>OX421882.1:6722448-11722448 GCA_949128085.1 Cetonia aurata | reverse complement strand
TCTTTATGCTAATTGTGTCTAGTGGAAGTAATAATGTTATTTATACAAAATTAAGTTATTAAGACAGGAATTAATTTATATATATAGTGTATGAACTTGTAGAATGTAACGAAAATCGTCTTCTAGGTTTACCAAATATCCAAATCCAAATTGAAGTTGACTGAGTTTAAGCGCAAACTCAGTGACAAACAATTGTAACGACCAGCTTTACTTTTACGTTGATTCCTGTAAGCTTAAAATTTCACGTGCGGTCTCGCCTCCTGTCCGCACGACGGCGCTGGTAATAATAATAATAATACTTGGCATTGGCAGTGTCAAGATATGCTTGTGCAAATCAGCTGTCACACAAAATGCCGCGCGTAGGATCGGTCAGTGGTTGCGCCTGTTTGTCGTTACCATAATATTTTACCCCAGAATGGTAGCTGTTTGTGTGAGTACAAGGTATCCAGGGTCCAAATCGATATGCGAGCAACAATTAAAAGAGTTAAAACGTGTTTCTAATTGAGAATGTAGTTCTATAAAATAGATGCATCGAAAATTGTACAGCGATAAACAGCAACAGGTGGGAGAATAAACAATTGTATACAATTGAAAATGTAAACAAATTATTTCCCGAATGTCGGAACACTTTTAAATTTATTCGCGAAATATTAAATACCCAATCTAAACAATATAATAAATATACGGTGGTCAGGCCGAAAATTACGAAGGCGGTTTTAAAGTACAAGTTGGTGCTGTGTCGTGCCAGAGGGGGCCGAAAAGGCAGCTCAGAGGGTAATGCTGCGTCGTGGCAGAGATATTTGCCGGCACCGAAATCACAGCTCAAAGAGTAGCGCCGCGTCGTGCCAGAGAGCTTTGCCGACACCGAACTTACAAAGCAGGGATGACTGCGAAGTGACCGAAGTCGCTCCTCGAATACTGCCAAGCACACGGTTTATATATTCTGCGGCACGTTATACATACAATATATTAAAGTGCCTACAACTATAAGCACATCTGAAAGTGTAAGTTTTTGATTTACTAGCACCCATATATCAAAGAACGATAACAACCGTCGGTTACCTACCCCAGGGGATATTTATTTGAAAATTGGGGCATATATTTAGCCTTCTTGGAAGTGCCTACAGCCAAATTTTTAGCTCTGAATACTGAACAGTCTTCGAGTAAAAGAACAAAAATCATTTTTTCTTTGAAAATTTTTATTTCACTATTGGAATGTATATCTGCTTACTACTACCAGTAAATGTTCCATTTAAATGCGTAAAACTTATAAATGACCACCCTCAAGTAGAAAGCTACGGAAATTGTAAAATAAAATGGAAAAAGAACCAAGGGAGATAACAAACGCCACCTCAATGTCAGTTGGAAATAATTAAAACACCAAGAGGACAAGATAAATGAAGGGCTTCCCTTGATAGATAACAGAGACTCGCGGCTAATGAAAGGGGATTAAAAAACGCATTTTTCTAACAGAAGCGGTGGCAAAGGGGTTTATTTTGCCTGCTTAATTAAATTTTTATCTTTGCTGGACCTAGTACGGCGTTTATCAATTGTAACCGTCTTAACTAATAGAAGAAAAGCCACAATGCTCTAGTGAATTAAATTGTAATATCCACATATTAAAATCATATTAATAATACTTGCGGAATTTTCACTGATAATAAGATATTCGTTTCCCTATAGTACAAGAACAATTAAAAGCGCTACTTAGATTACCATGAAAATGCATTAAATGTTATCGATTAAATTCCTGCTGTATTATTCGTGGGTTTCATAATCTCTAAGCTTACAATGGTCTCCTAACGCTCATAGAATTACAGAATGTACCGTACTATGCATATAAATGTAATGTCATTGAATAACAGATTTTATCGTAGTTGTACTGCTTGGGTTAGCACTTTCAAACACCCATTTGAAATTTCAAACAGCGCTTACATAAGTTCTCGGAGATTACCATTTGCGTTACTAATTTTCTTTTAGCACATTCAACTAAAATGTCTATTATTAAATTTTAACTTACCTAACCATGTTCGTGTCACGCGTTCCGTAAAATAATCCACACACTGTCGTCTAAAGCACTTCACACATACACCTGAAACAAAGAATTTAGGTGTAGAAAAAGATAATATGTCTTTACTGGAAAAAAAATATGAAATGATTTTTTCAAATATATATTCAATAGCTATACCAATAAATAGAAAGAGAAAATGAGTTTCCTTTGAGCAATAACAACAAAAATATGATATTAAACTTAAAATAGTGCCCATTCTTTAACATATCCGGAAGATCCTGCATATTTCTTCAATTTAAGCAGGTATGGAACGACGGCTCGCCTATGTAATTGGTTCTAAAGAGTAATTTTTATTGAATTTGCTAACGTTCACATGTACGGATGTTTTTCATTAGAAATTCTGATCCAAAACTTTTTTACTAATAATTTTTTTTTTAAATCAAGTTCGAAATATATATACAGTTCATTTTCAATTATTTAACTTACATTGTTAGTTCTTATAACTACCTATTGCACCGAAAATATGATGCATATTTTTGCATATTTGTATTCTACGTAATTTTCTGAGTGTAAAAACAGGTGTGTTAGTTTTTATTTCCTTAGTTACTAACAATTTGCATTTCTATCTTTCAATCTATAGTGTCAGAAATGCACGAACAGTTTTTGTAACTGTCAGCACGCAATGAAGGGGACGATGAATCAAACCACGTAAATGTTATCTCTCTTACCAAACTGTCAACATAACACTAAGAAATCAAAGATATCGCACTAGTTTATTCTCTCTTATAATGCAACAAAGTACACTTAGGAATATTTTTCATAAAAATCTTTTTTAATATAGAACGCTGTGAGCCGGCAAAGTTTTTTCCTTCAAATGAATGCTATTTGAAGGAAAAAAACTTTACCGATCATAATGATACCAAACACCTCATGCTTCGGTTAAAAGTTACCGCTGAAAAACGAATATGTCAAACCTTAACAGAAATATACTCTGGAAGTGTAAAGTTGCTTCTTCACGAGCAGTCAAATTGCGAAATTTACTACAATTTCTGACGATTTTGTCGCCACGGTAATAGTTAGCAATAGTAAGCTAAAGTAGTAGGTACTTGGGCTGCTTTACCCTTTAATTAACCCACTGAACCTAACGTTGTACAGCCAGTACTTCTTTTCATATATCTTTTAAGTAATCTAAAAGATAGATCAAATCATAACGAAATATCGCATCTTTACAAAATTGCATAAAGAAATTCCATAAGGGTTATATTGGACGTGCAACCGGAACCAGTAGTGGTCTTGAATCATCCAATGTTGGGCTGCACATAAACGATACCAGATATATAATTAATATTGAAAACTTGTACTCTTGAAAATTTCAACTTCTTCCGGAGAATTAGACACGTGCGAAACCACATACATGAGAAAAGACTCTAACACTCTGTGAATGTAGGAGACAAATATCATAGGCCCATAGGTATTTATTATGACATTTCGAAAGCCTTTGACACTATTGATCATGATCTCTTGTTTAAAAATATATACGCTTTGGGATAGCGCGACAATATACTTCAACGTGTTAGCGAACTTGTATTACAATGATCGCTGAGAGGAGACAGCAGGAATTTTATTGATGTATTGGGGTAAACGGATATCCCCCCTCTTTAGTTCTTGGTATTCTAGTGAGGAAATGGTACTGATAACGACATATGTTAAGGTATTATACCTTTTCTTAATTCATATGGTCTTCGGTTGAAAATGCAAGTTCACACGTGTCTAAAGCAATTGTCTCCGACTAATAATTTATGAATTTGTGGCACTCTATATTGAAAACCAAAAATTCTAAATTTGTTACCAAACCAAGGAAACGAGAAGTAACAAATCATATATTTTCGGGCTAAAGTATCTTTAATAGAAAAATTTTCAAGGTAAAGGCTATGAGTTGGGACGCCTTGAGTATTCTTACATCCACATTAAAATACATTCTCCGGAACAAAATCGCTTCTTTACATTCTTTTCCGTTATTTTTATATTTAAATGAAAAACAAATATCCATCTATACATACATATTTCAACAGCAACCCATACCCGACATGTCATTTATTTCAATGTCTGCGTTAATAGCATTAGCGTTAGGCATACCAAATAAAATGTAATTCCTGTTCTCTCACCGTCATATATAATGCACGGAATAGGCACTCGAAAATTTCCATTTCAATAAGCAAACGGTCGATTTTCATCGTACCGGGAAAAGTCTATTAAAGCGATTTCAATATTAATGAGCCCGTATATACATACGTCAAACGAAAAATCGGAAACGGGTATATTAACGTAGTGTATTATTTGAAACACCGGAGTTGGTAGTTATTTTTGTAATCCACTATTGGAACGAGTAATGTGCTTTTTATGTGTTGGAGTACTTCATAGGATCTACATCAATAACTGTGATATTATGCAAATTTAAGCAAAATATGGATTTTGAAAAGAAAATAGTCAGTGTGTGAATTTTATTCATTATTGGAACCTAGAATAATAAGGAAAATTATGAATTTCATTAACAGATAATGTATCTACCTATATCTATCAAAAAAGACACTCAATATTCAAGTAAAAATAAGTACTCATAATACCTATATTAATCAGTTCAAAGCTTACCACTTCAAGTATCTTTAGAAGTTGTGAATGGTGCCAATGAACAAATTGCAATAAAGAGGAAGCAACAAGAATGATCACCGATTTAGAAGATTATTCAGATCAATTATATTGAACATTGCCAGACACAAAACACATTTTGGGTTTACACCACGGCCTCCAATCCACCTATTATGAATGTGCTAATTTAAGAAATGCCTAACCAGAAGCGTTGAATGTGTTTTTTTGGTATACTGTAAATGGAAAAAGTAATTTGCCTCAGACGAAATTGATAAAATCAAAGTAGGCCGATGGTTCTAAACTTTTTCATTACTTTAAAACTTTTTATTCTGAGCAACTTTTTGTAGCAACACTTTGGAATACTGATAACATAAAAGGTACTTTACACAAATGAAAATAGTTTCCGTTCAACTGTAAATGCCTGTTTGATATTAAGAGATCGAAAGTAAACTAAAAATAAACTTCATCATCATCTCCAAATATGAATTTTTTGTCCACCTATTTTGAACTCAATTCGAGGTCTTCCTGTATATATTATCCAATGTTACATAAAGTATTAAAGATTTTGTCAAAATTTACTCGTGTAAATCTGACATCAATTACATAATCATTAAAACTTCTAAGTACAATGACATTTCTTGACCCAATTTGTTGCACTGATTCTTAATTTAATAAGATCCTTAGTTTGGTTTCCTCAAAACTGGGAAAAATTATATCTTTAGCACAAGCAAGGGCTCTTTTATTCCCTATTCATAGGCACATCTGACCATGAACTCCAATAACACCACAATCTAAAGGCTTATTGTGCTGAGCAAGAGCTTTACTGAGTTCTTTAATTGCAGCTAGCCCTAGGTTCAACTCGGTTTTTCAAATTAAACGAAATTCATAAAATGTTTATTCTTAGTCCTTTCTGGACATCAATAAGAAGAACTCAAGTTGCAATATACCCAGGCAGATGAATCATTTTGACTAGGTATTATTGAAACAAAGAAGGAGCCTCAATTACCTAAAGATACTTCAGATTCTGTACTTCATTCTAGTTTAACTTTTAATCGTAGGGGTATGTATGGCAATTGGAAGATTTCTATAAGGTATCTATATGCTAAAATGTTGCATTGTTTTCTTAAGTGAGTTAAGGAGTTGGAGGTTTCCTTGTATCCCACGAGCCACCTCAACTACAAACAGTTATACATATTTAACTAATTTTCAAAATTAGATACACTGGTCTAGATAATCTATTCAAAATCGCCCTCTAGGTACCAAATTTTTCATGACAAAATCATAGTTGGCTGAGATCGATGTCGTGAGAAAAATTCTCTGGGATTCAGCGTTCAGAGTTGCAAACATAATACTTGATACTGGAAACTTGTTTGAGTTTATATTCAGTGACTGGCATAAATGTTGCAACGCATAGAAATTTTTATGACTAAATTTTGGTAAATTCTTTAAAGAAATAGCTTCAGCATTTTTAGCAATCCCAAATGTGTATTTTATTTATTATTTCCAATTGTCATAAATCGACAAAAGGTCAAGTTGGATTAGTTATATCATATCAAAAAAAAAATATGTTAGAGAATTGTCCAGATTTCAATTTTGAAACTACATGCAATTTTTTGTGAACATATAAAAAAAAATTAAAACCATAATTTTTTCAAATATTTTATAAATAAATTTCAAACTTCCATTTTTTCGTTTTTAATAGCTCAACTGATAAAAAATCTCTGAATTTCCTTGATGCTCAAGGAATTTTGTTTATTCTTACATAACTAACAGAGCTAAAACTTAGATAAGTATAGAGTTATCTATATACAATTCACCTGAACAAATCTTTCTTGGTGCGATAAATAATATCTTAAATATCAAGTAATATGGGAACACGTCCCTTTCCCGGATGACAGCAAAATAGTTTCGCGTTACTTTAATTAACTTGAGAAATTTGTTACCAAAATAGGTCATCTCGTAAAAGTGTAGGACAGCACCTCCATTACTCCAAAAGTCCTCTTACCAAATACCCTCATTATTGATTTTGCACAAACATATTACGAGGCAAACATAAAAAAAATATTGCCTGCGTAACAAAGCAATGAATACAAAAACGAACAAATATAACACGTCTCCTTATGTTAGCGTTTTTACGATATACACAATTTCGGAAAACAAGAGGACGTTTTCATAAAACCTTTCCTTTTATGCTGCATAAAAGTCATACAATTTATGCGGTACGATTCGGGCATCCGTCTTCCAGCTTTAACGGTCTCCAAACATATGCCACTATAGCAAGAAGTACTTTATTACAGAATTGGAAACCGCTTTATGTATTCAGATGTAGGTACTTGCCGACGCTCACAGTTCTCATTCATGTGGAGAAACTCTAGAAATAGGATTCGTATGTGGCTACGTATGTATGTACTTTGCCGTGCAAAAGTTACCCCTTTATTTATTGTTTTAGTCACGAACTTTATATTATGTTCAGAAAACTGAATAGAAGTGTATGTAAGAGGATCAAATAAAAATGAGCCAGCATACACCAAGTAAGTTTAACACGTGAAATCGTACGAATAAGTTCTTGAACTGAATGGCGAAGCAGTTTTATTGCTCTCTGAAAGTAAAGCAAAGTGGTGTCATATATATGAAAAATGAAATTAATAATACGATTTTATTTGGGGTTTTCCATAAACAATTGGTTTATCCAATGAAGCCTAAACTGAAATTAATTGAAGCATACAATGAAATTATTTTCCTAGCCAGACTAAAAAATCCTATAATAAAATTCATTGGAAGGTATGAGTGGTCATATATGCTTCTTTCGCAACCTTTTAGATCCATTATAATTTCCTTTGTTCTAGAAGGCGCTCTCTAATTTACTTTCTTATTGGGACGTCTCAACTTTGAGAATAGTTACTTTACGTAACTATCTGCCCTAGATTTCTCCTACTACTGGGGGTAGGAACCTTGTGCTTGTTAATATGTTGTAATGACACATAGAATAAAGCCTTTGTCTTGACAGAACCTGCAACTAGCATTTTCTACTAACCATATGCTGTAGAATTAGTCTCAAACAGTCTTCCTATCTCTACTTAATTGGCATTGTTCCTTTAAAAATTGTGTTGCTTGTCTTTATCCTGGCTAGTTCTTCCACATTCTTCCAATGTATTGCGTATATCTATTCATTAACAGACGTTGTTGCTTTTGATTTTGCAATGTCATATTCCAATGAATAGTATTGCCGCTCCCTGTCTGCTCTCTCCTTCCTCTTCACACCCGTGTGGCTGGATATTCAAAACCAGAGATTAACCCAAGTACGAAAATGTATTTACCGACATGGAATTCAATATACTGCAATGTTGTATCAACTAGAAACTATGTTAGCCATAAACAGAAGTAAAGACGTGAATGGTTAAAATAGAGGAAGGAACATAATTATAAAACTGGTACCTACATCTACTTCTTAAATTCTTAAAAAAAGTGTTAAGTTCATGTTAAAATCAATAAATAAGAATGAGATGTAGGCATGTAGAATTGTCATGGTAGAAAAAAGTGATTGTATTAAAAAGCAAGCTTTTAATGCAACTGTCACTGTCAATTTTGGAAACTAGACATATTTTTTTTATCAATTTTAAAATTTAAATTGCAACGTTATGTACCTAAACATTGCTCAGGATGTTCATTAGGTTAAAATCGTTGAAAAGAAGAAATGGAATATTAAAAAGACCCGTTTAAGAAAGTCCGCCTCTTAAAGAATTGAATGCACCATTGTTCTGATAGACTGACGCAATGCTGGAGGAAAAAATACAAGGCTAAAGGAAGAGCATCCCAGGATGATTTGGTCTTTTTGGTCGATTTATATGCAATGTACATACATTTGTATAATTGTACCAATAAATACTGATGATAATACTGATGATATGCAATGTGGGTTGATCGTTGCACTATGATATTTCAAAACTCAGCTTAGTCACACAATTATTTCGAAATTTTATTTTTTTTTCTTTACTGTTCTTTTTCTTGATGTTTTAGCATCTTCTACATTTTTTTTGTCTGCTTCTAATTGTACCGTCCGAAGGGATTCTGTTAAAAAGGCAAAAGGTTGCCTTTCCTTCCGACTTTATCGTTTTTTTGGTACATTAGCTTTTCAGAATTACCAATACAATACCTCAGATGTTTATTGACGTAAACTTGAAGTGAACCTATTGCAATTTTCAGAGGGGCTGGTGGCCGCGATGTTGGTGGTATGTTGGTGGCTATTTGGCTTGCGGTCAAACTCGTATAAGCTATAAGGGGAACACTCAAGGCATTGGGCAAAATCTAAAGTAGAATCAAAACTTCTTTGGGAATATACTGGATTTGATCAATCTGCTTGGCCGTAATATATTTACTTTGGTGTAGATAGCCAGATTATTGATGTGACAAGTTTGGGTTCTGAACTTAAAGACTGGAAACAATATAGAGTCGATTCCAGTTTTGAACTCATCCACACCTCACATCCATATAAGACTCGCGTTCAAATATTCCTCTAAGTTGACAGTACGTATGCTATGCTCCACCCCCTCCCGATTCACCTCCTTTAATAGTGCTCCTACTAACAATTTTAATTTTTTCTTTTAAATATAGGTAAATAAAATATAAGAAGTAATATTTAATATGTTTCAGCAATAAACAAACCTGCTAATAAATGAAATGTGTTTTATTATACCAGAATCAACTCAAATTTAGATTTACAAAATTACAAGAATTAGTTCCATATTGAGAGATGGAACTAACCACACCAACGATTTGCCTGGATACTATATGCACCCAAATTCCCACGTATAACGCGAGGCAATTACCCTTATTTTCTTTAGTCAACCTCGGAGCGTGAGGGGAATGTTACTCCTGATTGAATGTTTCATTAAAATACTTGTTACGGTGCAAACAGTTCATTAATGTGTGTATTATTGACTTCTATATATGTATTTGACTGCTCAACTTTTTTGCTAAATAAAAGAGTGATTTTACCAATAAAAACAAAAAGTTATTTTTTGACAGCAATCTATAGAAGGTCGCAAGGAAATAAATTCTTAAATAAGGCAAGTTCAATTACTCTATTAAACAATTGTTAAACTTTTAGATTCGGAAATTAAGGCCTAAAACTTATAAATTCAACTAAAACTCATTAAATCAACATTTTAAATACCCCGAGAATATTTTTATCATGTCGATAAAATAGATAACTTAAAAAATCCCTTTGAGCAAACGTTAAGAAAGAAAATCACTAAAATAAACTATATCAGGTCAGATACAGAACAATTTATAGTAAAATTTTAATTACAAATGCTATTAAATAATAATATCTTTCTCGTGGGGGAGATAAATACCTAATATACATCATAACTCGGCCCAGGATCATTCAAGAAAAAGGCCGCAAATGAAACGAACCTCTGGCTGGAACAGCATCTTCGTAGGAGGTTTCTTTAGACCAAGACCTCAGGTAATTTAGAGGTGGGTTTATGGATAGCTCAGTTCAAATTGAGGTAAAATAAAATAAAAACGTTGCAGGATACATCGTTGAACTGAACAGTTTAAATATCTAATTGAAATTTTGAAACGTAAAAAAATGGTTACTAAGTTTGGATTGACCGCAACAGAAACACGTGTATCTTGTTCGGTGGTCTGAGGAAGAATAAAGTCAAGCTCGTGTGAGAAATAAGAATAATCCCCGAAGACAATTAGTTACTAACTAAGATATGGGAAAATAATTCAACAATTGTAAGTCAAATGGACGACTTGAACCGAAAACATACTTACAAATGGACACGGAGCGATTTTAAAACATAAAATTTCAAGAAAATTGAATTAGTGATTTACAATAGGTTACATTCATACATTAAATTTAAGACTAAGATGACATCTTTTCATGTGATATGGCTTATGTTAGTATTAATTTAAAATGAATACCAACAACCCAAAGTACATTGGTTGTAAAACAGCTAAATTATTGAACCCAACCCACTCAGCTCAAAATTTTTAATCAATTTAATAATAATATATGGCAATATTTTATTCATCACAACCAGTTAAAAAGAAATATTATCCATGCCCGCCTAAGAAAAAGAAGAACAAGAATACATTACCTTCTGTAAAGCACGAAACTCCGATGTCCTTACACCATCCTTACACGACTTAAGTTAAAACAATGCAGTTGACTTGTAATTTGACCCATATAGGTGTCATTAGCCCGTCTCGGTTAACTCTTAGCAATCAGCTATTAGCTACTCGGTTTTTTGCCATTACGGGGACGCCGCTGTGTTTGCGTCGGCGTCGGTTTAACGTAGCTCGTAGCCGTTGGATGTTAACGTCGCACTAAAATGGTAGATGCTTGTTCCAGTAATGGTGTCAGGGAAGTTTTGAGTGCCGTCTCGAATGGTGTCGGAACAAAGTTTTCCTTCCATTATTAAGGAGTTTTACTTTCGAATAGACACCGTCCGCATTGTACGCATATATACAAAATGTAATATTCACAATGAAGGTGTTGCCGAGTGCGAATTTTACTCGGAAACAGACTTCTTATCTTATTAAAACAATCTTAGAAATAGGAAAGTTGCAAGCGTGAAAATTTGATGTTATAAGGTATCCGGCTTATTCAGCTGCATTGTACTGCAATCTAGTGGTTATACGACAGTTGTGACGTTTTGAGCAAGTTTGTCATGGCTTAGTTTTCGCAGTTTACTTCGTTGATCTTTCTTTAGTGAGTGTACTTCAATAGTTTTGCAGCCCGATGTTAAAATAAAGTTAAACATTTCATTTAATGTACAGATATGCTAAAAAATGAAACTCTTAATTTAAATAGTATTTTAATAAAGGATTATAATAATTTGTCGCATTTCTGTAAGATTTTAATACAGTTGCAATACTTTTTTCAGTGCGTAAACAACTGACGCCTCAGAAACGTGAACATGCATAAAAATTTAATAGATCTAGAAAAATATCTATAAAAACTATTGTAAAATCATTGTTCATCATGTTGTTTTTTGCATTACATCTGTGGTAGTTAATTTAAGTGTTTAGATATTCGCTTTTATGATTTTACAACAGTTTTTATAGATGCTTTTCCGAATTCATTAAATCGCAATGGTTATATATACAGATTATTAAATAAAAGTAACTCACAATACTCTCTATTACGTTAGTAATTTCACTTCTACACTTATACGCGTTTGCAGGTATGGTTTTGTCAGAAATTAAAATCTGAATTGCCGGTATGATTGACACATATTGAGATTAAACCAATTCGAAATTAAAATTAAGCCCATATTTCGACCTGTCGACCCATGCACTTGTCAGCGATTTCAATTTGTCAGCCAATCACCTAGAAACGACACAAACATTCGAGGAACAACAAGGGAAAGGAAATATCAATTTCGAACATTTCGGAAACTCACGTTTTGTTTTTTTTTTTCATCGCTTTCTAGCGTATCTACCGTTGTTTCAATACAGCTTAATCCCGGTGCGTGAAGGCGCCCCCGTGCGTTTTATGTTTTATTCAAGACGAGAGGAGAAAAAAGAAGGAGATGAAGCGCCTGTTTAATTTAGCGAATAGTCCGGCTACTGATTTGCATACGAGATACGCTGAAACGGACTGCGGGCTCCGGTTCCGAATCCGGGCACGTCTCTGATGTAAACGATATAAATCAATTGGAATATAAAACGCGTTTTATCCAGTCGAGGTGGCTGAAATTAAGTCGATGAATTTTATTACAAAACAATAAGTGGATAGGTGAAATATTGTCCGACATGAACAAAATAAAATATAAATATTAAGATATAACTTTAGTAGATTTTATAGTAAAGACTCGCATTAAACCGTTGCAGATTCACTTTAGTAACATCATTTTAGAATAAATTGACTTCACAATTCTTTAACTACGGTTAAATTAAACTATAAATCAACAACAAAGTCAATCAAGCTATTTATTATTAATAAGGTAAATGCTTTATTTCTCATTTTCAAGAACTTGCGACACCCTGGATCACAGGAAGTTACTGAACATTTTAAAAATGCATAGTCTTGGTTTAGATGTTTTGAGATTACTTGAGTCTCTTTTCTTCAAAATTCTCTTGACTTCTCATAAATATATATACATAGATTTTCTTGGTTTTGAAGTCGTATAATTAAACAACTATTAGTAGTGAGTAAAACGTTTCGGTTTAATAATCAAACCTTAGTTTGTTGATGTATAAAAATATATAACTTTTTTTGTTTTATTGATAAAATCAGTTTGTTTTTTGTTTTAATTTGAAAGGTTTTGAAATGTTTTATATAAAGATTGTTTTGTAAATTGTGTCAGTTTTATTTGTTATGGTCGGTTATGGTTAAATATGAAAAACGTTACTAATTTTTACTAAAATTTTATTTATAGAATTAAGTTATAAAGTTTAGTGAAAAATGGTGTGTCAGTTTTCTCATTTACAGAATTAAGGTGTCTCTTTTGTTGAGTGAACGACAATGTGTGAAAGTGAAAAAGAATATCTTGCAACCTTTGCGGTTTCACCAAAGTGTGCTGCAGGGATATGTTCTTCGTCCAGTTCCTTTGTTCTTGTACACTTCATTTTTTTGGTTGGCAGGCTAAAGTACGTCAAAATAAATCTTTGTGCCGGTGATGTGCTATTCGTTCGATGGAAGCAAACGGTTTAAAGGATTAATGAGGTACAACATTTACTTTGACGAAAGAGCAGTATTTTGAATAATTTTTCCAATAATTTTGCATATAGCAAACACATTAAACCAAACTCTTATAAATGAAGTTCAATAATACATATCAAGTTTTTTATTAATTTACATAAAAGTAGTTCTTTCCTCTTGGATTTTTATTTTCTTATTCATTTTGTTGTTTCTTCTTACATGTGTTTCATATTATTAAAGGTTTGGATCCAATTAACAAGTTTCCTTCAGTAATTGTATTTTATAATATCATGTTCTTCAATAATATATTCCATGTGGAAAATGGAATATTATCAATGATCATTACAATAAAAATTATCTGTACAGGACAGTCATAAACACATTAAATTTGTTTGTTAAAAGAGTAGTAAATTTGTAAAATTTTAAATCACTATTTTTTATTAATTGTCTTAGAGAGAAGCCAGAAAGTAATGCATTAATAAAAACAAAGCCTGTCGAAAACATCGCTGGTACTACCGCTTATCAGCAAGCACGGCTGAGATAACAATAAAAGGTTCAAAGACTTCCTGTGTGGTTGTACGGTTATCAATTGATTTAATCGTTTTAATACGACAAGCGCAAAATAATATTACATTTGCAAGAGGTGCTCCAGCCAGCGAGCGTGCGTCAGTGACAGTCATTCATATCGTCATTTCGTTTTCGCGGAAATATGCCAGATGAAAATTCAAACCACACGAATCCAGCAGTGGTTCCTGTGTATCATAAAGGGGATACGGTGACGAGGACTACTATTGCCAGGCGAACGAAGTCGATCGAACACTTCGATGACGAAGGTATGCTAGATAGTGTAAGGAAAATTAGTATTTGTATTTCGTAAAATAAAACCATTCCACTTTTTAACTCCACTTTTTGAATCGGGGTATTTAAATATACAGCGTAACCTTTATTTAACGGACATCCGTGGTGAAGTACAAAGTGTTGGTGAGCCTGAATCTTTTGTTCTATTGAAATTATTCTCATGTTTTTAAATTTCAATTGCCTCGTGGAATAGTTTTGTATCTCGTGACGTGATATAGCTGTGAGTCTGCGTTGACTAACATTGTTGACGATTTATTCCGCAATATCGATGATGATCAAATTGCAGTTTTGATATTGTTAGATTATTCTAAGGCCTTTGATACTATTAATCATGCTCTTTTGCTCAGCATCTTAAAGTATACATATAGGTTTTTCTCAAAACTCTGTCGATTTTTTCTTTTCTTACTTATTCAATAGATCCCAACAGGTTTCTTATGATGGTCGTTTATCATCTCCACTCCCAATTATATCAGGTGTTCCTCAAGGCAGTATTCTGGGACCTTTACTTTATGTAATTTACACCTCAAACATCATTAAGTGCTTCAATATTCTAATTGTCATCTTTATGCTGATGACACACAACTATATTATACCTTCAATCCTGGAGACATATGCGATGCCCTCTCATACATAAATAGTGACCCTCAGTCACTTGTTAACATGTCTGAAAAACATTGTCTGAAAAACCCGAGCTGCGATTTTGAAGGATATTGAAATTAAAATCAAAGATGAAGTTTTCATTGTATCTGATTGTGTGCATAATTTGAGCCTTTTCCTTGACACCAAACTGCGTTTTAAAGAACACGTTTCACATTTAATTAGATTGGGTAACAATAGTTTGAAAGTTTTGTATGGTAATAAAGACTGTTTGGATGTCGGTTTGCGTAAGGTCTTATTACTGCTTGGACACCATTGACAGAACTAGACTTCAGCGTTTGCAAAATTCGTGTCTTAGATTTATTTATGGTATACGTAAATTTAACCGAATCTCTCATACACTCGATTGGGCTGGTTGGTTAAATATCCTTGCCAGAGCTGAATTTTCTGCTACCATCTTTTTCTATAAAGTTATTTATTTTAAGAAATCAAATTATTTGTTCCGTAAAATTTTGTTTAGAACAGATGTGCATAATATCAATGTGAGATACAAATGTTTATTAACTCCTCCAGTTCATCACCTTGAAATTTTTAAAAGATCGTTTAGTTATAATATTGTTAGACTTTGGAACACAATTCCATTAGGTATGCGTTGTTTGAGTCCGCTTTCACTGTCCCATCAATTTCGAAGGAGTGCTTTCTTTAACAAGCAAATATATTTTCCTTTATAATATTCCATTACTTTTCTGTGTATGCTTTTTGCGCTTTGATTTGAATTATTATTACTTTTTGCTTATGATTTTTTATTTATCAGGTGAATGTTATGAATGGTGCTGGAGGTAGAACAGCGGCTTATGCTTTAACCAGCTGATCCTGCACCTTTTGACATGTTGGTTGAATTTTTAGCTTTTACTTACTTATTTTTATACAATGTTTGATGCCAATAAACCGCTGTTAATATTATTATTGTTGATTTTTAATGAAATGTGGACTGTATATTGTTTGTTTTATGCCTTTATTAATACTCTCTACAGAACGCGTCTTGTTAGCGTCATCTTTTTATGCACACTGCATACCAACTGTCAAAACTTAATGTCTAAGGTTTTCACTTATCTGCGCATGCGCGTTTTATTAATAGTAATCTTAACATACTCCCCGCCTTTGCAGGGACTGCAAATAATTTAGTATAATAGTAACAAATGAAATTAACTGATTTTGAATTTTAATTACATTATTCACTATTGTCTGTGTCAACGGGTAACGGACAGACTTTGTTAGTTGCACGTTTTGTAACACCATTATTTGTCTTGATGGACAACACTCTACATATGTTATCACTTCCTGCGTGTGTAGCGATGATACGACCTAGTTTCCACTGCAGTGGTGATGTGCCAGGATCTTTCAAAAGCACCAGGCTTCCTATGGAGATGTCCTTCTGCTTGGTTTTCCATTTTGTCCGTTGCTGTAGTTCCGCGATATAATGTGTGGACCAATCCTTCCAGAAACGCTGTGTTATTCCTTGTAGTAATTGAAGTGTGTTGAGTCGATTCATTGGCTGTGTGGCAACATCTGGATCTGGTATACTTGTTGCCTTACGTCCAATTAAGAAATGGGATGGTGTTATTGGGTCAAAGTCATTGGGAGATGAAGAAAGAGGATATAAGGGTCTGGAATTTAATATTGATTCAATTTGACATAAAACTGTTAGAAAATTTTCAAATGTGATTAATGTGCCCCTTATAACCCTTTTTATGTGATATTTCACTGATTTAACCCCCGCTTCCCACAATCCACCTTGATGTGGACTGTATGAAGGAATAAAATGCCAAGTAATGTTTTCAAGTGAAGCAGCAGCTGTCAACGATTGGGAATTTTGCAATAAAAACTTGCCAAGATCACGTAACTCTGACTTAGCACCAACAAATGTTTTTCCATTGTCTGAATAAATGTGACTAGGCATTCCTCGTCGTGCAACAAATCTACGCAAGGTAGCTATGAATGCTTGAGTTGTTAAGTCACTAACTGGTTCCAAATGAATAGCCTTTGTCGTGAAACAAATAAAAAGACAAAGATAGCATTTTATTGTTTTTCCACCTCTCCCAGGTCTGGTTTTAATTTGGAATGGACCCGCGTAATCCACACCAGTCGTGAAAAATGGATATACTGGTTCTAATCTATGTTTAGGCAAATTTCCCATTTTTTGATTTGTGCTTGTAGGATTAGCCTTGAAACACGTTATACACTTGTGGACTACTGTTTTTGTTAAGTTTCTACCACCAATCGGCCAATATTTTTCGCGAATGGACGCTAATACCTGCTGTGGACCAGCATGAAGTAATCGTTTATGTTCATATTCTACAAGTAATGTTGATAAAGTGTGTTTACCTGATAAAAGAAGTGGGTGTTTCTTGTTGAAATGAAATTTTGAATTTTTTAGCCTACCACCTACTCTAATTAAACCTTCTTGATCTAAAAATGGTGATAACTTGACAAGGTTTCCTTTTAGTATATCATTACCCTTTGTTAATGTATTTAACTCAGTTGGAAATGAATCCATTTGGGATAATTGAACCAATCTTTTCATAGCACCATCAAGTTCTAAGATTGTTAATGCACTAGTTTTTCTTTTCTCAGATGTTCTACAGTTATTAATGAAGCGCAAACACCAAGCCGTAATTCTGTTTAATTTATTAAATGAGCTAGTAAAACTAAAGGGAAAAACTTCATTCTTAGTGATTACATTTGAAATTATAGATGTTATCTTGATATCTGGCAAATTTTCAAAATTTTCCTTAAGTTGCTGAATAGGCCACTTTTCTTTTGACAATGTTAACCAAAGAGGCCCATCCCACCAAATTGATTCGTTTAATCTGTCAGCATTGATTCCCCGTGATACTAGATCAGCGGGATTGTCCCTTGTATTTATATAAAGCCATTCTCCCACATCAGACAATTCTTGTATTTCTGAAACACGGTTTGCGACGAAAATATTTAAATTTGCAGATGACATACGTATCCAATTTAATGCAATTGTAGAGTCGCACCAATAGTAAATATTATTTATTGTAATATTTAACGATGTTTTTACCTTCACTACCATCCTAGCTGCCAATAATGCCCCACACAGTTCCAACCTAGGAATTGTCAACCTTTTCACCGGAGCAACCCTTGATTTTGCACAAAGCAGTTTAGTACTAACAATACCGGTTGCAGAAATTAAGCGTAAATATACACAGGTGCCGTATGCCCTTTCTGATGCGTCCGAAAAGGCATGCAACTCCAATACAATAAAATTCGAAATTGCTACAAATCGTGGTATTCGTACATTAGTAACATGATGTAAAGACATTTTAAATTGATTCCAGTTAGTGTATAAATCGTCTGGTAGTGAATCGTCCCATCCAATTTTTCTTAACCATAATTCTTGTACCATGATCTTTGCCTTAATGATAACTGGACCTAATAACCCTAAAGGATCAAAAATCTTTGATACTGAAGATAACATTTCCCGTTTTGTTTTATCTGGTGTAACCTTAATATCGCTAATATCATATTTTAGTACGTCTGTATTTGAATCCCACACGAGTCCTAACGTCTTTTTGTTGTTTTCATTTAAGTATAAAATTGTGACATTCTCTGCAGTTTTTAAATTTGCATTAATTTCTTTACTATTTGTCATCCATTGTCTTAATATGAAACCCGAATTTTCTAACACTAATTTTAAATTATTACACAAATTAATTGCTTCATCAATTGTATCAGTACCCGTTAGTAAATCGTCGACGTAGAAATCATTTAAAATTACATTCGATGCAGATGGAAACTTATGTGCATTTTTATACGCCACCTGATGCAAAGCCCTAATCGCTAAATAGGGAGCTGACGTTGTGCCGTACGTAACAGTATTGAGAGTGTAATGTGACAGAGGTTCTTCGGGATTTTGCCTCCATATTATGCGTTGATAATTTCTTTGATTAGGATTGACTAGTACTTGGCGATACATTTTTTCTACATCAGCTGAAATGATATATTTGTGGCATCTAAATCTTATTAAGATATTAAACAAGTCCTGTTGTATTACAGGTCCGTTATACTGAACATCATTCAAAGATAGGCCGTTAGTAGATTTTGCTGAACCGTCAAATACGACACGCAATTTAGTTGTTGTACTCCCTTGTTTCAAAACGCCATGGTGTGGTAAATAATATGAATTTGCTAATTGTTCGAGAGGATCTAATATCTTAGTCATGTGCCCTAGTTGCTCGTATTCTTTCATAAAACTAACATATGAGTTTTTAAATTCTATATCGCGTGTAAATTTTCTTTCTAAATGGTCAAACCGTGACGTGGCCATTTGTAAAGTGTCACCAAAATGTATTTCTCGATCCTTGAACGGAATGGAAACAACAAATCTACCGTTATTTTCATAAATTGTGTTTAAGAAATGCTGCTCACATGCCTTTTCATCACTTGTAAGCGGTTTACCCTTGCTGTATTCTTCAATTTCCCAAAACTCCTTTAATTGCTCTTGTACGTCAATCGTTTTTACAAAATTACAAGTTACTACATTATTGTTTATGTTGCTATATGTAAAATTCCCGGCAAATACCCACCCTAATAATGTTTTTTGAAGTAATGGTTGTTGATTATTTACTTGAAACCTTTCATTGCAAATTAAGTTCCAAAATACGTTTGCCCCCAACAATATATCTATTTTATCAGATTTATAAAAATATTTATCTGCAAGTTTGATATTCTCAGGAATTTTAAAATGTGTTGAATCGTATGTCGTATGTGGTATATTTTCTGTGATTTTCTCTATAACATAACATGAGATTTTACATTTGTGAGGATATTGTAATGAGTGCACAGAAAGTTCAGTTTGTTGTGTTATTAATGATGCGTTTTGGTTAATACCCATAACCTTTGTGTTAATTTGCTTCGTAATCAAACCTAGCCTTTTACAGAATTCATTTGAGATAAAACTGCTTTCTGATCCTGAATCTAATAATGCTCTCCCAACCTGAAAGTTTCCGTAATTATCCTGTACCTTTACAATAGCGGTTGATAACATAACACAGTTTAAATCAGTAACCCCGCAGTTCGCTGATATATTGCTGGTAATATTATTTACTGTTTCGTCAACCTCTACCTTAGCAGGAACCGAATTTTCTCTTGTGTTTTCATAATGTAATAATGTATTATGTGTTTTATGACATTTTTTGCACTTGCTTGCATTACAATCTGTGCTATAATGATTTTTCTTTAAACAATTTATGCATAATTTCAATTCCTTGATTTTAGTAGTTCTGTCGTGCGCGTTTAATTTAAGAAAATCTGGACATGAATAAATAAAGTGTTTTGAATCATCACAAAATGTACATTTAATTTGTTTATTTCCTTTTGTTAAAACAAAACTGCTTGTAGATGATATATTATTTTTAGATGGCCTATTAATACACTGCGAGTACTTTTTGTTGTTTTGTTGCTCTAATGACTCAAATAGTTCGCACCTACCCTTCAAAAATAATTTAATATCATCTATTGTTGGAAGTTCCTCATTTAATCGTGATATCTCCCACTCCCTTTTGGTTTGATCGTCTAATTTAGATGATATCATATACACTAATAAAGCATCCCAATGTTTAATTGGTTGTCCTAACGTCTCCAGCGCTAACAAATGTTTAGAATGATCGTCCAAAAGCCTACGTAATTCTGTAGCTGTGGCGTGTTTTACACTGCTAATATTGAAAAGAGATTTTATGTGATTATTTATTAACAACTTTTTATTTTCGTACCGATCACACAGTAACCTCCATGCTATTGGATAGTTATTGTTGCTGATTTCTAATGATCTTATTATTTGAGCTGCTGAACCATTCACACTAGATTTTAAATAATGTAATTTTTGCACCTCGTTTATTGATTGATTTTCATGAACAAGTGAAGTGAATATGTCTTTAAACTCGATCCATGCTTCATAGTTGCCATTAAATGTTGGTAATTGAATGGTTGGTAATTTTACATTATTTAATGATGTGTTTTCATTTGTTTCTGAATGACTCGAATGTGTGTGTGTGTTATCGTGCTTTTGTAAAATTTCTTTCGCGCAAACGATTGTCTGAATATAATCCTGCTCTGCCGTCTCTCTTTCAACATATTGCTGTTCAATTACGTTATCTTCGCACAATGCTTCTATTGACGACTGAAGCTGCAAGAATTCCCCGTAATGTGTCTCATATTTAGATATCCT
This sequence comes from Cetonia aurata, assembly GCA_949128085.1. Lineage (NCBI taxonomy): Eukaryota > Metazoa > Arthropoda > Insecta > Coleoptera > Scarabaeidae > Cetonia > Cetonia aurata. The sequence continues at coordinate 11,701,424 of OX421882.1, read as the reverse complement.
TTCACGTAATTCTAATAATTCCCTATTATTGAATGCTGCTTTTTCATTTACCGAATTTAGATACTTTTTAAATACAGTAAGACTATGTTTTATGCCACCACGTTTTCGCGTTAATGTTTTAATATTCGTTGGCATCGTAATTAAATGAAACAATATTACGTAAATTTGTGATTGATTCTGATGAGAAAAGATTGGAGGGATAGAAAGGAACTAGACGTAGCAACTCACCCCGTTGCAACAGCCTTGTTCTCGATGATGTGCCGATGTGTGAATTGATGTGTACGTGTGTACCCCAATTACGTATGTGTTCTGGATCTGCTCTTTCCGTCCGACTCTGCCTTCCGATTGCACTTGATTCCGTATCCGGTTCGATGGACCAAAACTTATGTTGATTTTTAATGAAATGTGGACTGTATATTGTTTGTTTTATGCCTTTATTAATACTCTCTACAGAACGCGTCTTGTTAGCGTCATCTTTTTATGCACACTGCATACCAACTGTCAAAACTTAATGTCTAAGGTTTTCACTTATCTGCGCATGCGCGTTTTATTAATAGTAATCTTAACAATTATTATTATTAAATTCTTCACGATGATTTAGAAGAATATGAGTTGGTGTTGTTTGTAGGGTTTCCGTCTCTTGTTGAATTATAGAGACCAAACTTTTCAACAATGGTTCTACTGTCGTCATCAGGGTAGTCCTGAGAAGGACTGTTACTTGCTAATTCCATAATTGGAATATGGAATTGTACGTTTCCTTTCGGGTAAATTGCTTTATGCGTTTCTGCTCTATAAACTGCTAATACATTAGTGAAACAAGCAGCTCGATCAAAATTAAAGCAAAAGAACACAAAAAGATCTGTAGGAAACCAGAAACAAAGAAATCAACATTGGTACAACACGCTTGGGAAACAGAACATAGAATAGATTGGGAAGATGCTTCCATCCTATCTCAAGAAGATAGAGAAACCAAAAAGAAATTAAAAGAAACTGCATACATAGCGACGACACCAGACGTCATCAGTGCACTAAGTCTGGAGTTGCATAGGGTAGAGATACCGTCAGTGGGTAACTGTATGCAACAGAAATCTCGGCAATCAGACGGGTTAAAAGATACAACTGAATTCTAGAACCACCGCAATAAGCTACGAGGAATAAAGAGTGCTTTTTTAAAATCAACAAAACTATGATGAAACTTTCTGTAGAATCAGATATGAAAAAACGATCAGTTTCTAAAGAAAGGAAAAACCACAGATCAGAGAACCCCCATGCTCATAAGTTCCCATATATTACATGTATGGAAGTATAGCCTGGAGAAGCCTGTATACGGTTGCAATATGCAGTAGTGTGTATATTGCAGAAGAAAAGACGGCCACGGCAATTTACCCAAGAGGATGCGTACAATTCCATAACCAATGATGGAATTAGCAAGTAACAATTCTTATCAGGAGGGCTACCATGATGACAGCAGAAAAACCACTACTGAAATGTCAAATTTCCACAGTCCAAGAGATGCAGACGATGAAAACATTCCCAGACACCAACTCATGTAATTTTTTTATGGTAGTGCACAGTTTTACGCGAGGCAATCGAAATTTACAAACACCAGAATACTTTCAACAGGACAGAAGATCCAGACTCACTTAATAAAGTTTAGTACCCTGTCCTTAAGTGCACTAGAAGTCAGCGTGTAGTCGAGGTACAGCAATACATTATTGGCGAAGAAAATTACATTCACTCTAGATGGCTGGTCTACTAGACTGTTCTTGCAATGTGACATTTATGTAATAGAACACCGTTTAGTTCTTAAGTTTTGATGTTAGTCCTATTTCTTCATTTACTACTGGCCATGAAAGTCTACACACTTAGTATGTAGGCTGTTTAGTAAAGAAATAACAATGAAATGCCATGTAAAAAAACTCTTTAGGGGTGGTTTTTATATATAAAATCGGATCCAATTTTCGGTTAGAAGCTCCATACATACAAAAAAAATTACAATTTGCAAACATATAATCCGGGTTCTATTTATAGTATTCCCAGACGTGAATACATATCTATGCATTCGTAAACGGTCAACGTTGGTTCATATCAAACTGTGCGCTCCACAGCCTCTTCCGTTTGGATTATCTGATTTGGGAATTCGATTATCGGCAAAATAAAATATGAGCGTTCGCGTAGCAAACGGGATCAAGTGATTTACATTCAAATCCCCATCAAAGCCCAGACACAAAGGCAAAAGAACACGCCTAGAAACCTTGCTCCGTGCCGCCGCGCCGGCCGGTCGCCTTTTCGATAAGTGCCCTCTTGTTCCCCCGTTCCATGTCAATTCCCCAAACATTGGTATTCGTATCAAATAATGTTTTGGCTTTTTATCTTCCCTTTTTTATTTCTCTACTTTCTAACAAAAAGGGTACCTGTTCGGTTTTTAGGAACGTATCTATATGTTTGTTAGTGTTATAAAGTTCCTATTTGCAGATGATACGTGCTTGGGCTATTCTGTTTTCATAATCTTTTTTAACAGGGAAAACTAAGTAAATTCCTCTGTTTTTTTTTATAATAACTTTGTAAAAGCAATTGGTGGCGAATTGGTTTGAGTCATAATTATCAGATCGAATACAATTTATTAAGACAAAGTTTAAAACTGATGAAATGAACGACGACGTAACCTCTCCAGTTGTCTGTAATCAGAGGTGTCCCGCAGGGATCCACTCTTGGCCTCCTGTTATTCATTGATAAATAACAGGAGCCCAAGAGTGGATCTCTGCGGGACACCTCTGATTACAGACAACTGGAGAGGTTACATAATCAAGAATCAAGAACTATATCATTGTTCTTGATTCTTATAGTTTTGAGCCATTTGTATATATACGCAACAAGTTTTTTTGTGGATATTTGGCTGGTTTAAAATAATAATTTATTGACTTTTTCTTAGGATCTCAATTGTAATCTTATCATTGTATGTTATGCAACTTTGGATAATTCTAGCCTCACATAACGATATATGCTTCTTAAATCTGGTTCCGATCTCTCTAATATAAACTTTATTGCACCCTTCGCATCCAATTTTGTAGATGCCCGTTATTTCATTGTGATTCCGTTTATCGATTGAGTTGCCTAAAAGGTTTTTCAATGTGTTTCACGAAGTTGTTTTACCTCGTTGAAAATTGAAATCCAGGAATTTCCGAAACGAATGCGCAGTGATCGGATATTCCTACTGTGTACCTTGCCAGCTCAATCTTTCTTTGATATTCTAGATGAAGGAGAGACTGAAGAAAGGATAACAATCGAAGAATTAAACGAAGAAGTGCGCATAACCACTGAAGACCCAAACAAGTCAGATAATAGCTACGCGGCTAAAAAGACAGTAGCTCAAGGTAAATTACTTCAGTTTCCTCTATTCTTTCACAAATGAAATCAATTTGCTTTCAAACCTTAACTTCTTCGGTGCAGAATTAGCTCTCGAATAGAAAAAAAGACACGCTTTGATATAATTAACTGGCACGCTGATGCTTCCCGATTCAGGGTTCGCTAAAAGAAAAGCACGCTGCATTTTTCCCGGTGAGTACGTAATTAAATTTTCCCCGTGCATGTGACGAATGAAATGTAATTACTTCAGAGTGTCGCAGTAATTCAGCCGGCTACCGGCTATTAGGCGTTAGCTTTTTTACTCTCTGTTTCCATTTACTGATTTGCAATCACCGTATAGGAGAATAAATTCAATTTAGAATTTTTATTCCATGTTTTGCAGGTATGATGGACATAGCGTTGATCACAGCCAATGCGAATCAGTTGCGGTTTCTGGTTGAGTTCACCAGTAACGCCGGCATATCTTTCTACGTAAACGTGATACTCATCGTCATGTCGTTGCTGTTGCAAGTGGGTATAGGTGTACTGCTGGTATTTAAAGGGCGACTCGACCTGAAAGGTTATTCGAAGAGGCAGGTGGCCAAGATTATCAATAATTATATCGTTTTAGGAGTGTTCTTAGTGACGATCATTAATGTTTTTATCGCTAGTTTTACCGTTGCGGATAGGAAAAAGGACTAGTGTTAGTAGTAATTTAAGTTATACACTGATAGGTTAATGCACACGATGAGAACCTCCTATTCTATATCATTACTAACTGCAAACAGCCTGTTCAAAGATTTCGACGCATTATTTCCTTTCTTTTTTATAAGGCAGATGAAGCCTAAGCAATTGATGCTTGTCAGGAAACCCCGCAAATTAAAATCTCTCACTTAATCATCATTACAACTCCGGAAAAAACCGACTATCACAATTGACCAGAGTGAGATTTGAACCCGCGACCCCATAACTGATGAACAAGCGTGCGAGCCACTAGACTATTAGCCGGGTAATTAATAACTTTGTTATTATTAAAGCTACAAAATCAGTTAAATTAGGTAAAATTTTAAGTTAAAACAAATTTTTTTTTAAAACGCATAATAGTGAACCAGTTATTACCAAAACTGATAAAGATAATAAAACGATTATACTAACAATCAGCGAAACTAAATATCACTAAATCCAAACTGATCACGTCTCATATGAAATATAAACACTTACCAAAAACCAAGTATAGATCCAACTACCTCAATCCAAGAAAATCACCACAATTACGTTGAAAGTTACGTTATATGGATTTTATAAGTAAAGATTAATCTAAATTCTTAAAAAGTCTACACTCACAAGCCCCAATGATATATGGCTCGCCAAAAATTAATAAAAATAACATACCATTGAAACTTATAGTTTATACAGTGTGTTAAAAAAAGGTTGTCGGATATTTTACCCAATTGTAGTACTGGTGGAAATAAACAAAAAAGTCTTAGTCAACATGGGTCCGCAATTCAACTGTTTTTGACATATAGTCGATTGCATATTGTTTTAGTAGGATAAAAACGTTCAAAGAAATTCTGATCGCAATGTAAATTAAACAAATGTTTATTTAAAGTAAAACTAAAGAAATTGTTCTACATGTCCACCGTTCATTTCTAAGCAGGCTTCATACCTTCTTATGATAGATCGACGCAATCTTTCGAAAATTCCTGGAGTCCTCCGAATTTCCTCGCAACAATTTACGATTCGTTACCTGAGTTCTTCCAAATTGTTTACAGATCGTACGTACACTAATTGTTTTAGATGCCCCCAAACATAGAAGTCTAGAGGTGTCAGGTCAGGGGACCTAGGAGGCCATGCAGTCGGTCCACCCCGTCGTATCCATCTCTCGTTGTAATCTTGATTTAAGAAATTTCTAACTACGATGGAAAAATGCGCAGGAGCTCCATCGTCCATAAACCACATATTTAATCTGTTAAAAAGTGGCATATCTTCCAACAAAACGGGTAATTCATTTCTTAAAAAATCCAAGTATACTTGTCCCGTTAAACGATTAGGGAGAAATACTGGACCAATTAAACAGTCTCCAAAAATAGCAAGCCAAACATTTAGCGAAAAACGGTTTTGGTGATGCAGTTCAACAACAGCATGGGGATTTTCATCTCCCCAGACGTGATTGTTATGAAAATTGAATATTCCGTCTCTTGTAAACCCAGCCTCGTCACTAAATAAAATCTGAGTCGCAAAATTAGGAGTTTCTGCCAGCTTTCGTAAAACCCAATGACAAAAAACCCTACGTGCATCATAATCGAGAGGAGCAAGAACTTGCACGCGTTGAATGTGGTAGGGATAGAGCTGCTGTTCCCGCAGAATTCTCCAAATGAGAGGATGACTGACGTTCAGTTCTGCGGCAAGTCCTCGGGTGCTAATATTTGGGTTGTCTTCTACCCGTCTCAAAATATCTAATACTACTGCGGGAGAAGAAACTGATCTAGGTCTACCAGAACCACCATTAATTTTAAATGAACCAGTCTTGAGAAAATCCTATCACTCGGTAACAACCGATTTGGAAATTCTTCGGCATACATACGCCGTGCTTCAGTGGCATTACCATTCGCACGACCGTACATAAAATGCATATCGGCCATTTCTGCATTTGTGTACTTATGCATAATTTGAGAACAAAAAAAAATTGACGCAAATGATAAATAATCTGATGACAGATGTCTGACAGAACTAATTTTAAGTCATAATCAGTTGTTTGACAAAGGGAACTATTCTCAAAACCGAAAAATGTTTTTCTTTTATTTTAAAATATGCAATCGACTATATGTCAAAAACAGTTGAATTGCGGACCCATGTTGACTAAGACTTTCTTGTTTATTTCCACCAGTACTATAATTGGGTAAAATATCCGACAACCTTTTTTTAACAGGCTGTATATACGGCGGCGTTTACACTTATCGTTTGTCAAAATATTTTACAAACATTCTAAATTGTCTTAAGGGCACTTTTACTTAGACAATTAAGAACTCTTATGATTGTGTGAATAATATTAGAAATATAAAAGTCCATGATAACTATAGTTTTATGTCTTTGGATGTTTGTTCTCTTTTTACAAACATCTGTAAGGACAGTGTATTACAGAAAATTAGAGATTACTAGGACATAATTAATTGCCACACAATGGTTATCATAAACGTAAGAATATTGCTACTGTTATATGTATATATTTTGTTTGATAAAATTTCCTTGGAGGAGTCTTCTCTTGGAAAGAAGAAGTAATTAATAATCATAATATATATTTGCCATCTAAAATCTATAAGAACAGGCTAGTGTCAAAAATACAATAAAACATTCCATATAGTCGATACATTACGTTATTAATATTAATAGATAATTTACTAACCTAAGATTTCTTTTCAAGGTATTCTTGAAATGTATAAAATGTATTTTTGATTAAATATTTGCTCAGTTCTATTTTTGTTTTCTTTTCATTAGGAATTTCTTTAATGTAATTTGGAAGAGTCTTATACGCCGAAATAATTCTATAAAAAGCTCCTGGTTCATAACTGGAAAGACTGTGGGAGGGTATTGCTAGGAAATCGGCATGTCTGGTAGGCATGCCAGATGAAATATCACGATTGCGGCTAAACAGATGCTTATTAGATAGATAGAAGAATTACCGTGAATGTTAAAACATTACAGAAAATATTGTTAAATTAATTTAAATACATCTTTTCTTGGTGCATTGATATAGTGTCATCTAACGTCCATTTTTGTCGATTAATAGCATTTTTGTTAATTTGCCTCTATACTAATAGTTTTCAATTTGAAAAATATGAATCAGTAACACCTGAAGCAACAAACCCAAAGTGTTGCAAGTACGTCGGTGGTAGACCACTAATTTAATTCCAAAAGCAACTTTTGAGTATCTACTCGTCCGTTAATTAACTACTGCCACCGCATTACATGTTTTATTCACCTGGTACTGTACCCTTGTAAAAAGCGTACTCGAGCGTGCACTTCACACTTCATCGAAAAAATCGCATGTATAGGTGTATCGTCAATGGCCACCGTTACACACCTACCGGCATTAATTTAACCGTCACAATAGCGCACCATCCGTTACGGGCGAAATACCCGGTACACGGTTAAGCGCAGGTAATTCTGAAAATATGACCAAGAGAGCACGTCAAACATCCGGATTCAATTGAATTACCTCCGCTTGTCCATTGAAAGCTGATAATTGCATTTGTGTCGACGCGTATGTATTGGGGAGGGAGGTAAATTGAATTACCGAGGCCGCCCAGAAAAAACGCGCTGTACAACACTTTCACCGAGCTGTGTATTTGAAAATTGGCGCAAGCGCTCTAGCCGATAATTCTGCAATGTCGATTTGTGGGGATACTGGTCTGCATGCTTTTACGAGCAAGATTTAAAATAGCACTTCTAAGTCAAAACAAGACCCGTTAAATTAGTTTATACCCGGTTCATACGTAAAAGGTTTTCCAATAAGGAATTAATTAATTTTAAATTTATTTATTCTTAAGTAGTGCAACATCATTTACTTAAATTCCAATTGCAAATTCTGCGATTATTTGTGGAAAATGATATTCAGCAAATACCCATCTCGACTCTGTCTGCAACTGTTCATTGTTTTGGGGAAGTTTCGCATGACACTTTCGTCCAACTGTGGCTCTATTTCGCAACACCTCAAACATTGGCTCTGAGGGTTCAAATTATTTGTGGGATATTAGCAGAGACTCTTTCCTTCACGTAGCCTCAAAGATAAAAGTCTAGCTAAATGAAATCGCACGATCTCGTGGGCTAATTTACATTAGCACTCCGCAGAATAACGCCAAATTTCTTGCGCAACACCATAAGTGTTTGTGTAGCTCGCAGCTGGACGTAAAAATTTTCTGTATCCATATTGTCCAATAGAGGCGAAAGAAAGTCAGTTAGCATTCTACGGTAAAAATTCGCATTTACTGTAATCGCAGCACCATCACCATTCTCAAAAAAGTAAGGTCCGATGACTTTGCCGATCCAAAACTACGCCGAACAGTTACTCTTTGAGGCATGAAGAGGTTTCTCGACGATTGATCTTGGGTTTTCGCAACACCAGATGTGGCGATCCTATCTGTTGACGAAACCACTGGTGATGAGATGGAAGTGGGCTTTGCCGCAGCATTTTCGGCATACAACAAAGCTCGGTGTAGTTCATCATCAGCCGGCATCAATTTCTATGTCAGTTGCACTTTATAAGCGTGTAGACTAAGATCTATTTGCAGAATGCGATGATGACTGATCTGTGAAATCCTTAATTGCTGTGAACGTCTTGGGACATACAAACCTGGATTTTCTGCGACACTATCAGCGACAGACGCAATGTTTTGGGATGACTGGACAGTACGATTTCGAACTGGCTAATCTATTTCAGTAACTTAAACATTTTACTCAAATTCTGCGATTAGTTTTGCAATTGCTTTGAAAGAAGATGATCTATACCGACCTGTTTTAGCGTATATCCTGCCATTTTCTTAAACCGTATATTTTTATTGACATAAAAGATTCAAGGTTTGCTATTCAACAGATCATAAAATATGGTGAAAGTTAAAATAGGACTTCTTATTGGAGAACGTTATAGAAACACCCTATTGTTTTCCAGTTTGACAGCTTTTGTTAACCAGCACTTCTGGTTCCCCCTTTTTCCTTAATTTTGGCCAAGCGAAGTATGGATTTGTTGATAGTATTGGACAAGCGATTTATCATCACAAAACTTACGGCAAACCAAGCGCGCAAAAAAAGTACTGCGATTGCGCATGTATTTCGCTACCTAACTTAATGATGGTTAACACCATGAAAAGCCTTTTAGATATCGTAATGGATGGTTACAACATACAAGTGATTACACAAAACTTGACGTATATATATTGGAGTTGTTCTGCGTTATTCTGAACCGTGAAAAAGTTCGGTGTTCGTTAAGTATATGTACTGTATTAATTGAACACCAAACATAATAAAATTACCAGCTTGAAACAGGTATTCTTGCACCGAATCGGAAATAGGAGTAAGTTGTTTCGAACAAATACGACTGTATCAGCTGTTGTTGATGTTGACAATTGCGGCAAGTAAACTTCTTTGACTCTAGACTCTAAATTAACACAAATAGCACCTATATCTTTCAAATGCACGTGCAGCGCATTCAAATATTATTATTTTCTGCAAATTTAATCGTTAGAGATAGCGTTTTGAACAGATTTAATTAGTTTCTATTGTATACAGCACATTCATAGCTGAATCAAGAATGCAATAAAACCTATTACAATAGGCAGTAAAGCGATATGATTTCGTCAACATGTCAATAATCGGGGAAGTAAATCATGCGGAGGCGTATGTATACAGATGTAATGGAAACATGAAACAACATGCGAGTGTTCAAGTTATATGTCTCTTGTTTTATTCTAATATTATGCATGTCATTTGTTTTAACCAAGAGAAAAGCCATAATCAAGCAGGGTATGCATGCATAATGTGCCGAATGGATGTGCGAGCTATACGTGATTGAACTATTACCGAAAATTTGCGGTGCTATTACAATTTTTTATACCTCGCACCGCAATCAACCAAGGCATACCAGTTAAGTTCAACTAAATCATGCTTATCCTATTAATTTTAGGTATGAGTCAAATATTATGCGGACGTGGATCGCGGGCTGATCAAGTGTGTGCCAAAAAATGTAAACGTAAATTTCACCTTCCCAAGGGAAAGTGCGTTCGGAGAAACAGGTGTGAATGTTCAGAATGACAATCATACTTTTAAGGATTTAAACAACGTAATTATTATACTAATTACCTGCAAAATTCAGTTTTAAATAAAATAAAAAAAAAGTTATTTTAGTTGATTTTCTGATTCTACCAAATTATGTAAGAATTATGGAATTATAGATAGATAGATAATTTCATTTCAAACAGCTACAAAAAACATAAGTGGGTTGAAACACGTCAAAAACAATTTACAAATCAGAAAAAAGTGACATATTGAAATATACCTATTATGTATTATCAAAAAAAAATTTAAATAAAACCTATATAATTACTAAAAGTTAAATATTAAGTTACAATACAACCAGAGGTAAATATATCTCTTAGCAGCAAACTCAAAAACTACATCTTGAAGTCCTGTGATGGGTGGAGACTGTGGCTTGAAAACTATAACAAAAATTAATAATTTTGTGGTAAGGGATTTTTCACCTTTCTTTTGGGATTTTTGTTACATCTTGAAGTAATCCTCAAATTCATAAGATTCAATTCACAATCGCTGGGTTCTACGTCAGAAAATTGTCGGTGGAAGTGTTCGGTTTAAAGCTCGATTGGTAGCTAAAGGCTATGTCCAACAGCAAGGAATCGACTATGACGAAACTTTCAGTCCTGTTGCACGTTATGACACTATTCGTACATTACTGGCTGTGGCTGCAGCAGAAAATCTTAAACTGGAACAGTTTGACATTAAAACTGGCTTCCTAAATGGTATACTTGAGGAGGAAGTATATCTAGAACAACCAGAAGGTTTTGCTGACGGTAGTGATAGAGTATGTCTATTGAAGAGAAATCTATATGGCCTTAAGCAGGCACCACGGTGCTGGAACAAAAGTTTCATAGAATTTATCAAGAAAGCTGGATTTCAAAACAGTGTGCAGATCCTTGTCTTTTTTATCGAAAGCGCAACGGGAATCGACTTTATGTTGCAATCTATGTCGATGATGGTCTTGTTGACAAACAAGAAATTGTTAGCTTTCTAAAGACATTGCAAGAAGAATTTGACATGACGACAGGTTCTTTTGATAATTTTCTCGGTATGAAGATGGATCTATTGCAATAAACCAAGTAAATTACATAAAAGGAATGCTGGAAAGATTTCAAATGGCCGAATCGCATCCAATTTCAACCCCTATTGGCCGTGAAGAGTGTGATATCAACAAAGCAGTCTCACTTGTGGTACCCTATCGTGAAGTTTCTTTAATGTATCTCACAACAGCATCTCGTCCCGATATTGCATTTGCCGTGAACAAGGCTGCTCGTGCTATGGACAACCCAACTGATCAAGATTGGAATCGAATAAAGCGCGTATTTCGCTATTTGAGAGATACAATGAATTACGGCATCATTTATGATAGAACGGAAGGCTTGAAAATCTACAGTGATGCTGATTTTGCTGATGACAGGAACACAAGGCGTTCAACAACCGGCATTATCGCAATTCTGTCTGGTGGAGCCATATCATGGATGAGAAAGCTTCAAAGAGTTGTAGCAACATCTACAAGTAAAGCAGAAATTATCTCGGCGAGCGAAGCAGCTAAAGGATTAGTTTGGTTAAAACGTTTATTATTCGAGTTAACTGAAACATCAGAACCGATCCCAACATTGTATGTTGACAATGCTAGTACCATAAAACTGGCAAAGAATCCGGAATACCATCAGCGCCAGCGGTCCGAACATATTAAAGTTCGACATTTCTATGTGCGAGAGAAATTCTTGAATAGTGAACATAATTTGGAACACATCAGTGGAAAGGAGGCGATTCCCTCAAAGGAAGGTCAAAAATTGTACGTAACACTTGTTTTTTTAATTCGAAACACTCTAATAATTATCCCATTGATATAAAATCTCCTGTAAGAAATATTTTCTATTTGTATCGTCTGCCATCTATGTAAAAAGGGCAGTCATGTATTCTCGATTTTTACCTAGAGAACCCTAAATATTTCAATGTGTCCCGTAGATATAGGGCGCGCTAGTGGTATTACCCCGAGCGTATTTCAAGCGGTTGAAGAAGGAATGTGTTATATAAACATTTTGATAACGCCGAATGTTACGGCGTCTATTCGAATAAGCCAGACTAAATTTCCGTAATACTTTATATGTGGTGAAGTCGTAGTTTGAAACGGTTGCTTTTAAAAGAATTAGAGGTGATTGTGAGTTTGTGGTCCATTTATAGGTGAGTTTAATCACAGAGCATTTCTGTTATTCTCGAGTAAGTTAGATTAAGTAGATTATGAAATATAAGAGATTTACGAAAAAGCCTGATTAACGTTAAACATGCTTAAGTTAGGGAGGTTTTGAATTTGATAGGCTAGTCGTCCTAGCGGGAACGCGACGTGACGTGGAGGATCCACACGGCACAGTTGACCGCAGGCGCTGGGCGACCCGGGGGTTGTAAAAATAAGGGCACGGGGGAATCGCAGGGCGGTTCCGCATGCACCTTCTGTGGACCGCGGGGGATTCGCGCGCACGAGCACCCCAACAACAAGGACATAGCGAATTTCGTTAGTGCAGTTATATAATACTTAATTATGTAATATTTTCCTTTGTTAAATACATGGATGACAGGAATGCTCAGGCTACTTTTCTTTTACAGGTAAACCCTCAGGTTAAAATCGGTTACACCTCGCCAACGTCGACGCCCCATTGCTCATCCATCCTGATTATAATATAATATAATTTAATAGTGTTTAATGTTAGGATCTATATCTCTTTTAATAAACAAAATATTGTAGCTCATTGTTTTGGTTAAATTTACTTAAATACAGGTAAAATAAGGTTATACTCCGTAGTAATAGTACCAAATACATATAAGTTATATTTATTTGACTATAAACAAAACTAAAATAACTGAAAACGAGCGCCTATGAACAGTGGCGCCTTCCCGAAGTGATTATCCGTCACGTCAGCACGTCATTAACGTCTTCCATCCACAAACGGACCGACCTATTCCGATAACAATCTTTTCACTATTCCACGCACGTTAGTTATTACATCTTGACCGTTATTACGGGTGTGCATACGAATCGAACGCGTCCGAATCATCCGTCATAATTAAAGGAACGTGTGCGTAAATTAACGTTGAATGTCGAGAAGCGGCCCGGGTCCGATCTTTGCCAGCCAGCTGGTCGCCGGTGATCGTCCAGTGGCCGTGTCGTACAAATTGTGGGACAATTAAATCCTCCGCAAAGGTCCGTTATCTGTAGATCCGTGCGTGCGGTTTCCCGCTTGTACAGCAGGAATACAGCGTTTGTCGGAAGCCCGAATGTGAGTCAGGTCCTATCGCCGGCCAGGTACTAGCTTTCGTAATTCGTACACATCACGTTGCGCCATCTGCAGTCGTAGTGGAGTTATTATACGCTGGAATGGAATTATTCTGTCGTCCGAAATTAATTGGGCCATAGAGGGGGGGCGATTTAATTGTAATCATAGGACAATTTAATTTATATCGATAGAGCCCTGCGCCCTGAGATCTTGATAATTTGCATTTTGAATCTTTCTAATTCTTAATTAAAGAAAATTTGCAGAGGCTTATGTAGCGTTCAACAATTTTCTTTGTAGATAACAATATTGATTCAATTAAATAATCTACACAAATGTAACGTATTGCTGTGTACTGAATGTACCAACAAAAATGCCAAATGAAATTAAAAATGAAATGAAATAAAAGGTAAAGTGAAAGAATAAATCGGCGACGACACAGCCCGGAATTGCATGCCAACGCAATTATTTCGGAGTTGTTAAAGCAGTACATAATGAGAGAAAATTGTTTCCGCCAAATATCACCAAAATTGACGTCGACCAATTTGTCTTTATTCACGAAGTGTGCGAGATGGAACTCTGTATCGTGTCTGCGCCCTAGGCGGCGTGTCACGAAAAGTACCGAGTCCTGATTGAAATCGCGTTCGTCGCCATGTGTTGGGGATGATTCGTAGTAATTCTAGACTTCGAAGTATACGATGTAAGCGCTGAATGAGGGTAATATCGTACTAAGATAAAATTCTCCCCCTTTGTTAAATATTTCTGGACAAAGCTAACTAATATTATAAATGAATTGACACAATCATACTACGATATTCAACTGCTTATAAAATATAAGGTTGAGTAGGAGTACGGCTGTACAACGTTAAGATCACGAAGATGGCAACAATTATTGGGTATCAACAGCCTGTCGAGACAGAGGGAGAAATAAAAGACTCTATTTCCAGTCGCTAAGCTTTCGCCATTTAATTAAGGCTTCTTCAGAGTAACATCTAAAAATCAAGGAAACAGTGGTGCAACTAACAACATCATCTGATATGTAACTAAATCTAAAAACTTACAGATTGAGTCTGGTAGCTACATTATTGGAAAAATTCTGCAGTTGTACCGTCACAGCGTACAATTAGCATGCCTTCCTCTTTTTCTTAATGAGTATTAAAAGTAACTAAGTTATGAAATTAAAAGACACTTATCTAAGTATCAATGTAATATTTTTTCAAAAGAATAAATTGTAATTAAACCACAAGGTTAATTATATACGTTTTACAACGGACTGGAACAATTAACGGTCGAAAATTTAAAATTCAACAAGATACAAAACACGCGGGAAGTGCGCCTTTTCAGCAGGGGAACGATTGGTAAGACTGACGACTGTAACTGTAAATAGGAATTAAATAGTAAAACTAAGTACACTGTCGGTAATGTTAAATAGTACATTCTGATATACTAGGTGTATTTGTGGTTGCATGATCTATTGTATCCATATGTATTATATAGGAGTATATATTACTTAGGCTATTCATATCGCTGCGAAAATTAATAGAATGTTCATTTGACTTAATGTAGTACATTTCCAAAAACAGACGTTTATAATAAGTAACCTCATCTGTCAGGACCGATGTGTTGTCCATGTTGAATTTATGGTTTCTTGTAGTGCAGTGCTCGACTAGTGCAGTCTTAGTTGGGTTAGTAGATGCATTAGAGACATCTCTATTATGTTGTTTGAGACGAGTCTCAAGATATTGTGAAGTCTGACCAATATACACAGCATCACAATCCGAACAAGGAATACTGTACACCAGATTAGATCTTAACATTAATGGTGTTTTATCTTTGCATTTCGTGAACAATCTGTTGTTGAACAAATTATAAAAGCCTAGCGATATAGAAGACTGTTTGACTTTGGCTGGATTGTTCAAAACTTGAAATCAAAAATCACAAAATGTCAGCAATGAAATACAATTTTATACATCTACTTACTTTCGTATCGATCAAGGAACTGACCTTACACAGTTAAAACAATCGTATAAGTATAAAATTCTACGGCTATGTGCGAAGCAACGCACCAAGATCTGTCCGCAAACAGACGAACTCGCAAAAACAAAACAATGTATATACAATACCAGTGAACGCAAAATGTACACCTGACTGAAATTAAAATAAACAACTGAACAAAAAAATAAACAAATTAAACAATCCAAAAAAAATATAAAATATTAGATTTCAAATAAAGATGTGATGATAAACGAAATAGATTTTAAATAATTAATCAGATTACCTGAGATTAAAATTGAATAGGATAACCTTACCTATATGTTCTTAGCTCGATTTCAGGAAGAAATTGAACTTAAAAATGGCGAGCTAACCCAGAAAGCAATTCTCACTCTTTTTTATAAACTACAATATATGTTAAAATGAAGTAAACATGATCTACAGGTACGATCAAAATAAAAAGGACATCTGCACATGGGAACAGTATATTGTCTAAACGCGCAAACTTGTTACAATGTTAATTTGGACAATAACTACCAAGTAGATATTATATACACTGATCTAGGCAAGACATTTAATCGAATAGATTAATAATAATAACTCTGTTTTAATCAAAAAACTGAACACTTTGGGATTATCTACTCAACCTATGGCCTTACACTCATGTTATCTTACCAACAGAGAACATTATATATGGATCACGAATGCACGCAATTTACTCCTACCTCTGGTGTACCACAAGGAGCAATTCTCGGCCCATTTCTTTTTAAATTTATATTAATGACATACGTGATTATTTGTATGGCTCCAAATTACTGTTTGTCGATGATTGGAAACTATTTGCCGCTATAAGCACAATGGATGACTACATTTGCCTCCAGCGCAGCGTCAGCTTGACTCGCTGCAGATCCGGTGTGCGGCAAACAAGTTAGATTTAAATGCAATGAAATGTAGCGTAGTAAGTTACACACATACAACAAATCTCATAAAACATAATTCATAAACAGTTTGTATATGTCGCATAATTAAATAAATGCTTTTCTGCTTTAACTGTAATTTTTAATATGAGGAAATTTTCTATGTTAAAAATTTTACCTCGTGTCGGATTTGAACCAGGCACCTGGGAGGTAAAAATTACAGCTAAAGCAGGGAAGCATTTATTTAATGATTTCACACTGTAAGAAAAATTCCACTATTGTCGCATATTTATTATTAACTGAAAACTATTTTTTGCTGACAATATCTCTTGTATAAGTAGATTCATATACTATATAAACAGATATATTCAAATACGCAGCTGCATGCACACACACACACACACACACACAAATAAGCTCTTGTATACCATAAAGCTTCTCTTTCTATTGAAAAAGAATTCTAAACGTGAATCAATACCCATTTCTATACAAGTTTCATATTTTTGTTCAACAAAAACAACTTGCTTGCGTTTTTCGTTGTTTATTTTATTTTCGAAGCAGTAATTCATTCGATCTAGTGACAATAAACAAATAAAACACATTATTTTCCCGCTTTTTGCTCGAACGACGTCGAGAGAAAGCCGCAGTAAATTGAAAAGTGAAATATTGCCCAAGATTGTTTTCTCAAGTTCAAGTGTTTCCTTCAAGAAAAAAAGGGAAACTTCCCAAAACAAGAAACTGTCGACCTATTGTGCGCCGGCGATCGTTGCTAGTTCTACAGTCGACATCAACATGAAAAGAGGAGGAAAAGTTTTTATCCAGCGCAGAGAAGAAAGATCCGTCAAACGGAGAGGAAACATTGGATGACACTCGGAAGGCGGCAAACTAACTTTTCCTTTCCTCCGTGCGACTTAATCGAGATTCCTTTATGAAATTACGTCTTCCTTTATGAATTAGTGGCGAAACTCTTTGAGATCGGTCCGCTTAAAGCGGTCGCAATTTTTTCTTCCTTTCCTTTTTTTTTTCTCGTTCCTATCTAAGCTGAGGAACTTATCTAATTCATCTTAATCCGACAGTTAGCGATCGAACGGCGAGTAATGTTATGGAAATTGAAACTTCTAAGTCAATCTTATCGGAGGAATTCTTAAAATTTTAAATGGGTTTTTATAGAGATCGCGTTTTCGGTGACTCCGCGTTTTCGAAGGAAAGGAAAAGTTTAAAATTAGATTGAGAAATACAGAAATACATAAAAATACACTCCGCCAAAAAAGTATCGCATAATTTAGTTTTGAATCATAAAAGTATCGCATAATCTTTGTTTGTAGCATAAAGTTGTAAATATACTTTAATGCGCTCTAAGATATAATTTCTGATTGTTTAAATAAAATACAGGCCAAATAAAAACAAGAACTCATACTTGAGATTTTTATTAAAACAAGAAATTATAATTTTGGAAAGAAAAATGTCATAACAGTAGCTTTTAATACTGAGTATTGCCACCTCTGGCTCTTATGACCGCTCGCATACGGTTTGGCAGAGATTCGATTAACCTCCGTATATAAGCCTGATCCAAATTCTCCCACTCGTCACGGAGAGCATTTGCTAGTCCATGCAGGTCCGCTGGGGCAATATTTTGGGTTCGTATCCGTCTGTGAAGGAGGTCCCACACGTGCTCGATAGGGTTCATGTCCGGACTTACCGCAGGCCAATCTAAAACTGGAATACCAACATCGTTAAGGTATTCCTGGACGATTATTGCAACATGCGGTCGTGCATTATCGTGCATTAACATGAATTCGTTTCCTATAATTGGCGCATATGGTACTACATGTTCTTCTAAAATGTCCGTTATATACCTGTGGGCAGTCAGTGTACCTCTGTCTACTGGTACTAACTCTGTACGACCTGTTAAACAGATGCCTCCCCAAACCATAATAGAGCCACCAGCGAAATTAGGTCTAGGTCTGATATTACACTGCGAATAGCGCTCACCGTCTCGTCTGTACACTGAGATACGCCTATCTGAGGTGTAAAGACCAAATCTTGACTCATCTGTGAAGAGTATATTGGCCCAGTCATTTATGTTCCAATTTACATGTTCTCTGGCAAACCTTAAGCGAGCCACTCGGTGGTTCCTAGTGAGACGAGGGGCTGTTACAGCTACTCTAGCTCTTAATCCACTCTGTCGTTACCTATTCCGAATAGTTTGAGTACTCACACGAGTATTTCTGACTCTAGCCAAGTCGTTCTGCAATTGTCTCGCAGTTACATGTCTTCGACGTAATGCTTGTAGTAGTAAATAGCGGTCATCTTGGCGAGTAGAACATCTTGGACGACCTGGCACAGGTCTTCTACTGTAAATGCCTGTTTCCCTATATCTGGCTATGGCTCTAGAAACACTTGACTGATTGATGTTCATCAAATTAGCAACGTATGCTTGAGATCGTCCATCTTCGATTAAAGCAACTATAGCAGCCACTTGTTCTGAAGTTAAATTGCTCATTTTAGTTTTAAAAGCGTTGGCACAGAACTCTGACTTCGCACTTTAAAATTTGTCCGTATAGGAAGACTTTCAATAAACAACTGAGCAAACCTTACACATATGCATTTTTCTAAATGTGTTCTTTTAGGAAAAAAATAAAGTAAAAACGCTAAGTTCCATTATTTTGTTAGTGTTTTTATAGTTCACATACACGAGGCAAACTTTTTGTGAACGTATAAAAATATCTTGGTTCATATCTTTAAAGATTTGATGAATTCGCTGATACCAACAAAGTCATCATCAAAATCATCTCAGCGAAATACAGATGATCGAAGTACAATACCAAATTTAACTGAAAATGAACAAAGCGTTTCTAGTTCTTGAAAGAGACCCAAACCATCGACTAATCAGTTTAAATAAGTTTTCTCAATATCTCAGAGTATCTCCAATAATTAATATATGTTTAATTTCTTTCAAAATTTAAAGACATCGTAGGAAAACACATTCCCACTAAATTATTAAATGAAATAAAACCATTATTCTCAATTGAAATTGAAACACTTATAAAGCGGACTCCTCATGTGGACTACATTATACTATGCTGAAAACTAGCTCTTTTCCATCAGCCGTGGAAGCGCATTTGTCTTGTTTTCAAAATTGGAGGGCAGAATAATATCAACAACTATCGGCTGGTTTCGATCCTATCTAAAGCCTGTAAGGTCTTTGAGCACTTTATGATCATATTTATCGGGCTGTGGCAAATTCAGTATCAGTAAAAGATCGACTGTTACCATCTTGGGAAGTTTTGTACAGTATGCTTCCACAAAATTGGATGTGCAGGGGTAAGTTGATGCCTTTTACATGTGTGTGCATGGCAAAGGCATTCGACAGGATTGACAATGGGATCTTGCTGGATAATTTGCGTAGTTTTGGCATTAGCAGCCTTTTGTACACAAAGTGTATGGTATAAGCGTTTTAATTCGGCAGAGAGATTAATTACTTCCGGGATGGCGCAGGGTACCAATTTGGGACCCGCGCTGTTTTTACTCTATGTTAACCGCATCTCTCTTGTTGTAAATTGTAAAATTCTAATGTTTGCGGATGATATTAATGTCTTCTCGTCTATAGCGTCTACCCAGGACTACGTCAAACGGCAAGCAAATTTAAATTTAGTGTTCAATTGTTGTATAGCAAATGAAATAAATTTAAATATAACAAAGTGTCATACAAAGTGTACTAATCTTTACATGGAAAAAAATCCATGAATAGCACCGAATAAACTGACCATTATTCAATCAAAATCGTTTCGTATTCGATAATAAAAAGTTTTACTGTATTATTATTATTAACAATATCATTGCAAACCAGAGTAAAGAAAATAATAACAGTTTTTTTTTATTAATATATACCCTAGGAAGACCATTCCGATCAAGAACTGGCGATTTGAGAAGTTGAAAAGGATGATAAACGGGTGTTTCCCAAGAGATAAGAGGTTTAAAGAAATTTACAGTTGAATTGCTTGTCAAAACTTCTTAACCATTGACAGACGACTCCAGTAAAATAGCAAAAGTATACGTCACCTAAAATAAAGACAAACAACTTAGCCAGACAAACATTCACACATTGTGTTTAGTATATACAAGGTGGGGCAAAAGTAATGTCACAATGTAAATTGGGTGCCATTTTGTTAGAAATCAATCTCTGTTTTAACGGAAAGTTTATTTGAAGGTGTAAAATTGTCGGCGTCCTCAATGAAGTAAGGGCCAATCACTTTTTCACTTCGTGCATTTCATGTGGATTCTCCATACCCTAGAAACGCAAATTCTGTTTGTTCACATAACCACTTAAATGGAAATGGGCTTCGTCGCTCATTATGATTGGATACGAGATCATTGTCTTCTTGCACCAGGTTTAACAGAGCACGGGAGCAAGTTGACCTCACTTGGTAAACGTTTTGCACTTTGTAAATCTTCAGGTCTTTCACAAAAATTCGACGCAACGAACGTCTGCTGATGCCAAACTGTGTGATCGTTGTCTCGTCGATGTTTGTAGACTCTCTCGGATGTGCTCTGCCACAGCATCTATATTCTCGTGCAAACGAGCAATACGGGACCGGCCACTTCTTGCGACATCTAACTGCATCTTGCACACATAGTCCAGGACGACGAGGAAAGTGAAATTCACGTTGCGTTATGACAACAACCGGTTCTCCGAAATTGCATGTAAATTGTAAGTGTCTCTCAGACGTGTTCGTTGTACAAATTAGTGACTATCTCTCTGGTGAAAGACGTTTTGTCAGCGGCAGTTAGAATCAGGATTGAATCTTCATTTTCAAAAATCCAAGCAGAAAAGATTTAGGGGCATAGCCATTGGAATATAAGTTCTAAACTGACTGGGGATGGCACGGGTACTATTTTCGCAGAGCGTAGTGTGTATTAATGACTTTGACTGTCTTCTTATGTTGTTCCTGTTCTACTTCTTGTAGGGCAGCTTCAGCATGGTTTAATTTAAAGTAAGAGTATCCTTCTTTAAGAAAGTGATAACAGTTAGGGATAGTTTTGGCACAAGGATCTCCACGTATAATCTCACAGTTCTAACAACGCTACCTTCGCAATAACCATACAAAAAGACAGTATCAGCATATTCTTAATTCGCAAGGTGAAACTGCACTATTAGAAATATCAAAACAGGCACAAGTTTCAACAATTATGATAATCTGAGTTTTGTCACAAGGAGCTACTCGATTTTAATAGTGGATCGCACATACAGATATGAAGATAATGTCTGTTTTTTTTTATTATTATTTTCGGTTGCAATTTTAAAATAAAAGTGTTTGAAAACTCATTTTAAATGCAAATTACTTTAGTTTAATTTACCTACAGAAATCGATACCAACAGAACGCCCACGTGTCCAACTGATGAATAGCTTTGATAATCACTAGACTATATACGGCGATATTGGACCTATTAGATAGTCGGCACGTGAAATTATTTCACAAAAATAATTCCAAACCGCTTCACAGATCAATTTCGTGATTAAGTTAAGCAGTGATTGACAAATAATGTCCGCCCCTAATCTATTAAATCGAGTACGTTTCATGTAATGCCTTTTGTTCGGTTCGTTTAAGCATTTCAGATATGCCACATTCGCGTTCCCGTACTGCGGATAGGAGACCCTTCACTGATGGGTCCCATTTGGGTGTTTTGTTATCGATAATAGTGCCTGGTAGGCAACGGTCAATGTGTCACTTTCTGATCGGTCTTCATTTAGAGAAGCCAATCTCAAATCTGTGTAACTATGATACTTGTGCGATTAATTTGGGATGTGTTTGATGTGACAGCGTATGTGTTTATTTTCTGGATTACACTGAAATTATCTTCCATTGGAAATTATTATATTATACTTATATAATTTTGCGAGAATTTCTTCGAAAAAGTAGAATTAGTTAGTAAAATAAATTATAATGGTTGCACTATGCAGTGCAAATATTGGAAACACCTATATAAGATGGCCGTTCGTGGTTATTGTTCACACCATTTACCGCTTAGCTTCTTGCGTGATGGCTCTTACAGACTCCTAAACACCTCTCATCAATTCCTCTTGAGTTCCACGAGTCCTTATTATCCAGTGAACCCAAACAAAGCCCTTGATACCGTATTTACATCTATTGAAGAAAATAAACTCAGTTTTAAGTTATTACGATCCATCTAGTCTTTAATCCGTAAAAAAACCCATTCCGCTTCATCAAAAAGCGAAGGTCTAGGAGGACATCAGAATACTGATATCGTCAGCATACAACGCCATAACATAATTGATATTTAATAAAGAAAAATCATTTATATAAATTAAAAAAGAGGTTGGCCCTAAAACAAATCCCTGAGGCACCCCAGTTAAGGTGCAACATTTATCCGATTACACAGAATTACATATTACTTCTTGGTGGTACCTTTCCAACTTCTATAGTAATATCAAACGATCAACACAATCAAATGCTTTAAAGAGATCAATAAGCATTGTCGTGCAATTTAAGATAATTTTCTTAACTGCTAAACCGTTGATTTTGATAGTGTAAGACCCTAAGAGCAGCACCACCGTTCGCTGTTTGATTCAATAATTCAGAAGTTATAGAAGATATAAAAACAATAAGAAGGAGGAGTCTTCTTAAGTCACGGGTGTAATATAATGTAACATTTTGCAAAAGTATGCTTGAAGTTTCAAGAAAATGACAAATTTGGTAGAGATGTATCGCTACTTATTAATTTGTGTAGAATAACAAATTAACTGTTAAATTCATAGGGTAAAATTAACAGTATTAAATCTACCTAGTTATTTTAATCCATGAACGTTTCTTGCTGATTAGAAGTTTATACACGACCGATGCTGATTCGGCTTAGTTGCAATCCAACCTCTGCACAATGGTTCGTAGCGGTTCGAATAAAATAAACATAGACGATCTAACCTAGGTAGACATTGCGGTGAAAAGAAAAAAGACGAAAACGTAGCGGTAGACCAGGAAGCTATTATTCCGGCAATCAAATGTTTATACGCGGGCATGCATAGCGAGTCAAACAAACGACTACGACCAGTTTAGCCGAGATAGAGAAATACGGGAACTCTGGGAATAAACTGTGCGCTGGCAGTGCCCAGCGTTGGCCATTCGGTAAATGAGCTGCCGTAGACGGACCCTCGCAAGTGGACTGCAAATTGAACGTAAAATCTCCGGAGGATCCTCCGGCTTTTATTTTTTATTATTTATCTAATTTCGGAATGGTCGCATGACGATGCGCCTACGTTTATTTACATTGAAATTTATTTATCCTTGTCCATTGCGTTCCTGGATTTATGTGATGATACCTAGTGATTGTTTGTAATTGAAATGTGGTTGATCTCAGAAAAAGAATCCTACAGGACTTCATACGTCTTACCTATAGCAACCTAGCATACTAACTTATATTGCTTTAAAAAATTATGTTGTGTTGTATTATGACAGGGTTAAGGCACAAAACTCTGATCTAGGATTATCAATAAACCCTCTTGCTTAACGCAAACTTGAGGGTTTTCTTTGGTGCTGCCAAGGTGGTGCTCGTAATGTAGCGGCCTTTGCACACATGTCAGTCTCAGCTTGACCCATCTTTTTGAGATGGTATCTCAGAAGGAAATGTCCTGTAAGTAGGTCGGTAAGTAGCCTTAGTTCCGGTTTACTGAGTCTGAATAGGTTTTTGATACAATTCGGCAAAGGATTGACCAGCCTTTTAGTTATGAGTTGTCCAAAAACTTATCTCCAGAGGGATACCGCCATTGTTGGAGCTCACTTCTGATTTGAGTTTTGGATACACCAAGAGTGGATTCTAATACATAGAGGTGACTGCCGGCTCGACGTTTGGCCCGTTGATCATCCATTTCATTGACCTATATGAACATAGCACCCCACTTTTTATAGAAAATGGCGATAATTTAAACAAATTGTTTGATGGTGAATTTGTTAATAATTGAGATACCGAAAATCCGCTTTCGCAGTTCTCTTTAGAATCGTTTCTAATTGTTTGTAGTGATTTTCCTTTCTCTTGTAGTTGTAGCTGTTTTTAGTGAAGTGTTTTCTTACATTTTAGAAAAGATGGCAAGTTAGCCATACCCTAGATAACACAAAAACAATTAGAACTGTCAATATTGTATAAACCAAAATGCCAGCGCGTCTTAACTACACAGACGAAGACTATTTAAATTTATTTATTATCTATGGAGAATGTAACAAAGTAATATCAAGAGCATGTTAAACTTTCGCTCTGCGGTACCCACAGAAACAGGAACCGTCCGTGACCATTTGAAGATCAATGGATTGCTAATAACGGACTGTTCTTGTTTACACCCCGCTGACCGGATTTTTTTTGTTTAGGGAAATATAAAAATCTGTGCTTAAGATGCCTTGAAAATTTCAAATCAGCAGATCGTCTGGTTATGATGCTACGCACCTCCAGATTTCCGCTATTGTCGTCTAATAAATAGCGCAACGTTAAATGTTTCTGTCAGCCAATCCTAGACACCCAAATCGCGCTAGACTCCACAAAACACATTACACAAACTGTTAGATACTCCAAAGGATAAACCATTAAAGGTTTGGTATTTATAAAATTGGGCGCCGGGACTGCAATAAAGATTATGTTGGGCAGACAGAGCAGGTAATCGGACCTAGATTTAAGGAATACGTTGCACATTATCGATACGGAAAGCTTGATTCGTTCAATGTGGCCCAGCATATTAATAATACCGGTCATAAAATCAACATTAAGATACTCGAACTACTAAAAAAATGTAACATCCCCGATAGAATTAAACGCTTATGAAAGCATTTATATGAAAAGAGAATTTAAAAATTTATTGAATCGGAAACATGCCCCGTTGTACCATACCTCGCAGTTACATTTTGTATGAGTTCACAATTCACAGAATTCTAACAGGTCATTTTAACAATAAAATTAACAAGACAAACATTCCGAACTATACTATACGAACATAAATCAATAAGAAAATCAACAAATAGATGTGATATATGGGAAGCGAATTAATTCCTGGTAGACTTTTGGCTTAAGAAGTGCACAAACTGCATAATTGCCGTACTGCCGGCTCTCTAAAAACTATTTGATGTAATTCAAATCGTAAGAATCTGTTGACCTTGTCGGCTCAATTGGCAGAACGTTCGTCCGGTTAACAAGAAGTATGAGGTTCAAATCAGATAAAATTTTTCATATAAAAATTGCCTCTTGATTTAATTACAGTGATAAGCAAAAAAGCATTATTTTCTTTAATGATTTCACACTGTAAGAAGTGCATAAATAAATATATACATACAATCTGTTTAAAAAAATAAAAACATTTTTCTTAATTTTTTTATTTTTGTACCATTTCTGTTTCAACTGGACAAAATGTGTTTAATTTATCCACAAAATGTTGTTATAAATGTGTTGCTTTCAATCAATACAACAGCCAAAGTACTGTCTTGAAACTAGCAGTATCTATGTATTGTCAAGTCATCAAGAAGATATTTCGTACCTTTTCTTAGCCATTAATTATATCAGCACTAAAATTTCTTCGAAATTAAAATCAAATGATAATATTAAAAGTCAATTACAAAAGATACTAAATTGTTTACAAACTTTTCTAAAATCAATAAGAACTAAACCGATAAAATCACCACAATGTGTAACTATCTGATGAGTTTTTCATCTCTATGAAATATAAAAGAGAAAACAAGAAAATGGGTACGTTCCCTTACCTGGCTTTTCTCGATTCTTACGCCCACGGATCTGCACTACATAATATATTTCCGCCTTCTCCTTTGCCAAGCCGCCAGAGCGTATCGACGTTACGGAGGGTGTTGAGAAATATGAGAGTCGAAATCAAAGGAATGGTGTTCTTCGATATTGGATCCTTAATACATCAATTTCCTTTAAATTATGTTCGGCGTTTCTATTTGCTTTACATTCGTTATTTTTATATCCCGTTTCGCCGAAAACGGAAAGAAAATGATATTTATATTGAAAACGTAAAGGATGTTCTCGTTCCGTAGCGAAAATAATTCAAGAAAGAGGTATGTGGAAGCAACTGGCGTTCGAGTAAATATTCGAAATATACTACCGAGTGGTGGAGCTTCAATTGCAGATTGTATATATCAAGCTAGTCGAAGTGTTGTTGTAGTGCTTAAATAAATAAAGGCTATCGATACAGGTAAATAAAGGCTATCGATACAGGTAAAGTATATACAGTCACCATATTAAAAGCGGCATTTAAAGTTTCAAGAATTGCTAGGGGAATAACTTTCTTACTTAAAAAGTAACTGGTTAGTTCGTAGATTAAAAACCTCCATCGATAGGTTGTAGTGCTTAAATAAATAAAGGCTATCGATACAGGTAAAGTGTATACAGTCACCATATTAAAAGTAGCATTTAAAATTTCAAGAATTGCTAGTAGAATAACTTGCTTACTTAAAAAGTAACTAGTAATTTCGTAGATTAAAAGCCTGCATCTGTAGGTTATTTATTCAATCCGTAAAATGATTATGTAGCTTAATGACAAGATTTTTGCCTCTACAAATTATCAATTGGTTTGTACTTTGTGCGTGCACTCTTAACAATAGCTCTGTTCGCTTTGGGATCAGAAACTATCCAGAACTGAACGACTCATGCCTAATAAAAATGATGCATTCACTGTGCTACAATGCCTTTTTTGCCATTTGAAAATTGCAATTTGGTTTGCACACTACTCGGGTTACAATCAAGAATGGTTAGCGATTAGTTCGTAAAATTTGCGGATCTATTCCCTTATATTTAAGAGAGAATTTCTATTAACCAAACATCCAATTACACATTCGGATTACACCAATCTTATAGTAAATTTTGTTGTGTAGGATTTTCATCGCTCTTACCATGATTGTATTTAAGTTGTCAATTGCATGTAGCACTAATTTGTTCTTCTTCTTTTTTTAAAACGAAGAAATGATGGAGAAATAGCGGATTATTTATTTTTAAAAGGTCATCATTTAGAAGTATATATTTTAAACCTTCTGACAATTTTTATATCTTAGAATATTTGGTTGTACTTGTATGTACATCTAATTATAAAATAATCCTTAGGCACAATAACTTTTGCAACCATAGTTTTGATCGGTACAGTAAATATTAGAAATATGTATATATATTGTAATATCATAAAAAATAAATCATCCTACAGATATTCCCCAAAATCGATTTAAAAAAGAAATGTTTATTTCGCTGTGCTGATGTACTTATACGCCAAACTATGATTAAGTTCACTTAGAATTCAAAGAGTTGGATCAATAAATCTCTCGACTTCGGGAAACTTATTCCCGCACAGAACTCAACCGTAAAGTTCCAATTTAATGTTTTTAAGACTTTTCAAAGTTGTTATTAAACCACTTAGTATTTCCTTCGCAACGAGACAAACACAAACAGACATATCTCAGCGATTTCTTCTCTCACCGCTACGGACTTGATTAACTCCGGTGTATTTATATTCGGCCTCCTTCACCATCCACAAGATGGAGATAAATACCTCACGGTGAGTTATCAAAACATAATTTCGCGAATTATTGACAGAATACGTCCGGATCTAATCGTCCGCGCGCTTTCAGGACTTCCGGATCGGAAATTCATTATAAGTTTTAATAAAGTTTGCGCCCGTCAAATATTTACCGCTCGCTATAGTAGTTTCGACTTAATAAGCGAAACTTTCGAATTTATAACGATCGCTGCCTTTGATGCGAGGGAAGGGATCGGCGTTCGTACATACCTACGGTAGAAGTTATTGTTGCCCTAATGGCAATAATTGGGGATTCTAAGCCGCTTTCTATAAGCTAACGGCATTAATTAGCGTAGTTGCATTAGATTTGAAACAACAGAAACCCTCTGACCTAAAATGTACGTTTCTGAAATATAAACGGAACATAATGTCTGAGGTACTCTAAGATCACGATTTTAAGAAGAGTATTTGTGACGCATGTACGTTGAAATAACTATAAAAAAATTAAACCGGGGTACCTAAGCTAAATAACTAAATTAGAAGAGAAAAACTGGTTAACAGACAAGAACCAAGAGTACACACTAAACAATTTTACTAAACTTACCAGGATTCCTGCTAAAAATTCCCGTAACATTTGGGGGAAAATCACCAAAAACTGAGTAATTTTACTTTTTTTTTAACAGAATTACCTATACTTTTAGAAATTTCCCACATATCGCCCAGTATTTTTCAATTGTCGGTAAAAGTGCTACGAAAAACATAGTATTACTAACATTTTTATGCTTTCCCACGGATTTTTATTAAATGACTTCGTGATTTTATCCACAGTTAAGAAATTTGCGTAGGAAACCAAATACATAGTTACAATGCGGACATGTTCAATTTTATGGGTTCAATTTGTAGATAGATAGCACATAGTACGCAAGTAAGTGGCAGTGGTCGTTCTTTTTGTTTTATCTATAGGCATATTTAGATAAGTGACTAATTTACAATAAATCTAGTAGTTGAATAATACATTCATACTACTGAGGGTGACCGGTAGCATTTTCATAATTTACAAACGTTGAAACATATAGGTTTGTGGATATACAAACACCTAATTGTGTTCCAAAAAAAAACACATTAAAATGCCTCGATAGAGTATATAAAATATATTTGTAATTTGTGTATTACCGTAATGTTTGCAGATGTCAAGAAAAAATTACTTGTAAGTACAGATGAATAATTAAGAAAACTAATATTAGAAACAGGGAGGGAGAAAAACTGTGTTTTAAATGGCTCTGCTATTTTGATTGAATGAGTAACTTCAGTAGCTGATTTGTCACATATTATTATCTGCTTGGTTGTTTCTTTTTTAGATTTCACAGTACTATTTATCAAATTCCATGATGTTTTAGACATAATTTTCTAATATTTCCTCCTCTAAATCGGCACTTATTTTCTTTATTTTCTTTTCAAGGTTCTTTATTTGCGTTTTCTATTCCAAGTTCACTTCTTCAGAAGTACAACCGCACCCATCGTCATTTTCACCTAAAATATCAGTAGCATGCTTATTTTTTTGCTTCTTCAATTACATTTTTCTCTTCTATTCTTTATGTTCGCTCATCCATAGTCGTTTTTATTCCATCAATTCTCACATGCGTACCATTAATCACCATAACCATATCCCTCCTCTGTTTTTCCATTTCCTTTCTAATCATTTCCACCGTTTCTGTTCCTACACTCTTTATGTCCTTCGTGCACTGAGCAATTTGCATTTTTCGCTTTCGTTCTATCATGTATAAGTAGGTACATATTTCGATGGAATCATTAAACGTCATATCTTTCCCCATTGTTTATTTTTATAAATCCAATTTTCACTTTTAACTACTATATATAAAATTGTTGATATAGTTTGCCCCACGTTGGGCGCCAATTAAATATGCTATAGAAGTACGCTAAAAGTGAGTAATAAAATAAAATAAAAATTTTATACAACTAATAAAATAGATCTTATAATATACAGTTCTTGATACAATTTAATATAAATAACAATATCATAGCAATATACATTCATATACGATTTTCCTCTTATAATGCGTAGGTCACCTAATAGGGTGTAGTAGTTTTATTTTAAACTCATAAAATAATAATAAATTAAACACAGTCGCATTTATTAATATGACTATTAAATTGGCCTTTAAGTGTGTTTATGAGGTTCAATTTCATTGTAAACTATAAGCAAATATAATACTCTGTGTCTGCTGCATGCAAGACAATAAAAAAATTTGAATATTCGTTCTAATGCGAACACTAACCGACAAATGTTTTCAAACAGATCAGTATTAGTATATGTTGCCATCCGAACGCGACTTACTCTAGCATTGATGAATCTTAATAGGGCAAAATATGCTACTACAGGTGTATTTTTTGCAATAGCAAATGCGCGATAGCAAGAGGGCGTGCTCAATGGAGTGTATTGCAGTTCGTTGTAAATCGACGAAAGCTCGCGTACCTCTTCAAACTCATGCGTGTGCAGTAGGACTTTCGCCGTTACAAAATATTTCACCTGTAGTAACTGATTGCTAGAGATACTAAAAACGATACTGCAACGATATGCTTACTACAAAATGTTGCTGTGTTTACAACAGTATTATTCTCAGTGTTCCAAATCTCATATAACTGCGGAGGTTCGCTTTGATGTTACACAGTAGAACCGTTTTCATGTCAATCAATAGGAAAAGCTAGATTTAAGCCTAAATCATTAGTTTATGAGATCGACCTTATCTCCTAAGCAATTTGTTCTGATAAGATTACGGACAGTACTAAATCCAGCCGGTCCGCTTCCACTGGAACTTGATAAACTGAGGGCAGAGGGTGTCAGTGCGTATGAAGACAAAGTACCGGGTTCGTATTTCGCCGTTACCATCTGGATAGACCCGCACCACCTTCGAGTAGAGAACGACAAGCCTTCGGGTATATTTAAGACGGAATCTGGAGGACGTCCCGACGGGTCTCCTACACCACCTCCGCCACTGTTCGGGAGCGAGGCAAGGGTTTTCCACTTATTTCCCAGAGCAAACTTTAGTACAAACTCCCTGTTCTCCTCGCCATCGGCCCTTACGTAAATGCGCTAATAAACACTGACCTGACTTAATGGAAATATGAATATTGAAGTAGACCGACGTAACGACGCCGACAGTTCCCTCTAACGATAAAAAGCATACTCCGGCTCGCTAGGAGTGGGAGGATAATTTATTCACGAGACAGGTATTCAGTTGATGCAATTAAAATTAGACTGCTAAACGATTAATATTAATGTGACAATATATGGAAATTATCAAGTGTGTTCATTCAAAAACCTCATCAAGTTGCCTTCCTTTTTCGATGGAATAAGATAAGAGCTTTAGATGGAAGTCGTATCTTGATCCTCGTAATTATACACAGTGTTGCCAACTCTAGGGAAATTTCCCTATTTATGGAAATGTATACACCTGGTTAGGGACAAAGGGATTCTTTTCTCATTCTGCTGTTAAAGACTGCTTCTTAACTTTAATTCCTGTAATAAAAGTGCTGTCAATCTTTATGAGAAAATTTATTTAAAAATTGATTACAAAAAAAAATAACATGATAAGGTTTGCGGGGGGAGGGGGAATGTCACCATAAATTAGCATAATTCTGTACAAACATTATTACTCAAAGATATACCAGATTTGTATATAGGGCACTCCTTACAGGATGAAATCATTAAATTAAATGCTTTTTAATGATTTTAATGATGATCATTAACTAAATGCATTTGTAAGAAGTCCACTATATGCATATTTGCCGGCTTTCTAAGATCTATATTTGAGACAATTCAAATTGGGAGGAATCCGAACACCTCTACGCCTGTCCGGTAAGCGGAAGGTATCTGGTTCAAATCCTACTCGAGGTAAAAATTATTAATATAAAAATTGGCTGATATTAATTGCAGTGATTAGCAGAAAATCATTCATTTAATGATATACCAGATTTGTTTGTTTTAAAATGTATTGTGTGATTCGTTTTCTTTGTGCGCATCTTGTACATCATCAAAAATTTCGAATGATGTGGAGGATCTAACCAAGGGAGATTTATAAATATTTTTGCGGCCAATTAGATCGTGTCTAGTTGTCATTGCAGCGAGTTGTCCCACTCCGAGCCTGATTAAACTCATATAGACTCAAAATAAGATACCCGAAGACTGGTACACGGAGATAATTACACTCAGATATAAAAAGGGAAACAAGAAGAAATATACAAATTACTGGCCTATAACTTTATTGAATGTTGCCCACAATAAACAAGACTTCTGAAGAAACAACTAGCATGGCTTCATACCATAAGATGTGCGATTAACGCCATACACATTTCGGAGCCAATTCTCCAGAGGAGATGGGAGCATGAGACAAACAAAGAATTATACACAGTATTCATTGATTTCAAAAGTGCTTTTGATATACTTAATCGGAGAGAAATGTTTAAAGAACTATAAATATTAGAAGTACCGAAAAAATTAAGAACAATCCTAGAAAAGAGTTTAGAATACACGAAAGCCAAAGTGAGATTTCAGGGAACAACAAATTCGTTCGAGGTAAATAAAAGGTGACCAAATATCGCCAACAATGTTTAATCTAGTTAATTACAAGAAGAGCAAAATTAGGCGGAAAACATGTTATGGCCAATCAGATACAACCAATGGTGTACGCAAATGATGCTACAATAATAGGAAATACAAGAGATGACCTCATAAGGGGTCTTTTTTTTTGCTTTTTCGTTGCGAGGAAAAATGTAATATGCACCTTCGATTGATCAACCTAATGTGAGACTCTCACCTACTAAAACACCTCACCCTCGGGCAAGATTCTACCTTATTATCGTTTTTTACATTCCATCGAGGTGGTGCCCCATGATTAGCAACTATCAATCTGCTCTTTCTTAGTTACCAAAATCGTTTTTGCAAAAGCGGAGACACTCTGTCTCGGTCTCGCAACATCACCTGGAGGAAGACCTAGGAAGAGATGCGGGAACGCTGTGAAGGAAGATGCAAGGACTATGTTAATGACGAATTGGAGATCGAGCTGCAGGGATAAAGTGGAGTGGAAGAACTATGAGTGATCAAGACTCAAAACAGGCTTTAAATAAAGGAGAAAAGGTTAATCTACCTAAAAAAGTGGATTTTGTCAGCCATAATCCAAAAGAATTGAACAGCTTAATGATGATGTTAATGATGCTGTAAATTGTGAAGAAGATATATCATTTAATAATTTTTTTGTAATGCTATACGACAAAATACTAAACCTGTAAGTGTACCAAGGACTGATTAAGTTTGGGCGCCCCTAGATAATTTACTTAATACTTAGAATAAAAGTAATAAATATAAAATAGGTGATTTCAGTAAATCAGTGTAGATTTCATCTCTATAACTGAGTAATCCGTTCAAATAGAGCTAGGATTCGATTCGGGCTTGCCTTTTATCATTGAACCCTTCCGCCTAAAAGGAGATTGTGTTGCCTACGCGCCAAATGCTGTCAGAGATACCTTTGAATGAAAGAGGTTGATGAAGCGAGCTTGCCGACGACCAAATCTCGTTCATTGTGTACCGTGAGCTTGCGAATACTAATTCGGAGAGGTAAGTACCTAGATCTCTTTGTGACCTTTCAATTTTAATAATTAATTTCGAAGGATTCCATCTGGAGATATTAATTAAATATCCATTGTAACTTAAGGAGGAGATTGTTTAGAGCGGATGATAAGGAAGAAGATTAAAAGGCGAGTAAAACGCGAATCAATTAGCTCTAGATGATTCCGAAGATTTGAAACGCAAACACACGCTTCTATTAACGAGAAGGAAACTTCATAACGTCTAATTTAAACATATTAGCCCACTTCGTATTCGCTATGCAAATCTTATTAGGTTTTGTCGCACGGACGAAATAGAAGAAAATTTCAATGAATATTTAATTACCCGTCTTCTCGAGGCAAACTACATCACAAGCCACACGCGCGCCGCCTTCCTAACTAACTTAAAACTGTAACTTCTCCGTTGCTAGTGTATACCATGGCATGTATATAAATGTAACTGCATGGAGTACGAACTTTCGCGTTACAAAGTCATGTAAATTTACCAGGACTTGGCGAATCGGTTGCCGGTGCATAAAACAACAATTAACCGGTAGTTGCCAGCAGGAGTTTACTACAAGGCAGGTATGTTCATGCATAGCGCGCTAGACTACGTGCTGAAAGTTTTCTTCATTTGAATTGTGACCAGGATTTGAATAACGGACATCGCTGTGTGAAAACAATGCCTCTATAACTTCATAACGTACAAGATGCCTATTCCCGTACCAAATCACATTCCTAGCTGGTTCCGGTATTTCCGTAAACGATGCTTGCACTGTGGTAACGCAATATCAATCCAGATCAATAGCGGAATATTCCCTTTACAAAGTTTATGCTGTGTCCACAGTATATAGATTATGAAAGTAAAAACAGATATTCACTAACACCATATCAGAACCTTTTCAATTATTAATAAAGAAAAACATATAGTGGCTACAGAGCGTCGTAAATATGGGCATATCGTGCATACTTAGATAGTAAATTACTTATGAAATAATATTTTATTACCGAAAAAAACATAACTGCTCATTTAACTAAAACTAACTCAGGTTAGCTATTTAAATTTTTAATCGAGCAGTTTTTATCTTTAAATATGAATCGATAGAAAAGATTAAAACACTTCATATAACTCAAATGTCAGTTCTATTGATGCTTGTAAATTACCAATGATATTGAGGAATTGTATCTCTTTTCTGAAAACTCACCCTACATGTTGAAATTGATGACAAAGCAAAGCGTACATAGTGGGTAGATATGTACGTACATAAATTCAGGTATACACTGCCTTATTTCATTGACGTGTACATTATCTAGTTTAAGTTGTAAATTAAATTCCCAGGGACAAGGAAATACCTTGTCGGAAATTATGTGTATATGATAGGGATACCTGTTGAGTTTGGTGGTGTTATGATTAACACAATAAACTCGAGCTACAAGATAACAATGTTACCCAATTGTTGGGAATATCCATGCCCAGCAGAATATATCGAAGATATCAATCTACACTGTATACATTTACAACTATAGTTCAGTTGTTGTGGTGACACCGACAATAATATTTATATCAACATTTAATCAGTTAGTGGCTCTATTGTATGTAACATATGTAACAGTTATTGCAACAAATTAGGATGTTGCTCTTTGTGTACGATTTTACGTAAAAACCAGCCATCTCTTCTGTAGAGTATGCGTTGTCTCATCCATACAATTAAAGAGAGATTGCCAAATGAGTTTTAGCTTGTTTTTGTTTTATTTTTAAAAAGAGATTTAGAAATACGTAATGAGTTTTTGTACGTTCATTCTTAGTTAGTGACTATGTTTGTCTTCAAGGCATGGTCATTCTCCCTCAGACCACCGAAGAAAACAGACGTGTCTAAATCTAGTAACAATTTTTTCTAACGCTTCAAAATTTTAAGTAATGTTTTAGATATCCAGTCCGACTGTTCTCCTACAACATTTTTATAATATTGTCACGTACTCGCTTGGCTTAATCTTACTTGCTAGAGATACTATTAAAATGGTACTTACCGGGGGTTACTTCAGGTGGTACATCTTGAATGTGAATTTTGGAGGAACTTCGTTTAATAATAAAACTCCAACTTACTAGATAACAACGACTATATTAATAACTATACAGAACCGTTCACCACCCGTACCCAAAATCAACTCCCCTTTGAAACATATTGTATCCACACAATTCAGCATTAACAACTGGAGAGCTGCCACCAAAGTTCCATTATTTACAATATTTGAAAAGTTAATGATGAAATTAAAACTAAATTAATAAAGTTTGAAAAAGAAAAAACTACCTAATAGTAAATTACAAAAATAACCCTAACAACTTATTTCACATTTTACAGCACTATCTTTAGCTTTCGAATGTTACTACACCATTATTGTTTGCACCTTCCCCGTCCAGGTCGATGAGTTTCAATCACCCCTTGTTCCTCGTTGTAATATCTTGCCGCTTGGTGGTTGATGTTCATGAGGTTCCACGTGCAAAGGTTTTCAGTTGACATAGAGACCAGACTCTACTCAATTAAAGCAGGTCCTAGTCTATTACTATTCCTTCGACACGGGCATGAAGTTCCACGAGCAAAAGTTTCCAGTTGACATAGAGACCATACTCTACTCAATTTAAGCAGGCTCTAGTCTATTACTATGCCTTCGACACGGGATGCTTGAGTCTGTGGAGTCTTCCAGATTTCCATGGTTTTGAACTGACATAGAGACGATACCCTACTCAATTCAGGTATGTCCTAGTTCATTGTTCTGCCATGTCACCGGATTTTCCATGTCTTGTCGAGCTTCTTAGGCGAAACATACTGAGGAACCCGGTGAAGTCTCTCGTTTGTCCTCCCCGATTTGTTCCATATTTCACACGAGCCCTCGCTTCCTGTGTCTTCGATTGCTGAATCTCAAGGTTTTTCTTGAACAGAGAAAACGAGGCTTCGATTTACGCGTATGCACAATCCCTACATATGCATTAACGCATAATGGAGCTTTCCGTGGCAATATTATTACCTAATTTTGAGTTCACTCATTTAAAACCCACTTTTAAGTTACGTGAGACTCTGTTTTGATGAAAAATTGCCCGAAAACTGTGTTCCAGCCGGAAGGTCCTTCCATTTACGGTGTTTTCCTTGGATGATCCCGATGTGTGATGTATGTTAGGTTATTTAATAGTGCTTGTAATTAAAATTTTACATTGCATTAAATCAGGAGTAACACTATCCTCCACGACCCGAGGTTGACTAGGGGAAATAAGGAAGAGGTGCATTGTATAATCGTTACATTATTGCCTTAATTTGAGCTAAGTTTGTTAAATAGCGGATCTCCTATTATAACCATCAGACCGTAAGGTACAGGCTGCCCTTACCCAATAAACTGGCAACCATAGAGTGTGACCAAATCCATGGATACATGGCGACCCATCAGACATAATGCGTGTCGCTGATGGTGCATATATTGGCAGTTCGTATATAATATCTTACTTATTGAAAATACTACTAAGGGTGCTGCATTGAGAGCTAGATTTCCCCATCTTCATCAGTAGCCTTAAAGTAGGCCGATTCTGCCTTCCAGGTCCAATACGGCCGAATAATATACGTCACGGCGTTAAAATTTAAATTACCGGAACGCGCTCCGAAGACGTTGCCAAGGCTAAACTCCGGTCGGCGCGTCCCCTAAACTGTATATGGCGCCCCACGCTAGTAATTTAAATAGGCAATTTAGATAATGAACTTATCACGGTGACTGAATTTAAGTCGATTACGTTAAATTAATATTGTTGTTGTGTCGACGTTCGACGCCGGAAATGGAACAGGTAAGATGGAGTTTAAGTAATCGCGTTAGGAGATAATAACTGTAATGACGGTGATTACAATGTGACCTGAATCGGAAGAAGCAATTTATGCCAGTATGATGCGTATAATGGGGGCGGTAATTTTAGGTGAGGACGTGAGGTAAGTGGGGCATTAATCATTCTCTTACATACAAACAGTAAATTGAGAAAAAGGTAGAAATAAGAACGATACAATTTACATACATACAGGTAGAAAAACGTAGATCAATATGATACTAAAACTAATTGTTAGCAATCATATTACAGGTATTTACCTAATGACCCTTGCCCAGCGCAATAAAGTTACGTCAATATTCATGCTGACAATCAGGCATGGCAGTTGTTAAAGGAACAAGAACTACTAAATTAAAACAGACGAATGATATATGAAAAAACTAAAAGTCACGTTTTAAAACACGAATTCAAATTTGAAAAACCAGTTTTCTAATGAATATGAGTTATTTTTTTTATAATTAGCATACTTAAAGTCGTTCTTTTCTAATAAAAGGAAAGGAATTTAGTAAAATGGGGAATTATTTAATAGTTGTCAACGTCTATAAAGCGTATATGTAAATCATAATTATTTTTATAACCTAATAAAATCTATAAAACTACTGAACGTTTCTTAAAGTTATAAACGCATGCGTTTTAGTACTTTTATGAGTCAGTTGTGGCAAAAAGAAAGCTGCACCTGGTCATGATTTCAACAACCGAAGCTTTTACTGCAAAGTTTTTGACGCAGATCCATTTCAACCTACTTTTCTCAAATGAATGTGTGGTGTAGTGTGCAATTGCAGCACAAAATGTGGAAATAATTGAAAAGCAGAAATCCATGAGCTAACGGGAAAAGGACCATCAGAATAATAGGCCTATAACTTAACATAGGTATGTCTAGAAACTTATTATCAGTATAGAAACAAAAAAATAAAATAACAGTAGAATGTGGAATGGCCCTCAAGAAGAAAGTAGAACCATTAAAGAAAAATAGGCACTATACACTTAATAGTATATTAAAACACTAGTGCTGGAGCAGTCATTATAACACGTGCTTTTATACTATTTTTTCTATTTTGCATTAATATAATATATTAATTTTTATACTTCATGTTGGTAATACAATATTCTCATGCGCAATTGCAAAATTTAAAAATCAATTTTACAAGTAAATTTGCGTTTATTTTTATGAATACCCTGTAATATTTCCATTAATGTTAAATTCGTATTCTGCTTACAATTTGTGGTTATCGAGAAGGTAATCGTTGGTCGCTTCTTAATCAACAAAAATGTATTGGGGCCTCTCCAAACAAGCTGCGATACCAACCTCGCAGAAAGTCATCACATTTGATTGCACAAGGTGGAACATTGTGACTTTGGGTAGGTCGAAAAATACACGGACGATTTTCACATGCTGTAACGGTTAGATATCGGTGAGGGCGCTAAACCATACGGTATGGGAATGACGTTGTATATAACACCCTAACAGCGTCAGAAACTCTGCCAACGCAACGGCCAGAACGGAGAAAATCGGTGGGATGCCCTTGCGCCAGTGAGCTTTGCTAGCGCTACAATCAGACCGTGAATAAGGAGATGGACGTATATCAGAAGCTTTGCTGACACAACAGTCAGAGCGGACGGGAAAAATGTCTATGTTATCCCAGTGAGCTTTGCCAGTGCCACAATCAGACCGGGAATAAGAAGCTCGACGTATATCAGAAGCATTGCTGACACAACAGTCAGAGCGGACAGAGCGGTTTAAATACACTTGCAGTTTCGCCCACGCGGTCGCGATTGTGGGAGTTGAGCTTGCGTGAATCGGACACCGTCTGCGGGGACGATACTCGCGTCCTAGAAATTATTAACCAAATAAAAACTCAATCAAAAGAAACAGAGTTATTGATTAATTCAAAATAAACTTAAATCTCGACACTGAAATGGATATTTCCATGGAACGGCGCGTTACAAAGAAATGCATCAATTCCAATTTGTATTTCTTCCTACATATAAACATCGATCTAATAAAATTAAAATATAAAGATCTAACCGCGCGCTGTATTTGCCATCCTAGACCAACCAACGTAGAAATAACTTTGATATAAGAGCGCCAATTTGGAAGAAACTTTTCCCCATAAATTACTTCTGCTTTCTCTTTTCCCAGCCCAAGGTTCAGCGCAGCAGACGGTCCGCAATAAAGATTTCTAACGCAGGAAACCCCAGAGAATAGTCGATTTGGTTTATTGTAGGTTGTGTAACACATTCCGAATAGACATAAAATGTGCATGCGGCCATACACGTGCTGGAAAAAAAAGAATACAATACAATGGAACTAAGATGTAATCATTTCGGAATTAAGAATGGAATATATCAATATAAGGGTTGGGTTTTATATAGGATTTTAGAGTGTATTATATGTTCAATATAGCTACAGTGCTAGAATGGTGAAACGTATCGCACGCAAATTTTGGACGTATTTATAACCAATTACATCTTGATGAGCTACAAACAGGTTATTTTCAACCTCATGTAGCCTAGGATATGTTAGAATATCTACAACAATTTTTTGGTAATAGAATAATTAGTAGCCTCCGCTGTCACCTGACCTAACACCATTAGACTTTTATCTATTTAAATTCTTGAAAACGATATTCCAAAATCGACTTCACAACTTGGAGGAATTACAAGCAGCCACTGAACAAGAAACTTAAAGTATTAATGAAAATCAATTCGAGAATATCAAAAGAAGAATACATTTATGCTTGGAAGCACATGTTGGTCATTTTGACCATATTTTATTTATATATTTTTTTATTAAATTGTATATCATTAAAATTGTTAAACGTATATAAAATTTGTGTTTCAATATCAGAAAACGTAATTAAAGCATATAGATTTAATTTTATTCTTATATCCCAAGCACCACAATATTTATTAGATTATATCACTACAGTATCAATCGCCCATTTGGCAGGCCACCGATATGAAACATCACATGACCAACGTGACAAAAATGTTGTGCAACGAGAAGTTCAAACCATCATCAATCATTTACAATCACTCTGTATGTAGTAGCTAGTCTTTAGAAATTGTAGGTAACATCTTGTAAGATTGTCTGTATACATTTACCAATTCTTGTCTTAGAGTGGTTCAATGACGAAGTAGGGAATAAAATAATACATGAGTCAGAAAGAGGACGTCCATATCAAGAAAGTTTAGGGGTTACTTGAATAAAGTTACCGGTATAAAGTTGCTCCCAGAGTTCAGATCACGAGTAGATAAAGTTTCGCTTCAGAAAATACCGTCCTCTTTCGGAACTCGCATAGCAAGTCTACTTTATACCGTAAACTGCATTTTCTTGTAACGTTACCATATCCCATGTGCTCCCTGACTGCGTATCGTTTATTTCAAGATAGCCGCTTAGGAATATCTCTTTATCCCAAGGGTGATTTAGTATCGCAAACCTCGTTTTCCAATATTTACAGGATAAAATTTAAATCCAGTTGTTATACAAGCATATTTCCATAGACTTACATAAACATTTCACCAATCCTTGCTTCAAGAAATGCATAAATGCATATTAGAGTTGATTTCAAACATGGATAGCTACATAAATGACGAAACTCTTTGTCCGGATTCTGGAATGCGTTGCTGAGTTTATTTTGGTATCGTTATCATTGATGGTTAATCAGTCATTTTTACATGGCTCATTTTCATGGTTACTAAAGATAGTTAAAGTAGTACTGATTTTCAAAAGAAGGGAAATAAACAGCTTGTTTCGAATTATATCTGGATTGTCACGTTTCTCAAAGATATTTGAAAAGATAATGTTTCAGAGAATGATATCGTTTGTGAATAGATTCCGAATCAATTTGGTTTTGTTGACTTTAAATCCACACTAGATGCCCCTATTGAGGGTTTGGACCAAATTTAGAGTATCCTTGATAGCGGATCTCAAGTTAGACGCCTGTTTTTTGATTTAATTCAAGCATAAATTTTTACTCTATAGTATATGTGGACGTTGTTTGCGGTGGATAGCATCACACTTGAATGGTGGGTATGACGGCACCGCTTGCTCCTCTTCTATAGAAGTTTTGCAGAGTATACCGCAAAGATCCATCTTAGATCCACTTTTATTCGTGTTATTTGTTAGTGACTTACGTGATTTCTATTCAAATAGAGATTTTTATGAATTTGCTGATGACACCAGAGTTATAATTTCGGATCGCATCGGTTGTACTTACGCTAATAGTCCAGTTCCAACATCTATTTAGCTTTTGGATTGTGATGGAATTGTTGTCTTCTTTGACGGATATGGCTCATCAGTTTCCTTTCTCTTATCTTATAAATGTTTAATAATAGAGGAAGGTTGCTATTTTAAATGTGTTCGCAAATTTGTTGTGTTTCCTGAAATTCTCAAAACTTTTGAGCACATATTGCATTTAGCAGTATTCGCCGTAACTGCTGAAAAATATTCCTAAATTTTACTTCGAAGAGGAGCCATTTCCTCGTTCACTTTGATTAACAACTTTTTCACTTTCTTTTCACTTTTCTCTTAGTTTACGATTTTCACGATGAGATTATTTGCAGCACTATGAAAACCGTGGAAAAAATTCGCTGATCGCTGTAGAGTTACTCCCAGAAAACTATTCGGAGAAGAACCTAATTTCGTTTAAGCAATTTAATGGAATCCATGGTATTCAACTGGCAATATCTGTCTATAAACCTATGTGAATTTGGTTGCCTTTTGTGTTTGTAAACCTCTTGATTGCAGATGGTGCTCCTTTGATTGTATAAACAAAGATAGACAGACGCCAAGTAATGGTGCGCACAGTTGGTTATTTTTTCACTTATTTAACAAAAAATTTTCGATTTTTTTTTTAAAACTATCAAAATATGTCATAAAATATCGACATTAATATATCGATATTTATAGATCGATATATATATATATATATACACTCCGCCAAAAAAGTATCGCATAATTTAGTTTTGAATCATAAAAGTATCGCATAATCTTTGTTTGTAGCATAAAGTTGTAAATATACTTTAATACGCTCTAAGATATAATTTCTATGATTGTTTAAATAAAATACAGACCAAATAAAAACAAGAACTCATACTTGAGATTTTTATTAAAACAAGAAATTATAATTTTGGAAAGAAAAATGTCATAACAGTAGCTTTTAATACTGAGTTTTGCCACCTCTGGCTCTTATGACCGCTCGCATACGGTTTGGCAGAGATTCGATTAACCTCCGTATATAAGCCTGATCCAAATTCTCCCACTCGTCACGGAGAGCATTTGCTAGTCCATGCAGGTCCGCTGGGGCAACATTTTGGGTTCGTATCCGTCTGTGAAGGAGGTCCCACACGTGCTCGATAGGGTTCATGTCCGGACTTACCGCAGGCCAATCTAAAACTGGAATACCAACATCGTTAAGGTATTCCTGGACGATTATTGCAACGTGCGGTCGTGCATTATCGTGCATTAACATGAATTCGTTTCCTATAATTGGCGCATATGGTACTACATGTTCTTCTAAAATGTCCGTTATATACCTGTGGGCAGTCAGTGTACCTCTGTCTACTGGTACTAACTCTGTACGACCTGTTAAACAGATGCCTCCCCAAACCATAATAGAGCCACCAGCGAAATTAGGTCTAGGTCTGATATTACACTGCGAATAGCGCTCACCGTCTCGTCTGTACACTGAGATACGCCTATCTGAGGTGTAAAGACCAAATCTTGACTCATCTGTGAAGAGTATATTGGCCCAGTCATTAATGTTCCAATTTACATGTTCTCTGGCAAACCTTAAGCGAGCCACTCGGTGGTTCCTAGTGAGACGAGGGGCTGTTACAGCTACTCTAGCTCTTAATCCACTCTGTCGTAACCTATTCCGAATAGTTTGAGTACTCACACGAGTATTTCTGACTCTAGCCAAGTCGTTCTGCAATTGTCTCGCAGTTACATGTCTTCGACGTAATGCTTGTAGTAGTAAATAGCGGTCATCTTGGCGAGTAGAACATCTTGGACGACCTGGTACAGGTCTTCTACTGTAAATGCCTGTTTCCCTATATCTGGCTACGGCTCTAGAAACACTTGACTGATTGATGTTCATCAAATTAGCAACGTATGCTTGAGATCGTCCATCTTCGATTAAAGCAACTATAGCAGCCACTTGTTCTGAAGTTAAATTGCTCATTTTAGTTTTAAAAGCGTTGGTACAGAACTCTGACTTCGCACTTTAAAATTTGTCCGTATAGGAAGACTTTCAATAAACAACTGAGCAAACCTTACACATATGCATTTTTCTAAATGTGTTCTTTTAGGAAAAAAATAAAGTAAAAAAGTTCCATTATTTTGTTAGTGTTTTTATAGTTCACATACACGAGGCAAACTTTTTGTGAACGTATAAAAATATCTTGGTTCATAAATGCCCTTTTTTAGTTTATGCGATACTTTTTTGGCGGAGTGTATATATTTTATGAAATATCAATAAATAGATTTTATCGATATATCGTTGCCATCCCTAGTAATAGTAAAGCTACTAAACAGTAGTGGACTACAGGCACTGCCATCGCCTACCAGAATGCACCATAGATATTATTTAACTGCTTAGTAGCTTTGCTATTTTAGTAATGTGGAGGCCACCAGACATTTCGCGTTCGCGGGTAGATGGCGTTGTACTATTTTCATTTAAAACATTATTTCTGAGTAATGTCCAACATTAATAATTGTACTTGCAAGTGAAAA
This sequence comes from Cetonia aurata, assembly GCA_949128085.1. NCBI lineage: Eukaryota > Metazoa > Arthropoda > Insecta > Coleoptera > Scarabaeidae > Cetonia > Cetonia aurata. The sequence continues at coordinate 11,657,361 of OX421882.1, read as the reverse complement.
GCATTTCTCAAATATTTATTTGTAAATAATTCATATTTATAAATAAGTGTCATAGATAATTTTGTCATTCCAATAATGCCCAATGCTTGATCAAATATTACTTCATTCCTCTTCGTTTCTCTGAGCTAATATGGAGATGCAAGGTTAATCACTCTGGGGACGATTTGTCGAACCATATGAATGGTATCTCATACTAAACGATTGCAAACTAAAAGAAAAGCAGCAAAAAAAAACCGTAATTTATTTCTCCTAATGTTATTTATATTTAGAAATACCGGTGCAACAATAAAAACTCAAACTGTCATCTTTAACAATAGTCATGTTATTAATGTTTGTCTTTTTATTAGATGTCCGATACCTATTCCTATATTTTGATTTACGTACTAGAGAAAACTCATACGTATTTTCCTGTTAGCTTTATGTGCGAATCCTCACAACCAACATCACTTTATCACAACGGAATCCTCTGAATTTTTATTAGTTTTTTCGAAGAAAAATTCAAAATTTATGGTAACTGGTTAGCAATTACTTGCGTTTACGAGAGTGGAACGCGGGCGTACACACGCACACAGGTCCACACATAACGGATCGTAATTTATCACGGAGGGCGCACGATAAAAAAAAACAACTCCGTAGCGAAATTGGAACAATCTTCCGGAGATAATTTTTATATCCCAGGGCGTGAAGGGGCCCGCGCCCTACGCCGTCTTGTTCTCCCTGATAAATATATTTCCTCCAGGGCCGATTCCGTTTCGCGTCACGTATATATATAGGAGAGGGTCGGGAATTCAGATGATGATCCCCTCCTTGCGAAGTGCTCTTGTAATTTCGCAGGTACTCCCGGGTATATTGAAAGCAAAAATCTATCGCGATACGCCGCTCGGATTAAATGAGGGAGAATCCCGTTATCTAAGCGGATGCATTTGTTGCTTATATTTTCGCGAAATGGTCTTCCTCTTTCTCTCGCTTGCTAGATAGATATTCGTTCATGTTTGCGTTCTTAATCTCAATCTGAGAAATGAGAATCTGCTCCAAAACAAAAATAACCTAAGTTACTTCGTCTTTCAAGAATGGATAAAGAAGATTGGAAAGTTGTATGAGCTATCTTCACCGGTTATTGATATAAAAAGATTTATAACTGATTTACAAATTTACGATTAATCCTTCTTCATATAAAATAGGAAACTATAAATATACCTCTACATATTTGATTTAAGCTGATGTATATCGCAATCGCTTTAGATGCTGTATAAACTACTTAGTACAGTATAGAAATAACTTGAGTTGAAGGGTGCGCAAGAGCAAGAGGGCGTGCTCAATGGAGTGAGACACACCCGAAGATATTAGAAGAATCGTTATAAATCGCACACCTAGTATAGGTACTCCCACTATCTTCTCGATTCGTTCGAAAATCGTAATTTAGTATGCATTGTACGCCGTCCATCCACTAAGATTCCCCCGCCTCATCATCTCCAAGAACTCCTTACGTTTCTTGTTCGTTAATATATTCTTATATTATTCTTAATATATTTAAATTAATAAAATCAGGTGTATTTTTGTTATTACTGGCATGCAAAGCCAAGGCGCAACTGGGCGCCCAATTTCAGCGAGCAAGAAACGCATGGAAAAAGTAAATAACGTTGTGTCTAAGCAATTTCTCCGTAGTGCCTTTAGGGGAGTATTTAGACACAGGATTGCAATTGTAATAACCGAATTTTAAGTCATGGTTATCGGTCTACAAACTTTTTGGGTAAACATGATGAATAGACAGTAATTCGAAATTTTTGTCATTAACATTTAATTTTTTTAAAGTATGGACATCACACGATTAATTTCATTATTGTTGAAATTCTAAATTTATTAACTCAGCCAGTTTATATTCGTTGTATAATGTTTCTAATCTTTAAATATTATTGTTTACTTAACAGCTAAATTCGACATGATTTTTTGCTTAGTGGTGGCAAATACGTTTTTTTGTTGTTCGATCTTTTATGCAATCTTCTATCTACAGTTCAAATTGTAAATAGTTTGATTTTTAATTTAAAGTTAAAGAAAGTGTTACACTTCAAAAACACAATATTCATTTGTACCCATTCTTTTGGATCCCCGTGTATAGTATTTAAGGTTTTATTTCGGATTCCTAGAATTGCTGCTGCATACCAGTGGTTTTTCGTCAACCAATGACTCGTTGCATTTCGTTGCCACGCACCCTCTGATTGGGCGTTCGTTATCACGTTATTCCGAGCGGTGCATGTGACCGACCGAGGTTATTTAAGGGACGGCAGCTCTCCCGCGCGATCATTCAGTTAACATCAGATCGATTGACGTCGATCACCCTTAGATAAGAGAACAACGATTTTTCTATACGCCTCCCGTTGAGTTTTACTTAAGCTTTGAGCTGATCTTGGGAGCGTGGAAAGTAAAGTTTCCTCCACCGTTTTGTTGTTGTTGCGTGTTATTGGAAGTTCCGATGGAAGAAAAGCTTGGTTGAACACGGATCACGACGTTGCTTATTTCTTTTCGCCGGCCCTGATTGACATCACCCCCCGAGAACTTCGTCCTCCACGGGGAAAATTCTTCACATCCGATCAGTCTTGTGTTAATGTATATTAAGATTTGTCTTTTCTTTATGTAGATATTTGTAACGAACTCTAATTTAGTTGTTTTTTTGTTTCACTTTCTCTTTTTACCGTTTAATTCAAGCCCATCGGTGGCAATTTTGTATCGCGTTTTAAGTCATATTTTATTAGAACACCAGAAAAATTACAGTTCGTCAAATTAATGCATGCTCGATCGAGTACGTAGTTCTTTTGTTTATTTTCATAGTACACTAAGAAGTGCGCCAATTTCAAAAATTTACCTCATTGTTTCAACATAAATTTAACTTGAATATTTACTTTTTAATAACTTGCTCAGTTCTTTTGTTTTGTTTGTATACCGTAATTATTCCAATTTAAGATGTATTAAATTTCTCTAAATTATATATGTACATATTACTATGAAACTGTAGATATTTTATTTAAATTTTATTAAATTGATTTTAAATTAACTCAACACTGTTTTATTTACATTCAGACATGCAGCGTCCTCTATTTAAGATAAAAAACCTCCACAGATAAGTATTGCATCAATACCTAGGTGACACTATAGCACACAAGTGAATGAAAAACTTCTCCCTGTTTTGAGCACACCGCCTACCAATCGTATGATACACTATTTATTTCTCAGTAACTCCTGGGGCATGGGGGGGTGTAGCTCGTTAAACAAAGAAGTATATTAAAGCTTAAATGACTTGTTATGGTCTTAGTTCCTTTAATAAGTGCTATTTTATTTCTTTAGTTGTGATGTTATTATGTTATAGTGAATAAAAACAATTTTTAATAGATAACTTTGTTTATTTTAAGTTAATAAAAATCGAATAACAATTAATATTAAAATTCTCTCTCTCAGGGTAAGTAGTAAGTTCATTTACTATTTAAATTACATAAAAATAAGATTCCTTGAATCTTAATCCAAACTAATCTCAATATATCTTGTTTAAAAATCAAAATTGAATTTAAATCTCCCGCTAACCTCTCTCATACAATCACGTATTGTCAAAAACCTTCCTACAACAGCAAACGTTTATTTAACATCAAAACTCCCTAACAAATCACTGTTATCAAATCATTCTAACCTCAGAATTTATTTACGTTCTGAACGCCGGTTATAAGTTCGAAAGATGAATAAAGGCTTACTTTTAAAGTACGATAAACAGCTCGTTGATACTCCAAATACTGATTCCCGTTCTGCAACAATCTTTCTAGCTCCAAACCTGCGTTATTGATGTCTCAGGCACGAAAGTTGTATCTCAATCCCTCGATTCTGGCTCCAGGAATAGAAAATACGTCCCCCAATTCTTCGAAATTAATGGATTACCATTATTTTTACACAACACACACAACACTTCATTCTTGGCAAGTAAATCTTTAGTTAAATGACTCTTATAATTATTTAAATTTTGAAATTTCTAGATGTTTTTGAAAATACAACCAACTCAGGAAAATATCGAAAAAGAAATCCTTTACAATTGTTTTAAACAAACATTCATCTCCTAGGCATTGAGATTCCAGCAACGATGACAGGAAAATCGTTTCCAACGATACGACAAACTTTTAGTGAACCCACGTTCGTACGATCAGCGAAGGAACTTTCACCTATAAAATTCCATGGAAACGTGCCCTTTTAAAATTATATGTGATATAGTGAGTGTTTAGTTTGAATTTTTACAATAAATTTACAAAATAGTGAAATACATAATTTAGAAATACATTTTATTTCAATAACAAACGTTTGTTGCTGTATGCTGTTGATTTTATGTAGGTTAGGTCATTTGATATCATAGCAATATGTATATATTTCTATTGTTTTCTTTTACTATTTCTAACGTCAATCAGTCAAAGTAACAGCATTGGGGCAAGAAGGGATGGTACCCTTCTTTCCCCAATTTGTTATTCCGGATTGTAGCAAGCCCAGGCGATATCTACAGGTAGGAAGCCCTTAACAAATCCAGTGGCGCCCCAAAAGAGATCGGCAGCTTTACCCAGTGGATTTCACGGACTAATAAATAAAATTTAGTGTTTTATTTAACCCTTCCCCCCACCTCTCCTGATACATTGCTTTCTGTTTTATATTTTATTTGCTTTGATTAATTCAAAATTTTAAAAGTAACAGTCACTTTACCTTTTTCTTTGGATTTCATTAATAGTCTCATGCTCGGGAATAGCTACGTTTTATGAAATTTTTGGTCACGCCCTGAGGTACGTAGCAAAAGTAGTTCAATTTTCTTTTTGTTATTGTACCTTAGTTAGCCCTGAAACAGCTATTATTAAATAGCGAAATATTTGTGAAAAAATATAGCACTTTAATTTAGATTTACAATCTATTTGCTGAATTCTCCAATACTGAAATTTACTACTTAACTGTTCCAACGACAAGGACTCCTAATCTGTTCTAAACTACTTGGTATCTATAAGCTTTTATTAAGAAAAGCTCTTAGGGTAACCTGTCATCATAACGGCAGCTCCCAGAATTGCTCAAAATTTAATTTTAGTTATTTTTTCATCGATTAAACATTTCTTGAGGTTTGTCTTTTTATTGCCTAAAATATCATCAAATTCACATTACATTGACTAGTGAATAAAGTATTGGTCTAACATATTTTCTTCTTTTTTTTTCATAATCTGATAAACTTTTTCAAAAGATATCCACTAAAACAGGGCTGAAATATGCAACACTCGACAAATTAATTTCATATTCTACATAAAAATCGAAAGTTCGAGTAATAGAATAATTTACACAAGCTAATATTTGCATTAAGCTTATTTCAGATGTTCTACCTGCTATTGAGAAAATATTTCTACAGTGCTGCAAAACATTTATATTTAACTCAGAATATCCAAATTTTATATATTAGTTTGAGCTGTGTGGTAACCATAAACGAGGCAGCAACAGAAATTTGTTGTCTTTGAAAACACCTGAGACATGAAACAACCACGAGAGCGTTTTCAACTTCGCGTAAGGGGTTTTTAGCAACTTGTAAGCAATATAATTATGTTTTAACCAGCTAGTCACAGCTGGTAGCATGGCTGCATGAGTACGACAGTAGACATTCATAGTTGGGACTAAAATAGAAGAAGATACCTTGAAAAAAAAATGATAATTTAACAGTAATCACATACATGTTGCATTTCAAATTCAAAGTATCCTAATAACTTTATATTAACAAATGGACAACACAAAAACACTGAGCAAATCGTGGCATGTGCAAGTAAACTGGGGTTGATAACAAGAGCATAGAAAAGAAATTAACAACATTAGTAAAAGAAAAGGGGGGGGGGAATCCTGATTAGGAGGATTAAAGACAAGAGAGCGATTTAAACAAAAATGCCAGTAAGACTAAAATTAAAATAGTAAACCCATGGATTGACATATGGAGATTGAAGATAAAGGACATAAACAGAATATGGTTGGTGTTCTTTGGGCTGCTTCCATCGTCTGCTGGATTTTGGAAATCCGTTTTGACAGTGGTTCTACTTTCGTCATCAGGATAGTCCTGATAAGGACTATTGCTTGTTAATTCCATAGTTGGCTGTAGAATTAAACGTATCTCTTCTCGTGTACGGATTTCCAAAATCCAACAGACGATGGAAACAGTCCAAACAACACCAACTCATATTTCTCTAATACATCCTCAAGAATTACGCGTCATGAGTGACATAAACAGAAAAAAATAAGAACGCAATAACTATAGCGTCAATATGAGTGTTTTTTCTCGATTCAAAGTACAAATACCGCTATGTCTTACTAATTAAATTTGCAATATAACTCTATAGAAGTGAGAGAATTTTTTAATTTGGTCCAATTAACCTTGGATAAACAAACTCACTCGCTCTGTTTTTACAATATTGGTATACATCATGAGAACTTGTATTTTCACAATAAAAATTTGGTGCCCAAATTGCAAATAACCACATGAGATATATAGAATTATTGTCGTGTAAACATTTAACATATTCATTATTTTTTTTTACAAATTAGAGAAATATATACATAAGTAAACAAAATATGGGTCAACGCCATATGCTTTGGAACATCTAGTTTATTATTAAACTTGGGCATAGATTTTTCATTTCAATGACGTGTGCATATGTATAAAAAACAATTTTTAACTTAACAGCTTTTATTTTTTTTACATTTTACGAAACTAGATAACAGATTCAAATACATTATATATTGCATAATAAACACACAGCAACATAATTGGCATACAGTTCCCGTAATTTTTAATTGATTTCGTTCAAACCGAGGCTTTTCAGTTAGTAATTGATACCTACGCAATATCCGCTGTCGTACATCCACCCAAATTGATTTTAAACATTAACGAGGACGGATATAGGAAAACCGCATTGCGAGATACGGAAATTGTAAAAATTTACACCGCACTTTGTGCAACGTGCAAGCGGCAGGCAGAAACAATTTTCCATTTTCCTATACAAAGCTCGGACACAAACAACATTCCGCACATTATTGAAACGGAATTTGGTTGGACTCCCCTCATTTAGTCTTGGAAAAGTTAAACATCAAACTAAAGTAATATAAGGAAATAGCTTAAATTTGTAAAAATGTTCGCTCTTTGGCAATCAGCGAAATATGCCTGTTTCAACGATAAATCGAACTTACTTTAATCTGCTAAAAGCACGGATGGTGAAATACTATTTTCCATAGTTTATTTGTCTGTTTTCTGTTTCAGTATAAATTCAAGACAGCAAGGAATAGGAAATGAGTGCAACTATGGCGGATCTGAGGTTTCTGTATCCTGAAGCCTTAAATGTTGTTTGGATTTTGACCAATAATATGAGGAAGTGCAGATGTGATGGATCTGAAGCAGTACATTTACATTTCACATTTATTTGTGGAAATAAAAGAAGTGAACAATTGGCACATACACTTATTTCATTCAGAAAGAACATGGTGTAGAGTTTTTAATGTTTAGTGTAGGTTAGTCTTCTTGACTGGGAAAGAGTATGTATAAATGGTTATGGTTTTATGTAGAATTTTTACTAAGTTTATTATCTTGTAAACACTAATTTCTAATTGGTTTAATATTCATTATTAAAATTGCGGCTGCATACTCTAGCCCAGCCAAAACAAAACACTAGTATATTATAATGATCATTATTTTCAAAAGCAGACTGGTTCCTTGAATCTTCCTTGCTCTACCTTAATAAACAAACACAAGTGTTCCGTTCACAGCTCGCTCAAAATTTCCATGCTACTGCACGTAAATATTTACTCTACCTAAAATCTTCCGGGGTTCATACGGCTTTAATCAAGCAAATATTTGAGTTCAAACTATATTGTTATATTATCAAATCTTTAACGCATCGTATCTCTTCCGTATGTCAGCCCAGTTCAACGACGCTGTGCATGTTGATGTTGGCCAGTGAATGCGAATTTTGCGGAAGTGTTCAACATGTATGTTTACGCTCAAAGCCGGTAATACCTTGGTGTTAATTTACGGAATAACTGGAGAATCGTATAATTCACTTTGTAGCGTGGCGGTTTCGGCGATTAGTTCTACAACTTAAGGTTACTTTGTATGCGCTTCTACATCGTCAAAATCCAAAATGCCCTTGCGGATTTCTCGTTAGATAATTTTACGAAAAGGCGTTTAACGTTTTAAAAACACAAATGAGAATAAAACACATGGTATAGGGTATAATTCTAAGCGGCTGTGTTATTGCACTCTCAGTTTAGCACAATCAGAAATTATCAAACAATTAATGGATTGATAAAATAAGCCTCATTGCTACATTTAAAATGCAAAAACTGTAGCGTAGTAATAGACACAAAAGATATTCGATAATTCCCGGTTTAATTAATTCGGGACAATTGTTTTGGAAATTCGTGGATTTTCATTTTCAACCGAAGACTGAATGAATTAAGAAAAAATTACGAATATAAACATACTTGGTTATATCTACTTTAAAACCTATATCTGCGAGTGTTTTTTTTTTCTACACCAACTTTAACTGCTAAATTCCCACAACTCAGAGACAAGTATGTAATAAATCAAGAAAATGTGTGTACCACAATAAATCAATAAACACCGAATAGTGCAGAGGGGCATGTTTCGCATTCAATATATTGTTGGAGTCTTTCCAATTTATACATTATATACATGGTTTCGTAAGCGTCTAATTCTCTCGAAAGTGTTTTCCAGTAGTTCAAGGACCTCAATGTCAATTTTATGATGCCCCCTATGGTTAATATGTTGGACAATGCTAGAACAATCAAGTTTCCCATAGCAATAATACGCTATATGCTCCTTAAATCTTGGTCCGATTCCACGATTCGTTTGTCCAACATACACTTTATTGCAGTATCCACCATCCTATTTTATAAATTCACGACCTTTCATGGTCGTTCGATTTATCTTTCGGGTTACCTAAAAGGTTTCGAAATATATTTTGCGAAGTAAAACATGGGTTCAAATTGTGCTCATTAAAAATACCGCCCTAAATTTTGTGGTAAGGTATAGTTTTTGTCGAGAGTTTTAATTGGAGTTAAAGTAATGGAACTTCGCACATAATATTTACATTGAACTTTCTTTCTCTCTCCTTTTATATTTTCCCATTTTTTACCCATTAAGTAATTCCAAAATCCTGGTATCTCACAGGTGTCTGACTAGTTAATATAAATGTTTCTGTGTGTTCATTTTTGGCTTTTCAAAAATTAAAACACATGAAAAATGTGTGATGTAGGAATAGGAAATATTGAGCATTCGATCAACAGGAGAGTGTTTGTAATTATTATGTAATGGTTATCGCTGTGGACAGGGCAAGTGTTACTGAAGAGCATGAAAATTAAGATTGACAAAAGACGAGATGAGTCAACCAAGCCAAGAACCACTGAACTTTGCCACTCTCAGCAAGAGATTGTATATTGTATCTGTCCGCAAAATGGAGATAGTCATTGTATCTGAGAGGATACATGTCACTAATGATTTTAAAACATATAAATTTCAAGAACTTGTACTCTCCCAATAGCTAATCCATAACAAAGATAATAGGATGACCTAAGGCATACTCAAGGGAGCTGAGAGTTTAGAATGAAAGCGAAATACTCTGCCTTAAGTGTAGAGCAATCAGTGAAATACCGTAACGACTGCGTCACAAAGCCAAAACTTTTCAAAAGTTGTCAATGTGAAAAAATGAGACAACGAGAAACAGGTGCCTAGTAAATTTACCCAAAAACTAAATGATCATTGTTTTCTTATAAAGATTCACGACTTTTGCCCCGTCTGTAAAGTAGCTCAATTCACCAACCTCATCTCTGTTAGATGGATATGCCAAAATCATGTGATCTGACTTCATTCTTAAAAAAATTTCTTAACAATACTGAACAACATTATCGTGACCCAATCCTGGATGTCTGCCACTTGGGGTCGCTTGCAATCTGAGGTATGGCATTCTTGCCTCCCTCATTATCACCAAACGTAGAGAAAATGAATCTAGTAGGCATTCCTTGCTCCTGCTGTTCTTAAATACGCAAACCTCTGTATCTTGTTAAGTTATAGCCCTTTGCCTATCCATCTGTCTTGTAATTTGAAGCATAAACAACACCAACTGAACCATAATGTAGAGTTCAATGACATAACAAGGATTATAGCGAGATGTAACACATATGTGGAATATTAATTAACTTACATACTTCTGTGTCAAAAAAACAAAGCTAACCCTCTGATGTTGAAAAAGAATAGTATTCTGGGTGTTTATCTGTCAATCAATCAGACGACTTCCTTCAATCACCTGATCAAATGAAACAGTCGAATTCTACCATTCTAATTTTGACAAAGTGAAAATTTTAATTGAAAAAGTAAGTTGTTTTATCTTTTACATACTTCTTGCATTCTTTATCTATATTTATATCAATATCACTTAGTTTTCTAAATTCTTTCTCTATCTCAGCTATTTTTTTTTTAATGTAAATTCTGTTAACAAAAATGTAAGCGGTACAGCTATTTAATTAAAGTAAGAATAGAGCAGTTAGTGCTAGTTTTATCTCTACAACTGTAACCCCTATAATTACAAATAAATATTCACCAATAGTAGTAAAATTGTTCCATTTCCGTGTAAATCCATATTTCTCTGTTAAAGACTCCAGACTATAAGACCGGCACTTCCTCGAGTTTCTCGGATAACCTATTAGGAACGACGGGAAAATTGGGCACTTAAGCATGACAAAGCAGGGCATAAAAGAGGTCGTAAAATTCTCCTGACGTTTGGCTCCTTCCTCCAACGGTAATTTTCCAAAATCAGAACGTTCTATTTTTATTCGTGAGAAGAGAAATAAACTTCTTAATCGTATTTGTGACGGCGTTATCATCCGAATAAAATACAAACGATCCTCGTTAGGATCTGTTTTAACGTTTAGGAAGTATACATCCGGATTATAGCGGAAAGATATGCAAAAGTTAAATACATGAATAAGTATCTAGATATTTCCCCACAAGTATGCGACAGGAAAATCTTCGCTATAAACAAAATACAGGTAATATACCCTATCAATCCTTAAACAAAAACTTTGTGTTTACGTCAGACTTTTTAAATTGTTTTGCAAAAAATGCGATTCACAATATTCTAAAAACAAATTGAAAAAGGTAAGGAAAAAAAGAGTTGCTACAACTAGTAATTATAAAATCAATAACAAGCATATCTTGGGAAAAAAACTGTCTAGACACGCAAGCATGAATAAGGCAACTGAATAACTGAAAATAAGCATAAAGATATGAATGCTTTCAAAATAAATGTAATACATCTTTGTTTTTTTCTTTGTAAACTTGCAGGAACGACCAATTTAAACCAGTTATGTAAGAATTGTTAGAAAATCAAAAAAAGATTGAGAACTTGTCTTAGCAGATTGAAAAATAAAGGTTCCAACTTCACTGGTTAACAGTGTAAATCTTCCCGGTTTGTAAATAGTTGTTGCTAATTCAATTCATCACGGAAAAAACGGCAATTTCATTTAAACCTGTCAGTTAGTGTTTGATTCTCTTATACAGCCGTCTCAGAAGGTCAGAAGCCACAAATACTGGAAAAAAAAATTATTTTCTTCAGTCGAAAAAATACTGTGAAATTTCTAGAACAGATAAGACACAAACAGCTTGTTTCTAAGATAATGGTTTAGTCAGGTTAAACTAAGTAATTTAATGAGAGACTTGAACTTATCTAAAGACGAACCTTCTGACATCAAAGCTTCAAGAACAGAATCTTCTACAACTTAATGTCAAAATATTTGTGTACAGTACTCGGCAAAAAGATTTAACTCAGTAATTTAGAACGAAAAATACGTTGTCTGCTATACGAAGGAGTACAATGCAAAGGCTTGGAGACCATTCATAGATTCTCTAAAGCTACACATTAAAAAATATTTGCAATTCCTACAGAAAATTCCAGTGACGTATAAGGTAAAATTGCAAAAAATTGGGAAATTTGATAGAAAACTTTAGGTATATTTTCTAATTTTTGGTCAATTTACCCTATACATTACTGGAATTTTCTGTAGGAATTGCAAATATTTTTTAGTGCGTAAGTTTAAAAGCTATATTTTTACACAATGCCTATTCCCTCCCTTCAGTTTCTATATGCCATGCTGTCCGCGTCATAGAAACCTATAAAAATATGATCACTTCTGACAGCAATTTAGAACACCAACCACCAATAGCAGATCTGTGGAGGCTTGTAGATTATAGCAATTTTGCTGGGTATGCAATTGGGATAGAGCAAGTACTGCAGTTCCCTGTTATAGTGGGACAACTGGGCTACAGGTAAAGTTCTGCGCATATCAAGGAAAATCTCTGCCCCTGACAGAAAAATATTTGGTACGATCTTCTGGTACAAAGAAGCAAAATTCGTTTGTTCCCTCTACATTAATTGTTACTTGCATTAATGAAGAACTTTGTAAAGGGGGTGTAAAGTAGCCAGTTGCAATCACCTCCAATCTTAGAGCCGTTAGGTCAGATATTTTTTGACACCTATTGAAGGTATTAACATAATTTTATTGGTTGTAAGTTTTAAGTTCAAAATGTATTTTCTCATGTTGGTAAATGCGATTGCACCTTTCTGCTTCTTATTCCACGCTTGAAATGCTTGAGCATAGACCAATACATATGCAGTGAGTTACTTGCTTTTAGCATTCAAATTCTTTGATCTCTTTTCTTAAAGTATAAATTGGTGGCTTAGACTCAAATTCTTTTCACTGAAAGATTTGATCTATAATCTCTTCTACACTTTTTAATATAATATGAGCTTCCTACCGACATGACTTGCAATCGCATTTTGAAAGCATCTAAAATCTCACACGGCAAGGTTCTTTCCAAAAATAATTAATGTCGCCTTTTCAGATAGATTTTGCCAATTATACTGCACCCCACATACTTCAGGAAGCTCTAATCCCTTCCGCCGGCGCCGTGAAGAATATTGAATATCAAACGGGGCGGCATTTCAGCTGCTCTATGTTATACCTTTTTCATGGAACGCTGATCGTTTTAATTTCATATTTGTCGCTTGACAGCATCGGCAGCATTCGAACAGCGACGTGATATTCAGTGCTTTGGCTACGTTTCGTGATGTAAATTTCGTTTTAAAAGTTTTATAAGACTCTCGAGTTTTCACAAAACTTTCAGAACATAAATTGGTGCTGTAAATATTGCATATCAAAAAAAAAATGGGATGCGAATGTTAGAAAAATATGATTGTAATATCATACGTTTGTTGTTAAAAAACAAAGTACGGAAGGTTCCAAATTACGAGCCCAAGTAACACAAACACTCATATTAATATACTTATTACCATAATAACAAGAAAAAATAAATCAAGTACAGCACCCATAACCAATTTTCAAAATCGGGCTACATATACATATGTAACACGTATAGCCGCTTGCCATATAATGTTATTCGTCAGTGTTTGGTGCGGTTTAAAGGTCTACAACTGATCCGGGATTTTTTTACGAGAGAAATCTAAATTTGGACCGCACCTTGCAGTTTCACTAAAAAGATTTTTGGAGTTACACCTAAAACTTAGTACTTAGGGAGATCCAAAAGTCTGCGGAATGGAGGTGGTATTTTGTTGATGCCGCACTGTTTGTGGACATATTATTAGTATAAATGTCAAATATCAAGCTTATAGGTTTATTTGCTTACGAGTAAACGGCCCAACAAATAAATAAATCGGGAAGATAATTGTAAGTATGCAGCAAATTGAATTTCGCGCTGTTACAATTCCTGACCAAGCAGGGAAAATCAAACCATAGTGAGCTGTTTATGGAGATCGTTGCCCAAGTAAAACAATGGTTTACAAGTGACATGGAGTTTTTAAGCAAGGCGGAACATCGATCGAAGACGATCCCCATCCAGGTCGCCCGATTGAGGTCAGCACGATGGAAAACATCGAAAAACTCGAAAAATTAGTGGTAGAAGATGTCCATTTGAAAACAAAAGGAGTATGAGATAGCACTGCATGACCATCTTGGTATGACAAAGTTAGTGCAAGATGGGTACCGAGAATGCCCACGCCGCTTCAAATGCAACAACGATTCGACCGATCTAGGCACTTTTTGGAGCTGTGAGACGATTAACTCACCCCAATTCTGCACCGAATTGTGAATGGAGATGTAACATGGGTTCATCACTTCGAGCCTGAGTCCCAACAAGAGCCTATGCAGTGGCTCAAGAGGGACACTGCATCCCCTAAGAAATTTAAGGTGCCGGAATCTGCCGGAAAGTTGATTTTTTGGGATTGTGACGGAATTTTATTTTGTGTTGACTTTACAAGACAAGGCGGCAGTCCACAAGAGCAAAGTTGCAATTGCTACTTTATACAAGCACAGTTTCGAGCCGCTTGTTCACCCACCTTACAATCCAGACCTGGCCCAGAGCAACTTTCACCTACTTATTCCAAATTTACAAAAAAAAAAAGAGTTAAGGGGAAGAAATTTTTTAGATGATGAAGAAGTAAAGGAGCTTCTTCAATGCTTCATATACTTTTACTCTTTTTAGTTTATCATATGCTTGCTGAAAGTCTATGAAGAGCATATGCAGTGGTAACTTTTGGTCTATACTGTTGTCCATGATTTGTTTCAATATAAAAATTTGGTCAGTCACTAATCTGCCTTTCCGAAATCCACATTGATATTCTCCTAACTTTGCCTCTATTATGTTGTTAAGCCTATTTTTTATAGCAGCTGCCAGTATCTTATAAGCAATATCTAAGAGTGCTATTCCCCGATAATTCTCACATTCTAATGGATCTCCTTTTTTAAATATTGGGCAAATCAATGTTTCGTTCCATCTTTTCGGCATGATCTCTTTTGTCCATACTTCTACTATTATTTTAAATAATTCCTCCTTTCTGCAAGATCTCCGCCGTTAATTCATTTTAAATCAAATTTAAACCATTAATTTTATATATTTCAATACGCCCTCATTCCGCGGAATTTTGGTTTCCCCTCGCAGCTTCCGCATTTGTTGTTTACTCCAGTCCCAACGTAAAGTACATTCATATGTTTATTTTTCCTCCTTAAAAATTTTGCAGTTGATGTCAAAAATTAAATCTGAATAGTTCAAAACTAATTCAAAACTCAATTTCTCACACATTTTAAACTCCACGTGGACTAGACTATCTTGGACGATGCTTGTCTGCATAATTTCGTTTGACTGATTACCCTAATCGCCAGTAATTATATGAGTAAAGGCACCACGCTGCTGTTTAATAGTATAAGAACTTTCGTGGGTAAATTAATAGTCTTTCCCCGAGTTTGGGCTACCCCAACTTGATTCTAGGCCCTACTAGGTCGAAACGGCGGAGATATCCTATGGTGGAAGACGGCGTCGCTTCCAATATATTTCACAGGCAGAACGATACATGAGGGAGTAATATCGACGGCCGTGATTTATGGTCGCGACTGGGGCTTCATTTTATCAATGCGCGAAGCGAGTAGTGTTGCGTAATTTATTGTACGGTAAAGGAATTTTATTCGGCGTCAGGAATGATTTCTGTCTCGATAAGAGGCGCCGTGATAAATACTGCTTGCGCATTTCGGTACACAATCGAGTCGCGGATTGCATTAAATTATTTATGAGCTGCTTTATGCTATGTTCGAGATAGTGGATAATCCTATGTAAACTATTACGCGCAAATCTTGTGTGCATTATTGAGCTGACATAATGGCGCAAGGCTTATCGCAAAATTGTTGGCTTTGCAATTAATTCACTGTGGTTGATGTAGCTGGTCTATAACACACAAACTGATAGCTTTATAAGGCAGTTCGGCTACCACCGCGACGTGAATCCTCTCTCAGTTCCTTTCTCCCAGCTAGATCTCCAGTTAAGGGTAGAATCGATTATAGCGGTATGCACAGTTTCAAGCATCTTACCAAAAACTTCTCTTTATTGTACTGAGGCAAAGGTGTTTGAAGGTGTGTAGTGTTATTAGTGCCATAGTTTTAAGAATTTTTGTCATCATAGTAGACTGGACCGTCGCTATGGTTAGAAACAAGCCTTTCAAAATGACCACCAAGCGAGAAGATAATAAAGACTAGGCCGTGCAAAAAATGCCAGCAGGAGCAAATTTTATCTCAATTCCTATGCTCACTACTTGGATATGACCATCTGGCTATCACTGAAGCATTTGAAGTCAACGTGCAGTGCTACCTTTCGCCGATAACAAAATCTAAATTACCTACAATCGAAAGCGCGATCCAGAGATAAACTAGCAGTTTACGTACAAAATGAGAATCTCAGGCGGTAACTCATAGTACCACAACTGCGACAAGGAGAAGGCGTTAATTTCAATTTCAATTTCAATTTATTTACAGAAGGTACGTAGGTACAGCTTTTTAGTCATAAATAATAAAATAAGTAGTAGATAACCCACGCCAACATATAAATACAAACTAACATATAGAATAAAACATATAAATAAAAACAAGTATAAATAAAAATAAGTATAAATAAAAGCAAGTATAAATAAAGGAAGGTGTAAATAAAACAAAGTAAATATAAATTATGTTTAGATAAAAAAAAGTTTGTTGGCAGTGGCTACACAAGACTAGAAATTTGTACAAGGAACTCCTCACACGTGTAAATACTGTGGGATAGGAGGAATTCCTGTATTGTCGTTTTGAAGCGCCTTCGGTCCAAGGTTTTCACTCGCTTTGGTAACGTATTGTATGCGTAGTTTGTGCTTCTTTGTGTCCGATTAATGCGATGAAGCGGGATAATCAATTCTTCCTTGTCTTTTTCTAATCAGATAAAACCGAGGTGATTTCCAGCTCTAACAAAATGTTAGGTTTTGTCCTGCGTACGTCAAAGCAATTTCGCGATATTGCCACTTTCTTTTCACTATACAGGGTTTTCCACGGTAGCCGTTCGTTAGAAGTTTCCGAGGTTAGAAAGAACCTGGAACTCTGAATTTTTGGAATCCGGGGCTATTCAAGATTCCCTTTCATTTTAAAATATTTTCAGGGTCTTACCACTTCCGGTTATACCGGAAGTCGCCATAAACTTTCTTATTTTAAATGGAACACCCTGTATATTATTTCATTTTTGAATTCCTGAGAAAATTTTATGATGGGTTCTAATAGCTCTCCCCCTATACCTATTTTCAACTGCTACTTAGATATATTGATTTTTTTGAAAATTTTGAAAGATGTAGCGTTATTTGCAACACAGTATCTTTTGCTTCTAGCGTAGATGGAAGCACAAGAATGACACTTTCGAAATCCACATTGCCAATTGATTTGTCGCATACAGGGTGTCCAAAACTGCATGACCAATTACAAAATCTTCAAAGTTGAAAAAGTTCTTTTTTTCAAATGGAACACCCTGTATATTATTGGATGATCAGATGCAGAATTTAATTCTGCATCGATTCGCTATGACTGTCCTCTACCTATTTACAACGGTTTTCTTGTTATGTCAATATTTTCTGTCTTAATGTGATTTTTGACAGAAACTGAAATATCATGTGTTTCATTTTAATTAGAAAATGGAAACAAAACAGGAACATAAGAACATTTGAAACGTAGTAACAAATGAAAAACAAAAAAATTAGGAACATAATGACAAGAAAAAATAAAATAAATTGAACGAAACTACAATAATTGTTCTATGTGACCACCATTTTGGTTCAAACACTGCATCACTCTATCATGTACTCCTCGCGAAACCGATCTCCGAAGTTCGTCTGGGGTTATATTGGTGAACGCATCGTGAACACGGTTCAATAGTTCCACTCTCGTTAATACAGGTGTAGAGTACACTTGCTCTTTTATGCGACCCCACAGGTAAAAGTCCAAGGGCGTCAACTCGGGTGATCTGGGTGGCCAGTCCACCGATCCTCGAACATCAACGTCAATTGTTGATGTACAGCTAGTGTGGAGTGCGCGGGAGCACCATCTAGTTGATACCAACTGTTTGCTCTCTCCCCTGGAGGTAGAGTATTTAAAAAATCACTAACAAATACTCTAAGTATCTCTAGATATCTAGCCCAATTTAAACTTTCATCGTAGACTTGATATGCTACGCTATTGTCCATAACCAGACAAAAAACATTAGAGCTAAACCGGTCCTGGTGATTACTCTCCCTTAAGACGTGTGGATTATCTTGTGCCCAGTAGTGAATATTTTGACGATTTATAATTCCTTGCCTGCTGAATTTTGATTCGTCAGTCCAGATAATTTTATAAAGGAATCTTGGATCTTCTGCCATTGTTGTGCACATTAACTCGCAAAAGGCCTTGATGTTTAAAGCATAATCTCTAGAAACGAGGCGATCTATACAGAGGCTCAAATGTTTGTTTCATGTTGTTCACGGTTTTATTTCATGCCCCCCTATATTAAATAAATATCATTTCTTGTACCTAGGCGATCAGCCAAAGTAGAGACGCTCAAATCTCCTAGTTAAATCTCCCTTAAGATTTATTTGTAAAACGTACAACAGAATTGCTTCATCGATCGATATTTTTAATTGCATAGGGGAGTTCTGGTTGATGCGTACCTTCGTCGCTTCAACTAATCTTTTCCTTTGTCTCCAACGCACACACTTTGTCTTTATTGTTTTGTTTTGTATTTATAATTATGTAAATTGTAATTGTATTTACGGGTATATCCACCATTTATCAACCACGTGGTGTCATTTCATAGGTTTGTAATAACTTATACAACGGAACATTTCATTTATTTTTATAAGGAACAATTAAACAAATTTTGTCTTAGAATTTTTAATTTCCTCTTTTAAAATTTATTTTTGTAAATTACTCCGGAAAAATAGAAACTCCGCTATATGATTTGGCGTCTGAGCATTTAATTCCCCAATAATCATTACAATACCCATCAAGAGCTTTGATTGAATACACATCAACTGATAGGATCAGATGTATGGTCCGTTAGTGATTTAATTTAAATTTCTTGACTTAATATACTCGCATAGAGACAAGACATTCTAGTAAAGGAAATAAAGGTTCGAGTCGGAAGCGATTGTATTTAACTTAAATTGGATTGGACGAAATTGAATGTAAATTCGATTATACGTTGGTAGAAGCTTGTGCGGGTGGTCATCAGCTTGAATGTAATAAAGTTAAAACTAAACTGGACCGGTTGTTTAAATTTAAATGTTGGACGGGAGTGTACAGTTGTAATTGTACCTTTTACGTTAATTTTTCTCAAACTAAAACAAGTTTTTTTACATCTAATATATGTCGAAGAATACTTTTCTCTGTTAAAATATAAAATTATCTAAAACATGCATACACTGCCCTTCTCTGAAGCGAATGCTTGTTTCTGTCACATGCACAGTTTTGTTTTATTTCCTCAAATATCTGTTTGTCATATTTTCATATCTTCTTATACTACCATGTTCAAAAGCAATATTTACATACATTTGATTATAAGTAGAACAGGACGACGTTGCTTGTTAAAATAAAAATTAAAAAGCAATGTGAAAAAAATTTGTTAAATTGGCTGCCTATCTCCGACTTCACCTTGATTAGCAGTTGTTCTTTTTTGACACACTGTACATATAGAGTGTGTTAAAAAAAGGTTGTCGGATATTTTACCCAATTGTAGTACTGGTGGAAATAAACAAAAAAGTCTTAGTCAACATGGGTCCGCAATTCAACTGTTTTTGACATATAGTCGATTGCATATTGTTTTAGTAGGATAAAAATTTTCAAAGAAATTCTGATCGCAATGTAGATTAAACAAATGTTTATTTAAAGTAAAACTAAAGAAATTGTTCTACATGTCCACCGTTCATTTCTAAGCACGCTTCACACCTTCTTATGAAAGATCGACGCAATCTTTCGAAAATTCCTGGAGTCCTCCGAATTTCCTCGCAACAATTTACGATTCGTTGCCTGAGTTCTTCCAAATTGTTTACAGATCGTGCGTACACTAATTGTTTTAGATGCCCCCAAACATAGAAGTCTAGAGGTGTCAGGTCAGGGGACCTAGGAGGCCATGCAGTTGGTCCACCCTGTCCTATCCATCTCTCGTTGTAATCTTGATTTAAGAAATTTCTAACTACGATGGAAAAATGCGCAGGAGCTCCATCGTGCATAAACCACATATTTAATCTGTTAAAAAATGGCACGTCTTCCAACAAAACGGGTAATTCATTTCTTAAAAAATCCAAGTATACTTGTCCCGTTAAACGATTAGGGAGAAATACTGGACCAATTAAACAGTCTCCAAAAATAGCAAGCCAAACATTTAGCGAAAAACGGTTTTGGTGATGCAGTTCAACAACAGCATGGGAATTTTCATCTCCCCAGACGTGATTGTTATGAAAATTGAATATTCCGTCTCTTGTAAACCCAGCCTCGTCACTAAATAAAATCTGAGTCGCAAAATTAGGAGTTTCTGCCAGCTTTCGTAAAACCCAATGACAAAAAACCCTACGTGCATCATAATCGAGAGGAGCAAGAACTTGCACGCGTTGAATGTGATAGGGATAGAGCTGCTGTTCCCGCAGAATTCTCCAAATGAGAGGATGACTGACGTTCAGTTCTGCGGCAAGTCTTCGGGTGCTAATATTTGGGTTGTCTTCTACCCGTCTCAAAATATCTAATTCTACTGCGGGAGAAGAAACTGATCTAGGTCTACCAGAACCACCATTAATTTTAAATGAACCAGTTTCGGACAGCCGGATATGAAGTCTTGAGAAAATCTTATCACTCGGCAACAACCGATTTGGAAATTCTTCGGCATACATACGTCGTGCTTCAGTGGCATTACCATTCGCACGACCGTACATAAAATGCATATCGGCCATTTCTGCATTTGTGCACTTATGCATAATTTGAGAACAAAAAATAATTGACGCAAATGATAAATAATCTGATGACAGATGTCTGACAGAACTAATTTTAAGTCACAATCAGTTGTTTGACAAAGGGAACTATTGTCAAAAACAGTTGAATTGCGGACCGATGTTGACTAAGACTTTTTTATTTATTTCCACCAGTACTATAATTGGGTAAAATATCCGACAACCTTTTTTTAACAGGCTGTATATCTATTTATGTCTCCCTAGCAGTGCTTCTAACAAAAACGTGATTTGTTATAATGGTCGCACACGCTATTCAACGTGCCAATTTAATTTTGCCTGGCGCTAAAGTTGCGGTAAGCCACAAATAATTAGGGGCTATGCATACATGAGTATATGCGAACGTTAAGCAATTCATAAAATGTGGCTTTCCAACTACTAATTAATTTGTAATTGGCATTGTTTCAACAAGTTTACCAATTTATCTAACCTGTGGCCTGTTGCTAGCAATTTTATAACCTAAATTTTAAATAATTAAACGTAGATTTAGCAAATTCATTAACTGCATTCTAATTTGCATTTCTAATACGCGGTGCTGATAAAAATAACTATGGGATATTTTTATTAATAGCACTACTGCTTTGAAAATTATATTTTATTTATATTTGGTAGGTACCTATTAAATTCACTTACAATTGTAATTATTGTAACTTTGTGAAGATTTCCCTTAGGCAAATGTAAACCAAGCCTACTAAATACCTTGCATGCACTATCTAAGGTATATAAATGAACAAATCATTAAATTAGAGACACTAAATAGCGAAAAAATTGTGTGTATGTATATTTCACATTAACTATTTCACTTCATACGATAAAAATGTTTTCGCAAATTCGAGATAAAGTTTTAGCCAGTTACTGCATAATTATCAGAAGACGGCGAAAATAATGGGAATGAATTTACATAGAGGTATGCATGAACATTTTATGCTCCAATGCACATTTTTCTTTTATTGAGGAATGTGTTTGTTATAGAAACCGTCTTTATTTATTGCATTTTGGAATGCATTTGCCGCTGCCTAAGCGTTCTTGTGCCATTAAAACCGCCGCTCCCTGATAATTATGAAAAAAGGTAACCATAAAAACACGTTGATTAATGGCGTTCAGTTTAGTCATAAAAAAAAGCAAAATCAGTATTACAGAAGGCAAATATTAGGAGAACCATTTTCCTAACTTCTGCAATTGTATTTGCATTTTATAGATAGATAGATGGTTTATTGTGTTGCCAACGTAATAAAGTTGGATACAATATGTCACTTTACAATCTCAAAAGACTCATACATACATTCTAAAATTTATGAAATGCTTCACTCGTGATTTTAATAAATTCCTCAATACAATACATACAATTATCTAACAAAATTCGTCCAACTTCTTTTCCTAAAATTCTCAAAGCTGGTGTCACATTTAAATAATGCTGACTGAGGATCGAGCTTTCTTTATCACAACTAGTCGATTTATTGGTATAACATAATCATTTTACCCCTGGTATCATACGAGTGTGTATAAGTAACAATTTCTTTCAAAACTGTCTTTGCTATTAAAAATTTAATAAAGAATATCGAAATTGTATATATAGCTGGAAGCGGTAAAAAGCCGAAGAGTTTTTAAACAATGGTCGACAGGACTCCCTCCCACTTAATCTAGCAATCCACCGCACTATTTTCTTTTATGCTATGATTACAGCATCAGAGGATGTCTAAATTCCCGAGAATGGAATGCCTGGGGCTCTGAAAGCCATTACTTGTCCAGCTTTATTTCGGAGAACATTGGCCAATCACTTATTAAACAATGCTTTCTATGGCATCGAAGGATACCTTAATAACTTGCACTTGTTGTGCTATTAACACTTTCTCTATTTTCACTTTATTATTTATATATGTTATTTATGTTTTTATTTGTATTATATGTTACGACAATGTCCATGTTCTTTGATGACAATAAACTATTGCCATTACTATTATTACTATTATAAAGAAGGTAAAATTTCAGGATTTACCCCAGTGAAATAAATAAAAATTTTATCTATTATCACCTCCGTTATCACTACTAGTTAAATTGAAAGTGAACCACAACCGTAGTAAAGACCAACATTTTTTGTTATCATTTTTATCAAAATGTACGTTAAAATCACCTATTAAAACTATATATAAACATAATAGTTCATATCAAAAACAAAATGAGTACATCAGACCCTGCTAGAAGCTTTATCACAATAATGATTTTAAATCCAGTACAGAAAAGGGATCATAGTAAATAAAACTAGCATAGTTGATTCATATATTCACCTGTTTATTCAATAATAAATTGTTCTCATTACAATTATATACAAATACAAATATAAAATACATTATAAGCCGTTAAAATTTGTTATTATATACTTATATTTAATAAAATATACATATATACATTCATAGATACACACTTACATGGTACATTTTATAATAGGAGTATGGATAATTAGTAGCAAGGGTAATCAGTAAGAAAATGCATTATTAGACCTCTTTACATAATATCAAAGCGGATATATACAAAGCAATTAAATGATAGTTATTATTACCTTAACTTTATAGGTTTCTTTTGTTTGGTTGGATAATTCTACGAGGATTTTTCTCCCTCTCATTTACAAAATTTTCTTGCTAAAGTTCACACGAGAACGTTCTCACTCCCCAATTCAATTAAAATGCGACAGATAATCAACTTTATTGTCAGCTTAGAATATATTTTTTTCGCTACTGATCTGTAGGAAATCGTACAATATAAGCAGATATATCTAAGCACAAAATTTCCCTTACACAGATTTTGCAGTCGTATCAAATCAAACCATGCGACTGAGTTAATTTATTGCAGCCCGCCACAAAGTACAAACTCCAACTGCAATAACGTTGGTACTTCACGTATGTAGTAATGATTCCATCACGTAGAAAATCCAATGTGATAAGAATTTTCCCATCATACGCGTTCTCCCTGCGGAGGGATACAGAGGAATTGGATAAAAAAAAAAAGAACAGAAATAAACGCGTGCGGTGTTTCGCAATGCGGGAATGTAGGTCGCATTTGTAGGGAAGTTTCAAATTGTTGTTGATTGATGTATAATGCAAATGTGTTTCACGCACAAATGAGTTCGAAGTTCAATAGCCGCGATATGCGAGGGTATCCGATCGAATTCTTGTGGAATGATATAATGACGCGTTTTGACAATTTCGTGGATAAAAAAAAATTAAAAATGATGTTTATACAATAAAGTTAGTAGGCATGATTTTTCAGGCATTATAAATCCATTTAAAATAAAAAAGTTGAAAGTAGCTCTGGGAATTTGTAACACCCTGTATATTTGAAAATATGTTTACCATATGGGCATTGATTAACTATATATTTATACAGAAAATCTCACTTTTCTATCTTTAGTAGTTTTTGTGCTAAATTTCGCCGACACACAAATGGCGCACAGCCGGTACAGTAAAACTTCCCTAAACCGAAATTTCCGACAAAAGGACACCTCTTATGGAAGGACAACTTTATTTTCCCCGTCAAAATTGTACGGGTTATTATATAAGAAAAATTTCTAATAACACACAGATAGTGGTTTCTCTTATTTTAGGTTGAAAACGCTTTTCATAAAAAGTGTTTGTTGAATTCCAAGAACTGCATGTGATTTGTTTTTAGTTTGTAATGCAGAATTCGGTATTTTTGTAGTTTGATTTTTTCTAGGTAACACCTTTCTAATCTTCTGTAAAAATGATTATTTATTTAGTGTTTATCATGACTTCTTACATTGAAGATATGTCCAACAAAGAACAAGTCAAGACTGACATTAAAAGAAAAAGTTGGTATAATAAATATTAGTGCCCGGGGAAAACTTAGTGTTCGGGATTTAGCAAAGAAGTTTGGTGTCGGAAAAACATGTATGACGGATACATAGAAAGCGAAAAAACATATCTCAAAAACATCCTGCACTTGGCAACGTCTCCACCAAGAAAGAATTTAAATTAGAAAAGGGTCCTCTAATTGCCGGAAAAGCGTTAAAACCACGATTTTTCAAAAGAGTGAATATAAATCCTTTTGAAATCGATTGGCGTACCAACAAAAAAGCGTAAATGTTCGTTCAATCATGACGGAATGGTTAACATCATTTAGTAATAAAATGTCCCGCAAGGCAATAAACATTATTTTGTTGTTAGATAATGCGGCATCGCACCCTCAAATGAACTTGACTAAACGTAAAAAAAAACCACATTTTTTTATCAAATACTTTTAATTCAATACTTTGGGTAAAATTACTTTCTTTTTTGTCATATGCACAACAAAATATCCAGTTAGATAATATGAAAATGTGTATACCCACACACTAGTAAATAAATGATGTCTATTTCATTAAAAAAAAATTACAGAATTCCAATAACAGGACACCATGCAGTAATAACTGGACAAAATTGTATTCCCAAACCGTGTCCGTATATGGAAAGTTTTACTGTAGTTAGTAATAAGAAATTTATTAATGATATTCAATTAATTATGTAAATTTCTTAATAGAGCACATTGAACAGTAATTATAACAAATTTTTTTGTAGAAAATTAGGTTCGTTTATTTATTTTTTTTTCTCTCATCTAATGCATGTCCAAAAGACGTTTCGAAGTTTTCTTTATAATACATAATTAACCTTGAAAGTTGAAATTGTGAAAATTTAAAACTGACAATACAAAAATACATATTAAAATCTTTTATACAGAATAATGTGTGTATTTGTATATAATAAGTTTGAAGGAAAACTTCAAAATGTTATATGTGTATCAAGGCTACAAAAAAATGATGATACAAGAAAGTAATTATAACTTTTACACTGTAGCAGTTTCGGGTTCTGCTATATCGTATGTTAATATTTAAATTTAAAATATCAGGCGACGTTACACCAACTTCTATGGTTGACATTTTCAAAGAATGTATAATGACAAGTTATTGGCCCAAAAATGGCCTATATACAGGGTGTCCCTGAAATAAGAGTACAACGTATTAAAAATGGGAAGCCCTAATTTTATTACACCTTTTATCTAAATTAATTTTTCCAAAATTCCCACGCATACCTGGGGAAAAAAATGGCAAAGATATTTATTAAATATCCGTCACGCCACTGGTATTTGAGACACTACACTTCTAACCAACGAAGGTAGGGCAGGCAACACGCGACGTATAACTACGCTCTGAGTCTCAGTCTGTCTGGATCCTTACGCATGAACACATCGGATATGGCTTTTACCACACGCGAGTTGTTCGATATGATTTATGTCTACGGCGAAGCAGGAGGAAGTTGTCCAAGAACTCTACGTATCTACCGGCAGCGATACCCCAATCGTAGAACCCCGTCTTACACGTGTATAAAGGATACCGTGTTTAGATTAAGAGAAACTGGTCGATTGCTACCAAATTACGAAGGTCGCGGACGTGAAAGACCACGTCGAATTTTACGAGCCGAAGAAGAATTGCTGGATATTGTGAACAGAAATGCAGGTGTAAGTACACGTGATGCTGCAGGGCAAGTGGGGGTGTCACGCAGTACGGCACACCGCATTTTTCGAAGAAACTTGTTACACCCGTATCACATTCAACGTGTGCAGGAACTTACTGAAAATGATGGTCCTCCGCGAATTCGATTTTGCACCTGGTGTGTGTGATGTTTATTTCAGACAGCTGTCATTGATCAGATTACGCACAAGTGAATAGAGTTATTCATTAATAGATTGCACATTTTACTTTCAATATCTTCTTTGAAATTTGCTTTAAATTTCGCGTACGTAATAATATTGGAGTCGTTGACTCGTATCAGCTGCATACAATGATTATCTGTATATCACAGCTGTATTTACAAATGACCTTAAGATATAGTATAAACACAGATAGTGGATTCATGGGCGGCACATTCGTGACGTTTCAATGGGTTTTTAATTGTATATTCGATATTGCAATTGGCGTACGAATTTTTGGATACTTATTCAGTATAATTTGGGTTTCCCATTTTTAATATTTTGTACTCTTATTTCAGAGACAGCCTGTATAATAATTGTTTTGTAATCCGTCCATGCGCGATCGTGACTAAGCTTCCTAAGCACTGTTTTTCAGATATGCTTTAATCTTATCCCTATTAAATGATTTTTATTTTATAAATTCTATTGACTCCCTATTCAACTGACAGAAATACCTCTATGTGGTTGCTAAAACTTTTGTTTTATCGAATCCAGCTTTGGGACCAGGTTCAATGGGTACATAGCGGTAATCGTGTAGGAACTATTTTAAAAGGTAGAACATTTTATCATTGTCAACAATTTTTATGTATAAACTTTTCATTTTAGTCTTCAGAAACATGCATTTTTATGCTGTAGTGATATTCACCATCACAATACTAAATTAAAATGATTTCTCATAAACCATAACTTAATTCTGCATTAACAAAAATGCCAGCGCGAATTTTGGGTTTACAAGTTTTCAACGTCGTGCAAATCCATTAAAAGTTAGTTTTATTGTAAAAGTAAGATCAAAACATTCCTACTCTTTAAACGAATATTTAATTGTATGTAGTAGACGTACGTAGTTTTAGTATTTTTCTTTTATATATGGCTGAGATGTTATTGATGTTTGTGTGTACTATATACATACATACTAACTTGTCTCATATATTTATTGAAAATATGTTTTACGAGATGAATAAAATGTTTAACGTATCTGCTAAATAGACATAGTTGCAAATAATTCTTTCTGTGTACTTTAAGGAAAGAAATTTCCTTTTTATTTTTTCAAATTGTTCTATAAAGTATGCCAATTTCACTCTCAGGTAAATAGGAATGGACGATTTTAATGTAAAATCGCGGCACTTTTGTTCAGGTTAATGCAACGAAATAAAAAGATGAATTAAATATTCAACAATACTGGTAAATTCTTTATTCCTGCACTTCTTTTTCCCATTAAAGGTTTAAAATTTAATTGATATCGAATCTCCCATGCAAAAATGGAAAAGAGAAATTCTGCGCTCATACTTTAAACTGAAGCCTCGTTTATTAAACGCAACCCGCTTTTATGTTTAATTAATTTTTACTTTCGTCATTTCCGATCTTTAGTTCTCCATCTTCCTCTTCGTTTCGAACTGTTTTCTATCAATTTCCCGTTTTAATTCGCAAATAAGAAGGATGAAATGTTCTTATTATAGATATACACACTGAACACAAGCATACTTGCCATTCATTTTCTTACTGATCGACCCTCGAATATAGGAGATATGATCTGAATTAGAAGGAAACTCTCTCCCACACCCACACTCTTTCTCTCTCATTCTCTCTCTCTCTCTTTCTATCGCACTCGCTCTCGTGTTTATCGCCGCTCGTGCACCCTTCTCCTGCTTTCGTTCATCTTGGGCTCTCACGGACCCTCGCAATCGGAAGACAGCGACCCATCCATCCAAGGTTAAGTCCCGCGACCGCCACCGTGCCCACTCCCGCCACTGGCTCCTTCACTCGCGTACTCTTTAACAGAAAGAAAAGAAAAAAATAAGAGATAAGTATTGATGGCAGGCGTGATAGATGAATGCATCGTCACATCGGCGAGCACACGAACACAGTTTTCACGTAGATCGATCGAATACGGCGGCTGGCCTGTATAAATCAAGTTGGCATAGAAAGAGATGATTCTGCCGCAATTATAATTGCTTGGGAAAAAGTATTTTGTGATTAAAGGAAATTTAAAGAAATATTCGATCCACGTTTTGGAGCATCTCTGATGTCGAATTAACTCATCCAAATACTGGCATTTTTAATTGTAAAATCTAAACATAAACGAGAAGATGAATATAAACGCCAAATCCTAAAGGAAATCTTAAGGGGACGCCGTAGTGGCTTATTTTCTTCCGAATTGGTTACGGTTGTTAATTATTCTCTTTCGGTTTTTGAGCCCACGCTTAGATAATAATAATAATAATAATAATAATAATAATAAAGTTTATTCACCATAAGATCCTGTGGATATCGGTTTTGTCAAACATTAAATAATGAATATAATAATATATACAGTGTAATTACATTATAGTGGTACACTTAAACTAACATAAAGAAACATACATCACCATCTCGACACTCAACATCCCCACGGGGTGTCATAAGAATTCCGATAGACTATAAAAACAATTCTCTAAAAAGTATAATCTGGCAGCCTTTTTGAATTGGAACATATTCAAAGTCTTGATATTCGGCGGAAGTTTATTAAATACCTTAATGCATACATATTTTGGATTCCTTTCATAAAGCGTAGTCTTGTGGGCAGGCGTAGAATAATCGTCACCATTCCTAGTGATGTATGCACTAATATGCTTATTGCAAGTAAACGAAGAATTGTGTTTTTTTGCATACATGGCACATTCATATAGAAATAGCGATGGTAACGACATTATGCTATTTGCCTTAAATATAGTTCTACAAGAGTCAGATCTTCTCATGTAAAACATTGTGCGTATTAATCGCTTTTGAGCAACAAAGCACCGAGGCAACTGAGACGATTGACCCCAGAACAAAAGGCCATACCTGAGCCTTGAGCAAATATGGGCGTGATAAAACATTAGTAATGTATCAAGGTTGACACAATCTCTTAACTTAAACAAAGCATAATTTAGTGAGCACAATTTTGAACACAGTTCAGAAACATGGGCATCCCACGACAACAAAGAATCCACGTAACAGCCAAGGAATTTAGTATCTGGTACAACAGGGATTGTTGCACCTTTTAATCGTACTAAAGGTGATCTGTCCACGACTCGCCTTGACGCACTAAATGTTAAAAACGTGGTTTTACTATTATTTATTTTTAATGCGTTACGTTCACACCACATAGACATAGAATCGGAATATATATTTCCAGTGTGACTCATATCCGCCTCATTAAAGCCCGAGATAATTACTGAGGTGTCGTCAGCATATTGATATAAATCTCTCTCAGGGAAACAATTACACAGATCATTGACAAAAAGAACAAATAAAAGTGGGCCCAAAATAGATCCTTGCGGTATACCTAGTCGGATATCATTAGAAGAAGAGCAGATATTATGACCACAATCATTACTAATTGAAACAACCTGCTTTCGCCCTTTTAAATATGATTCTATCCACTCTCCACAACGCCCCCTTATGCCGTACATACATAACTTCTGCAGCAACAACCCGTGATCAACAGAATCGAAGGCTCGCGTCAAATCAAAGAAGATGCCACCAGTCCGCAATCCAGAGTCAAGAAGCTCATATATACGATCTAAAGCCTCGAAAATTGCATTTTGAGTAGATCTAAAATTAACGAAGCCAAATTGAGTCCTAGATATTAATTTAAATTTATTTAAGAACGTCATAATACGGTTAAACATAACCTTTTCAAATATTTTAGAAAAACAAGATAGGACAGATATCGGCCTATAATTGGAAGCAAGTTGCCTGTCCCCCTTTTTAAAAACTGGTATGACTTTAGCTATTTTTAATGCATCTGGGAAAAAGCCTTCGGCAAATGACTGACTTAGATAAATCACAAATAATCTTCTACTTGCGTGTATCGATGGTACCTGCTTTAAAATGCAAAATATCTTTTTACAGAAAATAATATACAAAGCGGGGAAATGTATGTTTTATTATTTATTTATTTTTACATATTTTACATTTGTATCAGAACAACTCCTTGACACTAGCCCGGATCATTTTCAATTATTCACCTGAAAGTAATTTTCTAATTGTTAATTTGTTAGCACTTAAAAAAATGTACTAAATGTTTAAATTAGTTCCATATGGTTGCCGTAATTTTGACTTACTGAAATATCCAAGAAAACTATTGAAAGCTATCACTGATTTGTGTTATTTGGCAACATTTTGTTTTTTCTTTTGGGCTTCCTTTATTGTTTTACTGTCCCTGCAACGTAGACCTTTCTGCACCCGCCGTAAAATTATTTCAGGTGCTACACGTGTTTCATAAAAAATTTGTAATTTTATGAACATATTTGCCCAAAATTGTGGATCCTTTGGAATTTTCTCTACAAAGATATCAGTTTCTTCATCAATGTATGCTACAAAGTATGCATAATCTTTTTCGCTACAAAATAAAGGGACTTTTTCTATCATAAGTTCATGACTTTCAATTTCTTTAATATCAGTTGTAGGAGATGTTTCTTTCGCCTCTTATTTAGTTATATTCGGAAAAGTTTTTGAAACCGTTTTAAATTCATTTGGGGTCATACAAATGTCACTGCTCACATTTGCACTACTTGTTACACGATCGACATCTGCTCTAAAAAGTGTAAGAAGAGAGGATAGAAAAGTGAACACATTCCAAAGGTAAACTTACCTTTCTTTTATAAAAAATGCTTTTAAATCACGTGACTGCTTACTCCTTTTGTTTTAGTCCATATTTAAACTTATTTCCCATAATTCTATAAGTAATCTCACAATACGTTGGTTTATTATGAAAAACACTACACCGCCACTTATTATAAACTTTACACGAACACTCAAAATAAAGCACCAACACTAAAGCAATCACAAAATTATTTTTTAAAGTATTTTAAGTTCTCAATTGAAACCATAGTCACCAGAGTATATTGCTGTAGCTACTGGACGAATCTCTAAGTAGCTAAACACCGTGTGTGAAGTACAGCTGACGATTGGTGTGTAAAAGGCTTATACTTATAACTTATACACTGTTGCACAGAACTAGAAACAAGCATTTGCCCTTTTTGAATTGATAGATATTTATATGATTTATGATCTTTTCCTCTTGGACTGTAAGGATACCAGGAAATTCTACTGGGTCGTATACACATAAAAAATAAATATGTAAAAAAAAAACTTAAGTATGATAAATTAGGAGAAGGGGTGTGACAAATTTCAAAAACATCTAAGTACATTCTCATATATGGAACAACGATAGCGCGTATGAAATTGTGCCAGCAGGCCAGGGGGTAAAATTTTATTGTTTGACTCGATACGAAACATATATAGGAGAAAAGACCTCCGACCGCACGCGAAAGTGTAAGTCGAAAAGTCGCCCACAACTAAATAATATAAATAACACTACAAAAAACATGTCACATAGAATTGGTACCGTTTTATGAAAGGGTATACCTATAAGGACCCTTGTACATTTTCGATTACTTTGATTTGTGATAGCATAACTAACATAGAACACTTATTCTTTTCTTGAAATTTTTTTTTTGTTTTTCACTTACAATGTTTTGTTCGCAGATTTTACAAATACATAGATGTAGTAATTTTTATTGTGAAAGAATGATAAAAGAAACATTGTTTTACTACCTATGCATACTTGTATATGTATGTATCATATATCCTACAAATACTGGTAAGCTATATGGGTTCATAATATTTGATGGACAGAAAGCAGAGTGTGGTTATACATAACGTCAAATCAGATTAGAGCTCAATCTCTCGAATACTACTCGAGTCAACAAGGTTCAAAATTAGGACCGATATTATGTTTAATTTATTTTTGTATAAATCTAGAAATGTGCCAATCAATAATGTATGCACACGATACATCTCTTTTCTTTAAAGCCGATAGTGAAAATCTTTTGAATGAAGCTCTGGTATCAAGCAAATAAATTGGAACTCAACAATACAAAAACACAAAAAATTACATTTGAAGTAAAATCAGGGAAGAAAAATACTGTAAAAGTATTGGGCTTTCATATCGATTCTGGCCTAACTCGAAGAGATCATGTTGACTTCATTTGTAGAAAATTAAATATTACAGTGTATCAAATAAGAAGGATTATTCAAATGACTGACATACAGACAGCAAAACTGTTATATTATAGTAACTTTCACGCTATCATAAATAATAGCATACTACTATGGGGAAGTAGAAAACATAATATAGACAGGATTTTTAAAATACAGAAGAAAAGTATAAGAGAGCAGAGAGCATTGTAAACTTTTTTTCAGGAATTGGAGATTTTGACAGTGGCATCTTTATTTATTTTTACCGTTTTAATATATGCAAAACACAATAACGCAAAGTATTGCCATTAAAACAATTCAATTCCGTTTTAAAAAGTCACCTGACTAATTGTGCTTTTTATGCCATTGAAGATATCTTTTGTTGTAATATCAATGTCAAACACACATAGTTTAAGTGCAGAATTTATTATTATTAGTATTCATTTTTCTTATTTTTTAAATTCTCGTTGTATATTCCAGTTGACTTCCTTTTGTATATTTTATATATTATACTTCTGGAAATAAAGTTCATCTATCTATCTAATCAAAGAAAAAAATGTAAGAAAGTACTACGGGAAAAGAAAAGAGAATACATGGAGGATGAAATAAAAGAAATGGAAGAAACCTATAAGAACAAAGAGATCGCAAAATTGTATAGAGGGTGGAAAAGGGAAAGAAGCGGATTTCAACCAAAAGCAAATATGTACAAGAAGCAAGCGGGTGAACTGGTCGGGGGAGAGCAGCAAATATTGGAAATGTGGAAAAACCGCTTTGAAGATCTGCTAAATACAACATTAGCCCAGTACGATAAGGATGAAGGGGCGGAGCAAAATATGAAGCATCCAGAAGAGGTAGTAGATTCAGAGGTAAACCCACCAACAGTGCTGGAGATTGAAGAGACAATTAAGAACATGAAAAACAATAATAATAGTCCAGGACATGATAGTGTGAGGGCGGAAATCTTGAAGTATGGAGGTATACTGGTGGCTGAGTATTTGAAAAGCTTAATCGACGAAATATGGACCCAAGAAAAAATGCCAAGGAGTTGGAGAGAAGCAGATATAATACCGATATACAAAAACAAAGGGGAAAGAATAGACTGTAAGAACTATAGAGGAATTACGCTACTGAATGTGGGTTATAAGGTGATGGCAACAGCCATCAAGAACAAAATAACACTCAAAATGGAGAGAGAACTGAGAGTATCAGAGCGGATTTAGAAAAGGAAGATCAGTGGTGGACCAGATATTTACCCTAGGTGAGCTTCAAGCGGAAAGCTATGAGCATGGCCTGGAGACCTGGGCTGCCTTTGTTGATTTCCAGCAAGCGTACGACCGAATAAACAGGCAAGAACTTTACACAGCAATGGAGGAGCTGGGAGTTAAATTTCTAATTTGCACATTAATCGTCTATATTATATTCCGGCAAAAGCCCCACTAGTGTGTTAATATCTCATTACAGCACAATGTGCGGTAACAATCATTTCAGCACTACGTCGTCGTTTGTTTTAGCTTTATTGTGTCATCCGATTAGAAAAAAATTATAAGCTAACCACACGAAACACCTAGCTTTGCATAAAATGTGAATTGACTTTGATACAAGCGAAAATCATATAATCAATTCAGCCTAGTATCAGGATAACATACGCGTCAGAAGATAACCTCTTCCTGTATACATATTGGGTTTTCAAACTCTAAAATTCCTCTGTGCTCAATTGATTGAAAATTGATAAACGCGTAGGCACGACGCTCAACATTTATAAATGTTCGAGTTTGATTAATGAAAATCGACGGAAAAAGTCTTCCCTGTTTTCGTAAATTTACGGAGAACAAGATTAAGTTTCATGTGTAATCCGATATTGATCCTCGGCTTTTAATCGATGAACACGATAGAAAAACCGGTCGTTATATAAATTTTGCCCCAGGTAATATATAATATCCAATATTATGGATGTTATTTCCAGAGAGGAACACGAAAATTCATTTGTTTCGCGTGCTGACCCGCGTAATAAAAAGAACTGTAAAAGGCGAAACATATTTCGTTATGCGCGTTTGAATGGAATTTATTAGCCTGCTTTAGGGAAAGAAAGTACGCTATAAAATTTATGAATATGTTTTATGGGTCATCCGAAACATAAAGAACGGGTAATAAAATCCGAAACAGAAAGTATAAATTGTCTCGAACGAAGCGTTTTTTTTTCCTTTTCGGCTTTAATGATTACTTTAACATCCGTTCGACCAATCGAATTAAACTGCAAAAAGTTCCGAATTTATTCGAGTGTTAAAGTGGAACGGATTTTTTTTTTTATAATTAACGCTCTTTCACAGATAATTCAATCGCAATTCATAATTCGTCAGGTGATATCCTATGAATAAACAATCAGAAAAGCGAATAAATTTCAGAAACTTTCGCGAAATTCAGATTGGTTCGGGATGATTTGAATAATACTGGGGTCTAGACGATTTTTTCCAACCCCAATATGACATTGGAATGGCATATAATTTAACGAACGAAACGGCTTGAATAAATTTCAGAGGTAAAGCTATAAATTCCGAAGAATTATTTTTACTCGAGAGACAAATAAAATATGTCGCAGATATCATAATAAAAAATTTACCAGAAAAAAAAGAATGGATATCTCCTAACTTTCTTTAAGAAGAAAAGAACCAATTCGATTTGTAGGTGTCGAATCTATTTGCCGAAGTTTTCTCATTCCATTAAGGCGAGAACTAGTTCCAACGCGATTCAGACGAAGGAATTATAAAATAATCTATTGTTACTGATTGTGAGATAAACTATGGTGAAATTACTTACAGATAAGTATTTTTCTCTTTGATTTATTAAGAGTAAACGATACTAGCAGGTGGAATAGACAACTAGCAGATGCATCCTTTAATATACAGGGTTACTACAAAAGAAATAGACATTTTCAATGTTTTATTAATCCAAAACTAATAACGTTATTATGAATTCGTTTAAACTATTTTATAAAGTGATTCTTAAAGTTTACTTTGGGAACTCATAGGTGCTCAATATGGGCTTCTCCTGTCACACGGCACAGATCAAAGCGATAGTCTACTTCATTCCAACCCCGGTGTAACATATCTGCATCGACACTTTCCACAGCTCTCGTGATGCGTTGTTTTAATTCATCTAAATCATTAGGAAGCGGAGGGACGTAAATCAGGCCTTTCACAAATCCCCATAGAAAGAAAACGCACGGTGTACGACCGGGGCTCATTGGTGGCTACCGTACTAGAACGCAGTTGTCGGCTGTTGCACAGCCTATCCAGCGCTGTGGAAGTGTTTCGTCCAGATAATTTCTAACGACACGGTGCCAGTGAGGAGGTGCTCCATCCTGTTGGACGATAAAGTTCCCCCCGTTCTCATGCAGTTGAGACATCAACCAATTGATCAACATTTGATGATATGTAGCTCCCGATACTGTGTTTTCATCAAAGAAGAAAGGACCAATACACCTTTGTGCGAGATACAGCACAGAACACATTCACTTTTGGAGAAACAAGCAAAAGCTCCACCAACACTCTCGGAGGTTCAGTCCCCCATATTCGGACGTTGTGTTTATTCACCTTGCCACTTATGTGGAACGTTGACTCGTCACTGAAATTTATCCGCTCGCAAAACTCATCTTCATTACGTTGCAGCATTTCGTTGCAGAAATCTTGACGTTTAAGCTTGTCACCTTCACGTAGATGCTGTACCAACTGCAATCCGTAAGGCGTCAGTTTTAGTTGTTTACGTAAAATTTTCCGCACAGTTGATTGCGGAATTTGTAGTTCCAAACTTGCAAGTGTTGTTGACTTTTGTGGACTTCGTTGGTAAACAGCACGAACACGTTCCACTGTTTCTTCTGACACAGGAGGTCTTCCCGGACTTTTGCCTTTACACAAACACCCTGCCGTTTCAAATTTATTGTACCAATCGTAGATCGACTATCGACTATTTTCCAAAACGTGTTCGAAAATGTCATTCGACAACAGTTACGGAGTTCGTTTTGGCAAATTCAAGCACTCAATATGCTTTCTCAGTAGAGTTTGCAGCCTTCGTAGCTATTATGCTTGCGCAGTACTATCAACTCTACTATCGAAACTTCTACAGTGCCTCAACCTGACAGCGCAAAATGCATGTCGATATCACACATAACTTTTGTTTTATACAATACCAAAACTGACTATTTCTTTTATAGTAACGCTGTATATGTATGTCTATAAAAATTACTATGTTTTTGTTGTGTGAAAAGAGTAACTGGTGAATTAACGAGGGATATATGAGATCGGTATAATCTGTTGTACGTATTTAGTAAACAGATAACTAAAGATTTGGCTATCGTAAAATCTTGTGTCAGATTCTTGATTTTTCACAGAGAAATTATATTGAATCTTAACCAAACGTCAGTGCTGCGACCAAGAACTTTTTTGTAGAAAGTGCAAATTAATTGATGTAGGAACGATGAAAATTTTCTGTTTTGTTAATTTATTTATGTTATTAAAGTAACAAAAAATTAAGAGAATTCACAGCTAACTAACTGCAGGTAAATTAAAATACTTAAAGAAAATTAAGTGGTAGGTATTCCAATATTTATTAAAATTTACACGCATTTCCAAATAAATATTTTAATCATGCAACCTATGCAATAGTGAATATTCGCGAAGCTGTTTCGATAGTTTAAAATCGTAAAAGGAAACACATTTTACTGCGTTTTATCCATGTTTATTAAATAAAATAGGTGTATTAATTTGCATTGTACCAAGTTCAGCTCTATTCGTTCGTATTCGTGGTAACGAATTTCCTATTTCTATTTGGTGTTGCCCGAAAGAGTTTTTCTTGGTAATGGGTAGTTTGTTGAAAACAAAAAGAAGGAAGTTTTCCTTTTTCGATCTTCTGAGAAGTATAGTCGAAAACGAACATTTCATCTAGAAATTGTTAGAAATTTGATCATTTATTTAATTGGCGCCCAACGTGGAGCAAGTTTACTATATAATTTAAAGAATATTACATAAGTTGCGGTGAATATGGAGAAGAGTAATAGAGTTTGGTTTATTTCTGAATTTGTAAAGAGAACCACAGATAACTGACTGGTATTCAATAGAATTAAACAGTTATTTAATTTATAAAAAATATGATTTAAATTTTCACTATGACACCAGATTTTTGTCATAGTAGTAGTTTGTGTAACCCTCCCCCTTCCCTAATTTTAATAGATTTGTTCTACACATTTATTATATTTACTCAATTAGATTTATGGTTAATTTATTTTGTTAAGGTAAATAATATGAGATTATAATCTTCCCTTCAAAAGTGCTTGATGAGCAGGTTTCTTAGTATACAAAATTGTAATTGCGGTTTATAATCATCATCCAGACTGTAATATTGAAAATAAATGTTAATATAATTGTGGGAAATGCGTTTAACTGTTAGGTACTAATTACAGATATTCGCATTCAGACATACCTACTGTTATTACAGAAAATGTGTCTAGGGAAGGGTTAGATAAAGCACAGAATAGCTTAGTGAAACGGGCTAGCTTGAACTAACATCGCTTGGTACATGCCTACATTCGGCAAGTTCCCCATTACTTTCATTTCACTGTGGTAATTACAAGAAATGAAATTGGTAAAATGTAAGATTAGATAAGCCGTTTCGTCTAAATGCGAGAATTTATTTATCTGTTGCAGAGCATTGAAGGTACATAAATTTACAGAACGCTACAATATATATAAAGACAGCTAGTTTCAGAAATTTGCCCGTGCTAATTGTTTAAATATGATGACTGTTTATCATAGCATGTTTGGGAAGACCAAGACACTCAGTAGTTCGATAAAACGAGACAAATCCCCTTTTACCCAACCGCATTTAACGTTTTTGCTCAAACAATTAGTAGGTGCCGAAGTGTAAATGGTTCCTTTGGCTTATTTGTTATTATCTATCATAATAATACACGTGTGTGTTATAATTGTTTTGAAACTGCGGAAAAGTATTCATATCATAGTATCATTTTCGCTAAGGTATACAGATATGGATGTGTTAATGCTTCAAGTTTATAAGAGACCTTTGAAAAATATCGCCAACAGATTAATAAATCTGCACCGAGTAAAAGTGTAGAATCCAGAAATGCGTGATGTAAGCTTTGTGTCACTACTTAGCACATACATATTACAGTTTAAAAGCACAGGTGGATGTAACAGCACCCAGAAAGGTCTGTTACAATATCACAGATAGGCAAACCTTCTGGAATTGCATTTATAAAAACTGCAGCCATCCAAACCCGCGGTTTATGAATTTTAAAGAATTTTGGGAAGTGGATGTTTCAATCAGCTGAAACTCCAAATAGACGCATAAAAGACCATACAAACATTCAACGTGAAGAAAATGATGACCCGTTGGCACAAATTACCAACTTATCACCAAGAGAAAATACAACCGACACCTACAG
The DNA here is from genome assembly GCA_949128085.1 of Cetonia aurata. Lineage (NCBI taxonomy): Eukaryota > Metazoa > Arthropoda > Insecta > Coleoptera > Scarabaeidae > Cetonia > Cetonia aurata. Next base: position 11,618,238 of record OX421882.1, on the reverse strand, counting down.
ACCTTCTATAGTATCAAAACCTCAAGCTTCAGAAGTACAATTAACCCTAGCCAATATGTTCAGCGCACGAGATACTACCCATACCAAATTCTAGTTCTATGCAATTACGACTTCACGTTTTAGCAGCAAGAATTTTGATGCTAATTGAAAAATCAATACAAACGATAAAAGAATAATAGTTACAAACAAGATTTCAAGTTCCAGTGGCATTAAAATTAAAAAAAAAAAGTCCATTCCAGTACTCCATTCAAAAAGCTACAGCGTCCTGAATACTAAGCACCCCCGTATTACCTAGATTAAAGATTTTTTTTGTATGTTCGTTATAATTAACAATGATATTCTTTAATAATCATTACGAGGACGACCACTATGCCGCTGGCTTATTGCGGTACTGGTCGTAACGTTTCGTATTCAGATGCCATATGCTTAACTATTTAAGTCCTTAAAAAATATGTGGGTAATATTTTAAAAAGGCACTCCAAGGGATCCTTACTACCACCTTAACATCTCCTCTTGTTAGATGAACGTGCAACCACGTCAGGAAATACTACTCTAGAGGCTACGGTAGTAGCATTTGTAAAATATATTCCATTTCGCTATTTGTAGATAGCAAATATACAAAATCTAAATAAAATTATTTGATAAAAAAAATGTCTCGCTTCCACAAAACATGAAAAACAACTACAGCGTACTAAGCAGTACTAAGTAGATACAACACTTTACACTCTACTAAGGCGCTTCTTATTCAGTATAACACTAGGTTTTATTGCACTTTTAAACTTGTTTATATCGGTGCTTAGATACTGCGGTACATCCCGTCGGAACGACCGTCACCGTTTACAATTGCCAGTCGTTTGCGAGCGCGGGTTAGCTCCGAAGAGAAATGCCAGAAATGAGCGAGGGGACAACCGTAACGACGACACCACACCGCGTGACATTTAAAAAGGACTCGTTCCTCCAGAGAAATTACCGCATTATCTTCATTTGACGTCGGCTGTTTCGCCCGCGTCGTTCTCTAGACGCGACCAGAAAAATTAAATGACACCAACGCTACTTGGTATATAGGAGGAACTGAATGATGACGTGCCTTGTCCTGCACATTTCGACGACAATGTTTACCATCATCGTTAATAGGAATCTCGCCACTGTTCTTGTGGGTCTTGTATACCTTGGCAGTGCTATTAGATAAATGCAGTGAATGACAATCGTGTTCTCCAAATGTAGAACGCCATGTGAAGGTTTTTTTTATCGTTTGATATCTTACGGTTGTGAGCCAAAAAGAAATGGTTGAAAATTTAAATAATATACATGCAGAAAGAATCGAATACAAGAATTTGCTGAAAAAGTTATTGAGGATCACCAACAGGGACTCGCCCCGGAAGAAGTACAACGGATGCAATACATATCATGCACCAAACTTTAGAGAAAGCATATGCACATAATATGGAATTACATATAGCTTTAGTGGATTTCAGGAACGCTTTCCATGTAATAAATAGAAGAAAGTTAATAGATGAACTTTATTGTATGGGTATGCCGAGCAAGTTGGTGAAGCTAATGAAATGCACATTAGAAAACACAGAAGCAGAAGTTAAAATAAAAAAAAACCTTAACCAGAACATTCAAAACCAACGTTGGAATAAAACAGGGCGATACACTATCTCCGATGTTATTCAATTTATTACTAGAAAGAATAATAGAAAAGGCAGATATTAAGGGAACGTTAATTACTAAAAATACGCAATTAATAGCATACGCCGACGACATAACAATAATCAGAAGGACGAAGCAGAAGTTGATAAAAAAGATAATGGATATTGATGAACACGCAAAGATTTACGGACTGCAGCTTAACGAACAAAAAACTAAATATTTGAGGATCAGTAAAAGCCATACAAAGAAATCCTTCTTGTAAGCTGGAAGCTACAATTTTGATGAAGTGGATAACTTTAGATTCCTCGGTGTGACCGTGCATGGTTTTACGGACAAAGGCTCTGTGATTGAAGGAAAAATTATAAGGGGATATAAAATATTTAATATGCACAGATATCTGATAAGTAACAACGCATTAACGATAAAAACTAAAATAGCAACTTATAAAACTCTGATTAGGCCGGTGGTAACGTATGCCATGCAAACACTAACAATGAATAAACGGGAGATGGAAGAACTAAGGAGATTTGAGAGGAAAATAATAAGAAAAATCATGGGTCCAATAAGAAATGACGACAACAGCTTCCGAAGGATAACAAACCAGGAAGTGGAAGAAGCATTGGCTGGTGAGGATATAGTACGATACGCAAAAGCTATAAGACTAAAATGGTTTGGACATGTCGAGAGAACCCAAGAACTAAAAACAATTAAAAAAATAACAAATGGGATACCATCCCTACAAAGATATAGAGGCAGACCCAGGAACACTTGGCGACAGGAAATAATTGCAGAACTTCACCAGATGGGAGTGGAAAATTGAAATCGCCGATGCAGGGATAGACAATTGTGGAGTGCAGTGGTACAGGAACCAAAAGTGTGTGCAAAATTATAGAAAAAAGGACTGATCCCCTATAAAATAGATTGTAAACATCCTTTGGATGGGCTATGACCCACTAGGGTTACTACAGTCTATATATATACATGCAGAAAGTATAATTTATCGTTTAGAGGTTTAGAATATTTTATTATTAGGTATATCTGTACAGAAAAATATTAATTTTACTACTACAAGCTCATTTTGAACGAACCAGTTAGCTACCCCAATTTAATCAACACGAATGTAAAGTTGAAATTCTCCATTTCAATTTCGACGGTTCTAAAATATATCGTAAGCCTAACATTTATAAACCGGGAAAATCTATGAGGCCAATTGTATCAGCTATAGATTTGCCTAGATAAAAATTATCTAAATGGCTAGTGCACAAACAAGAAAAATTACTCTACACACTTTCAAACACATTACCACAAACTTTACTTCACTGAATGCAGGTTTCAATAGCCAATTTATCATCATCAGCAGTAACCCTGATCAATGAACCCCTAATGAAACGTACCTCTAGTGGAGTGAAGTTTGCGGTACGGTATTTCAAACTGTGTAATGTTATTAATGCCAGTTTTGTTTGTAAAAAAATGTACCCCCGTTAAAGTTGATAGCTTTGAAGTAATGAGTCCTTTGGATGATAGTTAAGAACTTATACAGGATGTGGAAAGGAAATAGACAAAACGATAAAGCCCCAGTAGGATCTTATGCTAAATACTACAGAATTTTCGTTACTAAATTTAGACTTGGCTGTGGTAATCCTGGGTCGGATGTATGTTCTTTTTGTGAATTCAAAACAACTGAAATAAATAAAGTTAGTTTAGAATAGAATGAAAACCAAAAAATTGCAACGGAATTAAGACTACATAAATGTAGTATTTGCATAAAATTTCAACTTTCACAAAAAGAAGAAGATAAAGACGTTTTAAAAATATGTTTTGACATGCAACAAAATCAGCCACATCCGAAGCTAAGTATATCTGACCTGTATTATCTACGTCAAATATGGCTTTGTAATTTAACAATCATGGTGGAAAATATGATAAAGTGATATTTTTGCTTATACTTGGACCGAAAATTTATTTGGCAAAAGTTCAAACGAAGTTAGTTCAGTTTTACTTCATTCTTTACATAAAGTTGAAAAAAAATTACAGTGATGCAACCTTTTCCGGAATCAAACCTCACACGTTTTTTATTTTCTGATTCCTACGCTAAGCAGAACAAAAATTCCACCGTCATGACAGTTTTACTATATTTTGTTCAACAAAGTAAAGTATTTCAAGAGATTATCCATATATTTCCTATCAGGGGACATAGCTATATGCTACCTGATTAGTTTTTTTCGCCGAATAGAACAAATCATAAGAAAACATGATATTATTTCATGTTTTCTTATGATTTGTTCTATTTTGTTCTATTTTTTTTCAGCTTTATACTTTTTTTGTTTGACAAAAAACGCTCATAATGTTTCAACTAGATTTGGAGTAAATTATTATTTCCTGGCAGATAAACACATAGAAAGCAACTTTCCGCAGACATGCATAATAAGAAAACTTTGTAGTGAATGCATACGTGAATAGAGTCACTCTCTGGTACGAATTCAACGCGACTTTCTACCACAAAAAGACCACACAAAGAACAATCATTGCGGTAGTTCCCAGCCGGAATTTTAGTTATTACGAACATCCAATTTTAATTGCTCCACCGGAAGACGCGCGCTTAATCTAATTCCACATTACTTGGCAACGTGGCACCCTGGCGAACGATAAAATCGCTTTAAATGAATGATATAGTCGCCGGTCAGCGGCCCTCTAGCGGCGGTTTTAGGCAAAATTGATTCCGCGGCCAAAATCTCTGGAACGCGAGAATTATTAATACTGTTATTTTCTCATTTAAAATTGGGTGTTTCCCGTTCATTTTTCGAGGGGAGGGTCTCACTTTCCGCTCACCTGCCGTGATTAATTGCTTCCAGTAGCAGACAGTTTAACTACACTGCGGTTATTAAACCATTATATCCCTCGGAGCCACTGTTTAATTATTTAGAAGAAGATGGGGCGAGAAATTCAGCCATCTCTGTCTGTTTTATTAAAATTGCTTAATTACGATTGATTTGCGATAATGCAAATTTTGGAGGGTGAAAATTGCCAGATAATTGGAAGACGTAAAATCATCTGCCAATTGTAGCGAGCCCAAAAATATACTTTATTAAAATTTATGATTGCTGATTTTAAACTTACATTTAGACCTCTCTGAAGGTAGCCCCATATCTGTAAAATTTGAGAAAACTGATTAGAGTTCCACTTAAGAAAAGTTTCAGGGTTCTCAATCGGTTCTATAAATAGTTCTGCTATTTTAAGTAGTCAAAACGCTATTTCAAAGAATGTGGGAACAACTTCACAAAACCTGCGACTTCCATGAGCCAGAAATTTTTTATTTCGCTTTCAACTATAAGAATAATTTATAGAATTCGTCGAGGATTTATCGAAAGCCTAAAGAAAATTATGGTTTTTGAAATAGTCCGTAGTGCTTATGATACTGGCTTCCAAGGTAGCGTCCGCATAACTATTCTTGCCTTTAAATGGTACAGCACAATCATCCGCATAGACGGTGTTGAATTAATGGTTGAACCCTATGGAACACCCATGCTGTGACACGTATTGCGTCAGGTCATCCAAAAAGGACTTGAAGTCACACTCTCTATTCCTAGTAATAAAACAACAAAATATAATAATCACAAAAAGGAAAGAGTGTAACAAGATTAGCATGTGTACGCATAAATGGGGCAATAAGAAGCAGAAAAATCTTACTCGCCTCCAAATTTTGGTGGAGAGCATAACCAGAAGGCATTGCCAGGCACAGGATTCAGCCCCCTGAAGGTGACCAAACCTGGGACATTCCCCAAGACGATATGCGAAGGAAGTTCAGCTTTGTAAAAGAAGAGCAAGACACCATCTTGAAGCTCAATAGAAACGCCATCAAACGGTACACGGGAAATAGGGATATATGAGCCTAGAACCAAATATTTCGAAAGGTTGGGAGTGTACCCGAGTATCTTCCTGGCGGAAATACATAATGAAAAATGCGTCCAGTTCAACATTGACAGAAACTACGAACAGCAAAAGATTATCATAATGCTTGATAGTCAAACAGCTATCCAGGCGCTGAGATCAAATATTATCAGCTCAAAGCTGGTGTAGGAGTGTCTAGAAAAACTAAACGAGCTAGGCAAAAGGAACAAGGTAACTCAACTGTGGGTTCCGGGACTCACATGAGTGAAAGGAAACGAAATAATCTCGTTAAGAAAGGGGTTACAATACCAAAATCTTATTGCAGGATAAGTAGCAGTATAATATTGAAGGAACTCAAAAGTGAAGTAGAGCAAAGAAAATCCAAACGCTTGGAGAACATCCAGGGAATAAGACAAGCTAAAACTCTTCTGGGAATCTATAAACCAGAAGAGATCTGTAGAATGCATCGACCTGAGTAAAAATAATATTCGTATATTGACATGGATCCTACCCGTATCGTCTTGTAAACTGAACGGACATCTAAGCAGACTTGGAATAGCGGAGGAATCCGAATATATCTTTTGTCATCCCTCCATCTACTATCAAATTGCGCTGCACTGTGCAACTCAAAGGCCCTGCACCTAGGAGCATGTAAAAATGAAAAGGGAGAGTTACCTATTCTGGAGCCCTCTGACATTCTTCACTTTTTAGAAAGAATCAGATGGGATGGCCAATAGTAAATACAGCAAGAATGGGGGACACAAAGATCTTTCAGGTCGCAATGTATTATTAACCAAATCTTATATACATACACATGTACAAGAGTGTAACAGAAGAAGTCCTCTTGGATATGAATGTGATGACCTGTATGATGTTTGAAATTTGAATGAGCTTGAAGACTTGAATTCTTTTGTCGAAAGTAATAGAAGACTCTTCTTTTACCCTTCCTTTTTAAGTTAAGTTTTAAGCCAGTGGATAAGTTAGTGGTAATAATGTCATTGTTGCGAAAATGAAAGAACGTGTCATATGTATTGTCCTTTGTTTCTTTTTCAATTGATGCTGGTGTTTTTGATTTTCGATGATGTACTTAAGACTTTCATATTGTTACTTAATTAATCTGAGTTTCTATTCCCTTTGTTTAAATTCCTTCGTGGCGTTCGCTAAAAAATAGTTTCTAAAAGTAGAGATTAAAAGATCCAACCGAATTGGCTTTTCAACACGATCTAATCTAAATCCTAATCTACAAACTTCATCTAAGATCATGCGAAATTTATAACACGACGTTCGTATTGTCATTTTTTTAAAAGAATATGATTAGTATTATTCGATGCTTTAACATCTTTTCACATTAAAAAAAAACTTTGTACAAAAATAAGTTCTAAAACATCGTCTAAAAAAGTAAATGTCAACACCCACTGCAAAATACTTACAATAGAAATAAAACATGTCGACAAATCTCTGCTCTTCTAGAAATCAATAAACCTTTTCTGTTCCTTCTGCGTATTTATTTTAATGCAATAAGGAGAATTTTTAAATTTAGTCGCTATGCTTTTATACTTTCGCAAGTCTATGCATATAAAAGTGCCCACAAAAAATAAATATTTCTTCTCTTCTTTTGTACGGCAGGCAACAAAGGAAATCCGAAGTTACGACATTCATAAAATACGTACTTCCTGTGCACTCACATCCGGAAAACCTCTTCAAAGTCAGGCTCAATTAGTGGAAAATATTTTGTATAGCGCTTTACAATTACGTGTAATATCGCGTCCTCTTCTTATACAACAAGACATATAATCCAAAAATTTAAATTGTATGCACTAATTAAATGGAACTGCAGTCAGTAAGAATGTTTCTATGGCGAGGATGCAATAAATCCGCAGTAATTATTAATATAACGAAAGCTGTATTTTTTAGAGATAGTATCTATTTTTAGAATGTTTGAATATTCCTTTTGTTTACTCTCGTATTGTTCGTCATTTAGTTACTATATATAATGCAAATATGTGTGTGTTCTTTTTCATTTTCGCGGATGCTTGATTTAGACAATGTTTTTCGCGAGTTAGATATCGAAATACGAATTAAAGAACACACTAGAGTAATGCAAAATATTAAGCATCGATACTATGGAAGTAAAATATTGAATCCAAATAAACTTGAACGGGCATTGTTAATTATCGCTGAATTGGAAAACAATGAGTTGGAGTAGGTAATTTAAATTAAATTTGGGAAGATAACCAGGGGAACAATATATGCAAATATTTTTTAACTAGTTCTTAACTAAGTTATTTCTCTGATGTGTTATCTTGATAAAATGTTATAAGGTTTGGTTTTCTCCCAGCAATCATAGTGTCTTTCTTTAAGCTTTAACTTTAGAATTAACTAATGAGGAGGAAATCATTAATACTGTTAGTAATTTGAAGAATAATAGTTGTCCTAGTAATGATGAAGTCACTACCTCACTTTTGAAACAATGCATACATGTAATAGTAAAGCCTTCGGTAAAGATAATTAATAATTCGCTAATCTTCGGAATATTTCCGGAACGTTTAAAAGTTGCAGTAGTTGTTCCAATTTTCAAAGAGGGTGATGACCGTTTGATAGATAACTACAGACCAATCAGCATTCTCTCTTGTTTCTCAAAAATGTTCGAAAAAATTATAAGCTATCGCATTATTGCCTTTTTCATCGAGAACAATTTATTCTATGCAAACCAGCATGGTTTTATGAAGGGTATACCTATTGAAACCGCCCTTTTTGATTACCTGGACGCAATTTATCAGGCTCTGGAGGAGGGTAGCATTCCCCTAGGGGTTTTCCTGGACTTCTCGAGAGCTTATGATTGCATAAGTCATGATAAGTTATTACTTAAATTAAAAAGCTATGGTGTAAAAGACATAACTTTGAAATGGGTGGAATCATACTTGAAGGATAGAAAGTAATTTGTAAAAGTAAACTTAGATGGAAATACAGTCAAGTCCGTTCCAAAGTTAGTTGAAAGAGGTTTGCCACAGGGTACCGTATTAGGTCCTCTATTATATAATATTTATATCATTGATCTGTGCAACATATTAATTAATACTTTGCATACACATATTAATTATGCAGACGGCAATGCATTACTTGTAACATCAAAAGATTTAATTACTTTAAAAGCTCAAGCAGAACAAATATTGCATAGAATAAGACAATGGAGTTTTGAAAATGATCAATTACTAAACATAGCCAACACTAGAATTATAATATTTCATAAAAAAAATCTAATATAGAAATTGGCAGTTTTAAGATATATGACAATTTATCTCTAAGTAAGTCAGTAACCTTTTTGGGTCTCACTATGGATGAAAGTCTATGTTGAAGCTCCTATCTGGACATATTGGTAAAAAAAAAGTAAATCAACTCAACTATTGCATAAGAATTCTAAGTAACTATTGTGAAAAACATGTATTAATTACTATATACTACGGAGTTTTTATATCATGACTGAAATTTGCTATCCTGTTATGGAGCAATGCTTCAGGTATTATTAGAGTGTTTCGAATTCAAAAACAAATGTTACGTACAATTTTTGGGCTTCCTTTGAGGAAATCATGTCGTGGGAAATTCAAAACTAATAGGTTACTTAGAGTTGTTGCGCTGTATATTTATGAGTACTTAATTTTTAATTTCAAATATAAAGAAAACTACGAACATCTTCTGCCAGACCATTGTCATAATACAAGATTTCAAACAAATTATAATTACCCGTTGCACATCATGTCTTTATTTGAAAAAGGTCCTTGCTAGTCATGTATAAAGTTTTTCAATAAACTTCCCCAACGAATTAAAAATATAAATTATTTGAAATTATTCAAGAAAGAAACTTTTAATTTGCTAATTAATTTGGAACCTTCTGAATTTGAGGATTACTTCAAGATGTAGTTTCTGAGTTTGCTGCTAAGAGATATATTTACCTCTGGTTGTATTGTAGCTCAATAGTTAACTTTTAGTGATCATATAGGTCTTATTTAAAAAAAATTTCGATAATGCTTCCCTTTCTTAAATTAATACATAATAGGTACATTTCAATTGGTCACTTTTTTCTGACTTGTAAATTGTTTTTTGACTTATTTCAACCCACTTATGCTTTTGTGGCTGTTTGAAATAAAATTATCTATCTATCTATCTATCTTTACTTTTCTTTAATCTGCGAATTCGAGTTTAGCTGAAGTACTTGACCTCGGTGTACAGAAGATCGATATTTAGTTGTTGCAAGGGAGGACATAATATATCATTTTGTCGCCATATTCATAATCACAAGCATTAACTTGTGTGAGCATGAATTTTTGCATCTGGATTTTATTAAAATAACCATGATGTTTAACGACACCCATGACACGAAAAGACTAATTCATGAACGCGTTCCTCGCATCCCCTACTGACTTTTGACGCCAACGAGATTCCCTAAATTACTTGGGTCGCGGGAAAAATTGATTAGCCCCTGCGCACGGGGTAGAAGTAGGGGTGCGAGTTCCAGCTACCCCCGACAATACCGGAGGAGGTTCCCGCTTCCGTTTTATTACTCCCATATATTTAAAAAGTAATAAAAACCCCGGTCTTATTTTTTTACGGCCCTCGCTCCATTTGTTCGACTACCGTAAAAGTAAAACAAAACACTTCACCCGGACGTCTTTCTTCTTCCGGTACCTTCTAAGCCTCGGCCATAGATTCCACGTTTCAGCGTCGTTTTCATCCGCTATTTTTCTTTCGTGTTCTCCGCTTTCTTGTTATTATTTTTCATCTGCGGAAGGAATAATAGCTTTCTAAGAGAATCTTACGCCGGTACTTTAAATTTTAGAGGCCAAGAAGAAGAAAATATTTAAATTTAGCAATAATATTGCGTACTTCTCCAACAAACGGAAAGTATGAAAATAATAATAATAATATAACTTTATTGTCCAACATATTATCAATCCAAATAAAGGACAAAAATACAGATATATTGTACAGCAAAAAAATAAATATAATACCTGACAAAAACAAACCAAAAAAAAAAGAAACAAGTGTTGCAGCGAAAATACATTTACCACAATCAACACGTTCAAGGTCATTAATAAAGACAATAAAGAGCAGGGGCCCTAAGTTCGATCCTTGAGATACTCCAGATGTTTCTGTATAACATTTCGGCTAAAAGCCGTTGTAAGTAACGTACTGCTTTCGATCACAAAGGTAAGAAGCAAAAAACTGTCTTAGGTGTTCACTAAAGCCAAAACTTTCCAATTTTTTTTTATTAATATGGTGTGGTTTATCTTGTCAAATGCCTTTGCGATGTCAGTTTAAACAGTATCAACTTCACCACGTGCATTTGAAACATCTGAAATGGATTGGGTGAAGTATGTCAAGTTTGTTGCGGTTGATCTTTTTTCCATGAAACCATGTTGGTCTGGTGAAATAAAATTTTTAACACGAGGATATATGCAAGAATAAAAATACATTTTTTTAGTTTGAAATAAATAAATTGTTGCCATTACCCTTGTAAAAATAAGTATTGATGTGACGTATGCTTCACAGTTGCTAAAATGTTAAATCCATGGGTGCAAACCCGCTTTCATCGTTATCGCATCTCAAGCTTTATCCGCGAATGCCTACTAAGAAATCAAGAGTTTAGATGTGTGTCCCTTAGGGTATACAAACCAAACTCTCAACCCTCGCGAGGGCCGGAGCCTAAGCCGATAATGCAGGATAATTCAAGGATTGTCAGCCCCGCTAGATAGCTCGAGTAAACCGAGTACACACGACTGCGTTTTTAATAATTCCAGAAACGGCCTGCCATTACTCTTAATCTATAACAGAACAATTTAGCGTTTAAAACCTTAACCATAAATTCCTCGGAATTGGCTAAAATTGCCAAAATCCGTTTCCACGATTCAATTCCCTGGTGAAGGATGTGTCATGCAGGATAATCCCTATTTCCATTATCTATACCAAAGTATACTCTATGAGGGAGGTTCAAATATTTAGTTGCCTCAGTGAGTATCCTTTAGCGTGGAAATTGTCTAAGTTTAGTTTTACGTAGTACTCGGTATTTTTGGTATATTCAATTCAGGAATGGTTAAAATTAGCAAGAGGGGCATGTAAGCGACACGGGATGCAATATTCGATTCTCCGATAAAAGGACTAAGTTAGAGCTGCAAGTGAATGATAGCGTGTAACGGAATTATTTCTATCTTGGAGGTGTAATTTAAAAGCATAAATTTTGTGATAAGAAAATACTTATCCAAAAAAATCTCAGGAATGTAGTGTAAAATTTAAACTAATTAAATAGACTTAAGAAAACCTTTCCATAAAAAATAAATATCTTAATAGGACATGTTTCGAACAAGGTATGCAATCTTCAGGTATTGGCGTTTGATACTTGGAGATGACACACCTTGTCCGAAACATGTGGTATTAAAATATTTATTTAATAAAATTGTATGCAAAGGAGTCTATTCAATTCATCTAAATGAAAATAAATGTTCTGAAAAGGAAATTGGTTTTAGTCTGCTCTAGGAAAGTAAATTTAAAGAATATTACTTTCCTAAAAAACCAAACTACCGACCAGTTAATGACACGGTCTGTCTGTGCAGTAAAATTAAGTAAAGTAACTTCTTACCACGTGTGTTTGTGGTTATCAACATTAATCAGTTGAATTTTTGCATAATAGAAAGACCTAATTCGCCCTACAGGTAGCAGCAGACGAAGAGAAGAGTGTTTACTAAATATCTTAAAATGGTAGGTACTTCAAGACTACAGTTTTATTTACACATTACATACAAAGCAATTAATAGATAGAGTAAAATATGCAAAATTTCATAAAAGAAGTTATCGTACCAGTTTCTGGTCATTGATGTCGGGATAAATTTATTCGTCAAGTTTTCTCAAGCAGGAATAAGTAAACGGTAAATCAGCTCTTTCTGAATTGCTCCAGCTAAACAATTCAATAAGGTCTGAGAGTAGAGTGTTCAGTTTTTGATATCAGGGATAAATTAGCTGCTGTCAAGATATCCGGAGACAAGAGTATAAAAAATTCCTATCAATCTACAGTCAAGTGAGAGCGTTCTTGTATATAGATTACAACCCTTGCCAAAATAAGCATGCAACAGTTCTAAGTTTTGCACTCAACAACAAGCAGTTCATTCCACTTAAAGAGCCAGGAAGAAAGAACGCAGTATAAACAGAAATTTGCGCTTATATACCGTGCAGTAATAACAAAAAGCAGATATTAAAATGTCAAATATTCAGAGTATAGGTACATGATATGAAAATAAATGTTGATATTTACAATTCTAAATGAGCAAATTAAACAATTTAATTTAAGGAAAAAGTAAAACGTTACACCCGTGAAAAATGATGAAAAAATAATATTGATTTGTTAAATTAAAGAATTTCATTTAATAATATCACATCCACTGATTCCTTTTCACTATCAAAATAAATAAACAGAACTACTTGAATATACATAAACATTTGTTTACTTATCGAAGTATCAAACGCGGCGCCCCCACCAAAAATCCTATACATGTATCGCATATATCAGAGATGTTTATACGTGGAACGGTAACCCGATGCGCCAGACTGCAGGGTCCCACATCAAAAGCATCACTCGCGGGCCACTCAGCAAAACATATTTATTCAATACGTTCGCGTCAGCGACGTCTGCATAACTCTCTAACAGTTCGAGTTCCTACTCCTAGGATCGGATTGGATGCCTACTCGATGGAAGATAAACAGCCGAACGTGAATCCTGACAGGGTATGCAAATCAGTTCGATTAAACTGTATCGGAGCGACCTCTCGCGGGTGGCGTGAGATCCAGCGGGAATGACAACGCTTCGAGGCGAAGTGAACAAATAAGAATAAGGTTGTCAACTGACGTTATAAATAAGACGTGATTTTAAGCCGGCGTGTATTTATAGCAAGCAATTTTCATTCGCTCTTTCAACTTATAAAGAATTCTATCATATATTACGAAAATAGAATATAGAACATTTTTTTTTTGTAGAACTTCTGCAAAAACCAAGATTGTTTGTTACTTTCAATAAAATTGTTATTACTGTATATGTGCACATACCAAAGGACGCATCCGCTTGCGTCTGTATTCCAAACAGTCACAGATTTAACAAATTTACAGGGATATATTAAATTATATCTAACACGTATTTCAAGACATCTATTATACAGGATCGCCAAGGATTTCCAGATATCACCTTTTGAAACAAAAGATTAGAAGAGAAGCCAAGGAGATAATGACGTGGTACGTCGTGAACGTTATAAAAGGGAATACCTCTAGAGCATCGTCATAGATGAAACGTTATCACGTGGGATTTTCAACGCGGCTGCGTCCGTCGCTTCCAACATCAGAATTCAATAAGCCCATGTCAGGACCCACCTCGTATGAGATCACGAATCCTTGGCGGGATTTACTTGTTCTTTCTATTTGTGTTGTTCCGACCTTTCGGCCTGTCTGAAAGGTGATATAGTGACGGGACGAAAGAGGAGGGTTGTAGACTAGAATGATGAATTAAATCAGTAAAGTGATATATGTTATCGTTGCAAACACAAATATGGGAGCGCATCAGTTTACATGTTAAAAATAAAAACGGTTTAAAAAACAATGTCGAAAGATACTGAAACAACTAGGTGTTGCGTTTTCCAAATTTTTGCAGGGTAATTTCTCTAGCATGTAAAACGCTTTTAATAAAACAGTATTGAAATGTTGTCTTGGAGACCATCATATAAAGAAACTATTTTGGACCGAGTACCAAACTAAGAGAAAGAATGAAAGTAGCAAAACGTTGAGAGAGAATATTGAAGATAGGCGACCATTGTAGTAGACTGGGACAATTAGGTTTGTGAACGATGTGCGCCGGAGCAAGCAAGAGAAAAAAAAAACATTAGTTCTTCATGATAAAAGCGAACCAGTATCTCGCTCAGATTAACAACCTCCAAAACTTTATTTTGCAGACATGTCAGACATAAGAATACATACTAAAAGAACATAAATATAAATAAGAATACTTATATAAAATACAAAACACAATACAACCGACAAGAAAACACTCAATAATCACGAATCGGCTCAGTCAAAAACTCCGAGACAGTGTAATAACATCTATAATGTTCCAGGGGATTGGTGTGATGTAATTTTGATATTAAATAATAACAGGAAAATGTACGTTTTTCCAATCCTTTTTATTGTTTAGTATCTTTTATGTGCTACATGTTTCGGCCAAAACTGACCATCTTCAGGCAAATTATAAGATGAAAATATTTTATCAATTATACATTGATTTATATTTTTGAATTTTTACATTTTAAATATTAAATTTTACATTAATCTGATTTAATCATAGAATAAAATTATTTTATTATGTTTATATGGTTTTTATAGTTTTTTATTTAAATTGAAATCAAAATTTTATCTAATGAATAGAAAATACTTACTAAAATTGTCATAGTTTTGTTATGTATTACAAGAATGAATGTGTCAAAATTTTTTATATGTAGTTGCATCGAGAGAATAAAATTTTTTTATAAATACTATTATCTTAAATTTTTAATTACATTTAAAAATACTGAACGAATAACTAAACACATTAAAACGTATAAATTTTTAAATTTAAGTTTAAAATATCTGGGATTATTACAAACACTACCGAGTGGTAAAACAACTGAAAATGGCCCGAATGCCAGCCAAGGAACGCACTGAAGGACAACATACTTGTAAAAACATTTCAAATAAAACGATTTTATTTTTATTTTGTGTTGTTCTGACCGTATGTGTGTAAACATGATTTAGTGAAAAAATTTTCGTGAATGTATGTGTTATATGTTATGTTTGTTTTAATTAACTTAAATCATTTAATTTATGAAGTTTTTTGGGTGTAATAGAAATTGTAATATGATATAAACGATTATTGAATTAAGAAAATATATTATGTTGAAAATAATATGATGTTTTCCGTCTAGCACGTTTTAGTGTGTTTTTACAATGTATTGTTTAAAGTTTTAGAAATGTAAAAAGTGGTTTTATGTTATATTCTAATTGCTCATTTAATATTGTTTTGTTATTGTTCCTTGTATGTCTCTCTATTTCGTATGCCTCCAGCAACCTCAATTTATGGCTTTTGTCACATCTATGTAACAATTTTATATTTGTATTGTTTTTACTTGTGTGTCCTGTGTTTATTAAATGTTGAAAAAATGTAGATTTTATTTGTTTTATACGTATAAATTTTTAAATTTAAGTTTAAAATATCTCGGATTATTACAAACACTACCGAGTGGTAAAACACAACTGAAAATGGCCCGAATGCCAGCCAAGGAACGCACTGAAGGACAACATACTTGTAAAAACATTTCAAATAAAACGATTTTATTTTTATTTTGTGTTGTTCTGACCGTATGTGTGTAAACATGATTTAGTGAAAAAATTTTCGTGAATGTATGTGTTATATGTTATGTTTGTTTTAATTAACTTAAATCATTTAATTTATGAAGTTTTTTGGGTGTAATAGAAATTGTAATATGATATAAACGATTATTGAATTAAGAAAATATATTATATTGAAAATAATATGATGTTTTCCGTCTAGCACGTTTTAGTGTGTTTTTACAATGTATTGTTTAAAGTTTTAGAAATGTAAAAAGTGGTTTTATGTTATATTCTAATTGCTCATTTAATATTGTTTTGTTATTGTTCCTTGTATGTCTCTCTATTTCGTATGCCTCCAGCAACCTCAATTTATGGCTTTTGTCACATCTATGTAACAATTTTATATTTGTATTGTTTGTACTTGTGTGTCCTGTGTTTATTAAATGTTGAAAAAATGTAGATTTTATTTGTTTTCTATGTTCCTTAATACGTATACTCAATTTTCTACCGGTTTCCCCGATGTATAATGCGTTGCAATTATCGCATTTTATACTATAAACACCGTTTTCATTAAGAATATCTTTTTTGTTATTTTGTATTATATGGTTTAATTTTAATTCGGGTTTTCATGGTGTCTTGTCTTCAGATCTTGCTTCAGTGATCCTGTGATCTGATACTTTCAATTTGAAAGCTTCATTGGACAATTAAATTAAAATATTTACCTGAGAAAAAGCTTCGTTTTTCTTCATAAATTACAAGAAAATCCCCTTAAGGCAAAACAAATATTAAAGATAAACAGCAAAACAATACAGTGAACCAGTGCTCCTTGTTATTTGTTTTATTGATTAGTAAGAGCCTGCAGGCCCTAATCCGCGAGCAACCCCGCCGAAATGGTTATTCAAAAATTCAATTTTATACCGGTTTTCATCAATTTGAAAGTAAAACCAGCGTTATCTTTGATATCCGCCTAAATATTTACGGACGAAATACTAACCGACCTCGATCCGCTTTAAAATTAATTACATCATCTTCGTCGGCGTCCTTTGTCGCAAATACATACGTCTCGGAAAGTCGTAGCGTCGTAAGGTAATGCATACGCCTCAACGGGACAACGTTTCTTCCTCGTCTCAATCCAATATTTATTTAACCTTTCCCACGATACGTATAAATCCGACGACCGTGAACTAAACGCTTATTTACATATCAAATAAAACTCCTTTCCCCGGATGATTTTCAGCGTCTTTCAGGGAACGAGTAGCTCTTTGGGGTTGCCTGAGAAACCACCGCAAGACCTACACATTTTCGTTACATCGCTGTCGGTATTCGGAAGAGTCAAAGCGAATTTAAATTTTCAGCATCCTTCAACTGATATTGCATCATTCTAAAAGATGATAGAGAATACCGAGGACATGTGCTAAAATGAATTAAGATTATAGAAGCTAGCTTTATCTTATTAAATCCTTACTGTATTGACAATCAACTTTGACAGGGGCAAAAATATCATTTTATGATATGAGTTCTTCTGAGTGATGCTTCTATTTTGCAGGGGTAGTTTCCAAAAGTAAATTTTGTAAACAAGAAATTAAATAGGTATTTTAAAACATACATAGTTAGCTGTATCACTAGACCAGAAACTATAGTTTTGCGAGTGCGAGTACGGGTTCTGCGTATACTCGCAAAAGTGTTTCTGGCCGTGTATTACACACTATTTTTTACGTCGACAAATCTTAATTTGATTGAAAATAATAATAAAAAATTTACGCTAGGGAGTTAACAGTACAGATCGGCAATACATATTACGTATTGAAGTAATTGCTTCCGAAAATTTGTATATTAGAATGTTTGTTGTTTATTTATTTATAACCTGCATTTATTGTCTTCTTTACGGCGTAATTGCTTTTCTCATTTTATTATTAGGAAACCAAATTCTAAAGACTACTTCAACATCTATGTTTTCACTAAAAGCTTGTTTAGAATACTTCTTCTTGATTTCTAAAGTTTATAGAAGTTTTGAGAATAATATGATAATATATAATTAGTTTATATTAACTTAATTATATAACTAGATAATATGATTAACGCAACGACACAAACATCGAGTAGAGCATCCTTATCTCTCCCTTTCCAAATGGTTCCGACATACAATGCTCCAGCTATATAGGTCGACTGATCAGTATATGGGTCGGTTATGTATTTGATCGTTCATTCGTTCGTGACCAATACCTGTTGGAATAACAAAGGAATGGGACAAGGGCGATTGGAATTAGGGAAAGTATTGGGGACAAATCAATAGTTTTGGGAATCTACCATTTCGTTTCAATAAAATAATGCATCGTTCGTAAAAACTATTTTTTTTTCAAAATACCTCCATTTTAATTCAGCAAAATAAACACAACATCATAAAATTTAGTTCTCTTTATTTTGTCCTCATCAAACAACTGCTGGTAAAAAATGCCAAATGTATAAGGTTTGTATTTCAATTCTTTCTGAGGTCTTAAATACTGAAGACTTTGAAACACCAAACTTCGGTGCGAGATAACATGATGCTCTTTAACATAATACAAGATATCTAATTCTACATCTTAAATAAGATTATAGAAAACATCTGTCTTTTTTTTATGTAAATTCACTACATAGCCTTCGGTATTAACTTCATAATAATGTTATAAGTAATACCAAGCGAGGGTTGATATTGGTCTATCAGGATAATGAACACAAAACAAATCACGAATCCTGCAGAAACTGCGATTGTTCTTGTACCAATTCGGAATTGTTACTTTTCCTTCTAGACTGAACATTTTAGAAATAAAAATTAATAGAAACTAATATCAAACTATATTTCGTCTTTATTAATGTCAGAATTAAACACTGACGGAACATATTTGTTTCTCATTTATTTTATCTAAGATTGAGTTGCATTGTATATTGTACAATTATTGTCTATAATCTACTGACTTGTCCTTTTTAAAATTGAACATAGGGCAATGCTCACAATATATGTTAAAAATTAAAGGAAAGCTCACAGTATACAGAAAAAGTACAAGAAATTATATAAACAGTTAAAAATTGAACTGTGTTCTTCCTATAGTCTTGGTTATTGGTTTGTTCTTGATCTTTCCGGACCAGTCATATATGTTGGGGCTTCAGTAATTTCTACTACTTGAATTTAGAATTTCTTTTTTCGGCGAAATAACTTATTAAATACTGCTGGTTTTGTTGGCACTTTTGACGTACAATTCTAAATATTATAAATAAATGGAACAATTTATTTTGGGTTACAGTGTAACGTTACAATTATTTACAAAAACAAATCCATTTTTTATCACGCATTAGAGAAAATTGTCTTTGTTTGGTGTTTTATAGCTTGTACGAATAAATACTATTCCATATACACGCCAAATCCAATATTGGCATAAGAACTTCCTCTTTAAGCAATCTCAGTGAGAGAATAGGTTATTGTATCCATCTTACACAGTATACGACACAAATTAGTAAAAAGATTTTAAATCACATTATTACAGGACCCTCAGCTTATTTTAATTAATGAAAATTGTATTAAAAGCCATTATCTATGAAACCAGACTAAAATGGTGCCACCCATTCAATTTTCGCATTGTTGAACCAGTGGTTTAAATATAATTTAGGCAATTGAACATCAATCGGCATGCAAATTGTATAATTAATAGTGTATTAGCGTTTCTTCTTTTAATTAAATTATAACCAATTGCATATACCTGGTGAATATTGCATTAAAATCTGGAGGCATTATAAATTTAATGGTACTAATGCAAAAGCAATTATGATTCGTTTGCATATGAAATATTTAATGCAACTTAAAACTAGTGTGGTAAATATTAAATTGGGTGTAATGAATCCGTTGCTCCAACAGTAATAACTGTTTTTATAGGATATTTATTGCATATAGTGGATAATTGAAATTCCAATCAGTGTTTAAATATGCTCACCAACACGTAATCATAAATTTTAATAATTTATCTGTTCTATTTTTAATTGTACTACAGATATGCCTAATTATAATTAGTGTAAATATTTAAACTATAATGAGTTTATAAAATAGAACATTATTCTTTTAAACATAATGCCGAAATTCTATGGCGCAAGGGAAACTAATAGGGGACAATGGACACAGGAGGAGCTGCTTAAAGCAGTAGAAGCTGTAACTATAAATTGTACTGCTATCAAACGAGCAGCTCGAGAAAATAATATCCCTGAACGAACTTTACGTGCTCGGCTAGCAAAAAAATTTTTTTTCAAAGGAGGCTTGGGTGAGCATTCCTTTTTAGGAGAAGATGCAGAAAATAAGCTATGTATACACATTAAAAAAATAGAGTCCGGTTTTGCACCTACTAGAAAAACAATTCGCTATTAGCATTCAATTTGGCGAAAGCCATAGGACTAAACGGACGATTTAATATAGAGGAGTAAATAGCTGACAATGATTGGCTATAACTATTCTTAAAGCAAAATCCGAGGTAGTCTGTTCGCAAATGTGAAGGTATGTCTTTACACAGAGCTGAAGGCATGAATAAAGATAAAATAGAAAAGTATTTTAACTGCGCTGTTTATTGTAAAATGTTCAGAATTTGAAATTTTTATTTGCTTCCAAAATATCGCGGCCTCATTCCACATTGACCATCATATACCACCCTAACATCCGCGAGTGTTTGAAATAGTTAAAGTAAAGAACAAAAGAAACGCAAATAGTTTCGAATTGCTAGAACAGAACAAGAGTATACGTAATGTTCTACTGTGCTATTGTATTGGCGAAAGTATGGGTTGCTGTAGCTTTATCACAAGCTGTCCATTAGCATATCTTCCTCCGACACATTATATTCTCTGTGTTTCTGACGATCGCAGCAAAGCATTAAATATCTATGCAGAGTGCAATAGCAACACAATATTATTACCGCATTCTTGCACTTAAAAATGCAGTGGCAATGTAATCCGTGACAAAGCGGACTATCATACTGAAAGATGCTGCTGCTTTTTTGGCTATAATTTTTCAATAAATGTTTTTGCGAGCATTTTTAAATATCTTTTAGACAGGAAAATTAAATGCGCGGGATAGGAATTCAACATAGTCCCTTACAGTCGACCAGTTTTTACAGTTATATCCATGGATGTGCTCGAAGGTATTCACTCATTGTCAGTACATATGAAACTGTAGAATAGGTTCCTCATTGTTTTAATAATACAAATCGTGAATTAATTTTAATGTACAAATTTACATTTAACTTGTAACATTGTAGCCCAATGTTGTTAATACTGTGTAAAAAATGTACATAATCTAATGAGCTACATCCAGGGTACCATTACTTTAGATCTCTCAACGTAAAGCAAAAAAGAGGACCTCAAAGAAGAGAAAGGACGGAAAATATATTTGGTGACAAACGTGGAATACCACCGAGCTAAGCAGAAACTTTGCGACATGTATCTGATGTAATTGAGTGTGTATGGCTTCCTGTTCTTCGTTACCGTGCTTTTGTTTTTTTCGACCCGACGAATTGAGAAGGGTCGCTCAACGCTGGCGGTCGGGAAACGGTCGGCTTTGGCAAAAGAAAATCATTCGAGCGCTTAAGCGCCCAATATATATTCAGGAAACAGGTAGCATAATTAATGCGCGGTAATTCCACGTTACCGTACCGGAAACCTATTCCGTTCCTCGTGCGGTGCGTTTAATGTATGTACCTTTCGTAGTTCCCTTGTTATAAAATGAATGACGATGGAAATGCTATTTATTTAAGATGGAAGACAATGTTTAAGGTACCACAGGTTAGAAATAAAAGTCATCATCTTTTGATGAATGGCATTAATCAAAGTGTAGGTATAATAATAAAATTTGAAATTTTTAAGGAAATAATCAAATTAGGGTGATTGTTATTGGCGCTACAGGGCTTGGAGGTTTTGGCTTCTAATTTCTTCAATATTTCTTTCCTCTCCCTCCGGTCTTTTGCTGTTGCTTCCCGCTTGTGCCTACACCATTTATATCCGTTTGCACTTCCTTCTTTATAATATTTTATTTGCCTCCTCATATAATTCAATTTGCTTCTAAGGCCTTTTCTTCCGTTGCTGTATGTCCAGTTATAAAACTTATTGAGGACGGTTAATAATCTCATTTCTAATCTGCGCACTCACTCATGACAATAAGCAAACAGACACTCTTGCGAAAACGGGTGCTATGGAGTGTTTCCAAGAAGCAGAAGCATTTGTCAGAACCAAGAGATTACTTTACCGCAAAAATGTCAAAGTAATCATTTTGTTTTTAATCTTTTTACCCCCCAGGAAGCCAACATCGAAATTATTGTTCAGTTTCTGCTTAGTTTCTTGCAAGACAAGCACATCTATCTCATACTTATGCATTATTTCTTCCATTTTTCTGTTTACTGTCCCATCTTCATATGTAACTCCTACATTTCATGTTCCTAAAGTCAATTGTTTTAGTATTTGTTTTCGTTCTTTCTTATTTTCTTCTCCTAATAGTTTCGTTTCATTTCTATTTCCGTGTCCTTTTCATCTGTAAGGATTGTTCTTGCTGACCCTTCTTGTCTCCTTATTCCATTTGTAGTTTTTCCCATTTATTACTACTTTTACCTTGCTTCCTTTACTTCGTTTATCCTTCACTATACTTGCTAATTCTTTTTAAATAAATGTTTCCTCAATTGTTAGGTCATTGTCAAGGTCTCGCCTTTCACCTACATTCGCTCCCATTTATTATAATACTGCTACATTTTCAATTCTATCTTCTATTTCTCTATGCTTCTTTTTGACTGATTTTTTTTATTTTCCCACTCATTTTGCTTCCTTCTAAATTCGACTTTAGTTTCGTTTTTTAACACCGCACTATTTGCAGTCAAGTCTTCCATTATCTGCTGCATCATGCCTTTCAGTTCGTCCACCTGTTTATTTCTTTGTGTCCTCCTCTATCTTCTGTGTTTGCAGTTCCTTCTTTCTTCTCTTTCCTTTCCTCTTCTGCTTTCCTTTGTGTCGGCGATTTTACTGTTCTCTTACTTTCACTAAATACCTATTAAATACCGGTGTTCTAGATGGCGCGTCAAGTCTTACGGAATTGTTATAGGACTTGATCCGCCATCTACCAGTCGAACCTTATAAACTGTGTGCAATCGCTTAAGGTGGGTCGCGCGGTATACTCTTACCATACTTAAATCAGATCCCAGCTCATGTCGACCGAAAGCCGTGCCTCGTCCTCTTGCCTACCTGTCGTTATATTTCAAACTTTGATCTCCTTTTTCAATTTACTTGTATTTTTGCAACGATGGAAAAACATTTACAGACTTTTGCAGTGAATTCGAATAAAGATATATTTATATATATATTGTAACCTTCTTTATTTTTTTTTTCCTCTTCAATCTCTCACCGCAAATTCGCAGATATTGAGTTTAATTATTGACGAAACAATACAACACACGTTGACAAGTCATCACACAATAATTGCAACCATGATATAATGTCTTACTTTTAATAATTAATTTTGTAGTTGTCTGCTCGTCTGAAGAAGATGTTAGTTAGCAGCATAAGCCGATTACGAAATAAATTATGCAGAAACAACTGAAATAAATTATCAATAAAATTAGAAAATACTGTTTTGCAGATCCCTTTAACTTTCTGAAATAAAACAAATCTAGGCATTTGCAGAAAAGATATCTATGTCTCCTTCTGCATCATTAGTTAAGAATGAAATAACTATTTAATACAAAAGAGACCGTAAGAATCAACGAAACGTTTAAAACTAGCAGATAACAACTTTTAACAGACCTTAATTACTATTCATGCAATGCATCTGACTAAACTGTAGATACTCCAGCTATATAGATAAGAACAAAGTTTTTGAGAATAATTTATGTATTTCCCAGCATTAACTTGAATCGTACTTGTTTAAAGATGCACGCGAAATCACTAGAGAAGCAGAAAATGCTATACCCTAAAGAATTCATAACTTCACGAAAACTTTTCGACGTTGTTTAAGATACGGACAAACTTCCCATGCATCGCAATAACGTCATTGTCTTGTCCTATCGAATGAAATTCTACAATTCTACCGACCGATAACAATAATCTGCGTTATACCGTGTGTCCACACTTAAGTGTGCAGTATTGATCACTTTGTTATGTTTGGAGGTACAGAATCGGTCAAATGGACAAAGTAGTACTATTTTTTATGGCGGTCACAATTGTGAAAGCAAAAAAACAATTGGGCGTCGCGTTCTCTAGATATTAGAAAAGTTAGATTCATCACTCCATAAAATGTGTCTAAAGAAATTGTGATTTTCTTCAAAAGCATTGATAAACCATTGAGCAAAAGTTAATCGTCTTTGATAATCGCCCAAAAGTAGAGTTTGAACAGGCTGATATTTAAAGGGAACATATTTATATTTTTTCAGAATTTTATGGATCCTGCTACGAGAAATACCTGATTCTCTGGACAAAGCCCTTACAGAATTATTTGGATGTACCTGAAAATATGCCAACACATTTATTTCTATCTCTTGTGATAATATAAAATCATTTTTTTCCTCTTCTTTATAAAAATTGTTTCGTTGCTTCTTAATCTTCGATAAAGTTTTAAAAAATAGCGACGGTCTGGTACATCACGGTCAGGAAATTGCTGAATGTAACGTTCTAGCGCTCTATCTGAATTTTTGTTAAACAGCAAGTACAACTCCAACATATCACACTTTTCCAAATGAGTAAATGCCATTGTTACGGTTGAAAAAATTGTAAAAAAAGTACTTTTTCTGGACAGTAACGTTAACAACAACAAATATAAATAATTTGACAGCTACTAAACAATGTGACGCTTTCATTTTCCATGGGTATATCGATTTCATGCAAACAAAACAAAGATAAAGATTTCTCAATAACTATTTTATTTGATATTTTTTATAATAGTGTACTAAGACTTTTTTGTTCAGTTTGGAATTTTCTTTTAAATTGCAAAAAATATACAGGGCGTTCCATTAAAAAAAAATTATTTTGGACGAATATCTAGAGAACGCGACGCTCAATTGTTTTTCTGTTTTCACAATTGTTAGCGCCATAAAAAATACTACTACTTTGTCCATTTGACCGATTCTGTACCTCCAAAGATAACAAAGTTATCAATAGTGCACACTTAAGTGTGAACACCCGGTATACACACCGAGTGAAATAGATAATCCTTGTCTTTTATAGTTTTTAACAATTACTATGTACGTATACTTATTACGTATATATGAAAGAAAAAAGAAAGCCTGCAGAAAGATAGCAAGCTAGCTTATCTATGTATCCCTGGACCAGAAAAAAAGCTCCTCAACAGCTATAGAAGCTACTTCCTCTGGGTATTTATATTGAAGGAGAGGCAATAATGGTGCAATTTCTGGGCATGCGAGAATAACAGTGCTAATTATAAATCCTATCTTTGAAATGAGCAATGAGAGAATGATGTCTAAACTCTCCTGTGACAATTTTTTAAAGGTTGCCTTAGATTTAAATGAATATATAACTGCGCAAACAATATGGCTTCAAACCGAAAACCAAGATGCAGATAGATCAGAAAGAGGTACAGATTCTGGTATTATATAATATATATATATATATATATATATATAAGAAAAGCATATTGTTAGCAAAATAACCCCAAGATGGCTTGATTCGACGCATTGTCGATAATCAAGCCACCCTTAAGAGTCCGACCTAAACACAAAAAATTACTTTAGTGTGGTTATAGGGAAATAAGGCATAATAAAATTGCAAAGTAATTAGCAAAAGATCGTAATGAAACAACTTTTACCGGACCTGAACCAGGCCTGAAACTTGGTCAAATTAGCGATGAAGGATGTGGCCACTAAGTATATAGTAAGAAAACACCAGCTGTATTAGAACAACGTTGATGGCCAGAGACAAGGCAAACGGATGATAAGAAAACCGTTAGTGCTTAGCTACGAATGCCTTGATAAGAACTGTGGCCAGCACATAAATAAATAGATACATATTTATTTCAGAAACACGTATACATACTAATATACATACATGTAGGAAAAACGGCGGAAAAACGAATAAAGGTACGAGCTTATTCTTGTACGCTATGTAGTTCTTTATTAATAAGATACTTTTGTAATTTGCTCTTAAATTGTTTGTAAGTTCCACCCTTTTTTAGTAAATTTTTTCCAGTGCTTATAAATAAAACAAAAACATTTATAAAAATAAACACATGGTAGAGTCATTATATTTTTTTTAAATATACTCTTATAAGAATCTCTAAATATTTTCCCGGCTATTATCCGTATCACACTTTTTGCTGTATAAACACATCCGTGGCGGCTCTCGATTGTCTCAGAATATTAATCCATATGACATTACTGAATAGAACATGTCATAGTCTTCAGTAACTAACATTGGTAAACTGGCACTCTCTTTAAGTTGGCGAAATCTGAATCTTCAAATTTGCAACAATGCCTATACCGTCCGGAGTAATTGCACTACCACGATCTGTCTTAAATAGCACGTAATTTGTTTTGACGTCTTTTATAGTCAACCCATTTTTAATGCACCAGCGTTTCAGGTTTTAATTAGCAGAGATGTGTCGTCAGCATAGTTGACGGTTAAGAGGTTGCTTGACAGGTGATTAGGCATATCATTAATGTAGATTATAAAAAGAAGAGGTCCCAGAACGCTGCCTTGTGGAACTTCATGCGTTAGTTTTAATGTTCCTGAATGCACCGTTGAGGATTCTGACCGTAAGAAGCTTCTCCAGTAATAGTTCAGCCATACACTATCAAAGGTTTTCGTAAGGTCCACGAATACCCCAAGCGATTTGTGTTTATTCTCAAAACCTATTAAGATTTCATTTATAAAAGTGCAAATAGCAGTTTCTGTTGATCTATTCTGCCTAAATCCATGCTAACTATGTAGGATATACCTATTGCTTTCTAGATATTTAACAAGCTGGTTAGTCACAATGATTTCTAAGAGCTTAGGTATGGATGATTAAAGAGCGATTGGTCTGTACTGTTCTATTGATATTTCCGGGTCCTTCATGTGAATAAATATTATATCTCCCTGTTTAAGTGATTTAGGAAAAATTTGTTATTATAATTTGTTTGAACCTTTTACGCATTTAATAAAACTGAACTTTATTCTATATCTGAAATATAATGTTCTATAAAAGGTAAACCTTATTTTTGTGTGAATAGTCATCGGAAAAACTAGCATCATTTGATATGATGCATACTTTGCGTGCAGCCAAGAAGTGTTAGTATATATTTAGTTGCACGCACATAATAAACGTATCATTACACGTATTAATATAAACTCATTCGAAGCAGTGGATGTAAATATGAATGTGAGCTTCGATGACGTAGCATATCCCAACATTATTGAATTTTCAGAAGAATCATTTGCAAACATAACATTAACATTTTTAATTAAAATACAGCAAATACATGTCCGTTATTGATAAAGTAAACTTCGTTAAATGAAAGTTGCTGGCCGTTTATCGGAGGTATCTACAATATTAATTCCGTTATCACAGCAATATAATTTCGGCTGAATCATCCCGATTTAATTTTCCAATTTGTATGAATATTATGCGTAAATGGGGCGGGCTTCTGTTACCGTCTCCTTCTAGCACACACGGAAAGATGCACGCATATTATATTCAGGTAAAATACGGGCAATTCAAGAAGATTTTTTTCATACTACATAAAAAAATGTTATTACAAACAAAATTAAATTAATTTAGGTATATAATCATTCTTTCTGATTCTTTTAGAAAGACATATATTCTGCGGAAACGCAGAATGAGAATAAACGTAGCGAAAAAAAAAAACACTTACACAAGCAATTTTTGACGAATCTCACGTGTTCTCCACATCCTCCAGGAAGATGGGCCTGCAAATGCCCTCCGTGGGCGTGGGACCCGGCTGCTGACAAGACAATCCCGGTTCGCAGGTACCGCTGAAACCCAACTCTCCGCCGCAGGGCTCCCCCTCCGTTTTAGCGCACTCCTTGCAACACCTGAAATTGATAGAAGAGCGTGTGTAGATGTGTGCTTCCATCTCGTCGGGCGAAAATTGCCGACGATAGACAAAAACGAAACAATTCTAGGGCTCGTCGCTAGAAAATTGACTCGCTTTCGCTTCCGGATATCGCCAATACAATTTGTGCGTAAATTGAGATCGGTATACACTTATTTGCAGCCGATGCGTAGTGTCAATGCCGTGCTTCGCATTATCTTGGCGTGTTTCTTTACTCTTGGCACGTAGTACGTGACATTGTCAGCAAAGGGCGCCGTGGAAACACGTGCCCTTTCAAAATATACGTATTTTTTGTTAAAGTAAGTGAAACAATTCATGAAATGTTCTTTTTCTTACGTTGAATAAAAATTACTTAATATACTGTTCCTACAGAATGTTTCTAAGAAGTCGCTCGCATATATGACTTACAGAATATTTAAAATAATAATATCCAATTGGCAAAATAAATATGAGTCAGAATTCACATTGTTTAACATAAATTAAACTGGTAAACCAAATATGACCAGTGTTTTAATATGGCCAGTATTGGCTTTAATGCAGTATGATCCTCAAACTAGAACCTTTGGTCCACAAGCAACTATATGCTCTCTTCTAAGAAGACAAACGATATACGATATCCTTATCGTAACTTATTTTTATATTCCTATAGTACAAAAGCGGTGACATAGGATTCACACCAGACAAATTTATTCATCACGTGAAATTCGTTTTTGTTCGTTTATAAAAAAAAAATTATCAACATATGTGCACATCCCGCTTTTATAAGATGTGTACTTTGTAGTAAATATTATGCTACCAACACTTTAAGAACACTTCTTTTGAAAAAGACTACCGAGCAGGCACACAGTGCAGCTAGTAGAGCGGGTTAGTGGACAAAAATCGAGTCATGGTGTATTATTGTATAGATTGATGCAAAGTGTAATTCTGCATCATTTTTAGTTATAATATACAGGGTGTTCCTATTAAACAAATCAAGAAAAATCACTTTGAATATGGTAAAGTAAAGACTTTTCCGATTACCACCTAGTACATATGTACGTACATCCAGTGATCAGAATAGTTTGCTGATATTTTCATCTAATCTTAGCCAATCCACAAAACGTAATTTATTGGTAAGTTTAAAAGCGATTGGATGTACGAAACTTTCTTTGATATATGTACTTTTTCCAATTTTTAACAGAAACGGTTGTAACTCGAAACATACAAAACTAATTGCTTTGGTAATCTGGGGATAAATAGAGTGTGATTAAAGTTGCCTTCCATGATATTAGAATATACAGGCTATTCCGTGTAAAAAATGTAATGGTACTGTACCACATTTTTTATGAAACACCCTATTTATCGGAGTATATTTTCTAAAGGTGCACAACTAACATTATATAAGGTGTCCGTAAAAGGAAATAATTTTTATTCGATAGAGCATTTAAAAGCGATCAAATTATGTCTCTTGTAAAATTTTCTTATTTTTATTCGTTTTCAAGAAAAACGAAAAAAAGTGCTTATGGTCGTGCGTTCGAAAAAAGCAAAAAGTAATCCAGTCGCCTATCATGTCTATCATAAACAAATGAATTTCGCATGGCTAAATAATAATAGTGTCAAATCTAAAATACCGAAGCGATATTGTTCAACAGCAGGTGGACGGTTTACTAGGTTTTCAGTATTCATTTCTTTGGGCGTAGCTCCGCAAATGAAACACTTGGAGGTGGCATTTGTGTTAGATAAAATGTTGCAAATACTTCCATCTATCATTGTGAACACCATTTTGAAATTAATCTTACATATATGGCCGTTTTCTAATTGAATTTCACAGGTCTCGAGTTGAAGTCAAGGCTCGTAGCGCACGCGAAAGTTGAGACAAAATAGTCTACTAATATTTTTTATTTCTGTTCGATATAGTTCATTGCACTCTTCCACATCGAGTATCAAACATAGTCTGTCGAAAACTACTGACATTCGATCGCTCTTTTTGCACTCGAAACATATTTCCGCCAACTGTATGTTTGTTATGAAAAATACTATGAAAGTCGGATGCAGACGCAGATAAACTACATTGCAAATTAGAATTCAGGCATAGACTAACTAAAATATTCAAACAGTACGAGATGATATTTCAAGTTTTTTTTTTTAAAGCTATATCAAAGTTAGAATTTAAGGCAATAAACTTGATTTCTTTAAAGTACGTACCTTGGCCTGAAAATTCCATTCTTGGCGGTGGTTTTTGCGTATGGTAATGCGCTACACACAAAAACTAATCTGATATGCGTGATAGGTAAAGAAATAAATACAATGACGCCTGTTAAATTGACTATCAATACAACAAAAAACTGACTAATAAGTTGGGACTGATAATATGATTATTTCAAAAAGAAGTAATTCCTGATATTTGGCCATTGCATCGACTTAAAAAAAAAGTACACATGAGATAACTTTATAAAATTGTTTTCTAATGCTTATTTATAAATACCAAATGATAAATAACGGGCTAAACATTATTTTGATTGGGCAGCATAAAAAGGTGGAAGACTCATGCCCCTGATGCCAAGAATTAAAGCCAATATGGGCAGAAACGTTGAAGGTTGAGCGAAACCGCCACATGCTAGAGAAAGCACAACGCACAACGCTGTTGAGAATCACATCAACATACAGAACTGTTTCCACCATAGCTTTACAGGTGGTTTCTGGAGTACCTCCCATAGATCTATTAGCATGTGAGCAGAAAAGAATGCATGATTATGGCAACAAAAAAGCACAGGAGAACTTGACCATGGAAACGTGACAGAGCAGGTGGAGCAGCAATAAAGCAAAAGGACAGTGGACTAAGGTACTTATAAAATACATTAGGAAATTGCTCTACTGTATATATCGGATTGTTGACTATTACCTAGTACAAGCCTTGATTGGGACATGGAATTTTCAAATCCTATTTAAAACGCATAGGTAAAACGGAAAACTAGGATGTATCTACCATAATATACTCGACGCCGCTGACCACACAAGCTTTGAGTGTGGCCGATGGGCCTTGGAAACAGCAGCTGCCGAAGGAAAAACGAAAGTAAATTTAACGGCTAACGTTGTAAGGGTGCTCGGTACTTTCATGATGCAGATGTCTGTTCGGACGGTTTCGTGGAAGTGCCAGGAGAGTCGAGGTGGTTTTAGTGGGTATACTAGTTTTGCACTATCCAACTGGGAGCCCCACACTACCGCAGAGCCCTTGATCCAAGCTGGC
Organism: Cetonia aurata; assembly: GCA_949128085.1. Classification (NCBI taxonomy): domain Eukaryota; kingdom Metazoa; phylum Arthropoda; class Insecta; order Coleoptera; family Scarabaeidae; genus Cetonia; species Cetonia aurata. Next base: position 11,587,026 of record OX421882.1, on the reverse strand, counting down.
AGTGTCCACAAAGGATTTCCACCTTGCCAAAAAGAAACACTTCTTTAAGGAGTTTCACTACCAAGAAGAAGAGTAATGCCAGAAGAGTGTATACAGGCTGGGCCATTTTATATGGCGCACACTGGTCCGGTTGTTAAAAAAGGTGGACATGCGATCAAAAGTAGCAATTTTGTTCAGCTAAAAATTGAACACTAATCAACATTTGTTATGTGCATTTTTTATAAAAATGAATTTCACGTCTAAAAAAAAATATATGGGAGAAAATCTTTTTTTTTTCTTCGGTCGGTATGAAAGTGTAGCATCCTCAACACGACTGGATAGAAACCTCTCGCCAAGTTGTTGATTTAAAATGACCTTAGAATATGTAGATATTCACTTCTCAACCGTTGAAGAAGCAAATTCGTTTATCTATATACACTCCGCCAAAAAAGTATCGCATAAACTAAAAAAGGGCATTTATGAACCAAGATATTTTTATACGTTCACAAAAAGTTAGCCTCGTGTATGTGAACTATAAAAACACTAACAAAATAATGGAACTTAGCGTTTTTACTTTTTTTTTCTAAAAGAACACATTTAGAAAAATGCATATGTGTAAGGTTTGTTCAGTTGTTTATTGAAAGTCTTCCTATACCGACAAATTTTAAAGTGCGAAGTCAGAGTTCTGTACCAACGCTTTTAAAACTAAAATGAGCAATTTAACTTCAGAACAAGTGGCTGCTATAGTTGCTTTAATCGAAGATGGACGATCTCAAGCATACGTTGCTAATTTGATGAACATCAATCAGTCAAGTGTTTCTAGAGCCGTAGCCAGATATAGGGAAACAGGCATTTACAGTAGAAGACCTGTACCAGGTACCAGGTCGTTCTACTCGCCAAGATGACCGCTATTTACTACTACAAGCATTACGTCGAAGACATGTAACTGCGAGACAATTGCACAACGACTTGGCTAGAGTCAGAAATACTCGTGTGAGTACTCAAACTATTCGGAATAGGTTACGACAGAGTGGATTAAGAGCTAGAGTAGCTGTAACAGCCCCTCGTCTCACTAGGAACCACCGAGTGGCTCGCTTAAGGTTTGCCAGAGAACATGTAAATTGGAACATTAATGACTGGGCCAATATACTCTTCACAGATGAGTCAAGATTTGGTCTTTACACCTCAGATAGGCGTATCTCAGTGTACATACGAGACGGTGAGCGCTATTCGCAGTGTAATATCAGACCTAGACCTAATTTCGCTGGTGGCTCTATTATGGTTTGGGGAGGCATCTGTTTAACAGGTCGTACAGAGTTAGTACCAGTAGACAGAGGTACACTGACTGCCCACAGGTATATAACGGACATTTTAGAAGAACATGTAGTACCATATGCGCCAATTATAGGAAACGAATTCATGTTACTGCACGATAATGCACGACCGCATATTGCAATAATCGTCCAGGAATACCTTAACGATGTTGGTATTCCAGTTTTAGATTGGCCTGCGGTAAGTCCGGACATGAACCCTATCGAGCACGTGTGGGACCTCCTTCACAGACGGATACGAACCCAAAATGTTGCCCCAGCGGACCTGCATGGACTAGCAAATGCTCTCCGTGACGAGTGGGAGAATTTGGATCAGGCTTATATACGGAGGTTAATCGAATCTCTGCCAAACCGTATGCGAGCGGTCATAAGAGCCAGAGGTGGCAATACTCAGTATTAAAAGCTACTGTTATGACATTTTGCTTTCCAAAATTATAATTTCTTGTTTTAATAAAAATCTCAAGTATGAGTTCTTGTTTTTATTTGGCCTGTATTTTATTTAAACAATCATAGAAATTATATCTTAGAGCGCATTAAAGTATATTTACAACTTTATGCTACAAACAAAGATTATGCGATACTTTTATGATTCAAAACTAAATTATGCGATACTTTTTTGGCGGAGTGTATATAAATATAAATTTTAATCTATATGAAGCTGTTATGCTGCGCATCGCAACTAAAATTTGTTCTGATGATTCAGACACAATCAAGATGTTTTTGAATAGCTATACCAGGAATTTGAATCGAAGATGGACAAATGCTTCCAGAAATAGGAAGACCTTTATGAATCGACAGAGCAAGTGATTACAATCAAATATCAACTGGCCTCATTGCAGTTCTGTGAATTTAAGTCTGATTTGTCAAGATCAAGTCGAAACAACGGGAATATATCTTTACACGAACCTTCAGTTGACATTGTTGATGTACCCTCTGCAACTCCGTCAACATCTTGTACATCTGTTGGTACGTCCACAGCGACTAGGAACAGAAAACCTTTTAGTGATCTCAGCAGCAAAAATAAGAAAAGCCGTTCAGAGACTCTTTTGGGCTTTTCAACAGAAGAACTTATCTTTGCATTAGTCACAAGATTAAGGATGAATAAGAACAAAGCAAATCTAACAGCAGCACCTAACAAACAACCCTGAAAGCCTAAAAGTCGTTCGATCAACTTTGCTTAGGAATAATAAAAAGAGGACTTTAGACGAAGATCATGTTGTGGCACTTTATGGAAATACTTGTGTTTAAGGAAGATTTCAGATTGTGAAATTTATTCTATTAAAGGGGGAAAAGATCAACGTAATTTTAACAAATGGTGAATGCGAAGAAAACTGCTTTCTTGCATCAAGAGTGCACACACAGAAATATCCGGATAGATCACATCCAAGAAAAACTGCGTTTGAAAGCGTATTTCAAATGTTTCGCAAACTGGAAGCGTAAAATATGAACAAGGCAACCATTATCCATAAAAAAGAATTGTATGTACCATTATACGTCCCGAACTGCTGACAATAAATCTTGGAACTGTTTCTAAGTGAGCTGCATGATGTGTTGATATTTTCAACAAGATCGCTTTAAATCCGTTTAAATAATTGGTTAATTAAGAGGGAAATGTGTGTGTGTAATAGGAAATGTTTAGAAGATCACACGCACGAGTGACAATGATGAAGTGGTGTGACGTTAATGCGAATTAGACGTCCAAGTTCATTAATTCACGAGGGATAAAATCGGAGTTCGGTTTCGCCGCCTCTAGAGCGAAGACGCGGGGAATAACTCGCCGTATTAATCCAACTTTACGGCTGGATAGACAGTTTGAAAAGGAAACTAATATGGTAACTATGTAATAGTTACGCGAACACGAACAGATGGCTCTCGGGCTTGTGGGCGCTGAACATTTGATGTAATTCTCCAACTGTAACTGCTTCTGTGTTAGTTGTTCCTTAGAAAATGAGTTATTGCGTATGGTATGTGGAATCGAATGTGACGCAACTATTAAGATTGCTGATGTTGGTTGAAGTTAATAATCAGCGAAATTACCAATTACATAAAATGTGTTTAGAAACATGTGTGATAACCACTTAAGATACAATATAGGTTTAAATTTGACATAGTTGTTAAATCTGACAAATAATGTAACAAAAAAAATAGGAGTAGATCATTTCCAAAGCCTATCACCGTAAGTCATAAGACAGACATGTTTTTGATATCTGCTTATATCGTCTATAAATTTGAAATTGGTCATGAATTTCCTATTCTAGATAAAAACAGCTGTGCGGCAGAAAAGCATATTTTTTAAATAAAAACAACTAGCGACTCGGTACCCCTTCCACACTCAGACTTTCGGTCTCTGACCGCACACCTTGCTCCCCGCAAGTTTCTATGTTTCATAAAATCCAAATATTGCACCTTTGATTTATGCAGCCCGCGTAATTTGGCCAATTCTGCTACAGTGAGCTATCCGTTTACATATCTGTCCTAATATTAAAGTATTATATTCCAACACATACGGGCAAGGTTTGTTAGTGGATTTTATTATATATATTATATATATATATATTACTTTATGGTAATAAATAACGTTTATAATACAAACAAAAACGAAAATATCCATTTATCATTAACTTTGCTGATTATTTCGGTAAAATTTTATAATGCCGCTACAAACTCTGTGTGATTGTGAGCAGTACTTCAACTCTAATTGAATTAATTACAATTTCAAAATTTATTTCACGAGAAATACGATATGCGTAGATATTAGATGAATAAATATAATTAAATTAATTGCCCAGATACAATCCAGTTTATAATTAAAATCTGTACGCGAAATATGTAAATGAAATTTCGAATATAATGGTTTTGAATTTCTTGATACATATTGTTATATTATTATACCGCAACAATATCAGCTACTTTTCTTTGAGGCGTTCCGAACATGCTCTATATAAAAATACTAATATTAATAATTCGTAATTGCGAGATCTTTCCCACCGGTAGCCTTTAACGTGAAGCACTCTCCCGCCTTGTATAACATAATAATAATAAAATATTAAGCCACAACGTAACTGAAGTACGCAATAAAGCATTCATGGAAAATAAACGTTGTCTGCCGCACACTTGGCGCACCGTTAAGGCCCAGTTCATCTCACCATGATCGTAATTTTAAAGTGGACGCATCTCAGAGGAAGATGGTTAAATTTAAAATAAACCGCTGACGGCAGTTTGAGAGGCCTAAAAACCGGGTCGACGACATAACAAATACTCGGCCCAAAGAATGGGGGATTTCGCGTTCCGCGCTCATAATTTATGTAGAAAGTAAATATCGGGAGTTTTCCTAAGGGTTCGGTTCGCGTCCGCGGCTTTCCCACAACAGGACGACTTACCCATCCAAGGTAATGGCTTGTATTACGACCCATCGTTATTCTTTCCTCTCTTCTCGAGAGCTGCTTCATGCGAATGCCAAATCCCCTGTCGAACTTTATTTTGTTACTGCGTGAATTAATGATTTTAATATCCGGCTTCTGCCAAAACATCGGCCGAAGGTTGTTCTAGAAGAAAAGACTCTGCGGCGGGTGCACTGCGATCTTTCACTGGCGAAATAAAAAAACGGTTTTATCTCGGCCGGGTTAGAGTTTGTTTGTTTTGATGGCCTTTCTTTTATTCTCTTCTTTATAAGAAATTTACACACGAATCGCTTTTGAGCGTTCGCTAGGGATGTATATACGGAGTGTTTGATTACAATTAATCAAATTTAATGCTGCATAACGTAAAAATATGTTTACTATACAATAGTGTTCGGTCCGTCGCGTTCGCGAAGGCGTACAACGCTTCACGTACTACCAAAAATACGTACGCCTTCAGCGAGTACCTCGGGCGTACGTGGGTACATGTACTACTATGAAGAAATGAGTGATATCAGACGTACACGTATATATTTCGTTCATTCACTTTAGCTCTCGATAATCGATGCGTTTGAATTTATCACTTGTCGGAGTACATGCACAATGCGCTTGTACATTTATACTACTGATGTGCATATTATGTGATACACTTTTGATGAATGGAATACTTTTGATCTTTTGTCAATATCATTACTACAATATTAATAAAAAGATTAACATAAATGACTTTTTTTTATAATATATATATATATATATACCTACTATGAAAAGGAATTTTCTTCCTATTATATAATAAAAATGTTAATTTGCGATTTCTTGACGGTTATGTTTTAAATAAATTATTATATTTTTCGTTTTGTTGAATTAATTGTAAAATCCTAGGGAGTACATATTTTTGGTAGTACGTGAAGCGTTGTACCCCTTCGCGAAAGTGACAGACCCAACACTACTATACAAGCTGTCCGGAAAGTAGGTGAACGCATACTAACGAAGTAAGTATGCTATTAAATATATATATATATATATAAATAACACTGAATAATGTATAGACCTTGTTGTCTACAAGCAACCAGAATTCATATTAGCGTATTTTAATGACACCCCATGTGTTTTTGCTAACTATCAAAGGGGATGCGTGTGATTGTCCAAAGCATAATGATGGAGATAGCTTTGGGATTACCGCAAATTTGTGACAAACAGATCAGAATGTGTATTATTTTAATCGTTACAAAAAGTATTACTTAAGATATTGGTCCCGGCGGATAACAGGATCTTAGTCGAGATACATGTTGTGGGAAGAGGCTACATTTTGGCCAGGTTTGATGGGGTGACATACGTAAGTTGTTATCTTACGCCGAACGAACCAAGGGCCGATTTCCGTGAAAACATCCATAATCCCTAGAATACCCTTCGAGATATGGATGGCCCTGTGGTTCTGGCCGGTGATTTTAACTCCAATGCTGTAGAGTTGGACATGCTAAGTACGGACACGCGATGGAGAATGGAAATGGCAGACAAACTACGGTTGGACATCATGAACGCGGGACATACCACAGCCTTTCGAAGGCCGGGGTATAGCGAAACCAGCCCTGACGCAACGTTTGCATCTGAGGCTCTAGACCGGGACGTTGCAAACTGGAGAGTGATTGAGGACTATATTGGTAGCGACCGCCAATATATACTATTCGGTATAGTGAGAGGACAGACCGGAAGGACTGTCAACAAGCGGTACACACTAAAAAATATATGCAATTCCTACGGAGAATTCCAGTAACGTATAAGGTAAAATTGCCAAAAATTGGGCAATTTACTAGAAAACTTTAGGTTTAATTTGCGGTAAAGTTACCCTATACATTACTGGAATTTTCCGTAGGAATTGCAAATATTTTTTAGTGTGTACCCTCCAGAAGTGAAATGAAATAACGCCCGGCTGGACTATGGGGCCGCCCAAAGCGATATTATCGAGAGAGCGGACTCCGCGGAGGATATTGCGGGTGCCGCAATACACTTGTTGCGGGAAGCTTGTGATGCGTCCATGCCGCGGATACGTCTGGTGGACGGCGGAAAGCCACTTACTGATGGACGGAAGAGATCGGTGAGCTCCGCCGAAGATGCCTGCACCTAAGATGCAAAGTCACCAGTACCAGGAGACATGGTGGAAACCTAGCCATAACGGAAGAGGAATAAAACCGTCAAGAAGAAGCTTATAAATGCGATTAACTTGAGTAAGAGGGTCAAATGGGAGGACTTGCGACAGGAAGTCAACAACGATCCCTGGCGACATGGTTACAAGATCGAAGTTGGGCATTAACTCTGTGCGTCCCAGTCTGAAGCGCTACGGTTGGATCGCATAGTGAAGGTGCTTTCCCCAAGACATCCGGAGAGATAACCGGTTGCCGACGGGGTGCCCTCCTACGAGATCTCTCTGTTCATAGAGGAGGAGCTGACCCAGGCCACACGCCTTCTGCAGAGAGGGAAAGCACCCGGCCCAGACGAAATCGCTGCGGAAGCCGTCAAGAGTGTCGCAAATTAGTGCTACCGGCTCCTCTTGTACACTTACAACCAATGCCTGAAGGACGGAGTTTCTCCACGGGCATAGAAAACCCAGTGCTTAGCCCTTATTAGCAAGGGCAAGGGTGACCCAAATACAGCATTTATAAGTCACTTAGTATATTGTATACAGCAGGGAAACTGTTAGAAAAGTTCTTAAAGACGCGGCGTTTAGCCAGCGTAAACGATGCCAGAGGACTATTTCGAAGGTAGCATGGCTTTAGGAAAGGCAATCATTTGAATTTGCAACCAAATATGTTTAACTTGAAACTTGAGTTCTGTAAAAGGAGGTTTGTTAGGTGGTCAGCTTTATTAAAAGAAACAGCATAGCCAATTTTATCAAAATGGAATTTTGATAACCAGGGTTTAGGTTTATATAAGGATTTTCCTAGAAAATAGTAATAGCTGGTGGTGACTTGAGTATTTCTATACAAGCAATCAATAAGGAATTTTTTAACATGTTACCCATATTAGATATAGTATTTGCGAAAATAATACATTAAAAGAAATCTTGATTTATAACTGCTAGAATAAGATTTAAATAATAATCGACTTTCAATCTTGATCAATTTTCATTTTTTCGAAGTGTTTAAATTCCTAATTTCTCAAGAACTTTGAGCACTTAATTAGAAGATTCACCAGTAAATAAATTTACTTTGATGTCACTGTATCATTATGTACAGACGCGGCTTGTCGAGTAAACGAACTAAAAGTTGGGGTAATCCCACCGCTCGCGCCTTTGGACTTACCCTCATCTGAACTGTCACCAGATTGCGTAAAATAGGCTATCTCGAAAGGCCCCCAGTTTGAACTTTTCAACATCTCGGTAAAGAATAAGTCAAAGAAGGGATCTTTAAACGGGGACCGAAACCCGGTATAAATAAAGGAAACAAGGAGAACGTCTATAGCTTAGCTTAAATATCCAAACTCATACCTGAGGGCAAAGTTTTTCGCACAAATCCCAAAGTGAAGTTCACCTCCTTAAGTACTATCAATTAAACGGGAATCGAAAGTTTTGGAGCCTCGCCGCTGGCAGGCACGTCAACATTTACTCCGCGAACAGAAGAAAGTTGGCCCGGCCCGTCTAAGAGTTTAGGAATTAAAAGATTGCGATATTTATACGTGACGGAACCATTCATCGCAGATGCATTTTTGTTGTCGTTACTTTCGAAGTGGGTTACGACTTTTTTTCGGGAGCGTTCAAAAGAGATTTCCTGGGAAGTATTGGAAGGGAGTATATATAAACGCGAACACGCGTCCCCATAAACTTTTACGAGAGTGATAAATTTTAGAAAGATAGGCGTGGAAAACTTCATCCGACATCGCTGACGAAATTTATTAAGACGAGTGATGTAACTTTTAGATATATTTTTAAAATGATGCTTGTCGGTGTTGAGGCTAATCGAAAAGTAACGTGAAAGCGAATACAAGGTCATTTATCAATTTATTTAAAATTTTCTTGTCTGGCCGATATTTGATGAAAGCTGGAACAAATTGCATTTGAGATTCTCTTTCGAGCATGAGAGATCGTAAAAGCAGTTTCTAAATTCTCTCTTCGTCACTATCCTCTTCTCTTTGCAATGCTTTTTTTCGATGGGAACACTGCTTTGCATTATGCTAGCCGTTCAAATATCCTGGTACTTGTCTATAAAGGTCTCTGACTGGTCGATCTATTTTCTGGATTCATTTTTGGCTTGCCAAAAATTGGCTGTCTTTTGGCGTCCAGAGAATTGCATTCACATAAGATGTACTCGGCGGTCTTTGTCATTCTATTGCACAATCTGCATTGAGTGTGTGATCACCATTTTCTGTGGCTGTCCGTTCCGTTGACAGTATCCTGTTAGCAAACCTGATGCTGCTATGCGCAGATGATTCCTACTAATCTTCAGTAGTTCTTCATTCTTCTTCTTTGATGGTCCCTTGATAAAGTTATTTTCATGCGTTTACCTGGTTGAGTTATTCCAATGTGGTTTGTGTTCCTCTTGGACCCTGTTACACACTAAAATCTTAGTTTCATATTTGTACCGATTCTTTTTTATCCCCGTGTATTATTTTCGATTATAATAATAGCATTTGCACACTCTTCCTAACATCAGTCGACCAATCATCCGCCTGGATTTCGTTGCTACGCATCCTCTAATTAGCGTTTGATGTCACATTGTCGTAGAGGTGCGGTTGTGTCCCTAGAGTCTATATAAGGAAGTGGCAGTTCTCCTGCTCAAGTTTGAAATGAGCTACATTTACAAGATGTTGTAATAGGATTAGCAAAATGTAACACCAAAACTCATTAAAAAATCTTGGAGTAAACTTCTAATGCATGTTGATAATGTTAACGATGGCGATTGGAGTGAAAATAATAATGTTCTACTGTCTCAATGGAAGCGTAAAATGGAGTTACAGGGTACAGAGAAACAAATAGAGGACGTTACCGCTCTAATGAACCACATTTCTGGCAATCTAATTAGACAAGAAATTGTTGACTTGGCCATCGAACAAACAGAATCAACTGAATCTATAAACGATATGGATATTTGGGAGGAAGTTCAAGACAAATCCAGCACTGATGAAGAAGAAACGATACCAAGATTTGTAAAGCACACAGAAGCCGTCAAAACTTTACTTATTTCTAAGTGCCCTTGTGTACACCATGACACTTGCTCCTAAGAAAATTATGAACAAGGGTAAGTGAGTACAAAGTATCAACTTTAGCTACTGAATTAATGAAATATATGTTTATTATTGACCATATCACTTCACATGTGAAAGATTACCCCATAGTTAGAATTGTGCTGTAATTGCAAATGCATGTATCATTGATGATACATTGGGGCTTGGGCTATACAAATTATTACTTGCTAACTATTAACCTACAGGTCCGCTTTATGAAGCTGAACTGCAAGAACTCGCGAATAACTTGAACCGAAGTGGACGAACAACTCTTGGATGATAACGAAAGCGAAAATGACGACTTAGGTGAAGAAAATCAAGACATTGTCGATGGAAACGCTGATGAAAACCCAGTTGCAGATGGAAGTGAATCTGAAGCAAACACATCTTTAGACGACGAGAGTCCCCTAATAAAATACTTGCAAAAAGGAAATAGAAAAGGACTACGTTTCAGGCAAAATCAGAAAAGCACCAGCCACCAGTCCAAACACCGCTTGCAAGAGGTCGGGATGAGGCCCTCACGACATGCTCATTACCGAGAATAATAAGATCGCTATGGTGAAATGGTTCGATTCTAGACCTATACACCTTATCTCAGCTGAATTTGGTGATGAACCGCTAGGACAATGTAAACGCTGGTCTGTTCAAGAGAAAAAATACATCGAAATCAATCGGCCTGCTGTGGTTAGAAACTACAATGAAAATATGGGAAGGGTTGATTTACTCGATCGTGTTATTGCAAAATAGCCAATGAACAGCAGGAGCAAGAAATGGACAGTATGATGCATCTTCCATTTCATAGACTTTGCTGCAGCAGCTTCCTGGCTTCGCTACCGAGAAAACGGCCGCAGGACTTTCAAAACGGGAAATTATAATTATAGAATACCTCGTCTTCAAATTCTCACTTGCAAAAGCGCTTTTGTATTCTGGTCACCAGGACGTAAATGACGAAACATCGGACGAAAACACAGAAGAGAATCTCGAAGAGGGTAATTCAAAGAAAAGAAAGGTTTTACCGATTCCAGACAAAAGAGTACGTACAGGAAACGCCAAGCATCTACCAAATTTTATGAACGAAGAACAAAGAACAAGGTCAAGATGCCGGTAACCAGACTATAAGAAGCTAACTTTTGTTAAATGTGTTTCTTGCAATGTTTTTCTGTGCTGCAATATGCAAAGAAATTGTTTTTCTAGGTTCCATAAATCAAAAATGTTTCAATGTTACAAGAACTTTTGTTTAAGCCAAGGCCCAATGTATCGTATATGATACATAGCGTTTTACAAAAACAAAATTAAAAAAAAAGTTCAGACCACTATTTGATGTTATTGACATCTAAAGTGATAACGTACTGCAGTCAAAACAAAAATCACATTGCGAAATTGCAATTGGGCCCGAAGAGGATATGCGCAATTTTGATCAATTTTCCATAATCCGAACGTTTCTAAAATCCGGATGAATCAGTGCAATTATTAGTAATGCAGCTGCAGTGGCAATTATTTTATTTTATTTTAGATTTTTGATTTTCGAAAAAGCAGAACTTTTATAAATACGATATTTTGAAATGAAATGCATTTAAGATATGTGACAACATACAGTTGAATTTACTAGTAAAATGCGTTTAAATTTATCTAGCAATAGTAATAACCATTAAGCAGCTAAAATATAATTATTGGCCGATTCTGTTAAATAGTATTTGCACGCATACGGCTTAAATGTTCAACAGACTTCGCACAATAGATTCCTTTATTTGCTGCAAAATTATATGTGTTCAAAAAACTACTTGCTCTAAACTTTACAAAAGTATGTTGCATTTCCATATTCGCTAGCTGAAGCGCAGACAAACAAACTTGCCTGTACCGGGTGATTCAGTAAGGGTGGCGACCGGCTGTATCTCGGAAACTGCTATGCCTAGAGCTTCGGGACAAAAAAATTCATAACCAATGTGGCCACCAGAAATATCCGAAAATTATTTTCATGTTCGAAATTTTACCGCTAGGGGGCGTATCTGCTATGTTCAATCATAAAATCAGTATTATCTCAGAAAATTGCAGATTGAGCTATAGTTTTTAATGGACCGTTCGAAAGCTGAGTTGATCTCCCATTATTTTGTTTAATGACTTTTTTTCGTATCTGCCATAATAAGGAGCGGGGAAGCCAATCAATTGTTCAATATGTAAATTTTAATATCTCCTGAACCATTCAACCAATCTGAAAATTTTTGGACTCGTTCGATTGAGCATTTCCTGGGTTTTTTCTAGAAAAATAGTCGTTCTAGCATTTAGTTTGAAATAGGTAAACTACAGGGTGTTTTCTGTAGTGATAACATATTTTGGTGAATTTCAAGAAAAAATTAAATGTAACCGTGCTATATAATTACCAGTGTCGCAAGCTAAATTAAATTGTTGAAATTTCAGTGAAAACCGCATCTTAATATCTCTATCCGTTCTCGATTTATCGCCAAAAGAATGAAATTTGTAACAAAAATCAACTGCGGCCATGAAAGTAGGCGACGCGACGTATGGTTTCCATGGAAACTACGAAACTATCAGATTGTTTATTGCTTATATCAGCTAAAAATAGTCAAAACAGAATGGAATACATCATTAACGAGAATAATAACAGCAAAAAGAAAATATCTAACCAAAAATTTTAATTATAAATGTTCGGAATGTCTACCATCACTGGCAACCCACAAATTGTGTCTGTTACTTGTGGATAATACACTCGCGTCTACCTCGGCAATGGAAATATTTCTGACGGCTTCTCGAATTCTTTGTTTCATATTATCAGGTGTTGTTGGGCGGTCTTTATATACTATATCTTTAAGTCTACTCCATGAATAAAAATCAATTACTGTGAGATCGCGGGACATCGGCGGCCAAGAAAAAATGCTACCCCAGTCTATACATTCATTTGGGAACCGGTTATTTAAAAATGCCTGGACACTTCGCGCATAATGCGCCGGGAAACCATCCTGCTGAATCCACATGAACTATCTTCGAACAATAAAGGCAATATATTTTCCAAATAATAGCCACACCATTTAAACGCTGTTCAAAAAAGTAAGGACCAATAATTTTCCCCCAAAAATTCACACCAAACATTAACACGCCAACGATTTTGAAATTGAACTTCGCGTAACCAGTGAGGATTGCTTTCTGACCAATAGCGCATGCTACATGGTTAAAATCGCCACCCTTTAATTCTTGATGTAAGATGACATGGTAAGGATGAAACTTACGATAACGATAGCAACAGACTCAATTTGTGGGTGGCCAGTGATGGTAAACATTCCGAACATTTATAATTAAAATTTTTGGTTAGATATTTTCTTTTTGCTCTTATTATTCTCGTTAATAATTTATTCCATTCAGTTTTGACTATTTTTAGCTGATATAAGCAATAAACAATCTGATAGTTTCGTAGTTTCCATGGAAACCATCCGTCGCGTTCGCTACTTTCATGGCCGCAGTGGATTTTTGTTACAAATTTCATTCTTTTGGCGATAAATCGAGAACGGATAGAGATATTAATTTGCGGTTTTCACTGAAATTTCAACAATTTAATTTAGCTTGCGACACTGGTAATTATATAGCACGGTTACATTTAATTTTTTCTTGAAATTCACCAAAATATGTTATCACTACAGAAAACACCCTGTAGTTTACCTATTTCAAACTAAATGCTAGAACGACTATTTTTCTAGAAAAAAACCAGGAAATGCTCAATCGAACGAGTCCAAAAATTTTCAGATTGGTTGAATGGTTCAGGAGATATTAAAATTTACATATTGAACAATTGATTGGCTTCCCCGCTCCTTATTATGGCAGATACGAAAAAAAGTCATTAAACAAAATAATGGGAGATCAACTCAGCTTTCGAACGGTCCATTCAAAACTATAGCTCAATCTGCAATTTTCTGAGATAATACTGATTTTATGATTGAACATAGCAGATACGCCACCTAGCGGTAAAATTTCGAACATGAAAATAATTTTCGGATATTTCTGGTGGCCACATTGGTTATGAATTTTTTTGTCCCGAAGCTCTAGGCATAGCAGTTTTCGAGATACAGCCGGTCGCCACCCTTACTGAATCACCCGGTATACTGTATATACCTAACAACGAAGACGATTTTGCGAATAAAGTTACTACTTGCTGATATTGCATATTTGTAGCGCACAGAATGTTAAACACAGACAGCTGATTTGATATAGTTAACTGAGAGCTTTTATGCCTTGTTGACTGTAATTGAGGAACGAACTTCGGTGTATCTACTTGCAGAAACAACAACAGAATCACGAAGTTTCCTGTTAGAGCATCGAAAGAAGATACCCGCCCAACGAGATGTGCGCTTGTAGAACGTAGCTAACCTATGCATGTTAACACATGCATCGGGTTTCTAGATAGTTGGGTGTATAAGTTTATACATATTGATATGGGTTATCCCAGAGGGACTTAATACTTTGAAGTTTGCCTTGTTTCGTGGCAAAGTGGGGAAGTACATACGCATGCGAAGGTAGTGATTTCTTAGTAGTATAATTTTAAAAAACTTCCGCGCTACTAACGCGTTTGCAAGGTTTATAATTCGAATTAGGGATTATACAGTGGAAAATTACCTGTAGCGAGGAATACACGATATGGTATGTACTCAGAGAAAATGCGGTGCCTTTCCATTTAGTTAAACTTGAAAGTAATTCGGGAAATGAGGTTGTATTTTCATTGGTAGTTTCGTGTTTGCAGCAGTTTTACTTCTCGTTTTAGTGGTAGCGACAGCAATAATAGTTTATTGGTCAATTATAATAAGGCACGCCAAAAGCAATTTAATAAAATATACATTTGTAAAAAAATCCCAAAGAAAACCCCAATTTAAAAAATAGATAAAAAAAAGTAAAATAGATAATGTAGAAAACAATACAGAACTGAGCTAAAAAGAAGATTTACTATAATTGTGTTATACCATACTATAAACCAGAGCTGTCGAAAAAAAAGGTAACTAAATCCTATGTGAGTAGTTCAACGACCTTAACTTGTGACAAAACCCGTGACAAAAATTAAACTTTTTTTACCCTTTCATAAAATTTCGGAAGGCATAAACCATATTTTTAAACAGAACAATGTGGATACATGTTTTACCTCTCGAAACACATAGAGAAACCTATTAGGTGACCTGAACTGTAAACATAATCATAAAGAAAGATCGGGTCTTTTCAAAATTAGATGCAGAACTACAGTAAAGATTATATTGACACAGATCAGACGACAATTGAAACCAGATTTAAGAAACACATAGAGAAACCTATTAGGTGACCTGAACTGTAAACATAATCATAAAGAAAGATCGGGCATTTTCAAAATTAGATGCAGAACTATAGTAAAGATTATATTGACACAGATCAGACGACAATGGAAACCAGATTTAAGAACATTGAAGCGCAATGGAGATTTGAATCATTCAGTCTTGTACAACATATAAATGATACCGGACCTAGAATTAACATTGATGGCCTTAAACTATTGAAAAATGTAGTTTCTTCGAAAGAATTGCACACTTACGAATCCATGTATATGTGAAAACAATAACAATTTATTGAATCGGGAACATATCCCTCTGCACCATTTAGTTTTGATTGATTTATTGGGGTAAATCATTCCTAATTAGATTCATCTTTGAGTTCTTGATATTTTAACAGATCAATGTAGGTATTAAACAGAAGCGCTTATAAATATAGGTTCAGGGTAGAGGTTACAAGGTATAGAACAACTGTTGTGCTAGCTGTGTTTTTGTGTTTTAGGCTTTCAACAATGTCTTTCTGCAGGATAAAATACCCACAAATTACATATAATCGAGCTTTTGACATTAAAGCGTTTTATATTACTTTTAATTTACGTAATATTTGCTTGTGATTCTAAAAATAAACTTTACTCAAATAGAAAAACTATTGATGCAATAAAAACGAGGATGTATGATTTATATCTGTAAATTATATGGATTGGAAATTAAAATAGAAACAACATCTCCCAGAATAGGATATAAGTACGTATAGAAGCTCAGAAAGGGTTTCCAAGTGATATCGGCACCTACTAGAATATGATATACCGGGTGTCCACACTTAAGTGTGCACTATTGATAACTTTGTTATCTTTGGAGGTACAGAATCGGTCAAATGGACAAAGTAGTAGTATTTTTTATGGGGCTAACAATTGTGAAAACATAAAAACAATTGAGCGTCGCGTTCTCTAGATATTCGTCCAAAATTATTTTTTTACTGGAACGCCCTGTATATTTTTTGCAATTGAAAAGAAAATTCCAAACTGAACAAAAAAGTCTTAGTACACTATTATAAAAAAATATCAAATAAAATAGTTATTGAGAAATCTTTATCTTTGTGTTGTTTGCATGAAATCGATATACCCATGGAAAATTACTCTGGAAACATTTAAAATGAATAAAAAGACAACCAATATGTAACATCAACATGCTTTAATAAATAATGCTTCACAATTCTGTATGATTGTGTTTGCTAAATTTGGAACGTATGACATTTAATTCTGACCTAAAAAAAACAACTTATTTGTGATTTCTTAAGTAAATGTTTGTGTTTAATTTTGAAACTTAAATTGTTGTTTGTTTATAAATGTACTGTATGATTAATTATATCATAATATGTAAATTGTTCTCAAACAGAAAATTAATTCCGAAAACCATTTATAAAGATTTAGAAATGAATACATATAATAACCACAAAAATCGCCGTAAAGTTTTAACTGACACCGTATACCGTACCCAACTTTTATTAAAATAAACTGCAAAGACAGTTTAAATCTTCGTATCAAAAACTCACGTTCCTAGATTTTCCTATCTTTCGTCGGGCCTTAGCGCGCGCTACGTCGACACATATTTCACGTAGTCCTCGTTCCTTGGAAGCTCAGAAGATATCAACCCGCTTATCTCCGCGAACGTGCCCGGTTGGAGGTCTCATATGCGTCACGAGTGCTCCTTACCGGCCCTCCTAGTCGAGCACAGTTACCTTCACGTTATAGAATTTAATTTAGCCGGTTATCTGAAGCAACAAACAAGTTCCGACAATCGTGCAACTCCACGGGAACGAGACGTTGCAACGCAAGGAGGAGCTCACGTTCGTCGCGAACGGGAAACGCGTAACGGGAGATATTACCGCCGCGGAAGTTAATTAAAACGCCGCCGTGGAGTTCCCCGAAACCGGATCCGCGTTGTCCTCGCGAGACACGGCCGGCGTTGAAATATATACGGCGCCTCACGTAAGGCGTAACGTGACGGAGGACTCGCCGGAGGCGACGGAAAAACTTAATTACAACCGGCAGGATGAGGGAAAAATGAATTACGTGCCCGGGGTTCCGCGCCGAAAATGAGGTTTAAATAAACGTGAATTTAAAATGCGCGCAAACGCTCTTTTTGCGGAGTCCCGAAACCTTAAAAAGTCGCCGTTATCAAATTAGTTGCCGACCCGGGACGCCAAGAAAAGAATTGAATTTCAGGGGAGATTAATTGGTCGCAAGAATTTCTGTTTCAACTAATCAAAAATCAAATGCTTCAAATTAATATTATAACGTCTATTTCCAATTCTATGAAAACCATCAAAGATTATATAGGTTTTCTACTGTAAGACAGATGTAGAATTCAATAATTTCACGGTGGCAGAAATTATAGCTGACAAAAAAATTGGCAATCTATAATTTAAAACTATATTAGAATCGCTTGTGAAACTCAAATTTTAAAAATTATAGAACATTATCTTCTAGAGGTCGCACGTAAGGGAACTAATATTATTAAAGGGTTTCAAAACAAAACTGTTTTTATGACACCAGACAAAATAATACTGTGACTATACAAGACAAATTATCGTATCAGTACTCTTCTAAACCAAGATCATTATCCAATGCTAACTAAAAACTTGTTATCAAAAATTATCGCAGAAACCAGAAAAGCCTTATCAAGAGAATACAAGAAAAAAGATAATAAAAAGTAGTTGCGTGTTAATATGCTATGTGCGGCCACCGAAATGTACTAAATACTTGAGACAAATTTCTCCATTTTTCCGTAGATAGAATCTGGCTTTATCCAGTGACTTCCGTGAAAGGGGCAATTTTTTTTATTTTGTAAAATACATATAGTTATATACTGCTACGAAACTTGTAGATAAATCTTTTAAATTTTTATTAAATAAACAACTGATTTAATTTTACTAAACACCAGCCAGAGTCATCTGTTATGCCCTCAGTACTTCTCAGATGAGCCCGATCTCAGGTGGCAATGAACAGTAAATCTGGATTATGTAATATTGCAGGTAGTCGTGCACCGAACATCAAAACAACGAAACCGCGAACGACAACAAATTTGATGTGAAATAAGCACAAAGGGGATCGAAAAAATGGTAAAACATTATTAATTAACATTATAATTAATGTAATAACCATTATTCGGAAGACGTCGGTTACCAAGTGTGTAAATTATCGATAGTTGACGGATATCTAAAGCAGATAAAAATTTTGTGTTTTCTTCGATTATTTTAGTGTTACAACAGAAAATAATGATGATACAGTATGTGTAATTTCTAATTAAGAAAAATGAATATACAGGGTGACAATTTCACGTTTAATTATTACAATATATACAGTATGTGTAATATTTAATTAAGAAAAATGAATATACAGGATGTACCGACGATCCCAAACCACAGGTGTGAACAAGGGGGAGTGGAGCGTGGTACGGTTTAGCCGATCCGCTGTTTTGGGACGTAATCCGGCATCAAACGACTATTTAAATTAAATTGCCTTAAACATTATGTATCTAGCCTTACTAAATATAAGTTTATTTGCCTCACGCTTCTGATGTATACAAATAAAACTGATACATCGACAAAACGATATATATACCTTTATACACGGAGCAAAATCAACACGTAGACAGAAGTAAACAGAACTTTTACGACTTTCGGTATCAATTTTCCGTCATAATTTCGTCGCAGAATTCTCCCGGGTCGCACCACAGCATCCGGATCCAGTTCGTTCTTCGAACGAATAACGCATATATCTTTCCCTTCGCAGTTTCTACCCGTTCGGAGACACGTACTGCTAGCAGACGGAAAGTCGAAATTCGTCTCGGGTGGTACACACAAAGATCCGGATTCCTCCACCGTTCGAGGATAATTCAATAAAACTTATACAAGTGGCGCAATCGATCGAATTGCGTCGGCAATTCGTGCGCGGCTTATTGCGGGGATATTTCCCGTTCACCCGTTCCCGTGCGCCTGTCAAATATTAAACCGTCTGCACCACGTCACCGTCGCTGTTCTGTTGGAAGAACGCCAGGTAACGCTACGGAATACAATTTTAGGTGCGACACATTGTGTTAGGTATACGCACAGCTGCAAAGGGCTTTAAAAACTTTTGCACGCCCTTTACTAATTTTCCTTTGCTATGATAGCATACGCACCAACAGAATAAGTTGCACTAGAAACGGATAAGGAATCATTTTATGCAGAACTATAGATATTGATGGAAGAACTGCCTAAACCGGATGTAGTGGTGGTTATGGGAGACTTTAATGGTCAGATAGGCACAGAAAATTGTCTATGGAGAAGGAGTAGGTGCCCATACAATACATAACTAGTCAAGTGCGATGATAGCTGCCAGCACCAAATTTAACCTTAAAAAAATCCATAAGATGACGTGGAAGACACCAGGTGGAAGCCCAAAAGAAGGTAATCCGATTGATCACTTCCTGATTATCAAACCGTGCCTTAAGTATGTTAGATGTGCCTGCACATGATAATATAGAGATGCTAACGGAGATCCAGTTCATTCTTAACTTGTAGCAAAGGCGGCGCAATTGAACAAAGATAGTGACGACAAGAGGAAGCACTATCGACCGCATTATTTAATTTTGTTTCAGAGCATATAGTAAGGAAATTAAAGAGTATTGACACAATCATGAATAAAGAATCACAAATAATTGCATGCTCATGACGACTTGGTGATAATATTGCATACACGGTGTGGACTAATAGAGATGTTCTCCAAAATAGATAGAGAATGAATATAAAACTAAATATATGGAGGTGACGAGAAACAAGAACGGTGGCGCCAAAACTGTGAACATTGGTAATTACACATTTGAAATTGTAAGAAAATTCCGATATCTCGGAGGATATCTCAGGATACAGGAGAACGAAGCGAAGAAATAAACGAAAAAGAGCGGCAAAAATTCAACAAATGGCATAGGATCCCTTTGAAGAAGAACCAAAATGAGACTGGTCCACCTCATCAAAATCACCGAAAGGCTCCACTCAGACACAGCAATATTTCCGTGGAGATGAGCTGCCAATATATTATATATGACAGCATTGTAAGATTGTAAGATTGTAATGTGCCATTCTATGGGAAAATCTATTTTAATATTAATTTTTATTTATTCTTTTTATTTGATCGACTTTTCCATAGTTCGGTAGCGTTATTGCCGCATTGCATTACGTTTTGTTCAAGTAAATTTTTTTTATTTGTTCCTGTTTTATCGCCGCTTTCGGGCACGCCTTACCCCCACTATCGTGACCGCGTGGAGAAACCACTACAGGGTATATAAACCTCGCACTTGGCAGTTCTCAGTCACTTCACTTCACTCTTGCTGTTTGCGATTTCGACGCCAGCGAAGATTCTGGCACGACGCAAACCAACTCCTAGCTGTGATTTCGAAGCCTGCAGAGCTTCTGGCACGACGCAAACCGCCCCCGTTCCCCTAGCTGTGACCTCGGAGTCGGCAGAGTTTCTGACACGTCACAGACCGCCCGCTAGCTGTGATATGGGAACCTGCAAAGTTTTTGGCACGACGCAGATCGCCCCACCATAACCCGTATCTTAAATCCCCCGACCCGGTATATAGATCTTTCTTGCTTCCACGTTTCACGTCCAAATTTAAAAGCACTCCGTCGATGTATCATTGCCGCTAATACTAGTTTACTTATATATATATAAATGTTTCTTTGAAACCTATTATTCATTGTACAGGTTTCGTTGTTATTTGTTTTGTTGAAATAAATTAGTGATGTTTTAACTGTTTATATTGTTGCGCACACCATGATCAGAACCCTGGACGCCCCGCACTCACACACACGGCTACTTCACTAGGGTTAAAAGTATTTTATTGTGACAAGCGCAACGAACGGCAGGTTCTACGCGCGGCATTTTGATTGATAGCTGATGGACTCGCACACACAGTGGCACCACACACCTTGCGCTTGTGTGGTGCCGGACCGCGCGTAAAATTTAAATATACATTGCTCAACTTAAAAGTAATGAGTCTAAGAAATAGCAAACTGGCAACAGTCATCACAAGGTGCATATAGGCTGTCTTACATGAGTTGATCATTAAAACATTCCAGTCTTCATGCTAAACTTAGTACGCAAACCTATGTGCTTACATCAACATAGTTGAACATCTTAAACTCAATTAAAGTGTATGCTTTTATCGCTTATTTTTCGCTGTTCTGTATTATGAAATTACAGGAAAAATTACAAATAATGCAGACCTTCCATGCATAATTCACACTGCACCATTCCATAAAGCTTCCAAATGATGAGTTTTAATGGAGAAAGCCTTTACAAGTTTTATTCGATTTTCCTTTGCAAAACAGCAATTTTTACATTAAAACCAAAAAAGAGGCTCTGTAGTAAAATTGACCCAAAATAAAATTTTGTAAGCAACGTGATTATGTCTTTGTCACTTAAATAACGATGTAAAAAATTGACCATAACGTGGAGTTTCTAGTAGTAAAATTGGGCATTATCAAAGAATTCACAGATATTACTCCATTGGCAACGCTGTAGTTACACATCATTCTACATCAAGGAACGTTTTTCCAATTATATTTTGCGACAAAACTTGGCCCACAGGCATATGTTAATTAAAAAGAAGCGGTCAAACGTAAATAACAACCCTGCAGGTATCTTCTGAAATAGATTTTTACGTTTTTAAAGTGTAATTTTGATATAGAAACTTTTCCCATGCACGGAATAAAATTCAATATGGCACAGCAATAGACGTGAGTTCGATAAGTAATAGCGACAACAACATAATATAACATGGTCTAAGAATAGAATTGGTTTCATTAGTTTCATGACGATTTGTAAATTAAAATAAAGCGACAAGTGATAAATGGATGTTTATTTTCAAAAGGTATACTAAATGGATATACACATATGTGGTTGCAGAGATGTACTGCAATGCCTTCATGAATTTTCTGTTCTCTGTGATATAAATTGGACCCTGCAGTAATTAAAAATGTGTTTTTGGGCGACTATAGCCAGTCAAAGCAACCTTGTGAATATTGCATAAATATGACTAAAATATTTATTATTTATTTAGAAACGCTTGTTAATAATGTTAATATTTATTAACTGCGGTTTCTAAATATTTTTTACGTGATGTCTAATACGCGTTGCTGTGACATCTACAAACACTCGAAGTGTTTTCAGTTTTATTGTCGAATTCATTTCAGAAGTGTAAAGTTATTGGTCATTCTTCATAGTTTTCGTCCCAGAAGATAAACGTTTCATCCAACTCAATTTCACTTTGCTGCGTCTTCTATAATTTCCCAACGGGCACGAGGTGTTGGTAGTCTAGCGACACATAATCGATGGAGAAATATTAGAAAACGAAACGCAATTTGCGAAAGTACTGAATAATTATGGCCCACTCTCGTTTGAAAGTATTTTCAAATTTAATTCGTGTTTTTCTTCCTACAAATCTATACGATACGCATAAAAGAAACCTCTTGAGGATTTCCAACTTGAGCCAAAGCCGCAATTTTTTACTAATTTTCCGCACCGTCAACTTGCAAATTCATCTATTTCTGCGATAAAGGTTCAAAGCACACGAAATGCTCACGTACCTATACATTGCGACGCGTGGAAAATAATCCGTCCTAAACAGAACTTGGGAAAGCAAACTGGTGCTGGACGCTGTTGGAAAGGCAAAAATTTGCATTCGGTATTTGTTACTGAAAATAAACTGGCGCTTTCCGCGGGCAAAACTGACCATGTTTGGATATTAAACGCGATTCTCTTCGGTTTTTTTATGCAAATTTATGTATATTTAGTCAATTCGTTTGTGACTGCCTGATTTATCTTTTTTTTTGTACTCTTCACGCGGGAAAAACATCTGCTAAATATAATTGGAAAAAAAATGATTGGAAAATTGTTGTTCCATATTTAAATTAAATTATGCCGGGACGTATTTACTTCCAAATGTTCTTTTATTTTGGTCTGGGGAACGTTTCACCGCATGATTGTCTATAATCTATAGATCACACAATATTCTAATAACTTTCTTTTGCAGAAGGTGTTCACTGCGCGTCCATACCCCATACCGTAATGCAATACGAAGCAACGCTATGAAAATTATCGTAGTAGGTGAGTTTCGCAGCTTGCTTTGTGGCGACACTTTTTATAGCACGCATCGTGTACAATGCTTTGCTTAACTTGGCACATGGTGAGTTTACATGGCATTTCCAAGTCAACGTATTGTCAATACTTATACTCTGCTAGTTCTTCTGGTTGTGCTCCGAAGCTTAGAACCTGCGTTTTGTCTGAATCAATTAACTGAATGTTATTAGTGTTTAACCATACTTCTGCCGAGTATTTAATGCTTCAGTTAGCATGTATTCCATTTCGTTCTTGGTGCCTCATGTTAGTATGGAAGTATCTTCAGCATAAATAATGGCCTTCGAATGTTAGCTATCATGTCATTGATGTATGTAAATATATAATTGATAACAGAAGACCAAATATAAGACCCTGTGGTATTCCAACATTTGGACATCGAATGGCACAGAACAACGTGCCACCATACTCTTTACTTCTGTCGCTTAAATATGGTTTCAGGACTGCATGGGCACTTCCTCTGATTTCATAATGCGATAACTTTTGCTGTAGAATGTCATGTAATACACAGTCAAAAGCTTTACTCAGGTCACAACCCATTTCCTCTGCCGACTCCTTTTTACCTCTCGCTTTTAAGATTCCTGCTATCAGCTCTAGCGTGGCAATGATTGAGGATCTTCGCGATGTATATCCATGTTGAGATTTCGTCAGTATATCATATTTTTCTAAAAAGAAAACTGTTCTTAAGTATTTAGATTTTGTATATAACAAAACGCACCCTAATCGGTCTATAGTTTCTTATACCTTAGTTATTTCCCTTTTTATATACTGGAACGACTTTACTCAGTTTTAACTCATGTGGGAATATACCTTCATTAAAACATTTATTTATTATTATGTGTTAAAGGCTTTGTTAATATCTTCCAATTTCCTTTAGACTTGCCATATCATGCCATAAATGATTTTTTATTTTTTATTTGTTTGCCAGTTGTTCCAAACAGGAAGCGCGTATTGTAAATACTGTGGTTCTATGTGACTTGTCTAAATTTTGATAGTTTTGTTTTTGGGATGACATCATGGCGCGTTTGCAGTAGACAAGATTTCAAGTTTTCAACGCATTTTTGAGGTATTCTTGTCTTCCTTGAAAGGATTTTTGTCACAGACTGCACGGAGAAGCATGTAGCCTCACACCATTGGTGATACCGCTTTACTGAGATCACGGTCGATTTCTAGCACCCGTCGCATCTTGAGACTGGATCTAAACCACTTGACCATCAGCCCTTGAACACGTTTTACGTTGGACAATTGCTACTCTAGAACCCCTACATACTATTAATGTAGTCTGCCATAAAAAAGTATTTAGCAGGGAAGTAATTTTGTAAACACTGTTATTTATGACAAAAAGTTGAAAGGTTACTGGAAAGGCAGCCAAACTGATCAAATTAAAACGATTCCTTCATATATTAATCTGAGCTTTCGTTAATTATTTATTAGTTTCTTCAGAGATACAATATTTGGAATGTGTTCTCTTCACACCCAACACAATTTTAATGGCCTTGCACCAGCACCACAGACTCTCGTTAAAAATGAACAGGTTATGTAAATGCCATCGGTTACAGGAGTAGTCAGAGGAAAAGCGGTACTTGTTTAGGAAGTTTAACTTACCATCAATCATTGTTATACATATTACCCATTAATCATCCTTATATTGTAATTAATAATAACAGCATTTTCGAAATTTCTTCCTATCTTCCATTTACTTGTTGCTTCTTATATAAACTCCAACCTATTTCCACTAAAGTGCGAGTTCGTTTCACACAAAGTACGTACATATATGTGGGGCACATTCAATCAATCACTGAGTTTCTCCGTTTGCACACCCTCTATTTTGACAATACATCCTCCATTATTCCGATGTTTCTTTATCAATGTGTCTTCATTTCCTTTACTGTCCATCGGAAACGAACACTATTTATAACGCCATCTTCGCGCTGGTAGACATTTATTTCAATAAAAGCTCCGAAAAGCCACGACCTAGATCATTACCGTCGCACAAGCGGCCAAACGAATCCAGGTCAAGGGTTCGATGTTAATGGCGCGAAGAGTATTTATTTAGGGTCTGGTATGCTCCTAAAGTCGATTGAATTATGCTCTCGCGTTTCCGGTTGGAGGGCGCTTGTTAACCACTCAGACACCTACGTATCGCGTTGGAGTGTTCTAGTATCTAGTAAGGCATACAAAATTAATTTTCTCTAGAGCACCGATAAACTCTAAATAAAATGAATTAATATTAAACGGTGGTGCTAAGATCGATATTGTGTCGGTATAAGTAAATGGAAATAGGTCAATTTTTTTTTCTTTTTTGGTATTTTCGGAATTAGGTGATTAAGAAAAATATATATTTTTAAAATTATAATAATTAAGATATGCGGCTTTTCGTGCCAACGGTTCATTTTCGGTTCTTATCACAAGAATTCACGCATGATACTTGAGGAATGCAGGTAAATTGGAAAGTCTTACATATTTGCATGCTAATACTAACGATATAATAAATTTATATCGCGCCAAGAAAGGCTGATATATCTACAAGGTACAATTCTCTTATTTAGGGTAACAAATAAATATTTAGCACCGTTTCTACAAATGAAATATAATGTAGGAAAATAATAAATATTATTATTAGTAAGTAAGTAATTTTATTGATTTGTAGAATCAAGATTGATTATAAAATCAGTCAAAATGATACAAAAAGAAAAAATTATTAATCTAACAAAGCAAACATTGATAAATGAACCCAAGCCACCACCAATTAGAAAAGAAAGAAAAACTAGGACGAAACAGTAATCTTAAAGCTGAAAACACAAATTAAAAGTTCAACATAATAAATATTCTTGCACGCTATAAAAAGCCCTCTCGATTAGAAATCGTTTAACATTATTTTCAAAGCTCACAGTTGAAGTTTTTATTACATCAGGTAACTTGTTGTACAACCTAGTAGTTCAACACCCCGCTCGGTGACCTGCAATTTCGGTACCTATACGAAAGTCATCAAGATGTCGCGCGTTATAATCATCTATGTCTCTGTTAGTGACGTAATTACTACTTTGCCTACGAATATAGCAGATTGCCTCGAATATAAAAAGCGACAGCACTGTTAAAATACCTACTGTAGCAATTGTATTTCTGCAAGATTCAGTTGGTTTTAACCCGGCCAGAATTCTGATAATTTGCTTTTGCGCTAGAAGTACCATGTTAGCAGAAGGCGACGAGCCTCAGAGAAGTATTCCGTACGTTATTCTCGCATGAATCTCAGCAAAGTAAACAGTCTTGAGAGTGTGAACTGATAAAGTATCCTTGAGAGCCCGAAAAAGATATGCTTTAGTATGGATTGATTTAGTAATTGAACTGCTGATTGTCCCATAACAGATTATCTTGTAAGTGCACGCCAAGGAATTTGGTATTCTTCTGTTGCTGCAAAGGATCACCAATTATAAGTATGCAGCATTGTGTGTTTTGCAGTTGCTGTCTAGTGTGAGAAAGCATAGATATCGTTTAATCTTTGTTGACACACAGTTTGTTGCTAGAAAACCATTGATACATTCGATTGATTGCGATGTTACTGGCAGTTTCTGCATCTTGTAAACTGTCCCGTGAAATAAGTATTGTGGTATCATCAGGATACATATAAATAAGTAAATGAGAAACAAACTGAAATATGTCATTGGTGTACATGCTAAAAAGTAAAGGGCCCAGCACAGAACCTTGCGGAACTCCATGAAGTACAGGTAAGTAGTTAGATTTATAGTTCTTTACATTCATGCTGGTTTCGTGTTTTAGTGTCACAAATTGTAAACGTCCTGCTAAGTACGAAGCAAACGAATCTGCCTCATTACCTCTGATACCATACTCATAAAGCTTTTATAGCAATATTTAATGTTGAACGCATTCAAAACCTTTGCTGAAATCGCAAAATATAGAAATTGGATACCTCTTAGTGTCAATTTCTAGTGTATTGTAGAAAGCTATCAAAGCTGTGGTAGTGGATTTATTTTTCCTGAAACCGTATTGGTTTTCATTAAGGATATTGTATTTATGCAGAAAATGCTCCAGACGAGTCAACATACAGTACTCAAATGCTTTCGCAATGTTGGAGATTAAACATATAGGTCTGTAGTTCGTAACACTATGACTATTTCCCTTTTTAAAAACTGGTACAATTGAAGAAACATTAAAGCGATCTGGAAATATACCCAACGCGAAGGGTAAATTAATGGGATACGTTAATGGCTTTAATAATAATTCTGAAAATTCTTTCAAAATGCTAGCAGAAATGTCACCAGGTTCACTAGTGTGTTTGTTTTTAGCTTTGCGCGTTACTGAGGTCACTTAATTTTCAGTTCATTAGGAGTTATTTTGCTATCAATAGTAGCATCAGCTATCATATGAGGATCTTTTATTTCCTCACCTCCATCCTCTAGCGAGATGTTCTTATGTGAGGAGCCAGTAGCGGCAAAACCTCTAACAATCCGCCACATTTGTTTAAATTTGTTATCTGATGAGCAGATAATGCTATCGTAATATTGCTTTTTGGTATCATTTACAAGAACTCTGTGTCGAAACTTGCGTACTTTGTAAACAAGTGTTAACTGAGAATAACGTTTTTGAAGTATAAATAAATCTTTGAGTTCATTGCTAGATATGATAATGTCCGGAGTAATCCAACCTCGGCTGTTTAAAGTAGTGATGTCCCTCCTCACTTTAGTTGATATCAAGATATATTAATAGATTAGATTAAGATTAGATTAGTATTAATAGATTGGTTGCTTATACACGCCAGAACAAGTTACGAACAAAATATCCACACTGGCGTTGGGATTTGACAAAACTGATTTAAAATAATTAAAGTATATCAAACAATCAAATAAAAGAAAAAAAGACTTCTTATAGTAACAAATTATTTTATTACAAATACTGCAATGCCAGGTTACAATGCCACCTTACCTTTAACCACATCTAACGCCATTGTTCCTTTGTTCATTTTTTACAAACAAAGTTTGTGCGATGATGTGATGTTAAAACTCCAAAGGGAGCATATTTAAAGTTATTAAGATATTTATAATGTATAATGAGCTATTTTCTATCAAAAATCAATCGAACCACATTGAATAATGATAGGCACGTCGTTTTGGAGAAATACGACAAATGAGTACGAAAATAAATCATCTCATTAAAAATCTACTATTCAAATTGCCCAAATGAATCAATTCGAGTCATGCAAAATAGCATCTGCAGCTGGTTCGACATATTAAACTTTCCCTCTCCTACTTCCTCGTTCCAACACTAAATGCGTAAGGGAATTAGTGGGGAGAGGGAGAAAAGGAGCGCGCCCCTAAAGACCCGTTTAACGCACGGTTATGGATTTTCAGTCTCTCTACTCGGAGAACCACAATATTTCACGCGAATCGTTCTCCAATTTTCCTCATATACATTATCCGGAGAACGATTCCTACGACTTTCCATTTCCATCCGTAACGCCCTAATCACCGCATTCCGTTCGTTTTTGCGTCACACGTAGATTCGTCGACGGAGAGGGGATGTTACCTGCTGAAGAACGTGAAGCATTCCCCATTTCTCCGGTCTCCTACATCGATCTGAGGATTTCCGCAGGCGAGACCAGGTTCCGTCGACTGTGGACTATAACAGGAATGTTTGACGTACGCGTTCCTGAGAAACGGAGATGAGGTTTCCTTTTATTAGTGTCGCGGGAATTCTGCCGGGTAATATTCCACAGTCTGTCCTTCTTCATTTTTAATTTGTGTGTCATACTTGAAAATAATAAAAAAAAAAGAAGAGGATGAAACCGTAGCCCTCGCTCATTTATGCATGATGTTCAGCATGCCAGTCGGCGTAAGATCAAAGGTTTAAAATTGTAGGAATAATTTGCAGAGCTATAGTATAGCGAGAGGTATTACTTCTACGTAGTTACAGAATTTTATTAGCTTTTAAATTAGTTTTTAAAGATAAAATATACATTTAGCTGCACAAACGGAACTAGAAAGTGTAAATCGGGCATTTATTAGATGCTGTTTCTTCAGTACAAGTCTATGACATTACTATCATTCTTTTATAAAGAGAGCAGCCAGCTATCTGACTATACCCTAACAAATAAACCATTTGCAGAATAACGAGTACAATAACAAATAATGGCGATATCTAAAATAAATAAATAATCTAGAAGAAAGGGAAGAAAATTTACTGAATCGTATTTCTTTATTTGGCTTGCATGTTTCGACCCGTTTGGGTCATCTTCAGAGCCATATTAAATTTGGGACTCAAACTATATATATTTTCAAATTGTATTTACAAATAATTTAGCTAGACTCCCAACTATAGCCCGCTAAGTCGTTATTTATGCATATTAACGGATAGGGCATCTCTCTCTGATTCCAAAATGAACATAAATTGTTTAATCAAGTAAAAAGAAAGTACTAAAAACGGTGTTTGAAAACTACTATGTCCAGGTTATATTCAGGTTATTCTATGGTTATATTCGACGTGATTTTGACGTTTATTATGTGTGGTACTGGTAGTGTGGACGAAAAGTTACTAAAAGTAATAGACAACACTGGCGCAAAATACAAACTAGTTTGATTAGATTACATTATAAATAAAATAACTGTAAAAGAAATACTGTAATAAGTGTATGAATAAATTAATTTGTTAAAGTTATGAGTTCTGAACTTTTTATTGTTTGTTTTGTGGTAGTACCAATGAAAGTAAATAAGAAACACGAAAATGAGCGAGAAATTTCTTTCGCGCATTTTTAATTTAACGGTTACATTTGCTGTAACCGTTCTTCTGGATTTTTTGCCACTGTTTTAACAGACTTCGTTTAAAGCAGATTGCCCCGACAAATTTTACTGCTTTGCCGTAATATATCGTTGCTAATCTGTGGTAAACATACCTACGTTTTCTACTTTAATTACTTTATTACTGTTTACTGTAGTAATAGTCTAATCTTATTTTATTTTATATATTTTTTAGTCTTAATTAATTTATTTAATTTTGTGAAGATATTGTGAAACTAATTTTTGTGTAAAGTGGTGTGTTTCTAGACTATGGCTTTTGAGGTATGGAATCGGACCAGACTGGTCACCGAGGTCGGATTCGGAGATGATGCTGCCCGTTGATGCCAAGATAACAGTCTACTGCCGATAGATCGACAGTGTAGATGTTGCCACCGACCGATGACCTTCAGGAAAGGTGGCAACGTCCACACTGTCGAGCTATCAACTAATATTTAAGAAAATGCAGTATTTATTTCTTGTAAAAGCAGTATATGTCCAATCACATTTTGTTTAATTGCAAGAACTAAGCAGTGATTGCTAATATTCGTAAAAGAAGTATCTTTCTAGTCACGTACAAATCATATGATACACGAAAGTAAAGTTTACAAGTAATCTTTACATATTCCTGTCAATTGTTTTCTTTTTGTGATTATTAAAAAATTATGTTTTTAAAACATGTTTTGTAAAACATGCCTTAATAGACAAATCGAAAGCTCAGAGTAAAAAGAAGATACAATATCTGCTTTTAGAATTAACTGCAAACCCTAAAATTCACATTTTTTTTGTCTTTACTTTTATATTTCACTGTTCAGAACATAATACAAAATACCCAACCTAATTTCCCAAAAACAAGTATTCTGAATAGCTGTGACATCTATTTGCGAAATAATACCGAAATGTATATCCACTCTACTAAAACTCCACCTTAAATTGTCTTCCCAAAACTACTTATTATTCGGTAAAGCTGACACCCCTTAAACACATTTCCGTTGCAAAGTACTCCTTCGCTAAAGTACTCCAAAATATGCCTCCATTGCGAAGTATCTACATTTTCCTCGCACCCAGACGCACATTTCAGCGCGTCAGTTGTGCGGTTCTAGTAAGCCGCCAAATGGCTGGATACCGTGCACGCATCCTTCGCGAAACTCCCGCTTAATAATAGAACCTCCCATAGCTGCCGCTACTACAACTGCAGGAGAATTATTCCAACGAATCCTCGCGCGAATAACAATGGCTTTATGCGTACAATAATAATTGTATTAAATACCAGGATATAAGCGTATTGTCTGAGGGGGAATTCAAGGAGGTACTGACGATGTCTTCTAAACGGTATAACAGTTGTAAGCTGTAGCTATTATGCGAAAACTGAAAGGATTTCGTGTAGCTAAACTATGGGATGGGCGGAACGGGAAATATTTGTTTGTGGTCGAAAAATTAAATTACAAGAATAGGGAAGTGGCACGTTTTTAGATTCTATTATGGTCTTAAAGCGTATAGAGCTTATAATATATACGAGGTAGGTTTTTAAGGTCTGATATTTGAATTTATAGACTAGTACTTAGTACTAGCAAAATTGTAGAGAATTGCTTAACCAAGAAAATTGATAAATAACTTCATTCGAGTGTCACCAGCTATACCGGTAATTGATGTTTTTGTAAATGACAACGCTGACTTTTTTAAATTAATTTGGAAAAAAATCAAGGTTCGCAATAAACAATTTCTTTTTGCCGTAGCCACCATTTCAGATCAATTGGTAAAAAAAAACTAAAACAATCAGCAATCTTAATCAGGTAATGTATTAGCAGTTGGCCTTGGAAAATAAACAAGAATTCTATGTTGTCAACGAGCTGTCATCCTGTTATTTGACAGAAACTGTTGTGTTTAAAAATAACATTTCTATTCGTTTGCTGAAATGAATCAAATTACACCACAAGAGAGAGCGGATTTAAGTTTTCTCCATATTGGTGGCTTAAGTCTACGCGATGTGTGTGCTAAATTCTATGGTAGGAATCCAGGTAAGCCTGTAACAAATTCCGAGTTTTTTTAAAATGCAATTTAGAAAAACCGAATGGTAGTATGTGCAGTTGAAGGAAATATCCTTCTTTGTACTGGAAGGAAAATCCTCACAGATCCACGTACAAAATTGCGGGAGGAAGTGGATTGTTCTCAGCTAAAGCTGTACAAATCTCTGAAAAAAATTTCACCCATACAAAATGATAGGCGCTTCCAAATTGCATGATGACGATTGTGATAGGAAACTAAAATTTTGCAAGTGGTTTTTAGAAAAAAAGAGGCAGCAGGTTTAGATAAGAATATTTTTATAGTGACGAAGCAAGTTTTTATCTAAACGGTATGATCAATAGAAAAAATTATAAATATCAGCCTTTCACTAATCCCTATTGGGCTGAAGAAAGTAGAATCAAAAGTAATTCTTCAAAAAATATACTTATGTGATCGGTTAACACTTTATTTAACCAGTTCACCTCGTCCATACTTTGTCATAGATATCAAACACCTAGTAAACAAATGTTATTAACAAGATTTATTTGCCTTTGATGAATAATTAATGAACTTGCATTAGTAATATACGTCAAAAAATACCTGAATTAAATGTTTAATTCCGGCTGCGCAAACGACCAAATGGTACTGACTGCGAGTTCTGTAAAACGGCATAGATATAGAGTAGGAATTCTTTGTCTGCCTCAGAGTCCTATAGTCCTTATTCTATTGCACTGCTACAGGCTGTTAGCGTGCGGCTTTGACTCGCCTCTTACACCATTAACCAAAACGAAATGCGGTGGTACTTGGTGGGAGTAATAAAACCTACCATCGCCGCTCTCTAGTAAATTATTAATTCTACTTCGGCGGCAGAAGTGCAACTACCGGGCTTTTTCATCGATTCAGTATATCGGAAGCAGATGCGGAAAAAAGCACATAAGGCATATTCGCGATGCACCCAATACCACGTCAAACGCAAAGCCGTTTATTATTTATCTGCGCAGCGTTCTTTCGTACAATTTTAATGAAACGATTTTTCATACGGGCTGCATCTATGTGCACTATCCTACTGCTATGCAAAAAAAAAAAAACCTGACGTCAAATATTCGTTGGTTCTTTTCATCGCGCGCCCAACAAAAGACGGCTGTTTCGCCTACCACAATGCCCGCCGGAGAGCCGAACCGGGTCTGCAGTAATGATTACGTATTACTGCTGCACACGTGCGAATCAATATGCTTCCTGACCTGACCCCGTGGGTCGATTAGGATTTCGTGTGTGGCGGTCGGTGTAGAATAATGACTGTGGTTGTGGTGAAAAGTTTCTACGCTTTGACAGCCATTACTTCAGTATTAGATTAAAAAAAAAAAAGGGGGAACGCTACAGATATATGTAACATAGTTGGAAATACGGCGTAGATACGTGGTCACGTAATGTATGCCAGTGCGTAGTGCGTACACGAATAAATATCCTAACATGACTATACCTGCGGATTGTTACACAAACACTTCAAGTTATATAATTGTAAAAATATGTTCTACACTTTTAATAACTTCCTAACATAAAGCATTTTGTAGTCACCCGGCGTCGTTAGTGATTACTGATTACTAGGGCGAAGCATTTTATATTTTCTAATGCGAGAGCGGCAAAAAAGAATATACATACAACTTTGATATTTTACATGTCTCCTAACGTATTCATAAAGCCGCTACAGAGTAAGGTACTATAGGCCGCAAACAATCCTTATCGCACAAGTGTGCATCAATACAAGGTAAATATCTCCTTGTATTCGACGGCGGCCGAGCTCGAAATTACGTCATGTATTGATGGTATGCAGAAAAGCTCCAGTGGCGTACTACTGTACTTACAATATTATTTAGAATATGCATATGTAGGTAAATTTATCCAATATTATATGTGTTCGTTGTTAATCTTGTGCAGCAAAATTGTCAGCAAATAATTGTTATGTTTGGTAGTGTTTTGGTACTTCCAATTTATTAATAAGGGGACTTACATTCCACAACACACTTTAAATACTATGTTTGAACACTTTATTAAGTTCCAGGAACAACATACAATATATGTCAACTATCTGTCATTAACATTGCTCTCTAACTTATCTAATCTTATAGCTAATCTTATTTTAAACGTACATCACAGGTAGCACATATATTTGTGAGCAAACTTTTTCAATTCTGAAAGAGCGAAAAAATAAATACTGTTCTCGGTTATCAGATTCCCATTTAGACGCAATACTACGCGTCTCAACAAAAATGCAAGCGGTTATAGAGAAACTTAGTCAAATGCAACCACAAAAATCGCATTAATTTTATTAATAATATAATTAGTGTTTTATTATTATTGATTGACTTTTGATAATCTTCTGATGATGCTAACTTGGTCAGCGAAACGCACGTCGAGAAATTGTGCATTCTTTATTTGGTGTTTAGTGGAAAAGCGAGCCATGACATTTGTCAGTGTGACAAATATTACGGGTATACTGCAATGGCCCAAGTATAGTGTACTTATGATTTCTGTTATAATTATTTTTTTTTCGTTTTGCAACAAATGAAGATGTTTAGTGTTAAAAAGTATTAAAATTATTGTATCTTAAATAGCTGCTAAAGTGGGCTCAATATACGTAACAAACGTCCAAGTAAAGAAACAGTCAAACGAGTAGGAGGCTCTCACTCCCCACCCGCCACTGACTAGGGAAAAGATCACAACAGGTTGACTAGTCTGCTGCACCTGCATGCTATGCTGTTCGTACTAAAAGTGGGTAAAACTGTTCTTTTCCCTAAACTGGTTGTTCCGTTTCAGTTCCGCTGGCATCCCAAAAAAATACGTTTATCAGGTTACAGGACAAATATTCTTAACCGGAAAGATACGCCTATACCTGGGTTTTTTTTTACTCATCACACCACCATTCGATGTTTCCCCCATGTTTCTACGAACAACGGAAATAATTGTATTAAAGCGAACTTTACGGCTACATAAAATAAACGATCTAACATCAAGTTAATCGCAACCTCTTTCACGAAATTCTATCCCGTGATGAACACGTCCAAACAACCAACAACTCAAAATATAATAAATCCAGCAAACGACGCACGAAACAGCAGCCAATCTGTCCGAGCAAATCTCCACAATAGAATAATGCTAACGATTACACATCATTGCCAGAAAAGGACAAGAAAATAAAGACATATTGAAAAGAAAATCGACGCGATTACAATCTCTTTTGCCGTCCGTTCGCCAGTCGACCCTTGGATAAAGAACGCGGTTGTGACGTCGCTTTCTTTCGAACAAAACACGTTAATCTTTCCAATCCGACCGATTTGCCCGGAAGACGTAAGGGAGTTTTCTCTGTGCTCGCTCGTAGGCACGAGGCGAAGGGGAAGACATTTTCAAGCTTCCTCTATGACTTATGGATTTTCGTGTATGGTTTACTGTGCATGAATATCTAGGTTGATTTGCATGGTATTGATTAATGATCAGCGCAAGTTGGTTGCGGTCGCTATCGTTGTTACACCAGTTTCTTTTTGATTTTTTACTGGTCTGGAAGCTGTTATTTTTATTATAAACAGTGCTTAGTCGACTGTAAAACTTTATGTTCCTTTCTTTTTATAGGGGACAAATTTCAGCTTACAATACAAAGAATCATGTCATTTTTCTAAGCAACAAATTGTAAAATATTGTAGGTTTGCATTTAGCATGAACCTTATTAATCATACAAACTATAAAATTATTAGAAAATATTCTCTATTTTACTCTTTTACAGTTAAAGAATTCGTTCTTCTAAAGATCTGAACTCATAGAAAAGGCCAGGAAAATAATATATAACTTCATTCGGACAATACACAAACACGTAATAAACATTAAGGAAGTAGTTGTTAATATTACGATGCTAAGGATTATTATGACATGACTAACGCACAATGAGAAGTTACCTTTCAAAGTTATTTATTCGACTTGAATTATTGTATAAATAGTCGAATTGGATTCACAATAAATCAATCAAACTGAACACACAAACTAAACTTCTCGGTTATCCTGTTTTGCCTATTCAATTGATTTATTGCAAAGTCAACTTGACCGTGTACACCACAACTTTAACAAAATAAATAATGTTAAAAGATGACTTTAAATAACTCAATTGATATTTAGTGCCATATAAATGTGGTGATAATTTCTTAAATTCAAATTATATTAAAATATTAAGCCACGCTTCACATGAGATATGCTCTACCTTTTGCCGTCTACTCTTTTCTGTCTACGAACGACTTGAATAATCGCATTTGTTTTTAATTTTATAAAATATAAAAATATAAACTTGATGAACCCTCCTTTTTAAGTAATACACGATAAGTCTCTTTGAAGTGCACAAAAAACTGGTATAGAACTATATTCCTTAGATCATAGTTGTATCGTTTATTTTTATTGTTATTGTCACCCATATATAACATCAAAAATACAAATTTAATCAATTAAATATGAAATATTGTGATGGAGAGAGGCACCTCCACCAAAACTGCAACTCAAGCTATTTGCCTTAATAATTTATTTATATGAAGTCCAAATGATGGAACCATGAAGGAACTCATAAAACAACAGCAAGTACATGAGATAATAGACATACATACTGCTGTGTACTGAATGTACCAACAAAAAAGTAAAATGAAATTTAAAAATGAAAAATTAAATTAGCTAGCTCAAATGATAACAATTTTTTCCAATGCGCAAAAGAACAATTTTATATATCTACTTACTTTCGTATCGATCAAGGAACTCAACTCACAAGGTTAAACAATCGTATAAGTATAAAAATCTCAGATGCGTGCGATGCAACGCACACAGATCTGTCCGCAAACAGACGAACTCGCAAAACAAAACAATATATATACACTACCAGTGAACGCAAAATGTACACCTGACTGAAATTAATATCATAAACAACTGAACAATAAAATAACCAAATTAAACAATCCAAAACATTAACTAAATCTCATTTGAAAATAAAACAATTTGAAATTTCTCGCAACATTGACAAACGCTTAACGGAATGAACAAAAAAACTTAATTTACAAAAACCCGGGGTACCAGACCACAGCAATACGTAAATAATAGTTAAGAAAACTAAAAATATAACGCTAATGGAAATAAAAAGAACACAATAATCTAAAACTTCTAGAGAAAATGATATTGAAAATATTTAACATATCTAATGTAAATTTAGTTAATTGTCGAAGCGATGTACACAAATACATCCCAATTTTTTGCTTATAAATGTATTTACCAAGTCGCATAGGCATTTATTTTTTTCATAAACTACTTGATATATAAGTATCTATTTAATAATGGCAATTCCTTTGAATACTATCAACGAATACTTATTCAATACGTTCATCTCTTGTATAGAATATTAGATCCATTGAATATAATAGACCATAATTTTCGCATCAATAGAACTCCAGACTACGAATACCTTCCCGTCCATAATAAATACCAATTCGTCCGTGTAGTTGTGCCGATCTTTTTTAACAAAAGAGTTAAATTCTTCAATTGAACGAGTTCCCCAAGAACGCAGAAATTCTGCATGTATAGAAGCAAAGGTATTTTTTCAAATAAGCCATTCCACTTTCCCGGCCGAGATGTTTTCGAGCGTAAAACCCTTCCATTCTTTGACGTAAATATTTCATCTTTAGTCCGAGTGCGGACTCACATGCAATTTAATCTCCATCTTCGAGTTTGAGAATAGAATTGTATTGCTTTATGTACCAGCCAGTGCCGGCTCCAGTTTAAGGACTCTTGTTTAAGGATTCATTATTACTAAGAACAGATATTTACCGTATCCACAAAAAAGTGCATAATAAAGATACATTGCTCTTGTCACGTACAGAGCATGCCAGTAAGGTATATATTTGTCATTCACTAAAGGGGTGCGGATACTTCAGACTATGCTCTTTCCTATATGATAACTTAGAAAGTACTGATCTAATCGTTTTAAAATTGATGTCATTTTTTCGTCGTCTGAATCTGATATATATGTTTAAAAACATTGTTTGGAGTGGTAAAAGTTATTTTCTGTAGTCGACCATTAGAATACAGTCATTTTTATGTTTCTTTTTCTCAGGAACCAGTGAATATTTTTGAACAATTCTATTGTATTTCATTTTACTGAGTTAAATCAAGGGAAAGGCTTCTGAGTAAAGAAATATTTAGAACCAGAACAAAAAATCTCAGCGATATAAAACAAGATAATTTGTCATAAGAAATGATTAAGTAAAAATTTGATTTAACATGCCAGAAATAAGAAAATTAAAACAAAAACCTACAAAGGATTCTTAGTGAGTGGGAGTGGTTTTATTATAAACAGAGATAAACTCTTTGGTGTTATATTTATCCAGAAAGTCCTAAATTATAATATATATATATATAAATAAATAATTTAAAACATATAGTTTCAAAACGTATAGGCAACATTGGGAACGTTGCTAACAGCACCAATGCAGTGACTACTAAAAGGAGTTTCAGTAAATTAAAGTTTCAAGGAAAATTCTCAACTGGATTCTTTGGCATTATTATCGATGGGAAACGTGATTGCGCAAAAACTAGGTATAAGAGAAAAGATATTACCGTCAGAATTATTTATATTTTTAATACGAAGACACTTGTTTTACAAGTTGCAATCATTAATGCAAGATTTTAAATGCAAAAGTATATAAAATAAATTGTCAAAACTGTTTGACCTGTAACGATTTTTATACTGTGAAAACGCGGTGATCGAGTCGCTAGTATATGCTAGCTAAATATTATTGTTAAAATACAACGCAACCGTTCGTACATGGGATCATAAATCATAACTGCCATATGTGTAAACAACAACGTATGTTATGAAACTGAATTATTGACGCAACCACAACTATTCACGGCTACATAATGTGTACTTATACATTATACATAAATAATTCATAAAGCCTTGTTTCAACAAAACGAGATCTCAAATGCATATTTCTAAATAACTAATAGAAGCCATAATAAACGCATTAAACTGCGGTTTAAAGAATGAAAACACATACGTTATGTTATAATAATGTAATAATATTTATAACTATATTTCTTCTATAGAAAATGCGTTTTGGTTTATTTCTCTATATTTAAAAATAAACAAGTTATTCCATGTTAACTTAAATTTTTGGGGCACCCAGTATATGGTTATTATTACATATTTATTATAAGATCATCCGCTTGTCATCATAGACACCTACAGCTCTTGTACTGGTTGTTAGCGGAAGCCCCGCCCTCAGGCGCATCTTACGTCACCGGCTCGAAGAGGCGGTACTGCAGGTACATATTGCAATCAAACCTGAATTTCATATTTTGTACGAATCGCGAAGATAATGGGGGTGGCCGTGTTTCACGTGCGAGTTATAACGTTTCTCTATATTTCTTCAGGTGTGTCTCACTCTATTAAGCACACCCTCTTGCCTTCGCGCATCCGACAAGTGAAAATGATTGGACTATAGTGCACTTAACGTTTCAAAAATAAAGAAACTTTATTCTAAAATCACTTGAGGAAACCGCAATTCTATAGAATGATTAACATTTTAAAACATATGACGAAATTCACTATCTTGTCCTTTATTTTACATATCTAATTTTACATTCTTCATTGTTTAATAATTACATAAAGCTCAAATATTACATTAACTTGAAACAATATTCTTCACAACTTTTTCTTTGTTTAATATTTACAATACAAATAAGCATGTGTAAGAAATCAATACACCAGTATCATTACCTATTCATAAAAAAGAAAACAGCCAAAAAACTTCATATCAAATTGAACTATTTAATAGAGATTGTCAGTGAGATATTCATTTCTTAAACATTTTCTTTCCGTTGGAAATATTTAAATTAAAAGCGAAATTGTATCGGTAATCGTTTCAAATTTTGAAATTTTGTTGTTTTTTTTTTCTTTTATATCAATGGAAAATTTGGAATTTCGGCTATTCAATGGTGTAGTGTTCTTGGGAGAGGCCACCTGAAATTTTTAGAAAAAAATGACAATTTACGAATGCCATTATCTCCTTTTCGTAAATCTCTTGAAAAAAAAATATATGAGGGTGGAAGAGGTCTTAGTTGATCCCCAATTGGAAACCTAAGCGCCGCTGCAATCTAGTTCCTGCAGAAAGAAAATTTTATACGATGGGTCTGACTGTGAGGAAAAATGTAATAACAGCGAAACTTCTAAAGTTAGGGGTATGTCATGTTACAAAAAAAAAATAAGCGCTCTTCGAGAATTTTCCAAATTTGCTACAAAATATAGCAAATATAACATAAGTTTGATACGCCACTGAAATATGGCACACCACTGTTGACCAGAAGTATTTTTTTGCTCTCAGACTTTCTTGAATATCTTGTATCCTGTACCTATACTGCTACATCGCAACCGAAAATACATAATTGACTCCTTTTTAATTCTTATATTCAATAGAACCAGCTGTTTACAATGCATTCCGCCAAAAATTATGTGTACTTGTATACCACCTTCCATTTGTCTCTGGATAAATTATTTGATGAATATCAATGTTGACTGTAATATAATAATTGCAATTTAATACATATTATGTAGATCTGGCTGATAATGGCGGTTTGCTGGAACCAGTACCGGAACATATTAAAAATACTGTAAGAAATGAGAGGATTTATTTTATTTTATCATTCATTAACTGCCTTTTTATTTTTTCTGTTTTTATTCTAATACAGTAAGTAAATGTGTATAAGAAACAAACAATTTTCATTGATACATTCATGTGCTTTGTAAACCTTTGCGCACCTTAAGTGCATATGCAAAATTTCTAACTTACGCGATCTTTGCATGTCCTACCTATCGCGTAACTTCAAGTTATTGCCCTAGTTTAAAGTGTCATTTAAGCCACCGTAGCTCCCATACTTCAGCCTCGAACTCGCAGATATACAATTCCCGCAACAAATATCGCGACTACTTCGCCATCCCTATATCGTTATGCGCGCTGCCTAATACCTAGCACTCTAAAAGAGCACTTGGCACAAGATAAATCGAAAATTATTTCGGCAAAACCGGCACGTACCCCTAAAATATACACTCGATAAAGTCGCACCGGTATTCGCGCACGTGCTTGCCGCACGATTCCCCGCACAAAATATCATCCGTCGGAGTAACGTTGTCGAGATAGGCGCGTTTCCCGGGGCTCACGTTTGAGAGATGCGCCCCAAAAATTACTCTGATCTCCGTTCTACGTTGCCGGCGTCGGGTTTATCTAGAAGAGAGCGCAAGAGGGCTTTTACCTACGTGAGTATAAGCGAAAGAAATATCACCACTTTGTAATAGAGGCTCATTATGCCACGTAGATTGCGCAATATAGAAAAGAGGGAAAAGGCGCTCGATGTATATAGGATCGCTTCCATAATTCCGAGAGAAGGTTCGCCTCACTATCTACATCGCTAATCAGCTATCACCTTAATAGAATTTCAGATTCGATTACCAAACACCGCGTCCGATATTACATATATTAGTGTCGAATGAATGAATCCACTTACGGATATTAGAGCGATGGAACGTCGAAGATCTAGCAAGCGTTATACGAGCGTTCGGTATGCGCATTTTAATACCAAAAGAGGATTTATCTAGTTAAGTAGAGGTAGACGATATAATGATCCGGAACATTAATGGAGAAAATGTCACTTCCAGATGTATTAGATTTTCCCACGAGGATAGTTAATTTTGTAACGACGTCGATGTTTATTTTGTTGGTTGCTCTCCGGATTTGCTGATGGTATTTACCGCTTATTCTTTAAAGCCTTGCTTATAGGCTTTCAATTACTGACTTGCCTTTAAAATTCTCATTACTTATGCGTCCCTGCTCCTAACTCGAAAGAGGCGGTTCACCATAAATTCGTTTGGTGGCGCTGATCGTCAGTTGTCAAACGATAAATTACAACCTCGTGCCGGTTTGAATTGTGTTGTGTAATATTTACGTCGTTACAATAAACTGTAAACCCTAAAGTGGTAGCAATGAATCGAAGAAAGTTCAGAGCTCAGACTATGCAACAAAAGAGTGAAAGTGCATCGTAAAGCAAACGTTTATTTCTATATAACAAGTGTAACAGACAAGGAATACATATAGCAAGAAAGGATAAGTAATCAAAACATGTACATACACTCGCAAGCCTACATAAATATGTACTTCGGCAACGCTCTCGAAAACTGAACGCGAAATCTAATACCTATGACGATGTTAATAACGTAAGGCGAAAATCTATGTACGGGGGTCAGTCAACACGATCGGTTTTCGCGGTCCACGACGGTTAGATATCGGTTACGGTGCTAAATTCGGCGGTCGGTAATGAGTGTAAATAACACTCTGTGAGCGACAAAAGCTATGCCGGCGGAACGGCCAGACCGGAAAAAAATCGCTAAAATGGCTGAGTGACGCGAGTGGGCTCTGCCAGCGCTGCAATCAAGCCGGGAATAAGAAGCTGAATGGGTATCAGAAGCTATGCCGATACGCCAATCGGAGCAGACTGGGAGGGACTCGTGGACCGGATTGGGCTCCATGTGTTCCCCCCACGCGGCCGCGATGGTGGGAGTCGGGCTTGCGTGAATCGGGCACCGTCGGTGGGGACGACGTCATAAACAATATTAACTAAATAAAAACTCGAAATAAAATAACATGCGGTAGCAACGCTACCGCCCCTGAAAATCAATCAAAATAAGCGGATTTAACGATTAATTCAAACTAAAATCAAAACTGGATACTGCTAGATTTTCCCTGGACCCTTATAGATTCCTTTAAATACTATACGGCAAGAAGTAATTGTATACCGCCTATCAAAAGTTTACAAATAACTTTTTGTAGTTACCTTTGCTACATTTGTTACTTTCAATTATTCACTCTATTCCTACTATAACAAAAAAAAAGCTGAATACTCGTTTGCAATGCTAATAATGTTTAATAATTTCGTTGCGAAACCACTAAACATTATTTTGCAAAAATGGAAGTAATGCCGTCGATATTAGAACTCTAAAATGTTGTTATTATTTTATTCACAAAATGCAGAAATTAGTTTTTAAAACCTATAACAATAAGTCACGACCCGTAATTCTGGATGATGCGATGGGTTAGAAGAATATCAGTTGGTGTTGTTTGGGCTGTTTCCATCGTCTGTTGGCTTTTGGAAATTCGACGTTTCGGCAGTGATTCTAATGCCGTAGCCCTGATAAGAATTATTGCCTGTTAATTCCATGGGGGGCTGTGGAATTATGCATAGCTTCTTGGGTAAATTGCCGGGTAATATACAGTTTACACACTACTGTAAATTACAATCGTATACTGGCTTCTTTGAGAGTAGGTGTATACTGTTTGGAACCTATACTTATGTGTAATATATGGAAACTTATATGCATGAAAGTTTTCTGCTCTTTGGCTTTTCCTATCCTCAGAAGCTGATCGCAGAGATGCTTTGAAATCTGATTCTACAGAAAGTTTCATTATGTTTTTGTTGATTTTAAGAAAGCATTCCTCATTGCCCTTACCTTGCTGGTGGTTCTAGAATTCAGTTTATACCTTATTCACCCGTGTGATTGCCGATATGAGATCTCTGTTGTACGCACTAACGGCATCCATACCCTATGCATTTCCAGGATTGCTGCACTGATGGCCTCCTATGTCGCTTTTTTTAATTTCCTTTTAGTTTGTCCATCTCCTTTAGAAAGGTCGGAAATATTTTTCCCGATCTATTTGACAAGCCGGCTATGTCAATTTTGATTTCTTTGTTACTCCTTCCGTATCCATATCGTTTTGTGTTCTTCTACCCTTATTTTGTGCGGTGTCCAATGTATGAGCGCCCACACTTTCATGGAATGCTGTACACACAGTTTTCGGTTCGTTAGTGTATGTTGTCCGGTTTCATTCTAGTTGAGAATTACTTGACTGTATTGGAGATTCTTATCGCCGTTTAGATGTCGTATTGGTCGCCTTTTTGCCTGATTTTTTTTCTGATATGTCCTTTATGCATGGAATTGTTACGCTGATCGTTTCGGTGTCTTGTCTGATCGCGTTTGTTCTCTGATTTCGTGCGTAAGGTATGATTGCCGTTAGTGCGTAAAAAGGTATAAACTAACCAGAAGCACCATAACAAGGTACGGGCAATGAAGAGTATATTCATAAGATCAACAAAAGCATAATGAGGCTTTCTGTAGAATCAGATTTCAAAAAATATCAACCATCAGTTTCTAAGGAAAAGAAAATCCATAGACCAGAAAATTCTCATGCATACAAGTTTCCATATGTTACATATAAATAGAGGTTCCAAACACCTATCCCTGGCGAAACCAGAATACGATGTCAATATACAGTAGTGTGAATACCACACACTACAGACGCAAAAAC
This sequence comes from Cetonia aurata, assembly GCA_949128085.1. Classification (NCBI taxonomy): domain Eukaryota; kingdom Metazoa; phylum Arthropoda; class Insecta; order Coleoptera; family Scarabaeidae; genus Cetonia; species Cetonia aurata. The sequence goes on along the minus strand of OX421882.1, from coordinate 11,542,407 downwards.
ACACATCAGACAATTTACCCGAGGAAGGTAACACTGGCGGTATGCAATCTTACGAACGCGCATCGAGCCTCCGAATCCTTTCGTAGCTATAACTGCGTCTCCCATCCCCTCTCGCCTAAGTGAGATGGGAGCAAGAGATGGTAGTAACTACGGAAAGGTTTGTCTCGATGCGTGTCCTAGGATTAGATACCACCAGTGTACGTATAATCCAATCCCACAACCAACCAACGCGGGCGATGGTTTTTCTACTTCACAAAATAGTATTTCTTTTTTATTTTTTGCTCGTAAGCTAGTCGACAAAATGTCCCGAAAACCAATGCAGAATATAATATTCCACAAGTATCCGTTCATTTTTAATATTCCTGATAATCCCTTTTTATACAGGGTGAGGCAGAATAACGAGCGATTTTAAAAAAGCTGTAAAAAACAAGAAAATCCATATTTAGGAATAAATTTATTATTTTCTTAAAGAACATAAAAAGGCATTAATTATTTTATTTTTTAAAAATAACTCCGGAAAGATGACGTCCGTTCAGGCGTACACATTCTGCCAATCGTGTTTTGAAACTATTCATAACATTATGCAGCATTATACGGGAATGTTTTCCACTTCCTGTCGGATCCGTTCTTTCAAGGCCTGAATTGTTTGTGGTGGGTTATATAACATTATTATATAACACTTTAGTTTTTAAGTACCCCCACAAGAAAAAGTCGCACGGTGTGAGGTCCGGTGAACAGGAAGGCCAGGTGATGTCCCCATATCGAGAAATCACATGATTTGGAAATAATCTGTTAACAACATTCATGCTTACTCTCGCTGTATGGGAGGTTGCTCCGTCTTGTTGAAAAAATGTTACCTCGTTAACTTCATAGCGTGCAAGCTGTGGTTCAAAAAAGTTTTCCAACATGTCGGCGTATCTTTGTGAGTTTACTGTCACAGCATTGCCACGAGCATCTTCAAAAAAGTGAGGCCCTATGACCCCGATGAAGACATAGCGCACCACACGGTAATTTTTGTGGAGTGAAGGGGTTGTTGATGCATTTGTCCAGGATTTACGTCACTCCAGTATCTAAAGTTCTGTTTATTGACGTAATCGGACAAATGGAAATGGGCTTCGTCACTCATCCATAAGTTGTTTAAAATTTCTTCATCTTGATTAATTAAATCTGAAAACTCTTCACAGAATCATTGTCGACTCACATAATTCGTGCCTTTAAGAGCCTGCACAATTTGGATTTTGTATGGATGAAGATGGAGATCCATGTGTAATATTCGTCTGACGGTTCGGTTTGAAATCCCAAGTGTAGTGCTATGCCGGCGAGCTGAATCGCAGTTCGATCGCAGTTCTTACATGCTCGATATATTCGGGCGTACGCACCGATTTTGGTCGTTTCCTCAAAGTTCCTAACCCGTTTTTTAATGGCACAGGCAGACGGCACTGGTTGATTGCGATTAATGTTAAAATGATTTCGAAATGCACGACGCACGCGTATGTAAGAACTACCATTTTGATAAAACGCCTTAACAGCGTACGCGCGCTGCTGAGGGGTCCAACGATCCATTGTTACTAAATGCTAATATCAAGGAAACATGGCCGATAGCGTCCCTACCACCTCCGAATGACACAGCGCGAATCGCGGGCTTTTTAAAATCACTCGTTATTCTGCCCCACCCTGTACAATCCATCAATCGCATTCAGGCGAAATAAAATTCAACATAAAAAGAAATTGAATATTGACCTTCAAACATTTACGTAGCTAACAGATCTAAAAATACAAACCAAACTCCCACATTGTCACACAACAACAAGGCTTCTACGAGATAAACGTACAAAACTTGCAAAGAAAAACGTAATCTAGAGATCCTATATTTTCATCAGTATGGCTTCAGAGTGTGATGAAAACGGCGGGATGTGGCTCTATTTATTGTTAAAGCATCGACTTTTAGAAAGCGGCAGATAATGCGGGCGCTCTAACCGACTAGCAGACAAATCGAGATTCCCTCTCGTCCTAAACGCTCGACCCAATTTATCGCTAGGTGTTAAACGAAGCGATCCAACGTCGACGAAGAAAGATGAGCGAATAGGTTATGCCGGTTTTAAGATCCGTTTTACAACCGTCGCGAGAGTTATAAATCCTCGAGCCGGTATAAACAAAAGCTACTGTGTAGTACTGAGGGGGAATGAGTACTCCAAGCGAATGTAATTAATAAGGGAATTAAAGAGACGAGAGGAGGTAAGTGTTTGAATTCGTTCGATGAAACTGGAATTACAGTTGAGGATTGCACGAACAGCAACTTTGAAGTATCATGTTGTAAATGCATGTTTCAGATCTTGTCTGATAATTGAGTAATTACCGTTTTCTTCCATAGCACTATAATACAATAAGAACACGAAGGAATTTCTTTTTAACCAATTTCAGCATATAAATATGTGACCGACTTTACCTTCAATTAAATATATATATTGCTACGAAACTTGTAGATATTTTTATAATTTATCAAATTGATTTTAAATTAATTCAACACTGTTTTATTAACATTTCATACATGCAGCGTCCTCTGTTTAACTTAAATTTACTCCACAGATAAGCTATGCCTCAATAAGTAGATGCCTCTGTAGCACACACGTGAATAAAATCTTCCCCTCTACCTGTTTTGAGTATACCGCATACCAATCGGGTGATTATCGTTAGTAAATCTTGGGACGTGGGAGGATGTACTTCTCCAAACAAAGAAGTATATTATTAGCTTAAATTGACTCGTTATAATCTTTGTTTCTTTACTAAAAGCTGTATTACTTATTCATTCGTGATGTTCTTCTATTATAGTGAAAAATAAAACATTTTTGTATAAATAACTTTGTTTATTTCGAGTTAATAAAAAGTGATGAACAATTAAAGTGAATATTCTCTCTCTCAGGGTAAGTAAGTAAGTTCAAATACTATTTAAATTGTACAAAAATAAGATTCCTTGAATCTTAATCCAAACTAAACTCAATATATCTTGATTAAATATTAAAATTGAATTCAAATCTCCCGCTAAACTCCCGTCATAAAATCAAGCATTGCCAATAACCTTTTACACCAACATACGTTGGTTACATACAAAGAAATCCCTATAAATAACTGCCATCAAAACACTTTAATCTCAGAATTCTATTTACGCTCTGAACGCCGGTTATAAGTTCAAAAGATGAATAATCGCTTACTTGAAGTACGATAAACTGCTTTCTTATATTCCAAATACTGATTTCATCTCTGCAACAATCTTTTCAGCTCCAAATCAGCAATCTACGATGTCTACAGCTGCGAAGCTTGAATCGAAGCCCCTTCTATTGGGCCCAGGAATAGAAAATACGCCACCCAAATCTTCGAAATTACTGGATTTCCATCATCTTAGCACAACATACACAACACTTCATTCTTGGCAAGTAAATCTTAAGTTGAAAGACTCTTATGTGATTTAAATTTTGAAATTTCTAGATGTTTTCGAAAACACAACCAACTCAGGAAAATATCGAAAAAGAAGTCCTCACAATTGTTTTAAACAACTTTCATATCTCCAAGGCAAAACAGACCCCAGAAGAATATCGTTTCCAACGATACGAAACCTTAAATCAACCCACGTTCGAACGATCAGCGAAGGAACTTTATACCTAAAAATCCATGGAAACGTGCCCTTTTTAAATAGATACGATATAGTGAGTGTTTAGTTTAGATTTTACAATAAATTTACAAAATAGATAAATACATAAATCAAAATACATTTTATATAGGTACATAATTTAATACTTTGCGTATGTTGCTGTAAGTTGTAGAGGTTAGGTTGCATGAAATCATAGCAACATATATATCCAGTTTTGTTTTTTGGAATCACCATATCGATGCGCCACAGCGCAGGCTTGTTCTCCCTAGGGAGCGTACATTTAAACCCTTGATTTCTTAAGAGGCAATGCTGAATAAAACTTAAGATGTGATAACGTTCACCTACTTTTGGGACACTTTGTATAGTGTAAAATAGTTTGAAGTTGTCCAGCATTCAATTTTATAAAACGATTTTTTTCTCTAAATTGAAACATAGAGTTGTAGACAGGTAAAGTGGACATCTTAAAAGAAAAAATCTACAAATATTTTTGGGGCTAAAACGAGCAGCAATTTTCTTTCACAGGAATGTGTTAAACAAAAAAGAACAAGAATACTTATGGGTAGAATAAAATAAAACTTTAATGAAAATAACAAAAGCACAGTTTTAGCAATTTTTGCAATTTAGTTTGTATCACATAAAATTATCTTAAAGCTAGAGAAACAGTTTCTTGGATTGTGGTTTACAAACTTATTAAATTATTTGGATTTTAACTTCTCCCAAAATTTCATGCTTCAAAACTTTACTAATGTTCTTAATTCAGAGAAAACAAAAATATCTCTTGAGTGTCACCACTGTAGCAAAAATTAACAATAACTTCAGTTTCGAAGCTTTTTTTGAGCAAATATTGAAACATTTGAGCAAGGAATTGTTGACTTCTAATTTTGTCAGATGTTAGTTCTATTAGTATGGAATTATTATTATTCAGATATTTAATGTCGAAATCCTTTGGTATGGGATAAAATTCCAGATCTCTAAATCGTTTAATGTTGTTGGCAACATTTTACAATTGCAATTCAATTGAACTGTCTAACAATGCATCTTCCATCTTTTTAGCTTTTTGTTCCGTATGTTTTTTGTTTTGCTTATAGTTACGCACCATTATTAAAATACTCTGAAAGAGATGTTAAAGAAATTCTGCGCTATTAGCTGTTCTTGTTATAGACAGAAAAGCAGAACTATTGTAATGACTGGTTAATGTTTTTCCTTCAATTGATTGTATATTCATCTTCAATAGTATTTAAAAATTGTGTTACTTACTGAAGAATATTACAAATTTGTGGTTCAAAACTGAAGTAATGCTGAGAAAAATTACGTGCAACCTCAATAACCATTGAATATGCACTGATTAGTTTAACATGCGGAAGGGATGTGCAGCCTTCATTTGTACTTCCAATCTATTTAAAATTAGTGCGATTGAAGTATAGGTATTTATAGATTTCAAATTCAAAACCTGAGTTTCTTTTAATTAATATTCTATATCAATTGTTTTTCTCTTTTTTAAGTTACATAACTAGAAGAAGCAGCAAAATGGATCGAATTATTTATCAATTTCCAAGCGTAAAGACACCTGACATGTAACTACGTCCTACGTGTTATACCTAGGCTAAGCAACCAAAAATTATTAGACTTTAAAGCCGCAGATATAACATTCGGTTTGAAAAAGTTTTCAAAACGAACAATGAAACGACGGAAACACTGCATTGCTTTTATCTGCCCATTCGGGAAAATGTAACGTCATGCGTGACATTATTCATTCTTTCGCGACTGTTATCTGTCTGTTATCTTCCATATTGTCAACCGCACAATTGCACATCTTTCTAGCACTAAGCTTTGACGGTCGCTAAATTAATGCTCTTTGCTACAGGCCAAGATTATTTTAATATTCGGGGAAAATAAAGCAAGCTATTGAAAATGAGGGCAATACCAAAGGAATATAGCTATAATAGCATGAAGTAAATAATCATCAAATGTCTGAAATATTAATAGCGTAACTATTTATGTAAATAACGTAAAATAAATAAAAATAGATCCAGTTGGTCTCATATAGCAGTAAATAGTACTTCTAGGGGATTCTATTATATATTTTTCTTTCTCTCATTCAATCCCAGCAGCAATGGGATGAGACGTTAATGTAAAGCGATCAAAATAAATATTTGCCTTAGATAGAGAAAGTTTACTTTGTTTTGATTGATCTTCCTAAAGATACGATATCTTTACTGCCGCATTGATTTATTTATTTCCATTATTTGCTGTCATGTATATTCCGTGATTTAGTGTCACACCGAGAAGGAATAATTTCATCAAATTGACTTCTTAGCAATGTGGGAGTCTTACATCAGAAATGAAGCGATAATATTGGCATGAAATTTTAATTTCTTTACGTGACATATCAGAAGTTGACTTATTGCATTAGTTTTACCAGTGCATGTGAAAATATTGTCAAAAGTGTACAACTTAATGGTGTCATCATGGAACAACTTAGTTTAAGATGCAAAACTCAACTAGTGCGTCTTGTTGGCGATAATGCTCTTTAGGCAAGAGATGTGGCCAGAGAATGTAATAGAAAGCATCCCGATAGACCTCCAGTGAACAGCAATACTATACACCGCATAAACACAGTTTTCAAGGAAACTGGCAGTATATCAAGGCATATTCTCAAAAACACAAACAATGTAAGGGTGATTACAAATAATTAGCGAATATTACAATATTTTCACGTTCTCAAGCTCGAATGAGGACCATTCGAGCTTGAGAACGGCTTCTCTAGACTTAAATATCCCTAGAGAAAATATTAGAAGTGTCTGGTAAAATATAAAAGTAATTCATTTAAGCTGAAACTTTTACATTCTCTCTCTCTCTCAAGGTTTTATTTTGTGTACATTTCTATTTAGAACTCTGGATGTTCAGTCATACTCACGGTACTTCATTAGGGTTCACAAAATACCATAAGTTCACACTCGATCAGCTGACAGAAGACAGTTATTATAGCGACAACGTAACTGACTTCCACCCATAGAGATGATAGAGTGCTGATATGGAACTCAAAACTGCCATCAATTGAAATGCGCCATATTGGAACACAAACGTGATCAATGACGTCGATACCATGGCGAATATTCAAATAAATAAAGTTAAGGATATATCAATAAATTTTAATAGCACTTGCAATTTGTAATGATAATTAGTAGCATATGTTAGATTTTAATAACACCTGACGATGTTTTACAAGGTATCAAAAAGTTAAGAGACAAACCCACAGCTGGTGCAGATGGTATACCATCATACCTTGTCAAGGATTGCGCAAGTATATTTGCTAAACCACTAAGCGTGATCTTCAATCTATCACTGCAAACTACAACCTTTCCTGATCGCTGGAAAATTGCTAGGATTTGTCCGATATTAAAGAAAGGTAACAAGGAAGATGTCACCAATTACAGACCGATTTCCATAATTCCAATATTCGCCAAAGTTTTTGAATCTGTAATCCATACAAATTTAACATTTAAATGCAAATCCATCATCTCGCCATGTCAGCACGGTTTCGTTCCTCGAAGATCAACAACGACTAACTTATGCACCATTAGTCAAAAAATAGCAGAAACTCTTGATGATGGTGGACAGATGGACGTTGTTTACACAGATTTTAGTCGTGCGTTCGACACCATTGACCATTCATTACTGTTGAATAAACTGTCATTACTCGGATTTGGTAACTCTTTGATTCACTTCCTAAACTCTTATTTGAGGGACAGGCAAAACTTCGTCTACTTTAACGGATACGAATCCTATAGCTTTGTGTCAACCTCAGGAGTCCCACAAGGATCCAACCTAGGACCACTACTATTCATTTTATTCATAAATGATTTACTTACTACTCTGGACTGTCCAGTGTTGGCATACGCTGATGATTTAAAGATCTTTCAAACCGTTTCCTCAAATAGTGACATCGACTTTCTGCAACAGAATTTAAATAAAATCTATGACTGGTGTACTACAAACAAATTAAGACTCAACATACCTAAATGTTGCTGTGTGTCTTTCACTCGACGACAAAATTACTGGCACTCATCATATAATATTGACGGGGTTTCCCTCTTAAAACTCACATCCGTGAAAGACCTTGGTGTAGTTTTTGATGATAAACTCACCTTCGCAGAGCATGTTCAAAATGCTACCAACTCTGCATATAAGTCGCTCGGATTTATTATAAGAACCGCCCGAGACTTTTACAATATATCAGCCATCAAGAGTCTTTTTTGGGCTTATGTTGTTAGTAAGCTGGAATATGCTTCTACTGTTTGGTACCCGATATACAACACACAAATAAACCGAATTGAGCGTGTGCAAAGGAAATTCTTGAAGTATTTAAGTTTTAAGATAGATGGCAGATATCCTGAGCGCAACGTACCATATATAGAACTATTAGCAAGGCATACATTTTCATCTCTCTCCGAGAGGCGACAACAAAGCAGTGCATCACTGGTCATCAACCTTGTTAATAACCGCATCGACGCTCCGGATCTTCTCGCTGAGCTTCAGTTTTCAGTGCCCAGACTAGCGTCAAGAGCAAGCAGCACTTTTTACCTGCCCACACCTAGAACTAATATATTGTTGAGAGCCCCCCTTCTTCATGGTGCACAGAATGCAGACCTTCGTTGTGATGATGTTTTCTGTGGTGTATAATATGTATTAACTTTTTGGTATATTTTCTTTTGTCGTTATTATTCTTTAGTTAATATGTAAGTGTATTATGTGTATTATCAATGTTGCTGTTAAATGTCCACTTGGATTTATATCTGTTGGGCTTAAATACATACATACATATTATTTTATCCTATGTATTTTATATGGCATTGTTTTGTTTTATTAAAGTTGTGGACAACTTAGAACTATAGACAGTTTCGAAACTTACGACGAACTGGTAACATATACTTTACTCATTCTCAGGTTTAATAAGAGAGAAAGGAAAAAATTTCTTTCAACGCCATATAATAATACGTAGGAAAAATCTAATACAAGGTTCATGAGATCTTCACGACTTGTCATAACAATCCAACATTGTATGTTGTCTTCAGGAGTAAATAATATACTGCAGTAGTTGTTGTATAATTTATTGATGATTAAAGAATATTAGTTTACTTAATTCCTTCCTTATTGATTTTCCTTGTATTTTTTCTATAAACTTCTTCGCTAAATTATGAAATCTAATTTTGCTATAAGACGATATTATAGTTTTACTTAAAATTGAAACATGAGTTTCTTCCAGAGGTGACATATCTAACAAATGATGGGATAAACTAGAAAAAATGTTTTGGGGAACATAACTTGATAGAAAATAAACAAAAGTCGTTAGGAAGTTTTCTTCTTGTGGAATTTTGTTTCCTGTCAAGACCTTTACTTTCCAAATTTGTTTTTCGGTGAACTGGCACATATATCGTACTTTCTTTGATGGGTAGATTAATTTACCTAAGAAATAGTGAAGAAAATTTAAAGAAATATATATGTTATACATCATTTATTTACCTCTACCCTTTGTTTTCAGGAATATCAAATGATTCTAAATACAAATATACTTTTTTAGATTTTCTTTGTCCGAATTCAATGTTGGAATAACTCCCTCTTTAATTTGCACAATCTGCCGCGTTCTATCAAAATCCTTTTCGAGGAAATGTAGTGAACAAACACTTTTGCAGGGACTTATGGCGCCCCCTGTAACAGTAATCCACACAACAATGTTTGGGCATTCTACAAAACATTATTTCACATAGAAACACTAAGTATTATCATAATTTCAGAATATTTTTAAGCTATGGCATTATTCTGCAACTTACATATGAAAAGTTAGTTCTCCGTCATCTTTGTAACTATTGCTTTTGCAGGAACTGCAAGGTTAGGTAACATCAGTAACACTTTTCAACTTGCAAAAAACTTAACGTGACTTAACACAAGTACTTCCTAAAGAAAATTAACGTAAGCACGACGCTACATGAAACATGACGCATATAATGACGCCTGTGTTCCAAGATGTCCTTTAGTCTTTTGATGGTGCACCGTAGCGATGCGCATACGGTTCATTGGCAGTCTATCAGGTCTGTGCTTCCACCGCGCTCATATGCAACCCATTAAGATCAGAGGTGAATAAGGTAAAAAAATGACATGTAGGAAACTTTCAGCTAATCAGATTATAATTTGCCGCGCAATCAAAATTTTGAAACCCAGAAAACATGTCGTAACATTTAAAAGACGAATTGGTTAGTGTATATCTTACTTCTTTTTTTTTATAACAACAGCGTAAGTTGCCGACGAAAGAAAACTAAAAGTTTTGAGGATAAACTTGATCCCCTAAACGTGAGGTTCTGCCAATATGAAAACTGCGATTTACAACACTCGATAGTCCATGAATTTCTCAAGATTCATTCAAATCTGTAATTGCCGGTCTAGAAGGGCTTTTATCGGAAATTAAACAACCAGATATTTAATATTAACTTTGAACGTTCCCTAAACTGGAAAAAACTTTCACTATTGTAACAACTTAAATTGTAATTCACAACAATTGTGTGGCTTAAAGGTTTCGATTTGCTTCGTGCCTTTCAACTGCGCCAGAAGAATCATGTTAGAACCGGCGTTCCACCAGCAACAAACAAAAATATTTAGATTTCATTTGCGATCCGTTCGACAGGCGCGTGCAATCAAGCTTCAATCTCTACAAAACTCATTCCGCTGACACCGACGTTATAAAGCCGGTTGGACCCGATAGAATAACATCAAAACTTTCCCAGGTTTCTGGAAAATAAATAAAAGTATGAAAAGAAAAGTTCTGCGTGTACTATCTACGAAAGCCGATTGGAAAATTTAACAATCCGCTATCGATATCATGTATATGAATGGGAGCGCTTCTATTTCGGAAAAGTTTTAATTAAAGGTGTGTTATTGTTTTGAAAAAGCAGTGATTCTCTCTGACAAACATAAATGCAGGAATAGATATACATATGCTTTTGTACTTCGCTTCCGCAGATTAATAAATTTATTTCCCAAAACATGCATAATCACCAAATTGGGTAATCATTCCCCGAGTCCGATGGGTTCTAATTCAATAACAATTCAGTCAACAAGGACGGCCTACACATTTTGCTCCCACACAAACATTATTACTACCCCTATTAAATTCAATTTAATCCCATCGGTATCCTATTAGAGAGTTGCGGTGGTGTCACTCGTGAGTTCAGGACGAGCCAGCCCTGAATCAATATTTGGTTTATGACTTGGTGAAAGGAAACATTAGATGATCCCAGACGATGTTATACCTACCGAAAATGTCAATCAACATCTGTATAGATTACATTGTAGGGATATCTGAGATCATTACTTTTAAAACCGTCTCCTAAACGTGTTTGTAATCATAAATAAATATGTAAACGATTATATGTTTGGATTTCATTCTGATAATTGAATTCATTCATGGCCAATTGAAGATATAGTAAGGAACTTGTCACAGTACTTACAAGCGCAGAGATTCTTAATTACAGCACAATTACACAGATCCGCGATGATAAAATTATTTCAAAAATTTTGAGTGGTTCTTATGGTATCTTTTGCGCTGATTACAGAAAAAAATAGTGAAAAAAATCTATCACCCTTTATCGGCCAGTTTGAGTTAAAAGGAAGATTTAGTTTAATATTCTCCTTTCTTATAGATGCATATATGTAGAGATAATGATAAATATTTGTTAGGCAATACCCCCAAAATTATTAAAAATAATTCGTTTCATTATTTTTTAGTAAAGGTAATTATAATATTGCAGCAGATTATATTGTCTATTGCAGTTAAACGATATGTTTACCACATTTAGACGTTTAGACAAATATCTCATTAAAACAAATTTCTTTCAAGTTTCATTTTCATTTGGATTAGGATCCGGGTCATACCGTAAAAAGTGACATACTACATTTGGTTGCAGTAAAGCATTTCTTGTTAACAGCGGTGTTGCCGCGGGCAATAGTAGTGCAGGTACTCTAGACTTTAGACAGATGCAACGTGCTCTCCTGGCTCGCTCCAACACAAATGATTCGCTCGTGCTTCTTCGGTTTTACGCGTTGTTGCAAGGGGTACAGCACCAAATCCTCTCACGCACTCAAACTGGACGGGTGATTCTTTCTTTTGGTGTACATACGAGGTTTACAAATTATCCAAGTATCATTACATTCTTTGAGTTCGGGCTAAGTACCTTCCCTCGTAAGTACCTTGATTCAATCTTTGGTCTACAATTTAAAACAAAAAAAAACAACCTGGAATTTTTAGAATTGTAATATTACATAAGAAAGATACGTTGTTGTTAAATCTAACGCTGTTATCAGCCTTTCATCGTATTATCTAATTTAACTTAATTAAGGATTTAATATGCGGGAAAGCAGGAAAATGTAAAATAGAAAATAATAAACTTCTCTTCCGCAATAAGGTATGCAAGGAAATGCCCTACAAAAATTACAAGGAGAGATACAACCGACAATTAAAATTAATTCACCCCGTTTGCGTGCTCAGGATAGGAATAATGTTTTTTTAATTGCCGCTTTGGCACGGTTTTAGTCGCTCTGTGAGCGATACCTAATGGTGTCAATGATAACGTTATCTCAAGTCATTATATATACAATTCGCACATGTTTCTTATTATTCCATGTATTGATTTGCACTACATTTGTGACTTCATGTGACATATTGAATTTGTATTTGGTTTAACTGTCTTCTCATTATGTATGAGTCAATATACCTACTATTAAATAACTAGATCTTACCATATATTATAATAACATAATTACTTTCACTAGTTATTCAAACCACTGAACAAAGGATTTATTAGATATGATAGAATCTACTTCAATTGAATTATTTAGAATCCCTGAGAAAGTAAGATTACAATGTATAGTAAAAATGTAGTTATTTAAGTTATTCAGCTAATAACTTTTATTGGGCACATTATTAAGAGATTGAAACAACGGCCTTTACGTATTATTTTTACGTTTATAATTATAGTATTAGTATTCATACAACATTTACCATTTTACCTGTTATTTCTTTTTTCGAAAAAAGCTCCCTAAAAAAACTCCTTAAAAGCTCCCTAAAAAACTCGAAAGCTCATAGAAAACCCTCTCAAAAAAGCTCCTCAACGACTCCCTCCCGATAAATTTAATGTCTTAAGCTTAACATGTGTTGGAGTTGCAGCTTTTTACACACGATCTGCTTTCCCTCATAACTCTCAATTGTACTAGATTAGTGCAGGGTAGACCACCGCTCTTCCTAATGTCAAACTCTTTGAGTTTGCGAAACTCGCACGGAATCTAAAGCACCCCGTTTTTTATGACCAATCCTCGTCACCACTTTAACCAATTTCTGTCTCTACGGTCGTTATTTTCTACCACGAATAGGCGATAAATCCAGCCATAGAATCATACACTAATACTTACACTATGTTACTTTCTATGAATTATGAAACCTAAAGAATCGTTTACTATTTAAATTGATGTTACTTGACTTATATAAGTCTATTCTATATTGTATCAATGTACTGTATTTTGTAAATTTTTATTTCGACCGTATCTGTGGTAACGCATTTCTATTTGGGGTTGCCCTGGAGAGTTTTCCTTGGTAATGGGTTAGTTTGTTTAAAACAAAAAGAGTATAGTATTTTTCGAAACATTTTATCTAGAAAATCTTTGAAATTTGATTATTTTTTAATTTGAAATCCTAAAGAATAGTTTAACTTACTTCCTTTGAATGGTAGTACCCCATCTTTGGTGCACAGATAATATGTAACCGGTTATTTGATGGTCAGGAATCGTCCCTGATTTGATCTTGGAATTTTGAAGAGCAATTCAAACATTCAAGGCAAGTTTTGGCTGTGGGTTTCCTGCTGGTGTTTGGTACACTTCATGAGAGCTGAAATGATTTCTGTAATTCGGCACTTATATTGGAGGAATTATTATATCAATATTCTTTTGAACTTTTTATTTCAAAATACGTACAAGGTATTTCAAGGTTAAATATTTATTAAATAATTGTCATATTTATTTGATGAAATTTGTATGTTTGAGGTTGATAACGATTCTTTGGGTATTCGTATTTGATTTTCCTATCACTATATTTTACTTTCATGCGTTGGTGCACTAACTTATGAAAAATCGTTTGGTGGGAATTTGGTGGGAAATTTGAATTTACTTATATTTGTAAAACGACAGATTTAAAACAGAAATTTTTATTATAGTGATTTTTATATAGTACTATACTACTCACCTGAGAGTATGTGTAGAAAGCTTATTTCTTTGTCATATTTTTCACACTAACACTAATAAATTCAGTACCGTTTGTTAAACAGTGTTTTATTCGATATAACGTATAGGAAAACATCACTTAATCATAATAAACAATCACATTATAGATTCATTGATATGAAATTGAGAGTTGCAAAGAGCTTTAATGACGGCGATATATTCCTCCCACATCCCATGAGCCACTAAATAAAATTTAGTATGACATCATATTTGTTGATAGGGGGGCGAAATAACTTGAGAGGGGGGGAGCAAATATACAGTCAGGGCCACCTGCAATTTGGTTTCTTTGCGAAATTGTAAAAAGTATCACAGATGACTCTGAGGGGTATTCAATAGAATCAAGCAGTTATTTAATTTATAAAAAGTACTATTTAAATTTTAAAATATTGTCTACAACTTTCGTAGTAGTAGATATATAAATATGCAATATACCATATCCACTTGAATGAGCTCAAAAGCATAGAAATCTCACTGCTTGCGAGCACCTACCTAATGGTGCTTCTCGTTTCACATTAGTTTCATTTCTAGTTAATGAAACGATTAATTTCTCTTTCAGTATACATTCTGGAATAATCAAAAATAATTATTGTTTTAGCGGTCTACATTTTCCCTTTTATGAACCGCCCAAATGACCGAATCGCGTGACCGGTTCCTAATGTGACTTTGTATTGCTGTACCTTTGCGTTTCTATGAATAACATTTAACGCGTCAGCTATAAAACGCAATAAAGTAGTAATTTGAAATAACAGAATAAATTATGTTTCACATGCATTACGAACACATGAAATATATATGCATGTGTGTGAATATGCACATCTGTAAATAAGATAAATAAATTGCAGACAATTTAATACCGAAAAAAAACATTCGGTGAGACAAACTAGAAAAGTTTCTTGGTTTGTCATTTCGTTTTTGTAGCTAAAACTTCTGTATAATCACACGAAAGGCTGAAGCATATATAGAGTTCTAATTAAGTAGGATATTTCAATATTATTAACGAAGCGGTAGGTAAATCTCAATTGCGTAAGTAGCAAGTTTGAACAATCAATTATTGCTACTTTCGGCCCACGCTTCTACAGCGTATTGTATTATGTAAATGAAGATTAAAACTTTGTAGGGGTATTGTTGAATTCGTGCCGATGTATTGAAAAATTCAGCGCCATCTCGACGTGCGTTCTCAGGCGCGCTTCTTGCCTTTCCTTTGTAGATTAAATATTTAATTCCGTGAAGAACGAAACGGCACGTCAATCAAGCATTCTCCCTCTTTATTCTTATGACGCACAATCGTTGCGGGTATATTAGGCGTATTTTCTCATTTTCTTTGCTCCGGTTCCCTTTTTCTTATTCACTCGCCTTCGACTTGTATTACACGTTGCAAAAAGGGGCACATCGTCGAGTCTCTGCCTGGCAAACAAGTGTCCCTTAACTTTGCGTAAGCGGAGTGGGCGTGACACCAGCTAGCTACTTCCGGCCTACGGAACAGCCCACGTCACTCATCGTCCCTCGGATCTTCAACAAAGGGAATAAATCATTGAAAAAAATTTCATTACTTTATATTGCTTTATCGTGTCATCAGTCAAGGATGTGTTTCATCAAGTTGTTTTTTATTTTCTCGCCGTCTCGCCCGCTATTTTTATCCGATTCGTAGCTGAAGTGGCGCAGTTTGGGGAGACTTTAATTTATTTTCCGAAATTGGAGTGAAATGGTGACCTTTTATTATGAATTAAACTAGAGTGCCAGCGTGCTAATTTAATTAAGTTCTGTAATAACAACATAACATTCAATATTATTTTTTATGGGGCGTATTATAGAACATAAAGGATCTCTCAAGAAAGGTGTTGGTTAGATAGAACTGCTTTGGTAGTTGACGTAGTAAAAGGTTAGAAAACCAGACAGAATCTAACTACTAGAAATGAATAGCGAAGTCACTCAAAATTGTTGAGTGTTATGATTAGACGGGCTCTTTACATTTTTGACTCCAACTCTTACTATTTTGGTTGATCACTAGGCAGCATTACCTTCACTAATAACTATTAGTGTTTCACAAATAGAATTGTACCGAAAATAAAACCAATTCATGCGAAATTATGAAGAAAAGATCTTCTCAAAGATAGTTTGGCTTAATTCAGTTTTATTCTTGGTACAATTTTATTTCGCATTTTCATTCCTAGCGAATTAATTTGGATGTTTATTGGTGCCATTACTGTTTACTTTGATCATCTGCCAAAAGCTTTCCTCGCTTTACCCTTGACCTGCCCATTGGTAGCCTTAGATTAACAAATTATGGAGCAATGAAGCAAGATAAGCAATGTCTTCCTCTCTTTCCCTTCCAATTTCAAGTTCGTGTAATACACCAAGCATGCAATAAAAGTTAGCCATCAGTTGACTTATTTCAATGAAAAGTCAAAGGTTCGACACTCGGCTCGATTTATTCCATCGCAAAAGCAACAATTATACCTATTTATTATATTATTTTTTGGAGTGTAAAAAACAGTTACATTTTTTATGCTATCTCAGAGTGTGTGCATTTGTTGTCAAATTTCGTAACTGTCAATCAGTTATAAAAGATCTTTTGTAAACACTTATCATTTCGTGCAGTTAATAAAATAGCACCAGTAGGCTTTTCTAAATTTGTTGTTCAAAATTTTGTGAAAAAAAAAAGTGAAAACGGAAGGTAATAAAAAATTTTTAATGTACTTTCTATAAAATCGTGTAATGATTTTATAAAAACTGTTTAGTTATGGGTTGCGGAAAGCACTGTTCGCCGGAAAAACGTGAACTAATAAAAAAATTTGCGTCCGAGGGTAAATCGTATTCCCAAATAAGGGAATTGCTGGGCTGTTCCAATAAAATGATAATAAATGCCCTAAGATATGAACAAAAAGTTGAATCCCGTGGTAGGAAGCGAGTTTTGTCACCCTTAATGGTAAAACGGTTAGTACGGACGACTAAAGCAAATCCCTTTATGACAGCTACGGAGCTCAAAAAAACATTGGATGTGCCGGCAAGCGTGGAAACTATTCGCCGCAGACTTCGAGACGACAGCCTCAATGCCTGTAGTCCTCGAAAAGTGCCGCTCCTTTCCTCTAAGCATGTTGCTAAACGGATATCTTTTGCTAAAGCACATCTAAATTGGCCAAAGGAAAAGTGGAGAAATGTGCAATGGACTGACGAATCCAAAATTTTTCTTTTTGGTGGAAAGGGTTCCAGATGTTTTGTCCGTAGGCCACCTAACAGCGAATACAAACCACAATTCACAGCAAAAACTATCAAACATGGAGGTCATAGTATTATGGTATGGGGTTGCTTCTCGTATCAAGGTGTGGGTCCTATATATTGGATCAAAACCATTATGGATTCATCGGTTTATGTAAAAATCCTTGATGAAATTATGCTGCCGTATGCTTCCTACGAAATGCCGCTGGTGTGGGCCTTCCAGCAAGACAATGACCCCAAACACACCAGCAAAATGGCAAAAAAATGGTTCAACGATAACTCTATCAATGTAATGGAGTGGCCTGCACAGTCCCCAGATTTGAACCCTATCGAAAATCTGTGGACGGACATAAAGAAGGGTGTATCTACAATAAAACCAACAAGCGTTGAAGGGCTCTGCGAGGCTGTGCAGAAAATTTGGAGCTCCATCAAAGTTGAAAGATGCCAGCACTTAGTGGATTCAATGGGAAGGCGTTGTGCCGCGGTAATAGCAAACAAAGGGCACGCGACAAAGTATTGAAACCATACAATTAATTTATCTACAAGATATCTGAGTGAAATTTTTGATTTATTTTAAGAAAGACCACTAATTTTTGTTAAAAATGAACTGAAGTGCTATTATTTTGACTGTGTTTTTAAGTTTTTTGTTTAAATTAATTAGCGTATTATAAACTGTTGAAAAAGACCAAATAATTTTCTTATGATAATAAACCATTAACATCAAAGAATTTATTATTTTGTTTTGAGTTGAATCGGCCCAACAGTTAAACAGATGTAAACGGAGTCAGTATAAATTTGTGCGTGGTGCTATTATATTGACCGCAGCTGTAATTACGTATTGCATTATTTTGCGTTTTCACAAAAAATACTTAATAAACATTTGATCGGCATATTAATGTAGGATATCAAAAGGAAGGTACTTCAATGCTCTTTCGTGATGATCTAATGCGCCACCCTATTCCCATTTGAAAAATTTAAACTAAATCATAAAAACTAAATTTTGGAGGTGCAAATGCGCGTAAAAAACTGTGAATACAGTAAAAATGAAAAATTTTGTTCTTATTATGTTTATGCAGTAACACCTATGTGTTTTAAGAACTCCAAAGCACTCTCGATGAAAAGAAAAAAATTTAAAAAAGAATTCTTTTTATGTCAAGAAATATCAAATTTAGTACAGTTGTACTCAAAATGTTATCGCGAATCAAAATATCAAAAATATAGAGGTAGTCCCATTTAAAAATCGAAAATTGAAGTCATTTCCGGTAAAACCGAAAGTGAAAAAAATTTATTGACTGTGTCAAAAAATATAAATTTATGCCCCGTACTTAAGTCCCAAATTTCGTTTCTCTATCTCAAATACGTCAGAAATTATAGGGGTCAGAAACACCCGGTATATTTATAAGAAGTCAAGAGAAGTTTGAAGAATATATTTAACAAGGCAGACTTTGCTGTAATAATATTTAGATCAAGACACGTATTTGGGAAAGTGGTGGGGGTTAAATTTGCATAAAGGTAGTTATGGTGTGTGTTCTACTGCTGGGTATAAAGAAATCGCAGTTATGTTCCAAATTAAACAGGAAATATTTCGCAACTAGTCTTCATTCTGATTAAGTCTTATTTATATTACAAGGTCTTTGCATTATGTGGTATTGTCCCCACACTATCAACCATCAAATTGCAATATATACTCTGACCATCTCAATATAAGGGCATCGACGTGTTACCCTTACCTCAGAATTAATTAAATAGACGATACAAAGGCACCGATCAGCCACCATTATATCACCGATCCCTTTTGATGTTGCTACCTTACGGGTAGATGACTTAATTTTCCCCGTTTCGCTTCCAGCGGTACGTTAAAGAGAATATAACCGCTAGTTTAACAAACGTCGTAAATAACAGAGAATTATATTTCTGTAGTTTAGTTACGGAGAATACGCCTCGCGGCAACACAATTGTTATTTATAACTAGAAAAAATAGAATTACTCCACGTTAAAATCTCGGCAAATGGAAATTAGAACGGGAATAAGCATTATTAATGCGGCGCATACACTATGCGAAGTTAAAGCGAGATAATTCCGCTCCACGTAGTAGAACAAATCGCGACGTAGAGCAGCGCGACCGATGTTTGGGAAAAAAATCGCCCCACAACGAATTCCCAGGTCTAAGCGTCGAAATTTACGGAGCTCACGGCGCAAATGGAGTTTCTGTCCGTTTTTGCGCGATCATATAACATTAACATACCATTAATTAAGGAGGAACAACGTGTGATTCATTGCAGCCTGATGAGCGCGGAATGATAACGAACCGCTAGCATAGTTGACGTCACATGTGAACGGAACTTTTTAGGGAATTTGTGCGCAGGGTATATGTTAAGCACGCGGTAACCTAGAGGAATTTATTTCCAGTATGAAGCCGTTTGTTTCTAGACTAGATGCAAAAAGCACCACACCGCCCTTATATGCCTTGGTTATTGCACACTTTATTATAATTTGTTTCCGGAAGCGGTTTATGCAAATTCCTTTTCATCCGCGTGGTACGTCAAGCCGACGCGAGCTTTTGGACTTAATTATCCGGCAAGCTGTTTGTATATACACTGTTGGTTTTCTCCTTGAGATGCTGCTGCGAAAATTAGTAGTAATGGGCGAACAGGAATCAAAAAACGTTATGTTAAATGAATATTTAATGGATACGATAAGAACCTTTTCCTAATGATTCTGATTCTTTTACTAAACGATTCAAGAATCGATTTATAATTTCCGATACCTTTTCGCCGCTCGTCGATACCTTTTTCTTTGTTGATATACACTGTGTATCAGCCAAATAGAATAAGTTCGCTAATAAATAAATGGATGCGTGTTTGAAGAAAAGTAGATTGGTATTTTTAGTTGTGAATTTTTTCAACAGAAGCCTTTCATACATGGTGTGTCATGTAACAGTGACCAATACCAACTTTTTTTTTATTTAAAATGCTGTATACATCCTGTATATTATTCAATGTTTGGGTTCTTCAGAAAATACTAGACATATTTCAAGCACGTTTTCCTATAGTTATCTTCAACTATTTCGGAAATATTTAGTGTTTTCAGCTTTTTTGCGAAAAAATAACATTAAGAGTGAACATTATTTGATTACAGAAATTCGCTACAACACACTCAAAAACTAATAAGTAATGTGTTTTTTCTTGTTAATGTAAAAAACAGAAACCAAAAAGAAAAAAAACATTTCTTTTTACCGTTATGAAATAAACAAAAACTGTAAATGCTTTTGTTTACTTTTATTTAAAACGACTTGCCTTCGGAAATTGTTGTCTGCCAGTATGACAGTTTAGTTGTCAGTGTTATAGTCAATGGACCAGAAAATTAATACCCAGGCTCGGCCTCTGGCAGGGATGCAAGCATTGGCGTCTAGACTATTACCTCACGCAGGTCCTGAGTGGGCATGGATGCTTCAGAGCATACGCCAAGCGCTTTGGCAAGGATAGTACTGATTAGTTACTGTTCTAATAGCGACACCGTGGAGCACCCCCTTTTTGCTTGCCCTAGGTGGGGTGGGGCCAGAGTGACGGTCTATCGTGACCTGGGTCTAGAGCTGGCTCCAAACAATCTGGTTCCTACTATGATTGAGAGTACAGAACAGTGGTTGAAGATCCAGCATTTGGTAAGAACCATCATGAGTTGCAAGGAGAAGGAGAAGAGAAGTTCTTGTTTTATGCCGCTGGCACTGTGATGTTTTCCAACGGTTCCAGAGTGTCCAGAGAAGGCAAAGGAGGGGTTTTAGTCGGAGCAGCGCCCGACACTACCGGAGCACAATGAACCCGTGCTCTGGTGCAAAGCGGTTTTCCTTCACAAAAAAAAAAAACAACTAAATGATGATAACAAATTGAATATTTCGCTTGAGTTTAATGAAAACCAACATACTTCTAGTCGATAAGCAGCTACAATCTTCGATGTTAGCCATTCATCGCTTATTCGAACATTAAAAGAACATAAAATGCACCCCTACAAAATGATACCAACTCAGGAGCTCATGGGAGACGATTTTGACCGGAGAACGTATTTTTGTGAACAAATGATGGCAATGTTAGACAACAATGTGATCCAATTAGAACATGTTTTATTTTCTGATGAGTACACCTTTACATTCCACGGTCATCTAAGCGTCAAAATTGTCGCTATTGGTCGAGGGAAAATCCACAACGGATGAGAGAAGAACATACGCAATACGCTGTAAAGGTTCATGTTTGCGCAGGAATTGTTGGAGACCATATCATAGGTCCCTTTTTCATTGATAGCAATTTAAATGGCGATAATTATTTAGCATTACTCCAAAATCCAACTTTGACAAACTTATATCATGATCCAGCAAACCCACTAATTCTATATACCTCTATATAATCATTACAAGGGATTGAATAGATTAAATGGGAATTTTTTAAGGGTGGGGTTCTTCATTTTAATTTTGTAAAGCAATTTTGTTTTTATGTACAATTTTTATAAACAAGTTTTAATGTTGCATTAATGTTTTCAGATAATTTTTTAGCATAAGGAATTGATGATTGTATACTAATTAATACATTATACTCTATCTCTCTTTAACAAATTTCACAATAATCTACAATTTACTTTGAAGATGGAAAATAATAATTACCTAAACTATTTGGACATTACAATTCGTACAGAGGATAAACGAATATTTGCTGCATGGTATAATAAACTCATATCTTCTGAGAGATATCTAAACTATCATGCCAATGTACCACTCTCTTACAAAAAGAATGTCGTTAGTGCCTTAATAGACAGAGGTTTAAAACTAACAAGTCCTATAGACACACCTGAAATTTTAATGAAACTTAATACTATACTTAAAACTAACAACTACCTCCAGAAGTTCATAAACAAAATCACTAAACAACGTTTACATAATTATATGCTAAGTATTCAATGAACGTTATAGGTGAAGGTTAGAATAGAGTAATGAAACTCGTTCTTTCGTTCATCCAAAAACGTTTACATAAATTATGTAATAGTAAAACACATTTCATTCGTTACTTTAAGTGTCGTCTTAATTGTTTGTATTCGTCTCATTTACCAGTTTTTAATTTGTAATATCAACGTGACAATGACTTTATGTTTTAATATCACAGTTTACTTCTACTATTAGATAATCCGGAATAATTCTAAATCGAATCGCTTAGGCGACGAGTGCAAAGAAGACCCATTTGACATTTCACACAATTGAGTCTACAGTATCGAGAGATAATTCCTATTTATTTTCCTCATTATTGATTTCATGATACACTGAACATAATTGGAATAGAAATCGCTTCGAACTGTTTCGCTAAAACGTTTAATCTCCAGACAGCGGTGATCGAAGTTCTCGTCTGCCCCAACTAGATCAATAGAAGCATTTACGAGAAAATTGAAAGCTCCGCTAAGAGTTTATTGATGTTTGTCACGGACTGTTTGCCATCGCGATTTTCTATAGCGCAATCACCGAATGATTCTGCCGTACTTTTTTTTTATCCAAACGATCGCATCGTGAAGAAAAAGTTGCATTTCTTTACCGATTAAATTTTCATTTCTACACTGACAAAAAACTGGTAGTAATATCTATAATCTACATTTATTGAGTGAATTTTCATAGACAGTTTTGAAGAAGAACTTTGTGCTTTTTTTAAATTAATAGTACCAATTCCAGAAACATTGAAATATTTAGACGATTTGTTAATTAAAAATAAAGTTGAACGCGAGAAAATAGATGAATACTTGAAGTTGACAACTCTTTGCATGTCCCAGAACTGTTTTCAGTTTGAAGGCAACTTCTACGAACAGCAACAGGGCACAGCGATGGGCAACAGCTTGTCTCCATTTATAGCGAATTTGTTTATGAGTCACTTTGAAACCGATTTTAAAAGAAACGCTAAGTATTTCCCTAAAGTATGGATTAGGTACGTTGACGATATTTTCGCCATTTTTAATACTAATTTGTGTGATTTGGATGATTTCCTAATTGAATTAAATTCGAAATTCAGTACTATTAATCTTACAATAGAAAAGGAAAACAATGATCAACTACCATTTTTAGATGCTTTGGTTATTAGGAATAATAATAACATAGAAATAGATATCTTCCAAAAAGACACCAATGTCAACAAGTTTATAACAGCGGACTCGAATCATAGTTTTCAGCAAAAAATCCCCTCTTTTAATTTTCTTATCCATCGGTTGTTAAGTTTTCCGCTTACAAAAGATAGATATGAAAAAGAATTGTGTTTAATTAAAAAGATCGCAAAGTACAATGGTTTCAATTCGGAAATAGTAACTAAGATAATTAGGAAACATAAACTTAAGAATCATATTCAGGATTCCACATGTTTGCTACCTCAACAAACCCGCGGTAATAAATTTGTTTCTTTGCCATATCATTCAACCACACGTAAGTTAAACAGCATTTTTAAAGAACAGGATCTGCAAATTGCATTTAAGTCGAGCAGTTCATTAAAATCTCTTTTGGGTAACACTAAAGATAAAATTGAGGTAGATCAAAAATCTGGGATTTATGAAATAAGTTGTAGAGACTGTAGTCAAAAATATGTCGGGCAAACTAGGCGCTCAATTTCAACTCGTTATAAAGAACATATTGCACATTTCAAATACAACAGACCAGATAAATCTTGCGTTGCTCGACATATTTTAAACACAGGTCACGGGATGCCTACAGATAGCCTCAGGCTAGTTAAAACTGTAAATAACTTTCGAGAATTGGATAGTTACGAAAGTATTTATATACTTAAGAACAAATGTAAATTATTGAATGCCGACAAAGGACCTATACCCGAGTCCGGCTTATACGAATTATTGTAATTTATTTGCTAGGTCGTTACGTCCCACTAGATTTAGATATAAGCCTTGTTGTTTGTAAAAGATGTCAGTGTTATTCCACTAGTGATTTGGTGAAGAGCATATCTTCCAAGGTTTACCTTAGCCGAAAACACTATGTTTAACACTGCTCTTCACTTGTTTCTACTGAAGATGGCAACTTAGTTGCCGAAATACGTATTTAGATTTGTTATCTAATTTTGTGGTAAGGGATTTTTTCACCTTTCTTTTGGGATTTTTGTTATAATAGTTTTAGCAAAATTTTACCTATTCGTAATGATTTTTTTAATTCTTTTAGGACCGATTTTTGGTTCAGTGTAACTCAAGCGTTTTTTTTAAAGAAAATTATTAATTACTTCAATAACATGAGGATTTCAATATCGTATGTTTCTAAATGAACAATAAGCTCTTTTTTCTCTTTAATCCAGACCAATTAAATCAAAACAACGAAAAAATTGGAATATCTACCATCACCGTCGGCATATCTGTGGGGATTCCGTAAGCCCTAGAGGATTATGAAACTCGGCTTTTATCCTACACGAGATCCTTCCGGGCCTGATTTTAATTCATTTAAAAACGGTCCAATTATTCCGATTTTTCACCAAAAATTTCATATCTGATGGGCGCCCATACAACCTACACACAAACACACGTACGTATATGTTCAAGCAAAATTTATTAAAATGAAAACGGACGCAACATTAAAAACGTTTTAGTGGTCATTAAGTTATCCGCCAGCGAACGGTTTTTAGGGGGCTTTTTTATCATCAGTCCTATTACCATAAATTCCGAATTTCCCTTACAAATATTTGCTTTTCGATTAAAAGCCCTTTATACCTTTGTTCACGCGAAAAACTGAAATACATCACGGTCGGCTGAGTGGCACACTAACACCTTAATTGTTTTAGTCCCATTTTAACGCATGACGAGCGGTATATAGTGAAAACGAAACAAAACAATTCCGGGTTAAATTCATTCGCGTTTCTGGAATTTAATATGAAATTTCGCTTTCATAAATTAAAACCATGCTGAGATTTAATATACAAATGGGTATTACATTCTTTTGTTACGTACGTTACGTAGATATACGAAGCCAACCTATCCTGGAACTGAGTGCCCCCAGATAGCAACTCGACAACTTATAAAAGCGGATTAACCAATTATTTTTTGGTGAAAACGTAGCAGAAGAGAGATAAGTATTTTATGAAAAACACTGAAGCAGAAGAATAAAAATTAATGTATAATTTGTGTATAGCTAAATCCTTGGAAGATAAGAAAATATCAAAATTTTACAGAAATAAATATTTTAAACGAAAAATTAAAAATTTTAAAACGATAGTGTATAAAAAAAGATTGCCTAACGCAACCATAACATAAGACGTAACGTAAAATAAAATAAGAAGTCATGGAGATACAATGTATTCATTTATATATCGGTATACTGTAACGTAAGCCCCAATTTATTACGTAAGAGATGCCCAAGTTTTGTCTTTTACATTACGAAAATTGCAGCTAGTCAATACATAGCCTAATACACGCCGACAGCTATAAGTTGGTGGGGGACATATCGTCAGACCAGCCGCGCACAACAGCGATTTGCCGGTGTTTGCTTAAGAATTGCGTTTAATAAAATAAAATTGTATTTTATTAAATAATGAATAAATGAAAATAACTAACGAGGCTTAAGTTTTTGTAGCTTTCTTTCACTTTTACTAGAAGCTACTTTGGCATTAATACTTTCGACATAACTATTCAGAAATATATCGCACAGGTATGAAGAGACGTATGCTCCAATTCAACAACAAACGGCTAACGACACAATGAAAATGGTGAAGTACTTCATACGTCATGCACACGTGACACGTGGTATCCAAACGTATACGGATGCATGACCTACGCAAACCTGCTCAGTTGTAAATTTAGCTGCCAGATGGCGCACAAATAGTAATCGGCGGGAAGCCGAGAGTCCCCACCCTCTGCCAATACTGAATGTGACTTCAGAATCGCGTGGACTGCGACAAGATGCCTACTCCCGTTCTATCTCATAGGCCTGTATCTCTAGTCGGCGTTGGGCTAGTAAATGGAATACGCGTGAATTCTGGTGACGTCAAATTTAAGGCAGGTCAAGGTCTGCGATCCAAACAACCGCCATATTGAATTTTATCCTATGTTATTTATATGGCGTTAAATCTGTGCGTTTTTATTCTATTATTTTTATTAAATCGGTGAATATTTAAGGACTGATATTGTGCTAAGTATGTTCCCTGAAGTATGTGTTAACAGTTCATCCCAAGTTTAACCTGGAAATGATCTGTACTTTCAGGATAATAACCGAAATTCAAGTGCTAGTCACTTCATGCAGACTAAATCATGGATAAACATACGAATTTTCAGTTTTTAAGAAAACAAATAGTCGATGCCGTTTAAAATAATTGCTAATCGAAAAGACTTATTCAAAGAATTTGGTATTTTACTCCTTTAGAGCCAGAACACAGTTTTCTAGGTTATGTTATAATTTGTAAAGGTAAATTTTACAAAAATGTTGCCACAATATTTAATGCCTTTGGTTTGCAGGCTAAGATGATCACCAAACATTTTATTGAAGTATCGATTCTTTCAAATTTCTTTGATAGGAAGCAGCTAGCACGAGGGGAAAATGGTTTCGAATGCTCCCGCTTTAAATCGAAACCCAGCAATATTAAAGGGGAAGGTGCGTACGAGTATGAAATTCAAAGTGTACAATGTGGAGGTGAAAATAAAAATGAATATATCAAGACAAGGTTATTAACTACCTATATTAATTTTGCATGTAGGTACATATTGATAAAGATGACGGCATCGTTAAAGCAAGATGCGAATGTCCAAGTGGACTTCTGTTATGTCATCGACGATGGCTAGGAATCAAATATAGATATCTTACAGAAATCTTATTTACCAAGTTTATAGAATTTTTATTACATCAATAAACTATCTGGCCACTTATCTTTCTACTTATTTATTTCTTTAAAGTTAAAATTGTTTATTATCTAGGTATGTTATTGCAATAAGAAATTTACGATTTCACAATTGTAGTGCCGTTCTCACTAAGAAAACAAAATGACCATATAAATATAGTCGATGACTATTTTCAGATTTATGTGTTCCTATGCTCAGTTATATGTAACCTCTAATATAAATAAAACAAAATACTAGCCTAAATGAAATTTATTAAAGTAACAGTAAGTTATAAAATTGTTGTACTTCCTTTATTCACTTCCTGGCTTTGGAAAGGAAAAGAATTTATACTCTTCTCTATTATATTAATAAAAAAAAATGTATTATCGATGCTTTGCTGCGCGAACAATGACTACTCTTCGAATATCACTTGTTATCCTGAAAGTACAGATAATTTCCAGGTTAAACTTGGGATGAACTGTTAACACATACTTCAGGGAACATACTTAGCACAATATCAGTCCTTAAATATTCACCGATTTAATAAAAATAATAAAATAAAAACGCACAGATTTAACGCCATATAAATAACACAGGATAAAATTCAATATGGCGGTTGTTTGGATCGCAGACCTTGACCTGCCTCAATACTGACGTCAGAGAATTCACGCGTAAGCAGAGTAGGTAAGGCAGATGCAAAATTAACGGTGAATATGCGTCAATCTATTTATTTTATTTTTTTTTATATCTGTTATGTGAGTTCTTAGGTATATTGGTGACAGTGTTTTCCATATAACTTGATAAACTTTATTGATGATTTTATGAATTGTAGTGATGCTCATATGATGAGACCAAGCTAAACTTCGACACACCTCGTGATAAAAACTTAAAAATTGATTATAAATACTTTGGTGTTTCAAAAATTACTATTTGCTTACTGTAGTGGTGGGTACTATCGATAGTGACTATCAATAACTGTTGATAGTTTTGCCCATCGATAGTTGACTATCGATAGTCCACTATCGATAACTGTCGATAATGGACTATTAATAATTATCGATAGTGGACTATGAATATTATCGATAACTATTGAGAGTAAAGATGACTATCGATATTTGGCTATGGATAATATAATTATGGTTAACTCACTATGGTATAGGAGAAGACAATGCAAAAATAAAAATTGGGATGGAACGGTAATATACTCTCTTAAAGAACATTTACAGTTACTTACATTAGTTCAGTATTGATAAATATTACCGAATTAACGATAGCTGACCCGTTTATAGATATACCGATAGTGTGTAACAGTGTTTCCTTTTTCGCGAGATGTAACTTTGAGAACGCTCTTATAAACGTAAAAATAGGGTGAAAAATGTTGCTTTTATATGAAAATATGGATGGTTCAGAAGTACAGTCACCGACAGATTTGAGTGGACACTAAGCGATTTTTAATTAAACTATAAATTTTACTCGTAGTTATTTAAGAATATACAAAATCATATGATGTTCTAGCAGATCAAATAGTTAAACATAAATAATATCCAAAAACATACTAATATTACAAAACAAATATATTAATAATAAAATAATATACTATGTCAACTCAATTCTTTCGGTGACTGTATGTTAATGTAAGCCGGAAAGTTAATTAAACGTTTAGGTATATAATAAATTATAGTATAATGATATAATAATCAATTGCCATACAATAATAGTAATAAAAAATGTGAAAATTTGCACAATAATAATAGTTTTGCAGAGTCTTTTGGCAAGTACTTACAACTTACATTGAGTGGCTTCTGAATCGCCCATATATTAGTAAATGAAAATTTGATTTTAAAAATTTAAAAAAAAAATCTGATACTTACTGATCTTCTGAAACAACTAATGATACTTCACAAACTCCCGAAACAGAAGAAAACATTTTGGAAGAGAAACATTATATTTCTTCATTGTCGTCGGAATAAGTAGACGAAATGTATGCACTTTATCTTTAGAAGATTGTGATTGCTTATTTTGCAGGCTAGATTTGTACTAACTTATTTCAAAATTTAATTGTGTATAATGGAAAAAAAATAGGACAAGGATTACTTTTTTACACGAAAATTTAAACCTGATAATTCCGGAGATTTCGCTCTCAACAATAATTGTAGTTGACAATTTTTTGTGTTTCTTTTTTTTTTAATTCTGAACAAAACAGTATCAACACCCACCTACCTGTAAAATAATATCGAAGAAAATATTTTGAGGAAACGAAAGATATGAAGGCATTTCGTACAATCCGAAGCCCAGGCTATTCTTCGGGTCAATATTCAGCATTGCTATAATTTTCTTTCAACACCATATAGGAATTACTTCCACATCTTGCACTTGCACGATAACAACAACATTGAATTAACAACAACGCGATTTCGACTTCCTGGACAGAACACTAGGAATTCCTCCCTTTTAAATTATCATGTTCTTAGCACTAACAAAACAAGAACGAATGCTATCGCTACAATTTTTCCTCGCCTTAATCTAAATGATTAAAGACCTAGGACAACTATTCCCCAGCGTTGGTATTGTCAGACAAGGGAGAAGTTACCGCCAGCAAAGTTACGTTCCGTAAAGAAAGGAACAGGAGTGATGCAAATCTAATCTTCGCTATTAAGGAACCGCGACTGCGGTAGCTTGACGGTCGACGGTATCTTAGCGAGTACGTGACAAAAATAGCGTTAAGGGGTGTGTCGCTGATGACAAAGCTATCCTTACGGGGGATCTCCAGACAGTTGCCGAGGAATCGTGTTCTCTTCCCACACCGATTATCACCGTCGCATTAGCGACGCAGTAAAGCCTTTAAAGTGGAGTCGTAGTGGAACAAACTAAAATTATATGCTGTAATTTGTGGTAGGTATAATTGTGGTATTAGTGGAATTCTTCCATTCTGATGTGCCTCATAACGTATTAAAAGGGTTTTGTTGCTCTATGTTCTATCAGAAAATTTTATAGTATTGCAATTTTTCTTTTTCAATATGCATTTATTGCCGTTACTTAAACGAATTCATATTTCTTTATGCCAGTTCATGTAGAATTTCAATCTATTGTATATATCGAGCTTTGAGGTTCTTTGGATAATATCCTAGTGAGTCTGGCACATTCTGAAACTTGCTCAATATCCTCACAGTGCCTCCTTCAGGATTCTGTCTTTGAACTCCTCAAAGCTTTGTTGAAATCAGGAGGCCTTTCTACATTCATCCCAGGCTGCTGTTTTCTAAGCTCTATTGAACTTTCTCCTGACTTCCTTTTTCATGTTTCCACTGGTACTATTTCACCAGGGTACCTTCCTGGAGAATTCCTTGTTTACCATGAAGCAGTTATCATTGAACATTGATATCATACATCGATTTTCCATGATACAAATTGCAGGTCTATTGTATTGCTTATCTTTCTTTAAATCTCTTTTAAACTGAAATCTAGTTCTGTTGTATATCATTCCCAGTTAGTTCTTCAGGGATTGCGCAATTGATATATCTGTGATCTGGGCAATTCTCCTCATCATTCATACGCCAACCAAAAACGTTCCTATCTACAAAGGCGGTTGCTAACATTATATCTACTACCTTTAGTATGTCTTGTCTATGCATTTAGTATGTCTAAATTATTTGCCATAATAAATTCTAGTAAAGACTCACCTCTTGGGTTGTTGTTAGTGTTCAGGCCACTGATATGCGTTCGCGTCAAAGCCGATGATGAGTTGCGATCCGCTAGTTCTGCAGCTCATCACCAGGTTTTCCACTTCCTTGGTGGGTAGTAGGTCAGAGTCGTCAAACGGAAGATATGCCGACCCAATAGCTAAATCTGTCAACATATTCCTATCCCCTGACCTTATAAGAGTGGTTAGATCCAAGATAACATACGAAGCATAATGTTGCTAAAAATGCTATTTGACAAACAAGAGCTTTTACGTGATTGCCACAATTACTATGGAACCAACTTCTGTCGCATACAAAGTATTTCTACACCTGTCATCGCTACACTCTTACAAGGAATAACCAGACCTGTAATTTACAGACTTATGCGTAACCAATCGTACATAAGGAAATCGCCTGGTGTCGACAACCAAATAAATATATTACAAATTAAAATAGATCATCACAGGACACTTAAGCCTCTCAAAGAGTACTGATTGTAAATTCTGTGCTAATGCAATGGCTTGGCAAAAACTATGCTTAGAGAATCTCAACGCAGATAGCTACGTAGAGGATCTACTCTTAAAAATGCTAGACTAATTAAGACGTAAAATTAAAAGGCATTTTCCAATATTCTTCAAGGCTTCTCATTAAAGCTGGTTTTCCTTTTAGCATTCCCAAACTCATATATGTATAATAACTAAGCAATGAATGCACAATAAGTCCAACGAATAGAGGAAAACGGACTATGGGAAAGGTGGTAACGGCAGTTCTAAAAAGAACAAAGACTGAATGTACTAACTAAATTGAATTTAAAAACGTATTGACAAAGGAACACCGACAAAGGGCAAATATAGACTGCGATGAAACAGTAAAGACTGGAAGAGAGAGATAATTTGAAGCCCCCGGTTATTAGTCAAGACGTAGTCACCTGTAAAAATAGTATGCATAATTCTTGACTGTAAGTAATTTATTAAAAACGAACTATGTACATTACTTACAATCAACCACAAAGTTACCAGCAGTTATTTGGTTTTTTTTTCGAAATAATTTACGTCATCATAGAGAATATGTAATACGTTTTATTTTTGATAAATATAGAATAATAAACTATCATACATATGGTAGAATAAAATACCCGGCCTCCTTTATTATTTCTTCTTTTCGACAATAACTTGCCCTTGAGAATATGAAGGGGAAACTGAAAACTATGATTATTAGAGAATATTATTATTAATTGTAATAAAGGTGTAAAAGAACGTTTACAGTTTTTTTCTTTTATAACATTATCCACCTTCATATTTTGTGCCATTGCTATGACTTGACAAGGAAAAGATGCTGGTTTTGAAAAATTCCAAGAGCGTGTGGCAGCTGCACTGCAACTAGTTAAGAGGGCAAAATTAGTAAACGTCTTCTATTAAAAATGAAATTATGAGGGAGCTGAGATGATCACTGTAAAAATAAACGTATAATGCTGTCCCAACATTTATCCAATCTAATCTAATCAGGAAAAGAATTTATGTTATTCAGGAGAAATGTCTTGAGACACACCAATCTATATAAAACATTGACAAAGGAATAGACGATTTATCTACAATGTAAGAAAGGTTATTCGAGCTGCAATCTGCAAAGAAGTCTTGCCCATATCACAGTTATTAAAAAAGAATGTGTATTTGAAAACACATATTGTAGATAAAAAACATCTAAAAACGATAAAAACTCCTTGACAAATTTTAACTTTTAATTCGCATCGCACGAAGGAAATTGCAAAGTCGTCGTACTTGGTAATTTTAATTCTTCTCCTCGGCGAACAGAAATTCCTTAGGGCACGCGAATACTTCTTAAAATTCTCACGGAACTCGGAACTATTATCAGAACAAGGAAATTTCCTTATCGCATTACCTACCACATACGTAGCTCGGAAAAGAAAAAGTAAAAAAGCATTTCATCTGAGTGCAAGTAAGCACTACCCACATCGAATACTAATATCGCCCTAATGCAGATAATATTTCCTCTTCAATTCGCAGGAACATCACGGAACATAATTAAAGGAAAGAGAATTTTTTTTCTTAATCGAATAATTTAGTCGAGTTTGACTCTTTTTTTTAGTTTCAATTATTCCGTAAAAACAAAAGAGTTAATCAGAGTAACTGCTTTTCCGCAGTAAATTAGCCCAATTCAATCAAAGCACCAGCCTTCGGAGGAAACGGAACCTCAAATCCGGTCAGTAAAAGTGAAACAAGAGACTTGCGAAACGTGACTAATTATGTTATTGATTCCTAGGAAATAGCATTTCGTTTCTCTAAAAGAACACTAATAGACGGATTCTCATTTATTAAACCTAACATCATTACGAATAGGATATTCAATAGAATGAGCTTATAACATATAAGTTCAGATATTTCTAGAGAATATAATATCCATTCTGAAAATTATACAACACAACAGATGCAGTAACAAGTATTGCCTACAATTAGCGCACATCTGTACGACTATTGCTCAAGACTGTGCTACATCAATTGGTTCAGAAGATAAAATATTAAAAACAAATAATTGCAAATCATTTAAAGTTACACAGGTTTTATGATAGTGACGAGAATACGCAGAGAAGATTTTATAATTGAAGATTCTATGGGATTTTTTTCTCGAATTGCAAATTATTATTTTGTGATCTGACAAGGGTAGCTTTTCAAACAACGGAATTCCAGTAACGTATGGCATAAGGTAAAATTGCCAAAAATTGGGAAATTTACTAAAAAACCTTAATAATTAATTAATAATTTTTAGGAAAACACAAAGGAACATAATCTTTTGCTCACAATTTTGAGGTATCTTTTTTTTTAATAACGACTTTTCCCTGTTTTACTTTCAAAACACCGTAGCCATGTTGTTGTACTTCATGGGCTTCTCCTTTTTCAATAAACTGCCTTCATCTGTATTAAGTTCTCCTAATTTAATCATATTTCGACGCAAATTGAAGGCAATATTACTAAAACAGCCTTTTTATTCTTTTGACGAATTTATTAATTTTAAATTTTGACCTGTCTCCTTGTTGTAAACGTGCTTATTGATTCATTTTTATTTATTGTTTTTGTTTATTGTATCTTTATCTGTCGGACAACATTTATTTGTTTATTGGCAATATTAAATCTATCTATCTATCATCTTGAAGGATCCTGCTGAAGACTTTGCTCTTACTTTTCTTGTTGGCGGAAATCTGTTATGAACCCATTAAGGATTCTTATTTTGTCGATAGATCACAGTGAAATACTCATACCTCAATCATATGACTTCTACAGGATACTAACCTGACAATTACACCAAGTAAATATGCTTTGCTTTTGGTAAATATGCTTTGGCAATGTCTGCTGTGCAAGTTATACATACTGGGTTCCATTCTCTTTATTAGACATATAAAACTTTAAAGTAAAACTTGTCAATGGATCGCCGATATAGTAGGTCACCAATTATACACCGGTAAAGGATTCACCTATGATGTCGCTGGGGAGACAAGAAATAATTTATTACTTTAACAATTTATTCTGAGTATTTGTTCACACAACAATCAACAACAACAGCTTCTTCAATTTTTTTTAAATTTATTGAAGTTATGAATAAGTACAACAAAGACGAAAAGCTAGAACGAAAACGTAAACATTCTTGGTAAAATATTTTTTGCTGATTTAGGTATACCTTAAATGGTGAGATCGGCTCTCAGAATTTTCGGTTTGTATCCCACATTTATCCATTAAAAAATACTAAATTTCAGCCATTCTCATACTCAAAACTTTACTCAAACGCAATACGCTCAAAAAGTCAATGTCTAGACTTATTGGCCCAGTTCTTATCGGCGGAATTCTCTATCTGTTACGAAACCACGTCATGCCATTAATTGGGATACTGAATGTTGATGAGCTTTGGTTCCAAATGGATGAGGTTCAGGCACATTTTACTAATGCCGTCAGGAATTTTCTAAATAACATATTCCAAAGCTGATGGAATGGCAGATTTAATCCAATACCATGGCAAACAAGATCAGACGATTCGTCCCCAGATGATTTCTTTCTTTGGGGTCACCTAAAAAGTACAGTTAACGATAATGTGCAAAAACATAACTTGGACGAATAGAAAGACCATATATATATATGAACATACGTACTGCATCTGATAGAATACCTCTATAATTTATTAAAAATTTTTTGCATTCTTTTCAAGGCCGTCTCGCTTATTGAAAAAAATCTAGTGTGTGAATATACCTTACAATAATAGTAAAATAAGAGAAGTGCCATTTGCTTTTGCATTGCTTTTAGACAATTTCTGTAATAAACATATTTAATATGTTTTTAATCTGTGGTGTTTCTATGAAAGCGTATAAACAATAAAATAAAGAAAATTTTTTCAATAAATGTTGAAAATAACAATTAGCACTTTAATCTATTTCCGCTATACCAATAAATGATAAATTTACATTAACAAAATGAAAAATAAATGCATTCATTGCATATTTACGTACTAGGAATATATACACTGAAGTATTCATGGTGATAGAACTTCATTAAAAGCAGAGATAAGCTATTAAAAGTCACAATTTCTAAACTGTCATCTTGGCTTTAAATTATTCTTTTTTAAATTATATTTTGCGTAACTTTTGCTTTGTTGGCAGCGTTTAGCAATATGGTGCGATAATATTGCTGTCTCGTTTCGCTAGCTAATCTCTTATAATTAATTTTTCTTGAGTTTAATAATAATATCAATTTATTGGCATCACATACATAAATACATACAGATATGCCAAAAAGACTGAATCACCCTAAGGTGCTCTTCCTCCAGCCTTTAATTGCGTCCAAATTTTGACAGTTTAAGCCAGAAGTATAATTTGTTTGAATTGGCACACGTTGAATTTATCCTTTTCTTTCCATCATTTATGTCATCTTCGTTAATGTAAGACTCTATAACTTGGGGAGCATCTCTAGATCTATATACATATAACCTTCCATTTTAATTTTCAAAAGCCCAAGTAATTTATAAGCTTGCTGTCACTTTGACATATATTCTGATATTTTTCCAAATCTCCACTTATTTTGTTTTTACTGCCAACTTTTTTTAATTTCAGGAAACGTCACATTTTATTTTAATAAATGATCACGTATTAGGCTTGTATTTGATTCTTTCTACTATAACCACGAATCTATGAAAGTAATTGACAGCATTGGTTGAACATATAAGACTCACCGGCTTTACAGAACACATTTGTATATAGTATTAGCAAAAACGCCATCTATCTATGTAGAAGGGTTCTGAATTAGTCTTGTTGGTTCAATAATTAATGATATCATATTAAAACATGCAAAAATACTAAAAATACTTAAAAAAACACTAATACTACTTCGGTAAGTACCTTTGCAAAGATGAATTCATATATACGAGTCTGGAAATTTTAATCCGAACGAGGGCGTTCGCAGCCCACACAAAACATACCGACCGACATAGATATAATCCCAACAGTCTGAATTATCCGGACCAGATTTCACTCTGCGGAATTATTTACAAAAACGGACACACGAAACTTTCCGGCAGTTTAACGAAGTCCGCACGTCCCGCGTACAAAAATCCCCCAAGTCAACGACCGGATTTTAATAAGCTAGTCCGCGTTTCGCATCCCCGGTCGACCCAAACAACCAACCTTTGGTTAGCTGCCGTTGTTTCTGATAAGCGACGTCCGTTTTGTTTCGTATTAATTAACACTCGGTTTTTAATGAATTAATTATCGTATCGTAGGAATAGGTAGTGGATCATTAACCCTCGTCATCGCGATTGCTTGAAATATCTGTTAAGAATACTTCATGCGTAATGATTTACGGTTTAGGCCTTGGATATCCAAAATAGGAAGCGTATGTGTAAAATATGAAGATGATCTGTTGTACAGGTCAACTAGGTGCGGTATATTTAATTCCGAACAAATCACTTAAATCGGAGAAAATAAACACATGATGTGCCTTGGTTTGAAAGAGTCATAATCTAAAATCGGGCATCCGGCCCTATCTCTTTCTCTTAATTGCTGTTTTCTTGCATACTTTTTGTTTGTTTGAAATGGGAGGCTGAATTAGGATTGTTTAATGCCCTCCTAAAGAAGATATAATAATAAGAGAGGGAATCCTATTCCATTCTTTATTTATTTAAATATCTTTTATGACAACATGTTTCGGCTAAACACCATCTTCAGGTCATAAAATACGTCTATTAGGAAAAAAAATAAATTTGTCGTAATCATGTAAAACCAAACGATTTTATATTGAGAATAAACGATGTTGAAGGAAATGCGTTTTTATTATATGTTTCGTTTGACTTGACATGGTGGGTGAAAATTTTTTCTTTTACTTCGTTTGGAATCTACTTTCAAGAAAACTTCGATCTTAAGTCCATCCTACAGAAATAATAATAATAATAATAGTCAAAAACCTTCCATCATCCAATTCATAAAGAACTTACTACAAAATGCCAAAATCCAGCAGCCCAATATTTCTTTGCGCAGCACCTTATTGACAGTAGACATCAAAAATAGTCCCACTTACAAGCTCTCCAAATACTCTCCCTAAGACTCTCAACCCTTGCACTGAAAACAGTAATTTCTTTATCTAAAACTTCAAATACTTTGTAGACAATCTGAGTAGATCAATATGACCATTGTTAATTTTATTTAGAGAAACCAAAACGCCGGTTTAAATACTTTAACTAGGTAACGTTCACTCGATGCTTTCCTCACATTCTTTAACTGTAAACATAATTCACAATCATGGAAGGCGAATTAGAGCCACTCTGATGATTCTTTGAAACATTCAACTTACCAAAAATCCACACATTCATTCGATCGTTACCTAATGTCCTCTCACGTCACCATCCGGCTCAGAAGGACGGTGTCATAAATTTCTTAGCACAAAAGGCTATCGTCATGCCCAAACGTAAATCTTTATCAAGAAAGCTAAATAATAAATTTTCGCTCGTTGTTTTAAACATTTTCTGCGACAAAAATGTAGACGCTAAGGGGTCATGTCTGATAGCCAAGTAGCCATCAGGGCACTGAGCTCAAATATTATCAGCTTCAAGATGGTTTCGTAGTGCCTAGGAAGGGTTTTTTTTTTAGTTTAGAATTTAAATTCAGGTGAGCTTTAAATTTCCGGTTGAATAAATCCATTTCCATTTTAATAAACTTAAGATTAAGATTATGACGATTTTGTTTGTAAACCTTTTGAACAGCTAACGTGCACGTTAGCGAACGCCAAAATAAATAGTTAAATACCTCTACGCTCTTTATCATGGATCCGCTACTACCAAGAAAATAGTTTAATACATATGTAAAGAAAGAAACAACTGTGATAAAGTTTAGGTGACAAGACACCTGCACCGTACTTCCACGGGCGTTCTTCGACATACGTCATTAGGCGCATTTACGGTGTTCCAAGTAGTCCTCCTAATCGGTCATATTTGTAATAAAATGATAAATTTTAACATCGTTGACTTAAGCCATTCCAATATCCTGGTGCCCTGTACTAGTCTGTACAGACTGCACTGACTTGCCAAAAATTGCATGTTTTTTTTTCGTCTAAAACCACGCAATCACACAGAATGTGAGATGAGATCTTTGCTATCCCATTACACAGTCTGCAGACTTATGCT
Source organism: Cetonia aurata (assembly GCA_949128085.1). NCBI lineage: Eukaryota > Metazoa > Arthropoda > Insecta > Coleoptera > Scarabaeidae > Cetonia > Cetonia aurata. The sequence goes on along the minus strand of OX421882.1, from coordinate 11,504,058 downwards.
AATACGGAGAGCGTAAGACTGTGAAGAAAGTCATCCAGATATATCTAATATAAAGAACAAAAGACCGAGAGTAGAGTCTTGTGGCACGCCGAATATTGTAGTGCAGAGTGAATACTTGTTTTATTCTATTCAAATTATTTTGAGTTAAGTTTATGGCATTACCATTACAATCATGAGTTTGAATGTACTTTATACATACCTATTTGTAGCTTTCCTAGACCTAAATCTACAAGAAATATATAATAATTTAAAATAATTATCACCACCATAATTCAATTCTACCCCATTCTTATTTGCACCAGCAACCTTTTTATACGATATCTCTTGCATTTATCTTTACATGCGTAATTGCGCTTTCCACCAACCAAAACAACAATTAACTATAGCTGCCATTACAGGTGCAAGCAATTAATTTAGTCGCACTATTTAAAGGAAACATTTATACTTTTTAATTCCTGTAATGTGTATACACAGTCGTATTGTTAATATGCATTTAGATAAAAGAAAATGTTTTACGTATCTGAGGGTAAATACTATATTACTATTTTAAATTGTATTCAAAGCGAGATTCTAATCAATTTTGTGCTCACGAGAAACTGTGTTACATTTGTTACTCTACTCATTATTTTCTACTTACATTTGCATTATTATATTTATTTCAGGGTTTTATTGTCAGATACAAACGCATAAGTTTTGTTCAATTTGTTATTAGGAAATTATGCCTTAAAATATAAAAAATGAAATACATGAATGAATTTACTTGTAGATACCTATGTATATAACAATGATCACTCTGCTAAAAGTATTATTAATAGTTGCACTTAATTAATTTCATATTTTTTCAATACTCCTTCATCTCCACTGACTAAACGAATGGTACTTAACTTATTTACTTTAATTTTATCCTTCTTCTATATAAAAGTCCAACTTCGGCTTAGCATGTTGAAAATTGGTGGAAGCTTTTTAAATATTTCGAGCAATATTTTTAGTCTCTTTTTCTATTTCGCTTTTAAAAAACGCTCCAACTACTTACTTCCTAATATCGCGGAAAATTTTAGCACGGGCACATAATCACCCTTGTTCTGTAGATTTGAAGTTCTAATTGAACAGAAACGTTCTACAACGTTATAAAAGTTTCTATAGCACAATGAGTCGTTGAGTATATTGCTTCATTTATTTGTTTCTGTCACAGTAAGTATACAGGATATTTATCTTTAAATATTGCAATTTCAAGAGAGATGACCTACTTCTTGCAAATTCATTGAATGTTCCATATTTTACGTAGGTACATTCTTGTACCACTTTGGTCTAAAGGATAAATATATTATTATTATTATTATTATTATTATTATTACATACATACGTGTTTATTTATAAAACTAGGACGATGTTATAAGCATCAATGTGCCGCAACTCAACATCCGTCATGAGAATACTTAATATTTGCCTGCTGCCAGGACTAATATATTGTTGCGTTCTCCAGTCTATGTTATGACCAACAACTTTAATAAGCTTCCTGAAGACTGTGACATCTACTCGTATATTGGTGCTGAGCTCAACCGTTACATTTCTGACATATTCGATTATTAAATGCAACTTTTGTGTTTTTGTGTCTCTTTAGCAATGTCACAAAATCTACATTCGGCTTCCTTCGCTATTTCAAGCCTGCTTAGATGTCCGTCCAGTTTACAATGGCCTGTAAGGATCCCTGTCAATATACGAGTATTATTTTTACTCAGGTTGATGCATTCTGCAGATCTCTTCTGGTTATAGGTTCCCAGAAGAGTTTTAGCGACATGGTATGCCTAGACTAGTCAGCCTCCATAGAAGTTCATCTACAGTCAAGCTCCATATGAGTGGGGAAGTAACTCCCCCTTGTGGACATTCTCTGGTCGTCCAGGTTTCCCGCCTCCATTTCCACTGATCTAGTAGAGAGCAGCTGCGACAGCCATCTGAGCGTCGTACCCCTCTTTTAATTAATGCTTTCTTGACGGCCTCGTGCGGAGTGTTGTCAAAAGCGCCCTCTATATCTAGAAAAGCACACACTACAGTTTCTTTGTTCGTCAGTGCATCCTGGATTTGATCTGTCAGCTCCACTAATGCAGTCTCAGTGGATTTGCCCATTTCATAGACGTGCTGACAGGGGTGTAAAGGCACCCGCTCCAGGATGTCTGCCCTGATATAATTATCTACCGCCTTTTCCACTGTTTTCAGAACGAATGATGTGGTTCTTTGAGGTCTTTGAGATTTGGGATGTGTAGTATCTTTCTTCCCTACTTTTGGTATAAAAGCGACTCCCTTCTTCTGACTTCTGGTATGTAGCCCAGTTCTAAGCTATTCCGGCTCATCCGAATTACGTGTAGTAGGATTACGTCCTGCCCTTTCCTGAAGTAGCGCTGAAAAGATCCCATCTACTCCTGGTATCTTTAAAAGGTTGAAAAGTGTTTATGGCCCATTTCAGCCGTTCGCTACTACATATGTGCTTAGCCATTATTGTAGCTTCCTGTGTGTGGGTCTTCTGTGTTCCTAGTGTAGGTTTTCCGGGGTGACTGTGTTTCCTTCAGGAAAGTAAGTTTCTAGGAGGAGAAGAGCTCTTTCCTCTTCACTGTCAGTGAAGCTTCCATCTGGTTTCCTTAGTGTCACTCCTGTATCGACCCTGCCCTTTGCCAATACCTTGTGTAGTCTTGCGGCAGCAGGTGTTGAGTCGATATCCTCACAAAACTTCCTGAAACTACCTCGTTTTGCTTTTCTAATGGCTTTATTGTAGGAGGTAAGGCTTCTCGGCGTAACTCTGCCAATCTCCGGATTAAAGAGTCTGCGTGTATCGGATCTCAACATACTTAGGCTTTATCTACCCCATTAAAGAAAAGAGTACTATATTTAATAAAATAAATTTGAAATTTGAGCCAATTTTACGTATAATCCTAGACACAAAATCACACATTTTTATAAAATATCTTTTAACCTTTATCTACTAGCACTACGCATTGCAATACACAAAGGAAAATGAGAAATGTAACAATAAATAACGCGAATTTGGAAATACATCCAGTCACAAAATAATGGTCAATATATCAACAAATAAGTGCTAATTAAAAGTCCACCAACAAACCGAAAAATAAGGGTAATACCGGGTTTAGCATAATTGAGAGCTTCCGGGAATTACCCTAATTAAAATAAAATCAACAACGAATTTAGAATCAGTCGGTTCGAATACAAAATTAAATTAGCCGTGTTTATGCCTACTAATATTAATTAAATCCCCTAAACAATTTATAAAGGAAAAGAAACAATGAGACCGGGGAATCGTTTCAGGAATTTCATATTTCCCAAGTTTAATCACCCTAAAAGCTTTTTAAGTAAAAAGTAAGCATAAACTCTCCTTTCCTCTTTTTTCTGCAAGAAATATTGTTTTTTCGACTTGTTTTTTTTTTCTTTAACGCTCCTAACTGACGCACAATAAAACAAGATCATTAAAAAATCGCCTGCCGGAGAAAATAAATATTTATTCTAAAGGGAAATCCCCGAGCGAATAATTTCGTACAATTAATTTCGTCCGTTGTGTTCGGAGACGCGACAGGAAAAACGGAAAGAAAAACATCTCGCTAAGAAAAATAGGCGAAACGTTATTTCCTTTATTTTTACGAGAATTAATTGATATTTTTTTTTTTTTCGGTCCCAACGAGGAGGAAGAGGGAAACGCGTTGGCGAGACAGCGAATGGGCAGACGACGTTGATGCAACAGATAACGAGAAATACGCCGCTGTATCGGAAAATACGAAAAATAGAGAGAAACTAATCCCCTACGACACGGAAATAATGGATGTATTGGATTTGGGAATACGTACTGCAACACAACGGATGGAAAGGTAAACTCTTCAGGCGTAATCTCGTGTATCACATCGATAGCTTATACGAATGCAGCTGTTGTGTCAATACGGTATGCAACATCAATTTTCCATGACAATGTCGGAAATACGTTCCCCATTGAATACTGCTAGGACACAATCCGATGGTTCACAAACGAAATTCTATTATTAGAAGCGATCTAAACTAAAAACAGATTACTGGTAGAAGCAATACTAACAGACATAACTGTACTTGATACAACATAGAGAAAGATTTGCTCAAAATTCCAGATAATCCAGATATCATAGCATTATTAAAATCCCGAAATTTATTTATTCATTTCATTCAATCACGAAAAAATTTACTTTAATATTAAATTAAACATAGTATAGGAATCCGCGGGAGTGCGCAAAAACTCATTAAATCGTATCTTGAAGATCGGCGTCAATACATCAGTATAGTGGGTAGGCAGGATGGTATAAAGCGCGAGTTCACATCGGACGGCTTTGTGATTGCAAGGGGGGTTCCACAAGGCTCCATTCTGGGACCCTTATTGTTTCTGGTGTACGTCATCGATTTGCCAGAACGTCTAAGTATTGCCTCAGCATTTCAATACGCCGATGACATGTCATGTATTATTAGTTCGGATACGGTTGAATCTCTGTCAGTGCTAGCGGGTAAATGCAACGACACAATGATCGAATGGTGCGAGACTAATGATTTAATAATAAATAACAAGGTCGCGTTATTGGTTATTACTTTGGTAACAGACATAGGGAAAGCATCTACGTTAAACTGAAATCTAAATCCGTCCCGAATGTCGCAAATTTAAACTTTCTCGGATTTAGCATGGATCCAGCGTTGAATTGGTTTTCGCATAGTGATGCAGTTATTAAGAAACTGAATTCCTGCTATTATGCCATCGTCAACTTGCGCGATTGTGTTGATATTGGGGTTTTAAAAACTTACTATTATGCGCACATTTACTCAAGACTGCGGTATGGCTTAATCTTTTGGGGAGCAAGCACGAATTTTGAGTTTGTTTTCCGGGCGCAAAAAAGAATAGTGCGATCCATATTGAAAAAAAAACCAGCTAGAACCCCATGCAAACCGCTTTTCCAGGACTCAGGCTTGCTACCATTACCCTGCATGTACATATATGAGCTAATACTATTTGTTCATATGCACCAACATTTGTTTGTAAAAAATAATGATTTTAACACAGGAATGACAACCAGATACCATGATATGTTAAGTGTACCACTTCATCGCACATCGCTATTCGAACGTGGTCCTTATTACAGGGGCATCAAGGCTTACAATGCTCTGCCGCGAGCTGTTACGGATTCGAAAACTGCGCGATCGTTCAAAGCTTCACTTAGACGTTACCTGATGGAAAAATGTTTTTACTCTTTTAATGAGTTTCTATTGTATAATAATGGTGTGCAAAATTAATATTGTAAGTGTGTGTGTGTGGGTAAATGCTTTTTTTTTAAAAAATGCTTTTTTTTCTTTTTTAATATGATACTTGACGAAGCTTATATTATCAAGTTACAGCTAATAAACATTATTATTATTATTATAATCTGTTTTACATACCACAAATTTGTATTATAGTTTAATAAACCTGTATTTAACCATGTTTTGGTAATTTTTTGGTTATGTAAATCAAAATTGATCCTGTTAAATTCAATTCAAGCTACTTTAAAAATTATTCCAGGTAGCTAGTTTTAAAATGAAAGCCCGGTATAACTATGTCTGACTAAACAATAACAATTCCTGTATCTAATGGTGTCTATCCTAGCAACCTACGAAACTACCGATGTTTCCTGCCCAGAACGTGACAAGCCCGCTTAAGCAGATAAGTCGCCGGAATTTATCCAGCATTAAGTTCGTCGTTTTACGACCACTAGTAAAAAATGCCGACACAGCCTAGGAGACTGCCACGGCTCGATGTACTCCGCAGCTCGAACGGGACGTCCCAGCCTTATACACGCGTTTTAACGATGCCAGCAGGGGCGCCCCCTATCGGTAGACAGGGCGCGCCGCAAAAAAATTTAAGAGCTGTAGATAAAAGAGCTCCCCGGAGACTGGGAGGAGCGTTAAACTTCCACCGATGGAAAAAAATTTGGTACGTCATTAGCGCCACTGGCGACCTGCTTTGAATTTATGACGCTTTTGTGCGGGTATTTTTAATTGCATTTTAAATTCGCCCGGCGAAAATTCGCATGACGGAAACTAATTACCCAATAATTCTTTTGTTTTCCTAAAAACGGAAAAACGGAAAAATACCAAACCCTTTCAAACCACCTGTCTGTCTAAAGCTGTAATTGGTGTTGATTAAAAGCTGGTATATCCCCCCAATTAATCTGAGGGAAATTCATAATATATCATCAGAAGCTGCGCGGACAAGAACATCACCACAACTAATCCATGCAGCCAGCAGTCGCTTAACTATATACTCTGTCACTTGGTGTATAGTGCATTTCAATCGAAACGAGAGAGGACCTCTTTATCTGATTTATATAAAATTCGGAAAGCTATCTATTGTCATATGAAGGGGCACAATCCCCACCCTTAAAATTTTATGGGTCTTGTGACCACTCATTCATAATGTCTTTTAGTTCACTTTACGGCAACATGTATCAAAAAATCATTCTTTCAAATCAAAGCAAAAAGTAGACAACTTGCAACCTGTATACTAAAACGCGATTAGAATGAAATAGGTTCAAATGCTCACCCTATGTGGTCTCCTCAGATTTCGTAATTTTCTTATAGTAAGCAAAGTAAATCCTACTTGTTTTTGTCACATTCACTTATCATTTTTAAAGTCGTTTTTCTTCATTTTTTATGCTGTCATTTGGGAGATTGGAATTCTGTGTTTTTTTTTTTGGAAGAATCATTTTTCTTCATTGAATGGTGAAGTAAATTGTCATAACTGCAGACATTGGAGTGACACCCAATGTGACGCGTGAATCACATTCACAACGGCCACAGAAACATAATGTATGAGTTAGTATATTTGGCGATCTTCTCATAGGACCCCAAATTCATTTACCGGACATTAAATTGTCAAATGTATTTGAACACGCTGCACCCTACAATCAATCCTTTGATCACAGGAAAATGGAGCAAGAGCCATGTTGGAGAACGAGTATTTCAGCAAGATGTAGCGCCTCCACATTACGTTGCGTGGAGTACGACAATTTTCTTCCTCTCATCCAACAACATGGATTCTAAATTCTGGATTTTAGGTCGGAGAAGGTGGTAACCACGTGCACTTAGGCCACCATTACCGGGCCCATTGTGCTACCTCCCCTAGGTGGCGTCGCTCGCCCACAGCCTATCCGAACCAGCCCAAACTGAGCGTAAGCTCGAGCAGAGCAGCAGACAAGGCGCCGCCAAAATCGATCATGCTGGGCCAGTACTCGCTCAGCATGGAACCTCTGAGTTGGACAAGCACCGGGCAGTCAAATAAAATGTGTGTGTTCCGGCGTCTCGTCTTTTTGGTAACATGCCCGGCACAGTGGGCTGTTAGCCAAGCCCATGCAGTGCATGTATTTGTTTAGCTTGCAGTCGCCGCCGCCGGTCAAAAGCCCCACAATTTGACGTAGGCGAGAAAGCTGCAGGCAATATCTTGCTGTCTTCGCTAATTTCTCCGGGGGGATGATTTCACGCGCTTGACGGCAGGTGGTTATGGACACATAGGAGTGCTTCCATTGCCGCCGTAGGCGTTGTTCACATTGCTCCTCTTACACTGAGACATGCGATGCGCTGCACATGTGACAGTTCGTTCCTGGCGACCACTCGTCTCACCCTTGGGCACCAGACGAGAGCGCCATAAGTTAGTTAGTTAGTTAGTTATTATAAGAGTATACAGCCACAAGGTAATTTTCGGGAAAAGTTCCCAAGTTTTACCCAGGATGCGACGACACTGCCAAAAAGACATACATGCTTTTTCAGTTTTTGTTTTGACGTGCCTACTCCAGCTCAGCCTCTTGTCAAACACAACGCCCAGATATTTGAGATCGTCCGAAAAATTGAGAGCAGTGCCAAATAATTGTGGTGGTTGCAGTTGTTCCACTTTCCTTTTGTTGGTAAAGAGTACCATCTCTGTTTTACCTGGGTTTACAGAGAGGCCACCTTCCCTACACCAATTTTCGATAGTTCTTAAGGCGGTGTGCATTACATTACAGAGCACACCCTCGAGCCTTCCACCAATTAGGACCGTGATATCGTCCGCATATGCGATTGTGTAGTAACCGAACACATTAAGCATACGGACAAGGTCATCTACCAGAAGGTGCCACACATGGATCCTTTTCTTATTTTTGTGTGCATATTAGAATATTTCCTACAAATAATATCCCTGACGAAAATTACCTACAGCATCGAGCCAGAAAAAATCGAAGGATTTGTTTCTGTTGGAAAGAAATGCCAATAACGTTCAAGACAAGTAAAAGATGACGTCATAACTAGAAAAACAAAATGAAAAAAAAACAATATTTTTTAGGTGCATAAAAATAAGATTGGCAGATTTCAGCGTTTTTCAAAAAATCATTTAATAACAAAATTAAGAATATTGTGCTTTACTTTATCTACCCTGTATATTTATAAATCAAGATTAAACACTGATTCAGCTGTTTAGTGCATTATAAACAGTAACTTTGCGTTTATGGGGCAAAACGAGAACACAAAGCTTGGGAACATATCGAAGTTTAAAATAAATGAATGTTTTTTTTGTTGGTTTAATATAGATAAGATATTTTCCCAACGTTAAATTCCAACTCCCTTTTCAAATTATTTCTACATTATACTATAGGACGGATTCTCAATCGATACCCTTCCAAATCCTGCTTTCTAAATGTTGTACCGTTAAAATAATACCCTTAACATTGGAAAGCATCCATTAAACGTTTAATTTGTAAGCGCTGAACGTGACGTTCGATTTTCTTGCCGTAAATTATAACGCGGCGCCAATAAAATTACACACAACACAAGTTTTCTTACCTCTGATAATAAATTGTATTTCTAAATTAATAGTTGCCCACGTTTTACCTAGAATAATCTTAGTTTTTACCTTGGCCCAATCGATCTAGTGTCATGTGGAAATCTCATTAAAATGCCAAAACTTTACGATGGTAATTTCAATTCTATTCCACCAATAATAGACATTTCAGAACTAAGATAACTTAATAGATATAGAGTTAAATTTGCCCAAAACGCTCTGCAATTTAGGTAATCTTTCTAGTAAAATCAGAATAAAATTTTAGCTAACGAAAAAAATGATTACTCACAAGACATTCTGAAAGTGATTTACATCAAAAAAGAAAAAATAGTGCAAATAACCGAGCCGACGTTGATAATCTATCAAAAATATATAATCAACTATTATATATCGTTTTTTACCCCTTGTTATACCATATTTACTCTATAATTTAACTTTTTACTAGACATGTTTTGTATGCACTCTTTTTTACTTTGCCTTTTAGTATCGCAAGCGGGCTTCGCAGTTCGCAATAGATTTTCATTCTTTATGTTAAGTGTCTCTGTTTGTTGTATTTGTCCCGTTTACAAAATTTTAGTGCGTAAAACTTCATATTGTGACAATGACTGTTATTATTATTTTTTATTAGCACAGTTTACTTCCCTTACATTTGCAGGTATTTATATTAAATTGTTTTTATTCTTGTTTAAAAAAAAAAATATTGTGTGCAGATATGTTTTAATTGAAAAAGACTACTAATAAATAGTCGACACGTTTTAAAAGAAAAATTTAATTGCTTGGGTTTTAACCAGAGATAAGATACATCAGGAGATGGGTAACTCCCTTATACATATTTGTTAATGTTTTTCATCTAAAGTACTAAGGAACGTTCCTAGAGGGCGCGCAACAAAACAATATTAAATATGCTTTTATTTAATTTTTGATTTTTTAATATTTATAATTTCAACATAGAAGGCAAATAAAGAAAAGTACCTTTTGCCTAAAGACACTGCAAGACACCGCAGCGTTAAATAAATTGATTAAATTAAAACACCACTAATACTTAAAAAAAAACACACAAAAATAATTAGTATGGAAATAGCAAATACGTGACAGACGCGTAGTAAAACCACTAAACAACAAATCACATGAATGAAGACAAAGGATGCAAGATGCAACCATGATGCAACTGTAAAAAACAGAACCCCCACCCTAAATTTCCTAAACAATTCAAGTTGCCCAATTTGGACTTATAGCGCCATCTAGAAACGTTCCTTGTCACCACCAATTTTTGTTAACATTTTGGCCCATTAAACTTACCCATCTCCTTTAGAACATTGTCTCTGGTTTTAACTAACCTTATTACCAAAGAAAAGACTAATCATCTTGATATATTTACAATACAGGCTAAATATTTTAAACTTTAACCGTTTAAATATTAATGTAAATAATCGTTTGAGTAACAACACTTCATTATGGCTTTTGTTATTTGTGGTTGTAGCAGAACGCTGTTTTCTATCGCTCTAGCATAGTTGCAGTGGCAGAGTATATGATTTTGAAAAATATTAAAATAATCTTATTTCACAAACACTGCGCATTCGTAAAAATCGAACCGGTTAAGCTGAGTATCTCATATCCTCAAACACCTCTCAACAATAATCTTTATTTTTCAGATTGAAAACACTTCTTATGCACGACTTCTGCAACATTAATATGCGAGACGCTTCCACGGAAAACCCGCAAGAAATGATCCCATATCAAAGGCGAGAATGCACATTAGGCGAAGTACGCAGACCGATTGGCAACAACTTTCACGAGATTCGATATCACGCGCAGTGCTAGTTGAAGGAAGCGATCTTTCCTGTGAGATAGTTGACAGTTGAGAATCAATTCTGTAATGTATACGCAGCAATTGTCAGAAAAATAGGAAAAGTAAAAAACATTTATGGTTACAAGGTGTTTATTAAGTTATGTAGCAAATTTTAAAAATAAACAGATGATAAATAAAAGATCTGAAGTTTTTGTCAGTCACTGATGGATAATTCTGGTCTGAAGATATACTTAAAGTGTGAAATCAGTCTTTTATTTAATAGAATTTGTGAAGTAAGGACCTCGCGTTATTATCCTTTGTTGATAATGACTTCACACAAAGTCAACACCGAATACTTGTCGTTTAATTCCACCTGTACCAGAATTTTATGTTAAAGTATTAAATTTTATCACATTTCTCATTCCTGTAACCCCATAAACCTTTTTAGTTAATTAAAATAATTGAATTTCCAGAACTAAACCAACTTTACACTCCATGATAATAAAAGTAAAATATATCCACCAAATCCTTCTGGCTTTTATTCCAAATTAGTTTCATACAAAAAAAAAAAAACATACGACAGATAAAAGTTTCGCCATATCTCAAAAAAAAAAAAAATGTCGTTATTTGTATTCAGTAAAATGGGAAAGTTTTTACGGTACGTTATTCAGGTGAAATGAAAATAAAAATGAAAACACAACAGGCGCCAATATAAGTCCCGTGAACCTTCAGCATTGAAATATTACACTTTAGTCGTTCGCTTTTGTGTAGGCATATTTCGCCCCGTTTACATATACGTGAATATATGTATATAAAAAAAAAACTTTTTTAACTGAATTTTTCCATTACGGAACGCGCGGAATTGTCAAATATATAGAGCCCATACAGATGAAATTATGACACTCGGGCGAAAAACTCCTCTTGTTATATACACATTAGTATTTTTAATAAATCTAGATAAATATGAATTTATTGATGTGTTGTGTGAGCAGTTGTATATCTAAAAGTTTTATATACCTTTATGAATGTATTGAAGTATTAATTAATTGTAAACTCCAAAACAAGGGCTTTATTTTTAAAGTTAAATTACTAATTTTTTACATTTATTTTTAATCAAAATAACAATATTTAAACAACAAATAAAACTATAGAATTTATTGTTGATTAATGTTTGACTTTCTTTTTAAAAGGTTCTATATTATTGATATTTCTAATTTCTGGGGGTAGTGCATTGTAGATTCGAGCAAACGTAACGACGACGACGTTTGTTTTGTTGTTTTGTTCATTTCTCTGATTCGGTGCTGATTGTATTTACCGTTTATTCTTTAAAGCCTTGCTTATGGGCTTTCGATTACTTACTTGCCTACTTGCCACTCTTTGCAACAACGTAAATTGCAACCTCGTGCAGGTTTGAATGGTGTTGCGTAATATTTACAACGTTACAATAAAATGTAAATCCTAAAATGGTAGCAATGAGTCGAAGAAAGTTCAGGGTTCGGACTACTTTCTAAATAACAAGTGTAAAACACATGGAATATATACAGCAAAAAAAGATAAGTCAACAAAACATGTACACTCGTATGTATGTAAAAATATGTACAATGGTAAACTTTAAAACATTTACGGGGCTTCGGTAACGCTTTTGAATACTGAACGCGGAATCTAATAGCTATGTTTCGGTTAATAACGTAAGGCGAAAATTTATGTACGGCACTCTTGTCGACTGAGCCCCGTACGCAATCACTTTTCGCGGGCTACGAGGGTTAGATGACGGTGGCGGTGCTAAATTCGGCTGTACGGTAATAACTGTAAATAACATTCTGGTAGCGCCAGAAACAATGCCGGCGCAACAGCCAGAGCGGAGAAAAATCGGTAAAATGCCTGCGTTACGCCAGTGGGCTCTGCCAACACTACCATCAGACCAGGATTACGAAGCTCAACTTTTATCTCATCCGCAACTAGTTTTTTTTCTGAATTTGATATGAGAATTCCACTCATAAACATTTAGTTAGTGTACATATAATGAATTAAAAAGAAAAATAACGTGTATTGGCATAAAAATAAACAATACATATATGTATCCATATTTTAAACCAACCGGCGCCTTCGCCAAATTTTTTACATATTACCTTTTTACCTTTGAAGATACCTGAAACAGAGGTTAACATTTTCCCTGAGAAAAAAATTACCTCAATGGAAGCGCTGCTCTTAACAGAGAGGATAATATTGCTTATTGGCAAAACAAAAATCGTAGGCTGTGACCTTGGTTTCAATTTTGTTTGAATGACCAATTTTTTCAGCGTCAGTTTCAGCGCACAATTTTTTGAGTTCTCAAACAAGTGTCTGATATACAAGCGACTCCAGCTAACTAAGTGAGGGTGAAAGATAAAGAATTAATTAGTCTTATTTTCTCAGGAACAAAAAAGGAACTTGAAAAAATCATGCAAACGTTGTAGCAGAAAACTAAGAATCAACAAAATAAATTTTCTAGCCTACATCATTTCACTTGAAGGACATGGCAATGACATTTTAACGAAGTAAAAGTACATTTTTACATAAATTTCTAATATAAGGAAGCTTCATATAAAAATTATCTGGGTTCCATCATGACAATTCAATATCTTTTGTGTTAAAAGCATCATAAATCTTCTCAGAATTGCGTTTAAGTGCTGAACTAAACCTTTTTAATAATACCCATTAGTTTACGTTTACAGGACAGACAGTTTAGATGATGTAATAATTTTTCCAAAACGTAAGATGGGTGAAGATCATGTTAATAATTCAACCAATCAACATATTGGTGGTTGAAATTGCAAGTGAATTAATAAATATTTGGAAACAATTAAATGAATTAATTCAGATATTATTGTGGAATATGTAACAAAACAATACTTTAAACATCGACAAACAAAATTTCAACTAATTCATTCTATTGCCTCTAAATATTTATTAATTTAGTCGTAATTTCAACCAACAAGTTGATTATCTCAATTACTAACATATATTTCATTCGTCTTACGTTTTAGATCTTGAGGAAGCTGATTGCATCATCGGAATAGCCGGTCTTATAAACTATTATACTATTAATTAATTAAATTATATTATATGCCTTTTAATTTCATTATTGGTTTAATGGAAGGAATTATCATATTAAAGTAATAGCAAACCATTTCATAATAGGGTCCAGTTGTTATTTTGCACTGAAATACTTATTTATGCAACATAAAATATACCCACGCTCTAAGTTGGATGCATAAATCAACATGCCAGCGTAATTAATGCGCTCATTAGAGCGTTTACCTATTAAACAGATGAGGTAACGTAAAAACAAAAGGCCATCAAATAAGTTTCCCCCTTTTCTTTAAGTTTTCCTAAAATTTCGAACAGCCACCCTTGCCAAGGCACAGCTGAAATTTTCCATGACCGAAGCAATTTACCCAGCTCCAGTTTACTGTAAAAGGGGGCCTTATATAATAACAAAGGCCGGGGCAAAGGTAAAGAGGGATGCGAACGCGTTGGCGCTAGCAAAAGCGAGGCCACGCCACCTAGCGGAGGGAAGTGCCAACGGGCGCGTTGGTATCTTCTTTATATATAGTTTGTAGAAGTAACCGGAGCTCTTAGTTGTAATATATGGCTTTTAATTCTGCAATTATTAGTACAGTTTCGAAGATGCTGGCCTGAGAGATTTGACCTAGAACATCTCAGCCACAAACTTTTCCAAAAGTTTGCTGTTAGAAGCCTGGAGGTTTAGAAATAATAAATGCGGTAATTTAGAATGTAAATTTTAGGAATAAAGTTGAGGTACAACTTGGTGTGTTGAAGGTAAGGTTTTTGAAATTAGAAATGTCCTGAATATAATCTTTCCATTGTGGTAGTTCATAACACTTTTTTATTTATATTTTTCACACTTGAACTTTACACAAACATTAGTTTTCATAAATCTTTGCTTTTATTAAACAAAAAAAATGCATTTCCATTCAAATCTGGTATCTCCACAAAGACTGGTTCCTTACAATAACCGCAGCATCATCAGTCATGTCGTTCTGCTAAAGCCAGCACCCCGCGAGCGTTTAGATAAGATTCTCTAACAATCTCGCGATATATTTCGTCCCAATATCTGCTTCGACCAGGTTAGTTCTATCGCATACTAGATTCAGCGAGCATTATACCGTATCTAGCCAAATTCGGAGTGTAAATCGGGTTCCAGTTCGCGACGTTACAATACTTGTATCTCTCATCAGATTTTCGCAGCGCATTAAGCTTGGCCCTATAATATTAATACGCGTATCCGACGGCTTATGAATGCAATGCACATTCCACTTCGGTAGCTTTACATACATGCATATGTACACGAATTCTGCGTAATGCATATGATTCCGTGCGGATTTAGTAAACAGCAAATGAAAATCGTATGCGTGGAATAGCTTCATGTACAGAGTCCCGCTTAAATTATGTCTCTCCCTTGCGGTGATCAAAATCGATACTATCTTCCGCACGCGAAGCCCAAACACTCAGTTCAAATTTATAGGTAGCTGAAAGGTTGAGAACACAGCTGAGAGTAAAAATTTAAAATTTTAAAATTTAATAAGCAAATAAATATCAAAGCGTGTTTTGTCTTATCAATGCTCATCGGTGCTACTAGATGACATCTTGCAATATTATTTCTCATGCCTTCTTTTTTTAAAGTATACTCTCAATTGAAGTTGTTTTCTTTCTATCTTTTTGTAGTTAACGTTTCCTTCTTTAATAAAGCGCTTAGGCAGTATGATAAAACTGATGGCTTCTGAATGTCGGCTTTCCGAACACCAAGTCGTATAAATTTACCACATACAAAGGAAAGCCAATACAAAAATCATATTAATGAATTCCCCCATTAAATAATCCATTCCTTTTTAACAAACTATTACCCGTTTAAGCACGTCTACTCATTTCGGACAAAAAAAAAAATGTGTCAGTAAACAATATTACTTGCTTTTCATTCTGCCGTGAAAAACTGAAAAATTGGGACTATATGCAAAATCGTTGGAGATATATACAATGATGCTTGTACAAAATGAAAGGAAAATTCAATTTTACATCAAGTTATGTAAAAATACCACTCTATTAAAAAAAAAATTAAGTTAAACATGATTTTAGAATTTGATAAACAACAGTCATATTAGCAGACGCGTTTTGCCTTACCAAGGCTCATCAGTGCTACTAAGTGACCTGTTGTACAACGAAAGTCGCATATACAGTGTAGGGAGTGAAGAGGTAAAAAAGTAAAAAATTTTTTAGTTGAAATTTCATCTTCTGAAGTTCGGCCCTGCTTGGATAGAGAGTAATTTGCGGAGAGACTTTTAAGTAATTACGACAAAATGTTATTAAGGAAAGTTGTTCAGATTATAAATTGTGCAAGTATGCAAAAATTCAACAAGGTCAAGCATGCTTTGGAAACATACAAGTAAGTTATTCTTCCCACTAATAAGATGCCTTTTTGTTGGAGATGAACGATGGACGATGAAATGTTATTAAGAAGAAATGTACAGACTGACAAATTATCTAAAACGCACAATGTGATATAATACGATAAAAATAAAATAACGTTTTGACACTTATCAAAACTATTTAATTTAAATTGACGTAGTGTTTCTTGTGCCCTAAAATTCACATTCATTCTCGTAAATACCACTAGATCTACCTAATTCAGTGTTACGATATAGGACAATTATCTATTCCAGCGATTATTAGATTATTTAATGTGAAATTCCAAACACGGTATTGGTCCAGTCTACAACATCTAGACTGGTAAAAAAATTCTGACTACCAAAAAGGATCTCCTGATCTAACAATCATAGATTTATTCGTTTGGAGCCGGATAAAACAAATAGTATGTTCAAATAAGATTCCAAATGATGTACAGGTGTTAAAGATTCGCATTGGAGATACTGTAAATTCAATTTCCCTTGAGGAGATGAGAACAGCATTCAATACATTTCGGAATAAAATTGAGGGATGTGCGAATAAATGCGGCAAACATATTGAATGAATAAATATTTCAAATAATGTGAATTGTTATTTTAATTTGAAGTGAATTGTTGTTTTTGTACCGGGTGATTCAGTAAGGGTGGCGACCGGCTGTATCTCGGAAACTGCTATGCTTAGAGCTTCGGGACAAAAAAATACATAACCAATGTGGCCACCAGAAATATCTGAAAATTATTTTAATGTTCGAAATTTTACCGCTAGGGGGCGTATCTGCTATGTTCAATCATAAAATCAGTATTATCTCAGAAAATTGCAGGTTGAGCTATAGTTTTGAATGAACCGTTCGAAAGCTGAGTTGATGTCCCATTATTTTGTTTAATGACTTTTTTTCATATCTGCCATAATAAGGAGCGGGGAAGCAATCAATTGTTCTATATGTAAATTTTAATATCTCCTGAACCATTCAACCAATCTGAAAATTTTTGGGCTCGTTCGATTGAGCATTTCATGGGTTTTTTCTAGAAAAATGGTCGTTCTAGCATTTAGTTTGAAATGGGTAAACTACAGGGTGTTTTCTGTAGTATAACATATTTTGGTGAATTTCAAGAAAAAATTAAATGTAACCGTGCTATATAATTACCAGTGTCGCAAGCTAAATTAAATTGTTGAAATTTCAGTGAAAACCGCATCTTAATATCTCTATCCGTTCTCGGTTTATCGCCAAAAGAATGCAATTTGTAACAAAAATCAACTGCGGCCATGAAAGTAGGCGGACGCGATGGATGGTTTCCATGGAAACTACGAAACTATCAGATTGTTTATTGCTTATATCAGCTAAATAGTCAAAACTGAATAGAATAAATTATTAACGAGAATAATAACAGCAAAAAGAAAATATCTAACCAAAAATTTTAATTATAAATGTTCGGAATGTCTACCATCACTGGCCACCCACAAATTGAGTCTGTTACTTGTCAATCTTTTTTCCTATTCATGCGTTGATCCGGGGACACATTGTATATTGAACACAGTGGAAATCACTATTCTTATTTAGAAAGATGATGTAGAAATAGTTCGACGATATAGCATAATATCTGAATGAATTTAATGAGATTTCCATCGTTAATTCTCATACATACTTTGTCCATAATTTTACAGATCGAAAGTTACAGATTCCTATTTACTTCGATATCTATACTTCCAGTACAATCGGAAGCAGTGGCGTACCAAGAATAGGGTGTGGATTGGGGATCGCCCCGAGCGGATAAGGGGATCAGTGGGAGGGTCTCCTAAGAACCAAATGGTAATTATATATTTTTGGCATTTTGTATGGTGATCATTCTAATTCGAGAGCTCCAGGAAGACTATTAAAAACATTTTCCTAAGGTACATCCTATGATATAGTATAAGTCGGAATAAGAATCAAATCCCTAACTTAATCCGTAAAGTAACTATGGAAGCCTGACGCACTATAGCAGAACCCTGTATAATGTTTACACAAGACGAAACATATGCTAGTTATTTACCTCCACAGCTTGCCTACTTATGTCAGAGGTAGGCGTATTATTTGCTCCCGCATTTTTCTCGTTCGTTGATGTAGTACTCCCGTTTCGCCTCTGGGGCAGAAGACGGAAGAACCCACCTGAAAAAACAACAAACACAATGGGGAGCAGCGCCGGAACTCGCGGGAGGGCATCATTCGAATGGAAAATCGGAAAAAAAGGGCGCGCGATCGGTTCGACGAAAACATAAAGCGCTGCCGTTGCTCGGCAAAATGTATTATTTATACGGGAGCTCACTCGGTTAAATAATGCGTCCGTCCCTTTCACTTGCTCCCCCTCATATCCGCCGCTCACTTCCTTCCTGTGCGCAGCAAACTAGAGCACATTACGGGATACAATTATGCACCACAGGCGCTCGTAAAAATTACGATTTTATTATTTCGCCCTCTTACGCTGATGTATTTTAATGTAAAACTTGACGTGAATGTAAATTTAACAATGAGGGGTGCACACACACGCCTAGATAAGTTTTTAACAAAAAAGAAAGAAATAAATCGCTCGACATGTTATTCTACATTTAGCTAAATTATTTCTGATAGCATACACTTATATTTTTATCTTTTTCGTAAGGTGTAATAAATGGATATACACATATGTAGTTGCATAAATGTGCTCGAGCGTATTGCTTTCTTGGAATTTATCGTCTACGTGCTCTAGGGCGGTCATAATTTATTAGGTCTAAACATATAAACCCCTTATATTTGTTCATTTATACTAATAACTAAGGTATACACAATTTTAGCTAAATTAAACAAAATAATAACGTGCCGCATAGCAGTTGCATATTGAGCACATAGCGAATAGTTAGGTATATGGGTAATGTGTTTATTGTATATTATATATTATTGTAATATATTGTCATTAAACATACAGTTGTTAGTTTAATGCTTGTAAAGTGACAATTTGGTTTTACTAGTATTAAGGATAATCTTATTAGCACCAAACCACTTGCAGACTTTAGAAATGCCTGTATTTATTAAATGCATTATATATAGAGACATGCTATGTAGGAGAAGTATCGTCAGCGAAAACCACCGCGTCTGATTGGCGAGCAACATGCGCCAGGTCATTAATAAATACTAAAAATAACGTTGGCCCCAGCCCCGAGCACTGCGGCACACCGCACACCACTCAGCTAACTTTTGAACTTGCATACACGGAGAGAAATTTGTATTATAAATCAGTATAAATATACTGAAATTTAATATAATTTATTGCTATATTTGTCCGCTGCATAATCGGCCGAAAAGCTACTGAGTCTTGCAGGCCAGTTTATATCAGTTACAAATTATTAACTCTTCCTTGTATTCTTATTCTTGAGCTTGCTCTTTATGCTTACGACAATTCTTATTTAAGTGCCAACTTAATAAAGATAAACATCATTATAACACCAGACATAGAAGTGGCGTAGGCACACCTAGGTCTAGATTAACCTTATATCAGGAATCCCCAAAGGTTCTTGCTATCAAAATATATAATAAAATTCCTAACCATTGGAAAGATTGAAGCCGTTGGCATTTTAAACGGGTTATGCGTGATCTATTAGTAGTGAATGCTTTTTATTCTCTACAGGATTTCTTAAATTTTAGAATTACTTAAGTGCTTCATCTTAATCTAAGGTTCTTCTTGTTTCATTATCTTCACTCTTTATAAATTTGTTTAATGCTCTTGATAGAAATGTTATTATTATTGTTGTTACTATTATTATTTTCATCAGCATTATGGTTATTACATTTAAATTTGTACCTTTCACTATTTACTTTAAGTTTGTAGTTCCTAAATACAATAGCTTTCTTTTTTCTAATTAGATTTTCATTGTATTTTTTCCTTTTACGACTTTTTCTATACCATTGTAATCGTCTTTTGGAGATTAATAAAACTTACTAACTTACTTACATTATTATCGTTTTTCTGTCATTCTCATCGTTGTATAATAAAAGAAACTTTACTCCATAGGTTGCCAGCAGTTAGATTAGCAGATTATGATTATGACATGAACAAGAATAAATAGTTCCTAAAATCATTATGAATCCACTGATTATATGTTATCACTACCTAACTAATGTACATGCTAAAAATTTACTAAACGTTTAATTTATCAATAAATTTATAAAACTCTCTTGAACTAAACTCTAAAATCGTTCATTGGACTGAAATTTTTTGTTGTTCCGATGTCGTAAATAGCACAATGCAAATAAACACACCCATTTTATTTTGGTAAATAGGTATATTTCTTTTTTTAACGATTTTAGACTGTCAAAGCAGCATTGTACATATTCACTGTTCATTAGATAAATAGTAATGTTAATAAATATTAAAGTACCAGTAGAAGTTATTTTATAGGTCTATATACTGAAATGGGGACGCAGACGTGAGAGGCCGATTTGATCAGATGATATCATTCACTCTTAACTTCACGACCTAAAAGCATTATGTCGTCACGTCTGAATAAAAGTTAAATTAAGTCCTCATCAAACAACTGAATTATTCTGAAAAGTCAAGTCGGTTGAAAAAAAAGCACTTACAACTTATCTTTCGCAAATAGAGTGCTGGTTAACAAAAGGAAACACGTAATTGAGTACAATATTTGAATACCTTAGACTTCATTAAAGTTATTCATTAAACATCCAGCGCCTCCACCAATATTCAATGTAAAGTATATATTATGTACAATGTTTATTTTGCTTAGCTTTTTGTACTAATTATCCACGTGAAATAATACTCTTATGGGGCTATAGTTGTGCTTATTTAACTTGTGAATTGTTAATTATCTCAAGATATTTATTTATTAAAATTGTTTGTAAACAAAGAAGTAAATTTTGTTATAGACCCTAGAAACGGATGAATTATTCATTTGCCTCGTGTTTTCCGTCTCAAGGACACGCGCGAGCAAATGTGGGAACATTTACGGGTAAAAGCCGCTAGAGCACTGAGAACACACACCCATTTATACGTACGCATAGGTATAGATCCGTGCACGGTACGTCTATGGAACGTATTCAACCTCTCAAGGAGGAGTACATTTATTATTAGGCATCAATTATAAGTATAGTGGAAACCGCCATCGTCTTAATAATACGCCAAATCAAATCTATTTTGACTAACAATACACTCCGACATCCTTACAATAACTCAAACCCTGTTCTGCTAACCAACCGAAGCCCTAATTGCTATCATTTAAATTTCAAAGATACCTCCTGCTGCGTACCCAGACATACATATACAGGGTGTGGCACGCGAAAAATATGCACAACACTAGTATTTTCGGTTATACAGGATGTTGAGATTAAGCTTCTTATTTTAAATGCAACACCCTGTATCTTTCTATATTTTTGAATTGCCCTTACAATTCTAGTTAAAATTTGTTATGTAGGGATCCCTATACCTAAATTCATTTGTTTTCGACATATTTCCATTGTTTGCAGAAAAGTGACATTTGCAACCCATTAAAAAAAGCATTAGTTTTTCATGTGTGCTTCCGATTTTATTCAATCCACTTGACATTCTTATGGACTAAAGGTAACTGTATCCAGACGGCAAATATTGATAACGCTTTGTCGGCAGAATACGGTACAACATTTGTTTTGTGATAGGCTTCCCTGTATTTCTTTGCACTATTAACGGTTGCACTTGTAATGTCTTTTAACACATTAGCAGCGTCTAATTGTCCTTCCGCTCTAAGTGACATTTGAGCAGCGTAACTTAATTCTTCGGCGCAAAATTCATCTCGCAATCCTTTTGTTTTTCTTCGTTTTGATCTTTCATTGCTTTGAGAAAAATCAGTTGATGGCCTACCACATGTCTTCGGAGACGAATAATACGTTTCAGTATCACATGGGAACTCTATCTTGCCATCCAGCCACGATCGGTTTTTATTGCAAAATGTTTGCATGTTCCTTGAGGCAGCGGTCCATTTGCTTTTATATTGCGAAGTAAAATGCGCCAGAGTTTGTTTCACCTCGGATGATAATGTGTCACTTCCTATCGCCTTCCTTACTTCTTCATATAAGTAATTACATTTTTCTTTAAAATCATCCAATGGACAACTTTTTAAATATTGCATTAACTCATTGCGGGTTAATGAAACGTATTGCGACCGTGACCCTTGTAACAAAAAAGGACATAGATATCTTCTAAATTTAAAATATCCTAAGACCGCAAATTACCGCAGCTATTTTCTTAAAAAACTGATTCTATACAATATAAGGTATCATATAAGCAAAAATTCATCGCTGGATCTCGTTGGATAGACAACTTTTCCTTAACAGAAGTAACAAGAAAGTTATTCTTTCAGACATTTAAAGTCGGTCCATATTTAACAATTTTGTGTAAACAATTTGAGCATGTACTTAGTATAAATTAATGTACTTACCACCAGCTACAGATTCCATATTCACTTATTTAAATAGTTCACTTTAGATATGTTTAAATAAATCGCAGAACACAGCCTTTCACAGATTTAAAAATATCTATCGGTTAGAGTTGCTAACTTTAGACTGATATATTGGGGTAGCGCTTCATTTATATATAAAAGGATGGGGCGGGGGTACTACCCGGATAACATTAAAATCGATTAAGCTTAAGTAACATAAACAATTAACAACTTTCTTAATTTGCATTTTGGCCACGATTTCGGGCAATTTCGCCAGTGTGCGGCGCATAAAAATTTCAGTATTCTATACAGAGCGTGCATAAAAATGCGCAAAAGTCAACATTTTAGTACTAGTATTTATTCAATTAACCAAGGTGTCGAACTCATAAAAACATCAAATGAATACAGTCAAACAACAGAAAAACAATAGTAATAATAATAAGTAATAAAATATAAAACTAGTATATACAAGGAAAGACATTTAACATAAACATATTACATAGTGGGCGTGTTCACTCAAATATTCAGGCAGGTTAACGGCCTAACCGTCAAACGAATACTGATAAAATTCATCCAACCCATAGAAACACTTTTCCGAAAGAAACGCTTTAAGCCCGAGCCGCAACGCTCGATGTGATACCGACTTCAATTCAGCAGGTAGGTGATTGTAAATTTTATTACCAACATGTAAATAAGACCGGCGGTACAGTGGCGTTCTCACACATTCCGATCGAATGAAATTAGGATATCTTGTGTCGTAACCATGAACATCCGCATTACTTATAAACTTATTATTTGAGTAAAAATGGGACGCTACCGCAAGAATATACAAATTGTAAACGGTTGGTATTTCTTGACGTAAGAAATAACTCCTGTACGGCTCAGTAAAATGTAAGTTATTAATAATGCGTAGAGCCCGTTTCTGTAGAAGCAAAATCGGTTTTAGATTACTTTCTAAAGCCCAAATTAGTAGACCATCTTTGAAGTAAATATTTATTAAAGTCTGAATATTACACATTTCTTTCATTTTGACGAACATATAAAGGGATTTTCTCAATTTTGAAATAACAACAGTCATATGCATATTCCATTTTAATTTATTATCTAAAGTAATACGCAGCACTTTACAGCTCACAACTGAAACTAATCCAACGGTACCAATGTCAATTCGTAATTGCTCGTCTGTATCAAAGAAAACTATATTTAATTTTTCAACATTCAAAGCTAATTTATTGTTGTTAAACCAGCCGACCAAACTTTGAAGAACATCAGAGCGATTACTGAGAAGCTCACGCATGTTGATGTCAGCAACCACCACATTAGTATCGTCGTCGTAAAGTCATTTATGAAGATAACGAACAATAGTGGACCCAAAATAGAGCCCTGCGGAACTCCCAAAACTACATCGAGCAGACCAGTATTAAAACGATAGATGCACCTAAAACAACCAACGTTTCCCAGCTCCGTATGCTGCTTTCGGTGCCCTAGATGTGATTTAAAAAAATCAAGCGCTAACCCTCTCAAACCGTAATACGCTAGTTTGTCTAGGAGATCGTGCTCCACCAGATCAAATGCTCTGTATAAATCACAATTAATTTTTTAATGGAATATCCTGGTTTTTCTTCTTTATTATTGTTCAACCCTAAAAAATAAGGGCGATTTATTATCAAATTCCTTATACCTATCGACAAACGCTTTTGAGTTGTTTAAAAAAAACAGTATCTTCTTACATTTAAAAAAAATGTGGCAAGTTAGCCAAGCCGAAATAACACAAAAACATTTACAGTAGAACTGCCAATATTATGTAAACCAAAATGCCAGCGCGTCTTACTACACAAACGAAGACTTATTAAATTTATTTATTATCTATGTAGAATGAATAAAAAGTGATATCAATGACATGTGATACTTTTGCTATACTGTATTCACAGAAACAGAAACCGTCCGTCTGCTTTAAAACGTATACTACAAAATTTTAAAAATGATGGTTCAGTCAGAGCCTATAATCCGAAAAAGAAAACCTATTGTCGATAATTATAATACAATAATTGCCATCATGGCTCACTTTCAAGCACTTCCAACGGCATCGTCGAGACAAGCTTATCTGGAGTCAGGAATACCTAAGGATTCAATACACAAAAATTTAAAGAACCATAATATGAAACCGTATTCTTTCCTTTTGGTTCAAAATTTGAAAGAACAAGACCACGAGAAAAGGGAATAGTTTTGTGAATTTATTTTAACGAGTGTAACACTAGAACTTGCCAGATAATCCAGCAAAAATCTAAGTGATGGTCCGGCCGCTCGTGAATCGTGAGCAAGGGCGTGGGTTCTTAATTTTTATTCTTTTTAAAAGGGCGCCAGCTGTAGCCAACAGCGCGGAAGCCAGGATTCAGCAAACAACAAAAACAAGAACTTGTTCAAAATAAAATTTAATGAAAATAATGTTAAAGTTGCTTTTATAATAAATATATAAATTATGTAAATGTGTAAATATTGAAAATAGTTTAATAAACAGCGTGAAACGCAAAACAAATGATATTTAACTTACAAATAATTACAAACGTAAAACCAATTAAAACTATAAGTTAGTACTTAACAATCAAATGCAATGAGTTGACGTGCATCAATAAACATAAAGATGATGAGTGATACTAAACTTAAAATACAAAGGTAAGTATTTGAATGAATTCGCTCTATATTATTGTTTAATTAATAAAGGTACTAACGTTTGTTATCCTTTCAGATTTCACTCGGCGACGCGATAACAGCTGTCATCCCCCCACCAAAATATAATCACCTAAGGTGTCTAAGGTACAAGAATGCACAAATAATATAGGTAGCAATTGGCACGTCATGTAGTTATGATAAATTAAATAATAATGAAGATGTACTAAAAGTACATAAATGGTGTCGTTTGAAGAACTAACAAAAATGTGTAAAAAAAGGTTGAAAATAATTAACACTATTAAATTTCTTTTAGGTAACTAATAATTACTGATGAGTATTACAAATGCTAAAGTAATAAATATGCACAGCACCGTGTGACAAAATAACAAACAAAGTCTTAATAATTCCAAAATAAACAAACAAACGATTAATAAATATATAACAAGGCAAATATAAACAAATGAGACAAACTAATGGAAATGTCCTGCGATGGTACTATGCGAGGAAATAAAATAATATGGAGCAATCCTACCTCGGTAGATGTGTGCAAGCTGCAAGCTATACGTTCCCGTATATCGGCAAACGTCCACGTTCCTTGATTTGACGATTTGATGGATATATTTAGGAACGGTCCATAAAAAGTGGTGGCTCACCCAAGTACTCCTGGTGGATATTCTTCACCTTATAATATGTACGGGGTCCAGTAAATTTTGAAAATATGAAGTTCAGCTCCACATGGATTTAAATTAAAGTTTCCAACCAATCTCCGGGTATTACAATAAATTCCTCATATACTTAATACAGGACTATTTCCAGGTCTCATTAAATCGCAAGAAGCAAAAACCAGCAACCAAATCCCAAAGATAAAGGAACAAGTAAAAAAAAAAGCCTAAAATCGTAATAAGTAATTACCATGTGCTCTTCGTAAAAAAATGTGACATATTAATATTAACAATTGTAAAATATAGTTTAAAATAATAGAATATGCAAAAATAAAAAAATCTTATTATTATGTGATTTAAAAATGTGAATTTACTAGAAAATATATAATTAATTTTAATTCGTTACCTAGATCTTTTAAGCTTTGCACTAAACTGTCCGCACTTTACAATAACCAGGGCCGAAAAGAAGGAATTTCTATGCGGATACGTCCGCAAAAAATTGTTATTTACAATAATCCAAAGAAATATTAAACAAAACCGCAAACAACTAAACTAACTTAAATTATTTTAAACTTATAAACGTTAAGTGAAATTACTTAACTTTTAAAAATATGAAATCAGATATCTAAAAATTAAATTGCGAGCACATGATAATACTGTATACACCGCTGCTCAAATAAAAATGACCGTTACAATCTTGTGGACGATTTTAATTAACTTGACGCGTTAAGGGTACATACAATTACTTACAATTAATAACTTACTTATAATTATTACTAACGTATCTATTGATAGGTCTTCCACATTGTGTGTGATTATGCATCAATTAGAAACAAATCGGAGACAAACGATAGATTATAACATGAAAGAACAATGGTAATTTGATATCACCGTGTAATACAGCTTGAATATTAACAAATATTCATATATAAATTGCATTCATTATATCACTTTATTTGCAAATTTGTCAGACTGTTACTAAGAAATATCGTAATCCCAAACATGTGTTAGTTTGTATTCTATTGTAAAATACATTCTGCGTATCTCTACGTGCTGTCCTAGGACCTGTCACCTACACAGGATATTTCTACTACGACGAAATGCAATGTAAATGGAACTGTCGATGGTTTGTCACGTCGTACATGAAAATCGCAGTAAAAACACAACTAAATTTCCTTCCCGACGATTTGTACCTTGTGCAAATACATGCAAATCGGTGACAAGGAATCGATATGTTTGTTATCGACAGGCAACCCTCAATTTGCACATTGTCGGGTGCCATGTTGCCATCCCTTTGTCTATCCCTTTGTTGATCTGCCTTTATTCTAATCACTATTGACATACTATCTCCTTAACGGATCTTTAAATGCATATGCTGGCGTTTCATTTACATGAACGTATGAAATAGTTTAAAACGATGAAGTTTTCGATTAGTCTATTGCAAAACTTACTCAGCTTAGAAATAAACGATATGTCTGGAATTATATAAGTATTCTGACAGGTGTCTACTTACACAACGAACACTCTACACACACTTAAGAACGAAAAGAAATCCTTTTATAATGTGTTACTGCTTACATCTGTTCTTAAATATTAGAATATAAAAGTGATTTGTATGTATCAGCTCTGTTATCGTAATGTTCACATTTGCTTTGGTTAGTAACCTTATTTTTATTATTAATATATTATATTTTAACAATATTTTTTTATTGATATTAAAATTTTCAGTTGAAAAATTTGTGAAGCAACTTTCAACAATATACTCCAAGTCATGTTCTTCTCCAGGTATATCTCCTCTCCTTCAATAGCTGTAGGTACGAATTTGCTTCTCGTTCCTCAAGGATCTAACCTGAATGTCCTATTATTTTCTGCTTACATTAATGATTCGCTTAATATTCTCAGCTAGTCAGCGTTGGCTTATGCAGATGATATTAAAATCTATTGAGTTATTAAGTCTGCTAAGGAAATACTGAGAAAAAAGGATGGTGCTGACAAGTGAATATTCAGTCCACCCAAGTAAAAACTATACTTAAATACGGCAAAGATATTTTAAGCATTTACGGTATTCTGAGTTAGAATATTTGCTACAGTATCTCATTTATCTTAGACCGACTATTTTAATGATTTTGTTATTAACAAATGTGACATCTACCACAACGAAACTGGTAAACTACTTATTGTAAGTTGAAGTAGTTGTCGTGAAGTGATAGTTTACATGTTCCAATGAAATAAGATATTTAGTTATATACAAATTTGCCATGACACATGCGCATTCAGAAAACGACAGTGTCGTACCAAATGCAGTGTAATGTTTAATGTAAAGTAAATATTTGGACTAGATCAATTAAACTACAAATTCCGAACAAATAAAGTACACACACATCCTCCACAAGATGTGTACCTAGTAAATAGGTGACATAAATAATGTATAACGTTGTGTGCCGCACATCCAATTTAGGCAGGATATAGATTATTGCCAGTGTGAAATAAGAGAAGCGCCATCTTTACGACAATTTAACGTATTTGCTGTTACATATAGACAGTAAATTTGGAAATGGATAATTTCAACATCATGATTACATTCAATTAATTGCAATTTTGGTTGGTCGAATCTTATTTGTTAATATTGCTCATTTTGTTAAATGAACAGTACTAACTCTTCATATGAACTCTATAGGTTTGTTAAATTAATAAAAGTAACAAAATAATATGATTGCTTTCACTACATTTTTCTTGTTAGATTGATTTTAATTTTGGTTAGTTCGGCAATATTTTGTTAACAAAACCTGTTTTGTTAATTTAACACCTTTGGTTCCCTCAGTGTGTAATCTGTTTGTAGTAGCCAAATCATTATTTGCCTTTAATACGCTTGTGTTAGCACCAATAACTAAATTAATTGACAGAAACACTACTACTAACTTGCAATGACTAGAAATTTACTAATTACCAATAAAAATACGTAAACAGTAAAATTTATTTGCACCAAGAAAGTTGTACCACAGCTGCACTGAATGCAAGTATATTTAGGACAAGTGAACAATATACTTTTCTATTTCATTGACGATAGAAGTATTTAAGATTTATAAAAGACCTTTAATGTGCATTCAAGAAAATGGAGGCATTTTTGAAAATTTAATGTAATTTTACAGTGTTAAATGAATAGTTTATTAAGCAGTCACGATTATTTTCATTACATTGAAGAATTATTAATATGTACCTCATCTTAAGTATTTGGATGTATGTGTTTAATAATCGAATTCCTCATTTATTTAAAATACAAATATAAAGGCTGTTCCACTTACATTAGACAATAAGTGTTTTAGTTAACATTTCAATTATATTTTATGTTAGTTATGGTAATCAGCTTTAAAAATTATGCTTCTTTGCTAATTTAACTAACTCCGTAACTCCAATAATAACAAAGTTAGGAATAGTAGTTAGCTTGAAACTAGTGGTGGGAGTATTCGAATGCAAAATGGCAAAGTTCTAAAACCACTCGTATTGAATTCGAATGAAAGTATTCGAATACATCTCGAGATCCAATGGGTGTATTAATTTTATTTGAATGCGTCACCTAATTAAATAAATAGAGTGAATCGTTTCATTTTTTATTATTCTTATTTTTTATATGTATTATCAGATTAACACCACTAAAAACACTATTGGAATTTAGATATCCCAATTTTTTAAATTTACAGAAATTTGTTGTACTTGTATATGTACTACTTGAAATTTTCCTCAGAATATAATAACAGAAAAGATCATTTTTTAAAAAAATATTTTTTATTAAACATAAAAAATGTATGCAAACAAAATAAACAATTCATTATCTTTTTTTTTTACTTTTGTTTGATTTATATTTACGGAGGCTAAAGGAAGAACGCCGTATTCCATTATTAATGGTAGGCGATTTAGTCTTTTTGGCATCTTGTTATTTTTTTTTGTATATTACTTGCAGCCAATAAATACTTTACATACATACATACATACAAGTTGTTAAAACACTATATACAGTGTGTTAAAAAAAGGTTGTCGGATATTTTACCAAATTGTAGTACTGGTGGAAATAAACAAAAAAGTCTTAGTCAACATGGGTCCGCAATTCAACTGTTTTTGACATATAGTCGATTGCATATTGTTTTAGTAGGATAAAAATTTTCAAAGAAATTCTGATCGCAATGTAAATTAAACAAATGTTTATTTAAAGTAAAACTAAAGAAATTGTTCTACATGTCCACCGTTCATTTCTAAGCACGCTTCACACCCTCTTATGAAAGATCGACGCAATCTTTCGAAAATTCCTGGAGTCCTCCGAATTTCCTCGCAACAATTTACGATTCGTTGCCTGAGTTCTTCCAAATTGTATACAGATCGTGCGTACACTAATTGTTTTAGATGCCCCCAAACATAGAAGTCTAGAGGTGTCAGGTCAGGGGACCTAGGAGGCCATGCAGTTGGTCCACCCCGTCCTATCCATCTCTCGTTGTAATCTTGATTTAAGAAATTTCTAACTACGATGGAAAAATGCGCAGGAGCTCCATCGTGCATAAACCACATATTTAATCTGTTAAAAAGTGGCACGTCTTCCAACAAAACGGGTAATTCATTTCTTAAAAAATCCAAGTATACTTGTCCCGTTAAACGATTAGGGAGAAATACTGGACCAATTAAACAGTCTCCAAAAATAGCAAGCGAAACATTTAGCGAAAAACGGTGATGCAGTTCAACAACAGCATGGGGATTTTCATCAGCCCAGACGTGATTGTTATGAAAATTGAATATTCCGTCTCTTGTATGTATACCCAGCCTCGTCACTAAATAAAATCTGAGTCGCAAAATTAGGAGTTTCTGCCAGCTTTCGTAAAACCCAATGACAAAAAACCCTACGTGCATCATAATCGAGAGGAGCAAGAACTTGCACGCGTTGAATGTGGTAGGGATAGAGCTGCTGTTCCCGCAGAATTCTCCAAATGAGAGGATGACTGAGGTTCAGTTCTGCGGCAAGTCTTCGGCTGCTAATATTTGGGTTGTCTTCTACCCGTCTCAAAATATCTAATTTTACTGCGGGAGAAGAAACTGATCTAGGTCTACCAGAACCACCATTAATTTTAAATGAACCAGTTTCGGACAGCCGGATATGAAGTCTTGAGAAAATCTTATCACTCGGTAACAACCTATTTGGAAATTCTTCGGCATACATACGCCGTGCTTCAGTGGCATTACCATTCGCACGACCGTACATAAAATGCATATCGGCCATTTCTGCATTTGTGTACTTATGCATAGTTTGAGAACAAAAAAAAATTGACGCAAATGATAAATAATCTGATGACAGATGTCTGACAGAACTAATTTTAAGTCACAATCAGTTGTTTGACAAAGGGAACTATTCTCAAAACCGAAAAATGTTTTTTTTATTTTAAAATATGCAATCGACTATATGTCAAAAACAGTTGAATTGCGGACCCATGTTGACTAAGACTTTTTTGTTTATTTCCACCAGTACTATAATTGGGTAAAATATCCGACAACCTTTTTTTAACAGGCTGTATATAAAATTTTACAACATAGTTCCTATAATGCTGCTAATGTGCTAATACACATTTATAAAATATAAAAAATAAAATGGTTCACTCTAATCTACATACTTATTTAGAGAACGTTTTATAGTTATATGGAAAATTTATAATGAAAACATATAAAACTAATTTAGAATTACATAATAATTGAATTAAAAAAAAATAAGGCCGTGTTTAAAAATTAGAAAAAGTATACCTAATTTATTTAATGAATTAAACAATTTTGATCTGATAAAATGGTAGCTAATGGTGGCCCAGTCAAATGAATATAATAAATAATACACCAATAATAATAATAATATGTGCAGCCAAACACGATTCGAAACCAGGCATCCGAGAACAAGTATTCGAATGCTTGCTAAAGTTCTCGAGAACAATGTAGAATCGCGAACTTTGGTGTGGGTATTCGAATACTCAAGCATTCGATTCTTAAAAGTATTTGATTTTGCCCATCACTACTTGATACATCCTATAGACATGTAGATTGTATGAAACCATTAGCATGATTGTGATGTTAGTTCTTGTAACTTATCTAAATGATAATTTTTCGTTCAATAAAACTGACTAAGGCAAATAATTCACTGTTGGAATATTGAAAAAACGTTCGAAGATAAAATTTAAGACCAACCTACTGGTATTTGATACTAAACAGAAGTGGAGGCAAACAAAAAAAAAAGGGACTGCTTCGAACATCCCCTTACCGAAAAGCTAATTTATGAAGCTGGTTTTTTGATAAATGGCGTCGACAAGAATGGGAAAATGAACCATAATACCAGAGCAAATAGGAATATTCAAAGAATATAAGATCTTTTTACGTCGGTCCAGTTTTCGTATGCGCTCGAGAAATAAAACCACCCTTATACCCTGCACATGTTTCGCCCTATACACTCGGATTGCGTATTATATTTACTAATCAAACTGAAAATTCCTTATTTGTATACGGATAGGAAAAGCAATTTTGCGACGCCCATATTTCGTCAGCGCAGCGATCATCATCACAACTCTGACAAGGCAATCCCTGTCGTATATTCTCAGGGAGGCAGATTCGATATGCGAGGGCGGTTTGATCGAATATCGATTGATCGGTCGCCAAAAATCGGCGCGAACGTATTTGTGTGTGTGTGTGTGTTTATTTATTTACGTACTTGCAGGGATCCCAGACGACAATTCCCAAGCCGGGGCAATCAATTTCGCTGATGTACTCGCACTCCCTTCTGTCACAAACACAGGCAGGTGCTGTTAGGCCTCCGCACAGCGCGATAAAAGTGACAAAGGCTAATACGAAGACACTTTTCATGGTCTTTTGAAGGGACCGCACTGCTTACGCACCGTGACTGTACACTTCTGATATCGAGGGGTAAATTTGTAAACGCAAGAAAAACTGAAACCCTACATGCTAGGACTAAAAAACGTCAATTCTAAATTCTATAGGGATTATTCCCTTTTAAAAATGATTAGTATCCTTGTTACATATGTTTATTATATTATAAATCGGAAAAGGAATTTAAAAAAATAATTAAAATTTATTCACTTTTGTTTTAAAGCCACTTAATTTTGAGTAACTAAATAGTTCTAGTTCTTCCTTAACAAGCTCTCCCGACTGAGATGTGGTGTATCTGTCTAGCAACGAGAAGTCCGGTTACCTGCGCGTTGACGGGTCCGACTTAGGACAACTGTCAGGATGGTTAAAGCGGACAGGATAACTGTGTGAAAATCACGTGTTTGGTGCGCGCGCGATTCCACTTACATCCTTCGAGTACGGGGATAAAACGCGAATGAGATGTAGGACTACCGCACTTGGAAAACTGAAATATGGAAAGGCGCGCGTGCGCCCGTTCTGTTGGATAAATTTAATAAAATTTTGTTGAATATTCCTTAATGCTCCGGCTCGATAACGTCAATGGTTTTATTGATGTTTAACAGGCAAAGGAATTGCCATGCAACCCCTTAATGAAAATAAGGTTAAAGGGACGCAAACACCGTTAGACTAAACGATTGCTTAATCTCTTTAGGAATTCAAGTTAACTTAAAAAGATATTGATTTCTCTTTTGTGGAAAGAAAAGTTAATGATTGTATCATACTTTACTTGATTTTAACAGTTCAAATTATGAAAATAAACTCTAACACTCAAACAAACTGAAAACTGAGTGTGTCAAACTTTTAAAGAACAGAAATTGCTGTCATTATTACAGGTTGTCAGTTGATCGAATCGGTAGCGAACAGACACACCTCTTACGTCTCCATTTGAATACAATAATAATATATTCTCTATTCACCAACAATTACAAGGTAAATATACTGAGATATGCAATATTATTTTCAGATTCTCTTTTAATATAAATGCTTTCAAAAGCGGATAATTCTCTTGGGGATGTTACATTTTTTTTTCAATGTTGTTTTCAATGTTGATCTGTTGTTGGTTTTATCGGCCGTGAAAAAACCCGAGCTGCGATTTTGAAGGATATTGAAATTAAAATCAAAGATAATGTTTTAATTATATCTGATTGTGTGCGTAATTTGGGCCTTTTCCTTGACACCAAACTTCGTTTTAAAGAACACGTTTCACATTTAATTAGATTGGGTTACAGTAGTTGGAAGGTTTTGTATGGTAGTAAAGACTGTTTGGATGTCGGTTTGCGTAAGGCCTTATGTGAATCTTTGATCCTTTCCAGATTTAACTTTTTCACAAGCGTTCATTACTGCTTGGACAAAATTGACAGAACTAGACTTCAGCTTTTACAAAATTCGTGTTTTAGATTTATTTATGGGATACGCAAATTTAACCGAATCTCTCATACACTCGATTGGGCTGGTTAGTTAAATATCTTTGCCAGAATTGAATTTTCTGCTACCATCTTTTTCTATAAAGTTATTTATTTTAAGAAACCGAGTTACTTGTTCCGTAAAATGTTGTTTAGAACAGATGTACATAACATCAATGTGAGATACAAAGGCTTACAAACTCCTCCAGTTCACCACCTTGAAATTTTTAAAAGATTGTCACAACAATTGAGAAGGAGTGCTTTCTTTAACAAGTACTTAAATATATTTTCATTTTCCTTTATAGTAACCATTGTAGATTGCAATCTTTTTGATGTACTGCAATTGTCTTTTATGCATAGTTGACCGAAATAATGACGCATTTGTTTTAGAAAACATCATCTGTTTTTTTCGACGAACATGAAAACATTACTGATTTGTTTCTTGATGTTATTGTTAAGAATAATGTTGCGATTTATAAAGAATGCTAAAATATTTCTTTCAAGGACTATATCTGCCAAAAGGATTAAGGATATAACGCCTGATCTCCTTGACTTAAGAGGAGAATACGTTCCAATCTCTTCTTAGTAAGTCAATTATGATGAAAGTCAGAAACTCTCTATATAAGTCTGGTTTGATATTTTCGGCTTTTTTATTTTTAACAACAGAAAGTTATGACGACCATCATGACTTGAGGTCTGTACGTATTTATCAATCATCAAAATAACGTTCGTACAGTTTATACCGTTCAAACTGCAGACAGTAAACGGTACGCATTAGTGCCGATGGTACGAATCTCTCGATATGAATCTTAGTTCGAAAAAGAGTCGCATCGTAAGCATCTTTGAAAAGAGTCAGAGTGCCCATATCAATTTTTCAGGATATTTAAAGAGATTGATTTTTCCGCCATTCTTATTAGACCCACGTAAAGTAGGTTTGATATAGCTTTTTATTTGAGATATAAAAATGAAATCCATTTTTTAATAATTTTCCAAAATATTTAGTTATAATATTTTTTCTTAAATGGAAACTATTATAGTATATAAATAGACAAGTTGAATAATTCATAACCTGTACTTCAGCGTAGCAATATGACTGCAATGAATGTGAAGAATTCTTCACACCCCAACGGAGAGCAACGGACACGCCTCAACGGAGCGGAACGGTTACGCACCAACGGACACACGGACAAACTAGTCACTTCACTTCTGAAGATGATCGAAACATCAAGTAATTTAAACTTTCTACACGGCAGAGGATCCGAGAACAGAAGAGCAACCACCAAGTAATTTAGTAAGAATCCCTGGGAAAGCATAAAAATTTTAGTAATATTACGTTTTAAGTTGTACTTTTACCTACAAATGAAAAATACTGGTCAATATGTGGGAAATTTCCAAAAGTATAGGTAATTTTACTAAGAAACGGAAAATTACCCAGTTTTTGGTGATTTTCCCCCAGATGTTACTGGAATTTTTAGGAGGAATTCTGGTAAATTTACTAAAATTTTTTAGTATGCTCCTTCAAATATATAGTGTCGGTGCCCAAATTGATAACAAAAGAATAACGCGCGACCCCACAACCGGTTTTAAGATAACACTTAAAATATCAGAAGCTGCATCTGTAAATTTTTTGCAAAATTTTCAGTAAAGCAAAAACTAATTGTCAGAAGTGTACATTACCATATATCATTGCAAAATGTTTTAGGTGGCTATCGAAATAATTACTAACAAATAGAAGTAATCCGTTTTAAAATAAAAAAAAAATTAAAGTACCTTTGGGAATTCGTAACACAAAATTCGTAATGATATATTATATACGTACACTGAGAGAAATAGATTGTACTCTTTAACATAAATATAGTATACTTTAATATATTTTATAGCTCCTTTAGGGACAATCATATTTTATATTACCGGTGACAATATCTGTATAGTAAATTTCTGTGAATAGTTTTTATTAACTCGTATGGTAGTCGTAAGTTGGTGTACTATATTTGTATTATTAATTTGAGCATACATGTTAGTAAATGTGAAAAAAATGTCTAGTAGCACTGACTATATTTGATAATAACTGTTAAATTTTTTATTGTACCCAGTATAATGTAATATTTTACTATGTACGATACATGATGCTCATACTTACTATATAGCCTTGTAGTACTTACAATATTATTTTCTACTATAATAATCTAACGTCTCTTAGCATTTAAAATAGTAGATAGTAACAATAATATAATGGATCATATGCGAGCACTATACAGCGATACTTACCTGTAATTTAAAATATAGTACTATACAAGGTTTTACTCAGTTCATGGATAGGGAAAGTGGAATATTACACAATAAAAACTATAATATTGATTTTATTTTGTGTATTACTTTCATTAACATAACAATCACTAGTAGGTTAGATTTAGGTTAATGTGCTATCAAAGCATAAAGTACCCACCACGAAGTATATGCATATAATATCTATTACTTGCCTTTGAATATATCAATTAACTCTGGAAACCCGCACTCGATTAAAATGTTTTCCACGTTTGCATCCATTTCTGCTCACGATGCACAACAATCAACGAGGACGAGACACAAACATACACGGACACGAATACGTACAGCTGTATCACACGTACATAACACGTGTCAGTGGCAAAACAGCTGATTGGTCGATTTCTTCGGTAAAGATCGACAATGAATAGAGCAAGGGGTGGGAAGAGCGTTACAAACATTTATGTTAGAAATTGAATATGCATCGAATACCTGATAATATCACAGTCAATCGCAGCGACTATCTATATAATCCACGTCATTATATAGGCTTTCAGCAATAGAGTATATTAATTGTTACGTTCATAAGATGTAGATGGTAACATCCAGATTTTGCCTCTTACTATAAGCATGATAACATCTGGTTATTTTACTCTTAATACGCCACATATTGTCGTTTTGACAATAATTATGTTAGTAATTAACATAAAGAGATTTACGATCTAATTTCTACAATCCATTTTTCTCAGTGTACAAACAATCTCAATTTTCTATCTTTGACATTTTTCGTAATAAATTCCGCCAACGTGCTAATGGTACACCCGGTACATACAAACGATTATATTTTGAAAATTTCAAAGAACACTCTCCGAACTAATTAAGACACTAACATCTTTGAAAATGTACCCATACGTATATTGTTTATTTTCGTTTTGATCTCCTTAGTTCAAAGCAAGTAAATGGCTGAGATCCTTTTATGGATGAAGCGTAAATCTTAAGGATGTTTATAACGAAACCGGGAAGCACGTTGTGGCGGCGATGCCTTCGTAAATTTACAGCGCCGATAAAGAGCTTGCTCTGATTTACGCAGTCGTTAGAAGTCACGAAATAAGTAATAAATAGAAGATAAGTTAGTCCATAAAAGGGAACTAAATAAGACGAGCATGTTTACAAAAAAGTAACGAAAGGATGTGTAAGGTTGCTTGCTGTAGGTAGACTGATTTATTAAAGGCGGAACGTAAATCACGAAGGAACATTGTAAAATTCGCCCGGCCAAATTTTTATTTCGGATACCAGGAAAGTTAGAGACATTGTTACACAATAAATAATGAGATAAACAGAGCCATTAAATTGGGAATATATGCGCAAGCAATACCGTAGATGTCACTTGCAATTATTCAAATTTAATAAACATCAAAATTAATTTATATTAATTCAATAAAACCGGCGCCTCCACCATATAAGCATTTCTTTTAATTGTGAAAGGTAATTATGTACCCGTCTAAGATTAATAACATTAACGCAGTTACGTCATATTTTCTTACATATTTAATACTGTGATAACGCTAAATAGTCCAAATTTTTACAAATGTCCTGAAGAATTTATTTGGTGTTTCTTTTATCGATCACATATGCAAAATTTCTTGTGTTAAAATCTATTTATTCATTCGTTAATGATAAACTAAATAAAACGTAACAAAAGTGTTTTCTATAGATTAAAAAATATTAAATATAAATTTCAAATAATACAATATAGCCTCTATTTAACGAACACCTTTGAAGAATTTTCTGATTTATTTGTTTTGAATTTTGAAACCGTTTAAGATCTTATTAAAAATAATATTTTTTTTTAGTTTGTAATTTTTGTAGTTTGAATTTTTTAACTGCCCATCCACGAATAAATTTCAAGTTCACTAAAAATGTCGATTCTACTTGAGCTGAAAACAATCAAAGCAAGCATATATACGCCTTTATTTTACACCAAAACCATGTGCCATAATGATTGGCTCAAAATATGATTTTGTATCCTGACGTCAATATCAAAATAGCAAATTCTCTATAACTTGTTGCAATAGACTTCCACAGAAAAGATACTAGCACAAATAGTCGAATTAAATCATTACGGACAACATAAAATGGTCGGCATTAATATATTAATTAATAGATTAATAACACTCCCACTTAATAAGACAAAATTTGACAAAGAATTACAATTGGTTGAAAACCGCCAAACTGAAAAATATGTCTATATTTGAATGGATTACTTGGAAGGCAGCCAAACTGTTCAAATTAGATCGATATTTAATTAATCTGAGCTTTCGCTAATTTTTATTAGCTTCTTCAGATATACAATTTTGGAATAAAGAAAATGACTTACAATCCGAAATTGAAGACAACATTGAATAAAAACATTAAGTAATTACGTAGAAATAAATTAAAAACAACAACTCAATCAAGAGCAAGCACGTGTTGATAAGGTTAGGAACACCGAACAGTTCGGTGTAATTACTTAATGTTTTTATTCACTATTGTCTACAATTTCGGTTTGTACGTTGTTTTCTTTATTCCCAAATTGTATCTCTGAGGAAGCTAATAAAAATTAACGAAAGCTCAGATTAACACATGAAGGAATCGTTTCAATTTGAACAGTTTGGCTGCCTTCCCAGTAATCCACTCAACACCGCACAGCCAGTATTACCACTCTCTTCTATGTCTATATTATTTTCTTTATAGTAACATAATATCGGTTAAATGGAATTGTCTGTTACACGAGGTTACACGGTATACGTTGTTATTTGCTTGAAGATTTAATCCTCGTAAGATTAGTGTACAAATTTCTAGAACATTTTTATTTACACCAGATTATGAAATTGTATTTTTGGGGCTTTAACTTGCTTCGCGCAACGCAAACGTAATCTGTTTTTATATGTTATTAATAATCCAAATATCCTTTTATGTTATCTTTTTACAGACGAGAACTGGGCTTTATTTTCCAAAATCGATAAAAAGCTATGGTATGATACAAGTAAAATATCGACGCCTAAAAAAGCAGTTCAATCTAGATACAATCTTTCGGAAATATGAAATTAATAAGATGGAATGCGTTATCTTACATGTAACACGTGAACTAAGGGTATTACAGGTTTCTATATACAGAATATGATTAAATGTATGACAACTCGAGAACACTGTTGTATATTTGATTGGAACATAAGCTATACGGAATAGCTGCGGGTAAAATACTTATATCTATATATATATTTCTACACCAAAACGCAACCAATTATGCAGATGCATATAAAATAGCATATAATGTATGTGTTACTAAACTACTAAAAGGTAGATGGCAGAGCGAGCATTTCTATGTAAATAAAACAACAGACAAGAGAACATATATATATATATTCTCTTGTCTGATAAAACCTTGTTTAAATTTTAATATTGTAACATATATCTCCGAGAATATACTTAGAGCCTACTATCTAACTGATAATAAACAGTATTTGTGAATTAGGAACACAATTTTTAATTACATTGCTTTTCAACTAAAGCATGCAGGTGTTTAGCCATAATTTCTGGTATTAACATCTCGTTCTTATTTGTAAAACTGGGAATTTTACTTCAAATATCTCAAGCATACTACATCCAATTTTCTTTTTAATTTCTCCCATCAGATATTTTTGTCGACTAGAGAGCATATGCTAAACATTATATTTGTTTGTGATCTAAATTATGTGTTTGGTCTACCTGTTTAAACTATGTTGTGGCGTTAACTGTTAACATATTCGAAATTTACACTAAAATATTAAGTTATTTATTTAACACTATGTGTGGTGTCAACCATTAAGCAATACAATACCACAGCAATATACTAGAAATATAAGCTTCCGCCAATAATAGGTTTTACAAGTTTTCGTAACTCTGGGGTGCGTTCGAAATTGTAATATATTGGGTAAAGTGTATGCTACAAACAACGAAAGCGAATAAAAATATTTAATGTTGAGGGTGACATCAGTATATTATACATACTACCTTATATTTGTACCATCTATTTTCGAACGCGCCCCTGCATGTATTTGAATGTTCTACCTACCGTGTATATACCGTGCTGTCAAGATTTTCGGTAAGAATCCGTGCAAACTTGCAATAATATTAATAAAAAGTGATCAATCTCAAGTGTCTGTAGTTGGTAGTAAAAAATTCCTAGATCTGTCATGAACTAGTTCATATTTACTTTTGTGGATTGGGTCACCTGTCATCTGTCATTGCGCCATTTATCATACGTGCCGTTATTATTTTTGCTTCGTTGTTGTATTTTATCTAGTTCTTTCGCGTTTATTGTTAAATAATGTTCGTCTTTTTAAAGACACACCATGCCATTTACTTTGCAATAAAACACATTTTGATCCAAGTGTAAACATTAAACATAACCAATAAAATAAAAAACTCAGATGAGCCAACTGTGCAGTACAGCCAACCTAAAATTGCTCTTGCCAACCTCAGACACTTGAGATTGATCACTGTGTATATTAAAGAAGTAGTTTCATGAGGGCACTTTTTCAGAGGACGAGTCTAGAAAGACTATAGGAAACGAGTTTTTTATGGTATTTTTTCTAATTTGCACATTAATCGCACCTTTTTAACAAAAAAGATAATTTAGGTAATTATATGGTAGGTTGATCATGCTGACTATTCAAAATGAGCACTAAATTCAAATTTCAACAATTAAAACTTGGCATTGGTTGCATTCAGCAGAAGCAAGCAGTGCCAACAGTTCCCAGTGTATCTGCTGGATTCGTATACTACCTACCGTTACATCGAATGACAGATACATCAACAACTGTTGCCATATTTTGTAACGAACTTTTGTTACGGAACATGTCCGACATATACATAAATATGGCATTTCAAGTATCGGTGCATTTAGCAAAAGTGAGAAGCGTTCCCAACTGTTGACGATGTAGCGATAAGTAACGCTAGCGAAGCAAACTCTTCTGCTGAATATAATCATAATTATTGTGTGCGAGTACATTTACGAAATTAATTGTTTTAAAATGAGTTCTATAGTCGTACTCCACCTCAAATTCGCTAAAAAGACTGTTTGAAATGAAACGATCTCTGTATCCTTTAAACATGATCTCTGTATCCTTTAAACATAGACAAGAGATTCTATAGATGGGCAACTAATGTTATATTTATGAAAACAAATCAGCGCCATTGCAGGTGTAGTTTGGAAACATGTAAAAGCGGTTTCTTTTTTAAATTAAAAATATTAATAGGATTGTACACATATTTGTAGCACCTGCCAAATTATCTGCAAATTTGTAAGAATATCATAGATGGTGACAGACTTACAGATAATTTAACATTATGCTACAAATATATGTATAATAATGGAGTTCTATCTTAAGCTTTTCATGGAAAGAATAACGAACGACTAGTATGATGGTTTGTAGCAATAATAATTGCTTTATTAGGCTCAAAATTATCTTAATATACTTCATCAAGATGAGGGAATCGATGCATTTTATAATCTTTATTAGAATTCTGGCAATTTGGTACACACCACTTAAATACCATTATTGTCACTATTATATACACTTATAAGTCTTGAATTGAATTGTGTACAAAAAGAAAACTCAAAGAAAAACGTAAACGAATACTTAAACAAACAAACTATACTAATACAGCGAAACAAAAATAATAAACGCAATAAAATATAACCTCTACGTTAACAACCAAAAATAAAATGCTAAAGATGGCGGCCACAAGTTTGAAGTTAAGTACATGACAAGTGGCGCCAATTCAGGTGTAGTTTGGAACTACACTTATATTTTCACCTTGAAGATAATAGTGAACCCCCCGTGCCTTTAAATAATAAAACATTTCTAGATTTAATACTTCAATCATTATTATTCATATAACCCTAACTAGCCCTGGCAACTGAAGATATCCCGGTAAAAGTCCCCGTATAAACATACTAACGCACTTGCTAGAGCTAAATAAAGAGATTTTGTTGTTTCTTATAAGCTAATAAATCTATAAAGCTGATTTTCTCCATTTCTTTTTTTTTTTTTTTCTTATGAATATCTATGAATAAATCATTCGAAAATTTTAATAGTCTGTGTTAGTTTGCAATTCACAGCTAAGCAATGAAAGTTGTTGAACATTGTATTAATTAAAATAGAGCTTCCAAACGTTCGTCATGCTTTATCGATAGAAAAAAAGTGCTTAAATACTACAGCAAAATAGTTAGTTTTGGAAACCTTTGTCGTATTATAAAACCTAAAATTCGGGATTAAAAAGAAAAAACCTTTATGCAATACTTAACATTTATTATATTATACTTTTAATATTTATATTACAATGAAAACTTTCTACATACAATTTCTACAAATAAGATACAGATTTCTAAAGAATTATGTACAATTTTTCACAATACATTCTCTAAATTCTTTTTTTTTTGTTTTGTTTTCGAGTTGTATATACATAAAATATCACACTCAACTTTTGTTTAATTGCACTTCACTTGGCAATCCCTAGACCGTACATAATTCTAGATAAACCTGAATTATATATTTATATATATATTATATATAATATATAAAAATGCAAATAAACCTCAGTGGAGTAATAAAACCCTGTTAGTTGAGTTTACATCAGATTAATCTTTTGTTTTACCAACTAATACCAAAAAAAGAACTATCATCAATAATGTACAGTACAGAATTGTAATTGGAAAACGGAAATGAAATGGAATTCTATCGGCAGATGAATAGGTATTACTTCTTAGTAATTGAACTAATATGCATGCATTATCATTGTACTGCGTGTGTAAGTTTATGTATGTATTCAGCAAGTCGAAAACAAATTAATTTTGATGAAACAAGTTATCATAGTTGAAGGTTCAATCACAATTCATGGTGTTTTTGAAAATAGGATAATACAATTCTGTACGTAATACATACGAAACATTATAAGAATACCATTACCTTTAAAAAAACCTTAACATAAGTTTTAAGACATTGCAAAATCGTCATAAGTTTGGACCACATGTATACAATAACATTATTTACTTATCTTTGTTTAGGTATTAATAAGTTTTAATAATAATAATAAGTTGAGACATTTTTTATGAAA
The DNA here is from genome assembly GCA_949128085.1 of Cetonia aurata. Classification (NCBI taxonomy): domain Eukaryota; kingdom Metazoa; phylum Arthropoda; class Insecta; order Coleoptera; family Scarabaeidae; genus Cetonia; species Cetonia aurata. The sequence goes on along the minus strand of OX421882.1, from coordinate 11,460,432 downwards.
AAAAAATTGCTAACGAAAAGGATTAAATGTTTATTGATATGCATTTTCTTACCAAGCGGACAAAAGTAATCAAGCAAATGGGAATTAAAAGAAGAACTTAGATCTAATAATAAACAAATAAAATAATCAAACGAACAATTATTTAAAATTAAAAAAAAAACTGAAAGAAACGCATACATGCTAAAAATACAAATGCCAAAAAAAACCAATAATTAATAATTAAGCAAATTCGTACGTTCAAGAACACAAAATTATCTATTAGTGGTGATAGTACGAAAAAAAAAATTAATAAAGATCCATTTGAATAACACCTATTCTAATTTGTATGTGCAGGTTTCCATGGTTAACGATAGATGAATATTTTTTTTCCTTTACGTAAACAATGACACTTGGCAGTTAGTTTTTGCACTAGTTTCGAATTTTTGAGAAACAGTTCGCCGCATTCGGCGGAGGAAAAAAATAATCAACTAGGAAATAAATCGTGCACTAATATTACACAATAAAATTACATAAATGACTATATAATATGTACAACTTACGACCGGGAATGCGACGAACTATTTTAAGTGTTTTGATATGTAAAAATTAATGTAAGAAAATACTGTCGAGTTATTAATTTTTCTTTTATATCTTGTAAGAAATGCACATTTGGACGAAATACTTTGTACTTAAACCATCATCAAACTATAAGCAATCGAGGGAAAAATATAAATATGTACAAAAAAAAATCGTTAATTCCGTTTCTAGAATTCTTTAGTATTACAGCTAGTTCTTTATAAAAATTCAGTCACATGCTTTGCGTTCACACTTACTATTACAATCAACACAGTTCGTTTTTAAAGCTAGACGTTCACCTATCTTAACTAAGAAAAATTGATAATAAATTCGACACGTTCCGTGACCAAGTCATATTCGGAGCTTCGGTGATTAAGAATCAACGAAAAGGAACTCGGGGCAATAATGTACAAAATTACTCTCTCCATTTCGAAAAATGCAAGATTTCAAAGAAGTGCGCTGGTGGTAGAAACATCGTAATTTAAAACGACCAGCCGTTTTAAAAGGCGATGTTGCTCCATTACAGAGTTACAATTAATATTACGTTCATCATAATAGAACAGATAAAAAATGGGGTTCTTCTGGGGACAAGGCAGCTATTATTTCAAATGGCCGTACAAGTAATTACATTGTCATGACAGTGTTATCACAGTAAATTCAAATAACTTAAAACGTTATCTAAAACATCTAATAAAACAAAATGCACTAACTTTAAAAGAACAAACTTTCTCTTTATATAATATAATAATCGCTTATAGTTTGATATACAATTATGAGACCCTTAATAGTACGAGTGTGGCAAATTTTGTTTTTGTGTTACGGTTTTCTCCCTTAAATCGTTTAAACTATACATATATAATATAATAATATACTATGAGATATATTTCTTTTGTATTGACTACAACAATGAAGGCACCTAAACTTTGCACAATACACTTGCATATTTCCTCAATTACCAAACCAAAGGAAAAAATCAAAAGAGAACTATTACCCAAAAACGGATGCGACGCCTAGATGATTCAAAAGTGGTGTGTGGGGGCCGGAGGGGGGTCAACACCAAACGAGAAACGGGACACATAACAGCAATACAATTACACACCGTTACATATAACAATTCAGTTGCCATACATTATATATATTTTTTTTTGTACTGGTTAAATTACAATATTGAGAGAAGTTAGGGAATATATATTATATATATTACTTTAAAAGTTACAACAACGAGAAGAACTGCAATGAAACTCTGTGTTAATTCGGTAAATAAAGAAACACATATATTTTTTTAAATAATAATCATTTTAAATAATTATTTGTAAATGTAAAAAGTGAACTGACAAGTTATTTACGAGTAACAACCATCTACCGTTAATCCTAGTGAGGGGAGTCTACACTTTCACTATATTTTTGTAATTTCTTGTATTGTAGTTCATGTTCCTATACATTGCTGGGGGTATTGGATACGCAGGACCGTTGCAGCGAAGCATCGGTTTATTCTGATACGAATTATAGCTCAGCTGAAATGTAAAAGAAAAATAACGTTTTAGAAAGCATAACAAAATAGTATGAATTGCTATAAAAATAAAATAATAAATCCTTTTATAATAATAGAGACATCGTTTACATATACAGGTCTCCCACCAAAAGTGACACCTGCTATCTTGGGAATTACAACAGCTGTAGTGATAGGGAAAAAATCAAAACAGTATCTTGTATCTAAGTGCTACTACTCTTTTGCCGACTTCTTTCTTAACCAATAACTTAAATCATATGATATAAGTTTTTTATATACCGGGTGTTTCTGGGAGGTGGCTCGCCCCTATAACTTCTGAGGTATTTGAGATAGAAAAACGAAATTTAATTTAATTAATTTAATAAATTTACATTTTCTGACAGAGTCAATAAATTTTTGTCACTTTCGATTTTACCGAAAATGACTTTGATTTCTAAATGAGACTACCTACATTTTTCGATATTTGATTCGGGATAACATTTTGAGTACAACTGTACCAAATTTGATATTTCTTGACATAGAGAGAATTCTTTTTTTTAAATTTTGATATTTTTCAATGAGAGTGCTTTGGAGTTCTTAAAATAATCAGGTGTTACTGCATAAACATGATAAGAACAAAGTTTTTCGTTTTTACTGTATACACAGTTTTTTACACGCATTTGTACGTCCAAAATTTAGTTTTTATGATTTAATTTAATTTTTTCAAATGGGAACAGGGTGGTTCATTAGATCATCACGAAAGAGCATTGAAGTACCGTCATTTTGATACTCTACATTAATATACCGATCAAATGTTTATTAAGTATTTTTTGTGAAAACGCAAAATAATGCAAAATACATAATGATATCATATGTAGGTATGTGGTTAAGTCGATATAGCCACGAAAAACAATTTTTGTTGACACTATACAAATAGTGACAGGTGACAAGTCCTGTCTTACCAGTCTAAAAAATGGCAAATTTTGCTGTATCTGAGAAAATAACAAAATTCTACAGATGCAGCTTTATGCCGAGAGGTTCCCCGATCGTCGTCATCCTTCCCGCCATTCTTTCCGAAATTAGTAACAAAAATGCGGAACGAGAACGACGATCATGAGAATGAACATTTTATAGTAAATGGACACAAGGAAGTTGATGTTTTAACATATGTAGAAGCGAATGTAACAGCATCAGTTAGAGAAATTGCTCTAGAATGCCAAATTAGTAATTCATCGGTATGGAGAATTTTGCATAAACATTGATATCATTCATATAAATATCAGATGCATCAGCATCTTTACCAAGACGATCGTGCAGGAAGACTTGAACACCGCAATTGGTTTTTACAAAAGTATTTTGAGAATAACAGATATCCATTCACAATTCTTTATACAGACGAAAGTCGATTCACGGATGCAGGCATGTTTAATAGGATACTGAAGGTACTGTGCTCAAGAAAATTCATATTTAATGGAAGTAGGTAATTTTCAAGAAAGTTTTGGATTTAATCGTTGGTTAGGTATAATTGGCGAAAGAATTGTGGGTCCAGCCACAAAACTAAATCTTGGACGTACAAATCTGCGTAAAAACTGTGTATACAGTAAAAACGAAAAACTTTGTTCTTACCATGTTTATGCAGTAACACATGAGTATTTTAAGAACACCAAAGCACTCTCGATGAAGAATATAAAGTTTAAAGAAAGAATTCTTTTTAAGTCAAGAAATATCAAATTCGGTACAGTTGTCAAAATATTATGCCGAATCAAAATATCTAAAAATATACAGGTAATCCCATTTAAAAATCGAAAATCAAAGTTATTTGCGGTAAAACCGAAAGTGACAAAAATTTATTGACTATGTCAAAAAAATGTAAATTTATGCCTCGTACTTAATTCCCAAATTTCGTTTCTCTATCTCAAATACTTCAGAAATTATAGAGGCGAGCCACCTCCCAGGAACACCCGGTATACAATGTATAACAACTACACTAATAATTTTTTTTTTTAAATAATCCATTTAAAAACTGCGGATATCTCGAAACATGTGATAGTTGTTGAAAATCAAATTATGTCCCAGATTAGAATAAAAATACTACAAAAACTTTTTTTAAGGTTATTTTTTAACAGAACCCATAATTTAGGCAGAAATCAAGTATTCTCCCACATTTACCTAACTCCGTATATGAACAGAAAAACAGTTACGTTTTGCCAAAACAAAATAAGAACATCGTCTGTGAATCGTGTCATGCGCATATTTAATCTAAAAATATTGCTAAAAAGCAGTGTACCACCTATTAAAATTGATCAAAAATGGTAATACTATATCATTGTGCAGGAGTGTCAACTTTATTTTCCTGTAGAAATGTTTCTACCCGTTATTTTTTAACTTTTATTTTTATGTGAGCGGTAAAATGTTCTAAAAGGTAACATTAAAAACTTTATTAGCTCATTTGTAATTTAAACTTGCCAAAAAACATATTTACCAACGCCTTGTAAATATTACAGTACGGTTTTATGGTTTAAAATAATCTGTCGCGTAAAAATGATCTTCATTTAAAATGCAATGTTCTCCAAATGAACAGTCTACGTTTTTGTATCGGCATAATAGCATGACGTAGCAAAATAAGCTAAGAAAGACAAAAAAAACTATTAAAAAATAATGGATTTACCTCTCTAGTCACTGGTTTAAACCGAACCGCCGCTACATTCATGTTGTAGTTAGAACGGAGCTTCGCCGCACCGTCCACGTATGTCCTGATCGTTTTGTTGGGCAACCGCCTCGGTTTCTCCTGCATTGGAGTCGTTGGTGGCGAAGATGATGGCGTGGAGCTCTCCGATGACGATGAAGATGACGCGAAGGAATTCATTGAGGATGAGTATGACGCTAAGGAGGAGGATAATGATGTCGATGATATGGAGAAGGGCGATGACACAAAAGACGATGAAGACGACGATAAATCCGATGACGGGAACGTTGCTAGTGTGCAATACGAACCTTCCGATTCGCCGAGCCTGAAAATATAGCACATGGTAGATTATTAAAATAAAATAATGGGATAATTAATTGGTTATTAGATGGTAATCTCATCTAAAATTCTGTTTTAAAAATCTAAATCCATATCAATGTGAGTTTCAACTATAAACCAGGTGGTATTTTTTGTAAAACACGTAAATATTAAAAAAAAATCATTTGTTCTATGCCAAGTATCGGCAAATCGAAGATATTGCTTAGAGCTCTTCAAATTACAAAATTTAAACCCATAAAATTTGCGCTAAATTTGATTTAATTTTATAATAAGTTAAACATCATTTTCATGCAAAACATCGGTAGTAAAATGCAACAGAGAACAACATTAAGAGTGCCAAATTTCAAGTATTTCTGCCAAGAGCAAATCCAGACACTACGATTAGAGGGCAAAATAACAAATAATTTCTAAATTCTAGCTGACCCGCCTAGTAACACTTCTATAAGATTGAAGTTTCTCATCTTATAGGCTGTATTTCTTCCGAAGGCTCTAAAACAGTTTCTAGGATTAGGTAGTTGAAATTGTATATGTGATTATAATAATTAAATTTTATCTTTACAAATTTCCAATGAAATAGACAGTCAAATTCTTTTTTGTTTTCCGATTAAAGCGGCGTTCAAAACATTTCTGGTTACAAAGAGAGATGATTGTAACTTTCTAAGTCTCCAAAGCTTGCTGAAGCTTCTTCTATGGAAAAATATATAATTTAGTTTGTATACAGGGTGCGTAAATAGCCTGGAACCGTCTAAATTACTCTTAAACTGGTAGTTAGAAATATACAAAAGTTGGGATGTACTTAATTTAGCTTACGCAGATTCCATATTATTTCATATGTACAATGTTGCCAGATTTACCGTTTTTCTGATATTATCATGCACTTTGGCTTTTTTAATACAACTTCCTGTACACTGTTTCATTTTTGGTATCTACCTTTCAATACAAATTCAACCATATGTAACACTTGAGATTTGAGTATGTAGTCATATCTTAAATATATAAATAAAATTTGTTTGAAGTAATTAATTTCTAAAATGCTATGATTTTTACATTAATTCACCACTAACATTATTAACTAAAACTGACAGTAGTTTGACGTGTTTTTAAGAGTTCTGCGTTGTTGGACAGCCTGTATAATAATGTCACACGATCAAATTTTAGGCAACCGTCGAGTTACAAAAACATATTGGGTCCTTAGCGATCCAAAAGTCTGACGCGACCCAGTATAAGAGTAAGAAAGAATGCACAAGGAAGCGACAAATGGTCATAGCCTTTTGCTGTCTCCAAATATCTAGTTCAATGCTAATTTACGGTAAAATGAGTGTTCATACTTTATCATTCAAGAGAAATTGTTCGTTAATACGATTATGTGCGATTCAAAGACATTAAAGAAAACAATATTTAATACAATTAATTTTTAGTAAAACATATTAGCAGTCACTTCACCTAAAAAAAATGGTAGGTAATATTTTGTTTTTAATTTTCTCTAAACATCTTGACCAACATTTATTATAGGTTAAATGAGTGTATTATACTTTTGCACCAAAATAAATAAATTTTTGAGAAAAATTAAATGTTCCATAAACAAGTGAGTTAACCTTTATGATATTGACACTCTTTAGTAAGTTAACGCAGGCAGCCTAACAAGAACATTACTCTGATATTAATGCTGTGCGTTAATGGGTAATTTCCCTGCGTTATATTTGCGATTCAGAAAGTTTTGCCGATGAAGTGCAGCGATTCATTCCGTGGAAATCCCAGATCTCACAATTTAAGGAGTTTTCTTATGACAAAGTATAATTTGATATTATTTAGTTAAATATGTGCTCTATTACTGTTCGTGTTAATTTAGTTGTCTGATCTATTTTTCCGGTAAAATTACTATATATCAACTGTTTTTTTTTATATGAATATAGTTTATCTTCCAGTAGTTTCCAAAGACAAGTATTTCTTATTAAAGAAGAAATGAAGAATATTTGGGCAACAAATACCGGATGTACATCGAGTATGTACAAGAATTCTTCTCGAATAGTTTTGCCAAAACTGATATGATTGTTTTGCGAGTAGGATAGTTGCAAGACAAAAAAACTGGAAAATTACTTTCAAAAGTATTTGTACTACGACTACAGCTTTCATGATGGTGTTTTCACAGTATCTGTTTTTGTTATTCTTTAGCAATTTATGGCGCAAAAAAGTGGCAAATAGTAAGATTTATATAAAAAAAAGAAGTCAAGCGACTATACACTAATACACTATTATAAAAAAGACATACCTACCTGTAATAATTTATTGCGAATACAGGAAATGGATACGATAATTTCGAAATATATTTAGGTGCGGTATACAAAAATGTGAAATAAATTTCAAATATGTGAAAGTAACCAGTAGTTTAGTTCTGCAAATTTTAAAGAATCTTGAAGATTTATATTTCTTATTTTTTACAATTTGCACCTAAACATAACATTGTATTTGTATTTTAATGATTGCCGCAATTGGATATCTAGTCTGGTCTGCATTCGTACATTTGCCTATGTGTAACTATAAATAATATATGTAAGTAGATTTGTTTCGCAAACTTATCTGAGCTGTTTACCCATTTATTTTGGCGTTTGCAAAACTTATTTATATACGAAAAGTCTCAATATCTGCGACAAGTTCTTAGGTTAAAACGCAATTGCAAGTTTTAGATAAATCCTATAAAACGCAATGACTGATTGAACTAAAAGGTTAACATATACAGGGTGATTGATCGAGACCGTCCATTAGAAAGATTGGGCCTCCTAGTAATAATTAATTTCTGTAAAGTTGCATACGTACATAGTGTAATAAAATCTATCCCCTGAAAATATTTTCAAGATGGCCGCACTTCCGGAAACACCGAAAATTGACATCAACTTTCTTATTTCAAATGGAATGGTATAGTTTTCTTTGCACTTTTGAAATCTAAACGTTATTCTAGAGGAACTTTTACTAGTATTCCCTATACCTAAGTGCAGCCGTTTTGGAGATTTTTCGACTTTTTGAAAATTTTTGGATTTACATCACGATGTTTAACATTATGTACTGTCGCGAAATTTTAATCGAGAACGCTAAAATTAAGACTATCGATGGAAGAAACCCTGACGTTTCTGTCGAAGTTTTTAGATTTGTTGCTTTATCTACTGGCTGTCCAAAATTTAATTGTCCTTTAGTGCAACTGCAGATCATCAAAACCCGATTTTTTTAAATATAATGCCCAATTTTTTTTTTTTTGTAATTTCCTCTAAAATGTATCAAAAACCTTCATAACTTAAAAATTATTGCAGATGTGTATGGGGAACGTTAATACATTTTGATGCAAAATTTAATAAGGTTTCAGAATATTGAATTATTACTAGGAGGCCCAATCTTTCTAATGGACGGTCTCGATCAATCACCCTGTATATGTATGACGATTTGCGTATTCAAGATTGTCTACATACTCATACTATAACCATTAAAAATTTAATATGACAATGAAAATAGGGCAATTAATCATAGTAATTATTCATTATTGTTATTAAACATCTGTCTATTGCCCATATTAAAAACAGAGTTGCGCAAATAATCGTCTAGCATCATACACCACCGTTTTAGTTCCATTATTGATTATAGCCGGTTATAATATTAATGTTCTTCCGCTATTTTTAAATCAAAATAGATACGTAGGTGAATTTATACCGCTGTCCCCATTAATTTGTTTATACACACCCTTGAAATTTACATTAAACATATTGCAGCAGCGTTGGAATTATCGAATTGTACTTGAATCAGTGACGGTTCATAAACATAATTAGTTAGAGTGATTTATTGTGTATCGCTCATAGACACTTACAGCAGCACAAAGTTATAGGAACCAATTTTATATAAATAGTAAGCCGGAATCCATGATTTGTGATTTGACTGATTAATAAGTCGTAATAATCTAATCATTCATAGTAAAAGTTATTTTTTACTAGACAGAAAGATGTCAGTAATAGTTAATAACACAGTGCGATAGTTTTAGGAGCGATTAGTAGCCAGTTATAGTAGTTCTAGGTTTATTAAAATTAAATATGGATGTCTGGATTCTCTTACAAGGAGAGGTCGCCAGATGTTAAGCACAGTTTTGATCCCGGCTTTGTTAGTTAATAGTAGGGACCCCTCGGTTTACTTTTGTATAATATTAGCCATAGGTGGCCAGACATTTATTTTTTACGGCTTTTTAAAGAATACAATGCTTGATAGTCTCGTTTAAGTACATTCGAAAACGACATACATAAGTTTACAAGTTACTATTGGCGTAGTGGTAATATACGGTAGGACGATGGTTCGAATCCGAGCGAAGGCGATGCTTTTTTTTATTTTTTAATTTATTCTTTTTTGTTTTAATTGTTCGAAATTAGATTTTACGATAATAACGAAGGTGTAAAAGTACGTTCAATTTACCCAGACTGCCTCTAATAATATAGGTATCAGTATTTCGCTAGGCGTGTTGGAAAATAAATCAATCACAAATAAATGCATTTCACTTAATTGCATTAGATGGTAATAGGATAACGATCAATTTATTTCATTAAAATTAAAAATAACACATTATACAAACATTTCATCGAAATTAAATATTAATTGAAAACGTATAAATGCTTTCCGTTGATTGTATTAGTAAGATTATAAGTAATAATTTTACTAATACACCTTCATTATGATTGTCAAATCTAATTTGAAACAATTAAAACAAAAAAAAAATATAGATAAAAAAATAAAAAAAAGCATGGTCTCAGTCCAGATTCGAACCATCGTCCTACCGCATACTACCCCTGGGCTTTACCACTACGTCACTAGTAGCTTGCAAAGCTATATCGTATGCGATTGTACCCAAGCGAGACTATCACTGCAAACTTTAAAAAATTCGTGGCTAATATTTTACAAAAGTACTCCAAGGAATCCCTACTACCAAGTGACAAAGCCAGGATCAAAACTGTGCTTAACATCTGGCAACCTCCCCTTGGTAGGACTTTTAGTTATGTTACTAAAGCCATTTTCAATGTGATAATTATCAAGACTCAACATGCATAATAACAATTATACGACTTCAATTTCAATTCTCCTATATTATTTGCTTTTAGTTTATCTTATGTAAGCCTAACCCAAAAAAAAAACTCGTACGATTACGAATTAAACAAACGTCCCTATCATTATTTATTTATTTCGTTACTTTACTACCACTTATTTAATCAATGTTTTCTAAATTCCTGTCACAATTGAGATAAGGCCCTCAGGCATTTGCAAAAGAGAAGTTCAAAACAACACGACAGTAGACGGAAGATTAAAACTTTTAAAAAGAAAAGGACAAGATACGTTGTTTGATCTTACACGGAAAACAGAATTATGTAAATGTCAAATATGTATTTAGCGTAAATGACACAAGAAAGGTTAAGTGTACTATGCCTATTGTTAGATGGAATAAATAATAAGTAAGCGCTATGTCACACATAGGATTAACTTGCTACTGTTGTTGCTGAAAAATGTCTTTTGATAAAGTTTTTTGATCGGAAACTTTTTTAAAGTATTCTTCAAATTCAAGAGATACATATAATATTTTTAAATAAACAATAAAAGATGATGTTAAATATCAGAAAATCGAAATTTTAATTTTCAGTTGGTTTTCTTGTCAATGTACATACAAAGATTTTCGATTTCAACGTTATCTAAATCTAATTAGGATAGTTATAAGCGAGTTCTTACAGTGACCACATGGAAGTTTTGGAAATAAGTTGGAGCATATGGAACTAAAATTTCTTCAGCAGATATTAGCATACTTTTGAACATTTGTTATTAAAAGTCGTTTAGGTGAGAAATTATATTATAAAAAATATAATATAGTAACTATAATTACTTAGAAAGAAAAGGCGGTTTGGAACTCATAAAATAAAATACGTTCAAGTATTATAAAAAAAACAACAACCAAACTAAAAAAATAATTGGGCACAAGATTAGCGCGATTATTATTTATGAATATCTTGAGCCACGCCTATCAAATTATTAAAATATCTGCCCCCCCACGTTTGTAATAAAATAACACCTCAAAAGACTATTATGTATTAAGTTAATAATCGCATGGTAATTGATTACCTACCAGTATGTACTGCATATGTAATTTAATCAGCATATTGTTGATTATGAACACAAATGGCTATAATTGTCTATAAAGAAAAACAAGATATGGATGGTCTGTCTAAGTAAAATGCCATGTTAACATCTTACGGCGGTCGCTACTGTTTTTCGGTGAACAAAGTTTTCTTTTTTGGCTTTAAAACACATTTTCAGACAAAATAACAAATAATATAATGCAGAAAGATACTGAATATAAGCGATTATTTTATACTAACTATTCCCCAAAGTATTTAGCTTTAAAAATATGAAGAAACCCCCTTTCCAAGTGCATCTCTACAGTACTGTCTACCTTAACGTGTTGTAGTAGACACATGAATCCAGTAGTTCTCTACGAATAGTATACATATCTCTCAGACGCCTATGAAAACGGCTGTAATACATGAAGTATTCGACGAACAAAGGCGCCTTTAACCTCAAATTATCAGACCAGTATCGCTTCAACCTTATCTGCAGTAAACTTATAGCTGGAAGGCTATGCGAACGCATCAAGGTGCAGCAATAATGTATCATCATCCTTGCACTACTACCATGCCGTGGAATGCATTGATAAGGGAAAAAATCGTCGGCGCTTTTCACACGTTTCACTCCAACCGAGGGCTATTTATAAAGTTATAAACATCCTCATTTGATGTTATGCAGCGCACGCTACTACCAACAACACCGCACGTACATATTTGAAAAATTTCCAAGTAAATAAAAAGGAAAAAAACACTACTTATACATAAGATCATATGTGTACGTTGTACGTACATATACGCAAAGTGTAATTGCTCTTAGTGTATTTTAGCGTTAAATTGATAAACAAAACGTACACGTAAAACATCATTTTAAACGGCATAGGTAATGGCAAAGGACACGAAGCAAGAAAAACATAATTCTGATTTTGTCGGGTTTAAAAATTCTGGTTAAAATTATTGTTGTATTTGTTTTTTACAATGTGCACGATACAAAAATGCACTCATTTAGAAAATAATTAGTTTCCATTATTAGACATGTGGCTTATTAGCATGTTTACAGTTTGTTTAAATCTTTTGCCAATATAATTTTCCTTCCACCAATTTAAATCACATAGACAATCGCTAATACAGCTTGCGCAAAATCAACTGGCGGGTGCGCAATAGCAAGAGGGTGTGCCCAATGGAGTGAGACACAGTTTAGAAGATTATTTTGTAAAGAAATATCGTCTCAAATTAAACGCTATATCCAAATATTAATCAGTTATAAAAGATCTTTTGTAAACACTTATCATTTCGTGCAGTTATTAAAATAACACCAGAAGGCTTTTTTAAATTTGTTGTGCAAAATTTTGTGAAAAAAAAGTGAAAACGGAAGGAAGGTAATAAAAATTTTTTAATATACTTTCTATAAAATCATGTAATAATTTTATAAAAATTGTATAGTTATGGGTCGCGGAAAGCATTGTTCGCCGGAAAAACGTGAACTAATAAAAAAATTTGCGTCCGAGGGTAAATCGTATTCCCAAATAAGGGAATTGCTGGGCTGTTCCAATAAAATGATAATAAATGCCGTAAGATATGAGCAAAAAGTTGAATCCCGTGGTAGGAAGCGAGTTTTGTCACCCTTAATGGTAAAACGGTTAGTACGGACGACTAATGCAGATCCCTTTATGACAGCTACGGAGCTCAAAAAAACATTGGATGTGCCGGCAAGCGTGGAAACTATTCGCCGCAGACTTCGAGACAACAGCCTCAATGCCTGTAGTCCTCGAAAAGTGCCGCTCCTTTCCTCTAAGCATGTTGCTAAACGGATATCTTTTGCTAAAGCACATCTAAATTGGCCAAAGGAAAAGTGGAGAAATGTGCTATGGACTGACGAATCCAAAATTGTTCTTTTTGGTGGAAAGGGTTCCAGATGTTTTGTCCGTAGGCCACCTAACAGCGAATACAAGCAACAATTCACAGCAAAAACTATCAAACATGGAGGTCATAGTATTATGGTATGGGGTTGCTTCTTGTATCAAGGTGTGGGTCCTATATATTGGATCAAAACCATTATGGATTCATCGGTTTATGTAAAAATCCTTGATGAAATTATGCTGCCGTATGCTTCCTACGAAATGCCGCTGGTGTGGGTCTTCCAGCAAGACAATGACCCCAAACACACCAGCAAAATAGCAAAAAAATGGTTCAACGATCACTCTATCAATGTAATGGAGTGGCCTGCACAGTCCCCAGATTTGAACCCTATCGAAAATCTGTGGACGGACATAAAGAAGGGTGTATCTACAATAAAACCAACAAGCGTTGAAGGGCTCTGGGAGGCTGTGCAGAAAATTTGGAGCTCCATCAAAGTTGAAAGATGCCAGCATTTAGTGGATTCAATGGGAAGGCGTTGTGCCGCGGTAATAGCAAACAAAGGGCACGCGACAAAGTATTGAAACCATACAATTAATTTATCTACAAGATATCTGAGTGAAATTTTTGATTTATTTTAAGAAAGACCACTAATTTTTGTTAAAAATGAACTGAAGTGCTATTATTTTGACTGTGTAGTTTTTAAGTTTTTTGTTTAAATTAATTAGCGTATTATAAAGTGTTGAAAAAAACCAAATAATTTTCTTATGATAATAAACCATTAACATCAAAGAATTTATTATTTTTGTTTTGAGTTGAATCGGCCCAACAGTTAAACAGATGTAAACGGAGTCAGTATAAATTTGTGCGTGGTGCTATTATATTGACCGCAGCTGTACAGCTAACGCTAAACTTAGATTTCGTGGAGGAGCCCTCAAACAAACAAAAAAATAATCTATTGCTTGTCTTTATAAATTATATAATGTATGAAAAAACTTGCCACAAAAATATGTCATTACCTGGATATAGAGAAGACCGGTCATTGTTCAAACACTTTCTGTTTTGTTTTTCTTTTCCTGCAGCAGTCTTTCAAGATGAATTAGTTATATAAATACTGTTTAAAAGCAACAGTTTATAGTATTATCAGTACTAATACCACAAGTGATTGAATTTTCGCGATAAGTCTGTCTTTTATTTCTAAATAAAAATGAGTTGCTTGCGTGTTTCCTTCAAGCAACTCAGTTGAGTTCCATATGGTTTTAATAACACTCTCCTTGTAATCACTACCATCAATTTTCTACATATTCAATGCCCAGTCTTTCAGAATAAATAAATGCTAGTCATTCGTTGTTATTTTCTGCAATACTGCATCTAATTTGTAGTTATGTCCCACCTCCATTGCCTCCATATATAAAGTTTTGATTTTTTTGTGTTGCTGGGTATATTTTCATCAATATTTTGGTTCATAACTTCGTTTGAAGCAGCACCGCAGCGACTCATTTTGACATCAGCAGCTACAGTTATTTTTGCTTCAAAACTGCTTCAAACTTTGCTTTGCGATCCGTCATTGAAAACACGAAGCTGATAGACCAATCAGAATTGAGAGAGAGCTGGTGTTTGTGATTGGTTAGATTATGTGAAAATTTTAAGATGACTGAAATAGTCAAGTTTACATTACAAATTATATCCAGCCGTAAATTTTAAACCTATATATTGTTTCCCCGTATTCAGACCCATCCCCTATCATATTGTTGCGATTCAATTTCATATTCTAAGAATTACACATCTTCAATTATATTAGGATGAACTAGAAGAACATAAAAGTGGCACAATTAGCCCAAAGTGCAAGTTTTCGTAAGAATCTTATCCATCAATTTTACGATTCTGTATTATCTATTGCACAAGCATATACTACAGAAAACAATCTCAAGATTAAAAAGGAGACGACGCGACGACAAAAAGAAAAACTCACATGACTATTATTATTATTGTTAATAGGCGATTGTATTGAAGCCCGGGCATAGCAACAAGGCCTGCGCGCTGTCACAGCCAACAGATTCCAAACTGCAGCAGCGAGCGACAACTAGCGACGACCGAGACAACAAAACCTATAAAAACAAAACAAAACGCTCTCTGCTCACACGAAACCCAATCCCGTTAATGTTCGTTATGATCT
This sequence comes from Cetonia aurata, assembly GCA_949128085.1. Classification (NCBI taxonomy): domain Eukaryota; kingdom Metazoa; phylum Arthropoda; class Insecta; order Coleoptera; family Scarabaeidae; genus Cetonia; species Cetonia aurata. The sequence goes on along the minus strand of OX421882.1, from coordinate 11,445,202 downwards.
GATATGGAGCGCACACAAAAAAAAAAGATAATAAAAATAGAGGAGAGCGTAGTATTTTTAAGTTAATTAATACCCACCGACGCTTATCTAAAAGTCATACGATCTCGCTTTACACGCCAACAAAGCGGATTGAAATGCGATTTGCTTACCGTTAAAGCCTGGGCGATTGTTATTGTTTAGTTTGAAAATTATTAATTAATCTTGAAAAGTAATATGCGTATTATGTGTTCATTAAACCTATTGAGGTTTTAGAGTATAAATATAACAAACATCCCGATTTTTTTCGGCTAAAAATGAGTGTATTTTTATTAACATTTATTACTAAAAGTCTCTTTTACATTCACTGTGATGCTTCACGATTGAAACTAGAAAGCGAAACATAATGGCAAATGGGTTTAAAATTATTAGACAGGTCATTTTAGTAGGTAATTTAGATGTAAATAAATTTTGTCAAAGGAAATTTTTGTCAAGGTATCTAAAGAATTTGCCATATCTTTCTCATCTGCGATTTCGACAAATAAGTCCTACTATAGAAATATTGTACATACACATATGTACATATATCTTAATAGATTGATCTGAATAAGTAACATACGCATATATTTTTATTAAATTAATATACAGTGTGTTCAACAAATTGAACCCATATGTGATTTTTTTTTAATATTGCACTGCGAAAAAAGAATAGTGCTGACAAGTGAATCTTCAGTCCCTCCCCAAGTAAAAATTATACTTAAAAATATATGAAATATGCATTTTCAAAATTGACAGATGACAGAACGTATCTGTGAAATTTGTTATATAATAAAAAAAAAAAAACGAACTGCGAAAGATTGCCTGTTGTTTAAATATGAAAAAAATGTTATCAGTAAAAAAAAAACGTTTGTAGGATGTAATTTTTTTTGATAATTTTAATATTTCTGTTAATAATATTCGGCAGTGTAATTATTTTTGAGAAATATTAAAATTATCAAAAAAAAAATAATCTTTTGGATGCTTTTTTCAATTTCCAAGAAAATAACACATAATTTTTTTATATATTTTTTTTAGAATAAATTATGTTAGAATAACACAAGAATTGTTGCAATTCTAATTTAAACTTCTTAACACAAAACTAATATTAAAAAATATTGGCCAAATAATAAGGTAAAAAATCTCAAAAGTAAACCCACAAAACAAAAACAAAACACGATGCTAGGGGGCGTTAATAACACTTGAAAATATTATTAAGAGTCGTGAAATTATTGGTGTGATTCAATTGACTGTTGAAATTTTTAATGCCAGATATTAAGGAAACTCCGTCTTGTTGACAAAACAAAAACGACCTTTCATTTATCTACATTAGATGCAATTTCTCCTTGCAAAAACTTGAAGCAATCTCCAGCTTTTCATTTATCATGCAAAAAAAAAATAAGGACCAGTAAGTTTTCCATTAAAAATTCCATACCACACATTAGTTTTAAATGAGTATTGATCTTTATGAACTATCGTAAAATTGAGATTTTCTCAGATCATCATCGACAATTCCCATGCAGAGAATACTATTCCATCAGAAGTAAAAATGGATTCATCTATAAACATTATTGTACCTTGCATTGAACAGAAAATTCCATTAATACAACAAAATCTCTTTTTCACAGTTCTTATAAATTCAGACTTAAAAGCAAGGTGATTATTTTATTTTAGAATTCTCCTACCTGTTATGTTTGCTGTATTTGTCCTTTGAGCTATTTTTGCTAAAAACAAAAAAAAGGTGACTTCATTATCGATAACATCAAGGGAGTTTCTTCGGTTTCTGCAATTTCTCAAGCGTAGTGTCATTTCTTGAAAGTGTTGTCGATTCTCAAACTTGGACAAATTTTTTCCAGCAGTCGACTGTATTCCAGGATGTTAGCATTAAGAATTTCAACAGTTGATGAATTTTTAATATGATTTAAACGTTTTCTCCTTTTGTAAACATGATTTTTTAAATTGAAAATACCAATAATTCTGTTTTTGTCATTTCTTTTTTGTGCTCTAGATTAACTAGTTTTGTGTTAAGAATCTTAAATTATGATCACAACAATTTTGGTATTATTCAAACGTAGTTTATTAAAAAAATATACTTATAGAAATTATGTCATTTTTTTGGAAATTGAAAAACCGTACAAAAAAAAAACTAACTAGTATTACTTTTGTTGATACATATATCTACATTTTTATATTCGTCGAAAATAATAAATAACCGAAAAGTATTAACAAAACCCATTTAATGATTTTAAAATAGTTACCAACTTACAAGGGTGTATCAAGAAAAGATAAAAATATCACAAGATTAATTTTCTATTAGTAAAATTTTCTCATATTTTGGCAAATAAGGCCATTTTTGTGCGCGTTATTTTTTTATAGCAAATTTGACAGACACGTTATGTCACCTGTCATCTTTGACATGGAATATCTTTCAAGTATCTTTAGAAACAGAGGTTATTGAACAACGATGCTTGTTTCTAATCGCAATATTAAAAAGAACACCATACAAATTTAACATTTTGAAACACACTGTATGTGGTAACTTACCAAAAATAAAATAAATTAAAGTTTGTCAATAAGCGCGAGACTTACAATCATACAATCAATCTACAGTTTGTTTGCAAACAACGTAAATTGGTATGACGCAAATTCATTCATTTATTTATCTCAAAGGTAATCTAATCGTTCATTTCACGCCATGGAATTTCCAAAATAGTTTTGGCAAAGTTACAAGAATCGAAAAAAAAAATCATTCGGAGTTTACGGCCTCTCTAAACTTTTATTATTGTTTTTAATGATTTATTTTTAGAACTATAACTGATGAATTGTTTTCATTGAAAGGTGATTGAACCGTAATTTCCAGGATGTATCCAATCGAAATAAGATAAAATCAGACAAAAGTACATATAATAAAGTGGTATTAAAGATGTGAATCTATTTTCAAACTCACCTATAGCAAACTTCATTTGGATCCACCCATACCGTTAATTCGGCAGGTAGACGCAGGTCCCTGTAGTTTAGACCGCATTTGGTCGCAGCCTTTTCTAACGTAATGTCCACGGGGGTCAGTCCATTAACCCTTATACAACGGTAACCCTGCCCCTTGGCCGGCACCTCTGGGAACCAATGCTTCTCAAACCTGGAAAAAGAAATAGATTGTAGTACAATGAATTAAGGGAACCTAGGAGTAAGTTTATCCTTATGGGATTACATTTGTTCTTGTTTCTCAAAAACTACTAGTTCGATTATATTGAAATTTGACAATGTCTTCCCTAATATAGATTTAATATTTAAGGCAGAAAGTGTTGTCGTCTGTTTAACTTCGTTGCTATGGTCTATCATTCAAGACAACATGCTTTATAATAATTATTGAAAAGAGAATAAAGAAATATTTAATATTTGAAATAACTGTTGTCGAAAAATATAAAAATAATAGCCAAGTGCGATACAAGTAATTCCTTGATGATGCGACTCGAGGGTTTCTTTCTGTTGTTTGTTGAAAGTAGATCGTATGGGCCAAATTTTTAAATGTAAAAGCTAGAATGCAAAGGCCATTTACGGAAAATAATGAGGACTTGATTTAGAAATGTAAAATTAAAATCAGGCACAATAAACAAGGGGATACAAAAAAATTGGGGGTAATAACAGATTAATAGATGCAGCTATTAGCAAAATTAAAATGATTATGAGGAAACAAATCAGTAGCAGATATAAAAAAGCAATTTTGACATCCTTTTTCCGCATTGAGTTCCGCAACGAGTCTCTCAATCATGATCTATCTAAAGTAGCCTGATGCAACTGCTCAAAAACCTAAAGAAAAGGGGTATGATCATTTTCATCTCAGCAAATCAGTTATAAATGAGATCAAACCAATATTTCTATAATTGGCCCACCACCACTTCTTAGAAAAGTGTGATCATGACCCCACGCAAAATCTAAACGAAAGTTTCAACAACCTAGAAACATAGCCCGATGTAGAATCCTTCATCTAACTAGATATAGCGCCATACATACATACGCAAATATATTATGATGCTCTAAAAAAACTGATACAGATAATGGTATAAAAAAAATTAAAAAAGCCGGAAAAAGTAAAAAAAAAAAAACGTATAAGAGTTATTAGCAGAAAAAAAGGTGATGTACCATACAGCGCAGTTTATTTTATTAAAAGAAGTTTCATATTCGCTAACTGTTGAATCGCTTGTGGCTATTTAACCTCAATATCTTTTTTGGCACTTTTAATGGTCGTTACAGGTTTTTGAATACATCGTTAAATGCAGCACAATCCCGACTATCTTTTAAACCGACATTTTTCATTAATTTCTGGCTACCCACGCCCCTTACAACGTACGCAAGAAGGGTTGAAAATCCCAAATGGAGGTCTCTTGAAAAATCCTAAAGTGTTTTTGCTTTCTTTTCGAATGAATTTTGCTTATTTATGTTGAAATTCCTATCAAACAATATAAATAGATATTATGTTTTATATTTTTATTTGCCTGGTTTAATATTAAACAGCTATTTTTTAATGCAAAAGCATCCTAAATTCAAAAAAGGTAAGGTATATTATCACATTGTTATTTCAAAATTAGAATATAAACAATACAAACAACAGCAACTAAGCAATTCGTTCATGTATGTATATGATGTTGTAATGGAAAATAACTGTTATACGCAAGCGAAAATTAAATTGGCGATATCTACGCAAGAAGCTAATATCTAGAACAATAATCGCTACATTAGATAACAAAATATTTGCTTACTATTTCCATGCTGATTCGTACATGGTAACTGTTTAGTAAAAAAAGAAGTAGTAGCCTTAGGCTCATAGATGAAGAGTATGCAAATAATATATTGAAAAATTTAATAATTTGCAAGGTTCCCCATTTTGTATACAACTTTTTTTCTTTTATTGACATTAGTGGTTATTTAAGTAGATTGTAATAGAAAGTTGTCACATTGCAAAGTACGAACATAGTGTGGGAAAAATTGTTTGTTATACAGTGACCGACATAAATGTTGCAAAATTTTATTGGAATTTTTTATATTAAAATCCATCTTTTAGGGATAAATTTAGATTGTCTAACAATCGCAGAATTTATTTTGATAGAACGCAAAAAGATCATCCTACAACAAAAGATAATAATTAGTAAAACTTGCTCAGAATTTAGTTTTGATGCCACGTGCAAACCTTTGTAAACATATTTATAAAAAAATTAAAATTACAGTATTTTCAATAGGGCTAAAACTAAAAAGTAGATTTTTAGCAGGATAGTTTCTGTTGCATATCCAGTAGCAATAAATAATCTTCAGAAATATTTCTATTGAAAATTATATTTTTTCTTTTTCGTTTCTAGGAATGAAATGAAAACCATTAGACCAAATCTTAATATTGCAGTATATTGAGGCAAAAATAATCAACAACAAATAATAAATAAATACCACAAAAATAACAATATGGGGAGTGTGCATGAAACTTAATAAAAAGTAAAATTTCAAAAATAAATAATAGTTAATTAAAGACACTTTTCAGCCGTGGTGCGTACAATATTTTTTCGACTACCACATGAACGAACAAAAGGGATAAAGTTTTCAAAAAGCGAAATAAACATTAAACTCAACATGATACAAAAAAAGCAGAAACCAAAATTAAGAAGTATACAGCAATAATAGTTTTGGAATTGCTAAAAATTAGCGGAAAGAAAATCTTCAACGCTATAGTAACAGCTTTCCTGTAAAAAAGTGTTTACGTTTTGTCTAAATCCGACATTAGCTTTAAGTTGTTAGGCAATTTATTATATAATTTCTTTACAATAAAAGACACCCCTCTGTCGGTAATGCTAAAGTCGCATCGTGGAATAAAGAAATCATTTCTATGGCGGGTGAAGTGATCATGAATGTCTTTTACAGTTTTGTATTTATGTCTATTTTTATGATGATAGCACACAGCTTCATAAATATAAAGACACGGAAGGGGTAATAAACTAAACCTCTGGAACAATGGTTTGCAGGGGGATGACGGTTCAACTCCTCCAAGGATTCTTAAAAACTGCTTCTGGGCTATAAAAATTTTCTTTGCTGGTGGAGAAGCACCCCAGAGCAATAGGCCATAGCATAAACGAGACTGGACCTCAGCATAGTATACTGATAACAATGTGGTTAGCGCTATTTGAGAACGTAGAGTTCGGAAAAGGTGTGCTTTCGAGTGTAAGGTTTTTATCAAACTGTCGCAGTGATGGTCCCATAATAAATTCTCTTGAATGTGTACCCCCAGAAATTTAGAACTGTTAGTTTGATTAATCACAGTATTATTGATTTGGATGTTGCACTTCGTATTTATCGTGCGTTTATAGGTGTGAAATAGCGTCAGGTTGGTCTTATCTTCGTTTAAACACAATTTGTTGGCACACGCTCAAAGGTATAGATTACTAACCGAGTTAAATATGTCGTTTGAGTAAACGTTTGAAAAGCATTGGGCCTAGCACAGTTCCTTGTATCACTCCATTGAGTATTGGGGGACATTGGGACCGGAAACACTTAAGAACCGAGTCCGAAGTATAATTTATCTTGGCAAACTGAATTATATTTGAATGACAGATTGTTTGACAGCTATTTTGACAGGCGAACCCGAAGCCTACGGTAAAATAACGGAAGTAACGCGTAGGTAGTTCAATTCGGTATGTGCTTATTGTACTTTACAACAGCAACAATTTTAAGATTATGCAAGATTTGACCAAATAAGTAGTTTGAATATCAACCACTTAAGTCTTTTTACTTGAATTTAACTATGTTGAAAAAAGTAATTTATTCAAAAGTATTTGCAAAAGATTGTGATTTTTTTACATGTTTACAAAAAATTGCATATGTCTTTAATTCTAGTAAGATGTTTTTGAATTTTCATTCACATGATCTGCGCCAAAAATATTTGAGGTTGTTAAATATACTGAACCTATCAAAAAAAAATTTCCATACTTGGGATAATAAAAACAATTCTTGCATGTTTTATGTAACATCTACATCTGTATCAAAAAAAAAAAATATTAAGAAAATACTGTCGTTTGTTCAATTTTTACAAGTTTCAATTGTTTTAAAACTTTAAACACCTAGCCCATAACAATATTCCTATATTTAAACAAACTTTCGAAAAAAAAAATACCTATATTCTATCAAAACCGAGAAATTTATGCGGAAATTCAAAACGTTTTCTAGGAAATAAAGTTGCGAATTGTATAAATTACTAGTAACAGATATATGTATAACCTCAAACCGAAATTAACTTTCTAAAAAATGTCCATGGTGAACAGAATGAAACAGTTTCGTTCGTTAATTAGACTCTCACAGGTCATATTATTCTTTTTTCTATATAGGTTCCAATTACACGTCAGGTATAGATTTGAAATATAGTCACGAGTTATTTCACAAAGCAGACACAATTAAAGTAAAAAAAAGTCAATCTCTGAAACTCGTTTGTTTAGTGCGAACACATATACATAAGATACGAAAATGTAACAAACAAGGTAAATCCAATGTCAACACAACAAAAATATTAAGATAAAGGTGTCTTTAGTATTGTTTTTATGTATAGATATATATTTATACTGTATATACTGAGATATATACTTAACATACATTTTAATTACATGAGCTATTGTTCTTTGAGCAACAAACAAACGATTACTATTTTCAAGAGTGAGTCAAAGCTTATCGGATAAAAGGTTAAAAACACGTTCTCCTACGTATTACGGATTGTATCTATAATAATTAATAATAAAGGTTGAAAAATCCATAAATAATCTTGGGTGCATTTATAATATATATGTATGTTTATAGCGATGTAATCTTTTAATGCTGTCATTAATGCCCGGTAATATATATTTATTTCATTTTTATAAACACAATTGATAAAAATAAAAACAGATGTTAAATATTTTTATACTGATTAAATTATTAATTAAAAAATAATAAATAAAAGTTGGCATTTTGTAAAAAATGATATCGCTTCTAAGATGAAAATAAACATTTGGGATATTCTTTGTTATGGGAAAGAACAAATATGAAAATCAAGCGCTATTATACATCATCAAATACGTAATTCTGTATATTTATAAAATCAATATTATCATAGGAAATGATGATAGGCAATAATTGACGTACACATTGCATATTTTTTGTCGTACCAGCCTTTAAAACAAGATAACCATTTTATTATTAAATCAATTATATATACGTGCAATCATTTAAATTTTCCCAAGCAATTAAAATTGCATTCGTATAACGGTCATGATGAGCTCTTGAACGTATATAATGGGAAATTCGGCCCGCCCAAAAATAACAATACAATCTATAGTATATTCTTTCGTATAAAGAATATACTCTACATACATACATATATAATATTTGACCTGAATATAGAACAACATTGTGTGGGTCTACAATTTAATATTTAATGCCTATATCCTCCAGCAATAAAAAGACAATGGGAGATATTTAGGAGTAAATTGTATTCGCCACAAAAAAAAAAGAAAACAAGAAAGTTTCATAAGCATTTTACAATCCAGTTTTATTATCTACAATCATGTATATACAATAACAAAATACCGCAACTTTGACATCATTATTCCGGTAGGGATTTAGATTTCACTGCAGATCAAGTAAAATATAAAACACGATTTAAGGAATATTTTACACTTAAAATCATAACAATCATATTAAACTGTACATAATTGTTATATAATTAAAATAATTTCAATCAAATATAAATATAGTAATGTGTTTAGTAATAACAGCAATGCTATTACACAATGGATTGATTATCTAGGCGGGAAAATACTTGAAAGTATTTCAAAACTTATTCAATGTTGTGACAAATGCCTCAACTTCCTTGTTTATATATTTTTTAATATAGTTATTGAAATATGCAGCTGAATTTAAAAACAATATTAAAAAAAAAAAGAATTATGAAAAGAAGTCTGGATAACCAAATAGGCTACCGACTAATTTTAAAACTATACGGATTAAAAGTCTAGAAATATCTAATTTTCTCTTAAACGGATAGTCAGGAATATACAAAACTTTGGATACACCTATTTTAGGTTCCGAAGATTACAGATGTGATATGTGCAATATTGCCAGATATACCGTTCTTCTGATATTATTATTTACTTTGTTTTTTTTTAATGCAACGCCCTGTATATTGTTTAATTTATGGAATCTACCCTTCAAAACGAGTTCAACCACATGTAACACTCGAGGTTTGATATAATCGGAAAGAGAGTCAAATTTCAAGAATATCTCATAATATTTTTCGGGTTGCACACATTGAACACTTTTATCTCAAGCTACTGTTTGAATTTTATAATATTTAACTGTTTTGCACCCATATAATCGGTGTATCAATACAGTATCTAATGCAGGACAGATCCATGGAGCACGTACAAGAATGAAAGAGTTGTGGTCGGCTTACCATCATCACACCTATGAACTAATATTGAAAGGAGTGTTTGAGGAGTGTTACGGCATACCATCAAGTGATCCTGGTATTCAGATTTTCCGTCCTTCTTGTTAAGTCACAGACGACAATGCTGGTGGATGAAGAAAGTTCCGTTCAAAGCATTATAGAACAAACAAGGAGTGAAAATGATTAACTACATCGAAAATGTCATAAAAGACGGATGTTGTCCAAGAAAAACCTAGAAAGAGTTATTACAACTCCCATTTCTGTACCTATATAGGAGGTTGGTCTAAAAACGACTTCAATTTCGGGATCCCAAGGGCTCTGCATCAAGCAAGGTGGATGGCAAAGGTAATATATGCACTTAAAATTGTCCTCTTCACTAAATAGTTGAATATTCCTTAACTAGAATGAAAGAAATGAAGCTTCAGTTTTTGGCATGAGACAATTGTAAGTCGATGGGTTCAAAAATATTTTCATTGGCCGAGATGCAGACGTTAAAAAAAGTGATCGTTCTCACAGTTACTAAGAGACGCTTTGGTATCTGTTAGAAACAAACGTTTTTTTTTTTTTTTTACAAAGGTATTACTCAGGCTATTAAGGAAAATACAACCAAAGATAAGAACGTTGGAGGGTAAATACCTAGCTTTTGAGGGAAAAAACCTGAGCCATTTCGTTTACTAATAAAACAAAAACGTTCTCTGAATTGTTTGTCTACGACATTATAAAATACTGCAATGTTTTTCTAAGAAACCATGTGAACGCTCTTAAAATGATAGGTAGTCAATGATACCGCAGAAACGGAATCACTCTGATAAAAAAGTTTAACGAATGGGTCAGGGACAAACAACAGAAACAATTCTTGTTGAAGGTATTGGTCTAGTATCACTGAAAATATTTCTAGTTTTCCCAATAAAAATCATTAATAATGAAAAATCGTATTTTTACCAACATTTACCAAACTAATCAAAGTGTATAACCTCTAAATGTTATCCAACCCACTTCAGATTTGTTGGAGAATGACATAGTATTTCAACAAGATGAAGAACACCCACATTACGCTGCCGGAGTGCGACAATCTCTGGATCATCGTTAGATTGGTTGAAGGGGGTCTATAGAATGGCCTGCCAGATTCCCAGATTTTACCCCACTTGATTGTTTTCTCTGGGGGCATCTTGAGCCTATGGTGTTTGCCATGCGTTCAGCTTCCTTACAAGAGTTACGCTAAACAATTGTCGAAAAATGCCAAGGAATAACTCCAGAACTGTTGCGAAATGCCAGAAGAGCATTTGAAGCAAGACCATACTATTGTATGGAGATTAATGGTGATCATTTTGAACATTTAACAAAGTAAAATCCAAACCATTAAAAGACCTTTTGAATGAGTGGTTACAAGACACATCTTTAAATTTTAAATCGCCAAGCCCATTATTAAGACTTGTCCCCTTTGATATGACGATTGACAGGTTTTGGAATTTCATATCAATCACAGCGAGCAAAGAGTTATTTTATATTTATATGGATCGTTTCAATTGGAATGATCTGTATATCTTTTACATCGCTAAGACTCTGAGCGTAAACAAAGTCTGCCAAAATAGAACTTACTAATGGTTACGTTACGTTTGCAGCAGGTAGCAGAACTGCTTGGATTTGAAAAATATTTGAACGTTTCGGGCTTTAATAGCCCTATTGGCTCCCAACTACTGATGAGCTTAATATTTCTAGAAGGAACACTACTTTTAAGATAACATCCTATATTTCTACAATACTATTATTTGCTAGATAAAATTTCTAGTTATACATTTAGCGATATTTAAAGTATTATTTATTTTATTGCATATTGCAGTAGTTACGCTAGTTCCACCGAACTGAAGGTGGCTGAATTGAAGCAGAAAATTGCTAATTGAAAAATAATTTATTTATTTACTCTGTGATGTTAGGCTTTGAATAAAAGCACCTAGGCAAACATATGTACTTTCTCAACCAACTATAATTGAAAAATGCAACCCTATATTAAATAATATTTTCAATACCGGAAGTATAAAATAAAGCCAGCGAGTAACATAAGTTGACTTGTCGACTTGTCAACACAAAAGACACTTCAGCGAAAAACAGAAGGGCGTGTCACAGGTAAAGAATAAACAAGGCGAAAAACAGCTGCCGGCGCGACCAACATTTATGGTCAACGACACAATGCACGAAAAACAACCTATCAGAATATGTAGCGGACTCGAATGTATGTGAAACGAGATATAGAGATAGAGAAAAAAGAGAACTTCCTCACGCATTATCGGACGGTCGGCATCGACTTTCTTCTGGCAATTATAAAGCATAAAAATAAGCATGAGTTTATCGTAATTAGATTCTGCTGCAGCCAGGTGGAATTAGCGCAAAAAAAAGTATTTGCAATTACAGTGTGAACCGTTAACTTCATTTACGGACACTTTTGATCATTACGAAAAGGAAAGAAAATGGAAAGTCGCAAGTTACACAGTATTGCAACGTCATGCATTTATGTATACAAAAAAAAACAAATTCATTATTAATATCTGAGTCTTAAAATGGAGTTGATAATTACCCCATACACTAAAAGTCATCAACTTTTTTTTTGTTTGAAGAAAATACTATATTAAAATTAGATACTATATCATCTTTATTCAAAACTTTATTATTACGGAAGGAAAGCTATCAAGGAGTTATGCAAATAATGACGCAATATATAATTGATCGAAAAAAGGCTAAGTAATTAATTTTTTTTTTGAACTGCAATTAAGCACAATCCGCGCAAGACCGACAATTTTTGGACGGGAGTAATTTTGTAATACGATCGGCGCAGGAAAATAAATTAAAACTACTACATAGGTGCCTTCCGTGTATATCACGCAATAGCGGTACGTTCGATGGCTCCTTAATATAAATGGCGTGCTTCCGCAATTACTAAAGACTGCTTTCTTTTACCGCATGAAAGAAACCAAACACTCTCTTCAACAGGACGGACCTACGGGTTAATGACAAACAAAGATCATATAATTCGCTCGCTCAGAAATATCTGTTGGAAATGTATTTTTATCCAAGCACCTGATGCGTAAGCTGAGAAAAACCTTGGCCGGTAAAAACAAACAATAGAATTACAACAATTACCGACTCTAATGAGTGAAGAATAATCAATTTGTAATTATTAACAATAATTGTAAAATGCATTTAAAATAAAATGGCTGAGTGCAAATGTTAGAAATCGTAAAATTAAATATCTCGTTGTCGGTAGACATAATTAAAATCAACGTTGAAGAAACTAAAACGAGAACCGGCCAAGGTAATATGCATATAAAAAACTTCTGAGCAAGTATACATACGGTTCTGTAATTCCTCACAAAACTAAAACAAAATCGTTATTTATATATTAAACTAATTGTTAGTCATCTAGGTAATAAAGAAAGATAATTAAAGTGATTTAAATGCCTTGTTACACGCAATAATTAATTAATGTTCGTAGTCGTTTCCGCAATTATTTAAACAATCCTCACAAGCGCAATATTAAAATCGTTTGGGAAATACCATATGATTAATGTGGAGAAAACTTCCAAAATAAGTATTTACTTGGGAGTATTTTGTTCCACATTTGTTCCAAAATTCTTTATTAATCTGTCATAAAACTTACAACAATTTATTTACAATACATAATTAGTTTAATGAATAAGTCAACGAAATTACTACATTCTGCAGACTGTTATCCAACTTTAAGGCTGTAATTACAGGATACGACATTAAAACACATTTCGCAAATAACTCCTTTTATTTATATTCTTGTATATTTAAGTATCAACTATGCATTTTATTATATACAATTGTTCATATAAATACACATAAGGAAAAGAACTTTCATTATTTGTTATGTATAAAATAATCTATAAGTACTATATTTATCAGGAAATATACATTAATAAATAATTGTACTAAGATAATATTCATTACGTTTTATTATGGCCCTGATGCGAACGTCTTCTATTACATACTTTTCTTTTCCTTCAGCATCTGCTTCTAAATACTCATCAGAAAATTTCAATTGTAAATCATTTTTTAAATATGTATTTGCTAATATTATGTAAAACAGCGCGGTTTACAATTATTTTTGGTACTTTTTCTAAAGATACTCTTTAACTTTGTTACTTAGAATTGGAAACCTTTGCTTCATTCTTTTAGTAATAGCTCTCTCCGCTGCTTGAATCTTATAAAACAATTCTTCATTTGAATTTTGACGTTTTTCTTTAATAGTTAGTAATCATGGACTAATTCCATATCCACTGTCTCCCAGCAAGCAAAAATCATCTTTGAATTTAGATACCACTCTCAATAACCTGCTTTGTTTCCAAATCCTTGAATCGTGTACACTTCCTGGCCATTGTGCGTCTACATTTATAATTTCATTCGAGGCACAAGTATATATGTACCTATGTATTGCTACGAAACTTGTAGATAAATCTTTTACATTCTAAATGAAATTTTATTAAGTAAACAACTGTTTAATTTTACTAAACACCATCTGTAGTGTCATCTGTAATGCTCTCAACAACTTCATAGATATACCAGATTTCAAATGATAGAGGGCAATGATTGGTAATTCTGCCCCACTCCAACTGTTTCACATCCACCCTTAACGAATAGGAATATAATATTAACTAAATTATTGAGTAACCCTCGGGACGTGGGAGGGGCATATATCGCTCTGGCCAATACTCCTTACAACACCCAATATAGCATCTAATATTTATCCATCTTTAATGTGATTGTATTGTTATTCATTAGTAATGTTTTTCTTTACGTTATAATCAATAAAGAGACAATTTATAAGTGAAATTAATTTATATAAGTTAGTATCCAAAATGTAACAAAGAAATAAATCTTCTATAGATACTCTCAGGTAAGTAGATTCATTTACTATATAAGAACTATTATAAAGATTTCATTATCTCAACTTAAATTTGTCGATTTATATAAATTCAAATTTCCCGCCGGATTCCCATCAACATTACTTCCAGATTGAATGAATATACAATACTGACAAGTACTACGTAAATTAAACCCACAGATTCATGACCAACCTCCAAGTACAGATAATACGGCCAAAATCAGGTACTACTTTACGATTTCCGCTAACAGGTATCAAAAAAAGAAAAAAGGACTCCTGAATTCTAGTAATATTTGACTTACATAAACGCCGGATCGTAGGCGACAAGGCGATATGAATAAGAAATAAAAAAGCTTAGATGTTGTATGCGTGTTCACTCTAACAGTGAAATCAGGAATAGAACAGATTTTTGCATTATCTTGCGTGCAACGACACGCAGCACAAATATTAGTCGCAAAGAAAATGAAAAATAATAACTAAAAAATGATTGGAATAAAATTTTAAACAGAAATTTAAAAAAAAAGTGTAATTTTCTGTACAATTATTGAAAATTTTAAGTGAACATGAAAATTGGTGGGTAGGAAGATATTCATGGGGTCAACAATCTAGCCATGATCTAGGTGCCTAGACACTCATTCATATAGAGAAAAAACAAAGCAAAGGAATTTATTTCTTCAAAATCTGGAGTTAGGTATAGGTATTTACTATTCTCGGAATTGAAATTTTGCATAACAGAAACATAAAATTCATTTTGAAATGCTTCGTAAATGTGGAACACGATGTTTTGGAATGTTAGCGATAGAAACAATAAGTCGTAAAATTGTAGGGAAATATGGAAAAAAATTATATCTATATAGTTACATTGTTTAAGAAATGTCATAAAATAAGAACCAAATTTTAAATCCTGCAAGTTGGTTAGAAATGTTAATTTTTATCATTCAATTCTAAAGAATGATCTTATGTCTGATATACCTATAGAAGACTTTTCCAAAAAAATTTCACAGCTTTATACTGCCGTGGAATTTATGCTTGCATTCCCACAGACTTTACAACTGATTATAAACTAAGACGATTTTAATGTTTAAATAAAATTGTCATTATCATATTATTTTCAGCGCAAAAAATTAAAGAGTTGATCATTAGAAAGTGCATAGCTTTTAAATATTATGCAGATAGCCAGAAGATATTCTTATTGTTAGTCATGGAGTGGTATCACTATAATAAACATAGAAATCTTCACTGCACACCTTCTGATGACGCCAACTATTAAAAATTTTAAATATATAGACTAATAAAAGTTTTTACCTTATTGTAATTATATGCAAAATATGCATGTTCAGAAACGAACTCAGTATAGTGGTTAACTAATGACGCTGCATCAGAAATAGAGTTACTACATTAAATATTTTACAACAAACCTACTCATTAGAATGAATATCTTATTAAAAACCAAATTTACGTGAAAGTTCTTATGTATAGGCGTTTTAAGCTGGCAAACGACCTTCGTCCTCGATAAGTGTTGTCAGGTTCACACCATCAATTGATATTAATCATCAAGAGATTATAATTCCAGAAAACCAAGATACATTAATGTAAAATAATTGTCAAAATAAGCCATTGTAGAGAGGCATTGTAAGAATATTACAAAACCAAAAATTATCGAATCCTAAAGTGTTTCTTGAATAATTTCTTAAATTTTAAATTTTACAGCTGCAGTGTTTGTGAATTAAAATATATTGTATCGGACAATGCGCTTTAGTGACTATTCGGGTCTTCTGTTTAAACTCTCGGTTTTAATTTTTCGAATTCGGATCTAATTCTAATTCCAGGCGACGGGCCCCGTTTTCTGCGAAATCGCGAGGCTCGGTGCCAAGAGGACACGTTCGAAAGTTTCCGCGTTTAATAATAACACCAGATTTTCGTATACGATATGTTTATGGTCGAAAATCAGAAACTCTAATGAAATAACTGAATTCGGAAACGGCGCCGCTTTACGCTCTTATCTTAGTTTAAGTTCGACGCACGCCGTCTTTTATCACACTTCATAAACTATATAAATTTAACTACACAGTTCCTCCACAGAGCGGGCGCGTTGCAGATCGGCCCCGACAGAAATACATTTACGAGAAAGATCTGTTTTATCTGTTTTTAGGAAAGTGCCGGAATTATTACCCGATACCGTGCGTCGGGCGCACAAACAAACCGAGCGCGTCGTTTCGTCGTAACCGCCGGAAACCGGAAGCGGCGGTCCCGCTCAAGGGAACGCAAGCTGTACAACGGTGGTGTGCTGCGACTTTACGTAACTCCGGCGTGCGGAAAACGTTCAGCTGTCCGCGTTCTCCTATAGCCGTTTTGTTGGTGCCTGGTGCTTGCATGGCGTTCGTTCGCCAGAATACAACAGCGTTCCCTTAATAGTCGCTATTAGTTCACCCTTTGACCCGTTCGGGTGTAAAAAAAAGCGTCATGAATATTCAGACTTCCTCCTCTTGCGCTAAACTACGCCGGGTTTTGTTTTGTTCAAGGAGGCCATGTGATTAATTGCACATCCGTTCATGTATCTCACTGCTACGCCGCTACCTACACTTTCGAATTTAACAGACTGCTCCTTGAACGCCTTATCGGAAAGATGACATTGAGGCATTTTTAATTGTCGCGCTCGCGAATGTATTTTTGCAATTGCAATTAGTTTTGTACTTGGTCGCTGATGGAATCGATATGTGAATGACATTCGATGGATTTTTTTATTTAATTTTAAAATAATCCTTGCACTCCTGTTTATTTATTTTATAATAAAGAATTAGCCTACGTGTTATATGATGGTAGATATGATTTTCATACTGAGCGAAGCAAAGAGCAATTCTTTTTTAATCAGCAAAATTAAAATTTACAGTGAATAATATTCAGATGTTTCAGCCAGGAAAAGAGGGTTTTTGAAAAGCTAGTGGCAGGTTTTATTGAAACAGACTATGTTGTTTACAAGAAATATGAAAGAACAAACAAATCAAGTAATGAAGAAAATTAAACATTCTTACTGTAGATTCAAATACAAAATATATAAGTACAAATACTGATGTGAATGAACGATCATAGATCATACACATATCAAGTACTTTTTTGTTTTCCACTGATAGATTTGGATTTAGCTGTGGAGCGCGATTTGCATAGCATAAGTTCGTTTTCTAAACTGTATGCTTTGAAAATCAACCCTTGCAAATCGATCGCTCTTTTCTCCGGTCGGCCTGTCGATGTTGAAAATACATAAAATGTGATATCTCTCGAGATTGATGGTGCTAGGGTATCTCTGGATTTCCGAAGCGAGAAATTTCGGATTGGTAATAAACAATTCGTTGAGGTTTAGGGAGCATGTAGCTGGGATGACTAATCTTGCATCTTGCAATTTGAAAATTCTGTTTAGGCGATGCCCATGTTAAAAAGTTTTGTAGATATAAAAGAAATATTGACAGAATCGAATGAAATCAAACAAAATCTGTACTACATATTTACCCACAGCTTATTAGCTTATCGTATATATACTGAACGCACACTACAGCTTCTGTTTCTGTTGAAAACCCTTGTCTAAAACCGTGTTGACTCGAGGTACTCAAATTATACTTATTGAGAAAAAAAGTAAATTTTATTGGCCAGTTCTTTTTGAAAAATTTTAGAAAAAAAATCCTTAATACTGATATCGCCCTATAATTTTCAATCGAGACAGGATCATATCTCTTAAAGACGGGAACAACTGCAGATGATTTTAAGGTGTCAGGAAATTTTCCAGTTTCAATGCGTACGTTCAAAATGTGAGGTAGGTGATTCGATATTTCATGCATGCATGATTTTAACAAAATAATTAAACTTTTTATTTGGTAGTTGCAAAATAATATTTTGAATATCAGATTCATTCACAGGTATAAACAATAATGATTCAGTAATATGGTATTTAATATACATTCCGCGTTTGTGTCTAATCCAAAATGAGCGGATAATTGTTCCTCCACAATATTTGCAAAATAATCCATGTTAGCAAAAAATAAATGTTAGTAACCTCAGCCCCATCTGTAATATACACTAGAGGAAATTGCTATAAATCCACTGGCATTACATCATGTTGTCTATGACCGATCATTAAAACAATGACGCCGCCTGCTTTTATGCGTGTCCCGACGTGTTTCACACCACCTGTGCAGATATCAGCTAGTCACAATAAGGAATGCACAAGCTATCATTTCTTGCCGGAAAGAGTTATACATCCAGACAGAGATTTACGTTATTTAAATTAAATTTCTGCCGTGCTACTTCCAGGTAAAACCAAATTTAATGAAACGGACCTCATTTATTAGTTTGCGGTCGTTTTTATCATTAGATAGCTCAATATGTCGAGGGGAACACAGTTATCTCATGAAGAGAAGTGTGTTATTGATGCTTTATACAAAAATGGCGTGTCTAACAGGAAGATTGCCAAGCAAATTAATAGAAGCCATTATGTTGTTAATTCGTATTTAAAATTAGGGGAGAGGTATGGATCTATTAAAAGAACTGGTCGAAAACCGATCGTTAGTAGCCGCGACAAAAGGACAATTTTTAGGCTGGCAACAGAAAATCACATGGTTGCTTCCCAGATTCGTGCTCAATTACAACTTGACGTTATGACGAGACGTGTACTCCAAATTTTGCAGAGTAATGAAAATTTAGAATGGCGCAAAAGATAAAGTAAACCGAAACTTACTGTGAAGCAAATCAAAGCTAGGTTGACGTTTGCCAAAAGGCATATGACCTGGGATCATGAATGGGAAAGAGTAGTTTTCTCAGACGAGAAAAAGTTCAACCTGGATGGTCCTGATGGCTGACAATGCTACTGGCACGATTTACGAAAAAGCACACAAGTGTCAATGAGTCGGAACTTTGGAAGAGGCACGGTAATGGTCTTTGGTGTATTTTGTTTTCAGGGTATATTTCCTATTGCTTGGATTACTACGAAAATGAACTCTGCTGCGTATGTGGAAATACTAGAAACACAATTAATCGACAATCCGCCTGAATTCTTAGAGGAAAACTTTCTTTTTCAACAAGATAACGCGGCGATCCACGCTTCTAAGTTCACAAAACAGTGGTTTGCACAACATAATATTGAAGTTCTAGAATGGCCAGCGTGCAGTCCTGATTTGAACCGACGAATTTACCAAAATGGTAAACAATTTGCAACAATCAATGAACTCAAAAATAGATTTCGTGAAGTTTGGGCTAACATAGAACTAGATGAAATGCAAAACTTGGTAAAATCAATGAAAAACAGAGTTTTTGACTTAATAAGACTAAACAGGAAACATACACATTATTAATTTAATTTATTGTAAAATTACATGGATTTCTTTCATGTGGATTGATATTTATTTCTTGTTATAGGTACGTATTAAGTTATTTTAAAATTCATTCGCTTTATTTCTAAAATTAACTATGGGGATGTAATACCTTA
The DNA here is from genome assembly GCA_949128085.1 of Cetonia aurata. Lineage (NCBI taxonomy): Eukaryota > Metazoa > Arthropoda > Insecta > Coleoptera > Scarabaeidae > Cetonia > Cetonia aurata. The sequence continues at coordinate 11,425,366 of OX421882.1, read as the reverse complement.
TGAATGCAAATAAAGTAAGGTTTAGTCTCTGTATTATGTTGTTTTTTAGCGATATAGGTTAGTAGTTAAAATATAGTGTTACTTCCTCCAGTGTATCGGTCTTCGTAATTTAAGGCAATACCGCCCCTTTTTTCTTTTTACCATTCACCTGGTTAACAATATCCCACAGGGCTCTAGATTTATTAACATTCCGCGAAACTAAGTTGTCGTAGTATTGTCTTTCTTCAGCCCTTACATTGGCATTCACAATCCCTTCACAAACTTTATATTTTTCATTTAAAAAATCACTTCCTAAATTTTTGCGTAACCAAATTCAGTGATTTTGAATTCAGTGCCGGTGAAAATTTTATCTTCTTATTTTTCAAAAGCTGAATTCGTCCCTGCCTGTGAACTAGTTTGAAACAATTGCCAAAACATCATACAAAATGGCTGAAAAAATCAATACACAAGGGGAATCTACATCGCAATCCACAGTTTTATCCACATCGTAGTTACTTAGCAACATTTTAAATTATTTAATGGAGTGATCATTAATTCTTTTATAAGTGAAATTAGAAATTTCTTTACTAGATTCTATAGAAATATATGTAGGTAATTTTATGATTTGGCAAAAGTGGTCAGACAGACCTGGATTAAAATTCTTACACCGAACACTCTGTGGGATACTAGTTATTACGTAATCATGCAGAGTGTTCTCAATGAAAATATAAATTTTACTTGCTTAAAACTAGGAGCTTTGGCATATTTCTGGCAGGTTTATAAAATAAGTGTTAATATTTCAAAAACTACGAGGAATAGGTATACCAAATCTTAATATCGATCGATGCAGAATTTTGCGCTACATTCATTTCTGCGATAAAAAAAAACCCCCCGTTTCATTTGAAAAAGTTTTTTTAGTTTAAAGATAGCCATATTGGACATTACTTTCTGAACATCCTGTATAGAATTTTGTAGTTACTAGTACCGCGATTATAATGTCTATGGCTATGTACTTGCATCCTGCAAATATCTCAAAAACTATTAGGTTTACGGATAGGGAACATTAATACAAACAAATGATCCGAGAAATACATTAGAGTCATAAAAATTCCACCATCCCATTTAAAATAAGAAAGTTAATATCAACACCCTTTATACTGGATGGTCTATAAAACTGAAAATATTTTGTTCAAGTGGACCATCGTCGGTCATGACTACTCTGCAAGTTTCAAAATCAAATTCCAACTCGAACTTCAAAAAATTCCAATGATTATGTTGCATAAAATTTTTACATGAACCCCCCCTAAGTAGGTGGGTGGTTCATGTAAAATTTTTATGCAAAATAATTTTACATGAACCGCCCCCCTATTTAGGGTGGTCCATGTAAAAATTTTATGCAAAATTATCATTGGAATTTTTCGAAGTTCCAGCGACAATAACGTTATGAGAAAAAAATTTCGTAATTACTCTAAAACATCATGTTGTATCCTACACATATCTCCATTTGTTCTGGCGCTGTTACTGTATAAGTTAAAATTAACACGTCGACCTGACGAAAGATTGAAAAACAATATAAGCGATAATTAAAACAAACTGGGTAACATCAGCCGTCATTGTTGTTTCAAGACAATTAAATATGACCACGTTCAACGAACTGTAAATCCTAAAATATACAAGTCAGAGGATTCATGTTGTTAAAATAAATTAGCACTCAAAATAATACCTTGAGATTATTTTACCACTTCATTTAAGACACAACACCAAAAAAAAAAAAAGCAAGAGCAATCTTCATGGACACGATCCAAATTTACAATTAGAAGGAAAAAGTCAAGCAACATGGACGAAGTAAAAATACACTGCAAGTACATACAAACATTGACGTTTTTTTTTTATAAATGAAAAATTCCAAATCTGGCCCACGGCCACACATCCACTCAATCACCGAGCATTATTTTCGGAGAGCAGAAATAAACATGACCTGAACCTTCGATATATGTACGATCATCGGAATAAGGAATCTTTCAATCAAAAATAACAAGCGGACCGTTACTTTTTACCAAAGCAAAGCGATATGCAGGGGGGTTCTAACAAAAAACTTACTTGTTTACCATAGCAGAGGACTATTCCTTATTAAGATCGTGCTATTCAATTTACTAAGGAAGGGAATAAATGTATATAAATAAAAGCATGAACTTATACTTCTATAGAGTTGAATTACCAGTAAAAATATTTTGTTAACGCCAGTATTGACGAAATAAAAAAAAACAAAGAAAATTAGGCTCGCATGGCTAAAACCTAAATTATTTGGGTTAGTAGAAAGTTGGTTGATTTGCACTAAATATGAAACTCTTCCTAAGAATTGTGGTCTAAAACTACGTAATTCAGTAAAGGAGTAATGATTTTGGGGCTTCATGCTTCAAGATGCTTTCAATTTAGTGACAGTAACATGAATACTGCAAAATACCAACAAATTCTGCAAAACAATCTACTACCAAAAATGGTGAATTTAAGCTTAGCAAAAATAACATTTTTCAGCCACAGCCAAAATCGCTTGAAGCAACATGGGCTAAAATTAAACAAACTTTAACCCATTTACTACTACCATTAATTACTGTTAAATAATACAAATAAATAAAATGAATTATTTAATTTGCCATAGAGAAAAGTTTTATAAAAAAGAAATTTGAGAATAAACATTATCTTTGGCTGGAAAGGATATCAAAATTCTGAAAACCTAAGAATACTTAATACATGAATACTAATAATGATAGTCTGTTACATATAGTGTTATTATTTCTTATGATAAGATGGAAAGCAATTTGAATGAAGAGCAACACTACATTTCAAACATATACCTATATGCAGTTGTACTTTTGCAAATCCTACAATGTCGTCTCCAGTTTTCAGTTTTTTTTTGTATAATATGCCCTATATTATCAAAATGGATGTTAGGATATACAATTCTGTGCAATTTCCAAGCATTTACTACTGCACTGTCAATAACGTTAATAAATAACGACCACCACCACGTTTTTCCCCTGATCTATAGTTGGATGGATTACAGCATTATATTATATTATAATATTGGGTTGTGCCATAAAAACATTTTTTCTTGCAGTTTGATTAAATCGTTTTGTCTTTCCTAACGGTTCAATAGCTTCAGAATTGCCTGCAAGGGTAACTATTGAATTGTCGTTCCAACGAGCAACGCTTATTTCATTAACGTGGTCCAGCCGAGCATCATATGTTCCACGAGGATTCTTTTTCATTGTTTTGCAAGATTCCAAAGGACATTTGAGAAGTCTGTTTTCCCTTGCAAAAAATCGTTTTCAAATCTACCAAAAGTTTATAGCTGGTAAAAAAAGTTGTCAAAATAGACTTTGTGTTGTTTAGGATTTTTGTATAATCCTTAAAAGATCTTCTATCGCTTGGCCTCCTGAACCCAAATGACTGTTGCAACTTTGACCACTTTTGCCGACGTATGGCATGAATTGAGATAAATAACCGTCACTAGAACAGAGGCACCACAGTTTAAACCCAAAACGGTTTTCCTGTAATAAACATCTTTGCTGAATGCTGTCGAAAATAAGGGACCATTTGTTCATCGATGGAAAGATGTTGTCTAAAAATTCTAAACTGAATAAAATTTTTGGTTAAACTTTGAAATAAAAGACGTATTTTAGTAAATTTATCTCGATCATCCAGGTCTTCATTGTCCGATAAATGAAGGTTCTCTTTTATATGCTGATGAACTGATTCCGTGTCATCGTGGCTTTTAATAGATGCACTCCTTCATCTTCATCTGACGACCAGTTGATGTGCAGCTGAGGAAGTGTGTGATAACCCGATAAAAGCAATATCCCAAAAAATTTCTCAAATTCGCGTGTATTCATTTGAAAATAGGGCCTATTGTTATGCCTGTGCGTATTTGAGAGAGTATCGGACAATCATTTCTAAAACATCTTGATCGAAAAATAATCTAAAGAGGTCTAATGGTGATTTTCCGTCGAGGGTCTTACGAATTCATAAGATTAGAGACTTCAGTACAATCCGGAATCTCTGAGTAGTCTACGCTTGTTTTACACCAGACTAGATTTGATTGTATTTTTGAACGATTAGATTCTTTATTATTTATCTAATAATAATTTAGCTAATATGTACATATATAGGGAATATATATATGTATAGGGAAACTGTACAATTATTTCAGTTATTCAACTAATAACTTGTATCAGGAACTTTATTAGGAGATTAAAATACCGGACCTTCGTGTAATTCACAAATTTTATATAAACTGAACTCATAAATACGGTCTTTATTATATCCACACATCAACTAATGTTTTTTACTCTTCTGACTTGAATTTTATTTGATCTAATGAATACCCAAATATTCCGGGAATCCAATAATTAATGAATAGAGACAGACATTTTAAATTAAATGCTAGAAATTACGTATAATTAAAATTTAGTGGTAGAAGCCAGCCGTCAATTCGAAAAACTTGTGATAAAAAGAAAAATTTCAGCAGTTCCTTTGGATAACATTTCTATAACCAGAATTAACTTCATTATTATACTTTCTATTTTAAATTGCATTGTATATATATAAACATATTCCTATATCTGTAAAGTTGTCGGTAGTCGATAAAAATAGGAAGTAAAACAAGTGCTATACAGGATGTCGATAAAGAAGTGTGCAATATACATAACTTCGGTACCATGCGATTTTTTTTTTTTTTGAAAAGCGGTGAAGCAAATCAATTTTATTTTTACAAAGTTAACAAAGGAATATTTTTCTCATTCCCCTTTTTCTGATTATGACGCCGTCATTTCTTTTTTTAAAAATTGCAGTGGCATTTTTTTTTCTGATAAAAATATGTAATGCAAGCAATAATGTGATAAATTTTAACAAAAATAGCTTTTTTTTTTTTGGAATCTTCTGGAAGGGTATTCCATCTTTAAATTCTAGAAAACGGCCAGACCATGTTAGCGCAGTATACCATTTAATCAAAATTTCGTTAATGTTTTTTATGAGAGTTGAATGTCTGAAAATATTAATGCTATTGTTTTCTTCAATTTCGACTGTAAATTTTAATCTAGGGTGATAAGAACTAATTTTTTATCTGGATATTATCTAAATTTTAAGTTGTCACAACCAATTTCACACAAAATTAGTGTCAAAGCAAGTCAAAATAATAAACTACAAAAAATGTCAAAGATTGAAAATATAGAACATTTAGAAAACAGAATAAAAGGACACAAATATAACGAAAACCTTACAACCTTAAAAAACAGGCAATAACACAAAATCATATACTATTTCATTTTAACAATATATTAATTTTTTATCAGATTTTTATATACAGGGGTGTCCCAAAAAGTTTTATACAAATGGAGAAAAAGTTTATCTTACATTTCACAAAAAAAATATTCTTGATGAAAAGGTCTGCATGACTTGTAGATCCATAATCAAGTACAAAACTTTTAAAACATTGGTTGGAATACAGCGAAAACTAAAATTATGATTTGGAGTGAGAGTAAAATACGTATAAACTGTAGTGATTTTTCCAGATAACAATTACAAGATATTATTTATTAGATTATTTAACGCCACAGTAAGTTCGCAAAATTTTCGATGGTTGAGATGGCAATGTTAATTATTCGTTTGAAACTAATCTATGGTATAGCATTTACAAAGACAGAATTGTTGGACCATTCTTTTTTCAAAATAACATGAATGGCGAAAGAAACCTTTTTTAAAAATAAAATAAACATATGTCAAAGTTCTTTTAAAATTACTTAACAACAAATATTGTACGTTATTTTATCGCCAGGCTGTATAACAAATAAACATTAAATAATGTCGTACTATAAAAGTCGAAATTGTTTACTATTAGATATATAATTTGATTCGTTTAAGATAAGGAAGTTTTGTTTTTTCTTATACAAACTGCTCCTAAAAATCTAAACAAACAAAGCAACATAAATATTTATATATAGGTTAGTAATTAATAGCAGCTATCAGGCAGATATCATGGCAAGAGCACCTGTTCATGATACGCTAATATATGTTAATATGTAATACTTTTTCTACCGCACAGTTGCAAAACATCAATTATGACAGTAGAAATTAGAAATTACAAAAACAAGATAAGGAGTTCATTTTTCGGAATTTTACAGACGAATATATATATATACAATAAATAATGATAATAATAATTACTACGCATATTAAAACTTGGCATTTACGCCTTAACTAAGCTGATATCAATATCGAAAAGGAATTTGATTGCAACGTGATTTGTTATCATAAAAAAAATAGGCAAATTTTTTTTTTTCTAACATATTCATTGAGGATATTTAATCTTATCGTGAAAGTTTTTATAGTATCAATGCTGGTATATTGGAAATATCTACTGGCAAATATTGGAAAACATTTTATATCATTTGATTATGTTAAGTGAGTACACAGAAAACGCGATTCTCATAATGAACCCTAATTCCCCTACACAATATATTGTGCATACATTAGACCGTATAATTTGCAATATATACTAGTTAACAGCAAGTCACGTATGCCATCAATAGCAGAATAGCAACAGTAAAACGTGAATTTCACCTTTGTTTAGATCGTTATTGCTTGAAGCCCGAGGCGAACGCCAAAGACAGATTGGAAGACCCCTAAATTCGCTTAATTCCCCTCGAAGTTGCGACAGCTACTGTGTTTACCAAGGCCTACTACGCACGAGCACAAACATGCGCTTCTATTCTGATGGTGTTGACTTCGCCTGGCGCCCTTGTCGCCGCCGTGTGCCTGTTCCTGTTCCATTTCGGCGAATAACAACGCGGGGATCATTTAATGTAGATACATACACAAGTGGGAACTGTTCGGTCACAAGACATCGTCGAACGAAACGGAAATTGACAAAATAGAAAAGGTATACCCTCCATACGGGTTACGTATATCGATTTATAGCCGGGGTAGGTATTTGGATGCTCTTTATTCTGTTAATAATTCAAAGAATCGTCGTCAACGGAATTGATGGAGCAATGACAATTTCAAAACGTTTTACATGTTCACTTCGAAAGTGCCCAACGGGATATTGAAAATTAGTACTATGTAGTACTCCTCAGTTGGCGGAAACTCCGCCCACACGCGCAGCACACGTCACAAACTCATAGAGACGGGCGAAGTCCTCTGAATGCACACCGTACGCAGATTCATACGTATTATAATCAAAACTGAATGAAGGATTTTGTACGAATGGCGAAGATAGTTGGAGTACCTATATTTCGCGTGCGAATAATAACGATTCTCCTGATTCCTTCGAGTGTGACTCACTCCATTGAGCGCGTCCTCTTGCTCTGTTTAATTCTACTGTACCTACTTGTTTTTTTATGAGTTTTTCAGTAATAATAATGACCAAAATCATAATTTATAGACGTTTTGGTTTTTCATACACCTTATTCTTCGATACAATGTGTCCCACATCTATTTTCCCACGCATTTACTCGGAAACTAATAGATATAAAAAATTGCAGTAAAATCCAGTGGAAATGAGACAGCATTGTACATCAAATTCTGTCATTATAACACACTCCGTATAAATAGCCTTTTACCCCCATCCCCCACTTCATTTTTTTTTATTGCGCCCCTAATTTTTTTCGCAAGTTTTCGGTAGCTACCAGGCTCATAAATACAGTCATATGTATTTTTTAATTATTATTATACGAAATGTTCTCAAAAAGTAGTTCCGAAAACTGTATGCAGTGAGAGCATAAATTCTCGACTAAAGTGTGCCGCTCCCATGAAATATAACACGTTTTTCAAACTGTCAGATAGGCAACGCTATTTCAAGTCATCAAAAGTTATTTGATATAGCATACATATGTGTACAATTCCTTTGTTGTTGTTATTTGTCTGTCTTTTAAGTTAGTTGTTTTTGCTTCTTCTATTATTCTGTTATTCTGTTACTGTTTGTTTGGATTAGTGTTCATAAAATTAATTATATCCCAGAGAAATGTTGTCGTTATTCAGCCCTGATAAATATATAGACATGCTGCTAATCTACGGTGAGTGTCGAAAAAATGTTAGACAAGCCGAACCTATACGTATCGAGAACGTTTTCCGAACCGCACTTTTTCAAATGTTGAACAGAACATGCGCACTGGTAATTTAATACTTTTGATTTCGTTACATCAAGTCGTTGAGCCGCTCTGCGAGTCGTGGGTTTTCATTAAATGCCAGGAGAATGCGGTTATTAAGTCCTCTTTGTATGTGATTTTCATTTCGTTTTTGTTCATTATTAGCATGTAAACCAAGTTCACGAAAACGCCGATGAGTATCTATGAACACTTGAGAATCCGGACGTCTCCTTTGGGGAAAACGTATTCACACACTGACCTCACGGCATTACCGTTGCAGAATCCATAAATAAAATGGATATCTGCGTATTCTTCATTACTAAATTTTCTTGGCATACAAACTTTTTACTAAACGCAACAGTAGATTGTGTATTTTTGACAGATTAGTTACCGTTGGCAGCACACTACGATTGTCAATATCAATATAAATGGAACACTTTACAATGTGATATCTCCGTTGGGAAACATTTAATGACAAATCTTTATATAAACTTTTGTCGTTAATTTTGTTGTTAGAGTACGTCAGTAAAGTATCAAGAAAAAAAAAACTGGACCGCCCTGTATATTAGGGTTTGTTATAAAAAAAAATGCTGAACGTAAACGAAAAACTGCCATTTCCATTAAAAAATAAAAAAAAAACAAATGATATAGCGAGAAAATAGGTAATGAATTTTTTCAAACTTCACTTCTGAAGAAGATCACGACAAGATGATCGAAACGTCAAGTAATTTAAACTTTCTACACGGCAGAGAACCCGAGAACCGAAGAGCAGCCAATGAATTTTTTGTTTGTTTAACTAGTGACTTTCTTAAAATGGTATTGATTTTATAATAAATTCCATACCTTTTACAATAATATATCCAATAACTCTTGCAGATGTTACATTAAAACATATTGCTTAACCACCTTTGTTTACAACATTGTTTTATAATATTGTACGCTTAATCACTATGTAACAGTATAATATATTGTTTGAATTTAACTAATTGTAAGTGGCATACCCTTCTACTAAAGTACGCCACTGACTTAAAAAATACCATATATTTTTAAATGACTGAGGTTGATTCTGTGTGAAAACATATTAATCAAAAGTAAAAGTATGTCCTCTCTTTCGCAAATTCTTTATTGAGTAACTTGACGACCGGTTTCGTACTAACTGTACATCATCAGACCAGCTAGAAGTTGAATAAGGCAATAAAAAGGCCGAATTGTGCAATTAATTATAAAAAGATAAAAAGTGAATAATACCTACAATGTAAAATAATTAATTAAAGTGAATAAGGAAGTATGAAGTAGTGTTTCAGAATCTACTCGCTCCAACTAATCCTATTATTGTTAACAAGGATATCATTTATCCATTCTTCGCTATTATTTGCTTCGATAAGCACTGATACTCATCTATTTTTCTTCAATATTATTTTACTAGTATTTCTTAATATATATGCAGTTATCTTTTTCAGTTTAGTATTATTAAACCAAAATTATTATTAGTACGTAAGTATTTTTTATCGATCCTCTATTTTCCTGTCAGTTTATCGCGAGATAATCACATTATTCTAAAAAAAAAACAGGCATCGGGAACTGACAGCCTGATCACTTGGATTGACGGTTTAAACTTTACCGTGCGTCACCGCTTAGTTTATCAAAACCGTTCGCATGTTTAACGTTATTTTTATATTTCAATAATTAATTGGGCTCAATTAATGCAATCTATATCTCAGCAAAAATTTGCGTATTTAAACCTCACAATATTTCATATTAGCGGTTTCTTTTTTCTATGAAAATTGCCCACTCTTTTTGGGTCTCAAATTTCACAATAAGCTGTTTATTTTAGGCAATGAAACGTCCTCGATTATTCCATAAATTTTTCCAGGTTTCTCAATCTCGCCCGCTTCAGTTTCGGCGATAATTGGGGGCGATATTTTTTGTACATCCGCCTACATTCTTTTTCTTTTTATAAGTTTGATTATCTTTAACGCAAAATTTAATATCTTCGCAAGTAAGATTTAGGATATTAAAACCCGATTTTTTACGACGCCATATATAAAACATACGAGAGCGAAACGCGCAAACCTCTCCAGCAAATTGGGTTAATGGTATTTTACAAATAAACGGCTGCATATAATTGACGATTGCCACGGAGAGATGGAGGAGTTTCCAATCTGCGAATCTCGCAGGTGTAAAATTAGATCGTCGCATATCTCATCTTGGATCTTGTTAGCTTAACATTTTCCAATTTGGAATTATCGTCAGTTAACATCAGTTACACACACGTCGCCGCCTATGCGGTGGTGTTGTTTACACTTTCACGCGTTACAGTCTATCTGCCCACCTCCGTACGGGCAAATTTTATACTTCGTAAAATAACGAGTTCGCCATTTCTCTTGTTCAAGTTGGCACACGGTATAGAATACCTGGAACCTCCGTTGCTTTCTACTAATACGAAACCGTTGGAATGACACGTTATTAAGGCAGACGTCGTCGCTGACGTATATTTCACAATGTCGACCGTTCTTTTCTTTTGCGAAACTTTCCAATTTCCAATTCGTTTAGTTTCGCGTATCCATAACGACTCGTTGTAGCCGTATCAATGTTGCCTCGTTGTGCCGTATGACGAAGGATACAGTAAAAAAGAACAATGGTCTAAATGAACTGATTTATTCATTTAACAACTCGTTTCGACTTTTAATTTTGTAAATGGTGTATTATGCTTGTTAAGTCTAAATAAATTAGTGCTGATTAACGACTAACGACTGTCACTATTGGTAGTGACTATCCATAACTATCGATAGTACACATACGGAAGACACAAGCCTGCCAGTTTGAGTAACAGCGAAGATAAGAGCTATGCTCCCCACAACGGGCTCTAAAACCGCGACATCCACAATTGTGTTCAAAATAATAGGAGCGACTTTAACAAAAACACAAAACGTTGTATTACTTAACAATAACCTGAATTTTGTTCTGTATTTCTTTTACAGCACGTTGTTCAGTTCATCTGGTTTTTCTATACATCTTCATACTTATATTAAGATTATGTAAAACCAAAACAAACCACTTCTATATATATATATATAATATTAAATACGCAGATAAATTATATTTACACATTAAGAGAATACTATTGCGATGTATTTTGGGAAGTGTAACCAGTTTCACAATCACCTTTACATATATAATCATCATATATAATCATTTCGTGAATTTTGAGGATCCAGTGATGGGTGGAGACTGTGGCTTGAAAACAGTAACAAAAATCCAAAAGAAAAATTCAAAAATCCCTTACCACAAAAATTAAAAAATCTAAATACGTATTTCGGCAACTAAGTTGCCATCTTCATTAGAAAACAAGACAGGAGCAGTGTTAAACGTAGCGTTTTCGGCTATGGTAAACCTTGGAAGATATGCATGCTCTTTACCAAATCACTAGTGGAATAACACTGACATCCTTTACAAACAACAGGGCTTATATACTAACTAAATCTAATGGAACGTGACGAACTAGCAATTAAGTTGACAAAATATGTCGTATAAGCTGGACTCGGGTATTGGTCCTTTGTCGGAATTCATTAATTTATATTTGTCTTTAAGTATATAAATACTTTCATAACTATCTAATTCTCTAAAATTATTTACAGTTTTAACTAGCCTAAGGCTATCTGTAGTCATACCGTGACCTGTGTCTAAAATATGTCGAGCAACGCTAGATTTATCCGGTCTGTTGTATTTGAAATGTGCAATGTGTTCTTTATAACGAGTTGAGATTGAGCGCCTAGTTTGCCCGACATATTTTTGATTACAATCTCTACAACTTATTTCATAAGTCCCAGACTTCTGGGAGTCCAGCTTATACGAATTATTGTAGACTAAACTGTAGAGAAAACACCACGTTTAACACTGCTCTTGTCTTGTTTGAAGATGGCAACATAGTTGCCGAAATACGTATTTAGATTTTTTATCTTTTTAATTTTTGTGGTAAGGGATTTTTGAATTTTTCTTTTGGATTTTTGTTACAATTTTGAGGATGTCCTTCATGAAATGCAAAAGAAACAGTTGGATACAACTGGACGGGGCTCCAGCGAATTTTGGACTACCTGTGCGTGAATGGTTGAATATCAATTATCCATAGCATTGGATTGGCCGTTCAGGTCCAGTATCCTGTCCCCCCAAGGTCACCAGACCTCACTCCCTCGATTATTATGTTTGGGGAATGTTGAAAGATAAGGTTTACGCTACGCCTTAATACAAGAGAAGAATTACTTGGAAAAATTCGAGAACCATGTAATAAAATGAAACAAAATCCTTTACACATATCTAACTCCATTGATGCACTGGTTCGACGTTGTAGAAAATATATCGAGGTTAGCGGATTACAATTTGAACATCTTCATTATTAATTATTGTACCATTAATCATTACTTAAAAATAAATTCTTTTCATGTACTTACTAATAGAATAAACCTTGTTCTTTAGAATTCTTTCATGGAAGGTTTACAATGAGATATCTCCGTTGGGAAACATTTAATGACAAATGTTTATATACTGACTTCCAGAAAAATTGCAACACCTAGAAGTTGTCGAATGATTTTATTGAAATTTTCAGGAAACGTTTATTTTTATTAAACAAATTGATGATTAAAATTTGAATAAAATCTAGCCAGTGGTTTTTTTTTTGCAGGTTGTTTCTATAGCACATAGTAACTATAAATTTGAAGTATTAGACCATTTAGTAACTGTCAAGTTTGCAAATTGTTGTTGTTACGTCACAATTTCATTCAGCATCAACATTTTGTCCAATTAAGTGATTTTGAACGTGGCCGTATTATTGGTATGAGAGAGGCCGGACTTTCGCTAAGAGAAATTGCTCGTCGTGTAAACCGAAATGTTTCAACGGTATTGAGGTGTTGGTCCAAATGGTCCGAGGAAGGGGTTCAACATCGTCGCCGTGGATCTGGACGTCCTCGAAGGACTACAGATCGCGAAGAACGTCGCTTAAGACTTTTGGCCACAAGAGATAGATTTTCAACAACTCGATCAATTGCAAATGATTGGATGAGAGGTACAGGACTCAGAATGTCAATGTCAACTGTTTATCGCCGGATAAGATCTTATGGATTGCGTTCATATCGTCCATTTTTATGTCTTCCTCTTACACCACTTCACCGTCTACGCAGACTAGAGTGGAGCAACTTAAGGGTTAATTGGGCGCAGGAATGGCATCAAATTGTGTTTAGTGACGAGTCCCGATTTTGCTTGTGGGCCCACGATGGTCGTAGGAGAGTCAGACGGATGCGTGGAGAACGTAAAAACCAACATTTTTTGTGGAACGCAACACAGCCCTCACTCAAGGAGTTATGATATGGGGTGCAATATGTTATGGTAGCAGATCACCCTTGGTCTTTGTTGACGGCAACCTTAACGCAGCTGGTTACATTGCTAATGTGCTACAACCAGTTGGCCTTCCATATCTTCAGGGGCTGCAAAATCCCATTTTCCAGCAGGATAATGCGCGCCCTCATACGGCAAGGGCTACAACACGGTTTTTGGAAGAATCTAACATTGTCGTCCTCCCATGGCCTGCTCGGTCGCCTGATTTGTCGCCCATTGAACATGTATGGGATATTATTGGTAAGCGAATAGGTAATTTACCGCACCCTCCAGATAATTTACACGATCTTCAACAACGGATTCAAGAAGCTTGGGACGATATACCACAAGCAGCTATAGATCACTTGATTAATAGCATGCCAAGGCGTCTAGATGAGTGTATTACAAATCGTGGCGAGCAACTCATTATTGAAAAAACTTTTAAAGCTTTTGTTCTTTTGTTTTTAAAACTTAATCATAACTTTGTTTCATAGAAATAGACGTTTTCTGAAAATTTCAATAAAATCGTTAAACAGCTTCTAGATGTTGCAATTTTTCTGGAGATCAGTATATAAACTTTTGTCATTAATTTTGTTGTTAGAGTACGCTAGTAAACTATTCCGAAAAAAATCTGGACCAGCCTGTATATTTTTTGGCAACTACTACCTTTTATTAAACAAATATAATACTAATGTGTTTCAGCGCTTTTAAAAAAATCGCTTAATAACAAAGTTATGAATATTGCACGTTACTTCGGCGCGCTGTATATACAACAAATCAGTTTTGTTTGAAATTACCGAACGGGATCTCCCGAATACATATAACAGTATCATGCTATATGCAAGATAAAATTCCCCTAAAGAAGATTGATTAAAATAAAAATAACGTAGCGTACCTATACATCAAAGTTGGCACAATCAATACCTAATCTCCAAAAAGGACTGTTAAAAATAGGAAAGTGGTATAGTAGGAATTTATTTTAAAACTACTGAAGTAGCAGTACCTTTACAGCAATGAATTTTCACGAAAAAGGATTGAGAGTGATACATTGTTAATTTCTCTTACATATCTACTGCGCGTTTTTGTTTCATGGAAAACTATATAAGTAATTATGACGTAATAATTAGATAAATTTGTTTATACATTGTAAATTAGCCATAAATATAGAAGCCGACAATTTTATTAATGATTAACGATCAAGTCATTTTGTTATATGAATTGATTTACATCATTTTATTGCAAAACATATTAATTTTAAAATCGTATTTCTGATACCAAAGCCTAATAATGGAACGAAGAATAAACATATATATTCTACTTAATAACATGGCTGATACATATACAGTTAAAAAATCTTTTCTTCATAATATGCCACGCATTTTTTCAAAGCGCATTAAAAATATTTGCAGGCACATTTTCATTCGGTTTTCTTTTAGATTCGCTTACTTCAGGTGTCCAGACTTTCGCTAATTTAGAAATGCGTTCTCGCATATAGATTGTTTGATTAATATAATTAAAAGAATTCAGATATTTTCAATTGCCTTTATAATTTTCACCAATATCCTCTTACAATAATGAAGTTTTACATTTTTCAGTATTCCTTGGTCCATGGGTCCAAGTTTCGAAATCGTATTTGGAGCAAAATAACAAGCTTTTTCAGTCTGCTCGAAATTGCAGAGGAATGTGCAGGACAGGTGTCAATAACACTGGTCAACAGTGAAATTGCTTCTTAGGTGAAAGTACCCAATCCTGAATGAATTCAGCGTGCTGAACACGAATATCACATTGAAAAAAGTTGATTGGCTCACGTTCCAGAGATATTGACGTTTTGTCCATTGTATAGATGCTATTGCATAATGTAATGCAATTTAGTGAGAAATTACGAAATTTTGCGTCATATTGCATCACCCCTTCACACATTTCATCAGGACATTGCCACCATGGAGCAACGGTACCAAGGCAAATGGTCTACGTCAATGCTAGCTGACTATTGTTGGACAATCAGTAGAGATGCTCCACAAGTCCACTACAAACGGCAGGCCAAAAGAAGTCGAAAGCCAGAAGCAGACTAATGTTTTCTTACCATGTATTATAATATTGACATAAGTACACTTTTTCTGAAATATGCGTAAATGTTTTCTTACCATGTATTATAATATTGACATAAGTACACTTTTTCTGAAATATGCGTACATATTACAGAAAACCCGTAGCCAATTCAGTTTTTTCTTAGTCATTTTCGTGTTCAGCACATTGAATTCATTAAGAAATGACTATTTTCAGCTTGGAAGCATGAACTTTTCGAAAATTTGTTGCCCAGTGTAATTAAATGGTGCATACTAATTCATTTATTTAATTTTAGTTGCCAGTCTTCAAAAATGTCTGCATCCAATGATTATACCTTTAAACCATCATGGATTTTTAGACACTCCAATTACCGAAAGTTTCAATTCTTCACTTCCAGTCATATTCATTACAATTATTACTGTAATTCCTTGTTTTCTTCTGAAACATTTATAATTTTTAAATGGTAAAGTTCTATTGGGTCATATTTAAAAAAATAGCCCCGTTTCGTCTGCGTAAAAAACGTCTTCACCTTTGTATAGAGTCCTACAACATTTCGCTTCAATATTTTATTCTTCCAATCATTGCAATCTACTTCATTAACATCCGCACTTTAATGCACTATTCATAACTTTCTTTACAATATCGTGCCGTTTCTTTTTTTAAATTTATCAAACTACCCATTGCTTGCTCGAAAGTTTCCAAATGTCCAAGGAATGCAGCGAATTTCAAAGCTTTGAAGTGCAACTAACGTCGAAATAAAACTGTGTTATTTTTTATTTTCTGGCGCAATAATTTCTACAATTGGCCCTACTAAAGGGCTTGACCATTTCTTAGAAGGCTTTTCATAAGGATATTTACTGTAAAATTCGCAAAAATTGTTTTCTTATTTCGCTGGGACTTCGCTATGTATATAGACGTCCAAAGCTTGTTATTGGGAAGTAATTTTGCAGATAATTTCGCTCCAAATACAAGATTTTAGAAAAAAAAAATCGTTGAATAGGGAAATTCGTTATCTAAAAGTTCGCTATGCGGAGTTCCAGTGTATGTAATTAATTAAACATCATAAAATAAGCGTAAAACAGGTTCAAGTGATACTTTGCGTGAAACCAAAAAAATGGAGGGGAAACTGATGGATTTTTTTCTTGGATTTGACCTAACTACAGGTTTTTCTGCTGTCAAAAGTGCCTCAAGACTATTCGAGGAAGAGATAACAAGATCGACATCATACACTTTTATTATTATTATTATTAAGTACACCCTAATAAAATCAAAAATCTAAAATGAAAGACAAAAATCTAAAATGAAGGACAAAAGCCCAGCAAAAAAATATCAAAAAATGGCTAAAAAAGAAAATTTAGTTTCTCAATAAAAATTTACAATTTTTCAAGGATTACGTAATTAGTTTTCTGGATTATATAGATACTGGATTTTATGCACAAATTGACTGTCTAGGTGATAACATCAGGCCAAAATCCAAATATAAAACAAATACAAGATAACCCATCAGCATTAACAAACTAGAATATTAATATAAAACACTTTGATCATTAGAAAATACCCATAATTCCAGAAATGGATCTGATATCACTCACTACGTAAAATAGTAACGTTTGATATACAAACAGGCGCCTATTAGTAATATTGTTAGACATACCTTGAATTATTAACTAGAACTACGTATACAGCATGAGTCACGGCTACGCTCGTCTATTGTCTATATACAGGCACATTTCGTCGATCCAAAAAGAAAGAGGTCTTTTTAGAAGGATTAGCGTACTTAATAATTAAAAACAAAATATACTAAAAACCGTATACGCTAAAATATATAATTGCAACTTCTGTATATCCGAGTTCTAGGACAATGCCCACACATGACCTCTCAAGCTTCTAGAACCGACAGTATATGCATATGATTGCACATACAAATCAGTTCATCCTTGTTAATTCTATACGCCATCAAAGCAAGCGATTTCTTTGTTGCAATTACATGTTGACATTTCATGCAGTTTTCCCCATAATGATCGTATGAATAGATAAATGGCAGCAAAAAAAAATTGTAATAAGTACGTACAGCTACGGTATAAAATATTAGGACACGCATCGAGGCAAACTTTCTCGTAGCTATTGCTATCTCTTCCTCCCGTCTTACCCCGCAAATTTTGCCGCAGGCGCTATACTACTACCTGCTCGTTCTCATAATCACAAATTTATTATATGTTGAACATGAACCATTTATAGAAAACGGGAAACAGTAGCGATAGGATTTATGAAGGCATAATGCAGTACAGATTGTGCGTTAGGAAGCTTACCCGTTCCAAAGTTAGCATTGAAATACAATATTTATAATCATAACTATTCATAACATAATGCAATTAATATAACGACGTTCGGTAGCTTAAAGAGATAAGTTTTGTATGTATAAAGTAACATTTAAAAATATGTAATTAATTCTGTAGCTATTATTAAAATCACCGTTTGAAAACAATTTTAGTATTTTTTAAAAACGATATATCTATTTAAAAGTATTAACCGTGTCCTTAATTTCTTATTGTAAAAGTAAGGTATAATTGCATAATATGAAGAGGTGATATAAACTAATGATGACAATTAATCTTGTTTAGTTATAATGTCTTGCGGTACTTATTCAACATTTAATAAACAACGGACTATAAATTTTAATTGAAAAAAAAAAAGTTTCCCGAAATTAATGGAATGTAACTTTAGATATTAAAGAAAAAATTGCGGCAGGTCTTGCAATTCTTGTAAGGGCCCATCGAACTGGAACATTTTGTTCTATCTGATATTAAATAAATCATTTTTTGGTTTTTGTTTTTTTCTCTTGATTTAGCGGCTCGGTTTTTAAATTTAATGAATTATTCAATAAAACTCTTCATGACGTTTCGACAATCTTATTTTTTATTGTTGTCTTCCTCAGATTATTTTATATAATTCACAAAATTTTGTCTAGAAATTATGAATGGATTATGTTATTAACATTTTTACAACTTTTTTATGCGTTTTATACTTACAAAATTAAAGACATTCACACAACATTTTAAAATAGTATTCAACATTTTTTTTATCTTTTCATTTTTCTTAAACATATACTAACTGTTAATTGTCATTTAAAATTATTATGCATGGCGAAACATTTTGTGTGAACACTTGCATTACAGAGTAATTACTGAATAATTGCTCTTGGATATATTTATTGCAGTCAGGTGTTAATTTAGAATACCTAAATAATACATAAATACACACATTAATTAAAAAAGTAATCAATGTAAGGGCATGGGTAATTTACACACTTTGGTATTAGGTATTATTAGCCCCTTTAATTCTGGAGGTATAATTCACACTTCCTATTGGCAAACAACAATTGCCCCACTAATCCTACTATAAAAGTTAAAATAAAAGAGAAAGGAATTTTATATTATAATTAAGAACAATTACCCTACAGGAAATAGTACCAATAATTAAAGTATGTGCAAAGTTTGTAACCGGCAAGGAAATAATGACCACTTACATTTTTTTAAATATATTACATATTTTTGCCAACGTATTTTTTTTTAATGCCTATGAATCCACACTTTGCAATTTTAAATAAAATTAATTTCATTAAATGTACTTTGTTTATTTATAAAATTTACAATATAGTTATATTTGTTGTGGAAATCAGCTGTGGGACTAGTTTCTTTTTTATATACATATTTTTTAAAGTAGGAGAAATTTCCTATCGTCATACCAGTTCATTAATAATCCAATACATAGCTTGCCCCTTATTGTTCTTCGGTTCTTTTTTTTTTATTTTGTTTAAAGAGGTTTGATCCATCATCGTTAAAATGCTACATCAAACTTTAATACGGTCCTACAGCAGATTAGTGCAAGTGTTTATTATTGCCATCCCGAGACCCCTTACAATCCAATAATATATTGCAGTCATTTTATAAATTACTTTTCTCAAAATAGTCATATTCCTACTATAAATGTATATGCTGCAGAAACTACCTCGACTCCAAACGGAAGCGCGCGCTTCATACATAACTCTGTGCATAACTTTTTGTAGTTTGTGCGGTATATTTTGTATTTTATTCACATTACACCTACAAGCAATTATAAAGAGGTAAACACAAAACCATAAACCCTAGCATTGACGGCTACCTGCCGACTGAGAGCGCTTTATCAAGGTCGACCATTGTATCAGAACTTAGGCGAGGGGGAATGAGAGAGACAACTATAGCTACGCAAAGATTCGGTGCTCGATGCGTGTCCTAAAATTTCTTACCATGATTGTACATACATACGTGGTTTTTATAAGAAAATGTTTGAGCAAATCAAACAAATCGCCCCATATTTCTAGTGACTAAATATTTAGCGAGTGACGCAGAATAGTGGCAGATGTTTTAGGTCGATAACTGTTTATCGGATTATGCGTGGCAAATTTAATCAATGAAACCTAATGAGGGAGTTATGTAATTAAATTATTTTGGTGTAAAATTTCGCTACATAAAACCTGGATATCGAAAATGTCGATACCTCTGTTGGCACTTCAAATTTATACCTATAAATGTTTATAGACGATTACAGTGTTATTTAATCATAGATAGCGTAGTTATTATTTTTATTTACCTCGGAAGGCGAGGTAAATAAAAATGTCGGAATTCAATCTGACAGATATAAAACATAAATATCTCTGCTCGAAAATCTACGAATCCATTCGAAATTATTTTGAAATACTTCTAAATAAATGGAAAACCCAATATAACACCATACAATCGTTAGGTACATCAACCAATTTTAAATACGAAATTCTCCACTTTCCTTTTGATATACAGAGTGACATTAAATAATGAAACAAAACAAAAAAAAATAATATAAAAAAGTCTGACATGTCCGTATATCTTTTATTTTTAAGATACACGAACACAAAAATCTTTTTTTTAACTTTTTGTTCAAATATTATAAAAAAAATCGCTACTTAGTCGACATAAGCTCTAAAAATAACAACATAGTATTCAAAGATGAATGGTCTAAAACACCCAACTCGTCATAATAAAATGGTACAATTCAGTCAAGATGCTAAATTCTTAGGAATGGTTCTTGACTCGAAGCTAACCTGGAATCAACACCTTGAACAGATGACAACCAAGTGTAAATTGACACTAATGACATCCCGTAAAACAATTGGAAACACATGGAGATTAAGACATGATGTATACTAGTTGTACGCTGCAGTGGTAACACTGTCTGTTCTGACTAACAATAAGACTGCACAGAAGCAGGCAATTACAAAACTAATATCAGATACAGCAGTTGGCTTACGTGTGCATCGCTGGAGCTGCAAAAAGCACACTAACAGTTATGGAAACAATGCTAAATCATCCTCACTGGATATTCACTTTAAAGGAGGAAGCAAAAATGGGGGCATACAAACTGATGTGTGGTGGAAATTGAAAAACCTAGAGTACTGCAGGTCATGGCAGGTTAACGGCCGAAATCACATACTCTATTATTGAAATGGGTAGTCGATACGATGATTCTCAAATTTTCCTTCGATTAACCCTTTAAGGTTGTCTTGAATTGTGGAGAGCAAAACACAAAACCGTGAATTTGAAACCAAAACTGGTAGGCAGATGAGTCGGAAAGAATCACAGCATCTACAGCTGGTACATACAATGAAAACCTGAATCATAGAGATTATATGGGGCATTATAGCACTATATACAAACGGAAATACGAGAAATAGAAACATGTGCCGGTAGGACATGGAAGAAATAATCCAAGGGTCAGCTGAGTCATATCCTATCGGACAGTCGTTAGGACGTACCAGATAACCTCGAAACTAGCTTGGGACTGTCTGGGAAATCTAAAGTTACTTTGGTGTCACTAAGTAACACAATTTTATTAATTCGGTTAAAAATAGAAATCCACGAATATAATACATTAAAATTGTTTAACTCGAAGTGTATGTTAACATAACAAAGAAAAACAATAATTAAGTCCTTTTTAAAATAAAATTAAAAATTCTTTAATTTGAAAAGAAAAAGCTTACGAACATTAGCGTATAAAACCTTCTTTTATTATTTTTTCTTTTTTCACCAGAATGTTTTAATTTTCATCATTATTATTATGAATTCAATGCGACAGTTTTTAAGCAATTTTAAATTTTACAACGTAATTGTATAGCAAACACAAGTGAATATAAACAGAATAATCAGCAATACAAAATATGTCAGCCTTGAACTCAAATCTCTACTCTATCAATTATGTGGTTAGTTTTAATTTACCATACCTAATAAAGAGTGGACAATATATAAAACGTATTGAAATTGTCATACAGGAATGACGGATAAAACTAGCAACAGCTATTCTATGTTAATGTACTGAAAGAAATCAAAATGTTATTGCAATAATTTTTGCAGTTTTTCAAATTTTTATGCATTTATTTAAATATTGCGCAGCGGAGTTAATGCATTAGTGTCCAAAAGTAAATACATTTATGTATTTATCGGAAGTTTTTGAGTTGTTTCTAAAGTTCTAGTTGAGATTATGCAATTTATTATTTATTTTTTAATAAAATTAAAATAAAAGTAAAATAATTAACATTAAAGGGGTCATGATTAAAATAAACAATCATTTTTTTCGGTATACAAAACAAGATTAAAGTTTAAACAAATATTCTAAAAATTTATTTCGTTAACCTAACATTATATACCGTGCTGGTATATTTTAAAATCTATAACATTTTCTGTAGTGCAAGTGCAGTTCCAACGCACTATTGATAATAATTTTGTAATACCTATTATTAAAACTGAAATTCAGTTGAATTAGTAAAAACTTTTTTGTTGTTTTTTTTAATGTTGATTAAAATGCAGTTTAGAAAAAAAAAACAATTGCATCAAGGATTTCTGAAGTAATTAAGTTAAAGCCCTATTCTTTTTCAGTTATTTTGAAAGACCATGTGATTGATGATAGAAAAAATTTAATACGTATAACCTTAAACCCAATGATAAAAAGGTTAGAACACATTTCAGTTTAGGCCAAGTAGATATACCTACAGATGATCCTGTATGCATACAATCGCAGTAAGTTTACATTACGGCAAATCAGAACAAACCATCAAATTCTACGAAACTGTCAAAATCTCCCGTATAGTAAATTTTTCACAACTTCAGTCATTGAAGGCAGGATTAAGTTTGTGTTGATTAATGTTTCGCTAATCTTAATTAGTTTATCTTCTTGAATACCCTTAATTCGCTTTAATTGTAGCACATCAAACCATTTCGCTATAAGC
Source organism: Cetonia aurata (assembly GCA_949128085.1). Classification (NCBI taxonomy): domain Eukaryota; kingdom Metazoa; phylum Arthropoda; class Insecta; order Coleoptera; family Scarabaeidae; genus Cetonia; species Cetonia aurata. The sequence goes on along the minus strand of OX421882.1, from coordinate 11,402,515 downwards.
TTTTAAAATATTATGTCCAAATAAACATAAATACGATCGTTTAGAATCTTGGGATATATTGCATAAAAATCTTACACCACATTTTCGACAGATACGTTTCATCCTCAGGTGTCGAAAAGAATTAATTTAGTTATAAGTTTGACCGACGTTTGTAAGTATCGCATACAGTTTGAATTTCACTTATAATTAAATTAATTCTTTTTGTACAGACACCTACAGAGGATGGCACAGCGTTACCGAAACATGAACTGTAAGATTTTTATACAATATATCCCAAGATCAGAAACAACTTATTTTTTTTATATTTGAACCAATCAATTTGGACAATGTTATTATTATTTGTTTTTCCTTTTAATTTATTTCTTCATTATAATACAGAAAAATCGCAGCATTTGAATAAATGTCCAAATAAGAACTATTTTTTTAATTGTTTTTTTGTTAATTCAACAATTTTCCTTGTATTTTTATTTGCTACTATTCAAACATATTTTCAATACCAACCTTAGTAGTTATAGCTACTACCATAAGGAGAAGCAAATCTTACAAAAATAAATAATGAAAATAAAATATTGTATTAGGTATTTTTATATGTTAAATCAACATAAAATGCTAACAATTTTTTAAGGTTATTTAGCGTGTAAAGGGCTGCTCGTATTTAAAACTTGTTAAACAGTGTTAAGTTAGTTTTTCAGTGTATTAGCTAATGTAATTAGATATAACGCAAAATATGCCTCATTATTACAAAATAGGAGAAAAATTTAACTACGCATAAACAAGCGCATTACAAAATATTGATAGATAATTATATAAAATATGTTTAATAATAGACACCTGCGCAATCAATATTTTCATATCAGAAAATGCATTTGGATTAACTAGAAGTATTTTTCAGACAAAAGAAAGATACATAAGTAGGAAATATCGAATATAATTATACATCTAAATGTAATGAAAAAGAGATACCTGTTGGAAATAAAACGCCAACAAAAGTTCTAATCTAACAGCGAAATCTGCAAATCAAATACGTAAAATACGATACACAGCTACTGACTCAAGGCATACAAATGGTTGAAATAAAATATCTGCAACTAACTCGGATTACAATAAGAATGACTACCTCAACGTACAGTTAAAAAATCATCTCCGAGGCCGATCGCAAGCGTTCTAGAGAGAACGACACAAACCGCTATTCGAAATTTTTATTAGCCGCAAGGTTCTCAAGCAATATAATACGAAAAATTAGATATAGAAGTCGATGTCGTTTTAAAATAAGGAATACGGCGGTAGTTCGTTATATCGTGTTGCAAAAGAAAGAAAGAAATTAATAATTTTCATTTGCACAAACGTACATTGTATAAATAAATGCAATTACTTTTTTTAAGAAATGTATATGTACCTTGTACACTCCAGAAACGTCTTGCACTGTGCATTCAAGAAGATAGCATATATTTTGAATATCTACTTGGGTGGTGTTTTTCCGTTAAAATATTTCAAATTTATTTTGTATTTTCCATGTTTTCTTTCTTAAGTAAACAAAAAAATATATGTTGATCATTTTTTTTGTTTAATACGCATGGTTAATTGAATAGTAACAATAGACAGCCAACAACAGCTTTATAAGGCATTCTCGATGACACAATTAATAAAAGTGTAAACAACAAATTGTATAATCGAAAATATTAAATTGTATATCTCCTGTTGTCATACAATTTTCACAAAAACCATTTTTGAAATCATTTAATATAACGGTGTTGTCACACTATTGCGCCAGCCTGCATATAAATAGATAGGCTATGGGCGAAATTTGAATAATGACACAAAATTGTTTTAGTTCATACACATCTAATACACCGTTCTGGTTTTTGTCAAGTCTTTAAATGTAACAGCACAAATGAAAGTTCTTTTTCTGTCGGTATCACCGAAACAAACCCACTGCATAGTTTAAAAACAGTTACTTAACCTCTATGATTCAGCAACACTGAAACAGCGGGCCATTGTTTTCTATAGGCGGATATTATATGTTTGTGGTACAGTGTGTTCAATAAAGTAGCAGCACCACAATATGACCATAGAAATAAACCCAATGTTCCAAATTAATGTACCGCTTAAATAATTTTATATAATTTTTACAAAAATGTTTGATTTAACATCATCTGAAAACAATTTCACTGGAGATAATTAAACAACGAGGCATCGATTAACTTTTTTTTCATGGAAACTTACAGAATCAGATACAAACCGATGTTATTGTAAATCTTAGAAAAAAACTGTAAACAATACAAAATATAACAAAAGAATGCTGAAAGATAACTTGTTTGTATTTCTCATACGGTAATCAAATTTTGGGGGTACTTCTTTGTGGAAAATGTATTAACTGTTTTATGAAATTTGATATTAAGAAGAATTTTCATCAGAAATGTCAAAATTACTTTATATATAGTGACGTAAAGTTATCAAACAAATTTAGAAAATACATTATATACTAAATAAATATAATGCAAATACATTATTAACTCAAACGACAGGTTTCGTTTAGGGTCTAGTTCTAGTTAGTACTTTGTTGCATATCTTTTTTTATTTACATTCTTGCTACTACAACTTGATAACGATGTGATATTGGTTCGACTAACTCTAGACAACGTTCTGATGATATTGATATTGCAAAATATTTCATCATTTCCCATAATTCACCGGTAGTATTTCGTTTAGCGTAAAATACAGGTTTTTTTAATTCTTTAGTGTTAATTAGTAGATATCATATTGTGTCTGTCATAATACAACATACATGAATCAGTCAACATGCTCTTTTTAGCACACAACAAGTGAAGATCCTGATTACATTGCGCTTGCACAACCAATAAAAGTCAGGCAATTCGTAACGTTACGAGTCTTGCGCTTGAGGGATAAAGGAAAAAGCTTGTATAAGCAAATATTAAAAAATCTTGACAGATAAATCATATTTTTCAGTGCACATCATCAAACATCAAAACATCAGACCTATCGTTGTTCTTCTAATCATTTAAAAAGTTAAAATTTCGAAATCGGTTCCAATAAACGATTTTAACATCGACTGTAAATACAGCTATCTAAACCAAACCATACGGTATATGTATATATTTTGATAGGCATAACTGTTAAATGGTACATTATTTATTTATTAAATAATAATATAAATATGTCGAAACGATATTACATAAAGAGTGCGAAACGCACAAATGGGAAAACTCTTAAAAATATTTTTATAAATTTCTTTCTTATTATATACAACATTTACTTGCAGTATTAATTTAGCAGTTATTCAAAATAGTAGCCATGGCAATAATATTTGAGGACATGTGCATGAAAAGCAAAGACTACCTCGTCCAACTAGTTTTGATTAACTCAGGCTAGAACAAATTCTTGAAAAAAAATAATAGATAATTCGTACATAAAGTTTTTTTTGCATAGTGATACTTGCAACACAAAAGTGAAAAAGAATTTCAATCAGTGACGTTTGAAAATTTGTTACGAAGAACGTCGTCAAGCTTCATGTGATTTTTTGATAGAATTAGAGCAGAAAAAAAGTGGTAACTTCAAGTTTCAAGGGCGTTTATTCCCTTACTTTTTTTTCCATTTTATAGCCTTCTTAATTCATTTCGCACAAATCAGCTGTTTTCGTAAACAAAGGATTGTTGTTAATAACCTCAACATACAACTACGGTGTTTTCTTTAAAACAAAAAAGTTTCTTCGTTAAGTGTTGCTTTCGTATATAATGGAATCTGAAAACAACGTAATGACGAAGTTGTTGCCGATGCTCAACGAATAATGGGTGATGCACCAAAAACATTTGTTAGGCAATTGAATCAACAGGCCAATCTCTCCATAAACGCTATAAAAGGCAATGTATATCTACGGAGTACTTCCATATTTTGAAAAGTACGTGAAAAATTGTACGCGTTCATGTACTGGACGGATCCAACACTATTTTACACTACACTATCCTTACCACATCACTGCATTAGAAGAATTGAAACCATCAGCAGAATAAGCATGACATCTTAAGCTTTATAACTGGGTAGTTAAATGATGTATTCTCAATAACGCAGAATTATTACATAGAAGGATTTGGGCTGATGAAGAATGGTTTCACCTATCAGGATTTGTGAATACCCAAAACATGAGAATTTGGACCCATATAAACCCACATGAAATAATGCAACAGCCGCTACATACTGAAAAAAATAAGTGTGTGAGTGCAGCTTTTGATCATGGAAGAATATCTGGGCCAATATTTTTCCAATGTAACAAAAAGAAATATTCTTCCAAATTTTCTTGACTTTTTATATATGTATATATTTGTAAATCTTCTTGGTATTTAAAAGTCGGATAGTTAAACACTATTAGAATATGTAAAAAGAAACATGATTGAATATGATTCCCAATGATTCTTTTCAATTTTTATTTCGAAATGCGGAGCGACAACAAACAGAAATTTAAAAACCATTTATTGGACAATTAGGTAATATTGAAAGCCAGAATTATTACTTCCAACAAGCTACTTTCCATTTACATTTGAAACACTGGATTTGCTGAGGCAATTTTCTGACGATCGAATAGTTGAAACACAGTTTCGTAGCTTCCAGGTTTATGTAATTTGACACCATGTGACTTCTTTTTATACCCTTGCATAAAAAAACAGCATTTTTGAAACACCTGGAGATAATTTAACTGATTCGCAGCAAAGAATTGAAGAAAAAAGTTGAAAATAATGTTAATCCAGTAGCGTTGTTGTCTTGACGACACAGGTCTAAGACATACCTCAAATTATTGTACAAATGCCATTATGCCATTTGATGACGTTTCAAACAGCTGATGTATCTATAATAACCGGAAAAGTAATTTGAGTTTTATAATTTATTTACAAGAAATGAAATATGTAATTATCAGTAAATATATCGTTAAGTAAAGTAAAAATAATGAGAAAAAAGTTGTAGTTTCAATACCATTTTTTAACAAAGAAAAAACAAGTGATTTCATCACTATGCAAAACAATTAATTAATTTTTTTGTCATTTACCATGTTTATGCTGATAATTTTATTTTGAATATTATTAAATATCACTGGAAGTGTAATTTTGTACATTTGACACTCATCAAATTCGAGAATGTGTTATTTTATAAAAACCCGTTTATTAATGTTTTTTTAAATAGTTTTCTATTTATTACTTTATTTTTATTTTTTGTTTTTCGAGATGTAGGTACTGAATTACTACTCTATTAAAAGAATTAGATATTTTCTCAATGTTAGGATTAGTACCTACATAAAGTTTGCAACTTATACTACTACGTATGTGTGTATGAACATGAATTAAGAAGCTATTTAAACAAATTTAAATATTTGCACGTTTTGCTTACTAATACATACAGTGAAACTAAAAAGTCAATTACCATCGTTAATTAATAAAACCACTAAGCCAATTATATACCCGATAACGTTAAACACAAACAGCAATGTAATTAATACCGTCATGGCATTCGTTGTAATTAGATTTAAGTAATTTAATAACACCTTCTCAATGTGTTTTCCTCTCTAATAGTGTAATAACAACAAAAATAGACAAATTGTGAAAACACATTACCAGAACGAAGAATCCGCATCTCCTTGCTTAGAAAAATAAATAATTCTATGGAATTGAAACGTACAGAGAGTACCAGTGTTATAATCTAGGGTCAAACCGTAAAAAAGGAAGGATGTTAAGTAATTGACTAAATGATTTAGAGATGCAAGTATGTAGCAGTTAATGTGAAAATTACGGTCAATGAACCAAACAGGAATGATGTAGAAAAAGAAACTGGTCACAACGTATCAAATAATTTAATGTTATCCACCGAGCTTTCCTAATTAGAATACATACATATAACAAGATAATTATGCCTTTAGACTAGCTGGCCGGCCTTAAATTGAAGGAAGCGACGAAAATACGCTATCAAAGTTGTTTTAATTAGCGCTACCGTTTTGTGGGACAGAGTTTAAAAGCAATTAAAGCGAAAACACGAAATTACTGACAGTAATATTCACGTTCGTAAGTAGAAACGATTTAAATACTAACTTGTTACAGTAATCGGCGATAATAATTGGCAAGAAGGAAGAATTTTACGAACGTAATTCCGTTTTAGATAACTATTTATATCGATTTTGCACAAAAAGTCGTTAAAACGAATCGAATTTCCCGGTATAAAAACGGATTTTGAATTTATTTAAAAGAAAAAGAAAAAAGTATTCACTCCCTTAAAAAAAAAAGAGGATCCTTCCTCAAATCAAACAATCAATGTGTACCTCGCATAATCTTCGGATAATGCGCGAAGCTGTCTTACGGGGAGTAGAACTGGATCAACGAATAAGTCTCCGCAGAATCGCAATAGTAACAACGCAGCCAAAGTCATCATTATCTCGGCCGATAGCCTAGTGGCTTGCACACTTGGCTATCAGTCGTGAGGTCCAATGTTCAAATCTCACCCTGGTCAATTACCATAACCGCTTTCTTTCCATGGTCATAATGATGATTAGAAGAAAGATTTGGCTCTGTTTAGGTTTGAATCCGTACCATCTCCAGTCAGTTCAGAACTTGCACCTCAATAATTATGCCTGGAGGCAAATCTTATCTTCTTGACCTTGACAGAAAATGAGAGCGAACCATTTTCAGCACAATTCTTCGGTGAATGTTTGGGGAGGACTAATTGGTAACATTCTGCTTGAGCCATGTATAACACATATACACATATACAATGTATAGATGTTTCCAAGGAGATCAGCTTCTGTTACTGCTTGAAAACGTTTCTCTGAATGTACAGTTGACAAAAAAAAGTAGAACAATTTTTTCAACCTTATGTAATAATGACTTATGCCACAATTTAGAAGGATAGACTTGATTTATGACAAGTGTGGGCAAGTTCATGTGGAAATATTATTTTACGCAAAATTTCCAAGAGATTAACAAGAATTATAATATTGTTCTTCATAAAACATACTAATCGATTTTGCGTATAAGTTAATTAAATCTCTTAGTCAATGAATTGTATAAATTAATACAATACTCCTCAGAAATGATTTCCCATGCATCATTGATAATAACGTCTAATAATTCCCGTGTCTAACATTTCCATTACAACAATTTTCCATAAATTTAAGTCTGGTAAGTTCAACTTGGCCAGCGTCTAGAACATTTATATCATTTTCTGTAAATCAACTGGTGACATTATTTGGGTTTGTGGGCTGGACAAATTATCTTGTTGAAATATATAATCTTGATTCAGAAATAAATGTGTTCAGAGGTAGCGTATCTTGCAAGGGTGTAGAACTCCTAGGTCTTCCCAAACCAGGCTGACTGTTAAGAGTTTGCTGGTTTCTCCATTTCTTAAGGACTTTCGATACTGTATTGCGATTAATATTATACCATTCTGCAATTCTTCTTATACACCAACTATTTTCTGCTTTACTAATCATTATCCTTGCTTTCGATAACAGACTTAGTTGCGACCACAAGTTGGGAGATTTCAACTTTATGACAAATGCATTCATTTACTTATGTCAAAGTGACAGAAAAACAAATAAAAAAAAGGAAATTCAGATTTAAGTCGTATTTTTAAGTCAAAATACGTTCTAGGGGTTGTCCTACTTCTTAATTTTGTCAACTGTATGTCGGTAAATGCGGTTCCAATAGGACGGAGTCCCTGCGCATCATGATTAAATTGTCACAGATTTGCTGAGTGCAACGTTTCCAAACCGATGGATAGGGCGGAACGTGCCGTGCACTGGCCGGCTCGTTCGCCGGATTTTAACCCTATGGACTTTTACTTATGGAGCCACGTAAAAACCATTGTATACGGACAACAAAAGCCCCATACCAGTAGAAAAGAACTACTGGTTAGAATCCAATACGCCTTTGATGACATACGAGGCAGAATTGAAAATATAGATGGGCAGGGGGAGTTAAGAAAAAGGGCGGAACTATGTTTAACTGTTCATATCGAGCAGTTGTGAATCGTCTTTTTTAAAACGTTCATATTGTAATGCTTCTGTTGTTAATTACAAGTTTCAGTTTTTATGTAAAAGTTTCTGGAACGCATTTTAAGTGTAAATTACTTAGTCTATGTACCCAATATCAAATTAAAAAAAAAAACACGTATATTTCCGAACTTAATATTTGTATAATTAAGTTATTTACTGACTTACAACAAAAAAAGATCAGAAACGATAGAGAGCGCCATAATTGCGTTGGTGCATCCTATCTTTATAATTTTTGTTTTCATACATCATCTACAGAGAAGACCCAACATGTTCGAGGTTTCTTCTCAAAATAAATATTCTGAATTTATTAACAGAATGTCATTTTGTGTAATTGCCAAATCTTTAACTGCATGGTTGTACATGAGACGAAAGGACGATTACTTTGCTGCACTTATGTATATCGATAACTTGGTTGGTTCATCAAATTCTTATGCCTTTTATACGACAATGACTTACGATGCACAGATGTCGTCACTAATAGTTAAAGTTATTTTTATGGATACATACATTGATATGGAGTGTATCTGCCGGCTATTGATTTACTCAGCTGGCATCCAATACTTTTAATTTGTATATTTCCGACATTCAAATGCTACATATATTCTCTAAGAACGTAGGATGAAGTAAGGTATTTGACACAATCAGTAACACCTATAACAAGCAAAATTACGTCAGTGGTCTCGTTAGGAGTTTCCTATTTTTAACATTATCCAAACATTCTTATATTCAATCCGTATCTTTCTATATTGTGTCTATTGCTGTCACAAAAAAGTTTATATAATTTGAATTTAACAAGAAAGTTATTTACTGTAATGTTACATGTAATAAAACAGCTTATATAACAAAATTTGTATAATACACATTTATTTAGGAACAACTTTCCCTACGCAAATACGCTTACAAAGCTATAACCGTACTGTCAATTAAGTGTTTGTACATGCACGTTACTAATAGAGAATTTTTTCCATCACCAACGTATATGTAGGTATATCTTTTCCGTCCAACCACGCACATCATAAAGGCATGACCTGTGAATTGTGAACCGGTTGACGCTAAGCCATAATCCATAACAACGCAGCAAATCGGAAAATGCCGGGGCATTGTATGCATTATTTTCCAGGAACACTATTTGCATAATCTATTGTTGTCACTGATATATATGTTGTACATATGCAACAGTTCCAGTTCGAAATCACAGATATTATGGAAGTAGACGTTTTTTTTTTGTTAAAATGAAACAAGTAAACAATAAGAAAAGAACAGCAGTTGTAAAATTCAATTTTTTTTAATGGTAGTAACGTATGTCACATAAGTTTTGGGAAAAATAATTAAATTCTTTAAAGTAAGTGTAACGTATTTTATTCAAATGACCAGTTTACCAACATTTTACCTTACATTTAAATTAATTAAAACTACAATTAAAATAATGACAAAGGGCCATGGTCCTCAATGGCACGCAGTTTTTGTCTAACTTGTCCCATCATGTTTTGGACGATGTTTATATCAATTTCTCTTATCTTTTGATTCTTCGCCTTAGTTGAGCTTCATTTTAAGCTTCCCACCCATCATATACTTTTCTGGTCAATAGTCCCCAAAAATCTTCGATGGGTCGAGCTTGTGGCACATTTGGCGGATTGTCTGCCCTTGGCACAAAGGGTATGTTGTGAGCTTCTAACCATGTTCTAGTCGTTCTTGCATAATGGCAACTGGCTAAGTCCGGCCAAAACATTATTTCTTCACGTGGATGAGTCGTAGTAATAAACTGCAGCAACTTCGGTAGGCATCTTTCGGTATAAATGTTGGCATTAACTGCCTCACCCCTCACATGCCCAACATAAGGTCGTGAAACTCCTCTCTCCGATATGGCACACCAAACTAGAATTTTACCTTCAAATTTTTTTTTGGTTTTGTATTTAACATTATCTGCACAATTTTCTATATTATCGGTATAAAAACCATCATTGCCTTTCATTTCTGAGTGAGAGAACGTAAAATATTTTTCATCGTCCATGATGATCACTTTATTGTTTGCAAAATGCGTTCGGCGTCATCTACAACACATTGGAATTCATCGTAACTGGTCCTCTGTATAACGTGGACATTTACGTCTTTTACGAAACTTTAGGCCTTTTTTCAATACCCTTCTTACAGTTTCATGAGAAACATTAAATCTTCTGGATAACTTTCGGCATGACGTTCCAACGTGGTCTTTTGCACTTTCACAGATTCGGTTGGCGCGATTTTCGGTCAACATTCCGGGACGTCCGCTTTTTGGTAAATTGAGGCATGGTATAGCTTGTTCACATTCTGCAATTGTTCTATAAATGGTTGTCTTTGAAATATTTTGATTCCAAAATATGTTTACAATTTCTTGCTTGGGTACATGTCCAACCAGGCTGTAAATGCTTTTCCGTATTTCAAGTTTGTACGACATAATTGGACAAATTATTTGACATCTATGAAATGTCATAACAAGTTTGAGTATTAATGAACATATCATGGTTACTAGATTGCAAGTTATTTACAGTTATTTTTACGCCGACGAAAATTTTCCCAAAACTTATGTGACATACGTTAGAATGCAGTTTATAATAAATATGTGACATTAACTTACAGATAAGCAAAATAAAAAAATAAATATAAATATTTTGAGTGAGCATATAAATAGCCCACTTGAGAACGAAATGCTATATTCTTTTTTTAAATTAAATATATCACTTGTTAATATTTAGAAATTTGTCAATGCATCCGTATGAGTTTGTCTGTGCTATTTATATGGCCGCCACTGTAGGTACATATCGATATACAGAATTCTGCATAAACATTACATCCACTACATATTTTCGGATAAAGATTAACGCAAAACTTTCTACGTGCATTCAATTATTTTTTCACGCCGAAAGAGTAATTTCTAAATGTTCCCTCACAATGCACACAGAAACAATGACAAAGCAAGAAAAGGAAAAAAAAAACAAATGACCTAACAATAGCCAATGACGAACAATAAAACTTTCGCGCGTTAGTATTTAATTATTGACATTGTAATAACGAAATGCGTTGAAAATCGAGGTAAACTCCGCCGTAAATAGTCGTACACTTATTGTTTCGATAAATATACCTATATACGTGTGTATGTATACATCAAACACGCTTACATGACCAATGAAAATCACCATACACACTTCTCTATTTGAACGCAGCAAACAGCGTGGAAACCTTGTCGAGAAGACGGCCACGATATTTTTTCTGTCAGGTTTGTCTGGTAAATAAGCGGCGAGATGTTAAAGGAAATTTTGGAATTACGTACTTCGTTGTATATGCATGTATGTATGTAAGTCGTTCTGGAGCCTTGAGTTCCCAGTCGGGAATTTAAAATGACGATTGAACAGCGGCTAGCATATTAAATCCATTCATTCTGAGAATCGTTAAGTATATAAATAAAGCATACAAGTGAGTATCTGTGAAGCAGACACATTCTAATGGCGTTCGTAATGCGCGCTGTATCCGCCATGGAGTGTGCGGTTGTCGCAATGCTGGGTGGTGCGTGTGCTGGAAATGCGTAAATAAAATTTAAATAAAAAAAACGGGCACGAAATCCGACGCACGATTTATTAAACGCTTTGCGATAGTAATTATAGTGTCAATAACTTTATTATATACCTAATGTTTACTATATCTATGTTCTGTGACGTAAAAATAAAATATAATAAGAACTAATCACTGGCACTTTAATCTGTTGGCCATTGTGTTGGCGGTTTGCACCAACACATTAATATTTAATTAATACTTAGAATTTGACATTTCATTTTAATATGCAGTAGTGAACATAAACATAGGTGCAAACCAAGGATGTGGTTCAACAAGTTATATATGCTTATTGTACTTTCATAATAGTTTTAATTTTTCTACTAGTAAACATAGAATAATCCATAATAAAAAAAAACTCCATTAAAGGCTAATATCGCAAAACTTAACCGACAACTAAAACAATATTAAAAAACTGTGTGGACAAAATAATAGGGACGCATGCTATAAAGTTTTTTCCTAGGGTAATAATAAAAAAACGGGTAACCGAATTTATTCAGTGTTTAATACTTGGTAACGTGGCCTTTATTGCTAATTATTGCCCTACATCTGTTAGGCAGTGAGTTCACCATACGTTGACATGTTTCCACTGGTATGGCGTACCAACTCTGCTGGATCGCTTCACACAATCGTTTTAATTTTGATTTTTCTATGTCGTAATGAATCCTTCACACACTTCCGTAAGTTTTCAAATGGATTAACGTCTGGCGATTGTGCCGGCCAATCTAAAGCCGTAAGTTATGGTCACTCAACCAATTTTGATAACACTTGGAAATGTGTTTAGGGTTAATATCTTGTTGATAAATCCAAATAATCGTCAAACGTTATCATCTGCGTATGGCAGCATAATGTTGTTTAGGATGTCTCTGTAAATTTCCTTAGTCATCACGTCTTTAATGCAGTGAATCGGACCTAGCCATACCATCAAAAACATGCCCAAACCATTATGTTTTCGCCATCGTGCTTTACTATCCGTGTTGTATATTTCGAACAGAATTTATTGGACGACGAATGTAAACTCTGCCACCATATAATACTAAATTAAATTTGCTTTTGTCACTCCAAAATATGCTACACTACTTTTCTGTTTTCCATTCGACGTGGGTTTTCACAATTGCCATTCTTGCTTTAATATCTTTTCGAGTCAACAAGAGAACTTTTCTTGCAGCTCTACCATGAAAAATATTTTCGGCTAATGGCCGTCGTAAGGTACGAGTGCTGACATTACTATTTATTTCTTTTAATATTGTTGTGGACGTTGCAAATAGATCACGTTTTGCTAATCTCGCTTGTTTTTTTCTTTCGGTCATAGTCTTGTCTGTGAATCCTTTTTTGGTTTTAGAGCATTTGAAATCATATTTGGGGAACGATTTAATATGCTTGCTATTTCTCCGATCGTTTTCCCCTGTCCGCGAATAGTTTTAATTTCTTTCCTCTCACTCTCTGAACAAAGCGTGCTGCGACCCATTTTATCTAAATTTAACAAGTAATAAAGGCAATATGTGTTCATGTGATAACTACAAGGAAGACTTACTTGTAATATCTAATAGTAAATTTCAACTAAAACGCACTTTTCTATTGTTTTTACCAATGTACCTATTTTTTTGGCCACTTCTAGGTATATGAAATTTTTGTTATCGGAGAATCACCAGCATTGTTGTCCAGCGATATTTACATTATCTTTAGTATATAGGTACCTTCCAATGTGTTTGTGGGCACTTACCAAGGGATGTCGCATGATATTAATGATAAGCAAGAGAGTTATACGGCTAACACTAAAGTGATTTGCCTTTTACCTATTTTTATGTCCACCGCTGTAAGTGTCGCCAAAAAATGTAGACAAGCGATTTTCTGTAAAATTCTGAGGCAACAATTTTAATTAATTTAGAAAAAGCTTGAGTAATTCCTAAAAGTTTTCTTCTCTACTACTTTTTAATTTTCATTTTCAGTATGTTGCATTCTGTTACGCCATACTTTCGCACTAATTTGATTCAAGCTTCTTTCCACAATTCTATACGCATCGTTCCTCCGATCTGCCATATTTACCAGTGTCGGGCATTAATTAATTACGAGTTAATTATATTACCTAATTTATTACAAAATAAGAAATTACCATGGTAACTAATTGTATTAAAATGCAATTACTTTGTAATTGAACCTATTCAATTATTTCGTAATTATAGGCGCTCAATTACTTTGTAATTAAATTGCTTTATAATTAAATTACTTTGTAATTAAACTTTTAAATTACCTTGTAATTAAATTACTTTATAATTGGTGCTCAATTACTTTGTAACTGTAAGATCATGGTAATTCAATATTTTAATTTATTATCTGGTAATTCAATTACAATGTATCTCTGGCGCCATCTTAAGTCTAAGGTGTATGCCACGCTTCTTTACAAGACTACGCCAAAAAATTGTTGAAGAATGTCAACGAATAACTCCAGAAATGTTGCGAAATGTCGGGCATTTAAAGCAAGATTGTACTATTATGTTTTGTTACACAAGTTGCAAATTATGCACTTCTTGCAAAATTTAATACTTGCATGCGTTATTAATTAACAATTTACAAAAACAATTTCGTATATTACTTTATATTTGAACTTTAAAAATATTATTTTAGGCATTCTTGGCTATAAATACTTTTACAATTATTTTATCGTACTTATTTGTATGAATCGCACATTTACATTCATAGGCACGTAAATACGATAAAACATTGTAATTTTTTTTTAACTTTAAATATAAAGTAATAGAGGAAATTGTTCCTGTAAATTATTAATTATTGACGAAATACATAGTGTGTAAGTATTACATTTATAGATAATAACAAAATTGTAATATCTGTTATTAACCCAAAAAAAATATGTACATTGTAGGAAACAGACAACAAATTTGTTGAAACGTAAAAATGGCATAAATAAACTCTAATTACATTACATTTATCAAAAAGAAGCCGCTAATTCAAGAAGAAGAATACAAGGTAAGAACATGTATTATATACATCCCCAAAATATAAAATTGCGCTATATCTAGCATATATTTACGTATTCTGTATAAACCATTCTATTTTGGGAAATCTTAGAAACTTTCTGGAGTTTAACAAACCTTTGAAAGGTTACATGGATAAGACTGGAGTTCAACAAATTTCACTCAGCACTTCTTTATCGGTTGTTGACAGCGAGCTAAAGCTATTTTTTCGTATTTATAAAATTCCTATATATTGATAAGTTATCATCAATATTCGAAGATAAAAATAAAAGACCACATTAGATAAAACGTTTTACCATAGAAGAGTTCGTGAAATGAATTAGAAGTTTCTTTTCCTATGAACGAAAGCGCATTATATATTCCCAAGGGTTTTGGTCAAATTGACGAGATCATACGGGACATTTTGAAAAATTAAACAGAATTTAATCTCTAACACGATTTCAGTATGTTCCAAATTCAACCTTATACTGTTTTATTGGTTTGAATAGTTAATTAGTGTTCTAGATTCAAGTATATTTAACTAAAAAATGATAGTAATGTCGAGGCATTTGCGATAACCTTACTTAACTGTATTTCTAAAAAAAAATCTATCGAAAACACTTTTATGGTAAAGACAACGGTTTTTACCATAATTTCACTCGACGGAATGAAGGAATTGTAAAGAGACACGCACTAGTGAAACCGCAAAAGGATCCGAAATGTAGATGGCGCATCATGTCTACAAGGTCCGAGATTCTTCAGTCTCTCTTTGTATCTCGGCTAGCGAACATATTCAGTATGGCAATACGCCGTAATGCTTACGTCACAAACGTCATAAATTGGTTTGAAACACATTTTTTTTAATAATACTTATTTTTATTAATCAATGACAATAATATATAAAAGAAATAAACACAAATATATTCCAATTAAGAAAATTGTACAAATTTTTTTTCTGAATATAAAACAATTCTTAGAAATGAAACATTAAATTATTAATTAATAGATATTGTAATAAATGTAAACTCTTAAAAGGGATCGCAGTTTGCAATGAAAGTGTTTAAATTTCATTTATACAAATATTGCTTTATCCGAAGTAACCAAATATTCTGTTTCGAACTGAACTGAAACGGCTAGTTCATAAGTAATATTTTAAACATTATAGCGATAGGTTATTGTTATCAGAGCTGAATCAGTCAGTCTTGTACAATTTTTCTATGTACAGTTCCTTTCACAAGCAATACACAATCAGTATATCACTCAAAAGCTAGGAAAGGAAAAAGAAAGAGCGATACAGTTAACCTACTTCACACTTAGAAACCTTAAATATTGTTGCATACCCTGCGCACCATATATTGAAAAAAAAGGAGAATTCTTGAATTCATTAATGCATTGATCGATTATAGTGTATCTCTGTTTAGTATATTAGGCGATAGTGATACAGTATAAGCCAATAGAGTTATTGATGTTATATAAAAATTACACACGAAAAAATGAAAATATCCAATATCTGAAAAGAGCATCTCTTTTGTTTGGAAATATCGTAAGTCTGTTATTAAAAGAATGTGCTCAAGAGGTTTAAATATTTGATGAGCGTTACTCCTCATAAAATAGCTCATTTAATACGTCACATTTTCAATAATATTCAAAAGGAATGTGTGTGAATTGGATAAATTTGAATGTAAACATTTATTGACCACTATCAAAATATATTAAATTTTGAAATGGGAATTCGAAAACTTGTGGCGAAACACCTAGATGAAAAAGAAAAGTGGTACACCATATTAATATTTTTAATTGCACTTTGAGATTCATTTAAACACAGTAATAATCGCATTCGTTTTTGCACTTAGGGCCCGGTATTTCAATCTCCTAATAAGAGTGTCTAATAACAATTCAGCTAATAACTTTTATTAGGAACTTTATTCGGAGATTGAAATACCGGCCTCTAGAATACAAATTGGACCGTGTTCTTTATTCTCCACATTTATGTAGAAGAAATATTTATTTCTTCTTTGATTGGTCAAATGATTCAATAAAATGACGTCATCTATTTTCGAAAATTATCTGAGAAACTGCCCAGCCCATTGAATCAAACAATATAAAGCTTGCATTTTTTCCACCGCTGTCAACGTCAGTTTTACAACCGATGGACCAAGGAATAATTTGTAGCCTAAAACAGACCTATAGAAAAGAATTACTCTTAAAACTTCTTGAGATGCAAGCAACAAAACGGAATGGGTCAATTTCTATTTTAGATGCTATCATAATTCTAAACAATTCATGGGCCAAAGTGTCAACAGATACAATTAGAAATTGCTTTCATCACTCTCGCGTAATAAAACATGCAGATTCAGAAGTTGTCAGTGATACTTTTGATCCAGAAGATGATCTATATTCCATTAAGTCAATTATTGAAAATGCAGATGTTTCTACATGAAAACATCCAGTTTAAAGATTATGTCAATGTCGACAACAATGTTGTAAGTACAGAACATGCAATTACTAATCAAGCGTTAGTAGACGAAGTAATGAGAGAATGCCGTGAAGAAGTTTTGTCTGACAGTGAGGATGATGAAACAGATATGGAAGTCATATCAACAAATGAGGCACTAAAATGTGTAGTAGCAAGAGTTCAAATTTTCTTTCAATATCAAACAGACAAAAAGAACTTCCTATAATTTAAACAAAATGCAAAGGTTTTTGTTGTACCAGTTTATTCATAACACGTCTGTTCAAACAAAAATTACAGATTTTCTGAAATAAATACTTCTGTATTATATGTATACGTTTATATAACTATTTAAAATATAAACTTTCATTCGAACTTCATTCGTGAAGATTAGTCGATACAGTTGCACATAGGTACCTGCACTTTTCGCGAATAATATTTTGTCAATGAGAGAGAATAGAAAAGGATGCTTATAGAGTTTGCTTTTTGCCATTTAGTTGCGTTTCTCGACAATTCCTTCACTCAACGGTAAAGACAAACAAACCGATAGAAATAGTAAATAAAAATTTGCAGTTTTTCATAAGAAACAGATCGATTACCTAGAAATTATATTATATTTTGGTTCTGCTATCGTATTTGTAAGGAAATAGCAAACCACGTTAATCTTTCCAACTCATATGCGTCATTTATACACAGTAACTACATAATGCTGTGTGAGAGAATATTTTTTCTAACTGTATATACAGTAAGGGAATTTATAAGGCCAATAAGACTTCTCATTCGAAGACAAACCCAATATTAAGTTATTTAAAAAAAAAGTGTTTATTGTTACGAAAATCCACAAACGAGATTTAGAAATTTTGGGAGTGTTTTGCAACGTACAGCAGGATAAAACATATATCGGAAAAGAAGCATTATTTTTTCAAATCAACTGTTTCAAAGCTTTATCCCTTTTTAGCCGCCAATATGTACAAAAATATGTTGTTTATCATAATCCTGAACAGAACAAGCCCGGCTTATACATGTAACAAGCAATTAGTTTCAATCCAATACCATAGACACGTGTATATACGTTAACAAACAAACCGAGAAGCCCTTATTGGAAAGGAAATTAGCAACACAGATCCGAAGCAGCTTCTATAAAGAATAGGTTAAAAAAATTATTCTCACGTAGAAAATTTAACTATTCTTAAATGTCAATTTTCTACGTAATATTATATAGTATTAGCAATAATTTTCACTATGAAACAGAAGTGGTTAAAAGATTAAGAAAAAGTAAACAAATAAAAAAAAATTCTTAAAAATATGGAAAAATGTAAACATGCTTCGAATAATTATCGACTGTTTTCTTATTAGAAACTCATGGCATAATAAATTCTGGTAGATCGTAAGACAGGAGGCCTTTGGTGTGATTTAATTTTATTGGTGAATGCATAATTAATCATAAGATTCCATCAGGGCCATTTATAATATAAACTAGTTTAAAATTTTAAATGAATATATAAATTTTATTCACCATGGGTGGTGGAGCCAATCAATTACTCATTGCTATTATTATATGTAAAACCTTAACCTCTGTTTTGAATATGGATGGTGCAAAGGAAAGACCCTTAATATGACAGATTTAAAACTGAAATTGAGATGTGAATGAAAATACAGAAACATCTTTCGCCATACACTCCCTATCAGAAATAAACTTTGGGACATTCAAATCAGCATACATTGATGCCAACAGTGAATAAATACGATCCATTCCCAATAATGACGTTGTTTACGTACGAGGGATCTGGCGGCATTGAAGCAAGGCAAGGTTTACAAAACAAGAGCCATACAAGTGCCTATATAGGTTTCCAATACACAAACAGCTTGAGTAATTATTTTTCTTTTTATTATTTGGCCCACTTCGTTGTGTAACTTTAATTATCATTCCTTTTAGACTACTGCAGCAGCAAAATGATAAGTGTTTTCGAAATAACTGTGTCGTGTATATATTATAAACCGCAAAATATCAACTTTTAATCGGGAGTGAGGAGAAAAACGCGATTACAAACACAATAATTATAACGCATATACGTTTTATGAATAAATGATTAATTTAATGGAGAACAAAATCGAATGATCGATCAAAGTGACGATGTATATGTATATCTATCTACTTGTGCAATGGACACGACAAGAACATGCACATTATAAAGTACAACTCTGACCTATTTAAATAACCGGCTGTCGATGATAATTTGTTTTGTTGATTGTCGCTTTAAGGTTAAACTTCTGGATGTTACATTGTATGTACCAACGAGCTAAAACTCTCAAGCTGAACAACACAGTCAAATGTATCCGTAATTCGGTTAGATAAGATATTTTTAGATCAACAATGAAAAGTGCATACAATAAATAAAGTATTGATAAGAGAAATCCACATGCACAGAGAAAATATTTTAGATAGAATAGAACATTTAACAGGTAACATTTACTAATGTCATTCTGAAATTGTACTAAGGAAAATGTATGTTTGATAGTTTAATATTATGGTAGAATATAAGTGTTGTTAATTTGTAAAATAAATTATATATTTGCAGTTAGTATATACATACAGGCAGTCCCCGGATTGAGTTCACGATAGGTATAATAGCCAAAAAAAATTTTGAGTTAGAATTTAATATCTGGGAAATAATCTGAAATATCTTGATCTGAAACTTATTTTTGAGAAATATATGAAACCTGATCATATTAAATTCATACTCAATTGTAAAGCTTGACGAAGGCAGAAGGTTGCTACCGATCTACCGAAACGTCGCTATTGTAAAGATTATATAGAATAAACAGAAAATACTGCTCAACTTGCCGTTTCTCTTTTTTCAATTCTTAGTTTACTTTCGTTTTTTTTTTTAATTTTTACAGTTAAGTAAATACCATTTTGAGTTTAAGTAAAGTACCTTTTCTGCTAGCAGTAGGTCAAACTAAGAAAAATTGACTGACGTGTAATGGTGGTAATATCGATAACACTCTCATTTCAACTTAAAATATTGATTAATCTAGCCATAAAGCGGCAATAAAAATATTTTCGTTCATGCAAGGAAACATGCTGCTTTGACTATTTATTTAACCGCTTAATATTATTAAACTGGTTACAATATGTACTACTTTTGTTGTATTAATTGCACCACAAATACATTGCCTAATAACCTCTTCAGCAGTAATTATCTGGACAATCTGGTAACAACATTTTAATCAGCATATGAATGTGTAAATAATACGTCTCCTGCGGTGAAACTAGTATTAAAAAAAAAGCTAGATATGCACCCATATAAGTTCTAGGTTGTATAGGAAGTTTTACCGGTTGACTATTAAAGACGTTGTTCTTGGTTTAATGAACCACGAGGTATTGAATATCACATTTTTTTTAGAAACAAAGTGTGTTTTCATCTAAGTGGATTTGTTAACTCCAAAATGAATTTCAAGAAACTGAATTACACCCAATAAGAATCTACGTTTGCGTTGCAATACAGAAGAATAAGGACCGATTTTATTCAACAATATAAATTAAAAATTTTAATTTTTGAAAATATTAAAGATGTTAACGTGTTAAAGTATGTGACGAAAGAAATGGGAAATATTTCTAATATATTTTATAATTATTACAACGATAAGTTGTACTCTCAAATAAATGCATTTTCTCAATAAAAAAATTCTTTTTATATCGTATAAATTACTGTTGCCTACTGCCACAATGCAATAGAAAGTATTCACTGTTACTCCCTTTATAGGGCAAGACTCCTAAAGTTATGTGTTTAGTGGTCATAATTTCGATCAGTGACCGTTAAAGGGTTAAACAGTGCTATAGACATTAACGTCATCTGTGAGAAATTTCGAGTAATGTTACAGCGTAGTTTTCTACACATTATTACCCGACGGAATGTTTAATAAAAATAAATCACAACCACAAAACGCAAATTAAACCGTTTGTTTGGCATATCACAAGGAAATGCTTTGCATAAATTTATTTCAAAACAATCTGCTCCCTACTTGTACTTTACTCATCATCAGCACAAGAAAATAATGTAGATTACACTTATTTCGCCATTTATAGCGATAATCTAGGAAATAAATTTTCGTCATCGACTTTTTCTTTGTTAATATCTTGAAAAGAAAGAATGTCAACTCGCACTTTGTTTTAATCACTTTTGTCAGAGGAAAATTTTGGGCATTTAATGAGCTTTGTAGCTCAATTAATGGCAAATTTGCGACAATAAACAGATAAGTTTCAGCACTGCTTAACTTATAAAACAGATGATTCACAAAACAACAAAAATAATGACATACTTTTCCTTGGACTTTTTTTTTAACTTAGTTTAGGATGACTAAATTTACACAAAAGCAACAGTTAAAATGTCACTGCCTTAATATGGTGCATTTTAAATCATGTGGATTTGACAGAATTTAAACCAAAGCAGTAAAGAAAATGTTAATATAAAGAATTATTTACAATATAAATATTGCAATAAATGTTAACATCTAAAAGTCAACAATGTTTATTCATGCTTTTATTTCAATCAACATATGAAATTAGGCATGCAGTTTCCAAAAATAAAAAACAAAGGCATAACTAATCCCCCCACAGATACAGTATACAATGTGCATTATGACAATAATTCGATACACTCTAAATAACGCGATTATTTGTGAAACAGAATTTTTGAGAGAAAGTTGCTGTTAGTACAGGAAGAATGTATGTTATAAGTGCACAATAATTTCAAAAGTAATGTGGTTGTTTCACATAAAATGTAACACACAGCGACAGGGAATGTAATCGCAACAAAGGAAAAAATAGCAAGCAAATTAAAAAAATTATATCCGCACTTAATTAATTAGGTACTGGCGATAATGCAACTATAAATAGTTTTGATTATATGGACTATCTCCGATTATTGTAATCAAATATTTTAACATTATGAGCTATACAAAGCAACAAAAATAACCGTATACAACAAATATGTTACTAAAAAATTAGTTAAAAAATGAATTTAATTAAGCAGATAACATCAGAAATAGAAAGTAGCACCATAAACTTGATATAAAAGATGAGGCAAAATTATTCCCCTCATATACCAAAAAGAAACACTGGCATAATAAAATAACCTTATCAAATATCAAAATCTCTGACAAACACACACAAATTGACATTTGTTGAAGTCGGTCCACACTAATATCTATTTCTGCAAGGCAAATATTTGCAAAAGATACTAGTGTTGCAAAATATAAGTGATGCTAAACTCTAAAACGTTCCCTATCAACAACTAAATCTAACTTAAACTGTCAAACTGTCACTTACCTTTGCATAAGAAGTGCGGTTAAATGATTCTTAAAATTTTCGATCTGATCTCTAGGGAAAGTATCACTCTTTTCTATGAAGCGAATTAAAAACATAACAGCGGCTAAAATCTCCTCTTTCATGTTCGCTCGTTTTCGTAAATTTTACATGGGTACAAATGAATTAGATGTAAACCAAAGTTGCAAAAGGTCTATCTGAAAACAAGAATAAAATTTTGTTTTAAATAAACTGACAGACATTAACACATAGCACATATGATTTGTTATGTCTGGTTGACCATCATCAACACTATTTAATTTACATCAAATGATCCCAAATAACTTTTAGGTAGGTACCCAGTAAGATATGTATGTCAACAAAGTAGTAAAGCTAAAACCACTTAGACAATTTCTAATTAACCTTATAAGACCCTCTCAAGTTGACATGCATACTTACGGAATATATTAAAATATTTCACTGAAAACAATAAGAATTATTCCACGTCTTCAGCTTTCGTTAAATATGTCACATTCACAAAAAGATACATAGAACCTGGGTTTTACAAAAAGTCAATGTTCAGAAACGTTGTCAAATTTTAGTGACAAACTTGGAATATTAATCATGAAATGAAAATATAAATATTTATAATTAACACGCACAAACCTGCTATTTATTAAAAAATTATAGCACAACTACGACAAACTCGTACTATAGTGACGTAAACAACAAGACCCTAGCTGGTATACTCGACAGATGTATACAATACAGATGCGGGCCAATTGACGCACAACCAAAACAAAGACTTGTCCTGCATGCAGGAGAACACGTAAAACTACTAAACACAACTGTGGAAAAACGGTTAAACTCGGCTTTAGTATAACCGCCGTAAGTAAAAAACGGATTTCTTGATAATGCGACCTATTTGCTTAATCATCACCTTCACAAATATCAACAATTTATTAATGAATTGTACATACGTCGTCTACGTATGTATTTATTCTTGCGACGCAGATTTTTCAAACAAACATCAAATTCTGTGACATATTTATTCGATTTCTTCAATTTTGAACTGTTTAGGACGATAAATCGATACACTATGCTTACCACGATAGTTTAACGAACATGCGAATCGCCAAAAACACAAACTGAACATTAAAACACAACTGCTACGAAAGTTTACACCACAACGAACTGAAGCGATGAAGTGAGTGATGGCGCATATCGGAAATGAGTCACCAGATAGAAATCATCTGTTTTAGCGGCGCCGTATTTAAAATTTAGGTGGAGAATATCGATTACGCTGAAAGCTATTTATTTGTATTTAAACTATAAAATAGACTGTTTTTCTTTATTACAATATGCAACTAACACCATACTATAGCAGAAGATATAATGTACTGATTAAAATACTGACTTAATAATGTAAAGTATGTATTAAAAGCCCAACTGCAAAAACTTGAAAAAATAAAAGCAAGTACCGTGAATTTTATTAGCTTTCAAAAAAAAAGCTCGTTAATTAGCGGAATTATAATCTAATTAATCTATTATACAAAGTAATGGAAATTAGCCAAAGAAAATTAACTAACTATATCTACTTTTATACCCATAATAATTTACAGAAATGAAATAAGAATTAAACAACTACAGATCTATTTTGATGTTAAATATTACCATCAAAATCAGAAAAAAATCAATCCCAGAGGGCGTCTATAACTAGAAATTTAAAAATATTTATACTCCTATTCATCCAATACTTCTAGGAATAATACCTATGATATTATGTAATTTAGGTCGCTCTTCTACCACTTTGATCCTCTTTTCTACACGAGGCAAATGATTCCACACGCAGATGAATGAAATTTGCCTAATTGGTTCAATGACCCCACGTGGACTCCCCATACAAATAATTTGTGTAAATCTTGTATACTTGTTATCGTTTTGGCTCATTAGACTTATTTGGCATCAGGGCATGTAACAAAGTCATTTCAACATAACAGTATCTATGTTAGCTTAACTTTGAAGATGTCTTATCCATTAAATTTGAGGAGGTACTTATTTTGATATTTTAAGCATACATCTTTTAAAAACATTGTACCCTCGTTTGTATATGTATATAGTATGCATTATTAGGCCTTTTAACACCGATATTTCGTTTTACCTTTTTCGATTAAAATGTTATCTGCAATATAGCCTACCATTTCTACATATTTATAAATTATAAGATAAATATGCTATACAGATTGGAAATTCCATTGCTGGGTATAGCCATTTGCGTTGTATGGTAATAGTTTTTTTTTGTTATAAAATGATGCAGACATTTTTTACCTTTGTTTTCAAAATAAATAAATGGATTTCGTGAATCAAATATGTATTTTGTTTCTTTACTAGTAAACAAAATTTTGTATTTTCTGTTTTTGGTGACGACATAAATATTCTAATTTTATACCTTACATTTTATATATACCATACAACACCGTCTACTACGATAGTAGAGAATGACATAGACATCTTATATGCCAGCATGATGATTGCCCTACAAAAGTTAAGTTAACCACGTAATCACTCTCCATCTAAAGCAGTAACCCGTGATTATAAGTGTATAAGTATATACATGAATTAAAAATAACTTGCTAAACTTCGTGTGTAGGTATATATTAATCATTTGTCGTTTATAAACGCACACGCTTGATCTTGAATTTGATATTATTTTTAATATCATTGCTTATTTTAGCTATACCTGTTATACTGTTTGTTAATTCATTTTGCCGTAAATTTCTTCAATAAACAACAATCTACAGTTTGTAGCAATCTATAGTTGATACAGGTATGTCTTCATACAATACCATCAGATATTTTTTGACCAGAAAACGTCTTTAAAATGGCTGCAAGATATAAAGAGGCAAAAAAGTATTTTCAAACTTTAATAATTCGGCTAAAAATAAGCAGTAACCACCATCATGGTCTCTCTTGAAAGAAGGAAAGGTTCGCAGTCATAACAAGTGTTATTTTTGTGCGTGTTACAACCCAATGCTACAAATGTAATTACAGGTTTAAAACAAAAGTCATTTGAATTTACACGAGTGACCTTTTAGGATATGTGCAACACTGATCCTAGCTCTTCTTTTTTACTCAAACTGTCAAATTAAATTTTTTCAGTTGTGCAGAATATTTTGGTCACAGTCATTTTATGTAAAAATATTATTAAATATTTAATTTGTATAAACTGAGAAAGGCGTAAATAAAAAAATTGAGTCGTCGCCTTACTGAATCTGCGGCTATAGTGCATCTACGCCACTGGAGAAAACTGTATTTACGGATAACCTGACCGAATCGATGGCTTCCAATCTATATACTGGTTTCTTTCTATAGTCACAATAAAAACAATTTTCGACGAAAAAGTATTTATTTCATCTTACAAATTATATAACAACCAGATCTTGAGACAAAACGTTCTCACTTTAACATGCTGTTTTAGGGGTTGTGTATTTTAAAGCTTGTACTTAAGTTTTAAGATGTATGAGCGATATAAGGCATCTTGCAAATTTATAAACAGAAAATGTAAGCTTTACTTTACCCACATAGTTTCAAAAAACTGGTCAGATCTAAAAAGATGACATACTCGTTAAAACATTACTTGAAACAGTTTTTTAAAGATAAATGTACATAGTTCTAATTCTTAGATTGATTTGATAAATTAAGTTTTGTCTTATGGATATCCCTGAAATACAATGAGATACAAGTACATAAATAAATATTATTAACTTTGGTGCTGCATTAACTAAAGTGTTAAATTAAAAGAAAACAAAAAACATATCTTTAATGTTTTAATCTAAAAAAGTCAAAACAAAAATACTATACAAAACATACAAGACTACAAATTTTTAGTGTACAGTACCTCAAGGAAACTCACAAATAAAAAAAATACTCCAAAAGATAAATAACTTGTGTTAATTTGTATTCAAGATTAATGAAGGCAATCAATGTAATACATGCATTACCTCATCAAAAAAGTGAAATGAAGAGGTAATGTATTGCTTTCTGATATTTATACATTTACATTAAGATGAAATGTACCGTAATGGAACGATCTAACAAAGGTGACTAGCAAACAATTTGTATAAACACTATTCGACGTCGTCTTCTTGCATTTGTTTTTCCTGCCCCTTAACCTGAGGAGAAATAATTGGCAGTCGTTGGATCAGAAGATGAAACACTTGAGGTTGTAAAGTTTGTTGAAGTACTTGTAAAAGTTCATTCGGTTGTCCGCAAACAGCTACTGCATTCGCTAGATGGTCAACCCCATTCTCAAGGTCACCAGCAGCTAGTAACTCTTCACCGAGCTGCACTTCTTGCAGGAAAAATCGTTGAACGGCTTCATGATCTTTCATATTAGGGAAGTTGGCAGCCGCCCGACGATGCGACGACGCCGCCGCTTTTTTAGCACGACGTCCTGAAAGAAAAAAAACCGTTTCTTTGATTAAAAAGCGCGCTTATACAACATGGGCATACTCACTTTCTCTTAATTTCTGTTTAAATTGAGGATCTTTGTGTCTTTTATGGTCGAAATATATACAATATCCCAAAAACAATGTGCCACATACCCCTGCAGCTATTCCGAGGGCTGCTTTCGGTGATAACATTGTCATTTCTTTTATATTAATCTAAATTTACAATAAAACTGTGCCGTCCATCACGTTTGCCAAACGAGGAGAAAGTTTCAGTAACGACCGTCTAGATGGCTGATTAGTAGTAATCTTCAAATATGAAAATTAAACTTTAAGTAATTTTGTAAATTTACAGTAAACACATATAAATATGTCAATTTTATTGCATAGACACTTTGCAGTAACAAATGAAATTTTGTAAAATTTTCTCTTATTCAAAAATAGAAGGCAATTTATAATATTGAAATACTAAAATTCCCTAGGCGCCAATATTTCCTAATCATTTCCTAATATCAGCGCATTTTAAATGTGTCTTAACAATATCAAGAATTAATATATGATTGCATTTTGCATTACCTAACTTGTAATTAACCTAGTTTTAAATTAACAATGAATATATTATTTTATTTATATTTTTTATTGAATACTCCATGTACTACCAACTCCCTCGGTTACTTAGCATCAAGCATTCTATTAGCCACGCTGGCCACGCTGTTCAAAAGCTAAATTCACCTGATATCTGGCTTGTCATATGTCATATGCCGTTATTTGCGTTCGCAGTTCGCGTTCATTTCGTGTATCTTTCTGTATTTGGTGTTCGTTTGTGTATAGAAAAATGGCTGTTACTATATTGCAGAATGTAAATCAATCAAATTTGGAGAAAATAGAGAGGTAAGAATGCAAAGTTGCAATTTATAATTAATAATTTTCTTTATACCATTGGTTTTTTTTTATTTCTTGTTTGCATCATCGCATCTTATGCTATGTACAGCTATGAAGTATCCATAGATGCAAAAAATACCAAAATAAAATAATTATTGACAACGTGTGATTATAAATATATTTCGTGAATACATTTATACCGCAATTCTTGTAAACTATTAAATGTTTACCCGTACATGTTAAATTTGAATTTCATTTAAAATTTAAGTGTTTTAGTATTAATATACGCGTTAATAGTTAATAATACGTGCATACAACTAGTTTATCCGTTTAATTGATGAGACCAGAACTTCTTAGGCGCCACACCTTATCCTTGTTGTATTGATTTTTAATACACGCTTGTAAAATCAATAATCTTCTGTGACAGGACATGTGTCAATATCTTAAATTTACCGATTACCGCGACATATCAATATAGTGCATTATTAACTTTTAGTTTTATGAATGATACTACCTACAAAGAGGCAATCGAAAGCTCAGCAAATTATAATACAAGACTATGCATCGAGAGGAGACTCAGGCTACCATTTCTGGACAGCCAAACTGGTGTTGCTCAAAATCACTCGTCCCTCTTTATGCACAAACGTCAGAGAATGCCAGGCCTTATGCAGGGGCAAATATACACATATCCAAGACAGAGGTGGCGAAAGAAACGCCGGCAATATCTGATAATGAATTCAAGAGCATTTGCGAGAGCGGCCGATTCTATTTTGGAAGGTGACGGTGATGTGCATAGTATTTCACAGTCTGAAAATCCAGCTTTACAAGATACCGATAGTAAAGACAGCCAGTTGTTGAAGGATGAAGTGTCAAAAGTATGAAATTGTAACATTTACGTTATCTTGGTGTTAATTACAATGTTGTGTGATAGGAATGGTTTTATGATGAACAAGATATAATTGATATGGAGGCTTATGATGAGCCGGATCCTGATTCTGACTTGGATTATGAAGAATCTTATAGTAAGAGGAGTAAACGAAGAAAAGGTAGTGGGAGAGTGAGTAGGATGTTTTTGCATTATATTTTATCTATTGCAAACGTAAACCAATTCTAAACTAGTTGGAAATTATTTTGAATTCATAAAGATTCTAATAAGAATACAAAACTTACAAACTTGCTTTTTATTTTTGTAGAATGAGATTTATTTTATATTAAATTTTACAGGGCCGAGGAGGTAGCGATTCTCCTAGCACACCAGGACGTAGAAAAGGAGGTGGCAGAGGTAGAAAAAAGGCATCTGCGCACAATTTTGACCCTACTCCAGGTGATCCTGACAAACCATTTGCATGTGAACGTAAGTCAAAAGAACAGGTCAACAGATATTATATCGATTTTTGTCTTAATATTGAATTTTTTTGTCTTTTTGTCATAATATACGTTCTTCCATTTTCCAGTATATCAAATCATATAAATATGACATACGTGAAATACTTCTTTACCCCTACTTCTGCCATATTGCACTCCAAGTAACTAACATGCACTGTAAAGATGACGTTTCACGTATATTTTTTTTAGTCGTGTGATTTTATTTTGTACATTCTTATACATACATCCATATATATTTGGTATTAAAATAATACTGTGCTTGAGCATGACATTGCTAATATTGTAAAAGACTGTTCCAATATATTACTTAAAGTAGCCTTTTTGTATAGTAACAATTGTGTTAACGCTTGATGCTTAGTACAGCTTCTTCTTATTATTATTTAGGCGGGGACTCGAACCGAAAGTAACAAATTTTATTTTATTTTTCGTTTAATGGTGACTGCATTTACTTATTAACAATGATTTTCTGTAACCTTTTATGCCTTAAGTTACACTAACTGTATCATTTATTCATTTAGTCAAAATTAACTTTTCGGAATGTATTAATTCAATGATATTACCGGTATTCCGAAGTATACAAACTGTTTTTAAGAAAATTAATAAACTATATTGTATTAAACCAAATAAAACTACTACCCCAATTAGCTCAAGGAAATTTTAGCGCTTGTGTCCACGGATTTTGAAACGAACTCTAAAATATGAACACGTGTACCTGGGAAATAAATAAAAAAAAACATATTTACAACAAAACTTAAAAATATAAACTTTATTTAGTTAAAGTAGCAGAGTTGTAGAGTACAATTTGTAGATATGCCATGGCACGCATTGTTTGATTGGAAGAAATAGATAATAAATTGAATAGAGAGATAATAGTATGAATTATTCACTTTTTTAAAAAGTACAAAGTTGGCAACATTGTGCCGCAAATTGTCATTGTTATATGCGACAGTGATAATACAATTACCTATTGCTGCTTGTTGACAATCGATATACAACGAATAAAAGCAAAAGCAACCTTTTCGTGCGACTTTAGGATATTTTGTATTTATTGATTTACCATTTTATTTATTTAGTGATGGATTGGTCAAACGCAAAAAGTATTTTTTTATAGAAGATTACAAAAATAACGAAATTTTGGATTTCATTAATCACTTACTTTTTTCAGTTCTCATTTTTCCCTTCAAATTCTATTTGCGGAAAGATACTAAAGGTGTTAATTTTTTTATTTCTCATCAAACACGTCTATTTTCGAACTATTTGCTAGCGCGGCCCAAGTATCTCCATTTTGCGTTGCAGAAACTACTACGTACAAATTGATGTTGTTCACCAATGACGAGAAGGCACCAAAAAATTAGGGTAATAGAGCATTTTTCTCATGGAATCGAGAATTTCGGATTTTTACATATTCATGTATTCAGGTAAATATGTTTGTTCAAAGCAATTCAGACAAGTTTTTACCCTCAATGAGTAATTGATTAGAAATACCGTAAAAGGTTTTACAAAAATATTTATCTGTATACATGAATAAATAAGACAAGAAAGAAATTTTAAATTCCTGAAAAAATATACTATGTTAGCCCGGCTGATAGTCTATTGCACGCTTGGCTATCAGTCGTGAGGTCCACGGTCCAATTCTCATTCTGATCAATTACGATAACCAGTTTTTTTCCGATTTTGTCGATTAATATAGCCGTCAAGATGAACTTTACTCTCGTCAGAAAACCATATGTTTTTCAAAGAAGAAATATTCCTTGCACGTTTATCCGCAGGGTTTAGTCGTTGCCCAACTTGAATACGGTACGGATAACCAACAATTTTCAATTTCAACATCCCATGTGCAGAAGTTTCATTGATATTGCGGTTACTAGCAGTTCTTACAAGACTTCTTCGGGGTGACAGCACAACTTGATCAAAAATACTGTCCTGCGTTTTCATTGGTAGACATTGTTTTTCGACAACCTGAAGAACCTTTACGTTGGCACAATACACTACCAGTGCGACGAAATTTGTCAAAAACGGCTAATATCAGACTTTTACTGGGAGTTACTTTATTAAATCGTTGTAGATATCTTACGGACACTTGTTTTAAGCTTGGGACCCTTTCCGTATGAGCGAAAATAATGTTCTACCAAGAACGATTTTTCTGTCGTCGTTAAAACTATTTACAATAACCAAATTCCTAGCACCCTAAGTTTCGATATATACTGTTTATCTGCCGGATACCGTATTTGTTTATCCTCATTTTTAGATCATTCCTCGCCAATTATGAAACGCATAAAATATTACATATGTCTGCACAGAATGTATCTTCTGTTCGTGAAAATTGAAGCAAATCCCGCTTCTACAATAATCAGAATTCGCGTATGTTGAGGTATTCATGTATTTACTAATTTTAGTTATGAATAAGCACACTTTTTTTCTCTACATTCGATATTTATGTTTTGTAAAAATTATATTCTTTTGAGTAGATAGCATTTATTTACTTCACTGAAATAAATGAAAAGAACCTCGAATGAGGTCTTGCAGAACCACTGCCCACATACTTTAAATCCATGCATTGAAGTCCAATATGTTTGCGAACTAGCTTATAAATAGTTATAGTCATATAAAGATGGAATTTTTTCGTTTTCAATTATTGTAAAACGGATTTACTTTGCACGAAGCGTGATCATCACATAAGCGCTCTGTCCGTTCGGTGGATCGGGCTTATAGCTTCATTATACCGTCCCCGGATTGAGTTTACAACAGGAAAAACATCGGTATTTTTGATTTTACAAAAAAAAAAATGTTGAAGGTAGAATTTTTTTGCTTCATTTGAAACACTTAGTTTTGTCAATTATACCTTTCGTTAATAATTTTTGAGTTAGATTTTTAATTACATATTTTCAAACCCAAAATTACGAAGATGTCTTCAATACATAGCTTGCTTAATCCACTTGCTATCTGTCAATTGGTGTATTTTCATACGTTTCTGTATCTGTCATATCGTTAAAATAATAGCAAATAGGTACCGTATTTTGACAATATTTGTACAATAGAATGCTAACGTTAGAACAGAAAGTTTACTATGTTATGGAAGTGAAAATAAAAGTGATCGTTATGTCATAGAAAAATTTAGTAAAAAAAAATTACAATTTATTATTGTAGTTTTCTTTGCGTATTTGTTTCTTTAAAGTCAAGCAAAAAAGCCCTTTCATCGTCAATTTTTTTGTAACATCAAAAATACAGATTTTTTTCCTCTTGTAAACTCAATCCGAGGACGAACTGGATACACATGCCTCCTACCTGTGCAATAGAGAATGGTGTATGGCGTCACATGCGCAATGAATAAATATTGGTAATCGGTCTTCGTTGCTAGGTAATAATCAATTAGTGCTTTCTATTTGCAAGAGAAAACTGTTCAAATGTAATTCACTCTACTGTTCCGGTGTTACCATGGTGTTACACCATGGAGCAACTGTTTTTTGACAGTTGACAATTTGACATTTGCTCAAGGTTTTGACGAAAGTTCCTATATTTGTAGTTTTTATCGAAATTTGCAAATTAAGACGTCATAATGGTAATGGAACTAATAGAGTTATTGGATACAGAAAGTGGTAAAGGCCACAATATTCATGTAACAAGGGCACAATATGACCGTATAATAAAATGCAATGGTAATGTTTAAAATGTACTCTAAAAAAATACGTATATAAAAATAAGTTTCTTCATAATTTGATTTTGTTTTCTGTCCATTATTCCTCCACAACCTTTTAACCCTTCATTAGTCATGCATTTCTGATATGTTGCAAGCAGACGCGCCTAGTGGAGGGTTAAAAACGTATTGACGGCATAACAAATAAAGTTTTGTAATAATCATTATTTAGTTGCCAACCACCATCGAGTACTTTTTGACAATTATTATAAAAATGCGCATGCGGGGACAATTCACTCCATGTAAATAGCAGGTGCATCAGGGGAAAGGGGAAGGAAAACTAGAGCTGTTTGGTTACAAAATGCGCCTTCCAATAAGAACACTCAAAAACTGTACTGGTTCAGCTCCGAGCAGTTCCGATACAGCTCCAACGACAAATAGAAAGCACTAAATTGTAGCCTGATCGAGAGTGCTAAACGTCACACTTCTCGCAAGCTTTGGTGACGACATCCGACGATATGTACCATTCTCTATTGCAACGGACTCTACGTAAGAGGAGATAAATTGGAGGTTGTTTCTACGTTTACGTACTAGTTTGACCGATCATCAGTTATGTATCATCATATGGTAATATAAGGCTCTGCTTCTCATTTTGGACGGTTCCATTACAGTTCAAATAAACGCTCGCATATGTAGTAATAGATTTCTGCTTTCCGGTAATAGAATCATACAAAGGTAGAACCAAAACAAGCGTATAGTAACTATAATTTTTGGCAAAGGAATTCTGGTAATATCAACATACTTCAGAATTTTGATGACTAAGTGATATTTTTGCTGTATATATATTATGTAATATTGTGTTTAATATTAAAATAAGGTTACAGAAGATTATTATAAATAAAAAGTAAGAATAATTTTTACGTTTATTATCATACATTATTACATGTTCGACATCGAAGCCTTTAAATATTCTGTGACTGCGAATATACTTATGTATTTCGGTTCGGGTTCATATACTGGCGCTTTGGTCCTCTCTTTCTCTCTTTTACTAACTACGTATATGTATACTGTAGCTGTGTAAACTAACTCAGTCAGACGGCGTACTCATTCCCGCTTCTCTGTCCAACATTATCTGACGAAGAACAAAAAAAAAACATTACGGAAATTACGAATCAGGCCAACTGAGTCGTACCCTCCATGTGCTTCAAAATTGTATCATGTAGACTGTGAAGAGGTATTTTTTTTATTATTTTCAATTACAAAATCGGTTCTAGTCCCTAATTCTCTGCTAAGCGATTGAGCGTGTACACTAAAAAAATCGGAATTTTTCTGGAAAATTTCAGTTTGTGGCGCGCGATACAAGACGCGGCCCGGGCTGACTTACCACTACGGACATTCGCACAAAGAGGGCGCTAGCGATGAGAATTCGCGCGAAAGTAATGCCCCCACCACGAGCGCCTCGCCTCTGTTAGGCGGGCTTGGCGTGAATCCCGGCGGCACGCCCATATTGGCCATGGGCGTGGCGGCCGGGCCGACGCCAAGCGGTGGGGGTATAATTCAGAGTAACTTGATGGGGGAACCCATGCCCCCTGTACCTCCGCCGGGTCAAGGTCCGCCCATCCCAGGACATGTGTATCAAGATAGTTACGTTTCTTTCTTGAGCCATCCAGCCGGTACTGCCTTATTTCTTTTTTTACTTTTTTTCTTTTTTTGGAGTGTTAAGAAATATGCATGAGTAGTTAGAATGTGATTGTGGCAATTGTAGTTTCTAATCATTCCGTAGTTCATTATTTTTGTTGGTTACTAAAGGAACTTATTTGTTTCAATTAATACGTTTAAAAATATCGCAACGATTTGGCAATTCTGCTCACACAAACTTCGTATTAATTAGTTCCTTCTGTAATCAGTGTTTATTCCTTAACAACTTAATTTTCAGCAAAATTAATAATTATTTCAGTTAAGTTTGTTTTGCACTTTTAGTATTGCTGTCTGTCATGACTGTTTTATGCTGTTATGTATTGTTGTACATGGAATAGCATCCGTTTCAAAATTAACACAACAGTTTGATAACCTTTTTTTTTATATACTTACTCGTAATTATTTATTTTATGTATATTTTTTAAATATTATTTTATTTCTACACTGGACGATCCCTCTTTTTTTTTTCTGTCTTTCCTTCCTTTTTTTATATTCCTAAAATGAGAACAGCAACAGGACCACCATTGATATTTTTTTTTATATATTTTGTTGTGTATTTAAGATGTGTCGTAACAGTATCTGGTTTGATCTTACATATTATTCTTTTTCTTTTTTATATAAATATTAGCCGCCATTTGGGATATTTTATATTTCTTTTTGATTTATTGTAGGTTTACAATCTTGTCTTGTTATGTGAGTATGATTTTTACCATAATTTACATTTGCAATTATATAAAGTGGATATTTAGTTTTGTAGTCCAGTCAATCGAAAATTTATGTTAACAAAAAAAACGCAAGGCGCCCTACTTTAAATAAAAATTAGATATCCACAAGTTGTCTTGCAACTTGGGAATTACAAATCCCATCTCATATATAATTCGAATTTTGTACTTTGTATTGGAAAGGTTTGATTTATGATTTTTGTGCTGATTGTTTTTTCCTTTCTTGTGTGATAATTTTGTCACCGATGGTATTCTGTGGATATTGCGACGTTGTTTTTATTTTACAGTAATTGGCAAGCATTTCCTGCCGACATTTACATAATTACAACAGATCTAGTGTGTTGTGAGGGAGCATGTGTGTATTTGTTTCAAATCTCGTGCTTTTAATTATTCTCTCGTTAGGAAGTCGGGTACGTTTCGTCGATTTTATGATTAATACGTCCTCTTCTTCTCAGGAACTCCAGCGAGACGTGGCCGGCAACCGGCGAACCCTCAATCTCTTCCTCCACCTCCGCAATCTCAAGCACCCCCCACCTTACCTCCTAATTTACCAGCGCAAATACCCACAGTTGTAGACGATCCGCCCATGCCGGTTTTGGTACCCGAGAAAACAATCGAACCGCCACCTTCCACGTCAGGGGAAGTACCCAAAGACAACAAGGCCGCCCCCAGTCCGTACTGTGACTTTTGCCTTGGGGATTCTAGGGAGAACAAGAAAACTGGTACGTCAGAGGAGTTGGTGTCCTGTTCAGATTGCGGACGATCAGGTAAGGATGTAAAAACTGAGGAGAGGGTAGTTACTAAAAAGGGACGCAAAAAGAAAATAACCTAGTAGTGCAAATTCAGAAACCCGTTATTAAATTTATAGCGAAAATTTGAAATAATCAGACTTGTAGTGAAATTATAATCGTTCAATTGCTTTTGTTCCTATGTTGCATATATTTGGAGTGGCATTTAATCGTGGTTGCTGCAATTATTGGTGGTTATGAAATCCAGTATCATTAATTCAGGACGGTTAAATATAGTCGATCTAGTACAGATAGCAATTGGAAAAAGAATTTAAATATATCGACATATATAAAATGGAAACATATCAGATTAATTCTAAAACTTGCCGTACACATAGTCACACATATGAAGATTATATCATTACCTGCCCGGGATTTGCTTGAGATGTCGACAATACAGTCTGTGATTGTTTATCGTTCATATTTCAGTATGCTTCCTCTCAGTATCTAACGAAATTTTAGCTCTCTAGTGCTAAGTTCAACGAAAAGAAAATTAATGTAATATTAGTTCTTACGTGTAAAGTTTAGCGTGCAAATGCTATCCTTCGTTGCACCTCAAGCATACTGTCCTCCCAACGAAGGATAGTATTTGTATCTTAAACCTTATACAATAGGAGCTAATACTATGTTATTTTTTAGAGATGGAGTTCAACAAAGTATGTAGTGATTTGATAAATGATCTAAGCCAAAAATTATATTAATCAGAGGAGAACGGACCAAGAATTCAACCAGGGGCGTCTTTCTCACAGTCACGTTTATATAAATAATTCTCACATGATTTCACAAGTGGTGTACAGATTTCTATAAAATAAGAGATGTTGGACAGATTCTGTGTTCAACGATTTTAGAGCGGTCGTGTTGCACATGAACGAAACCTATAAAAATACAAAGTTGATATAGACTGCTTTACAGAGTATGTAAAATGATACAGTTCGAATAGTTATCTACCATTTCTCGGAACGTTTAGTTGAACACGAAAAAATGGACGTAAAGAATTGAAAAGAAAAAAAAAATGTCTTAAAGTGCATTGCATTTGTTCGTTGTTACCGTCAAGGAAATAATGTTATATACATATAGCTGGCTAATTGGGAATATGCAGGGTTAGCAAATTGTATTTCCAGCGTTGGTATCCAAGAAGAAGAAATTAATCTTTGGTGATGAATATATTTTTTTTATAATGTGCCTAAAGTTATATAAAATCCCAATTTCTATTTTTGTTACTCTTAAAGATATCGATACCTTGAAAATGCAATTTGTTTCACTTTGTCTATGTTAACGTTAAATGGCTGTGGGTAAATAAGAAAATATATACATAGTTTAGGGACTTGTTATACATATTTATATATATCAACTTATATATAATGTTTTTAAGTTTTCTTCGTATATACATATATTTATAATATAATTAATTGTGGATTTCTTACGTTCATTTTGTTACGTATGGAGGTTATATTTGAAATTTGAAGATGTAGCGGCACATTATCTCACAATACACACAACAGTACACACACACATGCATACAATATAGGTGGCAATGAATTAATTAAGCTAATCGATTATTAATATTCCTTTCTGTAATGTAATAATATAGTGGCTTATTTTTAAATCGATTTTACCCAAAACTTCGATGTGTAACTCACAAGAGGAACACATAAATATTTATTATATATTTAATATGTACACATACTCACCTAAACTGCAAATAACCACTCTATCCATGTCTAATTAACGCATAAACGAATCATGTAGATTTTATCGTATATTTATTGTAATGCAAGATGTAATGATTTTTCATTGTTTATTAACGTCATTAATAAAGAATGTTGGAGAAAATATTGGTTTTTCTACATTTGTGCTTAATTATCCGTAGTATCAAATCAAAATTATTAAATGCTCATTCAAATTTATATTTCTGACGTTAACATTACACCGCGACAAGAAGTAAATTTCGAAATATTGCAATTTCCAAATAATTTCATGCTATCTCTGTTCATAATTTGAGAAACATATATTTCATATTAATTGTTTTTAAAACAATAATATAACAAATCCTGCTGCAGTTTACCTAACTGATCTATCGAGAAATACATATAAGATTTATAGAAAAATCTTATAAGTACCCTTCTTGCATGGGAGAAATACCTAATACAGGCTTTTATGAGTAATATGCATCCTTTCCTTTCTTCTCGACGTTGTATAAATGTATCCTTTTTTATCTTTAGCGATGTTGTCGACTATTTCTAGAATAATTTATAATTGTTTCGGTAGGTTCTCAGACATCTGATTTCTGATTTGCAATAGAATTTTACTTTTTGTTTGTCAAAAACTGTCCAATTCATATTATATTGTAATTTACTAAATATTGGATATTAAGTTTAGATCCCTTCCCCAAAAAACGAATTCCGTTGCCTCTATGCATATGACTAGGTTTTTTTCAATCCAAAATTATTGATAATTGATTCCTGTGCAATTAGAACCACATTTGATTATAACCGTACATCCTTCATGACGTCCATCGTTACTGAATAGTTCTTCTGAACTAGTGAGTTCAGATCTTACACACCACTAAACTTAACTGTCTACGCATTAATATAGTACGATACAGTCCTTGAGTACTTATTTTTTTTCCCCCATTTTCATATTTCGTAGGCGAAACAACAATGTCGAACAAAGCAACACTTTCGATTTTGCAGTATAACATTTACGATCCCGTAAACATTTCGTATTTTGACAACGATCGAAGGTGAGGTTATGGGTAGATATGAGATTGTACAAATTTTAAAATCTTTCTTCTTCGTTTGCACCAACACGTTAAGCTTGGTTTAATTTTAAGTGATAGAATATAACATATGCTGTATGTATTAAACATGAAATATCATTTTCAAAGCGCCAGTTAAATTAAACTAAGCTTAGCACCAAATCTATTTCAAAATATTCTAAACCAATAACAAACGATTCGCACCCTCGGAAATCATAAGTCATCTGTTATTGTATTTGAGGATTTTGTCTAGTATGCTTCTGAGATTATATCCATACATTGGTTTCCCAAATGTCAAGGGGGTATTTGCTATAAGCGATATTTTAAACAATATAAATCTTTTCTTCACTAGATGCGGCAACAATGTTCGTATCACCCATATTTATTTTTTTTATTTTTAATAATATAACTATCACGCCAACATAGAAAGTAACACAGAATCTTATATTTGAAATACTGAACTGTATACTATGGAACTGGAACGATGTCTTACTCGAGAAAACCTGACTACAAATAAACAAACAGGATAAATAAATAATAAAAGGATAAATGTGGTTTTCGTCCCTCGCTGAGAAGCGCCAGGACTTTTCTTAAACCAGATGCATAATTTATAATTCTTTACATAATGAAGGTGAAGTTATATTACTGAAATTTCAATATTTCCTCGAGATAATTGTAAATTAACATACTCCCTCCGTCCAGAAATAAGTGTCCGTTTTAATTTTTTTGCTTGTCCAGAAATAAGTGTCTGATTTCTTTTAAAGTTGTATTTTATTGAAACTTAACTTCAAATATTGTTACTAGCAAACTTTTAGGAATAATTCGAGTTATTTAAGCTTAATTAGTAATATCTTGTACATGTTGATAAAGCTCAAAATCGAAATTTATAGAAACTGGAAACCTACCAAGTCTTTGTAAATGGTCTTTTCTCATATGAAGCACTTTATAGTTGTTACCACCACTTATTTTCATAATTTCTACCATGCACTGCTGGTGAGTAAGAAAAATCTTATTTAAAGTATCAGGAGTTAATGCGTTTTTAACAGCACGGATCAATTCGTCTACAGTTTTGCAAGCCGATTGTTGCTGCAATGACTGGATTGCACTGAAAAAGCCTAAATCCAAGACGTTGGTGTCGGGACTATTAGGTGGCTGGCATATTATTTTGATTTCAAATTTAGTTCTATTCGCAGCTTCATTAAACTCAATGTCATCAGGAAGAATATGTGGTTTAGCGTTATCTTGTTGAATGCAAATTCGTTTGCGTGAAGCGCTTCTTGGCCATTTTTGTTGAATGGCGGGTAATAATTTTTCAATAATCATACTCCTGTACTCTTTTCTAGTAACATTAGTAATCACTTTCCTTTCAATCGTTCTAGCTGCGCGATTTTTACTGCTCCGTTTAGCAGGTTCTGAAAAAACAAATGGCCAAATACCAAGTTTTCCATCGAAATTCTTATTTTCGGTATGATTCCAACGTGGACGAGCAACAGCGGCTAAAAACATCACCTTTGCGAGGAAACGTTTACTTGACAGGTCCTGAACGGTTCTTCTGCGTCTTCTATAAGGTAGTATGTGTTAGTTGTTTTGCTAATGTAAAACCATTTTTCGTCTACATTAATCCGATCATACATGTCGATGAATTCGGGTGATTGAACATTTAAACTTTCAGGTTTCAGCATTGACAAACAATACTTGAGTCTTTTAATTTTGTTGGCGTCTGTGAGATAAGGTTTAACTGCATTTGAGTGTCGCCGTAATTTTCCTGACTTGAGTCTATTATGAACTGTAGATTTCGATAAGTTAATAGAGGTAGCCAACGAACGAATTGTACGACGATTATTGAGTGGTAGTGACTTTATTAGCTCTGGGTCGAAACTTTTTCGTTTTCGACCAACGCGTCCTTTCTTACGTGCCCCGACATCTGCTACTTCAGCACCATCGGCTAATGATTTTCGTCCTTGATGTTTCGGCTTATAGTTTTCACAGAAATTTTGAATTTATTGGCTGTCGCCTTGATTGAACCTTGCTTCAGTTTATTATTGTCGCTCAATTCAAGTAATGCATGGTAAACCGCTTGCCTTGTGTTTAGAGTCAAATTAGGTCTCTTACCATGGTTTCTCGCCAAAATGTTTACCACATCTGCCATATTTTTTTTTTTTAAGATGGAGATTTACAACAAGTCTTGAGAAAATCTTGTTTTTTGATTGAAAACATAAATTCCTGAAAAACTACAAAACTTTCAAACTTCTGTCAAAAAGTTGACATATAAAAATTGTTTTCAAAATGGCAGTTAATTTTTGAAAGCAGCGCCACCTTTCTTTAATTTTTAAAAACAATGAAAATCGGACACTTATTTCTGGACAGAGGGAGTATAAAATTTGAAATTGTTCGAAGCAACCATAGACGTAATATTATATGGAGGAAAATAAGTATTTATAATCAATTCTGTTAAATAATTCTTTTCTTCAATTCATATTTCCTACATTGAAATAATATATGATTGATATTACCTACTTCTTGGCATACTTGACATAGAGATAAATCAATTATACCAATTCTATGAAAAGCAGATTCTATAGCACCAATTCTCAATCTATTAAAGGTAACTATAAATCTTCTCGAAATACAAAGAAAATTACGATGACAAATTTTCGGATTAATATTAGTTTGAAATAACTTTTCCCCTTTACTCGAACAGAATCATTCTACCACCTCTGCCAATCTTCAATTATCTTCATTTTGATAATACAATGAAAATCAGCGTATATAATTTTGAAACTAGAAGCGATATGATTTCCAACTATTCTAGCTAATTGGTTTGCAATTTCATTCCTATAAGACTATGAACCCAAATCAAACTAATATACGTGTTTTCCATTTCCAACAAGTAAAGAATATCCCAAACCAAATTGTGACCAACAACAATTTTATGTTGACGAACCAGTAACGCACTTTTGGAATTTTATTAATATAAATAGCCAGTAGCTCACATGTAAAAATCGAGGCATAATTTTAAATAAATCCCGAAATGTTAAAATTAAGTGATTGAAAATAAACACCAAAACAAGATTCATCATGATTTTCTGATACAGAACCATCCGTGAAAGATAATACAATTTTCAATTTTTGATTAATAATTTCTTTCAAACTTTCATTGAGCACAGTCTTTTGTCGTCGAATTATCTTACTATTATTACTCTAGTTTTTGAAGAAATGAAGATCAGTCCTTAAATTTGACACATATATGAACATTAGATAAAATGAACGTTGCTGTCGTTGTTTGGCTACCACGTCGTAACGTATTTTTTCTAATTGGATGTTGCAATAAAGCTAAAACAAATGACGACGCAGTGCTGAAATGAATATTACCGCACGCTGTGCTGTAATGAGATATTAACGCCCCAGTGGGACTCTTGCCCGAACGTAATATGGGCGATTAATATGCAAATTAGAAAAAATATTGTAAAAACGTGTGCAACAATGACTTGTAATGCTCGTACTTTGAATCACTCGCCGCTACGCGGTCCGAGATTCAAATTTGTACTCGCATTACATAAGCGTGTTTACACTTGTGTTTTAAAATATTATATTATATGTCAAACACTGTTCCAGTTCATTTAGGAACGATTGGCAAGCCTGTTTTTTATAATTCTTTTGAAATCTTGATTATTAGATTTTTACAATCTGCTATCCTGAAACAACAGTGTGCCTGCTTCACACAACAGGCGTCATCTTTTTATTTTATATTTATTTATTTTTTTATATTATCGCCACTCCTGTATATTGCATTTCATCAAATTTACTACAAATTAACATGGTGATCTTCATTTGCCCTAACTCCAAACAACCTGATTTGAAGCATTACTTTGTAAGAATATAATACTAAAATCTTTTGGAACGCTTTAATTTTTTTGTTCATATTGGACCGCTGGTTTTAACATACGAGGACTATTGCTTTGAATTAACAAATCTGCTTATTAAAACTTTGAAAAGTTATTCCCTTCATTTGAACTCCAACAAAAACCAAAAGAAAGTAGAAAGAAATTTCGGGCTCCCCTATTATACCTACAATTTTTTTGTTGTTGTAATTTTGAGTTTCCAAAACAATTAGGACTCCCGGGCCCCTAGAAAAACTACGACGGCCCCTCTTCCCTTCCCCCCAACTCTCGTCGGGCATGAGAGCGTTAGGCACTTCTAAATAAGTAGTTTGAGAAACAAGTGGGATTCTTCAATGGTGGATAAAAGGTTTTCTATTGGTATTTAAATTTTTAACAGCAACAGAAATAGCATTTCTTTTGCATTGAGATCAATTATTACAAATGTGCATAAGAGAAATGTCGACTGTAGATTATATTATTTAAGCATTATTTTAGAAAGGCAATAATTTAAATGACGTCAAAACGAATTGTAGAAAGCATAACGGAAGTGTGTTATTTGCAGTGCATATTTCATTCAATTGTACAAATACTAATACAAACATAACATAACAATAATTTCACCATTCTACTTTTAACGTTTCGCACCCACTATCTAATTCATACACGAATAGTTTCATTCACGTTATTTACCAGCATTTAGGACCCTTACGGTCTGCGTAATACACTAGCGCACACACCTCTCTGTACAATACGTTTGCTTTCCATGTTTCCCTTAATTGTTTGACTCGAACTAAAAAAAAAAAAGTCTAATCACCGGTAATTGTGGCAATTGGCTTCTCCCTTTGGTTTACGTACGACACTAATGTATTCATTCATTCTTAACTATACTCACTTACTGTTTCGTTTCAATTTTATTTCTCCACTTCCTATATACTACAACTAGTCTCGTATGCATTTTGTTTGTTTTGTGTGATGTATGATTTTTGGTCGCACCTACAAATCTGCAGTTCTAAATGTAAAGTATTAACGTCACAACCATATTGTTCATATAACTGAGGTAAATACCAGCGAACAAACTTAATACAAACTAAAAAGGGATAAACTATGTACACTAGAGGACAGCTAAAATGTCCAAAAGTTTATTGCTCTGTGTACGCTATAAATGCGCTGAATTAAATTGCTTTTGCATTTCTTAATTTGCAATGAAACATTACAATCGTAAATTTATTGTTTATAACGTAGCTAATTTTTTGTAAAAGCCTAAATTTTATTTTGCGGAACCATTGTGAGCACAAATACAGGCAACCCAAATAACGTTACTTGGTTGCTTATTATTTAATTTCTAGCTTGTTATTTCTAATAAAAATTCAGTAACATTTTATCTATAATATATTAGTTCCAATGGTGAGTTTGATCCCTATCGTTAACATCAAAATACTACAAAAATAATAAATTTTTAAATGCTGCTCACAGCTTTTCGGCTAAAATCGAGGGTCTCAAACTTGATACGATTTAGTTTCATAATTTATGTAAATATTCCAAACTCTACATTTAGTACTGCTAATCTCACTTAAGCATTCATTAGAGTATACAAGTGAAAATAAATTGCAAAATCTCTTAGAGCTGCAGGATACCTAAAAAAATTTTATAACTAGAAACGCTACACTCATAAATTCTCTCATTTCTATGTAACGACATAATTTATGTTATATTTATTTCATTGTCTCGGTTTGCCCTAATTTATTTATTCCATATGTATGTACTTATGATCTGAATCGTGAAATACAAACGAGCGACACCACTTTGTATCAAAAAAGACACGTAA
Organism: Cetonia aurata; assembly: GCA_949128085.1. Classification (NCBI taxonomy): domain Eukaryota; kingdom Metazoa; phylum Arthropoda; class Insecta; order Coleoptera; family Scarabaeidae; genus Cetonia; species Cetonia aurata. The sequence continues at coordinate 11,358,129 of OX421882.1, read as the reverse complement.
TTATGATCAAACAATTGTAGTTAATAAAAGCCAGTTATAAACAAGTTCTACCCGAATAAATGATAAAGATTAATGAAACAAGATTTCTCAAAGCAACAACACAATTCTGTATAAAAATAGTATAAATTATTATTAGCCTGTTTATAATTGCATATTCCTAAGGTTAGACGAATTCTATATAGAGAATCGTTAAGATGAATTTATTGAATAAAATAAATTAAAACAAGGACCAATACTGGACATTGAATCATATTTTTCATGATTTTTGTGATATTTTCGATGGACTGCCAAACTACGGTACAAATATTGTGTATTTTACGAAGAAAAACAAACAAGGATATTAAGACTAAAACGATACCAAATTTTTAAAGTTAATTCGTAAGTATGTATTTAATGGAAATAGTAAATTATTTGCGAATAATTGATATGTACAAATTTGCTTGGATCGACCTTGTCGACTAACGTGAATGCCAACCAATGTGGTCGTTATGATTTCTAAATGTCCAGTATTTTTTTGTAAGTTCCTTAGAACAATGTATTATATCACCGATTTCATAGGTAAACCTCAAATCAACCTAGCAAAAATGGCTTCTGTTTGTTATTTGTTGTCCTTTCTTTGGAAATTCGAATACATCAACAATTTCAAACGCATGTACTGCTTGCATATCTTAGCAAGTTATTAACTTAGCTGATTTTATAACTGATAAATTGTTGCTGTAATTGAAGCAGTTATTCAGATAACTCGCCAGATAGACTGGAAAACCAAAAATATATTCTTTAGGGGGTTAGGTTAGTTTCGTATTGGAATGTCTTCCAAATTTAATGGGCATTTTAATTTATTTTTAGCGTAGTTTTTAGATCTGAACAAAATTATATCATCTATTATATTATATTTATTATATTACCCAATATCACGATTTAATTTTTGCTACACAGAAAGAAAAAGAATAAAAAAAAAACATCTTAGCTAATTCTATTGATTAATTATTCTTTTATGGTATTTACGTATTTGTATTTAGTAAATTCAGTGTACGTAAACTTAATGAATTATGAAGCTTTTTATTTGTTGATGATTTTGGGTGTTTTTTACAAGAATATATTTTAATCATATTAAATTGAAGTCGTTCGCGTTTATCATTTTTCCAGATGAATGCAATAATGTCTGTAAAAGGCATCCAAAGTTAAAATTGCATAATTTTTATAATATGATAATATGTACGGCTAAGTTGTTGTAAGAACAGTTATTTTCCAAGCATTATTCGTAAAATTGTATCGTCAGATAGTGCAATAAAAATGATGCCAACAAAGAATCGATCTTGTAGTTTCTTCATTTTTTTTGCTAAGTGCTGAGGATTGGTGCACTTCAATTTATGTACATTTTTCTTGATCAATCTTTCAAATTATTTTGATGCATTGAAATCGATCCATTCCGTCATCCACGAGCTACTAATGTTACGCAACATGGTATTTTGATGCATTGAAATTTTTAAGGAAGAAAAATTACGTAACTTGGAAAGTCACTGTTCTTCGGCACTTACGCATGCTATAACCCAAACTCTACTTCCCAAATGCGGTGATTGTAAATTTATAAATATTTAAAATAGATATTCATCTGTACGATATTGAGATTAAGTTTAACTTTATACGAAACTCTTCTCTATAGTTTCATTTATAAATGAAATCAAAATTTGTGCTTTACAAATGCATTCATAAAATTTTCAATCATCGCTGTATCCTTGCACATAGTTTTAAAGAAAGAGAAATAACAGGTAAGTATAAATTTGAGAGATACTGAAAGCATTGTTTTGACTTGACATTCAAATCGTTTTTCAAAAAGTTTAAACAGGATAATAAGTATTATTCTTCCTACGATTATACCAACATTCTTGGATATGAAGATCTATTTATTTATCTCTTGTCTAATTTAATTAATCAATTAGATATTTAGCACCGAGCAAATAGACATCTGTACAGCAATTACTTCATTGACTTGAGGGTCAATTTTACACCACTAATATTAGTACAATGTCCTTAGGTATTTAAATAAAAATGTATCACTAACACTACAATATATGTCCTGTAATCCAACGATTCTTTCTACAGTAGCTTCATATTGTCATTTTAGGTCATCCCACATGTCTTCAATTCACCGCCAACATGATGATTTCCGTGAAAAAGTACCGCTGGCAATGTATTGAGTGCAAATGCTGTTCTATATGTGGAACTTCCGATAATGACGTGAGTTATAACACTTGATATTCCCAGTTGTCGTAAGTTTGTTCACCTCTCAGTAAAGTGTCGAGGAGGATTTACAAGTAGATAACAATTTTTTTTCAATGCAATCTGAAAGGCTGCCTTGTATTAATAAATGTTTGAATTTAAGGTTCCTGTAAATATTTCTATTCTTTTGTTATCGGTATACCAGGTGTTAATTTTTTATTTATGTTTTTGTACTTCATATTTATAAAAAGAAAAGTACATTTTTGCTCTTAATGACTGATTCCCTTTTTTGTTGTTGTTATAGCTATAACCTTTATATAATAATGTCTTCGTTTACAAATACTGAAATGAAAATATAAATTTGTTTATATGCATTAATTATTTGTCGTACATATTCTGAAACGTTTACTAGACTATTTTCATTTACTAGTAAATAGAGCTTTTACTAGCTTCTAATTGAGGCAAAGTTTCTTGGAACCCTTGGTAATAATCGACTTCAGGTAGAGTTATAAGAAGAGGGGGCTCCATCCGCACCACTTCGAATTTCGGAGAGGCAGGTCAACAATTGAGGCACTTGAAACGCTAGATCAGAATGTGAATGACCACAGTAAGACTTGGTGTGCACTTATAGCAATTGATGTCAAAAAATCTTTCAATACAGCTAGACACAGTATTATAATTCAGAAAATGTGTGACAGGAAGATCTCTAAGTACCTGGTAAATATCATATCGAGCTATCTAAGGAATAGGACGATTGTGTTGGATGACAGTGAGGCCGTGATGGTGGGAGTCCTACAGGGGTCGGTGTTGGGACCGATATTATAGAACATCATTAGGATGAAGGGTCTTACTGTAGACTATCACATATTGTTTGGGCTGTAGATGGTGACACTCTTGTGAGGAATGGTAACGAGTGTCTTGATAGAATCAGTAGGTGGACGAAAAACTTTTCTTAGCACCTCACAAAACTGAGGCGTTTATTCTGCGAGGGAGGCATTACAGAGACAACATATGGTTTACGTTAAAAGGCAAAAGAATCCTCCCAGTAAAATTTAAGATACCTGGATATTACTCTAGATCTAGACGATCGCGAAACCTTCAAGAATCATATAAGCACAGTCGTCACCAAGACTGAGGAAGTATTGCAAACCTTGTTAGGATCCTCCCGAACGTAAGGGTACCGAGAAGCTAAAAGGTAGCGGTACTCTGCAGCGCCGTGCACAATATACTCTTTGTTACAAACTGCTACAGCACCAGAAATTTAGCCAACTGCTACTGAGAGCAGAAAGGAAATATTTCTGCGAGTTTATCAACTTACAAAACTGTAACAGGTTATTGCAGGAATAGCACCCATCGAGTTGGCAAAGTAAAGAGAATGTATAGATGCAGACAGGAATGATGGGAGACGCCTCAAAGCCCCATCAGTGTCAGGAAAAGATCGATCTCTGGTAGAAGAATGGGATCAAGAAATGGTGACAGCGCAGTGGATCAAGGGACTGATTACAAATTTAAGATGCAAGCATTGGAAAATACATTCTAATCTGACTCAAGCTCTAGCAGAAGATGGTTGTTTCCGGTCCTTTTCTAAGCATATAGGTGAAGATTATTCTAATGCCTACATATTTTGCTTAAAAGTAGATAGCGTGGAACATACTTTGTTCGAATGCAAAAGATGGGACGACTTTAGAGCTGTCCCCTATGCTAGTTTAAAATGCGCTCTGAATCCGGATAAGATGGTACCCACGAAGTTAACTTCACCAGAAAACTGGCATTTCATCTCTAAAATGGTCATAGAACTGAAGGCTGATTAGCTGGCATTTTGATGTTATGTCCTAAAGATGAATGCCAGAGAAAGTAGAGGAGGGGTTTTAGTTGGAGTTGCCCCCTACTGAAATTCCTGGGCACACTGAACTCGTGTTTCAGAGCAAAGCGGTTTTCTCTGACAGAAAAAAAAAAGTAATTATAAAACCGTTTGCAAAATTTCTAAAAAAATAAATGTTGGCTCATTGCGTATAAAATAACTGTCAATAATCAAAATTTCCAACAAACCTTCGATGTGTAGAATAAAAATGCAACAAGCTAAAAAATTCATCTGCATTGGCGCAGTAGAATAAGCTGTTCTAACAAACGGAAACGATCTAGCCTTTCGTTTGTTTTTTGCCTTACTGCCGATGGGTAAATTCACTTGGTATGATTGATAAAGATTAACTTTACTGATAAGTGAACAAACTAGCACTAATTGTAAGTTAGCCGAAACAATTAATAAATAAAAATAAATTGTTTTTAGGATCAATTATTATTTTGCGACGATTGCGACAGAGGTTACCACATGTACTGTCTGTCACCGCCGCTGACGACTCCCCCCGAAGGTTCGTGGTCCTGCAAGCTGTGCATAAGTGAATTCCACAAATAAAATGGGCTTTATCCACTATTCCATGATGACTAATTTTTAATTGCCAACCGGTATCTAGGATAGGTTGTAATATGATTAAGTTCTCGTAAATACAGTGTGGCCTATCATTTAAATCATTGAGGCACATCGAACAAAGGATATTTTTTTAAAGGATCATGTTGCTTTGTTATTTTCAGTCGCGCAACATCGAGTCGATTCATTGTGGTACTACGGTTAGTAATATTTCTTTGCGAGTATTTTTATAATTAAGTGTACGGTTTTTATTTTTTTTTTTTTTTGGTTTATTTTTATCTGAACCAGTGATATACGTTTTATTTTATACATTTTTAAGGGTACATTATATTTTTAATTTTTTTAACGTATGTAAAAAAACTGTATAAACTAGAGAAGAAATAATGCTTTTAAACACGAATAAGTTTGATATTTCTCTGTTGATAGCATCTATAGTACTTAGAGTGTATATTATTAGGCTAAGTACTTAAAATCTGAAATACAGTACTTAAACTTTTTTAACAGTGGAGTTTTCCTTGTTTCAAACGAGAATTCGTGAAGGCTACATGTCCATTTAATTAGAAGCTACCTCATGGGTTTTCAATAATTTCGATTTTTTATTTGATTGGAACTGTTTCCATTGTATTACAGATTACATTTGAAACGAAATGACAATATTTTTAATAAATATATTTTACGTGTATTTTGTCGATGTAATCACATGCATGACATCAATAAAAGATTTTTTTTTTCTTAGTAAATTTGTTTTTCATCTAGATAAGGGGAAATACGTTCAAATTTCCTTCCTAACTGGTAAAATGAAAATAGGTCTAACAATTATTACCCAGAGGAATGTTGGTTGTATGGTATGCATTCTCAAGCCTGTCAATATGAAATATTGAAACCAACATTAATTATTTAAAATAGCACCCAATTCTGCGCCAACTCCAAGAATAACAGAAATCTGTGGAATATTAAGGCCGGTTTACAATATTTTTTCTTGTATGCAACAAAAATTGCAAGCTTTTCATACCACTTTACACCTACCAATGACGTAGCCAGATGGGAGCGATCCGCACCAGGTGCCGTTTGAGGCTGACATTCGACCATGAAAAAGAAAATGATCTTACAAAAATTCTACTAGATAGAGTAATGCCACAAAAATTATTTACAAAAAAACCTCAACATTACAACGCAACTATTGCGTAAATTTTATCTACAACTGTCTAGGCTCTCAAAAACATTTAGCACGCGTTGTAATTGCTTAAAATGTGTAGAAAAACAGTAAATTTCTAATAAAACCGTTCCGTAAAAAGTGCTGGTAGCAACGATCTCTCAATATATTCTTTTCAATGAGGAATTGCACTTTTTTTTAATTCTTGTTAAAATAATGTTATTTTGTACATGACCTAAACATATATTTACACCGAAATTTTTACGGTTTTCTGTAAAGTAGTTTTTGAAATATAATTTTTTTAAGATCTTTATACGTCACAGGTACGTAGTGAAATTTTATGAATGAACGAGAATATATGGCAACATAGAAATTACTCCCCCGTAATAATCACAGATTGCAGTCATTTATGGAGACAATGACAAAGGTAGTAACCAAATTTACCGGCTGCGAAATACGATATTATTAAGGTGTTATGCAAGTTATGGTCACAAAGGAATTTTGGATTCGGCATTATTTCTGCATCTTGTTTTAGTTTGCGTTTAAAGTTCTCCAATTTATCGTAAAAGAACGAATTCTGAAAGATAATAACCTCCAAACCGCGTAAAATAAACACAGAAAATCGTAATAATACCTTTACGCCATCTGTACGCGCACAGCATGCGAACAGTGAACTTAATATTACTTATCTGCGGTGATGATGCGAACTACGATGACTATCGCTCCATTGCCAAATCATGCCAAGAATTTATGAATGAAAGAACTTGTGACGTCAGAGCACTTTAAAAAAATTAATTATGCTTTAATGAGAAATAATTTAAAAGGTTTAATGAAGGGCTATATATCACAACATTCTCTATCATTCTATGACATAAAAAAAAAGTTGTGCAATTCCTCATTATAACTATTATATTTATATTACAGTTTCTGTTGCAATTATGCAATGGTTGGTAAAAGAAAACAATACACTTTACAAGTAGACGTTTTATTACAAAGTAAACAAAAAAATTTATTGAATTTTCTACAATATTTGGTATTTTTGTTTTTAAATCAAACTCAAAGTATACATTTGAAAAAAATGAAGCTTTATTAAATAATATTGAAATTCTTATAAATAATGTATCGAGTTAGCACGGCGCAGAGGGGCTACTGACGATCGGTTGCGCGCAGCTTCTCTTCCACCGCCTCTTGACTGGCTTCAGATAAATCTGTAGCCTGAATGTACTTCTGTACGCCTACAAGCGATTTCTTCAATGCATCAAACGAGCTGTAACAAAACAAACAGGATTAGTTTAAACGGATGATAAATAACTTTAGTATTTTTCAAAAAATAGGTAACTATATGTATTTAAACTTCCAAAAGTTAGTACAACATCTTATAAAAAAAATATGTATTCCCCTTATCCTTTTAACTTGTACAAATGCATTTTTCTTTTATATTTTATGCCCTTCAAAGTAGGGCATAGATAGGTACATATATTGACATCTACCGATGTATTCTACCCGCAAAACATTGAAAAATTTGTTTTTATTTATAAATTGTAGTAGCAAGTGCGTATACCTAATATCAAAAGATTTTGTTTTCTGTAGAATCGTCAAAATCATAATTAGATGACGCTTCTACTCGAAATATCCCTATCATCATTCTTTGATTGAACATCAGTTGGCTGAATGAAAAGTTGTATTGCTTCCGGCAATGTCTTATTTTTTTTTTAATTGGTAGCCTCTTTAAACTAGAGATATATTGGTCAGATATCATCATGAGACGTAGAAAAGTCTTTATCGACCAAATCTGGAAAACATCATTTATACTGAAAAACGGCATTAAAAAACCTTTTTCAAGTGTATAATAATCGCGATATTATACTATTTGTAACAAATAATTCAGTCAGAGTTCATTTTTAGTAGGTAACATATTCAATTTATAATGAGAAACAATAAGGCAGACCATTAGTTATCTCAACAAATGGAATATTACATGTTTCGTAACTAGACTGCGGATGTCTGACCGCCCTTGCCTCACTCTTGACGATAAATGCTTATATATGTTACTTTTTAAATTGTATAAGTACAATATTTACAATTTAAAGAGGAAAGCAACGACATCTAGCGCTGAAATGATGAAGTATCACTGAACTTACTTCAAGGTCATTTTTTGGCAAAACAAAAGGAAAGATACCGACTAAAATGCATTTCGAAGCGAATAAGATTAACAGAGGAAGAGATAAAAGTGCGTCGACTTCTCTGTGCAATTATATTCTGCCCATCATTAATCTATTACTAGTTAACCGCGTAAAAATTTGAATTCTTTACACTATAAAAATATTAATTAGTTCCCAAATTTACGATCTGTTTGTAACCTTCGTACTATTAAAGCTTGAATTATAACGAACATTGAGTAATCCGCAAATAAAAGCACAACACCACGAAGTCAACACAAAAGACGACCCTAAACATAACCCAATCAATGACCATATGTAGCCAGAAACATGAAACGAGTCTCTGCATTATTACTTTACCCAGACTTCACACAAACTTTAGGATTTCATAAAGGTTTTGTTCCGGTTCCGCTGTTCAATTTTTTTATTAAACAAGTTAGTTGAAGACGCAAAGTAATTACAGTATTTTTTGTACAAATAGCAAATATTTTTAATTTTACAGTTATGTATAATAGGTGCTTCAAGCTAGCACTTCATCATACCTGAGGGCTAATTTATACCAAATATTTTTGTGCTAAAATGTTTTTAAATGTAAAGTAATGTTAGTAACATTTGATAGTAAAAAATGCTTGTCCTGTGCGTTACAGGTTCTGTCACTGTACACTGTGTATTTTTGTTATCAGTAATTCCTCTCTGATTAATATCAGAAAGTTGTGTAAATATGTAAACCACACAACACCTATAAATACAACGTTATTAACCAAGGCTGACGAATGTCGCTTCCTAACTTAGAAGACTGCTTTCCCTTTTAAAATATCCCCAGAAATATTACTACATTTGGTTTATTCAGTTGGTAGCAACTTTCTTCTCGCACTCATTTGAACGCATAACGTTATTTATTCAGTGATATGAGTTAGTTCGAAGGAGAGGGTTAAAGACTGTAAAAATAAGCAATACAGAAAACTGTAAAGCCAAATTATCTATAAAACAATAATGAAAATACAATAATTGATCATTTTAACAAAATACACGCAAACACGATATCGTATGCAGGTTATATTCTAAAATATATTGAATTAGAATTTATTAACCACACTGAGATCCTGCCTACTGCAGATCCGTTACCAACAACGGAAATCTATTCTGCGGTTATTCGATACTTTTAATAGATTCCGGTTAACGCGTACTTTTCTCTAATCAAACAAAAAAAAAAAAACACCGATATTTGTTTGCCTGGTATTTTTTGTCTAAACAAGGTCGCTATGTATACTATGTATACAGTCAGTAAGTTATATCTATAAGGAAATCAGGGTGATATTACACACATTTTAACTAGAATAGTGACAAATCAATGTTATCTTGAGTAACATGAAATATAATTCGATACATATGCAATTTAATCTATAATATAATGTAAAGTAATATGTTCGCCTTACTGGAAATCGATTCAATTTAAACCTACGAATGTACACGTGTATACTCTGTTCACTCGTAATTCGCACAAGCCTTGAACATAATAGGCCGCAGCACAAACAAAATTTTATTTGACCATAATGCAATAAATGGGACGAAACCATTAGCACGTGAACATAGTGTGTTATACAGGGTGTGCCACCGAACTAACTCATTAGAATTAGAAGATTCAGTTGGAATTTCATTTTGAAACTTGCAGGATAGTCATCATAGTCTGTAGACTTTCATCTATTTAAAGAAAATATTTTAATTTTAAATGCTCCCTACCCGCAAAGCTATTAGTTTTTGAGATATTTGCAGTTTTGTAAAAAATGGACGTTTGCACTCACAATAAAATTAAATGTATCATAAGGTATTGAACATTAAGAAAATACCATACTCATGTCGACTTCATGTCCAATATGAATGCCTTTATACTAAAAACTTTTTTTTTCAAATAACATATAACAAAGTTTCTGGTTTTAAGCAAGTAAAACTAATTTTTCTTTCAAAACACTTTATTTACATTGTTCTAAAATGATGTATATCTTCTTCCATTCATTTATAGTCATGTTTGAAGTATTTATTGCCACTAGTTTCCCTATTAATAGTTTTTTAGTGCCTGCAAGTTTCAAATTCCAACTGGAACTTCGAAAAATTCTAATAAGCCAGTTCGGTGGGACACTCTGTATATACTCAGCATATATAAGAGTATATTTTCATATTTATACCAACATAACTAGTGGTTTCTTTGACGTAATCTTTTTGGAACTGTATCTTAAACCACTCTAAATGTTTTTTTTTTTACTACAAATACTAAATTTGAAAACGCTTTTATTCAAAACATCCTTTCAAAAAGTTAGCCCCCATTGCAAATGCCAAGACACCTATAACAATCTTATAACTTACTAAAGAATTATATAATGAATGACCACAGTTAAACTATTATTCCCACCCAACTTGTCCCCAAAAAAACGGGTGACCTCCACCCAGATTATCTCCCAAAAACGAGCCATCCACACCCCGATAATCCCACAACAATAAGCCACCCAGATTAAATATATCATATTAGCAAATTAAGCAATGCTGTGCTAAAAACCCAGTTCTGAATTACAAATTTTCTATTTTCATTTTATTTTATTCTGAATGCATTCAATAAAGCCCATTAATTTATCTGAATTCCTAAACAAGTTCTCATTTACATATTGACAAATATAATTTGACAGGTTAGGTTTTAATTAACGAAGACGCAAAATTAAATTAACATTAAGTGTTAACTGTCAAATATTGGCTTTGTGGCTCTCCATTTGAAATGTTAGGAATAGTTCATACGTTGCCAAAGTATTATTTATTCCTTGTTACGTTAAAGATTACGTGCGTTTCAAAGACATGTATTAAGGAGATAATTCTCATGCTTTTTATGCAAAAAATGTTGGTTATAAATCAATTGAATAAGCCGCGTGTAAATAATATATATATAGTGATATTTCGGTTAGTTTTCCACACTTATAGTTCCAATCGAACAGATAATGGTGCCAAAATCTCAAATATAAATAAATAGTAGATCATAAATTTTTAATGAATCACTTACGTGGAATACCCTGTATACTTTAACATTCAGAATCTGTTCGGCACCTTAAAGTCGAACTTGAGCCGACTAAAAGTACGAATCACTGTACTTTTGAAATTAACCAAGGATGGTACAAATTATGAATGATCAGAGTGTACATTGAATATCGACATTCAATATTTTAAGAAAAAAAAAAAATGGCGGTATGTGTATTTCATCCAGCATTTTTAAGTAGCAAACGTCTGTAAAGGAACAGAAACTTCCCGAGAACGTGCAGTTGCACAAAGCCCTTCATTACTATTCAGTGAATGCGTCCATATACCTAAACCGCAGTAACATATCAAAAATGCAAATCGGTTCTTTCGAAGTTCGGTTACCAAAGCTATATTCACAGCGTGTAAAGACTCGAAAGCCTTTTTGAAGCAGCCCGATCAAAATTTCACGTAAAAGCGAACGTATTAAAATTTAAAATAGCAACGGCACATTTGTCAGTTTTAACGTTACAAATAGAACATACAAATTTAAACGTGAATCGAAATCGTTACGCACGATTTTATTGCAGTGAGGCACGAAATATTACAGTATCTAATATTTTTGTTAGGATTTATAACAATACGGTAATGCAGTACTGTAGGAGTTGAGAAGTGAAGTTTTTTATATGGTGCATAAGATTTTCCAGGTAGCAGTTTCCAAGTTAAGGAAATATATTATATTAAAGCTTGTTGAATCGCGTCTAACTAGTTTGTTCATTCTTCGATGAACAGCCCTTATAAAATCAAAATTCTGCATGTTTCAAATCAAAAATAAGTCTGTTGGACATTTTCGATTAATAAAAAACTCAGCAAGTTTTAATAACGACTAATGCCATCAAAAGATTAAAAGATCCTTAAATCCAAATGATACACATAAAAATGTGTGACAAGGATTTAGTTTTATTCAGATAAAGTGATAAAAACTCAAACGAAAAATGATCCAAATAGATATAGATTTTTTAATATTATCACGAAATTAGCAATATATAAGCTTGCTCATGTGCGTAGCATATTAAAATGGTGAAATAGCCGATATTTAAATGCAATATTCAGCGAAAAATTACTAAAATATCAAACGACACACATACTAATTAGAAATGTGTGAGTAACTCGGCAAACATTCTTATTATTCCGAAAGAAAATTCGACCTTGCTCATGGTGGCTGTTAATCACATACGGTGAATGTCCAGGGAAATAAAAATAGCTCCAGATACGCGCGGAAGAAAAAGTAATGTGCGAGAATTAAATATCGCAAATTAATATTTATTAATATGGTATTGCCAATGTTTTCTACGGAGTAATTTACGACTAATTAGTGTTGCTGACACTTTAAATAGCAATTGGATTTAATTAATTAGGAAGAAGATACATTATTTTTTTTTTCGGTATCTTGACTGATGTGAAAGCAAAAATCTGTTGTTATCCTGTTTCCGTCTTGTAACGGAAGTATAACAATCAGTGTTTTAATTAATGATTTGCAATTGGAAATTTTACCAATTTCTAAGAGGAATTTTTGTAAATGCAAAATAGAGCTTCAAAAAAAAATACAAAAATTAACTTGCTTGAAGTAGAAGTAAATTGACTGAATACTACTAAAAATATGAGAATCAAAAGCATAAGGAAAATTACAAAATATAAAAGCAAACAAGGGCTTAGAGAATATGTAAATTTGGTATTTTTGAAACAGGTATAAATACACACATGGTCATATTTTATTAATTGAGAAGACAAAGCTTGGCTGACGGATAATAATCTCTAAGTGAAATTTTATTATAGTTAATTTTGCAAAATTAGTAATGTAGGTTGAGTATCAAAAGAAAAAATATATAAAGAAAATGAAGTAATCATAAAAACAATTGGTTTATAGTCGAGAGCAACGTAAATGAGGTACCTCTAACAAAAGATCAAGAACGCTCGTTTGTGTATGTACATATTCCTGAGGAGGCTGAACTTAGCTAGAGATAGTTACACCACAAAAACCTTCAAGATAAAAGAAATTTGACAACACTATTATAATAAAAAAAGAATAGGCAAGGACTCCTCCAATAGCAGATTTCCAGATTTATAATTTCCCTTTTAAAGAATCACTAATTTTCTGTCGATTTTACTCTTATGAAATTTCACATTTGAAACAACAAAATAACTATATTTTCCATTATAATACATTTCAAAATTAAACTAAACACACTTTTAATTCACTCACCTGGAATACAACATCTTCTTTTTGACTTTAGCGGTATCTGGACACCAAGACATTAGGAATAGTTTCTGTTTTTTTGAGGACTCTGACGTGCCCTGACATTGGTGCATATATTCAAAATCGTACAGGCCGTATCGGCATTCTCCCGCTCCGCCGGCCTGCAGATCGTTAAGGAACTTCTCGTATTCTTCGTCTCTGGGACCGACTACTTCCACATCAATTTGTTTCTCGTCTTTGATGAAAAAGATGACGTAACGATGTTTTTTGTCCTTCTTTATTTCTTCGTATGTTGTTTTGCATGCGTCAGACACAGTTACACCTGACGCCTGAAAGAAGATTAACATAAAGAATAAGAAAACGTTAAGACATATACTAGTTTGTCGAATTATTAAGTCAAATTTAGCAATAAATTCGCTAATTACATGGATTCTTGATATTGATTTATATTATTCTTGATTCAAAGAGAGGCAAAGGTAATAGACAAAAAAATACTTAAAGAATTAATATGGCAATGGCGATTGGTAAAATGTTTTTTGGAAGAATAACGGTAATTAAGTATACCTTGGTATTTATTACTGAATTATATTTCTGAAGTAAATATTTATTTACAAGATACCTTGATAAATTTCAAAGAGTAATAAACAAAAATAACATAAAATTCCTTTAAAAGTATATATAAAAAGGAAAATATTGACGGAGTTTTGAATGGATGCAAACTAAAATTGATGAATTTGAATATAAAAAAAATATGAATGAAACAAAATCATAACAAAGGTAATGACGACGACTGAGGACGAAGAAAAGATAAGTTTCAAAATCTCGGAGTCTTCTCAAGATAAAATTGACCAATTATTGAATAATATTGGAAGTAGGAAAAAATAAAGTTCTTTCAAAAAACTAGAATATTCCTGCTTGAAGCCAGGTTATTGCACTAAACAAAAATTTAATAATTCAGAACCTAAATGCACTATTTAAACGCAAAACTAGTTTATCGATTTTGTTACCACTGATCAATAAGTAGATTGTGCAACATTTATTATCGTAAGACCGCTATTTAGCAGAATTGATGTCACTTATGGGATATAATCTCATTTGTTTTGGAATGAGTAAAAGAAAGTAGATTAGGAATTTAAAATAAATTTAATTTATACATTAAAGACATGTCTCTTGATATTACGAAGCGCCGTCTTGTTAGAAAATTTCTCCTCAAAATAATGCAATGCCCAATTCTATAAATAGCACCAAACCAGTAATTTAGTAGTGGTTTCCGTATGAGTAGTTAAAATATTGTGAATCTGCGTAAAATATTTTTATACATCAGTTAAATGCAGAATAAAGCCCTATATGTAGTGTTTATGAAGTGTAATGGGAAATTATTAAACGGTCTTAACATTACATGCACAAAAATATAAGAATACTTGGAAAAAAAAACATTTTTTTCTATGACAATTTAACAAATGTAAGTCCACTTTTCTATATATAGTCTTTTCGTCTATACCGATGCTTTCACACGAAAGAAGCCCACGATATTGGTATGTGAAACAGAGGAGAATAGAGCAAAAAGCTGTTGGATACAAAATAGTAAAAAATATGAACTCATACATTCTGAAAAATCTTCATAATTCTGTCAACAGTTTGCATGGATGTTTCATCATATGATTATAGAAAACTGTGAATGAAATATTTTCCGGTTTAGATCATAGGTAGCTAGCTGTATAATAAATACTTAGATATGTGCAGATTTGTGCAGATCTTACAATTAAAAAAATAAATAACTTAAATGCGAATCATATACCAAGTCACGGAAGCAGATAATTCCTTGCACTTTTGTGGATTAAGTGGGAATGTATATATTATATTCATATTTATTGATTGGAGGTTATTAAGTACTAATACAACAATGAAATTTTGATTTTAAAATGTATTAAAACTCGTAAATGGAATAACAAACAGTCTAGCAGTCACTTCCTGTCTCACAGACGATACTGCAGTACTTACGAAGAAAATTAATCATTTAAAGTTGTCATAATAAATACAATAAAAAATATGTTCACAAAATTAATGCGGAACAATGGAACAATAGATTAGATAAGAAAATTGCAGTGTACGGATGATAAAAAAAATGAAATATGATTTCTAGGTACTAAAGAAAATAATTTGATTAATGATTAGACAACGCCAAATTAGGTATTTTATAATCAATTTCAGAATAATTACCGAGAAAGTACTTAAAAAAAAAAGGTGTTACAACTGACCTGGCTTTTGTAACGCTGATGTATAAAAAGTCTATTTAAATTTTGGGTGGAGGTAGAGCGAGCTATTTTTGTTTTAATACTATAATAACGGACTGTCTCAGTCGATTCATCTTAAACTTAGAATGCTCCATGTTTTTAAATAATTCAATATAAAGTTGGTGTAGGTTAAATGCGATCATTTTGTTTTATCATTACCGAACGGTAGTGCCATATCACACTATTATATAGCATAAATATTGAAAATTTCAATTAAATTTATTATCAATACAAAGTTTTAGGAAATCGGAACTTGTTATTGAATATTGAAATCGTTAATTTAAGTGCTTTGTAAGAAATTTGTGGTAAAAATACCTTTTAGAAAATATTGATTCCCTAACGGCTTGTGTAAGTGACAGTGGAGGCAGAAAATATCTCCCCTACAAATACCGATACGATTTAGTTACTCCCCCTTGTAACATAGGTGAGAAAGTTTGCTAGAAAGCGTTTCATTTGAACACGAAATATACTACAATTTACACTAAAACAGTAGACTACTTCCTTTAAATTTATCTTTAAAATATATATTCAAATGAAGAACTGCAACAGCTCATTACGTGAATAGTTTCTGCTAAAATTAACGGCTACTTCTTTTTATTATGCGGTGCTATTATAACTAACAATAGGTACCTCACTTATACCAAATTTGGAAAATATGTATAAGGCCACCTTAGTGTAAAACCCCACATGGTGCTTATTTTTAGATCGAAGAAATTTTAAACCCTCAACGGCACCGTATGTCACAAATAATTGGCAGATTCTAACAGAAATTACAAATAAAACATATCAAATGTCAGATATCCATATAAATCCACCGAAATAATTTCCGCTTTCTCAGATCGTCGAAATCGTATCGTAAAAGTGACAAGGCTCTCTTTGTAACCTTGAATGTTTGGTAGTGAATCATAAAAACACCTCTCAATGAGAAAAATCGGCATGCAATAGGGAAAAAAATCTCGGGAACGTATGCAATACAGCATAAATAAGCTCCAATGGGCGAGGCTATACATGAGTCACCTTGGTACAATAAAATTATTTATAATAAAATAAGCACTGCTTTTCTTAGAACGCCAAAAGGGTCGCTTCACCGCCAACTTTCGTTCAGTATTTAGAAGAATATTCGACTATATAGATGGGAAGGCTAAGACATGGCCGCCGGCTTCCACAAGCGAGTGTCAAATCATAGAAAACGCGGTTTATTTAACGCACTTAGATGTTTTAAAAGTAGAAAATTAGAAATATATAACACATACCATGTTGGATTAATTCAGAAGTCCTTATAATATCACAAATATCAACTGCCAGATGCACCGGGACTAAAACGACTGTTTGGACCAGTTACCAAAGCTCTCCTTAGCGGACGTTGATCTGCCGGCAGCTGTGAACGCGCCTGCGTTAATATTTCTCCGCCGACCCGTCTGTGCCACCGCTCTATTAAAAGAATTTATTATTGTTATTTATTTTCCAAAAAACGACTCTGTATAGACCGCTCTTATCTATTTAGAAGGAAATGCAACGACTGTTTTGTTTTGAATCCAAATACACCACTAATATTGCGGGTCTACTTGGTACGGCGCAGTAATTGCGCGCTTTTCCAAATTGTTACTAATTTATTTCGTTATTTTTCAAAGGCCGAATGCTTTTATATACAGTGAATTCCACCTTTAAAGAATACTTATGCAAATAGTAGAACCATATCGCTCGAAATGATAAGATTCAATTCAAAAATCCAGGCTGTTCAATGAGTCATATCTCTCAACCAATGTAGAAGCCGATTTCCTCAAATGCCCATAAATGGTCAAACAAATTTTATGAATCAAAATGGCTGCGCGAAAATTGAATTTTGCCGCCCCGCCCTGAAAAAATCGATTTTTGAAATAATTTGCTAACGAATATCCCTATTGTTTCCCTAATAATCGAAATTTAATTCGTTGTTTAAAATAGTTACACTTTACACATGATTACTTCCATATATGGGCAAATGTTACCTACTTTTCACGTAGATGCTGACGAATAAAGCGAATAGGTGAAGTTTTCTTCTATAATTGGTCAACCGTATTACAGTAGACTACTTTATCAACAATTTTATTTTAAGTATTGAAACTGGTAATCTCGTTTTCATTGCCAAAAAAATGGGGCTATTGGGCATATATTTACTATTATAAATATTTCCATATATGGTAAAATGAAGCACTTAATAAAATGACGGGTATCTATTTATAATTTTAGAGGAGAATTAAAATTGTAAGTTCCTATATGTAGTCAATATAAAATATTTGAAAATTTCTAACAGTTGGATTAATAGTTGTAATTCCAAACAATTCTGTGTTCATTGTCCAATATCGCAGTTAGAATTTTGTTTTGTTTGTCTATTTTACATAATGTGAAAGCATTGATGAAATGAAATTTTTATAAATCATTAGGCAGAGTTAATTGCTACAGTAAATTTAATAGGTAGTGGTGGGCGAAATTGAAAACTTTTGATCACTAAATACTTTCCAGAATAGCGCTTGGAACAAAAATTATAAATTAAATTTTTTTTCAATTGTCTTTAATTTACTCAATGATTGTAAAATGGGATTAGACGCGATTAATTTTAGCCGTTTTTTTCTTTAGTAGGAATACAGGGTCACAATTTAAACAATCCTGTGATTCTGATCTTGTATTGCTGTCAAAGTTGGAGTGAAAATAGATGACTACCCTGATCCTAATCTAATAACGTAGTATGAGATTTTTACGTTGTCTATTAAACTGGCAAAATGATGAATACATTAAAAGCGGTAAGTTGTATATTCAATTTAAAATACTATTTTAAATATTTTGTTTTTCGTGCGTTCATTTTTAAAAAATTTATTGTTGAATTTTGTGATTTGTTGAGTAATATCAATAAGAAGTGTTTTCCATGGTTTATTTCATTTGTAATTCATATTGAACATAAACTAGTCTTGTCAAATCATAAAAGAAAAATAAAACAACTTAAAAAAATTGTTTATTACACAAATAATTCTTTAAATTGTTACATACAAGGTAAACGAGTATTTAAAATAAAAATAAATGTATATATACATAAGCTACTATCATTAAAATTGAAAGTACTTTTAAGTAATACTAATAAATATTTTATATTTATTTATATTTTACCGCGGATAATGAATTAAGGAAAGAGCCTTAAGTCATAAAATACCATAATATTCTTATTCTTTTACGTCATAAATTACTAATATTAGATCTAAAATGAAGTCTGCTGAAAATATTTTTATAGTTCATTGCGAAACCAATAAATACTAAATGAGTCCGCGTTTCTTCTTATAATCTTGAAGATTGAGACTCCGTCTCGGTCCTAAATCTTTAGCCGCTGTTGTCGGGGTTACACTAACGGCAGTGCCTAAAATAAAGTTTAATTCGTAACGACAGCAGTCTTACGCGAATCCACATACTTGTCAGAGGAACTTCCAGATCAATCTTAATATCAAAGTCATGGGCAGAAAATAAGTCGTCTTGCGTCACTTGCGTAGGAACCGGCGCCGATTTGGTTTCAACTTTTTCTTGTGGTTCTTCCGTTTTATTCTCCACAATATCGACGGCTTCCTCTTCTGGGGCAGCCTTGAAGTTCATTCTCGGTTTCGTGGATCTTCTAGTAAACGGGTCGTCGATCTAAACACAAGTATAATTAGCAATTAATAAATTAGAGCGTAGACAAATAGTACTTACCTTCTTTCCTTTATTTGCACGGACCTCTTCCATGATAGCTTTTTCAGCTTCCTCTACATTCCTTTTCCTATTTCTGTCATTAATGTAGGATATACTGGATATAGTAGATGTACGCATTTTATCTAATTCAGATGCTCTCTCTTCCAGTTCCGAAATTCTCTTATTTAAATCCCTGACGACTTCTTCGTCCCCTCTAGATAGGGCCGAATCGCGTTCCTTCATAAGTTGAGTTTTCTTCATGGCGTAATTATACGTTTTCTGTTTAAATCGCTCTTTTTCTTGCAACTAAAACGTGCAAATTTAATATTTCCTTCAAAATTTCGCTCTAAAGTTATTTGGAAAGACAGAAAAAAGAAATGGCTGATGTGAGCAATTCCACTTTATAATGAAATTAAAAATTAAATCGTGGCAGCTTCGTTCCGATTGATATTTCAAACTTTTCCAATTTGTTTGTTAGAAAAATTAGGTATTAAAGTGTATAAAAACAATTCAAGAATAGATTACAAAAAGTGAATAAAAATATATTATACAATATAACACACCGTTGGTACAAGGCAAAATATTAATATTGTAGAACTTCGACATTTTCTACCTTTGTAAATTGGCATTGACAGTGAATAACAGACTTTTTAGCTGTTTATACCAGAATTAAATTTAAATTTATAAGTAAGTTCAAAATCACATGAATAACGGAAGATGTATGCGTGACACACAAACAAGTCAATGCAAGAACGACTTAAAAACTTAAGTAATACCTACAGTTAAAAGGTCAAACTTGCAAAAGTTAAGGGGTAATTGCTACATAATATTAACTTACTACGACAAAAAACTGATACAATTAGGGACTGAAGAAATGTGAAAATTGGCATCACAAACTTATTAAATTTATGTAGAATGGGAATCTTAGAGAATGCAAATGGAGGCTGTATCTCCCTAACTCCAGCAAAAATGTGTCAAAATCCATAATAACTAGACTCATATGCACCCATATATTTATAGTACTGTGCCGTTGTCAAATGTACCATTTGTCATTGAAATAGATAAATATTAGATTTATGTTATTTACAGTAAATTATATTACCGAACGCAAATATTCAATATTCAAATATTTCTTATAGTTTTTCATTAAAACTGGTAATTCTAGTTATACGTTAGTTACGAAACTAATAATCTTTATTTGCCGTTACACCAGGAAAAGGAAATATTATACATTAAACAAACAAATACACTGCAAACAGACCCACTGGCAGTTTATCGTTATAATATGTCTAATATATGTTTCGAATTCCTTTTTGAAAAAAAAAAATAATAATAATAAAAGTGCATTATTTATAGCTGTGTTTCAGATTTTCGTTCATATGGCAACATTATACCGCCAATTTTGCAGATTTACTACCGACTTTTGGTTTACTTAGGTTGGCAATATCACTAACAAATCTGGCCGTGACAGATATTGCTCTTTCATCCAAGTTGCAACAAGTTAAAGATCTCCAGGTAAATATTAAATGTTCTAAGTTTGGAATAAGAACGTATGCTTTCGTTCAAACAGCGAATTATTCTATTGCAAACAATAATAATGTAAAAATCACTAAAGTTTATCTAAACCAGTGGGGTAGAAATATTAAAACGACGAATAATAAAAAGAGAATGATAGAATAGGGCCGTACGGCTACTTGCAGTAGAAATATCATACAGCTAATAAATTGGCGGATGCGCGATAGCAAGAGGGCGTACTCAATAGAGTGAGATACACTCGAAGAAATATCCACGCATGTTATAATTCGCTCGTGAGAACATAGCCCCCCACTATCTTCGCTATTCGTTGCTTTAGCTATTTCTGAACTTTAAAGCAATGACTTCTGATGCAACTTTAATAGTTAATCTGGTAAACAACGTTTTTTATTTCCAATATATCAAATTTATCCTTTTGATTTTTTAAGAATTTTAGCTTTGTTATCAATGTAGAAGACAAAAGACATTTTCAGAGGTATCCTTTTTAGTTTCACTGATTTTTTTTTACAGTTTTATAGTTTTCTTTTGGGGTTTGTTTATCAATCAATTTCCAAAAGATCTATTATTTTTATGTACATTAGGTAAACTTAAAACCCATACTATTGAGAATGTAGATTTATAATACTATATTTTTGAAAGATCATTACTTGCATATGTAGCTAGTCTTTTGAACGGATTTTTTCAATGTAGTTATTTATTTTCTTTTGTAATGTGATGATAGCATATTTATTTAATTTAAAATATGAGCAAGAATCTGTTAATTTTAAGTTATATTCTAATTTGATAATTATAACTGTTCTGTATCTTTATCAGATTAGTCATGGGTATTTCATTATTTTGTCTTCACTACTTTTTTGTAATGCTGTTTAGTGTTAGTCCAATTTAAAGTAGGAATTGATTTATGGACATGATAGTGCACTAATTTAATATTAGTCGACGCCAAAGATGGGTGTATGTATGCGTATTCATAAATATGATTGTGAATATAGCCACATGCCGGATATTGTGATTACAAATACCAATAGAAGCATATTTACATATCTTTGTGCTTTTCACAAAAAAAAACGCAATTTTATATGATTTTCACTGAAACTCACGTTTTCTTTTATTTTCACAAGACGTTAATCACCCCATGGTTTTCTCACGCTGAATACTGAATAATACAATTGAGCCAGCATATAAAGAAAAAGTATAAAATACAAACAAATAGTAAACAGAATTAGAAAATTTTTTTTTTCGTTCCCTTCTCAACGTGTTCTCGCAAGTATATCTGTGTGTGTAGAAATGTTCAGCAGATCATTATAATTTGCTTATTCATTTATTTTAATTCCATTTAATTACTATTCTAACAAGTGCTTAGACTACAATCTAGATGGAGATACGTTTTCAATAAAATTGTACACAATATGATAAAACTCAAACAATGATTAAACACAGATAATAATGTTTTTATCTTCTATTAAGTTTTAAGTATTTGCGATAAAGAGAAAACATAATTATAATGTGAACACGGCCAAAATCGGACGTTTTTGCGAATTCACCAAGAAATGTGAATAGGTTGTATTAGTATTCATATTCATAATTACAATTTTCGGCTTGTGTTATACTGAAAATCATATTTAAGGCTACGAATACGCCTATTTCTGGTCGACACGGATAATTGACTCGACGCTGTAATTAGATTTAGATCAAACAGATAAAAACAAAAAACGAAGAGAAAACAGAAATGATAAAAAGTTGGAATTTAAGGTAGAAAATCACTTACCATCCGTACAACATCCTGTTCGTTAAATTCATAATTAACCGCTTCTTTTATGTCAGCTTGCTTTTGCAAAATGTTCTCTTTAGTTGGCATTGGGTTATTTGCAGCAGTAGTTGCTTCAATCCATTTTTGATATTCGTTCTCCGAGAACTCCTGATTAGATACGAACTCGAGCCTAAACACCCGCTCTTGACTACCGTGCTGTACCCTTACGCCCTTCAAAATAAAGTTATAACAGTTATCAAGACATCGTAACAATCTGAAATTAGAAAGGAGAATGTTGTAATGTTTCTCTCTATATTCTCGTTAGATAAGTTTCCGCGTCACTACAATCTTGTTGAACACATACTTTGCGCAGATATACAAGAATAAATCCTTATATCACCGAATATTACCTTATTTGTCCTAGTATTTCCCAAGTTGTACACTTTAGCAGTCTCATAAACTCCAGTTATCTCAACTGCCCGATAGACGGGCATGTTGTTGTGTTGTCCGATTCCGATTTTCGTGAAACATCCCTTGGCGATACGATCGAAGAACGGTAAGTGTACAAATCTCTCCAATTTATGCCTAGATAATCTAATCGAATTCAGTTCCGCCTTCGTAGGTACATAACTCGGTTTCTTCTGCTCCTCTTCCGGTTCGTTATCGCTCGAACTGGAGCTCGAAGACGAACGAGATCTACCCGACGGCGCCCTAGATGGCGCTGGGGAACTTTTCCCACCTTCACTCTCACTATCATCAGAATAAATGTCGGACGCCTTGAGCTTGATTGAATTTTTATTGGAACTGATAACTGCATCTTCTTCGTCTTTCTTCTTTTGTTCTTCTCGCCTTGCAGATTCTAATTCCTCTTTCCGCTTCTGTCCTTCTCGTCGCGCTTTAAGTTCGGCCATGGCATTTACTCGCTTATCAACTTTACCCCTGTTCTCTTCGATGTTCTTCTTTCGTTCCTTGCTCCTTTCTTTATGATCTATCGAACTGTAATCCGATTGAAGGGCCTTTTCTTTTTCTTTGTCTTTCTCCTTGACAACCTTATCTTTTTCTTTATCCTTCGGCTTCTTTTCCGGTTTTTCTTTTGCCCTTTCGGCTTTCTTGGCTTGACGCAGTTTCTTTTCGATTTCAAATCTGAAAATCCGCACTATACTATATACATTCTATAAAACAAAACTAACATGCATTGTTAGTCTATCTATTTTTTTTTTTTTTTAATATTTGTTTGAATTACATTACAATTAGCAATAAAATGATGGCCAAACTAAACTCACAACTACATGTATTATTGCTAAATTCTCGGGATTAAGTACCTTTGATGGGAATAATATCCTTTCAATTTCAAATTATATAATCAAAATACCAATCATCAGGAAACAAAGGAAAATCTTCGAAACGTTTTAAAAATGATTTCAATAGAAATTTACTTAAAATTGTTCACGTGCGATGGCAGTATAAAATTGTAAACGCGATAAATGATAGCAATTGTCACAATTTTTCTTGACGTTTGGAAATACACATTAGAAAAAGATATTGTTTTGAAGGTGCTATTACTACGCAAACGGTAAAAATATGACACTTATTTACAATGAATTTTTGAATTTAAATCTGGATTTTTGACATATCTTATGTTTTCATATACATATGTGCCAAGTGTTAATTCCATTTTTTAACGTTCACTTAAGTATTAGATTACCCATTGAATGATAATACAAATTAAAAAAATCTCTAATAGTCGTTTTCTTTAGTTTTGAATCAGAGTTCTGCTGACTTCACGCGTTGTGATTAATGTGATACTGAGCTAAATTCGAAAATGCAAACAACCGTTCTAAGTTGTAAGATCTCCGATGATGGTTTATATTAAACTAGAAAATTTTCAATTCTCAGATTTATGCCCCTTTCTCTCTAGCAACACTACAACCAATTACACAAAGCAATACCAATGTGGCTAATGGTATTTATTTGATTAATTTTACTTAAATTTGACTTTTTAACATATAATTTGCATATGTGATTTATAAACATCATGCATAACTACAGTTTCAGTTAAAAAAAAACTGCTCTCATTACTGGAATTAAATTTTGATAGCGTTTACTGCAGATTATTTTAACTATTTGATTATGTTGAGTTAGTTTCTTTACTTAGCCGTACAGCATATAATTTTCAAGTTGTTTATTTGGAAGTATGGCTAATGACCACTTGCATAATAAATGTTACTTTACTACTTTGACTAAAGTCTATGTATTCCTTACATGAACTTTAATTTAAAGTACTTTAAAGGTCTAAAGTGACAGTATGAAAATCGTCATAAGTCTTTTAATTATAAGCCATACTTCCAAATAAACAACTTGAAAATAAATGCATTATCTACCTTTTTTAAAACATTTATAAATTTTTTTTGTATTACATTATTATTATTATCAGATAATGGAAATATAATTAATTACCTTGTTTTCATGAGCTCTCTTTGTTCGATGCGCTTAAATATTTCAGTTTCCCTTTCTTTCTCTGTTAAGCTAGCTAACCGAGCTCTGTCCTCTTCATCTCCCATCAATTGGTCATCATAACCATCATTAAACTCCTCTTCTGAAGAATCCGAGGAATCAGACACTTCTCCTTCTTCTGGTTCAGAATTTTCCTTGTCAGACTTCTTATCGTCCTCTTGCGACGATGCAGAATCATTCTGGCTTTCCATCTTTGATTTAGGCTCGCTCGATTCATTTTCCGAATCGGAATCAGATGAACTCCCTTCATCACTGTTTGATGACCTTTTCTTCTTGTTTTTCTTTTGTGCGAGATCCAGGAATTCCTGTTAACAATATTTAAAAACGAAAATGTTTCAAAATTTTCGTATCCAGTAATTTACAAGCATCCCTGTACAAGATATTCTAGCTAGGCAAACGTTATAACCTCAAAATTTAAGACTTACGCTATCTAAATCACTATTCGAATCATTACTGGAGTCCGAGTCGATTAAAGCTTGGTTTTTGCGTTTACCCATGGCTACTTTTATAGAAGTAGTTGCGAAATGATGCAGGTTTTTATAAATTTATGGTTTAAAAATAACTGTCACCTTAACAAGTCAATACTTCGACCGCCATGTTACACAAACCTCTTCCCCTCTTCCTACCTTCATGTCAGTAATATTGGTAATATGTAAAGCACATAAACATTAAAATTTACTTTATATTGTTACCATTTTTATTATATCTTACTGCTCTTAATTTATACATAATAATTATTGAACTCGTATGATGAGTTTTTTGACGTTGTCGGTAATTTTTGTTTTGAAGTTTATCTTTTTATAAATACCATTGACATACAAATTTAAAGTTCCCGCAATTATTTTTAGTAACTTTAGGCGTTTTCGGGCGCGAAATATTTACTTGCGGTTTGCTACGGCAACCAATAGTTATAGTAGTTTAATATTCAGGCGAAATATTCACCTATAGCGGTAACTTGCGGTCACTGTCATCACTGTCAAACAGTTGTCCTCACTCATCATTTAGCTCTTCAGTTCCACGCCTGTTTACCTTGTATTGTATCTTGTAGGCACGGTTTAGTACTTGCTGACTAACGCTTCGGCGCTAGTATCGATTTTTTGACCAATAAGATTGAAGTATGATGACGCGTCGTCAACGACAACAAAAAAAACATTGAAAATTTTATACACATCCGTCATTTTGAAATTTGTGCGTTTTCAATCGTTTGAAATTGCTTTTATCTCTTTGTGATTTGTGAGTGAAAAGGCTGTAATAATTGTGAATATCTGTATTTGCAATAATGGGTGGCTTAAGAAATTGCTGCGCGTAAGGATGTTTTGGTACAAAAGGTGTTCGAAGGAAATTCCCAATTTACGATGAAGCGGTGAGAATTGTTGATAATAATTACACATAAAACAGGTGCGAAGAAAGACGGAGTTTGCACCAGAAGCTATCAGCTTATATATAGTAGCAAGATCTTTCCAAAAACGAGAAGCGCGTCTAAAAAAAATTGTAAAAGACTAGAAGACAAGGTTCTCCGCATAGAGGATTTTATGAAGACCAAGCCGTATGAAGCGTTAGAAAACACAAGCAAATCCGTATCAAATTTGATCCCTTGTCAATATCGGAATGTACACCATACAAAATGTGACAGGTGATTTACAAATTTCATCACATGATCTTAATTTAATTAAATTACAATGATTACTATTTATTATTATAATAATTATACCTTATTATTACTTATATATTTAGTTAAGTAGTATTAAGTAAGCGTTTTATTTTAATTTGTGGTTATTTATGTATTGCAAATATTTGTACTGTATAGTTATGTATTTATGCGCGCACAATAAACGATTTCGTTCTAATTTTTATTTTATTTTCTATGCCCATTCATTTAAGTGCAAAAATAATTTAAACAATAAATTTCTTAATTGTAAATAATATCAAATTTCCCGCGTTTTGGAAATAGTTCTTGCTGACTAACGCTACGCGCCACCAGTCTTAAAAGGTTTGAAACTTTGCTCGTGCCGCGTGAAGTTACATGGGAGGTACACATCTATTATACGTATATATATTTATTATCTATGTTCAGTTCCAGTTGATTTTATAGTGCAGTCAGCGGCAGTCTGTGCATTATCACACAGAGAGCCCTTAGATTTATCGAAATTCTTCGTATGCTCTCGTCACATATGTTTCAATGTTACGAAGTTATACGAATAAGTTTGATCATTGTAAAAGCCACACTAGTTCAGCTAAAAAGAACAAATCTAATGTAACCAGCTTTAAGCACTATGTTTCTTGCAGGTAAATCGCAATATAATGTTTTTATCGTTTTTATTATGGCCATAAATGTCATATGCACAAGTGCTTTTATGAGGCTTACAGCACTTTTTAGTTTAAAGGCGCGAAAAATGGAGCGGGAATACAAATTAGCCCAGTTTTGAAATACAAGTAGGCATAAAATTCTACTTATTGCGTTTCAATTTCAAATTTTCAGATTTAACATACCGGGAAACTTTGCTCAATAAATCTGATTAAATGGCTTTTAATAATTACAAAAATTATCGATTATGATAGCTCCAAAATTGTTTTGTTCGCAAAACATATAGTGGCAAGGTAATAAAATATCAGGTGGTTTAGCTCTTGGCTCTATATTGTTGGCAAAATAAAATATTTTACATGGTTATTACAAAATACCCTAATTAAGAGAAAAAAGTTTAGTAATAGTTATTTATTTAATAATTATAGTGTCATATATGTCAGTGCGTCTTTGTTTGCCAATTGGTATTTGGCTTCGAACTTTATCACATTCAGAGAAATCAAGAGTGCTATAGATAATTTCTTCCTCATGTTCAGCTTGCTTCAACACTTTTCCCCACGGATCTGTAACTTGGGAATGGCCCCAAGCAATGTAACCTTGTTCGCTTCGTGCAGGACTAATGGCCATTACAAACACTTGATTATCTAGTGCTCTCCCTCTTTGCAATACTTCCCAATGCATTGGACCTGTAGTCATATTAAATGCGCCAGGATAAATGAGCAATTCGCAGCCTCTTTGACGGTATAATCTAGCAAGTTCTTCAAACCTCAAGTCATAGCAGATACCCAAACCTATTGAGATATTATCCACTTTAAACGTTGTCAAGTCAGTGCCTGCGGTGAGTATATCTGATTCTTTAAAAGTTATTCCTCCAGGAATGTCAATATCAAATAGATGCATTTTTCGGAATTTTGCAATAAGTTTCCCTTCAGGGTCCCATACTGTACAAGTGTTGTAGTATTTTGAACTTTCAAGTTCTGGTATCGTTCCACCAACTAAATAAATCTGATTCTCCTTAGCAAGTTTTGATAACATATCGCAGGATGGACCACTGGGAATAGGTTCTGCATATTGGTTGAAGAATTTTGTTCCATAAGGTGAATTAAAACACTCAGGTAATGCAATTAATTTTGCACCTTTCTTTGCAGCTTCTTTAACCAGCTTAGCTGCGTTTTCTAAATTTTTATTCCTGTCAATACCCACTCTCAACTGTACTAATGCAACTTGTAAAATTCGAGTAGCCATTTTTTAGTATTTTTTTTCTTAGTAGCTAGTTGATGCTTACTTAATTGCTTAAATGCTATTGTGGAATTTGTGGTATTTATAAACGTATTTACATTAGTTTAGTAATCTTTGACCTTGTTATTTTTTGCGGTTAGGTAGTTATTTTTTGTCATTTTGTTTCTTCTGAAAAATTTTGAGGTTTGTGCAGATTACCTATCTATGTATACAGAGGGGTGCCGAGAAATCGCATACCTACACTTATTTTTTCGTCGTGTTAAGTCGGTCTAAACTGATTTTGATTTCTTAGTTTCAAAATACCGAAATTAACAGAAAATAAATAAGTTTTAATACTTTCGCAGTTAGAGAGTGGACGGTCTGCTAAATAATTATGGCAAAGAAATTTTATGTTGCGCTGCTTCGTTTTCCTAACTATAACAAAACTGCTGCAGCAAATAAAACAGTAACAAATTTTATTGACAGTTTATAACCTAATCGAACCTAAATACAAAATATAGGTAATGTCATATTTTAAATTATCCATTTACAAAGCATATAAAACCTGATTACTTGATTTTTGAAATGAACGCAATTTTTCTGCACTAAATATCTTAGAATATCGTAAAAATAAGGCTTCTATTAATAAGATAGACATGAAAGATAAAATTCTTAGCTCATTTTAAGGACTGTCCTCATAAGCACATAATTTTTAAACAAAATTTATAGCATATTCCACTGGTTGCACTGAGTGCCATTACATTATTCCACTGGCGAAGTCAATGCGCACTTGCAGAGTGTTTTGCATTTCATTGGCGTACTGGCACTGAAAAGAGGGGCATTGAGTGCTTAAAAGTTATCTATTCAATGTGTATTCCACTTGGAGTACAACTTTATAGTATCCAGTGAGTGCTGACGTGCATTAGAGCCAGAAACTGAAAACCTCAGCGCAACCAGTGCAGTTCACTACCTATTATTAAATTTCCGCAATTTGTTTTAATAACTTCATAGTCAATATTTAATTTTATGAGATTATAATACATTAATTAATACATTTCAATTAATGCATATAAGATTTGTTTTGATTCAGTAGATTAGGGTAGTTTTGAAAGATACGCAAGGACTATGGTGTAAAATATACACACCGAATTCATTCGGTCTTCGGTTGAAAATAGAAATCCACGAATTTCCGAAACAATTGTTAGTAAGAGCAGGGACCACAAATAGAACCTATATACCAGATCGAGTTTCAGACCACTATCTTTTTCTCGCGATCTATGGCAGCCAGACTCATACGACAAAAAATTTAATGACAAAATCCTACCTGGAGAATCCTCTGAAAATATTTTCAACTTCCGGAAGCGTTCTATTATATCGGAAGTCGATAGCAATTTTCTTATTTTAAATGGAGTCATGTTTTTTTCTTACTTCAATGAATTCTACAGATTATTTGAATACAATTTTTACTAAAGTTCACTATCTCTAAATTTAACCGTTTTTGAGATATTAACGATTTTGTCAAAATTTTGACATTTGCATCTCCTTCTATAGTATTCTGTATTTTATAAACCATTAGGGACAATGCTCTCATTTTGTTAGGGTATAAGAAAAATGGTCGTTATAATCGATGGTCAACTTCGGCATCTTTAACCTTAGATCATCAATTTTGTGTCACGACGTAAAATTTTGTTTTATAACACATTGCGTTGTAACGCAGAGATTAAAAAAAACGAAGGTCTTGTGTGACCGTTCTATTATTGTTCAAGAACTACGCAATAATAAGAATTAAAAAATGCCCTGAAAATCTCGATATTTTTCAAATATGACCACTTAAAAATCAAGCCAACCGTATCGATAGAAGGAATCTGTATTATCAATATTAGTTTTTTCTCAAAAGATACAATAGGTTTGCTTCCAGTAGTTTCTAGTAGTGTTGTGTGAATTAATTCCACAAGCTGATTATACATTTTTATCGTCGTGTGTACAATTTTACTTTTTTATACATAACAATTCACAGAAAATGCTTACACACACGAATATATAGAACCTCTTAGCAAAGCAGAGGGCTGTATTGAAACATATTCTTGGTTGTCAGAGCAATACTTCCATACAATCATCAAATTAGTCAGAAAATGTTGTGTCCTGAGAAAAAAATGTGGTGCTACATCCACAAAATAACTTTTGACACTATAATTAAAAAATATTTATTTATCATTAAATGCACCGTAAATAAATGGAATGTCCATCGCCACAGTACATTCTCAACTTAATATAATACAATTTCATAAAAAATTACTTAAATATTTTAGTACATTTGAGTTTATTCTAAAATGCTACATGATACAAAATCATGTGATTATGATACTTTCGTTTTTATGTCTATCGACAAGTTTTTTTTTTTCGTAAAATGCAATGAAAACTCTTTGTATACAGTATAGAAGTCTCTATCTTCAATAAAATAATGTAAAGAAGGGTGAATGAAACAGCAATATTTGTGCCTAAGTTTACTATTTATGCAGTCCTCGCTCCTAGCTTTTTCAAAACATTAATACCTTGATCGTCATATTCTTGTTTGGACATCCAGAAATTGTCTTTATCTTTCATTACTTCAGCCAGCACAGCTCCGCCTATGAATACCATGTCTTTACGTCGAGGCGGATCTTCTATACGTATTTTAAATTTATTTAATTTATCTGTGTCGTTTTTAAGTACACGCTCCAAATACAATTGCTTTATTTCTCTTTCCAATCTTGAGGGTAAGCCTGGGTACATTGTCGAGCCTCCTGATAATACTATATGTTTGTATAATTCTGAACGCATATCAATATGGGCAGCCTATCAAATACAAGATATTGTATTGTAATTGTTGTTACGTCTTTAATGGCTTGAGTCACCTGTATTGTTGAAAATACTAATTCTGCAAGTCCTTGTCCTTCAACATTAATAAGATGTGGTTGGAATAAAGCTTCGGGAGCCTCGAATCTCTCTCCTCCTACTTTAATAACCCTCCCGTCAGGTAAAGTGTAGGGCTCTACAAGGACTGTGGTTTCCAAAGCCAAGCGTTGCTCTGTCTCTATATTATACCCGATATAACATAATTTTTCTTTCATCATCCGCACCTAAAATTCCCAAAATACATCAATTTAAATGAGTTTTTGTAAAGCAATAACATACAGTTTCAAAATCGGCTGAATGATTAAATGCATATCCTCGTAGTAAAAGTAGCTTAATCAGGTACCTAGTGATATCTCTACCAGCTATGTCTAAACGTCTAGTAAGATGTGGAAGTGAATATTCTTCGTAAACAGGGCAAATGTGTGTTACACCATCTCCAGAATCAACAACCACTCCAGATAACAAGCCCTATAATATCTATTTTAATTAAGAAGTTATTAACATTAATAAAAGTTCACCTGAGCATACAAAGTTAGTACCGCTTGTATAGCAATATATGTTCCTGCAAAACCATATTTTTCAAACATAACTTCAATCATCTTCTCCCTATTCTTCAAAGGATTCATAGGTGGCTCTGTTAAAAGTATCTGCAAGCATATTAGGTTTTATCCCATAAAGCAAGAATATATATATGTTCTGCTTTATAGGATATTTATATCAAAAACATATATCAGAGAATACCTTGGTATCTTTCGGATCAAGATTCATCTTTTTGGGACCAAACGTGTAATCCCACACATGGCACATATCTTCCCAATTGCGAACAACTCCATTTTCCATTGGATAACTAAGTTCTAAAAGTGATCGTAAGGCAGATGCTTCATCACCTACCATTAAATCCTATAACATACATAATTTTTCTGTAAAAGAATTAAATTCTGGCAATCATGCAGCCAATTTATAATCATAACATCGCATCAGCACACTATTCAAGACATTCAATTATTTACTTACAGGAAGAGTATTTGTCACTCCCTTTTTAAGCATGAAAAACATACACATAATAATTAAAAACAAACAAAATAAAAAAAAAAGTGATGAAATGAAAATATTAGTAAGAGCATACACGAAAACAAACAAAACATTAACATACACAAACTCTTACAAGCAATTCTTACATCAACATGGTATCCCTGAAACGAGTAATATATTTAACTACCACAGATCCTTCAAATTAGCAATTCAAATAATAAAAGGTGTAGATCTTACCTTAACTTCTATGTCGCCGATTTTGTTCACGGCCCTTATGATAGGTCGTCCGACCATCGAGGGGAAAATGTGAGCAGGAAAATTGCTACCGGCGTATCCACATTTGACAAACTGCAAAATAGGTTAGGTATCTTAACGCCCCTTAATTATAATGAAACTTACCCCAGTGCCATTATCACAGACAATAACTTTTCTACCGTGCGTATCCATTTTATCCGAATTGTTGTTTAGAACTCACAAATCGCTTAGCTAAAGATAGCAAAAATCGTGAATCATTTATAAAACATACCACACCTCGAGTTGACACATTTGACGTTTAATCGTTTATACGCAAGCTGATAAAAAAATTATCTATTTAACGCCCAACCGCAAATCAAAACAGCATAGGCGCCATCTGTTTTATTTTACTTGCTAAATGCATCGAAAAATGTATCATAAACAATTTTATTTTGATATGCAAATATTTTAGCGAATTGTGTTAGATAGATTTTTTATAAGTATTATCCGTGGCATAAGGTGATTTTTTTTGTAAAGTATAATGTATACTTTTAATAATTCTTTGATTTTAATTTGACAGTTAACATAACCTATAGTTTTAATTTTTGTTCTTGCAGATGATGACATGAATTTACGATTAAGTGAATCTTTTACTGACCAACAAAGGTGTCGACCTTGGATACCTTTATTCACACAACAGGTAAGCTTTAGAAAATTAGCAGATGTATTAATTTCGAAGTCCCTACGACTCCTAATCAAGAATTTGGTTCCCAGTTAAGACTTCGTCACTTGAGGCAAATAACTGCTTACAACGTTATTGCTGAGGAAAATGCTTCCTTTTATTATACTTTACACTTAACTTCGATGAGTGCTCCTTTTTATACAAGTGAAGAAATTGACAGTCCTAATCCGAAATGGATTGAATTAGATTTATCATCTGTACCATCACCTTCCGCTACAGGTTTGTGTGTTTGTAATTTATGGTGCTTAATTTTATTTCTTTTTTTGGTGGTAGCTTGTGTTTTACGAATATGGCAGTCTAAAATAAATGAGATGGATAAAATAATACTAACATGGGGTATACATTTCTCAGGATTGGTGTATTTAGGTAATAAATTAGCTGATGTACAGCCGTCGTCATTTAAAGATAAAGCTGTGATATTACACTTACATGGTGGCTTATTTACAAGTGTCATAACGTTACGTAATGACCTGCAGAATCCCATGCCATTTATAGATTATTTGAATGTAATCAGCACTGAAAATGAAACAAAAGTATATAGAAACTTGGTCATCAAAATATCACTTGGAGAGACGAAGAGGAGTTATTGTGCTGAGAAACTACAGAAATTACAATCATTACAAATAAGTATAAAGCATAAGGCATTTGATGTGGAACTGATAAAGAATAAAATAAATCAAATAAGTGGTTTATGTACATTAGACAGCGCTGACTCTCCTGATAGTCCATCACCATCTACTAGTGCGAACGCAAGTGGTAGATATACGTCGCAACTATTAACGATGACTTCTTTAAATAAGATGTTGCAAGAGAAACCTACTAAAGTACAGAGAAAGGAAATTGTTAGAATTAGGAAGGAAATAGAGGATGTTAAATTTAAGGTGAAAATGTTATCGCAAGAGAGGGATCGAAAACAAATCCATATTCGGCAGCTCAAACAGAAATACACAAAGTTTTGTGATGATAATGAGGAATTAGGTAAGTATTAAGCCAAATGGTTTAATATATCTAACAATTTTTATGATATGTGCTAGAAATTAGCTAGTCGAATAACAAAAACATCTGATAATGCCAAACGAATGTGCATTCAATCTCTACAAGTGCATTCTTTTTCCTTAAGCGCGTATTTAAACGCCACAGCCTTAATCAGCGGTAGATTTTTGAAGCAATATATTTTAATGGTTAGACCAAATGGTCATAATGTGACTGAAGTATGATTTCTAAAAAAGAATTGATTTGAAGAATCTAAGATGATTTTACAGTGAGTCAGAAAATATCAGGAACTGAAATTTTTGTAGGCTACTTTACAGTTCGCAATTTTTCTTGTATGCAATAAATATTGCACGCATGCGCATTCAATTGATTTAGAACAGCAGAGTGCAATTTTACTTGCGTTTTATTCTATTTTTATTGCACGCAATACACAATTCTGGTAATTTCTTTAGTGATTTTATGGTTGTCAACATCGAAGTTGGAATACCAAGGTGGAAGACAGGCTTGCGAAACTGACAAGACTGTTGCCTGACCTAGGAGGACCAGGTAGTCTGAAGCGCGCCATATTGTGCAGTGCCATGAACAACATCATTTTATACGGAGCCCCTGTATGGGGGCAAGATCATCGAAATTAAAAAATATAACGTCCAGCTACAAAGGCTCCAGAGGGCCATGCTCCTACTTGTGGCGTCCGCATTTAGAACGGTGTCTGGAAAAGTCCTTCAGGTGATTACGGGCACGGTGCCGATCGATCTTCAAGTCCAGGAAAGAGCTTATCTACACCAACACAGAAGCGCGGATATGAAAGTGGTTAAGTCCCAAGCTAGAAGTAACATCGTTGACACCTGGCAGCAGAGATGGGAGGCCGAGCACGTTGTTGCCCGGTGGACAAAAAGATTGATAGGTGACGTTGGAGTCTGGATTTGCTGTGGGCATAGACACCTGAATTACCACCTGACTCAGCTCCTAAGCGGACATGGCGTCTTCAGGGCTTATGCCATGAGATTTAAAAAGGACGACACTGATACTTGTGTTTATTGTGGGCAAATTGACACCGTGGAGCACACCATTTTTGTATGCCAAAGATGGGATCGTGTGAGGGCTGAAACCTATGCGAAAATAGGATATATACTTACGCCGGAGACCCTTATAGCAAGTATGATCGAAACCCCTGCTAATTGGAGAGAAATTCAGTCCATGATCTCCGCGATCATGAAGGACAAAGAACTGGAAGAGAGAACGAGGCAGATGCGGATGCAATAGAGTTTTAAGCATGAGGATAGCTCATACCGGACACACCTGATGAGATGTTGCACGACGGTACTGGGTGTGTTTAGTGGCTGCAGATGCAGGAGGTTTTAGTGGGTATACAGTACTTGCACTAACTATACTGGAGTCCCACACTTCGTCCGTAAAAAAACAGAGCTGGGGCTTGTTGTACATTACGCGTTACAAGCTTAAGTATTTGTGTGGATGTAATTGTGAAGTTGTAATTGCACTGCTTGCGCATGGAATTCGTAACTGTAAATCAGCATTAAAAACGTGCAATTTTTATCGCCTCTAAGATAAATTGCGCACTGTAAAGCGGCATAAAAACATACAATTTTTATGGCATGCATTTTTTATTAAATTTGGCTAATATATATTTATATATGAAGTGATTTAATTATAACGAATTAATTATGCAACGAAATATGAAGTTAATTTACGTAATATCGCTAAAAGAAAATATTTATTTCCTTCAACCAGTGGTTTATTCAATAAGGGAAATTAAAAACCACGTTCTTTATTTATCGGAATTATCTTTCCGGTGAGTTTGTTATATTTAGCCAATATACAAGACAAATACTATTTTTAGCATTTTTTTTTGTTATTATAAATGATTATTTTTTTTATGTTAATCGGCTGTGGTTCCGTATTTTATATTCTGTGTCAATGAATAGGTGTTACGAACCTATTATAAAAATGTATAACGTCAGTATTGTATGCAATGTATAATAGTGATGATTTAAACATAAAATACTGATTTATTAATTCTCATTCGATTTTCTTGCTTTTCGATAATATAATCGATCGAACCAGCGGTTGAATTTTGACAACAATTTTGCATTCCGTAAGGAAAAAGAACTCAATTCATTCGCAGTTATCGAATGCGCGCATTCCTTTGCCGTTACTGAATGTTTTTTCAGTCGATTAGCCAAGACCTACACAAATGAAAAATGATAAAGTTAATATCTAACGTGAATTGTATTTGAAACTTTTTTTTTTAGATTCAAAATTAATGGAGGATTATCGTCACTTAAGTAAAGAAACAGAAAAATTAAGGGAGTGTAAAAAGGAGCAAATACACCACCGGGAACTTTTTCTAGAATATACAGTGCAATTGCATCATCGTAGAAGGCAGCTGATGGCTCAATTATTAGAAATCTATCCTATAGAATGCTCTAGTGATCAAAAATATAAAATCTGCGGTGTTCACTTGCCCAATTCTGAATTATTAAATGGTAAGGACGATTTTTACGGGGATTAAATGAAACGAAGTAACTTCTCATTTTCTTCAGATTCTCAATTTTCACCGAATGATTTGGCAGTTGCGTTAGGTTTTATCGCTCATGTAGTTGTAATGTGTTCATCGTTTTTGCAAGTTCCTCTAAGGTACCCGTTAATACATATGGGCTCTAGATCGATGATAATAGACCATATTACAGCATCATTGGGTGATTCTAAACAGACGTAAGTGAACCTTATAATTCAGTAAAATGTTGCATTTCATACGGCTCACTCGTGACTTTTAGACTTTTTGTTTGCCTATTAGTTAAGGCGCCATCTTAGAAAAGGGTATAGAGTTCAGAGAAAATTTTCGAACTCGATTTGTAGAACATTGAATTTCGCACAATTTTACTAAAAAATACACTTTTCCATAAATGCAAGAATAAAAAAGTTAAAGGCGAAAGCAGCACAACATTTTAAACACAAATCTTTCAGGCGCCATATCTTTTTATTTTTTAATTTTATGTGCAAAGTGCGTTAAATCTTTTTGTAGAAAATTAAATTGCCTACGAGTTTACTGCAAACATCATTTGCTCCCATATTCTTCATCATTTCAGATTGTAATTCTCTCTGGTCCTGGCGATATACCATTTTTCAGTTTTCGTAATGTTGCTTTTAATTCATCCAGAATTATTTCCCTTTTATTATTTGCTGTCGCTTTTGTTTCTGTAGCTATTTCTTCTTTCTTTTCTTCTCCTGCTAGTAATTCCTTAAAATATTCTTGCAATCTATCAATTCTTTCTTTTCCTTCTGTTAATATTTTGAATTTGTTTATTTTCTTCCCTCTTAGATTTTTCATTACTTTAAAGAATAACTTCTGATTGCTTTTATTATTTTCTTCCATTTTTGTACCAAATGTTTTTTTTTGCTTCTAGTATCATTCTTTTAGTCATTTTCCTTCGCTGTTTATATTCTTCATAGCTCTCATCTGTTCTCTTTGTAGGTGCAATTTTCATTTTCTTTTCTTTATTCTTACTTGTTTCTGTATTTGCTCTGTTCCCTTATTTCTTTCAAATCACTCTTGGTATCCTTCACTTCAGTTTTTATATCTTGTACTTCTGTTTTCATATGTTACATCATCGCCAATAATTTATCCAATTTACTGTCATTGTATCGATGTGTTTTTAACGATGTTCTTGGCCGTCTTTTTACTCCTGCCAAATAGTTCTTCCTTAGCCGAATCATAAGTTCTCTCCCTTTTGTTTTCGTCATCGGTGCTATATACGTCTGTCATGTTCTGCTTTTTGTTCTCTTAACGAGCCTTGTCACACTTAGTGCGTATTTATTATTGTTTATCGTACAGCGCCAATAGCCGACTCTGTAATACGTACAAAAATAAAAGCAGTTATTTGTTGATAGAAAAATGCAATTTTATTGTAACCAGAAGAAATAGCAAAGAGTTAAATATGACCACCACCGTGTTATTCAATAAGTATTAGTCGTTCT
Source organism: Cetonia aurata (assembly GCA_949128085.1). Lineage (NCBI taxonomy): Eukaryota > Metazoa > Arthropoda > Insecta > Coleoptera > Scarabaeidae > Cetonia > Cetonia aurata. The sequence continues at coordinate 11,319,731 of OX421882.1, read as the reverse complement.
TCTATCGTATAGACGGCGCGCCGCTAAAAATCATAATCCGGGTCAGATGGATCCGTCGTGGAAGAGTCGATTTCATCTTCTGGTGTTTCCAATAGAAGTTGCCTGACTTCGGGGGGTAGTGGTGTACTATGCTTCATTTTCAACTTTTGAAAACTCGTTATGAGTGGGTCCGAGGATGCGAGAAGCCGACGAAAAACGTCAGACATTGTCTTTTCACGTGTACATTTCCTATTTTTTACGAATTGTTTATTGTCCATGAACTGCCAATGTTTGAAATAATATTTGCAAACATATTTCGATATATTTCTAAAATGGTCATTACGGTTGGAATTTTCTTTAAAATCTTTATTCCCAATGCTACACCCTTGCAATAATATACCGTACTTATCTGCACAATACTTTAGAAAGAGATAGAAAACATCTACGAAAAACCCTCTATAGCTGGGACTTTTCAAGCCTCAGGTATACAAAGTTGAGCGGAGAGTATCGCCATTAGTGCGTAATGCGCACGACAGCGTGCACGGTAACACTAAAATCGTTATTATTCAAAATGGGCAACTTTGGAGCAGCTAATTCTTGAAAATTCCATTAAAAGATAGTTCAACAAACATGTCCCTGTCAATCTCGGCGTGAAAATGTGTGAACATTTTTTTGTATCGATACAAATGTATTTTTCAACAAACGAAAAAATATGAAAATACCGACTACCTTTACCATAACGTTTCATAAATAACAACAAACATTCTCGAGCATTGAATTACATAAAGTGTTTCTACATACCTTCATGAACATTTTCCATTTTGGAAAATTTAAGTCGGACGTGTCGTTGAAAAATTATTTTCAATTTACTGGAGTACTGTCTAACTCGCTACTGAAGTGTCGCGCGTGTGTTTCTTCGACTGGCAACTTTCGACTGTCACAGGAATGCAGGTAAACAAAACTATGACCTCTGTCCATGCGATCTGAATGCCCCATACCCCCCTTTACAACAATCCATTTCAAAAACATCGATCTTTCAACCTTTATTTTTCGACTTTTGGCCAGGGATTGGGCCGCTTTGAACCACTGTGCGGCGTTAGAAAGTGCATTCCTAAATATGTTTTCAATGATATCTGATATCGATTGTTTAAAAGTTCCTCACGAGTTCCCCTTAACCAGTAGTCAGCCGGATTTATGTCTGATGATCTAGCAGGGCAACCAAATGTGTTCTTTACGAAGTCTTGCAACATTCGAAAATTTTCCTGTCCGTTTGTCGTTACTGTTTTTGTTCGTCCATTTTCCATTTCTTCATAGAAATATGTCTTCTTATAAAAGTTGACGTAAAACCACACCAGATCGTAACGTAACAAGCGACGATACAGATGATGGCTTATCGACCATTAGCGGCGATTCCCCACATTTCATTGGAGTTCTGCGAGGGGCCTTAAATCTATTGAACTTTTCGAAAATTTTCACGTATATTCGGAACGTTTTTAGATAATCTAAAAGACGCCCTTCATGTGCCGATAACATTCCAGCACCCCTACTTGAAACCGCTTTCTTTTTTTTTTTAAACATATTCTGATGTAGTGCCTTCAAAATTTTGATATTTTTGATGATATTGCTATTTGTGTACTTATGATAAAAGATAAAAAGCTTGTCTGTTGAAATGGTAGGAAATTCGATTCTCTATAAAAGTGTCTTTGAAAATCTTATCTGAAATCCACACTTTTCAAGGTATAATGGAAAACCTCTTCTTCTAAAGATATTAACGGTGGATTAGTGGCAGAGGAAACCGAATTTTTTATTTTCCAAGTCACGGATGAAATGTAACATTTCACTTTTTCTTGTATTATGCGATAAAGGATTTCTACTGACATCACGCGTCCTATATTTTAGATATCCCTTGTACTTAAGAGGAAAAGAAAGATTACAATTCAATTACGCCGTCTGCCTTTTAAACAAGAATATTGCCCAACTTCGATGGATTTGCGGACTGTACACTCCAAATCTCAAAGCAACTCTGCCGAATCTTTTAACCCTTCTGCTGCCCGATAGTAGCTGTGATAAGCATAACTTAAAAACTAACTTGCGTGATGCATTGGAAGATGATTGCGCAGAAAACGGCCATAAAGATGGACGATGCAGAACGGACGAACATAAGAAAAGCGATTCTGTTTATAGTTCAACCAGCAGTATCCCGATGAGTGTGAGCTGTTTTAGTACGAATCATACCATTTCTGATCCGATTTTGGACAGTCTAAAACACGAATGCCAAATAGAGAGATCTTATAGTCCAATATTTCGTTTAACGAAGAAGCCATCTAATAAGAATATGAAATCTGTGGCGAGCGAGTCTGGTTTGAGTCAAATTTTAGCAATACCAGAGGCTTTTCTAAATCAGCAGATAAGCCCGAATTCATTTCGAAGCTATATGAGTACGTGTAATACACCTGTACCTTCTGATGTGGAAGCAAGTACGTAAATTAATAGTATATATATATATATAAAAAATGATTCCCGAAAGAGTGAATGTTCTAGGTACATCTTCAAAATCTGACGATAGTAAGCATGTCAACCAAGCAATACAACCTAGTTCTCTCCTATGCTGTGATATTATAGAAGGCAAACGTAATCACTCCAGTAAAAAATGTAATCAGGATGTAATAGAACAAGGAACAGACCTGACAGATCCAACTGCTTGTCTGAATTTGGATGTAAAAAATTCAGATGCGATCGATGGGGTAAAAATTGAAGTCAATCATAAGAGGATTAGCAGATCTGTTGGATCCTACGACGATGATAAAATAGAATTGTATAGTAGCGTAACATTAGGTTCAGATCCTTTTCTGAATACGTCGGGGCTTCACGGAAAAATACACGACGAAAAGAGAATGTACTTACCAAAAGTCGATCATGTCGATGAAATGATAGTTGAAAAATGGTTAAATAGCAACATAACACGAACGGATGACAAAAATTATTCAGAAGACTTGAAAGTGCTGGAGAATAGAAACGAGGACACTAGTAATAGTCCTCTAACACGACGCACTGACGCTTTACTCAATACGACTTCTTTCAATTTAGTAAAACCGAAGTATTCTGATTGAGGATTTGTTAAGATAGGTCTAAAAAGTTGTTTTATATTTTAGGAAACTTTAATGAATTATAAGTGAAAGAATTATTGTTTTTTTTTCACTTTCTAAACCTAAAAATTTTAATATTTTCAAAAGTTCAAGCTATCTGTTTTTAACATTCCGTTTGAAGATTCTTGTTCTGTTATTTTACATTTCAGTTAATAGAATTAATTTCTTGTTTCAATATACAACAGTCGGATATTTGTTACTATTGAGAATTTTGATGAAATTTACAATTTTTTTGATTAGGAGTTGGTTGAAAAATGTTTCTATTTCCAATATTTTAACAGGATTTATGCATTTTCCAATTATGTTTTTGATTCTTAACACCGTTTTATTTTATAAGGTGGGGTTCTGTCAAGTCCGATTGGCCTTCCTTTTTTTTTATTTTAATTAATTTAGATAGACGTCTAAAAGAAAAATGAAGCGGGGTAATTCAGCGTATAGAGAACAACAAAGAGAACCGCCACGACCTTTTGGTGTGAGGATTAATAAATTTTACGTTTGTCGATTTTATTATAGTTTGCGTAAAAAGAAAAAGTTTGGATATAAAATACGTATTTCGTTGAAAATTGTAAAGATGTGCTTGTATGTATAGTATTTTTGGTTACAGTTTAAAAGAAAGTTTAGTTATTCTATTTTCGCGACACATTGTTGTATTTTCTTTTAATTTGTATTTCGTTTTTGTGATATTATTGAAGTACTGGGCATCGATTTATGTAAAATATATTCTATATAGAGTTCTATTTCTAACTATTTGCTATTTACATGCATTTGTACAAATCGTAAATGTTAGATAAATACAAATTATTTATTGGATTAGTATATACTTTATTAGTTTAGATATATATATAGTGTTAATTTATATACAATAAAAGTTCATTTAATAAAAAATATTGATAATTTTCATTGATAATCATAGCGTGGACTTACGAGAGGCTGTATTGCTGATAATGCCGTGGTCGAGCGTACTGTATCCACCACGGCGGTGGATACAGTACAGCATAACAATAAGTACATGGATATATTGGATGTACTTATACAGGGTGCGTCAGAAAATCACCGACAAACTCTTTAAAGTTGATAATTAATTATGAAATAAACGGCGGTTGGTGCGTACATCACAGGCTCTGAGAATGATCAAAGTTCTTCGTATGCTCTCGTCAAATATGTTACGAAGAACTTCGATCTTTTCAGAGCATCCCAGTGATGTCAGCACTGACCGCTGCTGGAAATGAAGATATTTTGTCCTATAACGTCTTATTTCCGAGTTAAATAGAGCTAAAGTTTTCTGTTTCCCCCCCTTAGGTATGTTACGAACAATTCACATGAGTAAATTGGATTGCCTAACTAGGATGGAAAGAGTACTTTTTTTTTTATTTGGAATTAAGAATACTTATCAACTTATTGATTTGTAATAGATTTAGTAAAGTTTAATAATTGGAAATACCACTCTAAAAATTTGAATGTTATTTATCTTAAATAATTATAACAGTTTGTATATTTTTAGCTTAACATAAAAATAATAATTAATGAATGAGAGAGTACTGAAGAAAATGCTCAACATTTTAATAATTGCAACATGTAATATCGTGCACGTTCAAAAATTCCAGGTGCTTGTCTGACTCTCCCCTCTGATAATATTCGTGCTCATAATTCTTTCTCATTGTGAATATGCACAAGCGAAGAGATAAAAACAAGAAGGGTCACCGTATGTCGGTGCCTTTGATGTTGGTGCCGTCCATGCCCGTTTCACTGGGTCTCTTCTACCAGTTCTTTGTTAGTTTAGTTGACACTAGTCCCGCCCACGGCGCTGGTGTGCGATTGGCTCCCTTTCACAATTTCTCACAATGGGCTGTGATATGCAACTATATTAACGCATAGGATTGCTAGTAGCTTAATCAAGGGGTTTAAATAGACTACTATTACATCTTTAAACCCAAAAGTAGGGCATTTTGGAAAGAAAAATTATTTCTTTATTTTGTCAGTGATTATCTGACGCGCCTTATTAACCTTCCAGTGGGCGCGTAGGCGGCATTTACGCCGCAATCACATGCTTTTTAATTGCAAGCCTAAAAAACGCGCTGACTCAAGTCTATCAAGGCAGTTTGCATTCGAGCACAAAATATCTGCTATTTTTAGTATTTTTTTTAATTGAATGTTTCCATTTATAGAATAATCTAAATTATATTATTAATCATTTGTTATATAGTAATAAATACGACTAAATATCTCGAGACGCAAAGTTTAAAAGTAGGCCAATATAGATAAACCATAAAAATTTAGTGGGAAGAACGCGCTTTGACGACAGCGCCTGTGTTGGAGGAGTGGAATGGTGGCAGCCATTTTGAAAGTTGATTGTCAAATTCAACCATAGAAATAGAGTGGGGAGAAGGCGCTTCGATGAGTGCGCATCCTGTTTTTGAGGCACAGAGTGGTGGCAGCCATTTTGATGGTTCTCCTTGGCCCTTCTTTTGTTTTAACAATATTCCGACGTCTTCGGAAAAATACTGTTTGATAATATAGAGTAAGTAAATTTTAACTGTTTCATTATTTAATGACTTTTATTATGTTTGTGATTTTTGTCCCCCGTTCTACATCAAATTGAATTTTGGGCAATCACCAACCTTCAAAATCACTGCGTTCTTAATTAGAACAATGAACCGAAAACTATTACATATTAATAAGAAGTTGTTCAGAATGAGAAGTCCTCTATACAAAATTTCAGCAAGAAACGCCTGCTTTTTGTTATACCGTATGTTAGGTGTATTCATGATCTTTAGTTTAACGTGGTAAATTCTGTTATATTGTAAAAACTGTGTTATATCGAAAAATATTTCGGCAGGTAGCATAGTGAAGGATTCTTAACAAATAATTACGATAGTAGCCTGATAAACCATTGGTAAACTTGTTAGATGACGTCATGACAACCGTTCGCCGGCCATGTTTGTTTTGCTCCCAAAGGCTCATGAAGATAAGGATTTAGTGATCGTTCATGAGCATACACTTATTACACTTCGATCATGAATACCTCTATTATAATTTTTGGAAAGGGGTAAAGCAATTTAATTATTTGCGGCGACTATGCCCAAGTGCTGATTGAGTACAGTCGTGGACTTTTGGTATGACCGTATAAATTGCAGCGACCTGTGTCTAGCGCATGCAGCGAGCTTAGCGCTTTCTCGTTCACTGCAACTTAGGCGGTCATTCATAAAGTCCAGGACTGCACATATTATAAATTATGTAGTTTTTCTATGTTGAGGTGGGGTATTAAAAAAAGGCGGTTGTAATAATAATACATTATTTTATTTCTTTCTTATTCTCATATATTTAAAATAACATTCATACATTCTTTTAAACCAAGCAGACATACACTTTTTAACATATATACAAATAGTATACATTTACCTTCCATCTAACAATCAAGATTTACCCGATTGTAAAATACGATTTATGATTTTGGGGATAGATTTCTTTTTGTTTTATATATTACATAGAATTTTTCCTTTTTGCTGGTTACAGAAAACTTTGAAATCGTAAACGTCTAAAATAATGATAATATGTAACAGCAACAAGTTTGCTCGTAATTTAACTGAACTGTTCCACTTGTACAATTCAATTAAATTTTGATCCCTCCTTTCGTATATGTGATGTACAATATATCTTAAAAATATTGTTTTTAGAAATGATCGCCGAAGGACTAGTAAAACTAAAAGCTATTACGATTTGAGCATAGAGAATCTTCTCTCAAATGCCTCTTTCGATCCTATATACAAATAGAAATAAACGCTTTTATTACGGTGTGCTTGAAATTCGACAGAAACACAACCTGAGCCCCCGATTATGTGTCGTCAATTTCGCACGTAATACAATAAATAATAATGCGCCAAGTTATGGTACACTCGACCATATTTAATCTTGCGGTATCACATTCGAAGCGAATTCTTCCGAAGAGAGACAGTAATAGCTTCGGAAAGATTCGCGTCTATGTGGCGAATTATTGGCGATTTACTGTCGAGTGTACGTATTAAAGCATTTAAGGTATGTATGCTGCCGATAATATACAAGTCGCTTAAATGCTAAAATAGTTTAATAACATTTTGTTTCATAAGAAAGTCGGTACTTTGTTGACTTTTACATGATTGCATTTTTAAATTGCTGTACATTTGAGAACATAGAGAGTAAATTAATGTTTACTGCAACGATGTAATTTCTCTTATTGATATTATACAATACGTAATAAATCTGAAATATACTGTACAATCTGTTTTTATTTAGAGATTTCTTAAAACCACCACAAATTCACCTCTTCATTGCAATTTTCGTATGATTTTAAGAAAACGTATTTAATTACATATATTCATATATGCTATGTATATGACATTTTATTATTTATTATTAATTACAGGCGTTTTGCTTTATTTTATGTTTCGTTTGGTATAAAGCGTTTTTCTTATTATACAATCATTTACAAAAAAAAAATCGTCCAATATATAAACTTATATTGTCAAGTGTTTTTTTAATTTTCTCTTTGCTATATTAAGTATACTATGATTTCATATGATTTTTAGGATGTTGTGTTATATCACATACAGGCTGGAAGGAATCGACCAGTGAGCGAATAAATCGGTTCCAATCTGTATATTGTATATACCGTGCTGGCAACTTTTCGCTTGGGCGCTGAAAAAATCTAATGCATTTCATGAACAGTAGTTCCCACGTCAGGGACGATTTGGCAACTCTCATTACATATGTAAAGTGACTGGTTTTATAATCATTTTTGGCTTATACATCAATAAATTACTTACTAAAGTTCAGCCCAAGACATTTTTGTTACAAACACGGTAAGTATGCGTTTTCTACGTAGATTTAGAATTGGTCGCCCTTTTTTGTATATGACCGTACATATTTCGAAATAAAAGACATGCCGTTCTCTTATTCTTTCTTACGTGTATGTTCTTTCCGTTATTGTCGGTTTGTGGAAAGAATGTTTGTTTTAAATGTATTGTCGTAACTAATAGTGAATGTAGCTGATGATTTTTGTTTTATTCGGGTATACGTATGAATTGTGTCGCAAATAATACCACTTTAATGATTTTTTTTTATAGTTTCTATTATCTCTTATTACCAATGACGTAGCTAGGTGGGGATGGTTCGCACAGGGTGCCACCAGTTTAAGGACGACACCTGATCGTAAAAGAAATAAAAACTTTCAGTAGGTAGACTATTGCCACACAAATTATTTATTTATATTAATTTTAACAGTTTTGATTCTTGGGGTGCCAACCCTACGCCACTGCTTGTTACAAACGTGTTTATAAGGTGTATCCGATTTTGGATAGATAAATAAAGAAAATCTACTGTGTGAAGTAGAGTGTGTACCTTATACTTTAAAAACTATTCAGAATAATCAAAAGTGGTACCATTTATCGTAAACACTGAATTTGTTGGTGGCAGTACAAATATTTGTTTATCTCAAATCTATTTTACGCATTTTTTTAAACAAGCAAATATAATCGGTTTAAACATTTAGATGGGAATAATCAACAACAATATCACTAAGAAAACTTGTTTTCAGAAGTAACAAATATTAATAAAACAAGTCTATTTTTAAAAAGGATAACGTTATAAACATACATAGATACAATATATATATAATATATATGCAACAATAAATAAAGTAAATATATTTTTAATTTCTTGATCGCGCAGAATCGGGAGAATGAAAACCAACGAACCACGTTAGTATAATTTTTGCGAATAATACAAAACTTTTTGGATTTTATTTTCGATTTTTCGATGATTTTCAATATCTTCCGGCTTCATTTGAACATTTTCGCTACTCTAATAATTATAATGGCAATTGAAATCGATAAAATACCAAAAAGAAGAGTCGATAGGACAGTCTTAAATTATTTTACGTAGGTGACACGTTGGAATTTGAAAATTACGTTTATTTAAGTGTTCACAACCGTGTGTTGATTGAGCACTCCAGTACAATTGCTCATAGATCGTTCCTATTTTACGATATTAATTTATTACTTCGTTTGTAGTTTTGACGCTTCGAGAACGCAGGAACTTCTTCAGCCAAATTGAACAATATAATGCGCGTGCGTATATATGATTTTGCAATTAATGGAATTAGTGAGTTTTTCAACGATTGAATATAAATGTTTTATTTGGTTTAATTCTTTCTGTTCTAATTAAATAAATACTTTTAAAATTGCATCTCAGACATTGTTATTACGGTATCAGATCATGTAGAAGCTGGTAATACGAGTTCTGAAGATATAATAACAGACATGTAGGTGGTAGTAAGATCAGATATTATTTTCAATTCGGAATGCTGTAGAATTTTATCGATTACTTATTTTGGCAGAATATATTATTGATTAAAGATAAAAAAAATTGTAATTGTAATTCCTATACGATAATACATTGCAGTACCACAAATACTTCTTTTAAATACTAAAACTTTATGTACAATATATATAACAGAATAGACAAGGTGTTGCAATGTATCATACGTAATATAAACCAATTACACGTTCTCATGATAATTTCCGTTTGTTTTGGTACGCATGCGTAGTTTACGTTTCGTATTGGACTGGAAACTAAACGACATTGGCTGTTGTAAGCAATTACGACGCGCTAAATTAAATGAAAAAAAAAAAAAAATACAAGGTATTAAAAATAAATATATTAACGTCTTATACATATACATATGCATCGTAGATTCGGAATTAAGAAAAAAATCGTAGGTACAAATGATTGAATTAGCTAATTAATATCGTAAAATAGGCTGCGATTGGCATCACATGCTGTGTCGTCCGCCACAGATTCCGCACCGTACGCCGCACCAGTGGCACAGTTTCAACGGCGGGTAAAACCACAAACAGGGTACGAATATCGATAAAAAAGTCAAGCACACCCATCGCCGCGTGCAGTTCTCATCGTTCGTACATTCGCACGGATGCTGGGCGAAGTCACCTTCGTTGTCGGCCGCACAATGGTAACATAGGCACTGCGCGCATCCAATGCACGTGATCGTGTTTATCGTCGACTTGAGACAGTCGGGCGCGTACTCGCAAGAACCTTTCGGATTCTTGTCCTCCGTGTACAGGTCGTGACAGTGTCGGCAACGTATCTGCACCTTGGGCGTCTTCTTCAGGTGACCTTTGCTCGGTAGCGGCGGTTGTTGCGTCGTGACCAATTCGTGGCCCTTCTTAAAACTAGATGTCGAGTCTTTTCGCGTTAGCGGTGGCTTCTTCTGGTCTTCCACCGCTGGATATATGTACTCGTGCACGGTCGTCAATTCTACGTATGAATAGTTTTCACCTAAAACAAAGATATTATTAGTCATGATTATATAGATCGACATACGACGCAACAAGTTCCAAAATAATTTGATTGATAGCACCAACTCAAGAGCAAATGAATATTTTCCTTTTACTCATCATAAACCTAACGTTATACCCTCGCATGATCCGATCCGATAGGTTCTGTAGTTCATTCACTGTTAAGAAAATAGTAGATAGCGCTGCAATCAACGTCGGTATTACACTGCCAGAATTTAACTCGTTTAAATTATGGCGGGTAATTTGAAAATAAAATGTTGTTTGTGAAACCTTGGTGTGTTTCGTTAAAAGCAACACTGAATACTGATCTCAAATATTTTACATTTTTCTTAGACATTTTACTAAGAAAAATGTACAAAAAACGTTATCGTCTATTTTAATTTATTTAATTCAGCGAAAAAAAATCTAAAATACCTTAAAGCTTAACTTTTCGTGATTTATCATGGCCTTACAATACACCAATGCAGAATATACCGATATGCTATTGGTATTTGGATTTTGTGAAGGAAATACTCGAGAGTGTGTTAGGGTGTATTCTGAAAGGTTTCCAAATCGTCGAATACCAAGTCACCCAACGTTTGCTGCCGTTGAGCGACGTCTTCGGGACACCGGTCGCTTTGCTCCTGCAACCGCTGATTATGGAAGACAGCGTTTTGTAAAGGTTCCTGAAGTTGAAGAAGCAATTTTAGAACGTGTTGAAGATGATCCAGAAATAAGTACTAAACGAATAGGTAGGGAAGTAGAAGTATGTAAAGATGTCGTTCACGCAGTAATTAGAGAACAGTTACTATATCCTATCCATACCATTAAATAGCAGTTCAAGATCTTTTAGAACATGATCCCGAAACGCGCCTGGGCTTTTGTCGCTTTGTTAATGGGAAAGAGAAGCAGATTTAAACTTTGGCAACACTATTTTGTTTACGGATGAAGCTTGTTTGAAGAAGAGGGGTAACTAATTTCCATAACGAACACGTTTATGCAGTTGAAAACCCGCATGCCATAAAGATAAATCATTTTCAACACGAATTTAAACTTAATGTGTGGATTGGAATAATTGGCAATTTTATTGTTGGTCCTGTTATTCTTCCACAAAGATTAACGGGAGACATCTACTTGCAATTTTTACAAAATACATTGCCACATTTGTTAGACGATTTACCTCTACAACTTCGGAGAGATATGTGGTACATGCACGATGGAGCTCCATCACATTTTTTCAGTAGATGTTCGAAACTACCTAAATCAAGTATATCCAAACAAATGGATAGGTAGAGGTGATGACGCTCGTGTAAATTGGCCACTACGTTCTCCAGACTTAACTCCAGCTGATTTTTTTGTATGGGGATATCTTAAGTCCGTGGTTTACAAGACACCTGTGGCTAATGAAGCACAACTATGGCAACGTATTCAACATGCAATAAATGACCTTAGAGGTGATGGAGAAACAGGAGTACAATTTAATTTACTTCGTCCTATAAATCTTTGTATGCGTGTAAATGGAGAACACTTTCAACAGTTTTTGTGACATATTTATTATTTGTGTTCATGTTTCAGTTATTTAATTTTTTTAATAATTTTTGTGTAAAATAACCTAATGCGAATTATTAAAATACAAATTTCGCAAAAATCCTTAGAGTATCAATCAATTCTTATAAAGAGTGCCGTTTTTGTAGTAAATAAGTCATCCAGAATCTCCTGTAGTCTTTATTTGAGCAGTAGATTTAGCCACGCGAAATTTATTTGTTTATGATAGAAATCATAGGCGACTGGATTACTTTTTGCTTTTTTTGAACTCACGACCTTTTTTTCGTTTTTCTCGAAAACGAATAAAAAGAAGAAAATTTTACAAGAGACATAATTTGATCGCTTTTGAATACTCTATCGAATAAAAATTATTTCGTGTCTCTACTATAGACAGCAAAAAAAATTATGTTAATTTTCATAATGGCCATGGTCATGCGTGTTTCATTCACTTCCGGTATTAGTATTTTCTTGAAATTTTTTCAAAACATTCGTCCAATAATACCAACTGACCATGCCTAATCTTATTAAAATCGCATAAGCCGTTTTGAATTTCTAATAAAAAAACGATTTCAAAATTTTAACTTCAAGGCCGCATAGCGCCCAAACTAAGCGACTTTGGACTAAGGTAAGTTTACTTAAATATGTGGTAGGCGCGTGTAAAGACCTTTTACAGACACCCTGTAAATCAGGTACTCAAACATACAGTAGACACTCGATAATCCGAACTAATTGAGACTAATTTAGTTCAGATTATCAATTATGTTATGCTAGGCAATCTTTTATACACTTAGTAGTACTGATGAACTGTCATTGTTAGTAATCATAACATATTCTTGGGATGATTGCATAGAAGGCTAACTGTATGAATTAGGTATGAGTACAGACAGCTCTGAAAGATTACTTAATATGTAGTTATTTTTACCTTTTTCGCCTTTCATAGTCTCAAAAGTTGGTTGTCGTGTTTCGATTTGGCGATCTTTGGGCATGTAATGAATCGGATGAAGATGATCGTTTCCTTTTGTACTCGAATCGCTGGAACTGCGGGAGTCTTTTGGTTCTTGCGGAAGATTCAACGTCTGAAACATTATAGATGTTTGTAATATGTTCTAAAAAGTATTATTCTAAAGGCACGATTGCTTAAATAGTGATAAAAGTATGCACGCAGGATGGTTGTGGAATAGAATTGATTTTAGCATCACTTAGATCGTTAACACGTTGACTACCAACGACTAGTTAACTAGTCACTGCGTATTAGCTAACACACGGTGACGTCAGTCGTCGGTGATGAACGTATTAATACGGAATGTACGAGTATGTTGATGTTTCCTTCATCATAAGTAAACTTAATATGCAATTATGTAATCAGATTATATATCCCCTTTTTCTATTTCTTTCTTAGGTTGGCTTGAACCCAAAAGAGAAATCATTCAAACGAGTACAATATAGTACATAATATTTAAAAAAAAATATTAAAACCCTGTTCCAGATAAGGCTGCTGTTTATACGGAGCTAACATAAACATTAATTATTACAGCTAGACATGTGGGCATACACGTCGTGTCGGTATTACACAGCCGTATCACGATACCGCGTATATTAATATTTTTTTCCGTCCAAGGTTAAACTACAATATCAATATCCCGGGACAGCTCGACTTACTTCATGAATGAAGTAAATCTAATTCATTATTTTTGAATTAACAGGTGCCATAAATAGACACATTGATCTATCCGTACACTTGACTACATTTGCCAAGTGATTCATTCAACAGCATTAACTAAAGTAACAAATGTTAGGAGTACTGGAGAGTAAGTAATTTTTGGTGTAGCAATACGTGATTGCTGACTATTGTATAATTTGAATTAAAAAGAAGTTGTTTGGAAGAACATTTGAAGTATGTTTACCTATTCGTTTCAATACAATATCAACAGAACTAGCTGCATATTTTTACTTGCAATATTTGTTGTGTTATTATAATTTAGGACTTAAATTACCCAATGTTAATTAATGTGTGTGTATGTATTCATATAAATCATGTCAGTTCAGAAGAATTTTATTGAATTTATATTACATGTCATAACTATAATCAATTTGTCTTGCAATGTAAAAATAATATCCATAGTTTTTTTTTTTTGTGCAGCTTTTTGATTCTTTATCGTTATTCAAACGCTTGAAAGTACATTTGGACATCTCCTAGATGGCGCACGACGTAAATGGGATTTTAGATTGGCGCCGTGCGCCATCTAAGAGACACTCACAGGTACTTCCAAAAGGGTTGGATAAGTTACAACGAAATATAATAACAAGAGTGATAAATAGTTCATGTCAGTGCTACAGTTTCGGTACAATAATTGCACTGAATTCACACTTTTAATGAATTCAGTACGTCGTACTACTTTTTTCACAATTTCAGGACAAAATACAAAAATTCTTCAGCACGGTAAATTTCACAAAAATCTGGGAAACTAACAATATATTTCCTGCCGTGCATTTTTGAGCATTTCATATGTTTTGAGTGGCCCTAATCAATTGCAATCTCAATATAACAGCCTGTGCACCGTACAACGCGTTATTTATTACATGTTATTTGTTTACTCCTTTTATTTATCGTTATTTGTTTCATTTTTATTTGAAAACCGTTCTTGTGTAAATGTTTGTGGTTGTTTATTCTGGGTATGCATTATATTTAGTTGTTGTATTGTTTTATGCACACTAACAATTTTATTTAAACAAAAAAAAAAAACATAAGAAAGAAACATTTCCCGCAATTCAGTACATTTTTTTCGTTCGAAGTTCAGTACATTTCTAAAAGGGGTCGCGGCAACACTAGTTCATGTTCATATTCGGTTATTGGTGAGTAAATTTGGTATTGGAATTTCTGTGAGCAATAAATACTTTTTTTCTTTTAGTTAGATCTCTAATCGTCTACAAAACTCACCGTTAATATTTACACAAATTTTATATGTCGTCATTTCATATTTTTAGTTATTTATACAGGTTGGTTTTGACCAACTATAGTTTAATAATGGATATGCAGTGTAGGGATATACCCTAGTATTATAGCACTACATATTGTACATGAGTTTAATATTTTGCAACTATAAAAATATATAATACATATTTTAAAATGGTTTTCAAAAAATGATGTTATTGACGTCACCTCTGTTTTACCATTAGTGATTAAAATAATGAAAGGGTAATGACAATAAACAAAAATTAATAGACAATTAAAAATATTAATTATTTAAATAATAATTATATAAAAATTATTGTAAGTAGTTCTAATAATCAAATGCAAATTTCCTGCAATTATTTTTAATTTAAGCATGAAGTTATCTATGATTTTGTATTACATTAATAGTTTTATGTTGAACAAACTAAAATAATTGCGGAAAATTTAAAATTGGTTATTTAGAATCAATGCTCGTTCGTTTTCACATTTATGTATCAAGTTATGTGAAGAAAGTGTTTCGAAAAGCGACATTGGTAAAATTTAAATCTGCCGAGGGTCATCGTGCAAACCATTCATTCATCCAATGATTTCAAAGAGTTATCGTGTTTTCTGCTGTCTTCTGTTTCACACTGTTTGAGAACTTTTGCTCAAGCCATTAATGCAGTCAATATGCAAATGGAAAACAGGATATTTTAAATGCAGTGAAAAGAAAATTATGAGCTGAGGTGATATAATCCAACATGCGATGGGTTTAGACGTTGAAACGTTGCAACAGAAATCATGGCAATAGTTAACCAAGTGGAATTTTTGCAAGTGAACAGAAAGAACATCGACAATCTTTTTACTTTTCACAATGAACAGGGATTCATTCTTTCATAAAAAGCAGCGGGAGAAGAGTTAAATTGATCCCAAGATCTCAAAGCTGTTACCTGGGATGATACAGGAAGCGCTTCGACATTTAAAACGAGCAATTAAGCAGACAGTTAATAATTTATTTAAAAAGTAGTTAACATTCGACGTTATTTATTATATTACTTAGTTTTTCGTTTGCGTGCTGATAGGTAGATCTGCATTAAGATTTACGTTCTGAACATATGAAGTAAATGAAGACAGGGTCATTGAGGAATGAACATTCCTTTAAGTTATTTCGATGTCTTCGACCATTTTCAATGAGATATCGATAACTTAATTATGAAATTTTTAACAATAAGGTATTGTATTACTACATAAAAGTAAATGTCAAGTAATCAAGATATTTTCCAAAAGAAATGTGCAGTAGAAACCGCCATAAAGTTGATTTAATCTTTAATCAATTTTATGGCGGTTTCTACTGGTGATAAAATCAATCCTACATTTATTTTGGAAGATAAAACACTTATCGTGCAATTTTTAGTTGAATAATAAAAGAAAAAAAATTAATTACTTGTTTAGAGAATTTTCAAATGGGGCACTTTTATTTAACTGTAATTAAAACAGAAGTGCAATTGTGGCATGTTTATATAAGAGGCTATATATAATGATAACGTTAAAACTCTTATGCATAAGAAAGAAAAGTTGATATTACAAAAAGACAATCCCATCAATTAGTGAAATTCTCCATTGTTAAAAGTTGTCAATGTTTTCTACAAGTATCAGAATTTTGCAAATTGGATTCGACGTAAAGCCACTAAATACGCATTCATTTCTGGTCTCTATTCTTGCGTAACTAAGAGCTCACGTTACAAAAGAAGAAACCGTAACGAGGCAATGAGCGGTTTTCCCGGGAAAAGCTACGCCGGAAACAATACCCATTGAATTGTTACAGCGAGTTTTCTTGCCGACCGATTCCGAGAAAGGAACATAAGAACGTGCAGATCGTAAGGTAGCGGCATCGAATGCTGCAGCAGGTAATCATGTCGAGGGCTTTTTTCTTTTACTTTTAAGCTATGGAGGCAGTGTTTATGCGGTACCTACCATAAAAACGTCGTCATCTCCCACGTCTTTGTGTTGTTTGTGAAGAGGTGATAATGGATAGGTTTCCGCCAAACCTGCAATTGTAAAGAAAATTTTATTGTAGATTTTGATCTCAGATTTGGGAACATATTGAAGGCTTAAGCGAAAGCTAGCAATATTGGAAAGATTGTTCTTTTAAAGCTCTTTTGTAGAGAATATGGTAGACAACTTTAGTGAATCGGTATAATTATACAGGGTGTAGCATCTAAAACACCTCAGACAATAGCTTCCCTATCATACAAGATATCGAAGAAAGTCTAAGAGCAAAATTATATGTAATATTTCTGGTCATCAGTGGCGTGCCGTATTCCAGTGGCGTATCAAAGTTATATATATATTTTTTTAATAAAACGCTACATTTTAATGTAGATTTGGAAAATTCTCGTGGAGTATTTATTTTTTTATGTAAAATGGCACACCCGCAACTTTAGCGGTTTCGCTCGTTATAACATTTTCTCTTCAGTCAGATCATCGTTTGAAAATGTCTTTTTGGCAGTAAGTTAGGTTTACAATTTACGAATAGACTTCTTGTACCTTCACATAATTTCTTTTCAAGAGCTTTATGGGAAGAAGATAATTTTTTATTGGCATTCGCAAATTGTACTTTTTTTTCTAATATTTCAAATGGCGCCCTCCTAAAAAAAATTCCATCGTTGGATAGCCGAAATTCCAAGTTCTCTATCGCTACCAAAGAACAACACATTTCATAACAAAATTTTTAAAAAAGAAAAAGTTGTTACGTTAATTTGTGGGAAAACTTCCTTTTCCGAAATTAAGGCAGAAAAGTGCCAAAAGCGTCAAAACAAACAGTAAAA
This sequence comes from Cetonia aurata, assembly GCA_949128085.1. NCBI lineage: Eukaryota > Metazoa > Arthropoda > Insecta > Coleoptera > Scarabaeidae > Cetonia > Cetonia aurata. The sequence continues at coordinate 11,301,973 of OX421882.1, read as the reverse complement.
ATAAGAATGAACTGACAAAAGAAACATTGTTCTTTGATAAATGTTGCGAACATGAAGAAATAGTTGACATGGTGTTTATTCTTGGAGAATGTTACAAGAAATGTTTATTGACGTCACGTGTGTACGCTGATAGATATCCTGGCAGAGCGCATCCAAATCACGCGCGATAGATGTGCAACTACTGGGACTATTCAACCAGCAAAGAGAGTTAGAACGAAACCAGCTTTAACCGAAAATAATGAATTACAAGTTCTGGATGCGGCGGCTTGCAAGTCTTCATATCAGTGTCCGTGATATTAGTAGGAACACTGATATTTCAATGCGTTCTGTGAATCGAACTCTTCAGAAGTACAAGTGCCATCCTTTCAGGATTCAAGTGCGTCAGGAATTAGAACCTTAAGATTTTCGAGCCAACAGGCAGAGTTTCCTCCTCATATCAACAAAATCGACCAAGTTGAAATCTATCTTATGTACGTGTTATTTTCCGATGAATCGACATCGATACATCCATAAAAATGGGGTAGCCAATCGCCGCAATTTTCATTATTTCGCCGATGAAAACCCGCACTTCATGAGAATTGGAAACCACCAGCAAAGATGGTCACTCAATGTTTGGGGTGGAATACTGAGAGAACACCTACTTGCTCCTTACTTCTGCGACGAGAACCTGAACTGGAACAATTTATTATTTAAGGTTCCTTCCTGAGGACTTGGTTGAACTCTTAGAAAATGTCCCTTCGTCATTTCGGACATTTAGTTTAGGTAGCTAGATTTCCCAATTTATTTCTTCGCATATTTTTACTTAAGTATTATTAGAAATTAATTGTTAATTTAAACATGAGACGTCAAAGTATCTTTCAGGGTGCACTTCTGATGTTAACTAACAATTTTTGCGACATTACTGAATAGACACCATGTTTATTACATTTTTTTTTTTTTGTTATATCATGATAGACTTGATTCCGGAAAAGGACGTTTCCGACAAATTGACGTAATAACTTTTTCTTTTTAAAAATTTTGTAATGAAATATGTTCTTTTATTTTTGGTGTCAATGGAAAAGCTTGGAATTTCGGCTATCCAACGATGTAATTTTTTTAGGGGTTTAAAATTTTAGAAAAAAAATGACAATTTTCGAATGCCAATAAAAAATTATATTCTTTCCACAAATCTCTTGAAAAAAATATATGTCAAGGTAAAACAGGTCTTGTTCTATCCCGAAATTCGAAACCTTAGCGCCGGTGCAATTTAGTTCCTGCAAAAAAAAATTTAATTGATGAGGAAAAAATGTTATAACAGTGACACCACTAAAGTTAGAGGTATGCTATGTTACATAAAAAAATAAACATTCTTCCAGAATTTTCTAAATCTGCAATAAAATATAGTGTCCCGTTTAAAAAAAAAACCTTGATACGCCACTGAAGAAATATTTTAGGAAGATGGCCATGATAATTATAGACAGTTTTAGACTTTGTTCAATATGTGGTGATAGGGAAAACTGTGGTACAAGGCGTTGTATATAAAAAATAAGCTCACATATTAACATATTTATTATGTAAAAGCTACAGAATGTTAATTTATTGAATAAGCTGTGTTTATTTAGGTCAATAATTTTCAATATCTGTTGCGTAAATCGGTAATGCGTACAAATGACTCATTTTGGCGATATAAATTGACAGCAACCCTTATCAGCGGGGGTCGGTGCTTACGTCAAAGACTATGATAGTGATCGTAGTTCTTCGTGTGCTCTCGTCAAACACGTTTCTATATGTTTCTATGTTACGAAGTTATACGAAGAAGTTCGATCATTGTGATATCTTCCGAGTGACGGAAGCGCGAGCCGTCGCTGGCCCTTACATGTTGTTTTACATAGTTAGTTAGACATCTAGCATCATTCAGGAGAAAAAAATCGGGCTATAAGTTCAAATTTCCCAGCATTTTCTTTCCTTTTTTGCTGTGTAAACCGGTCTACTTTTGCTACTCCTACTAATTTTGAAACAAGGTATAGAAACACCAAGGTACCGTGTTATTCTTGTCCCTACTTATGCTTTTTATTAGTTTACACGCAAAAAAATTTAGGTCGATGGTAAAAATGCGCTGGAGTTCATGTTTTATAGGTTAGGTTTTGTGTATGCGTCTAACGACTATTTGATAATTAATTAATAGATCTTAAAGGAACAAAAAAAAAAAATATGAACAATGACAATGCAATTTCTTGCTGGCTTATAAATGATACCAAACACACAACATATTTATATCTCACAAAGTCAGCTATGTATATTTGATGTGCAAGGTTTCTTCAGAAATTTTGTTTGGAGGTGGTTCCATACTTTTTTGGGGCTGTATGTACCCCAACTGGAGGTACCGGAAATTTGGAATTCATCGACGGTATTATGGACAAGACAAAATATCTTGACATATTTAAGAAAAATCTCAGAGCCTCAGCTATAAAACTCGGTGTGCCACGGGTCTATTATTGCCAGCAAGACAATTACCCTAAGCATACCGCATATACAGGGTGATTCATTTTCGATCCTCACCATTGAGATCTTGCTTATTATTGACGATAGACGATAGGTGTAAATTTGGCAAAGTTGCTAAATTTTGTGGTTATTATGATCCCGCAAAAATCCAAAATTATCCGGATCCGGATAATTTACTATCCTGATCTGAGTGCTATCCGGATCCGCTATCCGAAGCTTCCGATCCGAATCTGTTATTGAAAATCACAAATTCGCATTCTTTATCAGGTTTCTCGGACTTGTATCAATAAGATTATTTTGTTTGCGAGTTCTCGCTAACATTAAAAAAATAATAAAGAAGCGGATCCGGATCCGAGGTTTCGGATAGCGGATCCGGATCCGAGGTTTCGGATAGCGGATCCGGATCTGAGGCTTCGGATAGCGGATCCGCATCTGAGGTATCGGATCGCGGATCCGGATCCGAGGTTTCGGATAGCGGATCCGGATCCAAGGATTCGGATATCCGAATCTCAATTTTGTCGGATATCTGCAGCACCAATATATATATAGTTAGGCAATGGTTAATACATAATGTACAAAGGTTGCTGCAGACTCCTCCTCAATCCCCGGATCTAAATCCGATTGAGCACCTGTGGGCTGAAGTCAAGAAACGTATGAAGGATATTAAACCTAGCAACAAGTTTGGGAAAATATTTCCCAGAAAGTGACACAGAAGCTTGTAGACTCTATGTCACAACGACTACAGACTGTCATTGATGCCAAAGGTTACAATACCAAGTACTGATGCAAATGTAACTTAAATGCACGCTTAATTTTGCAGTAGCATAATATGTATTTATTTTCAGTTTTTCATAACACTGATGTTAATATCATTGCATTTTAGTTTTTATTTTTGTTGACAGTATTCATTTAGTTGAATTTGTACATGTATTGAAATATTACTTGTATTTTTTTTTATATTAATATTTTTTTGCAAAAACAGCTTAACAACGTTGCTTCTATTTTCTCGTTGGTGTACGCTCAATTTTGCCAGTATGTACGTCAATTGTGCCCTTCAAGAATAAAATATGATGTGTATGCATACATGTGTAGAGTAAAAACATTCACATGTCGCGTTAGATGTTTAGCACGTTATTACTTTTCTTCAATGAAATAAGGACGATATTGTTTATACTATGCTTGTATACTGATATGATAACGTTATTTATTCACAAGTCTGCTAAAATCCTGAATGAATAATTTTATCGTGTTCCCCGAGTTCATTGAATATCATAAACAGCACATGACGTGACTGGTATAATAAAATTGCATGAACGACTGTTCGATAATAATGAATGGAGAAGTGATAATGGTAATTCGATGCTTAAAATAGTACATTCAAAACGCGAATTAATATTTAATGAGTTTGAGTTTGATCGTCAAATAATGTAAAATGAGATTCTAATTTTATTCGTTTCGTTTTTATAGCATACCCAACTAGGGTACATTACAAAAGAAAACAAAACTTTAATTAAGAAAAGACCACAACAGTGAAATTCTTAAAAGTGTGGCGTCAGCAAGAGCAGCTGGCTTCCTATGTTTACTATATTATAGAACAGACAGTCGCCTGTCAACACAGTGTTTGAAACAATATACAAAATAAACATATTTCACTAGTGAAGGGCGCAAGCAACGCGATCCGCTTCCGATACAAAAATAACTCCATACTTTTCGAATTTTTACGAGACACTAGAGCAATTAAGATTTGAAGATTCTAGATAGACAAAACAAAGTGAACTTGTCCTTTCATATGTTTTCATATATTGCCAATCTCGTTTGTGTATTTATTTAGTTGACGTTTGTTATTTTTCATAGTTGTTTTTCATTGAAATTTGAAGCCCATGACAATTTTAGTGCGCATTTATTTTTTTTTATTTGTTTTTTAAATACAATCCGTTGAATGATCTAAGACAAAACTTGCATTTGTTTAAAATGGCAAGATATATTTATGGTATTCTCAATTTAATTATTAAGAATTTGCTGTGAATAATAATAATTTATGCTTTCACATCGTCCAACAGCTTTCGCCAATTACAGGGGGCATTGCCATAATGAGAAAATATAGTGTACGATATATAGATATCAGGAATTTTACCAGCCAGTGCAAGCTGTAATTATAAATAACTATCAACCAATTTCGATACCCTCGAACTTGGCAAAAATATTTGAAAATAGTATTCTCCCAAATTTATTATAACGTGAAGTCGCACCTATCTGGGTTCTAACACGGATTTATACCAGGAAGATTTGCTGTGACAAATCTAATTACCAGCACTTAATATAGCTATACACTCAAGGTCAGCTGGATGTAATTTACACAAATCTTTCTAAAGCATTTGACACCATAGACCACAATGTTCTGTTGAGGAAGCTTGATTTGTTTGGTATCTCGACCGGTTTTCAGCATTTCATGAAAAATTATTAATTAAATTATTTATCGAATGAATACTCTGCGCCCGTTATTACAACTTCTGGTGTTATATTATATCTGGATGATCTTTTCAGCATTTCTGAGTTAAAAATGTCAGAAAAATACACCTTTTTTCTACATGCAGAACATAATTAGAACGTATTTTCATTCATTCAAACTTAGCGCAAGACATTCTTCAATCCTTTCGCTATGTTTCGCGCTACAATTTGCCATCAACTAATATTCCGTAGTGCTTTTCCGCATGTAGTTTGTTACGCATGTTCTCCGTGCATTGCTATAGCGACAAAACACGGTATACCGCGTCCTTAAACTCTTTATTGGGGCGACATGACTTCGATAGTCTTGCTGAGCGTAGACAGAAGCACTCATTATTTTTCGCATGGAAGCTGGTGAAAAATTGACTCCAGTGATTCGTATCAACTTTTTCGCTACCCGCATCTAGAACTAATCTACTAGTGAATTCTCCCAAACGTTTAGATTAGATTAGATCTAATTAGGGTAACATTGCACCGCGACCTATTGATCTATTGTGCCCCCTTACATCAGCTGTAAGCTGCTAGGGTTTGCCCGCACTTATAGCTCCCCATCCAGTCTAAGAATTTTAATAAATTGCAATAGCTGTGATGGTTTCAAGGAGGGTATTTCTCCCTCGTCTATGACCTTTGCCAAAATAGTTGGCACGAGTTTCTGTGATAGCAGTGCAGTTGGATATTATTCAACTGCACTGTATCCCAAACGTTTACAGAGCATCAACTCTTTAGGAACGTGTTTTCATGGGTTACCACAAATCCAAAGATAGTTTGTTGATAAATTGTCATTACTTGCACTTTAGATACGTAAAATGTCCCAATAGTAAACTTGTTAGGAATATCACGATTTGAATTTTAGAATTAAATTTAAATTGAGATCTGGTAATTTCCATTTCGCATTTTAAAATTGTCCATTTCTGTAAATTTAGACCATAAAATATCTTGTAGTACACTGAATCGTAATTTTAATCCAAAAGCCACGTATGATTAGCGATAAAAAGTCTCATCTTTTCCATCAGTATTAAATATAAATAAAAATGATATTCACTTTTAGAGTTACTCTGGATTTGAATAACAAAAACAAGTTGGTAACTTTTCGAATCCAGGGTAGCCAACTGGCGTTATACGGATTGCCTATTTTTTTTTCACGTTGAAATTCGGAGATAAAATAAATGTTCTATTAAAATAGAGCATTCATACTTAATATTGTTTTTAATGCAAGCCAGCATAATTCTTATAAAATCATGATGTGAGCTTATTTTTTAAACGAAAATACGATTACATTATTTGTTTACTCAAGAACAAGCTTTCGTACTGAATAAAATGGAAGCAATTCCCATTAGCAAATGATCGCTTAAGATATTTTAGTACTCACCATGTAGGAATCCCGTAGTAAGAAAGCATTTAAAAAGAAGCAAATGGAGCAGATAAGAAATATTATTAGCACCCTACAGTATAAGCAGGGTTCGGGATGATTAGTATTTAAAATACAATGAATATGAAGGTGAAAAATCGAATTCTAGTCGCTTCTAAAGTGGTTAAAAATTTGACAGAGAAAATCGTTTCACTTTTTAAACATCACAATTAGGAAAACAAGAAAAGTATTCGCTTTTGATTGTACTAGCAGTCGTACAGGTTCGAGATATTGGCAACTAATCCAGCAGTTGGATTATCTGATAATAAATTAATCTGCGCCAATAAATCTCGCAGGAAATCAATGACACGTACAGTTTTATCTGTCCAGAACGAGTCTAGTATGTGTTTCGGTATTCATTGATTTATTTTTAAGTGTGCTATGTAATTGGTTTACTGATTAATTAAAGTGAGCCAGTCAATTTCGACGCTATAAAAAAAAAACGTGACAATAATTTTGTTTTAAATTTAGCGTAGATTCCTAAATGTGATATTTTTTGGACATACGAAAATGCCATCACTTTAGACGTATTTTTGGATCAAAACAATTTCCTATTAATAGTTTTAAATGTTCCTTATTGTTTTATTTTTATCGCAATGTCTTCGTATATGTTTTATTTTGTTTAATATTGAGTTTATGCAAGCTATACTGAGATACCAACAATCATTGTCAGTTAAATTTCAAAATAATACGAGATTGTAAATTAAATAACTTCATTTAAATTGTATGTTTAAAACTTCTAACTGTAGCTTTGACAATTGTCTTATTAATCATCCACTAATAATAAAAAAACACTGAAAACACTATGAACTTCAAAATCTATCGTCATAAACTTCACTGTACTGGGCATACGTTTCAGCAGCTAAGCTTTCATCATAAGATATATTAGTTCGGACAGCCAGTAAAATTTTGTAAACTTTCCTAAAACATAATATAATTGGGTTTCAATATATAAATAACATATTTATATTAGGTCCTAAGAAGTGCATAACCATTTGTATAGACAAACACTTCAAACTCATTAAAAACCTATTATATTTTATGCCCTATTATGATAATTTCCAGAATAATCCTCACCGCCACAAATAGCATTATTTTTGGCACAATATTGCAGGTAATAAATTTACAATACTATTTGGGGTGAGAGTGGGCCATCCTAATAGGGTATTGTGTATCGATAAATGCTCTAGTTTCCAAATAAACCTGCTTGTGCCTGTGTTAGTGTTAAGAACCATTTTGTGCGAATCTTATTAAAGTTATTAAAATGTCCAGAGGAAATCCGACGAGTTTAGAAAAGTGTTGTTTTTCATCAAGAAGGTTATTCAGTACGTCAAATTTCCGAAAAGAAACATATTAATAAATCGACTGTTAGTGATATCATTCGGAGACATCAACGCATGGGCAGTTTAAGAGTTCGAGCACGTTCGGGTAGTAAAAACTCACGCCGACGAGAAATAGCCGCACACCCCCGCAAGACAAAATTCTGTTATAACACAACAGTGAAGATTACAAGCTGCAAGTGTTCACGGCCGCATTGCAACAAAAAAAACCCCTACTTCGACGGGGAACAGGCAAAAACGGCTACAGTGGGCAGAAACACATAGAAATTGGACAGTGGATGATTGGAAAAGGGTCAGTCTATAGATGAGTCAAACTTTGAGGTGTTTGGACAATCAAGGCGCGTTCTTGTAAGAAGAGCGAAAGGACAGAGAATGTTCAAGCATTGTATAGTGTCAACTGTCAAGCAAGGAAGAAGTTCTGTGCTTGTTGGGGGTTGTTTTTCTTAGGCCGGTACAGGAAATTTGAAATGAATCGAAGGTGTTTTGCGAAAAGAGGGTTTGTTATTGGGAAACACTGCAAAAGATGCAATACCATTGGGACAACGTTTAATCGGCGAAAATTTTGTATTCATGCAAGACAACGACCCCAAACACTTAGTTGCGATATGTAAAAATTTCTTAAAAGAAGAACAAGATAATGGCACTTTACAAATAATGACATGGGCACCGCAAAGCCCCGATCTGAACCCCGTAGAACTGTTATGGGATAAATTGGATAGGAGGGTCCGAAAAGTATGGCCTATACCTCCTAGCCTAGCCCCCCTGTGAAACATTTTACAAAAGGAATGCACTAATATCTCAGATAGAGTCCTTGAGGAAATAGTGGAGCGGACTGAGTGGGACGGATTGTGAAAGCTGTTTTTCGCGCAAAAGGGGGTTCCTTTGACTAATCAATATTTATTTTCCGTTAGAATTACTTTTATTTTTACCATTGTTTAATTTTAATCGCTATTAATAAAATATAATAAAATTTTTTAGTTTTGGGAAAATGAGTTTGAATATTTTCTCATTTTTTTTAAAAATTATTTGTGTGTCCGAACTAATATGGACGGTAGTGTACATATGCGACATAATTCGATATCTTTACCTTTTCCTATTTTCTTTTCTTCTAAAATTGAACAGCTAAATTCCCATTTTTTATGTCGTTTAAAACTTAAATATGTAATCTTATCATCGTCAAAATTGCAAGTTTTAATTTTCTCTAATGCAAAAGTTACAGATATCTTTTCGCAAAAAACGCGATACCTGAACCACTGTGTGGCGTGCAAAAAACTAGGAGGTCCCTAAATTAGTGATTAATAGTTTATTTCAAACCAAGGGAAGAAAGTGTTGGGAAGTTCGTAATTGCCCAAGGTCTGCAAGATAGTTTTTTTTTTTTTTTAAAAAGAATACAACTCCCAGCTAGTTTCGTTTTAACGTAATATCATAAACAATTAAAAAATTTACCCTTGACAATGGTATATTTAGTTTTATTATTTTTTAAGCTACCACATCCGAAAGTATCGACACTAGTAAGTAAGTTATCGAATTAAATTTTACCGTACTCTTCTGTGAAGATTCTGAAGTTTCTCTGGGTTCGGTTGTCAAAATAGCCGTCATTCAAATATAAGTAATCTATATTCTGAACACTACAACTGAAAGTAAATTAATTTTAGCAAGTGGTAATTATGTGGTAACCGAAAAACGGCTGGAAAGTGTCTTATCGAACTTATTTGGTTGTTCGCCTCGACTTGCAAGACTTTCCAGTCTTGATAAGTAAATAACTACAGTTGCTCGCAGTGAAAATCGTACGGTCTATAATATATAAATTTTGTAAAAATTGTCGAATACTTATATATTCGAAGAAAATAAATAAATAACTGCGAATTACGATCGTATAATACGTGTATGTCGATATTATACCGGATATAGAAAAAAATAAATGGTGTATCCTATTAATTTTTTTTATCAATAGTAACATGCAAGTCGTGCACCTCACATTCAAAATCGTACAAACAAAGATAGCTCACATCATGAATCCGTCGTGATGCAATGAAAACTTCAAAGGATTTTTTTTTATAGTAGAAGGTTTGTATAAGTTTCACAAAATACCTTCTTGAAAGATTAGTTCAATTTTGTACTTCAAGTCAGCAAGACCGTTTTTAAAATGAAACAAACTACCGTTGCAGTAAGTGAACTTGCGATTCATCATTTTAAAAATGGAAAATCATATAGAGAAATTGCAAAAATTATTAATCGTAGTTCTTCCACGGTGCAATACATAATTAAACGTTATAAAACTGATAATCGTGTTGTAAATAAAGCAAAAGTTTGTCCAAGAAAAAAATTAAATAATCGTGATGAAAGTTTGATTATTGGAAAAGTTGAGAAAGATCCAAAAATTAGTGCACCAAAAATAGCTGCAGATATCGAACAATATCTGAACAAAAAGGTAAACCCAGAAACGGTGCGAAGAGTGTTGAGAAGATACAAATATAACTGTAGGATTGCGCGAAATAAGCCCTACATAAATAAGAGAAACAGGATTAAGAGAATAGAATTTGCTAAAAAATATATAAACGAGACATTTAACTTCTGGAAAAACGTCATCTTTACAGACGAGTCCAAGTATAATATATTTGGATATGATGGTAAAGTTAGAATTTGGCGTAAACCAAATGAAGAGATGAAGGTGAAAAATCTGCGTGCGACCGTAAAACATGGAGGTGGATCACAAATGGTATGGGGATGTGTTTCTGCGAGTGGTGTAGGAAATCTTGTGTTTGTGGATGGTATTATGAATAAATGGGGTTATTTGGACATTTTAAAAAAGAATTTGAAAAGCAGCGCTGAAAAAATGGGGATTTTAGATAGATTTCGATTCTATGCTGATAATGATCCGAAACATTCTTCAGGCATTGCGAAAGAATTGACATTGTATAATTTCCCAAAAGTCATTCAAACACAGCCACAATCACCAGATTTGAATGTGATTGAGCATGTACGGCATAAACTTGAGGGCGGCATCCGGAAACACGAAATTTCCAATAAGCAACAATTAAGACCAGTCCTTCAGGAAGAATGGCAAAATATCGATGAGGAGTACCTTACAGATTTAGTCAAGTCGATGCCTCGAAGACTACAAGCGGGACTTGATAATCGGGGTTATTCAACAAAATATTAACTTATTACTTTGTCATGTTTTGGTAATTTTTCAGAAGTGTACGATTTTGAATGTGACCTTTATTTTTGGAACAGTTTTTATTTTTATTTAATTTGCAATTATGAAGGATAGGAAGTTGAGTTGATCTGTGATCATTTTATTCTCATGATGTTGAGAAATATATTAATTATTAATTTCTTGTTTTAATTATTTCTAAAACTGTGCTTTGTCATAAAATATAGCTTAAAGTACAGCTGTACGATTTTCACCGTGAGCAACTGTATTTCCGTCAAATATTTTTTTTTCAAAGCTGTCATGTTTTCCATGATTTATGTGACTGTTTAATTATAGCAAATAAAACTAATCTGATTAAAATTTATTATCATAAATTCAATTACAGAGTCATGTCCTTGTACAAAATATATCTGTTTATAACGATATGCTGTTCACACCACTTGAAGTTCGTACGGCAGCACTTGCCACTGCCATTAATTTATTACCTGAGAAATCGAAAGATTTCCTTGTTCGGTAGGTACAGTACATAATAAATTAGCCCACCTTAGAGTTAACTACTTTTTAGTACTTATAGTTAAAATAAAACCAAAAAGATACCTAGTGTAATTTCAGTTTATTTAATGTAATAACGTGGTAGCAATATATTGATTCCAATATTTTGTTAAATCACCATGTGCTTTAATGACAGCTTCAATTCTTGCCAGCATACCGTCTATGCAGGCATTAGCAATACGAAATATGAATCAGTTCCAATATAAAAACGTATTGGAAATACTTTTAATACCATTCCACGGATCCCTGAGATCATCGACTAAAGCTTTCTTTGAGAACCACACACACTAAAAAATAAAATAAAAACGTATAAGGTAAAATTGCCAAAAATTGGGAAATTTACTAGAAAACTTTAGGTATATTTTCCAATTTTTGGTAAATTTACCCTATACATTACTGGAATTTTCCGTAGAAATTGTAAATATTTTTTAGTGTGTAGGATACCAATACTGCCATGGGCAGGTAATTCTCCTGATCTCAACACGATTGGGAATGTTTGGAGTGCTTTTGAAAAAAAATAGAGTTTATGCGGTGCCTAACTCGACAAAAGATATTTTAAAAAATAATCTTTATTTAAAATATGGCACAAAGCACATAAGAAAATAACGTCGCTGAAACCAATTCAAATACTCAAAATTTGGAAAAACGATAAAGACCTCCAGGATATTGCTAAAGCTTGCCAATCAATGTATTGTTACCACGTTATTGCATTAAACAAACTAAAATTACGCTGTTATTTTTGTTTTATTTTAACTATAAGTATTAAAAAGTAAAAAACTCTAAGGTGGGCTAATTCAATTGACAGGCACTGTAATACACTTCGCCAAAAAAGTATCGCATAAACTAAAAAAGGGCATTTATGAACCAAGATATTTTTATACGTTCACAAAAAGTTTGCCTCGTGTATGTGAACTATAAAAACACTAACAAAATAATGGAACATAGCGTTTTTACTTTTTTTTTTCCTAAAAGAACACATTTAGAAAAATGCATATGTGTAAGGTTTGTTCAGTTGTTTATTGAAAGTCTTCCTATACGGACAAATTTTAAAGTGCGAAGTCAGAGTTCTGTACCAACGCTTTTAAAACTAAAATGAGCAATTTAACTTCAGAACAAGTGGCTGCTATAGTTGCTTTAATCGAAGATGGACGATCTCAAGCATACGTTGCTAATTTGATGAACATCAATCAGTCAAGTGTTTCTAGAGCCGTAGCCAGATATAGGGAAACAGGCATTTACACTAGAAGACAAACAAAGATTATGCGATACTTTTATGATTCAAAACTAAATTATGCGATACTTTTTTGGCGGAGTGTATTATCCCTTTTTGTAATGTTTACGAGTATGTTAAAATTCTTTATGTGGGAAGACCACTGAGTCGTTGATACATTTGTGATAAAGAATGACAAACCATTGTTTTTAAATTTTCTCGACTCCAAACACCACGACCAAAAACACGAGACGATAAAATTTTCTTTAATTTTCTGGAACATTAAATTAATTAATAACAGGTTTGATAGTTAGCTCGCAATACTGGTTAAAATTTTCTAGTGATGTCATTTTCGCAAGAATAGGAGAACAAAATGAAAACAATAGAACAACTAATGGCAAAGACAGGACTTCACCTACCGTCCAGCAGTTCCTCCACGGCCGTACGAACGCCTTTATCGAAGGCCCTCGCGTCGGCTGCCGTCTGAAACGTCAGTCCAAACTTCTTGTCCCCGGTTTTCCAGTGATGAAACGTCGGCATCACTTTATTGTACTCGAAGTCTTTTTTAATCGTACAACTTAAGACGATCTGTAATAGACGCCAACGTCAGATGGACTCTCACATCAGGTGTACACGCGCGCGGAGTTCCGCGGGGCGGTCGTACAGGACCGTATATATGTATAACAACGGCCGTTCGCAATTTTGTGGGGTCTGGTTGAGTGAATCGAAAGGGGAAACGGTAGTAGTAGATGTATTTGCCTACTCACACTTTGGTCGCTTATCCTTATTCCGTGGATCAGGTAGTCGTGTTTGGGTTTCTCGGTGCCCGGGACTGCCGAGGGAGACGGTCGGGGTTTCTTCCTTACGGAAACGTTGCTGAGTCCCCCGCCGCCTAACGGAACCCAGCCCCCCGAACTGTCATCCCTTGACATCACCTGTGCACGTACGCGCACCAGGTAATTGCCACTGTAACAAAATTATTAACATTAGAATATTTTATTACTCAATACGAGATGAGCATAATCAAAAACTTGAAGACCCATTTATACAGTGTCACACACAAAGTTTATTTGTGTAACAATATAGTGTACATAAATTGTCAAAAGAATTGTCACGTTACTTTCTACAACTATTAAATTCAGCATTGCTTGCGAATTTGTTTTTTCTCCAATTTTTACTAATACCAAGTTTTTAGTTATTATAATTAAGACAAATCTGCATAAATTTAATTATTTGTGTCAATAGCACCACTTTTACTCGTTACTTAATTTTGTGTAGGTACTTGACTATTGGGTGTACTGACATTCTTGGGCCAGCACCCTTACTCAGGACATTTTATGAAGTTCTGTTTTGAAAGTTAGAAAACCTTTTAGCGTTTTAGCAGACATACAGATATACTCAGATGTATTAGACACCTATTTTTTTTGCGAATAATCAAAGTAAGGTGAGTATAAAATAAAACTCTTAATTTAAATGCCTTATAAATAGTATTTTAACAAAGAATCTTAATAATTGTGGCATTTCTGTAAGATTTTAATGCAGTTGCAATACTTTTTTGAGTGCGTAAAAAACTGACGTCTCAGAAACGTGAACATGCATAAAAATTTTATCGATTTAGGAAAAGTATCTATAAAAACTGTTGTAAAATCATAAAAATGATTACTTAAACACTTAAATTAACTGCCACAGATGTAATGCCAAAACACGAAATTAATGGTAAATAATAGAGATTTCTATTACTTTTGAGCATAGCTGTAGTTTTTACTTACTTTTCTACTTGAATTAAATGTGTTACTGAGTTTATACATGCAATAAACATCAAATGTCATCTTTATGTCAACATCTCTTCGCATTAAAATCTTACAGAAATGCGACAAATTATTAAGATTCTTTATTAAAATACTATGTATAACGCATTTACATCAAGAGTTTCATTTTATACTCACCTTACTTTGATTATTCGCAAAAAATATAGGTGTCTATTCCATCTGAGCATATCTGTATCTTGCGTGTGTGTTGCCAGTAAGCTAATTAGTGGCTCTTTGAAATTTGTGTAAAATACTTTTGTGTGAATAACTTTATATATTATTTGATTAGCAATATACTTAAAAGGGATTGAAATTTGCGTATAATATTGTACAGTGCCGAGGTATATAGACGAGACCACTGTAAGTAAAGGCCTACCTTATGCACGCTACGTACACAGATAAAAATACGGAGTTGGATTTAACACCGTTTCAACACTTTTCCGGTGTTCCCTCGCGACCATCCGTTCAAGGAGCCTCCATTTAAGAGTTAAATATTTTACACCTCAACGGAAGAAACGTGGAGGCAATTTCATCCTAGAACTGTGAATTTCCTCCAATAAGGAGGATGTTTCTCCTCTTACGAAGGTAAAACACACCGCTGGGGGGTTAATGGGAGCTACTGAAATCCATATCAGAGGTAACTACCTCCTTAATAGATGAGATTACCACCGCCAAGGAGAGATTCTAACTCCATTTGAGAGTACATTCCCTCCTTAACAGACGAAAATGCCTCCGTTACGGAAACTATTGTTCCATGACGGTGCTATTGAAATCCATATCGGAGGTAACTTTTTCCGAAACAGAAGAAATTACCTCTTTTAGCCAGCGTTTCTAATTCCATATCAGAATTAATTGATTTCATAGCGAAGTTACTGGAAACCAAAACGAAGTCAATTTTTTTCATAATAGTAATTTCCCCAGTATGGGGAAGCGCCACGTAATTCTCTTCTGTGGGCGATTGCAGTCACAGTACCTTTTATACGATATCAACCATGTGTAAACATCATATAGATATTACATAGTCACAATTTACATTGAGTAAGAAGTACAAAGATTATGAAACAAGCGTAGCGCCATCTTTACGACAAAATCTATAGTATCATATTTATGTAGCTAAACGAATTATCAGTATTATGATATTCCTACTATATAGATATAAAACTATACAGCATTCATTTCATTTCATCTCATTATTAATGCGGTTTCCAGTTATGTATAATAATCAAAGTAAGGTGACTGTTGCTAGCACCTAATCAAATAAACACAACACCTTTTGATATTCTGATACTTTATGCGTAAATATATATTATATTTCTTGTCTGCGGTTTCCGTTCATACACGATGTGTATCTGTACATACAGAACTATACGTGTTATGGCTAAACAATAAAAGGAAGGGTTTCTGCTATTTGACGCCATTTTCAAGTGGCTCCCTCATACAACGTTTACGCATGTGTTCATCGACGACCATTAACCGAACTCCACTTTGGACAAAAAAAATTCCCGAAAGGATTATTTTTCTCCTGTTCGGTGTAAAACTGATGGAAATAAATACGCAACTAAAACTATGTATTGTATTCAAAAAAATAACTCCGATAAAAACGGAATATTACATGAATCGGATACATTTAACAGCGTTTAGTAGTTGAAATAAGAATAACCCTGATATGGAGAGAATATAATATGCAATGAATACATTTAACTGCGTTTGGGAGTATACAAATATCCGTAGCGGAAATAATAAGAAGGATGTTTTCTCCGTGTTGAAGTTAAAATATCACGGAGGACATTGTGAGCCTCCGTTTCGGTGGGGATTTTGTCCGAAAGGGATAAAATGCCCACCGTTTTGTAGATATACAGCTCTTTTCTCTACATAAAGCCTTCCGAATCGGAGACTCTGTATTTCACTCCGCTATATTTTTACCTGTGTAATAGCAAAACAGATGTACGTGCTAGGCTATGTACTGAATTGGGCCGCTGGCGCTGTAATGTTGCAGGTGTTCGGTCGTCCATCTATGGATTATATTTAGATACTTTTTTTCGTTGCTGCTGTATTATAATTTATATCATGTATGTTTATATAGTTTCTCAATGAATGATGTAAAACACAAAAGCATCGTTACAATTGAGTTGGTTTCAAGAAAAAACAAATTTGTATTAGAGTGCTGAAAATTCTACACTGGTAAAAAATAAAAAGCTAGTGACTTTTTCCTATCGCATTTTCCCGTTAGTAACGTGTTTGGTCGTATGAATGTTATCTGTTATTTGACATAATTTTCAAAGTCAAAATTTACCTATAGTAAATCATTTAAAAAAGCTTCCTATATAATGCGAACTTTAGTGTGACACTGCTATCTAAAGGAATTTTCTAGTGATCAGCAAAGCTTTTCAATAAAAAAAAACAAACATATCTGCATTAAAAAACAAAGTATATCCCTCTCTTATATTTTATCGGTAACACTAACTGATATAGAGAAACTACGTGACGTCGGATGTGCAAGTTCCGCGGAACAGCTACAATAATTACACAATTCCCATAACAAGAGGCAGCGCTCGGAATTGGATTATCAGAAATATCCTTTTTAAACAGAAATGACGCATGGCTCTCCGTCGCCGTACAGGAAGTAGCAATTACATTATTTGTAGGTCATTCGTCTAGCATCAGCTTCAAATGGTTTTTTCTCTACTTTTGTTGCACCACAATACGTAGTAAAACTAATCGTATACTAAGTTTAAATTTAGAGTGATGGCAATTATCCTATAGGAGTAGATTAAAATAACCACTGGCTAAAGATGATAAATGATAAATACGCATATTGTACTGTAATTACGTAAGTAAACATTCGATTTTTAGATACCGATATGGAAAAGCAATAAATTTCCTAAATTGACGTCAACTCAAAATCCACCCAGTTTCAAAAATTTTGTAAAAACGGTTCGGTGGATTTATAGTTAGCAAGCTTGACAAATTACCCAACATAACCTCAATTTAATTTAAATCGTTTTGTGTCCGTTTCTTGATGGTTTCTTGCGGATTTTTGATATTTGGATTACAGATAAATTATTTATAGACTAGATATACGAAAGCATGGAAGAAGTATTATTGGAACTCGACGGAGAAACTGTATTATGCAGCATTATCACAGATGAAATTTAAGAGATCTCATTGAATAAAAATGTTTTCAATAAATAATTTGTTTATATTACAGATCATACTAAATACATTGAAAACTTTAATAAGATTAAAATGACCAAATCTTCAACTGCTGCAGAGGTGGAACTAGCAAATACCTCACATTCCGCAATAGAAAATCCAAAGAAGAAATAGGGGATCAAAGGAACCTAAATTGTTAGCTACCTTACGTCTTCAGAGAGAAGCAGAATTGCAGCATCCCAAATGTAAGAAAACTAAATTATGGGAGAGTATCAAACAAGACATAGAAAAACATAATTGCAAAGTTACTGTTGATGAATCCCAATAGAAATATCGGAATCTCCTACAAACTTACAAATTAAATAAAGAAAAACAAAAATCAACTGCTGTTGTTTTTTGTTTTGATAAACATTTAAATGGAAAATCATCTGTTATGCCTGCTGATAATTTGCTATGTAACAGTCTAGATCAGTGATTCCCAAAGTGGTCCAGGGAGACTCGACGGGGGTCTACGTTGGCGTGACAAAAAAAGGGGTTCATAATTCGTAAGCGGGGGTCCACGAACATTTATCTGGTTCCGATAGTGAAGAACTAAAATGTTGGCTTGAGTTCACCTATCAATGTAAGCTGCCGTCCGCAATGCTTGTTCAGACGTGCAAAGGGACGAAGTACGACTTGTGGTGTGTGCGCTTGCAATCTTGCATGAACTTGTAGCCACACCTAGTAGCGAAAAATTTGAGTGATAAATTGCACAAATCGCTTCAATTTGTGATTAATGCAGTTAACAAAATAAGAAGCAACGCATTGAATACGCGTTTATTTGCACCATTGTGCAATGAAAATGATGAAGACTTCCAACGATTGCTCTTACATACTGAAGTACGCTGATTGTGCATGTTTAACACGATTTTCCTCACTTTTGAATCAGTTTTAGAGTTTCTGGAAAGTAAAGATCCAGATTTAAAAGAAAACCTAATCAATTTGAAAGCAGACATCGCGTATTTGACAGATTTGTTCAAAAAATTTAATGACGTTAACTTACAATTACAAGGGGACAGCCTCAATTTAATAAAAACAAAGGGTGTAATTTCAGCTTTTCTTGGAAAATTGAAATTTATGAAGCAAAAAATTAGTCGGCGCGAATTTTCCCAGTTTCCAAACTTGTCACAGGTAGAATGCCTTGATGAGGATATTCATACATATGTACGTTCAACATTTAATTGCCCTGCATGATGACTTTAAAATCAGATATGAAGATATTCTGACGATGGAAATATCACCATGGATCATAAATCCACTTGATGAAACGGAAGTGGAGAATGTGATATTACAAGAGGAGCTACTCAAGCTTAGCACTATTGAGGAACTGAAGGTGAAATTTAAAAGAGGGTATCAAACATTTTGGCTGCAGGCAGAAATACCCGAAAAAATATCCTGGACTGTGGGGCATTGCGAGAAAGCTTTTGATAGCGTTTCCCTCGTCATATCTTGTCGAGAAAAGTTTTAGTGTCGTTACAAACCTTTTAACAAAAAAAAAAGGAGCAGATTGAATATCACAGAACGGGGAGATTTGCGGTTATTCCTAACAAAACTGAAGCCAAATATTGATAATTTGCTGTCAATCCATCAAGTACATCCCTCCCACTAAAATTATGACTATTTTGTGATTGTCATTGTAGAAGTTACGTTACGTTATTAATATTTAATTTTAATTATATTACGACTGTTATCATATTACAATGTAATATGATAACAATAATAATTAATAGTGTAATGATTACATATTTGAATAAATACAACACAAGGAAATATACTATTTTTCTTTTTATTTTTACCACTCAGTAGAAACAGTGACTGTTTCACCTGCCTTATGCTTCTGGATACCAATGTACCATCGGCTAATCTCCGATTGCAACACCTATTTGCATCTATATTTCCCAGTTTTTCTTTTTCTATGTTAATCTGTATATAATTATATAGGTGTCTTATTTAAGAGCTGTTATGCTAATTTTTCGCAATTAGTATGCTTTAATTGCTAACTAATACATGTCTTTTCACGTTTCGCCTCCACTGTATTTACATATTTTTGTCAGTTCGTATTTTCGCTATGCTGCACAATGTTTAGAAACCATTGAATATTTCATTAATATCCTGGCTGCGATATTCGGCCCTCTCTAAAAATCCCTATATGACAGCGGGGTTCCGGTGCGTTTGCTTTACAAAATCGCAGATGAAAAGGAGCACAAGTGGTGCATGCAGACATTTGGGAATTGTGAATACACCTAATACCCGCTTACGGTATTTACGTAGGTATACTCAGTGAACCAGAAAGTTACGCCCACGTACCGTGTTTATAGTCACCTAAAATTGCGTCCGCATTTACTTCCACACGTGCCCCTGATAAAGTCCCTAATTCGATCGATAGGTACGCTTTATAATGAGCAATTATTGGAGATGAAATTCACATATGGCCACCCACACCTAAGCACGTACATATAATAGTTGGTTGGTAGGTGTAAATGCCAATTAAAAGAAGTTTAAACGATTTTAATGTATTATATCGGAATAAAATAAGGGAATTATTCATATTCGCGGTTATTTGCAAAATTATTCAAGTAATGCAAGAATGACCTATAGTGATAACTGGTAGCGTGGTTTTCCTGTTCTACTTCATCAAATTAAGCAAATAATTGCCAAAAAAATCTTCTTTTCTTTAACATAGTGTTTTCAAAGAAATTATTGCTTAGCGCTAAAAACCTTTTTCGGGTTTTACTGTTAAAAAAAAAACAGCAACATAATTTTGACAATAAAACGAAGAAACAATCCTCTCTGCTAAAACTGACTGTAATTTTAAAATTTTCAGCGATTTTATAAACTGTAATCAAATGCGATATGTGACATTATAAAGAACTTAACCAAAGAAAATAAGCGATCGATAAAGAGATACATTTTGTGGTGCCATGCTATTCATGCTATTTTCAAAACGTGTAATAAATGAATATACACGTATGCGGTTCCAGAAATGTACTGAAACGTATTGCTTTCTTGAATTTTATCGTCTGTGTGTTTTGAATACGAATAATCCAAGGACAAAGTTTCCGTATACCGGAGGCTCTGTCAACATAACCCCTCATCGGATGCTGCAATCATTACGTGCGTTTGTCTATTGTGTGGAAGATTTTCCTCGTAGTATTTTTTCCTGTATTTAATTTTACCTCCATGCACTTCGGATAGAATTTAGTTAGTAATAATAATAATAAAGTTCGATATGAATCTCAATATTTTTGCGCCTTCCACAACAATTTCTTGACCAGCCATTTACTAAAAGTATCTTCCCCAAACGACATGATTGTTGAATTTTTTGGATCTTCACGTATGTAGTAAACACATCGCATTTTAGATGCACGGATAAGATGCAAGGGGTTATTGCCATGGATTACACTATGCTTTTTATCAAAAGGTTCTCTCAGATATAATTTCTGTCATGGTACACACACTATCGTTCATAAGTGTTTGGGCACCCATATTTTATGAAATCATTTACACAACATAGCTTCTAGGAAATTCATTCTTGCAAAATTGAATAATTATAGAGAAAGCAATAAATTTGCACAAATGCTGCATCATAAATTACTTTATTACATGCAGTAAACAGAAATAGGTTATTATATATATATATATATATGATACCCGTATAAAATCAAAAGAAAATTAAATTTTATATCCATTTATGTAAAAATTGCTATACCGTTCAATTTAAAAAAATCAAGTTATCCATGATTTGAGAGGTCGAAAATTACAGATCCCTATTTAATAACGCTGTAATTTAAACGCAACAATTTTAAAATAAAAAACGTGCGCTGTTTCATGGTTAAGCGAAAACCGAAAACCTCATCTTTCTAACTTTCGTATTTCCTGAGGTATTTCCAAACACCGAAGACACTGCAAATGTCATTTTTTTCGAAAAACGTCATGTAATTTGGAAACGGTACAACTTAGCCCCAATGTATCCCTAACGTATTGTTATTTAAATTTAACAAGGAATCCAAAAGTGCAATAATATACAGGGTGTTCCATTTAAAATAATAAAGTTAGTATCTACTTCCGGTACAACCGGAAGTCCGCCATTTCTGAAACTAATTTTAACATGTGTAGAATATGATTCGAGGCAACATTTATTTGAAATATTTTTTCAAAAAGACAATAATAAATCGGCTAGGGACCGTTGCATCTTAGGCTGGACACCCGGTATAACTAAATCATTATCCTGTGCCAGTTCACCGCGAATTTAAAACCCTTTGAAACCTACATGCCTACGAGAATAAACACCGCATAAACTGCAATAAAAAATGCATAAAAAAGTTTAATAAAAACCGAATAACAGCATCGGGCTCGCGTGTATCGTTTACGGCGCACACTAGCGCGATTTTCGTCGCATCATCTCGTCCCCCCCAACGGCTATGATTCATAAAAGCTGCCGCGGCGTTATCAAAGCGATGTTATAATAGCGCTACCGGCGAACGCATTATTGACGTCACTATCCCCACCATACAGAGATACCGCCTGCCTATCCCCACCCGAGCGGCTCGTCTATCCGGCCCCTCGGATACCGCACGTGTTCGCGCCAACTCCGCTATATAGGTAACTGGGTGGAAAGTTCAACGTCCGATCACGAAGAAAACTGCCCCACGGATTCACCTGACATGACCACGACGTCGTCCTTACCCCCTCTGCTTCAGCTTTAGAACGCGAGTGGCGTGAAATATTATTTTCTTAATGAATGAAAATAGCTTCGCATTATTTTTACGACGAAAAGAATCAGTTTTAAACAGGTAAAGGTCAAAAGTGCACAGGGAGAAACTGCCTTGAAGTTGAATGGTCGTAAAACAAGAAAGATTCAACCAACAACAACAGCTGGAGACATCATTAATGCTTATGATAAGACATAAACTAGGGGCCGGTTCTGGATGTTCAGGGATAATGACAAATAAAATGTCAAAGGTGGTTGAAAAAATTTACTTACGCTACTTTTACAAGTTTTAAATAGTTGCATACACCAATCCCAGATGAGTACTGCAGATAATGAATAGAAAACATTGCTTATGCTTATTATTGCAATTATCTTTTGTTATTGCATCTTACCACACTACCTAGTTATAAAGATGTGCGGTTGCTGAATCAAAAAATTGGCAAAACTCTTTAAGCTAAATTTAGCAAAATTTTAATTTTGTAAATCAGTCTTTTGTAAGTCAGTTTTGATTTTTCTCAAATGTCATTTTATATATGTTGATGACTTTAAACTACGTTAGGCCAATGGTCCGACCAATTGAAATCATTAAACCGGAAGTTTTATATTTAAAAAGAAAGGTATAATCTATAGTTTTAATAAAACGATGATGCAAATATGGTATTTATCTAATTTCACGCTTTGCAAACGATTAAACATTGAATTTACTCATGTACGAATATATTCTGGAGGAAGTTCAACCCAAATCTCTTCAATTTTGTCTCTTAACTCTTACGCTTTTACAGGTCTAAAGTTGATTGTGTAGATTTTCTTCATAAAATAACCCCACATATTCTCCATTGGGTTTAAGTCCGGCCTTTTAGAAGGCCACGGCAAACTGGATGGTTTTATTATGATCTCTAAAAGATTTTCATTTCGTCCATAAGTTGATATCTTCCTTTGACCGGATCCCCTTCTTTTTTGTATTTCCCATTTTGGCTTTAAGTCTTAAAATGGTGCTTTTGTTAACAAAAAATCTTGCAGCTAATCTACTAGCCGACTATCCTCCTTCTATTAAGGTAATTATTTCGTTTGTTTGGGCATAATTCAAATGCGGAATGAGTTTTAAATTTTGACATTTAAAATGAGCTCCAAGATCTATAAAAAACCACATCTATAGAGCAAAATTTCAAGTGTATTTTTTCTTAAGACATCCACATGGTGTAGGTGAAAGAAAGGTGTTCTTAACTATATGTATATTTGGTTCGTACTCTTCTGGTGACTATGTGAGAATGCTCTGTATATGCAATGATATTGTCCGTTTTATGTGAAAGTGAGCCTATTTTCTCGTCCCTTTGCGTTAGTTTAAAACGTATTTGAAATACCTACTTAGTAGGGAACAAGAGAAAAAAGGCAACCACCGGAGGCGGACATATCGCATTGCAGCAGTTTATGGGCTTCTGCAATTACGTTTGTCGAAAGTGACAATGCTCGACTTTTGACCGTGATTTACGATCACTCTCTCTTTTCAAAGGTTTTAAGGCCGAAATGAACATCGCTACATTCCTCGACACTATCTTATTTGTCTTGGGCCTTCGCAAATGGCAAACTTTTTCTGATGCTTAGAGCTGGAGACTTGCTGGAGACAAGTGACTTGGGTCAATTTTAATATAATATAAAAGGTTATATTTAAGCGTGGCTGATGGTCTAGTGCCGTGAACGCATGGCTATCAGTCACGTGATCCAGGGCTCGAATTCCAGGGCCTGCTCTCAAAGTGAGCTTTCTTAGTTTTTTCACTCCTTGGCGTAAGCGTAATAATAACTCATGGCCGGCCGATGCCCCTGTAATTGGCAAAAGCTGTTGGGGGACTTCCTAAGTAATAGTAAAGACTTCCTAACAAATATTTCAGCAAATGTAATGTCATCAATGCGATTGTGATGCATTTGCTTCAAAATATTTTTTCATCCGATTCACGGTGGGACCGGTTTTTGGTAAAAAAAACCTAATGTTCACTACGGATTCTTGATGAAAAAGTTCTCACGAATAGGAGGTCGCATATCAAGCCTTTACCGGGTTTTGACCAATTAACTGAAAAAACCATCCATTTTAGCGAATATTCATAAAAAAATTAACGTACGCCCCAGGGAAGTTACAACTATTTAGGTGTCCCCTATAAGAGGTCTCCCGTAAGTAATGTCTTGGTAATATTCTTTTTTTGTTTTTGGTAGAAGATAGATATAGGCAGATAAAAGGTGATACGTCCTCGAAGGGTAAATTGAAATTGGTTTTTAATTCGTTTAAGATATTAAACTATTTTCTTTAAATTGCATTTTAACCAAAAAGAATAAGTTTTTAATCGTCTGTCTGTCTGCCTAAGTCAAAACTTTCTATCTATTGAAATGCAAATAGGATAAAGTTTCTACTTGGGCAGTAAATTCCTTTTGACGAAACAACTAATGTTTGCTTCCTTTTTTTACATTTTTTTTTAGGAGGTTGACATTAATAATAATTTTTACTCCAGCATTTTAACACTTTATTACCTCCATAACTGGTTGTACCTGGTTGCAAAACTCGCAGGGCATCTTACTATCATAGCTGGAGTAAAGCGGAAGTTTTTTCTAATTGGTCCTTTTTCCAAATCACGTCGAAAAACCTGGATGCATATCAAAGCAAATCTTTTTGGACAATTAGTATTCCGTAAGATACTAAAGGGTGTATAGAGCAGTAATTGGAGATTAAGTAATGTTTTTCTGCTAATCACTGTAATTAATTGGAGGCAATTTTTATTATTAAAAATTTTATCTTATATACGATTTGAACCTGACACCTCTCGTTCACCGGCCGAGTGCTCTGAGGTGTACTAGTTCTTGTACGTTTTGGTTTTATTCGTTACCTCAAGTGGCAGAGCACTCGTCCGGTGAATGGGAGGAGACAGGTTCAAATGCCGCACAAGGTAAAATTTTTAATAAAAAAAAGTTGCTCAAATTAATTACAGTGATTAGCAGAAAAGCATTATTTAATGATTTCACACTCTAAGAAGTGCAAATTTGTAAGTAATTTGGGATGTCCGAGATTTTAATTATAAATAGTTAACTGCATTTAAGGATAATTTACTGCATATTTCCGATTTAAGTATTTGTGACCGCTTTTTCTTATTCTGTATGCAGATTCTATAGAGAGAATACTGTAGGAATCAAATATTAGATTAACAAAATATTAATATTTTGAAATAAGGTTTTTTTCCATCTTGTACGACTCCCATTCGGACATACTCATTTCCGCGTTCGCGTAAAAATATAAAGCGATTTATGCATCATCATCAACACAATCATTCATTTATATCCGCAGCAGCGTGCCAAGCGTCCGTGTCTGATTCATAGGTTTTCATTGATGGAACTCGTAAGCGACGACCGTCCGTCCGTTTAAAAATAAACTCGCGCCGTTTAAATGAAGCCGTGTTTTCAGATGTAAATGTGAATATGATGTATAGCGCGAGCGGGGGCTTGCGTGAATGATTATTCGGCGAGCGTTAAGTGATTACTTGAAGTCGAGTTTTGACGGACACGTTGTCAACTTCGTGTTACTTGCACGTTAAAATAATAAACGGATTATACATACCGGCGCGCGGTGTGTGCCGTGAAAAACGTTAATTTCGTGAATGGGAAGCGGAACGATGAAGCACCGCCTGTCGAATCGGTTTTATGTCCGAAATGAATCAGCAGTTTAAAATAGCTGTCGATATTTTTGGAGATTGCGGTACATAAATTAGATAATATTTAATGAGTGTGCTATATTAGGTAGGACATCCTTGAAGTTATATGGAGTTTTTGAAAAGATAATGTTGAGAATGATTTAAGTTGATCTATTGAGTTATCTTTTCTCTTCAAATTGAAAAACGAGATCTATTAGTAAGGACTGTGGTGTTGTATATCATTTTATTTATTTCATTAATATCTTCTGCATTATTATTGCTATTCATTGTACAGGGTGGGGCACAAGATATATTCATTTATATTAGTCTAAGTCTTTATACTTGATATGAATTCTGTTTTGTTTTAGTTTTTATTTCTCTACATGTAATCTATTATTATTATAAGCGTTTTTAGCATGGCTATTTGGAAAAGCAGGAACGTATAGCAGGTGATATCTACTTGCTTGGCCCATACATAGCATTTTGCACAAGACATGACTTTACGAGCAGAATGAGAACATGATGATGGCAAGCTCCACAAGATGAATTCCTACATCTGGTATAGATGGTCTCACAATTGACTTTATATACAATATATAGTTTTATGTACTGTCCGCACATATTGCCCAACCTCACCTATTAGGTCTTGTCTTACAAATCACGAAATTCTCTCATGCTGGAAATATTCTTTAGTATCCCCACTCCCACTGCCTAAAAAAAGGCATAAATGACTACAGTGGCCTGCATCCAATAAGCATTCTGCCAATATTATCGAAAGTTGCAGAAAAAATAGTTGAGTATCAATTGAAAGATTATATAATATCTAAAAATATTATATCTAGTGTCCAGTCCGACTTTAAGAAACATTACAAATTATAACACTGCGTTATTAAACGCAGTCGATGATGATATTAGAAGTACATATACGGGTAAATGAATCATAATGTGCTTACTTGCCTATTCTAAACTCTTTAACACACTAAAACTAAACCATGACATGATGCTGGTGGTTTATGTTGCTTTAAAATCTATATATACAAATATAATGCTCTTAAATAGAAAAACGAAGCAGTTGCTTTGTGAATTTCTTCTTCTGTCAAATTTTAATTACTATGATACTGTATATGCTTCGTGTATGTCAGCTGCTAATATATCAAAAAACCAAAAACGTTGAAAATTGGCGACTTTGCTTAATTTTCGGCTTCAGGCACGGGAAACACATCTCTGGTAAACTGAAAAACTTGTAATGACTTAATATCAAAAATAGGAGGTTACTTCATTCAGCAACATTGTATCACCGCATTATCGCCACTAGTGAGCCTCTGGCCAAAGAAAGATCGCAACACTTGCAAAACACTTCGCAAAATGGAACTACGGCACACATCGTCAAAGTGTCAATAGGTCTGTTCATTCTGACACTTGGGAGTTTATGATGCGAACATCTAGCGGCATGACGTCATGTTTTTCAATGCAAACTGTAATGCCGTAAAACGCTGAATTGACGCCAGTTTTAAATTCTCTGATTACTGGTGGTTTTGTCATGACGCGAAACCAATTCTTCAACTTAGACAAGTTGTAAATTCCAGAATCTAAATCAAACAGCCAACTAGCGCAAGGTCATAAAAGTCATGGCAAGCCAAATCAAACAGAAAAATATTATGTGCGTTTCTATGCAAGACGCTAGTGCCATCATTACATGTAAGTCAGTGGCTTAGCACAAGCGAACGAATCTGTCTCTTGCGAGAGTGAACCTTGGAGAGGTTCAATGCAGATTAGC
This sequence comes from Cetonia aurata, assembly GCA_949128085.1. Classification (NCBI taxonomy): domain Eukaryota; kingdom Metazoa; phylum Arthropoda; class Insecta; order Coleoptera; family Scarabaeidae; genus Cetonia; species Cetonia aurata. The sequence continues at coordinate 11,274,164 of OX421882.1, read as the reverse complement.
GTGTGTACGTATAACTGCAACAATGGGAACCTGTACATCGGCAGCTATTCAAATGGCACTTAAACCTCACTGCTGTTTACATCATATATTGGTGGAGACTGTATTCAAGAGGATTAGGGATAGGCCTCAATCTTCTGAAGGTCACCAAGTGAAGACATGCCAAACATATTCGTTCCTAAAAGAATTTACCACAAAGCTTAGATTAGCAAAAGCGATTCCACTCGCTTTTGATATTATCTTGAAACTAAATAGAAATGTCATCAAATGGTATGCGTACCCAAACACTGAGGGAACTTTTATAAGAATATATGGGCCTAGAAACAACAAATTCGAAAGCTTGGACAAATACCCAAGTATCTTCCGGAGAGAAACACATATTCTAGTAAGATGCGTATACAGTTTAACATTCGCAGAAACTGGCGAAAACAAGAAATTGAGTTCACATGTAGTCAGCTTGAAGATGATCTGGAAGTGTGAAAACACCAGCTAGAAAAAGGAACAAGTTCGTGTGGAAAGACTAAAAAGTGGAGTAAACCAGAGAAAATAAAAATTTTGAAAAAATCTCCCAAAGGATGAAGCAAGCTAAAACTACTTCGGGAACGTATAACTGAAAAAGATATAGAAGATATATAAAAGATATAGAATGCATCCACATAATATATGTAGGTATATATAATTTAGTAGTACGCCCAGGGCTTGTTTCACTACATTCTCCCATGCCTGTTTGTCCATTGCTCAAGTTTTGTAGGCCCTCTTCCACTGCTTCCCGCCATTTCCTCCTTGGTCTTCCTCTCTTTCTAGTGCCTATCAAACTTTGCCCCATCACCCTTCTCGTTACCCTTTCCAGCGGGAGCCTTTGTATGTGTCCAAGCCATCTTACCCTTTGTGTCCTAATCGTTCCTATTATGCTTGGTTCGCCAAAGTTGCTCATTATTTCTTCGTTTGTCCTTCTTATCCACAAGTCTCCTATTCTCTTCCCTCCGTATATTTGCCTTAGCACTTTCCTCTCCCATCTTTCCAGTTTGTGTTGGTCTGCGCTGTTCATTATCCACTTCAACAATGTTGGCCTTACAATGGTTTTATAAATTTTGAGCTTAGCCTTTCGTGATACCTTTTTGGGTGTTATTAGCGTTCTTCATGCCCTTATGCTTCTGTTCGCTTTGACAATTCTAGCTTCCTTGCTTTCGTTACTGCCTACCATTACAACTACTCCAAGATAATTGAACAGCCTCACCTTCTCAAAATTATATTCTTGATTGGGTTCTGTCATAACAGTTAGCTTCACGCTTCTTTCATTTCTGTCAGTTGTATATCCCGTCTCCATATATTGTGTTTTCTTGGTTCACTCTTAATCCCATTATTTTGGACTGCGTGATTAAGTTTCTTAATACTTTTTTTCAGTTCTTGTTGCGTTTTTGCTATAATTGCAACGTCGGTCGTCTGCGAGAGCTAGGCATTGATGGTTTTCCGAGTATATGTTGCCTGTTCTTCTTATTCCGCTGTCTCTTACTATTTTTTCCAAAGGTATGTTAAATAGTACCGTTGAAAGCGGATCCCCTTGGCGTAGTGCGTTTTTGATTTCGAATTTAGTTGATGTTTGTCCTTGTATTCTCACCACACTCTCTGTTTTTACTAATGTCATCCTGGTTAATGCTATGAGCTCGTTTGGTATTTCCAGTGCATCCATTGTTCTGTAAAGCTCCTCAATATTGATAGAGTCATAGGCCTGCTTGAAATCACAAATGCAATAAACAGCATTCATATAAACTAGAACAATATACGCATGCTAACAAGAACCCTAACAGACCACTGCAAACTGAAAGGACATATTCTGAGTAGATTTGGTATAGCAGAGGAAACCGAATGTCTAATGTAGATTTTGTGGGGAATATGATGAAAAACAGCACTGTGCAGTTCAACGGCGCTGTATCCGGGAACATGTGAAATCGAATAGGGAGACTTTCATAACCTGAGGCCTTTTCACGTGCAGCAAGAACAGGGAATACAATAGATCTTGCCTTAGATACATACGGACCTCTCCGGATAAACAATACTCAAATAACTTTAGCTTGAAAAAAGTTTTTTTTAAATATACTAAGCACGAATATTGCTCAAACTTGTTTAAAAGTAACATCATCTAATGAGGACACACTATCAAAAAAGAATAAAATTTAAAAATTTAATAAAACCGACTGCACGTGGAAAATAACCCAGTGTGTGCACTGTAAAAACTCTAGGGGTTGCTTTGAAAGTCGACCCCTTTCTCGCTTCATTTATCACGCCTACGCGCCGTATAAAATGTGCGCGCGTGCACAACGAGTTGTATTTTATCTAAAATTTGCAAGTTTCGTTTCAGGATTCTAATCCCCGCGCCGTCGACATTGCGTGGGTCGCTGGAAGTACATGGTCAGCATTGTGTATCTATGTATATTTATACAACTGTAATTTGTGGGTGATCGATGTGTCCTTAAGCTTACCAAGATTCCAGCATATACATTTGGTAGGAGTATTTTTGCGTGTTTATACGTCCCTCGATCTGAACCCACACACTCCGCCCGATTTTACTTCTAACTAAATCGCCATCAGGATAAGAACGCACACAGACCGTAAGGATACTGCGAGTATTGCGCGGAGAATAGACGACTTTCGGGCCGTCATTCCGCTTATATGACGGCGCTTAAAACCGGCCAACCTTAAACAGATGACATTTTAGAAGTGAGGTGAGCTTTGCCATCGATGCCGTCACCCTTTAAAGGTACGATGACGTCAGGTCCATCGCGGAAAACAATCGATTCGCGTGAAAATGCCACGAAAACACCACCACGTCGCCGATACGGACGGATGGGGTTCGTTATTACATCGCTGGGGACAATGGGGGGCCTCAGAGTATTAGCCGACGAGGGCGGACGAGCTAGGCGGGGGCACGGACGCCTCTAATAACGTCTAAAGGGTGTAAAACAAACTTCCCGGAGGCGATTACGCTGCTAGAGCGAAGGTGACCTTGTTTCTTGGAAGGGAGGTGGGGGATGTATCGTATACCTTTGGGGTCACGCCTTGTGGACAAGACAAACTAATCGAGTGACGGAGCAGAAAAAACATATCCGATGCAAAATTGGATGCAAACGTACACCACATTTTCTTGGCTTCGGTTCAAAGATTGTCGTAAAAAAGTATACAGTCATCAGTGACATATCTTGGTGGGTTCAGTCACAGCGGAAGTATATTGAAATAATAAATAATCCAGCGAACAAAAACTCATCCAAGCATTGCATAAAATTGATTTTATACAGTGTGTTAAAAAAAGGTTGTCGGATATTTTACCCAATTGTAGTACTGGTGGAAATAAACAAAAAAGTCTTAGTCAACATGGGTCCGCAATTCAACTGTTTTTGACATATAGTCGATTGCATATTGTTTTAGTAGGATAAAAATTTTCAAAGAAATTCTGATCGCAATGTAAATTAAACAAATGTTTATTTAAAGTAAAACTAAAGAAATTGTTCTACATGTCCACCGTTCATTTCTAAGCACGCTTCACACCCTCTTATGAAAGATCGACGCAATCTTTCGAAAATTCCTGGAGTCCTCCGAATTTCCTCGCAACAATTTACGATTCGTTGCCTGAGTTCTTCCAAATTGTTTACAGATCGTGCGTACACTAATTGTTTTAGATGCCCCCAAACATAGAAGTCTAGAGGTGTCAGGTCAGGGGACCTAGGAGGCCATGCAGTTGGTCCACCCCGTCCTATCCATCTCTCGTTGTAATCTTGATTTAAGAAATTTATAACTACGATGGAAAAATGCGCAGGAACTCCATCGTGCATAAACCACATATTTAATCTGTTAAAAAGTGTCTTCAGTATACTTGTCCCGTTAAACGATTAGGGAGAAATACTGGACCAATTAAACAGTCTCCAAAAATAACAAGCCAAACATTTAGCCAAAAACGGTTTTGGTGATGCAGTTCAACAACAGCATGGGGATTTTCATCTGCCCAGACGTGATTGTTATGAAAATTGAATATTCCGTCTCTTGTAAACCCAGCCTCGTCACTAAATAAAATCTGAGTCGCAAAATTAGGAGTTTCTGCCAGCTTTCGTAAAACCCAATGTCAAAAAACCCTACGTGTATCATAATCGAGAGGAGCAAGAACTTGCACGCGTTGAATGTGGTAGGGATAGAGCTGCTGTTCCCGCAGAATTCTCCAAATGAGAGGATGACTGACGTTCAGTTCTGCGGCAAGTCTTCGGGTGCTAATATTTGGGTTGTCTTCTACCCGTCTCAAAATATCTAATTCTACTGCGGGAGAAGAAACTGATCTAGGTCTACTAGAACCACCATTAATTTTACATGAACCAGTTTCGGACAGCCGGATATGAAGTCTTGAGAAAATCTTATCACTCGGTAACAACCGATTTGGAAATTCTTCGGCATACATGCGCCGTGCTTCAGTGGCATTACCATTCGCACGACCGTACATAAAATGCATAGCGGCCATTTCTGCATTTGTGTACTTATGCATAATTTGAGAACAAAAAAAAATTGACGCAAATGATAAATAATCTGATGACAGATGGCTGACAGAACTAATTTTAAGTCACAATCAGTTGTTTGACAAAGGGAACTATTCTCAAAACCGAAAAATATTTTTTTTTTATTTTAAAATATGCAATCGACTAGATGTCAAAAACAGTTGAATTGCGGACCATTGTGGACTAAGACTTTTTTGTTTATTTCCACCAGTACTATAATTGGGTCAAATATCCGACAACCTTTTTTTAACAGGCTGTATATAACCATATACCAAATGTTAAGTATATAGTCACGACTCATCAGCTAATGAATTATGGAATTTGCAAAAAATCGCAATTGCTTTATATTCTCAACAATTTCGTTGGAATTCAACATTATCTAGATGGAGTCGGATAATAAAAAAAAATTAAGATAAGATTTAACTAATGTTTCCTTAATAAAATAAACTTGACAAAGACTATTATTATCTGCAATGTTCCAATGCTGTATCATCCAGCTTCTTCCTCTAATTTTTTATTGGCTTTTGTTGCATTTTCCCTTGCTTTTTTTGAGGCTTGATATTTATTCTTTCGATTCCTTTAATTCATTCTATATCCATTTTCTTGAGAACCTCACAACGGCATTCTATATTGCGCAGTGTCATAAATTCGAAAATCTTCCTTGCTACACAAACACACTTTTGTAGCAAGTCAGGGTGGACCAGCTCTAGAAATATGTGTTGATCTCATCGATAATTTGAGTTGATGAAGAAAATGTATGCAATGGTCATCTCCTCTCTGCTTAGATTTTAAATGCTCGCGCCGAAGAATTTGGATGGAAATATTTTGCCATAAGCATAATATTTCACATGTTTCGAGAACGTTATCAATAATCTGAAGCGTGTTTTAGGCGCAAAGCATAGCCAGGATACGAGGAGTATTTATAAAAAGTATACATAAACACACACAATTCCTAGTTCTACGATGCAAACATTTTCGTTTGCACTTTGTACACACTGGCGAGAAAAGTGACAGAACTGAGACCTCCGATTTTGTTAAAATTTTGCAGGCATGTAGAGTAATGAAAAATAATCGACAATACTTCTTTTTAGCTGCTGATACCACTTATAAAAGAGTCACAGACCCCTAAAGTTACACCCCTAAAACACATTTTTTAACGATATCTTTGGAACTAGAAGAGATATCGAACTAAAATAAAAATGACTCTTGACCATTCGGACGTTTTGATTTATAAACGAGATCAGTGGAGCATGATGGGGGCTGTAGGGGGTTAGAATAGGAACAAATTTTAACCCCCCAACCACGTAAATGAGAAATTCATATATTTCTCTACTAATCCATAAACTTCATTAAAAAAAAAAAAATTTCTATTTTTTTCCCAAAATATGATATATAGGAGTTACAGCCACCTCAAAGCGTTCCTTATTAATCCTCTTTTTTTCTTTTCTATCTCAAGAACGAAATATTTCAGAGCATTCTGATTTGATATTTGTGTTAGGCTTTCTTAGAGGACGTGACAATAATATTTTGGTTAAGAACGGCCTAAGAGTTAGATGAGTTTGGTATTACGATTTTATAGTTTTTTGACTTATTCTCGAAAACGGCTCTAACAATTTTCTTTGAAATTGACATTTTAGCTACATTTGGTACAAGATTCTACTTGCCCATGCTACTTTTTCTCTCTCAAAGTTGTCTGAGGGGTTTACTCTTTTGCTTAATGTCAATATGCGCATATAACTTCATAACCGTTCGATGTAGCAAAAAATTTTCTTAACAAAAATTAATCTTCTAGTAATGCTAACAAAGCAAAAAAATTTCTACGAAAGGAGCATATTATAAATTAGAACACGTAGGTAAGGAAACTTGTGCAAGTGTTTCACATCATATTATTTGTTTTATGATTTCAGATATGTTAATTTCATTAATGTATTATCAAACTCTTCATCACTAATCAATCATCAAAATAGGTGATAATTTTGGAATTCTAAAAGTTTTAAGTATGTTTGAAAATTGTCATTCTTTGAATTTGCATTTATTAAAGCCTTTCCTTTTATAACATTCTTACACAGTTTAATTTTGTTTCAAAGGTGCTGCAAAAGAGAAGTATAAATTTAGATGAGTTAGAAAAGAGTCAAGGGAAATACAAAAAAAAAAGCGTAAACACAATAAAGTCATGTTATGAGGAAGTCAAATGTTAATTCTTAGTTTTTTAATTAATTAACCATGTATTGAAACAAATTGATGATATATGTTGGAGAGTATGAAAAAATGAAATAGTAGTGGTTATTTCACTCCATTTCTTTGACAATTTGCTATCTTTTACTTTTGAAGATTTAAATTTATGTTGATAAGCTGCTTTTGACATGTCACACTTTTGCTAGAGATCTTTGTTTATACCTATCACTTAATTTTTTTGCATCCTTCCAAGGTCTTTTTTTTCTGACCTGCAAAATGATTAGTAACGCAATAAGCAGGCTATAAGTCTCAGTTTTTATGAGCAAGGCACCATTTATTATTTTTTTATTTATTGTGTAGTGTTGTGTCATACCTAATGCCTACATGTTTCAACTCATTAGCAAGTTATTTCATCAGTATTGGGATTATCAATAAGTATACAATATTATATTTCTACACCAATTAATTATAACCAACTTCAATACAAAAAATAATGTGTGCTTCCAAAATGTAGATATGCATAAACAAATTTATCAAACTTGTTCGAAATTTTAAAATATGTTTTGTCTGATTAAACACGTTCAAATTGATGACCATAAAAATACCTAAATGAATACTACTATCTTATGAAGGACCTTCTTCTTCTTTCATGGTCAAGATTGTCTTTTTTTACACAAACATAATGATGTTCAGGCTCGCCTTCCAACTGATCTTTCGTGGTTTTCCATATTACGTTTCTGAGTATGCTCATTTCCTTTGTGAGTAGTAATTATTTTGATGTTCTGGCCTTGGCCCAAAAGTGAAAGTAATTATCCGTCTTGTCATGATTTTATAAATTTTTAGTTTATACTCATTTTGTAGTTATTTGTTCTTTCACGTGTGTAGAAAAGATGGCGAATTAGCAAATTTCTAAGTGCATTTTCAAGCAAGTGCAATTCGATATGGATAAGAAAATAAACGCCAAGAAGACAAACTAAAAATAAATCTAGCAAATATAGATAGGGCTAGACATCACTATCCATCAGGATGATTAATGCAAAATCTGCATTTAAAAAGTGTTTTTAGGATACAGGAATCTCGAACCAGTATGGCTGACAGAGTGTGCGTTCGTTGATGACCTAATAATATTTGCAAAAAATGAGGCTGAATTAATTGCACAACCTGAAAATCTGGAAAGCAAAGCTCCAAGAAAAATGCCTTAAAATCAATATAGGGAAAACAAAAGTGATGGTTTATGGAAGGAACCAAACGGCAACCAATATCATTATAGATGGTTAAAAAAATAGAGCAGGTAGACAACTTTAAATATCTGGGGGTTCATATTAACAACAAAGGAACACGAGATGACGAGATAAACAAGAGAATCGAAGATGCAACACGATTGTACCACGCCATGAAGAATAAGTTCATCGGGAGAAAGGAAGTATCTGTAAAAACGAAAGTTACAGTATATAAGACCGTTTTTGTGCCAGTACTCATATTCGGCGCAGAAAGCTGGGTACTAACGAAAAATCAAAAGAGTAGAATCCAAGCGACCGAAATTAAATTCTTGAGAAGTATACTAGGTGTCACCAGAAAAGACAAAATTGGAAACAGTGACATACGACAAAGGCTTGGCGTGCAACCGATAAGTAATCGAATTGAAAATTGTCAATTGAGATGGTGAGCAGCGACAGACCTGTAAAGCAAATCTGGGAGGCAAGGCGTCAAGAAAAGAGAACAAGAGAAAGACCGGCTATGACCAAGGAGGAAAGTATCGACAAGATACTAAGTGATAGAGGACTAGACAGAAAACGAGCAAAAATCCTAGCCAGAGAAAAAAAGAAATGGGCGAGTTTCTTATATGGAGACCGCAATAAATAGAAGACGAATGCTCTACACCTTCGGGTAGACAGAGCTATGGATTACATATATATATATATATATGAGTACTTTACACATTGAATAAAAACTTTATAAGACTTTTCATTGTTGTAATTAACGTAATTATGGTTCTAATTTCTTCTGGAATATACTGTATTGGTATTTTTAGAAAATATTGTCAAGCGCTCAAAGTAAAATTACCCACAAAATCTTTACAGATAACTTTCTTTCTTAAGTGTTCTGGTATGGGCACTAGCATAGCGTACGTTAAAAATTAGGCAAGTTTCTACGTCACTTTTCCTTATCTATTTTTTCGACCTATTTTGGCGTTCTCAATTTCTCGCAATGATGAATGAACGAGTCATCGGCGAGCTAAGATGTCGTACGGAAAGTTTAGCCCAGTTTTATGCCATAACAGCTGGAATTTGACAAGTTAAATAAGAGAATCAAAGCGCAAATCACAGCAACGAAATAAAGAGAGAGAGAGAGACGAGAAGAAAGGAATCATCCCAACAGAAACGTTGGACGCAATTAAGTGAAGCGAAGCGCGAAACCGAAAAGAAAGGAAGACAGGCGCACCGGAAAAAAAGAGGGACGAATTGGAGGAAAGTTGCCCAAATAGTTTTCCCAACCGCCCACGACTCGTCAAATTCAATTAACGATTGAAGTTTTCGAAGAGGACAAGACGATCGCTCGCCTGTTGTTATGCCAGTCAGGGCGGGAATTTTGGGTAATGTACTTTGTGTGGATTAGGTCTATATTTATACTTCTTGTCTGTTTGTGGGCGCCACGATATCCCGCGCGTAATGTAATTTCCGGAAAGAACTCGGGGTTCTGAAGGGTCAAATCAATTCTTCAAGATCGCTGGTCCAATTCTGGGAAAATGGTCTACTTAAATATGTTGCATAGCAACTAGAGAACTACCCTCTTCTTATGCGACGAGGTAATTCTAGTGTAATGCCACTCTGAGCGATCAATTCCCAAACACAATACTCTGTTTACAACGAAACAAGTCCTATGTAAGGTGAGAAATTACGTAAAACCGATAGCCGGCGTAACGCCTAAAGCCACGTAATCAGAGTTCTTCGCTGAAATAACTGCCTGGAGTAAAATAATCTTTACATTCCGCTGCGTTATCTTTCGTTTCTCAAAATATTAAAGTAGAAAACAGCTACGTGGGTGAGACAAAATACATAAAAGTAAACTATAAATAACAGTTACATATTTCTGATGAATTATTTACCCCTTTGAGTAGGCGAGTTTCTTATGTTTATTTACAGCACTTCTTTAATCGTCTATTATAATAAGATATGGTGAAGCAGTGCATTTTAGGAAAAAGTGCGTATAACCCAAATTTAAAATGCAGCCAAAAATTACTCACGTATAATAATAATATCTCACGTTATGACAGATATGATGATTTTACTACAATGTGTATCAAAAAGAACTTCATCTAGTTGCCTATGAATGTAGCCTATAAATTATGGTTTGCCGCTTTCTCGAAATGCGGATATAGATTCAATGGGATAAAGGTTATCCAAGTGTCACTGTCAAAATTTATCATCGAGCGATATGGTAATGAACGGAAAACTAGTACAATTAGATTATTGATTTATTTAATAAGATAATCAAACAACTAAGGTAAATAACTTTGTAAAAATTTTAATTAATTATAATTTATAACAAATGTTCAAAGTGGTCACCATTCTGTTGAATGCATAATGCAATACGACGTTTCATGTTGTTAAAAATATTCTGCATTACATTTGGTGTGATTTCATTACATTTAATTGCAATTGTATTCATCAGGTCATTTAAGTTATTAATTCTGGTTTTATATACTTCATTTTTTAGCATTCCGAAAATAGAAAAATCTAACGGAGTAAGGTCTGGTGATCTTGCTGGCGAAACACCTCTGCTTATAATTCGATGAGGGAAGTAATGTTCTAAAAACTCTAAATTTTCGCTAGTTGTATGTGCAGTAGCCCCATCTTGCTGGAAGTAACCCCCATTGAGTTCGTCCTGTTGCAATTGATTTAAAAATGGTGTTAATAACTGCTCTCGGTATCGTTGGCCATTAATGGTATTGTGAAAAAATATTGGTCCGACTATTCTACGACGAGATACAGCTAACCATACTCCAACTTTAACAGGATGTAAAGGAACTTCGATGCGATTGTTTGGATTGTTTACAGAGACCATGTTCTGTAATTTTGTTTATTTACATACCCGCTTAAATGAAACCATGCTTCGTCAGTAAAAAAAACTGAGATCAAGAATTTCGTCGTTATTTAAATTTTCTTGAAAGAAGTTGCAATAATTAACTCTAGTAACGTGATCTCTAGGTAAGATCTGTTGAACAACCGATACTTTGTATGCAAACGACGCTTTAAAATTCTATGAACGGTACTAGAAGATACGTTTGTTTGAGCTGATAAACGACGAACTGAGGTCTGTGGGTTTTCTTCAACAAGGTTTTCTACGTTTTCAACAATATTTTGCTGTGTCCGTGGTCTACCAGAACTTTTGCCTTTCAATACAGATCCCCTAGCCCAAAATTTCTCCACGACCAGACGAATGTGATGACGTAAAGCGATATTATCCACAACTCTATTAGGAAATTGCAAGTAAAACTGTCGCTTACATTCTCCGTAAGAATATTGCCATTCCCCATTAAGAAATTGTGCACTTCGAAAATATGCTTCAATAATAAAAATATTTTCTTGCAATGTGTACATTATTGTATTGTTTAAGAAAAAAACTTATTTGTCAGGAAAAAATTATATTGCTGTCACACAATGACAAATGTCAAAACGACACTAGATAAATAGTTTTTATATAAATAAAAGGTAAGTGGCTTATAATAATTTGGAAGTACTATGAGATTCAAAATGATTGTCGTAAGAAAAAAACTGTTTTCCGGAAAAATTTATCTATACTTATTACCAATTTAATGAGTGAAGTAAGCTACATACAAATTTCATACATTAAATCAATTTTCTTGACATTTAGCGACATTGGTGTACGTGTAGTAGTATCCTTCGTTTATTTATCTTATAATTTTTTCAAAACGTCAGAGTCCCACTAAACCATTGCGTCAATTAGCTCAACAAACAGGTAAAAAATCAATATTAACATTAAGTGAAATAGTTTATTACATTTTATAATTTTACAGGCTTATCATACACTTCAGCGCAACGAGCTGTCAAAAGAAAGTTACATTTTCATCCCTATAAAGTTTCTACGGTACAGGAATTATTACCATTAGACCACGATAGGCGATTGGAATATTGTCATTGGTTTAATAACAATTTAAGGGACGATGACTTGCTGAACAAATCATTTTTCTCAGATGAAGCGTGGTTTCATCTAACGGGCTATATTAATTCACAAAACTATCGTATCTGGTCTGCAGAAAATCCACACGAATTTCGAGAAACGCAATTGCATCCCGTAAAAGTTGGAGTTTGGTTAGCTATGTCCAGGCAACGAATAATAGGGCCAATTTTCTTCGAGGAAACTGTAACAGCCCAACGTTACCAACAGATGTTGGAATTGTTTATTGCAGAGTATAACTGCACAACAACTAATCAATGTCTTCGAAAGCATGAAACGAAGAGTTGACACTTGCATTAATGCTCATGGTGGACATTTTGAACACGCTCTTTAAACAATTTTTAAGTTTTGTCACTTAATAATTATACTAATTGTATGTTATAATTTAAAGTAATAAATAAATTTAGTTGAACACCAGTTAGTACTGAATTGTAATATCATAATTTCCTAAGGAGTTAAATTAATTACATTTCATTTTTACAAGCAGAAACACCAATCCATAGTCGTTTATATAATGCGAGTTCAAATATAGGTTACGTTTTCCTTATTTATGACAGATCCGTTTACTTTCTTATGTTCCAACACTGACTTAGTTCAAACCTTCATTACAAACACGCGGCATATACCTACACCCTGCTACTATCTATAGGAGCGGATTTGACAATCTTTTTGAATCTCATAGTATTAGTTACTCAGCACCTACTGATATGAAGATCTTTTTGAAACACATTTATTACATGTATTATTTGCATCCAGTTCACTATCTTTCCCTCGTAATCTATTGCAGCCAGATTAGTGCTTCCGTACAATTTCCTCCAAAGTTCTCTTCCTCTGAATTCGATGGTTTTGTCAAAATTGTGACATTTGCAATTTTTTATAATATTCTATATTTTACAAGCCATTAGAGATTATGACTACTACGACGTAAGAAAAATAGTAACAAATTTAGTAAAAAAAATCACTAAATTTTTATACATAGTGTTCATATCGATTGCTAATTTCAATATCTCTAACATTTCAGAGGAAACATATTTCTAATTATGGGGTCCGGTGCAGATGTAAATTCTCCGTCAATAAGTATTAACGATTGGTATCCCTAGTCGTCTTCAAAGTATTAGCCATTATATATATATTCAGCTGTGAATATTTGAACAGTGGGCTATGAAAACGACAAGTAGCTTTGAAAAATATTCAAAGCAAAGTTACTTCATTTAATTTTTTACATGTTAGGTGATATGTTATGATCGACACGTTTATTGTGAGAGATAATATAGATTAATTAGAGACAAGGAGAATGTCATTTGTTTACGCGCCAGGAAATGGACGATACTCTGATAATTTAGATATGCCAGATAAAAAGATGGTATCATAATTCGATTAAAGCAAATGTATGTAATTTTAAAGAAGTCTGTGGAGAGTTTAAAAATTTCTCTAAATCCAAATATTATGTTAGAAATATGTAGATATATAAGTATTAAATACAAAGATATAAGGCAACAATATTTTTAAGTTTTAAGTATAATAAGTTTTCGTCTTTCTGTTTTGTGACGTATTTCTTGCATTCGTTCTTGAGAAAATTAACTATAGCTATTACTTATCCTTCATTCTTATAGTTAATGTAGAAGCTTTATACCACTGGTAATAAATAAATGAATAAATTAATTAAAACTAATTCCTAAATATTCGTAAACTCATCAGGAACTGCGTTGTTGTAAAAAATAAAGCTTCGTTGAATAATAAAATTGCATCAATGCAGAGATGTACTGGGTGTTTCATGGAAAATAACAAATTTAATTCAATTAGATTACCTAGAAAACGCAAATTAATTTAAAAGCTAGTGGGGATAGGATATCGTAATACTGGTTTAAAGACAATAAAATTTTCTAAAATGCACGAGTAAAATTGACAAAGCTTGCCTTCGGTACTTGAATGACCTATAGATACTGGACAAGGTTGAATGACGCATTCTAATCAGCCAAAGAATTTACTATTTACGTACCTAATTAAGTCATTTTCAAGATGCTAAACTTTTCTTGCAACACTGCATTTTCGAAAAAATTGAAATATCTCATAAATTATGAACATTAGACATTGGGAACCTTAAATGTTTTCAGTGTACAATTCAAGAATGCAATAAGAAAAACATAACTTTGATACATCGCAAAGTTTTGGAACACTCTGTATATGGCATATCTATTATTTTTAAATTATAAATCTAATCCGTCTATATATATCCCAATATATAACTATCCAAACATTGTTACTATTTCACTACCAGAGAACACGGCGTTCCCACTGTTACACCCTGTATATTGACATTCTACATAATAAATAATTTTTTTGTTATAGTTATGTCAAGAAGCCAAATAAAATTTGGAAGATGGTGATGCATTAAATTGGCGGCCATATCGGTAATGTTTTTTTACAAATATATATCCAGAAAGCAAAATATTTCAAACTTTATCAAAATTTCGGTTACCTACACTTTAACAAGCAACAATCATTAGTGGCAGACGCGTTTCGCCTTACCAAGGCTCACCGGTGTTATTGGATGTTGCATTATACAAAGGAAGTGGGTATAAATATATCCTAATCACAGTTTCTTTAAGCTGTACTTCAGTTATGTTTCCAAAACGCAAATAAGTGCACAATTTTGTTGTCGTAACACTCCTATGGTTTAATAAAATATTGTAATAAGATTTGCAATCGCAAGTTTTATCTTTACATTACGAGGGATATTTGGCAAACTTTCGGCCTTGGTTTACAGTGTCTTCCACCTCAGCATTTGACCAATATTTTTTGTTCAGAGAAAATTTTGTCAAATTATGAAACGGGAAAAGGTCGTCTTGCAAATAGGGCGGATGTGACCACGCACGTGTGAATCCGAGCGTTATCCTGGTCAAACAAGAGTTTTTTTCTGCGGACGTTTCGTCTTTTTTTGTGGCCTTCAATTTATCCAGCAACGCAGCGTCTTACTGTTGATTGTTGTAGTCTTTACAAGGTATAATCGATAAGAATTATTCCACGGCTATCCTAAAAAAAAAACTGCCCCCGTGACTATTGCCTTCTTCGGATTTGGTTCTCCTACCACAATCCACTGCATTGACTGCTGTTTGGTTTCGGGTATATGGCGGTGAGCTTAGGTTTCATCGACAGTTGGCAATCGCCGGAAAAAATTCCGCTAGTTATTTTTTATAAAGGCTAAGACACCCGCGCTTTTGGTCTAAATCATCTTTTATATCTCGAGTCGTTTTCACTTTCAAAGGAAGGAATTTTACCATTGCTCAATACTAATTTTTCTCTATAGTTGACAGATAATATGAAATGATAACTTTGAAAGAGTACCATACACAAACTAATGATAAGCATGACTTGAAATTTTGACAGTTCACATATGTCGATATCATCTATCGGGTGGCGAAAGAATTTTTTTCCTACAATTACCTTATATCAGACCGGAAACCTGTCAAATATCCCTCCCTCGTATATTTAAGACTGAATTCAGTTTCAATAACAATTCTTTCAATGGAAAGAAGAAGTACATAATGGTTTGAAGGAATATCTCGAATCCAAAACCCAATCGAACCATATCTACCTACGTGAATAGGAGAAAATCCAAAACCGCGATTTATTTATTACAAAGTATAAGATGGATGCGGAGGAAACGTAGTTTCCTCCACCTCCTCTTTTATATATGTAGAGGAATCGATAAAAATAGATTGTCGCGGAGGTGGAAGACCTGCCAAAAGTAATCGAAAAAAAAGAGACTCGAAAGCAAGTTATGTATGTCGTTCACCAGTCGGGCCCGACTAAATGAAAGTTCTCTGTGATATCGACGACGACTGCAGCGACGTCATTGACGCCCGTCTCTCCCTGTAGCCATTGGGGAAGGAGCGCAGTGTGGGTGGAGGACCATAACGTCGTCAATGATGGTGTCCCTCTCTTCATTTGACGGGCAGGGGGAAACGGGAGAGGTCGCTCCGATGTCGGAATCTAATTTTTGCTTTAATGCGATGCGATTATGTACCTATTCCGTTGAGTTTGCGGTTCAATTAAGAGGTTGGAAGAAAATTGCAACAAAAAAAAAACACTCTCGTCTTCATAGGGGTCGAATCCAACTTGCGTCATCGAGAACTATAATTGACGGGGAAGTAGAGATTTAACCCAACGAGACGCATGGCGGGATTTAATAAACGAATTTAGATAGTTCATGGGCTATGAGGGTTGGAAATCGATGTGTTCTTCACCACATTTAATGACGCAAATTATGAGACTGGTAATGCTAATATATATGCTAAAATGCATACCTAATTGAAAAGTAAAAAGATGGGAGAGAAACCGCTTTTAATAATAAATAAAATCTCTTTCTGTATCTTTAAACTTATCTTTAAAACTACAACCAATTCTACTTGTTGGTCTCATATTTCTGAGCACTAAAAGTGCCCAAAAATATTTTATGAACATAAAACATAGAATATCGTATTCTTCATCTCAGATAATGGTGCTAAAACTTTCATTTTGGAGTTCTCCCATGAAAGAAAATCTTCATCATGGCTTCTGTTGTTCATTTATTTCCATTGTCTTCGGATATAATTCATTGGACGGAACCTCATTAGAAGAGCTAAGGTGAAAGTATTTCATCCATGCCCCTGAATGGAACCCCAAAACAATTTTGGATTTTATCTATAATAAGCTAAAACATATTGTTCTAAAATCTTTGTCAATCTTCTTGACGTCTGGTATTACTTAATTACATTAACATTTCGTCTTATTAAAAAATATCAAAATTTACAAATTTGGTCTATCGGGAGCTCCATAAAAATAAATTGATTATCGAGGACTCCACCCCACGCCACATTAAACTACACTCCGCCAAAAAAGTATCGCATAATTTAGTTTTGAATCATAAAAGTATCGCATAATCTTTGTTTGTAGCATAAAGTTGTAAATATACTTTAATTCGCTCTAAGATATAATTTCTATGATTGTTTAAATAAAATACAGGCCAAATAAAAACAAGAACTCATACTTGAGATTTTTATTAAAACAAGAGATTATAATTTTGGAAAGAAAAATGTCATAACAGTAGCTTTTAATACTGAGTATTGCCACCTCTGGCTCTTATGACCGCTCGCATACGGTTTGGCAGAGATTCGATTAACCTCCGTATATAAGCCTGATCCAAATTCTCCCACTCGTCACGGAGAGCATTTGCTAGTCCATGCAGGTCCGCTGGGGCAACATTTTGGGTTCGTATCCGTCTGTGAAGGAGGTCCCACACGTGCTCGATAGGGTTCATGTCCGGACTTACCGCAGGCCAATCTAAAACTGGAATACCAACATCGTTAAGGTATTCCTGGACGATTATTGCAACATGCGGTCGTGCATTAACATGAATTCGTTTCCTATAATTGGCGCATATGGTACTACATGTTCTTCTAAAATGTCCGTTATATACCTGTGGGCAGTCAGTGTACCTCTGTCTACTGGTACTAACTCTGTACGACCTGTTAAACAGATGCCTCCCCAAACCATAATAGAGCCACCAGCGAAATTAGGCCTAGGTCTGATATTACACTGCGAATAGCGCTCACCGTCTCGTCTGTACACTGAGATACGCCTATCTGAGGTGTAAAGACCAAATCTTGACTCATCTGTGAAGAGTATATTGGCCCAGTCATTAATGTTCCAATTTACATGTTCTCTGGCAAACCTTAAGCGAGCCACTCGGTGGTTCCTAGTGAGACGAGGGGCTGTTACAGCTACTCTAGCTCTTAATCCACTCTGTCGTAACCTATTCCGAATAGTTTGAGTACTCACACGAGTATTTCTGACTCTAGCCAAGTCGTTCTGCAATTGTCTCGCAGTTACATGTCTTCGACGTAATGCTTGTAGTAGTAAATAGCGGTCATCTTGGCGAGTAGAACATCTTGGACGACCTGGTACAGGTCTTCTACTGTAAATGCCTGTTTCCCTATATCTGGCTACGGCTCTAGAAACGCTTGACTGATTGATGTTCATCAAATTAGCAACGTATGCTTGAGATCGTCCATCTTCAATTAAAGCAACTATAGCAGCCACTTGTTCTGAAGTTAAATTGCTCATTTTAGTTTTAAAAGCGTTGGTACAGAACTCTGACTTCGCACTTTAAAATTTGTCCGTATAGGAAGACTTTCAATAAACAACTGAACAAACCTTACACATATGCATTTTTCTAAATGTGTTCTTTTAGGAAAAAAATAAAGTAAAAACGCTAAGTTCCATTATTTTGTTAGTGTTTCTATAGTTCACATACACGAGGCAAACTTTTTGTGAACGTATAAAAATATCTTGGTTCATAAATGCCCTTTTTTAGTTTATGCGATACTTTTTTGGCGGAGTGTATTTTTGTATTTTCTATTATTCCTTGTTTTGACATTTCAAAATCTACTTATTAAACATTTTGATTGGATCCAGTAATTGTTTGAGACTTTAGGTATGCAATATTCAAGTTCGGTATAGCAGTTTCTTTCGCCTGTAATAAATAAAAACCACGAAGTAAATAACGAGGCGATTTTGCCTTCAAAATACCCAATCAGAAAATAAGAGCAGGCAACGGCCGATACTAAAGAGAAACGGAAATTAGAAAGGATGTAAAAAACGAATTGTGCAACTCCCGAACAAACGAAAACGAAATACGCGAATCCCTGTTTAAGTTTAGAATTTCAATTATATTGATGACCAGAGCCCGTGGGAAACACACCCTACCGTATGCAAATTAATCCATTCATAGTTTACGAGCTAATTAATTAAAAACGAACCCTCCCCTCTCAATTGCCGAAGTAAAAACAACTTCATTAACATTTCGCATCGATTCTTCTACAGGTATATAAAAATATAAAATATTCTGCCGACGGCTAATCCTGTGGCGGATATGCATTTGTTAAACTCCGAAAGTGCATAACCGTCTAAAATTAGCCAAAGAGTTGTGGGCGTATATGTCAGATTTTCACTCCGACTAATCATTAAGTATAACATCCACTCTATATCAGAGAGACAGCTAATTATATAGATTGATTCTAGTTCTATAACTCCAATTGCTTATCGTGTACTTGTGGGTGGAATATATTTCAACTGCTCTAATACTGTACTATGTTACTCATACTTGAGTTATCAGATTGCCAATTGGCATGTTCATACTATTTGTATTTCTTTTGTGTGTCAAAACTTCGGAAGTGATAATTATTTGTTATTTGTTTATCTTCCAACTATAAGCGAAAGGAAAATTACTACAAACAACTAAAAACGATACTAAAGAGAACTGCGAAGGCGGAATTTTGATATCTCAAAGTGGGGTGCGATTGATTTTTTGAAGGTCCTATAATTATTGATGGATGGAACTACAAACGAAATTATTGTTAGTACAAACGAAATACTAGCATTTTTTATAAATAAAAGTTTATTTTCCTAAGTTAACATAGGTTTAAAGCAATCACTTCCGCAAATGTTGACCCCCCACCCAAGTTGATTTGGGACTATACAAGTGTCGTAAACGAGGCGACCACCCAAAGGAAATTAACATTGGCATGGGTTCCCAACAACACTGACATCAAGAGGAATAAGACGACAGACGATCTGACCAAACCAGGATTGTCAAGGTTTTTTTTGGAACTGCTCATTCCTTTGGCATTTCCAGATCGAAAATTACCATCAATGAATCGATGCATAATAAATAGAGCAATGTTTAGTGTGCAATACATTTTCCATTTTATTTATAGGTACATACAACGCTGCTATAAAACGTACTATTCTTCTTTTTCGTGTGTTTATGCATATAACTTCAATAACAGAAAACCAAATGTATATTTAATTATTTCTGATAGAATAAATGTCTTTACTTCTATACTTATATCGGTAACAAGCTCATGTTGCGCCCCTATTCTATCGCATATTCTAGTATATTACGAATTACACTTCCATACCGGCGCACATGGCGCGCACGGAAAATGGTCTGCTCTAATAATAAGTCTAAGAAGTGGTGGCGAAAACCATCTGGACAAAGACAAGCAAAGCAGTGCGTAGAAGGATAAAATCCTGGATTTATTAAAGACAAGAAGACTAAAAAATATATAGTAGGACTACTTGATCAGACACTAAAAAAGGTTTTTCTTTCTGAGCAAGGAAAACTCCAGAGCAGATGGGTCGCAAAGGAGCCGTTCTAAAAAATTACAGGTATAATTAAGAAAAAAATTAAGGACGAAAGGGGATCACAACAGATCTGAAAAGGTCGCATGAAATAGGTACTTATGGCCACTTCAGGATGGAATATAAGAGAATTTTTTTCAAAATTCATAAGTGCTAGCCACGCCATTTTCTATACTTTCATAACCTTTTCACTTCAAGAATCATAACGTAGGTAACCAATACATTCTAATACACAAATACTTGTTGCTGGTTCCTTATATATTAGTATATGGTATTGTCTTTTGGATCCCAAACCTGAATATTTCACACAAATATCCTACAATGTAAGTGTCTTTTCTAGACTTCCATCTCATAACTTATAACTCCAATATAATTTAAATATTGGGTGATTTAGTACAAAATTGATTGGTATTTTATGATTTTATTACAGCTTTTTGAATCCATTTTATTCTTTGCTGTACTGTTCTTGGGTCAACACTGGTTTGTAAGCTCCCCAGACACGTGCAAATTCTTGGAAGTTTGTTACTTACTTTTCGTAATTTCTGTTCTGTTTACTTCAGCCAAATATTTTTTCCATTATGCTAAGCTCACCATAAATCTTAATTGTTTTAGGTATACTTTGATTTTCACTGGTCTAGAAATTTCTTACGGCCTCATTTTATTCTTTTATCTATTTAGCACTTACAGAAAAATTTCCAATTAGTACATATTTCTCATTATAACAAATTATTACATTTTGCTCTTCATGTTCTTCTACACATTTATTGGTGGTAATTAAGACCCCAAATTCATGTAACTGCCATGCAATACTTTCTTCTGGATCTATCAATCTTCATGCATTATTTTCTAGCAAAATTAAACCATCAACGTAAGTTAAATGAATACCTAGCCATTCTTGAAAGTACATATATACATAAAAATATTACATTAATGAAACCTTTAAGGTTTTACATTTTTAAATAGGTAGCCGTGGATATTTTGCTATCTAGAAAATCTAGAAACATTATTCTTAATTGCAAATTAATTTAATACATATGTATCCTATATCTGTCTGGATGTCAAGGTTTTATTATATAACACAAATGCACTGCCCAACACTTACGCAAGGATCTTTATACAGGCTACACTAATGGACGGAATTTCCCTATCATTAAGGGCACATGGTCGATCGCTACAATTTACAGCACCTCGTAAAGTTAAGCTTTGACCAGCCGGTGCAATTTACATAAGTAATGAGAGTGTTACTATACACCCACTGTCGATCCCCTCTCCGCCAACACAAAGGATATTAAGGACTACCGTAGTAACTCCAATTCTATCTTCATCGTCAGCTCCTTATTTCAATATAATAAAATTTATAAATGAGATTATCTTGTGGGTTATATAATATTTTCATTGTCATCGATGTTTTAATTCGCTATTGCCCTATTTAAGCTTGGAGAAATTCCTAGGAGTAAATAATTGAAGCGAAATTGAAAAAAAAAACATTTAATTTAAACAAAAAAGCTTTTAATATTATAAATAATATATACATGGATAAATAACGAATCGTTTATTTTAAATAAAATAAAGAAAGGTTGAATCCTCTGATGCACTATTGAAGAATTAGATGGAAACTCTTGCATCATGTGTTTAATAAAGTTTGCTTTCTTTTGTGCACATGGGAATTGTTTATGTCAATCTGCATGCTCAATTAATGCACAAGATACCCGTCTTTTCCACAAAATGTAATTAATATAAGTACCAGTCTACTCCTTAAGTGTTTACAGATATGGATGTGTTGAAAATGCTGTTTATCAATTCTAAGTGCATACTTCCTATGCACTGTACCTTTGTTCAACGCCATATTCAAGTTAGAAAATCATAAATTTGATTTGTTGTAATATATATCTCACCACAAAATATAGGCTTAAATCATTTCCTTAATTTGATAACACATCCAGACCAGATAATGTCGCAACCGCGAGCTGTTACTAGGCAGATTTATTCCCGAGACGTGCTTTTTTAACGCTAATTCCAATACTAATTCGACCAAATTGTTACCAACTTCTGATATACCTTCAATTTATTTTAGGGACATCCTGAATGAAGAAAAACATATTTTACGTCAAAATTTCTGATAAAAAATGTAACAAAGAGATTATTAGGAAAAGATAAAAAGCTTTTGGCAGACTTCAGTGGTAGTATATTGAATAATCTATAAAATGTTATTCACTCCAGTAAAAAAAATCAGGCTATTCTTCGAACTATACGTGTATTTACACACAGAAAAATGCGTGCTTATCTTAAACAAATTTTTCTTGGACCAAATAAATCTACGTTTTGAATATCCGCAAGATATTCTTAAGGCAAGAAAAAAATTGTCTTAACAGCATAATGTTGACGTAAAAGGTTAGCCTTGGATGAAACTATTTTTAGTCTCCACGTAAGAATATTGTTTACTTGCATTCAAACCATTAGTCTTGGAGAAAAATGTTTGAATTCTTGAATTAAAAACTTTTCATATCTTTTTAAGAATAGTAATACTTATCTTAAAATCATAACGCGTCATACAACTCAAAGAAAAAATGCCAAACACAATTGGAACCGAAAAATGCCATCAGGTGGGTTCATTGTCTATTGTTGGAATCACCATACGAGCAAAAGCAATAAAAGTGGGGAACAGCACTAGAGACGGACTTCAGTTTCTGCCTATACCCAGGCGTCATCAGGGTCACTCCGAGTGTAAACCCACTTACAATCGCTATCGCATTTTCAAGCTATATCTGCAATTCTCTCTACTATGGAAATAAGGGTTTAGATTGTCTCTATCTACGGGACACAAGCGAACTCTCAATACAGGAGAGGGCCGCAACGTAAGCCAGTAATGCAGTCACAGATCTAAGCTCGGGCAATTCATCTCTATTTACTTGCACTAAGCCAATATATTCTTTAATTAATAAAATTCATCGAAACAAAAGTTTTCTTGAATTAGAACTATAAATTTTCTTAGGGGTAAAAGATTTACTTACAGCAAAACTATTTCATTTTGTCTTTAAGAGAATTGTGTTAAAACAATATTTTGTTTTAAACTCAGAATGCATTTTTCTGTGTGTAGGGTGACTTAAAATCTACTTTCTTTTTAGGTAGGTATTGTTTTCGTGTTTCGTTTTAAGGATAGCATTACAGTGCATTAAGATTTTGCATACCATAAAACAATGTTTTTTTTAAATATTGACAAGCGTAGGTATTATAGTTTTTAGGATAATTAAAAGAAAATATCTCTATCGGAAGCGTTTGATAAATAACCTGATAGTATGTAGTATGTATTACGTAACAATCAAATATTTCATTTATTTAATGTAAATTATATTTAGAATAAATGCCATAGAACTCAATTCAAGCGCAATTTATTAAAGAAACCTCTCAAAAAATGTAATAAAATTGTCTCTTTGGAATAGGCTTTTATGCAAGTTCTTTCATTTAGTAGGGAATATATATATTCGCTCCTTGGGCTTGCTTTCTTCGGTCTCTTGTGTTCTGATGGTGAATCTTCTAAGTGTAACTGAGAATCGCGTTTAGTGCAACTAACTAACTAGAGATTGTCCCTATATACTTTTTGCGTGCATGGTTTCGATTAATTTCCTGAACGTTTTGGCTGATTTGCCGAAGAACTAACAGTGGAGGTACAGAGCCGGAAGGTGTATGCAATAAACGAGATTATGGTTAAAAATTTTGACACTCAGGCAAGTTGTTCTATGTTTAAATCACTTCACTTTCTAGTTAGTTTGCCTTTCGATTTTTTTTGTATTTTATGTACGTGTTGGATATTATATATAATATATATTTAATAAAATATTTATTACAAGCAATATGTTTTGTTAATAACTCTCGTAAATAGATGACTAACACTTCAACAATATACAATAAATCTAAAAATGTATGAATATAACACTGTTAGAGAGAAAAAATAAATCTGCAGTTGTGTAAATAAACACTGCATTTGTTACCCAAAATACACTAATAGTGTAAAAGACTCACACGGCAAGTGAAAAATCACTCTGTGGACGTGTCAGTGCATCACCACTAGTGATATAATAAATTAATTACTGTAGCTATTAACACTTCTGCTAGTGTCTAAAAATCACACTATTTGGAGAGACCTGCACAAAGCCGCAGTCGTGTAGCTCTAGTGTTATTTTTTTTTACTGTGCGCGGAAAACTGCTACAGATTATGCTATGTTATACTTAAAGTTAATTCTAGAGCTTTGGTAAATTCATGTTGGGTAAGAGAGGGGAAATCTTGTATTTTATTCCAATGGTTTTGGGATTGATTGAATGGCTGAATCAATTAGAATATTTGTATATAGTGAAATTACATTTAAAGATGCATTTAAGTTTATATGGGCGATAAAGTTCCTAAATTGAAATGCATTTTGTATATCGAATTGTGTTTTACCTATAACATTGCAAATAAAATCAGCCAAAAAACTATATTTGTACTAGAATTTAGGATAAATAAAACTGTTAAAAAAAAACCTGAATTTTAATTAAAACGTTGGTCAATAGCGGTACCACCGAACTAACTCGAATTCCGAAAGTGCATTTTTGAAATTTATTTAAAATGTTATTCTATAAACCTTAATTTCCACAATTGTACCCCTATCTGTGTTCATTTGCGTGCGGCTGCCACAGATGGCGTCGGTACCAAGAAAAAATATCTTTACTTTGGGTGTTTCCGCCATTCGCCTAGAATATTAAGTTTATTTAAGACTTTTCAAGTGAGTCGCTATTTTTTTTCATATCGTAGATTCTACCGAGAACCACAGTCGGAATTTGACTGTCAATTACGGTACCACCGAACAAACCGCAATTCCATTAAAAAATAAATCTATAAACCTGTATTGGATCTTCTAGCATAAATATCACTGAAATTTCCACAATTATTTACAACTAGAAAGCCCGCGTTTCACCTCGGAACGCACCCTCTACAGAAGATGCGTACCCCTTGGGTAGCAGCTCGCTCTATAATTGACATGGGAATTTAGAATAGATTAAATAAATGCTTTTCTGCTATGACTGTAATTAATATAAATTAGCAGAAAAGCATTTATTTAATGATTTCACACTGTAAGAAAATTGCACTATTGCAATTTAGAATAGAGTTCAATATATTAATTTATCATCTGTGATTTTTGATTCGCTTTTGAGTCCCAGTATAAAAAAGATTCGACAAAACGTCACAAATTAAGAAATTACAATTTTTGAATTTTTCTTAATGTTTGGTGTTTTATTTTTTAATTTTAATTTTTTTTAACTTAATATTATGTTATTTAAAGGAATCTTTAAAAGAATCGCTATTTTTTCCATATAGTAAATTTTATCGAGAATCAGAGCCGAAATTTTACCGTCCGTGATGCGTCCCCTCCGGTCAATTACAGTACCGCCGAACTAACTGCAATTCCGAAAGCATATTTCCGAGATTTATTTAAAATATGATTTATAAAAATAAAAATAATTTATCTTTTGGTCCCAAGTTTAAGGCATCATTATTAAACATTTTTCCTAGAATCCGCTCCTTAATAATAGCAAATTGCCCCGAATTCTTTGAGCAGAGATGATTTGTGCACTGTAATCAAAATTTTGCTAAAAATGCAATTTGAATGACTACTTCGATAATTTTGAACGATGAAAAATGCTAAAGACCATAAAACCATTGTTCTTGTATGAAAAATATGCATAGTTTAAGAACGCTCAAAGTTTTGAAGAAAAAAAAGTATTAAAAGAACAAGAAAAAGTGGAGCGAGTATTTGAATCAATTGATTATCCTTCAATACACTTCACATTTAAAACACAAGAGTACACTGGGAAATAATCAAACTAATCAGTCATGCAAAATCAAAAAATAAATAAATTGAACTTAAGGACTAACTACCTTTCTTCTTCCAACGGTTCGGCGAAATTTTCCACCTTGGATTTGGTCGTACAAAGGAAATATAAGATTTTCATGTAAACGCAGTGCGCTATCACCTCGATCAAGAGCAGCAGCCAGCCGAGGAGAGCTCACGGACGAACACTACACTCGACGCGTATCGGTGCAATAGCACACAGTACGGCCACGAGAACGGGGGGGGAAAGGGGGGGGGGAAGCAGAACGATGACGTCAATGGAGGGTCACCCTCCGATCTCGGCGGTGGTGGGGCACGCAGGATCCGAAGAGAAGCACACAGCAGGACATGTGTTCGGTATCCGTGCGCTCGAAGAGTTGCCAAGACGAGGGTTGGTATAGCGGTACCTGGATATAGGCACGCTGCTGGATTGAATCGGATGGTATATAGCTAGTGATTTCACTCTGACGTCATAGCACCACCACCACTGCAGTATTTGACCTGATTCGAGGTATGAATGGCCTGGAAGGCCGACAACCCCCAGCGAAAATAGGTCATCAGCCCTAAAGTGCGAGCTAAAGATAGCTCGAGGACGACTGGGTGGGTATGGATTCGGTGGATGTCCCCCCATCGACGCACGGTGCCCGATACAGCACACATACATGCACGTACAAACAGCGGTGGTGGCAGTTGGTAACAGTGGATGATCCGTGGAATCGACTTGATTATTTTCGGATTGGTGAATGGAAATGTGGATAAACTCTATTTTTTTATATCCAATTTATTTATAGGTGTGCGTCACCGTTCTGTATATAATCCGTAAAAAGATCGTTTCTATATAATATTTATTTCCTAAGCTCCATATTTACGATTAGTATATTTGTAATTCACTGCTAATCATAAAAATATGATAATTTGTTTTATCTCAGCACTTACATTTTATAGGCACAAAAACATTTTCATTAATAAAAAGAAATTTATAATAATTTAAGAATTTACTATAACGAATCAATATACCTAAACGTTGGATACTTTTTTAATGAAAATACGTCTTTTTCACGCTGTCTTGAAAAATACTCGTTCTTGATTGAAGTCTTCTATGCAATGCACACCCATCATCCCCCACTAAAACGATGTGCATCCACCCTTTAACAATAAGTACTAATTTGGAAAAGTACATTTTTCTAAATAAAATCGTATTTCTTCCAAAAACTTATTAAATAAATAAAAAAAATTAGTTTTGCCCAAACATCTCTTACTAGTTTTGAATTCAAAATGAATTATTCTTTGATAAATTGTTTAATGTCCCTGTCTACAGAAATTGTTTACAGGAAAAAGGGTTAATCTTTATACCATTGGCACGTTTCACTATAGCAACTGTAATAATTGTAAACACCCAGAGTTGGGCATCATTCGCAGAAAAGAGGATTTCTATGATAAAATAATTTCAGAATTTTGTAACGAGAGCCGAAGAATTGATTTTATTTTCAAATAGAATTCTTTTTCTTATATATATTTTATATACTATTAAAAATTAATATTTTATCCGTTACTATATTCCATTAAACTGAAAACTACACTTTTTCTGTTTCTATTTTTTTGTTCAATTTTAATCAAATGGCAAAAATGCATGCCCTGATCGGTAGACCATGCACAGCCACTGTCACATACTCAATATTAATTTTTAAAACAAAAATTGGAGATCGATAAAATAAAATTTTAAAAACAACATTCGTTCTGTAACGAGAACGTGTATCACCACAGAGGATGTTAAAACTAAAAAAATTGATGTAAAATATAATGACGCTTTTTCATTTCTGTAATGATTATTAAATTATTTTTGAGAAAAATAGGTTCCTCAAACTGCTTGCGATTTATTGTCCAAAATTGATTTTTTTAAAATGCCTTCATGAAAAATTACAAATATTTCCTACAAAATTCGTTGCTCACGGTTAACAAATTTTTCAAAGGTTTATTCATCGCTAACGGATAAAGATAAAACATACTTTTTATCTGTCGCTTTAGGATAAAGATAAAGATACTTTTTATCTGTCGCCTTCGGATAAAGATAATTTTCATTTATCGTGTTCCGATAAAGATACTTTTTATATGTCGCCTTCTGATAAAGATAAAAAATATTTTTTATCTGTCGCGTTTGGATACAGATATTTATCTGTCGCCTTCGGGTAAAGTTAAAGATACTTTTTATCTGTCGCCTTCCGATAAAGATACTTTTCATTCGTCGTGTTCCGATAAGGATACTTTTTATCTGTTGCCTTCTGATAAAGATACTTTTTATCTGTCGGCTTCAGATAAAGATAAAGATATTTATCTATCGCTTTCCGGTAAAGTTAAAGATACTTTTTATCTGTCGCCTTCTGATAAAGATACTTTTTATTTATCGTGTTCCGATAAAGATACTTTTTATCTGTTGTCTTCGGACAAAGATAAAGATACTTTTTGTCTATCGCCTTGGGGGTCACAATAGATCTGAAAAGGTCCCGGTGAAATAGGTCACAGAGCCAACGGGTGTTGGTATCAACTTCCTTATTTTAAATGGAATGGTACAATTTTTATAAATTTAGTGTATTTCTTAGATCATGTTAAATCAGTTTGTATGTTCCTTATTCGTAAACATAATAGTTTTTGAGATATTTGCAATTTTGTCAAAATCTTGCACTCTTCAACAAAATTAAATATTTCGTAAGGTATTAGACATTAAGAAGATACCATACTGATGTCGATGCAAGCAGCTGGTTATAGCTAATAGTCCCGGCACCAGTAACCACAAAATTCTATGCGAGGTATTCATAAACTCACATCCATATTGGATACCTTTAAACCAAATAAAAAAATTGTTGTATTTTTCTAATGGAACGCAGTGTTTTCATAACAGAAATTAATACACCGGTAATCTTCCTGGTAGTCCTTGAAACATTAACATTTATTTCACGAAAGCTCCTAGTTTTAAGTAAGTAAAACTGTTCTTTTTTTATTCAGAACAATCTATATATCATATTTAAACATGATGCATCATCTGGCATACACGGAGAGTTCTGAATAAAAAAAAATCAGTTTTATTTGCTCATAACTAAGAGCTTTGGCAAATTCTGGCGGCTAATATTTAACCATTGAGTGGTCACCTGCCCCAAGATAACATAGGTGTCTCCTCCAAGTACGTCTAGTGAGTTGAATATCCCATAAATAACAGACCACACAGTACCTATATAAAATTATAAGCGTCAAACATTTTCGGTTTCCAGAATATGTATAATTGAAAATTACAAATGTTAATCAAATTTATTAGCTTTTTGGCATTTTAAGGAATTTTGATAAAGCATAGGATTATATCATCATAATTTTGGAAAAGTCCGAGTATTACACAATTGGAACAATTTATGGGCATCTTGAACGCCGTAACTATTCATGTTATAGTTGACATTTTTTTGTTTTAAAGATGTTTGGACGGTTTAAAAATGATTTTCAATATTTTTGTACCTACTTGGAAAAATATGGAAATAACGCCCTATGATATAGAATTTAGTCAAGGAAAAACGTTCATTTCTATTTTGCAAGACGACTTGTCTCTTGAAGCAATGCACATACGCTTAAGTTTTTCGCGTTTGTGGTTCGGATTTCAGATCAAAATCAAGAAGGTGTGTAACGCTATAAGCAGAGTAATTATAAAGAGAGAAGCGATGGTCAAAAAAAGAGAGATAGAGCACCGCAACGTTGAATGGGAATTTATTAATGAGTGAATCGTCCGCGATCGTGGGCAAATACTGGTGCTGACAGCAGTGATATATTTAAACATGGAAATACACTTACGTCCGATGAGAGAACACCACTTGAGCATATCAAAAGGCGTTTAATAGGCGCATAGGAAGAAGGAACGAGGGAACTCCACCGTCGGAACAAATGTTCAGTGGCGATTCCGTCTATTTATAGGAGCGTTCCTACTTTTCCGCGCGCCCGCGACTATTATCATATTGTAAGTGTTCCTTCTCTCTCTCTCTCCTATGCTCTATTAATAAACTCATTAAACATTTGCACGGAGAGAGGCACCTGAAAAACCATCCGAAACCAAAACATCAATAAACGCCAAGATCAAGTAGGCCACGTGTAAAAATAAAGAATGGGAGTGATGACGTCAGCGATGACACGATAGGGGAAGGCGAAGGCGCGCGCGGCGATTGGTCCCCGTCGGAGGGGAGGTGGTAGCGTTTCGGCACTTCCGCGGAAGAATCTGCGCTGGTGGGGGGAGCGGATCCGCGTGACTCTCGGAGGTGGTGGGAAACTGTAAACAGTGTACAGTGCACTTCGTGACCCAGTTACACTATGAATGGCTATCCGCAGAGGGTAACAACCCCCGGCGAAGCTGAAATTAGGTCGTGTTGGAACCCCTGAACGACCGGGAATATATATATTTCCGAGCTATTTTTAGAACGGGGCGAAGCACCATCAACTCTTCGACCCGACCAGCGCCAGCGTGTCCCACATTCATAGCGGGAACCCGTCAGCAACAGCATGAATGAACGAATTTTCTTTCAGGTGAAAGCGCTCGTATAGGTTTGCAGGAGGATTCCGCGGTAACTTGCGTATTTCGATTGTTTTTTACTCGAGTTAAGCCATCTAATAATATTCAAGACAAATATTCATAAAATTCTTGCATCAATGAAATTTTAAATATTCAAAAACTAAAGCCCCTAGCTAACTTTTATATAACTTCTAGTAGAATTAAGTGTCTGATGGCTCACCCAATTATCTGCTTCTTATTGTCCATTTGTGTCTGTTTTAATACAATAAACTTACATTTGCACAATAACACATATTAATAACAATTACCCTATTTTTGTGCTGCTTTTGCTGTTTGGTCGCTGTAGGGTTGGCAGTTGATTTTCGTCCAAAAATTGATTTAAACACTCACTATTTTTATTACGTATTTATTTTTCCCATATAATTATTGGTTGTATACTGAAATTTAGTATAGTTATAATATATCGTCGTTGTTTCTGCAAAATCTGCTATGTGTAAAAACATCTTTTTTCAGTAGACCAAAAAAATGTTTAAAAAATTAGGAACAAATAATCTGATAAATATTTTTGTAATTGTAGCAAATCAGGGTAATTGCCAACAAAATAACTAGACTTTGTTTAAAAAAGTACTTTTAGTAAATTAGGCTTCGACTGATACCAAAACATCAAAATGACAAAAAAATGCACATAGCAGGTTTTGAAAAAACAACGACGATATATATAATAGTTATTTATGTACCGAGGCTTTTTTTTCATAGCCCGAGACCGAGTTATTTTGAGCTCAAGGCGTTAGTCGAGGGCCATAAAAGCAAGCTACGACCGTGGTACATACATAACTTTATACACAGCTGACAATTTTTATAAAAATGTTTACAAAACAAATTTTCCATCGACTTCTAGCGTTGCTTCGACTAAATTAGACAATACCAATTCCATGTGTAATTACAGTGGAGCAGTTATACCTCTGTATATAAATATATGTCAAAAATGTGTTGTTGACATATGTTACCGTAAATAATTTTTCAGTAAAAACAAAATTTTTGATTTCTAATGAAAACTCTTCATTTTGTAAGGGATTAAAGTGTTTCTATTAGATACAATGTTGTTGTTTGACGTTTCAATATAGCCCTAAGGAATAAAGACGCCCTTTATTGTCAATAAGGAGACGAGAAATTCGTATATAATTGCCAATTTATGATTATTATCATCGGCTGTTAGTCTAATGGTTTACACACTTGGCCACCAGTCGTGAGGTCCTGGGTGCAAATCTGACACTGATCAATTACGATAACCAATTTTTTTCGAGGTTGTAATGATGATTAGGAAGGAGATTGGACTCTGCAGGGGTGCGTAAATACTAAGGCTTTATTTAACCCAAAAAAAAACAATGCTTAAAAATTATAAAATCATAAATTTTGTTATCGTAACATATTAGGCAAGCTTCACTACAGACATTAGTTAAAGCGTATTAGCTAGTATAGAAACACTAGCTTAAATTGCTAGCCTCAGTGATTTTCTCTTTAGATATCCTGTCAGAAAATTAATAATTTGGCTCCGAATTTTTTCCTTGTTCTTCTTAAAAAAACCTGCCTTTCATATTTAATGCAAAATAAGCTTTTAAGAGTTAAGCCTCTTGTAATAAAATCTACATTTTGAATATATATACAGTGAAATCTCCCGTAACGGACACCTCTCATTAATGGACACGTTCGCCTGGTATAGGCAGCCTTACATAAGAATAATCAGTTCTCTCTTGGACGGACATATTTTATGGTCCTGTTGGTATCCGTTCAAGAGAGATTTCACTGTACATAAGAAGTATTTGTAGAATAAACATCGACTGCATCTTCAAGAACCCTGCTGCCCTACCCAATGGTGTTGCTATGATTCGATTAGGGAATTATAATGTATATTATAACATACCATATGATCAATTAAATTTACCTCTTAACAAGCTAAGAAGTTACTTATTCAAAATATCATGTTGACAGACTTGACAGTGACAAATAAAATACATCTGTCATGTGTACTGTATTGGTTTATTGACACTAAAATTTTTTTACAATAAATCATATAGTTTCTATTATCGAATCATACTTTAGAAATGGTGTAAAATTAGAAAATGGAGAATAGTTGTGCTCTTTGCAGCAGTTATGTATAGAATTTTGGGCAGAATTTCCAAGTGTTCCACAGTAACATATGAGGGTTTGCGGCAATTGATACAAGAATCAGTGGAACAGGCTCTGCGCTCCGAAAACTATTAAAACGGAAAGTTGAAAATATAGCAGATGTTGAGAAGCGAATAACTCAATCACGTAACAAATCGATTCTTAACCTTTTACAGGAAACACAACTTTGATATGGAACACACACTAAAAAATATTTGCAATTCCTACAGAAAATTCCAGTAACGTATAAGGTAAAATTGCAGAAAATTGGGAAATTTAATAGAAAACTTTAGGTATATTTTCTAATTTTTGGTAAATTTTCCCTATACATTACTGGAATTTTCTGTGGGAATTGCAAATATTTTTTAGTGTGCATGCCACACAATCCTTAAAAAAGATCTACAAAAAATTCCATACAAGTTTCACTGCGTGCAAGAGCTCTCTAGCACCCATTGATCACGTAACGCGACTTAATTCATTAATCAATGGTTTTTGAGCACAATGAATAACGATGACGTTCTTAATTTTCTTGCCGTGACGCCGTGCATACAATTTATGTCGAATATGCATTACTATTAGAGTGAAATGGGAGAACTGCCATCTTTAGGACAATTCTTGCAATAGGTAGAATATAGTTAACGTGTTTGCTACTATATCGGTAGAAAACTTTGCTATCATAATAATTAGATCAAAGCACGAGTTTGGAAAAGTCGAGAGAATTAGATTTGGAAAAAGGAAATTTTATAATATTTATTTTTTAAGTGCATTTATTGAGACTTTATAAACTAGAAGTAACAAAAGATATAAATGCCTTTACCACGTTTTTTCTTTTTTTTTGTCAGATTAACTATAATTTTTGAATAGCTCAGCAATGCTTTGTTAAAAAAAAACTGCTTTGTAAATTTTCTTACAATTTAAGTATGATATTAGTGGACTGATTGGCCTACATTTATAGCAAATTCTACGACAAAATGTCGTTCAATGTATAAATAAACTATACCATGTGTACCCTTGTATTTTTAAGACAGAAATTGACCCTTTTAGTATATAATCTATAATGGTATGACATGATTGCCTTATTAAATTTTTTATAACAGTGATTCATAAATTCCATACCTAATTAAAAATATTATTGTTTTGTTATCTAAATATAGAAACATATGCATTTACGAATAAGTACCTATATATATATATATGCACATATTTTTGAATGGAAACAGTGAATAAGTGTTCCGTAAACGGAGGATATAGGTCACGCCTCGACTGACCTATTTTTCGCTCCCATTCTATATAAAGCTCTGGATCGATAGCCATCGTGAATACAATTGGATAAATCTAATTGGTCATTGTTGATGCTGCAGCCTGGTGTATTTGTTATCTGCAGTGCATTAAAACAGACAGTGTTACATGTATGGACATCCCGATTTTAATGATGCAACGTGGAATCACCTACGTGTATCGAATTTCGTTCACAAAAAAATTGATTGATTAATTTTGTTTCAAAAAAGATTATGTACTCTTTCAATAAAATCATTGATATTTACAAACATGAACTAACTAACGATAAGGGGAGATATTTATGAATTTCCTGTGTTAAAGTATTAACTTATCCAAAAACACCCAGTTTAATGAAATTCTTGTCAATAATCTTAAAATAAATCAGTTGATATTTCACTCATCTATAAATGCGACAAATAAAACTAATCTTTAATCTAAGATTAAAGCGTTGTTAGAGCATTATCTGGGTGCTTTGTGTCAATGTAATCGACGAGCTCTTATTGCAAATATCAAACACTGAGAGAAATAGATAGTACTCTTTAACATAAATATAGTATATTTTAATATATTTTATAGCTCCTATAGGGACAATCATATTTTATATTACCGGTGACAATATCTGTATAGTAAATATCTGTGAATACTTTTTATTAACTCGTATGGTAAAGTGTACTATATTTGTATTATTAATTTGAGCATACATGTTAGTAAATGTGAAAAAAATGTCTAGTAGCGCTGACTATATTTGATAATAACTGTTAACAATGAAAACTATAATAAATATAGTTTAATAATTTTTAATTATAATTAATTAATATAATTTGATTAGCCGGTGACAGCCGGGCGAATTGCCGTCGTATCGGGCAGGATTGCGGGAATCAGACCGGCCCGTGTACTGTAGAGTACTACCGGTATTGAAGCGCCTCGTAATTCTCGTCTGTGGGCGATTGTCCACAGTACTTTTTACACGACGTTAACCATGTATAAGCATCATATAGATATTACGCAGCCACATTTACCGATCACAATTTACATTGAGTACGAATTTCAAAGATTATGAAATAAGCGTAGCGCCATCTTTACGACAAAAGCTGTAGTATCACATATTTATGTAGCTAAACCAATTATGAGTATTATGATATTCCTACTATATAGATATAAAACTATACAGCATTCATTTCATTCCATCTCATTATTAATGCCGTTTTCAATAATCAAAGTAAGGTGACTGTTGCAAGCACCTAACCTAACCTAAATAAACACAACACAGTAAATTTGCTACACCTGTTATTATAACTGTCTTCACTACATTATATGCAATTTATTATATTCACTTGTTGTAAAATATTGTAAAACATTTCACTATATTTTGTAGAAGATTGTCACACAATATTTTTAAACAATTTTATTGCTTTTTTGTAACCGTGATATAGGAAAATGCAACGCCGTTGTTCTAAAATTTTGCACAATAGTAGGAATTCTTACTACAATTTCCGTCAAACAGTGAAGTGTAAATATTACAACATGGATTTTTCTCTGTGCAGACACAAACATGCACCGACACGAATACGTACACCTGTATCACACGTACATAACACGTGTGAGTGGCAATACAGCTTATTGGTCGATTTCTTCGGTAAAGATCGACAATGAATAGAGCCAAGGGGTGGGAAGAGCGTTACGAACATTTATGTTAGAAATTGAATATGCATCGAATACCTGGTAACATCCAGATTTTACCTCTTACTATAAGCATGGTAACATCTGGTTATTTTACTCTTAATACCCCACATATTGTCGTTTTGACAATAATTATGTTACTAATTAACATAAAGAGATTTACTATCTAATTTCTACAATCCATTTTTCTCAGTGAAGAGATAATCAGTTTTGTGTTTTTCATATTCGTTTTGTTTAAATGTATGTATTTATTAGCATCAATAATGGTTCTTCTGAAAGGAACACTACAAAAGTAGTTAATATTGGTTAATATTTGAACTTTTTGATTATAACTTTGATTCACAATATATTTAGTATTTACAGCAAGCAATAAGATTGATCAGAAGTATGTTCCAACACAAGTCCCGAACTGTAATTCGGAAAAATATCGAATTCTAAAATTCCGATTTCTTAAAATCCCTAGCAAATAACGAATTATTAGAGAATTATTTGAATTTCAAATTTGCCTTTTACTTGGAACAATTTTTCTAGTGTAGTAGTTTCAGTAGATGGCGTATAATTCACATGCAATGCGTGCCGGTACAAATATGCTTTGAATTGTCGTAGAGATTATGGTTATAAATTACGATAGTTATTACTGGATACATTAAAAAACCACAGTGTGAAACTGAGTTAATTCCAATTTTTTTGTAAGATGGATAGTGAGTATCAGATATCTTAGATAGATATTTGTGTGTCTAATAATCAATATTATCTAGCTGTTGCAGATAATCCGCACATAAGATCGTTTACAATTAATGAGTGCAATACGGGCGCTAATAGTAAGTTTTTCTACATACACATATTTTGAAAATAGTATTATCATTACTACATTGATTTACGCTTACTTCATTAATATTTTCCTATATACTTACTTGCAGTTGTTGGAGTTTCTGAATACAAGAAGAAATATACTGATTGGTCACGGAATGCCACATTAAAATTACTAGATATGTATTAAATAAAATGCAAAGATCCAAAGCTAAATAGAAAAAATATGTGGAAGATAATTTCTAATGAATTCAAAAAAGGTAATGAAGAATATGATAAATATCATTGCGAAAACAGATTCAAAACATTGACTAAGAATTATAAAAAACATTTGGCTGAACAAAACAAAACTGGGAACGGTAGAAAAGTTTTTGAATATGCCACAGAAATGGACGATATTCTTGGAGAAAAGAAAAATTATCGTCCCTTCATTTTATTAGAAAGCAGTGGAGGAAATATAGTAAGATCGAGAATAAATGAAGATGATGAGAGTAGAAATGAAGTAGCCACAACTAGTACAGATAGAACCCATAATATGGAGGAGAAAGAACAACGAAATGATAAAGCGAAAGAAAATTTAAAAAAGAAGACAAAATAATGGATGTGATTGATGATATACGAGTTGATTTGAAGGAATATCACAAAAGAAAAATCGAATACATGGAAAACAGGCGATAAATAAATGAAGAAAGGTTAGAAGTGGAAAACAGAAGTTAATGGAAATAAAACAATTCAATAATGCAATATTAGAACTTAAAAAACAGAAATGCCATTGTAATGTATAATAATAGTCCTGTTTCTTTTATTTATTGAAATGTACTGGCACATTTTTATACACATACTATGAAAAATTTAAGTTTTCAGCTTTTCATTTAAAAAGAATTTACGTTTGGTTATGTTTTAGATTTTTACCCAAATTATAAATAAATCGGTTACAAATCATCTAAAAAAAACATTTATTGCAAACCCTTACCCAACATATCTTTCACGTGAAATGTAAATATAATTATTCTATTGAAATATTAGCGCAGTGAAATTACAAGTTTTCAATCAATAAAATCATGCTTACTAATTTATTTTGCAATAGGTATGGCAATCAAAAGAAACAACGCTTTTTTTTGTGAACATATATGTTTCTACCAAGAGGAGAAATATTGATAGGATTCATAAAGTAAATTTCAAACAGAAACTTAAAACAATTTAAGAAATATCTACCTATGGTATTTACAATTTGCATCATATCAGTTGGTATAAAAAGATGGATCAGCACATGCGCGAATTTAAAATACCTGCCTCTAAAGAAAAATTTCAAATTACATTTCTCGTCAGTTCCGAACTGAATTTGAAATCCCACAAAATCCGGAATTCTATTCTTTCTCTTGGAACAGAAAAAAGTGAAATGCGCAAACTCGAACGAACGAGAATTA
This sequence comes from Cetonia aurata, assembly GCA_949128085.1. Taxonomy (NCBI): domain Eukaryota; kingdom Metazoa; phylum Arthropoda; class Insecta; order Coleoptera; family Scarabaeidae; genus Cetonia; species Cetonia aurata. The sequence goes on along the minus strand of OX421882.1, from coordinate 11,236,309 downwards.
ATTCGGGACTTGTGTTGGAACATACTACAGGATTCAAACCTGGGACTGCTAATATTTGTAATATTGATTAATGACATTAATGAAGTGATTATAGATAGATAAATAGCAAGACTGTTTATTTCAAAAACACGCAGAAAAACATGTGAGAAACAAGTCAACAAAAAATAAGCAGATATACAATGGCCCCCAAATATTGTTGAAATTTAGCTGATTGATGCTTTGGAGGAAGAAAGTAGTTTCCTTGTCGAGTTGAATACCCGTGCATTACATTGATTGATAAGATTGATAGCGTAACAAAACATTTTTAAAATTTCATAATTACAAAAAACCTTCAGAATGTGTAGGACAAAGCAAACTCTGGTGAGTTTGATACAGAGTGACATCTCAATAATGGATCGATACCAACACCTAATAACCTTATTAGTGATAGTTTCCTATTTTAAAACCAGTTGACAACTTCAAATATTCTGTATTTACTTGCCCCCAACGAGAAGGTGCAAACATTATGTGATCATTTCCACTTCTTGCTTTTTTAAATGCAATTTGTGATTGTGACTTTGGGGGATATTCAAAATTCAAATTCAAAGGAACTGTTAAGTTTTATTTACACTGAGAAAAATAGATAGTAACAATAGGGACAACTAACTTTATAGTTGGTTGTATTATAATTATATTACAGCGTACCATCTTCCTAATAAACAGTAATACATGGATGAATACTGGGTACTAGATAACGTATTGTTGTCCTTGAGTTAATATCATTCATTATATTTATAATACGTGGTAACATCTTTTTTTCTCCGTGTACGCATTGAAAATGACTATAAAAGATTTGTGTATCTCTAGTATTAAATAAAACTATATTTGAACAATGCTTCCAGTAACAGCATTTTTATTTGTTTAGTTGCAAACTAACCAATACAACCAACGATTGAATATCGCAAGCTAAAACCTTGACACAATTCAATCTTCATACTATTTGAAAAGTTTCCTCCTACGCAGTATAAAACCGGTTTGAGATCGTGCCCTTTCATTGATGTTATAAATTCACATTACAAATTCTAAATGCAAGAGTAGTTCCACTATACAGATTACAGACATACATAAAACCGTCCATTTAGTATGAATATAGTTTTTAATACTGCGCGGCATTTACCTCCTCCCTCGTCTTTGTGTATAAACCGTGATGTACAGAAGCAAAACGAGAACGGATGCATTAAAATTTATATACGGTTGATATTAAATATAGCTTCGCACGGCTCTCCTCGTCCGTAAAGTCTCGCTTCGATCTCAATGGGCCCATTTTCATTACGAAACCGACGCAACGGTCGCGGCACAGTATATACCTAAGCAGTAGTTTCACTTCGTGTCGGCACCTTTGATCTCGATGTTCTAAATTTTACCTCGCGCACTGAACCGCGCATAGTAGGTTCAGGGCATATCGCCCGGCCCCGACAGAACCGGATTAACCCAATATTGGAAAAAATAAAAAGGAAATTATTAAATTGAATTAAAATGCGAACAGTGGTATAATAGTTTACATTGGCAAATTAGAAAAATTTACTGAGGAAAATACAAGATTATTATTGCATTCATCAGTTAATAAATATTATATGCGATTTGTAAATGTGTTTATTAATATTTACCTACATATAATGCTGGTAATCGCTTCATTAATAATTACTTTCTATTCTACATTTAAAATAAAATCATTAAGTAAATAAATATGGTAAGTAAATAATTAACAAGTGTTTTTATATGTTTTTATAATGCTTCAAGCAGACTATGTTTGTAGTAAATGTAATTGAAAAGGCCTTTATTATAAGGGATTTATCTGCATAATAGTTGATGTCCTAAAAAGTGTAATTCTTAATTATAGAAGATCTTATCTAATTAGTGTTTGCTTTTAATTTTACATTTTAACGGAAATTAGTACCTACTCAGTTAAATCTTGGGTAAATAAAGTAAGAATGAACTAACAAAGATTTTACTAGCATCTTAATTTCAGTACAAAGAATTGGTACTGATATGATTCACAATATATAATACCATTGCAATTTCAAAAGGTATCCATGTCAATATTTTGATACTTCTGTGAAACAGTTAGTAGCCAACGATCATTAAATTATTATTGATTGTTAATGCATGTTATGGAAAGGAAACAAATCATATATAAATAAAATATTTATTACTTCACTAATGGTGATCTATTTCAAACAAATGTGTACAATTTACTGGAATATAACTTACTTATGTATAAAAGAACTAATGTTAAAATATATATAGATATAAATCTATGAATATGTCCTGTTCTCTTCCTAGGTGCCTACATAAGGTAACAGTAGTCACATGCAGGTTTATTTATTATATAGGTTCCACGATGTAATACACAGAAACTACTTAACAAATAGCAAAAGAGAATAACAAATCACGTAATCTATATGAACAAGAAAATAGGTATACATATCTACGAATAAAAAAAAACCTAAAATAGCAATAACTATCTTATAAAATAAAAATAAAATTATACAGGTTGCTTTCAGTTGAAATGAATTCTTCTGGACATTAACCTATGTACTACATTATTTGCTGGTTTATGTTTTCTATTATTTCATCCTTCGACCGATGAAAATAAAGGAAAGTCTTCAATGACATTTCATCATTACATAAAACACAATCTTTTGCTTCGTCATTCATAACACTTACTTTAGCAGATATAACTCCAAAAGCAAAGTCGTTTATTCCTGGAGCAAAATCCCATTTGCTCGTTATTCTGCACAATGTTGATTTCGATGGTAGGTTAAAAGTTTTATATAAAAAACGATATACTTTTGGACCTAAAAAGAAATATTTAAAGCAAATTGTTTAAATACATTGGAGTACCTATAGCCATGCTCCCATCGCTTGCATAATTGCAATTGCGCTTTGATCAAATTTACAGTACCTTCATTAAAATGGGTCTGACAAAACTGGAGAAACTGTTCTTCCGACGTACTTTGCTCTTTTCTTTCCATAAAAGCCTCTCTACATTCAAAAGGTGTAACTTTCCTTTTTAAATACTGTACTTCTTTTCGTAACTTCTTCTCTGGGCTATTGGTAAATAATGTGCTAGATGTCTGCACAGATGCAGCAGCTGTAAGCAATTGAAAGAAAAAGCTATACAAACAGTATAATTATTATTGTTTAACTTACCTCTTGGGTTTTCTTGCAATTCTCCATAATTCTTTTTTGTAAGGTTTACAGAATACATCTATCCATTACTGATCGCATTGTTTTCCAATCTATTTCTAAGCCCTGTTTTAAAATCGAATTTGGTAAAATGTATATCGCACACTTTTGCATTTGGTTTTAGGACATCTTCACCAAGAGCTGCAATCCATTTATCACAGCTGTAACAATTTTTATATTTGTCTATTTCTATTTTTTATACTTATATATAATCACAGTAAATAAGCATCATAAAAAGCAAAAAGTTAAATCAAAAACAAATTGCATAAATTGATTATACTTCTACTAACCGTATTTGGTCTGTGGGTAGCCTAATGAAATAAACTTCTTCAGTGTCTACGGCATTGCTTACTGCAGATCTCCTATTACAGTTGAGAACACAGCACTTCATGTTGATTTGTATAGTTATCTATGCACACTAAATTCAAACTATCAAGTAAAGTTTAATCTATGAATAAACGTACACAAAACAACACCTGTAAATATGAAAGGCAGAAATATTAACCTACAACACAAAGTTAAAACTATTATTATTAAATTAAGATTAAAGATAGTATCTATATACCACATGCTAGAAAAAATACTACTACGAAAATATTAAACTCACGTATAACTAAACTTATTACGGCGGTTAATTTTAATTATGGAACACTTGCAAATAAACAAAGCCATCGAGGTGGTTTTATAGGTTGTGTCTTTGTAAACAAGCCATTAATCCGTTCCCCAATATTAGGCCAATCCGGGCCTGTTCAAAGTTGTCCTGAGTCCCTACATGCGCGGTTCCGTGCGCGAGTTGCAACTTTGAACCACCAATTTGCGGGAGTGAAACTACTGCATAAGGTATATACTGTGGTCGCGGTGGTCGTTTGAGAGTGAGAACTTCGTATGTAACGCCAGCAGGCAGACGCTGCAGGTGTAATTACGATTGCGGACGGTTGTTATATACGGGGAAGCAATAAAGGAAAAAAAAGAAAACACGGGATAAGATTCATCTGCCGGCGATGACTATAACTATCCGGCGATAAGATCTCGAACCTGTACGCTCGCAATGAAACAATTAAGCCAATCTACAGCGGGAAGGACTGGTTTACGTCATATTTCGCTACGAATGAGCAACAGCGGCTATTAATCATTAAGCAGTCGTTATGTAGAAAGGAAAATGCTGGAATTTTCTCATGGAAATTAATTGTTTTTGTTTTTATTCTATTCATGTCGGTTTCATATACACGTCATTTAAGAATGGACACTTTTCATTGTGGAACCTACCTAAATTATCTCGTGTGAAAAAAAAAAACGCCTGGCGCAAACGTCATATTGTATAAAGCATTTTCTGTTTTATTTTTCTATTGTACTTTCAACAATAACAAATGAAAATGTATAAGTAAAATTCCACAGGTAACATCGGTGTTCTTTCTAAATCTGTGCCATATTTCAAATAAAGATTATTATTATTAGATGAAAATTAGGATATTTGAGCTCAAGTGTACGCTAAAAATTATTTGCTTAATCTAAATATATTATTTTTGTTTTGAGACAAACAATTCTGCTTTTGATTCAACACAAAAATACATAGTGGAAATAACAGATAACACTTTCTTCTCTCAAGAGCCGATCTTGTAGTCTTATTTCATTCTGAAACAAGCAATTCTTGTTAGCTCAAGCTAATACAAGTGAAACAAAATTTGTTTCTAAAGAAGTAAATATTTACTTGCATATATACAAAACAGAGATTTACTCAAAGGAAAATAAGTATACTAATATTGTCATGAAAACATCCTTAAAAATATTTCTGAAAGTTAGAAGACTGATTCATTTTCGATCCTCTTTCTTATTTTGCCTCTAGCACTTTTATTTAGCCTTGCAGAGAAAAACTAAAGATACGTTCTCAAGGTCACTTTTAATGTTCTATGCAGTGTTGTGCTTGAAATTTTTATACGACGTTTCGTTTTCTTCTAGTTATCATCAACTTATTTCTTATGGGCGCCATATTAAATTTTGACACCGTTAGAAAGAATCTTTTTTTCTGATTTCAACCATGTGCAACATGTTGACAAAAGTTTTTGATATTATGCTTTAACTGACGAAGAATTCAATTTAAGATTAAATAAGGTAGCTATGAAATTTCCAACTGTCAATCACTTATCGTTGCATTAGTAATGGAAAAATGTTGTATACCAACGAAGAGAAACGAGATATGTTATGTATTCTTTAATTATCGAATCCAAATGCAACAATAGCTAGTACACGATATTTACAATTGTATCCTGAACGACGACAACCATATCGTACCATTTTTCTAGATTTTGATAGAAAGTTAGTCGAGTATGGATCGTTTACCAAGCCGCGTAATGTTTACGGTAACCGGAATTTGGATAGAAATCAACGGGATATTTTACAAATGGTAAATTAAATGTGCGTTATCGCAAAGTTTATGTTAATTTTGTATCTTATTTGTAACAATGAATTCAAATAACAATTAAATTAATTTAAGAAAACAATAATTACAGTAAATGTTCAAATATGTCGTCATTTTTATTAATGCATCAATACGCACGTTTTCGAGCTGTTTGAACTGCTCTTTGTATGGTTCTCCTAGGAATTGCATTGAAGGCATTTTCGAGCCTAGCTCGAAGTTCTTCAATATTATGTGGAAGGTCACCTTTATAAACGTTATTTTTAATAGCTCAAAAACGTTTGTCAACATGTTACACATGGTTGAAATCAGAAAAAATACCCTTTCTAACAGTGTCAAAATTCAATATGGCGCCCATAAGAAATAAGAAAGTTGATGATGACTAGAAGAAAACGAAACGTCGTACAAAGATTTCAAGCACAACATTACATAGGACATTAAAAGTGGCCTTGAGAACGTGTCTTTAGTTTTTCTTTGCAAAGCCAAATAAAAGTGCTAAATCCACTTTCTTTGCGGGATCATAATAACCACAGAATTTAGCAGGTTTGCCAAATTTAAACCTATCGTCTATCGTCAATAATAAGCGAGATCTCAATGGTGAGGATCGAAAATGAATCAGACTGTATATCGCAAACACGCATGCTGAATCTTTTGAACCCGACAGCTAGTAAAATTGTCCAAAGCACCACGATAGACAGCAGAACAATAATTAAAGTGTGATAATACAAAAATATCACATAAATTCTTCTTAGTAGACTGACTAAGCACCGATCTATGAGGATTTAATTTTTTTAAATTTATGTAAGCCCTTTTAATATATGTAGAAATCTGATCACGAAAACGAAAGGAATTATCCAATATAACACCAAGACTTTTAACTTTATTGACAAAGGATAAATTTGAAGTGTTAATTTGTAACCTCATTACATTACTCAAATTCTGGCAGGCTTTCTGAGGCCCAAATAAAGTAGCCTGGGATTTAGATAGTTTTAATAGTAAACAGTGGTGGGGACAATGAAAGGAATAATACAATTGAGTATAGTCAGCGTACATGTGATACTTACAGTGCCTAATACACGTCAACAACTTAGAGGTATAAATAGTAAACAAAATGGGACCTAAAACAGACCCCCTGCGGCACACCACGCGAAAGTAACAAACAGTTAGATATATTGACATTATGCTTAACCATCTGGTTACGATTGAGAAGGTACCCATCCATCAGATGTTGTAATTCTTTTTAGCGCCGTCTATACGAGCAACTCTCAACTTTCGATCTTAAAAGTGATGAATGATGATACAACAGAAACGAATTCCAATACCGCATGCATAATTACATTCCGTATTCTGTCCGAGCCGCAACCAAACCGTTCACTCACTCTTCTGTATTCGTATATAGGAAGACAATAAATGAGTGGCTGCCGCAGTATGAGACAAGAGCCAGCCAACTGGTTTTATAATTATACGGGTCTAGTGAATGGAGTTCGCGCTTCATTCATCCAACGCACGCTTGGTTTACCGACGCTTACATATTCATTTATAACCTGCACGTTTGAGTATAAGTGTGTACCGTACTATAGTTTTACCTATCTGTTGGATTGCGTCTGTGTGCGCGCAAATGTATATAAATAAAACACACAGCAGATAGAGACAGACCGCGGTTCATTATAACGGCCTAACTAAACGAGCTGTCAATACTATTACATAGAATAGAAGCATGACAGTGAGGAGCGTCTGCTCCGATTGTCGATGCTACCAACGCTAGTTGTCGCGGCTACCTATAGGTGGCAAGACATTCATCGATTCGTATGCGTCGGTTTTTTTTTCCTATGCCACTATCGTCAAGCTGAACTCATTAAGGCATTCGCCGATGTTCTCGTAACGTAAATGATTTGATTGGTGCACCCACGTAGAATGTCTGGACTCGCGCGCAAAAAATAACCAGTTGGATGCGGTTTATTATACTTTGTCTGGAGTGTAATCGAGATCTTATCACTGAAAAGGTATTATCAATGGACTGGAAACTATATGAATGGAATATCATACAGATTACGTTTCATTCAGTTACACTACCACTCATAAAAAATGAACAACTTGATTGAGCGTTAAAAACAAAGTCAAGTCCTAATGGAGTATAAAATAAGTAGTTTAGAAGACCACAGAGAGAGTCATGGAGGAAGTTCTGTCAGATATTGCCAAATACACCTGATACGGCAAAGATCCATAAAGTACTCCCATGAAATCCAGAGCAAACATTAGATTCGCTAAAGCGAGCGGATGGCACATTGTCAGACGACACTACAACCTGCAGTATCTACGTCCTAAGTCGACCAATTGGCTAATAGCGAGGAAAGTAGCGACATTCAAAGCGGTTAGCTGGGCCAATAAATCGCTCAAACCCCGACAAAAGCCGGTTGAGGACGATATATTTCCGGCACTCTTGCAAAAGGCAAGCACGATACTAGTCCCGTACCTGGTTAGACGATTCAGAGCCAAGTCTTGTTTGGAATTCTATACCAACAAGATGGGCGCAGGTGAGACTGGTGTCTAAATGGGTCCAAAATGGGAAAAATGAAACCCTCTAACTATGCGGATGATTTTGTAATAGAAGGAATGTCATCAGACCTCCAACATCTTGCTGGTATAGCAGGGAAAACCTGAGCATTAACCCGGACAAAACGATACCAGGAAGGGACAAGTAGAACACTTAGTACCACTCACTATCCACAAAGTCAAACTTGACTATGCAGACAATGTAAATCATCCAGACACTCTATCTGACAAGACACTAACCTGGAATCCATATATGGAAAAATAGGCAAGGCGAGATTAACCTTATGGACTTGCGAAATATGTGGGAAATCTTGATGAATGTCTTCAAAGCTAATTCATTCGTTTTATGTGATGGTAGTACGTCGAACCATAACCTATGGAGCGATAGTTTGGTGGCAAAAAGCGCACCCCCACAGCAAGACTTACATTCATACAAAAGATTGCAAGTGTGGAAATCACGGGTACAATATCTTTTTCCCCGCCATTGGCATTGAAACTCTTCTGGACCTATCACGCTTGCACATTGTTGTGGATAGGGGGGCCAGATTAACTACATTCCGCCTAGGGCACATTGCAAATCAATGACTACATATTCATATATGCGTGGCTAACAAACTGCTAGAATCAGTCACTTCCGACAGTATGATGGGAATACCATCGGACATGATGTGTACCTATTCGACGCATTGGCCTATCCCAGGTTTTTAAAATTCTGTATTATTCGTTTATGGTTTTTGATGATACCGAGCGTCAAAGATATCACATGTTCTTGATATCACTTTATTGCATTCTCCATTAATAATAAACAAATTCAAATAATCTTCGTACGTATAACTTAAATGTGCCGGCATTGATTATAATTGAAAACTAAGTGACATTTCATCAATGCTGGATTGTTTCTCGAATGGTCACGAACTTAAAAAGTATCCATTTTAGATGCATAAAGAATATGACTTTTTTTGCATATTTGTAAGGGCAGTTTAGTGAGAAAGAGAAAAATAGGCAGTTGTATTTAAAAAAATGGGTTTTGACACTTTTTCAATTCGAAAGTTTAACCGTAATTTCCGGTAATGCTGTATAATGGTTTCGAAAAATCCATTCGGCGTGGTACAAATGCACGTTTAGACGGATTAAACACATCGCCTAAGAAAAGGTGGGCGGTGAAGTAGTTTGCCAAATCATTTGCCAAACCGTTTGCGTCATTTGCCAAACTGCTTGCCCAATCCTTTGCCAAACCGTTTGTCAAATCATTTGCCGAATAACTTGCCAAACTGTTTGCTAAGTCATTTGTCAAATCACTTGCCAACCGTTTGCTAAGTAAGTCATTTGCCAAATCCTTTGCCAATCGTTTGCCATACCGTTTGCTAGGTCATTTGCCAAACCGTTTGCCAAATCAGTTGCTAAATCATTTGCCAAATTATTTGCCAAAGCGTTTGGCAAACCGTTTGCAGAAGATTAGTGCAACTCTCACTGATTACGTATTTGTGAAAACGCTTTGGCCGCCTAGAATTCCATTTCTGACCACTGTGGGCTTGTGGCAAAATAACATAATACATGCTGTATAAAGCGATACGAAACTAAATACCCAGATCTTAAGAATTTATGGCAAATATCATGTTGAACAAAAAGTATAGATGTAAGAACTGGAATTTTAAACTTAATTTATTGTTACTCTGTTCATGTGGTTATGTTATACACACCTACGTGCTGGAATAGCAAATGTTATCAAGAAAGTAAGGATCATTGTTCAAGCTGACAAATAATTTCATTTGTTTCACCGCCTACTTTTTCAAATAAAGCTTTAATTTACCAAAGCGTGTATTTGTACCAAAATTTTCAATTTATGTTTTTAAATGATTAGATAGCTATGACTTATAATATATCGTTGTAAAGAGAATTTTTTAGAGTTTTAAAATAGGTAATAAAATTGGGTACATTCCATTTAAAATTTTGAATGTATTTGCTATTTCTAACATATTTGATGCTCAATTGTTTTTTATTTCTATGGGGAATTAGATGTAGAACAAATGTTCTTCTTTAACATTTTGTTGTATCTCTAACAATAGCCGAGATATCTGGGGTGACAGCTAAAATCAAACAGACTGTATATGAAATTCTAACGTATTTGAAAAATAATGAGGGTATTTTTTTAAAATAAATTATGATATAAAACTATGAAGACCAGGAATTGTAAAAATAAGAATATACCTTTCCATAATACAAAAGCCGTCGGACTTAGCCCGGTATACAAGGGAATAGTATTTTTCATTAAGCTACCAGATAGTTTAAAAAATTCAAATACCACACAATTTAAAATAAAACTTAAAATCGTTCTATATGAACACAGCGTTTACTCATAGAAAAATATTTAGATTTAGACTATGTGTGGTAGTGATGTTTTGTTTTATGGTATAACTAATAACGTTTGACAATATTCCCTGCCTAAGAACGATGACAATAAATTAATTTATTTCTAATTAAGTCACGGTTTATGATTTTGAAACGTCTTTTATATAGACGTTCAAATACACGTCTTGAAAATTCAAATAAAGAATCGTCTGGTAAAAATAGACACAAAGGATATGATTACGATGAACATTGAAAGAAACAAGACGAAAATACAGAGAAAATATTTTAGGGTATCGGAAATTTAATTTAGGACGCCAACTACATTCAAATTTAGAACAATAAATTTACTTACTTCGTCCCAGATGTACGTTACGTATGTACAAAGCAAGACAGACAGACGTCTTTCTAGGACACCGTATGGGTATTTTTAAACGCGCTACTTTTATTCCGAATGACTGATACATTTCCTGTCAATATTCTCAGATTTTACGGCGGAGCGTGTATTCATTTCGGAGCGTTACGGAAGAGAGTCCCATTGTAAAATCGACAAACATCAGGCCGCGGTCCGCGCTCGAAAAATAAACTCGCAGACGCCCGCCGCTGTCGCTGTCGCCCACACGCTCATGTTCCCCCCGTTTAGGATGCATCTTTTATTGCGGCAGTGTCGCTGGAAGTGTTTCACTGGTTTCGCCGCCGAAACGTGGGCGTTTTGCATATTTAACTCACCAGGTGGCTCTTTTGTAACGACTCCCAAATGAATGAATCGAACATGTATATACGTGCAAACGTGGAACTGTTTCCACGCGTGGGCGCTCGAAACTTCCAAATTTCGGAGAGATTGGAGCAATGGATACAACTTTTTTTTTTTAGGTAAAGCTGCGATTACTGTTTAGTAGTTTACCCACATCCAAATTATAACGCTTACGAATACATCGCCTAAAAAAATGATTTTTATATGTTGGAAACGGAAAGTATTCGTGTCTATATACAGGTGTCTCCTCGTTGAGTTGCATAACTTCATAGGGTTATTCCTTGTATCAAAATTAGCAAAACACTTCCAGTCAGCATAGGTCCAATTCTCAACCGTTTTCGAGATATGGGTGGTCAAAAGCGTTGAAAATCACTAGTTACGGTAACTGTTAACCATCACGAACCGTTTCATATCGCTCCGGCAAACAGAATCCTTCCCGAAAAAGACTAATGAGCGAGAGCCAGCTTACGTGAAAGTGGGCTACATCCATACCACGTACAACAAGTACAAAATCTCTTACCTGCCGACTATGCAAAACAGCAAGAACTTTGCTCGTGGATCCTAGAGAACCAGGAGCTCCTCCCAATTGCTTTGTTCGCTGATGAGTCCACCTTCACACGTGATGGGATTAACAACTCACATAACGAGCACATCTGTAGCGACGAAAATTCCCATGCTTTGTCAGAAAGTAGATTTCAGCACCAATTTTCGGTTGATGTGTGGGGAGGAATCATCGGAAATGTTATCCTAGGACCGAAAATATTTGATGGAACATTGACTAGCCATATCTACAGGAGATTCCTAGAAGAAGAGCTTTCCATTCTTCTTGAAGATATCCCCTTGAACGTCCGTAATATTTATTTCAGGTATTTCAGGAAGTTCGTGGAAATATGGAAAATGTCAACTGGATAGGAGGGACTGAGTCAAAGAGCAGAGTTGCGTTTGGCAGTCCACAGGGTCGCCATTTTGAGCAGCTTTAAATGTTTATAGAATTGCTTGTTTATTAAAATCATTAAAACAATTTCTGCTCATTATTGTGGAAGTAAGACTGTAATTTAAGTTAATCGTTCCTTAGCGACCATTTCATGCCGAAATTCGAGCCAAATGCGTCTACGATTCGTCTAAATTAGTTACCGTAACTAGTGACTTTCAGCGCTTTTGAGCATCCATATCTTGAAAACGGTTGAGAATTGGACCTATGCTGACTAGAAGTGTTTTGTTAATTTTGATACAAGGAATAACCCTATGAAGTTATGCAACTCAACGAGGGGACACCTGTATAGAATGATTAAGTTTCGATGCTCATCTGAACGGTGACTATGGTATTACTGAATACTATAAAAAATACAAAAAGGTCTATAAAGAAAACTAATTAGAACTGCAAATATGTTCCACAAGAATCGTAGTACAAATAAAGCGGACAACTTTCCGTGCGCTTTACAGGCGGGGACGCGGAAGGAGTATTTCGCCTGCGAGTTATTCGACATTGCGCATTAGTAGGGCAGCCAGTATGTTCGAAGTGCTGTATCTACGTTGTATGTTATAAATATAATGCTGCAGATACGCTGATTGAGAAGAAGACCATTATCAGACGCAATGAATAAGTTTCGTCAGGATTTCCCAGAATTAACTTACGACTTATTTGTAACGGGTTGGTTAAAAACACATTGTTCAGACCACGCACGAAGTGCAAGTTATTATTATTCCTTACGTCTGATAGTGGTCTTCTTCTCAATCAAACTATCTCTGACATTATATTTATAACATACAACGTTGATACAGCACTTCGAACACATCGGTTGCGCTATTAAAGCGGGTTAGAAATTTCGAATAACTCGCAGCCGAAATACTCCTTCGCGGAGCGCACGGAAAAAAGACGCGTAAGATATATAATAAACCCCAAAATGTTTAAGGCTGATTCGCGAAACACTAGATATATGCTGAGCAAAAGTTAATTTTTCAACAAAGATAACACCCAAGTACTTCATCACAATTGACATCCAGCCGAGCCAAGAAATAAATATGGATTATTGGAAGAATCTTACGAGTGTATGTGGCAACTTTGAACTTGTTCACATTGACGACTAATAGCCTGTTACTGATACATCATAAATTAAAAATATCGAGTTTGTGCTCGAAATAATTGCAGTCAAGAGAGGTGTTGATACTGACATAAATTCAGATCATCGGCTTCCAACAATTTTCGACAACTGGGTTGAAGACTTAAAGCGTTAATATATAGTAAGAATAAAAATGGTCCTAAATTACGGCATTGCGGAACGCCAGAAGTAGGTGTAATGGAGTTGAATTCATAGCACGGGTATGTTTCAAGGTGTTCTCTATCAAAGAGGTCAAGAACATGATAAAAATGGAGGTGATAATAAACGGTAACGCCAAGCAAATACCGATTTGATTTTTATGATGAATCGAGTTTATTTTTCTTAACGAATTCAAAATCGTGTTCAGAATTGAATAGCTTCCTACCGATTATATTCGTAAAGGAAGAAAATGATTGGGAAGATACATAAAAATGTATGTAGGCAACATAGGTAGCCAATGCGGTTTCACTCGAAGTATACAATGGACAAAGCAGCATTTTTTTCTCTGTAAATTACGGTAAATGTAAGTATTAAACATTTCATGACACATTCACTGATTTTAGTTCAGTTATAAGCGTCAAAATAAAGTGAACAAGACAATGGTTTCGAGTAAAAAAGGAAGCTTTGTAACTGTTTTTCGTAACACAATATTCCTTACAATTTCTTTGAAAAAATGAAGATACCACCTATGCATTCTGTATAAAAATAAAACCATGAATCTGACTGACAATGTATTAAAATATGCAAGTCGCCTACGCATCATCATAATAAATACAACCAACATGTTGTGGCGAATTCCATATACGTCTGGTTGCATTTAATTTCGCATTAGGTCGACGGTCGGTCGTTATTATTAAATGAGGTAATTCAAAGGTTTCGAACGGTAGCCGAAGCGGCGGCAGCAGACGCGACTGACTACTTTTGTACGGGACAGGTGCGTGGGCGAGCGCGCACGGGAAAGTTGTCGACGCCGATGTGAACGTGAACTCGGGCGGCGCGTTTGCGGGATCCGGCCGTTCTGTCGAAAGCCGCCCGCCCTCGAAGGGGCGCCCACGCTATTTAAATAACCGCTGTCTGATGATCGGGAGCGCTAAACTTCACACGTGTATATCTCTTTGATTGTTTCCCTTATAATTTAACAATAATTGCTAGCATCTAACGTACTGTGCAAATCTATTACGTAAAGGAAACGTGATTTGTGGAATATTTAGCGATTGCGTGTATAATTTGCTTATTTAAGTTTGAAAAACTTCGCCGATTCGCGTTTTCTTATAATTTCCATCTCTGGACAACATAGATTTTGTGTTATCATCAAAAGATGATCGCCATTTATGTTGGTACCAACAAAACAATAACGATAATAATCACGAATAACCATCTCAGCAGATGACCGTCTTCTATAATTAATAAACAGACAAAATTCTAGAAAAATAGCACCAGAAAGCAAGCGAATTCAATCACGAACGTCAACATTCGATTTGAGTAATCATTTACACGGTTGCTTGGTAACTCGTAAACCGTCAAAAAGACTACAGTGTGGCCCGCTGTAGTCTTTTTGATCGGTTTGATTGTGCTCGGGCCTAGAATATCGCGACTGGACGCTAGAACAGAGTGGCAAAATGTGTTATGGACCGATGAATCGATATTTAAACTGCACACATAAAAAACAACTCTTAAATTAAACATATGTTGCTATCATATATTTCATTCAAAAATTAAAAGTTTGAGTAGAAAATACATTATTTGTAAGTAGCATATTTGTTCATTCATGTAGAATTTTAGATATGTTTAAATAATATTTTAAACATGAATATTATTTTGTTAAAACAAACTATACAATAGTTAATTTGAACAAAGGAATTGTATCAAGCAAAGATACCTATAATCTCATTTGTAATAATAGACAATCAAATTGATTTTAAGAGGAATATATCATCAGTTTAAATTTAAGCATATATTCATTTAAAAGATTTATATTTAAGGGTAATTTTAAATTAAGAAGTTGTAAATGTTAATTTTGCAATACAAAAATAGGTGAGCTGTGATTGGTGGATTTAAGGTTATACTGACAGACGCGACTGTGCCTGTCTATAAAGGGGTGATATGAAGTGGGACGGGGATTTGCATTTACAATTTATCTAGTTTTGGCCACGTTTTGCCATTGCGTTGTATTTTATATGTGTATTGGGGCTGCACAGAAGACACAATAAATATTTTCCAAATTAAGTATTGCTACTGCTATTTATTATAAAATACTTTATTTATTAACTTATGCTTCTTTTAAATCAATTTTTTTTATTCCTATTAATAATTAATAAATGTTTAATTTTAAACATACGAATTGTTTCTTTGGAGACTAAGATCGTGTTAGGTCAAGATTAAATTTATTTTTATTTCAAAATAACCAATTGTTCGCGCTTGTAGGAACTTACCATATGTTTGTTATGAACAGTATATTATTAAATTAAGCATTGATTTTTATGTGTGTACCCACGGTATATCTCTAAGTCCCCTTTCGGTTCCCCAAATAAACCTCGTCTTCTGCGCTCTAATGCTTCGCATTGACGTAGTATACGCTTGGATATTTCTGGTTCTCTCACACAGTCTGCAGTTTGAGTCTTTATTACACACAGGAGTATGTCCGATCATCACAGCTGTTACGATGCCGACCTGTTTCGTGCTCACCTGTAGCGGTTCTCTATGAAGGTTTTATCATGCAGCTTATCTGGAGTATTCCTCCAGTGTTGTTTCGTCCGAATCCAGTCTCCTACGTTTTCGGACCAAGCGTTTTGTTATCCCAAAAAACTCTGATTCGTATATTGTTGTATGTGACCCTCTCTTCGCGAGTTTGTCCTCAATTTCATGATGTTCTGGTACCCACATCAGACTTACATTGTTCCAGCGAGACAGTTCTAACAGTTCTCTAGGAAATCACCAGCTGAGACGACACAAACTGCATGACTGTGACCCTTATTATATATCCGTGCACCGGCACCATTAGCAGTCGTAGACATGTCAGTATACCAAGTCAAGTTCTATCCTGCGGTGTTGCGTATTCTTGTTCTGCAGCCTGTATGCATCCATCCTCGCATCCTCTTCGGAAAGATTACACCGAATCGAAGGAATATTTAGAAAGAGCACCATCGCTAAATATTAGCCACTTCATCTGGGCTGCCACTGATCGGCGAGAATTTTATCTTTACACAAAGCATACAACAGCCCGAATACCCAAACAGTATTTGAGCGACCAAATTCAAGGGAATATTTTACAAATAATGACATGGCCAAGATTCTGACCTCATCCTGATGTTAAGAGACGAGCTTGAAGACGAGGATGTGAGGTCGTATGTCAAAGGAACAATTTTGGGATGTTCTCGAAATATATCAGGCGACACAGAAAATTAGTCGCAAGAATGCCGCGAGTTGCGAGAGCAATCATCAACGCAAAGGGTGATTTATTTTTATGAGAAAAATATTCAAGAAATAAATAAAAAATCCCATTTTAGATAGAATGTATTCAATTGCAATTTCCAAAGTCAATTTACCAAGGGTTCTTTCTTTCACCTGAACTTTCCTGTTAAGCGTCTATAACTTCTAATACTGAACTGGTAATTACTTACTCTCATCATTCAGTCTTCTCAAAAAATGCAAAATTACAATTAGAAAGATTTCCTTGATTAAAGTGAATAATCTTTTTTTATTATTTTGAAGGTTAGAAATTATAAGAACGACGGACAAACATGGGAAACCTTCCTTTAAATATCACACTTGATCGTCAATCTTATACAAAAAGAAAAAGGATGTGTATATACTTTAAGACCAATTAATTTATTATACTAAGTTAATGATTCGCTCTCAAGTACGTAAACTACATCGATACACGATTTCCAGCGAGATAAACCAGTTTTCTCTAGTCGCGTCTGTTATTTTCAGAACTAGTTTCAGTTCCCACGCTTCTGGTCATGATCACTGCAAGTTCAGATTGTTAAGAGAAACCTAAAGATTGATTACGATGTGAATTCAAATGATTGATAGATACACTTGCTCCGTCATCATTGTTTATATGCAATAAAAGTTTTCAGTTTTTTGAGATTTTTCTAACCTAAACAAATTGGAGCTTTTGATTTATTATATACCTATGTTGTCAGTCCACGTTTAAAATTTCCCGCATTTCTTCCCTCTTATCCTTGCACCATCAAGAAAATATATATATATAGGGTTACTACAAAAGAAACAGACACTTTCAATGTTTTATTCATCCAAAACTAATAACGTTATTATGAATTTGTTTAAACTATTTTATAAAGTGGTTCTTAAAGTTTACTTTGGGAACTCATAGGTGCTCAATATCGGCTCCTCCTGTCACACGGCACACAACAAGACTATAGTCTAGTTCATTCCAAACGCGGTGTAACATATCTGCATCGACACTTTCCACAGCTCTCGTGATGCGTTGTTTTAACTCATCTAAATCATTAGGAAGCGGAGGGACTTTTGCCTTTACATAAACACCCTGTCGTTTCAAATTTATTGTACCAATCGTAGATCGACCGTCTAGTAGATGGTGGTTTTGCAAAACGTGTTCAAAAATGTCGTTGAGCAACAGTTACGGAGTTCTTTTTGGCAAATTCAAGCACGCAATAAACTTACTCAGTAGAGTTTGCAGCCATCGTTTATTTATTCGTTCTATTATGTTTGCCAAGTACTACCAACTGTACTGTCGAAAGTTCTACAGTTCCTCAACCTGACAGCGAAAAATGCATATCGATATCACAAATAACTTTTGTTTTATACAATACCAAAGGTGTCTATTTCTTTTATAGTAACGCTGTATTTCTTAGAATATTCCATTTTGCTACAAGAAAATTTGCTTGGATTATACATATATTATTGTGTCAAGAAATTATTTTTCTTGAACCATATTTTATAACAAATACATTGTTGATACACTATTGTACGACAATGACTTTCAATCACATATAAATAAAATAAATATTCGATTTTTGTACATGTAAACAAGAGACTTCAACGCCAGTAATATAAGGGAACTCCGCAACCATTGTCAATCGTTCAAATTAAAGTCATATCAAAACGAAATTGTGACATAAGTTAGGTACAGCATCAGCAATTTTAAACTAAATATAAAGAGTATAAAAGCAGATTTGTTCCTGTAACGTTAATCATTTCTGTCTATAATTTTTATTCTAAAAAAGGAACACTATCAAAAGATTGCATTTATGTGAGAAACTCACGCAGAGCTTAGCTCATTATATTTCAAATAGCGGCTCACCCACGAAGCTCCGTGACTTTGTGTCATTTCTGAACGTTGGAACTTCTGTGTAGTTGCATGGAAATCGCATTACTCATATACTTAGAACGAATAAAAGCTGTATTTTGAGTAGATTTAGACAAATATAACCAGTGAAATCTTAAGTACCTAATATACTGCAACACTATTGGCAAAATCGTTTTTATAATATTTTTCTATATCGGGCCCAAGCTCGTACACTGAGAAAAATACTGGTGGGAATACCAAAATAATCTATATTTATTCAGTAAATTTTCATTGGCAGAAAGAAATGTTTCATTCTTATATGATAAAACATTATTTAAGTACAATCTTCTATTAAGCGATATGTGCAGGTGGCAACCCTTTCCTCAAGGGAAGAGATGACCTTGAATTGGCCAATTAAGAATATAAAAAATGGTAGAGCCTCAGGTCTGGATGGTATCCCACCTGATGCAGTAAAAGCGCCCGCCAAGGTAATTCCGGATTGGATACTCGATTAAATGAGCTTTTAATGGTGCAAAAATTCCCGCTTGAGTGAAATGTATGTATGATATTAGGGTGATAGTACACTGCGACCTGAAAGATCTATTGTGTCCCCTCTTCTCGCTGTATTTACAGCTGGCCGTCCAGTCTGATTCCTTTTAAAAAGTGCAGAATGTCCGAAGGCCCCAGATTAGGTAGCTCTCCCTCTTCGATTTCACATGCTCCCAGGTGCAGCGCCCTTGAGTTGCACAGTGCAGCGCAGTTTGTGAGTAGATGGATGGACGTTTCGTCCTGTTCCCCACAAAACCTACATTCGGCTTCCTTCGCTCTTCCAAGCCTGCTTAGATATCCGTTTAGTTTTCGTAGACACTCCCAAAACAATTTTGGAGCTGATTATGTTTGACCTCAGCGCCTTAATGGCTGCTTGACTATCAGATATTATGATAATCTCCTGCTTTTCATAGCTTCTGTCAATGTTGGCCTGGACACATCTTTCAATAGCGTGTATTTCCGCCTGGAAGATACTTGGGTACATCCCCAAGCTTTCAAAATATTTGGTTCTAGGCCCATATATCCCTATTCCAGTTCCCTCTGCCGTTTTGGAGTCATCTGTGTACCATTTAATGGCGTTTCTATTGAGTTTCGAAATGGTATCTCTATCCCATTCGCTCTTGGTGCTAAGCTTTGTGGTAAATTCTTTCACAAAGTTGAACTTCCTTGGCATGTCATCTCGGGGCATGTCCCAGATTTGGTCACCTGCAGGAGGCTGAGGCCTATGCCTAGCCATTCCTTCCCTGATCATCCTACGTGTGGTCCCTTTAGCTATGCTCTCCACAAAAATGTGAAGAGGAGTAAGATTTAGTACCACTTCAATAGCTGCTGTTGAGCAGGTTCTCATTGCGCCAGTTATGCATACACATGCTAATCTTTGCAATTTAGAGAGATTAGCTCTCGCAATGACCATATTAGTTCTCTTGCTCCAAGCCACTGCCCCATAAGTGATCATTGGTCTCACGATTGCTGTGTACATCCAGAGCAGTATTTTTGGGTTGCAACCCCAGTTGTTGCCTGCAAAGTTTCTACACCCAACTGAGTGAAAACAGCCAAGGTAATTTTGTTGCCAAAGTGGGGGAAGTCGAGTGAGGAGTCGTCAGCGCACAGGCCTATAATCTGTCTTTTAAATACCTTGGGTAAACTATACGAGAAACAGACTGGAAGAAGAAATTGATAAATGTGGAGGACTGTCCGAACTCCAGTATGGATTTCGAAAAGGGAGGCCAACTATTCAAGCTATACGGGAAATACTTGGTAGTACCTGGTATACAAGCTGTTCCATTTAAATTCTTGAATATATGTAAGACAGTAAGACATAATAAATGTAAGACAGTTAAAGCTGATTCTTTTATAAGTATAGTTGTAGAATTTTCCGTATTATAACCTCGTTTAAAATAGAAATAATTCACTTTCCTGCACTATGCGTCTAACATAAGCTGTTGGCATATTTCGCAATAAGCGGAAGTCCATATCGGAGTAGCTTACGTCGTTTGATAAAGTATTTTAATTTCGTACTGACCAATAGGGCACCGCCTTGGATTTTTAGTTGGTGTTACCAATAAGAACAAGAAATATTGGGCACAATTTAATTAACAATTAACCAAGAATGAATATCAAAACAGCACCCCTACATATTTCATTAGTATACTTAGCTGATAAAATAATTGTAATTCGTTAGAGATACCAAGATCATATAAATTTAATTCTGAACAACTTTTCTTAACAACATTTTAATCTTTTTTTAGACTTATTGAAAATCTCTGAACGTTTGCGGATATTAGAACCATTATCTTGGTCTATTTTATTATATCCAATTCTTCATTTATTTATTTATTTTTTAAATTATATTGTAGCCGGACACAGAACAATAATATGCTAGATAGTTTCCGAGTAATAAACGGCCATTTTTATAATAGATTACACAAATATATTGTATATCTACAATAAAACAATAATAAACTATAAAAAAAATGTATTTCATTTATGTATACTGAAAGTGAGTTTTTATCATATAACGAACCCAATTATGATTAAAAATGCTAATAAAACAGTAATTTCGTTAGTTTTATTATTCTGTTTGCGGTTTCCGAAACACTCTTATCAACTAATTCACACAAATAAACACCAAATATGCTATAAAGCTAGCGGTCAGTGTTAAAAAATAACCACACTTAAGGAAACATAAATATATAAATAATATAATTAGTATATAAAAGGTTAATTACTTATAGTTCCAAGGAAATTGTGTTATATGATGTATGGTGTAATTAATAACCGCATATTTCCACATACATCATTTACAAATTCAAATCAACAGCTAACCATAAATAAATCTCGATATTAAATAATTAATTACCAATGAAATTTTACCAGGAACTTAAACACATCACATGTCTTATATGACTGATAAATATTTAAGAATTTTTTTTCAACCCGATATATCAAGGGAATGGAATTCGTGTTATGTCGTCCGGCAGAATTACTAAATCTGAAATGAAACAAACTAAAATAAAAGGAAGCGGAAATGATCTCATGTGTACCGAGAAACTTGCAGCATACATATCTACAAGAACGGGATTTCGTGGGATAAAGCAAATATATAGATTATTTCAACGTTCATATGATATATATACAATGCAAGTATACAATCTTAGGAAAACGAGAACATCCATTTATTTTCTTGCAATAATCAGGTTCTTTTCCGGAAAATATTTAGAAATCAAGACTAAAACAAAATGTTTAATGTATACTATGTATAGGGAAATAATTTTCTTAGAATTTTTTCAGGAAATAACATTTTGCTTAGAATTAAAAAAAAACGAAAATCCAGGATAGGAACATGGTTATATTTCCAGCAAATCACTTTACCTTGTTTTAAGAAAATACCCATTATACATATACAGCGTGATTGATCGAGACCGTCCAATAGAAAGATTGGGCCTTCTAGTAATAATTAATTTCTGTAAGGTTGCATACTGCTGCGGTCTGGCAACCCGGTTTGCGTAAATTCAGTTTCTTTTTATTCATTCCGTTAAGCGTTTGTCAATGTTGCGAGAAATTTCAAATTGTTTTATTTTTATATAAAAGAGTTAATGTTTTAGATTGTTTAATTTGTTTATTTTATTGTTCAGTTGTTTGTATTAATTTCATTCAGTGTACATTTTGCTTTCACTGGTATTGTATATATTGTTTTGTTTTTGCGAGTCGTCTGTTTGCGGACAGCTCTTGGTGCGTTGTTTTCGCACGCATCGGAGAATTTTATACATATACGATTGTATTAACCGTGTAAAGTCAGTTCCCTGATAACACGTGTAAGTAGATATATAAAAATTGTATTTCATTTCTGCCATTTTGAGATTTTTGCTTTCAAACCTTGAATTCACGTTTTTGAATTTATATCGTTAATCAAGGAACTCATTTAATAATAATTGATATTGTATTTTTGTGTACACAATTTAGATATAAGATCTGTTATTATTTTTACGTGCAGGAAGATATTTTTAAGTCTAAAGAGTTAATTTTTTTGTTCGTTGTAAATTTTCTGATTTGTAATTATTTGCTAATCACCTCGGGTTGGGTGAACAAAAGCATTGTGCTTGCGTTTATTTGTCATTTATTTAAATTACTTGAATTTTCCAAGTGTAATTTAGTTGTTTTAAATATTGAGACCACGTGGATTAAATTGAAGAAAAATTATTATCTTCCTGAACGATTTTTTTTGTCTTTTGCCGTGTTTAAAGGATTTGAATTGTCCTTTTGTAATTTAAAGCCAGCAGTTTTGATTTAGACCAGGACCTTTATGTCCAAGGTTTTTTTTTCTGCAAAGTTTGTAATTAATATTTTTTTTCTTTTTTTTAATTAATAAAATTATTGTATTTACGTCATTCAAAATTCTGTTCGTTTATTTTTTGATCAAACCTTTTAAATTTCTTGAAAATTTTATGAAAGTCAGTTTTCTTATCACCCACATTTTACTTTTCAAAATTGTAACCCTGAGTTTAATTGTTCTTTTGCGCTTTTTAAAATTGTTATCATTTGAGCTAGCTAATTTAATTTTTCATTGTAAAATTTCATTTGACATTTTTGTTGGTACTTTCAGTACACAGCAATACGTACATAGTGTAATAAAATCTATGCCCTGAAAATATTTTCAAGATGACGCCACTTCCGGAAACACCGGAAATTGACATCAACTTTCTTATTTCAAATGGAATGGTTTAAGAGATTTTTTTTGTTAAATTTAACCCTTACAGAAGTACGTATAACCTCGCGCTTTGGAATAACTATAAGTCCAATTTTTTAACATGGCTTATGGAAACCTTGGACTAATCTTCTATGTTATTTGAATTTAGTTGCATTATAGAAGGGGTCCCACAGGTTACCGTCATAAAGCTAGATAAAAATCCCTCAAGTATACTTTTTTAAACGGAACAGCTTGTATATTAACCATTCTTTGCAAAACCTGTTAAGTTTACTTTTCGAACACATGTGGTGTTCCTATACCTAAATTGTTGTGATTTTGAGTTACGAGCACTTATTTAAAGGTAGCCCCTTTAGCAACTCCTTACAATTTTTCCAAAAACTCTGATGAGATACCCAGGATTTGGAAAAGTCGTAAGGAGTTGCTAGTCACAAAGCCTTCAATGTTTCTTTCATGGATATGTTTGACGTCAATGCTTTTTTCTTTTTGGGCTATCTTCTATACCTTCGATTTTTAATGTATCTACCATTTTTGTCTTATCTTGAATTGAAAGTTCGTCGTCAAAAAATGCAAAGAATGGCAATTCCGACAAATACCACAAATACTCAAGTTTTTGTTTTTTTTCAGAGTAATAAAAAGAGTGGTTACTTTTGTTTATACTTTCAAAGGCTGTAAGATTGTTCAATAATTGTACGTCGTTTCTCGGGATTGACCATCCGGAGGATTTGAAACCAATATTTTATATACATTATCACTGTGAAAATGCATATATCTCACAGCTTTCTCTTGCTTTTTTATCAGCTATGCTGTTAAATTGATGTTTAAATAAGAAAATGTTCAAGCAGTACAAAGCTTTTGTCATCCATCTAGCCCGGTGTAAACTAGCAGGTCTCCTAACTGAAATACTTTTTTCAGTAACTCATCGCAAGTGATGAT
Organism: Cetonia aurata; assembly: GCA_949128085.1. Classification (NCBI taxonomy): domain Eukaryota; kingdom Metazoa; phylum Arthropoda; class Insecta; order Coleoptera; family Scarabaeidae; genus Cetonia; species Cetonia aurata. The sequence continues at coordinate 11,211,952 of OX421882.1, read as the reverse complement.
CCAAGTCGTCTCGAGGTTGATATAATTGAAGTTGTTTTTGCACAAATGAAATCCTGTCTGCGGCAACATGTTCTTCGATGTTTGACGTGGTGTCATTAATCATTAATTTATAATCGTTTTGATGAATGTTGTCCAAATATTCTTAAACCTTTTGGATAACTGGATATGAGGACCACTGCTGGCCGGACCGCGCCACTACAGTTAATAATTACATAATTTCCATTATGTGATGTCGACAAGCAAGCCAAACCATATCTGTTTCCAGTTTTCGCTCCAAAAGAACACAAGCTCCATTTGCTAAACCGGTGTTTACAGTTGTCATGTCTCTCTGTATATTTCACTTTAAAAAACGCTCATATACTTATCGGAGTCAATTAGTGAGGCTCATAATTGAAGTGCCCATAGAATGTTTTTTGTTAGTTTGATTACTGGTAGCGACCTCTAAGTATATCAAGTCCAAAAATAAAAAAAAAACTGTTTCGTATTTTATCGTAGAGAAATCATATGACAAGGTGCCGCGGAAATATTCCAAAAGTCGAAAAATAAGGACCAACCTAGAATATATAGTACGTTCAATTTGAAAAAGTAGAGTTGCATAACATACTGAGAAAGCCGAACACTCTCCAAATTCTAAGTAGATGTTAAAATAACTTAGAGTTATAAAACAGCACTTCACATTAAGTAATTTTTACTTAAAACATTTTTCGATTAAGTGATTGAGCAGAGCATGATAGACCGATGCCAGATAAATGGCACATCCGGTATGTATCTTCGCTAATCTTGTTGGATAAGTAAATAATATCTAAATAAAATATAATGTATTTACCGTTACGATACTTATTTGCATCGTTTCTGATTATAAATCACAACAGAGTACACGGAATAACTTCCAAGCATTAAAATAACATTATATAACTACAAGCAAAGAAGTTCATAATGTATATTTTCATTTCTCAGCAGGAACAGTATTGCAGTCCTCAACAGAGGGGAAAACACTAAAAGTAATATAGATGAATTGAATATTTTTTTTTGATTTGAAACACTAATTCTATCGAGGATAATTGAAATGGAAATTATCTCGAATTAAGGCGAGTATTCTTGATACAAGTAAACGTTTCTCGGTGTGCCTGATGCACTTCATGTATGTCTGTAAGTGCAGGTGTTGGGTTAAAGCCAACGCAACATCAAAGTAAATTTAATACTGTGGTACTTCTGAATAATTTCTCCTAGTTGATAAAGTCAGAGAGCACTACTTAAAGGCTTTTTAGTTAGACTTATCAATTTTTAATATTAAATAAACCATTAGGACACAATACATACACTACCGTCAAAGGAAGTTTGGCTAAAGGAGGAATAAAAATACCTTAATCTATGTAATAAGTTTTCTTAATATGTATTCGTTTTCTAGGAATAATAAACAAAGAAAACCAGCACCAGAAATAGCCAGGGACTTTAGTCGCGGACATTAACATTCGATTTCAGTTACTACGGTCAAACGTTAAAAAGGCTACAGTGGACCCGAGAACATCGATACTGGACGGTGGACCAGTGGCAGAATGTGTTAGAGGCCGATGAATCGATATTTAAAGTGTTTGTGGGACGATCCAACAATAAAAGAATACTTCCTGGACCAACGATAAAAAACACGGCAGCGGTTCAGTTACAGTTTGGGGGTTGGTTTTCGTGTTCGCGACCTGGAGAGTTACACCAAATCGAAATAATTTAGATAATGAAGAAAAACATGCGCTTTCGAGTACCTACATCAGAGATTAAATCCGAAACTTATTCCAATTATAATGGCAATGACTACTGCTTACTTAGTTTATCCTACAAAACGTTTTAGATGGGCTGACCTGCAAGAGGAATTTTTAAAAATGTGCAACAAACTATTAACCGCAGTAGCTGCCACTGCTGGGCTAGAAAGAATTTGGTCTTGTACATTAAAAACCAATTAAGTAATGAAAAGGCTGGGGATAAGGATACGGCATCGAATTTAGATTTTGTTTTGGAATCATTTGAGGATGAAAGTGTGGGAGCAGTGAGTGAAGCATCAGGAAATTTGCAGTATTTGGCAGCAAAAGCTGCTCTGTTGGATAAGTCCGATGATTCAATGGATGGTTTGCTCCTAGCACAGCTTCCAACAAAGTAAAAAATTAGAATTTTGTAATAATATATAATTTTTTTTTCAATAATAAATAAATAAAAGGCTTTTATTCTTTGTTTTATTTATACATTAATTTTTTAACCAAAATGAAAATATCTAATATATATATATGTATATATATATAGCAAAATATCGGATATTTTGATATTTTCAATAAATACCATGATATTAACAATCCCTGGTTAGCAATAGTTTTTATAATTTTAGTAATAAATTAATGTTGTTTAGTATTAGTTGGCTTTTAGTTTTTTGAGTTTTTAAACATTTGTTGTTTGGTCAAACTTCCGTGGACAATACTGTATATTATGTAAATTAAATCACGGGGATATAAAGATCAAACAGGCATTATAATATAAAGGGCTCAAACTTTTTCTTTAAAAACAAATCGTATGTTTCAAGTACGACTAGTTTGTGAGACAAATCTTCTGGTTTCAAACGAGTATTGGAGGAAACTATGATGTGTTGAACCTGGGAAAACTGGTTTCATAGGTATACTTTGCTACTGCGGCGCAGTACTATCAGGGGCCGTGTACTCTGCATGCATTTCCGGTGTATATACGTTGAAATGTTATAGGACGGTTTATTAAAGAGACAAGTAAAACGGCAAAGGAAGCCACACAATCTAGCACACGTGCAGAAAAAGGAACGTTACGTAATGCTATTAGTTAAAACACTGTTAAGAATTAATACCTCGACGTCGTTAAATCCTTTGAATATGAGTAAAATTTTTCAAAATAGAAAACGAAATGTGCAAAATGATTAAAGAAATGCAAGATACTAAAGCATAATAGATGTCTTTGTAAATCAGAAATAATGGTTAACAATTTATACCTTATACATATTCTAAATTTGTACACAGAGAAAACTATATATAATACATCTAGATTGTAGAAATAATATAAAACTATTGTAAAAAAAAATATTTGACGTACAATGAAACATTAGATATTTAAATAAATAATAGTTCAAGCATGTCATGACGCTTTTAGCGTTGTATAGTATACGTAGGGAAAGTTGGTGTTCTAATAGGAATTACTTATTATTGTTTATTTGCATTTATTTTTGTTATAAGTAAACTCTTACATAGTATATAGACATTTTTATCTACTGCGCTAATACAGGCTAATGTGATAAATTACGCCTGTGCCGCCTGCCAATTCCATCGATGTAAGCCAATCACGATACCACACGTCACTTTTTATTATCGCGCCTCGCTGTGGTTCTCTGTATGTAGCTACATATGCTATTTGTCAATGAAATTAACCTAATAAGGTTGTGGCCAAGAATTATTAAAATTCCCTTAATAAAACACAAGAATTGCGAATATATTTACGAACGAAAGTAAAATGTCACAACACAACAAATATAACTTAAAAACAATTTTTTTCCAAATCTAAGCAACGTAAAATTATTAAAAACCATTCAACACTGGCTTCTGTTTATCTAAATAAAAGAAACTATCAACGTTGTCATTTCAAAAAGGGATATATTCTGTAAAACTAGAATACACGTAATGAGCTTGCAAAACTGGTTCTGCATGCAACATGTTATAACTGATGTATGCATTTCCGGTGTATATGCAGGTTTACCGTACAGATGCCTTTTGTGTGTATAAACAAGTGAAAGATACAAGGCAAAATGTCAAGTTAATAGTCACATAGTATACGATACGTAGGTAATTCAATAAAATCCGACAGTGAGACAGATATGCAAGCGTTACATCGTACAAAACAAGTTTTTAAATACCCTGTCAACAATCACTGTTAACTAACAACATTTACCGCGATACAGCTGTTGTAATTTTAACACCAAATTAAAGATTCATGAATGAATATGGGCAAAACAACTTTTTTTATTATTAAATAACACAATATTTAGTTACGTTAGTGAAGGTTTATCAATGGAAGTGAGCGTCGAAATTTTTAGGTTATGAAATGTCGACAAAAGATAAACGTCTAAAATTGGTTGGTTGCGAACGAAGAATAATCGATGTATTTGTTTATAAATCTACGACAGCGTTTACGCTGCCAATATTGTGCTGTTAATTAAGGAAAAAGAAGTTATTATGTATGACACGAACTGAAATAATAAGCAATTCATTCAATGGTGTTTTGCAAACGAGCGTAGGCGAGATAACTATAATAAACTGCTCGTTTCGAAGTGAATGCACCCGAAATAACGTAAACCGAACAAAACATTCATGAACTGCAAGTATGAATGGGCCCCATTGATTAGTTACAATGAATGATCAACCGATACATTTCGTGACATTGGGAAAAATTACACCGGCTGGCGATTAGTAACCACATCAATTAAGACGACGGACGAGTTTAAGTGGATTAATTACGAATAGTTGGCGAACAATTACTGTGCATTCGGGTAAAATACAAGCCCGTTTGAAAATGGTGGACGTATATCAACACAACACAATTTAAGGGTGTAACTTTAAGGGGGCGACGTATAAAAACTTACTCCTCAGACGACTCGGTCATGGTTCGTAGAGATGTATATCCTACTATTTATAGTCCATTTGTTTTCTATCACCACCATTTTCGTTACACATCAAATATGTCTTAACAACACGGGAACAACCATTGAACTAAATTATAGTTAGTTCTAACATCTATGGTAGAGCGCGTCCGTGTTTGTGGTGGCGTTATTACGGTGGTCGAAAGAACTAATCGCAGCGCCAAAATAATTTATTGATTTCACCGCTTGAAGTGGCCACTGACAACCACCTTTATATTCGCATTATATTTTAATGTATTAAAAGAGTCAGGCAAATAACTGAAACTACATCATAAGCGTGCGTGCGAAATTCGCTCTAGAGCCTTATATTTTACATATATACAAGATATAACCGATGCGCTTGTTGCTAGGATACGCATGTATAAACTTTCCCATTCATACTTTTGCTCGGAGATAAGCGAAGGTCGTCTGTTTTAATTCTCAACTTTCTTACGGAAGACCTTCAACTGCTTTTATACATCTTACACATTTAATATTACCAAGTTATAAACCCTTTCAAATTTTCAAACATAATTATTATGCACAGGAATAAAAAATTACTATTACTTAAAAGTTACAGATATTTCTAAATCGCCAACGATTTTATATGAAGTGCACAAGTAGAGATTCTAGTTGGGTGTGTATAGAAATACATACATGAATTTATATTTTTATCTCAAGTAAAAACATTTATAAGTATTTATATTATCTGCATTTTTATAATTAATAAATCACTATAATATGTGTCCGTGTGTTTTCAATAAGTGTAAGTATAACTATATATATAACTATATATATAAATTACTTATATATGTAATATATTAAAAGAATTCTGCTATTCAGTGGAAATTGGACCTGAAAAATGCAATATTACAGTATGCTATAATGATTTATTTGTTCAGCTCACCTAAATTTTATTTTATCGTCAATTTTTGACATTTGATATTCATTGAACTTATGATTTAACTAACAATTAGGCAACCTAAATCACGCTGGATGACAGAGAAAATTAATTCAGACTAAGCGCTAGGCGTGACATCTACTGGAGGCAATTGTAAATAGTATTAAAAATGAAACTGCCTTTTGCAATAATTCTTAATAATGTCATTGTAGTTGTTGGTGCTTTAGTTGATTTATTCGCTTCACCTCTTCGTTTATAAAAGTTGTGCTAGTGACTAATTATAATGCAATACGGATATTATGCGATCATAATATACTTAAGTACATACATTCGAATTATAAACGAATGATGAGAATTAATTATGTGAACTATACATAGAAACAGGTTAGATATCGCATCTTAAAATAGGGGTATGTATGTTGTTATTCTCTTACTTTATATCACACATTTACTTTTAAAACTGCGTGGTTGTATATCCACATTATGTAGACCTAAAATGTTTTGTAGTTGTTGATTGTGTTACTAAATATGGTTATCTTTTTCATGGATTCCCCGATGTTTCATGTTTTTAGAATCGATGCCATATCAAAAAAATATCGAAAATTCTATATTTATTAGATTACATTTCATTTTTCGGTTTTTGCAAAATTAAATTAGAATTAATTTTGAACCATCCAATACTGTCTTAACATAATTATTAGAATACCTATATATTATATGTATTAATATTGCACGTCAAATATGTCTTTATAGGTCAAGTCTATAGTGGAAATATTATATACCTATTTATCAACAAACCAATACCTACAATTTTCTCTTCTTAATATATAAACTTGCATACAATCTTCATAATCAAAGTTGAAATGGTTTTACTGGGAAGGCAGCGAAACTGTTCAATTTAAAACAATAATCTTCGTAACGTCCTATCATGTGCTTTGGCAATTTTGTTGTAGGTACTCACGATAATAGATTTCAATAGAAATAATAATATAATGTTTATTTCCAATTTTGCAAATGTATGCGCCGGAATAAAAATTTAATGTGACCATATCCAGGATTCTTATTCAGATAAGAGTATTCATTTATCAGTTATTCAAGGGAAGAAGGCTATCTTTTAATGGGATAGATAAAGCCTAAGCAAAAGATGCTTGTCAGGCACCCCCGCAGAGCCAAATCTCCCTAAAGAAAACCGGTTAATACTTAGTACTTTTGGTATTTTGTCTCAAATTTTTCGAATATGCTTTTCACACTTATAAATTTATATATTACTTGTACACTGGTATAGTACGCGTTAAAATCGGTTATAGTATATACAGTCACCGACAAAAATGAGTGGACACTAAGCGATTTTTAATTACACTATAAATTTTACTGATACTTATTTAATGATATACAAAATCATATCAAATTCGAACAGATCAAATAGTTAAACATAAATAATATCCAAAAACATACTAATATTACAAAACAAATATACTAATAATAAAATAGAATACTATATGTCCACTATGTCCACTCAATTCTGTCGGTGACTGTATATATATATATATATATGTGGACTTGGACAAGGAGTCTTTGCCGTTGGGTAAATGAGTAAATGGATGACTTCTTGGGTAGCGGCAATATATATATGTATATATATATTAACCCTTTTAACTAAACAACGAGAACACATACATTTACTTTCTTTCACTAGGCTAGGGGAAAATGCATGGTCTGTTATAGTAACAAAAATTTAGTAGTTAAAAATTCCATAAATTGTTAAGTCCAGCATTTTTCGTTGCATTTTGCAAAAAAATTCATTCTTTCTGTTTGAAAATTGGAAATAAAATATGAAGTATATGAAGCCATGAATAAATTAATTAATAATACATAATTACCATTGCAGAGGACCACAATTTTTTATTTGTCTTAAATTAATACACCTATATAATTGCACTTGGTAAATAGAAAAATGAACTGGTAACCCGTGGGAGGTCCGAGAGCGATAGTATAATATACGTCTTCTGTAAGAATATTGTATGGAATTGAGACGAACCGAGAGCGTATCGGGAGTGGCACCATAGTGTGAATCAAGCCTTTCGGAAACTACATGAATGTGTATGACACTACTAAATCACGTTCAGTGTTTGTGTTTGGATTATAATCTTGTGGGCCGATCCTTGCGGTACTGCAATGCAAGGCCAACCCGCGACAGGAACAGAGCAAGCCCTTGAATCCCGTCAATTTCCAAAAATCAGTTTAATATACTGGCCCCGCATGCGGGGCGTATCAGATATTAAGCTGATAAGAACAGATACTACACTTTGATCTTAGCCATAGGCCGAGAAGCGATGCCGATGCAACTTTTTCCATCAAACTACACATAGTGGAAGATGCAAAATGTAACTGAGAGTTTAATGGGGTCATCTACTACCTGGTTGCTCATTCAATACGCTATTGCGCTTGACGAAGAGATGGCGCTGAAGGACACTCATAACAGAGACTTTGGGATTTCTCCATAACTATCGGACGAGAGCATCCAAACTCATACTTACCTGGCGTAGGGGCTACCATGATCACTAAGGCGGTTCCCCCAGGACGAGGCCCCACCATTGCACTACGGTCGGGCTGATCCCTGCGATTACCCCTAATGCGGGTAACTCGGGCGCGTAATTTTTGGTAGTCGGGACTGCGTACGCGCTGTCCCGGACATTTAGTAATTCAAACATAAAAATAAAAACGCTACCACCAGCCAATTTTATGTATAAGCTGCCAATAAAGTAAGTTAGTGCAACTTTCAATTATGGGAGGCCTAAGGCCTCTATGTGGCAGGCGATATCAAATAATGGGACAACCCACGTGTTTGTAGTCGGTGGATACCAATCGGTGTATTTGTAGATCACATTAAGATTTAATTAAAGCCATAGCCAATATTCATATTTGATATTAATTAAGTATAAGCGTTGATTAATGGAATGTCTATAGAAAATTACCTAGAAAATGTATAAAATATAGTACTTTTTGGCAGCTATAACGATCCATCTTCTAATCCATCTGCTAAATGAGTGACTATATATTAATACTGTGGTTGGAATAAAGAAAGCAGTTAGTTGCAGATGCATTCTAGTATTAAGAGTATTAGGAAAAAAAGAAGATACCAGAACAATGAAGTAACGCTGTGATGTGCCTCGCCCTGAAGAAAATAGACAAGACCAGTTGTGAAAACTATAAAGGGATATCTTTGGCGGACGTGGTATATAAGGTATTGGCAAAATTTAAACGTAAGTAATTAAAGAAGTAAGAATGAAGCAGTGGCAGAGTGTCATGACGACTTCGGATAGAAAAGATTGACTCCAGGTCAAATATTTACTTTGAAAGCGATACACTACGACCGGTACGATCAAAACTAACTGCATATGCTCTTAATAGACTTTAAGTAAACCTAACATATTCTTGAGGAAACACTGAACGAAGAAGTATTATGTTTGTGTTATAATTTTGTGGGCCGATCCTTGCGGTACTGCAATGCAAGGCCAACCCGCGACAGGAACAGAGCAAGCCCTTGAATCCCGTCAATTTCCAAAAATCAGTTTAATATACTGGCCCCGCATGCGGGGCGTATCAGATATTAAGCTGATAAGAACAGATACTACACTTTGATCTTAGCCATAGGCCGAGAAGCGATGCCGATGCAACTTTTTCCATCAAACTACACATAGTGGAAGATGCAAAATGTAACTGAGAGTTTAATGGGGCCATCTACTACCTGGTTGCTCATTCAATACGCTATTGCACTTGACGAAGAGATGGCGCTGAAGGACACTCATAATAATGACTTTGGGATTTCTCCATAACTATCGGACTAGAGCATCCAAACTCATACTTACCTGGCGTAAGGGCTACCATGATCACCAAGGCGGTTCCCCCAGGACGAGGCCCTTCCATTGCACTACGGTCGGGCTGACCCCTGCGATTACCCCTAATGCGGGTAACTCGGGCGCGTAATTTTTGCTAGTCGGGACTGCGTACGCGCTGTCCCGGACATTTAATAATTCAAACATAACACATAACAATAATACCATACAACCAGCCAACTTTATATATAAGCTGCCAATAAAGCAAGTTAGTGCTACTTAATTACAATTATGGGAGGACTGAGGCCTCTATAATAGCAGGCGTTATCAAATAATGGAACAACCAACGTGTTTGTAGTCGGTGGATACCAATCGGTGTATTTGTAGATCACATTAAGTTTTAATGAAAGCCATAGCCAATACTCACATTTGATATTAATTAAGTATAAGCGTTGATTAAAGGAATGTCTATAGAAAATTACCTAGAAAATGTATACAATATAGTACTTCTAGGCAGCTATAAAGATCCATCATCTAAGTGAGTGTAGGTATATCAAAGTAACTACCTATATATTAATACTGTGGTTGGAATAAAGAAAGCAGTTAGTTGCAGATGCAATCTAGTATTAAGAGTTTTAGAAAAAAAAGAAGATGCAAGAACACTGTGATGTGCCTCATCCTAAAGAAAATAGACAAGACCAGTTGTGAAAACTATGAAGGGATATCTTTGGCGGACGTGGTATATAAGGTATTCGCAAAGTTTAAACGTAAGAAATTAAAGAAGTAAGAATGAAGCAGTGGCAGAGTGTCATGAGAACTTTGGATAGAAAAGATCGACTCCAGGTCAAATTTGTATTTTGAAAGCGATACACTACGACAGGTACGATCATAACTCCCAACTGCATATGCTTTTAATAGACTTTAAGTAAACCTAACATACTCTTGAGGAAACACTGAACGAGGAAGTATTATGTTTTTGTGTTATAATTTTGTGGGCCGATCCTTGCGGTACTGCAATGCAAGGCCAACCCGCGACAGGAACAGAGCAAGCCCTTGAATCCCGTCAATTTCCAAAAATCAGTTTAATATACTGGCCCCGCATGCGGGGCGTATCAGATATTAAGCTGATAAGAACAGATACTACACTTTGATCTTAGCCATAGGCCGAGAAGCGATGCCGATGCAACGTTTTCCAAACATACTAGACATAGTGAAAGATACATAATATAACTGAGAGTTTAATGGGGCCATCTACTACCTGGTTGCTCATTCAATACGCTGTTGCGCTTGACGAAGAGATGGCGCTGAAGAGCACTCATAATAATGACTTTGGGATTTCTCCATAACTATCGGACTAGAGCATCCAAACTCATACTTACCTGGCGTAGGGGCTACCATGATCACTAAGGCGGTTCCCCCAGGACGAGGCCCTTCCATTGCACTGCGGTCGGGCTGACCCCTGCGATTACCCCTAATGCGGGTAACTCGGGCGCGTAATTTTTGGTAGTCGGGACTGCGTACGCGCTGTCCCGGACATTTAGTAATTCAAACATAATAATAAAAACCATGCAACCAGCCAAGTTTATATATAAGCTGCCAATAAAGCAAGTTAGTGCTACTTAATTATAATTATGGGAGGTCTGAGGCCTCTATAGCAGGCGATATCAAATAATGGAACAACCAACGTGTTTGTAGTCGGTGTATTTGTAGATCACATTAAGTTTTAATGAAAGCCATAGCCAATACTCACATTTGATATTAATTAAGTATAGGCGTTGATTAAAGGAATGTCTATAGAAAATTACCTAGAAAGTGCATAAAATATTCATTATCTAAATGAATGTATATCAAAGGAACTGTATATTACACTGTGGTTGTGGAATAAAGAAAGCAGTTAGTCGCAGATGCAATCCAGTATTAAAGAGTATTAGAAAAAAAGGAAGATGCCAGAACAATGGAGTAACGCTATGATGTGCCTCATCTTTAAGAAAATAGACAAGACAAGACAAGGTATTAGCAACATTTAAACGTAAGAAATTAAGGAAATAAGAATGAAGCAGTGGCAGTGTCATGACGACTTTGTATAGGAAAGATCGACTCGAGGCCAAATATGTACTTTGAAAGCGATATACTACGACAGGTACGATCAAAACTAACTGCATATGCTTTTTATAGACTTTAAGTGAACCCAACATATTCTTGAGAAAACACTTTGAAACTGGGAATACCAAACAAACTAGTAAAACTGAGAAATTTGACTCTACAGCAAACAAAGAACAAAATCGTAAATGAAGGAAATCTCTTAAAACAATTAGCCGTTACTAAAGGGCTTAGGCATGGGTCGTGCGGCAAAGATACACGGTCAACAAACTTAGTAGTATTGAAGAGAAGCAATATGACAACAGTCCTATACTCTTGTAGTCTCACAGTTTATGTAAATTGTTAGGGCATACTTGCAATATTACAACATTAGTTAATAATTGGTAATTTTGACGTTTCAAAACGAAAAGGATCACGGCCTTTTAAGTATTGAAGAGCATAATGAAGAAAAGTATTATGTTTGTGTTATAATTTTGTGGGCCGATCCTTGCGGTACTGCAATGCAAGGCCAACCCGCGACAGGAACAGAGCAAGCCCTTGAATCCCGTCAATTTTCAAAAATCAGTTTAATATACTGGCCCCGCATGCGGGGCGTATCAGATATTAAGCTGATAAGAACAGATACTACACTTTGATCTTAGCCATAGGCCGAGAAGCGATGCCGATGCAACTTTTTCCGTCAAACTACACATAGTGGAAGATGCAAAATGTAACTGAGAGTTTAATGGGGCCATCTACTACCTGGTTGCTCATTCAATGCGCTGTTTGCTCTTGACGAAGAGATGGCGCTGAAGGACACTCATAATAATGGCTTTGGGATTTCTCCATAACTTTCGGATGAGGCTAAGCGAACTCATACTTACCTGGCGTAGGGGTTACCATGATCAATAAGGCGGTTCCCCCAGGACGAGGCCCTTCCATTGCACTACGGTCGGGCTGACACCTGCGATTACCCCTAATGCGGGTAACTCGGGCGCGTAATTTTTGGTAGTCGGGACTGCGTACGCGCTGTCCCGGACATAAACTAATTCAAACACAATAGTAGATCATGCCACCACCCAACTATGGATTGTCAATAAAGATTTAGTGTTACGTACATGCGGATTATGGGAGCCGCCACACTGTAATACACAATATCAGATAATGGAACCAACGTGTTTGCAGCCGACAATATCGATCATATTTTGTAGTTCAAAGTCTAATTTAATGAAAGCCACAAGCCAATATTAACAACATTTTATGTTTTAAGCGTCGAGTGAAAGAATGTCTACAGAAGATTGCACTTGAAAACGCATATAATTTATAAGACTTCTAAGCAATTATAACCGAAAATATCCATTATATAATGCTCTAAGATCTCTAAGTGAGCGCATGTTGAAGTAACCACATATACTCTGTGGAGTATAGAAGGTAATTGGTTGAGCAGATGCGACTTAATATTATAAGAGTGTGGGAAAAGAAACACTGTGATCTGCACCACTCTAAAAATAAAGTAGACAAGACCAGGTGTTGAGACTATAAAGGGGATATCTGCTGAACATGGTAAATAAAAGATATTAGGAAAAGTTAGACGCAAGCGATTAAGGAAATAAGAAGGAAGCACTAGCAGGGTATCGGGATGATTTTAGGAAGGGAAATGTTATTATATGTACTTTGAAAGTGGTACAGTACAACAGTTACTATTAAAACTTGGGGTTTTGATGCTCTTTATAGATTTCAAACGAGCCTATGACATAAACTCGAAGGAATGTCTAAAGGGAACACCTGGAAAACTGAGAATACTAAACAAACTGATAAAGCAAATATGATTCTACACCAAACAACAAAAACTTAATAGAAGGAATTTTCTTGAAACAATTAGTAGTTACTACAGGGTTTAGGTATGCGGATACAATGTCGATAAACTTGTTGAATTTACTTGTAAATGCGATGCAGGGCCTATGGTGTCATCTACTACTTTCTATGTTAACCGCTGCTATAACTTGCGATGAGTAGCTACTGGGATTTAGCGTACTACCTATACAGAAATTACAGTACAGTTGTTCATTCCATACGCTGTTGCGCTTGACGAAGAGATGGCGCTGAAGAACGCTCACAATAATGACTTTGGGATATCTCCATAACCTTCGGACGAGAGCAAGGGAACTCATACTTACCTGGCGTAGGGGCTACCGTGATCAATAAGGCGGTTCCCCCAGGACGAGGCCCTTCCATTGCACTACGGTCGGGCTGACACCTGCGATTACCCCTAATGCGGGTAACTCGGGCGCGTAATTTTTGTTAGTCGGGACTGCGTACGCGCTGTCCCGGACATTTAGTAATACAAACATAATAATATTTGACGATAGCCACCTAAGAAGTACATGTAGAAATTGTTCGATGTTGGCCATTATTTATCTAAAATTATATGTATAGAAAAATATGCAGGAGCTAGTTTTAGAAATCAGGGAATGGAGATTGTATTTACGAATTTTATTGTAACTGAAAGCTACCTACTGTAAAAGGTGTAATACCACACTATGACCACTGAGGAAATAGAGGTTTTAATGAAATTTACTTGTTTCATACATATGAATATTTACTACAGTCGATTGTAATTCCATAACGTTTGTAGAAATCAGAGTATAACCGTAAATAATACGCGTTTTGGAGTAAAGAATGCAATTTTTTGTTGGGTAGAAGATTTTGAAACATGCACACTTTCTTCTTAAAGGACTTAATGCGGCTGATATTTGCTTCTTTATCAGATGTATTTTTAAAATAGGTAAATAACATTTCCCCCTCCAGCAGGGGCGAAGGAAGTTGCTCTAACCCTATTGATACATAATTTTCTGCTCTAAACTTACCAATGAAACATACGACTCCCATTCAAAGTGTTCCAGCCAGCATACACATGATAATGCCAAATCGTACTTCATTGTTGAATATACTAAGAATAATTGCAGAAAATTTAAATGAATCATTTGTATTCCACATGCCACATGGATACGAGTCGAGTAATATATTCTGTAAATCATTAAAAGGTATGGTGGACTTGCAAAACGCAATACAAATGTCTGATGCACAGAGGGCTCGATTGCCTAACGCAAATATCGCATCGTTTCTGCGCATAGCGCCACAACTATTTAGAAGATTTATATGACTTGATTCATGGCGTACTGTTAGTAAACTATTCTTTTGTAAAATTCTCCGGGACAAAATCGACAGTTTTGAATTTTATACTAAACGAGACTGTATTCAAAAATATAAGAAGGATTATGTTTGTATTGTAATTTTGTGGGCCGATCCTTGCGGTACTGCAATGCAAGGCCAACCCGCGACAGGAACAGAGCAAGCCCTTGAATCCCGTCAATTTCCAAAAATCAGTTTAATATACTGGCCCCGCATGCGGGGCGTATCAGATATTAAGCTGATAAGAACAGATACTACACTTTGATCTTAGCCATAGGCCGAGAAGCGATGCCGATGCAACGTTTTCCAAACATACTAGACATAGTGAAAGATACATAATATAACTGAGAGTTTAATGGGGCCATCTACTACCTGGTTGCTCATTCAATACGCTGTTGCGCTTGACGAAGAGATGGCGCTGAAGAGCACTCATAATAATGACTTTGGGATTTCTCCATAACTATCGGACTAGAGCATCCAAACTCATACTTACCTGGCGTAGGGGCTACCATGATCACTAAGGCGGTTCCCCCAGGACGAGGCCCTTCCATTGCACTGCGGTCGGGCTGACCCCTGCGATTACCCCTAATGCGGGTAACTCGGGCGCGTAATTTTTGGTAGTCGGGACTGCGTACGCGCTGTCCCGGACACAAATTAATTCAAACACAATAAAAGCCGATCCCACTATGGATTGTCAATAAAGTAAGTTCAGTTTTACTTAATTACAGTTGTGGAAAGGACCTGTATAGCAGGCGATACCAGAAAATGGAACTACCATGTTTGTACTCGACATTCGATAATACTGATCATATTTTGTATATCATATTCTAATTTAATGGAAAATTAGATAAATGGCCAATATTAACTACGTTTTCTATTATAAGCGTTGAGTAAAGGAATGTTTACAGAAGATTGCCTTTGAAAACGCATAAAAATTTACCGAAAATATGCATTTTATAATTTTCTAAGATCCCCCTAAATGAGTATATGTCAAGGTAGCCATATCTATCGTGTGTGCAATTAAAAAGTAATTAGTTGTGCAGATGCACCTTAATATTATAACAAGATGGGAAAAGAGACGATACGTGACGATACCATCAGAACAATGAAGCAACACTGTGATCTGCACCACTCGAAAGAAAGTAGACAAGACCAGGTGTGAAGATTGTAAAGGGTATCTTTGCTGGATGTGGCATATAAAAAGTATTAGCAATAGTTACACGCAAGAGATTAAGGAAATAAGAAGGAAGCAGTAGCAGGGTATCAGGGTGGTTTTAGAGAGCAAATATCAAATATGTACTTTGAAAATGGCACAGTCCAACAGTTACGATTAAAACGTGGGGCTGCAATGCCCTTTATAGATTTTAAGCAAGCCTATGACATTTTCTCGAGAAAATAATAAAATAGAATACCCCAATATCAAACAAGCTGATAAAACATAAATATGATTCTACACAAAACAACAAAATCGCAATAGAAGAAAGTTATTCAAAACAATTAGTAGTACCACAGGATTTAGGTAGGCGGATCCATTGTCGATAAATTTGTTGGATTTACTTGTAAAGGCAATTTTATGGGAAAGCAAGACCAACATCTGGATTAATTTCATCTACTACCTGGTTGCTTATTCAATACGCTGTAGCGCTTGACGAAGAGATGGCGCTGACTGAAACTTATAATAATGACTTTGAGATTTCTCCATAACTTTTGGACGATACCAAACGAACTCATACTTACCTGGCGTAGGGGATACCGTGATCAATAAGGCGGTTCCCCCAGGACGAGGCCCCTCCATTGCACTACGGTCGGGCTGACACCTGCGATTACCCCTAATGCGGGTAACTCGGGCGCGTAATTTTTGTTAGTCGGGACTGCGTACGCGCTGTCCCGGACATTTAGTAATCCAAACATAATTGTAGCTGGCGATTAGTTGTACTTGATTGTACTGCAGAAGTTGTTCGATAGTAGCTAATTACTTATATAGCTATAGAAAATAAATGGAGGAGCTTATTTTGTACGGATTGTATTTGGCTTTTATTTCATATTATATGAATATTTACGATATTCAATAAGCCGCCGTCCAGCCCATAACGTTTGTAAACACCAGAGTGTATAACCGTAAATACGCTTGTTGGTGTAAAATATGGAATTTTGTTTTTAGAAGATTTTGAAGCATGCACATTCCTTCCCCAAGGCGGCCAATATTTGTTTCTCGCAGATATATTTGAAAAATATGATAAGCGATAAACACCCATCGTTTTCAGCCATATTGCTCTAAATCTGACACTTGTACCTCCAGCAGCAGCGAAGGAAGTTTCTCTGACCTTATTGATATATAATCGATATAATTTTCTGCTCTAAACTTTCCAATGAAACTTACCGACTCACATTCAAAGTGTTCCAGCTACACATGATAATGCCAAAATCTTACTTGTTGAATCTGCAGCAATAATTGCAGAGAATTTAAATGAATGATTTGTATGCCACACATGCGTAAAAGGGTCGAGTAATATAAGTATCCTGTAAATTCTCGGCACTCTCCCGCTGTCGTTTTGAAAAAAATCTGTGTTTATATAACTCGATGTGCTCTGTATCGTACGGATGTTCTCCACGAGAAACTTACAAAACGCTTCAATAGTTTTTCCGTGGCGTTAGCTTTAGTTAGGCGGGAGAATGTAGGCAAATGGCTCCGAGCCGCCACCTTGCCGAACGCTGCTGTAATCATTCAAAGGTATCTTGGAATTAGGAGGAACGGAGTAATAAAGTCTGACGCACACAGGAATCGATTGCAATTCGCAAACCTCGATCTAGCGCAACAAGGCCAACAACAACTATTTAGAAAGATTTGTATCCGATATGATTTATCGCAAATGTTTGGCTCATTTAATAATTGTATTTCAAACTACACGCAGGGTGGTGTATTCAAAAATATAAGAAGGATTATGTTTGTACTGTAATTTTGTGGGCCGATCCTTGCGGTACTGCAATGCAAGGCCAACCCGCGACAGGAACAGAGCAAGCCCTTGAATCCCGTCAATTTCCAAAAATCAGTTTAATATACTGGCCCCGCATGCGGGGCGTATCAGATATTAAGCTGATAAGAACAGATACTACACTTTGATCTTAGCCATAGGCCGAGAAGCGATGCCGATGCAACGTTTTCCAACTAACTACACATACTGAAAGACGCGAAATGTAATTGAGAGTTCGATGGTGTCATCTGCTACTTTCTAGGTTAACTGTTCTTATGACTTGCGATGAGTAGCTACTAGGATTTAGCGTACAATACAGCCTAGTTACTCATTCGATACGCTGTTGTCCTTGACGAAGAGATGGCGCTGAATGAAACTTATAATAATTACTTTGGGATACATCCATAACCATCGGACGAGAGCAAGCGAACTCATACTTACCTGGCGTAGGGGCTACCGTGATCAATAAGGCGGTTCCCCCAGGACGAGGCCCTTCCATTGCACTACGGTCGGGCTGACACCTGCGATTACCCCTAATGCGGGTAACTCGGGCGCGTAATTTTTGTTAGTCGGGACTGCGTACGCGCTGTCCCGGTCTTATGATAAAGGAAACATAATTCACTCAATTTTACATTGTTCCTGGTTGTAGATGAGATTTTACATAATCTACAACCAACGTTTATTTGGATTGCGTATATATTGATATTATCTGGGTCAGGATAGTGTTTTATTTAGAATTTATTGTGTAAACCCTTATAAATTTATAACGTTGATAGTGTTGACGTCAGGGATTAACATGTATACAGTTTTAATTGTAGCACAGACTACCTCCAGTCCGGCAACTACGTGAACAAAATTTGTCTCAAAATAACGGTAGAGAGAGATACATATAACTATCCTTTTTCATTTTCTATAGAACCACTACGTAGATGGGGCTATAGGCAAACGAGCGGTGAATTTAAATTTATTTTGGAAAGGCGTTGGTGAGAAGTTTGGTATAATTTTGTGAAATTATACCAACCATCTTGTAGTCTGTGATTGTAGGGTTATTGGATCGTATGGTATTGATTGTGTATCGTTCGCCCATTTGTCGTTTATATCATAGTCAAGCGGAGGCATATCAATTTTGTCGCAAGTTGAAATGCAAAATAAATAAATGTAACGATTTATAATAGTAATAATGATTTATTCATAATTAATTATTATTAATTTATAATAGATGATGATCAGGCACTACAGTTTAATAAGTGCAGTTATTTCAATTAAGAGAATGCTATAAATGTGAACATATAAACAAAATTCTTACAAAAACATGGACAATTTTGTTTTATTTTGTTGTTATTAAGTTTTGGTGTGTATTTTTTGAATCACTCTATTGTGTTTCTTGAATATTTTGTTTATTTTCCATTCAGGAGTCTCACGATAGAATAGAAATCAATCTTTCAAATTCTCGCCACAGAAATGTAAACGCACTCATAATGTTCAAGTCAAGCACATTGGCAACACTAATTTCATTAGAAACCGTTATATCCATGGGAATAACCCTGGCCACACAGAAATAAAGTTATCTCATTAGCACAGTTGATATATCTAAAAATTTATATCATGTTTATAATTTTATTTGTAGCAACTCCTCAAATTAATTTTATAAATAACAACCATTTTATAAAATTTCGATCTTAGTTTAAAATATGCTTACGTATTTATCACAACATTAAATCATCCTTAAGAAAGTATCACATAAATACTTATTGCAGAAGTGCAATTTAAAGATTTGTGCTAACAGACTCGACTAGAGCTTGCAGGATTTATGGAATCCAATAATAAATAACTTCCATACTAATTAATTCAGGCACGATAGTGCTATTTTAGCTTATGTGGTGTATAACAATAAATAAATTATGAGCCGAGAGATATTCCTTTGTCTTCAATCATCTTCACACTGGTGGACCATAATTTCTCCGATACTAAATCACATAATTGCACTTTAGAAGTGAATTTTCTACAATCCCTATAAAATGAACCAGACTCATCTTCTATACTAGGATCTGTGGCACAAAATACTGGAGTTTGTGCTCCCTACAAATATGTAATTTAATGTGGAATCTATCTTTGGGCATTGAAATCTTACCTGTCGAGCATTTCTCATGAAGAGAAATGCAGCCGGAATTACAAATATAATATATTTCATCATATGTTTGACATGGTTTCTAAATAAATTTGTAAAAACCCAACCAGGACAAACGGCATATACTTTTATTCCTCGATCGTAGGTCTTCTTCGCCAATTCTTTACAAAAATACATGTTTGCTAGTTTGGAATTGGCGTACAAATTTTTTGCTTCTTTTGGTTTTTCCAAATTCAAATTATCAAAATTTATTTGTCCTTTTTGATGCAATAGAGAAGAGATAATGACAACACGGCTACCAGATTGTAACTTATCTAACAGTAAATTTGTTAAAAGGAAATGACCCAAGTGATTTACTCCAAAATGAACTTCATATTCATCTTCTGTAACAGCACCTGAATTATCATCAAACGACACACCAGCATTATTAATTAATATGTCTATTTTATCGAACTTTGATTTAAAATTATTAGCAAAATCTTTAACTGAACTTAATAACGCTAAATTCAGTTCCATATATATCTACAAAATAGTACACTGCATCAATTCACATATATAATAACAAAATTAAGTAATTACCAGATTATTTGCTGAACCCAATTCTCGCTTTATTTTTGCTATTGAATTTAAGGCAGATTCTTTATTTCTGCAAGCCATTACGACTACAGCTCCTCTTTTGCATAGTTCTCTTGAAATTTCATATCCAATACCGGAGTTCGCTCCGGTAACTATCGCTATTTTATTCGTTAATTTTATATTATTCTTACATTTACCCCATTTACTTTCGCGGTACTTTCTTATACTTATCAAAACAACGATAGTGGGGACCAAATAATATAAAATCGGTGGAATCATCTTAATCCACTAAAAAATTAGCCATAAAATTGTTTAGATTTAACTTTGACATTGACAGTTACAACTATTCTAAAATAGAAATTAGTTTGGAGGTTTGGAGTAATTCAGACAACTTTACTGGTAGTATAATCGGTCGATGAAACTTTTAACCAATTATCCAATTAGTTTTATCTAATTGTTATTAGTATCCAATAACTTCATTGTATTATCTACAGTCTGGTTTCAACACGCGTGATAATTTTGTTCTTTTTGCGCTTACAATGCAACAGAACAAAAGCATACGCCGTAAAAATATTGTGGTATATTTGTTTTACGATAGGATACGCAATTAGATTATTTCGATTCGAGCAATGTTTCATGATGCAAGAAGCTGTTTGCGTTGAAAATCTTATATCAAATTTTTTTTGAAGACGCGAAAGTAGTAGCAGTAATTAAAACCAATCGTATTTATGTTAATTGACTCAATTATTTTTGTCTCACGATGCAAAATTTTGTAAAACATTGCGTTGCGTTACAAAATTTTAACCGACAAAAAGAACAAACTCAATATCTCTCAGCGACCTGTAAGTTTTGCTGAACGCAGGCATGGTTGTGGTGGATTGGTAGATAACGTAGATAACTAGATAATGTCATGTCATTCCTGTCAACACAAAATACTTTTAAATAACATATGTGAAGATTATTAAGTAATCATAATTAGCTTAATCATGGACGAACAAGATATTCCGATAGATATTAACACGAATAAACTGTTAGATTGGTTAGTTAGCAGAAGACATGTAAGTAAGGATTGGCATGCTAATATTATAAAAGTTCGTGAAAAAATAAACAATGCTATACAAGATATGCCTGTTCATGACGGTATTGTAAAACTGCTCTCTGGACAACATATTAATTATTTCCACTGTCTTAAAATCGTTGATATTTTGAAAGAGACAGAAGCGGACACTAAGAATTTATTTGGACGGTATGGCTCACAAAGAATGAAAGACTGGCAGGATATTATCCAGTTATATCAATATGAAAACTTGTATTTGGCTGAATCGGCACAAATATTAATGAGAAATGTAAGTTATGAAGTACCTAGTTTAAGAAAGCAAGTTGCAAAATTGGAACAAACTCAAACAGAATGTGAAAAAAAAATTAAAGATTATACAAAAGCTGAGAATGCAGTACAAAATGATTTTAATAATTCATGTAAACAACTTGGCATAAAAGGCAAACGAATTAAGAAAGAACTGGTGAATATGTTAGATGAACTTCCAAGTATTTATAACCATGCTGCTGAAACTATAAAAATTGTCGAACCAGCTCTTGAATTATATGCCGCTTTTGTAAAATTCCATTCTGATCAAGAGAAAGAGGATGTTCTCCCATTATTAAAATATTTAATTAAGAGTGGAAACACTACCACATATGAATACACTTATGGGGAAAAGCCTATCAGCATCGAAGAACCACTTTTAAAAATAGAAATTGATGATAGTGATGAAGAAAAAAATTCTGATGAAATTGATTTTGGGGATGATATAGATTTCGGTGACGTAAATACAGAAACCAATATCGATTTGGCAATGACTCCGATGAGTGAAGGTGACATTGACTGGGGGACTTTAAACACCATCGAAGATGACTTTGAGATTGTGGATCGTGTTGATTTAGATATTAACTTAGAAGAATCAGGAATTGTCGTAGAAAAATCTGGTCTGGATGGTGGCATTGCACAAGGAAACGATGCCTACACAGTTTTAGATAATCCTAACACTCAAGATTTTATACTCAACGACCTGATGGAATTGAAAGCATTTTTAAATATGCGTTTATATGAAATGTGTGGGGAGAGTGATCTACTCTCAATGTCTCAAATCGATGCTCCAACAATCCTCCAAATGCAATCTGTAGAATCATTAACTTCAATGAATGATTGTGTTGTTGTTGCCCTGAATGAACTGTTAAATAAGCGTATTCAACATCTACATAATATAAAACATTCTGCGAGGTATGTGGACTTATTCACTGCAAGTTTGAAGCAGAAATTGAATGCTGTACAAAGGATAAAGGATAGCAAAGTGGTGTTGGAAGAAAAGATTGATGAAGCTCAAGTTGAAATTAAGAAACTCCATCCAATAATAAACACCATTGTACAAAATACAAAATTACTTCAAAAACAAATTGAAGAAGATATTGCAAAGAAATACAAAGGGCGACTTGTTAATATTATTGGAAGTGTAAATATGATGTAAATATACATTGTTAATGCTGTGTAGTTTTATTATTGTCAGATGTTGATATTTATCTATATAAGGGTTTGGTTTTAATAAATATTTTTAAAACGTTTGTTGGACTTTTATTGTAGTTTTTACACTCAAAATGCTGATGAATTCTTATGGTTTAGAACACCCAGTATATTGCAATATTTGAAATCAGAATTTATATACAATCTCATTACAAGTATACCTTAACGTTAAGGATTTATTAAAAATAATAAATGTAACTTTACAATTATTTAACCTATACATATAATCACTGAACAAAACTAATATATTTTGTTATGCAGGTCAGTATTCTACTATCTAATGGGTATGCAGTTTGAAATTGGATTGATAATTTGAGAAAACTTATCTCGCAAAACTGGCAGTATTGCCATCTGTGTACAAGTAAATATGCTAATAGCTGCGAGCTGCTGCCGTTGGTACGCAACGCCCTGCAACACCCTAGATGTAAACTTGTAAAAAGAACACTATTCCAGATACTACTAACCGAGGCGAGGATTAAGAGATGGCGCTGCCGTTAAAATTTACAAACAATTCATTTTGAACTTGAATTAACGCACTATAAACTATAATAGTATATTAAAACACAAGTGTCACAATAACGTTTGTTGTAATGCGACTACATGTTTGAACGTGTCTCATTAAAACCGTTGTCATTTGTTTTAGCTTTATTGTAACAACAAATTAGAAAAACGTAATTTCCCGTTATGTTGACAGATGACTGACAGTTAGGTTTTTGGTTCTTAGCGAAAATAGATACATATAAACTATCTAACGTATATTACCGACTATTAAAATATGTCAGTTTGGGTTGATATTTTTATAAAAATTTACGAATTATGTTTAACTACAAGTCAAATAAAAGTTGTTCTATTCAAAATTTGGTATTATTTATACATGTTTAATTTTCGATAATTTTCGGTAAAACCGGAAATGATAAAAGTAATATTCGATTTACCGTCATATCTTTAATTCATATTTTACTAAAAAAATATCTACAACAAGTTATGGACCCTGTATGTTGGGACCTCCGGTATATTAAAAATATGATATAATTTTGTAGGATTCCGCCTAAATAATTTTCAAAGTTTGTGTATTTTGATAACTGATTATAGTAATTTCTATGAGTTTACAATAGCTATTATCTTTTATGGCTTTTATTTTATAATTTTACACAAATTATAATCAAATACTTTTTTATGTTGGCAATAAAGGTTAATGACATTTAGTAGCATTTTGACAGTTTGTTTATTTTATGATTGATTACGTTTTAGCACTTCCTGGTTTAGCACGTTTGTATATGAAATGTGTGAATCGGTGCAGCTTTATACTCCAAAATGAGATTAAAGAACGGAAACTATAAAAAAGAGTTATCTAATCTAATAATGAGATATCAAGCCAAAATAATGTAACTTTCTGTAAGCTCGCGAGTGATATCAATTTGAAAGAGAGTGTCAGTGTGTTAACATGTCAGGAGGTGCGAATCGTAAGAAATCTACCCGTGGGCAGGGGTGGGAAGAAGCTGGCTTCGAATTTTACCAAGAAAGTTACCCATCAAATGACGTGGAATTGCACGATGTGCTGCAGAAAGACCCAAAACGTCTGGCAACCCTTTTGCCCAGTAAACAGAACAGAGCATGTAAGTGACTCTTAATTTTTTTTTTGCTGAGAGTTTAGAAGCAATTTTCTTCTTTAGATGCTACTATCAAAATGCGTCACAATGCCACATCTAGTAGGACGTTTAGGCGACAGACTTCTTCAAAATCGAGGAGAGAATCTACAACCCGTAGAATGTCAACAAATGCTGAAGTGCATGTTTCTATGTTGCCTGATTTATCAAAATCTATACCCAATGAACAGAAAGCTTGGGAACAAATTATGCAAATTAAAGAATTGCCAATATGTATGATTGAAAAGAAAAGGATGAAATCAGAGATACAAGTAAGTTGTATTTGAAAATATGTATTGTTTTTTAAATATTGTGTGGCAATATATAAACCTAAATAAAAAATTGAAAAAATTGTTATTAGATTTGCGTAGGTTATTAATATTACAGTATTTATTCGTAAATAATATATAAATGCTATAAAATACCTTGGATTCTTTCAAAATATAAATTTCTCTTTATATATTTTTGAATTCATGGAAAATGAAAAGCTTTGTGGTATAATTGTATTTTGACATCTTGATAGTTTGGTAGTAATAAATGAAGGTAATTAATCTGATATGGTCTAATGCATAACAAAGGATTTTATAGCAAACTAAATAAATAACAAGTTCTGAGTAAGGCAGATTACCTATTTGACTAGGGATATCTACTTTTATTTATACACGTACATTATATTTAATTCATCTTGTTAGATTACAAAAAATTATGAAAAAAAAAGTTCATTTTAGAAACATTTCTCATGAATTTGATCTATTTAGTATCAAAATGGAATCATTTCGATAGAGAAAGTGTTTACCATCTACAAATTATTGTGATTTTCGTAGAATGTTGGACAGAAGTTTTTGTTATAATAATTCTTTTATCTGTAAAAATCATTGTGATGCATTATCTCATGAATGTGACAAAAATTTAACTACCTAATTGGCTTTCTGTTATATCTCACATTATTTTTGACGGGTAGTCTAATTGGTATTAATGTATGTACTTACTTATTGTATGGATGATATTTAATAGCATAATCAAATATAGATAAGAGAGATTGTTACACATTGTTTGCCATTTAAATTTGCCGTAATAAATGCTCAAACCCGATAATCTGGTCTTAGGTACACATCAATTAGCTTGGATTTTATTATCATATTTTTAGCAAAGATATGTGTGTTTATCTGTGTTAATTGTGTGAAAAAACATTTTATGTAGTCACACTGTCAGACTATAAGCCAAATATAACTCATCTTCTACTTGAATGGATAAATAGCGATGAAAATAAAAATCAGTCTGTTGCTCTATTCTAGTCCAAAGTATATTTAAAAATTTCTGGGCTACATGTTTCGACCACTTAGGGTCGTCCTCAGGGTCATGATGTCAAAATGTGTAAATAGGATGAAAATTGTTAAGTATGGAGATAATGGTATGACTAAGTCATGGCAGTACAGTAGAATATCCATACCTACTAAAGATTTTATATATATTAGTCTAATTATTTCACAAGATTTTTATTATTTCCCTAATAATAAATATGTGTATAATGTTATGGTCTGGGGCTTATGAGCCGGGACACCTGGTATAGTGCGTATAAGAACCAATTTACTGGATAGTGAGAACAATATTTTAATTTAACTGACATTTAGTGAGATCGCTTGAGATCAGAAATCAGAAAGCAGCATAAATAACCTGCAATTAAACGTTTTATTTAATATTAAAAATAGTAGTGATAATTTATAGTTATTTTCGTCGTTCTTTCTTCTAGAACGCGCCTAACTTTCGACTGCAGGGTTACGAACAATTCAAATGGAAACGAAGAAAAGCCTTACGCCGTTTCGACCAGAAGGTAAATGAAGTAATGTCCAAGTTGGAACTGTGGAGGAAAGACTTGAAGAAGATCGAAGGTAATTTCGGCACGGGCGTCGTGGCTTTCTTCCTCTTCATAAAATGGCTCATCTTCTTAGACGTATTCATATTCGCGCTGATATTCATCTTTGTAGTTTTACCGATGATCATCTTTAATCCGATCAACCCAACGGAGTGTCCCCTCGACGATAATTCAACGAATTGTTGCGCCGTCGAATATTTTAACCAATCGCCTTTCAGTAATTTGATCGTGTTGGATCTGGTACAAGGTACCGGTTGGATGGAACGCACGCTGTTCTTTAACGGCTATTACAGTGACAAAGTGTTCCAGCACGTGACAAACGCGTTTACGTATTACTATTCGTTACCGCTCGCGTATGTTCTGGTTATTGTCGTGATACTCCTCGTGTCTTTGATTGCGATCGTAAGGGCGGCCGCTAAAGGTTTCAGACACAGAATAGTGGAAAGCGAGGGACAATTTTATCAATATTGCAATTTGATATTCGGCGGTTGGGATTTTTGCATACGCAACGAAAAAGCGGCCGTCATAAAGAAAAAGGTGATATATAACGAGATTAAGGGTTGTTTGGAGGCCGAGAAGCTCGAGGAGGAGAAGAAGAACAGGACGAAAGAGGAGAGAATGAAACTAATAGCACTGCGAGTATTTATAAATTTTATTGAGATACTCATCTTGGCCGCCTGCGGTTTCGCTATTTATTTTATATTCACTTTCTCCTCGACACAACTAAGCGAATTGGGCGAAGATGAAGTGTTATTGAATTTGTTGTTCTCCTTCTTACCACCTGTAACAATAGTTTTCCTCAACATTATCGTCCCGTTGATATTTAAATTTCTAGTCGCGTACGAACATTACAGTCCTAACTTCGTTATAAATATAATGCTGATACGGACAGTTTTCCTTAGGTTGGCCAACTTGATTATATTTTACGCTTCGATGTACACCATTGTTTCCTGCCAACCAGATGTGGGTGAATGCTCAAGCAACCGGTGTAACACACCTTTGTGTTGGGAGACTTTCGTTGGGCGGCACATTTACAAGTTAGCACTAACCGATTTCGCCACGCATATTTTATTAACGTTCATCGTCAATTTTCCCCGCGCTCTTTTGGACAAGAAGAGCAAGAGTAAATTCGCGAAATTCGTCGGCGAACAAACTTTCGATCTGCCAAAACACGTCCTCGACATCATCTACACCCAAACCTTGTGCTGGCTGGGGTGCTTCTACGCGCCGATGTTGCCGGCCATGTTCGTTGTGATATTCATTTGTATGTTCTACATTAAGAAATTCGCCTGTCTAGTCAATTCCAAACCCAGTAATGTCATACACAGAGCCTCCCGATCGAACTCGATGTTCATGATAATCCTCCTAGTGTCGTTTTTAGTAGCTTTGCTTCCGGTGGCTTACACTATCGGGGAAATTAGACCCAGCATGGCGTGCGGCCCTTTCAGAACACTAGACACCATCTGGACGTTCGTTACCGTTTCGTTTTTCAATACGCCTGTCTGGTTTCAAGATCTCCTCAGGGTTTTGACCTCTGCTATTTTCGCAGTGCCCGCTTTTATAATTCTGGTCCTCCTTCTCTACTATTACGTAGCAGTCAATAGTGCCAACAGGCATATGGTGAGGATTTTGAAGGATCAATTGGTGCTCGAAGGCCACGACAAGCAGTTTTTGCTGGATAGGCTGAGTTTGTTCCTTAAACAGCAGCAAGAGGCTCAGAAACATATGCGACGTTCCGAAGGTGACAGAAATGCTTCCAGCAATTGATTTCGGTTTTGCGTTTACATCATCCCGATTGTGATAATATTGTAGTCTAACATGGAGATGAGAAATTTTGATGCGTGTGCATTTGGTGAATCTCAAGAGTTTCGATTTATTATCTTTAAAGTCTGCAGCAATTACATTTTCAAGAGTGCAATATTACAGTGAGAAATTTTTTAGACGCACAATGCAATGCAATTGTGATCAACTAAGCGCACATAAAAGATGCTAAAATGACCCTTGCAATATCGCGACTGTGAACCGAGGAAATGATACGCAGAATTTGACCATTAAATTGTTTTTGACGTGGTGTAAGATTTTCAAAAGTATCGAGGTCAAGGTCAAATAAATAACGCGAAATTTCAGTTTGCAGGGAAATACTTTACCTAGTAGCATGATTGCCATTTCTGTTTACGCATTAGCTCTTCTGAAGGAGAGAATGCACAAAATCCATAGCGGCCCGCGTAAAGTTTAATCCATAGACAAGGATAGAACATAGAAAGAGCATAAGAATGCGTTATCTTTAGATCGTGTGTGTCATTATTTTAATGTATGATATTATCATAATCAATAAAGATATAAATAAAATAATTGAATGGAAAACAGAGACGCAATGCTGAGGTTTCAAAATTAATAATTAGATAAAGTGACTTTGCTTCAATAAAATTGTATGTTTACAAAACTGAAAATAGAAAAGCATTAGATCGATATTAACTTTAAATCAATAGGTTACCAGTAAAATGTACTAAGTTTTAGTTCCTTTAACATTTTAGAGGTACAGTAAATACAGCATATAGGGTTGTCTTACATTTTCAAGCCAGGTTTTTCTTTCGTTCTTTCTCATGATGCATTAAGCATAAAATTTTATTTTTTTTTTCGAAAATTGCAAATATGAAACAATTCTAATAGCTCGTAATAAATCTAAAACAAATGTAATTGATAGTATATTTTTCATATGAACTATATCTAAATGTTGTTTATTTCATCAATATCAAACGTTATAGCTTCCTCTTACTTTAGTTTTGCACAAGAATAATAATAAAAAAAATTAATAAAAGGAAAATGTGAAAGTGCCTTCTTTGGACAATAGAGCTCAAATATACTTTTTAATAATACACACCAAACTAAATATTTACTGCACACTCAATGTCACTTAACAAACTTAGATCGATATTAAAATGTGAAGAAGCAGTCTTCAAAGTTATGCATACGATTTAGGTAACCTACAACTTAAAATTCAGTTTATTTTTTTTTTAACGATTAATAAAGAAATATTTACTATAATACTTCAAACAATTCCAATACAAAATACTTATGACAATACGTGTTTATAAGTTTCTGAAAACATAACCTAAAAATTATTGGCGTACTTGACAGATCATAGATCACAATGGCGGCTTCCTTGCGGTCTACTATACTTGGCTATGAATACAGCAAGCGCCACTCTAAATACGACCACCTCGATATTTTCAAAGCGCCCAATTCACGGTATTGTTTCCAGAATTTATATAGGTGATATATTCTGCTTACATTTGTCGTTAGATTTGATCATTCCAGAAATTCAGTTATATTAAAAATTATGCTTATTTCACTGCGTAAATTGAACGACTAGTTGCAAACTGTCAGTGCCTGCTTCTGCAAACACATCTGTTGAATTTAAGTATGTCTTATAAGATTATGTTTATATATTGTTACAATTATTAAATTGACATTTATTGTTTAAACATCAGGAGATTAAACACAACCAATCCAAATGTGCTACAAAAAGATTTGACAACAACGTAGCTACTTCTCATAAACTACGTGGTTTCAATTAAAAAATGAACGGTCTATAGATCCGTGTGAATTTCTGCAGCACCTAAATTTATCGGTTCACCGTAATTTGAAATTAATTTCAAGTGTTTACAACAGTAATATCTAGATTTCGACAACATCCTCACCCATATCAACTGATAACGTTTAAAATTACTGTTTCCGCTTTGATTCGCGTTGTTGCCAGATTATCACGGTATAAAACGGTTTAAAATTTAATGATTGCTGCAGATTTTATCGGTATAATTGCTCATCACGACATCTCATATCCACAATGATTGAATAGGAAACGTTAATTATTATCTCTAGCATCTGTAGAGATAATTCAATACCCAGTATATTAGCATTATATATCTGTATATAAAACAAAATATTATTTATAAACGTGTAGGATTAAGGAAAATTTTATATATCATTCTCGAAGTCGAAAAGAAGGGTGCTGCTCATGTTGTTATTCGATTGGTTACCACATTGTTTTTCGTTTGCTCAATATTCAGATTTGTGAACACTATAAGCTCAAGAAGAAACAGAAAATTGAAGATTGACCAATTTTTAGTAGTTCCGTTGGTGTTAGGTAGGTGCCTTTTGATTGATGTCTTTGGGACTATACTTATTAGTTTGTAATAGATATAAGCTGAACAATATACCTGCCAAAAGAGAGAGAACAAAGCATATTCCGATATGTCCGCCATTATTGAAGTAGCAGTAGTAGGTAAGGTATTCTTAAGTCGAATGTCTGTCAGTTCATTCATCTGCCAATCAATAGCTCTTAGTATGCAGTTTATAAATAGTGTATATTATATATTATGATGATATTTTATGCCAAAATAATTCTTTATTTTCTAATATTTATTTAAGAGTTTAAGTATAGATAACCTTTTGCATGCCATTCCAACTAGTCATTGGAAAATAAAAATACCATAATACATATCTAATTTGGCTTCTTAAGGCGCATATTTATATGCATGTAATAAAGGAGAGTGATATAAGTGTATAAACTGTAGGTATGTGTAACATTATGATTTATAAGTCTTAATAAATGAAAATGTT
The DNA here is from genome assembly GCA_949128085.1 of Cetonia aurata. Taxonomy (NCBI): domain Eukaryota; kingdom Metazoa; phylum Arthropoda; class Insecta; order Coleoptera; family Scarabaeidae; genus Cetonia; species Cetonia aurata. Next base: position 11,180,879 of record OX421882.1, on the reverse strand, counting down.
TTTATCTTTATTTTGCTTGAAGATGATTTTATTATTAAAAAGTAACAAAGGATTTCTTTGTTTGTATTTTAAAATTAGAAACGAAGAATGGTCAGGAATTTTGAGTACACATACTTATGGTGTATAATTTTATGAAAGTACTGATAAGGCAACAGTTTGGATAATAATTAATAACTATTTATATTAATTAATTGATTTTCCTACGACACACCACATACATTGTGTATCAAGTATTTATTGTCAGTATTGTTATTTTTCTCTTTTGTGTTTATCGTCTTTTCTGTGTTATTTATGTGGAACGTTTTATAAATTATACAATAAATGTACAGTGAATTATAATTGTTTTTTTTTAAACACCTAAGCAATTTAGTTGGCCCTAAGCGAAGTCGTACAAGGAATTTGGCTTGGAAAGGTATATTAGATGAAACAAAAATTAATGTGGTGAATAAGGTATAACGTATAAATCAAACGCATCTTTCGAACAATTATATATTCTTATAAATAATATATCACTTGTAAATAATACACAATGTTCGTAAAATATATGCTCAAGAAAATCATACCAAAATGGAAATAAAATAGCACACAATTTGACAATCAACATCAAATCATAGTCACAACAATTAATCTTATCATGATTCCTCAACTGGCGCCTGCAACTAAAAATGACTCATTTAAAAAAGTACAACTTCGCATGAAAATGTACGTGTTTTCTAATCACTTACAGCTTCCGCGATTTCTAGCCAATCCAACGCTTTTATCATTTTGTCGTCCCCGCTCGGTGTTTTGTTCCAATTCCAGTAAGTAAATGAATCGAACGTGTTTACAACGTAAAATTTTCGGTCATCCTTATCGTTATCCGGCCTGACGCTTTCGTGGAGGATAATACCTTTGTAATTTTCGGGAAGTTGTACTTCTTTCCCCAGTAACGGATAACCTCGAAATGAAGCAGTTAAGACTGCAAAAAATATATTTATTTATTTAATTTAATCCCTTTTAACCAACAGGTATAAGATAGATACAAAGTTTCAGAAAATTAAAATAATAAAAGACGATAAACAAAATTTTACCACCGAATCAATTACGCCTATCTTATAGAAACAAACAGCAGCATCAAGGTATTGAGTATAAATTGTGTACATATTAATAAGTAATGCATTTGGAGATGAACCTGACACTAAAATGCAAGTATCATTCGCATATGTGACCATGTAGCTCACCGTTAGTAGTTGTATTTATACATATCGTTTAAAAAAATAACAAATCATAAAGGACCTAAAACAGATGTCTGTGGCACTCCACTCACAGGAGTGACAGCATTAGAATTAAATTACTTATTTGGGCGATACGTCAACAAATGTTTTAATTGGACTGCTTATGTATGCAACTTCACCCTGAACTTAAATCTTTAGTCACTATTAATTATGATGCTTAAATTCGTCTTTACTTATATTAAAAGAAAAGCTATTTTAGTCGCATGAAAGAATTCGAAATACTCATAAATATAAGTTTTGTTATCACAAAATTGTCGTATCATAGATATTGTGGAAATTTGATATAAATGAAAAATAACACATAAAATATTCATCAAGAACAATAGCGCAAAATTCGCGGTTTCGGATAAAATAGATAACTAAATATAATATGTGAGCATATTAATGTTAAAATACCTTTTTCAAAATACGAAATTTTCTTCACAATAACAATAGTATAATGTAGGCGAAAATTTATTTTTTTGGAATGTGGCTAGTAATCGAATAAAAAGATTTACATTTTACGTTTCGGCTTCTTTATTCACTTTTTAAGCCTTCTTCAGAAACTGATTGTATACGTTATCGCCAAATGTCAAACACATAATATTAACAATAACAATTTTTTTTTTGTTTTTTTCCTCCACCCAAGTGGTTTTGGGGTCGTTTAAATTAATTAATAGTCGCACGTTAAAAGAAGTGTAAAAGACGATAAATCACAAACATTATAGAACAAACAAACGTATAACTTTACAATCATATGATAAAAAAAAATTGATTTATCGTCTTTTACACTTCTTTTAACGTGTGACTATTAATTAATTTAAACGACCCCAAAACCACTTGGGTGGAGGAAAAAAAAAAAAAAAAGGAAACAAAAAAAAAATTGTTATTGTTAATATTATGTGTTTGACATTTGGCGATAACGTATACAATCAGTTTCTGAAGAAGGCTTAAAAAGTGAATAAAGAAGCCGAAACGTAAAATGTAAATCTTTTTATTCGATTACTAGCCACATTCCAAAAAAATAAATTTTCGCCTACATTATACCACTCCTGGCTAAATAAAATTTCTCCCTACTAAATAACAATAGTAGCGCCATCTTAAATTTCATGTATTCAACAGGGAATATGATTAATTTGGCTTATGAAAACTTACCCTTAAAAGAACATGACTTTTGAATTTTTATTGACAATTCATTTCAAAATAAAAAGTGGGCGCAATCATAAGCAATGCCCTCAAAAACTAGGATCATTCGTCCCTTATATCACCCAAGATAAAAAATAAATTGTTACCTGTTCCATATTTTCATGAGCTGCACATGAGTAACATCTATAAATATAATAAATAAAACAACAATTATGAAAAATTGATTAATCTACTAAAAATTAAAAACCTTAAACAATTAACATCAAAAACTTAATGAATATTTGAAATGAGCTTATTCTGGTTCTTCATATGTGTTAACGAATGCGAGTCATATACCTGGATATGTCTCTCCTAAGTTCTGTACCACTGTACTGTAATAGAATTTGAATGATCTCCTATAGAAAGTTGTTTATGTACATGTGTACATTTGTACATATACATTTTTTAGATGTAGCATATCTACTCAAATTTTCCTGGAAAGCATTGTTTTCAAAACTTTATCTATTGACAATATAATCCACCTTAAAATTAGGTTAATTGATTGATAACTAATAACACAGTCTGTATTATAATAACTAATAACTCAAACTTAAATGTGCTTATCTGATACAAAATTAGGTTAGGTATACTTACTTGAATCATCATCCTTTTTCGGTTTTACGTACGTGTTAAAATACTGCGATACCTTGGCGTCACAATCTGCGTGAATTTTAAAGGGAACCGATTGCACTTTTGCTGTTTGGGTTTGGTAATTTACGTTGTTTTTCCCGCTCTGTATATGAATAGTTGCCATCGTAAAACTTATAAACAAAAACAGTGATTTTGACAGGTGACAGTCAGATAACAGACAAACTGTATGTGTGTTGTCATGTGTTGTATGTATTTGATATTATTCAAAAATCGTTGTTTACTGTAGTTTTGTTTATGTTTTATTATGATTTAAAATAAAAATATTTATGGTCTTGTTAAGTAAAGATAATATCTTATTTTGGGATATTAAAAATTAGAATTCTGCAATTCACCGATAGCGTAAGCAATATCGTGTAGACATTGCACAATAGATGTCACCCTAATTTATTTTCTTTAAATTTATTAAAAGATTAAGAAATACATGTAAACGACTACCAATAAACATATTTATAACTTTTAGATTGTTTTGTTATTGTTGTTCGACAATATCCTTAATTTTAAATCGTATCTTTTAACTTTCCCAGCCGAAGTTAGCGGTATACTTTTAACAATTTTAACACCACTGCGTAATTTTTTATTGTCATCAACTTTATCGTCTACGAACTTTTGAATTTCTTCTTCGCTTACGTAAATATTCCCGTCATTCTTTAACTCGACTAATGCCATAGGGTGTTCGTTATCTTCTGCGTGCGGTATTCCGATAACAGCAGCGGTTTTTATGGCGGGATGTCTAAGCAATATGCTTTCAAGTAAAACGGGAGATACGTGCCAGCCTCTATATTTAATCAATTCTTTTATCCGGTCCACGATGTGGAAGCAATAATCGTCGTCGTAATAGCAGATATCGCCTGTTTTTAACCAACCATCAGCATCCCAAGCGTTGGAGGAATCCATGTTGTAGTAACCGTTCATTTGGAAGTCAGTTTTCAGTCTGAGTTCACCTGTTTGATTAGGTCCGAGAGCTTCTTCACTTTCTATATCAACTATCTGCAAAATACGGGCGAAACATGCAAAAAGTACTTTTAAAATCCGATTTTATACCTTGTAATATAATCCTGGCATTGGCCTTCCGCAGGAACGCGGTTTGGTCTTAAAAAGCGCAAGGTCCTTTGGATTTTTTGGACTTGAATATGTTATTATTCCACCAACCTCAGTCCATCCATATCCCTGTACGATTTGGGCTTTTGGAAAATTATTTTGCATTTCCATAAAGAGTTCTAGAGGAACCGGAGCTCCTCCTACGGTTACCTGTTTCAAATTACTCAAATTCAGATTTTTTGATCTTTTAGATTTAATCAAGAACGAGGCTTGATTGGGAGACATCATAATCATCGTTACCTAAAATCTACAATTTGCAAATTTTAAAACAACAAGCTGGAATATCTCACGCGATATTTTTCAATGGAACACCATGCATGTTCTGCGTTGAAATTTCGATATAATATCCTTGCTTGGCCGTACAAGATTGTCGATATTAAAATATTAATTGTAGAAATCCAGTAAAGCGAAGCAAATCCCATTACTACATCGCAGTCAAATCCTATTTGTCTGCAATCAAATCAAGAAGCCGTTAAAATCGATGAATTTTTAAATAAAATACATCTTACTGGAATATTTGAGATTGTCCTAATAAACTGTAATGATTAACACATATTCCTTTGGGCAGGCCGGTAGTTCCGCTGCTGAAGAAAATTACAGCCGTGTTTGATATATTCACCTCTTTAGGTGCGAAGTAATTCTCATCTGGTTTGGGCGCCAAAAATTTATTAAACGTTGACGATTCAAAAGGCACTATTTCAGTCGAATCCAAGCGCAAATGTTTGATGGCGTCTTTTATAGTTTGGTTGGATTCCTCAGAAGTAAATATGAGTTTTGGTGGTACTTGTTTTAGTAGGTGTTTCATATCTTGCAATGACAATAAAGGGTCTAAAGCGCACACTTTGATTCCAAGGAATAAGGCTGCTATATATGGTATGCATGATTTCAAATGATTTGGTGAACAAATGCAGATTATATCGTCTTCTTTAATACCGTTGTGGCTCAGTTCTATTGCTGTTCTTATGCAGTCTTGTAGTAATTCGCCGTATTTGCTTGATTTGCCTGTAATAGCTTCTATCTGAAAATTGTGTTTACTTCAAGCAATGTGTAAAAATGTGTCGTGTTTAAAACTGCATAGAGAAAATTGTATAATATGGGATTTTAGAAATACAACACCATGAATTATATCTAACTAATATGAATTGTACGAATTTAACGCAAAACTGTTAATAAATATTATAACATATAATACCACTGATCTTCGACTTATAGCAGCCTGCATAATAAAAAGTGATTTAGAATTAATATCTAGGTAGATTTAATTCCAACATACCTATATATATTTTATGAATAAAAAAATACTAATATAGGGGTTATAATTGTATACATATGTGTATATAAAATAAACGTACAAATCATGCCACGAAAACAACATATAGGTACCTGAGCAATATTGTCTTGGTATTTCTTCATTTGCCGAAACAGTACAACGCCTAAACTTTGTTTACTAAATTCACATTCCCTTTTGAGGGTTCGAATTATTTTATCCCCGCGATTTGGTAGTATATAGTCTAAAAATATTTACGCAAATAAATGAAAATAATAACAAATCAAATAGGTACCTTATACCTTCCATGATGATATAATATTATACGTTCTCAATTGACGCTGACCGCTGGAGGCAAACTACTTAGGTACTCAATATTTTTCTGTTGCTCTCACTTATAAAATGTTATTGCGTGATGATAAAAGTTTAGTGGGTCACTATTTCCATGCAGCAGGAAGAATACTTGACCTTTGAAATTTATTTTATCTGTTTGTACGCATAAGAATGACTTATTTTTACAAGTTATTGTCCCGAATATGAGAATATTTAATGATTCATTTAACATTAAATGTCAGCTGTGGCTTTTATTGAAAAGGGAATCAAATAATTTGTTTCTAAAGAAGTACCTACCAAATACTATTTCACATAATTTTTCGGCAAAATGGATAATATAAGATTTTCCTATATTTCTCATATTTAAGTGGACACATTATGTAGGTGCTATTTACTAGATACTAACAATATTATCGTAATTTTTATCTATTAAGTTATTGTTTGCTCTGTAATTAGTCCTAGGTTTGTGGATAAATAAAGAGCTATTATTTCCATTATTAAGTAGGTACCTAAATTAAAATAAAGATTTATTTTAAAATACTGACAATTATATTACAAATTTGACTGTATTGCAAAATATTTACTGTATTGAAAAATATTTACCGAAAAAATTTAATTTGTTACTAACAGCAAAAAATAATTACAAAAAAAAGCTAGCGAAGAAAAAGGAAGCTCTAAGTAAAAATAGGTTTTAAGAAATTATGGATTAATGGTAAAGAGTGGCATTGGAGTGTAGATATCATGGAAATAAAAGAAAAACAGAGCAGATGTAATTCAAAAAACGATTAGCACTAATAATAGAAGAGAAATATGATAAAAAAGATGACGACAGGGCAAAGGAAATGTACGGGGTGGGGTGGTCCAAACTGCTTGTCAGAATAGCTCAATAACGATCTCTTTCTTCGAGATATTCTCAATGGCGAAAACGAAACTTAGTTATATTTGTTTGTTTTTGAGTTACAGCCAAAAATTGTGTTTTTCGAACTTTCGAGAATGCCTAATAACTCGCTTGTCTTTAACGATACGAGAAAACCGTTTTTTTAACATTATTATTTGCACTTTTATGAGTATAATCGACTATTTAAGTCAGATTGTTGTTTTATGCACTCGTTCTTGGTCTGCAGCATAATGGTGATTTGTTTTAAATGTAAATCATAGTAGGTAATGACATTAGACAGAGTGTTTTTTCCTCTTTTTAAAAATATATAGTTTATGGTGTCGATTTCCACCAGTTATCTAATGAAATATAAAAGAACTAACTTGCTACGTACCTCAGGGCGTGTAGTAAAATTTCATAAAAAACGTAGCTATTTTCGAGCAAGAGACTATTTCTTACAAAAAAAAAGTGACTTGAATTAATTTAGAAATGAAAGAAAACAAAATCAATCAAGCAATGTACCAAGAGAGGTGGGGAAGGGATAAATAAAACACTTGTATACCTCCGCTACCGATGTTGGTTGGGCGCCAGTGGATTAGTTACGTGCCCGTTACCTGTCGGGGTCGCCTGGTTTTGCTATAACCCAGAATAACAAATAGGGGAAAAGAAGGGATAGTACTTGCAGTTACTTTTGCTGAATGATAAAAATAAAAAAAAAAGAATAGAAAGATATATAATTTAGAGAAATTTATGAAATATTAAATCTTGAATAATTGTTATACAGAACATATCCACAAAAAAAGAAAACAAGATGATACAAGTTGGTTTTTTGAAATTAACGTAATGTCTTAAATAAGCATATATGTAAATATTGAAGTTAAATTAATGTTATAAACAAGGAGGGCGGATGACGTCGTTCAGGACCAGAGAAAGAGACAACGTTGATATCCATCCGTACTATATACGTTTTTCATCCATCGAAATTCCCAAATCACAAAAAAAAACACAAGGATCGATGAAATACTTTTTCTAAGCTCCGAAAATCAGCACAAGGCTTATGCTGTAAGGCAGCGGTGGGCAATGGTTGCTTTTTATCGGTGATCGAACGTCGATCTGGCGTCAGGGATGAGAAAAAGCTTTGTGCGGGAGAACTGCACCTCCCTTATATAGCCTCGGTATGACAACAAACCCTCTCTTAGATAACGTGACGTCGAACGCCCAATAAGAGGGTGCGTGGCAACTGAATGCGAGCGAGTCATTGGTTGACGAATGAGAGACTGATATTCGGAAGTATGCGCAGATGCTATTTTTAGAATCGGAAATAATACCATATGACAACTATACACGGGGATAAAAAAGAATCGGTACAAATATGAAATTACGTTTTTGAAGTGTAACTAACTATTTACATTTTTAATTAAACAACTATTATCTAGTAGCCTATAACAGGAAAAAGACTGTAAAAAACAGTCGATTTCTTCTATCAAAGTCAAAGGTTTGACATAGGTGTTAAGTATAAGTCCAAGAACTGTGCGTGTTAAGTACGTTTTGAAATGACAAAAGGCAACCCAATGGTAGAATATATAGTAGACTGAAGAAAACTTAACCTATTTATCGATCCTTCGACAAACCAATTTGGCTACGCACCAAATAAAAAAATCTTTGTGAATATAATTTATTCAGTTCGAAGGAGCCTACTCATTAATATCAATCTCGATTGCCCAACCTCACTTACTGTAGGTGGAGGTAGGGGCAACTTTCAAATTTCGAATAAGCACCGCCATTTTTGCACAGATTTGGATTCTGGGAGAAAAAGTACCGATGTGTGTTAAAGATTTCGACAAATAAGCTTTTCATGTACCATAGATTCTTACTGTTTAAAAAAGTAATAGGAGTATTAAATTGTTGGATCCCAGTCGATGTATTGGACGATTATAATAATTATAGAAAGTGAAACACTATTATAGCTTATTTACCCGAACAAATACAAATATACACTTAACAGCCAGGAAGGTTACTTCCTTATAACGACGGTGATTCAACTAACCAATTCGACTTCGCTTTTTACTCCTTTTATACAAAATACTTAATTGGTTTGGTTATTAAAGACATTTGCTACTAAGGAAGTTATAGAAATCATTTTAAATACATTAAAAATATTAGTAAATGAACTATTGATATGATAACACTTTGTACTTATCTTAGAGAGTAGAAATGTGACGTTTTACAAGGTTATATATCCAAATATTAGATAATTAGGGAAACTGAAATAAATAACTAATACATATTACATACACATATAATAAAAATTAATTAATAGAAGATTATATTAGATTAGATAACATGGTCATTACATTACATTACATGGTCATCCAACACCATAATTTTTGGAGCAATTATCAAATCCCGTTCTTTGTATTCAGGTCACAATAGGTGCTCAGAAATGTGACCATCCATTGCAATGCACTTATTTATCTGCACTTGGAATGTGTAGACACGACTGAGAAGTATGTCCCTAGTAAACGCCCGACATGCGCCGGTGATTTGCTCAATCATGTGTTGTTGGTGCTGTATTATAAATTTTATTTTTCAAGTAAACTCACAAACAAAAGTCAGGCGACGTAAGATCTGGTGATCTTGCAGGCCAAGACACTGCATCCTCTCTCCCGATTGACCGACGATTGTGAACGCATTCTAATACTTCCCGTGCTGCTCAAGAAAATTGTGCTGAACAACCGTCATGTTGAAATCACATTGTTTGTCGTACGTCCAAGACAACGTCTGCAAGCAATACTGGAAGTTCGTTATCAAATATGCTACACCATTTAAGTTGCCATCGATGAAGAATCAACCAATACCGTTCTTGCTAATAATTTCATACCGACCAACTAAAAGCACATTCTCCGGCATTTCCAATCTGACTATTGACCAGTGGCGGCTTCTCAATAAGTGCACATGTGCATGTGTACCCCCAACTAATATCTTCATCTAAAGGAATTTACTTTTGTGTTTGACGTAAACCTAACGTTTTCTATTGGGTATTTAATTTTATTTTTCATTTCCGATGTTCGGTTCAGACTCCAGGCGCGAACATGCGTAATGCGGCTCGTACACTGCTCTCTCGAACTGGCCCGTGATTGGAGCAGCAGCTACCCCTCGCACACCCACACCTCCCGTAATAGTCCTCAGCACTTAGCTACCATATGTACACATTTAGTTTGTGTACGGTCGTCTGTTAGTGTGGTGTTGTATACCGGGAACCGAGAAATTACTTTTGTTGTATTCGCGCGCAATTATGGCGGATAATTTGGAGAATCCGATTTGCACTAGCGTACAATATTTAAAAACAATTCGTTATTCTTTCCTGACATTAAAAGAAAAACAAAAAATCAAAAGTGCCGGTCGTCCAAAACCGAATTTATCGATCACGCATGTAACAAAATGTAAAACACGCGATTATAAAAGAACCTTTAAGATAGACACTTATGAAAAAGCCGCCTGGTTATGTGGTTGTGAAATTAGTAACAGTCTTTATTGTTTTCCGTGTTTATTATTTGCTGGTGATGTTCAAACAGAATGGACCACATCCGGTGTCAAGGATTTAATCCATTTAAAAGGAAAAATTAAAAATTAAATTAGGTTTTAATGTATTAGGTAAACAAGATATTCGACAACAATTAAACAGTGCGTACCGACTGAATATCGAGAAACATAATGAGCAAGTAAAACCGAACAGATACATTTTATCGAAAATTATAAACTGTATTAAATTTTGTGGTGCTTTCGAATTAGCCATTACGAAGGAAATGATGCGATAAATCCTGGTATATTTAAAGGTCTTGTCAATTTTTCAAACAATTTTTAGTTTAATTCATTTTTGTTCGTTTATGATGTGACTGTTCTGTATAAAAAGAAGAACTAACAATTTCGGATTTTTGCGCTAAGTCCTTTTCTGAATATTATCCCAAGATAAGGCGAAAGAACGTCACAAACTGCTCTAAAATGCGAGTTTTGAAGGTTAATTTTCAAAACCGGACTCCCTGGTACCTACCCACATGTGCACTCCTGAAATAAAAGTCCACACGCCGCCACTGACCTCATGGTGTTAATTGGTATGCCGAATGCGGTATAATATCGTTTAAAAATCTTTACCTGTATAAACTCTTAGTGAAATACTATTTCTATTTGCAGGGTTTGCCGTTGAATCGCCGTCGTACTACTAGAGCCTTGGTTGCGGGAGATTTGCCAATTCCAAGATGGAATAACAGCTACGGAGCTCGGAGGTTGAGTGTGGTGCTGTATCAGTGTTTTAATGGCCTGCCTTTGCGACTTCGTTCTCTTGATTCTGTGCGGGTACTGAAGAGAGAATTGAAATTGTATTTCATCTCAATATCTCAGTGAATCTTTGTTTTACATTGATTACTTTGAATGTAATTACTTAACCTTATGTATGACAGTAGCTATTACTTTGCAGTTTTGCTTGATGGATTTGTTATTGTTTTGTTTCTTCTTCACATTTGTATGCAACTGATTTTTTTTGAGCTATTTGACAGATGTCAACAATGTTTATCTGTGTAGTACAGATACTCTGTAATATTTGTAGGTTATATTTTCCATCTGGATTAAGTTTTGTTATTGTTGATGTAAGGATTGCCTCATTTGTCTATAATTTATAATTTATCGCTGTATTCTGTTCTACTGCATTCGTATCATTCAGTACTTTTTTCTTTACATTAGTTTTTTGTTCACAACAAATGTCTTTATTGCATTTACTTGCCTCTGTTTAGTTTGTATTGTTATTTGTTTTCGCTTAACTCAAACAATTTTGTAACTTGTGATGTGTACATTACTTCACTTTATTGTCGGAATTTATCCATAGACAAGCAATTATTTGCTTGGTGGAATTTTTGTTTTCAATTTATTTTTATAATTGCATATTTTAAAAAAAAAAGCTATGAATTATTTTTAGTGTGTACATAAAAAATTAAATTTAATAAACTTATTTTGATATATACATGTGCATATTAACTTTTTAATAAACATTTTTGTGCACTTCTCTTCAACGGACACCTCTCTGTAAAGGACAAATCAGCCGGCCCCGTGAGTCCGTTGTAGAGAGGTTTCACTGTATAATAATTTATTTTGAAGGCATCTTCCTAATTCTGGAAACGAAAATAAAAAATCTTATTAAGATATTATTAATGAAAGGTATAAATAACAGAAATAAATGTTTCAAGTCAAGCAAAACATTTTTCCTTAAACATTCTTTTTGTAAAATCAAAAATACTGATTCTTTTCTATTGTAAACTCAACTCCGGGAACATACGATATATTATATTTTTCATATTTCAATTAAAATATATAAGTAAACAATTTCTTTTGTTATATCGTTTTTACAATACGTATATTGTTTGGTAAAATGTGCGACTGTTCCGATGTTTATTTTTAAAATGTAGTCTGTCGTGTTGATTGTATCTGTTAATAATTGTTTTTGTTCGTTTTTAATATAAAAAATAATTATGTCGCATTTCTCTTCGACGTTAATTATATTAAATTTAAATTTTCATCGTCTATTGCATCACATAAGATGCAATTTATGAAATTAGTAAGTATTATCATCGGGTTACTTCTGTTTTTTATATTTAATGTTAAACGCATTTTAGTGCTAATGCTGAAGAAGACTATTTATTTTACAAACAAAAAAAAATAATTGACAATGTGATAATCACATAATTTTCATAATAAAGCCAAAAATCGTCGTTGTCTTATTGAAAGTAAACTAGTGGCGATTAAACTTATGATTCTTTCCAATTATATTACTATGGATGAAAGTATGGTTGTAATTATTTAAATGGAATCTTCACATTTTAAGAAATGTTTGCTTAAATTGAACGAGTTTCTCTGATAAAGTCATTGTATGTCCACCTATACGCTAAGTTAAATAAATAGTCACTTGTATGAAATAAATATTTTTAACAAAATATATTTTGTTGTTCGGGCAAATCATTTTTCTTCGTCTACTTACTGCATATCTGCAAGTGCATAAATAACCCTTGCCATTAAAAATACTTGTTTACATTTTGAACTTCATTCACTATATACGTATACAATGTCTCAATATTAATTGCTTCTCAATTATACATAGTTTATAATCAACTATAAAATTAAAACTTTATAATTCACGTATCATCAGTTCGATCTTGTTGCATAAACTAATTTTATAGTCGTTTCAAAAACACCGAAATGAATAGTAAGTGCATATGTTCATGTTAAATGATTATTAAGGTAAGATAAAATACCTACAATCCTTGATTTTTAGGCAAAATGATTGTGGAAAATAATGTAATAAGGATGCCTGATACTACATATGTGCCAAATACAGATGGATTGGGATGTGAACTATTTAAGTGTATGAAGAGACATAAGGATCGAGTGGCACAGGTTGTTCAATTCAAATGTTATTTACTGTCGCTTAGTTATAGAAATATGAGTTCCTACTTATTTATTACAATTGGTAGTATGTCTATAATGGATTTACTTAAGCTATCACAATCAGCTTTAATGGTTGATATACCTAGGTAATAAAGACCTAGTTTCATAAGGCATGATTTAGATTACCAATTCAAGGTTAAAATAACTATTTATGGAATAAGAGGTACACACTAAAAAATTTTAGTAACCACGATTCCTGCTAAAAATTTCAGTAACATTTGGGGAAAAATCACGAAAAACTTGGTAATTTTACGTTTTTTTAGCAAAATTACCTATACTTTTGGAAATTTCCTACATATCGACCAGTATTTTTCAATTGTAGGTAAAAAAGCTACGTGAAAACGTAATATTACTAAAATTTTTATGCTTTCCTAGGGAATCTTATTAAATTACTTCGTGATTTTATCCACAGTTAGGAAATTTACTTAGGAAAACAAATACTTACAATGCGTGCATGTTTATGGGTTCAATTTGTAGATAGATAGCACATAGCACGCACGGAAGTGGCAGGTGCTAGTGGTCGTTCTTTTTGTTTTATCTATAGACATATTTAGGTATATGACTAATTTAAAATAAATCTAGTAGTTACATAATACATTCTTACTACTGAGGGTGACCTGCAGCTGCATTTTCATAATTTACAAACGTTGAAACATAGGTTCGTGGATATACAAACGCACAATACACCTAATTGTGTTTCAAAAAAGCACATTAATATGCCTCGTCAGGGTATATAAAATATATTTATAGTTTGTGTATTACCGTAATGTTAAAGTAAATGGTTATAGATATTGTTTATTGCAGTCATATTGCTACGCTGAAGTAGAGGTTATGAATGTATTATTCAACTTGTCTATTTATACACTCTAACGAAGATTTGGTAAAATTCCTGTACGGTATGGGGGTAATTATATTATCCCGAAACCGTACAGGTATTTTACTTGTGCGAGTAAAACTACTTTGATGTAAAAATACACCAAGGAAATTTACTACTAGTGTATGAAAATTACTAAGTAAAATGAAATTTACTGGGTAAATTGCTTACTCGCTTGTATGAATTTTTTTTAATTATATCACAAAATCTAAATAGAGTAACATTTCCGCATGGTTCTTACGTTTAGATTCTTGGTACTAACGTAACGTCAATATGCGTCAGTTAAATGTCTGCAATTAGTGATAATGATAAAATGAATAAAACGGATCAGTAAACCTAATGACCTTTCATAATTCGAATGAATTGAAATTATTAAGGCTTTCTAATAGAATTTGAAGAGTTATTTTATTAGTCGTTTGTGCTTTATAACATCAAATTTTGTTTCTATTACATTGACCTTTACATGTTACTGTACATACCTTCAAGTATTAGAAACTAATCTTACGTAAAAAGTGTTTTTCTAATTTGATGTTACAATAAAGGTAGAACAAACTACGACGCAGTGTGGTAATGAGTTATTAACGCACTGATGCGTTAACAGACCTATAAACGTGCTGGTGTGACTTTTACCGGAATATAATGTAGGCGGTTAATGTGCAAATTACAAAAAATACTATAAAAAATACGTGTCACAATAACTTGTAATGCTCGTACATTGAACACTTGTATTCACATTCAAAAAAGCTTTTTGTCGGTAATGAATACTTACATACAGGGTGGCTCATCACATTCTCCCCGGTTTATATACGAAAAGCGGTACAATATTTTCAAAATATTTTTATTACGGATTATATAGTTTCGAAGAAGCACATTTTAAAATTGTTTCGACATATACAAAGTGAACAAAAAAAATTATATATTAATATATATTATGTCATATTTTGATAGTACGGGCTAAATAAAGGCAAGCTACTGTTACATTTCCTATACCTAACTCAATCCGTTTCTGAGATAATTAACAATTCTTCAAAATGTAAACCAAAATTAAAGACGTGCCCCTATCTTACATATTTAAGCTAGATATTTTAAATTACATTTATTTTTTAAACAAAGCATTAGACTTGACAATAAAAGTAAAATTATGGTTAAAAATTATACAGGGTGAACAAAAACCTTATTTTCACTATCATTAAAGGCAAATAACTTTCTTATTTTAAATGGAACATCCTGTATTTATTATCTTATTCTAATTTTAACTGTATTTGAGATTGTATTAAGGTTTTCTATGCCTATCTCTTATAGTTTCTTAGTAATTTAGAATTTTCTATTTCAAATACTAATGCCTAGCCATTTATTTTTACAAGTAGGTTAATAGATAACTACCGTTATCGTCCAGCGCGGATAGACGATATTTATAGCCTAAATCTTTAACTGTTTTTTCCTAATAAAAATACTAATGCTTTGACAAATATTTAAAACGGGGACCATCATTTTCAATGCCTAGACGAACTCTTTCTTGAAATGAATCTTTTAGCTTTAATTTCATTAAAATATTTGGTGTTATAGTTCGACACCATTCTTATTCGTTTTTTCATATTTGCTGGATGCGGTGGGTGGTATATCATATACATAAATACACCTTCATTTCATCACCTCGAATTCATGTCTTATGAAACTAGTTTCTTTGTTTAATATACTATAAGAGCACCATATAAAGCAGTCTTTTATAAATTAAAATTAAGTCTTTACCTTTTTTTACTACCTAATCCAGTAATTATCCGATGAGGCATGTGTTTAGAAGCAACCTTATTTTTCAGCAAAAATATTGAAGGTTTTAATACACGTAATTTTTAAAAACCTAATTTAGTACAGCAATTAAATTATACTCCACATAATTTGGCCATTTAATACGCAAAATTATATATAAAGAAATGTATTATTATAGAAAGTGTTGGTAAAAATTCTGATCTAAATATATCCAAGTCAAAATGCATGGCATTTAATGCCGGTACCCTCAGTACATTCTGCGCCCTTGAACTATTTTAGCCGGCCTTTGATTATTATATATTTAAACTTTAGAAGAACACACTGTTTTGAATTTTAATTTCCCTAACTTGATAGTAATCCCAATGTTTAGTAACTTTGTATGTGGAAATGAATTTAAGCAGAAAAGTTTAGAGAATTAATTATACGAAAAGTATTATGATTGTGATTTCATCTTGCTGGTATCACTACTAACTGCTTCATTAATCTACCATATCTTAGGTCGACGCCCACACAGGTCAAACAGATACTTACAGTCAATTGCTTCAGAGATGCATCCGGACAGCTATTGCTCTAAAAACCCGAAAAGTCGCTACAAAAGACGTAATTTGCGTATGCAGTTATAACCAACTGGATAGTTGCGTGCCATACATAGCTGGCTTATTTATTGGCGCGACAGTATGTGCTCTAGATCCATCTATGTCTCTTGAAGACAGCAAATACTTAATAACCCAAGTTAGGCCCAGAGTAATATTCGTGGTACCCGAGAACATGGATATGTACAACAGATTTTTGAGTGACATTTCGATTGGGGCAGAATTGGTCGTCTTTGGAGATTGTGGGCCGAACGGCTTTGGAAAATTTCTGGAAGAAAGTGATGGTGAGAATGATTTCGTCCCAGAAAAAGCCCAGAGCGTTTTTGATACTGCCGTAATAATATTCAGTAGCGGCACGACAGGACTGGCAAAAGGAATATGCTTGAATCACTTTTCTCTATTGTACCAATCAAAATTTTTAACGTAAGCAGATATTTTTCATATTATCATTGGAGCAACTTAATCAAGCATTTAAAAATGTGTAAAATCATTAAAATCAACACACAAATAACATATTACTAAATTTAAGTTAGATTTGCTAATCATTGTATGGGATGAACAAGTTGAAAACATCATAGCGCTGGAGTTGAAGGGATATTCCTATATTATAATTTGCGTCATTTTTTTAGCTTATCTAAATATGATCTTGGGGTATGTCTAGCATATGCGTCATTGTACTGGATCTCCAGTGTATTTATGCTGATTGAACCCATCGTTCGTGGATACGTTAGAGTTCAATGCAGCACATTTTCACCAATCGATGCTTGGGATATTATTGCAAAATATAAAGTAAGTACATAACTATATTTCCTTATGGTGTTATTAACCGTCAGATACTGTTAATTTACATGGTTAGGTGACATTTATGTTTCTTTCCCCGAATCGAGCGATTGACATGCTCAAAGCGGCTAAATCGATTCATTTAAATACCGCTAGTTTTAAAGATTTTTTCATTGGTGGCACGCCGATGGCCGGTGAAAATTTGTTGGAACTAAGGCAGCTGTTACCTACTACTAATGTTTTTATTGGATACGGACTGACGGAAGTTGCAGGAACTTGTTTGACATTTAGAAGAGATCCAGAAATTTATTCCACTTTGCAGCAACATAAATTAAATTCATGCGGCCAGCCCCTTCCGGGGTTTTGGTATAAAGTACTATAACTTCCCAATTAAAAATCAAAATAAATTCCATTCGATATTTAGGTAGTCGACTTGGAGACAGAAGAAACTCTACCATGCAACAAAATCGGAGAATTAAGGGTCAAAACTAAATTCGAACTCAACGGTTACTACAACAGAGATTCTTCAGCAGCTTGGGATGCTGATGGTTGGCTGCAGACTGGTGATGTGTGTTACTACGATGAAGATTACTGCTTCTACATTGTCGACCGCATTAAAGAAATGCTAAAGTTTCAATCGTGGCACGTAGCTCCAGCTGTCCTAGAAGGAATACTGCTGAGACATCCCGCTGTAAAAGCTGCAGTTGTTGTGGGTGTTCCCCACAAAGAGGATGGCGAGCATCCTTTAGGGGTTGTAGTTAAAGCGGAAGGTGTTGATGATGTTGAGGCTGAAGCACTTGTAGATTATGTTAACAGTCGCGTGGATGACAGGAAGAGGTTGAGGGCCGGGATTATATTCGTAGACGAGATTCCTTATACACCTTCAGGCAAAGTGAAGAGAAGATTTCTGAAAGAATCTGTTTTGAAGAAAATGAAAATGAGTAATGGTTATTGAGGTTATTGTTAGTAAATAGAAGTATGATTTTCATCAATATATTTGTTATACAATTTATGTGTTACAATATATGTATTTAAACAAATAATATAGGTTTTAAATAATACATAAAATACTATTCAAATAATAATGCTTTTATATTAACATTTTGGGTAAATAAATTTAAGCCAAGGTTAAGTCAATGTAAACGGATCTTTAGATACGTTTAGCTTCAACTTGAATATTGAAAATCACTTAAGAAAATTTCTTTCTTCAGTATTTTATTTTACCACTGAAAATGTTTCTTTCCTCAATTCGTATAACATTTATATTTACATTAAGATAGATAAATGATCTTTAAATATTGAGTAGGCAACGTAGAGGCTTAGCTATAAGTAGGTTGATAAGAATCGAACATTTACATAAAGTACCGATTGAAATTCCCCGTGAGCAACATTTGCCTGACTACCTGTCTCGGTATCTTGCCCGTGCACGTCTTCGGAAGTTCCTTAACGATCTTCACTCCCGCCCTCAGCTTTTCCTTGTCGGACACGCGCGCGTTCACGAACGATAACAGTTCCGCCTCGCTCACCTCCGAGTCCTCCTTCAGCACGACCAGAGCGAAGGCGTGGTGCTGGTCGGCCGAGTGCGGCATTCCGATGACTATTGCCTCTGATACGGCGGGATGTTTGTAGATCGCCGCTTCGATGCAAGCGGGCACTATGCACCAGTTCCTGTACTTGAAGGATTCCCGCAATCTGCCGCTGAAATACAAGCAGTTATCCTCGTCGTAGTAGCCGATGTCGCCCGTCTTTAGGAAACCATCTTTGTCGAAGGAATTTTGATGATGTGTTTCTCTGTAGTAACCCGAGAATCCGGTCTCGTTGATCAGACGAATTTCACCTTTTTCGTATGGGCCTAGCGAGCAATCGGTTTCCACGTCTACGATCTGTGGTGAACGAGAAAAGAAATCAATTTATGCGAAAATAACGAAGATAATAGTCTAAGCATTTTATGCTTTGCTGTAAATATTAATCTAACTTGTATTAAGTTTATGATCATTCAATATTTTCTCTATTTGATGGTTTAGGTAACTTAGATAAATATTACCACATAAATGAAGATTTAGTTGTTTTATAGTGCTTATTTTCAAGTACCTAAGCCCATAACAGTTCTCAGTTTCTCATTCAGTTGTTTTATTTAAAAAAAAAAACTAATTTTTGACCAGTTATTTATTCTCCAAACTCTGGAAATTAAATTTAAGTCAAGTATGAGACGAATTCAAAATCACTACCGATATTTGGAAAAACGTATCAGAAGAATAATAAGAATAGCCAAACGTGGCGAATATGCTGGAGGGATCTACAGGCTTAAACAAAAGTTATAAATAAAACGGTATAAACAAAAATTATAATTCAATAAATAGCTATCAATTTAAACTGTCAGTTTAAATTTGGTTGTACGTATACAAACGTATAGACTATTTTGTGTATTGCCACAAAAAAATGCGCGCTTGGCTTTGTGGATTCGACCAAAAAGGTTTAGATATTTATTTCGACTTGCAAAAATAATTAATAATAATAATATGTATTTATTGTATAACTATACAATAATTTGTCAAAATTGAGTGAAAAGAAAGAATCACAAATAACATACAGGGTGCGGCAGGGAAACTTGCTGATTTGAATTGGACGCCAATGAGCGAGGCGTGGTCAGAAAGGGGTGGGGAGGGTCTCATCAGAAAGAGGAGGTTTTGAAGTTTTGTTACCTCAAATGACATTTGTCATCATGCGTTGGACAAAGGAACAGCGTGCGTTCGCCGTCGAGGCCTATTTTTCCAACGGTCATTCGGTGGTCGCCACCCAACGTGCCTTCCGAACTCGGTTCGATATTCATCCCGCGGGTCCCGTTCCTGGCCGGCAATCGCTTGTTTCGTGGGTGAACACATTTAGGGAAAGTGGGAGTGTTGAAAAAAAAGGCCCAGGAGGTCAACGGACGTCCAGAACTCCAGAAAACGTCGAAAGGGTAAGGGAGTCGTTTTTGCGCTCTCCCCGGCGTTCGGCGCGTAAACACGCTGCTGCTCTGGGGATTTCTGATCGCACAGTGAGACGAATTCTTCACAAGGAACTCCAGTTTCATCCCTACAAACTGGCTGTGGTCCAAAAGTTGAGTGAACGCGATTTCGCTTCTCGCCAAACTGCATGTGAAGCGCTCAGTAACTTGCCAGACGACGCTCTCGTGTTTTTTAGTGATGAGGCCCACTTTCACATTTCCGGCTGTGTTAACAAACAAAACATGCGGTATTGGAGTAATGTCAATCCTCGCGAACTTCATGACATACCACTTCATTGTGAACGTGTTACTGTGTGGTGTGCATTGTCGAGAGTTGCAATAATAGGGCCTCATTTTTTCGAGGAAGATGAACGCGCTGTTACTGTGAATGCAGTTCGCTACAGATAAATGATTGAGACATTTTTTCTTCCACAACTTGAAGAAATGGATCTTGGGGACGTATGGTTCCAACAGGACGGAGCCACGGCGCACACAGCGAGAGCGATGGAGCTTTTGAGGGAACACTTTCACGAGCGCCTGATATCCTTGAGGGGTGACGTACCGTGGCCGCCGCGCTCCCCCGATTTGGCACCTTGCAATTTTTTTTTATGGGGATATCTTAAATCCATCGTTTACAACGACAAACCCCGGACCCTGCAACACCTGAAGGACAACATCCGCCAAGCCATCGCCAACATTCCCGTCGATATGCTCGAAAGAGTGGAGCGCAACTTTAAATCTAGGGTTGATCAGTGTATCACGAATGAGGGCCGCCATTTGCCCGATGTCATTTTTAAAACCACTTAAAACAAAAATTCAGAATGTGTACTATACGATACAAAAAGAATTAAATCGATATTTGAAGTACTTTTTCTTTTATTGACTTTTCAAATCAGCAAGTTTCCCTGCCGCATCCTGTACAAGTGTAAGAGACAAAGACATTGTATATGTTTACATATGTACAAACGTCAATAAATTATTTCACAGTTTAGAAATTCGTCAAGCGTGTAAATAACTTTGTTCAATAAGTATCTCTTTAAAGGGTTAGCAAACTTGTCACTTGGGAGGCACCTTATACTGTCCGGCAATTTGTTAAGAATTTTTGTTCCCCAATACTCGGCACTTTTCTGTGTGGCGTTTATTCGATGATACAGTATTTTGAAATGTCCTTTGCCGCGGGTATTATAGTTGTGTGTATCACCGTTTTTCATGTAGTAAGCTTGATTGGAATGTATGGATTTAGCAACGGTAAGTATATACATCGCAGGCAAGGTAAGTATACGCTCCCGTTTGAACGCTTCTCTACATGATGCTCTACCACTTATATTACAGAGTGCCCTCATAGCCCTCTTTTGAAGAAGGAATACCCGCTCCGCATCCGATGCTGCTCCCCAGAACTGGATGCCATAGACCGCCACACTGTGAAAGTTGGCAAAATACGCCACCCTGGCGGCCTGGTACGTAGTTTACTGTCCAAATGTATTTCCAATATTTTAATGCCGCTGTTAATGGTTCGTGTACTGAGTGAAAAGTCGAGATGTTCTGTTTTGCTTGGGTTGAGCTTCAGTTTATTTACTGCAAACTTTATCGGCTTTCTCTAGTAACATATCCTTAGTTTTACTTTTCACAACCAACGACGTATCGTCCGCATAAAGGCACGTCAAGTCCGTTGAGAGATTGGCATCCAGGTCGTTCATATATATCACAAACAGCAAGGGTCCCAGAATGGATCCCTGTGGTACGCCGCGTTTAGTGGCACTCATCGATGATAGCCGTGATCCCATCTGTACATACTGCTGTCTCCCTGATAGATATGATTGTAATAGGTTGTAGGCATTACCGCGTATTCCATAGTATGATAATTTATCCATCAGCAGTTGGTGATCAACGATGTGGAACGCCCGACTCAAATCGCAGCAAGTCAGACGAACATACTCCTCACTGTCCAGTGCATCCAGGACCGCATTTATCACCTCGGTTAGCCCAGTGGATACAGATTTACCTTCACGGAAACCATGTTGATTTTTGGTGATAATATTATTTTTGTCGAAAAAGCGAATCCTAACATTACCAATTTGTGGACTGACGAGGGACAATATCATAACAATGGGGTGGTGGAATCGCCGTAACTGCCATTATTGGGCCCCAGAAAATCCTCAATGGATGCGTGACACTCATTTTCAGATAATATGGGGTGTCAACATTTGGTGCGAATTATTTAATGGACGTATCATTGGTTCATACACCTCTGAATTAACTTTGACACGGGAACGTTATTTACATTGTTCAGAAAATGACCATACCCAAGTTAATGGAAGATGTTCCATTAGCAGAGCGGAATGACTTGTGGTGGCAACAGAATGGCGCTCCACCTCATAACTCGTAGTTGATTGTAGAATATTTAAATCATGTATATCCCAAGAGATGGATTGGTACTAATGCTCCCATTCAAAAGCCAGCTTCTTTTCGTGGGGGTATATGAAAGAAATTGTCTATTCTACTCTAACTTAGACGATTTGAAACTTAAACAATAAATATGATTACAGCAGCAATTTCCAGGGAATTAATTGGTCGATTTGAAGCATGTTTTGCGTCTTTCTAAACAATATCTGTAAGTGATTAATTTTATGAATTATATTAATGTGTATATTTAATATATTTTTTTTTTGTAAGAGCCTTTTTGTTATTTATAATTGATATGATCATTTTGTATTAAATATTTCTTGAAAGCAATATCGTTTATACGATTGTATTCCAAACTCTTGGTACTTCGATGATAATGCCAAAAAGATGAGGGGTGCAATTTAAAACACGATCGTTTGGGATGGTTTCATAGGTTTACTAGGGGTAGTTTTAGAAAATAAAACTTTTAGGATTCCGCAAAGCATTTTGAATGATACCTCACTTATTCTTATGTATATCTCTACAAATAAAAAAAAATATCGGTTGTAACATTGAATTTGGGCCACCTGGTTTATCTGTGATAACAAGAGCAACCAATATCAAAATAACGAAAATGAAATTGGTTATTGTTATTAATATTATTGGCTTTGGCGTTAACCATTGGCCACGTAAAATGGAATTGGTATATGGTTTGGTACAATTTCCAAACTTGCAATTTTCTCAAAACTGATATAATTGGTATTGGTTCTTGTTGTTTGAAGGTACAAAACAATTTGGCAGCCCATTCCCCATAGGGCTTCAAAATATGGCCGTCGAGGAAGAAGACCTAAGTAAATAAAGCAAAATCATCGATGTTCGCTATATAAAAAAACCTCAGATAATAGACGTTATCAAGTGGAAGGGAAAATACCAAAGACAATGGTTGTGTCATCTCGAAAGAATGAACAATTCGAGACTGGTTAACGATATAGGCTGGGAACATGCTGAAGGTAAGAGGACAATAGCAAGTCTTAGGAGGAAGAGGGTGGTACTGCAAAACTGGTACCAGATGCGAATATTTAATTTAAGGAAGATCAGAGAGAAACTTACAAGCAAAGATGCGTCAGCGTTTTATTTGTGATTTAAAAAATGTAATTATTCGCACATGGAGCGAGTGCTTATATTAATAATTTGATACAGAAAGTCTTCAACATAAATAAATATGAGAAAAGATCTCTTATATTGAATGATTCGTAATTTAGGGCACAATGTGTATTTGGGTTATGTTACCTTGATCATTGTACTTATGAAGGGCACACCGCAGCTGTCGAACTTTGTTCTCGACAAAAAGTCCGAACTTTTCGAGAACGTAGAAATAACACCGGCTTCCGTCTGGCCGTAGAGGGTATATATTTTAGTTTCTGGAAAACAGGCGAACAGCGCTTTCATTTGTTCGGAGGCTGCAATGCGACCGCAGATCCGCATCTCGGTCAGTCCGTCTGTTTTGTAATTTCTAGCCGTCTCTTCGTTGAATTGGTTGGCGTAGGATGGAATCAATACACTGAAAGTCACCTGATGATGTTATTAAATTTATAGGAGATTTTTTCTGGAGTTAAACAAATGATTTCTAAATTAATTATAATTATATGAGAGGTGTATACAGGGTGTTTTGAAACATCGTTTAAAGATTTTAACGGCATGTGGTACGATCGAAAATAAGGTTAAAAGTCATAATAAACATATGTCCACAAATTAACTGTTTACGAGATAACAGCGATTTTATCGCAAATGCAGAATAAGTTTGCTTTAGCGGTTTTTATTAAGATGTTATTGTATTTTAACATAAAATAGATTATAACTAAAGAAGATGTTCAAAATGACGTCCTTCCATTTCGACACAGGATCTACATCTGCTTTCAAAGGAAGCGCGCACTCTTTCAAAAAACAAGGGTTTTTCTCGTATTATCTGGCAACAGTGTTCTATTCGTTGGCGCAACTCTGGAAGATCGTTTACCGGTGTTGCGTACACTAAACTTTTCAAATAACCCCAGACACTAAAGTCCAACGGGTTTAGATCGGGAGGTCAAGAAATGGGACCTGCCCGCCCTATCCATCTCCCAGGAAATTCATTATTAAGATGTTCCCTAACAGCACGCGTAAAGTGCGGTGGAGCTCCATCTTGCATCAACCAGAGGTTCAGTCTTAGATTTATAGGTAAATCTTCCAAAAGTTCAGGTAAAGTATTTTCCAAGAACTCGAGGTATGCAGGACCTGTTAAGCGTTGTAGCAAAACAATCGGCCCTAACAACCGTTCCCCTATCATGCCTAACCAGATGTTTAGAGAGAAACGTTGCTGGTGCCGAGCTTCAACGGTAGCATGAGGATTCTCGTCACACCAAAGGTGATTGTTGTGGAAATTAAATATTTTTAGTAAAACCAGCTTCATCAGTGAAAAGGATGTTATCAGCGAAATCTGGCCGATCAGCAGCTGTTCACAAAAACCACTCACAGAAAGCCCTTCTCGCTTGATAATCCGGAGCAGTAAGGGCTTGTACCCGTTGGATATGGTGTTGCTCATGAACCTTTCTCCAAACAAGATTGCTGCTTACACCCACTTGAGTCGAAATTCTTCTAACACTAGTTTCGGGATTTTCATCAATAATATTCAAAATTCGATCTTCTATCTGTGGAGTACATGCTAATCTCTGCCGTCCAGTATCAGAAGACCGCTTCTCAAACGAACCAGTTTCTCTTAGTCGTTGAGACACCGTCTGAAACATCACATGCGAAGGCAGTTGGCGATCAGGAAACGTTTCAGCATAGAAGCGACGTGCTTGTAAAGAATTCCCATTAGCACGACCGTACATGAACACCATATCGCTCATTTCAGCATTAGAATACGCAACCATTGTAATTGCCACAAATTGCACAAAACGTCAAATTAAACTGTCATAAAACAATAGCTGATAAGCACCTGTTTACTGGGATATGTTATATCCATGTACTACTAAAAACACTCGCTGTTATCTCGTAAACGGTTGATTTGTGAACATATGTTTATTATGACTTTTAACCTTATTTTCGATCGTACTACATGCCCTTAAAATCTTTAAACGATGTTTCAAAACACCCTGTATAGGTACACTATGTGTTGTTTCTAACATAATAAGCAATAGTTGCATTTTAACCAAATAGAACTTGTTAACTTTTACGCGCATGAATCACCTCAAAATCTCGAAATCTTGATGGAGAAAATCACAGATACAGTTTTTCACTTCCATTTTAAGAAAAGTAAACAAAAAGTTGGTGAAATATATCGTGTCAGTTGCGAATGATACTAACAATAGACACGTAAGGAATGATGGCAGATCCAGGTAAAGAATGTGATGTTGCCCATGTGTTTGGCGGATAAATGTGTTTATCATTTGTGTTTTTCTTAAATTTTATTCCAACGCTTACTATGTTAGAGACTGTTTACGCCAGTTTCAATAAACTTCACTCGGTATATATCTTACTTATTTTTGTTGAATATCTGTTTTTCTATTTTTTGGTTTTGTACGCGTTTTTAGTTGAAGATAGGAATTCAGATACAGATTCGCATTCGCACGCTGGCCGCTTAATAGTTGTTTCCGCATTACAGTCGCACGATAGAATTCATAGTTGTATTATCCGCACAAATAGTCACACCCGCTCCGTTTAGTAAAATCGCAGTTGTCCCGCGTCGCGAGTTCATTAAAAGCACATCCTAGACCATCCTTAGTCTTTCCCTATCCCTTCACCCTGTGCAAAGTGTACCAGGACCGGGACAATTGGGTAAGTTACCGCTTATTATTAGTTTTATTTAGTTTCCTATCGCAAATTCACATACATATTTTTTTGGTCCTTCGAGCCACGGATAGAAATACGGATAGATTTTAGATATTCGCGAATCGGTTAATTATAGTTAATTAACCATTTCATTAAAAAAATAGTTGGAGCTTAAATTTAGTAGCTTTATTTTAATTTAAAGTTTTAGTAGTATATGCATACGTTAAAACATTGGTCAATTTTAAACAGCACAAGCATTCAAGGTCATCACAGGTGTTCTCGAATTGGTTTTTCACGTTGGTGGTTTTTGTGTCCAAACACTTTTAGTACATTTTCACAATTTGTTGGAAATATTAACATACATTTCAAATATTTAGAATTTAAAAATGCCACCTACTAAGAAGGAAATTGCTTTAAAATTTTTAGAAGCTAAAAAAGAAGATTTGTTTCTTCGCATACAAAATTTATATGATCTTAGTTTGAATATTAAATCCGCACCAGTTTTAAAAGAATTTAAAATTAAATATCAATTGCTGGAGGAAACGAAACGTGACTTCATAAAAACTGTAGATTCAATTAATGAACTTAAGTTAGAGATTGATGACAACTATATGCCAAATTTTAAACCAATCGATAGCATGTTGGATATATATTGCAACATTCTAGCCACTGCAAAGCCTTTATTTGAATCTAAATCAGAAAATCAAAATCAATCAACCAACGCCACAACTGTAGTAAAACTTCCAAAAATAGAACTGCCTAGTTTTGGAGGAAATATAATGGAATGGCCTGTTTTCTATGAAACTTTTAAAAGTTTAATACATGACAATACCGATTTAGATGCTATTAGTAAACTGCATTACTTGATTGGGAAACTTAGCGGCAAAGCATTAGTAGTCTGTACTGGTATTCCTCTTGTTGCTGATAACTACGAAATTATCTGGAAAGCATTAGTAGAAAAATATCAGGATCCCCGTTCATTAGCTACATATTACATAGATCAAATTTTGAAATTTAAACCAGCGCAACGAGAATCATCTCATTGTTTAAATGCGTTTTTAGAAAAGTTCGATACTGCAGTTAAAGCGTTAAAAACTTTAAATATTACTGATCTGTTTGATTGTGTAATATCACATATCGCTCTTACAAAATTAGACAGTGAAACATTTCGCTTATTTGAATTATCTCGCCCTGGTCGCAGTCATAATTTGCCGACATATGACGAAATTTTAAAATTTATTACAGAACAAACAAGGATCTTGTCTCGAACTAGTAAAACTGAGCCTAACATTACTAAAGTTAGCAAGCCTTCGCCGCAAAAACCTATTCATTCTTTTATAGTTAGTAATGATACTAAAAATACTTCAAATTTTGACCTTTGAAAAATCTGTAATAGTGCCCATTCAATTTACAGATGCGATAATTTTCTTAGCAAGGAACCGGTTGATAGATATAGACTCGCTAAAGAAAAGAATTTGTGTTTGAATTGTCTAAGCTCTCGCCACCGCATTCGTGATTGCCATTCATCAAAAACTTGTAGTTGTTGTTCTGGACGCCACCATACATTGTTACATTGGAATAAACCGCCCGTTGAAAGAAAGCCTGCTCCGCAAAATGATAATAATCCTGAATCGAATCCTATAGCTAGCACTAGTAGCCTTTGCTCAATGTCGCCCACAAATATACAATTAGATGCTTCCTCGAAATATACTATTTTGTTGTCAACCGCTATAGTTAAAATTGCTACTCCCTATGGCCAGAGGTCTATTCGAGTACTGATAGATTCTGGAAGTATGTCAAATTTCATTACATTAAAATGTTGTAGAGATTTAGGATTACCGCTTCATAAAGTTGCTTCCTCAGTTAAAGGAATTGGTTGCTACGAAAAACCTGTGAAAGGTCACGTAGACATTGTTGTTAGTTCGCATCACGACTCTAAATTTATATATACTTTAAATGCCTTAGTAATTGATAAGATTAGTGAAAACTTGCCCGCGCAACATGTAAATGTTAAAAATTTAGACTATTTAAGGCAATTGTCATTAGCAGATCCGTCATTTGATAAACCTTCAGAAATACATGGCATATTAGGTGCCAATTTATTTGCCCAAATATTAGGGTCTGCAAAGGTTACTGGCCAACCTAATTCGCCGGTAGCATTTCAGACTACTTTAGGCTATATCGTTTTGGGCCAAGCGCCAACCATATCTTGTAGTGACAGTATTACTCAGAGTTTTTGTACTTTTGTAGAACCTTTAGAATCCTCTTTAAAGCAGTTTTTTGAATTGGAAGAAGTTCCGCACGCAAATGTAATTAGCGATGATGATTTTAAATGTGAAAGTATCTTCACTTCCACTCACAAACGCGATAGCTTTGGTCGCTATACCGTCTCTTTACCGTTCAAAGAGAATCCCACCTGTTTGGGTAATTCCTTCAATATAGCACGCAATAGATTTCATTATTTAGAGAAAAGATTTGAAGATTCACCGAAACTTAAACGTTGTTATATAAGTGCTATGCAAGACCAAATAGATAAGGGTTATATGACTTTGGTATCGGACACTGAAATTGTAGAACCTAATTATTTTATACCCCATCATGGCGTATTTAAACCGGATAGTTCAACCACTCCATTACGCATAGTATTTGATTGTAGTACTAAAACCACTAGTGGGAAGTCTCTGAATGATGTTTTATACACTGGCCCAAAATTACATACCGATATATTCACAATTCTTCTAAATTTTAGATTAATGCCTTTAGCAATAACCGCTGATTTGAGAAAGATGTTTCACCAAATTTTAGTTGCTCCTGAACATAAACAATTTCAATTGCTTTTATGGAGAAATAAGCCCGAGATGCCTTTACAGGTCTATCAATTTAATCGCGTTATATTTGGCTTAAGATCTTCACCTTATTTGGCTTTGCGAACGATTAAGCAACTAGCTTTAGATGAAGGCAGTCGTTTTCCGATAGCGACTGAAACGGTATTAAGGGATACTTACGTGGACGATTTTATTAGTAGCCTGCCTGATTTGAAATCTGCGCAGCAACTGTATCGCGAGTTGGTAGAGTTGTTCAGGGCCGGGGGTTTCGAAATTGCTAAATGGTGTAGTAATTCTACTGAATTTTTAAAAGATATTCCTTTAGAAAGTTGCTTACCGAATGTTGTAGACTTTAGTAGCGATAAAACATCTAAAGTACTTGGACTAAAATGGAACGCCGATGTTGATACATTGTCATTTTTAGTTAATGAAACGCAACCAAAATGCACCAAACGTAGTATGTTATCCACGATAGCCAAAATATACGATCCTCTTGGATTAATTGCACCTATTACATTATTTGCAAAACTGTTGATAAAACAATTGTGGATACTCAAACTGGATTGGGATATAGAACCGCCGCTTGCTATAATCAAATCTTGGGAAGAATTTTCTAAGGAACTTCCAAATTTAAAAAGCTTTCATGTGCCTCGTCACATATCTGTATTTCCGGATAGCGCTGTAGTAGTTGTAGGTTTTGCCGATGCATCTGAAAAAGCTTACGGTGCTGTTGTTTATATTCATAATGTTATGCCAAACAAAAGTATTAAAGTTGCTTTAGTTAGTGCTAAATCTAAGGTAGCACCTGTAAAAACAATATCACTTCCGCGTTTAGAACTTTGTGCCGCACATTTGCTAGCAAAATTAATGACGTCAATTTTAAGCTCGTATAGTTTGCGTGTTCCTATTTCTAAAGTTTATGCATTTTCGGATTCTATGGTTGCCCTTAGTTGGATAAAAGCATCTCCGCATCGCTGGAATACATTTGTAGCAAATCGTGTTGCTAAAATTCAAGAAATCATACAACCCCAATTTTGGTATCACGTTAATGGTGTAGAAAATCCCGCAGATTGTCTTTCGCGTGGATTAACACCCGCCTCTTTGATAAACCACTCTTTGTGGTTGAGCGGTCCTAGTTGGCTCTGTCAGGCAGAGCAAATGTGGCCGATTAAAGAATTACCGCAAGATATAAACACATCGCTAGAAGAGAAATCTTTAGCATTGCACAACATAAACGAAACACCATTTTCGCATCCTGTTTATGATTTAATTTGTAGAGTATCGTCTTGGTCAAAATTATTGAACACTACTGTGTATGTTTGCAGATTTTTAAAATTGTTGCCTAGTAAAGGACTAATAACGCTGTCAGATTTAGATAGGGCTGAACAAGTGTTATTGCGCGTTGTACAAATGAAGGTTTTTCGCAGCGAATTGTCAATTTTGAGGAAGGGTAATTTTCCAGTGCACTTAAGGAAGCTACATCCTTTTATTTCTGACGGCATAATTCGCGTAGGCGGACGCTTGAGAAACGCTAACTTAACATTTGATCAGCAACACCCGTATTTATTGCCAAAAAATGAACCATATACAAATTTAATTATCGATCATTATCACCGCAAGCATCTGCATACAGGACCACATTTACTTTTATCACTACTTAGACAAAAATACTGGATACTCTCTGGCCGTGGTATAGTCCGCAAGAGAGTAAATCAATGTAACGTTTGTTTTAGAAATAATCCGAAGCCTACATTTCCGCTCATGGCTGATTTGCCTTTGCCACGGGTTACCCAAGCCAAACCTTTCTTAAATACTGGCGTTGATTATTCGGGGCCATTTTATGTCACTTGTAGTAGAGGAAGAGGCATCAAGGCTCAAAAGGCATACATTTGTTTGTTCGTTTGTTTGGCTACGCGCGCAGTGCACTTGGAGCTCGCGTCTGATTTGTCTACAGACACCTTTTTAAATGCATTTAAACGCTTTTTAGCTCGTCGCGGTCCTATATCTACCATGTACTCGGATAATGGAACTAATTTTGTGGGAGCAAAAGGTAAATTAGATGAAATAAACAAATTTGTTCTATCTAGCGAATATAAATTTACCATAAATCAAGAACTTGTTTCAAAGCATATTCACTGGAGGTTTATTCCACCCAATGCTCCTCACATGGGAGGTATCTGGGAAGCTCAAAATAAGAGTGTTAAAACTCATTTGTTTAAAGTCGTAGGCACACAAATTTTATCTTTTGAGGAGTTTAGCACAATTTTGACACAAATCGAAGCATTATTGAATTCACGGCCCCTTTCTTGGCTTAGTTCGGATCCTTCAGATCCACAGCCATTAACACCTGCCCATTTTTTAACACTTACACCCTTAACGTTTTTGCCAGCCATAGATGTTTTGAATAAAGGAGTGAATCTCCTTACCCGCAAAGAAATGTTAGATAATTTAGTTCAATCTTTTTGGAAAAGATGGCATATAGAATATTTGAATACTTTGCAAATTCGCATGAAGTGGAATACTCCGGCATGCCCAGTCAAAGTGGGAACTCTTGTTCTTATTAAACAAGATCATATTGCACCTCTTCACTGGCCTTTGGGAATCATTGAAGAGGTATACCCAGGCAAAGATGGTATTATAAGAGTAGCTACAGTTCGGACACAAAACACTACTTATGAACGACCAGTGGTAAAATTATGTCCTTTACCCTCGCAATAGTTAGTTAGTAATAATAATAATTTCGCTTAAAGTTTTTTTTTTTTTTTTTTTTTAGTTACATTCATTCTTTGGTTTAATTTTTTAGAATACTTTATTGCTGTTTGAAATTGATTGCATCACTTTCAGGCCGGGGGGATGTTTACGCCAGTTTCAATAAACTTCACTCGGTATATATCTTACTTATTTTTGTTGAATATCTGTTTTTCTATTTTTTGGTTTTGTACGCGTTTTTAGTTGAAGATAGGAATTCAGATACAGATTCGCATTCGCACGCTGGCCGCTTAATAGTTGTTTCCGCATTACAGTCGCACGATAGAATTCATAGTTGTATTATCCGCACAAATAGTCACACCCGCTCCGTTTAGTAAAATCGCAGTTGTCCCGCGTCGCGAGTTCATTAAAAGCACATCCTAGACCATCCTTAGTCTTTCCCTATCCCTTCACCCTGTGCAAAGTGTACCAGGACCGGGACAATTGGGTAAGTTACCGCTTATTATTAGTTTTATTTAGTTTCCTATCGCAAATTCACATACAGAGACATATACTGAACAGTCAGACAGAACTTACTTTGTAATCCTCAACGTATTTCAAGAACCTTTCCGGTGTGAATGCTTTACTTATAATTTTCTTGCCTCCTACTAGAATTTCAGCTGTGGAAAATAAGAATGCCGCCATTTGGTGTGGTGATGTATAGTGCAAACAGGTGGTACAATCCATTAAGTCCATGCTATATAAAAAATAGATATGTTACTTTTGATAACGCGTTTGTTTTAATTAAGAAAACGTTTTTGACATATCACGAAGAGTGTAGTGAATTTTTGACAAACATAATCGCTGTTAGTGGTAGTTCTTAAAGCATCAGAACTTACCTTAATCCAATACATGATTTCAATATAGTGTCATGCGAGTAACAAACAGCTTTCGGTAAACCAGTTGCACCACTGCTAAAGAAAATCATGGCGGTATTTTGCAGACTCTTCACGCAATCCGGTATGAAAGTTTGCTCGTGCGGATGGGGTCGTAGAAATCCGTTTAACGTCTGGTACTTTATGTGGGCGCCGATGACGGCTATTCTGGTGGCGATGTCCAATTGCGCCAGCGATTTCTCGATGAGCTCCAAAGAATTCTCGATTACGATGATCATTTTCGGCGAAACTACGTTTAATAAGTGTACCGCGTCAATCAAAGAAATGTGCGGATCCAGGGTGACGGCTATTGCGTTGAGGTACAAAGTGCCGCACGTTAAAACCAGCGATTCCATGCTATTTTCAGAACAAATCAAGATAATATCCCCCGGGCCTATACCGTGACTTCTCAGCGTGAGCGCAAAACGTACAGATTTGATGTTTACCTCTTCATAGGTTTCTTGCTCGTTAGTGTCTGGATCAATCTGGAATTTCGTTTGATTTTCGAAGGAACGTTATTGGCCGTTTTTCTTTTTTCTTACCTGCAATATTCTTTCACCATATTTCCTCATCTTCTCAAAGATGGTCCTTCCGAAACCCATATTATTGAGGGATATGTCTATTTCTTCTCCGTAGAGTATATTGTCGATGCGTTGAATCTTGGTATCTATTATGAAAATATTGTTTTTATTACATAATAGAAATTGTCTAAGTTATTTTACATACCCATAATTCCTTTTGTTCTCAGCAGCACGTAAATTATATAAATTCATTCGTTTAGAATATGAATGGCGTGCCGGATATTCGAATATCGCTGTAAAATATTTAGACGAAGTTTACGATGGCAATGCTTTATGATATTAATAAAATCCTTAAACGGCGTCCTTATCGTTCGACCAAATTAATATGCGTATGATGATCGAGTTTAAATTTGGCATATCTGCGTCGTTTGTTGTCTTTTCGGACTATCAGTAAGAGAGAGTCTTGTTTTATTTTTTTGGCCATGCTCCTTTTGTTTAATGTAAACACTTGCAGTACACTTTGTAATCATAATGAATACGCGTATCACTTGGAAAATTCCTAGCAAGGGGGAATCATTCCGAAAAAAAGATATTGAAAGATCATTTCGTTGCTCAAAAGCGTTCTGCCATCTCAATTATGTGAATGAATTATCGTACACTACCAGACGTATTATAGCGATGTGACGAGAAATGTTTCGCTTCTCTAGAAATATTGTGCTTGACATATCTGGTGACATCGCTTATCTTTTCGTCGCACTCTTTGTGACGCTTTATCGTACGTAACCTTCGAACTTCTGATATCAGTTCTTATGTTAATATCATCACAAATTTATTGTAGATCTTTACAATAAGAATAACTTTAACAATTACCCACTCCAACTCAATATAATTCTAATATTTTGTTAAGTTTTTAATCACTCAAAACTCTTAGAAAAGGAATTCGGTAAACATGATTTTAAATGCTGTATGACTCATATTGATAATAATACTGAATCAAGTCATATGCATGTATCTGTAATCTGTAGGGTGAATACACAGCGGTCCAGAAGACATATCGTGTGCTCTATTCTTACGGCATTTGCAGCTGACCGTCAAATCTTTGATATTCTAAAAACTGTAGGATGTAGGAAGAGGATTTAAGTTGGTAAGATACCAAGCATAACGCGCTTGAATTGTATAGTGCAAAATCTGCAATCTGTTTCCTCAGCTATTCCTGTAAGCGGATGTTGCTTTTACTTAGGTTGATGAATTTTATAGTTATACTTTGGTTATAGGTTCTCAGAAGGGTTTTAGCTTGTCTCATTCCTAGGACATTTTTCCAATATTTGGATTTTCTCTGTTCTACTACACTCTTTAGTTTCTCCAGTATTGCGCTGTTATTTAACCCACAAAAAGGTTCGGGTCATAAATAGACATGCTATTCCATCTTCTTTTTTAACTAGATTATCTCGCATTCCAATTGCAGTCATAACTGTGTATCTCGAAACCCATAGAAGGGATTTGTAGTTATCAGACTTTATGTTAACCCCTCATTTTCGGTAGTTTCTGATATTATTGAACTAGTCAATACAATAGCATATATTTTTACCTGGAAGATATTGAAATATTTGCCTAAGCTTTCGAAATATTTATTTCTACGTTAGTTTTATTCCAGTTTCGCCGTTTTGAAGTCATTCGTATATGATTTTAAGCCATTTCTATTTATATATTAAAGGTATTGCGACGAAGTTTGTTAATATTTTCTTTGACAATACATAGTGGATGTAAGATATATAAGCATGGCACTATAAGCATTTTGAATTCTCTAAACAAGTGGCGACAAGAGGTAGAGCACGCTTCTGTAGACGAAAAACTAGTTGCTGCTTGGAATCGATTCCCCAGTAAGAAATTGCATACACCACTCTAGATTGGAAGCAAGCATAATAGTAAGACACCAAGTCGTCTCTATCTACCAAAAACCACAAGCGATACAGAGCGTAACAAACAGACGATAACGAGGAACATAAAGACCGTATATGTGTATTACCAGCCTAGATCACAATCGATATGAAGTCCCAGAAATCTGACCGATGATTCCTGTTTAATCGACTTTGAGTTAAGTCTTAACAGGTAACTAGTATCGGTACATTTAGTTTTAGGTGTAAAGTTAATAAAAACAGTTTTATCACGATTCAGACACAACCCCTTTACTGAAAACCTAGCACTGAACTTCAATTAAGTTCAACGTTTCCGCAATGTTCTTCTTTGCGCACAAGTAAGAAACATCATCAGCAAATAGCACTAAAGTACCACTCTATCATATATATTCGGCAGGTCATTGATGAATATTAAAAAAAGCAAAGGACCAAGAATCGACCCTTGGGTACACCCATACGAACTCGCAATGTAGACGACATTGCGCCGGCTATTTCCACTATGATTCCATTAATAAACCAATGTGAGAATTCCAATCTTCTTTCGAAATCACCAGGGTGTAATTTTGTTTTTCTAAACTGTGTAGATAGTGCTTACAGAGAAACCCAGATCCCTTGATAAATCTAGAATAGAATTACTTGGATGTGCTTGAAAATAAGTTAACATAATAATTTCGGTTTCTTCAGCTATATAAGTTGCTTTCTATGTCTTTACTTTCTTGAAAATCTCTTCGTTTATTCTAAATTTTCTATAAAGCTTCAGAAAATATGGACGTTTTGGAATGTTGCGTTCAGGATACATCTCGCTATAATATTCATTGGCTCGCTTTTCTTTTTCTTTACATATTATGTGCGCTTCTAACATATCACATTTTAGTAGCATTCGTTTTACCATTTTTAAGTCAGATTCTTAGCTCACTTTACTTTTATGAATTCAGCTAAGTGCTGCTCACGACGAACTCAGCTAGCCGAATGGTTTCGTCGTTCGTAAAAAGTAGTTCTTAGCTTAATTCACAGAATTCAACTTAAGAATGGTAAAAAAAATACACCTAATGTGGTAACCTTTTTTTGCTGGTACTGACAGGTGTTACATAAACAATCCGAATTGTTATTTCATATCCTAGGTTGCTTTGTTTTTTCTTAAACAAAGCTATTGAGTTAATATACATACAATGTGATAATAATTTCTTTATTTTTTCGTAGTATTGTATTAAAACTTTTTTGTTCACAATTAAATTTTCAATCAAACTGCAGCGAAATATACAGGGTGTTTCTTTTAAAAAAAGGTAGTTTTAGTAAATATCTTGTAAACGCAATTCTCAATTGTTTTTCTGTTTTCACCACTACAATCGTCACTTAAAATCGCAGAAATATGCTAATTTAATTGACTTCGTAGCTCCAATAATAACGAAGTTAGCAATGGTGCGCACCTAACTTAGAACAATCGGTATATTGAATTAATTAATAGTCAAATGATTTTTCTAGAAAAAAAATGATATCAATTTTAAGACCATTGGGTCAATACTTCCCAAGTTACCATGGAGGAAAAAGGAGCCGCCAAAAAAGCATGGTTGAAGTGTCCGAAGAATTAGAATATCTCAAAATACTTTCCCTAAAAAACATTAATTACGTTTTTTATTGGGGTGTTGCAAAATTTTTCCGTTGAGCTGTATATGAAATAAGTGGTAATATTCCCATTCTATTAAGCTAATTCAAAATTGGCAAAGTTCACCAGATATGTATGTCCTTATTTTTATGAATACAAATATAAATGAAAGTTTTTTGGAAGAGAGCAATAATTGATACAACATATAGAAACACTTTATTCAGACGTTTATAAAAAGTAACAATATAATAACAAAGAGAAAAGAGAACAATTAGATATCATATCTTCAGCGTTTCCAATGCATTATCGGCGGCCAGATCCCTCACAACTTTCCTGGCTAGCTTTCCAGTTGTTGTCTTCGGCAGTCGCTTAACTATCTGTAGACCTCCGCGCAACGTTTCTCGCTCTATGACATTGTCGTTAACGAGCTGCAATAACTCCTCTTCCTTCGCTTTCATTCCCGCCCTGAGGACTACTAGCGCCATAGGGTGGTGACCGTCCGCATTATGAGGGATACCAATCACGACTGCTTCTAGCACCGCGGGGTGCTGATAGAGGACGTTCTCTATAGACGCCGGGGCTATCTGCCAGTGCTTATACTTGAACATGTCTTGAATCCTGTCCGCAAACACGATGCAGTTGTTTTCGTCGTAATATCCGACGTCACCTGTCTTTATGAAGCCTTCTTTGTCCAGGACGTCGTTTTTGGTGTTGTTATAGTATCCGTTGAACATTGTCGGTGATTGCACTCTGATTTCTCCTTTTTCGTATGGAGGCAAAGGTTTACCGGTCTCGACGTCAATAATCTAAAAAGCGAAAATGAAAAAGGAATAAAAATAGAAAGTATAATATTCTATAAGAACTATAACAATTCTTGTTAAAAATCTTCTTTTCTTGAGCAGTATAAATATTTTAATATGTGCTCTTTTGATTTTTTGATAATAATAGAGGTAAAACGACGTTTGGGTTTATTTTAAAAAAGCTTTTTCAAGTTACGTTATTGTAACAACTATATATATCTTTAAGTTTAAATATGTGACTGTGGAACACCCTGTATTTGTCTATCAGCGTGTGCTATGCTCAGTGCATTCACAAAAAATCATGAAAACTACAAATGTGCGCTACAAAGGTCCTTATCACTAATCACAATCCATACAAATACAATTATAAACATTCCCAATAAAATTACTGGCAATCTAAGTATCTCTTAGGACATTTTTTATTTTACCATGCATAATATCATAGAGACAATTAGGTTTTTAATTATGGAGAAAAATCATATGCCTTCTTCTCGGATCGGAAAAAAAGGGTACCGTGTCAATGCGATATTTGACATGTATAAAATGCTTACTGGAAGTGGAAATACAACAATTATTCCAGCCTAACTAAACACACTTTATATGAAATGCAAGGTCGAGGGCATTCAATAATATATTTTGAATTATTAACCCTATAATTTTGATTGTAATTTACTCTGCTCGTTATACCAATTTTGTTGTTAATAATGCAATTAAAGTTTTGCATGAAGTTGTGAACTATTTTTTTTTTGTTGTACGTTTATTTTTAAAAGTTACGTCATCAGCATTACTTCGAAACCTTTTTCTGTATGGGAAAGTAGCGTAGAAACTGTTCGATGAACCAAGATTTGATAAAAATTTCGATAAAATCCTAAATACATATTTGGAAAGCTCCATCTGTAGTGCAAGCACGCAAGGACTTTGTTATTTATATTATGACTTAGCGTAGCTCTTCATCTGTCGTGCAGGTGCGTAAATATCTAGTCTGTACCAATTTTTAGGAATCATTTACTGACATTTTTCGTGCAGGTCTCATTCACCGAGCACCTACGCCTCCTCAAAATACTTAAGGGAGTATAAGGTAAATTTAATGTTGGGATGTCAACTTCAAGGTTAATCTTTAGTTTCTTTTCTTTTTTTTTTATTAAACATATACTTTGCGCACGAGTAACTGAGACTTTATTAATACAAAAAAAATATATACATATATAATAGAGAAGCGAATGTAATTTCCCAGTATAATCCAAATAATTCTCGGAACTCACACTGAATGAGTTTAACCGCATCTATAATTTAATAAGCAGACCGCAGGAATTCAATTAGTTTATCATTAACGATGCAATAATATCTTTTTTTAATTTTAATTAAAATCGTGTTTGGTAAACAGCATTATGCAACTGGAAATTTAACTGGATCATTTTGTGTCGATCTACCTTGATAAATAACCATTACAGAATCAAAAAAGGCGATTGTGCAAGAGGTTACGGATTTGGGAGGCATTTGGCCGTACTTCACGCTAAGAATAGCCAATCGAAAAGTTTATCTCGAACGTCGGTTCTGGATCAATCTTGACAGAAGGATCTTTCCGGAAGGAGCCAGTTTCAACTGGGAAACTTTGGATTGTTCTATACTGACGATTAGTATAGAGTATTTGTTTTTTATATCTTTTCTTTGTAACAGAAATATTTCTTATTGTTTCAAATGTTTAAACCATTATGATGTTCTAATATGAGCGATGTAGTTATGCCTGGACAGGTATAAAAGCTATTTTTGATCACAGGCAGAATAGTGTAAGCTAAGTTCAAGGCAAATTCATCTTGTAGACATATATTTTCGTTCGTGTTATTGCATACGTATTTTTTCAAGTTATAAATTAATTCTGTATCACAAAATATCACCTTCATTCTTTTTTTATCATTAAACTTCTATTTTTAGTTTTATTTTTTTACATTGTTTTACAGTGTTTAACGATAAGAACATTGAAAAGATTATTTTAAATTGTGTACTTTTTTTCATGGATTCAGTTTATAGAACAAGTCATTTTTTTGTTTAATTGTGTATTCAAACATAAATTAATATTGACTTAATTTTCAACCTTTTATATTCCTTCTTATCTACAAATATCCAGTTTTTAAATCTCGCTAATAAAAGTCAAGGTGAAAAAGGAAATTATAGGGCACATAATAAAGTTTGGAAAAATACCATTTACAAATGACATTTTCGCCAAATTGATTAGGAGATTCAGTTCTGTGTAAATGTTACCAACAATATTTATACAAAAGGAAGCCGCGGGTGGGTGGCTAAAACTAGTTCCGTAAATTAGTATTTTCATCAATGTACGGCATATGGCGATTTCTAGTTTTAATCACCCAGTAGAATATTTCATTTTTATATCATATAACTGTCACTTTGATCATTTAAAATCTTCTAGATTTAATTTTAATTTAATGGAAGAGTGTGTGAAAGTTCATTAGACTCCTTCGTTCGATATAGATAGATAGATGTTATGTAAGAACTATTATAACTTTTAAAATACCCGGTACAACTGTACAGCAAAAATTAAGTTGAACGTTGTTGTCTTATCTATTTTTTCTGGTTGCGGAAGCCGACTGACGTGAGGCCTCCAGAAACACTGCGACCTCTTGGCTTTTTGTATTGTATCTTCCATTTCTTTACCCATCAAATTATGCCAGCCATTTCAATATCCTGGTGCCTTATATTAGTCTGTATAGATCTCTGGTTGGTCGATCAGAATAATCATTTGGGTTCACTTTTAATTGCAAAAAAAAATGGCTTTTTGTGCCCAAAGCCTCGCATTAACATATGCGTTCTCTGCCATTCTATTACCCATTCTGCAGTGGGTATCTGCGGTGTTTCCATTTTCTGTAGGTGGCCTTTCAGTGCACATTGTCCTGTACTGCGCGAAGATGATTCCACTAAGCTTTAATAGTTTTTCACTCCCTCGATAAAGGTCTTCCCATGAATTTGCCTGCTTGTATTGCTCTAGTGTTCTTTGTGTTTCTCTTTGGCCCAACTTCTTACCTGCTCCCGTATTGGGTTTTTGGACACTTCTGGAACATGTCCTGGGCCCATGAAGCCGATGATCTCTTTCTTGCCAACTCATCGACTGTTTCGTTTCCTTCGATTCCCAAATGTCTGGGTACCCACAGTAAAGTAACTTTATTGCAACCTATCAGGCTATCCAGTCTCCGAATACATTTCCAAACCAGTTTTGATTGTATCCTAGGGTTGACTAATGACCTCAGTGTCACCTGGCTGAATGTTGTAATACAGATACACTTGTTTTTATAAGCCCTCCGATTAGTTTTTGTTGCGCAATGTAATATTCTTCGGTTGGGTTACACACATTTTGTGCATGAGCAGCGTGCCACTATTCTCGCATTATGTAACCATCGCTAGGTGTCGCTATAATGCTCAAAACAAATTATTTACAAAAAATATTATACATTTAACCGAAGTTTGTCATCAAAGGTCTTATAATTTGTTCGGCTATACACAGAAGTGGAGAACTGGAAATGGCAAAGGAAAACTGACGTCTTTATGATATTCTGCCATCACTACAAAGGGCGACTTCTACTGTCGCAGAATTCGGCAAATATATGTCAGTAATTTCTATGTATTTTTTATTATTTTCTGTTGGAAGTGGCTATAACTGGGGTTTCAACTGACCAAGACTGGCAAATTTGTGGCGAATATGGACAGAAAAATGTTTGCTCCAAAACGCTATTATCTGTTTTCATTAGATGTAAAATATTTTTAATCTATGGTACTGGCACATCTAGAAACTACGTTGAATACGAATACTTTAAAATTAAAGTTATAACATTATAGGAATTCTTCTTAAAGTAGCTATAACTGGTGCCACTACTCCATGCAACGTTGGAAATCCTACCACAGCTATTTTTGTAGATTTGGGTGATACGTTGAGTATTATTCGGTGTGCTTCCGGTGTAAGAAATTCATCAAAATGAAAACAAGTAAAGAGTTATTTTTATCAGCAATCGTTAAAGCAATTTTAAATCACTAACTAAAGAAATGTTTCTGCTTAGCATTATTTGTTAATAATAGATTACATTGCATGTCTGCGATTATCGCAGTGTAAAATTTTGTTTAATAGTTTTTATAGAGCACTATAAAAAGATAACGTTGAGTAATATACTTTATGGCATGCTCTTCCGTTAAAATACCTTATTCAGGTTAAAAAAAAAAATTATGGTAATTGCTGGTAGTGAATGTTGTTTTCGGACGAAAGTATTACGTTTAGTGTGTTTAGAAGACATCTAGATGATACAATAATTGGTACTCTGGAAAAACTTCTACAATGAGTTTTGCATAAATATTTGAATATACACATATTTATTGGCATATTTTAAATAAAGGAATAGAAGCATATTAAGGGTATTCTAAACGGGAGGCTATCCCAGGCCAGTTCAAAACTGTTTCTTTCTTTATTTATAATTACCTTAATTTTCGTATTTGGTACAGGCAATCCGCAACTGGTCAGCTTCCTTCTCCATAAATCCCCGGACCGTTTCGAAAACCTACTTACAGGACCTCCAGTTTCGGCCTGGCTGTAACCGATGAGCAGTCTTGTGTGCGGGAAGTATTTCATCAGCTTTTGTAATTGCACCGGTGTCATGGTCGATCCGCTAACGCGAATTTCTTGCAACGATTCCGATTTGTAATTTTTTGTATTCTCCTCGGTGAATCGCATGGCGGACGTGGGTGCCAGAAAGATCAGCGAAATCTGTGTAATTCGATAAAATGTATTATTATGCCTTATATCGATATGTTATTCTGTGGGTACAATTCACCTTGTATTTGTTGATAAGTTTTAACACTAATTCAGGATCGAAGTTGCCGGCGATGATTTTCCGTCCACCGCTCATTATGATGTAGGAACTGAGGGTATTCGCCGAATGCCAATAGTATGATGAATAATATAAGACAGAACTGCAATCTATGTCGTCTATCCTATTTTGAAACAAGGGATTTCAAGAATATAGTACAGCTATATAACGTGAAATGTAAAAAATGGAAAGAAAATAACATTAGAAATATAATAAAATAAAAGAGATGTGCGCCCCCTAGGGACACAAGCCAAACCCTTAACCCACAAGACGACCGCTGCGTAAGCCATTAATACAGTCACATATTTACCTCGGATGGATTGTCAATCCACTAAATTCCCCTTTCATATGTTTTGGTGATTCAAACAGTAGACCATGAGTACCGCCATGATGACATTTTTCGGTTCTATTTTCTTTGATGGTTTTAGTAATTTCTTGTTTATAAGGTGTTAAGCGGTAGTCATACTGCAGAGTACTAGTCCGTTTTGTATAAGAAACTGCTAAACATTTGTCAACATTCAAAAACATATCCTGTTCGGTGATTAGCAGAAAAGCATTTATTTAATGATTTCACACTATAAAAAGTGCACTAATAAAAGTCGGCCTTCCAAGATTAGTATTTGAGACAATTCAAATTGTCAAGAACCCGAACACCTCGTTAGCTCAACTGGCAGAGCGCCCATCCAGTAAACGGAAGGTGTCGGGTTCAAATCCTACACAAGGTAAAATGTTTACTATAAAAATCGCCTCATATTAATTACAATGATTAGCAGAAAAGCATTTATTTAATTATTTTACAACCAATTTAGTAAATTGGGCACTACATGTGTGAAATTCTTTAGTATATACAGACTGTGTTATACTTATATGTACTTGACCCTATTTATAACTGTGCTACAGAATGTTAATATTCATAGTGTTCAGTCTTTCTAATTCTTCCGTTGCTTGAGAAAGACAATTGGGTTTTCGTCGAAACGTCGCATTAGAAGCATGTAATATAGTTAGATCTATTTTTGATCAAGCTTGGTAATTTTATAATATCTAGTCAAACTCTGCAAAACCTCTTCCTCAGTAATAAAGCCAACAGCAAATGATGTGTGGTAAGAAAAAAGTTGCGGAGTTGAAGAGGAGCTGTCATGAAATGCTTTCGCAAACTCGGTCGCAAATTCATTAACAATATTTAGAGGTTTGGACAGCTCGGTCTCATTTACATAGATGTGACCTGGAATTCTGGTCTGAACCCTTCGGTTGTTAATGAACGACAAAAAGATTTTAGATTGTCCTTAATATCCTTCTCTACTCTGCTGAGATATAAGTTATAAGCACTTCTTGTTTCGTGTTTTATTAATTTGCGGACAAGTTGTTTGACAGTATGTAGTGTACACTTTCAAACACGTTATCACATCAGTTTTGAGTATTTTTGTCAGCAGTTTTAGACTTTAGCCAACATCAAATAACTTTGTGAGGAATCATTAATGATAGATTTATGATCAAATGAATTTTATTATAAAATTAGCTCTAATCCTTTCTTAACATACAATTAGTACGTCGTATAAAACCGTTTTACACGTTAGAATAGAAATTAGCATATTTGATTATAAACG
The DNA here is from genome assembly GCA_949128085.1 of Cetonia aurata. NCBI lineage: Eukaryota > Metazoa > Arthropoda > Insecta > Coleoptera > Scarabaeidae > Cetonia > Cetonia aurata. Next base: position 11,136,774 of record OX421882.1, on the reverse strand, counting down.
TAATAGAAAAACTAGATCTATTAATAGAATACCTTGTAATGTTTGTACAGCTATCTAGGAATGTTTAATAGAAGTTTAAGTTATACAGTGAAAATTGTTTGCTATTAAATTAAATTTACCTTCAATCTTATTCACCTAAACTGACGCGTCATTCCTTTTTCCGTATTGTATAAACATTAACGCGCAATAAATTTCGTAATTCTAAACATCCTCATGGTTATTGCCACACTAAGAGTGATAAATCGGGGGATATTGAATCAATGCTTTTAATTCGCTTAAAATCTAGGGATAATACTCACCACTGTAATGCTGCAGCGGTTAATATGCTTTTATGCGACAGACAAACGGCTTTCGGTAAATCCGTTGTTCCGCTACTGAACCAAACCATCGCTGTATCGTTTATGCTGGCCGGTATATCTGGCACGAAGGTATCTTCGTCTGGGTGAGAATTCAAGAACGTCGATAAAGTGGTGTACCGCTCGCTCATACCCATTACAATGATCAAGGGTTTAAGACCCAACTGTTTCAGACCACTTTGCATCAGTTCCACAGCGTTCTCTACCACGAATACGAATTTTGGCTTGACCAGCTTGAGTAGATGTATGGTGTTCCTTAAAGTGATGGATGGATCTAAGGTGGCTGGTATGGCATTGACGTAGAGGGCGCTCAGTATGGGCAGGATGGCGTCCAGGCTGTTAGGAGAACATCCCAGTATGACGTCACCTCTTTCGACACCACGTTTCTTCAGTTCCAAAGCGATTCGTACGCATTTCTTGTTTACCTCGCAGTAGGTTTGTTCTTCGCCGGTGAGCGAATTTACCTGCCGAAAAGATTAATTATGTTGCTCTTGAAGTTAATTTGCGTTAATGGATAACGATTGAGAAATAATTTTAATAATAACATCAATTGTTTGAATTGATCCATTATTTTATAGATATTCGATCATTTCACATGAGACATATAAAATTTCCAGTCAGAAGTATAAGAATCGTTACCTTGTATTTATTAAGATTAGGCCAAACAACAGCTTGGAACAAAAGAATTCACTATTTTCATGCACGTCAAAAATAGCACTCACTTGAAAAATTCGGTCTTTATATTCTTTCATCTTGTTGAAGTAGGTAAGGCCCACCCCTGCTTTGTCGATCTGAGTATCGATCTTTGAGCCATATAGGATGTTTTCAATTCGTTCTATTCTCTCTGAAATGAAAGAAGTACTTACATTGTGTTGCTAATTCACATTTTAAAACACTTTAGCACTAACAATTTAACTGCACTGGACGGGTATCTCAATATCTAAGCTATCATCAGTAGAGTAGTGCTGGGCTAATATTTGCAGTGAAGTTTGTGGTAAAGTGTTTTAAACTGTGTAAAGTTATCAGTTCTACAGTTTTGGATATTTTTATTATTGCTACTAGGTTATTACATTAAAAGTTATACACTATAGTTTCGTAAAAAAAGGCTCAAAAGAGAAAAGTGTCGTTATTTATTACTTTAGAAAAAATGCAAATAAAGTGAAATTGTTTGTAATCCAACACTAAACTTAAGGCGTTTGTTTTTGAGATATATATTTAACCAGGTTAAAGTACAAGATTTTAAGAGAACCCAAAAATGATCTTGGGTAAACCTGGTTAAAAACTAAAATAGCAGTTTGATAAACATTCGGTTGCATGAATATTGTGTAATATAAAAGCTTACCCAGGGTATGCTGGTAAGGAAACTATTGAGGGAAATGGTGCGTACAAAACTTTTTAGACTACCACATGATTACCATTGATTTATCACTTACTAAATCAATTTACTTGTATTTGTAGTGTTCAAAATACAGATGACTAATATTTGATTGTTTGATAGCTGTTTTGACAATCAAACCCAGAAAAACTTCAAAATCTTAACAGCAGAGTTACGGTAAAGTACGCTCATCGGGGCATTACGGAGAAGGGGCGTCGCGCCGAGGCTTCTACAGTGGGTAAGAGCCAGCCTCGAAAGAAGGATAATCACATCCACAATTGGTGAGGCTACCATTGAGGCAGAGGCGGGAGGGGGATGCCCGCAGGGTGGAGTTCCTGGTAGACGACCTAATTCGGAAGCTGACCGGCAGGGGATTTCATTGCCTTGGGTATGCTGACGACCTTACAATAGTCGTCAGAGGGCGGTTTCCAAAGGTTCTGGTGGAGCGTATGCAAACCGCTCTTAACACAGTGGACAAATGGTGTAAACAAGAGCGACTATCAGTCAATGCTCAAAAAACACAGGCTGTCACGTTTACAAGAAAAAGAACGCTAGAAGGCTTACAGCCACTAGTGATAGGAGGCGAAGGAATTCCATATGTCAAAGAGGCGAAATACCTGGGGGTATGGTTTGATCAAAGGCACACATGGAATTCACATATCCAGAAATTGACCAGCAAATCCACCATCGCCCTGGGTAGGTGTAGGAGGCTGTGTGGAAAGAATTGGGGCCTTAGCCCCAATATGACTCTGTGGTTGTACACAAGGGTAATTAGACCCATGTTAACGTACGGAGCAGTAGCATGGTGGCCAAAGGCGCGGCAGGCGGGGGCGGCCAAAGCGTTGGGTGGTGTGCAGAGACTGGCGTGCCTGTGCGCCATGGGGGCGTTGAGATCGACCCCTACCACCGCGATTGAAGTAATTCTGAACCTTCCACCATTACATATCTTTGTACAAGGAGCCGCAAGGTCCACAGTACACAGACTCTTACATAGTCAAGTACCGATAAGTAAATCGCACGGGGCTGACTATAAAAAGTTGCTAGACGAACTCAAGGAGGCACCTCTTTCAGGAATGCCATGTGATGCCATGGTTCGAACTCCTAACCTAGATAGGAAATATTAGGTTATAATACCAGAAGGACTGGGAGGCAAGTGCCCCGGTAAGAGCGGACTCAAACTGGTTTACTGACGGCTCTAAAACGGACTACGGCGTTGGAGCGGGAATATACTCTAAGAAGCCTAAAAACTGTGTTCCAAGCTGAGGTTGCTGCAATTCATCACTGTGTCCGAGAGATAGAAAGATGTACCGAACCGGGTAAAAGCGTCGCTATCTTCTCTGACAGTCAGTCCACACTTAAAGCGATTAGCTCCTCAAGCGTGGACTCTAAGCTGATTTGGGACTGTGTAAGCGCCCTAAATGAGGTGGGCACCCAAAGGAAAGTAACACTAGCCTGAGTCCCTAGCCACTCGGGCGTGAGAGGAAATGAGGCCGCGGACGAGCTGGCCAGGCGAGGTTCGTCAAGGCCATTTGTTGGAGCCGACCCCTCTTTCGGCACTACCAAATCGCAAATTAAAAAATCCATCAATGAATGGATATACAATCAGTCCAGAGAGTGGTCGCAAAAATCACCGGGACAATGGCAGGCAAAAGAGTTCCTAAAGGAGCAGAGGCCTGAACTCCGAGAGATCTATTCAATAAAGACAGGAAGACTGTCAAAATGATTGTAGGTCTGCTGACTGGTCACTGTAGACTGAATAGGCATATGTACAACATAAGCCTGGCAACTGATGCAACCTGCAGATACTGCCAAGAGGAGGAAGAAACACCAGTTCATGTGCTGTTTCTAGTAAAGGGGGAGGAAAACCGCACAGCTAGTAGCTACATAAAGAAGCCGCTCTCAAAGGCCTAATTAAGAGGGCAAAATTAGAGAGCGTCCTCTAGGAAAAAGGGGATCACAATAGATCTGAAAAGGTCGCGGTGAAATAGGTCGATAGGCCACCCCAATCCTAATCTAATCTAATCTAATCTACGGTAAAGTAACGGAAGTGACACGTTGGTACTTAAATTCGATGTGTACTTATTGTACTCTGTATTTTATTTATCTCTTACCTCTCTTCTTCATCATTTGGACAAAAAATTATACTCCAGAACTATTTATCTGGTCGGGAATGGTGTGAAAAGATAGCCTTTGCTTTCTCTTATTTATAGTATTATTGAATGTATCCTGAAGCTTTAAGCAAGTAGTTTTGGGCAGATATATCAATGCTCATAATTCCCATTTGGCCATTAAAGTTCGGATAGTTGGGACTTAAAAATATACATTTTTTTCACAAATCTTAAAGTCTCCTTTTCCAGAGGAGCAAGTTGATTTTTTTTATAGACTATTGTTTCTCGGCATTATTAGATTTAAATTTGTATAAAAAAACACTGATAAGTAAGCCGTACGCTGATCAGAGTTTCTTCTATTCCAGAAACCTGGCAAAAGAGAACAGGATGGAGCAAAGTCTTTGAGACCAATAAATTTGATGTCATTTATGCTGAGGACTCTAGAAAACCTGTTGGACAGGCATATAGGCAGGATGTATTACCATATTGTCCAGTATATCAAGACCAGTATGCGTATCAAGCAGGAACATACAGAGGATACATTTGGGTATTTACGCAACTACAGAGGATAAACTTAGGAAGTGCTTCTATGCACGTTCCTGGATATACAGGGTTTTCCACGGTAGCCGTTCGTTAGAAGTTTCCGAGGTTAAAAAAAACCTGGAACTCTGAATTTTTGGAATCCGCGGCTATTCAAGATTCTCTTTCATTTTAAAATATTTTCAGGGTCTTACCGCTTCCGGTTATACCGGAAGTCGCCATAAACTTTCTTATTTTAAATGGAACACCCTGTATATTATTTCATTTTTAAATTCCTGAGAAAATTTTATGATGAGTTCTAATAGGTTTCCCTGTACCTATTTTCAACTGCTACTTAGATATCTTGATTTTTTTGAAAATTTTGAAAGATGTAGCGTTATTTGCAACACAGTATCTTTTGCCCATTTTCGACTGGTAATAAACAGTTCTGGGGTAGATGGAAGCACAAGAATGACACATTCGAAATCCACATTCACAATTGATTTGTCGCATACAGGGTGTCCAAACCTGCATGACCAATTACAAAATCTTCAAAGTTGAAAAAGTTCTTTTTTTCAAATGGAACAGCCTGTATATTATTGGATGATCAGATGCAGAATTTAATTCTGCATCGATTCGCTATGACTTTCCCTATACTTATCAACATTCGAAAACTGGTTTGAAAATTGTTTAAAACTAAAGTTAGGTACAAATAGCATCATTGTTCTTGATGATGCTCCTGACCACTCTCGTTTACAAAAGAATATACCCAATAGCAGCAGTTCTAAGGGAACTATACAATAACATTTCCTTCGAACATTATACGGAATGTGTGATGCGTTGAACGTTCACTTCATATAGCTCAATTCCACAAAGTGGCGCTTTCTATTTTAAAAAATATTTATTTGCCTTGTTTGAAAGATTTTAATTTTTTAACGCTTTGGAGAAATGCGACGGTATATTTTGTGACAGCAAGATGGATTACGAGTCGATTCGGAGAAAGATAAAAAGAAAGATTTAGTCCAAGTAATTTTCCTTCTTCTAACGTTACACACGCGCGCTTGTTCTTGTGGTGCGTTTTATAACAAAAGGTGATCTATCGCATGAGTGCGAATTATTGAAGGCACAAATAGAAGGTGCGGTGCATTGAATGATTGCTATGCATTTATTAATAGAATGGAGAAATGTTAAAAGTAGTAGGGAACTCGTAGAAGAATCATTTTCGGAAACATGGTCAATATGTTTTCGAGTTCGTTATTATTGACAACCCAAAGTGTATTGCGCATTTAAACAACACTATCATGCTTTAAGGTTTCATCCTTTTGTGGTTTAAACTTAAAAACATAATTTCGAAATATTTTGTAAGCATTCAAATTTAATTTTGGTTTATAATAGTACTTCTCTCTTGAGACATTTTACATTTTTTTTTAATTTAAATAAAAACCAAAAATTAATTTTTACCAATTAATATATCAACATTAAATTAGAAATAGTTATTAATTTACTTCAATCAATACTTAGTCAGAAATGTGCATGTAATAAAGATTCTTACCCATTTTTGTCTGCCTTTTTGTTTGAAACACGTAATCGCACACAGGATGAACGCTTTCACTTCACCAGTATTTGTCTGAAAACTGCGGGCGCGCGTACTCACTTTACCGGTCACAACACTTTCTCATATCTCCTTGCTCTCTACAAAATAAGCGCTTTTTTTCACGTGCTATCCAAGTCTGCGATAACATACATAATAAAAATTATTGTTGTTGTAAACAGTTTCACTGTAGGATCTATCTGGCGTTTCGTATTTATAGATTGACTTTATCTTTAGAATAACCGATGAGACCTTTCTCACTACCAGACGTTTGCCCCCGCAACTGTATCTCCTGACGGTGCATCGCGGTTATATAACACGAGAATAAATATTTGTTTTGATAATTTTAGTAGTAACAGTAACAATAGGCTAGAATGTGTGTACAATGTTTGCACATCAAATGTAACCGTTGCTCATAAATGTGGCACGCACTAAAGTCTGCGGTAAATCGGTAATCGGTTTTGCGATGTGAACAAGTGAAGGAGGCGTAAAATAAACAGCAGTAATGTTACGCGTATTAATCTACGAATACATCGCCAATGACATTATACTAAAGCGCGTAAATATGCACATTAAATATTCAGCATTTGTTTGCGTCTATGCAAGTTGATTTAAATAACAAATGCATGGTTGTGAGAATGCAAGAACGCCTTGCGAATATGCAAATAATGGTTGGTAGTAACGGAACTGTATATAAACATTCAATTAGTAGCATTCTACTGCAGTTTTCGATATTTAAATTGATTTAAACATAGTGAATCGTGTTTTATTATCTTTCTTTCTTTTCTTCTTAAGACTGCATTTTTTGATACTACTAATACATACATACACTGGTGTTATTTGAATTAAAACATTTTTAAATACCATTATATCTACAACGTGATTCCAAAAAAAAAAGAAAAAGGAAAAACAGCAAACTGTTGTTCGTGTTTAATAGTCATAATTTGCATTTTTAAATGGACGAAAATTCTGATGCATTTAGTGATATTGATTAGCATGGTAGATTTTCTATAAATGTCTGTCTCGGGATTTTAAACTTTCGAGTTGTTCGACCGATATTTCTTCCCAATAATCATGTAAATGGAATTGAGTAGGTGCGAAACGTCTCAGAGAAAGTACTGATGATAATACTTCCAGTAATACTGGCCATTATATAAAATAAAAGTCATATCTCATATAAAACAACATTTCTATATATAGAAATACATTCCAGAAAACTAGGATGAAGGGAACTACAGCACAAGTATTTTCTGTTGGCGGAAGCCTCGCCTCCATGCGCAGCTTATGTCAAGAGCCTGAAGAAGCAGGTTGAATGAACACCGTACAGTACTGCAGGTACATATTACAATAAAACCTGTATTTCGTATTCACTTTGTACGAATCGCGAAGATAGTGTAGGTGCCTATGTTTTTGCGTGCAACTTTTAGCGTTTCTTCATATTCTTCTTTCAGGTGTGTCTCACTCCACTGCGCACGCCCTCTTGCTATCGCGCATCCGCCAGCTGAAAACAATTGTGCTGTAAACAATAAGTTTACAAAACGGGGGAAAAAAACCTGAAGATTGCCAACGCAGACAGAAATTAGTTGACGTTGTTTGGACTGTTTCCATGATGTGCTGGATTCGTTCGTTGTGGCAGTAATTATACTGCACAGAAAAAAAGGTGAATAGACAGTACTTAAAAACTTTACCCATCCTAATGCTATTAGAAAGTATCGGTATAAAAAAGGGTTTAAGGTTTGATATTTTAAAACCGAAACTCTTGAGATTCTATGGATCAGTCGAAGCATATAGATATAAGCCACTCCCAGGCAGAAAAATTTTGATATGGTCTTCGTCGGGTACGTCATTAATTTTACAATTCACTGTACAACATACATGCATAAAAGCAGAATAAATGTACGAATTTACGTTCCCACCACATTGAATTCCCAATGTCAAGAATGGATGTTTCGGAATTTTATGGATAATTTATACTTTAATCATTTTAAATGTTGTAATTGCTAGAAGGCCATTTCACTTCGACCGTTAATTGGTGTACAATTTATGTATATACAAGCGGCAAAGGTATTACACTTGTACATAAACAAAATTCTAAAATGAAATTGCTGAAAGATTAAAAAATTCTGTTCAATAATCGGAAAAAAAGTTCAGTCAAACTCAGATCTTCATATAAATGCATATAAATTTATTGTTACTAAGGCAATATTGTTTTAGTTTGTTGAAGATGCATAGGTGTCCATAAAGTAATACACAATATTCACGAGTAATTTTTGGAAGAACGCTGAAACACTAGTTGATGAAAACATATTTTTTTTTGCTTATTTTCAGTTCAACACGAGAACGAAAACAGCAACCCAAAATGATCCAACAATCCATCCAAAGTGCCAGTTAATGTTAATCTTTTAACAGGGGACATTTCCGTTTCAGACTTTAACAAGCACAGCAAAAAATAACCAAAACGATGTGTTTTAAGACTTTCTTTTAAAAAATCACAAAAACGACATTGTAAATACACGAAATTGCAACCTAACTGAATTAGAATACCTGCAGTTTTACTAGATCTGGATACCTCATTGGGTATTTACGATAATATTTCAAACAAAGGCATGTACTATGAAACTGTAATTGCAGGCGTAAAATATTAATGTCTTTTAGATTGATAAATTGACATTGCGATTTAGTTCACCAACTTTTATAATTAGTTAACATTTCAAGTTTTGATATTTTACTATTTTACACTTAAAAGTTTTAATAATTTTAAATACATTTAATCTTTTCTCTATTTTTAAAAAGAATCTTTCCCGTAATATTTGCAGTATTGTTTATATTTTTTATTACGTTTTGTAATGGTTAACTTTGCAGCTTGAGAAAGAATGCTGAGTTAGTCGAAACTTCGCACAATGAAGTGACTACGTACTTTGGTTGCTGCCTTTCTTTTTAATATTGAAGGGTAAAAATTTCTCCGATCTTTTGTTAGAGCACCCTAGTAGTTATCAATCTTACAACTAATCATTGAACTACTAAATAAACTGATTAGAGTGATATAAATTATATATCTTGACGAGAAATAAAAATAGTGCCACATGTTCCTAAAGTATTTGCATTGATTGTCAACTTGAAAAAGAAAACAACTTATTGAAAAATATTCGTTCTTTATCTTTTTTTACTTAGCTACACTTAATTAAGGGTATTAGTCAAGGTAGTTATTTTAAAAATAAACATAAATTGGTTGCAATTACAATAATTATTTAAATTGACTTCTTCTTTATGAGTATATTCCTGTATGTTTGTTTTAAAGTCCGATAGGTTGCTACTAATTATCTATTTGCGGAATCTGTTGACTAACTGTCAGTTTCAGTAATTCTATGAACAGTATCTTGGTTTCTTTTAGCCTTATGGGACATTTATGTAAGTAAGTAAGTAAGTAATAATAATAATAATAATAATAATAATAATAATGTATTTGCGTTCCATAAACACATGAATGTGTAGAACATGTCAAATGGTTATATCCAAGGTAAGTATACAGGGTGTTCCTAAATATCATGTACATAAGGAAGGGGGTAATTATTTGGTTTATTTTGTGCCTAAAATTTCATATAAACATAGGTCTGCAAACGCTTCGTTACCAATCTGCAGGGTGTTGAAATTTCAAGATTTTTTCACTTTTTACTGTATAGGTCCTACAGTTTTTGAGATATTTTGCTCAAATTGGGAAGGTAGGTTACCCTATAAGATGTAAGATGATGTAAATCTACAGGGTAATAATTTTTTCGGGGTCATGCCCTCTTTTCCCACCCTGAACTTTTTTGCGATGCGCCACTGCTAGATTCTAAAATACGCAATAAATTTTCTGTCTTGTTTAGAAACTTTTTGATCTCTTGTATTTTTTTCTTATCTCTGACCGTTATCGAGAAAAAAAAATAGAAAACAATTTTCTGTAATTCGCCAGAGAAAATTAATTTTTTTAAAATGGTCTAGCAGGCTCTGGCTTTATTCAGATAATCACTTGAGTTTATTAATTTGACACCTGACATTAGAAATCGTAACTTGTGTCTGTATACGTAAAGTTTTAAATTGCAAACTGTAAGGTGTAAAAGTGTTTTAAATACTCGTTATAATTTTGTAAATATGCCAAATTTCACTAATTCTGAAATGGCTGACATGCATTTTATCTACGGCCTTGCGAATGGAAATGCAAGAGAAGCCAGGCGTCTGTACATGGAGCGCTATCCCAATAGAATGATACCTGATAACTGGAACTTTTAAAAAGAATACTAATGATGCAGGTAAACCACGTACTGTTAGAACACCACAGATCGAAGAGGCTGTTCTGAATGAAATAGACAGACATCCTCGCACCAGCACCAGAAAAATCAGTGAACATTTAAATATTAGTCATCAAGTTGTTTGGCGTATTCTACGTGTTTCCCTGCTATACCCTTACCACATTCAAAGAGTGCAGCCTCTTTCCCCGAGACCATGGCTAATGATGCAGGCCTTATAGCGTAACCTACCTTCCAAATTTGAGCAAAATATCTCAAAAACTGTAGGAGCTATACAGTAAAACCTGAAAAAATCTTGAAATTTCAACACCCTGCAGATTGGTAACGAAGCGTTTGCAGACCTATGTTTATATGAAATTTTAGGCACAAAATAAACCAAATAATTACCCCCTTCCTTATGTACATGATATTTAGGAACATCCTGTATATATATTTAATAATCATAAAAAATGAGACAATACAACACATTAAAAATCTAATGCTGTCATTGATATACTAAAAAAGTCTTCAATCTTATGAAAAGTAGCTTGACACAAGAAAGTTTTTATTTTATTTTTAAATTGTATAAGCGGTAAGGTTTTTAATGATGTAGGTATATGGTTGTAGATTCGTATACATTGGTACAGCGCTGTTTTTTGTAATTTACTTAAATGCGTGGCTGGTGGCATTAGATAGCTATTTGTAGTGCCTCTGGTTTCTTGTTTTGCAAATTTTTATTAAAATTTTGTTATAAGAATAAAACGATTGAATTAATATTGAAATTATTGCAGTATAAATAACTTTTACGCCTCTATACTAGATTCATAAAAAGTTTTATTGTAATGTATAATTTATTATTTTACAACGCTTGTTCACATGATATGAATAATTAATTCCATTTTTATTATCTTCACACTTTAAGGTTACAGCAAAGTTAAGTTATAAGTCTACCTCGCTGATTCTTGTTACCGGAATGAAACTTTACAAATTAAAAGCTTGTCTACTTTTCCAGTTCAGAATACGAGTGATGTACATCTTCTTCATAAAGCATGTATAAACTTTAAGTGGGCCTTCATATAAGGAACTTTATGAAAGTTTGTACGAAGCACTTGTAGTGAGTACAATCTTTTATATCTAAATTAGGACATACTGCTGTTGTAGTAAAGCAATGTGGCATCATAATTAGTGTACAGTTAAGCGGCCGTCCCATTGATGCGGTAATATAACGGTGATCTACTGACATAAAACACGAGGATTGGATTAGGTTCTCCAAAGAGCGATTTATCCTGTTCAATAAAACTTGGCACATTGGTGGGCCATATTAAGGGTTGTAAATCATTGCTTTCCATTCCAGGGGATAAAGCTACCCCAATTTTTTTTTGCGTATAGTTAGAATTTCAAAACGCAAACATTTCATTGAAACACTATAAAAGCATCAAAGTTATATTAACCATTTTACAACATTCTGTACATATATGTAGATAAATAAGACAGTATTAAATTGTATTTCATTTCTTCTATTGTGACGTTCTCATATTTATGATTGGCACTCTATATATAAACATACTAATTTCTGCTTGTATCCATTTCTTTTAAAATTTGGCAGTTAAAGCTGTTGCCATGCTATTAGTATGTCATATGAGTCCTAATTATTACATTTAAGTGTTTGTTAAATGTTTTTTTTAGCGATGTACCATGATCAGTTTAGATGCACTTATTCAATATTATATAAGTGTAGAAAGTTAACGGAAGAAGTATTTTTCCATAGGTATTTCTTCTAATCTGTACAGATTAACATCATTTATTATCCCTAACGCATTAAACAACATCATTTTTAAAAGACATTTATTTCATCTGCGTTCACAGGCATGATGAATATTTTCTTGAGTTTGCGATTTCAATAACCATCATCTCAAAATACACTAAATTAGTGTTATGCTTTTCTTTTGCAGGTAAGCTGGTTTTTGTTTGAAACTTTCGGGCAGTTATTTTAACTTAATACAGCTACACACGCTGGTGGATTGGTGTTTTGTTTTACTCAGATAAGTATGTTGTGTTTTTAAGGCAACTTTATTTTAACCCCTATTATATTAGAGACAATAATGACTTTATAACCTTGGTAATAGAAATAGGCAAACAAAGCAGGAGCGATGTTAATTATTATCCATTTCACTAAATTTACCAGATATCACCAATTGCGTTACGATATGTCTTGGCACCTTTCCGGTACAGGTTCTGGGAAATTTCTTTACAATCCTTAATCCTGCCCTCAGTTGCTCTCTGTCCAAAACTCTATCGTTTATAAATTTTATCAACTCCTCTTCCGATACTTCACCATCTTTCTTTAAAGTGACTAGGGCAAAAGGCTGATGCCCATCCATGTCATGAGGTATACCAACGAGCACGGCTTCAAGTACTGCTGGATGCTCGTAGATCACATTCTCAACTGATGCTGGAACGATGTGCCAATCTCGATATTTAAACATCTCCTTGATCCTATGACTGAAGTATAAGCAATTGTCTTCGTCGTAATGTCCAACATCGCCAGTTTTAAAGAATCCTTCATCGTCGAATAAATCCTGGCTGTTTTGATTGTAATATTTGGAGAAGACCGCTTCACCTTTTACGCAGAATTCTCCTTTCTCGTTTGGTCCTAATGTTTTGCCAGTTTCTATGTCTGAAACCTAAAATGCGACTAGATGCAAATCTAATGACGTTTTGATGATGGGGTAGAGCCTGATAAATTGGTGGTTATTTCCATCTTCTGTGGGATTGTTCAAATCCGACGTTTTGGCAGTGCTTTAGGATGGCATTGAGAATAGTTATGGTACGCTAATTCCTCATGTGAACATGTGGAAGTATGTATATGTATCTCTCCGTGATGCCTGTGCAAGGTCAAAATGTCGAATTTGAATCATCTTCCAGACGATGAGAATAGCCCAAATACCAACCCCGTAAGTAACAGTTATTATCTTTGGTACCTTGAAAGCGATATTTATAAAGGGAACTCCTACACTTCCATGTTTAGTTTTGGACAAGGAACAAGTGTACTTTGTGAACGTTGCCGAAATACCGGTCGCTTCCGTTTGACCGTAGACGCTAAAGATGTGAGTATGTGGAAAATATCTAAACCATTTCTTTGTGTGCTCCGCAGATATGTGACTGCCACCTATTACCAATTCGGCTAAGCTTTCGGTTTTGCTCGGATCGTTTGTGTTCTCTTCATTAAATTGTTGTGCGAAAGATGGAGCTAAGAAAGAGAATGTTACCTGAAAATTGAAGGTAAGTTTCTATCATAGATGCCTGTAAGTTACTAACGATTTTTACCTTGAACTTATAAACATGGTCCAAAAACGTATTTGGCGTAAATTTTGGTACTATAATTCGTTTTCCTCCTGCTAGAATTATACTTGCGGCCAACAGAAAACCAGATACCCAATACATTGAGGTATAATTCAACATGGTGCTAAAGTCTATTCTGCTGCTTCTATAGAAAAAGTAATCGTTTTGAGAATAACTTGTAAAAGTAAATCACGTGGTCATAACAATAAATTAGAAACTTTATAATCAATTTACCGGCTTTATTATAGTGTATTGTACTTTATTAGTCAATGGATCGAAAGGATTTGGGCTCTGTTAAAATGTATAGGTATCACAGATATGTAAATGCAAGTACTTTTACGAGTGTGTAGATATTCGCGCAAGATTTTTATGTGGTGGAAGTCATGGAGGAAGTTCTGTCAGATATTGTCGAGTACACCTGACACAGCAAGCATCTACAAAGTATTCTCAAGAGATACGGTGCAAATATTAGGTTCGCTAAAGCGAGTGGATAGCACAGTTACGAACTTGGGGATGGCAACGTCAGAGCTTCTGGCACGCAATTACATCCCAGAATGCTAGATAATGAATAATTTCTCAGAGGATGGTACAACCAGCAGTATCCAACGTTCTAAACGGACTGATTGGCAAATAGTGAGGAAAGTAATAACATCCAATGCGGTTAGTTTGGCGATTAAATCGCTCAAAGTAGACAAAACGCCGCGCCGAGTGAGGACGATATGTTTACGGCACTTTTACAAAAGGGGAGCACCATCACTTGATTAGACTCTTCAGATTGGAATTATATATCAACAAGGAGGACGGAGGTTAGAGTAGTGTATATATTCTCAAAATGGGAAAGTCGGAACCCTTCCTTTCGTTCAATTACCCGGATGTCATTTTTTTCTGATAGCATTAGAAAATTTGATTTGATGATTGATTGCAAATTGTTGTGGAAATGACGGCAAGATTACCTACAGTCCGCCTATAGCCTATTGCAAATCAATATCCACATACTCATATTTGTGTGGCTAACACGTTGCTGTAATCGGTCACTTCCGGCAGTATGCCATCGGAGATAAATATACTTGACCAATGATCGAAGCATATTTCAGTATCTCCTTTCTAAACAGAGTGGAAGGGAGATGAAATAAAAAAAAACACACGGACTGTTCGAAAACAGAGCAGGGTATAACCTTGGGCAAGAGACTACGATTTTACAGACTGAAGTCTATGCCATTAAGATGTGTGCTAAAGAGGTTTTGGATAAAGATATCAGCGCATAAATACAACTCGAAGCTAATCTGGAGCTGTAGAAACACTCTAAATATATTGATGACGGCTAATAAATAATCTCAGTACCTGTGAACACTCACTCATTCGTGGTAATGAGGAAGTTGGGGAGCATTTTCAGGAACCGGAGCCTGCACAGCACCTACGGTTGCTAAACAGCAGATCAATTCCTGGGCAACTCATAAGGCGCTCCAATATTGGAACAACTGTTCTGGTTTGGTATATGCAGAAGAGTGTATTTTACTTAATCATATCAGAACCTAAAAACTACTTCAACTTTGCCATAAAAATGTGAAAGTAAGTGTTTTTGCCTTTACAGGTCACTGTAAACCCAGAAAACAGTTACACAGAATTGGACTCTCTCATGAGATTGAATACCGGCTGTATTTGGAGGACGAAGAGACAGTGGAGCAAGGAAAAGAGAAGCAAAATGCAAGGGCAATAATACAGGGTATTTCAATTAAAACGAATCACCTCAAATAATTCTTTACCTGCCGTGGTTTACATAAAATTTCGAAACCTGTTAAATGTCATATGTCAGGACAACTTTTAATGACGGGCTTTATGATGTCAAATCAACCTATTCTTAAAGTTTTAACAGGGAAGATGGGTCTTGTGACAACTCATTCAAAAGGTCTTTTAATTCTCTTTACGGCAACAATCCTTTGATCACAGAAACATTGAAACAAGATTCAGATTTGTTGAAGAATATTATAGTATTTCAACAAGATAGAGCGTCTTCACATTGTGCTGCCAGTACGATAATTTCTGGAACTTCACTTCACGATCGTTGGATTGGTTGAAGGGGGCCTATAAAATGAGCTGCCAGATTGCCGGATCCTACGCCATTTGATTTTTTCCACTGGAGGCATCTTAAGTATATGCCACGCGTTCAGCTTCCTTACAAGAGTTATGCCAAAAAATTGTTGAAGAATGTCAACGAATAACTCCAGAAATGTTGGGAATTATCAGGAGAGCAGTTGAAGTACGATTGTACTATTGTATGGAGGTTAATGGTAATCATTTTGAACATTTAATAAAGTAAAATCCAAACCATTTCATTGTAATCGTATTTTATTACACAGGTTGCAAATTATGCACTTTTTGCTTACTGATTAAAGAAAATCACTTCTTGATACATGTTGCCGTATAGAGAATTAAAAGACCTTCGGAATGAGTGGTCAGAAGACCCAGCTGCTCTATTAAAATTTTATGGGTGGGGGCTTTTAAGATATTAAACGTCAGATCCTTCATTAAAAGTTGTCCCTCTTGATATGGTTGGCAGATCTCGCAATTTTGTATAACAACGTAAACAGAAAATGATAAAATTATAGCTTAACAACCACGAACGGGCTGAATTAAAAAGATTACCTCAGCGCATGAGCTGCATTCAACATATTATGATGTGAAGCACAAATTCCCTTTGGTAGTCCCGTCGTACCACTACTAAAGAAAATAATCCCTGTATCTTTCACATCCTGACAATAAGTTGGGAGAAAAGCATGCTCACGCGGGTGCGGCCTCAACAACTCATCAAATATTGAGTACTTATTGTTGCTTTCTCCGATTACTACTATTTCGCATTGAATCCCGGCCCGTTGTATTGCACCTTCTATTAATTCCAAAGCAGTCTCGATGACGACTACGAGTTTGGGGCTAGCTATTTCCACCAGGTGTGCACAATCTCTTAGGGATAGCGAAGGATCTATGGTTGCGGGTATTGCGTTCGCATATAATGCTCCTAATATAGGAAGGATGCAGTTCATATTGTTACCGGAACATGTGACTACGACGTCACCACCACTGATGCCTCTGTCTTGCAAATGCAGTGCTATTCTAACCGCTTTTCGGTTCGCTTCCTCGTAAGTTTCTTCTCTGCTAGTAGCTCCATCTATCTGAAAGCATATTTTTTATATATAAAGATTTATTGCTAAGAACTCGATGAAAATTGGATAGAGTAACCCATATTTCTGTAATATTAGAGGGTTCTTTTTTAAGAATTTGCGTAGGTATTCTGGTTAATAACACCTGACGAAGAAATTTATTGGGCAATAAACTATTCACCGTATTAATTAAACTAAAATCATTGCAAATGAAGTGATGGCTTATAATAGAATATAGAATAGAATATAGAATAGAATAGAATATAGAATAGAATATAGAATAGAATATAGAATAGAATATAGAATAGAATAGAATATAATTGATTGTCATCGTTCTGTTAAAAGAACATAAACATTGCCCATCACATTAATACAAAAATCTACAGGACACGTCATTATTAATAGGTACATAGTTAAATATTCTTCAATAGAATAGAAGCTATGTTCATACAAAAAAGTTTTTAATTTAGTTTTGAAATGGAATTTGTTACTACAAGTTTTTATATCTTCTGGTAGTTTATTGAAGAATATTATTCCTTTGTATGCCGGGCTAAATTCAAATGCTTTCGTACTATGTATAGGTATACTTTTGTTTATTCCACTGCGTATCGTCATAGTACTATACATATCAGAATTTCTTAAAACGGTATTTTCATTATTTTTCAAGTTCATCAAAATTTCATAGATATACAAACACGCTACGGGAATAATATTCAGTTGCCTAAATAAAGGACGACAAGAAACGTCAAAGAACTTACACAACATGCAACGTAGAATTTTTTTTTGCAAGGTACCTAAACATCTTTTTAAAACTAGGCGTGGCGCCGCAGAACATAATGCCATACCGCAATCGTGACTCCACATACGCGAAATAAAAAATTTTAAGAGAATCAATGCTCACAGCACCCCTAAGATATCGCAGTCCATAGAGAGCAGTCGCCAACTTACGCGACAGTGTGGTACTGTGAAGGTAAAATTTTTATCTGAAATCCACTGTGAGACCCAAAAAGTTAACATTATTACTCTGCGGTACGGACTTATTATTACATGACACATACAGGCTGCTACCACCCTCCACCGTCGTCAGCGAAAATCGCATCAGACCCATCTTATCGTGGTTAAGTACTAAATTGTTAGTATCACACCATCTCATCATGTCCCGGACCAACTTGGATGTTAAATTAGAGGCCGATTCAACAGTGTCAGTCGTTATAATACAACTTGTATCATCAGCATACTGTGCTAGTCTACAATAATCAAGTGTCGACTGTAAATCGTTGACATAAATTGAAAATAGGGTGGGACCTAATATGTCCCTTGCGGAACACCGCATGTTAAGTCAATATAATCGGAACTATATGTCATTATCATATCATCCTGAACGCTCTTAACACTAACCACTGCCTTCCAATCAGGTATGAATAAAACAAATCATAGGCTACCCCGTATACAGGGTTTTCCACGGTAGCCGTTCGTTAGAAGTTTCCGAGGTTAGAAAAAACCTGGAACTCTGAATTTTTTGAATCCTGGGCTATTCAAGAATCTCTTTCATTTTAAAATATTTTCAGGGTCTTACCACTTCCGGTTATACCGGAAGTCGCGATAAACTTTCTTATTTTAAATGGAACAGCCTGTATATTATTTCATTTTTAAATTCCTGAGAAAATTTTATGATGAGTTCTAATAGGTTTCCCTATACCTATTTTCAACTGCTACTTAGATATCTTGATTTTTTTGAAAATTATGAAAGATGTAGCGTTATTTGCAACACAGTATCTTTTGCCCATTTTCGACTGGTAATAAACACTTCTAGGGTAGATGGAAGCACAAGAATGACACTTTCGAAATCCACATTGACAATTGATTTGTCGCATACAGGGTGTCCAAAACTGCATGATCAATTACAAAATCTTCAAAGTTGAAAAGAGTTTTTTTTTTTTCAAATGGAACATCCTGTATATTATTGGATGATCAGATGCAGAATTTAATTCTGCATCGATTCGCTATGACTTCGCGACTTCCGGTATAACCGGAAGTGGTAAGACCCTGAAAATATTTTAAAATGAAAGAGAATCTTGAATAGCCCCGGATTCCAAAAATTCAGAGTTCCAGGTTTTTTCTAACCTCGGAAACTTCTAACGAACGGCTACCGTGGAAAACCCTGTATACCAATCGACTCCAATTTTCGTAACAAAACCGAATGGTTTACCATATCGAACGCTTTAGATAAGTCAAAAAATACACCGGTGATAACATTTCTCTTATCCAAGCTCTCATAAACGTTGCACAAAGCATGTTCAATCGCAGCACTGGTGTTCTTCCCAGAAACAAAATCGAACTGCGCGGGTGATAATATTTTAGAGCGGGTTAAATAATCAACTAATCTGATATTTATTACCTTCTCATATATTTTAGCAAATACCGAGGGCCGGGATATTGGTCTATAATTTCCTACATCTAGTGCGTCACCTTTCTTATGAATAGGAATCATTTTATTAAGCTTTAACTTATCCGGATACCAGCCTTCAGATATACACCTATTAATTAAATATTCTAGGGGACCTGTCAAGTAATCTTGATTGACCCAATGAAATATGTTATTCTTGAAAAGAACACCAGTTTTATAATGAACGTTTTCATTTACCCTAGCTGGTGACGTGCTCCGAACAACGCCCGGTGTTAAATCTGAACGCACCCCTACACTAGAAAGATTATTCCAAGAAAAACGTGAACTTTAAATTTTTAACTATTCTTTAACCTCGGTAGAGTAAATAAAATACTTTCATTATTTATTGTTTCACTTCCAGTTGTTGTGCTAATGCATCCTTGGGTTTCTTGTAAGATAAATAAAGTTTTATGTTTCTACATCATTAACGGAAGTTTAATATTAATATTTTATTAACTCGTTCTATGAATATTTGAACTTGGTTGCGACCTTACACCTTATGTCAAGGTTCCATAATCCGATAATTGTGCTATACATTTAAAGTGTTTCTGGTAGTTCTTAGATTAGTAGTATCAGTAGTATATAATGGTCGGAGCCGTATGGCTTTGTTTGAAATTTTTTTTACGTGTTACAGTTTACAAGGTCATAATACTTTGGACCTCTCTCTATTTGCTGGTACGGTATAATTTAATTTTGTATTTTAATGTTAAATATAGCATACTAATTGCTAAAATAAAGATTACACATACGTAGATCTATAAATAATAAACTTATTTGGCTGTATGGGTGATTTTCAAATTGTTTATCAGTAAGATACATTATATTTTAAAATATCGACTAGGTTCATAGAAATTATTTATTTAAAATAATAGTTGTGAAAACGTAATCAGAAAGTTCACCTAACTAACAGCAGGAGAAAGTCGTAAAACATAATTTTATACAAACAAAATGCAATTATTTTTATTTATTTTATGTTTAGCATGTGTACATACAGTCTGTTCCACACAAAGCAACCAATATACAAATTTTTTTCAGTTGTGTAGGCTACGACAATGCACCTTTTGGAATGAATACACTTTTTATAAAGTCAATATCTAGCCAACTATAATTAAAATGGAAACTAGTTTTTTAGGTAATGTCAAACTAGGGATTATGAAAAGTTGTTACAAAATCACTCAGAAGCCTTAATACCAAATGTCCCTGAAAATTTTTCATTGTTAAATTCTTCTACATTTATCAATGGATAATAGTTTGTTATTGCAATAATAAGAGTGCCATGAAGCGAGACAGCAATGTGTCAGTTCATTAAACAGTTTACTTCAATTGCAACTATTGAACTTTGCTGAACAATGGCCGATAGACATTTAAGTACTACTTAAAACTCTACTGAAAAAGTAGAAATTATTGGAATTGTTCGTGATAACGTATGTTCTACCCGAGAAGCAGCTGGAGAGTTTAACGGGACACATCCTGAACATGCACCCATCCGTCATCGAACTCTTGCATACTTGAATAACATTTTCAACACTACTGGAAATGTTGCTAAACCACGTCAACGTGAATTGAACATTCGAGAAAATCATTTTGATGCAGTAACATTAGCGCCGTATCGCAATAATCCTCACACGAGTTTACGAGATATGGCTAGAAATTTAAATATCTTTTGTATCTGTCACAAATAGCAACCGTGCAAGGCAAAATATTTACACACTCTTAAAGAAGGAGATCTCGATAGAAGAATGCAGTATTGTCTATGGACTCAAGGCAATTTTTTAAATGAATGAGAGAATTAAAAAAAAAATGTTCAGTGATGAAGTTACTTTCACTACTAATAGTAGTTTCGTCCCAGTACTGTAACTGCGTAACAGAAAACCCAAAAAGGGTTATCAACTGTAAAAGGCAATATTCCCAGAAAATTAAGGTGTTGTACGGAATTTTAAATACACGAATTATTGGCCCGCTTTTTTTTGCGGTACGCTAAACGCAGAAAGGTTTTTCTATACTGAATTAATTGTTGTGTTTGATGATTTATTTGATGGATGTGAGGTGAGATTTGCACTTCCAGCTAAATAAATCCTCAGTTCATAACGCAAGAATAGTGCGAGCACGGTTACAGTAAAACTTTCCGTTAAGATTGATAGGCCATAATAGTCTAATAGACTTCACAGAAGTCGACCTTTTTTTTTGGGGACTACTAAATGTTTTGTATGCATCTAGACCTCAAAATATACTGGAACTGTGTCAGAAAATCCAACAAGTCTATCGAGAAATTTATACAGAAATATTGCGACGAGTTGTACTGAATCGCGAAAAACAATTGGAAGAATGTACAGACCTTCAAGGTGATTTAGTTGAAAAAAATTCTATTTAAAATATTGTTCGTTAAATTCTTGCTAAGTTTTGTTTGTTCCTTAACGTTTAATAAAAATTGTGAATTGTTTCCTTATTTCAGGGCACCCTTATCATTGCAATAACCAACTACTGATAGCATAAACATGTAGACGAATTTAAAAATGAAAATTTATCAGCGAAATTTTGCTTATTGAGTGTAAACTTTTCTTAGTACCTTTTTGCTCTACCTTAATCGGTAGTATGACATTACTTGAAAAATTATTTCCATTTGAAGTATAGTTGACTAGATATTGACTTTTGTATTTATTCATACAAAAAGGTGCATTGTCGTGGCCTACACAACTGATAAAAATTTTATATTGATTGCTATCAAAATAAAAAAGTTATTTGGGTGTCCCCATGAAAAGTGAAACACACTGTATGTATGTATGTACTTGGAATACATTTAACATCTTTGTTAAAAACGCTAACAGATTCATAAACCGCAAAAAGGTTTTTACTTCGCAGGAATAACGAAATTTTGCCTCACAAAAAACAATTTACTTTATATTTACTGAAGCTGTTTATCGTACTAGTTATAAGCAATCTTCATAATTATCACATATAATAGATTTACCTGAAATATCTCGTTTTTGCACTCTACCATCTTATCAAAAATAGTCCTTCCTAGGCCCCTGTTATCAATGGGGAAATCTAATTTTGGCCCATATATTATATTGTCAATTCTCTCTACAATTTCTGAAATGTACATTTTATATAACCTAAATATATCCAAATGGTACATTAATATCTAGAAATAACAATCGCATACCCATATTGACGATTATACTGGCTCTATATATAACAATTTTAAGGTAATTAAACTGTGCAAAATAGTTTGCACATAAATTTAGTTGTTTCTTCGGCAATGGTCACATTTCAAATAGGACGGGTTATGTTCTTGAATCTAATTGTAGCTGTGAATGGATTAGCTAGGATAATATGTAAGTATATAAAGAAGTAATTATCTTTGTTGTTGTTTTAAAATCTAATTTTAGACCTTGGCTTTTTAATATTAGCAAAAAGAAAGCGACACAGATTAGAGTTCATTCTATACAAGGTTGAGTAGGAGTACATGTTAAATGCTAGCTGCAACTAACAAAGTTAGAAAACGCGCCTTCCCAATGTGTAATTTAAGTGTTGAATTTTAAATCGACCATTAATTGTTCGGGTCCGTTGTGAAATGTAAACAAAGTAACTTTGTAATTAAATTGCAATTAATTTGAAAAAATCTTTATATTGATATTTAGATAATTGTCTTTTAACATCGTAACTTAGTTACTTTCAATACTTTTATGAGAAAAAGAGGAAGGCATGCTAATTGTACGCTATGACGATACAACTTCAGAACTTTTTCCAACAATGTAGCTACCAGACTCAATCTATGTCACTCTGAAGAAGCCTTAATTAAATGGCGAAAGCTTAGCGACTGGAAATAGAGTCTTTTATTTCTCCTTCTGTCTCGACAGGCTGTTAAAACCCAATAGTTGTTGTCATCTCCGTGATTCTATACAAGGTGAGTTGGGAGGAATGGACCAAACTTCAGTACTTCAGTATACTGTACAACCCATATGTTCTTAACTCATTTTTATTTTTTTTCAGGTTATAGCGTAATTAAAAAAAATAATAATATCGATCTTACAAATTATCGAAATTTTCGGTCGTTTTTTAGGTTAACACGTTCTAAGTATACACACAAAGAAATACGGTGTTAGATCTTGACGTAAGGGAACCACCACAATTGTTACAATATAAATTTGCTCCTAGACGGATTTAGCAAGTAAGTGTTGTAATTAATCTGTTTTGTTTTTGGTTTAAGCCCGAGATAGTGTTATCAGTGCAGAGTTAATATGACTTATTAATTCACATTTTGGTGCCACCTTGACTCCTTTCCTTTGATCAACATCAAAAGTTTTCCGATTGGAGTTATTATTATCCGAGGGCGATGTTAAACAAAGAGTAACACCGTAGAAAGGTATATTTCCGCTTCTTAGGGTTGGATAGTTCTAACTACATAGGGTGTAAAATATATCTTTTTAATGTTATTTTGTTACATTTTGATAGTGATAGTTTCACTGTTTTTAGAAAAGTCACAACTCCCGATAAGCCTCTTCCAACTCCGAAGTTTTTAAGATACAACTAAAGTGGTCGAACGCATCTGCTTACATGGGCCGCACTCAGAACGTATCGCCTTACGCTATGCATGGTAGAAAACCACCATTGTTTTCGTAATGTAATAGAAAGTATATCGGTGAATTCCCGGATTTACATCACGATGGTGTCAAAATACAGTTTATACAGTGTGCGACAAACAGTTATTGTGGTGGCACAAATCAGCACATAAACCATTTAAATTAGGTTTACTGTTCATGTTTCTCGTGTGCTGGCTATAACTTCGTGTACTGGATAAACCAGCGGTCCGAACAACATTCGTGGATGTTAAACGGTGTTTTCCAAAATATTAGCATATTTTATCATTTTATGCGAACGCGATTCAGCGAGAAAAATCTGGGAACATACTTAATGCTACAAACTTTTCCGCAATCCTATACCATTTCTGCTACTTGAATAAGGTAATTGGCTTATATCTAATATTTATAGTTAAAAAAATAAATTAGCTTTGCTCTTTCCCGCCGCAGAAATGTTGATACTGAAGAAAATATTCATCTATGTAATATGAAAAATCCTCAACGTACAAATCGATAGTTATCAATAGTCGACTATCGATACACTGAGAAAAATGGATTGTAGAAAATATATCGTAAATCTCTTTATGTTAATTACTAAAATAATTATTGTCAAAACGACAATATGTGGCGTATTAAGAGTAAAATAACCAGATTTTATCATGCTTATAGTAAGAGGCAAAATCTGGATGTTACCATCTACATCTTATGGATGTAACAATTAATATACTCTATTGCTGAAAGCCTATATAATGACGTGGATTATATAGATAGTCGCTGCGATTGACTGCGATACTATCAGGTATTCGATGCATATTCAATTTCTAACATAAATGTTTGTAACGCTCTTCCCACCCTTTGCTCTATTCATTGTCGATCTTTACCGAAGAAATCGACCAATAAGCTGTTTTGCCGCAACAAAATTACTGACACGTGTTATGTACGTGTGATACAGGTGTACGTATTCGTGTCGGTGCATGTTTGTGTCTGGTCGTTCGTTGATTTCTGTGCATCGTAGGCAGAAATGAATGCAAACGTGGAAAACATTTTAATCGAGTGGGGGTTTCCACAGTTAATTAATATATTCCAAGGTAAGTAATAGATATTATATGCATATACTTCGTAGTGGGTACTTTATGTTTTGATAGAACATTAACCTAAATCTAACCTACTAGTGATTGTTATGTTAATGAAAGTAATACACATTGGATTTTTGTAATAATGGTTTTAAGGACAAATAAAAATATAAGATCAATATTATAGTTTTTATTGTGTAATATTCCACTTTCCTTATGCATGAACTGGGTAAAACCTTGTATAGTACTATATTTTAAATTACAGGTAAGTATCGCTGTATAGTGCCCGCATATGATCCATTATATTATTGTTTACTATCTACTATTTTAAATGCTAAGAGACGTTAGATTATTATAGTAGAAAATAATATTGTAAGTACTACAAGGCTATATGGTAAGTATGAGCATCATGTATCGTACATAGTAAAATATTACATTATACTGGGTACAATAAAAAATTTAACAGTTATTATCAAATATAGTCAGTGCTACTAGACATCTTTTTCACATTTACTAACATGTATGCTCAAATTAATAATACAAATATAGTACACCAACTTTACCATACGAGTTAATAAAAACTATGCACAGAAATTTACTATACAGATATTGTCACCGGTAATATAAAATATGATTGTCCCTATAGTAGCTATAAAATATATTAAAGTATACTATATTTATGTTAAAGAGTACAATCTATTTCTCTCAGTGTAGTTATCGATAGTTATCGATAGTCAACTGTCGATAGTTATCGATAGTCAAAACTGTCGATAGTGCCCACAACTAGTTATGAGTTATGGGATTTTACTATGGGGTAACTCAGTCCACCAAAAACAAATTTTAAACATACAAAAAAGAATAGTTAGAATAATTAAAGATACAGGACGTTATGAGTCCTGCAGACCTCTTTTCAGAAAACTTCAAAGTATACATACCATACAAACCATTTCATTTTTTTTTACCTTCATATGATCGTCAAACAATACACGACACAAGAAATAGAAAACTAAAAACTTAAATTCATACATTAAAATATCTGTTTATTAAATAATACAATATCTTGCCAAATAGGTGGAAAGCAATAAATAACATAAAATTTTGTAATACCATAAAATCATATTTAAAAATGCATCTCTATTATGATATACAGGAGTTTGTTGAAGATATAAAAACATTGAAATTATAATATACTTGCTTTTGTGCCATACCAGTCTCTAATGATACTGCTTGTTTTTTAATGTGATTGTTTATGAAGTAAATTGTATTTATTTAAAAAATCTACATATACATTCAACTTATTTTTTATTTATTTTGGGTGACATGTGCATTTCGCACTAAATTTATTTAATTTCTGTTTATCATGTTACTACTTATACATGCTTTTCTTTCAACAACACTATTATTTTGTTTTATTTTAATCAGACAATTGACGTAAATCGCCACCAATTGCGATTTGTCTTATATGGGGTCTATCTAATTTTCCCGTGCAAGTCTTTAGTAATCTCTTCACTATCCTCAAACCGGCCCTCAATTGCTCCCTCTCCGATAGTCTACCGTTGCTGAAAGCTAATAACTCTTCTGCAGAAATGTCGAAGCCTTCTCTCAAAACGACGAGAGCAAACGGATGGTTGTCATCCAAGTCGTTTGGAATTCCTATAACCATAGCTTCGAGAACTGCTGGATGCTCGAATATAACAGCTTCTATAGACGCTGGTGCTATCTGCCCAATTTGATACTTGAAAATTTCTTTGATTCTTTCGCAGAAAAATACGCAATCGTCTTCGTCATAATAACCACTATCACCAGTTCTTAAAAAGCCTTCTTCGTCGAAAGGATCTTCAGCGACGCTGTTTAAACTTTGATAACCTCGAAAAGTAGTCGGTCCTTTCACTCGTATCTCGCCTTTTTGCATTGGTCCTAGTGTTTTTCCTGTTTCTAAGTCGGAAATCTAAAAGTTAAAATGGACTTGAAAGTTGGTGTTGTCATTTAAAAAATAAATAAAGAAATAATCGCTACTATGAGTTGTTTTGCCATTAGGATCGCAGCAAAATATGTATTATACTCACTTTGAGCGCGGTATTTGTTAAGGGTAATCCGATACTAGTAGGTTTCGCTTTGAAGAAATGATTAGTTGCTTGTGTATACACAGTAGCGATCCCACAACCTTCACTTTGTCCATACCCAACGCGTATTCTACCGTTCGGAAAGTATTTCCACAGATCCTGTTTACGCCAGTTTCAATAAACTTCACTCGGTATATATCTTACTTATTTTGTTGAATATCTGTTTTTCTATTTTTTGGTTTGTACGCGTTTTTAGTTGAAGATAGGAATTCAGATACACATTCGCAGTCGCACGATAGAATTCATAGTTGTATTATCCGCACAAATAGTCACACCCGCTCCGTTTAGTAAAATCGCAGTTGTCCCGCGTCGCGAGTTCATTAAAAGCACATCCTAGACCATCCTTAGTCTTTCCCTATCCCTTCACCCTGTGCAAAGTGTACCAGGACCGGGACAATTGGGTAAGTTACCGCTTATTATTAGTTTTATTTAGTTTCCTATCGCAAATTCACATACATATTTTTTTGGTCCTTCGAGCCACGGATAGAAATACGGATAGATTTTAGATATTCGCGAATCGGTTAATTATAGTTAATTAACCATTTCATTAAAAAAATAGTTGGAGCTTAAATTTAGTAGCTTTATTTCAATTTAAAGTTTTAGTAGTATATGCATACGTTAAAACATTGGTCAATTTTAAACAGCACAAGCATTCAAGGTCATCACAGGTGTTCTCGAATTGGTTTTTCACGTTGGTGGTTTTTGTGTCCAAACACTTTTAGTACATTTTCACAATTTGTTGGAAATATTAACATACATTTCAAATATTTAGAATTTAAAAATGCCACCTACTAAGAAGGAAATTGCTTTAAAATTTTTAGAAGCTAAAAAAGAAGATTTGTTTCTTCGCATACAAAATTTATATGATCTTAGTTTGAATATTAAATCCGCACCAGTTTTAAAAGAATTTAAAATTAAATATCAATTGCTGGAGGAAACGAAACGTGACTTCATAAAAACTGTAGATTCAATTAATGAACTTAAGTTAGAGATTGATGACAACTATATGCCAAATTTTAAACCAATCGATAGCATGTTGGATATATATTGCAACATTCTAGCCACTGCAAAGCCTTTATTTGAATCTAAATCAGAAAATCAAAATCAATCAACCAACGCCACAACTGTAGTAAAACTTCCAAAAATAGAACTGCCTAGTTTTGGAGGAAATATAATGGAATGGCCTGTTTTCTATGAAACTTTTAAAAGTTTAATACATGACAATACCGATTTAGATGCTATTAGTAAACTGCATTACTTGATTGGGAAACTTAGCGGCAAAGCATTAGTAGTCTGTACTGGTATTCCTCTTGTTGCTGATAACTACGAAATTATCTGGAAAGCATTAGTAGAAAAATATCAGGATCCCCGTTCATTAGCTACATATTACATAGATCAAATTTTGAAATTTAAACCAGCGCAACGAGAATCATCTCATTGTTTAAATGCGTTTTTAGAAAAGTTCGATACTGCAGTTAAAGCGTTAAAAACTTTAAATATTACTGATCTGTTTGATTGTGTAATATCACATATCGCTCTTACAAAATTAGACAGTGAAACATTTCGCTTATTTGAATTATCTCGCCCTGGTCGCAGTCATAATTTGCCGACATATGACGAAATTTTAAAATTTATTACAGAACAAACAAGGATCTTGTCTCGAACTAGTAAAACTGAGCCTAACATTACTAAAGTTAGCAAGCCTTCGCCGCAAAAACCTATTCATTCTTTTATAGTTAGTAATGATACTAAAAATACTTCAAATTTTGACCTTTGTAAAATCTGTAATAGTGCCCATTCAATTTACAAATGCGATAATTTTCTTAGCAAGGAACCGGTTGATAGATATAGACTCGCTAAAGAAAAGAATTTGTGTTTGAATTGTCTAAGCTCTCGCCACCGCATTCGTGATTGCCATTCATCAAAAACTTGTAGTTGTTGTTCTGGACGCCACCATACATTGTTACATTGGAATAAACCGCCCGTTGAAAGAAAGCCTGCTCCGCAAAATGATAATAATCCTGAATCGAATCCTATAGCTAGCACTAGTAGCCTTTGCTCAATGTCGCCCACAAATATACAATTAGATGCTTCCTCGAAATATACTATTTTGTTGTCAACCGCTATAGTTAAAATTGCTACTCCCTATGGCCAGAGGTCTATTCGAGTACTGATAGATTCTGGAAGTATGTCAAATTTCATTACATTAAAATGTTGTAGAGATTTAGGATTACCGCTTCATAAAGTTGCTTCCTCAGTTAAAGGAATTGGTTGCTACGAAAAACCTGTGAAAGGTCACGTAGACATTGTTGTTAGTTCGCATCACGACTCTAAATTTATATATACTTTAAATGCCTTAGTAATTGATAAGATTAGTGAAAACTTGCCCGCGCAACATGTAAATGTTAAAAATTTAGACTATTTAAGGCAATTGTCATTAGCAGATCCGTCATTTGATAAACCTTCAGAAATACATGGCATATTAGGTGCCAATTTATTTGCCCAAATATTAGGGTCTGCAAAGGTTACTGGCCAACCTAATTCGCCGGTAGCATTTCAGACTACTTTAGGCTATATCGTTTTGGGCCAAGCGCCAACTATATCTTGTAGTGACAGTATTACTCAGAGTTTTTGTACTTTTGTAGAACCTTTAGAATCCTCTTTAAAGCAGTTTTTTGAATTGGAAGAAGTTCCGCACGCAAATGTAATTAGCGATGATGATTTTAAATGTGAAAGTATCTTCACTTCCACTCACAAACGCGATAGCTTTGGTCGCTATACCGTCTCTTTACCGTTCAAAGAGAATCCCACCTGTTTGGGTAATTCCTTCAATATAGCACGCAATAGATTTCATTATTTAGAGAAAAGATTTGAAGATTCACCGAAACTTAAACGTTGTTATATAAGTGCTATGCAAGACCAAATAGATAAGGGTTATATGACTTTGGTATCGGACACTGAAATTGTAGAACCTAATTATTTTATACCCCATCATGGCGTATTTAAACCGGATAGTACAACCACTCCATTACGCATAGTATTTGATTGTAGTACTAAAACCACTAGTGGGAAGTCTCTGAATGATGTTTTATACACTGGCCCAAAATTACATACCGATATATTCACAATTCTTCTAAATTTTAGATTAATGCCTTTAGCAATAACCGCTGATTTGAGAAAGATGTTTCACCAAATTTTAGTTGCTCCTGAACATAAACAATTTCAATTGCTTTTATGGAGAAATAAGCCCGAGATGCCTTTACAGGTCTATCAATTTAATCGCGTTATATTTGGCTTAAGATCTTCACCTTATTTGGCTTTGCGAACGATTAAGCAACTAGCTTTAGATGAAGGCAGTCGTTTTCCGATAGCGACTGAAACGGTATTAAGGGATACTTACGTGGACGATTTTATTAGTAGCCTGCCTGATTTGAAATCTGCGCAGCAACTGTATCGCGAGTTGGTAGAGTTGTTCAGGGCCGGGGGTTTCGAAATTGCTAAATGGTGTAGTAATTCTACTGAATTTTTAAAAGATATTCCTTTAGAAAGTTGCTTACCGAATGTTGTAGACTTTAGTAGCGATAAAACATCTAAAGTACTTGGACTAAAATGGAACGCCGATGTTGATACATTGTCATTTTTAGTTAATGAAACGCAACCAAAATGCACCAAACGTAGTATGTTATCCACGATAGCCAAAATATACGATCCTCTTGGATTAATTGCACCTATTACATTATTTGCAAAACTGTTGATAAAACAATTGTGGATACTCAAACTGGATTGGGATATAGAACCGCCGCTTGCTATAATCAAATCTTGGGAAGAATTTTCTAAGGAACTTCCAAATTTAAAAGGCTTTCATGTGCCTCGTCACATATCTGTATTTCCGGATAGCGCTGTAGTAGTTGTAGGTTTTGCCGATGCATCTGAAAAAGCTTACGGTGCTGTTGTTTATATTCATAATGTTATGCCAAACAAAAGTATTAAAGTTGCTTTAGTTAGTGCTAAATCTAAGGTAGCACCTGTAAAAACAATATCACTTCCGCGTTTAGAACTTTGTGCCGCACATTTGCTAGCAAAATTAATGACGTCAATTTTAAGCTCGTATAGTTTGCGTGTTCCTATTTCTAAAGTTTATGCATTTTCGGATTCTATGGTTGCCCTTAGTTGGATAAAAGCATCTCCGCATCGCTGGAATACATTTGTAGCAAATCGTGTTGCTAAAATTCAAGAAATCATACAACCCCAATTTTGGTATCACGTTAATGGTGTAGAAAATCCCGCAGATTGTCTTTCGCGTGGATTAACACCCGCCTCTTTGATAAACCACTCTTTGTGGTTGAGCGGTCCTAGTTGGCTCTGTCAGGCAGAGCAAATGTGGCCGATTAAAGAATTACCGCAAGATATAAACACATCGCTAGAAGAGAAATCTTTAGCATTGCATAACATAAACGAAACACCATTTTCGCATCCTGTTTATGATTTAATTTGTAGAGTATCGTCTTGGTCAAAATTATTGAACACTACTGTGTATGTTTGCAGATTTTTAAAATTGTTGCCTAGTAAAGGACTAATAACGCTGTCAGATTTAGATAGGGCTGAACAAGTGTTATTGCGCGTTGTACAAATGAAGGTTTTTCGCAGCGAATTGTCAATTTTGAGGAAGGGTAATTTTCCAGTGCACTTAAGGAAGCTACATCCTTTTATTTCTGACGGCATAATTCGCGTAGGCGGACGCTTGAGAAACGCTAACTTAACATTTGATCAGCAACACCCGTATTTATTGCCAAAAAATGAACCATATACAAATTTAATTATCGATCATTATCACCGCAAGCATCTGCATACAGGACCACATTTACTTTTATCACTACTTAGACAAAAATACTGGATACTCTCTGGCCGTGGTATAGTCCGCAAGAGAGTAAATCAATGTAACGTTTGTTTTAGAAATAATCCGAAGCCTACATTTCCGCTCATGGCTGATTTGCCTTTGCCACGGGTTACCCAAGCCAAACCTTTCTTAAATACTGGCGTTGATTATTCGGGGCCATTTTATGTCACTTGTAGTAGAGGAAGAGGCATCAAAGCTCAAAAGGCATACATTTGTTTGTTCGTTTGTTTGGCTGCGCGCGCAGTGCACTTGGAGCTCGCGTCTGATTTGTCTACAGACACCTTTTTAAATGCATTTAAACGCTTTTTAGCTCGTCGCGGTCCTATATCTACCATGTACTCGGATAATGGAACTAATTTTGTGGGAGCAAAAGGTAAATTAGATGAAATAAACAAATTTGTTCTATCTAGCGAATATAAATTTACCATAAATCAAGAACTTGTTTCAAAGCATATTCACTGGAGGTTTATTCCACCCAATGCTCCTCACATGGGAGGTATCTGGGAAGCTCAAAATAAGAGTGTTAAAACTCATTTGTTTAAAGTCGTAGGCACACAAATTTTATCTTTTGAGGAGTTTAGCACAATTTTGACACAAATCGAAGCATTATTGAATTCACGGCCCCTTTCTTGGCTTAGTTCGGATCCTTCAGATCCACAGCCATTAACACCTGCCCATTTTTTAACACTTACACCCTTAACGTTTTTGCCAGCCATAGATGTTTTGAATAGAGGAGTGAATCTCCTTACCCGCAAAGAAATGTTAGATAATTTAGTTCAATCTTTTTGGAAAAGATGGCATATAGAATATTTGAATACTTTGCAAATTCGCATGAAGTGGAATACTCCGGCATGTCCAGTCAAAGTGGGAACTCTTGTTCTTATTAAACAAGATCATATTGCACCTCTTCACTGGCCTTTGGGAATCATTGAAGAGGTATACCCAGGCAAAGATGGTATTATAAGAGTAGCTACAGTTCGGACACAAAACACTACTTATGAACGACCAGTGGTAAAATTATGTCCTTTACCCTCGCAATAGTTAGTTAGTAATAATAATTTCGCTTAAAGTTTTTTTTTTTTTTTAGTTACATGCATTCTTTGGTTTAATTTTTTAGAATACTTTATTGCTGTTTGAAATTGATTGCATCACTTTCAGGCCGGGGGGATGTTTACGCCAGTTTCAATAAACTTCACTCGGTATATATCTTACTTATTTTGTTGAATATCTGTTTTTCTATTTTTTGGTTTGTACGCGTTTTTAGTTGAAGATAGGAATTCAGATACACATTCGCAGTCGCACGATAGAATTCATAGTTGTATTATCCGCACAAATAGTCACACCCGCTCCGTTTAGTAAAATCGCAGTTGTCCCGCGTCGCGAGTTCATTAAAAGCACATCCTAGACCATCCTTAGTCTTTCCCTATCCCTTCACCCTGTGCAAAGTGTACCAGGACCGGGACAATTGGGTAAGTTACCGCTTATTATTAGTTTTATTTAGTTTCCTATCGCAAATTCACATACAGATCCTTTATATGCATTTCACTGATGGTACTTCCTCCAAAGATGAAATCTTTTAGGCTGTCTATTTTGGCGTGTCTGGTATTTACTTCAGTGAATCGTCGTGCATAGATGGACGAAAGAAAAGCTACGGTTACCTATGGTTCAACGAAACTACATCAATTTGTATTCCATATTTTTGGGTTTTGATATTTGTGGTATTGCGGAATTTTAGTAATAAAAAGTTTAAACTGTTTTAATCTGACGTGTCGTCAATGTACACATTGGTTTGTTCAAAGAACTGTAATATTAAAATAAAATATTAAGTTTTCATTTTCTATGGAGGTACGTAATATTTTGTATATCTTCTGAATTTTTAAATGTGGATGATAATCATTATAGGATTTTAGAATATATTGAAATTACCTCAGAAAAAATAAATAAAATTTTAATCTCATGCAACATAAGAGTTGCTCATTAAAACAAACACGATCCTAAATTTCTTTACGTAAAACCTAAATATATTACCCCAAAACACAATTTATAAATTATAATTGCCAATTTTTCGAATATGTACCTACTTTTTAATGATATGAGTTAAACTACAATCTTTATTGTTTTTTTCATTCTGTACACGTTCAAATTTATATATTTTCGGTAACAAACATTTACCTTATGGATATAAAAGCTAAATATACAATACCTAAATAAAAAAAAACAATCTTATGCAATTGTATCCATTACTTTAGCTTAACATGTAAAGATATCTTTTTTCGACTACCACAATTGAAAGTATAACCTTACTACACTCATTTCAGCGCAGAAGTAAAATAACTTTCGTTACTTTACCGTACCGAATTGAAGTACCAACGTGTTACTTTCGGTACTTTACGGTACTATTCTGTGAAAATTTTGAAGTTTTTTTTGGGTTTGGTTGCCAAAGTAGCTGTCAAACAATCTGTCATTCAAATATAAATCATCTGTATTCTGAACACTACAAATGCAAGTAGGTAAATTAATTTTAGGAAGTGGTAATCAAACTAATGCGCTAATGGATCTATTAGCGCAGTGTTGGAATTTTTACTAGTATATTAATATAATATAGTATATTAAAACACAAGTGTCACAATGACGGTAGTTGACAAATCATTGTGACGTACGTGTTCTTTGCAGTATTTTTTGTAATTTGCACATTAATCGCCCATATTGCATTTCGGTAAAAAATCGCATTACCACACTGTGTCGTCGTTTGTTTTAGCTTTATTGTAGCATCAAATTAGAAAATATACTATCTAAAAAATTATAGTATATAGAGATCTACAATCTTTTTTAGTGTGGTAGTTAAAACCTAAGTAATTGATGCTTGTTAGGCCAGAGGGTAGCTTTGGCATCATCATTACGACTTCGGAAAAATCCGATTGTGATCAGAGTGAGATTTGAACCCGCGACCCCATGACCGATAGCCAAGCGTGCAAGCTACTATGTAAGCTATCAGCCGGGCTATATAAGTGTAATATGTTTTTATTTTGAACTGTTATAAGTTCATTTATAATTAAAAAAAGAAATTACAAAGTATTACTTACATGAAAAATGTAGAAATTAATATTCAATTTTCGTTTTAAGTTCTTTGAAGTACCCAATGTCCACATTGATAAAAGATTAAAAAAGAAGTATTTGTAAAAAGTTGATTTTGTTTATCGAATTTCCCCAATACCAAGAACACCTACTTTGTATCTTTCCACTAATTCTAGGAATGTTTCTGGCGTAAATTTGGCGTTGTATAACCTTTTTCCGCCGTTTGAGAAAATAGTAGTTGTCGAAATGAAAGCAGATATCCAGTAGAATGGCGTGTAGTAAAGAGCTGTTTCGAAGTTGGAGAAAGTTAAGCTGAAAAGTCGAAAATCTTTTAAACAATATGTAATGAAAAATGTGGCTTTTAAAAGAAATAAGTTTACCCACGCTAAAAAAAAAAAATGAATCAGATATTTATAGTGTCTTAGTAAGTTAAGAGAATGTAAAAAATGCCTCTCTCAAACCGGAACTACTGCTATTTATTACTTTAGATATAATATCTATAACAACGAGTTGTTTGTACCCCGAACTAAATTTAAAGTTGGAATTTTGTATTTTTTTATTTTAAAATTAAAAAATTCAAAACGAAAATTGAAAGTGTGTCTGGCGGCCATATCTATCTGACCGACGTAATTGGATTATATATTTTTTTTTAATTTTTTTTTTTTAATTCATTCTTATCCAACAGCAGAAAAAAATCTGCGCATTACAGGATAGTAATTATAATAAATATATGTAGAAAGATTTTTTTTTTTTTTTTTTTTGCTTTCATGGGCAGGTTTAACCCCGTGAGGCAGCTCGGCCTTAAGACCTATTGTGCCCCCATGATGTCTTAACCCTCTCGACCTGGTTGTACTCGAACAAACAGGTCCGCAAGTTGGTCGAGAGTTAATTTTCTTATACTGGGTTCGTCCAAATATGTAGAAAGATACAACAAAACCTAAAATTTATAATAATAAAGGAAAAGAAAAAAAAAGAATATTAAACTATGTCCTATGAACTAAAACAACATAATATTCACAATTTGAACCTAAATATACAGTGGCAGAGATAATTAGAAATAATGATAAAGAAATATAACCTGACCATGAAAATGGAAAGTGCTACCTGCACGTATATAAAAAAAGAAAAAATAATAATAATAACACAATAAAACGTATAATTCATAATAGTAAAGAGGAAAAAGACAAAGAAAAAACAAAATTAAAAATAATGTTAAACTATGCGCTTAAAACTAATATAATATAATGCAAGTACAATATATATAGAATTATACAGTGTTATACAGTGTGATGATTTATCACAATAGAAATGAAAATGAAAGAAAAGTGCTACTCATTCCCACAAGCTACATATTTCTTCAATGAGGGAAGACTAACATTGAAAATATCTATTCCGCTGCAAATTAAATTTATATTTGAACACATATATGCTGGTAATTTAATATCCCTGAACTAATTTACAACAAGTGTTCATTTTGTGGTGTTGTTCCATTGACCTTTTTAAATTTTAGCCAAAGAAGTCTAAATAATGGCATACTAGTATTGCCATTTTTTAGATTCGTAAGACATAATAAATAATAACATCAATATTTCTTTATTACAAAACGTTGGATCAAAACAAAAAAAAAAATACTATACCGAGAAATAAACACATATTACCAACATGATCGCATAAAAAGACTTTAATCTAAGGTTATTGAAATTGTTCAAAATGGCCGCCACCTTGATTTTGACAAAGTTGTATTTTCTCAACTGTGGGTCTTATCATTTTTCTAAACTGGTCTCTAGTAATTCCGTTAATGGTCATTCTCACTTTGTTTTCTAAATCTTTGCGATTGGCTGACGGGGTTGCGTATACTTCGTCTTTAATGGTGCCCCAGGCAAAAAAGTCTAATGCCCGGTTTCTGAAACGTTACACAGCAGTTACGTGTGCAGTACCTGGCGTTTGAACAAAAATAGTCTTTGTTCGATTGCTAGATACTGAACAGATAACTGTTGGTTAACGTTCCAGAAACCGGGCATTAGAGAGTTAGATCCGGTGATATGTTTTAATGTTTATTTTTATGTCAAGAAATATCAAATTTGGCACAGTTGTACTCAAAATGTTATCTCGAAATCAAAATGTCGAAAAATATACAGGTATAGTCCCATTTAAAAATCGAAAATCAAAGTCATTTCCGATAAAACCAAAAGTGACAAAAATTTATTGACTATGTCAAAAAATGTAAATTTATGTCCCGTACTTAATTTCCGAATTTCGTTTCTCTATCTCAAATACTTCAGAAATTATAGGGGCGAGCCACCTCCCAGGAACACTCGGTATATTTGCCTCGTGTTGAGAAAGAAAAAATAATGAATCTGAATCTATTCTGGATAGTTAAAACCTAATAAATCGAGCAACGGAGGATGAAGCAGCAACAGTTTTGGCAATTGATTCAATAACAAACATTCGAGAATTTAAAGAATTCACAAAAGGTGCAAATATAAGTAAAATACATTTACAAATTATTATAAAGGATGTTCTGCCTCTTGAACCAACATTTAAATATGTTTTTGGAAATGCTGATGAAGATGAAGATGTTAGATTCTAGTTTGGGGGTTAGCAAAAATTTCATTGTTGTCCTTTTTGTTAGGGTTGTGAAAAATACCTGAACACTTCTGGCATATGTATGTATTGAGATTGTATCATACGGCAATTTTGCCTTACCCATGCTTCAACTTCCAGCAGTAGAGATATTTTACGTGACAAACATCGCATTGATCCAGGATGTACGGTTTCACATCCTATTCAAGACGTAGGCATTTTCTGATTTTTATCCAAGCTTAAAAACCGTACCATCTCGGCCTGGGTTCGTACCAGCGCCTATCGGATGAAAGCCGAACATAAAACCATTCAACCGTTCAAACGTTTTTAGTCATTTGTAAACTTTTGTATCAATTATCATGTTTAATCACAAAATAATCGAGAATTCTGATAATCCGAACTACTTTATTAACAAATAAAATCGTTAAAAAGTTTGGTTTGTGTTTCTTTTTGCGAATTTTACTTCAAAGCCTGAAATTCCAAATTCCGACATTAAATTTTGTATTTAAGTTAATTTTGGATTACGAATGACATTCTTTATCTATAGTATTTTATCTGAAGTAATAACTAACACCGGTTTTTGAGACATTTTCACGTTTTTTAGAATTTTACTTAGCAGTATATTTCATTTGCTTTTTATTTCCATCGGAAGCTCATGCTTTTGTAGCACAGAATTTTTCTCAATACTTTCCGATAACACACCATATAATGTGTATCTATATAAATTGTCACAAAAGCTACATGTAACGACATTTTTTGTTCGGTTCTGAATAAAAGATCTTAATGTTAAAATGTCGTATGTGTCCAGGAACCATTTGAGAAACGTAGGTATACATTTGGCAACACTGCAGTAAAGCAAATAAATGTAAATATTTGACAGTAATGATTTGATTGAAATCAATTTGAAATACAAATTCATTGTTCTATAATGTTGTCAAATGGGTTTTTCGTGAAACTACGTCAATGAAGAAATGTTAAGAATAAACTTTTAAACCAAAATTAAAACATTAACGAAATAATACTAGTAAAAATTCTTCTTTAAACTACATTGCAGCTATCTATATTAATAGATATCGAAGAGTAAGACTTAGTTACGCCCTAAAAGAACTGAACATCAATAGTTTAAACAAACGAACCATTATACAACATTTTAATATTAACATTTTTTATTCAGAAGCGAA
Source organism: Cetonia aurata (assembly GCA_949128085.1). Taxonomy (NCBI): domain Eukaryota; kingdom Metazoa; phylum Arthropoda; class Insecta; order Coleoptera; family Scarabaeidae; genus Cetonia; species Cetonia aurata. The sequence continues at coordinate 11,098,105 of OX421882.1, read as the reverse complement.
CGAAGAATGTCGCTGCCTGTGGCTTTTCTCACAATTTATACACACCTTGTGTATGATTTTTTTTTCACATATGCAATTTATATTACCTAATTATTGACAAAGCTTGCAACATGGAGTAATTCGTATGCAAAACAGCTTTTGGTAAACCCGTAGTTCCACTACTGAAGAAAATATTCGATACGTTGTGAATATCGTCTACATCATCAGGTCCGAATGTAGCTTCATGCGGTGATGGTTTCAAATAATCAGCCAGTGTTGCATATTTGTCATGCGTTCCCATCACTACGATGGCGGGTTTGCTTTCCAAAGATTCAGTTGCCTTTTCAATGAGTTCGATTGCGTTTTCTTGTACAAATATCATTCTTGGGGAAACGATTTTCAGCAAGTGTATGGAATTCCTCAAGGATATTGAGGGATCCAACGTTACAGTTACTGCATTCAAATATAGTGTGCTGTATATTGGTAGGATAGTGTCCATGTTATTATCACTGCATGTCACTATGATGTCGTTCGATTTGATTCCTTGTCGTCTCATCTCTAAGGCTATTCGTACTAATTTCGTGTTGACATCTTCATAAGTTTGTTCTTCATCTGTATGGGTATTAACCTGCAAGGAATTAGTGTCTCCAATAGACTAATGGTGTGATTTTATTCATATCTGTATCTATAGCATCGTAAGTTTATCTTAAGTCTCTACGCACTAAGAAATACGGTATTAGAACTTGACATGACAGAAGTACTATCGGTAGTTTCCTCATGTCTAAGTGCATATGTAGTTTAAAAACGAGCAAAGTTGTGAAAATTAATACTAACACTCATGTTTCGAAGAAAAGAAATAGCTTTAGCAGTAGGTGTTGCAGTTATTTTGTTTTGGAATTGGAGGTAGTGTTATTAGTGCGTAGTATACAGTAGTATCAGCATATATACCAACTTAAAAAAGCAACTTTTACTTTTCAAAATTTAACATGCAATTCTTAGCAAAACGTTGATAATTTGTGACAGACATGAATTTCTTGTGTACAAAGGAACAGGAAATAAACTCAATATTACATTTGTAACCATAAAATTCGAGCATCCTCTATTTTGTATGAACGTAAAATTCTTATGGTTACAATTGTGATAGTATTTATAACCATAATTATTCATAACGTAACACCTAAAACGGGCTTTATCTGGTAAGTTTTGTAGGTGCTACATGCAAGTATTCATCGCCTTGAAGAAATCAGTTTTTCTCGATTAATTATTTCGCATCGTCCGACCAAGTAGATTGAGTTTAGTGACACTCGAAAAACTTTTGTACGGACCACGGCTTGCAAGTAGTTTTATCGAACACATTTGGTTGCTCACCTCGGCTTGCAATCCCCAAACTCGCTTGATAAAGTCCTACTTTCAAGCCTTGGTGTGTAAATAACTATTAATTTAGCCAAAAGCTTTAAAGTAATACCTCTTCTTTTTGTTTAAGGGATAGATAAAGTATGCCATAATTGACGAGAAATAATAATAAATACGTAGATGTATTTGTATTTACCTGCATTATACTATCTTTGTATTTTTTTATTTTATCGAATATCATCCTTCCCAGTCCTCTCTCTTCTATTGTTATTTTCATCTGAGGACCGTAAATAATGTTGTTTATTCGTTTCGGCAGCATATCTGAAAATTGAGAAATTCGTGATTGGTACTAGATAAACACAATTCGTCGAGTCAGCAATTATATCTATGGTTCACTATCCACAGTTCGTTTAATAAAATAAATTGTTAACTCTGAACTTCAAAATAAAGTATTGTTTGCCAGATGTTTTACATATACACTACTAAATATTCTCTTATCAGTATTTGATGTCCGGTCCCTTTTTTTTTGTTAAATACATGATGTTTTGTAAAGGTTGTTTGTGAAAATAGGAGGTTGTAGGTATGTTTAGTTTTAGTTTATTGTATATTTTCTGACGAAGCCGTTGTACGGCGAAACAGTCATTTTAACATCTTTAACAATAAAGTATAAATCTCACACCTAGTTGCTGTCTATTAATTAATTGTATAGAGACAAACAAACGTGTGGTCAATTAATTGTTTGGTAATATTCTTTTATTTAACAAGAGCATAACAAGACCATTTTCCAAAAAAAAAAAAAAAGAACAAACGCAAAGTAAATTAAAGTGTAAATTTAAAAGCTTAGTGAACGAAGAAAATAGAGTTATAAGTGTGAAAATATGAATTCAAAACATTAATGTAGTTTACTACTTTTCTTTTTCATCTGCGAGTTCCGCCACGGGTTTAGAGATTCTTATTTCAAATTTCAATATACATCCATAGTGGTACATCCAAATTTATGCAATTATCAGAGAAATTCCTTTATAATGTTATTGAAAATCTCAAGCAAATGGGCTTCTGTTTTATCAGTAACGCCCAATATGTAAACCTCACGAGCACCATATTAAATGCTTTTAGTAACAGATTTATGATATTTCCAAACACAAGAGGTGCTCTTTTCAGATATTGGATATTTTTAATGTTTCTTGTGTAATTCTGTGTAATCTAAATATAGATTAGATTAGATTAGATCTAATTAGGGTAACATTGCACTGCGACCTGTCGATCTATTGTGACCCCCTACATCAGCTGTAAGCTGCTAGGGTTTGCCCGCACTTATAGCTCCCCATCCAGTCTAAGAATTTTAATAAATTGCAATAGCTGTGATGGTTTCAAGGAGGATATTTCTCCCTCGTCTATGACGTCTTTGCCAAAATAGTTGGCACGAATTTCTGTGATGGCAGTGCAGTTGGATATTAGGTGTTCCAGACTTTCACCTTCCGCTCCACAAAACCTGCGATCACTATTCTGTTTCAGACCTATCCTTGTCATGTGTTCCCCCAGATGACAATGCCCTCTCAGAAAACCTGCAAGGAGGCGTACTCTGTTTCCGCTTAATTCTAGCAGGGTCTTTGCTCTTTTCTTACTGTAATTTCCAAGGAATATCTTGGAATGTCTCAGACCAGGGAGATTTTCCCAGAGGGAAGCTCTGAGCGTCTCCTCCCTGTCTTTGAGTTCTTTTTTGTAGGTGCTCATCCCTATGCCGCAGAACGGTTCTGGTCCCACAAACGAAGTTGTGGCGGCCCTTCTTGCTAATAGATTAGCTAGCAGTATGTCCTGGTACCCAGCATAGTGCCACTTTGTTTTCTTTGCCTAGATTATTTAGTCTGCCAAGACATTCCCAGACTAATTTCGAACTGATGGTATTAGAGCTCAGTGCCATTATGGCTGCTTGGCTATCGGAGAAAATCACAATGCTCTGCTTCCGATAGTTCCTATCAAGGTTCAATTGAGCACATCTTCTAATCGCATTTACTTCCGCTTGGAAGACACTGGGGTATATTCCTATTTGCTCTGAATATTTGGTTCCTGACCCGAATACCTCTGCACCTCTTCCTTTATCAGTTTTGGAACCGTCCACATACCATTTAATGGCATTTGCCTTTAGGGAGTAGGCGGAGGATTCTCCTTTCCAATCTCTCTTATTGCTCAGCTTCGTAACAAAATTCTTTTCGAAGCTGAATTTTCTAACCACTTCGTCATCCGGTAGACTTAGAAGTGGGGAGAATCCCGCTCGAGGTGACCAAGCCCTCTGGCACGGAGTCTCGTACCCTCCAGTCCCCGTTCTAACTAGTCTGTACATTGCCGCATGGGCTGCTCCCTCCACTACTAAGTGTAGGGGTGTGATGTCTAGGATGACCTCCAGGGCCGCGGTTGGGCATGTTCTCATAGCTCCGGTTATGCATACGCATGCCAACCGTTGCAGCTTGTCAAGGGCCTTCCTTGTTGTGACCTGTGTGACCTTCTGGAACCAGGTTATACGTTACCATAGGTCTTACTATGCCGATGTACAGCCATCGCAGTATATTTGGGTTGCAGCCGCATGTTTTGCCTGCTAGGTTCCGGCAAATCATTAAGGCTCTTGTTGCCTTATTCATTGTTAATTCAATATGCTTGTTGCACAGAAGTTTTTCGTCTAGGGTTACTCCTAGATATTTGACTTCTGTTTTACATTCAATTACTGTTGCATCCAAACGGATGTCTTTCATGTTCGAGGTTTTCCTCTTCCTAGTGAAAGGTACAATCGTGGTTTTCGCCGAGTTGATACTCAGCCCCACTCATCGACACCATTCACTAGTGATTCTAAGGCTTGTTTATATATACTGTCTATATATAACATTAATAATTCATTATTGTCTATTATATCATTATTGCATGATAATTAACGTTTATTTACACGTTTCAGTTACCTTTTTTCAATATACTGTGCACAGGATATGCAACAATGTTTAAGGTTTGTAATGTTTTTTCCCTTTATAGGTTTTGAGTGGTGTATTAATTGTATTATTTGTAAAAGTAACTGTATACATATAGCAAAATTGTACATAACTGATTGATCCAGCGCTAATAACAATAACCTGTCACTACTACGGAAATGTTTAAAATATTGCTTATAAACTAGTTGTTTAAATTATTTTGGTAAAAAAGGACAAATCCCAAAACGAGCTCATATTACTCCTGCTTTAGTTAAAATTTGTTCCGTATAAATCTTACACCGTTTAGTTTTTTTGTGTACATTAATGAATTAATGATATTTTTAGCCGGATAACTTTACCAAAACAGGTTATTACTTGGTATGTTGGTTGTATAAGCATAGTTCATAGAGCAACAAATTTAGGACATACCTACATATCTCGCAAAAATTATCAACAACTGGATAAAGTTTCTTGAAGAAGCCCAAAGTGTCGAAAGCTTGGGTTAAATTAAAAGAATCTCTTTGCTTGTTTCTTGACTGCTGTCAAGGTCAGAACAATAAATAAAAAAATTTAAAACAAAGAAGTAATAACAGACTTAGAGGAAATTAGGAGGAAGAAACCTTACCAAGCATTCTCCAGCTCGATCAATCACAAACACACAGAACAAAAGAAACAAATTTTACAAATAATTAGACACAAACGCTTCTTAACAATATTTATATAATTTTTTTAATTAATTTAAGGTCAAATACGTTCATAGACTCGGCAGTTCGGAACTAATTATTAAATAACAATTCGTAATCACTTACATTTTGTTTTTATTCTCTTTGATTTTCATTTCCTATTTATTGTTGAGATTGTAAGCGTGATACATAATTTAATTCAATAATAATAATAATATTAATTGATTAGCATTATAGACATAGATATATGGGTATTATTATCATATATACTAAAAAGAAGAATCGTCGTAAGGTGCTATTCCTTAAGCTTTCAATGATTACAATGACCTCCAAATTTTTACAGTTTTAACAAAAAGTATGATTAATTTCGATTCACACACATTTCTTTCGCTTCATATCTTTCTTCTGCATTAGTGCAACACCCTGCATAGTTTACTTGTTTAAAAAATGCATCTTTTATTGAAGATAGTAAATGTAATTAAAGCAAGTAAGTAAACTTATTCTTCCTTCTGTTAAAAATAAAATTTTTTAAATTAAGTAATTTGGGTATTTCAATCAGCTCATATCGTTTTTAGAAGCAGTAAGCAGTAAGCATTATGTGATTTAAGCATGCGATATCCTTAAGGGAATCATAATTGTCTTCTTAAATTAAGTACGCCCCCCTTTGAACGAAAGGGTAGAATGCATCTGCTCAAGAAATGGACATTTTTATGATACATATTTAAGGTAAGTAAGTTTAGTTATATTAAAGTATTTGTTAGAAGTCCGTAGGCAAATAATACACAAGTTTAATTAAAACCACAGTTCTAAATAGACAAATAGCAACAGGCAAAAGTGTCGTATTTATACTTTATATACTGACTTCCAGAAAAATTGCAACACCTAGAAGTTGTCGAATGATTTTATTGAAATTTTCAGGAAACGTTTATTTTCATTAAACAAATTGATGATTAAAATTTGAATAAAATCTAGCCAGTGGTTTTTTTTTTGCAGGTTGTTTCCATAGCACATAGTAACTATAAATTTGAAGTATTAGACCATTTAGTAACTGTCAAGTTTGCAAATTGTTGTTGTTACGTCACAATTTCGTTCTGCACTTGATAACAATGCCGAGAGTACGTCAGCATCAACATTTTGTCCAATTAAGTGATTTTGAACGTGGCCGTATTATTGGTATGAGAGAGGCCGGACTTTCGCTAAGAGAAATTGCTCGTCGTGTAAACCGAAATGTTTCAACGGTATTGAGGTGTTGGTCCAAATGGTCCGAGGAAGGGGTTCAACATCGTCGCCGTGGATCTGGACGTCCTCGAAGGACTACAGATCGCGAAGAACGTCGCTTAAGACTTTTGGCCACAAGAGATAGATTTTCAACAACTCGATCAATTGCAAATGATTGGATGAGAGGTACAGGACTCAGAATGTCAATGTCAACTGTTTATCGCCAGATAAGATCTTATGGATTGCGTTCATATCGTCCATTTTTATGTCTTCCTCTTACACCACTTCACCGTCTACGCAGACTAGAGTGGAGCAACTTAAGGGTTAATTGGGCGCAGGAATGGCATCAAATTCTGTTTAGTGACGAGTCCCGATTTTGCTTGTGGGCCCACGATGGTCGTAGGAGAGTCAGACGGATGCGTGGAGAACATAAAAATCCAACTTTTTTTGTGGAACGCAACACAGCCCTCACTCAAGGAGTTATGATATGGGGTGCAATATGTTATGGTAGCAGATCACCCTTGGTCTTTATTGGCGGCAACCTTAACGCAGCTGGTTACATTGCTAATGTGCTACAACCAGTTGGCCTTCCATATCTTCAGGGGCTGCAAAATTCCATTTTCCAGCAGGATAATGCGCGCCCTCATACGGCAAGGGCTACAACACGGTTTTTGGAAGAATCTAACATTGTCGTCCTCCCATGGCCTGCTCGGTCGCCTGATTTGTCGCCCATTGAACATGTATGGGATATGATTGGAAGGCGAATAGGTAATTTACCGCACCCTCCAGATAATTTACACGATCTTCAACAACGGATTCAAGAAGCTTGGGACGATATACCACAAGCAGCTATAGATCACTTGATTAATAGCATGCCAAGGCGTCTAGATGAGTGCATTACAAATCGTGGCGGAGCAACTCATTATTGAAAAAACTATTAAAGCTTTTGTTCTTTTGTTTTTAAAACTTAATCATAACTTTGTTTCATAGAAATAGACGTTTTCTGAAAATTTCAATAAAATCGTTAAACAGCTTCTAGGTGTTGCAATTTTTCTGGAAGTCAGTATACATCAGAGATTAAATCCGAAACCTATTCCAATTATAATGGCAATGACTACTGCTTACTTAGTTTATCCTACAAAACGTTTTAAATGGGCTGACCTGCAAGAGGAATTTTTAAAAATGTGCAACAAACTATTAACCGCAGTAGCTGCCACTGCTGGGCTAGAAAGAATTTGTTCAACATTCGGTCTTGTACATTCAAAACTTCGGAACAAATTAAGCAAAGAAAACGCTGGAAGATTAACATTTATGTGTCGGTATATTAATCGAAATGTGTGGGATAAGGATAAGGCATCAAATTTAGGTTTTGTTTGGGAATCATTTGATAATGGAAGTGTGGGAGCAGTGAGTGAAACATCAAGAAATTTGCAGTCTTTATTATATTAAGGTTTTCCCCCATAATAAATAAGTAAAAGGCTTTCATTCTTTATTTGTACAGATAATTTTAACACTTTACTTATTAATAATTTTCATTTTTTAACCAAAATAAAAATATCGAATACATGTTATAGCAAAATATCGGATATATATCATTATATCAGATATTTTTTTTTATATTTTCAATAAATGATATTAACGATCCCTGGTTAGCAATAGTTTGTATAGTTTTATTAATAAATTAATGTTTTTTAGTATTAGTTGGGTTTTCGTTTTCTGATTTTGTAAACATTTGTTGCTTGGTCAAACTTCAATGGACAATACTCTATACTATGTAAATTAAATTAAGGGGATATAAAGATCAACAGGCATTATAATATAAAGGGTTCAAACTTTTTCTTTAAAAACAAATCGTATGTTTCAAGTACGACTAGTTTGTGAGACAAATCTTCTGGTTTCAAAGTAGAGTATTGGAGGAAACTATGATGTGTTGAACCTGGGCAAACTGGTTTCATAGGTATACTTTGCTACTGCGGCGCAGTACTATCACGGGCCGTGTACTCTGCATGCATTTCCGGTGTATATACGTTGAAATGTTATAGGACGGTTTATTAAAGAGACAAGTAAAACGGCAAAGGAAGCCACACAATCTAGCACACGTGCAGAAAAAGGAACGTTACGTAATGCTATTAGTTAAAACATTTTTTGAAATGTTTATCGTAATTTAGGGAATTCATAAAAAATCATATCAGAGTAAAAGATGAACACTTCAATACGTTGCTTTATTTGGAGGGTAATATTAAACTTCTTTATCAACTCGCTAATTAATAAAATAGTTTATTTCATAATTCTATTACAGAAAATTGTGGTTATACATACTTTCCATAGATTTTGCAACAAAAACCATTTCAAATAGATTTTTTATTTAGTAATCCAAAACAATAAATCGACTAAGACAGTATTGATATTTGCATAGAAATTAGTTTAAATACATGTCTTTAATTATCAGTCTGATCAAATAATTGGCTCAAGTCTCCGCTTAGGGCAATTTGTCGTATTTGTGGTCTAGCTAACTTTCCAGTGGGTGTTTTCACAAATTTCTGCACGATCTTCAACCCAGCCCTTAATTTTTCCCGTTCCGACACTTTATTGTTAACAAAATTTAGTAGCTCTTCTTCGGTAACGTCGTGGCCTTTCTTTAAGACAACAAGTCCAAAGGGATGGTTGTCGTCTAGATCGTGCGGAATACCCACAACTATAGCTTCAAGCACTGCTGGATGTTCGTACATTACGACTTCTATAGATGCTGGTACGATGTGCCAGCTTTGGTATTTAAACATTTCTTTGATTCTATCACAGACAAATAAACAATCGTCTTCGTCATAATAACCACTATCTCCAGTTTTTAGAAAGCCTTCTTCGTCGAAAGGATGTTCCTGTGTAGAATCTATGCTTAGGTAGCCTTTAAAAGCAGTGTCTAATTTCACGCGTATTTCACCCCTTTGATTCGGTTTTAGGATTGTTCCCGTTTCTGGATCAACAATCTGAAAAGGTAAGATGGTTTAAATTAGGTTGAAATATTTGTATGAATAATTTTGTTATCTTTTTCGTTCAATGTTACAGCAGTGATACTAAATTATAACCTATATACATTCAAAAATATACCGCCAATATGGATAATAATAAATAACATAATAATAAACTAAGAATAACATTTTGATATAAAAGAATTCACGTAAAATGAGATAGCATTGCTATGAAGAATAATAAATGGTAAGCGAATCCCACAGGCATTGGGATCAGGAGAGATGGAGAACCGAATGGCGAAGATATCAGTTTAGGGGACTCCACTTGCCGACGCGAAACATTGCAAAATCCTCGGGATTGATCCAAGCGAGGAAACACTCTGCAAGGCAGTTTTCATGACCAGGAACAGACTAACACTAATTACGGGAGTGTTAACTAGTCACTTTTACTGCCGAATACTTTTATTTTAAATTTTCTTTTATATTTTACTCCCGTAGTATACATTTTTCTAAATACACTTACTTTAAGCACTACGTTTATGAAAGGTATGCCGCTGCTATTGGGCTTCTTCTTCAGGAAGTGACAAGTTTCATCTACATATACACTAATAACTGCACCAGCTTCAGTTTGCCCATAACCCACACGTACATCCGTGTTTGGGAAGTATTTCCACAGGTTTTTTAGGTGGGTATCGCTGAAGGTGCTTCCACCGACTAATAGAGTTTTCAGATTGTTGGTTCTCGCATTTTTAATATTTTCTTCATCAAATCGCACCGCAAAAGTGCAAGCTAAGAAGGCAAAGGCCACCTATAATTTTAAAGAAATCGATGATTTATTATCAGAGTTAGTATTTTTACACACTTTATATTTTTCTACTAGTTCCAGGAATGTTTCTGGAGTAAAGGCGTCTTTGTATAGTCTTTTTCCTCCAAATGAAAATAATGACGTCGTGAAGGTGAATGCAGAGATCCAATAGAATGATGTATAAAACAGTAATGTTTCACCAGTACCGAAAGCGTACCTAGAAACGAACTTTTAAGAAAAGAAAGCTAGAGGTGGTTAATTAATCTAAGATAACTACAATTTGTTGTGAAAGTAGGTATGTTATAATACCTGGATATTTCGCAAGCTTTCAACATAGAATAATTAGTATGCAAAATAGCTTTTGGCAATCCACTAGTTCCACTGCTGAAGAATATATTAGAGACATTCTGAATATCAGTCACGTCAGCCGGTACAAATTTCCTCTCGTCAGGGTGAGGTTTTAAGAATTCAGCCAGTGTTGCATATTCCTTGTGCGATCCCATAACTACGATTTCTGGTTTCTTCTCCAGGGATTCTACTGCCTCTTCGATAAGACCAACTGCCTTTTCTTGGACGAATATCATCTTTGGGGAAACTGTCTTCAACAAATGCACAGTAGTCCTTAACGGTATGGATGGATCTAAAGTTACTGTTACGGCATTCAGATACAACGTGCTGTAGACGGGTAGGAGTGTGTCCATATTATTACTGGAGCAATTTAATATAACATCGTTTTGTTTGACTTCTCTGCGTCTCATTTCCAGGGCCATGCGCACCAATTTCGTGTTAATTTCTGCGTAAGTTTGTTCTTCACCAGTGTGGGTATTTATCTATAATGAACTTCATTATTTAATAATGTTTTGCGAAAACAATCGATTTGTGGTTATTAAAACAAGTTTTGAGTAGGTACATGCGTGTTATAGAATTCGTTTATCGAATAAAGATTCAGAAAAATTTTCTTATTTGTCATTCTTCGGAAATAGAAATGCAATTTGCATTTTTTAAATTCCTTTGTATCGCATAAGAATAATGTTCACACTTTTACTATTCAATGATGACTGCTTTTATAAAAATTAGCAGGAAGTGTACGACAATTGTACATTAGAAAATTGTTAATACATGTGTCTTATCCTTAATAGAGATTAAATTATATATTTTACAAGAGCTCGTTTTTTTCTTCATTTTTAGCTGTAATTAACGCAATAATTAAATTCAAGGTTTCTAATTTATCTGGAATAAAACAAATCACTCATGTTGATATCTTAAGATATTGTGACAATAAATCTATTTTAATCGATGGTATTTTTAAATTTAAATTTATGCGGTAAAACGTATCTTATGAGATACTCAGTGCGAAATAATTTCATATTTGAATCCGCATGACCACTGATTGAAATTCTATAAATTTCTTGCAAGCAATTCAAATCCTGCTGTTGTAAATAAAAGATATAAAAACTACTCTACTTACATTTTAATTAATTACCTTTGTATAATGCAGATGCGATTTCATATTATGTTTAAGAACGTATTTTATGAACGTATGTCTCAAAAGTTTTGACACAAAATACTTCACGAAAAATAAAAAAAAAATTTAAAATATCAAAGTATTGAATTGCTAACAAAGCTAATTCAATCATTTATCATAATTCATTTACCGAAATCGATTGCCTTGTAATGGCTTATAAATCAAAGCTTAGAGAAAACGTTTATACTTTAGTTAAAATTCAAATAGTCTAACTTTTTGAAAATCAAAATGTGTCGCCGAGAACCATATATCGTGCGATAGCAAAATGTGAGTAAAGTTGGCCATGTCTACAAAAAGTGGTAGGCCGAGATTGTTAACTAGACATGAAGCAAACCATTTAAACAAAAGTATCAAGAATAAAATTGGACAATCATTGAGAAAAATGTCACGACTTTATGGTGTTTCCAAGGAAGAGAAATTTTCAGAGAACTGTTATCGTGATAGATGATGAAAAGTACTTTCCCAAATTAAAGGAAACGACGGTTTTTACACATTTGAAGAATGTCCAGATAATATAAAATACAAGCAAAAGGCCAAATTTGTTGATAAAATTTTAGTTTGGTGCGCGGTATCAATTGGTGGGTTTTCCGAACCTTATATTGGTGGAGTTAGATGTGAAGCTTTAGGCAGTCGAAATTGAATAATCTTATCCACCAGAATCATGCTCCAGATGATGTTAGTTATATTGCCTGCCATTATGCATGCGAAACTCAAAATTGGCTGAATGCTGACAAAATACCTTTTGTGCCGAAAAAGCCCTTTCAATTCATATTAAACATTCATGATGCGTAATGCAGACTGTTATAGATAATAAATGATTTTAAATACATCTAATTAATTTTCCATTAATTGTCAAGTCGGTTCATCATATATATAATTGAATAAAGCTACGAATTAGTAAATATACGTCAGTATCGGATCATAAAGATGAAACTAATTACACGTTTTTTGAAAATAGAAGAAATTTAATGTCATTCGTCCATGATTATCAGAAATTATAGTATCTATTTTTAGCAGGTTGTAACACCATAAGAATTAAACATGAAAACCGTAAAAAAATGTAATTTGTGTATGTAATATCTTCTCCTTTTTAAATCTCATTGTTTGTTTATGTATTTCCTTATCTATTTTGTTATTACTTGAAACAAAAGAAGAATTTATTGATATGATTTAAAAAGGGAAAAATATTACATAAACAAAATGACTTTTTGACAGTTTTCAAGTTCAATTATTGTAGTGAAACAACTGCTTTGGTCTACTAAAAATAGGTAATATACGTTATTATTAAGTTAAAACAAGTGTGCATGTCTAGCGTTTAAAATATGAATATCTAAAACAAATGCAAATACAAACTACGCCGCCTTAACTAAAGAGTTGCAGAGGGGCCATTTTTTTGCAGAAGGGTTGTTATTAAAGATAAGCATATAGTAGTTTATATGAAGTCATGTTATTTTTCTGCGTAAAATTGAATAATCAAATAATATATAGGGTGTTTTATTCAAAATGACGGAAATATAAATCATTTTCTTTTAAACCTAGTGATGGGCACTGTCTATAGCAACTCTGGAATATTGTCGATAGTTTTGACTATTTAACAATCGATAGCTAATCGATATTAATAATTGATTATTGCCATTATTGAATCACCAAATCATCGCCAATCGCAAAATCAAACAAATTAGTAAAATGTTAAAAATACTGATAGTGATCAAGATAATTTAAACCGAAAACTTATGCTATGCCAAAAGAAAACGTGAAACCTTGTCCCATACTGAATTCCCAAATTATATTTCTCTGTTGCAAAGTAGTGGATGGTCCTAGAAATGTGGATATACTATAGAATTTTATTTGACATGGGATTTATTGTATGGCACTTAATAAACTGGTTACCGCACTGCACTAAAAGAATATGTTTATTTACTAACATGATTTGATAATCAATCATGTTATTATAACACAAGATTATAATTATTGCAATAAATGAATATGTACCACCAATTTTCTTCATTTATATCGCTTAGATAAAATTGTGTTCATCATTTCCTGTACAAATTAATTCTTTATATAATACACTTAATTGGCTTATTCACGCAATGGAGAAGAATAAATAAATTAAAGTCACCTGCAATACTCTGTCATTATATGCTTTCATTTGTTCGAATATTGCCCTTCCCAATCCTCTTTTCTCTATGGGTATGTCCATCTTGGGCCCATAAATGACATTGTTGATCCTCCTCGGTAACATGCCTTTGAAGAAGATTAAAATTTAAAATCCATAACTATCACCACGAATATTGTATTAGCACTCACTCATAATTCTATATTTTAATTACGAATTGCAGCCTCTATTTACTGAAATACTGTTCCGACACGTCTCACTTTATATTTAAAACAGTTGTAATGTTCCGTATTTAATATACTACTGATGCTCGTAAGATATATTAAATATGCTTAAGTAGTATTGTGCCGTGACTTGCTATTTCTAGATCATGTTTATCTTTTTTATTTTTTTTTTGCGATAGAATTAATTTATTTAATTAATTTATTTATAGTTTTTCGCCCTGTTTTATAAAAACAAAAAAATTTAAAGTAATTTTTTAAAGAAAGTAACTTCTTTTCAGATTGCGCCAAGGATTTTGCAGTTACATAGTTATTTGTACGTAGTACATATGTATTATATACTCAAGTAGTGCCGTGTAGTGACTTGCTATTTCTCGATTACGTTTATATAGATGAATTTTGTAATTTACAATTGGTTTATTTGAAGTTTTTTTGGCCTGTGTTATAAAAAAGCGCTTTAAATCTTATAAAGTATCCTTTTTTTGTGAATTGCGCTAAGGATTTTGCATTACTTACAATTAGTGGTTATTCATAATTCTGTTTTTTTTCGGTACGACTACGAAATGTATAAGAATTGAAATTATATAATAACTAGTAATATTATGTAACTAAATACATTTATTAAAGAAAAGTAGATTAATTTATTACACCGAGATACAGTGGGTCAAAGCGCCGAAAAGCACTCGGATTCGAACAAAAGTGAATATATTTAGGGTTTTAGAGGTCACTGATTACAAAACTGATGTCAAAATTACAAAAAAAAACAAAAAAAAAGGGATTCAATTTTTTTTGACACATTATATTCAAATATGCTGGATTTATGTGAAAATTGATATCTGTAGGTGAATAAGGTTCATTTTCAGTCACCTCAACGCCATACGAGTAGGTACTTAAAGCGTAAAAATTTATTCGATTAAAACTTTTTTTCCAGTAATAACAGTTTAATAATATATATATATATATATACATACATTATTATTATTATTATCTTGAAATTTAATTAAGAATTTCCAACATCGACTTTATTATTTTGATATACGCGTTTTGATGAAAAGAGTCAATGTTTTTAGATAATTTGGCATATGGTAGTAATTAAAAAACAAAATGGCAGTGTAAAAAAAAATCTTCTGTTTTTTAATTAGATTTAATATAAAATTTTCATTTTAACGAGTTCAACGAAGGGAATCAATGTTTATATATATTTTTTACGCCAATAGTTAAAAACAAAATGGAGCGGTGACGATTAAATTCTTTTTCTTCAAATATTGATAAATTTTTTTTTTAAACAAAGAATTTAATATAAAATCCCCAATATCAAAGTTAAATCGTCAAAGACAGAGTTAAGGGAGTCGATGTTTTTAGGTAATCTTAATCGTAGAAATAAGCAATCAAAAACAAATTTGTTTGGGGTGGTGACGGCTTATTTACTATCTTATGATAGAAATTTGATCTTCAAATCTCAATTTGGTTATTAATTGAGTTGTTTTATAATATTTTGATAAATCGAGTCAATGTTTTTAAATAATCTAGTGTGGAAGTAAAAAAAAAAACAAAAACAGTCGATTGTGGGGATAGGTTATATTTATTTTATTTGAAATAGAAATTTATCTAAAATCTCCATTAATCTTTTAATTAATAATAATTTAAACATTTTGATGAGGGAGCCGATATTTGTAAATAATTTAGCGTGGAAGTAAAGAATAAAAAACATGTGAAGATGATATTCTTTTATTTGAAATGAAAATTGATCTAAAATTTCTAATATTAATCTTTTGGTTGATTATAATTTAAGCATTTTTATAAGGAGCCGATGTTCTTAGATAATTTAGTGTGGAAGTAAAAAAAAAAAAAGATTTGTGAAGATGATTTTCTTTTATTTAAAATGAAAATTGATCTAAAACCTTCTAGTTGATTATAATTTAAACATTTTTATAAGGAGCCGATGCTTGTTTCACTTCTGCCAATGTATCAGTAATAGTAATCGATTCTTTACCAGGATGGCATCGTTCTATAGCAGCTTTAATATCCTGGTAGCTAGGATATATATTGGCATGTCTAGCTTTGGCCCGAATTCGAATTGTTACGTAGTGGTTCTTTGTCAGGTTTGTTGTAACACATAGGGAGAATCGCCATCGGCAGAATACGGTATTATAGATGCTTCCATTAATAGACTTGCAGCATCCTTTGTCTCCAGAGGATCTGGACCTCATTTAAGTTGCATTAATAAATTCGGTAGTTTTAAACTTTTCACGCAGTTCTGTAGTGTTTGCTGCTTTCTTCAAAGGGAACTTCAGGCGCTCCTATAGATGTGCTGGGTAATATTTTATTCGTCAAGACATTATGTGGTAGTTTCATGTATTCTTCTAACCAGTTACCATTTTTTGATATGAAGCGTTCTTTCCTTGCACAACAATTTTTCCGAAGTTTTGCTACAGATTTGATATAAATCGTGCAGTATAAGTATCCTTTTTCATAGCTTCTAACAAATCCTGAATATGTAGTTGGTTGAAAAGAATTTTGACTTGCCTTTCGGTATTCCTTTGACATTTGTTTTGATAATCGTTTTAATCATTACTATGTGCATTAGTTTAGGTGTAAGGGTAAGTAAATGTGTAAACTAAATGATGCTTTGGGTTTTACTTTCTACAAGCAATTAATGCGCTTCCGAGGCCATCGATAGAAATAACAACTCTACATTCTGGATGTAAACTTCTAAACAGCTGGAATTAGCTAAGTACCTTTCAATTATCTATAAGAAGTTTTTTTTTTTTATTTAAAAGCGGACGAGGGAAAAATAATGAAAGGTCGAGCATTTACAAAATTGGATGCGGGGACTGCAATAAAGTTTATATTGAATAAACAAAGCGTGCAATTGGAACCAGATTTTATCACTATGGTAGGCTTGAATCATCCAGCGTGGCACAATATCAATGATGCGGGCCATAAATTTAACATTGAGAACATTGAAAAATGTCACTTCTTCGAGGGAATTAGACGCTTACGAGACCATGTATATGAGGAGAGACCCTAAAACATTGTTGAATCGGGAATATGCCCCATTGTACCATTCGGTGTTGATGGATTTATTGGGGTAAACCATGGATGCACAGACTTATTAAGACTAGGGGCCACTCGGGCAAATCATGAACTGATGGCGGGCCGCCAGAAGTATAGGTAATTAAAGACAATAAAGAATTGATAATAATGTATTAAAATTGAAAAAGAATTTATTAATTTGAAGCGTGGCAATATTTTTCGAATGTACGAGAGTATTATTTTTGCTGTCGGCGGGCCACCAGTATTCGACCGGCGGGCCGCGGTCTGTGCATCGGTGGGGTAAACATATTTCTTTCGTAGTTACATTTTTCTCTGAGTTCTCGAAATTCTAGCAGGTCAAAGGTATGCCTTAAAACGAAAAAGTACTTGTAAATATAGATTTATAGTAAGGGTAACGAGGCATATTTAGATATTGCATCGTTTTCTTAATTCATTTCAGCCTAAATTGAAAATGAAAATTCACGAATTTCCGAAACAATTGTCCCAATTTAATTAAATTATGTACTAGTGCATAAAATAAACATATTTATTAAACTTAAAGATTTAATTAATTATTAATAACTGGTAACGTTTTACATCAGCAAAACGGGAAATATCTTCAATCCATTAACTTCTGTAATTGACCATCGACAACCAAGTCTGTAATATATTTCCTAGACACTTTTCCAGTAGTTCCCCTTGGTAAATGTTTCACAATTCTTAACCCACCCCTCAGCTGCTCCCGTTCCGAAAGCTTAGAATTTGCAAAATGCAACAATTCATCTTCCGTGACCGAATTTTCATCTTCCTTTAGAATTACAAGAGCCATGGGTATGTGCCCGTCCACCTCTTGCGGTATGCCGATCACGACAACTTCGAAGATTGCTGGATGTTCGTAGAGAACATTTTCAAGAGACATGGGAACGATATGCCAGCCTTGGTATTTGAATATATCTTTAATCCTGTCGCAGACATGAACGCAGTTATCCGTGTCGTAATAGCCGATGTCGCCAGTTTTTATATAGCCATCTTTATCGCGTATATTGGAGGAATCTTGGTTGTAGTAGCCGTTGCAGGCTGCTGGTGTTTTAACCCGGATTTCGCCTTTTTCGTTTGGACCGAGGACTTCTTCAGTGCTCGGATCTACAATCTGAAAGATAACTTCTTTAAAAGAAAGTTGTAAATATAAACTGTGACTTGTAGGTCGACGCCAAGTTACTCAATTTGCGTTTATAAGGAACGATAAATTAATCAAATAAAATTTGATAAGCAATAGCCATTATTAGCAAACGCGTTTTGCATTACCAAGGCTCATCAGTGCTGCTGGATGACTTGTTGCATTATACAAAGAAACTCGGATATATACTGATTACAGTTGAAGGACTATGTATGAGAATTAGCGATGAAAAACTTATTAAAGTCGTGAAGATATTATGCTATTACTGTAATCAGTATATATAGGAGTTTCTTTGTATAATGCAACAAGTCATCCAGATGAGCATTGGTAAGGCAAAACGCGTCAGCTGTTCATGACTGTTGCTTATCAAATTTTATTATATTAGCCTTAGTTTAAGTCCATATGACTTCACACAGATGGATCCGTCCGTCATAAAAAATCTTCCTGCCTTTACAGTTTCGCTCTATTTCAAAAAATAAAGAAGATTATTGTGTGATTTGTATTGATGATAAAAGTATTAAAAATTGTGGTACTGATAACACTGCACATTTTAACACAACTTGGCATAAACTTCGATGTACTGGATGCATATTTCAATAGTGAAGCTATCGTCATCAGCAGTAACACTGAAAGGTTTAGTATTAAAAAATGATGATATAGACGAATTAAATAACTACAGGCCCATCTCCCTTTTGTGTATTTTATCTAAAATAATTGGAAATTTTTAGCTTGCAGCAGCATGGTTTCCTTAGAAATCGAACTAATGAAACTGCTATGCTGCAATTCATAAATGTGCTATGTAATGAGATTAACAAAGGTAAAAAATCCATTGGAATGTTTATAGGTTTAAGTAGAGCATTTGACGGGGTTGACTATCATATATTACGAGACAAACTTTATATCTCTGGCGTTCGCGTGAAGTTATATACAATGGTTTACTACCTATCTGCTAAATAGGTCTCAGGAGATTCGTGGATGTAGATCGGATGCTTTGAATATTGAGAAAAGTGTTCCGCAGGCGTCTGTTTTCGGGCCCTTGTTATTTGTTGTTTACATGAATGATCTGTTGGCCACAACTGCAAAGGGTAATACCGTGATGTATGCTAACGTCACAATTTTTTTGGTGTTTGGCCGTAACAGGAAAGATTTGGTTATGGAAGCTCAGAGGCTTTTAAACAGTTTCGTTGGATGGTTTGATGTGAACAGCAAGAAAGCCATTTTTATTCGTTTTAGTTCTGGCATGGAGAAGATAAGTTAGTGTGATTTAATTCGTATGAAGTCTAAGACGATTGAGCAAATACGAAATGCGAAGTTGTTTGGTGAAATAGATCCTGGTCTAAACTGGGAAGTATATACTAGTGACTGATGTCACATTTATATTACATAAGTCAGATAGATGTTACTTGGCCCTAGTGTATTATTATTATTACCACTGATAATGACAGCTTTGCTATTGAAACGTATGACCAGTGCATTGAAATGTATGGTAACTTCTGTAAGTTGCTCCATACTTATCATTAGTGCAACACCCAATAAATCTAACGTACTCTGAGCACAACATTAGGGCAAGGCAATCCTGAAGACGTAAGCTTATCTTTAAACCTCGCGTAAGTGACCGGCGAAAAGGTACATATAGAACCTCCGGTTTCCGTTTGGGCATAAAGTAGAGCTACCATGCAGTTTGGGAAATAATTTCTCAATTTTTTATACTGTTCCGTAGAGATACAGCTGCCTGAAAAAAGGAATTGACGCAATTCCGGGCAAGGGTATTTCTTCACCAAGTCTTCTGTGATTGCGTAAGTGTAGCTTGGTGGTAGAAAGATGTTTCCTATCTACAATTGAAATTATCCCTTAAATAATTAAATTAGCATTGGCTTTTTTTGATTAAAGTACCTTATATTTTTCTATATAGAATAGAGCTGCTTCAGCTTCGAAATTCTTCGTAACAATCTTTCTACCTCCCGATCTTATCACCATATACGTTATTATTACGGCAGTCATCCAATAAAACGAAGTGAAATGCATGGCACAGGTAACGCCTCTCATTCCAAACCTAAAAAAGATGCGCTTTTTCTGCAGGCTATAAATGGTCTCCCTTTTAACTTACAGCATCATTTCTACCATGTATATTAAGTTATAGTGTGAAATTTCGATTCCTTTCGGCAAGCCAGTCGTACCACTGCTAAAGAATATTGTCGCAGTGCTTTTCACATCATCCACATCCACAGGAACGAAATTATCTTCGATTGTTTTCGATTTAGGTTGGAGCAAATCGGCGTAAGTGGAATACTTATCATTAGATCCCATTATAACTATTTCGGTATTAAAATTTGATCCCTTCAAAGCACATTCTATTAGATCTAAGGAATTCTGTTCTACTACTATCAGTTTTGGTCGAACTAATTTCAGCAAGTGGGTAGTGTCTCGTAAAGAGATTGAAGGGTCCAAAGTGACATTTATGCCGTTGACGTAGAGGGTAGCTAGTATTGGGACGATTGAATCCATGTTATTCCCAGAACATAATAGAACTACGTCATTCTTTTGGATGCCTCTTCTTTTTAGTTCAAGCGCAAATCGTATGGATTTTTGATTGACTGTTCCATAGGTTTCTTCCTCGCCAGTAGCAGCATCCACCTGAGATGAATATTTTAGTTGTTAGCTTTGGAAGGTCTTAGTACTCGTCACAGGAAATTCTCCGAGAATCTTTGACAATGTTCCTTTTGGGGCTTTTGTAAATCAATTGAGTCTTTGCCAAATTAGTAGTAGTTGACAATTTGAACATTTTCTTTTAATTTGCTCAGTTATCGATTTGGTTTTAATGATAAGATTGTGACCAATAGCTTTGTTCCAAATAATTTTCTCTATCTCGGATATTTATTGAACACTTGATCGGCGTTTTCAAGAAACAAGGAATATTATTGGGAAATGATAACTTCATGAACCGTTCAATGTTTTTTTTTTTCATTTAAATTCAGATTACATGTTTTGATGTCAAAACATCATCCTCAGATCTACTTCAGGTTGCGTCGTTCGGAAAAATTGTCGAAATTATAAAAAATACACTACCAGCAGAGTGTTTTCATTTGTGTACCTGGTCGTTTGTTGGATATTGTTTTTGATTGGTTAGACTAAATTTATGCATTTTTTATCATTTCGACAAATTTTCCGAACGACGTGACGTAGATCTGAGGATGATGTTTTGACATCGAAACATGTAATGTGAATTTAAATAAAAAAATTTGAACCGTTCAAGAACTTCTCATATCCATTAATACATACTGTTCTCTAGATTGTTTAATATACAGCCATAATCCCTGCAAAGTCAACGGTTATAACGGTATTACTCATTCTTCTTACTGCAGTAGGTATTCCCCTACATTCAGTCATTCGTCATAGCCACTCATAGCTCACAACGAATACTGGCGCGAGCGCAGCGGTTGCTTTGCTATTCAATCTACACGCAGAAATGTGTTAACTTTTAGTGACCGTGAAACGTATTGTATTTTTATTATGAAAATAAATAAAATGCTTTGGACACACGTACTTATAAACTCAAAGGGTGTAATGAAAGCGTAAAACAGTGATTTATAGTATCTATTATGTACTTAAAAATAGTCTTTGCTCATGACAAGAATATTAAAGTAATTCTAATGAACGAAGAACAAAACCCTCATAAAGAAATAATAAATTTAACGAAGGAAAAATAAAACTTAATTCTGAGTAAATAATTTTAAAAAATGAAAACTTAAAAGTAACTCTTAATAATAAATTAAATAAACTTTAACACCAGCTCGGTTACTATTCTATTCGCAATAGTAATAAATAAAGAAATATAAAATTAGGGCTTGTTCATGACAGGGGAATCAAAGTCATTCTAATGAATTTAGGGCAAAACCCTCAAAAAGAAATAGTAAATTTAATGAAGGACAAATAAAAATTAATTCTGGGTAAATAAATTTAAAAAATAGAAAACTAAAATAAGCCTTAATATGTATTTAAAACAAGCAACTTACATGAACAGACTAATAATACTGATCACTGATCAGTCTACACGTGCTATTATCGTTCTACAGCGCCTCGCTGTTAGGTGGAGTGGGAGACGGTGGGAGTATATGTACCTCCCCGCCGTTTACTTTGCAGAGATTGAGGCTGTATAAAAAATATTGTTGTAAAGTGAGCATAGAATATTCTATCGAATTGTAGAATAATATTTATGTGTTCATTGAAAGCAAATTATTCAGACAGGCGTAACTTTAATACAAGAAAAGAAAAGCAAGTATTCTCAAATGTAGGTAAAAATTTCATAACAAACTTTTATAACCAACATAAATCTAAAATCAATATTAATAACAACACCCTCGCCATACTTTTTATTAAGCTGGTATGTATAACTTATACATGGATGGTCGTAGTGCTTACTTGGAATATCGAATTTGCATGTTTGGTAAACTGTTCGTGTAAATACTTCCCTAAGCCTCTAGGATCTATATTCAAATCAAATTTAGGACCGTACAGTACATTATCTACCCTCTTGACTTCAAGTTGTGCTGAAAGATTCACAAAAATCATTAATTTGATATCACTTTAAGATTTTTTTTTAATTAAAATGTTACTTACCAAGCAGTGTCGACATTTTCGTGATATAATAAAAAATATTGCGGTTTGCAACTATAGCTGATAAAGTAATTGTAATTCGCAATATCTCGACGATAAGTAAAATATAAATATTCAAACGATCTTTGAACCCGACCCGTTGTTGTAGATACTTGAGTGCATGTCAGTGGCATGCTGTGGCTGATTTGACAAATTATATTTTTTTTAACTTTATATTAATAAAACACTGCCAAATTCTAATTGGGCACACATTTGGTATGACTAACCTGTTTTAGATTTTTGTTTGTGGCGATATTTTTTAATGAGGCGTATAATTTCTCTTTTTGTAATAATTAATATATTTGGATTCTATCTGTTTCCGTGTCTCATTACATTAGTTATCTGAATATGTTAGAGATAACACAGTAAAAATAAGATAGTCAAGGTTAGGTTATGTAACTAGCATTCTTAAATCGTCATCTCAATAAGAAAAAGGCATAAGGATAACAGTTTTTATATTTGCTCAGGTTAGTGTAAAGATTATTTTTTTGCAATGCAATATAATATACAGACTGTCTTACAGAATTAATTTTTAGCAAGAATATTATTCTGAATCTTTTTTTTTTGTTATTCTGAACATTTGAGTTGTCATAGCTACCTGTGATTCCATTAAAGCAAATATTTTTAGCCACCAAATACTTGTGGCATACAACGTGATATCAATTTTCTTACTTTAAAAGGGCTCTCACGTTTATTAATCTTACAAGTAGAGCTTGTCAGATGTTAACCTTAGTTTTGATCCCGGCTTTGTCAGTTGATAATAGGGATCCCTTGGAGTGCTTTTGTAAAATATTAGCCATAGGAATCTTTTAAAATTTACAGTAATTGATAGTCTCCCTTAAGTAGACTCGAATACAAGAGCCGATGCTTTTTCTATTTTTTTATTTATTTTTAATTTTTTGTTTTTATAGTTTCAAATTAAATACTACAATGTTAATGAAGGTGCAAAAGTACATTCAATTTGCACAGACTGCCTTTAATATCATTATGTAATAGGTGTGTTACAAATGTCGGTAATTAAACATAATTATAAAAATGTATATGGGTTAATTGCATTCGCTAATAACAGAATTCCGATTAATTTATTTCCTTAAAACGAAGAATAACAGATTAGGTATACAAATAGATGGTTCAAATATTAATTTATCACATTTAAATGCATTTTGTTAATTGTTTATGGTAATAATCGCATCACGGTTAATTTCTCTGGTTAAAGTAAACAACAAGAGATTATCCAAATGCTGTTGTCAAAAGTGGATAGCAATAATTGGGTGATTTATCTGTGATCTTTGGTAGAGAACATATTTCTTTGAAAATAATTTTGGTAATAATATTCCTACTAATACAATTAACGGAAGGAATTTACACGATTTGAAATAATATTTAATTTGGATGAAATATTTCTATAATGTCGCATTGTTAATTTTAAGGAAATAAATTAATCATAATCCTATTAGTATCCAATGCAATTAAGCGAAATGCTTTTATTTGTGAGTAATTACCGATACTTATTTTCTAAAACACTGGATATTACAGGCAGTCTATGCAAATTTAATGTACCTTTGCACCTTCATCATTATTGTAATATTTAATTTGAAACTATTAAAATAAAAACAATAAATTAAAAAAGCATGGGTTCCGTTTCGGTTCGAACCATGGTCCTACAGTATACTATACGGTTGATTTACTAACTCACCCGCTAATACCTTGCAAACGTATCTTCTATTCTAGTCGACTTAAGCGAAACTATCAACCACTGCCTGGCTAATATTTTACAAAAGTACTCCAATGGGTCGCTACTACCAACTGACAAAGCCGAAATCAAAACTGGGGTTAACATCTAGCAAGCTTTCCTTGTTAGTGAGTTTCTAGCATTGTTTTCTAGATATTGCAACTCCTTTTGTTCCAAATATTCATAACAACCGCACGTATGATAATCTGGTGCGATAAGGAAAATAACTGTAAAACTTGACTCTAGAGTAAATTTATACTTTTTTTACTTTTCTACTTGAAATAAATGTGTTACTACTAAATTATTTAATATTCTCCTTTCTTATAGATGCATACATATGTATGTTGTATGTATGTTGATTAGGCGATACCTACAAAATTATTAAATATAATTCGTTTCATTGGTCCTTAGTAAAAGTAATTATAATATTCCAACAGATTATCGTATTTATTGCAGCTAAACGATATGTTTACCATATATTTTTACACCATATTTGTGTCAATTTTATTTGCATCCTAATCCAGGTTATGCCGCAGAAAGATCCGTACTACACATATTTACATGCAAGCAAAGCATTTCTCGTTAACAGTGGCATTGAGAGAAACTATAACACTAAATCTTCCCTTTAACTCAATCTGGATGGGTTCTTCTTTCTTCTGCTGCACGAACAAATAGTTAAAACAGCGATAAAATGAAAGAATTAAAGAAATAAACAAACTTTATTACCTATTTATTTAAAACAGTTATTACGGGTGTGACGACAGCTCTTACTCAAATAAACCAATTCCAAAAGATGGTTGATAAAAAAAAAAAAATAATTGGTTAATTATGGGGCATTGTAGTAGTAGTGTACTTACCCAGTATTTTATGCATTTGCGAATAAATGGCAAAATAAACAGCATCTTACGTGTGAAAAGTATATTTCTGTACAATTTTCAAATTTTTTTACCTTGTATGTACTATGTACTTATTATTATTTTTATAAACATGACGTCCTTTCATATACACATATATTTTGCCAGGCTATTATTTTTCTTTTAGAAATTATTGTATGGCAAGCATACAACAGAGTTTATAGGTTACAATATTTTGCAAATTTTAGTTATAAATTCTTATAAACTGGTGATCCATACTTATTCCGTACTTTCTTTGTTATTTTATTACTTCAAGTAACGTATATTAAAACTTCAATAAATATGGGGAGATAGGTACTATTGCAGCCTCCCTTCTATCACAGCTCTTCTAATATCACGCCTCACTATCTTCCCAGTCACCGTCCGGGGAAAATCTGATATGATCTTAACACCAGCTCTAAGTTTTTCTCTATCTAAAACTCTCTCATTAACAAAATTTAGTATATCTTCTTCATTAACGTCGGAATGTCCTTCGTGCAGTACCACCAAAGCCATGGGGTGGTCTCCGTCCTCCTCATTAGGGATACCAAGAACTGCGGCTTCTTTTACCCCTGGATGCTGGTAAAGCACATTTTCCACGGAAGCTGGCACGATATGCCAACTTTTATATTTGAACATGTCTTTTAATCTATCTATTATATAGAGACAATGATCTTCGTTGATATAACCCACGTCACCAGTTTTCAGGAAGCCTTCCGAGTCTAGAGATCCACTAGCATCTTTATGGTGATACCCGATGAATAAGTGGTTCGAGTGTACTCTAACTTCTCCTGTTTTATTTGGTGGTAGAATTTCTTCTGTATCAGGATGGACAATCTAAGAAGACGATTCATTTTACAGATTTGTATTTGGAAGCACAATGAAGTTCATACCTTTAAGGATGTGCCGGGCACTGGAGCTCCACAACTACCAGGATAACGATTTGCAATTATAGCCGTGGTGTCTTTGGTAAATGCCGTGATAAAATTGTTAGCTTCAGTTTGACCATAAGCGCTACTTACTAGGGCATTCGGGAAATAAGACTTGCATTTCTTTAGTTGCCCTTCATTTAATGTTGAACCGCCAAACATTAGGTTCTGTACTGAAGTAGTGTTGTAGCCTGAAGTATTTTCTTTCGTAAATTGATAAGCCAGATTCGTCGACAGAAATACGTAAGTAAGCTAGAAAATAACCAATTAACATTTGTTGCAAAAGTTACGAAGTACATATAAATGGGAAAATATAGAACTGAGTATCCCAGAAGCTGTTTTAGAAGAAGCTAACGCTCGAAATTCTAAAGAATAAGTTGGAAAAAAAATGGTGGTTGGGTGAAAATTTAAATACCAATTTCATGATTGAAGAAGTATTGGTAGCTAAAGATTCAAACTTTTCTGACACGATATTACTCTCGACCAATTTACGGACCTCTTTGTTCGGTTGCAACCAGGTCGAGAGGGCTAAAACATCATGGGGGCACAAGGTCGTCTGACCAAGTTGCCTTACGGGGTAAACCTGGCTATGAAGGTAAGAAAAAGATGGGTCTAGATTTGTAAACATAATTGTTAACGATATTTAAGTGCCTAGTCACTTGATCAAAGTCAATTATTATTGTTTTTTTTATTACTTATTACTATTGCTACAGATACACCGCATCAACTATGAGTGGTAAGTATAACAATAGATGAACTCATGAGTCATTCAATGTATTATTTTCCGTTCATTTTCTGCACTACACAAAGTAATTAAGAATTTATCTACTTTTAAAACACTTAATTAAATTGAAATTTCAGTTTCTTTCAAACATTTCAGAAACAAATCTAATCAAGTTGCGTATACTGCGGTAAAGTAGACAAAATAAGTTTTACAGATATGTAAAAGCAGGATCGATATTTGGAAGAAACCCAAAATGGAGGCCAAGTATGAACTGCAGTTGCCATAGCAAAATTTGTTTGTTACAATATTAAAGGAAATGCTTCTTTCAGTGCACAAAATTGTGAATTTGGAGAAAATATTTGTCTGGATGAAGTCCCAATTTTGTGGTCTGCAATCAAATCTACACGGGAACAAAATTTTACATTTTAGTGAAGCTTCGACTCAGATATGTTTGTAATTAAAGCAATTTGTAGTAGTAAGCAGTTAAAATTGTTTGCCATAACAAATATCTTCTATTTATCATAATATAAATTTGTAATTATATTAAAATAACAGACAATACTGCATCATTTTAAATTAAAATATTTTTTCGTCTCCCACAATCGAAAGTACAACTTCACTAGACTTATTCGAGTAAGGAAAATGCTAATTTACCGGCAATGGCCCGTCAAGTGGAATAATTATTTCCGAAGTGCGAGGGAAAGTGGTCGTATGCGCATGTGTGAGAATATATACGCTAGGATTGGTCATTGGTATCGACAAGTTCCATATTGGTTTTTTCATATGTCCGTTTTGAATTTTCTGCGGGTTATGTTTGTTTACAAGTGAATAGACGATAATAAACCATAAAAATGATCCGATTACGAAATTTTTAGGTCATTGACAACGGTTAGTCCGAATGGGAAATGAAAACGAGCGGCGAATTGGCGTTGCATGGAAAACGAATTGCGAAAACAATAAAATTTGCGATTACAGTAGCTACAATACGAAAGGAGGGATTTATTAACGGTGATAGAGTGTTATTAATAAGTGATTCTGTGCGTCTGAAGGACTATTAGCATGATGATCAATGAAATTTGATTTGAGTTGGTGGTATACAGACATCAGACATTATGGACTATTAGCGATTCTTTACGTATGTAAATGATAAGATGGTGTGCGGTTGTGTGATTAGTGAAATTATAGAAACTATTTGTAACTCAGGTAAATAAATTTTAACGGAACGGTACATCTTAAACAAAAATTGGGGTAAAGTGGAAAATAAGCTTTATTTTAGCGATTTTACATGAAAAACATGCATTTTATACTGAGTTTAAAAGAAAAAACATGCGGTTTTTAGCGAAACCTTGATAATTTGGGTCAACCATGAATTTCTGCTGCACAAAGGAACAGAAAATATTCTCAAGAATAGATTTGTAACCATAAAATTGGAGCCATGTTCCATTTTTTATTAACGTAAAATTCTTATGGTTACAATTGTGATAGTATTTATAACCATAATTATTGATAACCGAAAACGGGCTTCATCTGGTAAATTTTTAGGTGCTTCAGGCATATAAATTGTGGGAAGTATGGCATCTGTATTTTTGAATTAATTATTTCGGATCGCCCGAGCATGTAAATTGTAATATAACAAATTAATATTCAAATTTGTATATTATTGATTATTAAAGGACCTATTAATATGATTAGCAAGAGTGTAATTTATAAAAGAAATATCAATGTTACATTATAACGTCTAGAACACTTTTCTACAATTGATAACGGCTATTCTGTTGCTGCGAGGTGACCAGTTAACATTCTCAGTACTTATTGTTGGTAGTAGATGTAGATGCGATCTGCATTGTTATAAATCGTAAACGAAAGCTTGTTGATGGATTAATTTGTGTTGTTATCATGTGATTAATGTGTGTACAATATTGTTATGAAAGCAAATATTATTGAGCATTTAACCTCTTCGGTACAGATTATTGCAATACGTGCTTGCTCACCTTATACTTTTGAATGAGTTCCATAAAGAACTTCGTTTCAAACTTAGACGCAATGACCTTGTGCCCACCGCATTCGGCTGCCAGCAACGTCAGGAGGTAAGCTGAAATCCAGTAGAAGGACGAAATATGGAAAACTGTTCTTCCGTCGAATTTCGCTTGTCTAGTATTTAACAGTAATATAAAATGTGAAAATGATTTGATAAAAACAAAACTAGAAAAAATGTGTTTGTACCGGCATATTTAAAAAGTAAACATATACAGATAGGTAGGAAATGTTTTAATTTAAGCTAGAAGAAAAGTAATTTTTGATTATTTTATATCTTCTTATTTGTCTGGGTTGTTTGATAAGTTGAGAGGAAGACCATATTTTGAAATATCAAACCTAATTACAGGTAAATTTTTTTGTAGTGGCGAAAGTACCGCCTCCAAGTGCGCTACATGTCACGGATTTGAAGAGGCAGGTGGACCCAGTCGACGGACGACCTACTGAATTTCTATTTTTGAACGAATCGCAAAGGTAGTGGTGGTGGCTGTCGATATTTATATACATATTGCAACGAAACAATATTTCTTAATTTTAATTATATATTTCAGAAGTTAAATACCTGTTTAATTCAATTAAATACTGCCCAGAGTCATCTGTGATGCTCTTTAACAAATTCACTTATAAATCAGAGCTCAATTTGCAGATGGCCCTAGCTGTAAAATCCCCCTTCTTGCTTCTTTGCTAATGAAAAGGCAATTTAACTTAGTAGCGATTAGGATATGATAAGAGATATGTCGCTGTAAATCCTGCTCTCTATAAATACTTTAAATACTTATTAATATTTAATAAAATTCTATAAGTAAAATAGATTTTATGGTACTCAATTCTTGGCATAGTTTAACATTCAAAGAAAAAGATATCATAGCAATATATATTTATTCGAGTGTGCCTCACTCCATTGAGCACGCCCTCTTGCTATCTCGCATTCGCCACTACAGAAAAAGTCACCTGTACTAATTCATTTGTTGATTGAAGACTTGTATAATTTAATGCATGCTTGCCTCAGTCAAGCGTTGTGATTATTAAGTTTTAGATTTAAATACAAAAACTTACTTTAATGAATATGCAGATGACAGCAGGCCATGGTGCGAACACTTAACGGGTTTCGGCATACCAGTGGTACCACTACTAAAGAAGATAACCGCTGGATTGTTAATGTCTTCAACGACGGTTGGAGCGAATCCATGCTCGTCGTGTTTTCTTCTTAGAAACTGATCGAACGGCAAATATTTATCAGCATAATCACCCATAACTACTATTCCAGGCTTTCCGTTCAGTTGACTAGTAATATTTTCGACAAGTTCCACCGCGGAATCTTGCACGAAAATCATTTTCGGGTTTACCAAATTCAACAGATATACGCAGTCCCTTAGAGAAAGTGAAGGATCTAAACTGGCTAGCGTTGCATTTAGGAAGCTGGTTGCAATTACTGGAACTATGACGTTCATGGAATTAGTAGAGCACAATACGATGGTATCCCCCTCTTTGATGCCAAATTTTCTCATTTCCATAGCTGTGCGAATCGATTTTTCTAGTATGCTCGAGTAGGTTTCTGTTTCTCCTGTGTTGCCATCGACCTAAAAATGGATAATTGTGTTTGAGGTGAATGCAGTGTATGTATATAATCTTTGTTGGGATATATTGTATGTTTAATATAAGAAATAATAAAAAGAGTTTAAGCATTTGCTTTTTAGGTTCAGGGTTTTCTAGTGGACATCAAGGAGATGATATTTTCAGAAATATATGTGGCATTTCATTAAAAAAAACGGAGTAAGTATACATTTGTCTACTTCTGGAGCACTCTGTATAGCCAACAATATGTTTAGGTTAGGCAACATTGGATCCCATAAATTTTTTGTAGAAAGGATTTCTTTTCCCAGTCTTCGGTTGTAAACGCTGTACAAATCATCAAAATAAGCAAGCAAAGCAATACGAGCAATTCTAATTAGAAAATTTAAATATTTGGAAACAATAATGTGACAAATGTGACAAAACAATGGTTTCCATATCGGAAAGTTAATATCAACTGTAAACAAAAATAGAGGTATGTAAAAGTGAAACAATTCAAACTTGTTAAAAGATAAAAAATATGGAATAAGATTGAATGAGGATTAGAAATGATTAAAATTACGTTTTTCTAAAACTAATTAATTATATTAAATAATTAATTTAAAATTATATTAAAGGAAATGTTGTTCAAACTGATGCTGACATCTATATGTCCCTTCTGAAATTTTTTGTTTTGTCGCATTGCTTACAATACAATTTTCAAATATTTATTAATTTACTTGAGACTAAAATCGGCATTTATTTTTGTTGATTGTTTTAACTATTAACATGTTTTTCACCCGTTTTGCGGTTTATAATCTGTGTGTTTTCTGGTTGAATATTGGCGTTGTTAATTGACATCTTTATCCGTTAGCGCTTCTATTTATTTTACTAAATATAAGTACTCTCTAATTTAATGTATTAATCTCTAAACGAAATAATTTTCCAACACAATAATTACTTCTCTTACCTGGAAGATTTTGTCTCCATATTTTTTGAACGAACTATAAAAGAAGTGTCCCAAACCTCTGTTTTCATCCTTGGAAAATTCTAACGGTGGTGAGTATAGGACTTCGTTTATCCTTTTCACAGTATAAGCTGAGAGAACATGATCACTTTTATTTAAAATTGAATTAAAAGATTTGCATCCTAAACACTACACTAGCTTGTAGGGGGGAGAAAAACGTCATATCGAGGAAAGAATGGAAACTTATACACGCAAAATAACTTTATCCACTTACCCATGCTAAGTCCTTTGCGCTAGACAATGAAGTGAACTTTCATATTAGATGCATTTCTGGTTTTATATAGCGCATATAGGGTCTTGATTGCGTTGATTGAATAATGATAGTGATTAGAAACAGTAATTGACGGTAATAAAATGCGATTCATTCAACTACATAAAAGCAAATTATCTTGCTTGATACTTCCTTCACTTATGTATAAATCAAAGGTTGCTTTGACATCGTGTGCCATAAACATATAGGTTTATTGAAGAATGTTATTGTATCTATACTGGATTGTTTGTAATTATCTTATTCTAGTTTTGTAATACAGTCTTCTTGCAGCTAATTAGAATTGGAAGTGTTTAATAGTAATTATTTATAGCTTTAATTGTTTTTTAATAGTGCAGTAACATTTCAAATTTTATTACGGAAATATTTTTGTTAATTTTTCTGTAATTACAAACTCTTAAATAGACAATAGAGTAGCTTGTCAGTACAGAGTAAAGTATTGAGTGAATACTCTTTTTCAAACGAAAGTTAAATTGCAGGAAAAACTTTACAAAACAAATGCGACAAAAATGATGTCATATTTGCATACTCAAGTTAAATAAGTAAATATCATTCATTTTTTAATAATGCAGTTAAAGAAAGTGCCCAGTGTCCATTTCTATATAAATTATTTCTCTTGTTTTAATTCTTTTGCGATTGGAATTATGTTCAGTTGGTGAAACTAAATGTTTATTTAAATCATGTGTCGAATTATATTTTAAATGGTTGGGCTATTAGTTCATAGGTTCATAGTATTCATTTATGAAGTTTTTTATGTGTACATATACATACATATAGAAAATTGCCTAATGCGATAAAATTAAAATTATTATTTTTTCAGAGTCGGTCCTCCTGATATTTCCAAACTCTTTTTTTTAGATTTAAACTTTATTATAACAAAGTTTCCTATACGTACCAATTGCAAATACGTTAAAGTATCACCTTATAGAAGCTGGCATCATCAAAACGGCTACTTGCATTAAACCAGGTTGGGGGTTTAATGCGAGTAGCCGTTTTGATGATGTCAGGTTTGAATTTGTTTTTGTAGGTATAACAACAAGTTTCTAATATGTAGAGGCAAGCTAATATTAGAAACTTGTTGTTATACCTACGTTTAACGTATTACATGTTTAAAATGTTTCTCCATTTACTGGCAATCACCGAATCTGTAGTAAAACTCTTCTCTAACTTTTTCTAAAACTTTGAGATGAAATATTCCTTATATATATATTTCTGTTTGTATTTTTTATTTGAGATTATCAATGTTGCCTGGCTTTGTTGCATACGCTTTATTTTTGAGACTCCCTCATAAGAAATCTAAAAGTGAAAGATCTGGTGATCTACTTGGCCATTCAATTGCACCTCTTCGATCGATCCATTTATTAGGAAAGGTCTCATTTAAATAGTTTCTTATAAATACACCAAAATCCTCATCTTGCTGTAACTAAATATTTTCACTTGGTAAGGTCGGATCTATCACATTGGGATATAAATTTGCCAGAACAGGAACAACGTCAGTTCTAATGAGATAAAAAAAAATATTTTATCGCTATCAAATTCTCATCAGTAGAGATTGGACCAATTACATGGTTAGCGGCGATACCTGCCCAGACCTTTTGGGGATATTGCGTATGTGTCTGGGAATTCTCTGCTGACCATTACCCACAGTTCTGACGATTTACTTCTCAGTTCAACATGAATGTTGATTCATCCGAAAAAAGGATAAAATCAAGGGTTACCTCATTTCTGTCCAGTTTATTAATTAATTCTTCGCAGAACATGTTTATTATGGATCGTCTCCGATTAAATCCTGTAGAATCATCTTATGGGAATGAAGTTTTTGTTGATGGAAACATTTTAAAACAGGTGGATGGCTAACGTTATTTTCTCGAGCTATTTCGCGTGAACTTGATGGTGAATTCTCTGCAACACTTATTAAAATGTCTTTTTCTAAATATCACATTGTTTATTAAGGACAGAATGTCTTTCAAAAAGAGATAATTTTACTAACATCAGATGTAGACAATAATGCATAGAATAACCTGAGTAGAATGGTGACTCTCCCGGCTAACCTGGGATCTCGTTTTACGCCGCCTTCTGACTGTCTTATGGTACTAAAACTATGGCGGGAAGTTTGAATACCGATATAATTTGAATTGGTACTTTAAATTTGTAATTAGAATTTTATAAATAAAAAAACTGACATTTTTTTAAATCTCTTTATTAGTATTATAAGAATACAATAAATTAAATATACAGAATACTAGTTCCTAGGGATTGGTCAATAACATATGTAAATATATAACAATAATATATTTGTTGTAAAATAAAAACTTTAAAGAAAACAATATCATTTTAAATTTAACATTTTAGGAGGCAAATATAAGAAATAAAGCAATAAATTACGTAAATATTAAAAAAAAATATAAATGAATTGTATAGGGTGTTCGTCCCTCGTCATTTGCCAAGGAGTAAGGAAGACTACGAAAACCTCACTCTGAAAGCAGGTTTCAGCATTCCAACACCGAAACCTAGGAATGATAAAAGTGAGACAGATAAAATTCTCCACGTCATCTAAAAATTGTATTATTTCTGCTGCTCCTTCTGCTTCTTGAAATGATTCCATATCTACATAATAATAGAAAGCAAAAAAAATTCAATTCAGACTAAAAGAATTTTATAACTTACTATTTTCAGCAAAAAATCCCGTAGTCCTCTCGCAGTTCCGCTTAGTTGTTTCATATAAGTCCCTTTATAGGGCAAGACTTCTAACGTTATGTGTTTAAAGGTCAATATTTTGGGCCAGTGACCGTTAAAAGATTCATTAAATGTGGATAATCAAAGGAATAATTTCTTGGTGATAAACTTCAAAATCGAATCCTCTATATTCACTATTTCGATTTCTGTAACTGCTCCTCGCTTTGTTAATAAGCAAATTAGTTGGGGTTTGCTTATTCGTACCTTGGTCGCACACTGTAGCTACTGGGATGGATGCAACATGGATAAAAATTTGAATAAAGGTGTTGCACTTTCATTAAAAGTAAAAAAAAAAAAAAACAGTGATTGCTTCCAGTTTCTGTAGATGCCTTCTACAAGAAACACTAATAAGTGATCTGCTAATTGAAATTGCTTTTCCAAAATCTACGAAGCTTCAATAAAATCTCTCCTCCTCGAGTACTGTGAACCTGGTTTCTTCGTGTGTCGGAATGTGTAATGCATAAAAAACGGTTTCTCTCTTCAAAGTTCCTCTAAAAAACCTAAAGCAACAACAAATGCTTGCCAACAAAATGTTTTATTGATATATTACCTGGCATATTTTAATTTGGAAGTGAGTTCCTAATAAAATCTTTTCCATTTCAACATTATCTGATAAAATGAGACGTACACACAAAATTATTTTCCGAAAATTTCGCGAATTTCAATCAGAAATCACAAAACGAAGCCTAAACATTAAAATGATACTAAAAAATGGCGACAGCTGGACCGTTTGCTGTTTATAGTAACCACGGTTATTTTACATAGCAACAACGAAAAGAAAGAAATAACCATATGGAAAGACTGAAATAGAGCTCTGTTAGTACCATACGATACCCTCGAGGTGGCGTCCTAATATTTCCCCACTCCTTAACAAAGGAATCGCACCTCTCTGCAATAATGTCATACTGACTTTATTTTATTGTTTCGTTGCCTAGGTTATTTTTATTTTGGTGCAAACGGCAATAAAGAATCGTATAAAGCCTGTTTTACACGTCCCGATTTATTGGCCAATTAATTGAACAATTTCTTTACCAAGAAATCGGTAAAACTATGCTGTTTTACATGAATACAATCAATAGCACAATTTTTAAACAATCGTGCTTACTCGGTTAATTTCGTTAATAATTGAACTTGAGAATTAGGAAATTTTCATACTTATAAAAATAGATTGGCTATTTTGCATTTTCGTCTTGTCCGCTATGCTAGTCCATAGAAACCTGTTGGGTTAAACGGGGTTAGGTTGAATATATACGTAGGCAGATTCAGTTCTGGTAGATAGGTGCTGTTAAAACACGACACTTTAGTTTAAAAACAATAAATTGATACTTTTCTTTTACTGCGTTGGTATTAAAACACCAAGTTAGGGAAAAATCGTCGGAAAATCGTGGCAAAAATAGAACATGTTTTATTCAATTCAATTTATCGTACAATTAATTGACAATAAATTGCTCAAATAATCGTACATTATTTGCTGTTTTACACTTTACAATAAAATCGAAGGTCAACTTGTTGGCCAATAAATCGGACCGTGTAAAACAGGCTTAAGAAATGTTTTTTTTCCTAATGCTAGGTGAAAAAGTTTGAAAGTGTATGTAAAACTTTTTGAGTACCGCTCTTTGCTGGAATGTACTGCATTGCAGGATAATGATTGTCGTCTTAAGAAGGTACACTTTTTTACTTTTGCGCTTTTACAAAATTAATAGTCTTCTACAGAATTTCCGAATTTAACCGCCCTGAAAATAATTATTTGCTCACTTAGGTCATAAGTGTTGCAGATGGTTGAAATCAGGTCATTAAGGAGACAAAGATAAAAAATAATTTAAACTCAAGAATAACATGAAACGTACTTTTATCACATAACTGTATAATATTTTGTTTTAATGGTATTGTGTACCCATATTATTAATACGATACGGTGCGATAAATATCTATAATTACTACTCTCGTTGTTGGTTCATAGTTGTTACCAATTATCTGAAATAAAATAATTTATTTGTACCGAAGTCGTGGTTTGATTGACTTAATCCAAATATTTTCTTGCGCTAAACACTATGAACGTAATAATTTGTCCTATTTGCAACTAAAAGAATTCGTAGTAGCAAGAATTTAACAGGACACTTTCTATTGCGGCGGAACCCAAACTCCAGGGCATGCAATCTGAGTTTGAAGGAGCTTTCAGGTCTTGCTTAGGATTAGGGGTAATACCAATTCAGTAAAAGCGCGCTCACATCGTGAGGATTATCTATCTACCACACATTTTATAGAAAATCATTGGCAGGTGAATCTTATTTTGGTTGATATTCGTATTCATTTGCTTAACTGTTATATCTTGGTAATCGTTTCTGAATAAACGCAATAAAAAAAGTATTGTCTTAAATTTATTTACATTATGATAATGAGTGACAACATGATTAATAGAGTGGTAGAATTAATATTTATCTTCGTTTTGAATAACATTTGTCTTTTGTATAACAGCTTTATTTGTATAATTGATGTTGTTTCATGGAACATGATATAAATATTACATAAAATGCATTTTTTTTTTAGAAAATGTTCAAATAATACTAAATTAAGTTAAATAATCCTTGACTGCAGGTGACATGAGTACAATGACTGCTGTAATACACGTATATGTTTTAACCAGGTTTTAACATACCACCTATACTAAAATTAGCGTCTTTATAATAGGCTTATAAAAGCACCAATCCGGTGCGTTTATTTCTTAAATCAAATGCGCACATATGTATACAGTATGGCCCCGGATTTGGTTGCCAAGAGGAAAAACTTCTTTATTTTTCAATTTGTAAGAAAAATATACCCTTCATAAAAGTTTTTGCTTATGTCAAAACGGCTAAATCAGTTTCCATCGTTTCAAATTTTCTTTCCTTTCCAGAAGGTGAAAAAGTCGCATAAAATGCTTTACGTTTTCATGGCAACCTTTAATATGATTTTCACTAAATTTCCCCCCGTGGGCTCGAATAGCTATTGCCAAATGGCAACACGTTTGAGAAAAGTTCTGTCAAAGTATTTTGTAATTTCTCAAACTATTGCGTGGTATTCGATATAATCTATCGACGTTATAATCAAAAACACTATCATAATATGTATTGTAAGTATTGATCATGTACTAAAACCTTCATGTTTCATTTTTACAAGGTTCATACAAATTTATGACATATACGTTAATTGAAAAATTATACGTAACTATTAAATAAAAACAAAATACTCCAAATAAAGTAAGTAGATGTTTCCCATTATAATAATATTTTTATTGGCTAAAAGGCACGTATGTGACTGAATTTTCCATTAGTTTTTGAAAACGTCAAAAAGTAATCATTAAACCACTAGTACTGCACTAAACATTAAGTGGTTTGAGGTTGCTCACACTGGGTGAATACTCATGAATGGTATTGAGCACAGGGGTGCGATTCCTGTATATTTAATTTATTGTATTTTTTGTGATATTAATAAAGATATTTAAAAAAATGTCAGTTTGTTTATTTATAAAATTCTAAATATAAATTTAAAGCACCAATTCACATTATATGGCTATTCAAATTGCGCGCCATAATTTTAGTATGGGCGCGGGCCAGAGGGCGGCGTAAAACGCGGTCCCAGATTAGCCGGGAGAGTCACCAATCTGGTCAGGTTATTCTATGGTATTGAGGTTATGAGAGGAGTATCAAAATAGTTATTTACGAACCAAGTGCGTGAAATCATATTTCGCGAATGAGTGACCAGTTTAAAGTGCGAGCCGCAGGCGAGCGCTTTATGGACACGAATTCGCGAAATGTTTCACGCACGAAGTTTGTACGAGAACTATAATAATAATACATATTGTTAAATACGTTATTGTTTATGACACACTACTAATCTCTTGAGTCGGCAGTATTGATTATTTGAAGTGACATTTAATTTAAAATTGTCAAATTCAAAAAATTTCATACAAAATAAAAGCCTCACCAACAACATGAATTCTGATAATGAAATGCAATGTACACCGTCAGAAATTCGCGAAGCTGCCAATATTGCAGTGGATAATTTATTACCCATAAAATCAAAAAACGTATACAAAAACACTTATACTAAATTCGTAACTCAAGTTCCAGGAAGTACCAACTTTACTTTTACGCACTCGTGTTTAAAGTGACTTTTTACGCACGCAAATTGAATCGTGAAATGACAGGTTTTGATAAGCGAGTACAAAAAATATTTTCTGCACGCCTATTGAATAATATATCCATTCTTCTCGTCAATTCATTTGACGAGTGACAGTAATTCCTGACGCCGCACGGTGGAGTATTTACTAATGAATTGTGGTCAAAAGTGTTGTTTTGTAATTTTTAAGAAAATAACTTATAGGCTTGCTTGAGAACATATTTATTTATGGTATTTTTACAATATATACCTAGTATAAACAGGGTGTTCATGTATTATTGTAAATGTAGTCATTCTACATTTTAATAAAAAAATACATTTTTAGGATTTTTGCTTAAACTTATAAAGGGACAAGGGAATAAGAAAACGTAGAATTATTTAACTCCGATTAAAGTAACGCAAAGATTCAATTGACACATTTAAAAAAACAAACGAAATCAGTCAGAAGTATTTTCATCATTTGAATCGGCATCTACTTCAGGTGCTAGTAACATTTGTAAGACTTCAGAACTGAACTGCTTTTTATTTAGTTTTCTATTTTTTTCGTAAGTTACTTAAAAGGGGATCTGATTTAAGTATCAATCTGTTTAAAACTTTCTTGAAAAGTCTAACCTATACTTTTTGAAGTATTTGTTGCAACTTTCTGTGGCCTCCTCGGATAGTTGACCGATAGGTAGCACTAAAGATGAAATAACAGTGGCTCCATGTACTAACATTTTGTGAATTGTCGGAGGCATCGGGTACCAAGGATACAAATCGATATACAATTTAGCTGTGTCTGTAGCATAGACCGAAAATTTTTTAATATTAATTTCATGTGCACTTGAAATTGTTTCTAGTATGATTTTATATTTATAAATTAAGTCATGATCAACGCCTGTTATTTTTGCTACCATATTGGTGTTTGAAAAAAATCTACGTGACGTGTTACCATCATTGGTATTACCAAAACCTTGCTTAGGGATATCAACAAGCAACCCCATTTCTGTTTTAAGCAGTTCCTGAAATTCACGACGTGCTATTGACCAATCACATAACGTATATTTTCCGATAACACAGGCAAAATGTAGCAACAAAACACTATTGCCCGCAAAAGAATGTTTATTCAAAATTTGAAACCGTTTTGACGTTTTTGATGTTTCAAATTATATGTGTATAATTCGTATGTATTAAGGTTATCTTAATATAGGGATGGAGAAAATAGTCGCTTCGTCAAAAACGTCGAAACCATAGCATAACCTGTCGAAACGTTTAAAATTTTGACTTATTTAGCAGTTGCTATGTAACGTATTCTTTACACAGACCTGATAGACTGCCAATGAACCGTATGCGTATCGCTACGGCGCACCATCAAAAGACTAAAGGACATCTTGGAACACAGGCGTCATTATATGCGTCATGTTTCATGTAGCGTCAGCTTACGTTGGTTTTCTTTAGAAAGTATTTGCGTTAAGTCACGTTTTTTGCAAGTTGACAAGTGTTACTGATGTTACCTAACCTTGCAGTTTGATTGTTTTATTCTTTTACGGACTGTTTCGAATATTATATAATATTCACTCGATATTTTTGTTTTACGTGTAAGGCTGTGGTGTAAGTATGCATATTACAGCATTAACAATTTGGCTTATATGACAATTAATCCAGGTAGTTGTTCCTAAAGAAAAGTGATGCCATCGTGTCGTGTAAAATCCTGCAAAAGCAATAGTTACAAAGATGACGGAGAACTAACTTTTCATATGTAAGTTGCAGAATAATGCCATAGCTTAAAAATATTCTGAAATTATGATAATAGATACTTAGTTAGTGTTTCTATGTGAAATAATTTTTTGTAGAATGCCCAAACATTGTTGTGTGGATTACTGTTACAGGAGGTACTATAAATCCCTGCAAAAGTAAGCGTGCATATGTTTGTTCACTAGATTTCCTCAAAAAGGATTTTGATAGAACGGGACAGATTGTGCGATTTAAAGAGGGAGTTATTTTAATATTGAATTGGACAAAGAAAATCTAAAAAAAGTATATGTTTATTTAGAATCACTTGATATTCCTGAAAACAAAGGGTAAAGGTAAATAAATGATGTATATATTTCTTGAAATTTTCTTCACTATTTCTTAGGTAAATTACTCTGCTCATCAAAGGAGGTACGATATATTTGTCAGTTCACCGAAAAACAAATTCGGAAAGTAATGGCCTTGACAGGAAACAAGATTCCACAAGAAGAAAACTTCCTAACGACTTTTGTTTATTTACTATCGAATCATGTTCCCCAAAACATTTTTTCTAGTTTATCCCATCATTTGTTAGACATGTCACCTCTGGGAGAAACTCATGTTTCAATTTTAAGTAAAACCATAATATGGTCTTATAGCAAAATTAGATTTCATAATTTAGCGAAGAGGTTTACAGAAAAAATACAAGGAAAATCAATAAGGAGGAATTAAGTAAACTAATATTATTTAATCATCA
The DNA here is from genome assembly GCA_949128085.1 of Cetonia aurata. Taxonomy (NCBI): domain Eukaryota; kingdom Metazoa; phylum Arthropoda; class Insecta; order Coleoptera; family Scarabaeidae; genus Cetonia; species Cetonia aurata. Next base: position 11,056,897 of record OX421882.1, on the reverse strand, counting down.
ATAAATTATACAACAACTACTGCAGTGTATTATTTACTCCTAAAGACAACATACAATGTTGGATTGTTATGACAAGTATTGAAGATCTTATGAAACTTGTATTGGATTTTTCCTACGTATTTTTATATGGCGTTGAAAGAAATTTTTTCTTTTCTCTCTTATTAAGCCTGAGAACGAATGAAATATATGTTACCAGTTCATCGTAAGTTTAGAAACTGTCTATAGTTCTAAGTTGTCCACAACTTTAATAAAAAGAAACAATGCCATATAACATACATAATAGGATAAAATCTAACATATGCTACTAATTATCATTACAAATTGCAAGTGCTATTAAAATTTATTGATATCCTTAACTTTATTTATTTGAATATCCGCCATGGTATCGACGTCATGGATGACGCTTGTGTTCCAATATGACGCATTTCAATTGATGGCAGTTTTGAGTTCAATATCAGCACTCTATCAGCTCTATGATTCTTTATCGTGTCTAATGGTGTTTTGTTGCTATATTGTGCCCGTGAATTCCCAAAATATAGATACGTGCTAGTCAATAAAACATGAATTCCCTTGAACCTGGAATTCACGGGAGTGGGGAATTACTGTTATTCGACAAGTAAATTGGTCAAAGGAATAGTCATATTATTTAGTAGGGGTGCAGAAAAATATCCTGTTGTTTGGGGTTGTAGAAAAAAGCTTTATTGTTTTTAATAGTGATATAAAAATTGATCTATTGACAGTGGAGATAAGTATGAATATTCATAAAAATGCCATCACATTAAAATGTTTAGAATGCAGAAGTAGATTTTATTCAATTTCCATTACAATGATTGCGATGCTTATTCGTTGTCTACGTGTTCGGTGTGGTAGAATGATTCTTCCCTTATTAGTTTGATGACATTTTCCTTCAGGATATATTTCTTGATTTGACCGTGCAATGTTTTCGGAAAGAACTCGTAGAAGTCTATCTTGGTCGGCACCTTATAAGACGGTAACACGTCAGTGAGGTAGCTAAATTGAAAAAGAATCAGTTGACTATTTGACACGTAAAAATTTAAAACATAAAATACGCACTCTTTGATTATAGTTGAATTCACGTCATACCCTGGCGTTTTCACGATGCACGCGACAACTTCGGTGGCCGTAGCGAAGACCGCAACCTCATCTACACCGCGATGAAGTCGAATGACGTCTTCGATTTCGCTCGACGAGAAAATATGACCCTCCCTCTTGATGTCATCACTGGATCTACCTCGTAAATAGATGTATCCATCAGGATCTAAATGAGCGATGTCACCAGTTTTGAAGAAACCGCGCACGAAAGCTTTATTAGTGGAGGCCTGGTCTCCATAATATCTGAAATTACCTCGGTTCCCATACAGAATCAAATTGATGTAATTTAGGTTTACCCCAGCATTATGCCAGGAGTCTTCACTAGGAGTTCACCCCATTTATCGAAACCCAACGGGACTCGGGTGACCTCGTCGACAACGCGAACGGAAACGCCAGTGTACGGTCTGCCCAGCGATCCGAGTTTATCTTTAGAAACGTAGTAAACTTCTTCCGTTAATACTGAGATTACGCCGGTCTCTAAAGTGCCGTATCCGCTGTAAATGTGCACTCCTTTGAACGTTTTCGCTATACGGGCGAAACTGGATTGGGAAAGATGCATTCCGCCTATCCATATAGCCGTCAGGCAAGTGAGGTCAAAATCCTGTTGGGTAGAATGATATATTGTACACTTAAAAACAGCAAAAATACTGTAAAGGTTGGTAGATAGGTACATATGAGATATTGTTAGTAATAAATAATATGCCGATCAACCGGAAAAATCTACGCGAGGTGCATTAGAAAATATCAACAGACTAATTTCAAAGTCACTAAAGGCCATGACAGCATTCCTGGATATCGACTGCAAACTCAATTATGAAGGTTCTACGGAGAAAAGCCCTCGTGCCAAAGCTTCTATAGGGGATAAGGCCTAGAGAAAAGGAGTTACATCCAACAATCGGCGAGGTCACTATTAAAGTGCAAAGGTGGTTGGGGATACTCAGGTCTTCTTTACAGTGTGTTACCCTAGTGGGCGACCTATTCTGGAAATTAACCAGGGATTAGGGGCTTTCATAGCTTGGACTGTGCTGACAATTTTACAATAATCGCCAGAAAGCGTTTTAAGAGTAGAGGGGATGCAAACAGCTCTAATTACGGTCGACAACTAGTGCAAGAGCGATTATCAGATAAAGTTAAAAAAAAACAGAGATTGTTCGCAAGAAAAACAAACTTAATGTTGCGAGGAGAAAGGATTCAATATCTTAAGCAACTGAAATACCTTGGGGTATGGTACGATCAAAGACGTTTGTTCAACCGACACCTACAGAAAACAATAAAAAAACTCCATTCCGCAATAGGTGAGCTTTTAAACACACAAACAAAGGTCCAATATTTCAAATACAACTGCAACTACAACTCTTACACAAAGTAGCTTCCAATGTCAATCAGTTTTGACAAGAATTCTAAGCATATTCTTTGATACCTTGTGTTCTTGCTTGCATCTGGAAAACTAATTTGTTTCTATGGATTGAGAATGAGGTGGTAAACATTGCCAAAGTTAACATGTTGTCTGTATATACATTTTATCAAAGCTGATATAAGTTCAACGGTGATAAATAGCAGGTTTTCTGACACTCTGTGTTGTCCCCTCATTTCGAGAAATAATTTACTCAGAATGCTTTTAAGTATGGGGTATGAAACAAATTATTTGGTTAACAGCGTGAGTCAGTATTCTATATAACTACTTTTATTGATGTTTATATTATTGAAACTACTAAGTATCCGTCTTACCTGTAGTGGCGCGTTTTTAACGATCTTACTCGCAAAATTTCCATCCAGGAAGCAAACTTCAATCCTCAAATCGTGTATGAACTTGCAGGCGCTTCTCTCCGTAAATTGACCAGCGTGTACTATCTTCGTTTGCGTCTCGAAACAAACGCAAGACACCAGTATCTGTGTCATCATGCTGAGTGGAAAGAACGTCAGCAGTTTCTCTGTTTTCGAGATATTCGTCAGTAAATTGAAATATCGCGCTAGTATTCCGTAGTGCGATATCGCTATCAGTTTCGGATCATGTTCGGTTCCATGACTCGTTATTATAAATGCCGCTTTCCTATTGGGATCTTTGATGTCAACAGGAACATAATTTGCGTCTTCTTTGCCCTCTAGGCATTTAGAGAAATCTAAAAAGTCTTTACCCTCACCGCAGAATCTAATTATCAGGCACTTTATGCCTTTCTCTTTGAACACTCTCTGGTAGAGCCTAGCAGATCTTTGACCACAAAATGCCACTTTGGGTTGGAGTATGCCCATTATGCGTTTCGTGTCATCGTAGGGCAAATCAATATGTATTGGTGCCACGATTGCTCCTGCGAACAGAACGGCCAGCATGGCAACAGTTTGATCCAAATGAGTTATGCTGCTGATGACGACAACGTGATTCGGCTGCACTCCTCTGCTTTGTAAGTCCATGGCTACCTTTATCGCCCTAGCTCTCACTGAACCTTTAGTTTCTGTAATGCCACTTAGTGCATCAATCTGAAAATGAACTCATGAAGGACAAACACACGTACAACGTAGGTATTTGCCAAACAAACCTGGTGGAGCTTATCTTTATATCTATTCATGCGGTCGAAGTACCTTACCCCCAATCCGCCCGCGATGATCATTGTTTCCAATGACGAGCCTTCGACCTTGCCAAAGTGGGGGTTGCTTTTCACAGTGGGAGTACTCATTTTTGCTTGCTATATTAATTATAATATATTCTGGGAAAAAAATCACTGGATTTTTGCATCTTGAAGGCGTCTGACTGACAAATGATAGGTCGTAGTGAGAATATTAGGTTATTAGTCAAAATTTTAGGGCAGAGGCAATATATATTATACCTGGTAAGTTATTTGATATTATACCATATATTTCTTGTGAGAACTGGAGCGTGAAATTTTTATAAAGTCTCAAGTTAATGAAAATATGAATATATCTCTTGTCAGAACAAATAATCAACAACATAGTTTTTGACATGTCTGGCTGACACATATTCACTGACGTTATGCAGAAAAATATCTCTCAAATTCTACTTATTTTAATGAATTATAACTTCTCAACAGTCTCTACTGAACTTCTCCAACTCCAACAAGAATTTCATATGAGATAATCTCAGGAATGCAAAATCACTTTGGTAGTTTTTTTTTAATAAAGTGTATTTTTACGATTCAAAGAAATGATATAATGAAAATTTAAAAGGTCCTCCTCAATGTTTGTCCATTTTGGTTTCTTCAGGCCAACAGTCACTATTCCTGAATGCCACAGCAGCACTTGTAAGTAAATATAACTAATTTTTGGTTTATTTTTTACTTCTATGCTTTTCGAAAAATGTAAAATATTTTTTAAGGTACATGAACGAGTTTTTTTTTTCTGATTTATGACTTAAAGGTAAAGTTCTGGTCGGGGGGAAGGTGGTGAGAACACATGCACTTAAGCCACTCTTACCGGGCCCATTGTGCTACCTCCCCAGGGTGCCGGACACACCGAGCCGCTTAGGCAGAAGTTTTTATTGAAATGGTCACCCATCCAACAACTTGTTGTGCATATTGCTGTTTGACGCACAAAACTGAGAATGATGCAACGGACCATTAAAGCCGTGATTTATGACTTGTGTCGGCGATTAAACGGTTTACATCATCGCCTTTCACCCAAAAGTATGGGTTCGATTCCCGGCCGGGACGGTTTGGTTTTTTTTATGTGGATAGTGGTGGCGGTTAGAACATGCCTGGTTGGTGTTGTTTGGACTGTTAACATCGTCTGTTAGATTTTGGAAATCCGACGTTCCGGCAGTGGTTCTACTGCCGTCATCAGGATAGCCTTGATACCAGGACTATTGCTTGTTAATTCCATGGTTGGCCGTGGAATTTTACGTATCTCCTCTCGGGTAATTGCCTTATGCGTATTTGGCTTCCCTAACAACAATGTACAGTGTATACTCTTTAGAACCTATATACCATAACACCATAATATCATAATCATAATAATGGGAACTTGCATGTATGAGAGGTTTCTTCTATGCGGTTCTTCCTTACCTCAGAAGTTGATCGTTGAGAATCTTGAAATCTGATTTTGCAGATAGTTTCATTATATTTTTGTTGATCTTAAGAACGTACTCTACAATGCTCGTACTTTGTCATGATAGTTCTAGGATTCAGTTTGTCCCTTATTAACCCGTCTGATTGTCGATGTGAACGCAGTAACGACAATCATACCTTATGCAATTCCAGGCTTGGCGCACTGATGGCCTTTGGTGTCGTGGCTATATATGCCGCCTTTTTTTGATTTCCTTTTGGTTTGTCCGTCTTCTTTAGATAGGTTGGAAGTATTTTCCCAATCTATTCTATGATCTGTTTCCAAAGCATGCTGTGCCAATTTTAATTTTTCTGTTTCTCCTTTCCTGTACATCTTTTTGTGTTCTTTTACTCTTATTTTGAGCAGTCTGCTTGTTTCACCAACATATGGCCCCCCCATGTTTACATGGAATACTGCGTACACAGTTTTTGGTTTGTTGGTTTATGTTATTCTGATTAATTGTTGTATTGGAGGTTCTTATCGCCGTCCTGATTGTTAAATATCTTCCTTCCAGTTGAGTAAAAATAACGGACTTTGCTTTTGCATCTTTTGTTAACAATTCTTTCCGATCCTTATCTGGTAGGTTTTCCATTTCATCTGTTTTTATTTCTTTTTCGATCACATTTTTCCTCCTTTCTCATCTAATAAGCATTCCATTCTAAATTTTCAGTTGGAGAAGTCCGTACCATTTAATTGGGGCCAATTCTGTGCACCTACGTTTATGGCCATTTTGAACACTACACGTTTTTCTTTGTCGTTACTTTATCTTTTACATAAAAATGGATTAAATTTATTTATGGGAAGGTACCCTAATTTGGACTATCACCTATGTTGGACCAGTATCCTACTTGTGCTACTGTTTGAAATTTGCGCCATCTTATAGTCATTTGTTGCACAACACGAATGAGTCGGTAACAGTTAACTGTAATTAATTGTCGCTTATGCAAGTAGTTTTTCTGTTTCAAGCTAGTTTGTCATTCTGCAGATGTTGATGTAAGTTAGCGCTGAAGAAACTTAAGGAATATTTGTAGGGTGGAGTTTTTGCTACATGTGGTTTTTTCCTTTCGCGATTATCTGTAAATTTAATACACGAAAAGGTTTGGACCGCACGCGGTCTCGTAAATTGAACTGGTTCAAATTAGGGAACTCCATTTCAGAATTATGGCCAGTTGAGGGAAGTTCTACTGTAAATGGTCCGAAGCCCAAATGGAAAGTGAGCTTGTAGCTTTGCAGAATAATGAAACCGGGTTAAATGCTGCTACAAGACAGTATATCCTTCCCAAGCGGGCCCCAAAATAGACCACTATTTATTTTGAACAGTTTGACTTCGGTGTCTTATCTGGTGGCGTTTCTTCTCAGATTTCTTGCTTTAGCCAACATATCTTCCGGGTATCTGCCCTGTGTGAGTTGATATTCTGTACACACTGGTTTTTATGTTTCTCTCATCTTCTAAACTAAGAATGGTATGGCATTATACTTTTCCATTTCTATGGTGAACTTAATTGAAGGTTCTATGTTGTTAATGTGTGTAGTTATGAGTTTATTTGTTGTCATATTTTTACTTTTTATAATATTTAAAAAATCACAGCCAAATTTTACCTCAAAATTGCTTCTTTTTTTACAAAAAGAAGCAATTAAATTTGAAAAATATTCTCTGGCGCCAAAATATAATTTCTTTGGAAGCAGTACATAAAACAAAAGTTTCTTATTTTCGTCAATTATTTGCTTATTTTGATAAAGTAGAACAGAGGCAATCACGCAACCAATGATACACTATGGGTCATTCTTAACAAAACCATTCTTGAAGTGGTTCATACTTTAAGGATTAAAGTATTGATACCTTTTAGATTAATTACGACCTTTTTTTTATAAAAATGTGATTTGAGACTTTTTTACACCAAAAAATCTTAAAGCATTTAATAAGACATTAATAAACTGGATTGATAATAGTGTTAGAAGACTCGTTAAAAAAATAAACCGAATTTACTAGATTATAGTATATATTTAAATTTGTACATTTACTGTTTACAAAAAATGCAATTACAATAATTATTCTCACAGTATAATATATGTAGTAACAACGATCAATCACAACGAAACAACCATCATGTATGTAAGTGTCTAAAATATACACAAATAAACAACGAGAACTGCCTAATGCAATACAAGACACAGCATTTCATTATTGCGATATAATGATTGTTAATTATCACAGAAAGTTGGAAAGAAAGACTGCCAAACGTATAGCGTACGAAGAGTAAAAACACTAACAATTCAGTAATAATTAAAAGTTATTTAACTAATACATAGTAGGCATTTGCAACGCTGTATTTTGTTGTAAAAGTTTCCAAATCGGTTTCAAATTTTTTTTTTTTAATTTATCAATAAAATGAAAATATTATTTTTAGATTTACAATATTTATTCAATAATTTAACTGCTTTATAATAAATGCAAATCAAAACTCAATAGTTTCCACAAAATAATCTTTATTTGCCATTAATATTGAACATATTTGGAAATCCTCATGGTAATAATCCAGATATTTAGGCCACAATATTAAATATGAATTGACACCTTTGCAGTAAAATAATGTCAGCGTAGATGTATGTACATATTTTAAAACACAACAAAGATTCGGAGTAAAATTTAGCTAATCCTTAAAATCACATAGTTTAAGTTTAGTAAAATTAATTGTTTGCTGTATATTATGGTAATTAGATTCTGATCAAATTTATTTCGGAATCTTTATGTAGAGTTGCAGCTGAGCTTCTCTAACTCTTTTTCAATTGTGGTTGCATTCAAAGAATTAGTTAAATTTAAATATAAAAAAAATATTGTAAGGACAAGTATCTCTTACGATACCCAAGTAAGGGACATGGTTTTTCAGACAAAATACGTCATTAACATCATTTATCTATAAGTGACGTCAATTTGACGTTAGATTGTTATCCGAGTTGAACATACTGTGTTGAACCAATCTATAGATTGTGGGCCGACTTAAAAGTATCATTTCTGTCACTATACAAACGACAAATGGACGTCCAAGTGACGTGAAATACACGTCACACATACAATGTCATTGGACTTAAAGAGCCAAAGGCGGTAAATCGATATCATTTTGTGATGACGTCCTTTACGTTAGTATAATGACGTGATTATGACATTATTATGACGCCTCTGGGTACATACAGGCAGCTGACAGTACATAAGTAAATAGTGTACATATATTAATTTTTTTAAGCAATCAAGCTTAAAACGTATAAAATATCAGCATAATGCAATCAATATTTATATATGTAGGTTATAAGTATATTATGTACAAAGTTAGAAATACTTTATGCCCTTTATGTAACAATTAAAAACGTACCTCATTTATTTCATTATTTGACAGTAAAACTTATTCTAAAGAAAGTTTATAATTAGTAATGCTGGGAATTATCTTTTACTTGCTTTATTAACTTTTCTATGTGTAAGAGATCCCTTTTTTATAGTTACCTATATTTATATAAATATGCAAGTACATACATTGGTAATATAAAATTATGTTTTCGAAATTGGAATCACTATTTCAATATTACATGTACTAAGTTTTTGAAAATTGGAGACCAGTTTAATAAGGTATCCAGGGTATTAACCATACTCTCATTTATAAATATAACCACAGCTAAAATACAATATATTTAAAAGTTTTATAATATATTTACATATTTCAACATATTTGTCTCCAGTACAAGTGTACCAGTTGTTAATGTCTTTTGCATCTCTTTCTACTGGAGAATCTATTTGAGTCTAATTTATATAATCTAATAATTATACTTTTATTATAATTCTTATAAAATTGTTAAGAAAAAACAGATATACTGGATGTTTTGGTGGATGTGTGTATTCCATATAGGAATTCTAGTGTTCTTTTATGTCGCCATTAAGTGCGAGCACTCGTGAGTAAATGTCAACAAGCTTTAAAACCGCTAGAATTATGGCGGGTTTTGTAGGCGCTGTCCGTCGGTCATAAACTTGGATAAAGGACGCTCGTAAAAATGTTAAGTTAAACGGACGACGTACAGGAATCGATAATTTAATTCTGTTATGACTTTTTGGTTTGGTTCGAGTTTACGATTTGATTTTGGAAGGATGTAAAGCGTTTCTTTTTTTACCATTTAACGGCAATTTCGTCTTTATTTTAACCAATATTTCACATGTTTAACGGGCGTAAAACGAGAATTTCCTCGTCAAAGTATTTCCAATGAATCCTATTTTTCGATTATAGTTGTCGAATCTTAGACGATCAGAAAACCGAATCGTTAAGTGGAATATAGTCGATGAGATCATCTACATACATAATTAAAAATTTTATGCGGATTTGTACGTTCTACGCCACAAACAGCGTGAACTTACCTCCTGTTTTTATAGCCTTACTTTTTTACTCTTTGCGAGCTTGTACTTCGTCTAGGCGTTTGTTACTTTTGAAGGTTATAACGTGTAGTGTCAAAAGGCAAAGTTACCTTAATTTTAACTACTTATTTCAGAGACTTTTGGTACTTCAGATTTTATGAAACCAAGGACGTTAGAGGTAGGTCAGGTTAATTGCCTTCTTAAAATTGAGAGAAAAAAACTAGATTTTGAAAAATTATAATGGAAAATATTAATATCAATTAATATTGTTGCCTATGATAAGGTAGTGACTTACATTCAAATAAAATTTGGAAAATCGGTGATGAATTAAATGTTTATTAAACTTTTGTTGTCCCATAATTTTATTACTTTCTAAATTATCAAATTTAAGACTTTTCTCTACGAAATGTAAAATTTTAAATAAATTTTCAAAACTGACTACAAACAAATTTCAAAAGAAATAATGAACTTTGATTAATTTAATTATTGAAAAAGAATAACATCTATAGGAAAATTAAAAATATAGTAGAAGGAAACCAAGTCAGCGGCATATGACTTGACTAAGTCTATTAAAATTTTCCTTAGATATGAAAAAGGTTTTTATTCATAATCGTAGTTGTAATGAGTCAATTACCTAGCATATAAATGGTTGGGAAGTAGGTTATTACTGTACTGACCTCAAAAATTACATTTAATACAAGCTATAACAATAGGAGGATGCTAAATAAGCAAGTATGACATTTTCCGAAATATTCCATAGCTACTACTTTATTCTGGCACCAATATTCAATATCCTTATAAACCGATTCATATCTACCCCGGCAGGGTAAATCCAAACGTTGATCAGTTTCTCTCAATTCTGGCGGAGTACAATTAAAAGTATTTTGGCCACTTATTTTAACAAAATTGACACGGAACAATGCTCAATTTGACAATTATAATTATTACATAAATTGACATTAATGACATTTAAAAACCATTCAATTTGCGTTTTGGGCAAAAATGAATGATTCCGAATTGATTGTGAATAAAATAATATGCAAATCTCGAAAAAATGCTTCATTACAGCCTCGCGTTTTAACTAACCCTCGGCTGTAATGAAGCTTTTCCTTGTTCGGTATGTAATATACTATTAATACGATATCTAAGGAAACATTAATAGAGAAACTACATTTTTATAGGTTTCAAAATAAGGAACTGAATATGATGAAGACGTATCTCTACAACAGAAGACAATCGACAACAATAAACAACATCACGATAATTCAGAATACCATGAATTGGGGTAGACACATACCCACCTATATATGTATTTATTTTTTTTCTATTTGATTAACAAACAAAGTCACCCAACTAGTCACTTCCGATTTAGATAAAATATTGCAGGCATATCACTTGCAAACCGTTAAAGTTACGCTCTTAAAACACATTCTTAATGCTTTTAAAATATTTCGTTCTTGAGATAGAAAAGAAAAGAAAGCGTTGCGTAAGGGACATTTTGGGTTGGTTGTATATGATATTTTGGCAAAGATTCGGTAAATATTATTTTTCAATGTAGTTTATGGATTAGAACAGAAATATATGAATTTCTCAGTTACGTGGTTGGGGGATTAACATTTGTTCTTATTTTAACGCTCTATAACCCCCATCATGCACTACTGATTTCCTTATTAAACCAAAATGTCCGAATTGTCAAAAAGAACATTTTTAATTTCTTTTTTTTTCTTGGTTTTTAGGTCCCAAATAATAAAAGTATGAATGACTAACGACGTTTCGCTTTATTTAAAAGCTTTTTCAAGTTGTAAATAAATGTATAAAGTTTGATAAATAAAATGTTTTTGTTTAATAAATGACAATTTGTTTGTTTTTTATTTTGAAAATATTATTATGTTTTAATTAAAGATGTTTTGATTATTTATTTTTGGATTTTGTAATTAAATAGTTCTTTAAAATATTGTATTTAGTTATAAAAGTAAATTATATAATCTTGTGAAATATTGTATATCGGTTTTATCATTGACTGCATTTTTATGTTTATAAATTTGAATTATTTCTAGTATGTTACGTGTTTTTAAATTTTGTTCTTTGTTTAAAATTGTTACGTTGTTGAAATCAAAGGTATGATTTTCAGTTATTTCATGTTTTTTTAGGGCTGTAAGATTTTTATTATATTTGTGTCCTTTTATTCTATTTTCCAAATATTGCATGGTTTCACCTATATATACACCATTACAATTTTGACAGTCTATTTTATAAACTATGTGTGATGTTTTACTTTTTTCAATTTTTGATTTTAATTTTGAATAGATTTGGTTTTGTAGTTTATTTGTGTTTTGATAGGCAATTTTGTAATTATATGGTTTGAAAAATGCAGTCAATGATAAAACCGATATACAATATTTCACAAAATTATATAATTTACTTTTATAACTAAATACAATATTTTAAAGAACTATTTAATTACAAAATCCAAAAATAAATAATCAAAACATCTTTAATTAAAACATAATAATATTTTCAAAATAAAAAACAAACAAATTGTCATTTATTAAACAAAAACATTTTATTTATCAAACTTTATACATTTATTTACAACTTGAAAAAGCTTTTAAATAAAGCGAAACGTCGTTAGTCATTCATACTTTTATTATTTGGGACCTAAAAACCAAGAAAAAAAAAGAAATTAAACATATACATGGTCAAGATCCAAAGATTTAAAAAGAACATTTTCCTTTTTAGTTCAGTTCGGTATCTCTTCTAGTTCCAAAGATATCGTTAAAAATGTGTTTTAGGGGTGTAATCTTAGGGGTCCGCGATTACAAGTGAACATCCGCAGCTGAAAAAAAAATACAGGTCGATTATTTTATTTTTATAGGCATGTATATCAGATGCCTGCAATATTTTTACAAAAATCGGAGGTGATCAGTTGAGTGACTTTGCTTTTAAGAGTTAAACGCGTTTATTTTTTCCAATTTGTTAAACTATTCTCTGTTGACACCAAGGGAAATCTACTAATTGAATAACTTAATATAAATAAAAAAATCCAAACCACATTTTAGAATAAATCTCGTGGACCTCTGCGCATTATTTTTGTTTTAATATGATAAGCAAAACTCGACATTCTTATTCGTCAAATATTAGTAGCGAAATATACTTGGAAACTACGGAAACCTTATACCTGTATTGAAGTTGAAATGTCGATAACCATAATTCACAACTATTTACTATTTCTTTTTAAATTCCAAGATTCACTATTTCTATACAGACACATACATTTTAAATCATTGTAAGAAGGAGAATATAACCGAGAAGAGAAGATTTATAAATTACTTTTACAACCACATATGTATATTTGAAAGGAAACTACAACCGCAAATATACACTTCAAACGAAATCGACCCAGATAATAAATTGTTTACAGCAGAATATTGGTAGTCAAAAGAGTCAATGCATTTTTGAGAAAACAACTTGTTATTTTAATTGAAATTATAGAAAATAAATAAGAAGAAAATTTTAGATTTTATTACTAAAATACTTAACATTTAAAATCAGTTGATATTTCTGTTTTTCCAATTTCTATATTCTCATCACCCGCCAAATCATCCAGTATAACTTTCTACCAACAAAAAGTAGCACACGATAACAATATTATAAAATGTGTATTATTTTTACACCTATACATCCATCATATTATATTTAATTAAGTACATATTAAAGAATTAATATTTTAAGTCTTACTATAGAATCCCTAAATATCACTCGCTAATAATAATCTTATAATTACCATAAGAAACTCATTTCTGCACAGTACGTAGTAAAGACCTACGCGATCATGGAGTAGATATACACGTCCCTATAAAATATAGGTGGAAATGTGGAGTGCATGGGTACAAATTCTAGCGTACGTCCTTATTAAAAACCCTTCAGATCCTGAAGCGAGAAAGCAGATTATGTAAAGTTTAATATTAAACATGGAGAATCCGAATTTCTCTGGTTATATTTTGTAATTTCACGTTAAAGATTATCGAATAAGAAATAGTTATGTACCATAGAGATAAAACTTTATGCGTAAGTATATAAGATACTTAAAGATTAGAAAACGTTATATTATAAAGTTAAAGGTGCAATACGAATAAGATTCTTTTTACGTTAAGAAACGTCTTATCTTTATAATAGTACTCTAATGATCATTTTGAACGATCTGGTGGATGATAATGGATTCAAATCAATCGTATTTCACTCAAGATGGAAATTTTCCTCCTACGTTTTCTCTGAGGCGAAGCTAACGAGGAGTGGCATGAAAGGCTTCAATTATCGAATAGAATTGAAGTGAAATTGCATTTTTATAAAGATGTCAGGCTGCCTTTTACGAAGACGTAATAGAATCAAATAATTGTCCTCGGAACAGATTATTGCTAGCTTCACTTAGCTGGTAAGACGTAAGCCATGATGTTCTTCGTAGCAGAGATAGGATTTGTAAACAGAATTATCTTCTGTTACGAACATCATGGGGATATAGTTATTGTACTGGATGACATCCAGAAAAATCAGTAAGTTTTAATACTATGAAGTAAGATGAACAATAAAAACGGATGTCTCCTGGAAAAGGTTTATAATAACCAAAATGGATAAGTCGACTTTTCAGAGGTAAAAAGTATTGCACTTAGTGGAAATTAAAAATTTGGCATTTTATAGGGTTAAACTATTTAAAATAACCTAATGTCTAATGATGGATACTGGCATCACATAATATGTTGATAAAGCCAGCATGAACAATCGATGTTCTGTCTGTGCCAAGTGTGTTTATGTAATTTTCTCAGTTGCTAAAAAGAATATTTAGATTTTTGTTTCAGAATTGGTGGTTTTGAGATAAGCAAACATTTTTATAAAGAATGACATTTTACGTTAAGCTACAAATAATTTTTTTTTCCCTTTTGTTCAGTCCATCCGGCGATACACTGCATATTTAAATATATAAAAAATGTACTGGTAAGTATTTTAACGTATAATAAAATTGACAGGATAATGCTGATATATTATTGTAAACCCTAATGTAAAATAATTTACAATGTAGTTATTAATTTTTGTTAGTTTTTAACTACAGGTTTGTTAGACAATCAATCAATCTCTATTGCTTATTATTAATCCCAACAGATGTTTACCTGTCAAAAAAAATATTTAAAACATCTTTTTCTTGCCTGTTTAACAACACTCATTCAAAGAAAATATATTTGTCCTTTTCTCTATCTGTCACCGTTCAAAAAATTATTTCACAAAAAAAATTGGGTAGTATATTAGTGTTGTAAATATTCGGATGATTTCAATAATCGGAATACCCGAATCGGAAGACTATGATATTCGGAATAATATTCCGATTCCATATTCCACTCGACATCCATACATATTCGGATGATTTTAATAATCGGAATAATATTCCGATTCCATATTCTACGCGACATACTTACATATTCGGATGATTTTTAATCGGATTAACCGAATCGGAATAATATTACGATTTCCTTATACGACATACTCGTATAAGTTGTACATATTCGGATGATTTCAATATTCGATATAATTCCGTATCCGTGATTTCCGTATTTCGTCTAACGAAATCCTACAAATATTGTCCACAATGTCTACGCTCCCATTTTCACACACCTCCCAACTTGTATGAGTCGGTGGATGGACGCATCATAGATTGTGTATTTGCAAGGTATTTGTTTGTATTAGGATTAGGCGGTTAGGCGCTCAATAGAATTTATTGTTTTCAAATTGAAACTTGAAATATATGTACTCATAAAATTTGTATTCTTATGCCAAAAAAAAATTAAATCGATGTAAGCCTTTTGAAAATGATTGTTTTAGACTTTCAACCTCTGTCAATTGTAGAAAATATGGGGTTTTTAGAATACACGAAAAATCTAAATCCGCAATATATCCCACCAAGTAGATACATATTAACAAACAAAATAATACCAGATTCATACAACGAAAAAGTTGAAAAACTTCAAAATATTTTAAGTTTGGTCAATCACGTTTCTTTAACCACAGATATATGGCAATCTGATAGTAATAAATCGTACATTTCCCTTACTTGTCATTTTATACATAATTTAAAAATTTGCACGTATGTTTTGGCAACTCGCGAATTAACTCAACAGCGACACACCGGTAGTAACATTGCCGAACATATTACTCTAATTATTAACGAATGGAAGCTAGACGACAAAATAGTAGCAGTTGTGACAGATAATGGTGCAAATATGAAAAACGCACAAATGTAGAACATTTGCATCTAGATCACCATTCCTGCGTAGCTCACACATTAAACTTGTGCATCAAAGAAGCTCTTAATGGTAATGAAACAATAAAAACATTCATTTCAAAATGCAAAACGTTGGTGGCTTATTTTAAACATAGTGGACTTGCTACAGTAGAAGGATTTGTTTATTTCTATACAAAAGTTTGTAGCCGTGTTTATTTTGTACATAATGACGTAAGTGACATATTAGGCCATATTACATACTAAATTTCTATTAAACCTATTAACAACAAAAGTTTACTATTTTTTATTAATAACAAATTCTACAAATTACTATTACTGTATGCACCTGAGTGAATGTGACTGAATGATTTAAGTACGCACAACGTCTATGAACAACAAATCACCGCCCGTCAGTCCGGAAAACAATGGCCGAGTCAAAACCGGATAATTACTAGAACTTTTACTACTTCTTATTCGGTTAAAATTGTTGTACAAATTTTATCGATATAGAATTATCCGACCGATTCGAAATCATCCGATTCAGAATCATCCGATTCTGATCATCCGATTCGAAATCATCCGATTCGAAATCATCCGATTCAGAATCATCCGATTCAGAATCATCCGATTCAGATCATCCGATTCGGATCATCCGATTCGAAATCATCCGGTTGGAAATCATCCGATTCAGAATCATCCGAATCGATATCATCCGATTCCGAATCGAATTTAATAATCGGAATCATCCGAATATTTCAATAATCGGAATCAACGATTATTTTAATTCGGATACTCACAACACTATAGTATATACCTATGTATATGTTTCATAATTTTTTAAATTTTCGGGTTCGGGATCTTCCCTTGTAAGGATAAGTATTGTTCGGTTTTCGTTAATTTGTGTTTGTTTCATGGAATCTGAGTTGTTTGGACTTTCCTTTTGTTTGCTTATTTAATTGTTATTCTTTGTTTTATGTTTTCTTTAATATTTTAAAAAAATTGTTTGTAATATGAATAGAAGGTGCATACTATGTAGTGCAGTGCAAAAAGGAGGCCTACTGTCGTTTCAAATGTTAATTTGTTTTATGGTATTTCATAGAGTTTTTAGAGGAAAATTTTAGAATAAACTCTTTTTAGCGGATGCCACCTCTTATACGCTTTTGTTAAAAAATTTGATTGTCGGGTCCAATCGACATAGTAGGCAAAGATTCAAGAATCAT
This sequence comes from Cetonia aurata, assembly GCA_949128085.1. Taxonomy (NCBI): domain Eukaryota; kingdom Metazoa; phylum Arthropoda; class Insecta; order Coleoptera; family Scarabaeidae; genus Cetonia; species Cetonia aurata. The sequence continues at coordinate 11,039,850 of OX421882.1, read as the reverse complement.
AACAAAGCGCTGGTAAACTGATATAATCTCTAAGCATAAAATATATGCTCACTAAAATCATTCGTAGTGTCACTTATAACCAATGACTAACTACGATATTCTTACTGAGACAACTGCAAATGTAAATTGGGTAATCATTTCTATTGTAATAAAATTTCTAAACTCAATATATCCAAAACGTTTTTGATATTTGGATAAAATTTAGCTGTTGTTTCAGAGAACATTGTAAATGCAAATTACGTAAGAATTAATGTCATAAAACAATAATTCTAGGATTTAATATATCTTTTTTTTTTAATTCGAGAAAATATTTCTGTTGCTACATAAAAGGCTGCAGATGTATTATTTTGTAATTAAATTGCTGATTCAAAAATACCATTGATATTACAAGAAAATGCTAAAATTGCCCCATAAGCAGTAATACAAAATAAATTGTAAGCAAAGATGTCTTTTTAATTATAATACTGCATTGATATAGTTAATAAAACGTTATGAAATGAATGAATATGTTGGACAGTATTTTACTTTCATGCTCATTTGAATTTCCCGCTAAATTTTATTTAAAATTGTTCACAATTGGTGTGGTTACAAAACAAAGTGGTTTATAGTTAACTACATATATTTGAGAAAGATATATAAGCTATTTTGATATATTATGTTGGCTTCATAGTTTGGGTGTTTCGGCGGTATCCATGCAATATATAATATGATCTAGGGTCTGTCAATGTCAGTGACGTAAATTTTCTAATTTCTGGCTCATTTGAAGTTGATGATCTGCAATTCAAAAGAACTATAAAAGAGTTCGTTTAGATAATGGATAGATGAGGAGATTTGACCTCGAAAAGTTCCACACCATCAATTTTGATTTTTATATTTTACCAAAGATTGTGCATAAATTACATAATTTTCCAGAGTTGGACTCAACATATTTTATCCTTGATATAATTTTATTTCGTAGATCAATAATATAAAGCAATAGCTTTGTTAAAATAAGGGTTGTAAAAAGAGAAATGTAAAGCTCGTCCCAATCAAATTTTAGATTAATTCGATCTTCGGTTGAAAATGGAAATCCACGAAACTCCGAAACAATTGTCCCGAATTAATTTAAAATGTGTATTCGGAGTATGATTAGAAACTGTAGATTAATAAAATAAAATGTGAGAAAATGTGTGATTAATAAAATAAAATTATGCCTCTCTAAATTGTATGTATGCTTCAAGTAAGTTTAACTTACTACCCTTGTTACAATAATGTGTGCGTCTATGTTATTAAGTAGATGCATGTAAAATTATCTGAAAATTCTAAAATTGCAGCAATGATAAATAGAATATTTGATTTTGTTTTGAATCCATTACTGCATATCCACGGTTTGCATGTGTTTATATATGTGTGTTTGGACGTTTGTTTTATCGCTTTCTTTGTAGCGGAACATATCAAACTTCATGATGCCGCTTTAACTATAAATAAAGTTTTATCCGAATCACTTTTTCCTGAAAAAAAAAAATGTTATCTGTGCAATTTAGTTATTTTTTTGATATGAATTTTGCTTTTATCTTGTTTATGGAAAATCATTTTTACGTTCGTTCTATTTCGTAACACATAATTGTCTAATTTATTAAGGAATATTACTTTGGAAACATGTGATATTATACGACTCTTGCTGATTGTGAGTAATCTCTCAAAGATACTATTTGATGGGCATTCTATTTAACGTAGGTACGCGGATCAAGAATGTTGTGGCACAAACTAGAAAAGTATAAATTTGCTTTGTAGAATATAAAGAAACTTTAGTATGTTATACAAGTTATGTACTCATAAATCTTCAAGATGCGTTTCCTTTATATTATAACAGATATTTTCATAGAAGCCTGTTGTAATATGACAATTTAAGAAATTCCTTCCTAATAATGCCTTTTCTTCTGGATTACCTTTACGCATTCCACATTTGTAACATCTAATCTGTTTAAGCTACGTAATTTAATTCAAAAACGTAAATTATTGGTACTCCTTAGACGTTTTGTGTTGTTAAAAAGAATTATTAAAATTTAACAAGTAAATTTCCTGGATACTAATTCCTAGAAAAGTGTATTTATTACATTTCGAGTTCACATTATATCCGTATTACCGACTGATGTATTGTGCTGTTATCAATTAAAAATTTTCATACTCTTCCTTCACTAATATCCATACATTTATCACAGCATATTTGCTACAAGAACTCGTAAATTACCCATCAGATTCATTTAGAACAGTAGCGCCGCATTTGAGTTGGAAAATTAGCCCGATGTGCCGGGTTTTTCGAAAGGTCATTTGAATTAAATTTGCCGGAAACCGTGCAGCTATGTTTTACTGGAAATGGGGAAGTAGTGAACGGGGTTGTTAGGTTTAAAATGCTGCGATGCGGGTATTGGCTGGATAATTGAACAAAAGGCCCAAATTATTTCGGTAAATACGGGTCAAATACATATATAGAGAGTCGAATGATGGTATCCATACGGTTAATTCGCGATTTGAAACGTTTTGCTTGTTATTTTTGTTTTTAATTGTTAATGAATAGGTTTAGACTATTATTATCACTGAATGTACGGGGGACAGAACTTCATTTTAAATAAAATTTTAGGCATGACTTTTCAAGTTAATTTCTAACTCAATATAGCTTCAGATAAATATATCTATATCTGGTAAACAATTTGGTATTCAAATTCTTGGTGTAACATTTAAGACAATCTCTTTTTATAGATATGAACCTGGGGTGCTGTCATTTACAGAGGATGACAAGTGGTTAAAAAGTAAGCTAGTAGGCTAAATCAAGGCATGTAAAAAGAGATAAAAACCTAAAGAAAAGTAGATAGAATACAGGAAGAGGAGTGCGCACCAAAATTTGTGGCATCACACATGTTAATTAAGATTTCTTAAAAAAAATATTGATTTTCACTGTAGAAAAGAAGTCACGACAAAGTCGGCTACGAAATTAACTTGAAAACATAGCCAAAGTCATCTTATATATCAACCTTTATGTTTTACCTTTTCATCAAAGAACTTTTATTTTTCATTTTTTTTTTCTAAAATACAATTTTTTCTCAATTATAAACAACATGGATAGGTAATGTAATTTTGAAGTTTATTGATAGAATAGTAACGACAAAAAAGTAATATAAAAGTTGACACCACACAGTTGAGAAAGATGCTTTTGGTTAGGAATTCCAAGCAATTTCTACTACAAGACAAAAGATTAAGTTTCATAAGAGTTTTGATCTGCAAAAGTGATATCGACATTTAAACTAATAATACATAACCACACCACAAGAAGACACTGTTGTGTTAGAACCGAGAGGAACCTATGCAACAGATATAGAAAAATACCTACGGCAGAAACTATAACATAATACAACACTTTATCAAAGCAAATAAAAAATTTAAACTATACAGCGATAGAGTTACTTTACTGTGGGTGGGAATCGAACGAGGAAGCCGACCTGTGGGCCAGAAAGGAACGATCGGCTTCATTTATAGACCAAGAACTTGTTCTAGGAGTGCCCAGAAACGCAGGACGGGAGCAAATAAGGAGTTGGGGCCAAGATAAACGCAAGAAACACTGGAACAACACAACCAGGCAAATTCCTTTATCAAGAGATCATCAAAGATGAAGGTTAGCAGGATCATCTTCGCATAGTTGCAGGTTTCCTAACCGGACGCCTACTAAAAACAGGGATGAACACACAAATTGCATACCACATCCTAGGTGAATACGATGCTCTGGATGCAGAAAGACAGCCAATTTTTGACAAGCCAACAAATCTGTACAGATTAATACGGGGCACCAGGATTTTGGACTGGCTGGCATAATATAATGGTAAAGGAAATGTACTACGAAATAATAGGCTGCAGTGTTTCCGGAGACTTTATGTCAGACGGTTCCCACAACAACAAAAAAAAAATATTTTAAAGCCCATTAGGACTAAAACAATAAAATAAATGTGATTTTTGATGCAGTTACTTAAAAATGTTAACATTTATATTGCTTTTCCAAACAGCCTATATCATTGAAGCATCATGAAGTTTTTGTGTTATTCTTACGTCCAACCTATTTTTTACAAATCAACTACGTAGTATATCACTTTCGTGCCCATGAGTCACATTTTGGCTTCTTCCTCATGTAATGAAATGATATATTTATGTGTAATTATTATTTCTACCTATTAAATATACAAATTTCCATAGCCCTAATATTCGTATATATATAGTATTACTATACAATAATATTTATTCATTATTTATATTATTTAATTTTTTTTTAAATTGACAAATGCTACCCAACCTGATTCACTCTATGTCATTTTAATAATAATAATAATACACGTATTATATTCTATGATGAATATTGAAATAATTATACCGACAATATTACTTACAGTGTGATAATAATTGAGCTTCATATTTTCGTATATTAGCATACGCGTTTCCGCCTAGTAGACAAGGGTGGTTCGCTAGTGGATAGTTTGACTTTGCTGACATATGTTCCGATCCTGGAGTTTTGTTTCAGTTGAGGCGATTACACTCGTAGATTAGGGAGGTAACAAAACACGTACGAACAAACAAGCAAAGCGATTAATTAAGGCAGATAATGTGAATTAGGTTTAGGGATCCCACGGTGAAGATATTGCATCGTAAATTGGGAATTGTGGAGTTTATTCTAAGTAGTGTTCGAAGATAAGAGAATGGAAACGGATGTAGCGAATCTGGAGTTTATATTTTCTAAAATGAGTTTCTTTATGTGTATATTTTTAAATATTTGTATGCATAAAATAAATATAAATATAATTTTGTGTACCAAAGTTTGTTATTTATTTATTTATTGTCCACTTAGCAGGTTTTACGTTTATAAATTATTGAGAATGAGCAAAAATAGATAAGGATTTTTATTTTTGTTTATTTACGAAAAGAGTATCAATATGATATTAAAATATTATTACAAATTTCAATAAAAAAGTTTGCTAAAAAAGATTCAGGGATAACATAAGCAAGCTTATGCTCGTTTCTCATTCCTTATTTTTAATATTACACTTCGCCGTTTATAATCCACCATTTCCGGTCGTATTTGAATCAAAATTTTAGATAGCATGTAAAATATTCATGGAAAGAATTATTTGAGGGTTATGGTTGTCTAGTAAATTAAAACTTTACAGTTGAGTGTTGTACCTGTAAGATAAAATGTTATAAACCACACATGAGTGAAATGCCATCATGAAACTCGTAAGAATTTCATCCCACTCGCGTATAATGATGCATTTTCCTCACTTATATATAATATACTATTAAACCAATGTGAACATTATTGAATGATTTTGGGCTACGAGTAGCAAAAAATAATTTACAAAACATCAAAAAATTATTTATTGCTTTGAATTAAAATGTCGGTATGGAAGTTCCTTTCTATCTTACAAAAGCTAAAGAGACAACACAAGAAGTAACACTAACTGTCGGCGCGTTTTTTTAGTTATGTCTCCAACAAAATGACTTTTTGAAGTAAGTTTGGAGATACATCATTATTTTGGCACCAGATGGTTCTGTTTTTCAATGTTCCCAAAGGTAACACTGAACTGATCTAGATCAGTTCAATATTACTGCTGATGATGACATTGAATGTCTCTAGTGTCGTGATTTTTTGTTTGTGATAAGGACTTTCAAAGTGTGCAGTATGCTTATCTTTGTCATTACTAATTTCAGAGCAAGATTTCAGCGATGTGTGAATCAAAATATATTGAATTTAATGATAAAATGCAAAAATAAAAAGGTTATTATATTTGTAAAAACGTCAGATATATCTACTTAGGTGCAATAGATATAAATTTTTTAAAACGAATAATAAAAAATAAAGATTTTTCCCCTTAATGTGGACACGTTGTTTGTGCTCACAATTTTGCAGAACAGTGACCATTCCAACCATCAAGACGCGTAATATTTTGCGTTACACTCATTATTTATAGCAAAAATATAATTCACTGAGACATTTCGCAAATAATTCAATGGCTGGTTTATTTCTTTTAAGGATAAGGGTGAATGAAGTAATTGTGCGTAGCAAAGTACTGACCGCGGAATTCAAATTTCAAAGGCTGATTTCAGCTCCGATATGTGAGGTTTACCGGATATGTAAAGCGACGATTTACTACCCCCGACGGTTCTGTTTCTAAGAACCAATCGGGGGTTGTGTATGTCAAATTTTATTCAAATAGATCGGTGGGTTATTTCCTTTGCTAAATAATGATTGCATTAATTTTGTAATTTAGTTGTTAAAACTGCTTTTAAAGTTACTGCGTTATTAAATTTTTTGTTTTAAATTGCCTGTCACAGTGATCTACAGAACACCTTGAAATAAAAAAGAAACTTTAAATAATAAAGAAGAACTATATTATTAAAAATTGTAATTCCAGATTGCCAATTAATATTCCCAATCGTCTCTGGTGAGCAGGGAGTGGAGACGTACGACACCTACTGGACGCAAGTCAAAGCTTCCAGTCAAGCATGATTCACATTTAACGAGCTGAAAATGTCTTCTTCTGAAACGTTGAATAAATTGAAGTTTAAATGCTTTTGAGATAATCTTTTTGTTTTAAAAATTGCTCAAAATTATTATATTTTATATAGTATTGCAACAAATCAAAACATCCTCAATCGGGTTCTGTTAGGTGTTAATTAAATGTGGAGTCTGGAAAAATTTAAAAAAGTTATTTTAAAAACTTAAGAATCGTTTGGTGTTTTGTGTACCTAATAATTACTGATTTTTATTAATTTTCTTGAAGAAAACTTTAAAAAAATTTGATAGAATAAAGAATGTTTAATATTATGCTACATATTTCCGTCAATAATTCTTTTATATTTAATAACAATTACACAAACGTAATCCTATTTATTTACGCTACTTTTTACTATAAATAAAAAGAACACATTTATTATCAGCACGGGCTCGTTCGTCTTACGAACTAAATAACATTCATAAGGCGCATTTTTCGTAACTAATCAAAAAAATAAAAATAGAAATGGAACAGGAACATTACCACATTTTCCATTGCACTCGCTCTAACATATACATACATACACATAATAATATAACGCCATTGGCCTTTCCCCACCCTCCGTCTAGTCATCTGCGAACAACACACAAACTGTAAATTATGTACAACAGTGGAATTTGGCTGGGCGGTCCTGTGGATGTTTGTCGCTAGAGGCGCTGACGACAACTGTGCTCCGTCAGCGTCACATTTTTTCCGGTTGTATTCCGACGTCCCTTTGCTATTCGCCGCCCAACGTCAGTGCTTGGACGATCCGAGGGTCCGCTTTGCTGCCCTCCCGAAATTCTTCTAGGGTGAGTCGGTCGTCGTGATTCTTGTCCATTTGATCGAATATCTTATCTACCCTCTTCTGCGGCGTATTCTCGTCTTCCGATGGTTGCTGGCCCTGAAAATCACCAATTCGATTTTTATATGACGATATTATGTAGTGATCGAGTGATCAAACGATGGTTGCGACCGTTTTCGGTTGGTATATATATCGTGGGCAAAATGCGAGGGATTGCTTGGTCGTCGACTTTTCTCGCTTATTTTTTTGTACAGGAAATAAAAATTCGGTTTTAGATTCTAGCGTCGACATTCCACGGCCATACAGAAAGATTTTTTAGAAGAACGGACATTTTAGCGATATTTATCACACCTTGTTTACTACCGAAACTTAAAATATCTTTTTTATTTAAACTTAAAAAGATATTCTTTGTATATTTCAAACAAAGTTCTCCATAATTTTATTGGGTTATAATTAATATTTGCAAATGAGTCTGTGTTATTCTTCAACATTCTGTAATAAGATTTCTTTACTTACTTATATTGTACCATGTTTCTGTTTCTTTTATACCTAGAAGTAACTCGTACCATAGAAGTTGAATGTTATACAGTTTGATGGTGATAATATTGGCAGCCCTATTTCGTTTAAAATTTACAGATGAACATACAGTTCAAAAATGCGTTTTAGGTATAAGGAGTAATACTGTGGGCTCTGATGATGTTAATGTAAATACACTCCGCCAAAAAAGTATCGCATAATTTAGTTTTGAATCATAAAAGTATCGCATAATCTTTGTTTGTAGCATAAAGTTGTAAATATACTTTAATGCGCTCTAAGATATAATTTCTATGATTGTTTAAATAAAATACAGGCCAAATAAAAACAAGAACTCATACTTGAGATTTTTATTAAAACAAGAAATTATAATTTTGGAAAGAAAAATGTCATAACAGTAGCTTTTAATACTGAGTATTGCCACCTCTGGCTCTTATGACCGCTCGCATACGGTTTGGCTGAGATTCGATTAACCTCCGTATATAAGCCTGATCCAAATTCTCCCACTCGTCACGGAGAGCATTTGCTAGTCCATGCAGGTCCGTTGGGGCAACATTTTGGGTTCGTATCCGTCTGTGAAGGAGGTCCCACACGTGCTCGATAGGGTTCATGTCCGGACTTACCGCAGGCCAATCTAAAACTGGAATACCAACATCGTTAAGGTATTCCTGGACGATTATTGCAACATGCGGTCGTGCATTATCGTGCATTAACATGAATTCGTTTCCTATAATTGGCGTATATGGTACTACATGTTCTTCTAAAATGTCCGTTATATACCTGTGGGCAGTCAGTGTACCTCTGTCTACTGGTACTAACTCTGTACGACCTGTTAAACAGATGCCTCCCCAAACCATAATAGAGCCACCAGCGAAATTAGGTCTAGGTCTGATATTACACTGCGAATAGCGCTCACCGTCTCGTCTGTACACTGAGATACGCCTATCTGAGGTGTAAAGACCAAATCTTGACTCATCTGTGAAGAGTATATTGGCCCAGTCATTAATGTTCCAATTTACATGTTCTCTGGCAAACCTTAAGCGAGCCACTCGGTGGTTCCTAGTGGGACGAGGGGCTGTTACAGCTACTCTAGCTCTTAATCCACTCTGTCGTAACCTATTCCGAATAGTTTGAGTACTCACACGAGTATTTCTGACTCTAGCCAAGTCGTTCTGCAATTGTCTCGCAGTTACATGTCTTCGACGTAATGCTTGTAGTAGTAAATAGCGGTCATCTTGGCGAGTAGAACATCTTGGACGACCTGGTACAGGTCTTCTACTGTAAATGCCTGTTTCCCTATATCTGGCTACGGCTCTAGAAACACTTGACTGATTGATGTTCATCAAATTAGCAACGTATGCTTGAGATCGTCCATCTTCGATTAAAGCAACTATAGCAGCCACTTGTTCTGAAGTTAAATTGCTCATTTTAGTTTTAAAAGCGTTGGTACAGAACTCTGACTTCGCACTTTAAAATTTGTCCGTATAGGAAGACTTTCAATAAACAACTGAACAAACCTTACACATATGCATTTTTCTAAATGTGTTCTTTTAGAAAAAAAAAAAGTAAAAACGCTAAGTTCCATTATTTTGTTAGTGTTTTTATAGTTCACATACACGAGGCAAACTTTTTGTGAACGTATAAAAATATCTTGGTTCATAAATGCCATTTTTTAGTTTATGCGATACTTTTTTGGCGGAGTGTATGTTGAACTATCATGTATGACTCATATTATAAATTATTGCATTGAGACAAATTACTTTTCCCATATACGGAAGCATGCTATAGTGTTACCTTTCCCTAAAATATCTTTACTCACAGATTTTAAAGATTTGCGTTCTATCAGCACATTGTCTGCACTCAGTAAAGTTCTTGAAAAAATAATTAATTTACTTGGACAATAGTAAATTGATTCCTAAATGTCAGTCGGGGTTTCGACCAGGTTATGATTGTGGTACAGCACTTTTAAATGTAACGGATGATATCCTTGGTCGATCAGGGCAATATGTGTGTTTTAGTTCTTCTAGAGTCTAGAGTTTAGTAAAGAATCCGATATAGTTTGTCATAATAACACTTTGCTGTTTATGCTACGTCATATTGATTGCGAATCTTCCTTTATTGCGGTATGGTCAATCTCAAATTGTTTGTTTGTTTGGAGATTCGTCCTTATTGTCTGTCGTTAGAGGGGTCCCTCAAGAGTTATTTCTTGGGGCCCTTCTTTTTATCATTTATACTAGCCTTCTCTTTGTAACAGTTCAAAATCAACTTAATATTTTTTTCTAACATTTATTTAGACATTTTGTCTTAGTTTTGTAATTTAAATACTTCTTTAATTATTTATTTTGATATAATTTTTATGCGGTTGCTATACTATGTACGCCATCTGCTGAGTTGCCCGAAGATTGCGATGTTGTCGAGCCCTGTAATTTTTGCATTATTAATTTCATTCTTGTAATGTTAATTCGGTTGACGGTTGCACTTTTAATATTAGTAATTGTAGTAGTTAAACGTTCATATTCTATTTATTAATTCTTTTTCTTTTTAATTGATCAAAACGATTAGTAGCTTACTTCAGAATTTTACTCGGCGCGTGCGTTACTTGGCGGTCTTCATTTTGTCTCAGTCACCTTTTTGACCCGTAAGAGGCTGAACACAAAAAGGGTTCCTGTCACGCGTGGTGCGTAGAAAGATTGTTGGTTCTAATTTTGATTGAATTTACCTTTGGAATTTTTGGTGATTCTTCGCTACTGTAGTAGGATAATTTCTCGCACCAATAATTTAACTAGACATACGTTATTACGACACGTTCGGATTTAGCGGAAACAGGACTCTGTTGTAACACGTGCATTGCCGCCCTCCATCTAAGGTATTGTAATTATTAAAACTTCATAATCTCTTTTTTTTTTTTATTCGATCTTTAAAATACTCATTCAATCGTTTTAATCTAAGGCAATAAAGTACGGGAAGAACGTAATTAGCATCCCAGTAAAACCGATGACCGAGAAATTCTTGGACGAATTCTCCCCGGACGTATAGGGAATACATACCGTCTCCCGAATACCCACCGGCATTCAACAACCGATTCCTTCGACAACGGACCTCAGATAAGTGGAACCACAAGTTTGAATTCAGTATATTACAAGCTATACTTCTAGTCATTAATTAAATTTTTTTCGTCGTATAATAAAATTATACCACCATTTTACATTTCAATTAGATTTACGTATTTAGAGATTTATTATAATAATTTTGTAACGAGTGTTTGGCCAAACGGTTCGATCTATTTAGCTCTCCTCTGGAGCGATTTGTGTCACGTTTTTTTTTTTTTTTTTTCCTGTTAAATGTACAATTTACATACATATACAGGTTTGCTCAAAAGAGCTAGTACAAATCACATTAATTCAAGCTATCTGTTTTATTCTTAAAAATTCATAGTTCTTTCTTTCACTCAATATATTTATACTTTTGTTAAATTGATGTTTCTTTTTTTTTTTTTTTTATATATCATTATTGCGCATTGCGATCGGAGAGTTTCACCGTTTTATGATCGGACTTAGAGGAGATTTTAAACGGTTGTGGCGCCCCTTATTATGATTATCGGAAAATTACAACTTGACCCACCCCACTCTCCCTAGCTGGCGGGGTCCTCTAAGTTCACAGCAGAACTCGTGGTGCGCGCGCAAGTATTGAGATTATCGCGAGGGGCTAGTTTTGGCAACTTATTTTATTTATCTTTTGTTTTACTTTGTCATTGCTGTCACAGGGTGACAAAGAAATTTGGCGCCCAACGTGGGGCTGATATTCGGTTGGCGTTTTACTGGGTGGTCGTTGTTTTTGATTTAATAATAGGTATTATCGGTTCTCACTTTTCACTTTTTTTTTGTAACTTTTTGCCTGTTTTTTTAAATTCTCATTACCATGGATGGACGGTTAGCAATTAATAGGCTTGAACGGGATGAGCTTCTTTACGAGTTAGCGATTAGAGGGATTTCAGACAGAGATACGGTTGAGGACATGAGAAGGTGCTTGCGTACGATGATGCGTTTGGAGAAATCGGATTCAGATCTTAAATATCCAACGTATCCTTATACGTTCAGGCAAGATTCGGAATATATTGACACTAAGATCAAGGAAATCAAAGATTTAGTCGATAGTTTTGCGGATACGGATAGTAGTGGTCAGTTTTTGAAAATTTCAACTAAATTGCTTCATGCTTTTGAACGTGCGCGAAGAGCCAAATCTACGACTGACGATGAACATTCTAAGCGTACACAATACTTAGCAAACTTATTAGAATTCCAAACCTTGTTAAAAGTCAAAGCAAAACAATATAAGAAACTTACTACCGAGGGTCAATCGCCCCTTGATATTAGTATAATCCTGTCATCAACCTGTGTTCCTGCTGATTCCGACGCTGAAAGCTCTGAGGAGGAACAAATAACTCCTACCGCGAATAATACTATTGCAGTCGCGTATAATTCGAAAAGTATCCCGGTTTCTAAATGGAATATAACTAAATTCCGTGGCGATGGTAAAAGTTCATTGAGCGCTTTCCTTGAACATGTTGAAGAGTTATGTTCGTCGCGAAATGTCACTAAGGAACAATTGTTTGTATCGGCATGCGATCTTTTTTCCGGCCAAGCATTAACTTGGTATAGAGCTGTCAAAACTCGTGTACATACTTGGTCAGAATTGGTAGATGAGCTGAGATTACAATTTCAACCGGTAGATTATAATGAAAAATTATTTCAGGAGATTCGTCAGCGTACTCAGGGTAAAGATGAACCCCTCGGTATATATTTAGCAGTCATTACCAATTTATTTAACCGACTTACAGTACCAGTTAGTGAATCTGTTAAACTTAAAATAATTTTACAAAATTTATTGCCTTATTACCAAAATCATTTAAGCTTAATTGATGTAAAGTCGCTTGATCAGTTATTGAAATTGGGAAGGAAGTTAGAAGCTTGCAAAATTACTGTTGACTCTTATACGCCCCCTCCCAAAAGTAAAAATAACTTGATTGAGCCCGATTTAGCATATGTTTATTCTCCCTCAAGCTCACGTACTGGTAGTAGTCTTGATGTTAATGAAGTTCGCGCTACGAATTTATCAGGTCTTTCCTTGACCAAACATTGTTGGAATTGTAATCGAAGTGACCATTTGGCTAAACAGTGTACCAAACCACTAAGACGACATTGTTTTTCTTGCGGTCGCCCGGATGTTACAAAGTTTAATTGTCCGAATTGTAAAGATAAGTATCAGGGAAACGGATCAGGGAGACGTTTCGTTTGTGACCGGTCTACGTCTCACTCCCAATCTACGGTCAACTCACAATCGATACGTTGTTTATTAGATTTTGTTTTATCTCATGTACAAAATGATGAAAGACCTTATGTCAGAGTAACAATTTTGGGTAAAGAAATTTTGGCCTTATTAGATTCAGGTAGCAGTCGTACTATTATTGGGGGTAAGGGATGGAATTTACTGCGCAATTTGGGTATACTGAATCTTGATAGTTGTGATATAAATGATGTTACTGTAGCGAATGGCAATAAGTGTTCCTGTATAGGTATATTAAAGGTTCCTATTAAACTTCATGAGATAGAAAAGATTATCGATATTCTAGTAGTGCCTGATCTCGATCATACTTTGATACTTGGAGTTGATTTTTGGTTGCGCATGGGCATTGTGCCTGATTTACGGTCGCGTGCATGGAATTTTTCTTCTGAACCGAATATTAGCATTGTAGACGCTCTGAAGTCTCAGGAGACTTTAACGATTGAACAGCGTACCATATTAGGTAGTTTTGTCAGTAATTACTTTGAGGGACTTAAGGATAACCTAGGTTGCACGAATTTGGTGGAACATAAAATTGAATTGTTAGGTAATGTTGAACCAATCAAACAACGTTATTACCCAGTATCACCGGCTATGCTAAAACACATCGATAAAGAACTGCAAGATATGTTGGACAAGGGTGTAGTTGAACCCTCAACAAGTCCATGGAGTAGTCCTATAGTGATGGTTAAGAAGAGAGATGGTAACTGGAGATTCTGTGTAGACTATAGGCAGTTGAATAAGGTAACTAAACGAGATGCATATCCACTACCTTATGTATCTAGTATCCTGGATAGGCTAAGGGATGCAAGATACTTGTCTAGCCTTGATGTAAAGTCTGCTTACTGGCAGATACCCATCGCTGAGGAATCCCGTCATCTGACAGCATTCACAGTTCCTGGACGTGGATTGTACCAGTTTCGAAGACTTCCTTTTGGTTTGCACACAGCTCCTGCTACTTGGCAAAGATTAATCGACCGTGTGCTAGGCGTTGATTTAGAACCCTACTGTTTCAAATATCTTGACGATATCATTATTACCACTCAAACATTTGAAGAACACATGGAAATTTTAAAGAAGGTATGTGAACGTCTCACTGGGGCTGGTTTAGTACTTGGAAAAGATAAATGCCAATTCTGCCGTTCCGAATTGAAATACTTAGGTTACGTTGTGGATGGCAACGGTCTACATGTTGATCCGGCTAAGGTTGAAGCCATTCTACAGATACCCACACCATCGAAAGCATCAGAGGTTCGAAGCATGGTTGGTACAGCATCATGGTATCGGCGGTTTATTCCGAACTTTTCGACAATAATACAACCTTTGACAGAATTACTTCGTAAGAACGCACAGTTTAGGTGGACCACCAACCAAGAAGAAGCTTTTAGAAAGATTAAAGAACATCTTATCTCGGCACCAGTTTTATCATGTCCAGATTTTAATCTTCCGTTTACTATTCAAACAGATGCTAGTGGCTATGGAATTGGCGCTGTTTTAACGCAACATCATCCAGAAGTTGGGGAAAAGGTCATTTGTTATTTGTCCAGATCATTAACAAAACAAGAAAGAAAATTTTCGACCACAGAAAGGGAATGTTTAGCTGTTTTATGGAGCATTGAAAAGTTGAGACCTTACATTGAAGGGACTCACTTCACAGTAATCACGGATCACTGGTCGTTGTGTTGGTTGAACAATTTGAAGGACCCTACTGGACGATTAGCGAGATGGAGCCTCAAGCTACAACAATATTCTTTTGATTTAGTTCACCGCAAAGGGAAAGAACACGTAGTTCCTGATATGCTTTCTCGATCTGTTCCTGTGGTAGATGCTATCGAAACTTCTTCAGAGGTAACCACAGATAAATGGTATAACAACATGTTGTGTAAGGTTAAGGATAATCCTTTACGTTTTCCCATCTGGCGTGTAGAGAATTCAAAACTGTACAAGTACGTAGAAACCCAGACAATTCCCGGTTTTGAGTTGGATAATAACTGGAAGTTAGTTGTACCTAAAGATAAACGACGTCATATCCTCAACACTTATCATGATGAGCCGACAGCTGGTCATGCGGGTATCTTCAAAACTTTTAAACGTATCGCACAACACTACTATTGGCCTAAGATGAAGTCAGACATCAATAATTACGTTAAGAAATGCAAGGTTTGTTTACAAAATAAACCTCTTCAATCGAAACCTGCTGGTTTAATGGCTACTCGGCGTATTGCAGATCGACCATTTGAGTGTGTGGCTTGTGACTTAATTGGACCACTACCTAGATCTACTCGTGGCTATAAATTCATACTAGTTATAGTGGACACATTTAGTAAATTTTCACTGGTTATCCCGCTTAGAAATGCTACTGCCAAACTTGTGTGTGCAGCTGTTGAGGATCATCTATTTCTTATGTTCGGTCAACCTAGAGTTCTCATTAGTGATAATGGTACGCGATTAAAGAGTAAAGAATTCAAAAACCTGTTGGAATCTTATAATGTAAGACATATTTTTACGGCTAATTATCATGCACAAGCTAACCCTACGGAGCGTGTTAATAAAACCTTAGAGACTATGATTAGATGTTATATTTCAGATAATCACCGGACATGGGACAAACATCTGTCTAGATTAGCGTGTGCCTTAAGAACTCAAATACACGAAAGTACTGGTTATAGCCCATATTTTACAGTTTTTGGCAGAGAATTCCCACTCAACCTCGATTCCAAAATATCGGAATCGGAGCGTCTTGATAGTGACAAAGTAACATCAACAGATGATAGAGTGCAGTGCCTTCGTCGTCTTTATGCTGAAGTGAAGACAAGGCTAGAGAAAGCCGCCAATAGAAACAAGAAATACTACGATCTTAGGAGACGAGATGTCGCTTATAACATTGGAGACCATGTGTACCGGAAGAATTATGTGTTATCGGATGCAGCGAACTTTTACTCAGCTAAGTTAGCTCCGAAATATATTGGACCATTTAGGATATCACGAAAAATTTCACCGTGGATGTACGAATTGGAGGACTTAGATGGTAAAGTTCTTGGGAATTGGCATACGAAAGATTTGAAACCGAATAGTGACTGAATTGCCCTTCTGGTGGGGCATAGAATACACCTGAGGTACTCTGCCTTAAGGACCCCCCCCCTTTTTTCTCTTTTTTTTTTTTTATGGATACCGATTAACACCTGTGGTTTTTTTTGCTGCCCATCCATAGTGGCCCACAAGTATGGAGGTTCCCTGCCTTAATGGATACTTTGAACCAGAACACCTTGGACTTTTCTTCTGCATGTTGTACTTTCTATTACTTCATGCAAGATTTGACTTTTACCCGGATTGGACGTTTTCAGAATAATTTTGTTTTTTTTTTCTCTGTGGTCGGGAGCTTTTGATTTATTTTTAGAGTTATTTTAACTCGACTTTTAGATGTAGTCTTTCGCCTGGAAGACAGCACTAACTTAGCAGCAGTAGTGTTAAGGTTTCATTCCGAGAACTCCTTTTTTTTTCTAGTCGTGGAGTACCTTTTTCTTTTCTTTAGGGTTGAATACTTCTTTGTTCTTTTTCTTTTTTTTTGGTGTTCTCAGGAAGCATTTTGTATTACCGGTAGTGTCCAGACGCCAGTTGGTGAGCTCTTTTATAACATTTCTGCCCTTCTGGTGGGCTCGAGTTTCGGCGAGCGTAGAGGTGAATCGTGCTTTTTGTTCCGAACTTGGCCAAATAGTTATGTTTAGAATCTTTTGTTTCTTGGAGCACAAGCTAATTGAGTGTTGGAGTGTAAGTTTGGTTGTGTGTGGTCAAACAGATCCTTACCTATTCCTTTCCGAGGAGTTGCACGAGGGCAGGCTAGTCCGTAAGGCCGCATGGGCTTCTCAACCTTCCATTGAACCTTGTAGTGTATCCTTAATCGAGTTGTCCTATCTCTCCTTGTGATCCCGCTACCTTCTTGTGTTCCCTCCTTCAGCTGCAGTATGGATGATTTGTTGTTTGATGTGTGTGGTAGAGTTAGTTTGTTGTTTCACTTTAGGCTGCAGTACTATACACTGTAATCACTACGTTTTTTTATTGGGTTGGGGGAAGGGTTTTCAATTTTGAAATTTTCTGGGGAAAAATTTCAAGCAAGTTAGGGTGGAATTTGTAACAGTTCAAAATCAACTTAATATTTTTTTCTAACATTTATTTAGACATTTTGTCTTAGTTTTGTAATTTAAATACTTCTTTAATTATTTATTTTGATATAATTTTTATGCGGTTGCTATACTATGTACGCCATCTGCTGAGTTGCCCGAAGATTGCGATGTTGTCGAGCCCTGTAATTTTTGCATTATTAATTTCATTCTTGTAATGTTAATTCGGTTGACGGTTGCACTTTTAATATTAGTAATTGTAGTAGTTAAACGTTCATATTCTATTTATTAATTCTTTTTCTTTTTAATTGATCAAAACGATTAGTAGCTTACTTCAGAATTTTACTCGGCGCGTGCGTTACTTGGCGGTCTTCATTTTGTCTCAGTCACCTTTTTGACCCGTAAGAGGCTGAACACAAAAAGGGTTCCTGTCACGCGTGGTGCGTAGAAAGATTGTTGGTTCTAATTTTGATTGAATTTACCTTTGGAATTTTTGGTGATTCTTCGCTACTGTAGTAGGATAATTTCTCGCACCAATAATTTAACTAGACATACGTTATTACGACACGTTCGGATTTAGCGGAAACAGGACTCTGTTGTAACACGTGCATTGCCGCCCTCCATCTAAGGTATTGTAATTATTAAAACTTCATAATCTCTTTTTTTTTTTTATTCGATCTTTAAAATACTCATTCAATCGTTTTAATCTAAGGCAATAAAGTACGGGAAGAACGTAATTAGCATCCCAGTAAAACCGATGACCGAGAAATTCTTGGACGAATTCTCCCCGGACGTATAGGGAATACATACCGTCTCCCGAATACCCACCGGCATTCAACAACCGATTCCTTCGACAACGGACCTCAGATAAGTGGAACCACAAGTTTGAATTCAGTATATTACAAGCTATACTTCTAGTCATTAATTAAATTTTTTTCGTCGTATAATAAAATTATACCACCATTTTACATTTCAATTAGATTTACGTATTTAGAGATTTATTATAATAATTTTGTAACGAGTGTTTGGCCAAACGGTTCGATCTATTTAGCTCTCCTCTGGAGCGATTTGTGTCACGTTTTTTTTTTTTTTTTTTCCTGTTAAATGTACAATTTACATACATATACAGGTTTGCTCAAAAGAGCTAGTACAAATCACATTAATTCAAGCTATCTGTTTTATTCTTAAAAATTCATAGTTCTTTCTTTCACTCAATATATTTATACTTTTGTTAAATTGATGTTTCTTTTTTTTTTTTTTTTATATATCATTATTGCGCATTGCGATCGGAGAGTTTCACCGTTTTATGATCGGACTTAGAGGAGATTTTAAACGGTTGTGGCGCCCCTTATTATGATTATCGGAAAATTACAACTTGACCCACCCCACTCTCCCTAGCTGGCGGGGTCCTCTAAGTTCACAGCAGAACTCGTGGTGCGCGCGCAAGTATTGAGATTATCGCGAGGGGCTAGTTTTGGCAACTTATTTTATTTATCTTTTGTTTTACTTTGTCAAAGTGTTAAGAATTGGAACATTCAAATGCATGCTGACGATACGCAGTTGTATTTGTCTTTTGCCAGGTATTGTTTGTTTGTTGTTTATAGATTTGGAAAACATAAATTCGTTTTCTTTCAAGTATTCGCTTATCTTGAATTCACTGAAATGTTGTGCAATTGTTTCTGATAGGGATAGAGACATTGATGCAATTAGGGACCAGGAGAGAGGATTCCTGTTGTCAGACAGGAGTGAAGAATAGATAATACCTTTGCATATGATACCCGTGTAACTAAATTGTTTATTAATTAATATATTTATCCTTTCAAATATGTTTTTAGTAAACAATTGAAAATTGTACTTACTCTGCCAGTCTATGCTAGAGAGCAGCTTTATCTTTTAGACAAAATTATATAAACATAAATTGTAGAAATGACATTAACATATCATCATTTGATTTTAACAATATACCAATTTTTAATAAAGAACAAAATTTAAAAACACACAACATACTTGAGATAATTCAAATTTATAAACACAAAAATTCAATTAAGACAAACACAATTTTTATTGAACTTTATAACTTAACTCTATAATAATTGACTAAATAAAATTAGAAAATTTTTTCAGATTAATCATAGAAATAAAATTGGCATACAATTTACAAAACAGCGTTTACATAAAACACCAAATTCAAATTAAAACAAAAAAATACTGGTTTTTCAATAGAACAAAAAAAATATATCTCATGTTTAGTCATATTTGCATTAACATTTCACAGCATTTCTGGTACATTTATCAAAAAATACGACTTGATATATGTAAGTCGTATATCTGTGCTACGTAAGGATACATATAAAGTTAACAGGATCTATTTCTTTACAATCCTTCACGTTGACAACACTATCTATGCAAAATCCCAGGAAGCAACTAGTGGATCGCAATCCAAGGAAGTCACACACAGGAATCTCCCAACGAATTCAATTTTTATACGCAATTTCTTTCTGGATTCAGAAATCCATTTGTTCTAAAAAGTCGGGGCGGGGCGTTTTACAAGTTTCAACACAGTAGAATATTCATTAATCTTGAGAAGTTTCCTTCGTTTATATACGATTAATTGCTTAAATTAATTATCTACTTTTTTCTATGTATACGTCATACATATCATATATCACATACCAACATATATTCTTAGCAGAATTAAATGATACTTTAAGAACTTTCCGAGTCGCAACTCAAGTTTATGTTATCTTGAATTTCCTTTTTCTGTATCTCATTTCTTTTCTGTATCTCCAACATAACCATTGTTCGCTAGTTCTGCTGCTCTATTGCTAAACGGAAGCGTCTTCTACCGAATAAACTTTAGATGATTGCGCTTGCACTAGCAAGAAAATGAAATGGATATTCGTGGAATCCCCATGCTTTGGAATCTATATTACGTAAGCCTTATACGCATCTATGTAGCTTCCAGGAAAATGTTTTCGGGTAGATGACCCAATTTGGGAACGGTTTTCATATCCAACGGATGTCTTCGCATTTAGATGTCCGTTTCATCTTATACATTTTTTTTTTTTGTGAAATTTTTGGTGCAGATCGTTTAGAAAATGGCTTGCATAACTTTTTGATTTGATTTGATTTTAGACATTGTATTAAGAATTGTTGATTATTCTTTTATATTATAAATTCACAAACCTTAAGGAAAGAAGGTTTTAATGCTATAATACAGTGAAAATTAACTTGACATTTGGTTCGTATAAGACATTTGAAAGAGCTTGGGAAAGCTCATTTTTGGGTACAATAAACTTAAATCTAAATGCAGATATATGGTTTCTGTTGTGTATTTATATAATAGATGGCTCTGCCCTGACGGCACTCACACACACAAACAGTGCTGGTAGACATATACAGGCTGTTCCTAAATATCATGTACATAAGGAAGGGGGCAATTATTTGATTTATTTTGTGCCTAAAATTTCATATGAACATAGGTCTGCAAACGCTTCGTTACCAATCTGCAGGGTGTTGAAATTTCAAAATTTTTTCACTTTTTACTGTATAGCTCCTACAGTTTTTGGGATATTTTGCTCAAATTTGGACGGTAGGTTACGTTATAAGGCCTGCATCATTAGCTATGCCAAATGATGATGTAAATCTACAGGGTAATAATTTTTTCGGGGTCATGCCCTCTTTTCCCACCCTGAACTTTTTTGCGATGCGCCACTGCTAGATTCTAAAATATGCAATAAATTTTCTGTCTTGTTTAGAAACTTTTTGATCTCTTGTATTTTTTTCTTATCCCTGACCGTTATCGAGAAAAAAAAATAGAAAACAATTTTCTGTAATTCGCCAGAGAAAATTAAATTTTTTAAAATGATCTAGCAGGCTCTGGCTTTGTTGAGTTTGTATACAAACTCAATTATATTACCTTGGATAGTACTTTTTCCTGTAACAAGTACCACCGACTCTGTACTTTTTAGATAGTAATTCTAGATGTACTTTGCACTAAATCTTCTTTTTTTCATATATTGCTTGTAGTTCTATTGCCGCTTGCATTCTTTGTACAGTTGTAAAACTTTTATTGGATCTGGTGTATACTGGATTGATTTTTTTGCTTATATAGTGACTCCATTTTGTCAAACTCTTTAATAAGGTACATAGAGTACCTGTACATTAAATGTAGGTTTTTTTGAGCTAAATATCAGACTTTTACTATTCACTATATACCAGCTTGGTTTGGTTTGATGAGTCGGAATTATCTGCATCTGGAACTATTACGGTGCTAAACCTTCCAATGAATGAATAGAGAAATGCGAATCCCAGAAATGCCTACCTCCATTTGACTATTTTTTTGTTTGTATCTAACAATAGCTTTGTTCGCTGTGCAATTAGAAAATATCCACAACTAATCGATGCTTGCATAATAGCAAAATTATACGTTCGCACTGCTACAATTTCGTATTTCTAGCGATTCAAATTTACAATTCGGTGATTGCGGTCAGCAACCATTAGCGGTTAATTCACAAAATACACGGCCTTCTTGCGAATTTAAAATTTACATAAGTGCATTTAAGAGGGAGATCAGAATTTCTGTCAACCAAAAGTCCTATTTCTTTCTAATCTTTTGTTCCTTTCCTTTCCTCCATATCCTATTTTGATGTATTTTCTTCTGGTTTCCTTAGTTCATTATATTTGATTATTATATATGAGAGTTTAATATGCCTGATGAAAGCTTGTAGAAAAGCCGAAACTAGTAGGATACCCTGCAATATGTATTAGTGTACGAAAAATACATATAATTAAGATGTACATTGTTAGTCTGCGCAAAAATAAATATTTTTCTTCAAACCAGTCGCACGTAAATGGAAAAAAAAATTTTAAAAATATATTTTAGAATATTCCCATTTTGGTGTAATAAATTATAAAAGCATGTCAATTGAAATTTGAAGAACTAGAATCGTTGTGTTCCTTTGGCAAGTTTGAAGCTGACAAGCAGTTGCGAGCTGCTGTCGGCGGGAAGCCTGATGGGCAAAAATTTGCAGTACCCCATTTACTTCATACCACTTAGATATCTCAAGTCATGACATCTTGGGCTTCAAACTCGTGAAGAGAGCATGACCAAATACGACTATTATTTACTGTCATTCCCATATTTATTAAAATTGTTGTACACAGATGGCAGCACAGTCGGTTTGTGTTTATTGTCAAATTTGTTTGTTTGTTGCTGGGCGAAGCTTTGGGTTGTGGAATACTCTTTCTAGCGTAAAATTGTTTATATCCTTTTCTTTCTGTTAGCAGTGAGTGGAGTACAGAATTTGAATTTCTGTGCATATATTTTTACAACAATCAATACATTTCTATGAGTTTTTTTTATCCCTTTTCATGAGCAAAAAACATGTATAAGAGACACTCGAACCTTTCGTGAATAATATTCAGTCTTAAATAAAATTTTCAATATGATGATTGTTGAAAAAAAAATGTTTTTAAGAATTCGAAGTCTGCAGAAGGTTAAGTATGTCAGTACCTACCTAAGTGATGATTGATGTTGCATATTCTATTAAAAGTTTCTTCGAAATGAATTTTTATTGCATTATTTGTCCCTTTCGAATTGCACACTTGCATCACACGACCAACGGAACGTCAGTGTGTATGGAATCCAAAGAATACACTGTTAAATATTTTATTCACTACGTTATCGAAGTAAACGTTTCGGTTAGTGCATTTGAATAATTTATTTAAATTGCCACCCCGTTGATTGCCTTTCAAATGCGCGTCATTTCTTCGGACACGCAAACTGAATTTGACTACCTGATGCCGAGTTGGTGGTGGCGGCCGCAGACGTTTCCGATGTGCATCGATTAGTACACAGAACGTCGCTTAACGGGTAGTTAGTGGGGGTGCTATTTTAACTTTTCCACCGCCGCGTGGTTTTTACGTGAATAAGCGAACGGAAATAGCGTGTGAAGGGAACTTTTATTAGGTGCTTGAGTCCGGTTTTAGTTCTAAAAAGGACCGCGATCAGCTTTTCAGCGTTTGGAAATCTTGCAACCTGTCAGGCTATTCTTGGTCCGTTCATTGTTCGTTCATTTAAACACATATTTCATGTAGCTGATCGATGGATGTAATATCGTAGAAAATTGGGAAAATTAGTTATATATCACATCTCTTATTTTTATATTATTCGAATTAAATCCTGTCAAATCCGAAATTGACAGCATTTCGGATTGATCATCTGTCATTCGGAACTTTAAATTTTTCAAATTCGTCTACTTATTCTTGCTGTCAGTTTACGCATTCCCTCTTATGCTCGTCAGCAGATCGTAATTGACCAATTACTTAGAGCGACGAGAAGACGTTAAAAAGAAACGATGTCGTGTTCTCGGATCGCGTTATTAAATGACGACATGGCTGTTTCGTGGATCACGAATACTTACCACCATTTGGTAGATCGCGTCTACGATGTTGTACATTTCGTCTCTGGTGATATAACCGTCGTTGTCCACGTCGTAAAGTCTGAATGCCCCTGAAACAAAATAAGCAAAATAATTTACAGTGTTCTCAACACAAAAAAAAAAAGATAGAAAAAACAGAGAAAGCAGCGGCTATGGGAGGAAACTGTTTTCATCTTGTAGCCTCCTTTTATAATTATAAGAGTTGATGATTAAACTATGAACACATTTCCATTCCTAATTGTATGTGCTTATTTGATTTTTTGATCGACAAAAATATTAGAAAATCTTTAAAAAAAAAATACGCCAAACAGTCGGTAGATGTAGGTTGGCACCACTTATCTACAGAATAATTTTAAATGATTGAGGATGCCTTGAATCGCCGCTCTGGATTTCAGGATATTTTACATGTTCAAAATGGCTACAGAATAGTAATCAGCTGTCAGCATTTTGGGCGACGCGTTAACACAGACATATTTTTCATTAGTTTATTCTATTTTTGCTATTTATTACTGTGACTTCCATCATTTCTATTTAAAATTATATATTTTCAAATAAAGATAGTTATTGGTTTGAGTGATCACAATTATTTGTTTCGCCGAAGTCTTGGTTGCGTTAATTATAAAAATATTTGTTGTATCTGACCTGACACATTAGGTTCTGTTCATTCCGATACATCTGTATTTCGAACTTTCTGTTAGGAACACAAACTTCAAGAAGGTTCCATCTCGGGTTCCATGGTGTAATGGTTAGCACTCTGGACTTTGAATCCAGCGATCCGAGTTCAAATCTCGGTGAAACCTATTTATTTTAGTTTTTAATTTCGTGTTGTGTGGTCAGAATAAATTGTAATTTTTTTTTCAGTAATAATTTTAGCCCTATGAAAGCTGAATAAAGTACATAATATTCTTTTGCAATTCATTATTTTCTTATAAATTGATTTGAAAATATAGTTGTATTTTCGTAGCCTCGATTGCTAGTGGAAATGTACATATATACACAATATTGGATTTATTAATTGATTTAAATGTTGCTTTATTTTTCTCTTTATTATGGTGGTATGTAAAATCAAGAATTATTCATATGTAATTTTTTTTTTGTTTAAATAAAATTGATTGTTAGGATCCAATCCTCCTTATTTTGTAGAAATAATAAAGTCGTTATTTTTTGATATTTCTACTATAACTGTGTTTGGTGTTTGATATTTTTTTCGTCAGGGGAATGCTTGATGCAGCCCAAGCGCTTAGGCTCTATCGCGACTTGGGAGTGTGGAACCCTCTGCAAGGCAGCCTGTACCCACTAAAACCCCCCAAAGGACCGAATGCAGTAACTGGTACTATCAGCGGTATGTCATTAGGTACTGCCCGCAGCCATGCAGCTTAAAATCCTTTTTCTAATTGGATATTGCAATAATGCCACAATTTTTATCATTCATTCAAAAATTTAATATACCTGATGACCTTGTTATAACATTACCCTAATACATGGTGTAGTGCATTGACCGTAATTTTTTGTGTTAGTGTAGTTGCTGTGGACCTCACACAGTGTTTATTATATTTAAGTCCTAGTTTCTTGTTTATTTTCGATGTAAGTATAGTTCTTATTATTTCAGTTTATGTAACATCTTTGTGTATTCTCTGTGTTTAGTGTATTATTCTTAGTCACAATTCTTTGTTCAGATTTAACGTTTATTGTATTATCTACGAACCTTTTGCTATTTTAGGAACATATTATATCAAAGTGCCGATGTACCCAGCCCCCCAAAAATGTATACTATTTTATTGCGGCCCTAGCTGCCTCTAATTGTACAATTCCGACTTGTATTTTGTTTGTTTACCTAAACCATGTAACAGTGAAGGTCTACTTTACCGATCCCCTAAGTATATCCCGTTAGCGAACTTAAAGTCAGAATCATTCCATTGTCCGAACACTTCGTGTATTACCGCTATTACATGTGTAAGGCAAGTAATTTGCAAACCGTTTTACTGTCTTAAGATTAAACCACGTCTCTTATTAACTCAGGGCTTGTGTTAGATTACCTAATAAACGTAGTTAAAACTGGTGTGTATGTGTTTGCTTGTAATTAGACAAAATCGATTGTTGTGGAAAAGCGGATCCATAACAACAGGCAGAGCAGTGTATTTTTCATTTAGCTTTATTAAGAAATAGTTTACAACTTTTTATGGCAAATTCACCGTTATAATTGGACCTAAACCAGGACTAAAGTAGTCCTCTAATGTATAACAGCAACGCATAAAATAAACCCAATTTTAATTTGACTGGATCGCTCGTGAACTATTCCTCGTGTACTAATTAGCGGTACGCGCGAATTACAATGTTGCAATTCGACACGCTTCCGTCGACAACCGCGCTTTATTATATTCGTGTCCCGCTTCCGGTTTGCAAATTGCGAATTGCACCAACCGGAAGCGACATTTATCCTGTACGAAACCTATTTTAAAAAGCATTACCGTATTTACGTCGAGTAACAATCGTATGTTAAAAGCATTGCATGTATGTATATATTCTATATGCATGCATCATATATCTTTGTTGTATGAAAGGTAAAAATTAATACTAATACTAATAATACTATTTATTGCCCAACGGAGTGATCCAATAATAGGACAAAAAACAAGATAATACAAAATATATAATACATAAATACATAGGTACATACATCAAAATATGTCATCCCGAAAGTGAATTACTTAAATCATAGTAATTCACTTTCGAAATTCATTGAAGAAAATGTCATCATAGTCAACATTCGCTGCTCGGCACATTGATACCATTGGAGAACCCTGTAGTACATTGGTCCTACAAAATGGTAAACAGAAGTACGCGAGGAGGATCTAGGAACAAGATAAAGATAAAGATGAGAGAAGGTAAGGGCAGTTAATCCAACCATTAGTTAGCTTCCATACAAATTTAGCTCCATGCTGATGATTTAGCGAAGAATAGTTATGGTTCCGCAGCAAGGTACTGTAGTCTAAACCGTGCTCTGGGTAAACATCTGTTGTTTAAATGATAGGAACTTCAGAAATCGACGTAGCACTTTTTCTATGGACAATTGTAAGTAAACATACTGAGGGGACCAGACTTGCGATGCGTATTCTAGTTTACTGACAACAAAAGTAATATAAAGTAGTTTCAACAGTGTGTAGTTGTGGAAATACTTGCAAGAGCGCATAACGAAACCTAATGCTCTGGAGGCGGAGCGGAGATACAAAGTTGGTTTATGTGAAATGAAAAGCTCATGCGCTGGTCAAAGTAAACGCCAAGATCTTTGATTGTATCTACCTTACTTAAATTTTGGTCACCAATCAAATAGAAGGATTGAATATAATTTGACTTTCTGAAGTTTAATTTTAACGCATTGGCGGAACACCATTCACTGATGATATTCATATTTAGTTGTAAATGCGAAACATCATCCCAAGATTTAATAGAATAATAGATTTTTATGTCATCTCCATAAGCGAGCATAGGACAAGTTAAGGATGAAAGCAAATCATTAATATACAGTATATAATGCACTAACGAAGGATACATCAGATCGGTACACAAACTATTCATACACAGCGCAGTAATCCACCTTTTCTAAATGCAGGTTTGTCTGTGTGTTTGTTGCTGGGCGAAGCTTCGGATTGTGGAATACATCTTGACACTTCTATACGCATTCATATCTATTGACGTATTGTACCATCACTACTGAAATTTTGCCGAACTCGAAGGAACTCTAACTGTTTCAACCGGTATTCATTCAGATTTAATTTAATTGTTTTTAACTCATACTTTCTGGTCGTGGGAACATATAGTCTGTTGCTCGGCTAGAATGATAATTTGATACTCGTGCAATCTTCCACCTGTAACGAATTTTTTCATTCTAACCTTGTTGCAGGTTACAAAATCTACTCTTCCATAATCTAAAATATATATTAACCAAAGAACAACTGGTTTCTGTGCATTATGCTTTGGTCGAGAACGGATTGCGATATGAGATATGTTTCTGGAAAGGCTCACCTGCTGCACAAGATATGTTTATGATTCCAAAACGTACTTTAGGAACCATAGTAAATGTGACCTCTACTCAATCTTGTCGAGAAATTTTTAAGGAACTTAACATGTTAACATGAACGGGATTCTATTTTTAAGATGTATGCTCACATATTCATAAATCAGAACGAATTCAATAAGAATAATAAGTTTCATTAATACTACCGAAGGACTAGTGATCACTTCTGAGCCTAGGCTTTCTCCTAATCACATTTGAATTAAATTATTTAATCTATTACCATCAAACCTGAAAGAATATAAAAACTTAACTAACCCCAAGAACCTTTCAAAATCCCATTTGGTCGCCAAAGTAATCTACAACTTAAATGAATTCTTTTAATTCATTGAAATTTATGCAACTAACCATACCTTCCTAGTTCTCTTAAGTTCATATTGGCGCCCCTGCTCCTGGTAATGGGGCGCAGATTCTTGTCATAATCTCATTCGAAGAATGCATTCGTGCGTTTTAGAATAGAATCCGCTTCTTGTTTCGCGAATCGTTAGTTTTTAATCCATTCCGCGTGCATGTGCTTTAGAGGCAATTTTTTACGTTCACGGTACGGCGGAGAAACACTACGGCGGGCATTTTACGGGCCATCGATTGCGTTCGACGGAATTGCGGCGAGATCGGTGGACGCATGGATTTACGACGCTAGCTGGAATTGTCATGGGATGACAAAAGGAATCGCAATTTTTTTATCGAGGAATAATTAAAAAGTAATCCACCGATAAAGGATGCGTTATTTACGGAAATAGTGCGGTAGTTTATTAATCCCTTACTGACTTTGCCGGTGTGGGTTTTCCAGAATTCACATTTTTAGCGGCGGGTTAGCACAAGTTCATATTGGTGTAATCAAATTTTTCCTCATTGGTAAAAATTGCAACCAATCTGCTAAATTATTATAAACTCCTGTAGTAAAAAAAAGATTTGCGTACAAATCAACTACGCTACTGCGATAATTAATGTAGTTGGGTATAATTTTATTATCGCGTTGACTGCGAGTGAATTACCGTCGCATTAGGCGTCATCGTAGAGGTCAGATCGGCCCGTTGACTGCAGAGTACCAGCGGCATGGAAGCATCTCGTATTCGTACTCGTACTGTGAGCGATTGTCAATCACGGTTCGTTATTTATACGATATTTACCATGCAAATACATCAAATAAATTAATATGGTGGAGTTCTTGGTATTAACTTATCAAACGAACGAGAAAATTACCACATTATCATCAAATAAAATCACATATCCGCGTTTACCGAACACAATTTACATTAAATAAGATTTCTAACGGTTATGAACCAAGCGCAGCGCCACCTTTACGACAATTTCTGTACTTACTCACATATTTATGTAGCTAAATCAATTATAAGTACCCTTACTATATAGGTATGAAACTTTACTATAATAAAGTTTCAAATAATCAATTGCTAATACTACTACTACTACTATACTATACTATTTGTTGGCAATATTACAAGCCAGTAATAATATCTACATTGTCAAAAGGACTGCATCACCTATGGGTGTTCTTCCTGTAGCCCTGGTGTTTCGACTGGTCTTCACTCTTCGTGGTCATTATAAGGTGTTAGAGGCTTGAGTCGTTACCATTTTACAATTTAGATTTCAGACCAAATTACATAATATTTATTACTAAGAATTTTAATGACACATAATATTAAACCGATCTTATATATTCGTACTGTAGAGGTAATTAATTGCATTGGTATGTACAAATACTTTTGTTTCTAACTATTGGACAGTTTTCTCTGTGCAGTGGTAATAATCATCAACTGTTTGGGCAAGATAAAGTTGAACTAAAAAGATACAGACTATTCTATGCTAGGGGCATGTACAGTCTGTTACAGGGCACTAGTATCCTAGAGTGGGTTCTGTAACTAGAACAGGTAGAGCACAATAAGTCTTTAAGCTGCGGTATTATACAAAGATCATGGTGAGAGGTGCCTATGGACAGGGGAAAAGAAGCAGCCGCATGTGAATGGTCTTCCAGCCCCAAAGAAATTCCAGCAATCGACCGCAAAAGTAATGGCAACAATTTTTTTTAGGACTCTCAAGAAATTGTGCTAATCTGAGGGTGGGGCCATTAGAATATGGTTCAATTTAAATAGACACACTGTATACTAAATTATAATTAAAAAAAATGAAAAATTCAGAAAAGTTTAATGGCAGCGTAGAAGAATATTCATATATATATTATCAATATTTCTCTTTACTACCAGATGGCTCGTTTAAAAGTTATCAAGTGCAGACGTCATTTTTCTTCAAGCGTTTAATTTAGTTGGAACGAAAATTGCCGGTACTTATCCTCAAGAACGAAACTCTGAAGCGCTCTCCATGATGAGGATAAGGTGGAAAATATAATTTAATTCGCTTAAGAGCTTTTACACAGTGTAAACTTGACGTAACAATGCTTTTTATTTCCAAACTTTGGAGTAAATGAGATTTTTCTCGTTACAATCCTGCAGTTTTCATAACTTATACACACATTTAATATTTTCAATTTAATTGAGTAAAAGGTTAAATTAGTCTTTAGGCT
Source organism: Cetonia aurata (assembly GCA_949128085.1). Lineage (NCBI taxonomy): Eukaryota > Metazoa > Arthropoda > Insecta > Coleoptera > Scarabaeidae > Cetonia > Cetonia aurata. The sequence continues at coordinate 11,009,448 of OX421882.1, read as the reverse complement.
TTCACGGCCGTCGTACTTAAGTAATTTAAACTTTCTACACGGCAGAGAACCCGAGAACCGAAGAGCAGCCAAAGGTTAAATTGATTCTCTTGTCTAAGGCCATAAATTTACAAAACAAAAATAAGTTATGCGTCGATTCAATTAAGGTATACATATGCTCGAAACCGCTAAAACAAACTTGCCAATCGTTTTCTGCCCCTTCCCTATAAAATATGCAAAATAGCAATGGGTTTAGCGTTAATTCCGGTTGGAATGGTCCGGTGTTTCCGTTGAAGGCGTTAAATCGACGTACATTTATAACTGCCTCGATAGGTTTAACCCTATCTAAAGGTGTGAAATGGGCAAGGGGGCTTTCAGATAATATTAATTTTAATTTCGAACTCTACAACTGGAAGAATTATCGCCAATAGTATTCTCGTTTGGGATAAATTTCGGCGGAATATAGAAGCTGGGGAAATGAAATTGCAGATTAGATTTTGTATTTGTTGCGGTGGCAAGGTAATTTTTTTTGTAAATTTCTATGCTTTAAAGGAATTGCAAATGCAATGAAAAAATAATTTTATTACTTTCATTCAAAGTTTAATTTTTTCAATATGTAGGTTACAGTTATACGAAAAAGTATTAATATACAGGGTCCGGCAGAATAAATGCATAGAATTAGGACGGTTATTGCTTTTATATGCGTAGGAAAAGAGGAGTGTGGTGGGGCTTTACGTTATCTCAAAAGATTTCAGTATGCATGACGGTTTGGTCAGATAAGGAGCGTTGTCGAAGCTTATTTTAATAATAACGGATTTGCCATTTTGACACAACGTGCCTTTAGATTATGTTCCAATCTTCGTCCATTGGATTCAGTACCAGTTCGCAATACGATTGTTCGTTGGGTAACTGCCTTTCGCACAACAGGTTTAACACTAAAGAAAAAGGCTCCAGGTAGACCAAGAACCGTTCCAACACTAGAAAATGTTGAAAGGTTAAGGCAGTACAACGATGGCCCCGTCGTTCCACATTGAAACAAACGGCCACTTTGCAGTTTTCAGAGTGTAGTGTGAGGCGAATGTTACATCAAGACCTTAAGTCGATCTTTACAAAATGGCTTTTGTTCATGCGATACACAAAGGCGATTTTCAAAGGCGTGTGGATGCTTTCGGGCTATCCTTCAAAACGAATCAAGCAATGCAGTTTTACCGACCAGTGATGAAGCGTATTTCCATTTATCTGGTTTCATTAACAAGCAAAATTACCATTATTGGGCAGCAGAAAACCCTCTTGAAAAACATGTAACTCCTCTGCATAGTCAGCGAGTGACAGTTTGGGCGATGGATGCATTTGGAATTTGGGAACTTCACTTTTTTTAAGAGAATGGAGCCGCTGTTACAGTCACATCCGCTCGTTGTGTTCACATGCCCCAAACCTTTGTGCAACTAAAACTGCAGCAGCTAGATGGAGAGTTTCCTAGGTTTCCATAGGACGTAGCCACAGCGCACACATCACGTGTCTCGTTCCAAGTTTAAGAGATGTTCCCTGGCTGCATTATTTCCCCTGGCGGTGACTTATCATGGCCGCCGTGCTCACCCGATCTCACGTCAGCTGATTTCTTTTACTGGGGCTACCTCAAAGAAAAAGTGTATGGCAACCGTCCTCCAACCATCAAAGCCTTGAAAGAAGCAATCTGTGCGGAAACTTCAGAAAACTTCAGAAATCATTTTATCCAGGGGTATCGCAAATTGGATGACATCGTTTTTCATAAATGAACTTTACAATTCTATAAACATTTTCCAACACATTTGTTTTTCTAATGATTGAATAATTTTTCACATACTATTCTTGGATATTCGTGCATTTTTTTCTGCCGGACCATGTACTTATAGTACCGTGATATAATTTTCTTTTTACGCATAATATAAATATAATAATATTTATTAATATGTGCTCTGAATTTATTAAAAAAAAGAAAATGCACTCGAAATACCTCAGATCGTACTTTGAGAGATCTTTTTCTCTCTTTCAGGTTGGGTGCAATTCTGGTTGTTTAATTGGGGGAATGTAATCATTAAATAAATGCTTTTCTGCTAACACTGCAATTTAATATGAGGTAATTTTTATATTAAAAATTTTACTTAGTGTAATATTTGAACTCTTCCGCTTGGTGTTCGGGTCCACATAATTTGATTTTTCACAAATACAAATACACTAATGTTCGTTGGGTTACGCACATATCAAAATTCAGAAATCATGAAATACCGTGGTGTTTTTTTTTTTTGTAAGAAAATACGTGCTTGACAGTTATCAGTGCGTTAATTAGTCAAAATACCGAAATATATGTGAAAAGGTGCCATAAGAAAATATATTAACTGGAAATATGCCTTTTACACTTTAAATGGAAATCAACACTGAAAAACTAAATAAATAAACCGAGAAAAATGAGACTTAAGACTAATTCTAAGGTAAGAAAATCCTTATTTTTATAACCTGTCTGTGTGTTTTTTTATCTTGCAACATTTCTGAATGCCAGAATCGCGCCCGACTCCGTGTCTATAATGGTATTTATATGCTCAATTCATCAATGGATCGTATTCTACGCTCTTCTAGATTTCCTCCATTTTCGCCCAATAAATAGCTCGAATGTGCAATGTTTTTTTTATCTTTTCTTATCTTTCAGGCCTTGTTCCTGTGAATTTGTCCGTGGGTCGAATATGGGTCTCGGGATATCGGAATTCGGTGGTTTTCTCTTAGTCTGGACTTAGATATTGAAATTTTGATGCTTTTCTTAAATCTGAATCCCGCGGTATTGGATTCTTTTGAAAGAACTCAGGTGAGGTGTTTTTGAAGTGATTTTTTCTTTAACGCTTTAAATCTTTTCAAAATTTTATGATTTTTAGATGTGCGAATTAAACATTTTGGAGTAGCTAAACACAGATCATGCCACAACGTAGTTCGCTGGCATTCTGAGTATTCTCTTTTCAACGGCGTTCTGTTTTCAAAACCGACGCTATCACTCCCTGTTTTTGATTCCTCGCCTGCTTCGGAATTTGTCTTCCAAGGAATCATATTGCAGCATTATGTCACATGGTCCGACAATTGTATGGGGCTGTTAGCGTCCCTGAGGGACCGTATCAGATTTTTGATTTCATTTTCTTGACGTTATTCAATTTTGAATAATTTATGAATAAGCCCTTCTAAGATTGTTTGTTACATTGGTCTTTGCATTTGTCTTTTAAATATTGTAATTTGTATTATCATTGACGTTTGTTCAAAATCTTTCGGTTCGTAATATATATGAGTGACGTTTTTTCGCTATAGATGGCGGTCATTTGACAAATTTATAAATGAAATGTAATTTAATTTATTTTTTGCGCCTCCGTCCAGAAACACTGATTTTGCATTACTTTAAATCGGCCGGAAACTTACCATTCTCCGGCCTAGGCCGGCAAAAGATCACTAAAAGTTGGCAACACTATTATCAAATTACTGACATTTCTGTGATTAATTGTAGATTCGATGACAGATGACAGAATTTTCGTTACAGAATTTCTTAAATAATTCAAATTCTTTCCAATTCAATTTTTGGAAGATTTTACAAGTAATAAATTGTTAATAACTTGTTGCGCAAGCTGTGTAATATGAGCTGGGGTCTCCATTGCCCTTATTATTGATGAATATCAATATGTACAAAAACTAACCAAGAAAATTAAAACGTCAAAATACTAAGGTATCTTAATCCGGGTGTCAAACTCAAATGTCATACGTAACATATATTGCCAACCTGTACTGTTAACGCCCTAGCGTCAGTTTTTTTATTATTATTTTCAATAAAATTAAGATTTGTCGACGCAAAAAATAGTGTGTAACACACGGCCAGAAACTCTTTTGCGAGTATTCGCACTTGTGGGACCTCGGCTTCGCCTCGGCCCCACAAACCACTCACACTCGCAAAACTATAGTTTCTGGCCTAGTGATACAAATAACTATTCTTTTAAGTATTTATAAGTATTTTACTATGAAATAATGGATCTTGTATAATATATAATAAATTAATGCATAATAAAATGTGAATTAATTTTCGCCTTAGTATATGAACATTACGTAGTACTCCGCTACTTCTTTCACATCTACGAATGTAAATCTTCAAGCACGTAATGAGAGATTCTATCTCAGTACTTAGGAATATTTTACTGAGCTATTGCTAATTTCATCCGTTTTCAAATCACTAGCAAGAGACAACCATGAACCTCGCTTGGCTTAGTAAACAGCCGGAACGATTTTGATCTTCGAGAAACTGAATTCGTCCATTTGGACAATTCCGGCTTCGTATTTGCTACCTGTCAACCAATTGCATGTTTGTCAATTGCACCTACATTGTATCGGTGAAATTAGCATCGCGAAATGCGAAATCAGTGTTCCCATCGTCACGAAACAATTTGGCCAGCATCGTACATGAGCAGCACGTGATAACGATTATGTATGTTACGGACATACGTAGGTACTACGTGATATGAAACACGCGAAATTACTGGATAATATAGAGATCCAATTAATTGATATGTAGACGTTTACAACCATAAGGTGGGCTTTTAGTGCCGGCACGGCTGATAGGATTATGTTAAGCGCTTGGCTTTTAGGATTAATATTAATGAATTATGGATGTGCATTACCCTGACTTATATTGTCTATGTTTAGGATTTTCGAGGCAGGATTCTCTGGTTTTGATTTTTTCTAAAATCTATAAAAAGTATAAAATTTTAGATGTATCAGGTATATGAGATCCTAAAGATCACAAAAAACAGTAAATTTTTAGGTTATCCTACCTATTATTTTCTTTTTATTGGAGTGCAAAAACATTGTGAAGATAAGCTATTTGCGTATTGAAATATAATTAATGTTTAGGTATAAGCGACCTTTTGAAATAGTTTTGCAATACATAACATTAAAATATTTAAATAATAACCAAAATATGTCATTTATCGCCTATATTCCCTTCCGCCTTAAACTCAAATGAAGATTATGTTAGATCTTGTCTTAAAGTAAATAAATATGCATTCATTGATATAGAGTTAGCATTTCATCATATCTCTTATGAACCAATCACTAGAGATGTGCTATAGGGTACAATGTTTAAGGTTGTGTAGACAACCTAGCCATTGCAGTGAAGGGCAAAAGATGATAAGATCTTATTAAATGACATGCAAATGGTCCTTAATTTTGCCAGCAACTGTTTGCTTGAGATAAGAATTTCATATAAACACCAGCTAGCAAAACTACAGTTGTATCATTAACAAACAAGAAGCGAATGTGTTTGGGCAAAGTATTCCTGAAGGGTGAGCAACTGGAATATGCAATTGAAGTTAAATATCTGGGGGTCATACTTGTCCAGAGACTGAACTAAAACAAGCAAATAGATAGAATTAACCATAAACAAGCAATGGCATATTGGTCTTGTCAGAGACTTTTTGACTAAACTTGGGGACAATAGCAAAAGATATATTGATTATATCAAGATGTCATAGAGCTTATGGCACCCTTGTATCCATAATTTGATGACCAAAACTTGAACAAAAGTCAAAGAACAGGCTAAACTGCAGAAACTGCAGAAAATGGTCGGTTTGGGAATTACAATATAAGGGGAACCTGTCCTGCTGCAGCGTTGGAAGTAATATTAAGATATTATTCCCCCCATTTGCGAGTAGAAAAAATCGTTATTTTCATTGCTTGCAGATTAAGATTGTTAAGTAATTTTAAGGCCGGCGACCTAACAAGATCTCTTAATTTTTTTAGAACAGAGATCAGACCACTAGAAATGCTCACTACGGACGTAATGCTCATAACACTAAACTTTAAGCAACTGGTTCCTAGCCGTGCAGAATGGTGCTTAGGGGAACTAAAATTTGAAAAAGAATTTCGGACATGATTCACGGATGAATACCCACAAGATGGAACAAGGTGTGGGTGTTGTAATTATTGATCCAAACTGCTGACTCTTTGCTTCAAACCGCTATACTGGATCTACTTAAAAAAACAATCGTCTTTTAGCTAGAAGGTCAAAGAATTCTAATTAGCCAATTCGATGAGATATCCTGTTTAGATTTAACTAGATTGTTTTCACTGTTTCATTTTTTATTGAACAACAGCTTGTATCTAAAGAACTATTAAATGAGGAATCTACTTTCTGAAATGGCATCACACATATTTTTATGAGTAGCTTTTACTACTTCGTCCAAATGGTATGCCAAACCCTTTTAAGGTCAACAGCTCTTATTTTATGACATTTTCTGTGTATCATGCCATGTTTCTGGAGCATTTTCTACTATATTATGTATGCATCACCGATAGTCGGTTTAGTACATTTGCTGATATTCAAAGTCACAACGAGAAGGCTGTAAAACTTGAAATATATAGGTAGGTATCATGTATTTATACTATATACAGTTAGCGTAAAAGTCATGAAATAAACTTGAAAATTTCTTTAAGAAGCTGTTTTGAAAAAGGAAAAGAATGCTCAGGCAGGTCAATTCTTAGTTTTAAGTTAGGACATTTTGGGCATGAAATTATTGGTTAGATTTCATCAAACGGCACATTTTTCGTGTTTTGTGTGTGTGTATTTCTGTATTAGGTGTGAATTTGCAATCAGTTTTCATTAATTTGTTGTCGATTTTGCGTATTGTAAGGAGATTTCTGAATGTTATTAATTGTTGTAAATTTAGTTCTTGCGTCTTCTCGTAAAGGTCCTTTGATGGTGTCCATTTGTACATGTTATACAGTGCCTTTAGTATCATGTTCTGCTGTCTTTGTAGTTTATTTAAATTTTGTTTAGTTGTATGGCTCCATATGTTTATTAGATAACTAATATGGGACGTAAATGTACTGTGATATACATACTTCTTCAGATATTCTGGTACTGTCTTTAATTTTCTGCATTCCTGCTAAAATCAGGGTGTTTCTTTTTATCAAATTTTTTGCGTGGGTATCCCATTTTAGGTCATTTTGTATGGTTAATCCTAGATATTTTATTTGGCAGGTTTGAGTTATGGTTTGTGTTTTAATCTTGATGTTAAAAGTGGATTCATATGTTTTTTTTTTGTAAATACCATGTAGGTACTCTGTTTTGTTCTCATTTATCGTTATTAGATTATTATAGCACCAATCTTCTATTTTTTCCACTTCTTCTATAATGTGTTGCTGCAACTGTTCGTCGTTCTTGCTTGAGCAAACGATGCATACATCATCTGCGTATGCACATATTTCTCCGTGGATCTTTAAATTAAAAATGTTATTTGTATAGGCTATGTACAATATCGGTGGAATATTCCCTCCTTGGGGGATTCCATATTCTGCTTGTAGATGTAGACTTTCTATTTTGTTGACTATTGTTGTTTGTTCTCTATTTGATAAATATGTTTTTATTAAGTTTCTATTTGCGTTCTTTATCGCCAGAGCATCAATTTTTTCGACTACTTTCGTTTTGGAGATAGTGTCAAACGCTTTCGTTTTATTGCTGTGGGATAAAAAGAAAACATCATGTTAATCATGTGCGTTGGGTTATTAAAGTAAACTACATTTTTTCTTGTGTATGGTTATGGAAATGAAATAGTCTTTAACATTTATTTCGTATGCAGGTAGGTACATTATAACACCCTTTGTACGCATTTTGTCTCGAAAAGTTGGCCGTTATCATTTCAAGCAAAAGTTATTAAAACACGAAATTTCTCACTTCAGCGTTATATGCATATATTTAAATAGCAAAATCAGAGCAAACTTAAATTATCATAGCTTCTCATAAATCAGTATTATGAACGAAATTCACAGTGCTTTTCACTGCGACGCGCAGCGCCGTCACGCTGCTGTGTACATTAACAAAGAATATATTATGTAAGTGTGGGGCGGTAAATAAATGATCTGCGGAGAGATTTCACGCCATCCTGCGTTAATTTGCATATTCATTGCGGTAGTGCGGTTTATTCATCGTTCGCAATAATTTAATGCCTGTCGGCTCGCGCTGAAGTATCTTCCGTTGTGAAGGTTTCGCTTATTAGAGTCGTTCCGTTATGAAATATCGTGAAAGTATCACGTTACAGTTAAATTGTAATTAATGTAGTTTTTTTTTAACAGTTCTGTGTTTTTTGGTTTTAATTTATACTGATTTTGAGAGAAAACAAAATGTTATAGTTAATTGTTTCTCGGTTAATTGAACACCAGTTTCATTTTAATTACAAATAATACTCTGTAAACATTAAACTAATAACAGAATGAATTAAATAGGATTAAAGTTAAAAAAAGAAACAAGGATTAATTTCACAACTCCTTTAGAAAAAGTATTCAATTTCTAGTGAACTGACTTTTTTTGGTATTTTTTGTAATTTGCAGAACGTATTCTCTTGCGTTCAACATGGCAACTTGATTAAAAAGCTCGAACAATATGGAATTAGAGGTACTGTTGCTAACTAGTTTATAACTTGCTTACCCGACAGAATACACTTTATGAAGTGCATTTATTCTAATGCTACGGCGGGCATGGTTACTTTTAAAATTCACGATCTACCTGTTGGGAATGGGGTTCCCCAGGGTACTGTTTTTGGTCCGGTTTTTTAATCTTTAACTGAATGATATAGCTCTCTTTCTGACAGCTGTTTATACGACAGTGTATAATTTAATTATTAACACATTACTTTCACACATTGTTTTTATGTCTTCCGTAATTAAAATTGCTATGAAGATATTTGAATATTTGCCAAATCCGGTAATTGACCAGTATAAACGTTAAATAGATTATAATAGACAATTTACATAAATAAAACGATTTTACACGAGTGAAATTGTAACGACGTTTCTTTCGGTTCTGGTTCGGTATACTGACATTTTCTGCTTATTCTTCAATGCCTTGCTTACGGGCTTTCGATCATTTACTTATTTTTAAAATGGGTTGTTCCCCGCAAGTCGAAAGAGGAAGTTCGCTCTAAGTCCGTTCGGCGGCGTTGGTCGTACAGCCAGTTGTCAAACGATGAATTACAACCTCATGGAGGTTTAAACGGTGTTGCGTCATATTCACGCCGTCACAATAAAGTTTTAACCCCAAAGTGGTAGCTATGAATCTAAGTGCGGGGATGTTCAGGGTTCTAGATCAAATTACGCAACAAAACAGTGAAAGTGTATTATAAATGAAAAATTTATTGTCATACAACAGGGGTGAAAGACATATAGCGAAAAAAGGGTGTGAAAACATATACTATGTCCTGAACATATGTACATAAATATATGTACAGTGACAAACAGTAAAACGTTCGCCTGGTTTCGGTGACGCTTGAAATTTAGACACGAAATCTAATTGCTTCGTTTCGGTTAACAACATAAAACGACAATCTGTATACGGAGGTCGGTCGAAAAGTACGCGGACGGTTTTCACGGGCTATAACGGGTCAAATATCGGTGACGGCGCTAAACTCTGCGGTACGGGAATGATTGTAAATTAAACCCTGGGAACATCAGAAAGCGGTGTCAACACAACGGCCAGAGTGAAGGCAACCGGTACAACGTGTTACACCAGGAAGCTCTGCCAGCGCTAACAAACAGGTCGGGAATAATTGACATGAGAAGCTCGACGTATATCAGAAAAACTATGCCCACAGATTAGCCAGAGGGGAAGGGGACAATGCCTGCGTTATTCCAGAAAAGCTTTGCCAGCGCTAACTAGCATTCCGGGAATATGACGCTCGGTGTGTATTAGAAAAGCTTTGCCGACACAGCAGCCAGAGCGGACTAGGAGGTACCTAGGGACTCGGAAACTCTCTGTCTACTTGTGTTACAATAAATTGTACATGCATAATCTAATACGAAACGTATGTAGGCTCTATATATATTTGTATTTGCATTTCAATCTCCTAATAAAATTCCTAACAAAAGTTATTAGCTGAATAATATAAATAACCTTACATTTTTCCTATACGTATTAGCTGAATTTTTGTTAGATACTCTTATTAGGAGATTGAAATACCGGCCTTAAATCTTATAAATCTCTAATTTCTTGATCACTTCATTTCAAGCACTTATGCAAATAGCTAGTTTTTTCTTTCTCATACTTACGTAAAGAACCAATTTCCGTCTCTTAAAATATGTTCTAGTCATCTCTATTCAAGTATGGATCAGAATCAGACAGATTTAACCATCGAATGCCAAAACAATTAAATAGAGGAACATTCTTCCAAGCGTGATTTCAGTAATAGGACATTCTGTACGACATATCCTTTCAGGAGCTGATTTTATAAACTGGTTATTTGCGATAAAGTTTCTTGCAACTCGTTTTGTGCCTAAATTTGAATTTCTTTGTTTGTATATTTCGAAATGCCATTGTAAAAAAGTGAAATGTTATCAACATAATTTATCGAAATATCAGATAAATGAAAATTTCACCGGCAAATTTATTACCGAAAAAAAGAAACTACCACAGTGTCCCGTAAAACATTTTGATATCGACGTCTCATTTGAATTTTAAATTTCAGTAGCTGGATAGATAACGCTAATAGTATTTTTTTTTTCTGTGCAGTACCTACCATAGTTTACTTTTACGTGTGCTGAAAATCCCTAATTTGTCCGGATTATGAGTCCGTCTCGCTTCGGCACAATGGCGACTAAATAAATCGCTACGACCTTCGTTCAGTACCGATCTACCGTTGGTGGGTTGGATACCGTTGTACGTTCTCGAATAGTGGGACAACGGTAACGCGTCATTGATTTCGCGGAAGGGAGATCTACAAACGGGCGACACTTTCGGAAGTTTATAGCCTGCCGGTTGGTTATTGATTACCGCGGAAGGTTTGTTGTTGATTCGCAAATTGATGCATGGTCTTACAGCTGGGCACAGGCGTGTAATTGGCCCGATTAAACGGAACAGAAACGGCTTTAAATCTTCGGTAAATGCAATTAGAGACCATGTGCATCTGCTATCATATAAAGAATACTTCAATTTCAAAAGCCGAACGGTTCCGATGTGAATCATCAGGTGCTCTATTGATTGTAATTTAAATATTTCGATAATTTTCAATAAGTTTGTAAAATTGTCATCATCTTTCTATTCTAAGTAATATAGAAAACATATTCAAAGCGTTAAGTCGGTGACATAAAATAATTGGAAATAGACATAAAGTTGTTATTACAGGGTGACTTAAGTTGGAACCATATGAAAACCTTACTTATTACTTCAGGAAAAAAAGTTATTCTTTCAAAACAGACTTTGATATTTCTCAACGGAATCATTTAAATATGTAGCAAATTCGACGATCCATAGAAACAATAAATTGTGTAATATAGTATTCTTTGAACTTTTTCAGGATTCATCCTCAAGGAGTTGGCGCGGAACCAATCTTCCGCACTATCTATGGCGCTAGCAGATTAAGTTTTTAACTCTTTTACCTCAGCTGCGTTTACCAATAAAGACGTATAATCGGCGTACAGGCAGATTTCAGTACCTGGGATATTACATCGAAGGTCATTCGTTGTTTATAAGATGAACAAAAATGGACCCAGAATTGATCCCTGCGCAACGGCAAATTTGATTTCCTGCAGTTCCAATCTCTGGTTGTTCCACACAATGATATCTGTCAAACAAATAGGATTCAAATAGCTTCAGCGTATTACCCCGAATGCCATAACAGCGCATTTTTTCAAGTATTATACCATTATTCCATTGACGATAAAATCCTGAATCGTGTGATATTATTATTATTAAATTATAATACAACAAATTATAAAACTTGCTCGGACCAGCAGCATCTATTTTTCTACAAGATGTTAACCTCTGTTTTGGTCCTAATTTTATAATGGTGGTAGTAGGTACTCTTAGAGTGCTTTTGAAATATATTTTGTAATGCGCACGGGTTATTTACCTGATAGGTGGGTGGTCCGCTTAAAATATTTGATACGAAACTACACCCTTCGTTTTTTGATCTTTTTGTTCGGTATATAGCGGTTGGTTTGAGTACTTATTAGCCAAAGATATCTCGATCGGTGGGAACAGGCCGTTACTTGCCTACTGATTGTCAAAATTTCCCCACTCTTAGACTCCACGAACTCAAAACTAACTAACTCTAACAACAATGTCAGAGTTTTTATAAACTAATCTTCCGCCCGCACCCTGGTGAGCCGTAATTCGTTCTACTTCTCTCTACAAGAGGGTGCATCAATGCTGTGTTTTGTTATTTTTCTGAATTTTAAATGCCCTTTCGAACGGTATCGTGGGATCTGCTGATCAGCAAATTTGGCTTGAGCTAGAGAAGGTGAAGATACGGATAATACAGAGACTGCATTACCACACTGAGAAAAATAGATAGTAAGAATAGGGACAACTAACTTTATAGTTGGTTGTATTATAATTATATTAGAGCGTACCATCTTCCTAATAAACAGTAATACATGGATGAACACTGCACGGAGAAAAATGACATTGCAAATCCAACAAAAGAAGTATTGTCCTTACATTGCAATCGGTTCAAAAATAAATTGGTATTGCAGTAAAGTTTTGTAAGTATATTCCAAAACTTTTGTTTTGTTCCACCAACAACACTTTTGTTGGTGTTAAAATATTTTACGGTACAAATAATCGCTTTGGCGATAACATTATAGTTGTAGTTATTTCAGATCTAAAATACAGAACAACGTGTGCGATGAAGTGAAGTAGATGCAAACACAATTTTTCAAACCAGTACAGTCAAGAAATATTTACATTACACACAATTGTAGTTGACGCAACAGGGCGCCTACGTTGTCGATATTACAACTTGTGATGCGGGAAGCCCTGGCATGGACAGTAGTATCACGTGATTCTAACCGCGTGTTTCATTGGTCTTACATAGCCTTGAAGAAACAGACTAGTCTGCTAGTTACCAGGCGGAGTAGACCACGCCATATATTTTCGGTTGTGACGTTGTGTTAGCTTATTAGTTTTGTGTAAAAGAACGACAGTGTATTAAAATTGAAGAAAACTGGCTCACTTCTGACGTCTACTGACTCTTAGATATGGATAATTTTGTTACAGAGAAGCTAGCTGAATGGAATATTATGCGTACGAAGTAGAGATTGCTAATGATGAGTACATTAAACTTTTCGATAAATTACCTAGTGTTTTCCCCTGTTTAAAAGTTGCAAAACGATCTAGAATATACGTTGCCTTGAGACATTTGTAAAATAAGACTTAGATACATTTGAAATTTTAATCTTCATTTTTAGTGTTTCCCAGTTTCAGAATTTATCTTGTTTATTTTTTTTGTTAATTATTAATAAAAAAATGTGTTATCCTATACTGATATTTTACTTAAACCCTCCACAGCTTACATTTAAGACAGCACCGAATTTGTGTGTGAATCTACTAAAATATTGTTCGCTTTGAACAGAAATTGCGATTACAAAAATCAAAATAAAGTGACACTATAAACGTAGAAAATGATGACGGAAAATCAATTGTTTGTTAAATATCTACAACTTGCTGTTGAAGTTTCAAATTGCTTTGGTAGTGATAAACAATTTTTAATACTGTATTTCACACAATTTTGTTGAAAACACCATATTTTTGTGATTCGTTAAACAACAAGCAACTGGTTGATTGTAACATGTTTTGGGATTATATCCTTCCAAATTTTGTGGCAGTTCTAACAAAGTTTTTCGACAACAAGTTTTAGGTTGTATTGAATAATGGTTGTTGTTGTCATATATTTACCCACAAATTGTTGTTCAATGTGCGTCAATTGGTGCCACCTTAACAATACATTTTTCTCCGTGTGGGTACTAGATAACGTATTGTTGTCCTTGAGTTAATATCATTCATTGTATTTATAATACGTGGTAACATCTTTTTTTCTCCGTGCATGTATTAGCGAAATTTGAACAACGTAGAACGTCTTTCCCGTGGGAAGAAACTGTTACCGCAGATCCCACGGTACTTGTCAACAGCTAGTTTCAAGAAATGAAATTAAATCTTTTTAATCGTACTTAAAGAATTTCGAATTCTTACAATTTTATGTTATGCCAAGATATTTATTTCCGCTTTGTTTTATTTTCTATTGCCGTTATATTGTTTTTAAGAAAGTACTTAACTTGCTTTTCTATATTATATGGCAGAGTTGTTTTAGATTTACCCCGACATCTTTCGAAGTTCGTAATGCAATAGGACGAGTTTACTTCACAACGAATATTATTTTCTCAGAGTCTAGTTGCAGTCGAGCACATCCGACAGCTGCATAAGATTGCACTGGACTTTAAAACTAACTTCAAACCAAAGACAAAAAGTGAGAATCTAGTGAATTTATTTCGCTCTAGTCCCCAACATCCCTATTTAGTAAACTTTAAAATTACGGCGACAATTTCTTTCCGACGACCGACAAATACATTTTCGGAAATGGAGAGAGCTAGTTCGCTTATGTATCGCAATTCGTTTAATGCGCCAACGCTTCTAGAGCATTATCATTTCGCGAATTTTAATCTCCTAAAACGCCCGGCTCTCGTAATCTAAACAAATTACGTCTGACGAACGTTGAAATCTCGACGCGAATGCAATTTGCAGAGCGGCGGAGTGGATTCGGTAGTCTCCTGTGGCGGATCGTGTTTTCCGATGATCCCACGGTCGTTTGAATAATTTAGCCGGTAAGTAAGCTCGAGTTTATAAAGCGATGTACATCCAAATTCAACAATAAACTGGAATAAAGCGATTATCATAGTGTCTATTCGCATTATACGAGCGAAGACCGAAAACCTACAACGCCGAATGCTGAGATTGTAGTACATACAACATTTCTTGATCACTGCTAGCTTTGTACAAAATATAAATACACTTAATTTTACGCACATTGTACAAGGTTTCTTGTGTGCCAAATTTGTTGTATATCGCAGCTATAACTGGCTAATAATAGTTTGCAGATTATATTCCTGTACAAACAGGTTTCGGGTTTCGGATGGCAGGGCCGTCCTTAGGGTGGAGCGAGTGGTGCGGCTGGTCCAGGCCCCGCACCTACGAAGGCCCCGCGGTGAGGGGCTTTTTCACAATAAAATGTTCTTAGAATAAAGGTCGATTTATACGTGACGGAGATTCGACGGGGACGGGACGGGCCTCGGTGACCTCGAAATATCGTACCATTAGAATCAAATGCAGTAGTATATACGCGGCGGGAGCAGCGCCCTGGCGTGGCGTGACGGGGGAAAAAATATCGTCGCCAACGATATTTTTTCCAGTCATGCAAGAGCATTTGAGGCGAATCAGATCGTCTGAGATTCACGATCACTATCTAAATCGAGCAAATATTCAAAATGAGTTGATTAAACTGTTATCTGAAACGGTGAAAGAGAAAATTGTTTCAGACATTAAGGCAGCTAAGTATTTTTCTGTACTACTAGACTGCACTCCCGATCTCAGCCACCAAGAGCAGTTGTCTTTGGTGATACGTTTTGTTAAGACTGAAAACAATGTAAGTGCTACTAAGAATAAAAGTGGGGGTGTGACTGTTGAAGAGCATTTTCTCGAATTCTTAGACGTTAAGTCAACAACAGGCAAAAATTTAACTGATGTTTTATTAGAGGAACTAGATAAAATAGGCTTAGAGATTAATGACTGCAGAGGCCAAGGATACGACAATGGTTCAAATATGAAAGGGTTGTATTCTGGAGTTCAAGCTCGAATTTTAGAAATAAATCCAAGGGCGTTTTACATGCCTTGTGCAAGTCACAGTTTGAATCTCTTGATTTGTGATGCCGCAAAATGTTCACCTAAGGCTATAACTTTTTTCGGAATTGTTCAGAGAATTTATGTTGTTTTTTCAGCATCAACGAAGCGGTGGGACATTTTAAATAAACATGTTCCTGTCCTCACCGTTAAAAAGTCATGTGACACTAGATGGGAAAGTAAAATTGAAAGTGTAAAAGCACTTTGTTACCAGATTAAGGAAGTACACGATGCTTTGGATGAAGTAGTAGAAGCGACTGACGACCCTAAAGCAAAAAGTGAAGCTCGATCCCTTGTCAATGAAATAAGGAGCTATGAGTTTTTAGTAGCATTAGCTATTTGGTATGACATGCTATTTGCTGTAAATAGTGTAAGCAAAAACTTGCAGGCTGAAAAAATGCACTTAGGCATGGCATCGCAGTTGCTTCAAGGACTGGTACAGTTTTTTGAGCAATTTAGAAATGTAGGTTTTGTTGCAGCAATAATGGTTGCAAGAGAAATGAGCGAACTTTTTGACATAGAGCCAACGTTTCAAATAGTCAAGCAAAGGAAGAAACGAAAAATGTTTAATTACGAAGGAGAAGATGAGCATGTTTTAGAATCTGCTGAACAAATTTGAGTATTTTTATTATATTGTAGATTGTATATTACAGTCCCTTTCAAGAAGATTTCAACAAATTGCCAGTTACAACACTATGTTTGGATTCTTGTACAGTGTAAAAGAATTAAAATCAATTGAACAAGGTCAATTGTTGGAAAAGTGCAAAGCCCTAGAAGCCTCTTTAGCCTCTAGAAGCAAAAGGATAGCTGTGGAAATGATTTGTTCACAGAACTAAAAGTTCTTCGTGACCTACTTCCCGCTGAAGTTGAAACAGCTGCTGGTGTGTTAAGATTTATGAACAGAATACAAAATCCATATCCCAACACGTTCATTGCCTACAGAATTTTCCTTACTATTCCTGTGACTGTTGCTAGCGCAGAAAGGAGTTTTTCTCGGCTAAAGTTAATAAAGACTTACCTTAACGTCTTTGGCAACATTATCGATAGAAGCAGACACCACGGCCAAAGTCAATTTTGAAGAAATTGTTGACGACTTCGCTGGATTAAAAGCAAGAAAAATTAAGTTTAAGTAGTGTAAGAATATTATTGTTAAAGCAATACTTTTCAGCGGATTTAAATTTGTTTTAGTTTAGTATTAATAAGAATAAAAAATAATCAATATTTAGCAGTTTTTTTTTAACTCAGATAAGTCACAATACAATGTTTATTTTTTAATGGTAGCGATATTGTGGTGGAGGTGGGAAAGAACGATGATGGTAGGTAGTTTATAAAAGAGAACAGTCGAGAGCTATTTACCTACATAAAGGCCCCGCAAAACTATTTTGCACCAGGCCCCGCTTTTGCTAAAGACGGCTCTGTCGGATAGTATATATGGTTACCTTTTTTTTTGTTTAGAAATAACTTCTTTTTGTGCACCCTCGACGCAATCTTGTATCAATTCGATTTTGTATACTCTATATCATAGATAACTTAACAGCAGCTATGCGTAGTTCTCTGCGCGAGGTACAATTGAAAGACAAAAGATCAAAGGTGCCGACACGATGTGAAACTACTGCTTAGGATTTATACTGTGATCATGTTGTCTATAAATTCGAGTTGTGCTCGTAACACGCATGTCAAATGGTGGTTTAATATTAACAAAATTAACCAATCTATATATGTGTGAAATCATTTAACAAAATCGACCTTAAAATGGTAAGGAGCTTTGTCAGAGAAAACATCTACCTACGGCATCTCCCTCGTCACTTTATTGGGTTTATTTGCTAGAATATTACGTCAATGGCATCGCCGGAAATTGAATCTGAGAGTCGGAATTTATTTCAATATTATTCGCAAATTACGGCTTAATAACATGATGTAACTTCGAATTTCGGCGAATTTAATATTCGCGCGTCCTCGAATCTAACTTCTCAGCGGGGAGAATGGCGTTCAACGGTGGAGATTTGAATTAAATTTTAAGCTCCTAAATCTCGTTTCCCATTTACAAACGCTTCCTAGTATGAACAGCGAAACAATTTATTGCTAATAACTTCAGATGAGAAACATCCATTTATTTCCGAATTATATTACTCTCGTAATATAATATCTTGGTTGAGTGATTCTACGATACATAAGTAATGATTTGAAGAATCAGAGAAGGTCAAATTTTAGTTAGTCGTTTACAATGTACTTAAGAGAAGGAAACCAAGAACATAGGAGAAATGAAATCTAGATGTTTAAAACAAAGACCATGAAACGTTTAACTTTTGAATGCCTAATAAGAAATTAATTAATAACCATCAGTGCTTCCCTTAGGGACGTACTTATAAAAAATATGAAATTCGTATTGAAGTTGATTAGTTTTTATGCTTGGTTATGGTATATACGAGCACTCTGCACATATCATTTAACAAGATAAGCCGAGGGAAGTTCAATACTACTGCTAGATTTCAATAACACAAAGCTGGAACCCGTTCTTCAAGGCAGGCATTCAATGAGCACTGACAAGTAGTCAAAAAAGTAGTAAATATAGAAGGAGAATGGCATAAATGGCTAGTTCCTTTTGCTGCAAAAATTCTGTAAGTTATTTGGGGGAAGTCAGTCTGGGGGCTCAATTCAGAGATTGGTTGTTTGTTTCTTGCCGGGTGAAGTTTCGGGTTGTTGAATACACTTTCACACTTCTAGACAGTTAAATCTATTGATGTATTTTACCACCTCCACTGAAATTTTGCTGAGACTAGAGTTGTTACAATCTACGGTAAGGATTCTTTACGAGACAAACATCGCATTCTGATTTTCATCCACAATTAAAGACTAAACCGTCTTGTCTGGGAATCGAACCCACGCGTTCGAGTGGAAGGCGAGTATTTTAATCGTTCAATCACAGACACAGTCTTGATCAGAGTTAGGTTTTGTTATTCCCAAACCTGGGAAACGGGACTGGATTCAGTAGAGTCTTTGCACCAAAGAGAAAATAGTGCGGAAAATTGTAGGAGAGCTGTTTGATTGACACATAAGGGATGATACATTATCTCCTCAGTCACGATATCAAGACCAATATACATACTAGAAACAGCCATACGCCTCGTGCAGAAAGCTCTGCTTGTTTTGCAAACTAAGAAGGTGTTTCTGTGGAGATAGGTTATATGCTTGAAGAGAGATTAACTTGCATAATTACCATAGGGGTAAATGTGGTGCTTTAGAACTTGCTGATAAAGGAGCTCTGGTAAGACTGGATAACCTAAGACAAATTCAACACTATAGGGCGAGAGAATATGTAGACCAGTGTATTAGTTGTACAAAAATTAGATGGGGATCACAAACATCAATGAGAAATCAGCAATGGCAAAACCTAGGATTGAAACCAAGTATGATATATTAGACATATATCACGAGGGTGCATCTCTGATATGGTGGACTCAATGTATAACAGACATAAAAAGGAATACTACCATTACTTCCATTTTCACTTATAATTTCGTATTGGGATAGCCAAGAACGAGCATCTCACATATAAAGTGACAATTATGTAAGATTGGGACACAATAATATTGTCCATTATGTGAAAGGTAATTCTTTAATAATTATGATTCCGACATATCTATTTAGCAGAAATTTTGTGATGGAAATCACCGATCGGATAAGCAGAAATCAATCTAATTACAGGACGAAATATTTAGAGATGAATAGAGAAATTAAATACTACGTTGAGTAAGATGAGAAATACGTAGATCACATTTTCGCGCGGAAAATATTGTTTTGCGTAAAGTAAAACAGTAACAGTGTTTTTAAAAATAAGCGGATTTGCATTGCATCAGACAGCTAGGCTACACTGAAGCTGCACTGAGGTCATTGTAGTTGGTCTGGCAATGTACAAATACGAGAACTAAGTAATTTGGCTCCCCATAATGAAGTTGCCTTATCGTGGGAGGCCGGATATTCGTTATTAGGAGAGAGATCTTTGACAAGCCAAAAATGATCCCAGAAGATTATATCGCCCAGACCAAGATTAATATGGGGTACCAATACAAATACCAAGAGGCTATAGTGGTAGAAAAGTCAGATGATTTACGCGCAGAAAAAAAAACGGTATACCTATATTTTGATCAGTAAGAGCATCCACGAGAAATAAAATTTATGTCCTCTTTGAAGCGTAGTTGAAGATATTTGCTAATAACCAATTCATCAACAAGTCGGTAGAAATATAGAATTTTATCCAATGCATTTTGGGAATTAACGTATTTCATTAGAGAAGATATTTCTTGCTTTTTCTGAGTGATATTTTTAATCTCGTGCTGGGGTATTAAATGAAACGGATGTCCAATTTACTGCACCACTTAAATTTATTACATTCAATTAACGGTAGATAAGGGTTATAAATTTCCGCACTTCTACTCAAAGGCGACCAATATTCGTCTTCTTTTCACGACAGCGCGCTTATAAACGTAAAACCTCAGATCCGAACGGGTTCACTCGTATAAGAGAAAGTCGCCGTTTACTCTATCTATACGATTATCCTATTCGTCAGGGCAGCTTCTGTCAGCGACCCGCATAGCCCACTAGATTCCAGCATAGCGTTGTATCCGCGATGGAAAAGGGAATGGCGCACACGCAGTGAAAAATGGAAGCAATCATAATTCAGAGCGGGAGGTAACGAGAAAGTTAATTGCGTGGGAGGTTTGGTATTCAGCCGTCGTGCGGGGGTTAGGCCGGGATTTAAGCGGGCGAGTTCTCTATGCCGCCGCCGCACAGTGGTCAATTTGTGAGCGTATTCCGGACATTTGCACAAAATTTGACTTTTTTTGAATTATGCTGAAACGATTATATTATATTTATCTACCTGTTCGCCTACTTCCCTGAAAATTGTGGCAGTTTTCAGTAAACCGGTAATAAGTTATGGTCCGCGAACTAGTGCAAAATTCCATATTTTACATGAGTTGGTATTTAAGGAGAAATTAGTGCGATGTTTAATAGGCCTTGTCTAGCTCACCTAAAGCAATTAGTTGAAATGGTTTTACCAGCAGGTAGTACATTTCTTCCTTTACAATTTACCCTAAATATACTTCGAAATCCGATAAGCCGTAAATTATTCCGACCTAATATATTTATCGTTGCATTTTTCTTGGAATTTTGTAAATAAGCAAGTTTTACGTTATTAAGGACACATCAGGACACTCGAGATTAAATTTATTCTTAATATTCAAAGGCTTAACTATGCCATAAAATCAACTAATCTCTCGGAAACCCTCAGAAAGTGATTACAGACGAAATATAAGGAGAGAGTGCACTTATAAATTCCATTCGCATTTTGGTCACGTACCAAGTAACGTCTCGTGAGTGATATTCTGAGAGCTTATTGTTAATTATTCTGTTGTATTTAGTGTTGTTACAGTTGTGTTATCAGTTGTTGTTAAGTTTTTCTTCGTAAATTTTTGTTAGTGTGTTTTTCGTTATTGTTCAAGCAACAATGGATTTTTCACCGATAACTCGGTTAGATTTGCACAACAAAATGTTGGAATATCCTAGAAAAACTATTACTGACCGAAAAAAACACGTGTTGGAGTACCTTAAAGAACACTTCGCCACTAATGGAGATGAACATGCCACGGAAGTATTAATAACTTTTACAAGGGAAAGTTTTTTCTCGCCGTACCTTAAACGATGGCAGAAGGTTTTCAGCAAGAACGAAGTTTTCTTGGCTCGATATGACGATTGGCTAAGAGAGGAAATTGTATTTCCTGAGCTATTAAAGAATCGCTTAACACCAACTTCGTCCAATACGGAGCCTACTCCAGGGCCCTCGGGTACTCAATCGACTAAGGATTTCAAGCAGTATTCTGAGAGACATAAACGTCGAAAAACCCAACAGTTAAGGGAAGAAACATCGGCAGCTGAACTAAGTTTTGCAACGTCAATGAAATTACGCGACGAGGGTGACCAGGCTGCTGCGAAATTGTTGACCGAAGCTACGACAACAACCCCAACACGTGCTAAACGCATATTTCAGAAATGGACCACTTCCGATCCAGAACAACGGAAATATACTCCAGAAGAAGCGTTAGCTTTAATTTTAGAGCTAAATTTAACCCGGGAACAATACACAAGACTAAAACAATCGGCTGATAGTTGTGGACATGATTTATATCCACCCTATTATAAGGTTTTAGAGGCAAAAAGGGATTTCTACCCAGATGGCATAACCATCACAGAATCTAACTGTGAAGTCCCACTGCAAAGTTTATTGGACAAAACTTGCGAGAGCTTAGTGAAATGCATTTACTCTGCCAGTGACGATTCCCAATCTTTAAAATTAATTTGCAAGTGGGGCTTTGATGGAAGTTCCGGCTACTCAAAATTTAAACAAACATCAGATTTTACTTCCTCTTCAGAACTCCAAGCTGAGGGAAACCTTCTTGTAATGTCGCTTGTGCCGCTCCGGCTTGTCAAGGAAAATAATGAACTTCTCTGGAAAAACCCAAGACCATCCTCTAAACTGTTCTGTAGACCAGTGAAACTACTATGGATAAAGGAAACCGATGAAGTTAGTAGACAGTTAGAACAGGACATGAACAACCAGATTAATAATTTAAGGCCTTGTCAAACTGAACATGGAAAAATATCCTTTACTTTGTTATTGACAATGGTGGATGGCAAGGTTTGCAATGCAATCACTGAGACCACAAGTGCTATGAGGTGTTTCATGTGCAGGGCGACAATATCGGAAATGAATGACATTGACGAACTACGGACAAGGAAAGTACAGAAGGACACACTTAAATTCGGTTTGTCTGTCCTTCATGCATACATTAGGTTTTTCGAATGTTTACTGCACATTTCCTATAGATTGGAAGTGAAAGTGTGGAAAGTAAAGAAAGAAATGAAAGAGGCTGTAGGCAGACGAAAAAAATATATCCAACAGCTATTTCGGGATCGCATGGGTCTCCTTGTGGATGTTCCTAAGCAATCCGCAGGAAATACGAATGACGGAAACACAGCCAGACGCTTTTTCGGCAATCCCACTTTGTCTGCAGAAATTACAGGTATTGATGAGGATCTTATTAAGAGATTTTCCATTATTTTAAGAGCCATTAACAGTGGATATGACATTGATGTAAATAAGTTTGAAACTTACTGTTTTAAGACTTCAGAAAAGTATGTATCTTTATATGGGTGGTACTACATGCCAATTTCAGTGCACAAAATTTTACTGCACGGAACAGCCGTAATCCAAGAGGCTGTGGTGCCAATTGGTGAACTATCTGAAGAAGCCCAAGAAACTAGAAATCGGGACATTCGGCGCTACAGGGAACATCATACTCGAAAAATAAGCTCCCAAAAAGTTAATTATGATCTTTTTCATAGATTGATAGTAAGCTCCGATCCATTTCTTAGTTCCAAAAGGGTTGGGGCAAAATTACATCTACCCAGAGAAATAGATGCGGAGCTTAAAACGCTTTTAATCGTCAACCCTGAAAATGTTGAAACGGAGTTGGAGAACATTTCGTCCGATGATAACTTTTAAATGTTTAACTGTTACTCTTCTTATGTCTGTAGTACTTCTACCATTTACTGTAAAATAATGTAAACATGTGAAATATATAATTTCCACAGTAAAAAATATTTTTTATTATGCTTATCCATGACGAATCGACGTCATTTCAAAAACTTTAAAACTGAAACTTTAATAGTTTAAAAGAAACAACCTGAGAAAGTAATAATTAAAAACTTAAATTTAAAAAAAAAATTTTTTTTTAAATTTTCAACTCTTAAAAAGAAAATTAGAGCCGATGTCCGGATTTGCTAGGTATATTGACCACTGTGCGCCGGAGACACTGCCGGGTATCCGTTACTTTGTTCGGTCGACGCCAGTGACGGATTCAGACTCGGCGGCGCGACGCTGCCGTAGAGCCGATGGCGGTTGGAAAGTAAGATCGTAAAAAATCGAAATCGAGGGAGATAAAATTTTATCGGATCCCCCAGGAAGTAACAACGTACGAAGGGTGCGGCTCCGGAATATATATTGCGAAACTTTTTTTATTGTTGCTCTTTTCTTTTAGTATTTCGGCGTCCGCTTTGAAGGTTTCCACCATGGAATATTTTTATTTCTGTCCATTTTATATCATAGAAATGCATAGTTTCGAATGGTCTGTGCGCCGATATAATGTTCTCATCGACTTTTCATTGAAATTTTATTGCTTAACTGTTTCTTTTCTGTACAGTGAGAAAAACATTCTTGCAAAGAGCACCCTCGAAATTTTAGATTAGATTGGATTAGATTCGATAAGGTTAGGGTGGGTATACAGAGCTATTTCACCGTGACCTTTTCGGATCAACTGTGATCCCTTTTGTCCTAGAACGCACTCTCTAACTTTGCCTTAATGATTAGACTTATTATCTTTAAGAGCAGCTCCTTTATGTAGCAATTAATCTACCCCCAGTAGTTGAAATCTCGCCAGGCAATTGCAGCGGCACAGCACATGAACTTCGGTTTCGTCCTCCTTTTGGTAGAATTTGCAGAGGCAAATGTTACACATATGCTTATTTAGTCTCAATGAGCAGTCGGGAGATCTACTTTCATTTTGACACTCTTCCTCTCTTTACTCTTTAGTCTTCAATAAATTGGTAATTTTTACCACCATTTCCATTCATCAATGGACTGTTTAATTTGCGATTTACTAATTTCGAAAGAAGGGCTAGCTCCAACAAATGACCTTGATGAACCTCGTCTGGCCAGATTGTCCACCGTATAATATTCCTTCACAACCTTGCGACTGGGAATCCACGTCAATGCTAATTTCCTGTGGGTGCCCACCTAATTCAGCATTCATACGCAGTTTCAAACCCGCTTAAGATAACACTTGCAAAACAGATCAGTTTAATTAATTTCTATTCCTAAGGCAATAGAAATAACACAGACTTGATTATCCCGCTTCATAGCATTAATCGGACACAAAGGAGCACAAACTATGCAACAGTAAAGCTGTATAATTCTTTACCAAAGCGAGTGAAAACCTGGAACGGAAGGCGCTTTAAATCAACTATACAGGAATTCGTCTTACCCCGTAGCATATACACGTGCGAGGAGTTCCTTGACCAAATCTCTAATCTTGTGTAGCCAACACGCTGTGTATTATATTATTGTTTATTGCCTTACTTTTATTTATACAAGTTTTTTTTTTAATCCAAACATAATTTATATTTACTTTCTTTTATCTGTACTTACCATTATTTATACTTGTTTATTTGTATCTTTTAAACGTATATGTTAGTTTGTATTTATATGTTTTATGTTGACGTGTGTTTTTTACTAATTATTTTACAAATTTTTTTACTGAAAATATCGGCGCTTTTACCTAATTCGGTCGATCTATCCTCTTCTCTGAAAAAGCAATAAACAGCAGCAACCTGAGCCTGGAACATCATCCTGTCCTGACTGAAGTTTATCAAAAGGGCATTTTGAGGCTTCTTTCCATATATTCTGACTCCTACGTCATTGTCAGTTTTAGAACCGTCTGCATAAGGGTTCGAGTCCTTTCGTACTGAAGGACCTTCTTAGCATATCTGGCAGTATAACCTAATATTGTCTATCTAGATTAAATTTTTGAACCATGGCATTACTTGGCATCCCCATCAAGAGTGCTTCTCTAAGTTCTTATAGTGCCTTTTGATGGTTAGCACCGTGCTAGTTACTTATCGATGCTTGGCTGTGCATATAATCTGTCTACTGGAGGCCGGAGTTTCGCGGGTGCTAATATGACTTTTGCAAAATACTAGTTATAGACTAGGCGCTTAGTTTTTAAGGCTCAATATAGTTAGCACTAAAATAACGTAAACCAGAGATTCGCTAGTGTAATATTTATGGTATTAATACTCCAGTAGTAAAGAGGCACTTTCATAAATAATAATAGTTATTAATGATTATAGTTTTGAAAGTAATAAAACAAACAACAAAGAAGGAAATAAAAAGCAAGCAACATGCCACAGCCAGATGCGAACTCGTAATCTACGAATTAGCATACCAGATTCTTTACCACTAGGCTAATAAAATAAATCAGTAGTGGTTCAACACCAGTAACGTTTTTTTACAGTTTTTCATGAATCAGCTTTCTTCATTATATCTAGTCGTCTATGGTAAGAATGGAATAACAATTTTCTGTCAATTATGTCAGATATTACCAATACAAATTTATTTATTCTTGTACGTGCACTATTGCTAATTATGATGAAAGGGTATATAGCAATGTATGCGAGCTCTATTGCGCCATTACTATAAAAACGTTCTCAGTCCAAAAGCCGCAGCTTAACAAATTCATGAAGTTGAAGGAGAAGATACGGTTTACAAGAATATGCCAGCAATTTGGTTTGGAAAATTTCATCGAGGTTACCTCAGACTGACTAGCTGTAGTGGACGAAGGTGTTCTGAGAGACGCATTTTAGGACAATTCCTAATCAAGTGTTCGTTACTGCTAACAGAAGTTGGCGCTTGAACAATATCCTTTCTGTCCAAAAAAAGTTCCGAATAGATCCACATGTTTGAGCGATGCACAAGGTTAACGTAGAATTGAGGTTTGTCGAGGATTGCTTGAAAATGCTCGATTTTTACAGAGAACTGTAACTAGTGCCGACAAGTGACATTTTATTACATAATCAAGACAAAATAAAAATGTTGTTTGCACTAAAATAGAAAGCACTTCTTGTAGTTTATCAAAACTGGTTCGAGCAAAAAGTTATTTGTAAAGTGCATTTGATCGTATTGTGCATTGAACAACAGAAACAGAATTTTTATGCATCAAAGTAATATTTGGGCCAACAGAACCCAATTGACACAGGAAATATTTCAAAACGTGAACGGAGTTGAGGGTTAAAAATTGAGATAAAGTTTCTTAAATTTACATAGGTATTTATAATATTCTGTATGGAACATGGATCACATGGATTGAAAGGAGTTTACATGAAGAATAATTTGCATTTAAGCAAACATACATATATGTAGGATGGCATTTGGAAAAGTCAAGTTACTTTACGTTAAATTTAAGTATGTTCGCACCTATTATCGGCAGCTGTAAGCAATTGAATAGATTAAAATATCATTATTATATTAGTCTAAATAAGTATGCAGTTACAGTGTTTAAAATATGGATACCAAAAGCAAACATACCATATTAGAAGAAAGTTTGCGTCCGGTTTTTTTTTCATTCATTATTATTAAGGATAGCTCCATAATGGTGTTATATAAAGTTATGTTAAGTTTGTGCAACACTGAACTTTCCACAACTTTCGTGGGAAAGATTTTTTTCCAAAATCAAAGATGGCTTCCAATCTGTATTCCTACCTTCGCTGAGACAGCCTGTACATAATCAGAAAGCAAATTCAGAATTAACCACTGTGACCAGTATTTTGCAACAGATCGAACGTATTATTTTTTGTTTTATGTCAAAATTTAAAACAAAACAGCTGGCGCCTCCACCAAATATAATCAATAAATTTCTTTTGATATATATTTTTTTTATTTTATTTTGTTCTTTAATTGAATAGGTTAAAGGAAGAGCGCCAAATGTAATAATCGGTTTACTGTAGGCGATTTAATCTTTTTGGCTAATAGGTGTTTCAAATTAATTAATTTAAATTAACTTAAAGTGAGTTTAAATTTGCCATTATGGTGTTCTTGTTTTGTAATAATAGTTTCTGTTTGCAGCCAATAAATACATATTATTATTATTATTATAATGGAGGCTTTATTTGCTTGAATTACAGCAAAAAATGATTAGTAACGACGGAAATAAGTTTGACCGAAATTTCCTACATAGGCTAAATTTTATAGCATATCAGCTTCTAACCTTGATTTTTTCTGCATTATCATATTATGAATGAATTTTTCTTTGAAGATGTTTTGTATTGTACATTTTTTTAAGATAAATATATATTACAAAGGTAGCTTTTTATTTTAAACGAATTTTCAAGTGGATTTAAGGAATATGCCTCGCCGTATTCTTATGTGAGTCCCACTCTGCGTCTTTACATGCCCGGAAAGAGAAGCTCCTGCTTTAAACCTTTACCCTAGTTTCAAGGCTTTTATCTCTTCGCTCCTAACTTCTTCCTGGCCGGAATGGAGGCCGTGACACTCCCCCTGCTAGAATCAACTGGACGCGTTACCCTTGCTTCCAATACGTGCGTACGCAGAGACAGCTTGTACGTGTATATTCTGAAACGGATGTTGGTAGGGATCTGAAATTCGGTGATTGTGTTTAAGTGCTTTCCGTTTAATGCGATAGTAAAAGCGACGAAATAGGCAAATAAAAAATGGGCGATTGGCGGAATTTTGCTGATTGATAGTCCGGTGGGAAAATTTGCTTGCCCTAGGTGTTAAAATACACCTGGACGTAATCACGTTACATAGTAGTAGTAGTAGTAGTATTTTATTCAAGTACCCAAAGTGTCGAACACATAAAAACCATCAAATGTATACAGTCAATCAATAAAGTAACAATAGTAATAATAATAAGTAATCAAGTATAAAACTAGTATATACAAAGAAAGACATTAAACATAAACATATTATACATAGTGGGCATCTGCGCTCAAATATTCAGGCAGGTTAACGGCCTAACCGTCAAACGAACGCTGATAAAATTCATCTAACCCATAGAAACACTTTTCCGAAAGAAACGCTGTAAGCCCGAGTCGAAACTCTCGATGTGACAACGACTTCAATTCAGCAGGTAGGTGATTGTAAATTTTATTACCACCGTGTAAATAAGACTGCCGGTACATGGCGATCTCACACGCTCCGGTCGAATGAAATTAGGGTGTCTTGTGTCGTAACCATGAACTTCCGCATTACTTAAAAACTTATTATTTGAAAACAAGAATATACAAATTGTAAACGGTTGGTATTTTATGACGTAAGAAATAACTCCTGCACAACTCAGTAAAATGTAAGTTATTGATAATGCCTAGAGCCAGTTTCTGTAGAAGCAAAATCGGTTTTAAATTACTCTAAATTAGTAGACCATAGGTAATCTGTGAATTAACGTAAGCGAAGTGAATATTTATTAAAGTCTGGATATTACACATTTTTTCATTTTGACCAACACATAATAGGATTTTTTCAATTTTCAAATAACAACAGTCATATCCATATCCCATTTTAATTTATTATCTAAAGTAATACCCAGCACTTTACAGGTCAAAACTGAAACTAATCCAACGGTACCAATGTCAATTCGTAATTGCTCCTCTGTATCAAAGAAAACTATATTTGATTTTTCAACATTCGAAGCTAATTTATTGTTGTTAAACCAGCCGATCAAACTTTGAAGAACATCAGAGCAATTACTGAGAAGCTCACGAATATGTAAGGTTATTTTGGACTTTTGAAACTAAAACATCGTATTCTAAAGAAGTTTTGAGTTTTATGTGAAGATTTTTTGGAACATAGTGCATATACAAACTATAAGAAATTCTCAAGAGATTTTTCACTAAAAATAGAAGGAAAATTTGTTACTTTCTATATTATGTGGTTTTAAAGTGTAAAGTGATAATTTCCACATATGTTTTAAAAATTACCTACTCTTTCTTCGGTCGAGTAGGATTCGACAGCTATCGTACATACGTCACCTTGTGATTTCAGCTTGCGTCGATATGGTGATAAAATACAAGCGCTTGTTGTAAATATTTGGACTCTTACAAGGAGAGGTCGCCAAATGTTAACCCCAGTTTTAATACCGACTGGGGACAACTTGGAGCACTTTTGTAAAATATTAGGTATAGATACCCAGCCGTTTTACGATTTTTTAAAATTTACTGTGATTCATAGTGTCGCTCAAGTACACACGAATAGGAGGTTTACAAGCTTCTAGTGGCGTAGTGGTAGAGCCCGGTGTTGTAGTATGCGGACAGACCATGGACTAATTTTCTTTTATTAGAAAAGGAAGTGAAAAGCGCTGGTTGCTTAATAAACATAAGCATTCATTCATTATGGCTACGCAATTTAATTGTCTCTACCTGAATCTAAAACATCAATGATGAACTAATTTTTCGATATTGTATTAAGAAGCGAAACCTTCAGACTTCTGTGTGATAGAGAACCGTACAGTGTGGAAGAATATTTAAATTACACTTTATAATAATCGTTAATAGTATTCACAAAGTTAATATATTTGACGCTATTTCTGTTTAAATGTTGGTGTTGTTGTTAAACATCCAATATACATTATACTTACAACAAAAAGAAAGATGCACTATCTATCTATCTATCTATCAAGAAGCTATTGTATATTAATGTTCCTGTAATATTATAACTCATTCACGAAAAACAGATAACGTTAAGGTTTCGTAAAGCAAGCGTCTTGCGATCTAAAAACAGAAACGTTTTTACCCCAATTTCCCCAAATGTCGACTACAGTTACACCCTCTCACGTGTACTGGGCGTTCCCCAATGTCCTTAGCGCTAATGCAGCCCGACGTTTTCCGTCGTAACAAACGAAAGGATCCGTCTCATAAATATGAAAGGCTCGCCGTGCGCGTATCGAATGTGTCCCCGTCGGTCGTTGCGTGAATGTACTCGCGTCCCATCGCGATTCCGTTGAATCAACGATCCTGGGACATCGGCGTCGCCACCTAAATAATGCAACGGACCGGAGATCTCGTCTAGTAACTCCGGAATCTCGTTCGCATCCCCCCGGCGTGGGCAGAATGGAATAAAAGGAAATCGAGATTATACTTACAATGCAGTTTTTCGTCTAGGTTCCCTCGTGACGTCACCGATAAGGCTCGGATAAATTCTTCGAACTCGATGGAGCCGTCCTGGAATAGAAGAGATAACAGTTACAAAAGCTGGCAATCTCTTAAGTGCATTGAAAATAGTTCGGCGAGGTGTTTCTTTTATTTATCGCGTTTAAAAAAGTGAAATTCGGTCATATTTGTCATCAAAATTGCAGTGCATTACTGCTGTGTTAAGGAGTTACGTTGGTTTAAAAATATCGCTTTTCTTTATTATCAGGTGGATTTATTGTTTATATTCTTAAGAACATTTTGAGCATCCGAACATGTCCAAAACCCTATTATTACAGGATTGAATGAATAACGTTCGCTTTTGAATATTTGATTGATCAAAACTGTAAAGTTGAACAAGATCAGTTATAAATAAATGCTTTTCTGCTTTAACTGTAATTTTTAATGCGAGGAAATTTTCTATATTAAAAATTTTTTCAATCCGACACGAGGTAAAATTTTTAATATAGAAAATTTCCTCGCATTAAAAATTACAGTTAAGGCAGAAAAGCATTTATTTAATGATTTCACACTGTAAGAAAAATTGCACTTTGCAAGATCAGTTATACATTTTATACAGGGTGTCCCTGAAATAAGAGTACAACGTATTAAAAATGGGAAGCCCTAATTTTATTACACCTTTTATCTAAATTAATTTTTCCAAAATTCCCACGCATACGTGAGGAAAAAAATGGCAAAGATATTTATTAAATATCCGTCACGCCACTGGTATTTGAGACACTACACTTCTAACCAACGAAGGTAGGGCAGGCAACACGCGACGTATAACTACGCTCTGAGTCTCAGTCTGCCTGGATCCTTACGCATGAACACATCGGATATGGCTTTTACCACACGCGAGTTGTTCGATATGATTTATGTCTACGGCGAAGCAGGAGGAAGTTGTCGAAGAACTCTACGTATCTACCGGCAGCGATACCCCAATCGTAGAACCCCGTCTTACACGTGTATAAAGGATACCGTGTTTAGATTAAGAGAAACTGGTCGATTGCTACCAAATTACGAAGGTCGCGGACGTGAAAGACCACGTCGAATTTTACGAGCCGAAGAAGAATTGCTGGATATTGTGAACAGAAATGCAGGTGTAAGTACACGTGATGCTGCAGGGCAAGTGGGGGTGTCACGCAGTACGGCACACCGCATTTTTCGAAGAAACTTGTTACACCCGTATCACATTCAACGTGTGCAGGAACTTACTGAAAATGATGGTCCTCCGCGAATTCGATTTTGCACCTGGTGTGTGTGATGTTTATTTCAGACAGCTGTCATTGATCAGATTACGCACAAGTGAATAGAGTTATTCATTAATAGATTCCACATTTTACTTTCAATATCTTCTTTGAAATTTGCTTGAAATTTCGCGTACGTAATAATATTGGAGTCGTTGACTCGTATCAGCTGCATACAATGATTATCTGTATATCACAGCTGTATTTACAAATGACCTTAAGATATAGTATAAACACAGATAGTGGATCCATGGGCGGCACATTCGTGACGTTTCAATGGGTTTTTAATTGTATATTCGATATTGCAATTGGCGTACGAATTTTTGGATACTTATTCAGTATAATTTGGGTTTCCCATTTTTAATATTTTGTACTCTTATTTCAGAGACACCCTGTATAACACAACTGGTCTTACTTAGTCCTCTTCAAGCTAACAATTAAGGAAGTAAAAGTTAAAAGGAACTAACGCTGCACCAAACGTGAATTTTCCACACATTTACTTCCCCCCATTTCGCCGCAGTGGACCGAGTTGGAGACGCCAGATTAGATAAACGTAATGAAACATCCAACAGCTACGCTTTAGTTATAAAGCCGAGAGCTAGTAAGCGTTGACAGATGATTTATGGTGCTTGTTTCCCGAAGACAATTTTACTTTCGTCACTCGTTAGGGGTTTGAAGGCGGCGATGTTGCCAGAGGCATCAGTGTGCTGCCGTATTTTTAATAAAGACTGATAAATGTGGCGTGCGGCTCTCCTAAAGCTTCTCCGAACGTAAATATGTGGATAAACAACGATTATGTTCGTAGAGAGACGTTTATAAGTACGTATTTAGTATTCTCAGCCATATTCGCTGGAATGTATCCCTACAATGATGTAATCACGTTGAAGAAAGAGGCCAATAAGTTTAGCGGTTAAGTGTTGGTAAAATGCCAAGGTTCTCAAGTAGCTATTATCGCGTTAAATCAGATTGGCGCTCTGCATGATAATTATAAGTTTATAGAGACGCGACGTAATTGTTCAATTAACATTGATGTTATAATCCATGAAGTTATTTTGCTATTAAACGTGGTATTTTCTTATAAAGAATCCACAGAATAGATATAATTAATTAGATATGATAAGATTAGTGTTAAAAAATTATATTTCGTATTATTTGTACAAAAATAAGTAGCGTTAATATTAACACTACGAGTACACTAACATATTTCCATTAACAGTAAAGACATTGCTGTTGAGTAGAGGGTTATTTTGGTCTTTCTTTTTCAAACAGTGGAAGAAATATGGCCTGACCAAAAATCAAATTAATATTCAATACTGCATACAATCTACGATATATTCAGCAGACAACTTGCTTTGTAACGATCAAAACTAGAAAAGCAGTACCTTTAAGATGTTTTCTTTTTTAGTAAAAGAGATTGAGGTAAGTTGGTGTGAAGGGCATGTTGGAGTGACAGGCAAGATGATATGCGTTTAGATTTGCGTATGTTTAGTTTTGAAATTCATCCAAAGGCAGCTTGGTAGGCACACTTCCTCCAATAATCTATTCAGGACAGAGCAACAGATTAGAATTTGTCATGTGAAATTTGAGTTTCAATCCAATAGATGACATTTTCCTTCGTACATTGTATATTTCTGCTGAGAGTATCATTTCCCAATTTTCCAAGAAACGTTTTTTTTTTCTTTGAAAGTAAAATTTTATAAGAAGGGTCGATAACTTTCTAATAAGGTGTTCTCATTGTGATTGAATGACGGTTTTTACTTGGGTGTGGCAGTTCAGTACTTTTATGTTATTTGGCATGCTGACTAGGTATGATAAGCCTTCAAGACAGAAGAAAGGCAGTCTGAAATTTACAATAATCTTCTGTATCATGTCAGATAGTCGAAATTTCAATCTAACAATATAAGAGGATGTAGTTCTCGGCCAGAAGAAAAGGTGTTTCACAAATTTTGTTCGCACTCTGTCTTATTTCATTCAAATATCTTAGTGACCAAATGAATACTTATTTGTAATTGAGCAATGTTAAGATATGCTTTACTTCAAAACAGGCAATACATATACCCCCACATTAAACTGACAAAAGGAAAAATCTTTATTATTAATTTTGCGACAAAAAGTTTTCCCTTATAAAAAATTTGGTTGTTTGTAATCTAAAACTAAACTAAGCACAAGAATAAATTTAAAGCCGGAATTTTGAATTTTATTTTTTCGGCGTTTCTACTTTAATCTGTTTATAAAAATTTAAAACAAAAGCTGAGAAGGTGTACAACATACTACCGCTTATGGTATTAGATGTGTTCGTTTGCAAAATTCAGAATCTGAAAAAGAAACTGGATCTTTTCTGGATAGAGCAACAATGATGATCATCTTTAAGAAAGCGTTCACAAAGATTTCAAACAAAAATAAGTTATTTATAAAAAGTTAGTAGTTATTTTTTGACGTTTTGGGAGTCAGGAATGCATTCGATTTTATTTTTTTTTTTGCAGCTAGAAGAATGCTTCGCTTACTTATTATGCTGATCTGCAACACCCGGTACATGGAGGAATTAATTATGCAATAAGAAAAATGAATAAAAAAATTGAGGAAATCTAACTTCGCAAACAAATTACTGAAGTTAAGGGAAGCTTATCTGATCCATATTTAATAGAAACTCGGAATAAATTTCATTGTTTTGAAATTAGGTATTCTAAGTGGATGTGTTTCAATACTCCTTCCTTGTTTTATTAATTCAGAAGATGAATTTTCCAAATTACATTCAGCTTTTTGCTTGTGCTCCGTGTATGAATATGTAAATATAAACACACAACTTTTGTACCATCATTTCTTATAACAGTTTAAACGCAAAGTTTCGTACTGAATACCAGCATGAACATTATTTCCCCAGTTTGTATAACCCTTATCTAACGGTAGGTGAAAATTTTTGTCTTAAAGTCAAATGGAAAATCGCTGTAGAAAATTTCAACGCGCACAGCCTTAGGAGGAAGCGATAGTGCTACTGCGCTTTCTCGACCCTAAAAGCCCGTAAAGTTTAATTGTCTAAGTTTCGACTGCGATGCGTACGGATAGCACTTGAAAGAACGGAAAAGAAGCCGATTGACCGGAGTTTCTTCGGCATTTCGTACATATAAACAAGTTTAATTGGAAATTCGGCGAGGGAACGTTTGGGAGAATTCTTCCAGTAGGTTCGGTGCTAATTTTAAAGGGATTGTGGGCGCGTGCTGCAGATGGGATGACTAGCACGTGAAAGAAATTCAAATTTTGTGTTTTTATGGAATTTGTTTAATGGAATTCCTTTTCAAGGTTCTTGGCGGTAAAAGTGAATAGAAGAAGAAAAACCCTGAATATGTGCGAGTTAAAACTGCTGGGATTACAGTAAATTTGTTATTTTAAGTCAATGAATTATTAAACAGTCATTTTGAATAATAAATATTTGGATTTTTAATTCATTCAGACTCCTGTAGTGAGAAAATAATTTAATCATTAAGAAGACATCGTTGCCTACCTATACACCCCACCACGTTGGAAATTTAATTGCGAAAAGCATAATTTAGAAGAAATCAGTAAAAGATATTTAGACTTTTAAATAAAAATTAAACCACTTCTATTGTTTCTGGTGCTAAAAAAAGTAATTCAATCAACAGAAGAAGATATATCCAACTCTACACTATACTTTTGACCTTTCTAATATAACCGTTAAAACATATTGCTGTGGAAAAAGGGGATGAAAAACTGTGCGTGAGTGCGTTGACCCCTTCGTCCAAGTCAGCTGTTTCAAGAAGATTTTTAAAAGACACAAAAATTTTTCGTAAAAGTTAAGTTAGTATTAAGTTACTTTGAAACATGTTGAAAAATTCTTATTAATATCATTTTTAGTTTTGTTTTACCGCAATGTAATTTTCATTTAGCTCAGTTTCTTGTTTTATATGTTGGTTTCCTTGGTTTAAGTCATGTTACCGTGTAAGATCGCCGCTGTTGCGTGCGCTTCTCTTGGGCCGGCGATTGCTCGCTTGCGGGAGAGAGAAGGTAGTGTACAATTAGACTCTGCGAAGGTAAGATCATTTTCCTGAGCGCTGTAAATGTATGTCGTTTGAAGACATTTTGTTTCCGCGTGTCATTTGATTTTTACAAATCTAACCTTAGTAGAGGCATCTTACACTCAATTCAGTTAATTTTCTTTGTATAATATTTGGAATTCCAAATAGTTTGTTATAGCTGATTTAATTTTACTTTTTGAGAGTTCATTTTTTTTTTATTTGATATTTAATTAATTTTTGATTCATTCTTTTTCCTTTTCAATTAGATTTGATTGTAGTTCACTGTTTTGAAGGTATTTTTACCTTGCTTTTTAATAGCTGATTACAATTGAGCAGTTTTAAGTATTTAAGGTTAAAGACGTTCACCTGAGAACGCCATTTTTGCGATTTACACGTGGTGTATAAAAATTTTATATTTCGAAATTTTCTTAATCTTGTTATTTTCACGTTAAATATAGGGAGTTTTCTTTTAAGCCTGGATTTTAATTAATCTAAGGTTTTAAATTTCTTCCTATTTGTTTTTTTATTTATTAAAGTTCTAATTAATTTCAAAATTCAAATTTTGTTGTTTTAATTTGTTTCCCCACATCGTGGTCAATTTACACCCACTTTCAGTTTCTTAAGGTTTACCTTCAGAAGGTGACCACTGGGATTTTGAATCCCATGCTCTTCAAGCAATTTTTACTCTATTTTAGAGTTGGCGCTCAACTTAAAAATTAATTTCAGACATTTGGTCACAAGCATTAATTTAATTTTAAATAATTCACATTTTCTTAATTATCACAGCAATATGTTGTGTTTAAGGAAGAAACTAGTTACCCAAAAAAGATATAATGCTCCTTATTGCTACAAAAAAAAGAACCTAGCTACAAAAATAGAATCTACTGCTTCACGATAGAGTACCACAGGTGAAACTGCCTTCCTGAATGGTATACTTGAGGAGGAAGTATATCTAGAACAACCAGAAAGTTTTTTGGATTTCTTCTTAGAGGAAGATTGTCTTGAGTCATGACGTGAGATTCAAACCAGAAGTAGTATGCAATTTGCGCAATGGCACTGTGGATTTTGAAGTTCTCTTTTGCGTACTGCTGTCACTTGTCTTCTTTTGTGGACATTCTGTTGCCCAACGACCTATTTGCTTACATTGGTTGCACGGAAATTTCTGTTTTGCTCCCTCTGCTGACATTTTAACGAAGCAAAATTTTGTTTGTTTGGAGTGATGTGTTTGCTAGCACCGCTATTGCAATACCACTTATTTGCGTTAATGTAAGTCCCAGATACGCCCACAACATGCGAAATGAATATTGCATCCTGCGTACTGCTGTCACTTATCTTCTTTTGTGGACAATCTGCTGCCCAATGATGTATTTGCTTACCTCTATTGCACGGAAATTTCCGTTTTGCTCTCTCTTTTGCACTGCTTCCTCTTAAACTCATTAGAAGCGACAAACGCAGATGTTTCTGTAGTATTTTGATCTCGCAGTTCAATAGCACATGGCTTTTCTATAAGTAAATTTAATTTTTGGTTTTCCGATGGAATATCCCATATATCTTTAAAATTATCAAATTCTTTCCCTAATGTAGAGAAAATTCGACTATTTAAAATTCTTTCGAACAGCGTATTTTCATTATGTCTGGTTAATTCATCTTTTAAATCAACGAATAACTTTTGTAGTTTTGCTACGCGTTAACTGGTGTCTCTTTTGTCATCAGGTTTAACTCGAAAAACAGTTTCAATTATCATATTTAAACTTTGCGTACTACTACGTTCAAATCGCCCATGTAATTTGTCCCAAATTTCTTTCACAATCCAGTCAACCGATTTGCGCGCTAAGCTTGCTAACAAATTTGCCGCTTTCGCATCGACCTTCTGCCATTCCGTAACTTTTTCCTCGTCTTTTGGTTCAGCTAGACACTTTTACGAACACCATTAACTATGCTTTCAAGCCCATATAAGAAGGCACTATTGAACACTATTGAAATGTGTCATTTCCACTTTTCCCAATCATCAGGCATTCGAGTTTTTCGACATTGACTTTAAAATCACTATTGACAGTCATTGTTCCTATACAAAGTTCTCTACTCACGTGCTCAAAACATATTTAGTGACGTAGGCTCATAACTTGTTGAAATTAATATGATTTCTACCTGTTTTAAGACACTTTTATTATCAGTATATCTACATTGGCATCAAGTGGCATATTGACATAATATACAAACGTGTTTTGTATGTAACAGACGTTAACCTGATATTTATATAAATTAACGTTTTTCTTCTTTTTATCACAACAAGTGTATACCAGTCTAAGCACAAGTATATTTTTTGTCTCTTTGGGATTACTTTATTTGTGATTTTGTGGTAAACAAATAAAATGTTTAATCTGCCCCCTTATTTGATGCTATAAAACAAATAAACTCAGTATTTCAAAAGTGTGTAAATTTGTCGTTTGAACCAACGGTTTTTGGTGTTGCAGAAATATTAATTTGTTTTCTTCCCTTTTGTTTTATTAATAGCAGGAAATTGTATTAACAACCGAAGTATTATGGTAAATATTAACACTTGGGAACATTTTGTTGGTTATTGCCGAGAGCGCACAACGATTTTCCTTTCTCCTACTCAGAAACCACTGCGGCCAGATAATGCCATGTTACTTTCAGTACATTCAACACGATTGGAAAAGCTATTTGGTTTTCTCAACGCAGACGACGCAATTACTATCAATTCTCCTCACTAAAAGCCGTCAGTTAGCAATAAATTTAGCGGTTAAATAGAGAAAAGCGATTCTGAAAAGTACAGTACCGATTAGTTAGCTAGTTTTGTTCCGTCTCGCAAGTAGGTAATTATAAAATAATCGATCACTGTCCTAAACCGCACGCTATACACAAAAGTTAAACAAAGAAGCGTGGGTTGTCTTGTT
This sequence comes from Cetonia aurata, assembly GCA_949128085.1. Classification (NCBI taxonomy): domain Eukaryota; kingdom Metazoa; phylum Arthropoda; class Insecta; order Coleoptera; family Scarabaeidae; genus Cetonia; species Cetonia aurata. The sequence goes on along the minus strand of OX421882.1, from coordinate 10,970,744 downwards.
TCGAAATTTATCCTAACTTTTATCAGTACGGCGTTTGCGTTTCCGGACAGCTTGCGACTTTCCCAAGAAGGATCACAAAAAATTTATTGTAGTTCGCCTTTATCACGTCCGTTTTCCTATGGCGACATTTGGCCTGTGAAGAAAATTGGAATATATCCTTTCACATTCGTGTGATGTATCTTTGCCCTAAATAAATAAAAATATAGCCGCCTGGTTATGTTTGATTCATATAGTGTAATAAAAGAAAAAGACGAAAGATCACTGAAACAATTCCCTCAGCATTGGCAACAGCCTTATCCCCTTTGATATATTCCCAAAATAAATTACAATAAATATATATATATAATATATAAGAAATATGTATATGTCTGCGTATACTTACATTATTTTCGTCGAATACCCTAAAAACTAACGAGGCAAATTTGGAAGGATCTCCTTGTGGAAAGAACTGTTTATATATTTTTATGAAGCCCTGAAACAGAAAGAAAAATGCGTCTCAGATAACGACATTCGAAAATTCGAGCGGCTAAAGAGAGTTTAATGGCGGGCGTAAACATTTTTACGAGGTAATAAAAAGTTTCTGTCCGAATATATTGGGTATGGTAATCAATACAATATTAATAGCGATAAAGCAGCTTCGCTAGGGAGGATGGGTAAGTGTGGCCTTTACTAAAACTTATAAACGTAAAAGAAAAATCATAAAGGGACATAATTTGTTTAATTAACTTTCAGGGAAAATGTTTGCTAGTATTAAAGGAAATTAATCGTAAAGATGTTATTCCTGGAAGTATTATAGCTTTATCAATATTATTTATAAATAATGAAAATGAAAATATGGTTATCGCCATTAGTAATTAGTATTGATGACAACATAAAGTTTTAGTTAACCTTTCAGATTTATAGATTAACGTTCTCTAACAAGGGAACACAGGGAAGTGTCCCTCGCCGACTTTAATGAAATTTTGTTGGTTTATAAACTGACCTAGTGAAAGAACAATGGTAACTTTCTTAGCTGCTGAATTGTCCGTTTGCGGCGGGCAATGGACGTTATCGGCAACACTAACTAACCTACGCTATTTGCTTTAATACCTCGAAAACCATAGGATATATTAAAAAAAGCTAAGACAAATATTTGCCCGTTTTAGTAGTGGGCTAGAGAATAGTGACAATAGTTTCAATAGTATTCATGATTATCTGAATAAGAAATTAAAAGTTTAAAGACTTTTAATTCAGTTGATCATTCTTTATTAACCTCTAAACTGAATAATTTGGGTATCACTAGCAATATAAATAAGTCGATGTCATCATATTTATCAAATCGTAACGCTTTTGTTAAGGTTGGTAATGTGAGATCGGGTAATTTCAATCAAAATGTTGGTGTGCCGCAGGTTTCTGTTTTGGGACCTCTTCTATTCATGCTTTTTATTAACGGTCTTTCCCGAAGCATAACTTGTGGATTGGTATTTACACACAGCTTTGAATAAGTACTACGAATGGTATTATTCAAATAGACTAATGGTTAACACTGGGTAGACAATACTATATCTTATTCAATCATAAAATTAACAATAGGAATTATACTTAATAGAGTAACTTTATACATCTTTATACATTCCTGCATTAATTTTGATTCATTGCACACATTTTTATTGAATATAGTTCTATTTCTCACATTTCTAAAATAATTTCTGACATTTCTAGAGTACTTTTAAAAATATATGGCTTTTTAAGGAGTCTTGGATTTTTAATAGCTCAAAAACTCTTTAGAAAGTGGGAAATTACATTACCTACCTACAGTACCAAAAAGAATAACTAAACTGCTCTACTCAATTAGGGGCACACTATTTTGGGTGGCCTATGTCTCAAAATTGATTTCCTAATTTTCATGTTTTATACATTGGTTTCAGTAGTTATGTTGAATTTTGTACAACGTCGAGGGGGTAAACCAACTTCTTCTTAAACTCCTCTATTGCTACAAGAAATAAAGACCTATACTATTTATTTTTGCCAAAATTTGTGCTAATTCTCAACTATGTGGAGAATTACGACTATTTAAACTCTTGTCCCTATAATTAAGTGGAGCACTGTAAATGCAACGAAAGATTATATTAACTATTTAACTGGTCATACCACGAAATGATCAAATGTAAAATAGACAGTTCGCGTACTGCTCAAAACTAATTACCTCATGGCTGATATATAAAACATTTTGTTATTTGGGCATATGACTCTGCTCAAATTGAGGGTTGTCCATTTATTTCGGTCATATTATTTTTAAGTCTGCGTTTGCTTACTTTTGGGACACTCTGTATAGTCAGAAATATTTTAGCTGATACAGCATTGGATTCTATAACATTCTCGTAGAAAAGGATTCTTTCTAAAATGACAAATATATAGCTGTATTTGTCATTCAAAGGTCATCAAAGATTCAGTCTTCACTGGAACACCTGTACATCCCCATACAGACGTAGATAGGTATGTACAGTCTGTTCTACAAGAAAGAAGATGAGGTTCTTGCTAGCAAAACGAACGATATTACTATGTTTTTCTTTCGGCGCGATCTTAGCATCGATTGGCTATGACGGCATTACAAATTCACGTCAGTGTTGCTCGAAATGTTCAAGAGCGTCGATTGGCAAAATGAGTTCCGCGTATAAAAAACGCTTTGAGGCTGTCTTCTTGTGCACGCATAGAAAAGGACCAAAATTGTCAGATGCTGCTACAGCCAAAGTTATTAAAAAATCAAAGAAGTTCGTTGAGATGTGGGTGAAGTGCTATAAAGAGTTAAAAAATGTTGACGATTTTCCTGAACGCGGTAAAACGAGAGCAACGTCTAGAAAGCACGACAAAGTGATTGTCTAGTTGTTCAGGAATCATCCCACTATGCACCTGCGTGAAGCCAAAGTTAAGCTTGCGAAGAAGGGAATTCGTGTTAGCCTCAACACGATCACGCGACGTTTGAACGAAGAACAACTATTATATCGCCCTACGAGCTCGAAACTTCTATTTAGCATAACCCGCATCGAGAAATGCTTGAGCTGGGCTAGCGAAGAACAAAGATCGCGACTGGACGAAGGTGATCTTCTCGGATGAAGCGACTTTCTGGGCTTGGATTCCGGTGAAGCGTGCCTGGTTGGTGGTGGTCAAACACCCTGTAAAAATAAATATCTGGGAATGCTTCTCAGCGCACGGCTTTGGTTATTTGGAGCTCTTCACGCAAAATTTGGATTCGATCAAGATGCTCAATATTTACAAACGTGGCCTTTCAAAGTCGGCTTAGAAGATGTTCGGGCCCGACAATGATTCGAAGCAACGGAGCCGCCTATGCCGCGCCTGGAAAGAGAAAAATGGCATTGTCACCATTGATTTGCACTCCCAGTCTCCAGACGCAAACCCAATTGAGAACGTGTGGGCTATTATGAAGCGTCAGCTTGCAGGTAGGCCTGTTCACAATTTGAAGCAGCTTTTAATGGTGATTCAGAAGATATGGCGTGGTTTTCCTGCTGAAAATCTCATTGAAAGTATGCCGCGGAGGTGTCAGGCCATTCTTAATACTGTATATTAGTCAATTGCTTCCTTGCATTTTACTTGTATATTAATGTAAAAAAAAATTGGACTAAATATCTTGATAACTTTCGAAGAAACATCGCCTCTTTTCTTGTGGAACAGACTGTACTAAGGTATGTAGATAAAGGAAGAATATAAATTCCTAATTTCCGTATATTTAATATAAATATAGAGCGGGCTAAAGAAATTCATAGTTCATACATTCATAAATCTACCTTATATGTAGCACGGGTTTGTTCCGTTTATCTTTTCTGAATGAACAAAATGTATGTATACCTACACACCTACGCCAGTTCTGTGATAAGATTCAGGAGCGCGAATTGACAGCTTATCAGCCCATGAAGAGTTACCACGCTTTCCTCTTTACGTTGCTGTTATTTCTGCCGTCTTTACATTCAACACTGGCGGTAAAACCGCGAACTTTTAGTCCCCAAATATCCCACGTGCTACAACGTGCACACCGCTGGGACATTGCTCTAAATTATATAAAAAGAGACAGTTATTTTTACGTGTTGGGAATATGGCACCGATTCGAATATGTTCGGACCTGTAGGCAACCTTGCGCAGCTGTAATTTTGAAATTATTTTTCTTTTAGTAGCATCATGACTTCGTAGTCGAATCAGTTAAGTGTATAAAATGAATGGAAAATAAAAGTTTACGGTTAGCAAAGTGCTCGAGAACTCGCGGAGTAAAGAATAAACTTAAATTTAAGCAGCCAACAAGTTTCTCAGGCTATTAAATAAATTATTCATGATGCTATCTTCTCAGATTACATTTCTCTGAAAGATTTCCACCGAAAACTTTTGTTTGTGGTTACTTTAATATTTCTACATGGTCAGCTGATTTTGTATGCGCAGTTCAATAACAATATAAAGAATACGAATTTTAGCAGCACTTAATATATCCTGCTAAGTATTTTTTGTGGCACTTTGATGTATTTAGAGTTTTTCAACTTTTTCGTTCAATTCTCATTAGTATTGGTAATTTCATTGTTTATCTCACGTTTTTTATTATATTACTTTTTAACTATTCTTATCATTCCTGTGTCGAATTTTGTTTTAATGTGTTACCCTACACAAACATTTCATAAGTGCTTAAAGAAAAGAATGAATGAGCAGTTTCTCAATTTTACGAACAACGAATCTTTACGTCAAGTTTTCCTTTAATTTCGATGTAGTAGGATGACATTTATGCGTACATACCTACATATCATCTATATTGAAGGATTTATATGTACATATATTTAACCGGATTTATACATTTGAGAATTAACATTCTAAGAAAAGTGTAAAATTTCGTTTCTCTCATTGCTTTCGTTAGTTTTATTACTGTTCTTAATTTCGATACATTCGTTACATTCGATTCTTTCGTTACTTTCGTTACTTTAGTTACTTTCGGTACTTTCGTTACTTTAGTACCGAATACTTTTGTCCGTTGGTAATCGTTACTTCGGATCCCGGCGAGTAACAAATACTCATTTTGTATACATATCTAGTTGAAAACTTCTATTTCTAACCCCGTATGGATTTTTAAAGCCAATAGAAGTTAGAATCATGGATAATGAGATAATGTTTATATAAACTCCAGCTCATTGGCTCAACGAAGTGCCAGTGCGGATATGAGGTAGCTGACCTGAACAATATACTGTTCGATTGTGTACTACATGATGCAACTGGAAAGATATTAATCCAACAAGTGTAATTACATGAATGCGTTTAAGCAAGAAAGTAATTTTTGACTTAATCGTCAGAGCAATAAAATATGAAAATCAAAATTTAATATTGAGTTTGAAACGACTTTTTCATACTCGTATTGTAATCAATATGTATGCCTTACTTTTAACCACTTTATTTACTGAGGCTCATCGGCTGTAATCCCAAAATGTAAAAAAGGATAAAATGAGCACTTATTATTACTGCTGAATTCATGATAGCTTTGCTATTGAAACATGCCCCCAGTCCAATGAAATTTGTGGTAAGTTTCGAGTATTTTTGTCTTAAATATGTTTAAAAGATCTTTTTTAGCAAAGAAATTTCAATTTAACAACAAATTGAAACACAATTTAAACTCGTTTATTCTAATTCAATTATTTAAGTAAATCTTTTAAGGATGTACACTGCGGAAGGCAACGGGAAGACCCTATTAAGCAAGACAGGATATTACAATGACTCACCTGTTCTGTGAGCAGTCCGTTGGGGCAGTCCTTAAGGAAACCTTTGTGCCTGTAACGAGAGGGAGAGAAAAGATAATATTTAATAAAGCGCCGCTTAAATCTAATTTGCAATTTAAATAATCTTTTGTTTATATTATACAAAAAATTCCTACCGTCCACAGCAAAGTTGAGATAAAAATATAAAAATTCAAATTAAATGAATACCTACAGTATTTTTTCAAAGGTTGTAGTGTTGTGCCTTTTTTTAAATTCACACCGGCAAGGAATTCAAAACAAGCATCAAAGAAAATGACTAAAACAATTAACCGAAAAAAAATTGTTGCATCAGCTCATGGTCTATTGTAGAAATCACCACCAATCAATATTTTGCTTTCGCTCGAAAAACTATGTTAGCGATTTGTCGTACATTTTTATTGCTTCTCCTTTCGAATATCACACTTTAAACTTTACAAATAGTAGTTGAAAGAGGGTGCTCTCCCGTACCGGCGTTATTCTATTTCCTTATTTTCCTGGCACTTCAGTGTGAATGTGTATGTATGTCTTCTTGCGCGCATTTACTTTTCATAGAACAATAAAGGCGTCTGAGGACCGCTTTATGCCATCCAACATCCATGCGTTCTATTTACGGCGAAGATATTATGCGCTACGTATGCATATATGGCTCGCAGAGTTCTAATTTACGTTCCCCGACGTTTCCTGGAACGTATATATTGCATTCATGACCTTCTTGGTCAGCCACAAAATAATGGGGGTAATAGACGAAGTTGTAAATCGATGTGTGCAAGTTTAATTGGGATTTGGTAGTTATTAAGGGTAAGACGGTATCGTTTATATTTAGCTTACAATAATTGGCTCACTAAGAATTCATGTATGTAGTACATACGAATATGGAGTTCCTCAAATTTTTACCTACAAAACTAGTTTTTATACTCAATAGTACCCTGAAGTTATTTACCTTGCACCTAAGTTTATAGTAGGAATGGTAGAAAATTCATCCGCAGGAAGGTCAGAAGAAACAGTTCGTATATTTAACCATTATGTACTTCCATTTTAGCCCACCCTGCGCAGTCTGCTTCTAGTTAAATGAGAATTCTAAGGAATTTAGGATGGAAGTGTACTTGTATTTAAAGTAACCACTGTTTTATATATCCATGTATAACTAGGGATCACTCTGTATACGCACACGGTGACTACTTTAAATACAAGCTACAAGGGTATTGCGAATCTAAATTCCTTGGAATTCTCATTTAGTTAGACGCAAGCTGTGCCACACAGGTCTATCATGAGATTCCAATTGTAGATTCTGCAAAACAGCAGGGGAAATTCAGTTTGTTTCTATTGTTGGGCGACTTTTCAACGCCTTTTACACCACGATAAGATATCAGAGAGGTTCCAAAAGTTCTAATAGAACTAATGAACATAACTTTAAATACGATCAATAGCTAGCATAAGCTCAATTTATCTTTAGAAAAAATACAATCTGTGATATATAGAATACAAGCTTTGGAAAACTTACAACCATGTACTAGAAGGATGAAGAATTCTATATGTTAAAGAAGTGAAATACCTTAGTGCATGGTTCAATCAAACACTTACGTGGAATCATATAGTCTTAAACAATCAATAAAATTACAGTTGGTTTGGGCAGGTGTAGAAGATTATCTGGTAGAAACTCCGTTGTTAAACACAAGTGTGATTAGAGCCATGATAGCATATGAAGCGGTAATATTGATGAGTTAAGATGTTATAGTTGAGAGCGGCCAAAACAATGCTGGTTTATTTGTGCGCCAGGTCAGCAATGAAAGTAATTGTAAACTTGCTACCGTTAGCAACAGTTAGGTCTGCAATATACAGTTTAACACAACGCCAAGCACCGATAAGTACACCGCACGATGTTGGTTACAAACAATTAGTAGTCGAAATAAAGGAGACTCCCCTTATAGGAACGCCAGTTGATGCCATACTTCAGTGTAAAAGACGTAATATATGGAAGAAAGTCCATACTGGGCAAATACAGTTAGTTTCAGTAAAGACAGGGCAGTGTTCCAAGCTGACATTCACAAAATTCACTAGTGTGTCAGAGATTTAGATAAAACCGTCGCTATATTTTCTGGCAGCTAGCCAACATTAATCAAAGCGATCAACTGCGCGAGTGTAGGCCCCAAACTGATTTGGTATTCTAAAAGATAACATTGGCTTGAATAAAAACCAATATGAGTTTAACGAGGAGTGTGGCGGTAGATTGACTGGCCAAACGGGAATCATGTAGGCTTTTAATATTTCCTTGATATCCAAATCACAAGTAATAGAATCCATTAACGAACGAATATGCAATAACTCCAAACAGTGGTGGCAAAAGTCACCAGTCAGAACATTCTTGAATTTACAAAGCAATTTTGCTGAGTAAAAACTAGGAGGAGAATTAAAAAGATATTAGGTCTACTAACTGTCCCATGTAGACTACATAAGCATATGCACACCATGGGTCCGGTAGAGGACGGCATTTGCAGATTCTGCCAAGACGAAGAAGAAATTCCAAATCATGTTTTGTTTTTTTAGGGCAGTTGGATAGGAAATGGAATCGCTATTAAGTAATAAGGTATAGTTAACAAGGGAAAATTGAAAAATGTGTTCCACACAAGATCTAAAAATGTTAGAATAAAATAGACATATATCTTATTATCTCAATTCTAATCTAGTGCGACCTAGTCTGCGTCACGATGCAATCATTGAATCAATGCATTGAAGTAGATTTTTCGATCCATTATGAGAGAATCTTCAGTGAGTCTTCAAAAATATTGCATTTATTTAATTGACCGTGTTCGACAATGAAGGATCTGAAAAGCATTTCATGTTTCAATAAAACCCTTTGGAATTTTGGCCCTGAGATAAAATAATGTATATAAACAAATCGTCTTCATTATAGTTTCAGTTAATAAGCAATTAGGTATTTATGTTAGCTCTTGATTATATATCAGAAAATTTGGTGGCAACGCCAGTTAAGTTCCTTTTCATCCTTGCAAAATAAAATCCAGAAGTAATACCTGCTTAAGTGCAGATAAGCAAACTTTTTCGAATCTACGACGTTTATCAGAATGAATTGTTGCACTTAAAACATCCTAATATTTAGAGTGAGGATTTAAGAAGCGACCGTTTCATCTCTATTTTATCTGCTCTTGAAATCATCCGTGAATCCCTTGACCTCTTCACTTCACTAATACTGTAAGAGGCTTTTTGGTATCGATCGTTATAAGGCGCGCTACGAAAATTCCCCGTTTTGTCATTTGCGAGCAAAAAATTGTGTGGAAATAAAATAGCTGCTCTTACATTTTTGTGTCGTAGATTCTTTTATTCTCTGCCATTTCTTACGGAAATGTTCGGCTCTACCACATGAAATTATACGAATAGGTCGTTTCGTACTGAACACAATTGGCGATCGGATAAAAAGTGAGGGTTCCAAAAAAAAAACAACGAAATAAATCACCCGTAGGATGTGATGACCTCTTGTTTTTTGCCGGTTCCGCGCTTAAAAGCTCAACGGAAATTGCGGTAGTAGATAAGGATGGAAACGTAAACACTTGATAAGCAAAAAAGGTGAAGCACCGAAATAGATTGTTTTACAACTGGTTTATTGCTCGGCAATAATATGATTATATAACAGAAAATATGGGTATTGAAGTGTAGATTAAGTAGTGGATTTATCTTTTTAGATGGGCAGTACAATTAAAGTTATAAAAAATGGTAAATGGTGAGTGGAAATGATATATTTATTAATAGACTGGTATTTTATAAAATGAAATATGAGAAACTAATTACTTTTTTCTACGAAATATGGATTATCGATGTCATTGAAATAAACATATTACTATATATTTTGTTGTATTTCGAAAGAATACAACTGAGACACTAGCTAAATCTTTCCATAATTATTAGAAGCAAGCATTTAGCATATAATGCAGCAACATAACAATATATAAAGTATCTCATTGGAATTAGGAAATGAATAAATTGATATGAAAAGTTTGTTTTATTGTTATAGTATTTTTTCTTTCGATATGTAATCTCAAACGACTTTTAATGCTTAAAAACATTCTATTAGTTTCTGATTGCGTTAGGCCAAGACCTCACTACTTCACTTAAATTTTAATGACTGGAATAGGTTTATAGGCATAAAAGGAGTGGTGCCAATCGAATAAGTTTTGAAAACAGTACTTTGCGACTAAATATATTTCATTACATTAGAAGTGTTACACCCAGCAGGAATAATTCAACTTGATATTTTGATAAAAACAACAGGACTGATGAAGTTAATTGTATTTATCGAAACGTTTCCAATTAAAAAAAATAATAATATGGTTCAATTAGTTTTGTTCAATTTAAAGCATTTATTGCCACGAATTTTGTAAAATTATTAATATTAAGGCTAAAAAGAAAATAAAAAATCGACAGTATCTTTCTGTGCAGGCAAACTTGAATATTAACTTGAAGAATAGTTGATTACATTTGCAATTGTTTTATTGCAAATAAAACTTTCATTCTCGTAATAAGCTTCATGTAGCAATACCTATTAATTCTACAATTGCGAAATGATTACAATAGTGCCGCTCCTACTTATTAAGCTCGATAGATCAGATTAGATTAGATTAGATCTAATTAGGGTAACATTGCACTGCGACCTATCGATCTATTGTGCCCCCTTACATCAGCTGTAAGTTGCTAGGGTTTGCCCGCACTTATAGCACCCCATCCAGTCTAAGAACTTTAATAAATTGCAATAGCTGTGATGGTTTCAAGGAGGGTATTTCTCCCTCGTCTATGACGTCTTTGCCAACATAGTTGGCACGAGTTTCTGTGATAGCAGTGCAGTTAGATATTAGGTGTTCCGGACTTTCACCTTCCGCTCCACAAAACCTGCAATCACTATTTTGTTTCAGACCTATCCTTGTCATGTGTTCCCCAAGATGACAATGCCCTGTAAGAAAACCTGTAAGGATGCGTAGTCTGTTTCTGCTTAATTCTAGCAGGGTCTCTTTTCTTATTGTAATTTCCAAGGAATATCTTGGAATGTCTCAGAGCAGGGAGATTTTCCCAGAGGGAAGCTCTGAGCTTCTCCTCCCTGTCTTTGAGTTCTTTTTTGTAGGTGCTCATCGCTATGCCGCAGAACGGTTCTGGTCCCACAAACGAAGTTGTGGCGGCCTTTCTTGCTAATAAATTAGCTACCTCGTTGCCGCTGATTCCAGTATGTGCTGGTACCCAGCATAGTGCAACTTTGTTTTCTTTGCCTAGGTTATTTAGTCTGCCAAGACATTCCCAGACTAATTTCGAACTGATGGTATTAGAGCTCAGTGCCATTATGGCTGCTTGGCTATCGGAGAAAATCACAATGCTCTGCTTCCGATAGTTCCTATCAAGATTTAATTGAGCACATCTTCCAATCGCATTTACTTCCGCTTGAAAGACACTGGGGTATATTCCCATTGGCTCTGAGTATTTGGTTCCTGGCCCGAATACCCCTGCACCTGTTCCTTTATCAGTTTTGGAACCATCCACATACCATTTAATGGCATTTGCCTTTAGGGAGTAGGCGGAGGATTCTCCTTTCCAATCTCTCTTATTGCTCAGCTTCGTAACAAAATTCTTTTCGAAGCTGAATTTTCTAACCATTTCGTCATTCGATAGATTACTTTTCTGCTCTTACAATTTGAGGATTACGTCTTAATTTGTTAGAAAAGAATCTTTATATTGTCGTAATCTACGATTTTCTAAAATTTTTAAATGTTATTTTGAATCATTTGGTATATGAAAATATATTTCAGCAGTTATTCGTATCCAATACTTATTTGAAACTTAACTTTAATGCCGTTGAATGGCGCCGCCAACTTTTTATTAAATAAATAATGGTTCTTCTTTAATATATAAACCAAGTTTTGCACTTTATTTTTTTTTTGTATCCGATTGTCAGTTATGAAATTGTAATCAACGATTTATTAAAGGAACTAGCAACTGCATCATTACTTATTACAGTATAACAGCGACACTGCATTTTATATTAATATCCTCAATTCAAAAAATTCTCCAAATCACCTTATCGTTGATCCCATTTTAAACTTCATTTCCGCCCCAATAGAACTTGCATATTTATAATACCCTAACCTAGTTCCATTCAACCCTAAGGACTTTAAATTTCAAACGTCTACCGCAGCCTAGTTATATAACTTTACCGAGAGCGTGGATGCTTCGAATGTCGGTGCATCTGATCTGAAGTACCCTCTTAGCGCAAAACGTTACACGCGTAGAGCCGCAGAGTCCAACTGGGTAGCTTTCATACATGCACCATCGTGACGGCACTCGTGTTAAATTGCATCGTAACAGTTATTGTAGTCGAAAATATATCCTAACTACACTTAAATTAAGATCTGAAAATATTTAAATTATTTAGATGGGAATCGATCGACTGTTTGTCTTAGGTGGGTCGCGCTAAAGTATATTCAATAGCTAATGGCAGGATTAGTGCGTCAATATTGCTCTTTGTGATTATTCTGGGGCAGTCCGGACGTGGTAATACACGTTCTTTATAAGCGACAGCTAACGTGATAATCGTAAAATATATAAGCTCTATATTGATGAATAGTTAAACAAGAAAATTTATTCCGCTGACGAAAGTGTAGCCTGTGATTTGGATCATTTGTAATCAACTCATGAGAAATGTGTACATACATACATATATGGGTTTTGCAGATATCCGAATTCTAGATTTTTTGGGGATGTCGGCGATTTATTTACTGGATTCTCGGTCAACTAAAAATCCACAAACACAATGTTACTACGCCCTATAGTTAGTACAAGTAACATTCCTACGTACAACCTCTCCAATATACTAAAATCCCATACTGGCATTTGGTTATTCCTTTATCCAAAACTCCAAACACTTTGTGCAAACGCTAAGTGAACTGACAATACATAGGTGCCCAGAATTTATTTGTTAGTTTCGGTGTCGAACTTTTATTTAGTTCTCTGATGTCATGCAGTCAATCCGTGAGATCCTATCTTCCATCCTCCAATTTGAAGACCAAGCTGACACGGAGAAAACCTGTCTCACCGCTATCTATTTCCAATTCTACGGCTGCTACTATGAGCAAGTTTCAGGTGCAGCTATGGGTTTCCTTTTTCTCCTGTTGTAGCCAACATTTTCATGGAGGCATTGGAAAAACAAGTCCCCTCCATCTCCTATTTCCAAAAACTGAAATGCTGACTTAGATACGTTGATGACTACCTTCCTTGCATTCCTTAATTTCTGACATAGTTTCATTAAATTCACCATGGAAGACGAGTCGGAAAGTACTCTTCCTTTCCTAGTTGTCTTAGTGAATCGTTGATCGGATAGCTTGTTGGGACATTCCGTCTACTGCAAACCTACGCACTCCGACTGTTACCTAAATGATCCCTCACACATCATACGGCTCAGAAGAACGGGGTCATCAACTTCTTAGTGCAAAGGGCCATTACCATATCCGACCCTAATTCCTTATTCTGAGAACTATCCCATGTTAGCGACACTCTAACCAAGAACAACTATAATAGACATCTTATCCAGCGTACCATAAACCGACACCTACATCCTGTTTCCAACGTATCAAAAACACAAACTACTCTCTACCAATCCAATGCTTATCTTCCTGACATCCAAGGTGTTACCGATCATATAAGAAGAATCCAAAACACGAAATTAAAATATTCATCGAATTTAGCTCGTGGGCCAGGTTCCGTGAGTACATGTCCAGCAATTGCTGATTTCTCTGGTTGGCGAAGCCAGATATTCCTCTAATGTTCTTTAACCCAGATGCAAATAGAAAGAATAGAAATAAATCGTTTCCTTGAACATTTAAACCAGGTACATAGGAATATCGAGTTTACCATGGAATTGGAAGAAAAAGATATTCTTGTGGGCACGTTTTGGAACATTAAAAGCGAGTAAGAGGAACCCAAAGCATATAGATCGCTATTTACATAGTAGTTTGGATAGATTACGTAACAATCATTGAACACACATGGAATTTGGGTAACTATAGAGAGTAGCTCAACAACTTGTCATTATACATTCTTTGAAAATGCCAACCATAGAAGTTGGCGAAACGTCAGGTGATACTTTAGATTTAAATATTATGGAGAGTAGGTATGACACGGCAGAACCTGAGAACCAATGCAGTGTGAAGTAACGATTGTTTTGATATTTTAAATTCAATATACCTAACTAAAAGAATATAGTCCTTACAGTAATGTATTTTCTACTCAAACTTTTAACTTTTACGTATAAAAATATTAACACCTAAATAAATAGGTACATTTTATACAAGCATTCAGTTTGATGTGTGTGCCAAAAAACGAAATGTCATTATTCTTTAACGAACTTGTTTGCATTGATTTTGAATGAATATCAAAGAAATAAACTTGAGAACATTGTAAAACTATTCTTTGGGAAATATCAAAATGTAAAACTTTCTTGCAGCACTTTTGTATAACAGTTTTTCCATTGAGATAACCATTTAAGTAAGATTCCGCTCATAAAATATTGATAACTAGACTGAGAAGTGATATATCTAATCTTCCTCATAAATAATAAAAAAAAAATAAGTTGTTTACAGACCTCCTCTTGAATTCTATGTGTTGAACACGAAATAGGTTATCAAAACAAATTACTTTCACCCCCCATATCTAAACGGTTAATGCACTTCGAATGTCGAGCAAATTTATCGTAAATCCTTCTTGCCAAACCCTAGAAAAAAAAAAAAAAAAGGAAAAACGCGAGGAAAAGGCGGTACGCTTCCCTGAACGAAAAAAACTTCCTCAGATCCTGATTTAATCCCCAGTCCTACTCCACACGAATAAACAGATCCCTCCCCCAAAAAAGCTGAAAATAAATACGACCTCTGGATTCAGATAAGTTGTACGCGCTGCTGCATTGGGTGGTAAAATTCTCTTTTGGTAGCGTTTTTGTAATAGATTCATAGCATTCTTCTGTGTTTTCTCAAAAGGGGTTGAAATTTATAAATAATCTATTATAAATTTAAATTTATGAATGTATTGAAGTTGATTAAATGTTATTTAAAGAAAGAATGCTTCTATAAAGTAGTACAATAGTGTAGTGAAAATGCTATATATACTATATTTACTTTAAACTGCAACACAACATTCAAGTAACGATTACCGTAACACTCATCTAGAAAAGGAAATTTCACTCAAGTGTTTACGAATACTTCTTGGACGAATATCTACCCGGATACACAGTGCAACAACACAAAGACTTAATCCTCAATAGGGAATTCTTGCAACAAAAACTAATTGAAAATCTTTTTACACCGGCACGGCGCGCGGCGACAGAAAACTGTCTGGAACTTATCAACCAGCATGCAAGCAGCGCTCCAGGGACGAGATACAACGTAATAGCGCTATTAAGGCGTCCTCCATCTGGGATACAAAGACCACGTCATCCGAGACATAACTCTTGAACAGCACTACCGGATAACTAACTTAATTTCCTCGTGAAACCTCTAATTGAAAAAATATCAGGTTTTACTTCCTTTGATCCGATAAAGACGTTATTCTCGTGAAGAATTATCGCAGTTCTAGTGGCTACCAGTTATATGTGTCTCTATCTTTACTGCTTATCGATATTGTAATATAAGAAAACTGAGATAATTGTTAATAAAAGGTAAATTCATGGTCGTACTTGTAGAATAAAAAGGCATTATTGCTAAAGTGAGAAAGAATACATTGATAGTATGTGAAAGCCTCGCCAGATGGCACTGCTTTCACTTGGTTCCTCTTTCAAGAGTTACTACCGCGGTACTGTAGCACTACAGTAATCTTATTATTGCTAGCGTGCAAATTTATTCGAATTTTTAAAAAATGCCCTACGCATATACAGCCTATTTGGCAGAGCGATGTAAAGTTTTGTACCGTTGATAAGTGAAGTTGTTAGGAACGAAATTAACCATGCTTATCCTAGTTCGAACAGATTTTGAGATATATCAGTAAAGTTTGAATTTCAGGCAAAAATTGACAATTATGCAATTATACAATAATAACTTTTTTTATTTTCATGATATCACGCTGAAAGTTGTTTTCTATGGAAGTGCAATGCATTTTTTTTTTGATAAGAAGCAATTAATTAAGGCCTGCAATCATTTAGAAAAAGTATGGGCCTACGTATTTCACTTAACGGTATAAAAAATGTATAATTCTTAAGTTTGTAATGATTTCTTTCTTTTTAAATGAAACAATTTCAATCTTAAAATTACTTTGAAAACTGCCTTCATCGTAAATTGGAAATTTCCTTCGAACACTTTTTATATGAAAACATCCTGGCGCGCAGCAATTTCTTATTGCAAATACAGATATTCACATATATTATAGCCTTTTCACTCACAAATCACAAAGAGATAAAAGCAGCTTCAAGCGATTGAAAACGCACAAATTCTAAAATGATGGATGTGTATAAAATTTTCAAAAAATGTTTATTTGTTGTCGTTGACGACGCGTCATCATACTTCAATCCGATTAGTCAAAAAATCGATACTAGCGCCGAAGCGTTAGTCAGCAAGTACTAAATACAAGGTAAACAGGCTGTTGACAAATAGGTACCGCCAAAATCTCTAATATACGAAAGGTGAGACCCTGTTGCACACAGGCTAAATTTCTGTCAAATGTTAAATGAAAATAATCTGCCTTAGCACACCGTAAAAGATTATCATCCAGTTCGTCGACAGCTTCAAACATCATGTCATATATTAAGATTCTACGTGCGATTTTGTTGCGAAGGTATATAAATAATAAATATCTCTTCTTCAAAACATTGTTAATGCGACAACAAATACCAAATAAAGGACTTCTTTTACATACAATGTTGTTCTCGCTATACTGTCATAATAAAAACAAAAGTCATTAAGTGAACCTTAAACCAGGGAAATCTGCTGCTTATCTTAAGTAACACTTAACTGGTCCTTAAAGAATGGTGTAAAACAAAATCTTATTTAAGATCCACTGAAGCCTCAAGTTGACATTAAATAACCCTTATCAACCATAAAATTCTTCTTCGTTTCATGGATCGGACATTATTCAACCTGCTGGTTTTTTCCATGTGCGCTTTAGCTGAGGACATCCAAGAACGTTAAAATAAAAGTGATAAACATTTCAATTTTATTATGTCTTCCTCATTTATGGCCGAATTCAAATTTACTATTAGAGATGTTATTTGACTAGTAGTTTCGATTCTTAATTCTTCTTAACTTTAATCAACGTTTTACGTTTTTCCAAAATGTGTGGAGGAGTTTAAATGGATTTTTAGAGAGATGATTTGGTTTCCACCTAAATCATGTGGTGTGGATGATATTTCTACATGTTTTATTAAGAAATGTGTGGATTCTTTCAGTGAACCACATTATTAATCATCCTGTCACTATTGGATGCTGTATAGAAAACTTAAAATATGCTACATGGTTGTTCCCTGTTACAAGAAGGGTTGTGTTAATGACATAGATAATATAGCCTAATAAGACTCTTGATTACTTTTCCATGATTTCTTTATTCATAAGTTTAACAACTTTTAAGGTAGTTTAAATTGATTCAGAGACCTGTATGGGT
Organism: Cetonia aurata; assembly: GCA_949128085.1. Taxonomy (NCBI): domain Eukaryota; kingdom Metazoa; phylum Arthropoda; class Insecta; order Coleoptera; family Scarabaeidae; genus Cetonia; species Cetonia aurata. The sequence continues at coordinate 10,953,363 of OX421882.1, read as the reverse complement.
ATAAAGCATAAGGATCTATCCCTGGCATAGACAATTTCGGATTTAAATTATCTACTCAATTTGAAAAAAGAAAAACAAATAAATGAGAACCCGCACACATCACGTTAAACTTTCCATTCTATTTAGCAATTTCAATTTTAAAAATAATGTGTAAGCAGATTAATTACCAGAAAAGATACTTAGGGTCAGTGTCGGGACATTTAATTTTTAATGTTAAAGCAGCATGGAACTCCTCCCCATGTAGTAATTTAACCGGCTCTGCGATATGGCCCGTTTTAAAGCATATCATTTTCAAATATTCATCGCCCCCAAAATTCGGCACCACCTTTGCCATTTCCGACCAAGGATTCCACAGAACCGTATCGGGAAGATTCTGTTTTCTAATTATGATCGTCTCATCATCTATGGCGTGCTCGAGTTCATGATCGTCCATCGTGTTAGGAAACAGGCTCTCAGTCCATTGGTCGATATAAACGGGGAACTCATCATCAGCATCATCATCATCGTCTGTGAGATCTGCGTTTGTCGGAGTGGGTTCTTCGCCAGGCAATTCTTCCATGTCTTCAAACATCTCATCGTCTTCATACATCAATTCTTTGCTAATGAAATTGTTTTTCTTCTTGGGTTTTTCTTTCGGTTGTAAGCCGAGTATGTTACAATTTACTACGTAGGGTACTTCAAAATATGTGTGCAACAACGGGTTGAAAGTGAACGGCAATTTCGAACTCAGATTACGCACTTTTATGTCGAAATGTAACTCGCGTTCCAGTAGCGTTATAGTGTAGAGTATCTCGAAGGGATAATTCCACATGGATCTGGTGAAATGGTCGTCCTTCAGCGAGAAGACGACTTCGACGTCCCCGCTCTCCAAACGGGTGGGGGGCTTCTCCAGTTTCCACCGCATTATCCTGGCGAATCCGTGCTGCGGACCGAAATTCCACGGCCCGTAGCGGGGGAATACGAACGAAATTCCTCCCCTTATTATCTTCTTGTCGTCGAACACCGCTTCCCTGCTCATGAAGAGTTGCTCGATATTTCGTATGCGCCAAGAAACTACTGTGGCGCCGTGAAAGTTCACCGTACAAGTCGTGTAGAATCCCCTGTCCAGCACCACCACGGTATCCGTTATTTGCTTCATGATAATTCACTTATTCAAAACACGAATTTGGGCGCTTCATCGATGAATAAATTATATCGCTTGTTGTTGTAAAACCGCGTCAAACAATAATTTCTCTTCCGCGATTAACTCCCACCTTCAAATCTTGCTTACATTTGACATAATTCTGTCAAAAAAAAATTAGGTTAGGAGCACAAACACCCACCTATGCATGAATGCGGATTGTATGTAAGCAATCGATTGGAACGGTAGCGAACGATAAAAATAGCTTTTAACTACATATATCACCTGCTCACATCGACGCGTGAAGCTTTCAATATGTTCCGTGTTATCCTTTTTAGAGGAAACGTTATGTTGTTATTCAAAAGACAATGAAAACTTTAACATAGAGATTTATATAACGATTTTCATTATTTTCTAAAAATATATAAAGTATGCCTAATTTATTGCATTAAATATTTGGTATGCATCGTATGATTCCGCATTACTGCACTTAATATTACACAAATTTTTACAAAACAATGAAACCTCCCATAATGGCCCATATCTCCAACGGAGGCCATTCCTAACGGACAATTTAAAAATTTTCCAGCGGGAAAGTGTAGAAAACGCATTTAAACCTGTCTGCAACAAATACTTTTCCAATAGACATGAAAAACCTAATTGGCGTCACCAAGATATAGATTTACCTCCACTGGGGTGCGTTCGGGTTCTACGCCGGGTGCTCCGGTGACGTCAATTGACGTAAATAGGTTTTATCTGATTTGATTTGCCACTGAGCACGAATCAGATCTTTTAATCATTCATCATTGTATTATTGAGTGTATTAGTGAGTTTGTTTACATAACAGGTTAGTCCCTTTAACTTGATTTAGTAGTCAGTGTGTTCCATCAGATCTGCCAGTTGGTTGGTTCCTCTCAGCAGTCTCTGCCGTTCTAATGCAGCGTATTCAAAAACAACGTGATAGGCTGTCCGCCCCTTCTCATGGCATAATCTACAAATAGGGTCATATTATAAGATGCCAGTTTTATGTGGGTATTTCCTTAGACGGTCGTGTACGGTTAGAAGATTCGTCACCGTCCTAAGCACTACTCGGTTGAGAGCGAACACATCCGCAACTAAATGCCGTGATGGCTGCTTCATTGTCATGTACTTGTCCTTCAACGTTGTCCCAGTGTACCTGGTGTTTTTTTTTTGTAATCCACTCAGTTACTACACCACGTATTATAGTCTTGGTTATCGCCACATCTAGTTCAGGTCTAGTAAATACTGTTTCAAAGCCTTTCCTTGTTAGCTTTTTTCTAATTCGTTGCCTGGAATGCCCTTATGCCCAGGCATTCACACCAAACTGGCTTTCTTGTGTTTAGCCAGGGTTCTTAGGTTTCCCACGCAGTCCCAAGGTATTTTTGAGATTATCTGCGATATAACGTCTTTAGGGCCGCCTGATTATCTGATAGGATATGAATCAACTGATCCTTTGGTTGCTTCCGCAATGCCCTTCGAACACCCCTCCTTATTGCTAGTAATTCAGTTTGGTATACGGTGATATATTGCCCTAGTGCCATACATTCTTTATGATTCAGGGTTTCACTATATTTATGTCCCCGCTCCAGAGCTCATGAATGTTGTACCCCATCTGCATACCAGATTTCTTTCCGCACCCTCGGTTTCTATTTGCTTACCCCAGTCCAGGGCAACCTTGAATGGTTAATCAAAGGAGAGTTTGGAGACGATTTCAAAGGTAGGGTTTGTAATTTCGGTTGTTACTCTTGCATTTTTTCAAACTGGAAGAAAGAAACAATATAATTCCGATATTTGATTCCATAAAAAACCAGCATGGCCAAACAAAAGAGGATTTAAAAGAAGAATTTACATTTTTTTCAAAAGTCTATTACAAAAAAAAAAGTCATACTTATAGTGTTTATTTTTGGACAAGTTATAATAATATAACACAATATAATAGTAATGTAGTAGAATAAGCCCTCTTTTGGAACGCACCACTCCATATAATGTGGCATTACCTCTTTAGTTGCTGTCTCTTTTATCTGGTAGAAAGTATTGTAATGCGTTTCGAACAACAGCGATGCCCATCTGTTGGTTTCTGAACAACACTGATGCGCACGCCACTTCTTTCGCTTGCTTCAAAATAATACCAGTTCATTCAAAACGACACCATTGCACAAAACCAATGCTCATTCCATCCCTTCTACCTTTAGCTCGTTGTGTTTAAAGAACATCAATGTATTCTGAACAACACCAATACCCATGCCACCCCTTTACTTTTTTCTGAACATCCCCAAAAGCTCATTTCATCTACTCTGGTTGTTTCTGAACAACAGAAATGCTCATTCCGCCTCTTCTTCCTTCTGTGCGTTTCTAAAGAAAAATAATGCATTCTGGACAACACCAAAATTGACATGCCACTCGTTTTTTTTCCATTCTGAACAGTACCAGTGCTCGTCTCACCTTACATCACCAAATGACAATACCAATAGCTATTCTGCTTCTTCTGGTTGTTTCTGCACAACATCAGTACTCATCGCACCTCCTTACCTCCCTTCTGCAAAATGGCAATGCATTTTGAACAACACCAATGCACATTCCATCCCTTTTGCTAATTTCTAAAGAACATCAATGCATTCTAACCAACACCAATGCTCATCCCATGTCTTCTGCTCTTTTCTTAACAGCTCCAATACTCATAATATCTGTTATACTCGTTTCTGAACAAATTTAGTTTAAAATTTTCTGCAATACTTGACAGGGATTGCCAAAATTCAGATAGGAAACATATCTAAAAAATTCCTTCTTATTTATATGTTTATAGTTATGAAGCTGAACTTAGATCACACATTTATAGCTTAGAATTCAATTCCCTGTGGTATGTAGATATAGAGTTAAACTTTCATTCTGCAAGGCTATCTTAATGCCATTAGAGAAACTAACACCATTGATGGATTGAATTTAACTGTTGCTTCGTGAATCCCTAGACAAATGATTGATTGACTGATTGAGTAGTTAAAGTATGGGTTGCTAACTTGGCCGAAAACCCCACATTGATTAATTTAGTTAACGAATCAGCACCGTCTAAGAAAGTGCGTATTTTCAGCACGTCAACATTTCTCAACTCACGCCGAAATAACACAAACACCGCATCCGGATACGTATAAGTAACACGAAAGTTTGATTAAATTATTCGAACGCGTCAATAAATCTCCTCGCAGAACAACGAAGTGCGCTTGGGGGTGGCGGCTGAAATAGGTCGTCTAGAATGCTGTAATGCAGACAGCCGCGGTTGTATTTCTATTATATATTTATGGCCTTATAAAATTCGACGCTCCCACGTTTCTTCTGTGCCTCGAGTACGTAATAACTTAAACAAAGAAACTCGACGTCAATAGTTCGGTTAGCGTGCGCGTTTCTATTAACGGCATTTCGGCCTATTTTATGGTAAACAGAATGGGACGCCGCTACAGTTCCGAGCACACACGACCTGACAGTACATATATAAAAGTGTAATAAAAATGCTTCCCCTTTGGTAGTTAAAGTAATTGGGCGAAATGGGAGCGAACACTATCGATAAATATGAAAGGTTTTCGAGCCTTCGATAAAGTCTTTTTAGTGGATTATCTAGAGAATTACATACCTGGGGTCGATAGTATATTGATATAATCTGTGGCTAGAAATGAAAAAGACGAAGGATTGAATTGACTTTTAAATATTGAACTGGAATCTTATCTATTTTCTCATGAAGAATTTATAAATGATATATGTGAAGGTTTTCTTGGTGGCAATATCGCGTTAAATAAATTACGGAATCCACTTGCGGGTGGGTTCTTAAAGAAATATACCAAACACGATATTCCTCATACTTCCACCATTAGAAAGTATTACGTTACTAAGCAGCTCGATAAAACAATAAATAAAATTAGGTTAAAACTACGAGAGAATTATCTCTACATAAGCGCAGATGAAACGACAGACATTAAAGGAAGATGTGTTATTAATGTAATAGCTGGCACATTGCACCCTGAAAATCCTCCTATTTTAGTAGCCACAAAAATTAGAAAGGAAATGCAAAGAAGATTCGCGAAATTATTATTAACAGCGTAACAAATATAGCTCATGACGCACAGTGGTTCAGAACGCGAGAAACGCGACCGAAAATCATATTTTCAACTTCTTCCCGCAAAGTTAAAATTACAGTAATTTAATCTTGAATAGTTGCTCTATTTGATGATGTAAATAATATGCAGCTTATTTACTACATTTGCTTTCAAAGTTCAGTAAAATTGAGACGTTTCTGTGTATAGAAATTAGGGTGTAATTAAAAAGACTGTACCACAAGCAAATGCGCTTATTTATTGATTTCATTATAATATTGTTAAACATTGCTAAGTGTATTATTAAGTGGCATTACTTATTATCGGATAATGTTTACCTGGTACAAGAAAATTAATTGTTTGTAACAGGTAATCGGAGTATAAAAATTTGCCTTAAGTAGAGCATTAAGTTTAGTTCTACACAACCCTACACGGTCATTACATCATTTATGCCTAAATTAGCTATTGGGCTTTGTAAATTCAAGAAAATTAGTTGCCAATACTTGCCTAATCAGAACATATAAAAGAAAACCCCACTTGGTATCCGATCAGTTGAAACTCAACTTTGAGTCGAAACTTTATGCCGATTATTCTGTGTGCTAGAGTGCTTAGAGTGGTTGTAAAAGATTGTGTTTTTGTTGCAATAGTTTTTTTGAAAAGTTGTATCATAATGGACGCGAAGAAAATAAGTCGATTGGTATTACACGAAGTCGCTATGAAGAATGATGATAAATCGACTGAAAGTAAAAAACGAGCAATGTATCGGTTTATATTTGACACATACGAACTTACCGAAGAAGATAAATCAAGTAAAAATATTTTGTATTGGCTTGAACACATGTCTTTTCCAAGATATTTGCAATATTGGAAATCGTCCAATAGAACATCAAGTGTTTAATGAAAACGCATAATGTTCGGCTACAAAAAGAAATTATTTTTCCTGAATTTGTTTATTGCGATCGTCCATTAACTTCGGGGATTCGAGGTCGTCCTTCAAAGAGTTTTTCCTGAAAGTTCTGATGTTATAAAAAGACGTAAAACCGAGGAGCTCAGAAAAAGCACTTCCGTGGAAGAACTTGTGCATGCTACTGCAATGAATGTACGACAAAGTCGAGATAAAAGTACTGCCGATTTGATAATTGAAAGTACTTCAACTACACCAACTAGAGGCAAACGTATCATGGAAAAATGGAGGAGTCCCAAAATTATATCCAAGTTACCGCGATATTCTAAAAGCAAAAAAGACGTTTTATTAACCAAGTACAAACTACGAAACATATCAAATTCAATGCATTAAGGGGTGGTTTTGACAAACAAATACTTCGAATTTGCAAACTAAACTGTACAATTTGTATAAAAAATATTCTTCGTACTTGTATTAAGTGCTATGAATTTTTTGCATTTAAGGGTTGTATTTTAGGGTAGGTTTTACAAATACGGGTTTCTTATGCATAATTTCAAATTCAGCATACCCAAAAACATAAACTTACTCAACTTTTAATGTAAAATTTGTTAAACTGTTTACTAAAGAGTAAACAATTTCGATCGCGTTCTGAACCGCTGTGTGACGATTGTTCAAAAGTTCTATTATTTCGTTCAGATGCTGCAAGCGTAATGTTAAAAACAGGGAACGAACTTAAGAAACGTTTTCCCAATATGTTACACTTAACATGTGTTGTGCATGGAATACATCGAATTGCTGACTGGTTCGTGAACAATATCCCGATGTTAATTCTTTAATTAATTCATTTAAAAAGATGTTGCTAAAAAACCAACCCGTGTAAAGTTATATATAAAAAAAAGCGTCTAAATATTTCTTTGCCACAAGAACCTGTACTAACACGATGAGGCACATGTTTAAAGGCATCATTTTCTTATGCACAAAACTTTGATATTTTAAAACCGTTTGTTTTAACATTAAAACAAGATGTTCTCAGTGTTAAAACAGTAGAAGCACTAATTTTAAATCAAAATTTGATTAAACAATTACAATTTATTAATAAACATTTTCCTATTGTAACGAAAACAATAAAGTTTTTGGAAACCAAAAATTTACCTTTAGCAGAATCATTTCAAAAATTAGAATCTTTGCTTAACCATTTAAAAAGTATTGAAGAATCGATTCGGGAAAAGATATAAAACAAAATTACTACGATATTGGGAAGAAATCCTGACTATATATTATTAAAAGAAATTTCCAATAATAGCTTTATTACACAAAATGAAAACTCATGTTTAAAATATAAGGATTTAATTGCATATTTCCATTTCTCGCTTGCCACTTCATGTGACGTAGAAAGATCTTTTTCTAGATTTAAAAACATATTAACTTCATAAAGAAACTCACTTTCAACAAGTAATTTAGAAAAGTTTATGAGTAGTTAATTCCTATTATAATTATATCGAAAACGATTGACAAAATTAAACTTTCAATATATCTACGCTACTGGTTATACCCGATGTATATCCAGTAGCGCTAGCAAACTGCACCGAACGACGCCGCTCTGGTTATCATTATTACTAAATTAATGATCTATGTAACTAAGCTAAAACGAATGTCTACATTTTTCTTAAACTAATGATAAATTGTTAGCTAGATAATGTAATTTAACAAATTAACAATCTAGTTTATCCTGATTCTAATCTCATAGCAAATAACAGTACAATAACAGTAATCGAAAAATATTGGTAAAAATAGAAAATTTACGTGCATAAAATATACAGAGATAAACAGTAAAACATTCAATATTCTTCACTTACCATTGCCGTATTTCCTTTTCCGTAACTGTAACAGAGAGAGACACTAATTATTAAGACTATTTTTGATAAGGGCAACCGAGGAGTCAGCAAACTATTTGACTAGAAAGCAAAAACGGAAAATCTCTTCGCGAATTTAATTAAATCCAGCGGCGATGGTGAGGCCATCAAAAATCGACAACCGTTGCGACCGAAAACGAACAAGCTAGAGAAAGCGCATCTCGAACTCCCCAAAAAGCTTTTAACGGTCGGATACCCCCGAAGACAATAGAGAGAAGAGAATATCGTCTGCCACGGTGCGATATCGGCGGAAGAATCTCGGCTTTTAATGTAATGAAGTCGTATAAATTTAGCATTGAGTCGGCACGACATGATACGACGAAGATGGCAACCTATAAACGAAAGAAAAAAAAAACGATAGACGTAAATGTTCTAGTGCAAAGGAGTGCGTATCCTTTGAAGGTTGTTCCGGGGATAAGGGAGGAATTTATCTTTATTGCTCGTGTAATAATTTTCATCGGCGAATTTTCGGGAAATTTCAGCACCACCACGTGGGAAAGTTTTCAGGCAATTTTGGCGTATCACGCTGATTTACTTTAAAGGATTGACCAAACTATCTTGGAGAAGTTTTAGTATTTCTTTATCTAGAATATAAAAGTAAGAAATGATCGAAGGAAGAAAAAACTGACAAAATCTAAATTGCAGCGGAATAGAATAATCTTTAAAAGAACGATTATGAAAAGAAAATCAAAGAAATACGCAAACTCGAATGAGGTTGTTAGGTGTTACAATATCTTTAAAATAATAATAAACAAGAAACTGATCTTTAACATATGCTATCGCAATTATATTTTAGGTATACAGTTATAGGCGAATATATCCCTACATTTTCTAAATTATTTAAACATATGTTCAACGACATATTATCATCCAAGAAGTTATTACACCCTTTTCAACATGGTTGCATGAAGAAAAAGTGTACAGATACAGTGCTTTCAGATTTTTATTTTATCTCTGTGGTTAAAGCGGTGGACAGAGGATACTACACACTTGTACTGTTGGACTTTTTATGGACTTGATAAAAGCTTTCGATTGTGTAAATCATTCCATTCTCTTAAGTAAACTGTCGAGATTTGTTATAGGAGGAGTATCATTAAGTTTATTTAAATCCTACCTTTAAAACCGTATACAGGAAGTTGAATAAATAGTGAAGTTATTACTAAGCAATAATGTCAGGTGTTCCGCATTGGTCGATTTTATTTCTTAGCGATTTCAGACACTTTCTATATCAGAGTTCCATTTTATTTTAGCGAGTTATGCTGATAGCATTAATATTTTAGTTTCATATAAGACTTCTCAGCAGATGTTTTTTTTTTATCAGTGAAAATATTAAATACGTTTAATACATGAATTAACAAAAATAAATTACATATAAATACTAACAAGTTGACAGCTCTATTTTCAATACTTTTTTCCAATTCACAGACACTTTTCACAATGGTTTGCGTATAATTCCGCGATCTAAAGCTTTTTCTGCTTGATACAGAACCCACTTCTCTTGGGTTCACCTTTATTTTGTACAAACAGTTGATGTCTCTTGTAATCCAACGCCTCGCAATTGCATACATAGTATGTGTTGAGTTATCTCTGGTTACTTTTTACATAGTCCGCAGTCAAGGTCTTCATTATATAGCCCTATGTTTTGTAGATGTTCCCTTGTCGGTGCATGTTCCCACGTAAACCCCACAATACCCCACAATACATAACTCTGACATAGCTTGCCTATAGATTGTTCGCCATGCTCATGCCTGGATATGTTTGCCAAGTGCTTCATATGCTCTTCTCCCATGCAGTCTGCTATATAGCTTCGGACCATGCTATTGCTTATTTCCAAAGCCGGTTCTGATCCTTGAATTGGCATTTCTGTTGCTCGATGAGCGAGTTTATTCGCTTTCTTCTTGTCTTCGAATTCTTGATGTTCTGGCACCCAAATCAGTTCTACGTTTTTACGTTCTGCCAGTTCCTATAGTAGTCAAGGTAGTCCAGTACTAGCCCTGACGTCACGTCTCGACTCAAAACAGCTATCAGAATAAATACGAATCCTGAATATTTTAAAGTAGCTCTTCTTTTATGATCTGTTGCACATTGAAACATGGCGAATACCATGTTTCCCAAGTGCATATATATAACTGGGGTTTAGTGAGATGTATAAATTCCCGCGTTAGTGCCCTCAGCGGCTGTGACGCGCCTCTATACCAGACATATATCTGCTCTCTGATATTGTGCACTCCGTTACTCCATTCACTCCTGCCTGGAAGGATTATTTGGAATGCATTCTTAAGGCGGTATCGTTTTCTAATATGTTTTTCCGCACACATTCCGTGATTGCCACATGGATTGACCTATACGTAGTTCTAGTCAGTATATTTGTTAGCCTGTACGCGCTCATTCTGGGTTCAACCTGGTTCACTAAGTGAAGCGACGACAGTTCCAGCAGGACTTCCATTGATGCAGTAGCTGTAGTCCGCATGATCCCTGTTATATCTATGCATGCAAGTCTTTGCGCTTTGCTCAGTTTGGTTGTTGCTTTTGCCTGTAATGTCTTAGACCAACACACCAATTTAAAAATTTAAAGATTGATTTTACCACCACACTATAAATCCAATATAGCATTGTCTGGTTTGAGACCGCATTTCTTACTGCCATAAGGATCAGAGTCGCTTCCTTGGTAATATTTTCTAAATGTTGATTCTAGGTAAGTCCCGAATCAAGAGGTACCCCAAGGTACTTCATATCATCTGTTACCTGTACATTATTTCCCCTTATATTTAATTCCAGCATCGTGTAAATAGTGTAATATTTGCTTTGCTTGGGTTAATACATAAGCCCTCCTGCTCCAGCCATCTTGATACCAGACTCAGCATCTTACATTCTGATTGCAGTACTAAATTTACCTCCAATGATGATAACGAGATCACCAGCATGTCCCAGGTCACAGTTTAACATTACTCTAACTAGGTCTGACTCAACTAGCGTACATGGCTTAGCCTTAAACATAACATAACATTGAGGTGGTCAAGACATATTGATTTGCTTCGTAATAAATTATGTGGATGCTGTTTTGCATTGAAGACGATCAGCCAATAGTGTAACATTTCAGTTCTAAGATGTAATGTAAAACGTAATATAAAATATGGCATACCTCACTGTGGTAGTTCCAATGAGATGATGAAGATTTTTCAAATAGAGAAACGTGCAGTTAGATTAATGTCAGGTTCGCTTTCTAGAAAATCGTGTAGACCAGCTTTTCGAGATTTGAATATTCTAACATCGCCATCAATATAATACATTTATGAGCTCTGCTGGTTCGCTTTCAAAAATAAGGAGACTGACTGCTATTTTATTGTCTATCCCGTAGTAAGGCACAATAAGGAGTTTTGAAGTAAAATTTTCTATACACAAAAGAAAGTAGCATGGCTGATGAATTCATCGCCGATTAGTGCAAACTATTCAATTAAAATTATAAAAATTAAATACAAAATGTTCGTAACCTAAAGAAAGTAAGACAAATAGCAAACATTGAGTAGGTAGAAACATTTGTAGGCATTCAAATTACCCTTAAACAACTATTATATACACAAACACTTTGGATATTTGATTTGAGTTCATTTCTGTTTGTATAAAAATATGTACGAGGATTGTTGTAGGATATTCCGGAAAATATTTGGCGGTTTATACCCCACAATAAAGTTATAAAACTTTAGCAAGATATGAATTTCGCTGTAAGAAAATCTTGATCAACTTTCGCGTGTCTGTAAACACACAAAAGACAAAAATGAACTCATAAACTCGCGCTCAGCTAACCATATTATATAATAATTATTTCGCTATAAATTTATACTCTGCTTTGTTTTATTAATTTTCATCAGGGGTTTCGCATTTAGAGTTCATAAAGTAGAAAACCAACAAGTAACAATACCGAATGTCATACAGCTTTGCCATTTCTACTTCTATATTGTGTTGCTTCAGCTAATGCATTTGTCGTCGTCTCAATTCGAAACCTTTCTCCTATCTACGGGAGCCTGCTTAATACACCAATCCCCAAAGCTGTCAACCGTATTTCAGAGAGTGCGGAACGTCAGTTTCGCTCGACGTGTTTGTCGGCATTTCCTTAGTTCGGATTGAAATTGAAACTAGTAGGTTACGTTGATATTTGTATTGGTATGCGTTAATTAAAGGAGCTTATTTCCATAATGACGATACGCCGGGTCGGTAGATTAATTAAGATGACGGTTACTACTACGGATCGCACCAGAAGGAAAAGTAAGACGGAAATGCAGAAGTGTCGAAGGGGAACAAAGTCAGTAGAACATATTTATAGAGAACGGTATGAATTCTTTTGCAAATTTAATGTGGTATTAATTATAATGGAAGAATCATTTGATATTTCAATAACAGTTAAAGCAAAATACTACAGACAGCGAAAATAGATAACTTAACAACTGATTTTTTTCTATGTCTACCCAACACCCAGAAAGAAGAACAGAGTTACAGTCACCACTTTGGTAGTTCCCTCACGGCCACTCCGTTTCCAGAATCAATTTGTCAACTAGATAAAGTTTTTCACTCGTTTTAAAATTATTTCTTCTAAAAGTATTTCTTCTTTTTTAGAATTAACTATATGAGTTTTCTAAAATAGATATCTATAAAAATGTGACTTTGGACTTTGCTTTACGTTAAACCTATGAAATAAATTGAAATATTACTCAATTAAGATACATTTCCCTCTATTTCCAGTATTGCAGTTATCTGTTTACCAAAATGAGTGTTAATTTTTGCCTTAAAGCTGCCCCGTGGGAAACTTTTCTGTAATTTCTTTTTCTATGCATGGTCTATCACAAGAAGGCACCTTTCTCCAATCTTGCGTGTAAACTTATAATTTATTAGAGCAATATTTCCGTGGTCAAATATACTCGGCCCACATTTAAGCATGCTATGTTAGAAAAAATAGCATTATGAGATAGATTAGATAGATAGTACTTTATTGTGTACGCCAGCATACAGTATTGTAAACACGTTGTCAATTTTCATTACAACATATAGTACAATACATTTATCTTTTGCTCTTGTATTATATTTATGAACGTCAGAATATTTTAAGAAGATACATTGATTTACAAATATGTAGCAGAGCGATTCCATGATGTAGGTATATTATAGGCAAAGGTAGAATAGCCAGTCTCCGAAAATGGGGGCGACGGGATTCGTAACTTTTGATGTTTACTAGACATCTTATAACTTCCTTTTGGGCGACAAAAACATCATGTGATGGTATCGACGAGCCCCAAGAAACCACACCATAGGTTATTCGTGAATAGACTTCGCTATAATAAAATTCAGTAGGTCACTGGAATATAAAACATATTTTTTTAAATTTCTAATTTGATAACAAGAAGTGTTATTTTTTTTATCAATACATCCACAATGCGGCTTCCAGTTCAAATTCTCATCCAGAATAATCGCCAAAAATTTAACTGCTGTTTTACGCTCTATATGTAGGTCATTATATATTACATTATTAGTAGCATTTATTGAATAGCCTGAAGAATAGCCAGAACCTGTAATTTGTTTTCGTCAAATTCAACATTGAATTGTTGGAAGTAGTAATAGCAATATTTTATTTGGGTTATACTTTGTTTTTAAATCTAAAGTATTCGCTTACAACCGGCTCTACACATGCCTGTTAGCTCATAACACAAAACAAAGATAAGCATTTCTTTTAATGCTTGTATGCCTAAGAATCCAGAAGATTTATTATTTACAGTGGATGCCAAGAATTAGATATAATTAGAATATATAGTATGTGTACATCCTTTATATCGTAAATGTATTTATAAAATAAATAAATAGACACTTCAGAAAGGTGCTAAATTATTTAATTTTCTGCAAATTTATAATTATATAATAGGGGAGGTGATTATAATTCCATTTCGATCTTTCTTTTTCGCCTTGTGTTATCTCAAACAAAACCATAATTTTACCATACTTTAGGTATAATAGCAAATTTGTACAAAGTATCTATGCGCTACAAAATATATCTTTTAATTGGATGCATTTATTCGTTCATTGTTACATTAAATAAACTGAGTATTGAAATACATTAATTTTTGTTGATTCCTGATTTTCTATCATCCATTCCTTGGAAATCGAAACCGTTTGAAATTATTGTCAGTACGAAAAAATAAACTCACTTTGGTGCAAGTTCAACAGCACTTACAGAGAACTAGAATTTCTGATTTATGAATCCTATCCAAAATTTACGATCGCTTCAATCCTCCTCTTCATCTTCTTCGCATTTAATTTCTTCACAAACGCCTACGAAATTACACAGTCTGTGCCCATACTTCGCTAGCAAATATCCAGTCAGCCATCCTCCAAAGAAATAACCTAATTGTTGGCGTAAGCTATTGTTCATCTTCTCATTTTGACATCTCCGATGGTTAACCGTTTAAATCAAATGGTATTCTTAATAATTTGTTTCGCTAAATGTGATGTGGAGTTGTTACAGATTTTGACACATGATTTTGACAGTGGCGTTTGAATGTCAAAATCATAGCATAAACGATCTTATGATGTTGCTAGTACAGTGGATATTACGATGATCGATATCTCCACCGACAGTACATTAGTCGTGTTGACATCCGGGGTTCGATGAAATATGTATTTGTATTAAATCTAATTGACTTTAACGCTAGATGATGATTCTATTTGCATTAATCATGATTGATAATTGACAAAGTCATGAATACCGTTAAGTGCTTCGTTTATTAGATAGATACATGTACATTTGTAATTTCCAGCGACCTACTTATGTACAACTGTATTGTGAATATGAAAATAACACTGCGTTTGAATTAAGAATTGAAGAAGCTTTGAATGTACACATTTATGGACAGGCAGCTAATTCAAGCACTAATGCAGCAAAATAGCAATAAGTCTCGTACTTATTCTTATTGCATATACTCTTTATTTGTTATTAATCAATGCAGGTTGTAGGTATATAGAGAAGTATGTGTATATTTAACCGTTAGCATACTTTAAACTTTTATCTATAAAACCTTTTAATTGCCTTAGATTTTTATGTCCACTAACATGATGTAAACCAAAAAAAGCAATTGAACGTTTGCAGGATAGACACACTTTTTGATACGTATATTCAATATAAAATATAAAGTTAATTTTTAAGATATACTTCGATGTAAAAAATAAATTTTGAAACAGTGTGCAACGTGTAGAATAAAAAAAGATACATGGGTGTTAATTTAAAAACGTCATCAAGTAAGGTATGAAATTTTTAAAATAGTTCGAAACGCAATTTCTTAGGCCATTCATCAATCAAGCTGAGAAACGTCAAAACTCAATGTAAAAATGTCAATATTCAGTTTTTTATCTGAAAATTATCTTTTCTTTCTTCTTATTTTAATTGTATTTTGCTTGAATTATTGAACTGTGTTCCTTTTATTGGGTTAGAGATCTTATTAAAATACCTATTTAATCGTTCATAATTTTTATTTTTATATCGACGTTTCGTTGACTGATTAAGAACTTCATCAGGCTCTAACCCTAACAATCTTCATCATTTTATGAGTAGCCCCGCTGGAGGGATTGACCTCTTAACTGAGTTGCCTAGTAGGTGTCGTCGATGCATTATCCCTTGAGCATTTCCAATAACTTCTTCAGTACGTTTCTTCGGTTTTCCACTACCAGCTTTTAATATTTACACGAGTATACAGCGTTAAACTCAATAATATACAAAGGGAATTGTTCCGGCAATCATTCAAAAGATGTAACACCCCATTCGGACGTCGATAATCAACAGGAACTAATAATTGTTCGATGTCACTAAAGAAAATGCATAAGGCATGGCCCTCAGCTATACTTTAATATAATTTCTTTTTTATATAATAATTGAATATAATTACAAAATTATACGAAAACTATCTGATTGGAAGCAGCCAATACTCATGTTGTAGTAGGTAGTTGCTAGATGCCAGAACACCAAACGATCGAGAGCAATGGGGCAGCGAATTTTAGGAATAAACAATAGAGAAGAGTATAGAAAGCACTGGGCAAAGTCATAACAAGCAATTTATAGGCGAGACATTACAGAAAAGAGTTGAAGAACTACTTTTTCTAATGGGAATTAGCTACGGATAATTAGGCGGGTTCATGTTGGGATATTAACCGCCAAAGGAACACCTACACAAGATAGAGATGTTCAACGAAGGCCTTGACTGCAGAGTGTGCAAAAAAGACTAGAGACAATTCAAGGGATACTATGCAAACGAGAGACGTTGGATCACAAGAGGCATCTACTGTTTAGGCAAGACAAAGTTGATCTAAAGAGATATAGGCTACTGCATACTAGAGATCTATATAGTCTGTTACACTAGTTCACTAGTATACTGGAGTGGTTTCTGAAACAAGAACACGTCGAACACAACAAGCCACTAGGCTGCGATGTTATAAGCAGACCATGGTCAGGCGTGCCTGTGAATAGGGAAAAGAAAAAGTCAGTAGTTCCCACTCTGCATTTGCTACTACGATTTCCAAAGTACCCCAGGAATCGGTGCTTTGTCCACTTTTATTCTCTGTCTTAACTATACTTTCAAATTGGCGAAATGCTCGAGCTACTGTCAAGTTTATCAATATGCCGACGACACATATTTATATTACTTTTGCAAAGTCAGTGAATGGTGATGCGTGTGTTGACCTGAAATTGGACATCGACTGTTTGCATAAACTGTCGAAACGAACATTGTTGTATTTAAATCCCAGGATAGGTAAGCTTGTTTTATCCGGTTCAAAAAAAGTAAGATATAGACAAAATTAGCATCTCTGTTGACAACAAAATAAATCTACGAGGTTTTAGTCTATTCGAAAGTAAGATTACAAATGGTTAAGAGATTGGCAGTCGGGACTGGATTTGTTAGTCATATATTTATTTGTTACGATTTGTTACGCGCATAATAATATATATATATATTTGTCCAACAGAATATAAAATCCAATTATAGGAAAACTACACTAAAAACATGACATAAAACAAACATACTACATAAGTTAGAATACATTCGGAACACTTCAATGACCTTAGTTTAAAATCTTACATCTAAGTGGCGGTAATAACAATAGAATAAGTACACTTTAAGGATAAAATCTGTCATAATACTCGGAGAGGGACATTTTTAGGTGGTTTAAGTTATTGAAATGTATATCATTTCGGCGGGAAATATTTTTGAAGTTGTTACACATGGCATATACGGGCGATTTAAGCATGAGTTTGGTTCTAGCTAACGGCAAATAGAAGACAGCGGAGGCTCTGGTGGAAACTCGAGGCACCAAGAAGTTACATTGTACCAAAAGATCAGGACAGTCGACACAGCCATGAACGAGGTTGAACAAAAAACATACACTAGTACAAATGCGCCTATATGACAGCGATAGTAATTTAAAACGAGACAGGAGTACTGACTGATCTAAGCTCCTTTCTGGATAGGTACTATCAACTTGAAACCACAAAAATTTGGTAAATCTTCTCTGTATCTTCTCCAATTGACATTTCGACTCCATATAGTACGGATACCAAATGAGACTATCGTACTTTAACCGCGATCTTACCAGGGAAAAGTATAAGGATTTTATAGGAGAAATACGTTAGTAAAACATCGACTATGTCGAATAACGAATCCTAGGCTCCGCCTCGCCTGCTTATGGTTTGAATGTGATTGATGAAGGTAAGCTTACAATCAAACAAAATACCCAAGTCCTTCACAACGTCTGACCGGGTCAGATCGATGGTGTCTATATTATAGTTGTATGTAACAAAGTTAAGCTTCCTAGTACAAGTGACAATTCGGCATTTTTCTATATTCAGCGGCAGGTCATTGAATTCATACCACGTGGAAAGCCGATGTAAATCTGCCTGCAAAACAGCACAATCATCAGGGCCACCGATCGGTATAATTTCAGATCGTCCGCGAATAAAAGCTTATGAGGAGAAATGACATCGGGAAGATCATTGATAAAAATTAGGAACAACAAAGGACCCAAGTTTAAACCTTGTGGAACACCAGACGTTGCGACGTAAGACTGTGAGGTATAACCATTGTTGTATACTGTTGTTTAAGTAGTTAAAGCATAAGTTAGTTTCAAGATAATTTTGATAGTTGTTAAAACATTCGTTGAGTGGAAGAGCAGATAACTCATACAAGCGACATTCTGAACTTCGCCAAATTTCTCTAATTAAGTTCTACTTCTTTCCCTTTTTTTTTATAATTACTTGTATTTTATAGAAATAAATGAACTATTATTACTATTATAGAAAGCTTATTGTACACCTTTTCCTAACTATTTCCTTAGTTTCTGTTAGAGACGTGCATTTATTATCTACATACCCTATGTCCAGGTTCTATCATATAATGAGTCATAAACCGACAACAACATTTTCTCATTACGTCTTAATCCGCATTGCGAAACTTAAATAAGGGCGTCTGCTACCTCCTGCCAGATTACCAGCAGCACCCGCGTCGTATTTATCTGAATCATAAAACGCCCTTTAGGGGTGTATCTGTTCCAGTTTCGCCGAAACTTCTGCAGGAATTTGGCCGTTCGTCGTTGTTAGAACTCCCAGTGACGTATTTAGGGACTCCCCTCTCATGAATATCACCTCGTGTGCCCCGACCTTTCGAACGATCAATTGTTTTATTCAGCTCTGGCTAACTTCTCACTTATCTCTTGGCGCATAGGCCGTAAATTCGTAACGTGCAGCGCATGACAAAATCATAATAACATCGCCGCATAAGATTAAGTTCTTAAGGAGGCGAATTGTAAGTAAAAATTCGGAGCAGCTCATTAGGAACAATAACACATTCAAAGCCATAATTAAACAAGGACATCAAACTTAATGTAACCCAAACAGAACAATCCCTTTCGTAAGTAGTTCAAGGTCATGCATACAGGTAGTAAGTAACCGAATACCGCCACTAAAGCGACATACTCCATTAAAACGTCAACTTCGCTCCGAAGAGCACCGTTCACGGGGGCGACAATAAGTCGAGCTCATAATAACACTTTGTTAGCGTGGTCGGAGTTGAGTGTCACGAGCAAAGATCGTGCACTTCGCCCTCGGCAACAGCAGCAACGAACGAAGGACAATTAATCCCGACTTCGAGAAGAAAGTTTTCACCCACGTCTCTGGAGCGAAAACTTCGTGATAATTAGTCAGACGCAAGTAGGGTATGATTCTTGTTGTAGCAGAAATCTTGCTACGAAGTGTATGAATGTGTAGCCTGAATACAAATTCTATTTCTTGCAATTACTGAGGGAGTACCTACATTGTATTATGTACACAAGTAGGGTATGATTCTTGTTGTAGCTGAAATCTTGCTACGAAGTATATGAATGTGTAGCCTGAATACAAATTCTATTTCTTGCAATTACTGAGGGAGTACCTACATTGTATTATGTACACAAGTAGGGTATGATTCTTGTTGTAGCTGAAATCTTGCTACGAAGTATATGAATGTGTAGCCTGAATACAAATTCTATTTCTTGCAGTTACTGAGTGAGTACCTACTTTGTATTATGTTGTATTGGTTTAATGTTTAATAAGCAGTAGTAAGAATATAAACAGGTATATGAAGCAACAGAAAAAGCTATTAATATATTAAGTATTAAATAAATATCAGACACACAATAGCCCATGCCTATTCAGTTCTCATGACTGGTGACCCATCTAAGTTTAAATTGTGCATCAATATTACTAATGGATAAAGCTTTTTGACTCTATTTCATATTAGCATACCGTTTCTTTCATTCCTAATTTACAATCTCCTTTGTTTGTTTGTTGCTGTGACAAAAATGCTGAAAACTGTGGCACTAACAACACTACACAGTTTAAAGCTTTGGGTATAGAATACACCTTAACACTTCTAGGTCTGACATCTATTGACGTATTGTACCAATCAAATTTTGTTCAATCTGGAAGTGTTTCACCCTACAATAGAGATTTTTTACGTGTCAAGTACCGCATTGATATGAAACCTACGATTTTACTTCCTATAAAAAAACACGTTCTGATTTTTATCCAAAATTAAAAACCAAAGTGTCTAGGTCGTCGATGCAGTCAAACACGCCCTTATCGGGTGAAAGGCAAACATGCCATCTGTTAAATCATGCATCGACAGAAATACTAAGCTGTTATCTTTCACCATGCATTCTCGCAGAATAGATCTAAAGTAGCTATCACTAAACTTCCTTCATTGAATTTGTCCTTGAAGTAACAGATAACAAAGATCAAATTGATGGGAACTTTTCCTACATCGGTTGCTCTCCATAGGGGTATAATTTATGGCCTCTTCTATTCTTAATTTTTATAAATCATTTATTGATAACATATTTTATGAGAAACTGATGTTTGCTGATGATTTGAAATTATTTTGTCGAGTTGATAGTGTTCTGGATTGTAAGGTACCTGATATTTCACTTTGTTACTGCTTGGCGCCCTAAATGTAGGTGGAGGAAGTGAAATTAATTGGTTTGCATGGATTTGTATGGTCGTGGATTGCGAATGTGGTAAAGAAAAAGTTTAAAATTTAATTAACTGGGGCTTATGCCACAAGGCAGCGGTAGGAGTAGAAATGGTTGCTTTTTATCGGTGATTGACCGTCGATCTAGGGTCAGGGATGAGAAAAACTTAGGTGGAAGAACTGCAGCGTCCCTATATAGCCTCGGTATGACAACAAACCCTCTTTACGATAACGTGACGTCGAACGCCCAATTAGAGGATGAGTGGCAACTGAATGCGAGCGACTCATTGGTTGACGAATGAGAGACTGATATTTGGAAGTATGCGCAGATGCTATTTTTCGAAAATAATACCATATGACTATACACGGGGATAAAAAAGAATCGGTACAAATATGAAATTACGATTTTGAAGTGTAACAGTTTTCTGTGATTCTCAATTTTATTCTTTTGATTCAATACAACAGGAAGGAAATAGTGCTTCACTACTAAGGAACAGTATTTTCTACTGAAACACCATTCGTACGTGCACATTTTGCTATTTTTATGCTTTAGAGAATCTTTCAGAATTTAAAATTTTTCGTTCACCGAGTGCCTCAATAATAATCGAAACTTTTTAATATCTGTTTTTCGGCTAAATCATCTTTTTCATTGAATGGTGAAGTAAATCTTCACAATTCCAGATATTCAAGTAACACCAACCTCCATTTGATGGGGTGGTGGTTATCTTAAATTATCTGCGCTCACACGGAGTAGGCAAGAACTGCGAAATACAAAATTAAATGAGTCATATATTATTTGAAAGAGGAAATTAAGTGTATAAAAGCTGTAAATGGGTTTGAGTGCATGGGCCTTAATTTTTGAGATATGAAGAATTTTATTTAAAAACATTAACGCTTGTAGCTTAAGAAGAATTATATGTATACGACTGATTAGTGTATGTGTAGCCCAATTAGTTGAGGGCACGAATTACGAATTTTACCAGGAAGTAGAATAGGTTCGAGCCCTTCTTAGGGACATTATTTTTCTATTATCAGTATTCATTTTTTTTTTATTTTTATTCGTAATATATGTGATTACTAATAATCAGTAATAACATATACAACTTTCACACACAACATTGGAAAAAAGACAATTATAATACAATGCAATAATTATTTATTAATAAATAAAACAAAGAAAATGAGGTACGAAATCGTCGCACACGTGAACTTTGGAGATGCTTTGGCAGGTGCTACATATAGTGACAAAGTATTTCGGATTAAAAAGAATGTTTATAATCAATTTGTTGAAACACGCAGTACAAAGCTTGCTACAAGATGGCAATTGCAGATGTGGGTTATGGCTGCCGTTGCCGAATTTTATGAGGATACAGAAAATAATTGCTTTTTTCGATTTGTTGCATCTTCCAGGTGGGTGTCAGATTTATGAAAGAATATAAAATTTCAAATCGTCGTGTAGTGCGATATCTATCCGAAAAAGAAATCGCATCACTGATGAAATTATGAATTCCATAAACATTGCAGCCTCTTGACTTTTTGTATCATATCATACTAACCCACAATTCTATTCCTATTTTAGTACCTATTTGTGATAAAGTAAGAGTTTTGCTTCACAATAATCAGTATTTCTTAACATATAGAAACAAAGAAGTAACTCTAATGCTTTTTCTCTTATAGGTTCTTTATTATAATGTAACTCATTACTACTATTCTACAATTTACAGTTACAAAATTGATTTCCTTCGAAAATTTGTAAAGAATATATGATGTAATTATATGTAGCTATAAATATTATGACATTAAAAAAAAATATGGAACAGCATAGAAAAGTAAAACCTCTGGGAATGCAATAAACAAAATGAGTTGGTTGGAAAATAAATACCGAGCAACTTCTATGCGATTAATCTTTAACAAGTTTTAAGCATTTTTCTGTTTTAATTAAGGCCCATGCACTCAAACCCGTTTACAGTTTTTCTACTCTTAACTCCCTCTTTCAAATGATATACGACTCATTTAATTTTGTGTTTCGCAGTTCTTGCATACTCCTTGTCAGACGCAAAATTCTACCAGTATTATTCCCACTATAGTTCTCACATTCAGATCCATCCCTATTTTTAATTATTGGACACATCAATGCTTCGTCGTATGTTTTTGGCATTATTTCTTTTGTCCGTACATCTACCAAAGGATTATTATAAAATAAGAATAAAATTATAGATATCTCTGTAGATAACTAATCTCAATCTTTAATAGAATAGATGTGAAGCATAGCTTATGTCGTTGAGACTTTAATTTAAAAAATTAGATTCCCAAACGATCACAGTACCTATATCGTATTATAACTTTGGCCGCATTACTGGCACTGGAAGTATTTAAAGTAAATCGCGATAAGTGAGAAACTAGTTTGTTCCCGCTAATCTCGGCTATAAAAGCAAGGTCAGTAATGTAATGGATGTTTTTAAACTAAGTCAACCTCACTAGTCGTTTATATAAAACCGAACTCTCATATGAACTTGCGTCAGAACTATTCCGACAAATCCCTGTTATGGTTAAGCACGTTCACGTACTAGTTATTCGTTACGTCTATTAATGTTTGGCGCAAAGTGAGTTATAATGGACGCGATGAAAATGAGAACAGAGAGGGTTAAAGTATTAACGTGATATGGGGATAAGAATCGATTGCTCGAGTACTAGTACGAGTCGTAAGTGTGCCAACTTTATAATGGACGGACATGAACGTTTAACGGCCGGTTTCATAACCTGCGCGGTAAAGTGACTTTAACTAAAGTCTACTTTAAGTTAAAGTCGACTTTAAATCCAATTTAAAGTCCAGGCGTTTCATAAGGAGGTTAGCAGTTAGCTTTAGCTAAAGTCGACTTTAATATAATGTTTCTATGTTGGCGACAATGTACTTTAGTTTTTTTTTTGTATTCTTAGTAGATTATGTTGGTTAAAATGACATGTTTCAATAGTTTCGCGCGCGTTTTCTGCTTCTTGTTTGACAGATACGTATAACTTATATTTTAAATTTGATTTATTTTGGTGAAAGATGTGTGACAAAACAAAAAAGATAGAGGAGTTAACTTCAACGATTACACTTGCTACGATTACATTCATAGCCGATTGTAGATGCAATTTCATACCCACACTTAAAATGGGAAATCTTCTTTTCCATAAGCCATACTGTAGTTCAACAACATTACGAGATCTAATTAATGATTCCTTATACAGATTCTCTGCCTCTGTTTGAGTGTGCAACAGTGATGTCATTAGATAAGGTTCAATTTTATAGCGACTATCGCCCAACATTAAATATCGACCATATCTACCAGCTATAAAATCTTGCTTGACACCAGAATTATTGAAAATAGTTTGATCATGGCAAGAACCAGGCCATCTAACAACTATATTTCTGATCTTTAAATCTGCATCAGAAACAGTTTGCACATTCAACGAAAAGAAACCTTTTCGTGATCTGAAAATTTCAGCATCGTTTCCTCCAGGATATTGTATTTTTATTAACGTGCAGTCAATAGCACCAATTACCCTAGGAAATCTTGCAATATTATGAAATTTTTCAGCAGAGTTACCCATTTCGACATTATTACGTGGTCCAGTAATTGGGTTTTGGAACCTTTCGTGTAACAATAACTATCACACTGACAAATGTCAATGCTAGGTTTTCCACTATTACCAAACAACAATGCACAATCTCTCGACGCGCGTTTCGCTAACCAAGTTAGCATCATCAGGAGATGATTAACAGTGCTGTTAGTCATGTTAACTGTTAATCATCTCCTGATGATGCTAACTTGGTTAGCAAAACGCGCGTCGAGAGATTGTGCATTGTTGTTTGGTGATAGTGGAAAACCTAGCATTGACATTTGTCAGTGTGATAGTTATTATTACGTGGCATATAGATGTAATCTAGCAATAGTGAACCTATTGCATGTGACACTCTTTTAACAATTCTGCATGCTGAAGTTTTGGACACTTCTACAAAATCGCCTGCTGAAATCAGCATATTAGTGGCGATTCTATTCTATAAAATATACGTTATAATGAAGGTGACAAAATTATAGGGGCAAACTTACTGATTTGAAGGAAGTGAAATTAAGTGCTCAATTCGATTTAATAATGCGACAGTAGTTTCTTTCGGTAACCTAAATCTCTCAAAAAACTCACTTTCATTATATTTGTTAAAGCAATCTACTCTGTTTCTATATACTTTCCGCCTTCTTACTATTATTTCTGCCTCATCATCTGACGAACTTGATATCTAATAAATTGTTCATTTTGGGTACAATTGCTAAATGTTTACAATATAAATTTCAATTGACAAATGACACATTAGAAATTGTAGGTTAACTTAAAGCTCGCATAAAGACCACTTTAAAACGTTAAAGTGGCAAAATCAGGACTTTAAGGTTAAAGTCGACTTTAAAATTAAAGTGTGATATGAAACCGATTTTAAAGGTTAAAATGCAGTGCAAAAAAAGGTTATGAAACCGACCGTAAGGTTTTCCAGAACAAAAACCATAAGGATATATGCATGCAAATTTTGGTTTTACGGGATTTATGTAATAATGTGAATGAGGCAAACGATTATATTACTAGTTATTAATGACGTAAATGTATGGATTTCTAAAAGACCTGCGCCTCCACCAAATTAAAAATCACATGTTCTGCTAATAAAATGTTTTAGTGAAGGTTCAGACAAAAATAAAGCTACAGAATTACTTATGATTATAGCCTCAACTGCGCAATTTATATTGTACGGACGAGTTGTAATACATTTCGGCAATAATTTATTTAAATTTAATTAAATGTCAACACAACGGACAAAGTAGACACCTACTGTAATTAGCGAAATGTACACAGAATATACAGTGCCATCGTTTGTGCCCCATTGAAAAAAAAAAAAATAAGTGGAATGTGTTAAATTAAACTCTAAAACTTGGAATATTGCTTTACAGAGGAGACATGGCGATTTAGAAATTAATAGCGTTGCGTTTAAGCTTTTTTATCATATAAGAAAAAAACAATTAATTTTTATTTTACAAATTAATAATGTTAACAAATTTAAACGAAAAGCACATAGAATTACAAGTAGCATCAATTTTGAAGACAGTTAGTGTAGTTTAAAGTTACTGAAAAGAAGGTCGTAGCTTTTCAAGAAAAGTTTTCTTGTATCTAGAAAAGTTCTTCCATACTAAGAGGAAAAGTTCAACGCGTCTAGACCATGTTATATTAAGCAGGTGTTTTTATTCCTTATTTCGACGTCCATGTGGCAACAGCAGAAGAAAGAAACGGCGTCTTATCTATGCAATCTAAGTCGCGCGAGATACTTCCTATGTATATATGACCGTTTCGGCGAAATTGATGAACATAGCTGTCAGTCAACTTGCGGTTTAATAACGAAACGCAGCAGATGTGTATCGGATGCCAGACACTTGCGGACTCTTTCTCTCTTTCACGAACATCGCCATGTGACGTTCAGTGATTGATGGTGTTGACGAAAAAGTATACAATGCGAATTACATGCATACATTATGTATTTCTGATGCGGCCGAATTTCTTAAATGCTAAATCATGTAATATTAGGAAGGCAGATGTAGCGACTGACAAAAGAAATGAAAATAAATTGCCAATTCTGTCTTATATGATAAATAAATTACCAAGTGAATAGCGCAGCGTCGATAAAAAGGACATAAAACTGATATTAATGTAAACCGGCGCAACTTTGTACTAAGAAAACTATATAAGGAAGCTTAAAAATCAATGCAATTCAGCACAAAAAGGAAATTATATACTTAATAAATAATCAATAAATAATAACCAACAAAGTTTGGTTCTAAAACTTAGGTCAGCCCACCCTTAAAATATATTTTATCTCCTTCCTAATCAATATCGAATATCTGCACTACGGAAGTTCGATCAAGGTAAAACGTTTAATTAATTCTTTAAAATTAAATTTTATTGCATATAATGTTCATATGTATTCATCTAGTATTTGGTGCAGAAAATTTAATGAAACATTTTATAACCTGGATCACACAACCGCATATGCATCCAACTATCTAATGTGTTTATTAGACACGTCCTGTCGATGAGACCAAGCAAGTAAAGATGTTATGGCATTACCTCTCCCTGTATTAGGGCCCCATCCGTCACCAACTTGGTTATTTAGACTTACAACTACTGTGTTTACTTACTTCTCACTGCTGTATGCTTTCTCTTACTGACTTTTGTAAAGCGTATTACCTATTATTTTTGCATTGGCCCCTGTAGGTCTAAATCTTTGCGTGCGGTCTCACGTCGTGGCCGTAACTGTGTGATCCGCCTGTCAAACGGAATATCGCATGTTGATTTGATCTCTGTTACGTCTTCTTCGTCATTACAATAATGTTTTAACCACAGAGTGGTGGCTGAGTGGTGTGAGAGCGCGGTCTTCAGGGTTACGATCGAGGTGCGCAACAATTTAAACTGTGAATGCGTGTTTTAAAACAAGAATATTTTACCATAAAACAGGTGTGAAAGACATCAAGTACAATTACAAAAAACAGGTGAATAACAAATACATATATGTACAATCGTAAATATAAAGAAATATTTGCGGGGCTTCGGAACGTTTTTAAATTTAAACACGGAATTCTAACGGTTTAGAATCTGGTGATAATATGAAATGAAAATCTATGTACCAGGGTCAGGTTAAAAACACGCGAACGGTTTTAACGTACAGGTTCGGTGCTATGTCGGACCAGAACGCTGTACAAGCTTGGAATAAATCTCCGCGTGCATCAGTAAGCTTTGCCGACGCGACTGCCAGAGTGAAGAAGGCTGGTGAAATACCTGCGTTGCATCAGTAAACTGTGCCGATGCCAAATACCAGACCGTACCAGAAAAGCTGTGCCGACACGACTGACAGAAAGGCTGGTAGAATGTCTGCATTGTGTCAGAATATATGCTGACGCCAACTGCCAGACCGGGAATAACTGGGAATCTGTGCGTGTATCAGAAAAGCTGTGCCGACACGACTGCCAGAGCGAGGAAAGATGGTAGAATGGCTGCGTTGTGTTAGAAGATGTGCCCACGCCAACTGGCAGACCAGGCTGGGAGTAAGTGCCTAGAATCCTTCTCTCATCGCCAAATGCGCGGTTTAAATACACTACAGTGGCCCCTCACGCGGTCGCGATGGTGGGAGTTGGGCGTGCGTGAACGGACGTACCATCTGCAGAGACGATACTCGCGTCGTAAACAAGAATAAATAAATGAAAAACTTAATCAAACAAAATAGCATGCGGTAGTATCGCTACCGAACTATGGGAAAATCAATTAAAAGAAAAAAAATAATGATTAATTCACGATGAACTGAAAATTTACACTAAAATGGATCTTTCCACAGAAGAGCACGTTACAGTACAGTCAGTTAATAAAAGTGCTCGAAATGCGACGTTGCAAATCCATAGGTGTCTCCTTTGCGATGTTTGCCATCATTCCTTGGACTTATTGCGTGTACATAATGGATAGACTTTTAATTTGCGATTTGGTTATCCCCAAGGAAGGGCCGGCTCCAATTCAAATGATCTTAACGAACCTCGTTTGACCAGTTCATCCACAGCCTTATTTCCCTTGATATCCGTGTTGCTGGGAACCAAGGTGAATGTTACTACTTCCTTTGGGTGGCCACCTCATTAAGGACGCTTATGTAGTCCCAAGTCAGCCTTGAATCAACACTTAAGGAACTGATCGTTTTAAGTGTTGCCTGGCTGTCAGAGAAAATAGCGAAGCTTTCACCTTACTTAGTACATCTTTCTATTATATATACAATAATGAATTGCAGCAATCTCAGCCTGGAATACTGTCATATCCTTGTTTAACTTATCGAAAGGGCCTCCCTGGACTTCTTTTCGTCTAGAAAGGAAAAACCCAAAACTAACCAAAAAATCTTTCGGTAAGAATTCCCCAGTATTCCAGATATTTTTTACCGTTTCTTGAGCGACGAAATCCATCCAAGACAAACATACCTACCTGTGCATGTATTGAATAAACTGTTAACACAAACGGTTCTTATTTACATACACATATTTAAGTTTCAGCAATGTTCGTTGGGTAAGCCGACACCGACAGCGTAAACGACTCTGATCGGAAGTTAAACCACACTACTGACGTCATGCGCTCGGTCGTTCGCGTTGAAGCGTCGCGACGCCATACGTCAATGTAAATGTTAGCCGACGTTGCCGGGTATTATCAGCGCATTTATCGGTTAGATATGCTTCGATTTTGATTGACATAACGAGTGATTTACTGTTTTAGCTGACGGGTTCTTCGTTCGATTTCGTCGGCCCGATATAACACAATACAACAGCCGGTCATTTCATTATTCATATCGGTACGGATGCAGGTATCGTTGATTAGTTGATCGAGCGATTACGAAGTGGAATGATAAATGTTGTTTGATTTTAAAATAATAGCAAGTCCATTCTTTTGACATCAAAAATTCATATAACGAAGTACATCAGTAATACGATTATTACGAAATCGAATTAATCGGAATGTACTTGAATATTACTAATTACTAAGATTTATTACCACATCAAGTAAATACTGCTATTATTTAAAATTTGTGTAAATTAATTTTTTTTTGCATATTCGTTATCATTAGTAATAAAAACTAGAAAGCCGGGCCCGTTCACCCAGCTAACTAATTAGTCGTTTGATGACCGGTTATGCCCCAACTCGACAGAAAGCAGAAAGTCTGCGCTCCACCGAGAACGCACCACTTACGCCCCAACTCGACAGACCAGCCAAACCGCATCACTCTCCTCTCACCCCCATCTACACCGGTGACAAGTTTGGGATCGTCGGTACACCCTGCATATTCTTTATTCTTAATTCTCGCTGGAAATATATTATATATTTTAATTTCAATTTTCTTTTTCAAATGCCTCTTACTTTTAAAAAGACTCGACGCTCCGCGTCACTTTAAAATGATTTGCAATTCCTTAATTTTTAAATTTCTCTTAATTTATAAGCCCGAAAGCCTATCTGTGGCTAGGGGTGACAAAAGAATAGTTTCTTTGGAATTGTAATATTTCCTTTTTTATTTTTTTAGAAACAGTTGTAACTGGGATGCTATCATGATCTGGGTGACAGATGAAGTGTGATTAGGAATTTTTAATAATATAAAAACATAGAGGCTGTTTCACTTACAAGAGTTAATTTTACTATGTCATCCTTTTTATGAAACACCTAATATATTAGAATATATTTTCTAAAGATGCATAATGAACATTATATTACATCCCCAAGATATGAAACGGCTAACTAGCATACAGTCTGAGCAACAAAGGACGGATTTACTATCGCTGCACGCTGTATGGACTCTATTTGACGATACATCTTGGTTGATTTACGTAATGGGGCAGTACCAAGTTTATAAAAGAAAATAAATGGCTTGAATTCAAAGCATTTCGATACCTGAAAATAAAAATAACCATTTGCTTTGGTTGAAAGCTTTATTACTTAAAGAATAAATCAATTTTTACCAAAGTAAAGATAAAAGATAAACATGCAAACGTATAATAGTATTTTAAAACACAAGTGTCACAATGACGTTTATGTAATGCGAGTACAAGTTACGTAGTACAAAGTACGAGCATTACATGTCATTGTGGCACACGTTTTTTACAGTATTTTTTCTAATTTGCACATTAATCGCCTATATTACGTTCCCGCAAGAGTCCCCCCCACCCCGGTTAATATCTCATTACAGCACAGTATGCTGTAATAGCCATATCAGCGCTGCGTCGTCTTTTGTTTTAGCTTTATTACAGCATCCAATTAGAAAAACATAATTAATTTATATCGCAATCGTTCAGAGAACTTAAATCCATTACTGATGATAATATTCAAAATTCATATTTTCTATTTTATCCGATACTATTTTGTATTTTGACCATTCTATTCAAATAATTCATACGTTTAGATATTATTATTTATTAATGTTCAATTCTTTTTATATTCGTGTATTCATGACCTAGAAAAACGAACGTAAATCACACTATGCGCCACGTACAGTTATTTATTGATCCGGGCCTTTTCATTTTACGGAACCGATGCCGTTCATATCCGTAATTTAGTGGTGTTTACTATTGCTAGCGTCTTCTGTCCAAGGAAAAATGTATCGCTCCCAGAGAGAAAGTTCGCGAAAACACGGTTGTAGATTTTTGCCACTATAAAGTAGAAGTGCAGTAACTACGACAACATCAATTTTTCAATTATTTTAGATAATTTTACAAAGAAAATTAGAACATCCATGTTTTAATATTATTTATAACACATCAAGAGTTGCGCATTTGCAATTTGAAGTCTTATAAAACCTTTAAAATTACACGCATCTTAACCATTCGTTGTGAAAGTGCATCCATCGGTGTCCTCAACTCAGGAAGCGAAAAATAGCTAGCCAATTACGGTGTTACATACATCTTTAGTCGCTCTGCCTGCAGCGATACAATGCGAATTCCGCATTCTTCTTAGATTACAAAAAACACCATAACAAAAACGTACTACTACAAAGCAACAACTCACCGACGCTCGTGTGTTGGCTCGCAGGGAATTTAATATTTTTCCTTCAGGTTTTCTAATACTATGCGAAGCATCGCTTGTATGTGGAAGTATGCGTCCGGTAACGTTTGTTTTTCCGTTTTACACATGCACTTCTTCCTTATCTATAATCCGGGTAAATTTGGTTCCTTCCACGTCGTTAATCTCCCGCGAAAACTAATTTTAGGGTTATAAATATACATATGAGTACAAACTTGACATCACTGCAGTTATCTTAATTAAAGTTAGGTACTAGCTGAGTTACACAATTAAATATCTTCTCTGTGAACTACGTTTGGCTGTGAAATATGAAATATTATTGTAGAGTTTTAATGTTGGGTAATAGCCAGAGCGAGATGTTTCTCTTGCGTTTAGATCTATCCTATGCTATCATACAGCACATCTGACTTTAAGTCAAATTTCAATAAAATATAGGTTGATAATTCTTGTTTAGAATTCGAATTGGGGTAACTATGCAGACATATTATATAATTTGGATTGCACTGATTGTGTGATTAAATTTATCACACCGTATAAACAAGAAAACGCATTTTACCATAGCAATATTAGACATAAAATATAAAAGTTATTACCAAGTCTCCCCATGAGAATAATACAACGTGAGCATGAAACCTAACAGGCAAGATTATTATCCACTTGCAATTAGCTCAAGAGTAATGTGTGTATATCCGCATAATTATGCCGAAATAGTGGAGTGGAAAAACTCTTGTAAAATATACCCCGTATTATAAGCGAGATTTATAACAAAAATCCAAAAGAAAAAGTGAAAAAATCCTTTACCACAAAAATTAAAGATACAAATCTAAATACGTATTTCGGCAACTAAGTTGCCATCTTCAGTAGAAAAACAAGTGAAGAGCAGTAGTGTTTTCGACTAAGGTAAACCTTGGAAGATATGCTCTTCACCAAATCACTAGTGGAATAACACTGACATCCTTTACAAACAACAAGGCTTATATACTATCTAAATCTAATGGAACGTGACGAACTAGCAATTAAGTTAATAATAATTCGTATAAGCTGGACTCGGGTATTGATCCTTTGTCGGAATTCATTAATTTACATTTGTTTTTAAGTATATAAATACTTTCGTAACTATCTAATTCTCTAAAATTATTTACACTAAATACGTATTTAGATTTGTATCTTTAATTTTTGTGGTAAGGGATTTTTTCACTTTTTCTTTTGGATTCTTGTTATAGTTTTCAAGCCACAGTCTTCACCCATCACAGGAGCGAGATTTATGGCACGTATTTCATTAAGATGAGAATGTGCTTGCTGAAATTTTACATGAATCTTCACCCTACAGCTATTCGTTACATTACGTGATGCGGGGCCTTCATTGAAATTTATTGCAGATGATCAAATATTTTACGTCCTCAAGAATGATGGTCGATATTAATATTTGTAGAAATTGCCTTTCGTTGTTCTCGAGGGAAAAGGATTTAGTGGTGATGTTGTTTACGACATCACAATGATGTTGAGAAAATTAAGTGATAGTATAGTAATTTTGCTGTAAGGTAATTCCAGTGTTTTTGTGTCAAGGAATACATAATAATATTAGGATGTATTAATGCGATATAAAAACATATCACACCCGTGAAATTTAACAAGAACACAGAACAAACAAGGAAAATATAAAAGATATTAATTTTATTTTCAGAGAAAGTTTGAGTTTATTTGCGTTACAAACCATATTTTAATTACTTGATTTAACATTTAAAATTTTTACTTGTCAAGCAAGAGTCATCTAGCGGCGGAACAGCAAATTAATGAGATCTGTAATTTCAAATTTCAGTTTTAAATTGTTATAAAATAAGAGTTTTATTGTTTCTTTTATATATATATGTTAGTGTCTAAGAACCTCAATTAAGCGAAAAAAGAAACAATTAAAATATGTTACGTTAAAATTCGAAAGTGAACGATCTTCTCATATGAATTCAGCAAAAAGTTGCACAAAATTGTAAAATTTAAAGGGAAAATAAAGAAATAAACTGAAATTTAACCCAATTTTCCTGAGAGAAAGAATATCGAGGTCAGTATTAATAATAATAATTAAATAAAGAAATATATTTTCAACACCAGACGTACCAGGAGCGGTAAAAATAAAACAGGAGCCGAGACTTTCCTGAGAAACCTAATATCGAACCTCATATCAAGAAAGAAACCACTAAAATCGACCATCGGACAAGATATTAACATATACGATATCGTAAAAATATTTTGATAAACTTGTGACGTTTTCTTACGAGAACTAAAACCAAGAAAAAACAGTTAAAAATCATAAATATAATACAGTGAAGGAAAAGACATTATAAAAACATTACATACCCAAATAGATTATTTAATTTACCTATTTATTTTGTGTTTTGCTTTTTTTGTAATCCAATACACCGCTTATTAAGAACCACAAACTTGCACACTTCATCAAAAATCTGGCGGTAAACTATTTGGTCAGTACCAACCCGCATTTAGTTCCGTTTAAAGCTGATTCTCAAGTGACCAAGTAAAGGCTACCGAATTAAGGCGGCAAGTTTGAAAGGCAATCTAGTAATGTTGAATACGAATTCATGAATGAGATACATTTTTATATTTTTTTAAAAGAGTCATTACTATCGACGTAATATATAATTTTTTTATATTACAATATGTTTCAGAAATAAAGTATCAGATATACTTTAATAGCAGTTAAGGGGGAAGGGGAATACTATTGTAATATTAATTAGTAGTAAGTAGAAAGTACTTTTCTCTGTGTAATGTGTAGCAAAGAAGCACGATTGCTTCTTTGCTCAAATGATGTTATTAAATTGTAGCGAAATACCAGCAACTTAATAAAAATGTTTAACTTATGAGCAACTGACCATTTTTGTTCGATGAGTGGAGTTTAACCTGCCCATCTCTGTATTTTTGTTCCTGTTCATTACGTAGTGCTCCGTTACTTCTTCCATATTTAGAATTTAAACTTTATTCCTGGTAAGAAATCATTTTAAGAACGAAATTCCACTTCATACTAAAATTATTTGTATTACTTTTACCTGGGTACTATCTTTTCGCTGTTATTGTTAAGATTTACCCAATTTGAACTAAAAAAAAATCAGGATTTTAAAAGCATGACTGAATTCATATAAATAAGATATGATCATCTAATTACGTGTTACACTGCATATTTAATTAAACCGATTCAGAATAACCCGTGTACCAAAAAATTTAATAGAGATATAATACGCTGATATCTCATTCCAATAAAAAATTCAAAATAAACTACTAAAAAATCATGAAAATTTCACCTCCATATTATTGAAAATAGCGCATTAGAATCCTATCCGTAAATAAATTCATTTGCATGCATGGGTATGCGTACATAAAAATAATTTATGTGCCAGTATGCGAACCATTTATAATTAACAGACACAGCGACATGAAATCTAATTTCCTCATTAACCATTTGCATTCCGAATTCTGGATGCACTAGGGTAAAATTTAATAACGTCCCTAAACTAAATCATGTTTCGGGCGAGCTGGCCAAATCGGGTGTATCTAATATTCACGAATGCATTCCAAACAGATAGGACTCGTCTTCGTATGGGGATCTTATAGTAAGCCAGCTTCAAACAGTCGCGTTATGTTATGAATTACATAGATACATTGCCCGTATTGTTAACGTGATCAAAAACAGTTTATTTTTTCTTGGAAACAGCATTGTAACACGTTACTTCTACACGTATTATGGCTGCCTCCAGCAAAAAAATACCTGTTTTCTCAAGGCATTAGAATAAAGTTTTGTGATTGCTCCGTGTTATGGTATAAAAAGAAAATGGGGATAGACATACATTTTACATATAGCCGTATGCAGAACTTGTTTTGTCATCTAATCATAAAATAATACCTACTAACTTACATGGTAAAAACTATATGTAAAACAAGTCCCTCTTAAAAATCTGTAAGAGTTTAAATACAATATCAACATATGTATGTATATTAGTCGCGTCACGTCTATCGCCAGACGCTAGAGGCACGCATGCAAGTGTTTCTTTTCCAATTCACTAATCTCCCTCTTCAACGTAATATATAACATTACATTCGGTCTTCCTGATTTCAATTGTCTACCCACAGACCTTGGGGACCATCTATTCTGCAACTTTTTCAGCTCACTTGTGAGGACTTTCCCCAATTTCTCTGCAACTTTTGCAGCTTACTTGTGAGGACTTTCCTCAACTTACTATGCGACTTTTGCAACTCTCCTGTAACGACTTTCGTCAATTTACTCTTATTTTATTATTATATTTTTTCCTTACCTCTTATCATCTTGGATCGTTATACATTTCTGAAAGTGATCTGCCGCGATTACAGTGCAGATGCGTCTAGCCCTTTTCTGAGATCTTCTACCTCATATCTGCCGATGACAAGTTCTCTAACAATACGAAGAGGACCCTTCTGGGATGTAACTTTCGACTGCTGCCTGTAGCTGCTTCACTATTCACCCTTATTGGTAGATTTATTGAGACCACTTTGAATTTGTTTAATATATTTATCCCAATTGTCCGATTCTTTTATAATAAATAATTGTTCTATTGTACATCTCACACTGACCGTTGGGCCGCGGTGAAGATGCTGCATTCAAGATGTGTTTAATGCCATAAGTTCGACAAAACACGCGTAAAAGCTGTTCCCCATATACTAACTATTTTTTTATGGTACTCCAAATAAATGTATCACATCCATTCATGCCTTTACCACATCATTTGCTCTCTGATCACGTATTGGTTCAATGATGTGTGAATTTTGTAAATTCGTCTCCAAGAACGAATAGGAATTTATTTTTTCGGTTGCTAGTTTCAAAGGGGCCGACATGATCTATGTGTACTGCATGGAACGGAATTGGAGATTTTTCTATTGGATTTAATTTACAATATTTTTTCCACATATTCTTTTATAATACGCATAATTTAGCAACGCGTTTATTTATTTATACAGAACTACATTTTATGAAAGGTTCCTTTCATTTAATATCTACTCCTTATACAATTCATTCCAGCCAGCCAGTCTTAAAACATTGGGTGTGGGACCATTCGAACGCGCGCTTGTGCAGTATGTGTATGAAAGACAGAGATACCTACCATTTTTTTTTTCGTTCCTTGTCTTTTTCTTTTTTTTTTAATTTTCTTTAATTTACATCGCAGAATGCTTAGCATAGTTTGTAGTTTTAGGCATTTATCTATATGCAGTAGTGTTACTGCTACTGTTATGGTATTATTTTTATACATATTAAGGATACAGTGTAAAAACAGGGGGTGGCATTCGCTATCCGTTTGAACTGCTCCTTATGGTTCAGCACAATCATTTTTTTGTTGGTTTATTAATCTTTTCTCTTGTTTTTTGTTTCTCCTTATTTCTGTAACGTGCTGAATAAAGAAATATTATTATTATTATTTCACACATTTTCAACTTGCGTATTCAACCACCACCTTGCAATTCGAGGCAAAATTAATTTTTTTGCGAATGTTGCTCTCAACGCATTACAATCCGTTACCACCATAAATTTAATAACTAAGAGATATGCGAGAAAATACCACAGTGCCAAAACTACAGCCATTGCCTCTAATTCATAAGAATGCTGATGTCTTTGATCTGGTGTGGTTTCCTTACTAAAATACGAAACAACATATTGGTTGCCCTGGTTATCAAACTGAAGTAACATTGCACCAACGCCTTTTGAACAAGCATCAGTATGTAAAATTCTTATAATTTCTTCAAAGGCATGCTACTGAGGGGCATTCCACATTCAATTAACTCCTTTTCGAATTAGTCGCGCGAAAGGCTCCACAATAAGAGCATGGTCCTTACAGCTACATAAAGCAGCTGCTCCAACAGATGATGGGTATAATTAAGAAGGCAAAGTTAGAGAACGCCTTCCAGGACAAAGGAGATCACAACAGATCTGAATAGGCAATGATTTCATCAGCTGCTATCATTTACTATTAATGGAATTTATGTACTTTTTATTTGTTTTTATTTTAGGATACTTCTCACTTTTATACATATTTTTTTAAGCATCGTTTAGTGCGGTAAAAATCAAATATTTATGGTCTTTTAATCGACCAAATGTATCGTTTAATTCATATCTAAACTATAAAAATAGCACGCATATTAATTCTGGATGAATGTACTGAGAGTGTAATTTTCACACTTAATCATAATAAATAATCATTTACAAAGGAGCAAATGGCAAATATCTAAATGTGTTTCTATTGAACATACATATTTTCAATAAATTCCATAGCTACGCATCAGTTTTCCATTATGCAATGATTTTCTTTGTCAATTTGTTTCTTTATTTGCAATTTCCGCTGTAAAACCTGTGATGATATACTTTTATATATACATACGTGATATATTTTTCCTCACGTGCGATATCAATGGAAGAAGATCTCATTATGTAGAACAAACAAGTTCGTAAAACACACTTCATTTGCATAGATCTACATATCGGTATTATCGGCCCAGTAAATTGGATAATATTAGGGATGATATAAAACGCTAAAGTGGAGGCAAACAAAGCAGTTAGCTTCGCCGAAAGACCCTTCCGAAAACACTTGTGCCAAAGATATTATCGGAGCGGAGTTGAAGCGTTATCGCTGGCATTTTACGGGTTTATAAGATGGGAAAATCGGGGAACATTCGACCGCTCTTAATGTCGGTTGTTATTTTTTCATCGAAAAACCTTCACTGCATCCTCCTTTTGTGCTTTGGACAGACGAAGAAGCGATGGAAACGGAATCTAGGCCAAACTTAGTTATGAGATTGTCAAGTTCGGCGATATAATGCGCGTAGTGAAAGTGTGAGGAAAACCACGGCTTCACGATGAACGAGGAAGGGATTACGTCGCGTCAAATGAGATTTAAAGTTCGGGATAAAGCAAAGACCGGCAGTTCTCGAAACCTTTACGACACCATTAATAAATAAACATAAACGGATGTACTATGTAAATTATGGTTGAGGTACAACCGAAACAACAACTTTGTTTGTGGTTTAAAGGTTGTAGTGGTACAAAAATACTTTTTGACTGCAATGTGCAATTTTTTTTTTTCTTACAGTGTGAAATCATTAAATAAATGCTTTTCTGCTTTAACTGTAATTTTTAAACTTTGACCAACTAATTCAAAAAAAAAGCACATAGTAAAGTTAAATATTTATTCAACATGGATTGTTTTGCTTTACAAAAAAAAGAAGCAGTTTGCTCTGACTTTGTTTGACCTGTGAGACTGTAATATCACTTTGGACAATATTCCAGGGTAAAGACTGCAGTTTTACCTCCTCTTTTAACAACAAGTCAAGACCTCGAATGAGACTATTCAATTGCGTTTGACTCAGTTTGTGCGGTTTCTCAAAATCAGGGTAATGGGATGCAAAAGGCTTGTTTGGGCTTCTCATAACCAGTTTTAAGATTTAAATTTTGTTCAATCATCTGCCGTACAAAATTTTATTACTCGAAATGTCCTGCCACAAAGTCTCTCGTGTTTTCAACAATTTATCGATGCGACTAGGCTGATGGGGACCCAAGAGACATTCTGAATAATAAAATTTCGCCTCCTCAAAGCTTTTGGAGTGGAGTAGGAACTGGTAAACCGTTAGGATTCGGATGTTAAACTGTTCCTCCTTCCTTCATTGACAATCTTGTTTCTATAGGTGGGGTGACACAGAAATAGCAGCCACCTATTTTGCATACCAATACTAAATAAAATATCTTTGAAACTTGTAAATCTTAAAGTTCTTATATTGGAGATTACGTATCATTTCAATGGAACAAAAGAGAAATTCTTCCAGTAGATTTGCAACATGATTCCGTTCCGTTTACATGAAAGCTCGTTAATTCTTCACGAGCAATATATTTATTTTATATAGCGCCGAAAATGGCGAAATTGAAACATACACAATTTTTATGTACTAAAACTGGAGGTAGAAAGCCAAGTTGTGTAAATTTAAATTCGGACCATAACGCGTTCGCTTGTAATTACAATGCCCGCGCATTTTTTTCCCTACGTTGTTAAATGGATTTGTCAGTACGCTAACAAAATTTCGAATCACTTCTTTTTTAGAATTCCCATGAAAACCGTGAAATATGTCACGTAGAATAGTACTAAAACTGTTTAGCTCCTGAAATTGGTGTTTTCTCAGCACGAGAATGATTGTTACTCTCTTTGCTATTTTCTCATATTGGTCAACTTTTTTTCTGTGAAGATACTAATATTAAATATAAAAAATTGTGCATAAGAACGTACAATACGACAACAAAACAAATTGCTCGGAAATATATAGGTCATGCTTTTTTATGCTTCGTATTCCTGTTGTAAATTAATAGAATGGACACAGATTTATTTATCATTCAGTTAATTATCTTATCTACTATTAATTACGTCTGAATATCTGGCAGCATGCGATTTGCGGTTAGAAACGTTTATGTGACAAGCGCTTTCATTTTTCATACTCCAATATTAGATTAACTCTGGTTTTTGCACAAACTTCTACTATAAAATGAATTCTAATTCTCTTAATTAATCAGAGTTTATCCACTCCATCAACAAAAGGAACGGGCATTACATCAAGAAAAATTAAAACTACATAGAGCTCGTCTATTAATTAAAATTTACCCCATAACTGCGCGAAGTTCGCGGACTAAAAGTTACATAAAATACGGTCCGTCGGGATAGACCCGTCCGCGGGCCGGCAAAATTTCAGAACTTTTCCGATGATCCGGCCGCACGTAACTGGGACAAATGCAGGGGATTTAAATTAAGACCTACCTAATGTAAATCGTCCGTATATATGGTGATGACGTATTCGAAAAGTTTCTGAAAGTTCCTTCGAATGATAATCGCCTTTGTTCTACGCCGACGATAAAAAACTCCCGGAATGAATTTGATTTACGGGCGAACATAAAAAAAAGACGTCACTCCCTTTGCTATCTTCTTCGAACAGAGCAAAGTCGTAGCCTGGGTAAATATACTGTGTATTTTCAGTTTCTCTAAAAGGAATAATAAATTTTCACGCATAAAAGGAGATCTTCCCAGTGAATATATGAGTCTATAAGTTCGATTTTTTATGGCAATGGAATATTTCTACTTGCTACCTATTTATAAATGTAAAATTTACCGAAGGGGTATTTTATATTTTATATTGAAAGTAAAACGTGTTCAAAATACCAAAAATACGATTTCAGAGTTTGAGGATATAGCATATATATATCCAATAAGAGAAGGATGACAAAAGGATATAATTGAGATATGCGAGAAGACATACAAAAAGCTTTCCTAGAAAGTTTTGCTATTTATATTGTAATAAAAGCTGTAGGTAGATATAGATATAGTAAATAATAAACACGACAATACTTTCTTCTAGTGATAAATTTCAGTTTTCAAAATAGGAAATAAATTTACACGGGTATTCAAAAAGATGGGCTCAATTTAGTTAATTTTTAATTGAGCGGGCGGTTTTCTGCGTACCATTTCGTCTCCGATTCGGTATTGAACCACCAGCTAGGAAAAGCATAAGCCGTTAGTCTAAGTAATTTCAACACTGTATGTCTCTGCGAAGGAAAAAGCCCGGCCCGTCCGCATGTGTCAGAGAATAACGTCAGACAACTAGAAGGACTTTTGTTCATAGTCCAA
Source organism: Cetonia aurata (assembly GCA_949128085.1). Taxonomy (NCBI): domain Eukaryota; kingdom Metazoa; phylum Arthropoda; class Insecta; order Coleoptera; family Scarabaeidae; genus Cetonia; species Cetonia aurata. The sequence goes on along the minus strand of OX421882.1, from coordinate 10,912,505 downwards.
GTCAACCAGCAGAGCTAGTAGATAAGTTTATGGATCATTCTTTTTACGAAAAGCACTGCTAGTGGAATAACGTACCAAGACCTGTTCGAACAATGGTTTTCTTCTAGACTTACTAAAGATTCACAAGACTTCATTTTCTAACAGCATGGTGCATCGTCCCATTGGCATCGTGATGTCAGAGGATTTTCAAATCAATCTCTTCCTCGGCGATGGATAAGTTACAATTGCCCAATTCGTTCAAGAAGAGTTATTATTTTTTTTTTACCTGAAAGTTCCTTGTGAAAAAATGTTAGAATGTTGTCCGACGCTACACCATACATGATAAAATCCGCACAAAATTAATTTTTTTTATAGTAACATATGTATTTGTATGCAGCTTGATAATTTAGACTAGACGTTAAACTAAAATTACATCTAAATTGGCATTAAATATAATTTTTCAAACATTAATAGAATATTAACAAAACAAAATTGTATTTGCACACCTTTTCAAAGATACTGAATTCACTAATCAATATTTGAAGTATTGCTTTAAATGTCATAATGGTTTATGCTATGCAAAACTAATTCAGAATCCGTTGCTCTGCAAGAGCTAATGGAATTCAGATCTCCAACAGCGGATATTACATATTTATCACAACCTAACTTGTTCTATTAAATTTCAACTATAAATTTCCTATAGTTAATGTTACCAGAAAGTTACAGCTGAAATCCTAAAGTAGCTATATACATATATTTACCTTTATAATTGTATATGAATTTGCGATAGGAAACTAAATAAAACTAATAATAAGCGGTAACTTACCCAATTGTCCCGGTCCTGGTACACTTTGCACAGGGTGAAGGGATAGGGAAAGACTAAGGATGGTCTAGGATGTGCTTTTAATGAACTCGCGACGCGGGACAACTGCGATTTTACTAAACGGAGCGGGTGTGACTATTTGTGCGGATAATACAACTATGAATTCTATCGTGCGACTGCGAATGTGTATCTGAATTCCTATCTTCAACTAAAAACGCGTACAAACCAAAAAATAGAAAAACAGATATTCAACAAAAATAAGTAAGATATATACCGAGTGAAGTTTATTGAAACTGGCGTAAACATCCCCCCGGCCTGAAAGTGATGCAATCAATTTCAAACAGCAATAAAGTATTCTAAAAAAAATTAAACCAAAGAATGAATGTAACTAAAAAAAAAAAAAAAAAAAAAAAAAACTTTAAGCGAAATTATTATTACTAACTAACTATTGCGAGGGTAAAGGACATAATTTTACCACTGGTCGTTCATAAGTAGTGTTTTGTGTCCGAACTGTAGCTACTCTTATAATACCATCTTTGCCTGGGTATACCTCTTCAATGATTCCCAAAGGCCAGTGAAGAGGTGCAATATGATCTTGTTTAATAAGAACAAGAGTTCCCACTTTGACTGGGCATGCCGGAGTATTCCACTTCATGCGAATTTGCAAAGTATTCAAATATTCTATATGCCATCTTTTCCAAAAAGATTGAACTAAATTATCTAACATTTCTTTGCGGGTAAGGAGATTCACTCCTTTATTCAAAACATCTATGGCTGGCAAAAACGTTAAGGGTGTAAGTGTTAAAAAATGGGCAGGTGTTAATGGCTGTGGATCTGAAGGATCCGAACTAAGCCAAGAAAGGGGCCGTGAATTCAATAATGCTTCGATTTGTGTCAAAATTGTGCTAAACTCCTCAAAAGATAAAATTTGTGTGCCTACGACTTTAAACAAATGAGTTTTAACACTCTTATTTTGAGCTTCCCAGATACCTCCCATGTGAGGAGCATTGGGTGGAATAAACCTCCAGTGAATATGCTTTGAAACAAGTTCTTGATTTATGGTAAATTTATATTCGCTAGATAGAACAAATTTGTTTATTTCATCTAATTTACCTTTTGCTCCCACAAAATTAGTTCCATTATCCGAGTACATGGTAGATATAGGACCGCGACGAGCTAAAAAGCGTTTAAATGCATTTAAAAAGGTGTCTGTAGACAAATCAGACGCGAGCTCCAAGTGCACTGCGCGCGTAGCCAAACAAACGAACAAACAAATGTATGCCTTTTGAGCTTTGATGCCTCTTCCTCTACTACAAGTGACATAAAATGGCCCCGAATAATCAACGCCAGTATTTAAGAAAGGTTTGGCTTGGGTAACCCGTGGCAAAGGCAAATCAGCCATGAGCGGAAATGTAGGCTTCGGATTATTTCTAAAACAAACGTTACATTGATTTACTCTCTTGCGGACTATACCACGGCCAGAGAGTATCCAGTATTTTTGTCTAAGTAGTGATAAAAGTAAATGTGGTCCTGTATGCAGATGCTTGCGGTGATAATGATCGATAATTAAATTTGTATATGGTTCATTTTTTGGCAATAAATACGGGTGTTGCTGATCAAATGTTAAGTTAGCGTTTCTCAAGCGTCCGCCTACGCGAATTATGCCGTCAGAAATAAAAGGATGTAGCTTCCTTAAGTGCACTGGAAAATTACCCTTCCTCAAAATTGACAATTCGCTGCGAAAAACCTTCATTTGTACAACGCGCAATAACACTTGTTCAGCCCTATCTAAATCTGACAGCGTTATTAGTCCTTTACTAGGCAACAATTTTAAAAATCTGCAAACATACACAGTAGTGTTCAATAATTTTGACCAAGACGATACTCTACAAATTAAATCATAAACAGGATGCGAAAATGGTGTTTCGTTTATGTTATGCAATGCTAAAGATTTCTCTTCTAGCGATGTGTTTATATCTTGCGGTAATTCTTTAATCGGCCACATTTGCTCTGCCTGACAGAGCCAACTAGGACCGCTCAACCACAAAGAGTGGTTTATCAAAGAGGCGGGTGTTAATCCACGCGAAAGACCATCTGCGGGATTTTCTACACCATTAACGTGATACCAAAATTGGGGTTGTATGATTTCTTGAATTTTAGCAACACGATTTGCTACAAATGTATTCCAGCGATGCGGAGATGCTTTTATCCAACTAAGGGCAACCATAGAATCCGAAAATGCATAAACTTTAGAAATAGGAACACGCAAACTATACGAGCTTAAAATTGACGTCATTAATTTTGCTAGCAAATGTGCGGCACAAAGTTCTAAACGCGGAAGTGATATTGTTTTTACAGGTGCTACCTTAGATTTAGCACTAACTAAAGCAACTTTAATACTTTTGTTTGGCATAACATTATGAATATAAACAACAGCACCGTAAGCTTTTTCAGATGCATCGGCAAAACCTACAACTACTACAGCGCTATCCGGAAATACAGATATGTGACGAGGCACATGAAAGCTTTTTAAATTTGGAAGTTCCTTAGAAAATTCTTCCCAAGATTTGATTATAGCAAGCGGCGGTTCTATATCCCAATCCAGTTTGAGTATCCACAATTGTTTTATCAACAGTTTTGCAAATAATGTAATAGGTGCAATTAATCCAAGAGGATCGTATATTTTGGCTATCGTGGATAACATACTACGTTTGGTGCATTTTGGTTGCGTTTCATTAACTAAAAATGACAATGTATCAACATCGGCGTTCCATTTTAGTCCAAGTACTTTAGATGTTTTATCGCTACTAAAGTCTACAACATTCGGTAAGCAACTTTCTAAAGGAATATCTTTTAAAAATTCAGTAGAATTACTACACCATTTAGCAATTTCGAAACCCCCGGCCCTGAACAACTCTACCAACTCGCGATACAGTTGCTGCGCAGATTTCAAATCAGGCAGGCTACTAATAAAATCGTCCACGTAAGTATCCCTTAATACCGTTTCAGTCGCTATCGGAAAACGACTGCCTTCATCTAAAGCTAGTTGCTTAATCGTTCGCAAAGCCAAATAAGGTGAAGATCTTAAGCCAAATATAACGCGATTAAATTGATAGACCTGTAAAGGCATCTCGGGCTTATTTCTCCATAAAAGCAATTGAAATTGTTTATGTTCAGGAGCAACTAAAATTTGGTGAAACATCTTTCTCAAATCAGCGGTTATTGCTAAAGGCATTAATCTAAAATTTAGAAGAATTGTGAATATATCGGTATGTAATTTTGGGCCAGTGTATAAAACATCATTCAGAGACTTCCCACTAGTGGTTTTAGTACTACAATCAAATACTATGCGTAATGGAGTGGTTGTACTATCCGGTTTAAATACGCCATGATGGGGTATAAAATAATTAGGTTCTACAATTTCAGTGTCCGATACCAAAGTCATATAACCCTTATCTATTTGGTCTTGCATAGCACTTATATAACAACGTTTAAGTTTCGGTGAATCTTCAAATCTTTTCTCTAAATAATGAAATCTATTGCGTGCTATATTGAAGGAATTACCCAAACAGGTGGGATTCTCTTTGAACGGTAAAGAGACGGTATAGCGACCAAAGCTATCGCGTTTGTGAGTGGAAGTGAAGATACTTTCACATTTAAAATCATCATCGCTAATTACATTTGCGTGCGGAACTTCTTCCAATTCAAAAAACTGCTTTAAAGAGGATTCTAAAGGTTCTACAAAAGTACAAAAACTCTGAGTAATACTGTCACTACAAGATATGGTTGGCGCTTGGCCCAAAACGATATAGCCTAAAGTAGTCTGAAATGCTACCGGCGAATTAGGTTGGCCAGTAACCTTTGCAGACCCTAATATTTGGGCAAATAAATTGGCACCTAATATGCCATGTATTTCTGAAGGTTTATCAAATGACGGATCTGCTAATGACAATTGCCTTAAATAGTCTAAATTTTTAACATTTACATGTTGCGCGGGCAAGTTTTCACTAATCTTATCAATTACTAAGGCATTTAAAGTATATATAAATTTAGAGTCGTGATGCGAACTAACAACAATGTCTACGTGACCTTTCACAGGTTTTTCGTAGCAACCAATTCCTTTAACTGAGGAAGCAACTTTATGAAGCGGTAATCCTAAATCTCTACAACATTTTAATGTAATGAAATTTGACATACTTCCAGAATCTATCAGTACTCGAATAGACCTCTGGCCATAGGGAGTAGCAATTTTAACTATAGCGGTTGACAACAAAATAGTATATTTCGAGGAAGCATCTAATTGTATATTTGTGGGCGACATTGAGCAAAGGCTACTAGTGCTAGCTATAGGATTCGATTCAGGATTATTATCATTTTGCGGAGCAGGCTTTCTTTCAACGGGCGGTTTATTCCAATGTAACAATGTATGGTGGCGTCCAGAACAACAACTACAAGTTTTTGATGAATGGCAATCACGAATGCGGTGGCGAGAGCTTAGACAATTCAAACACAAATTCTTTTCTTTAGCGAGTCTATATCTATCAACCGGTTCCTTGCTAAGAAAATTATCGCATTTGTAAATTGAATGGGCACTATTACAGATTTTACAAAGGTCAAAATTTGAAGTATTTTTAGTATCATTACTAACTATAAAAGAATGAATAGGTTTTTGCGGCGAAGGCTTGCTAACTTTAGTAATGTTAGGCTCAGTTTTACTAGTTCGAGACAAGATCCTTGTTTGTTCTGTAATAAATTTTAAAATTTCGTCATATGTCGGCAAATTATGACTGCGACCAGGGCGAGATAATTCAAATAAGCGAAATGTTTCACTGTCTAATTTTGTAAGAGCGATATGTGATATTACACAATCAAACAGATCAGTAATATTTAAAGTTTTTAACGCTTTAACTGCAGTATCGAACTTTTCTAAAAACGCATTTAAACAATGAGATGATTCTCGTTGCGCTGGTTTAAATTTCAAAATTTGATCTATGTAATATGTAGCTAATGAACGGGGATCCTGATATTTTTCTACTAATGCTTTCCAGATAATTTCGTAGTTATCAGCAACAAGAGGAATACCAGTACAGACTACTAATGCTTTGCCGCTAAGTTTCCCAATCAAGTAATGCAGTTTACTAATAGCATCTAAATCGGTATTGTCATGTATTAAACTTTTAAAAGTTTCATAGAAAACAGGCCATTCCATTATATTTCCTCCAAAACTAGGCAGTTCTATTTTTGGAAGTTTTACTACAGTTGTGGCGTTGGTTGATTGATTTTGATTTTCTGATTTAGATTCAAATAAAGGCTTTGCAGTGGCTAGAATGTTGCAATATATATCCAACATGCTATCGATTGGTTTAAAATTTGGCATATAGTTGTCATCAATCTCTAACTTAAGTTCATTAATTGAATCTACAGTTTTTATGAAGTCGCGTTTCGTTTCCTCCAGCAATTGATATTTAATTTTAAATTCTTTTAAAACTGGTGCGGATTTAATATTCAAACTAAGATCATATAAATTTTGTATGCGAAGAAACAAATCTTCTTTTTTAGCTTCTAAAAATTTTAAAGCAATTTCCTTCTTAGTAGGTGGCATTTTTAAATTCTAAATATTTGAAATGTATGTTAATATTTCCAACAAATTGTGAAAATGTACTAAAAGTGTTTGGACACAAAAACCACCAACGTGAAAAACCAATTCGAGAACACCTGTGATGACCTTGAATGCTTGTGCTGTTTAAAATTGACCAATGTTTTAACGTATGCATATACTACTAAAACTTTAAATTGAAATAAAGCTACTAAATTTAAGCTCCAACTATTTTTTTTAATGAAATGGTTAATTAACTATAATTAACCGATTCGCGAATATCTAAAATCTATCCGTATTTCTATCCGTGGCTCGAAGGACCAAAAAATATGTATATGAATTTGCGATAGGAAACTAAATAAAACTAATAATAAGCGGTAACTTACCCAATTGTCCCGGTCCTGGTACACTTTGCACAGGGTGAAGGGATAGGGAAAGACTAAGGATGGTCTAGGATGTGCTTTTAATGAACTCGCGACGCGGGACAACTGCGATTTTACTAAACGGAGCGGGTGTGACTATTTGTGCGGATAATACAACTATGAATTCTATCGTGCGACTGCGAATGTGTATCTGAATTCCTATCTTCAACTAAAAACGCGTACAAACCAAAAAATAGAAAAACAGATATTCAACAAAAATAAGTAAGATATATACCGAGTGAAGTTTATTGAAACTGGCGTAAACAATAATGCTCCTTTATGGAAATAACCAACTACACGGGTAAATCTGGGTCAAAGTTAACTTCTATATTTCCGTACATATATACATCAATAAGTATATATCTTCCTTGTTCTTGAAAGAGTTGTAATTGGTCCCAGAGGAAGATACAGAGGCTTATGACGTTTATATGATCGCACAAGTAAAGAATGAAATTATGATATGAGAATATTAATTCCCTCTTGTGTATGCATTCGATTTAAGGTGATATGTGGCCTAACAGAAGTAATATTGAAATGTGTTAGTTTTATGACAGAAATTTTAATAATAATTTAGATATAGGTATGCCAAATGCCGTGGATTTCTGGTACTAATCAATGAAATACGAGTACTTGTTTCCAAATAATAATACTAATTTATGTAGGATTTCCTATAAATATTCTGTAAAAAAAAAGGTTGCATCCTAAGTTTTTGATTGATTAGACTTATATAAAGCTAAATATAAGTATAAATATATATTTTTAATGTTTCTGCAGCATTATTTCCTCAACATCATTACTAATAAAAATAAATCATCTACACAAAAACTGAGGAAGTATTTTATACCAGCAAACTTGCTTCATAATTAGGATAAAATATCTGAAGAAGTTAGCAAACACTCGAGAAGTAGACAGAAAACTTTTCTGCTCCACCATAGCAGCAGTTCGTGTTGAATAAAATATTTTTTATGCTTACCAAGGAAATAAAGAAAGGCAAACCCAAGAAAATGTTGCGTTAAAATCTTACGCCATTTAGCTTGCTTATTTCTGGTAGTTTCCCGTCCCTTAATTGTCCTCTCTTTTTTTGTACTTATCGTTTCTAGAGATTATTATGAAGAAGAAAAAAAAAACGTGAGAAGGAACAAAAGATTTCCAAGAACAAACTTTATTTCATTTGACGAGCTCCATAGATATACGAATGTGTAACATCTATAGTAAGAATTAACCACAGATAGGGCCGAAACTTTTCGCATCTAGGAAAAGAACGGTAGACTAAAGAATTAATAGTCTCGGGAGGAAATTTAATCCCGCCAAAGGGCTACTCATCACCCGAAACAACCGTTCTGTCCGTCGATTTTCGTGCTAGTGGGCGGCGAACGCATAATGAAATTAAAGTTATGGGTGGATAGCAGCAGAAGCGATGAAACCTCCTCCAGGGCTTAAAGATTGTCGGGCATCCCATCCTATGAATATTGAAACGCACGCAAAATTTGGGTAATCTAACTAGGCGACGAATGCGTTTGTTGATGTGCCAACAATTGATTATCTTACATCTGGTTTAATTTAATCAGAGTTGGTTGTCGTAAATTACTTGCTATACGTTGCAGATTTTGCACAATTTAGCATACATATTTGAGGTATTTATTAGTGAATATTACATATGTATTAAATCAATTAAATTAAATTTTACTGCTATTCATGAAAGAATTAATCCAGAAGTCGACTAAAGTAAATCAAAAATTTAAGTTTAGACTTTTAAAGCAACTGGGTTCGTTAATAAATAATCTGTGCATTTATTGTAGAAAACATAGTATGTAGAATTATGGGTATTTCATGATAGTTCACTAAATAAATAAATAATAAATAAACCGTTATTCAAAAATACGACAAACAAATGAAGATATATGCTTGAAATTACTCGAAAAAAAAATATATATACAGGGTTAGTAAAAAGTCCCGGAACGGTCGAATAACTTTGTTATTTGAAAATTATGATTTCTGAAATTTGGTATGGGGGTATAGTTAATATAAATGCATTTTATGCAATACAGTTAATATTTTTTTCACTTCCGGTTTAATCGGCAATACGTCCAACTTTTTTTTTTTAAATGGAACGCCCAGATTTTTTTAACACTTTTGAATGCAAAATAAAAAACTATGTTCAGGAAGTATTAAGATGTTTATTTTTATTCACAAGAAAACAGTTAAAAATTAAAAAAGTGTCCTAATACAGAAAAATCAAGCTACCTTTGAAAAAAGTTGTTGTTTAGTGTTTGCATTCTTTTTGCCGTCACATTTGACAATTTTAAAAGCGTTTTAACTTTTGCATCGCTATAAATTTACTTATTTTAAACATTGACACATTTGAAAATGGCAGAAAAACTTACTGAATCAGAACGAATTGAGATATTAATGATGCGTGGGTACGGTGATCGTCAACGTTCTTTTGAAGAGGTTCGTATTTTGTTTAATACTGTTTATCCGGATCGTCACATTAGTAAAAGTACGGTATGCCGAACAATTCAAAAGTTTGAAGTCTTTCGTCAGGTGAAGGATTTACCTAGAAGGGGACGTCCATTAACAGCAACAGATGAAGAAACTAGTTTGAATGTGTTACTTACAGTGGAAGAAAATCATCACGTGTCCACAACAGAATTAGCTCAAATTCATGAGATCTCTTAAAAATCTGCTCATACGATTCTTAAATCAGCAAGAATGAAAGCCTATAAAATGTATCCCGTCCATGAGTTAACTGAAGATGATCCAGATCGTAGACTACAATTTTGCGAAACAATTACGGAATTGATCGAGCAGCAGCCTAATGTTTTAGATCACATCATTTTTTCAGATGAGGCAACGTTTTGTCTCAACGGCACTGTGAACAGACATAATTGTCGCTACTGGTCAATTGAAAATCCGCATTGGATTGAAAAAGTCCATACACAGCGTCCTCAAAAGGTGAATGTCTGGGCTGGTCTTGTTGGAAACAACATCATAGGACCATTTTTTATAAGAGGAAATTTAACTGGCAACGTCTACTTAAATTTATTGCGAAATTAGGTTGTTCCAGCACTTGCGGCCCTCTTTCCAAATGCAAACATAGGTGATCACCCTAATGCACATTTTTGGTTTCAACAACCACATTTGCCCCCCACATTTTGCCCATAATTTCCGCGATTATTTGAATGAAACGTTCGCCAGATCTCTCGCCATTAGATTTTTTCTTTTGGGGTCACATGAAATGTCAAATGTACAAAAATCGTCCCCATAATCTTGAGCAATTGGAAGAGAGAATAGTTCAAGAAGCCAATCGCATCACTCCAGAACAAATACAAAATTCAATAAGAAATTTTACTGACCGTTTACATTTTTGTCAAATTGTAAATGGAGAGCATTTTGAACAATTATTGTAATCGCAACCTGAATAGACAGGTATCTTGATTTTTCTGTATTAGGACACTTTTTTAATTTTTTAACTGTTTTCTTGTGAATAAAAATAAACATCTTAATACTTCCTGAACGTAGTTTTTTATTTTGCATTCAAAAGTGCTAAAAAAATCTGGGCGTTCCATTTAAAAAAAAAAAATTGGACGTATTGCCGATTAAACCGGAAGTGAAAAAAATATTAACTGTATTGCATAAAATGCATTTATATTAACTATACCCCCATACCAAATTTCAGAAATCATAATTTTCAAATAACAAAGTTATTCGACCGTTCCAGGACTTTTTACTAACCCTGTATACTATAACTATATTGTCTAAACGCAAAGAAGAAATAGATTTCAGTACTTTGTAAAAGTAAATATCTTATTCAATTACAATGCATCCCATTGCTAACGACTAGTCTTACAATTACTCTTACAATTTTCTTTGAATAACGTTGGAATTAGATATGTGCTTATATCACTTAAGATTGTAATTTTAGTCAAATGATGTATATAAACAAGGTGGGCCACGAGAAAGAACCTTGAACACGGCTAACAAGCACAAAATCACTTAACCTTTTCTAAAATTGTGTCATTGGATTTAGTGTGCACCTCCTCCAGTTTCGAGTCAAAAAAACCACAAAAGGGTGTGTCATTGGTGTAGACACAATTCAGCGGTTTGGATAATGACAGGCAAATCATTTGTATAATGCACGAAAAGTAATAGGCCGACTATTGATCTTTGGGCCACCCCATACTTAACTTCTAATTGTTCAAGTGCGGTACTACTCACCTGATCTGTCTTTTATTAGTAGTCCGGGAATTTTAGAACTCCCACTTAATCAGCAGTACCCCAGCTTGCTAATCAGGATCTCAGAGTTCTCAGAATCAAACAGGCAAAGACGCCTTTCTAGCATATTCACTTCTCTGTAGAGACTATATAGCGCTACTTGAATGACTACCTTGAATTGAAATGCATTGAAACTAACGTAAAGGTATGTAGTACTGGCTGGAGTGATAACTGCTCTGGATAGCATTGAGAGGTGTTTTGTATCAAAAGCTTTAGGATATGGAGGATTTTCATGTACAATATTGGATGAATTTGGTATATGCTTGAAGCCCAAAAATTGAAATTTTGAACTGTGGGTAAGCCAAGCTGTCGCAGTCGCCACCAATAGGTTTGTCTCTCACAATGGTCAAAACCAATCTGAAAATTTAAAGCCCATTTATCACTAGGACCGTTGTTAGCGCCGATGTTTCTGCTGTAACAACCACGTTCGACTGCTTTTCAAGCAGAATGAAATTAACTGGACTCTAATTTGACAAATTATAGAAACTAAAATTGAAGAGAATATTATAAAGCAGATATAAAAGCAAATAGAACATAAAATATTAGGAAACTGAATAAAAATAAGCTTCTACGATTATACTCCGAATATGGAATAACGACATAAAATACTAATTCTAGATTTACAAAATTGTTCAAAAAAATAATTAATGTAGGTATATATTTAAAAAAATGTCATTCGTTTTGACTGGTTTAAAATAGTTATTTTACTGACACTTTTTACATTTTGGCTTTTGCATAGGAAAGTAGTTGCACATTCAATATTGGTGTTATATATCATAGACAATTAGAATTGTAAGAATAAATATTGAAACAGTTTAATTTATATCTAATAATAGTAAAATAGATTTCTTAAGAAAGTATGATATTAATAAATACGTGGGCACACAACACATCCAGCTCAAAACAAGCACTAAATGTCCAAGCCAAAACTTGACCAAATTCTTCTCCCACCTATTTTAATAAATTAATTGACATGTTGCACATGTCTTCTGAGCGTTTTGAAAAACAGCAACTACATATTCTATTCTGTGGTGGCGTGATTGGTGCAATGAAGAACAATCTGTCGAAGTCGATGTAGTGGAAATACGTATAAAAGCAAGTGACATGGCAACGGAAGAAGTTATATCCTTTTATATTTTCGTGAATTAGTCTAATAAAATTTTCTTTTCTGTCACAGGTGTATGGGATATTTCTTTCATCCCTTTTCTATTTTCCAGGGGTAAAAGATCAAAATTTCAAATTAAAGGCCATAAACGCAAGTATAGATTCTATCACATCTACCAATATTCCGGATCTGATATTTCAGCAACGCTTCAAATAAATGAAAAAAATAAGGTGTTGAAACTGTACTTCCAAAATGTATTATGATTTTTTATACGAGCTAATCTTTTGAAAATGTTTACTGATTTTATATTGCTGATGTTTATTTGTATTTGTGGCCTGCAAATATATATAATACTTTTATCTTTGAGAATATCAATTTTACTATAATAGTTCTGAAGACAGCGTTTCACGTGACATACTTATACGATACACCTATACTATTCGCTCGGCCACCCTCATCGTGTAATTCAATCTCCCGCTTACGTTTATTTTCTGCAGAAAAAAAGGAATGGGAAAAGAGAATTTCATATCCACAAGTTGAATAGAAAAATGGGAATAAGCAACGCATTGCCGTAGCACGTCTGTGATATATAAGAATTTGCATTTCATAAGATAGAGCAGATAAGTAACAAGTTCACATATCCTATGAATGCCAAAATTTGCTAAACCAACAACTACATACAGTGTGGTAACCGGTTATGAAATAAAATTGTAAAAATTCGAAATTCCACGGGAAAGACGTTCTACGTTGTTCAAATTTCGCTAATACATGGTAATGCGGTCTCTGTATTATCCTTATCTTCACCTCGTCTCGCTCAAGCCAAATTTGCTGATCAGCGGATCCCACGATATAATACAAAAGGGTTATTTGAAGTTCAAAAAAGTTATAAAAAACAGTATTGTTGCACCCTCTTGTAGAGAAAAGTAGAACGAGTCACCGCTAAGCCGGGTGCGGGCGGAAATTAGTTTATAAAAACTCTGACATTGTTGTTGCAGTCAGTCAGTTTTGATCACATTGAGATATAAATTTGCCAGAAGAGGAATAACGTCATTTCTAATGGATCTCATATAATAAATCTTAAATATTTTACCAACTATTCTCCCATCAATAAAAATTGCACCAATTAAACCATATAATAATCATATAACCTATGATTGCGCTTTTATAAAATTAATAGTCCTCTAAAGAATTTCCGAATTTAACTCCCTTGAAAATTGAAAATTGAAGGGATTACTATTTGCAAGTTTACAATATTTCGTTTTAATAACTTTCATGTAAAGAAACTCCAAATTAAACATTAACGATGAGATCGACCCCTACCACCGCGATGGAAGTAATTCTGAACCTGCCACCATTACATATCTTTGTACAAGGAGCCGCAAGGTCCACAGTACACAGACTCTTACATAGTCAAGTACCGATAAGTAAATCGCACGGGGCTGACTATAAAAAGCTGCTAGATGAACTCAAGGAGGCACCTCTTTTAGGAATGCCATGTGATGTCATGGTTCGAACTCCTAACCTAGATAGGAAATATCAGGTTATAATACCAGATAAGAAGGACTGGGAGGCAAGTGCCCCGGTAAGAGCGGACTCAAACTGGTTTATTGACGGCTCTAAAACGGACTACGGCGTTGGAGCGAGAATATACTCTAAGAAGCCTAAAAAGGCTCTTTCGGTAAGCTTCAGCAAAGACACGACTGTGTTCCAAGCTGAGGTTGCTGCAATTCATCACTGTGTCCGAGAGATAGAAAGATGTACCGAGCCGGGTAAAAGGGTCGCTATCTTCTCTGACAGTCAGTCCACACTTAAAGCGATTAGCTCCTCAAGCGTGGACTCTAAGCTGATTTTGGACTGTGTAAGCGCCCTAAATGAGGTGGGCACCCAAAGTAACCCTAGCCTGGGTCCCTAGCCACTCGGGCGTGAGAGGAAATGAGGCGGCGGACGAGCTGGCCAGACGAGGTTCGTCAAGGCCATTCGTTGGAGCCGACCCCTCTTTCGGCACTACCAAATCGCAAATTAAAAAATCCATCAATGAATGGATATACAATCAGTCCAGAGAGTGGCGGCAAAAATCACCGGGACAATGGCAGGCAAAGGAGTTCCTAAAGGAGCAGAGGCCTGAACTCACGAGAGATCTACTGAATAAAGACAGGAAGACTGTCAAAATGATTGTAGGTCTGCTGACTGGTCACTGTAGACTGAATAGGCATATGTACAACATAGGCCTGGCAGATGATGCAACCTGCAGAAGAGGAGGAAGAAACACCAGTTCATGTGCTGTGCCAATGCGAAAGCCTGGCGAGGACAAGGTTTCTAGTAATGGGGGAGGAAAACCCCACAGCTAGTAGCTACATAAAGAAGCCGCTCTCAAAGATGATAGGCCTAATTAAGAGGGCAAAATTAGAGAGCGTCCTCTAGGAAAAAGGGAATCACAATAGATCTGAAAAGGTCGCGGTGAAATAGGTCGATAGGCCACCCCAATCCTAATCTAATCTAATCTAAATATTCACGTAAATAAAGTTAGAATAATATTAGGAAAGAGCAATAGAATTTATTACTTGCATGTGAAATCTCCCAGATTTACATTAAATTACTAAGTCGAACGGTTCCCTTTTCCGATTCCATCCCATACTTTATTGAACTTTCCCAATACCTCGTTACACCCTTCTCACGAAAACAAGCCCAAATGACATTCTTAATGAAGATCGAGTATAAGTGTTAATGCGATCGTTTTCATTTCGGGTTATTTAATGAAAACCTACTCCTTTTTTGTTCTTCATATAAGTATTCACTTGTGTTTTCCATTGTTAGAGTAGATACGCGGAAACAACCGCTAGAATCATATATTACGAGCGTGTCAACCGACCTCAAGCGACAATTGGAAATTATGTTTATCAGATAAGGTGCACGTATCCAATTTAATCGGCTATGTATTGTACCAGCACCTTGCCTCTTAATAAATTCGCGCTCGCTTATTCAAACATGTCGGCTTAAGAATGATAAATGGCCGTCTATTGTGAGTGTAGCAAACATTACATATGAATACATTTCGGTGTATATTTGTAAATGTATCATATGTATGAATTCGTATTTTACATACTTTTTGTGCTGGCAAATACTGTATATCTACCTGTCAGAAGTTAGTAGCGTTAGCAGCACCATCAATTACGCGCACAAAAGGTTGTAGAAACTTTGTACGCGCAACATGTGTGTTAAAACTAGTTTATTTAGAATATGTATTTGTAACAATTCAAATTCAGTCAATGTGCATAGATATATTCTAGTTCTAGTTGATATTTACTACAGTATTGTGCTTACATTCTAAAATTAATTTTATTAAATTAGGTCTTTGCCAATTTAATACAATCAAATCAATATGAATCTTTCAATACAAGGGATAATAATTTCAACTGACAAAACAAAAAAGTTATTATTGCTATAAACTAGTATATTGCTATGAAACTTGTAGATAAATCTTTTAAATTTCAATTAAATTTTTTTATTAAGTAAACACTGTTTTTATTCTCCTAAACACCACTCAGCGTCATCTATTATACTTTCATTAATTCCAAAGATATGCTAGATCAGAAATGTTAGAGGGCATGAAAAGTAAATTTGTCCATACCACCGGGTTTTAAGTACACCGCAAACGAATAGGATAATATACTTATAATTTCCAATTACCCTCGGGACGCAGGAGGATAACGTCACTCCGCTGAACCACTGATTATTATATTAATATAGCTTATAACATTTAAGTATCTTCAATGACCGTAGTAGTTATTAGTTAGTGATGTTCCTGTAATACATTGAATAAAAGAAACGACAATATAGTTTAATTTATTTATTTACATTTAAATAAATCTGATGAACAAAGAAATGAATCTTCTAAAGTTTCCCTCAGAGTAAGTAAGTTCTTTACTATCTTAGATACACAATAATAAGATTTCTAGAATTCAGCATGTTCCCCAGACCTGAACCCAATCGAATATGTATGCGACATGCAGGCAGAGGACTTATGTGAAGAATTCCTGCTGTTCAAAACAGTTGTATTGATTGCGGAATGGAGCAGATTATATCAGGAAGAGATACGTAACGTCATCGGAAGCATGGTCTCATGGAGATAACACAGGATATTGAAGCAAGAAACAAAGCACATTAAATGATTAACCAACTTCATAATGTACAATAAAATTTTTCTGTTTGAAGCCACCATTTCGTTCGGGTGTGACATCTTTGACTTTTTTTCTTCTTCAAATGGCACAGCGTCTGTTAAAAAGTTTTGTATTAAGAGATTACATCAGAAAAATGTACAATATATATATTATAGAGAAAATAACTAGACTTTATGTATTTAAATTTGCCGGTGTGTGTATTTCTAAACCTTCCCTTTATCTTGTGCCTGTGATTAATTAACAGCATCTACAAACCTGCTTATAACCCAAGTTGTTTACGTTCCATGGAGTTGGCTTTAGCCTGATTTCGTTCATAAAAAACTTTTTTTCTCCACTCTAATATTGCCCAAAAACGGCAAACGGGACAATATAGTAAATTGCTCGCATTTACATTTGAACTGGCTTCATCGTCAGTATTGCGAGCAAAAGTTTAACAGACTCATCCTTTACCGAGAAGCTTATAAATTACAATTCGCTCGGGCAACGACGCCCTACGCGATTCAATTTAGAGATGCCATCTCGCTCTCCGTTCGGACCAGGAATTCATGTGGCGTCTTCCTCGTCTCACACACGTTGCACATATAGAGAGAGATAGAGTCGCTTCCCGTAGATGCACCGCGGTCACATATATAATTTTCATTTAAGACGATAACAAAACACGAATAAATCTTCGAGAACGGAGGCGTTCCGAACGGTCACGCTTGCCAAGTCGTTTTGAGAACTTAAGGGACCGAGGAAAAAATTGTTGGAATGATAAATGTCCAGAGGACGTCCCTGTTCTTGAAGATTTACACTCCGGTCATGGTAAAAAATCGTAGGAAAAACAAGTGTTGTGCATTCAGACGATAACACGGTGAAAATATTTCCACGGTAAAAAATGATGACCCTGCACTCAAAGAATATAAAGGATCCGTCAAGTATCATACTCATCATCATTAGAAAAACTCACTGAAGTTCCTCAACAGGCTAAATTCTAAAAAAAGTGAAGATCGTATTTGCCTGGCAGTGATTAAAAACTCGGTCAAGTAGCATATAAATTTTTTTAAATAATTTGAGGTATGTCCTGGACCCTTTATTCATTAAAATAAGAAACATCAAAGCTCAATGTAAATTTCATTATTCAGTTTATTTACTAAAAATTACATGAATTGCTGAAAATGTTGACGACCGGCTTCTATGCATTTCAACACTCCAACATCATTATCCAATAATACTGGATTAGCATTAATTGCAATAGTTTTTGTTCAATTCTTTTCTGAAGTCAACTAAATTATCCACAGGTGTGCCAAAAATGCTGTTTTTTTTTTTTTAATAAGGTCATAAAAAGACGTCACATGGTATCAAAAATGGAGGTCACCAAATTTCTATATAACGTATAACTATACAATGGGAAGTAACAATTCTGGCTTTCAATTTCATACAATTGTTCCATAAATGATTCTAAAATTTCTGTTTGGTAGCGTCCAGCATTTAACCTAATAAAAATTGAACACCTATTAGTAGCACATTTTTTCTGTTATCTTGAAAAAACATTGGCCCAATTATTCGTCGGCCGTCAAAAGCTGCCCACATACCTGCAGTATATAGCTGGTGTTGGATTATACTCCGTGACTTTAGAAGGAATAATTTCTTCAACTTGATTTTTTGGCAATATGATAGTCTTACATCAACAATAAAACAATAACATTTGCAAGAAATTTTATTTACTTGTAACCCAACTTTTTGCGAAAAATTTTTATCTTTTTTGTGAAGGTACTGGTCTATTAGAGCGAACTAGTACAGATATTTTTAGACTTTTTTTTACTCCGTGTAGTAGTGTTAAGCGTAACAGAATGTCTCGAGTTTGAAGACGTCAAAATTAGCGACTTTTACAGGGGTAGTATTGTTGCCTATCGAGATATTGGTGTGTCATATCGCGAAACTGGCCACAGTGTAAATTGTACTGCAATTACAGTAATGCGTACGAAGAAGACGAACTGGTCAACCGAGGCGTACCATAGAGATACGTCAAGATAAGCGTTTCAGACAACTAGCACTACACGATCTTTTTTGTCACTACGCATCAAATTGCTGACCAATGGTTTGGAGGAGGAGGTACTATGCGTATACGAAGCAATAAAATAGCAAACTATATGGCCGCATTCGAGCTCTTGGACTTTCTTCATACAATCCACGATTAGTGCTTCCTTTGACTGCGGATCATTGTCGTCAAAGTTTGAAATTGTGCAGAGAACGGGAGCTATTACCAATGGTAGCCGATCACCACTTGTCTCTATTCGAGGCAGTATGACAGCTGCACGTTATTTTGATGATGTCATACAAACCACTTTACTGCCTTATCTAGGTGTCCGCCCACAAGTCCCTTTTCAGCAAGACAATGCACGTCCCCATATTGCTCGTCGAACTATGAACTTTCTCCAAGAACCAGGCGTTAATGTTTTGCCGTGGCCACTCCATTCACCGGATTTAAATCCCATCGAACATGTGTGGGATATGATGGGGAGGAGACTGCCCACCGTACAGCAACCTCCACAGACTCTGGCACAGTTAATTCACGAAATCCAACTTGCTTGGAACGAGGTACACAAGCAGGCATTGACTATCTCATTCTGTCGATGGAGTGTACTCAGCTACAGGGTCGCTAAACCCATTATTAATTTCTTTTGGATTACATGTTAATAAAATTTCTTGCAAATGCTATCGTTTCATTCTTGATGTAAGAATACTACATTGCCAAAAATCAAGTTGAAGGATTTATTCCTTCTGGGTGTAACACTTCTAATTTCACGGAATATATTTCGTATGGATTTACATCTTGGCTGCAAATGCTCATGTTTTGAGAATTCCAAATCCACCATGGTGATACAATGCTTTATTAGTCCATATCATTCTTTGTAATAATTGCATATTATTGACAAACTTTTTAACCACACAGTTATGAACCTCAAGACGTCGTGCATAATCTGCTGGTTTCACTACTTGTAACGCATGCATTGACACGGTAAGGACAGAGATCCAAGTCTTTCTGTACAAATTTATGAGTTGTTCCGATGGAGAGATTGACCTGTTGACTTAGTTCCCTAATAGATGCTTTTGGTGCATCATCCATAATTTGTTGAACATGAGCAACAACTTTACGTACGGTTTTTCGGTGCTCCACTCCTAGCCTTTCGTAAGATGCTACTAATTTCACGGAACCAATTTACGGCTTTGCTTTTTAAACTGCATGTAGTCAATAGCAAATTTGGAAACTGTGCTTGAAATTCTGCAATTCTGGACAGAATGAACCTATTCTTCATCAACACGGGTGCCATTACAAAAGTAACTTTCAAAATAAGAAATTCCTTTGTTCTAATGAAAACATCATAGCTGCAAATTGGGGTTACACCAACAATAATCTCTTGTTTAGTTATGGGAACAGCTGCTTTGCTCAAAATGAGTTAAAAAGGTGATAGAATGAAAGAATTAAGGAAATAAACACAGTCTAAAACAAGTTACTTTGCTTGTTAAAACGGAAATATTCTGACAATAGTCAAGTGTACATTTTCAGGATCACTAAAAATCCCTATTAAACTAATTGGATTCGTTTAACTAAATAATAACACCTAAGCTAGAGCATTACACCACGAAGTCCTCTATCGCACTAACCTATCGGATCTCACACTAATGGTCGTCACCAAGCCTTTTACGTCAAAATTACAATTTAAAAATGCAATTTTTTTTTCAAGACAGACGTTACTGCAAGATTGCCAATACAGTCAATTAGGAATTCTGATAATCCATCCTGAAGGGTATAGCGAATGTTACATTTTCTAGAGTAGGGTTCTGGATTTTTAATTACTAAACTTCCTCAATTAATCAAAACGGCAGCTAATTGGAGTTCAATATTCCTATTGTTCATGCAGATAAAAGCGTCAATTTATTGGTGTATTGCACTCGAATGTTTTTGTTTTTTTCAAAGGATTTACACGACTTTCCAATGAATAATCCGTTCAATTTAAAAAGCCATTTTATTTAAATCATTCATACGAGTTTTTCAATAAAATTGATGTATGTTTCCAATTTAAGTGCACCAGTAATACAAATTACTGCAATTATTTGAAAGGAAGGTATTTTTTCAATGTGAACAAAAATGTCTGGTTTAAATTTAAAAATTTCAGAATATAGATTGGATTCAATAAATTATTTATGAGAACGGTAAATGATTATTTCTAATGCAGGAGGTGCATAGAGCATTATTAATCTCCAGATCGCATGGCGAATTTTCTTGTTGAAAGTTGATTCCTAAAAGTATCATTGTTTAGTTCAATGAGTTTCTTTTGATAAAATATTAAAACACTGCTTAAGAGGATTGTCATTTAATCCTGCTTATCTAAATCTTCTGGTGTACTAGACTGGACTAATTACCGTATTTATTATAGAAGTTCGCGGGAAAGACAATCGAGTAGAAGGGCAAATTTATATTTATGAATGCAACACGATGGTGGACAATTAATCATACTGTTGGCGAAGGATTAGCCTTCCCAACGCTTGGAAGATTTATAGGGTCGCCCGCTGACACTTCTCTCTTCTTAATCCAATAACAATCTTTCACAAACGTTTCGTATAATCCGCAAATGGACTCGCTTTGTTCGAATTAATAATGGAGTTTAGGGAAATAACAAAAGGGTATTGTAATGCCATTGTTGTTATTTTAATTTATGCGAATAAAAATGCAAAAATCCAAACTTGTATGTAAAACTAACTGTAAACCACCTGCCCTATTTGACATTTGCAATCTTCTTAAAATGTGTGATATTGAAACGCTCCAATTTTTAACCAGAAAACGAGAAAACCAAAAATGACTAAGTTGAGTTAATTATTTTTTATATGCAGGATCTTAACCTGAACGGTATTATGTTGTTAGTAATCCACCGATTGTTGTTATCAAGAAATTTGTGTAGGTGCCAGGCAAAACAACGCTTCTACGCATGAGGCTAATGTTGAACTGCATTCAGAAAGCATTAATGCAGGGAATGGCATGTGAACTAACTTAAAAAAAGAAAGTAAAATGGAATATCTGCTGTCTTTAGCATTGCAGGCTGAGGTGCTTTTACATAGATTCTGTTCATGGAAGTATTTTACATACTTTGCTACGTTAAGTGTTTATTACATTGTAGTAACACATTTTTTGCAGTTTACTTTTTATTTATATTTCCGTTAGCTATTGTCAACATTTCCCTTTTGGGATCTTTCATAAGCAAATTAAATTCATTTGATTCGCAAGAGGTCCATTTAATGCACAGTTAATCAAAATGTGCGGGCTTAAAATCAAATTATATGTACTGTTATTCCAGGCAGTTTATCAGTCATAAACTGGTTAAAGATCTTATAGAGAAGCAGTCATAGATATTTCTATGTTTATTAGCGTGCTTCAAGATGAATTTCCACATTTCTCTTGCAGAAATACAAACATAAAGGATTCCAGCAACCCTAGAAATTATATTAACTTCTAGATTTGTACATTTTTCTTTCTTCTATTCTAAACACAATGTCTTTCGTCGATAAAAATAATATATTATGTTGCTAGGTCAGCGGAAAAAAAGCACCGCCTCGTAAAACAGCCGGTTACGAAGAAATGTCAACAATAGCTTACAATAGCAGTCCGTCTCTGACAAACGATCATAAAACATAATTCCTTAATAAGGCCGCTCCCGATGGCCTAATTCATGTGCAAATTAGCAAATTTACGGAACAATAAACTTCAGAAGGGGGAATTTTCTCTCGCTTAGAAGCCGTGATGCGTAGCTTTTCTCCCAGCGCATAAGATTAAATTGGGTCACTTGCAATATAAATAAACCGCGGACGGTAATGTCTCGTTTCCTTCTGATACACTAAAATGAAGCTTTAAGGGCATCAGAGTGAGCGAGAAAGGCAATTTGGTTTTGCTTACTTTGGAACTCCTAATTTATTTACTTATCACTTAGTACTGCTACTTAGGGTGCAATTATTTCTATAAATTAGAAACCCAGATGAAGAATGGATTTTTTATATATATATTTAGCTGAAGTCGGGAATTCAATTATTTTTTTTGTTAGATTGTCTACAATTTTGGCAACAATATACAACAATATTTTGTTAATAAAACCTGTTTTGGTACAGTTGTATATTTAAGCCAATATTTATAATATTTTTTAAACATAAAACGCCAAATTCTACTAAAATTTCGTGCATTATTCGAGCAATCTTCTCATATTGCATAATCTCTACGTCACTTGAAATCGCTACTCATTTTCAGGAGGTCGCTATAAACCAGCTTTGAACTGCGGGATCGGATCTCGACCTAATCTCCATTCTTCCTGGCTCGGACGGAAGTAGCGCCGAAAAGGACGTTAATGAAATTCGGACAGCTGCAGTGCGCTGATGAAGAGAAAAAATTTCCTTTTTATCTCGCAGGGAGCTGGGAGCTTTATTCAGCGTGGACCGGCAATCACACGGCGGAAATTAAAGAAAGACCCTTCCGGGCCATGGGGGGCGTCGCTTCACAAAAAGCGTTTTCGTGATCAGTAAATATATTTGCCATTCGGATTTCTTTCTGCTTCCGGTGGCGAAAGCGTAATGTTTAGGGGAAAGGGCGCGCGTAAATGTTGTTATTTTTGTTAATTCATGGACAGGAAGAAAAATAACAGAAATTTATATATCTTGTCATTATTTTTTCTGTAAACACCTTGCGTTAGTCAGTAAGTTTAATTAAATTGCAGATTTAAAATAAACAAAACAGAAAGATATAATCTGAAACGAAGCAAGGACGGATGCAAGTTTAAACTACTATAGTTCTATGGTCATGGTCGGTGGCAAGGAATATACAAAATGGGGTAAAAAATCATAATGTTAGGTGAAAAATATTAGGCTCTGTTTTAGGGGAAAGTTTATTTGAAGGTGTAAAATTGATGACATTAACTCATTAAGCTGAACAAATGGTATCAGTTAAATGACCACCTCCTTCTTGAGTTGATGCATATTTGGGCTCGTTTTACGACATTTTGAATTGTTGCTCGCAAAACTTGTGCCTCCAAATTGGCGATTTCTTCTTCAATGTTGGCTTTCAAGGCTTGCAAAGTTTGTGGTTTGTTGTGGTAAACTCGAAATCTCAAAAACCCCCAAAAGAAAGAAGTCTGGCGCCGTCAGATCTGGCGATCTGGCCGGCCAGTTCAAATTCCGAAATCGGGAGATCACAGGGCCCGAAAATTGATGTCTCAAAATCTCGATTGTTGTGAGCGGGCGGTTGCTACGTCCTGTTGGAACCAACGATGCTCGAGACCAAATTCACCTCAAATTTCACTTTGAGGGGATGCAATGGTTCTTCGTGCATTTCATGTGTATTTTTCGTACCAGAGAAACTCAAATTTTGTTTCTTCACATAACCAGTTAAATGGGAATGGAGTTTGTCGCTCATTATGATTTTGGATCCAAAATCATCATATTCTTCTCCTTCTCCTTCTCCTTCTCCTTCTCCTTCTCCTTCTCCTTCTCCTTCTCCTTCTCCTTCTCCTTCTCCTTCTCCTTCTCCTTCTCCTTCTCCTTCTCCTTCTCCTTCTCCTTCTCCTTCTCCTTCTCCTTCTCCTTCTCCTTCTCCTTCTCCTTCTCCTTCTCCTTCTCCTTCTCCTTCTCCTTCTCCTTCTCCTTCTCCTTCTCCTTCTCCTTCTCCTTCTCCTTCTCCTTCTCCTTCTCCTTCTCCTTCTCCTTCTCCTTCTCCTTCTCCTTCTCCTTCTCCTTCTCCTTCTCCTTCTCCTTCTCCTTCTCCTTCTCCTTCTCCTTCTCCTTCTCCTTCTCCTTCTCCTTCTCCTTCTCCTTCTCCTTCTCCTTCTCCTTCTCCTTCTCCTTCTCCTTCTCCTTCTCCTTCTCCTTCTCCTTCTCCTTCTCCTTCTCCTTCTCCTTCTCCTTCTCCTTCTCCTTCTCCTTCTCCTTCTCCTTCTCCTTCTCCTTCTCCTTCTCCTTCTCCTTCTCCTTCTCCTTCTCCTTCTCCTTCTCCTTCTCCTTCTCCTTCTCCTTCTCCTTCTCCTTCTCCTTCTCCTTCTCCTTCTCCTTCTCCTTCTCCTTCTCCTTCTCCTTCTCCCTCTCCTTCTCCTTCTCCTTCTCCTTCTCCTGGAAAAAAGCCTAGAAAGGCATTTCGCTGAAGTTCAGTAAGGACACGACGACGCGACGATTCGCTTCATTATTGTGTTAGAGAAGCAAAAAGACGGACCGAGATAAGTAATAGCCTCACAAGGCAACTCTTAAGCGATCACTTCCGAAAGTGTCACTCTAAGCTGATTTGAGACTGTGTAAGCGCCCTAAATGAGGTGAGCACCCAAAGGAAATTGGCCAGAGTTCCTGACCACACGAGCGTAAAAGGAAATGATGCAACGGACGATCTGGCTAAACAAGATATGTGTTCAAGTCATCAGTTGGAGCTGGCCTTTGCTTCAGAAATATTAAACCACTAAATAAAAAATCCATGATTGAATGGAAATGGTGGCAAAAATCACCATGATAAAGACAGGCAAACGAGTTCTTAACTGTTTTTATTGAGTAAAGACAAGCAGATTGTCAAAATGATAGTAGATCTATTGATCGGTTAATGTAGACTAAATAGGCATATGTATAATATTGTACTTGTAGATGGCACAATCTTCAGATTCTACCAAGAGGAGAAAGAAACCCCACATTCATGTGCTGTGCGTTCTAGTGTGGGTGGTAAAGAATCCCACAGCCAGTAACAGCATAAAGGAGCCGCTCTCAAAGATGATAGATCTAATTAAGAAGGCAAAGTTGGAGGGCACCTTCTAGGACAAAGAAGATCACAACATATTTGAAAAGGTGAAATAGGTCTGTATGGCCACTCCAACTCTAATCTAATCTAACGTGTTGCCAATTGAATAACCTCTCAAAATTCCTTGGGAATGCGAATTTTCACCACCAGGGGCGTTACTTAGCGGTACAATTAGCTGATATAGCATAGTTTTGTTTTCACAGAAATGCTCTCTCTCTCTCAGAAACCTCTGTCAATTTTACTACAAAGCCTTCTTTTGTTTTTAATACAAAAATGCTCTTTTCAAAAAAGGAAAATATGGAATGCCTATATATAAAAAAATAACTATATCTGTTAATTCTTAGCATAATTCTATATTATGGAACAACGCAAAGCAGGCAGGCAGCCAGCCATATTATTATTCTTGAATAGATCTTCCAGAGTTCTCTAATGAGATACTTCGAATAATTTAAATCTTCAAAATATGCGGACGAGAAAGATATTTCCTACTCAAAGGACAAAGAATTTGCGAAACGAAATTTAGTTTTACGCTTTTACATTTTCTTCCAGTAGCTACCTATTCAAACGCGCACACAAACTCTCCGTTATGAAAACAAAAACGTGCCCAAAACAAACACTACCACTATCGCTTTGTTGTCTTCTCCATTTCCCTAGCTTCGCAGCGCACAGGTTGATAAGTGATGATATATATGTATATATTTTCCGGCAGAAATCTTTTTGTCTTTGAGTTTGTTTTTACTTTTTTAAAACCATCGCCACCTATCTCGTTAATATAGTTGACGTGTTACAACACACAGTTTTTCTGTTGTATGTCATTCAACGAGGTGATTAATTATGTTTTTGGAGTGGCGCGTTTTTAATATTAACCCTACCACCCGAACTTTTATGCCAGCATTCTATAGGAGGTCATTATAAAGCGACGCTATTGCTGTCAACTTTCACATTACAAACACGAAATTTAGTTGCAGATAATTTAATTATAGTTTTATATGGAGCTAAAATCTGTATTATATGAAGTTGTTACAAAATCACAGTGTGCTATGTGAATAAATCTTACCGATTCTTGATTGATATTAAAACATACTTGTACCAAACCGCAAGTAATTGTAAAATTAAAATTACTGCTCAAAACGGTGCTAATTTATTTCATATACACAATATCTATATATATCTCTAATTTAAATAGGAATAATAATTGCAACAATCTAAACCAAAAGCAAAATACTACAAAATAATAGTGTCAGTAGTGGTATTAGGTGGTAGTGGTGTAATTGCTTTGGCCTATAACCATATAGTCATTTGTGGCCCCAATTTCTTCCACACAATCTCCTGGACTTATCCACGACAATACTAGTCTTATGGTTGTTTCAAGATGTCTGGGTTCCAAGTCTTCTATGAAACCATACCCCAAGGTATCTCGCCCTTTTCACATATGGAATTCTTTCACATATGGAATCCTTTCACATATGGAATCCTTTCACTTCCTAATACTTAGTGGTTGTACATCTTCTAGCCTTCTTTTTCTCGTGTGTTTTCTGAGCATTGAGTATTAGTCGTACTTGTTTACACTAGTTCTCTACTGTATTTAGAACTGTTTGCATGCGTTCTACCAGAACCTTTGTCACTTTCAGATAATTGTTAATTACAATAAGTTTTAATATTTTAATTTCGCACTTAATTGTACAATTTTTTAATTTTTCATGTGCCTTAGCTAGCTTAATGATGCCTCTTTGAAGGACAAAACCGGTCGCTTTATTATTAAGTTATTAAAGAATTTGCGAGGAACTAGACCAATTTATTATTCTCCCTCTGTTCGTGAAATAAGTACCCATACAGTGTCACAAGACATTGTATAAGAAGAGAAGGAACGGGAATTAATGGACGCATTTGGTGTAAATGTGAAAGGATTTCTAGCAATTTTGTAAGTTTTAAAGTTTAAGAACATTTCAATCCACTTAACAAAGTTTGTTTGGCTGTAATAGCACACAATATACATACAGTATCAACTTATTTACGTATAAAATCAGATAATATCCTATACAGAACTAGAACGCTTATTAAAATTCTCACGTAGATGCGGAATTTGCACAACTGAATGAGAAAATCTCTAAGAATTTGCATATGTAACATGTATATCGGATTTCGACTTCACCGTTGTCCTACTTCAACCTTAAGAGCTCATCGTCGCTTCCTCGCAATGGTAGCTTAACTCAGGAAAGTTGAAGATACGGAAATGATGTTATTCACCCGATAGTTTTATTAAACTCATAACGTATTCACTTGGAATTTTGGTTATACCAGGTCAGTGTGCTCTTTAGAGGAGTAAAAAATATCGAGAGAAGGTTGATTTTACTAAAATTATTAAAATTGATGAAAAGGACAATAAAAACAAATTCAGAATAATTTGCTGTTCAAAACATTTGTGGTTACTTTAAAATAAAAATATGAAGCTGTATGTAACCGTTGAATTCTCGTTTAATTTTGGCTTTCACCATTAGTGTGGGACACATTTTAAATCACAAATTCAAATTTGAAAACGAGATTTAAATTTGATACAACACGTCTTTATGTTATGCTTTGTAATTGGTATTTAATAATATGTAATCACCTTTTAACAAACCTCCCACCCCTAAAACCGGGATCTCTCAATCATATGTTTGCGCGTATCGATTTTCTGCTTGGTCAGCAGATTCCTATTCACGTTATGGTCAAGGTGACGGATATAAAAGCCTTGAGTTGACGTTAACTTCTCTAGTAGTTCATTGTTGATATTTATTCATTGATTGATTGTGCTCTACTGCGTCACTGTGTGTGTGTTTTTCTTTCATTGCTGTCTAGAATGGCGTTTCTAAAGAATCTAAAGGAATTGAAGAAAAGTCTTCAATTATAGATTGAAAGTGATTGCTTTCGCCCAATCGTTTTTCTATCGTTTATCGTCTTACTTCAAAATCATTTCGCAACTTTTTGTAACCTTGCATATATTTTATTCAACACATGTCAATTTTCGATGGTGCATTTACAATTACAATGTCGTCTTTTACTGTATTTAAGGCAATTGTCATGCTACCTCAACGAACTGGCGGTAATAAATTTGTTTCTTTGCCATATCATTCAACCACACGTAAGTTAAACAGCATTTTTAAAGAACAGGATCTTCAAATTGCATTTAAGTCGAGCAGTTCATTAAAATCTCTTTTGGGTAACACTAAAGATAAAATTGAGGTAGATCGAAAATGTGGGATTTATAAAATAAGTTGTAGAGATTGTAATCAAAAATATGTTGGGCAAACTAGGCGCTCAATTTCAACTCGTTATAAAGAAGATATTGCACATTTCAAATACAACAGACCAGATAAATCTAGCGTTGCTCGACATATTTTAGACACAGGTCACGGTATGCCTACAGATAGCCTTAGGCTAGTTAAAACTGTAAATATCCTGTGATTTTCTGGAAGATGGCAACTTAGTTGCCGAAATACGTATTTAGATTTGTATCTTTAATTTTTGTGGTAAGGGATTTTTTCACTTTTTCTTTTGGATTTTTGTTAAAACTGTAAATAATTTTAGAGAATTAGATAGTTACGAAAGTATTTATATACTTAAAAACAAATGTAAATTAATGAATTCCCACAAAGGACAAATACCCGAGTCCAGCTTATACGAATTATTGTTAACTTAAGTGCTAGTTCGTCACGTTCCATTAGATTTAGATAGTATATAAGCCTTGTTGTTTGGAAAGGATGTCAGTGTTATTCCACTAGTGATTTGGTGAAGAGCATATCTTCCAAGGTTTACCTTAGCCGAAAACACTACGTTTAACACTGCTCTTCACTTGTTTTCTACTGAAGATGGCAATTTAGTTGCCGAAATACGTATTTAGATTTGTATCTTTTAATTTTTGTGGTAAGGGATTTTTTCTTTTGGATTTTTGTTATAGTTTATCAACTACTTACCAATATTATTGGTATGTATAATAAATTGTATTTTTAATTGTAAATTTATTATGCTAGATACAAACTAATAGGGTGAGGGAGTCCGAGTATACTTTATAACTATTTATTATCTTTAGGACAGCAAATATTGCTTGAGAGTAAGCCACGAAAAAGTAATGAGAAAAACAAAAATGATAAGTACGAAATTATTGCGAAAAGAAAAACCATTCCAATTTCGTCTTCCTTTCATCCTTAACGAGGCACGCAATGTATGAATGAAATGCTGACAAAAACCACCACGTCTGCTGGTCACGTATCAAGGCCCACTCAAGAAACATGAACTCCCACCTAACAAAAAAAGGATTAATTATTTTAATCCCATTTCCGGTTGTAATATAAACGGGCTGCCAACGTCTAATAAAAATTTAATCAGCGAAAGTGGATCCTCCTCACGTGTATACTATTCCTGTGGGCTCATTCAATTAATTGTTCCATTAACGCCGTACCAAAATTAAAAGGACGGAGCCTATTCGCATTTTCTCCGATGTAAACCTATATGAATATCGTATATAGATTAGGGTAATTCTGAGCGAAAGAGTAGCGTAGTAAATAATTAAAGTTTCGAAGTTGTAACAATGAAAAAAATATCAAAATAATTCAATAGCAAGTAATACTTCAGGAAACTAAAATTTAAAAAAAGAATTAGGAACATTTACAAAGATATAGTTAAGGGCTAGGTAAATTAATACTTCATTAGCATCAGAATATGAAAATATTATATAGGACAGTGCAGTTGTCAAATTTCATCGAAGTCAATAGGCACAAGATAGGATATTAGATAACTAAAGATATCACATCTATACAATTAACAACAAAGACACCTATAATTCATGCATTTTCCGTTTGCGGAAAACCCCTCCCTCACGCGCATCTTACATCATGAGCTCAAAGAGGCGGGCGAAGCTTGCTGAACGAACAGCGCACAGTACCGCAGATAAATATTACAATAAAAATTTCGTATTTTTTACGAATCGCGAAGATAATGTTCTAATGTGCGATTTATAACGTTTTTCCATATTTCTTAAGATGTGTCTCACTCTATTGAGCACGCCCTCTTGCTTCGTGCATCTGCCAGCTGAAAATACAGGTACTGCAACTGTCAATTTTGAAGCATACAAGGAAAAATGAAAAATGAATTAGATTCAAAGGTAATTATTACTATAGATCGTTTAGGTTTGAAAGAAAGAACAGTATTGTGGTAAGATCCTACATGTGATATTTCTAAATATTTTGCGGTAACATCTAGAATTGTTTAATATCAATCCCAGAACTCAAATTTAGCCAAATGCTGAAGTAAAACTAATGTACTACATTTTTGTTTATGCCCAATTGTTCATGTAAACCTGATTCGTTTCCATCTATAAACCCGAAAGATAAACCGAATGAGAACGAAACGTCGGGTATTTATAAAATAGGACCCGCGGAGACTGCAATAAACTTTATGTTGAAAAAACAAAGTGTGCAATGGGAACAAGATTTAAGGAACATATAGCGTATTATCGCTATGGGAGGCTTGAATCATCTAGCATTGCACAACATATTAATGATACAAGCCATAAAATTAACAATGCGAACCTTGAACTATAGAAAAATGCAACATGGAACTCCACGTATTTTCGAATCAATTTTCCCGAATTAATAAAATCGTGCAGTGCGGAATGATGCGGATATCTTGTATGTCTATTACTACACCACAGTGCTTGCATATCTTTAAATAGTAATCACAAGTCATAAATAAATAACATCACAATTAATTAAAAACAAGTTTAAAGAAAATTTTATATTGCAAAGTACAAAAAATGATAATGAATAAGCATATACACTCCGCCAAAAAAGTATCGCATAATTTAGTTTTGAATCATAAAAGTATCGCATAATCTTTGTTTGTAGCATAAAGTTGTAAATATACTTTAATGCGCTCTAAGATATAATTTCTATGATTGTTTAAATAAAATACAGGCCAAATAAAAACAAGAACTCATACTTGAGATTTTTATTAAAACAAGAAATTATAATTTTGGAAAGAAAAATGTCATAACAGTAGCTTTTAATACTGAGTATTGCCACCTCTGGCTCTTATGACCGCTCGCATATGGTTTGGCAGAGATTCGATTAACCTCCGTATATAAGCCTGATCCAAATTCTCCCACTCGTCACGGAGAGCATTTGCTAGTCCATGCAGGTCCGCTGGGGCAACATTTTGGGTTCGTATCCGTCTGTGAAGGAGATCCCACACGTGCTCGATAGGGTTCATGTCCGGACTTACCGCAGGCCAATCTAAAACTGGAATACCAACATCGTTAAGGTATTCCTGGACGATTATTGCAACATGCGGTCGTGCATTATCGTGCATTAACATGAATTCGTTTCCTATAATTGGCGCATATGGTACTACATGTTCTTCTAAAATGTCCGTTATATACCTGTGGGCAGTCAGTGTACCTCTGTCTACTGGTACTAACTCTGTACGACCTGTTAAACAGATGCCTCCCCAAACCATAATAGAGCCACCAGCGAAATTAGGTCTAGGTCTGATATTACACTGCGAATAGCGCTCACCGTCTCGTCTGTACACTGAGATACGCCTATCTGAGGTGTAAAGACCAAATCTCGACTCATCTGTGAAGAGTATATTGGCCCAGTCATTAATGTTCCAATTTACATGTTCTCTGGCAAACCTTAAGCGAGCCACTCGGTGGTTCCTAGTGAGACGAGGGGCTGTTACAGCTACTCTAGCTCTTAATCCACTCTGTCGTAACCTATTCCGAATAGTTTGAGTACTCACCCGAGTATTTCTGACTCTAGCCAAGTCGTTCTGCAATTGTCTCGCAGTTACATGTCTTCGACGTAATGCTTGTAGTAGTAAATAGCGGTCATCTTGGCGAGTAGAACATCTTGGACGACCTGGTACAGGTCTTCTACTGTAAATGCCTGTTTCCCTATATCTGGCTACGGCTCTAGAAACACTTGACTGATTGATGTTCATCAAATTAGCAACGTATGCTTGAGATCGTCCATCTTCGATTAAAGCAACTATAGCAGCCACTTGTTCTGAAGTTAAATTGCTCATTTTAGTTTTAAAAGCGTTGGTACAGAACTCTGACTTCGCACTTTAAAATTTGTCCGTATAGGAAGACTTTCAATAAACAACTGAGCAAACCTTACACATATGCATTTTTCTAAATGTGTTCTTTTAGGAAAAAAAAATAAAGTAAAACCGCTAAGTTCCATTATTTTGTTAGTGTTTTTATAGTTCACATACACGAGGCAAACTTTTTGTGAACGTATAAAAATATCTTGGTTCATCGGTATGAGGTATTTCCAAACACCGAAGACACTGCAAATGTCATTTTTTTTTCGAAAAACGTCATGCAATTCGAAAACGGTACAACTTAGCCTTAATGTATCCCTATCGTATTGTTATTTAAATTTAACAAGGAATCCAAAAGTGCAATTTATATACAGGGTGTTCCATTTAAAATAATAAAGTTAGTATCTACTTCCGGTACAACCGGAAGTCCGCCATTTCTGAAACTAATTTTAGCATGTGTAGAATATGATTCGAGGCAACATTTATTTGAAATATTTTTTCAAAAAGACAATAATAAATCGGCTAGGGACCGTTGCATCTTAGGCTGGACACCCGGTATAGTATGCCCAATTTGAGGAAATAGAGTTGCATAACGTACTAACAAAACCGAACATCATTTATATGTTGATATGATTTCAAGTTATAGAGCATTTGATTTTACACAAGTTCGACTTAAAAAAATTTTTGATCAAGTGATTGAGTGGAGCATGATTAACCGATACGAGATAAATGGCACACCCGGTGGAGCTAGTTAGCTATTTATGAATAAACTTACAAAAAGAAAGCGAACGGCAATACGAAAAGTGGAAGATTTAATAAACAATGAATAAAAATGCCTGAGATCTAGTTTCTGTTGCGAATTATTAACATCTTTCTAACTCCGACCTCACGGTATACTGTATATATTCAACCAATTAATCCAAACGTCAATTGCTCGACATCACACGGTAGATTTACTTCAACTAAAATCTGCCAGTCGTAATTCGTTCTACTGCACGCACCAGTAATCAAAACACCTACCCGTACTCAATCAAAGCGACCGACTTTCGTGATAAACAAACATCACACAGCATTTCATAATTTAGTTCTTTTCATTTTGTTCGCCTCCTTTATTCTTTCCTTTTTGCCCGAGCCGACGCACAAATCGAGCGTAAATTAATGACGTACACGCGGTGTAGCCCTACCAATCCCTTATCAAGTTCACGTACGCCCATAAAAAAATTACGGCCACCCGGACCTTCGTTTGCTATAAATCAAATTTCAGCCGTCCGAACCTCACCTCTGTCTGACTTGGAATAATCCTAAGTAATATTGGTAAGTGTTTCCAATTGCGGAAAGGAACACGTCTACAGGTATGATTTTTTTCGATGTGATGAGTGGCCAGGAATCGCAAATAGATCATATGAAAAATAAACCGCGGAAAAAACAAATATCGTCGAAATTTCAGGGTAGATTTAACCCCTTCAACGTAAGCTTTGGTACAAACGAAGTGGTGATTTATAACACTCAATGAGTTCTAGAAATTTGCCGAAATCGTGTCCACTATTTAACAAGAAAAACAAAAAATACATAACAACTACAAATAATGAAATAAAATAAGCTTTCCCATTAAACTTAAATACATAATCATTAACATTTGCGTCAAATACATTCCTATATAAATCAAAGTTTCCCAGATTAAATAGTCTATCCGACAGACTACTTGTTGAAATTCACTAATCTTACCAATCAATAAGCTTTAAAGCGCAGAATATAAAAGCCTCACTTAAAAAAGGCAGTAACCCGGACTTCTAATTATTTTATCGGTATTCATTACTCCCGCAATGTATAATTTAAGTACCTATCTAAAATACTTTAGGATAATAAAACGGCGATTTACCCTAAACGAGTTGCCGTAAAATTAAAGAGACAAAATCTGCCACTATATAATTAGAGCGACCGAAAGTACCTCCATAGCAAATTCACCCTAAATCCTGCACGTTGACTCGAATAACATGGCCATAAATTTTCCCCCTGTTCAGCTAGGCTCTTGCCTCTGCCGACAAAAGAAAAATGTTTTCATGCATGTTTCTCTTCGTTTGGTATGTATAAAACAAGTTTTATGGTTGCAAATTTATAATTTTTATTGCCCTCTTTGACGTTAATATGTCTGAAATATAAATATATTTGAGTTGTTTACTCTTAAGTTAATGGATTATAAACAAATACGTAAAACGGATTTATATCTCCAATGGCTCTTGCTGATATTGCGTCTAGACTTTATTAAATGCGTCTATTGCAGTTAAATTAAGTGAAATGAATTTGACGTTGCGAGTAACGTAATTCGTCGTAGTTCGCAGATACGATATATCACTATAAAAGAACGTTCGAGGTTCTTGAAACATAAAATGAAGTGATTCCATATAAAACAACCAACGTAATTAATTTTATGACACATATAAACTTTAAATGGGTTTTTACATTTTGTTTCGATATAATGCTTATATTTGATTGGTTGTCTGGCTTAAATAACAAATTTAAATACAATTATTAGAATAATTTAAAAGCAAGTAAGGTTAATTAACCCATCTGTAAAACAATGATTCGGTTGATAGTGAATTCCTAACAGATAAGCTATATGCGTATTTATGGTAGTGTATTGGACCTAGTTAGTTAGAAACCAACTAAACATAATGTAAAACTTGGAGTGACTCAAGGCTCAACTTTGAGACCACTACTTTTCGTACTTTTTATTAATGATACGACAGAACATAAACAATTATACTGACGATACATTTATCGCAGTAGCTGCTAAAAGTATAGAAACAATTAGAAAATCGTGTTACCAACATCTGAAAAGCGCTTGCAAAAGGGTATCGTAAAAATCGCTTTATCCAAAACGGTAGGAATAAACTTTTACCTATGAAAAAGTCAATCCATATCCATTTAAAAACGTCATAAGTAGCGTATGCAATTTTTAAAATGATCTGAGGCGTCTTAGACCCTTCACCTAAAAAAGAGAGAAACTGAGATATACAAGGGGTGTAGCGTAGTAATAGACGCGCAAGATATCCGATCACTCTGCGCTACAATGATTTAAATTAATTCGGGACAATTGTTACGGAAATTCGTGGATTTCCATTTTTAACCGAATGAACTAAGAACCGATAAAAAATCTAAACAAGGTTCACTGCCCTAAATTTATATTTACAAGTGCTTTACCGCCTGCGTTGACCTGCTAGAATTCTAGGAATTCCGAACTCATGCAAAATGTAACTACGAAAGAAATGTGTTTTTATCCTAATAAATCCATCAGCACCGAATGGTGGAGCGGGTCTGCTTCACGATTTAATAAATTATTATTTGTAAATTCTCTTTTAATATAAATGCTTTCAAAAGCGGATAATTCTCTCGGGGATGTTACACTTTTTAGTAGTAATCTTGTGACCCGTATTGTTAATAATAATAATAATAATATAATAATAACCTTTATTCATTTGACACACAAAAAGGTGTATATGAAACGTCATATAATACAATAAACACAAATAAAACAGAAAACAATATAATTACAAATCCATTAGCCGTCACTAGTCGCTGCCATCCATGCAATACCGTCAAAATATTCTTCAGTTGAATAAATGCAGTTTCGTATGAGAAAGGATTTATATTATCACATGAAACTACTACACTAGTATCATCCGCATACATAATGACGTCATAATTTGATAGAAAGTCTAAAATATCATTCATATAAATTAAAAATAAAAAAGGTCCCAATACACTACCCTGAGGAACTCCACGTTCAACTTGTAAGTTAGAAGATTTGATCGGAGTGACATTTAATTCCGACTGATACTGAATTCTAACAAACTGGGCTAGATATTTCGTGAACGCCTTTCATTATCTAGATTTTGCACATTAGTAGTAATCCATGTAAGAATATCATAACTATACTCCTACCCACTAAATACGTCTTAAACCAGCCCGCAACAACGCCACGAATGCCATACAACTGCAATTTATTAATTAATAGATCATGATTAACACAATCAAATGCACGGCTCAAATCACAAAAGACACCTATTGGAAACTCACCAGTGTCCAGTATAATATGCTGTGCCACTCTGGACGCGTCAATTCTACCGTACCTATAATGTCAACTTTTGAACTATGTTCATTTCATCGAAAGCACAATAGGAAAGACGGATCAAATCATTAAACTTTTTTCTCTTGCTTTGGCATTGGACAAAAACGGAATTCTCCAATACTGCTTACTCAGGCGAAATTTAATTAAATCGATCTTGGTGAACCTCCATAACTTTCAACTTATTGTAGATATACTTCCTTTTTGTGGGCCTCGTCAAACGCGCGTGTTAAGCGTCACAATTTCATATACCCAACACGTTTTGTGAGAGCTGGAGGGCATTGTTCACACAGGCCTTTACAAATCGCGGCGTGTAGGAAGATATTTCCACAAGCGTGACGCTTCCACAGCTTGTTAAACGACCGTCAAGTTGGCCGTCGGGAATACAACGCTTTGGTATTGTATTAAACAAGACAGGTCGATGCTGATATTGGCGTTGGTTGGTCAGTACATTCAAACTAAATTGTCCGCTGTGGTGAAGTAGAAGATGTACTAGGTACTACGGGAATACATCCGATTCTCATATCTTAGTGTTTAGGTAATTGTACTGTTAACATTTTGCAAGTAACGAACACTCCAAACAAACACTTTGTTTCAAAATAACACAGATTGTGTCTGTTTATAAATTGTTTATTATAAAGGTATTAATGATTATTATAACAGTACCATTAAATTAACTGTAGGTATGTAATTATTTTTATGTAACAGTGAAGTTATTTGTTCCCATGCAACACCATAAACTTTGAATAAATATTTACCTTATTATTATTTTTTCTTTTGAGTAGTCTACACTACAAATCTGGAGTAGTTTGAATTATACAGAGTGATTCGTTGATAAGTAGATATTAGATAAAAGGTGCTTCTCCTTAACCTATTACCAGCTAAAACTTATACCACAAACTAAACAATACTTTCTTACTTAATATCACAATATTATGCCACAAATAACTTTATATATATATTAGAATAAATCTCAAAAACGTATCTTATTTTCTGAAATATAGGGCGTAACACTTACGAGACATAAAGTGTTATATCCATTAATAAACGAGCAAACCTGTAATTCGATTTTATTTTATAGACAAATCATTCCCTGTTAAATTAAAAATAAAAATAGAAACATAAATGCCAATTGCAGCGTTGTCTCTGGAATGAGTGAGTGGTATGAGCTTAGACTCAGATTTAATGGATCTAAGACAGATCTTTTACATTTTCGAGCCTCTGTAAGCGTCAGTAGTAGTCCTTATGTTAGATGTGGATTCAGATCCATTCCCGGGTCTGAATCTGTTTGATTTCTGGGTTTGACTGTGGACTACTGATTGTAGTCTGAGGTTTGAGGGACATTGCATTGAACTAGCACGTAAGTTATGCTCTGTGTATTTTGGTATGAGAAACTTGAGGAGCACAGTTATCATTGACGTTATTCGCCTATTTTACTTATACGTCGAGTCGAGCCTGCGATATGCTTTAGTCTTCTGGGGTTCGGCACCAAGTGCGGAAAAAATCTTTATTTATCAAAAAAAAGATTATTAGGTGTACGATTGGCGTCTTAACAATGGAATCCTAGAAATTTTACCCCTACGGTCTTATTCTTATTTGAGGTGGTGATGTTTCACAAACGAAATGAAAAGCTATTTATAAGAAATAAGGACATACACACTAATATGGTAACGCGACCCTCTGACAATTTAAGCATTCCTGTATATAAAGCAAGCTTCTATAAGCGTAGTTTATACTTTAGATCTATAATATACTATAATGCACTACCCGAAGAAATAAGAAATGCCAAAACTTTAAACTCCCTTAGTAATTTATTAAAATTATACGTGCACAGCTTTAGTTTTTATTGTGCGGATGATTTTTTTCATGGTTAACAGGTTCCTCTAACTCTCTGGTTTTTTTAGTTGTATTATATTACACTCCGCCAAAAAAGTATCGCATAAACTAAAAAAGGGCATTTATGAACCAAGATATTTTTATACGTTCACAAAAAGTTTGCCTCGTGTATGTGAACTATAAAAACACTAACAAAATAATGGAACTTAGCGTTTTTACTTTATTTTTTTCCTAAAAGAACACATTTAGAAAAATGCATATGTGTAAGGTTTGTTCAATTGTTTATTGAAAGTCTTCCTATACGGACAAATTTTAAAGTGCGAAGTCAGAGTTCTGTACCAACGCTTTTAAAACTAAAATGAGCAATTTAACTTCAGAACAAGTGGCTGCTATAGTTGGTTTAATCGAAGATGGACGATCTCAAGCATACGTTGCTAATTTGATGAACATTAATCAGTCAAGTGTTTCTAGAGCCGTAGCCAGATATAGGGAAACAGGCATTTACAGTAGAAGACCTGTACCAGGTCGTCCAAGACGTTCTACTCGCCAAGATGACCGCTATTTACTACTACAAGCATTACGTCGAAGACATGTAACTGCGAGACAATTGCAGAACGACTTGGCTAGAGTCAGAAATACTCGTGTGAGTACTCAAACTATTCGGAATAGGTTACGACAGAGTGGATTAAGAGCTAGAGTAGCTGTAACAGCCCCTCGTCTCACTAGGAACCACCGAGTGGCTCGCTTAAGGTTTGCCAGAGAACATGTAAATTGGAACATTAATGACTGGGCCAATATACTCTTCACAGATGAGTCAAGATTTGGTCTTTACACCTCAGATAGGCGTATCTCAGTGTACAGACGAGACGGTGAGCGCTATTCGCAGTGTAATATCAGACCTAGACCTAATTTCACTGGTGGCTCTATTATGGTTTGGGGAGGCATCTGTTTAACAGGTCGTACAGAGTTAGTACCAGTAGACAGAGGTACACTGACTGCCCACAGGTATATAACGGACATTTTAGAAGAACATGTAGTACCATATGCGCCAATTATAGGAAACGAATTCATGTTAATGCACGATAATGCACGACCGCATGTTGCAATAATCGTCCAGGAATACCTTAACGATGTTGGTATTCCAGTTTTAGATTGGCCTGCGGTAAGTCCGGACATGAACCCTATCGAGCACGTGTGGGACCTCCTTCACAGACGGATACGAACCCAAAATGTTGCCCCAGCGGACCTGCATGGACTAGCAAATGCTCTCCGTGACGAGTGGGAGAATTTGGATCAGGCTTATATACGGAGGTTAATCGAATCTCTGCCAAACCGTATGCGAGCGGTCATAAGAGCCAGAGGTGGCAATACTCAGTATTAAAAGCTACTGTTATGACATTTTTCTTTCCAAAATTATAATTTCTTGTTTTAATAAAAATCTCA
This sequence comes from Cetonia aurata, assembly GCA_949128085.1. NCBI lineage: Eukaryota > Metazoa > Arthropoda > Insecta > Coleoptera > Scarabaeidae > Cetonia > Cetonia aurata. The sequence continues at coordinate 10,872,848 of OX421882.1, read as the reverse complement.
AGTATGAGTTCTTGTTTTTATTTGGCCTGTATTTTATTTAAACAATCATAGAAATTATATCTTAGAGCGCATTAAAGTATATTTACAACTTTATGCTACAAACAAAGATTATGCGATACTTTTATGATTCAAAACTAAATTATGCGATACTTTTTTGGCGGAGTGTATTTTAGACTTTAAAGTATGTATGTTTTAATATTTTATTGTGTTATCCATGTACGCATTTGTATTTTTGTTTATTTATTGTACTATCATAACACTGTCGAATTTTTTACAACTTGCGACAATAAACACTATTACTATTACTTTATTTTAAATCCTCATTCACGTCCGCAACTGCAGATAGGTGGGCGAAGACAACATCAGCTGGTTGATAGCGGATAGCTGGATTCATGAGCGCATAGTATACGTAAGGATCCCAAAAGGACGTATTTCTGCAGGCTGTACATTGCTTTTGTTCTTTCCGATGTTCCCAATCCAATAATTTTTAAGTATTTAGGCAGGTTTTGACGAGTTCCTCCCAATGCTCCGATGATAATGAGGACAAACACTATTTGGTAGCCAGGGTAGATCAGTTTAAGTTAGAATATTAAGTCGCAATATTTTTCGATCTTTTCTTGCTCTTTGTCGATGATGTTGGTGTCGCAAGGGCATGATGTCTCCACCACTTTCAGTATCCTTTTTGTGCGATCCAATACCACCATATCCGGCCTGCTCACACTTAATTCTGTGGTCGTGCCAAATGGAAAGTTCCAATATATTCTGACTCTCTCGTTGTCGACGACTGCTGGGACATCAAAACATTAGGTTTAGATGAGCTCACTCTTCCGATTTTTAATAGAGTAGGTATGTTTCATGTGCAAAAAGAAATTATCAATAATTAACAGTACAAAAAGAAGTTACAAATATATCTAAACCTAACATAATCAAGTTCTTAAATTGGGGTAATTCCTTAAAAAAATAGATCAATGTCTGAAACAATGATATCGTAGTATAAATACGTTTTTCTACAATGGAATGAGTTCATCCCAACATTGGTCCAACGATTGGGGTTGTAGAACATGTGTCCAAGCTTGACGTGCAGGCTCGGAACAAGGAATTATAAGCTAGATATTAATTGTGGGCAGTCTATATAGCTATTAATTGTTTTGTAACTTGTAATTAAATCTGTTTTATTCCTTCGTAAATTCAAGTCTAATAGATAACGCTTAATGGACAACGAGTTGCCAGTAAACCTCATTAGTTTATATTTTTCAATATTTAAAAATTTTGCTGCGCAATACTCCTCAAAATTATCAAGGACACGTCAGCGTTGCCGATATTGCAATAAAGCTTTAATTCGTCGGTATATTTTACATTTAAATACATTACCAATATAATAAATGAAACAATATAGGTCCTAAATGGGAACATTGGGGAACTCCGGATGTACATATCCAAAAATATGGCACCGTTCACCACCACCGTCTACAATCTATTCTTGACATAAGAGTAGACAAGCGTCATCTATAAAATCCTCATTATCAAATAATACTTCATCGAAATTGAAGATAACCAATTGTATTTGTATATTGAACCAAATGTTTTTCATACTCCAGTAAAGCATTTTTCATATTAAAAATTGTTTTACTTTTGGCAAGTATGAACGATGATATTCTGTTTATATAAATTCAAATATAGGCGTATGTAGTCAGTATGTATATTCCAGCACTTCATATTCGAGCGACTATGATTAAATGTTTTGGCATGACGTAACTTGACAGATTGCAGCGGAGCCAGAAAGGACCGTAATCGATTTTCTACTTCACTGGGTCAACCTTGGTTTCTCCACGACGTGTATTGAATATTAATGCCGGAGGTCTATCGATGATATATTATAGAACACGCGGTGAATTTTTATGAAATATGGATTCGAAAATAATTACGAGAAATAGATTTGGTTTTGACGTATATTTTTTAGTTCTATGAGAATTGAACGAGAAATTTCTTCTGTGGACAGTATCGGTAATGTAATTAAAAACTTTCCATTCTAATTCCGTCACCAAAGAACGTAGTAAAAGATGTAGAAAGACAAAGAAGGAAATCTTACTTCTGAAGTATCTAATTCTATTGAACATATTCCTTTGTTCAAAATGCTTAAGATTGCAGCATACTTTTCATGTATAATTATTATAATTTAAAGAACGACGAAAAGCTATCTGCTTATTTGTGATCTGATTATACGCGTTTCTCAAACTTTCAACATTTCCATTCCTCATGGAAAACTTTTACCATTGACCAGAAACTAATATCGCAAGTGTTATTTCCGAACACTCCTACATATAGGAAAGAGACAGGTATGTGCATGTAGGACGATACCGCCACAGTTTTGTTTTCGCACCCGTTCGAACGGTGACTAGTGACGGTTGACCCTGAAAAGATGCCAGGCGCCGCGGCGCCCAGACTTTTACGCGGCAGTCTCTCACTTATGCGGGTGTCAAACGCATCATCTCTGATTACGTCGCTGCAGGGGTTGAGAGATTGCCAGACGCGGCGCGGTCGCGCTAGGTCGAATATTAAGGTTACTTCCGTAACGCTGAGGTGCGCTATAAATTTAACGCTTGATTAAGAAGTGCCGGGTTTACGTCCCGCATATTTTATAATTTAGAAACGAAGTGCAAAATATAGTGTTTATGAGCAGAAGGCGTCGAAGAATTCGATGCAATCTTATGTTTAAGTATTTAACATTATTATAGGAAAAAAATACAATTAGATAACTAATAAGCTACATATAATAAATAAAAAGCAAATATACATATATCTGCCAACCCTTAAGAGTGAAGGCCGAGTTACCGGTGACTTCAAGCTGCATTTTTGCTTTGAAGCAAAAAATAAGAACAATTACTTGATTACATTACATGTCAGTAAATAAAATGATATATATCTTTAAGGGAGTAGATGAAGCCTAAGAATTTAAGAAATTTTACAATCCCGGAAAAAAAAAGGTGTTATCGTAATTGACCAGACTGAGATTTGAACCCTGGACTTCACTACTGATAGCCAAATGTGCAAGTCACTAGACTATCAGCCTATTAATATAAATATTATTTGTGCAAGAAAAAATATTCCACCAGCAGAAAAAGTAAATGAATAAAAAATTCAAATAATTTGCATTACTAAATTGCGTTGTTAAATTTAACATACGTTATTGAATTACGTAAAATCAGTTGACACGTAAGTGTCTAAGCAAACATCCAAAGTACGCTAGATACACCGTGAACAAAAAGGAAAGAATAAAATCGAAAATTACATTAGGTGTGCAGCAAATACTCAAAAAATTGCCAGTTTTACGATCTTTAGTAAATTTTAGTAACAAACACGAAATTATACTGGTTTCTAAGATATTTTTCCTTGTATTATCGTTAGATTTAAAGCTTACATGAAAACAATATACAGCCATAATCCCTGCAAGGTCAACGGTTATACCACGCATGTGCGTCTCCCGCTCATTCTTCTTACTCCAGTAGGTATTCCCCTACATTCAGTCATTCGTCATAGCCACTCATTGCTCACAACGAATACTGGCGCGAGCGCATCGGTTGCTTTGCTATTCAATCTACACGCAGAAATGTGTTAATTTTTAGTGACCGTGAAACGTATTGTATTTTTATTAGGAAAATGAATAAATTGCAATATGTATTGCTTTGTACACACGTACTTATAAACCCAAAAGGTGTAATAAAAGCGTAAAACAGTAATTTATGGTATCTATTATGTTCTTAAAAATAGTCTTTGCTCATGACAAGAAAATTAAAGTAATTCTAATGAACGAAGAACAAAACCCTCATAAAGAAATAATAAATTTAACGAAGAAAAAATGAAACTTAATTCTGAGTAAATAATTTTTAAAAATGAAAACTTAAAAGTAACTCTTAATAATAAATTCAATAAATATTAACACCAGCTCGGTTACTATTCTATTCGTAATAGTAATAAATAAAGAAATGTAAAATGGGTTTGTTCATGACAGGGAAATCAAAGACATTCTAATGAATTTAGGGCAAAACCCTCAAAAAGAAATAGTATATTTAATGAAGGACAAATAAAAATTAATTCTGGGTGAATAAATTTGAAAAATAGTCAACTAAACTAAGCGTTAATAATAAAATGAAATAAACGTTATTTTTTTTAAAAATCATTGAATCTTCGAACAAAAGGTTCAAATATGCCGCTATCCTTGGCTAAACAATATCCTAATGTGTTGTAGAAATTCATTCTAACATTCATCAACATTTCTGGGCTAATGCTGTTTGACGTTTGAACAATTTTATTGCGCAACTACTCTACATTAACTGGTCTAACATCTTCATTGCCATAAATTATTTCTTTTACATAACCCCAGTAAAAGAAATCGATGGGAGATAAATCTGATGAACGTGGCGGCCATTTGATATTTTCAGAATGAGTTCCGATCCACCGGTTAGGATGATGTAGATGTTTTGCATATTTATATCGAAAAGTTGCTGTACAGTAGATAGAATGTAGGTGTTCCGTAAACAAACCTGCCCAAACATTTACGTTTTGCTGTTGCTGACTAGATGAACTTACATATCTGTGCTCGTTTTGCTTGGCCCAGTTTGTTGTCACAGATAAATTGTGACTTCTAACCGAAGGAAAAGAAGACTCATCGGTAAAGATAATATTGTTTACAAAATTAGCATCTCGGTTAATTAAATCACTTAACTTTTCACAAAATACCATACGCTTAAATGCGTCGCCGTGAAATAATTGTTGGTGTTTAGAATATTTAAAATTGTGATACCCATTTGCTTTGAGTATTCGCTGAACGGAAGAACGGGATATGTCTAAATCATTGAAAATAGTGCCAGATGATATATTCAAATTTATTTCTACTGCAGCACATACTAAAACGGACGTATTATTAGAAATTCTGCGAGTTGGAAATGATGTTTTAAATTTTCGACCGAACTGGTATTGCCGGTTTTATTTTTTAATTTAAAAATTGTGTCTTTATTTGAAATAGGCCTGTTGGGGTATTTAGCTGCAAACATGTCGCATACCCTTTGAAAAAAATTGCCAGCGTGATACCCAAAAATATGTATTTAAAACTTAGACAACCACCTTACTTGAACTGACTAATAATACTGATCACTGATCAGTCTACACGTGCTATTATCGTACTACAGCGCCACACGTCGCTGTTAGGTAGAGTGGGAGACGGTAGGAGTATATGTACTTCCCCGCCGTTGACTTTGCAGAGATTGAGGCTGTATAAATTCTCTACAGCTGTGTCTACCATGTAAACAATTTATATTGAATATGCATTATTATTGGTGTGAAATAGGCGAACTGCCATCCAACCGTACGTTGATTGGCATACATGATAGAATTCCTCTGCGATCACGAGTAAGATTATATTGAATCAAAAAACTAGCCAACTCTACACCGTAGTAGCGCTTCAGTATACCTGGGATTTCAAGAGAATTTGACCTATACTCGGTTCAGTTAAACATACTTCTTAGTTAGGATAAAATTTTGTAAAAGTTCTGTAAACAACATATTTTTTTTTTCTAATGTGAGTTGTATTTAAAAGTTCAGTCCTCGATGGGACACGTGGTACAGAAAAGCAATTACTATTGAGAAAACAAGTCATAGATAAATAAGTAAACCATTTATAATTAGCTATGGCTATAAGGAATATTAATAAACAATATGGTGGCAATTTAGCTGCGTATTCTCACAAATATGTAGTGTAACTACACTGCAGCAAAATTGTACAAAGCTTTTGTTGTTTAAAAAGTGCAGGCGCATCGCATCACTAATGGTGATACATAACAATACTCATGTGTTTTGTAAGCAAAGTTTGTTTAGAACTAAATTTCTGTGGATATTGTACCAGTACTCTTCCGTAGGAGGAGTATCTATTATACGTTCAAGTCGACAAGATTCCAAGAGAAAACTTCTAAATTGCATTTTAAGGACATATTTCAGTATTATGTCGGAACTTTGAAGCAGATAATATAAAAGTGTGGGCACTCGGTACTTTCCACTTTGTTCATGCATATATTTTACATGTAAATTAAGTTTAGGTTAAGTTTACGTAACGATACCACCTATTTCGGGATAAATTCCAGCAAATTTCATTTTAAACAGTTATAGTAGAATACGGGCTACTAAATCCAGAATTCTTTTTATTTTGAAGCTTTGGAAAAATACGAGCAAATAGAACATCCAAACTTTATAAATTACATGATTACCGATAAAAACGGCATTCTCACTTTCAAATTATGTTACCTACGCCCATAACTCCCCGCGTGAATGCTTTCCGTAAACACATAAAACGGATCATGGCGTAAATTGAAACGAATTCAGTTCGCTATAACCAAATACGATATCTCCCGTCGAATATATTCGACTACGTTACATCAGCATACAGGTCATGGGACAAATATTCAATATATATGTAGGATGAGTGGGTATTCTGCATACAAATGGCTCCCTCTCTTTCTGTAATCGCCCCAGCGCTTTCGCAGTAAGGATCCCTAACTTCTGCACGATCGTGAACTCAGTCTATCAAAGACCGTTATTCATTTCGCGAGCTTTCGCTCAAACAGAGAAGAGATTACTGTTTCGCTAATTAGAATTAAATCGTTTTAAACGATTCCCTTTATAGGGACTATTGTCTCTGTATAGTATTATACACGTCAGTAGCTTTGTTTCGTCTAAAATGTTAAACTATTCTCTTTAGTAGATATCAAACTGCAAAAGAAAAGCTTAAAAGAACAAAGGTTTTGTTGATTTCAACTGTTTCTTACAACCAATAACGCTTTGTAAAGCATTCTGAGGTATGCACTGAGTTTTTCATGTTTGTTTCATGATCCTACAAAATCGATTTTATCAGATGCAGTTCTGTGAAGTAATAATAATAATAATTTATTCATCCAGTTGACCATGTGGTATAGGATAAGTCACAAATGCATACAATACAGTTTATGTACAGAAAACCAACAAAAGACAAATTATAAAAAAAATTTACAAACAACTGTGATTCAAGGCCCAAAACAAATAAATAAAAACAAGTAAAAAAAGAAATATTATTCTATTAATGGTTACACAAGTCAAAGAATTCATCCAAGTTGTAGAAAATATTACATGGCAAAAACTTTCTCGTTTCTTTTTTAAATACAGGAATGCTTTGAATATTTCTTAAATGCAAGGGTAATGCGTTATATATTTTGATGCCCATATACAGGGTGTCTCTGAAATAAAAGTACAAAATATTAAAAATGGGAAACCCAAGTTATACTGAATAAGTATCCAAAAATTCGTACGCCAATTGCAATATCGAATATACAATTAAAAACTCATTGAAACGTCACGAATGTGCCGCCCATGGATCCACTATCTGTGTTTATACTATATCTTAAGGTCATTTGTAAATACAGCTGTGATATACAGATAATCATTGTATGCAGCTGATACGAGTCAACGACTCCAATATTATTACGTACGCGAAATTTAAAGCAAATTTCAAAGAAGATATTGAAAGTAAAATGTGGAATCTATTAATGAATAACTCTATTCACTTGTGCGTAATCTGATCAATGACAGCTGTCTGAAATAAACATCATTGTTAAAAGTTGATATTTGATGTGACGAAGGTAATGTGCGTAATTATTTCTTTTTTTCTCTTTCATAATCAATTGTTACACATCAATTGTTACACCTGCATTTCTGTTCACAATATCCAGCAATTCTTCTTCGGCTCGTAAAATTCGACGTGGTCTTTCACGTCCGCGACCTTCGTAATTTGGTAGCAATCGACCAGTTTCTCTTAATCTAAACACGGTATCCTTTATACACGTGTAAGACGGGGTTCTACGATTGGGGTATCGCTGCCGGTAGATACGTAGAGTTCTTCGACAACTTCCTCCTGCTTCGCCGTAGACATAAATCATATCGAACAACTCGCGTGTGGTAAAAGCCATATCCGATGTGTTCATGCGTAAGGATCCAGACAGACTGAGACTCAGAGCGTAGTTATACGTCGCGTGTTGCCTGCCCTACCTTCGTTGGTTAGAAGTGTAGTGTCTCAAATACCAGTGGCGCGACGGATTTTTAATAAATATCTTTGGCATTTTTTTCCTCACGTATGCGTGGGAATTTTGGAAAAATTAATTTAGATAAAAGGTGTAATAAAATTAGGGCTTCCCATTTTTAATACGTTGTACTCTTATTTCAGGGACACCCTGTATAATGGAGATCTTTCGAAGGTAGCCAGCGAATGTGAAGGAGTACATACGTAGTTTTTATATCTTGTGTGGTAATAATGATAGTCACAATTTCTTAGAAAAGAGTTCTCATTTCTTACTTACTTACTAAGGGAAATCTCTAATATGTATAAATTTACAACAGTAAGTATATGCATTTATTGACAGATAGGGCGGCATGATGTCTATTTAGATAGACCAGCAATGTTTCGAACTTTTGCAGATGCAATATTCTTCCAACAAATGACGAGGCACCCCAAAATATAATGGCGTACGTTATTCTTGATTGCAAGTTGCTGTAGTAATAGGAAAAAATTGTTTCCACACTAGCAATATTTCTTAGCCTGTATAGTGCATAGCATAGAGATGCTAATTTATTAGATAAATTACTGATGTGTGGTTCCCAATTTAAACTATTGTCTAGATGTAGGCCTAAAATCTCTGCATTTGGAACCTGTTTAATTGACGTAGACTTTAAGCGAAGCAGATAGCTTTCATTGATCTTCATAACAGACGGCGTAAAGCTAATGAAAACTGTCTTATCTCTGTTCAAATATATTTTGTTGTTTTCAAACCAGCTCAAGAATTTATTTAGCATAATTTGTGTATTATAAACCATATTATTCTTAGATGTGTCATGTGCCAAATAACTTGTGTCATCTGCATACATCATAATAATATTTTGCGGCGAAAGTTTAGGGAAGTCGTTTACAAACACTATGAATAACAGAGGTCCTATAACTGAACCTTGAGGGACACCTCTTTTAAGTAATAACGGATTATTCAGGAATCAATGTTCTGTTAGAAAGGCTGAACTAGATTCTTTTTTCATTCCTACAATATTTGGATTAACCGATTTGGTTTTTATATAATTCATTTTATCAGCAGAACTCACTGAACGATTTAATACTATATGCTTCTTAAGGTAACTACATTCTAATTCCGAAACTGTTCAAAGAGGCTTCTTTTAATCATTTGCTAACGTTTGTTCTGCTATTTTGGCCAGAGAGTCTAATAGGAGATTTAAACAATATTGTTAGACTTTGAAACAAAATTCCACTAGGTATGCGTTGTTTGAGTCCGGTTTCTCTGTCCCATCAATTTCAAATGAGTGCTTTCTTTAACAAGTAATACATTTTTATTTTCCTTTATAACTTTTTGCACTTAGATTTGAATTATTATTACTTTTTGCTTATGATTTTTTATTTATCGGGTTAACGTTATTAATGGTGCTGGAGGTAGAACAGCGGCTTATGATTTAAGCAGCTGATCCTGCACCTTTTGGCATGTTAGTTGAATTTTTGCATTTACTTATTTTTATACTATGTTTTGATGCCAATAAACTACTATTATTATTATTAAATATTGCTAATGCACCTCATTCGGGCTTTTATAATTCGTTTGACGTTCCCAGATCCTCATACCTCATATTTCCTCGTACCTTTCTATACTTTGATAAAATTTAATAACGAAAAACTACAGGAAATACTTACTCAATTCATTGTGCATTTGTAAAGTGTTAATTTAAATTTTAATGTTGCATTTTGAACTCATAAACGGTAGAGATATCAGACTGAATATAATAAAAGATCAAGTACCGTTCAGATGAATTCCCGAATTTGATGTAGATCTAAAAATGACCCTCACAGGGCGAAATATGTAATTTAAATTTCAATATATATTTGAACGGTACTTGAACCTTTATGAAGTGTCATGTCGAAACCATATACGATGTATTCGATACAACTGTACCCCTATACAAATATAAAAGAAGGCGTTCATATCCGCTATGGTTTGATGAAAATATTTTACCGTCATATTCGACTAAAGCATATAGAACATAAAAATTTAAAAAAAATTGGGACTTTTTATTACACGCAGTTCAAAGAACTAAGGAAAATAACTACAGAGCTTATTGATAGGGCATATAAGAACTACATACGCCGCATGCAAGACTCTCTACAACACAATCCTAGAAAACTGTAACAATTTATAAAACTCTAAAAAGGTCACACTAGAATACCGGGTGTCATGAACTACAATGATGTGAAGTTTGATACATCGCAGCAGATACTAAATGCTTTCGGTGATTACTTCAGTAATATCTTTATACAATCAGAGGAGGCTCATTGCAGTTCTGTTTCTGTCACTGAAATACCATTCATATTTGATATGAACCCATCTGTCACAGAAGATGAAGTTCTGCAATCTTTAAGAAGATCTAAAGATAGTTTATTGTGCGGTGCAGACGAAATTCCTAGTTTTGTAGTACGAGACTGTGCGTTTGTCTTTGCTAAACCTTTGTGCTATATAATTAATCAAATATCGAAGTCAGCAACTTTACTTAACATTTGGAAGGTATCACGTATTGTTCCAGTGTTCAAGTCTGGCGACGCAAAGGAGATCTCCAATTATAGGCCTATATCTATTCTTTGTAATTTCGCTAAAGTTTTTGAAACAATAGTCTGCAACTACGTTTACGACCACATCAAACATTACATAACACAACATGGTTTTATGGCCAAGAGATCTACAGTAACTAATTTAGGTTGTTTTTGTCAATATGCTGCGGAAGTTGTGGATAAACCGGGATAAATTGATGTAAGATATACAGATTTTCAAAGGCATTTCACCAAAATTGATCACTATATATTATTAAGGCAACTTGAAGCCATTGCCCTCTCAATGTCACTAACTCAGTTATTTAAGTCCTACCTACCAAAGAGAACACATTATGTAGAATACTCGAATGTAAGATCTAATGTATTTTCGCCTAGTTCAGGCATACCGCAAGGATCTAATCTCGGACCAATACTTTTTCTTGTATTTATAAATGATATTGTAAATGTAATTGAATGCGAGAAACTATTATTTGCCGATGATCTTAAAATATATACAAAAATTGAATCGCTGAATGATCGCTATCGTCTCCAGAAAGATCTGTCGACAATTGAGGCTTGGTGTAGAGGTAATCACCTTCCATTAAATATTAATAAACTAAATGCGACTACATCTACTATTTATTTGTACCTTACTCTTTTACTTTACCATCGTGTATATTTTAGCTTCAAACATGAAGGTTTCACAGAAAAGGCGGTTTCCCTCCTAAAGACAAAATGAAAACAGACCTTTCCACTTTTGTTCTTTTAAGCAAACACACCGCATGAGAACAGCTTTGTTACGTAACAAAATTGCTGCTTCACCTTTACGAATTTCCAATTGCCTGAATAAAGTAACCACTCCCGGAACACACAAGAAAGAAAATAAATACGCCAGCGCGTACGTCACTAATTTTACCATTAAAGTGTTCACCAAGAACTAATTAAACACCTCTATTTTATTAATCAATGTCCTTTACGTAGGAACAACAGACGTTTGATGACCGAAAATTACCGTTTTTTTTTTTTTATATACAACCGCCTGCGCCTGGCGCACCAAGTAGCGGTTTCGAAAATTAAATTAAACACAGAAACGCCGCATACTTCAGAAAACCTGTAATTGAAGCGACGCCTCGCGAAGTAATTAACCGTTCTCAGTGATAGTCGGTTCCGTGCTCGCGGCAATTACCAAATGACTCGAGCAACAATCTACCCTCTTTGCAATTTCGGTCTTCGTTTCAATGGAATCGTGCAGTCGTCTATAGGAGCGGCGTTATAGCGTTGATTACCTTGCCGTAATGCCAGCAGCACCTGCATTGAAGAGATGTCTTTGATTGTGACGAGGATTTCTAGCAGTTGGTGATGAAATTCCGTAGAAGCGGAACAATTCAGAAATTAGACTTCACAATCATCTGATGTTCGTATATAATCGCAAAAATTAAATATTTTTTGTTTCATTCTGGGTGTATAGTTGATACCTAAGCAGCAGAATATGGATATGGAACAGAAATGCAACTATGTGATATTGGAAATATGCAAAATAAAAATTATAAATATTTTATTAAAATATTTAATATTTTATGGATCTATCACTTGGTTTAATTAAAAATTTACGAATACTACCCTTAAATCCCTGAGGACATATATGAGTATATTTTTTTCTTTTATTAGCATTTCTTTATCTAATACAAAAGAATAATGCACGTACTTCAGCAGACAATTGTCGAATGATTTTTTTATTAGCATCCATTCTTCATCTAATGAATTTCCACAACATCATCTGTTAATACTCTGTTTACCGGTTTCCACAAATCGCTGAACCAACCGATCTCAACGTCGTTGAAATATGTCTAAGGCAATTTGCACATCTGTATACTCGGCAACAAATTGATAAAGGCACATCTGTACGAAATATACCCAGGTCTCATCAATATTCAACATTTGGATACGAAAGTGAGCTATCACGATAAACGTGTCTTGTTACGATGTTAATAACATAGTGTGTCTTTAAACAGACACATTTTATTTAGTAACCAGATGAATCGGCGAATTTGAACGCATACCGATTTCAAGGAATTAGATTTATGAATGAGGGCAATTGCTACTTATGTAGATGAGTTTGTTTGGCTTCACTTCGACACGTAGAATGCAGGATGCGGGTGAGATAGATCAACTCAAATGAGGACAGTTTCGCTTTTTAATAGCGTGCCGGCAAATCTTTTCGATTTGTCTTTGAATTTTTGTCAATTTTAGGCAAATATCATATCATATCAAAGCATTTCGTGGATAATATTATTTGAATCAAAAATCAAAATTCAAATCATAAATTTTCAACGGTTCAGACGTTTTAACCAACGCCTTTGCTACTACATAACCTAAAAATATTCCTTACTATATAAGCTGTTCTAGAAGTAGGCAAACGCAAACTTATGCTGTTATTTTAAATGGAACATCTTATATATTATTTCATTTTTTAATTTTACGCAGAAAAATAACATAACTTCGTACAACCTACTATATGCCTATCTTAATAACAACATTGTTATTTATCTTTTTGTTAAAAGGAGCCCCACTGCAAGTCAAATGATTTGGCAGCAAACGATTTGGCGAATGGTTTGCCAAACCGTTTGCCGTTTGCCAAATCATTTGCTAAACCGTTTGCTAAATCATTTGCCAAACCGTTATCATCACACCAATTTAATAAGGAACATAATATTATCTCGCAAATGATTTGGCAAACAGTTTGGCGAACGGTTTGGCAAATGATTTGGCAAACGGTTTGGCGAATAATTTGGCAAACGGTTGGGCAAATGATTTGACAAACAGTTTCTCAAACGACTTCGTAAACGGTTTCGCAAATGATTTACCATATGATTTGCTTAAGATTTGGCAATGTTCTATGGTACATCCTGTATAAACCACTTGTACGTAGAATATATCTACTTATATTAACCAAAACGATTGCTTGGAATAGTAGGTAATGAATTTCGTGAAGGGTATGTTGAGTAGAATCGTTCAAATGCTTTTCCGACAAGAGAAGCGATGATATGACTTGAGACATTTTATTAGTGGTACCATTATAGTATATTAAAAAGCTAGTTTCGTAAGATACGTTTTAAAGTACGAATTTAAGTTTAAAAAAATAAGTGACATAGTCATGAGTTCTTTAAAGTATCAGTACTTTAATGTCTAACGATACGTGTTTTATGCTATTTTTGCAACTAGCGTTTTTGTTTTTTTTTTTTTTTTAGTAAAAGAAAAGGATTTTGATGTAGGGAATGATGTTCTGGTTGGTATCACAGACGAGAAAAGTTGCCGATGATTGCCAATGAGAACGCTAAATCGTAAATTGACATGTCAAAATATCACTTCTTGATATTCTTTCCATAACCCTGTAAGAATTCGAAATTCTGTAATTCTGATTAACAAGATTTAATTTCATTTCTTGAAACTAGCTGTTTATAAGTACCGTGGGATCTGCGGTAGCAGTTTCTTTCCACGGGAAAGACGTTAGACGTTATTCAAATTTCGCTAACCCGTGGTAATGCATTCACGGTATTCACTTTATCTTTCGCTGAACTAACTAAAGCCCAGTTTGCTGTATCGGCAAATCCCACGATACCGTCCGAAAGGGCATTTGAAGTTCAGAAAAATAACCAGAAACGGCATTGATGCGCCCTCTTGTAGAGAGAAGTAGAGCGAGCTATCGTCTTAGTACCATGAGCGGGATGTTAGTCTATATAAACCCTAGCATGGTTGCTAGAGTCAGTGAGTTAGTCAGTTTTAAGTTCGTGGAGTCCGAATCAGCTTTTGAAAAGCTCGCGTTCCCCTTCGTTACCGGGCGAATCTAAATTCTAAATTAAATTTAATAATTCTTTAGTTTTCTTTTTGGATTCTATAAAATCCCCAAAATTCCGGAAAAACTCGAGTAGGAAGCAAAAGCTTTCCCTCGCGAAGTGATTTTGGTGTTAAGTGTTAAAAACCGTTCGTACGAGTCCCTTTGTGTTACAAAAGAGTTAGTGTCCCTTAATATTTGGATTACGAGAAGAATAAGCCCACATCTTGGCTGGTAAGATGAATCAAAATCTCGCTTAAAAGAACTAACCATCGAAAAAGACTAGACCGTATCTCGTTCTCTCTCTCTCTCTCTCTCTCCCTTCCTTGATTTATGTTTAATTGTAATTTCTAAAGTTTAGATTACATTTTGTTTTATTTTCATGTTTTTTTTTATTATTTTTGTCAATATATTTGTTAAAATTTACTAAATGCATCGTTTTCTTTTAATCTAATAATTTGTACACCCAATAAGTGTTCCGGAGAGGAACCCTCATTTCAGAGAGACAGCGAGAGTAAAGGTAATTTGACAATCTTTAGGCAATGTAACGACCTGTCCCGACCGATCGAGAAATAACACCGTGGTGGAAATATCTTTGGCTAAGTAATCTAACCAACCGCTACCGAACAAAAAGATCATTTCCTCGCGGTGGCTCGATCGTCAAAAGAGCAGGTTGGGTTATCTGTAAAAACGAGGGGTGTGATTCCGCATCAAACATTTCAAAGCGGACCACCCTATCAGATAAATAACCCGTGGCGTTACATCTCTAATAATCGGTATTTCTATGTTTTCTCAAAATAAAGATAAATGTATACAAATATAGACCGCTATAATTTGTAATAGGTCATAACTGTGTTACCCACCGAAAAGGATCATAACTGCAGTAATAGAATTGATACTTTGCCGGCGTATTTTCTCGTGTATACGACTAACGGGATTTGCCACAGCCAGCGCCTAAATTATTCAACAAAAGGGATACCAGCATCTAACCACGGAATGTTCGGAAGCATCCACAAAATGCAGCCACGGTCATGCGATCCGGAACGACGTTTTATAACGGTAGGTACTCGTTATTTTTAATGATCTTTGCTTATCGCTAGCAACGTACGCCATACGTATTATCAGATAAAAGCCACCTGAATACCCGCCATAGGTAGAGGAACGCGACATTACCTTAACTATTGTTACTTTGTAGCTAATGTGCGCTAATACAAAACGGAAACAATTCCGGGCCCGTTCGAAGGATAATGTCAAAAATATACAATTATATGATGAAATAATATAACATAATGATTCCATAGAATAATGTAATGTAACATACACGCAACCCGTGGTAAAAAGGCGTTTTAGTGGAAAATAGGGCCACGTCAAGCGTGACATTAACCTGTATCAAGGTTTGTAACATATTGATTAATAAATAGAACGCGATGGGACAGATTATATCCTTTCTGATCCACGCGTAATCACGAAATCAAATTTGTATTGCGCGGCAGGTGTATCAATCGGGTATGAATACATTATAAATGAGAATTAAACACGGTAATATTCAGTAATGGTGAAATGATGTAGACAGTAGAAAAGATTACTTTTTTCGAATTAATGTCGTATTTTCTAATATTAAATATGAATCTAAAAGACGCATTTTGGATTTGCCGTATTCTATCCTGAGTAACAACATCAAGACGAGGCCCAGGATAAGGTGCAGCAGTGAATAAAGTGGAACAAAACTAGTGAATCACACAAAGGATATTTTAGATCACTACACAAATATTCCCGATGAGAATAAAATACTCTTACAGTCCATGCACTGTCGGTTGGCGGAAGCCCCGCCCTCACGCGCATCATACGTCACTGGCTCGAAGGGATAAGCGGAGCTCGCTGAACGAACAACACAGAGTACTGCAAACACATATCACAGTAAAAACTGAATCGCGAACATAGTGAGGGTGATTATGTGCTCGCGTGGATGCGTCCCGCTCCATTGAGCACGCCCCTTTGCTATCGCGCGCGTGAAAATGCATGTACTGATAGATTACTGTATGCACGCTGTATGTACTCAGATATTTGTTGCCCAAATCTCATCAGACCCAAATTAACGACTTCAGTGACAAATCGTAAAAGAATATTATCTATATGCAAACGTACGACATTTTTAAGATTCTGAGCGATGTGACAATCTTCAGAATGTCCAAGAAGCAACACTACTGACTTCGATGAATTAAAGGAAAGTTAATGGCGAGAGCATGCAGACGAGATAGTACCCAAATCACGCTGGACCGCTTCTAGTGTATATAATTAATAAACTATTTTCAAGGTTTTAACTTATTTGCTCATTATCAGCTTGGTTTCCGCAACAATCGCTCTACTGACACGGCATTATTTCATTTTTTTAATGAAAATTACAAGAATGTAAATTGTGGGATCCGTTTCTTTGCTATGTCTATTGACCTTTCCAAGGCATTTGATTGTGTAAATCACTCTATTCTCCTCCATAAACTAGAGCGATACGGGATACGTGGGGTTATGAATAACTGGTTCAAATCTTCCTTAACTCATAGATGTCAGAAAGTACTATGCAGCAACACTAAATCTGCCTCGTAATTGTGTAACCTTGGGGTTCCCCAAGGATCGGTATTAGGACCTACGCTTTTTCTAATTTATATAAACGACTTTCCTCATTGTCTTTCATCATCCATTAGTTTATCGATTTATGCGAATGATATTAATGTCTTCCTTTCTAACCCAAACTAAGTAATTTGTTGTATTTGTCCAGTTCAATTTTTATGACTATACAGAGGTGGATGTCGTTAAACAAACTAATCCTAAACACAAACAAAACAAACACTAAAACCTCCTGCCTCTGCAGCCTCTAAACACACCCAGTACCGTCGTGCAACATATCATCAGGTGTGTCCGGTATGAGCTATCTTCATGCTTAAACTCTATTGCATCCGCATCTGCCTCGTTCTCTCTCCAGTTCTTTGTTCTTCATGATCGCGGAGATCATGGACTGAATATCACTCCAATTAGCAAAGGTTTCAATCATACTTGCTATAAGGGCCCCGGCGTAAGTATATATCCTATTTTCCCATAGGTTTCAGCCCTCACACGATCCCACCTTTGGCACACGAAAATGGTGTGCTCCACGGTGTCAATTTATGTCCTAAAATATAACCCTGCGGCCCAGATGATAACAAAGCACCAGGAGAAGAAATGTTATTATTTAGTTCTACACAATGTGATCTGTTAAGTAAAAAAAGAGTCCAGAAAAGGTACGGACTCGTTTGAAAGACCGACACAGTGAAGAATCGACAGCAAAACATCAAGACTTACAGTATCAAACGCTTTGGAAGGATCTAAAAGCACCAATACAGAATGCAATATAAAGATTGATATCGCAATATTTTACATCCATTCAATCAATTAAATTTTCCATATATACATCAACCAGTCTGTTCTGTATACACAGTCTGATCTAATCCAACTGGAACAAATTTCAATAACATCTTCCAGTGATCAACCCCATGTAAACTTAACGAGTTAATCTTTATTCATCAGGTCTAAATTGAGAAAATAAACAGACCCATCCCGGATCCGAAGCTTTCGTTCCGGCTAACCACCAAGACCAATAACAGATTAGCGTCTATCTTCAACATTGACATGTATCCAATTTATCGACGCATTCATACAACCGGCTGCTGTTAGAAAGGACCATTATTACCGGAGATGGATTGGTTATTGTTACTGACTCCGAATCTGTTTTGGATAATAGTAGTACGATTTAATCTGTTCTGCATACATAGCGGGTATGCGTTCCCCAATTTCGATGTGTGAATGTTAGTTAGTCGGTACAAATGTTCTACATACACATAGATAATGATATGTATGGAGTTAGGTACAAGCATCGCACATATCTAATGCAATGTTAATTTATCAGAGGGGCGATTAGATGTGCAGTTATAATGGGTTTAACTAATTGATAATAAATAACTTGGGGAATTAGTCAGAAAGCTAGAGGATTTGTGACTGGTATTAAGTTAATTTCAAGATAGATTTCCCGTTTGTATGGTTTGTGCATACTGATATACTACGTTCTTGCTGTTTTTAAGGTGGAGAAAGTTCAAGGAACTGACGATCGAGTATTCTTTTCACATACCTACTTGTTATTAGATTTTCTGTGTCGAGTAGAACTGCCTTCAAAGAATAAAATTTGTTAATTTGTATTTACATTACTCATCCTACATTTATCAAAATAAATCAAATTTTTCACTCAACAGCTCAGTTCACGAATATTAAACTGGAATTAATTATCATTTTCATTTACCTTTGCCTCCAATACAGGTATCAAGACGTACGTAGTACTTCAAATTTACCGCTAGTATGATCTAGTGGTTCTATCTGATAATATTTGATTGTAAATGTGACTTTTTCATTTGCTCCTGTTACAAGGAAAGGTCGCCAGATGTTGACCTCAGTTTTGATCCCGGCTTTGTCAGTTGATTTGCAAAATATTAGCCATAAATGGCCAGGCGTTTATTTTTTTTTTTATGATCTTTTAAACTTTACTGTGGTTGATGATCTCGCTTAAATACACTCGAACACGAGATAGCTTTGCAAGCTTCTAGTGACGTGGTGATAGAACACAGTAATAGTATGCGGGAGGACCAAGGTTCGAATCCCGACGGAGCCCAATACTTTCTTTTTTATTTATACATTTTCTTTTTTTTGTTTTAATCGCTTCAAGTTAAATATTACAATGATAATAAAGGTGCAAAAATACATTCGGGATTCGAACCATGGTTCTTCCGAGAATATCGACCACTGTAAATTGTAAATTCGCTTCGGTTGAGGTTGCTTGGAACGCATACTAAATTCTCAGGGTTTCTATACTCCTCAAGAAAATTCATCAAGCTTGTTTAATCCATAATTCGTCCAAAATCGACGAACCTATGCAACTTCAACCTTGACTTGGTTAACGCAAACGGAAACGTTAACTAACTTGCGGAATTTAATTAGAAATCCTTATGCGGAGAAAAAGGCAAATCCGGATTTGCAGACGTGGGAAACACCCACGTTACCCGCAATTTACACACCAAGCTCCAACATCCGCATAGCTGCCGACGCACGTCGTCCAAAACTTCGAGAAATATGATCTAGTTTCGAGATCACTGCGGAAACGAGCATACGGAATACGTGAGTCTGCACCCGAATCGCCAAACGCGAAGCCAGCTAGGCGGCCGGCGATCCACGAGATGAATTCGCCAGCGCCACCTAGCGTTCCCACGGCGAATTAGAATTCCAACTAAGGCTGTTTGTACTCTGCCTAGCTAGTGCCTAGGTATCGTGAGGGAATTTAATGCCGGTCCCGAATTACGTAATAAAGTGAACGAAGTGGGGAACCTTGCCATCATATAGGTCAGTGTCGCGCGGACGCACACCGAACGGGAAGGCAGCCCGGATCAGAATCGGAACTGAGATCGGAAACGGAAGGGATTGCGAGCGGCGCTGCGTCGCTCGCGTCCTATTTGTGACCTTGAGATTTTCTATTCAATTTGAACTTGTCCGCCGGATCCAGGTGGGAGGAGCATTTGCAGCGGTCTATAGATAGAACACATTATTTCCGTTAGGTTAAAAATTCTCTCCTTATTGATCCGGTTTGCAATGCAGAAAAACAAAGACGCGAAAATAGAAATATCCTGCGTCACCTCATTACTTATAGACGCAGTTTTTGCTATTATAAGAATCGCAACAGGAAGTCGGTATAAAGCAATCAATCTTTTTCTATGCAAGAAAAATAGTCACACTACGTCGTGCCGTAGAGCGTATCCTCGCCGCTACAGTGCTGGTGAATCAGCGTAATAGTGGATATGATACAGCGTATGCGTGAGTTGGAACTAAGGGCAATACTTTCCGCCTCATCGTAAAGTAAACATTTGCGCGAGCGGGTTGATTTGTGCAGTTTAAGCTTCTGAACTGACTCACAATCAGTTATGGTTTACTGCTGATGATAATAGCGTTGCTATTGAAACGTACATATGTCCAATGTAGTGATGTTTGTGGTAAGGTGTTTTTAAGTGTGTAATGTTACAGTTTTGAGTGTTTTTATTGTTTCTCAAATATTATTTCTTTGGATTTCTTAGTAATATCCGCTTCTGTATAATATTATTAAACTAAAACCAGAAGTGTCCGCTCATATTAAATCAATTTAAAGCTAAAGCACGAAAGAATTTGCAAATAGTAGCAGTAAATATAGTTGATTGAATATAGTATACTTTCTTTTTTGATTATTCAAAACTACATTTTCAAACACCTCCCTCAAAAAATGTCGATCCAACCCCTCAGGAGAATGAAGGTTTCATGCTAATGCCACGGTCTACCGCATACGGTAGTTTAAATTTTCAAACTCGTGCTGCGTACATTAAGATGAATAATTGGCCGAATCCACCACCCCCAATGGGAGCTATGTAATGCGGTGGAGTTAGCGAATCCCTTTTTGCGCAATTACGCTTCGGATAACTGTCTTCAAGATGGATTAATTCAAAGTTTCCATAACGCTCGCGACGCAGTAAGACAATGGAAAATATGTGAGAGTAATAACCTAAACGCAGCCCCATTACTTACAATATATTTTAATGGTAAGTTTCCAACTCCTGCCGAAGTTAAAATGATATTTATATATGCTAATTGGCAAAGATATGTTAAAGTAAATCAAAATCTAAGCCATAAGTAAAATATCTCTCAAGCTGTCTAGACGTAGATTTTTATTTTCATCAAAATCTAAACCTTGCTAAACTAAACTAGTTTAAACAACTATCTGCCCATCTGGCCGCTATTTCTCTGAGTCCAGTACAGTTCAAGATATCGAATATTGGAACTGCTATAGCCGCAAATATTTGCACTAATAATGGATAGAGTATTTATTGACGGTATAGGTAGACATTCAAGTGCTTTTGTATTTAAGCTAATATTTGGTTAGCCTTGCTTATCCCTCGAATATCCATCTATCATCTCGTGAGCTGCTTTGATAAGCTTCCAGATAAAGATGAACGTAGAAATAATACGCAATATACCCAGGTAAGTCTGGTGGACTGCTCGAAGTTTAGGTAAGGATATTTGTGAGGATTATATCAACCCAAATTGAGTGGATATTATCCTCTGTTATAATTAATAAATCCCAAATCCTGTAGAGGTTGTAATATAATGGTGTTTTCTTATATTTATTTACAAATGAGTCAAGATGGTATAGGATCACCTACCTAGTAAGGTAGTAGGATAGACACAGAAGACAGATTTCAATTGAAGAATCGACATATTTATATCAAAGCGTAGGAATTAGGTAAATGAAATACTCAAAATGCATTGAAATTTCTATCTAAATGTTGCTAATACAAATGTTGGCTTAACAGAAGGGTGGTGTACACAGAAAAACCTAAAAGTTAATTCTGCCGAAGTAACATTAGGCCCATTTGCCCAAAGCAGAGAGCTGAATGGACTAAAACAACCAACTCTTCATAATGAATGGTACAATTCCGTCAAGATCCTAAATTCTTAGGAATGATTCTTAACTCGAAACTATCCTGGAATCAACATCTTGAACAAATGATAAACAGGCACTAATGACAACCTGTCGAACAATTGGAAAACATGGGGATTAAAGCCACGCATGATATACTGGTTGTATTGATTGCATTGATAAGACCCATGTTAACCTACGGCTGTCTGATCTGGTGGACTAAGAGTACACTCTTGACTGTAAACGAGCTAGGCAAAAAGAACAAGGTAACCCTATTGTAGATTCCGGGACACACGGGCGTGGAAGGAAACGAAATAACAGATAATCTCGCTAAGAGAGGGGCTAGAACACCTTTTGTAGGACCAGAACCTTTTTGTTGAATAAGTAGCAGCATAACACTGGAGAAACTGAAAAATGAAGTAGAGCAGAAAAAATCCAAATACTGGGA
Source organism: Cetonia aurata (assembly GCA_949128085.1). NCBI lineage: Eukaryota > Metazoa > Arthropoda > Insecta > Coleoptera > Scarabaeidae > Cetonia > Cetonia aurata. The sequence continues at coordinate 10,850,404 of OX421882.1, read as the reverse complement.
GAATCTCCAGGGAATGAGGCGAGCTAAAACTCTTCTGGGAACCTATAACCAGAAGAGATCTGCAGAATGCATCAACCTGAGTAAAAATAATATTCGGATATTGACAGGGATCCTTACAGGCCATTGTAAACTGAACGGACATCTAAGCAGGCTTGGAATAGCGAAGGAAGCCGAATGTAGATTTTATGGGGAACAGGACGAAACGTCCATCCATATACTCACAAACTGCGCTGCACTGTGCAACTCAAGGGAGCTGCACCTGGGAGCATGTGAAATCGAAGAGGGAGAGTTACCTAATCTGGGGCCTTCGGACATTCTGCACTTTCTAAAAGGAATCAGACTGGACGGCCAGCTGTAAATACAGCGAGAAGAGGGGACACAATAGATCTTTCAGGTCGCAGTGTACTATCACCCTAATATCACACATACAAGAGTACACAGAAGAAGGCAATTACAAAATTCGCAAAAATAGAGAGATTGGTTTACTTGTGTATCACTGGAGCTGCAAAACGGGAAGCAGTAGCTACCATGGAAGCCATGCTAAACTTACCCCATTGGATATTTACCTTAAGGGGGAGGCAAAGATGGATCCACATACATTGAAATGTGATGGAAACTGAAACACCCAGATTATTTCATGGCATGCCAGAAAAACGGCCGAAATCACAAATCTTTTTATGTTTAAAATGAGTAGTACGACGATTCCCAAATTTGCCCTTCAATAAACTCTTCAAAGTTATGTTGCATTGGTATGAGTGGAGAGCAACAGAACATTTATAAACCAAATCTTGTTTGCAGATGGGTAGAAAATACTCACCGTTTCTGGAGCTAGTATATATAATGAAACCCTAAATCATATAGCAATATACCAGCATATTCTAAACGGAAATACTAGCAATAGAGAGATCTGCTCATAAAGCATTGCAGAAACAAGCCAAGGGTCAAGTGAGTCATATCTTTTCAGATAGGCAGGTGGCCTTAAAGATACATTCTATCAAATAACCTGGAAACTATCTTGGGACTGTCTGGAAGACCTAGAATCTTAGCCAAATACAACAGAGTTACTTTGGGGTGAGTACCAGGGTATAAGGGCGTACCAGGAAGCGAATTAGCAAACAAGCTAGCAAGAAAGGTCTTTGAGACTTCAGGTCTTCTGGACCTGAACTAGATCTGGCGGTGACCAAACTTGCAATATGCGGTGCACAATAACGGGAGGGCGGATACACGGTAAAGGAATGATGGGGCTGTCCTCGCAGAATTTAGCTGCGGACGTGCTGGCTCTCAAGCAAGTGCAGCTTAGAACGGTGACGAGTTTATTAACAGGACACGGCTGTTTAATAAGATACTTACATAAAATTGGCATCCTTAAAGGTGAACCTATTTATAGATTATGCAATGAGGAGGAGCAGACCACGTTGTTTTTGAATACCTTGCTTTGAAACGGCAGACACTGGTATTGCTGGGAGCAACCAATCTACGGACTGATATGCTGGAAAAAGGTTTTCCACGCAGGCTGTTAAACTTAGTTATCGGGACTAACCTGTTTATGTAAATAAATACACTATGTACGGAATAATACAATAGGCATTAAGCCGCGGTATTACGGGCATGATAAAAAGACCTGACTCTACAAATCAAATCAAATTAATTTATTTCAGGAGCACAAATCTACACTGAGAACAAGATTTCATTGTTTTTTCTTTCTCAGTGTGGACAGTCAAGGCCATTGCCTGGTAGTTGCTCCCCGCATTGGGTTGGATTTGCAGATATTAGACCCACCTCAAAAATACAAATTCTTATCACTATTAATATCATTCGCGCTCAACAAAAAAAATAGGAAGTGATAGAAATCGGAAATGAAAGGAGAAAAGAAACGTCTAATTTAAAATATCCAGATAAAATCTAAAAAAAATCGAGATCGAATCTGCATCGCTTCCAATAACAAAAAATGGTAACGGTAGAATGATAAACGGCTAAACATACGAAAGCGCAGAGATTAAGAGCGCGCTCAGGGTCTAACAAAGGCGGTTGATTCACGACCGTTCTTGTTTTTCTGTTTTGGGGCGCGGATATGACGTGCCGCATCGCCGGCAAAAATTTCGATTAAACTTTAAAAACGACCATAAATCCAGAGAACAAACGCGCCGGAAGAAAAACGTAGATTATCAATAATTCAAATGAAATTCGAGAAAATTTCGTCCGTTCGAGATTATTCATCCCCTGGGGAATTAGAGGTAAATTAAAAAATAAAAAGCCGTCAGAAATATTTAGAAGATTACAACACAAGTTATATAAGCGTAAGCTGTAAGAATGGAACGAATTACGAAGCAATGTAAGTAGCTAGAGTGAAATTTAAAGGATTTACAAGTAGAAGTTTAGAACAAGTCCGATTATTTTTAAATACATGAATAATAATAATAATTCATGCCTTTACAACAACAAAACAACAAAATAATAAAGAATGTATCTAAGCTAGTATACGTTAATAGCAATAACCGATGAGCAATAATAGTATTAGTGTTGCACAACAGATAGATGATACCAGACATTGGATCAAAATAGAAAACCTTATACTAATAAAAAATGTAACTTCACTGAGAGAATTAGATACCTACGACACCATACACATGAGAAAAACTTGAATAAAAAATAAATTTGATGTTGATAAGTCTATTAGGGCAAACGGATTTCTCTTCGACAGATCTTTAGTTCTGGATATTTTAGCAGGTCAAGTAGTCCTCAGAAAAAATTCGGTCAACTGACGCAGCAATGTTTCATTTTATTGATTAGTTATATCGACATCTAGATTCGGGTGAGAAAACTGTTGGTGTCTTCATGGATCTTACTGCAGCATTTGACCTTATTGATCATTCTTTATTACTTAGTATGTAATGTCAAATTATGGTTTAAGGGCTGTTGTTTATGACTGATTTTCCTCATATTTGAGTGACCGGCAGTAGTTGGTAGAAGTAGGTAAAACTCGTTCATCTCCATTTCGAGAGGAGCCCCGCAAGGCTCAGTCCTTCGTCCACTTCTTTTTTAAATTTTCATTAATGACTTGCCAAATATATGTATGTAATGGCGAAAAATTTCAGGATGTATTTCTCTGCAGGAAAACAAAGGAATGATATGGTTGTTGCTGCCAACTTCTTGTTACGCAAGTCTGAAATGTGCTTTGCCATAATAAATAGTATTTAAATCAGGACAAAACAACCCAAGAATAAAAAATATCAAACTTAGTTATTTAATCAAGCTTAAATCAATATCCATGAAACAGCTACCAGTGTTATAAATAATAATAACTTTATTGTCCAAACAGGTACAAACCTAAAAGAGGACACAAAAAAAAATAAATTCAGTATCGATAAATGTTAGCCTGAAGCTAATTAGACATAACTAGAAAATTCAGATGAAGTACATATAAACTCAATAGAAGAAAAATAAAATTAATACAAGAGTACAAATAAAAACAAAAAAAGTGAAATAGTAACCAATCAACGACAGCAGGAATTTATAACTTGTTAGCTAAGGAGTACATAATAGAAATTGGTCTTCTGCGCAAACAGTTGGTTCTAGCAGTAGGTAAATGGTAACAACACTCAGTTCTGGATGGAATACGCGGAACAAGGAAAGGTATTCGTTGAAGGAGAAAATCATAATCCGTGATATTGGTTTCCAGACAAGCTTAACTAATCCTTGTGAAAAATTGAAACTTTTTTTTATTCCGTAAGTAAGAAACCTTTTGCCATCACTATGCTACTAACCAATGATATGCTTTAAGAAATTCTACCAAAATCATTTGACATTTCACTATATTTCTGCGTTTATTTCGTTTTCACTGCAAGAAATCCAAACAAATGATTTTGAACTTCTGTTTAGATTCTCAACCGAGAAGAATTGCACTTTCTTGTCTAGAACTCTCCGGGTTACTTTCTAACTTTCTAAACTACTAGCCCCTAGCCTTACAAAAGCATTGCCCAACCAATTCATTCGCAATGAAACGAACAGATAAGGATTGAAAGAGGGTAGATAATTCTGGCATACTGAGGAATTCGTCTATACTATAACGGAATAAATCTTGTCGGCTGGCATGAATAAATATCTTCTCCTAGCACCGAAGGAATGGCAACGAAGCAGGGACAACGAATTCTATTTTTAAAACAGGACGATGGAAGATAACGGGGCAGTCGGGAAGTTGAAAAAGCTTTATAAAGCGACGCATAGCGCTAGTGCCGGCTCGATAGCCGGCTCCGTAGTGTGTAAACAAGATTAGCGCACGTAGAAGAACAGCTGGGGAAGGAAAAACGTTTGCTCAAACCGCGGCGAAACCCTGGCTTGTATGCTTGCCATGTTTCATGTCTGTTCGTGTGAAAGACGGCGTATCTAAAGACAAAGGTTCGCAAAATGTGCCACTGCCGAATTTTTTAGCAGAGAGAGATAAAGAAATTTTATTTATTAGGTATTAGTTAAACAGGAAAGACTGTTCACGGGGTTACAATATGGAAATTACATAATGACCTTCATAAAAATATATTTCGAAGTATGTTGGTAATTTAATGTTTAAGGAATTATGACATTTGATTCGAATATATGATAAACCGCTTCTAATGTTTGCTGTAATTAAAGTCAGGTGCCATAATAGCTTTGTAAAATTCAACTTTCAACTTTAACGAACAATTTTTGCAATTTAAATTGAGTCCAGTAAAAACACTCGTTATGCGTTAGCGTCAAAACCTTTTAATGACCCACTCAAAGTTTAATGGCGACATTATATCTCGTAATTATAGCAATATGGCAGGCAGCTTCACGCATTACTATAGTTTCTAATACCAGCGGAAAAAATTCCGCCAAATTATGTAAATTGGAGAGAAGTTTTCCATATCAATTTAGGTTTTAACACATAATTGGATGAGGAGCGTGCATGGTGAATTTATATGCAATTATTTGTATGTTTTCTTGCTTGTTAACAAAGGGAACGTATTTTGCAAATAGTAGTATATTGAAGAACAGGTTTTACAGGATTTATTTTAAAATATGAATTCAAAAGAAAAATAAGTGAAGGAACCACGAGTTTTTTAATGACTGACAATGTACCTCTAATATTATAAAACATTACAGCTGTTTTCTATGGTACATTCGCATCTACTTCTCAAAAACTCAGCTCAACAGATAGTTTTGGAGAGAATACCACCAGTTTTTTTTTTTAATATTTATGCTTTAAAGCTGACAATAATCAATACCCAACTAGAGGAACTGATTACTAAAGCTTGGATTATATGCAAAATGCATATTTGTTTTTTAAAGGTATATCAACCAAATTTTTAGTATTTTGGCTGTATCTAATGTTTTTTTTTATTAAAATGAAATTATTAGAAAATGCATATTCTGCATATTTTTGCTACGCCATGCATATTTCATGAATTATTGCATATTTGTGCATATTTTCGGCAAATTACAAATTTCCTCCAAAAAAATCCATTGAATGTTAAAGATTGGAAATTTCAGTCAAAAGTAAACCTATTATTCCTTCATTGATATTTACTGAAAAAAAGCACGGCTAGTTTCGTCAACAATATTTTCTAGTGCGTTCTACAGCGAGAAACAGTAACTTATATACTAAAATTATAGATACAAACAAATTACGAAACTTTAATTTTTAAAAACAGACGTTACAAACTAAATCTCAATTGCCAACCCACAAAGGCGGCGGCACAACATCCAATACAAAGGCTCAGTGAATCTAACACCGACAAACAAATAAATAACAAAATACAGTAGAGCGTCGATTATCCGTGAACGTTTAAACCGTGGGACGGATTATCCGAGGAGCGTTCTCGCCGAAATCTTAACAAATATAAATGAAGTTATTAAGTTCCCACGGCGATATTTTCTTGGAATAAATGCTGAAAAAACGGCATAATCTGCGTGTACTCCAATATTTTATTTACACAATTTAGGATATAGGTACCGACATTTATTTTCAAATTTCCAAGAAATATACATATTGGCTATATTAAACTCCGCATATTTTATAGTCACGTTTCGCCCAAATATAGTACCTTAACATTTTTAATTGTTTTTTTTTTTAGCCATTTATGCATATAAATAATATAAATCTTATATATGTTTCGTTATAAAATATAATAGATTTCTTTTAATTTCATTTATTGCAACACATTTTTCTATAATATCAGAAACAATTTTGACATTAGAATCCAGAGCTCTTGACTGACTCTGTAAATTTAGTAAACAAATGTCACAAAGCACTCTCAACTGTTAGAGGAAACGGAGAAATAATTTTTAAAAAGCTAAATTCAGTATTGGAAAAAATCAAGGAATTAAAATTCTTTTAAAAGTTTCTCTTATTTTAAATGGGGAATTTGTGGAGGACATTGAATTAGACCCAAATATTGTAAGCAATTTAAAACATGCTCCAATTACTTCTGTCGATGTAGAACGATCTTTTTCGACGTTCAAACACTTGTTAGATGACAGACGTCATTCATTTAAAATAGAAAATTTAGAAAAGCACCTAATTGTCAATTATAATAATAAATAATAACAGTTTAAGTAGCTAGATAGACCAAGAGCACATAGTTAGTAGATAGTATATAGGTGTTTAGGTAGATATTATATTACTAGTTAAATAATTAAATATTTATTAAATTAAGTTAGTTTTTTAAAATAGCACATTATTATAATATAAGTATTATAACGTCACAGAACCTCTAAGTTTTTGTATATTGTTAATAAGGAATAATGTTGTATGAGCATTATGTTGTAAGATACTTAAAATGTAAAATAAACTGTTATCTTCATGTTTTTTTTTTAAGTTGAAATAGTGCATACTGATGCATATTTCGCATATAGCAGAGCATATTTGTCAATAATTTCTGCATATTGTTGTCAAAATATGTGCATATAAATGGGCATATTTTGTTGTTTTTTTTGTGCATATAATCCGAGCTTTACTGATTACAGTACTTTACTTAATCATCACAACTTTCAATCTCTTACTGAATGGAAGCAATCACAAGCTTTAGCATTTGCTAATATATTGGAATATTGACAGTATAGCATTGTTCGCGGTGCCAGCCCCTAACAGTTTCTTACTAGTCATTTCGTTTAAGCAACAAAATAATCATGGTTGCCTAATTTACGCTTCTTTACATAACTGAAATGGTCCAACAGAAATGACTAATTTGTGATTAGTTTGATTGCACCGCGAACAAGCCCTATATCACTTCGCGCTGCAATATTCACGCATAGCTATACAGGCAAATGCAAGTTACGCTCATCTTGTGTTAAATAAAAAATATCGCCAATTAGCAAAGTTTACTAAAACTTCAAAGAATTTTTCAAGAACTGCCTATCAAACTTGTCCCCACACAGCACCAAACCAATCCAATTAAAAATTAATACCAAATTCCAACATCTGGAGACGTCATTCCGCGGGAGAACGCCATTAATTCCCTCGAGACGTCACTTGCTTCTGTCGCGCATCAGGTGCAAGACGTTATATTATCGAAACGACGGATTCGTCCGTCAACGCCACCGGCAACCGAATGGCGTTAATGCAGAATTGCTTCGCTGCTTTTTTATTCCTATTTTAGGGACAGCATCATCCCCGTAATTGGAAAGGAGATCGCCGTGGTTTATTAAATAACCGGGAACCTTCATAACTCGATTTTTAGGTGGCGAAATTAAAAAGTTACGTTGAATATATAGCATCGAGGTTAAACTGAAAAGTGTTGAAGGTGGTAAATTCAAATTATAGCACGTCGTAAAAGAGTTACGGCCAGTTGATATAATTAGGATGAACGGAAGATCTAACTTAATTGGAGCTTATTCGGTATTGGAATTCGACCAATTAATTTCGAATAATTTCAAACGTGTATACCAATTACCATCTAGCTGTAACGGGATTAAATTATGAACGCTTAAGTAAAAAAAAAAGGCAAAATGCAAATGATCTTTTAATTTTACTTAAAATCAAGGTAATTTATATTTATACTTACTCCTACTGAATTAAACTGCTTAAATGAGTATATAAAATTAAAAAAAAATGGTTTTGCAGTACGTAAGATTTACCAGTTTATCGTTCATACAGGGTGCGGCATCTAAACCGTCGGTTATCGGAATCTTCAGAATTATTACCAGTTGAATGCTGAAAATGTGTCTTTGGGAGCTTTCGATATTAATCTTTCAGATAAAAATATTTGCAACACTGAACTCTTTCCGGTTATATCGGAAACGAATGTCAACTTGCTTATTTTAAATAGAACATCCTGTATATTATTAATGCATTTGATTTGTCTGATTATTCTCTATAAAATATAATTCGTAAGATTTCTTCAAAACAGGACTTCAAGTAACTTAAAGGTGGGTTTAATAATATAATAATAGTTTAAATCAAATTGATGTGAATTAAAATAGAAGCTGCAGCACTTCTATTTTAATTCACATCATACATTGTTGGACTTAATAATTTAAAACATTAATTGAAATTTCGGAACTTGAAAAAAAATCGCAACTAAATTTGTAATTGACTCCGACAGAAACACGTTCGTCTCGTTTGGTGATCTGAGGAAGAATGACTAGTCTGATATATAACAGATATTCTCAAAGCAAACTACGTTCGATTGTTTCACCGAACCAATCACAATAAGATGCCTCTAAGAATACCCTAGTTACTAATTAATTTGCGAGGAGTAGCGACAAAAGACAAACACAATACTAAAACTTTCCAAGAAAATTAATATCCAGATTTGCAAATTAGGGTACTTAAATTTTTTTTATGTGTTTTTTACTATGTTATCTTAAATCTAGTATAAATATTACCTAGTGCTTCTTATCTACCTTGTGGAAGTTTAAATTTTAGATAAATACAAATTTTGATGGCTAGAGTATGCAGCCCAAAATATTCAGTTGTAAATATGATTGCATAAAGGTCCAGATGAGTTTTTAATACGAAAATTTATTGGCATACCATCCGTAACATCTCCAAGAAATTAAGGTATCAAGCATGTAGACGGTTCCGGAGGTAGTTTGGTCGCATAACTGTGTAAATGATTATGCCTAATCAAATATTAACAGAAAATCTTCTCTCGTGACCACGATCACGATATTGGTGCGGACTTTCCTCTGCCCAATAGTAAAATTTACAAGTGTTAAAGATTCCATCTAGACCAGAGGTTCCCAAACTTTTTTTTCTCATAGACCACTTTGAAAGTTTTGCTGGTTCCGGTGGACCCCCTGCAGCTACATTTCTACCATATTCCCAAAACTCGACAAAAAATGTGAAGATTAGATCTAACTAAGGAAATTTGCGTTGCGGCTGAGTTATTGGTTAATTAATTAATTGATTGTGCTGTGAGTGGATGTCAAAAAAGTAAAGTTAGCCAATCAAAAAAGTGATTCCATCCAACTTTACTCCTTTGACATCTACTCACAGCACAAGAAACCAATCAATTCTCACATATTTTATTTAGAAAACTCCCCATTCGAGTGGTAAAAATAAAAATAAAAATAGTATATTTCCTTGTGTTGAACGTATGTGTGAATATGCTCATCAATTCTACCTGTGAGAAGTTTGGAAACTGGGAAAAATCTAACTAATATTTTGCTTCATAAATTTAAATTTTCCAAGAAAAGCTGAAATTACACCCTTTGTTTTTATTAAATCGAGGCTGTCCCATAGTAATTGTAAGTTAATGTCATTGAATTTTTTGAACAAATCTGTCAAATACGCGATGTCTGCCTTCAAATTGATCAGCTTTTCTTTTAAATCTGGATCTTTACTTTCCAGAAACTCGACACGTTGTACTGAATATGGAATATGCAAGTTTTTACAAGTAACAGTCGCTGAGCTTCTTAAAATATTATCTGCCTACATTGATAGGTGAACTCAAGCCAGCATTTTAGTTCTTCGCTATCGGAACCAGATAAATTTTCGTGGACCCCCGCTTACGAATTGTGAACCGCCATATTTTTGTCACGCCAACGTAGACTCCCGTCGAGTCTCCCGTGGACCCCTGGGAATCCAACTGGACCACTTTGGGAATCACTGATCTAGACTATACATTATCGCCAATATAAATCAGTTTTTTTAACCACCCAGCCTCGCGCGACTGCCGAAAAAGAAAATGCAACTTCGCGCTATTTATTGGACGACAATAGAGGAAAAGGAGCGTAGAATCCGAACCATGCCGTCTGGTCCTACGAAATTTTCAGGGTGTATTAAGCACCGAGTTTCGAGCAATTTTGTTGGTTGTAGATGGTATAATTTAATTTATATTTCTTACTACAAAAGCAATCTCATTATTTTAGTCTTAATAAGCAGCAAATTGTTCTTTTGATAATAGTAAGTATGATAATATAAAGAGACTTATAATCTATTTAAATCTATTTCTATATAAAATTTTTTTTTGAGATATCCTAAGACAGATGCGACGCAATCACCTCCAAATTGGAATGAGTAATAGAGGGTTTCCGCTTCGCTAGGAAGGTACTAGGCCGAAAGAAGTTTGATTGTCTCAACCGTTCCTAATTTATGTAACGCGAAGTGAAAAATTACCCTTTTAAGTTAAAGTCTTTCCACTACAGCAGATGGGGAGTTGATAAATTGCGCTCTAGGTAAATTTCCAATTAACCCTGAAAAAGCGGATATGTTTTCCCTCGGTTTCAACCAGAACAAAGTCAACACAACCTTGATACTAGTTTCAGTTGTTATTGCAAACTTTCCGAGAAACTATTGCAGGGAAATTACACCTTCCGCCAATATGTTGCAAAATCGATAATATTCTGGTGAAAATAACATACGCAAAATGGTTCACCTCCCCAGAAGAAACATAATTAATGGTATGCAAATCTTAAAATACGTAAAATGCATTAAGGCGATCGTAATTACACGATTCGTTGCAATTTTACACCGTTAAAAACTCACGCGAAGCAGTAATTCCCCATCACGAACGACGTAAAAACACGAACACGAACTAGTGGTAATTTCTTTGCGTATTTACGAAGATAAGGAGTGGGTCACGTCTGCGATCCTTATCATCGCGCTCCTTGTATAGGACGAACTCATATCTTAAAGCACCCTTCGCAGTATTTCATAACAGTTATCTAGGATCCTTCTGCGTCGCTAAGGAAAATATATTCTGCTGTTTATTTAGCGCGTTCTACGTATGTAGTGAAAATATTTAAGGCGTTTTAGGTGGAGATCCTATCGTATTCGAATGTAAATTTTTTCTTGATGGCAAAGACGTCGGCTAACCTTTCTAATCTACACGTTTATCTTTTGGGCAACATTGCCGAACTCATATTACCACAAATTTACTATTTTACGTTGACAAAACCTCACTGAATCACGCAATTAAAAGTAATTTTCGATGTTAATTATCGGCCTCGTTCCCATTTCGAGTTACAATTACGTGAAATGTGCACATAAAGCTTCTAAATGATTTTAAAAGGTTCGAACCACGTTTTAATGTTCGAGTTATTGAGCAATAAAACCTCAAAGTTTTAGCGCACAATATATGCCTTCTATATGCGTGTTGGTTTTTTTTATTTTTATTTCATAAAATACACGGCATAAATTTGACTATACTTATTCAAAATACTGCAGGAACTTTAACATCAATGCTTTAACTGAACATATTCTCATGCTGTGCTGGGCGAATCATTGTAAAACTGCCTTTAATTTGTGTGACATGTACACTCACGGACACCCAAAATGTCCGTCTAAGCCACAGTCTGAGCGCAACGTTTCGCACACCCGAGTTGCCCGCGCCGTTTAGACTACGCATTAGACCGGACATTTTGGGTGTCCGTGAGTGTACATGAGTGTACCGTATCTAAGGGGAATTATTACTCTAATGAAGTAGTTATAGAGACAATATTTACGCAATATTGAAAGGCATGTAAAACAGTTCAAATTTTGTTTTACATTTTTTTTATGTCTCTAATGGTTTTTGAATTATTAAGTCAAACAGCGAAGTATACTATAGCGTTGCCCTTAGCGCGCTCTACTCTTAAAAACGAGCAGCTAAAATAGTTTCGTTTAAATATCTGAGATTTACAAATCTGTGTTCTCTTAGTATAAACCATACTCTAGCATGGCCTAACAGATCAAGATTGAAGTGGTTTCATTTCAAAGCCCTCAAAGTCAAAAGGGAACATGGCACTGCACATGTATTGCTATATATTTCGTTGAATGTTAAATTAGGCAAAGAATTAAGTACCTGTACAGTACACATCCATGTTTTTATTATTTAATTAAGGTTCTATTTCAGTAAATTTCTAATATTTATAATATTAAGGGATTTTCCATATTTTCACTTATTTGTCAAGATCAATTATAATAAGCTACCCCTGCTTAGGTTTGGAAATACCAAATTAAACTGCATACCGCATTTTATAAAGGGTCATAAACCTGGCGGTAATCTTAGTTCGGGAATACCAGACCCTATTCTTATATTCATTGTAACATCTGTTTACATAATAATTCATAGTATCTGCATTTATTCATTGTCCAAATGTCATTACTTTAAGTATTTTGAATATTAAGGGAAATTCCTGAAAGATATGCAGTGGGGGAAGCGTTTATTTCTAAAATATTATTTCATTCTAAAATTCAGTTCGGTACAACATTTCATACATACACATTGTAAGCAATCGGTTAAAGGGTTAAAGTCGTATACTATTAGTGTCTATTATTTGTGAACATTAGTTTAAGTTGTGTTATGTTTTCTTTGTAAGTTTTAAGTGAATTAAAGTTTTACAGGCCTGCACGTATTTTAAAACTAGTGTTGGAGTTAAATGATACAGTCCTCGTGAAGCATTCATCTACATAGCTCCAGACACAGCACCTTCAACAGTACCATAAAATCTATTTTACTATATTATAGAATGTTTTATTTTGCTATATTAGTGTATAGTATTTTTGTAAATTCCGACTTTGTTTGACGGTTTAATTAGTAAGGTAGCCAGGAATCCGTTAAAAAGTTAGTCCGTGCAGATATTAAAAGACTATCTTTCACATTTTCGTAGATGTTGCACTATCTGGAATAAATTTATAATTCTCTATGGTTTTTATTTGATAAAAAGTTACAAATACATCACTTAACGATAACAGAACAATCACACTACGATTTCATTGCATATTAATGAGTATTTAATGTATTTATAGGGAGCAGAATTGACAGCGACATATTCCTTATCATATTCTGATATCTACTAACAATAAGTTAAATTATATATTTTATTTTAATTTACCGACAGGGCCGCCTGCAAATTGATATCTGATTTATAAGTGAATTTGTTAATGAGTATCACAGTTAACCGTGGGAGGTATTTAATTGAATTAAACAGGTATTTAAATTTTGAAATATATAATTATATCTCAGCAATTTTGTCTGCGAGTTTCGTAGCAGTATATCTCGGAGTATTAAATCTAATCAATGTTAAAGTCGAAAAAGAAGATTAAAAGAAGAAATTTAACATTATACCGTCATACGAACATGAAATCTGGATACCGAATACAGGATATCACGAGACCATAAGACGGAAAGAAAAGACTCTAACTAGGAAGAAATAAAGACTCAGGAATGGATAGTAGTAGCAGATGTCCTTGCTGGATTGTGGAAATCCGACGTTTCGGTCCTGGTTTTACCGGATTTTACTGCTGTCATCAGTTCCTAATTCGATTGTTGGCTATGAAATCTCTCGGGTAAATTGGCTTATGTTTGCTTCCTTAATATACAGGGTACACAGTACACAGTATTGCATATTCCAATCGTATACTGGCTTCTCCAGGGGAAGTACTGTTGAACCTATATTTATATGTTATATATGGAAACTTGTATACATCAGAGGTTTCTGCTTTGTGGTTTTTCCTTCTCTCAGAAGTTGATTATCGAAATTTTTTGAAATCTGATTATATTGAAGGTTCATTATATTTTTGTCGGTCTTAAGAACGTACTCCTCATTGCTCTTACCTTGTTATAGTGGTCCTAGAATTCAGTTTATATCTCATATTGAAGGCTTTTATCGCCGTTCTGATGTCGTATTGGTTGCCTATCTCTCTGATTTTTTCTTTATAGGCCCTATGGGGCACAATTCCTGTATGAAATTCTGGCGATGTCTTGACTTCGATGCCTTGTCTGATCACGTTTGTTTTCGGATTCGTTGCTTTAGGCCACAGATCTTCCAGGTATCCATTCATTCCGAATATGTCGGTGATAGTTTGAATTTCATTATGTTTACGTCAGACGTACTAAAGAATTTCAAAAATTTCACGTACCGAATCTATTCTAAAAATACGTAATAGCTAAACGTGCATGATTACCCTAAAAAGGTATTTATACGTATATTTTTTCATACATGTACATATGTGATTTCGTACAAATCTAATTTTCTCGATAAAGTTACATTTTTTATTAGTTGAGGGTCTTTTGTTTTTTAAAGTATGTCGGGTATTATTTATATGTTATGCCACACTCGATGATTCAAGTGCGCCATGTCGATAATAACATTATTATTTTTTTTTTACTCGATATAATATACAACCTTACCTATTCGACAAAATTTTCTTTCGTTGATCAACATTAATTTTTAAGCAAGTTGTTACCATGTCAGTCATGTCCGCTTTTTATCGCCTTTCAAGAGTCTCTCATGACTTACGCACAAGTTCGTTACAGAAACAAAGAAACCTACCCTAGAAGGGTGCATATAATTTACAGAGATTTTACTGAACCCCATAGAAAATCCGTTAGCTTTATTTTTGATATTGAAATTTATGATTATTTTTTGTTCTGCTCTAATGGTGTCTTTCAATACTCTTTTTTATTGCAGGGTGAAGATAACAAAAATATAGGTTTAAGGTTATACATTTTCGTTAAAAATACCCTTTAATGTACAACGTCTACGGGGTAGAATGGTAAAAACCCATATTTGAATAAAATTGCACTTCCAAAATAATGACGACCAAGTGACTGAAATACCCCAAAATCAGCTTGAATTTACAATCATTAGTCTGCGTAACACGTGTTTATCGAGTGTATCTACCACGAATCCAATATCACAAAGAAGTAAACCACTCAAAAACAAGCCATGACAGATTGCCTTAGCGCGGGAACATATCGCCAATAAATCAATTCTATTAAACCCTAACGCTCACCCCAGCTAATACCAGTAGTAAAGCGCGGATAAATAAAGATACATTGGTACGGACGCAGAGCCAACGGGGAAGCAGCAATAAATATGTCTCCTAAGTACCCCATGTCCAACATATATTCCCGTGAATAATTGTTTTGTACCGAAATATTCTCATCTGTTCTGAACTATTGTAGAACTGGTGATGCTTGCAAAGTAGGAAAGTTTTGGAGAGCATTTATCACGTAAATAGAAAGGGCGATTTTCTGAATTTTTGAGAGAGTGGCCTGATTTTACCAACAGCAGTGAAATTAGAATAGTTTTCAAACAGTTGTTTAATATAAATTTCTGGGAGTATACAAAAATACAACAAGCTGGTGTACACAGCGTTACCTCTAACGTGGTTTCCCGACTAAGATGTAAGTGAAATTGGCGAGCCGCCAACAACATCCCAGCCTCAAAACCACAAATATCGATTTCCAGAGGTGCATCTATGTATGAACTTAATAGTCTGCAATGACTAAAATTAATTGTGTTCCTTTTAAGAAAGTACAACACGCTGTTCTAGATTCCTTACCGTGTCGGCCTCGGTCCGATGAATTTTAGTTAAGTCAGGTATTGTTGGGCGAAGCTGGACGTTCATTAATTATTCGAAACTAGAGAAGTACGGACTCTACGTTTTTAGAAGTTTTCCCAGTGGAGGAAAAGAAACGCCTTTAAATAATGTTGACAAAGCGTTCTTGGGGATTCCGGATTCTTTATGGTTTTTTTTCAGCTTGATTCAATTATGCAAACCTCACCGCTTCTTAATGACACTCTTATGTACACTCTAACGAAAATTTAGTAAAATTCCTGTACGGTTTCGGGGCAATTATATTACCGTACAGGTATTTAACTTGTGCAAGTAAAATTACTTCGATGCAAAAATTCACCAAGGAAATTTACTACTAGTGTATGAAGAATACGAAGTAAAATGAAATTTACTGGGTAAATTTGACGTATTACTAAAATTTTTTAGTGTGTAATTTAATTTGTTACTGTAAGATTGTTAATAATAGCCCGTGCACATTAATTCTTCTCCCAATTTGCCACCTTTACTGAATTTGCCAACCAGTTTTGTGTGCTACAAATTGAAAAATGACAACGGTGTCCACCAATATACAGTGTGTTCAGCAAGGAACGAAAGAATATGAAAATTCTGAAAATTATACAATAAATCTTCGGTAGGGGGGCACATTACGTGGTAGTTATTTTTAAAGTCAATTGCATCTCCGCCAGGGGACGTTATCTTATTTAATTTTCTTAAATGGAATACTCTACTTCTATATAATACGAATTTGTCACTAGCTTTTATATGCCTGCTACCAATCTATTTGTTGTACTTTAGAGATAATCATAATTTTTACAAGGCGAAGGTTAATGTACACAGAGACAAATCCTTAAAGTAAGATTTACACTAACTTCCCTGTTTGACGGAAATTGTAGTAACAATGTACGAAATTTTAGAATAACTCACTGCAGTTTCCACAGTTACGAAATGAAATTGTTAGGACAACCTTCTATAAAATATGGTGAAATGCTTTACAATATTTTACCACTAGTGAATATAACAAATTGCACATGATGAAGTGGAAATCATGTGAAAATTCTTTGACGATTATTTGCAATTATTATTATTTAGAAAGAAAAATATTTATACATACTAGCACAGTTAATCACCTCTATAACACAAAATTTTAACGATCAGTTTAATATCAGCAATTAAACATGTTTGTTGATTTGAAATTGCATTATAGTAAAGTTTTATACCTATATAGGAATACCATAATACTTATAATTGGTTTAGCTACATAAATATGCGATGCTATAGAAATTGTCGTATAGATGGCGCTACGCTTGTTTCATAACCGTTGGAATTCTTACTCAATCTAAATACGTGTTCGGTATACGCGGCTATGTAATATTTATTTGAAGTATACCGTGATTGGCAATCGCTCACAGTACGAGTATGAGATGCATCCATAGCGATACTTCGCAGTTAACGGGGCCGGTCTGATCTCCGCTATGATGCCTAATGCGATGGCAATTCGCGCGCATTAACAGGCTAATAAAATTATAGGCAACTATATTAATTATTGCAATAGCATAGTTGATTTGTATGCAAAATCTTGTTGACACAATTTGCTATAGAAGTTTAGAATATTTTAGTAGATTGGTTGCAATTTTTGACACTGAGGTAAACGTACTATTTGCAACAAGTGACCCGTATGTTGTGCTACTTTAATATATAAGTTATGTCAACATGAACTATATATCGATATATGTTCTACAATTTATTGTACTAAACTTTACAAATGTTTTAAAATTTACAACATTTTCTTTTCTGTGCATTCTAGCCGATTTTCAAAACTTATTTTAGTTATTTCTTTCTTCAAACAATCTCCGTATTTCCCTTACCATCTCCTATAGAGTAATAAATTCTAAAAATTGCTGGTCAAGTAACACCCAAAGAAAAACTTGGACAAAGAAAAAAGAAACCAAAATCAATAAGAAAAAGGTAATGCGAAGGTAACAGCTTGTCAGCGCGACGTGTTTGTGTCATATTTCTCTGCAGCCGATTTAATTGGCAGTATTTTCCATCCGGCGGCAACCGCGCACCTCCAGCGATCGACAGCGCCAGAAACACGCACGAAATATCAGAGTAATCCACGCATCGGCCGCCCTACCGTTCGACAATCGCATGTTCACGCGCAGCGCCCTCTAGTATCGTTCCGCCGATTCGCTCCGGCACCCTCGCTACGGATTTTAATTGTTTGCGTTACGGATTTCATTATTATTACGACCTTTCCCTGCTTTTTTATGGACCACTTTGTTAGATTTGTTCACTTAATAGTGCAGAATCGCGGGTGCGTCACAGATTTGTCAGACTGAACTGAATTTAAATAATTCTGTTACCACCTAAAGGTTGTTCAAATTATATTAATAAATACCTACTCACATTTTGCTACGTTATTGACAAACTCAAATAAATACCATTTTGTTTAGAACAGTTTTGGCACCCAAGGTGGGACATTTTTTATTTCTGACATAAATTAGCTCCCTGTATAAATTAGTTTGCAAGCAGTTGAAAATTATATTTTCAAAGCTTTCATGTTCATCTTATAATACACTCCGCCAAAAAAAGTATCGCATAAACTAAAAAAGGGCATTTATGAACCAAGATATTTTTATACGTTCACAAAAAGTTTGCCTCGTGTATGTGAACTATAAAAACACTAACAAAATAATGGAACTTAGCGTTTTTACTTTATTTTTTTCCTAAAAGAACACATTTAGAAAAATGCATATGTGTAAGGTTTGTTCAGTTGTTTATTGAAAGTCTTCCTATACGGACAAATTTTAAAGTGCGAAGTCAGAGTTCTGTACCAACGCTTTTAAAACTAAAATGAGCAATTTAACTTCAGAACAAGTGGCTGCTATAGTTGCTTTAATCGAAGATGGACGATCTCAAGCATACGTTGCTAATTTCATGAACATCAATCAGTCAAGTGTTTCTAGAGCCGTAGCCAGATATAGGGAAACAGGCATTTACAGTAGAAGACCTGTACCAGGTCGTCCAAGATGTTCTACTCGCCAAGATGACCGCTATTTACTACTACAAGCATTACGTCGAGGACATGTAACTGCGAGACAATTGCAGAACGACTTGGCTAGAGTCAGAAATACTCGTGTGAGTACTCAAACTATTCGGAATAGGTTACGACAGAGTGGATTAAGAGCTAGAGTAGCTGTAACAGCCCCTCGTCTCACTAGGAACCACCGAGTGGCTCGCTTAAGGTTTGCCAGAGAACATGTAAATTGGAACATTAATGACTGGGCCAATATACTCTTCACAGATGAGTCAAGATTTGGTCTTTACACCTCAGATAGGCGTATCTCAGTGTACAGACGAGACGGTGAGCGCTATTCGCAGTGTAATATCAGACTTAGACCTAATTTCGCTGGTGGCTCTATTATGGTTTGGGGAGGCATCTGTTTAACAGGTCGTACAGAGTTAGTACCAGTAGACAGAGGTACACTGACTGCCCACAGGTATATAACGGACATTTTAGAAGAACATGTAGTACCATATGCGCCAATTATAGGAAACGAATTCATGTTAATGCACGATAATGCACGACCGCATGTTGCAATAATCGTCCAGGAATACCTTAACGATGTTGGTATTCCAGTTTTAGATTGGCCTGCGGTAAGTCCGGACATGAACCCTATCGAGCACGTGTGGGACCTCCTTCACAGACGGATACGAACCCAAAATGTTGCCCCAGCGGACCTGCATGGACCAGAAAATGCTCTCCGTGACGAGTGGGAGAATTTGGATCAGGCTTATATACGGAGGTTAATCGAATCTCTGCCAAACCGTATGCGAGCGGTCATAAGAGCCAGAGGTGGCAATACTCAGTATTAAAAGCTACTGTTATGACATTTTTCTTTCCAAAACTATAATTTCTTGTTTTAATAAAAATCTCAAGTATGAGTTCTTGTTTTTATTTGGCCTGTATTTTATTTAAACAATCATAGAAATTATATCTTAGAGCGCATTAAAGTATATTTACAACTTTATGCTACAAACAAAGATTATGCGATACTTTTATGATTCAGAACTAAATTATGCGATACTTTTTTGGCGGAGTGTATCTTGAAAGCTAAAAAAAAAAATGTATTGCTTTGCTGCCATTCCTGCGTTTCATAGTCACCTCTTTCCCGAAAAAAAATCATTCACAACAATTTTTTTTTCTTATGTGCTAAAGATTCTGGCCTGAGGTCTTGCTGAGAACGAAACCGGGCACCGGTACATAATTAAAGGATCCGTGAAGAAATAAACCTTTTATTTTGTATCTACGTTCGCTTATAAGAAAGTTTGTTTTAACATTTCCTACTTTTTATTTATCATCGTAAAGTTGGCTAACATTTCGCAAGGAATCGTTTCCAAACTTCATTCATAGTTTAGAGAACTTGGACATGTCCGTTCGATAAAAAAAAAACACGATTTTATAGAAGACGATGTGAAATTCCAGATCGTAGAATACAGTTCTACGAAGAATTAATGAATATACTGAAGCGAAATGAGGTAACTCTTGATTCTATCTTTTACTTCGGATGAATCAACTTTCATGTTGAACGAAGAAATAAATCACCAGAACTGTAGGTACTGTTAAGCAGAGAATCCTCACTGAATACGTGAGACACATACGCAATATCTGCAAAAGGTGAACGTCTAGGCAGGTATCATCGGTAACCATACAATTGGTTCAAGTTTTATTAATGATAATTTGACGTATTCGAGTATTCTTCATAAAACTCGTTAAACGATAACATGCAAAAAAAAATTATTCCCTAAGTAGTTACCACATTGTATATCCAGTATTGCTCCTGAATAATAAATGTGGTGCATGTGTAGTTTACACACTGGTAACGAAAGTTTACATTCAGAGGCAACTAAAAATAGTCATCTATCAAGTAAACGGAAATCTGGCTAGAGAGGGATGAAACTAAAATCGCAGTTTTACTCTATTTATTCTCTATTCATTGGGAATTGAACACGGAAATATTCAAAAGGAAAGGCTTTCAATGCTTTTTTGGTCTTGAGTGCTTTTATACTATTTAACAAATGGCAGGGAGTCGAACTTTTCGGAGTTTTGTCATTTATCAAATACGTCGCGAACATATTAGCTTAAAATACTAATTCTAGAAAGACGAATTCTGTTAGTGCAATTTATGCAAGATGTATAAATTCAAGCAAAAATTTTGCAATAGTTTACTCCCTACTGTACTACTAAAATAGTAGGTACAGTAATATTTTCAAAATTCTTATGAAACATTTTACTGGTATGAATTGAAATTAGTCTATATTATTAAACATATTTTCAACCTAAAAAGTGTCATTTGCAGCATTCCTTCGAGTTTGTTCTTCAGAGATAAAGAAGAAGGAACAACAGAGTAGACTAAATTATTATATGTACTAATTCAGGCAATCAAACATAGCTGTGTTCTTAAATTTATTGGAGCAGAAACCATTCTGATGTACTGATAGCTAATTGAAAGTTTTCAAATAATTCATTGCGATGGCAAGAGAGTGTACTCAATGGAATGAGACACACTCGAAGAAATATGGAGAAACGTTATAAATCGTACTATTTTCACAGCTACTATGATTATAATCATAGTAACTGAAAAAAAAGAAAACCATATTTTTATGCAATTTTTTATAAAACACTAATTATCTCGTAAATTATAAATTTTCAACCTTCTTTAGCACTAAAAGATTCCACAAAAAAAATACAGGAGAAACAAGTTTTCAGCAATTAGAGTTCTCCTAATGCAACTAGAGTGTCCGATCGCACAGTATAAAAATTATAAATGCTTATATCGTCTTCAGATGCAGAAATTATTATACTGTAATAGTACAGAACCCGATTGCTCAAACTTAAACCGTTTGGAAACAAATTAGACAAATTCGTAGAATACGGTTCCGCTATTTTTTAAAGGAAATTGAGAATACGTGGAAAACTAAGCAATCTGTGGTAAAACATTTCTAACAAAAGATATTTGGAATTTAATGTGTTCCATTAAAAAAAAAATATATATTATTACTCCTGACAAGCTTACCGATCACTCGGTGTATGTACCTAAAAATATTTTCAAATTGTAAAGTCTTCACAACAATATATACTTGAATTATCAAAATTGTTGCTTAGCTAATCTAGTATCTAATAAATGCAGTTTGCAAGTAGGCCTTCCTCCGCTGGAGCATTATGTGAATGCGGACGCTATGAATGCGATCCTTAGACTGAAAACCAATTTATGGCATCCCAACATTAAGGTTGGAGGGCACACTGATACTACGAATACAATACTGGACGAGCCATTGCTGGAAATACCGACGGACAGTATTGCACCCGATATTACCTTCACTGAAAAGGTGAAAATCTCTATACCGAGTAGAGACCAGGCACGTAGGGTTATGTTCTCAATGATTGGTTCACGAACGGATCCAAATCCGGCCAGGGCACAGGAGCCGGTATTTGCAGACCGAACTCTCATCAAAGGGTATCCATAAGCCTGGGGAAGCATGCGACGGTCTTCCAGGCAGAGGTATTCGCCCTTGCAGCCTGCGCAGAATTGATTGCAAAGGGGGTCTGCATGAGGAGGAAAATAAGTATAATGAATATCAGGGCAGTCTTGAGCCCTGTAACTAGGTCAAAACTAGTTAGAGGCTGCAAACAATCCCTAAAATCACTGGCACAGGATCACACGGTGTCGCTGATTTGGATGCCGGGACATGAGAATATAAAGACCGACATAATAGCCGACGAACTAGCCAAGGAGGGCCCTAAAAGACACTTCATAGGTCCAGAGCCCGTGTGTGGGATTACTAAGGATTCTGCTAAAAGGGAGATCTGGACCTGGCTGGACTAAGCAAGCACAAATAAATGGAGGACGACTGAAGGTCAACTCCAAGCCAAAGCGCTAATAGGGGATGGGGATGCTAAGTTCTCCGATAACCTACTTAGACGCAGCAAGAAAGAAGTTAAAACCATTACTGGGCTGGTAACTGGACACTGTCCCCTGAAAAAGCATCTATACAACACAGGTCGAGTAAGCGAACCGTGGTGCAGAAGATGTGAGCACCAGGAGGAAACGAGTTTATATGTAATCTGCACATGTGAGGAGTTGAAAGTACCCCGGCAGAAACATTTCGAGAAGGATCTATTGGAGCCCTCGAAGGTTCTCAAGTTTCCACTGGGCAAGATACTGGGCTTTATAGAGAACACCGAGCTGCTCGAGTGGAAGTAAGAGATTTAATAGGGACGGTACAATGAGCACCTAGCTCAAGTGCCTGGACTAAAGGTGTTGAAGGTGAATGAATTATGAATGAAAATGAACTTTGCCATTTAAAAAACTCAGCCGGTTTATAGGATGTGTCATTTAAAACAACATATGCGTTTGCCTACTTCTGAAACGTTGTATAGTCAGAAATATTTTTAGGTTATACGGCATTCGATTCTATAAAATTGTTGTGGAGAAGGTTTTTTTTCTAAAATGACAAATTGAGCTGTAAAAGACCTAAACTTCGGTGGGAAGGTTCCCCAAACGCCATGTAAAACTATTTCTCCTGTGTTCAAAAGCGGTAGGCGCCACTCGACTATTTTCGATAATTTATCACTGCATCGTTTGCGAATGAAAAAGCGCTGAAAGGAACCTTTGCACGCAAACCTATATTCGATTTCCAATGGGCTTCACTCAGACGTCACACACGAAAAAATGTTTTCGCGTTTGTGCTGGACTCGTGATATTTGCGTCCGAAGCTGACCTTGCAGAAAAATAACTTCTCCAACATCTAAGTCCCTTTTGTCAGGGCAGTACGCCTTTCGATATTTCAACGCTCTAACGGCTAAAGAAAATCTCCACGGGAACGATATGCAGATTACAAATTCAAAGGAAATACGCATTTACATACACCCACACGAGTGATCTCTCCGATATTCCCCTTGAGAGTTACGTTGCAATAAAATCGGTCGCATTCAAAGAGGGGCGCAGCCAGATCTGAGAGATAGGAATTTCAAAGCCGGCCGGAAGACGCAATTGCAAAGAATTCCGCCCCGTAAAGTTTGTCTAATGTGTGCCCACCCCTTCCGAGGCGTAATAAAGACGCGTTAATATCGGAGGAATGTTGACGTTTTATAGTAATCGCACTCTTTTCATGTTCTGTTTTTCCGCGGCGCACAAATGGAATCTCGGTGCAAAGATATTTGGGGATTTTAAAATATAGGTTTTATGTGTCGTAAACGTGTATCGAGGAAGCTGATAATACCACTTTTGTGAAATTTACGTCGCTGTGAAAATGTTTGCTGCGGATACACGGATAAAGAATAGTAACAAAGTTATAGATAAAAATGTCTCATACGAACAATTGAAAGCAGCTTTGAAATTTATGACAGTTGCTTCAACACACTGGCGTCTAAAAGCTCGGAATCGCTTCTGATAATCTATAATTGCGAAATATTTCACTATAAATCAGCAAATTCTTTTAGTTTGTGCATAATAACAATTGAAAGAACATGAAAAGATTGTCCAAAAAGTATTTGGATGAGTGAAAGAAGTTTACTTTCCTTAACAAATCTTTTTCCTTATCGACTATATTTTGCTTAACGATTCTTTTTACTTTTCGACTAAATACGGTCGGTACCTGTATGAACCGATACTGGAATCGTTTAGTAAAAGAATCCGAATTGTTAAGAAACAGATTTTACTTAGAGTAGTGACTACATATCCGTTTAGGCCTATCGGATGATTTTTGTATCTGATTGCCCCATCACTAGTTAATCAGGCAAAGAGTAATAATTTTTAGTTATCGGTTACCTGTTACTTTAAGACACTATAACATCTTTTGGTTAATTTATTTAAAGCTAGCAGATTCCTACGGTTTTATCACTATCATTATATCATATTAAAAGCCACAGAACAAAGTCATCCCACACCGCGGTACAGCCGGCTTGATTCCCATGAATCACATCCTACACCGGTGCAACTCGCGCCCTCTCACACTGCTGAAGTGTCCATCTTAGACAAGAATAAAAAATATAGCAATACAGGTAGTATTTGACCTACCTATTTATTCATTTATTCTTAGTGATTACCAGTTATCTACAAAAGGTTAAACTTTGTTGTTAGGTAGTTATTGTTACTGAGGTGACATGCTCTATTTAGAGGAACCTGGATATAAATGGTTATATATCGATTAACCCAAAAGCCCCATCCTGTTTACACTTATAAAATATTCAATATCCGTTTGGCGCATTGTGAACAGCAAAAGCTGTTTACAAAAGTTGTGTCTCTCGAATTATTTATCGAATTGAAACGACAATACTTTCAGGATAATGACGATAAATACTGCACGGCAACAGTCTGATGTAAACATCATTCACTAAACAGCATGTAACGGAACTTAAGAAAAGAAACTACTGCAGACGCTGTAAGGAATATGTTTGTGGTATATATTTCTGGGTAGATGTAAATTCGGTTGATTATAACAATTTAATCCGTATTTGGAATAAGAACGACCTAAGAACACATGTAAACTTGGCAAGTCTGAAAAAATTAAAACTCGGCCGTATTGTAACAAAACCTGCCGGTGGCTTCTGAAATTATAAGCAGCAACGCGTTTGTTCTTGTATACAGCGTATACAACCCAACCATATTAAAATCGTTAGGTTGTATTCCGATAATTATTTAGGTGTTTGTTTTTTTCTAGGTTGTTTTTTTTTAGATCCCTAAAAATCATTAAAGCCTCCTTTGTTAATAACTATCTGTGTCATAGACTAATAACCCAGATAATCACAAAATGGCAGAAACGGCATAGTAAAATACCGCAGGAACCCTTACCTACATATTTCATTTGATATTAAGCTATTTTTCACCACACGAAAATCTTGTATTTGCACGTACCTGAATTTTAAGCCATAAATAACTAGGCGAACTCTGCGTCTGTCGACTGGCAATGAAAAATGACGGAAAGGGAGATTTGTAAGATACGTGCGCGTTACCTTTGGAACAGTGGGTTAGAGAATCGAGAATTTGCTGCGATCGCAGCGCCTCGTTAGGCCACTTTAACAGGTATGCGTGTTCGTAAAGCTCCGCTTAGTATGTGGCACCTGCATTAACGCGAATGGAATCTCGGGCAGCTCAAGCGCTGAGCGGTTTATTAAAAATGCTTTCTCCTTGTGTTCCGAGTTATAAAATGAATCAATATAAAAGATTTTTTTTTTCATTTAATGCGTGCTTTTCGTAAATTAAATAAAGTAAAATGATGTACGAGTAAGATATAGACAACACTTATAATCAAATAAAAAGATTAACAACTGTCAAACTTAACAGCGCCATCTCTGCTGTGGGAGTGTACTACAAACCTTGAACACACAGGAAAAGGTTACTAACTGTAAATCGAAAGATTTTCGTGAAACTTTGTCTGTTTGTAGACTCCGCAAAGTTTTTGTTTTTTGATCTTCATGGACAGGTTTACCCGGTAAGGCAACTCGACTAGAAGACCTATTTTGTCCCCATGATGTTTTAGCCCTCTCGACCTGGTTGCAGCTGAACAAAGAGGTTCGCAAGTTGGTCGAGAGTAAGTTTACTTAGATTGGGTTCGTCTAACCGAGCGACCCCTAAACGACTTTCCCTGTCCGCTGTCGGGCAGTCGGCCAGGAGCTGCAGAGGAGTTTCTTCTACTCTCCCACAGTTTCTGCACAGAAGAGAGTCCACTCGCCCCAGGCGGTGCAAGTGCTTGTTCAGTGCGCAGTTGCCAGTTAGGACTTCCATCAGTAGCCTCAGTCTGTTCCTGCTCATAAAGACTGCCTTGCGAGGTCTTTCCTCGCGTGGATGAATCTCGAGGATTTTGCAATGTCCCGCGCTGGCAAGTCCATTCCAATAGGAGCGGTGCTTAGCAGTGAGTTCAGATCTGAAAAAAGCTTTGATACCGCCATAATAACTCCTACACAACGCTTCTGGATCTGTGAATGGTCGTTTACTGGCCCCTCTAACTAGTTTGTCAACAATTTCGTTGCCTCTGATCCCAGAGCGACTAGGAACCCATCTCAACCTAATGCTGCGATGTTCCGTCAATTCTTCGAGCTTCCTACCTGATTTTTCCAAATTATCTACTTGATCTTTAGGGTTGCCTAAAATATTTTTAAGACTGTTATTTGAAGTAGTAACTATGTCCAGATTGAATTTAGAAAAAATTTTTTGTAGACCTTTCGTGTAACTTGGATAAAATGGTAATTTGACATATTTCTTATTTTTCCTGTCACTAATTTCTAAAGTACTCACATTTTTAATTCTTATTTTGTTTTTGTGTTTTCTGATGGCATTATAAACAACGTCTTCTGAGAATCCATTAAATGCAGCGATATTAATAATTTCTTTAATTTCTTTATTATATCGTTCTGTAGACAGAGGAAAATTAAGTAAGCGATGTACCAAAAAGTTAATAGCTGCTAGTTTGTTTTTCCATGAATGGTTTGAATCTTCTGAAATAAATCTGTTATTAGTAGTGGGCTTTCTATATATGTCTATTTCTAATTTATTTTTATTTCTTATTACTAACATGTCGAGAAAAGCAATCCTATTGTTTGTTTCCTCTTCATGGGTAAACTTAATGGAAGGAAATTTTGAATTTATCTGTTCAAGGAAATCTCTAATTGAGCACTTACTAGTATCAAAAACACAAAAAATGTCGTCGACGTATCTGACCCAAACCCGTGGAAAGTATGCCAAAGTATTCTGAAGATCGGTTTCAAATTTTCCCATAAAGAGGTTAGCTATGAAGGGAGATAAACTGTTACCCATTGCTGCTCCTTCAGTTTGTTGGTAAAAAATACCGTTGATTTGAAAGAAATTTTGTTTCATGCAGAGCTTCGCCAAAGAAATTAAACTATCAACTTCATTACTGCCCAACTGATTGCCTTTCATCTGATGATGATTCTGCTGATGATGATAGCTTTGCTATTGAAACGTACGTCCAGTTTAGTGCAGTTTGTGGTGAGGGGTTTAGGAGAAGTTTGCAATATATATTAAACATATTATAGAACCTTGTGTACAATGTTGAGAATGAGTACGACTAAAACTCTACAGATTTATTTTGTAAATAAAAACCACTTCAACTTGTCAAAAGATTCGATTAAATATCAATCTATGGCGTCACGAATATTTATTCCAATTTTCTAATAATAAAGATTTTCATTTAGAAAACATTTCAAAATAATCAAAAAAAAAAAACACTAAAGTGTAGTGGAAATTCATTCGCGTGCTACTTTACGAACGCACTTTATATTTTTATTGCAGGTGAATTCTTAATCCTATACTATAACTATAAATTCGACAAAGTACTGTCAATAACAACTCACTAGCGACAGATCTATTACACGGTACGGCTACTGTTGGATTTTGGGACCGTAAATTTTACATCACAACCATATAAAAACGATTTATATGCAACGGTTACGTAAAAGACAATAAATATGTAGAATTGAAAGCAGCAATAAACGTCAACTGCAACAATATGGTATAGATGCGACGTCGATTGATCGGTTTATTTACGTTATCGCTACGTCTTGTTGCTGAATTATGTGTATGTTTCTATCATGGTTTAATTCCATTGAGGAATCACAGTCGACGTATGTTTTTTATTCTTTCTAAGACGTTCTTGTAATCTTAATATCAATGTCGTTATCAAAGTTCTATAAAGTTCAATTTTGTGTTTAATCTGTGTCGAAAATAATAATAAATTAAATCCACATTTTTATTAAAACAAAAGGGATATTTTTGTATGTCACTCATGTTGTCAAAGTCAAAATTATGTAACTAAAATAAGTGTGCAAACCGATTTATAAAAAATAATCTCCACTAGTTCAAAGAAGCAATATAACTTTTATGATAGTAGTCGGGAAAAATATATACATCTTAGGTCAATAAAATAAAAAAGATATACTTCACATTTATACAGGCTGTCTCAGATCACTCGTCCACTATCTTTTTCTCACGATCTATGACAGCTAGATCCATGCTACAAAAAATTAATAACAAAACCGTAAGTTTTGGTGTGTATATGTGCATCTATTTTCATACGCTAATATTTAATAATAAAACTTAAAAGGCACCAATGGTTGTTTATGCATTGACATAAAGTTACAACTAAAATAAAACTGTAGGTAATTAATAATACCTCATATCTGCAGTACGAATTTGCATTACAGTACTTGTTTTGTAATATTTTACAAGGAAACATATTACACTGGCAGGACTAAAACCGAACCATTTGTACATACGTCGATAAATAAAACAACAAGAAGAAAACAATTTTTATTAGTCGTAGTATTAAATCTATTAGATTAGGGTTTAGGTTTGCAGTAATTTATTCCCAATCTCTACGAATATTTAAATAAACATAACGCACGCATATGTAACACATAATAACAGAACTTTATCAGCTCTGGAACGGTTTGAATATATACGCATTTGATTTTCATTACAATTGGCTAACTGTTGCCAATTTTACTTTATTAGATATAAACGGTGTTATTTAAATTATATTTCACCCTTGGGATAACTACAACACTGTAAATATAAAGAAGAAGTTGATCTGAAGTACCCACTTTACCTTGTTTTGTTAAAAAATCTACCGTCGAATAAAATATAAATTTAAAGCGTTCATTACTTGGCGAACTCCTTTGATCAAGGAACGGCGAGGTTTTCACTGAAATGCTCTTTTTGGCCATCGATTTTCTGGAATCGTTGCGAGAGAACCAGACCATTTCAACCCCCTTCTCTATTCATTCTATGACATCCAAATTTCGTATCAAATATATTGTTGTATTCCTGAGTTCCAGGAATACGCGATGTAATTGATACTTATGACACCAGGGCAGCTGTATTCGTCAAAGCTCCGTAAAACGTTATTAAGATGCGTGATTCTCAAACTTTAGAATTATAATCCAATTCGGCACTTTTAGCACTAATTGGCACTTTAGCACTTTGATTTAATAAAAATAAAGAACTGAATGTATTTATTTATATTTATTTATGAAGCTTTAAAACGCATTACATTTATAGTAGAACACAAGAGTGCGACCGATTTAAAGTAAGAGAAACACTACTGAGAACTTGGTCTAATTTAAAACCGTTTGCGTTTTGACACTTAATTCAAAACTGGTCATTTAAATCGCTTGCCTCTTTTTATATGAATCAAAATTGCTGACTACGATTTTCAGATTAATCAATGAGTCTATTGTGAGGGTTGCAATACAACAATATATAACATTGTTAAAAGTACACCTAAAATAAGCGACAGTTACAGTAGTGCACTAGATAATATCAACAAATCTTATGAATCTAACTGGTTTCATGAATTGCAGCCCTGAAGAATATAGATGATCTACCTAGTGCTAGTGATGGTATATCTGCTAAAAGAAGATTTGAAGATATAAAAATATTCCAGTGAGTAAAGGAATATTCAGTAAAGAATCCTCTTATGTACTACCTATCCCTAAAGCAAATGGATCAAAAGCATGTGAAGAATTCCGTCTAAATAATACAATGCCAGTTTATGAAAAAATACTTGAAGTTTGTATAAAAAAATTAATTAAAAGAGTACTGTGAAAATAATTACATAATAATACCGAACCAATCGAGTTTCTAAAAGGGAGGGGGGTTTCTTGTGTAATAGTTGTAAGATATATGTGTGACAAATGATTGAAAATAATTCTCATATACATGATTTTGTATGCGTCTAATTCCTTCAAAGATTTTTCAACAGTTCAAGGTTGTAAATGTTAATTTTATAGCCTGTATCGTTAATACGTTGTGCAACGCTGGATAATTCAAGCTTCCGATATAAATAATGCGCTATGTGCTTCTTAAATATGATTCCACGATTTGTTTGCCCAGCATAATCTTTATTGTAGTCCCCGCATTCAATTTTATAAATGCACGACCTTCCGTTATCATTCGGTTTATTTTTATCCATCATCCTCTAATCTCGTCATTAGTTTTTCTGATGTTTTAGAAGACGGAAATGTGTAAATGCAAAACACTATCAAACTGATATTTACCATTACAAACAAAGCTCCGTGACATAAGCACAGGCTGTCCAGTTAGGAGCTAAAGATTTTTTAAGATATGTTCTTCAAAACTATGGCAACTACCATATCACTACAATAAATTCAGCAATTTGAAATTAGAATACTTTGCGCAACGTAGATATGTGCTATACCTTGAAAGCAATTTAAATTTAATAGAGGTAAATGCCTATGCTAGCGTCCTAATCCAGGGTAGGCATAAATTAAGAGACTAAATGGGCCAACGCCAGCGTAACGATTGTGTAGGAGTCTCGAAACTTGATATACTAATTTTATAGCGGTTCGTTTAGACGTAGAAAATTACTGTGGATGGCGTTTTAAAAGTCTGAAGTACTATTAAGCTTAATTTGGTTCTGATAGCTAAGACTAAAAAAAAAACACTTTCTTTATATATTTTTTTATTATGCTTTTTTCTTGCAAAAATGACTGTTGCTAATGATTATAAAACCTTTCTGTTTTGATAGTGGTCTTATATATGTTAATATAGTCAGAAAAATCTTCTTTTTTCATTTCAGACATCCCAATTTGTTCTTGATTAATTTTGAACTTACACATCTCCAGATATTAATACAGTATAGCTATACCGCCTGTTTTCCATTCAGGCTAGTTAAAAACACTCATATAAATATCCCTTATGTTGTATAAAAGTTAGTATTAAAAACGTTTTTTTCTATTTTAAAAATTGGGTTTTTAATATGAAATACCAGTGGTTGGCGATATGAGTACAGCAAACAACAAACATGCATTTATCTAAAATACAATTTTGACTTAAAGGATGCTCTCTTTGTTCCACTGTTTTCGTCTGTTCCCTTCAGTAGACATCTCTACAACACTTTAAATCACCGATGCACAGACCGCGGCCCGCCGGTCGAATACTGGTGGCCCGCCGACAGCAAAAATAATACTCTCGTACATTCGAAAAATATTGAATTCTATTCCAGAATAAAACCAAAAAAAATATGTTCGAAAAGTAATTTACAAAATAATAAATATTAAAGTACTTTGTTTCTTTTGATATTGTGAGCGACGTCCATAAAACTTATGAAAATCATTCAAATACCGCGGCAGTTCATGAATGAAACGCCTTGCAAATGAAAGTTTGGAAGCAGTTTTACGTGTTGCTACAAGTAAATTTCAGCCAAATATAAAAAAGCTTGTAAGCAAATTAATAAATTCTTTTTCAATTTTAATACATTATTATCAATTCTTTATTGTCTTTAATTACCTATAGTTCTGGCGGCCCGCCATCAGTTCATGATTTGCCCGAGTGGCCCCTATCTTAATAAGTCTGTGCATCCATGCTTTAAATCAAATCAAAAAAGTTCTAATATAATATGCATCATACCTACTAGAATCCTGCTTTGTATCTCACACTAAGTCCCATTAGACTGATGAATGAAAACTATGGTTATTACAAAAAGTGCTCAATGGTTTGAAAAATTAGGCCATATAAAATATAAGATAACTCAACAACTATCTAAACATCTAAAAACACGTGTTAATTACTTACAATTATTGGTCAAATTTCGCACACAAGCAAACCATAACGGCAGTTTTATTAGCGAGCTTATGTATGAAATCTTGGCTTGCGTTAGCAAGAAAGTGACAAGCTTTAACGTCAAATGCCATATTATATGGTTACGCACAATCCGAGCATTTTCCGCTAGAGGTCGACACCTATGCTCGGGTGAAATAGTAGGCGCCTATCTGGTATTTACAGTAATTTCCTCTAGATGCTTTAAATTGGAAAAATCCTGTTTCTAGCGCTATCAAAATCCAATACACCGAAAGATAATAAAAAAGTTTATGACGGCCAGAGAAAACCAAAACAGTATATAAAAAATTAGAGTGTACCATTAGTGTCATTGAGAACATGTTTCTATTTTACCTTGCAAGTCCAAAGACGGGTGGTAGATCAACACAAACAATATGCGCTTTTTCCTTTTTTAAAAAACAAATCCCAAACGTTGTTGCAAGTCTATTTTGCCTTCCACTATTTTTCATAAACACAACATCTGATACAAAACAGCAAAATTTAAACCTGTAATAATATCGTATGTATCAGCTTGGATAGATACGATAAAAGCTTTATGCAGTAGCAGCAAATTGATAACGATTTGCTATTAATTCTGAAACGATACCATATGCGTACGCCAATAAATAAATACAAAACTAAAATTTGCAAATCCTTTTAATCTAGATAACAAACATACATTAATAATTTAAAACAATAACCGTGCTTACATTTAGGGAACTGAGTTAACACATTTGCCAATTATTTTGTTGTTGTGTATTTTAAAGTAATCCCTAATTCAATGTATCTTCTTTTATAAAAGAAAATTACATGCATACTGTTGGCATATACCAAAAGTTTTACTAATATTTGTTTTTTATTTTAAGGGAGTATATAAATCCTAAGCATATGCTTATCAAGCACCCCCGCGGAGGCAAATTTTCCTCCTAATGATCATTACGACCCCGGAAAAAAACGGTTACCGTAATTGACCAGAATGAGGTTGGACCTCACGACTGACAGCCAAGTGTGCAAGACACTAGACTATCGTCCTATTTAAAGCGTAAGATTGCCATACAAAATATATTTACATTACATTTTAACTGACCACAAAAGGGATCTCTACACAATTAATTTGCATGTAGTTACTTAAAAATAATACTAATTCTGAAAGGTTTAAATCATAAATCTAAAATGCAGGTACATGCAGTCACTTTAATAAATGGAATGATAATACCGCAAAGTGATAAACAATTTTTACACATTTGCTTCATCCAATAATTAATAAATGCATTAAGTAATTAACTAGAAATTTAGGTAAATGTAATTTACTGCCTTGGTCCATGGATTTTGAAACAAATCGTATAAATCACGAACGGAGATACTAATTAACTAATAACAGAAATGTTTTTGATTGAATCTTTTGCGAATCCATTAAAACAAAATATGAGATTGAATATTGATTTATATTTATATGAGGGTACTAGAAAAACATTTATAAACATATATTTTTGATCGACAGTAGGATAAACAGCCAGGATATACTAATTAAATTGTAAATTTGAGGATTACTGATTCATAACTGGAAACTGATGCAAGCACAAGTTAAGTTAATTATCCTTAATTATATGTACTTACAAGGGAACCCCGTCCCCCGTTATTACCTTTTTATGAAGATATCTACCTTGAGACCATGTATTATGCTGGTTAAAGATAAAAACTTATTTCTGTTATAGTTCATTTCATTTATATCAATAGACAAGTTATTAATTTTGAAGCTTTATTATTATTTTTCTATTTTTACAATTATTAATTTTCTAAACTTGTTATACATCATCGTATTCTATGTAAAATCGGCCTTCTTTTGATGAATAAGAAAAAGAAAAAATGTAAAAAAATGGGGAGTACGGGGTACCCCGTCCCCCGTTATTAACTTTTTGCGAATACGGACGACGCCACCCTTAGGGCCATGCAATATGCTGCAAATTATGTTAAGAAGAAAATTTAATATCTGTTATAATTTTGGAAATATTTGCAAAAATTGAGAAATCGTCCAAACTTTGGAGGGGGCTGTACCCCAAAATCGTGCGGTTCCGCCGATAAAAAAAATACGTGTCTCTTATTTTAAGGTACTCTTTCGATCTGTTAAGTTTCATCGAAATCGGAGGGGGACACCCGCCGGTGTTCCCTTGTTAGTATAACTGCTCCAATCTTGTGCTTGAAATAAAGACAAATGAAAAGGTATAGTAATTACAGCACTAAATTCACTTTCTCAACTTAGAATTAGTTTTAATTTAACTGAATTACACTGTACAATCTATTTTGCCCAAAACACTTTCACCCATCATTAAACTTAGGATTTCGGCGCTTTCTCGTGCAAAACTAGTATCGCAATATTATGGGACCTACAATTAGATCTTTTAAAAGTTATACTTTTGATTTAATAATAGCGTGAAGGCCTTCCTTCCGGCATTGTAAATACTTATATTCACTACCGTTCGTGTGCGGAAAACACTGCACAATATTTCTGAATAATAGTGCTAATATTTATTGACCAATTATAATCCAATAATACAAATTCCTACTATATACAGCGTGCCCCTGCGAAAACTGGATGGATCATTTCTTTTAGAGACAGCCTCTACATCGTTCCATTATTAAATTCTACGCAAAATATAACATAACTTTATGTAAACTACTAGATGTACATCTTTAATAATATTTAATGTTTAGTATTATAACGGGTGGTCCAACTATAATGCACGATATTAATTGTGAGTCACACCTTAACGTCAAGTTTTTTGCCCAACTTAATTTGACATTTCTTTGTTTCAGTGCTTGACAAATTCAACCATGGAGAGGTACACAATTGAGCAGCGCGTTAAGATTGTTGAAGCCTTGTACGAAAATGGGCGTTCAAATCAAAATGCATTTCGCGCATTTCGTGATTTTTTTTGTCAGCATAATGGACCAAATGTGCCCACAATCGGGAGAATTGTGCGCAAATTTCAGCAAACCGGGTCTATAGGAAATGTGAAAACACCTATGCATGCTCGCCCAGTTCGTTCTGTGGAAAACATTGGTGCTGTTCGCGATAGTGTGGCAGAAGAGCCGTCAACCTCGACTCGTCGTGGTGCCCAATAATTGAACATCTCACGAACATCACTGATGCGAATTTTGAATAAAGATTTGAATTTACACGCTTACAAGGTTCAATTGACTCAAGAGCTGAAGCCTAATGACCATTTAAAGCGTCGTCAATACGCCGAATGGTTGGTTGAACAGACAGAAGTGAATGGTGACTTTACAAAGAAAATCATCTTCAGCGACGAGGCACACTTTCACCTCAGTGGATTCGTTAACAAGCAGAATTACCGCATTCGGGCAAATGAGAATCCACGAGTGATTGTTGGAAAGCCGATTCATTCACAAAGAGTGACTGTTTGGTGCGGTTTATGGGCTGGCGGCGTCATCGGGCCGTACTTCTTCGAAAATGAGGTCGGTCAAGCAGTTACCGTGAATGGTGTTCGCTATCGCGAGATGATAACGGACTTCTTGTGGCCAGGAATTGAGGATATGGACCTGAACGATATGTGGTTCCAATAGGATGGTGCCACTTGCCACACAGCCAACGAAACAATGGCTCTTTTGCGCGAGAAATTCAATTGCCGTGTTATCTCATGTCGTGGCGATGTTAATTGGCCGCCACGATCATGTGATTTGACACCGTTGGACTTCTTTCTTTGGGGATATTTAAAAGAAAAAGTGTACGTCAATCAACCAAGAACAATTCAAGAGAGCTAAAGGATGAGATAACGACATTGAACCTCAATTATGTCTCAGAGTCATTGAAAATATGGACCATCGGATAGAGGTATGCCACCGAAGCCGTGGCGAGCATTTGGCCGATATTTTGTTTCACACATAATTGTCATAGATCCTTCTATCATAATAAAAAAAAGTATTAAGATAATTCTCTGAAAACTTTTTGTTTTATTTACAATTCACATCGTGCGTTTTGGTTGGACCATCCTTTATAAAAAGTACGTTAAATCAAATTTTAATTACCTTAGTTTTAAATCTAATGCCATTGGAAAAAGTATCGTAATTACTGCGTCATTGTAAATCCGCCTAATAAATATAAAAAGTACATAATTACAACGTAGAGCGCAAACAATAACATTTATTGGGGTGCGCGCCAATAAAATATAAAAAAAGAGAAGAAGAAAATACTACTGCAAGCCGTGGTTCTATTTCCGGAGGCTACAATAAACAGTAATTTATTATTGCTTGCTACTCCGTCCTAACCAATAAACTAAACATTAAACCTTTCTTTTTACCCAAATTTATATTTACAAGGGCATATAGAAAGTATATGTCCTTGTAAATATAAATTTGTAAAGCTCTGTAAAGCTTCCTTTATGATTCATAAAACTCATAGTTTTTTTGATTAAATTTAGCGCAATGGGATTCATACCTCTCTAGGATACTTTATCTTGTGATGTTTTAATTTTTAGTACTATACAAGCAAGTTAGAAAGCAGCATACGTAGTTAATAATTCATATGTAATAAAAAAAAAACAAAGGTAACAGCAATGTAAGAGCATGTCGAGAGCAAATAGATATTTAACAAACGCTGAAAAGAACGCTTATGCTGCCTTAATTACTGCAAAATAAAACTAATAATTGAAATATTCTTAATTGCCCCAAGTATTTTATATATTGTAGAATTCGACTGGTAACTAGTGAAGCGAAAAACTCTCTCTGGAATTTCCCATCCTTTCTGGCCATATGCCAAGATATAAAAACTTCTTCCGGGATTACAGATTGGACTATTCAATTTTAGCGAAAAGACCTTAGGTCACACAGTATCCCGCCAGGGACATATGATATGTCTTACAGCATATACACATCTAAGAGAATCAATAGGACGCTATGTTACATAGAATGTGTACGTGCTCCTATGCCAATATATTGAACGCATATTACATATTGCATTTACCTGCAGTCTAAGACGCAATGCGTAATTGAAATACCAATTACAATATACCAATTATTGGTGTGTAGTAATAGTATATTAAAGCACAAGTGTCACAATGACGTTTGTTGTAATGCGAGCATAGCATTGTGACACGTGTTTTTAATAGTATTTTTTCTAATTTGCACATTAATCGCCCATATTCGGTTCTGGTAGAACTCCCACCAATGCATTAATAGGTCAATTACCGCACTAGCGTACCACACTGTGTCGTCGTTTGTTTTAGCTTATTGTAACATCAAATTATAAAAATATATTTGGATTATCAATAAATCACTTATGTCTCAGCTTGCAATAAAGGCAATTAGTGCATAATAACAATAAAATATTAAAGTAACAGATAAAGATAATAATACCAATTCTGCAATAATCCTAGGATTTGTAAATAATGTATACTTTAATTAAACAATTCAAATTTCTAACGGCAACGCAATAGTTGACAGTATCGTAAATTTTAACCACATAGAAAGCACTTTCTGCTAACATCAAGGCAAATTGTTATCCTTCAGACCCCCCGCGTTTAATTTTATATTTTCTTCCGGTTTGTGGCAAATTACAAACGGGACACAAATTCCAACGCGGTTTGTTTCGCCTCCTGTAAAATTACGTGACCGTAAAAGCCACTGTCCCCGCCTTTCAACTTCCTACTGTTGCGTCTCTTGTTACGTTTATTCTGCAGTGGGCGAGAAAAGTGATGTAGGAAACGAACCATTAATTAGATTTTTAATTACACTTCGCACTTGGCTGACCCTTTTGAAGGCTCGAAAATTAAAAATCTGCAGAATTGAGTGTTGCGTACGTGCACATATTACACGCAGTTTTTTTTTTTTTATTTTTATCTTTGTAATACCTACCTGCGTACGTTGAATTTAATATGCTCTTTTGTTAGAGTTAAAAGGTTATGGCGGATGTACCGGAATAACAATACATAAAGGAATGGTTTTTTCCAAGGGGATTGGGTGGGCGGTTTCATTTTTAGAAGGACTTCTGAAGGATAAAGAAGATACGGGAAATTTTTAGAGGAAGTTATTATACAGGGTTAGTAAAAAGTCCCGGAACGGTCGAATAACTTTGTTATTTGAAAATTATGATTTCTGAAATTTGGTATGGGGGTATAGTTAATATAAATGCATTTTATGCAATACAGTTAATATTTTTTTCACTTCCGGTTTAATCGGCAATACATCCAACTTTTTTTTTTAAATGGAACGCCCAGATTTTTTTAACACTTTTGAATGCAAAACAAAAAACTACGTTCAGGAAGTATTAAGATGTTTATTTTTATTCACAAGAAAACAGTTAAAAAATTAAAAAAGTGTCCTAATACAGAAAAATCAAGGTACCTTTGAAAAAAGTTGTTGTTTAGTGTTTGCATTCTTTTTGCCGTCACATTTGACAATTTTAAAAGCGTTTTAACTTTTGCATCGCTATAAATTTACTTATTTTAAACATTGACATATTTGAAAATGGCAGAAAAACTTACTGAATCAGAACGAATTGAGATATTAATGATGCGTGGGTACGGTGATCGTCAACGTTCTTTTGAAGAGGTTCGTATTTTGTTTAATACTGTTTATCCGGATCGTCACATTAGTAAAAGTACGGTATGCCGAACAATTCAAAAGTTTGAAGTCTTTCGTCAGGTGAAGGATTTACCTAGAAGGGGACGTCCATTAACAGCAACAGATGAAGAAACTAGTTTGAATGTGTTACTCACAGTGGAAGAAAATCATCACGTGTCCACAACAGAATTAGGTCAAATTCATGAGATCTCTCAAAAATCTGCTCATACGATTCTTAAATCAGCAAGAATGAAAGCCTATAAAATGTATCCCGTCCATGAGTTAACTGAAGATGATCCAGATCGTAGACTACAATTTTGCGAAACAATGACGGAATTGATCGAGCAGCAGCCTAATGTTTTAGATCACATCATTTTTTCAGATGAGGCAACGTTTTGTCTCAACGGCACTGTGAACAGACATAATTGTCGCTACTGGTCAATTGAAAATCCGCATTGGATTGAAGAAGTCCATACACAGCGTCCTCAAAAGGTGAATGTCTGGGCTGGTCTTGTTGGAAACAACATCATAGGACCATTTTTTATAAGAGGAAATTTAACTGGCAACGTCTACTTAAATTTATTGCGAAATGAGGTTGTTCCAGCACTTGCGGCCCTCTTTCCAAATGCAAACATAGGTGATCACCCTAATGCACATTTTTGGTTTCAACAAGATGGAACTCCCCCCATTTTGCCCATAACGTCCGCGATTATTTGAATGAAATTTTTCCGGGACGTTGGATCGGACGTAGAGGAGCAATCGAATGGCCAGCACGTTCGCCAGATCTCTCGCCATTAGATTTTTTCTTTTGGGGTCACATGAAATGTCAAGTGTACAAAAATCGTCCCCATAATCTTGAACAATTGGAAGAGAGAATAGTTCAAGTAGCCAATCGCATCACTCCAGAACAAATACAAAATTCAATAAGAAATTTTACTGACCGTTTACATTTTTGTCAAATTGTAAATGGAGAGCATTTTGAACAATTATTGTAATCGCAACCTGAATAGACAGCTATCTTGATTTTTCTGTATTAGGACACTTTTTTAATTTTTTAACTGTTTTCTTGTGAATAAAAATAAACATCTTAATACTTCCTGAACGTTGTTTTTTATTTTGAATTCAAAAGTGTTAAAAAAATCTGGGCGTTCCATTTAAAAAGAAAAAATTGGACGTATTGCCGATCAAACCGGAAGTGAAAAAATATTAACTGTATTGCATAAAATGCATTTATATTAACTATACCCCCATACCAAATTTCAGAAATCATAATTTTCAAATAACAAAGTTATTCGACCGTTCCGGGACTTTTTACTAAGCCTGTATATAAGTAGGTATATATATTCGTTATGAAATCATATAATGCATTAACTTCATATTAAATTACGTTTTAATTACCCAAAGTCGTTTCCTTTGTATAATATCAATTTTAGATACTTTTAAATTTAACTAAGGCTTTGATGTCGCATAAAATTCTTTTAAAGGAACACTTTACTATCGTATAGTATTTAACTGATCGTTACCAAACAATGGGATTTGACATCTCAGGTGGAGATCTATTGTGTCTTAGACCCGTTTCTATTTTTTACTTTTTACCAATGATCTTTT
Organism: Cetonia aurata; assembly: GCA_949128085.1. Taxonomy (NCBI): domain Eukaryota; kingdom Metazoa; phylum Arthropoda; class Insecta; order Coleoptera; family Scarabaeidae; genus Cetonia; species Cetonia aurata. Next base: position 10,809,835 of record OX421882.1, on the reverse strand, counting down.
TTCAAGTTACAAGTGCCATTACTAAATATAAAATAGTTAACTTTGCAGACGACATAAACCTGTTCTGCGGTGACAACTTGATATATCTCTTTGGGATGCTGGAACTACTCTTTATAGCAATGTGAAGCAGTGGTTCAACGCAAACGAACTAGTAATTAATGCGGATAAAAATGTATGTTCAAAACTTATGACAGCATTGAGTCACCGAGAAATATTTCACTTAATACTGCCACTACTAAATAATATAGTAAACGTTGTAGATTGTTGGGTGTCAACGTTGATGACAAGCTGAGATGAGACAATCATATGAATTTCGTATGCGCTAAACTCAGAGATGCTACGCTTTGATGATATTAAAACCAATCACCCTAGTAGGGACATACACGCTTCTAGCAGTTACTTCTGTCAATGATAGAAGTGTGCTATGGTTATGTTGAGGTTTGTATTTTCTATTTTCGGTGGAGAGGAGGACATGTCTGTTCTTTCGATCGGCTTCCCGTAAGTGGTCCGGCGGGCGATAGGTTTTGTTTTTGGTCCGTTACTTCAGGTGTTTTGTCTGTCTTCCTGGGTGTCGAGTCAGGTTTAATGATGCGGTGGTCAATCAAGATCAATTTCCACGTTGAGGAAAGGTGTTGAATGGCATCCCTTTTATTCGTGCTTGAAATAGACGGAATTTTGCATACTTCTTGATCTTCTAGTCGCAGTCTATCTTTGTAGTTATGCAGGACATCACCCAGCTTCTGTTCTGTTGTGTAAATAGTCTCAATGTTATGTTTTCGAAGTGCTGTACCTATCTTGTCTGTTGTACCTTTCTCGTAGGGTAAAATAGCTATGCTTTTGATTACCGGATTGTCTTTTTTGGGAAGTATGTTGTTGTGGTAGCGGATGGTTTCGTCGATGCCCTTCGAAGAGTATCCATTAAGTAAGAGTGCCTAGTGTACGATTTTGATTTCGTTCATCATGTGAACCGAGTCCGATAATTTAAGTGACCTGGATACTAAAGTTTTTACTACTGTGTTAAGTTAAGAAGGATGATGCTGTGAGGTAGCGTTCAAGTACCAAGATCCAGCGTACAAACCTATAACAATAGATCCGACAATTTACTTAGAAAAAACTACGAAAACGAAGATCAATTCTACAGCACTAAGTGAAGACATTATGAAGAAACTTATTCCACGGGAAAAAATCCTCTCAGTGCCCTAAAGTTTTTAGTAAGTTGTCGGATCTGTTGTTATATGTTTGTACGCTGGATCCTAGTACTTGGTAGCTATCCAGAGATATACCACACTGGCGAGATGGCAGCTATTGTGAGAAGAGGATACAAATGGACGTTGGACAGCGCGATCAATTCCGCGTATTTGTTCCTGAATTTTGAGAAGCCATGGCGAAGTGAAGATACGATAGATTGCAGATACGATCTGAAATATCCATGGCCAGTTAAAAATTGAGTCAGAAAGAAGACTCAATTTTTAACTGGCCATGGATATTTCAGATCGTATCTGCACCGAAAAAATAAAATATAATCTGATATGTGCCTATACTGCCCGAGGGAAAGAAATGACTTCCATCACCACACCTGGTTTAGTTGATAGAGAGGGGCGAAATGGAGAAATAATCTAGAGATGGAGACTGGAGAAATTTTATCTCGCCAGACTCTATTATACTAAAAATGGTAGAGAGCCAGGATGCCTGGAGAAGCGTAACACAATATGTTCATACACTGTAAAAAAATTTCTAGTAAAATTACATGTAAAATCGTTGGTAACAAAGTTGCCTACGATATTACAGGTAAATTTACTTCATCCAGTAAAATTGCTATCTAGCAGTAAATTTCATACACTGATGTATTTTTCAGTTGTTCTGTAAAATTCATATGTAATATTTATATAAATTGTATATTTACCGAACAGTCAAGTAATTTTGGCATGTAATTTTATAACGAAGGCAGGTAAAAATACTAAGAAGGTGAATATTACAGGTGTAAATATACATTGCACAGAAAATTCCCTTGCATGTGTGATTTTGATTACAACCTTATTACTTTTTACAGCATACTGTAACTCGAATTAAATTCCTGGTTAGAGTGCCGAAGATTCCAATATAAATTTGGTAACATTGAGGAATATAAATTGTATAATTTTACTTAGACATCACCATTAATATTCCGTAATGTTATCAAATACACATATGGATATCACAGGCTAGTATAAATAGTAATTTAATTAAAGGCAAAGTATCATTACTATAGGATTATAAAACATAATAAGTACTAAAACAATAAAATTCATAGTTATTAGACAATTTTGTTGCAGCTTCAGAACTTGCAAAACGTCAATGTTGTTGAGTTATAGGAATAAAACTAATAGTGTTTTCGACTTATTGCACTTTACGCGTGGAGTATATCTATCTCCCTTACTAATATTATGTATTAAAATAAGATGGAAATACAATCAGTGGATAAAAGTGCAGTAAGTCGAAAACGCTATAAGAATAAGCAAATACATATTTTATTAATCTTCAGTAGAATAAAAAAAAAATTCCTTTATCTGACATTTAATGGCTATTTCCGAACCAAATGCTATCAAATCATTGAATTTTGCTCTGAAACAAAGAAAGAGAAACAAATGTTAGTTCCATTATATTATTATATGTATATATATCAGTAAATAGATCAAATGAAATTAATGTAAATAGGTACCTATAGCTTGTGCACGAATAAATATTCCACTACAAGAAGGAAAAGATTAATATAATTTTTACTTATCGCAACACCCAATTGATGAATAATCATTAAAAACGACTACTGAATTATTACAGCCAAGTTATCTTTAAAAAAGTCTCTTATACATTATACAAAAACGAATACAAATTGCATCATAGGTTTTCACAGTTCTCTACACCGGGAGCAAGATCCTGAGATGCAATTACTGTAAATATAAATGCATTATTTCTTTACGAAAGTAATGTATTAAAGGTTTTGTTTTAAGTAAATAAGCTGTAACAGTTTAGCATTCGTTTTAATTTTAACAGTGAATCGTGAATAATAGTGAAATTTTTAATCAATTTGTGTTTATATTCATGGAGCAATAAATAATTTATGAAAACATTAGGTTATGTTTAATATTGGCGTGTGTTCCATCATGAATCAGAATACCCTCCAAAGTATTAACAATAAGTAAAATCGGTGAAATATTTAAAGCAAAAAAGAATTGCTGTATTAACCACATGTGAAAATATATTAAAATGAGTATTTTTATAAAAGCATCTTACCTAATTCTTTTGCAATGCTTGAGGCAGCACACAAACAGGAACAATCACCCCAACTTGCGATTGTTTATGCGTCACCATAACTGACTAGAATTACCTACGCGCACAGGCAAATAACCCAATAACCAATCACATTGCGGCGTATGAATTTTGTGCATTTGAAGGTAATTTTACCCAAATATTCCAGTAAATTTTAGTAGCAATCGCAAAATATTACATGTTTTTACGGCATTTTTTCTTTTCATTTTTATTACATCTTAAAAGTACATGAAATAACTGTAAATTTTACCGAAACTTCTCTTTCCATCTCAAATATCCTGGAAAAAACAGGTAAAATAAGGTTTACATGATTTATCGTAGTAAATTCACAACGTTATTTCATGTAATATTTCCGATTTACTATAGTAAAATTACTGTAATTTTTTGCAGTGTAGTGTATTACGTATGAAAAAGGATAATTTAGATTGTGATCGGATGCGGGAGCTATAGGCATCTATTGAAACAGACCCAATCCCAAGTTATGTGCTAAATGGTTACGGATTGACGTTCTGGGAGAAGAGGGAGGTGTTGGTAGCCGTTTATAAGGAAGGCCAGTGTAAATGCATTTTACCTCCAAAAGAATTATTATACAGAATATGTTTGTTTAAATTTTTTAGCCGTATATACAGAATTACTAACACCTAATCCGCCTAGATATTTATTTTTTTATTTATTTTATTTATTTATTTATTTGCCCAACAGTAAAACACCAATAACAGGACAAAATTTACATATGTATATACTTATATATATGAATATATACTTAATTAAATTGATTTGTACCTACATATACAGAAGTTTGATTCACATTAATTAATAATCGTAATAACCATTAGCGTATGTGAAAAATATCTTGATAATGACTATTAGCTAGCTTACAGACATTAAATAAAGGAGCTTTTAATAGTAAGTTAGTTCTGGGCGTCGGTAGAGCAAAGGTTGATACAAATCTAGATGGCCGGGAGGGAACGTGTATATTAAGCTTAGAGAGAAGGTGACTGCTATCTATAGCTCCATGCAGAAGCTTCCAAGCAAAGGTAGCACAATGCGTTTGTCTTCGGTCGGTGAGCGATTTATAGTTATGGCGACTAAGCAGAGAATTGTAGTCAATGGCTCTTGCCGGGTACTGCTTATCAATTTGAAGGGAAAGGTATTTTAGGAAGCGGCGCTGTATTTCTTCAATATCCAGCTGATGGCAAATATAATATGGCGACCACACTATAGAGCAATATTCCAAACAACTCACGACATGTGAAAAGAAGAGAGCTTTCAAAGTATTTAAGTCATGGAAATCCTTCGTGTTTCGAATAATAAACCCCAGTCGTTTAGAAGCCAACGAAGATAGATGATTAATATGATCTCTAAAACTCAATGCTCCGTCAAATATTACTCCTAAATCCATAAACGTCTCAACTCTGGATAGTGCTTGTGCATCAATGTGATAAGACGTTGGAAAGCTTTCGGTTTTTCGAGTGAACGTGAGTATCATTTACTGATGTTTAATTTTAATTTGTTTATCTTGCACCATTCTGAAATTTTGTTTATGCTACTTTGCAAGAGATGACAATCGGTATCGTTGCTAATAGATGAATAGATTTTTAAGTCATCAGCATAAGCTAGTGCAGTACACTGGAGATCGCGAAGAAGATCATCAATGTACAGAACAAACAGCAAAGGTCCCATATTGGAACCTTGTGGCACACCAGACGTAGAAATGAATGCAGTAGAGTAATATCCGTTATAAAAAACTTGGTTACATCGATCAGTTAAGTAGCTAGTCATAAGTCTCAGAAAATTTGTGGAAAAGCCAAAGGCACTGAGCTTGCTAAGTAGAATGCCATGATCAATGGTGTCGAAAGCACTAGAGAAGTCAGTGTAGACGACATCTACCTGTACCCTATTGTCCAAAACTTCACTAATATATTGCGTGAGTGTCACCAAGTTCGTCACAGTCGATCGGCCAGGCAAAAATCCATGCTGGAGTTCAGAAAGATGCGATTTTACATTATGATAGATGCGCGAACGTATAACATTTTCAAAATTTTTTGCGAAATTAGGGAGTATTGAAATGGGTCTGTAATTTTTTAGTAGATATGTGGCTGGACTGTCGTTAGAAATCATGCGCTTGCACTAGATAGTTCCCTGCACACCACGAGGAAAATTCAACTAATAAAAGATATTATTTATTTAAAAGAATTCAGTGGAAAGTAAACTAACAAGAATATCTCGAAAGTGAGTTCATTTGCTACCATAAAAAATTATTTTAATCTAAATTATTCACAATTCAATTGATAAACTCATATGCTTAACCAAAAAATATGTTACATACTATTTTAAATAACGTCATTCGAATGCTAATTTAACTATATTTGAATATCATTCGAATATGATTTGTCCATCTCTAGTGAGCACCCTATCCCTATAGCTAATCATTTTTATAATGAAACCATCTTCAATGATCTTATGATTTATTTATATCTCTGTCGTACCTGTGTATTTTATTAGGTAGCAACGTCACGCCACTGCCATCTAGATAACAACGTGATTCAAATCACGACAGCGTCGCTGCATTTATTTACCTATATATGTGTAGCTCTTACAATATCAACAACTGCACGAAAATGCGTCATAAATCACCTTCGCAGCAAACACGACCTCGTCACATACTCCTGCAATAAATAAAGAGCGACACCTACGTTATGCACTTGATTTACGGAGAGCACTGAATACATTCGACATTCAACCACGATCCGAAAATTCAATCTGCCCCTATTCAGAACATCATATCGCTTTAATAAATCTCAGGACGGTAGTTTCCGGAAGTCATGCAAGGATCAACAAGTACCTATACAACAACGACACCCTTAATCCTTTCCAGTGAGGGGCACAACGCTACGTGATCGCCTAGATCTGTATACTTGCAATGTAATTTATGTAAATAGTGAATTTAAATATTTAAAAGAAGTTTACGTCACTAGGAATATCTCTGTACGTTTTGTGCACGTAAATAATGTCGTCGCATATTTCTTTTGTTAGGAACATAGAGCCGCGCATACAAACTGGATTTGAATTTTAAAAGCACGCAATTTCTCACCGCCGCTTTTGAATACACGGCCCGAAATAACCGAAACGACGGTATTCACGCTGTGCCATTTGCGTTCGCACGAACGTCAATACCATAATTGCCGCGTTGAAATTATGATAACAACCGGTTCGGAATAGACCGATGAAATGTATTGTTCGCTGCACTCCAATGGGCGCATCGCAAATTTGTTATTAGTTTTTCAGTGTGTGTAGTATAAAATATGGTGCCTATACATATGTATGTAATTATAGAGGTGAAAGATTTACTGTGGAAATGAATATGCGCCATCAGTTAAATAGTCGCTGCAAATATGTTGTATCGAAAAATCAAATCGAATGGACACGGCTTAAAAATTAAAGATAAGAACCATGTAGTTTTATTGTTCTGTGTATTGTGCTTTGCATTTCTAGGCACTGACATCTGTTGACATATTATACCATCACCACTAAAATTTTACCGAACCCGAAGGAGTTCCAAGCATCGCATATCAGACACTCTAACCAAGATTTGGTAAAATTCCTGTACGGTTTCGGGGCAATTATATTACCGCGAAACCGTACAGGTATTTTACTTGTGCGAGTAAAACTACTTTGATGCAAAAATACACCAAGGAAATTTACTACTAGTGTATGAAAATTATTAAATAAAATGAAATTTACTGGGTAAATTCAGATAAAAAAGGTCCCTAGTAAAACTCGTTTAGCATGGAAATTTCATATGGAGCTTTACTATGTATTTAGGAAAATTCCTAAACATACATAAAGGAATTTTGTATATAAATATCCCTAATATTTCTAATTTACCGATAAAGTTTACTACGTGTAGTAATTTTTCAGATACTATTAAAGTTTCTAAGTAGGAAAATTCATACCTAATGATGACCTACTGAAATATATGCATATGTGTATGTTATTCCTTCACACAGCTTCCCTTCCGAGACAAAAAATATCTCGTGTTCAAAAGCCAATAGAATGTGAGTTCCTCTCAAGCACGTTAGTTAACTAACATTGTAAAATGCTCTGTCCGCAAAAGGTTATTTATATGGATTTCGTCAACGGTGGCTAAATTAATTTGCGCTGGAAAAACAAAATGACCATAAAAGCAATTACTGTACGTACCTTTAAAGGGGAAAGAGCAATTTCCTCGGTGACGTATTTTCAATGTTTTTTAAATAAATTTCCATTGAATTAAATGCAAATTACTGAGCTAAAATTACATAAATTGCATAATAATTGAGGTTGAATAAGGTTTGTTTTACCAAAATACATATTTTTTAAATACTTGGTTCTCGTGAATAAACACAGGAAATAATTCAATCTCTATTACCTGAACATAATGTTTTGTTAGCTAAAATGTTAAAATAATCAACGGCAAAATTTATTTAAGGAGCTCAGTTTCCTAAAATATATTAAATTGAAATGTTTTTTTGACATTAAAACAAACTTTAATACTGAATTTCAGTAGTTTCGAGTATTTTAGATTTGTATAATATTTACTAAATACATTTTTCAACCATAAGCATTAGCAAAAGAAATTATACAAACCTGAATTATATTAACCTGATATGGCATTTAAGATATCATAAACGTAGGTAATACATAATGCAGTAGGTAATATATTATTCATAATTATAGTTCTAAAACTGATTTATAAATTGTGAAATAGCTGTTCGCATCGATCAAGTCCATAAATGTACATAATTTATGGAGTAATATGTTATAGTCTACTAGGAGCATAAAGCAGGTTTATGGTTTGCAGAAGTACTTCTTGAGTGCATTACCCTCTAATAAAATCATGTTCGAACGTGCTAGGCATTTGATAATATGCCAAAAGGTTGATATTATCGTCTTCTATAGATAGATATAAAAATGTGTAGTAAGGTAAGTCATAATAATGATAATACAATAACAATTTCTTTTTAAAGAATCATATCGCAAGGAAGTAAGTTAAAATTGATGATGCAGTTCTATATATTTCTGATGCAGTGAAACCTCTTTACAATAAAGTCACTGGAATGTTCGCTGCGTAATTCCCTTACGCTTCAATCTGCGCAACACTTCGCGAAGTATTTTATTATGATCTGCCACCGAATTACTATAAACTAAAATATCATCAATATGTCATTTCCTCAGGTGTATCAAGACTAATAAGATACTCTTTCAGTGATCAATGCACCGAGATAAAAATATGGTTTACTTACCCATTTATCAGTTAACTAAATGTATATTTCTTTTTAAATACGAGCAATGCGCACGTTATTTTAGTCTTAAAAGTATTTGGTTTAACACATCTTTGCATTCATTTGACTATTTAACGGTTAGATGATTGCTTAATATTTAAGACTACAAAAACTGTTGAAATAACCTTTTCAGTTCTCTCAGTGTGACCTGACAAGATCCTTGTTGACATGCGGATATTGCTTTTATTTATATTGCTGCATTTAATAGGTCTCTTCGGGCTATAGGTTTTAATTTGCATCATCTTTCTGAGACTTTCTCAATACATGAATCTTTGCTTTAGTTCTTGTTCTAATATTGTGTTGCAATTTATCCCGCAAAAGAAATCGATCCTCGAAAATGGTGCTCCTGCTTTTTTTAGCGAGATTATGCAAAAAATCCAAATATAAATAATACTAGGCAATATTACAAAAAAAGAACATGACTAACAAACGCGAAGAAAAGTGCTAACAAGAAAGAAAAACAACTGAAACAAAGTAGGGAAATTTGCACAAGTTATCCAAGTATTCACTTGGTCAATATTCTCTTCATGACATGTTTAATACAGGCCCAAGAACTTCGCACTTCACTTTTTTGCGGGTTTGTTTGCTGTCTTAAGGAATTGCATCTTAGAGAACCAATAATTTAGACTATCAAAAGAATAACATGGAAATCCATTGGCCAAACGCTTAAGAAAGAAGAGAAAGACTAGTAGATTTCAAATTGCAATAGGAGAACCCCAGCTAAGATCTGGAAAGTGTAAATAAAGAAATTGAAAAAAAAAGTTCAAACATAACAGTTAAAGAATGACAGAAATAGTTTGTCAAATCCCTATACTCTGATAAAGACAGAGAGGTTGAAGCCATCATGGATGTAAGCTTTAACGCTTTTGACAGAAATAGAACAAGAAAATGATTGCTAGCTTTGAGAAAATAATTTGGAAATATGTAGTATACCTCTTTTTACCTACTATTTTGGTAATATCTTTTTTTCCTGATAGAAGCCTCTTGAGGAATTGTGTATATTATCCAAAACAAGATTTATACTTCTATGAATCTTGTATGAATAATGGGACTGTATCTAAGATAAGAGCTCCTTCTTCTCATATACACCAAATAATATGTTGCCTCCCACTTCCTGCGGTATTACCATTTAGCGAGCACTTCAGCAAATGGCACCCGCAAACTCCTAAGTGCTAACCCCTCTCCTGCAACGCCGTATATATTTCTAGTAGGCAGGTGTCTTTCCCTAGAGTCGAGATGTACTCAGCGCCACTATCGGAGAAAAAGAAAAACGCGCCGAGCGAGCGCCCTCATTATATTTTTCCCGTTTTTGTGTGTCGACCGAGTTTTTCGGGCCAACGGAACCGTTCCACCCACCTCTCGGGATCAATTTCGCGGCGCCAGCGGGCAGATGAACCGACGTAATTCCGCGCAAAGACATACATTTGAGATTGACAGTTTTTCGTGTCATTACGTTGACGTTCTACGGACGAAACTTTTTATTGTTCGCAGTGTTCGCGTGTGCGCCGGATTTATCGAAAGAATGAGGTTTCCTTATTCTGCGAGCTTTTTCCGTTCGATATTTCGCTTGTAGACGTCCGTTCATAAATACATGTATAGAATGGGAGATATTTTCTTTTCGTGTTCTCAGCATTTCTCTTATTTTCGCTTATCTTAATCTTATTTCTATGTATGTAGATTCGTAAATTTGCTATAACTTTTATCTTTGTTTTATTATTTCTTCGTATCGCTTTTCTTTTTTTTAATTTTTGCAATTTTCAGAAACCTTTTACCTAATTCCATTTAAGCTGCTTCTTCCTTCAGCTGCAATTGAAAGAATATTGTTCAGAAATATTTGCCAATAAGCACTTAATCAAAGTAAAAATGATTCATAGTTGTTTCCTTCGTAAGATAAGCATATTCTGACAGAGATTTAAAGTAATAGCTCTACTTATTACACAGAAACCGATTCCAAGTTTGCCAATGAATAATAATAATAATAATAGTAATCTTTATTTGAAACTATGGCAACAACCACACAAAATAACGTCAAAATATATGGTTCGAGGGAGTGCACATACGCAATTTGTCTAGACAATACTTCTTTTCAAATAGTCCGTAATTGAGTAACATGATAATGCAAGTAAATATGTTTCTACATTATGTTTAAAGCATTTTAAAGTATTACATAATTTAATATTATTTGGTAACCTATTGAATAGCTTACAACCTATATATGCTAAGTTTCGTTGAAATAAAGTAGTTTTATGACTTGGTGGTAACAGATAATTTGTTCGTCTTGTGTCATAGTCATGCGAAGTATTAACTGCAAATTGTGATTTGTATTTAAAGACAAAGCATAATACCTCACGAATATAAATATCGTACATCGTCAATATTCTTTCTTCTTTGAAAGTATTTCTACAAGATTCACGGTAGGGTAGATTAAAAACAATTCGAATAGCTCGCTTTTGCAATAAAAATATCCGATCAATACCAATGCCTGAGCCCCAATGATTAATTCCGAACGCCATTTTGGATTGAAAATTCGAAAAATTATAAGTTTTCAGTATATGCGTATTACAAGATCTTTTTAAATTATGAAGAGCATAACATACTTGTGATAACTCACCACACAGTTTATCAATGTGATTACTCCACCGCAGGTCTTCATCTATGACTACGCCAAGAAGTCTAGAAGAGTGACTTAATTCCACAGTTTTTCCATCGAGAATAAAGTTCTTAATTTTATATCTTTGATTGTTTCGGAACAAAATACATTGGGTCTTATCAGTATTAAGTAGTAAGTTATTCCTAGTTAGCCATTGGGATATTCTAGTGTATAAGAGATCGGTCTCCGCAAATAAACTAGAGAGGGTATTTGAGGTAAGTGTAACATTAATATCATCGTAGGCGAAATTTATTTATTTGGAATGTGGCTGGTTATTAAAATAAAAGACGTAAAAAATTTAAATCTTTTATTTTAATAACCAGCCACATTCCAAATAAATAAATTTCGCCTACAATATACCACTTCTGGCTAAATAAAATTTCTCCCTATTATATTAATATCATCCGCATACAGTGCAACGTTAGTGACGGGCATCAGTATTGAGGGAAGATCATTGGATGAAAATGAGAAAAAGTGTGAGGCCCAAAATGGATCCCTGCGGAACACCCCTGTCAACCGCGCACACACTCGAAGAACATTCTTGAATGACTACTTTTTGTTTGCGACTAAGTAGGTAACTTTCAAACCACTGTAGTGGAATACCTCTAATGCCGTAATCATACAATTTTTGCAATAATATGTGATCAACATTGTCAAAAGCATTTGACAAATCAATGAACATGGCAAGGCAAGGGCGGCTTAAATCTATGTCACGAGATATTTGATCAACAAATGTGTGCAGTGCAGTATTAACCGAGCGATCCGCAAGGAATCCGTGTTGATAACACTGGGGAACACACATTCTGTTTACTTAAGAGCTGCACTTCTTTTTGACTTCTTTCTGGCATCTAAATTCAAAAATGAAGTCAGTTTTTGTCTACCACGTCAAAGTTTTACGATAGAGGATACCCTCTCTTTGACCCAAAAGTTATGCAAAATGACGCTTACAAAGCGCGTGGAAGGTCTCTAACAGTTCCTGGACAATGTCAGGGTAGTTTTTTGCTCGGGTATTTCCTAGAAAGTTTTTAATCAGGTTTTTGAATGCCAACCAAGCATTTCTTTGGGGTTCTGACATTGTTCCTATAAACTGGTCATCTCTGACGAGCTGTCGAATTTGTGGACCGTCAAACACCCTGGCTTTTATCTTTTCAAAAGACAGACTAGGAAACGCCGAAATGAGGTACTTGAAACAGTCTCCTTCAATTGGCAACGCTTTAACAAATTGTTTCATGAGACTCAGTTTAATATGTAGAGGTGGAAACACAATCTTCTCTCTGGGGACAAGTGGCTCATGTAAAATATTTGGATCGCCAGGTTTGAGGTCAGCTCTTGGCGGCCATGTCGATTGCACCCAATGCCTCTCACGAGCTCTGCTATCCCACATACACAACAAACAGGGATACTTACTCTAAATCCGCGTTGCAGGCCCAGAAACAAGGAGACCATTTTAAGGTCAACACAGATGATCCATTTATGCATGTCATATTGCAACCGTTCAATGACTCTCTTGATATCTGGATATTCTTCACTTAAACAAACTGAATGGCCTAATGTGGAGGAGGACACACTTCAAGCTTCGCTTTGAGCTATCGATGAACAGTTGCCATTCAGTTGCGTCATATGTTGGAATCTCCAGCTCCTCCATTAAACCAAGTACTTTATGGCAATATACAAACCCATCGTCACTCCGAAAGTATGGCAGAAATGCACTTTCTCTTGTTCGAAAGTAGGATATCTCGGCTCCTTTTTCAAGCAAGTTTTTCTCGTGCAGTCTTGATGCTAGAAGTTCTGAAACCTTTTTGGACAGTCCCAAATCTCGTTCCAAATCATTTAACTCATGCTGATCAAAACCCTTACGAATGGAATCGTGTTCAACTTCAAAATCTTCATCGTTGGGATCACTTCGAGCTTCATTATCCTCGGTTTCCAGTATTGCTACAGATGGTAGTTCTTTGAAAACTGGCACTGGGATTTCAGCTGAATGAGGCACTGGGCGTATAGCTGATGGTAAACTAGGATACTCAATTGTACATTTGTTTTTCCAGTTATATCCTGCCGTTTTTACTATACAAAAGTAGCAGTCATTTATATGATATCTAGGCTCTCGCCAAACCATAGGTTGTTCCCTTCGTCCACATCCGTAACCTCTCGACACACTGGTTGCACACCTTATGAGGGCCCAAGATTTATCTTGGTCTCCAGTTGCATTTTAAAATATGCCAAATAGGCTTGCCTGACAAATGCACTGATGTCGTCCTTTGACTGGGAATGGTAAAGTGTCCACATATATAACAAAACGAATCAGGATTATTTAAGCACTTACGACGCGAACTAGTAGAGGCAGACATGATCTAACAGAACAGAATTCCATATATAGTCACAAAAACTAAAACTACACTAAAACCCAAATTTAACAAAAACTAAACACTGCTAACTCCACAAGAACTCAGACTGTACTTCGGAATACGCTTGACTATCAACGATCTCAGATGTAAATGAATAGTTTAGTCAAGTCACGAGTCAAGTATGATCATGTCGCTAATTATCTACGGCGTCATCCATCCCTACCCACTCAAGAAAAAATTACTGCAGCTAGCAGCAGAGCACTGGTGCTTCCTCAAGTAGTCACAGCACGATAAGCTGTAGAGAAAAAAACTTGACGTGATAGAAGAAAACGGACTGCAGTTTTGAAATCAGTATGCCCATTTAACTATAAAACAGCTAAAAAAACGAACTCAACAGAATTTTTTCTAAAAATTGTTCGCCAGTGTAATTCGTGAAGAGATAAAATTTATTAAAGTAAGAGATTAACATTTCGTTCATTAATGTTTCGAATAATTTAGAAAAGTTAGGCAATATACTGATAGGGCGATAATTTTCAAGGCAATTAGGATCGCCTTTTTTGTAGACAGGAATGATATTAGATATTTTTAATGTTTAATAATAATAACTTGAATAACATGATCCAATGCGCGCATTTACACAGGACCTAGTGATTGTTAGTGAAGGCCACTCCAATCTAATCTAATGAGTCAATTCATCAGTAACCTGTTTCTGATAAAGCCCCCTACAGACTACAAGAAACAGTGCAGTCACTTTGCGTTTGACATTACTTCTTATTATGTAGCAATAACACCAGATCAGCTTTCTAAAGAGGATAGTCAATAAGATTCTCATTAAAAATAGCCAAAAAAGTTTAAGTATCTCTTAGATAATCTTCAGTGTATTGCTTTAGAAACCGGGTTGTACAAATTTTATACATGCTTTCCTTAAATTTTGTTCATAGATTATAGAATCGAGCTTTCCTTTAAAGCGAACTTCAGCAAACAAGTTACTAGTCGAATGCCCGCCAACCAATGACAGGAATTCCCCAAGGCACATCGATTACAACATTATCCGCCCATCGGACGACCTTTGTCCAAATCGTTAAAAACTTTAACGTCGTATTTATCTACGTTAACATTACCATTGACTCCTTTACAATTACTAGGGCGGAACGCTACGAGCGACATTATCAGGCCTGGAAACTATTCGATCGCACAGCGGGTTTATCTTTCACTCGATTACGGATTGCACTGTTGACTTTGCAGAAGCTTTATAATAGGATTCGCCTATTGCTACGAGACATAGAGTCGATTCGTTCTCGATAATATCGCGTTTTGCGGTTGAACAGTACCGAGGTATTAATAATAGTGCTGTCGTACTGAAATTATCGCAGATTTGACGAGTGGAATCGCTTGTAGAACAATGAAGACCTATGATTAACGACTTGGCAAGCTATTAAAAGCTAGATTAAAGTCATAGTGTCATAGTATAAGATAAAATAAATTTTATTGTCGTATATTTTATTGTTAGTGTTAACGTTTATACCCCAGAACAGTATAGACATTGTCAATTACAATAAACATAATTTCAGTATAATAAAAATGGAACTTAAAATTACGTAGTGGCAAACATACATACAAAACAGTTAAGAGTTAGTGTATGACTGGCTATGAATTTATAAAATTAAGCACAGCAGCTTTCAAATAAATTATAGTTTGAGGCCAAACAAACTTTCTCGTGTTTTATTGCCTTTTTTTAAAAAAAACATCAATTTTGACAATGAAACGAAAGGTATGCGTTATCGCAAAATTGACTGTGATTTTTTAAATATTTGTATAAAAAAAAATAAAATTCGACAAGAAATAATCTCGTAATACTATAAATAGAAATTAAAATAAAGTTGACCCTAAAGTGGTGCCTCTAGTGGTAAAAGTAGGCAGTATTAAGGAATTCCAACTTGTTTTAAGCAAGAACCGAACGGACCAAATTGCATTTGCTCTGACTGGGAAGAGCGCATATTGTAAACTCTAGAATCGTTTATTGGGTTACAATTTGTTGTGGTTGTGATTTGTGATGTAACTAATGCGTACAATGCAAAAAGACACATAGGGTAACCTGGGGAAATATGCCAAGTAAAAGCGAGTGGCACCTTAAGCACGTTCCAACTTGTTTAACTTATCATAAGATAGCGCCGAATTCAGGGGATGACTCATATATACGACGATATATCGACAAATGCTCCTATAACTTTTAATAAGGCTCGAATGTCTTTATTTGTTTCTGTATTTATTGATATAACGCGTTTTCTGCTCATCATAGGTAAATCGCGGATGACTGAAACCGCGGATACGGAGTCAGCGGATAACGAGGTACTACTGTACATCGTATACATAAGCAGTCAATGAAATTTTGTTTTTGATTGTTATGAATTTCGAAAATCCACGTATGATTCCAGTGAATTTACAATTTAAGATTGAGTCACTTTGGAAATGTAAGATATTGCATAACACCACATTGCAAAAAAGAGATAGATTATGTTTATTTGTTACGATTACTTCCATTCCTTAGGCCATACTTTGTGTGATCTTATTTGGCCTTTTTTTATTAATAACATACATATACTATGCACGGTAGCTATGTCGTCACTAGTAGAAGTCATTTTTATATGTCTATATAATATATACACTCCGCCAAAAAAGTATCGCATAATTTAGTTTTGAATCATAAAAGTATCGCATAATCTTTGTTTGTAGCATAAAGTTGTAAATATACTTTAATGCGCTCTAAGATATAATTTCTATGATTGTTTAAATAAAATACAGGCCAAATAAAAACAAGAACTCATACTTGAGATTTTTATTAAAACAAGAAATTATAATTTTGGAAAGAAAAATGTCATAACAGTAGCTTTTAATACTGAGTATTGCCACCTCTGGCTCTTATGACCGCTCGCATACGGTTTGGCAGAGATTCGATTAACCTCCGTATATAAACCTGATCCAAATTCTCCCACTCGTCACGGAGAGCATTTGCTAGTCCATGCAGGTCCGCTGGGGCAACATTTTGGGTTCGTATCCGTCTGTGAAGGAGGTCCCACACGTGCTCGATAGGGTTCATGTTCGGACTTACCGCAGGCCAATCTAAAACTGGAATACCAACTTCGTTAAGGTATTCCTGGACGATTATTGCAACATGCGGTCGTGCATTATCGTGCATTAACATGAATTCGTTTCCTATAATTGGCGCATATGGTACTACATGTTCTTCTAAAATGTCCGTTATATACCTGTGGGCAGTCAGTGTACCTCTGTCTACTGGTACTAACTCTGTACGACCTGTTAAACAGATTAACATTTAACAGCGAAATTAGGTCTAGGTCTGATATTACACTGCGAATAGCGCTCACCGTCTCGTCTGTACACTGAGATACGCCTGAGGTGTAAAGACCAAATCTTGACTCATCTGTGAAGAGTATGTTGGCCCAGTCATTAATGTTCCAATTTACATGTTCTCTGGCAAACCTTAAGCGAGCCACTCGGTGGTTCCTAGTGAGACGAGGGGCTGTTACAGCTACTCTAGCTCTTAATCCACTCTGTCGTAACCTATTCCGAATAGTTTGAGTACTCACACTAGTATTTCTGACTCTAGCCAAGTCGTTCTGCAATTGTCTCGCAGTTACATGTCTTCGACGTAATGCTTGTAGTAGTAAATAGCGGTCATCTTGGCGAGTAGAACATCTTGGACGACCTGGTACAGGTCTTCTACTGTAAATGCCTGTTCCCTATATCTGGCTACGGCTCTAGAAACACTTGACTGATTGATGTTCATCAAATTAGCAACGTATGCTTGAGATCGTCCATCTTCGATTAAAGCAACTATAGCAGCCACTTGTTCTGAAGTTAAATTGCTCATTTTAGTTTTAAAAGCGTTGGTACAGAACTCTGACTTCGCACTTTAAAATTTGTCCGTATAGGAAGACTTTCAATAAACAACTGAACAAACCTTACACATATGCATTTTTCTAAATGTGTTCTTTTAGAGAAAAAAAAAAGTAAAAACGCTAAGTTCCATTATTTTGTTAGTGTTTTTATAGTTCACATACACGAGGCAAACTTTTTGTGAACGTATAAAAATATCTTGGTTCATAAATGCCCTTTTTTAGTTTATGCGATACTTTTTTGGCGGAGTGTATATTCAAATGAAAATGATCAGCTGATATCGTTCACTCTTAAGTTAATAGATAGAAACAAGCGCAGAATAATTTCAGAGAGAGTTCTTCTTTAAAATATTGTTACAATTAATAAAATAGGTGAACGAATCCTAATTTATTCTAAAAGCTTGAGGTAAATGAACCTCCTGAAAACATATATAAATACTACCTAACTACTATACACGAAATAATAACACACAAAAATAATAGAGGCCTAAAATAGGCATATCCCTACAGATAACGCCCTTAACTTACGGGGTAATATTATTAATTATGCAAGCCGCGTCCAGACCTACGCTTTACATAGCACGCGCGGTAATTAGCTTCCAACGACAATAGTTCCGGAAATGGCACGCAAACTTTAGCACGCTCTCCCGAACTGACATTATCTGAGTACCTAAACAGGATACTCCTAAAAAAAAAAATTTAGCACAAGCTTTTCCCGCGCTAACTTTATCTCATCTATCTGAATACGAATTAATCCATGAATTACTTTGTTGGATATGGAATTGTAACTGCTATACGTGATTTACATATATACAGAAATATTTAAATGCAAATTCAGATTTTAAACTGTAGTACGGGATGGAATAATGACATTTACGATTAACTGTCAGAGTAAAATAAGTTACATTGAACGAAAAACTGTTTATTTTCAATTTGAAATGTTCCTTGCAGTAAAGAACATTCAGATATAGAGAAAATTAGGATTATACTAAGCAGACACGCAAATAAGACTTTAGTATTCATCAAACTTAACCGATTTGTAGGCAAATAAGTAAAGATCTCTTTTTTAACCCATGACTGAAGTTAACTTTACATTGACATTTTAAATAAATAAATAATAAATAAATTTTTTTATTAGAACCATATTGCTGTAGCATAGTAACAAGTCAATAAATAATCTAATGCCTTAAGTATTAAAGAAATAAAAAACGCACATGTATATACTTAAAAGGTAAGTGACATACATTTAGTCATTTGACAAACAAATGGTTCTGTAGAATTAACTGTTTACATAACACATTCAATGTTTTTTTTTTCGACTACCACATCCGAAAGTACAACCTTACTACACTCATTCGAGAATAGAAAGCGCCACTTTGCCGAATTGAGCTATGGATTGTACCTACTGTTTTCAAATTTTTATATTGATCGCTGCAGTTCGTTGTGAGATACCCAGTGTATTAAGAAGAAAAGAGTTGTAGAATTCCTCACCATTAAAAACCATCTTTGCAATATTGAATATATTGAACAGCCTTTCCAGGTAAAATCGCGAAAATATTTACGAAGGTTTCGGGATGAAATAAAAGCTGAAGAATAAAAAATATGCGACGTAACGTAAAAGACATCTCGAATTACAATATTACTGTTGAAATTCGCCTGGAAAAGAAGCAATGTAATATATGTAGCAATACTGACAGGTTGAATTTTTATCTTCTTATTGTATTACATACTTTATTTCCTCCTTTAACTGTCATTCTCCTTTTGAATCGAATTATTTACCTTACTGAAAAATGCTATCGCATTTCTCAAGTGCTTTATTGCGTTATTTGTATCAGGTATTTATTTCACACCAAAAATTATTATTTTGTTATGGAGTTATTATATTTCTTTTTCATTAACATATTACTGTGGATATTTTATGGTTTATTCGACCAGTTGTTTTATTTTAATAGTTCCGGTTTTATTCAATGAATTTTCTTTCCCGTAATCTCGTTTTATCAGGAGTGGTTTTATAGTAAATATTTTCTGCAAGAATTAAATTTTTTAATGGAGTAATTAGTGAGCTCTAACAGTGGTACTGACGCCACCTTAAAGATTATTTTCTATAAAACTAAACAATAGATTTCGTTGATCTCCTCTATTCTGTTTTTTAAATTATTTTTTTATTTGTAGCCTTTCATTTTTTAATATATTAATTTAATAAAATAAAAATTGCTACTTTTATCTGTAATTTAAGCAATTATGATTGAAATTAAAACTGTTTAATTAAAAATAAATGCGAAATGCAGACTTAAACATTAATTCCAGGCTGTAAAGTCTGTTTCCATTTACCGCCTGAAATTTCCCACATTCATCGCAATTTAAAAGAAAGGGGCTAACAGCAAAACATTAACTCCACCGAAAGATGTTGCCAGATAATGTATTGTATCCGTATGCGCGCAGTGCTAAACATTTTCCGGATTCCACTAAAAGCATCCTATTAAGAGAGCTTCCTCTCCCTCCACAATTTATACTCGAGCAAATAAATACTTCGCGCAACGATTATCCCGTGGTAAACCGTTTAAAAGTTCAGATATTTTATCGAGTTAGCGCTAGCAATTGCGCCTATTCAAGTTTCCGTTTCGGAATAAAACTTGAAAGAATTTCCTGCAAAAATTAGCGTAAAGGTTTAGCGAAAACTGTTGAAAACTTGCAAGAAAGTGTATAAGTGACTTACAGTAAGTGGCGGTGGTCAGTCTGTCGATGGTGTCCTGCTTCAATTTGGAGTTTTTCTTCCCCATGGCTGGCCGAAACGATGCGGCGGCGACAATTCGATCACACGGAACTCGAGAAAACCGGAAAAATAGCTAACGCGGTGGTTGCATATGACACAGGGGCGCACGCACTAATACAAAGCGGCTGACGGTGCAGTTCGCGTTGGGGGTTGATGTTTGCGCGAAACGCCTGCGCCCTCTGTCGGCGATACGGATACGGGGGCGCGCACGTTTTGGACACGACGACAATGTCTTCAGCGCCCGTTGCGGAGGTTAATCGTACTTTTCTTTTGTTCACAACTCTTTTTTTTATTTTTATGCTTGTCTTTCCAATCTTCTTCACAGTGGGTTCTACATTCTACTAATTTTCTATCTAAATAAATCTTGTAAGTAGTAGGTACTTCCTAATTTTATCCATAATTTATATATATATTTTATTTTACAACTAATATTTCTGCATAATGTTCGCTATCGATACCGGTTTTAAAATAAATCCTTCTTAAGGCGAGCAGATAATTATAGAATTAATTATTAAGCTTAAGACATTGTACGTACATGGAAATTAAAATAGGTTAGATATGAATAAAATAATTAAAAATTAATGATAAAGTAGCTTGACGTTCCGATAATAAATAATAAATAAATGAAGATATCTAATTACCTTACACAATAGTTAAATGAAAGAGACTTAAAGACAGTGGCGCTTGGATTTTTTTCTACCGGATGTATTATACGTTCAGGTGTGCCACAGGGGTTCAATCTTGCTCCCCTGTTGTTTCTTCTTTTTGTCAATGATCTGTCGAACCACGTAACTTGTGAAATTTTAATATTTGGTAGTGTTAAACTATTCTCATTCGTCAATTCCATTATAGACACTCTAACTCTTCAGGATAATTTGCAAGAACTGCATGCTTGGTGGAGGATTTCTTCAAATGTAAATCAGTCACCTATAGTAAGAAGAAGGCTCCAAATAGGTACCGCTATAAGATTGGCG
Organism: Cetonia aurata; assembly: GCA_949128085.1. Classification (NCBI taxonomy): domain Eukaryota; kingdom Metazoa; phylum Arthropoda; class Insecta; order Coleoptera; family Scarabaeidae; genus Cetonia; species Cetonia aurata. The sequence continues at coordinate 10,788,546 of OX421882.1, read as the reverse complement.
GAGAAACCCTGGATAATGTTAAGAGCATTAAGAATTTGCTTCCACAAACTACGTTAGCAGCGTCGTGTTCGCTGATACAAAATATGTGAGCGGTTTCAAAATGCACAAACATTTTGATTCACTGTATTATTCACTAGTTCGCTCAAAATTGGAATATGCCTCGATTGTATGGAATTTCTATTGCGAGATTTCCAAGAGAAACATTGAGAATGTTCAAAGACGATATCTAAAATAAATAATATGTCTGGCTTGGTGACATTTACTAGTACGATTTCGTACTGTATTAGGTACGTTAGTGGATTATCTAAATTATTTTTTTCGACTATCACATCCGTAAGCACCTACAACCTTATTACACTCATTCGAAGATAAAAAGCGCCACTTTATTGAATTGAACGGTCAACGCATCACTTCCGTTACTTTACCGTACTCTTCTGTAAAGATTCCAAAACTTTTCTTGTTTCAGCTGTCAAACAATATCTCATTCATATATGCGTCATCTGTATTCTGAATACTACAAATGCAAGTAAAGTTTGTGCAGACCACGGCTGGAAAGCCTCGGCTCGCAATCTCCACACTCGTTCGACAAAACGTCACTTTCTAGCCTTGATACGTAAACATGTTCTTTTTCTAGAGTTTTTAGTGCGATATGTTAACCTATTATATTAACTTAAGTTCATATTTATATCTACACGACTTCATATTGTTCCAATTCTACTCTGAACTGTTGAATAACTAAATATTATTATTATTATTATTAAATAAATATTGAGTAAAGATAAACTAATTAAAATTAAATTTTAATTAATTTAAGCACCATCTAACATGTTAAACTTTTATATAACACAAATATAGTGAAGTAAAATCACTATTTATTTAACTAACAAAAATAATACGAAAATAAACAACAAATTAGGGGCGGCGCCACTTTGTGTACGTTGCGACAAAATTGATATAGTTCTCACAGCTTTTCTTGAAGCTGGAAAGGTTTATTCCTACCAGTTGCTATCGATGTAGCAACATTCGGTAAATAATACTCATAAGCCTAAATCCTTTTACTATAAAACATACGGTTCACAAAAAAAAATACAAGATGACGTTTGGATAGGGTAATCTCATGCTTTTCAAAAGAATATTGTAAATTTTACAATCGTTTCTTCACAGGAATGCCGAACAGGAATTATTCTAGGCGATTGTAACTCTAAAATTTGCAATATTCTTTTGAAGAAGATGTATATTAGTCCATCAAACCGGCAAGAATTTTCTTTTTGTTATATTTTTTTGAACTCTACTTATATGTTCTAAAGTAAAGGATTTGGGCCACTATTAAAAATTTAAATACGAAAACAAAAACCGAAGGAAGTGAAGGAAGGTGTTTTCAAGTTTCTTACTTGGCTATAGCAACTATAGAAATGATACAGGACCCCATGTCGGAGAGACCCAAAAAAAGAAAAGAAAAATTGTTACCCTAACTCCCATTAACTTCACTAATTATGTATTATATATTCTGCCGTTTCTTTACCAACGTGGACTTAACATTTAAGGAACAGGGAACTTTTTTGTCGGAGTAAAATGATTTATGCACACCAGGCTTATCTGCATAAAGCACTGGTAAAGTAGTATGATATTCCAAAGTCTTGCTACCCTCTAAACACCCCTCATGCACTTCCGCTTTTGAAGCCTCTACACCAAGCAGCGTCTGGGATATTCTGTTGTTTATTCCCCGCTTATTCCAGTTACACTACTACTGTGCTTCTCTAGGTCTTTCTTTACTTTCCTTTGTACTCATGATTCTCTTAACCATGTTGTAAATCATCCGCCAGCTTCTGGCAGAAAACAGCATGTGCTTCACCAAATTATCGGGGGTGACTACTCCTGTTGTTCCTGATAACTCCCTGATCCTTCCACCGAGGGCACATCCTGTATTCGGTTGTATCTGACCGTGCATAGTACATCGGACATGCACTCATCCCTCATATCTATATCGCAACGTTTAGCATAATGCTTAATACATCCGTGAGCAGTAAGTGCTTGTGTTAAAAAGGATCCGATTTCACGATGATTGCATTCTATCCATGCTTTGATGTTTTTAATAAGTCTCCGCGTTCATTGGGCCTTTTCTCTTTCGTTGTCCCATCGTTTCTGCCAGATCCCGAAGGTTTTCTTTTCTCCGGCCACTTTTTTGCAAACTTGTTCTTCCCCTTTGTCTCCCGACATTAACCGGTAACTTTTCCTATGTAAGAATCGTCTACGGTGACCGGTTGAGTTGCTTCCTGAGATGGTTCGAGTTTTATAATCGAAATATAATAATTTTCTCAAAAATTATAACAAGCCTACGGTAGAATGTAAGTGACAAAATAATATTCACCCATGACTTGAATATTTTTATTCTTTTCTCTTTTCTGGCAGAAACGATGCGGACATTTTCCGCAACGTAAAGATACTTAAAAACTGTTTAAAAACGATTACAGAAGTTTGACGCTGTATAAATACTATAAATTAAAATGAACATTGTTTTTTTTTTCATTTTTAATACTTTTGCAAGTAACTGACAATTTTTATTTTTAAAGGCTTAGAAAATTTATGATCGTTTGAATTGTAATGTCATTTATTATAGCGTTAATTATAACACACAAATCATTACATATAATTTTGTTTGTATTTTTGTTGCTAGTTATGTTATAGTTCCAAAAATGTAGAGCGTAATGCAGAGAATTACAGTTTTCTGTAGAACTTGCTCCTATTGATTTTGAGCAACTTTTATTGATGCCTTGTATATTGGGTTGCATAGCACCACGGCACCAATATTCGTGATATTTCTAAACAACTTATATAAATTACATATATTTATTAAAGAAATTTACTACGTTAAGCTTTACCAATTTTAATAAGAATTAAGTTTAGGCCAACAATTAATATTAAATTCTTTATTTTAAGTAATCGAAATCATCTAGTGATTTACTTTATTCAACTGGTGGTGTGCCTGGGAAGAGAATGTGTGGGACGCGTCATTTCAAACTTCAGAGTAGTAACACGAATGTCAAACAATCATGTAAGTGTCAAGCTTATCAGTGCCACTTATTCGCTGAAATATTGCATTTTATGCCGGTGCCGTTAGCGCAATAAATACAAGATGTGTTCAAAAGAATATCGCGCGTATTAGTGTATTATAGCTATTCACCACAGGTAAAATATTTAGTGACAAAATGGCAGGCAGAAATCGTCCACCGCAGCACAAAAATTTATCAACTTTATTTACAAAATTACATGTTGCAATTACGGACGCGTGTACCCATCAGCGGAACGCGACCGAAAAGAGGACTTTAGATAAGACATGGAAATTAATGGATAAGGTGGTGAAACTGTGTCAACACCAAAAGATGAACCTGAAGAACTCGCCACCGTTTATTTTGGACATCCTTCCTGACACCTACCAGAGGCTGAGGCTCATTTATTCTAAATACGAGAATAATATGGTGTCCCTGGACAATAATGAACACTTTAACATATTTATAAATAACTTAATGCGTAAGTGTAAACAGGCTATTAAATTATTCAAAGAGGGTAAAGAAAAGATGTTTGATGAGAATTCGCATTATAGACGAAATTTAACAAAATTAAGTTTAGTGTTTAGTCACATGTTAAGTGAACTTAAAGCACTATTTCCTGATGGTGTCTTTGCCGGTGATCAATTTCGTATAACCAAGTCAGATGCTGCCGAATTCTGGAAAAGCAAATTTGGAAACAGGTGAGTCCAGTAGAATAAATAAAATATGTATCTTATAGGTTGATGTAGTTTTGTATTTTATTTTCTGCTGTATATAACATATACAAATTTCAGTTGTAACTACACTAAGTAGTGAGTACATAATAGTATGTAGGTCACTCATCACATTCACTATCAATTCAATTGGTAATATGAACTGGCTCTCTTTTATTTCCCTCACATATATTTTATAGTAACATGTGTAATTTGTGCCAGTTTCAGAGTTATTGTAATATTGTGTATGTTATACATCTAATTTTATTTAATAACTACATATATCGTTTATTAAATGCAAATTGTAATTAAGTTTTATTTTGTGCATATGTAACAACCTATAAATTCTTCGGAAGTGCTTTGTTAATAACTTCCTATACGCCGTCATTGATACATACAAAAAAATACCATAAGTTCTAATAAGCTAATATTATGAGCAAAAACAAATACGCAATGTAATTCGTGATATTTACATTAATTAATGATTTAAATATTATGTATGTATGTATAATTAATCATAATAAATAATAGATACGTGCTGATTTACATTTAGCCCGTTGTCTAATTCGCCATATGATAATATATCCAATATTTATGAATGCTATTGTAAATGTATGAATGAACATTTTCACAGAGGCATAATAAAATCTGATGAAATACAGGCGCCGGTGTACCTACTTTATTATCATTCATTATCTATAATGGATAAAACGTGAGAAAGTCCAATAACTGTTTAGGCATAAGAATTCTTCTTAGAGATACCTATTATAATTCTGTTTAGAATCATATTGGCGAGTTGTGTATTAACTTTGAAGCTTGTTATGTTGATGACATTAACGATTGTAAATACTTGGACCTTATTTAACGTCTGTTATCCGTGAAATATACTAAAATTCATTTCAATAGAGAAAATTAGTAATGTAACAGAAAATAACTTGGATTAGAAAAGTTATTATTTTATTAAATATTAATAGTAAGTAATTAATTTCTTTTAAGCATAAAAGTTCTTTATTTAGAAGTAAATTACCGTTTTTATAGTGCACACTGAAGCTTGTCGAATAAATTTTTTCATTATCTTCATCTTACTGAAGTATCAGTTGCTTTTTCCTATTTAGTATTTTTGTTTCGAATTTATATTTACACTTACCATACTTTTCTCTACGAGATAGGTTTGCTATCCAAAAATTGTTCTCAACAAGGATATATTTCTAAACTAACTGTTTCACCTCATGAATTCCGGCTCATAACTTTTTATTTATAAATATTTTTTAATAAAATTGGAAATGTACTGTGGACTATAAATTTGCAATCATTTAATTTATAATTTCTTATCATTTCCGGTTTTATTGGAAATATGAATAAATTTAAAATATTAAATGGAAGTTTTTGTATATTTGTACATAATTTTCTAAATTTATCATTGATTGGTTTTCGACTCCTTCCTTATATAAAATTTGTATTTTCCGACGTAGATCGCCGCGAATACCCTATTTTTTTTTTTAATTGTCAATGTCACACCAAGAAAATGCGCCCACTAGGACATAACAAAGTACTCTTTGACAGTTTCCTAGTCAAAAGCGATTTTTCTTAATGAAATCCCGGAGAGCTTCTGCCTTAGTGTTAGCTTAAAAAGGATTTCTATTTTTGATTCGTGATACCAAGTATTAGGTATTTCAATTAAAAGTTTTATCTCTCTAGATTAAAAATGCTGCACACCTATAAACAAAAAACTGTCTATGTAGTAAGCTATTGTTACTGCGAACAATAGCTACTTAAATACTTTGATAACAGCAAAGATATAATCTATAATTTTTTATACAAACTTTTTCATGTCGATAGTACATTTTAGTGAACCGCATCTTAATTTATAAAAATAATAATGACACATACTGCACTAGATACATATATACAAGGAATAAAAGCAAAATTTAACTAACACAAAAATAGCTATATCAAAAAAATATTTACAAAATTTTGTGAAATAATTAGAACAAAGCTTTGAAGTACTGGATTACTATTGAGAATTAGCTATTGTTTAATTCTATACCAACGGCCTACTTTTTTATAATAGTGTCTGCATTTAATACCTACGGTTTTAACATATATTCATTTAATTAGGATTTAAAATATAATCAGCATTTATAATGGTTTGATTGGTTGAAATAACTGGATCGACAAAAATAAGGTAGAGGGACCGCCATGTTTCATTCAAGAAAAATAACTTTTTGTGCACTTTATTGCATCCTAGTAGACGTATAAAACAGAAACATCTAAAATTTGTAATTTCTTAATATTATGTTGGTAATTAGGAAGATTTTTAACGCATTCACGGCATTTTGGATTGGAAAATTGGAATTTTTTTGGGCTCCAACTTTAAGGAACTATTCGTGCATTCTTTGGTCCCTAATAAAATTAAAATATTTGTTGTTAAGTTAAATATCAAGCCTAACAAATTACATTTCTCATGCCATACCTTTATTACTTTACGATTCTAAGTAGGTACTTTTTAGGGTTGATTACATGAAAAATTTACACAAGTAAATTTGATATATTGCACATACCGATGTAAATGTACCTACGCAGTTACATACTGTAATGTGAAAGTTGTGAAGGATAACATAGCATTTATGTATTTTATGAGTTACCATTCATATACCCACATAATTCGAAAGTCAATAATGTATTACCTTAAATTTTGCAATGTAATGGACGTATATTTACATATCCCTATCATTTGTCACATACGGGTGCATTAAATACCTAATTCTTGCTGTTTACAGTATACAATATTGTTTAAAAGTTTAGCAAAGCATGTCCGCACCTTGAAAATGAATTGATCAGATAGGAAACTTTTAAAATGTATCTGTTTTGTATCTATCTTCTGATGTTGTTGCCAATTCGATTGCAAATTAGAATTAATCTATAAAGTAAATTAGGAAAATATCAAATAAAATACAGCTAAGCACGGTATTTTCAAGCATTTATCGTGGGCTATTCCGACAGCACAATAATACAAATGTATTTGTAATACCTGTGTGCGACAAAATGTTTGCTTTGTCTCTGTGAGCTTTGCTGTTTTTTTTTTATTTATATATATGCATCAGTTACTGTTCATTGATTTGCTGAACGGAAAAGCGTTAAACCGAGGCGGTTTATCACGCCTAACCATGATTGTGAGGAAAAAAATTAGACGGAAGCGTTTTAGCTTATCGAATAGTCGGTGTTAAATCATTTATTATGTGATAGCGGTAACGGACGGCCCGTCATTGCAGATTGTATACCGTAGGAATCGTTCATTGACATTTCCCGGTCGTAGAAACTATAACACATTCTCTTGAGGGCATAAACCTAGAGTTCACATACCAATAATGGGCTATTTAATCAAAGTAGGCGCTAAAAGATGTTTGAGAAGGTTTAGAAGTCAGGAAATACATTGAAAATATTGGAACTGATTAAATATTTGGTATATAATTTACAAAATTTTGGTAATTTCTTATATAAAACGTTGAATTTCGTACCGATTTGCATAAAAAGATGTCATCTGTAGACTAATTTTGCTAACAATAACCTCATTAACCTTTTAGCTAGTATATGCGCTATTTCCTATAGGCCCAAATTAAAAGTTTTTCGTTGTTATGTACGTGAAACGTAATTAATGTGTTTCAGAATACTGTACTGGTCATTCAATTGTCCGTGAAGCTGTGGCTCGAAGGTAAATAATATCTATGTAATTTTAAAATGATTGATGAGTATGCTTAAGCCGAAGTTTGTAATAGCAGTAATCAGTTGAGTGGTTGGAACCAAAATCGTAAATAACCTACTACTAGATAATTCTAAATTGAATGAAATTACTTCAAAAGTAGTAATTTATTGTTGCTGCGGTAATTTTATAGTCATTTCTGGAGATCGAATTCAATAAAGAAATTAAATTATTTGCAAAAAAAAAATATTAGTTTGGTTTACAAACAGAACATTTTGCGTACCAAAATTATCGAAAAATGCTTTCGCGTACCATCTCCGATTTTTACAAATAAACAATTTTTTTCATCATTAACGTATATTCAATCGCAAATTCTTTATTCGATCGTAAGAAAAAGAGAAACACCATGCTCCATCTCCTTAAACGTTAGGCTCCGGCTAAGTAAACAGCCTTAAAAATCTTCGATATCTATCTTCGGAGACGCGCGCTTCAAAGAACCAGTCTTTATTTGTAGTATTTCGTCACTGTTCGACGTTCTCCCCGGGGCATTTCCTGGTTCGATCTCACGTCGAACGCGGCCAGACGGCGTATACTTTTTCGCTTTGGATTTACGCGTTCGCGAGTTGACTTCTTTGCCGCCTGGGAACGAACCAAGTCAAACTCCAACGAATCGCATTATGTTCGACGAGCAGAAATGATTGCCGGAACGGCCAAGCGCTTGTACTTACCTCGATAATCGCGAGAATTTTGACCTCACTACGTTGTTCTTCTGGGAAAGGAAAGGAACTCGTCAAATAATCTTTCTGGCAACGGCTTAGTTTTTTCTTTATTTTTTTTTTTTTTTTTGTTGGAACGAATTAAACGAGCGAGTTTATTAATTAGCTACGTTAGCTTCATTATACACTGCCTAGTAGGTAATTTTTTTTATGGGAAAATAAATTGTTTATCTGTATATACGGTACGCTTCCTTGTTCTTGAGGATTAAACTTTGTGAGCTTACTCAACTGTGAGTGATAAACGCAAAGGATGATTATTACACCAAATAATGACGTTAGCAGCTGTAAGGACTGTAATGTAGTTGTGTTGAAAACTAAAACAAATTCCTTGACGACTACAGATAAATGAAAAACAAGAAAAGAGGAGGGTACAACAAATTCAATGAAATCCAGTTGTCTCCTGTCAACATGTGTGCTTTATATAACTTGTGGAATTGTGATTTGGATATATTCAACCAAAACATTTATAAAATGGGTTAATCAGTTATTTTAGTTTTAATTAGGTATTGTATGATTTGTTTTTTATTTTTAGTTTATTTATGGTTCTGTTGTTGTTAGTTTTATACTTTGAATTTAGTCTTACGTTCACTACAAAATCTTTTTGTCTCTTTTTTACTTATATACAGGCTGTCTGTAAAAGGTCTTTACACACGTCTACCACATATTCCTTAGACCAAAATAAGCCGATATAAGTAAACTTACCTTAGTCCAAAGTCGCTTAGTTTGGGCGCTCTGGAACGTGAGCCAATCAACTTTTTTCAATGTGATATTCGTGTTCAGCACGTTGAATTCATTCAGGATTGGGTACTTTCACCTAAGAAGCAATTTCACTGTTGACCAGTGTTATGGAAGGCAGCGTTTTGTAAGGGTTCCTGAAGTTGAAGAAGCAATTTTAGAACGTGTTGAAGAAGATCCAGAAATAAGTACTAGACGAATAGGTAGGGAAGTAGGAGTATGTAAAGATGTCGTTCACGCAGTAATTAGAGAACAGTTGCTATATCCTTACCATAAAATAGCAGTTCAAGATCTTTTAGAACATGATCCCGAAATGCGCCTGGGTTTTTGTTGCTTTGTTAATGGGCAAAGAGAAGCAGATTTAAACTTTGGCAACACTATTTTGTTTACGGATGAAGCTTGTTTCACAAGAAGAGGGGTAACTAATTTCCATAACGAACACGTTTATGCAGTTGCGAACTCGCTTGCCATAAAGATAAATCATTTTCAACACGAATTTAAACTTAATGTGTGGATTGGAATAATTGGCAATTTTATTGTTGGTCCTGTTATTCTTTTACAAAGATTAACGGGAGAACACCTTCAACAGTTTTTGTGACATATTTATTATTTGTGTTCATGTTTCAGTTATTTAATTTTGTTAATAATTTTTGTGTAAACTAGCCTAATGCGAATTATTAAAATACAAATTTCGCAAAAACCATTAGAGTAATCAATTCTTATAAAGAGTGCCGTTTTTGTAGTAAATAAGTTACCCAGAATCTCCGAATTTACCTGTATTCTTTATTTGAGCAGTAGATTTAGCCATGCGAAATTCATTTGTTTATAATAGAGATCATAGGCGACTGGATTACTTTTTCCTTTTTTCGAACGCACGACCATAAGCACTTTTTTCGTTTTTCTCGAAAACATTTTACAGGAGACATAATTTGATCGCTTTTGAATACTCTATCAAATAAAAATTATTTCATGTCTCTACTATAGACAGCAAAAAAATTTATGTTAATTTTCATAATGGTCATGCGTGTTTGATTCACTTCCGGTATTAGTATTTTCTTGAAATTTTCTCAAAACATTCGTCGAATAACACTAACTGACCATGCCAAATCTTATTAAAACCGCATAAGCCGTTTTGAAGCTAAGCGACTTTGGACTAAGGTAAGTTTACTTATATCGGCTTATTTTGGTCTAAGGAATATGTGGTAGACGTGTGTAAAAACCTTTTACAGACACCTTATATATGTATATAGCTCTGTAAATGGACTTATCCGCTGGGTTAATAAAAATTTATTTATTTATATTCGCATGATTTCGAAACTCGTCCAGAGGAAGTATATTATTTCGATTTTGCGTAATAAATTCGCAATCTTTATAGCATGCAATTATGTACAGTCTGAGACTTTAGGAATAACCGCCTAGGTGGGAGTGAGCGAAATAGCTCTACGCTCGTTGCTTGCGCTAGACACAGCTGGCTGCAATTTAGACGCTCATTCCTAAAGTCCACGACTGTACCTATTATATCTAAAGTAAATATTTTCATAGCCAGATTAGAATTGAATGGCCCCGTGCTTATACCTATGCTGTTAGCATATCAAAGTGAAAGTACTTCACTGTTACTGTATATTTAATATATTACTAAAAGTATTTACATTAGATAAGGAAAAAATCCGCGTTCCGGTATCGCTTAATTGTTATTCATGCGGTTGCTGGGTATATTAAAATTTGCATGATTATCCTAGGGAATTTCAAGTAGATACTACTGCGAGAAGAGAAAAAAGAGAGAATACTTAATATATGCGCGATGAAAAATTATGCGGGTTCTTCTTAATAATACCGAATTCCATCTTCTACTTCGCTTAATGACTGAGAAGTGGTGAATATATTAAAGGCAGGAATCCTGACTCAACAACTTCTCCGCATGATATTCACCATTTACTTTCTGTACTTCGCAGTAATTGCAGAATTTTAGGTTTAGGTCTATAGGCAATTTACTCATTTGTTTTAATTACTCGAGGTTCAATGGAAAAAGAATTCAACTAATTCAGTCAGTTGTAATCGAATCTTGTGATTCTGCTTTTGTAGAGTGTTACAGCATGTGGTAACCACACTTATAACCAGGGATTAAAAAGGTTCCAAAAATAACTGTTTCAAACTGTTATACACGGTGGCCAGAAAAGGGCGGATAATCGCCAGGTAGAACGATTCTTTGTTCAATTCTGAGGCGATAATCTTAATCCAAAAAAGTTATACGGTCCTTCCTTAAGGCATACGAGACCATCAAACCTTAAGATGTACGGCTAAAATTTAGCAAAATTCGTCAAATTTATCTATGTAAAATCATTGTGGTGAAATTTAGAAATGGAATTATCTCAAATGCATTGATGTGACTAATCGATTAATACCAATGGTTTACATTTTTAACATTTCTTCATTGGCGTTTTTGAAATTAAAGTACATATGGCAACGTGGTACTGTAAGGCTGCTTGTTTAAAAGTAATAAGTAGTTCTCAATTTTTGACGTTTCTCATGTGACATTTGGCTGTTGAAATAAGATAAACATTTTGTGCTGTTCTTAATACTGAACAATGTTTACCTTTGGAGAATACGCCGACATGTATATGGTATTCGGATTTTGCAATGGAAATGCAAACTTGCCAAAAGAGGAATATCAAATACGGTATCCACAACGGCGACATCCATCCACCAACACGTTCCGTAGATTGGATCAGCGACTTAGAGAAAGTGGCACCTTTATACCGAATTATCGTAACAGCGGTAGACCTAGAGAGCGTCGAACAGTTCAATTAGAAGAGCAAATATTGGATGCTGTTTACGAAGATCCGACGTCCAGCACAAGACAAATAGCCCGGGAACTGAATATTCCTAGCAAAACAACAGTGCACTCAGCAGCACTATCTCAAAATCTTTTGCGTCCGTTTCATGCAAGGAAAGTGCAGCCTTTGTATGTAAACGATAATGTGCACAGAAGAATGTTTTGTAACAATGTTTTACAAAGGATTCAAGAAGAGCCGAACTTTTTATTGCATATTCTCTGAAGCGACGAATGCTTGTTTACAAGAGATGGCGTCTTTAATAGCCATAATTTTCATTTTTGGGCGGACGAAAATCCCAAGGCAGTAAGGGAAATTGGACATCAGAGAAGATTTTCGGTAAATGTTTGGCTGGGGATTTTAAATCTCCGAGTTGTTGGACCAATATTTCTTCCAAATCGTCTAAATGGAATTCAGTACGATAACGTTTTAGAAGAAGTACTGGATAATATTCCATTGAATTTGAGACCCAACATGTTCTACATGCATGACGGGGCACCCGCTCAGAATGCCAGAATTTCGAAGGATTGGTTAAACGAACACTTTCCGAATCGGTGGATAGGGCGTAACGGTCCAATAGCATGGCCAGCAAGATCTCCCGATATTAATCCTCTGGACTTTTTCGTTTGAGGGTTTTTAAAGGAAAAGGTCTATGCAACGCCTCCAGCTAACGAAGAGGATGTAATTAATAAAATTACGGCGGCAGTTCGATTAATCACCCCCGATATGTTGGAGCGCGTTTTGAATTCGCTTCCTCGAAGATTGGAATTATGTCTGGAAACTGATGGCTACCAATTTGAACAGTTATTATAATTTTTTCATATTATCTTTAAATTTCAATAAAATTTTTATCCATGTTAACATAAAATTCTTGCTAATTTGCATATTTACCTGATTTATAGTAAATAATAAAATGATTACTGCCACAGTACTTGTCTGATTAGGTGTTGCCAAATTTACAATTCTTTTAAGCTGCTCGTGTGACTTAAGAAACCACTGTACTAGTTTTCTCAATTAAGATTGTCAACTCAGAATTAAACAAAGATTTGGCCTGCGTGGTGTTTGTCCGCATTTTTCTGGCCACCGTGTATATCGGTTCTGACTAAAACAGTTATGAGAACCGAAATAATCCCAAACCAGTTATTATTATAACGGTTCTGACATAATATCAGTTTCGCTTACGGTTCCATATCGGTTTTGTTTTAGGTATATACATATATCGGTTTTACGTTAGGTATGATTTGTTGTAGTGTTTTATTGCGTGATCTAGATTTATAGAGGTTTTCGGATATAACTTTCAGTTTATTGTTGGTGTTTTCCCCAAAACTAAAGAAATAGCAATAATTCTGTCGGATTATTGCAAATAAGGGTGCATATATAGGCTAGAGAATCGCTCTGAAGAAAATCTCTGCATTCATAAGATGACTCGGTGTGCTCCGCATCGTATGCATGTTCTCGCCGAGAAACTTATAAAAACGCTCCAATCGTTTTTCCGTGGCATTAGGTTTAGTTAGGCGGGAGAATGTAAATGGCCCGTATACGGGGTACCACCTTGCCGAGCGCTGGGATAGACCTATGTCTATCCTTTACCTGAATTTAATCAAGGAACTTTTTATCCACTTTTTACATTTCAAGGGATCGTTCTTACTGTTGGTGTTTTTTTGTAATTTAAATTTTATAATGTAAAACTACCACTATCCTAATCGTCATTTGGATTTGACACAGGTTCGTGAATTGATTTTGAAATTAAAATAAAGAAAAAAAGCTCAATTATAATTACAAGTACGATTACTAGAACATTCGTATTACCGTATTCAAATTCGTGTATTCATATTCACGTAATCATTCCCGTAATCACATTCGCAATATAGTATAATAGCTATAGTTTGCAAGTACTGCAGTTGATTCAATCTTAATTCTGCTCAAAATTTGCTTATATCCGTTGATATGAAGAGATGCATCGGTTTGAGAGCAGTAATTGCTATATCCGCCGAGATCTTCGACATCTCTCAAAAGTTACGTGGTGCCGTTACCATAACCAATAAACAGACCTTTGAGCTTATAAGAATCGTATTTATTTTTTCTCTCACAGCTCCCAATATCCTTCAAAGATGGCAGGTAATCATATAAAAATTGTCGCTAATGTTAGGAAGTGCATCGGTAGGACGACATGCCAGTAATAATTATATCCGCCGACATCTTTGACATTCCTCAAGATTTACGTGCTGCCATTTCTGAAGTCGATAAACAAACCTTGAAAAACCTTGTAAAAATTACACTTATTGTTTCCCACACAACTTTAATCTCTTTAAAAGAATGCTTGGCGGGCAATATTTATATAAAATCCGCTGATGTTAGAAAGTGTACTAGTAACAAGACATGGCAGTAATAATTATATCCGCCGATATCTTCAACATCCCTCAAGATTTACGTGTTGTCATTTTTTAAGTCGATGAACAAACCATAAAACTTACAAAAAGCACATTTATGTTTTCTCCCACAACTCCTAATGTTCTTACAACACGGCGGATAATATTTATATAAAATTTCCGCTAATGTTAGGAAGTATGCCAGGAAGACGACGTGACAGTTATAATTATATTCGCCGATATCTTCAACATCCCTCAAGATTTATGTATTATCGTTTTTGAAACCGATAACCAAACTCTCAAACTTCTAAAAATCACATTTATTTTTCTCCCACAACTTCCAATGTCCTTCAAAAGTGACGGCTAATATTAATATACAAATCCTCGCTAACATTAGGAATTACATCGCTAGGAAAAAACTATATATAAGAACTATAACTTTGAGGATTTGTTTATGTGCTTCAGGAACGACAATATAGAACATATAATTGTAACTGTTACAAAACAAAAATAAGAAATTATCTAAAATACCGATACAGAACCGAAAATAACCGATATACAACCGAAAAAGAACCGATATTGTCACCGTAATCAAAACCGATATTTCCATGAATTTCGGTTCTAAATAACTGTTATGGAAAATAACGGTTCTTCATAACTGTTTTGAACCTCTGCTTATTGTCATTTTCGGGTGTAACGACTTAGTATTAACGCCCTGTACATTTAATTGAAATTACAAAAACAAGTAACATATCTGCCCATCAGTTGTCACTCACATCACCGAATATACCCTACTTCACCCTCTTTTATAAATATTGTGTCTCAAGTAATAAGTAGCACTTCTACCTTGAGGTGCTTTTACGTTTACTAACGGCTTGTACACCTAAGTTTTTTTTTTGACGGAAAGCTTTTTTTATAACAACATTCCGTCTTCAAATTAATAATAAATATTTTTGTCTCTGGTTAACTCCACCCGAAGATAGATTATGCAAAGCTTTTGTGTTTCATTTTGCCTTATTTAAATAATTCAGCAGTAATGCATATATGTAAATCCTTTGATTATATCGGGATAATGACATATCTACCTATATTTCAGTTCGCAATTTCCTGCCCAACAACAAAAATTCGCACGCTCTCTGCCCAGTTAATTTACATACGTCCTAAGGAATTACTTACAGTTATAATGTATGCATATGTGCGTGTAAATATCCAGTTATCTTTTTCTCATTTTGTAGCACAATCGGGAATAGGTGCGTATAAGCATAATTAACGACAGAATCTATCCTCTTAAAATTACCCGTACAGGAAACTAGCGGTTTATAATTCTCCCTCTGACAGCTTTTATTTTTGAAAAATCAACCGAACGTTATTAGAACATCTATTTCGAATCATTTCCAACCGGAAGTAGGCGCTTTATCTTTAGACCGTTTTCCAACGCTTAGTTATTACAGATCGTTCGTCTTGGTGATACGGTATTTCCGTTGAGAATGTTTTAAAATATCTGTTTGAACGATTGCTGCAGAAGTGAAAGGCTAAACTTTTCTCCTGTTTTCCGCGATTTCTCGTCCGCTTATTTATCTCTCTATCGACGGAAAGTCGCACTTTCCGCACGTGTTCCGTAAACCGTTTCCGTTTTAGAATAATCGACGCCATTCATCGGACATATACATTGTTAATTGCATATGTGAAGGTGAATGGTATATCAGATGTTCACCGAAAGATACCCCACACTGAGAAGAATTGCGAATTTAATACGGATATGTTAATACAGTTCATTCTAACGTAAAATACTATTAGCTAGTCGTGTATACTTCGACGTACAATAGAAGTTATTACATTCATTAATAAATTTAGTGGGTATAAATACCAACAGAATAAAATATCGACTATTATATTTTTATGCCAATGTCACGGTGAATATCTCACCAACTTTGGAGCTGTCTTTAATCAATTCTTTGTTTGGGAAACCGCGAGAATCGCTTGCCCCTCATCTACTGTTTGTACGAAGAGTCCTTCTTCTTTCAAAGCGAATTTAAACCTAAGCAATAGCGTGTAAACCACTGACTCCACTTTATCCCAATTTACTAAAAACTTCAACAGCTACACATAAAAAAGATTCTGTTACCTATAAATATTTCGAATTATCGTCCAATTTGGAGTTCAAGCTTTGCTAAAACTTTCGATTATGTGCGAATCCAGAAAAAAAGTAATATTGCTAACACAGTCGTTTAATAAATGAACTTTATCTTTACTATACCGACTGCTTTTCATC
This sequence comes from Cetonia aurata, assembly GCA_949128085.1. Classification (NCBI taxonomy): domain Eukaryota; kingdom Metazoa; phylum Arthropoda; class Insecta; order Coleoptera; family Scarabaeidae; genus Cetonia; species Cetonia aurata. Next base: position 10,772,103 of record OX421882.1, on the reverse strand, counting down.
ATATTTATCAGACAGATGTCAACATGTAAAAATATCCTGTATAAGGATAAAAATTGTCTAATTAAAGATGTTGTGTCTAATCGATTACCTCCTTCGATGGGGGTACCGCAAGATTCTATGTTGGGCCCTATTCGTTTTATTTTCTTTGTCAATACTAAAATATCTTTTAGTTATTTATGTGGACGACACTTCTGTTGTGAGAACTGGTGCAGATGCCAGGGAAGTGTGCACAAATGCTCAGAACCTCTTAGAAGGTTTGAGTTAGTCGTTTAACATAAATAAATTATATATGAATCTATCGAAAGCTATTTATAAGGCCTTTATCAAAGAAATAAATCATTTGTAATAAAATTGTGCAGTTTATTGAATAGTTTTGATTTGGAATGCATGGTAAAGTTTCTAGGTTTGAATATTGGTGAAAATCTGAACTGAAGGTTAAACTGTAAAACTTTAATTAACTGAAATATTCAAGTAATGGATTTTAATTATCTGGTTTTTATTAAGTAGGACTTAGTGTGGTATTATATTCTGGTGTGCAGCGGTTCATCCAATTTGAAGTTGCTCTAACACAAAAAACGCGTAATCCAATGCTTGGCAAATATTATCTTATCGGTCATATTTTATCAAATATAATATATCGCCATCACCTATTGGTGTGTACATATTAGAACTTTTGCTATACGTTTTTACCACTTACATCAGGAACAGGGACTTTCATTCATTTTTCACGAGAGTATGGAACAAATATAATACGCCTCTAAATAAACTAAGCATTATCTACAAAGAAATCAACAACAATCGCTGGCTTCACACACACCACCGGCAGTGGCTTTTGGCCGCTGCGAATTCAGTAACATAAAAAGACCTGGTAAAATACTTTATTTATATTTGTTCCAAATTTAAAATTTGATTGATCTAGTCCAAGTATTTACTTAAATTAAGCATTACACTATGTTTGGTTCGACTTTGTCGTTTTCTAAGTACACATGTCATGGTAAAGCTCTATGTTAAAACCAAACATCTTATTTCATTGGAGCAAGTAAAGTATTTACTTACAATAACTACTTCAACTTTCAATAAGTAGTTTACCTATTTCGTTATAACAGGTGTCACATTTATTAATAACAAAATCATTAAAATAGTTGGTATAAGATAAACGAAATACTGTAGCAAATATTCTAACTCAAAAATCTAGGGTTATTTACCCTAAATACTTGGCGTATTTAAGTGTAATTTTTTACTTAGAAGGACTGAATATTCACTTCTCAGCACTGTTGTTTTTTTTCTCAGTGAAATACAAATATACCATAAGCACAGAATAGGTAATATACAGAAGTGTCAGTCAGACAAGGAATTCGTACCATATCTCTATGCCGTTTTAATGATATCGCAGTCAGTACAAATTTGTCGTTCGCGCAGGTAGAATTTCTTGGTGTCATAATACAGGGTGATTGATCGAGACCGTCCATTAGAAAGATTGGCCCTTCTAGTAATCATTAATTTATGTAAAGTTGCATACGTACATAGTGTAATAAAATCTATGCCGTGAAAATATTTTCAAGATGGCGGCACTTCCGGAAACACCGGAAATTGACATCAACTTTCTTATTTCAAACGGAATGGTATAGTTTTCTTTGCACTTTTGAAATCTAAACGTTATTCTAGAGGAACTTTTACTTGTATTACTATTTACTTTAGATTTTAAAATAATACGAAGACATTGATAATATATGTCGACACGAATGAAGAATTTATTACATATACATGAGGTTAAGCAGTTATTTACCAACTAATTGCCTTAAAAACATGTTTTCTATTAAAAAATGATTAGAAAACGTATTTTGCAAATGTATTTTTGAAAATTTTGCTTTGCATACTCATTATTTATCTAAGTTAATCCAGCTCTGCTGACAAAATGGGCCAATGGGATCCTGCATCAAACCTGTGCGCAGAATCGTGTAGTCGTAGATAATTACCACAAAAAATAAAATCGCGACCATAGGGAAATGCATTGAGTGAAACTTCTGTATATTACCTATTCTGTGCCATAAGGAAGAACGTATGAAAATGTTTAATCTAACCCAATTTAGACCTTAGGAGCTACAGCATATGGTATAACCAAGATATTTTCCCTTATTTTTTATGTTTGTAAATAAAGTTATAAAACTCGATGAAGATTCTCAAGTAAATGTCCTAATTAACAGATCAGATCGCTACTGCTGCATGGCTAAAGTTTTCACCCTGGTTTTATTAATTTCGCACGCTAGGCGTAATGTTAATTTAAAATTCTGAGGAGCAATTAAGAAGTTTTCCCGTGACGTTTGGGTAATCCATTAGATATTACTGTCTCTAGAATCTAGGGAATAAAGTTGTTAACGGTATATTTAGAAACTGTGAAGCGAGCAGTTTGCACTATTACAATTAGTGACATCAATATTATTTCAACGCTATATAGTTTTATTGAATTTTGCGCGTTTTACTGTGAAAAATCATTAAAGGAAAGGGGAATTAAAAATCGCTTGCGTTTTTGTTGCTTGAGTATTATATTAGTATATTATTGTAACGATAATATGCAACAATATCAATGCGGTCTGAAAGAAGAGTAATTAACCACTTTTTTGCTTTATTTGATTTAAACTAGAAATGTATTTTGATTTGAAATTAAAAATTCATTGAATAAAGCTGTGATTACAATGCAACAAAGTGATGTAAACTTATTTTTTGGTCATAGTTAACTATATCTTAAAACATGATATTCAGTATTTTTGCAATTATAACAATAAACATGTACATATATAATCTATACTGAGATTGGTATGCAGTTATTTCTAAGTTTGCTGGAAAAAATCTTTTGTAGATACTTATTCATTCATTCATCACCTAGTATGCTATAACTATTTAGGAGGGCGTTGTGTACATTACCAATTTTCAAAATATATATATATATATATATGACCAAACATTCCATACGGAATAGGGTCGCCTGAATGGCCTTCAAATTCTTCGTTTGCGGGGAATTACTCCGCTGAGTTCGACTGCTCGCCTTTCATCACAACGTGGTTCTTGCTGCATCTACTATTTTGTTCCATTCCCTTCTGTTCTTTACTATTCTTCTTGCATCCACTATTTTCAATTTTCTTGTATCTTCCATGACCTGCTCCTCCCATCTTATTTTCGGTCTGCCTTTTGGTCTACCCTCCACTGGTCTCCAGTTTTTTATCTTCTTAATTATCTCGTCATTATTTCTTCTTTCCACATGTCCGAACCATTTTATTCGTTGCGCTTTAATATAGTTAATAATGTTTTCCCCTTTCATTATTTCGTTTATTTCATGATTCCATAACGGTCTATATTCTTCTTCAACTTTCTTTGGTCCTAATATTTTTCTTAAGATCTTCCTTTCAAATATTCTTAGGTTTTCTTCATCCTTACTTGTGAGGCACATTGTTTCAGCCGCTTACGCATACGTTTCAGAATAATATTACTAAATTGACAAGGATGTTGCGTATATCAAGGCTGTCCAAACCACGGTGTCATATTCGTCTAACTTCTGTAACTTTAACAAATTTTCCCTTAACAATGAAATTCCTAAAAATACAGCAGCAAGATTCCACGGAAAAAAAATTGTTGTCAAAAAACCAACAATTGTAGAACAGTTAACTACAATTTGTGGTGGGAATACGACTGGCTACAACTTATCTAAATTTCTACGACAGGATTGTAGTTAACGGATTGTATTTCTATTAAATACAATATTGTTGTAAAAATTACTGAAAAATCTATTCCAAGAGTTGGCACAATAGTGTATACATTTTAGCTACATACATTGTACGAAAAATCACCTTATTAGGAAGTAAAATTTAATATAAATTTTCTTACTATTTAGTACACTTCTGTGTAAAAAAATACAACTATATTATTCTAACGATTACTACAATTGTATGTATAACTACCATATCATTTTAAGGTAAATTCAAATATTATTGTTTCAGAAAACACTACAATTTTGTGGTAAGGAGTACTAGGTGTTTATTATATTAATAATAAAACATTTAAATGTAAAGCTTTATTCGTATATTAATTTTATTATAATATTCAAATATAACAATGTAATAAACTTACATAAACCTATATAAATGAACGTTTTTTTACGCATGCAAAAGAAAAACAAAAGTTTCAACAGGTATATTTTGTCGCAACAAAATTCTTGCCAGCTAAATATTTTAATAAACAAGGAACTTGATCGTGTAACATATCATACGAGATAACTTTTGAAATCGTCTGGTGCTCGATTTCGTAGACAAAAATATGTTCATTAAAATTGTTAGTTTTCAATTCTGAATACAGAAAGTAAATATTATCTTCACTGTCAATAAAAATTTGTTCTAGTATTCCAAAAATCGGTAAACCTAATTCACAACTTATACTAACACTGTATTTTTCTGATAGATTGTGCCTCTTATTTCAATTTGACAGTTTACATTAAAAGGTTAGTATTGGGGTATTCTGTTATAATAAAATGAACTTGAAAGTATATTGCAAGACACGTTCCTGTTGACAAAACATTAATTGAAAAATTTTCTAAATTAAGATTTAAAAAAAAAAATATTTCTAAAATCTAACTTCCTCTATCTATATAGCTGTTACGCGTATTGAACGCGGCCATGTCTGTGTTGAATGCCGTTACATATCTGTATTGCCGATTTATGTACCTACCTATGCTATGCTATAATATTAAACTTTCAAATTGTCTTACCTCTAAACACATTTAGTAATTTCTCTAAATCCCATTCCTGGAGTTTGTTCATAACAAACTCGTCCATCGCTAAGTATTTATGTTTAATAATTTTATACACATACAAATTACGTCTACGTTGAAATACTCGAATGGCCGTGTAAACTATGATATAAATTGCCTATCCGTTAAAAAAGTTGATGGCGCTGTACTCGAATACCGCCATCTGACGACTGCATTGTTAGTTTTTACCCCTTTAATTTGCCATTGATGTGTTTGAATTAGAGCACTTATTTAGAAACAAATATATCGAAAAAATAGGAAGTTTTGTGTCAAAAATTGCCACAATCTTGTCGTGTACGTCTCGACACAAACATTGTCGGAAAAATTGTCACATTTGTGTGAAATTATAAAACAAAAGTTTAACTACAATTTTAAAGTATTATTTCTGACAACAACATGTAATAATTAGCAAAAATCTACGATAATGTAACAAAATTGTGCAAATTACAGCCACAATATTTTCGCTACAATATTGTCGTATATTATCCCAAGGCATTTTTTTCCGTGTACTTTCCATCAAATGAAATCATTCCAACTCCATGGCAGCATTTAGAAATCCTATTATAATTAAGCTTAATTGCCATTACAATTGAAAATCTATTCCTAAAAATGCTTTAAAAACGTTTGGTTATTTCAATTTCTGCAAAAGCAGTCGTATAACTGTGAAAAACAAACTCGTCTCAATGTTTAATATCCCCATTACGTAAAGTGATCTTCGTGTACTCGTTATCTAACATCGATCAATCCTAAAAATAATTTTAATGCCAATTCCTCGTGGGCACCCACTGACTGCTATCCATACTTAAACCTTTGCATTTAAAAAAAAAATACTTTATTGGAATCTTATTGCGGATTTTACAACCGAGCACAGCCTCTTATTAATCAAACACGTTTAATCCGTTTAAATACCACATGTTTTACGATTATGTGACATTGTATTTACAGTAAGTCACGAAGATACTACCAGCCGCTTTGGACCGTTGACGTTTAACACGGCTGAAGACCGTCTTCCCATTACATTCTTCTCGTATATTTTATTGTCGGAATTCGCAGGCGTAAAAGTGGTAACGCGATATTTACGAAGACCTTTTGTGCATTCAGAAAACGGTGATATTTAAAACTGTCGGCGTATATCGGAGCACGAAATTCAAGATTGCGTGCGGAGAGTTTTTCTCTTCTTTCGTTTTTAAAATCCTCTACACGGTTCGTATGGGATACGGAATTCTAAATATACCTGTCGACAATGAAGATGATCCGAATTTAAAGAATTAAATTTGAAAACTCGCTGGTCGTTTTTAATTTTAAATAATAATAGTGTTACTACTATTACTTCCCGTCGACTTTATTGAGGATATTTCGTTGGAATATGCGTTTTTTATTTTTAAACTTTGAGTGTTTCGCGCAAAATCAAGCTTTTTATTACGTGCCATAAAATGAAGGAAATATTTATCGATTTTGACCATATTTTTGGCAGTTTTTCAAAAAATAAATCCCACATGGCTTTTTGCGGTTTCCGATGTTTTGCTGGCGCTTTTAAGAAAAGGCGTTAAAATTATATCGTTTTATAAACTTGTTTCTCTCAATGTATAGCTTACATACTTTGGTTATGCCATTTCTTTCAAAAAAAAAAACTTAATACAATTAACAGTAAGATGAAATATTAGTTATACCGACATAACTTTTTTTCTTTTTCGATTTATTAGCAGATGCAGTTCTTAGCAGCTTCCAACTATAGTCACTTCGATTAAACAGCAAAATAATCACACATAATTTTGAACACAACTGAAGTAATCTGACTGAACCAACAAACTAATCATTTCAGTTTATTGGTTCCGTTACTCATTGTCAGCGAATAAGACTTTTATATAGCAATCCGTGTAAAAACAAATAAGCTAGAAGAAAGAATAAGTGTCTTAATAGAAATTAATTAACATTAGACTTGTTGTTTTCTAAGGTTAGAGAGACAAAACGTACATTCGTCGAAATTTTGAAAATATTCAGGAAAGAAAAACGGGGTCTATAGGTGACCCAAGAAAATTATTTGAGTGTTCGATATGGTATTTACGAAAAGCATTGCAGTACATTCAAATAATTTAGTGAAGATGACTTTTAGGGGGAATTAGATGGTTCTTTTTAAAATATTTATTATCTATAACAGAATTAAAAAATAAACCAGAATGGTACATGTCTAAGTACAACCAGATCAGGTATAATTCATCTGACAATGAGTGTAAGAATATTCCAGATGTGCGAAAAAATATCAGTATTTAAAAAGATATAATATGTAAAGAAATGTATAATGAAATCATAAATTGTTTAATATTGTGTCGTGTAGCCTTTGTTTGCGATGACTGTTTCGCATTTTCGTGGCATGGAATCAACCAATGTTGGACATCGCTCATTTGGAATGGAGCGCCATGTTCTTTTGACTATTTCTCATAATTCTTCTCTCGATGTGGGTGCTGCTGCAAAAACGGCCTGTTTTACGTCTGTCCACAGATTTTCTATAGCGTTAAGGTCTGGTGATTGCGCAACCAACACCAGAACCTTAACCGAAGCCTCCCTAACCAGTTCTTAGCCATGCGACATGCATCTTTTGGGTCATTATCATGTATACCCAGCGAAGGGGCATCTCTTGCTCGGCGTAGGGCAACATGACTGTTTGAAGTATTTTTAGATACCCAAATTGGTCCATATATATACACACTGAAGAATATATGCAATTCCTACGGAAAATTCCAGAAATTTGCTCGAAAACTTTAGGTATATTTTCTAATTTTTGGTACATTTACCCTATACATTACTGGAATTTTCCGTAGGAATTGCAAATATTTTTTAGTGTGTATATATATAATTTCATAAATAACAGTGTAGAAAGCAGTAACTGCCTGATCAACGTCTTTAATATTATTTAAAAATATCCAATCAACCTCAACAAGATAATGTTGGAAAATTAGCTTGGGGAAGCTTTCAAATGTTTCTTAGATGGTGATTTAACAACATATCGAAATCAATGTATTGTTACCACGTTATTACATTAAATAAACTGAAATTACACTGTTATTTTTGTTTTATTTTAACTCTAAGGTGGGCTAATTCAATTGTCAGGCACTGTACGTCATAGGATATAACAGAAATAAACATGGGATTTATTTAGGTATAGATTTGTCTGGTCTACTAGTAGTTTTTCTTTAATAGATATATATAGCTTGCGTTCTTCTAAAACCTGACCGAATTAACAAAAATGTATGCTAACAAAGATCTGAAGGTACATATTTATATGGGGATAGTCGTCAGTGAAGCTCTGAGGAATAACTCCATTTAACCCGGTTTAACCCTTTCCTTGTTTCTTTAATTAAATATATATATTATAAATCGTTCTATAGAGTCAGCTGTCTGCTGAAATAAGATGATGTGCATGCATTCAACAAAACAACAATACAAATATACCACAGTACCTATACCGTAAATTTTCATTTGAAAGTTGCAAGGTGAGAATCACTAGAAATAATACATATTTTACAGTAAATTTAAAGAAAGCTTTATTTAAAAATACATTGGAGACTTAACTAACTTATAGTTGTAATATTACCTAACAAATATGGAGAAGTACATAATATTACATAACCTAACGTCGAAAAAAATTACCAACGATAAGCTATGTAATCTTACAATGTGTTCCCTCAGTGATGGTGTGATCAGTGTGATCACAGTGACCCCATTTGATTAAGTCGTAAAACAATATCTATCAAGAAATATTGTGTGCATAGTTTCTAAATATGTTATCAAATACATAATTGAAAATTGAGGTTGAGTAGGAGTACGGCTGTACAACGTTAAGATCACGATGGCAACAAATTATTGGGTATCAACAGCCTGTCGAGACAGAGGGAGAAATAAAAGACTCTATTTCCAGTCGCTAAGCTTTCGCCATTTAATTAAGGCTTCTTCAGAGTGACATCTACAATCAAGGAAACAATGGTGCTACTAACAACATCATCTAAATGTAACTAATTTTAAAAAACTTACAGATTGAATCTGGTAGCTACATTGTTGGAAAAAATTCCGTAGAAGTACTGATGCAACGCACAATCAACACAATTGTCAACAATTAATATTGTCAATGTTACCAATCTTTCCCCTGCTAGAAGGGCGCGCTTCCCGCGTTTCCTAACCGTGTTAGTTGCAGCTAGCTTTTTAATATGTCGTGTTTCGTGTCCTCTAAGTGTTTTTAAATTTTCAACCACTGATTGTTCGGGTCCGTTGTGAAATGTCAAAATATTAAATTTGTACTTATATTCCTTTACTTTCAATTTCATAATATTTACATTGATACTTAGATAAGTGTCTTTACAACCGTAACTTAGTTACTTTTAAATTTAAATTTCATTAAGAAAAAGAGGAAGGCATGTTGATTGTGCGTTGCATCAGTACTTCTTCGGAATTTTTTCCAACAATGTAGCTACCAGATTCAATCTGTAAGTTTTTTAAAATTAGTTACATTTAGATGATGTTGTTAGTAGCACCATTGTTTCCTTGATTGTAGATGTCACTCTGAAGAAGCCTTAATTAAATGGCGAAAGCTTAGCGACTGGAAATAGAGTCTTTTATTTCTCCCTCTGTCTCGACAGGCTGTTGATACCCAATAATTTGTTGCCATCGTGATCATAATTGAAAATATGCCTTAACGTAATTCAAAATTTTGTAAATCTTACCTTTGTAGGCGTGAAGTTTGTACATACATAAAATAAACACGTAAAAATTTGTCGTCCGTTTGTTAAAAACAGATTCTGGAATAGGTGGATGTCACCTATGCACGTACAACAATGCACACGCGTAGGAATTCAAGAAAGGTTTCCTAACGGCCGCGCTGAATGGCTTTAAAAAAATATCAAGTATTAATCAAAATATACCGAGTATTTAAAGTATCCCCATGTTGCGGTAAATCAAAAATTCACAAGAATATACTACAAAATATTATACATACATAATAATGTAGTAACCGCTGTCATATTGCATTGAGAGTACTTTTTACAGTTGTAATAACTGTTACGATTTTTTCTCAAGTAGGTACCTGTACCTACATTAATTCCGTGTGTCGTTTTTTGAGTAGTATTCTGTAATTTCGCCTTGACAAGACTTCATCTGATTGCAGACGCCGAATGGAGAATCGTGCTCGTTTCGAAACATCATTACTCCATAATAGTACATACGACAAGCATCAGTTTAATCGCCGACGGCTGACTCTTCTGTTGATTCTTCACGTCTTCCGGCATTTACAGTTGAAGTTGTCAATTGTGTACACAGTGCGGCTTGTACATACCACGTACTTACATATACATCTGTAAAGCATATATGGATATTTTACAATACCTATATATACATCCAACGCGGCATAATGCATTCGTAGGCTTAAACTCAACTAAAACCATTCATCGCGCGATAAGTAAGCAATGCTGGCACAATCGGAATTCCGTCCGAGGTTGTTAAACTTGATTTTTAACATCAGTTACATCATGCCTCCTCGCTTCAAAAGGACATTGTGAAATTCATTGTCGAGCGTATAAACCGTGTAACTACCTACGAAACAGCATGCCATACGAAACGTTATTTATATTTATTAACATTCTAGTGCCGTCTATATCTGTATATTGTATATGTATAATGTGCACGCTCGTAAAAAGTGAAAATGGAGACGTTCAAGCTCGTATAGAAACCGGTAATTTCTTGACAAAGACTTTGTTGCATATACGTACTTTATTTAGCATGGTAATTTCCGTTTCCTTCTTCGTATGATGATGTTTATCGTAAAAATGCGCACATATTATGTATTACTATACTGTATTAACTTCGTGTTTATAGTCCCTTGCATAGGTTTTATGATTTTAAACGGGAAAGATATTTGTTAAGATATGCATTAACAAACTGTACCATGTGAACACACACGAGCTGGCGACGGATACAGTAAAGAGCAATAATTGAAAGACAAGATCAAGGGTAGCCAACCCGCGGCACGCGACGAGATTTTAAGTCGCACGCACAATCATAAAAAAATGTCGTAACAAGCTTCTTATATATTTTAAAATGTAATCTTGTTGTAAAAAGAAATTCTTACAAAGAAAATATCTGAACGGATATATTGGGCAATGACCGGAAAGGTAAAATGCTTTATAAATTTGTTGGAACTGACACCTTTGGAAGAGCATCTGGGTAAAGTAAACTGCAGTATTTACCTTGAATCCAATAACTGACGGCAATAACAAAAATGCAAGACATTACTAAGTTTAGAAAACGTGACGTATATGCAACACAAATCCTTTTCCAATTTTATCTACCGAAATTGCTATTTATCCAGCTTACCCCCAAGTGGAAGTTTTGGAGTTGTAAAAAATCACTCGGCATTGCATACAAAATTTTGGGAAATACTTGGAAACCCGTCCAGTCAACAGTTCGCCTCGATTTGAAAATTGCTTCCCAAGACACCTTTTCCAAATTTAATTCAATTTGCGCTCTTATAGATTTGGCTGAACTTATATTTGTGAGCAAACATTTTCAACAATGAATTTGTTTAAAAATATCTCCCTATATAGGTCGTCACAAATAGATCCCAGCTTTGAGAAACTCCAGAGCACCTTTCTGCCAAAGTATCGTTCCGGGTTGTTTCGAACTGGACGATTTTCACTGTGACCATCAATATTGCACTTATTTTCAAGAGATGCGAATAGAAATGGTTATATTTTTATTTTTAGAATTGTGGAATACCTTGTGTTATGAAAGATAATGAGGGTGGTACTGTTAGCGGTCCTTCAGAGGTGGTGAGTGCTTCCGGACTTTCTTTCAGTCCGTATACCTGACTCCTACATCGCAACCAGATGCAACTAACTCATGTATGAACTGAAAAATCCTCAGTTGTTGGTACACTAAAAAAATAAAAGATAAAAACACTATGAGCGATGACAACGTGTCGAGCTTTCTAATACGTGATTGTGCTTACATACTTGCAACTCCATTGGCTTATATATTCAATTTGTCGATCACCACAAATACTTTTCCGACTTGCTGGAAAACTACCAAACTCTTTCCTGTGCATAAAAAGAACGATCCAGATCTCATTCAAAACTACAGACCAAATTGCTATTATCAATAATTTTGCTAAAGCGTTTGAAATGTGTTTATACCAACTCGTATATCCCCAGATTAAGAATCAACTAACACCATACCAGCATGGATTCGTCAATAAAAGGTCTACAGTTAGCAACTTATCGATACTAACCCACGATTATTTCGAAGTCATTAGATGATGGTGGACAGGTCGATGTAATTTATACAGACATATCTAAAGCCTTCGATCGCATAAAGCATGAACTGCTGCTAGCCAAGCTAGATATCTTAGGGTTTTCACCACCTTTGATTGCTCTACTCCGCACATACCTACATGATCGGGGATAGTACGTGACTCTTGGTGGCCATCGGTCTGCTATGTTTTCACCAACGTCGGGAGTTCCACAGGGAAGCAACCTAGGACCCCTCCTGTTCCTGCTATTCATCAATGATATCTCTGCAAAATAGACTGCCCACGTTTGTTATATGCAGATGATTTGAAGATATATTATGAGATTAAACCCTTGAGGATTGCTTTTAAGCTAGACACTATTTTATTAAATGATATATCACACATATTTATATAAATCCAATTAAGCCAGATTGTACAACAAATTAGTCTACAATAGTAAATGGACGATTTTCACTGTGACTAACTGCAACGGTCAATATAATAACTATTGTTGCGATACATCGCATACCACAATTATGATAAATTTTACTGTACCTTTTTCTCTAGGCGTTGTTTCATAATATAACAGTTTTTTTTTTACTGTAGTTGTCTATATTTTATTCTGAATTACTAAACAGTTAATGAACTTGACGTACATGTAGGCGTATGATAGCGCATCGTTGTACCGAAAAACCATGTCATTAATTGCCAACTAAATCGGTAATGTGTCAACATTAAATTCGTCACACTGCGCCTTAGCATGAGCCCAAGACGTTTCCAAGTTTCAACACCTTTAAAGTAATACTAATAGATATCTATATATGCGTGTATATGGTTAATAGGTGATGCAATCCGGTTGGGCAGACACCGTTAAACGTTAACACATTTCTTCGCGTCATCTACCTTACCTTGCGTGACCATATCGCCAAGCATTGACGCACAGGTTAAAATTGGGTGCTGTACGTCATCTGAGGCACATAATCGGTACAGTGACCCATTTTTTTTTTTTTTTCGTACATCTAACACGAATATTTGCATATATATATATATATATATATATATAACGTGATTAAGATAGCAAGGTAACATAATAATTACATTATGTTGAATGGTAGAACGTCAAAAAATAATTTAGTATCACGCCCAATGGCTGATAAGAAGCGGCAGAATTATCTTTTATATAATGGAAGAAAGTTGTAGCTCAAATTTCGCCATGGTCATTTTGAGGATTAAATTACACGAATACCTTTCTTATGCTAAACTGTTTAATAAAGAAGAATGTGCGAGAATCAACAAATCCACCATGTCAACAAGAATTGCAAGCTTATGTGTATTATATCTAAATAAACATGAGATATCGTTATAGGTTATGCATTAATATAGTTCAACCTCGCCATTTTTTTTTTTTAATGGGATGAGCTATTATTAGAAGATTCCTTGTAAGAATTACAAACACAAAATATCACCAAATGTAATTTTACCCCATTCATTTAAGAAAGAAAAAGAAAAACGAAAATAGAAAAAATTAAATTGAAAACTAGAAAAACGAACATTGGTTTAATGGAGCAGCAAATTTATACAGACATTTCAAGACAAAATAAGAGCGAAATATCAAATAATTGCAAGATATGAATCCAATCAAATGGAAAGATAACCACTAACACACTAGAGTAAACCCAAAATGAGTACATATGTCGTCATATCCGTTTTGAGCGCTGAAATCGTAGGACGAGGCTATTATACTAGCTTCAGAGGTGTTGCTATAGGTTTTGAATTCGAGGGCGTCGGAACATGATCTATCAAAATTCAAAATAGCATGTCGTTGAATTTGCGATAGGTATTTCATAACTTTTTTTATAAAGGGTTCTCCAATAAGAGGTGTTATTTTGAATAGCCCGCTATTTCGGTAGATGTCACTTTTGAAGCTGTCATTTTTTGACATTTGACAAGTAGAAACTACGCCATTAATAAAAATGGAACGATACACGCTTCAACAACGCATTGAAATTATTAAAATTCACTATACAAATGGTGAAAATTTGGCAGAGACGGTTCGTAAAACTCGAACATTTTTGGGTCGTCGTGAAGCACCTTGTCGGACCGCATTACAGAAATTGGTGGAAAAATTCGAGCTGTCGCACAGTACGACGAATGTGGACAAAAATCGTAAATTTTTTTTTTATTATTCAAGTTAAAACTTATTGTAGATTAGAGAACGAACCTCCCTGGTAAAGAAAATAACAATTGCATGAACTATAGTGTCGAATAACGAAACGGAGAATCAATCAAATTTGGAGATAAAACAACGAAAAAGCCCAGTGTCACATTACACGCCCTTTGCTACTAAATAAATCTATACTGTCACATGACTGTCAGTGTTGACAGTTCTGCAAATGTGTGAAACGTGTTCATTAGAGTATTATTATTACTTTTATTATTATTATGGACTACTGTACAGTAGGTATGTAGTCTTTTTTTTCCAAAATCTCGATCACTAGTAAAAAGCAATATTTATCTGCATTTTCCTTTTTGAAGTGATTTTTCTAAAATACCCCAAAAAACCCCTCTGAGGTATTTCTTTCCCTGTCTACAACCACTGTTATACAACACATATTCATAAAAGACAGGTCCCATACGGTCCCACCCTATATAGAAAATTGAATTTTTCAGGAACCCATCGTATTGTAAAAAACAGGGACATCTTTACCGAATGGAATTCCGTCTCCCCAAAAAAGAAAACGGCACATATTAAATTATTTATTCACTCCGTATTTAAAGTAGACGCTGAATTAATCGATGAGACGGATCAGAAAATAAATTATTTGTGTCTAAAATTGGCCGAAAAGTGGAAAATTTGTAATTACTCCAGAAAATATTTCGAGAAGAGATTTGCATCATGGCTCGACACTCCGTTTACGGTTCCAGACACAAATTCTGCATCTACCGTTCATCAGTCTGCTTCTAGCAATAAACGTGGTCGACCACAAAAGCAGTTTGAGGAATGTTCATTGAAAACCAAGAAAAGGCGTGTCGACAGTCTAGTCCATGAGAGATCAGCGGCAGAATTAGCGTTCGCGGCACAAAGGTCGATGCAGTTATCAAATCCTGAAAGAACCGATTTGATCGTGAGACATATGCCTGTTACTGATGCTTTAGCTTTGTACTTAAGTCTAGATCTTTCTGAAAATAAATACCGCATACTTAGGGAATCGGTTAATGCGTTTTATGCAGATTTATTTCCGAGTCTGTACGAACTGAAAAAAGTAAAAACAAAATTTTTGCCTAACGCTATTACTGTGACCGAAACATCTGCTGAAGTTAGTGTGCAGCAGTTGCTGAATACTACTGTTGAGAGCATACTTGAGAGTATTGAGATTTCAGAGAGTGTAGAGGTAACGTTGACGTGCAAGTGGGGATTTGATGGGAGTAGCAACCATAGTATGTACAAACAGAAGTTTGCTGATGAGGAGAAAACTGATGAGTTTATATTTTTCATAGCGTTAGTGCCATTATGTGTAAAACAGCGTCGGACTGAAACAAATTTGTGGGTGAATAAACGACCTTCATCGCCTCATCTCTGTAGACCAATTAAATTTAGTTTTATGAAAGAAAGTGCAGATTTGATTAAGAAGGAAGAGGCTTCAATGAAAGAGATTTTGGACAACCTCTCTGAACATGTAGTATCGATTGCAGATTACGATGTTCGCATTAATTTTAAAATGTACTTCACTATGGTTGATGGGAGCGTCACTAACATTTTAAGTGGAACTAATTCAGCAGCGCGATGCAATATCTGCGGTGCCACTCCCTCTGAAATGAACAGTGAGAAGATTAATGGAAAACGTCCTAAAGTAGAGAACTATAGATTTGGAATATCTGTACTGCACTGCTGGATTCGATGTTTTGAAACGCTACTTCACTTTTCTTACAGACTTCCTTTTAAAAAGTGGCAAGTGCGAGATTCAGACCATAAAATAATATTTAAGAAAGAAAAACTTAGAATTCAATCTGAGTTCAAAAAACAAATGGGCTTAAACGTAGATAAAGTAAGACATAGATACGGATGTTCCAACGATGGAAATACGGCTAGAAGGTATTTTGGTAACCCTCAGCTCGCTGCTAAAATTACTGGCATCGATGAAAATTTAATTGAAAATTTTAGTAAAATTTTACGAGTGTTGTCAAGTGGACGGGATATCAATTTAGAAAAATTTAGGAGTTTGTTAACTGAAACAAAGGATCTTTATTTATCTTTATATAGCTGGTATCCAATGCCTAGCTCAACCCACAAAATTTTATTGCATGGGTGTGACATAGTTCAATCTTTTGATTTGGCGGTTGGTCTCCTATCAGAAGAAGCTCTTGAGGCAAGACATAAAGACATCAGAAACATACGTCTCAGTCACACAAGAAAAAGCTCGCGCGTCAACAGCAATGCCGATTTAATGAACTACCTTTTGCTTAGTTCTGATCCGTTATTATCGAACAAACGAAAGACCTTTTCTGAAAAGTCTAAGCAAAAAATAGATCGGCAATCGTCAGTGGATGAGTATTTGGTAGCAAGATGTAGTGAACCTGATAGTCTTTTGGATTTGGAGCCTCTTCTGCAATTAAGTTTAACTGAAGGTGAAGAGGACGGTTAATAAAATATAGTTTTTTTAGTGTTATATACAGGCTGTCCCACGGAATTGGCTCATAAGAATTTTTCGAATGTTTAGTGGGGAATTTTTTTTTAAATTTGCAAGGTGGTCATCTATTTAAAGAAAACATTTCTAGCTCAACAGCACTTTTGTACTACAGGGTGTTAATGTTAATTATTTTATTTTAAATAGTGTTTATCGATTTAGTGAATTTCTGACATTATTTAGACATTAAAGTTTTAACATAAATACAAAAGGCAGGTATTAATTCTGAGATAACCATCACTAAATTCGTTACAGGGCATTTGAAAACTCATTTTCAATATGAATAGCTTTAAACAACCAAAACTTATAATTATCTAGATTTAACGTGTTTTCTTTCGAATATCAATATAATGAACATTGATAAAGGGGTAACTAGTAACAATAAATATCAATAGTAATATAGATTAATGCACAAACGTATCGTGAATTCCTTTAAAAAATAATATACAGAGAATTTCTGTATAAAAATTTAGTTTTACTTACTTGATTTTATTTTCAAGTAAGTAAAAGTTTTGACATATTTTATGTAATTTAATGCAACAAATGCTATTTTTTCCGAAATTGTTAGAAGAAGTACCTACCTATACCAATCTCCAGTAATAATCAACGCAGAATTCTTCGCTGTTTAATACTCTAATCAAAAGTACCATCTTTCATTTAAGAAAAACAGTTTTGGTGGCTTAAAGATATCCATGTTGGCTATTAACACCCTGTATATCGAAAGCACTGTTAAGCTAAAATATTCTCCTTAAAAGATTATAATTAACTATGACTACTCTCCAAGTTACGAATTCAAATTCCCACGAAACGTTTGGAATTTCTAAAGGAACAACCTGTATACAGCCTACTTATTTCTATTGCTTCTATTGTTTTTATTTATTTTAATGTTACTTAGGCGTGGTTTTTAATAAAAAATGTTTTTTTCACTGTTTTCACTGTTCTCCAATTTTTGTCCATATACTCTTTACATTACAATGCACTGTGTGTCGGGACAACTTAGTGATGTGAAGAATAAAACCCGTGCACGTCGCTCAAGAACAGCCGAGAATATTGCTGCTGTAGCCGAAAGTGTTGAAGAAAACCCAGGTTTGTCCATTCCTCGTCGTTCTTTGGAATTACGCATTCCACAAACGTCATTACACCGTATTTTGCAAAAAGATTTGGGTCTTAAGGCTTATAAAGTTCAGTTAACACAAGAACTCAAGCCGGCCGATCATCAACAACGTCGTGTCTTTGCTGATTGGGTCGTTGAAATGCATGAAATTCCGTCGAAGAATCATCTTTAGTGATGAGGCCCATTTCCACCTCGGTGGCTTCGTCAACAAGCAAAATTGTCGCATCTGGGGCTCGGAAAACCCAAGAGTTATTGTTGAAAAACCTCTCTATCCTCAACGTGTGACTGTTTGGTGCGGTTTATGGTCCGGCGGAGTTATTGGACCTTACTTTTTCGAAAATGAGGCTGGAGCAACAGTTATGGTGACTGGATTGCGCTATCGAGAGATGATTAATGATTTTTTATGGCCGGAATTGGATAGTATTGATCTGGACAACGTTTACTTTCAACAAGACGGCGCTACGTGCCACACAAGCAACGAAACCATTGATCTTTTACGGGAAAAGTTTCCGGACCGTGTTATCTCTCGAAGAGGTGATCACAATTGGCCACCGAGATCTTGTGATTTAACACCTTGCGACTTCTTCCTTTGGGGCCACGTGAAAGAGAAGGTCTACGCCAACAGCCCAGCGTCGATTCAAGACCTCAAAGATGGAATTCGTGAGGCTATCGAGAACATAGGGCAGCCACTTTGCGATTTGGTTATGGAAAATTTCATGAAAAGGATATGGTCCTGTAGGCGTGGTCGTGGTGGTCATTTGTCTGATGTTATTTTCCACTATTAACGGCATACGTTCCTCTTTATAATGAAATAAACATCCGAACATTTATATTGGAAAACCCTTTATATCCAAATGTTGTTGTATAAAAAAAATAAATAAACGATATTACAGTATCTGACTATGACGTTGCTAGATTTAACATTTCGCCGGTTTGCCTATATATACTAGGATAATCTTCACACAAAATTATTATACTAAATCGTTTGGCACGTCCCGTCCGAGCACTTTTATTCACTTATTGTTCGACTTGTCACAATAACATTCAAACAGAAACTAAAATCGCAATAAAACATTCATTCGGGTATGGATGAGGCTCTAAGAGACAGAGAGGAGATGCCATGCCTAATAAACAGATTAATATAATCGGGTGCAAATGTGCTTTTGTGTTCCCGGTCATAAAATATTTGATTAAATATTTTGTGCTGCTACAGAAAAAATATTGTAAATTTTAGAACTAATTATAAAGTTTAGTACAATAAGTTATAGGGACGAGCAGAATTTCTATTAAAATTTCCTACAAAATTGTTGACGAAAATTATTGCATTTATTGCAATAATATGTGCAATTTCATTATACAATTTATATTGACACAACTTATATATTAAAGTAGCATAACATACAGTTTACTTGCTGCAAATAGTACGTTTACCCGAGTGGTAAAACTTACAACCAGTCTAACTAAAGTATTCTAAAGAAATATTCTAAGCTCCTCTAGTAAACGTTGTCGACAAGATTTTGCATGCAAATCAACTACGCTATTGCGCGTGAATTGCCGTCTCATTGGACATGATTGTGGAGATTAGACCGGCCGTTATGACTGCGCAGTACCGGTGTGGAAGCATCTCGGAATTCTCGTACTGTGGTCGATCATCAACCACGGTACCTTTTATACGATATTAACCATGTGTAAGCACCAAATAAATATTACCTAGCCGCGTTTACCGAACACAATTGATGAGTAAGAATTCCGACGATTATGAAACCAGAGTAGCGCCATCTTTGCAACAATTTCTGTAGTATCGTACAATTTCCGTCAAACAGGAAAGTCTAAATTTTACTATAAGGATTTTTCTGTGTGTAATACTTTGTTTATTTAGCGCAGGTGTGTTTTAGACGAGTACAAATTAAAATTATTATTGTTGAATGCAATAAAATTTATTAAATTACGATATTTGTAAAATTTTCTCCCTTATTGGGCAAACTTTCATGGACGGTAGTTTACATGTAAAAGATTGAAACACGACAATTAATTTCACAATTTTACATACTCTTAAACGATTCAACTTCATTTACATAATTTATTTAGCTACGCATCCGTACAAACGTTATAAAGATTTATTATGTAATTTCCACTCCGGCAAATTTAATGATTAATACCAGCGTTTAGAATAGATCATTATTATAACTGTTATTATTATTCCTTTTCCACCGGAAGTCGTGTCGACTATCACCCGCTACAAAAAAAAAGAACGCTGAATAAACAACTTATCAACAGCTTCTGGAATAGCTCCTGCTCGCGCGAACCGAATAAAAGCCGTTTATAAACCGCCTAATTGCGATCAATTAAAAAGGAACAAGGAACGACTCATTCATACGCGCGCCCGACGCAGAAAAACCGAAAGTGATTCATAATTGCGGACTCAAATTCATCGAGTCTGATCCATGAATGCTGTGCGAGATCTATTTTTAGCGAACTCGAAATGTAACAACTCGCACAGGAAAAGAAATTAGACAGTTCAGACGAACTGGTATTGGGATTTTGCGAGAATGACGAGATGTCGCACTCGACAACGATTGTTCAGCAGAACATTATATTCCATTTAGAATCATTTATAAATTTGAATGAACGTTCTGTTTATTTTAATATATACCAAAACAGTTTTACGGCAAGGGAGTTGCCGGCACATCTCTCTGCGAAGTTTAGTATATTAATATTTACTGGTAGAGTCTAAAAATACATTTTCCGTGCATTAATTAAAATTCACAAGAGGCGCCTGCAAAGGGAATATGTTTCCCGGTTGTCGAAAATTAATGAAACGCTTTGCTTTAATTTATCCCACTTTCAATTATTTGTTTAATTCCCTGACGTTTTATACTTCATGAAAACAGCTTCTATACGTTTGCTGTATTTATTTTTAAACTTAATATGCTCATTTTACCCTGAAGAGGCAGTGCACTTGATGGAAACGTAATAATAGATCTGGTGGGTGTTTACTATGTGCCTTATTTAAATTAAATTCTGTAGCGCCTCAATACACCACCCAGGAAAGGTTAAAAGCATGGATATACACTGGCTCAAAAAAGTCTCCATACAGGCAACAGCATTTTTAGGTTGCGGCTCTAGTTTACATACATAATATAATTTTTATAACAAATATGTTACTCCATTGTTGTGAATAGATCAGCATCACAAATATAATATTTTATTTCACAAGAATATTTTCAAACAAGTTTCCATACAGAACAGAGATGGGTTCGCAAAATTCCATATGTATATGTTCTTCGCTCAGAAACAGATGTTTACGTATCAATAGTTTACTTGCACTGTCAAGGTCAGTTGATGTAGCGACGGAGCAGTGAGCTTCATTCTGTAGCTTGACTGAAAATGGAGCTTCCGCAACAAGCTTAAGATAGGAAGGAAAATCATTAAGAAAGACAGCTCAAATTATGAAGAAATCTCATGCCATGGTTGCACTATATACTAAATGGATATCAGGAACTACAAACCTAGGAAAACAGGCCCGGTTTGGGCAGAGCTAAGATAATTAATGAAATACGAGAACTAGTGTTCCCACACTTACTGAAATGATAGAAGATGTCTACATGATATATGTTGTACCTCAAACAGTTAAAAATGTGTACGAGAACAAGAGACAAAAAAAGCCATATATCAGCAATAAGAACAAAGACTACGTACAACAAGATAATGACCCAAAGCTGATATTTAAGGTGGGAAAGCAGCTTCGCACACCTTCACAATCGCCCGACATGAACCCTATCGAGCATACGTGGGATAAGATTAGAAGGAGAGACACGAAATTAAAAACAAAGTGCAGCTTAAGATGGCAATATTGCAAGAATGGAATGCAATTCGTGAGGAAGTAACCAGAATATTGGTACACGGGATGCCAAAACAGTTACTGGGAGCTTTACGGGCCAAAGGCGGTAGCACAAGTTATTACAAGATTAAACATAGCCAAACATTTATGATATATTTTGTTATAAATCTTCTGTATCCTGTGTGAAAACTTTTTTGATTACATTTTTGTACCTGTATAACTGTTCGTTTAATACTTCTTGTAGAATAAAATTTTATTTTTGTGATACTCATCTATTTGCTTACTTATTACAATATTTGCTGCAAAATCTTTCTTGTGATAAACGTCATATTAAGAAAATTAGAAGTGTTACTTGAAAATTCTGTGGCCTGTACGGAGACTTTTTTGACCCAGTGAACATACATCAGTTTTGTGATAGCTTAATAAAAATGTCCACATCTTTTAACGGAGTAGCACTTAACAAAATAAATTTCACAAGGTTTATTTTAAATTTTTACTGGCTATAAAATTATATAAAACAAAATTGTTTGTGTTTATAAATCTCTAGAGCTAAACTTACACCACTTTTATATTGATTGCGGGAAATAAAACATGTGGTATATAGTATATACATTATATTGCTGCAATTGCCTTATAAACCCCATACAATAGCTATTTTACATAGGTAATTTACTGCAAAACGTCGTTGATGTGCACGAACACATGCGTGGGGATTCTCGTCAGCCTACAGGTGATTATTTTTAGAGTTAAATACGCCGCCCCTTGTGAAACAAGCTTCATGCATAAACAGAATAAATTGTTCAAAGTGCCTTTCAATATTACAATGCCGAATTAGCCAACGACAGAACAACAGTCTTAGCTCAAAGTCGTCAAGTCCCAATGCTTGCACTTTGCATGTCTAGTCTCGAGTATAGGCAAGGACTCTGCTCCTACACAGTATTGCCAACTATTTCTACTAGATTTGGTAGATTTTGCCCCGCCCGCCTAGTGGACAAATTGTTGAACTAGTGGGATAGTAGAAAATTTAATAGATTGAATTATTGGCTTGGTAGCTTTTTAGTAGTTTTCGCGTGTTCTACCAATATTGTCTTGCAGGAGGCACAAAAGAATGAAAACAGCTAATTTTCAGCTTCATGCTCAAACCGCGATCTGCAAATTTTCAGATTTTAATCTGTAGTATAGGTTATAAAAGGGCGACATTTCTTTAGGATGCTTGCTTGCGTCATTTACGCCAGACCTCATTTGCAAGAGTGGTTTCTTCATATTTGTATAAAAACTTGTGAATTTATTTCTGCAGTTAATTGTGATGGTGAACCTTATTCAAATTAATGGTAAGTATCACAATAATTGTAGGTAGATTAGACAGTTTTTATCGACATTTGTTTTGAATTAGTAATTTGTTACTTCAATAAAAGTTAAAATGCATTTTTTCATGGTTTGCAGGATACTGTGGTCATGCCGCCTAAGGAGAAGCCCAAGGGCACTGAGCAAAAGTTCAGAAATACCTAGTCGAAGGATCCCAGTCTGAAAGATTGATTGGTCGCCATTGAAAGTACTTCAGGCTCCCAAGGAAAATGCAAATTTTGTTCCAAGGTGATAACAAGCCGTTACGCAGATCTACAAGCAGTTAAATGTTGCTTTAAGATTTAGATACCTGGAGAAGTCTTGAATGAAATTAAAAGTATGTCAACATACAAAGCACCCATTGGTCTAGACCTCGATCCCGATTTTGACATTTTTTTGTAAGTTCAGGATAGAAGAATAATAGTTATACCTATTACATTTTTTTTTAACTTAAAAGTTGCAGAAACATTTTTTTTGTTGTAGTGATTGGTCATTGCGGTTGACATAATAAACGTTGAAAAAAAGGTTCGTATTTATTACATTTACCTAAGCATTTATCCAACCATTTATGCCAACATTTAAAAAAATTAAATGATTTTTCCATTTTTAGTAGGAATTTCCGTTTTGTGAGCGGCTGTCAGTAGAATTTCAAGTGGCTTCTAGTGGAAAAATTATTTCGCGTGTTGGCAACACTGCTGCTATTATTATTATTATTATTATTACATGATTTACATTTAATCTGTTAGTTCTTGTCCTAGTGCTGGCAGATGTGTCATGTCCAACAATATCAAGTACAGGGTGAAAACAACCAGTCTGTGGCAAACATCTACATTTTTTTTTTTAAGTTGGTTACTCGTTTGTTGACGATTTCGGTGTTCTCCGATAAATTCTTCGAGCTGTCTATTAGGCCTTGCCTCCGCAAAAACCAAAAGCACGTCAAATTTATCTAAAGTGAATGTTTGCAATAAATTTGAAAAAATAGAGGAACGAGAAATTAAATTTTCACTGTCTCAACAAAATTCACTTCATTTCTTATATGTTTCAACGCTCTCATCGCTATATTTAACGATTTAAGTATCCGATTTCCTTCTGCGAACTTAATTATAGCTTGAACTTTTCTTCCTGGTACTCCAATTAAAATTAAAAAGGCTCATTTATTTTCATCCAATTACGTGAAATTCCCGCGCCCGGCGCACGAGAAAGTTATGCACCCGCGACCGACGGCGTGCTGGATGCGTTGTTTTTGTCTTCTGCTTCTAGCAAGGACGCGAATCATCGGCGACAGAAAACGCTCCCTCAATTCGACCAGCTCCTATTATCTGAAAAAAGAGAAACGAACAAACGCGCTTCAATTTACCGAATCGTATTCGCCGATGCCGAAGTGTCCCACGTTTTTTGTTTGGAAGTAATTGCGTTCGGAGCCTTTAATTGGAAATTGTTTGTGCCACTAATTAGAAAGTGTGAGCGCTACGTTTTTTCGTTTCATTTCTTTCTTAGTATTCTGGTTGAAGTAGCGTGTTTGAGATAACGCCGATCTATCTAAAATCGTGTATGAATTAGGTAGGTGTTCAATTATTTTGTTTTACCGTGGCTTAACGACTGCCTTATTATATTCTATACGGTCTTCTATTTATTTTAACAGCAACATCATCGCACAAAAGCTTAGTAATTACCTGTACTTTACTACTTCGTTTTTCCATTTATGAGATGCTACTATCAGCGTGGGATTTATTAACTCATTCTGAAGCGGATTACTTACGCTGCGTGAGCATACACGGCACAAAAGCCCTCCTCTTAAAAGCTTTCCAATTATCTCTGACGAACAAGTGAAAGACTATATTTAGACTTAATAATACACAATATGAGGTTGTTTATGGAATTAATGTATTCAATATTAGAATGATAAGCTTTTACTTAAACAAACAACAATTTGTATTTTTGCCAAAAGAAAATATTAACGGTTATATTTTTACCCAATATTCGTGAATTTGTTTTATTAAAACTCGTTTTATTCAAGTTTTTTTTTTGACATCATTAAATGATGTTTTAATTATTGCATTTAATGATTATTAATTTATTAAAGTTGTAAGCACTTTTAAATATATTGCTGTCTTCCCATTAAAATGTTTTTCTTAAATATGTTAGATAGTAACTATGCATTTTTAGTGTACAATGACAAATAAACTTTAATATTAATTTAATTTGCAAAACTCCCTGCTCTTTAGACATTTATAATGTCAAATCTTCTAGATGGCAAAAACACTTGGTGTGCCACTAAAATCGTACGCAAGCATCAATTCTAGTTGATAGTTCTATGTTTATAAATGTCATATTATCTTGTATCGGTATATTGTTTTAATATTATTTAATAATTTATTATGTTTCTAATAACCAAATAAAAAAAACTGCTTTTGCTAAGTAACAATTTTTTCATTTTTGTTCATGTTTTCACTAGGAATAAAGTTACAATTTTATTATTAAAACAAAAAAAATTTTCTAGAAATACAAAAAAAAATGTTTATTGTGTTAAATGTAAACAAATTTACATTTATTGAGGAAACATACACGCATAAACTTGATCTCTGTGATTTAACTCTATGGCTGCTTCAAAATCTTCATTTTGGCCAGGTTGCTCAAAAAGTTGAATTTTCAAAATATATTAGTCGATAAAAACCACTGTCAACATGCCAAATATATGTTCGATTAAAATTCTAACTTGAGAAAGCCTGTATAATTGAATAATATCTGCTGTTAAATAAGGTGTCTATCGCCACTAAACGGTGTAATTAACCAAGATAATGTTAGATAGGCAAAATCCCCTTTTAACAAAATTTTCAAAACTATTTTCATATGTAACCTTTGCATATATACCAGACCTCGTGAATACTCTTGCGTCATGCATGCTGCAAACCTTTCTTATGGAAAACCTTTCTCATTCCGTGTGTATGTGTTGCCAATATTTTGCAGCTCCAATTTCATCATTAGCGAATGAATATTTTGTTATTATAGAATCTTCCACAAGCACTTGCTGAGGCAATGATGCGGCACCAAATAATAATTGTTCTCTATTCATTTCGATAAATATGGTTTCAGTGTAAGGAGTAAATCAAGAATATATAAATAAATAATCAAATAACACAAATTTGAACTGTGAACGTCAACTGATTTTCATGTTTATTACGTTAAAATTACGCGCATGCGCACGTTACCTCAAGAACAATTAGGAGTTTCCGATATATATCCATCCCCCTTTGATTTCGGAATTTTTTAGGGTGTGTCAGCAATATAGGAGTATTACATATATGCTTGTTACACAATTTTATGCGCCGAAGAGTAAAAGTGGTCCTTTGTTTCATAGCCAACTAAGATAGGTTTCGATATTACTAATTGTAAGTAGGTAGTTATAACTGATAAGGAAATTATTATTGATAATGTTTTTGTTATTATCTGTTATGGCCACTACCTTGGTCCGTCAAAACTCTTCAATTTCAACATAAGAAATGCATATTGTTACAATTGAATTTTTGAAGATAATTTATAAAAACTCGTACAGTTGGGGATAACGCCATCTGCTACTTTTCTTGAAAACTAACCGTTAGTACAAATTGTGACGTTCAAAGCAGCGCTTTAAAGTTTCTAAAATTCAAGTAATTCCTATAGCGGTCACCTTTAAAATTTAAAAATATGTTCATTAAATTTCCCTTTTCTTTGCTACTTTAGTTATAAACATTTTTTCGCCACTCTTACTGGAACAGCCCGTATATAATCGAACATAAAATGATAGAAAACCTCTGCGATTATGCTCTGAATTTCGAAAAATAAAATACTTTAACTCTTAATCCTGGGTTTACAAACACTTTTATAAAAGACATTAATTTACGTATTTTTTTTTTTTTTTCCGAGGTGAAAACCTTTATGGTCACCATATGCTTGGATCTATCGCAAAATGGTAGTGTGGGACTCCCGGTATGGGGTGTGCAATCCCGGTTTACCCACCAAAACACCTCATTCTTCTCCTTCGTGCCCCCGGAATCCGCGGCGTGGCATATCTTCAGGCAGCACGACGAGTCTCTTAACAATCCCCTCAGTCACGGGTCTACTTATCGACAGTCAGGTCTTCAGTTCAGGGTGTCAGTTGGTATACCATGTTCTTCGTGGGTCCTCTTTAATTGTCGCTCGATCTTCTCCCTGTCCGACAGAATACGTTTTATGTAGGTGGATACACTTCTCCAGTTCTTTTCAGAGGACAACATAATGTTTACGACGTTCTCCCTACTGACCTCCATCCCCACTTCGGCCACCAGCCGGGCTCTAACGGACTCCCAATTATTACAGCTCATAACTGCATGCTCCGGAGAGTCAGTGGTTCCGCAATACACGCACTGATCATCCTCAGTTAACTTGAATCTTTTTGTATAGCTCCGGAAATGTCCGTGGCCGGACAAAAACTGGGTGAGGTAGTAATCGGTTGTCCTATGTTTACATTCAACCCACCGCACCAGGTCGGGTATGAGGGCCCTGGTCCATGACGCCGTGGCGGTCTCTGTTTCCCACCTATTTTGCCACTCAGCTAATGTACGCTGTCTTGCTTTCCTTCTGTCCGGGATCTGTTGCTGCTCCTTGGACATAAAGAGTTCACGCTGCTCCCGGACCAAGAGTGTAATTGGAGGTATTCCTGCTATGGCTTGTATCCCAGCCGTAGAAATTGTTCTGTAGCCACTAGCTACCCTTAAGAGAGCCCTTCTTTGTAGGCGCTCCAGAAGATCTCTGTACTTTCTACTCACTAGGACATGCGACCAGACTGGACATGCGTACATTATCTGAGATTGCACAACCCCGTATAGGGCTTCCCTTTTACTTCGACTAGGTCCACCCACGTTCGGCATGATTCTGGACAGCGAGGCTAGGCTAGTGTCTGCACGCTTCACGACATAGTTAATATGAGGCCAGAACGTTAACTTGTTATTGAGTATGACGCCTAGGTATTTTATTTCCCGTTTCGGGTGAATTCTGTTTCCTAGAACTTTGAAGTATATGCTTTCTCGCTTTCTAGGGCCCTTAAGGATCGCGGCTTCGGTCTTGTGGGGTGCCACTTCCAGTTCATGATTCTCCATCCAGGTCGTTATCTCCTCGATGGCTTCGTTGGCTTTAAACATAAGGTCTCTCTGGTCCTCGGCTTCGACCACTATCGCAAGGTCGTCGGCATACGCTAATGACATTACGCCCTCTCCTAATTCCACATCAAGGACGCCGTCGTACAGTATATTCCATAATGTGGGTCCCAGGACTGATCCCTGTGGAACCCCAGCCCCAATGTCCAACTCGGTTTTATTCAGAGTAATCTTTCTTTCCCTGAAGTATTCTCTAATGATATTTATCAGGTATTGAGGTATGTTTCTTTTCAATTAATTTACGTATTAATAATAACAAAATTTCATCCAATTTTGGCTGAATAAAATATTCATTTTTAATTACTTACATTTTCGTGTTGGTTAGTTGCTTTCCTGGGAGTCGACTAAACACGCTAAACGATAGTTACTTTTACCTACCTTGCCCAACACTAATGTAATGGCTTATAACATGCTAACCCCGCATGTTATAAGCCATTACAAAGAATGCATATGCATTCTAGATCTTCCCGGTTGAAGTAAATCAGTCTCTTTCCCCCATATAAAGTTTTTCACTTCTTCTACATTTACCTAATACCCATTTTTAGTTATCCCCTTCCAATATGTTACTTCTGCTTTCTATGTCAGTTAATCTTTTGATTTGTCAACTGTGATCCATTTATATCAGATCAGCTGTAGCTTAGGATGGGAGGAAAATAATAGTTCAGTTAATCATTTATCACTCATCAACTAAATGAAAGTTTCTTTTTAAATAGGAACAATGCATTTCACTGTTAAGTTTGCACCTAAAACATTATTTGAATCTCAGACATTTTTAATTTAACATTTCTTTGCATTTGTTTTGTATCAGTGCGTAATATTTGAAACTACAGAAAAGTTTTTTGAGTATAGGCTTATTTGACCTTTCCAAAGTTATGGAGATCCCTTTTGTGCAAGAAGACACTCCCTAATTTTACATTCCTAATTAAACCTATCATCTTTGAGAGCGCCTTCACGCAACTATCTGTTCCTTTAACTTTTCAATTTGTTTTTATATCGTTATATCCATGATTCACTTTCACGCATTAAATTACTAGTAATGCTTCGTATTACACATTATTGCATATACATTTATGTTTGGCACACCCTGTATATGCACACTTACAGACACAGACCTTTGCGTAGTTTTGCGTACACGTAATGGTAATGTGAAAGGAACTCGACGCATTTGCGTTCGCCTGCTGTTCTGATGCGGGCCTTGGCCTTGCCGAGTTTTAATTATGTTTATATTTGCCAGGGAGATGTTCATTAGAAGCGATGGTGCTATGATGAAGGAGATAATGATGTGGGTTCTCAGTCTGCTAGAGATATAAAGTATCTTACTGTTTACACAAAATTAAATACGTATGTTCGTACACGTATTTAATATGTACGATTTATGGCGGAGATTTGAGTTTTCACTTTATTCAAGTTTATTTATAGATACAACACCAAACTGTTACTGCAACGAACACTATCGAAGACTGTTTTTTGACGGTTTCTGTCGAGTTTTTGCTAATATCTCGGAAGGTGGGATTTTATCAAAATGCGGTTTTCACCATTCGATTCCGCTTTGTAAAATACCTCTTTTAGGTGGTGATGACTAATCTTTTCAGATGTCTTTCAACAATTTGTGTAACGTTTTCGCTATTCTCTCAAAAGGCGAAGGTTGTTTAGACCTTTAATGCATCTATATACTTACAGAGAAGGGACCTGTTTTGGATACTGAATGAATTTCGTTTATCTAAACTTTTTGTTACAATCTTTTCAAATCCAGTTCGTGAAAGCCTAAACAGATCCACTTATGGCATAAAGCTCGGTAGTTCCGCATTTTATGCGAAACATTAACTCTGTATCAATTTTCCATTTCATTAAACAAGTCCGAGGATATCCTCCGGGATCATCCCAGGGTCATATGACCCTGGTCCAGCAGTTTTCAAGCAAATTATCATACGTTAGCAGCTACTTCTTTACAAAAAATTGAATTTATAATGCTTGTTAAAGGATAATATGCAAAAAAATTTAGTGAACCATAAGTTTACAAATAGAAAACCCATTGTATTAATATTTTCCTATATAAATGCGTTATGTTATCATTATTTACGTTCATATTTTATCTTCCATATACAAATCATATTTAAGGCGCCACTGGCAAGAAAGTCAACGCTAAAACGTCAACCCGCCGAAAAATTGGCAAGGCGAGGAATTCAAACTGTTAAGTTATTGCGTTGCCAAAATCTCACTCACTCAATTTTTTTAATAATTATGTATCTGACAGAATTATCCCGGTTTTTAAAAACTTATTATATAAATTAATGTAAAAGGTACAATAATTCCAACGAAATTAATAGTTTAATTGTGTTATGTTAGACCGGAAGATTATCCGAAGGACCTGCATGAAGTCGATTGAATTGATCCGGTTGCGAACGCAATCGAACGGCATAAGATGGGGGCATAAGAGGGGAGGGAAAAAATTGCGCGGGTAAATAGACGCGTTAAAAATTTGGGTTATTAAAAATTAAGATACAAGTATTAACCAGAAAGAGTCTATTACCTAAAATAATATCATTTAGTAAAGATGACTCGCCCGAAAGTGACAGTGTTTATTCCCGAGATCGATTCTTAATTTAAGACGAAACAAAACTGATGGATTTATTAATGTCCAGTAAAGCAGATATCAACGAGAGTCCGACCAAACCACAATTCGAATCCATCAGACATCGAGAAACGGCCGATTCCTACATTGAAGAAGTTTCTATCAGGATACCAGGCTTGTAACAGAATTTTATTAGTCTTTAGGCTTTCACGGCCGTCGTTGCTGGCTGCTCTTCGGTTCTCGGGTTCTCTGCCGTGTAGAAAGTCGATCATCTTGTCGTGATCTTCTTCAGAAGTGAAGAAGATCACGACAAGATGATCGAAACGTCAAGTAATTTAAACTTTCTACACGGCAGAGAACCCGAGAACCGAAGAGCAGCCAGAATTTTATTAACTACAAGACTATTCAAACTCAACTACGATTCAAGACGTGAAAAACTAACAGTGAGTTGTGTTTACACCATTATTTATTAAAAGGTATTTTAAGTTGCGGAACGTAAGAATATCATTGTTCTTGTTGTAGAGATTATAGTAGTCATAAAGTAATTTTTCATGTTACGACAAATTTATTTATAGAATCCTATTGAATCTCTTTATATTCATTAGTTCAGAATCTAGAAGATTAAAACCGGTCAAATGATTTAATTTTAATTAGTTTTACAATTAAATAAACAGAGCTCGAATCAATAATTATAGGTTGATTTTACTGTTTCTGTTTTTGAATCACGACTTACAAATGTGCTTACGGATTAATGCTGAAGATTTGGCGGCAACAATTCGTTACCAATAAGTTATTTTAAAATGCAAGAGTAATTTTTCATTGTGTCCAACGTAAATAAGACTGCAATAAGCTAGATTTAAAATAAATTTCACGGTAAGTGACGCAATCTTGTATTTTTCAATCGAACCCTGAAAGCGCCCTGAGAATAGATTTGATTATATTTCTTATTCACGAGATTCTTTAGTTTATAATTTTTCCGGAAATATTTTCATCGGAAATTTATTTTAATTTAAATTTTATTATATTACAATATTATTAATATAAAATTAATTTCTGCATGTAAGCTGTGAATACCCGATCTACCGTCTATATTAGCACATATAAATTACCCACATTATAGTTCCTTAATCCAGTAACAAAAGCGTTAATTATACCACGGAAAACAGATGAAGCTACTAGACACGTTCTATACCATCAAGCAACATTAATTTAAGTGATGTTGCCTGGTTTACTGGTTTATTATGTTCTATTTACGGACCTGGTTCAACTATAGGCAACACCTTTAAACCTCCGATGAAAGCGAGCTCGTATTTTCGTTTTGTCATCGAAATTATAGCCGTCCGCATCCCTGATATCGGCCTAATGCCTCCACTGATCCCCTTTCCGGTTAATATCGTTATTAATTTCTGTACCTTTTCATACGATGCCGCGCCGCGTTTTAATAATAGAGGCGTCATTAGCGGATCACGTTACCTATAATACCGGCCGACTAATTTTAGGCGTAGCTCCGTCGAACACACGTTCGATAGAATTCAATTAAGCCACGATATCGAGTTAATAGATGTGCTATAAGAGAAGGAAGATCGCGGAAGAATGAAGACGGGGAAGGTAGGATATGAGTGGGAAAGTCTTATCGAGGCAGGTGCATGCCTCTGTGTTTTCCTTGTCTTAAAATGTATACTAGCAGATCGATTTATGGTATAATAATACATGCAATAATGAAAGAACATATCTTTGTGGTGAACATGGTGGTAAAGCGATGTTCGAGAAGGAATGGAATCCCTGTACTTGGTTATTTAATAAGTTGTTTTTAACCCCTTAGCACCGTGTTTGTTCTTATGATCACGGAAAACACTTAGCGCCAAAAAAAGTTTATAACATTTACTACACAGATAAGGCGAACCTTTCGCTCAAGAGGCTAGGGGGGAGGTGTTTATACCTGCTAGATATGCATTTAGAATATTATTTTGGGGACCCCTTAGTTTTGTGTGTGCAATGGAACCGAGTGCAAGTACACATATTGACGCGGATGCCGATTTCCGTTTTCGGTAAGTGCATATTGGTTTACGTATGTATTTTGTTTAAAAGTGAAACAATTGCTTGTATACAGTATGGTAATGATCCCTGAACAAAATTACTCCAGCTATAGCGGCATGACATCAGTAGAAACTTTTCAGCTAATATTTAATGAAGAAATCATACAACTTATAGCCAGCGAATCCTCAAAATATGCTCTATTTAAAAATTACAGAGATCCACGTATCTCACAAGAAGAAATAAAAGTTTTTGTAGCAATTTTGTCAGGGTATATCATTGTTCCTAGTAAACGGTTTTTTTGGTTTTTTCTCAAGATACTAGAAACGAACTTGTATTTAACAGTATGAGAAGAGATCGATTATCAGAAATATGCCGATGTATCCATTTTTCAGATAACAATAGATGCGACGATTTTGATAAGATGTGGAAGTTGAGACCACTAATGAATAAGTTACAAACGCGATTTCTGAGACTGTACCAGCCAAAAGAACACATGAATGTATGATAGGATATTATGGAAGGCACAATTGTAAACAATTTATACGAGGAAAACCAATTCGCTTTGGATATAAAATTTGCTATTTCAATACACCCTAATTTTGATGTGTATCAAGGCAAGAATTCGAAAGGAAATAACAACTACGAAAAGAATTTGGTAAAGCTGCTGCACAATTAGTTCAAATGTTAGATGAACTAACCCAGTGTATTAAAAATTTACCAATTAAATTATACTTCGATAATCTGTTTACAGGTATGTCGTTACTGAAACATCTCAGGGAGCGTGGTTATGCTCACAGGTACTATTAGAGAAAATAGACTTCCAAAGGAATGTCCTCTAACTCCTTCAAAAGTTTTTAAAAAAGAAAATGGGGGAACAGAAAAGCTGTATTGACGAAAACATCACTGTTGTAAAATGGGTTGATAATTCTGTGGTAACAATTGCTTCCACCTGTCACCGTTTACAACTTCTTAGTACTACAACGCGATACAGTCGCACAGAAAAGAAAAAATCCGAATAAGTCAACCAGCATTGATAATGAATTATAATAAAATTATGGGTAGAACCGACCGTATAGATGAAAATATATCATAACTATAGAATAGGAATTAGGAAAAAATAGTACTGGCCCTTGTTTACATGGGCTACAACTTTCACAAGGATTCTAGTTCGGATATTAATGTATTCCTCTTGTAAAATGTTCCACAGGTGGTCTACGGAGGTAGGGCATACTTTTCGGATCCTCCTATCCAATTCATCCCATAACAGTTCTATGGGGTTCAGATCGGGGCTTTGCGGTTACCATGTCGTCATTTGTAAAGTGCCATTATCTTGTTCTTTATTTAAGAAACTGTTACATATCACACCTGAGTGTTTGGGGTCGTTGTCCTGCATGAATACAACATTTTCGCCCATTAAAAATTACCCAAATGGTATTGCATTTTCTTGCAATATTTCTAAATAACCCTCTTTTCGCAAAATACTTTCGATTCGCTTCAAGTTTCCTGTACTGGCGTAGGAAAAACAACCCCAAGTAAGCACTGAACTTGCTTAACAGTTGGCACTACGCAATCCTTCAATATTCTCTGGCCTTTCGCTTTTCTTACAAAAACGCGCCTTGATTGTCCAAACACCTCAAACCTTGCCTCATCAGTCCATAGCAGCCTTTTCCAAGCAGATTTTCCAATTTCTGTGTTTCTGGCTACCATGTAGCCGTTTTTGCTTGTTTCTCCGTCGAAGTAGGGGTTTTTTGGTGCAATGCGGCCGTGCCTCCTATTTCGCCTGTTCTGCAATTTTATACGCTCATCGTCGGCAGTTGTTATTCTCTTACGACCTGGACGTACTCGATCTCTTATACTGCGTCTCCGTTGATGTCTCGGAATGATATCACTAACAGTCGATTTATTAACATGTGTCTTTTCGGAAATATGACGTATTGAATAACCTTCTCGAGGAAAAGCAACAATTACAGAGCGCTTTTCTAAACACGTCGGTTTTCTTCTTCGCATTTTAATAACTAATCAGGTTTACACTAAAAGATACGCTCTTAACACTAACGCACGCAGAAGCAGGTTTATTTAGAAACTAAAGCATTTATACCCTTTTGGGGTGGCCTATTCCCACCCCAAAGAGTATTGTAAATTTATTACCTGCAATATTGTCGGAAAAATAATGCTACTTGTGGCGGTGAGGATTATTCTGGAAATTACCATAATGCGTCATAAAATATAATAGGTTTATGGAATGTATTTGTTAAACAATTCTACATAAGCGATTAAGAAAGTCGTTTTCCGATGTCAATCAACTTTGCAACATGTTAATTGTGGTTTTGCTTCCAAGCTGGCTATCAATCTCTTTTTTGACCATTTCGTTGCATCTATGTGGTATTCGTGCCATTGCAAAGCTTTGTTTTGCTTAACTTGCTGCTTTTATGTTGTTGTTTCTTATCTATAATTGTATTAGAATGGCATAATTTTTTATGAATCTAGTGTATTTCTTGGAACACATGTAATCAGTTTGTATTACGTTCCATAATATTAGCAATTTTGTCAAACTTTTGGACATACGCACTCTTTTCAATGAAGTTAATTACTTCATAAAGTATTAGACATGTGGACACCATACTGATGTGGATACAAGTACATGGTCATGGCATTAAAAGCGGCACCAGTAATCACAAAATTATATACAGGGTCTTCAGAAACGCATGTCCAATATAAATATCTTTAAAAAAAAAACTTTTTTCTGTAGAGGAACGTGGTGTTTTTCATCGCAGAAATGAATGCGGCGCAAAATTCTGCATCGATCGGTATTATGATTTGGTATATCTATTTCTGGTGGCTAATATTAACCCTTATTTCATAAAATCACCAAAGCTTCTAGTTTTAAGCAAATAAAATTTGTTTTTTTTTTTTTTTTTTTTTAATTCAAATGCATATGCAATTGAATTGGACTCTGTATACCTACTACAGATGTTTGAGTGGTTTTAAATCTATCGGTGAAGAGATGCAGATTTCCTATATATCGATGTGTATGATAGAGATGCAACAACCAAAAAGAAAATTGTCCTAACAAACGCACAAACATTTAATCTTTTTTTTTTTGCTTTTTACTTTACGTCATCACCAGCTCGCGTGCGTTCACTTCGTATGTATATATGTGTCTTAATCGGCCGCTCCCCTACTTAACAGAATGACACGATCAACAAAAAACCAATCGTCGAAGAAAATCGACTCGTTACACTAAAAGAAATACATAGAAAAAATGTAGTAGGTATCTGCTAGCCGCATTAGTGGCACTGGTCGTTACATCATTCTTTACCGTCGTCATTTTGATACGCCGACATGTTTTATAATTAGCTCCACAGCGCGAAAGGAAGTGCACCCAGGATGATATAATACCGAGTCGTCCTATCTACCACCTGCTCTCTCTCTTCGTAAAGGATTTCTTATTATCTTGTCGCTTATTTTCCCAGCCTCCACTCCGAAACGATTTACTCCCATAAGAACTTTGGATCTTGATAAATCCTAACTCGGAAAATTGATAGTTAAATTAAAATCGTACATACTTGCATGATACATCCGGAGACACGTAAAACTTGTACTCGATAAATAGCCTTAGATGGCATTCAATTAAATTCTATCGGGTGAATTGATTTAGTTTATTCGCCACAGTGTATAAATTAAGATCAAGCGATTGGAAACAAGTACATACGTAGATTCTAGAGGCGTTGTGCATTTTGAGATAGGTGAATAATTATTTTTAATTAACTCTTTTATATTGATTTTCTTTTCTTTTTATTTTGTTTGTGTTTTAAGATATGTTAATTATTTTTCTTCTATTACAGGTATGATTAATTTCCATCTTTCCATTAGTATGAAGTATGATTATTGGTAAGTTCATTTAACAAAATACTTATAACTTATATTAGGTACAATTTAGATTAATATTGACAAAACTTAATTTGTGTTTTTAACTAGTTTTTATAATTTCTACTTTTTGTTATAATGTCTGCCACATGTTGCCTCAAAAGCTCTTCAAGACCTGAATGAAAAGCTTTGTTTTTTTTCTATAAATACATATTTATAGAGGCACAAAATTAAAGTGAAGCGCAAACAACAAACCAATTGCAATATATTCTTGGAATTTACATAGGTATGTACTATGGTGATGATTACCTTACTATTAGCAATAACAAATTTGTATTCCATTTTCACCTAAAACATGAACTATCTCGAAGTAATAATTTGAAATATTTATTATTCCTCAACATTAGTACTACTTGACGATAATATTAATAAAAGCTTCGAATATCGAAATCGCATCGCATCTGCTGTTTATGTAGAATATTAAAACAAATATAGCAAAACTTTTCGGGGTCGTCTATAAAAGAA
This sequence comes from Cetonia aurata, assembly GCA_949128085.1. Lineage (NCBI taxonomy): Eukaryota > Metazoa > Arthropoda > Insecta > Coleoptera > Scarabaeidae > Cetonia > Cetonia aurata. The sequence goes on along the minus strand of OX421882.1, from coordinate 10,734,876 downwards.
TTCGCCACCAATGATATTAGAATTCTTTGCAAATAATCCATGATTAATCTTCGCCGCCTGTTTTGTAAATATTTGCTGCAGCGATTGATTATGTTTACATTAAAAAAGATCCGGATATTTATTTATAATTTGCATCTTATTTAATTTAAAGTTGGTGTCTGAATAGCAATAAGTGCAACATAAAAAATAGTATTGTTTAGTGATTATACAGAAAACAAAAATTTGTGTACCGTTCGCAAACTGATATTTATTTTTCCAACAGACATATAAACCTTAAATTAATAATACACCAAAATAGGTGTAAATAACAGTAATGAAATGGTAATAACAATAATTATAGGAGTAACAACATAGTGTTACGATTAGTAATTTAAACGGCAAGGTATGAAAATAAAACATTTATTGACAAAAATTCCATATGACGATTTGGTTTTTTTGGAGATAAACGGAGTTATAAAAGGGCAATAGAACATTTTCCGGAAATTCAAGAATGTCTTCCTCAAGAATTTCTAGGTACCTGCGTGCCCCTGCGTACCCCTTCATGCATTCAGTAAACTATACGTCCACCCAAAATGAAACATAAAACATCCACTTCGAAGCGTCCTTGTTGTGCCTTTTCAAATATCAAATGTTGATTTTCTGCTGACCAATTATTGGGACGATTAAAAACTCTCGCACATAAAAAATAAAACATTCGTTCATCAAACCCCTTCATGCATTTAGTAAACTATACGTCCACCCAAAATGAAACATAAAACATCCACTTCGAAGCGTCCTTGTTGTGCCTTTTCAAATATCAAATGTTGATTTTCTGCTGACCAATTATTGGGACGATTAAAAACTCTCGCACATAAAAAATAAAACATTCGTCAGACCAGATGAAGTTTTCCAAAAAATTCGTTGGCTCCGATTCTTTGCAGATACCATTGGCAAAACCTTATTCTCCGCAGTGCAATCGTTGAACTATTTGAAATTTATATGGATGATACTTAATTCTTTTAGAATTCTTTGATGGTTAGATTTCGCTGCACACACATCTGATTCTTTAGTTTCCCGGTGTGTTTAACTAGATTGTCAGTGAAACAAGCAAAAGTGTCTAGAGAAGGCTGTAGTGAAAATAATTCTGCGGTATGTGTTAAAGTGAAACGTCTCACTTCAATAGCAAATCAAAAATCGAAAAGCGTAGTTCACCTAACTCTCCGAGTATAAAAATACTCGATTCTTCTCACTACTTTCTGGATAGCGACTTTTATTCGATTACTATGAAGTACTATAAGCATGATAACGATTCGTTTGTACTCGATCCAAGGTAGCGTATAAAAGGACTCCTACTTTCACTGGATTCTACATACAATCACTATTCTGCAGTTAGTGCAAACAGATTATTCGAACAAAAACATAAAATCTTGTCACCTAATAAAATTGTAATCACATGCCCCGAAATATTAGCCATCATCGAGACATTAACCGAATCTCGGCAAAAATTTTAATTCAATAGTTTATCACGTGTATTTGCCCAAATTTTTTATCCTCAATGCATCTTCCCATTGCTTTCTCGTAATCGAATTTTCGTTGGAGTACTTACCATTCAAGTATAGTATACGTTTGCATGCTCGCGTGAAAAGTGTTCGCGCCATCTCATTAAGGAGGTGAATCCGTGCGTGAAGCTCGCGCTTTAGAGCGCGCTAAGATGAGAAAATGAATGTAAATGGGGATCAGACTACCAGGAGGTACTGCATACAACGCGGTGTAAGTACGTACACCTACGCATTGAAAAAAATTGCTTACTTGAGCGAATAATCTCAGAGCTTCTTCGAATTTACTAGACGATTGATTGGCACAAAGTGTCAAAGAATATAAGTGGGTGTCGGAATTGCCGGTTCTTCTGAAAGGAGGACCGAATTCAATTTATATTTCGCGTTAAATTTTCTATTTCTTTTTTTTTTATCATTAACGCAAAAAGTACTGTTTCAGAATTCCAAGTACGTTCAACAATAACCGCATTTAAAAAGTCAATTACATAAGAACAATTTGCGTATATACTATACAGCCTGTTAAAAAAAGGTTGTCGGATATTTTACCCAATTATAGTACTGGTGGAAATAAACAAAAAAGTCTTAGTCAACATGGATCCGCAATTCAACTGTTTTTGACATATAGTCGATTGCATATTTTAAAATAAAAAAAAACATTTTTCGGTTTTGAGAATAGTTCCCTTTGTCAAACAACTGATTGTGACTTAAAATTAGTTCTGTCAGACATCTGTCATCAGATTATTTATCATTTGCGTCTTTTTTTTGTTCTCAAATTATGCATAAGTACACAAATGCAGAAATGGCCGATATGCATTTTATGTACGGTCGTGCAAATGGTAATGCCACTGAAGCACGGCGTATGTATGCCGAAGAATTTCCAAATCGGTTGTTACCGAGTGATAAGATTTTCTCAAGACTTCATATCCGGCTGTCCGAAACTGGTTCATTTAAAATTAATGGTGGTTCTGGTAGACCTAGATCAGTTTCTTCTCCCGCAGTAGAATTAGATATTTTGAGACGGGTAGAAGACAACCCAAATATTAGCACCCGAAGACTTGCCGCAGAACTGAACGTCAGTCATCCTCTCATTTGGAGAATTCTGCGGGAACAGCAGCTCTATCCCTACCACATTCAACGCGTGCAAGTTCTTGCTCCTCTCGATTATGATGCACGTAGGGTTTTTTGTCATTGGGTTTTACGAAAGCTGGCAGACACTTTTGCGACTCAGATTTTATTTAGTGACGAGGCTGGGTTTACAAGAGACGGAATATTCAATTTTCATAACAATCACGTCTGGGCAGATGAAAATCCCCATGCTGTTGTTGAACTGCATCACCAAAACCGTTTTCCGCTAAATGTTTGGCTTGCTATTTTTGGAGACTGTTTAATTGGTCCAGTATTTCTCCCTAATCGTTTAACGGGACAAGTATACTTGGATTTTTTAAGAAATGAATTACCCGTTTTGTTGGAAGACGTGCCACTTTTTAACAGATTAAATATGTGGTTTATGCACGATGGAGCTCCTGCGCATTTTTCCATCGTAGTTAGAAATTTCTTAAATCAAGATTACAACGAGATATGGATAGGACGGGGTGGACCAACTGCATGGCCTCCTAGGTTCCCTGACCTGACACCTCTAGACTTCTATGTTTGGGGGCATCTAAAACAATTAGTGTACGCACGATCGGTAAACAATTTGGAAGAACTCAGGCAACGAATCGTAAATTGTTGCGAGGAAATTCGGAGGACTCCAGGAATTTTCGAAAGATTGCGTCGATCTTTCATAAGAAGGTGTGAAGCGTGCTTAAAAATGAACGGTGGACATGTAGAACAATTTCTTTAGTTTTACTTTAAATAAACATTTGTTTAATTTACATTGCGATCAGAATTTCTTTGAAAATTTTTATCCTACTAAAACAATATGCAATCGACTATATGTCAAAAACAGTTGAATTGCGGACCCATGTTGACTAAGACTTTTTTCTTTATTTCCACCAGTACTACAATTGGGTAAAATATCCGACAATCTTACACACTGTATAGTATAGCGTGTGCTACTCCACGTGGCAATAAAAAAAGAATGAATAAAAACGTAGGTCACGCTTCAATGAAATTTCTAAGAAATTCGTAGCGTTGAGAAAACAGGAAACGGTTCATTCACTTTCTCGTCGGTGGAAAAAAAAGAAGAAGAATGAAGATGGAAACAAGAGAACCGAGAAACTCGAGTTAACAAGTTTACAGAACCGTCATTCCCCAGTCAAAATATCCGCCGACTCGAATCGTTTTTGTACATCAATGTGCTGTAAAATGTGGTAGCTTCAACAGAAAAGAAAAAAAAAAACAACACAAAAAAATTCCTTCATCACGTGTATCTGTATGAATGTCGATGAGTTTTATTGATTGAATGGACCTGTTAAGCTTTAATATATTAAACTTATTTGAGAAATATGTATCGCTCTGGAGGCAGGAACTGTACTATAAAAATGTACGTAACTTTACAACTATATCGCTGCTAAGGCAAGAGAAACCCGGGTATCATATCTCACAATCCCCACTTAACAACGTGGAAAATATAAGTAAGTAAGTATTTTGCTAGTATCTTCCCTATCTTTTTCCTTCAAATATGTAGATTGCAAACTTATAAAATATACTAATCACATAAAGGCCATTGCTAGTGGATATATGGTATCACTTCCACAATGTTAAGAATATGTAGTCCATTCATCATTTGCTAAATAACACATTATATTATTAATTTCTGTCTAGTTTGTATCTGAATATATGGAAACACGCGTTAATAACCCACATTCCAAAAGTGTCGAAATCGAATGAACTAAAAGGCCTAAGATCCATGAATCTACTGCTAACCCCATCTAAAAATCATGGAAAGAATTCTGGAAATATATACTTATAAATAATAAAAAAAAATATAAAGGTTTTGTTAATATCCATGACGTTGTACTCGAAAATAATGGAAAAATAATTAATGTTTATAATGCAAATATATTTCTTTTATTTGCCCGGCCTGACAGAGCAGAGGTTGTGCAGCATTTGTAAAACTTGTCGAAAATATTTTCTCTCAAAATGAAGAATAGTGCTGTAATTAAAGATCAAATCTTTGCCGGGATACTTGCCATATACTTGCAAAAATCAACGTCAAAGAGAGTTCATATTTAATTTTGGCTTCTACCAAATTATACTAAATAGGGTTCAATGACATAATGTATGATATATTAAAATACAATATCCTGCGGAAGTATACTGATTAGAGTACTTAAAAGCATTAAAGGAGGAAGTGATTTCCTGAACTGATTTCCTTTAATTCATTCAAATTCTTTCACACCATACCGGTTAACATACTCATATCTACCACGTTCACTTGAAGTTAAATTACCAGAATGCATATTTAGTTGTTGTTGTACATGTAGTACCAATAAACTAAAATTCCAACAGCATCATACCAAAGATATCACTTATTACGCAGCGTAAATCTATTAATAGAAACAATATCTTTATCCTGTTGATTCTCAAAAACATATAACTCTATGCTTTTGCAATAACAATCAAACAAAGAACACCTTCCATTCAAGTTTCTAATACCAGTTATATCTTCTTTAGTTTCAAAATCAATGGCAACATTATTTACAAACTCCTTATAATGTATGCATGTATAGGTGTGTTGTACGTATGAATACAAGTGACAGGTCGACAGGTGGCAAACGAAACCAAACCTTTATCTTTACCATAAGAAATTTAATAATGACTTCCACACTACCTTTCGAATACGTTAACAAAGATCGAGCCTTGATATTGTCCTCAAATAGGGCTTTGTTGACTGAATTACAGGTATGCATCATTTATGTATAGAAATAGCAAGGGCATATCGAATGACTCTCATGTTAAATCTCCAGCCACTTCAGAATTACAGAAAAACCAGTCCTTTACTTAAAGTAGAAGTGTGTCCGATCTACGCATTAATAGAATTGTTTTTGCTTCAACGAAATGAAACTACAGTACTTTTACAACTGGAACTCTAATTTGAAAACTAATTGAAATGCAACAGCATATTTTTTTAATTATTGCTGCAATTAGTGTTTTTATGGGATACATAAATCAACGTAGCTCAACAATTAAAAATAGATATAATAAATGTGTGTACGCTTCATCAATTATAATAGTTCAGTTTATTTCCATCATATAAAATCCTTATTTTACAAATAATAAAAGACGAAGAAGCAAATTACGAAAATGCGTTTGCTATATGATCGAAAATAGCGCTTCATTAATTTACTCGCACGTAATATATCCTCCCACATGCAGATTACACGCGTGTTTGTTTAAACATACGCGCCGAAACAAACAGGTAAGTTTTTATTCTTCTCCCGCGAAATATTTGTTATAGATACAAAATGAAAATATTTAGCGAGTTGAGTTTATATTCGCGGAACGCTCGACTGAGTCAGTAAATAAGGTAGTTCCGAAAGAGTAACGTTCACCGGTTTTCTCAGATCGAAATTGTTTATGTTAAAATCGACGATATAAACCTAATAAAGTTGTCTACGTTTATGTGCATTTCCTAACCTTTTACCAGCCGATAATGTAAACGGTTTTTTTTTTGCCGAGGTCCGCCAGATCATTCGGCGAAACTTTTGAATCAGAAATGAATCACGTTTTATCATCTTGTTGAAGGAGTAGTTAAATTCTCTTTTATTTTATTCAAAGCACATTCACTTATAACTTTTCGGATTTTTTTTACGTAATCAGCTATCAGAATTTAAACTATTTTTGCATGTAAAGTGACACCAAATATAATACAATTGTAGTAAGTATATAAAGATTTCCTAAAAACGAGCAAATTTGAAATGAATTAAACAATTATAAAGTCAAGTTCGAACAAATCTTGGATCAGCTTGAATCAGCTTTTGGATTTTCTACCACAACTGTAAATTTAATGCCTTCCTATACCTGCAGTACAGATCCGCGTACATGTGCTACAATGGTTTTCTCTCAGATACTTTCATAGCTACCTCAGGAGTTCCACCAGGCTCCAATCTAGGACCGTTATTATTTAATATCTACATGAATGATCTTTTAACATCTATTACATGTAAAGTCCTAGCTTATGCGGATGATTTGAAAATATTTAAAGAAATTACCTCGCACGACTGCAGTGTACTCCAAAGAAATCTAGAAGTAATCAAGAACTGGTGTACGGTAAACAAAATTAGGCTTAATATCAACAAATGTGCTGTAATGAGCTACACCAGGTGTAAATCGCCTATTATTCATTACTACAGCTTGGACCAAATCGATATCGCAAGGCATACTAAGATCAAAGACCTGGGAATACAGTTTGATGCCCACCTTCAGTTTTCTAAGCATATAATAATAATAATATGATAATAATAATAATATGATTTATTTCCTACAGGTAAAACCCAATTACAGGAAATAGACTTACAATGTGCACATCTACGATAAATTTACTAAATATTCTAAGTAGTTACAGAAAATCTTACAAACTAGAAAAGTATCATTAAACCTAAAAGAAACTATACAAAATAACTATAAGCATATTTTACAATGCTACTTAAACTATCGCTATTGATGTCGCAAGTATTAGATATTCTATTATAGTATTCACACATCAAATAAATAGGAGATCTACGCAAAACATTAGACCGATGCAAATCACAATAAAAAGTTGGGTGAAAACGTGAGTTTAACCTTGGAATACTAAAATTCAACTTGTGTAAAAGCCAAGAACAATCAATTCTACCACGAATCAGATGAAATAGGAATTTAATTAAGCTAATAATTCGCCTTACATGTAAAGAATTAAAATTGAATTTTGTTAAAAGTAGGCCATAATCAAACCCTCTCGCTGGATACGTTCCTTCAGCTAAGTAGTATAGAAATTTCAAAAATCGTCTTTGAACCGACTCAAGAGTATTAATATGTGTAGAGTAAATTGGAAACCAGACAATTACAGCATATTCTAGCGAATTAATGAATTGAACAAAGTGCTAAGTGTAATAGTGTTTTGAAAATCTCCGCAATTGCGATAAATGAAGCCGTAGAGTTTAAAACATCGACCAACAACATCTGTAACATGATTGGAGAAGGATAGCTTAGAATCAAACAATATACCAAGATCTCTAACAGAGTCAGTGGAAGCTAAAACAGTACCGTCGATAGAGTAAGGGAACGCTATACGATTAATTCTCTTCGTGTATATCATGGATGAGCATTTGGAGATATTCAAAGACAGTCTACAGTTATTGCACCACGAAAGTACTGAATCAATGTCATGCTGAATAGTCTCAGCATCTACCAAAGAGTTAATCGAAGCAAACAATTTGATGATATAGAAACCATATGTAATACTGCCTCCCGAAATCTTGGATTTTTAATAAGAACATTGCGAAATTTTTCTGATATCACCGCTCTAAAAACCCTTTTTTATAGCATAGTACGAAGTGGGCTTGAATATGCTAGTGTAGTATGGTATCCTATATATACATGCCATCAGCTTGAATTAGAGAGAGTGCAGAAAAGATTTTTAAAATATCTGTCATTCAAAATTACCGCCATTTATCGTTCTTGTGGAGCGGATTACGATGACTTACTGCGAATCCATAACATTGATTCATTGGCTCATCGCAGAGATGTTACTAGCGCCAACTTTTTAATTAAATAATAATAAATAAATAAATAAATAAATTTTATTAGAACCATATTGCTGTAGCATAGTAACAAGTCAATAAATAATCTAATGCCTTAAGTATTAAAGAAATAAAAAACGCACATGTATATACTTAAAACTTAAACTTATAGATAATAAGAGTGACTCTTCGTCTTTGCCCAGTCAGGTAGATTTTCTTGTTCCTAGGGCTGGTGCAAGATACAGAAACACTTTCCTAATTCCGAAAGCAAAAACAAACGTTCTCGCAAAAGCACCATTAACACATATGGCAAGAAATGCTAATAGGTTTTTTGAAGATCCATTTATAGTTTTTCACCGCTAACTGTTGCTATCAGTTTCATAGTAGATAGCTATCTAATTCTTTTAATTAAGGAATATTCATATGTGTAATTTCGTTTTTCCCTTTTTCAATACTTATTACTAGACGCGTTATGTATTTTTTTTTGTTCTCTTGTTTTGTTTGCACTACTTGTATTTAAATATGCACTATCTCAATTATGTTTGTATATTATCCTGTTAATAGATTTTAAATCTGTTGGGTAATAAAGTTTATTATTATTATTAAAATCTAATGCTGTAGGGTATGTAATTAGAAAAGCTACTGACAGTAAGAAAGGTACTATTGTTTCTGCCAACTATGACGATAAATATTTACTGTGTAATAATTTTTTATACAAAGTTGCCATATCGGTTAGTATCTGAGAACGGGTTATTTAGCAGTAATTAGCAGTAAATATTTAGAGGTTAAATACTTTTGAACAAATTCCGAACCGACAACTCTGATAAATGCTGCAGTTGTATGATGTGCAACTGTTTTTGCTAACATTTTTTACCACAACCAGGTGGACCATAAAACGCCACGAAACTGATTGTTTCACCTAATCTTGTTCCAGCACCCAGTCCATCGACTTGTTATAATAATTTCTATACATATACAACGTTCTGCGACTTTGTATATAGCAAAAAAAAAATACAATACATAAGCAACAATTCTGGGTAACTGCAAACGGATACTGCTGATGACAAATTATACAAAAGTGATTGATGCGCTTGATCGAGGAATAAAAACGATTACTAAGAAAACAATTTCGTACAGAACAACGTCCTCTCAACAGCGTTGAGGCGCGTTTCCTCCCAGTCTACCATTGTAACAACCGAGCATTCGCAATTCACCTGCCCGAAGTGTTTTCAATAAAGAGATTACCGCAAACCGGCTAGGAGAATAACGACTTTTTAGAACGTAATTACTGTAATTCTATGTAGCGCTCTCCTGTATTTTAAATTAAATTTTGCATGCTTAAGAAAGTAATATTTCTTTATTTAGCGAGAAAATCAACGTTCAAGTTATGATTTGCGGTTTCGGAATTTACAGCAGTATAGGATCTGGTCGCATTGGCGGAAGAATAGTTCCCACAGATAATAGTTGTAAGATAATGTAAAATATGTAAGCATATGACACATTCCAGTTAATAAAATAACCTAGGATAATAATACCAACAACAATAATAATTCACACATCTTCTTGGATATTGTTAATAAAAATAAACCTTAGATCACGCTATTTAAGCTTCAATATAAGGAAATGCCATATGTGCCAGCCGGTTAGCAAATCGTTATCTATGTTGCTGCGTCACTAGATAGATTTTAATGTATTCCAAAATCGAAATTATCATATTAGGACGATTTCACACTAGATTCTAACAATAACTAATGCAACTGAGCGAATGCTAATTCTGCCCAATACAAATTTCCTCTGAGTTTATACTCCTTGCTAAACAACTTTTACTTTTAAGGGGCAGTGAAATTTCTGCCCAGTAAGAAGTCTAATCAAATCAATTCGTGTTTAAAGAACAGGCCTACAAAGATGTCATGCCCACTAAGTAATCGCGCTTACAAGCAACATAAGCCTTCTGAGTAGTCCTTCCATTATTCATTAATTGTTAATTATGTTATTTCTCGTGTCGTACGCAGAAGGATAACCGATGGTCTACGGCCCCGTTAAGCCTTCATTATCGCCCGTATTGTTTCTCCTTGACAAGCCCTGCCATTAACGCCGGAAAAAAAGGGCGTCTCTTTGAATAATTGATTAAGCAGTAGAGCGGTGCTGACGAGCTGTCCCGTTTTTCTATTAACAGAGGCGATTGTTTTGCGGGTGCAAAGCGTTTGTTAAACGAGACATGGGAAACATGTAAAGTACTAAAGTAGATTCGCTTTTCCGTGTGTTGATGTTATTGGCGCGCGTTTTACAAGCCCGTTGGATACAAGAAATTCTGTATACAAAGGAAATTAATTGAAAAGCACCCATGGCAGAAAGAAACAAGAGAATTTAACGTTATTTCATAATGTGAAATTCATAGTATGTGTGGTATTAACAGCTTGGGGGTCTGAGATTTATAAGGGGCGTTTTCAATGCATTCATTCCGCTCCCTAGCATTTCTACAGCTATGGATTGACAAAGAGTGCTTTTCACGTACAAGGTTTCATTTGTTTTTACCACTTTTGTAGCGCTCTAAGTCGGTCTTCAAATACAACTCGCGCACGTATTTCGAAAAAGGGCTTTTAGAGAATATGGTTTTGTAATTCCGATCGTAAATCGTAGTGCATTTTCACAGTGAGTTTACATGTCATTTGATTAACATAATGCACGTTTATACAAACAATTTTAAAGTAATTCACAGGAAACGAAGTAAACTTATAATAACCGAACTCGCTCGTGACTGAATGCAAAATGACAACACTTGCTGGTTTTTGTTTAAAAACGAATAATAGAAGAAATCCCATTTATGTACAGGTGTGCCGTTTGGGGCACTTTAGCAGGGTATTTCAGTTATTAAAGATAGAGAGTTACGGTTTTCGTGATAGTGTCCTACTTTTTTGTGAAACAAAAGATGCCGGAAACAAAATTTTCCTAGCCTCCTTAGTTTTTGAAATACAAGGTGAAACACCTCGTATCTCAGCTAGTGAAAAAGTAACTGCAGATACGTATTACAATAAAAACCGTATTTCTTATTTTGTAGGATTTGCGATTCATTTTTAACGATTTAACGCAAATTGACATTTTTGTCCGGCTTTTTAAAATTGCCCAACACCACACCGCTGCACCGGGGCGTTTATTTTTTGCTTTAGGCGCGGAAGGCTTTTTTTGTTCTTATTTTCATATGTTTGTGCAACATATTTTAACCATATTTTAAAATGGGAGCATCTCCAAGTTATGCTTGGTTTAAAAAATCCAAATTTTAATATTTTATATTGTTTGATAAAATGACACTTGCATATATTTGTTTATGCCACCTGTTTATTTAAGACTTTTTTGTTTTCTTCTTGCCTTCACATTCTAGTTTTTTTTAATAATTCTTATAAATTCTGTATGAAGCTATTACGAGGGTGTACGCTAGGGCTGGGCAAAATATCGATACATCGACAAGTATTCGATTCCATTAATGGTATTCCATTAATAATATCATAATCCAAAAATATTTTACCGTGTAACAATTGCAAATGTGCTGTATATGTCCCACACGCAACAAGAAGAAAAATTCCCGGAAATTTTAATCCACTTTCGACCTAATGAATAAACGCTCCCGCTGCGTAGAACATCTGTTTTATGCGCTTTCGTGCGTCTGTAATTCCCACCGCAAATTAACTTTTCTCAGAGTCGGCAAAAACCCCGCAGATTTTATTCAGTAATTTTCGCGCTTAATCATTCGAAATGTCGGCGGCCGTCGTTAATTTAGCCCGCGAATGTTTTCGGTTTTCGGCAGACCCGGTAATTGTATCAAAACATCTTCGGCATCCATAAACACAAATGCGTATCTGGCTCTCTCTAGAGGTATTTCCCCTATACCGTTGCGAAAATTCTCTGAAATCCTCGCGACCATCCGGCAATAGCGCAGCGCTGCGTCGACGCCGCTGAAAGAAAGGTTTGTAGACGGGGAAATAGCTCTATCCATTCATGAATTCAACGACTTCCTGCCCCTGGTCTATTTCGACGACGCGAATCTGCGACTTGAAAGCGCTCGTATTCGATAGAAGAAAAGGGTTCATAAAAGTTTTATCGTGTATGAAGGTAAATAGGTTTAGTTAGAGTTCAATGATGTCGGTTATAAAGAATTCAGGTCGAAACGGTGTTATTTCTCTAATAAATAAAGAATATTTATTAAATCGTTCCAGAAAGCTTATATATCTGCATCTTTTTTTTTTGTAAATACCTTTTCAGGAATTTTGAAATGACTGGTCAGTATAAATAAATCGTTTGTGCGGCGCGATAGTGAACCAACCATCTTATATGTTTGATTTAAATCAACTTCAGTCATCTTCCAACTCTGCTTTTTTCATATATTAAAACTGAGACTAAAACTATTCATCACGTAAACAAGGCTTATATTACCTCCCATATCGAAACCATATTCACCAGCTAGTCTTGCACTTTTTTTTTCACCACAAACGCAGATATAACTTCATAATAATGTGGGTACCTTTAATTTTCTTCTCTTTGTAACATATATTAGTTGTAGAACTAGATATTCGGGCCCGTTCACCCGGCCTATTAATTGGTCGTTCGATGACCGCTTACGCCCCAACTCTGCAGAAAGTAGAAAGTCCGCGTTCCACCTGGAACGCACCACTTACGCCCCAACCCAGCAAAATAGTTTAGAAAAAGATAGGATAGAATACGATTTTGTCTAGAGTTTTTTTGTAAGCGGTACACAACTAAATAAATACACGCCAAAACCATTCTAGCTACTGTATCAAACTTTGTTTTCTGCAATTACATTTGAATTAATCACAATTACATATAAATTTATATTGACGCAGCGTGACTTATGTGACATAAACGATTGTTTCAAAAGTAGCCAAATCTTACAAGCGTCTTGTAGTCGTTAAAATAAAACTTTTTATTATTAGTTTTAATTACAACAAATGTTCAAAATACGAACCACGTCAGCTAATGCATGCTTCCATTCTTCTGCTCGGTTTTTATTGTAATATGTATCTGCAGTACTGTACACCAGTCAACGACTGAGTTCCGTCTGCCTCTTCGAAATAGTGACATCAAATACGTGTGAGGGCGGGGTTTTCTCCAACAGAAAGTAATTCTACTATAGTCAAAAATTCACCTACGTATACCTGAGTATAAATGAAAAATGAAGATATGGACACAACAAAAATTATTATTTTGAATTTTTTTTTGCGTTCATTCAACTAATTCTGGTTTAAATCAACACAATTAAATTTTCAGGTTATTGGATGAACCACCATTGTAGGTTATTTCAACAACATTAGTGCAATTTATTCTGCGGAATTGATTTAGGCATTCCGGTAGGTTGAGCATATTTAAATACAAAAATTTGTGGAGTGAACCAATTATTGGTTGCATCAACACATCTCTTTTTCTCGGTGCGGTGCTTCCGCCAACTTAGGCGAATTTTACTGTAGACAAAAATTTGCGAACAACCAGCATGCGGCAGGGCGCCATCTTGAATAAATAATGATCTTACCTTACCGCTAAGGGAACTTCTTGTAATAACGCTGGTACTATGTTTTGTACAAAATCTAGATAAAAAACAAACACCAGGTATAAAAAATGGTACCTATATAGATGATTCTTGCCCAGACATTTAACAAAAAGTTTGTTAATGCCTAGATTCAACATTTACGTGTGGATTTTCATCCGCTCAGATGTGGTTGTTGTAAAAGTAATAGCATCGCGAGCGAATCTCGCTTCGATCGTAAAAAGTATAACAGTATATTTGATTTTAAATACATTTATTTAAAACCCACAGACAAAATGTTAGTCTAGGTTGAAATTCTGCTGGAAAGGGTCTTTGAACTCTTTACAAGTGATAAGGGTAAAGCAACTGCTCTTATAATGATGGATGGATTTACTTACTTTTACACGATTGAGAAGAAGTTCTCAACATCAGGGATTCCGAGAGAGCTTCCCTGTCTCCATTTCTGTTCCTTGAATAGAAACCACCACTTTGACCTAGTCGATGATGGCAGTTAATGAAAGTTTGCTTATTGAGAAGCAAACGGTTTGGATACTTTTCCTGTTAAAACCGTCGAGCTAGGTTTCTGTCCATAAGTAAAGCTATTTCCAATGCTGTAAACCTCATTTTTCTTAATTCTGCAAAATAGAATACAAGTTACTCAAAACTAGCGATGTAAGTAATTTTAAATTGACAGCTATTGACAGCAATACAAAAGTTTGCACTCTCTCCATTTCTTTGATATCTATTGAACATCAAATTTTCAAGTGACAATATTTCGAAATACTCTAACTCGGAAGGGGACATATGTTTATATAAAAGAAAAGTCTTATTTTAATGTCTGTAAATCATTTTGAGTTTATCGTTAATTAATCATTCACTGTTTAAGTTGTTGCGTACCCCGATCGTAACCCTGGATACCACGCTCCCACACCAACAGCTACCATATAGCAAGTAATAAGCTTTACGAAAGTTTGTAAGTAAGAAATAAGCAAACACATTAGTACTAAGTGTTAGTACACAACAGCACTAAGTACTCAGCACAAAGTAAATAGTAGACGTCGTTACAAGGTTTGACTACATATTTCAGAGATAGTATATAAATCAAGGATTCAATTCGTTACACTTCAAAAAACTATTAAATGTAGTGAAATTCCAGTGTTCATTACTATGATGATTATTACTTAGCAGGGCAATAAGCGCATTGGTATAATACAGCAGTGTGCCTGAATACCTAATTTGAATGAATTCGACAAATTAAAATGGAAAAGCGACTAATGATTCAATTTCAAATTTCTATTTTTCTAGTATAAAACTTGTTTGGGTGGGTTGTCATCGATATCATGTAAAAAAAAACTTCATATTTATCGCATATAGGCAATCTTTAAAAACATCTTTACGAGCGTCACAACATTCTACACGTTTGAAAATAATAAAAACAGAATCGACTATTTATAGAACCGTTTATTCTCCTCCAGCGACGTGTCACGACAATTTGACTGCTTTTGCGATTATTGCAACTTCGACCAGTCCCTCGTTAACTGTCCGGATACCACCTGCGCAGATCTTTATAGACTATGTCGAATCTCTTTTATAACCTCCATACTCCATTATGGTTTGAATTTAACACGAAAATTTACGATTGATATAAAATTGGTGCGAGCCGAATGCCTAATAAATTGGTTATATCGATTAAGAGGGGTGTTTGTGGGTTAGCCAGAACCTCGAGCGTTAATTAGAGTAAGCAAATATTATTTATGGGCGAAAAATCGAAAACCGTCACATAAAATATTTAGATTTGTCATGTTGATCACATGTTCATCATCAGCCTTGTGCATGGAGGAAACTAAAATGCAAGTTCTGTCGAGATGGAAAGCAAACTTTACTTGCTTTTCTGTGCCAGTTTAATGCCTTGGAAAAGACAACTGATGAGCTGTGTAAAGAAACCGCTTTCAAAGTTTTATATCTAATTTAAAAGGTAAGCCTTAAACTAATGAGTAAGGAAAATATATGAGCCTTGGTGACGCTTGGCGCTAAACTAGCACGGAATTCTTTCAGGAGCACAGGTCGTCCATTTTGGATAACTGCCTACTTTTGCAGTAGTCCGGTGTGAAGCGATCGGTTCGTCGTTGTCTTCCTACTCTCCTACACTGAATCAGCACGCTGAATAGGCACTGTGTTTAGTGGCATTATCACAAAAACCACTATTACTGTCTAAACCATGATTCATAACCTCTTGCGCCAATTTTTCTATTTCACCTTGTGTTGTTGGCGATTTGTTTGTACCACTGCAACTTGCCATTCCTATTTACTTCCTTCCTGCTTTTTGTAACACTTACAACATGAGTAAAAACTGGTCCAAAGCCACGTTCTCTTCGTTAGACGAAAGTAAACTAACAGGTAGTTTGCATAATCAATTGATCGTTAAACAATAGGAGATTAAAGGGATCTGCAACAACAGCCATCCATATTTTCATATATATAGTGCCGAATTATGTCAAATTTGACCCTGCCATGGTGGCTATGGGTTAAGAAGGCAAAGTTAGAGGGTGCCTTACACAATACATCTGAAAAGGTCGCGGTGAAATAGGTCCGAAAGCCACTCCAAGCCGAATCTCATCTAGTAACCCAGTCAGGTGTTGCCGGCGAGAATTGAGTTCGGCCTCTGTCCAAGCGTTTTTGCGCCATTAAAACCGCCGCTCCCTGGCTATTATACATATTTAGACATCTATTTAATCTTTTTAATTAAACGGAATGTATTGTATATGTTCGTAGATTATACGGGTCCAAAATAAAATTTAATAATACGTACCTACTCGGAAAAAAAGTGCTTGTTGTTGTTGCGCATTGTATTTGCGAAAGTAGTAGTTATTATATCATGCGTATGTACATATATAATTATTTTATTTTATTCTACTGATATGATATTAATCGTCATTCCGATAATAAAAATCTAATCGGTCCATTCGGGGTGAAGATATCTTTCTCAAATAATCTTCTAACACTAAAATAAACAACTAACATCAGTACTGTGAATGTAATTACTAATACTCATAAAATACTTGAATTCATCATTATTGTCACCATTTATTAAGATTAACATCAAAAAGGCTACGCTAATCTTGGTCTAAACTAATTTGCTCAATTAAATCTAGTTACATGTACAGTTTTCTGTTTGTTGTAAGAGTTCCTTTGTGGCAGTTCTTCACCATTACATAACCTACCTATAGTGATGTATTGTCAAATTCATGTGCGACTAATATATTTCCATTCCGGTTAATCTCACTGGTTGTTTTAGAAGTAGATTGTTTAGAATAAGAAATAAACGCAAAGTTTCAAAAGTGTATCCACCTTGAGTTCTTCCGAATCTCAAAGCCACATAATTGTCGGAACAAAACAGACACACCATGCTAATAAATCGGCTTAATTTAACATACCGGAAGTGCAGTGAGTATATAATATGAGAGACTGAGAAAATTGCCTTAAATGACTTTATTATATGCCTCGTTAATGCGAAAAGTAACAACCCAACTAGCAACCATTAAAAGACAAATATACAGTTTACGCTAAAGATTCATTATACATCGCCGATAGCGGAACAAAGAGTCGTCAGCATTATAACTAAATTGCATTAAATACGGGACACTACACAAAATTGATCTCAAAGAAGTTATATAGAAAATCATCCTTGGAGGTCATACCGGGAGAAAAGTTGAGAGCTGTGGATTGCATTCTGGGCTACTGGAAAATGGGAGGGACAGCTCTAGGCGTATCTACGCGCAAAGTCGCAACACAAATTTGTTAACGTTCAGCGAATCATCATAGTAAAACGAGCGAGATATTCTTTGTCTCGTTAGAGCGCACTGTTATATCGCTATTGATGGTATAAACAACAAATTAAATAAGCAATTATCTAAGTGAGCTATGGTAAACATGATTTACGAAGTTTGTAAAACTAATATTAAATCCAATATTACATTTGCATCACTGAAAAGGGCAATAATAAGACAATACTCATTTGATAACTAAAAAGGGCAATAAACTACCATGCGTACTTAATTCACAGAAACCATATTTTAAGCATACTTTTACTCATATTACCGCAATCGACAGCTTAAAGGTGAGCTCTTGGTATACAAAAGATAGATATATAATATAAAGAAGAAATTTTAATATTGGAAAAGATAAAGAACATCTTGACACAAATGGGACAATTAAATAAAAAACTTGTGGAAGAAAGATAATGTTCCTTTCAGCATTTAAAGTTTATAAAGAGAATTTACATGTGTAAAAATCAAGTTCCATAACAAGCAAGATAGTTGCACTAAAACTGGAATGTTGCATTAAGTTATTGGAAGGTTTAAAATTTTATTTTATTTATCCTTTAACAGTTCAAAATCTTATAAATTATAACGATGGAGAGCGCAGTGATTCCTGGTGGCAACTATAAACTGTTTTAATAATCATTTTATCAACTTAGATTTCTTTCATTCCAAAGGTAATGGTTTGCGTTGTTTGTTCACGTAATCGTGCCGCCAGATGTTAGTAAAAATTTGGAAACCAATTTCATATCGTTTGCCAAAATATGCGCACATATGTTTTACGTGCTTCTATTTTTGCTGAAACGCAATTTAAATGTATAATAGCAGGAAGTTCATTGTGTATAGATATATAGTATACACAAGACTTACGAAAATTAAGTCATTAGCCCCAAAATGTAGGTCTGCATGAATGTTTCTATTAACCTTTTCCAATGCAACTTCTTGTGCCAAACTAAACTTATTTACTGCAAACAAATACACGTCTTATAGACGCACCTAACATGCATAATACATTCGAGTCGAAAGTACAAAGCGCGCTACCCATTTTTAAGATGCCTATTAGCGATTAATGTAAAAAAGATCGTTAACGGACATACGATACATCTAGCAAATATTTGCAAAGTGCACAAACAAACGGAAGCATTGCTACTGTAATACTAATGTAAACCATCTAATTAAACAAGCAGATAAACTTCAATCACCACCAGTGCTGATTCACTGACTGGAAGTAGTTCATCCTATGCTTGTTTATTTGATTATAGGAATAGTGAAAAATCGTGATTCTATCAAAGCAAACATAATATTGTGCATGTTATCGATTGCAAATAGAATGCAAGTACAAAATGACAATTTTTTGTCGAAGTATATTGCGACAAGCGACTTTTTTTGTCAGCTGTCTGAAGTGAATGTGACATGAAATCTCCAGAAACACTACAGCCCTTTAATCTCCCATTCTTTTATCCATTAAATCGTATCAGCCATTCCAGAATCTGTGTAACCTGAACTAATCTGCACATGTCTTTGGCTAGTTGATCTAAATAAGAACCTGTTAAGAAACTTACTTAAGAAGTAAGAGCAAAAAGGATTAAGAGAAATGCAATTAATGATTATGTATTGCGACGTAAGTGTTTCCAGTTTTTGTAGGAGAATTGTGTGTAACTTGCAATCGAACGCCCTTGACAAGTCGCAGATATATTCTCTATGTAAGCAAGTAGAATACGGCATCTGCAGTTCGGAGGCTTGGTCGAAAACCAAACTGACGTTTGTTTAGGAAGGTAGTTGTTTTGTTACGAAAAAAAAAACAGTATTCTTTTAGTTAACGCTGCTTCAAAGATTGAGAACACTTGCAGCATTTCAATTGGTCTATAATCGGTGATACCCTAGCAAGAGCCTTTTTTTGAAATCGATTCCACTTTTGCAATTTTCAATTTGCCGGGAAATATTCTCGTGGAAAAGCTTTCATTGATTATGTGTTGCAGAGGTTCAACATCATTACCTTCGATCCGATAAACATCATCCCAAGTCTACGTAGCTAATTGATTCTGGAACGTTGTTTCATTTCTTTTGGTGTAGTTCCTGGTGTTTTCATAAATATGACTATCTGTAATATGAGTGGTAAATTCAAATATTTGTGGTTCATGGTGTGATATGGTTCCTTGTAAGTGCTTGTTAATCATAATCTCTTGAATTGTTAAAAATGTTATGTATTAGCGAATTACTTCGAGTTGGTTGATGAATGGTTTAATGCAATTCAAACACCATATTAAGTTGAGTAACTGAAGCTAGGATATGGTGTTGTGAAGAAGGTTTATATTGAAGTCGCCACATATTATTGTGAATCATTTTTTTAGCCTAAAGTTGACCAAGCTTTTAGCTACGAGTTGTCCAAAATATGTGACTCTAAAAAGGCGCCCATATTAGTGTGACTCTGTTTGTCATAGCCAGCCGCGTTAGATTGTGTAAGTACTCCCATGCCAGCCTATAGACTCAAAGCTATTTGCTTTTAGACCGCTCATCATGGCTTATCAGTGCATATATATGTATATTAGCTCATTTCATCCTTTTCTTGGGGTTTTCTTGAGTACGAACGTCTATAGCAAATAAGCATGCAGCCTGAAAGATGGTTGGGGCTTGCGTAAATCCGCAGTTTAGCCCAAAACCTCCGACTTCCACCCCTGGTTCCATCTTGGATCCGTCTGTGTACCATAGCAGGAATCCTCTTTCAAATTGTGACTCCTCTAAGCCACTTTCATCGCGACTTGGGCTCACTACTTTGAATGGTCCGTTAGCATTTCTAGTGATCTTTTCTCTGATTTGAGGTCGTGTAAGACTGCGAGGTGTCCTATTAGGTCACCGTCTTTGAAGTTTTCTACCAACTTTAGCCTATATCACTGAGGACTATCATCCTACTGACATACTGATTGAAGGGTGTGATGTTTAGTACCACCTCAATAGCTGTTGTTGGGCAGGTGCGCACTGCTCCTGCAATTTCCAAGCAGGGCATTCCCTGTAGTTGTTGCAATTTATCCTGTGCTGGTTTTTCTTTTAAGTTTGGTCACCGTACTATAATTGTGCAAGTGACAAGTATGTCTTATAACGGCCTGATAACGTATGTCACATAAGTTTTGGGGAAATTTTCCTCGGCGTAAAAATAACTGTAAATAACTTGCAATCTAGTAACCATGATAAACATATGTTCATTAATACTCAAACTTGTTATGACATTTCATAGATGTCAAATAATTTGTCCAATTATGTCGTATAAACTTGAAATACGGAAAAGCATTTACAGCCTGGTTGGACATGTACCCAAGCAAGAAATTGTAAACATATTTTGGACTCAAAATATTTCAAAGACAACCATTTATAGAACAATTGCAGAATGTGAACAAGGTATACCATGCCTCAATTTACCAAAAAGCGGACGTCCCGGAATGTTGACCGAAAATCGCGCCAACCGAATCTGTGAAAGTGCAAAAGACCGCGTTGGAACGTCATGCTGAAAGTTATCCAGAAGATTTAATGTTTCTCATGAAAATGTAAGAAGGGTATTGAAAAAAGGCCTAAAGTTTCGTAAAAGACGTAAATGTCCACGTTATACAGAGGACTAGTTACGAAGAATTCCAATGTGTTGTCGTAGATTACGCCGAACTCATTTTGCAAACAATAAAGTGATCATCATGGACGATGAAAAATATTTTACGTTCTCTCACTCAGAAATGAAAGGCAATGATGGTTTTTATACCGATAATATAGAAAATTGCGCAGATAATGTTAAATACAAAACCAAAAAAAAAATTGAAGATAAAATTCCAGTTTGGTGTGCCATATCGGAGAGAGGAGTTTCACGACCTTATGTTGGGCATGTGAGGGGTGAGGCAGTTAATGCCAACATTTATACCGAAAGATGCCTACCGAAGTTGCTACAGTTTATTACTACGACTCATCCACGTGAAGAAATAATGTTTTGCCATTATGCAAGAACGACTAGAACATGGTTAGAAGCTCACAACATACCCTTTGTGCCAAGAGCAGACAAACCGCCAAATGTGCCACAAGCTCGACCCATCGAAGATTTTTGGGGACTATTGACCAGAAAAGTATATGATATTGGGTGGGAAGCTCAAGATGAAGCTCAACTAAGGCGAAGAATATATCAAAAGTTAAGAGAAATTGATATAAACATCGTCCAAAACATGATGGGAGAAGTTAGACAAAAACTGCGTGCCATTGAGGACCATGGCCCTTTGTCATTATTTTAATTTTAGTTTTAATTAATTTAAATATAAGGTAAAATGTTGGTAAAGTGGTCATTTGAATAAATTACGTTACACTTACTTTAAAGAATTTAATTATTTTTACCAAAACTTATGTGACATACGTTATAGCCAATAGGTACATCATTTTTGACTGTAGACCCCAAGTTTTCCCAAAGAACCTTTGGCAGGGCCAATATGCCATTGTTGTTGCTCTATGGCTAATTGTTTATAGCTGTTTATTCCAATTTAATCTATGATCGAGTATGACCCCTAGATATTTGAATTCATTTGAATATTCTAATCGATCGCCTTTCAGAAATATTGTATAATTCAATATTATCAAATTATAATTCAATAAAGAGGCAAATATTGATTTGCTTGAAAAAGGAGATTCTAAAATAAACAGATAAACGTTGATAATTTATAGGAAATATGTACCTAAACTCATCTATTCCGCGCTTCATAAAAGATACATTGAATGAGTAAAACAAAATTCATTCATGTAAGTTTTGTTAGACCTAAATTTATATCGCAGTATTAAAGAATAGAATCAATTAGTTGAAACCTTGCTAAATACTAATTCATTTTCCTTTAATTTCAGATTTCTTTTTGTTACGCAAATTATATACAAGTTATAACCTGACTATTACATACAAGCGAACTTTGGATTACCCATTTTCGTTGGAACTCGCTCGATGTTTCGCCTCGCCTCGTCTCCTCTGCGTAGGCCATGAATGAAGTATTGATCCCGCGCTCCGACCGGACTACTGAAATACAATTTCCAATACTTCAATTAGGACGTAGTAGGCAACGGCGACGTTGTACCTCTCCCGACGTTCATTCATTTATTTGGGCGCCCGACTTCTGCTAGTATATATACACAGCGTCGACATTTATTTATACACTCGCGATAGACGAATAAATCTACGGTTCCGATTCGAGGTCGGACGCTCGTTTTATTTTTGCCGAGACGCGCGGGATGGGCCTTTTGTTCACCTGAGTCGATGACAGCATGTTGATAAAGGAATCGGTGTGGTTTGGATGTTTTGCGGCGTTGAAGTTTGGAGAACGGTTATTCCTAACGCTACAGTGGTCGCTGTTTTCGACTTGTTATCCTCGTGGAGGCCGCCGTTTTTAAAAATATATTGTAACAAATACGGACCGGATGTTGTAAAAGTGCGGAATGGAGGTCGTAACTTTCGAATTACTCGTATGACATAAGGAAGTTGTAAAGACTTTATCCTGCCGTTCATATTGCGTACTAAATTATTAATAGCGGTTCTGAATACACATTCTGATATTAGCTAATTAAATTATAGTCACACTCATTAAAAATAAACTATCATTAAGTTAAATCGAGCAGAAAATTAAATGATTTATATACAATATAGTAAAGCTCGCTTAAAATATCAGCCGAAATATAAAATATATGTACAGTGTCGGACATAAGTTAAGCAACTGCACCCTCGTATAGAACTTATTCATAATTATCAAAGACGTAGGGATTTGAAAATAAAGATATCAAAATATGTAAAAACAACTCAAAATTTATTTATATAAGAATATTGGGAATAACAATAATAAATAATGGTTCGTTCATTAAGAATAGCGCGACAAAAGTTAAGCAACCGTACAAAAATTAATATTTAGTAGCATAACCGTTGTTTTTTATTACTGCTGCACACCGTCGTGGCATTGATTCTATAAGGTTCTGTATTGTACCTTGAGGAATTTCTGCCCATGCTTGCACAAGGGCTGAAGATAATTCGTTTTTATTTGAATACTTATTATTGTTTGTAACTCGTCGATTAAGGATTGCCCAAAGGTTCTCAATTGGGTTCGGAGAAACGTTATGTTCTTGCAACCACGATTTTACAACTTTTGCCGTATGCTTCGCGGGTCGTTATCATGCTGATATCTCCATCTTACAGGCATCTCTTCATCCGCGTATGGATACATGACGTTTTGCAATATGTCTCGGTATACAAACCGATCCATTATTCCATTTATTTCGTGTAACGATCCCACACCATTGCCGGAAAAACACCCCCACACCGTCACACTTCCACCCCCATGTTTTACACTTGTGTTATAATATTTGGGATCAAGTCTTTTGTTAACAGGGCGTCTTACGCGGCACATACCGTCAGAATCTACCAGATTAAATTTAGATTCGTCACTAAATAGCACCGTATTCCATTTTTGAACCGTCCACTTCAAATGCTCTCTTGCAAAATTAAGTCGTTTTATTCGTTGCTTCTTAGTTAATAAAGGTTTTTTTGCTGGACGTCTACTGTATAAGGCTTTTTCTACTAAACGGCGCTGAATTGTTCGGGAACTAATTTGCAGCCCTAGTTCAGCTTTTATTTTAGTTGCTGGCAGAAATGGATTACTTTGGCATTGTCGTGTAATTAAAATATCTTCTCTTCTGGTAGTGCTTCGGGGGCGTCCTGAACGTACTGGCCCAACTGGTGTACCCCTTTCGGTATATCGTTTGATGATACGTGATACAACTGATTTACTGTTGTCAAACAGATTACTAAAAGTTGTAAAATCGTGGTTGCAAGAACATAACGTTTCCGTTCTCAATTGGCCTTCACAGTCACCGGACTTGAACCCAATTGAGAACCTTTGGGAAATCCTTAATCGACGAATTAGAAACAATAATAAGTATTCAAATAAAAACGAATTATTTTCAGCTCTTGTGCAAGCATGGACAGAAATTCCTCAAGGTACAATACAGAACCTTATAGAATCAATGCCACGACGGTGCGCAGCAGTAATAAAAAACAACGGTTATGCTACTAAATATTAATTTTTGTATGGTTGCTTAACTTTTGTCGCGCTATTCTTAATGAACGAACCATTATTTATTATTGGTATTCCCAATATTCTTATATAAATAAATTTTGAGTTGTTTTTACATATTTTGATATCTTTATTTTCAAATCCCTACATTAAATCATCTACTGTTTTTAACAGTCTTTGATAATTATGAATAAGTTCTATACGAGGGTGCAGTTGCTTAACTTATGTCCGACACTGTATATAAAATCATAAGTTTCTATATTTTCTATCAATGCAAGTATTAAAATGTTCCAGCATCCAATGTTTTCGAAACGCATGTTTTTGTCAACCCTGACTATAGCATAATTGAGGAGCGTTAAGGAAAAACCCCACTTGCCCAAGGGGAATTAATTAGAAAAAAGACTGGCACCACCGCTCTCGGAAAAACCACCACTACAAGTACACATAATTCCCTTTTTACACGAATTGTTTTGTTTTAACACGATTTTTAATATTCTTGAATCTC
Source organism: Cetonia aurata (assembly GCA_949128085.1). Lineage (NCBI taxonomy): Eukaryota > Metazoa > Arthropoda > Insecta > Coleoptera > Scarabaeidae > Cetonia > Cetonia aurata. The sequence goes on along the minus strand of OX421882.1, from coordinate 10,709,753 downwards.
CTAGAGCAAATAGAGCGAGATTTTTCGACGCGTGTACGAAGCGTTTAAATTATTCTCCGAAAAAGTCGCCGAGACTCTTTTGATTGTTTTGTTTATAATATCAGCATGGGATTCCCTGAATTATGCATAGAGTAAAAACGTTATGGATTTTTTTTTTTTTTTGAAAAAAAATGCCGAGCAGAAAACTGCCGGTTGTTTTAAAGTAGCAAAGAACCGTGTAAAATTGTTGTTTTGTTCCAATACTTCAAGAGAACATATGTTAAAACCACTGCTAATCGTGCTTTAAGACCACGCTCGATGAAAGATTTCAATAAATTGCCAATTCACTGGACAGCAAATAAAAAGGCCTGGATGACTAATGCAATCTTAACAGAATGGTTCCAGAAATACTTCATCCCAGAAGTTAAACGCTACATAAATGCAAAATGTCTAGAATTTAAAGTTCTTTTAATATTAGACAATGCACCTGGCCATCCGGTCTTGGAGCACCCAAATGTGCAATTTTGCTTTCTTCCGCATTTACACTACATCTTTAATACAACCGCTAGACCAAGGGATCATTGCTACTTTTAAAACATACTACATAAAACGTTCATTCCAATACGCGCTAGATAAACTAGACCATAATGAGGATTTAACGGTCATTGATGTGTGGAAAAATTTTTCATTTTGAACTGCATTAATCAAGTTGGGTTAGCGTTAGCCGACTTAAAGCCATCAACCTTGAACTCATGTTGGAAAAATATTTGGCCAGAATGTGTCAAAAGCAAAGATCCTGATCCTGTCATCCATAATAACGCTGTTTTTACTGACATCACAATGCCGGCACATACGATTGGTGGAGACGGATTCGATGATCTATCATTTGCCGATATAGAGGAATTATTAGTTGATAAAAGCTTGAGCGAAAATGAAATTATAGACCTCACCCTTGAGACTCATCATGACAGAGAACATAGCGATAATGGCGAAGAAGATCCTCCCATTTCAAATGCAACTCTAATTAAAGAAGGTCTTGATTTTGTCAGGATATTAGGTAATCATTTTGAACAACATGATCCTGATGAGGAACGAGCTGCAAAATTCCAACGCGAACTGAAATCATTAATGGCATATTACAGGGAACCTTATTAACGGTTTATCATGAAATCAAACACAATCTGATGAACAAAATAATTCTGGTGATGGCACTGATATTCTAGTCTTACGTATGCGTTTATTGTCAGAAAGTGACAATGCATAAAAATTTTTTCTGTCTATATTATTTTAACTTTTTTTATATTAATGAATTCCAGATATTATTTCCTTTTTTCCAAAGTATAATTTATTTTTTATAATATATTTAATGAATTAAAGCGTGTAAGCACGAAATAAATTAAGTGAACTCTAACAAGAATTTTTTAATATTGTTTACACCTAATTCTCATTTTACACGAATTTTTTGGGAACGTATCTATCGAGAATTAGGTGTATATATTTTTTATAGTAGCGAATGCGCGATAGCAAGAGGGCATGCTCAATGGAGTGAGGCATACCCCAATAAAAATACAGAAATGCTATATGTCGCACGTGAGAATGCATCCACCCCCACTATCTTGGCGATTCGTCATTCACCACATTGTTACGGCCTAAACTCCTCTTTGAAATATTAAATGCTTTGCCCTTTCGTTCATGCATATATTTGATCAGCGATGGCTCTTTCTCTTTGTTCTGGTGTAATGTAAGGATTGTTCAAAGTCTGCTGAAACAAGTCACATTAGCAGCAAGTGTCACAAGGCGGCTAGCCAAATCTTATATTCAATTTTGTTTTAAACAAACCAGTACATCTTGTATGGAAGTTTTATAAAATATTCTTCAAGAAATAAATTATGCATTAATTTAACGTTTAGTTCTGATGGCAAATAATATTGGTTTGGACTGCGACGGTGGGAATAATACGATTGGGTGAGAAATTCGTTATATGTTGCATTATTAATGCAACCGCTTCCTTGCTCTATTTTCTGGGTTTATTTGTATGTTTTCCATTTTTGTCCCTTGGTGAGTGGCCAAACAGTATTAAACTGTACTGTAATTTTCTTATACGATGGTGGCTTACACCATGAAAAGCATAAAGGCCTTTAAACATATTTTTTGTTCAATACCTCCTAAAATTTGAGTTATGAGAACGGTGTCGTGAAATGTTTTTAATGCTTATAATCCCCGATAAATATGATTTATAAAATTTTGAAAGAAATCAGTTGCCTTTCTTCGTTAATAGTCTATTGATAACATTTATATTGTTTACATCTGGAGAATAGTTAACTTAACTATATAGGAATAGGTATAAATAATAATCTGGGCGCCTAAAGCACTGATGCGTGTGAATAAAAATACCTGCAGTTTTTACAAGAAACCAAATGTACATACACACCCGCAATTTTTTTTAAATATGGCACAAGAATACTGATTTTGGTACAAATGGACGAGTGCGGTTTTTCTTAAATGCTCGTCAATTATAAAAGGAAAATTTAAGAGCACCTTCTGTGACATAATTCAAAAGGACTAAACTCTACAAAAATATGGCGTCAATCAGTTGGACTTAATATCAACGTCATTAAACTACCGTAGTAGCATTCACAAAGTATACGGAACTCAAAGTGAAGACCATAGAGATAAGTGAGGAAGTCATAGATTAGAAAATGGATAATTATATTTGGAACTAACAGATGATCCCACTAAAACAGAACTAGAACACCGTTCTTATAACTCGAACCCTTTTGTAAAATAAGTAACAGCAAAGTACTAGATCTTATAGGTCGCGGTGTATTACCACTCTTATCTTTTCAACATTCGTAAAATGATTGCAGATTGTGTCATTCCTTTAATTATTCTTATCTTGTTATATTCATTCTTTTTATGATTCTTGTTTTCTGAATAGAATGGGTGAGGTCTTGTTTTATGATGCAATTGCATGCATAGTCGGAAAGCAGGATCAAAATAATAGCGTTAATCTATAGCAGCAACATCCTAATATTTATTACAAAACCATTAAATTATGTGTACATAAACATTCGACCATTTTATTTATCAGAATTTCCAGAATCATTAGCGTGAATCAATATTATTGCTTGGGATCCAAGAAATATGCTAGAGCGATTTCGAAAATGCAAATGCGATGAATAATTTACAAGCGTTGCGAATAGAAGCGACGCAATCTTCCACTAATAACTTGTAAAGAAAGAACATCTACTTATTGCTCAAGATTGATTGAACGACGTGGAAACAATTCCACGATCTGGAACACCGTCAAAGACCTTTCACGTGTTAAATGACATTAATGGGAGAAGTATTATAGGTGGTTCCAGGAAAGCAATTGCGATCGTGATCTATCCACACCGCACCTAAAAGCGAGTATATATGCCTTCCGAGACCTCAATTCTGATTAACTGAACGCGCTTTTCCGACCTGAACTAAACCAATCATCAACGGAACACCGCACCTTGCCACAAACACGGGCCGAGTGGCACGAAGTCAGAGGTCGTAGGGTGGCGTGGGCGCTTTCTTTTTTGTAGTGTATACATTTTCAAACGGGATCTCGCCCAGAGCGCAATGTCGGGAACTAAATTAGCCACGGCCGACGTACGCTCGTGCGTTGGTGGTTGCGTTTTCAATTTGCGAGAGGTTCGAGAGACGGAAAAGGGCGCGCACGGGTCGCTTGATGGAATTTCGAACGATTCTTTGTGCTGTTGTTTCATCAGAAATGTAGATTGTCGACTCGCAGTTCTATCTAATATCTTGCATATTCAGATATCTCGTGGAGTTGAATAGAGTTTTAATGGATTTTGAAATCGTTGTCTGGTTTTTTTTTTCAATAGTTTGTCCTGCTGAGCGTCTTTATGATATTGAAAATATGTAGCTGAAAGAATTAAATGTTGTTGTATTTTCTTAAATAGCATCAAAAAAGACTTATCACTTCAAAATTGTTATCTGACGTAGATACTATGACAACGACAAGCGTTAAGTTAACAAAATATTGTTGTACTAACCAAATTATAGTCATATTATTTTGTTACTTTTATTATATTAATTTAACAAAACCATCGAGTTCATTTAAACAGTAAGTACTGTTTATTTAACAAAGTGAGCGGTATTAAAGTGTTAGACTACTCCAAATTGCTGTTAATGTAATTATGATGTTGAAATTACCCATTTCCAAATTTTCTGCCTATATGTAGCAGCAAATACGTTAAATTGTCGATAGATGACGCTTCTCTTATTTCACACTGGCAATAATCCATATCCTGCGTAAATTGGATGTGCGGCTGATAGCGTGATAAATTATTTAGATACATATCTTATACGAGGTGTGATCATTAAAACTGCGATTTTTGCCACACCACCGGCGGCGGCTTTTAACCGCTGCGAATCAATAATAAAAAAAATGTATTAATAAATATTCTACACTTCATATTATTAACATCAACTGATAATTATAATACAGCTTATTAATAAACTACTTTATTTATTGCGAATTTGTAGTTTGATGACCGTTTACGCCCCAACTCAGCAGAAAGTCCGAGCTCCACCTAGAACGCACCGCTTACGCCCCAAGTCGGCAGAGATTTTGAGTGGACCGGCTAAACCGCATCGTTTTCGGCTAACACCCGTGACTGGTTTGGGATCGTCGGTACACCCTCTATATTCCTTTTTTCTTAATTCTTGTCTCTCACTTGTATAAAGACTCCACGGCAATTTGGTCTTTAATACAACACAAATACATAGTTGAAATAACGGATAACACTTGTTCATTTTAACTTAAAATGTTTAATTAATCCAACCATAAAACGGTAACAAACGTTTTTTTTTTTTTCTTAAAGGAACAAACCTGGCTGCTTTGACTGTATTTAACGTCGCAATATTGTTAACGTGCCCAAAATTTGTTCAATTTGAGCCCTGTCGGCTTCTAAGTATACATTCTCCACACTTGAGATGAAGAATATTTTTGTCTTACATAGAATAACATTTTGTAATAATTTTTTGTGGTAGTATACTTGTGAAAATAGGTATATTCAACAAAAAATTTTTGGTTAAGTACGATCAAACAAAAATCATTGTTAAAGTAAAAAATTGAATGTTGAAATAATTAGGTTGATTTAACAATATTTTTTGGATTGTTTTAACAGCCTCAGCCAGTCAAATGTAACAAAAGAATTGTAAAATAAAAAATAGAAGTGTGAAGTTAAATAAATGTTATTTATAATTACTTTTACCATGTTGTAACTCCACTATTAACTTTTGTTTGAAATTAATTTATACATGTGTTAAATTAAACAAGTAAACAGATTGTTACTATAAAAGGAAATACTAACATCAACCAGAAAGCTCTGTATTGATTTAAATGGGCGTCTTTTCTTTAAAATGATATTTATTACATCCAAATTGATGATAAACCAATCACACAAACAAACGACTGCGAGTCTTTTTGCAAGTGAGAGACAAGAATTAAGAGAAAAGGAATATAGAGGGTGTACCGACGATCCCAAATCAGTCACAGATGTAGACGGGTGTTAGCGGTTTAGCCGGTCCACTGTCTTGGAGCGTAAGCGGTGCGTTCTAGGTGGAGCGCGAACTTTCTGCTGAGTTGGGGCGTAAGCGGTCATCAAACGACTAATTAATAGGCTGGGTGAACGGGCCCGAATATCTAGTTGATGATTTTCTAATACGACAAATTAAAAATTAAAATAATTGGCCAAATTACATTTATTTTTTTATTACATTATTGCCGAAAACAATTTACTTCGAAAAGAATTACAACCGTTATGAAACCAGCCATTGCGCCATCTTTAGGACAATTTATGTAGTCCATATTAATTTAGCTATGCCAATATTAAGCGCCATGGTATTCCTTCTGTATAGGCATAAACATTTACTATAATATAGTTTAAAAAAGTAAATATCATTTTTAATTGCTGGTATCAAATAGATCGTATTATCTTATTACCTTACCTATTATAAAGGTAATTAACTGCATCACTATGTGCATATCTTTTTTATCACCATTATTATATTTTTTCTATAATCTAGATTGTATTATACACTTTTCTCTGTGTATATTAACCATTTGGACTATTTCAACGAAAATTTCTTCTCTCAGTTTAGTTACTGATATATAATGATACTTATTTCCACAATGAGCAAAATTTAAATGAAACATGCCAAGAGAAGTGTAATTGGCCACTAAAAGACAATTTTCACCATTCTAAAATAATTTAAACTTGAAAGTATTCGTTTTTTGGTGAGAACAATTTATTGTTATTATTCAGGCACCTAAACTAATTAAATTAAATTCTAAGCATGAAAAGTTTGTAATTTCGCAAAGCATGAATGAAACCGACAATTGGCTAATTTTAATATTTAGGTAATCATTGAAACATAAAACTAGTTAGCAACCTGAAACGCGTATGATATTACGTAAAATTTTCTAAACTGACGACCAGATCTCGTTAACTCAACCGACCAACATGACACGCGTTCTATTCATGCGCTCATTCATGAATGCACGAAGGCCGGATCTCATTGACAAACCCGCGTGCAACGCGTCGTGAAATCAACATTGTCGCAAACGCGTTTGCATTCCGCAGACACACCAAGGATATATTTTCCATATAAATCGTCGGTGTTTTATATTCAGCCATGTATCGAATGTGCGCGCTTGTATATGTACTTGTTGATCTATCTATGTATCTATACGAATTTATTAATATCACACAAGCGCTTGTATTATCATATTAGGTATGTAATGTACGAGCTGGAGGTGTTGCGAGCGTTCGGAAGGAACATTTTGAATTATTAACGACAGCGAAAGCCTACGTAATCAGACCTCCTCCCACCAACCAGTCTGTTTGAGGGAGCTGCAATTTCGCGATACGCGTAGCGTCGAACGAATGAAAACTGCCGGTGCTCGTTTGGTGCAATGGAACCTCTATTTTCGCTTCCTTAATTTTCAATACATCGCACTAGCCTTTATGTTGTGCAGGGACGTGAGTGGCAATTTGAAACAACGTTACAGAATTGATGTAACCGTTGCATTATAAATTCCGCTGCCCACATGTCGTGATTATATAGGATGCAATACGTCAGTGCAAGATCTAAAATTGATCTGTGAATAATTTTCACGGACTTAGGATGGGCTGAAAATAACAAGAAAAAAATATGATTGCCTACATTTGTATCTCTTCAATTACTATAATCTCTACATTTCCACGATATACGTTCCCTAAGAAATTGATCTGGTGCTAAAAGATAATTCCAGGATTAGAGGCGTTGAACCCGTAAGGAGTAAGCTATTCGATTTTTCTTTAGCTTCCTCTCGAGTGTGCGTATTTTGTCTACTGCCCATTTTTTAGTCCTTTGACATGGATTCTCCAGGTACACTATAACTTTTCGCATTTAATCTTTAATTTCTTTTACCCGTTAAATCTGACTACTTGATTGGCAAAAATTGTCCCTCTTTTTTGTCCCGCCTTCCAGAGCCTTGTATCACACAGGATGTCATTTGCAATCACTGTTATCTTAACAAACAATCCGCCGGGAATATTTTTAGTGTTGTCTAATTTTCTGTAGGTATGCTTTCAGTTCACAAGTGCTATAGGGATACCTGATATTGTACGAGGATGATTTCTACTCAGCAGTAGTTCTACAGTTTTCTTCTTTGATGTTCCCATAATAAAAGTGTTTTAATTAATTTACCTGGTTGTCCAATGTTCTGCTCATACCCAATTTCTTACCTGCCTTCGTACGGTGTGTTTAAACGCTCATAAGAAAAGTTTTGAACATGCCTGTTTCTTCTGCTTGTGGACTGTATCGTTTGGGTAGGTTTGTGAAGAATGGAGAATGAACGAATTGTATTTGTTGCTAATAAATTTTATTTTAAACTGTACACTTCTTACTACAAGTTAGATCTATTCGCCATTTTTCTTTCATATCATGTCTAGGTTTGTCTGAAAAGGCGCTGGACCGATGGCGGGAAGTTTAAACGAGGATCTTGTCACAACAATGCCTTATTCTTGCCTCTACAGGTATCTTCAAACAGTGAGAAGTAATTCTCATTATCCCTCTTATTCCCAAACATACAAGCCTCTGTATCTTGCCGAGTTCAATTATAGCAGTCAGATGGTGCATATTTGTCCACCATACCAAAGGTTGCATAAGTGATCATGGATATGACCAGTGCGATGTATGTCTAATAGATCATGTATGGTCTCACACCCACGTTTTTTCCTGAGTTCTTCTGGCACTCTGCTGTTGTGCAGTTGAAAGGTGGAAAAAAGAACCACTTGCATTAGACTGATATTACAATATGAAAGATTTTTAGTTAAAACACCTCCAACAATATCAACTATGTGTCAGACATTAACATTGTATTTGTGGTTGTACTTAGGTATGCAATTTCATTCGAGAAACCTGTTTCTTGAACACTTGTTGCAAAGTGAAATCCTGTGATTTCACTCCCCTGTGTTATAAATAAATAGGTTTAATTAGATCTTTTAACTTGTAGGAAAGAGTTACATAATATCTGACTCCAAATCTATAGATAAAGAACCTCTTCCAAAAAGAAAAAGGGCAGCTATTCTCAAGGAGCAACACAAAGAAGAGAAATAAATGAAGTTATCGCGGTTAAAGGGTGAAGTATATAGAAAGGCAAAAGGATAATGTTATTAAGGCTGCTTTACACGGCCCAATAAATTGTTGAATTTTGTAACTTTGAATTTATTGTTGCATGTAATATCCAAAATGTTCATGAATAAGTTGACGATAATAAATTCATGAATAAATTGTTAAATTAGAACATTCATGAATTTTTCGGGGAATTCTGGTTACATTCTATTTTTTAACTGAATACCAACTGCGAAATGACACAAAATGACATGTGAGGTTATTGTTATAGTCTCGTCGTTCTGCGTTGAAATAGACGGTGTCCCTTAACGATTAAGTTATTGTTTATTTTATACAAGCTGTCCCCTCGTTGGGTTACATAACTTCATAGGGTTATTCCGTGTATCAAACTTAACAAAACACTTCTAGTCAGCATAGGTCCAATTCTCAACCGTTTTCGAGATATGGGTGGTCAAAAGCGTTGAGAATCACTAGTTACGATAACTAATTTAGACGAATCATAGACGCACTTGACGCACAAAGGCTGACTGGAAGTGTTTTGCTAATTTTGATACAAGGAATAACCCTATGAAGGTATGCAACTCAACGAGGTGAGGTCATGGCAGGTGAAATTGATTGTTATATAGGTTATATAGTACCTAATAATGACAACAAATTTTGTAGATGTGTTCAATTTCAAGAGATGTCACCCACTAGTGCCATTTTGTCACCACTTCTACGCGATTTAAAACATATACAACTATTACTAAAGCTACAAAGCAGCACAACGTTTATTTGTCACTTTTCACACTTTCCTTTTTGAATCTTTTATCACTTCTCCCACTTTCATTCTTGAAACTTGAATATGACCATGACGACACGTCAAACGTCAATAAACAAGCACAGTTGGTAATGCATTGGCAATCAATAAGCCCCTAATTTATAGGTAGTAAAAATTGCATCGTGTAAAACACTCTCAACTTGTCTGAAGTTCTTCGTGAATAAATTTATGAATTTAATTGACTATGCAAAACAAGCTTCAGCTTTGACTAATAGCTTTTCTGAAATTATTACTTTAAAATTAAATATCTGTAGTCGAACTTGTCGAGTATTTTATATGCTATTTGTTGTCAATAATAATTTTTTAGTAATAAAAACAAACAAGAAAGTTATATATGAAAGAAAATGCTGATGCCGAAAAATTCTTTCGGCAACGGGGAGATGCGGTCGGCCTGAGCGCAGCGCGGACGGGCAGTTCGAGAACGCCAGCTCGCAATAACAGCAGCCTCTCGCTATACTTATGTTATCATTGAATAATATTATAAGCCTTTGTTCTAAGATATCTTGCCTTTTATTTCGAGTGCATTTATAGTTGTGAATAATTCAAGTTTCTAACATATATGTGATTATTTTTGTTTTTTACAGAAATCAGGTATATCCGAATTATTCCGTTTTTCTACTAAGCGATTCAAATGCAGTCGAATTTCTAGTTATGATTTTATAATCGTATATAAACAGAAATAACAAACCGCTGTATTGATTGACATAACACATTTCACCGCTTCGAAATAGGAACTAATTTTTTTTTATTTTTCTAAAAAAATGTCCGCCTAGCCGTCTTTGTCAATTCCGGCCGCCGTTTCCAATCAAGGTCGGCCTCGCGTCCGTCGTTTCAGTACTAATAATAAACTTAAACGACTTTCAACATCTATTTCGCGGAAAGCATCGTCACCGCACGACATCATCGCAGCGATCATCATCACAACAACGATCGACATCTGGTCCTCCCTCGTCTGCCGGCTCGGTTCGACCGATGCTCCTCGCGTCGACGGAAGCGGGTGCGTTGCATAAAAAGGTCTCTCTTTCTATATAATCGTTCGAAAATAGGTGCCCGTGGGCCGAAAATAAACGCGGCTCGGTCGCCTTCGAAAGCCGCTGAATGACGGCCCGGTAACGTGCGAACGGTAAGGTTCACATATCAGGAACCGGTTATTACGATACATCGGAAGCTGTTTTTGCTCGCCGGATAAAGTCGTATACCGAAATGGAGATAATGGTGATTTATTTAATGGCTGCTCCTGCGGGCGAAGCGCAGGTCAATAATTCTTTGGCGGACGTTTATCGCGGTGCCGGCTATACGTAAATATATCTGGAAAATTGATTCTTAAATGGTTAAAATAAATTTAAATTACCGTCAATTTGCAACTTAATACCAGACTGCTAAATTATAAAATATGCGTGTGGTCTCATGTAAAGATGGAATTTAAAATACCAGGAAATTACTTGCGAACACATGATATATATTATTTCAAAGTCGTGAACGTGTGAAAAATGACCAAATTATTTAGATGCATAAATCTTGACATCTCACATCTTAGTGCTGGCTTTTGTCAGGTGGTAGTAGGGACTTCTTGAAGCACTTCTGCAAAATATTACCCAGCCATAAAAGAAAGATTTATTTATTCTTAAGTAATACAAAAATATTTATTTCAATCTGCCTATTACTTGTGAAAAATGATATCCAGTAGAAGCCCACTTCAACTTTACCTGCAAATTGTCATCCTTTTAAGGACGTTTTGCATGACATTTTCGCACAGCTGTGGCTCCATTTGACGAATAATGATTTGAATATTGGCTTATAGCGCTGGAATTGTTTGCGGGGCATTAACATAGACTCTTTTCTTCACGTAATCGCAAAGAAAGAAAATCTAGCGGAGTTAAATCGTTTGATCTAGAAGGCCATTTTAAGTCCGCGTGCTATCCTGCTGGAAATAAAGCTGTCTGCGATTTAATAACTTACCAGGAAGATTCGCTAATACTTGTGCATTTTTCAAACAAATTTCGTCTTGTTTACTTCCTAAAGTTTTGAAGTAAGTTGTCTAAAATCTAAAATGTATTACATAAATAAGTGTTTTTCTCTCTTATACAAGAACTTTTTTCATCCTCCAAGATTACCCTGTAATATATTCTTCTAGAAGATGAGGATAACAAATTTTCATTCCTTCCGTCCTTAATAAATATAAAGTATCCTATAAGTATAGGGCGAATGAAAGAAAAAAGAGAAATAAAAAAAAACTTCAACCTCCAAACTTGATCTCCTGAAAGTTGCTACATCTCCGACATCGAAAACTTAATTCTCCTCGAACCTTTATCGCGACAGGAAGGGATCTACTAACTTCGGTACGCTCCACAAAATTCGACAGCTTGGAGAAGACGAATCGTCGGGACTTTTTATCCGGTCCACAAGGGTTCAGTCAACATCAAATAGAACTTTGTCGTTGCTCAACGTTAATTCCAAACAAGTTGTTTGTGTGTTGTATTTCGCGTATATACCTATATATCGGATACAGAATAGCATCTTTAAGATTTACGACAAAATATCGTCTAATGAAGACATCAGTGAGCGAATAGAAATCGTTGCCGTGCGAATTTTTCCACTCGGTTCCATTTCGTCGGCCCACGCGCGAAGGCAGGTTCAAGCGTGCGAGACGCACAAAAAAATTAATTACCGTTAAAAAAAGAAATACAGTTCCACGCCCACTTCCGCCCACCGCCGATGCCCAAAACAGTTGCCGGACTTTACTTTTTGGATGTCATCCACATTCCTGTTCGCTAACTAAACGCGTCAACTCGACCGATCCCGTGGCTTAGCGCAAACAAACACACACCACACCTATATTGAAAAATAACATTCTTTTTTTTTTCTTATTTGTTGGTGCGACTGTGTATTTACACTTCGTTCGAAAACAGTAATAAAACCAACAAACAAATACTGCCGAAATTGTTCCGTCTCTCTGCAACCTTATAATAAATAATAGTAAATTATAATTTTGCTATTAGGTCAATAAAAGATGTGGTGGGTAAAACATCATTTAAGTAAATAAAGACGAATACATTATGATTTGTTAAGTGTTGTTCTATGTAATGGATGGCCATTGTTAGTTTTTTAAAGGCTTCGCATCTTTGTTTTAAGATGCAGGTAATCATTTTGAAATCAACTGTCAAATGTTTACCCAACTGATCAAATATCCAGTGCATGCATTGAAGTATTGCATAAACTAATATGCGTACTAATAACATTTGTCACTGAAATAATACTTTAGGTGCATGTGAATTAGTTTATGTAAACTGATACTATAGAAACATTATTTGAAGCCATAAATATGTATCGCTATTGCATGTTAGACTAGAGGTTTAGAGCCTATCAAAGAATCTATTATAAGTACCTTGCTCATAGAAAAAGTTTGAGTGTCTTATTACGCACCAATATCATATTTTTTTCTAACTGGAAATGTTAATTTAAGAAGTGTAAATTAGTTAGAAATTCTTTTTAGATATAGGTATAAAAGAAAGAAGTTTATAATATAAAATACCTCTTACCAGATCAATAACGAAGAGGCTTCGGTTAAGGTTCTGGCTTTGTCAAGTGGTCGTATTTAGATACGTGATGATATGGTCCCTTGCAGCACTTCTATAAAATATTAGTAATGGATGGACAGGTATTTATTCTTAAGGGCCCAACATAATGTAGCGTATAGCATATGTACCCGCGTTCAAAATTTTAACATCTACACATCCAATGGCTAACATCTTACAAATGTACTTCATAGGTGCTTACTATCTATCATCAGACAGAACCAGGACCAAAACTGAGATTAATATAAAAAAAAAAAATGCTTAAACAATCAACCGAAAAATGTCAGCAGGGCAGAGCTCTCATAGTTCAATGTCGGAATCGCCATACTAGCAAAAGCAATGAAGAGACAATAACTTTAGAGACATACTTGAGTGTTTGCAAGCGTCATTAGCGCCACTCCGAGTGTAAACCCACTTTCATTGCTCTCACATTTCAAGATTTAGCCGCGATGGCCTACTAGGGAATAAATAGTTTAGATGTGCACCCCCTAGAGGACACAAGCCAAATTCTAAACCTCTATTTTCCCATGAAATCATAAACTATTAAAAGATTATGCAACAGCTATTTCAGAAAAAATACATAATATGTGCGAGTGTTTGAGGAACTTGATATATTCTTACTCCTATGTAAAATTATGGTATAAAGAGTGTTAATGTGTATTTCCTCAGCCCTTCAACAAATGATTCAGGCTACTGCTGGTGCAGCAAGGAAAATCTGAGCATTTACCCAAACAAAACCACGATAATACCGTTCACCAGGAATAGGAGAGTGGACCACTTGGTACTGCGCCCTATTCAAGGTGTGAAACTTCAATTAGTAGATAATGTCGGCAGCGTTACTACCGTATGTTATTTTGTTTAATTAATTCTTGTTTACTATTTGGGTATCGTCTCCGCAGATGGTACATCCGTCCACGCACGCTCAACTCCCACCATCGCGACCGCGCGGGGATCCGCTGTAGTGTATATAAACCCCGCGTTTAACGATAAGAAAAGCTTTCTAGGCATTCTATCAGCCTTCTCTGACGGTCGTGTCGGCACAGCTTTTCTGATACACGCAGGAATTCCCAGTTATTCGCAACCTGTCAGTAGGCGCCGACACAGCTTACTTACCCGACATAGCACGTGAAAACCGTCTACGTATTTTTGACCTGACCCCGGTGTATAGATTTTTATCCCACGTCATCACCAGAACTAAAACCGTTAAAATTCCACTCCTAAATTTAAAAACATTTCGAAGCCCCGCGTATATTTGTTTATGTTTACATCTGTATATACATACGTTTTGTTACTGACCTGTTTTTGTCATTGTATATACTTGATGTCCTTCACACCTATTTTGTGATAATAAACTCTTGATTTAAAGCACGCTTTCACTGTTTAAATTGTTGCGTACCCCGATCGTAACCCTGGATACCACGCTCTCACACCAACAGCTACCACTCTTGGGTTGAAACGTTATTGTAACTACGTAGAAAGCGCAACGCCGATCAAATCAACACGCGGCATTGCCCGCGTAGTGCCGCCGCACGCGGAGATTTGAACATACAGGGGTCAACGTAAAAGTAATAAGTTTTGTAAAAGTCAGTAAGTAAAATAGAAAGCAGGCAGGAGTAGTAAGTAGTAGTACACAACACACACAGTAATAAACGTCGTTGCCTAGGTTTCTTGCTAGTCTCTCTTATAGTGACTTAATGATAATAAAAAAGTGTCCTTAAATTATAGTGCTTATGGGGCTGCATTTAAACTTAGCACAGTATAACTTATGTTCCTCACAAGTTACTGCTTTTAATAATGCATTAATATCGTACGGTGTCGTTTACTCGCACACGGTATAAAGAGAGATTTATTTATACATTATATCACACAATTTCGCTAATAAATTCCATCTTCTAGACATGACCGCACGAACTTCAGAATAAATAACACCTCCGATTATATTTCCCTGAATCATTCGTGACCAACGCTGTAGAGGAGGCGCGTTAAAGCCTCAGTCGAGTGTAGCCTATTGTCTCTCGACGAATGTGCGCTTCGAACTTGAATGATAACCGGGATACCTGTGCGAATAATGTTCTCGGTATTTTCTATATAGGTTATTACCTTGAAAATCGTTAGTTCACCCACGCAGCTATAAATAACTCCCTCGGTGTTTCAATATGAAATTATCTCCCTCGCATCGCAGAATTGAATGACGAAATTAGCGTTTGGCATTCTCTGCTAATTCAACTACGGCTACTGAGAAGGGGAGAAGTGTGCAACGCAGTCAAAGAAAGATGATGAAATCGGAGAAAAGAATTGAAGATGAGAGATGGAACGCCCTTCGTTACGGAGATTTTAATTATTTCAGAATTGAATTAATTTATTTTGTTTGCAGGGGATATTTCATTTCCCTAGACTCGAGTTTGCACGCTCAAAGGATTTATCTAGCATTTATTCTGCTCAGTTAAAACAAACAATGAAACAAACTTGAATCAATAAGCGTAGAGACGGGCCCGCAAGGAGAAATGATCGGAATTTTCATTTTCACCAACGATTTCATTCCCACGAGTTCGCTCAGCGTCACTACGACGTCTCTGTATAAGGCGAAAGGGAATAATTGATGCCGGCGTGTTTTGCACTTTTTCACGTCGAATGGCTCTTCGGGTCCCTTACTCTATTGCATGACCGAACCCCTTATTCGTTTTGCTGCCTTTAAAACATTTGCGCCAGTTCCCACTGGGGACATAAAGTCACGTTCGCCTATAATAATAGGAGCGTATGTTGCAATAAGTCGGTTTCTTCATCTTACTTTATGACCGCAACAATTTAAGGTTTAATATTTAGCAACAATACTTACAAAATGTAGGAGTGATGTTATACACTCATAATGCAAAATTTAATATTATTAGAAAGAAATAATAACAAAATACTCCTCTAACTATTATTTCCCGCAAAATTTACAGTTTAGATAAATGTAACATTATTCATCGCACATAATAATTTATCTTCCTCGAAAAGATTTTTATGTAATTGATTCTAAGAAATCCTTTTAATGTAGAAGGATGAATATTTCCTGCACATGTTATTCACACAAAACCAGTTTAATTGGGTTTTATTACCAAGAAAATACTGAATTCTTTTGAAGGCGTAAGCTGACAATCTAATATAAAATTCAATTGTGGTATAGAACTTTTTTACTTAATAGAGACAATTATCCCAAATGTATATCGAACCTAACAACGGTTTTTTTTTTCTCAAAGGACGGAAAACGATATAAAGGCAATGCCAGACAAGGCTGTCTACAAGCAGAGCACTGCTTGTAGACAGCAGTTGAACAATGTAAACAAATTGGATCGACTAGACTTGTCTGTTTGTAAAGTACGGATCGACTGCGTGGCTACGGTGACCGGACTATACAAGCTGTTGTGCTAACGAGATGACAAGGTTCGTCATGTAGGCTACTACACTTTTCACTATGCCATGGTTTTGCGCTGTGAAGAAACAAAATTGTGCTCTTTGCATTCTCGAGATATTCACGATTAAAGATGGGCAAGGCAACTTGATTTTTTTTTTTTTCCTTTAACCTGGACTCGTCCAACTCATGGTTCCCTAAAAGCACTGCAGCCTATAGGCTTATTGCGCTATGTCCGTATTTCATACAACCCATGCACTCTAAAATTATGGTTCCCTCTACTAATTTGTACATGTCCTTCACGGAGCGGTACATCTCTGGATACCCTTTCGGTTTCCCAAATAAATCTTGTCTCCTGCGCTCTAATGCTTCGCAGTCACCTAATATATGCTTGGCTGTTTCTGGTTCTCTCCCACAGAGTCTGCAGTTTGAGTCCCCATGATACACGCCAATTTTGCACAGGTGATCCTTCACTGGAACATGTCCGATCATTAGATCTGTGATGATAGCGAGCTGTTTCCTGCTCACCTGTACCCGTTCTCTAGCTTGCTTTTCGCATGGATTCCCTGTGAAGGTTTTACCATGTATTTCATCAGGAGTATTCCCACAGTGTTCATGTTGTTTCGTCCGAACCCGCTCACATGTGTTTTCGGGCCATTTGTTTTGTTATCCCAAAAACGGTTCTGGTCCGTAAATTTTCGTCTCTGACCTTCTCTTGCGAGTTCGTCAGCCTTTTCATTGCCCTCAATTTCGTGATGCCCTTCTACAGTCAGACTTACACTGTCCCTGTCAGACAGTCCTATCAGTTCGTCAAGGCAATTCATCACCACCTGAGACGACACTTTTCGACTTGATAGAGCTGTTAGTGCCGCTTGGCTGTCAGTCAAAATGCGAATTCGTCTACTATGCACCGATTTCTCATTCATTCTTTTGGCGCACTGCAGGATCGTATAGATTTCTGTCTGAAACACAGAAGCATACATATTCCCAAATGCGTTACTGTGACCCTCATTTCGAGAGTATATCTCCACCATTAGCAGTCTTAGATCCGTCAGTATATCTGCAAACTAAAAAAATTACACTTTTCCTACGGAAAATTCCTGTAATGCATAGGGTAAAATTACGTTTTATAGTAAATTTCCCAATTTTTGGTAAATTTACCCTATACATTACAGGAATTTTCCGTAGGAAAAGTGTAATATTTTTTAGTGTGTAGTGTCCAGTATGCTTATAGCCCCTTTCCGCCAATCTGGTATTGAAACCGGATAGGGATTTTTATATCAATGTCGACCGGTGATCGGTCCGCATCTCCCCTTTCAGATGTTCCGTTATTGACATATGTCCTGTTTTAACTCCCTTTATGGTCGTTACGTTCTTCAGCCTGTACGCACTTTTTCTGGCCTTCCTTTGTATCACTAGATGCAAAGGTGGCAAGCCTAAAAGTGCTTCCATAGCTGCCGTGAGTGTGCTACGCATAGCCCCCGTTATACCTAAGCAGGGAAGTTGTTGCACCTGGCTCAACTTTTGAGCAGCACTATCGTGGCATGTCTTTGTCCACCATACCAAGGCGCCACAAATTAATGCCGCCACCATATTGTACTTTACTACCATATTGTATATCCAGTACAAGATGTTCGGTTTTAGCCCCCATTTTTTCCCATATGTGGGTCTAGTGTCTATGTTGCCATCTCTTTCTTGGTAATTCTATCCAGATGATGATTCCAGGTAAGTTTGGTATCTAAAGTGATCCCTACATATTTTACCTCCTCCACCATCTTCGTTTTCACTCTCTTCGGTGTTTGTGGCCTTTAAGCCTTCTAACTTCCTCCAGCGAGTGAATTTGTGATATTGGTCTTCTCAGCGCTTATACTCAATCCTTCCAATTCCGTCCATTTTGATATTACGACGGCGCTTTTAAATTTTCAAAATTTGACTATGCCATCGTTTGGTGCTGATTTGTGCTGTTAGGAAAAAATTTTGACCCAAGAAAATCTAGTTTTTTTCCATTGGAAAACACTTTTCTCTGTGCATGCAATCTTATTTACCTATTAGGAGTTACATTTAGTCAATGAACGTATACATAAATAAAGCTTTTATAGAGCGTTTAGTACAACGGTTCATAAATTCGCCAAACATATTGATTTCGACGCGTCGATCTAGAGCCGGAGATTAAGCTATCAGCTGATAAAAACAACGTAGCGACACGGCCTTTACTTTTCCCCTCGCCCACGGCGTATTTTCGTTGAGAGATTCTTTTTTTAGCAACGGAACGAATGAATCACTGCGCGAGTCCTACGCTAAATAGGGGCGACGTCGCGGTCGCGGTCCGACCATCGAATTTCCTCCCGCCTAATCTCAGAACACGCACGCAAGAATATACCCACGGCCGGCATCGGTGTCAAGGTGACGTTTCCCGTCAGCTAATGGCGCGCCCGCTCACGCATACTCGCCGGGCCGTCGGGCTTGAAAAGATCAACGGGCGTGAGCCCCTGTTTTGATCGCCTCTCCACCTCTTCTTCCTCGTGACGGTCTTCGTCGCGTAAATGGGATGGATTTGCGGCCTATCTCAATCACGCCAGTTCTATCCGGCACGGATAATGATTGCCGTGTGCTCGACGGTTGATGCAGGGTCGCGTAACGAACGTTATCGACTGCAACGCCAACGGGGAATCCGCCTTTATATAATGTTTATTTTGTTATGTGAACGAGCGAGCAGATGGTTTTATTTTCGAAAATAATTAGAATAAACAGCAGGGGAAGCACAGTTAACACTGTGAACCAAAATAATATGGTAATTGGGAATGATAAAGCCTTGCTAATTTAGAATTCTGGTGTAATTTTCCTTTCACTATTTCGACAATTGCTAAAATTGATCTTCTTCTCGTGCTGAGGACATTAGCAGATCCCATCAGCGTGGTGGATTCTTCTAATAATTAGATCTTCTCCGCTCTGCCCCTCCAGTATTTTGCTGTTGTTCTTGCCACAATAGACCCTCAAAACATTAGACTGTTCATACCAGTTTCTCACCTTTCGAAAATCGTTAACGTTTCAATTCACCATGATCTATAACAGAATTTTTAATTATTTACAAGATTTAAGAATCAATTATTGTTGAAAACCTCCGAAAAGTCACCAAAATATAATTGCAAAATAAATTAAACTCCACAGACAATATATAGACCCATAACAAATGACCTCTAGAGTATGTCTTCGTTATATGAAAGACATAATTAATAAACTAAGAAGCACGTATGAAATCGGTATCAATCGGTATAGTAGCTACCGATATTCAGCAATACATATGTATACAGATAATTAAAGATTTGGCAATCGCGTATTGTATTTATCAATGAAATCAATTACACTTTATTTTACAAAGTTTAGTTATTTATTGTTAAAAACCGAAAAATACATTAGCATAAAATCATAGTTACAAAACTACTAACGTGATTCATGGACATAGTATTTAGCGTAAGCTGAGCTAGATGACACTGGATAAAAATATTATACTGATATAACATCCACAGTATTGTTTTCATTTGTATTTACCAAAATAAGATAGGGTGTGTTCTTTTGTATTGCACGCACGATTTACAACACGAGAACAACAACAAATTATAGGCAAATGAACGATTCTACAGTTTACAATTTGTGCTCTTCATATTTTGTTGTTGCTACACACTAAAAAATATTTGCAATTCCTACGGAAAA
Organism: Cetonia aurata; assembly: GCA_949128085.1. NCBI lineage: Eukaryota > Metazoa > Arthropoda > Insecta > Coleoptera > Scarabaeidae > Cetonia > Cetonia aurata. The sequence continues at coordinate 10,689,601 of OX421882.1, read as the reverse complement.
TTCCAGTAACGTTTAAGGTAAATTTACCCTATACGTACCCTGTACATACGAAAAACAACTGATAGAGCTGATGACAGTACAAACTATTCTTAAACCGAATATGTTCCGTACAGTAGACAAACATACCTGAAGATTGCAGCACTCGATAACGGGTTATGTTGGTTATCCACCGATATGGATGGGTGATGATGAATGAATTTCTACAGCTACAGTCACTAGGGTACCACCGAAAAACTGTAGACACACAATAGGAACATTATATTAGAGTCTGGAAGTCATGCTATTAGAAAATTGACCATAAGTTTAAATGTATTCATATCCAGATTTTCAAAAACCGTGGACAAACACAATGAGAGAAAACTACCCGTCTTCATCAATCCCAAATAAAGTAAATCAGAGATCTCCTCCCAATGATTCGAGCACTCAAAGAAAATATGATTTACATATCGCATTCAATTACAATTTACCAGCTGGAAACCTGTATAAAACTAACTCACTTCATTAACAATAAGTAAAAACACTACACTCGTACATTTTGTTTATTAGGTGTTGTTTCTTAGGTTATATTTTATATTTGTGTTGTGCGCTTATTTGTAAATAAATAGTAATGTGTAATTGCTTTTACGACGTTGCCAATTGAGCAGTAGTGTCGGAATTTATTGATAATGCCTAAATTTACCAGCTGGGGCAGCACCTCACGATTAAATTTAATTTTCTTTCGTTTGTTGGATCGTATGGATTTATTAATGTCGTATTTTAAACTTTTGTTTTTACAGAAATGATTAAAAGAGGACTGCCAATTTTGCAATAACCTTTTTAGTTTTAATGTGCAAAATGCCTGTTTTAAAATTAAAAAAAAAAACTCATGTCGCAATAAACTCATTTGCAAGGTCTACATCAAAAAAACAAAAATTACTTATCTATAAATTCTTTGCGTAATCCCATACCAGAGAGCAGAGAACAACAGGCAACCGGCTGTACACTATAAATCACTCTTAAGGATTAGCTATGGTCACAAAAGAAGAATGTTATGACACAAACGTAACTAACACTTCTTTAATTTACTTTAGAAAAGCACCTAACTTAGCTTACATGAATACAAATCCAATATACGTAATTCATTCAACGAATTTTTTTACTTGAACTTTGCCTAGCATAAGTTGGAATTTATGAATAATAAAGCATAATTTTCATATAATGATTTATGCATTAAACTTCGATTAATAATTTTTCACCATTATGTCTATTACGTATTACTGCATACTATATGAAGAAGCTGAAGAAATTTTCAATTGCTATTGCAACATTTTGCTTTTACTTAAAATGTTTTTTTTTAAAATTTTCCATGACATTTAATATTGTAATTATAATACATATTTACTTATTCAATTTAATTTGGTGTATATATTTGAAATTATTGCTTATTTCGTACATTCTGAAGAACTCTTTTTGGCACATCAATACTTTTTTGTTGACTTTGTAAGGTATACATTATACAAAGCTTTTTATGAAAAGATGTAAGATTTTTTGAAATCCTTTTTACTAAAGAAAATTAAATTTTGCATCCAGTTACGTAAAAATTGCCATTTTAGAAAAATATCAAGTTACCCATGATTTTAAAGCTCGAAAATTACAGATTCCTATTTCATTTAAACCCGATATTTTTTTAATAAAAGAAGTGTGCTCTTTCTAACTTTCACAGTTTCAGAGATGTTTTCAAATTTTGAAGGCGCTGCAAATTTAACAACTACTAAAAATATTTTCCTGAGATACATTTTAATGAAAATCCTAACTTAATTCGTAAAAGAGCCATAGAAGTCGCACTATTTATTGTAGCACTCAGTATGTAAATTTCTATAACCATTGTAAAATATGTATGGGATTGTATATAACATACAATCCCAATAAAAAAAATCGTAAACGAGCAAGCATTTGTAAATACCCCATTGATCAAAATCTAGCAACACATTGTTCATACTTATCTCTGTTTACATTGATCTCAATTCTCTCTATACAAATTACCCCGTTCTAAAATTACTCCTCCGAGGAAGAGTCAATGCGCTCTGTCGTATTCCAAGCCGATACAGAATGCCTGCGTACCTGCAGGTATTCGCGACTCATTACATATGCGTCTTTTTTCCACTTGAAGACGAAACGCGGCCCTCCACTATATTAATATTTATAATCGACTATCCAGACAATGAATCACTCACTCATTGTTCCACTGTGAATACGTACGAGCCGGCATATGTATATGCGTATTTAAAATTCAGTAACATTCTCCATCCAGTGGAGAGTTGTAAATAACCATTGTCTTACGTCGCGTTTTTTTTTTCTTTTTTATCCGAGATAAATGACATCCTAAAACGTTGTAGACGTACACAGGTAAAAATTATACGTTCACGTCCACCTAAGTAGCTATAAAGTGTCGTTTTTTGTCTCATTATTAATAGCATGAGAGGAGTTGAAGACCTCTCAAGAGCATCGGTATTTATAATACCGTTGCAGAGAAGCCACTAACCGACATACCGTTAGAGTGATTTTGTAAGACAAATTGGTTTTACGGTATTCTGTAATTTGCCAATAAATCGAATAGGGACATCGATTAGAAACGGATCAAATAAGTTTTAACTAACATAAGTAGAAAATAGAGATATAGATATTAGAGAATTATCATTTAAAATAAACGGTTCCAATGAATTACAAAGAACGCAATTTCTCCCTCCATTGGTGTAGTTTAGAACCTTCTGAACTTCTCGAGCATGTACAGTTTTAAAAAGTGGAGCACCTGCTATATTATTTTAGAATACCAATCTATGTATACATAAACTTACTGATGAAACCGGATTGAGAGTCTGCTTTCGTCACACAAACATGATTAAAGTGCTATTGGTTCTTGCCAGAAATAGTCAATGTGCAAAAATACTTTTTACTTATTTTTCACATTTACAATTAAAGTTGATTATAAAAGCAGCAGGAATTGAACTAACAAGGGAACACGGCAAAATTCAGATTTCCATGAAACTTTACAGGCTGAAAGAGTACTGTAGTTGAAGCACTTTTCCTTTCTGCCGAAACGCCCGATTTAAAGGTACAACCCCCTACAAAGCTTGCGCAATTTCTTAGAAACGCATATACATAATCTACTCCTTATCAAGATATATTAGATGTGTAATTGAAACATGAACCTTCGAAAATTGCGAATACACGTTTAATCGTCTCAAATGATTTGCTATTTCTGGTGATGTTAAAATTGTAATTTGGTACAATGATCGTGATTAATATAACTAACGTGATGAACATGTTGCTTGTGACGTTTCAACTAGCCGATATTGTAATAATTCTTTTGACACCCGAACAAAATGAGTTGCCCTTGCAGAATATATTTGTAGCTGCTCAACAGAACAGCATGTTTTCCTTTGAAGTTGTAACGAGATTGTGGTTTGACGAATCAGCAGAACCACACGCATTCCAATTCGTGAAAGAATCTACAGAAACTGGAGAAGACAATTATGAAGATATGACATGTGCTCCTGAAGATGGCGGAAGTGTCATTGGCCTAGCTTACAAAACCAGAGCTGTAGAGTACTAAAAAGAAACGGTAAAGCCAACGACATTCTCTCGAAGGTGTCAATATATAAATTCAGAAAAGTGATTCACGTCAGATGAGAAGAAAGGCGCTTTTACCTTTTGTTTTTTTGAATTATTAAAAAATGTGGTGTGTGTGGTACTCCGTCGCCCATTATTGGCTCCTCTTAGGTTGGGTCACCTTTGGAACCATATAATCTCCTACAAATTATGTTAAAAAGGCATTATATATGTTATAATTTCGAAAATATTCCTATAAATTGAAAAATCGCGCAAACTTTTGATGGAGTTTCGGCAGAAAAAAAATTGCGTACTCTTTCAGTCTGTAGAATTTTATGAAAACCAAAATTTAACAGTTGTCGGTGATCCTTTTGTAAGATTAATTTATAAACAGTTTTCCGTAAACCATCAGAGCTTAAGCATTTGATCCTCTAAAAATCCTATCAGCTAATGTTGTTTGCAACACAACTACCTACCTAAATCTGTGGATTCATTTTCAAGTTAATGTGCCTCCAAATCAGTTCGAAATACTTCGTAAAGTTACATATATATATATAGGTATATATAGTTGAACGTTGGAGAAAAAGCTTCGCGTTTCTGTTACTGAAGATTCTTGTATTGGTAAAATGATGTTTATAAAAACAGAATTTTCACAGAATAGAGGTTTATTTTGGAATTCAACTATTCAAGCCTTCGTTACGTTTCGGATCTGCTTCTTCAGACCTACATGAGGTGAACATTAAATGATGTTAAAAATTTAATCAAGATATAAATTTATATAATTACTTACAATCGGCATTATAAAAAAACATCCAACATCAAAATTTATAAAATGCAAAAAATTTAAATGCTCATTGCTTCCATACAAATTACAATGGCAGGAGAAAAAACCATAATTATTGTGGTCACATTAAACTTTTGTAGATCATGTTAAAATAAAAGACCAAACAAGATAAAATTACGAACACAACAAATTCAAATCTGAGTCAAAGCAACGCGAAAATTATGTTGGCATGCAAATCGTTCTTCACATCTCCCCTAGCGAAAAATAAAAATCTTACGGTGCCTCAAACAAAAACCAAAACAAATACGAAACAAACCACAACTAAAAACTCAAAAACGAAGGACAAAGGATATGTATATACATATACCTAAAGCACTACAGGTCCAAAAGGTCTAAAGTTTGAATGGTAATCGCTTTCCATTTTCTTCTATCTTCCATTGAGTCACATTAAGCTTTCTCAAATCCTCCTACACTTCACTGGTTCACCCTTCTCTTGGATGCTTCCTTCGTATTTTTTTTTCTCCAAATTTACATTCTAGCATTTTTCTCGGTACTCTAACAAACGCTATTGTTATAATGTGCCCTAACCATCGGTATTGGTGAGGGATAATATATTTTATCTTAGAGCAATATCTAGAAAACCTATAAGATCTACCTTAGCGTAAATGAAAAAATTAGCGGATAATTATGTAATGGCGCTATGTTAATCCAAAAATTTTTCAAATTTCAAAAGAATTACAAAACAAATCATTTTGGTCTTTCTTCTTGCGGAACTTCAACCTACTAAAGCTTTGTAATGAATCACCATAGAAGGTAAACTGCTAACTGGTTCCAAGTAAAGTTTGCCAGTTTCCCTGAATACTTCTCATATGTAGCTTTACTTCCAATGACTGTCAAGGGTGGAACTGAAGCTAGAGAAAAGAACTTTTTACATAAGCAATTTTGATTTGATTTAAAATGAAAAAGATCTGCGTGTTAACTGGAGATTTTCAAATCTTCTAGGAAATAACAGCTTTCTCAAAGAAGATGGTGGATGGATAGTGTAAAAAAGGCGTCAAAATCTCTCACATAATTGTCAAATGTTGTAATATTTTCCAACTGTAGTAAGCAATTTTAGGTGATGTATATATTTCAGAGCGCAGGCATTCAAACTAGTGAAACGATTCTAAAAAGAATCATTCTTTTTTTAGCAAATACTCTTCGCATTAAAGTTTGATCCAGATCTTTTTTTTTTTAAATGAACTTGCCAAATTTAAAAATTTAATTATTTGCATAAAAATGACATTATAGATTCTGTTAGAATTACAATTTATTTTTTTTTATATAATAATTTTTTTTTTTAATGTCACCATTGTAACATTTTTCTTATTGTTGCAGTACCTTAGTAACATGGAAAATCTTCCGCCAAGAATTGAACCGCGTCCATCCCATAAGTTCCGGCCTGGAAGCCATGGCCTTAAAATCAACTATAGACCTCACCTGCAACGATTACATATCAAATTTCGAATTCGACGTATTCACGAGGTGAGTATCTCGTTCTATAATACTGGGAAATCCAATTGTGACCGCCCACTCGCGACCAACCTTTTGGCTGCACCCTCACATAAACATAACGGCATATGGGAAGGTTTTTTCTTTGCGTTACAGGTTGTTTCAACCGTGGGGCACCTTGCTCCGGAACTGGCAAATACTAGCGGTCACGCATCCCGGTTACGTGGCGTTTTTGACCTACGACGAGGTGAAGGCCAGACTCCAGAAGTACATCAACAAAGCCGGAAGTTACGTGTTCAGGCTGTCGTGCACTAGGTTAGGGCAGTGGGCCATCGGTTACGTAACAGCGGAAGGGGAGATACTGCAGACGATACCGCAGAATAAAAGTCTGATTCAAGCATTGCTGGATGGTTATAGGGAAGGATTGTAAGTATTGCAAAGTCAGATATGTCTTCATGCTTAAAGTTCCCTGTATACATTTGTTGATAACTAATTAAAAATACGTTTATAACAACTTATAAGCTAAACAGTTTTTAATAACAAAATATACAAACTTTCATATGACTAAAACTAGGCACAAACCAAACTCGGATGCACTGGCGCAGTTTACAATTGAACTTCTATTTCATAATGTAGGAAAAACGAACATTCTTTGAGGAAAGGAATAGATCCACATCTGAAAACCTTCTTTCAATAATAAAAAATTGTATGCTAGGAATTATGATCGTATAAAAATGAGAGATTAAACGTTGCCACATTTCATAAGCAATATATGAACTAAGCAACAAGTTGATTATACCCAAATTTTAGGATACAATTCGCTTTTTTTTAATTGCTATAACTGAATTTGACTGGAGAAGATTTGCGGGCAACAATTTTATATGATTTTAAATCATTATTAACGGCTAAAGAATGCCTGAGGAAGATTAACTTAAAGATCTTAGCAATTTATTAAAATTCAAAGCATTTTACATCAACAATTAAACGTGAAAAATACCTTGTTGTCACTGGATTCCACATAAACTTACTTCCGATCAAAAAGAACAACGCATTAAGTGATGCAGATAAGGTTGTCCAAAGCCACATTTCAAATTTGGTTTAAAATATTACGACTGGTGAAGGATCCTGGACTTATTGTTATGATCCGAAAAAGATAAATCTGTCGGCCCAATGGGTCTTTCGAACAGAATCAAAGTTTGTAACAAAGCCCGACATATTCGCAGTGATGGTGAGATAATGGTAGCTAGTTTTTTTTTTCAAAACAGCCCATATTGGCACCATTCCGATCTTTGGATAAGAGGAGGAGCAACTAATCCATGGCATGTTAGTTTATCTAACTTATCCTAGCTCAATTGTTTTCTGCGAGGTTTGATTAAATAAAAAGTGTATTTAAATATCTCAATGTAAAAGTGTATTTTTGTTGATGATTGATACATTGAAAATGCAGTTTAAAGTTGTTCAATAAAGGATAATTGGTGACTTATTACCGAAAGTTCATTAACCGTTCAATAGGAAACATGGCCAACATTTGATTACTTAATGTGTAATGTTTTAAGGGTTGTTTAGATATCCAATTTTATTAATTATTTAAACAGTTTTTGATAGCGAAGCTTTGATATTCGGTGATACAAGGCCTAATATTTTTGTACTCCAAATTTAATGCCTTTCAAGAATTGAATTTGAATTTCAATCCTAATAACCTTAAAGTGCTCTACTCAAACTACTATATTGTTATCTCATCGGCCCCTTCTTGTGTCAAAACTTTCACTGTTCTCTAAAACTGTTTCCAAGTTGTTGGAATCGTTAGAAATAAATCGAATGCACCATTTCTTGCAGTTACTTATTCCCGGATGGCAGAAACATTAATCCAGATTTATCATGGGCTGTGCAACAAACACCAGAAGATCATATAGCCGTAACGCAAGAACAATACGAATTGTACTGCGAAATGGGCAGTACCTTCCAGTTGTGTAAGATATGCGCCGAAAACGATAAGGACGTCAGAATCGAGCCCTGCGGACATTTGCTCTGTACCCCTTGCTTGCAGGCCTGGCAAATAGTAAGTCATCAACAGGTCTGTAGACTAGAGGAACACCAAAATGATCGTCAGCTTTGATGATGAATCATTTTAGTTTGGCACTCGGTATACATTCAATAACGCTAGTGGAAAGATGTTTCACTTTTGCCTTGCGATTTTTATAACCCGTTATTTATTTATTCGTTTAGGATTCGGAAGGTCAGGGCTGTCCATTCTGCAGGGCGGAAATCAAGGGCACAGAGCAAATCGTGGTCGACCCGTTCGATCCGAAGAAATCCCACAACAAATCGAAGTGCGCCGCGACCAGCTCCCTGAACCAGGGTAACGTCGACGACGACGACGAGTTTGAGGTACACGCCGCTGATTCTTGCACGAATGAATATACAGAATGAAATGCGCCGCTTGATTCACGCACCAAAAGTGGGGCCCGCTCGCTTCTGTCATGTGTCTTTGCTTCTTTCGCGTCGGCCGTCCTGGGAGTACTTGTCTTGTATAACTTTCGTTTTATATGTGTTTGTTGTTATGTGTCATGAGACCCTCCCCCGAACGAACACTGCTGCTAAGACTCAGATACGTGCTCGGCGCCCTCTTGCGCTAGGCGAGGAAACTTTTTAGTGGTGGAAAGCGCGCGCGGTTTCTGTGCTGCATGTGTTTTGTTTATCTTATTTTTATTTGTCGCTTTTAATGAATGTTATTTATTTATATGGAATATGTTGCACTACCGTCCCCCTCAGTGTGATGTTTTTACACCTAAGATTTTAAATGGCGCCATATGTCTATATCGCGGTATATCTTTATCAGATCATTTTATTGCTTTTATGATATACTCACCGTTAAAAATAAAACTGGAGCTTCCCAGAAACTGGATAAATTTGTCAGTATTTAAATTTTTCCATAGATTTTTATCTTATGAATCTTGTTATAAACTAGATATCCAATAATTCTTATAGATAACGAAAAACAGGCCAAATAATGCAATAAACTTGCATTTTTAGTAGCTCTGTCAATAAAACATAAAATTCTGTAAAATTTTAACTTTACAGAGTTTATAGTTTTGAAAGTTTGAATAAAAACTAAAAAAAAAAAAATCCCGAGTCATATATTTTCGTAACTTTGTAGTATGTTGTAGTAAGTTGTGGCTATACATAATTTTTTGACGATACTACACTTACCACAAGCAAGACAAAAAAGAATTCAAATATTTTAATATATAGTGTGTAAGCTAATACGGTTTCCAATAGGAAAAACTTTCTTAATATCAATTTTAAGAAAACAAGTCATTCTGTGCGTGATCTGAAACTAACAATGACAACTGTTTAAGTTCAAAATAAATGTACCGTTTTTCCAAACAAGGGTAATATTTACATTTTCTTTGCAAAAAAAAGTGAAAATTCCAGAAGTCTTCAGTTTTATTAGCCCATGACTGGTCTGATAGATGTGACAAAAATGCATTCGGTCATCACAGTGAATATACATACATAAATGAAAAGATGCTAACATTAAATCGAAGGATTTATCTAATTAAATACTATGGCTTAAGAAATGTTTCATTTAATTATGCATTACATTTATTTTATGAAAAATATCCTAATGTTGCCGTATCAAGCCCGGCTTTGAAAAAATTAATACAGAAGTTTGATGATACAGGATGCGTTATTAACAAAGAAATTGTTACGGAAACGTTACAACCAGGACGATGCTGTAACTATTGCCACAATGCTAGAAGACCTAAAAAGGCCATTGCGCGGAAGAGCTGCTGAAATAAATTGTAGCATACTTTATTACAAAGAATCTTCAAGGCTAACAAAATTTATCCATATAAACCACAATTTAGACATACTTGCCTAATTGGAGACCATGCATTTAGATTAGATTTTTGTTTATGGGTAGGTGAAAATGTGATGAACCAGCGTCTATTCTGTCAAAAATTATTCAGCGATGAAGCAACATTCAGTACTAGCAGCATTGTATCTTCTCAAAATAGTAGATCTGGGCATCAACAAATCGAAATTTTAAAGTGAATCAGCGATACAAAAAAACTCATATTTGGTGTGGGAACTTAGGTAACAGGTTTTTAGGGCCTTACTTCTTTGATGGAAATTTAAACCAACGCAACTACTATGAAAAGAAAATTTCATACTACCATCATTGTGCGAAGACGAGATAAATAGAATTTATTTTCAGCAGGATTGATGCACATCACATAGTACTTAACGTTCGGCGAATGCTACGCAGAAATTTCTCAAAGAGATTGGGCGATATGGCCTTAGCCTGCAAGATCGCCTGATTTAACCCCAATGGATTTTTTCCTTTGGGGTTATTTAAAACAGAAAGTTTATAAAGAACAAATACCAAATGATCTGCAATCATTAAAACAACGAATTCGAGAAACTGTTCGTGATGTGTTAAGTAACGTTTACAAAGAATTTCGTAATAGAGCAGAAAAATGTGTGAAAAGCGGAACAATATGTTGAATAATTTGTTAGTGTTTTAAGATAATTTTTTATTGCTATTAATTATTCTTATTTTATTGTTTGTGTGTAGAACAAATAAACGTCATAATTTCATCCATTATGATTAATAATCATTTTAACTATTCTTAGAGAATTTGTGATAAATCAAATTTCTGGAACTTTGACATTTTCGCAAATTTATTTTGAACTTAAACAGCGTTTTTGTTATTTTCAGATGAAGTAAAAAACATACACATTACTTTTCCTAAAATTTACATTAAAAAAGTTTTTCCTATTGGTAACCGCATTAGTTTACACACTATAAAGTACAGGTATAAAGTAAAATTCAAATAAGTAACATTTTTATTTTCATTGCCAAAGTAAGTACTTTGCTTATGATATTCGATTTAATAATAAATCAGACATATATATACATATATGACCCAAGTAGGGCAAAAATACTTTATAAGTGCTTTAATATCTTTCATGTTGCGCTCAAGGAGCACCTATTCCTTTGAACCATATTTACATGCGTGATTTACATATAGCTATTATGTAGACAACAAATACATTTAATATAACAGTACCAAAAGGTTTTTTATTATTATTATTCATCATTGGACATCATTTTTGCCTTTTTCTGTGAAAGATAAATAAACCAGAATATAACAAAGATACTCAAAACAGTGGCGTTGATATTACACACTTTACCACAAACTTGATATCCTGAGCATACATTTTAATAGCAAAGCTATCATCATCAATAGTAAAATTAAATAAACTGCGTTGAGTTTCTACTTTCTTCACGGGTTTCTGTTCTTTAAACCTATCAAAAATAGATTTTCTACACTAATACCCTTTCTTATGAACATATGATGAAAAAGTCCACACAATTATAAAAGAAAATGTTTTATTTCATTGGAATACGTCATAAAATCAAACATAAAGACTAAAGACCACAATATTTTATTGAGTTACTGAAAGTACCTAAACGAAAAATGTTGAAATTTTATACTGGATAGAATTAATCCCATATGTCGAGATGAATATTTTGTATGTTAGTTAAGAATGTACCAAGTACAATATTCTTGTTTTATTCTATTTTTATGCAAAAATTAATTACTTGAAAACTTTATAAATCCAAAACTTTGGAAAATTTTATGTTACATTATCTTAATTTAGAGAAATTTACGCAGTAATAGCGCTGTACTATCCAAAATATCTGCATTATGAATTTTTTCGAAATTAGTTTCACACCGTAGACTGTCGTATCATCTCTCGGATGAACTCAAACCCTTGTTTGTTCGTGTTTTCAATAGAAATCAACCTCATTGGATGTTGGGTCAGAAGTTTTAAGAAAAACTCTTTTTCGATTGATTTTTGTTCATCACAGCATTTTATGCAACGCAATTTCTAGCGAGCCGAATATTTACAAGATCACATAGACATTTGTCGAGTTGGCTACTTTGAAGGACACGTCAACCTTTTTTTTGCTTCCGGATGGTGAATTCAGTATAGGACAAAACAATGCCCCAAACTCTACTACTGCACACATGGACTTGACTAGTCATGCATATGGCATGAACATTACCTGTGCACAGTTTATATCAAAGTGCTTTAATATGGTAAATAAACTAATACAATGAAATCGTTTCTGTGCTGTAAGCTCCTAGGAAAGTGATAAATGCAACCAGGTAATCAAGAATAGCTGATTTCCAACAAAATATTGCGTTGTACAGAATATTTTACTTCTAAAGTGAGACAATTATTTAATTAGATATCGGTTGCAAACTGATGACAGTAGCTATATTTTATAAGCAGTTGTTAGGAGTTGCTGCAAAATTTATGTTCCACCTCCCCCATTTTAGATGCCAAAAGTCATGACCCGTGGACTTCGAACTTTGTGGAAGGAACACTGTTCATCTTTGGATGAAAATATTTATCTGGTTGCCTTCAAGAGAATTAAGATTAATCGTAAATACTAAAAAACAACAAGGCATATAAAAGGAAAAGAATATAGTAAAATAATCTTTCAAATATATTCAAAGATATGCAAGGACTGTAGTGTAGTAATAGACACATAATATACCCAATCACTCTGCGATACACAATTTTATTAATTAAGGACAATTGTTTGGGATATTTGTGGATTTCCATTTTTAATTAATACCGAAAATAATCTTTGTTTCCTCAAAATAATTCTTGACATGACAATGAAACGGCTCTTTGTAGAACGGCTAGTTTGTTATTAGCTTAATTACTCCACGAACAAGACTGTACATATATTTTACTCTCACTTTAATTTTAACGTGAAATATTATACCACGATATCGCATATGGCGCCATAACCCACTACCTTCTATGTTCAACTAATTTAATACATTCTAATTATGTGTTGTGTAGGTCTGAACTGTATGTAATTATGCCTAGCTTTATTTATTTATCCCTTTTTTTAAGATTTCTTTTTTTTTGATCTGGAAATACCAATGCAGTTAAAGTATTGTCCTTGTTTCTTCCTACATAAAACATCGATAAAATAAAATCACACTTCTCTATAATATTCTTAAAAAAACTTCACTAATGTTAGCATATGCGTGATGACCAAGGTAAATTTTAAAACGATCTTTAAAAAATCCATTCGGAAGAGACACTTTGTAATAATCAAACGCAACGTTCTTACGTCGATCGAACAGTAAAAATATACGGATAATTCTATATTTCCGGTCGGTAAAATAAAATGAATGGTCACTGTTTATTTCGGGCTCATTCAATATCTGGACTGTTTGTTTTAGAACGTTTTATTTTTATGGTTGCGTAAATTAAAGCGTTTTCTAAAGATAAATATATTCCGCGAGTTATAATTAAGTTTTATAAACAAGGTTTTTTATTGTTTCTTTTTTTTTTGTAATTTCATTGATCTGAAAATAGCGGAAGCGTTTATAAACTATGTCATGATTTGTTTTTCTTTCGTATATATACAAAAACCTTTCTTTTCTTTCCCGGAAATAATACTTTAGGTATTAGTATTTTGGTATTGTTTAAACTTTTTCAAGGTCCGTCAGTTCATTTTTTCTATACCCAGGCTATTTGTTTCCAGAATAAAAGAATATCAAGATATTTCATTCTTAACTTCCGTAATGCAATTATGATTTTTATCACTATTAAGGTTATAAATATTATCCATAAAATTCAGTAGCCAAGGCTACTAGTAAAGGCAATTTTTAAATTACTTTTAATTGTTCACACAAATACTTTAAATATAAAGTTCTTCTAGTTTGAACAATTCTCTTTCTTTATCTGCTGTGTATCTACCAGAAACAGTAAATTTAATATCTTAAAAAATATATGACTTAACGCTCAAGGAAAATCATAAGGAGCGATATCATAGAAATGTATTACACAATAATGATGTAAGTGAAATAAATTATTTCCCAATGTATCTTTAGTAATTCGTTTTTTTTTTTTTTTTGTTATGGGCGCGTTTCTTTTAGCAAATTTATGTTTGCATGTTTATTTTTTGCATGCATGTAACGCCGTCACTACCCGACGCCGCGTGCTTGATACAAATTCACTGGTCATATTTGCATATCTTTCTGATCAAATTTGCCTGCAAACCTAACTACACACAAGTACAAGAGTACTACTATTATTATTATTAAACATTCAAATTTGCAGTAATGCAATGCCTTCAAATCATTTTGCGCAGTTGCGTTGCTTGTTTGTTCTAATTACTATTTATTTAACACACTTAAAACCATGGTAAGTATAATTAGTTACCTACCTTTCTTATCTGGGATACTCAATGCATAGAAATTGATAAAAAAAAAATTGTACATAATCGCAAAAATAAACACGATGATTTGTATTAAGTTTAAGTAGTAAATTTACGTAACTTTATGGCGACGCCGGATATATTATCTCTGTCTGCATAATACATTTCTAATCGCTACTGTGTACACTCTAATTGCTACCAGCCTTCCTTTCCCCACTCAGGAGTACAAAACGACAAAAAAAGATTTAACGTTCGACAATCAATAGAAACGTTTCAAATACACTATGTATCATTACCAGAGAGAGTCATTGCATATGGGATGAGCCATCCCACTATTCAGTAGATCCGTTATCCTTATATTGTGTATATCTATAAGAACTGACTTATTCTAAATCATGAAATGAGTTACCCGTATGCGATGCCTCCCTCTGCTTATTACTAAAAATATTTCAGCTTAAACTGGAACAAATCTTACTTTGATACTGTCTTTAAAGCAATTTCAAACTCATCGAGTTATCAGGCAGTATAGAAACGACACTTTTAATACTCATTGTTAGATGACGTGATCCACAATTTTGAAATTTACGTCCACATATACCTAACAGAGAAGTTTATCTCATGATATATGATTTGCTTGGATTTATTTATAAAATTAGTTTATTTTGCGTTATAATTAATTTTTTCATATTAGAAACATATCATAGTTTTTACAATAATTTGCGAGAAAGATGTTTGCGTATTCTAAAAAAATATTTTCCATTCAACAGATTGTTCTATATAGGTAGATTATAGGCTTAGTTCGTAATTTGAACCCTAAAAAGTAAACCTATTACAATAAAAAAAAACACATATTTAAACAATCATAATTGTCGAAGAATGTAGCGATGTTCATTTCGGACTTAAAACCTTTGAAAAGAGAAAGAGTGATCGTAAATCACGGTAAAAAGTCGAGCAGTGTCACTTTCGACAAACGTAATTGCAGAAGGCCATAAACAGCTGCAGTTCGATATGTCCGCCGCTAGTGGTCGTCTTTTTTCTCTTGTTCCCTACTAAGTAGGTACTTCACACCTTTAAAACTAACACAAAGGGAGGCTCTCTCTCACACATAAACCGGACAATATCATTGTATATAGAGCATTCTCACATAGTCACCACAAGCGTACGAACCAAATATACACATAGTTAAGAACAACAAGTTTTACTTTCTTTCACCTACACCACGTTGATGCAACAAGAAAAAATAGTTACGTACATACATTAGTGACATATCATCAAAAGCTACATAATCTCATAACAATAATATTTGTGAATGTTGACCTTTCTAGGACTAAATGAACATATTTTGTCTATTGGGTATTTTTTTTTTTTTTCGTTTTACATAAAAACTTAAATAACTGATTTATACAGAACAGAACCACACACAATGACAGGCATCACAAGCAAAGCTCTTTATAAGTTAACAAATAATTACTAACTTATTATTGCTAGGTATATTAGTTCCAACAGTAATTTTTCACTAGGATACAATGCCGGGTCAGAACATCAATACTAAGTTAGAATGAAGTACATACCTGTATTATCTACTAGGGTGGCGTTGGTCCATCTTTCTTGTGAGCATTCAGATTGCATCTGTAAAACTTTTATGGATATCACTTAAGCTATTTTTCAAATAATTTCGAGAAAATAACAATTGTTACTACAAAAAAAGACTGCATACTAAGTAACTAAGCATTTACCAGCTTTTAGAATATTCTATGTTTAAAATATTTTTTTCCATTTTTGAAAAACTTTTCAAAATAAGCCCAAGCAAATTAATAAAGTCAAAATGGCACACATGGTTACGCAACATTTGTCATAACGAATATGTATTTACACCAAAATATTCCAACAACATCTGTAGTTCCAGTATACAAGATTTCAAAAGTGTAAGCGAAAGGCTAAGACAATAAGGGTGACGTGTCATTTTTAGCGGGTCCGCATGCACAACTTCAACAATAATTACAGCAGTCTGGTAATTCACATAGAGGGCGCCACTGGAATTATTGTTCTGATCTTGAAAGTCGTGAAAGTAATTATTTAATTTAATATAAATTTGTAGCAATTCAGTTTTAATCACAGTTCATACAAGATGCTAGGATCGAATTCTTTTGTGATTGGAAGTTATTCATCAAAGAGAAAAACTAAAAAATGTATCATCATAGCTATGTAGTTAAGATATTCTTTGCGTGCTCCTGTATGTACAAACGCCATTTTGAGTTTAGTTTCTTATCTAACAATTGTTCTTTATGATTAGTGTAACTTAAAAACGAAAACTAAGGCATTTGTTGCTAAAATAATGTATTACCGGTGACACAAACATCAAAAGCGACGACAGAAAGTGCCCCTTCTTGTCTTATCTTTTCGCTGTTAGAACCAATCTTTAGAATACGCCGTCCCTGATTTTTTGACAATGCGATATGAATTTTTGACGTTCAAGTGTAAATAGGACGTTTTGTACTGCAACAATTATTACCTAAACAGGCGATTGAATGCAATTAAGAATATTTATAAAAAAAAATTATGTTTAGGAGACTGGAGAAGTATGGAATTGTTCTGCAAGTAGCTTACAGGCATTAGCTCTCTCACCTAGAAATGAAATATCGGTAAGTTGATTTGTTTTGACAATATTCACAACAAAAAAATCATTAGTCACCACATATGTATTGCCTGTATAAAATAGGATAACCTTTAAATATTAATAAACTATAAGAGAAAACGTTAACCAAATGTTAATGTACTCGGCAAATGGTAAGTACTGAAGATAACTTCACACCTCATTTGACTTGAATTTCTTCCTACCACAATATTGGTGCTAAATTTAGCACCAACAGTGGAAATATATTTTTCATTTCCAAGCAGGCTTACGCAACTGTTTTTTTAATTGAAAAAAGGGAACCCATCATTTAAGCTTAAGGGATAATCTCCATGCTATTTGCTTTCTACGTATGGCATATATATACATATAATGATTTTCGACGTTTTTATTTCTTACAGAATTCCCCAAGTCCCATGATATCTCCAAGAAACAGTCCTAGAACCGCAAGAAGAAGCACTACTCCAACGGTGGGCGTGACAGGGATAACTATACCACCTCCGATACCACCCAGGCGCAGTTCACCCACCCTAGAACAAGCCCCGATGCTCAATTCGACGCATTCGACACCGAATATTAGTAGAAGCAACACAAACGCTACATCCAACGGTACTCAACATCAACAGCAGCAGTCGCAACAACCGCAACAGCAACCCAAACAACACAATGGCCTCAACGAAGCCCAATCAGTCACCAATCTGTCCCACAACGCCATAGAAATTCCTCAGATGTCGAAGAGCAACTCCATGCAGGAGATGCACAGGGATGTTACTACTAGTGACGAGAATACTATAGAACTCAGTTCACCAGAGACTATTTACGGTGTTGTCAGTTCGAATTTCAGCACTAATATGACTAAGACACAGACGAGACATCAAAGTTGCCCCACGTCCAAGAATAAGAAACAGATTCATTGCCCGGTTAAGTCTAGCACTACGCCGAACTTGAACAGCAGTGAAGTTAGTGAAGAACAACACGTTTATGAAAATGTAAAAATGCCGCCGAAATCTAAAGAAAGAATCAATCCCTTAACGGCGACAACTAGCACCGTGTGCTACGAAAATCTAAATATGGACTATATAAAGAAGTTAGTAAGTGAAGGTTATTCTAGGGATGCCGTTATAAAAGCTCTAGGTATAACTAGGAACAATGTTGATATGGCTTGTGATATATTGCATGAATTCGGTACGAAACATGGATAGTATATTTAATTGAGAATTATAACAAATTTATTACGCAACACACTTGTATACTTTTCACTTTGTATAAAGACGAGGAATTTGAGGTGAGAGAATGTTATGTACGTACCGTCATCTGATGCTTGAAAATGAGAGATTTTCATTTATGATTTTTTCAGTTTTAATTCTATGTTCACTTCCGCTAAATAGTGACAATCATAGTAATGTAGTAGTTTATAAGAATTATTATTTACAATAGCAGTAGTCAACTATTGAAACACAATTTGCAAAAATTTAGATAGCTCTGTTCGGCCCTTCATTTCTAAATAGTTCCCCAATTTGTGCGTTCAGAACCGATGGTGCGAACAAAGCTTATAAAATTCTAAATCGATCCATATTAATTTTCTACAATAAAATTTTTCATGCCAGATGACTAATAAAAACAATAAATAAGAGGTGTAGGCGAAGCAAAAGGGTAATAAACAAAGTGGTCCAAAGAAAAATAATTGTCCTTGATGACCTTGATATTTTATTTTTATAATTTCGTTACAATAAAGAAATTAAAAGAGTGTATCGAAAACAAATGCTTAGTGCGTAATGTACAGTAGGAACGAAAGTATTTACTATTACCATGTAATAGAAACAGTGGGACGTATGTTAGTAGTATGGTAATTTTCTTAGTTGGTCAGAAAATAACCTGTAAGCATTGATGTATTTCTTAGATTCGTAATTGTATAAGAATTTACAAAATACAGCTAAATTATTTGCAATATTTAAAGGATACGCTTTAGAAATATTTACATATCGTAAAATATTTGTTACATACAATTATATACCTACCTATACATATATAGGCTAAATAATTTAGAATTAATGAAAGATGATACAATTCGTAGTTAATACAAAACGATAAAAAGGCTGATACATTGATTTTTTTCTTTTTTTATTAAGTGTATTTATTTTTTATTATTTATTCGATCACATCCATCCCTGTGTATTGTTATTGATTAACACAAAATATGTAGTATTTCCGATTCGTTATAAGTATGAGTAATCAGTTTTCTTTAGTGTAAAAAAGCTACAATCAAAACGTTTTCATTTAACGTTGTATATTGATCGTACCTATATAATTTGAAGCAAATGTATATATACTATAATTTCCTCAGGAAGAATACCAAAGTCTGTACATAAACGGTTAATGAATTTAATCTATGTTTTTTATTCATGTAAATAGATTACTGTGTAATTGTTATGTATAAGGCAAATAAAATAAAGAGATACGGTAAAATACTTAACAGTGTACCTCATTTTTGTTTCACCCTTTTTACAAAAACAAATCGTTCACATAATACTCGACAGAATCTTCCACATACAAGATTTTTCGATATTTAAAATTTCTTTGACTAAATCATAAAATCATTGCAGTTTCGCTTTATTTGTGGCTAAGATGTGCTAAAAACAGAAGCATGAAAAACCATTCATCATCTGTAATAACCCAACTCGATCACATCAGTTCTAGCAAAGACAAACTGTGACTTGGTACGAAATATCTTTGTGGTGATAATAATAGGGATTATTTCAAAAACAAATACAAGAATAACAAAATGTTTTTTTTAAATGCGAATCAAAATTATACAAGTTACCGATCGTTTATGCAACTCAAACTACACGTAAGCTTAAAACAAGTAATGAGATATTAACGTGGTGGGGGGGGGACTTTAGCCGGAACGTAATATAGGCGATTAATGTGCAAATTAGAAAAAATACTGTAAAAAACGTGTGCCACAATGACATGTAATGCTCGTACTTTGAATTGATTCAAACTTGTACTCGCATGACATAAACGTCATTGTAACACTTGTGTTTTAAAATACTATTAATTAATATTTTAGTTTTTGTTATCATTCCCTACATTTTTATAATGTTTATCCAAGTTTAGGCCGTTATGGTGTTTGATAAAAGTATAGCAGTAGTTGTATTTAAGTATTTCCAAAAACAAAAGTCAAAAATACTCGATAATTCTGATGCTAAAAATTATGTGACAAAAAAATCATTTATTATTATTATAGCTATTAATCTCTAATAAATATTGCTAAAGACCGTTTTTTAATAAGTGAAAGTTAAAAATACTTTTTGTATCGTTAGGAAGTTAATTATAAAATGTATAGCATCTTTAAAAAGGACTTTTCTCTTTCTCAAGAGTTGTTTTCCTATTAGAAAGAAAAAAAATTTAGAAAGAATTATTATAAATTAGGAATTACTTGCATTTGAAAACGTGAACTTATAGATCAACAGAAAATTTGCACTTTATTTATTTTACGTTTTAGGTAAACATATGTCCTTGTAGAAATTTTAAGGATTTTATTTCAAAGCACACATTGAAATGAAACAACTTGTGACGTATAACAAAATTTCAAAAATTAATTATGCTATAAGTAATAAAAGTTTAAAAACCATGAATGAAATAGCACATCGTAAAACAGGAGTGATAACAACCCAACGCACATAAAAAAATTAATTCAGACCATGAAATACATCCAGTGAAGTTTTTAAAAATGTCTATTTCTACAAAATAATCTAATGTTTTTTTTTGCAGTAAAAAAACCTTACACTAAAATTATAATAAAGCGTTCAAATGTTCTTTTAAAAATGTTGGAATGTTACATGTTTTTTATGATGATTTAGTTTTCGATGTGGAAAAACTAAATCAAATGATCCAGTAATTGGGTTTTGGAACCTTTGGTGTAACAATAACTATCACACTGACAAAAGTCAATGCTAGGTTTTTCCACTATCACCAAACAACAATGCACAATCTCTCGACGCGCGTTTCGCTAACCAAGTTAGCATCATCAGGAGATGATTAAAGTAAAATTATTAAAACTACGATAATATATACAACAACGTTCCCGTACAGGCGCATTTTTAACGGGGAGGGGATGCGAGCCAACCCTCCGTTAAAAATTCGTCGGTTCCAAGAGTTACGCAAACGAAAGTGTATTGTATAGATTACTAGACGGGTAAGTGCCTAGTATAACACTTGTTTGCACAGATGTTTCCTATATAGTCATTCTACCGACCTGTCTAAAGATCGTATACTTTTACGACATCGGTAATTAGAGTAACTCTTGGAACCGACGAATTTTTAACGGAGGGTTGGCTCGCATCCCCTCCCCGTTAAAAATGCGCCTGTACAGGAACGTTGTTGTATATATTATCGTAGTTTTAATAATTTTACTTTACTATTAATCATCTCCTGATGATGCTAACTTGGTTAGCGAAACGCGCGTCGAGAGATTGTGCATTGTTGTTTGGTGATAGTGGAAACACCTAGCATTGACTTTTGTCAGTGTGATAGTTAAATCAAATGACCTATTAATAGTAAACCTATAATTTTAAAGAGACGATCAACGTTAGATTGAAATAAAGCCCTCCATTGATCCTATATTACAATGATGGTCGAAAAAGAGAATAAATACATTTGACCTTCTCAATCTTATAGTTAACTGGCCTGCCTAGGTTTTATAATGCTATTAAAATATCTTCAATAATAACTTATTCAGGATATGTTAAACCATGTATGAACAATGCAAGTAATGAGCAATATTCAGAAATAATAAGGGGTTTGCAGCAGAACCTTGAGGTCCACCGATACTGACATCTAGAAAATGTAATTACAAATTATCTGGAAACATAATTCATATTCGTTGCATAAAAGAACAAACACGTTGATTAGATGAGAGATAATTAATTATTAATATACAGAGTGGTTGTGGGAAAAATATCTATATATATATAAAGACGCAACCAACTATGCATGTGCATATGTATATAATATATGTACCAACTTCTAATGTAAAAGATAAATGGCAGTGTACCATGCATATGCACTTTGTATTTTTTGTTTATATGATCTACTTTTCCCATAGCCATTCGGTATTCTTCATTAATTATTATTGATTTGTATATTTTAACAATAACTGGCGATAAGCTAGTTAATATGACAGCATAGAAAAAGTATAAGCACTCATAGATAGCGCAAACGGACAATGAATTAAATAACGAAGTTCGCATTCTAAAGGTCAGAGGGCGGAATGGTTTTCTGTATGCAAGGCGTAAAATGTAAATGAAAGAATCGGGATTAATATGAGAAGCGTCGAGATGGTCCGAGAAGATTCTAGAAGTGATCGCGCGTGTTATAAATATAACGCTGCGATTGGACAGAGTCAGTCGATTGGAGATAGTGAAGTGGAGGTTAAATCGAAGAGACGTACACGGTAAAAACGGGTGAAAATAAATAGTGAATGGTTATTTAAATGTATAATTGTTAAAGGTTTTATTAATAATTAGTGATTAATAAGTTTAAGTGTTTTCTTTGACTTCATTTAACTTTAAGCAAGTAAATATATAAAAAAATTTATTATTGAATTATTTTTATTCAGTTCATAAAACTTTCACGTAACACAGCATACGGTAAAATAATAACACACTATTTTTAGTAATATTATTTATTTATATATAAAAAATAACAAACACATACACAATTTAAGTATTATATAAATAAAATTGTTGGAAGTTTAGAAATAAGAAAATAATTAGAGATAGGTATACAGACAAGGGTAGAGAGTAGATACAATTAGAAGATAATTTATAAACTAAAAATATGCAAGTTCCATTTTTACGATCAACTTTATGATTACTTTAATTGAAGTGTATATGTAAGTAAATTGATCACCTTAAACTCAAAGTTAGAGCAATTAAAGTATTGTTATAAAAATGCAAATTGATTTCCACTACAATACAAATCCACTTAATAATATTTAACGCACATAAATATATTTATAATAATGAACACAAAATCTTCCATAACAAAATTAAGTTTCTGTTTGACTTTGAATCTTTTTCAAATATCTGTGAATTGAACACAAGATTCCAGGGCAAAATCAAATAGAAAATGATTTAATAACAATTCGTAATACCACCCAAGTACATACAAGGGGGAGAAGCAAGTTTTAAAATATCTTTGGATGTAACCGACAAAAATCAATTTCACTCTAATAAATCTAACTTTAGAGCCATTAATAAAAATTCGTTCAGTCAAGGATATATTATTCACTTACCAAGAAAAAAATATTAATTAGGTATAGAATATATCACATATGAGCACATTCTCATATGAATTTTTAAAGAGCGCAAGTCTTTAATAAGCTAATGTGTGACTAAATATTTAATGATCATCGACGGCTTCACGCATTACACCGCATGTTATAATAAATTGTACGCTAGACAAATATGTAAAACTCATTTCAATAGCAAAGAATACGTTACCTCGTCAAAACCTATGCGAAGTACGGCATTTATTAAGCCCAATCAGGCTATCATTGATTGACGAAGACCGGCTACGAATACTTACTATTCCTTACTATTGAAATCAGCTCTAAGTAAGTGTGAAGTAAAACTTTAATTTTATCACCATGCGTTCGACAGTACAGGTTCTTACAGGCAATATGTGTAGTTTTCTATCTTTCATGATCTCACTTTTTTTATGTTGGCAACCCTAAATTACTTTATTATTTCCTGTCTTCGAATATTAAATTTAGCTGTTTAGATTATTTCGGAATTGTTTTTTATACATCAGGGTATTAAACACTAAAAATCCAAATTTTCTACTCTAGGTTTGCCGCCTTTGTCATAACTGACGTTAAATTTCTGTTTTAAAATTGTTTTCAAATGTACTGTCACAAATCCTGTCAGTTTACGTGATGTGTTTTAGTTCTCTATAATAATGATAACCTGTTTGGTTATAGCAATGAATCCGGCAACTCTTAAAAATACGATGCTCACTTGATCAAATATGCAATATGTCAAAACTGTCAATGTCAAAAAAAAAATGAGGTTACGTCTTATCCGTTCGACTAAGCTATTTCTATTATGTACATACGTAGCAAACATGATTATATTACTTAAAGTATATCATTGACGAAACATTATGTGTGCATATTATCTTCAACGTAAAATGTACAAAACAAATTAGATTTTTAAACTTACGTTTTACATCAGCAATGAAAGTACGGGAAATTAGTTTTAACTTAAGACTAAAACTGTCGGATCAGTTTCGTCATGCTTCCGCCTGCACAAGCACTTTTGACAATAGTAGTAGTCCGAAACTAGATATCAAGTACAAACTGGCCGGTATGCTGGATAATAACCTATACCTTTCATCTGAAAAATAAATTACGAATACGATTATGGACATGCTAAAGGTATGGAGGGATGAATGTTGAAGTAAAAATGCGGATGAACAAATAAATATTTATTCAATAAATTAAAGCTGGATATAAAAGGTGCACAGAAACAAAAGCATCGTCACAAATGGGAGACAAAAATGGGTTTTATTGTACCTGTCATCTCAGGAGATTTCTTAGTGGTGGCCCAACCTAAGGATCGCTGTACAGCCATCTTCCATTTAGTATATCTGGCATCCCGTTCTGTAAAATAGGAATAGTTTAGATAAACCCAAAATTTATACAGACAAAAACTTACCATCATCTGTGGTGGTTGGTAGGAACGTATCACTCGGTACAACTTCTTTATCGTGAGCATTCAAATCCCAAATTGCAATGCCGCTAGCGCTGCCCGCCGCCATAGCAGCACCTAGAGCAGTTATATCTTGTGATTGCGCCCTAAATACTGGAATTCCACTAATATCCGCCTAGAAACGGTTCAGAAATAAATTTAGCACGAATGTAAACGAATAAATAATTTTAATTCGCATTACTTGCAATTGCATAAGTAGATTATTCGTTGTCATCCGACCGTCGACGTGCAATTTCGTCAGGGGAATCCCGCAGTCTTTATTCATCGCCTCTAAAATATCCCTAGTCTGGAAACAGACCGCCTCGAGCGCCGCGCGGATTATATGCTTCTTGGTCGTGAACGCTGTTAAGCCACAAATTATCCTGTAAAAGATATTATAATCGGATATTTTTTTATATAAAGATTATGTCGTTAAAATATAATTTTCTATTAATCAATTGTTTTTACCGGATTAAAAGAAATTGAAACTTACACACCCTCTAGCGTCCTTCCTCCAATAAGGAGCGTATAATCCTTTGAAGGCGGGGACAAAATAAACATCTCCAGTGTTAAAAACTTCTTGGGCTAGAGATTCCGTGTCCGTTTGCACGTCCTTTATAAGACCCATGTTGTCTCTTAACCAATTCATAGCAGCTCCAGCGACGGCAACGCTACCTAAGATACAAAAAAAAAATAAAAACATTGTAAAAGAGGCAGAAAATATAATTTACCTTCTAAAGCGTAAATAACCGGTTCATTCCCAAATTTATAAGCTACTGTTGTCACTAAACCATGCGTAGATTGCACCTTCTGAAAATATTTTTTTTTTATTAATTAATTTTATTTAAACAAGTTATAGATGCGTACATTTGCCCCGGTATTGTAAAGTAGGAAACAACCGCTCCTATAAGTGTTTTTCGCCTGACCTTCTTTCAGGCAATTTTGTCCCACTAAAGCAGATTGTTGATTACCTAATATCTACAAAATAAATTCATGAAATTTAAATCAGACTGCCAGATTAAATGAACTTACGCCGGATATTGGAATGCCATCTATCGGGGAAGTACATTTAACCTTCCCGTACACTTCAGAACTGCTTCTAATCTCCGGTAAGATATCCGAGCTTATCGAAAACGTATGAAGCAGCAGCGGATCCCAATGTAACGTCTCTATATTCATGAGGAATGTTCGGGAAGCGTTTGTGACGTCAGTAACGTGGATACCACCATTTGGACCACCTGTTAAGTTCTTTAAAGGGGAAGATTTATAAAATTTCGAAGCATCTCCTAAGGAAAAAGGTGGTTATATATTGACTTACCCAAACAATCCACGTATCTACAGTCCCGAAGAGGCACTTTTTAGCTTTGCACGCCTTTTTAACGATCCTTATGTTATCTATCAACCATTTCAATTTGAAAGCGCTGAAATACGGTGAAACGGGTAAGCCGCATATGGATTTAAAATGGTTCTTATTGTTATCTGGCAATTTTGCTAAGACTTTATCTACTGTAGAATCTGTTCTGATGTCATTCCATACTGTAAGAATAAATAATTACGTATATAAATGGAAGGAAAAGTTTACTAATAATTTCTATCTCATATCGAAATATTACAACGATAGTACATCATAAAAAGACTTTCATGTTAGGCTATCATCAATATTGATATTATGTAAGCATGTTTACTACTCATGATTGTAGCAATTTTCATAAATGTGTTTACTTAATGATGAAATCGGCGTTTTACGTCATATCTAAAAGGTTGCAAAACGCTACCAACTAATATTTTTTTATGGAAAAATATATATCATCACATGATAATGAAGATTGCCTTACCTATAGCATTATACAGAGCCTCCCCAGTTGTTCTATCCCACACTATCGTAGTTTCCCTTTGATTTGTCACACCTATTGTTTTAATGTCAGAAATTTTGTAGCCTATAAGAGAAAAATGGTCATCTCATAGAAGTAATATATTTAAAAATATTGCTGAATTATACCTAAGGATGGTAACTTCGACGTAGCTTCGTGTATGCATAGTTGGACGGCATTAAGGATTTCCCTTGGATCCTGTTCCTGCCAACCCTCTTGCGGAATGATCGGTGTGATGTCCACGGCATGCTCCACCAGCTCTTTGGTATGGCGACTGCGAAAAACGCAAAACTTCACTGTTCTCGTACCCGCATCTATAACACCTATCAGGGGTTCTTTCTCTGATATGGTGGGCATTGTATTTCTGTAAAATGAAAAAATGGATTTATTACAATCATATCAACAATATTATAAGCAAGCCAATTTAGTTGCCTATATTTAACAATAGCCAGAGAATTAAAATCTTATTTTTTTTTTTCATTTCAATATAAGCAAAAAAAAAGTATACATTTTAATTTTTCAATTTTCATTATGGATGCGAAAATAATACATATCACTCAAGTATTTAAATGACTAATTGAATTTTTAAACACTCAATCATCATCAATAATAATTCACTAAGATCTAATATCATATGTTGTCATACTTTTTTATTATTAATACCAGTTGTATCTGGTTCCACTGACATATATACTGGAAAAGGAGGTGAAAGTTCAAAGCATCTTCGCTAAATATGATCTATTAAAATATCATCAATTATAGTTTATCTCGACCATTCATGTAGAACATTTTTTTGCATTATACAGACTGTACCAATTTCAGTTAGCCAAAACTACGATAAAGCTACCTCACATAATTTTGAATAAAATATCTAATGTATTAAAACTATTAAATTTTTGTTTGTTTCTTATGTTAGATCTCTTTCTACATGGCCAGCTTTCAATATGTATA
Organism: Cetonia aurata; assembly: GCA_949128085.1. NCBI lineage: Eukaryota > Metazoa > Arthropoda > Insecta > Coleoptera > Scarabaeidae > Cetonia > Cetonia aurata. Next base: position 10,662,267 of record OX421882.1, on the reverse strand, counting down.
TTGAAAAAAAGCTGTTAGCTTATAAAGTTTTAGTATAAATATCCACATATTTGTGATATTATTTTTTGATATTACATATCTTCCAGGATAGTTTTGAAACATTTGTACTTGGACTTTTATCGAAACTATATTTTATCTCTAAGAAAAAATAAATTTGATAAAAAAATTCAATATTAACGAGGCAGCCAACCAGTTCCAGGGAATGTTTATAAGTATGTATTTTATTTTACATATACATATATACTTAATGTCATTGAACTTTGAGCCCAACTATTTACCAAGAAATTAATATTTTGAACCTGAATACTATAAGCTACTAAAATAACTTTTCTTCTCAATTTTCCAAGGTTGTATGAGAATTTGATTAAGGTAATACTTATTGATGTACGTCTACAGGATGCTTACTGTCTTTCTATATAGCACATTTTTTTACGGTTAATTTTTATTTCTAAAAGTTTATCTTTTGGTAATGTTTATGTAATAACTTCTTTTAATGGTAGTCCTCAATTTTTTCTTTTTCGTTGGATCGACTTAATTTTGGTATCCCAAATACCTACTTCTGTAAGAAAATTACGCAACAGAAATTCCGATTTTTTTCGAGTATAATGTAGATCATTTTCTTATTGCTCACAAGAGAGTTTTAAAAAAAAAAAGCCTGAAGTTAGCGATGGTAAATCCGAAGTAATAACACTTCTTGCAATTGTTTAAAACGTATCCCGTTAAAAATTTTACAATTACCGATAGGTGCATGAACATTTTGGATGAATTATTCATTTTTGTCCGAGCTGATATTTTCCATTGTATTTTGGAGTGTCCTGTAAAGACAAAACATTTTCATTCAAAGGCACCTTTAGGCCCTCTTAACCAAAATCTTGCTTCATAAAATGTTCGTAGAAATTACTAGAGGATTAATTTTTGTTAAGGGAATTTTTTGCTAAAACCCTAGCAAAGACCTCCTCAGACAACTTCGAGAAAAGGAAGTGGCATAGGCAAATAGAAGCTTGTACCAAATGTGAATTTCATAGAAAATCGTTAGAGCCATTTTCGAGAATAAATCAAAAAACCAAAGAATCGTAAGACAGACTCATCTAACCCTTAGGCCCTTTTTAACCAAAATCTTGCGGTCGCATCCTCTAAGGATACCTAATGCAAATATCAAATAAGAATGCTCTCAATTATTTCATTCTTCAGTTACAAAAGAAAAATTTGGATTATGTACGCCAAATTTTGAGGTGACTGTACCCTGTATATAATATTTTGGCAGAAAAAAACCAAAAAACAGGTGAATTTTATTTTTTAATATAGTTTATGGATTAGAAGAGAAATACAGTGTGTCCCCAGATGGACTGAACAAGAGGGAAAAAAATTATTTGTAGCTTAACGACAAAATGTCATTCTTTATAAACATTTTTACTTGTCTCAAAAAACCACCAATTCTGAAACAAAAATCTAAAACATTTTTTTAGCAACTGAGAAAATTACAAACACAAAATTTAAGCAAAAACGTTTCTAAGTTTCATGTTTTTGATTAAATCAGATTATCCTATTACTTTCCATGACAACCTAATAAGTATGATAATTTTGAACATGTTGCTACAGAATGTAGAGCCAGTATTGTAGCAGCATCTACTTCATCGTGTATCCTTTTTCTTTTCTTGATGTCATGTACGCTACTTGTTCTTTAATTTTTTTCTACCAAATTTCGTAAAGCATTAACGCATACGTGAACATTAGGAAACTTCTGTTGAAATTTTTGAATTGCAAAGTTATAAGAAGCCTCACCAGTTCCATAACATTTGTGTTTTTGTAATTTTCACAGCTGCTAAAAAAAAAATATTTAGATTTTTGTTTCAGAATTGGTGGTTTTGAGACAAGCAAAACATTTTATAAAGAATAATAACAAAGTTAGGAATATTGTACGTTACTTTATAGACGCTCTGTATATTGTTTATTTTTTCAAAAAGTTATTGTTAGGTAAACTAGCGACATTATTTATTCATTAATTAAAAAACAACGAACAAGACAACATAATATTAACCAGAAAGTCTGTTACGTAAAACAACCTGTCCACCTTGAAATTGGCATCTTAACATTAACTACGCTTATTTACCATTTGCAACAGTATTGAGCAAAAGGCAAAAGGATAACTGAAAGATTAAATACATTATACTTGACGCCTGCATTTGATTAAATAGATACATACTGTAATATTCATTTTACTTCAAAACAAAAAATATACGATAATAAAAATAAAAAAAAAATAAATTCATTCTATTTGTTAGTTCTCGTTATTTTCATTTAATCTGAAATATATGAGATGGAATTCCGAAACACTTACAACACCGATGTAATCCCAAGCAATAACACCGCCACAAAAAAAAGGTCTACCAAACAGCAAGACAACAATGCCCTTACGATCGAGAAAATAAAGTTTTGTTCGCTTCTTACACCTGCGCGATATTCAAAACAGTAGCTTACTGATGTAATAGCGAAGCGTCTATCATATTTATGGAGTGTGTGTCCCATTCCAATAGTAAATACATACATATATCGGCTCTTATCAAAAGAAGGCGTTTCACGGTAGTAGGAGATTGAATGGTTGGTGATTGCGCGCCCGTAAATAGCAGCGGACTTCTACAAACATACGATAGACAGACAATACGTTGTCTTGGCGAGTTGAAAACGTCTGGAATACGCTTGAAGACACTGGAATACGTCCACAGTGTTTAATTATGAATGTGCTTATTGTGTTGTTACATATTTGTTTATGCGAGAGACAATGACCATGACCTGTTATACGACGTGGTAAAAATTTAATATGAAAGACGAGGGAGTAACTATTGTATGTACGTAAGGGAATGTAAATAGCGTTATAAAGATGTAGATCTATCATAGATATTCTTGAACATTTGGCTTATTACTAGTTCACGGCCATTCTAGGCTTCTAATTCACTATTTCGTCTGCATTAGCCTAGGGCCTAGACAAACGGCGCAATAAATATGAACATAAACATGTTCAAAGCTATTTAGGACGTTTTTTAATACTAAAATTAAGGAATTACAAGATCATATACATTGTATTTATGTTTTAAATCAAAAGCCGGCAAGCACTACCTATTTGCAATTAGGAAAGTTTCGCCAATTTATAACAGTATTGTGTTTTCCACCTTTTGAAACCCTCTGTGAACTAACTTTGTTTAAATTGTATTACATTTGGAATCGATTCTACCAAAGAAAAATCTATTGCTGAAATCTATTGCTAACAAATTAAATGAATTATCTGACATTTCTAAACACTATAGGCATTAAGCTATAAATACCAATCGATAGGTAATTAAAAAGGACATTTGCTGGTAAATTAAAAAATATGGCGTTCTATTTCCATTAATCAAGTTATAGCCACTTAAAGTTCTTATTTGATTAGTTTAAATTTTTGCACACCCTGTATAAGATGGTAAGTTTATTCTAATTGGATTATAAAATATGCTCTATTGTCACGCTTCATTGGAAATTTCGCTTAGATAACTAATACTTCTTAGGTATTTGAAACATGATATTTAGATTAGATTTTCACAAAATTCAAATTATTTAAAACACCTTCAGGTTTAGTTATTATAAACCAAATTAAAACAGACACTAATTTTGATTATATAATCCAAAAATGCAATAATATACAAGCTATTCCATTTAAAAAATACAACTTTGAACTTTTATGGCTTTTGGAACACCCTGTGTAACATATAAATAACTTTAAAAAGTAACCATAATACCCTATATATCCCAAAAGTGAAACTTTTTGAACGTCACGTGTTTTAGCCACAATATTCCCTGCCGTACAGCGTGAATGAGCCTGCATATATGGTGGGTACATATTTTCAAAATATTTGGTGTTACTTGGGGATAATAAAAAAATGATTATTGGACTTTATATCCATAAAATTTAACCATAAAATATTCTCTTATGTGTGATTATAGTGTGATTCGCGCCTTCAGTTCCCATAAGATAAGATTATAATAAGAAGGCTCCTATTCAAAAGAAAAATTACGATTACATATCAACTAAATTCTTAAGCATTAAGATCTAAACGATACAAGATAACTTAAAAACGTTATTAATATATGTAGTGTATGTAATAGACAATATAGGATGCTAACGTATACTAGTGCCGAGTAGGACATTTTAGTAAGATCGAAGAGTTTCTAATTGATTGGCTATATATGTACCTTTGTAGACAGTTGACATATATAACTTGGAGTTAAGTATATTCTAAAGTGGAATATTTTCAAAACTACACGTGTAGAATTTTTTTTTCTGGTAAGAACGCCGGTATACAAAAACAAACGAAAAGTACATAGCTAGTACATACTTAATTGACGCTAATCAATGTTGTAAATAATTGAAAGCAAAATTTAGTTGTTCTGAACATTGTCGTGTGAATTATTTATTCAGATGTGTCTGTTTTACAAATATGATAAATAAATATGTTTCAATTATTCAATCTATATAATAATCACGTGGAAATTTCATAAAGGAACGACATAATGCAGTAGTACATACGTATTTGAAAACAGTTGGAGGAAATTCATGGATAGTCTCAATTATATGTTTATTTTTAGGTTAGTAAACCTTTATTACATAGGGTAAATATGCCTAAGCTCAGCCATTTTCAGTTCTTAGCCTCTAAGTTACATAATTTTGAAAAATAAGAATTTACTACATATTGGACAATCAAATAAAGCTTGCCAGTAGTCAACCATTTTTCTCGCCAATAACTGCCAGAGAGAATGGAACCCAGTACTATTCTTAGCAAAAAAGAAGAAGATGATTAAATAAATGCTTTTCTGCTTTAACTGTAATTTTTACATTTAAGTTTTCACACTGTAAAAAAAAACTGCACTATTGCAAGAAGATGACTTGGAGGAATGGTTAATGGAGTTGGTGAGATGCGGATTTCCACAAAAAAAAAATGCTTTTAAACACTGTAAAAAAATCATTAATCAAAACAAAAAAAAATACCATTTAAAAATAACAAACCAGTGGAATAATGGTAAAAAGGATTTCTAAAACGAGATAAAAGACTTCGCTTAAGAGGAACTGAGAGCATCACTAAAGCTACAGGTACTATAACGGAAGGATTCATTAGAAAATGGTTTGAGGGATTAAAATTAATGCGTTAGATATATTAAATGATCCATCAAGGATATTCAATGAAGATGAAACAAGTTTTGCCCTTTGTCCTAAAACAGGCAAAGTATTATTATTCCAAGAAGTATACGAAATAAAAATTGTAAGGTCATCAGTACTGGTACTAAATGCTTGAATTAAACTGTAATGTTGGTATAAATAATCAAATAAAAACCGATGCGTTCGTATTAAATTAAGCAATGTTCTGATACTATACCACAAATAAATTGTACTTTGGACAATACTGATTATTTTGGGTTGAGCGCATAATCAAACCTCTGACATTTCATTTTTATAAATCAGTTCTTTGCGTTTATTATCAATATGAATACAATGACAGCAACGTCGTTTTACAGACGGTTGCTAGTCAGCATTATACAAAGATTAATTACGTCAAAAACAGTATAAATCAACTTTGAGGAAAACTGATTATGAGACAATTTTCCAAACAATGTTACCTAACGGAAAAATTGGACGATGTAAGCTGATTTATATTTTGATATGTTAGGAATGAAACAAGAAAAGTTCTCAAGACGATTGCAACAGACATTGGTACTGAATTGTTAAGCTTAGCCCTGATGCAGAATGGAATAAAACATTAAAAGACTGCAGCATATTCACTTGAACAAAATAATGTGGCCGACCGGAATAACAATTTAAAACCATCTTAGAACTTTTAATAGATGATGCCAAGTTGGATGAATTGCGTTGGATGAAAACATGGAATATTTTATTATATCTAAAATACTTGTCACCCACAAAGGCAGCCTGATTAATATTCCTATGTAAGTCATACTTCTATAAGTTTTTGGTTGCACAGCGTACAGTAGAAAATTGATTTTTGAATAGGATGTTCAAGAGAACCGCCTTTCTCGAGCCTTATATGCCTAAAAACCCGGACTTTTGTTATTACAAATCTACTTGTATCTTACACGAAGCAATAACTTATCCTGCTTATCTCACCACACCCATCGATTTCATTATCTATATCTTACAATAAATATTAGAGCAATAAAATATTATCTTTATTATATACATATATGTATATACAGTAGTGTGAATATATTGTGTTAAAAAAAATAAATTGCTTGGTTTAAATGTTGTTTTGAATTTTAAAATCACTTACCGGTATTTATGCTCTATTCTCAGGGTTTAAGTAGGTCTCTTTGTTTCTTTTCTTTTTTTTTATGTTGTTGAAATAAATAAGTTTTTTAAAAATAATCAAAACAGTTTTATTTAATATTAAAAGATTACTGTCGGCAAAGAAGGATTAGTGGATTTGTTCAGGTTCTTAACCTTAGATGTCGCTTTGTTTCAGCCAAATTTAGCGTTTGTATCTTTTTTTTTTCAATTGATTTACTCCTCGATCGTTAACCTTACCGATGGATAAATTTAATTTCCAAAAAAAAAACCAAATGGTAAAATTCTAATTAATACTAAGCCAAAAATTAATAAATAGATAAATGTTTTAAAAAAATTAACGTCTTTTTGAATGTTACCGCGTAAAGTATAAATCAGCTCACATTAAACCACATGTAACGGTGAAAACTATAACAGGTATGTACTGTTAGAAAAATATGGTTAAATAATAAATGAATTAGAACTCTATTAACTTTATTTTTGTCTCCGGAGGGATAATTATTCTGGGACTGACCTTATCCGTTTGTACGTTCGTACGCAATAGGTCCGGAGTAGGATTTTTGGGTCGTACGGGATACCTCTTCCTTGTTGAGATCTTGAATCGATTGGGGAATCAGGAGAATGGTCCTTGTCGTAACAGGTAGGTGAATGAATTTCTTGACAGGTAATAGTATTCCAGTAAACACGACTTGTTATTTTGACAGATGGTTTGTAATTCTTGGTTTTTTTTTTTTTTAGGTTATGTTTACTCTCGAACAGCGCGACAATTTTAACGTGTTTACGCTTCGATGGATTATACAAGAATCGCGTTCTTTTGTTGCGATGTTTCCTCGGAAAAATTCAAATTCTTGAAAGTCCATTGGTGGAATTTGAACGACGTTTGAAAAATAAATGAAATTCGTTTTTTGATGTCAAACTTCGAAAATTAATTCGAAAATCCTTTTTTGAATAAGGAAATGATGTGGAAATTCAGATTCCTCGTACGTTTGTTAGTCTAAATACCAATTTTGGTAAATTAATTCTGTTTCTTTCTAGATTCGAAATTATGATGATGCTTTTGTAAATTCTGTTAGAAAATGCTTATTTTAAAGTATTTTGATGTCTGGATTTTTTTTCTAACATTGTCTGGATTAATTTGAGCTATCTTATGTATACTGAAACATGTTGGTTTGGTTTTAAACATTATTGGAATTTTTGCTGAAATACACCTTTGATGTCACAAATCCTTCCTTGGAAATTACAATGGTTGTTACAATTGGATGTAATTCTTAACTAGAGGTACAATTTTTCTTATTTTACTGATTTACACTCATTTTCTTATCTCGTAGATGAAATTCTTATCGAGGCGAAGCAACTATGACAGTTAACGTTCCTTGGAGCTGGTCTTGGAATTTCATGTATTTAAAAGATTTTTAAGAACAATTAAATGGCTGTTTGAGACCTTTTTTTTTTTTAAAAAAAGTAGGATATTAATTCATTTGCTTTGTGTACATTGAAATGTAAAGATTCATCCTCTCGGAATGAGGAAGAATTGTCAATTTTTAGAATGATTGATTGTGAAACGATTGCTTTTGTAATTTGTTTTTCTGAGCTTCATGTGATTATCACAATATTAACGACCATTTTATTTTGAAGAATCTATAAAATCTCAAACAGAGTTATAAGTAAGATCCTCTCAGTTTGTTTTGAATCTCTGCTAGCAATAAGATGCTTACATCAAATTTTAGCTCCAGAGAGGCAGATGTTTAATTATTTTATACCCGAAAAAATCCGAAAGCTTCGAGTAGGTAAAAAAGGATTTTCTTCTTATTCCTGCTGCTCTAGAAGTCTTTAAGATCTGGACTTGGCAGGAATTTCAATATTCAGGTCCTTTCACTCTATATTATATACTTCTATCATCTATGAGTGCTTATAATTTCGGTTTATCTTTATATTTATGCTAGTTACTAGGCTGATAACCATGCATATTGATAGATATACTTGAAAATATTACTATGCTAATAATGACGAGGAACAGAATTATATAATTTTATACTTTTCACAACCAAAAGCCGGTAGGTATTTTAGGTCGAATTACAAGGAAATACAGAATCATAAATAAAACAAATACTTCCAATAAATTAATTATTTTGTTAAAATTATTCTGTACACCATTGGATAAGCCAGACGATTTTATTATTATTTTATTATCAATATAAACAATGAGTACATTTTATCAAAACTTAGAACCGTGTGTAACGAAGGTGTGTACCTTGTAAGGCATTATCAAAAATTCTAAATATAAATCTTGAACTCTGATACTACACGTGGTAAACACTTTATATGTAAACGATATATTTAAATAACGATTTCTTATTATTGTTATTTGTTGTCAATTGCCAAGTACGTACTAATTATAAGATTGTAAGGAAATTAGCATAGTCTATCGTTAATTCGTTATACCTATATTAAAAAATTACGTGAGTTAGTTGTTTGATTTATGTACTTTAAATTTAATTTTTTCCACTTTTAGGACTTTTTTTCTTTAAGTTTTCTTTAAGCGAATCCACCAGTGAAAATCATAGCATCATATTATTAAGTATACATCTTTTCTTGTATAGTCACTTATGTTTTTTGGATTGTTGCATTGTAAGTTCCCACGTGTTTTAACCAAAAAAATAGCGAGTCCACTTTTCACTAAAAAATTGTTTAGGATATTATTGTTACTTAAATTTTAAATGTAAACAAGAACAGATCGTAAAGTAAAACTATTTAACTGTTGATTAAAAAAATATTGTGTGCTGAAAATCGGTTTGAAATCATATTCTTCACATCTGTAACCAAGCATTTCTATGATTTAATTCAAGAATTCTAACATTTTGCTCCAAGACTAATGCTTTTAATGGAAGTAAACGATATTCTTCAGTGGAGACTAAAAGTAGTTTCATCCAAGACTGCTAACATCTTACGTCAAAATTATGCTGCTAAGACAATTTTTTCTTGCCTTAAGAAGTTGTTGTCTTGCGGATATTCAAAACATAGATTTATTTGGTCCAAGACAAATTTATTTAAGGTAAGCATGCATTTTTCTATATATACCGTGTATACATATGTGCGTCTCTTATAAGCTCTGTACTGTCAACTGGATTTGAACAACCTATAAAGCAAAATTACAGCTACGAACATTCAATTGTATGTGTTATTTTGTTTTATTATTAATATTATAAATTAAGTATAAATATAATACGTATAATAATCTATTACGTAGATTAAATTTTCTACCAATTATTACCAAATAAAACTGCTTACAGAAACAAGGTATGTAGTCTTTTGGATATGTCAAATTAAATTCAAAATGGCCTTTGGAAATGCCATTGCGCTAACTTGCACGAGCGCGTGGCTAAATGCACCATTTCCTTTCATCTAACGAATCAAGGGCGCCAAAGTCGAACAAAGTCGGTTGTTCAGTAATGACGCTTCCACAACATTGCGGATCGCACGGGAAAGCTCGGCGGAGCCGGTGGCACTTGTCGACCGGCTTCAGGCCTCTGAAAAGGGGGCCAAAAACGATCCTTTTCCGCTGCCGAGTTGACGGTATAACGTTCGTCTCTCTCTAATCTTCGCGAGCATTCCTCAGCTGTGCGTGTCTGGTGCAAGCCGCCAGCCAGACGGAACCACACCCCCATTACGTCACGAGTGACGTAACAGAAACCTCTAGCATTTAATAATTCGAAAGAATTCTTATCTGCATTCCGGTTTTGGTACGCGTGAATACGGCTTAGAACTGACAAGAGCTGTATTTCATTCCATAGGATAGGCTATTACCGCCATTAGAAGTAAAATCCCAATACAAAATAAGCGAGAAATCTTATGAATGTAATCAGAAAGTATGGAATCATTTACATCTTATGAATGTCTCTTTTTGATGACATTAATAAACAAATAAAAAATAGAAATCCTAATTTTGTATTACCCAATAAAAGTCTCACAGAATCGCTACGAGGTTTAAATGTAATTTTCATTATCGCAGATTAACTAATAGGTCCAAATTCTTTAATAGGTTTCCACAGGAAAGATATAAATAAATTTAAAAGTAAAATTTGAAGGTTCCTATCGATCAGACAAGTATTTCAACTGTATATATATGCACGGTGTCCAGAAAAATGCCAGGTAAAACGATTCTCTGATTAATCCTGATGTGAGTCAAAAATCTTAATTTAGAAAAGTTGTACGGTCCTTGCTGAAGCCACACGCGCAACTCAAAAGAAGTGTAAATTTCGCCAACATCTAATCAGACAAAGCATAACATTTATTTATTACGAATTAGTAAAAATTTTATGTGAACATAGGAGTTGGATACAAATTCAGAGATGCTAATATGAAAAATTGATTGTTCAAATGGACATAGACATCAACTTCCAGACATAGTTGTAGTCAATTGGCTGCAGGCGTTGCATAGATTGTTTCCTTTAAGAATCCCCAAACAAAAAGGTCCTGAGGATTAATATCGGGAGATCTTAGATGGGTGTGGCCGTTGTGGATACTTGCCGCATGCATTTGCTATTCTTCTTTTGCCATGTTACATACAAGACATAGTACGTTAACTTATTTGAACAAATAAATGTCCTTATCAAAAAAGTTAAAAATTGATAATAATTGATTTTAATAAAGGCAATCTTTCGGGCTTAATGGTCATGTTAAATTGGAATTTCCTCCGAACGTTTCGCCAGCAACTGCGACCAACATCATCAGCGGACCACGAAAAAATTGCTTTTAAATAAATTAAATTGAAAACCTCTCTCTCTCTCTTGGGTCCTTGGCGGAACATAATGGACTTTTAATTTTGCATCGTGGGCTTGTATGTATCTAGTTCTTATATAATGTCGCTCCGATCCGATGCCTTTTTAACATATGGCAAAAAAATTGTACCTTGTCTATCTAATTGGTGTTCTGTTGGTGTTCTTTCAGTATTTTTGTGGTGTATCATCCCTTTTATCTCCTCTTTATTGTAACCATTAGCTTGGAGGCTGTGATCTAAGTATTCCAGTTCTTCTGGAGTCACCAACTCCATAACTGCTCTTCTCGAGTGGCTAGGTTTCCTGTAGACTTTATAACCAAGTGACCCATTTTCATTTTTAATAACCAAGACACCTAAGAAAGGTAATTTTCTCTCTTTTCCAATTTCCATGGTGAACTGAATAAGTACCTGAACTCCATTAATATGATGAAGGAATTTATTTAATGCTTCTGTACCATATGTCCAAACTACACACTCAACATAGCGGTACCAACAAAATTATTAGTTTCTGGTCCTGAAAACTTGCGTACACTAACTAGTTTTTTTAGTCTCAAACAAGCAAGCTCACAGTAGTACCATATTGCCACATGTATGTACCTTAATTTAAAAAACTGCAAATGAAGAAATGTTAAAAATGCAAAGTTACCAATAACATCTCTCTAATCTATTAATTACACAATTCCACTTTCAAATTTCACCATAATGATTTTTAATAGGTAAATTCGACGAATTTCTCTAAATTGTAATCGTAGATAGATAGAATATAGCTCTCGGGATAATTAACTGAAGATAGATCTATCTAGTTATATCCACTGAAATGTCACCGAAAAATTGCTTTATCATAAATAGTTCCTTCTTCGACGTATAATACTTAATGACTCTCACGAGATCTTCCTTATGACCAGGAAAATTTGTTTGTTATCAAATTAACAATTAGTATTAACAACAATTAAATTTATTTGTCAACGAAAATAATTCCAATAAACAAACCACATAAAAAAACTTCTTTTACATAATGACATATCTAAGTAACGTAAAGATAAAAGAGTGCAAAGTCCAAATATTTAAAGACTTTGGACTTTTGGACTTCAACAAATAACAACCAGATGATTCATATATTTGGCTACGAGATTTTTAATATAAAATTTTAATCGGAAGGGAGAATATTGAGCAAACATATATATATACATATGCTATAGGTTATTGTTTGTGGTCTCCAAAGATAGGCACAGGTAACTCAAAATAACTGCTCTAGATTATGGATTATTAAGAAAACAATGTTCCAACAAATCAAAACTGAAGATTATAAGGTAGTTTTGTTTGGTAAGTTATAAGAATGCATTGCTTCAACCTGCAACAGTAACACAAAACAAAATGAAAATATATAAACAACTACACAAACTCCATTGACAATCAACCCGTGACGAACAAAAAATGACTTAGATTGATTTTATCAGAAAAACAGTACAAAATAACCTGTCTTGTAGCTATGGAAAGAACAAATATGAAGAATATTCTAAGGTAGACACAAAACGTTGATAAAAAATTAATGAAAGGAACCGGTTTTTACTCTCGCGACTTTGCACAAACCCTAATAAAATAAAAATAACAATAGATACATTCACTGACACCAAATCTAAACAATAATTAATACTAAGGAATAAGAAACAATTTAGGATGTATACTATTCACTACTTATTAAATCAGCCAACATTACATTAGTAATGACCAAATTATCAGCTTGGATATTTTTATAAACCAAACCGATAATGACTAATTAATACCTGTTATTTGTTTTATTCTATTTTTACCTGAAAAACGAAAACGACATTCTCTACAAGTTTTAAGACAGCCAAACTAAACGATTAATAAGTTAAATGTAACAGTTTTAAATTATGCCAACTGCATTTGTCAATCTGGAAATTCCAACTTTATGTTAAACACATAAAATTATTGGAGAAAAATTTATTTTGGCCACCATATGTATTGTGGCAGTGATAAAGAGAAAAGACGATTTCAATCCCACTGCATTTATATTATTTAAATAACAACTACCAAACAAATGATAAACATACGAACTTAAACAATGGAAATATTAAAAATAATGCAGATACAAAAAATCTGTTTTATCTGCTTTCTGCTTATTAAATAAACATACTAAATTCAAGGTTATATTTTTCAATTTTAATTGGTGTTTATTGGGCACCTATATAATATATATACATGAAAAAAGTTCACAGTATTTTGACATCAATTTTACTGATAAACTTTAGCTTTTGACTTATATAGATATGTATATTTATATTTTTCATATACCTACAAGGGTCATTACCGTCAGCCTTTGTGTCCCCATTAAGCTATATCAACAGCACACAGGTATGTTTATACTAGTAACCTCGACAGAAAAATGCTATAAAGCACATATCAAACTATAACAGTCACTTATACAAGTAAGAGAGAGTGGTTATGCTTCTTTAGCAATTAGAAATTCTGCCAATGGAAAATTACTAGGAATTAGCATATTATATGTACATTGCAAACGCACTTTATGCAGGACAAGATCACAGAGGTGAATGAATTTGCAGAAGACCTTCATGATAATGATAATGTTGGGTCTTCCAGGTCATTAGGTCATCGCACAACTAAAGTGTAATTTCCAATTAGTATATTCTGCAACTCAAATACGATGCAATGTATAATGTAAAAATTGTGTGATTGCCAAGCAGAGGCTCTAAAAATTAACATGTTGCGCAATAACATATTACCACACAATGCGTCCAAATACCAATAAATTTGATTTTTATCCAAACTCTAACTCAAAATTGAAATCTTGCCAGGGAGAATATACCTATACATATATATTTAGTCAAAATAAAAGAAAAATACAGCCCAGAAAACCCAACATTTTCGAAGTATAATTCTAAAAGGTATTTAAAACGCAGAAACTAGTGAACCTTGAAACTTATTTTTAATACATTAGGTACGCGTATATGTATATAAAAAAACGTCACTGATAAGGATGCTTCACTTTTATATATATATATAAATATATATAAATGCCAACCAGAATATGGATGTAAAAACAAGAAAATTACAAAATTGGCATAATATTGTATATATCCTAAACAAATTAAAGCCGAAGGCGCAAATCTCCCAACTTGCATGTAATTCATTGAGAAAATCAATACAAAACAATACTGTAACCGAGCAGCATTTTAACCGGTTTATTTTTTAAAATGTAAGTATTTTTTTTAAATCTGTATTTGGCATAATCTACTATTTAAATCCATGAACAGAAATATTTAATGGCAAATATATACATTGCGATTAATTCCTTGATATAAATTAAAGCTACTGTAATAATTGTCTCGAATCACAAACGCGAAGAACCGGAAATATAAATAAATTTCTGTAAATTCCGGGACCGGATTATTTGCTATAACACATGTATTCTTAGGTTGCTGTTATCGCCCATTCAAATAAGTATAACTAAGTATATAAATACTCCAAATATGTAATAATTAGTATATCGTTGCCATTACAATTAATTCCGAAGGCAGATAATATTAAAAAAAGTGTCCTACCTTGAGTATCCTAACCTACAAATCCAGCGTTGCGGATAGCTCTGGAAAATCTACCGGCGGTGACCAACCACTTTCTAGCGTTTAGACGAGCCTCCAATAAAAATATAGTGGGATTGTAACGTCATTAATACGAATTGCGTAAGATACACGTTACAGAAACTGAAACACCGAAAACTCCGAATCAACGTCATGACAGCAAAGTTGTCAAATTATTTTCGTCTCTAATTAAGCACACTAGTGATTTAAGCGTTATTTAAGCACATCAGTGTGTCGTAAGTTAATAAACTCTCACACTTAAACATATCGTACATTTTTTGTTAATCAACAAATCACAACAAATCTAACACTCCAGCTTACGCACGACGTGAAGCTAGCAACGATTGATAAATTATCTATAATAAAACTCTGTAACTTTATTATAGAAAACAATTAATTGATTTAAGTTTTTGCTTCAAAGAATTGAAAACAAAATTAATTTAAAATATAAAATAATCTATGATTTGTATCACTAGGTGTGCTGCCATCTAAACACATCTTTAATAACCGAAATTTGAAGGTAGCTGTAACAAAAATTACCCTAAAATATATGCCTACTTACATCACAATTCCAGTTTTTTAAATAAATCTTCAAATTCTAGAACAAAATCGGGTGAATGAATTAGAAATTGCTTTCTTATTTTTAAAAGTATGTATATTAATGATTAAGGCCCTATAGTCGTTTATTAACAAGCATGATGGCATGTCAACGGCTGACAACCACTGACAACTGACAAGCGAAAAGACAACCAGTGACAGTTGAGTGGCAGTAACATTAGATCCATGGGCAGTAATCAATCATAACCTTACTTACCTATGATTTAAAATTATAAATTGTAAATATTATATGTAATATCATTATCGAGATTAATGCTTTATACATTGCAATAAAATCAGTGAATACTGTTACATTTTAGTAATAACATGACTAAAGGACATGGACAAACAGAAATTACTGATCCTGTTGAAGAAATGTTAAAAAGAACAGGATGCATTGAACTACATTATAAAGTTCAGGTAATAATTACCATCTACAAGCTTTGAAAAACAAATATGCATGATTGTATAATCCTTTAGGAATGCATAGCTGAGACTCAGGACTGGAGAAAGTGTCAAACAGAAGTAGGCGATTTCAAGAAGTGTATGCAAGAACATTCAAAACGAAAACACCAAAACAGTACTTAGTTGTGTAGTGTTATGGCTAACTTACTAAAGGTACTAAGAAGTGTAGTTAATATAGGTGAAATAAAGATGGTAATATTAATACGTACAGATTTAAAAATGGGTCGAGGAAAAACAGCTACACAATGTGCTCACGCAGCTGTCTCCCTATATGATTTAGCATCACATTCTTTTAAATATGAGCTAAAGTGTTGGCTTAAAAATGGTCAGCCAAAGATTGTGTTAAAAGTTAGTGAAAATTGTGAGAGTACTTTAAAATCCGTGTATAAAAAAGCCAAAGGCAATAACTTAAATACTTGCTTAGTTTACGATGCAGGACGGACGCAATTAGAAAGAGGCACTTTAACCGCTTTAGGAATAGGTCCTAATAAAAAAGAAGACATTGATGCCATTACAAAAGATTTCAAACTATTGTGATGTATTTGAATTCATGTATCTGATTTTTTTATAAAGATTTAAAAAAAAAACAGTTAAGGATTTGTTTTAGCAACTTTATTTATTTAGTTTCAAAGGAAGTATATAAAAATATACAAATGCCATGAAATACATTTGAAATAAAGTTTATATTTACAATAGTTAAAAACCCACATCAAAACATAAATTATAATTGTTACATAACATTAGGGCTTACATATTAAATCTTGTATACATACATATACAATGGAGTATTTACTATATTGATCATAATAAAATAAATATCACACACAGGAATCTCAAAATAAACATACAATTCAGTCGTTGTATTATTCTCATTTAGATTATTAAATTCACTAGTAGTGCAAAACATAATCTGTATTGCAAATTAGGAGACAAATTTTAGACACCTAAATAATTAGTTGACAAACTACACGTATCACTAAAAATATAAATTCTAAACGTAATACTTTTTGTTCATAAGAAGTACTATATCACAAACAGTATATCTATACTACGGTGCACAAAATTAAATATGTATCTATAGTTATAATAAAAATATTAATTTGCATTGATATATAGATTGCTTCTACATAAATATAATTATTTCATTTAAATGGAAACAATCCTGTCACGTTTAAATATAAAATACTTTATTAAATGATACTATTGTAAAAGACTAAAGATAATGATTAATAATATTTACAGAGCTATACTATATTTATCCCGCATAGAAAAAAATTATGTTCAAACTTTGAAGTGACCGAAAAAACTTCATAGTTATTTGAAATACAATCAATATACCTATCGTTTATCTCATTTGACGATCGAAAACTCATTCGTGAGACTAATAATTTATACTGCCATCTATGATACGATTTTAAAACAGTTTGTACGTTTTCGAACTTGGTCGCTAAGTGAAGAGCACCTGTACACATAAAAAACAATTTATTTATATATTATTAAAGTTTTTCTAACTGGTAAAATTTCTTTTACGGTTAAAACTTAACAAGCCTCATCATTTGCCATCCGTTGCCTTAATTTTTTAAAAATCTCGATATTCGTTTGTTATATGATAAATTAATTATACAGATCCTTTACTTAATTCCAAAAGCCACAAAGATAGGCAACCCAAATAACTCTGATTCGCTGAATTATGAAAGATCAAATTCAGTAACATTTTATTTGAATCCAAATACGATTTTGCGCCATGACGTCAACGTAAGAACCCTAATTTCCCTACTACAAGTTTTTAAATCACGTCATTTTCGAGATTAAACAAAACATTTGTATATAACTTCAAATATTCGAAATTTATAAATAATGCAATTCGTCATCTAAGAATAGCTTCCATATTTACAACATTTAATTGCTTTTATTGCACTGCAGTTGACCGTCGATTCATACCTTTCAGATTATTCCAATTCCATATAAAGAAAAAATTAGGTATCAAATCAGTCCACTGGTAAATTAAACATTTTAACAGGTACGCGCTTTCTTTTTGAGAGTGAAAAAACTAAATATAATGAGCAAATATTCAATTTTCTGCTTTTTTTGTTATTGACTCGATTTGTCAACAGAAAAAAACTTAATCTTTATTAAAGAGATGATTTTTTTTCAATATCTTAGTGAAAATTATCATTGGAAGACAAATGGAACGTATCTTTAATAAAGTAAGTAAGTTCATGAACTATTCTAATGTATATATGTGTAGCAAGGAATATTAGGGATATTAATCAAAGGACATAAACGCCATCTGTTTCCAACAAGCAAATCATGAATTGTAATGATTAATAATTTGTTACTTAATGTACAGTTCAATCAAAATATGACTAATTAAAGTTAAATATCGGGCTATTCAAATTACTATGGCAATGAGTTTTAAATCACTTTTAACAAACAATTTGCAATGTGTTCCCAGATGGACCTAACTATACTATAAATTATTGAGCTTTTATTTTTGAAAAACATTCTTTATAAAAAGTTTTGTTTACTTTGAAAAGCCCTTTCCGATAATCGATATGCTGATTAAACTTGCAGGATGGTTAAAAAAAATAAGAAAACGTTAAATTGCGCTAAGAGTGAACTACCAATTATTGAAAATGAAATTAAAAATAGCATACGTAAGAAGACAAAAGATCTCGAGATTTAAGGATTAACAAAAGTCACTTGCAACGAATTTTAAGGGGCCTAAAAATGCATCCTTACAGGCCCCCTAAAAATACACACCCTTGAAGAAAGAGATTTTGCAATTCGCTTAGAGTTTGCCTTGTTAATGGGCGAATTAATTACAAATAATAGATTATTTTATAGAAATATTCTGTTTTCGGACGAATCTACATTTACATCAAATGGAGTTATTAGCAATTACAAAACTGCAGATAATCGGCTGAAGAAAATCTACATTTTAGAATTGTCACAAATAGTCAGCGTTATAAAAAAGTTAAATATTATAGGTCCCTATTTTTTTCACACAACACTAAATCGAAATTCTTATGAAGAAATGTTGAAAAACTTTTTGAAACCTGTTTTGGATAAACTAAATTTAGAGTTTAGCCGTGAACTTAATTTTCAACATGATGGTTGTCGCGCGCATAGTGCAACTGTAGTTAGAGATTGGGTAAATGCATATGTATTTTTATAATAAACCCATAACTTGGCCTACAAAATCTCCAGACCCCCTTTGACTGTCATTTGTGCGAATATTTAAGCAGAAAGTGTATGTTACTGATTCCCAGCATAATTTGAACTTACCCAAACAAAAGATTACGGAAAAAATTGTCTATTTCTGTTAGCAAAAATGTAATTACTGCAATTTACGAGGAATTTAGGAGAATAGAAAAATTTATACACGTTAGGGGTCATTTTAGGCTATTTTTCGCGACGTTACAGATTGTAACAGCTGTCATAAGCTCATAACATGCTGTTTTTAGCTCTATCTTTATTTAAGGGACGTCACAGAAATGGTTCTTGTCTGTCACATCTGTTATTCGCAAAAATGGACATGTTATAACATGTCCCAGTATTATTCTTGAGATAAAAGTTAACCTCAATTTCTGTTTGTTTTTGAAGTTTTGTCATTACTTTGATTTTTTAAGTGTATTTTCAAAATGTGTGAAATAGCTACTAAGTGTCCTCATATATGGGAGTCTTTTTTTCTAGATGATGCAGATGTGCTATATTTTGAACGTTTTCTTTTATCTAAAAGAAGTAGCAAAATAAAAGACAAATTTATATATAAAAACTAGATCATCGCTTGTTCGTCACAAAGTTGACATTAACTTATGGATAACATAACCTATACCTATAACAGCATTTAATAACCTCCTCGGTAGAGCTGTTACAAGCTGTTCTGATTTTCTATAACAGGTGACGTATTTTACTTATGCCATACCCGTATTCCCCTATAACAGCTTTTGTAACATCTCTCGCGAAAATACTACAAGTACCGAACCTTTAGTAACAGGGTTACAATGTGTTACCCGCGAAAAATAGCCTATATTGAGTAATCCTTACGCTAAAATTTAGGTATTATAATCTTGGTGAATAAGTATGTACGTTTACAAGTGTATAATTTCTAATAATTTCGCAAATTAAAATTATGTCCAAAATATATATTAATTTGTTATTTGTTTAATAACGTCGTTAAAATATGCAATCTATATTCCACAAAAGTTAGTCATGCGCATTTGGTATATACCAAATGCGCATGACAACTTTGCAATATGGGTTACCTACCTTAAAGGCGTTACTAAGGGGACTAAAATCAAATCTAATAACGCAAAAATAAGAACAATGATGAACAACGTGCAAATTTCATATCAGTTCCGGTTTCAATAATTGGTAGCTTACTCTTAACGCAAATTCACATTTTCTTACTTTTTAACCACTCCAAGTTTCATCAACATTTCGCTTATCGGAAAGCAGTTTTCAAAATAGGCAAAAGCTTTTATAAAGAATGATTTTTTCTGTAAAAATGAAAACTAAATAACTTATTAAGTCCATGTTATATTTGATCTTTTTAATTCATTCAACTTTATTCAGATGTTTTCGTAAATGATTTTTAATTACGATTTTAGTGTGTTTATTATTATTTCTTAGGTTACTATATAGTTTTTCATTTAAATCTAGGTTAGCAAATCTAAAATTTAGTAACATTTTATCACGTGAATTGGGCGACTGAAATAAAGAGTTTCGTAACGGCAATGCCATTATTTTGATCTCAATTGTATATTGAAAAAAAATCATCTCACAGTTTATCTTTCCACCTCTTTCTCTCCCTCAATCGTTCCCTCTCTTTTCTTAATACACGAACTCAAACCAACCAACGCCACCACCGAATCATCGTCAGCAAAATTGACTTAAATCACCTGTTGCAAGTAGTAAACGGACCAACTTGCGATAGCAAGATTACAGCGCCGTCTGTCTTACGCCGTGATCTTCGTCTTCAGCGAGTCATCGTATCTACTTATCTCTAACGAACTAACGCTGCTGAGCGACGTATAGGAATTATTTACAATGTGTGGAGCTTCGTTGAACTCGTTCAGCTCCTCTAATTCGGCGAATGAAGGACCGGCTAGCAAAAAATATTGTTCGGACCTGGTCGGCCATAGCAAATGGGCCATGACACAATACGCGAAGCAGTCTGCGGAATAGGTCATACCTGGAAAATATTATAAGAGTAATGTTACATTATTAACCTTTGCGGTTTAAGGTTGGGTTCTGGCCAGACCTCACTACTTTTTTTTTCTTCTTTAGGTTAAAAAATACAGTCAAAATAGAGTCTGGTCAGTCTCTATCTTACAAAATAATACAATTACCTAATAATAATTTAAATCTCCATAAGGCTGAGACATGCAGGGCTATTATAGCAAGTATTGGCAGATATATGAACCAGACTAGACTTGAAGCACCGAAGTGCAGAAGAAAATTTAATTTTTGGGTGTTGTGTTCGTATAACATTGTTGTTCGTAACTCATATAGGAACCACACCATTATCAATGTGCGAAATACTATTATAAGCCACCCAGGCCAGGTCTGGTACTCATCGATATCTTCAATGATGTCAACTTCAGTCTGAAATGTACAAAGAGAAAATATTTTCGCTCCTTTTTAATTATTAATCAAAATTACCAAGTTCCATACATACAAGAGAATATGAACCACACCATAACACAACCATATAGCGAACACCAACGGTTTCCATGTCAACTCCAAACGTGTGACAGCCCATCCTTTCGCTAACAGTAATAGTAACAACATGAAGGATGTCTGCAAAAATTGAAAATACAAATAGCAATAGCGATTTTAACGAATATTATTTTTTTTTCACCCTAGATAGTATGTCAAATATGTCCCCTGTCATGCACAGATTGGGATATCCAATGCCGTCCAACGAGAACTTTAAAGTGTGTACTAGGATAAAACAGAGTGCGATAAAGTCCAATAAAAGACTGGCAGTGAAGAGTCTAGTTACTGGATGCTTCTGTATTCTGACTGCGTGTAATTGTAATGGAACTAGGACCATGTAGCATAACCAAAACAAGAAGTACAGTTCCAAAGTGTTTTGATGGTCAAAGGAAAATTGGTACGTTAAGCTACTAAAGGCAGATATGTTCGGGCTTCCATTTACTAGCCATATATCGTAATTTATTTCATAAGGCCCCGTTGGCTCATAGTGGTGCCATTCGCATGTTGATTGATTATAGTAGCAGGCTACCATTGACAAATACCAAAACCTATATAAAGAGATATACGTCAATGAAAAAATGCCATAAATATGTAAGTTAAAACCATCAATCATATAGAATCTAATGAAGTCTTTTCAAGCATTTATTCTTAATACAAAAAGCAATGTACTTATTTCACAATAGAAGGGGCCTGGGTCGAAATAACGGCTTTTGTTCTTGCGAATTTCGGCGCCATTTATCAAGAATCGAAAAAAATGTGTCCGACATTACTTTCGTATTTTGAAACGTTGATCCGAATCTACAA
This sequence comes from Cetonia aurata, assembly GCA_949128085.1. Classification (NCBI taxonomy): domain Eukaryota; kingdom Metazoa; phylum Arthropoda; class Insecta; order Coleoptera; family Scarabaeidae; genus Cetonia; species Cetonia aurata. Next base: position 10,639,955 of record OX421882.1, on the reverse strand, counting down.
TTTAAGATTTCCTACAAAGTAGTAATTTCTTTATTTTCTTTCCCCTACATTAGATGTTCATTGGCCATACTTCTAAATATTATCTCAAAAAAAAGTCATAATTTCGGTGTGAAACAAATGTGTTTTGTTTTTAATTGAATATAATTTATGTACCAAAAAGAAGTCTCGGTATGGTGTAAGTTCCTCTGTACAAAAAGTTAGGGGCCGCTACTGTTAATAACATGTACTGCTTTGAAAAATATAGACAGAGGTGATTTTATCACAACTAAATTATACAAGGTGTTTATTAAACATCCGGCAAAAATTGTAGAGGTTATTTCCTGGACTGTTCTAAGAATATTTCGTTCTGTGATGATTTTTGAGAAGTCGCCTTTGTTTCGAAGGTACAGGGTAAAAAAAGATTACGCCAAAACAATTTATTACCAAAAATTACATGTAAAGCTTCGTAATTTAAAAGAAGTTTGATGAATACTTTATTTAGAAGGTTTTTTTTTTATAAAGAATGTTACGGTTACCGCCTAGCTTGTAATCAATTGCCATCAACAAGTCCATACATGAAATGCATGTCAGTCATGTCAGCGTTCATATAGCGATTCATGACTTCAGACTTCACTATCAAAAGTTTAACTTTCCATGACAGGAAACACACGTCAAACAGTCAAACGTTAATCAGCCGCAACAAATTCGACAGATACAGAATGACAATCCACAATCCACGTTTAAACTGTTCTTCTCGATGTCTGCACATGCCTGTTGTAAGTGGATAAAACAGCTGTTCTTAGAAATGTAAATTCTGTTAATAGATAATAGCGCATTTTTAAAAATTACGGCATACTTTTATTTTGGCAACATTAACATAATGTTAAAAATACCAAAATTGGTTTCGTCGAAAAAGTTTGTTCGCTCTGTATCTTCGAAACAAGGCGATTTTTCAAAAAATCATCAAGACCAAAATATTGTTAGAATAGTCCAGGGAATAACCCCTACAATTTTTGCCGTAAGTTTAATGAACAGCCTGTATCTTTAATTTAGAATATGAAAAGGATAAATGTTTAAATTAATTATTGCTAGAGATACGATTTTCGTCCACGTACAAGAGACAACACGTGCGTAATAATTGAAAAACTTGTTCAATGGAAATTAATTTTGCGTAAGAGAGAATTAACAATCACTCAGCTTAAAATTAGGTACTATTAGACGAGATATTTTGAGAAACAATATCTTTTAGGTGGGCCATATGAAATTTAAGTAAGGCCCCTAAGAAATTCAGAAAATTCAAAAAAAATTCTTTTATCAATTGGCACAAGTTTTTAATTTAACAAACATGCACTTCATAAACTTTTAAAAATTATAAATCACTCAATTAAACACATGAAATACTTAGTTTCTCAGAAAAAAAAGTTTCATGAAAAATAAATTTTTTGCCAAAACTATGAAGGATATTACATTTTTATGCTGATGTACCTATTCAAAAATTATATAGATAATAGAACTTGTAGGGTATAAAAGAAGAAGAAATTATAATATTCATGTTGCTTATCCAATGCCTTTACGTACCTATTTACATTTCAATCTAACGAAAATCATATGAAAATACATTTATCAGATAAAATATAAGTAATTCAATAAGTTGCCACGGAATAAAATAATATGATGAGATAAAATTTAAGAAGAAATCAAAAAAATCATACTATCTACAAACACTCAAAACATATTAGGATATTCATAATACCCAATTTAGAAAGTGAATCAACAAAGTGGGTTAGTGAAAGGATAAAAATCAAAACGTTGCAGTTTATCAGTAACCGGAACAGCTATCAGAATAAATATGTAAAGTTCTTATCCATTAAAATTTGTTCTAAGTATGTATAGCGAAACAGTAGAACTAATAAGATATACTAAATAAATAATCAAAGCACATAGCTGCATAATAATTATTAAATATAAATTAACACATTGACTATAGGCGTATATTAATTTTTATTTGCAACATGCATTCAATTAATTGTATTGATACTTCTTCAAAATATAAAATAGTGGTGTATCTAATAAATCTCATAAATTATTCTATATGTAGAGTGCTGGTCGGATATGATCGAACCAAAAATTGCCTAATACCTACTTAATCTATTGCTGGTCCCTTGGAACCAACACAGCAATCAATGTGTTAACTTATTTACTTAACTTTTAGAAGTTTATGCAGCTTCATAAATGAAAATCAGTAAGAATAAATAATTATATGTATTAAGCCAAGTATTTAACAAGCATAACTTACGATGGCTGTTGTAAATCTTGTATAACATACGTAAATTGATGATTTTTCACTACATTGCCAGGATTGTCTTCATCTATGCACAGTCCATCTTTCGGGCAAGGTATTCGCCTCAGGTAATCGTTCCCACGGGGATTACACACAGAATCAAAAGCCGATGCATTTATTTGTGTGAACATATGCTTGCATGCTTCCTCCTTGTCATATATTCGCCTATTTTGGTAATAATCTAAGAACAACGCTCTATCTAACACTGCAAAAGTAATGGGCACTCGAAAATTCTGTCTAGACGTAATATTTCCGAAGATATAGCCGTGAGTTGCCTCCTTCTGATGCCTGTCTGTTTTTTGAAATCCAAACTTGACTAGAAATTTGAAGAAATTCTTACTGGTTAACGTCCCTTGTAAATGCGTACACGAGACCGTATGAAAGCACAGTACAATAAACACCGAAATCAAAACAAGTAGGTGTCTCTTGAACATATTTGTTTGAAAATTGAGAAAATTTTGACAGAACTAAACACATTTACAAATCTGTTTTTGCTTCTGCCTGACAGCAACTGCAGCGCTTTCTGACGTTTTACGTTGGCTATAAGCGCTTTAAATTATTTCTGGAATTCAAACGCTAGAAATTAAATCGCTTGAAATAGTTTCTAAATATCGACGTCAGCGTTTACAACAAGGACACGTTATTACTGAATTTATCAACAGACTAATATAAACTCGATAAACATCATTTACCCGTATCATCACACACAATAATATGTTTATTAAAGATAACGATACGTTACATTGAAATAATATTGAACATTTTTGTTTTAAAAGCAATTAATTACTTAGAACAAAAATATGTTTCTACTGTCTTTTTTTGTCATTACTGCAAACCTTTTTAAAGAATTTACAGGATATTAGTGGTGGGCACTATATGGATTATTATGATCAACTGTTAATTGTAACTGACAAACAACTACAATTGTGATAGTGCACAACACTATTATTAGATATATGATCATTAGTTATCGAACATAGTCGAACCGGCAGACCCGAGTCCAGCATTCGAAAATGCAGACTCGAGTCTTTATTAAACATAAATTTACTAAAATAATAAAAAATGAAGTTTATTCACGTGCTGGCACGTCGTAGTTAAAGACTTCTTTTAGTCACAGTTTAACACCAGTAAACACCAGTGCACGTTCTTTTTATACATAAATACATATATTAGACATTGATTTGACACATTTAGGTTATGCTTTCTAGTGGTGGGTAGCTATTCTAATAACTAGCCAAATAGCGGCTATCGAGGAAATAGCTATAGCTACGATATCTGTAAACGTGATAACCGGCTATATTCCCACTAGCCGGCTACGGTCGCTACGGTAACTGAACGTACAATATGTAATCATTCATTGGTGAAAGTGAAACAGTCATGGCGACCTAGTTCCCCCAGGCTGATAGATGTCGCTCTAACGTTATGAAGGCGGTAGAATATGTAACTTATTTACAAAATATTTGGAAAAATTGGCCTCAGAATTGAATTCTATGCAACTTTTTCAAATAACCTTTTTATATATCACGTGATCTAACCTCATATTTTGCTGATTCATCGCACATTTTTTAAATATCCCGCTATATTAGTGGTCACGTGGCGGGTGTCAAAATAAATTTCAAGGTTTTTGGACATGCTGAACCCAACCTCCGAAAAAGACTACCGTATTTTAATAAGAAATGAAATTTCCATATGTTGCAATATTTATGCCAGTCGCTGTATATACCTAATAGTTTTTTGTGTAATTCTTAAATTTTTTGTAAAGTCATTTTCTAATGGTTATTAAAACTTACCTATGTAAATAACTATTATTGTATTTGTTTGGCATCAGTATTCTTGTTCCAAAATTAAAGTTTTGTACAAAAAATTAATAAGTTTCCAATGAAAAATCTGTAATTAATACTCTATACCTATATTTTATTTGAACGTAAAATAGTTTTAAAATCTCAGTCACGGACGCAGAAATTCATCATCGTACTGCAAAAAATGCGATGTTAGAATCGCCAAATGTATATGCAAAAACCTAGTTACCAATGGTTACCGTGTTACATGTTATATACGTTCATAAAAACGTCCAATCACAATCGTGAAGTTTTAACGGTTTTAACAAAGCAAGCGTGCATTTTTGAAACGCGTAGCGTCGGGTTTCGTTCTCCACATTTTTTGATTAGTTAAAGGTGAATTAATTAAACTATAAAGTCGCGAAATAGACTCAAACGCGTGATTAGTAGTGCGTGCCGTTAAATCGCGTTAGAACTTGCTTAAGGAGGACCCTTTTGCTGGGAAACACGTCAATTGCCGGTGAGTAAATTCTATTGTCTTTAACTCTGGTTTGCTTTATTACTTTATGTATGATTAACGCGATTTATTAGTTCTACTAAGACAACAGCTTAACAAAAACATAAGGTGGCCGGTGTGGCGTGCTTTTTGAAACATACAATTACCGGCTTCCATTTTATTAGCAAAGCAAAGCGTCTTGTTGAATCTAATAGGGTCGGTTTCCGCTCCACAAATTTTGAATATCTTGCAAAATTAATACTATCTAAGTAATCAAATAATATCAAACGCGTATTATAGTGGGGCCCACAATTGATTTTCGTGAGGGTTTGATTGGGCCAAAAAGCGAATAATTATTTAGACATTGGCATCATTAGTGTTGTGGTAATTCCATGGTTAATTCAATGGTTAATCTATAATACGAAGTTATTCTAAGGGACGGTATTTCAATCTCCTAATGAAGTTCCTAACTAATAAGAGTTTTTAGCCGAATAATTTAAATATTTCCTATATATATTAGCTAAATTATTATTAGATAGATACGCTTATTAGGAGATTGAAATACCGGCCCTAAGTATAATTTACTTTCTAAAACGTTTATTTATATCTCCTATCTTAATTCATGTCACCTACAAGATGTAAAAGAGTATTTTCACCAACCTCGAGTAAAAAACGAACAAACACCGTATATTGTTTGACAAAAAACATTGAACGCGCGTTCATAGGAACGTCCAATCAGAATCGTGGATTTTTCACAAAGCAAGTGTGCTTTTTTAAAATGAGTGGCGTCGGTTTTCGTTCTCTACATTTTTCGATTAGTTAAATGTGAATTAATTAAACTATAAAGTCGCGAAATAAACTCAAACGAGTGATATAGTAGCGCGCGCAGTTAAATCGTGTTAGAACTTGGTTAGAGAGGACGCTTTTGCTGGGAAACACGTCAATTGCCGGTGAGTAAATTCTATTGTCTTTAACTCTGGTTTGCTGTATTATTTTATTTATGATTAACGTTCTATCTAAGACAACAGCTTAACAAAAAAATAAAGGGGCCGAAGTGGCGTGCTTTTTGAGACATCCAATCACCGTCTACCATTTTATTAGCAAAGCAAGCGTCTTATTTAATCTAATACCGTCAGTAGTTTCCGCTCCACAAGTTTTGAATTTTTTGAGAAATTAATATTATCTATGTAATCAAATAGTATCAAACGCCTATTATAGTGGGCCACACAATTGATTTTCGTGAGGGTCTGATTGCTGGGCGAAAAACCGGATAATTATTTAGACATTGGAATCATTATTGTATTGGTAATTCCATGGTTAATTCAATGGTTAATCTACAATACGAAATTACTCTATAAGGGCCGATATTTCAATCTCCTAATAAAGTTTCTAACAAAAGTTATTAATATAATAACTGCAATAACCTTACATTTTTACACAAAGTTATTTGAAAAAGTTGATTAAAATTCAGTTCTGAGGCCGTATGCAAATTTTTGTAAACATTTAAAAAAAATCAAAATCACATTTTTTCCAAATATTTTTTAAATAAATTACATATTTGATTTTTTTTTTTTGGTTTTAGTGGCTCAATTGAAGTAAAATCTCCAAAATGGTTGATACTCAAATAATTTTGTTAATTCTTGCAAAATTAACATAGCTAAAACTAAAAAGTAGGTTTTCCAGTATGATAATTTCTGTTGCAAATGAACTGTATGCAAAAGGAATAAATAAATTTTACAGATATTTTTTAATCTAGACTGCCTAGTACCTAAACATTACTTTTATAGAATCCTCACAATGTTAATGCACGTATCGAAGGTATTCAAGTAGGTTTTAAAAACAGAAAACCAAAAATAATAATAAACAACAGAAACATAATTAATCATTAATAAATAATCGATATTTATTTTTGGTTAATTACGAGAATACTTTTGATAACTAAACCTAGTTAAGCCTACATATTAAATAAAAAATTAAATTTATTTTTTCCCCAATATTTTTTAAATAAATTAAATTTCCATTTTTTCCGGTTATAATATTTCAACTGAAGTAAAATCTATAAATATGGTTGGTACTCAAACAATTTTGTCGATTGTTGCACAATTAATAGATATAGCTAAAATTAAAAAGTTGGTAAAAGTTGGTCTCCAGTATATGACAGTGGCATACCTCAACTCTAAAAATTTTATAGCATGCATCGAAGGCTTTTAAGTAGTTTTTGAAATCAGGAGTATTCTCATAATTAGCTAAAATTAAATATCGATTATTTATTTATTATTAATTATTTTTGTATTGTTTATTCGTTGTTTTCTGATTTCAAAATCTACTGAAATACCTTCGATGCCTGCATGAACATTGTGAAGGATGAGATACCTAATGTTATAAGTTTTGGACTAACTGTTACCACTTTAATCGAGAAAACGAAAAACAAAAAAACATTGTTTCAATAAAAGTAATATTCACTAGGTAGTCTGGATTAAAAATTTTCTGTAAAATTTATTTATTCCTTTCGCATACAGCAATGGTCATACTGGAAACCTACTATTTAGCTTTAGCTATATTAATTTTACAAGAATTAATAAAATTGTAGGAGTATCAACTATGCTTAGAGATTTTAGTTCAGTTGAGCTACTAAAATCGAAAAAAATTAAAATACATATGTAATTTATTTAAGAAATATTTGGAAACATTGTGATTTTGAATTTTTTTAAAATATGTTTACAAAAATTTGCATACGGCCTCAGAATTCAATTCTAAACAACTTTTTCAAATAACTTTTTTACATATCACGTCATCTAACCTCACGTTTTGCTGATTCATCACACATTTATTAAATTTTCCGCCGTACTAGTGGTCATCTGGCAGGTGACAAAATAAATTTCAAGGTTCTGAGACATGCTGAACCTAACCCCCAAAAAAGATTTTACCATATTTGAATAATAAAAGAAATTCCCATATGTTGCAACATTTATGCCAGTCACAGTATATACCTAATAGTTTTTTTTTTGTGTAATTCTTACATTTTTTTTAAAGTCATTTTCTAAATTCTGCTAAATGGCTATTAAAGCTTATGTAAAATAACTATTATTGTATTTGTTTGGCATCGGTGTTCTTGTTCCAAAATTATAGTTATGTATAAAAAATTAATAAGTTTTCAATGAAAAATCTATAATTAATACTCTATATATTTTATTTCAACGTAACATAATTTTAAAATCGCAGTCACGGACGCAGAAATTCATCATTCGTACTGCAAAAAATGCGATGGTTGAATCGCCAGATGTATATGCAAAAACCTGGTTACCAATGGTTACGCTGTTACATGTTATATACCTGCATAAGAACGTCCAATCACAATCGTGAAGTTTTAACAAAGCAAGCGTGCATTTTTAAAACGCGTGGCGTCGGTTTTCGTTCTCCACATTTTTTGATTAGTTAAAGGTGAATTAATTAAACTATAAAGTCGCGAAATGAATTCAAACGCGTGGTTAGTAGTTAGTACTGCCTGCAGTTAAATCGCGTTAGAACTTATGATTAGGGAGGACCCTTTTGCTGGGAAACACGTTCATTGCCGGTAAGTAAATTCTATTGTAACAAAAAAATTAGGTGGCCGGTGTGGCGTGCTTTTTGAGACATCCAATTACCGTTTTCTATTTTATTAGCAAAGCAAGCATCTTGTTTAATCTAATGGCGTCTGTTTCCGCTCCACAAATTTTGAATATTTTGAGAAATTAATATTATCTAAGTAATCAAACAGTGAAATGCGTAGGTATATAGTGGGACCTACAATTGATTTTAACGTTTCTGAGATGTCAGCTTTTTGAAAAAAGTATCGCAACTGTATTAAAAGCTTACAGGAATGCGACAAATTATTAACGCATTTAAATTAAGAGTTTTATGTTGTACTCACTTTACTTTGATTATTCGCAAAAAATATAGGTGTCTAATACATTTAAGCATATCTGTATGTAATTCCCCGACTCTGAAGATGCAAATTTATCCACTAAATAGGAGGTATTGCATTTCAATAGAATCCTCTTTAATTGATTGATTTTGTTTTTGTTGGCAATATTGATAAATTCGATGTTATATAATGCTCAATAAAGCCGTTTTATTCTTATCAGTTGAACATACAGAGCGTTTCTAAGATATTAAAGTGTAATATGTGAAGCCTCAGACACGGACACATCCCAGTCACGTTTCCATTCGCTCGCTTTATCGAGAATTTCTGTCAATGCGTGCAAAAAGTACAAGCGACCGTCTTTGTCGCAAACACATCGAAGGAAATCCTTGGCTGTGCCACCGAATAACTTAAACTTAAAACATATATCTGCATTGTATAAATTCTAAACAATTATATTTATTGCTTGCAGGGTTAGCCAATCAAGATCTTCGTAAATAGGTAGGTATGAAGATGAAGAGGACATCTCAGCAACGAGCGCAGAATTAAAGGTACCTAGACTAAATTTATTATTTAATTCTTAAAACACTCGCCTTCAGCTGGACTAATTTACATCTTTGCTAGATATGTGATTGCATTTTTTTCTAATTGATTATGACGCGTAATGAGCATGACATGACGTGACACGACATGATTACTACTTCGACCGGACTATGTGGTGCGTCAAGCACATTACACACATTTTCAGTTAATGGGTGACTGTGGGGTTAGTAACTGCTAGCACTTTGCGTTTGGAGGTATCTTTCAAAGTGTTATTGCGTTTTCTGCATAAGAGAGTGTAATAATGTGCCGACTGGTATTCTCATCAACCTTCTAGAGTACACGAACGACGGGGGTAGACACTTCCTGGGGGCATCTGGGTGCTTGCACTTGGGTGATCCTCGCGAAAGCGTGGGTGGACAGATCATGTCTGTTTACCCCGGGAAGGTGTAGATCTCTGCAGTTGATTCCGACTCGCCCCTTATGTGCCGGTGATATGGGCTTGATGCGATTGAGCTCCAGGATGGCCAGCCCTTGTACTTCTGCTACATTGTTTGCTGCCCGTCCGAACTCTCGTGGATTCCTGTTTCCACCGGACGCTTCTTGTTAGTGGTTATTAGTTCTTGATCCCGTTTTCTGTGGACATGACAATGACACTGAAAGTTGACTTACTAAATGCTTACTAATGCTCATTTTAATTTTCAATATTATAGTAGCAGTAATAGTGATAGGAAGAATTGCGGCCATACCTAAAAAGATGTAAAAATATTTTATTTTAAGTAATGAAAAATGCGCGCTGTAATAATATGACTAACTTGAAACCGGTAAATATTTAGTGAAATTATAATTGCACATTCTTGAGTCTATTAAAACGCAAGTTACGAACAAAAATAGTACAGCGATTTCTGTTTTCCATATTTTTAATTAGATATAGCTAGCTGTTATGTTTGTACAATTAGTGTAATAATAAAGAAATTATTATTATTATGCAAAAATATTGATCGTGGTGCCACAAACCCACTATATAAAGTTCGAAACAAATATCTGATTTGCATACAGTTTACTTCAATTTGATTTTATTTAACTATGTATGTGGGTAGTGATGATGGCAGGAACAATTATTGCTATCTTTTTTTTTGTTTATGTACAGGTTTTTATTAATAATGATTCTATTGAACTATGTATGTGGGTACTATACTGATTACAGGAACAATTGCTATCTTTTTTTTGTCTATGTAAAGGTTTTTATTAATAATGATTCTATTGAACTATGTATGTGGGTACTATACTGATTACAGGAACAATTGCTATCTTTTTTTTGTTTATGTACAGGTTTTTATTAATAATGATTCTATTGAACTATGTATGTGGGTATACTATACTGATTACAGGAACAATTGCTATCTTTTTTTTGTTTATGTAAAGGTTTTTATTAATAATGATTCTATTGAACTATGTATGTGGGTACTATACTGATTACAGGAACAATTGATATCTTTTTTTTGTTTATGTACAGGTTTTTATTAATAATGATTCTATTGAACTATGTATGTGGGTACTATACTGATTACAGGAACAATTGCTATCTTTTTTTGTTTATGTATAGGTTTTTATTAATAATGATTTTATTGAACTATGTATGTGGGGAGTATAGGGATTACAGGAACAACTGCTATCTTTTTTTTGTTTATATAATAGGTTTTTATTAATAATGATTTTATTTAACTATGTATGTAGGTAGTAATGATTACAGGAACAATTGCTATCTTTTTTGTTGTTTATGTAATAGGTTTTTATTAATAATGATTTTATGTAACTATGTATGTGGGTAGTAATGATGACAGGAACAATTGCTATCTTTTTTTTGTTTATGTATAGGTTTTCATTAATAATGATTTTATTGAACTATGTATGTGGGGAGTATAGGGATTACAGGAACAACTGCTATCTTTTTTTTGTTTATCTAATAGGTTTTTATTAATAATGATTTTATTTAACTATGTATGTGGGTAGTAATGATTACAGGAACAATTGCTATCTTTTTTTTTGTTCATGTAATAGGTTTTTATTAATAATGATTTTATTTAACTATGTATGTGTGTAGTAATGATTACAGGAACAATTGCTATCTTTTTTTTTTGTTTATGTAATAGGTTTTTATTAATAATGATTTTATTTAACTATGTATGTGGGTAGTAATGATTACAGGAACAGTTGCTATTTTTTTTTTGTTTATGTAATAGGTTTTTATTAATAATGATTTTATTTAACTATGTATGTTGGTACTAGTGATTACAGGAACAATTGCTATCTTTTTTTTGTTAATGTTATAGGTTTTTATTAATAATAATTTTATTTAACTATGTATGTTGGTAATAGTGATCATAGGAACAAGTGCTATCTTTTTTTTTATGTACCTAATAGGTTTTTATTAATAACTTAGTTGTCTGGGCAAAACGGTTCCTGTTTCGAGTTAATGATGGCAGAGATGTTGGAAGTACTTTTGGATGTTGGAAGATACACGATGCCCGCAATGATTTTCAATAGTCATTTTTGGTGTTAAAATAATTATTACTGTATAATTTCATGTTTAACGTTGAAGTTGTCTGTTTTAAAAAATATACGACAAGGAATTGACAAGCGATCCACCAAGCCCCTGAAGCACCCGACATAACTGCTTTTCTGGATGCAGAGAGGTGATGTGCTCGTGATCCCAACAGCTACCTACCCATTCGATGGTGTTGGCATGCGAAGGAGATGGCAACAGTACAGGATAGGATCCCTTTCCACGTTAGCATCATGTAAGTGCGAGATTTTTAGAAACATATATTTATTTTCCCATTTCTTTACCCATTAAGTCGCGCATATCAATATGCATAAAAGCTTAAGAAAACATTTCAGAGGTGACTTAAACCATATGCAATTTTTAACGCCCTCCACATGTAAATACTAACCTAAAGAAATTTTTTTCTATGCAAATAGACGATTTCGATAAGAATTGGGCGTAAAATGTTGCGATCTGGTGACTGCAGACGAAATTAAATAGTGAATTATGCTTTCAAGTAACATCTAAAAAAAAACAACTTATATATTTACAACATTAATAGAGAATAGACGTTTTTTTTTTGTTTGTTGATGAAATTATCAACATATTTTTCTGTCAAATAATAAAAATCTAAACAATTTATTCCTTAAATTTCCGAAACAATATTTTCAACCATTTTGTTCTTATAAACATTGTATAAGGGATCGCATTACTCCTTACTTTCATGTCATTTTGCATTCCTCTTTAGCATATAACAAAAAGATTTCAAATATGTATCTCTCTAGATTTAGAATATATTCTCTGTCCAATTGCTTTTCAACAATTATCTCCGATAATGTGCAACGTATTCGTTCGGCTTAATAATGAAAAAAATCAATTAAGCAGTAATAAATAATTTCCAATAAATAATATAGTCGTGTTTGGAACACAAAGTTGCTATATTGAGTTGCCGCTTCAATTCACATAATCACAATTTCCATCGGCGCAAATCGTGCATCATATACTCATGCGCATATTAAGCGCCCTTTCAAATAGATTTGATTATGTGGTATGATCTTATTTCCAACAAAATTAAAGATGCAGGCCCCAGTATCTTGCTGAGTTCAGTTACTGCAGTTTATTGCGGCGTCTTTGTCAACCAGAGATACATAAGTGACAATGGGTCTAACCACCACTTGTTTTTAATCCTCATAAGCTGTAAATACAAGAAAGTGATGTTTTACATTCTTATTTCAGGTGCTGATGATGGTGGTCTGAAGTTCCAGTGGTCCAAAGCTTTGTTGTCCAAGGCTCCGAGGTCCAAGATTCCGTGATCCAAGGCTTCAAGGTCCAAGGTTCCGTGGTCCAAGGCTTCGAGGTCCAAGGTTCCGTGGTCCAAGGCTTCGAGGTCCAAGGTTCCGTGGTCCAAGGCTTCGAGGTCCAAGGTTCCGTGGTCCAAGGCTTCGAGGTCCAAGGTTCCGTGGTCCAAGGCTTCGAGGTTCCAGGTTCCGTGGTCCAAGGCATCGAGGTCCAAGGTTCCGTGGTCCAAGGTCCGTCCCAGGTTAGCTGATATGTATGGAGAATATCCCGGCGATGAAGATAGCCATGGTGGCAGCGATTACTTATGACGTAAGTAGACTGTATTTTTTTATTATTATTAGTGACGTTTAATAATAATTCGCTAATGTAGTTTTTCCATCTTTTTAATTTGTAACTACTTTCTTATATGATATTCCATGCCATTCGTAATTCATTTGACGACCATAAATTTATTATATAAAATAAAATGCAATTATTATATTTCTTTATTTAAAGAATGCATATAACCCGCGGGTTATATAAGATTTTACAAGGATTAAGAGACAATGAGGATCAATCTATAATATCTCATATCTATGGTTTTGTTACCAATAATCTATCATTTCTTACTGCTATGGTTTTATTATATTTTATTTCTATGGTTTCGGTTGTTCGACCAGTTTTTCCCAGTTATTCCGGAAATTATTACAGTTTTAAATTCTCTATCTAAAAACTCGCTTTTATTTCTGGAGATATATCGGCTTTTTATAATTGTCCATAACCCGGATTTAATCGGTTTTTTTTTTTTCCTTTAACGGGAAAGGTATTAACTTTAGCTATTTCTGCTTCTGCATATGTATTTTAGATATGGTTGCTTGACCAATTACGAACTTTCAAATTTATATCGGTTTTATTTCCGAAAAAATGCTATTTTTTTATATATGTAGCTGAAACTCCGGGTTCGACCAGTTTTTCCCACTTTTTAAAGTTACGTAATTCTCCTTGCGGGTATATATTTTTATTACCATTCCTCATCCCTGTGCCGATTTTTAATTTTGTTTGTTCTTTATCCGGATTCAATCTGTTGTTTCCATTTATCGTGAAGGGTATTAATTTTAGCTTCTCTGCTTCACGATATGTATTTTGGATATGGTTGCTTAACTACCTACAAATTTTTTCAAACCTGTATTGTTTTTTTTTTTTAATGAAGGCCATTTTTTAGATTGCTGAAACTACGAGTTCGACTAGTTTTTCCCACTAATTCTGGAAATTATTAGAGTTGGATAATTCTCCTTCTGGGTACATATTTCTAGTATCACTCCTCATCCCTGTGCCGATTTTTAAATTTTTCTCGTTCCTATTTCCGGAGATATATTAGCTTTTTAAAATTACCCGAAACCCGGATTCAATCAATTTTTTCTATTTATCGAGAAAGGTATTAATTGCCATTGTTTATGTTGTTGGAACTCCGGGTTCGACCAGTTTTTCTCAGTTATACCGGAAATTATTACGGTTAGATAATTTTCCTGCTGGATATATATTTCTGGTTTCACTCCTCATCTCTGTGCCGATTTTTAAATGTCTCTCGTGTTTATTTCTGGAGATATATTGGCTTTATCTAATTGTACGGAGCCCGGATTCAAAGGCTTTTTACCATTTACCGTAAAAGGAATTAACTTTAGTTTCTGTTATATTATATAGAGATATACATCCAACGATGTTAATATGGTACGAATAGGCATTTAGTATTATTGCGGCTATCTATAATTTCTTGCATAAATAGTAAATTATGAGATGTAACTAACATATATTTCTGCTTTTTAGATTTGAAACATATTGAAGAAGGAAGATTAAAGTTTACCTAACGAAGAACCTAACAAATGGTTGCGAGAAAACTGCTACATCAAGGAAAGAGTCTACCATTTATCAGTAACACAATGGCTCAGGAATATACGTACCATATTTTCTGATTTAGGTTTAATGTAAATTTATTAAAATTAGACAAATTGGTGGATAGGGGTGGCTAGAAGGGGAGGTAGGAGGCCACATAAGGGGCGATGCCCTGTGAGAGTTAATAGCTTGTTTAAGTAAAGGAGCTAAAGAATAAGTAGATAACATTCGAAACATATGTAACGGCACTTGGTTTTATAAACAATTAAGATAAATAGTCAAATAATATAGTTGTTTTCGACAAATGTGATTTCTTATAAACAAATGTGGAATATATATATGCCGAGATTTCAATAAAGCAATTGTTGTATTTATATATGTGTATATGTATATATTGTAACAAGTAACAATAATAATATTTCATACACATAATAAAGACTTTTTATTTTCTTTTCATACCTTTCTAACCCTCATTCGTAACCATGGTGTGATACAAATCCAACATACAGTTTATTTTTAACATCCTTTAAAACATTTGCATTGTACAATTTCATATCATATACAAACTAATATTCTTTATATACAATTTATTTATAATATTTTTGTTTTATAATTTACGTAATTTATTGCTTCATTTCTTATATTTGCACCTAAAAATGTTGTATTTAAAATGATATAATTTCCTTTTTTGTTTAATTTGTTTTTATTTTACAACAAATGTATTATTGTAATGGATTTGTATATGTCTTAAACTGGTATTCTGTATATTTATTTTATTGTATTTTTTGGGATATTAAAATCGTGGTAGTTTTTTATTTATAAAATTCTAAATATAAATTTAATGCACCAATTCAAATTATATGGGTATTCAAATTGCGCGCCATAATTTTAGTACACATACTAGTCATCTGGCGGCGTAAAATCACCATACTATATAGTCAGTTTATTCTCATTATTACTATATACTTTTATTCTTTACAAAACTGTAAACGTCAATTCGCCATCTTGTTATGGTCTTGTTTCTACACGACATTCACACCGGTCATTTCGGTGTGATTATTTCATTACATATTAGCAATTATTATTGTATGAATCGTTAATTATTTGCTGTAATTTACGTTAATGAGTACCAATTCCCATTAATTAATCTCAATCACTATTACAAGTACTTGTGGCGCCATCTACCGGCCACTGCCCCAACTACGTTGTCACATTATTAGGAATTCATTACTTATTCGGCATAATTAAAATTACGTTTTCAACCGATGTTCTTTTACACTACTCTCTTATATTTATATACATTTACCATCACATTGTGTGGAACAACACGCCCTGTTCTTAAGTGAGAATCTATTTAAATTTAAGGGTAATCGCGCTCGATGCTGTATGACTTCAGTGGCCGGGCGAGATAGAACAATGCCCTGACAATTGCCATCGCATCGTATTTTACATTATTAATCGCCATTTCACCTAAATTACTCATTCATTAAATCTTTACACTATCATAAAGCCTAGTGGCGCCATCTATCGGCAACTAACATACCGACGTGGTCCCTTGATTGTAGAATTTCATTAATCTGCCATATTAAAGTAAAAACTTGATGTGGGCGCATGTAATTTACATCAATAACCCTCTTTTCACGTAAATTACCCATTAATTATATGCATTTAATCAATACTTGGACTGGTGGCGCCATCTATCAGTCATCAGCCCAACTACGTTGTCATCAGTTATTACACATTCATTATACCGCACGATCAATGACTAAAAACTGCTTTTGAAGGCACGCAACTTATATCTGTAAGCCCCATTTAAGGTAAACTACCCTTCAATAAAATACAATTCACCATAATACCAATATATTTACTAGTCGTGCCATCTAATGATCAGCACCGCAACTACGTAGTCATCTATTATTATAAAAAGAAATATATATAGATGTCAGGTTATTCTATGATATAGATAAAAGGAACATTTTTTAGGTTATATTTTGTTGTGTTGTAAAAACAATTTTTCTTAGGTAACAAAAAGAACTTTTAGCGTAGCACATCTCGGTTTTCAAAAATGTATATAGTTAATAAAAGTAAACGCTACAGAATGGATAGACCATCTCGAATATCTGTCTCCATTAACGGTGCTAGTAGCAAAGAGTATGAGCTTTATTATTATCATGATGGATCACCTCATGTAGTTTTTCGTGTAATAGACCCAATAGGCGCGTCGCCTAGGCAGGAAGATAATTTCTTTTTTTATTCACAATACAAATATCAATGGATTTGATCACACGGAAGGCAGACTGCATGTGAACCGTGTGAACTTACATAATGGAAAAAGATTGCGCATCAAATTTCCTAATGAGCAAGCTGGAACTACATTTACAAATTACAAGGTATGAAAAAAAATGCTAATTGTTGTGACTTGTTCTCTTTTAAAAAAAATCGCTCTGAATAAAAATAAAGTTAGGTCTTTTCCATGTGCTAATTTTGTAATGTAAAAATTTAATTTGGAAATTAAAAATAAACATGACAATTCTTCCTTCATTCAAGAATTTTTTTCCATAGTTTTTTTTTGAACAATTACAATTCAATAAGGAGAAAGTTTTTTTATATTTTTTCTGATTCATATTTTCTCAGTTCTGATTCAGGACAATCGTCTTCTTGCTCAGACAAAAGTTATGATACTGAGGACATAGGAAAGAATAAAAATACTCAGGAAACAGGAAAGAATAAAAATAGAAGTGAAATTTGAATTTATATATATATGTATATTATAATTGTGTGAAATAAAATTATTCTAAATATTCCAAGTTGTTTGATGTAGGTTATTTCATATAAATTTATGAGTGGATTATTATACTAATTCGTCACAATAGATGAGAAGTATACTTGTTAAAATAATATTTATAATTATTAAGATAATTTTCAAATACTAATATTATTTTATAATTCTAACAAGGAACCACTATTGTGTAGATAGTATAAAATGATATTCAATTTATAGATTCTACCTGTAACTGTTTTTGAAATATATCAAAATTATTTCCATAACTGTATTACATGTACTATCCAAATGAATTTGTTAGAATGTTCTCGAATTTTGAAAGGTTTCTAATGAATAAAATTTTATTTATTAGTAGTTCAGATAACGAATTGTATAAATTTATGTATTTCATCAATTATTAAGTGATTTAATTTCCTTCAAATATCGTTTGTTAGTATCCATGTTAATTTATTTATATTTAAAATAATTATGTAATTAATTTTCTGTTGAATATTTTTTATCGAAAGAAAAATAAATATGGAAACAATTGATCTGAATAATTAATGTTTATTAGAATTTGCAGATTATTACCATACACTTGTATTTTTGATGTTAGACATATTAATCAACTTTTATACTCATTCACAATTTGGAGGTGTCAGAAAATTTAATTTTTATGTTGATTTTTAGTTTGTACGAACAAAATTGATAAAAAACATAGTTTTTGATATGTGTTAAAAGAATGATAATGATGACTAGAATTTAAGTAATATATGCTGTAAAATCGATAAATATTTTCTGAATAAAATTATGCGGTGTGAAACCGGCGCTTTATAGACCACACAGCATTGCTCTTAATATATATTAATAACAATTTTCATTCCAATAAAACAGAATAGAAATATAACAACAAATCTTCAATTCTCTTCTTTATTCTTATTACCTCATATAAGACACATCTATAATTAATATAATGTATTATTTATGTCCATTATAATACATCTTCTACACATATATAAAAATAAAAAAATCAGGTGCTTTTATTAGTTATTATAAATAAATGTTGTTCACGATAGTTTTTTTTGTAATTGTTACAATGATCACATGATGTAGTAAGTGTAATAAGTGAAGGTCACACGTTATTAACAGTTATCATAAGACAATTTACGTACAATTACATATTACAGCTATGTATAGATAAAGTTTCTCCATTTAAATAATAAAAAAAAAGAAAGGCTTATAATAATTACGCTAAATAATAATTAATTACGAGAAAACAAGACGATATACAGTCGATACAATACTAGTCAATAAATTACGCAATTTATACTGGGTACAGGTAGCTGTCGTACTTTGATTTAAACGCCGGCTGGGTGAACGGCGAGAACCAGCCGATGGAGAACCTTCCGAAGACCGCCTGGATGCTTTTCCATCGGGATTTCTTCACCCATCTCGCTTCTTCTTTCTTCAATTGTTCGATACCCGTTTCGTCGTTCCAAATCGCTTGCACTTGAGAGCCCAGCATCACCGCCGTGAATATGGCGAAAAGTAGGGCCTCGAAGCAGAGGAACAAAAGGAAAACGACAGTGGCAGGCGGTGAATACGCAGAACAATCTTTCCATTCGTGCCTGATGCACATCAAGAACTGATTGATTGATAGGAAAAGTGAATGAATTGAAATCGACGCTATATAAAACTGCAAGGAAGAGAGAGAGCAATGAAATCTACAGTTGCGCTTACTGAAAGAACAATGTGGAAATGTTTTTCTGAGGCAAATTAAATAATTGTTAAAATTACAATAACATGCTTTTTATTCAAACTATACTAAGTGAGTTTTCATTTTAAGCAAATTGTTTTAAAACAAATAATATAGTTAAATAGAAAAATAAATAATAATCAGCCTTATTCATAGTCGAGTACTTAGAATCCTACTAACCATTGCCATTCATAGTCGCGTTTATTGTGGCTAATAAGTAATAGAATGGTAGTAGAGAAAACTGTGTGGCAACAGGGTAAAATATTAACACGTTCATGCGCAATGAATGTCTTGTAAGATTTTGACAGAATCTGACAAGCATTTATAAACATCTCTTACATTTAAGTACAAAGTAAATGTCTGATGAGTTAATTGATCATCAAGATGAATTAGTTGAATTTTAAGAAGCAGAAATTCGTCTTGGCCTCGTTTGTAATCCAAAGTTGTATTTATAATCCTTTGGAAATGTATAATGAACAATCATTTAAAACAAAATATCGAATGTCCAAAAATGTAGCGAATATTTTTATAAATTTAATTCGTGGTAATTTAAGCAATCGTGGTTTGCCTATTTCACCTGAAACACAAGTTTTAGCGACTGTACTTGGCTAAAGGTGCATATGGTGATGACAGGTACAAAAATATTGGTACAAAAAAAGCAGCAATAGTTGCTGTTGCCATTTCGCATAATGTTATTTTAGAAAACCAACCAGAAACAGAACGTAAAATTTCATGTTGATATTGTTCTGGTAGTTATTTTAGAATACGATTTTGACGAAGACAACCAATTTAATGAAGGGGATGTTAACAACTTTGAGAATGGAAATGTTTTTAGGCAGAACTATATTAGAAGACACTTTAATTATTTGTTTTTTGTTTTTATAACTTATATTGCATTAACTACAATACATTATATTTATATTATATGGTACAGTCTCTTATAGGTACGTCCGGCCTGTCAGCAATTCTTTTCAAAAACATTGAATGTAAACAAGCATCGTATTTGCTATTACTTTAAAAGTCACAAAGATGCAAATTCTGTTAAAAGAAGGAAAGCATTCAAAACGTGTTCGTTGCCAAAGGCAAACATGATACTTTTCAATTTTCCCTTATTATTATATATTTTTAAAATATTTAAATAAAACCAATATTATTTGTATATTTTGTTTAATTTTATTGTTTAAATCATTGACTATTGCAACAGAAAAGGTAGTCTCGATGAAAAATAATATTATTGTGTTCTATGTCCCATGAAATGATTCAATATACTTTTAATTTACAAAAAATTGCCAAAAAGCCGATATTTGTTCTATATTCTATTTTTTTTTTAATTTAAGTTGAAATAGTCGCAATTTAAAAAAATAATTAAGGATGGAATAATATTACTTCACAATTTGTTGTAAGACAAGAAGGAAATGAGCTAAATTGTTGAACTTATCAATGTATGAAGCAACATTCCCTAAAATTGAAACTACCAACATTATTAAATTTGGACAGTAGTACGCTAATACTATAAATACCACTATGAATGTGGATTTTCTTAGTAGGATGTTAGTAGCTACTAAATCCGACTATGAATAACGGTGAATAATTTTATACAAGGATGAAAATAAAATTGATTTTTTTATTTATGCTTTAGATCTTGTAAAATATACGGCGTAAAATGTTTTATTCATTCCATTCCCGTGCGGCTTGGTTGATAATATAATCAAACATAGTTAACGGCTCACAATTGATGCAGTTGATAAAGCCGTATAGTGTTTATCGACCAACGAACGGTCGATACATTTAAACAGTGTCGTATTTATATTCTATCCTCTTGTGTATTTTAACATCAATACTGACACATACGCTACAAGTATTACGTGTAATGCACTTACGGTGAATAATACGAAGTACTTTTGGTTATTTTCGCCAACGCAGTTGTTTACCCAGGGGCAATGATGATCCATTTTACGAATACACCTACAATAATAAAAATAGTATATGATGTCACATATTCTTATATGTGTGCATTTTCGTATTATAAGAAAATTGTTATGATAATACATACAGATTGGAAGTTATCGATTCGATCAATAAATATAAATGGTGCAGGTGCATTGCCTCACCACGTCCATTACTGTTGTATAATAATTAATATTAATAATCGATTAACACAAAATGAATAACCTATGTTAATAATGTATTGTTGAATGGTCGAATAGACTACGTCCAATCTATATAAATTACAAAACTGATGCAAAATTTGAAGCATTGTCTTGCATGGGATATCTATTTAATATTTCATATTTTAATTATAAGTTAATGATCACTAAATTATTTAAATTCGCGGCAGCTCTCGAGTACAAACGTATTCACCCCATGTATCATGACGGAGACGATTCACTTGTGCTGGTAAACATATTTAGATTTTACCTTCCCTAATAATGGTAAATATATGTTGAGCTTTTCTTAATTAATCATCCCTCTATTGTGTGATATGGAAAAATAAAACATTTTCTTCGCTCTTTCTATTTCAGCAATCATCAGTTTTAAATTGATTTTATTATATTAAGATTAAGGATTGATTTGATTTAAATCTGACATTTGAATTTGAAGCAAAAAAGATATACTTTCGTCCAGCGTATTTTTTTTATTTCCGGTGAATTTACTCTTATCTATGCGACAAAAAAATATTCTTGAATTATAAATAAACTGGATATTTACATTTGTGTTAAAATGCTTAATTTTATTTTTAAGTGATATATTTAAACTTTAGTCTCTCACTGTATATTTAGACATTATTGCCAACAAAATTGAGATGTCAGATTTAATAATGGCTTCAGTGAATTGGTGAAACTTGGAATATTTTTTAAACCTCTTTTCAGTACCCTATAGCAGAGTAACAATAAGCATAAAACATTTAACTTTAACAACGATTATTTTTTCGCATTTTACGTGCTGTACATCTGTGGTTGTGCGAAATTCAATGTTATATAATTATGGTTAAACGGAATTAAAAATGCAAGGAGAATTTTTCAACGAGTACCCAAGGGATGAAGTTAAATAATTTAACTTCTACTAACACTAACAAGTAGTAAATTTAAGTAGCTTTTCAATATGGGAGAAGGACCCATACTTTGATCCCTTTCACACTAACCGGTAAACGTTTTGGTTTAAGCTATAATTTCGTGTATGTTTAGTTAATCAATTAATAAAAAAAAAAACGCTTCGGCATATGACTAAAGCCATCTAAAAATATCATTTAAGTAAATGAAAAACAAACATATCCATTTTGTTTCCTTTTCTGCACCAGAATAAACTGTGTTAGTGCCTGGTGCCTATGTATTATTTGCAATAAATAGCCTCCATCTAAGAATAGCGCTCGCATGAAAAGTAGAAAATACTCGTATTTATCGCAGTACCGTTAACTCTAGTTTGCACTAGCAATACCTTATGTGATTCGTGCAATATTTCTAGAACTATAAGCGTATGTGTAAATGATATAAATAAACGAATGCCTTGCGCAAAAGGGTTGCGATTTTAGTATTTTTTTTTTTATGTATTCTAACACGGGTGCCATAGTTTTATTATTTTATTTTGTTACCAAATAGACTATCACGCAACAGTTGTGTTGTTTCCGGGTCAAAAGTTCAATGTGTAAGTCGATGGCATATATTACTTCTAACATAAGTGTATACATTTTTCAAATTTTTAATACAGCACGAGTTTTCGTTCTATAGCCAGCCGATGTTATACGAACTACCATATCGAGGCGTGGTCCAATATATCGATTATAGCAACAGTCGCAATAGATGTATTAGGGCTGCAAGCGCGGCTTCGCTCTCGCATTTCCGAAGATTGCCGATTAGGATAGGTGACCATAGGACGCTCGCTTAAACAGTATATATACACATATAGAAACAAACTTTAGCAACGATTCAAGAAGCATACAATTCAAATAAGATGCTTGCTTGAACTATATCCGCAGCTAACTTGTCTTTATGTGGTTATCATATTTTCAACGAAGATCCAATGTTCACTACCACAATATTCTTATAATTATCATTGCAAGAATGTTTTCTATTTCCATCAGGGCCCTGCGGTGATATTAGGTGGTCGCCAAATGTATGTTACTTTCCGTATATTTCTTTTTGTGTATTCACTACAATCCCTTTGAAGAGGGAAGTCGTTTCTACCATTTAGTAGGGAAAATAATTTAAACATACTAAAAAAGTATGCATTGAATCCGTTTTTGTAAATTCAAAAAGGAAAGAGTTAATAGATATAACGAACCGCCTATATAGGTAGCAACGTTTTTTTATTGGAGTGTGTTGGCCGAGGAAAGTTGCTCAGATCACAGGATCTATAATCACCCACTCATCACTGCTAGACTGCGATAAAGCAAAACTGAAATCCGCTAAGCAGGCGTCCAGAGAGCACTGGCAGGTAGCAAAGAAAACGATAAATGCGGAAAAGGTGAAATGGAGAATCAACTTATTCAATTATTTTACAAAAGGGGCTAGAACTTTTGTTGCAAAAACTTAGTATGTTACTCAAGTCTCGCACTGAGGTACAAACCCACTGCCTGGAAACTGATCAGTTACTTTTATTGGAAAGCTTGACAAAATGGCACAGATAAAGCAAAGTCTCTGAGACCAATAAGTCTGATGTCATTTATACTAAAGACTCTAGAAAAACTGCTAGACAGACACATAAGGGATGGTGTATTACCATATCTGCCACTACATCAAGATCAGTATGCGTATCAAGCAGGAAAATCCACAGAGACCGCATTACATCAGATCGCACAGAAGGCTGAGCATGCTCTGCAAAGCAAAGGTCAGACACATTCCTGAATATACAGGAAGTATTTGATAATACGTTCGAAATATCAACCACCAAAGGATAACGGAATAAAGGGATCGATGAAACTAGCTGCAAGCGGACAGACTGCATGCTTAAAGAGAGATCAGTTTGGACAGCCATCATGGGATAGACACCGGTTGGCTCGGGCCGAAAGAGGATGTCCGCAGGGTGGTGTTTTGTTCCCAGTACTGTAAAATCTGGTCGTGTAAGACTGGCCAATGAAGGGCATAAAACTTCGGGATACGCAGATGATATTACTATTCTGATCCAGGGTAAATTCAACGACGTAGTGTAAAATGCACAATGCTCTACATGTTGTACAAGAATGGATCGAGGAGGAGGGCTTTAATATTAGTCCCCCTAAAACGGCCACAATAGCATTCACGAAAAGGAGGAAGTTAGATGGTCTAGCATCGCTAAAGCTCCGGAGTGAAGAAATAAAGCTGTCTGACGAAGTGAAATATCTTGGTGTCATTCTTGACTCCAAGTTTACTTGGAATCGACAGCTTCAGAGAAATAAAATCAGGGCGGAGAGAGCACTTATGTTGGCTAGAAAAGCCAATGGGAAAACATGATGGTTAAAGCCAAATATGAGGAAAATATGCCAGTGTCTTTCAAACAGGGAGATACCCAATATTGCATTGCAGAACAGAAATCAATGAGAGGGCTTATAAAAATAAACGGATCTGTATTGCAACAGACAGCTACGCAAAACTAGGGGCATTAGTAAGCCACAATCAAGACTGGTTTGGGAATGCATTCGAGAACTGAATAGTCTGGCAGATGGCAATAAAGTTACTTTGCCGTGGGTGCCCGGACAAATGGGAATCGAAGAAAACGAAAAAGCCGACGATCTGGGCCGAAAAGAGACCATCAGCTTCATTTATAGACCCAGAACCTGTTCTAGAACTGTCAGAAAACACAGTATGGGGCTAGGTAAGGAGTTAGGCCCAAAAGAAACATAAACAACACTGGAACAACACAACCAGGCAAGTTCATGGAAAATGGAAAGATGATCAAGGGTCGTTGTCAAGGACATTGTGCACTGAAAGGACACCTACAGAAAATGGGGATGAGCACACCAATTCAATGCAGTGTAATAAACTGACAAACATCGCATATTACATCCCCTGTGTGAATGCAAAGACAGGCAATTTTTGGTAAGCCAAATATGAGACCGGAGGCCTTATTTATGTTAAATGGTTCCCCACAAACAAAACTAAGCTGAAAACATAATACATTATTATCATAGTTATGTTTTTTTTTGTATTCTTAAGGAACTAGGGCGGCGTTTACAAAATTCGCCTAACATTTTTTAAAACCACGGCAGGGCCCTGATTTCCATTGTTACTTAGAATTAAATGAAGATAATAATGTGAGAAGAGTCGTCTTCTAGTGTAAACATGATATACAAATCGATTTAAATTTAAAGGTACCTAATACTATACTGAATAACCTATACCATTGATTCGTGATGACACAGACCATTTGAAAAGGTCAAAATTGATTCATCCATCGTTAATTACCATGTAAAAATAGCCCGAAAAAAAAAGAAAAACTAATCTTGCCAAGAGGTATTTCTCTGAACATTGTGGTAAAGGTATGCTAAAAAACAATGATTTAAATAAAAAAAATTATATTGAATTAATATTATTACACCTAAAAAAATAATTGTTGGTTTTAATATTTGTATATTTACGTTAATTTTATTACTCAGTTAAACTTGTGCAAATGACGGTTTAAAATTACTAACAATTAAAAAGTAATCAGCTATAAGTATCTTCTTAAAACCCACATTTCCATTTCAATCATTCTAACTTAAAATACACCCTCTCTACAGTAACATGAACTTGACATAACACTTCCTATATAAGACGCCAACAATATCAAAAGTTGTTTTGCTATAGAATAGTAAATATGTAAAAGATACTGCCATAACTTACATTGTTTATTCAATAATTTATTGAAGCATTTTAAAATGCAGGCGTGTTGTGTAAAACCGAATTTCGTATTAATAGATGCAAACTCCGTTTGTTTTGAATTCTTTTTATAGTTCAGGAATTTCATTCTATTCTTTAGAATCCATATTAATGCAAGTGAAGGATGTTACTTTGTTCTTTTTATGGGGATATGTATGAATATACATGAAGTATTAACACCATTGATTATTCGGAGTTTAGCACGCATGTTACAAACGTATTTTAAACCTCATCACATGAAGGTGTACTGAAATAAACGTACCTAACATGCATAATGCTTGATTAGACTTTTTATAAAATATTACAATTCATCTGGGTTGAAGTATTGAAACTATTTTATCAAACACTATCGTAAAATGTATTAGATGTAGAGGTAGATAGTGGATGTAGTATGCCTAAAAAAATATTGATTTCATAGCTCCTTTAGCTGATATAAATTATCATTATGTTTGTGCTCTGATTAACAAAGTTTATTTAGTTTAAAAGCTAAATTTAATACATTTGTATATTACTGTACACAGGTGTTTTAAATTTATCATGGATTAATTTTAAAGTGATTACAAGCAATAGAATGGAAAGTAAGGAAATATATAAGTGAATTTATTTTTATTAATTTTATAAGATTTGACTAATTAAAATTTTAATTAAAATAATAATAATTAGTTTGTTTTACTCACCTCTGACATACCGAACAGTGGTGAGCCCTCTCCGGCTTAATACTACAACATTTAGGACACTTAAAGATAATTTGTTCTTTGCGAAAACCCATTTGCTGGATCATCTCTTTCGTAGCATTACCTTTTGGTACTGCGCCCTGTAAACTTTTATATTCGCTACCACCACTAAACTTAAAATCATTCAACTACTTACAGGATCTGTGAACATTGTCCGAAGATGTGATGCGAAAGCCATAAAGGCAAGCGTTTGAAATAATATCATATTGATTATACTGTAAATAGGATACGGGCTTGGAATAAGTATAACAGTCATAACAACGAACTCGGCGTAAAGAATAAGGAACCATGTTAAGATTGCACATATTATACCACAAATATCTCGAATACACCAAAACATACCACCGCAGCATTTGTTGTGCAGGTCTACCTCTTTTCGAAACACACTATACTCGTATTCCATCATATTTCAAAACCGACTGCACAATTACATCTTTTCTTTCTCAATTAAGCTATATTACGTAGTTTATTATACAATATTTTGCATAGGTTAAGATATTACGTTTCTTATCCCGTAATTTAAATTTAAATTCATACTTTCCGCTGCAATCATTCATTTTTATATAAACACCGGTTTCTTAAACATTTTGTTTAAAACGAACTGCCGCACATACACGAACTGAGAACTTAAATTGACCATGAAATGACGATTGACAGCTATCAGCTAATGTGCAGCTAATGGACAGGTGATTAATTGACAGGTTGTTGTGTTTGAATATGGTTTGAATCTATAACGTTGACTAGCGCCAGCTATTAGTGCAATGTTTTAATAGTTGTTCAACTGCTGGAACCTGGATGTATCGTTGGGTTGGATAGCGCACAGTGTAAATACATTGGCGGTATGTTCTGTCTAAAGAGTCTAAGGACACTCAAAGGTACTTTTAAATAATTAATAACTATGAAAAATATTGTATAAGAATGGTAACTAGTTTTTCCTAATACATTTGTTTATATAACAAAATATATAAACAAGGCTAATACATTTGCCAATTCAACCGTTTGGAGGTAAAACAGGATGTCTCCTAGATGGCGCATTGCGTAAATGGGATTTTACATTGGCGTTATGCGTCATCTGTTGTACTTATATAACATATATAAACAAGGGCGCTAGGCGCTACTATAGGAATAAGAAAAAATCAAAATATAACAATAATTTTTGCTCAATGCTACTTAACTTATGGCTTATACCAGCCGGGTGCAGTTTTCTATTTTACCCACTGTCAGCTGTCATCATTTAAATGTTACAACGTGGAGGTTATAAATGGGTTATGATATGTTGTAGGTAACTTTCATTTGAATCCAAATACATCGCAAAATCGATTAATTTAAAATTTTAAGAATGGCAGTAAGTACAATAGAGATTCTGCTTCAATTTCCAATCTCTATAACTTCATATAATGTTGTAAATAATTTATTACAGCCCCAACAGAAAGGAAAACAGGGTACAAAAGGTGCTAAACAAATTGTAGAAGAAAATGTATCGACGCTTAATTTTTACAGAAATATGGCAATAGTTTCCAATGCCCTATCTTTAATAATACTAGTCTTTTATAATTCTGCCATTAGTATTGTAAGTAGTTGACCAAAATATGGATTTTTAATTAATGTACTATATTAATTTATTGTAGATACTGTATTTGTTTTCATGTTTAGTTTATATAGGATGTTACCAATTTATGGCATACATGGCAAAGCCAAAGTATACAGATTCGGGGCAATTATTTGATAGTGGTGTTGATTTGAATATGGAAGGCGGAATTGCAGAGTAGTATGAATATTTTTATGGAAATAATTTATTTGATTCTGTCTTACATTTTAGGCATATAAAAGACATAATAATATTAACTGCTATTTGTCAACTGACTTCATCTGTAGTTTCAAATTATTTCTGGCTGCTGTGGCTTCTGGCACCTATCAGAGGTTTCTGGATATTATGGAAGAATATCTTAGCCCCATATTTCTTCCAGCCTGGACAAGCTGAGCCGGAAGTTAATGAAAAGAAACAAAAGAAAATGGAGAGACGTATGAAGAGGATGAACCATTAAGACAGCTTAATAAAATTTTTCTTATTTTTATTCAATTTTTATTATGGTACTCGATGGTACGTCGACTATTTCTGTAAATATATTTTTATTTTGTTGGAGTTTCCATATTTTTTTATAAAATATAGTATAAATCATTATTATTACTTTTTAATATTATGGAATAAAATGGGTAATTATGGGGAAAGAAGAAGGGATTAGTTCTTCGGAAACGTGAAATTAAATTCAATCCTTTATGTTGCAGGCACAATTATAATTAGAGCGAAAGCTCGGTGAAACTATTATTCAGAAAAGAAGCTTTATAAAAAAAATATTTATTTACTGTAATATATGGGAAATATGCTGATAATTCAACTAAAATTTAAATTTCGGATTTTTACTTCTACAATGGTGTAAAGCCTTTATAAGTGTAAAATAAAAACTACTTTCTATGCAAAAATATTACAAATTACAATATCTATAGCTAACAGTCGGAGAAAGCTTGATTAGGCAACCTTAGTTACTTCGGTAGCTGTATTGCTGGTTGCATCTTATTTGGGCTATTACTGCGCTATTACAAAAACTAGTCTTTTACCAAACGCGTTCTAAAGCTATGCATGCAAGTTTAGTTATTTTAATAATTGGGTGCCTCAATGTCTTGAAAAGGCTTTCTTATCCTATTTTTGTTTTATAATTAGCCCTCTCAACTATCTTTAATAAAAGAGAAGGTTAAAAATGTAGGAATTTATACACATGTATATACACGTGTAATATGTAGGTTACATACATACCTAATAGTTGCTAACTGTGTTGCTAACATGTATCAATTTTAATTTCTGATGTTGTTGGTTGAATTAACATTCAATTACAATTCATTTTAAAATGAGTAACCGTTTGATTAAACAAATATCTGTCTAATAAAATGGCATATTTATTGAAAGTAAATTTTACTATAACAACATTAAATTCTTATATTTTAATCACTTGAGCGTAGAATAACCTTCACTTAAGTTACTATGACCGGTCCAAAAAATTTACTAAATGTTTCGTAAAATAATTTTATAATAGTTTTGATTTGTGCTGACTTTTCCTTAAAGTATTGTTGTTAAACTTTTGTGTTTACCTCACGGTTACTCTTTTAAATATTTTTGTCTCTAAAAGCATCCTGTTCATCATACCATATTGTTATATTTCCTTGTCAAGTGCAATTCATCGCTGCGCTTGCCCTCTTGTACTGTTTAAATATGTACCTACACTATACACACACAATAAATTAAGAATTTTTAGAAAACAATGTAATATGCAGATTCATCATTACTTAAAACAAACAAAAGTATTTAATTATTTAAATATACCTATTTCAACTGAATAATGTAACACCACAGCACCCTTATTATCTGTGATGAATAAATCTTACCTATCTCTTTTGTGTTAAAAGTACTTTGTTATTATGAGATAAATGAAAAATGTCTACCTTCCATGACAATATAATAGATACAGTTAGATGCATAAAAAACGGCTCATTGTACTTATATTTTCTTTTAATTTTTATGTTGTTGTAATACTTAGAATAAAACTTTTTGTATTTTACAATGAAAGAGACCGTCAGGGTGTGGAAACATACGGCAGGGTTATCAGTTTATTTAACGTCCATTAATAAGAGAAAATGATAATGTTGTGTGTTGCAATACAGAAAAGCATGTTTGCAAAATAAACTTAACAAAAGATAAAAATAAAAATTTCATTTGAATACAGTTCAATACTATGTATGGCATCATCTAGCCCTATCTATCACTTGCATACGACGGCCTATACCACTGATTAGCTCACAAATATTATTTTGCGGAATATCTACAATTCTTCTTGATTAAGTGCCATACGAAGTTCATTTATTGTGGTTGTACAAACCACAATAATGACCCCTGTTCTAAAAATTTGTGTCTGAGATACATGCTGGCCAGTTTTCTTATCCCAACTGCATCCAAGTATTCAATGACGCACCTCGGTATTGCGTTATCCTGCATCAGAACAAAGTCATCGCCGATAAATGGCGCCTAAGGAAGAACGTAATTTGCCAAAATCTCCTCAATATATCGTTGTGGCAGCCAGGTTCCCTCCATCAATAAAAATTAATTCAGTACAGGCATTCATTGATATTCCTGTCCACACCATCACTTGCTCCACCATGGCTAAGCTTGGATTTAAACGTGCACTCTGTAAATTGGGATTTTCACATCAGGTCCTACATTGTGTTCTTGGGCATTATATATTATTAAATAGAGCACGACTTATTTAGTATGATAAAGCAGTTTGAAAGTTATTAAAAACGGTTTTATGGCTTTTGATGTTACAGATTTTAAATTTTGGTATTCCTATAGCTTTATTTTGTTTTCTAATGTGGATATCCAAAATGGTGCTCTCAACAAAATACTTTTCAGATGATATATTTACCTAAACCTGAATCACTGCTTCGGTTCAATATTTGACATAATTATTTTTGAAATTGTGTAAAGTTTTTTACGTAGAACGTGTTCTGTTTTAACGTCTTGCAAAAAGTCACTTTCCCTAAATAGTGCTCTTTTTTTAGGCCACGTATTTTGCAACTATCCAAATCTAAGGAGCAGTCTATATAACTGTAATCTTAAGTATTGATGCTTTTGTTATGGGTTATATCATATCTATTTGCGTTTATACGAATTGAGAAAACTATTAGCATAAACATGTATTGCTTTCATGTTATAGCATGGTGGTATGAGTGAAAACGTAATTTTCATGTAAATCACAAGCTATCTTCTAACTGTGATATTGTTATTTAAATGTGTGCCAACGTTTACTTACGCCACTTAAACAACAAGAAAGTACTTGGTACTACTTCCGAAAGGTCAGACATATTTATGGTGTAATTTTAATAACAATAACAAAAACGCTACATTGGTACGCAAATTACCGGCGTTTCTGCTCACGAAAATAAATTTCTTTTTTACTTTAGAATACCGATCTGATTGTTTGATGTAAAATGCTTCTTTGGCTTTTAATTCTAACGGTTATGACGTAAAATAATTTATTAAAACTTCCTATTTGTTCAATTAAACAAACCAGATGCGCATAATATACTTATGTATCTAAGCAAGTGCGCATCAATTACTTAACTGACTGAATTGAACATCCAATTGGCGGTTTGCATGTTCTCAATTAATGCGACAACGAAGGTAAAAACTATTGCAAAACGCATTTCTCTTAAACACCTCACGCCTTGTTTTGTAAACCAGCCGGAGTAAAGTAAATAGTAAACTGGACGTTTCGCAATAGGGTACGGTAATGCAGTTCCTGTATTGTCCTTACCTTGAAACGTAGTCATATAAGTCGTGCATCCCCACCCCGAAGGTGTACAGAGTGGTGTACCTTTTTGCTTTTGTGACACCGGGCGTTTGAGTACTTATGAGCCGTCAGATTTTCAGAAGATCGGGTAAGTGGTGCTTCGTTTTAATTTTTGCTCCCAAATTGGTATTTTCTACTGATGTTGTAGTGTGTCATATATTGAGAGGAGAAAAGGTATTTTAAATTCGTTTTACAATTTTTACAATTAAGGCTGCATGAAATTATTAGTACCTACATGCTTATTTTTTTAATTTAACTGATTGAATGTTTTGATGATATTATAAGAATTATTATTAAGTTCGTTTTCTCAAAAAAAGTTTTCCATTTCATTTCTCAAAATATAAAAAAGTATAATTTTATCAATTGCGTCTTTATTTATATGTTAATATATTTATGTACATAACCCCTGTTTATAATGCGTTTTTGTTTTAACTGTCAAAGAACATCAATCAAATATTGCAAGTATTAACGCACAAAAATGGCGGATGCGAAGGAATTGATTATTTAATTGTGAAATGGTGACTCTTTTATTAGAAAAATCTTCACTTAGAGACCACCCCTGTGTGAATAGTAAATATTTTAGTACGTAATTTTGTTTAGAATGATGAATAAAATTTACATGGACAGATGTAAACAACGTTATTAAGAATTAATTGATACAATTGATTCCAAATTAAATTAAAAATCTCAATGTTTAAAGTACCATAAAAATGGGTATATTGACTATTGGATATTATATGGAAGCTACTGAAAAAAAATAACATTTTCTTATGTATTTTTCGTTATAATTTGGAGTACATATGTGAAATTTATAGGCATTTTTGCTGGATGACTTGATTATGGTTAATTAATTATTTTTTATTATTATTATTTATATTTTATTAATTTATTTTTTACTGGAAAACAGGATTTTCAAAAAATCAGATTGAGAATTATCCTCCCATAAAGTTTATTTTTTGTCTTCAGAAGAAAAATATTTCTTTTTACCAGTAATTTACTTTATTAATTTTTATAGGATACAATATCTATGAATTCATGCTTTTATGATAAATAATATATTAGGCGATGATTCTATGTATATAAGAGTGGAATTCTTTGTATGTCTAATTATTGCTCTCTTCTCTAATTAATTTAATCTTTTTGCATTGTCCGTGTTATTTTTTTTAATCATAGAAATATTTTTTTAACCAATTTATTTGCTTCAAAGTAACATTATTTGCACCAACGAAATAGTGGTTTTGATTGATAAATATTTCTTTGTTTTAAAAATAACTTATATGAGTAGTTAAAGCTATTTCTTAGATATATATAAATATATTTTTTTCAATTGAAGGACCCTTTCTATCAGTATACCAAGTAAGCAGAGAACATACACTTTCCAGTGGAAAAAATCAAACAATTGTTCTTCAACAATTTTCAGATAGGATACTGTATCTTTAGTTGATTCAATAAATTAATTTTCAATGTATTAACCGATTGAAATTCAAAGTTCTTCCCCATCCACTGTCATCAAATTTACCTAGTCAATAAATATTTCTACATTTATTGATGATTATCCTTGAAGTTGAGTATAATAGTGGAAATATAAAAATATCAAATCTTTCAATCCTTTCCATTCAGTGTTATTAGTTAAGATTTTTAATACTACATGTTTCTGTTTGACCATATTTAATATGCAAATCTCCCCTATTCCTACAGCTTTTGAAAACATTTTAAGGTCATTAAGGCTTCTGTTATTACTTCAGATGATGTAACTGTAATTTTAATCCAATTAGTTTTGAAACAAGTATGCAATTATAAAATTAGCTATTTTGGAAGTGCGAAAAATCTATAGATGTTATAGTTATACTATGCAATGAGATTCATATTAGTTCATAACACCTAACTAACATTTGTTCCTTATTTTGGTTAATTTTGAGTTAGATGTAATTAGGGTAATCTTGCCTCGCGACGTATTGATCTATTGTGCCCCCTTACATCAGCTATAAGCTGCTAGGGTTTGCCCGCACTGATAGCTCCCATCCAGTCTGAGAGGTTTAATAAATTGCAATAGCTGTGATGGTTTCAGAGAAGGTATTTCTCCCTCGTCTATGATATCTGCCAAGATGGTGGATACGAGTTTCTCTGATAGCAGTGCAGTTGGATATCACGTGTGCCGGACTTTCATCTTCCGCTCCACAAACAGCCGCTATTCTGTTTCAGATCTATCCTTGTCATGTGTTCCCCAAGGTGACAATGCCCTCTAAGAAAACCTGTAAGAATACGTAGTCTGTTTCTGCTTAGTTCTAGCATGGTCTTCGTTCTTTTCTTATTGTAATTTCCAAGGAATGTCTTGGTATGTCTCAGACCAGGGAAATTCTCTCAGGGGGAAGCTCTGAGTTTCTCCTCCCTGTCATCCTTATGCTGCAGAACGGCTCTGGTCCCACAAACGAAGTTGCGGCGGCCTCCGTGCTCATAGATTAGCTTCTTCGTTGCCGTGGATTCCAATATATCCTACCAAGACATTCCTAGACTGATTTTGAACTGATGGTATTAGAGCTCAGTGTCATTATGGCTGCTATCGGAGAAAATTGCAATGCTTTGCTTCCGATAGTTCCTACCAAGATTCAATTTAGCACCCTCGAATTGCATTAATTTTCGCTTGGAAAACACTGGGATATATTCCCATTGGCGCTGAGTATTTGGTTCGTGTCCAGAATACCCCTGCACTTATTCCTTTATCAGTTATTGGAACCATCCACGTACCATTTAATGGTATTTACCTTTAGTGAATTACTAAGCTTTGTAAGAAAATTCTTTTCGAAGCTAAATTTTCTAACCATGTCATCATTCGGTAGACTTAGAAGTGGGGAGAGTCCCGTTCGAGGTTCCGCGTTAGGAAAAACAAAATTTACTGCAAAAATTTCATTTCTCAAATTTATATTAATCATAGAAAATTATGGTTCGTAAACACAAGCACGCAGTTCGTAATAGTCTTGTAATTTTTAGTTTTAAGTATAATGAAAAAAAAATCAGAAGAAAAAATGTATAGGATTTTGTTGTTAAGTAGTTTAAATAAATAACCATAAACATTTTTCGCACCGCTATAAGCTAGGAAATTGTTTACAGTGCGAATTAATAGGTACGTTGGTGAGGTGTACTTTGGGCTTTAGATGGGATATAGTAATAATAAGGATTTAGAGAAAGTATTATGATTTAAAGACCATTTTTATTTGTTCTATGACTTACCTACAATAGATGTTCGAAATTGTGGATTTTAGGTTAATATTGAGACTAGCAAAAATTAACAATACGAAAAAGAGATCATTTTTTCGTATTGTTAATTTTTGCTTTGATTTTTATAAACTTTTTAAAGGAAGTGAAATTTATGAGTATTATAGCAATTACACGTCACGAGTTATTATACCTATCTTTATTGAATTATAGTGTACGTATTAAACGCAACTAATTTCATAATAGTGTATTAAAAAACTAGTTTCATACCACACGTATGCAGTTTAAAAAAAACAGTGAAGAGTTAGTTATTTTAATGAATGAATATTAGTAACTTTTTATTTAGATAACTGATGATTGATAACTCATAATAAATTATTTGTTAATAGCTAATTTACCCATAATCTACATTGACAATAGAGTTATTGACCAAATGGGGGCAACTTGAAAACTTTTGCTGAATATTCCGTGAAATAATGATTATAAATGTTATTAATTAAAAATTAATTTTTAAAACTGATAAATATGAAACATTACGTAGTGACTATATTTTCACTTTATTATTTGACAAAATATATATATAATTTTCTACCAAATGTAGCAAATTATTTTAAAAAACTATGGTATTCAATATATCTTTTATATGGACAATTGCTCATTGGTCTAAATTCAATACTTCTTTTGTTAAGGTTTTGCTTTCTAAACTTTCAGTAATGTTGATAAGACATCTATATTTTTAACTGAGTTTTAAATATAAATAATGATTTCCATGCTGAAGAAGTAATATGCTTCTTTAGTACGTCTTATTTCTACGAGTAAGTACTAAGTAAACCTACCTTTCACTTACGCTGAAGGGTACTTAATCATTGTCACTGCTTTCTTCATTTTTATCCTAGGGAACATTCAGAAAGTACTTTTACTGTCCTGTTTATTTTAAAATTTAGTAACCACTGTAAATTATAAAGCAGTTGTCAATTTACACTGTATATGACTGAAACAATAACTGATACCTAATTTTGATGGAAATAGAACTTTTATTTGTCATCAATATGAAAACCAAAACAATCTCTCATTACGACACTAGAATATCGTAATTACGAATAAGTTCTAATAAATCCGGATGCAAATCGCGCATAATTCAATAAATCATTTATTTCCCACTTTCTTCCATTACCATAATCTTTATCATGGTATTCTAAACAACTGGGAAGTGTTATGGTAAAAGATCGTGCACCTGTATACCAGTTACGTAATTTACCCGTTTATCATGCATTAGATAAATATATGATCATTTCGCTAATATAATTAGGTTCATACTATTTTCCCACTTAATATCCAACGCAAATGTAGTTTACCTGTCTTAAGAAAATTACCTTTTTGTTGGGGAGGTACCAAAGATAAAAGAAGAAATTTAGTTTAGTTGCAGTTTCGAGATTACGCGTTTTCACTTTCTTTGGAATTCAATTATGTAATACGTACTTGTTCATTGTTGCTTTAAAAGCGGATACCATAAGTGTCTCTTTCGTTAAATCCGGATGGTAAATGAAAAGAGATTAGTGGCGCGCACAAGTACGCACTTATTTATGTCTACAGGCGTGATTTTAATTGACGAGAAACCTGCTGATAACGGTGGAAAATTCTATGGTTTCAGATTGAACAGAAAATATTCCATTAGTCCAGTACCGAAATATTTGTTGTTGAAGTTGCGAAATTCTGTGGTTGGATAATTACGTTTTGTTTGTGTTCGTTCTTGTGGCTTCCTATTTCTTGTTATATACACCTAATTATTTAGTCAATTATAATTGTTCTAAGCGTGAAAGGATTGATTGATAAAATTTCTAGAAAATTTCATTACAAAAGATACTGATAAAAAATTGGCGTTTAAAGCTTTTTTCTTTATTTAAAGTACTTAAAATGTACTTCACGTAATTTATTTACTAGTAATTCGTGATGTAAAAAGAACTTCCAGTATATTTGTCCAATGGATTATTTAAATATATATAAGAAGAAACCTTAAGTTTATGTATTTCCATTTTAAATTCCTGCAAATAGTCACTCTTTTGAGGTCGTTTTGCATGACATTTCTGCACAACTGTGGCTCTATTCGCCGGAAAACAACTGGAATATTAGCTTTTAGGGCTGGCATTGTTTGCAGGATATTAGCGTAGACCCTTTCCGTTACATAGCCTGTTTTTAAAATTCCATACAACCATATTATCAACCCCATAAAGTATTTTTTGTTTGATCAAATTGGTGACATATCTAATAGTTCTATTAACAATCAAAACTTTAACGAATTATTATCTGAAAGGTGGAATGATTATTATATAATATATACAGACGGATCCCGAATAAACCAAAATCTTGGATGTGTTTTTTATGACCTACAAAAAAATTTCAAGCAATCTTTTGGATTAATGAGAGACATCTCTGTTTATACACCAGATGTAGCAGCAGTCTCTGAAGCAGTAAAATACATCAGATAAATTAATGTATGTAAAAACGTCTTGATTGTTCTCGACTATTGGAATACTGTTAAAAAATTAGAAAATATTTATTTTGGTTCAACTATTAACTCTCTTGTAATATGGATTCTGAATGAGATTTTCAATTTTCCATTCATCACAGAATTGCTGTGGATAAAAAGGCATATGGGCATCTAGCACTGCTGCTAGAGAGGGTTGTTTTACAAAATTCTTTCTATATCTTCTTTAGATATATACAACAATATTTCATTGTCTGTGCATAAATTGTTTACAGTTTTACGCCAATACAAATACAGGAAATTTCTATAAATCATTCCTCATAGTAAACTTTGGCTCCATAAAACCTGAGGAAAGAAATTCACAGAAGTCATTTCTCGTTTGCTATATAACCCTGGGATTTGTAAACTTTATCTGTACAAATTTAATCAATCAGAATTAAATCTCTGTGACTGTGGCGATGAGGGCTCGCTTAAACATCTTTTGCTTATATGCCCTATAATCTTCAAAAATTTCGCCAAATCCTTTTCCGAAATCTGAGCACTTCTGTTGTAAATCCTTTTCAGTACTCAACGTTGTTACAATCTATTAATAAAATCCATATTTATAAGGAAATTTATGATTTTTTTGCGGTTCAGTCTTTCTGTATAAAATGTCCTGATGAACCTCTGGGCGAGAAGAAAGTGAATCCCTTTTTCCTTATTGGAGTTTTCTCTTGCGAACGAAGTATGCTGGCAATGCTCTGATAGCTACAGCCATGTAATTGATTTACAACAACATTACATAGCCCCAAAGAAAAGATCAATTTAGGTCCGCGTTCGCTAAATAACGCGCCCAGAAAAATTCTAGGGCGGCACTGCAAGTGTTTCGCAGCTTTATGGCTCGTTGCGCCATCCTGCTGCAAACAAACATTGTCTGTGTCCATATTGTCCAATATAGGCCAAACAAAATCAGTTAGCATTCCACGGCAGCGATCCGCATTTAGAAAAGGCGTGTATCAACACATACAATTCCGATATACTTCTACGATGCACAAATTTTCATTGCTCTTTGTAAATATTGCATATGCCTACCGTTGTAGCCCGTAGAAGTAACCAATATATCACAGCAAATTTTCGATCAATGGAATTAGCCAACTAGGGCGAAAAGAATCAGATAAACAGACTTACTCGACCGATGAACACGTGCAGCTGAAATACATCGACGTAGCGATGAAATTACTATTTTACATCGAACTGACAGCAACGCGCGCGCTTTTCCCGACGAGGACCGTATAAAGTGAGCATGAACAAATATCGTAGGTTTGTCGCTAAAAAGCCTAAATGCTCCTCTAATCATTAAGTACCTCAACCAAGTTAGTTTTTTATATTCTGCGATTTTGGTGTAACATCCAAATTATTTCTCACTTAACAAAGCTGGATTGAAAAATTGAAGTAATTGCAATACATTATAAAGGTAGCAGCGATCTATAATTATTGCTTTGCTTCTACAAATGTAGTCCAGAATATTTGATTAGAATTAGAAAATAAATTAAAAGACTATTTACGTGAAAAAATACGCTTCATATCGCTTTGCCGTTGTGCAAATGTCATGATTACTGGTTATTAGAATAAAACAGCATAAATATACTTTCACTGAAATTGGTATAATCGCGTTACCACAATTACATTTCAACCTAAGCTTTTGCAAGGGTAAAACTGCAAAATTACAGATTAGCTATACCGTTGATAGAAAGCATAAAATAGGCTACCATTTTTGCTTTCTCTGTGTTACATGTCCTATATCAAAATGTAATTACATATGTATGCAAAGAATGATGCTCTTGTCGTGTTGAAGATCTTGAAAATTTCACAGTTCATTTTTCATATCACTTAAATTCCTTTTTGAAAGAAGAACAAGAAGAAAATGCGCAGCTACAAAACTATATATCATTAAATAGGTTACGTAACAATTTCGCTGAAATATAACACATACATATACGCCTTTAATACGATTGCATGTCATGGGTCGTGGGTGCAACAATATTGTCACAATAAAAATCACAATGAAAGTTCGTACATACATGCGGCTAGTTTACGTAATATTATAAGACTTTCTCCGTTGGTACAACCACTTATGTGGATAAATCGGGTAAATCATCATAAATCAGTAGTTATGTATTGTATAACCATACATTTTGTATTCCATTTTTACCCACAGTGAAACTGTTTGACAATTTAGCACTTCTTTCTCGGTCAGAATGGTCTTACTTGTTAATTAGTTAGAGAATCTGTCAACCGGCGCGGCGTTTATTCTTCTATTTTGAATTGACGATCCGGATGATAAACGTGGCATTAGAAAACAGTTCATTATGCAATTATAATAGTTTTATAACTTCCTAATTTCATGAATAAATGTGTATTTAAATTTTCTAAGTAAGAAGATAAATATAATCATTAACAACTCTTGTTTGTAGTCAGAAATAACGTGTTATTTATAGAAAGAATTAATAACGAAAGGCAAATAAGTTCTTAATGGAACAAAGATTTAAACTAACAAAAGATTTACTACATGAAGAAAAATTGGTGATCAATGATCCTTTTCTTGCTAACTCATCGAGTTTTTCAGAGGCTTTCGGAAACCTGCAAGATACTCGGGTACTAGCCCAACCTTTCAAATTATTTGGTTTTATTTTTTATATATTCCAGCTCCCTGTGCCGTTTTGAAGCCATTCGTGTACCATTTGATGGCATGTCTGTTGAGTTTCAGAATGCTGTGTTTATACCATTTGCTTTTGCTACTAAACTTTGTGATAAATTCCTTCGTAATCCAGTAATTGGGTTGTGGAACCTTTGGTGTAACAATAACTATCACACTGACAAAAGTCAATGCTAGGTTTTCCAGAAAGTGTATTGTATAGATTACTAGACGCGTAATTGCCTTTTATAACACTTGTTTGCACAGATGTTCCTTATATAGTCATCGTATTCTACCTAGCTTTCTAAAGATCGTACACTTTTATGATTCGGTAATTAGAGTAATTCTTGGAACCGACGAATTTTCAACGGATGGACTTTTTCACATCCCTCCCCGTTAAAAATGCGCCTGTACAGAAACGTTGTTGTATATATTATCGTAGTTTTAAAAAAATTTTACCTTACTGTTAATCATCTCCTGATGATGCTAACTTGGTTAGCGAAACGCGCGTCGAGAGATTGTGCATTGTTGTTTGGTGATAGTGGAAAACCTAGCATTGACTTTTGTCAGTGTGATAGTTATAAATTCCTTGACAAAGTTGAACTTTTTTGGCATATCCGGAGCATGTCCCAGGTTTGGCCACTTTCGGGATGCTGACGCCTATACCTAACCATATCTTCTCCTATTATTCAAAATATGGAGACGAGTAAGGTTTAGTACTACCTCAATAGCTGCTGTTGGGCAGCTTCTCATTAGCCCAGTTATGCACACATACGCTAATCTTTGCACTTTAAAGAGATTAACTCTCGTGGCGACCAGAATAGTTCTTTTGCTCCAAGCCACTACCCCATAAGTGATTATTTCCTCACTCCTTGGCAAATGCTGAGAGACAAGAACTTTAAGTCGCTCCACGGGCGCAGCTGTTGGGGGATGTCAAGGCATGAATTATTAGGGCATCCTAGTTTTGATCTGTTAGCTCCACTAATGCAGTCTCAGTGGATTTACCTATTTGAAGGGGGTGCAACGACACTCGCTTCAGGATATCAGATGTAATTGTTGAACTCTTTCTCCATAGAGATTTCAAGTCTTTTATTGGAACACATATGAACCATACTAGATTCTTGTTTAATTTTTCCTAATAGAACATATAAAAAAGTAGTTATAACATACCCATATAGTTGAGTAATAAAGTGTTTAAAACTCTTTGAATCACCAAACACATGACATGAGACATGAGTCTAATTACATCTTACGAAACGATTTTTAGTTGCAAGACCCAATCATGCCCTATCCGTGCATCCAGAAGCAAAACGATTTCAAAGAAAGACAAGGCGAAGAGATCAACAACTTTAGGATCATAG
Source organism: Cetonia aurata (assembly GCA_949128085.1). Classification (NCBI taxonomy): domain Eukaryota; kingdom Metazoa; phylum Arthropoda; class Insecta; order Coleoptera; family Scarabaeidae; genus Cetonia; species Cetonia aurata. Next base: position 10,597,994 of record OX421882.1, on the reverse strand, counting down.
CCAAGAGAGAATTAAGGGAAGAGGCTAGCACTCGCGAGCAATGTTTGGCGTTATTTAGGGAATGGATCGAGCACAATCAAGATATAGAAAACTGTATAACAGGTAACAGATACTAAAATGAAAACCAAAAAAGTTTGTTCTAATTTTGGTTCATTCTCGGTTGAGTAGATGATGTTTTCCTGTTGAAATTCCTGCGTTCGAAGAAGTTCAGTTTACCCATGGCTCAACAGATGCTGTTAAAGTATCTGAATTTCCGAAAGGTTTTCAAGCGAGTTTGTTTTGACCTGGACTACAGGGATAATATGGTTTCTGATTTGATTGATAAAGGGTATTCAATGGTAGTAATATTTTGCAATACGAATTGATAAAATTATGCAATTGTTTCAGGTTCTTATTCGTATCACCGTTTAGGGATTCCTCCGGTAGAAGAGTTGTTGTTTGTATTCCACGTAAGTCACCATCTCTCTCATTATATTTTATCTAGTCCAAAATATGCTGGAATACATCAGATGTTTAACTAGCACCTACCATGATCAAAAATTAATGTTTTAATTTTTCAGAAAAAATCGACCCATACAGACATACCAGCGCTGACATTACCAGAACAGTTTTAGTAACTCTAGAAACTCTAATGGACGACGAAAGGAATCAAATCATGGGTTTAACATACGTAGGTGATGCAAGAGGTGTTCAGCCATCTTACGTCTCAATGTGGAATATAACCGAATTCGCCACGTTGATGAAATGGGGTGAAGTAAGTTGATCGTTTCCTATTGGCAATGCATCAATAATCCTTTTGCGAATTTTGATTTTTAGCATTCCTATCCCATTCGTCATAAAGTATTCTACATTATGAATCTACCGCCCACTATTAAATATGTTTTGGACTTCGCTAAAACAAGATTGAGTCAGAAAATTAAAGATCGTATTTACGTAAGTCTACTCATTAACCTTTTTGAATCCATTTTATTCAAAATTATAATATTATTCTTTAGCTGTTCGAAACCCAATCCGAGCTACATAAGAACATCGACGTAAAGGTGTTGCCCAAAGAATATGGCGGCGATATGCCTGTATCGGAAATGGTTGCCCTTTGGAAGATGGAACTAGCAGAGAAAAGAGACAGAATTCTTTCCTATGACAGAATGCAGCTGCTTAGCGATAAAGGAATTATCAGAAGAAGCAATAATGTGCAGATTAACGGTGATCTTGGTTTACAAGGTAGTTTTCGACGATTGGAAGTTGATTAACATTATACATTTTTTGCTTTTACGGAAATTTATTGTGGTATGTATAGCTAAATACTTCGAAAATTCTTCATATAATTTCAAATATTGATGACTTAAATGTTAAAAAAGACTACACAAACCAACAGTGATATTAATGTACTGTTGTTTGTCATTTAGAATTAGGTACTAACGAACCTACTTTAAATTTATTATATTTACTAACTATAATCGTTAATAGCGTGGTGTGACAGTAATGTAGCTGACATTATAGTTTATAAATGTCTTACAATGTTTAGATTAATTAGTGGTAGTAATATACAATCTGTAAAAGCGTATTTTTAACGATTAGCAATAACTTGAATAACTTTGAATGCAGATCTATACCAAATTATTATTATATGTATTATATTAGATTTGTATCGTTAAGTGATGTGAGATAGTATAATGTAAAGGCATTTCAAGTAAGTAAGTGACCCAACCATCGTCAAATTTATACCTAATATGTAATATTCGAAATGTATATTAATGTTAGTAATATGTCTCCACGAGCTTTTTATAATCTATATTATAAAAATTATGTTTACTTTTGCTGATAGCAATACGGGAGGCGATGATTTGATTCCATTCTTATACGTGACGCTGGACTAAGCTTTGCCAAACCTTTAGCAATCATCATAAACTTGTCACTGACTACGTCAACTTTTCCCAAATTGTGGCAAAATACAAGAATTTCCCCTATATTTAAGAAAGATGAAAAGTCGTAGGTTAGTAACTACAGATCAATATCAATTTTGTCAAATTTCCCCAAAGTTTATGAAAATATTTTGTTCAACTACCTACCTATATGAAAATGAACATTTTCATATAGGTTTCATTTTATTTCACCGTGCCAACACGGATTTGTTCGTGGCCGTTCAACTGTCACTAATCTTCTCACCATCTCACAGTTTATTTGCCAGGAACTGGACGGGCAGGGGCAAGTTATTGTGGTTTATACAGATTTTAGCAGCGAATTCGACAGCATTGATCACGGTATTTTACTTCGGAAATTATCTTCATTAGAGCTTACTACTCCTTTACTAAAGTTAATGGAGTCATACTTAAGTGGCAGATGTAATTATGTACATTATAATGGGTATAAGTCCTCTCAGTTTTTTCCATCTTCAGGCATTCCGCAGGGATCGAACTTGGGACCTTTGCTTTTTATTTAATGTATTAATGATCTTCTACAAAATTTCTCTTGCTCTGGACTTGCTTATGCTGACGATATTAAAATTTATTCTTCGATTTCGAATTTAAATGACCTTCTACACCTGCAGACTAATATTGATTATTTATTTGATTGGTGTACCAAAAACAACTTATCTCTAAACTTCAGTAGATGTTGCTATGTCTCCTACACCCGAAAAAGCAATCCAAATCCCTCTGTTTACATGATGAATCTACACTCACCGCAAAAGCTACAATCGGTCAGGGACCTTTGTGTTTTATTTGACAGTTGTATGAGCTTCGCACCGCACATTATCAACCTCTGCCTCTCAGTTTTTAAAGCATTGGGTTTCCTCATTCGTTGTTCCAAATCTTTTAACAGCACTCGGCTCTTTAAAACTTTGTATTTTAGTTTTGTAGTAAGCAAATTGGAATATGCCTCTCAGGTTTGGTCTCCTCGGTATGTGTATCTACAATTAGCACTTGAGAAGGTGCAGCGTCGGTTTCTCAAGTATCTTTCCTTTAAAGAGGATGGAATCTACTTCCAGAGAGGAATTGACTATGGATCTTTGCTGGATAAGCATGCTGTCACATCATTGACATATCGTCGAGAGTGCCATGCAGCCCGCTTCGTATGGAAGTGCACGGAATTATAGATAGTCCTTCTCTTCTAGCCTTCCTCAATTTTCGTGTTCCCCGACTTTCCTCCCGTTCCTCTTCTTCTTTTGCGTTACCCTTTCCTCGAACCACCTTAATGCACACCTCACCGCGGATTTACATTATACAGATATTTTTTTCAATAGTGTAAAGATTTATAACATACTTATTTTTTTTATTTTTAGTTAAAAGTATTGTATGTACACATACGTTATATATTATTATCCTGTAATTGGGAAACTGTTGGATAATAAACATGCTCTCCTTCTGAACGCTCTCCAACACATGTTCTCGAAACCTGAAATCATTATCCATTCTCAAACCTAATCCCCAAACCACCGATTGCAAAGGAATATCTATCCCCTCACTCTAATGGCAACTGCGATGGTCAAAACTCCATCAACCCTTTTTGCAAAATCTATCGCTGCGCATTTTGATGAATTTATCTTAAGACAATGCTGTTCCGCGAAGGCAACAATTCTTTTCAAATCTGTTTCCATTGACTGCCGCCTTCTGCAAATCGGTAGCGTCACACCGAATCACACCCCATATATCATTATAATGTATCATCGGCATAACAGTGGTGCTTACAGAATTTTAAGTGGTCTTCCAGACAACAAGTGCATAATGTATAATAATGGTCCCAACACCCACCCTCGCGGTACACCCGATTCAACAGTTTAACAGTCTATTCACATAGACCACCTGCCTCATCTGTCCCCAGTAACTACTGAAAGATGCAACTGCTCCCTCAGAAATACCAACGCGGTGCACACAAGATATTCGACCACTTCGCGCTACATCAATTTAATTAATTCCTGACATTTGTTTCGGAAATTCGTGAATTTCTATTTTCAATCGAATAATAAAATGTCTAAACATGCTTCGTTATCCCTACCCTAAATTTATATTTACAAGTGCTTTTTTTTCCTTTCCCGTCTACTTTTACCATAATAAATCCATCAGTACCGAATGATACAACGGGGCATGTTCCCGATTCAATAAATTCGGGTGTGGTAGTTTTAATAAAAATATTTAAAATGTGCAAAATTTAAATTGTCGTTGATCGGTTAGAAATATGTACTTTTTAATAGGATTTTAAATTTATATTATAACATATGAAATAACATATCACTGCAGTAGCATCACGAATATTTGCTCGGTGAAGTCTATGTATCTTTTTAAAATTTGTTAGTTTAGTATAAACATTGTAAATTGTAAGATAAGAAATGTAGTAATGTTATTAAATAAATGCTTTCCTGCTTTAACTGTAATTTTTAATATGAGGAAATTACAGATAAAGCACATAAGCATTTATTTAATGATTTCACACTGTAAGAAAAATTGCACTATTGCGAATGTAGTAATCTTATCGTTATAATTTTTTGTGGTGTATTTTAACCTCTAAGTTTAAGTAGCGTAAATATTGTTAATAAAGGTTTTTGATTACATTTGCTTTATAATTTTCCTATATAGAAAATTTTAGAATGGTTATATTTAGTCTATTTTTTTAGTGTGACTTTTGTATATTCGGGTCTTTAAGGTAGTATGGGTACACTCCTAGTAAGTTTTCTTATATACAAATTTGTAAGTATTGTATTATATGGCAAATAGATATCATTGGAATTTAATAGATAAGCAACTTTTAGTATGCTACAGTGTACCACATATGAATTGTGGTGTATGAAAAATTGCATTAAATTATATCAAACGGTTAATACTGAATTAAAAGTGTAATTACCATTTAAAAATAAATAGTCATAAATAATTTAATACTTATCTAAATTGTTATCTCATAAAGCTCGTATTTATTTTCAAAGATAAGAAATCAGGTCAGTAAACGTCTACTCGTGAGTGGTTTATTAAAATAAAATAACTATTTGTTATAAAACGTTTACTAATACATACACATAGATTGTAGATATAAATAATTTGCTAGTTTTCTTATGATTAATAATATCAACAATAAAATCAGTCACGAGGAGCAATTGTACTTTTGATTGATACCATCTTGTATCTCCTCAGCCAGAAATCGTAACCAGTTTATTCCGTTAGTATTAGCTGAGATCGTACAACATGGTGTTAGTTTACCATGGCGGACGCCGTAATCTATTATATCCGCTATTTTGTACCGCTGACGTTCAGAAGGCACTTCTATTTGGTTATTGATCCCTGCAAAAAGAAAGAAAATTCAGGATGTCGTAGAAGAATCCAATTAATTTATTCTATGTGGAACTCACATGAGAGAGCTATTCCTAAAGTATTATTATCACAGTTTGAGCAGTGGTTGTCGTACCCGAGCTGTTCATAGACCGTCCCATTGACGTCTATGCGAAAGTTGAACATATCTGTGGTATTTTTCGCAGAAAGTTGATGAATGTCCTCAGCGCATTCATCGTCCTTTGTACAAGGTGATCCCTGAATTGAGATTAGTTTAATATGGCTCCTTTTAGGTTGTAAAGTAGAGGCAGGATTTTTATTTTCTATAACGAAAGTTTGTACCATAGGAAACGGTTGATCAGACTCCCATCGATAATCTAAAATATGTGCACAGTTTCTTTTGAATAATGATAAAATAAAAACAAACAATCATAAAATTACATATTACAGGCTAAATAAAAACAGTCGTTTTTGATGCTACATTTGTGAGTAAGTTGTATTAAGATAAAATAGAAACTAGAGAAAAAAAAAGCTGTTTCAATATTCGTAGAAAACTTTAACGTCACAATAACTGCATGAAGATACGGCTAGTGTTAGTGCGTTTGGTACTGTTCGATCATAAATTATGTGCATTCAAAAAAATATTGATAATGTTTGGGAATATTTGCAAAATACGTATTGTATCTTCTTATATTTGCAAAATATTGAACCCATATTTTAGAAATATGTACTTGAAATTAGACCTTTAGGAGAAATAAAAGACATTTCAAATTTCTGGACAACCAGAGGTCATTATTACGCCATGCTTATTAATAACCTTTTTAATTGCTTTAAAGAGAAAAGAAATTGTAGCCTGGTAATTTCTTTCATCAGGACAATGCTCCAATGCGTAAAAGCCTTGTTTCCGTAAATGCAGTTGTTTATGTAGGAACCGATGATGAAGCATTTCCCATACTCAACTCTAGTAGTTTTTATGGTTTTCTAAACCTAATGGATATAGTGTTCGGGAATTAAGTTTAAAAGGGGATGATGATAGCAGTTCATATTTTGTTCTGATCAAAACCGTGACTTGTTTAAAAAAAATTGTAAATATTTTAAGATATAAGTAGATGGAAGTGTCTTAATGTGTCAATTATGTTTGGAAAATAATGTTGTTCAATATACCTATACATGATGTCATAGTCGTTTGATTAGTTTTTTGTGGCTTGAAGACAATATAGCTTATCTCAACACATGACGATGAACAATAATGAAATTATACCGGCAACATATCTTGCTTTATAGAATTTCTATCTACTAATTTCAAGTAAATTGGGAACAATTGCAACTTTTTATTGGATTGTATCTAAAAATTTTGTAAGAATAATATTTGGCAGTTTTCACACAAATAAAACTGAAAGATTGTTGTTTTATTGTTTGTCTTTTATAATTGAAAACTAGAAAACAAATTGTTTTTGTCGTCTTAAGGGTGGTTGTATGTATATTTAAAAAAAAAAAATCTAGAAGTGCAAAGGAAAGTAAACTCTAAAAATCAGAAGATAGGTAAATAAAAGAAAATTGTTGTGATCGGTTGTATTAAGCAGATAAATACTCATCATTATTGCATCATTGTTATTGAAGAACAATAATAGATTACGTTTAGTAGACGGACTGCCTTATTCAGTGTTTCATGTTTCAAGGACGTGTAACAGATTAAACATTATTTAGATTAGTTTGGTTAGCAATAACATGGTGTCAAGGTAATTGCCACTTACTAGACTTCAAATGATTTTACTAAAGAAAAAATTCTTTTTCTCAAAAGAAAACCAAATAGTGTTTCTAATAGTAGCCTTAACAAGTATTTCGCAGAATTAGAAATAAAAACAAATTAGGTATTGCATTATTACTAGGGTCCGCAATTTTAAGCAACAAAAGTATGAAAAAGTGTCAAATATCTAAACCTAAACGATACGAAAAAGGCAAATAAGTTGTTGATTTTTTAGATAATGCTTTAACATATCAAATATAGGTAGTCTATAATCTAATAATGATAATCTCCAATAATTAACAATAATAATTCTATTGAAGTCTTACATGTTATTTGTTATGTTTATTTTTTTTGAATGCCTTTTGTAGTAGTCTTTATTATTGATCTATAGTAATGTGTTTTCAGACTGATGAACAAATAAACTTACGGTTAGTTGCGACATTTTGACAGATATTTTCTATCTTTTTTCAGCTTATTTTTTTTTTGTGTATATTTGGATAAAGCAATTGAATTATAAACTCATTTGTAAGTCGTTTACAACTATTTTAATTTGTTGGTGAATGTGCTGGTATTTTGACAAAATACCTATATTTTTATAGGAGACCGTCAAAGAACCTTCTTTTACATTAGTTTTCCAATTGCGTATTAATGGTTTTTTTTTCGATTAAAAACGTATTTCTTTGGTCTGAGGAATTCTTCCTATCAGAATAATAGATTTAATAATTTGAGAATACGGCAATACAATAACAAATATATTAGCAAACAAATGCAAAATTGAACAAAAACTGCAATAAAAGCATTACGAAAGTGCGATAAGCCCCAGAAAATAAGTATTGAGATAGGAAATATCTGCTTATGATAAAAAAAAATATTGCAAATGACTAAAAATGTTACACATTTACAAAAGTCAATGAAAACATGATGGAAAACAAGTTTTATCTATGACGGGATATTTAAGGGGATTCCGACACCTTGAAGTTCAAAACTAGTTATTTATGTACGTATCAAGGCCGCAAAGTGATGTTTTATCAAATGAGTTTGGAGATTTTTTCGACTAACACATGATTAACACTTACTAAAATAAATTCACTTGCATATGTAGTGTTCAGAACACGGATGATTCGTATTTGAATGACAGATTGCTTGACAGCTATTTTGACAACCCAATCAAGAAAAACTTCAGAATCTTCACGGAGGAGTACGGTAAAGTAACGGAAGTGACGCGTTGGTAGTTCAATTCGGTATGTACTTAATGTCCGTAGACGATAAAGTAACGTTAAAGTCGCGCTTACATATTACAACAATACAGTAATGAAGTGCAAATGGTTATATTATAAATAGCAGTGACGGAAGTTGTCCATTACAAGTTCATCTTAAATTGAATCCAATTTGTACTATATTACCTAGACCCTTGGTACAATGGCAAATATTTTATTGTTTATGCTAGATATCAGACGAAGAATAAAGATAAATAAGCGAAAACAGATCGCGTGTCAAAAAAATAAGTAGGTAAGCAGACACAATGCATAAAAATAACAATATTAATCGGTAAATACATTTCGGACCAATGATCGCATAGAAAAAGGTTAACGTTCTTTTAAATGTTGTTAGGAATATAAGGTTTCAATGTTTTTCCTTTCTTTCTTTGTTTATAGATTGCGAGTATTGTATTCCCTTCACGAGATAAAAAAAGAAATAACTGACAAAAACGCAGTAGGTACTATAAAATGTAAAATACTGCTGCAATGTTGGATGGAGTTTTTATGAATGATATCAGTAATTGTATAAACGACCGTTTTTACGCTATTGTGTCAGGATTTTCCAAGGATTTGTGACTCATCAATCTCCGTGGTCATTTCGCATTAAATAACGTAAAGAAAGATAGAAATCAAAATTACAGAAACAATTTACCCTCTACTATTAAATATGCCCCTATACCAACGCCAGCGAATAGTCCAAAGAACAATAAAAGAATTATACACCAATTAACGTTTGATCTCTGCTCCAGGCTAGCTACCAGAGGTGTAGATTCCCCGACTATATGAATGTTGCATTCTTCACAGCTACCTGCGAGAACAAAAACAATTTTAAAGTAAATAGGGTATACACGAAATACATAGCGTAGAGCGCCAATGCACCAAATATATAAAGGAAATCACTCACCGTTTTCTATTACATCTTCGTGCATTATTCAACTTTGGTTCAGATACACATTTACTTCCCGACACTATCTTATTCACACTATATTATATAGTTTGACACACTTTCGCTCAGTATAATTATCGTCATTATCACGTACCATTCATACACGCGTACTATTGATGATAACTCGCAGCTGCTCACAGCTTGGCTACGTCGTGCAACACGCTGGGGTTTAAACTCCAATTCCAATTGTGTTTCGTTTATCGTTCACATTTCTCTATAGAAGCACATTGCAGTTTTGTTTCGTCAGCGGTTGTATAAAGACGCATGCGTATTAGATCCACGATAGTTTGAAGTTCAGGGAAATCACGTATACTTTTGCTTTGCGTGAATCCTTTGTACAGTGAAGAGCTTCTTAAACGAGACCCCTGTAAGCAAACCTCGACCTTATGCATAACTACATATGTCGGAGTAAAGCAGATCTATATGCTAGAGAATTTACGACACTGTAATTTTGTTGCTGCTGCATTATAATGTATAATATACTTAATAAAATTTCTATTTCTAATTATAAAATAATTTTTTCGACTACCGTATCCGAAAGTACAACCTTACTACACTCATTCGGGGATAGAAAACGCTATTTTAGCGAATAAACTATGAATTGTTTTGATTTGACCTGCCAACGTGTCACTTCCGTTACTTTACCGTCCATAGACGGTAAAATACATTAAGTTCATTCCGAATTAAACTACCAAAGCGTCACTTTTGTTAATTTACCGTATTCCTCTGTGAAGATTTTAAAGTTTTTTCTGGGTTCGGTTGTCAACATTGCTGTCAAACAATCTGTCATTCAAATATATGAATCATCTGTATGCTGAACACTACAAATGCAAGTAAATTGATTTTACTAAGTGGTAATACCCATTCTTTGAAATCTATCTTAAAACAACATTTTTTAATGAATTTAAGTTTTATATGTAAATGTGTGTATTTGGTTTTAAGTACTCTGACAGTCCTGTTCTGTAGATAGCTACATACATAGATATATTTCGGTGGGATGAAACAAACAACTGCCCCTGGGCTCAATTTCTAAACCAATATAGATTTTTTGAACCTCCTTATTATTTACTAGAGTACAAATTTATAGTTGTCCAAATTTTTATTCTATATAAGTACATATACATATAAGTTAGGGTACACTGTAAACACTCCGTATTTCTATTGAATTGAATAACGATGTCGAATGAGCTGCTTTCGGTTGTACATGTATGCATGTAGAGCGCATGAATGGAATTATTTGAGTTACTGACTGATAACAACAATAATCACCACAATTCGTGTAATCTTCATATTGTGCATTTGTTTGAGTTACAATATATAAAGATAATTTTTATAGTAAATATTTAGGCGTGTGACTAATTTGATAATATTTTCTTAATTAACTTTTATCATTCAATTTAATAACTGACGATGTAATTGTATTTAAATATAAACCTTATCATATATGCAGGGTGGTAAAAAACGGTCAGAAACTTTGAGGGTTGAAAGTATGCTTTAAATTGTGCAGGAAAGTATAGTGTTTAAATTTTAAATAGATAGACAGTTTTGGAAACAAAAACATTACATAAAGTAATCTGTCAACAAAAAGTACAAACAGGAAGTCAAATTACATGTTCAAAGCATTCTTCCTTCATTTCACAGCAAACAACAACTACGACATCTTTGCCGCAAGGTCCTTTTACACTAAAATATTAAAAGAAATAAAGTTGTGTTATCAGGCGAACATGAAGGTCATAATATAGGAATACCCACTCTTATCTATCTTTGTCCGAAAGTTGACTGTAAATGCTCTGTGATGGTAATAGAAAAATTTGTTAGAACACTTGACAATTTGTGAGAACACGCTGGAAGTTTTTTCTGGGTTCGGTTGTCAAACAATGTCATTCAAATATATGAATCATCTCTATTCTGAACACTACTGTGTAATAAAACACGATTATTTACGACATTTCCCAATCTTTTTGTGGTAACCAAGTAACTGTTTTTCTCCATTTTTTTTTGCTACGGTTTTCAGTTTTAGACACTTATTTTGTACGATATTAGTTTACGTTTGTATTGTTTAGTGGAATGTTTTTTAGTGCAGTTTAATCGTGAATTCACAATATTAATATGGTCTATTCTGTCCAAGAACGTGTGGAATTTGTGACTTTCTATTATGAGAATAGGAGGTGTGCAAGATCTACAGCTCGCTTATTCAACGAAAATCATACAGGCCAAAATGTGCGACACACACACATACTGGAATTAATCTAAAAATTTACGAAAACGGGCTCTGTTGGAGTCTGTTTTCTGTATACCTTGAAGTGTAATATGCTATTTTTAAATCTTCTCACAAAAGTGTGTGTGGTAAAAATATTTGAAGGTATAAAATGGAAATAATATACATATTTCTTTTTCGTGTTGTATTATAACACACCAAACGCAAACAAAAACACGCTAAGGCAAATGACAAATGCCACGAATTGCCCATAGACACACCCTAAATCCGCTAAATGCAAAGTAACCGTCGATAAGATTGTCCACCTTTCTTACCCGCGACGCGCGCGTCATGATTTCAGTCGCCATCTATTGGTGTGTTATCCAACTAAAGATCCGGTTTCAGTAGCCGCCATTAAACATAACCACCCATCTGCACAACACCATCTCAAAATATATGTGTTTAGTAATCTATATTATTTGGTTCGAGTCTTAGCTGTTACTAGTTATCTGCGTGAAGTACTCGTATTCTAGAAACTAGATGGCAGCATATGCTCAAATTTGATTTATCGAAATTTTGTCATCCATATATTCCTCTTGATTTAGACAAAACAATTGTAATTTGTCGTTGCTTGAGATAGAAGAACAATTTTTTTTATGTAAAAAAAGCACACAGGGTATTTATTTTACATATTATTAGTTTGGGCCCTTTATTTTTCTTAAATGATACATTTAATTGGAGATACATATATCATACACATACTAAATATATAAACAGATAATCTACTCACAAGGAGTAGCAGAAAATTGAAATACAATTAAATACTGAATTGGGATGACCGTGTAAAAAACAAAAACTATTAATTTGTACAACCACTTAGTAGGTAGGTATATTATAAGAATTAATAATTTAATACTTTCGTTAATAGAAAATATGTCTCTTTTATAATTAAGTACAGCAAAGCTCCATGTTACATTTTGCAGTAACATTTGCATTTATCACAACATATAGGTAATTTGTTTTTTATCTCTATAATATATGATATTAAATAAATTGTTTTAGATAATTTTATGTGTATGTTTTGTTCAAATATTTACAAATACTGAATGTGTTGTTTGGATGAGTTTATCAGCTTTTAAATCTGATATATTGGTTGGTCCTGTAGAATTTAAGACAGCGTATGTATTCTAAGTATATACAATTTAAAAGTATATAAGCTTTTCAGGATTAATTCATTCAGAAAGTGTAAAGCTTCATCAAAGATTACTATTCCCAGTATTTAATAGATGTGTATGTTAGAACTTTTTAATTGTAATTATTATATTATTAGTTACAAGTTTGTAAAAGATATGAAAATATGTATTAACAGCGAGAAATTAAGATTATTTTAGTAAATAGATTCTGGGATATCCATAAAATATAAATTTTGGAGGTGATATGAAAAACGTGTTCTGTTTTCGGTTGCAATTTTTCTACAGAGACTAAAATTTTTTTTGTTAGTTATATTTTATTATTTTCTTTTCGCAAAAATTACCTTTTTTGCACAGGCATTTTTGACGAAGTACAAGAGATTCGCACTAAAATTAAATAATGTGTATAAATAAATCACAATATCCGTGTTTCAACAATATAAATATACAGAAATACGAAATCAATCCAATGATCTAGTTGGAACGTTCTAACATTGTTCCCGTTTTCGCGTATCCTCATCGATTTGTTTCCATCGCTCTAGATTCTGCTTACACATATTTAACAAGGGTTTTGTTTCTGGTATAAGAGTATAGAGCAAACTATAGCACGGAATGCAAATCCCCGTGAGGAATCCGACTTGTGAGGCGGCTTGCTGGTCTGGCTGATTTCTATCCATCATCGGGATAGGTTTACGTCCAGCTGCCCGTTCTGCGTCTCCTTGCTGATAGAATTCTTCAAAGATGATCTTCACGGTTTCACTTTGGATGTCCCAGGGTTTTGCGCTGGCCGACAAATCGCTAGATGTCATCGCTATGGCTTGTATCAGCATCCTGTGCTCTTGATTAGACCAGGAAAAGGATTGGTCTTGGACGATCTGGTTCAGTTTTGTCCTGTTTGGGAAGAACAACGCGAGGTCCGTGGCTAGAATGCAATGTTTGATGAGGCCGAGTACTTGTTTGTATTCACTGCTGGAGAGTTTGCTGAATATGTTGTGTCCTTCCTGTGAATAGAAACGGATATGATAGCTATTTGAAATTGTTAAGAATTTTAGGGCAAACGCATTTCTTAAGTTGGAAGCAGTGGTGGGATATAGCTTTGGATATGGTGGGTTTCGTTGCGTCTTGCATTTTTCGTTTATTGACATGAAGAAATAGAAGTCCAGACTTTAAATATGTGTTCGCATTTTAATTAGGAATTAGCATTTCTTAGAAGTGGGTTATTTACGTAATCTAACTTACACAATAAAAGATCCGTAAACGAAAAAGGGGGAAAATTATGGCGAATAAAGAAATGAATGCCAACTCCTTTCTTGCTTTAAAGAACGAAAGCAAATATCGCCTATTGTTTTTCTTGATAATTCGATTAGCCAAAGAAAGGTGTGTGAAGAAATATAGTAGATTATTTAATTTGCGAACACCATATTGGATAAGAGGGAACCTGAATGGAATAATGTATGTGTAATAGAGTATTGTATTCCAAATACGAATACTATGCTAGAACAAATACTAGAACGCCGAATAAAGCACTACTATGTCCACAACGAAATTTTCAGCAAATACGCAACTGAAGAATGGAGTTGCTTTTATTAAATTCGAAATTTATGCTCGCAAAAATAGTTGCTTTCCAATTTTCACATAAGTTAACATACATACCTGCTGTAAAATTGTTACGGTCTGATTGAAATGGTGATGTTCCATCGTGGAAGTGGAATAGATGGCTGCCAGGGGTGATTCCGTGTCCAGCATGAATTTATTGTTCTTGCCGCGATGGTCAAGGTCATGACATAATGCCCCAATAAACAGAGCAAGGCACTGAAATTAAATTTGTTCTTGTACTGCAGCTACGTGTTTGGCGTTACAAGGGTGTGTTACAGAGCTAAGGCTTCTAAAACTTTGCTTTGCAGTTTTGAATTACTTTAAAGTTAAGGATACGTTAAAGGCATAAAGAACAGGGTTCTATTTTGCGTCAGAAGAAAACATTTTCTATTGTGTAGTTTTCATTATTATATATTAAGGATATTTGGTGGCGGAGCGGGTGATTTCTATTTGAAATAATCATGTATCCGTAATTAAAAATAACAATCGACGAATATTTAATGCTGAGTGCATTAAGGGAAATTAGATTCGATTAAGTCAGGTTTAAGGTGTGTACTTCGTTTTAAAGCAAGTCACATAACCTTCCATCCCGCAGGAAGTTGCAGAAGGAAAAGCATTAGCGTAAATTATGACGCATTTATAGCAGGCGCGCAGTCAACAGCTAGAGTAGTTTAAGTTGAACAAAAAGGATCGTGCTACATGCTGTCTGAAAGTTATGTTCAGCAATTACTGGGAACGCCGACGTGGAGAAGTAGTCATAGTACCTACTATGTTATAGGGACTAATACTGTTGCCTTTCTTTTGTAATTAGTGTTTTCAACACAGTTATAAAAGTATAATCATACGAATGTTTTTATAATGATTATTTCATGGATCACTTAGCGGATTTTTTTTAGATTAATGACATTGAGTCAATAACCTAGTATAGATCAATCCAACGACCTGTCGAATGAAATTTAATATGGCAATTGAGGACAAATGTCGGTTTACTTTCCGCAGATTTGATATAAATATTTGTTTCATTTTGTCAAAGTCAAGTAAGTTTGACATAAAAATTGTCATAATGACATAAACGCACAGAAACACTAAAATAATGAATGTCATTATAAATACATCCCATCAACGAAAATCTACATTTTTCCAAACAGATTTTAAAAAATATAGGAAGAACTGTGAAATCATTGAATGGTGATGTTACTAAAAAATTGCAATATCTCACGAATTATAGCAGATAATTTGGTGAAATTTGGCGCACGATTGAAGGATGTTATTATAAATACATCTCACTAACGAAAATCCACATTTTTCCAAGAAATCTTTTTCTGCGATTTATTTCTCCACAACGGCCATCTTAGGTCACGTGGCTTGGATTGATCCATAGTCAGTTATGGTTAAACTCATTATCAACCAGAGAAATAATTCTATGTTGCCCGCATAATAGACGATGCATACTAGAAAATCTTTGTCGCGAATATCAGTTTATTAGGGACACTTCAAACAAACAAAACAAGGCTGTTCAACTTAAAAAAGATCATCTGCTTTGTGCTGCACTTGTATGAATCAGCCTTGTAGGTATATTGCAAATTTCATTCAAAAGGCGTAGCTTTAAAATGTAAGATAGTATCCTATAGAGCGTTCCAACCTTAGTACGTGTCTTATGGCAACAGACGACCTTGTTGCCACGACTAACTTAGGTTGGCAACTGATAATTAATGACATTTGAAAAACTGTTTGGTTCGAATTTTATTCCAAGATTTAATTTATGAAAGGAAAAGTTTTCATGGAAAATAACGTCAAATAACTAAATGACAATATGACATATGACAAGTTATATTTGCACTATGTTGTGGAGTTACACCAGCACTGCCAACTGTAAACATATTAATTGATCTGACACCATTGCTTTGAAATAAAAGAAGATAATTTATTACAAATTGCTTAAGATAGGAAGAGATGTATACATCCAATAAAAGGCACTTTTGCATACTAAGGTTGGAATGCTCTATATATATATATATATATATATAACAAATATTTTAGCGGTTACCATTAATTTTAAAAATAATAATTATCAACTTCAATACATAGTATGAATAATATTGGCAAAGCGGGTGAATCTAGACGCGGTACCTGACTGTACCATGGCCTTATGAGAATGTGTACGACATTCATTATTATCTAGTGGAGGTACAACTTCAAAGAGAAACTCTTTGAGCGCAGAAAATGGAAAATACTATGCAATTCATATTAGTTTGATGTCCACTACTATGAATTGCATAGTAATTTCCATTTTCTTTCAATAAATCGATCATATGATTACTGAATATACGACTGTGTATGCCTATTTCCCTTAAATACGTTGTTGCTGTATTCTACCAAACAAATACGTATTTCGACTACAATAAACGTACTTTTACATTTCGTTGTTACTTCATTATTATTTATCATATTCAGCAATAAGTGGTGGCCATTTTAATGAATTATCTGCAAACATCATAATTTTGTTGTATTTACGACTCATCTTGGAAATTACACATAAACTCCAGTGATTATTAATAATTACCAATTAATCACTTATACCTTATCACATACACATTGTATTTAAATTTGAATAAAGTTTACTGAATGAATGAATTAAAATAAACCAGAAAGCAATATCTGTTAATTAATCTATTGAGTGCAAATTTGTTCGATTTTGCACGGTCACCATGGGCTTATGACCTGTAATTACTGGCCCTAAATATATTGTATCAGCAAACTAGAGCGATAATTTTCTCTCTTTTACAACTCCAGAAATATAATGAAAACCGATGGTGTAAATATTGATTTTCTTTTTCACCAGGTACTAATTCTACAATAATTTGATCAAAGATAATAGATTCATAAATTTAAGAACAATCTACATTTTACAAATCGTAATATTTCCAATTCGTGTGGAAAAGATCCTTTCGAAGGAGCAGGAAATGTAATCATTCCACTTTAAGCTTATACAGCGGAACCCCCAAGGATATTGTGGTATAAATAGACTTATTATAAAAGTTTCTCTTGAAAATGGGATAAGTTTGTAGAAATATGTGTACCTATATATACAGTTACTGCGGCAGCCACTGGACCTTTTTTAGATGTATTCAGTTTATTTTCTATTATAAACTTCCTGTCTGGGAAGACTTATACTTTTATAAATGTAAACGTGTCACCACAAATCTTCCAAAAGAATACTTATGGACAAAATTGTTTTTTCAACATACACAAAAACATATTTTAAGAACGAAAAAGATATTATGGAAATGCCGATTTTGCATGATTTGTGTATATGAGAAAAATATTAGAGGTATAGAAGAAATACGGAAGATTTGCATAGCGAAAAAGGGAGACTTGCAAACTTGGAACCAACTAAAGAAATTTGAAACCAGAAAAAGTGGCATTCATGCATAATGAGTTATGGAAATAAGGGCACAACATTGCTATACTGTAGGAAATAATGACTTTCACATTTAAGAAAATACGATATATAAAGCACAAATATGACATAAAATTATTATTTTTTGTATTCAAGTGTAGATAATGAAGTGAATTTATAAAGTAATTTATACACATATTTATGTTCCTTGAATTAGTTAGTAATTAGAACTTAGACTTAATAACAAATATTCCTCATAAGTTATATATTAAAGATTGATGATGAAGGCAGCAAAAGAAAATGAAAAACAGTGGAATAATTTTTCCAAAATAAAAAGCTTAGGAGATAAACTACCTTCTAAGAAATTAAATGAAAAACAATATGATCTAAAATTAATCCATTGAGTTTCACGAAAAGCGAATCATTGATAATTTTACACATTTACACAAAGGCACTTGCTTTTGCTACTTACATTATTTAGGGACTATTGCAAGAGAAAATCTATTTTGTTAAAAAAAGTAAATGATAATTAAATAAAAAAAAAAGTAACAGTTGATTCAATTCCTTATTCTATGAATAATCACTATGAAGTCTATAGGAGCTTCGGCAGAGATCCCACCTCATACTATCACGGGTTCACCATTAAAACTTAGTCGTGGCACTATGCTGCAGTGAGCATATTGCGCGCCAGCTTTTCTCCAAACCCTCATCTAATCTGAGACAGAAGTTCGGTGTGAAGTCGGTTAAGTTGTGAACTATTAGCAGGTTTTTGAGCAAGCAAGTCTTCTGACAGTATTCGAAGGTACTCTGATTCCCCGAACTTCTTCAAGTCCATTTTTGGTTTCAACTGCTGTTGCTTTCCTATTCCGGAGGATATTCAAAGTAAAAAATCGATCATCTTGAGCAGATTTTGTGAAACACGTTACTAGTCGTCTGGAGTAAGATTGGGTCTCATTGTATTATCTAGTGATCCTGTGGATATTGGCTTGTGTTACCCTAAGACTGAGTTCGCCCAGATTGAACAAGTGCCACAGTTCGTGAGATCTCAGTTAGTAAAAGATGCACAACTAGATTTCCAAACTATTCCTTTTAATATATTTAAATATATACTACAACCAGAAATAGGTACATACATGCAGCAAAAAATGCAAAATGTTAAAAACCTCAATCACCATTTCACAACGAGCAACTAACGGAATGAAGTTGCAGCACCATAGTTGCACGTGAAATTGTTATTATCCGGGAAACATTGTGTTTTATGATATTGCTTTTTAATATGCTATTTACTACGGCAGTTATAGAAAATTCTGTCGAAGTTGCTATAGGTAACTGAATATTAAATAAAAATCTCTTACCTCGTTGGGTCTGAAGGCGTTATCCGAGTGCTTGATAATGCTATACATACAATTGGCGACCGAGAAACCGTGCGTCCAGTTGTGATAAGGGACGCGGCGGTAATTCTTCCGAACGGTGAGCATAAATTTCAGCAGACTGTTCTTATCGAAGCGCACCAGTCCGAAGAGGTCGATGAACATGTAGATCGACTGGCGAGCCTTCTCGTAATCCTCGACCTCGAAAGGGTTGAAATAGTAGTCGTCGATGTTGATCACTTGTTCGGGAATGCCGTCCTTTAAGGCCAAGTGGAATTCGTCCTCGTTGCAGCTGTTGTGGTAACTGAGGACCTCGAGGGCGACCCGGTATTTCTGCTCGGAACGTCGGATCTTATCGTACAGTTTGGCGTGATGCAGAGCGAGGCCGCAGTAAACGGCGAACATCTCGAAGGCTTCCTCGTCTTCCTTATTGAAGACGCCTTGAAAGACATGAAATATACCCAGTGGAAACTATTAGGCATTAAAAGCATTTTAAAATAATGGAGAAACTAAATGTTTAGGCTATATGTGTTTATTTTTTTTATAAATTTTCAGGATTCTGTAATGATTCAATTCTACTACAAAAACAACATTATTTATCGTTAAGCCTGGCTGATAGTCTAGTGGCTTGTACGGTAGGCTATAAGTCGTGAGGTCCAGGGTTTAAATCTCTGGTCAATTACGATAACCGATTTTTCCGGGGTCGTATTATGATTTCGCAGAGCCAAATCTCCCTCCTGGCTCTGCAGGAATGCCTGATAAGCACAATAAAATACATAATGGATAAGATTCGATGTAAATAATTCGTTTTAAATTATAAGAAACTTGCCTTTAAATCTGCAAATGATTTCATTGTACGTACCCTGCAGCCATGTAATCCGATCACCTTTTACGTAAACAAACGAGTTAGGCCCGCCACGATAAAATTTAAGGATTACTTCGGAGAGTAAGTATATGTATATGCATCCAATATTTATCTGTTATTGTTAGTATTTATTGCTGTAGACATATTTGAAGGTTATAATTGACTATTTCTCAGTTTCTTCACGAACATGTGGCGACCTTTTAGTGACTGATAGTAATTTTGATGTGGCTTATGATACAGATAATTCTCAATATCTATCATACTCTAATGGAAGAAAATAATGAAGGACAAACCAAGAATATTCAACTTCCTACGTTGAATATTCTTGGTTTGTCCTTCGTTATTTTCTAACCAAAGTGCTTATTGGAACAATATATACCTTAAGTAACTAAAAATGGAGGAAATGAAAACGAATAGCAAAGATGATAGGAAACTATTCAGTTCCGTGCAAGAATTAAATAATAATCAGAAAAAAATAATCCAACTGATAGACAGCACGAGATTTGTAAGCTATTTCAAGGAACTTTATTAAGACAAATCCAACGAAGGCAATGTGGCAATTTACTATAATGACGCTAATAGTGTAGACGAAAAGCTAACCCCTGAAGAGTTTGACGAAGGAATAAAGAAAATCAAATCTGGAAAAGCAGCTGGCACGGACCAAATAAAAAACGCACTAATAAAATATGGTGGAGAACAACTATGAATAAGATTATACAAACTAGTGTTTTTGATATCGGAAGAAGAGGTAATGCTACCTATCTGTTACAGAGGAATTCTGCTCCTAAATACGGTGTATAACTCCTAATTATTAGACGAAAGCTATAACACCATAATCAAATAAAAATCAGAGATTACCAACAGGGATTTCGAAAAGGATGATATACAGTAGATGTCATCCATACTCTCTTCCAAACAATAAAGAGATGCTCGGAGCATAATATACAACTCCGCCTTCTCTTTGTAGACTTCAAACAAGCTTTCGACATCCTAGGCAGGCAAAAGTTATGGAAGAAATGCAAGTTATGGATATCACAAGTAAAATAATTAAGACTTGTTCAAATGACAATGGATAAAGCGGAAGCCGTGATAAGGACACATGAAGGAAACACAAACTCCTTTGATACTGACAATGAAACTAGAGTGAGGTAAAGTGACGCACTATCCACAACACTATTTAACATAACCCTGGAAGGAGGAATAATGCAGCTTAACTGTAAATGATCTGAATCGAATAAATCAATATAATTCTTTGCCTATGCAGACGATATTGTTTTAATGGCACGAGATAAAAGAAGCATGGTGGAAATGACACATACACTGAATAATGAAACACAAGATAGAGGACAAATAATAAAATATATGATATGCACTAGGTAAGAAATAAAGAACTTAAGTGTCTCAATTGGATAATATCCCAAGGTTAAAAATTTGAGGGTGATAGTGAAAGAAACGAACGAAGTGAAGAGATCGCAGAACGTATCCAAGCGGGAAACAGAGCATACTATGCCCACCGAAAATTACTACTTAATAAAAACTTCAGTAAAACATGAGAATGAAGGTATATAAGACAGAAGACAGTGTAACGTACACCAGCGAAACCATGTACTTAACAAATAACGACGAGGAAAAACTGTTAATCTTCGAAAGGAAAATTATGAGAAAACTTTTAGAACCGAAAAGAATACCAGAAGGAGAGCATAGACAGCCCCTGAATTCTGAAATAAAGAAAATAGTAAAAGAAAACATATTAAACGTTATAAAGGCAAATAGGATACGCTGGTATGAAAATGTAAAAAGATGGAA
Organism: Cetonia aurata; assembly: GCA_949128085.1. Lineage (NCBI taxonomy): Eukaryota > Metazoa > Arthropoda > Insecta > Coleoptera > Scarabaeidae > Cetonia > Cetonia aurata. The sequence goes on along the minus strand of OX421882.1, from coordinate 10,576,363 downwards.
TCCTGAGATGCTAATAAGAAAGATGAGCGAGGGGAAACCAGCAGCGAATAGACTTAAAGGAAGACCAAGATGGAAACATCAAGTACACCACGATTTGAACAAAGCAGGAGGCAAGGAATGGAAAATCGAAGTTGAAAATGATTGTAAATGAAGCCAAAACAGCAAAGTACATAATCTAATGCTGAACGTGGAGTGATTCACCATACGAAATCAATCATGGAGCCCCGCCATAGGAGCTGTAGCAATTCCTCCGGGGATGTATAGCCTCATATATGTAACTAAAAATACCGCAGCATCTTGAAAGCAAAGAAGTGACAAAAGAAGTGTATTGATATTTAAAAGTAATACCTACTAATTGTGTTTTACTTTTGAATTTTTGCCGAAAAAGGAGCACTTACTTTTAATGCATTCCTCTCCAAGATCGTATATACACAATGAGTTGCTTTTAAATTTTAAAAGCGTAAAAGCGTTCCGAACGTACATCTCAAGTATCACCGATGCTTTACACATAACTAAAAGTCCATAGGGGGATGATGTTATAAAAGGAACGCACTCAGTAGATTCCAATGGTATAGTATTGAACGTACAGAGGCGCTTTTCGAAAACGTTTTCGTGGGTTTTCGCTTTGATGTCTCTGCTTTTTAAATTTTTTCCATCTGGCGTCATGCTTTAGATTCCGTTAAGGTTCATTAAATTGGAAATAACATCGCTAAATGGTTGTTTCAGTTAACATTTTTATAAGGAAAATGCGTGAAACTTATATACACGGCTGTTTGAAGAGGTTTATGCCATGCATTTTTTAACACCATCTGTAGTGGGCGTGAAAATATAGTAAATAGAGCTTGTGGGTTGAAGAGGAAGTTATTATTAAAATAGTTGACAAATTGCTTTGATTCAGATAAACATGCACTGGTACAAAGAATAAATAAAAGAGCATCATTTTTTCAAACAAATATCTCTTAACGAAATATCTTTTTTTTGTGAATTACAACTCCTAGACAGCTTAATTCTAATAAAAAAAGAAAAGTCTGACAATATAATTACATCTCTTATCATTATAAAAGATTTAATTTTATATTGACCATCTACCCATTGATAGATGATCAGTATAAAGGCTATTACATTAATCTATAACATGTTGAAAGTCAAAGGTACTACAAATGGCGGAAAGATTAAAGCATTACTACTTAATATTTTAAGTACATAATACTACAGAAAGTTCCATTATATGTTGATACCCATTCAAACATATGAATAAGCGTAAATCAAAGATTGGTTTGCTCTGCTGAAGACAAACTTTGAGTGTGCTCGAGGTAAGCGTAAATATAAAAATCTGGGAGTCGATTGTGGGACTGGCAGGTGTTAATGTAGTTATAGAATTCCGCATCTAAAAAGATGATAGTGAATAGTGTCGTGTATAATACATGCAACCGGGCAAGTACAAATACCTAACTTAGTAGAGAATTTGCTAATTGAAAAAAAGACTACGCGACCAGTGGTGGAGGCGCCGGGCAGGCACGCGGCAATATTGGTAAGTTTTTATGATACAGCTTTTCAGGTTGTTATTATATTTTCCTATATTATATTCGTACGTTCTTATTGGTTATTTCTTAGAGAAAATATAAAAAAGACAGATACAACATTTATTTTTACCTAAATTCGATTTTTATGTTTCAAAGTAAATGGAAAATAAAACATAATTGTGATAAAGTCAGATAAATCATAAGCTCTCAACACCGCACCAAATACACATGTTGCACAGTAAACAATTACCAATTTTGATTTTACAATAAAATTTATTATTTGATACTATTTTTACGGTAAAATCGTTTTTAATGTGGGCTTTCTGCGTTTAATTGTGGTTGTCAGCCCTGCTTCCTTATCTATAGGTTAAGTCATATTTTATGGGTACGTTGTATGAATATTGTGTGTTATACTAATAATAAAAAATGTTTTACTAAACATTTTCTTACTACTTCTTAAAAAAATCAAGATGGTGATGCCCCATAGTACTCTAGTTAAATTGAAACTCATGTTAAAAAAAAGGAATTATAATAAATATTTTAGCCCTACCGAATATCAAGCCAAAACATTTTGTCATCTGCATATTATTGCAGTTACAGTAGAATTAACGTATATATCTGTAAATCTTCTTGGTTTTTAAAAGTCGGATAGTTAAACACTATTAAAATGAGTAAAACGTTTCGGTTTATTTGCAAACCTTAATCATTTACAGTTTTAAAAAATTAAAGATGTAGAAAATAAAATTTTTGGTGTATAGAAATATATAACATTTTTTGTTTTATTGATAAAATCAGTTTGTATTTTGTTTTAATTTGATAGTTTTGAAATGTTTTATATAAAGATTGTTTTGTGAAATGTGTCACTTGTATTAGTTATTGTAGGTTATGGTTAAATATGAAAAACGTTACTAAATTTTTATTAAAATTTCATTCATAGAATTAAGTTATAAAGTTTAGTGAAAAATTGTGTGTCAGTTTTATCATTTATGGAATTATTATGTTTATAAATTTGGATTATTTCAAGTATAGTTCGTGCTTTATAGTTTTGTTCCTGGTTTAGGATTGATACATTGTTAAAATCAAATGTATGATTCTGTGCTATTTCATGTTTTTTTAAAGCTGTAAGATTTTTGTTATATTTGTGTCCTTTTATTCTATTTTCTAAATATTGCATAGTTTCACCGATATATACACCATTACAATTTTGACAATTTATTTTATATACTATATGTGATGTTTTATTTTTTTCAGTTTTCGATTTTAATTTTGTGTAAATTTGATTTTGTAATTTATTATTATTTTGATTTGCTATTTTAAAATTATAAGGTTTGATTAATTTTTTCAGAAAGATTTTTTACATAAGGAATTTTGATGTATTTTATAAATGTTTGACTATTATTTATAGTTTTTATTGATTTATTATAAAAACGGAATATTCTTTGTTTAAATATTTTATTGATAAGATTATTTGGATAATTATTTTGTTTTAGAATAGTTTTTGCTTTATTAATGGTATCATTGCGAAAAATTGGACTGGTTAAAGTTATAGCTCTATCAGCTAAACTAATAATAACACTATTTTTTTGTGAGATTGGTTGTGATGACTTAAAATTTAGATAACGTCCAGACCATGTAGGTTTGGTATACCATTTAGTTAAAATTTCATTATTGCTTTTTATCAGTTGAAGATCTAAAAATGTAATGCTGTTGTTTTCTTCGATTTCGACTGTAAATTTTAATCTAGGGTGATATGAATTAAATTTTTCTAATAATTTTGTTATATTTTTCTCTTCTAATGCTGTTATACAGTCATCAACATATCTTTTGAAAAAAAATAATTTCAATAGTATTTTAAAACACAAGTGTCACAATGACGTTTATGTAATGCGAGTACAAGTTTGAATCTCGAGCCGCGTAGCGGCGAGAGATTCAAAGTACGAGCATTACATGTCATTGTGGCACACGTTTTTTACAGTATTTTTTCTAATTTGCACATTAATCGCCTATATTACGTCCCGGCAATAGTCCCCCCCCACCACGTTAATATCTCATTACCGCATAGTATGCTGTAATAACCATATCAGCACTGCGTCGTCTTTTGTTTTAGCTTTATTACAACATCCCATTAGAAAAAATCTATTTTATTTAAAATTTCTTCTTCAATATACTCTAAAACAATTTGTGCAATTATACTTGAAATTGGTGAACCCATTGCACAACCAAAAATTTGTTTATAAAATTTATTTTTATATTGGAAATATGTTTCAGTTAGTGTTAATTGTATTGCATTTATGAATTCAGTAATTGGAATATTTGTATAATTTTCAATTAAATGCCACTTTTTACGTATAATTTCTTTTGCTAATTCTATTGGTGTATTTGTATATAAAGAGACTACATCTAAAGATATCATTTTATAATTTGGTTTTAATTTGATATTGTTAATAAATTCTTTAAATTGCCATGAATCTTTTACATAATAGTCATTTTTAAATGCAATGTTTTTAATACAAGAAGATTTACAGATATATACATATATATAAAAAGTCAAGAAAATTTGGAAGAAGTAGAATTAACCTGAGTTGGCGGAAACTTCGCCTCTACGGGCAGTATAGGTCACAGTTCGAAGAGGCGGGCAAATTCTATTAGATGAATTACGATTATTCAACGAATCGCGAAGACAGTAGGAGTAATTATAACGATTCTACTGTAGTGTAATACTTTACACGCATCTTCTATACTTCCACGACCTCTATTTAAAAGCAAAAATAAACCTGACCACCCCAAAGCACTTACCTGTATGCTTGTTAACCATCTGGACGACCCCAATAATGGAACCCCTGATGTAGATCGGCATACAGAGTATCGTCTGTGTCCTGTATCCGGTCAGCTGGTCCACGGTCCTATTAAACCGTTCGTCCGAATACGCGTCCGTTATGTTCAGTACTTCCCCGGTCATGGCGACCTGACCGGCGATTCCAGTTCCCAGAGGGAAACGGATTTCTCGGGAAGTGTGCGCCTTTACGCTCTCTTCGCTCTCCGATTCCGTGTTTTCGCCGGCGTGTTTGTTCTCGATGCCGACGTCGAATATCGTCGCGTACAGCTCCTTGTTTTTCGAGTCGACTAGGAATAGCGACGCCCTGTCCGCGTCCACCAGTCTCTGTGCGAAGTTCATTATCTTCATTATGAGCATGTCCATGCTGACCATGTCCTGGAAAATTGATCTGCCGGCAAGAAGTGTAATAAGGAATACGCGGAGGTGTCTCAGAAAAAAATAAATGAAAGCGAAACAGATACCAAGGACTAATTTTGGCGTGAGGATAGATATTCTCGATGTTCGGTCATGCAGTGAGATTAGAAGTCAATAAAAAGTTTCTGGTTACATTAATAGTAATGAGCAAAAGGTTTCTGGCTAGCATTAAGATAGATTCACGGACAGTCAAGATTGGTTCCGTAGTTTTCTAATGGAAGCATTCCCATTCACGAGCACGGTACTGACATAGCGAAATGAACTGTGTGAATGGGCCGTCCTTGACTGGGCGGTGTCCAGTCGCCATCTGATCTACTCGTGACTGTAAGTGTGAATCCATACTTAATAAGCATTGATCCTTTTTTTTGGAATCATGTACAAACAAAAAAAAATAAAGCAAACATTCCTGGTAAAATATAATAGAATGACACCACAGCTTTATTATTTAATTAAATAAAAGGGAAGGATAAAGATTGAGTTTAAAAGGAAAAAGTATAGGATCATATATTGAAATTCATCATTTGCTATTGGTAATCCTAAAACCCTTGGCCATAACCATTTAAATGAGCGGCCGTCGCACAGTGGGCCAGAACTACCGTTTTTGGGAAAATAAAAACTAATGTTGACTACGAACTATATAAGATATTTCATAGTGAATAACAAATTTCCTATGAACAAACGGACGAAAATTAAGCCTTTACTGGGTTTTGTCCATTTAAAGAAAAAAAACTTTTTAGTGATGACAAAGAATGACAAAATTAAAGAACGTATTTTAGAAAAAGATCTACACATCATGAAATTCAAATAAATAAATTCACTTCCAAAGCTCTATGCAGCATTAAATACACTTAACCGCAAAATTAACGCACCACTCTGACTTTTGGTTTTATTTCAAGAAATATTATATATTTTCCGATTCATTAATATTAGTTATAATAATTTGTTCATTATTACGCCTTTTGTAGGTTTTTGTCTGTATTCTTTATTTAATTTTGAAATCATAGCAGCTTTTCATGAGGGGCTTGTTTTTCAAGTAAATAAGCCTCACTTCTAAAATAAAAGTAGGCACTGTTTTTTAATTGTTTTACCAATTGATAAGATAACTGTCATTCGTGGAATACATATGTTTGCGATGGAACGTGCTAGACGAAATTTAAATCATGATGAATGTGTTAAAATTGTAACTTTGTCCAATGAAGGACTAACAAATCGCGAACTTGGTAGAAGATTTGGCGTGGCTCATACAACGGTCGGTAGGGTTCTGCACAGATTTGTAGAGACCAACGATTACGCTAGACGACGTGGCCAAGGCAGGCCACGAGCTACAAATGCGGTGGAGGATCGATTTTTGATGCTTCGAGCACTTAGGGAACGGTTCACTACTGCACGAAGCCTCCAAATACAACTAAGCGCGGTTCATGGCACTGCTGTTAGTCAAGATACCATAAGAAGAAGACTTCGTACTCAAAATTTACGACCTCGGGCAGCAGCTACTGGGCCCAGATTATCTGCAAACCACCGAAGAAACAGATTGGCTTTTGCAAGAAGGCATGTGGATTGGGAAATCCATCATCATCATCCAATGTATGATAATTTTGACCGAAATTATAATAAATCGAAATATATAAGTGGTGCGTTAATTTTGCGGTTAAGTGTAGTATTTTAAAACCCAAGTGTGACGCTTATGTAATGCGAGTACAAGTTTTAATTACGAGCCGTGTAGCGGCGAGTGATTTAATGTATGAGCATTACAAGTCATTGTGACACGAGTTTTTTTGCAGTATTTTTTCTAATTTGCACATTAATCGCCCATATTACATTCCGGCAAGAGTCCCACCACCAGTGTGTTAATATCTCACTACAGCACTGTGCGGTAATAATCATTTTAATATAATATAATAGAGAGAGAATAATTTTTTATTCTGATTTGTAAAATGCTCTAACTTTCTTCTGAAGTTTAGTTCCATTACTTCAGCAGCAGCTATTATAACTTTGCTTCAACTTCGCCGTGATTAAATTCATTTGACAAACGATGCTAACGAGGTATATAAAGTATCATACTGTGCCAAGCCTCTGCTGTTGCCAATTTCGAACAAAGTCTCCCATTAAAACATCTCACACCTAATAAATAGCTTTTGTTGATATGTCCCTTATATCACTCTTACTGACAAAAGCGAACTGAGCAAGTTTCGAAGTTCAATAGGGTCACGGTAGCTTTTGTATTGACTTCAGTTAGTCATAACTAACAATGTCAAGGCACTGACCGACTAGGAACTTACGCATATCCGTACATGCTTATGCAAATATGTAACTGTGCAAATTCCGCGTCAATGTTGAGTGCGGTGTTATTAGAAAGGAAATGCATTAAATACATGTATGTAAGTATAAGGTTCGTGAAACACAGATGATGGATAACTTATAAATGGTCCGTTTTCGTATAGACATGAGCACTACACTATCGTTTCACGCTATTCTTTAGAGGTATAAATAGCAATCGCAGATCGCATTGGGATTTTAAAAGATTATTTGCATTCGTTCGAGCGGCATTCAGGACGGAATTCCGCTCATTGTAAACGAGGTTTGCAAATGCAAATCGCGCGCAGGTAAAATCAAATCCCCTTTCCGTTCCGGGAGCGTTTCATTAAATTTTCTTTACGTGACGGGACTCACTTGACTACGGCCAGAAGGAAGTCGTTCAGTTTTCGTTGTTTATCCATATTCAAGTAGAGGTGAGCGTAGTGCAGCGCGATACCGCCCCACACCAAGTAGCTGCAGGTTATCTCTTCGTCCTCCTCGTGGAAAGGGCCGCCGGTCTCTTTCCGCCACAGCTCTAAAACCGCCGCGAGCGCCCCATCCGGCTGGACGATCGGTTGGCAGAGGATGTGCGAGATTTCGCCCTGAAATGAGATTGTAAAAATAGTCTAAGGGTTTTGCATATAGATTGGTTTGAAATAGTTACATGTAAAAGATATTTCTTTTCGGAGGAATCTGCTACATCAATTTTTTTTTTAATAAGAATTTGAAAAAAAAGTAAAATAGAATGAAATCTGATTTTCCTTAGATTCTAGCTATTTAAAAGTAAAATGATTGGAAAATAAGCGGAGGTTAGAACAGTATTCGGTGGCCGTTCGGTGCTTAGTGCGGATACAATTGTCGTATTAGGTATTAGGTTCAACTTTACACTTTCATCTTAATGCACACATAAACAAAGTTTATATTTATATTATAACATAATACTTTCTACACCATTTATACACATTTGTATACAGGGTGTCGCACGACGAATGTCAGTGGTCTCTATATGGAAAACTATTCACGAGAAAAATCTGAAAATTTTAGTGTATACTAATATGGATTTGGCCTAATCTAACAAAATATGCACTACTCTCCAGCACTTTCGGTTATACAGAGTGTTGTTTTAAATTTTCTTATTTTAAACGAAACATCCTGTATATTTTTATATTTTTGAATTGCCCTTAAAATTCTAGTTAAAATTTATGTTGGGGTCCCTATACGTAAGTTCATTTTTTTTCGATATATTTCGATTCTTTGCAGAACAGTGACATTTGCATCCGCTTAAAAAAAGTATCTCATGTGCTTCCGAGTTTCTTCAATCCACTTGACATACTTATGGACAAGGTAAATGCATTAAGATTGCGCATAAAATTTGTTGTATTTAATTTAATAAATTTATTATTTTAAAAATGCGGAAAAGTCAAAATTTTTAAATGTTTTCTTCTTCTTTATTATTGTCAACACTAAAAATAAGGGCGATTTACTATTAAGTTCCATATACTTATCGACGTCTTTGAGTTATTTCAAAGAAAAGTATTTTCTTCCATTTTAAAAAGAAATGTGGCAAGTTACACAAATTAACATGCATACATCCCAGGGAGATCTACCGAGTCTGCTCTCCACTCAGTGGTGCTGTGGATAGAAAGGTCATTGGACAACAAAATGTCTACCCTGGGTGTATTCGTAGATATAACGGGAGCTTTTAATAAAGCGTCCCTCAATAGTATTGTTAATGCCTTGAATTTTTTTGTTAAGGATTTCATGAGAAGCTGTATAATGTTTTCGAGGAACTTTTCTTCTTTTGGAGTAAACTTAAGTTTAAGCGTTTTGTCGTTTCACGAACAGGAGATGTTAAAGGCAATAGTTCAGGTCCTGGCGATACCTAGTAACTTAAGTTTCCGGGGGTCGCGCCAATTAAGATAATGCAAGCGCTTGCGTGGCGGCATATGTCTTACCTTAATTCCATTTGTGGCTTTACGATAAGAAGCAAAAGGCGCCTTCGTAAGCACCTGATGGTTAATAAAACAAATTTGCTTCGTATATAATTAAATGGCTAACCCAACATTGATTTAATTTATCTTTCGAAATCGGTGTGCATTCCAATTTATTTAAAATCACCTTATATACAAAAAACAAATCTGTTACTAACATCTTAAATTATTGTTCGGTTTCAATGAGGTCAAGCTTTTTCTAATATTTTCCATTACCTATACTATATTAGAATGACAGTTTAAAAGATGTGAACACTCAATATTTGCGATGATTTTGCTAATTTTAGTTTATTAATGACTTCAGCAACTAAATTGCGCATAAACATTGATTAAACAATAAGAATGTTTGCAATGAATCGTCATTAGCAGACATGTGTTTCGCCTTACCAAGGCTCGTCAGTGCTACTGATATCTACTAACGAGCCTTGGTAAAGCGAAACACGTGTCTGCTAATAGCGATTGATTGCATGTATTTTCATTGTTTATACAATGTTAGGTGATTTAATTACTGTTATCCACCAAGTCACAAATGTTTCCAACTGTTTAAATAATGGCTAATAACCGTATTTTCATATATAAATCTAATCCTTACGGCAAGGTACTATTTTGGGCCCAATGCTTTTTATTTTGTAAAAACTATAAATTATTAAAAAAAAAGAATGAATAAAAGAATTCTCAAGTATAGTTTCAAACGAAATCTAGCCGAATTTAATTGAGTAACTTGCAATTTATCGGTTAAAAAAAGTTTTTCATTAAGCATTTAACACATTCGTGAATTTAGGAATGAACTTACTTCAAAAAATCACATCGTAACTAATCATCCTTGCATCACAGCTAGCGGCAGTTATCTGAACAAATTCACATTGTAACTAGAGTAATCACTAATTAAACATATCTACCGATATCACAACAAACTTTTTAACATAGTTTTTAACAACATTAAATTGTAGGATGATTACTGTGGCGAACGAACGCATTGGGATACAGCGAGTTACAACTAGAGTGGATCACGGACATTGCGACAGGTCAAAAATAACGGTAAACAGTTTTCACATATTTATCATTACTGCCCACCGCAGTATTGAGGTTTCAATCGCTCATAAACTAAACTAACAAATTTAATTGCGTTCACTTTTCGACACTATGTGTAAATTTGTACAAATATTAATATATGGATGGTAGACCAACATAATAATCTATTTTCGAATAGCAAAGTTAAGCAAATGCTGGTAACACACAAATCAATTAAATAGTTGAAAAAGAATAGGAAATTATATATGTACTATTGCTTGTGTACTAGTAATTGCATTGCCCTCAATTGTTTCTGCCATTGAAAGAAATGCTATATCGCGGAGGTACAAAAGAATTCTTTTATAAAGACAATGGAAGTAATTTGATATCTTTTTATGTTCTTCTTTTGTATATTTTCAATTCTACAGTTACTGTTGTACGCGTTTCTGCTTTAGAATATATTCTCCTGAATATAGTTTCCTCGTTTCTCGTTTTTCACATTGCATACTGAGAATATTCAAGTATAATATTTCGTTTTTAAATGCTTCAGAAGAAATTGCATATAATTGTACTTTGTTAGACCTTTTAGTTCATCTACAAAAAAGTCTCCGTAAATTAACATAATTGTCAGTTCATGCGATGTATTTTTATACAAGGACATATGTACTCCAGACGGCAAGTTCACAGACAAATAACAATTGATATGATAGGTACACTGGAGCTGAAAATAAGGTGAGATCTGTTTCCTGGTCGTCCCGTTGGGATTAATCCTTTTATCTACTGCGCCCATTAGGTCTTATTGTAGAGCGGGTTATCTTTAAAGTTCAACCAAGTTCAGGCCTTTGAGGTAGCTCGGAATCTTGTTAAATAAGATCTTTTTCAGCATTACCTCTAAACAAAGAACAATCGAACTTTGGATTACATAATTATATTTGCAAGAAAAAACTGCTGCTAGCCTCAGGGCGTGTATTTAGATTTCATTAAAACGTAGCGTGTGCAGAGCCTGAGACGAAAAACTTAAAAAAAGTGAGTAATTGCTATTTTGGAATTAAATCATGAATGAAAGAAAACAAAAAAATAATCAAGCAATGTACCAAGATAGGTAGTGGGGGAGGGGGGGTAGGAATAAATAAAACAATTTCATTTTATTTATTAATCCGTGAAACCCAAAAAAAAGGAATTGAAATATATAATTTACAAAGATTTATTAAATGGTAAATATTGATATTAAGTGAATGCTATTTGAAATATGTACAAAAAAATGAAGCAAATTTGTTTTAAAATTGAGGTAATACGGGTAATTTCTTAAAAAGAGTAAAACAAAAACCTACCTACTCGATCGAGCATGCACTATTGATACGAACTGTAAGTATAGATTCGGTAATTAACATGAATTGACACACAAAATAAAATTGCCAACGAAGGGCTTAAATTTGACGGCAAAAGAAAAAAGGAAAAATACTAAATTACAGTTCGTTACAAATATATACAGTGTGTTAAAAAAAGCTTGTCGGATATTTTACCCAATTGTAGTACTGGTGGAAATAAACAAAAAAGTCTTAGTCAACATAGGTCCGCAATTCAACTGTTTTTGACATATAGTCGATTGCCTATTGTTTTAGTAGGATAAAAATTTTCAAAGAAATTCTGATCGCAATGTAAATTAAACAAATGTTTATTTAAAGTAAAACTAAAGAAATTGTTCTACATGTCCACCGTTCATTTCTAAACACGCTTCTTATGAAAGATCGACGCAATCTTTCGAAAATTTCTGGAGTCCTCCGAATTTCCTCGCAACAATTTACGATTCGTTGCCTGAGTTCTTCCAAATTGTTTACAGATCGTGCGTACACTAATTGTTTTAGATGCCCTCAAACATAGAAGTCTAGAGGTGTCAGGTCAGGGGACCTAGGAGGCCATGCAGTTGGTCCACCCCGTCCTATCCATCTCTCGTTGTAATCTTGATTTAAGAAATTTCTAACTACGATGGAAAAATGCGCAGGAGCTCCATCGTGCATAAACCACGTATTATCTGTTAAAAAGTGGCACGTCTTCCAACAAAACGGGTAATTCATTTCTTAAAAAAGTATACTTGTCCCGTTAAAAGATTAGGGAGAAATACTGGACCAATTAAACAGTCTCCAAAAATAGCAAGCCAAACATTTAGCGAAAAACGGTTTTGGTGATGCAGTTCAACAACAGCATGGGGATTTTCATCTGCCCAGACGTGATTGTTTGAATATTCCGTCTCTTGTAAACCCAGCCTCGTCACTAAATAAAAGCTGAGTCGCAAAATTAGGAGTTTCTGCCAGTTTTCGTAAAACCCAATGACAAAAAACCCTACGTGCATCATAATCGAGAGGAGCAAGAACTTGCACGCGTTGAATGTGGTAGGGATAGAGCTGCTGTTCCCGCAGAATTCTCCAAATGAGAGGATGACTGACGTTCAGTTCTGCGGCAAGTCTTCGGGTGCTAATATTTGGGTTGTCTTCTACCCGTCTCAAAATATCTAATTCTACTGCGGGAGAAGAAAGTGATCTAGGTCTACCAGAACCACCATTAATTTTAAATGAACCAGTTTCGGACAGCCGGATATGAAGTCTTGAGAAAATCTTATCACTCGGTAACAACCGATTTGGAAATTCTTTGGCATACATACGCCGTGCTTCAGTGGCATTACCATTCGCACGACCGTACATAAAATGCATATCGGCCATTTCTGCATTTGTGTACTTGTGCATAATTTGAGAACAAAAAAAAAATTGACGCAAATGATAAATAATCTGATGACAGATGTCTCACAGAACTAATTTTAAGTCACAATCAGTTGTTTGACAAAGGGAACTATTCTCAAAACCGAAAAATGTTTTTTTTTTATTTTAAAATATGCAATCGACTATATGTCAAAAACAGTTGAATTGCGGACCCATGTTGACTAAGACTTTTTTGTTTATTTCCACCAGTACTATAATTGGGTAAAATCTCCGACAAGCTTTTTTCAACAGGCGTATATAAAAAAAACGTAAAGTAACTTACATAAAAAAAATTGGATCGGGAGATTTTCAATTTTGAAGGCGAGGCCTGGCTCCGAGGGCGGGTGACGTTGATCAGGACCAGAAAACAAAGCAGATATCCGTACCAAGTACGTATTCCATCAATCGAAATCCCAAACAACAATAACACACAGAAGATCGATAAAATTTTCTATGCCCAAAAATCAGCGCAAGGCTAGGCCATAAGGCAACGGAAGGAGTAGAAACTGTTGTTTTCTTCGGCGATCAAATGTCGATATGGGCTCATGGATAAGAAAAACTTCCCGGCAGAACTAGTAAAGTCCGTTCATGATACCAAGACGTGCACGCTATTAATATAATTTTCGGAATGACCAACACAACCGCAATAAAATACCGATCGAAGTATAATATTCAACATGTATTCAACATCACTGCGAATGTCTTTTTATGTTGGTGCGAATGTACACTGTTGACACATACCGCTCTGCCATTTGAGATTTTTAAGAAGAATTATCTCTGGTTTCAAGGTTATTATCTAAATGTTGTACCTTGGACATGAGCATTTAATACCTTAACCTAAAATATAAACAAATCGATTTTGCAAAACTGTTTTGACATCGTTAATGACGTGCACATCTTGCTATCGTGAACGGACTATACTTCCTTATATAGACGCGGAGCACAACAATCCCCCCTACGATAACGTGACGTCGAACGCCCAATTAGAGGGAGCATAGCAACAGAATGCAAGCGAGTCATTGGTTGGCGAACGATTGACTGATATTCGGAAGTATGCGCAGATGCTATTTTTAGAATCGAAAATAATACATGAAAATAATACACGGGGATAAAAAAGAATTGGTACAAATATGAAGTTCGCATTTTAACGTGTAACAAAACGTTTTAATAAGATGTGCGATTATGCCATCGGAAAAGTGTGGATTTATAATTAGAATAGTAAATTATAATTTAGCCGAGTTTAAAATACAATAGAAAGACAAAAGTAAAAATACTTATAACGGAACTAGAATAGACATTAAGAGAAGTTAACATAATTAATATGGTGTACTCACAGTTTCATTCTTAACATTAATTACTCATGATTAGGTCAGCCTCAATTTATGATGACCTGTTCAGCTTAAGAGATTAACACATGTACGAACAGTTTTGATGTTTTGTTATTTACACGCCGTATTGTAGTAGACTTAATAAAAGAAAAATCTACATCATAACCAAAATACTTCCTTCAATCGGCCAACAAAATGTGCCGCAGCAAACAGCGAGTTTGTAAGACCACCCACATATCAATTTCGTGTGATTAGAATTGTATAAAGCTGCTGTATTTTTGGTATTTTTATTATCTTTTGTATGCATAAGGACACTTTTCATGTAGGTATATATACATAATGTAATTATTGGCATGTTAACACACAGCTATTCTGCTGTGCTAGTAGACAGTTTGTGGTGTAGAATATTAATGTGTAATCAGAAACTTGTTATAACAATATTTTAGGTGATGTGAGAGATAATGTTATACAAAGTTGTCCTCGACGATGAAATTGTAAGCTAATATTAGGTTTCACGGTAGGAATAGTTGACTTAATTTCCCGCTAGACACATTGCCTTTGGCAATAGTTCTCTAAAAAAAACATTATTAACGAAAATAAATAAATATGGTAATGTAATCGATACAAAGAAGAAAATAGATTTTTGATTTCGGATAATCCATGACCAAGTCTTACAATACTATCGCGTTTAAGATTGAAAAACTGAAGCTGTATTACATTGCGTCAATTGTATGATTTCAGATTCATCAAAATCCATTATAGAAGAAGTTTTATAAATTAGCAATTATATTGTCACACAATTGTATTTACATTAGCATAAACATATCATGTTTTAAACATCGGTAACAATAACTCTATCGCAGTAAGTGCATTCGACACATAATTGACTTCATTATTTTGGTATTAATTGCAAAATTATCGACCAGCTTTCACCGATTTAATCGACTGATTAAATGTTTGACGGAGAAGAGCCAATTTCCTTTGGGGGACAGTGAATATGACACTACAAACAAAACAATTAGCTCCAAATTGCTGTAGATATCAACAAGTGCTCTCTAGTATATCTGCAGTAGCTTTTGTAGCAGTGCCGCTATTCAATAACAGAAGAGGCATTGATGTGTCACTAACAGTAGTAAATTGCATTCAATTAATAAACAATACGACAATGCAAAACGTATGCAAATACCGGGTGTCCCAAGGTGGATGGCCTATTAGAAGTTCACGGGGAACCATTCATCAGAATTAATTCAATTTTTTTATGTGTATAAGTTATTCGAGGTGAACTACGTTTCTAAAATATTTTCATCCATGCAGTGTTGCCGCTTCTACTTCAAACGGGTAACAATTTTTTAAATGGAACAACCTGTGTTTCTTATGATTGGATTCCTTATTAAATTTCATAAAACTTCCACACTTATTTCCTTATACCTACCTACTTGAAAGCGTTTTCCAGATATAAATGAATTTCAATTTTCTTTTATCCTTACAAAAGTATAGCTTTGCTCCTTGGGATAACTAAAAGTTCAATTTTTGAACATAGTTTAAGGGTACCTTGGACTAACTTCCTGTGTTATTTGAATTTAGTTACATTATACAGGGCGCTCCACGTGTTATCCTCAAGCCGCATGTTAGAAAAATTCCTTTAAGTTTGTTTTAAATGGAACACTCTGTATATTAATCATTCTTCGCAAAGCCTGTTAAATTTACGTTTCATAGCATAAATAGAATAGTAAATCTAGAAATATAGATATTTGGTAGCTTTAGAAATGTATGCTAGCATAAACTAGATATTTCCATAAGCTGGAAAACTTTAATTACTGTAGTGTTTTCAAAAGTGTGTCATTCTCCTATTCCAAATCGAATTTTAGACTTGCATTAAAACTATTTTTATTTGAAAAAAAAAACTACTGTTATCTTAACGTAGTAAGAAGCCAACTCTGCAAGATAAATTGTTATATATTTCTTTCATATTAGATTGTGGTAATTTCCCAGGAGAATCTGATGCAGAGTTTATTTTGCATTGCAATCCACAGTCGATTTCATTAAAGTCGTTCGAGGTGGCTTCTAGTATTATATCTTATCGATCAGGAATTGCTGCGCACAATGTCTTCAGTAAACGTGATAAAGTTTTATAATTTAAAGTTTTAGAAACATCTTGAGCTGTTGTGCCTCATCAAACTTTACCCGCGATATTACTTTCTTCTATGGGTCATTTTAATGAGCCTAACTTCCAAACGGAATTAAGTTAACAGTCCATCGACAGATTTCTTCAAGGACAAAAGATGTCAACAAATATATAACTTTTATTTATTTAGAGATAATAAATATGTTTTAAGAGTAATCTGTACTGTATGTTTGGTTGTCCGTCTTTCGCTGTTCTCTGGTAGGGGATTACATAAAAAATTGACAAACACCTCATTTTTGTTTTTAAGAGTGTAGATTTTGAAAATAAATTATAGTTTATCGCGACATGAGACTTTTCGAATTTTTTCGGTTTTTTTTTTAAAAAAAAAGCATTTTGCATATTAAAACCAAAAAGCAAAATTGGCAGTAGTCTTTTAATCATATTTGCAAAACAAAGTTTAAAATGCGATATTAATGATACATTTATTTACCTTGTAGTATTTTTCCCAATATCTAATTTTACGTCCAGTGAATTAGCCAAGTAATCTGTTAAATTTTAGTTACTAATAACAAAATAAAAAAATATAGAGAAACAGCAAAATTTCATACGAATTTCAATATGTTCGCGGCCTCTATACAACAATTTCTTGAACAGCGCAGTGGCGTTTACATAAAATTAAGTTTACCATCCTCTATTTCTAAGTGAAAATAAATCCAATTCAACCAGTATGATGTGGCCTGCGATTGCCAAATCTTTAATTATCTGCATGGGTATGTATTACTCAATATCGGTAGCTACTATACCGATTGATATAGATTTTTATAGATTTCATAGATTCAATATTGCCAATAAACAAATAAATGTTGTCTGACAGGCACGGCGTCGAGCCGATTCTCATAGGATGGCTGCAGAGATGGTACTTTTTACCAACAAATGGAAAGTGGAACAACTGCAATCACCATACGTATAGAGCAACTTTTCACATTGTCACGATGAATTATGTTAAGATTTCTATTGCGTTTAACGAATATTTTTGTTAAGGATTCCATGAGAAGCTGTATAATGTTTTCGGGGAACTTTTCTTCTTTTGGAGTAAACTTAAGTTTAAGCGTTTCGTCGTTTCACGGACAGGAGATGTTAAAGGCAATAGTTCAGGTCCTGGCGATACCTAGTAACTTAAGTTTCCGGGGGTCGCGCCAATTAAGATAACGCAAGCGCTTGCGTGGCGGCATATGTCTTACCTTAATTCCATTTGTGGCTTTACGATAAGAAGCAAAAGGCGCCTTCGTAAGCACCTGATGGTTAATAAAACAACTTGCTTCGTATATAATTAAATCGCTAACCCAACATTAATTTAACTTATCTTTCGAAATCGGTGTGTTTTCCAATTTATTTTAAACTTTAACAGGTCACCATGTATACAAAAAAAATTTGTTACTAACTTCTTAAATTATTGTTCAATTTCAATGAGCTCAAGCTTTTTCTAATATTTTCCATTACCATACTATATTAGAATGACAGTTTAAAAGATGTGAACACTCAATATTTGTGATGATTTTGCTAATTTTAGTTTATTAATGACTTCAGCAACTAAATTGCGCATATATGCCAATAAATAAATAAATGTTGTCTGACAGATAAAAATACAATAAACAAATACAATAAATAAATACAATAAATATAAAGGAATCAATAAACACGTTCACAACGAGGAGACAGGTCAAAATTTAAAATTAATAAATTCGTCAAAAGAATAAAATGGTTGTTTTAGTAATATTGCCTTCAATTTACGTCGAAATATGGTTAAATTAGGAGAACTTAATAAAGATGAAGGCAGTTTTTTGAAAAAGGGGAAGCCCATGAAGTACAGAGAATTTCTACAGAGAGAGGAGTCAGTTTTCGGCAGATTAATACTATTGCAGTTACGGGTGTTGTAAGAATGAATGTCCGTTCGACAAGTACACCTGCTTCTATATTTATACACCATACTCACTGACTGATAGATAATTAATGAGCATAAAGTTAAAATTTTTTGGGAAACAAACAAGGGAGGACAGTGGGCTCTGTTGTCCACTCCGCTAACCACCCGCACAGCTCTCTTTTGTAATTTAAAGATTTCAAATAAATTCGTTGTAGTGGTGAAACCCCAACACGAAACACAATACTTCATGCGAGACTCAAATAGTGCAAAGTAAAGCGTTCTCGCAGTATGCTCACCAAGATTTTGCCGAATTATTCTTAGAGCACAGCAGGGTGATGACAAACCCTTCGACAACAGTTAAACATGCTCGGTCCACCTCAAGCCGGTATCCACAGTTACACCCAAAAATTTAACATCTGTAGAAGGGAATAGAAGACTGTCGTTAATAATAATATTAAGGCTAGTTTGTTGTTTATGTAGTAAAAATTTGGTTTTGCTAGTGTTGATATCGATTTTATACGTGCCTTTTAGTTTATCAATTATGTCTTTCATATAACAAAGACATATGATGTATGTTGTCACTAGTAGAGGTCATTTTTATACGACTATAAATATTGAAATGGAGACACGAGGAGTCAGTTTTCCGCCTGTCGAGCTGATCAGTTAATATCCTCCACTCTTAATGTTATACTTTATTTGAGGGATTTGAAATTTTTTACGTCACAATTTCTTGGAAACAATAAATCAATTTTTTCCTCAATTTCCTTCATCATATCCCTTGTCAGGTCGCCGTAATACTTAAGATAAAAGACGTAGAAAACGAATTAATTTATAATGAGCCCAGTGTATTCTAGAAGAATCTTCGAGGGTGATTCTCTTTAATATCATACGCCTACGCCACTTTCAAGGACTCTACAACCGATCGACGCACGACTCCACGATGCTTTACATGCGTTATTGGAAAAGGATGACAGCTCCTATGCCTCTACACCCATCCGAACGACAAACCCTTCGATATCTCTCGCTCAGCGCCTAGGGTCGTGAGGTTAACCGAGTTCGAGTTAAAGGGAAACCCGAGTGTGACAGGTATATTATAAGGCGAGCGAGGAGATCGTCGAAGGTCGCCGCTGTTCTTATTGTAGATGAAACCGTTATCCAACTCACTCAAGCTTGAACAGGAACACTGGGACACACAGTTTTGGTAAGTGGACGTGTTACGTAGGTTTATGTAAGTTCGAGGTTGCCTGCGTATCCTGAATCAAGATTCGGTTAAAATGTGGTCGTAGCGAACGTGGCGTGGATCGAATATTGGGTTCTCTAGGTACTAAATACATATTGGGACGTGAGAAGGCAATAACCTCTTGTTTAGCAACGCGGACGGCTCCAATTAATTTTGATAAGATAAAATGGATAATGGTTCCGTATCCGCGATTCGCATTGGAAAATTAACAACAGGGCAGATACCTACCAATTACTGATTAAGGGAGTCATAATTTGAGTTGGGGTATATTTCCTGCGGGCGATGATCGAAACAAGGCGGAGGTACGAACAAATGGGCGACTTTGTTATGACACTTCTGTTAGTTATATTTTGTATTCTATAAATAACACGCTTATCTTATTCATATCTATTGTTACGTAGCGTAAAGTAAGAATTAATTTATTTAATAATACTGATAAAAAATCTATAGTGTCCACATTTGCTTCGGAGAGCAACATACATATGAATACGTTCTCGGTGTGAAATTTGAACATGTTGCTTGATGTCTTCGTTTTCTTCTTCGTCGTCATTGGATATTTCATAAGCTGGCACAACAATGCTCATTAGTTCATCATCATTCAATACTTCCTCAGTTTCTTTTGCTAAAATATTTTCAAGGCATCTTATCCGCATCGTCATCTCTTGTAAACTGATGCAATCCTTTCCGTTCCAATTTGCGTGGTCATCTTCATCAGCTTCATTTTCATCAACTGCGGCAATAAATTTCGACTACGATTTTTGTATTGTGGACAAGTGAATAGCAGAAATCCAGTACACTACATTCTTCAAGTTTATTTTTCGCACAATGCTTATGGGATCATCAGTTTCAGTGACATGCAGGAAATGTTCCAACAATTGATGTCTGTAATCCTTCTGGATGTTCTGCAAAACACCCTCGTTGGTCCATGGGTTGTAGTATGCTTCTGACGTTAGACGGAAGAAATTTTTCAACGATGTTGTCCATTACAAGCTGTTCTTCGGTTGTGAAGGAGGATTATCAAGTAACAGAACAGCATGTATGGGCGAGCCGTTTTTCTTGAGCTATTTCGTCCGACCATTATAAGTAAACTCATTAATTTCTGTTTTAAAATTTTCAACTGCAATCATGTCTGCGGATAACTTCTCACTGCAACTGTTCAATTAACGGACCCCATACCGTTTTTTCCAGCGATCCACTCATCCGGCACTTGCTGTAAATTCGTCCTGGTTCGGCAATCCTAACTCTTTAGCAAGCTTAGCAAGGCTTTGGGTTGCAAAATTAGACCAGACAATGGGATTATATTTTTTATTGCGTAAACCATAAAAAAGTGATTCGCCAATGTTCTCAAATTAATTTTTTTTTCATTGCTTTTCTACTACTAGAACAGTATCTTTGTTTGGTGTACCACTGTTCTATTTTCACTTTATTGCGCTTCCAATTTGCTACAGTATCGTTTACTACATTGTAGAGAGCGGCAACACTGTCTATAGATTCACCCACTATATCAAGCTGTTTTCTTTTTGACATGGCTAAACCAGGCGATAAAACTAATTCTGCGCGTATTTATTAATGCACGTGTCGACTGAATACATTTGCTTGAACTGGTATAAATCTGTAGAATTCTAGAAATTAAAAAAAAAAAAATTCGTAAACCGATTCAGTGACTTAACTCGGATAATGCGGACACTTTTTGTTAACGGTTCGGATAAAGCGGAATGTTTTTCTTAAAGGACAAAAGCATCAACCGTTGATATCGCTTTTCTCTTCAGGTACTTACATATAATTCTGCCCCTCATCTGTTTTACTACATTACACTGGCAGCTGCGCTATTCTCAATCAAAAGTGTTCTCAATACGACCCTGGCCCGCGGGACGATATCCCAACTCTAGTTATAAAAATAGAAACTGTTTAAAAAAAAAAAAATAGGTAAATTAGTGAAAAATGTAATTGCAATCAATCGCTCTTAGCAGAGACGTGTTTCGCCTTTTGAAGGCTCATCAGTGCTACTTTGCGAATACGATTGCAATTTAACGTCCCAAGAAATCTATATAAAGACATAGGAAATGTGAACATGTTAAAACTCGACAAATTAGTAAAATCATCGCAAATATATTCCTTAAAAATTTTTTCGAAGGAGATAATAAATAGGAGATTTGTCCACGACTGTCTTAAACTTCCCCTACTATATATACTGGTTATACTTTTGATATAATTTGATAATTATTACGCTCCAAGTTATGCTGTCGGCTCTAGAGATTATAGTAGTGCTTGCGTAATATTTACAAAATACTTTTCCTAAAAATTTACGTAAACACAATCTAGTTGTGTGTATGGAATTAACAATAGAGTGGTAAAATATTTACCCAAGATAACTGAACGTAAAAATGTAATAGTAACAGTTTCAAAGAGAGACAGTGTTTTGCGAAATTTTGTGATTGCGCACAGCAATGTAACTGTTACTGAATTATGATTAAAATTTGTGAATAAATATTGAAAGATTATTATCGTTTCAATGCACTGTATAACTTGCCCGAAAGAAAGAAAAACACCTGCGGCTGAGTTGATTGCCAGCTTTGAACGCGTGCATCAACATAATAAATATTATCTGTGCATATCGCGCGCACGCTTTTTACTAAAGCAAACAATAACATCATGAAATGCTGGGCAATCCGTTAATTTTATAAACAGATCAATAGAGTACCTAAGCGTTTTCATACTAGAGATGGCACCTAAAACCGATACTATTGCATAAACAGTTCACCTATGCGAATGTGTTTGCGCAATTGGAAGCGCCAGTTTGCGCAAACAAACATATGTTATAGATAATCAGGTTTCAGTATAGACACGAAAGTGGATAAACTTCATTTCACGTCAACATATTAACACAATCAATGGAGTATTTTCATTTCTGTAGAGGGAAATACGGTTTTTTGCTTGAAAATTGTCCAAAACAATTATATTGGTATTTAATAAGTTGCAAAAAGTATTCAAAACGACCTGACGTAAATAACATTAGCCATGAATAATACACACTGCTCTAATAAAAGTATATTCCCGTAGATTTATTGCAAAACCCAACACGTCCACATTCAATATGAAATAGATCTCCCCGAAAATCCGTTTCCGTCTGACATCTGTTTTGACTTATGTCTTTTGGTTGTGTTGTAGCACCACAATATGAATATATATAAACACATAAATTTTACCGGATGTGCTGGTGGGTAAGCAGAAAGAAAAATATGGAAACTGTGGTAGTTCTGGAGTTATGTTAATGCCTATTTTTTTTTTACCAAAAGGTGTATTTGTTTTTCTTTTTGAATGTAATAAACTGTTGCTTATTTATATGTATTGTTTTTATTAGATGTCTTTTTGAGTTTGATAAATGCAAATGTCTCTTTTGTTCTACCTTTTAAGTTGTTATTTCCTTAATCTTATGGCTTAATACTTATTTCGAACTTAATTATTAGAATGTTTCCCGCATCGACGTCATCCTTCGCCAGAAACATTTGTAAGAGCCGTGTATCGACTTTGAGAGACAGGATCAGTAATTCCGCGGATCCCGGCGTAATTACAACAACCCTCGCGCGGGCGGTAAATGTGTGCCAAGCTACAGTGCATCAAATTTTAAAAAGGCGTTTCAACGCCGAGAAGTCGGATTTTACGTCAGTAATCCTATTTACGGACGAATGTACATTTACCAATGATGGTATCTTAAATTATCACAACATCCACCACTGATCGTATGAAAACTCCGATGATATTAACCAAGGCTCCTCGCAAGTTAAGATATCCGTCAATGTTTGGGCAGGACTAGTAGGCGATCAATTACTTGAACCACATGTACTCCCAGGATGGTTAAATGCGGAATTTTATTTACAGTTTCTTCAAAATAAATTGCCTGAATATATGGGCGACATACCATTAGCGACACGCCTACAATTATGGCTAATGCACGATGGAGCACCCGCGCATAGTAGTAGGGTTGTTCGACAATTTTTAAACCGGACATTCCCACATTGGATTGGATATCCTTCACCCCTTTTTTTATTTCGTACTATACAATAATAACCCTGTATACACATATATACAAGGTAAGTTTTTCTTTCATTATTTGTATAGGGATCGCGAAAACCATAAGAGATGTGCATTGATTAAATGGAGGAAGATTCGTATCTTTACAAGCCTAATCCAGATACGCTTTTGTCCATTTAAGGTAATGCATGGTTTATAGATATTTGCAAAAAAAAAAGAAATTCATCGAAACCTTTGTGACTCGTTTATTTGTAAATTTTGAATATTGTTTTTAGGGATTTTAATTTCAAGTAACGACATCTTCTTAAACTTTTAATTTTGTTTAGCATTTTGGTGTAAGGATGCAAAGTATAATTTTTTTAAATGTAAACCATAGTTGGCTATGACATATTCTAATAGTGTACTTTTTTTCTGTTTGATGTAAGGGTCGTAGCACCTATTTTAATAAATAACAGCACAATACACTATTATTATGTTTAATAAAAATCATATCTTGCCATGGAAAACGTGATATAAGCAATTGAAGCGTTATGTTTACTTCATCATTGACAGTTCGTTCATTAGGGTGATTACAGTTGGTTTTGTCAGTGGTTTAGTTGCTTTAGAAAGTTATGGTGTATACAAATCTCGACAAATTTAATATGACCGAATGTTACATTATTTTTGTAAAAAAAAATAAATAGTCAACAAGCCGCCAAACGCTATTTTTTTATTGTATTTTGGTCGACTTCAACCATGGTTAGACACCTTCAAGAAGTTATACACCAATCGAAAAGAGTTTGGAAATTTTGGGAAACCCAGAATAAGGGTAATATTGGTGAAAACATGCAGATAAATATTTTAGCTGCTGTTAATCACAATCCATCAACATCAACACGGCAAAGTGCACACGACACTGACCCAGTAGTGAGAATTTTATCAAAATATGAATCCCATCTTCATAAAAAATTAGTTGGCCAAACTATAGACCGACAAAACACGTTTTGTACACTGCGCCATGTTCAATCGCTATAATGAACATCTGTGGGCCCAAAGAAATCCTCACCGTTTAGAAGAAAGACGATCCCAGATTAAGTTTGGTCTCAACTTATGGTGTGGTGTTATTGGTTCGCAGCTTGTTGGGCCATTTATTTTTAATGAAACTTTAACTGGAAATTGATATTTGCAGTTTCTTAGGGAAGATTTCGTCAATATGCTAGATGAATTATATTTATAGACCCATACAAACTAACGGTAGTTTCAACACGCCTCACTACGAGGAACAGGTCAAAAGAGATATAGATAAATTATTACCAACCTCGTGGATCGGCAGAAATGGTCCTGTTTTATGGTCTGCACGTTTCCCAGATCTTTCATCATCTTTCTCTTTGGAGGAATAAAAGATCTCGCATATATGCGATCATATTCAACTCAAAAGGAGCTATTAGAAGCTGTTATTAATGTATTTGACAGGTTAGATGGGTGCAGAATTAGCAGAGCTATTAACTCAGTATTGAAAAGGTATGCTGCTGTAATTTATTAAAATAAGTGCTGCGACCCTTACATCATTGCTAGCAGAAAAAAATGCACTTTTAGAACATGCCATAGCCAACTATGGTTTCCATTTAAAAAAATATACTTTGCTTTCCAACTGAAAAATGCAAAATTCAAAATTCAAGTAGTCTTTGTCTGTCGGGTTGCCTATACAATTATTCAATGTATTTCGCAATAAACTGAAAGAATGTTATGAACGATAACTTAATATTTTGACTAACGGTATCAAACCTAGTGTTATCCAGAATATATCGTTTAAGATACATAAGTTAGGAAATAGTATAATATCAATTGCTTCCGGTTTTGCTGCATGTGTCTCTAAGTGTTTATACAGCATACTACAAAGAATATATGATCTACCACATACGAGTGTAATACGGATTGATCGACGAGTATATTTTTACGTGGGTAGGGGAATCACCCAAACAGCAGAGCGTTTTACCGGCTCAACATAAATAATATTCAACGAGTCGACAGTAAATCGGCTTACCTCACCGCCTATTGCGTCCGGAAATCTGGGATCAGCCTCGTTCCTAGACAGATGAACAGGCTCTAGGGTACGGGCGACGTAAGCCGGTACACTAACGCCACCGCTTTTTAACCTCTGAACCGTCGTGGTGGTGGCGCCGATTGCTGCGTCTACTTTGGATTCCGGTCCCAAATATAGGGACAGTTGATCGGAGCAGCTTCGGCTTGGCAGGTACAATCTGAAATGGAGGATTTATGATTGTAAAAATATCTCCTCTTTTATGATAATATACAATTATTTATTGTATTACTTATTATATTTCCAAATATGCGAGTTACCGCTGGTGTATTCGAAGAATTTGTGAATGCTAAAACAATTGAAAAGGGTCCTTTCTTGCAATGTTATTGCGGTAGGATAACGGAATTGAAATCATATCATTAATATAGCAATGAAAATTTTAGAGAACTGAAAGAAAACTGATTTGTTACACTAATATTCTTTCTCATAAATGTTGTAACGAACTAATGCATTTATTATAAATGCATAATTGCAAGAACCGACCATACACTACATTTTGATAATAAAAGAAGAGAAATAAAGAAAAATTATATGATACCCATCAGAGGCACGTACATAAAGAAACAATATCTTTTCTAATTGTTTGCATTCTAATCAAAAGAATTAGTAATGTACCATCGAAGCCAAAAGTCTTGGCTCAAGCTTCACATGAATAGAGATAGAATCATTGTATTATTTAACAGAAAATTAAACGATTTTTGAGGGGATGTTTCACCCCTTCAAAGTGAATTTCCTATGATAAAAATGATGTATCTCGGTACATATGAACATACTTTACATTTATACAAAGTTTGGTCAAAATGTAAATTTTATCTGTCAATGTCACCAACCTAAAAAAAAAAAACAGTAGTAGGTATACCGAGAAATGATGATTAATACTGCAAGCACATATGAGCGTTTTTATAAGTGTATTGAAACGTCAATTACAAAAAAATCTAAATTAGCAAAAAATAATATACTACGTGGGGCAAAAATGCCATAATGTGAACGTGTCATAATTTTTGCAAATGGCGTCAAATGTCATTGTGCTTTGACATTTATATTGTAGATAAATAGAGAATTAGTTAACAACAAGCACACTGGAGAATTTCCAATTAAGTGGTTATGTGAACAAACAGAATTTGCGTTTCTGGGACACGGAGAATCCCCACTGTTTGTTGCCGCATTTGCAGTGAAAAAGTGATTGGCCTTTATTTATACGGCACCACCGTAACCGTAACTGGTGAGCGCTACAGAGAGATATTAAACGAGTTATTTGCAGCAACTTGCTGAATTGGGTCTGGAGCTTTGTTGGTTCCAGCAGGACGGAGCAACCGCTCACAGGCGTCGGGCAACAATGGAGATTTTGAAACACCAATTTCCGGGCTGTGTAATCTCCCGTTTGAAATCTGGCGTTTATCAGTACAAACCACAAACTTTGCAAGTCATGAAAGCCAACATTGAAGAAGAAATCACCAATTTGGGGCCACTTGTCTTGCAAGCAACAATTAAAAATGTCGTCAAACGAGCACATTTGGAGCATCAACTTAGGAGGTGGTGATTTGACCGATATCATTTTTCAACTTAATGTCATCAATTTTACACCTTCAAATAAACTTTTAGTTAAAACAGAGCCTAATATTTCTTATTTTTAACAAAATGGCACCGAATTCACATTATGACATTACTTTTGCCCCACCTTGTCCTAGAAAGTTTTTGTATTTTTTTTATTTGTTTATTTGTATATGTATAACTTTTAAATGTTTTCAAAATATATAGCTGATTCTAAGCAACAAAAATACTATTAATTTCCTAATTTAACCGATTTCATGTCTTTATAAAAACAATATTGACTATGGTTAAACCTAAATTAAATTTGATTCAGGACTCAAAATCTAGGTTATTGCATTATTTAGTTTCAACTCATCCACTTATACTGCACAGCGCCTGCCTGTGGCTCTTAACACGAGATTGCGCCGGCTATAAAACTGGCGAGTTGGTTCATTCACTCACTTTAATAAAAATAAAATTTACTACGGGTGATCTATTGCCTTTTCGGCGATAGATAGAACTAATTCAGTGCTGAAGTTGTGCCTCCACCTCACACCAGAATCGCAATTACTTTCCGCGGGCAAATGCTGGTCGGGCGATAAGAATTCTTTTGTAGATTCTTCTTTCGCGCCAGAGGGCAGACGTTAAAGGTATTGTGACTAGGGGTGCGCTTTTGTGTGTGGCGGGATCTTTTACTGGATTCGCGTTATCCGTTTGATAGGGAAGGGCGATACCCGGATGACTGCCGGATACGAGGTTTGTACGAAGGCCATTTGTTTGAACTACCGCGTATGGAAGAATGGAGAGAACAGGAATTTCTTTGCCATTGTGGAATGTTTTGTTCGGTCGGTGTGGTATGGTCGTCTGCATATAAATTGAATCTCCATTTGTGAGAATGACTCTGCCTTTCTTTAGTGTTCTTTTCGATTAGTACAATTAAAAGGAGAAATTCATTACTTAATTACTTTTAAAGTATTTTCAGAGACCTTTTCTTTATTTGCAGAATTAGGTTCACATCTTTGTATCACAATCATAAAATAAAACTTCGCTTACAAATATTATCAAAAACCCTTTGTGCAAAGCTCATTTGTTATTTATTTATATTAAAAATATCTCAACCCTATAGGATTTGCATATGAAGACTATCGCCCATTGAAGTTTATGGTTTCGCTAAATGCAGCAGAACATCTAATAGTTTAGGTGTCATCCTGCAGAAATTTTGCGCACAAGTGCGTTAATATATTTCTAAAGGACTTTTGTCGCAATACATATCTTGAGTTGATCACACTGGTATCTGACCATATTAGGATTAGTTGTCCGACGCTTCATAAATTTAAGGTTGTAACGTGTTGTTTTGTGGGAAAATCTATTTTAGTATAAATTTTACGTCGATCCTTAATTTATCATTAATTTTTTTTTATTTGATCGATTTTCCCATAGTTCGGTAATGTTGCATTGCATTTTGATTTAATTAAGCTTTTTATTTGTTCTTGTTTTACCGTGCATACGGTACGTCCGTTCACGCACGCCTGACCCCCATTATTGTGATCGAGTGGGGGGAGGGGGAAGGGGGGGGGGGGGACCGTTGCAGGGTATATAAACCGAGTGATTGGCAGGCTCAGTCACTTCAGTTCATTCCTGCTCTGCGATTTCGGCGCCGGCAAAGTTTCTGGCACGACGCAGACCGTCCCCGCCTCTAGCTGTGATTTCGGGGACAGTAAAGCATCTGACACGACGCAGAGTGCCCCCTAGCTGACCGTTCTCGTCTCCAGCTGCGATTTTGGCGCCGGCAAAGTATTTGGTGCGACGAGAACCTCTCACTAGCTGTGATTTCGGCGCCGGCAAAGTATCTGGCACGACGCAGACCGCCACCCCCAGCAGCGATTACGGCGCTGGCAAAGTATTTGGCACAACGCATATCGTAAACCGCCCGCGTACTTTTTGTCCCGACCTGGTATATAGATCTTTCATGCTTTAAATTACTCGGTTAGTTAAATATTCAACAAGAACTCATCTTAGAAGCATTAAGTTTTTCCTGAAATGTCAATTACAATAAAAATGTTAAGTTTCAATTGTCGAAATTTGAATTTAGTGTTAATTTGGAATATCAGTGTGAGGAATCTACCATATAATTCCCTAAATTACCAAAATTATTATTTTGTTGTTAAAAAATATGATAAAGTACTCGTTTCATTCTTCTTCATCTTTCTAGACTCGTCCTTGCAAACTTGGACTCGTCTGATAAAACTGCTCTTATGAAACTAATCCTTTAGTATAGGTATATACTATTTCACATATTCTACTATAGAAAAAGATGCAATTATAACTAAAAAAAGAAAAAATAAGTTTATTTATATATATATTTATAAAAAAGTTGCTATTTAATAGACAATATATATTTTACTCTAATAGACAATATATATTTTACTTTCAGAAATATAAATAATATCCCTGTCAGAGCTATCCTGTATCTCTGAAATGGCTAAGATGCGGACCGTGGCCCCCTACGATGTTTTGTTCAGAATTGTGTTAGGTACCTTCAATGTAAATTTGGCAGTTGATTCCGGGATACTCTGTATAGCTTAGTCGTTAATAAACGCCAGCAAATTTACATAATAATCCCATCACTGTGCATAAAAAAGTACCACTTTTTTCTATTCCATGTCTCTGGCTTTTTGTTAACTTGTGTTTTTTTTTAGGATCTTTTAATTAAATTCTACCAGGAAAGACGTAATTAGCGCAAAATTAATCCCTTAAAATCGTTATCGACCATTGGCAGAAGGTCCATTCTCTGATCTGTTTCATATAAAGAAAACTTAATTAAAAACGTCCGGCACTGTTTTCACTTAAAATACAAGAAAAAATCCATCAGTAATTTCCCTTTTGTATTTGAGCTGGAGTAAGCTATTGTGCCCGGCGAATTGGGGTAGAGAGGTTTCCCGAGGCTATTTTCAGACTTTTATGTGTAATGATTCTCATCATAACCGTTTTTACTGCGAGCTCGTATAATTTAGTCGCGAATATTCTACGGGGGATCATCAGATAATAACACGGAAGTGTTGATATTACCAGATCTCCACATCTTGCAGTCTATTTTATAGGTTAGGACCGTCGTTACGTGAATGTAATAAAAGCATCGCTTATTTGGTGATAAAGTTAATGATCCTTATGGATAAAATGACGACTTTTTCTATATTCTGCTTTTCGTTATGCAATGTCAGTATTAAAATTAATTTTTTTATAGTTTTGTGGACGTTACCATTCTTTTTAAATTTTGTACATCTTCGAATGCTTTGAAACAAAATGATAGCTGTTAACATTGTAGACTAAAGTAAAAAAATCATTCAAGGGTACTTAATATGTTATATACGATTACTGAATTGACATTTTGGATTAGGTATACATACACTAACACAATAATATTCTTTATTTCTGTAAAAGTAGTGCTACCATTAAAGAATAGATAATAATAGATAGCTAATGAATAAGTCCGTTTGAAAAAAAAAAACCAGGGTTAAGACGGACAAAACAATTACTAATAATAATATAAATATGGCTACGCAGAATACTATGGTATATTAAATAAAACCTTTTTATCATTGTATCTACATATTAGGGGAAATCCAAGGTTATAATCTGAAATACGAGTACCTGGTACCTACGAGGACTGTTTGATGAATACCCGGATTAGAGATGACAACGCAACTTTTTTAGGTTTTAACAATATTTTAAATATAATCCCCTTTCAACTCGATACACTTTTCACAGTGGTGCGGCAACTTGTTTAACCCCTCCGTATAGTACGACTATTGTTGGCCTGCAAAATACTCTTCCGCGGCGGCGATGACTTCCTCGTTAGACCCGTACTTCTTTCCGGCAAGCGATCTTTTAAGGTTTGCGAACAAAAAGAAGTCGCATGGGGCCAAATCCGGGGAATACGGAGCATGGAGGAGCAATTCGTAGTGCAATTCGATCAATTTGGCTGTGGCGACTGCGTAGGTAAGAGTCGGTGCGTTATTGTGGTGGAAGAGCACTTTTTTCTTCGCCAAATGTGGTCGTTGTTTCTTCAAATCGGCATTGAATCGGTCCAATAAATCGACGTAGTATGCTCCTGTGACTGTTTTTCCCTTTTCCAAATAGTCAATGTGGATCCCACTTCGCGCGTCCCAAAAACCGGTGGCCATCACCTTTCCGGCTGAAGGGACGGTGTTCCCCTTTTTTGGAGCACGTTCACCAGGTAAAACCCATTGCTTCGATTGTTCTTTGGTCTTTAGTGTGTACCGATGAATCCATATCTCACGACGGTCACGAAACGACGTAGAAAATCCTCCGGATTTGGATTAATTAGGGCCAAGCACGCCGTTGAAGTAGTCTCGCGATTGCACTTGTTCTCCGGTCTGAGTAAACGCGGCACCCATCGCGCGGACAGCTTTCTCATGCCCAAATCTCGTGCAGAATACGGCTAACGCGTTCAGTTGAGATGTCTGCCATGTTCGCCAATACGAGATCATGGATTTTGTCCACGATTTCCTCTGTGGTAGCTGTTTTTGGGCCACCTAGACGCAGTTCATCAAAAACCGACGTACGACTACGGCGAAACTCTGCGAACCAATGGTAGACGGTTGTACGGGAAGGTGAATGGGTCCCAGAAACACCATCGAGGATGGGCTTCATTTCCTCGCAGGTTTTGCCACTCAAAAACAAGAATCGGGTCATAGAGCGATACAGCTCTTTTTCCGTGGTCGCAAAAAACACTTACACGATGTTTTGAAATGGCTGTCAAAACAAAACTAAGCGTCCGATTGTCACCAGGCGGGCTAAAAAAGGTTACATTAAATGATGGTACACTTATTTTGGCTCAGTAGCGCCACCTATCTTCCAATCCGGGTATTCATCGCAAACAGCCTTCGTATTCGATGTATTTTTATAGCTATGTAAATATAAATAATTTAAAATAAAACACTAATACATAGTACATCGGACAAGTATAATCTTTAAATTGCTACAAAAAGCGTCTATCGACACATCACCGACCACCTGCGAAAAAGCAAAAATATCTGGCCGAACTTGTGCTCTGCGAGTCTCGTATTTATCAGTAAATGTGAGATACGCGCTATTTAGAATAAATTAATTTTTAACTATGGGTAGCGCAGTTACAATTTAAATCATCTAGCTGAAATTATCTTTAGTTAAAATCATCTAGTTCAAATTATCATTAGGTAACATTATCAAGATTGGAATCATCTTCTGTTAAAATTATGTAGTTTGAAATTATTTATAGTTAAAATTATTCATGGTTGTATAGTTAAAATTATTTATAGTTAAAATCATCTATAGTAAAAATTATCTACGAATAATTTTCGAGTATTCATCTAGATAATTTTGTAGTTAAATAATCAACTTGAATAATTTTATTCGAATAATGCCCAACTCTGGTAAGTACCCTAGTAATTCATAATTCATCGAAAAAGAGTCGCCTGTATTTCTAAATTTCGTATATAACAATCACAGAAGTTACTAGAAGCGAAGTTACTTGTTTTATTGTATACGGAAGTTTATGTAAACTTATCCCATGAATATCTAATGAACCAGTTGCAGTGTTTTCGTCTAGAAGGAATTTGTTGGATAAACTTTGGCGATTGTAAATCAGATAGCATTGTGTAGCTTATGAATATATCAAAGTTATATTAAAATACTTTAATTAATTTTTTAAAAATTTTGAAAATATATATATGATGGCTTAACACCCTTTGTGGGGTTGTACCGCTTATATAAGCTTTATAGATCCATTTCAGATTGGGGTGGATCAATCTCCATTTTCTTCCTCTAAATCGTTCTCACTATTTGTCCCCATAAGTTTCTGTCTTCTACCTTCTTCTTCCATTTGTCAAATCCGGCGTCTCTTAGATCTTCTTCCACCTCCTTCAACCATCGCGTTTTTGGTCTTCCTCTTGCTCTTTTGCCTCCCGGTTCCCACTCCAGCATCGTAATATATTACTGCTCCCGGTACTGCTCTCCACACATGTCCCAGCCATTTTACTCTGTGCCTTTTAATTCATCTCACTATGTCCTCGCCTCCCAATTCTTGTGCTATTTAATCATTCCTTCTTATTCTGTACTCATTATCTCCTATCTTTACAGGTCCTAGAATTGTTCTCAATATTTTTCTTTCTATACGATTCTTAAGTCCTCTTCGTCTTTTTTGTAAGTGTCGTTGTTTCGGCTGCATACGTCATCGTCGGTCTTATCAATGTTTTGTAAATTGTTAATTTAGTTTTCTTTGTAAGTAGCTTACTTCTTAAAAGTTTTTTATTAGCATGGTAAGCTTTATTTACTATCATTTTTCTTTCTGTAGTTTCTATTTTATTGTCTCTGTCTTTTGACAACATCACTCCTAGGTACTTGAATCTATCCACCTGCTCAAATTCATAGTCCCCTATCTTTAATTTAAAACAGATTTACTCAACTAAAAATAAAGTGAAGTGGAATTTGATGCTATGAATTAAAATATTTCTAAGTCATAAACTTTGTTATTTTAAATGAAACACCATTATTACATTTTTGATTTCAGTATAAAATTGTATGAAGATTACAACCAGGATTTATTATCTAACAACTGATTGACACCCAATGTCTCGTAACAAAACACTTAAACCAACATTTGAATGACAAAATCAAAAATTCCTATGTTAAACCACACCAACTCAAATATCTCTCTACTCGAATAATTTACTTCGCAGTTGTTTCTGCTCGATAAAACAGTTTTAGCTTTCAGAATTATTTGCTTTAATTTTCTAAGTAAACATTGTAACTATCTACATCTCTCGATAAGCCGTAGAGATTGGATCTGCACTCAGTATCTAACTATATGTACTTACCGAAAACCATCCGCACCGACCGCAGACGAAATACAGGTTGCCAGTTCCCACAGGACGTGGTCCTTAGTGGGTTTCAGCTGCAGGCTGTGCGTCAGATCCTGTAGCATTTGCCGCTTGTCAGCGTGAACGCAGAATTTCCATCTTGACAGACTGGTTTTCCGGTTGTTTTTGGCGGACGATTCGGGTTTCTTCTTCAGCCGCTGCGACCGTCTTATTATCCAACGTTCCAGTTGTTCGAGTTCGACTTCCTCCATGACGAAGCGTTCGAGGAAGTCGGGGTGCGATCGTAGATAATTTGAGACTTGATCGGCTGGAACAAATATAAAATATCAAACAAACGAAATTAATTAGCGAAACAATGCGCAAATATAATATTGTGTTAATTCTTTATCTTTGTTTTAATTCGTTAAATTAGAATTCGTTCTATAGCAGTAACAGTTCGATGTTCATAACGTTAAAATTAAATATCCTGCAATTGATTTTAAATTGAAAGTTTTTTAATCACATGTCAATACATAAGCTATGTATTGTATCAGCAAAATTTGGGTATATACACGGTGGCCAGAAAAATGCGGACAAACACCACGCAGGCCAAATCTTTGTTTAATTCTGAGTTGACAATCTTAATTGAGAAAAGTAGTACAGTGTTTTCTTAAGTCACACGTGCAGCTTAAAAGAATTGTAAATTTGGCAACACCTAATCAGACAAGTACTGTGGCAGTAATCATTTAATTATTTACTATAAATCAGGTAAATACGCAAATTAGCAAGAATTTTATGTTAACATGGATAAAAATTTTATTGAAATTTAAAGATAATATGAAAAAATTATAACAACTGTTCAAATTGGTAGCCATCAGTTTCCAGACATAATTCCAATCTTCGAGGAAGCGAATTCAAAACGCGCTCCAACATATCGGGGGTGATTAATCGAACTGCCGCCGTAATTTTATTAATTACATCCTCTTCGTTAGCGGGAGGCGTTGCATAGACCTTTTCCTTCAAAAACCCCCAAACAAAAAAGTCCAGAGGATTAATATCGGGGGATATTGCTGGCCATGCTAGTGGACCGTTACGCCCTATCCACCGATTCGAAAAGTGTTCGTTTAACCAATCCCTCGAAATTCTGGCATTGTGAGCGGGTGCCCCGTTATGCATGTACAACATGTTGGGTCTCAAATTCAATAGAATATTATCCAGTACTTCTTCTAAAACGTTAACGTACTGAATTCCATTTAGACGATTTGGAAGAAATATTGGTCCAACAACTCGGAGATTTAAAATCCCCAGCCAAACATTTACCGAAAATCTTCTCCGATGTCCAATTTCTCTTACTGCCTTGGGATTTTCGTCCGCCCAAAAATGAAAATTATGGCTATTAAAGACGCCATCTCTCGTAAACAAGCATTCGTCGCTCCAGAGAATGTGCAATAAAAAGTTCGGCTCTTCTTGAATCCTTTGTAAAACATTGTTACAAAACATTCTTCTGTGTACATTATCGCTTACATTCAAAGGCTGCACCTTCCTTGCATGAAACTGACGCAGAAGATTTTGAGATAGTGCTGAGTGCACTGTTGTTTTGCTAGGAATATTCAGTTCCTGAGCTATTTGTCTTGTGCTGGACGTCGGATCTTCGTAAACAGCATCCAATATTTGCTCTTCTAATTGAACTGTTCGACGCTCTCTGGGTCTACCGCTGTTACGATAATTCGGTATAAAGGTGCCAGTTTCTCTAAGTCGCTGATCCAATCTACGGAACGTGTTGGTGGATGGATGTCGCCGTTGTGGATACCATATTTCATATTTCTCTTTTGCTAAGTTTACGTTTCCATTGTAAAATCCGAATACCATATACATGTCGGCGTATTCTCCAAAGGTAAACATTGTTCAGTATTAAGAACAGCATAAAATGTTTACCTTATTTCAACAGCCAAATGTCACATGAGAAACGTCAAAAATGGACAACTACTTATTACTTTTAAACAAGCAGCCTTACAGTACCACGTTGCCATATGTACTTTAATTTCAAAAACGCCAATGAAGAAATGTTAAAAATGTAAACCATTGGTATTAATCGATTAGTTACACCAATGCATTTGAGATAATTCCATTTCTAAATTTCACCACAATGATTTTACATAGATAAATTTGACAAATTTTGCTAAATTTTAGCCGTACATCTTAAGGTTTGATGGTCTCGTATGCCTTAAGGAAGGACCGTATAACTTTTTTGGATTAAGATTATCGTCTCAGAAGTGAACAAAGAATCGTTCTACCTGGCGATTATCCGCCTTTTTCTGGCCACCGTGTATGTGAATGCAATCATTGTATTTGGCTTCGTCTATAATTTGCACATTTCCATTCTAATTTCAAACTTGTCAAACACCTCTGATATGATCACAGAGTTAATTTCCATTAATAATTTTTCATAAATAAAATTCTGCTATATATTAATTTATTGTGAATTTACGATTACGTATAGACTTAATATTACGAAAAGATCTCCAAAATCTGTTGTCTTATCACTTTTTAATTTACTACCGCATGAAATAGCATCCTTGAATAATGTCAAAACTTTTAAAAAGCTTGTCCACTCTCTTTGATTTATCACTGCGTCTACTCCGTTGAGGACTTTATTGCTTTCTTTAAGTGAATTGTGGCATTACTTTTATTTTGTTACATATTTGTGTTAATTGTATTAGTTTTTTGACATGCTCAATACACTTTTTGTGTCGATTGGATTCAACATGTTCATCTATCTATCATTCCGAGCGGATTAAATGTAACTTACTCTATTTTGTAACTATATCATCAAATATCTAATTGCTGCTGGAGTAAAATATTACCGGATGTTCATCTGTCGATTTACTAATCAATCACTGGAATTAATTAAGTTTCGCACGAGCGAATCCGTGACATTCCAATCCGGTTATAATTGAGTTACTCGAATGGAGATCGCAACGAGAAAATTGCCGGATTCGTTTTTCGCATTTTTATCATATATTTCGCGCGAAATATCGCCAATAAAGGGACGCGAACGGCAGGGTATTATGTGGGAGTTCACAGTCGGGATCGCAGGTAGGCACGTCGGTCGTGGGGTTGATGGATTCGATTTTATTACCTGTGGCGTGTAAGGGGGGCATGTTGGCCGACGACGTCGTGGACGTGGTTCCAGCTGCGTTGACGTCATTTTTCACCATTTGGGATCCTGAAACAATATATTTATATCGGTGAATCTAGTGTCGCATTAAAAAGAATTTATGAGATACGAAAGGTGGGAAGTTAATGCTACTTATTAATTTATGGCGGAGGGATTGATTTCAGATTCTCTTTTGGTGGGTTTTTTCGGTCGTAATTTTTGCTGAGTTATTTTTGAAGTGAAGAGATAAAGTATTTTGTGATTGAAAATCATTAAAAAGAACCGTCGCGGTTATTTTTAGGAATATACCAGACATGTTTGGAAGAGGATTCGACTTTGCGTCTTTCTTTGAACATTGCCTATTGACTCTCAGCCAGCTACGGTTAAATGGAAATTATTTTGGTCCCATATTTTTAATTATATTCTACCAATAATGAAAATATATTGCTACAAAACTTGTAAATAAATCTTTTAATTTTTAATTAAATTTTAAACACTGTTTTTATTCTCCTATCATCCACTTATATCTATTATACTCTCATTAACTCCAAAGATATGCTAGAACTCAAATGTTAGAGGGCAAGAAAGTTAAATTTATCCCACCACAGGGTTTTAAGTACACTGCAAACGAAAAGGATTATAATTTTCAGTTAACCTCGGGACGTGGGAGGGTCACGTCAGATCGTTGAGCCGCCGATTATTATATTAATATAGCTTATAACATTAAAGTATCTTTAATGTGACTGTACTAGTTATTTGTTAGTGATGATTTTGTCCTACATTGAATAAAAAAGACAACAATTAAACGTAAATTTGATGAACAAAGAAATGAATCTTCTAAGGATTCCCTCAGGGTAAGTAAGTTCTTTACTATCCCAGATACACAATAATAAAATTTCTAGAATCTTAATCCAAACTAAAAACTCGTATTTCTCGTTTTTAATATCATAAATAGAATTGAAATCTCCCGCTAAATTCCCGTCATAAAATCAATCAATAATGTACAACTAGATCAATATCAACTTAAACCGCTTATGAAATTAACCCACAGAATCAAATACCACCTCACATAAACAAATTTACTAGATTTACTGTTATCACTCAATTAAATATAACCTAACATTCCCTCTATGCCTTTGATGCCAGTTATAAATTCAAAAGATAAATAAAATCGCTTACTTCAGGTACGAAAACTGCTCTAGTATAATCCAAATAATAATTCCATATTCAAAACAATCATTCCAGCTTGCAAATGGTGTTTCAACGATCTCACAGCAAACTGGCTCGAATATAATTCTTCAACAACCCCGGGATTAGATGAACGCTACCCCAAATCGCGAAATCGCTGGATTCCCATCATCTTATACACGTAATACTCTCATTCTTGTAAGTAAATTTGAAAAGTTTATGGACTTAAATTGTGATAGATATTACAAAATTCTATATAAATATACGAAAAGCAACTACACTCAGGAAAAACCGAAAAAGAAGTCTCCCACATTCGTTTTCAACAACTCAATATCTCCTAGACAAAAAGGACCCCGGCAACGATGATAGAAATCGTTTCCAACGATACGACAGCATAGAAAACCCTCGTCGAACATTAATTGGAGGACACACATATGCCCTAAAATCCATGGTTACAAGCATTAATTGAATTAGATACGAAATAGGTAAGTTTTTAGTTTAAATTATTACATACGTTGACAAAATAAAGAAATAAAAATACATTTACATAAACAATTTTATAGTCGATATTATGATTCTGTGGGTTTTGTTTTCAGGAAATAACATAGCAATATATAACTATTTATTTTTTATTTATAATATTTATCTGTGTTCTGATATTTTCATGGAGGAGAACATTATAAATTTCCTTTTAAATGCTGAGTTTGTGTGTATAAACAGAGCTTTTACTACCTACATAAACTCTTATGAGCACTTACGTATTATATATATATTTTTTTTTCAAATACAAACAGACTGGCTCATTAACGATTTTTATATTCAAACATTTGTTTGTCGTAACTCAGTCAGAGATAAACCTTCTTTGCATTATATATTCTCGGTAATGGATTTTTTTTATTGTTTCGACAAAAAAATACTCGATAAACATTGTATTAGGTAGGATATTTATGTAGGGTATTAAAATAATGAAGTCAAAAAAAGGAATATATAAAATTAAATGATTAAAAACAAAACAGACAAATACAATTATAAGATCACATTAAGAAAGACAGTCCTCCATGCTGTAGAACACCTTCTTCATCAACAGTGCCTTCACTTTTGGTTTAAATTTGGGAAGAGGCAAATCTTTCCATTCCTCCGTCAAGATATTGTACAACTTGCTCCCCGTGTAGTCGATCGCCTTCTGGGAGCAGGTCAGTCGCTGACTGGACGTGTGTTACTGTAGCCAAGATGTACGCAGATGGTAGTGTAAGTATATTTTGTTTAATGAAATATGTTTTGCAGCTGTCCGTAAATTTTAGATCGCACAGGTATCTAATTGCTCTCTTCTACAGAATAAAAATTCTGTGCTATTCTGCAGACGCCCCCCAGACGAGCAGACCGCAGCACACGTGGGCGTGGAAAGTTGTGAAATATGCGGCTTTGACTGTTGCATGTGTTGCAATATGTTTTAATCTCTTTATGGCGAACAGAGCAGATGACAGTCTCTTAGCCAAACTATCAATGTGCTGATGCCATCTCAAATATTCATCTACGTCAATGCCGACAAAGTTTGCTGTTGACGGGTGAGTCGATATTCTTGTTGTAAAGAGTAGATTTTGTGTTTTATTTGTGTTTATTTGTAATTTATTAGCAGAGAACTACACTTCAGCGTCCGCAATGGCAACCTCAGATTTACTATGTAGCATTTCTTGGACGGGATCCCTACATCTACACTATATATAGATCGCAGCTCCCCTAACATTAGCGGGGAGATCATTAATATAAGTGATGAAGAGCAGAGGACCAAGAATATAACCTTGTGGCACTCCACACCTCACCTCTTTTGGCTGAGATTGCAAGTTCTTAAATTCAGTCACCTGGATACGATCTGTTAATAATTTTAAAGCTAATCCTCTTACTCCATAATACTGTAATGTGTCGAGCAGAATATCGTGTCTTAGAATAAGATAGAGCGGAAAAGGGAAGTCGTAACTTAGTCCTTGTAATTGTAGTACACTTGTCAATTGTCACAATAATTACGTTTTAACAAGCAAAGCAACCTGCGTTTTAAGTATGTCTTTATTTCTTTAATTCTTTCATTTTAATGCTTTTTTAACCACAAATCGGCTGTTTTCATAGCTAAACAAGGGATTGTTGTTGGTGTAACCTCAACGTACAACTTGTAACTATTTTTGTTTTCTTTAGAAGAAAGAACTCTCCTAATTGCAAGTTACTGTCGTAATGGCAACCGGCAATGAGTTTATTCTGTCCAAAATTGCTTAAAAGAATTCTAAGCACATTAGTTTTCAAACTTTGCTGTTGATTACATGCAGCTAAAAAACTGAATTTACATTGAGTTTTGACGCTTCTCATTTTGGTCTTCTTTCTGAAATTATTTTGAAACGAACTGAGGAAGCAATCGCTAATAAATCATAGAATCATTTTAATGTACGAATTGTGTTGCTCTAAAAGCTCAAAGCTACCCATATCATGCAAATATTACTTGAAGATTTTCAAAGAATACGGCATTTCATTTGGAAGACCTCAAGTGGATAGATTCACTACGTGTGAAGCACTTATTAAAAAAAATGAAATCAAAAGCACTGAATGATAGTGAAAAGCGTGTAGCAGCAGTTGAACAAATGACCCAACTGCGTAGAGCAAAACATTTTTATAACCAGATGAAGATTGTTACTGAGTTCTGCCAAAAAGATCCGACCCTTGATGGAATATGCATAGACTATATGCAAAACCTGATGTTGCCTGTACTCCCCATTCAAGACATCTATTCTATCATTCTATTTTTACCAACTCACAGTTATTATTTGTAATATTGATGATTTTAAAACTGCCAAATCTTTGCTTTATATGAAGGATTAGGTG
Organism: Cetonia aurata; assembly: GCA_949128085.1. Taxonomy (NCBI): domain Eukaryota; kingdom Metazoa; phylum Arthropoda; class Insecta; order Coleoptera; family Scarabaeidae; genus Cetonia; species Cetonia aurata. Next base: position 10,535,214 of record OX421882.1, on the reverse strand, counting down.
AAAAGGGTCCTAATCAAGTACACTCCGCCAAAAAAGTATCGCATAATTTAGTTTTGAATCATAAAAATATCGCATAATCTTTGTTTGTAGCATAAAGTTGTAAATATACTTTAATGCGCTCTAAGATATAATTTCTATGATTGTTTAAATAAAATACAGGCCAAATAAAAACAAGAACTCATACTTGAGATTTTTATTAAAACAAGAAATTATAATTTTGGAAAGAAAAATGTCATAACAGTAGCTTTTAATACTGAGTATTGCCACCTCTGGCTCTTATGACCGCTCGCATACGGTTTGGCAGAAATTCGATTAACCTCCGCATATAAGCCTGATCCAAATTCTCCCACTCGTCACGGAGAGCATTTTCTAGTCCATGCAGGTCCGCTGGGCAACATTTTGGGTTCGTATCCGTCTGTGAAGGAGGTCCCACACGTGCTCGATAGGGTTCATGTCCGGACTTACCACAGGCCAATCTAAAACTGGAATACCAACATCGTTGAGGTATTCCTGGACGATTATTGCAACATGCGGTCGTGCATTATCGTGCATTAACATGAATTCGTTTCCTATAATTGGCGCATATGGTACTACATGTTCTTCTAAAATTTCCGTTATATACCTGTGGGCAGTCAGTGTACCTCTGTCTACTGGTACTAACTCTGTACGACCTGTTTAACAGATGCCTCCCCAAACCATAATAGAGCCACCAGCGAAATTAGGTCTAGGTCTGATATTACACTGCGAATAGCGCTCACCGTCTCGTCTGTACACTGAGATACGCCTATCTGAGGTGTAAAGACCAAATCTTGACTCATCTGTGAAGAGTATATTGGCCCAGTCATTAATGTTCCAATTTACTTGTTCTCTGGCAAACCTTAAGCGAGCCACTCGGTGGTTCCTAGTGAGACGAGGGGCTGTTACAGCTACTCTAGCTCTTAATCCACTCTGTCGTAACCTATTCCGAATAGTTTGAGTACTCACACGAGTATTTCTGACTCTAGCCATCAAATTAGCAACGTATGCTTGAGATCGTCCATCTTCGATTAAAGCAACTATAGTAGCCACTTGTTCTGAAGTTAAATTGCTCATTTTAGTTTTAAAAGCGTTGGTACAGAACTCTGACTTCGCACTTTAAAATTTGTCCGTATAGGAAGACTTTCAATAAACAACTGAACAAACCTTACACATATGCATTTTTCTAAATGTGTTCTTTTAGAAAAAATAAAGTAAAAACGCTAAGTTCCATTATTTTGTTAGTGTTTTTATAGTTCACATACACGAGGCAAACTTTTTGTGAACGTATAAAAATATCTTGGTTCATAAATGCCCTTTTTTAGTTTATGCGATACTTTTTTGGCGGAGTGTATATTCATTTATTGTCAACGCCATAATGAAGGAAAAGTTTATATCTGAAGATCAAAAATCATACTATATTATTGGAATGTTCGCTGCTTTTGTAGCAATGGAACGTTTCGACACAGTGGAGCAATATTTTCCCATTCTTGGACATTCATATATGCCTTGTGATCGCGATTTTGCTATCATTAAAATAAAACTGAAGAAAATTGGCAGAATGTACACACCAAAACAACAATTGGAATCCAGTAGCAAAAACAACTTCAGAGTTTACTTTGTCAAATCTGATAATAATGTTTTATTTTTTTATTTTGATGTATTATGTGTATTGTATATTATTTCATATATTACATGATAATATATTATAAAGTTCGTTTTCTTTTGCTGACCTTTACCAACAAAAATACATAACTCGGTACGTTTAAACTATTACAACTTACAGCCTAAGGAAATTTGCTTATATTTGAAAGTCAGCTTTTTCTATAAAAAATGCATTAACTTTTACTTCCCGGATTATTTACTGTCTGGCTTAGTGCAATAAGTTTTTGCCCAACTTTGTTTATAATCGTCAGACAGGAAATTAATACACAAACAAGAAAAGAGTTCCATTATTAAAATTCTAGCAAATTATACAGATGTACGTAGGTAAACTCTATTTTACCTTGGTGGATCACCACGTATAGATTCAAATTAGATTCATACTCACGTTTGTATTTCGTAGATATATAAAGCATAAAACGGTCCCGAACACACTTTTTATAGCTTCCGAACGAATAAGTCGGCGAAGCGAAAACTTTTATTTACATAACTAGGGCCCCCACAGTGATATTCGCAAGAATGCCTTTTCACGGCGTTTATACACCGTTCTGGAATGAGCGCGACTATTGGACAACACACGGCGATATTTTGCCGGTCAGTTGAGCACGGTTTTGAGACGGACACGTGCCGTGAATACGGTGCTATCGCAGGCGGTGACAATACAGTAGTATTGACGCAAGTTGTTGCGTTGTAATCGCGTCGGTATCTGAAGGTCGCATCTCGGTACATCTCGTTTGTTATTAAGCGGCAGGTTACACAGGTGATTACAGTAGGCCCCCCGAAACCGCGCGCATTCGTGTATTGGACGTAAAGGAGTAATGGTTGTTTACGTTTTCGGTATTATAGTTAGCGTGCTGGTCGGATACGTAGTGATTAACGTTGAATTGGCGAGCAAATAAGGGCAGCGAATTCGTACCGACGAACAATGTGAATTATTAATGTATATATAGGTTTCGGACTGCCCAAAAAAAGATATGCCAGACATAAAACTGTGAAAACTACCAATGATAATTCCTCATTTACAATCGGATTCGCAAAAAGGACCACCACAAAGAAATAACTTTGCGAAAGGAATTTATAACGAAACTTAGCAGCAAGAGTGAATTGCAACAGGAATATATGGGTATATGTATTGGTATTCTAAATTTAAACTTCGAGTACTTTCCTGTAGGAAATACGTAAATAACAGATATTTGTAAGAAATTGCTGCGTATATCTGTAAAGATTCTGCAAAGGTATTAGACTAGCATTTTGTCTTCATATTGCTTGCAATAGCAGATTCAATCTGCATATTATCTGGATATTGATAGTGCTGATTGCGTAAGGCATTTAAAAGACAAGTAAAGAGCAAGTCGGAACATTCTGTGTATGTTTTTTTTGTTGTTGTTGTGGCAACCGTCTGACATTGTCTCCGGAAACACTGCAGGCTCACAGCTTTTCGTATTATATCATCCATTTTCTTTAGCCATTAAATTACGCCAGTTATTCAAATAGCCTGGTGCACTAGTCTGTTCAGGTCTCTGACTGTTTGATGGAGATAGTCCTCATTTTTGGCTTGTTGATTCCTGATTTAGTAGTTCTTCACTCTTCTTCTTTGATGGCTCTTTGAAAAGGTCTCTCCATGAGTTTGCCTGGTTGTGTTGTTCCATTGTTCCTTATTTGCTACCGTATTGTATTTCTAAACACTTCTAGAACAGTGCCTATAAATGGAGCCGATGATCTGTGATTGATTTCCGTTGCATAATGCAATATTACGCATGCCTTTGTTTGAACGACACTGGCATATTTTCCTATTGAAGTTGTGATAATTGTATTTCTCATGTTAATTCTAGTCCCATCCTCGGTTCTTAATTCGTCAGAAAATCAGATCAGTGCAGCGAGCCTGTCTCTGTAATCGGATTGATTCCAGCTTATCCGATCCGTGATTTCCACTTCAAAATTTATGTTAAATAGATACGTCGAAATCATCTGGTTTGATTTTATTCGCAAAAGGCAAAACAATATTGTTGTGTCCCAATCCTGCATATCTGTGACTTGGTATTTCTTGCAATCTGAGAGGCCACATTCTTGCCTCTCCCATTATCACCAAAAGGAGAGGAAGGAAGTCTAAAAGGCATTTCATTGCCACTGTGAGAGTAGTGCTCATTGCTTCAGTTATTCCTAAACACGCGAGCCTGGCACAAGTATCTTGCTGAGTTCAGTTATAGCAGTTTGCTGCTGCATATTTGTCTCTACTGACCACCGTGATATATGTCCAATGCATCATATATTTGGGCTTAACTTTCTCATGTTTATCCATGGGCTCTTCTAGCTAATATAAATGTTATCTCCGCCCTTGTTTTAATTTTCCGAAGTCGATTCAAAGGAAGCTTGGAGTCGAGAATGACACCAAGATATTTGACTTCCTCAGACAGCTTTATCTCTTCACTACTTTAACGGTGCTAGACCATCTAGCTTCCTCCTTCTCGTGAATGCTATGGTGGTTGTTTCGAAGGGATTAATATTTACGCACTCCTTCTCCGTCGATTCTTAAACAACTTGCAGAGCGTTCTGCATTTTGTTTCGCACTACGTTGTTGAATTTATTCTGGGTGTGAATGAGAATATCATCTACGTATCTCAAACTTTTACTCTTTAGCAAGAGTTAGTGTTTAGTCGACTCACGGGAAAGCCGGTAAGCAACACAAATACCTTCTCCTGAGACGAAAAAACACGAGCCTCTCTGATCCTCGTTAACGATAGTTATTTTCCCCTACCGTGCCCAATACTAATTTTAAGCAATTTCATGCTAAATATGTTATATTCTAAAAACTACTAAATGTAATTTGAATGCACACTGCATTCAATGCGATAATAAAAAATACCATAGTCCATTAATTTTTTTTTTGTTTAGTATAAAGGTACCTATATTCTTATATTGGAGATGAGTCGTTAATATTGAGATCCATTGTTTGGTTTTATACCCTCCTCATAAGTCACGTTTATCTCATAGTTAATAAAACAGCTGTTAAGAAAACATCAACTAATCAAGCCTTAAGGGCAACGCCGAGTTAATTTTTCTTCAACGTTGCCACGGTAATGTAAATATTTGCGGGTTCAAATAATGTTTGCCGATCTCTAGATTTGGGCCAGCCAGCGGGTGTCTTCCATCCGAGCTACATTTAATATCCAAAGAACGCGAGAAAGTGAGCTCCCCTTGACTATATTTTATTACGTAAATTTGCATTTATCCAAATCTACTTTGCTGTGTATTTTATGTTTTAATTATAGAAACGTGTCGGTATGGCACACTGAATTAATTATTTATGTAGATGAACGTGAGTAAACTTCAGTTATATGTAATGAAATTCATTATGCAATTACCATTATTACGTCAAAAAAATGGGAATAATTGTTGAAACAATATTAAATTAGGGTGTAGTAACCTTCTTCAAAGCAGTGTGAAGTATCAGTGAATGATGCTTTTATTAAAAATAATTATTTATTTGAATATAAAATTAGTATTAGGTTACTGAATATAGAATTATTTGAATGGAACCTTATTTGAATGAAGCATTACTGGAATAATTGTTTCACCAAATAACTTTTATTCAAATAATTTATTATTTATATAAATTTGATTGACACATACATATATCAGTTCGGTTCCCACTACCCCAACGTTCGTGTTTTTATATGTATTGCAAAGTATACGTGTGTTTTTCGCATCTCCAACGAACCAAGGTTGATAGTTGATACCATAATTTCATAATGGCTGTAGTAAGCACTGAAAACATTTTTTTTTTAGTTGTGGAAACGTTGACAAACCTACTACAGTAAAGCGGGGCATAAGTGTCCACTTGATTATGTGAGAGGAGTTAAGTATGCGTCCAGCAATGATACCATTAACCACATTAGCCGCATATGATTGACATTATTTAGTTAGCAATATATCAAATAAACAACTACATGGAAACAAACTAGTTGCGGCAGTTGTTATACATATAAAAAAAAAACTTTTGACACTGTGTCTACAGAAAAATTAATCGAAGATCTAGATAAGGAATATAGGTTTTTTTGTTTTAAAAAAATACACCGATCAGCTGGCGTCAGACCTTACAAATTCTAAATTTAATTAATTATAATTAATCTTTTTTATTTTTCTAATAATAATAATTCTGTTAAATTATTTGTGAGTAGTGACACACTATAGTGCCTTAATATAAATTTGAGGACCTATTTCTTTGAGTGCAGAAAATCGTATGGTGTATCTTGATCATAAATGATCCTAAGTGTGCTAATTTCATTTAAGTGAGACTAATACTGGGCTAATGGAATTTTCAAATTCTGTTTGAGAACTATTTATCTATATTGGTGATATCATTAGGTATATTATGTTTTGTATGAGACAATGTGTTATGCTTAAAAATATCATGTGCGTCTTGTTATGTGGTCAGTGTTTAATTTTGTTTTATGGTTATTATATAATCTTTGTACCAACAACTTTAGTTCAGTTATCTTGAAGGAGTTGGCAGTATGGACTACGAAACTTAAAAACAAAGTTTTAATATAAAAATAGACCTTTGATCAAAGATCCAGTTTTGACTGGGTCAGCATGTAGATTTATAAATATTTTAATAATTAGTATTAGCAAACTTGAATCCAGTTTTGTATTAGAGTGTAATTAAGTCTATAAGGTATGTTAAATTTTACTGCCGTTTGGTGGTCCCCGTAAGCGTTGCTAACTACCGTTCTAACTGGCCTTAATATGAGTTTCAACATGAACTCTAGGGGATTGAATTTTAAATTTCACCACGAGAAGCTAGTATGTAGTGGAATTCCGAGCTTTCGAGCATATCCATATCCACTTCGCATAGGTTCGCTTATCGTACTGGAGATGGCGCACGGTGAGCATGTTAAGTGGTGCTACTATCATCATCGTAGAACCGTGGCGTTGTAATGTTATGACGAAAGAATGTTATTATTACAGCAGTAAATTTACTGCACTGCATATGACGTTATTAATAATGTTGAGTGTGAAATATTCAGCGCACGCCGCGGTATAAAGATTATTGTTCGTGAAACGGCCTTGACGTTATATTTTAACTAATATTACGGGGAATATTGCTTGTTTTATGGCCGTATAAAATTGCAAATTTGTTAGTGCAGTGGTTATATGTTCACGTATTCGTATGCAGGTGTAGTTTAGTGGTTTTCGCGTTTTAGTGGGATATGCAGATAATTAAACAGCTACGTAATTTATTCCGTGAGTGTATTAAAAGGGAATTTGGATTCAGTAATAGTAAACAAAATGTTTTTGTTTGGTAATCATTTTTGTATGGAGAGCAGAACGGAAAATTAATTGATGTAGGCAATGATTATATTGATTACATATATGTATTCTTTCCAAGGTTATGACCAAGTCATTATCGCTTTTGGTATTTCTTTTTTCATTGCTTTTAGAAACATTTATAGTGAAAGAACTTCATTAGAAGGGATGAATATCCCGCTCGTACTTTTGTATTTTATCGAAGTCATTCACACACTCTTAAAAAGGATATAGTAATATCCATAAATTTTTTTTCGTTGAGTAGATCATGTTGTTAAAACTAACATGTTTCGTTAGGAGACCCAACGCATCAGTAACAACAACTGCTTGCATCGATCACGGCAACTGATAGCCTTTAGTTGAGAGAAAATCATTGTTGAAACTAATAATTTAATTAATTACAGCAAATTCGATTAGTTCTGGCAAGTAACGGAATTAGTTCGCGTAACTAAACTAATTTGGTGTACGAAAAGCACCCTACAACAAGTAGGTATTTGTTCCCTCAATTAACAGTTGTCACTATATTAACTAAAAAACTTAGTTGAAGCAACTGAAAATTAGATGTTCTAACCAATTTCTTTTAAGAGTGCACCACTCAAATTGACAGCTACAAAACAATTTCCGATTCTAGCTGTAACTTTCACAAAAAAAAAACGTTTGTACATGGCAATTCGTCCAGAGCGTCATTAGAATAAGGGTCCATGTGATGTTTACGTTTCCTGCAGTTGCAAAACTGGTTTTACACGTGAAAATAATAGATTCCTATGGTTATGACCATTTCTAACCTATTTTAAGGTCTAAGCTATGAAAAATAAATGTCATTTTTCGACTACCACATCCGAAAGTGCAACCCTACTACACGTATTGAACGGTCAACGCGTCCATGAACGGTAGCGTACAATGCTCGCCTCGTCTCGTCTCCAAACTCGTTCGACATAACGTTACGTTCCCGCCTTCATACGTATGTAAATAACTATTATTTTGGGTGATTGTTGTCTATTGCAGTATGGCTTCTTTATGTTAAAGTGACCCAAGTCAATAATGAAATTAGGATGCTACCGGTGAAAATGAAAATGTCGGGGTTATGAATTACTCAAAAGAATATAATTTTTTACCACATTTAAAACTCCAACCACACTCATTCGAGGATAGAAAGCGCCAACTTAACTGTGAATTGAACTGTCAACGCGTCGCTTCTGTTACTTTACCGTACTCTTTTGTGAAGATTCTGAAGTTTTTCTAGGTTCGGTTGTCAAAATAGCTGCCAAACAATCTGTCATTCAAATATTAGTCATCTGTATTCTGAACTGTACAATTGCAAGTAAATTGATTTTAGTGGTGATCATGTGTTGAAAAAATATTGTACATACCACGGCTGGAAAGTGTCTTCATCGAATTCGTTTTGGTTGTTAAAGCATCATTCATTTTCAGCCTTAATACGTAAAAAACTAGTCTTGTACAATACGTGCGATGCTACTTTCGTCTTTATTTATAGGATTTAAAATATTGGCATTTATAATTTTAAAAGGGGGATTTTAACACGATTTTTATGTTTATATTTTTTAAAAAGGGCTTTTTATTAGTTTTTACTAACCACTAGAGGAGCTAGTTTTCATCTCACGCACTGATCATGCATTGTTTATACTCCATCTGTGTGCTGAATATACCATAGTAGTATGCATTGTAATGATTATTAAATGACCAAAAGAAAAGGTGAAGGTCACACCAATAACCAAGGCTATAAGCAGAAAACCGTTAGGTGAGATGGTCCCTTTGACAACCTAAGTGAGCTTGTGCATGTTTTATATGCATTATTAGTAAATCGTTAGAAAGTTATGGGTTTTCTCAAATTTTATCAATTCAATAGAAAAAATATTTTCTTTTAGAATTGGTACCGATTAAAAGAAAACTCCGAAATCTTAACGACAGCTTTATAGTTGATGATTCATTGGCTTTATAATCATTTTATGTAAATCACTTGGAGAGTACGGGGAGTCAGTTCCGTTTTTGAGAAAAATTAATTTACTTTTTAAATAAAAAAAAATACTACAATATATTCTGGATTAAATGGCGTTAGTTCAGTTTAATTTAGTGCACTTTATTGTCCAATTTTTGTTTTAGAAGATTTGTAGGAGTGGAAGGATGTTTTGCATGTTTGTGGATATATAATTTTCTGAATAAAGTAAAAAAGAGAACTCAAAAGATGCTAGATCTGTAAGAGTATATAATATTCTATATGACTTTTCGCCGCTCTTGAAAATTTCCCTTGTCTTTACCCTTTCGTAACACAAACTGATAAAGTTAATGAAGCATATTTTGGATAAAGAGAGGTAATTTGTTTCGATCACTCTTTCTTTGAGCGCTGTTTCCAAACTTTATCAGTTTCAGCTAAAGTATTAGTTGGCGGAACTGACGGTCTTCTTGTTATGAAGTGTCGAGAAATGTCAAAAACTTTACCTCAACACACCGCATTTCGCGTACTATACCGAATAACTGGAAACTTTAGTATTAATTCCAAGAGGTTTCCGGTTTTCCAAGTTGCAGAGTCGCCTGCTGCAAATCTAGGAGATAATTGCAATATATAATTTTAAGCAGTATAATATGTATTTACTTCAATGCTTTTTTTCTTCTTTGTACAGCTACTATAATTAATTATTATCAAGTGCTATAAATAAATGTAACACAATATCTTTACTTTATACTATCCATCCTCGCTATTGTAAAACGACACCGCAATTTATCTAGCAGGTACTTTTTCTACGAACCTGAATACAGTAAAAAATTGCACTAACAGCTGATGTATGAGTTGCGATTTAACTCCGTCATATAATCGATAAGAAAAACTGTAGCAGAACATTGCAGAATGCATTCCTACATGAGATCTGTGCAAGCCAGTTTAAATACATTAGCGTTGTTATCACATGACCAAAATTTCATTAATTCAAAGTGATTATGTTTTTAGGAAAATTATATCTTATATAAGATATACATTTTCTGACATCTGACCTAGTTCTATACAAGAAATCTATCTTCTTTCCTATTTAATAAATGTTCATAGCAGTATGAATGACGCATGAACATTTCAGATGCGAAAAATACCTATCTGTTAACTTTTGTATGGTGTACAATATATACATTCATACATAAATGAAACAAATTTCGCTTGGCTGACCTGCAGATATGACTGAAAACGGCAATATGCTCGTAGATGTATCGAAAAAGTGGAAATATATTGCTTTCCATAAAAGGCTTTCCGTATGTAATATGCTTCGGTGATTCAGTTTGACATTTGATTTATCTAAGGAAAATGTATTCTACCTCGTTTATATTATTCCTAGCGAAGGATGCGTGAACTAATTCCGAATAAATGTGAATAAATCAGCAAAATTACCGATGTTGGTATCATGAAGGATTTGTATGTGCGCTTGCAGTAGAAATTGGAATTTGGTATTAATAAATAGTTCAGCTGGGTTAATATTACAAGCATTATTAGATGTAATATATATGTTATATAATGTTAATTAAAATTTTTAGAAAGTAGATTCTCATATACTGGGTGTTTTATAGAAATTGTACAGTAAAATTAAATTTTTTAAATGCCACACCCTATATATTTTTACATTATTAAAGATCGCCAACTATTCTTCATTTATCCGCCATATCTATTCCTATTGAAAATCACAAATACCAAAGACAGTCTTCTTATGTGGAAACGCTTTCAAATTTAGCAGTAAAATTGTGGGTGTGGATTGGTTAAGATTAGATGACGATGGTAGTAAATTATTTAAGCACTGAATGTACAACAGCATGGTCAGCAATTTATTCAAACTAAAATGTCGTTTACAAGAAATGCGTGTCACAAAGCTGGTCGACCGGAAATAAGAAATCAGTGCTGTTGTCAATTCATACAAGAAGTTTTATTGTTAAATTTGAAAGCATTTGGACGTATAAATACTTTTTATGGAAGTGCGATTTATTTTACTAACACTTCCAACTTGAAAATCACAAATAAGTTAATTTCATAATTTGGGTCTGAATACAATGTAGTTAACGATCTTCAATAATGTAATAATATTTTGTTCTCTTAGAAAGAATATTTTCTTTTATAAGATGTTGTGTAAGTATATCGTTTTATATTTTCTGAAGATGCACAATTAATATTATATTATAATCTCAAAATATAAATTTGCTATCTAGCATAAATCCCGTGCACAGTAAAAAAAGATTACATTAACATTTCATTGTAGAAAATTTCAGTATAACTGTGAATTTACAGTTCAATATTGACAACAGTACAATATGATCGCTGTAAATTTAATGTCCATTTCCCGTATATTTAAAAGCTGTCAGAAATTTTTTAGACTTTTACATTTATTGTTTGCTTATTTGAGAGAAACTGTAAAGCTGCAGTGATTTTCTTGTAAAAACTACGTTACAGTAATAATCCTGTAAAATAAAACAAAATTATTACTGCATTGCAGACATTTTTTACTGTGAGCAATAAAGATGCTTAAAATAGCGCTTAATTATTTAGGAAGCCCGTATATTCGTTACAAATATCATCATCATTGCGTTCAACTTTACGTTCTTATTATTTAAAATTATTTCATCTAATTTAGCACAACGTGCTCATTTATGAAAAGGCATAGTATCGGGTTTTCACCAAAAAACAAAAGGTGCTGTTTGTTTCCTCTTTTTTTTTTTCGGGTTAAAATAAATTGAGTTTGATGTAGGTAATTTCTTTTTCCTTTTCCTTTTCATATGTAGGTCAGCACAAGCCGAATGTTTGGGCGTAAAAGCCACTATTAATTTTCGGAGAATGCCACTTCCGTTTCGCCTTCGCAATCAACTAATTGTTTAAAGGAGGTTTCGGGAGTAATATCCTCTTGACGTCAGAAGATATTATGGTAGTGGCTTTAACAGTGGAATTCCATATACGTGTCTCAAATGTCTAAACTTATGAGCTTTAAACTGTGACATTAATGCTTACCTAGAAACTAGCAGGGTTATTAGGGAAGATCGGTTAAAATAGTTTTAGAACGCAGAAATAATAAATAATAAAAGAGAGTCAGGGTACCGGCAGAAAATACATGGCTGATGGCTAATGCGATTTAATAGTAAAACACAATGGAAGCTATGCATATAAAGTAGATATAAACACGTTTAAATGTTTTAGAGTAAAATTTTATCGCTTTGGCGTCAATAAATCTTTAAACGGCGAAGATGTTGGAATAAACTGTTATATTTGCAGCCTATTTCTAAATTATTTTCAATAATTTGCTTATTATTCGCTATTTATATCAGGATTTTTATGAAATGCATTCTCTGCTTTAGTCCACAACCAAACTCATCGAAAATATCTTGTAAACTATGGAGAGCTGATTCTAACTCTTCAATACTTTGTTCTAGTGATAAATTTCAAAGTAAATAATTCTAAAGACTAAAATTACGTTGAATGTAATTTAATTGCCGTACTAAATTAGGTTTTGGAAGAACAGTGAAAATGACGTTCTTTCTTTTAAACTTTCATTACTTTTGTTATAAAATAAACTTGCTTTTAGTCACGTATCCCATCGCGTAATAATTGGGTTAGGCGGTGAGGCATATAGTTCTCTATAGATGGCTGTTCTGTGTGGGACTTTTAAAAGTTTTCTTTGACTGTACTAGTATGAGTGTCTACATCTGAAAAGTTGCCCTTAATAAATTCCAATATGCAATATAGGAAGCGATGCGATACACTAATATATCGTCGGTTTATTATGAAAAGTCATCAAGTTTTATTTTTTTCATTTTTGAGCTTAAAATACCCAAGTACTTTTTTTACTTATTTTCATCCATGCAGAAATTCCCTGAGTGAATGTAAAACCCCAAAACAGATACCCCTTGTTTCATTAACTACGCTGTCGATTGAATTCACAGTGCAAAAACTCAATTAGTAACGTAGATGTTGAAATAAAACGGCAAAACTCGGTGGTAGATAGTTGATGAGTTTTTGCACCAACAGCTGATCGCGTGTTTGACACCAGGTTATGTTTGGTGGTCTTTGTTGTTTTTGGTTTGATGGTAGACTTTTATTTCAATTTTCTTTAATGCGTGGTTCCTTTCAACAATAATCGATTTGTTTAAAATATCCATGTTCGCTTTATTTTAGTTTTGGTTACAAAAAGTCGTCAAACTAGTTACTGCCATAAACGAATTGCGCTAAAAGTCACTAAGTACGCGACAGTTGTAGTTTTTTCTAATTTTTACTTAACTTACAAAATGTAACATATATTCTGCATTCTTATCTGCCTTTTATTTAAAACATAACAATAAGTATAAAAAAATAGTCTGCTGTCTTAACTATTTCTTTATTGCAACTTTACGCAATAAACCGACGATATAATAATATATATACCTGAGAAACGTTCTTTCAATAACCGTCCTGTTTTTATCATATGTGGAACAGCATCACTGACGATGACAATAGAAGTTACAATTTCTGCGTTACATTTTTCCAATACATGATATTCAATTAGATGTTAGTGTGTTCTTAGATGTAAGATTCCAATAACCACAATTTATAATACAACGTTTTAGGGTATCTTATTGTATAGCAGGGTTGAGGCCCAGGAGCTTCGACTCACCCAACCGAAGCGATCTATTGTGAAGGACCTTGATCTAGATTTATCAATCAACCCTCGTGTTTACCGCAAATCTGAGGGTTTGCTTTGGTGCTGCCAGTCTGGTCACTGCGGGAGATGCTGTCTCCTGTTCGTAATGTATCAGCCTTTGCGGTGCCAGACCTTTGCAATAGCAGAGTATGTGATCCGCATTCGCCAAACTGCACGTGTCAGAATCACTTTACCCATTTTTTAAGATGGTATATCAAACGGGAATGTCCGGTAAGCAGGCCGGTAAGTAGGCTTAGTCCCGGTTTACTGGTCTAAATAGGTTTTTGTTAGTATTTAGTTTAGCCTAGGGTTGACCAACATTTCAGCATGAGGTTTGTCCAGAGGTTTGTCTCCAAAGGGATATCACTTTCTTATTCCGCTTTTGTTGAAACTTACCTCTAAGCAGGGTTTTGGAAGCACCCACAGCTGGTTCTGGTCCATAGAAGTGGTTATTGTTTGGCCTACTTTGAGCAGTTGGGCGGCCACATTTTACCCTGTAATTTGAGAATACCGTGGCACCCATACTAGTGTGACTTTGTTTGTCATGGCAGCACTCCCATACTAGCCCAGACTCAAAGCTACATATTTGCTTTTAGAGCACTCATAGTTTTCTGGTTTTCAATGCATATATAGACGTTAGCTCCTCTTATTCTTTTCTTGAGGTTTCCTTGGATAAAAATATCTATGGCGAATATTTTTACCTGCAAAATGGCTGGGATATGCCCATTTTGACATTTTTCGTCCTGGATCCATCTCTGTATCAAAATAAGGATCCTCTTTGAAATTTGTAATGTAATTATCGCCTATTTCTTACTTAATTTCTGCTATTACGCTTGAAAGAAATTTGGGCCAGTAATATTTGAGTGAATTTATTGGGCACATGTGGATTGTATATTTTTCCAAAAATTATTTTGAGGCAGGGTTCTGTATGTAGCAAAATATCCTAAGTTCCCACCAAAAGCGCGCAAATCCTTAAAAATGTGTTTTTCTATGCTGTTTTATATTTTTTTTCGCAGCGACATATTGTGTTAAATGCGACTTTTGTAGATATTGTACGTTGACATCACAAATATTACAATGTAACAAATCATATTTGAATCCAAGATCGTTAATCCACAAATACACATTTGTGCTGAACGAATCGCTAGAACATATTAGGTATACGGCAGCAAAAACCAATGAAAATCCAATAAAATTTACTTGATCAAATAGGATAATTATTGCTCTGTTTGTACGTACAATATGTGGATTTGTACGTTGATCTTTGAAATGACACCGTTCCTCTCAAATGGCGAGATAGCACTGCTGCAAGCTGTACCGGCTGTATGATGCACTTGTAGGCTTGCCACTCACGCTTGTCATTTGCCCCACTAACCCAAACAATGTATGGTGGGAGTAAACAACCTACAAACGCCGCTCTCTAGTTATTAGTTTCCTTTGAGTTAGGTACGCATACGTTGCAGAAGTAGTTATTTAGACTTAGATGATTAAAAAAAGTACTTTTACGGAATTATGTCAAAATACTAAACACGAAAATTACTATACCAGTAAGAATCGATTTCTGGAATGTGTCATAGATGACATACTTGACTTACTTTGCAGATTAACATCAAATTAGCTTTTTACGACCGTTTGCATAATGCGAGAATACGCTAGTGCAACTTTACTGCAGAAACTGCTCACTAGTCATTATCTGCAATGTTCATTACACATTAATTACGTGAGACAATTGCTTTTATGTGTGCACTTTTTTCTTTTCATTATAAAAACGCATCGTTATATTTCCGCGGAATTCATTCAATAAAGGACGTTTTAAATTTTCTTAGTTTGTGTATTTTGCATCAACACATTAGTATTTTGGTTTTCATATTTACAGGTTGTGGTTTAAAATTGTAAATATAAATTTTTACTTACAGCTAATCTGCGAATAAGTATGTTACACTTATAATATTTCTTACCTTTTCAACGTAAATAATGAATCCTAATGTGATTCTTGTAATTATTTTGTAAAAGATCGTGCTGAATGTTCATTGAAACCTTTGACAGTCATTTTTAAAACTATTATCTGCTAGGAATATTCTTAGAATAGTGTTCACGAAATATAAGCATTTAAATTTGGATTACAGAATGATTTTCTTTGAATTCTAACCAAGATTATAGATATGATACTACAGAGTACTAAACTAAACAATTAAGTAACAATATGAATCTGTTTACTTTGAACAAGGATTTATGAAAAGTTGTGGTTAATTTTACAGCAGTCGCTAATTCTTATTGGAACGCATCCTGTACATTTTCTCAAGAAAAATCCCTAGCGGAGGTTGGAACTTCTTTTGGTTTGACAAAAGTTCAGTGGGGATAGTACAATATGTTAAATAGATGTCAGTGCCTAGTAAAAGTGTCAAGGTGTATTCCACAACCCAAAGCTTCGCCCAGCAATAACATACATACATACTTGTCAAAGATACCAATTTCAACCTAGGTTGCCGCTTAAAAAAAGTTAAGGAAGGCTGCCTCTGACAAACAGCAGTCGCACAAACCAAATAAAACTCATATCAAAATATGTCAATCCGTTTCTATATAATCCCATTTGGTACAATACTTTTTACAAGCACATAAAATATCTACCGCAGATATAAAACCAAAACATGAAATTAAATTAAAATTAAAAAAAAAATTAATAAATCTTAGGGAAGCTTGATATAAGCATGTATATCAGTAAGGCTCTATATATGTATGCCGATACCTAGTTTATAAGAGTCATTTTGATGTTCAACTTCTTATAAACACCTTTAAAATTAGAGTGCGCCGCAGGTATGTATGTATGTTTATTTAGATTTACATGTTTGATCTTTGGTAATATGTGTTTAACTTGTAAAGTAAATTTTAGAGAAATAAATAGTTTAATAATTATAGGTAAATCTTATCAAATATGTACGCCTGTATAAATAAGATTAAAGCGAATGAGATAACACAGGCTTAAATAGCATCCTGAAAGAAATTACCATGTTTTTTTTTTAGTATTTATACGGGCGCTATCTTTTATACACAATGTAGAAGGTCAGTCAAAAGTATTCAAAATTGCTGGTAGATTTTATATAAGAATTATGTAAATAACAAGGTCCTGTCATGAACATTATTTTCCAATAATTTCTGTAAAATAATCTTGATAAATGTACATTTGATGATGAAGTTCAAGAATGAAGCTTTTTGCGACTGCATCTAGAACTTGTGAAGTTCATATAAAAAAGATGATAATTTTGCTGTTTGTGTATACTGGAAACGAATGATGATATAATGGAACAGGTAATTGTAAGCATCTTTAGGGGTGACCCCTTACTAGGTCTAAAAATTAAAAGAAATTTTACTGTAGGTACAAGTCCAGTGGTGCCTTAAGTCACTAGGACAAATATAGGTAAAGGAATTCTTATGGGAACGGAGGTCTGAATTTATTATAGATCTGCTGATTAAAGACAGGAGAACTATCAAAATGATAATTGGTCTATCGGTCTATCATTGTAGACTAAATAACCGTATGCAAATGTGTAACATTAGCCTGATAGACGACGCTATCTGTAGATTCTGCCAAGAGGAATATGAAGCCCCGGTTCATGTGCTGCGTCACTGTGATTGCCCGGCGAGGGCAAAATTTCTGGTACTGGGAGTAGAGAATCCTAGAGCTAAGAACTACATAAAGGAGCCGCCTTCAAAGATGATAGGTCTAATTAAGAAGGCAAAATTAGAGAGCCCCTTCTAAAAAACCGAATACATGTGATTATACTAACCATTTAGCATTATATCTATAGTGGTAAAAATGGTGGTTGTAGCAGTATTTTGATAAATCCATAAGAGGCAAATTCAGTGATATATATCTTAATTTTCATATCTTTATAATAACAATAAATCACAAAAAAAAGAGAAAATAAACTATAAATCATTGAAATTTCAAAAGAGCTTTCTGCAAACGGGAAGCGGGGATTCACAATATTCAATGGCTTCTACAAATATGTCAAGCTTCATTCAAATCGATAAGTGACTGTCTGAAAGGTTCTTTTCTAGCTAAAGTTCTAAAGCGACCCCGATACAACTTCTTTATACTATGAGCGCAATCGAGTACCACTTCTGTAATGTAAATTCTTGTACACTAAAAATTGCGATAGTAGATTTCTGCCGGCGGGGAACTGTGGTATCTTGGAAACTACAATAACTGTATTAATGGGAAAAACAATTTCATAACTAAAGTTTAATTTAATGAAAATATCTGGAAATTCCAAACGCGGCCGCAAGATGGCGCAGTTACCATTGTCAACAGTAAATTACAAATTAGTTGACGAAAGTTCCATCATTCGCTATAATTTTACATGCTTTATTAAATTTCATCGCATCTTAAGAAACAATAAGTTACATCTATACCATAGGATGTTACATCAAGTTCTCCCGGATACATATTTGACCATAGACTCAATTTTTGCAATTGGTTGGCAGGTTTTGTAGATTGCTGAAGCTACACACTAAAAAGTATTTGCAATTCCTATAGAAAATTCCAGTAATGTATAGGGTAAATATACCTAAAGTTTTCTATTAAATTTCTCAATTTTTGGCAATTTTACCTTATACGTTACTGGAATTTTCTGTAGGAATTGCAAATATTTTTTAGTGCGTACTTTTAGTTTTTACTTTTTTATTTTTTGGGCAGGTAAATTTTGCATAATATGCATTATTGGTAACGTTGGGCACTATAGATAGTAGGGGAAGAGTGGGCATAGGGGGCATTTTTTAGAGGTAACGCCACCTGGATCTCGTGTGTCATTCTATGATATCGTAGAAATGTTTTCAGACGCATTTCTACGTGTTGCCACTATGGAGAAAGCTGTAAAAGGTTTTCGAACGACAGGAATTTATCCATTCAATGACGAAATATTTTCTGACGAATGTTTTCTACCTGCTGAAGTCACAGATGTCCAGGTGGAAGAAGAAACTGAAAGATTGATGCCGACGGAAAATTTCCTAGATGACCACCAACCTGAAACCGAAAACTTATTTAAAGAACCACAACCGAGCTGCAGTTTCGCTTCCTTTAAAGATGCTATCCTGAAAGTTTCTCCGAAGCCAACGTCCGATGCCCGTAAAAACAAAAACACGAGTTCACAGAAAAGAGCTAACAGAGCTCAGCATGCTGAAGAATTGACAAGTTCCCCATTTAAAGACCAGCTTATTGCGAAAGCAGCGAAAAAACAACAAAATACCGAAAGTGTGAAAAGAAAACTTGCTGGAAATTCCGATGGAAAGCTGATTATAAGAAAAAAGAGAGCCGTGGTAAAGAAAATCGTGGAAGTTTCAAGTAGTGGTAGTGAAGAACAAGACACTAACACCATATGCATTTATTGTCCGAGCAGGTATAGCGAATCAAGGGCAGGAGAGGGCTGGATTCAATGCCAGAATTGCCAAGACTGGGCACATGATGCTTGCGCTGGGGGTATCGGAGAACGATGAAGAATTTATTTGTTTAAAGTGTACCTCAGATTTAATTTTAAAAGCAAAACATTCAAAATAAATACTTGTTTTCTAAGTATAAAGTTCTTAAAATATACAATTTCCACAAACGCTATTTTCTTTTTGTCTTTTTGTCAAAACTCTATTTAAAAATTAATTATTAAACGCATGGTCTCCTGTGCCCCAGCACTCAGGGGCACATAGGACCAATGCAAAGCATCGAAAAAATAGCTATAGTTGTTTGTGGTTATTCTTTATATTAAATTTACGGTTGGAATTCAATGAAGTAATGTACATACAAAGATAATTAGATTTACTCATCTTGAGTGATCCTTTTTTTTAGAAAACATAGGTAAAAATTCCTTAAGATGTCCCCTACTATCGACAGTCAGACCAACTACCGATAATATTTACTTTCGATAGTTAGCGATAGGCCACAATCGATAGTCGACTATCGATAGTTATCGATAGTCCACTATCGATAAGTTATATCCGACTATTAGGAGAGTTATTACCGAAAATGTGCTGTTTTCATAATCTCAAAAACGGAAAAAGATATCGCTACGCAATTTTTGTCACAACTTTCGTCCGTCAAATCTTTCGAAATACAAAATAAGAACGGCATATTGTAACATTTACATTTTTAGAGATAATTTCGAAAAGTTCATACCTTAGGGGATTGTTGTGGTGCATTTCTTAAACAGTAACGGGTAGTAGAAATTTTAATGTTTAAGGCAGCGCTAAATACTTTTTCAAAAGTCTAAGTTCGTTTAATTCAGATAAAAAGTATAGAAGTTATAGCAGGTTCAATTTTAAATGATTCAGCAACGCCTTATACTACAGTTACAATTCACAATATGACAAAACGTCTTTAATCAAAGTGGTGCGCATTTGAAAAAAGCATATTTAATATTATAGCTAATCCTCTAGCGGTATAATTTGGAATTTAAAAATATTTTTATTAAATATCCTTTTGCCGCTTTAGTCATGAACATTTTTTTCCCATCACTACAGCTATTGTAGTTTCTATGATATCGCCAGTCCCCAATCTCACAATTAGTAAATGCGTCTAATAGTTATGTTTCTCATAAGAAATTAGGTATTACAAAAGGGCAGCTTTTGATATTATTTCTGAAGCAAAAATATAGTTTTAAGTTGAATCTCATTTTATCTCTGTGAGTATAAGACATCTAGTTTAAAAAAAAGACAACATTTACAAGTTTTCGAAATTGTTGAGATTTTAACGCAAAGGTGAGCCCATCTTTTCCCATTGAAAAAAAGAAACAGTAGGTTCTTATTTTATCGGTGCTTAGGTACAATTATATCTGGGTGCTTCTAATTAATACAATTCTCATCTTTTATAAAGCACCGTTGAGAATACACAGAGTATAGAGAGGACTATGTTGTAGTTATAATGTCAACTTAAATCTTAGATTTTATATTTTATAATTTCAATATATTCTAGGGCCGGTTTTATATTTTCTAATTTTTGATTTATATGAGTTTGTTATTGACAAACATTAAATGCGATTAAAGTACATACATAATTTCAATAATTCCTATATAATAAACACTTTAATACACATCTTGATTAGAACAGCGACTTTTGATTTGGAAGACACCTCTTCCAAATTTATAAATTCAAACGAAAATGTAGCTAACTTAGAGAAAATATAAAATGTAAGTGAGTTTATTAAAAATATTAAATAAAAATATTTGAAGTGGATACTGTAAAACATGTTATGTGCAGTATTAAAAATAAAATCAATTTAATTTACGTAAAAGTTCTAAAAGAATAAATATAACCTCGCAAACACATTCACATTGACCGTTCAATTTATAAGATTACCTTTCCTCGACATTTTCTTGTGAACGCGCAAAAATATACAACACCAAAACTGAATCGGAAAAACTACAAGTAAAAAAACAAGCGAAGAATATTAGTGGACTCACGTTTTCGACGTTTGTCGGTGCATAATAGGGCCAGTCTTTGCGTCAGGGCATTCCACATGTCATTGCGATTGTCCGGCGACGCGACACGTCCGCTTCCACATGACAGCGCCGAAGAAACTGACGTATGCGTCGCTCGCTGTCCTCGTATTATTCTGATAAGAACGTAACAATTTAGTAGGCAAGCGGAGTGCGTGCGTAAGCTTGCGCGCCGGCCAGCGTCACCGGAGGACAAACTGTTTTGCGCGGAATTCCTCGTCTAGTCGGCGCAACTCTTCTTGCTTTAGAAGGCGAGAAGAAAAGTGAGAGAGAAGGAAGCGCTCATCGAAAGTGAACGAGAAAGATTTATTATGAAAGTTAATGGGCTTCTGTTTTATATTTCCATCTTGAAAAGAATTGCATAACAAGCTTAAATAAAGAGCAACTTTAGTAATTTCGTTTTTTCTTCCAAAATCAATTATTAAAACTTTGCCTACCTCTAAGTATGTACTTAATGTTTTAATTTAGTACTTGCGGTGAAATTATTCTTTTCAATGGAAAAGCAAGGGATAAAAATACTTATATTCATTCTTTATTTCTCTTGTGTAATGTTTTGGCTATATCGTCATCTCATATGCATGAAGCGATGGAGAAAATAAAAGTAGCGCCGAAATTAATAAGTTTAATGAAAATGATAATGGGTAAGTATAGTAATCAATGAAAAACCACTGATGAACTAAAAATATGTAACATTATCAACGATTTTTTTTTAATATAGCCCTTGAAATTTTGGGATAAAGCATTGTTTAAAGGAATTCAAAAGTCTCTACGAGGATACAGGACGAAAACGTTGTGTCATTTTATTATTTTTCATAGCGAAAATATCATTCCGTTCATCATTGAGGTCGAGACGAAATTTTATCGATGGAGTCCTCCTGTTTTCTGCCATCTTTTTTGTTTTTATCCATTCTTGTTTTCTCTTGTCTAATCTTTTGGCTATTTCGTCATCTCATGTTTGTCTAGGTCTTTCCCTTTTTCCTGTTTTTCTGTACTCTTGCTTCCCATATCCTTCTCACTGGTTTAGATGCATTCATTCTCAATAGATGTATCCACCATTCTAATTATCTTTACTCAATAAATTCTAGAGTTGATTGTATTTTCAGATCCTTTCTTGTGTCAATGCTCCTGATTTTGTATCTCTTCGTCACCCCTCGGATTCTCTTCAGGATCTTCATTACGACAACTTGTGTTCTTACTTGTTTCGCTTGTATTTAGTACCTATGATTCACAACCAAATGTTAGTGTTGCTCTAAATATTGACTTAATTTGAGATATGTAAATGCTAAATTTTATAAACGACTAACTTTCATCACATTTTTACAAATAACATTGCTATGGTAGTACGTTGAACTATAAAGGTAAAATGAAAGCTCATTTTGTTACTTGATGCTTCATTGGTGGTTGACTTATTTATTAGTGTTTTGCAGAGCACATTCAACAATTTACACTGCGTGTTTTAAAACAAATCTGGCTTAGAAAATTTGTGCTGCTTGACCACTACCTTTTTTATTCAGTGAAGTCCTATTGCACTGACAATAAATATGTATCTAAATAGCGCAAATAAACATCAAAGAGGAATGCATTAAAGGTATTTTGAGTGCTTTAAGTGTAGACATAATAAATATGCAGCGTTATTGAGTAGCGACTACCATTAAATGCGAAAGGAGCTACACTAGCTTTGTCTTTGAGAGAGGTAATTTAAATACAGTTTCGTTAGAAGCTCGAGTGACTGCTGTTGCCTTGTGAAACTTTACTGACAAAGGGTTTATCACTAAAATAGATTGCCAATAGAAAAAGAACACCATTAAAAAGTTTAGACATGCACTAACTTGTAATATTAAAATTTTATTGTGTTTATTTTATTAGTGGGTCTTCTTTATTCCTTGATAACTTGGAAAGTACTGATCCAGTCGTTTTAAAATTTGTTAATTCATCTTTCTACCAGAATTTTTCTTAAAGTAGCACTCCATGTTTTTCTTGATCCACCATTAAATCTTTTCTTGTATCTATCTTTTTGCTTTCGCATACTTGTTCTTTTATTTAGCGGGATTTGGTGCCCAGACAATTAAAGCTGGCGATTGATTAGTTAGTTTAGCAAAATAAAAGAATCCATTATTTAAACGAAGTGACCAAATTCTCTTAACGCTTACAGAACACAGATAGAGTTAAGTAGTATTTAAGCTATCGTGAAAATATGTTAAGTCTATTAGTGCAATGCACTATCTGCTATTGAAATTTCGCATAAACAGTTTACATCGCTCCAGTTAAATTTAGACCGTAACGAGAGTTATCGATCGCTTCGTGAGTCTGGCACTATTAAGTGATGTTTCCATATTACGCACATTAAGCCCGTAATTAATATTTCATCACCACCCTAATCTATTACACACTTAGTTCATATGTAACATAATGGAATTCTTCCAAACTTCCATTATTCATCTGCTTAATAATAAGAAACTTTATGATGATTTCCTCGTTAGGGATTTGGGAAAAAATAGAACAATTATGCTTATCAGTCATTTTGGAAGCTCTCAAACTAGGAATATCAATTGTGTTTTAGTTATTTTAAATAAATAAAGCTGGAAGATCTTATACTTATATAACGTTAACTTTTTCTTAAGTATAATCCTCTCTGATTTATATTTTCACACAAAACAATATGAATATTATGAGTATTACATAAGTAAATATTTATTTCGCGCTTTCTTGCTCTCTTTGGATCTATTTCCATTATTCCCCATTAGTCTCTTCTTTTTCTATATTCAGTGAAAACTCTAATTGGTTCTAACTGAGTCGAAGAAAGGAATGACAAAAAAAAACACAGAAAAAAGGTGTACTGAAAAGGAAAATGGAGATGATAAAGAAAAATAATTGATTAATTCGCGTCTTTTTGTGGGAATTCGTTTCTGGGATTAGTTGATTTTAAGAGGTACAAGGAGAAGTGGCTGGTAATGATGAAGAAATCATTTAATTTTTTAATCTGCTAAGTGCTTTCAAACCTAATAAAATTTAATCGGTACACTTTTGCCGCAAGAACTAATATATGCGATTCGCTTTGCGGTACTCACACAGAAAACTGTTTAATACAATTACATATAAGAAAAGCATAATTGCTTTAAGTTTTATTTATACAATTTATTATTTATACAATTTATTATTTATACAATCTGTTTAATACAATCAATTAAAAGTGTTAGTTAACCTTATTAAACCATTTTATAGCAAAGTTTTTACCCATACAGTAATTTTATATCAATATATATATTGTATGTCACACCGCATATTTCACTATTTAAGCAGGGCAGAGCGTGATTGGTCTGGATACGTGGAGGTAACAAACAAGTATAAATTTTTCCTCTCAATTTTATTTCTAACGCAAACACTATTTTCTTATGTTAGCAATGGTGTAAGGAACCAACCTGTGATATATATATAACCAGAGTACGGATAAAACAGTTAGTGGCTCAATTGCACAGCTGAATTGTGTAATAGTTCCAAGCGAAGCGTTGAGACAGATATCGAGGTGAACTACTGTGGTAGAAATTTTGCAGTAGCATGCCGCGTACATCCACCGTTGGCGAACAATCCATACTGATACATGTGCTAGTCAGCGCTTGTGTTTGCCCCTTCTTCGTGCGTCACAGGAGAACTGACTATCTTGCCCGTGCTTTACATATAACTGTTACTTTAAAACTGTGAAAATAAAGTGACATTTTCCTATTTCAAAATGTCCATTATGAATATAATTTTTAAAGAAAAAAGGCTTTCCTGCAATATTTACTTTTGGATATTCTTGACGATGGTTCATCAATAGAGGTATTATTTGAACTATATCCATTTTGTTTGTGGTTTAACACCGACGTTTTGGCCTGCATTCGCCAAACGTTTTCAAGCGTGAAGCACATAGAATTTGAAATATTGACAAAATTCTGTCAGTTTGTACCGAATTATCACATATACATTTGACAACCAAGATTTGCAAGATCGCTTATGTGTTGGTCAATTGACCTTGTAGGTTCCATGTTGCTTTATTTCTGCATCTCGGTTATTGTAGAGATTTTCTTTTAAATGGGAAGCCATATACCATTCACTTTTAGGTTTGGTAGAATCGGAAAGTATTGTTTTGATGTAGATGGCTGCCTTCAGCTCCTGTTAGATTTTCTTCCGTTGATATTATCGAGGCTTCCTTCCAACTGACTTTATAATTCTTATTCTATGCGTGCTGAGGTATAAGGACTTTGAGGTTTCACCAAGTCTTGTCAGTTTTCTGTGTTCTTGTACTTGGATGTTGAGTGGCCGCATAGTTTTTCCGATGTATTTGGTGTCCACATTCACATGGTAGGTACTCTGTATACGCAATTTTTGGTGTCTTGATTTATATTATTAAGTTTTACCTTTGTGAGAATAGACCTCATGATGTTGTTGGTTTTGAATGCCGTTCCTATGTTGTATTGGTTTCCTACCTAACTGTTTTTTTTTCTAATGAACCTTTCATATATAGAATGACTGCTGTAGTAGTGTTCAGACTGTCCTCCCTCTGTTCTCTTATAGACTTAGCTTTTTTCAGCATTCTTTCGGAATAGTTACTCTGTTTTTTAGTGTTTTGGATAAGAAAAAAACAACAACATTGACACCACCGGGACAATTGACCAACACATGAACGAGCTTGCAAATTTTGGCTGTCAAAAGTATGCGACAATTTGATGTTAACTGACAGAATTTGGTCAATATTTAAGATTCTGCTTGAAAATGGTCGGCAAATGCAGCGTCGGTGGTAAACCACAAACGAAACGACGGAAATAGTCCAAATAATAGCTCTAATATATATTATTCCGATTTTATAAATAAAAAAAAAATATATTACAAGGTGATAATGTGGAACTCTTTCTATTTACATATATGCTTATAGATCTGTATTTTAGTACTAGGGACCGAGTCAAAATGCCTAAAAGCATATAGTCACTGTCATCATTCCACATAAGTATTTTCCAGGGCTACAATTGCCTCTGCTCAAAAAAGCTGAAGTTATGAAAAAATGTATTAAAAAAAAGAAAGAAGGAAGCTTTGGAAGAAGACTCTTGAGTTAAAGAATTAGAAAAAATATTTATGCAAGATTATTCCAGTAAAGGCAAAGAAAATGAAGTGATGACAAGAAAGTGGTGACTCTAAGAGTCAAGTAGCAGAATTGTATGCATTCCACTCCTTTTATTCGGTGTAAAAATACACCGGTCAACCATTTTCTAGATATATCGGTTGTTAATTTGCCAGACGTAGAAGCCTCATTCTTAATATTTGATTTCCAACCAATTTAAAATATTTAAAATATTAGTATGAACCTGGAATAAGATTATACGGACTATTTACGTTTCTAGGATGAAATCCAAAATAAACAAGGATTTATTGTAGGCGTGTAAATCTTGCTGTTTTCTTTTTTAGCCCCTATTTTGCATAAGGTGGAGTAGTGGTGGAAAGAAATCTGATCAGCGCTAGTTTTATGGAGCTATAGAAGGCGCATTTAGGGACATATAATTTTATTTTATCCATTCGTAATAACGGTGTAAAATGCAAAAATTCGAAACTCGTCGAAATTTCAAGCGTAGGTCTTATCCCTTAAAACGTGAGGTTCTTCAAAACTGAGAAACTACGATTTAGAATACTCGATGAGATCTACAAATTCGTTGCAATCCGATCAGTGAGTAAAATCCCAAAGTATTCCTTTGTTAGAGGAAAACATAAATGAACTGCATGTTTTATATAATACCAGTGGGTAACCATTCTGTTTGCCATTTTAAAATGATCTATGGAAATCACTACAAACTTTTCGCAGAATTAATTTGGGACTATGCAAATAAAAATATGACTCTACGATGGCGTTGATAAACTATAATAGAATCACGCGGTATCGTAATAACAATGATTTTATAGTTTGTTGGCATTACTTATTCTCACCTTGAGTGTGAAGCGGTGCTATTAAAAAAGGAGTATTTCCGTTCGCGTTATGATAATGTGTACTTTACGTGACGCCTGTATAGGTATCACAGATTTGTTAATAGATAGCAAAATTTGTGTCATTTTTATTGTTAGAGTCAGTCATTGTTCCGTTTTAAAGGTGTGAATATATAAAAGCGTTTTATTACCTTTTAATTTTGAACAGAGTAAAAAAAAATTGAACTGTACAACATTGGTTTGTATAAAACTTTTCTAATAGATATCTTTTCCAAAATAAATATTAAAGCAAAGATCCAGTTCTCCCATAACATCTCCTGACGTATACGCATTAGTATAGATTTACTTAATTTAATTTCGTACTGATCTCGAAACGGCAAACGAGCTGTATATTTCACCTAAAATGGAAACAGAACCGCCCTCTCATGAGATTTCGTTTAAAATCGATACCAAACAAAAAAGGCAATTTAGCGAAAAGAAAGCGAAACCTTATATGAAATGTGCGGGTAAAAGTCAGAACTGTTGTCTTGAATGTCGGGTTCGCTTTGAAAATTAATTAGCGATCTGGAATTTGTTTAAATCTGGAAATGTCAAATGAGAATTTCAGGAATTTCAGAGATCTTGGTAATTGCAAGAAAAAACCTGTATGTGCCTTTCGAGGGATTCTTTTAAATTATGTTGACAAGATTGAATCGATTTAATCTTGAGAAGATGGGATAAAAAATGGAAGATGATACAGCAGCTTAAGAAAAAAAAAAAGAAAAAAAATGAGCAAACCAAAGATAGCTAATGTACCAAGGAAATATCCGTACGCGTTGAATTTGGCATGGCAGCGTCAACATTTCTTCTCTCACAAATATCGCCTACAAGAATTGTTACCTATTCCCCAAGATTGGAATGGTAATATCGAGTAGCAGTCCACTTTTGTTGTTTTGTTTGGTTATTTGAAATGTAAATCAATTTTCATAGACAGGAGAGCACAAGGTTTTCCCTAAATTCGCTCAATAGCTACAAAGGATTAAATATCCCTTTGAAGGTACGTTTGAAGTTTGCGAAGTACATTATATCTCTCGAAGTTCCTTTAAAGACTTATTTTTTTCTATCGATTTTCTTTTATTATTTATATTTCTTCTGAAATTCTCTAATAATGGAGTAACCATCCCAAACTAACATGTACACTTCCGTAGTCTTTAGAAATCGAAGGAACTCGTGGAGGAAGTTTTACAAGCAGTGATATGGTTTTTCTGCAGGTTCAATAATCTAGTCAACCCTAGTAGTACTGCGACCGATATGGTTTACTTAAAAGAGAACCCATGGTACTTATGTAAACGCACTTATAAAGAGAACATTGAGAAACTGTTGATGATTCTGACAGGAAGGCTGAATAGACAAAAATAAAGATTTTAGACCAGCCATGGAGATCACAATACCTCTAGGCCCCATTTTCTTGGACAGGTGTAGGAAAACTTGTTGAAGAATTTGGGAGTCCACCCCTTAGATGACACAAAGGTAGTTAGTTAGACCTATGTTAACATGCGCAGCAGTAGAGTTGTGCCGTGGTAGGCACAAGTTACAAAGTTCATTGCCAAATGGATATACAATAGGTCCAAGAAGTTGTTGCCAAAATAATCAGGACAGGCACACAGACACCAGTTCTTAGATGGAGGAAAGCCTGAATTTGCTGAAGCCCTATTCAATAAATACACGAAGACTATTAAAATGATAATGGGGCTATTGACTAGTTATTGTAAACTAAATAGACATATATACAGCCGACCCTGGCAGAGGAAACTAGTAGCAGATTTTGCCAAGAAGATAAAAAAATTCTATAATGGTCTGGCAACGACAAGATTTCTACTATTACTACTACTGGGCTCGGAAAACTCCAGAGCAGATAGTTACCCGAAGGAAGTGCTCTCAAAGATCATAAATGTAATTAAGAAGGCTTATAACGGGTGTTTCTTTAAGCCCGATAGAACTTTAAATTGTAAAAAATAACACAAGAAATTAAAGTTTAATTTAAAACAATTTTTTTAATCGAAAGGTCAATACATTGCCTTAACATTTGAAAATGATTTCGGGCATATGGCCACCACGGCTGTTCTTGACGGAGCGCATTCTGGAGGTCCAATTTTGGGACACTTTTTCGAGAATTGCTGGCCGTATGCCACGAATAACACGAACAATGTTGGCCACCAATGCCTCAATTGTTGCTGGTTTATCAGCATAAACTAGTGACTTCACCTGGCCCCACAGGAAATAATCGAGAGGTGTTACATTGCACGATCTTGCAGGCCAATTGACAGGTCCATTTCTTGAAATAACCTTATCGCCAAATTTTGTTTTCAATAAGTCGATGGTTGCGGTCGCCGTATGGCACGTAGCGCCATTCTGTTGAAACCACATCTCGCCCGGATCAATGTTATCAATATTTTCAAACAAAAAATCATTGATCATGGTGCGGTAACGATCTCCATTGACCGTAACGCGAGCTCGGCTCCATTTTTGAAGAAATAAGGTTCAATGATGCCACCAGCGTGCAAACCGCACCAAACGGTGCATTTTTCTGGATGTAATGGAGTCTGTAGGGTCTGTTGTGGATTGATTCCATATGCGGCTAATTTGTTTATTAACAAACCCGTTAAGCAAAAAATGAGCCTCAACGCTGATTACAACTTTGCAATAAAACATCGGACCACTTTCCAACTGGTCTAGAGCCCAATCGGCGAAAGAACGATGCATGCGATGGTCTCGTGGTTTTAATTCTTGCACCAGCCGGATCTTCGGGTGTAAGCCAAAAAAGCGCAAAATTTTAAACGTAGTGGACGGACAGAGCCCCAATTCCTGCAACCAACGACGAATGGATAAATTTGGATCTTCTTTCACACTTTCGTTTACAGCGGCGATATTCTCTCCAGTACGCACATTCCTTCGACGTGTTCGTGTTATTGCATCATTTAGAGAGTATGTGGTATGAAATCTATCCACAGTTCTACAGATGGCTTGCTCAGATGGACCATAATGTGCGCCATAGAAATCACGAAGTCGTCTATAAGTTGCGCGAATTGATGACTGATTTTCAAAGTAAATCTGGATAATTTGGTAGCGTTGTTCAAGTGTCAATCTATTCATGATGATTTGCCAGAGCATAATGATCATAAATGTCAAAAAGTGAGCGCTGTATGTTAGTTCGTTTGACAGTTAACCCTTTCGGACTTAAAAAAACACCCATTATATAGAAAGCACTTTTTGGAATGAAGGGCCACAAAGGATTTGGAAAGGCTGAGCCTAAATAGGTCCTCTTGGCCACCCCAATTCTAATCTAATCTAACCTAATCGGTAGTCTTTGCTCATTATATTAACTCCCACGTTTCCCAGGAATGTATAATGTTCTTCCAGGTTTTATAATTATCTAATCAAAAATATACGTTACTAGTTCTGATATTAATCTTACCATTTCTTGAAAAAGGAAAATTGAGAGAATGTTCGTCATCTGTCGTTTTCCATTATGTCGTCTTGATAGCAAATAAAGTTCTTTGTTTTATTGCTTCAAAGGAAGAGGAAACAATTTCTTTAGTAACTAATATGGAAGTTTCAAAATAATTTTTTTATTCCGTCTGTATTAGGTAGTTGATAAATATTTCTTATTTCATCTTAAAGGGTTACATATATGTTTATTTTACGAGGTGTTTCAAATTAAATTGCTTTTTACAATCTAATACCCTACAGTCGAATCAACACATGCGCCCAGAGACTCGTTCGTCTGTTAACGTAGAAAATCCAGTGGAATTTAACCAGGCATTTACACAAGGATTTAATTTGCTACATACATATGCATGTATGTATTATGGCGCACTTATGGGTGAATCCATTCACTGTTGTGTATACAATGTACGTACACAATGTTGTGAAATGCGCGCTACCTGCTATTTAATCCAAACACCGACCTCCCAGCAACCACGGCGAAACACGCGGCCACAAAAACAGAACATTCGTTTGCGTTTCGCAAACAGCGGACCTGTTCAAACAAGATTTCATTTACTGAAATGGCAATAGCTCGCCCCCTAACACATCCCATAAATTACCGTATTATCGGAACGCGCGATAGTTTATTCGACACTACTTGCACGTCTTATCGTTTTATTACGTCGAAATTGGACGGTTAAACGAGATACGCTCAGGAACTGACTATATATAGGTGCCCTTTAACGCTGGTTTACGAGGACCGTCGAACTTGAAGGACTTCAATATCTTCAGATGTGCTCGATGGTTATGATGTATTTTTCTCCATTGTGATCGCGTTTTTATGGTTCATAGGGTCGAATTCCATAAATCGGTCTATTTCTCAGAATAAGAGGCAATAGCATTTGTAAATCTGGCAAAGACAAAGTTTGCGGAATATTGTTGCTAAAAAAAAAAATGATCAAAAGCAATATATTGTTCCTTACTTTACAGTAAGGAAAGAGCAAAGACCCTGCTAGAACTAAGCAGAAACAGACTACGCATCCTTGCAGGTTTTCTGACAGGGCATTGTCATCTGGGGGAACACATGACAAGGATAGGTCTGAAACAGAATAGTGATTGCAGGTTTTGTGGAGCGGCAGGTGAAAGTCCGGAACACCTAATATCCGACTGCACTGCCATCACAGAAACTCGTACCAACTATTTTGGCAAAGACGTCATAGACGAGGGAGAAATACCCTCCTTGAAACCATCACAGCTACTGCAATTTATTAAAGTTCTTAGACTGGATGGGGAGCTGTAAGTGCGGGCAAACCCTAGCAGCTTGCAGCTGATGTAGGGGGGCACAATAGATCGATAGGTCGCGGTGTAATGTTACCCTAATTAGATCTGATCTGATCTAATATATTGTTCACATATTTGAAAGTAGGCAATACAAGGGTAGTTAAATGAATGACGGAACATATCATAATCGAATGATCATTCGAATGACATTTTAAAATATATCCATGTACTATTATGAATCATCGTTTGAATCACTACAATCTAATGAACAACGATTTGAATGATTATTCGAAGCTTGAGAGGCAATCGGGTTTAAACAATCCCATGCTCCTAAATTCGTTTCTAAGGCATATACAGGATAAATAAGAACAGTTGTATCTACGGGCATTGCATTTTGTGCTTTGATAAAATTGAAAAATAAGTTGATTTTAAGAACTGCTCAAACTTTATTATATATATTGCCAGGGATGTGAATTGAGGCCACGTCGAACACTCGGCGTTCAAAATTTTATTGCTCCGAATGTCACTTCATACAGTCTCTTGCGTTCACACCAAATTGTTAATACGACTAGGCTGATGGGACCGCAAGAGACTGTATGAAGTGACCCTCCGAGCAATGAAATTTCGGATGGCTTGCATTCGATGTGGGCCCAATTCACATGCTTGGTTATTGCTATAGTAACCACCATTTAGCAGATTTTACTACATCTTTTAGCTGGCTCTTTATGTCAGGATTTTAATATATTATTCTTAGTATATCGGGGGAATATCTATTGGGATAAAATAAAGATCTGATTACTATTCTAAAAAAAAAATATATGTTGATTTAAGAAATAAAGTATCTTTTCAACATCGTCTTAAGTGATTTTTAATTTTTAAAGCCCATATTGTAGAAATGCTGAAACTTTTACGCTTTGACCACAATGTTACTTAATGTGTATTAAAATATATTAAACATATTTAATGAAGAATTCAAATAAACATACCTAACATTGTTGTTGAGAAACTTATCTTTCTTAAAAATCAAATTTTTATTATTAATTTAATTTTCAACTACATAGGAAAGTTGGTGCAAGGGCATTTTTCACTATACATCTACCTGAAAATATAATATTCAAACAAGGAAATCTAATATAAATAAGTTCATTTGTTCTCCCAAAGAGCAATAATCAACAATTAGGTATGTGACGACTTTGTTAATCAGAATTTTCGTACATATTACTACTTCGTCAACATAATTTCAAATTTTAGAACACCCAGTAAAACCTTAACTACGGTATCATAATGTAATTACCTGACTGCAGGAGCGCCCTTAACGAGCTTCAGCATGTGGAGTTGTTAGGAGTTAATGAAGCTGTAAAAGATATAGCAGAATACAAGACCAAGATGGCGGTTAATTATGCAATATTGCCTGTACGGGGTATTACTATCCTAATTAAGGTTGTTCTATCAATTTTTGTTAGATATAAACATTAAATTGACGTTTTAACAATAAAGAAATCAATGTACGACAAGCACGGCACGGCATTGCTATATTTAAAATTGACACTGCTATTTTAACTGCGTTTTTGTTTTTTAACTGTGCCCGTTATGATTTATGTAGGAGATTATATCGGGTAGTATTCCAGTTAATTATGAAGTCTAATGAAATCTGCACATCAGGCGCGACTAAATATAATTTTAGAAATTCATCCAGGCAAGTACATTCGTAAGTTTCGTCTGCACTATTTTTTGTTGCATCTCAGTTTGTTAAATAATGTTGTAGAATTAAGTACGCATATCTAGAGATAACGTATATACACTCCGCCAAAAAAGTATCGCATAATTTAGTTTTGAATCATAAAAGTATCGCATAATCTTTGTTTGTAGCATAAAGTTGTAAATATACTTTAGTGCGCTCTAAGATATAATTTCTATGATTGTTTAAATAAAATACAGGCCAAATAAAAACAAGAACTCATACTTGAGATTTTTATTAAAACAAGAAATTATAATTTTGGAAAGAAAAATGTCATAACAGTAGCTTTTAATACTGAGTATTGCCACCTCTGGCTCTTATGACCGCTCGCATACGGTTTAGCAGAGATTCGATTAACCTCCGTATATAAGCCTGATCCAAATTCTCCCACTCGTCACGGAGAGCATTTGCTAGTCCATGCAGGTCCGCTGGGGCAACATTTTGGATTCGTATCCGTCTGTGAAGGAGGTCCCACACGTGCTCGATAGGGTTCATGTCCGGACTTACCGCAGGCCAATCTAAAACTGGAATACCAACATCGTTAAGGTATTCCTGGACGATTATTGCAACATGCGGTCGTGCATTATCGTGCATTAACATGAATTCGTTTCCTATAATTGGCGCATATGGTACTACATGTTCTTCTAAAATTTCCGTTATAATAATAATAATAATAATAATAATAATAATATATTGATCCAATAGACTACATGGAGTATAGGATACGTCACAAGTTTAGCTTATAATTAACTAATATACCAACTAACCACTAGCTTAAGGCAAACATTCTGATAGTATTTAAAGATAGGGGTCATTCAAATATTCGTTAATTGAATAGTAGCTCTTTGACAACAGCAATCGTTTAATATTAATTTTAAAAGCACTCCGTGTCATCTCCTTGTACTTTTTAGGGAGCTTATTATATATCTTCACAGCTTGGTAGTGAGGACTATGTTCGCTTAGTGCGAGTCTATGTCGAGGCACCTCTAAGACATGAGAATTGCGGGTACTATAAGAATGATACCGATTTAACTTCGGGAAATCACCACGGTTGTTGTTCATGTGTAAAAGTAATTGATATATATATAAACTGTACAAGGTCATGATACCAACTCTTTTAAATAACTCCCTGCAACTGGATGTCCTACTGAGATCATTCATAGTACGCAACGCCCGCTTCTGTAATTTGAAGACCCGCACTGCTCCCGAAGAAGCTCCCCAAGCAATCACGGCATACGACATAATAGAATGAAAGTGGGCAAAGTAGTACATTCTCAACACATCAACGCTTACTTCTTTTTTTAACCTGGACAATATGTAACAGGCCTTTGCTAATTTCCCACTAACTAGATCAATATGCTCTCCCCATCCACACCTCGAATCAATAACAAGGCCCAAAAACTTTGTGGAATCAACCTGTTGCAGGCTGACACCATCCGCCTTTATAAGATGTGAGCAATTCCTCACCACGTTGGACGTTTGAAATTCCATAAAAACCGTTTTTTTGGCATTCAAATGCATTTTGTTTCGTTTAAAATAATCTTGTACACTTGTTAGTTTATTGTTGGCCTCATCACTAATTATATATACCTGTGGGCAGTCAGTGTATCTCTGTCTACTGGTACTAACTCTGTACGACCTGTTAAACAGATGCCTCCCCAAACCATAATAGAGCCACCAGCGAAATTAGGTCTAGGTCTGATATTACACTGCGAATAGCGCTCACCGTCTCGTCTGTACACTGAGATACGCCTATCTGAGGTGTAAAGACCAAATCTTGACTCATCTGTGAAGAGTGTATTGGCCCAGTCATTAATGTTCCAATTTACATGTTCTCTGGCAAACCTTAAGCGAGCCACTCGGTGGTTCCTAGTGAGACGAGGGGCTGTTACAGCTACTCTAGCTCTTAATCCACTCTGTCGTAACCTATTCCGAATAGTTTGAGTACTCACACGAGTATTTCTGACTCTAGCCAAGTCGTTCTGCAATTGTCTCGCAGTTACATGTCTTCGACGTAATGCTTGTAGTAGTAAATAGCGGTCATCTTGGCGAGTAGAACATCTTGGACGACCTGGTACAGGTCTTCTACTGTAAATGCCTGTTTCCCTATATCTGGCTACGACTCTAGAAACACTTGACTGATTGATGTTCATCAAATTAGCAACGTATGCTTGAGATCGTCCATCTTCGATTAAAGCAACTATAGCAGCCACTTGTTCTGAAGTTAAATTGCTCATTTTAGTTTTAAAAGCGTTGGTGCAGAACTCTGACTTCGCACTTTAAAATTTGTCCGTATAGGAAGACTTTCAATAAACAACTGAACAAACCTTACACATATGCATTTTCCTAAATGTGTTCTTTTAGAAAAAAAAAGTAAAAACGCTAAGTTCCATTATTTTGTTAGTGTTTTTATAGTTCACATACACGAGGCAAACTTTTTGTGAACGTATAAACATACCTTGGTTCATAAATGCCCTTTTTTAGTTTATGCGATACTTTTTTGGCGGAGTGTATAATAAGAATCGCAAATATATAACTATAAATTAGAGTTATTGTTTAGTATTGGACTGTATAAATAGGTTTAATTTCTTGTGTGTTTGTATTGTGATATATTAAATTAAAAATCAACTATTCAGTGTTGGTGAATATTAAATACAGTGTTTCTCAGGTACTTTCACGACTTATTGTTTGCTTGTCACCATTTATCAATTTTATTTCGCTTTTAGCAAAATTATTTAATTACGTTTCAAACGATTATCCTTTCTAAAGAAACTAATGGATTAATAATTCAAAGCAGTCGAACAAATGTATATTTAAAACAGAACAGACAATGCAAACTACATGAGTACATTCACATACATACTAAATATAATTTAGGAAAGGATTTTGTTTCTTCTAAACAATCACTTAAGTAATAGATTCCAGATCATAGATGAATTGAAGGTATTATGTTTCGTTCCGATTTTTTATGTTTATGTTGATCTACCAACACGTAAACTAAACGCTCTGCGCCAATTGCTGGATTCTAAAGTCAAGCCCAACATGCCTTGTGTATCATGCATGCGGCTCCTTTGATACTCAAAAAACATAACAATGCAAGATTTACAAAGCGAGACACGTAGCGCACAGTTTTTTGAAGCGAGACGGATTCAAAAAAATTAAAAATAAATAACTTTAAAAATTAGTAAATTGAAACTACATTCTATATTCATGTACCTATTATAAACAATTTAAGAAAGAGCGACTAAAAGAGATGTATACACCTCTCTAGAGGAAGGCGCAGGCTTTCTAGTGTTAAAAATAATTATAAAAAAAAATCGTTTCAATTACGATGCGGGTACCACCGCCAATGGATTCAGAATATTCAGTGTACACATAATATTGCCATTAAACTAAATGTGTATATAGTCGCCGTCACGATATTTTAAAATGACATCAATTCGTACTAATCGGATTATAACGTTTACAAGAGCAATAAAACGTTTAGAGTACTTGTCTATTGGGGGGTATTCCCAAAAATTTGAAAGGAGCTACAGGTGCTGTTTTAAATAATTAAATATTAATAAAATAATCATTATAATTCACCATGAATTAAAAACCAATTTACAGTTACTAGGCGAATAACTCATTAGTTTAAATGTAATATTATAAAATCTAATAGCCCCTTTTAAATTTTTTGAATACCCCCACTAGACAAATACTGTAAACGATTATCCTTCACAGGTAATTCGCACAATAGCGAAGACTTATAATCCGATTAGTACGAATTGAAGTCATTTTAAAATATCCTGACGGCGACTATATATTCATGCACTGCAAACCCACTGTCGATAGCTTTCCCATCTGAACTCGCTAACTGATAGATAGTCGTAAGACGCATGCGCGTTGCATAATTTGTCAGAGATAAAGACGGTGATGCGCAGATATGTCATAAATTGACAATTATACACAAATTTCTATGTCACAAAGATCTCTTTATAGCCCTTGGGCCTTAAAGACGCTCATTATAGGCTATAACAAAACGTCAAACATCGACATTTTACCTAATTGAAGCACCTTCAATCCTTACATAGTGTTTGTTAGAAATCAAAAATTTTACTTTTTGTTGAAAATTTATTTTGGGCAACATATGTTAACAACACAACTAAAACATTTTTTATCTATTCATAGGTATAACCAGTGAAGAGATAATAACTAGAAGGGTCACTCTATATCAGCGCTTTTGATTTGCGGTAATACATTATTTTAGCACCAGATGCCTCACCTCTTTTTTTAATTTACACCAATCATAATGAGCGACTTGGTAAAGGAACTAAACATAAAAATGGCAATGACACATACACGCGCGTGCAAAGAATAACCTAACTACATAACTATGATATGATACGTTTCTTAGTTTTTCTCTTTGACGACGAATAACTTCCAACCACAAAACAATTCGATGCTAGCATCTTCTATAAACCGTAACTAAAACTTAAGTGTAACTAAATTTATATTAAATTCAATAAAAAAACTCCCAACGACTTTCATAATCAACGGCAGAACAATGACTGTAGTGGTGCCTTCTATATAAATCAACAGGCTGCTGTAATTACCGCCAGAGTCGTGCATCCGGAGCCGCTAAAAATGAAAAGTGACCCTTCTTGGTCTTATCTGTTCGTTGGTATAAGTGGTAGCTATTTACATTAGAGTGTGGTAAGAGTTGGAGCGCTGTAAATCATCTAACGCACGACATTTGTAATAATTTTTTTGGATGAGAAAAATTTAGAAAATTTTATTTAAAAAAATATGTCGGAGTCAGTAGATATGCATTGGTACAACTGCATTTCGACAACTTTACTTTATGTGAAAGTAAATGTTAGTTATGGTAATTTATCGATAATAACAATTAGAACAGGAATACAAGTACCGGTAAATGTGTTTTTTTTTGAAAACTAAATTAAAGGAAGTTATGCATATTTTACATTGGAAGTATCTTTGGAATGAGAAAAATGTAGTGTGCGTAATGGCACTAAAGAGGGCGATAAAATTAATTGCGTTGGTTGACAGGTAATGCTATGTTTACAGTTGACGAGGCCAAAAAGTTATGTATGTATCCCGGCCGTAACTTACTTTTACGGCCCTCGACGTGTTTTCAATAAAATAACGTTTTGGGTCATAAAAGATTTGTTACGTCCTCGGTACATAAATTACCATTAGATATTGCAATGCATTTACTCAATAAGCAAGTCTCTAACATCCCATCTTACAATTAGCTAGAGTGCGAGTGGTGCAACAAGTCTGAAGCTATAAAAGCTCAAATTCATAACGTTGTTATTCAATGTCTAGTCTGTTCTAAGAACTATTTATAAACAATTATGTGAAGAATTATTTTAAGGAGAGGGACTTGAAAATGGCCGACCAGCGAAAAGCCGCCCGGGCATCTATTAAATTCTTATCTTTTATACAAAGACCCTTCGTTCTAGGTTCTTACAACTTGATCGATTGTTCAAATAGTAGCTTTTTTTAACATATTACAGGTGCCGAACTTTTTGCGTAAAAGAATTCATAGTTTTTGTATATATAGAAAAAAAGATATTTTTTAGAATATTTACCCCATTTACTCAGAAACTAGCTGACCTATTAGAATTCAAAAGGTCAAAGGTGCCGACACGAAGTGCAACTATTGCTTCGGTTTATACTGTGGCAATGTGAAATATTTACTTCATTCACGTAGATACAGAATCACTCACGACAAATGTTCATTATTCGGATAATGAAAGAAATATACTTGAAGCCATATTATGAAACGAAGGATCTACCGTGAATCATGGTGAAGGCTTCGTTCTCAACACTGTTTGCTATGGCTTAGAAGTCGTTTATTAACCTCCACCATTTGCACATTTTTTGCATAAATTTCACGCACTGTATTTGGTTTAACATGATACTGTCTTCTTACAACAACGAAAGATAAACCATTATTTGTAAAGTTAATAATTAAAGGACACTATTTACTTACTACTTTTGCCATTTTGCAATTTTTTAACGTTCCATGATGGAATAATAGGAAAGACTTGGAGTAAAATAATGTAAATTGACATTCAATGCTAGTTCGTAAATTTGTTGTGAGGAAAGAAAAATTAACGAGTAATTTACATTAATAGTCGCTACTTTCAGAAGAGTAGCAACCACGTTTATAAGAGGACCTTATCAAATTTTAAATTCCCTTACTGTTTCTATGCGAAAAAGGCATTTAAAATGAAATAAATTTTCGTTAAAATCGTATCTCGGTTTAATTTAACTTTATCAACAAGTTTAATTTCTCGTCCATCATTAAATTGCGCAAGTTCTGAAAGAGTTAGTAATCCGAAGTATAAAAGCTAATTTCGTTTTCCTTTTTTTACTTCTTTCCATTAAAAATAACGTATATCTAAAAAGAGCGAATGTAAAACCTAACGATATTATTACTTAAATTAATGAGCAACGTTACTATAGTGCGCGATTAAACCATTTACATTCAAATTAGTAACTATTTGAAGAGCGATAAGGCTGAAATTCGCTTACGGTTAGTATGTTTCCTTACGGGTGTAATCTTTTGCTTGATGAAAGGAATCGAATCCCCTCGCGCACCATCTCTCGGTAGCGTATGAACTTTACTGCTCTTGGAGCTACTTGCAGCCTGATGCAGCGTCTTAGAAGTGGGACGATTTGTCCAGTGCGATCCTGCAAGTAATTTCAGAGTACTTATATTCTTTTCTATTCTATTGTATTTTATTTGTCAATGGATCATATAGATCCAGACGTGGTCAAAATGAACATCATGAAAACGATAGATATATCTTGCATCTTGCATCTTTATGTTTTTGCCTTAAGGAAACTGCATTCGTAGATAAGATAGGTTGGGCTTCCATATACATTCCATCAT
Source organism: Cetonia aurata (assembly GCA_949128085.1). Lineage (NCBI taxonomy): Eukaryota > Metazoa > Arthropoda > Insecta > Coleoptera > Scarabaeidae > Cetonia > Cetonia aurata. The sequence continues at coordinate 10,494,761 of OX421882.1, read as the reverse complement.
TTGGCGGGGTGGATTTTATTTACGCGTGGGTAGACGAAAATGACTAACAAAACTCCAGACCAAAAATAATACATTGAATGAACTATCAATTCATCTATGCTATTACTTAATCAATATTTATCCCAAGTGATATTTAATAAATGAAGTCAGTATCAGTAATTCACGGTTACTATCACCTTTGTTCGACCATATTTATGTTGTTTTTTAAAAAAACGTGATGAACTGTATCATAGTACGTCATAAGGGTGATGCTTCCTGTGACATCCTAGTAGGCCAGTAGCTACCTTTTCACCTATCTAATCTGGTAATTTACAAACCTGTCAAGAGAATGGTGGGCCACGTGGTTGGCATAAACAAATATTAGATATTTAGTAACAAATTCTTAACCTGGCTGCAGAAAACCCTTCAATCAGTGACGGAGAATTGCTCGACAAATTGGCGTTTCAAATCGTATCGTTTGGCGAATTGTATATGAGACTCAACTGTAGAAAATTGTTTTTAAAATTCCCTTTCCTTTTATCCGGAGAAAACATCGCGGGAATTGGAAAGGCAAGCCTCAGAATGTCATAGCAAGTACTTCGCCCAACTACACCATTTTCAACTGTAGTTCAGAAACCGTCAAGTTGATTTCGGAAACCGTCATATGTAATTCAGTTTAGAGAGTTTAATTTTAGAAAGCGCCAATTGTAAATCAGAATAGTAAAATGAAGAAGTGCTTTGTCCTATATGCAGAGAAGTGTTAACTGGTAGTGAAGATGTTATAAGAACCACTTACAAACATCACACACAACAAGATAGGGATAGAGTTGTTATATCTGCTAATAAAGGGAAGATTGGACTACGTTAACAGAAGCATTAGGAATAAGGTATAGAACAGCGTTCCATTGGGTTCGTTCGGGCCGACAGGAAATGTTACCCAAAGGAGGTATCAAACCCAGGTTGTTAACGATAAACCAAATAGATCAAATTATTTCATGGTTAGAAATAGATTGCACTTTAACGTTGACAGTAATTCAAAACAAAGTATTAAGAGAATTAAGAGAATTTAATGAAGATGTATCTATTTCTACTGTGGGAAATTATTTAGAAGGAAGGTGGCTGACGTTTAAAACTGTAGATAATGTGCTGTTGAATATGAACAATCATGAGAATGAGGAAAAACGCTCTCAGTATGTAAGGGTCCTAAACCAATACATTCAAGCAGCAATACAAATAGTTTGGATAGATGAGAGAAACTTTAATCTATTTTGCCGTCGAACACGCAGTCGTTCAAAAGTTGGTGTAAGAGCAGTACAACTCCTTCATGCATCAAGAGATCCGAACGTGCATCTTATAGGAGCAATTTCTGCAGTCGGAGTCATTTCTATGGAGCGTCGCTGGGGTTCTCTTACAACAAAATTGGCTAATAATTGGTTAACCACAATCTTGCAGCAGTGACAAGACATGGGTAATCAAGAGACTTCGTAATTTTTTGTGATAATGCTCCATGTCATTCAACTTTAGAAACAGTTATAAAACAGAAAAAATCATTCTCTGAATTACAATTGATACATTCAAAAATTCAATTTACTAATCTGAATTACAATTGGCGCTTTATGAAATTAAACTCTCTAATCTGAATTACAATTGATACATTCTGAAATCAAACTTACTAATCTGATTTACACTTGACGCTTTCTGAAATACAAATTATTAATTACATCTTACAGGTTTTGAATTACTGCTGCAAATGGTGTAGACACACCCCCGTTGTATTGTTACGAATGTATTATGTTAGCAACTCATGGTTAGAAACTGTTACAAACTATGGTTATGCGCGTTCATCAGAAGCAATTATTTGCCAACAGTTGGCAAACTGTTTCTGATTTTTCCGTGGAATTTTCTGATGAACGATTTTTTACGCTGCAAAAATGCTTGCAAGCGGTCGCAATTTTTGCGAACGTAATTATATGTCAACTCACAACTGTCAATATATCACATAATACAATAATTAATCAAAATGGTGACTTCTCGTTCATCCATTGAACTGTATCTAGGGAACTGGAACGGTACCTTACTCGCGAAAATGTGAAGCAGGACTCCACATAGACAACTATCATTACGGACGTATCTCTGTCTCTTTCTAACACATTACGATATATTACATGAAAATAAATCTCAAAATATCTTTCAAATTGACTTAAATCTACAGTCGCAATCCAACCTATCTGGTGTATCTAGTTGAGCGAACTAAGCGGTATAATATCATAATAAACGACAATATATTAAGGCCCGCCCTGGCTGACACTTTCTCAACTAACGCACAGAACACTGGAAAGAACACAAAAAAAACTATCGCTCGACGTTTCGCTGTTCATGCTGACAGCTTCTTAAGGATAACTGAACGGATTCTCGGTTGTCCGACATTCTTCTTATATCTCCTGAGTATAAGCGTACTTGTATGACGCGTTTTCTTGGGATTCGTTCTACCTTTTAGGTAGCACCTTCTCTGTGGTTCTGTAGTCGTTTTTCGAGTCGTCTTCTTCCTAGTGGCTCTTCTTATATCGATATCATTGTAACGGAGAATCAGTTCACTTATCCTGAATAAGCTGTCAACATGAACAGTGAAAGGACACACAGTTAACTCGGAAGAAGTTATCAGTAGCAGTTATACCGGCCGTAAAAGCCAATGCAGTGTTTCATGTAAAGATTTTATTTATATCATGTAATAAAAACCAATAAACGTTTATCTATCATACGTTCTTATTTACCAAGGAACGAATTCATACCAATTTTGCTTCAGAGAAAGCAATTTTCGCTTTCGGCCTTTGATCTGATGTGTAACACATGCTATAACAATGTCACATTTGGTGGAAATACTTTAATTTGAACGCGGCGTCCGGAATTCGCTTTACAATGTCGGAGAAGTTTATTTTTACAGCTGACAGAGGTAGGTTATTTTAAAAGGGGCGATAAAACGATAAAATAACAAGCCCAAGGCGAGTAGTATTGGAAAAGCGTAGAAAACGTTCGATTTTCCTTAAGGGTATTTTTATTTCCATTTTCTATTTTCGTTTGGTTTAGGCCGAAGAGAACTAGCGTATAAAAGAAAGCACACAGAAAGCACAAATGGATTGCTTTCGTTAAGCACCATTTAATAAAATATTCTTCCAAGGCTCTTTTTTGTCTAAAGATAAATTGCTCCCGAATTATCTTTGATTTCCACATTGTTCGCTTATAATTATGTACTCATAGAAAAAACCTTTTAGAACATGGATTTTAACGATGTTCCATATTTTGGTTATTTTTCGCAAATTTCTAAAAAATGAAGAGGAGGGAGGGGGGGGGCGTAAAAGGCTATTTACACCGGCTGTGTTATAATGGCAGAATATTATATACCATGTCGTCCAAATTACACTGGAGTTTACTACAACTTTTTATCTCCATTAGTTACCGAGTAAATACACGGAGTAATAAATGTGAAACACTCTGTATATAGGTATACCTATACGCACTTTTCCCATAGCCACTCGGTATAAACTAGGCTTATACTTTGAATATTTGAAATTTAGTAACCAAATTTAATTAACTACAAAACCACTCGCACCGCTGCCAAACAACGCTACTTTATTTCGCAAATAATTGTAGCAGAACTAAACCGAAATTAAACTTCATTATTATCATGAAGCAAACAATCTAATTATATCCAAGCAAGCGCTAGTCTCAACTTCCAGCTAACCGCAACCCTCCACCATAAAGTAGGCGTCTCCTACCTTGGGCGTTATGAATCGGGGGAAGTCTCCTAGATGTTGATCTAGAATTCGCTATCCCTCCGGAAACCTTAATCTCGGTGCCGCCATCTGGACCGTGGCATGGAGTGACCAGTATTTGTAACTGTAACAGTAATAAGTATTTACATAAATTTCCAGCGGGTTACCAGTTGAAGATAAATGTGTCTGCGGTTTTCACTATATGGGGTTGTGCTTGTGTGGCGAGAAAGCCGTAGGGGTTTTCTCTGCGGTTGTCCGCAAGTAATACGACCTAATGCTGACTCTATTGTTAAGACGAAACTTCTCTTAATAGAAATTACCACAGCGTGCTTGTTTTATTATGTATTCTGATGCATTAACATTTTTGGGGTGATCAAATGAATCTAAATTATCTATCGATATGCGTTAGAGTCATATTCAAATGAATGCAGAGAAGAATTTTACTTTATACAAGTTATCCAAGCTATGAAAACCACCGTAAGTTTGGTATTGCTAGAAAAGGTATCATCTGCATGGCTCGATTAATCGTTCCGTTTATTGCTGCCACTGGAGCCTATCCAAGTTCATTCATTAAGTTCAGATTCTTACGGTAACGTAGAACCTTTTTAAATGAAATCGTTTTCAGATCTTTCAATGAAAAATTCACATCACCAAAAATCACATATCGTGTACATTAACAAGACAGAAGATTCACAATTTTGGGTAACTGAAGAATGCAATGCCGTAAATTATTTACAGTGCGCGTCCCAGCTCAGATTAAAATCAACGACTACTCCTAACAAAAGAATCACAGAGCACTTGGCGATCAACGTACCCATCAGTGCACCTGGGCACTCAGTCATTCATGGCAATGAGGAAGCAGAGACTCTTGTGAAAAAGGGTAGTGCGAAGCATTTTCAGAAACCAAAACTTGCCATTGGTATAGTACCTACGGTAGCTATATCGATTTATAGACAAATCAGAAAGTGATTCAACATTGGACAAACGCTCCTGATTTGCTACATGCGGAAAAGTGCATTTCGTCTAATATTGTCAGAACCAAGGAACTACTTGACCGTAAAAATGTCAAAGTAATTGTTTCTCTCTTTACAGGTCACTGTACAGAATCTGATTCTTTGATGAGACTGCATGCCGGCTGTGTTTGGAAGACGAAAAGACAATTTAGCACATCTTTTGGCATTGTTCCCAAGTTTAGATTCTTGACGTAATTTGTAAATTTAAATTATGATATAATATATTAATTAATTAATATTAAGAAGTTAAAGATGACTTCAATATTCAAGAGATCCGCCTTAAAAAGCTCTTTAGTGTTTTTGGCAAATTTTTGATAATAAAAATAATATAATAAAAAGTAAAAATTATCATATGATGATGATACGTCCTCCACATTACGAGCCCGAATTACAGTGTGTTTGTTTTCTGGGAATTCAATATCAGATCCAACTGGCGACATCATTCATTTATTTCCCGTCTTTCAGTCTTTTTTCAACATTATATTCGACACAACATAGCGGAACAACAGCCCCAATAGCATTAGTGCAAGCATTGAACCCTGTGGCTCGTCACATACTAATAAATAATGGCGCTGAATTTTTTTTTTTACACCTGATCCTCCTGTAGTCACACATATGTATATACTCGTGTCGACCAGTCAAAAAGAACTAATTAGTTTATTTACAGAAGGCTTAGTGGTCTACATTGTTAAATGCTTTACTTAAGTCAAGAAATGTCTCAAATATACTTGTCATCTACTTCTTTGTATATTATGTAACCCATTGCATAATAAAGTGCATTCTTTCGTTAGTTTGCCCAAACTGAGAACATACTATTTTAAAAGAAATTTAAAATAACTACACAAAATCAATTTTGTTCAGCATTATATATCTCAAATAATGCAAGGCGATATTTTTTCAAGAAATTCTCATAAGTGTGATTTCATTTACAGCAGAATTATTTTCTAAAAACAGAATTTTGTATTTTGAACGAATAGCGAAGTGGGTGATAGTGACTATGTTCTCACGGACGAGTTACAATATTTCTTCCGGTATGTCTCACTCCATTGAGCACGCCCTCTTACTATCGCGTATACAAAAAAAATAACTGCAGTCAGATCTGTAACCAGATTATCGTAAAACCAAACCTTGTAAGTAGATTATAAGATTAAAAAAGAATTAATTAATGTGTAAGTATAATATAATACGTTGTTGTTTGGGTGTTCGCAGAGTTTCTGGATACACATACATCGATTATACAAATTAACACCAAAGAATTCTTAAAATAGGTATATAAAATTTAAAAATAGCTTACTATAAAGCTAAAGTACTGTACCCAATACAAAAAAAGAAACACTAATTAATCTAATTGAAACAAATAGTCCCTTATTTTGTATCCATAGCGGCAATAGAGTTCGTTGTAATTAAAACAAGAAGTAACGGAATTATCAGCTGATACGAAGCAATAACTTTTAATGAACTAATTAGGCCGGGCTATTTATAGAGCCTATTCGTCACTGGATGTCAGTAAGAGGACAAAGATATCGGGGTAATGGGGTGTAAAGTTTGTGGTACTCCTAAAATAGCTTTCCTAATCTAATTTTAGATCTGTCTTCAGGATTGTGAGCCCATTAGATTCTAATGAAAAGGATGAAAAGATTGATTGATTTCCTAGTACTCAATAGCGGTTGGCTATTCCACACGCGTAAAAAGGTACAACTTCAGGAATGTTTTAATAGATCCTTAACAAAAAAAAAAAAAGAAATTAAATCAGATATTTATTTATAGCCGGGCGGTGCGTACTCTGATATCATTACACTCTAATCCGTTTTACAGAAGTAATTCGTCTACAATATCCAGTGTGGACAACTTATTTGGCGATTTAATATGCACATTAACATAAAGAACACGTTTCACTGAATCCAAAATGCTTATTCTTTTTTTGAGAACTAAGTAGAAGGTAGTGTTACACCAAATAGGCGGCAAATTTAAACGTACTAGAATTACTTGCGAGTTCTTTTCTCTAGGCAACTTGAACTAGATATAACCAATAATATTCATAAATGCATTGCATACCGTTTGATGCAATATTCTCGTATTGTTACTTCTTTCTTGGAACTACTTTAAAATATTTGTTTATTGTTAGCGCAATTTTAACTTTGAACAGCATTATTAGCCAGTGTTTAATGTATTTATCTCTAACTTGTATTAGGTTGTATTTTATGTGGGCTATTTGTTGGATTTGTCCCTGTAAGTCCTCTAAATATAATAAAATAATTTCTATGTTATCTTTTAATGTCAAGACCTGGATCCTACAAGGATAAACTTTGGTCTGGAAGAGATCCGTTGTAATGTAATCCTACTGCTTGACTGAGTTAACACAAAAAATTATTCAGTATTGATTTAATGAAATCATTTCACGATTTCATTCGGTTTTCCAATATATGCGTCATACAAACTTGCAAACTTGCAAAAAGCCTCTGAGATAAGAACTCTTTCACGGAAAGCCATAACAGATTGGTATGTATGCTGTAAGGTGTTCGTGGAGGAATTTGCTCGAAGGAAATAAAGAGTGTTCCAACTTGAAATGCAGGTTTTGAATTGCGCGCAATTTGCTGCATTAAGGAAACTTCGACCATTATTTGCATGCAATACTGTGCCAAGTGAGCGTACAGTTCATGATGTACTGCAAAGGTTTTTGCAAAAAACCTGATATGGAACGACAAATCCTACTTTCACTTGAATGGCTTTGTCAATCGCCAAAATTGTTTTTTCTGGTGTAGCGAAAATTTACATGTGATTCGAGAGAAATCAATGCATTTCGAAAAACGTAGTATCTAGTGGGCACTATGGGCTGTGGAAATTATTAGCCCATACGTCGTTGAGAATGAAAATGGCAATGCTGACACTGCCAATGGTTTGTGTTATCGGGAAATGTTACATATATGACTTTCTCTTAATAAAATAAATTATTTGATTTATTATTTAACGTAGATGGCAGGTGGTTTCAATAGGTGGGATCTGCATGTCACATAGCACGTAAAACAATCACATTTCTTCAAACCAAATTTTCTGGTCGTGTTATCTCTGAAAGGAGTATGACATCGATTGCCAACCCAGGTCTTGTGATCTAACCGTACTAAATTTTTCTAGTCGATATATCTGAAGGAAAGGCTTTACGCTAATAAACCTGCTACGCTTACAGATCTGAAGGAGAACATCAGGCGTGCAATTGGAGAAATAGAGCCCTAGTTATCTCAAAACATATTGACTAATTTCAATAAGAGAATGGTGTCATGTCAGCGGAGTCATGATGGGCATTTGGCTCACATCATTTTCCATGCCTAAGTGTTCAGTTGATATTTTCGATTGATAGCAATAAAAATCTAATTTAGCAAATATTTCGTTTCTTTTTTTTAACATAAATCCAGCAGTTCAATTGGGATCACCTCTTATAGTAGATTTGTCGAAGGTCACTGGATACTCGGCTTCATCGAAGACAATTCTGAGGACTTTAGTGATGATATAATACTATTATATATATATCATAATATTTATTTTTATTTTACGTTCCCAGTCGCTTGTTTTTGGGAAGTAGAATTGCCCAAAAGGTTAAGGGGCCCAATGCTATTCTCAGCGATGCACTTTAATATATTAGAAGTATTAATAAATACCTACTGTAGGCAACTTTTCAGCTATTAGCGTTGTGTGAGTTTTCATCTTGGTTTCATTAGGATCCAGTATTTTACCAATAAAATTTAAATTTTGACATATTTGAATAGAAATTTCTTATCAAATGTGCATGGTTATTATGACCCTGTTCGATTACAAAATGACTGCTCTGATTAAAACAAGGAGCATTTTATTAATATCTCAAAACACTTGAAGTTACACCTTGCAAAGTTAAAAATTTAGAAATTTGGCAAAGTTTGGTAGGTTTGAAGCCCCGAGGTAACTTTTTTTGAGAAAAACCTTGGAGTATTCATGCAAATTCTATTCCAGGTTTATATATATCTCTAACGGTTTTCTAGATATCAACGAAAATATTGAACAATAAAAACATGCTCCTTTCAGAGGTTCATAGAAAAGAGCTAATATAGTAAAATCTTTGTAGGGTAGTGGCCCATCTTCATTGCGCGTTGCATTCACTTGGGTTGGAATTTTCTGTTAGAATATGTAATGGACTGAAATTATATCTAAAGACATTGGTGACTAATTGGTAAAATCACCACTGCCTATCCATAGTTCTTAGAAAATCTCCAGCAATACTAGCACATCTTAGAAGATCATACAGGTCTTCTGGACCAACGGAACCTCTAAATATGTTTTAGATATTCCAATAATACAAAGTGTTTAAACTCATTGGATAAAACTAGAATATTCGACAAGAGCAAAAATATTTAACTATTTTCTATGAAGCGCATCAGTTGATTTATTTTGAAAGTCTATTTACTGACACATGATAATTGTTTTGGAGTAGTATATTTTCTAAACGGCTCTGTAATAAATTCCTTGTCTTCTATATGATGCATATATATACAGTTTTTGTTCAACTATCGCGTATGATAAAAACTCTCTGGAAACACCTGGCACATGCGTGTGCAAAGTTTCCACCCTACAGCATCTGTGGTATACATAAAGTACTCAAACAAACATAAAAAATCCTCTCTGCCTGAAACACGCTCAGTTTTTCAAAATTAGGACGCGGAAGTTATCCCTGTCGTTTTTCAAACGGGAACAAGTCCAAAATGTGCAAGTGCTTGCACAGTGAGCGCTAGTATAAAAAAGTAGGTTGGCAGCAGTAATTCACACCGATGTATTCGACAAAAGAACAGGGTCGATATTGTAATGAAGCCTAAATATGCCGTTCTCTTTTCCTCTCTTGAGTGAACCAGATGGCATTTGCAATAAGACTTAGAAATTTTGTTGATTTACATTGCAAATATGCACGATGTTGGTAAATATTGGAAATATTGCGGATTGTATATGTGCATATCTGTAAATGAAGCATTTTAAAAACTGGGTGAGTGAAAGAAGTGAAAATCGATTCGTCGCCTTTTATGATTAATTTTTTTTGCATTTCCTTTGATGTTTTTTTGTTTATTTTACTACTGGTGAAAATACTTTGATTTTAAGTAGTAGTATTTAACTATTAGACTATAGAAGATAAAGGAGGGTATTCACCCTGATTAACCGTTACTCCAATATCTCTTAAGTTCTAGAAGATCTTGATGATGCTCTTTGACTATTATATGGTGGTAGGTTAAAGAAGTGATGAAAGTTTAGTTTTTCCCAAAAAATGATGTGATTTATTTTGATCAAAAACTTGGAAAATTAAGATATGACCGGCTAAAACATTTTTTGTTTAAAAATTATTGTTTCTAGTAAAATCGTAGGAAATAGATACGATTTTATACAAAGAAATTTATTTAAAAATTTTCTGTAAGCCCTATAGTTTTCGAAATACAAGAGAAAGCTCTTAGCACCCCTTTTTAAAAAGAATTAAGCTGCAACCCATCCCAAAATCATGGATAAAATATAACATTTTATTGACCAATGAAAAGAAGTATACAACTTTGTTCCCGAAATATGCTAAATTACCTGAAAGTGATTATGGTCCGAACACGTTGAAGAAGTATCATCTTCATCTTCAACAACATCCGGCAAAGTGTGACCCTTGTTTGGTGTACTCCCCATGTTTGCGCTGGATTCCTAGGATCTCTTACCACAAGAACGCAATGCACCGTACTGAACACCGGCTTCGTATTCACCCAGGAAGGTTCGTGACAATTGACGCAATTATTTCTCAGTCTAGTCAGCCGTTTATCAATTTGACATAATTATGTGTACACAATTCGATCAATCAATAAAAAAAAAAACCTCTCCTGCTATACCAGACATCAGGGGAAGATCCACTAATTCCCTATCACTGGCGTTCGGTAATAATTTTTAATTGCTTTCAATTTCATCGCCGTCAAATACTCGGCAGGTATAAAGATAAGGGCGAAAAGGTGCTGTTATTTATGTTATTTGTTTGCTTTGGCCGTACGAGGCTAGTACGCCATTGGTCGGGCGCCAGATGATGCGACTAAATGAATTGCTGATATCCTGGATAGATATAGTCAATTAATTGGGCGGATTAATATGCTGGATGTTTTGCGATGATACGAAAATTATTCGTAAAAAAAAACTATTCACTATATACACATTAGGCGGGAGGATTTCAATGGGGAGTTAATAAAATCCCAATTAATAATAATGATAAATTCGCTTTTATTATTTGCAAGGTCGAGCTATTTACATAGGGAATAGTAGATAAACACTCCAGATGTTCTTGATTAAATATTAATACTAATTTTGCATTAATAGTGTAATAACAATCAGGGGCAATTAGCTCTCGGGATCAAATTTTCAATAGGGCCTCGTTTTTATTCATTGTTTGCCAAAGTTTATTAGCATCGTTTTTTTTTAAACATGACAGTTTCTACCAGGCACTTATCAGGTATCTACACCAAAAAATACGATTTATCCACAATATATATCGAATAAGTCTTACATAGATAGTGAAATAATCGGTAGCGCCATCTCTACGACAATTTCTGAAATGCAAAATATGTAGTTATACCATGGTTTTTTCAACTATATGGGTATGGAACTCTGCTGTTTAATAAAATCTACAAACATTTTTATTTGATAGTATTAAACAGATTGTATTGTATTTCTACTATAGAGATAATTAACTGCATTAATAAAATTTATGAAGAAGATTATATTTTTTCTATAGTCTAGATTGTAATACACATTTTTTTTCTGTCTGGTTTATATTAAAATATTAAAGTTCTATTATCCAACAGTTCTTGATCAAAACAGGATAATTAAGAGAGACATATAAAATATTAGATATAAAAGTACATTATAAATATGTGATATTTATGTGAACAAGTTGCACGCAAATCGAAAATTCCAGTATTGTAAAAGTAATGTGTAAATATGTGAAAAATATATGTTTAAGCTGCACACTAAAAAGTAAATCGCATTATACAATTTAATAATTTCTTAAGTGAACAAGCAAATACATTACAAATATTGCTAATTTAAAATTGGAACTTGAGATAAACAATTTTAAAATTATCTTGGAGAAAAAAACTAACTCACTCCAAAGAACATATGAATTAATATGATTCTGAATTAATTTATATAAATTTGACAAACACAGTTTACGACTTTCAAGTGTTGGCAAGAGAAGTATATTAGGAAGAGCACATACATTATAAATATATGATAAATACGTGGACAAGCCACGCACTAAAAAACAAATTGCAAAAGTAAATTACAATATACAAAATTAATAATTCCCTAAGAGAACAAACAAATGTATCACAAATATTTCTAATAGAGTTGTAACACTACTAGAAAGTTTAATTTACTCAAAACAGAAGGAAAATCAAAGTAGTTGTGAATTAGTTTATATAAAGTAGACAAGTGTGATTTAATTCTCTGAGATGCAAGCGATGACATAATAAAAAGCGTATTAAGAAGGACATTATATAGGAACCTTCTTTTAGGGTAAACGTTGTCAACTTTCAACCATTAGTATTTCAAATAACGCCTTTGCTTCCTTGCAATCGTGGTCTTACGAACGCCATGGCAAGGATTCCATACGGTCGACGCATGTTTTAATTTTGGCCGAAATACTGAAAAATATAATAAATTTAAAGTATGAACACTGCAGTACATGCACTTTCTATTGGCGGAAACCCGACCCTCACCTGCATTTTCGTCACCAGCTCGAAGAAGCGGGTGGAGTTTAGTCGATGGCTGGCGTACAGCACTACAGATACAATCTTCTTCTTCTTCATCATAATCGTTTGCCATCTACCGTTAGATGTAGGCGTAGAGTTGAGTTAATATTTCTTCCTAATTTTTTTCCTCTTTTCTCTGCCTCCTCTCTCACTCCCTCCTGCCATATTTTTTCTTCCTTACGCTTTAGTTTCCATAATCCTTTTTGTTATTCTCTCCTCTTTCATTCGATGCACTTGCCCAAGCTATTTTTGTTGACCTTCTGCTATTTTTTCTTGCACCGGCTCAAATTTCAGTTCTTTTCTAAACACGTCTTTCGTTACTCTGTCTCTGCAAGTTTTGCACTCTATCATTCTTAAAAATCTCATAACTACGGCGTTTATTCTCGATTTATACTTATTTGTTAGCGTCTCTCTTGAGAACTTTCCTTAATTTCCCGTTTTCTCAAGAATGTTTTCTTCAGCGAATTGAACATTTTTGTTTACTTTTTTCACTCTTCCGTTCATTTATTTGTCCTGCTTCCCGTTTACTTCGATAAATGTTGCCAAATACTCTACCTGTTCTATTTTTTCTCCATCCAGTGTCTTCTTTTTTCTTTTGTTATGATTATACTTTTCGTTTTTTAGCTGTTTATTTTCATGTTTATTTTCTGTAGTGCATCGTTTAGTATCTCTAAGTTATGCTGTAGGGCCTTTTTGGACTTCGCCAAAAGTAACAGATCTGCAGCAAACATCAAGTCCGTAATTTTAACTTCTTGCATCTTCCAGTATCCAATTTTTATTTTTTCTTCTTTCTTTTTGCTTTGTTTATCGCCTCACCCATGGCTACTGTGAACAGGAGCGCATTTAAAACACAACCCTGCTTGATACCTATTTCTGTTGTAAGTCTTTCTGAATTGTTCATTATTTATCCTGACCACATTTGAATTATCCCTATACATTGCTTTTATCACCTCTATCGCTTCCACATGCACACTCCTCTTTGCTAACATTTTCCATATATCTTTCCTCCTTACTCTATCAAAAGCCTTCTCCAAATCTATGAAGCACAACTGCAGATGCATGTTACAATAAAAACTAAATTTTGTATTTTGTATTTTGTACGAATTGCAAAGATAGTGGGAGTAGCCATGTTCTCAGGTGTGAGTTATAACGTTTTTCCATATTTCTTTAGGTGTGTCTCACTCCATTGAGCACTTCCTGTTACTATTGAGTTTTCGCCAGCTGAAAAAACATCTACTGCAGTAAATTGCTTGCTGGAGCGGAAAAAAACCCAGATTTCTAACTGCAGCGAAAACTCAATTAGAACACCTAGATCCTTGATATTGTTCACATCCAGGTTTTTATCGTCAATGAAATATAATGATATAAAATCGGAAACTTTTTCCTGATGTGTGAGACAATTTTACATTTGCTAATATTGAGACTGAGTCGATTCGTTTCGCATCACTTGGACATTTAAAATCGTTATCGGAGTTCATTGTTGAAAAAATGTTGACATTATCCGCTAACATTAAAATTTCGCAGTTGATAAGTATAAGTCGTTTACAAACAGTAAGAATAACAAGAGATCAACGTTCAAACCCTGTGGTACCCCAGATTCAATTACTAAAACCTACGCTTTGAATTTTATTAAAAGATCCGTGATCATATAAGTTCTTTATATATTTATATCGATGTTGTTTACATGCAAATGTAATACTTTTGGGAAAGTATGAGATCATTGTGTCTTACATGTCGATATACTATATCTACAAAATTGCTGTACAGAACAAACGCTATTTAGGTAAATAATATGATGAGTAGCTGACAAAAATAGAACCTTTGGGATTTAATATTCTTTTGCTCCACTTTCAATGTTGTTTAATCATAAATTACTTTCCTTTCTTTTGACGTATATGTAATTGTTTCTCTTCGAAAATTATGGACACTAAATAAATAATCAATACCAAATAACTTTAACCCGTTATTTTAGGAGTATAGGGAAATATTTTAGGAGGTGTTTGGCACGCATTAATAACAACGTGGAAGTGGAAGTATCGGCAATGGATTTCTCTCACGCGTTCCGTATAATAATAACCATCAGGTATATTTTGGTAAGTAGTTACCGAATTTAGGACGCTCAAACTTACGATGGTTTATCGCAGTCACGAATTTCGTGTGTGCATAAGATATAAGATAGGTCCCCTTCATGATACTCCTTAATTGAAAATTGATTGGTAGGAATGGAAAAATGGAGTGGATAGTTCCTGTTTATTATTATTAAGAGCTCCAGGTAAGTTTTTGATGGGTATAAAGGCTTGCGAAGATGAATAACGTCGTGTCGTTTGAAGAAAATTAATGGCGCGCTGCTTAAATGCTAGCTGTATAAGGATTAATTACACATTAAAAGATATAATATAATGCAGTAAAATTTGTTCAAAATAGAGAAGTAAAAAACCAATAAAAAATAAAGTTTTAAGAGCAATGAAGTTGAGCAATGAAATTATCGTCAGTAACCACTCTATAGTAATAATCACCTTATCCCTTCTGCAGGAACAATAATAATTGGATTTTAACACTACTGGATATCACAAAGTTAATTTGGCTACAAGGAGAGCCGTCATTTGTTGTCGTTAGTGTCGAAATTATATTTCTAGCATCTATATTATTACTTTCTTAGAATATGATGAAGTTAAATCATATAAATCTTAGATCCCACTTGTTCTATCTTACCTTAATATAATAATTATTGTTAATGCATAATGCCGTTTTTAATTTTAGTGCGTAGCAATATTGTGGACATCTATTTGCGATTCTTAGAATTAATTTCCGAAAATATTTTAATGAATTCATCACTTAATAAACAGGTTTCTTTATTAAAAGGATTCTAACCATATTGATTAGTGGATTGCTATAGTTTTACTCCTGCCTACTAGAGTGCGCCACAATCGATAAGCTTATTTTTATGTCTATTTCTCCTCTTTTAAAATTAGGAAATGTCATCTACATTATTATTATTATTATGGTGGAATTTTAACAAAATTAAAAGTCTGATTGCGGCTAAAGTAATGATTTGTACAGTAACAGTTCCTTGTTTATAGTTTTCGTCTTTATCATGTTTGGGCATGAGATATCAGCAGTAATTTCATTCTTTCCTGAAAGGTGGCGCACCATAAACCTTGAATGTGATTAAAATATGACATATTTTCAACAAAGTCATTATAACAAATTTAATCATTATATAAATAATTTTGCTTAATTGTTTTATAATAGTAAGGTTAATAAGTAGGGCAATAATAATGCATCTGGTATTAAATAAATGCATAACAGCTACTTTGTTGGAGTTTAGGGGAAGCAAATTGAACAAATAGATAGATAGATAGAAGATATATTGCTTTATCTGTGGTGTAGCATAACAGATATATAATAATAAAAGTATTATTATTATTAATAATAATAATAATAATAATAATGTTGAAATCCATCATTCTTGTATGAAATATTCTGCGAATGAGTAATAATTTTTGGTTTTTAAGTGTAATTTCAGTTGTCAATTAAACCTTGTATGAGAGCAGAGTTTCAGAGCATCAGGTAGAGCATTGTATTTTAATATAAAATTAAATATTTCTGATTTTGACTGAAAATACAACTAAACAACCAAAAACAGTCCACCCTCCAGGCGCGGCTCGTGCTTGCGTCAGTCGGACAATGATCGTAGTTCTTCGTATGCTCTCGTCAAATATGTTTCTATATGTTTATATGTTAGGAAGTTATACGAAGAAGTTCTATCAGTGTCATAGCCTCCGACTGACGTAACCACGAGCCGCACCGGCCACCTTCACGACATAGTAGTCTTGTATCTCCTAACAATTTTTTATAATACTTTATACACATTTTTTTCAAGCTTTAGAAACGCTAAAGCCAAAATTGATTTAAATTAAAATTTTTTTTTTAATAACATCTCTAATGCTTTTCTTTATAATAGTCTTCAATACAGTTTAAAATAAAGGTATATAAGTACTCTATAGTTACGAAAAAATCATATTTTTGAACAAAATTCAAAATGCAATCATCACATTTTGGGCTATAGACCATTCATTTGCAAAATCAATAATAAAAGAAACCCGTATAGTTCGAATTTAATAATATTAATAATTTTACTATAATTTTTTGACAATTTATCTACGAATTTATTTATTATATTTACATGCACCGGGTGATTCAGTAAGGGTGGTGCCGCCTGCATCTCGGAAACTGCTATGCCTAGAGTTTCGGGACAAAAAAATACATAACCAATGTGGCGATGTGGCCACCGGAAGTAAACGAAAATTATTTAATGTTCGAAATTTCACCGCTAGGGGACGTACCTGCTATGTTCGTTCATAAAATCAGTATTATCTCAGAAATTTGCCGGTTGAGCTATAGTATTGAATGGATTGCTCGAAAGCTGAGTTGAAGTCGCATTATTTTGTGTAATGACTTTTTTAAGTATCTGCCATAATAAGGAACGGTTAACCTTTTAAACGCTGGTGTTTTCACATTTTCTTATGGTCTTATTGTAAAACCGCAAACGAAAACAATATAAGCGGTATCAACTGCCGTCAGCCGAAGAGATATTTATTTTTTTTTTATCTTATCTATATTCAATAAAGCCAGGTATTTACAATATAGTCCGCAAAAATGATATATTTACACATTATCGTTCTTTCTCTAGACATTTTTTTCTTTTACTGTACAACTGCTGCTAATTGAAGGTTTCATCCTTTCCAAATATTTCTCATACTTCGTTAAACAAATTTCGTTATACAGGAACGTTGTGTTATAATTGTAGACTACTAGATTTTAGGAATAAAGCTGGTATCTGTAAATAGTATGCAACTTTAATTCCAGAAATTCAGTTGATTGAAGACTTCATTGATATTCGAATTGAAACTAATATAATTGCATAAGGATTAATTTAACCAATAGAGTGTTTGACACTTTCGATCAATACAGTGAAAGTTTCGACGCGTCTCGGAATTTCAATAGATATCTACCATTGAAAAACTTAATTAGCGAAGCAAGCCAACGCCAGAACATCCATTTTAAATTTTAACTCCTTTGGCATTGGTATCAATCCCACGGGATGACCTGCTCTACTGAAGGATAGTAAATTTCGCGTGACCAACGTCCGTTATACAGTTATCTACCTATCCGTGTCTGCATCGAACATAAATCCCCAATGACATCACAATGGCAGCGTCACGCGACCACTCATAATGTATTCATTGGAGGTCGTCCTCAATTTAACTTAATTCGAAGAGACGCTAGGTTAGAGATGAAATTGCCATCCCGTATCAATTTGCCTCAAGTAGAATGTGAGACCTTCTCCGGGTGCATGCTCGCTTGTAATTAACAATCTATGATGCATGAATTTTCTAGGCAGACTCTATACGTGTGTATGGTTACGAAGCAGCATGTAAATGTGTGTTAATCTCTATTAGATGCCGTCTAGCTATAGATACAGAGGTAATTCTCGTGTTAGTCGTGCTGCGCTCTGCCTACTTCCTCGAGCACGAATATGACCGACTGATGTGGTAAAGTTATGCGCTTTACCGTTAAATTTTCAGATGCGACGAGCTGTGAGAAAGATGTATGTATGTAGGTTTCGTATATGCCGAATTTTGTGGCATTTGCTTACGTGGGATATTCAAAAAATTACATGCTTGAATATATCAAGACTTTAATTTGTAATGAGATCTGCGTTTAAATTACAAATTCGATACTATTAATTTTACTAGATAAAGCGGTGAACAACCAACTCCCATTCCCAGATAGCTACGATTACATAAAAATTATTATAACAACAACAACATAAAACAACTAGCATCGATTTCTTAACTAACAGATTAATAAAATTCTCACCTAACAAACAAGGATTTGGCAAAATGTTACAATCTCTTAAAAATTTAGCGGTCTATAATAGTTACCTTTGTATGGATGTAGTCCGTAATCTAAGAAAAGTTCAATATAAATATAAATACTATTTGAGAGAAGCACCACGATCTTAACCTAAGTGGAAACCTACGACAAAAAGTTTATTGACTTAGTTTGTATAGATATACAACATATACCTCGGGAAACACATTGAGAAACCTTTTAAGTAACCGAATTATTACGAAGTATCATATTGATTGTTTGGCTTTCTAATTACGGAAAAAATATTTTCACGTATTTTTCATATATTTAAAACGCGAATCTAACATCTCTACATTTGATCTACCCTACACTGAAGAAGCACTAAACAACCATACCCTGCAACAAGAGTATCATCAAGATTATGGGAAGCTCTTTCTCTTTTGTCATTTTAGGTCGTTTAAAACATATAAACACTTACTTCTTGTAAATCCCAATGAAACAGTACATATACCCTTGTTGAACATGCGAATGGAAGAACGAGGGGAAAATGCAAACTTACCAAGTAGGCTAGATTGAAAAATGAAAAGACGAAAACTTACCTTTATAGTTTTCGCCTTAACCTGGAAAAATAGCTAGCAAAACTGCAAGTTTAAGTGTAAAGCTTTCTTTTTCTGAAGCAGGATGGCTAGAACTTTCGCAAAAAGTGTTTTGTTTTTAGTTACAGTTAAAGAAGACCATATTAATTTATTGTGAATTTACGATTAAACTAATAGTAAACTCCACTTAAAGAGCATTCTGCTAAACGATGCAAACGTAAACTAATATCGTACAAAATAAGTGTCTAAAGCTGAAAACAGAAGCAAAAGAAGCAATATAAGTGAATGTGACAAAAACAATTAGGAGTTACCTTGGTTACCCTGGAAGACCTAAACTAAGATGGAAAGAATAGGTAATCAATGACAGAGAAGGTATGAAAACTACAAGATGGAGGGAGAAAATGTAAGATAGACTAGAGCGGAAAACACTAATAGAAGAAGCAACAAGACATGAAGATCGATGAACGAAGAATGTATGAATGAAATGAAGTGACCATTCATATTAACATTAGTTTATAGACATAGTCACTTCATTCCACTCAAACATTCTTTCTTCACCAATCTTCAAGTCTTGCTGGTCCTTCTATAACGTTTCTCCACTCTTATCTGCCTTGCATTTTCTCCCTCTATCTTGTAATTTTCTCACTTTCTATGTTGGTGATATGACATGTTTTTTCCCTCTTAGTTTAGGTCTACTTCTTTTGTTTGCGGTTTGCATTTTGTCATTCATTTGACTATTGCGTTGACACTGAATAAGATGGCATGTGTCCATGCCATCTTATTCTGTTTTCGTTCATTATTGTTACTATGTTTTCCTTCCCTAGTATTTTATCGATCTCTTGGTTTGTCAGTCATCTGTAGTGTATCTGATTATTATCTTTCTTTTAATTTTTCTTCATCTTTGTTTTCTTACATTTTCCGCTGTATACTTTACTACCGGTCTTATTATAGTTTTGTATATTCTTAGTTCCATTTTTTTTCCTTGCTGAGCGACTTGTTCATTCTGCAGTAGCCTGGTATCGCTATTGTATCCTTTGATCTGTTTATTCATTCCTATTATTTTTATTATTTATTGTGGTTCCTAAGAATTTGAAACTTTCTACTTCCTCTATTTCATAGCTTCAAATTTTTGCAACCAACTGGCTGTTTCTTTTTTCATTCCTGCATATGTTCATATAATTGGATCTTTTTATTATCAGGGTATGGATCTGAATTTTAGAAAAGCAGAAAAGTTTTAATGTTTGCGAAAAAAGTACTGTACAATATGTACCCAAATCTTTTGTATAAGTCATACCTAAAAGCAATTTTGTGAAGCTGTAACATAGATTAATTTTCCACATTTTTACCGTATGACGTCAAAATATGTTCCACAAAATTACATTGGTAAACTATTTTAGTTAAGTGATTGTTAAAAAAGTTATAACTTCTAAGGGAACCCTGCATAAATGACTGAGGAGCGCAACCCCTTATTCACTCTAAATTTATGACTTCATTTGTAATTCTTGATCTACAAACCTAGCAGTCACATAACTCGTGTAAGTTACAGTTGAATATATTGTACGTGGTTTGATAAATAATCCAAAAGAACCCAACGGAAATTATTAATGTGTAGTACCGCTTCGCGTCTAACTTCAACATAGAAAGATAGAATAAATCCTTTTCGATGAGAAATAACGGAATTTTCTCCTACTCTTCAGCCATAAAGGGGCTCTTCAATACCTCAAAGACCAATGTCAATTTTGCTCGTTTAATTCCCTTTGCTCCAATCAAAAGTAAAAGACCTTTTTGTAAATACAGGAGTAGACGCCCTAATCTCAGTCATTAATTAGCATAGATACCTAGACGAAAGTAGAATTATAAAGTTGCAGCGTTTATATTGTGCAAGAGAATATCTTTTGGGAGACAGCAGAAAGAAATTAATTAATTTGTGCTTGGCGTCGGACGAACTCGGAATTGACGTTATAAATTTCTTATAATTACGGAAAGCGTTCCTTTCTGACTGCGCCAAGGGCAGAAGAAAAAGTATATCTATTATTTTTAAGTTTAAACCAGCTGGAAATTTAATTAAAGGTTAATAAAGTAACTGCGACTTACTGGTACATGTTCTAAGAGCGTTGTAAGAATTAAGAGATCAGTTCTGGAATAGAAAACTAATCTATTTTTCATAGCGGTAACTATAACAAAAATCCAAGAGAAAAAGTGAAAAAATCCCTTACCACAAAAATTAAAGATAACAAATCTAAATACGTATTTCGGCAACTAAGTTGCCATCTTCAGTAGAAAACAAGTCAAGAGCAGTGTTAAACTTAGTGTTTTCGGCTCACACTGCTCTTGACTTGTTTTCTACTGAAGATGGCAACTTAGTTGCCGAAATACGTATTTAGATTTGTTATCTTTAATTTTTGTGGTAAGGGATTTTTTCACTTTTTCTCTTGGATTTTTGTTATAGTTTTCAAGCCACAGTCTCCACCCATCACAGGATAGCGGTAACTGTGTTACAGGAATGCAAGAGTTAAATAGATTTGTTGCAATTTTCTTATAGATGGCATTTCCACAAATAACTACTTGCCAATTTATCAATGTACATATAAAGTTAAATCTAAGAACGAATTCAAGATCTGATCCATATCAAAATTAAAACCAAACTAAATTAAAATAACTAAATAATAAATAATTTTTCTTTTTCTTTTATCTATATATCATTTTACAATAAAAATGTTACAATAAAAACAATACACTGGAGACCCTTTAACAGTGAAATAATATTTACAAATAAGAAAAAAAGCTTGCATCGGCCGGGAATCGAACCCGGGCCGCCCGCGTGGCAGGCGAGCATTCTACCACTGAACCACCGATGCTCATACTTGGGAATATAAATGACACCAGTTCTGTCGTAATTCTATCTATTCATATTACAATGTTTTAAGTATAAAAACTTTTTAATTTAATAATTTATTTCTATCTTTCAGTAATCGATTCTAGTTCATCAAAAATTATTAGTACCCCTGCTTAATACGCTCCAGGGTAAAATATATGGCTGCGATATCAATTTATTTCAAATAATATGCAAATATAGAGCTTATATAACTAATAGAAACGGTCAAATAGAAGTTAGAGTCATTACCGAAAGGACAATCTGCAAGTTACACTATAGGAAAGGTACAGGACGTAGCAAACACAGTTGTGCACGCTTATTAAGTATCCTTTGAACTTCGCAAAGCAATTTGAACCCCAAAGTTTCAACCTAATTCAAACGTTACGTGAAGACCCTTGTATATCTCCCATGCGGCGTTTGTGCTTCTGTTTGTAATTTAGCAATATAAATTTAGAGCATATGTATAGTTTAATAACAACAGGACCTATATTTAAATCGTAACAGGTCGTTTTGTAACTATATCGTATCCATATTTACGTGTTTTGTGTTTGATTGTTAATTAAGTAAAAAAAAAACAATCCGTTTGATGTTCTAATAATTCTTTATTGTGTATCTACTCGTATATAAAAATATAATGTACAATAATAACATTTTCTCCGCGCATTTTGAACATCAGATGCGAAAACGGAAAAGGACAATCAAGTATCATCTATGTCAAAATTAGATTAAGCCTACTCACGAATTAACTGCCGATTTAATATTCGTTAATTTGCAAACTTATGACTCGATTGCCTCGTTTGCACGCGCATTACAGTCAAGGACAATTGCGGAACTGCAATATTAAATGTAACTAGTACTAAATACGTATGACTAGACGAGGAATAAACCTAAGATCTCTAAGTAGAACGCAATTGTTTCTGCAAATAAGAACCATGCAAGTAGGTAAATAGTTAGATATATTCAACTAATTGTACTTAAAATAAATAAATAAATTACTCACGTAAAAGAAGGCAAAACGATGACTTGCAAATAAGTTTTGAAGATACAAACAAATCTATAAGCCCTGTAATAATGACTTTGTAGTACAATTACATACGTGACCACAATAAGAATATATTGATTAATTATAGACATCGAATACCGTAATGCACATCATAATTATAATAAATAAACTACATGCAAACTATCTGGGATGTTGATATCCTATCGTAATTTGTACTTGTTCTACTAGCGTACGAATTCAAATTACATCAACTAGGATAGTTTTTGAACAATTTTGCTTATTCATTTTTAGGTTTGAAAGATATTAATTTTATAGCGTTTTCGTCTTATTGCACGAAACATGGGCACTGGGACACACTGGGACGCACTGAGTACAGTTTGTGCGTTCGACTTAAAATTTAAGTTTGCACTACTTTCGTGATGCATGTTCGTCTTAACCATAAAAACGCACTTAGTGCGCACCAAGTGCACTTTTTCTGGCACGAGCTCTGGGAGCTCGTGCTAGGATCAGTGCTTCAACTTTGGAAGATGAAGAAGTAATGGTGTGTCTCAGGAAAAAAAGAAAGAAAAAGAACACCATCATGTAAAAACTTTTACTGAAGTAGTAAATAGATCGAAACATAACTGATCTTGAGATGTAGGGATCAAAACAGATGTAGCCTCTGGGGCGTTATTTATTTGAAAATGAATACTGGAAAAATTTTCTTCTGTCATTGCTGGATATGTAACCACTACTTTTATTTATGATGGTTGGATATTGAACTATTTGTTTAATAATATGCTAACACACTCATTAAACGTTGGTAAAAGTAACGTTAACTCAGTTCAAATCTTCAAATCCCTCTAAAATCATGTTCGACTTATAACTGCACTTCCATGCAACTCACATGCACTAGTTACGTGTAGTCACGCACTATCACAGTTTTCGCATACACTGAGTGCACACCGAGTGCAAATAAGACGAAAACGCTATTAAATTTGGTGAGTATTGGCACTCAGTAGTATTAGTAAGAGGTACCAGATTATTTTGAAGGCCATCCATTTAAAAAAATACGTCAGTGACGATTGACCCCGGGTTTGGGGTGAATCAGGACATCGTACAATCTTATTTCAAATGCTCTCCTGAGATTTCGCAACATTTCTAGAGAAATTCGTTGGCATTCTTCAACAATTTTTGGACGTAGCTCTTGTTAGGAAGCCGATGAACGCGTTGCATAAACCTTAGACTTCAGATACCCTTAAAGAAAAAATCAAGTGATGAAAGATCCAGCGGTCTGGCATATTATTCTGTAGGCCTAAATCGTCAGGTGTCTCTTTTAATTTGAAATGCATTGTATAATATGTGGTATGCATTATATTAGAGACGGAAACACATTATTTAATATTCAGTATTTGCTTATATATAAGAGTTATACGGCTTAATATGATTCGATATACATATAACCATGTGTTATATCATCCACTCTCACTATTTTTATTATCTACGTATTTTTTTTCAGTATACATATTTACATTGGTAAATTAAGCTTCGACTATCTGTCACATGTTAACTCATTGCACATTGAAATAAATACATACATAACTGTTGATACACGCAATTTAATTTGAAATATTTACAGTAACAAAATAAAAACAACAAAGCGTACAACTGCAATTACATGCATGCAACTTATTAATAATGTAGTAATTATTACATATTATGCAGATGTTTATATGTGTTTATTCTAAATAATTCTTAAAGTATGTCTAATTTCCTCATTTAATCCTACAGAATTTGCCATTATTAATATCATGATAGCACTTGCCATCTGTTAAAGCACAGTTAAGAATTAATCACTAAAGCCGTAGTAATTGTATTCTTTTGGTTCAAGTACTACCCAAATAACGATCTGTTTTAATTGGGAAATCAATAGTGCTTATATTTTATGATTTAGGTGCGAAATATTCAAAGTCAATTAAGAGTAAAAACTATTAACTTGATAATAGGGTTTGCAACGTCCCAAACTTTTGAGAAAATATTAGCGTTTATACAAAACTGTGTGCATGTGAAAATGGGAAATAATTGTGTTAAAAATAACATTAAAAAAAGATAATTTCCGTCCTTCCACCCACGCTGTCACAGAAAATGAATTTTATTATCTAAAACATTTTTAATCTTCTTTCTACACTCCTCCCTCTCCGTCCGGGGTGTTAAAAATCAATAACTTTCAGGGCTTAAAACATTTTTAATTAAAGAAAAATAAAAACGAATTTGGTATTTAACACAGACTTGCCTACTCTCTCATGTTTCACAAGTTTCGGATAGTCATTTGAATGACGCCGTGACGCTTTGAATGATTATTCATTAAGCGACATTCATTTGAATGGGATTCGGCGTCGCTATCTATGATAATCGATATTGCGTGTCAACATACATATTTCGTTGAAGGTTTTCCAATAGTAATACTAGTCGCCAATTCAATTAGTATTACATTCCTAATTACTCATTCTTTTTAAAGTATAAATTGCATTAGCATTATTAACAGGGGAATAATATTTCATTTTCAAAACATTTGTAACAGGTAGCGACATTACATCAACTGGTGCGCAACTCTAACTGTAACAGCTCGGGGCAGGAATATGATAACTAGTCAACTAATTAATGTTCGCCCAGTTAATTAAAATGTAGGAATTTATAAAATCCAACTTCGATCCAGAACAGATGTTACCAGACAGCGGCCCGGAAAACGGGAAACTGTTATGTATCATGAACGTTCTTTTTTTTTTAATGAATCTGGGCTGTATCAAATTAACCTGTAATGCTCTCGCCAAAGGATATGCTGGCAACGTCGTGACGTGAAAGGTATAAACGATTTTCCCGCTTGAAGTTGATGTGATTTATTATTTATGTCAACTTGATAGGTTACGACACACAAATTTATTTCTATCTAAATTTTGATTAGGTGATGTAACTTACTGAAGCAACTGCTTTAAAGGAAATATGTATATATAAAACCTTTTTTAATATTCAAGATTTAACGATTTCATTACAAAATAATTTAGGTGCCCTACCAAGTATCATAGTTTTATTTGGAGTGTTCAGAGAAACTCATTTATGATAAACTAATTTCAAAGATTCCGTATGATAAAGTTCAATATACATTGCAATTCAGCGTTTAATAAAAGCATATCATTAATAGATAAACCGCTTAAAAAAATAGATTTTATTTTATAATTTTTTCTTAAAATATAAACAAATCTACATTTGGTTTAATACTTCATTAAGTACTAAAAGCGCTCAAAATGATTTTTTCAGTATAACAGAGACATTAGTATTCTAACCTTACGCGATTTATATACCTTGCAACAGTATTTTCCTAATTTAAGGGATACTTATCAAGAAGCTAAACGAAAGCATAGAAATTTGGTGAATAGAACCAAAATAGCACTTCACACCAATTATATAAATGATGCGACAAATACAACTTCTGCTATGTGGAACGCTGTAAAACAATTACGTAATACACCTAAATCGACATTACAAAAAAACATTACCCTTACAAGAGATGGAGTATATGTATCGCATCCACAATGCGCGGCTGACAATTTTAACGCTTTCTTCGTAACAACATCTGCAAGAGTTGCTTCTACAATACAAGCTGTTAATCAAGATAAGAGATTAGAAATAAATCCTAATTCTATGTTTGCATTGCCGTTCCTACTGTTGGTTATTAGGGCTTGTGGAATTAAAAATACAATTTCTAATAACGCAGTTTTATTAACACGATCTTACTACTATGAACATCGACGAATAACTAACTAAAAACTGACACTGTTAGGTAAACCGTACGGGCAGGTATATTGGAGAGCGCGTGAGTCATAAGCTCGAACAAAGAAAATGCACTATCGTACGATGAGATCATCATCGATAGGGTTCTTACAAAGAAGTTGATTTGTTCTTTTTTGTGTTACTATTTCCAATACCTACCAGTGGAGATTTCTGACTTAATGGTAAAACTAAAAACCAAACACTCTGCGGGGTCAGATGATATTGACGCGTGCATATTGAAAGAATTTAGAGTATACTTTACAGATATTTTAACTTATCTCTACTAAAAGGCACTTTTACTGATGTTCTCAAGAAATTAATTATTACACCAATTTACAAAAAAAGGAAATGCTACAGACAATTTACGACCGGTGGCTTTGACGTCCGCAATCTTGAAGATCTAGCAGTATTGCATGTTGGAACGTTTAATTTCCTTTTTAGATAAACATGGTATTATTAAAAAAAACCAACACGGCTTCAGAAAAGGTAGATCCACCTCAACTGTATTAATGGAGTTTTACACAAACATGTTAAAAATTATTGATCAGCACAAAATTGCCATTGGTGTGTTTTGCGATCTACAAAAGGCATTCTATTGTGTACAATATACGGAATCATTAACGGAAGTTGATGCTTATGGAATTAGAGGCACCGTTGCAAATTTGTTTGCGTAATATTTTGAGACTAGGATCCAAATGGTAAAGATGAAATTCAAACCTGACAATGGAAACACAGCAACAGCGTCCTCCAGTTGGTTACCCGTAGATAATGGCATACCCCACTTCTATTTTTCCTGAAAAACAAATATCATCAAACAACAATCTAAATTTTAAAAGTAAGTTCTACTTTCCTGAAAGAGATTTTAGATCTATAAGTATAATACAGTTTATGATATACTAACTATTCACATATGATAAACTGTATATTAAGAAGACATTTTTGCTGTTATTATACCATATAGACTATTGTTATGAAAAAACGAAACCATGTGTAGCTACTTGCCGATTCTTGTACTTAAAAGTTATGCTAATTAAAGACCATTAATTAAGAAGTTCACTGCATATAGGTACTATACTATTATCGCACAGCAGTAACCAAATGATATCTGAACACGACAACCTTAATCCTATATACATAGATAACATAATTATAGGTGTATTTATAAAACATGTAGTTCGATAAACATTTATAAGAAACCGATAAACCGAAGCAGTAGAAAAATTCCTGAACCAATGCAATAATGCTACTATTCTGGCTGTACAAACAGGAGCACAATAAAGAAAAACAAACATTTTAGAAAGATCTCTCAACACTTTCGAAATATTTTACAATGAAACTTCTCTGATGTTTGATGCGTACAGGATTTGTGTAATTTGAAACAAATATATGTACATAAATGTCCTAAATAAAATTGTCGTCAGAATACAAGGATATATTTTGGGTTATACGACTTGGAGAGTAAATAAAATAGATTAATGTTTATGCGTTCCAAATGCCGGTATATTTTATGGGCGCGAGAATTCTCTTAGGATTTAGAAACCATCGAGGAATCCAATCGAAAGTGATAGATTATTTATTAGACGGGCTATGTAGCGGAAACCTCAGATAAAATTGCACGAATGCCTGAAAAGACGCACACGCGTGTAGGCCAATTTTTGATTAATTAGCGTGAAGGTGATCTAGAGAATGTACGTTACGAGTTAAATGTAGTAATTTAACAAACAATATTACAATGTACACCCGAAAAGTATACCATGATATATAAAAAAATAAGTGAAATGCTATAAAATATAGGTGTCCCATCTAAAAAAAAAAAATTAATTATTATTAAGTAATTATGCACAATTTTGCTCTTTCTTCAATATCTTGTATGGTAGGGGAGCTATAGTTCGAGGCGTCTTAGGTGCTACACCCTGTATAACAAGTTCTAGAATCACTACTGATTAAACTTGTAATTCTCCAAAATAATTATTTTGACGTATTTATTAAAAATTATTCTAAAGTAGAAAAAATGTTAGCTAGTGAACATCTATATATTGATAAATTCAAGAGCTCAAGAAACAGATATTTTAGGCCTCAAATGGTTACAAATGGCTACAATAGGAAATGGTACATGACATGTAAATGCACTCAATTTTTTATTTTCGTTAAAATGCTATACACACATACACAGATATACACACTGGCACCTAAAGTAAATACATACTGCTACGAAACTTGTAGATAATTCTTTATAATTTTTATTAAATTTTTAAATTAATTCAACACTGTTTTATTAACATTTCATACAGTCAGCGTCATCTATTAAATATCATTTACTCCACAGATATGCTACGCCCCAATTGTAAGATGACACTACAGTACACAGGTACACGAAATTTACCTCTCCACAGTGTTTTGGGTACACCGCAAACCAATCGGATTATCTTCAGTCCACCTTGGAATGTGGTGGGGTGTTGTCACACCAGTAAGCTTCCGATTATTATCTTTATATACCTGATATACACTTAAATATCTTTACTGTAACTGTATTAGTTATTCGTTCGTGATGTTCTTATACTATAGTGAATAAAAGCAATGTTATAATATCAAAATTTATTTATTTCGAGTTAAATAAAAGTGATGAACAAAGAAATGAATCTTCTAATGATTCCCTCAGAGTAAGTAAGTTCTTTACTATTTAAATTGTACAAAAATAAGATTTCAAGAATCTTAATCCAAACTAATAACTCATATATCTCGTTTTAATATCATATAAAGAATTCAAATCTCCCGCTAAATTCCCGTCATAAAATCAAGTATTGTCAAATAATGCCAACTTAAACTGCTCGTGATAAGAACCCACAGGATCAAACAATAACCTCACAATACCAAATTTCCCTAGACTCACTGTTATCATACGATAATATAACCTGACATTCCCTTTACGCTTTTGACGCCAGTTATAAATTCAAAAGATGATAAAATTGCTTACTTAAAGTACGAAAAAGTGCTCTAATATACTCCAAATACTAATTCCAACTCCACAACATTCATTTCGGCTCCCAATTAGTGTCCGAATGATGTCACAGCAAATAGGCTCGAACAAGACTCTTCAATAGGCCCCAGGGTTAGAAATACGCCACCCAAAATTCTCGAAATCACGGAATTTCCATCATCTTGGCACTGCATACGCAATACTCTCATTCTTGTAAGTAAATTTCAAAAGTTAATGACTCTTATTGTGACACAAATTTATAATTTCTAGATAATTATTCGAAATGCAACTATACTCAGGAAAAACCGGAAAAGAAGTCTCTCACATTTGTTTTCAACAACTTGATATCTCCTAGGCAAAAAGGACCCCAGCAACGATGATAAATATCGTTTCCACCCACGTTCGAACAATCAGCGAAGGAACACATTTCCTTAAAATCCATGGTAACCTGCCCTTTTTGAATTAGATACGAAATAAGTAAGTTTTTAGTTTAAATTTTAACATGTGCTTACAAAATAAATAAGTAGTTCAAAATACATTTACATAAATAATCTTATAGTTAACGTTTGATCCTGTAAGCTGTAGGTTATGTATAGCATGATGTATCATAGCAATACATACATTACAAGAAAAACTAAGGCCATGAGCTGTAAAGCTGTTGTTACATTATTGGCTCTATCTTCAATTTTAACCAACCTCGGCTTTCCTCTACATCTTTTTCAAACCCAAATACTCGCCTCCCTTAATCCCCCATATAATAAAAGGAGGGAAGAAATTGAAATTGTTTACCTAGCTGAGCAGTCCCAAGTCCTGACATCTTATTCTTATAACGATGATGGGTGGTGCGTCTTCTTCGCAACAGACACGAATACAGAATTTCGAATTTCTGACATAAATCCTTTTGACAGGCAAGGTGAGAGGTACCTAGCACTCCTGTCGGCCACTCCACTGTCGATGTCGGAGCGAACGCCTTACATCATCGGCAAAGCAATTTTGGGCGTGTTTTTTTTTTTTTTTATTGAGACTGTATTAAATCTTAAGGGTGTATAGAAAGGACCGATGGAGCTCAGCATATATCGGCAGATTTTCTTCGAAGAAAATGAAAAATCGAACGGGATTATCCGGAAGTATAAGAGGTTCGCCCGTTTCGAGGGATTGTCGCACGGAAAATGTTTCGATATAAATATGGATTCTTTCCTAAACAAATGAAGTCGTTAATGGCTGGTAGGGGTATCAAAAGGAAATCACATCTCGAGGATTTTTATTGTACCTAAGGTATTATTCTGAAGTAAATTACTTTTATCCATAGGTTACCAAGAAACTTTTTTAGAGCTGTTAAATTTATGTATGTATTTTTATTGAGAAAAAAAACGACATCTGCTTATATTGATTATAACTTGATTAATTCTAACAATTACAGCAATTAAATAATTGCTTAATCGATAGAGATTCAGAGCAATTAAGCAGAATCAAAATATTTTCAGTGGTTTTAGATTTTTATGTGAAAATGAACCAAATTTAATTTAATCTTTCTATAGGTCTAAAAACATTAAGAATGTATTGTTTTCATTTTATCTTAATGCATATTAACATTATGTAAATTATTAAAGATAGTCTGGATGAGAAAAAGATATAAAAAGAGACCGTAATACAGAAGAAGACAAAACGCGATATTTCCGGCGTTGAAGACAATATCAAATATCCAGTCACAATCATAGTGTATCTGGCTACCGCGTACTTTCCGACTTCGCAGAATACGACGAGTGTGCTGGCCAATCGATTCAATTGCGCGCGCTGCAGGCGCGGTTCGGACGACTCCGGCAACCGTACCGTCGGCCTCGGCGTCGATATCTCCGTCTTTCTCGCGTTGTACGTCGCGGTGGTTCTTACATAAGCACCGCGTACGGAACGGACACGCTTAGTCACAACGAAAATGTTGCGAGAGTTGGGTTGTCGCAGCAGTTAGTCAGAATCTCGCTGACCATCCGGGAACGTTCCGCATTGCTCACGTGTGGGTTCGAAAGGTGTCCGAACGCGTAGGGATTTGACTGGCGAAAAAGTAGATAATAAATAAAAAACGCTCTTTACGAGAAAACTGATGTTTTAGGTTCCGCATTACTCTAAGAAAAAATACATATACTGAAAAAAGAAAGAGACCTTGTGTGTTATTTTATTTGTTATTTATTGTCGCAATTGACTGACATCTTTACACTTTAAACGGCAATATGAACCGCGAAATGTGAAACTCCCCGAATCGTAGATGGTGTGAGTGCTTTCCTTTATATATTTCGGTGTGTGTTTGTTGAAGTGCGGACAGGAGATTCCTCCCACCAATATTTACACCATGGTTTTCTCAATGACGACCCCCCTGCGAAGGCGCAATTGCTTCCTCGTGATCGTCTTCGTAATCTTTCTGCCGTTCTGCGTGTTCGTCCTCTTCAACGTGCCAGGTAAAGCCAAGATCTTATTACACCATTTCTCGAATCTAAATTAGTGCGATCATTTTTTCGCGTTTAACCCGAAGGATAGAGAACCGGTTAGTCACATGGCCAATTCAGGCCGGTGTGGAAATCAGCTGTTTCGATGTTGTTCGCGCGCTAGACACCGAGCGATCTTCGCTAGATGGAGGTCGTTTGGTAATCGGTATGTTTGTAAATATAAATATTTCAGGCCAGACGCAGTGCTGACATAATAAAGGAAGATGTAGGCACCAATGAATTAGTTTTTATCTGCTGCTAAAAATAGTATGTTTTTGATAATATTTCTATATTTATTTCATCTGCGTAAATGAATTTTATTGTATTGTAGATTGCAACTGCGTATCTGCACATCTGACCCTATTGTTTGTTTTAGAGTTTTTATCCTCAGACGAATTAATTATTATAGCCTAAATTAGCCATTACCACAATTTTTATAAATCAACCAGAACTAGTTGTTGATTCCACGCTGTTGATAATAGCACTGTTAAATTGTAGACGTGTGATTTTCTTTGTCTGAAAACCTGTCAAAAAATTTAATTTAAACTATATCATATAATTAAGGTATGTAAGCTTTCACGACCAGAAACTAATACAGGCAAGCAATTTTTACCGGGGTTAAGAATCGTGTTAAATTGGAATTTCTTTTGAACATTTCCCCGGAAACTACAGCCGGCGTCATCAGCGGACCACGAAGAATTCGCTTCTATAGGATGACTTTCAACCAAATTAAAATTAAATTGACAATCGACGTGTCAAATGTTCCGTCATATCTCAGTGTCACTAATTCACAGTCTCATCATCCAAAGTCATGCTTATATTTATGTCGCAAAGTTCTAGAGCGCAAAACTGGATACCAAATTCTGTTCAAGGTACTTTCCTCTTTTTTATTAAAGTTATTCGAATGTCTGTATATAATATATGTATATCTCTATAAAGTAGTGATACTGTGATATTGTGGACAAGGCTTTGGTGTTTTGGAAACAGAGTACGTGGTTTCCATCCTGCAAGGCATGTTCAGCAACTGCTGATTTATCAGTTTGTCCTAGTCGGCAATTCATCTTATATCCTTTGAAACAAAGATTTCAACACTGTGTTTAGTGGTACCAAGGTAAATCGGTCCACAGAAGCAGGGTATCCTCAGTGGAAGTCATAAACTTGTTTGGGCACGCACTTACCATAACTTATTTTCAGTGGACCAACATTTTCTATGAATAAATAGATGGAGTAGCCATGGGTAGTTCACTAGTACCTGTTATTGCTAACTACTATATGGATTTTTTTTTGAGAATATAGCACTTAATACTGCTGAAGAAAAAACCACTTTGTTGGTACCGCTATGTTCAAAACACCTGTGTACTTTGGATACATGGTACAGAAGCATTGAATAAAATCCTTCATTATCTTAATATAATTCAAGCTCGTACTTAGTTCACCATGGAAATAGAAAATTAATGAAAATTATCTTTCCTAGATGTCTTGGCTATTAACAATGAAAATAGGTCACTTATTCATAAAGTTTACAGAAAACCTACCCACACTGGTCGTTACTTTCATAAAAATTCCAATAACCACCCAAGACAAAAAAGAGCAATTATAAAAACCTTGATGGATCGTCCTACACGCATTTGTAAACCGAAACATCTACAAGAAGAATTGTAATATTTAGATTACAGCCGACAAGCTTATGATTACAATAAAGAAGCGATAAAAATGATGATACACCACAAACACACTGAAAGAACACCAACAGAACGCCAATTAGATAGGCAAGGTACACTTTCTTCCCATATGTTATAAGTTACAAGAATGTAACAGATCGAACCGGAACGACACAACATAAAAACTATATACAAGCTCAAGATACAAATTAGAAGTCGATTATGTTCCCGCAAGGACTCAAGAGACCCCTTGTTATCTTCTGGCGTTTATAAGATACCGTGTTGCTGTGGATCGGTTTACATCCGAGTCGCCAGCTCTTGTGTAGTATTGATGGAATTCATTATTTTTATTAAATTAATTCTGATTTACGAATATATAAACACACATCTCAAAAATATATAACCCAGTTAAAGTTAAAATGTTAAATTGTTTAAAAGAGTAGAGGCCACATTTGCTAAAACTCTTAAAATACGAGATAGAAAAGATGAAAGTTGTATCTTGAACAGGGTTTGGCATACGGTTTTGCACTCTAGAACTGTTTTCCACTTAGATATAAACATGACATTGGATGATGAGATTATGAATTACTGACACCGAGACATGAAGGAATATTTGACATATCGGTTGTTAACTTAATTTCCACTCAGTTGAAACACCTTTCAGAAGCGAATTCTTCCTGGTCCGCTGATGATGTCGGTCGCAGTTACCGGCGAAACGTTAGAAAGAAATTTCAATTTAACACGACCCTTAGCCAGGAGAGATTGCCTTCATCTATTTCATATAAGTACTTTGATTAATTGAACAATTAGGTTAAATTAAACAAATAATCAAACGAATTTTGAGTTGGAACTAAAGTTTCCTAAATGATAAATTTTGAAGGTTAACTCTCCGTCCTCGGCTAATAACATGTAATTCCATTTTTGTTTAG
Source organism: Cetonia aurata (assembly GCA_949128085.1). Classification (NCBI taxonomy): domain Eukaryota; kingdom Metazoa; phylum Arthropoda; class Insecta; order Coleoptera; family Scarabaeidae; genus Cetonia; species Cetonia aurata. Next base: position 10,460,016 of record OX421882.1, on the reverse strand, counting down.
TGGTCAGTGAAATGCGTACTCACAAAGAACACCGCTATTTTTGTATGCGTATACACGCAACTTACAAACGGTTTATTTTGTCGACGATTCGACCTCTAGAACATAAAGTTTAAAGCGAAGTTAATACACAAAGAGACGTTATTCAGAAATTTTATCAATAAGATTATTGTGTTTGCATTTTCTTCCTAACATTAAAAAGATGATAGGAAAAAAAATCGTTTTGCAATGTTTTCATTATACAGGGTTAGTTAAAAGTACGGAGACCGCAATTTACTGTCTTTAATATTCATCTCAGAAAATTATGTTCAATATAAAAGTTTGATAAGAAATTTAATGTACATTTCAGAGTACTTGAATTTTTTTTTCCTTCATTAATTGTTTTTAATTTATGCTTTTCCGCTTAAATTTTTTAAATAGGAATTTATATATTTTACTCTAGCATTTGATAGAGCATTTTTTTCTCTTAACAATAATATATTTGTTTTTCTTTCAATTTATATTTATAACAAAAAAAAAATATAAAAAAATTCGGTTTAGGTACATCGCAGGTAGACAAAAGCCTAGACGTCACAAATATTTGACGTGTACGTCAAATATTTGACATAAATATTTTAATTGTGCCAATTGCTGTTAATATAGCAATGGCTAGTTTAAATGGACGTGAAAGAATTGAAATACTTGTGATGTTAGGTTATGGAGATGGACGCAGAAATTTACAAGACGTTTGCAGACAGGAGATTACAATTTTGTGAAGAAATGTCAAATAATTCGCAAAAATGACAATTTGATCAATGATATTCTTTTCTCAAACGAAGCTACTTTTTGCATTACTGGTGCAGTAAATAGACATAACTGCAGATACTGGTCATGGGAAAATCCTTCCTAGTTTTTAGAGCACCATGCGCAGTATTTACCCTCATTTCCAAGCTTAGATAGGCATTCTAGATAGTCGGTTCGTTCTTCATCAATAGCTAACTATTTGCAGTTATTGCGAAATCAGATTATACCTGCCTGTACTACACTCTATCCATATGAAAACGATGAAAACATTCCCAATAATAGCATTTCAGCGAGATGGCGTCCCACCACGTTATGGTGTAAATATTTAGACAACGTTTTTCCTAACAGATGGATTGGAAAACCAGAAAACATTGAATGGCCAGTCCGTTCGTCAGATTCAATCCTTTTAGATTTGTTTTCTTTGGAGATGCGTAAAAAATAAGGTTTTTAAAGATAAGCCCGATGGCATCGGAAGATTTAAAAATTCGAATTACGAGAACGACACAATAAATTCCCCGAATATTGTTTACAGAACTCTTCGGGGTTTTGTAAATCGATTGGATCATTGTGAAATTCGTAATGGAGGACAATTTGAGTATTTATTCTAATTTGCTTAGTGTTAGTTATTAATTTTTTTTTTCTTCTAAAAATGTTATTAAAATAATTTAAAAAAAAAAAACAAAAATATTATTCTACGGAAGAAAAGATGCTGTATCGAATGGTGGAGCAAAAAATATACAAGTTCCTATTAAAAAAAAAAATATACGCGGAATGGCGAAACTTAAAAGCAAATGAAAAAAGAAAAAAATTCAAGTATTCTGAAATGTAGATTAAAATTTCTTAACAAACTTTTATATAGAAAAAATAATTCCTAAAATGAATACTAACGACAATAAACTGCCGGCTCTATACTTCTAACTAACCTGTATATTGATATTATCTAAAATATATGGCATATGTATTTATTATTGTCTGTTTTAATAGCATTAATCAAAAACATCAAATATGTAGTTATATCAAAAATCTTTCTATTATAAAATTGAGAAATTTTTCTCATTAAAAGACAATTTTCATAGTTATAGTATCATCTAGTATCGAAATCTACAAAACTTTTATGGAATATTGGCTCTCTCTCTATATAAAATTAATTAAAATTTGATAAGATTTTTAAAGATTAGGTACTTTAAAAGTATTCGGAGAATATATAGGTTGTCTAATACATTTGAGCAATGCTCTAAATACTTGTATCTAAGTATTGCGGTTATAGATAATATAGATATCTAGAAGCTTAAAGTATATTTGTACAATTCGTATGTGTAACATACATTTACTGATTGTAACATGTTATTGATCTAATAACAATTGCATCAAATATTTGCTCATAAATTTTGAAAATATTTACAATCCACAGCAATATTTATCAAGTGCTTTACCTTTTTATATATTGTATGTACATATATATTTTTTATAGTGGTTCTTTTTATTTGAAGTTGATAAAATCAATATACTATTACAGAGAAAACAGTTTAAACTTCTTTTCAAATTTATTAAGAATGGTTATGAGTTTAATATCAAGTTTTATTAATCTGCTACTCAAGATAGCGTAACCATATAAAAAAGTCTATGAAAATCACCGGTTTTATTGGTGTGAATATCGAAAGTAAATATTCGATTTATTCATGCAATTTCTGCATATAAACATTTATATTTTGTTAATATTTTCAGTTATTTGCTTTTTTAGCTTTACCCACTTTCACAACCGTGTTTTTGCTTTAATTATATATAATTCCGATAGAATGGTTAATGTAATTTTTATAACATACTTTAAAGGAGTTCATTATGTTATGAAAGTGAAGTAACGTTGATACCTTTCGCAGACTGCGACCAAGAAACTGGGATAACTTCGTTTCTAGGTCAATGATTGTTTATGTACCGCAGAGGAGGTTATTTACGGTCAAGATATTGTGTAATTACGATAATGCTATTGCGGTAGAGCTTGGGAAAGTGAGGTAGGTGCACTAAGAGAAAAGTTTGTCGTAGTGAAATATTTAGTAACCGTGGAAAAAGAATTGATATAATAGAGGACAAACATACAGTTTGTTAGCCTAGTATCTACATTAAAATATTTGTCACAATTAACTTAGATTACTTGGACATACTTAACCGTACATATACCTGGTGTTATTTACTGCAATGAAGAATAGTTAGATAGACAGATAATTTATTGTCAGAGATCTCCGATATCGTCATTGTCATGGTTACAATAATGGTTCTAAAAAATAGTAATTATAGTAATAATAATGATAACAACAACACAAACAAAAACAATGAGAATAAAGAAACAATACGACATAATAATAGAAGTGCTAGAAATGACAACATTCAACAAATTGATAACTGACCGATGGGGTGAAATACATTATGTACTGGTGAGCGTTACGTCTAAATTATTTGTTAAAGATTACAAGAAATTAATTAATGGAGTACACGCAGATAATAATGAAAATAATACAACACAATAATGAAAGTAGTAAAAATCAAACTGATAAGCGAGCGATGGTCCTAGTGGCTGCGTGAAACACATTCTGTACTGGTGAGCGCTATGTCTAGATTATTTGTTAGAGATTAAAGAAATTCATCAATCTAGTGCACGCAATGGTCCAGAAGAAGGCCACACACTCTTTTTCTTTTTAAAAGTTTAGGGTTTGGAATAGTCTTCAAATCGCTCGAAAGCAGGTTGACCAGCTGCATCCCCACGCTGAGTCAAATACAGTTTATTGAAAGAAGTCCTAAGCAGGTCCTTTTATCTAGTATTGTACGTATGATAATCTGATTTTTGTGGGATCTTATACTGGATTGAAGGCTTACGACTCAATAAGAAGATCACACATATATGCGGCAATGGAGAAACTAAAGTTTCCAAACAAGATCATCAATCTCGTCAAAATGACTTTAACGGAAACGAGAAATAAAGTTATGGTGGAGGGGAGTCTCACAACGAATTTTCGGACTACAAGAGGCCTAAGACAAGGAGATCCATTGTCTACCTCACTCTTCAACTTGGTGTTGGAAGTTATTCTTAGGGAAAGCGGCATAAACATACATGGAACAATTTACCACTGCAGACACCAATGCTTGGCCTATGCCGATGACATAGTCCTGCTAGCCAGAACAAAAAAGGAGCTGACAAAAGTATTTGGTTTACTGGAACAACGAGTAAAAAAAAGTGGATTAATAGTAAATGAAACAAAAACTAAGTACATGGAGATGAACGCAAACGTAACACAGGAGACGTATTTAAGTATAAAAACACCAGACAACCAAGAATACCGTTTTGAGAAAGTCCAACCGTTCGAATACTTAGGTGTTATACTTACGAACAAGGGGGAAGAGAACAGTGAACTCCGAAAACGTCTCATGAAAGGCAGTAGAGCTTACGCAAGCCTGAGAGAAGTGTTCGTATCCAAAAAGGTGTCATCTAAGCTAAGACTGTATAGAACAGTAATTAGACCAACAGTACTGTATGGCTGTGAGACTTGGATAATGAACAAAAACGAGCAGAATAATCTAGCAGTATGGGAACGTCGGATATTAAGAAAAATATTGGGTGGAGTTAAGATAGCGGAGAATTTATGGAGGAGAAAAACAAATAGAGAAGTATACGAGCTCTATGGTGATCCAAGTATCGTTCAAGAGGTCAGAGCAAGGAGGGTGAGGTGGTTAGGCCATATTGAGAGAATGCCAGAGGGCCGATGGACGAAGAGAGCGGTACTGAGAGGAGAAATCGGGAAACAGAAGACGAGGGCGGCCAAGGCAAAGATGCTTAGATATGGTGAAATCAGATCTGAGGGAGATAGGTGTAACCAATTGGCAGGAAAGAGCCAGGGACAGAGAAAAATGGAGAGAATCGGTGAAGAAAATACTAGCCAAGGGCCTCCAAGGCCTGTAGTGCTGTTATATATATATATATATACTGGATTGAGTGAATGTACGAGAGAAGCTCCAGAATATAGATCCTTGGTAATATCGTAAATTTGGCAAAAACCGGTCGACAAGAAGAATATAAATTAGCAAAGCAGCGAATGATGCATTTTTGACCGATAAATATCCTGGCAGCGAAACTTGAAGAGCCCCAGAATATGATACCATAAGAAAGTCTGGAATCAGCTTCAGCGTAATAGAAAGACAAACATGTTCGATACTCAGAATATATTTTAAATTTGTAATTTGAAAACATATTTTTTTGTGTTGTGTTCAACCCACGTTAACTTTTCGTCGACATGGACGCCCAGAAAGCACACAGACGACCTCTGAGCGACCTGTACGCGATTAACATCAGCATCAGAAGCTTCCACCCTCGATCGGGCGGTGCGAAATACCGTAAAGCTCGTCTTGGCAGTATTCATATCAAGTCCATTGCACCCGAACCACTGGTCCAACAGGCTCAACAGGGAGTCGACTCTTGCCCGCAATATTTCAATATGACAATCAGAAATCATGGCCGAAGTATCATCCGCATAAATGGTTGGTTGGAGTCAATAAAATTACATCATTTATAAATAATAAAAAAAAGGACAGGGCCAAGGATCGATCTCTGCGGAACCCCCATCTTGGCAGGCAAATAGGTTGAATGAAATGATTGAATATTTTGATTACATTTGAATTTAACAAATTGCGTCCTATGTGACAGAAAAGGCGTAAACTAATCGGCAACCACTCCTCTAATATCGTAGCACCCAAGTAGTTTACTGCAGCAAATACATACATAGATTATAGATAACTAACGTAAGTCAAATGACTTATTGTTAGTATGTATTCCAAATTATTTTATATTTATCATAAATGTGTCGCATCTATTTTTTCATGTATTTACTCAGAAACTAATAAAGATAAAAGCCACTTCGTTTAAGATCAGTTGTTACAAACAGAATATGTATTACGGTACCTCTACCAAATTCACATAATATACCTATTTTACTTTGCAATTGTGCTTCATCTCAACACGCAAGTATTCCATCATAACTGTACTTAAATTGCAGTACAAATCATTGTATTTTTCAGAAATAAATGTTCTAACATTAAAGTCCACTTGTCGAACGGTATTTGTACATGGTACACTGATAAAAAGTGTTATTTAAGGCAAAGAAACAGGTTTTTTAAATCTATTATATTTGTTCTAAAGCAACTGCTGCACTAAACATGCGGTTATTTCAAATATAACAAAAATCCCAAAAGAAAGGTGAAAAAATCCCTTACCACAAAATTTTGTGATAGCAATTATAGTGATGTGAAGTTGCAATACATTAAGTCTATCAGGATAAAATTAAATATTTAATTATTGTCAAGCGATATTCGTTTCAATTATTAGTGGTGCCAGAAATCAAATGTCGCATTCAACCAACCCTATTTACTTATTTACAAAATGTTTAACGTCAATGATTTCTCTAATTACGTGCTTGAAAAGTGTTTGATGTATGATTATAAAAACACATCGGAAAGCTGGAGCATTCTGAAATTAAATTGCTTCAAGTTTTACTACACTTGCCGTGCTGTTCGGGATACGATTTAATAAACAAAACTGTCGGGTCGCCGAAAGCAATTTGTAGTCGGTTCACCCTCGCAAGTATTCAAGCGCTAGCGACTACGGTCGGTGTCGACGGGTGTCTATACAATAAATTTAATTAGAGCTGTATTTGGAGATCAAAGGAATAATTTACGATTTTCGACAAAAGTTTGTCTGGGAGTGTTCTCGGTTTCCGGTTTTAAAATTTGTGAAATTAAAGCTAGCAATAAACACTAAACAAGTCATATATTACAATCAGGTGATAGAAATCTGTTAAGTGTTGCAATTTAGAAATTTCTCTAAAAGTAAATGAGTTTTTTGGTATTTTTTCTTGGTTTTATTATAATTTTTATACATGTACTTGAAAAAGATTATAATAATAACCGAAACGTTGTATAAGTGTTGTTATCATTAAAACGATGTACAAACCAAGAAAAAACAATTAAAATATTTAAAGGTCAAGAAAATAAGATAAGTAATTGTTGAACATGTGCTATAACATGACCTGATGGAGCTCTTGTCGATGGAGCTTTGTCGATTTGGAGCAGAAAATTAAGGCTAACCCATTCAAAATTTGATTAGAGGACCACGTTCAATTCAAACTTTGTAGAAAAGCAAGTCAATTTCACTTCGCAAAAAACTGAGCCAACTTTGTTTGTAACTTTACGGGGAGCCAACCCAATTTGAATTTTTTGAGTTAAGGTTCTTTAGGGAAAATCACAACAAACCTACGGAAATCACACAAATAAAACGCAATCACTTAAAACTTTGTAAAAGATCAAGCCATTGCTGTATTTTAAAGTTTGGGGGTGCTTTTTTTTTTGATGAAACACCAATTCTGCTTCTAACTTGGCAATCTAACACCATTTGAAGCTAGCTTTGCAGAAAAATAAATTAGTCTAACTAAATACCTCTTGGGAAATTGCACCAATCTTACGGAGACTACATTTTTACGAAATCAAGCTAAATCTAGTTGAGATTTTGACTGAAGCTGGGTTATCTTGACTCGTTTTTTTTTTTGATGACCACGTTAACTCTATTTAAGAATGTATCCGTTTCAAATACTTTAGAAGCTCCACACAATATTACCGAAACCTTTGTAGGCAATGAAATAAACTTTAAATTTGGCATAAAATTGAACCTGTTCAACAACTTAGGAAAAAAGATATCTCAGAACATCAAGTCAACCCTACTAAAACTCTTGGCAAATACTTACACCTTGCATTGTGAACTTAGAACTTATAACGTGAAAAATTAAGCTACCCCCATAATTTATTGACAATACCAATAACACTGAATATATTCTTTTCTCTCTGGGAAATCTTGCGATTTCAATCTCAATTTATTATTTATTTATTTTATTTTTTATCTCTTTTAAAATTTTAGCTTATATGAAAATCGGTAAAAATTAAATTATTCTGCCCAGTAAATTTTGAAACGTTGGCAACTTTATTTTCCGCTTCTTAATCCTATTCAACTGAGATATGTTTTTCAAATATAAATCTTTCACAATTCCCAGCCATTCAGATTCACAAAAGGTACCGTTTCCTACAGCGTCAATGACACATTTTTCTGAGTGCTTAATTCTAAGGTAAGCACCTCGGTTATTCATCCTTGCACCAACTCCGGTCAGATTATCGTACAGAAACTCGAGTTAATGTGTATGAATCACGTATTTTATCACATTTGCATTTACAAGCATCTATCTAATGAATATGTATGGCACACACTGTTTTGTGTATAAACGCTATCTCTCTTAACACTGCAGGTTCGTATATACAAATTTATGACTAAAGTTTTATTTACTGTTTGCTGCTGGCGAAAGCTTTTGTGGTGCCGTAGTAGAAATTCCTTCTGAACATATTTTTTTCGAATTACTTCTACAGAAATTTCAATTTGCTTTGAAGTGAAGGATATAAATCAAACGTAGCTTTTGGTAACTTTACACTGACAATGAGCTTTTCAAAGATAAATAGCCGGTTGTTTTACTTCTGTAAACATCCATATTTTTCACGTTGTTTTCCCTGAAACCCGGGATATTTTTTTTTTCAAGTAAATATGTAAACCTATATACCAACCTTCATTCTAAATGTGTTGCACATATTTTTGGTAATTACTGGAACGTGACTCTGCTGTTTACTAAAACTCTGCAATGTTTGCTTAATCTTATTTCGCGATTTTTTACTTCGGCCCTTTAAAATTTCTGCATGTATTTTAGACAAAACTTATTTATTGTAACGGTAAATATCAGGCGTAATTTTATATTATGTTTTCTGAAGACCATATTTTATTTTGATTGCATCTATTCTTCTCCAAATGGAAATCAATTCACCACAACTGCAAACTCAACTGCTTCCGATTCTATTAAACGACCCAACGGAATTGCTCATTTCTCTAGCAAACGAGTAACTATCAACATAAGGGAGGCATTTCCTACAGTAACGCAAAAAATTCTAACTTATTTTGTACAAAAACGTACCTAAATTTTTTGTACCGTCCTTTTATTCGGGTTTATTTGCTTTGCTATTGCTTATTTCTTTTTTAACTTGTTTGGATGTTATTTGTGTATCGAAAGAGTCACAGCAGGAGGTGCTAATAATTTGCATTTATTTGATGCTAAACAGAACATGATTACATGAGTTTTCGATAGGAATATAATATAAGATATATCTGAGTGAAGAGGTCGTTAAGGAGACCCACAATCGCGCTTTTCCTCATAATTTGCTACTTGCGCTTTGCTTGAAAAGTGCAAAACCGATTCAAATGAAACCTTTTAAAAATCAAGGAGAGTTGGACAGTTATAACATTTCTGAGAGGTAGGTTTGAAAGTACTTTAGTTCTGGTTTTTTTCAGACGTCTATCACTCTATCTTGCAGCGCTCCAATTACAGTGGATATTTGTTCCAACGGCTCAGGCAAACAGCTGTGGCAGGTAGACAAATAGCTGCGCCAGGTAGACAGACAACTTAGATTGGTAGACAGACATAGCTATTCTACTAAGGTGAACAAATTAGCAAAATGCTGTAAAAAAATAGAATAGTCACAGATGGAGAACTGTTTTCTCAGAAAAGAAAATAATTTTTTCTGAGTTTCCCATATTTTATTTATGAATTACCTTGTAAGAAATAAGCAGAAAGAAGGATGGCCTCATTTTTTTCTAGTAGTTCTTGAGAACAAGGGTGAAATATTTTAAAAAAAACTATGATATTTCGAGAGAGTAGAAACATTGAAATGGTTAGGATTTATTTTTTCAATAATATTCAATGATTTGATATTGTTAGCAATTCTACGTCGGTAAAGCTGTACAAAGTTTAAAAAACGCAAACAAGAAAACATTCTTAGCAATTGTTAAGGTCATTTGCATCTGCTCGGTAGAAAACACCTCCAGTTTCCCACTTCAGAGAAAAAAAAAAATGATATACTTACTATAACTAAAAAAGTAAAAGTAACATACCATATTTTTCGGAGGGTGTTAGTTTTAAAGAATAACAGAAAAATTTTATTTTTTGACTTGCGCTCTACTCTTAAACAACTGGGCTTATTTACATTGCAAAACGAAAATAAAATTGCAGTTGTGCAGTTGTTGCATTTCTGTATCTGTCTAACGTATTTTGATATCGTTGCAAGGTAATATTTTTATTAACCTAGGCTTCTATACATGCATATATGTCAGCAAGTTATATGATCCGGTAAATTGATGAGTTAATTTTCGTTCACATAAACAGCGGAAAACCGGTAAATGTGACAATATTTAACACTTCACAAGGTCGCGCCAGATCCATCAAATGCGATTTTCTGTAGGTATAGCTGTAAAAGCGCGGTCTTTCGAGTGTTAATCAAAGCCATACCACAATCACTCTTGAATGGATAGAAACGTACATGAGAAATAGAAATATAGTTGGTAAATTCAGAGATGGTGTATCTGAAGTCATATCATGGATTACGGCGCGCCACAAGGCTCGGTCTTAGGTTTTTTTCTTTTTTCAATGTTTATTAATGATGTACCTGATCATGTTAAAGAGTATGTAACCCTTTATGCAGATGATGTAGCGGTTATTGTTGAATCAAATAATGAACATGACCTACAGCTAAGGGTTTGTAACGCCATTGAGCAGTTTAGAAATTGGTGCAATAAAAATCAACTAGTTTTAAATACTAATAATAGATAAAACAACCCTTATTCGATTTTGCACAAGGTCTAGTTACTGCAGACACTTTTCGGTAATATATAATCATGTCACACTACACACAGAAAAGTGTTTTCTATTGCCAAGTACACCTATTTTCTTAAATATTTTTACTAAATCTAAGATAGTATTTTCTTTAATCTAGAGAATGTACCAGATTCAAATGAATGGCCGTACTTCAATATAATAAACCATTTTCTTGAAACTTTACTAATTTCAAAACAAAATGTACTTCTAAGAAATGTTGTTTCTCTAAATATAAATAATTCTATGTTCTTATGAGAAGGAATTCACTTCCTTAGAATGTTTCTAATTTCGAACAATATTTCCTTGAAGTAAGTAATATAATTTCTTTTATTGAGAACAGCAAAAAAGTAGGAATGTGGAGGGGTTCTTACACGTTGAAACTTGGTTATAGATAAACAATACGACGAACGGGATTTTATAGCTTTTTCGACTTATTGCACTTTACGCGTGGAAGTATATCTATCTCCTTTACTAATATTATGTATTAAAATAAGATGAAAATACAATCAGTGGATAAAAGTGCACTAAGTCAAAAATGCTATTAGTTCACCTTGAAGCTAATAGAGGCGTTATTTTTGATACATTCGGATATGATTCGGATCAGATACGGATGAATTACTGGTAACGTTGGGTGAAATAGTTTGATTTAGTGTTCATTTGTAGTGATTGGAATGTATCTATTTTCTTTTGTTCCTGTTGCATATAGTATAGCTCACAATCTGTATATAAGTAACGATGTATAAAAAATGTAGGAAACAATGGAAAATATGAATAAATGCAATAATATTACAGGTTTAGTCGTGTTGGTTGTAAATAATTCATTGACGTTTCGCCAGTCATGTTGCAGGCATCTTCAAAATATCTGACTAGTTAGTTAAATTTTGAAGAGGCTAGCAGCATGACTGGTGAAATGTCAATCACTTTTTACAACCTACACGACTAAATCCGAAATATTGTAATTTTAGGGGTAAGTACACATAATCTTTTTGATTTAAAAAAAAGAGTTCCTCAGTTCAAGTATACCGTTCTCGTATTAAAGTTAATACTGTTTTGAATTAAGAGCATTAAGAGGTCACTATTAGAAAATCGGGGACTTGTGTTAAGTTAACTTCGTATTCATTTGAAGGAACCACCTGGTTTATATGAAAGTCAACTTTTCTCATATCAAGTTTATCACGTGTTTGACTTAAACCGGTAGAATTTCTTGGAACTAGAATTTTTATTCATTTGTTTCAAATAACTTACTTTCCTATGTTTAAGGACATAAAATTTCTTCATACAAGAAACTAATTTCTTGATATTTTGAGAAAATGATGTTCTTCGTTCAAGGAATTATTCATTTGCTTATATATGAGTACGAGAGGTACTTCAGTTAAGGAATTCTCACTTGGTTCTAGAAATTACTTCTCTGTGTGTAGAGGCAATATCTACTGCAACGTATTTTGGAATTTTTATTAACAACGACTTAAGTTGGAAAAACCAAATTAATCAAGTATAGAATAAAATATGTAAAATATTAATTTAAATATTATTAAACACTACAAAGGAATAATCATTAGAAAAAACTCTCTCTTTAGTGTAAACAATATTGTTCTGAAACAAAGAAGCTTGCGTATAAAAAGTCTTCGTTTGGTTTGAAGAATTCTTTCCATGAGCATTAATAGAACTTTTACTAGTGGAATAGAGACAATAATAAAATATGTTACCTATCCTAACTTACTTATTATTAAATTCTAAGAATTCTAGGCTCTAGGCTTTTACAATGTTGAGGGTAACCTTGATTCGATAAATTTATTTATTTAAAAATGTGTATAGATTCGATAGTTGCAGTTCTATTAATTCTGTCATATGTCATATCCGCTGATTCCTTAAGTTATTTTTACAGTTTTCGCAGACACGTAGTTTTAGGTGGTATACCTTTACTGATATCTAACACCTTTTGATATTACTGTTTCCATAGTTTATGAGTCTAGATATATAAACTTACAAAACTGAATCAGAAAAAAACTTAAGTAATATTGTATTGTCACTAGATATTTTTGCGATTTATGCAATATACTTTATTGTTAGTACCTGTATTGTAGTCATTATTAGCACATTTTCTCAAATATACGATAAATAAAGAATAAAGAATAAATTGATAAAACAATTGAACGAGCGCTATAGTTAGAAGTCAGAAGGGGTTTGTTCTTGTTGTTACAATGAGATTACAAAAGAGCCGAAAGGTTTTTTTGAAAGAGTTTTGTAATAGTTTAAAAACTAAAAATGAAAATATAAATTTTAGTCGAGATACCTAGTTTGTTTTTATAAATAATATAGACCATTTTAATTGTTATACTGTTGTCAATAGTATGATTTAAGGCACGTCGTGGTTTAGCCGTTTGAATAAATATAGTCCGTTAATTTAATTAATTTTCTTAAGGACTGCTGTTGGAAAAGTAAGCAGAATTTGCACTTGGCTTGCAAACACACGTCAACGTTGTTTGACTGCATTAATGTGACAGGCAAGGATAGCCGTACTATCGCATGGTTGGTAGTAGTGTGCTGTTTAATTTGTTGTGCCTACGTGTTGCTAATTCTCAATAGCATCGTTTTTATGTGTTTGTTTTATTATTAATAAACTGGGGGTTTTACCGCCTCTATCGCTGATAAGTGAAACAGAGTGCACACACACACAATGCTACTTAAATTAATAGTATCTTACTCTGCCTTAGTAGTTAGTCCTTGGCCGTTTTCTGCATCATCCTTTTATATTTTGCGCTAAAAAAAAAAAAAAACGTCCACTTAAGAAGATAGAGAATATATTAGCACTAGTTTGAATAAAGGTAATACGGTGCTTAATTTCACGCTAAGGTATCGATTTGTCTCATATAAGGACTATAATCGATAACATGTGTTAAAACATAAAACAGACAAATTATATAATTGCTAAAACAAGATGTTCTCGACAAGAATCTTGATATTGATTTTAAATGCACACAACTATCCCCTCTTCCTATGCAATTTATATACGTGTCTGTAACTACAAGTAGCATCTGGGTGAATTCATGCCGAATACGACACGCTTGACCTCTTCGTAAATATTGGACGCCAGACTTATGTCCGTACTTTCTTACTACTAGAATGTTTATGTGATCTTATACAACAGACCATATAAATTACTGTGGTATACTGCTGGTGCCCGGCATACTGTAATCCGAAACTTACGGTAGACACTTTGCTTTATAACTTGCGTAAACCGTTTTATGTAATGTTGTAAGAGTAAATGTCATATTCCGAGATGAAATTAATAAGATCAAGTAGGAGAAAGTGCTGGCACTGTAATACACCAAGCGTGTCACATATCAGGTTCAGTTTTATTGTATATCAAGCAGAGGTTTTTTACAATTTATCTTCAATATAAAATCACTGTATTTACGGGTTGTATTAATCATCAGTTTCCCACATCGGAAGTAGATGTTCTTTTTACGTTTAACGTTTCTCACAGTTGGTTAGATAACAGAGTTTGATTTTGCATACCAGCTGTTATAATATTATTACTATTGTGTTTGTATTATCACTTATCACTCTGTAAATCATTCAATGATTTCAAAACATGGATTTCTTGCCTGCAGGGTCATATGAAATATCTGCGCACAATTTCCGATAAAAGGTTTGAAAAAGAGCTCTTATTACAATGTTGATGGCTGCGCACATTTATATTATTGGTGTTCATTCATCACAGATATTATTGAACAAAAAAGAAAATTGAAATTACTAAAAGGATGAAAAGAAAAGTTGCAGTGATTTACCATATTGTAATTCCAGCAGTTCACCCAAGGTTTTTGGCGTCTTTTTTCAGTTTGTCGTTGCTGCCTAAATTCTCCTATGAGAAGTCGTTCAAGTTTGCCTTCGATCGGGATGATTATAGAACTCAATAAAAACAAAGACTTCAAACCTAAAGCTGGTACGCAGATGAGTAAAAGAGCCAGAGGTTCTGCTGCTGGTACACCATAAATCTTAGGAAATATAGTAGTATACTACCGTACCTATACTACTTCAGCAACCATAGAATGAACTAATTCGAATCCTATCGGATAATGGAATGGTCTTAAGGGCACTGATATCTTATCAGATTACCTTTAAACTAGTTTGGTAATGCTTGCAAGACCCAAGAGCCATGTTCAAACGCAATAAGAAAGTTGCTTGGATGTTGGTGACGAAGCATAAAAGTATAGCCGTCAATGAAATTCCATACCAACTAGCAAAAAAGGTCTTTGGAATGAGTAACGTGCGTCCTAGGTTTTGCAAATTGACAAAAAGAAAATATTCCTGCCTGTTGAAAATCCTCATAAATCCACGCACAAAATCGCATAGGGAACAGGTTGCTTTCAGTCAAACGCGTACAAAGCTTTAAAAGGAAAATTTTAACCATACAGTTAACCATAAGCGTTCAGAAATTGCATGTTATTGATTTTTCACTTCATACCACAGATAACACGGAATCATCAGAGCAACGTTGTTTTGAATATTCGGATGTTATAGGTCTAATCTAACTAGAAATCATAATTAAAATCCGTAAAATACGTAGATATCTATATACATTATCATTCGCAATTAGGTGTACACTTAATTAATAAATTCTATTATTGTTATATCACGATCTGCTTAATGACATTGACAGTTTTGCTCATAATGCTTTATATGGCTTGTCGGATCATTCGAATTTACATTGAAATGACTGGTACACCAGGTTCCGGTAAGTTGCGACATCTGCATGACATGTGAGAACATGAGAACTACTCTTTTATAATGTGAAAATGGTAGTAATGGTGGGCACAGCTCATGACAGTATAGTATTTTGTATTTTTGTATTTTGTTGTTGAGAGAAGTTTGTGGGTTGTGGAATACACCTTGACACTTCTAAGCACTGACATCTATTTGACGTATTGTACCGAGCCCACTGAAATTTTGCCAAACCCGAAGGAATTTCAACCTTCGGTAGGGATTTTTAACGTGCCAAACATCGTATTGACACGGGACCTACCGCTTTATTTGCTATCCGAGAAGAAGGCATGTTCTGAGTTTTATCCACAATTAAAAATCACCGCCTCAGCCTAGGATTGAACCAGCACCTCCGGGGTGAAAGGCGAGCATGCAAGTCATCAATTCAGCCACCGAGACCAATCCAAGGGTTATTATTTTCCAAATATCTCTGGTAAGTGGCGCCAGCGGTGAACGCGCGCAACTAATGATTCGACATGCCGCATAAAGCAGAACTGTCAAAGTCATTAAGCAGGTCGCGAAGAATGTTATTGTTTTGACATTTAGTTGTCAGGTTAAGTGTCAAAGTGCTAAATGGTGCCGGTTATTAACAGACAATTAAAGCGAACCTCTGTTCCCAACCTTGCCGCCTGTCGTGATGCATCACTGCTTGATTAAAGTGTATAAAGCTTGTGTACTTCTTGGGCTGGTGATTATAGTTATTACGCTTATCTGTAAGTATTATCTATACTTGTTAATGGTTCCCATTCGTTCTTTATTAGTACGCATTCGTTATATTATATTTATTGTATGCTTTTGGCATCAATTTATAATAGCTTAAACAAGAAAAAAATGTGTTAGTAATTTGCTAGTAGAATTTGTATGATTGTGTTTACTACCTACTGTTTTATTTTTGCAATATGTAGGTATTACTATATTGAACTTGGTATCGAGATAAAGTTGTCTCTATCTAAAAGTATGTGGAGTGCACAATGGCGATAAATTATTTCAGGTTTCAGAAAGAAATATTTTATTTTTTGTGTTTGAAATGATTCGTAAAATATCTCGTTCAAATATTTAGAATATATTATTTTTTTTAATTTCTTATAAATAAATCCTTTAATAATAAGGCGACCGGTTTCGTGCTTCAAAACGACACCCTCATGCCAGAATTTATATCCGAGGATGTCTCTTTGAAGGACGAAACTTTGATAAGGGAACGTTAGAAAATTAAACTTTGTGCAAAATATGTGAGTTTTAATTGGTCCGCATTCTAAAAAATTCAAATCAGAAGAAAATAGTATTATTTCATCCGAAATTTTGATTCTACAGTAGGAGTAAATATTCCTTTAGATGTAGGGAAAAAAACTTGCGGTTGTAGAAATTACCTATAGAGAGAACTGGAAAATTTTTTTTTATTAGTATTTTTTTTAGTTAATCTCATTAAGGAAAGCGGTGGAATACCATTTGTAAGGCCTGTACGTTTTTGTGGGAAAAGTAACAGTACAATACTGGGGAAACTTAAAAGTAAGCAGGCAAAATCCAAATACTGGGGGAATCTCCAGGTAATGAGGCAAGCTAAAACTCTTCTGGGAACCAATAACCAGAAGCGATCCATAGAATGCATCAACTTAGGCAAAACTCCCATATTGACAGGGATCCTATTAGGTCATTGTAAACTGAAAAGGACATTTGAGTAGGTTTGGAATAGCAGAGGAAACCAGCCGAATGTAGATTTTGTGGGAAACAGGATGAAACATCCATTGATCTACTGTTAAATTGCGCTGCAGCGCGTAACTCAAGGGCCCTGCATTTGGGAGTATGTGGAATTGAAGAGGGAGAGTTACCTAATCTGGGGCCTCCTAACATCCTGCACTTTTTAAAAAGGAATCGGGTTGGACGGCCAGCTATAAATACAAGAAGAATAGGGAACACGGTACATTTTTCAGGTTACAGTGCATTATCACCCTTATCTGATATATAGTGTACATATATAGTAAAATGAACGAAGCAATGTTGTGCTTCGGAAAGAAAACAAAATGCTTAAAAGATTGTGTATTATTTAACAAGTGACGAAAGCACACCTTTCTTAAGAGAAAACAGTTTGGTAATGTTTCCGAGCTTACAAAATAAAAGCTAAAAAAGAATATTTTTTACGATGACAATTTTTCACGGCTCAGAACAGAATCTTGGGTTCCAAAGTAATAAACAAACAGCAAAGTACATTTTTTTAGTGTGTAATATAACTTTGGAAAGAGCTGGAGAAATCCCAAAAAATTCGGCGTCTCCAGATGAACATTTTGGGTGACAGTAGAACGACGTCTGAGCAAACTGTTTCCCTAGCAAACTAAGGATCTAGAGGTGATATTAGATGAATTAAAGGTTGTTAGCACATTTTTGCAAATATTTCGGAAAGAATTGGAAATATCGATATTTGGTTTTTTGCTATTCCATTTCTTGCCGGAAGATGTTCTACTTGTTCATACACTTTAGCAATGTACCAATGAATACAATGGATGCCGTAAAGCAAAATCCGAGAAACACAAATTCCTTAAAAATGCTTAAGCTTGAAGATCAGCGTCTTTTCGGATACAGAAGAAAAATGCGTTAATCCCATATGACAACCCGTCATCATTAACATATCCATTGAATTATTCATTTGGAGAGCGAACATCTTTCATAGTCAACTCTTTAGGAGGGTTCTTAAAATCTCGGCCGTCGCATAATAATAACCTGATTAAAGATAAAAGTCGCCCATTATCGCGACTAAGAACGGAGATCTCCCGAATAGATTAAGTCGCGGACGATGTTCGGGAATTAGGAAAGACGAGGGAGCTGGAAGATACTTCCACTGAAGTTCCTATCGCGCTGACCGCACAGTACGTGAGTAAAAAACTTTGAGCAAAACCGATCCTAGCAAAAAAGGATAACAGACGAAGGAGAGACGGCACCGCCAGAGGCACGTCTTGGAATAGCCCGAGCCCGAGAAGGAGTAATTTTCAGCGCAAATACGCGGCAAATTGCTTGGCCGCATTCAAAGTTTCCTTTTCATAGTTTAAATCGCCTCTATTATCTTAATGTCGGAGAGAATAGGGACATTCCGTTAAGAGGAGGATTTTCTAGACAGACGGATAACGACGCGTTAGGGGTATTATTTTCTCAAGCAGACGCTTTGTGTAATTGCAATTTTGTTTGTTTCTCGGACAATAGGTCAATTTTCTGCATGAGCTAATTGATTTGTGTGGATAGGTTTTAGAATAGTGGAAAACTATTCGTTTAGGATTTCATCAAACCAAAAGCTTTTTCGCTTAAATCATTAAATACTTTGTGTGTCTTGTAAGTTTACATCATGCATATCACCGCTTCATGAATGGTTGCTCATTTATCAACACAGAAATAATGTCATAATAAAGAATATTAGATCAACCAAATCTAGATTTTAATTTGTTTTATTTTTATATTTGGTCAGATTTGTATTTCTTCTTATGTTTGTGCGATTGTCATTTGTTCGTATTCTTCCCTTCAATATTATACTTTCTGTAAGTTTGATTCACGTGCAGTCAAAACTGCTTCCTTGGTTTTCTAATGGGGGCATTCCCACCTAGGTGCACGGTCGCTTGTTCTTTAATCACACTGCTCTCCAGATCTGTTTTTGTTTCTCTTGCAGAAATGGGATTCTCACACTACGTAATTTTCATTCCGGCCTAGGTATCAGTCAAAATCGAGCAAAAACACATTTTAATTAAATTTTTATATTTTAAATAAAAGTGATAGAGGCGTGCTTCTGAGATTATTATTTCACGCAGGGTGATTAAGATTTAAAACCTGACTAATTTTTGCGATCAGCTGATCTTATTCGACCATTCAGTTCATTGACGATTTTGACCAGTCTATTCGTTCACTTATCATAACCTTAGTTTATAGGAAGAGCTGACCTTTAGTTACACAAGAAAAGGTATCTTCTTTCTTTCCATGTATGTAAGTATAAGCATTTTAAACCGCATCATTTTCGGATCAAATACTTTATTTGCTTCCACGAAAGTAATTCTGGACAAGTCCAATACACGAGGGAGGTTCCAATCGGCTCGGACGACGAACAAACAACGAAGTTCCCGGAATCCGAGACCGTTTAAGTGGACTAGAACCGCACTAGCCGTAGCGTGCAAATAGAGACTGTCAGCGCTTTTTACTAGGGCTTCTCCGGCTCTAGGGACTTTATTTCCATTTCCGTCCGATTGTCTGTTCGTTTCCATTATCTCCACTGCCGTGCCTATTTGCGCTCGCGCGATATCTTCCCTACTCTCCTGGTTAAGAGCCGTCGTCCCTTGTCAATACACGTGAATCGTTATCGATATCGCCATTATGTTTGGAAGGACAGGCGAAACTTCGACGCCATCGGCATAGGCGTCGGTCGTTACCGCATAGACGACACTTGGGGTAGACAGGCACGGTATCCGGAAACGTGCGACGACGGATGTGTGGCGTGCTCAGGGCGTTTTACACAACATCGTGCGGGCATTGTTTCCGAGCTGGTTGGTTTATTCTTTCTTGTTTGTGCACACGGTTTGATACACACGGCATGTGCATGTGTACGAGATACGGTTCAGGTAACACTGTCTGGGTTGAATTCAACTGGTTCGGTATTTCCTGTCACAGATTTAGTTTCAACTTTCTCTCTCGTACTACGACGTTGTAATTAGTTTAGTACCCACGTCAAAGCTGATCTGATTACGACGGCTAGATATTTAAGTTTATTAAAGTAATTGCAAATTTTATGAATTGATTATCACAATAATATAATAATTTTGACGATAAAATGGTATATGTAATTACTTTTGTGTACTTAGTCTTAAACTTTGTTTATTTAATTATAATAAAATTAATAGGAATCGTGTTTGGTGGTAAACTATAGTTTTTCGCTGTTCAAAATTATAAAATTTATAAATAATTATTTTTTGTAATTTGGATCTTAACCCCATGAATTACAGTTTAAAGAAACGAAGCATTTTTTCGCAAAATAGAATTTTTTACATTAAATCCAAAAAAAGAGTTCTGTAGTAAAACCTGCGATCGTTTTTGAAGTATTTAGGTATTTCTATAAAAACAAATCCAACATTAATAAACTTTTACCATGAAATGATTAAAGAATAAAAAGTTGACCTTAAAGTGGTTTCCTATAGCGGTAAAACTGGTGATTATCCAAGAATCCCGAGAGATTGCTCAATTGGCACTATTGTACCGGGTGATTCAGTAAGGGTGGCGACCGGCTGTATCTCGGAAACTGCTATGCCTACAACTTCGGCACAAAAAAAATACATAACCAATGTGGCCACCAGAAAAATCCGAAAATTATTTTAATGTTCGAAATTTTACCGCTAGGGGGCGTATCTGCTATGTTCAATCATAAAATCAGTATTATCTCAGAAAATTGCAGGTTGAGCTATAGTTTTGAATGGACCGTTCGAAAGCCGAGTTCATGTCCCATTATTTTGTTTAATGATTTTTTTTCATATCTGCCATAATAAGGAGGGGGGAAGCCAATCAATTCTTCAATATGTAAATTTTAATATCTCCTGAACCATTCAACCAATCTGAACATTTTTGGGCTCGTTCGATTGAGCATTTCATGGGTTTTTTGTAAAAAAATTGTCGTTCTAGCATTTAGTTTGAAATAGGTAAACTATAGGGTGTTTTTTGTAGTGATAACGTATTTTGGTGAATTTCAAGAAAAAATTAAATGTAACCATGCTATATAATTACAAGTGTCGCAAGCTAAATTAAATTGTTGAAATTTCAGTGAAAACCGCATCTTAATATCTCTATCCGTTCTCGATTTATCGCCAAAAGAATGAAATTTGTAACAAAAATCAACTGCGGCCATGAAAGTAAGCGACGCGACGGATGGTTTCCATGGAAACTACGAACCTATCAGATTGTTTATTGCTGATATCAGCTAAAAATAGTCAAAACTGAATGGAATAAATTATTAACGAGAATAATAACAGCAAAAAGAAAATATCTAACCAAAAATTTTAATTATAAATGTTCAGAATAGGGTCGCCACCCTTACTGAATCACCCGGTATAAGTAATTGTATATTATTTTACATTAAAAATATACAATTATACATATTCTGCTCTGATGAAAATCAATTTCAGAAGAAGAGGTTATTAAACGAAAACAATGGTTTACAGCTACTGTTTTAAATAGATTTTTGCGTTTATTAAAGTGTAAGTTTTCAAATTCATTCGCAATAAACAAGGATACTCCAGAATACTTGATACTGTCCATCATAACGATTTGGAAATTACGAATCTTTAAAGTGTAATCAGGATAATTCCCCCTATGTCGCCACCAACGAACATAGTAACTTTTTACCGTTTACTTTACCTCTCATTCAGGAATCAGATTTATTGGAAATTATGTCTACATTTGCGTCACGAATCTGCTTTAGTCGAACCTTTTATGCTTTTAGAGAATTTATCTATTAAAACGTCTAGATTACCGACGCTATGAAAACACAAGGGTCAGTCTTATTCATAAAAGTGCTACTGAAAACTTCATAGAAAACTACGCACCTATTTCCATTATTTCAAATTTTCCAAAGATTTATGAAGACATCTAATACTCCTGCATGTATCGTAATACTATCTCACATATTTCCAACCACCAATATGGGGCTTTTTTAGAGGGAGATCTACAAAAACTAATTTGATCAATATAACACAGTGTATTTGTCAGGAGCTGGACTTGCAGGGACAAGTAGATGTTATATACACTGATTTTAGTAGTGCATTTGATATTATAGAAATAGATCACAGCATTTTACTGCATAAACTTCAATTTGCTACAATCCTATTTGAATGGTAGATGCAACTATGTGTTCTACAATGGTTATTGGTCTGTAGTTTCTATCATTCCTCTGGAGTTCCGCAGTGTGCAAATTTAGGATCCCTGCTCTTTGAAATTTTCATTAACAAACTGCCAACGTCTGTTTCGTACCCTACTTTGGTTTATGCTGACGATCAATTAAATCTTTTCCTGATGTTAATTTCCTTTACAATTTAACACTTATCTATAATTGGCGCAACACACATAAATTGAAACTAAATATATAAAAAAAAAATGGTACGTCTCATTCACACGCAAAATCAATATTATCCCATAAATGCTGAATTTTTACCGAAATTATAGATAAATTAAACGACCTTGGCGCTCTATTCGATTCCCAATGAAGCTTTTCTCCTCATATAACTGAAATCTGTTTGTTCGCTTCCAAAATGTTGGGTTTTGTTATGCGTATTCTTTTGTCATGAATAAGTTAGATTATGCATGCAAAGTGTGGTCACCTTCAATTACCTTCCAACTTTTTATTTTCCATGCCAATAATGCAATTTCAGTGCTAGCCATGTGGTTCTAGATAATTTAGATTTGATACAACTTAATTATGTGTTTATCTGCCATTAAAACCATTGTATGTATATCATTACGAAATGATTAAACCATAATTTAATAAGCTACTCTGCCTAATTCTTATTTTAATTCCTAGATGCTTTAGCAAGAATGAGCCTAATATGCACACAATAATAATTGCTTATGCATGCCAGTCACGCCGTAATTTTTGCAGACATTTGACAAGATAATATCGTTTCCTTCCGACGATTGCTTACATCAACAACAATGCTCGGCTTGTGTCATTGTTATGAACGGTGGCAATGAATCTTGATGATTCAGCATATGATATTGGGCTTTAAATGTAAATGAGTCGGGTTCAGGTATGCCGTGACCTTTAGAGTTTGATATAGCGGCTTGCATCGCTTATAGGCTCCGAAGAAAAGCAGGGTTTCGAATCGAAATCATCTTTTTCGAGTGGTAGTATGTTATCCGTAAATGAATTATTATTATTTGGAATTATCTTGGGATTCGAAAAGTTGAATAGATTTAAGCCCCTCGCAGAACTCAAATGAAAGGCGAAGGATAATTGGTAATCATCTGTATTTCCGTGTTAGTTGTATAGATTCGATACTTGCGCACGACAGGTGGAGCGGTACGTTAAATAATAATACGAGTATTTTATTTAATAAATTATTTTGTTACATTATTTGTGTTTTGTTTTTGAATTCTATATTGCTTTCTTTTA
Organism: Cetonia aurata; assembly: GCA_949128085.1. Lineage (NCBI taxonomy): Eukaryota > Metazoa > Arthropoda > Insecta > Coleoptera > Scarabaeidae > Cetonia > Cetonia aurata. The sequence continues at coordinate 10,436,577 of OX421882.1, read as the reverse complement.
TAAGCAATAAAATTAGTATACGTGATCCAATGAACCGTCGGTAAATGTTGAAATGGTCAGTTACTATTGCCTAACATTGAGTACTTTAGAAATAATTGAAAAATAAAACTGTTATTGGGGTTTTAGAGGATTTGTTTCCATAAATATGGCAGCTCTGTAGTACAGGTATAAAACAAATCTGATATGGTACAATGAAATGAGAGAAAGCGTTGATTAAAACATAAATGAAAATCCCCTATCTGTTCACTGGGTGTTTAATTAGTCCGTGTGATTTATTGCTATTATAGTTGTCATTTAAGCAGAACCTAGATTTGCAGGCTGACAGGCATCCCGGTATTATTAATATTTCAATAGCAGTTGACGATTGAGAGCGTAGGATTGACGTTCCCTTCCCCCTTGGACGAGGGGAGATTTTGATGGGAGAGGGGTGTTCTTTTATTTATTGTCTCATTCGTAAAGCGGAATTCGGGCGTCGAAATGTAGCGACTGTAAAACTGACGCATGGTTCATTTTGAAATGTGGATGACATACAATAATTGAGGCTGTTGTTTTCTGCACAGTTGAAAAGGTATTTTCACGGCAGTAAAATACCGCCAAAGGTGGGGTGACCGCATACGTTTCTGAGTGTTTCGGATAAATTGAAATGAATGAAAAACGGATGAATATGGCTTTGTTTTTGTTCTTTTCCGTTTAACATAACTGGTGACCAAACAAGCAGCTGCGGGAAATGCTTTATAAATTTGAAATAATTCAACAAACTAGGTAATTATTATTTTTGTAACTCTAGGCAAGATTCATCTATTTTTCCGTAATGTTTTTGCCCTTTTTTAATCTTTAGGTTTATATAGTCCAACTAGCTCCACATGTTTTGTTAATCTTAACTTCTAGACATCCAAGCAAACTTCGAGTGGTTCAAATATCTAAGGACTATTTACTGCTGGAAGTAATATTGTAACGACTTCCATTAGACATTGACACACAAACAAAATTCTGTCAATTTACGCTATAGACTCTACACTGCCTACGTTATTTGACCCTAGCTCAATCAAAACGCCAATCCAAATTGTTAGTTTACAATAACACGTAAGAGTACTTCCCGAATGTAAGGAAGATACTAATGGTATGACATACCATTAGAATTTGTGTACTTTCTAATTTGTATTAACGCGTAAAGTATTCCTCGATATGTATTTCTTCAAATGTATGACCAATTAACGTGTAATGCTTCTGGTCATGTGAAAGCAAGAATTAATAATGGAACTAACTATTAATATTTTTCCCCGTGTTATTCTAATTAAAAAAAAAAAGAAACATGCACATACTTACTTTAGTAACTAATTGATTTCTATCTGGCCTGAAGATGAGTGGTATAGCCGAAAATTAGTTGCCACAATAAATGAGATTGTGGGAATGGACCGTTTTAGTTTTATTTTTTAGTTGGATCCAAAGAGAGGAAAAGTATACATGCAGAAATTTTGAGAGTTATTGTCTTCCCTATCTAAAACACCTCAATTTTTCAAACATTACAGTAAAGAATTTTAAATTGATTTTTGAATTTTTAAAAAATAGAACTGTAACATTTAGCATCTATGGCTGCTGGTTTATGATTATGACATTCGTTACATCAGTGTTCAAAATTTTATCGGTTCCTATCTATGTGTTAAGGTTACAATAAATAGATATTTTGCAAAATGATACTTCTATACGTCAGCATTATCATATCAGCACGTAAAAGAATTTTATACCTCTTTTAGTTTTAACCCACCGTGTAAGATACCAAAAATTTGGCAAGATTAAATTTCTGAGACTTTCAATAGTTTATGTTATTATTCCTGTCCTATATTCTATAAAATATTTTGTAGATATATTTCGATTCACTTATTTCTAATTAAGTTTGGTACCTAGCTTTTCCAAAATATCCCTGGAAGAATGTTTGTTCGATGATAGTTACGTGCGGTATATTGTAGTGGAGTTCTGGTAACATTGGAAAATTGAAATCTATGAAATATATAATCTCATATGGGTGGAAATGCAGGTCCAAGTGCAAGATTCTACGAACTGACTTATCAGAAATAGATATTAATCAATTCCAAAAACATGAATCTGGGTCAACTCCACAACGCATAGCGCTCTCTTCAAAATCATAATACCTCGCTGCAGGACCCTGTATTTTCGAAGAATCCCTTACAATATATTAAAGGTTAAGTAGTCACTACAAATGTCAAAAACTAACAGGCTTGTCAAATTTATATATTGTGAATCGGATTTCTCAATCTTGACGTCAATACGGCGTTGCTAGTGCATCTGTTCGCCGATTCAAGTATAAATATGTTAAAAAATCACCGGCTGCAAATACAAAAGTAGTTTAGAGGAATACAGTAAAAGTGTATCTGCCGAGTAGATTCAGAGAAAACGATGCTGAAATATGACAACGTTTTGACTGCGTTAACTATTAGAACGGATTAATTGCTTCATTCAAACATTAAATTTTTGCAGATAACTTATGGTAAACATTTCTACATAAAAAGAGACTAAGAAGGACAAAATCCATTAGATTGAAGTTAAAAGCAAACACTGAGTTTTCGGCCGAAAATCGGGAGTGACCCCCTTAATATAATACACTGACGAGAACGCAGACGTAGCAAACAACTTCGGCTACTACATATTTAACTGTTATGCAGACGTTGCTTTCTTAAGTGGCAATAAAATAAGCTTTTATCTTATTTTATATCCCACTTTTTCGATTATATCACCATAATAAATATAACAGTTTTCACGGACTGCTGATTCGACAATCCATTTCTGTCCCTACCCATATCCAACTCGAGTGCGTATTTTTAGATCGTCATCCGCACCGAAACGCTTTCGATTCACTTCCATATTTCACGTGGGCGCGTCGCTTCGAGACAGTCGGAAACAATTTCTCGCCGCTTAGGGCCGGCGTAACTCATCGAACTTGACGACAAAAAAAAACAAGTCAAAAGAGGGCGCAAAAAAAAAACAACGCGGTAGGCGATAAAAACTCGCACGCAGCAGAACGACGATATTGTCCTTCTGATCCCGAACCGTTTCTACTACCATTCTTTCTCGGTTGGAATTCCATCTAGCTGGATGATAGTTAGGATCGCTCTCATAAATCTTCTTATAGCGGGTATGAAGGCTGGAAGTGTTGTAGCATTTGTTACCGTTTGTTGTGGCATTGCGCAACGTGTAGCTGGCCTGGCGATCATTTACGGATAGATGCCGCAGTTGAGTTACAGTCGAATTCCTGGAATAAACGATGTTAATTTTGGCTTCAGGGGACTTAAAGGGCTGTAAGTTGAAGTGGTCAAATGCAACTTGGCGATACAAATTAAGTGTTGAGGTTATGTATGCGGTATGCGATGGAATATCTATAACGGTATGGAATGTATAATTCTGATATTTACATGCGTGATTGTGTGTACCATAGCGATGGTGTTTTATAGTAAATTACATTAATTTCTCAATTAAAATAAATTAAAAGCATATGCTGATGTAATACAATATTTTTATGTAGAAGAAGGTTTTTAATGACGATTTTTTTCAATTAAATCGATGTGAATGTAAACCTTTTGACTGTGTGCGGCTAAACGCTTATACAGAAGGAACAGCTTTACTCCGTAGTAATCTGAGCTCTCTAAATTCAAAAAAAAATTTTTGTTTCCATTCAGACCCATGCAGAATGCAGTCTTTGCCATCCCATCTACTTAGTCGACAGCGAGCGATCTCCATTGTCAGTCCCGTACACTGAACCAAAAATGGGTCCTGAAACAATGAAAAAATTCATTGTTCACACGAAGTAGTGCATTAAAATTGCTCCGAAGAACGAGTTCATTAAATCATTGAAAAAGATTTTATTAAATGACGAAGGCATTTATTGGGTAATAAACTATTCATCAACCCCGGAAAATACCGAACAAAGACTTGCTCCCGCTGCAGCAACATTGCCTCTTTGTAAAATGTACACGAAGGTAACTATTTTATATAGAAATGAATATGTACAATATCAGCTGATGTTGCATGTGTCCAAGTGGAACTTGCTCTATTTACCTGAGCCTAAAATATTAGAGATTCAACTATATTATATGAAAGTGTTTTTCCCTAGTTTTATTTAATTGGTAGGGTTTTCTTGGCATTAGCGGAGAATAATTTAACATTTTATATGTGGTTTAATTCAGGTGTTAATCAGAAGTTTCTTATAGTTACCCGGTGAATCATTTAACCTGGAATTTTGTAATATTTCTTAAAATAGGTACGCATCGTACAGAAAAATGTACCGAATCAAAACTTTAATATTTAGTATTAAATTACGACTACACAGAGAAAAATCCATATAATAAAGTTTACACTTCCCTGTTTGACGGAAATTGTAGTAACAATTTCTAATACTTGCTAGCTGCAGTTCCTTAAACCACAGTTACAAAAAAAGCAATAAAATTGTCAGAAAGAATTGTACAACAATCTTAACTCTACAAAATATGGTGAAATGCTTTACAATATTTTACAACTAGTAAATACTCGTATAATAAATTGTACATAATGAAGTGGAAATCCTGTGAAAGATTTTTTGACGATTATATGCAATTATTATAACTGCACACAAAAAACCCTAGTTAGTTACCTCTATAATAGAAATATAAATAAAGATCGGTTTAATACCAGCAATTAGAAATGTTTGAAACTGTATTATAGCAAAGTTTTATACCTATATAGTAGGAGTACCACAATACTTAACTTACAAGATGGCGGTACGCATGTTTCATAACTGTTGGAATTCTTACATACATACATACATAATCCGTCCTCTTCTACCTTTCTAAGTTGTAGAGGTAATTATTGGAATTTTTACTCAATGTAAATTGTATTTGGTGAATGCAGCTAAATATTTATTTGTTGCTTACACATGGTTAATATCGTATAAAAGGTACCGTGGTTGACAATCGCCCACAGTACGAGAATTGCGAGATGCTACGCTTCCACACCGATACTCTGTATTTAACGGCCGGTCTTATCTCCGCAATCACGCCTAATGCGACGGCAATTCGCGGGCTAACATAATTTATTATACGCAACTATAGTAATTATTGCAATAGCGCAGTTGATTTGTATGTAAAATTTTGTTGACAAAATTTACTACAGGAGTTTATAAAATGTTAGTGGATTGGTTACAATTTTTACCACGAGGGTAAACGTACTATTTGCAACAAATAATTGTATGTTATGCTACTCTAATATATAAGTTATGTCTACATAAATTGTATAAGGAAATTGCGCATTTTGTTGGAATAGATGCAATTATGTTCGTCATTGTTTTAAAATTTTCAATATTTTTTCTGTGCAACTCCACAACCCGTGTTAACGAGGCGGGGAGTAAATTTGAAATCTTAAATAGAAACTCCTATTTTTTTTATCGCAGATTGGGATTCACCGTCGAAAACTAAGCACCTACGGTTTCTCCGAAAAAAATGTTTTGATTCGTCACAGATGGCGTTGTAATCGCAGGAAACGGAACAGAAATCGGAGGAATCAAAAAACAGAAAAACACGTATTTAGTATTTTTCGACAGACTATTTAATGATGTCATGGTTTTTTTTGAGAAAATGTCATAGGAAAAAGTTGCTTGCTTTTTACTTTTTTTACCAAGCTGGAACTTTTCAGTACTTTAATGGCTCGGTGATCATTTTAGGCTGTTCCATGACAACATGTCACTCACGTATAAAGTAAAAGACCGTTTCCCTTTAGGCTCAGCATAAAGCGTATTCTCACCTCTGTAGTGCTGGTGAGTCAGCATAGTAGTGGGAATGCTGCAACTTATGCTCATCCGCGATGTGGACTGAAAGTGAATACTTTCTGCCTCGTCGTAAAGCAAACAGTAGCATTCAGTTGCTCTCATTATTGACATACATTTTCAGAAACAATTATTGTTAACAACGATATTTATTTGTTTATTTCATAAAGTATTTCTTAACAATTACCTCTTTGTATGTGACATTTTTAAAACATAATTATTATTAGTTTTCAATATCGGATTATTAGAAGTTACAGGGGTGAGAAGGTCGCGGGCATCTACTGCGGTTTTATATAAATTCACTGCGCGTTTGTTTGGTGCGAGTGCGAGGTATAATATCGTTGATTCGTGCAAAGCGATAGTCTATTTTTGTGGTTTCCATTTTCCAATCTAAAAATACATTGGTGATTTCATAAGTACTAAATATCTTTTTGTTCTTGTTAAGAAAACAAGGTGTTCCTAGAAATACCAATTATTGAGATTTTTTCGAACCTGATAAAAACTACATGCACAGTACAATAACATAAAAGATATTTGTTATGATTTCTATTGTCGGAAATTTTGGATTATTTAGAGTCCGTTACAATAGAGCATGGTACATATCGTCACCGAAACCTGCGCGAAGGGTGACGTTAAGCACTCTTAATCAGGCTACCATTGGTTGTTGCCTAGCAACGAAGACCGATTACGAATATGCGTTCATTGCACATATGACGTCATGTACCATTCTCTAATGCAACGGACTCTACCTTGGTGGGAATTTACTTTATGACGGATGACGACAAAAAAGTGCACACCAACTTAAATATTACTGATTTAAATACCTTTTTCTAAATTCCCAAAGATTTTAATCCAGGCCTGCCCGTTGGTTTTGTTTTGTTAAACTTTTGTAGACAATTTTTCGCTCGGAAATGGAAAAATACATACATCCACTAATATATGCAAGTATGCCACATTATTTATGCGACCTTCGTGTAGGAAGTTGTTCAACTACTCTTCTACGTTTTAAAACGTCGCCCGAACATATTTCTGTTCAGCAGTCTTCGGACAAAGTTTTTCTTTTGCTATCCATATAACTTATATTTCGAAATGTGCATAAAATGCGCATATGCGTGATGGTCTGCTGCGGACAGGAAAGGAATTCAGTGCAAAACTCAAAAGGCAAACTATGTATGTATATACATGCATAAATATGAATATTGAAACATAGACCAACAAAGAGCATAGTCATAGTAAACACTTGCTTATTCTTATTATTACAATTCTCACATTTTAAGGCATATAAACGTGGCCTAATATAGACACAAAACAGTAAAATATTGATCACAGACAATAACATTGTAGTGCAATTTTTGCATATTCTCTATTATGTGGTGATATGAAGCAATAAAATTCACCACGTCATTCATGATATTGCATTGTATAATATTCTCTAACGTAAATATACAAGTTGTTTACCTAGCCTTGACTGTCTTGTTTATTTATTCAAATCGAGTGTGCGCGCATATAAATATCTACATAAATCAGACACGTATTATATTCAAAAATGGTTACTTTTTACTTCCTCCTGTTTTCCGTTGATAATGTTGGCATTACTACAGTTTCACACTAAATTTAACGGTAGCTGATAAAAATGCGTGATATGAATATGTAAATATACAACTGGACTTACATTTGTTGGTATTCCTAAATTTTATCATATACATATGTAGATGTATTGTTTATTTCTTTTTAAAATGCTAAACATTACAATACAAGAAGAATCTTTTACGTGATTATCTATGCATTGCTTTTAGCGATTAAATTATTACATTGTTAGATCCGATATGCAAAAACCTTTTAAATGAACCGTTAAAGGTTAGATATTTTAATATTCTTCATCCGTGAAGGTTTTCTATAGAATACAATCTTTCAAGCAGCTTTCAATATTTATTATTATAGGCAAACATTGTTCTTACAGTCAGTAAAATTGTACGTGTTTTTCAATATATATGTAGGTACAGTATAATTATTTGCTGCTGGCGGATGCGCGATAGCAAGAGGGCGTGCTCAATGGAGTGAGACACACCCGAAGGAATACAGAGAAATGTTATAACCCGCACGTGAGAACATACCTACTATCTTCGTGATTCGTATAAAATACGAACTTCAGTTTTCAGCTCATTCTGCCTCTTCGAGCTTGTGACGGAAGTTGCGTGTGGGGGCGGGGTTTCCGCCAACAGAAAATAATTCCACTTTATATCAGCATATGCAAGCGATATTTACTGCTTTTTAAACCTGTCGAACTCGTTCAATAGGTAGCTAAAAATTATGAAACATCTTTAAGGAATTTAGTTGTAACTACTGAACAATTTTATGGACTGATAAGCAAGTGCCAAATTACTTAATTCAACGGCATTGAAAGTAACAATAGCCATTACACGTACATACTTTGTGTTGGTGTTGTTTAGAGCATTTAAGAATAAGCTAAACAACACTTGAATTTAATTTGCAGATTGTTGATAAACACAAAGTGTTTGAAAAGTCAAATAAACTAATTAGCACTATATTAAAAATCGGTTTCGAAGTAAAGGTCATAACCCACGTTTCACTGTAAGTTAGCAATAGCCAATATCTTATTATCTTCATTGATATTTTCAGTTTCAAACCACTATCTCAAGATTAATATGTTTAAAACAAATTTTAATACAGCTATTAATGTCCCGTGGTTCATCCAACATCTTTTATCGTAGAGGATATAGGCAAACAAAAGAAATACTTTGATGATATTCAATTACGGTTAGTAAAAGGATAAACATATTTGGAAAAATGTTTTTTTCATGACATCAACGTGGTGTAGGTGAAAGAAAAGAAAAACTTGTTGTTCTTAACAATGTGTATATTTGGTTCGTACTCTTCTGGTGACTATGTGAGAATGCTTTCCGTTTTATGTGTGAAAGTGAGCCTATTTTCTTGTCCCTTTGCGTTAGTTTAAAATGTATCTGAAGTACCTACTTAGTAGGGAACAAGAGAAAAAAGACGACCACCAGCGACGGACATATCGAATTGTAGCAGTTTATGGCCTTTTGCAATTACGTTTGTCGAAAGTGACAATGCTCGACTTTTGACCGTGATTTACGATCACTCTCTCTCTTTTCAATGACGAAGCCATCAGCTTAGGGGATTCCATATCCATTTTCCAGGCTGAAGTAATAGGCATTCAGACCTGCGCAGAGGGCATCTTAAACTGGTCGTATGAGAGTGGATGCGTCGAATCTTTTGTCGACAGCCAAACTGCCCTCAAGGCACTACAGGCTGTCAAATTCGTTCCCCAAGTGGTACTGGGGTGCCATAAGAAGCTCGAAAAAATGGCGGAACATCACAGAGAGACGGAGCCATTTAGGGGTCGCTCGGTTACACGAACCCAGTTTAAGTAAACTCACATTTGTTCGGATGCAACTGGATTGAGAGGGCTAAAACATCATATTCTTCAGACCGAGTTGCCTTGCGGGGTAAACTCGTACATGAAGGTGAAAAAACTGTAAATTTAAAGGGCATTGCTCGTATTTAAAAAAAATTGAATTGTATTCAATTGAATTACTTCAAACTGGATTTTATTTAAATATTATCTAGTTTCAATATTAAATTATTATTGTTTTTTAGTTTTTGGAATGTTCAAGATTAGCCCTAGCTGTAGCTAACGAATTGTAAGTCTGTATGGATTTTATGCTCGTAAATAAACATTGTTCCATAACCTACAATATACAAGCATGTGTAATTATGCTCTTGTGTGTCTTAATTTGATAACTCAAATTTGATTGTGCTGCATGACAGGATGCAATTCAGATAGAGTTGTCGTGAAAACAGAGATAACCGTATCAATTTACCCACAAAAATTGTACATATAACAACCATAATCTAAAGAACTCTATTGCAGAAGATTGTAATTTTGTAAGGACCTCATTTAATTGTTTTAATTTGAATTAGGGTATTAATAAAAATCATATCGCAATTACATTAATTCTTACTCGTAAAAATTGTATGTATGCTTCCGATGTAAAGATAGTGTTCATATTTCAGTAGATATAAACACCACGAAATTATAAACACCGCGGAAGGGTGAAGCTTTTATCCATTTTCAATAAAAGCTTCGAAGATGTTTCCATTAATACCAGAACGGTCGCAAAAACGCGGACAATTTAATTTCGGCGACCTCTCGAATCACGGCCAACTCTAAATGAACGTCGTCTTTATATTACTATTTACTACTTGCATTGTCAGCGGTATGAATTATTAATGAGGCGACCGAAACGAGGTCAGCAGCGGCAAGAGGAAGTCCCCGAGTCCCTGCAGACGATCCGTCGCGAATCAAAATTAAGAGAGCGTGACGGAGAAGGTGCGACACCGTGTGCCGGAATAGAGAAAGGAGGATAGAGCGAAGACAAAAATTTAATATTTCTTCCCTTTACATTTTTCCCGTTCGACTGTTGTTAAGCTTCGAGAATCTTACCAGTCACTTTGATATGTGGCTGTGGTCGACGACCTTTCGTGTTGTACGACAGCAGAAAAAAAAAATAGCTGCAGTTATTTACCGTTATACTCGTCGGATGCTTGTATATAACGTGTTGTAGGAATCGATATTTTTTATATATATACATATATATTTGTACTGTCCACGGATAGAGTTCTAAGAAATCGATGCCCCAGGTTCTCTTGCGCACATATACAGCAATTATTGCGTCATTCGCAGATGGTTAATGGATACTGTCATGTATAACATGGGATTTCCTATAAAGCGGATTGAAGTTTTTAGTATTGCAAGAATAAAATTATAATTTTAACGTATTCGTAGCTTCGTTCCACTTTACAATGTTCATTTTTATACAGGTTTAATTAAACCTATGGAAATGGCAATTTATTGTGGTAATATTAATTTTTGCACCTCCGTCCAGGAACACTGATTTTGCATTACTTTAGATTGTCCGAAAACATGCCATTTTCATCATTAAAGGTTAGCAACACTATATACGAATCACAGAAATGTAAGTGATTAATTGTAGATTCGATGACGTATGATACAATTTTCGTTACACAATTTCTTAATTAATTCATATTCTTTCCAATTCGATTTTCGGAAGATTTTACAGGTAATATATTGTTAATAACTTGTTGCACAACCTCTGTAAGCTGTGGTCTGCATTGCCCTTATTATCGATGAATATGTATCAAAATTACAAAGAAAATTTTCTTGGGCATTGCCGATGTAGGGGTACTTGTAACGCGCTACCAGGCACTGTTACATTAGATGTGTAGGCAATTAACCGACAGCACAAAGTCGGCTTGATTCGTTTGTGTGTATTGAATGGCAATTGTCTACCCTTTTCTTATATTGTTCTGCTTAATCATGTAGCAAATTTGAAAATGGTGTTTTATATATTTTTAATGTGAAAATATACGGCACTGTTACATTGAATTTAGGTCTGAGATGTTTTTACTATGAGAACCGGTCAAACAAATATCCCTTGTAGCAATACCGCTGCCACAAACGCATATGCTTTCTAACACTGGTTAATTGTTCGATATCGACAGCATATGACTCACAGCCGATACTGCCAGCCGTCAGTCCGTTGTAGCGATGGGCGATTCGAATCTTTTTAGTGATTCGAATCCTAATGACTCCTAAAATTAAAGATTCGTGTAATACGATTCATACCGAAACATTGTAAAAAATTCATATAGATTTGTGATGATTCATGACTCTTTGTGATTAGAATTCTAATCACTCTTTGTAGTTTATTCTAAGGATCTTGCAGAAAAAAAACGGTAAATTGAAATTTTCGTAAAATAAAACAAAGTGAAGCAATAATGGATTATTTTGTTTTATTATTTGTTAATAACAAAAGGAAAACCTCAAAATTTCTAGATAAATCCTTCACCTGACGAAAGACTTCAAACTTTTGAATTGTTCGGCATACCCTACTTTTACTAATGTGACGACCCGGATAAACAGTATTAAACAAAATACGAACCTCTTCAAAAGAACGTTGACGATCACCGTACCCACGCATCATTAATATCTCAATTCGTTCTGATTCAGTAAGTTTTTCTGCCATTTTCAAATGTGTCAATGTTTAAAATAAGTAAATTTATAGCGATGCAAAAGTTAAAACGCTTTTAAAATTGTCAAATGTGACGGCAAAAAGAATGCAAACACTAAACAACAACTTTTTTCAAAGGTACCGTGATTTTTCTGTATTAGGACACTTTTCTAATTTTTTAACTGCTTTCTTGTGAATAAAAATAAACATCTTAATACTTTATTTTGCATTCAAAAGTGTTAAAAAAATCTGGGCGTTCCATTTGAAAAAAAAAAGTTGGACGTATTGCCGATTAAACCGGAAGTGAAAAAAATATTAACTGTATTGCATAAAATGCATTTATATTAACTATACCCCCATACCAAATTTCAGAAATCATAATTTTCAAATAACAAAGTTATTTGACCGTTCCGGGACTTTTTACTAACCCTGTATAAAACAACTATAATGGAATATAATAATTATGTGTGGTATATATTACTAAATAATAAAAAACCAACAATATAATTCACGTTTTATCTGATCTTGTTCTAAATTGTAATAATTTTTAAACAATTTAGTATTTTTATCTAAAATAAAATTTTTATTTTCGAAAGGGTGCATTTATACCTACATATCTCTGTTAAAAGTGTTTCTTTTACCATCCTCTGAGAAAATAAACACATGCTATCGTTGACCGAGGGATTCTCTGTCAACGGTGGTATTCATAAATTTTTATTGCCGGCTGTGGGCGTGTTTAAGATAGTGAGCCCGCCTGGTTAGAAAGCCTTTGAAAAATATGTTTAACTGGCTGCATAATTTCTACTTGAAGTCAAATATCACAGAAAATATAAATTTTGAAAAAAATTTAAATCAATAGGGACCTCAACCATTGAAAAATCTACTGAACTGTGTAAAGAAAAGTCTTGTAACTTTGTAAACAAATCCACAGAAACGAAAAAATCGGTAGACTATTTTATTTTTTAACTAGGAAAATAAACGCTACTTAAAAAAAAGGAGCTAATAGAGACTTAGAAAACATCATTACATATTAAAAAAAAATTAGTTTGTCATTTCAATTCATTAATTGTGCCCGTAAAATCGACGCTGATTATTACTGACGCTAACGCTACGATTCAGGGTCTAGCAGCCTGGTACGGTCTATCTGCAGCGATTAATCGGCACGACTAGACGTAGCTATAAGACGCGCCGGTTGCTGATTATGCGTGTGCACGTGAGTGGTCTATTTTCTGCGATAAGTCGCTACAAGTCGTAGGAAGACGCCGCGTCTCAAAATCGACTTGCTTCGGAGGCAACTTAAACGCGCGCGTTTTGCTAATCGCAGTACCAGAAGTTGTATGTAGTGTCAAATTTTGTATTGTGGCTATTGGATTTTTGGATATTAGAATGCTAGCAACCCTAATCATTTTCTTAAATTTTAATATTTAGTTTATATTCTTAGTAGTAGACATATTATTTTTTTCGTTTGACATCGTGGTTTATAGATGGTAGTCAATAAAAGAGGCGAAAAAATGTTTTTTGTCCCACGCTGGAAAGCACCAGGATTTTTCTTAAACCAGAAACGTATTTTATGTCTTTCCATAATGAAGATATATTACTGACATTTCAATATTTGCTTGAGACAAATAGTTATAAATTAAAATATAAATTTTGAAATTGTTTGACGCAACCAAAGATATATATGGAGGAAAATAATTATTTGAAATTAATTTATTAAACAAAATCCTTGTTTCCAGTTCATATTTCCCGCATTGTAATAATCTATGATTGATATCACCTACTTCTTGGCACCCTTGACTCAAGAACAAGGTGATTGATTTGATTAAAAAACTGAAGAACAAAAGGTATTGTTGATTTATCTCTAAATCAATAACCTTGTTCTGTTGAGACAGATAAGAATACAAATTCTTCTACAATTAACTATATTTCACAGAATCAGATATTGGATACGCTCGATGCTCTTGAAGTGAAGGAAGTGACCTGGTCCTGATGCTGTGCCCGCGATGTTTCTCAAAAAATGCTCTTTAAGCATAACTAAACCTTTATACATTATTTTCAATAGGGCTTTAAACTGTGGTCGCTACTTTTTGGTGTGGAAGCTTGCTCGGGAGCTATTGTTACAAATTATAGGCCGATCTCTCTTTTAGATCAATTTAGTAAAGTGTTCGAATCTATTATTTCCCGTGAGCTCTTTTTCTTATGCAAAATTATTTTGCCAGAACAGCATGTTTGTTTTTTAAAAACGATCCACTTCAACTAATTTGGCACCTTTTATTCAGGACCAGGACACCAATTAATGCTTGATAAAGGCTTATCTGTGTCTGCAATATACACCGACTCTTGTAAGGCGTTTGATAAAGTTCACCTAACGTGTGTGGTCCTTTGTTGAATGTTATTGGGTCGTACATCGCGGACAGGTCTCAGTATGTTGCCATAAATAATTGCAAATCATCCATTACAAGTGTTACTTCGGGTGTCCCCCAGGGATTGCACTTGGGTCCTTTATTGTTCAGTATATTTATTAAAGACATCGGTTGTTGTTTTAAAAATGTTAAATGCAGCTTATACGCGGATGATTTGAAAGTTTATCGCTCAGTGGCCTGTTCAGACGATTACGCCTTTATCGACAGTGACTTGCGCAGATTTACTGAGTACTGCAGCGTCAACTATAAATTTTCTTGAAATCCATAGAAAACTATTAAGTATGCCGAATTTTAAGATTAACTTTATTTTGAATACGAAAATAATTTCCTCCCTTTACTCGAACAGACTCATTTCACCATCTCTGCCAATCCAGAATTAGAGATTCGAAGCAAATTGGTCAGCAATTTCTTTACTATATAATACTACATGACTATGAACCCAGACGAAGTTAATAAATGTGTTTTCCATTTCCAACAAATAAAGTTTCTCCATAATATCCCAAATAAAATTATGATCAATAACATTTTTATATTGAAGAGCCAGTAAAGCACTTTTCGAGCCAGATATTATTAAAGCATTTCTAACTTTATGTTCTTCTATACTACAGCTATGTTTTATTTTCGGGCGAATGTTCCTTTCACAAAAATGGTTTTGTTAACAGACACAACTTTCATTTTGAAATAAGAAAGTTAATTTACTGCAAAAGTCATCAAACTTAAACATGCATTTATTAACACTCAGTATAAGTGTGTGACTAGGTCCAGAGCCTGTATGTGGGATTACTAAGGCTTCTGCTAAAAGGGAGATCTGAACCTGGTTAGACAAAGAAAGTACAAATAAATGGAGGACGACTGAAGCTCAACTCCATACCAAAGTGCTAATAGGGGATGGGGATGCTAAGTTCTCTAATAACCTATGTACTTAGACGTAGCAAAAAAGAAGTCAAAACCATTACTGGGCTGCTAACTGGACACTGTCCCCTGAAAAAGCATCTGTACAACACAGGTCGAGTAAGCGAACCGTGGTGCAGAAGATGTGAGCTACAGGACAGAAACGAGTTTACATGTAATCTGCAGATGTGAGGAGTTGAAAGTACTCCGGCAGAAACATTTCGGGAAGGACCTATTGGAGCCCTCGAAGGTTCTGAAGTTTCCACTGGGCAAGATACTGGCCTTTATAAAGAACACCAAGCTGCTCGAGTGGAAGTAAAAGATTTAATAGGGACGGTACAATGAGCACCTAGCTCAAGTGCCTGGACTAAAGGTGTCCACCCTAACGTTATGAATGAAAATAAATGAACTGTGTGACTAAAATTTTACTTCAGTCCATTGCCTAACCTCTTAGCTGAATGATGAATGTAGGTGTGTTTAACTTTGGATTACACAGTAGAAATCAAACTTAAATTTTGTAGTGCAATTTCATAAATTTTAAAATATGTCAAAAACCGATGGCTTTAGAAATAAGGAGTATTACATAAACTTGCCCTAATTTGTTCTTTATATTCCAAATATGTTATTACATACAGGCTGTTCCATTTAAAAGAGGGTAACTTTGTTATGGATCTTTTTTTCTAACACCCTGTATAATTCAAAATAATTTTAAATTGTACCCACAAAGGCATTCACCTACATAAACAGGATTCCAAAAAATCCTATGCTTTCCCATATAGAGCACGCGCCGTATGAGGTGGCTCACCCTGTATAAGATATAAAGGTATTATTGAATGCAAACTGGTTATTAAGATTAAGCAGTTTTATTCGTTTAGAAGCCTAATAAATCAATAGTATACATGCGTACATCTACATATTTACGTTTTTTTTACAAATCGCCAATATGTGCCGCCTAAATAACACGTAAATCCAAAAAAATATCCACGAATAAACATATTATAACCTCTATTATAGTTGCTTTACTTTGATGTCAAACTTATTTCGAAATCAATACATATTTCACGTTCCATTTGTATCGTTTAGCGTTTTTCAATTCTAGGTAGTGCTGAACGCTTTTTACAACAACAAAAAATAACATTCATATTCCTCTTGGTTGCTAGTACCGTCTCGGCTTTTTACCGGCTTCTGTGCCGTTCCAACAATGGCCATGCATCAATAGGCCATGACGCGTTACGTTGAATGGCTGTCCACACCGTTGTATGGCGTTTTCCAGACGAAGTATACCGATTACCTGACGGTCTGGTGGACGGCGCTGCTGGTTACCGCGTAGTAAACCAACAACCTCTCGGTTCATTGATATTTTGGCCAGTCAATAGCACCCAGGCTCACAGATTGTATGAACGTCACCACAACGCAGTGCTTACGTTTTATCTGCCTGGTTAGTGTCACTTAGCACACAGGATCATAACTATAATCTGTTTGTATCTGTGTATCCTTAATATTTACATTACTTTTAATGGAAGCGTTAATGGCACGTATGTTTTTTAGACGAGGTTTTTTTTAGTGCGCATTGTAAATATGGTTTATGGTTATTGCTGATGTAACGATTGATGATAAGCGCTTAGGGGAAGTCTTGTCCTTACTTAGATCATGTAGAAAGATTAAATTCAACTAAACTTTAGCAGAAATATGTTAAAATTAGGCCGGATTTAATTTAATGCATCTAATTATAAAACAAGTTATTTGGAAGGATTTTGAAATATTTTCGAATTTTTAATAATATGCAATACTGTGGCAGATCTTCAAATTGCCTAATTCTTGGCTTGTGTTTGCAGTTGTAATTATACACTCCCCGTGATTACTCCAATCGTTATTAAAACATTCGGAAATGGTTTATTTTACACCTAAAATCTGTGCTTTAGGAATAGACATGACAGTAAAATTTTAAGCGTTGAGTATACATCCTTAATGATAATTATACAAGGTGCGAAAAAACAACTTTTAAAAAAATTATGGAATGCTTATACTTAGCACAACCAAGCGTTGTAAAAATTGCCTAACCTCAAGGAGATTGGTAGAGGTGGAAGTGTCGACTGCGTTAGGTATCAAAATGGTTATATTTGCCAAGGAACCACGACCGGTTATGGTTTCTTGGCACATGTTTATTCTAAGCAATTTTAAATTTTCCACATATTTCAAAGACTTTAAACTGTTTATAGTATTCTAAGTAAAATGGGTAATTAACTAATTGTTTTATGGTTAACTTTATCTTATATAATTTAAATTTAATGTTATCTGCTATTTATATCTTATAATCCACTTAATTTCTCTGATGAAGTAATTAATTATTACGAAAACTTTAAACCCCAATATCTCGGAAACGGTTAGAGATATCTGCAAAAGCTTGACGGCATTCGATTCCCCGTTAGAATGCGCGTCTAAAGGACCCCCAGAAAATGACCGAGCGTGGATTTAATTTAAGAAACTTTAAATGCCCATATCTCCGGAACGGTTGGCGCTAGGAGGACGAGCGTGGTGCCCTCCGCTTCGCCGCGAAAAGGCGCTTCTTTTGATGTATAATACGTCGGGTTTATTTCAATTTTTAGACGATTTTTTTTTAATTTTCGCAACATTTCCGACGAAATTTAAGGAAATTCGACGATATCTCCCAAACCGTAACCGATAGCCGAACGCCGACTTCAGATGAAATAAAAATGGAATAATCATATCATTGGATTTGACTGTCTACCCAATATAGTCAATTTGATCTCAAGGAGATTAGATTTTATAATAGTATATTAAAACACTAGTGTCACAATGACGTTTGTTACAATAAGAGCGGTTCAATGTATACGAGTTTTACAAACAGTCATTGTGACACGCAGAGAATTACAACATTATCATGTTGGTGATACAATCTTGGCATGCGCAATTGTTCCATGTGCCACTGCAAAATTCAAAAATCGTTTTTCAAAATAAATTTGCGTTGATTTTCCTTAATACTCCATAGTGATTTAAGGGTAAAGTTCTGATCGGGGAAGGTGGTGAGAACACATGCACTTAGGCCACTCTTACCGGGCCCATTGTGCTACCTCCCCAGGGTGCCGGACACACCGAGCCGCTTAGGCAGAAGTTTTTATTGAAATGGTCACCCATCCAACAACTTGTTGTGCATATTGCTGTTTGACGCACAAAACTGACAATGATGCAACGTACCATTAAGCCGTACTGCCGGCTCCATAGTGATTTATAATAATGTTAAATTCCTGCTTGTAATTTGTGGTTATCGAAAGAAAGAAATCGTTCGTCGTTTCTCAATCAACAAAAGTGTCTTGAGGCGTATCAAAACACAAACTGTCTTACCAGTCTCTACCAACCTCGCATAAAATATCACTACATTTGATTGTACAGAGTGGAACCTTGTGACTCTGTATTTTGACAAAACAGTTGTACAAAGAGCCCATGGTATATTCAAAATAGAAAAAAAAATACTAGAAAGCCGAACTCGTTCACCCGGTCTATTAATTAGTTGATTGAGCAGAGAGCAAAAAGTCAGCGTTTCACCTGGAACACACCGCTTACGCCCCAACACAGTGGACCGGCTAAAGCGCACCGCAAAGTACACAAAAGGTCTGTACTCATATTATGTAACCATTGCAGTTTTTTATTACTGGCGTGTTGTTGTTTATTTGGTAACCAGGATATATAACCAGATATAACTTGTAAATGAAAAAAGTGCAAAGCCATCTACGCGTGAAGATAAGATATATCATAGCCTCCACATCAGAAATAGCAAAGCTATCAAGCAGTAGTGGAGTATAGGCACAGCCATCGCATGCTGATGAGAGTTTCGTTTGTATATTTCATTATTAAATGTTGTGCTAAGAAACATTACAATTTTGGATCTATACAGGCTGTTCCTTTAAAGCTGGTGACCACAACAATTTTTAAAGTGTTTGCAATAGGAAACCCAGTTTGAAAATTAAATATGACATATAAGCGCACATCCTTTGTTGTTGTTACTTAATAAGTTTTTGTCACCTCCGGTTTAAGTGGAAATAATTTTGATTTGTTGGTAGGTCTTTCGGGTCATCGAAATTAAGCGACAAAACTTGAATAACACCTCTAAGAAAGGTTCCTTACATTTACCCCACTTGTATTCATTTATGGAAATACGTGGTTAATTTTTGCAATTACCTTGTAGGTCATGAAATATGATAAATAAAAGATATGGTGACGAATGCAAATATTGACGTTCAATGTCTTTCTTTGAAATTCCCATACAACTAAATCCGCTGGCATATGAGATAGAGTGCAGAAAAAAGGTTTGGATTATTAGAATTGCTACCTCGGAAAAAGGGTTTTGAACATTGAAGAATTGAAAGAGACAAAATTTATTATTTCCCCCTACACCCGCATTCTACTTTCAATCTGCGACTATTAGGTGAGAAAGCAAATCCAGCGGAATCCTTAGAGTTGCCCGGCTGACTTTGTGAAAGTCGCTCCATTAAATAGACGACCGTCGCCCGACGTCATTAAGTCGCTGGAAAGAAAGTGAAGTGTATGTAATTGTGATGTTTAGCGTTTAATCTAGTGCGAAAGCAGACTGAAGACAAAGGAGGCGAGGAACGTTCGGAGAAAGGGCATCTAGGCTGCCGGCTCCTTATCGAAGTTTCGCTACTGTTCAGGATTCTAGTAAGAGGTAGATGAAAGTGTGTCAGTTCGTAGTTATTGTGCGTACTATGGTATAATAATAAGCAAAATATTGCTACCTAACGTAGAATCGTCTTAACTTAAATGGTATGTGCGCGTAGTACGCAAAATTTTGTAATTAGAATTGGTCTTTGAGTAACAGGATATCTGCAAACTATACTGTCAAGTGCAAAAGACATTATTATAATAAAAGCAGTTTTATTACTTGTCTAACTAAATGATAAGCTGTCAAGAAATTCAACCTGTTTTAACCGGCATCTTATTCGAAAGTTTACTTTTGGTAATAAAAAACTCATTTTCATCGCTATCGCATCTCAAGCTTTACCCACCATCGCCTGCCTGTCAGGGAATCAAGAGTTTAGATGTGCGCTCCCTAGGGGACACATGCCAAACTCTTAACCCAGAAGACGACGGCGCCGGCGGCGGCGGCGTAAGCCGGTAATGCAGTCACAGATCTAGCTTGGACAATTCATGGACTGTCAATCTCGCTAGATAGCTCGTATAAAACGAGAACGCACAATTGTGTGAGTAATGATTTCAGAAACCATTTGACATGACATCTAAGAAAAAATGCTTAAATACAATTAGAGCCGATAAATGCGTTTTAAAAATTCTCGCTGACAATAGCGAACTTTTAAATGTCGCGGTAACAGAGGCGAGATGGTTAAACACATGCATTCTGTTTCAAATATATTACTGCACACAGCAAATATTTTTGTTATTAAGATAATTAACGTTTTACGAATTAACATTCACCCTAACAATATATATTATTATAGAAATGTGAATAACTGCATTTCAATCATTTTTGTTCATTGGGGCAGTGTTCCTTTATATATTTATATATATAATGACGCAATCTATCAAGGTATGTTATCTGTTCGTACTTGCAATAAATTACAAGCCATTAAAACAACGGACAGAATATCTTTTAATACTTTACTGCGTTCATATGGAGAATAATTTTACGACAATGTACAGGGTGGACCAAATTGCATGTACATAACGGGTAAATATACTTTGCAGCGGAGATACGAAAAAATGAGATAGGCAGTCCAGAGCTACTTTTGCGAGATAAAAACACTGTTGAAAAAAAAAATTAAATTTATCTTACCGTTTTCGAGATATTTAAAAAAATTGAATTTTCTTGAATTTCTATTATGCCTTATAACTGTCTTATAATTTAAAATTTCGAAAAATTGTTTGGACATTTTTGACATAGCTTTTTATTAGAGATCTAGAAACAAAATCTATTTTTTAATAATTCTGCGAAATTTTGAATTATGACGTCATATCATTTTTTCTTAAATGGCAACCATAGTTGCCTATGTTCTGATTAAATAAAAAATTTTCCGGACTTTACAAAAACATATAACACTTTATGTTTATTTTAAATATTAAACAAGATATTGCGTTTCTAAATTTATAATAGATTTCCAGTGTGCCATGGATAGGACAGATCTCTGGAAAGGTCAGCAGAGTGCCATGACACATACAAACAAAGTAATTGATATTCCACCTGTCAAATAATTTTTTTTTTTAACAACAGTTGTGCTTTATATAAATCGTCAGAAAATCCAAGGAGCTTTACAAATATATAATAATATATATAACTTCATATATATAGAATATTGAGAGAAATTTAACACTTTCTATGCTTTGCTAATAAAATGGCAGTGTCCATGGATGTTTAGGATTATGTCATAACGTTCATAAAGTTAGTTGTGTATTAAAAACAAAATTTGTAGGGCGTTTTCAATAAAAATAATTTAATATACTAAAAAATACAAATATCGAACAAAACAAGTTAATTGTAAATGACAAAGTAAAAACTTTAGTTATTCAAATTGCCGTCCGGCATTTGCAACACATTTTTGACATCTCGTTTCTATTGCATTTATGCTATTTATTATATAAATCGGTGTTAATTTATCGAACGCTTTAGCCACATTTACATGCAGTTGTTCAACGGTGTCGCAAGTACGTTTGTAAATTTTATTTTTTAAGAAACCCCACAGAAAAAAATCTAATGGCGTTAAATCTGGAGATCTTGCAGGCCATCGTATGGGTCCATAAGTGCCAATTCATTTATTTGGGAAATTATGATCTAAATAATTTCTTGTGTCTAGGCTATTATGTGCAGGTGCACCATCTAATTGAAGATAAATTTTAGTCCGTTCGTTATATGGAACGTCATCTAGAAATTCTATTAAATGGGTATTTAATAATTCAAGGTATCGTCTAGCTGTCAAATTACCATCATATATAAAATAATAAAATCTGCAACCTTTTAAAAAGCATCAAATATTAAAACCAAATCGCCCTTGCCTCCGAATGGGTCTGTTTATATGGGGATTTGTGTCACCCCAATAGTGGTTATTTCCCCTATTGAATATGCCATCGCTAGTAACGTGAGCTTCATCACTCCATATTACACAGTTTTTAAAGTGAGGATTTTGTTGACATATTCGGATATACCACCGACAAAAATTAATCCTTCTTTCATAATCGTTGGGATAGAGAAAGTGATTAATTCCTGTTCTGTAGGGTTTGTATTTATGTTTCTTTAAAATTCGAAGGCTGCTAGTTTTTGATACTCCTATAGCGTTTACGATTTCTCTAGAAGAAGTGGTTGGAAAGGCTTCTACATATCCCAAGACTGCTATTTCCTCTTGCCTCTTATTAGCCTTCATATACTTATTGAATCGAATTTTTCTAAATGATCCATGATTTTTTAAATTATTCTCCAGCCGCTTGAAAATACGAGCATTGGGTAAATTTCTCTCGGGGTATCTCTCGAAATACAGATTTAAAGCTCTCACACTGTTTTTTCGACATTCAATATATTCTTGCAACATTTCATATTTTTCACGATTGGTGAACTTAACCATTTTTTAAATACAACAATTCAATAACACTATATAACGAACCTCATTAAATATTAACAGAACTCAAATAACTTGAAGAAGATATTAACGAAATTGGATAAAATAATGGACATATAACGCCGATGCACCCACAGTTTGACAGATAAGAAAACATCAATTGTTTCCTTTGCAAGAGCATAGCACTCTGTGTAGGAATTAGTATTCATAACATTTGTCCTTCATAGCGCTTGACGCTTATTATTTGACAGGTGGAATATCAATTACTTTGTTTGTTGTCAGGGCGCTCTGCTTGCCTTTCCATAGATCTGTCGTATCCAAGGCACACTAGAAAACTATTAGAAATTTAAAAACGCAATATCTTGCTTAATATTTAAAATAAACATGAAGTGTTATATGTTTTTGTAAAGCCCGGAAAATATTCTATTTAATAAGAATATAGGGCACTATGGTTTCCATTTAAGAAAAAATGGCATGACGTCATAACTCAAAATTTCGCAAAATTATTAAAAAATAGATTTTGTTTCTAGATCTCAAATAAAAAGCTATATCAAAAATGTCCAAACAATTTTTTGAAATTTTAAATAATAAGGCAGTTATAACGCATTGTAGAAATTCAAGAAAATTAAATTTTTTTAAATATCTCGAAAACGGTAAGATAAATTTAATTTTTTTTTTCACCAGTGTTTTTATCTTGCAAAAGTAGCTCTGGACTGCCTATCTCATTTTTTCGTATCTCCGCTGCAAAGTATATTTACCCGTTATGTACATGCAATTTGGTCCACCCTGTACATTAGTTAATAATAATACATATTCGTATTCTATTTATATTATCAATAAAATTAGTTATTGAACGTATAAAGAAATAGTAATTATAACAAATATTATCCAGGGATTAATCTCCAATGATTTGTTACAATAATGATAACGTATTTATTTCGCTTATAAATCTTGTTATTCCTTAATCAAAGATTGTAAATAATATTTTATCACAAGAATTAAACATTTCATTCTGTCAAAGAAAATCCACTCCAAAAATGTAGATTATTGATATTACGATCAGTAGAATAATTAGTTAAAAAGTTGAGCATTAAATAAATGCTTTTCTGCTATTACTGTAATTTAATATGAGGCAAGTTTTATATTAAAAATTTTCCCTCGTGTAGGATTTGAACCTCTCTTCATTAGCATATCTTCCTTCTGTGGCAATTTGTTTCTTATTTGGCCATGACCAGATAGATATCTTGTTTTCTCCATTTATGGGCACTTGCAGGATTTTTTTTACAAAGTTGAGTTAACTCTGCCCCAGTAACAAAACCATTTTTATTGCCAGGCATATAGTAAAGCAAAACGTTGAGTACAAGTAGAAGATGCAGTAAGAGCAAGGTTCTTCCATTAATCTTGTACTATTTTTTAAGGTGCGAATCTACTACAGTTTATTAGAATTGCACATGATATTTGTAAGTATCTCGCAATATGATATCAACTGTCAAAACATCTTTAAATAAAGATTCCTTGAGTTTGGGCGTTTTATTCACGATTTGGGCAGAGTTTCTGTAAACAAATAACTTTAAATCCTTTAGAATGCGCACTATGCCATAAAAATTAATCGTTACCATTGTTAATGTGTGGGGACATACATACATTGTAATTGTTTCAAGTGGATTAATTTTTAATGAACTTGCTTAACCGCACAGCCATAATGATTAGAACACGCACCAATAAAAATAATAATCTTATTGCAATTATTTTGTTTTCAAATCCTAAAATATTTCTAAATTGCAAGCAGGTAGATATTTAATTAAAGCTAATGATAAGTAAATCCTTATCATCATTAAATTAGATCCATAGGAAATTAAAAATTCCCACCTTAATTCATGAATACTTTAAAACAATATTCTAGGAAGGAAAATTTTATGGTTAAATACTCTCTCTCACTCCAGACAAAAAAACCGACATTTTTCGCAGAAATGGACCCTAATTTCCTTTGTATTTCCAACGTGAAAGGGGAAGCTTCATTAGCCCGGAGATCTTCGTCTCTTTTATTGACTCTCATCCGATTAATTCGGCTTCAAGGAAGCATTGAGGATGATATAAACGGATGGCTCATTAATTTCCAGATTATAAAAAAAATTGCTCTTATTCTTTAATTGCTGTAAGTTAGCCGAATTCAATCTGTTATCAGAAATTAATCTGAAAACAAACACCAAACAGAAACAGAAGATTTCCATAAATTTAATTGGATTATTAGTGCCAGTTGTAATTTATTTAACTTTAATATTCATTTGTACAATTATAACATCACGGAAATACTACTACTAATTTATCTAATATTTATTGTAGGTACTTGTTTATGTTTGTGTTAGTTTGCGTCTTTCTCTTAGTTACTAACACAATTAACTCTTTACAGATTTAATGCACTGTTCTAACAATATGGGAGTAGTCACAGTCACAGATCAAGCGTTTGAGGAAAACATAGGTAATACTACTGTATTGTTAAATTATGGGAAAACGCTTAGGTTTTGGTTTAATCTCAATCGGAGCTGTTATATTTATTGCCTTTACATGTTTTACAACTTGTGTGCTTATATGTCATAAAAAACTATGCTTTTGGGTGTACCAGATGTTTACAATCCCTAAGTAAATGTCCTTATATAATTGCTTGTGCCTTTGTACAGTTAATATTTTGTAGGCGTAATGGTTTAATATAAAAGTACAGGATGGTTGATTACTTCTGTTGTGTTTACAAATATATTCCATTAATATTTACTGTAAGAATCAGTTTAGTTAAGAAAAAATAAAAAAATAAAATAGAAATAATCACTATAGTAATTACACTCAAGTAGTGATCAGATACAAAACATATAGGATTCCACAAACATTTTAAAATGAATATTTAAAGGTGAGTGAAAATGTCTTGTCGAATCGTAGGATATATATGTATTAAGGAAAGTTCTTATTTGTGTATAGAAAGTTCTTTGAAGTTTATTTTAGAGCGGAAAACTTTTTTTCACTGTCAAAAAATACAATATGGGTAACAAAAATATATTAGGATATTGGGAAGGAAAAAATAAATAAGGAGCAGTTTAAACAATTAAAGAATGATAAATTCTAGAAAGATTTGCTATATCTTTTTTTGTCTTTAATACTAGTTTTTTAATATAAATCATCTCTAACAAGCATTTTCGTATTGTTAAAATCGAATTTGTATTGAAAATTCTTTTCGTTGTTTTTTAGGATACTGTGATTGTCAGAAGTTTTATAACCTTGCCTTTAGATCTCCTGTGATGGGTGGAGACTGTGCTTGAAAACTATAACAAATATCCAAAAGAAAAAGTGAAAAAATCCCTTACCACAAAAATTAAAGATACAAATCTAAATACGTATTTCAGCAACTAAGTTACCATCTTCAGTAGAAAACAAGTGAAGAGCAGTGTTAAACGTAGTGTTTTCGGCAGTAGAAAACAAGTGAAGAGCAGTGTGAAACTTAGTGTTTTCGGCTAAGGTAAACCTTGGAAGATATGCTCTTCACCAAATCACTAGTGGAATAACACAGTGTTATTCCACTTATTCCATTCGTATAGCGATTTATATGAAAACTTTAACTTTTAATGACAGGAAATACACGTCAAATACGCAAACATCAATCAGCCACAACAAATTCGACAGGTACAGAACAAGAATAGGTCAATCACGAGACTTATTCAAATAAAATCTACGTTTAAACTGACGTTCTTTTCGATGGCTGCCCATTCCTGCTGTTAAAGGATAAAACAGCTGTTAAATCCAAATGCTGTTAACAAATAATAACGCATTTTTAAAAATTACGTCATACTTTCATTTCGCCTACATTAATAATGCCAAAAATATCGAAATTGGCTTCCTCGAAAACATTTTTGGCCTGTAACTTCGTAACAAAACAACTTCCTAAAAATCATCAAAAGATTTGACTCCTAAAAATTTTGCCGTATGTTTAATAAACAGCCTGTATATTTGACGATATTGAAAAAGGCCGATGTTACTGTTGAAAGGTCGCTTAACAATTAGAGAGAATACAAAACAAGATATAAGTTTATATCAGCTCAAAAATTCGCGTTTCGTTCTTATTAAACCAATTGTTATGAGATTATGTAGCTTTGATGATATCACTAATGTATGTACGTAACCATTTTTTCTTATAACATCAACGTGGTGTAGGTGAAAGAAAAGAAAAACTTGTTGTTCTTAACTATGTGTATATTTGGTTCGTATTCTTCTGGTGTCTATGTGAGAATGCTCTCTATATACAATGATATTGTCCGTTTTATGTGATAGTGAGCCTATTTTCTCGTCGCTTTGCGTTAGTTTAAAACGTATCTGAAGTACCTACCTACTTAGTAGGGACCAAGAGAAAATAAGATGACCACCAGCGGCGGACATATAGAATTGCAGTAGTTCATGGCCTTCTGCTATTACGTTTGCCGAAAGTGACAATGCTCGACTTTTGAGCGTGATTTACGATCACTCTCTCTTTTCAAAGGTTAAATTATAGGAATGATTTTATAATATATAATATTTCATCCTAATCCTAATGATGCTATTAATTTAACAACGAAATAAATTACTTTATCGAACGGTTTACGTCTATTGACGTCTATTGACTGATTGCAATCGTTAGTTACGTCCAAACATACAACAGGCGTGCGCGTAGAAAACGCTAAATTTATTCACGTTTGTTTACGGCAAGAGGAATGTTATTCATTTACCCCGATTAATACAGCGATATTAATCCCAATATTCGCAAAAATTGCACATTAAATATTTACGAGTTCCGTCGGATACGCGATCTTTTTCCGGTCATCTATTTTTAAAACTTCGGCGAACCTCAATCTTGTTCCCCGTTGAATCTTTAATCGCCGTTCGGATCTTTCGCAATCTTTTTTTATCGCCGTTAGTTGATCTTTCTCCAACCTCTTTTATCGGCTTCGTCTCTCTATTTCCTGTCCGCTGGGCTTTACCCAGCAACCTTCCTGCTCTCCCGTCGCTTCGCTCTCCCGTTGTTTATCCTTCCGACATTAACCCCGACGCAATTACTCTACTAACCAATAACTGGAGGGCTCTGGAGCTTCGTTCCGAAGAGATTGATGGGATCACGTCTCTCCCCCGGAATTATGATTCGAAACGAAAGTTAGGTATTCCCGATTTTTGACTGACGTAATTAATGTTTGAGCGGTTGAGCTTTTCGTTGGACTGGGGAAGATGAATCCGACAGCTCGGGAACGATTTTATTATGATTCTGGGACGGGCCCAAAATTGAATTTCTCGTTAGTTCGTCGGCGGATGCGTTGGGAAATTGATAGGTTTATAATCCGAGGGAAATATTTTCCTTATCACGTCATCTGGTTCGCTGAGGAACGGGTATTGAAAAATGTAATTGCCAAAATGGATTAATTGGTTTTGTCCATTGTAGTTTGAACAGATTGAATCGCTCAGTGTGGTAATGTTTTTAAAACAAGCATCGTGATAGTGTAGGATTACTCAATTTAATTTGATGTCTAAATATGAACCTATTATTAGATTTAATGAATGAATAGGTAAATAAACAAGAGAATTGGGAAATATTAGCTGGATTAAAATAATTATTAAAACACATTTCAACAGTTTTCAACCTGTTATTAAAAAAAAAACATATTGCTAGCAAAAAATTATTTTGTCCAAGGATTGTCTCTTTTAGAACCTGTTATGGAATGATTTTGCATGAGGGAGTATTTATATTTCTTGTATCATTTGAAAATTATTTGGAATTATTTTATATAATTTTGTTTAAAAATTTTCAGTTTTGATGATCTTGTCCCTACTTTCCCCAACTTATAAACATGAAATTACCTCTACTAATGTAATATCCCAACTTTATAACTAGATCAACAGAATCCTGTTAAACACCTGAAGGCGAATATTCAAATTAGATTTACGGTAGATAATATGTCATCTCTCATAGCACCTACTAAATGAAGCGAACTAATTGCAAATCCTACGCGATTTCCTTCAAGACTGGCTTATAGAACCTAGACACGTATACCATCGATATTAATGATGCGGATTATTGCGATACATTGTGGCTGGTACAATTGCGGTTATTGTAGACATTACCTCACCTGCACCAACAACCTTCATGGAGCATTAATTTTAAAGTAATCTACTGCATGTTGTACGCCTTGGTGCCCTTTCGGTGCTAAATTTTAACGGTGTATATAACACCTGTGCACTTCAGCAGAGTTTAGATAGGATGACACCTATCTATTAATTTAAGTGCCGGTTGTAAACAGCATGATGTAAACGACTACTGCCTAGATGAAGATTCCTTATTTTCAGTAGTTAGTTAATTTACCGTATTCATATTTCAATTACACTTAAGAAAGATTCTTGGGTAGATGAATAGGTACTTAAATCATTTCTAATTGTATATGCAATTCGTTTCTAAATTCATACACTTGATTTTTGAGTCATTTTTAGTTAATCTGTTTTGGTACTTATATCTATATACTTTTGTTAAATACAGCAGATTTGATTTATACGCATCAAAGGTTTTATAAATATTTTATCAATTCTCTCTTTGTTTTTTTTTAAGATTTTAAAACTCCAATAGTATTTTGACATTTACTTATTGTGCCCTAAAATGGCTGTATATACTTTCTTTTCTTAATACCCAGATATTTATCTTAATGAGAAAGTAATTCTATCGTGATTAAATAGTTCTTAAGCAGCTTTGTATAGTTGAGAAGTGTATTTTTGTTTACATTTTTTTTTATTGAAAGTGAACTTTTCTTGTTTGTTTGAATGATTGAGTACCGCATTTTTCGATAGCTGGAAGCCGATATTCTTTTTGCCTGCGTCGAATTATTCATCCTTTGTAGATGTCCCCATAATCCAAGCTGCCGTCTTTCAATAAACTGTTGTACAGACTCAATTTCTAGTTCTCCACCTATAACTTCGTTTCTAATTTTTTTAGATACTTCGTCTCTGCTCTTTTCTTGCTTCGTTAGTACCCAAGACTCGCACCAGCCATCAGTAAAGGGGCACTCAGCCATACCGATTCTTTCGAGATTTTTGTATCCAATCCTCACCATTGAGATCTCGCTTACTATTGACGATAGACGATATGTTTAAATTTGACAAAGTTGCTAAATTTTGTGGTTATTATGATCCCGCAAAGAAAGTAGACTTGGAACAAATGACGTCTGAGATTTTTTAAAAAAACGGAAAAATCTCATTTTCATATTTTGCCTCTAGCACTTTTATTTGGCCTCGCAGAGAAAAACTAAAGACACATTCTCAAGGCCACTTTTAATGTTCTGTGTAATGTTGTGCTTAAAATTTTTATACGACGTTTAGTTTTCTTCTGGGCATCATCAACTCTCTTATTTCTTATAGGCGCCATATTGAATTTTGACACCGTTAGAAAAAGTCTTTTTTTCTGATTTCAACCATGTGCAATATGTTTACAAAAGTTTTTGAGCTATTAAAAATAACGTTTATAAAGGTGACCTTCCACATAATATTGGAGAACTTCGAGCTAGACTCGAAAATGCCTTTAATGCAATTCTAGGAGAACCATACAAAGAGCAGTTCTAACAGCTCGAAAACGTGCGTAATTGTGCATTAATGAAAATGGCGACAAATTTGAACATTTACTGTAATTATTGTTTTCTTTATATTAATATAATTGTTATTTGAATTCATTGTTACAAATAAGATACAAAATTAACATAAACTTTGCGAAAACGCACATTTAATTTACCATTTGTAAAATATCCCGTTGATTTCTATCCAAATTCCGGTTACCGTAAACATTACTCGGCTTGGTAAACAATCCATATTCGACTAATTTTCTATCAAAATCTAGGAAAATGGTATGATATGGTTGTCGTCGTTCAGGATACAATTGTAAATATCGTGTACTAACTATTGTTGCATTTCGATTCGATGATTAAAGAATACATAACATCTCGTTTCTCTGCGTTAGTATACATTCATTAGTAATGCAACGATAAGTGATTGACAGTTCGAAATTTCATGGCTACCTTATTTAATCTTAAATTGAATTCTTCGTCAGTTAAAGCATAATATCAAAAACTTTTGTCAACATGTTGCACATGGTTGAAATCAGAAAAAAAGACTCTTTCTAACGGTGTCAAAATTCAATATGGCGCCCATAAGAAATAAGAAAGTGGGTGATGACCAGAAGAAAACCAAACGTCGTATAAAAATTTCAAGCATAACATTGCTTAGAACATTAAAAGCGGCCTTGAGAACGTGTCTTTAGTTTTTCTCTGCAAGGCCAAATAAAAGTGCTAGAGGCAAAATATGAAAATGAGATTTTCCCGTTTTTTTAAAAAATCTCAAACGTCATTTGTTCCAAGTCTACTTTCTTTTCGGGATCATAATAACTACAAAATTTAGCAACTTTGCCAAATTTAAACCTATCGTCTATCTTCGAAAATAAGTAAGATCTCAATGGTGAGGATTGAAAATGAATCAGCCTGTATAACGATTTGGTCTTTCCTGCTACATCTCTTAATATCTCGTCCATGAAGGTAATAAACAGAAACGGGCTTAAACTACCTCCCTATCTCACACCTTGTTTGGTGGTAAATTCTTCCGATATAGCATTCTTACACTGAGAAAAATGGATTGTAGAAATTAGATAGTAAATCTCTTTATGTTAATTAGTAACATAATTATTGTCAAAACGACAATATGTGGGGTATTAAGAGTAAAATAAGCAGATGTTACCATGCTTATAGTAAGAGGTAAAATCTGGATGTTACCAGGTATTCGATGCATATTCAATTTCTAACATAAATGTTCGTAACGCTCTTCCCACCCCTTGCTCTATTCATTGTCGATCTTTACCGAAGAAATCGACCAATAAGCTGTATTGCCACTCACACGTGTTATGTACGTGTGATACAGGTGTACGTATTCGTGTCGGTGCATGTTTGTGTCTGCACAGAGAAAAATCCATGTTGTAATATTTACACTTCACTGTTTGACGGAAATTGTAGCAAGAATTCCTACTATTGTGCAAAATTTTAGAACAACGGCGTTGCATTTTCCTATATCACGAATACAAAAAAAGCAATAAAATTGTTTAAAAATATTGTGTGACAATCTTCTACAAAATATAGTGAAATGTTTTACAATATTTTACAACAAGTGAATATAATAAATTGCATATAATGTAGTGAAGACAGTTATAATAACAGGTGTAGCAAATTTACTGTGTTGTGTTTATTTAGGTTAGGTTAGGTGCTTGCAACAGTCACCTTACTTTGATTATTGAAAACGGCATTAATAATGAGATGGAATGAAATGAATGCTGTATAGTTTTATATCTATATAGTAGGAATATCATAATACTCATAATTGGTTTAGCTACATAAATATGTGATACTACAGCTTTTGTCGCAAAGATGGCGCTACGCTTGTTTCATAATCTTTGAAATTCGTACTCAATGTAAATTGTGATCGGTAAATGTGGCTGCGTAATATCTATATGATGCTTATACATGGTTAACGTCGTGTAAAAAGTACTGTAGACAATCGCCCACAGACGAGAATTACGAGGCGCTTCAATACCGGTAGTACTCTACAGTACACGGGCCGGTCTGATTCCCGCAATCCTGCCCGATACGACGGCAATTCGCCCGGCTGTCACCGGCTAATCAAATTATATTAATTAATTATAATTAAAAATTATTAAACTATATTTATTATAGTTTTCATTGTTAACAGTTATTATCAAATATAGTCAGCGCTACTAGACATTTTTTTCACATTTACTAACATGTATGCTCAAATTAATAATACAAATATAGTACACTTTACCATACGAGTTAATAAAAAGTATTCACAGATATTTACTATACAGATATTGTCACCGGTAATATAAAATATGATTGTCCCTATAGGAGCTATAAAATATATTAAAGTATACTATATTTATGTTAAAGAGTACTATCTATTTCTCTCAGTGTACTTATTACTCTGCTTCTAGTATTCTTGTGCATGGTCTTTATAATTCTTATTAACTTCGGGCTTACGTTTCTCTTCTCTAGGCATTCCCATATTTTGTTCTTCGGTAGAAGGCTTTTTCCATATCGATAAATGCTATATAGGCCTCTTTGTCAGTGGCTAGGGTTCTATCAATAATCTCTTTCCTAGTCAACACATGGTCTTGTGTGCATCGCCCTTTTCTGAACCCATTTTAGTCTCTGAGAGTGTTGGTTAGATGGTTTTTTTATTATCTTCTCCAGCGGTTTTACCGTCGTACTTAACAGTACTGATGAATGCTCGCTTAAAAGCAAAAAACGACGGGTTTTAAGATTTTTCTCTAATAATTGCAAAATAAGGAATTTATTCCTCTCATTTCCACCATACTATATAATCAAACCGTGTAGCAATTTTGCCGGAAATGTCTCGGATGATTTAGTAGAATAATAGATGCAGAAGAAATTATCTTACATGCTATCCTATTTTTTGGAAATTGGATCTTTATTAGAAGTAGTGCCTCTATTACTAGCGTGGTTAGTTATTATTACTCAGCTCCACCAGATAAAGTCATTTAAAATTCCTTGTTTTATCGATTACTTTCGAACGGTACGATTACAGGAAGTAATGATGTCGTAACGACCGTTTTGTTCCAGTACAAATATCCCTAATCGTAAGGCATTACCCCAAAGAGGCAATTACACATAGCATTCTAATTGCGATAAATCATGCTCTAGAAATACGCTATCCGATCAGCGATTCAATAAACTGAAATAGTTTTGTTTTCGTCCATATAAGCCGTTTATAACCGCTGATTATGTTGCAAGTTTTTCGTTCTGATTCGTACGGAATCGCAGGTCGGCAGGTGCGAATACGCAAAAATTCGCCGGCGCAAAATAACGGCAACGGAAAGATTATAAGCGCGCGACCGATCTCCGGGCAAAATTTTAATTAATTGTTGCGCATCGATAGCCCCCGTTTTCCACCGATTGACTCGACCGTCGAATCAGTTTGCTGCGGCGTTAATTGAGTGGCGTTCAAGTTCGCCAGCGGGCCGTTAACTTTTCTAACTAAACAGTTAAATTGGTCGTAACACATATTCGCCTGCCGTGTTCGTCTGTATACGAGTATATATTCGACCCAAGGCGATGCGGCTATGGTTTGCGTGGGATAATTGGATTTTTAATACGCGTGTACGCTCCTATACGATTTTGATTCAACGATATTCTTGTTGTTTACACGGATTCCAGGATCTGCCAGCTGTTTTTGCCATTTAATAATTCCCATAATGTGTAATCAAATTCTTTTTCTCCTCCTTTTTTAGAGATTATTTTTCAGCTGTGTATATATCCCGGATAATAAAAGAAAATCAACCTTGAATTAATATTAACATTGTTACGAGTTAAAAAAAGGTCGTTGCGACGGCAAAATTAACTGAAGAGAACAGAGATTACTTAGCTGTAGCTTGAAACAAGGGGGCTTCGAATCTGAATGGACAGCACGTGGTTTCTCTGTTTTCGAGTCAAAACGAGTCCGTCACAACGGCAAATTAACTGAACTGGAACAGAGAGAGCGCGTTGCGTGCAAAGCCCTTATAAAGGCTCGGTAAGTAGGTACAAAAAAAAGGATGAACCAATAGCAACGTCCAGAGATGCACAAAGGATCATAAAAAGCGAAGCTCTAAGAGGTTGGCGCGTAAATGAATGAATTTAAAATAAGCGAGTTTAAATTTCGTGGCGCGTAAGTTAAATATTCCCGCGCGAAAAGGAACCGCTAAGTGACGTAACGGTTTTTCTAAAGTCGTAATTGCAATTGCCAGATTAAAAGTAAAGAGAATGAATTTAAATTTGCCTTCAAAATAACGTTTATATCGCTATGTTGTCTATGATTAAAAGAAGCGAAATGAATTACTGAAATCAATGTCATTTTCGATTCAATGCAAAGTGTAACACATATTTGCTAGTATCATAACGGTACATTATACAGTGTGTATCAGCCAAATGGAATAAAATAAATGAGCGCGTGTTTGAAAAAACGCTCGGACATGTCGACTGGTATTTTTAGCTGCGCATTTTTTTCAACGGAAACCTTTTATACATGGTGTGTCATGCAACAGTGGCCAATACCAACTTTTTTATTTTAAATGCTACACCTTGCATATTATTCAATTTTTGGATTTTTCAGAAAATTCTAGAGATATTTCATGTACATTTTCCTTTATCTAACTTCTACTGTTTCGGAAATATTTAGTGCTTTCAGTTTTTTTTTTTGCAAAAAAAAATAACATTAAAGAAAGGAAATTATTTGATTACAGAAATTCGCTACAACACAGTCAAAAACTAATAAGTGATAAAACAGAAAAAAAAAACCATTCCTTTTTACCGATATGAAATAAACAAAAACTGTAAATACTGGCAAAACTGTAAATACTGGAAATATTGTCTGCCAAAATGAGAGTCAGTGTTATAGTCGTCTGAATTTCATTAACTGCATATCAGAAAAATGATTCAACAGAAAATTCTACAGATGATTGGTTATGGAAATAACACACGAACACAAATGGAAGTTGCTCTCTTATTTCATGAAAAATTTCCAAATTTGCCGCCTACATCCCAAAGGACAATTAGTAAAATAGAAAGCAGTTTCGCGACATGTAAGGCAGATAAAAGAAGCAGCCAATGCGATAAGTGATGATAACAAATTGGAAATTTTGCTTGAGTTTAATGAACGGTGGATAACGTTGAGACATTAAAATAGAGTTGTTCAAGCTTGTACTGAAGTGACTCCCGAACAGTGTCGATGGGCTATTCGTTCAGTAACTTCAAGATGTAACGACTGGACCTTCCGACTATGGGAAATATTTTTAAACAAATTCTTTGAAGCTTTGTCGTTACTGTTAATAATCTTATCTGTGCTTATTATGTATCCTGTTTTTCACTTTTGCCGGTTTTACATTAAAAATTACTTGTAAGAAGTTATTTCCTTGGCAGGTCAGAATTGTTTCCAAATTAGAAAAAAAAATTAAAAAATAAAAACTGGATTTAGACCCTAATCTTTGAAAGTCTGTAACTATTTAACGAAGCGTTTGTGGATACAGCTCCATACCAAGTTTTTTTTTTATTTTATATCCTTGAACCTAAATTTTAATTTTTTCAATATAATACTGAAACACCCTGTATATAATAATCATATTTATTGACAATATTTACAAGCCTATGTATTTAATACGTATTGTCAAAAAGACATATAAATAATCTTTCCAGTTTAGCTATCAATAAACTTGAAAAATGTTTTTTTTTTAGTATTAACAAGGTTTCCTTTAAGAATTGAGGAACAGTTTTAATTGATTATTAAACGTCGTATCAATATATTATTTATATGGACTTAAAAATAGGTTTCATAATTTTCTCACACACGAAGCGTGAACCGTAATATCACAATCGTTAATCGGAGTGGTTAATCTTCATAGAACTACTGCTGTCTGCCGCCATCGCCATCGCCGCCTACATACCGGCGGCGATGGCGAGCCAAATCCACACCGTTTATTCGCACGTTCAGCTGCCGCTAAAGACAGTCCCAGCGCGCGTTTCTCGGTGAAAGCTCTGCGTTAGACGGATTAATTTATTCGGTAATGAACCTGTGATAAACGTGTATAGGTACGCGCCTACCCACGGTGCAATTCCCTCAATTCGTCGCGTCTGCGAACGCACACAGATAGACGACCAAATTAACGTGTAATGGGAGTTTCTTTGTACTTGTTCTACTAAGCTCGGTATTGGCATGAGAGAGCAGTGTGTAGATTTAATGATTGTTCGTTCTGTATTGTTTGGAAATTTCCTTTTGTAGAGATTGAAGAAAGATGGGTTATTTGGTATTGAGTTTGGGCGTTCTATGTATTTCGAAAATTTTGATAAGTTATTGTTTTTATCTAGTTCATGTGATATTGTTACTATGGTTAATATGATGAACACGCTGAAATAGTATTCCTAAGGGGTGGAGGCGATAAATATTATTATAGCTTCGAGATGGAGACATGGAAATATTTAAGAAAACTATACACAATGCCCCGAGTATAGCGGAAACTAAATTCCATGAAAGTAAAATATATTTTGCCGGTGATTTCAATATCGATTTCAAGCAGAGTAGCATAAATAGAACAGATATTCTAGAATTGTCTAGTATGTTTGGACTAGAATATATTTTCACAGAAAACGTTGGAATAGGGGTGAGTAAAGCAACATGCTTAGACAATGTATTCATTTCCGACGTTGATACAGTTTTGAAGCCATTAATAATTGCAACACGTATGTCTGATCATCTTGCTCAACTAATTACGATACAAACACCAAGAAGTTTGCCTGGTGGTAAGAACAATACCGTAATTAATGTGAGAAATTTTAGCGAGAGTCAAATTGACATCTTTAAAACGAGGTTGTCACAGTTCCCTTGGACGCACTTGTTGATGAAGGGTAGCTTTCAACAAATATACTGTGATTTTCACAATTATTTTGTCAAAAATTTCAACGTATTTTTCCTGAAACTCAAAGAAAATAACATGTATGTAGCTACCAACGAAACAAATGGGCGATAAGGGAACTTAAAGACATGAAAAACTGGATGCCTTAATTACTATATATAGAACTACCAAGAATGTAGAAGTTTCACATACATATAATGAGCATAAAAAACAATACAAAGATGCCACTGAAATTTCAAAAAGAACATATAATGAAAAACTAATACACAAATCACAAAATAAGCATCAAGCTATATGGAATATTATAAATAGCGATACAGGAATGAAAATAACTAAGTCAAGTAACTAATAATTCAAATCTTACTGGTGAAAATCTGAATATATTTTTCGTTTCTACTGGAGAAAACATTGTAAAAAAGATTGAAAAATGTGATCTAGAGCCTAAGGTTCTGGTGCAGAAGATGAGTAAGTGTCCACATAGTATTTATTTTCTGGAACCTGTCTACGCCCAAGAAGTGGAAAGGATTGGCTTATCTTTAAAAGCAAAACAATCAAAAGACGTCAGTACAAATCTCTTAAAGAAAGTGATAACGATCATTGAGCGACCGCTGGCTAAACCGCTGGTAAATATGTGTTTAGAAAGTGGCATATTTCCTGATGAATTAAAAGTTGCAAAGGTTGTTCCGGTATACAGAGGAGACCTCCCCGACGAATCTAGTTACAGGCCCATCTCAATTCTTCCAGTGCTGTCATAGGGGTTTGAAGCAGTCATATGACAGAGATTGCTGACGTTTTCAAAAAAAAAATTCGGACTGTCAGCACAGTTACCGGGTGGGGAGATCTACAGTGACTGCCGCGGTGGATTTTATGTAAACGATAATGGCAGTTCGCGACGACAAGGAATCTACGCAGTTAGTTCTAAGTATGTAACATCAGAAAGGCTTTCGATTCGATGTCACACCCTATACTACTTAAAAAATTGTACTACTATGGAATACGAGGTGTAAGTTACAATCTCATTGAATCGTACTTAAGGAATAGTATGCAGGCGGTGATGTGAAAGAGCCAACTGTCAGAACTGAGACCTATTAGTCATTGTGTTGCACAGGGATCAATTCTCGGCCCGCTCTTATTCCAAATTTATATAAACGATCTCCCAACAAATGTTTTCCATCTTAAGACATGTCTATATGCAGATGATGCGACTTTTATAAAGGATAAAAAAACTGCAGAAAAATGCATTAATAAATCTAAAACAATAGAGTGATACAAATAAATTAAAAATAAACACGAACGATAAACACTGATAAAATAGAAAAACATCGAAACTTCAGACGAATTTCAATATTTTTGCGCCTTCTGCAACAACTTCTTGACTGGCGCAGTGGCGTTTGCTGAAAATGAAATTTACTATCGTCTATTCCTCCGTGAAAAATAAATCCAATTCATCGAGTGTGACGTGGCCTGCGATTGCCAAATCTTTAACTGTCCGTATGCGTATGTATTAGTGAATATCGGTAGCTACTATACCGATCTCAAATGCTCATCAATATGACATACGATGCACTTATGTCGTCTCTAGTAGGGGTGAGTTTCCCGCCTGTGGCGTTGTTCAGCTGATATTATTCACTCTTAATGGTTACAGTGTTTTTAAAGTAATTTTTTGGGAATATAAACTCACAACTATTCTGTACAATCATGCAGAAGACCAGTATTAATCCCGCGAGTTGTATCATTAGTAAAATAATTTCTCGGTCCTTCTAATATGATCTTCAGTTTCAAAGAACATATCTATAATCTAATAATGTATTAATTGATATTAATCAGATGTGTACCCGGTGATACAATGACCTAGGTATGCAAACAACAAACCGCTAATGACGTTAATTATATGGCCCTATAGTGGGGCGATATAATTAACGTCATTAGCGGTTTGTTACCACCCGAACACAAGGTATTCTTACTTTGAAACATATAAATATAAATAATATATGATAAATTCACCACATCCATATTGTTTTTATCAGTTCTATTTATCGGTGACTTATTTTGTATACATGTGTGTGGTTAGGCTTGCTATAATCGTATTTTAATAAGGAATTTTAATAATTTAGTACAATTTGACGTACAGACAAATTCTTTTTTTTTATGTAGGCTACTCTGCTATCATATAACTTTTTGGAAATGCAATTCTATAAAAGTTAAACACAATCTAACGGCGGTTAATATTTATATTTGCATTACATCATCTTGATATATAGCTTTTAAAATTTTAGTTTTGTGATTTTATTGTTTAAGTCATTTTTATATAAATTTCTTTAAAACAAAATGACTATTCACTTATTGTTAGTACTATAACTATCTAATATATTAAAAATTTACATTAAAAATAAATTGGTTTTCCTGTTACTTTTTTATTGTATTAATTTTTTTTATTTATTTCAGGTAAGTTGACAACAATTGATGGTACCCAATGCATTTCAGAAGAATTATCATTAGCCTTTTTTGTAAAGTAAGTGATTGCTGCATTTTTTTTTATCAGAGGTATAAACATACCGAATGAAAACTTTCAAATTTGTAGATGTTCCACAATCCTTTACAATATTTCCTATATGGTATATGCATTTAGTTTATGAGTCGCTTTTACATTGTCGATAATGTCATTGTATAAAATTGGCATAATACTCTCGCGTAAATAAAAACCCAAATTGGCAATTGAAGCCACCCAGTCCATCTTTATTTCCATTACAATCGCCCGAATTATCATACCGAAACACATCGCGTTCGTAAAATATACGCAACGATTGTGGATTATCCAAACGATCTGGAATACTGGAAACCACAATAATAAAAGACCATTACGCTTTATCTACATACACACGTAGGTACAACTATAGAGCAACAAGAAAGTCTAATGTCGTAACTGGAAACCATTCAATTGCCCTCCTTGTTTGCATCGTCTGGCCGTATAGTAGCGTAATGGTGGGACATAATGCTAAATTTTCGATCAGCCACCGTGGAATATGCGCGCGGAGGAGCAATTTGGTGCGAATGTGAATAGCATTCGTGTCTCCTTAACCGGAACGTTAGAGTTCAAGGGAGATATGTCTTAAGGATAGTGTTTGAGCTTCGCCATATGGAATAGCTAGTAGTTAATATTACATAACGTAAACTCTATACGAGGCGGAACGGTGATGTTTTATTTATTTTGCTAAGTTATACGAGGATGATACAGCGGAACCTCTCCTAATGGACATCCTTTCTTATGGACAATTTAGAAATGCAGATTTCTTCTTCCCTGTTTTCGTCCACTATGTTTGAGGTGTCACTGTCAAAGTTTTCGCTCTATACTGGCCGTGACCTTGTGAGAGAACGTTTGGATTAGCGTTTCGCACTTTTACTTTGAAAATTAATTTTCTTACTTGGGAAAGATACCTGCTAATGCGGCTATATTCTGTGCAGAGTGTTATTTTTGAGTTACTTACTTTTGTAGTAATTTTTGAGTACGTTTTTTTTTTACGGCTCGTATATTACACTTATTAAACTAAATTTACGCCACTTAACGCCAGGCTACTATAGCGAACTTTTTTCATTTCTTAATTTTAACTATCTTATTGGTTGTACATTTAATTTTATTTTGATACATTTTAAACGCTAGTTTACATAACGATAGGCTAGTTCTCGTCTTTTTGCTGTTGATATTTTTTCCTTCATTTGGAAACGTAATTTAGATCGGAGGCATGTACCTTACCAGATTGATTGTGCAAT
Organism: Cetonia aurata; assembly: GCA_949128085.1. Taxonomy (NCBI): domain Eukaryota; kingdom Metazoa; phylum Arthropoda; class Insecta; order Coleoptera; family Scarabaeidae; genus Cetonia; species Cetonia aurata. The sequence goes on along the minus strand of OX421882.1, from coordinate 10,395,505 downwards.
TAAACTCTCTTTACAGCTATTTTGTAATAAACATAACCTACGGTTCTGCGCTTATTTACCGGGCAATTATTTTGGAAAACTTGAGCGATTTATTTCATGACAAGACGCATGCTCGTTTAAAACTCTTATTTATTTGTTGTGAAATGAAGCTATATTACCCCATTTATTATTTGAGCGTTTCCTTCCCTTCTGACGAGTCGGTTACTCTTTTGAACTTTCTCTGCGCGTTCCGGTGCGTTAAAGCGAATATCTCGTAGATCCTACGACCAAGAAGAGTCGTTAATGCGGCTGTGTACTGTAGTGGGTGGCGCCCTCCAGTCAGTCTGCCATCACTTGCCGCGAGTGGTAAGCTCGACTTTAATTTATCTGACGACAGTCATCCTTCCTTTCACATCTTCAATCTTCTGCGTGCTAGAGGATCAGCAAGTCTGGAATACTGGTAGGTTTACGTTGACGAATCGAGTCATCTTCTCATCTTACTTGACCCTCCCCCTGTATATTTATATCTTTATATTCCCATTGACTGGAAGTACCATGTTCCAGCCCGCTAGCTTAAGAGACTAGTGTATTTGAAAGACGTCGCTCAATGAACAACATTCGAATGACCGCTGAAAACGTCGTTCGAATCATGATTTGAAATTTGTGAGGTAATAGGGAGTGAACAACTTTACGTTGCATTGAGAACGAATTTAGTCTTTAACATACATTCGTCCTCAATGGGTATGCGTGATAGTTTACTCCAGGGAGGACGGCTGTACCCAAGGGCAGTCACATCTAAAAACATTGTATTGCATCTTAAATTCAATCAACCATAAAAGTATTACGTTAAATACAAAGAAGTTCAAGATCGTCTTAGTATATATTTTATGTAAAATCAGATTACATGTTTCAACACTTAAAGGTCATCTTCGGATCTACGTCATAATCAGTAAATTGTCATGATGCAAGTTGTCTTCATCACACTCAGGATACGCACAGGAATAACACTATATAGTTACAAGACAAGCTACAATTATATCAAAGTTCAATTTATTACAATTGTATTCAACTAGTATTCTATGTGTACTTGTATGCAAACGCATGCAGTGTGGGAGAGATTTTGAAATAATATTGGAATGATCTTTCGAATGTCATTCGCCCATGGCTAAATTTGATCCTGTCTTGAAACGAAGGTATTTTCATGAATTTGCTTGGTTGTATTGTTTGAGTGTTTTTGGTATTTCTCTTGGACCCAACTCCTCCGGTGCTGTTTTTAGACACTTCTAGAACAGGTTCTGAGTCTGTATATGAAGCCGTTTCCCGAATGTCCTGGTACCCACAGTAAAGTAACAAAAACACTTTGTTGGTTTCTAGAGCTCTGCTGTCTGAACGAGCCGCTCTAGCGCGATCTCTGTGCATTTTCCTGCTTGAGACGCATACTGGTCTTGACGTAGTAGTGGCCGGTATGCTAACACAACATTCCTTATGTGTCTGGCAAGCAGTTTTTCTAGAGTTTTCAGTATAAATGACATCAAATTTATTGGTCTGATCATCCGTCAAATTGACGACCATGTGCATTGTCAAGCTTTTCAGAAAGACAATATTCACAAGTGGCACAGAAAAAATAGATTATGTAATTTTTTGTAGCAAAGTAGGCTTTGTGAAATACGTTACGGATATGTAGCAATCGGTTATGAAGTTTTTTTATATTGAAAACATATCATGATTTTAACCACATAAATGCCACCAAGACACTATATTTTTCCTATTTGGTTTAGTGGTTCAGCTTTGTTAAAGAAAATTATTTTGGAAACTTGTTTTATATAAAAAACAAACTTAATTTCAGAATCCCAATTAATATTAAACCGTTATGGACAGAAAAATGTTCATAGTTTTATTTAAATTTTGTTTTTTCAAGTTCATCGGAAAATTTGTTCGGGGAAGACAAGTTAAAATAAGTCACCGAGTTATGGAGTAACGAGAAGCACGATGCCAAGGTAAAAGTTATACGTCTTCAGCAATGACGGGAACGTCTTTTCGCCAGCTTATTATTCGCTATATCTTTGCCGGTTTATTATTAATATTCAGCGCGCCCGAGACTCGTATTTCTCGCAAGCAAACTGGCGTGTCGATTCTACGGAGTGTTACGCGTTCCGAAACGGGGAACTAATTCTCCAAATTAAACATGGAACAGGTAAGCGGCGCCGATATTAAACTGGGGGAAAATGCGAGGCGAATAACCGAGCGAGAGAAAACCTTTGTTAGCAGGCGAAACGTTACCAAATATTTAACCTGGGAAATGGAAACTAAGAGTCGTTTTGGGAGGTTCTACACGTTGGGTAACAATTATCTAGTGAGGGCAACGGAGATGGCGCAGAAGTTTTGGGTTCGTGTATGTTTTTGCCATTTTCCTGTAAATTGGTACATATTAATCAAAAGATGTTTAATTTATTTATTTGTTTTAAAGTGGATATACATATATAAAAGTCTACAGAAGGAAATAGTTTTCTAGTGGATGGGAAAGAAGAAATCATAATTTTGTTAACATCACTTCGACTTCGTGCGATAAAGTACACTTCATACTGCACGAATACTCGTCACGTTTCCGACTCTCTAGACTAGGGAAACACGGTTATTCCATGCTACCAGAAGTGCTTACATAGAATAAATCGTCGAGAAGCCGTCAGACGAGAGAAAAAAACAAACAAGACGTTCCCCGTACGTAACCGCGTAATAAAAACATGATAGTCGAAAGTGCAGTGTGGCATACTTTTTAAATTTATGTGAATTTATTGGATGGACGAAGAATGCGTTTTAAATCTTTACCTTGACGTTTCTGCTGGGTAATTTATGGTCGACCGAGGAACGCTTATTCCAACGGAATATCTCCGTATTCCACACTAGATGATTTATGCTCTCACATTTCCATTCGAATCGCCAGAGAAAAAGTCGAGAGAAGACTACCGGAATACGCTGGATGCATGCAAGAACCAATGGGATAAATGATATTAAAAGGTCTTGAATTAGTTATTAGTTGTTCTAGTCAGAGAAGAGAATAGCCACTCAGAAATTTTTTTAAAACTTGCTTCTTGCAGCCATCTAGACGTCTTGAGAGAAACTATATACCTAACTAATGCCGAGAAAAAAGATTTCTGTAAAAGCAGAACTAGGATAGTAAGCGGCATATTTAAATTGGAAATTATTTTAGTAAAAGACATTCCTGCGATACGGTTACATCTACTACAATATTATTTACAATGTCAACAATTTAGGTAGATATATATGCATTCCAGTAATATACAACATAAAACTTTAAGATATGTATTGACATTTTATGCCGTTTGCAGCAACACGTTAATTTTGGATTAATTTTAATTAACATTTAGAATTGTGACATTTATGTACACATCCCATGTGCGAATTAAAATTAAACCAAAATTAACTTGTCGCAAATGGGCATAACATTTCAATACATATCTTAAAGATATATGTTGTATATTACTGGAATGCATATATATTTACCTAAATTGTTGACATTGTAAATAATATTGTAGTAGATGTAACCGCATCGCAGGAATGTACAAATGTAACATGGTAGCCCAGTGTTTTGAGAATAAATGGACTATCGTAGCACAATCGTAGCAACAATATACTTTAAACCGCAAATCACACAATTGTGAAATAGTCAAACTAAATTTCTCAAAATATAAATCTCAAATAACCATCATAACCATCAACACAAAAGCATGACGCATAGGCACCTCGGTATCACGTGCTAATGACGCGTTATGACGTATTGACATTGACCGGTCGAAAAACAATATTTTTGTATTGTGTTCAGCGCCATCGCAGCAGGCCTCAATCAATACATATAGTTCCTCTCAAGACGGTTAGATCGCAGCACCAATTCAATTGTTGGCGGTAAAGAGAGTGCCGGGGGTATGGTTCTAGTCAGTAAGATCTTTAGGTGTTGTTAAAGTTCTCAACTTTTATAATTCTAAAATCCACGCAATAATCAAAGAAATCTGGGGTATTATTATTGTTACAATTAACCCATTTACCATCATGGAATTTAGTATTAACTTATTCCTATCCGAAGCTCCATCAACCTCTATTAAAATATGCAATTATTTTTTTTACAAGAAAGTATTTTGAAAGGAAAACACAATTAACTTTAGGTAGGTACTGGTTTTAGGGAGGATGTATTACGGTGAAAATTAGCTTTTTTATTTGTCTCACTCATCGAGCTCTGTTGCTTGTCTGAATAATAAATTTACATTCTTGAAACAGCTGACCTAAATTTTCTATACACATAACAATACACTTAATAAAAATAAATTAGTCACGGTCGTACGTACAAAAGAACCTCATAAGGAAGAAACCCGAACGGAAGGAACCGAACGGAAATTGCGTCATCAATAACGCGGTACAATACAGGCTTGCGATCATTACATAATTGCAGCATTCCTATACCGTGCCACGTGATGAGGTTGCGGTTTTGCGCCCGGTCGAGCCGGTTATTTTACCAAGTAGCCCGCCTCTGTTCTGGCGCTTCCACCTCTGTTCAGGAACGAGAAAAATCCGAATCATCAATTCTCTACGCGTAAACAGGCGATAGCCTCGACCGGTACAAAAAAGGAAAAATAAAAAGTTACGTGACTGTTGCGGCGTTATTGGGCCCGCCATCGACCTGTGAATTTTTATTAAAAGCTAACTGTGTTTTGTAGGCGCAAGTATCATCGTTTTTTGGTAGGATAAATTTTTTGGCGTAGGATTTTCGTCATTCATATTTAAACCATATTGTTTCATTACGAATTCATAATAATATTTCTCTAACATTTATAGTCCTTGGAAATAAATTGTTAATTCGACTTAAACTGTTTTTAACCCTGCTGGCCTGTTCACATTTACTATACACTTGTAATAATGCGGGTCAGTGTCAACGTTTCGGGTCATACATTAAAAAAAAAAGTAGGAAAGAAATTGTACAAGTTACTAGCATTTGTTTATTTAATGCAAAAGCTACAATAAATTATTAGAATCAGGAAAAGAAACAGTATTCATGGAAAGATTGAAAATGTAGCTCAGCCATCTTTATTTATTAAAAGATCATCAAAGAAGGATATTGAAGAACATTAGAATAGAATAGAATAGAATATGTTTATTAATCTGTAATAATAATTAGATAAGTCAAAAAGAAAAAATTAAAAATAATTCACAGAGAATTGAGAAAAAAATAAACTATATATAAGAAAATTTTGTATACTAAAAGGACACCAATGTCTGAATTGAATACTGAAGATACCTACCTATTGCAAACTATGTAATAAAATGACGGAAACGGAATACCACATCCTGTGTGAATGCGAAGATCTGGACGCAACAATAAACGCAAATTTTGCTAAGTCAATAATGAAACCAGAGGAATATTTAAATCAAACCGCAGGAGATTTGTACAGGTTAGGAATATCAGGGTATTAGATTAGCTGATTTAATGGGTAAAATAATTCGAAGCTTAAATACAAAAAGCGAAGAGGTTGTAATGTTTACGAAAACTCTATACTAAGTGACTTCCATGTCGGCGTGAGACACTGTAAAATCCTCGGTTTTTATCCGGGCGACGAAAGACTCCACAAGGCAGTCTCTATGAGCAGGGCCAGACTGAGACTTCTCACGGGAGTCCTAACCGGCCACTGTTCATTAAATAAGCATTTGCACCGAATGGGGCGAGTGGACTCTCCCCTGTGTAGAAACTGTGGGAGAGCAGAAGAAACTCCTGTGCACCTCCTTGCCGACTGCCCGGCAGTGGACAGGGAGAGACGGAGCTGTCTAGGGGTCGCTCGATTGGACGAACCCAGTATAAGAAAATTAACTCTCGACCAACTTGCGGACCTGTTTGTTCGAGTACAACCAGGTCGAGAGGGTTAAGACATCATGGGGGCACAATAGGTCTTAAGGCCGAGCTGCCTCACGGGGTTAAACCTGCCCATGAAAGCAAAAAAAAAAAAAAAGTGACTTCCATCAAAAAAGCTACACTCTAACGAAGATTTGGTAAAATTCCTGTACGGTTTCGGGGCAATTATATTACCCCGAAATTTCATTTTACTTACTATTTTTCATACACTAGTAGTAAATATCCTTGGTGAATTTTTACATCAAAGTAAAAAATTTACTGATAGATGAGTACCACAGGGCTCAATTCTTGGCCCTTTGTTGTTTTTATTATATGTCAACGATTTCCCTTTTGTTGTTCCTGACCTAGTGATAGTGTTTGCGGATGACACGACTACTATTACTCGCGCGAAGGACAGCTCAGCGGTTGTGAAAATTTTGAAAAGCAATCTACAGCAGCTAGAAGAATGGTTCGTGTATCACAACCTAAAAGTTAATATTAACAAAACCAAATTAATAGAATTCTCTAACAACGTACAAAATAATAGTGTTAAATTCAATGACAATACACTTACCTGTTCGAACAACACGATGTTTCTGGACTGCAAATTCGATTCCGAGCTTTCCTGGAAGCCGCACGTCGAGTACATTTCAGGAAAACTGTGTAGTGCGTGTTACAGCTTGAGAGTTATATCAAGCAGTATCAACATCGAAGCAGCTCTTGTGGCATATTACGCAAACGTCTATTCCCGTTTGAGGTACGGTGTCATTTTTTGGGGAAAATCGGTTGAGGCGCGAAGATTATTCATCCTGCAGAAGGCCTGCGTGAGAGCGATGTTTGGCAAGGGTCGTCGTGATTCCTGTAAAGACACTTTTCAATTGTTTAATATTCTTACATTACCTACAATTTATATTTTGGAATGTGCTCTCTTTACAAAAACTTACTATAATGATCTTTTTAAAAAATATGAACTTTTACATGATTATAACACCAGAGGCACAAAAAATAATTTTCTATCACCACCCGCGACACATTTGGCGAAAGTTCAACGATAAGCACTATACCTGTGTATAAGAATCTATAATTATATACCCACCTACATAAAAAACTTACCCTTTAGACAATTTAAACGCAAATTGAAAGCTCACTTATCGCAGATCACTTTGTATAGAGCTGAGGATTTTTTCACAATTAAAATGACTTAATGTAGTGATGTTTTTAATATGTTGTAAATGTCTTGTTTGTCATATATATTTACACGTTTGTTTTGTACACATGTACCATTTTGACTTGTTCTACACTTTTGTATAACTATAGAACGCAAATACATTACTATTACTATTACTATTACTACTAGATAGCACATATCTACAAATTGAACCCATAAAATTGAACATGCGCGCATTGTAAGTATGTATTTGGTTTCCTAAGTAAATTTCCTAACTGTGGATAAAATCACGAAGTAATTTAGTAAGAATCCCTGGGAAAGCATAAAAATTTTAGTAATATTACGTTTTTACGTAGCACTTTTACCTACAAATGAAAAATACTGGTCGATATGTGGGAAATTTTCAAAAGTATATGTAATTTTATTAAAAAACGAAAAATTACTCAGTGTTTGGTGATTTTCCCCCAAATGTTACTGGAATTTTTAGTATTTTGCAAAATGTTTATTTGTGCCTTCCCAATAATTGCCTTTGTTGCCTGAGTTGTTTTTATGAACTCAGTCCACAGTAGGGATCTTCTGCAGTATTGCTTTTGATTCTCGGTAGGAGTCGTTTCAGTGTTAGAAGAACTACTATAATGTGAAGGTAATTCCTACTGAGATTGAGTAGTTCGTCAAGTCTTCTTAGTTCTCCACTTATCTCAATAAAGGTCTATCCTTGAATATGTTCCAATATTCGTTTCTCGTATTCAAGTTCGCTTCGTCTTTATGCTGCAGTTTTAGACGCTCCTAGGAGGACCCTTTATACGAAGGCTGAATCTTTAACTTCTTTCAAAGTATTCCTTCAATTTTATTTGGCAATAAATTTTGGTCCAAATGTACAGTTTTGATTCTTTAAAAATAGCAGGGAAGAAAGTGACGCAGCAACGACTGCCGATTAATGCAAAAATTTGCATAATTCACTCGCTCGCGTTACTGGCATCGGGCATCATCAACAGGAAACGCGCAGTAAGGTAATATAATCTTCCGTTCTTTCGACGACAAAGAACGGCATTAAATTATTTAGCATCTGCTTACCTTCTTACTTGGGGGCCACTGTAAAACAAAATAGGGAGCGGTGAAGTGTCCTTTCCACCGTCCCCAGAATAAAGGGTCGTCTCGTCACTTATTAATCCTACACCCCTCGTCTTTTCCGCGAACTCGGCACCATCTTAAGGGATAGCGTTGTTTAAATATTGCAAGCCGATACGTAGCGAGGCGGTAACGAAAGTATTTTGCGCCTGGTTTCCGCTGAACATACTCACCGGCGTACTTTTGTTTTTATACGTCCACAGAGAAGAGACGGTAGGCTATATCGCCCGTTGTATATTTCAGTTTTGCTCGGGGGGTGAGTTTTGTGGAGCGTAACTCGAGCGCCGCCTAGCGCCAACATGAATGGTGCTCGATATCGCGACCGGAATAACGTATGCGATGCCGCCGAAATATATTACCGACTGCTGTGCACTTCGATTTTAATTTTATAGTCCCCCACGAATACATATATAGCTTCCATATTGCGCACCGGAGGCTGTTAAGTTTACGCGCTCGAGGAAACGTGAGGCAGTTCTCGATTGCGCTGAGGCGATAAGAATTCATGAAACGTGTTTGGATTAAAAATATTGGATGCGGGTAGCATCGCCGAGGGAAGACCATTTTATATTGTGTATACAGGGTTTCCACGGTAGCCGTTCGTTAGAAGTTTCCGAGGTTAGAAAAAAACCTGGAACTCTGAATTTTTGGAATCCGGGGCTATTTAAGATTCTCTTTTATTTTAAAATATTTTCAGGGTCTTACCACTTCCGGTTATACCGGAAGTCGCCATAAACTTTCTTATTTTAAATGGAACGCCCTGTATATTATTTCATTTTTAAATTCCTGAGAAAATTTTATGATGAGTTCTAATAGGTTTCCCTATACCTATTTTCAACTGCTACTTCGATATCTTGATTTTTTTGAAAATTTTGAAAGATGCAGCGTTATTTGCAACACAGTATCTTTTGCCCATTTTCGACTGGTAATAAACACTTCTAGGGTAGATGGAGGCACAAGAATGACACTTTCGAAATCCACATTGACAATTGATTTGTCGCATACAGGGTGTCCAAAACTGCATGACCAATTACAAAATCTTCAAAGTTGAAAAAGTCCTTTTTTTCAAATGGAACACCCTGTATATTATTGGATGATCAGATGCAGAATTTAATTCTGCATCGATTCGCTATGACTTTCCCTATACCTATTTACAACCGGAAGTGGTAAGACCCTAAAAATATTTTAAAATGAAAGAGAATCTTGAATAGCCCCGGATTCCATAAATTCAGAGTTCCAGGCTTTTTCTAACCTCGGAAACTTCTAACGAACGGCTACGGTGGAAAACCCTGTATGTTAGAAAATATGCAGTGAAAATCACAGATTTTATTTATTAAGGATTACAGAAATCGTTGTATTTAAATTAATGAGGCTAACAAGAGAACTAAAAATAATATAGCAGAACAAACTTTGCTAACATCTGTTATGATTATTCCTGATTTTTACCTAACTAGTATTACAGTTGTATGCTGAGCTGCGATTTTCTGTCGGCGTACCAGAGGCGTCACGTTTGCGGGGTTATAATTATTGAAAGAATAGGATATGCTAATTAAAAAAAATTATAACAAACGTTTACGCATGCATTATAATAACAATCACAATAATAGCCGGCCGGATTGCATATGTGATTTTTTTATGTCAGAACGGCGTATTTTAATGTATCGAGGTAATATTGATAATTCTGTTTTGCTTTGTGTAAGAGATTTTGGCATAGGAATTTATTTTATTTTATTAGTTTTGTAGAGTTTATTTAATATATTCAATCATAAGTATATTGTACGCCCGTTTGTTCTAATGCCTCATCTATTAAGTAATGCTATTGTAGGAATTAGCTCAACGTTTGCGTAGGAAACTTAAGGAGGGATTTTTGCCTGCTAATGGATTGTAACGTTTGGTTAAGAGGGTTCTTTGATCGACGATTGAAGTAAGTAAATGTATTTCATAAATAATTTAGGCCACTTTGTTATTTCATCTTGTGTGTTTTAAAGTTATACATTTTTCGTTTAATTATAGTCAATCAGAGAATCATAAATATAGTAATTGATGGCGTATTAGTGTGTGCACTGCTTAGATATAAGATAAATTATTATTTTTATTTAGGAAGATTCGTTTTGGTTTAATTTGCACTTCGATTTTTTTTTTAAGAGTTAATTTTTCAGTTTTTCCATTCTGCAGTGTTTGTTTTGTATCGCCTCGTTTGGCTGAATAGAAGAATTTTTATTGTTATTAGCAATTCATTTCATTTTTTATAAAATTCTTGAATTTGTCCACGCTAAGATTAATTTAAATTGTTAAACCACGTGGATAGCAAATTAAAGGTTATGTATAAATTTTAAAAGAAAAATCTTCCTGAACAAACAAAACTTTTTGCTTGACATAGGAAATAGCATTGTCCTATTTTAAAATTTAGAGTCTTGTGCAGTTTTTATTTTAGCCCAGAACCTTTAAAACGTAAATAAAACACAAAAACGTTAAGGAGTAAAAATATTAAAAATATAATGAAATAAGTAGGACTACTTATTTCAATATATTTTTACTCCTTAACGTTTTTGTGATTTATTTACGTTTTGAAGATGGAATTTAAACACGTATCCTCCCATTCGATTAATTTCCAGAACCTTTAGTTCAAAGTTTTGTTTCTGCACCGTCGAATGATTGGAAATTAACCTGTTGATAAAATAAATTAATTTCTTTTTAAATTCTGTTCTTTTATTTAATGATAAACCGTTTTTTTTTTTAATCAAGTTTCAAAGAAAGTCTGACATCACATACTCACTAATTATTTTTGTGGTTAAATTAAAGTTTTAATTCGCGAGGGTAACTCAGGGATAGAGAGTCTCGTGTTCAATTGAAATCATTTCCATTGAGCTAGTTTATCATAAATTTCTTCTTATTATTATTACTCAAAAGTCTTTGAGATATTTCTTGAACTTGTTGTGTTGGACTTGCTATTGAGATAGAGGCAAAAACGCAGCAGTAGGTAACAACTTGCTATGAGACAGGGCTAAGTCCCACTTGTTATGTAACATAATGATCTGACTGTTGCCCCGAGAGGCGCGGTATTTTTTTTCTTACATCATCTCTGAGTATGTACACTGAGAGAAATAGATAGTACTCTTTAACATAAATATAGTATACTTTAATATATTTTATAGCTCCTATAGGGACAATCATATTTTATATTACCGGTGGCAATATCTGTATAGTAAATATCTGTGAATACTTTTTATTAACTCGTATGGTAAAGTGTACTATATTTGTATTATTAATTTGAGCATACATGTTAGTAAATGTGAAAAAAATGTCTAGTAGCGCTGACTATGTTTGATAATAACTGTTAACAATGAAAACTATAATAAATATAGTTTAATAATTTTTAATTATAATTAATTTATATAATTTGATTAGCCGGTGACAGCCGGGCGAATTGCCGTCGTATCGGGCAGGATTGCGGGAATCAGACCGGCCCGTGTACTGTAGAGTACTACCGGTATTGAAGCGCCTCGTAATTCTCGTCTGTGGGCGATTGTCCACAGTACTTTTTACACGACGTTAACCATGTATAAGCATCATATAGATATTACGCAGCCACATTTACCGATCACAATTTACATTGAGTACGAATTTCAAAGATTATGAAACAAGCGTAGCGCCATCTTTACGACAAAAGCTGTAGTATCACATATTTATGTAGCTAAACCAATTATGAGTATTATGATATTCCTACTATATAGATATAAAACTATACAGCATTCATTTCATTCCATCTCATTATTAATGCCGTTTTCAATAATCAAAGTAAGGTGACTGTTGCAAGCACCTAACCTAACCTAAATAAACACAACACAGTAAATTTGCTACACCTGTTATTATAACTGTCTTCACTACATTATATGCAATTTATTATATTCACTTGTTGTAAAATATTGTAAAACATTTCACTATATTTTGTAGAAGATTGTCACACAATATTTTTAAACAATTTTATTGCTTTTTTTGTAACCGTGATATAGGAAAATGCAACGCCGTTGTTCTAAAATTTTGCACAATAGTAGGAATTCTTACTAGAATTTCCGTCAAACAGTGAAGTGTAAATATTACAACATGGATTTTTCTCTGTGCAGACACAAACATGCACCGACACGAATACGTACACCTGTATCACACGTACATAACACGTGTGAGTGGCAATACAGCTTATTGGTCGATTTCTTCGGTAAAGATCGACAATGAATAGAGCAAGGGGTGGGAAGAGCGTTACGAACATTTATGTTAGAAATTGAATATGCATCGAATACCTGGTAACATCCAGATTTTACCTCTTACTATAAGCATGGTAACATCTGGTTATTTTACTCTTAATATCCCACATATTGTCGTTTTGACAATAATTATGTTACTAATTAACATAAAGAGATTTACTATCTAATTTCTACAATCCATTTTTCTCAGTGTAGTAATAGACGCACAAAATATGTGATCACTCTGCTCTATACATAAGTTTATTAATTCGGTACAATTGTTTCGAAAATTCGTGAATTTCGGTCATTCATCTTTCTTTTGAACATTTTTGTTTCTGTGACCATGAATGCCATAGATTACTGTAGCATAACTTAATTATTTTAAAAACTTTTGTGAATTTAACAACAAAGTAGTATAAATCGACAGTTAAATTAAAGTAAAGGAAGTCCATAATATTATTTAAAATAACTTTCACAAACCAAGAATTACGCAAGTGATCCGGGCACATAGAGCAAGATGGTTGGGACATATTAGACGAATGCGAGAACAAAGGATACCCAGGAAAGTGTTGGAGGAGTGAGTTGGTGGAAAACAAAGAAGAGGGCGGCCAAGGAGAAAAGGGCTACAGAAAGCAATGAAAGATGTGTAGGGGGTGGGAGTGACAGACTAGAGAGAAAGAGCAAAGGATAGGAAAAGTGGAAAGAAGTCACCGACAAAATAAAAACCAAGGGCCTCCAAGGCCTGTAGTGTTTTTTTTTTTTTTTTTTTTTTTTGCTTTCATGGGCAGGTTTAACCCCGTAAGGCAACTCGGCCTTGAGACCTATTGTGCCCCCATGATGTCTTAACCCTCTCGACCCGGTTGTAAACGAACAAACAAGTCCGCGAGTTGGTCGAGAGTTAATTTACTTATACTGGGTTCGTCCAAACGAGCGACCCCTAGACAGCTCCGTCTCTCCCTGTCCACTGCCGGGCAGTCGGCAAGGAGGTGCACAGGAGTTTCTTCTGCTCTCCCACAGTTTCTACACAGGGGAGAGTCCACTCGCCCCATTCGGTGCAAATGCTTATTTAATGAGCAGTGGCCGGTTAGGACTCCCGTAAGAAGTCTCAGTCTGGTCCTGCTCATAGAGACTGCCTTGCGGAGTCTTTCATCGCCCGGATAAAAACCGAGGATTTTACAGTGTCTCACGCCGACTAGTCCATTCCAAAAGGAGCGGTGACTAGCAGCGAGTTGAGATCTGACAAAGGCTTTGATACCGCCATAGGAACTACCGCACGACGGTTCTGGACCAGTGAACGGTAGACCACTGGCGCCTCTAGCTAGTTTGTCAGCAATTTCGTTACCTCTAATCCCAGAGTGACTAGGCACCCATCTCAGCGTAATGCTATGATGCTCCGCCAATTCTTCAAGCTTCCTATGGCACTTCAGTACCACTTCGGAAGCAAATTTGACAGCCTGTAGTGCCCTGAGGGCAGCTTGGCTGTCGGAGAAAATTTCGACCGATCCATTCCCATGCGGGCAGTTTAAGATGCTCTCTGCACAGGTCTGGATGGCTATAACTTCAGCATGGAAGATGGAAGTGGAGCCCCCTAAGCTGATGGCTTCGCCATTCGGTTCTCCATCTCTCCAGATCCCAATGCCTGTGCCATTCGGCGTCTTCGAGGCATCCACAAACCAGCGATGAAAACATCGCCCCGGTCTGTGAATGTATGCTTTGGAGACTTCACTGTTGGAAATATCTACGGAGTATTTCCTAGTGAAGCTGAAGACAGGCGGAATCTTGTCCGCCCTAGTGGACAGAGGTACTGTCTGTTCGATGTAGTTGAAAATGCTAGTATGGTCTCCAGTTTTGCCAGAGAAACCTTTACGCCCGCTACATTTTACTCTGTAAGCTGCAAGGGTAGCTTCTGACCGCAACACCAGCTGAAGCGGAGGAAGCCCAAGAATGGTCTCCATGGCCGCAGTCGGCGTCGAGGACATGGCTCCCGTGATGCCTAAACAGGCAGTCCTTTGGACCTTGCTGAGCGCGTTTACCGCGTAGCCCAGACTAGCCTTATGCCACCAGACTAACGAGGCATAGGTTATGGAGGGTACAATGACCTTCGTGTACAGCCAGTGCACCATTGCCGGTTTTAGCCCCCACGTTTTACCAAACATTCCTCTACAGGCCCAAAAGGCCTTTGTGGCTTTGTTCGACACTTGTTCAAGGTGAGATTTGTACGTCAGTTTTGCGTCCAAAATAACACCTAGGTATTTAACCTCACTAGAGACCACTATCTTCGAGCCGAAGATGGCTGGGCACTGTAGTTTTGGAAGTTTCCTCCTCCAAGTAAACGGAACCATAGTCGTTTTCCGAGAGTTTACATTTAACCCTTCTTGTTGACACCATCTCTCTACCAGTTTGAGTGCGACTTGCATCCTCTCGGATACCACGCCCTCAAACTTTCCGCAGACCATGATGGTGATATCGTCTGCGTAGCCCTGCGCGTGGAAACCCGCCATCCGTAGGTCAGAAAGCAAGCCATCCACCACAAGGCACCATAGCAAGGGCGACAGCACTCCGCCCTGCGGGCAGCCAGCTGCCACAGTTGCCTTTACATTACAAAGGTTCTGCGAAACATTAACCATTCTTTCTCTTAGCATGGAGCCGATCCACCTCCTCACAGTTGGCTCGACTTTCCATTTTTGAAGCGCCCTTTCCATCGACCGAAAGGACGCCCTGTCGAAGGCGCCCTCGATGTCCAGAAAGGTAGCCAATGCAATTTCTTTGTTTCTAAAGGCTATTTCTGCTCGTCGAGCTAGCTCATGAATGGCCTGCTCACACGATCTTCCTGTTTGGTAGGCATACTGGTACTCGTGCAGAGGCAAACTTGCCAGAGCCGAATCCCTAAGATGTCTATCAATTATCTTCTCCAGGGTTTTGAGAAGAAATGAGGTGAGGCTGATGGGCCGGTACGACTTCGCTTCCGTGCAGGACAGTTTGCCCTGCTTCGGAATGAAGACCACCCTGGCCTCTCTCCAGCTGCTAGGTGTGTATCCCAGAGCTAAGGTTGCTCTTAGCAGGGTACATATAACTGGGGAAAGCGGTTCCAGGCCCTGTTGCAACAGGGCCGGGAAGATGCCATCACTACCAGCCGATTTAAAGGGTTTAAAGGATTCGATTGCCCATCGAATTTTGGGTACTTGAATAATTTTCCGCGCAAGAATCCAGTCCTCCCTCCGTGCTCTTAGGGCAGGTATCTGAGCTGACCTCAGTCCCGTACATTCCCCCCCGAACTGGGTTTGAACGACCCTGGAGCCCGGAAAGTGCACCTCCAAGAGATGCTTGAGGACTTGCTCTTCAGTCTCGGCTTTATCGCCATTGGGCTTACTGAGAGACCCAATCTTACAGGGCCCTTCCTTTGCAAGGACTTTTCGAATTCTGGAACATTCAGGGACACCCTCCAGTTCCTGGCAGAACTTTTTCCATGACTCTCTTTTTGCCTTTCTCAAGGCACAGTTGTACCTGGTCAGGGACGCTCTGTATTCATCCCATCGGCCAGATCTTTTAGCTTTGTTGTAAAGTTTTCTGGTGGCAGCCCTTAAGTCAGACAACTCCCTGGTCCACCAAGGTGTTGCCCGATTAGTTGTCTTAACCTTAATAGGGCAGCTTGCTTCGTAGGAAGTTTTGATGGCAGACTGTACTCCATCGGCTAACAACTCGATATCGACAGCAGTTTTGATTGTTTTGGGACAGTGTTCTAGTTCCGCAATCAGGCGCTCTCGGTAAGCGTCCCAATTGCAGTTCCTAGGGTTTCTATACGATATCTGACTTACCTGCGGTATATCAAAGTCGAATCTTACATACCTGTGGTCGGAGAGAGACGGCTCATCCGACACATGCCACTGTTTCACCCACTCTGCACAGCGCGGCGTGCAAAAGGTGATATCAATCACCTCCGCCCGGTTGGCCGTTACAAAAGTTGGCTTATTTCCGCGGTTAATGGTAACTAACCTATTTTCTGCGAAGTAGTTTAAAAGTGACTCACCTCGTTTGTTCAGTCCACTGCTGCCCCACACAAAATGGTGCGCGTTGGCATCGCATCCGATAAGGAGCTCCAGCTTTTTCGTTCCCGCATAGGCCACCAGTGCTCTCACTTCCTGGGTTGGAGGTGGACCCTCTTGGTCGTACGGGAGGTAGGCTGATCCTAATAATAGGTCTCTAGCCCCCTTTACGTCCATCCATTGGATTTTTACGGTGGTCAGGTCCCTAGAACAGTGGTCGCTGATCAACAAGCAGTTTATGCTGTTTTTAACAAGCAGGCAGGCTCTGGGACCGGGGCCGGCACCGTGGGTCAGTGTCCACCCCCTGATCCCCAAGCCCCCCACTCTGCCCTTAGTGATCCAGGGCTCTTGTATAAGAACAATGTCAATGTTTTTACTTACCACAAAAGCTTGCAGGACGGCGGAAGCCGCTTTACAATGATGAAGATTAATCTGCAACAGTGTCAGGAATGTTAAGATTCCTGTCCTGCTGAGTCTTCATCATCCCTTGGTGGAGTACGCAGGAGGTCCACCAGGGTCGCGTCCAGGAGATCCGTAATGGTGCTAGCGGTTCCGGACGACTGCGGTGAACCCACAGCCAGCCCGGCCCCCCCGCCCCCACCCGGTCTCAGATTTGGCTGTTGAGATGGTCCCGCCTGGGCGGTATCCATCTCTTCAGCCTCTGTCTTCTCCTTTTTTCCCAGTAGACGAAACGCTACCGAGGAAAATTGGAGATGCAGTCTACAATTAAATGTATCCTGCAGTATTTTCCATGAACTCTCATCCATGGCGATGACCACCTGCTGGCCCTTAGGGTCAACCTTGGTGTTCACCACCCTCCAAGAGCCCATTTGGATTTTTTGATTCTGCACCTGAAGTCGGTGCAGAATCTTTGCTGGTTCCACAGGGGGGCCTGGGATCCATGTTAAGGCCCTGACCGGCTTAGGCAGGTCGGCTTCCTTAACCATTTTTAGCTTGGCGCCGTCCCAGGGCCTGTAGTGTTGCTATACTATATGACTGATACTGTATATAGTAAATACAAATAAAATAATTTTGTGTATGAATAAATCTCATAGATAAGTTTATTATTCGAATAATCAACCAAATTAACTTTATTGGAATAATGTCCAACTCTGACCACCGCTAGTGCCACATTGACACATACGAAAACGGATTTTTAGCATGAATTCGGTAGCTTCGTTTGTGTTCTATTTGTAAAATAATAAATATGCAAGATACATAAATTGATTTAATTTTGGTATGTGATTAGCTTGTGCAAATGTTAAGTTAAAACGTGATTTCTTCTTTGATGCTACAACACACAAATAAAAATATTTGCTTTGGGTGCCAGTAACAGCAAGAAATTTTAAACTCGTTCAACACGGTTTTCTTAAACATTATACATTATGTCTACACAGCAAAAAGTTGAAAATTACTCATAGTTAATTTGGATGCTTTATTTTGTTAAATATAGAAATATCAACAGATCGCCCGAGATCGCCTGCCATTTGACCAAGCCCAAATGCAAATGGCATATGTCCTTAATTAACCCAGAGAGATTTATGTGGCATGTAATAGCATCGTATTCGCTCAATAAATTAAGGGAAATCAAATATACAACTAGATAAGTAATTCCTGGGTTTAATTATGTGTTTCCTGAGTGGTTATTTATGTACAAGATTGCGATAAAATAATGGATACCTCGTAAACTCGTTTAATTCATACACCCATTATAATAAATTATTAATCGGTTTCGGATGAGGCTACAATTTCAGCACTGCACGTGAGAAGGTGTTAGTTATAAGAGAGTGCGGTTATTAATAATACGACAAATTGGATAATATTTTACGGGACCTCATAAGTTTCCAACAATTTGCTTTATACTGTAAAATCAATCAGAAAACTGTTTGGGATATCTTTTAGCCAATCAAATCGCGCCTAACTAATTCGTGATTCTTCTATGAACAGGCCCATTAATATTATTAATTCATATATAATATTTGGAGATTAAAATCATATTCAATGTAATAACTGAATATTTACGTAAAAGAAGTACCTATTACACTAAATATTTTTTATTGCTCACGTTTGTAATAAATATAATACATAATGCAAGACTTTGTAATCATTTTAAAAATACCGAAAGTGTTTAATCCTTTAACAGTAATCCTTTTTGCATCATACCACAAAAATGCTAGCTTATTGTATTATTCATAAAAAAGCAATAAATACATTCACAAATGATTTCTTTATTACCTAGAATTGAAGCGTTGGAAAAATAGGTAATGACCATACTCAAAACCACACTATTCCAAATGACATTGGTAAATTCCTCTGCTAATCGTTCTAAAGAAAGCAGGTGACTGTGACTTTAACAAAAACAAAATTGTGATTTCCATTTTTATAGACCATCGTAAAAACTATTTACGACATTTAGGTATCTCGAAAACTATTCATTTTAGTAGCGCATTCGAAAATCATTAATACACGTTGCATAACTATACAGCCATTTGCATCAATTGCTTTTGATTCACCTCCAATTTGTATTCTACATTTTATGTTACTCTTTATTTATTTATACAATAGCAACTTGGAAAAAAAGAACCTCAAGAAATAAACTCCTTCGCTTACAAAATATTTGCGTCATAGTTTCCTCTATTTAAAATTCTTTTCATCTTCAACTTCCTGCCAAAGGTTGTTTTTGTCATGCACATCTGTCGATATAATCGAGCAATTTAAGTATGAACGAGTTGGAAATTCAAATGGTTGTAAGTGCAAATTGTTTTGACATAATGGACGTGCTACAATCGTGACTGCAATTCATATGTGTCACGTATAATAGTGCTAGCTTTAAAAAAAGATGATCATTTACATAAGTGGCCAACTCTAAATAGTGTAATAAATATGGAAATTTATAATCGATCCTGTGCAATACAATAACAAATAAATTGCGATTTTAATGGCACTTGAAATCGAATTGCAATATGCAATTAATCAATAGAGGTAAGGGAAATTAATTAACTTCACTTAGAATACGGTCGTTGACAAAGATGACTTTAATTTTAAATAGACTGTTTCTAATAATACGTACTTATAGTTTCTTGTTTGATTTTCTCTTTGTTGTAGCGACTTTTATCCCATGACACATTTCAAAATAAGTGTTTAGTCACTGTGTATCTGTATGAAGATGCAATTCAAACACAACGATTTTATCTCTGATTCCAGTTAGTCACCAGGCCTAATTAACGACAGAAAAAGCCAAAAAAGAGTGTAAACTAAACATACGCTAGCTACTCAAGCGTGTGTTCTTTTTCCTTTACTGCGTGGTCGCCCAGAAAGCATGCATTCGAAGAGGTATTATTGTCGCTTTCAGGACAACACTTGCCGGTTCAAAGATACATGCCTTCATATATCAAAAGAGTGCAACGAACGCAGATCTTAAAATATCGGTAACACATGTCTGGCTTAATGTGGATTTCATAAAAATAAATGCTTGGAAGTGGAAGAGAAAGGCACAGAGAGAGAAAGATATTGTTATCCCACATCGAAGAAAGGATAGAATGAATTGTACAAAAGGTTCGTCGGTTGCTTAAACATTGTTAGTGTTATCTTAATCTTGATAAAGTCTTTTGATGATACAGTCTGAGTCATTTGAAATGGCAGCACTTTTCTAGAATCTATATTTTACATTCAAATAAAGTCAAATTTCTTTGAACGCATAGTGGATCCAAAAGCCTACTTCCACATTTCAAAAGTTTATCTAAAATTTCAAGCCATACTGTGATTACTTTCCGAGCTCGAAAATAGTGAAATAGCGATCTTATTATTAAAAATCTAACTACTTCCTTGAATTCAGAAGCTGCTCCTAAAATGGCTCTAACTAAAATTTCAATCAAACATCCTTTTCAATGAAAAAGTTATGAAAGAAGCATTTTTTTCAAGTTTATTATGCGTTATTTCATAAATCCTCGTCTTACAACATCTACTGACTAAAATTTATCAAGAGAAATGATGCAAATAATCATTTTTTAAAAATAATTTTGTGTGTGTCCTTAAAAATGTATTAAAACACATTTTTAAGAACAATTTCTAGTAACTTTTATTTCATTCAAACAATACAAATTTCAATAATATTGAAAATAGGTTATACTAAATGCAGGCTGTGACATTGACAGTTACTGACAGACTCGATAATTATTATAATCATTCTGAATAAGAAAAAATGAGGAAAAACTTGATAATGGCTGTCTGAAGACAGTCATCGAAGTGAAAGAAAAGTAAGGAGAATATTTAATGATAGGCATTCACATTACCCTATCATTAGTAATAGCACAGTTTATAAAATTAATAAAATATTTAGTGAAACTCGAGCAGTAAGTACGCACATTTTAAAAAATAATCTACGAAGAACAATTGGACACGACCAGACTGTGTTAGATTATTTACTGTTTGCCTTGATTCTTTCGTACAAAGTTTACTACCGTTCGTTTAAAAGTAAACGAAATTTACTACAGCTAGATTAATGCTAAAAGAGACTAGAAATCAGGAGTATTTACTATATATAAAAAACAATAAAGGACTCAATACAGATCCCTGCGGAACACTACGCTGAACAAGGAGAGGAGCACACCTAACACCCGAGTCTGCTGTACTACTTGATAACGGTTAGATAAATGGGGCCGTAGTAAAATCAGTTCAATAAATTGAAAATCCACAAATATATTTTAATTCAATTGTAAGCACACAAAAATACGTGCTGTGCAATGTTGTGGTTGTAGCGCAACAACCACAACATTTTTCACATTTTTCTTTTTTAAAAACACTTTGCTCAAGGATTGGCAAGCATATAATTTTTATGTGTTTATTTCTGCTTATTCTATCTAAAATAAAAATATGACTCCTAATATTATAAATTATGCGTATTGCAGTGTAAATAGTTTCTAAAATGCCTATAAGACATTCGAATGTTATCTACTAGACTAGGATTGTCATTAACCGCTACATAGCTCGTGCAAAGCGAGTGCAGACGACTGCGTATTTAGCGATTCCAGAAACGGTTTGCCATGAGGTAATATAAAAACATCAAAGAAAAAATGCCTAAACACAATTAACTGAATTTTATCGACTTAGTGTTTGGCTAGTGTTCCCTAGAGGGTGCACGTCTAAACTCTCGACTTCCTAGTAGGTGAACGCGGATGTAGCTTGAGATGCGATAGAGATGAAAGTGTCCGCGTGGGAAACGTCAGGTTACCGTGGACCCACCAGGTTAAGTACCTAGGAATCCACGTTGACAGGCATCTCACTTGGTCGAAACAGAGCTCCGAGCTCCGTACTCGCTTTTTAGCTGCCCGCAACTCGTGACTCCCAATGTTAGGGCGGAGGAGTCCCCTTCACCTAGCAAACAAGTTGCTACTCTACAAGTCAATCCTAAGGCCTGTCCTGGTTTACGGCGCTTCAGCGTGGGTGTCGATGGCCCCCACCAGATTGAAGTCCCTCGAGGCACTTCAAAACAGGACGCTAAGGCTAATCGCAGAGGCGCCTTGGTTCGTAAGGAACGCGCAGATTAATCGGGATCTGCAAATTCCGACTGCGAGACTTCATTAAGCAGATACTCACCGCTGCTTGGGCTCGCGCTTAAGTCAGCGAAAACCCCTCGGTTCAGGCGGTCGTGGAACCCCAAGATCGACCACCACCTCTCGCTCGAGTTAGACGTTTAGATGTTTTCTTAGAGTAATATCTAACGTACAAATACCGTGACGACCGCCTGTCTATCTTTACCTCTCTGAGGTAAAACTATGATAAATCAAATTCAAAACTCCATGTTACAAGTGCAAACCAAATATTACGATCACCAACTCCCCCTGCAGAGTAACTTGTCCAAAGTTACTTCTGAACCCTGAAATAAATAATGATTCCTATCTTCTTTTCCTTACAATTGACTTGAACATCATTATTTGGTAAAATGCACTTACAATTAGTTATAATTTACACAGAGAGAAGTATTTAAATGAAAATTTAAACATATAGGTTTTCGTAGAAATTTTTTTCTGACAAGGTTACACCAATATTCTTTCCAAAGCATGTTATCCTGCATAGTTCCTGAGAATGTTACGCTACTCGACCGGTTCGACTTAATATATGCCATCTATAAATAGACAATGTAGTTGAATATTTCTTTGCGTTGTTTGGATCTATGAAATTATTTTTTTCAATACATTCTTGCAATCACAGAAACCTGATTATAGCGAACCATAATGTATCATGCACGTGAAAATTAAAACGAACTGGACCGAATACAGCGCCTTATGGAACGCCATCGCTAACCGTGCAAATTTTAAAATCAAAGGCGGCAGTGAGGAAAAAAAAACGTTATTGCAATAAAAAAAAAATTCCGAGATTCATGACCCATTTGAAATACTGGTCACAAGAATACGTCATCTTCACGGCACGATTATTACTTTAAAAGGCATTCGCTCTCGAAACATTGACCTCGCGCTCTTGAAAATCGGACGCGAAAACGAATACACACATTCACAGATTGTGTTCTCGTCCCATTTCTTAAGTGGGCGGTGTGTTCGCGTATTGGAGGAGGCCACGATCTCGAAAGATGTTCCGTGTTCCGCACGATTTATATGCGAACGGCTGCTGACGGCGATACGAACGGGGCCCACTTCCCTTCATTTTTTTGCTGCGCCGTCATGATCGCGGAGTCGAGATAACCATCCGGACGATCTCTCTATGTAAGGTGAAAGGGGATGACGATGAGTGGGAGGAAAATTGCCGAGTTAGGCACGCTAATTGGATCAATTTATAGGTTACGTGATGCGAAAGTTTGTGGTGATTAATTGTCGCCGGAGTTGAGTACTGTCAATGGTAGCGGTGACTTAGATTCTAGTGCTGTGTGTTACACTTTAATAAAAAAAAATGATGATTTATACCGTGAGTTTTTTTTATCTCCGAATATACAATTTTCCTGTGCAACCCAATGCTTTACAGAATATATATCACAGAATATTTACCCCTTCAGAGGGAGAGGGCTAGACATTAGAACTGTTTTAACTCTAGAAGGTTAATCTTCATTTTAGTACATTAAGATTACTCTTCGTCGAATCGACAAACTATTTCAGAAAGAAAATTCTAGCGGACCGATTTTGAAAGTAAAAAATAAACAGAAATTTTATTTACTTAAGCATTTTATTAAACAATAAAGAAAAAATAAAATATAAAAATATAACTTTTTAAAACAACAAAACCTTAAAAGATAAAAATAAAAATGACTTATTTCATATATGCCATTCAAGATGGCGAAAGAGTGACACGTGCACTTTCACGGTCTGCGAAAGTTTTACCCAGTTTTATGGTTTGCTGCCGATTTTTGTGCTTGTTGTGCTGAAAGTGGCTACACCTGAGTACATCAGTTTTATATTGTCAATTTATTCGTGAAAATTAGATGATAATCAACCGAAAATGGTGTTCTCTCGATCACAGATAGCCGAATATGAAGACTTAATTATTCAGGCTTTCAAAAAGGAATCCTTTATTGCTAGTATTTGGTCTACAATTAGTGAAGTAATTAATAACCAAATGAGTAAAATCATGCAAGTATATGAAACAAAAATTTCTTTGTTGGAGAACGAAATAAAAGATTTAAAATCCAGTAATGAAAAACTCAAGGTGAATGCAACGAAAAAACCGACGGGCTCGAACAATATAGTCGTCAGAATAGTGTTCGTGTATTCGGTATTAAAGAAGAAACCACCGAAAATATCAAGGAAGTTGTAAGAGAGATATTATCGGGTAAATTAAATATTAATATTACCGATAGTTATATTGAAAAGTGCCATAGAGTGGGTTTTAAAAAAACTGCATATTTCCCATATGGCAGAGCATATTTGTCAATAATTTCTGCATATTGTTGTCAAAATACGTGCATATAAATGCGCATATTTTGTTGTTTTTCTTGTGCATATAATCCGAGCTTTAGTAATCATATCTCTCTCAACTTGTTGTCTATTCCCCTATTGGGCAGTTCACGGAACAGCGAACATCCGCCATCATGGGTAGGATGGCCATATTACGTCAGGTAAATCTCGACACAGCCCCTGTATTTGATCACTAATTGTAATAGTAAATCCAACCGTGTTTCCGTTTACGCGCGAAATAATAAATTTATCTGTGTATATGGGGTTTATGAAGCAATGGAGATTTGAATATAGGTCTTGCTGATAATTCAAATGTGAATAAACAGTTGAAACACAAATATTTTTTGTTTGGACAAGATTTTTTTTAGGGTATGTTATTTATGTACACAAATAACATACCCTCAGGTAATGTTATAATCACAGAGTTGTTTGTGGAATTGCATATTTACTAACTATGTATTTAAATAGCGTATGATATTCAAGTTAGATTCCATCGTATTTTATTACAAATTCGAACTTTGTTCCTCTTTGATACATACGCGTTAGAAACTGTCAATAAACATAAATGATATTCCCATAACTCCTGCGGTCGGACAGCAGATAAAGTCAATTTCGTTTTTATGTTATGAAGAATGGAAGACGGCGTTAGATATCCTCGTCGCGTTGGTAAATCGGCACTTTTCTAGCCGCACATCTATATCTTATATTACACCCGCCGTCAACGGCAAACGAAATTACTTTGCCCGAAATAGCAGAAAGACATGGCAATGCTCGCATGTATACATATTTTCTCCGGACATATCTCACGCGTACGTGCTAACGTCACACAGAAAATTTGACGAGCGCATTTTGTGCGATATAATCTACTCTGTATATGATAGAACGTATCTAGGTGAATGTATGTTACACACGTTTGCTGCTATTCCATTTAAATCCTACGTTTAAATGCTTCGCAATGTATAGTGTGCTGTCGTTTTTGCTGCAATAGATAATGTTTTCAATCGGTAGCAAATTCAAAGCAAATTTTGCATCGTCTTCGAATTGGTTTCTGAGGCTTTCTGAATTTTTCTAAGAATGCACTGGGAAGAATGAACGAATCACGATGCTTTGAAGCTTTAAGCCAATCTTATATAATACACTTGTGACGTGCCGTTTTGTGGAAAAATCCATGTTAGTGTCAATTTTTAGTTTATCGTTAATTAATCATGTTATTTTGTTTAATTAAATTTTTATTTCTTTATTCTTGTTTACGACGCCAGTATCGTCTCCGCAGACGGTATGTCCGTTTATGCACGCTAAACTCCCACCATCACGATCGCCTCGAGGTTCGCAGTAGTGTATATAAATCGCGCGCTCAGCACAGGCATACAGTTCCTCTCAGCCCGATCTGTCTATTGCCGTCGGCACAGCTTCTGACGTAACACAGGCACTTCCAGTTATTCCAGGTCTGACCGTTGACTTCGGCATAGCTTCTGACGTTACATATATATTCTCTCAGTAGTCATCGTCGCTCTGACGGACGCGTCGGCACAGCTTACTGATGCACTCACAGTATCATGTATATCTCACAACAACTATTACCTTCACTTACAGATTTAAGCGTAAGAACTTTCACGTATATATCACAAACACGTTGGTGATTAAAATGTAGTTAATTAGAATAGCTAATACCGAGTCATGTTAGAGAAAGGTATAAAAAAAAGTCTCTAGCGAGATCTGCCAGAACAGAATAGGACATTACCAGCCAATTTGTTAACATGTAGGGTTTTGTTTTACGTACATTTTTGGTTTCAGGTACACGGGTACTTAAAATTTCTAGCAACCACCCTACTCGATTGCGAGTACCCGGTTTGGAATACCCATTTTCGGCTATCCGATTTTGGGTATCCGCATTCGGATCTCGTGACCTACCAGAGGCGATTTTGCTTCTAAATTCGTTCGCAGTAAATCGATAAAAATGCAAACTTTTAATAATCTGTAAGTTTGGTTAATTCTACTAAATTTTTCTGTATATTTATAAGTTTTTTCGTTCCGCGGTTGTGTATTTTATACTTTTGCATGTTTGACTCTGTGTTGAAACACTTTTGAATATCGATGTTTTTGTGGTTTTTGGAGGCACCAAATTATTCTTCGTGATGGCACGTGTTGCATACCGGTGTTCCATTTCTGGACCTTTCAGCAACTTATAGTTTTACTTCACAAAACACACATTCATACATAAAAAATGCTAGGCAAGGTAAATATGCCGTTAGCTTTAAAAGTGTCTCTGCAGGATTTCATTTACAAATAAATATATATGGCAGCAAAACGTTATATTTGAATAAACTATCATTTTATCCATATATTCTATGACTATAGAAAGTATAGGTAGATTCATTATTCCCATTTTTTATTACCAATACGAGAGGTCTGATTTTTGAATTATGGTGGAGGTGCCAGGTAGACTCAATTAATTCTGATTTATTTTTTGTTAGTATAAGCTGATATGAAACACTTACTATTGCATACAAATTCTATGACCGTATGCTGCTATTATTACAATATATACATATAAATAAATTAAAAAAAAATTATAAAATTAAGTAAATACAAAAAGATAGATTTAACGTATTGTGTATATTGTTATATTGAAACCTGCACGTATATTTAACAACTTCAACAGAATACAGCGTGTAAAAACTACACATAGGTAAATAATATAAAAATAATCAAAAAACGTTATAACTAGTTTTAATTGACATTAGATATCTACAGAGTGCGGTTCAGTTTGATAAAATAAAGTCCGTATACCTACAACAGGTTTGCTCTCATGTTTTTAATTCACAAGAAAAATCGAATCAGCTAAACATATCAACGATTTTCCATTGTTTTTTTTTGTTTTCCCTGTTCTGTGTATCTCATTTTCAGTTCTCATTCAATGATTCTTTGTGCTATACATTATTTCATAGAAATTATTTCATAGATATCCAAATATGTCCTATTTGACGGCAGAGTAGGTAATACTGAACATTCCATGCAAATATTCCACATATTAGCACTATGTATATCATTTTCTGCTAGATCTAGGGAGCAGACTATTCCAACTGTCTTGCATACCAATTACTTTTGACGATTCAACGTACGAGACACAAACTATCCGAGCAAGAGTAACAAATTCGCGCGACATTGCAAGGCAATAATCCGTTTGGTATTCGTCAGTTGTATGTTACGATAATTCATTAGCTCGAAGTCAGTCTTGGTGGCAACTGGTCGAGCATTTCAGTCGAAGTTAGTTGTTGTTAAAGTGATTTAAATGAAGGCCTTAATTGCAGTTCCGAAATTGTGAAACTTTCTGCATTGGTCAACTACTCTGTTGTTTGTTGGTTGGATGGATAGATACAGTGGTGGCGTTAAAAGCGAATATTGAAACTGAATGCTACTTGTTTCTAATTAGTTTTCTAAACATTTCGCATTAATGAATACTTTAAAAATATAGATTTACAAATACGCAGATCAACAAATACTTCCCATAACACCAAACAATTCCTCTTACAGGAAAATAATGCAATTAGATTAATGCAATTTTTTAGGTTCCCCCAGTCTGTCTGCAAAAGCTATTGATGATCGTTCTCTGGTATGGGTGTGTATTTAATAAATAAACTATACGTCAAAGCTTCGATATTGAATATCATTTACGGCCATATCGTTTGGAAAAATCACTTTTCAAGTTTATTTATTTACAACGAGAATCAATTACGTTAGTTTACCTACATTTTTTGCCGTTTTGTAAATATACGAGCTATACCAGACAGCAAAGTTAATTAATTTTAATGGCAAAGCCTCATGGTTTAGAAGTTGATTTATTGTTTAAGCGTTTTAGCACATCGACTTAATTAGCCCCGATATAACAGTTTCGGCGTGTTTATCGGTTTAGTGATTTCGAAATAAGGATAATTAAATGTTCAGGAT
This sequence comes from Cetonia aurata, assembly GCA_949128085.1. Lineage (NCBI taxonomy): Eukaryota > Metazoa > Arthropoda > Insecta > Coleoptera > Scarabaeidae > Cetonia > Cetonia aurata. The sequence continues at coordinate 10,367,207 of OX421882.1, read as the reverse complement.
ACCGTTACGGATGAAATATGATGTAAAATCATACTAGGCACTTACCGTGAGTAAAATGTAAAATATTGGCGCATTTTTTGCACGTGCTAAGGTACTCAGCTTCTACAGTTAGATACTAATTGTCGTACTTTAGAAGTTTCTTTAATTTTATTTTATTATTTTAAATTATAAATGCACGGTAATAAAAATTTTGCTGAAACTAACATATGGTCCACAATAAAGAATTGTTACCTAATGTAATAACTATTCAAAGTTGTTACCGCAAAACTTTATACTTTGTTATTATTATTAATTTTGTTTTGCCTTGCAGGGAAAAACTAAAGACACGTTTCGTTTTCGTCTGGTCATCATCAACTTCCTTATTTCTTATGGGCGCCATATTGAATTTTGACATCGTTAGAAAGAGTCTTTTTTTCTGATTTCAACCATGTGTAACATGTTGACAAAAGTTTTTGAGCTATTAAAAAATGGTTTTGTTAACAGACACAACTTTCATTTTTACAGTGATGAAAATTCACATTTTTTTCCGGATTCTAGACCACCAACATCGATGGTCTCTTAACGAAGGGGGAGGAATCGTGGGGTTAAACGTAATAGATCCTTATTTTCTTAATCATAATAACAAACATAATCTTTATTCACCTCATAAAACCTTTTTAAGAAATGTGTGAGATAAGTCAGTATACAAATTACATAACATAACAACACAATACAATAGAAGACAAAGAACTACAAACACTGATCACATTATTTGAAATGCCCATCTAAAGAGTATAAACAGTCTTGGAGAAGGAATGTTTTAATTCTACGTTTGAAAGATGACTTACTACTTATGGATTTAATATCTTGAGGTGGAGCGTGGAAAATTTTTAAACCTAAAATTTGTGGTGGCTTTTTAACTAATTCAGAATTAAACTGTACATGACAATCAGATTTCATTCTAGTATTATGAGAGTGAACGTCACTATTACATAAAAAATCGTTTCTGTTTCTGAACACTAATGATAACTTTTATGGACAAAAATTTCGAAGATTTCTGCACTATCATCTCCAAGATCTTTTGGAAAATATTCCTTTAGCTGTAAGAAAAAGAATGTGGATTAATTATTAGAATTAGATTAGTGTCCCAACACATTTCCATGCTAGCGTTCGAGAGCAGCTGAATGTTCTTTTCCCAAACAAGTGGATAGGAAGAGGTCGACCACAAAATTGGCCAGCAAGGTCTCCAGATTTGACTTGTATGGATTTTTCTTTGTGGGAATTTATTAAAGATATAGTATATGCTATACCTTCGAGTACTCCGAGTAAATATGAAAGAAAGGATAATAGGTTCTTTCCAGACTATTACCCCAGATATGTTAATAAACGTACATTATCATCACTTAAAAAGCGAAACCGTTTGTGTACTGATAGGAATGGTCGTCATTTTGAACATCTGATTTAGAACAAAATATTCATTGTGTTTGCTTTTATTTTTTCGGTCATACATGCTTGTTATTCCCTGTATATCTTTTTTATTTCTTTTGTTTATGTTAAAGAATTTACTTTAGTTAATGGATTTAAAGTATGCTGCTTTATTTTATTAAAATTCCTGCAAACCCCGAAATATGTTTACCATTTTTTTTAAAGATAATTTGATGATAAATTGTTTATACATAATTAGTAAGGATATCAAAGCCAACTGAATTTAAATAAAATATGTTAAATGTAGTCATCGGAAAAATGAAATGCTAACCACGAGAGGACTATTCATGTTAGGTTTTTATATTCAGTGTTTATTCTGTGTTATAATTGCATTTATGACCAGCTCACCACCTTCTGATAGCTTACATATACAGTATTAGTCATAAGTATGGAATAGGCAATTTATCTCCGTAAATATGAACTTTATGACAAAATGTCATTAATAGAAGTTTTTTTACTAATTATTCTTTATCTCTTAGCCTGCTAGTTGTTTTTTTTTTTATGTCAACGCATTTCCATGGAAACGTAACTCTGTTCCCTTTTTTCACGTCATTGTGACGTACCTTTCAATAAGTTAACAAATTAATTTTATTACAGATAGTTTTATTAATTTGTAAACATGGTGAAACTCTGTGAAACTAAAAGAATTGAAATCCTCATGATGGTTGGTTATGGAGATCGGCAACGTTCACACCAAGCTGTTTGTCATTTATTTAACAACGTTCATCCTGGAAGAGATCCTATTGTACAATCCACGGTGTCTAAATTGGTTAGGAAATTTAGAGAAACTGGAAATGTAAAAGATATGCCAAAGTCTGGACGTCCGAAATCAGCCACAAATAATGATCAAGCTCTTGATGTATTACTAAGTGTTATGGATAATCCAGTTACGTCAACCACGCAATTTGCTTTGAATCATGATATTAGTCAATCGTCGGTTGTTCGAATACTGAAAAAGAACAAACTCAAACCCTACAAGATACACCTTCTCCATGAGCTAAACGAAGATGACCCAGACAGAAGAATGCAGTTTTGTGCAACAATGATGGAAATGATTGATAATAATCCAAATTGTCTAAACAACATTTTATTTTCTGATGAAGCCACGTTTTCTCTAAATGGATTTGTGAACAGATACAATTGTCGATACTGGTCTAGTGAGAATCCGCATTGGATGATGGAACACCATACACAGCATCGTCAAAAACTTAATGTATGGGCTGGTATTATTGGGCAGCACATAATAGGCCTATATTTTATTGATGGGAATTTAACTGCAGATAGATACCTACTCCTATTGCGTGATCACATTGTACCCGATATTGTACAATTATTTCCGGATGATCGACAAGGAATGCCACACCGAGATATTTGGTTTCGGCAAGACGGCGCTCCACCCCATTATGGGGTAGATGTTCGCCAATTTCTGAATAACATTTTTCCCCGTCGTTGGATAGGACGTCGGGGTTCTATTGAATGGCCTGCTAGGTCCCCCGATTTAAGCCCCTTAGATTTTTTCCTTTAGGGTCATTTAAAAACTACAATTTACAAAGAAAGACCCCAAAATTTGGAAGATCTGGAAGCCAGAATAAGGCATGAAATCGCACAAATACCACCTAATTGGCTGCAAAATTCATTACGCAATTTTTATGACAGATTAGGTTACTGACAAGCTGCAGAGGGTCTTCAGTTTGAACATTTAATTAAAGTTAAAGATTATTTGATTGAATAAAATAATGGCCATTTTCTCTAAAATTTTGTTATCAAACTACACAAAAAAAAATACGGGATCATTTCAAGGAAAAAAAGAGGAACAAAGATCAGAAAAAAAATTGCTAGGTTGCCATTTAAAAAACAAAAAAAAAATTACGTTTCCATGGAAATGCGTTGACATAAAAAAACAACTAGCAGGCTAAGAGATAAAGAATAATTAGTAAAAAAACTTCTATTAATGACATTTTGTCATAAAGTTCATATTTACGGAGATAAATTGCCTATTCCATACTTTTGACTAACCCTGTATAAATTGTTATTATGGTTAAAGAGAAAATGCTCCGTTTTATACATATCACCGAATTTCTCTGTTGAATATGAATATGCAATTAAAATAAAACGAAATACATTACATACCATGGGTGAAATAAAATGATTGTGCAGATATGTATATAAATAGTCATGCAGCTATTTTAGACTGCGATTTGCGTTAAATGCTTGGGAAATGTATGTGGTGTCACATTTTATCCAGAAACTATTAATTTACAACCCGTTCCAACTATGGCAAGCACGTATGTATGTTTTACATATCTAAATACGTTTCGGAACCCTGCATAAAAACAAATAAAAAAAAATGCGCCATGCATAAGATCAGCGTAACTTCATATTTATCTTGTCGGAACATACCCCTTTTGTAGTCATAAATTATTTCCTGAGTGAAATATGCAGATGTGTTTCGCTTCAAAAATTACTGGATATAAATCAAGTTTTTATAACAAATGCGAATTTAAACTGCTAAATTATCAAGTTACGTTCAAGTAAACAACAAATTAAGTGAATTTACCTATTTGATTAGATTAGATTAGATTAGGATTGGGGTGGCCTATCGACCTATTTCACCGCGACCTTTTCAGATCTATTGTGATCCCCTTTTTCCTAGAGGACGCTCTCTAATTTTGCCCTCTTAATTAGGCCTAAAATTTACCTATTAAGTTTTGCAAAACAATTTTAAAAACTCTCTTGGTATTTGCCTATCAATATTTATACTTCGCTACATTCTTTACATTCTCCAATTTGTTACATATTTCTGTATTGAAATTGTTATGCTCGTATATGATTCCCGTTCTAAAATTTCATGTAACTTAAGAAGGAGTTGCATTTTCTGTTGTAGCAAAATAAAAATGACGCCTCCTTCCCTTGGAATTTGGAAGATTATAACATTTTAATCAGGCGAGGGAATCAGACAGTATGACGAGTATCAAACTCGGGAGGGAACTCCAGCTGAAGAATAGCACTTAATTGGATAAGTTTATACCGGCATGAGGCCGCACAATTTTCGAAGCCGGGGTAGAACTTTCTCTGTTTAATAATTTAGCATCAGTTTGGCGTTCGTATCAATAATGAAGATAATTTGAGGTACGTTCCAGATAACTCGAAATTGGTCTGACGTTATAATGATGTGTATGTGTACTTTGTTGTTCGAATAAATTTTACTACGCGAATAATAATTATTGATTATACAGGGCGGTGCACCATATTCGCGTCGCTTTACGAGTATAGCCATACGAAAAAGATTTTTAAAATGTTTTTGTTAAGGATTATATAGGTTCGTAAGAAGCATGTTTTAAAATTCGAGTGACTTGAACAAGAATTAAATTCTAATGTTGTCAAAAAATAAATGAAACAGCCTATACAGTGTGTTAAAGAAAGGTTGTCGGATATTTTACCCAATTGTAGTACTGGTGGAAATAAACAAAAAAGTCTTAGTCAACATGTCAACATAGTCAAGTTGCTGGATTATACTAGGTTAAAAAAAACTAGGGTTGGGGCCAACTATTATGGACCGTTGTTCTATAATAAACTCCCAATGGAACTTAGAGTTGCTGACTCTAATAATACATTAAAAGAACTGTTGATATCGAAAGCCTATTGGTCTATCCAGGATTTTATAAAAGATAAATTGTAATTTGTTGTTTTAATTGTTAGTCTTAGCGTGTTGTATATATGTATAACGAAATTCTATATATATATATGTAATTATATTATTGACGAGTGTAAACAACTTGTTTGGAATGGCACAATAAACGATACTTACTTACTTACTTACATGGGTCCGCAATTCAACTGTTTTTGACATATAGTCGATTGCATATTGTTTTAGTAGGATAAAAATTTTCAAAGAAATTCTGATCCCAATGTAAATTAAACAAATGTTTATTTAAAGTAAAACTAAAGAAATTGTTCTACATGTCCACCGTTCATTTCTAAGCACGCTTCACACCTTCTTATGAAAGATCGACGCAATCTTTCGAAAATTCCTGGAGTCCTCCGAATTTCCTCGCAACAATTTACGATTCGTTGCCTGAGTTCTTCCAAATTGTTTACAGATCGTGCGTACACTAATTGTTTTAGATGCCCCCAAACATAGAAGTCTAGAGGTGTCAGGTCAGGGGACCTAGGAGGCCATGCAGTTGGTCCACCCCGTCCTATCCATCTCTCGTTGTAATCTTGATTTAAGAAATTTATAACTACGATGGAAAAATGCGCAAGAGCTCCATCGTGCATAAACCACATATTTAATCTGTTAAAAAGTGGCACGTCTTCCAACAAAACGGGTAATTCATTTCTTAAAAAATCCAAGTATACTTGTCCCGTTAAACGATTAGGGAGAAATACTGGACCAATTAAACAGTCTCCAAAAATAGCAAGCCAAACATTTAGCGAAAAACGGTTTTGGTGATGCAGTTCAACGACAGCATGGGGATTTTCATCTGCCCAGACGTGATTGTTATGAAAATTGAATATTCCGTCTCTTGTAAACCCAGCCTCGTCACTAAATAAAATCTGAGTCGCAAAATTTGGAGTTTCTGCCAGCTTTCGTAAAAGCCAATGACAAAAAACCCTACGTGCATCATAATCGAGAGGAGCAAGAACTTGCACGCGTTGAATGTGGTAGGGATAGAGCTGCTGTTCCCGCAGAATTCTCCAAATGAGAGGATGACTGACGTTCAGTTCTGCGGCAAGTCTTCGGGTGCTAATATTTAGGTTGTCTTCTACCCGTCTCAAAATATCTAATTCTACTGCGGGAGAAGAAACTGATCTAGGTCTACCAGAACCACCATTAATTTTAAATGAACCAGTTTCGGACAGCCGGATATGAAGTCTTGAGAAAATCTTATCACTCGGTAACAACCGATTTGGAAATTCTTCGGCATACATACGGCGTGCTTCAGTGGCATTACCATTCGCACGACCGTACATAAAATGCATATCCGGCATTTCTGCATTTGTGTACTTATGCATAATTTGAGAACAAAAAAAAATTGACGCAAATGATAAATAATCTGATGACACATGTCTGACAGAACTAATTTTAAGTCACAATCAGTTGTTTGACAAAGGGAACTATTCTCAAAACCGAAAAATGTTTTTTTTTATTTTAAAATATGCAATCGACTATATGTCAAAAACAGTTGAATTGCGGACCCATGTTGACTAAGACTTTTTTGTTTATTTCCACCAGTACTATAATTGGGTAAAATATCCGACAACCTTTTTTTAACAGGCTGTATATTATGGCATATTTTCATAATTCCCTACACCTAGCTCAACCTGTTTTTGACATAATTAACTATTCCTTAATATACGGACTAAAGTTTAAGAGGGGTGCTGATCTCGTATATTTATGTTAGACATTTCAAACTGGAATTATTTTGTAGCCAAAAGCAATTTAATTTTTAACATGTTGGGCCTGTCCACATTTTTAGCTCCATTTATTTTATTTCGACAAACTATTAACATTAGAAATACTTACTGTGAATTTAGATTTGCGACAGGGATATTGAATTTGTGAAGAAAATTCGTATCTAAATTGAACCCCACCGATTGAATCCGTTTGATTTTTAACAGTTGTTTACACACGGAGCAAGCTTTTAAATAACGTCTCCTAATATGGATTAAGCTTATGTCGCTACTAATATAAGCCAAACTTTGACCGTAACATTTGGCTGGTAATTTCCCGCGAGATTAACACCAGCGGAGCAGTTTAATAACATACAATTCGATTAGAGTGGATCCTCTATCCCCCTACGTGACTATACGAGTTTCTACATTAATTTATTCGATGAAATGTTATTTATGCAAATTCCTATAGTATTCCGTTATGTACTTGGGCAAATGTTATTCCGTCCACCGATTAAAATTTTTTATGATAGTCATTAATTACGAAATATGTACACCTAATGTTTCTGAATCTAACAAGAGTGTAATCAAATTTGTTAAACTCACTTTAATTTGTGGTTTTATCAACTACAGCAGGATTTAGCAGAGTTGGTGGAACGACCGCCTGCACGCGCAGCAAACGTCACGAGATGAAAATGCGACGACCCCTGAATAAACAGCGTGCAGTATTGCAGATACATATTAGAATAAAAACTGAATTACGGATTTCACCTCTTGAAGCACTTTTGCAAAATATTAGTCACAAATTGTGTTTAAGGTTTCACGTTTGGCCTAAGTACTCGAACACTATTTGTTACCTTTTGCCTTGATAAAGGATTTAGCATTGTCCTTTTTTAATTTAGAGTCTAATGCAGTTTTGATTTCGACCAGGACCTTTTGTCCAAAGTTTTTTTTCCTGCGTCATTGTAACTAACATTTTTTTTTTTAAATAATAAAATTATTGATTATTGATCTATCATTCTAAATTCTGTTCTTTTATTTGAGATCAAACCTTTTCAATTTTTGGAGTATTAAAGAAAGTCTTCTTTCACCCACATTTTACTTTTCATGATAAGTTTAATTGTGAGAGTAACCCTGAGTTTAATTGTTCTTTTGCGCCCTTTTAAATTTTTATCCTTTGAGCTAGCTAATTTAATTTTTTTTTAATTCATTTCGCATTTTCTTTGGTACATTCAGTACACAGCAGTACGTTATGCGTTATAACAGGTTGCCGTCGATAACGCTCGCCAATATGAGTAGCTACAGTGAAGTGGTTCTGCCGGTTATTCAATTCAAACTAGGAACCAGCCACATTGTAAATTCCGCGAAGTAATATGCATACAAGTATGAATTCAAATTGAGCACTGGAAACCGGGTATTATACTTTTCGCACGCGCCACTTGTACGGTTCAGGTACAAGTGAATGAGGCAAACAGAATGTAAAAGCCGTGTTATTTTAGTTGAAACATTATAAACAGTTAAACGTATCACAGTGTTTCATAATATATTGCTTTGTTCATATGGTCAATAGTCGTTCATGATTTAATATGGACATTTTGCGTATGAATTTCATTGTGGCTATTATTCAGTAGATATTTATGGATATAAATTTAAATGTTGGCTAAATTATATATCTACCTATTTGAAAAGCATATGTGACACAATAATTAGCATTTTAGTTTCAAAAATAATGGAAAATCCTTGTTTTTATAATTACATTATCTCTAAATGAGCAATATATTTTTTTATAACATATACATCATCTCCTAGATTACGGATATATGTATATATTTCTAATTTTTAATAATATATCTTAGTATATACATAAACAAAATACAAATACAAATTTTACAGGGAATGATTGTTGTAGCAACACTTGCTAGTTGGCAGAAACAAAATATAAAAGTCGTAATGGATTTTAAATTCGACATGTTGGAGTATGCATAGAGTTAAGAAAACATAGTTTTACGCGCAATTGTACAAATTTTTAAGTAAACCTCAAATACTTGATACTCATAAGCAGGCTTAAGATTTCAGTCCCATTCAATCATCCGTCATCCGAAGTCTTATTACTCGGAATGTCCCAGCATACAGTCTTTGGCGTCCCAGCAGCCTAGTCGCATCGACAAATTGGTGGAGATGTGAGAGACTATTGGCGGGACATTCCGAGTAATAAAATTTTATACGGCGCACAGTGGGGTGTAGGCGGAAAAAACTATATTTGAAAATATGTATATTAATAATACTTGATTCCTACAGCATTTCCGTATAGAATCTGCATACAGAATAAGAGAAAGCACCAACAAATACTTAAATCGGAAATATCGAGTATCTAAATTATCCTTAAATGGTGTAAAATTAGAGTAACGTTCTTAATTCACTGTTTATAATGAAAAAACTGGTAGATCCCAAATTATTTCACTGTACATCCTCTAGTATCGGAATATTAATTGCCCAAAAAGTTGCTGAAAAGTTTTGCCTTGATATTCAATTCGGCATTTTCTGGGGATTTTGAAAAAATGAGCCATTCAAAGAACCTCCGTTTTTTTTTTTCGATCTGGCACAATTTTCCAAAAGCTGTGATAGTAATTAAGATGCTCTGCGAGTTTCATAACCAGATTCAATCAGTTTTGGACGTAATGAAGTGTTAAAGTGCTGGTAACAAAGGTTCGATATACAAATGTGTATATGCGACATAAATGTCGGGAAAAAACCGCAATTTTTATTTTCAATTCTGCAATTTTTATTATAACAGTTGAAGATATAAGATGATTCATGGAATTATGATGACGTTATTGTTGGTTTTTTTGAATGATAACCCTTATTTTATTATATTTTGGTGCCGCATATGGGTTTTTTTTATTTTCTCGTTCTTATGATATATTTTTTGTTATTATACGTTTACCATAACGATATATTTTATTTTTTCCATAGTAATAGCTAAGATGCAAAATTTATAAGTTGAAACATCAGATTTGAATGCTACGATCCAAAACTTCATTTTATTTGAAACACAATTTAATACTAATAATAATTTTTATAATATCTTAAACGAATTAAATACCAATTCCGATTTATCCTTTAACGATGTATCACCTTTTACCAAATAAAACCCAGTAAAGGCTTGATTTGCGACGCTTTGTTCATAAGAATTTTTTTATTCGGTATACAATTTTCTATAAGAATCGTCGTCAAGATTAGTTTTTCCCAAAAAATGGTACATATTTAGTACCCGCTCTGTGCCGTACGAAATTTTATTATTTGCAATCTGCCTTCATAGTTTCTCGCGTCTCTACCAGCCTAGCCGCATCGATAAATTGATGGCGGCACGAAATACTGTACGGCGGGACATTCCGAGTAATAAAATTTCGTACCGCGGATAAATGAAAGAGACTGAAATCTTAAGCCTGCTTTTAATCCTAGAATTAAGAAAAGGATATATTTGTTGTTTAATCTGGGTACGTTCAAAGTTAACTGTGTTTAACTAAGTTTATAATCTGAGGATTGTACATAATACTCCCAGATCTAAAAATCCAAACTATTCAAAATTTGTACAGCTCACCGACATTGATAAATTGTTTCCCTGAGCGCTTAAACATATCACGTCAGCATTAAATAAACTCAACGGAGTATGAACTTTTCGCGATTAGCGAAACCGAACAACCGAATACCTTAGATCCGTTCCGTTGCTTTTGTATAAGCGGGAGAAAGAGCAAGCTATCTCTGGTGGGGGGAGGGATGAGTACGGCTGGATGACGACGCGCAAAACTCCAGGACCATTAATATGTCAGGACTTACGACGTCGCATGAACAGTCCGACCGTGCCTTAAACTATTCTCTCTCTATCTGAAGTATTTACGTACTACAACGTCTATAGTTTACGCGCTGAAAGTTTTCAGGTCGCTGTGATTAATTGAAGTTTCTCTCGACTCGTACGATGCGTACGAAGTCTTTTTTTTTTGTTGCTTCTTGGTCTGCTTGCGCGGCTTTTACAGATAAATTAAAAGTTCAACGCGAAACGAGAGGAGAAAAGTCGGCGTAACTCTCCGAAGGTTTTTCCTGTTTTCATCTCTGGAATCGTGAGACCACCTACGCATTGGATTTAATGGAAAATTCCAGTTTTAAAATTCTTCGTCTTTCTTTTGCTCCATCTCTCTTTGTGCTTTTATCAATTGTTATTAACTTTGTTCTCCTTTGCAAGTTCTTCCATATGTTCAAAGAAAGCATTTAGAATTGCTTAACAGTAATTATTTTCCTTCGATTTTTGACATGCCGTAAAAATAAGATTTTAAAATTCTAATAAATAAGTTTTCGTCAGTTCAGTTGTTCAGCTTTGGTTTACTTAGGATATAAAATGAAAAAAGTTCATCAATTCGACATTTTCGTCTTTCTGATTATACACAGGTCCGAATTGTATTCAATTTTATACAGCTTCTGTTACGTCGTACAGTGAGGCAGAATCACGAAAAACTGGCCAAAACTATACACTTCATTTCTTAAAATATCATGGAAATGTTCTAGAAATGGAAGAGTATGTGATAAAATAAAAACTAGGAAATATGTACAGGCTATTCTAAAAATAAAGGACCATCATAAATATTAAAATTTTAACGAAAATGATGTGAATAAAAGTTGTAGGGATGTTAGTGAGCACCCTATCATGACCCTGACTTTGACATTGACCTACATTTTTAAGATCATTCATTGATCAACTTCATACTTTAGTTCTAGTAGTGAATAAATATGTTGTAAAAAATTAAAATAATCATACAATACATCCTGGATTTATATATTACCACAATCGCTTCTTTAAGCACAAAATATCAACTTGACATCCAACCATCTTAGCTTTACGCTTTTTAACTAGTAATTCTGACTTTGCTCCCTACATGACGCCCTAAACATTTCACCACACCAATAGGAAAGCGCCTTTATTAATGCGAAATGCAAAATACTAAACAGTAGTTAAATCATATGCAAATATTTAAGTGTAAAAGCTCACGTGTAACAATCCGCTTTTCGCAACGAAATCCCGAAGGTCTTACATGCACATTTGCATAGATGCCCTAGTATGACGCTGACTACATGCAGTGCCTGAATATCTCGGAATTACTGAACTATATAGAGGCTACACAATGACACGCCAGATGGAATGTATTCAATTTCCAGTAGTGTGTGCTCTGTGGAAGGTCTCGTTTTTCCTTTTTATCATATTGCGCACAGTCTGAGAGTATATAAGGTGATGCAAGGTAGGTAATACTATTATGCAGCGTCATACGTTGGCTCTGGAGGGAAGCAGTTTCGTAGGTTGGCTCGCTTATCTGTATTTCAAATCGATCAACGCGCTTCTCGCTCTGACGTCTGTTGAATCTCAACACCGAACGTAAGCGCATTACGTCCGTTTTATAAGCAAAGGTCACAGGTACATACGTACATAGCTGTTTTTTTTAACTTCTTCATTTAGGAAGTTCATCTTTCTTTAGAAATACTAAAAAACTGTGTGGAAGTGTTTGCTATAAATAAGTAGATCTTTCTCATAATTATAATTTTATAATTTCGATGGGTTAATAAGAACTTTTAAGCCCGTTTCTGTTTATTACCTTCATGGACGAGATATTAAGAGATGTAGCAGGAAAGACCAAATCGTTATACAGGCTGATTCATTTTCAATCCTCACCATTGAGATCTTGCTTATTATTGAAGATAGACGATAGGTTTCAATTTGGCCAAGTTGCTAAATTTTGTGGTTATTATGATCCCGAAAAGAAAGTAGAATAACGTTTTATTGAAATAATTCTTTATTCAAATGATTTTCCATAGTTTTATTCAACAATAACTTAATACGGAATAAAGAAAAACAGATGGAAGTTTCATTCAAATAATTATTTGAATAACAAATTAGCGAATGATGCCCAATCCTGATAGAGACATACATGGTATGTACGTCTGAACCTCTCTAGTAAAATTTACGAAACAATAGGAACAGCCGTCAGTTAAGATTACCATTGCATGATAAGATTTATGCTTGAGCAGTGAGATTGCACAAGTGTGCATCATGTGTAAATTCTGATTATTGCAAGTCGAAATGTTCTACAATGGAGATAAGACAGGGAAAACTGAGCGTATTGTGTAATTAAATGGAAGGAAAGCATTCTCATAGAAACAGTAAGATAACAAAAAGGCAAAGAAGAACGACTAATGATGTGCCACTGCTCTAAGATGTTTATTTTCTAGCTTTTATCGTATAGATTGTCTCCTTTATTTCTGCTAGCAAAAACCATTTCTACTCAAACAATTACCGGATTCCTTACGTATATATTTCCATAAGGATTGACATCAATTAATTTTTGCAAGTTGAAGTATATCACTTTTAGCAACGTTTTGTCGAGTAAACGGTTTATTATTATACAGAAATCTTTGTAGAGTGAAGAACCTAACAATTTGTAGCCATTCCGCGACACTAAGCAGAATCTAATTTTTTTCATTCCGTAGTGTATTTATTTACCAATTATGTCTAATTATTTGGTCCGCCCTGTATAATAGGTTAAATTAAGGTTGAAAATCTGTATTAAAACCGAACTTTGCCTCATTATATTTCATATCGTCCGTTCATGACGTTGAACCTATCGGCGCTGCAGTAATGCAATCTAGCAGGAATAAAACGAAGCGAGGAGCCTGTTCGGCGCTCTCGACGAAATGAGAGGAAACGACGCCGAGGCGCCGCTGACGGTTCTTGTTCTAAATCCGCTAGCTCATCCTTTGAATAGAATTCTTTACCTTTGCGCTTTGTGCCGAACTTCAGATAGCGACAGCTTAAAGCTACCCTGCTGTCGAGGCTTCGAAATAGAACAAACAACTCATAGGATCATAGGTAATTTAACGCACAGCAAAGCGTCAGGCAGAATAGCCTGCTGTCGTGAAATTATCTGAGGTAGAAAGAAAAAAATTACTTTATAGGCAGTTTATAAGAATAAGATGAGAACAAAAAATGGTGTACCTTCCAGCGCACATTATATAGTCATTAAAGCTCAGGTTAATTACACTCTGATCTTTGTACACCGAGCCGCGTTTCCGCATTAGCAACGCTGTTCCGTGATACCGTTAATTACAGCTTTTTAACGATCACTATGCGGTCACTTCGTGTCTGATAGAATCCGGAAGAGTTGTTGTTGCTTCACGATTATCTCCGGCGGGAGGTAAAAACGCTCAGAACATACAAGATCCGCTAGAATCATCAATCTACCAGATAACGCAGAGACAGACCAACAAATCAGAGCGGCACGAGACCCGGTGATGGGTCGTAATTCCAATTCTTTTTTTTTTTTTTTTTATTTCCGATGTCCGAAGCGTCCGCTCATTACTCACGTTTTACGGTGCGGATATCCGAACGTAATTTATGGCATAATAAAGGAGCTAGTTTTTGTAAGCCGATACAAGATGGACGACCCTCACCTCTCACGCGTCTCGAGATGTCCTTTTGTGAAGATGTATGTGCCTGGTGGGAGATGCTATAATAATGTGTGGGTTAAATACCAGTAGATTCCAGGAAATAGAAGATTATAGCATTTTAAAGCAAAAGCAAATTAAAAAAAAACAACATAACATCTAGTTATTTTTTCACTAATGATATATAAATTTTTAATATTTCTCAGGTTACAGTAGTAGTTTTTTTTTTATCATAGTTTGTAAAACAAATATTGGCAAATAACTGAGTCTTTTAATATCGAAAGGTTTTGATTTGAAATATTAATTATGTTAAAATCTAATTTTTTCAATAGTTTTAATTATGTGTCCAAATTCACCAAACAGATGAACAAAACGCATTAAAAATGCACAAATATTTCAGGCAAATTCTAATAATTCTTGATAAAAACTCAGAGCAACTACGCAGAAAAAAAATTACTGAACTAATTGTAAAGTACAATAAATTTTAGAGCACATAGGGACGAGCACAACTTCTATTTATTTTATTCTACACGGTAGTCGCAGCTTTAATGTTAACTAACGAACTATTTACCTAAATGTCGATTTATGTACTAACAGCAAGCCACCCTCGATTAAGCGGTAATCAATTCACACTTCGCTTACGTTAATCGTCGCTCATTTCTTCCTAATTTTCTCCGCTCCATCGGCAAACTAGCTCTAGCTAAATTGCCAGTAATTATTTCTAATCTAATTCCCGCTAACGAGAAACCTCCAATTAAAACCGTATAACGTACCCACTACATATTTGCTTGTTCTCATCTGAAATAATCCTGGTTGTTGTGCCCCTTTAACGTTATATTCTGTCGGTTTTAACAGATAAGCTTAATATTTTGCTTATCAACAACGGAGAATATTAATTCTAAACCAAGATTCGCAAATGGCTGCCCTAATAAAATTGCTAATTAAAATTTCTGCCATCATCCCTTTCGCTTTGCATCACATCATTTTAAATTTGCATATTTAATCCTCATCCACCGTTTAGAAAGATAATCTTTCTTTTCCTTGAAATTTCCGTTATATTGTAAATAGGTAGAACAGCGTAAAGGAATGAACAGTTAAAATACTTTGTACGAACATCCTTTCTTTAACGGAGTATTAATTTAGTTTTTAACTGTTGTTGCATCCGTCAATGAAGATTTTGAGTAAAACGGAAATTAACAGGTTTCAGTATATAAAAAAAGTTTTCTTACCGCTTTTGTTATTTCCGATGGTTTCAAATATAATATGCAACTTCTAATTTAAAATTATTATAATCCACCACAGCCTCTTTAGGGATAAATTAGTAATTAAAACCATGTTCGAAAACATGTAAAATTGATTAGCTTCGTTCAATATCACTTGCTGGTGTACAAACAAACCTATGTTCATATTAGTAAGCGACAGCAGATTCACAAATCGATAGCTTACGCTGCGCAGGGGATAATATTTGATTGATTGTATCCTCAATATATCACCCCATCTGGCGCACGTAATTTGAAGCTTACGTCTGTTTATCCGGTACAGCATAAACCTAGGATCCTACAATGACAAATCCAAATTTATTTCTGGAACAATCCGACGAAAAATTGCCGTTCTTTACTCATGCAAACGAGCATGTTCCATGCAGCTTCTGTATATAGAATCTGTCCTCTCAGACGAGAAAATTGCTACTAATACTATACATTTGGTTGGTAGTCTGATGGATTGACTGACAACGTCATCAATTCTAACGGAAATGCGCTTATAGCAATGTATCTATGTTGAATTACTAGCATGTTGGGAGAGGTTAAAGGACATCTAACGTGCCATTAATTGGATATTACAAATTATATACAGTTACCAGAGTGACTTGACTAATGAGCTCTCGGGTCAAGGTAGAAGCATCTACCATCCACGTGGAGTTTGTGTAATGTTTACTTAATTACATTGTCCTACGTGCAAAATAATATATTTTGTGCAGGCTTAATGACGGTTATATCTTGCTCTAATTAGCACGGTGTGTGTATTCATATATGTGAATTTGTAATTGTACACTGACATCTCTTCAGTTATGATATTGTGTGTTATAAGTACATACTTAATATTAGTAACGTATGTCACATAACCTGTGATGGGTGGAGACAGTGGCTTGAAAACTATAACAAAAATAATCTAAATACGTATTTCGGCAACTAAGTTGCCATCTTCAGTAGAAACAAGTGAAGAGCAGTGTTAAACATAGTGTTTTCGGCTAAGGTAGTCGGTCCAGAATGTTCTCGTCGCATCTCGGCGCTACTCGCATTATTCCGGACACCGTTCCGCCCTCTGATGGCGCGTACGCGAACTTTGTTGCTCAATGCATTGACCGTTTGCGCCATCTGTGAGTGAACAAAGTAAACTGGCGCGCGTAACAATAATAATAATTAGAAAATAATAATAAACATTTGAAATAATTAAACTTGTTTATTGATATACATTAAATAATAAAATATTATCAAATGCATTTACTAAATGAGTGTATTTATATTTTATATATTTTTTAATAAAATGTCATTCATTCTTCTTCCACATGAAAGTGCGTATACATGAACGAATAGTGCACAAGACAAAGAACCAAAGTTTTATATTTTGATTTATTCATTTGCTTATTTATTTATTTAACGTACAGTGTATGTAGGTTTACAGTTGACACTCTGTGACTTTTTGTACGTATATAGACCACTAATTACTTCAGAATGCGCATTTATAGAGTAATATTTTAAACAAAAACATTTCCTGGAAACGCATACATAATCTAAACCATATCAAGATTTATTAGATGGGTAATTAATGTGTAATGAAACACAAACCTTCGAAAACACATGCAGACCTTTGGATATACATGTCAACTATAACTCTACGATGTTAGTGTTTATTTTTGTTGAACAAACGTTGTATTTCACGTGTTTAACGTTCCATATTTAGAATACTGCAACGAATAGCTATTACTAGAATCTGCATTCATATAGTAGTAGCTAGTTCCTGCTTGAACAAACACAGGGTTAATCAATTAGACCAATAAGACAGGCTAGATTTAATATGTGCTAAACAAACACCATTGTTATTATTATCACTATTTGGTTCATTAATATTAAACGCCGTCTCCAACTCTCCAGTTACTGGGTAGCAAGCTGGAACGGCATAATTGATTGACGTGACCCGATTAGACGCAGGAAAGGGACACGATGGGCGAATCGCATCCGACCGACGCGACGCTCCAACGACCGAAACCACAAACAAAAGCTTCAAATCCGACGGTTAAGAACATTCTACGTTCCTAATTACGGGTCGAAACAATGACCGGATCTGCAAAAAAAAATAAAGAAATTCACCACAGGCAAGGTGAAAATCCCCACGATGCGATGTATAGGGTCGTGCGAAGTTTCCGAACATTTCCGTCGTATTTAACGACGTCTGCGTGTGGGAGTGCGAAAATAATCGGCTCTGAGCAACATCCGAGTTTCAAGAGTTTTAGAATTTACCGTGGTGGAAATAATTAGTACGGTCAGACTAGGAAAGTTTCGAATGAAATGACGAGAATGGTTCCTGGAATTCCTAAGGAGTTCTTAATTTGAAGGAATTGCGAAATATTTTTATGTTGTGAAGTGTCATTCGGAAATTACGACTTTAAAGCACTTCTCCAATATATTAAACACCATTCTTAGCAGAATATTTTCGCATTTAAATAAAAGTTTAGTTTTCGGTAATATTGCTATTGTTATTGCTCTGTTGTAGTATTTTAAAACACAAGTGACACAATGACGTTTATGTAATGCGAGTACAAGTTCTATTAGTTAATCTTGAGCCGCGTAGCGGCGAGTGATTCAATGTACAGTATTACAAGTCATTGTGGCATACGTTTTTTACAGTTTTTTTTTCTAATTTGCATATCAATCGCCCATATTATGTTTCGGCAAGAATCTCACTAGATAGTGATAATTATAACTAATTATTATTACACTTTTTGTCACTTGCTTTCATCATCATTAGTTTCATTTTCCCTTATTACCATTGAAACATATATATATAATATTTTTTTATTTAGCCGTATGTATTGCATAAACGATCATTTATTTGCAAATATTTAAAATAATTTATAGTTTAATTTTGTACCTAATTGACAAAAAATTCTTTTTATAAAAATCATTGGATTATTTATTACCAGCCTAACAACTAAAATTAATAATAATAATATTCCAAATTATTTAGTAACAAAAGTAAATTCTTGCAATTGACTACCGTTTTTTTTAATTGTTAGTTGTATTACTTATTGGTCTTTGCATTATTGTGAAAGTATTGCCTGTTTTCCATTTACGGTTTTAAGATAAGGTAAGAAAAAAAAATAAAATGGCGGTATTAATGCCGCCTACGCGAACGCTCGAAGATTAAATCAGAGCCATAGTTACAAAATGTAATGTTTGATTTTTTTCACATCAGTTCTCTTTCGTTAGGTGGGGATTAAACTTATAAAAGTGAATTATTGTGAAAGTATTCGCAAAAAATTCTCTTAAAAATGATGATTTCATATTCCGCTGTTTACAACATTTTACAATCTTTTGTCAAAGATCTTTAACAATCAACCTTTATAAATGTGATGTTCGCCTTCATAACACAATCATTTTGGGTATTAAGTTTCGTGCTCTTCTTAAAAAAAAATGTCGTCATTTCAAGGTCGTCATCTTCTATGGTATATTTTTTCCAATGCTTAGAATACTTTGTGTTGCCAATTTTACTGGCGATCTGATACGTTCAGACATTAATTTTTTTTAATGTACTCTACGTAAATAAGCAAATAGGTTAATACAATGTCGGTGTTACCCTAGTTTCTAAGGAAAATATTACAGCTCTAAGTAAAAGCTCAATAATTAATAATTCTCGGGAAAACGTAAGCAAGTGTCTAAAATTGCTTTATTTCAACTTCAAAATATCACGAAAAATGAAACATGTCGAAACAGCGCGGAACATATTATGTATAACAACAAAAATAATGCTTTTTTTCATACTTGGTGTGAAATGACTGACCTATTATACGGTATTCTAGATTACGACTGTGGATTAGACTATATACATTGGAAGGTATTGACGCGATCTACATATAAGTATGAAATATCTGGCTGCAATTATTTATTTTATTTTACTATTTGCGGTATGTAAGTAAAATAATAAATAGTTTCTCACTCTACCAGTAAAACATACTGCATATTTAACTGCCTTAATTTTTTTATCAATATATCTTCAAAGCGCCTTTTATGCAGGTATCTGATTGTTTATTTTTCGTCTTGCTCTTTTTCATTTATGCAATCGGACGCGCTTTTACGTGTATAGAAATACATATGTATGTAGCCGTTCTGCTAGGTTTTGTCTGTTTGTTTCCCGATCACTTCCATCGCTTCCAATATGTATATAATATTTATTATAACTTAATAGTCATGGTGTACAAAAAGTTGTTCAAATACCATATTGCTATTTACTAACAAATAGGTATGTTGTAATGGTAACACTACGCAGTTCCAAACACCTTACCAAAAACTCTGCTGCATTGGACGCAGGTTTAGTATGAAGTTTATAGAAAGGTGTCAATAGCATCAATGAGATTAATAATTAATAAAGCGATTCTATTTATGATATAATACCATTTATTAACTCTAAACCCATAAACTTAAGCTGAACAGATTGATCTTTCGCAGCGTCGAAGTTCATAATCACTCCAAGTGTAACCGCACCCTATCTAGAACCCCAAATATTTGCTTAACATTATTGAGTACCGGCTTTTCCGTAAGGCGATAACACGAAATGTTTGTTCTGGTTCTTTAATGCCTCGACGAAATGAAGTACGAACAGATGGTAAGGTGAAGATAGTCGTATTGTGTAAACAGGCGCAACAAGGAAGGGAGATGGGTGTGTTTAATTAAAGTGATGATCACTGTTCGCGCAGTTAGGTTTAATTGCCGCCTGTTTAATGTTTTTGATTAAGCAGAATTGCCGTTAACAGCTAACACTTACTTAAAAGGGTCTTAGTAATAATTGCATTGTATACAACGTACTAATGTACCCCCATTTTATCCAGTTTGTTTAATTTCAGATGTAACTTCGGAACAGATGCTTTTACAACGACTCGCCGAACTCCAAGTAAAACTCCAGTACCTAGATTCGATGTACCGCGCCAAACAAGAGGATCTCCAGCAGTTGAGTCATCACATCGATCAGATATTAATTCCGGGGGAGAACGGGACCGCCTACAATCCACTCACGTCGTCCGTTAAGCCGGAAATTAAGCAAATACTTCGGAATATGTCCGGCATGAATGCCGCGAATGGTATAAATCCCCCATTCATGCTTCGATTGCCCTCCTCCTATCACTTCCTGCCTCATTTGCTGGACGATCCTTCCAGTCTCAGGCTGAACTACCTTATGTCGAAAGGCAGGACAGGTGTTTCGATAGTCTTGGGCATACCGACAGTCCACAGGGAGAAACAGAACTATCTCATGGATACATTGACGAGTTTGGTAGATGGGATGTCACCGGTAGAGGCAGATGATGTCGTCATGGTCATTTTTGTGGCGGAGGTGAGTGATTCATCTAATTTATTTGGCTTGAATTGTGCAAAAACGTTTGCGAAAATATTCCACCCGACATTTCTGGCAAATAAATAAAATTGTTAAAACTGCATTGATCTACATCAGCTGTTATAATTTTTAGAGATATTTTTAATTATTAAGGTTTTAGAAATAATCACTTGCTATGATACTTGACTACCCACACCTATTTCTACTATGGTAATTTGACCGCCTGAAGTTTTAAAATTTACTCATGCAAAACACTATTCTAGATTATAGATGTAAACTCGGCCGATTTTAACATTTTAATCCGTACTTGCAACAATGACGGCCTAAGTACACATGTAAACTCGGCAGGTCTGAAAAAATGAAAACTCAGCCGTATTGTGGCGACACCTGTGGGTAGCTTCTGAAATTAGGAGCAGCAACGCGTTTGTGCGTGCGCACAGCACATATAACCTAACCATATTAAACTGTAGACATTAATTGTTTGTAATTTGTGATACAACTACGTGTAATGCCCGACGAACAATAAAGCAATTATAAAAAGAGCAGTCGTTCTAGACGTGAAATGTATTGTAACTGCAATATAAAATTTTCAGCCGGCCGAGTTTACACTAATGCTAATTTTCATAATGGGCCGAGACAACTCAATACTATTTGATGCATGTAGTGCTCTAGTGTTACGTTAATTAATAGTGAATTCATACGCCATTATTTTTAATTACTTCTTCTAATCTTGTCGGCATGGCCTCAATTAATTTATGGCAATATGGTTCAGTTATTGCTTCTCATTTTCCATAATTCGTTGCCATAATTGGTTTTTATTACGTGGAGGCGGTAATTTCCCATTATCTGTTTTATATAACCCCGTAAGTTTTCAATGAGATTCAAATGTTGTTCTCCACGACGACCAGTTTAAGACATTTAAATTATTTTGACAGTTCCATTCTTCGGTAATACTCGATCAAGGGATAAGTGAATTATCGTGTTGAAACTAGAATTTGAACAAGAAGCTCTAAGGAAAAAATAATCTCCATCCTGAGTTATTTGACGCTTTGAAAGCGTGTGAATTTAAGCTGGATCTGTTGATAAATCAATAGAAAAGAAGCACTACCACCCATATTCTTCATCTGTTATCTTACAAGATTTCAAACATCGAGAAGTATATTTCTGCCCTCCAGGATCAGAAAACACAGTTTGAATCACGATTCGTTGATTTCCGAAAAAATTAAAAATACATAAACTTGTTTGCTCGTCCTTTTAGTTTCTGTCGAAGACGTTCCTGATGAAATCCAGATCTGCAGTGCAAAGCTAGTTTAAAAGACAAATTTAATAGTATAGGCCCGCTTGAATTTTATTCAAAATATATCTCCATTATAGAATTTACTAAAATCAGAAATCAAGCATCGTGGATGACTTCGCTTTCCGGCACCACATATCCATGTGAGTAATTGGTTTTTTCGAATGAAAAACGTCAAATCCACAGCGAAGACAAGAATCACTGATGCTCATCTTGAAAACAGTTTGCGAATGGCAACTACCAACCGTAAGCCAGACATAGATAAATTAGTTAAGATTAAACAATGTCAGACTTCACATTAATACCTTTTATTATATTTTATTTATATTTACTTTTTATTGCTTCTTTGCCACTAAACTTTTCAAACTAATGATTGCTCATTACTCCATAATAATCAAATATTATTTTTCTTATGGTGCGGCCCGCGGTACCAAAAATATGTGAAATCTGGCCCTCAAACTGAAATAGGTTGAAGACCACTGGTCTATAGCTAGTAATGTTATCAGGATCAGCCTGTAGATATAACTAGTAATTAACAGAGATAATAAGAAAGGGGTCGTGTTGCTTACCGGCTTTCCGAGAGACAAGAAAACACAATTCTGTCTAGCTCTTGTTAGTTACTAATTATCTCTTTTGTTCGGCAAGGAACAATACAAAATACTCGTAAACAATTTACTGAAATCGACGGAACGGATATATAATATAATATATATAATATATATATAATAAAGCAGTTCTCCCGGTCCTTTTCAAAATAATCTCCCGAAAACAAACAAAGCACCAAAGCACCGTGCAATTTAGCGTTCGAATCGCGTGGAAATTTGTAATCCGATACCGGCTGTGATGGCGCTTACGGTGAATGGATATTGAAATTTATGCCGCTCGTGTCGCACTAATAGTTTAACAGGCGATCTTGCGCTAATCACTGTGTACTCTCTGTGCATAATCCGTAAATGGATTGTGTTTAACTCGATTACAACGAAGGCCGTCCTTGAATCGGTAATTCGCCGAGATAAGTTTTAAAACTGATGTGTTGCCGGAAGGCTCATCGTTTAGTTAATAAAATGCTGATTTTGTCTACGGACACTTTCTGAATGCTACGTTTAGGTGTTTCAAATCGTTAACCGGGTTTTCAATTGGAAGAGATGAGAATTTGATAGAACATACTAAATACAAACAATCTATATAAATAAAATATGTTGAAATGGATATACTTTTATTGGGAGTTTACTTAAGCTTAAGTAAATTCTGTTGAAGGAGAGATATTGCCTTCGTTAACAAAATTTTGAGAGAGATAAACTAGTTTATGGCAACGTAAGTATTAATTATTGCGGTTACATTTTTTTCTGGTGAATATTCATCGACACAGCAATATTATTTTGCTATGTTTGCTATAATTAAATAACAATTTTTACTACCATCACATCCCACTATATACTGTCGGTTAGTACTGGTGGATGCGCGATAGCAAGAGGGCGTGCTCAATGGAGTGAGACACACCCGAATAAATATAGAGAAATGTTATAACTTGCAAGTAATCTTCGCGATTTGTACAAAATACGAGATTTAGTTTTCATTGTAATATGTATCTGCAGTACTGTTCGCTATGCAAACAACCAAACCCCGCCTGCCTCTTCCAACTAGTGACGTACAACGCGCGTGGAGGCGGGGTTTCCCCACTACAAATTAATTCACCTGTAGGTAGTTTTATCGCCGAAATTGTTTATTTTCTAAGAGTTTAAGGTATTGATTTTAAAGAATTATTGCTAGCCTTTCATTTACTTTTACTGCTTTATACATAGTTCTTAATTGAATGTCATGTAATAATAATAATAATAATAATAATAATATATTGATCCAATAGACTACATGGAGTATAGGATACGTCACAAGTTTAGCTTATAATTAACTAATATACCAACTAACCACTAGCTCAGGCAAACATTCTGATAGTATTTAAAGATAGGGGTCATTCAAATATTCGTTAATTGAATAGTAGCTCTTTGACAACAGCAATCGTTTAATATTAATTTTAAAAGCACTCCGTGTCATCTCCTTGTACTTTTTAGGGAGCTTATTATATATCTTCACAGCTTGGTAGTGAGGACTATGTTCGCTTAGTGCGAGTCTATGTCGAGGCACCTCTAAGACATGAGAATTGCGGGTACTATAAGAATGATACCGATTTAACTTCGGGAAATCACCACGGTTGTTGTTCATGTGTAAAAGTAATTGATATATATATAAACTGTACAAGGTCATGATACCAACTCTTTTAAATAACTCCCTGCAACTGGATGTCCTACTGAGATCGTTCATAGTACGCAACGCCCGCTTCTGTAATTTGAAGACCCGCACTGCTCCCGAAGAAGCTCCCCAAGCAATCACGGCATACGACATAATAGAATGAAAGTGGGCAAAGTAGTACATTCTCAACACATCAACGCTTACTTCTTTTTTTAACCTGGACAATATGTAACAGGCCTTTGCTAATTTCCCACTAACTAGATCAATATGCTCTCCCCATCCACACCTCGAATCAATAACAAGGCCCAAAAACTTTGTGGAATCAACCTGTTGCAGGCTGACACCATCCGCCTTTATAAGATGTGAGCAATTCCTCACCACGTTGGACGTTTGAAATTCCATAAAAACCGTTTTTTTGGCATTCAAATGCATTTTGTTTCGTTTAAAATAATCTTGTACACTTGTTAGTTTATTGTTGGCCTCATCACTAATTTGGGCAGGGCTCCTAACTGATACAAGAAACGTTGTGTCATCCGCAAACATAACCGCATCGGTGAGCGACATGTCATTTACATATAAAATGTACAAAATAGGACCCAACACACTCCCCTGTGGAACACCTCGTTTTATTGGTAAGGTGCATGACCTTGATTTTTCTATTTCAACGTAGTGCAATCTATTGTCCAAGTAACCAGCAAACCAATCATGGGCCACCCCCCTTATACCGTAATTTGTTAACTTATTTAAAAGAATACCGTGATCTATCAAGTCAAATGCCTTACTTAAGTCTAAATAACATCCAACACAAGTCTGCCCAGCATCTAAATTATTATATAAGGTATTTAAAAAGTTTACAATGGCTAGACTAGTTGATCTGCCCCTTCTGAATCCAAATTGGATGTCATTTAGAATGTTGTATTTATCTAAGAAATTTATGAGTCGTAATGCAACTAATTTTTCAATGATTTTAGAAAACGTATTTAAAATGGCAATAGGGCGGTAATTAGCTACTACATCACTTGAACCAGATTTCAATATTGGAACAATTTTTGCAATTTTTAAGTGGTCTATAAATATGCCTTTCATAAATGAATTATTTATTATTGTTGTTAGCGGCACAAGAATTTGATCGGCACACTGTTTCACAAGTTGTACACTTAACCCATCACACCCACAGGATTGTGTGTCTCTAAGCCCCATGATTACCCTACGCACTTCATCCGTCGTTGCCGGACTAAGAAAAAATGTATCACACTGCAGAAATGCAACCACTGGCCAAGTATCAGCACGACGCGAGCTACTCAAAACTAGATCGTCAGTTATGGAATTAAAATACTCGTTAAAACAATTAGCTACATGCCCCGGTTCAATTATATGTCCACTATCTACCTTAATTTCAATTTTTTTATTCTTTTCAGATTTATTGAAAGCATTAATGATGTTCCAAGCTGATTTCACCCGATTATTTGAATTTTGTAGCAAGTTGTTATTATGTAGAAGTTTTGCTTGTTTAATTACTACTCTATACGTTGCCTTATATTTTTTATAATAAGTTTTTGCTGCAACATCCCCCGACAACGTCAACTGATACAAATCTTTAAGCTTTCGAGAGGATATTCTAATTCCATTTGTGATCCAACCCTTGTTATTTTTGTTCGTATTCTTAATTTTTCTTTTAGTGTTAGGGCAAGCAGAAGCAAAACAATAATTTATAGTTTCCATAAAATTCTCATATTGTTGATTTACGTCATTGCTTTGAAAAAGATGTTCCCAATTTTCATTATTTAATAATTGCTTAAAATGTTTTATTGTTCTTGTGTTAACTAGCGGTTTATATATTTCTGCATTTGAGTTGAGAACAGTATTGTACCCCAGATCGGATATCACTACCTTCTGAGCTTCATGGTCTGATAAACCGTTAAACACCACAATACTCTCACAAGCTGAAAAGGAACTGCTCACACATATATTATCCAAACAATTTTCTACACGAGTTGGCTTGTCAATGGTTATACATAAATTATAAGCATTTATAATGTCGGTTAACAAGTCTAGGTCATTAGATTTAACTAAAAAGTTAACGTTAAAATCCCCGCATAGTACCACTTTGTAATTATCATGTCTAGCGGCAATACTTAATGCCTCGTCAAGCTTTTTCAAAAAGACATCAAAATCACCTGAACAACTTCTGTACACTACAATAACCAATACTTTGAAGTGACTGTAAAAATTAAACTTTGCAGCTGCACATTCGAAGTGTAATTCTACCGACAAATTAGTTATAGCATCTATGTTACAGACTTCAAAATTACAATTTGGTATCAAATGATTAATAAAAATTGCGACGCCGCCATGTTTTTTCGTTGTTCTACTAAAATGATTAACTACACTAAACCTACCTATACTCACAGTCTCTATATTGTCTTTGGCAAACCAATGTTCAGTAATGCATAAAACATGACAGAATTCATCACATAGAAACACTTCTAGCTCGCCACACTTATTACTTAAGCTTTGGATATTCTGATGCAAAACGGAGATGTTGACTAATTCACTGTCTTTTCTGCTATTTTCCTTAAAAAAAAATTACTTCCTTCGTCAGCGTCCAAATTCACCCTGGGAGACCGCGATGCACCCTCCGCACTTGGCTGGTTGTCGTCGTCTAAATTCGGTCCAGCACATGAAGGATCGGTGTGTACAGTTTGGTTCGGCCTTGACTCAACCTCCCATTTGTCGTCCATAAAATAATCTCTTAAATAGCCACATAGAATTGTTTTTCCGTAACCATTCAAGTGGAGTCCATGTTTAGTATAGTGCTTCCTGTCCAGAATATTGTTTATTGCAAATACCGCAACATGACTGTGCTGCTTTGCTGAATTGTACAAGCTTTTGTTTATATGTTCTATTAAGCTGTTGTAACATGTACGGTCATATCTAAAGGGAATTGTGCTTACAATGGTATTTGTATGTTTCGTCTTTTCCATGAAGTCTGTGAAAGCTTTTTTAATTTTGTTTATGTTGACACTATCATAGCAATGTTCCAGATCATTTGTGCCACACTGTATGAACACATAGTCGCTTTCGTTAAAATTTGCTATTTTTTCGTTAATATTATCTAAAATATATTCTATGCGTCCTCCAGGCTTTAAGAAACTCTGAATCTGAAAGTTGTCATCCAGTTTACGTGTCATTCGTCCAGTCAAACCTCTTCCGTGGCTATCACTTAATATTAAAATCCTGTGCTTACTATCAGTCGATAATTTCTTCACCGTTCGGTATGTTAATTTCTTGGTACTCTTATTGGAACCAATTTGAATTGAGGATTCGGCAGAAGTGACTTTTTCCGGCGCCTTTTCAATATACCTTTTTATAGGTGGTCGTTTTTCATTGACATCGGCTTTGTTTAACTTACATTTTTTTCTTAGTTTGCCGTACATTACCGATAGTTGTCGCAGCCTTTCTTCAAGATCGTTAATTTTGTTTAATAAGCGGAAAAGAGTGTTGTGTTTTTTGTTTCGTTTTTTTATGACATAATCGCAATTTATTATTGTTTCCAAAGAACTGCTTGTGTCATCAAGTTCATCCTTTACATATTCTTCTTCCAGAAAGCTGGAATTTAAGGCTTCCTTTAATCTATTTATTAACACAGTTTTACACCCATTTTTATTCAAGCCCCGTTTTTCTAAATGTTCTTTCAATTCTTCTTTTTTCAACTTAGACAGTTTCGTTTTAACAGACATTGCACGTATGGAGTATGGATATCGCGTTAGTTAATTTGCGTTGAATCACACTTTTTTCACAAACAGTTACTTATGTTAAACGATGACTCCGCACAGTAAAATGAGTTAGCAGCAGGGATACAATTTAAAAAACTAACACAGACAGTTTAAAATTCAATTAAAAAGCGGACACGACACGACACGTGTTTACATATAGATAAATATATATAGTTTTGAATAATTAATAATTGCTGTTAACAAATTATCATAGTAAAAACACAACGTTATTGCAAAAATAGCTTATTTTTTATATACTTCGATTGGCAGAAGATAGAAAAAATAAAAAAACATTTTTTTTTTAATTGGTTGAATAGTGTGCATCAAGTAATCGCAGTCCACCTATTTTTGTTTTGCAGATATAACATGATATAAATCTTTGATAAGTCAGAGGCAAAAAAACTAGGGATCCAACCTAAAAATACTGCTCTGCATATATACAACAATAGTGAGACCAATCATCACTTACAGTTCATTAAGGGAACTGAAAGTAACCAAGCCTGGAACATGTCCCGGGACGATATGCTAAAGAAGCTGAGCGTTGTGAAAGAATTTACCACAAACCTTAGCAACAAAAACGAGTGGGATCAAGACACCATCTTGAAACTCAACAGAAATGCCATCAAATGGTACAAAGCTTGGGCACGCACTGGAGTATCGTACTGAAATATGTGTCCAGTTCAGCATTGACAGAAATTATCAATAGCAAGAGAATATCATAATGTTTGATAGTCAAGCAGCCATCAAGGTGTTGACCCCAAATATAATTCACTCTAAGATAGTTTGGGGTTGTCAAAAAACTTGAACGAACTAGGAACAAAGTTGGCATTCTGTGGGTTCCGTGACATACAGGAGTGGAAGAAAATGAAATAACATATTTTCGCTAAGAAAGGGGCTGAAATGCTATTTATAGGGGCTAAAACCTGTTGCGGGATAAGTAGCAATACAATACTGGAGAAACCAAAAGTGAAGTATAGCAGAGAAAATCCAAATATTGAGAAAATCTCCAAGGAATGAAGCAAGCTAAAACTCTTTTGTGAACCTAACCCAAAAAAAAATCTATAAAATGGATCAACCTAAGTAAATATAATATTCCCATATTGATAGGGATTCTATCAGACCATGGTAAAATGAAAGAATATCGTAATAGGCTTATAATAGCAGAGGAAGTCTATTGTAGATTTTGTAGGGAACAGGATGAAACATCCAGCCATCTCCTCTCAAATAGCACTGCATCTGGAAGCATGTAGAACTGAAGAGAAAGAGTTACCTAGCTTGGAGCCTTCTGACATTCGGCAGTGTTTAAAAGAGCCTGCACGCTAGTTGTAAATACAGCAAAAAATAGGGGACTCAAGAGATCTGTTAGTTTATCATTACCCTCATCTTAGGTACATAACAAGTACATTATACTCAAGCCTAATAAGATTGAGTATTATTGCATACTCGTGTTTTGGGTTTAAAAATTAGAATGCATTCCTTTTGATACATTTACGATGTTTGAAGTAACCATTGTAAACTTTTCACAAAATAATTCTATTTTAAAATATTATTCCGTACAAATAAATAAATAAATATGCTACTTATAAATAATGTACTTTTCACTCAAACATAATTTTGTGAATAGTTCATGTATTGTTAATCTTGCATTTATATTGGCTTTGCTTTTCCATTATATTGTTTGCTTAATCAATTACATGATCAATTACTAAATAAAAAGAAAGTACGAATTGTAGACACTATTCGGTTCAATCAATGCTTTGTTTGATTTAAATATTTATCTCTTTGTAGACCATTCACGTAATAGTATAACAAATATTTGGCGTATTTTCAGCTGTTTCAAAGAAGACATACATGTATTAGTTTAGTTTACTTAGTACTCATTTGTTTTATATACTTACGCCGTTTTGTGTACGTTCACACGATTCAAGCAAATGTTTTCTACTGCAAACACACGAGGCAGGCGTGAATTCCTCGTGAAAATTATTTGCTTCCGTCCCTTTTCTTTGTTCTCCAATCAATGGAGGCTCAGATGAATACATTTCTTTCAAGTATTTCAATATTGCCCGAGGAAGCTTCTCTAACTTTTTTTTTCATTTGTCGTTTTTTCCCTTCCCCGATTCTAAAAAAGAACTTTCATCTCCGTCTTCGATTGGATTTCGAGAGGGAAATCTTCGAATCCCGGCAGCGTTTCTTACGCAGATTTCCTCCTCTGATATTGGTTACGAGATTAACCATATCGAATATCATCCGTTGCTTGCTTACTGTCGTTTGTTGGCTGTGCTCTTTCCATATTTGCTTGATAGAAAAATAATTTGGTGATGTTCTTTTTTTTTTGTTTTATTTAATTTTCTTTTTCTTATGTGTTTGATACATGTACGGTTTAATGACTTGCTGTATCTAAGATTATTCTAACGTAAGAACTGTATGTTAATTGTGAATGATACTTTACATTATCAGTGTCAAAATATAAATTAATATTGGAAAATGGAATAAACTTCAGTCAGTACACCGGCGCTTCCACCAAATATGCGTGTCTGTTTTTAGTTGTGAAAAGTTTTGTATTTATTCATTTTCATTGTGTTTTGCTATTACATTTTCCATTGCCGAGTAGTAATTAAAAGCGCCACTGCACGTTCATAATAATAAACCATTATTTCACAACGTCAAAGAGTGAATATTACAATCTAATTTTACCGTATCTGTTTGTAACATTGGAAAAGTTATTTTTCATATACTATGGTATACATGGTTGCCTTAACGTATTGCCTTCAAAATAATTGAATTCAACATTCTCGCAACCGAATTAAATTTTCTGTAGGGGTGGCTATTTCGAAACCTACGGGTTTTCGTGATTTAAATGCTTGCCAAACTGATACACTTCTTCGTCGCTGTGCAACAAATATTCCTGAAATTATCAATAAATTCAAAGCTTTCAAAACCGTAAATCTCAAAATACAAAAAAAAACATTTAAATTACGTATCAAAAAAAAAAAAAGCTTTGCTCCAAGAATACATAAATAACCTTAAATATTACATTATTGTGACACGATCATCTATTCCACTTTTTCGTAATTTAGGTATTTACAATAGAAAAAAAGTGTTTTTAAAATATTACTGTCATTATCTATTCGAAAATTTTCATTTAATAAGCTGCATTATTATTGTTAGTTTACTTACTACACGTTACCAAAAAATAAATATATATCTGTGGTGGTAATTTAGTGATGTAATAAATATTAAAAATAAACAGACCATTAAAAAATAATGCAATTACTATCTCTAAGCGAGAAAGCTCCAACACGTAAATGAATCGAGATAGGAACTTTCAAAATTACCGTCCGGCGAGCAAAAGGAGTACCGGTGCGGTTGTGGAATAGTTATTTACATTAGAGTGCGATAGGTATTATTTACAGCCCGACAAGAACGGGCGCGCACAATATTTGTATTAGATTTTATGGCTGAGAAAATATTTCTCAAATTGTTTTTAAAAAAAAAAAAACGTTACGTAACAGTCGGTATTTTAATAACTCGACTGTCTATGTAAAACAAATTATTATAATTTTTCGGTAAATGTGATTTTTTTAACTAAATTAAAATAAAGTATAAGCTCCAAGAGAACGGACCAACTGACATGCATATAAGGAAAAAGCATAGATTCTGAGACGATGCCAACGCACTAGGTAATAGCCGACAGATATTTGGTATACAAGATGTTCCAGCTTATAGGTCCCTTGCCTATAACTTTCTTTTTTTATAAATATTTTATAAAATTTTAAATGTACTATTTACTACAAATTTCTAATTATTCAACCTACATTATAATTTGTCATCACTTCCGGTTTTACCGGAAACAAGAAAAAAAATAAAGTTTTAAATGGAACATCCCCTATATTTTTGCATATTCGAATTCTAGCTAATTTTCTGAGTCTAAAAACATTTGATTGATTAATTATTTTTAATCTACAGAGAAATAACTTTCAATTCGTATACCAAGTATTTGATATAATTGGAATCGCCAAGAATTTTTCTTTCAAATTGGCGCTGAGGATCCATGAGTTTGCATGTAGAAAAAATCACCTTTTATGAAAAATCTGTGTACTTTGTCACGTTTTAGTGGGCATATAACACAACAGAGTGTAACATTTGTAATTTCTAGGTGTTATGTTGACAATTAGAATGATTTTTAGGGCATTCATGGCCCGCTAGATTCTAACATAAAAATTCAAAATTTTGGTAAGCAATCATATGCTTTCAGACTCAGAAAATTACGGCGAATCAATATGCAAAAATATACACAGGGATCCATTTAAAATTTCCATTTTTTCTTATTTCCCGTAAAACCGGAAGTGATAAAAAATTATAAAATAGGTTGAATAATTGGAAATTTATAGTAAAAGTTATATTCCTAATTTTATATAAGAATATCTATCAATAAAAAAGTTATGAACCGGGACCTATGAGCTGGGACACCCGATATATTAAAGACGGTTAATATGACAATTTTTCTCCGGTTCGTACTTACAGCATGTTATCAGATATTACAGAACCGTAAATATTTTATAACAATAAAGTATGCCATCTTTATTCGCCTAGAATAATGTAGCTCTATAATAGAGAAAGAATTTTTGGCATCGATGCATAGTTTGCTTCTGACAAACAAACTCTGACTCTCCTTTTATAATATTAGATAGTCTTGTATTTAAACATTGGTTCCTTCTTACGTTCGTTTCGCCCATTTCGTAAAAAAAGAAACATAACGTCTCTTTTTACGAAAACTATAGTAACTCAAAAATTACAGTTTTAAGAAAACCTGAGGTTACGGTATTTTTCTACTTGTTCTACAATGGATAAAAACTACGATACTTTTTTAGGACAATTTTACGTTCATTTTCTATTGCCATTTACCATCGTAACTAAAAAAGTTACCCACGGAACCCAAAATGTCCGGTATAAGTCAAAGTGTGACCATGCACCCGCGTTGCACGCGGCGTTTAGATTACGCATTAGACCGAACATTTTGGGTGTCCGTCAGTGTTCATATACAATAATTCTGTTATCCTTCTGCCAAATTTTAGCAAGTGCTAAGGCAAAACTGTAACGTATGTTTCTCACTACTTCTACTAGGGATATAGAATATTTTTTTCTGGGTAAACAAGACACGAAATTTTACACTTCAAGGTGGTGGTGGTAGGGCGTGTCTCACTTCATGGAGGAAGTGAGGCACACCCTAAGAAATAATCGTTATAATTCCCACAATTTCCGTTTACTCGTAAAAAGAAACTCGTGACGTATACTGCGCGGAGAGGCGGTGTTTCCGCCAACTCTGGTTAATTCTATTGTAGTAAAATTCAGTGTTCAACACCATCTACTTCAACGCATAAAATATATACCTATCCTTTTTAATAGAATTACCCTGAGATTTGTACAAATAACCGTAGAACTAAACGAATTAAAGCTGGCGGATTACAACTCCGTTCGGAGATACAATATCCCGAAACGTATAAGCTTAGATTTACCACCCTTCGTATTTTGCAGGAAGAATAATTGAATTAATTCCGTAACACGCCGCGCGTTGTGATAAATTAAATTCCATACATCAAATCCGCGATCGCCTAACGAGCCTCGTTTCTCCAGAACTTTTTGGCAGTTTAAGCGGCGCACGAATTCGTGTCCAAATTGCTGATACGACGTCGTAAACTTTACTCCCTACAAAAGCGCTTTCGCAATAAACTGGAGGACCGGCACACCATCGACTCTTTTTAATTAAAGTAGGTACATGCAGCAAAGGACACACTCTCAAATAAAAGACAAAGAGCTTGCCGTTGCTATGCCAGACGATGAACTGAAAGAAATATTAAGGGTGCGATTTTCTGATTGAATCATTCCAACTTTTAAAGGTACATACACGAATTGTATATATATATATGCATTTTATTGCTTAAATACGAACAGATTTAAGTTCTTAGAAGACAAAGATGGGAAAAGACTTTGAATGTAGAAATGTTTTACCTGCACAGTAGAGGAGTTACGGAAATGTATGTACCTATTTGACTTTCGAAGTTGTATCTTCTGAGTACATCTGAAGTTTTTGTTTGAATGCTAGGAACTTGAAATCAATAATGTATGAAGTATGAACGTATGTATATATATATATACAGGCTGTCGGTAAAAGGTCTTTACACACGCCTACCACATATTCCTTAGACCAAAATAAGCCGATTTAAGTAAACTTATCTTAGTCCAAAGTCGCTTACTTTGGGCGCTATGCGGCCTTAAAGTTAAAATTTTGAAATCGTTTTTTTATTATAAAAAAACGGCTTATGCGATTTTAATAAGATTTGGCATGGTCGGTTAGTATTATTGGACGAATGTTTTGAGAAAATTTCAAGAGAATAGTAATACCGGAAGCGAATGAAACACGCATGACCATTATGAAAATTAACATATTTTTTTTTGCTGTCTATAGTAGAGACACGAAATAATTTTTATTCGATAGAGTATTCAAAATCGATCAAATTATGTCTCTCGTAAAATTTTCTTATTTTTATTCGTTTTCGAGAAAAACGAAAAAAAGTGCTTATGGTCGTACGGTCGAAAAAAGCAAAAAGTAATCCAGTCGCCTATGATTTCTATCATAAACAAATGAATTTCGCATGACTAAATCTACTGCTCAAATAAAGACTACAGGTAAACGAATAGGCTTAGTAAAAGTTCACGGTTTCGAAGATTCTGGGTAACTTATTTACTACAAAAACGGCACTCTTCATAAGAATTGATTACTCTAATGGTTTTTGCGAAATTTGTATTTTAATAATTCGCATTAGGTTATTTTACACAAAAATTATTAACAAAATTAAATAACTGAAACATGAACACAAATAATAAATATGTCACAAAAACTGTTGAAAGTGTTCTCCATTTACACGCATACAAAGATTTATACGACGAAGGAAATTAAACTGTACTCTTTGCAAAATTTCTTCATCATCTCTAAGGTCACTTATGGCATGTTGAATACGTTGCCATAGTTGTGCTTCATTAGCCACAGGTGTCTTGTAAACCACGGACTTAAGATGTCCCCATACAAAAAAATCAGCGGGAGTTAAGTCTGGAGAACGTGGAGGCCAATTTACAGGAGCGTCATTACCTCTACCTATCCATTTGTTTGGGTGGAGCTCTATCGTGCATGTACCACATATCTCTCCGAAGTTGTTAGAGGTAAATCGTCTAACAAATCTGGCAATGTATTTTGTAAAAATTGCAAGTAGATGTCTCCCGTTAATCTTTGTGGAAGAATAACAGGACCAACAATAAAATTGCCAATTATTCCAATCCACACATTAAATTTAAATTCGTGTTGAAAATGATTTATCGTTATGGCATGCGGGTTTTCAACTGCATAAACGTGTTCGTTATGGATATTAGTTACCCCTCTTCTTGTGAAACAAGCTTCATCCGTAAACAAAATAGTGTTGCCAAGGTTTAAATCTGCTTCTCTTTGCCCATTAACAAAGCGACAAAAAACCCAAGCGCATTTCGGGATCATGTTCTAAAAGATCTTGAACTGCTATTTTATGGTATGGATATAGCAACTGTTCTCTAATTACTGCGTGAACGACATCTTTACATACTCCTATTTCCCTACCTGTTCGTCTAGTACTTATTTCTGGATCTTCTTCAACACGTTCTAAAATTGCTTCTTCAACTTCAGGAACCCTTACAAAACGCTGCCTTCCATAATCAGCGGTTGCAGGAGCAAAGCGATCGGTCTCCCGAAGACGTCGCTCAACGGCAGCAAACGTTGGGTGACGATTTGGAAACCTTTCAGAATACACCCTAACACACTCTCGAGTATTTCCTTCACAAAATCCAAATACCAATAGCATATCGGTATATTCTGCATTGGTGTATTGTAAGGCCATGATAAATCACGAAAAGTTAAGCTTTAAGGTATTTTAGATTTGACACTCTTATTATTTAGCCATGCGAAATTCATTTGTTGATGAAATCATAGGCGACTGAATTACTTTAAGCTTTTTTCGAAAGCACGACCATAAGCACTTTTTTTTCGTTTTTCTCGAAAACGAATAAAAATAAGAAAATTTTACAAGAAACATAATGTGATCGCTTTTGAGTGCTCTATCGAGTAAAAATTATTTCGTGTCTCTACTATAGACAGCAAAAAAAATTATGTTAATTTTCATAATGGTCATGCGTGTTTCATTCGCTTCCGGTATTAGTATTTTCTTGAAATTTTCTCAAAACATTCGTCCAATAATACTAACTGACCATGCCAAATCTTATTAAAATCGCATAAGCCGTTTTGAATTTATAATAAAAAAACGATTTCAAAATTTTAACTTTAAGGCCGCATAGCGCCCAAAATAAACGACTTTGGACTAAGATAAGTTTACTTAAATCGGCTTATTTTGGTCTAAGGAATATGTGGTAGGCGTGTGTAAAGACCTTTTACAGACACCTTATATATATATAACATTAGCAGATCTGTAGGTTATAGTAGCATGTATTTCATGACATCCAATTTGTGGTACGTACAACTTTTGACCTAAATTCATCTTCATTTCCTAATACTCGACTGATTTAATTAATTATATAAGGAATTTAAGAGTTTACAGCCCATACTCTGCCCGTATATTCTTAAGAGATTGTTTAAAAAGAATGATTGTTACTGCAAGAAAGCAGTATTCAAATATTTTGGGAAAACTTGGTCTATAATTAGTTACAGATTGAGGATCATTCTTTTTAAAAATTCGCACTACTTTACCAACCTTCAAAGAGCTTGGAAAACAACCGCTACTGAAAGATAAGTTAACTAAATATAAAATAAATTTTACAATAGGCACAATGACTATTTGAAGGACATAAATGGGGACGTCGTCATTTATTGTTAATCATTTCATCATTCGATTCCTCGTTAAAAGGCAAAAAGCTTCTAATTTTTGCCTAATTTAAAAAAAGAATTAACCAAATTTAATGATATTAATATTATTTATTAAACTTACTATATGATTTTTGTAGATACAGTTGAATCAGTCGTTATAAATTTGAATCCGGGAAGATTAGTTTAAATAATATTGGTCATACTAATGGTAATAAGAACATTAGATAAATTAAAAAGCGCAATCATTTTACTGTTGAAATAAAGAATAATTTAAGCTCCTACGAAAACTAAAACAAAGTCAGACAGATGAAATGTTAGATATGATCAGTAGAATAAACATCTGTTGCGAAGAATTATGGTGCAGGAGATAAATGGCGTATTAATCAATTTGTGCTGGTGAATATACATAATTTATCTTATATAATGTGACAAAGATTAATATGCGTTTGATTTTCGCAGCGTATGTTACATGTATGGATGCATTTATCAAAGTAAGTATCTACTCGTTACCTATGTATATAAATTATATAGGCATATAATATAATTACAGTAAATAGTACAAGTACGAGTCCAGTTACCATCTGGAGAATATGCATCTCCTGCGGCGTGTGGTAATGTTAGTCTGATACGTTTACGACTTTCGTTTATTTTTCGGCTAGCGTTCATATTTTGGTATGTATGGTTTGTTGTGTTCGTGCTTCCACGCTTATTTGATTACTCTGTTACCTATATGTTGCTCTCCGTCTTATTGATTGAACGCCATTAGTCACCATCATGTATAGATCTCAGCATATCCATTCTAAGTACAATAACGTTACTTTTGCATTCGTTGAAATCCGTTTTCAAAAAATTCATAAAATATATGACTCCATATAAGTTCCAAGATTAGAGAATTAAAATTTTAAATGCATTTCGATTATATAAAGTGGTATTTTTTTATTTAAAATATACAAGTATCCTGGAAATTCAAAAATTACATTTTCTGAATGTGCCCCCCATTTCTGTCCTGACACTCGTGAAGCCGATTCATAAAATTTGCTATAACGCGGCGGCAGGTGTCTGTACTTATGGCTGCGATTTCTTACCGAATATTGTTCTTTAGATATTCCAGAGTAGCAGGACGGTTGCGGTACCCTTGACTTTTAAGATATTCACATAAGAAAAGAATACAGGGAGTTACGTCCAGGCTTCGGAGGGGAGTGGCACCCAATGCCCTCTACGAGAAATTAATTGTTCTGGAAAAATCGCCTGAACGACGGGCAAAGGGTTCCGTCCTGTTGGTACCAAGCGTACTCAGTGTGGCCTTCAAATTCTTAAAGAGCGGTAGTGAAAAAAGTTTCGGTTTTTGGGACATAACTGTGAGAATGCATCGTAATTGTGCGGTCTTGCACGAGTTGAGGTCATTTTAAAATATCGTGACGGCAACTATAAGTACCTTTGAATCTGGACTACCGTTTGCCAACAGTGTCACATTTATTTATTATAAGTAGGTTTTATCAATCTCCAAAGATCATTACAATGGTATAGAAAAAGTCGTAAAAGGAAAATAATACAATCGCACAATTGAAAATCTAATTAGAAAAAAAAAGAAACCTAGGCCCATTGTATTTAGGAACTACAAACTTAATGTAATAATTATAAATGTAATAACAATAATGCTGATGATAATAATAATAATAATAATAATAATAATAATAATAATAATAATAATAATAATAATAACAATAATAATAACATTTCTATCAAGAGCATTCAAAAAATTTATAAAGAGTGAAATTCTAAAATTTAAGAAATCCTGTAGAGAATAAAAAGCATTCACTACTAATAGATCACGCATAAACCGTTTAAAACGCCAATGGTTTAAATCTTTCCAATGATTAGGAATTTTATTAAATATTTTGATAGTAAAAACCTGTGGGGACTGCTGATATAAGATTAATGTAGACCTAGGTGTGGCTATGTCACTTCTATGTCTGGTGTTAAAATCATGTTTATCTTTATTAAGTTGGAACTTAAAAATTGTCGTAAGCATAAAGAGCAAGCTCAAGAATAAGAATACAAGGAAGAGTTAATAATTTATAACTGATATAAACTGGTCTGCAACGGACAATACGTTTCTGGCTGATAAAAATATCTTTGGCCATGGTTGAATTTCCCCAAAATGTAACCCCGTAAGAAAGTCTGCTAAAAGCGTAAGCGTAATACACACCAATCATCTGCTGACGCGGTAAAGTTGGCTTTAAGTTTCTAAATAAAAAACAAAGTGAATTTAGTCTGGCTAGCAGACTCTCACAATGGACCCTCCAATTGAGAGATCGATCTACCCACACTCCCAAAGATTTAGTATAGTTCGTATTGAGGTCATTTTAAAATATCACGACGGCAACTATAAGTACACCCACGGACACTCAAAATGTCCGGTCTAAGTCACAGTAAGTCACAACGTTCCATGCATTCGAGTTCCACGCGGCGTTTAGACTACGCATTAGACCGGAAATTTTGGATGTCCGTGAGTGTACCTTTGAATCTGGACTACCGTTTGCAAACAGTGTCACATTTATTTATTGGCAGTCGAGATCTCTTTTTTCAAATAATGGACCTAAAGGATCTATTGTGTATCAAGAGGACAATACTTTCAGCCACACCATAAGAAAAAGTGGGCAGTGGTCCACAGATGATGAGATCCAAATTTTAGAGGAACCTCCTTAAGTCTGGATTTCAATATCAAAAAGTGCAAATATACTTCCAAACAGAAATTGTAAAGTATTATCGAAGAATGGAACCAATTACCTGCTCCCACATGTCAAAAATAATACTAAAGGTTATAAAGCACAAAATAAAATATAAAAAATAAAATAAGAAAGAACTAAGAAACATTGACTATTTGTATTAATATAAATGCTATTTACATTTTCAATATGCGTTCTATTTGTAAGCACCTAACCCTCATGGATCTAAGTTATGTTACAATTTTATCACAGGGCGTAGTTACTGTTGTTGTTACTGCAATTTTCTCCAATATTGTCAATAATGTACTTCCAGTTCTTCATTACAACTCGAAGCATTTATATAAAGCTGTATTCTCTCCGTTTGAGCTACCATAATCATCCACGCAGTAGAACAATACCGATTATAACGATGTTCTTTTGTTTCAGACCGAGTTGGAGTACGTCCTACAAATTGCCAAGGAGGTGGAAATGCGGTAAGCGCCCGAGAAAACTTTTTTTAAGAAGCTTGTTGCGCGTATCACAATTTGCCTCTGGATAAACGTAGCGCCGGTAATGCAATAATGGCGTTATGGCGGAGTGTTTGTCTCATTAAATCGTGCCCACATTGTTGGTACACGCACTTGATAATGGTTTCACGCCTAGTAAGCACGATGGGGTCATGTCGGCTTATTAGGTGTACGTTCGAATGCACGTTCGTTGTTTACAATGGGTATCCGTTATCACGTATGACGTAATTGCATTAACAACAAACACTGTGTGATGAAAATTCGGTTAAAAAGTTAATTACACGAATGTAAGGGTACAGGTGTACGCATGAAAAGTATTAAATCATTCCATTTATCTATTTTACTTAATCGTGCTGTGGTTCATCATGACGAAATAATTGAATAGGACGGCTCCCATCGAAAAAGCATTTTTCCGATGCGTGATTGATAGCCTCTGACACGCAAAAAAGATGAGAAGAAAGCAGCTTCGTCCTGTAGCAGTTCTACTCCAGTATCCATCATCTGGATTTTATAGGAGCTAACAGAAACCTGTCCGTCTCTTGTGGAGATGAATGCAGGAAGTGAGCCGAGTCGTATTATTTGCTCTCGTTCGGCTGATGTTTGATTAATACTTTTGAGAGGAATCCTTGTGCGAATGATGGTTTTATCTCTTCTATTCTATAACGGGCGCACGTTTTGGTTTTTTTAAAGAGTTTTGTGCTATTTCATATTGGTAAAATTGTTTCCACTTCTTATGTAATGAGTAGAGTTGTAAACTATTTGAGGATGTCTATATCCAAGAAGAAGAGACACATTATTTGCCACTGTATCTGATAAACGCCGTCTATCTAGTTTAGGTAAGAGGGACTTAGAGGGAATTTAAATTATTTGAAAAATATAATATTATCCATAATAGGTTACCTTATACATACAGGGTGTGGACGGTCCATTATGGGTATATACAATATACTGAAACTTAGATGTAATATGTTTTTGATGAAAGTGGTTCAGGATTAATAAATTCAACATTCCATATACACTCCGCCAAAAAAGTATCGCATAAACTAAAAAAGGGCATTTATGAACCAAGATATTTTTATACGTTCACAAAAAGTTTGCCTCGTGTATGTGAACTATAAAAACACTAACAAAATAATGGAACTTAGCGTTTTTACTTTATTTTTTTCCTAAAAGAACACATTTAGAAAAATGCATATGTGTAAGGTTTGCTCAGTTGTTTATTGAAAGTCTTCCTATACGGACAAATTTTAAAGTGCGAAGTCAGAGTTCTGTAACGCTTTTAAAACTAAAATGAGCAATTTAACTTCAGAACAAGTGGCTGCTATAGTTGCTTTAATCGAAGATGGACGATCTCAAGCATACGTTGCTAATTTGATGAACATCAATCAGTCAAGTGTTTCTAGAGCCGTAGCCAGATATAGGGAAACAGGCATTTACAGTAGAAGACCTGTACCAGGTCGTCCAAGATGTTCTACTCGCCAAGATGACCGCTATTTACTACTACAAGCATTACGTCGAAGACATGTAACTGCGAGACAATTGCAGAACGACTTGGCTAGAGTCAGAAATACTCGTGTGAGTACTCAAACTATTCGAAATAGGTTACGACAGAGTGGATTAAGAGCTAGAGTAGCTGTAACAGCCCCTCGTCTCACTAGGAACCACCGAGTGGCTCGCTTAAGGTTTGCCAGAGAACATGTAAATTGGAACATTAATGACTGGGCCAATATACTCTTCACAGATGAGTCAAGATTTGGTCTTTACACCTCAGATAGGCGTATCTCAGTGTACAGACGAGACGGTGAGCGCTATTCGCAGTGTAATATCAGACCTAGACCTAATTTCGCTGGTGGCTCTATTATGGTTTGGGGAGGCATCTGTTTAACAGGTCGTACAGAGTTAGTACCAGTAGACAGAGGTACACTGACTGCCCACAGGTATATAACGGAAATTTTAGAAGAACATGTAGTACCATATGCGCCAATTATAGGAAACGAATTCATGTTAATGCACGATAATGCACGACCGCATGTTGCAATAATCGTCCAGGAATACCTTAACGATGTTGGTATTCCAGTTTTAGATTGGCCTGCGGTAAGTCCGGACATGAACCCTATCGAGCACGTGTGGGACCTCCTTCACAGACGGATACGAACCCAAAATGTTGCCCCAGCGGACCTGCATGGACTAGAAAATGCTCTCCGTGACGAGTGGGAGAATTTGGATCAGGCTTATATACGGAGGTTAATCGAATCTCTGCCAAACCGTATGCGAGCGGTCATAAGAGCCAGAGGTGGCAATACTCAGTATTAAAAGCTACTGTTATGACATTTTTCTTTCCAAAATTATAATTTCTTGTTTTAATAAAAATCTCAAGTATGAGTTCTTGTTTTTATTTGGCCTGTATTTTATTTAAACAATCATAGAAATTATATCTTAGAGCGCATTAAAGTATATTTACAACTTTATGCTACAAACAAAGATTATGCGATACTTTTATGATTCAAAACTAAATTATGCGATACTTTTTTGGCGGAGTGTATTATTGCATTTTTGAATTCC
This sequence comes from Cetonia aurata, assembly GCA_949128085.1. Taxonomy (NCBI): domain Eukaryota; kingdom Metazoa; phylum Arthropoda; class Insecta; order Coleoptera; family Scarabaeidae; genus Cetonia; species Cetonia aurata. Next base: position 10,324,245 of record OX421882.1, on the reverse strand, counting down.
TTGATGCAAAATAAAGCAGATTTAACTTAACATGGCCTACACCAAAACCGTACGGTTTCGGAGATATTCGTATTAAAAAAAGAATGCATTTACAAAGTTCACTTGATAAAATCAATCTCCCCTTTACTTAAAACAATTTTGCGGTAATTTTGTAGTATAGTTGCCGCAATATTTTAACGTGTACAGGCAAAAAATATTTCGTTGTTATATACAGGCTGTTCTTGAAGTGATAATAAAGTGTAAGAATTCGAAATTCTTTTAGTACGATTAAAAGGATTTCATTTCATTTCTTGAAGCTAGCTGTTGATAAGTACCGTGGGATCTGCGATAACAGTTTCTTTCCACGGGAAAGACGTTCCACGTTGTTCAAATTTCGCTGATACATGGTAATGCATTCGCGGTATTATCCTTATCTTCACCTGGTCTAACTAAAGCCAAATTCTTTAGGCAAGCAACGGCCCGTTCCGACCGATCGAGAAATAACACCGTGGTGGAGATATCTTTGGCTAACTAATCAAACCAACCGCTACCGAATAAAAAGATCATTTCCCCGCGGTGGCTCGATGATCAAAAGGGCAGGTTGGGTTATCTGTAAAAACGAAGGGTGTGGTTTCGCATCAAATATAATAATCCGGACCACCCACCCACCTATCAGATAATTAACCCGTGCACGTTACAAAAGCTAGGATTCTTTGAATGAATGAAACTCATTTTCTTGTTTTAAATTGAACAGCCTGTATATTTTTACGCCGCTTGATACAGAACTAAATTTTCTTAAAATGACATGTAACATTCCTTATAGCTAAAGTTAATACTTCTTGAGTAATTTTGAATAATGTGCTCTTTGGTGCAAGAAAAACAGTAATTTTGATATTGAAATTAATAACAAAGGTAAGTTCGTATTCCAATCCTTTTTATTTTTAATATCTTTTATTGCGACATGTTTCGGTCTGTTAGACCATCTTCTGGCAATAAAAATGTCAAAGGTATGTTATATATAAAAGTTGATGTGTCAAAATTTGTAGGTGCATTAAGAGAGTAATTTTTATTTATATATATTTTTTATATTTTAATTTTTCTTAATGCACCTACAAATTTTGACATATCAACTTTTATATATAACATACCTTTGACATTTTTATTGCCAGAAGATGGTCTAACAGACCGAAACATGTCGCAATAAAAGATATTAAAAATAAAAAGGATTGGAATACGAACTTACCTTTGTTATTATTTCAATATCAAAATACATTACACCAATCCCCTGGGACACTATAGAAAAACAGTAATGTTTAAGGTCTTCTTTTCTGGACTAGTATAATTTAAGATCAGAGTTTGTTCTTAGTTGCTTGGTGATGTAATAACACTACAGTTGGATAAAACTTTACGAGTAAAACGTTACGGTTTTATTTAAAGATCTTTTTCAAATACATATTGCTGTGATAATTATGAAAATGTGAATTATTTAAAATTAAATAAATGCTTGTGACCAAATGTCTGAAATTAATTATTAAGTTGAGCGCCAACTCTAAAATAGAGTAAAAATTGCTTGAAGAGCATGGGATTCAAAATCCCAGTGGTCACCTTCTGAAGGTAAACCTTAAGAAACTGAAAGTGGGTGTAAATTGACCACGATGTGGGGAAACAAATTAAAACAACAAAATTTGAATTTTGAAATTAATTAGAACTTTAATAAATAAAAAAACAAATAGGAAGAAATTTAAAACCTTAGATTAATTAAAATCCAGGCTTAAAAGAAAACTCCCTATATTTAACGTGAAAATAACAAAATTAAGAAAATTTAGAAATATAAAATTTTTATACACCACGTGTAAATCGCAAAATGGCGTTCTCAGGTGAACGTCTTTAACTTTAAATACTTAAAACTGCTCAAATGTAATCAGCTATTACAAAGCAAGGTAAAAATACCTTCAAAACAGTGAACTACAATCAAATCTAATTGAAAAGGAAAAAGAATGAATCAAAAATTAATTAAATACCAAATAAAAAAAAAATGAACTCTCAAAAGGTAAAATTAAATCAGCTATAACAAACTATTTGGAATTCCAAATATTATACAAAGAAAATTAACTGAATTGAGTGTAAGATGCCTCTACTAAGGTTAGATTTGTAAAAATCAAATGACACGCGGAAACAAAATGTCTTCAAACGACATACATTTACAGCGCTCAGGAAAATGATCTTACCTTCGCAGAGTCTAATTGTACACTGCTTTCTCTCTCCCGCAAGCGAGCAATCGCCGGCCCAAGAGAAGCGCACGCAACAGCGGCGAACTTACACGGTGACATGGCTTAAACCAAGGAAACCAACATATAAAACATGAAACTGAGCTAAATGAAAATTACATTGCTGTAAGACAAAACTAAAAATGATATTAATAAGAATTTTTCAACATGTTTCAAAGTAACTTAATACTAACTTAACTTTTACGAAAAATTTAGTGTCTTTTAAAAATCTTCTTGAAACAGCTGACTTGGACGAAGGGGTCAACGCACTCACGCACAGTTTTTCATCCCCTTTTTCCACAGCAATATGTATCTATATAAAATTATAGATTGTAGAAGATGTTAAAAAAATGTTTGATAAATTATAAAATTATTATTGTTTTGTTTTAATATTGAATTTTTTATATATTTTTATGTATATTTTACAACGCAATCTTTTAAGTTGTGTCTAGTGTTATGAATAAATTAATAATAAAATTCATTGAAGAAATAAACCTGGAATATAGTAGAAGTTAACAGTCGCATTTGTATGTTCAACTTTTACGTTATGGATCACTACAATATATAAACTAGAAATATATAATATATGTTGTTTATGTACTAAAATACGTTGTGTGGAAAATCAAAAACAAAAGTATTTGTATTTTTTATCTCCAAAAAGCAGACTGTTTAACTCTTAATCAAATAAAATTAAAAATTCTTTTTTTGTGTTAGTCTAAAATTATGCAATAACATTTTTTACCAACACCACATAAGATATAATCCGTTAGCTTTCACATTTGTTGTGACACAACAGAAACGAAGTTTACACCCACACTTTGTCACATTGAATTTGCACCCTGAAAAAAGTTATTCGCCGCGATTTCCTCTATCCGTTACACTCCGGCGGTCGCATGTCGATGCCGGTGAAAGGTTTTCGACGAAATTTCACACTTCACGTTTGCGTAACACTCATCGCGAACGCTGCACAGTATTGAATTGAATTTTTCGAGAGGTTTTCCTCGCCTGCGGCCTGCGGTTTTTCGAGACGGGGAACGGCGTCGCACCTAAAAATCTGCGGTAACACCGAGAATTGATAGACAGTGCGATTTGCGGTGTTTTTCACGACTTCAGCATGCGGAAACGGTTAGGTAAATCCCTTGATGAAATGTGGATTTTGTTTGTCAGCAAAAAAACTCTTATTTCGTGATAGAAACGGGGATGTGAATCGGAAAACGGGGGATCGGTAAGCTTGAAAGTGTTTGGGGAGTCGTGTATAAACTGTTAGGGATTCTTTAAATAATAGAAAAGAATCTTTTAAAGATATTTTTTTTATTTCAATTTTGTTTACATAAAAGAAACAGTGATTTTAAATTATGAATATTTCCTATTTTAAGAAAAAAATGATAAACCACTTAATAATGTTGTGGGGGTTTCAATATATTTAAATAAACTACTTTAGGTATTATGCCCTTGCCGACATTATTTATTTATGAGATTTTAATACTAATTAAAAATACCGAAACTAATTTGAAACAAAACAAGGATTTTCATAGCTACTTTACGCGTAAGGCTGATGATTTTATTACTCCGAAACATAAACTTGCTACATATGAAAACAATCCTCTCTATATTGGTACCAAACTATATAATTCATTAAAACCTGAAATTAAGCTACTTAATAATATTAATTCTTTTAAAAACGCACTGAAAGATTTTTTAGTTAGTAAGAGCTACTATGCTTTAAACGAATACTTTGAATCTTGTTAATTTTATATTACACTTTTTAATGTTTAAGTCTTTATTAGTATTTGTTATTTTTTATTATGTTATCATTTTTTGGGTTTAGGTTTAACTTATCCTATACCATATGTACTTGTTCTGTATGTTCTTGTACTCCTGGTCTCTTGGATCAATATACATTATTATTATTATTATTATTACTAATCTCAATTATAGACTTATCTTTAGAACCAACAAAAAACAAAATCCATTCTCAAATTATTTGTAATTTTCCTTGTACGCTTTGCAATCTTTCTGTTAGTGTACCTGAAATCTGGATTTGAAATATTTAACTTTTTAATGTGCCCTCATTGCGGTATTGCAAAAGAATTCACCATTTAAAACAATTAATCCTTTCCCTAAAACTTAAATTAATCATAGAGACACAAGATATCCTACAGATTTGGGCAAAAATTTATTTAAATAAGGCAACGGATAAAGATAACTTAAGTATTATCTTTATAAGGCGATAGGTAAAAATATCTTTTATCTTTATGGGAAGGCGATAGATAAATGTATCTTTCATCTTTATCCGTTAGCGATAAATAAACCTATCAATAATTTATCATCGGAGAGCCACCAAATTCCTAGGAAATTAGTATTTGTAATTTTTCATAAAGAATGGACAATTTTGGACAGTAAACCAGGAGTAGCTTGAGTGTTTTGTTTTGTTTGAGTGTGTATTATAGATAAAAGTAATTTAATAATCACTGCAGAACTGAAAAAAGAAGCGTCACCAATATATTTCACGTTAACTTTCTATGTTTCGTGTTTCACTTGAACATGGACACAGATTTTATGTAGATGATGATAATTCCATATTTAAGCCGCTCATATTGCAAACAATGCGATTCTTTGATTCTTCTCTTTTGTTACCTGGGCATACCAAAGACAGTTTTTCACCTACGGATTCAGCGTAAAAATTGATTTTATGGAAACTGCGGCAGTTTCTGCATTAATAATAAGATGGCGAAACGATATATCCTATTTATAGTAGTAGATTGTTGAAGGAGAGGTCCTATGCTCTAGTTCAAGGGTGGCCATCCTTTTTGTTCTGGAGTGGCATTTTATTTGACTAAAAATATTTGACCTGACACTTTTTTATTCTTCTGAGACATAATGTATATATCGATACCTTTTTGCCTAAGTATCGTCGAAGGTCGAAGGTTGGAACTTCTCATCTAGGGTGGGGAACCTGCGGTCCTATACCCTCTCATCTCTGATAAAGCGGCACGATCAAGCCGCGGGGTGTGAAAAGAAAAAGTTTGTAATTTAAAATTACACTGATTGGATGATCGTTTAAGTTCGAAAAAATTAAATTAATGAATAATTTCGTCTCATTTGTTGAAAAAGAAGGCGGTCGTCAGGGCGCTAGGCGTTAGCTGTTTCAAGGAAGCCAGCTAGACGTCTGACTCGAGCGAGAGGAGGTAGACGATCCTGGGGGACGACGACCGCCTGAACACAGGGATTCTCGCTGTCTTTTTGCTGTTTCAGAAAATCACGAAGGACCTAAGTATCGTAAGACACTATTTTATGTATTAAATTTTAGTTGTCATCGGCACAAATTTTATTTACTTACGTTAAATAAAATTTTGGTTTTTTCTGCTTTAAGCTGAGATTGGCTTTCTATTTCGTTGATGGTTCGATGGTTTTTTTGAGTCAGTTGCTTGAGATAGTCAGAAATGCTGATTTTCGATAAAATTGCCGCTTACGATACTTTGGCAGAAAGGTATCGATATGTATCCTTGCTCTACTATCTCATCTGACTTGAATAACAGGAAAACATGATTTTTGTCAATGATTTTATTATAAAATATATAAAACAAAACATTATTTACAATATTCTACCAACAATGACGTTAAACTAGATTACCGCTACAAACTACCAAAAAACTACATTATTAAACATAAATATAAATTAAAATGAAACATTAACTAACTTGGACTTAAAAATTAATGAACCCTTTGAATTTGCTTCATCTCTACAAGTTTCTCGATGCTGGGATCTATTCGTAAGGACCCACGAAGAATATAGAAGGTTAATACCTAGGTACTGCTGGGAGGTATTTTTAATAAAATTCATTGTTGAAAATGCTTCCTCACAAATCTAGAAAAGAGAAATCTAGGAGACTAGCGTAGCGCAAATTGAATTAAATTTGGAAAAGGTATCTTGGGAAGCAATTTCCAAAACCAGACGAACTTTTGACTGAATGGTTTTCCAAGCATTTTCCTAAATTTTGCATGCAATGTCACATGATTTCTATAACTCCAAAACTTCCACTTGGGGGTGAGCTAGATAAATAACAACTTCGGTAGATAAAATTGAAAAAGGATTTGTTACTTTTTCTTTGTTTATATTAAAGGTCGCGTCGTCACAAAAAGAAATCGAGGGGCAGTATAAATAATGTTAAAGTATGGAAGGAGAACGTTATAAAATACAAATACATATATGTTCGCCTAGTTGTTCTTGTCGTTAATAATTTATTTCAATTTGTATAACTTTACAATGCTCTCCTTTATCTTTGACGCGAAATTGCAATTGAAACCTTATTTTTGTGCTACGTACAGCGTCGAACGCGGTCAAAACCAAATTAAAAATCCATATTTACTACATATAATCGTTCCAAAAATTAATTCCAACACTATAGAAAACCAACTAGATCGCATCCAAAACAAATAGCGCGCGAAATCTAAAACGATCCATTATTTCCAAATGCAGACCTCATTTGAATGAGATATTTGTCGAATCCTTGTAATATACAATAGTTGACATTGTCATCGGTTGACTTATCCCCACTCACTTCCGGTCCTCGGATTTACACGACCGCAGGCAAATTGATTCTCAACAAGTTTCGGACCGCCTTCAAATCTTCACTCGCACGCTTCACTGAATATTTATTACATGACGAACGCGTTTCCGTCTTTGTTTCAGGTTCCCCGCTCAAGTGGATTCCGGTCTGATAGAGGTTATGTCTCCGTCCGCCGCCTACTATCCCGACATGGACAAACTGCGGCCGACGCTGGGAGATTCGATGGAGAGGGTGAGATGGCGCTCCAAGCAGAATCTGGACTTCGCTTTCCTCATGTCCTATTGCCAACCGAAGGGAACCTTCTACGTACAACTGGAGGACGACATCTTGGCGAAACCGAAGTACGTGAGCGAAATGAAGAAGTTCGCTATTGATAAGATTGCTACCAAGGAGCCTTGGTTCGTTTTGGATTTTTGTCAATTGGGATTTATAGGTGTGTACCTAAATACAAAACAACTTATAGTCCTGTGGAGGCCTTTCTTAAATCATGTCTGTCGTATACATACCAGCATTTTTTTGTCGTTTCTTTATACGTTACGTGCGATCCTTAAGTGTTTTCTGCTTCAACTACTACTACAAAAAGTTTCTTTTCTACATCTTGCTTTTCAGTCTTATTATTTCTTTATTTTCGCTACTATTTATACTTAATCATTATAGTTCTTTATGTACTTCCTCAAATATTCTTCTCAAACCGTCTATATCATTAATTGATGATATTACATATGATATATTTACAAGATAAAGGTGATCTTTAATATCAATTGTATCCCATATTCTTTCTGCAAAAATTGGGGGAGGTGGGCTCTAAGTTAGGTAAACATTGCTCTTCAATTTCATACGCCATCAAATTGCACAGTGTTGCACAATTTAAAAGCATGTTGACATCTATTTCCACTTGCTTTCCACGGAAACTACATTCTGCATCCACTGCTATGCCAAGCTTACTTAGATGTCCTCTAACTCTGCAGTAACCTTCTCACTCTTCTACCGTCTTCTTACTAGTCTTAGTTTACTTGATTATTTGGATTATTTGGAGATTTTCTTAGAATTTGGTACTTATCCACCCTACTTCACTTTTTAGCTTCTTCAGTATTGTGCTCTTATTTAACCTGCAAAACTGTTTGCACCCTGTAAAGTGACGATCCAGACCTTTTTTTAACAAGATTATCTGTTATATCATTTGCCTCCACTACTATCTGTGTCAGAACCCACAGAAGGATCACCCTGATCCTTTTGTCAAACTCGTTCAGCCTCCTACACCATGCTAGAGCTGATTACGCATAAGCTCAGTTAAGTAATGACTGTTGTATTTCTATTTCAGTTCCCTCTGCCGTTTTAAAAACATCCATATACGATTTATTCGGTTTCAAGGTCTTAATCCCACTCGCTCTTGCAGCTAAACTTTGTCGTAGATCACAACAAATTTTTGATTTCTTTTTCTACACATTATTTCTCGTCTACTGAAATCATACTTCTCCTTACTGATATTTCGGCATTCGCAACTTTTTCTCCGCTTTTCGCTATCTGCTCGTTCAATTAAGAAAAATTGGTACATCTGAAATACGTCACAATTGTGAATAGCAAAAATTCCATTTTGTATACTTATGCAAGGTCTAGACTTACTTAGAATAATTGAAATATACGTGTTATTTTTATGTTTTGCTTGCACACCGTTTTAGGCTTTTGATAATCTAAACCTTACTTTAGAAACAACTGGTTGCACATTTGAAACTTTCAAGATTTTGAGTCCTTAGTCTTTCCTTGATCTTTAGGATGTTCTTAAACTAATTTTGATGTTAGTACTTGGTGTAGAGGCTATTTGGATGCCGCATTTGAAGACATTTTTTTGAGTGCCTTTTGTCTAAATTGGATAAAATGACAATTTAACATATTTTTTATTTCTATTATCTATTATATGTAATGTGCTTATATCTCTAATTCTTACTTTATTTCGAATATCTATTAATATTTCGAAAATTCCTTTAAGCTCAATATTATACCAACCTTTAGATAAAAGATTAAAGAAAAATTTACCAAAAAGTAAAATAGCAGATAGTTTATGTTTTCATGAATGATTAAAATATCTTTAGATTTGAAATATATTTCTGAGATGTCAGGAAAGAACATCCTATTGTTTATTTCCTCTTTGTGCATGGGTAAATTTGAACAGCATATTTTTAATTTAGTTATTGAAGGCAAATCAATTATTGAGCATTTACTCCTGTCAAGAACCTAAAATATGTCGTATCTCTATGTGATACAAGCATGAGAAATATGTCATCCAAATATTCGTAAGACCTCTTTCTTATCTGGATTTCCTAAAGAGATCACAGCATTCTTTTTTCTACTTATGAGTAAAAGGTACAGCACACAACTTAATGAAAGTTACCCGTCTGAAGCAAATTCAGCTAATGCTTTTGCTATCCTTAGTACAGACGAAATGCCAAGCATTCCGACTTTTTTGCGGCTATTCGTTTCTATTAACGATACCAAAAGCATTCGCCAATTTTTTTTTTTGTTTCAGGGTGATAACCTTAATTGTGACGGGACTGTACCTTAACATACGTTTAAGATATTAAAGTATCAACTTCCTCACAAGTAATTTGATAATCCCGCAAAAATGTATCCAACCATGAACTAGTTCAAATTGCTATCATCAATCGCGCAACAATAAACTGAAATTACATCCAACAGGGCTATAATTTCGTTATCAGCAGATTAGCTGGATGTCATTTCTATCATCTATTTGGTAAAGTGAATAATATCTCACTGCCGCACTTTTTAATACGTGTGTCATGGTTATTTACTGTTAACCTGTGGCTGTTTCTAATTTCATTTGAAATTCCTTGTAACTCTACAATTAGTTTTTAATAATGGCATCCTAGGTTATTGTTTGTGGTCGCATAATTTTATTTCGTTTGGCTTCTTTGTATCCATTCATTTTAGTAGAATATTCTATGCACATACGAATATCCCAAATTTAATCTCTTTCATATAGAGAGAAAATAATTTGTGATTCTGATTATACTAACTCTTGCTCTTATTCTTTCATCATATAATCTACTCATTTTACATTTCGCTATTCTCTTTTTTAACTGTTTAAATTATGCCCCTATTATTACTATTTGAAGAAGCCTGTTTTATATAATGAATACAACTCAACATTAATAATGACGCACTCAATTCAAGTACATATATTCATATTTACGCATGCCGTATATTTCAAGCTAGTTCATTTCTACTGGCTCCACAAATACTCTTCTTTGCATATAATTCTTCTAGCGTATATAAGTTCCAGCATTTGCCAAGATAATGAGGCAAAATTCCTCAAGCGATTAATGTTACAGTCTGCATAAATATATGTCACTGCGTCACTATGAAAGTTGACTAATTCATAGAACGAGCTTCCGTGTGTGTTTAAATTCAGCCTGAATGTACCATATTTAGATAGCGTATAACATTATTTTATATGATTTCTGTTTCTTGTAAAATGTTTCTGCATGTACGACGGTGACTTTACACACAAAAAAAGTTTACAGAGTAAATTTTGTACGGAGCAAATTGTATATATATAAAATAGGTGTAGTATCACCTCGTTTTAGAAGATAAGTTACACCTTTAATCTTACATTAACAAAAGATTAATATGTTAGTTTTTTTACTAATTGTTACTTGTTGTGACTAACATATTCTGGAGTTTTATCAACTTCATATTATCACTTTTAAGTGGTATAAATATTACTTGTCAAAGCTTATTGTTTCTGTAAAGGTAAGAGTTAACACGTACATATAACAAAAATCCCAAAAGAAAGGTGAAAAAATCCCTTACCACAAAATTAGATAACAAATCTAAATACGTATTTCGGCAACTAAGTTGCCATCTTCAGTAGAAACAAGTGAAGAGCAGTGTTAAACTTAGTGCTTTCGGCTAAGGTGAACCTTGGAAGATATGCTCTTCACCAAATCACTAGTGGAATAACACAGTGTTATTCCACTAGTGATTTGGTGAAGAGCATATCTTCCAAGGTTTACCTTAGCTCTTCACCAAATCACTAGTGGAATAACACAGTGTTATTCCACTAGTGATTTGGTGAAGAGCATATCTTCCAAGGTTTACCTTAGCCGAAAACACTAAGTTTAACATTGCTCTTCACTTGTTTCTACTGAAGATGGCAACTTAGTTGCCGAAATACGTATTTAGATTTGTTATCTAATTTTGTGGTAAGGGATTTTTTCACCTTTCTTTTGGGATTTTTGTTATAGTTTTCAAGCCACAGTCTCCACCCATCACAGGACGTACATATAGAAAACTGAAATACTGGAAATGTAGAGAAATTTATCTCAATTGGGTAATATTTTACCTTACTTCGTTAAATCTAACGTCAAGCAAAGTACAAAGTCACGTTTTATAGATACTTATTTCAGAAAATATGGTTAACTCTAAAGAAAAGAAAATAATTCATAATTTTAGAGCGAGTTAAATACTTTTCCGCACCTTTAGTAGCTGACAAATTGACTCTGAAAACGGAGTGATCATCAGGAAGCAACCGAAGTTGTTCCCTGGGGGCCGTTTGTTTCTGTGTATTCGAAACAGCTGACCAAATCTTGCACCGTCTTGTAAACGTCAAATGAGCTTGCCTTATTTATTAAACATGCATTTGAAAATACATCCTTTTTGACTGAAGAGTCACTGCACATTGACTGCTCAGTATTTGAAATTGTTCTTTTTTTTTCAAGTAGAAAAAAAGGAGGAATCATCTATGAAATTAGGTTAATTTTAGGGATTGCTTCAGTTTAAGATTGCATTACTCTTTCGGACTGGTTTCTAGTATTGTTGTATAGTGCTGATAATTAATCGTGTAATGACAACGTTACTTACGTACGCACTTTTAATTCACTTACTGATTTTAACTGAATAATTTACTGATTGTTACTACTTATTATTACCTATTAAACTCTCTACTTTTACATTGATCCCTTTATGCTTAAATTTTCATGCCCGGTCTCGCCTTGAGTCCGCCGGCTGTGCAAGTCAGCTGTCAAGCAAAAAGGCGAGCGTAGAATCGGTTAGTCGCGCTTGTTTGTCGTTACAATAATATTTTACCCCAGAATTTTTGTAGCTATTTGTTTGAGTGAAAGGTATGCAGGGTTCTCAGCAATGTGCGCAACAATTAAAGGATTTAAAACGGGTTTTTAATTGAGAATTTATTTCTATAAAACAAGTGCAACGAGAATTGTACAATGATAAAAAACATGTGATTGACAGAAATAAACAGAAATATACAATTGAGAATGTAAAAGCAATTTATTTGCCGTATGTCGGAGCGCTTTTAAATTAGGTCGCGATATATTAATTGCCCAATTTAAACAATATAATAAAACAAGTAAAATCTATATACCTAGACTAATCAAACGTGCGGGGGCGGTTATAAAGTACAAGTTGGTTCTGTGTCGTGCCAGAGGGTTTTGCCGGCACCGAAAGCACAGCTCGGAGGGTCGGGACAGTCTGCGTCGTGCCAGTAGCCTTGCCGGCACATCACATTGATTTTCTTCTTGCGCGACTCTCTGACAGTTTTTTTTCTCTTGTTATTCGTATGTATTCTGCAAATGTACTGGATATTACTGCCGCTACTGCAAACTCTTCCTTCATAAGGATTTTTTTTCTTTGGCAAAACTTGGAAACATGCTACTCTGCTTTCTCTCAGTTCATTTATTTAGCCTAATCGGAAAACTAATGGTGTAGCAATTTCATATGTTGACTTGGGACTGTGTCTCAAGTTCGGAGTGGATTTTTTTTAAAAAAAGTATGAACATACCAACCAACTCCCAAGTAAGGGGGGTGGTGTCCCAAGAATGGGCGCTCGAGTGTAACTAATATATGATTTTAAATATTGGTGAATGCAAATGGAAATATGTGCAACAAGGGAATCTCGACTTTTTGTACAATGCAGTCTAATAATTCTGTTCGTTTATTTACATACAACTTGTACTTTTCAGTTCATGTTTAGTTTCGAGGTTATATGAGTATAAACAAGATTAAATTTGGTTCATCGAGTAAATATATAGGAATTCATAAATACAAAATATTTATTATGAGTCATTAACACTAACATTAACAATAAATCAACGATGTCTGTGGATGTGAGAAATATACATATTTTGATTTGCTTGAACGAGTGTTACTTTAATTCAACGAATTTTATTGACACAGATACCATGAGAAAACATAAGAGATTAAGAAAAAAATTAATTTAAAGTTTTATATTTAAAAAATGAATTATAACCATTCCATAAATCCATAACAGTTATCCAAAAATATTTTTAGCATACATCAGCTACAATTACTTGTTTTATTACTATTCTGTTTTTAGTGAAAAAAATAAATTTAATAGAATCTGTTAAATTAAAAGAATACTAAATAATATAAGTGCGAAAATATGTCCTCCATAGTATACTACGTATCGTCTTATAAAAAAACCGAATGAGACAAATCGATTCTATGATTTGTTTGATTCGCTTTGAAATAGGTATTTTAAATGATTCTTTTTGAATCAAACAATAAATTATACGAATACTAATTTCACGGTGGCTTTGATATGCATACATTTTAAATAAAAGTATATTTGAAGAAATTTTTTCTGACAAATATGTGTCATGAGATTTTAAGTGGGATAGACGAGTAGTTGCTTCTCTTTCTAAGTTGCCGCTTCAACCGACGTCATAGGGATTCCTTTAATGTTCCGTAGCTCGTGTTGTGAGTATTAAATTCCATCACGTCGAGACTTTCCCTTTTAAATCCCGTTTTTCTCACACCTCCAACTTTACTTTTAAACTTCACACTAACAAAATAACAAAAAAGGAAAAGAAATATCAAAAAATATAAGTAGAGGAAAAGAGTGTGTCGTTTCTTTACCGAGATGAACATAAATGTAAAAAATGGTGATCCGTTTTACGTTATCCGCGCATTACCCTAACCGGTGACGCACGTGGAATAAAACACAAAGTATTTCGAGTCTTAACTTTAATTTACGATTCTCGGGCATTATTATTCGCAGAGGTTTGTCTTTGCGGGCATAAAGCGTAATTTTGTTTATTCCCGGCGGACAAAACTTCCTCGTAAATTTTAATAAAACTTATCCCGAAGGGGTTTAAAAATATATAAAGCGAATTTAGTATATCTCTATTTCGTGGCTAAATTATGGATGGATTTTCGTAACGAAGATCTTGATATTAAACTTGCTAATGCACACATTTTAAAAATTCATTAAACCCGCATTGAAAATGAAGTAATGAAAAGAACCATAACTACGCAACAAGATTTAAGAACGACTACAACATACCCTACTGTAGACTAACAAAAAACAACATAACTTACAACATTGTAAAAATTTACAACAAGTTACCCGACGAAATCAGAGCGGCAAAATCTATTATTTCTTATAAAAATAAAGTATTTCGCTTTGTATGTCAAGCAGAGCCATACACGGTCGAAGAATTTTTAAATTTAGATTAAAAATACTGATTTGTACCCTTTTTTGTGACGTTTTTTCTGTTTCCTTTGCATCAATGTTTATTTGTTGTACTTTGAAACATAAATAAAATTTATTTATTATTATTATTATTAAAAAAATACTAACAATTTTAATATCGATAGCTCGAAGTTTTGTTATAAAATAGTTGTTTTCTTTCTTTCCAGGAAAGATGTTCAAAAGCGCCGAATTACCTTGGCTAATCCAATTCTTCCAGATGTTCTACAACGACAAACCAGTCGATTGGTTACTGGGTGATTTGATATACACCAAAGTATGTAACGGCGATAAAAATTACGTACGTATTTCCATCTTGCATCTTGCTTGCTCTTGTATGTATAGCACTGTATAAACTTCTACAATACACCTTTACTTACACACCACATCAAAATCTCTCGGGTTGAACCAGGAAACCAAGTAGTAATGAATACCTATATGTATAGATCGTTATTTTGTTATTACATCTAGACGTTAGAAGTTTGTTATAATCATATTTTCTATTTCTGGAACAGATAGTCATATTTTACATGATATTCCAGTAAATTTCCGTTTTATTTAAAAAAAAATCATACACACTGCAGAAAAAAAAATATGTCAAATAATAATCAAATTACTTTGTCGTTTAATCTAGAATTCCATATTAAAAGTACAGTTAATGCTCTCAAAGATCGAAATTATATTGAATTAGATCATCAATTTTAGATATGTATTTCAATACCTCCTCCAAATAACGTCATTAAAACAGAACAGTCTGCAGGTTTTTGCCTGTGTTTATTAAGACTGGTTTACATACATATTCACTATAAATTATAGGTATATTTTTTTGAAATCACAGTATGTTGAGCACTAATTATAAAATGGAAAAAAAACGCAACAGAAAATATGGGATACCTCCTATTAGTGTCAATAGATTGTTCATGGAAAATTTTTCATGATCTATTCAGTGGCCCGCGCGTTAGATTTTTTCTTGTGGGGAGCAGTAAAAAATCAAGTGTACAAACATAGATATACAACAGTGGATGAGCGTCAGGAAAGAATTTCCAACATCATTGACGACATCGACAGTAGGACAATTTTAGGAGCTACTCGTAATGTTCACAGAAGATTGATAAAATGTATTCAAATGGAAGGAGGTGTCTTTGAACATTTAATTTGAGTAATTTTCTTGACTATTTTTGTATTTATTTTTATTTGGTTATTAAATTAAACGCTTTAATGAACGTGACGCTTTAATTTTCCATAGGTACATCAATTTCATGCCAACAAAGCAAAGATAAAGATTTCTCACATTTTTTTATAATAGTGTACTAAGACTTTTTTGTTCAGTTTGGAATTTTCATTTAAATTGCAAAAAAATATACAGGGCGTTCCATTAAAAAAAATAATTTTGGACGAATATCTAGAGAACGCGACGCTCAATTGTTTTTCTGTTTTCACAATTGTTAGCGCCATAAAAAATACAACTACTTTGTTCATTTGACCGATTCTGTACCTCCAAAGATAACAAAGTTATCAATAGTGCACACTTAAGTGTGGACACCCGGTATATTGGGTCTCTGATTTATCCTTTTTAATTAGACCTATAGTTTTTGAGATCGGTTTTTGTTTACGTAGCTATAAGCTGCTATCTGGGATTCACCGAGGCCAGCAGTAGAGCCCTTTTCGTCCACGCAATGTTGTCACTTCTACCTAAACCTGGTAACAACATTTTTAGTTCAAAGGGACAGCTGTATTTCTTATCATGGTTGAATTTCTTACTAAATTTTTTAAACTTTCTCCCGTATTTCCCTATACCTATCTCAAAGCGTTTTAGAGATTACCTAAATTAATTTCAATATTTTTCTTAGAAAATTTAAATACGCATATTAAATACGCTCTTTAGAGTAATTAAATTAAAAGTCATATCTCTGTACATGGTTTAAGGGAGCCTTGGACCAACTTGCTATGTTATTTGAATTTAGTTACATTATACAAGGCGTTCCTACGTTACTCGTAAGCCGCATGCTACTTTTCTTTTAATTATATATTTTTTTAAATAGAACATCCTGTATGTTAATCATTATTCGCAAATCCTGTTAATACTTTTCAAACATGTATGATGTTCCTATATCTATATCGCTGCGATTTTCAGCTACAAGCAATTATTTTAAAGTAGTCTCTCTGTCATTTATTTTTTATTTGATGTAGGCGATGAACGCGTGTCAATGACACTAGAGACACTTTTTCATTCGCATTTTATTGGGAAAAGTTTACCGTATACTAGTAAACAGCAGAAAGGAATTACAGAATCGAGTTGTTCAAGGGTTCGAAAATTTAGGTCGGAATGAAATTAGACACAAGTGCAGTTGAATCCCGAATTTTAAAATGCTTAGAAGTAAACGACCAACATTTCGCACAATTGTGAAAATGAAAACAAGAATTGTTTAACGTAATTTAATAAAGTTTCTATCTTAAACTCATTTAAACGTCATGTATAATGTTATTAAATAACATAGCAAGTTAGTCCAAGGTTCCGTTAGACCATGTGCAAAAATTGGACGTATAGTTATTCTAAAGAGCGAAAAACATTAATTCATATCTCCTAAACGCTTTGAGATAGATATAGATAAATAAGTGAAAAAGTTTTATGCAGTTTAATAAGGAATTCAACCAAGATAAGAAAAACAATTCCAATGCAATAACGAAATTATTACCAGGTTTATGTAGAACCGGCAACACCGCATAGATGAAAATATCCGCCTTGGACATCCGTTAGACAATTATTTACCTGAGAAATATTCAAATTTGGTAGCACAGCAACACCGATTTGGTCTAATCAACCAAAATACATACAAGCCTCTACCACTTCCGGTGTTGATATAAATTTTTCTATTATATTTCTTAAAATTCATTAGTTTTCAAGATATTTCAAATCAGTCTTTAAATAACTGTTAGTACAAACATACGCACTCTGATTTTTAATCTACCTGGGATGCTCCAAGATTTAAGGTAAATGCATCAAGGTTGTATCTTATATACAGTGTGCATGAAAACGAAAATTAAACAAGAAACTATTTGGTTTCCTCATTTTACACCGAAAATCTACTATAAATCTCTATACCTATATCTAAGTCTTTCCTACTTATATTAAGGAAGATTATATTAGCCGTGGCCGAGATGACATAAAAACAATTGCAGTAGAACTGTTAATATTAAGTAAACAAGAATGACAGCACGCCTGATACTAATTTTAAAACCGGGTTTTCTTTGCATTTCATTTCAAATATTCATACTAAACATATCAATCAAGTAATAATATTCATAGTTATTTATTTATAAAAAAAAATCTACTTTATAATTTAGAGTTATAGTGCAATAAATATAAAACAAGTTATTTATTTGAAGATTCGAACAAATCAAATTATTATCTTTTAAAGTTATTGTTCTTAAATTCCTACTCTCCATAATCGAACTAATAGACATTATTAGGGCTGTTCATAGAAGAATCACCAATCAGAGCCAACCTTATACTAAGAAATCAGTCAGGAAACTGCTTCGGATTTGTTTTAGCCAATCAAATCGCGTCTTACTAGTTTGTGATTCTTCTATGAACAGGCCTGTTATTTTCTTTCTCTTCCTCTTTATTGAGCTGCTTAAATGGATGCAGACACATATTACAATGCTTTTTTTAATAAAACACCGTTAATAACATGATGAAATAGTTGAAATTTATTAGTGCAGGAATATAATAATTTAAAAATGTATATTACACATCGGCATTGCCAATAATGCAACGAAATTTTCTAAATTTCAGCTTTTGTTGCGTTTCTTGTTATTTTGTACTGCGTCATCCCATTTATACTGTAGTTCATTTAACGTCCAATATTTTTAAACAAATAAATTACTTATTGACCAAATTTACAGGACCATTGTAAAAAAGAGAAAGCGGAGCGATGGATTCACTATCGACCATCACTTTTTCAACACATCGGAACACATTCGTCCTTGAAGGGCAAGGTACAAAAACTAAAGGTAATTATAAAATCTTTTCCACAAAATACTAACGAAGAGCCGTGCAATGTTATAAGGAGAAAACGATACTCGAAAGAAACTTTTAGATTTTACCGAAAAATTCCCACACTGTTTAGCGCGCGAACTTTTTCTCCAATCTAGTTGTTTACCGGGAACCCAAGTTGGGAAATTCCCGGACAAAACTTTCAGATTCGATTCAATCAGGTTCGAAGCTCGCGAAGTTGGTCTGTTGTACTTTTCTCCCGCTCCTTTATTTCGCATCAAAGTTGACGAAGACCCGCTCACTAGAAGTAGGAATGAAGCGGGAAGAAATGATAAACATCCGCCGCTCGGAAAAGTATTTCCCAATTTGAAGTTGAGTGGTTATGAAGTGACGGCTGAGACGTATAGCCTCGACTTTGTCGGATTGGATTCGGCGGAAGTTTAAATACGTTTATCGTGGAAATTATCGGCGAAATGTCAGTAACTGAACGTATATGAATAGCATTTGGAAGAGAGAATCAATTATTTTTGTATGAAAAGCTATTCAGAATTTTAAATTTTACTTCCGCAACGCTTTCGTCATAATCAACAACATTCAACTCCATGTTTTAATTGCGTTTTTAGGTTTCCGGTTTTCAAACTTTTTCAGTTTTTTTCTGCGATTCTGAATATAAAGCACCACTTCAGTTGGCCACCCCTTTCAAAAAAAAAATTGAATTTAATTTTCCAATAATCGTTTCAACGCACAGGTATTGTTGACCTTGTGGATTAAATGTTCATTTAACACAAATTCTAGATAAAGCCAGGTTCAAGGCATATTTAGTTAAAAGGATTTATGTATCAGCTGGGGAACCGTTGCTGTGCGGTACACCCCGTTAATAACATTTTTCTCAAACAACATCACATCATTACATTTTCTCAAAGTGACTCTGAATTAGTATTTTTATTATAAAACCGCTACAATTAATACATCTTTGTGAAGACACACAAAAGAGAAATATTATAAATTTTAAAGCAATTGTAAAGTACTAGTTATTTGTATCACTAGGCCAGAAACTATAGTTTTGCGAGTGTGAGTACGGTTTGTGGGGCCGAGGCAAAGCCGAGGTCCCACAAGTGCGAATACTCGCAAAAGAGTTTCTGGCCGTGTGTTACACATTATTTTTTGGGCCCACAAATCTTAATTTTGTTGTAAATAATAAAAAAAATCAACGCTAGGGAGTTAACAGTACAGATTGGCAATACATATTAGGTATTAATTTTGAATTAGAAATTAAGGTTAAAATACCTTAGTGTTCTGACGTTTTAATTTTCTTGTTAGTTTTGAAACATATTCATCAATAAAATAAGGACAATGGAGACCTCAGCTCATATTACAGAGGTTGTGTGTGAAGTTATTAACCATTTATTATATGCAAAATCTTCTGAAAATAGAATTGGAAAGGATATGAATTAATTAAGAGATTGTGTAACAAGAATTCTGTCATCTGTCATCGAATCTATAATTAATCACAGAAATGTCAGTAATTCGAATATAGTGTTGCCAATCATTAGTGGTCTTTTTGCCGGCCTAGATTTAAAGTAATGCAAAATCAGTGTTTCTGGACGGAGGCGCAAAAAATAAATTGTAGAACATATAAGGACGAACACAACTTCTATTAAAAATTTCTACAAAATTCTTGATTGCAATAAAATTCGCAATTTCGTTATACAATTTATGTTGACATACCTTATATATTAAAGTAGCATAACATACTGGTCACTTGTTGCAAATAGTACGTTTATCTTAGTGGTAAAAATCGCAACCCATCTAGTAAAATATTATAAACTCCTGTAGTAAATTTTGTCAATAAGATTTAGCATACAAATAAATTTATTTGCCCGTGACTGCCCGCGAATTGCCGTCGCATTAATTGCGGAGTACCGGTGTGGAAGCATCTCGTAATTCTCGTACTGTGGGCGATTGTCAACCACGGTACATTTTATAGGATATTAATCCAGCGTAAGTATCAAATAGATATTCCATAGCTGCGCTTACCAAACACAATTTACATTGAGTAAGAATTCCGACGGTTGTGAACTAAGCGTAGTCATATTTGCGACAATTTCTGTAATATCACATATCTATGTATGTATTTTCTGTTTGAGAGCATCAGTGTTGCCTGGTTTTGTTGCATTCACTTTATTTTTTCCCATAAAAAAAAAATCCAAAGGTGAAAGATCTGGCGATCTACTTGGCCATTGAATTGCGCCTTTCCAGTCTATCCTTTTATTAGGAAAGGTCTCATTTAAATAGTTTCTTGCAAATACAGCAAACTGGGGTGTTGCCCTATCTTGCTGAAACCAAATATTTTCACTTGGTAAGGTCGGATCTATCGCATTGGGACGTAAATTTGCCAGAACCAGAGATAACCTAGCCATAACAGGAACAACGTAATTTCTAACGAGTTACCGCAAATTCAAATCAATAAAAATTGGACTAATTATATAGTCACCGATTATGTAGATGTTCACCTTTTGGGGATATTGCGTATGTGTCTCATGCATCCAATGAGGATTCTCTGCTGACCAATTCCTACAGTTCTGACGACTTACTTCTGCATTCAACATAAAAGTTGATTCATCCGAAAAAGAACAAGACAGAATTAAGGGTTACCTCAGTTCTGTTCAGTTTATTCATTAATTTTTCGCAGAACTGTAGAAACATCACCTTATAGGAATGAAGTTTTTGTTGATGGAAACATTTTAAAACATTTGGATGGCTAACGTTAATTTCTAGAACTATTTTGCGTGAACTTAATGTTGGATTCTCTACAACACTTAATAAAATGTCTACATTCACATCGCCTTCCATAAAATGGGGTTTTCTTTTTATCGGGCGAACATGTTCAAGTTCTCTAAAATGTGAATGTATTTTGGAAACGGTTGCTTGTGAAATACTTATTGGGCAACTGAGGATACTTCTAATTAAAGATATCAGTAACTTCACTTGACTACACTTATCTCGTAACCGATCATCATCAAAATTTCTTTACCATGAACATCTGTTAAATTTTGCATTGTTTATTAAGGACAGAATGTCTTTTAAAAGGAGATAATTAGGTTTCTATCCTTGTAGACAATAATGTCATACTGACTTTATTTTATTGTTTCGTTGCCTAGGTTATTTTTTTGGTGCAATAAATAAAATTCATATTTTTATCATTATTCCTACTCTGGTATATACACACCTCCTCATACTACGATCTAAGAAAGTTTCTACAGAAATTCTTTTAGCCACAGCATCACAGTGTTCTTTCAGAACGAGATTTTGATGCAGTATATTACAAAGAACGTAGTTGGTAGTTTACGACACTGTGATGTTTTGTTTTGTACCTTATATTTTTTATTAAATCTTTCATTTCAGCGTAATACTTTATGACTAATTGAGTATTCTACTACCGTAATAAAGAACGAGCGTTGTCGAGCCCTATAAAATATTAACGAAGAAGAATCATTGTTTCAAAGAAACAAAGGCAATAAAACATTATTGCAACAACTTAAACCAGTCGCTGAAACGCACCAAACAAGTTGTAATATCACAGAGACAAATCGACATGGCATAATTTTTTCCTATTTAACAGTATTTATTCATTCGCCGCTCATAAAGACGGAATAATCGCACGTACAATTCCACTTAGCGGTAATTAATTGTGCACGTTTGCAGCATGGCCGACGTTTCGGTACATAATTAATATGTTAGTCAATCGATGTGATTATGTACGATTCCGGAGAGGCGAATCTAATTTGGTTAATGGCCCGTGAAACTGGAGCATATCGTTAAACTTCACCGCGAACATACCACGTTATTACCCGACGCTCTCAAAAACTTTTATTACTTGAGTTAATAACCCGAAAATTTATGATATTAGGGACGACCTTTTCACCCTTTAACGTTGATGGCGCTGTCAAAAAAGGTGCCCATGCATTGCCATCCTATCTATCTTATATTTAACCTGGAAATTTTTAACATTTATTGCAAGAGAGGAAAAAGGTCATCTATTCCCCAATTTAGCTTTCCTTTACGACAGAGGCGAACTAAAGTAGCGACTCCCACCGACTATTTACGTAACTGCAAACTAGTATACACGTTAATGAGTATATAGGGAGTCTGTTAATGTTTCTACGGTTGCACTAAAAGCTCCTCCAAGCGCACCACTTCACTACATAACGCGGTCGTCAGGTATGTAATATTCACTCGGCATAATGCGGACACGCTGAGAGGACCTGATTAATGCGTATAATTGTGTTATCTCGCCCGTAATACGGAGTCTGGCTGAAATTAAATAATTCACTCGACAACACGGGTCTGATGGTAATTTATAAAGTCCCCCAGATCTGCGTTAGTGCCGTTTCTCTCTAGGCTGTGGTGCACGTTTTGTACGTATGCTCTCGAGCTATTTCATAGCACGGTAGAACCTACGTTGCAGTTCATTAATAAGTGAATTCCCAGCGCTCCATGTTTTGATTGTGCAATATACTTTAACGGCAGGCACGTACAATTCTGAAATTCATCTGTGACGTTGAAAAAGGGTTTGTGAATATCATGCCCGTGTTTGCATTAAGTCTTTTTTAAAAATAAGAGAATGAACTAGACAAATGATTCGTGACAACACAAATTCGCGACCGCCGCCGTCCAGTATACTGGGCGTACGGTTTCTTTCCATGTGAACCGCGTCTTATTTTCTGCATTCAAATACATTCGTAGCTTATTGTGGTTTCCGTGGCTTAGCTATTTACTGATGGTCCATCCAACCATTACGAATGAAGAAATCTGTAGTGAAATGCTCGCATTATATTTGCTAATGAGTAATAGGTGGCGTAAGTGAATCGTAATGAGATACTAAATAATTATGCATAGGGGCTTTTCCCGAACTTACTGTGCATTCTGTGTGCGCTTAATTGAACAAACGAACTAAAACTGAAAAAATGAGTGTTGTTAGTGATAAATCAGTTGCAGTAATGTGTGCAAATATTAGTATTATTGTAAAATATTGTTGATATAGGTGTAGTGGTATCAATACCCGCAAGAGAAAGCTAAATTCTTCCCAAATGCTTACACGGGCGAAGTTAGAATACTATACTAACCATCTGTCAGATATCGAGAGCGAGGTAGATGACGAGGCTACCAGGCAACCGGCACATTCAGATGAAGATACTCTACAATCTGATGATGTTACGGCAACCGATTAAAATTTACGTCGGGATTCTCCAGAAGAAAGTAGCGACGAGGGCTGGACAGACACAGAATAGAACCGTTTAGATGTACCCTTTACTTGGAATCCCTCTATTTCACATTAATACTTTGAGTTATTCTTTGACGAAAAAATGCTGAGGAAAGTGGAGGATGAAACGAATAGAAGAGCTCACCACAACTTCTAAAATGCACCTGTAGCCACACGAGGAAAGAAACCTAAAAAATGGACCAATATTATTCAAAAGGAAATGAAGAAGTTTTTGGGACTTTGCTGCTTGGCCCGATTATATAACCAGTGGAGTACAGATCGACTGTACCTTCATCTTAGTTTTGGTAAAACCATGTCAAAGAATAAATTTATGGAAATATTGCTATACAATTCGCTTTGTCAACCATGACGTTGTAGAGAATCTAAACGGTTGTATAAAATAAAACCATCTTAGTAAATAAGATTGTAAAGCCCATGAAGTCGCTTGGAGAGATCACTTACAATTCAGATAATATATAAGAAATAAAAGCCATAAGTATGGAATCAAAGTTTATGAACTTGCCACATTCGCCGGTTTTATTCTAAATGTAATTGTTTATATTCGAAAACGGACACTGCTGGGGGAAAATGAAGGTTCACACACATCGAAAGTTGTTAAGGAGCTGCTGAAAGACTACATGAATAAAAAGTATGAAATCTACTAGGACATCTACTACACCAGCGTACCTTCGGCAAAAGATTTGTTGAAGGAACACACTCTGATAGTTGAGACATTGCGGAAACGTAGGAAAGGCAATCCTACGGAATTGTTGAAAAATAAATTGAAAAAAGGAGTCTCCGCTTGGAAAAGAAAAGGACCCATATTAGTAACCAGATGGGAGCACAAGAGGTTAGTAACAATGATATCCACCAAACATAAACATGAAATGAAAGAAATTCAGGATAAAAGAGGATTCAGAAAAAAATAGCAAATGTGTGCTGGACTAGCATCCCTATATGTCTGGCATTGATAGAGCCGATCAGAATGCATCACTCTGTGGTGATGCAGTCTTTTTGACAGTGTAATAAATTGGCTTGTAATTCTGTCAATAAATAGAATTATTATTATTATTATTATCAAATGATGGTATATTATTCTACAACATGAAAGACAATCAGGTGGCACGCATTCTACATGTACACGAAAAGAGACTAAAGACAATAGACAATTAGAAATTTAGGGAACAGGTAATAAAGGGGCTTATAGACAGGCATTGTAACAAGAGAAGACGCCTAACTTTCATTACTTGGAACCGGTACCAGCTACTGAAAAAAGTAAATCTGCCATGAAACGCTGTAGAATGTGTTCCAATAATACTCGTAAAATAATAAAAAAGTCAAGGTACCACTGCCAAAAATGCTCATCGTCGCCTGGCTTATGTATTTATCCATGCTTCAAATTGTGAGACGAGGAGAAGAAAGACATTCTTCCTTAGTAGGTTCTCAGTCCACAGTTATTATATTTTGTGTCTACGACTTTTGTATTTAGTTTCCTTCATATATTCCGTTCAATAAACATGTTTCTTACTAATTGTAGAGTAAAAAACAAATGAATAAGAGTATCTCTAGTTCTGACAGTGATCGAACATCTTCGTATAACTTCGTAACATACAAACAATTGTTACATACCCTATGGTAACATCCTAACCGGAAACATTCGGCTGTAACACCACTGCAATGCTCTGTCGCAATTCCTCTTGCAAGCAAAGTACGTCTCAAGCACATTTCTCTGTTTGACCATAACCTATTATAATCAGAAACCAAACCAATAACTAAACAAATTGAATAAATAACGAAATAGTAAAAACATTAAAAATTGAAAAATTGCAAGTAACGGAACTAATAAATGCACTAATTAATAAATTATATTATAGAGCAAGATATACAAACTGTCAAACAAACCCATTTGCTATAGCAACGCATTAACACAGTCAACAAGCTCTACACAAGAACAGTATCTCCGTCTTAAACTAAAATCCACCGTAACCTTGTTAATAACCATTTTACGATAGTGTATTGAAAAATATACAGCGTGTTCATTTTATGAAAATGTGTAATTTGTAATTATCTCATAAACGCGTAGCACAATTGTTCTTTCCTTCATTGTATTTTAATTACCACTTTCTGTTATTATTTAGCATTACAGAGAATACTGTTTATTGCAAAAAAAGGTATAACATTTTACCCTGTTTATCTGATCTCTTTATACTAAATAAGTCTAAACTTTCACGGATGGTGTCGTGTTTTCGGGCTAGTAAGTTATTAAATTTGTAAAAGTCAACGTTTTGCCAAATACTGCGACTGACATCTTCAAGATGATGTTGCAAGTACCCTAGTCGATTAATGAATGGTAAAAATTCCAAAATAGTGACCTAGATTGTATCTTATAAAGCACTAAAGAGCACATACTGTACATCCACTTGAACTATTTAAATAGTCAATTCATCATTAAATAACTTTTTTTCAAGATTGTTGTGACAATAAAATGGCAATTCCTGCCACATAATAGTTAACTACTGTATCTATTTTATTTTATGTACGGATATCCCCAATTTCCGCAAAATTTTAAAAACTCTAACTATAACTACAGACAACCAGAAAGTTAATACCTCAAACTAGCCAGGCAACAATTAAGACTTCAAATTAACTCGTCAACAAGACAAACTTACCCCAATCCGCTTTTGTCGGAATATTTTCTCGTACTTTAGTAGCCCCAGTTTCTCCAGTGGCAACGCGTTCCCAGTCACAAACCGCACAAGGTAAGGACTTGGATCAACTTTAAATTAGAAAATTCTACAGAGGCCTGCATCGTAATGAGAAAAGTTCCTCCACCATCTCACCGGCTCTCATTAACGTGTGCTGCTCTGGTAGGCTCTGGGAACCGATCCTGGGTAACTCCTAACTAGAATGAATTCGGGTCGGTTGTTTTAATTGCCGCAAACAGGCCGGTCACTGTTTTAATGAAAACAAAGCCGGTGTTCTACTTCCTCTTTGGTAACAAGAGTACGTTCTAGGTGTGGAAGTAACTAATTTATTTGATTCACTGTTTTAGTCGGTTTTAATTAATTGAACAGGAAGAGAGAAACCAGTCTTTGTATTAGTTAAAGCTTTTGGAATGTTTCGTATAGTTGTCATCTGTATATCAATAGCGTTTAAAAATACCAGTAAGAGTTTTTGCTTCATTAAATTTCTTTCGGTTATGGGCACATTTGCTGACAAAGAAAGCCCAGCAGGTGTTAAGTTCAGAATTTTATGAAACTTGGTAGAAATCTAGTGCTTGTTTAGATATTCAAGAGAAATTGTTCCTATTAGAGGAAATTTATTTTGAAGGGGTGAAACATCCTTTCAATTTGTTTGATTAATTTTTTTTCCTATGTATTTATCATCTGTCAAAAGAGCACAGTTATGCATCGCAACTAGGGGTGGCCATTTAACTCACATTCATCATTAAGCATTACATTTCTTACGTATTTCATTCCCTGTATATTTGCTACCATCTTATTACAAATATTCCCCATCGTGCAAGAGTTGCGTTTTAGTGCAACACCATGTATATTCCGTAGTACCTTGTTAAGAAGGAACTTTTGAATGAATGAAGTAACTTTTATATTTAAACAACGCCACTATTTCTTACCGTTCGAGAATTATATAGAAAGAATTGAAAATTAATTCATTTTCAAAGGGATGTTTCACCCTTTCAAAACGAATTTCTCCTAATAAAAAAAAATTCTTACATATCTAAAAATACTCCACAACGAATTCTAAATCTAATATCTGGAAGACCTTTCCGTGTGAATACTACAAAATAAATTTCAATTTTCCGACCTCACATTGTCATAACTTGATCTCCTTTATGTTTTCCGCCTTTTACAGGACAAACACTTCGGCAAGGTGGTCTTATTCTACCCTCATACGAATCCCGAAGCAGACGTCCTCTCCGGAATCAAGTGCTACAAACAGTACACACTGAAACGGGCCTACCAGGGCGAGACGTTCTTCTGGGGATTGCTACCCCAGGTCGGCGATCAATTGTCGTTTAAATTTAAGAAACCGCTGGCCCTCAGGAGGTGAGTATCCCCGTTGCGGGAGACGACCGAGATCTACTGAATTGCCTGATGTCGTTTCAACGGTTGTCCTGCTTTCTTGTCTCCTTTTGTGTCTATGTCTGTTTCTTTCGTAGATATTTGTTTCGAAGCGGGAACGCGGAGCATCCCTCGGACAAGTTTTACAATACTACGGTGGAAGTATCGTTGGCAGATAGCAGTCAGACTAGCGCCTCGCACAATGTCACTTCAGACGGGTTTATTGTCATAGGTGAGTTTTCTTTCGCCATTGTTGTGTACTCTTTACGCGAAGTTTGATTGAAAGCATAATAGCTATTGAATTGTGTGAAATTGAAAAATTATCCAGACATTATTAAGTAAAAGTGTGCAACTAAACCTCCGATGTCAATATTTAGGAAAATAAATTATATCGACAAGCATCTGGAGCTAAAGCGTTGGATGCTTTTGTAGATATGTATAAAACATAATAAATATACAGAGCAATTGAAAATTATTAAAAAAATTCAAATGTTCTCTTTTGGTCTTCTTCTCTAGACCTCTTTAGGTTTCTTCTCCTTCTTTTTCTTACTTTTCTTACAGTTATAAAAACTATTGACATACACATATTCATTTGTTACATGGTGCACAGACTTGGCCCTGGCGGTAGCCAAGTGAGTTTAAAAATGATTGTTCAACTGATAATCACAGACGAATGACATTAAATTTCTTGTGTTTTCAAAAAAAACTGTTATTAGTTTTATATTTTATAATTTGATACTCTATTATATTTACTAATTGGTGGCTTTGTTTAATTGGATAGCGTTTATGTTCTAAATGAAAAATAAAGTTGTAATCAAAGACTCAATCTTCCGTGGGGCATCCTGTACATTTTTTAATCGCGTATGATAGCTGCTATTATGTATTATTGATTTTACCGTCATTTTTGTTACATGCTGTATAGTAATATCTAAATATTTCAAATAACTTTAGTCTTTCATTTGTACAGAATATCAAGTCAAAGCATTTGTCTGAATCTTTCTTTTTATTATATAAGCATTCTTTATTTCTACCTATTTTTTAAACATCCATTGCATGAGCGTAATAACAACGCCTTTCAGGTCAAAGACTTTAACTAATTTGCATTAACAACCGCTGTTTAAGGCTGTTTTGCAGTAACTACTTATGTAGATTACCAAACTAACAACCAATAATATTCCAAACATATTATTTGTCGGCACTGCTACGCTAATATCATGAGGCACGCGATATTTTAATTTGAGTATCCTTGGTACAGAACTCGTTTCATAAATTAATTAATTTAGTTAGCGTTTAACTTTTTTTGTTTTGCAAATTAAGTAACTTAGGCTATGACCAGCTGATATTTCAATGTTATGGAAGCGTCCGAATGGTGTTTCAGAAACTCTTAAAGTATTTGTGAACAAATACACTATTATCTTTCAATTGAAACGCAGCTATTTAACGAGAAACATTTTAAAATTCAAATTTCTCTGTGGTGGTTTCACCTTAAAGCGTCACGAACAAAGCTGAATTAAATGAAGCGACTAACTTTTCCATTAAGCGAAAACAGGGAGTCACAAAAGTACAAACACACAAAGGGTACGAAAAGAGGGTAGCACACCGCGTGACGAGGCCAAAAGTAGAGAAGCTGGCGGCAATAACATTGCTGTCATAAGCGCCACAAAAGATTCCTGAAATTGATGCATGTGTACATGTGTACAATATACAATATGTATGTATAATATAAATGTATCTTCGCTTCAGAGAAAAATACAACGGACCACACAGTTTTTGAGCGTCTGCACAAAATTAGTTTTAGATATTTCCGACGAGTAGATATTTGTGCAACCCAAATACTACTTTTTCTGCTTTCTACGGTTTGGACAAGAAACACATGGGAAATTCAATTCAAGATTTTATATAATATAATGCTGGGGACTGAATCATCTTCATATTGTATTAATGTAAAGAATAGTTGTAGAGAATTGTCTATTAACAGTGACGGGTAAGGACAGAATAATCATATCTACCTTATGTTCAAAATGATTGAATTATTTAAAGCAGTATATAAGTGAATCGCCAGAGCGTAGTCAAAACGCAGTTTTGGCATGGTTCGCGTTGCCCTACTTAACGGTATTATTCTAAAACTACTGAATATATTTACAAACACTTATTTACATACTTATTCTATTTGGAGTGTCATGAGGAAAAGGCACTACAGCACTGTCTTGATCATTTGAACAGCATCAATCCACGGATACAGTTCACCATGGAGACAGAGCTAAACAATTAGCTTTCATTTCTGGACGTCCTTGTAAAAAAAAAAAAACGGACGACAGCAAGTTGGGTCACACAGTTTTCAGAAAACCGACACATATGTATAGATCGGTATTTGCACAGTGACTCCAACAATCATCCCCGACAAAAACTAGGGATATATATTATTATAGTCTAAGAGCTACACAAATTTCTATGTGACTCAATGTCGTCATGATTTCCATTTAAGTATTTGTGTGCGTGAAGTAGTAGAAGGGCGAGAGGTGCCCGTCTGCCAAACAAACGCTAGGGCGTTACTGTACTCGAGTTTACTAGTACTGTACTCGTAAAATCTTTTTCTGTATCAGAACAACTCTATTTAGGTCACTCACCCCAAACAACGATGCCATATTTTATGTTTGCGTAGCAGCAACCATAATACACAGCCGAAGCACATGCAAACTTACCATATCTCTAAGTCGACGAATCGCGAAGCAATAACTACATAGTTTTTTGCAAAGTACATTAATGTGATCTTTCCATTTTAAACTTTCGTCGACTGTAAGACCCAGCAGCTTAACGCAAGTGCGGACAGGATACTCGCAGTTATTAATATTCACAGTTTGAAATTTGCTGCTTCTGAAGAAGATGACATTTGATTTATGGTGATTAATTTTAAGATTATTAGTGGTTAACCACTCCTCAATTGTGTTTAGATAAGCACTGCCGTAATGGATAACTTCATCTAGTGTACTATCAGTTATTAAAAAAGTAGTATCGTCAGCGTAATTTATTGTTAGGGAGTTATTTATGGCAGAGATTATAAGTATCATTGAAGTAGACAATAAATAGTAAAGGACCTAGTATGCTACCTTGGGTGGGCCTTTTGTTATAACCTTATTATCTGAAAGAGCAGTTTTATTTTTAATTTTAAGATGCACTTTTTGTTGACGATTAGTTAGATAGGAAGAAAACCAAGGTAAAGGGGTACCTTTTATTCCATAGTGCTCAAGTTTCCGTAAAAGTATTGAATGATCTATAGTATCAAACGCTTTTGAAAGATCTAATAATAAAGTAACCGTAGGTTATTTGTTTGTTTTCCAATGCGGTTAATATTCCGCAAAAAAACGCAAATGCGTTAAATAGGCCGTTTGGCGTAAGTAACGATGGTTATGATTATTTCAACATAGCAACAACGACAAGATGAAATGTAAGTATTGAAATAGAGCTCTGTTGGTAGCAGTAATACTCAGCAGTGGGGGCCCTAATAGTTCCCCAATCCGTAATAAAGGAGTGGCACTCCTCTAGTTGCTGGCGAAACGTCAGGTCTGAGAAGAACCTACCGACCACCTAGCAAAGCTACCCGGAAAACACAATTTATTTACTCAAAATTATTATTTATAATACAATTTTTACTTCACACAAAACTTAATCTCATCATGCAAGTCGCTCAACTTAATCTACCTCGTTAATTTAGTAAATTAGTGCCTAAATCGCGCTCCCAAGATTAGGGCGAACTTCTTCCCAGGGGATAATCAAGCTAATTCCTAGATGCAATCAATGCACACACACCTACAACCTACACGTTATCAGACGACTAGCATGCAAATCGTGTCGCAGTTCCAGGAAATTACAATTTATTCCGAATTCGTGGCGAATTTTCCGCATTCGGCTTCGCCTATCTGATCACTTATGAAATTATCCTTATTACGGTGTTTCCGTTGACGCGTCCTCGCCGGTCCACGCTTTTAGTCGCGCTTAAATTAGGACAGCTCAATGCGACGGGCTTCGCGCACGCTACGATCCTAATAGATTAATTATGATTGATAGATAAATTCACTTATATACCTACGAGTTAATTATGTTAACGCCGACTTCCCGGCTTTTAACCGAATTAGACGGTCCAAAAAATTAGCCTTAATATACGCTCGCGTACGAATTGCACAACTCTCTGTTACGGTATTTGATGTTTTGCATCTGCTTTTATACATGCGGAGAGATTCTTGCAGTGAATAAACTCGGGACAGAAATTTTACAGGTATAAAAGGTAGATTACAGTAAAATTTATGACAAAAAGTTAGAAGTTCTCATTGTTGGTTTATATTTTCTATTCCTTTCGTTTTATTCGTAGTTATGCAGTTGCTAAGGTAGATTATATTGGGTATTGTTCTCTTGCGGAAACTTTATTCTGTAGTAACTTCCTATCTCTTACTTCGGCACACTGTAATACTTAATTTATCTACGTAGTTTCAGCGCGGTATATATTTTTCTATATAGTTAGATAGCGTTTGATTGTGTGGATTATTGTACCCTGTTAGAGAAAACAAAGCGTTTGGCATAAGGAGAGTACTTGCGTTTGTAAGGTACAAATTATTTTTATGTGACGGAGTGCAGTAGTTCAAATAAAATAAAAATAAATGTGGGAGTGCCTCAGGGATCGGTATTTGACATAGTATCTATTATTTTTAAATTATTTACATAATATCTAACCTTTCCTGTTTTTCCAATTAAATGTTAACTTTAACTGTTTATTAATTCTAAAGTTTGATACAGTAACCTGCGGAGGGAGGCGAATATTCGTCTTTCTTCGATAGGAGTATTGCTTATTACTTATTACCGGGAGACTTTCGTGAAAACGGAAAAATAGCGCAGAAGCCACTAAGCGACGCCGCAGATGAAGTTACCTGCACCTGCTATGATCGGTGAGCTAATCACTTCAAAGCACTTGCGCTTGCACACACCAAATGGAGCGGCAATATAAATTTAGTCTTAGAAATACATACACATATATGCCAACTTTAGTATATATTTCATGCATGCCGTATCAACATTGTTATTTATTTTTATTAAATTATTAAAGCTTATATTTTATTAGAGTACTCCTGTACAGGATAATGAAATACCTACCTTTAGTTATATATTTGTATTTGTTTATCGCCGACATTGTTTTGTCTGTTTGCTTTAAATTTCCGGTCAGAAACAGCAATACGCGTCAACCCACGGATATTACCCGAAATAAAAATATTGCGACGAAGCTATAACTTTTTTTTTTGGGCGGCGAATTAATTCCAGAATCAAACGATCAATAAATAACTTGGAGTCCATTTTTAAGTAATATGTTTTTTTTTTTCAATCCATCCGGTTGTCGAGTGGAATTACGAAGAACGTTGCCATAAATCCCGAAATGAAATCGAGCCATTTAATTGAATTACTTAATCGAATATAAATTAAGCGAATATCCTGGGCGTTTGCAGTGCGTCGTTCGTACCTAGCAAGAGAGAAAGAGAATCGTAATTGGGAATCGACACTTTGTGTTGCCCGTAATTTAAATCGTTAATTAAAGGTGGTGCTGGTAATGCATGCGATTCCTTTGATCTTATCTGCGTATATGCAGATAATTGGGCGTGATTGCACTAGACTTTTATTTACTATATTTCATAGGATTATTTCGAATATCCATACGTCCTTTATAGTGTTCTATGTGAAAGGAAATTATGCAGATTTATTCATTATGGTTTAAATGTATGATATCATCGGTGCTTTTGGAAATAATTAAAGAGTCAATGAACTATTTGGGCAAAAAAGTTGACATCTTTGTATTAACGCTTTTCTATCAGCAGAAGATGTTATAAACAAGTTGGATATAATGAAACTGGAACTATTGCTTTTCTTTAATCGATGTTGCAGCGTTTTTTAGGATAATCCTAAAAGAATCCTTATAGCTCTAACTGATCTAAATTGTTCATAATAAATAAATTCCTATTCTCACTGCGTCACCGTGAGTACAAATCCATTTTCATCGCTGTCGCATCTTAAGCTTAGATGTGCGCCTCCTAGGGGACACAAGCCAAACTCTCAATTCACGAAGCGATCATAACATAAACCGGTAATGGAGTCGCGGATCCAACTCGGACGATTCACGGCGATTCAGTCGCGCTAAATGGCTCGTGTAAAGCAAGTACACACGACTGCGAGTGTAGTAATACCAGAAATTGAGTTAGACCGGCTTAGACTGCGATCGCTTCGTGAGTTCAGAGTTTGGCTTGTAGGTTATTATGAATATAGCTGGAGGTGCGATAGCGGTGAAAGTAAGTTTGCTCTCTAAGTGACGTTGATGACGCCTCGTAGGCTGAAACTCTAGTCCGTCTCTAATGCTATTCCTCTCTCATTATTTTTCTTGGTGTGGTGACGTCCAACAATAGACCATGAACCCGGCAATGATGGAATTTTCCGGTTAATTGCATTTGGACATTTTTTTCTTTGATGCTTTCACCCCACAATAGTTACTTGTGCTCCAAAATAAACAATTTGCATATTTTTTTTTCCAATAATATCCATATTATCAATATAATCCAGTGGTGTATAGAAGACGCTGCTTGACGCAGACTATTTAAATTAAACTCCAATAATCATTGTCCATACTATATACCATGGATGCACAGACTTATTAAGACTAGGGGCCACTCGGGCAAATCATGAACTGATGGCGGGCCGCCAGAAGTATAGGTAATTAAAGACAATAAAGAATTGATAATAATGTATTAAAATTGAAAAAGAATTTATTAATTTGAAGCGTGGCACTGCATAGTGCTTACGAGCTTTTTTATATTTGGCTGAAATTTACTTGTAGCAACACGTAAAACTGCTTCCAAACTTTCATTTGCAATGCGTTTCATTCATGAACTGCCGCGGTATTTGAATGATTTTCATAAGTTTTATGGACGTCGCTCACAATATCAAAAGAAACAAAGTACTTTAATATTTATTATTTTGTAAATTACTTTTCGAACATATTTTTTTTGGTTTTATTCTGGAATAGAATTCAATATTTTTCGAATGTACGAGAGTATTATTTTTGCTGTCGGCGGGCCACCAGTATTCGACCGGCGGGCCGCGGTCTGTGCATCGGTGCTATATACTGTTTGGTTTCCAGGTTCAGGTCGTGCGCTAGAACTAAGGATGGTCAACGTTTCGGCTATACACACGTAATTGTCGATTTCTAAGCATTTTGCCGCAATATTTTATCACCATTAATTTGCATTGATTTTCTTTTCGTCGTAATTCCAATAAAAATACGTCATATGTAATCTGTTAAGATGAAGGCAAATCAAAAACTTTGTAAATGAATCATACATATTTATTTGTTAAATTGAAGTCTCTTTTGGCTAGCGGCCGGTACCCAAGAAAGACTTTAATTTGACAAGTTTTTCCAACGGCAAAGTATCCTGGTCTGCTTCATATTTATTTATATATGTCTACCTACTTGAATAATATAATCAGCATTTGTTGTATGAATGCATTTATTAGCAATTCGTTTAATTCATTGTAACCTTAGCTCTTTCAGCAGTTCCTCAGATTTTCCGCACCCACTTTCTAAACTAAAGTGTTTTGCAGCACACTGATGTGCTTATACTAACGCATATCTTCACGCGCGCTCGATATCTCGCAGAATTTCCGAAATTCTTCTTCCTTGACGTTCCGCCTAGTTCTACGAAGCACGATTTCTCGCATTAAAAACTCGTTCTGACGCACAGAGGCGACGAGCCCGAGGTGATTTACCCTCTCGAACTCTAGAAACTGAATACATTCGCGCTGAGATTTATAGGGGCATTCTGTATCGCGGGCGGATTCCCGCATCAGAGGACGACGCCGGAAAGTTCACGCAAGATCCGAACCCCGCGACAGACGACCTTAATGTTTTCGCGTATTCGAACAAACTGCGCGCGTAAATCACGCTGGGAAGTCAGTGCGAGGGTACGAATATTGGCCGATATCTCAAACGTCGACGAATTCGTTCATGTCAGGTCGATGTTGGAGAGCGTCGTCCCTTTTCTATTAATAATAAAAAAAATAGCAACAAATGTGTAATTCGAACATTTATGACGTGATAGAACAAAGTTTGCGAGCGACGGGAACTTTAGCGGTAGAGAGAAGATATCTAATGTCCTTCAGTTATCAGGAGTTGATATTATCTCACGCACTCGCTCGGTTCGGATAACCTTCTTCTCATCTACGATTTTAACGAAGATATGAAGAATTGAGTTTTACTTACTTAAAACTGAATATTAGCTTTGATATACATATGTATCTTATCGAGATTATTCAAACGAACAGAAGAACAGAATGGTTTGAACGAAGAATCCCAAAGGAAATTAGATCAGGGAAGTGTTTGGAGAATTGAAATGTTAAGCAGAAGCAAAAAGAGGATAAAACGCAAATATAACGACAAAATGGCTACTAGAAATAGAAGAAAATTGCCAAAATAAAGATATACAAAGCTTATGCCAAGGGATTAAAAGAGGAAGGAGAGGGTATCAAACAAAAGATAACCTGTTTTAAGGATAACAGAGGACAATTCGATAGGGGATGATGATAAGATTGCTTTAGTGAACACCTAAACAACAACCAAAATGTAGAAGACAAGAACGAAGAAGGCAAAGGGATGAGAAAAAGACAAATGACGGAGGAACCACCAAACCTAGCAGAAGTCGAAGAAGCAATAAGGCATTTAAAAATTAACGAAACGGTGGAAATATTCAAGTATGGTTGATCTATTTTAATAGAGTCGTGCCTATCAATTAATAGTGAAAATTTAAGAATAAGAAAAACTACCTGAAAAATGG
The DNA here is from genome assembly GCA_949128085.1 of Cetonia aurata. Lineage (NCBI taxonomy): Eukaryota > Metazoa > Arthropoda > Insecta > Coleoptera > Scarabaeidae > Cetonia > Cetonia aurata. The sequence continues at coordinate 10,287,703 of OX421882.1, read as the reverse complement.
ATTGAGGCGATAGTAATTCCGATTCGCAATAAGAGAGACAGAGTAGATCAAGCAAATTATCGGGGGATAACACTCTTAAATGTGGCTTATAGCCTTATCCACAATTCTTAAGTGTAGGTTATCAGCAAAAATAAAGGAATAAATAGGTGAACACCAATGCGGATATCAATGGTGGATCAGATACTCACCAAAAGAGAACTACAATCGGCAAGCTATGAATATAAGAAAGATACCTATCTGATACTTATTGATTTTAACCAAGCCTACAATAAAATTCTAAGAAAATAATTGTATAAAGCTTTAAAAGAACTAGACATCACAGGAAATCTACTTAATAAAATTAACATTACAAGTAAATGGAAACAGAGTAAGAGTAGGATGAGTGGTGTCAGACAGGTTTACAGTACAAAAGAAATTAAGACAAGGAGAGTCGTTGTCCTTTTTATTGCATGACTGCGCGCTTGAAAAGTCAAACTAAATAGAGGTCATTTATATGACAAAAGACATGAATCCTCAGCTTTTGCTGATGATTTTGTAATAACCTATAGGATAAAGAAAGACCACCGGAAGCAGTCTTGAAAAGCATGCTCTGGAAATTGTTTTGCAAATAAATGAGAAAAAGGCAAAATAGATGAAATGGACGGCGGATACACACGAGGATCAAAGTTGTTTGAGAATGAGAATAGATGAGGGGGGGAGGGGGACTATAAGTTTGAGGAAGTGGAACGATATATCTATTTAGGAACGGAATTTTACAGAAAATATGGTAACGGACAGTGAACCAAGCAATGGATCAACCAGTTGTGTAAAGCTACTAATATATATTTATACACAAGTATTTCAAAGAAGCAAACCAAAAATCCATATTCAATGCTGTATCTATACCAAATTTCATTTGAAAAGAAAGATGTTTTATTGCTACAGTGATATCTATATTGAAGATTAGTTTTGCAACACTCTGTATACAACAAAATAATAATTACTAAATTAAAACTTAATAATTTTCATTATTAATTTTGTAGACGAAAATATTTTTTTATTGGAAATGTGGCTGGTGATTGAATAAAAGATTTACATTTTTAACGTTTCGGCTTCTTTATTTATGTAAGCCTTCATCAGAAAACTGATTGTCGTCAAAGTTTAAATACAAATAATAACAAACAATTTACATGTTAAAAGCGTTGTAAAAGACAATAAAATTACAAAACATTATGGAGAACGAACAAACGTAAAAAATGTAAAAAAATTTTTTACGTTTGTTTGTTCTCCATAATGTTTTGTAATTTTATTGTCTTTTACAACGCTTTTAACATGTAAGTTGTTTGTTATTATTTGTATTTAAACTTTGACGACAATCAGTTTTCTGATGAAGGCTTACATAAATAAAGAAGCCGAAACGTTAAAAATGTAAATCTTTTATTCAATCACCAGCCACATTTCCAACAAAAAAATATTTTCGTCTACAATACACTACTCCTGGCTAAATAAAATTTCCTACTGTATTATTAATTTTCTAAATTATACAAATTGATGAAATAAGGTTCCTTTCCACATCTAACTGTTCTTACAGTTCAATTTGGATCCAAATGTTTAAAATTCCGTTATTTCTTAAAACCCGCAGCACTTCTATAATGCAGGAAGAAAACAATTTGTTATAGAAAATGCAATACACGAAATACTATTAAATTTATGAGATTGAATTACACAGCAAAGTAAAATAAATTTAATGCGATTAACGTTACGGAAAAGCTGGCACGTTTTCAAGGTGGCTTAACTGCACCAAATTAGAAACGTGTCTTCTATATTTACGGCCCTATCATTCATGACGGTTACTGGGTGTTCAAATAAATTTACTTACTTGTTTATTTGGGGAACATCTTACGCTGAAAAAGTAAAGTAATAAAAATAATTACAGCAAACTTAATAGTAGATGGTATTATTATAACTATAGTAACCCGTATGTAAGTCGTCTAGTAAATAGTACGTAACATATAATTGAATACTGCATATTAGAAAATATATTACGGTTCCTGAGATAATACCATTTATATGCTTCTAATACGTGGTAATATCTATGTTTCTCTGTGTGTTTATAATAGAACAATTCGCCTGTAAGATGCAGTGCTCCTCGGGTACTATGAATTGATCGAATCTAGATTAATAGAAAAAAAAAACTTTATAATATGGATCTACTCTTTCTTATATCATTGGTAGATTGAACATCAACCTATATGGATGACGTCAAAATGCCAGTACATGAGTTTTAAAATTCAAAATATTTCGTGGCTCAATTTGTAAAATTATCTTTCATCTTTCTCTTAGCGCCAACATGATTGTCATTTCGGAATAGAATGTAATAAAAATGGATTGAGTAAACTCATCATCAAAAATTTTCAGGGGAACGTTTAATTAATTTTTTTTTGTTTTTATATGGTTTCTAAGTTGTCAGTAGTTAATATAGTGTACCATCAATATCATCTTGCGATTTACAGGTGCTTTTCTTATCGTTGATTTGGTATAAGATTTATTAATTTACCTACAACCATTCGAATTAATAAACATTTAGGTACCTATCATAAAGAAAAAACTGTCATTATATCAAAAAGTACAGCGGACAGGATAAAAAGTTATTATAAATGTGTCGGATATATTCTATTAACACATGCCCTTATTAGCAGATTGAAATACCGGCTATTTAATATATGAAAAAGACAAAAAGATCTAAATGCTGGCGCCTCCACCAAAATTATACAAGAATACTTTTCTCCCAAGTAACAAAAGATATATGTATTTTATCCAATATCGACAACTACGGCTACTAAAATTATTAACTCACTAAATTTTACAACATTTTTTGTGCCCCTAAAAGCATGAGATATATTTTATTCGAACACAGCTAAACCATTTTGTAGCTAACAATAAGCTTGTCACAACTATCCTTCAAACAAATTTGCAACTTGTAATAATTCACTTTAAAGAAATCACATTGTCAAGAGCAAATACACATTTAATGATGATTTCCATTAATTATTTCCAAATATCCAAATTTCAACATTATCCGACCCATCATTAACATCGTATAACGGCAACATATTTTCGTTATGCGTACAAAACCACAATACAACAAGGAACTATAAAATTTAATTAATCCTTCCATTTGCCTCAACTCAACTCTAACATTCTCCACTCGGACATTACTACACTCATTAACATAGAGAAACGACACCATACAATGCAACACGCTACATGAAAAAAGTACTTGTCCTGTCCTTAATGGATTTTCTAAGGCCGAGTGCAATTATTTTTAATAGCGTCTAACTACATAATGTTGCTGCTAATAATGGTCGTCCCACTTCTTTTACACGTACATTTATCGCTTTTTTAGATTAATCGTATTCTAATCCTGAATACATTGCTGATAAGACAAGCGTTTACGTCCTCAACGAACCGTTCTTTACATGTAGGTGCAATTAAGTTAAAATTAACAGTGGCGGAAAAGATATCGTGACCCACTGAAATGTGAAAAAAGAAAATGTTAAAATTATAAAGGCAATAGTATTTATGTGTATAATTACTTAACTCCTTGCATTAGCTGCTCAACATAGTAGATTTTTTTTTATTATTCAAAGAGTCGAATAATAGTTATTGATGTACCAAGAAAGCAGTAAAGTGATACTTTATCGCACTTTACACTTTTCGATTTGTGAACCTATGTGAACTGAGCACCCCATTTTTTAAAAATAAACTTTTTTTGTAGAAAATGTTAGTATTTCATTTGTAGTTGTTTGTTGTAACAATAATTCCGTTTATAGTTCCATCGATTAGTAATTAAAGAACTTTCAAAAAATCAATCGCACCTCACTTTGAGATATCAAAAATGCGCTTTCGCAGTTCACTTTAGAATCGTTTTTAGTTGTTTGTAGTGATTTTCCTTTCGTTTGTAGTTAAAAGATAAACAAATGATGATAATTTAAACAAACTGTTTAAAGGTGAATCTGTTAATAATTGAGATATCGAAAATCCGCTGTCGCAGTCTTCTTTGTAGTGATTTTCCTTCCGTTTATAGTTGAAATATAAAAAAAATTACGACTCAAGATATGCAGTGATAACTATGTGCCTAAGATACCCTGAAAATTTCAAATCAGCACATCGTCTGGTTCGGCTACTACGCACCTCCAGATATCCGCCATTGTCGCCTTATTAGTCTGATACAAAAATGCCCCACGTTTTAATTTTAACTTATTGAACATTTTTATAGGTCACTTACATTTTTTTTTTTAAATCCACTTTAATAAGTTAGCTGGCGTTTCTTACCTTTTATTTATAATATATTCGAGTAGGCTTAATACTCCATTGTTGATGTGCGTCAGTTTGGCAATAAACAACAATTTTCATTCACTGACAATGCCGTTAACTACTGCAAACGTCGGACAAATTGTTGTATTGATTAAAGCCGTAATCAACGTTATAGTGTTGGGCAATGTAGGGAAAAAACATCTATCGTTAGCGAGGATTAGACAGACTCGTGTTTACTCGACTATCGGGAAAGCTGGTAAGCAACACGAGCCTCTTCTGCCGTGACGATTAAAAACGAGCCTGCCTAGTCCTCACTAACGATAGTTATTTTTTCCTATCTTGCCCAACACTACAGCGGTATGTATTCCGTACATCAGGAATACTCCGTACTACCATTCAGGATGCCTGGAACCAAGTTTTGCGCCTGGTAGGTATCAGAGGCGAGCAGGATCGGAAGGCGAAGAGTAACCAGCGCAGTTGATGATCGTTTTAATGTATTGAACACATTAGGGGATCGCAGAATAACAGTAGTTCAAATTCAATATCGTTTGCAAACAGTGCGACCAATTGAAATAAGTGAAAGGACATTCAGGCGAAGACTTGAGGACGGTGATCTAACTTCACGAAGCCAAGACCACAATTGTTACCTAGACATCGGAGAGCACTCAGAGAGACTTGAGTTTGCACGATTATATGCGAACTGGAGCAAGGTGGTGAAGTTTCTTTTTGCGGATGAGTCGCATGTTTGTGTACGATCACCTGATGGCCGAGAAAGTGTGGAGAAGACGAAAGGAACGATATATCGATTACGCCATCTCTGATCCGAATGAAATCTCGTCTTTTCATGGTGGTTCTGTTATTGTGTGAGCAAGTATTTCTGCAGAAGTAGGTACGGAGCGCACGTTTGTTGAAAATGGTGCTTTAAATGCTCGCAGGTACGTGGAAGATATTCTGCAAGAAGCTGTTATCCCATTTTCACATTTTATTGGAGATGATTGAACAATGTAATCTAGGCTCGTGGAAGACATACAATTTATTAACATTCAGTTTAAAGTTCATTAGCAGCTGTCATCTTCAGTTTTTTTAATTAAATCAAAATGTAATTTTTCACTTTTTTCCGTTATATCTCTTTAACCTGTGATGGGTGGAGACTGTGGCTTGAAAACTATAACAAAAATCCAAAAGAAAAAGTGAAAAAATCCCTTACCACAAAAATTAAAGATAACAAATCTAAATACGTATTTCGGCAACTAAGAAGGTGAATAAGAACTACAACAACTATGAAGATGGCAACTTAGTTGCTGAAATACGTATTTAGATTTGTTATCTTTAATTTTTGTGGTAAGGGATTTTTTCACTTTTTCTTTTGGATTTTTGTTATATATCTCTTTAATTAAATTATTTTTTTTTACATAGTATCTTTTTTCTCCATTTTGTGCATCATTGGGAATATGCACTGCTACAACAAACTTTAAGTTTCTAAAAGAATTAATAAAGGTGTAGGTTTATTGAGAGACAATAAAATTTAAATTCATTAACTAAAATTGATTCTTATTTATACTAATAGCTAGAATTGATTTGTGTCACTTCAAAATAGTGACAGTTCTTTATTAAGTGACCATCTTATTGTACTAGGCCATCAAAGTGACATTTTAGCCCTTCAAATGAATGTTATAAAATTGTACTTTAGAATAGGGGAGACGAAATATTTATTTCAAATTTCATCCATCATTTAATCCAAATAAAATTACTTTCAAATAAGAAACTTATAAAAAGAAATTTATTTGGTTTTAAAGGATCCTTCCCGTTAGTATATTCCTTCAAACGCAATTGACACAATCGCCTGTTCCCAAATTACTAATTTACATAGTGGAAATTACACCAATTTATACCCTAATGAAAACTAGACCCTTCGCGTAACTCACGATCAGATAGAATTAGCGTCGTGAAATATGTGCATTACGTACGGGAACTTATTTACATATTATATATTTGTGTCACACGCGACCACGATGTGTTGACACAAATGGAATAACATAGTCATTTAAATTGTCTAATTTGTAATGCAAAAGCACCATTGCACAACAGGCTTTCCCTCTTACTAGCAGCGTTTGATTATTTAAGCTTAATCAGCAACCACCCCTAGGGTCTTCTGCGGACGCACACAATGAACGCTTGCATCATTACGGAATAACAGGAGCGGATAAAATTGTACCCGAAGCCATTCAATACGAATTCAATTATACGACCAGCGGAAAGTTTACACGGATACGCCATACAAAAAAAAGAACGGGAAAAGCTACTTTCTCATTTGCTGAAAATTGAGGATATCTATTGAATATACTTTCATAAAAAATGTCTGCAGTGTAACATTCCTGTTGAACAACTAACTGAGCTGACAAAAAAAATCTAACTAGTATCAACTTTTTCGCTGTAACTTTCGAGCGGTTAGAATCGTTGGAAATACTAGAAAATTAATTTCATTTATCGCGAGTCAACTTTGCGTGGTTATTGTTTGAAATGAAATGGTAAAAATATTTTGGTTGTCTACATTCTGTTCGCAAGCGACGTTTATGTTAGGTTTTTTTTTTACATAATATCTGTGTAGAGTACCTCTACGAAAATTTTTATTTTTCATCTTGAAACAACGCAATATCACGCAAACAACCTATCGGGACAAAAAACGTTAAGAATGCGATGTGTTGGTCTTGAAGAGGCCTATCTAAAAATACTAATCTGGACCATCCCGGTGAGCGGTGCTGGAAGGCAACTTTCAAATCTTGCATGAGAACCCACATTTTCATTACAGGTTTGAATTCTAATCTTCCTCAAAATATTGTCATTTCTTTTGTTATTACGAAACGGTATGAGATTAGATTAGATTAGGATTGGGGTGGTTTTTACCGCGACCTTTTCAGATCTACTGTGATCACCTTTGTTCCAGAAGGCGCTCTCTAACTCTGCCTTCCTAATTAGGCTTATCATCTTTGAGAGCAGCTCTTTTATATAGCTAATCGCTGTGGGATTCTCTACGCCCAAGAACCTTGCCCTCGTAATGACACAACACATTTTGGGGTTTCTTTGTCATCTTGACAGAATCTGCAGATATCGTGTTCTGCTAGGCTTATTTTATACAGATGCCCATTTAGTCTACAATGACCAATCAACAGACCTACTATCATTTTGACAGTCTTCCTGTCTTTCCTCAGTAGTTCTTTAGTAAACTCAGGCCTCTATTTCCTTAAGAACTCTTTTGCCTGCCTTTGTCCTGGTGACTCCCACCGCCATTCTCTGCACTTGTTTTGCCTGCAGTATATATTCCGAATACAGTAGGGGGCCTGAAGGTTTGAAATCACTGGCTGATTCCGCATTTAAAAAAATTAAGTCATTGCTGAAGAGAGAAAAGAACAAAAACCTACTTGTGGTATAATAACTCATTGTGCTTGTGCAAAGAACCTTGGTGTCTTATTTTGAATAGTCATGCTGCCGGAAATAGGTTTAGAGTACGTGATAAGCAGCAGATTTAGTAATTACCTTTTATTTTATATGCCAGGTCGGGTTGAAAAACAAATTTACACACTGAACTGATTGTGATGGTTAATGCAAGTTCAGTTGAGGTTGTGTATAGTATATTATATTCTATATCTATATAGATTCTATTTTTTTGTTATTTCTTTTATTTGTTCATTTCTTTTGGCTGAACTCGGTCCATATTACTATTATCATTACTACTCTTCACCCCCATCTACACCTTGAGGTTTGGGATCGTCGGTGCAGCCTGTTTATTCCTTATTCTTAATTCTCGCTGGAAATATATTTAATTTTTTAATTTTTTTAATTTCAATTTTCTTTTTCAAATGCCTCTCACTTTTAAAAAGTCAATTATTATAAGTCAAGTATTTGATATCTTTCAGTGTACCGAAATTTCCACTACAGATACCGCTAATTTCCCAGCTAAAGTAACTGCTTCTTAAATGTACCGTCTAAATAGCTCGCGAAGTGCATGCACTCAAATCTCAAAGCAGAATAATAACCGTTAATGAAGGTCTTAAAGTACATACACCAACGGTGGATTCAGTCGCACCAGGTTCTAAAGACGTAATTAGGCTAATATAAGTTACTAGTTAGAGAATGTGCAGCTAGGGAGGCCGACCCTAGTCCGGATACGAACTACGGCAAGGTAAGACGTGGGATTCTCTAGAGATTTTCGAAATGTTACCCCAGCGAATTCATGGTGAGTGCAAGGGTGGATACTGGCAGGTTAGCTTAGGTAATTCAGGGGTTAGTTGTGGGCTCTCTTTAGGAGATAAACTTAAATTAGGTATGATGTTTATCTTTCCTGCAAGTTATCTGCGAAATAGAACCTTAAAAGGTTGGTCGTTTTGTTATGGTGTGTATCTCGCTAAATTTACCAATTATTAGAAGTAGAATAAAAGGAGCTACTGCTACTTTCTGTTTTGTTGAAACTAATAACATGTAGAAATACTTACAGTCTGTTTTTTATTTCGAAGGAGTAAACTGGAAAGACCCAATTACACCAGAAAATTTTTGCTCTTAGGTTTTTGGAGGGAATTTTAATATTGTGAACATTAATCAAGTGTGAATTCATTAACTCACATATAATTATATTAAAGACAAAGGGAATTAGTTGAACACAGCAATTTTATCGATATTTCTTTAAAAGTGTTGAGAAATATTTGAGATTACTTAGAAAAACTATGACGTTTAATTTAAAACCAATACATCTAATATTAAATTTTATGTAATATGGAGCTTACATGTGATTATTACCATGATAAACGATTAAGAGTTTATTATGTATATTATTGCTTCTAATTTATACATTTGCTATAAAATTACAATATAATATTTTATTTCAAAATTAGTTAAATAATAATCAATATAATACATACTCATTGGATGCGTAAGACACATACGCAATATCTCCAAAAGGTGAACGTCTGGGCAGGTATCATCGGTAACCATATAATGCAGTGGTTCTCAACCTTTTTTCGCCTAGCGCCCACTTACTGGATTTTGTATAGATCCCAGCGCCCAGCCGCAGAAAATCGCGAAGGGATACGTCGTGGACTACGACTATGGATTATGGACTAGTTAACCTGGGCACAGTAATTAAAACAACGCCCACTGGTGGGCGCTACCGCCCACGTTGAGAACCACTGATATAATGGATCCAATTTTTATTAATGGGAATATATGACAGCGGTAAAGTATTAGGATCTCATTAGAACTTTCGTTGTTTCTGTTCTGGCATATTTGTATCCCAATCTGATAGATCCGACCTTACCAAGTAAAAATGTTTGGTTTCAGCAGGAAATCATGAGAATTGAAAGGCAGTCACGTATGATGCAAACATTCTACTGGCTCACCGAAGCCAACATATAAAAATTCAGATAGATAACAAGTTTAACCATGCAGTAGCAACCTGCACGTTACATACCAAATAAAGTATTGATTCATTTTTTCTATTATTCACCGTTTTTTTTACCGATACATACTTCTATCGGTGGAATATTCAAATGCGGACGTATATTCAATATTTGCACACCGAAAACCAGGCTAAATATATGTATGTATGTATATATCGGAGCAAAAGCAACGAATCAACAGAGGACGAAATATATAGCAAGCGGCGGCGCGGCGCCCGCGATGAATATTGAAGTTTGAACCCGATTCGCAAATTCCTGGAAAGGAAAATGAAACGAAGAAAGATCTGAATACTTAAGTATTTCCTTTCTGCGAGCAATCAAAAGTGCAAAATTGCTTTTTTCCTCTCTCATTCAATATTACGAGTGCATTCACGCACCTAAAAATAGCGACAGTGAATGGCAAAAACGTAAACAAAGGTAATACGCGCCTATTATTCCGAATGAATGGAATAAGATTTCTCGTTTCCTGCTCGCATCCGTCCAAATCAAATTATGTATCGAGGCGCCGGCCGGGGGCGTTGTATCGTTGCAGAGGCAAGTGGAATAAATCCAATAAAACCGAAGCGTGGAGCGACGAGAAAAAATATTACGCACTCCCATTTCACCAGCGCAGCGCGCTCTAGCGCCAGGGCTCGGAGTTATTGCATTAACTCGCATCTATTGTGTAAATGTTACGTCGTAATTTAGTTGAGAGAGAAATGTATACGGATGAAAAATGAATGGCGGTCTTGCAATTTATCGAAATAACCTTTCTCGTGCGAATAGACGATAATTTATCACGTTTCTGAAGTAATTACTTCGCACTTCAGTTTGAGCTGTGTTGATGTAATTTGTGAAGTTATTATTTTCAACTTCTTTCATGTCTGGGTATTGTCACTATTGCTTTTGTTGGATATATTTCTCTTCTTTTTATCGCTTCCTTCTATCTAACTTTGTCGTATTGATTATATATACAGTACGAATGCGATCGTCCTAACGATGAGTATACTAGTAATGGCTGCTCTGGCTAAGTTCATGTCTAGTTATTTTAAAATTAACAATGGTGTCTAGCCGAATCCTATCTTGGAAACTAATACGTGATGAAATGCTTTAAATAATCTTAATGCTTTTCTTTTCCAATAACATCAAACCACTGCCTTGCAAAACTATTTTTTGTACTTCGCATTAAAATCATGCACAGAACTGCAGATAACATCGCTTATTTCAACTAACGTTGCAACTATTCATAAAGAGTAGTATTACTGAGAAATACAGGATGATTTTAAAATACAAGTGGAAACAATTATATTGAAATTATAAATACAAAAGCAACTGTGTGCATAATTATGAAAGAAAAAATCTAAAAGTGATTTTATTTTTAAAAAGTCCCAACTGCGTTAATGCGTTGAAGTAGATCCATGTCTGTTTACGATACGTAAGCATACGCGGATAGACCGCACCGCTTATATGACGCATTTTGTTTTTTACTACAAAGTTATCGATGACCTTAAACGTCGAAGCTAGTAAGTATTGTAATATGTATCTGTATTACTGCACGACAACCATTAACTGAGTTCCATCAGTTTTTCGAGCAGATGACGTTACATGCGCGTTAAGACTGGGCTTCCGATTCCGAATGAATCTTCCCCGGAAGTTAGCGTCTCTTAATGGCATGTGGATTTTTATCGGCTCACACATGAGAATTATGTACATTACACATACCTTCTCTGGTAAACAATGACTCGTCTGTAGTGAGTAATACATTAAGGAAGCCAGGGTTCAGTATTAACATTTGCCAACATCCACTGACAAAATTCCAAAATTCTTTGTGGTGGATCTTCAGGATGCAAAACTTAGACGCGTTGAATATGATATGGGTACAGCCACTGCTCGCGTACTGTTCTCCATACTCTTCCTGAAGGTACATTTAACTGCACGTTTAGTGCTTGAGCTTGGATTTTCTTCAATGTCTTCTAAAATTCCTGGTTCCAAGTCCAACACACGGCAACTTCTAGTGCGTCCTCGTTGATGGGCATGAATCTTAAAAGTTCCATGATATCTGAGATGTTGAACTGCGGGCGTAAAAGTTTGAGCGTCAGGTACCTAACTATCTTGGTACAACGTTCTTGGTTCACCAATCCCTCACGTTTCACCGTACATTGATCCCATATCAGTTAATTCGATACTTGTGTGACGTGACATTTTGACAAAACAACGGTATAGGTGAAACTAAGAGAAAAATACCGCACGCTGCTAGAGTTATACGTAAAATGGCACAACAAGCATAATAGGTAACATTCGCTGTTGCATTCGTTATATGTACAAGGCTTAAGCACGACCTTTTCGAACGGCTAATCCATGCCCTTAAAATTATACTTTCTGAACCACACTCTGGAGAAATGCAATCTTCTTTTTCGGGGTTAGTAACATATGTTTGCAAGTATTTTGTAATCAAACGATATAGTGGTTAAAGGCTCCTTTGTTCGCAAACTGAACTTACCCCATCATTCAGGACGTTGTCAGAGTGAATATGGCGTGGATAAACAAAAGATAACTACGAGGCCTGCAATACAGGCTAGTACAACCACGTTCTCGGGCTCGCAGGCATCTTAGCTCACTGCTATCGACATCTACCCACTCGACAGTGGTAATGTAAACAAAAAAATTAAAATCCACCAGTTGCTCGGATGCCGACATCGATGGCTATTTCAGTTATTCAAGTCGGAACTTAAATTCAATAAGGGTGCTTTGCCTTCTAATACTTCTACTTTTACCACTTTATTAAGATATCTTGTTCAGAATTGTGCACCTTGTCTATGTTTTTGCGTTACCTTTTTGCTACCAAGCCAAAAAAAAAGAACAAATCAATGATGCTCGCGTTCTATTAGTAATAATAAGGAAACAAAGGCTTGCCCCTTCACTAACTAGATTTACCTTCAAAGACAAACCGTTTGTGACAACAAATTGTTTTACCAACGTCTGTCAAGATCGATACTAGTCTTCGAGACAAAAGAAACTTTCCTATTATCATCAAATTCGATTCGAAGCCTTCGGAGATTTAACAGATCAATCCATTAGCCCTGCTGATATCCCCTTAAATTTCATTTGAGCCGCTTCTATTGGATTTCGGCCGCTCTCGGTCGTGTACCTAGTTTTTCGTTTCCTGAGATATCTTCCTATTATACGCCAATCGATTTAAATTGCCTTGAGGCACCTGTAACACTTCAGTAATTTGTTAACGTTCTGGAACATTGAAGAGAAAATGCATGAAGAATAGTAAAAAGGTTTTTTTTTCTTATCAAAGACGAATATCTAACACATAATTTAAATGTTAAAAACTCTAGACAAACGAGCTGGGTTTATCATTGTATAAGAATTAGTGGTAAGCTTGACAATGAAAAACATTTACTTGTTCCATGAGACACATGAAAATTGTGAAGAATAAACATAATTTATTATTTGGAGCGAATACTGACGAGACATACAATGTCGTGTCAATATTTATTTTTGATTAATGGATTTCTAATTGAAAGTACATTGTCTAGAACACAATCCGTTATTCGTCATCCGATCCTACAGTTTTAAGAACATCGTGCCATTACAGATAAGATTGATTAATATAAAACGTAGAAGTTTTAACGTGTACTGTTATGATAAATTGCTGTTGGTCAGGCGATTTTATAAGAGTAATCGATGCTTAATACTTTCAAGGCCGATATCTGCTTCGACAGACGATGTTCGCATTGTCTGATGTAAATGTGTCTTGGTCTGAAAGTATTACGGGTTGCTCGTTAATTGCACATACAAATTCAATTCTAATTCATCAAACACGAATATAGACATGCATATATGTACAAAATGTAATGTTATTTCCTATGACTTATGAAACCCAAAGAATCTTTCACTATTTAAATTAATTTTACTTCTTCGCATATGTTTTTCTGTCCGTATATTTTATGTTCATGCGTGGGCGCATTGACTGATGAAAGTTTATTTGGTAGGATTTTTGGTGGAAAATTTGAATTTTACTTATGTTTGTATTACCACAGATTTAAGTTCTTAGTCTGAATTGAGATAATAGAAATCTTTATTATTGTGATATTTTATATAGTAAATGATCTCACTCACCTGAGAATATCTGTAGAAGGCTTATTTCTTTGTTATATTTTTGATGGTATAACACTAACATGAATAAATCAAGCACCATTTGTCTTTTATTCAACGTAACGTATAGAAAAGCATCACTAAATGATAACTAAACAATCACATTAAAGATTCATTGATATTAAATGGTATATTGAGAGCTGTAAAGTGCTTTGGTCACGGCGATATAGTTCCCCCACGTCCCATGAACTACTGTATAATTTAGTTCGTTCCTTCCTATTTATTTAGAAGGGAGCGAAACCGCTTGAGTGGGGGACCAATTTAAAGTTAGGGCCACCTGCAAATTGAGGTTTGGTTTATTTCTGAATTTGTAAAGAGTATCACAGATCACTCTGAATGGTATTCAGTAGAATTAAACAAGTATGTAATTTATAAAAAATATTATTTAAATTTGAAAATATTTGTCTACTAGTTTCGTAGCAAAATATATATATATATATATACTAATCGTTCAAACGCTAGATTTTTAAAAGTAAAATAATAAATTTGTCTAGAGATGTCAATGATGCTTTGTGGCAAATATTTTGCAATTACATTACAGTAAACGTGTAGTATTTTTCAATTCTTTGATTACTACAAAATATTCCTGTTTTGGAATCGTCCGTAAACCAGCTAGTGTCTGCCTGCGTCAGTATTTTTTCGTTGCCTCCTTTTCTCACTGTTTGAAAAGGAGATTTTGAAGTAAGCACCGATTATCGGTTGACTACACTTCATATCCATTGGCATTCCTAGCATACTGTCGGAAGTGGACGATTCCAACAGCTTCTTAGGCACATAGATATGAGTATGCGGGGATTGATCCGCAATGTGCCATAGCGGGATTTTATCAATCTGGCCTCCCTTTCCACAATAATGTGCAAAGGTGGTAGATCAGAGAGCTTCCAGTGCCAATGACGGGGAAGAAGATATTGCTGTCGTGATTGCCATACTTTGTATGGATGTAAGTCTTGCTAAGGCTCTGACTTGTTGCGCTTTCTGCCCCATGCTATCGCTCCATATGTTGTGGTGGGACGTAGCACCATCACATAAAGCTAATGGATTAGCTTAGGGAATATCCCCCAAGATTTCCCACATATTCTTTGGCTAGTCCATAAGGATAACCTCGCCTTACGAGTAACCTTTTCTACATCTAAATTCCAGTATAGTGTCTTATCAAATGGGAAGTCTAGATATTTTACATTATTTACAAATTCAAGATCTTGAACGGTACTATCGTGTTTTGTCTTTTTTTCCGGATTAATGCTCAGGTTTTCCAAATGTCGTTAATCACCTGTTGGAGGCAGAGGAAATTTCCTTCTTCCCCGATCCTCTTAAAGGCATTACAATATCACCCGCCCAGGCCTACACTTTGGCTTTTCAACGATAGCCAGTAGGTCGTCTACTAGTAGCGACCACAGCAGTGATGATAAAATCCCACCCTGCGAGTATCCCCTACTCGGCCTGCCCTTGTACCATTAAGTTGTACCTATGTTTTATTTAATTTTGACTGTTTAGTCCTACGAAATCGTGAAGTTTATCGTTTATATTATTAATATTCATCCATCGAAGTTTCATTATAACTTTTAACTGCGCCTCCTGATAATGCAAATATAAATTGACGAAATATCGAGGTTCATATGAACAATTGTGTTTTTTTTTGCCATAATTTATATTATATTTATACATATACAGCTGCAATTTCTTTTTGTTTCTAAAGGAAAACGAAATAATCTCAAGTTTATGGCTTAGGAAGAAACATTTTACAACCGGACCTGGAAGGGCTGGTAATCTTAGATAGCGCGTTTTTAACATCGCAAGTCGTAAACGATAAGCTTTCTCCGTGTTCGCAGCGTGCGTATATCGACAGTTAAATCGCGAAATACGCACCGGCGCTCATTATTCCGATTTTACTTTTATGGGACGTAAAGCGAACGAAATCCGTATTTTATTAACGACCCCAACTACGGAACGGCCAGCCGCTATCGCCTACTAAATAGAGGACGGCCTGGCGTCAGAACGTCAACGGTAACACGATTTTCCCACTTTTATTGTCGGGCATAAAAGGCACCGGCCGCTAGCTAATTTTTCGGACCTAAGGTCGGCTATACCAAGCATTCGAATAGAGGTATTGCGTATGATGGAATTATTCTCCACGAAAGTGCTGACACAGTCTCGAAAGAGAACCAACAAACAGAAATATTGGATAAATTCTTTAATTATGCGTAATCTGACACTCGGAAACACAGGTAGTTGTTTACCGTTGTCCGGAAGATGTTTTTTAAACTACTTTTCTGGCTTTGAAGTGTTCATATTGTGATATATCAATCACACGGTACATTTACAGAAACAAAGCAATTTGACTTTTCTTTCTTTGAGGCACACCTCACAAAATCCAGAGATTGCAGACCACTTGCAGCAAATCTTAGCAATTCTTACGAAATAATATTTAAAGGAAAGCTGGTATTAAACCACAGACCTGAATTAACTAAAAGAGATTTCTTTCAAGAAAGAAATTATCGCTAAGGTAAGAGAAGATCAAAGTACAATGTAGCATTTGCTGATATTCAAATGAAGCTTATATCGATGACACCATGTTACCAATTGAATAGATGGATGGATAGATAGATAGATAATTTTATTGGTTAAAGTTAAAAAAAAATGTATATGACAAGTCAAAAGAAAAAAAAAAGAAAAAATACTTGTTACTAATTACAATGATATATACTTAATAATAATTATGAAAGTGACAAGAATAGTAATTATAAGGAAAGAAAACAATTAATAGTGTTCACAAATAATAATGATACCATTTCCATAATAATAGAAAAAATAATTATTATAATAGAAATACCAAGAATTTTAGTATCATAATACAAATTCAAAGAAATTACGTGGACCAAATTTAATTACACATGTATAGTGAACAAAATAAGTATGAATATAAATTAGGTAGAAAAAAGTATTCATCTAGGGAATAAAATGAATTTACAAAAAGGAAATCTTTTACTTTGGTCCTAAATATAGTGAACGTTCTGCTATCTCTTATCGTTCGTGGTAATTGATTGTATAATGCAATGCCTAAGCTGTTGGGCCCTAGTCTCGATACATTAAGTCTGCGATTTGTCCCTGGTGGCATGATTGTGAATATCAGCATTTGTTCGAAATTTGAATTTGTTTTTGTAAGTATAACAACAAGTTTCTAATATGTAGACGCAAGCTGATGGCAGAATATGCAGTTGTTTAAAAATAGGTCTGCGGGAATCCGTGAAATGTGCACCTGTTATGCTGCGAATTACCGCTTTCTGGGCTTTAAACACCAGTCCTGCTGCAGGAGATGGTCCCCACAATAGTATACCATACTGCAGACGTGACATAACCTCAGCATAGTAGAGTGACAAAAGGCAGGAAGTAGTTACTTGAGATCTAAGACAGCGGAAAGTGTAGCATTTGCGTGATATTTGATTAGCCAGAATCTGACAATGGGTGGACCATGATAAATCAGAGCTAAGTGTGATGCCTAGGAATTTTACATCAGTAGATTGTGAAAGTACATTGCCACTAATTTCCAAACTTCCAAAATCTACGTGTCTTTGTCTCGTATGAAGTATCATATACTTGGTCTTTTCTAGACTAAGGGATAATTTGTTTTCAGAGAACCAACGCATTAATATGTGTAATAGGTTGTTCGATATGTTCTCTGCATCACGATCAATTACTAAAGTTGAAATATCATCTGCGTACAAGGTCAAGTATACATTTGATAGAAACAGCACCATGACGTTAATATATAAGCTGAATAAAACAGGACCAAGTACAGATCCTTGTTGAACACCCATGTGTAGGGGCAAAGTTTGTGATCGAACACTTTCAATTTTCCCGTTTACGTTGGTATATCTATTTTCACAAATTGTGTTCTGTCATGTAGATACGATGAAAACCAGGCAGCAACGACTCCTCTAACACCGTATTGCTGTAATTTATCGATCAGCATATTATATTGTACACAGTCGAACGCCTTCTTTAAATCACAAAATATAGCAATCACAGTTCTCTTATGTTCAATATGTTCCAATATTTCACCGTAAAATTCTACCAATGCAGTAGTCGTTGACTTCCCCCTTCTGAATCCATGCTGATATTGTGTCGGGATGTCAAATTTATCCAAAAAGGCATTCAACCTATTCAACATGCAATATTCTACAATCTTGGAAATGCTGGATGTCAATGCAATAGGTCAATAATTCGATACATCATTCAAATTCCCCTTTTTATGCACAGGAGGTACAGATGCCATCTTAAGAACATCTGGGAAGATTCCGTCACTGAAGGATAAATTAATTAAGTAGGTCAGTATGTCTACTAGATATTCCTTAAACTCCTTAATTAGAACAGCTGGGAGGTCATCGGGACCAGCAGAGAATTTATTATTCATATTTTTGATAATAGAATATACCTCCATAGTAGTACAAGGATACAGAAACATCGAATATACATTAGCTTGAATTTTGGAAGGTAAATGTACTGGGGCAATTTGAGATGTAATCGAAGCAGCAGAAGAAAGAGAGGGTGGGTGAGCCGTTTTCTGTGTAATTTTGATTGTAAAGTTTAATATCATCCGCATTGGTAAGAACGGCACAGGAAAAAGAATGTAATAGATCATTGATAAATAAATTGAAAAAAAAAGGAGGACCCAAGTTGAAGCACTGAGAAACTCAAAAGTTGGAAGAAGACTCGTAGAAAGGAAATCCATTTTAAAGGACATAGAAATTAATACTGGTTTTATAAAATTGGGACAATAGATGATCCTTATAATTCAATAAACATTAATCAGGGCTATTTTTAAATATCTTAAATGGGCAGACATTTAACGTAAGTAGGAGATTACAGTCGACCAACCAAGTCGATCGCCTACACACTATATGTAATTGTGCTTTTTAAAAATTCCGCCAGTTCTGTTATAATTAACAGAAGAATGATATATAGAAGGATAAGAGAAATAAATTAAAATTTATTTTAATAATCACACTCCTTGAACACATTCGAAGCTATAATATCACAACTCACTTCAGCCCAAGAAAAGCTCTTAACAACAACCTGATTTAATCCTCAATTTCCTCGTCCTAATTCGCGGCAATCGATCGACACTTGCGATAACACTTCCATATCCGCACCTATAAATTTCACCCGTCCATTTCTCAATCAGCGCGGAAATAATAGCGCCGCCCGTAATTGAGACGCATATTCGCCATTCCGCTTCACACTAAATAACGTCCCGAGCCTCGAAATTCCGCAACGATTACCGTCAGAGATGGAACGGGAGCGCAAGAAACCGCACGCTAAATAACCGTCTAATTGGGAAATGTCAGTACGAGAACGATGCAAGGCCTGAATCATACATGCGGCAGAAGCTATAGTTGCACGATATGTAAATCTAGGTGGGTGTTGAACGTCGCGCGGAATCCGATATAATCGGTTTATGCCGTCCGAAACGTGATAATACCACGTCATGTGTTCAACCGAACAAATCACGTGGTAGATTCGTTCATCTAAACGAGCTTGGATCGCTAAACATGGGAGTTTAGAGCTTTAAACTTAGTCGCTTTAAAAAGTAGACCTATTCCTATATTAAATGATAGTTTGAAGGCTTGGCGGATAGACCCACTGCGATGAACAAAGTATCCTATTCTGGTCCGTAAGCTACTCGCTTCGACACACCATTAGCGTTTGCGCACTCGCACGCAAGATGGAGCGGTAGTATAAATTTAATATAATTTAATTAATAATTTATTCAATAAATCATTTATTCTACTATGTAAAATTCTATAACAATACATGATAGCATACCAGTACGATGTTGATTTTTATCTGTTTATATGTTTGAAATGTGTGGGAATATCCAACCTTTGACGAAATAATCCAATCAAAAAATATTTTTGTTATACACCTATATATTGTATATTGTTTTGGAAAGCTGTACATTTACTTAGTATTAAAACCATATATTAATATAAATGAATGATTCTCACTAGAAAATCACGTTTCGGGATAATATTAATTATTATATTTCAAAATTATGACATTGGCACCAAACTTTGGTATGATCTGTTGTTTAATATTTTTTTTTCATAAATATTTGTTTGCAACTGATCGATGGTCTGCCGACTACAGGTTGGCCGCAAGAGACTTACTGGAGAGTGATCTGCGGGAGGGTTCAGCGGCACATATAGAAACTGTTAAATCAAATAGGAATTTTGAGAGGGATATTCATTGAACATGACTATCAGATTTTGAATTAACATTTAAAATAATTATTATTACAATTAACAGCAATAATAAATGTGTTCTCAGAAAAGCTCTTTCACTTAATCATCCATGAATTTGAGGCCCAGATTTTTTATTTCATTGTAAAGATCAAACACACGGTTGAAACAAAAAGTGAATACGTTAATCTCTTTTGTGGGGACATTGTTAGAATTGTTTTATTGTCTACCGTTCCTGCGTTTTAAATGTTAGTTGAAGAGTTTTAACAGATAAATATACTATAAAAGTGCCTAAAGGTGCACTTTTTAGCATCATAATTTTCAAACATTTTCAGCGACCACTTTTGCCTGGGGTATTGGAATATTACGTACCCTCGAAATGGTCGCTCTCTAAATCTGTATTGGGGGTGGTTCAGTTTTTGGCTTAGGAGTCCGCAGACGGGTTGGTAACCACTGGTTTATAACATTATGTCGACATCTAATAATGATAATAATAATTCATGCTTGAGCAACCCCCAACAGCTTTCGCCAATTACAAGAGGCATCGGCCGGCCATGAGTTATTATTACTTAAGGTGTTCGTCTCTCAGCATTTACAAAGGAGTGAGGAAGGCCACGAAAACCCCAGTCCTAGCGGTTATTACAGAATACGCTACGGACAGGAATAAATCATTGGCAAAAATAAAAAAAAGTGTTTGAAGGCATGAAATATATTTTCCTGAACATGGTCATTCGAACTGGATTGACTACCAACGAGATATTTAGACGAATTTCAAATTTTGCCAAGAAATTGAAGAAAAACAATATATGCTCTTAAAGCTTTCCATAAATTCTGTATGTTTGTAGCTTACGTCTTTAATAAAAAAAAAAAAGAAAGAAAGGAAACCTTTTCAGAAACATTATTTACAAAATTATCTCCCAAATTAGTTTGCTGATTCTTCTGGCCTATAATCCTTCATACATTTAATGAAATTGCAGAAAAGTTGTCCTGGATATTTTAAGTGTCATGCTTCTCCTCATGTGACGTTTTTTACAGTCTCGGACTAGGGAGTACATTGAAGATTCGAAAAGTTTCGCTTTGCTCTTTGCCCTCTCATTGAATGAAATCTCCACGTGGATCTGAGTCCTCTAACTATAAGTACCTATTTATTTATAGGTACAGAACGCGCAAAGCAGCTGCCTTGGACCACTAAATGCAAATAGCAATTAAACTCTTACCTTTGGTTTCTTCAGAATTCTATTAACATAATCTCTCTTTCGGGTACTCTCTTAGGTGTTTCAAGGTTTAATGTATTCATATTCACTCCGTTTCCCAAAATTTGGCAAGAAGTATAAATTTCCAAATGCTACAGATAAACGCATGAAATAGATAAATTCCTTTTTAGATGGAATTTATTTTCTTCATACAAAAAATACAAATGTAATATACAAAAAAATGCAATTCTCTAAGTGTAAGTAAAATGGTTGTGGCAGATTTTAAAATGCGTGTTCGCAAAATTTTAAAGTTTATTAATTTATCAAAAAATAAAGTCAAAAACAGTACCAGATGTGTGTAAGAAATGCTATTGGAAAAAATTAAAAATTTAAACTATCCCACAGAGACAGAAAAATTATCTGAATTAGGTATTATTTGTAATTAAGAAATGAATGGCATCCATATCAACAGCTTGACAAAAGCAGCAACTGTCTACCGAAACGTAGGTACGTGCCAAAATAAAATTGTAAAAGAAAAAACATTTTTTGACCTACAAACAATTATCAAATATCATTTTATTCGAATTGTAATCCTGTATAATATGTATTTTACTTTATTCAATGTAAATGGTGATACATATACATTCATATACGTATTGCTGTGTACTGATTGTACCAACAAAAAATGTAAAAATGAAATTTTACAATGAAAAATTAAATTAGCTAGCTCAAATGATAACAATTTTATTCAAGGCGCAAAAGAACAATTAATCTCAGGGTTGCTTTTATTAAAAAGAAAATTGTGGGTTAAAAGAAAACTGACTTTCATTAATACTCCAAAAAAACAATTTAAAAGGTTTAATTAAAAATAAAAGAACAGCAATTTTGAAAGATATAAAAATTCTATAATTTTTATTATATAAAAAAAAAGAAAAAAAAAATGTTAAATACAAACTTGCAGAAAAAAACCTTGGATGTAAGATCCTGGTCGAAATAAAACTGCTGGCTTTAAATTACAAAAGGACAATTTAAAATCCTTTTACTAAGCAAAAGAAAACAGAAAAAGTTCAGGAAGATAATAAATTTCTGCAAATCAATCCACGTGGTCTCAAAATTAATACAACTAAATTACACGTGGAAAATTCCAGTAATTTAAATAAATGAAAATTAAAAGCAAGCACAATGCTATTTTTCACCCAACCCGCGGTGATTAAAAACTAATTTCAAAACAGAAAAATTAACAACGAACTAAAAAAATTACTCTTTTAACTTAAACTATCTTCCTGCACGTAAAAATAATAACAGATCTTATATCTAAATTGTGTACACAAAAATACAATATCAATTATTATTAAATGAGTTCCATGATTAACGATATTAATTCAAAAATGTGAATTCAATGCTTGAAAGTGAAAATCTCAAAATGGCAGAAATCAAATACAAATTTATATAACTCTACTTACACGTGTTATCAGGGAACTGCCTTCACACGGTTCAAACAACCGTATAAGTATAAACTTCTCCGAATGCGTGCGACGCAACGCACCAAGAGCTGTCCGTAAACAGACTCGCAAAAACAAAATAATATATACAATACCCGTGAAAGCAAAATGTACAAATGAATGAAATTAAAATAAATAACTGAACAATAAAATAAACAAATTAAACAATCTAAAACATTAACTCTCTTATACAAAAATAAAACAATTTGAAATTTCTCGCAACATTGAAAAACTCTTAACGGAATTAACAAGAAAAAAAAACTGAATTTACGCAAACCGGGTTGCCAGACCACAGCAGTATGTTCACGTGTTGTGTCTTGTGCATCCATATTTTTCATAGAATATTTTGTGTAAGTATACCTACAGCTAGCTACACTAACAATAATTTTATAATTGCTTTGAACTGCAATGTTTTTCTATTCATTCATGTTTGTTTCCTTTTGACAATTTATGTACATTTTATTGTTACATAAATAAACTTTACTTCACTTATAGAATATACAATTTAATGAATAGTTTTTGGTATCTGTGTATGTTCCCTCAATCTCACTCAATATTCTTACCTTATTCACATAGATCTATAGAAAGAACTGAAATAAAAAACATTTCCAATTTATTAGACTGATTAAGCGGCAACAGTATATAAAGATACTTCATATATGTATGCTGTGTGCAAAAGAAACAGCATTGATTAAACAAAAACGTGTTAATCCTATGTGCGAACTACCGTTTCATCTTTCATTTCCTTTTTAGAATATCTCTCCCCAATCAAGTTACAAACAAGTTTTTTCCTCTTGCAACATCGGCTTGCACTCGACACCACGCACATAATTCATTTGGCGTTCGAACAATGGACGCGGAAGTTTAACGTTGATTAAAAGCGCGGTGCAGTTAGATCGTAATTAGAGTGCGGTCTTCCCGGGTGGGTGCGTCACTCTCTCGAATGCTAGACCTTTTAATTAAAAGAAAAAGAGGATGCTTAACGTGCAGACATCGCCGGAGGGAAACTCTTTTCTTTTCCTCTGGCCGTAGCGATTTTCACTAGAACCTTTA
The DNA here is from genome assembly GCA_949128085.1 of Cetonia aurata. Taxonomy (NCBI): domain Eukaryota; kingdom Metazoa; phylum Arthropoda; class Insecta; order Coleoptera; family Scarabaeidae; genus Cetonia; species Cetonia aurata. Next base: position 10,263,827 of record OX421882.1, on the reverse strand, counting down.
CACGATTAAAACTTTTAATAAAGACACGGTACAACGCTCGAGTGGTTACCATTTGTATACGTACATACATATATACACGATCACAAGCTTCCGATGATCAGCTCTTCGTGCGGTAGCTGTCATATCTGCAGTTCCGTTTTCGTTCGAGATTCCGTGGGAGTTCGGGCACGCAAATTTGAGCGCGGTTAAAGTTAAAGTTAGTCTTAGGCGAAGTAGAGGTCTGGCCCCGTCAGAATTTGAAATTAAGTTTAAATATAATCGAGGGATATTTTGTTATGAATTTGATGTACATTGGGTATTAAGCGCTTAAGGAAACTTTACCGAATATATTTCGTAGAAGTCGATTAATGATTATATATTTTCGAGAGTTTCCTAAGTGATTCTTTAATCATTTCTCAATGTGGAATTAAACATTGAAACTTTAAAATGAAGAAAACTTCTTATTTTCACAAACTTTGTGAACAAGTTTGTGAAAATAAGAAGTTTTCTTCATTTTAATATGAATTTTCACCAAGTATCGACCTCCTCAATACAATCATTGAAACTTTATTTTAGTAAGGAATTAATAAGTTCCTTAATGGTGGTTATGTTTAGCGAGATGCCTATATCTGATTTATTTCATTATTGTAATACGTTACTTTTTTAGCTCCTATCTCTCAAAAGACAATTTATAAAAAGAAAATTAAATTCTGGAATAATAAAGAATTTGTGTTAACAATACCTTACCGGTTGATGTAATTTTGTTTCCTCAGATAAAATTGATTTTTATTACTTTGCTTGTTTACCCGTTTACCGTTTACTTTGCTCATATCTGCCCGGTGTAAAAGAGTATGCATCTAATATAAAACATTGAGACAAACATTTTTATTACAATACTCTTTTTACACAATATACCTACCTACACAAAGCGATACAATCAGAGAAAATAGTTTATTGACAGGTCGCTTCTGAGGCAATTCTAGGAGATTAATTTATCTGCTTTGACTGTAAACAAATTTCTCAAACACTTTTCAGTTAATTGCAGTGATCTTTCAGTAATTTCAATCCGATTGACTTTCCAATTAATTTCTTGATATTGCTTATTCACAATTGGCCTAGTTCTCTATTTCATTCTTCAGCTTTTACTTCGTTTTGTGATAAATTCCTCTTTTCTGTTTGATCAATGTCTGCTGGGTATAATTCATTATCACTCTTTATTCTTTCAGCAAGTACTTTATTCTTATTTTTCTTTATTATAAACTTTTCTTATTATTGCATTCACAAAACATCGTTTAGTATAGATATCTTCCCTTCTATGTTTCTTCGCCCTTCTAAGTTTATTTCTTCATTTCTCTTAAACAGCACAAAATGCTTTTATTTTTAGTGAGGAATCCCATATAATAAAACTTCCCGTCTTAATTTTTGAATATTAGTGACTTTTCTTACGGTACCCGTTTCTCATCTATTATAAATCCAATTTTATTTAAACTTTGAGAACTTTAGAAGTAGTAACTATAGATTTGTAAGATTACTGAACTGAGAATTTTTCAATATAAAAAGTAGGAACGAAAATTATATAATTGCGAATACGAAATATAAACAAAAATCATCCTTGGCTTTTTTCTTTTCCCTTTTTGGGTATTAAAAAAGTGTCATTTAAAGAATTTTCCTTCCTACGGAGAAAATCAATCGATGTATATCTTAACAATCGCAAAACGGTATATTTAAAAGTGTGAACATGTTATTTATTAGAAAACTTCTTCATCAGCTGACATAAATAAAACTGTTAAAAAGGATGGAAGTTATGGTGCCACCTAAGAATATATTACCAAACTCTCGACTCAAATTGTGAAACTTTTTCAATGTACTTTTTATATAGAGTTAGTCCGCCCAGCAAACTGGGTGTGACCAACTACTCTAGAAACCATTGAAAAAATTATTTTCTGAACTAACAGGATTTTTCATTCCTCCTTTCATGAAGGAACTCTTTTAAGAAAAGAAAGACGTTTACTTCTTGATGAATCTTCCCTACATTTACCTGAGCGTCAGATTCCTGAAATTTGCAAGCCAAATATTTACCTTTAAAAGGTCGTCCGCGCGAATTTCGGTAAAGGGGGAAAATTAGCATGCGGTGAAATGCCTCTTCGAGCTGAACGGCAGCCAGCTACGCAAACGATGCAACCGATTTTAACGGCGTCGATGGCCAACGTCAAAGAACGCACTCGGAAAACCCGAGCGCGGTCTTAAACTATTTCGAACTTCCGCTCCGTGGAACCCCACACAACCTCACCTTTCCAATGGTACCTCCGGGAGGGGCGGAATTTGCGGGATAGGAAACCGCACGCGACCTACTTATGTCTACCTGTGTGTGTGATAGCATCGGAAATAATTTAAATTTCCACCGTGGCCGTGCTAATAAACCAATTTAAGTAGGGCAGGTTGAAGAAAATGCCCTCCGCATCACCCCCTCCAAAACAAGACAAAATTAAAGACAATGTAAGGGAATTGTGCACTATTTTGACCATAGAGATATGCGTCTGGCATTAAATGTTAGAGAGGGTGTTCCTATCCTTAAAAGGATCAGGTAATTTCGACAAATTGCCCAACAGGACGAACCCAATTAAAGGACATAATACAATACTCTAAAAATACAAAATAACCCTCAGAAACTAGTTAATACTAAATATACGTAAACAAATGTACAACCAACTCAAAACAAGGTATTCACAAAAATAATATTCAACAAAATATGTATGCTACCACATATAAATACAATCAAAACAAGAAAAAAAGAGCACACGCACGCACGACGCAATTTCACCAGTGTCATATGTTATTTCAAATTAGATAAATATATCACTAACTAGTCTATTAGCATTCCTGCAGATTGGAGAGCACTGCAGCATATTAGTCCTCGCAACAGGCAACTGAAAAGTGACATCATATCGTGAAGAACTCCTTGGAACGTGAAACATCACTCTCGAGAGAAGATATGGGCAATCCACCTTGTTATTTATAAGCTTCCGTAAAAAGTTAGCGCACTGAAAGTTTCTTCTATCAGACAGCGAATCCATGTTATGGCGTAGTAGCACATCTGATTGGCTGATGCCTCTAGGTGGATAAACACCGTCAATCTTGAATGATAAGAACTTTAAAAATCTTCGATGTATCCTGTCAAGCATCACTTGGTGAAATGCATAGAATGGATACCATGCAATAAGTGCATATTCCATCTTGCTGACTACAAATGCATAATACAAGACTTTAAAAAGTAAAATATTTGTGTACTAGCTGCACAAACATTCTCTAGTTGAGGTCTAAAAGACAGCTCGTGATCAAATAGGACGCCCAGATTCCTAAAAGTTGTCACTCGCTCAATATAAGTTCCATCTGTAGTATAAGAACACGGGATACAACATTTCGAGCGGGTATATGTGATGTAGCGACATTTGCTAATATTGATTTCCAGTTCGTAGGTCCGACACCACTCCCGCCATCAAGTTAAGATTTTGTTGCAACAGCTGCACATCATCTGCTTTGGTAATTTCAAGGTATATCTTCAGATCGTCGGCATATGCCAGAACAGGACAAGTGATACTGTCAATCAGATCATTAATAAATAAGTTAAACAAGAGTGGTTCAAGGTTTGGCCCCTTGGAGAACACCCGATGCACCTATGTACCTATCTGATTGATAATCGTTGTATGCTAAATAACACATTCGTTGGTGTAAGTACGATTTTATGAAAGTGGCAACAGAAGCAGAGAAACCAAACGAATTAAGCTTTAAGAAGAAATTTGTTTTAATGAAACATTCGTCTAAATATATGTGATAAATACATCGTTTCACTGCAATAGATAATATGATCTGCTGCAATATACTAATTACCTTTACTAAAAAATAATGAAACCAATTATATTAAATAATTTTGAGGGTATTGGCTAGCAAATATTTACCCAGTGATCAGTTTTTTCGTGTGAACACCCCGTATAATATTTAGTAGGTTGAAATTAAATCTTGAATCTTTCATACCATGAGGTTATTTCGTTACCTACGTAAGAGAGTAAATAATGTGATTTTTGTGATAAAACTGTATATGTTAGATGTGACAAATGACAGTATATTCAATGCAGTTTGCGTGAATTGAGAAGATTAACTTAATAATTTAGTAACATATTAATTGAAAAAAAATTCATAAATATTATTAATTCGTTTCTAATTCAAGTTTAATGGCGTAGCTAGGTGGAAGCACCACCCTACCGTGAGCAAAATAAAATCTTACAAGCATTCCAGTAGGTATATTAATGTCACAAAAATTATTTACACAGTGTGCGTTGTTTTTATTTTACGTTTATCGGATTTCTATTAATATTGACAGTTTTCATTCTTGGGATGATACCATCAATATCCTCTCCGGGTGCCTACAAATATGTAACCTAATCTACAAAAGTCACTTTGGAATATATCTACTATTCCATAACAAAATAACATGTTTGTTATTTATCTGTGAAATAAAGGGCCAAATTACGAGATTGTCTGCTGCGAGATTCAGAGAAATGCGCTCTGAATGGGTGAGTGTCCAAAAGAAGAAGGAGGAAAAAAGAGTCTCTGCAAACGATATTGATCTTTAAGTATCTACAGATTATTCCTCAAGGCTACATCAACAAGTTACTATAAAAAGTTACAAGTTTCTTTGCGAATTCTTCTAAGTAAAATCCACTTATTATACGCAACAATTCACAGAAAATTAACTTCCCAAATTTTTCATTGTTAGATCAAAATCTACTTAGAACTTTCCGTAAAGTAAATGTCCCATAAAGAAACAAATCCCTCCAAAAAATCAGGCTGACCGATTTCTACCCCGAATCCCACAATTAATCTCAGCACGCAAACTTCAATCAGTACTTAATGGCCCGTCTCGCGATCGAAGCAGGCACATGAAGAACAACTTTGGACATCGATCTTCCTTTGTTTGAAACGACATAATGGGAAACTTAAATGTTCAATGTTTCGAGGTCGATCATGCGGAAACTCGAACATTAACCGAAGTGGATTTTGGAGCTCTGATGGGACGCTTTTGTGCGAATGCGTCCGCCGACGCGCAAGTAAATACCGTAAATGGGATTGCATATCGTTGCTGCACGGAGAGCAAAGAAGAAGCTGTTTTGTGTTTTGTTTCTTATCGAAGCATAAACGTTGTGTTCTGACAACAAGGGAGAGATAGGAGAATCCATTTTGATATTAATTCTGTAGTATTTCGGACGAAAACTCTAGAAGAGCTTTTTAACTAAACAAATGTCGTAGAAAAGGATAGAAAAAGCACTCGATGTCATTAACGGAGCATGTATTTACAGGGCGGCAAACATTAAGCCAGGGGTTCCCCTACATATTGATGGAGTACTTCCGGATTTCTACAATTGGGTTTAGGATAAAAAACCATAAATACAAACAAGAATCGTCAATAATTAAACATTTTAGGAAATAATTAATTTGAGTATTTAACATGTTAATCCTTCAAGATTTTGCAAATTAATTTATTATGTTCTCAAAACTGAAATTTCGTACTAGTTCATGTTCAATACAGAACATCATCAAATGGTTAAGCCTATTTTCTCCCATTGTTGATATGAGCCTATCTTTATTAGAGACGTTTTACTGAAGCCTCGTTCTTCTGTTGGCACTGTCACAGTGACTATAGACCTGAGGTAAAATGTTCCATCCAAATCTTCTTGTGTATGGTGTTAAGAACATCTACAATAGAATTTACCAAAGAACTACCCATATACCTGTGATTTTTGTGATCACTGGTCTTTAATTATTTGGTAGTAAATTTTCAACTCTTTAGCCACATCCTGTTTATCTAAGCATTTTTTTGGGAACATTATTTACATAACGTTCACTAAAGTTTGTTGCATAAACTACGGGTGAGAATACTTTGCATAGTGCTTCTGGTCTCCTTGTCAAAGCTCTGATCTCTGAAGAATATAAATCCAAGGAAGGCAAAAAGCTTTTATTTTTGAACAATCAGAATTGTTTCCTTTTTCTTCCTCCTGTTGATTCTAATTCTGATAGTATCAAAGCTTGAAGCTAATGTCTTATTATAAGTTATTACAGCAAATACCATGATTTTTTAAGTAGTCTTCAAATCAATCCAATCTCGCGTATTCACATGTTCCACAATTGTGTCACCATAACTGACAATTAAACTTGCATTGTTTGGTATTGATTTAAATTCCGTTGACACTGCAATATAGATTTTATTTTTTATAAATTTGATTTGACTTTGCTCTGTCCTTTTTTCTATATTGCGCTTTTAGTAAATTCTTAATTAACTCTCCCCTTTCTTTATATACTCATTTCAACTTTCGTTTTATTCTAGTTTCTTTTGTTTTTAAATCACCTACGAGTTTTGTATACGGCTTGCCTGATTCCTCTTGTAACTCTATTTATATTCCCCAACAATCCCCATTGTCCTTAAAGTTTGCAGTTCCATTCGGGTAATTTTCTTTTCCCTTGTCTCTCCTTGGCAGGAATGTGACTTTTGTTTCAATCTGATACCGACTATCGTATAACTCCGTCTCCTTATTTCCTTAGAAAGTTATATTTAATTCGTAAACTTTTATTTCCAATTTATATCTGTTGTATTCCTCCGCAAATAAACCTTAAGAAAAAGGATTATTACATATTCCCACTAACTATTAACTCAATTACCACTAATGTATTGACACGCGCGCAATTGTGTTTTCGATGGTCGTTCATAGAGGGCGCCAACGACATGCAACGATGTTCAGTTACGACAAATCACAGGGCGATATTGCGCTCTCTACACAGAACGAAATAGAAGATTTCCGAATGTTGCATGAAGCATCCAAGTAACCCCAGAAGGTTCTCGACATGGTCGGGAGAGATTTAAAATATTTGCAAATAAATAGAGAAAATAGTTAATGAATACATACATGGTGATCTATAGCGGGTGTAAAAAACTTCGACAACTTGGTGGGGTGATTAATTTATTTAAATAAAGTTATAGATCCTATCTTAGGTACTTATAGAGTTATAATAAAAGTTCTTTTAGAAGCATTAGTAAACATATAACTGTAATGTTAAGTTGGCTTTAATCGAAAAACTGAACAGTTGATTATCCAGTTGTCATTTGTCAAAATGGACAGCTTCAGTGCGGCCAAGCATGCCGAAATTGTGTTCATTTATGGCTATTGTAATAGCAATACTCTCACAAGAATACCAACCGAGGTTTTCGAATAGATGTCAGCTTTCAAGCTGTTTTTCGGGCGTACGTTTCAAAGACTGCGTGGAACAGGTTTAAATACCGTACAAAATTGTATGGGCAGTCACGCAGTTAGAGCTAACGTTGCTATTGAAGAAAATGTGATTTTGATACGGTTTTAGATAATTCTGAGATTATCACTAGACGGATTGCAAGCCAGTTGCGTCTATCACAGGACTTTGTATGCCGAACAAAGCATTGAGAAGAATAACATCCATTCCACAATCAACAAGTGTAAGCGCCACAGTCGGAAGATTAAGGCCGACGTTTAGAATGTTGCAATTTATGAGAGAAGGTGTTGATAACTATCATAACCAGCGCAAATGGGCTTTGGAAAATCCACACCCTGTCATACAATCCCGCATTTTTAACAATCGATATACTTACGATTGAAGTCCTTGAAGGACTTCACGAGCTGCTAGAAGATGCTCTCTTCAGATTCGTCAACGAATGTGATACCAATAGGATGCAGCCTACCCGAACAGGACACTCTGAACAAGTTCTTTAAAACATTTATATTATTTAATTTGTTCAAAACGCAGCCGTTAACTATATTTGTAGTACACATTTAACATAGGACCTATGTTTATATACTTAACTTTTTTTAAATAAATTAAGGTCCTCAAAAAGTTGCCGAAGTTTTTTACACCCGCTATAAATCACTCTGTATAGTGAATCTAAATAAGTGATTACTTATTAGTAAACTAGTATTTAATTTCATTATTTAGTTTAAATGTTTCCTTCCGTATTATTAAATTTAGACTAATATCTTAGACTTTCTAGTGTATAAATGAATCAAATTTGTTTAATACATCGCCTGTGTTGTTTCTTTGAACCCCGACAACGTTTTAATCCCAGAAAAACGAACAAATTCAAATCACCACAACGATACGTTGCAAGTGCCGTTTATGGCTCACCTAAACTCCACGATTTATTATCATCCCTAAGTTCATTTCTTAGCGGTCCCGATTGAGGGCGTCTTCTGCACTTAGCCGACGAGATCCAAGCTCTCATAAACTGCGGAGTGCATCACCCTCGTTTTCCTGAAACGCGCCGTTCCGACTCGTTTGTTAGGCAGCGCCCTCTGACATTAAGGAAACCATATACGTTCGGGGTTTTTAATAACAAACGAGCGTAGAAATCTTCTCGAAGGCGGTGCCAGGTTTTTTGTTTCCTTCATCCGATGTATTTTTCCCACTATAGTATATATTATTATTATTAATGTGCCTAGCGTAATAAATACGAAGGGGAAAGGTCTATACTTTACAGTGCCGTCCCCCAGTTTGTAAATTACATATATTTAGATAAAACTGCAATGGGGCGTCCTCTTGCTTGGCTAGTCTGCGCCAGATTAATACATTAAGGGAGATATTTACCGTATCAGATTTCTCTTTTTGCTTTCGTGCTCAAACGGGAAAAACAGTTCGATGACATCTTATACTGTGTGCAAAGCTTGATATGGGAACTGATTCTGAATTGACGGTATGTTGGAGATTAAATTGCTTAATAACATGCTATACAGGATGTTCAGCGAGGAATGGGACTGCGCGATATCTCGGGAACTACTGAAAAAATTTCTGAAAATTATACGATAAAGCGAATGGAAGTACAGGCTGTACTAATTTCCTTTATAAATGCCTAAATACTATTTTTACTTTCTCAGAGATAAAACTAAAAACAATGACGCTCACAATGTTTGAAACAACCATAAGAGACGAAGCGAAAACATATCACATTAAATAATCTAATATTAAAGTTTAAAATTATTAGATTACTGAATTCTATATTAGATGATTTTACTTGTTTCAATTCTCTGATCTAAATAGTTTGCCATTTCGGCACCGGCAAACCATCTGGCACGACGCAAACCAGCCCGTGGCTGTGATTTCGGCGCCGGCAAAGCATATGGCACGACGGAAACCACCCCCTATTTGTGATTTCAGATCCGACAAAGGACCTGGCACAACACAGACTGCCCCTCCCCTCCCTCCCGTCATAACTCGTATCGTAAACCGTCCGCGTACTTTTTGACCCAGTATATAGATTTTACTCGCTTAAAATTACTGTCAAAATTAAGTAATTAACACCTTACATCCTAATTTAAAAACACTCCTACGTATCGTTACAGATAACATTTGTTTATGGTTACAGTTTTATAGAATATATATGTTTTTGACACTCAGCTGTTTTTTCTTGTTCATTCTATAGTTCTCGATGTTATTTGCACCTATTTTGTCGAAATAATTGGCTGATGAGAAACACGTTTTAACTGTTTCAATTTTTGCGCATCCCATGATTAGAACCCTGGGTATCCCACGCTTCACGAAGAGCTACTTCACTAGGGTTGAAACTCTTGGATTGTGACAGTGAAAGCGCAACGACAACCCATTTCTACGCGCGAAATTTTGTTCGACAGCTGACGAACTCGTATAACCAGACACGAACGCAAGGCGCAACCGCGCGTAAAATTCATATTTACATGACTCAACCTACAAATAATGAGTTTAAAGAATAACAAAGCAGCAATGGTAAACAGTAAATATCGTCACAAAAATGCAGACATTGTATGCCAAAAACACATTTATTCGTACTGCTACCAATTTAAAAACAACTGCTCATTTTCAAAAATGGCTATTGAGTGAAAGTCGAAGAAAAGCAGGCTCAAATGGAGACAAGACAACAGGTGTCCTAGCAAGTATTGCCTACAATCCGCACACATCTGTACGATCTATTGTTCAAGACTGTGCTATCGATTGGTTCAGTACATAAAATATTAAAAACAAAACCATTTCAAGTTCATCTGGTACACGGGTTTTATAATGGTGATGAGATTCGCAGATTACATTTCATAATTGAAGATTTGATGGAACTTTATTCACAAATTCAAAATTTCCCAGCTCTTATTTTGTAGTTGGACGTAGTTTAACTTCATCAAACAACAGAATCGTCAACTGCCATAATTCTCATTACACTGAGTAAGAGAAAAACTTCCAAACAAAGTTAACGTAAATGTCTGGTGTGGGATACTGGGAGACCAGCTCATCGATCCATATTTTTATGACGGCACTTCAACAGGACCGCAATATCTCGAGCTCCTCATATATCGCTTTTATTAGATAATATTAGTCTAAATTTGCGTCAAGTGATGTTTTTTCAACAAGGTAGTAACCTGGTAAGCGATCATCTGAAGAGGATATTTCCTAAGCGGTGGATAGGTACTGACGGTCCTATAAGATGACCAGCTCGGTCTCCAGATTTAAATTTACTTGGGGGACTTTTATAAATCATTATCCAATGCGCCATTAAGAAATATCGATGATTTAAAATAGTGTATTAGAATCGCGTGTGTCAGTATTGCGCCAGAAATATTCACATATGACTGTGGACTATGTATTTAATGTAAATAACGGAAAGCAGCAAAGAAAATATGGTCGATGGCAGACGCACATCCGTATTTTTATAGTTACGAAAGAAACCGTGCAATAAAATTCTTTAAGTGATAGAACTAAATGGACAGGAGAGACTTGATGTAATAAAAAAAAACCATTCCACGGCAGAAACAATGGCGTTCCTACGATAAAAATCGTTGTGTATATAACAAGGCTAAAATTTTCCCATTTTGAATTTTGCCACCACAATACTTACCCAATGTAGATGATATATCTGTAGAGGTATATCATTGCTTCATTTATATTTCAAATCTTCATTCTCTTTTAATTTGCAATTACATAATTATTCTTCATACGTCTTTTATCCTTTTTTCACTTCGCCTTCTCAACTATTTCTCTTGTTAGTAAAGAAGATATTCAAAGCGATTTGGTGTATTGGAATTTCTGCATATAATTTTTTTGCTGGTTCAACAGAGCATGTCAAAACCTGTTGGAACAACCACATACTTGGTTAATAATAGCGTATCACTATTAACCACACGTATTTTAATTCCACGTAAATTGCGCATAAGTTATAAAGTATAACTGTTTATCACATTGGGTATCTATGATCAGATACGATAATATAAACAAGGAAGTGCTTATAATAAAGCTAATACCGTGTAAACGCATGCGTTTGCGAAGCCTGTAATTTACTCTTTATTTTCTGAAATACTTTCTATACGATGACGATGCCATTTAAGTAGTTAACAATTCTCAAACGCTTTCCGGACGCAAGAACTGAATGAAACAGCTACTCCGGTTTATTAAACTTTACAATTACTGCGAGGTCGATCTACGATTCCATCTGCTCCATTACTACTTAATTAAAATCAATAACTGCTGTTAAAGATTTAAATATAGTGGATCTTATAACGATATAGCAATTGAAAAAGAATTCTTTAACCATGTATTTATTTAACGCAAATAAATTGGTTGTTTTTTCTGTTGATAGTTGCAAGAGATGTTATTAGTTATAAATAGTTCATTATATCGATCCTATTGAACCATTAAGATAGAGCTTTATATATACGTAAAGCATAGCTTTGGACGAAGAACGGAAATGCTCCAGAAATTATCTGTCATTACCGTAGTGTTTATTATTAACTGGTGAATGCAACGTGGGAATAGAACTTTAATTATTGCTGTATTCGTACTTTTACAATTCATGACAATAACTAATCACTTGTTATTCCCATTGGATTCGTTTAATTAACCCCATTATTCCAGAGATATTCTTTTACTACGCACAGCTTATGTTTATTTCAGCGCCCATAAAACGTTATTACGTGGGAAAGTTGTTAGAGAGACAAAGTTTGATGCAGTTTTAATACGAAAAGAGTTCCTTTACGGGAAAACTTTTTATTAACGTCCCTAAAATGAGACACGAATATGCTCCTCGTTCGTAGGTGGAGTAAATATTGTATCAACCAAGATTAACTCCACACAGTTTGGTATAATAGGACGGGTGCAAGTGCCAATCTAGTCTATACAGACGATTAAGAGGTTGCAATCTGATTGGAGAGCGAAGCAAATGTGACATGGAAGTGTTTGACGCGCTTTTGCGTCTGCTCGTTTGGAATCCGACGTATTTTCTAACTAACTATTCGAGAAGTTGTTGTTTTAAGGTATTTAAGTGATGCCAGGTTATTAAACTGAATGGAGACGTTAACAAAATTAATCTTTAGACATTGCTAGCATTCTTTGAGCGGTAAATAAGTTGCTTTTAGAATATCTAGTTTTTACATCGGATTTGCCAAGCAATTTTATACAAGAAAATTGAATATTGAAATTATTATTTTTTTTTTATTGTAGAAACCGCTAAAAATAGTGACGAAGAAACCGAATGAATCGATGCAGTAATTAATTCTGAATCACTGCTAGTTAGATAGACTAAAAACAAGAATTTTGAAATAAAGTCAAACATTTCTAATAAATTGCACAATTCGTAACATCAATCCTGGAACATATTGTATATTACTGTTAAATCATCGATAACACTGGTCAACAGTGAAATTGCTTCTTAGGTGAAAGTACCCAATCCTGAATGAATTCAACGTGCTGAACACGAATATCACATTGAAAAAAGTTGATTGGCTCACGTTCCAGAGATATTGACGTTTTGTCCATTGTATAGATGCTATTGCATAATATTGTTGGACAATCAGTAGAGATGCTCCACAAGTCCACTACAAACGGCAGGCCAAAAGAAGTCGAAAGCCAGAAGCAGACTAATGTTTTCTTACCATGTATTATAATATTGACATAAGTACACTTTTTCTGAAATATGCGTAAATGTTTTCTTACCATGTATTATAATATTGACATAAGTACACTTTTTCTGAAATATGCGTAAATGTTTTCTTACCATGTATTATAATATTGACATAAGTTTTCTGAAATATGCGTACATATTACAGAAAACCCGTAGCCAATTCAGCTTTTTCTTAGTCATTTTCGTGTTCAGCACATTGAATTCATTAAGAAATGACTATTTTCAGCTTGGAAGCATGAACTTTTCGAAAATTTGTTGCCCAGTGTAATAGACATATATAGCAACACTACAGGCCTTGGAGGCCCTTGGTTTTTATTTTTTCGGTGACTTCTTTTCACTTTTTCCTATCCTTTGCTCTTTCTCTCCAGTCTGTCACTCCCACCCCCTCCACATCTTTTATTACTTCCTGCAACCATTTTTTCCTTGGACGCCCGCTTCTTTGTTTTCCACCAACTCCCTCCTCCAACACTTTCCTGGGTATCCTTTGTTCCCGCATTCGTCTAATATGTCCCAACCATCTTGCTCTGTGTGATCGGATCACTTGCGTAATTTTTGGTTTAGCATATATTTTCTCCAGCTCTCTATTTGTTCGTCTTCGTCACCGGTCGTCCTGCATTTTCACCCCTCCAAAGATTTTTCTCAGCCCCTCTTCCCCAGATTTCGAGTTTCTCTTCGTCTTGTTTCGTTATTGTCCACGTTTCACTCGCATATAAAACCACCGGTCGTATTATTGTTTCATATGCACGCGTCTTTGTTGCTCTAGATAAGTTCTTCTCTCGTAAAAGTTTCGTTAACGATCCTGCAGCTCTGGTCCCTCTTATAATCCTTTTCTCAATTTCCTTTGTTTCTTGTCCCTTATTTGTTACGGTTACACCCAAATACTCTAGTGTATGCTACAAAACAACAGTTACGAGCAGAATCTGGGATTGCATATACTTTTTGTAGACTTTAGAGTAAATATTTGGTCCGTTGTTGATCTTCCCGTCCTGGATCCCCCTTGGTATTCCCCTAATACTTTATTTTCGTAAATCTGCAGCCTGCTTCTAATAATTTTGGCAAGGACTTTGTAAGCGACTTCTAACAAGGCCATCCCTCTGGAATTGTTACAGAGCGTTTTGTCCCCTTTCTTGTAAATCGGACATATAGTCGGATAATAGAAATGCTTCCTTTTAATTTTTCTTATGCAATATTAAAAAGCTAACATTTTTACATGCTTATAATATTCGCTAACAATAAGTGTCTTCAAATCCATAAATGCAATTAAAAAAATATTATTTGTGGATGGAGTTTAAAGATTTTTGCAATTTTGACGGTACTTTTACTTCATATATAAGTTGTAAACTATGTTCATCACACACGATTGTTTTAGTTTAAAATTGAAAAAAGCAAAGAAAAAAATGTCGATTAAATATCATGTCATCATAGTTTAATCGTTTAATCATAGTACTTTAGCGCTAAATTGTTTTTTTTTTTCTTTTTCTTAGAATCAACTGTATATGGAATAACATAAAATCTATCAACCATTATTTCATAACTTCAACTGCTTTTCTACATTTTTTTTTCTCTTTCAAAATTCTCCATTTCACATTCTACAGAGTTCTTGGGCATCTGACTCTTTTCCATTTTCATTCTTTTGTCATCAGAGAGAGAACCGCTTTTTGTACTTCCTCACAGCAGGCTAAACATATACTCATTCTCCATATTAAACGATTACAACCGAATAACTTTGATCACCCGCCCAAAGTATCCTCAAAAAATGCATCTAAGGTTATGTAATCACTCACGAAATGTCAAATTTTATGTAAACATCGACAAACTGCAAGACTATTTTAATTGTAATGGTGACAGGAAACCATTAGAAATTAGATGTTATAGATTTCAGTTTTTGAAAAAAATTGGGAATTATGATACGCAGTTAAAAGTTTGCTTCCCTTAAATTGGCGGTATTTGAACACAACAATTTCTTTTTCTGACACTTGGCACTTAGGAATTCCAAGATAATATGTGGCAAACTGTTACACTGTGATTCTTAAGGACTCTGCTGCAAATAAAGATGCATAAATTGTATAAATATAAATAAACTGCTGATTTTGTTCAAAGTCTACCCCACTGTGCAAAGAATCCCCCTTCCACGGTACCATAATTAATTCGTCTGAAAATACAATGCGTATTCTAAACACGTTACAAACAGCCTGTATAAAATGTAGTTGTAACAAAATTTGTTATCGGTTTTTGTTTTGTTTGACGCAGTAAAATTATATCCTATGAGTTATAAAATACGCAAAATTTTCAAAGCAGTTGTAAATGCCAAAATTTGGAAAATTGTCATTATCTCAAAATTTAAAAGCTGAGAAACATGAATCCATTTAAATATTGTGCAAAACTAATATGATCCTATAATTAGGGAAAACAATATAATTTAATAAAAAATAAGAGAGGTGCTTTCCGACAGAGCAATCAAATTCTGGAAAAGCAATAAATCCATACATGTTAAAATTACACATTCTACCGCATGATTAAAATCTCAAAAGCTATGCTAATTAAGAATCTGCTTTCAAATTTATATTTATAGGGCTACCCAGAGCTTTCAAGTGCATTTATAAACTAATTAAGTATGCCAGAGTTTTCAGCGGCAAAGTTTTAACTTCAAAAGGCTTTATGCACAGAAAATTATGTTTTACAACATATACATAAAACGAAATTATGTAAAAATCTCGTAGGACATAAAACTGTTGCGAGTAGAATAGATCTATTAAAAGCAATATCACACGTGGACACCTTACAAAATGCTGTACTATGATATAAGGCTTCACAATATATGCTTTAGCTATAGTTTTCTAGTAGTAACTATACATAATATCTACCTAAAAGGTGTTTAAAAGATAGGTAATCGCATTTTGTTACACCTACGGGTACACGGGTAAAGCTTGCTTTTATAAACTTTTATTAATAAATTTGTTACAAATATTTACTAAAGTATATATCTCTCATTTTCAGGCAAATTTGACCTTAACGGCTTAGCAACGGGAAACGTCAACGATAGTTTGGGGCAAGTTTCAGCGCTGAGACTACACGTACACTCGGACAGCGAAAATTGGGCCATACTTAGCGAGGTGAGAGACACTTCCATTGACACTTTCCGACCGAGGTGATGCGGTCGTCATTTTTCGTCTAGATCCGATAGCTATTACGTAACAAAGCCGTTTGCGCCTCGGGTCACGGATTAACGCGTTCAAAATTGCGACTGTGAGCCCACCGAATGGTAATGTGATAACTACTGAACTTCGTTATCTGACGCTATTCACAGCGGGTAGGTGTATAATCCGGATGTCTGTAAGTCGACGAAAATAGAGTAAAGCAAATGAACTTCGAGAAAGGGCTTACCTATTGTGTATTAAGCTATCGCGTATATGAGATGTTTTAAAGGAAATTTTAGGAAAGCGGAGCGATCCATTGTACTCAATACAGTGTAAAAATGTTCATCAAAATTTTTATTTAAAACGATGGGAACGCAAAATGACGGAATTCAATTAGAGCGCCTGCTTCAGACTAATACACTTTTAATATAGGGTGTTAGATTTGTCAAATCTAATTATACGGGTTTCAATAAATCTAAGTCAAAACTTTCACTCAAATTACAATCAGATACAGATTTTCTGACTGACTGACAAGTAGCTGATTAGTTCATTTAACAGCATTCATGTGCCTGCAAAACTTCTGATCTCTATCATTAATTTGGCATTTGGTGCTTGTACTTTTCCATCGCGATGGAAACGCGTAAGAATTAGTCCTGCTTTTAACTATAGACCAATTTCAATCTTGTCGAATTTTGACAAGGTTTTCGAACACGTTATTTACATTACATTTCACCTAACCAACATGGTTTTATTCAAGGAAGATCAGTCACTAATCTTGTCTCTATATGTCAATATCTACGTGAAGAACTAGATCTTCAAAGTCAAGTTGATATTCTCTAAAATGCTTTCAGTCGGGTATCCAATGTTATTAACTTTTGCTTGACAAGATGTCATCCTTTGGGTTATCTTTCCTTGTTGCAACTTCTATATTCTTCTTTGATTAATAGAGTTTACTGTTTTTTTTTTTAATAAATAAAATAAAAACTAACAAAATTTTTTTTAACATTAATATCTCTCTGATTATGCGACTTTTGTACGTTAATGAAGATGTTTAATCACCTCCTGAAAATAAAATCACAAGACCGTAAACAGCCTGTATATTTGTATGCTTTACTTTGTCCTATAATAGGTTTTTCCGTAGGACAATAAACTACTATTATTATTAGACGTTGTTAAAAACATTTTTCTTATTTCTTTGTCGTAATTTTTTTCCAAGCGGTATAATTGGTGGATCATGTGTTAGAAAATAATCTTTGTAGGTCCAGTAAGTGGTTCTTGCAAGAGTTAATAACCTAAGAATTTTCAAATAAAATTTTTTTTTTTACTTATACAGTATGCTCGCGGTTGACCTCTCGATGCGTATATTAGTAATAACTTAATACTCTGGTCAACTGGGAGTAGGAGGTGCTATGTTAAGCTTCTAGTGCGTCTATTTAATAATGATCGTCTGAAAAATATCCAAAATTTTTTTTTTATTTAATTAGAAAATTCTTGTGAAGCCGATATTTATTATTACACAAAATCGTTTGAACCGTTGCTACCAATGTCAAATTCGGGGCAATTTGCCGAGATGACACGCTGGTATTTAATTCCAACAAAGCACATATTTTAATTCCTTAATCATTTACATTCTTATCCGAAACAATCTTATTTTTACTATTTATTAAAAAGAAATTACTTTGAAGCGTCGAACTGTGTTACAAGTGGTATCTACTTGGGCTGAGAGTAGATTTCTTGGGGTCATTAGTAATCAAATATTAGAGTATTTTTTATTTACTAGTATGTAGAACTTCTAACACGTTTGCTGTCCTTTGAAATATGAATAGTTGTACAAGCAATTACTTACATTTGGAGATGACAATGGTTGATTATTGAACATTTTTAATTTTTTATCGTTTTAATTGAATGGAGGCTACTTTAACGTGGCCCTTCACCAAGTCGATCGCGTACACACTGTATATTAACCTATCCAACAGCAATAATATGTGCTAATTTAATTTATTTCTATTACAGATACACATAGTGGGTGATTATGAGAGGTGACCAGACAGTAGCGGTCGGGTCATTAGGCAGATATCACACGTGAAGCACCGCTACGTGCTCGACCGCGATCACCACTCCCCTCCTCTGTGATATCATCCGACAACTCCACCTCCCTTATTCAATATTCCAGACGGCAAGCCAACCTAATATTCGAGGTACCCTTCCATGCCTCGTGCACACGTCTCCACCAACCAACCAAAAATAAAAAAACAAACATAAACAACTCTATAACTGTGTGTATGTAATACGTGTTTCGTCGCCAGCAACGCAAAAACAAAAGGAAATTTCACAATGCGAAAACAGACGTTCATTTCACACGTTATTCGACTGCCCCTCCCCTCACCAGCCCCCTCGTGTTATTAGATATACATACAGCATATACTTTCTAAGCCTCACCCTTCATCAATTCTACTTTGCGTTTCCCCCACGTCCGTCGAAGTAAATCAAAAATGATTCTCATTGGTCATGTTCAAGCAAATGTAATTAATTTTTATGGCCTAATTATTATTTACCTACATCTTAAAAATTGATAAAATTCTCCTCTCATCTCCAACAATTTTTTGATTTTCTTCTATTTCGCCTTCATTCTGCGCAACGATGTCGGTCGCTCACGTTTGAAAACGATAGAGGGACAAACGATAAAATGAATAAAATGAGCGAATGAGGAACGCTAGGCGATTGTTCGTTCTGTTTTTATTTTTCGACTTACGAATCGGTTCCTAATAACATACGCATGTCTCGCTCTTAAAACTTTCCGTTGGTTTTCTGTTCAGAGACCGGAGAAGCGGAGAAGGATGTTGAATTTGATGAAGATCATGGATCTAGTCGTTAACTAATAATTTGAGGTTCTGTATTTTTGTACATATAATAAATTATTTGAGAGAAATTGCTTAGTTTTATTTAGGAAGAAGCTGCTACAGTATCTTTCATTGGCTTTTTCCTATTAAAGACCTGCTCCATATTTTTTTTTTTTAATAATTTAATAATTTATTCATTTGACGCAAATACAATATGTACACAATATTCGAAACAGTGTACAAACATAACAAATAATAAGTAAACCGAGTAACATAAATATATAAATAATAATAATGGTTTATTGATTCAAAGTATCATATATAATATATAATCGAATCAGTCACAACAAAAGCAAAGGAAGAGAAAAGACATAATATTGAAACTTAAACTCAAAATTACAAAACTAAAAGACTAAAAGTAACTTAAGAATAATAAAGCAATATAATGTATAAATGTTCGAATTATACAAAACTTAACACATTCAAAGAAATTAAGAAAAAGACTTATCTATCCAATCTAATAATCAGAATTCTTTATGCAAAGGAAAGGAAAAATTAAATATTCATATACTAAATTAATTATTAAGTGACCAAAAATAGCGTAGCAACAAACTAATAACATTCCAATTAGTAAAACATAATTGGCAACCAACTTTGACAACCAAACAATTGACAAAGCAAAAAAAAAAAAAACAAAAATATCATAATTAATCTCACAAAATTTTTTGCAATATAATTAGCAAAATCAATTAACAATAATCGCTCTATATAAAATAAATAGTGACACAAATTTAATAACTTTTAGTGGAGACTGTAACTATGACTTTTGCGCTAAACTGTACATATACAGGTTCGCGACACAGCTAAACAATCCAACGGAATATAGCAGTAAAATAATAATAATAATAACATTAATACACTGTAATAATGATAATCGAACAGGGTGTTTGTATGCATATACATCAATATACATACATACATATGTACTAAAAAATTACATAGTCCTAACTTAACTACTCTAAAATAACAGACTGTCACCTATTGCAGGAAAGGTAGGTATATATCTTTTATCATCCATCATATCATATCAAAGTGTACATGTAGAAAAGTAAAAAATACTTTATAACTTCGTATTGCTATCAGTTTTTAAAGATTGGCGAATAATAATGAAATGTGAAATTAAGTTTTTAACTTCTTTAAAAAATTATAGGATAAAAATTTGGAAGCCACAGTTTAACTTTATATCAACAGTGATATTACGTTTATGCCAGTTTGTACCCACGTTCTGACTGAACAGGCTCCAAAATGTGAAAGTGTTATGACATTAGGAAACAAATACATAATATTTGATTTATAGAATAAAAGTATAGTTTAAGGAAAATAGCACCTCCAAGCAAAAAAAATTGCTTTTCGGTAGTATTACCAATCATATATACATAGTGTACATGCAGAAGATTTAAAAAAACTTATAAAATTATTAATTTGGTAAACGTATTGTATAGCAGTTTATATCCTACTAAATTCAAGAAAAAATCTCAAAAAACAACTTGATAAATTATTGAAAACAACAAATGGAATCAAACTCAATGATTGATTCCTACAGTTACTAAACTAATAATTTTAAAGTAAAACATAGAAGCACGATCGAGCCTATATATACTCGGTCTAATATTGCTTCCCAACTTAGTGGGGTAATCACGAAAATGCGAATGCAAGAACTAATCCCTCGGGCAAATTTTAACAAAAAGTACGCACTCAAAGATGTATACTGATGGAGTAGTAAGTATCCCCAAGACTTTAAAACAGTTTCGACAATCCGCCCTGTAACCAATATTAGATAGCAGTCTTATGCATCTTCTTTGAATGGCAAATACTCTGCTCATGTGACAAGAATATCCCCAAACTAAGATTGCGACTAAAACAAAAAAAAAAAAAAAATATTGCGTAACTCATCACCGAATGAAAAACACCAAAATATATTTTTCTCAAATGATGACTAGGTATTTTATTGATTAATGACCTTAATAAAGAGATAGTCGAGGATAATTTTTGTTATCAAAGTATCAATGTGTTTTTCCCATGTGATAGTTTGGTCGAGTATAACCCCGAGAAATTTAACAGAAGTGTTTGAAAGGTCATCAACATTAACTAAAGGCCGTAAGGTGAATATCAAGGTTTGTGACTTGACCTCATTTAAACTAAGTTTATTAACAACTTCTTAACATTAAAGACTGGTTCTTTAATGTTAAGATTCATAAGACTTACCTTAGCTAATAATTCAGACAGCGATGAGTCACTGTTTATGGCTGTCGTGTCATCCACAAAAAGAATGAAGTTAGACGTGGAATCACAATGTACCAAATCATTTACTTAAATCAAGAATAATAAAGTGCCCAGAACCGACCCTTGTCATACTCCTTGCCTAACTTGCGAGCCAGTAGAAAAAACATTCCTAAATTTCACCAACTGTTGCCTGTCGCTGAGAAAAGATGAAAATAATTTAATGCTAAGTTCCGAAAATATTCATAAATTTGTACGTGGTGCGCTACTTTTGTCCAGCGGTAAGGATAACTTTTAGACCTTGCAAAACGTTAACCTTGTGATAGTAGCATTACAGTTCGGTACTGATCTTAAATTTTTGACAACAATTAATCGAGTACACGAAGATTTAAGACTTTAAGATAAGTACCGGTATTGGTGCATTATATCAAAAAAATACTGCTTGGTAATAGGTTTTTGGTAGGTAAACATCGTTTGAATAGGAACACCTTAAACGAAATCAACGCTACTGCATATTTAGTTTCAATATTATTGCAGCAATAGCGTGTCGGAAAAATGCATTTAAACACCACGAGTAACATCCACTTCACGAAAGAAACAACAATGTAAAGGTCGATTGAAGTAATAAGATAAAACGCCACAATGACAGCTAATCCGGTGAAGATCGTTTCTCGAGACAATTCGTCTGATCTTTCGTTGTTCTCTCCACTCCGAAACAAAGAGCTTCCTGGCGCGATGAAATCCTAATTTATTTTTCAATTCGCGTTGACCTACTTCGAAATAGAAGGCGACGTATATACCTAATACTTTATCGCCGAACTGCAGGCAAGAATACACACAAATCGTACTTGGGAGTTTTTCCTGAAAAGTTTAGTTCGCAATTACTTTATATATCTATATTGCTGAGGCTACTGCGTTGTATGTACACAGACGGTTTTCAGGATCGGGTGAATGCATGGAAATTCAAACCGCATGTTGATTAAACTTACAGGCTGGTCTAAAAATAAGAAAATGTAAAATTGCATTAAGAATAAACTTCCAATTAATGAAAAGTAAATTAAAAATAGTAAAGTAAAAGTTGTTTGGAATATCATTAGAGCTTCAGATATGAAACCTGCACGTTGTTCTTCGTTCTTGATATTTTTACGTTATTGTTAAATTTGATTTGTCTCTCCAGTAACGCCTTTAAGGTAGGCAACCCATATCGCAAGAAGGTTGTCGTGCCTATTGGGTACCAAATGCGCATTGACTAACCTTTGTGCATTATAAGTTGCCTATTTTAACCGCGTTATTAACAAATAAGGAATTAAGATATAATCTGAGTATAATTTTAATTTGAGAAATTATTAGTGTGTACTTATTCACCAAAATTATGTGTATAATAAATTTTAGTATAAGGATTGCTCGATATTATGACCCCCTAAATTTTTTTCTATTGTCTTTCTGAATTCGTCCTAAACTGAACTAATTGAATTTTCATTAATATTTTCTATTTCTTCCGTAATTTTTTGTTTGAGTAAGTTCAGATTATCGTGGAAATCAGTAACATACACTTTTTGCTTTAAATATCCCCACAAATAAAAATCAAGGCAAGTAATGCCTGGAGATTTTGAAGACCACCTTATGAGACCATGCGATCCAATCCGTTTATTATAAAAATGTGTATTTAATCAATCTCTAACTTTAATTGCACTATAGGCGGGACAACTATCATATTGAGAATAAAGGACCCATCTAGTCTCTAAATTTACTTCATCCGAAACAGGTTCCAAAAAGTTTTCCAACATTTCTGATAAGAATTTTGATTTAGTGTTGTGTCGAAAAAATAGGGACCAATAATCCTTTTGTATATGATTCCGCGCCAAACATTAACTTTTTTATAACGTTGACTATTTGTGGCAATTCTAAAATGTGGATTTTCTTCTCTATAAAAGAATCTATTATTTGCAATTAATTCACCCATTAATAGAGCATATTCTAAGCGAAATCTCCTTCTTCAAGGGTGTGTATTTTTATGGGCCTGTAAGGATGAACTTTTAGGCCCATTAAAATTTGTTGCAAATGACTTTTGCCTTAGTGATTTTCTTGTATGGTTCCTTACGGAGTTAATAGTTATCAATGTAGCAGCACGTTTTTTCTTTTTAATATCTTTTACATCTCCTATTGCGCCAATTTTTATTACCAACTCTCGAACGCAGTTAATAGAAACGTATACTTCTGGATATTTTTCATTTAAAAACTTCTATTGCATGACGATAAGATAATTCATTAAAGTCAGCATTATTGCATTTTGTATGGTAAGTACTGAGAATAAGTGCTAAATAAATACTGTTAAATATATACTATAACATTTTCCTTGCAATATGGGCTGCCTGTCTTAAGGGCGTTACTAAGAAGGCTAAAATCAAATCTAACAAAACGCAAAAACATCAACAATAAAGAACAACGTGCAAATTTCATATATCAAGTTCCGGTGACATTACAAACAATTTTTACTTATGAGAGTTTTACTTTACTTTTAAAAAATTGGTAGTTTACTCTTAATGCAATTTTACGTTTTCTTATTTTTTGAGCAACCTGTAACTTCAATCCACATTTCGGTTACCGTAAAAGCCTTTCCAAAGTAAGCAAAACTTTTTATAAAGAATGATTTTTTCTGTGAAAAGAAAAACAATTTAATTTATGAGTATAGTTAAGACACACTGTATATAAATATCAAGCACAACTGCGAACTATCTGCTTCAGAAGGCGTAGTGGATGAAAGTCATAAAGTTTCTGAGCCGTTTCTTATGTGACACAGGTGTAGATGGTTTAAACTTTGTATAGAGGGTAAGTTTTCATGTGGGATATAAAAACACGTATCTTTATTATAGAGCTGTTGCGCAATAAACGCGGTAGAATACCAGGATAACAGTAATAGTTTTTACAGTCCAATAAAACAAGTCTTGAATCCTGGGTAATATTTTTTAGTTTCACAAATAAAATTTACTACCCCTCAAATAAATTGTAACTTTTACAATAGGATTAATAAGAAGAGACAATTACGTTTGAAATAAACATCTCTTACTAGTTTATAAACAATCCAGTTATAAATGCAGTTTAAAATTAATCTTAAGCACAAAAGTTTAAAATTTCTGCTATATTATATTTAAACAATTCTGTTTTATAGGGTTTTGTGATCAAAAAACTTGAAGAAATGCTGTTTACCGTGTATAAAGAAAACTCTGAAGTGCGCCTCGAATAAGTATATGTACGTCGTTGGGGTATATCCCAAATAAAAGTAGTAATCTTTCTTTTACCCCGGAAACCCGGAGCGTAAATTCGCTTGAACGTGACTTTTATGTTTCCCGATGCTGTCCTTCGAGTGCATGCGCCGTTCAAACATCAGGTCGCCTAGAGTCTAATAAAGTTGCCGTTCACGTACTATACTATCGTGGAATACAATTAAATGTAGAACGAAATCATAGAATATTCTCTCTCTACGGACGTTGGTGCTCGATTAATAGCAAGAGAAAACAATGATTTTAGCATTGTTTTTTTTTTTTTCAAAAAAATAGAGTAAGGTAATTATACAATAGAATTTTTGTTCCCTAATAGACAAACTTAAATCTCCTAATTATTATTTTTAGAAACTTCAACAATGATGCATGAAATTTATCAAAGTTTTCTATAGGGCATTAAAATTGAAACGAGCCACCTCAAATAGCCCTTTACCTTGCTGTGATTCGCATAAAATTCAGAAATGATGGGTCTGACAATCTAAAATCGTTGCTGTAACCACTCATTCCAAAGATCTGTGGCTTAATAAATAGCGCAAAGTTGATATATATAGACACTCAAATCGCGCTAGACTCGGGGTATGTAGTTTCGCTTGGTCCCTAAGGATTAGACGTGGCCAGGGGAATATTTTCCAGGACAGTAGAATAAAATAAGAGCAATAGTTCGTCCACAAAGAAAGAAATTGTGTGCGAAAAATAACAAAATTTAAGAATTTTCCGTACATTTTTGCAAACATCTCAGAAACAATTTATTGCGGACATCGATATTTGCTTTTGGCGGCATTCGATTTTCCGTGCAAACATGCGTCTAGTAGGCCCTATGAGAAGGCTCTAGCCCGAACTAGATCTTTAAAAACTTTAATTTCAAATATCCCTGAAACGGTTAGATATATCGATGTTCGCTTTGTACCATTGAATTCCCCGTGCAAATGCGCGTCAGGAAGGCTATATTAGAAGCCTCTGTAGCGAACTTCATTTACCAAAATTTTATCCTCGAATATCTCGGAAACGGTTAGAGATATCTATGTTTGCTTTTCACCATTCGATTCCCCGTTGAAAGGCGGGAAGGCTAGTAGATCATAAGGAGATAACTTAGCCTAGATTTTATTTTCTAAATTTTAAACGTCCATATCTCAAGAACGCTTCGTACCAAGTACTACTTGGGGGTTATCTCAATTTCTGTACGATTTTTTTGTTTAATTTTTACAGAATTTTCGACTAAATTTAACGAAATCCGACGATATTCATCAAACCTACATCTACAGTGTG
Source organism: Cetonia aurata (assembly GCA_949128085.1). Taxonomy (NCBI): domain Eukaryota; kingdom Metazoa; phylum Arthropoda; class Insecta; order Coleoptera; family Scarabaeidae; genus Cetonia; species Cetonia aurata. Next base: position 10,238,056 of record OX421882.1, on the reverse strand, counting down.
TAATATATTGAGATTTCGACAATAGCACACCGCTCGGAGTAGAGATTTGTATGAAAAAAATAATAAAAAATGGCGAAAAACGTTGGTTTTTTTCAGTTTTTTCCACGTGACTACAAAACGGTAACAGATAACCGGAAGACGTTGTCAGAAATGGAATCCCCGTCCAAAAATGCGTTTGGGAGTTCGGCGATTTCTAAACTAGTACTAACTTTTTCTAAAATTAAAATTGATTTTTATAGCTTTGGGGAATTCACACATTTTGCTCTAATTACCATCCATTACCTTTTGGTGATGTATTAGGCATAAAAATAGGCATGCATGTGTGAAAGAATCATAGCTATTTTGCATATTCATCGCACTTCAGCATACGACTCTGCTTTATAGTATTATTTGAATAAGCCGGTATGCGCTAACACCTATTTCAATGCCCGGTTTCTTAAATTATCTAATTGCCGGAGTATTCGGTCGATAAGAATTTTAAGCCGTTGGCTGGCTACATTTTTCTGGAGGTTATGGGACGTACGCACTCGGGCGCGGGAAAATATGGCCGGCCCGAGAGTGGTTTAATAGCACTGGGCCTAAATTATCCGATATTTTACGACCACCCGCGAGAAACAGGGAACGCATACGTCACGTTCCATTGTCACTAATGGGTCCCTGTCCTCCGTAATTAGCCATTAAATTTGCATGCCTTTATGAAGAAGTGACGAAAACTGATGCTTTAAGAGCGCCAAATGGAGAAATTAAAGTGCGCAGAATAAGTAGTCAGGGATTGTAGGGGAATTTACGTGCCAACAGGGATAAGTTTCAAATAAAACATTTAAATGGGCTTATATTTATCATGCCCTAATAAATTTCTTTACGATGGATATTAGGTAATACTATTTATAACACGAAGAAAAACGATTGTCCATCAAACAATATTTTATATACTTAAGTATGTTACCGCTTTACAAATAATATAACATACAGTTTATTTGACCATAGAACTAAATCCACCTGAGCTGCAAATCCACTGATTCGAACCGTAAATTGTTCTTTTGACGGCCAATTCAGAACAAGCTATGAAAAAAGAAGAAAATAGCCTGTTAAATTAACCGCCAATGTACACGACGTCGAAGGCTAACCAAACATTCCACTTGTGCTTGGCTGTTTTAATATTTTCCCTCTTTTTGTACCATACTACTGGAATCTAACTTTGATGTACGCGCGGCAAAGGAAAATTTACATTTCCATCGTATATCCCAGTCTGTATGAATTGAGGTACTACGTAAACGAATTGGGTCTCGTTTCTGACGAGTGGATACATGTAGGGGACGACGAGGGATCAGCTAGCGCGCGGCTCAGAAAGCAAGAAACTTTATTCCCAGGCGAGGATTGGATAAAAGGACGCCGCTGGAAGCTAGATGCGTACGGCTGTGGTCTGGCACCCCGGTTTTTGTAAATTCAGTATTCTTTTGTTCATTCCGTTAAGCGTTTGTCAATGTTGCGAGAAATTTAAAATTGTTTTATTTTCAAATAAGATTTAGTTAAAGTTTTGGATTGTTTAATTTGTTTATTTTATTGTTCAGTTGTTTATATTAATTTCAGTCAGGTGTGCATTTTGCGTTCACTGGTATTGTATATATATATATATATATTGTTTTGTTTTGCGAGTTCGTCCGTTTGCGGACAGATCTGTGTGCGTTGCATCGCACGCATCTGAGATTTTTATACTTATACGATTGTTTTAACCGTGTAAGGTCAGTGCCTTGATCGATACGAAAGTAAGTAGATATATAAAGTTATATTTCTTTACTGACATTTTGTGATTATTGATTTCAAGTTTTGAATTCACGTTTCTGATTTTATTTCGTTCATCACGGAACTCATTTAATAATAATTGATATTGTATTTTTGTGTACACAATTTAGATATAAGATCTGTTATTATTTGTACGTGCAGGAAGATATTTTAAGTTTAATGAGTTAATTTTTTTGTCCGTTGTTAATTTTTCTGATTTGTAATTATTTATTAATCACCTCGGGTTGGGTGAATAAAAGCATTGTGCCTGCTTTTATTTTTCATTTATATAAATTACTTGAATTTTCCACGTTTAATTTAGTTGTTTTAATATTGAGACCACGAGGATTGAATTGAAAAAAAAAATTATTATCTTCCTGAACTTTTTGTTTTCTGTTGCTTAGTAAAAGGATTTTGAATTGGCCTTTTGTAATTTAAAGTCAATTGCAGTTTTGATTTAGACCAGGACCTTTTTGTCCAAGGTTCTTTTTCTGCAGTTTTTTTTTTTTTTTTTTTTAAAAATAATAAAACTATTAAATTTTTATGTCATTCAAAATACTGTTCTTTTATTTTTAATTAAACCATTTAACATTTTTTTTTAGTATAAAAGAAAGTCAGATTTCTTTCACCCACATTTGACTTTTCATGATAGTAACCCTGAGTTTAATTGTTCTTTTGCGCCTTATAAAAAATTGTTATTTTATGAGCTAGCTAATTTAATTTTTCATTTTTAATTTCATTTGGCATTTTTGTTGGTACATTCAGTACACAGCAGTACGTTGCCGGTGCGATCGAGCAAAACAATACGTTTGAGAATGTCAAGAGAGACGGACGATAAACTAGGTTAAACAAAACAACGAAATATTATCGGTTGAATGAATGTTTGTGCTACTAATTAATGCTACTAATGCAATATGAATCCGAAGTTTTGAATTTTAACTTGATACCGGCGTATTTCTCGCAGATATGAATAGAAATGAGAGTAGTGTAAATAGGTGAAACTGAGCGCTCTTGACAATGGAATTTTAAACATGAGGCCGTATTGAACTCATATCCATTCAATAAAAATTAAATTAGTATTCAAGCAATCCAGTCTTTCTTAATATAGATGGTGTAGTGTAAAAGATCTATACGTTCAGCTTCCGACCTGCAGCAACTTAATTAAAACCGTCTCTCTAGCTAATACTGCAACGTGGCAAAACTTTTAATAGATTTCATGCATGAAATGTTTACATGATGGGGAAATTCGTTCGGTAATGTGCCGTATCCAAGCTTCGTTTTCTCAATGTACGTCTATTAATCTATTTAACTTGAGGAAGTATGTATGAACTTCAATGTCTGGAACGATACAAAAGGACAAAGTTCAACGTGTGGCCCCTTTGGATACGTAAACTTGCTAGAAGATAGAACAAAATGAGGGGATAGAAAATAGCTTTGTAGCTTCGGTTCTAAGACGCAAAATTAATTAAAACTTGTGAAATTTGTCAACGTTATTTTGTTTTGTAATAAGGGTATCAAAAAGGATAATGATTTATGTGCCACGTGAAAGGTTAGCTGATAAGTTTTGTAAAATATGCAATTATAAACTTCTAAGGAGCTACAACCGGGTAACGAAGCATTTAAGCTAGAATTTTTAATCAAATTCTCCTTAATTGAAAATACCAGCACTAGGGAAGCGAGAATATTTAATAATGTTATTCAGAACAATAATTTTTTCATTAAATTTTATTTTTACCTTTTTACATAATTCAAATCACACATCTGTCTGTAACATGACTAGATCCATATACAAGTTATTCCTTATTGCTTGCTCCTGATTAATCTAAAAATTATTTCCGTTTCACAAAAAAAAAAACTAACGGACAAAAAAATTATATCAAGAAAGAAACTGGCCTTCCGTATTTATCAGAACAAATCAACCTTTCCATATATTACAATGCCCTCCGCTATACAGAATATTTACAAACATAATTTAATATAATATGTATAAATAACGAAATAAATGGAAAATATTATATTTAGGGTGCAGTCATAAGCTCCTCCGTGATGCTGTGCGATCTCAGCATGCCTCTCGTTATCCCACTAGCCGCAATATCGTTTTGTAACGCTTCACGTTTCTCAGCATGGTACTGTTCGTTATAATCCTGGAAGTAAAGATTTGGAATCACACATATAGGAACGAAAATTTTAGTTTTTATTAGGTACCTTTAAGCGATTTCCTAAAAATACAGCTCTTTCCCGCTTTTTGATCATGAAATCCGTTGGAAGCAACCATCTGTTTTCATGACATTCTTCCGCTGTTGGTCGCTTACTACAAACGAAAAGCCAGAATTAATTGACTAAAATACTTTTCCGACTTCTCGACTTACTTTGGATGACGTTTGAAGACTAGCATAAGGAATCTAACTCCCTCTTGCGTTACCTCTTGGAACAAATTCTCGAAACGATATCTAACGAAGAGAATATTCTGTCTGGATTCGTTGTCATCTTCTCCTCTAAATGGTAGAGTACCAGAAAGCATGACGTACATCAGAACACCAAGAGACCAAATATCGCTGAGTGGAAATGCTGGTTCTTCCGCCAGGACTTCCGGTGCTGGAAATTAAATTTGGATTTTAGACTTCCGAAAAGTTGAGCCCACAAATTCCAATATATACCTATATAATCTGGATGACCCACTACAGGAACCCTATTTCCCAATTTGGTAACGCGATGAGCGCAACCAAAGTCAACTAATTTCACTTGAACTGATCGAACTCCACTCATAACGATATTATCTGGTTGCAAGTCCAAATGGCACAAACCTCTCCAATGCAAGTATTGTAAACCATCCAGGACCTGAGAAAATGATCAGATGGTTGAACCATTAAGTAAAAATAATCGTTTGACTTACCTGTGTAACTATGGTAGCTACTGTTTGTTCGGTATATTCATGTTTACTAGCCAAATACGTAAGCACATCTGCTCCTTGCAGTTTCTCCATTACGAATGTAGCAACGGGACTATCACTTGTACGATAAGCAGCGACTAAGCCAGCGATTCGTTCGTGTCTCAAAGATCTATGAGCGGCAAATTCCCCGTCCACTTGCTCCTTATTCTCACCTTGCTCTATTAGTTTGGCTACTACCACTGTATCGTTGCGTTTATCTATTGCTTTAACCACTGCTGAGAATCGTCCGCTGTCAAAACGTTAAAATTACTAAATTAATTCAAACAGAAATAGATTTTGGTCTACCTAGATATTTCACTTATAAACTCGTAATGGTCTTGCGGATTTTCACCAATCCAGTCGATAGGATCTACTTCCAATTTATACTCAGGTCGAATATGTAAGTGTGCTTGAGGTGCTTGTCCACTGTCTGTTATCTGTTGAAGATGAGCCATTGCCTTGGAGAGTTGAATTTTAGGAGCGCCTATTCAAGAAGATGAAAAGTTTAGAAGAAACGAAGATTATAACTACTTCTTACCAGGAGGCCTTGTCACGACTACTATCGAAGCCACTCCAGGATCACTCCATCCGATAGAATTCTTGGCGCTTAATCTAAAGACGTAGCTCTCGCCTGGTTCTAAGCCGGTCATTAAATAAAATTCGTGATCGATATTATTTGCTTGCTCCGTCCATTCGGTGTCGTTAGCTTTTTTGTACTGCAAACTGTAACATTGCACAGGAGAATTGCCATCATATTTCGGCTGTTTCCACGTCAGTAAAGCTTCAGTAGAGGACGTTTGGGTTGCTTCTGGTGAATCTGGTTCATCTGGAACGAGACCCATAACGATCCTGGTCCTAACTACTGTTTGGCCGATCTTATTGCGTGCCACCACTTTATACAATCCGATATCGAAGCTCAAAGCGGGGGTGAATTTGATGTGAGAGCGCCCTTCTTCATCCGTTTCTATCTTGATACGATGGGATTCAGCAATTATAGCATCGTTCCTAAAACAAATCATCGAAGTGAATCGAGGATTTGAATGTCGAAGTGATTGATAGACATACTTGAACCATTGCACGACAGGTGTTGGATCACCAACTGCGAAACACGTCAGTTCTAGGTCTTTCCCTTCTTGCAAAGCTTCTATTTGTGGCTTCTCCCTAAAGAACGGCAACCTGCCATCGTGTTTACTCTCCAAAAATGCTTCTGCTTCAGCATAAGTATCTAATCTAGAACCTATTTCATGACGAAGTCTTCTGATACTATACCCTGTATCACCAGATCCATATTTGGTGATTCTAGCTTTACGTTCATCATCTATTTCCTCATCCATGATATCCGTGAAACGACGTCTCTCTCTAATTACAGGGGTCTGCAAATATGATTGTAGTAACAATACTAAATATAAATAACGACAAGCCTTACGCTCCAATTAAAACCATTTTCATCAGAAACTATATAACCAGCACCCGGCCCTCTGTTAGCAGCTACTTTCATATACTCGCGAATCCTAACAGGAAAGTCGACGTCTCGTAGTTGCAACAGATACGTATCAGGTCCACTTTGGTAACTGAAGAAAATAAAAGGCAATATACTTTTTTCTTGATTACCTACATTATACTTACTGGCTCTCAGATTTAATGACGCCGATTTCGTAGTTCAGTGGAGATCTGCTCGGTATTTGATCTTCCCAAGTTGGTATCTTGCGTGGTGTGCGATCAGGTGCCGGAACCGGAGGTGGTGTATACCTCTCATTTGGTGGATAGACCATCCTGGATGGGTGAGTGAAAGCGCCTTCCAGTGGTCTTCTTCTGAACCAATTTCTGCACGATGCATTGTCATACCATTCCCTGAAAAAATTACGTGAATAAACAAGAGCACAAAAATTACAATGTAATCTAAAAAAATAATATTCTCCTTCCCACCTTCGCGGTGTTAAAAAAATAATCGTTTTAAAAGTTATAATTCTATATTTCGCGGGACAGTATGAGAGGGTGTATTTTAGCATTCTCTAATGCAGTGATTTTCTTTAAATTAGTAATATATCAGTAAAAGCCGTGGTTAAGTCACTTCTTGAAAGCCAACATTCAAAGAGGACTAACTTACGCTAATTTATAAACAATTTACCTGTAGAGAACAAAATAATCTCTAAGGAATTTTGATGAGATGCGGAAGTCATCGCTGCGGAACTTATCAGCTCTCTCCAACCATGGATGACGAAGCGCAGCGTGCACATCCATACGGCCTTCAGCTTGATAGATGAGTAATTTTGAGATGAAATCTCGAGCTTCAATACTGATATTCCTCCACCAACTTTCCTCGAAGGTCCAAGAACCTAAATCCAAGGCAATATTTCACGCGTGCCTAGAACTGCACGTCCAAACCTACCTTCCTGTATCCTGATCAAAGTTTCCTTATCTCTTTCGCCTCTGAAGGGCGACATGCCAGAGAGTAGGATATATGTGATGATACCTACACTCCACATGTCGTGGGGAAGACCAACGCCTTCCCCTTTGGCGCATTCCGGACTCACATACTCTGGAACGCCGTACAAGAGTGGCATTAAACGACCCATGCTTATACGCCTTGATAAGCTGAAGTCAGTTATCTTCAGGTCGTCACTGCCTGGATGTGACAGCAGTAAATCGCCAATCTGCAAAATAAAATTATATAATACCTCCATTCTTAGCTAAATCAAATTAGCTATACATTCAAACCCATGTGCCCAATGCCCTTCTCGTGCATGTATTGTAATCCTAATAATAGTTGCCTGATGTATCCAGAGATCTCGCTTTCTGTGTAGTAATCTTGTCTCAGAAGGTAGTCTTTCACCAATTCACCTCCACCGCCTAATTCCATGACCAACGCTAAAGCGTCATCTGTCTCATAAACGTCATGTAAACGAATTAACTTGCGATGTTGCAACTGGTTCATTATATCCAATTCATTGTACATCCATGGCCGCCATGGGTCTCCACGTCCATGCATGACTTTAGCAGCGTAGTTGCGGCCATTGAGGCGTTCTACAGAATGGTAAGTAATGCCTTGAGTTCCTCTACCCAATTCATCACCAAGGTCATAACCGCTGTCCAAAGCTTGACGTCTCGTTTTAATAGGTGAAAGGTTATTATAGGTCTTGACGTTGAATTCCAGATCATTCTCTTCAACGTGCAGCATAGCGCTAGCTGAAGCTGATCCAGCAACGTTCCTTGCGCTTACGGAGTATAAGCCTTCATCTTTTAAGATTATGTCATTGATGATTAGGATATGGGTATCAGGTTCCATGAATTGTATCTGTAATTGCATGATAATTGGTTTTGATGAATTACTATAGCTCTACGTGATTGCAAGTATGTTGTCTTTAGAGAATTGCTAGGAAATAGAAATAAAAGGAGAGAATTTTGTATTTACCTTAGTTCTTGAAGACGTTGCCAATGGCTTCCAATCTCTATACCACTTAACATCTGGATAAGGCACTCCAACAATTCTAGCTTGAAACCTAGCCTTTCCCCTCATCATAACATATTCAATATCCGGGCGTCTCAAGAATACAGGAGCCTCTGCAAGCTCCAACCTGACTCTTTGACGGGCTTCACCATGTTCATTGCTCGCTACAGCTTCATACCAACCCACATCACGTTCTAGCATTCTAAAAATGATCCCTAGTACAAAGTAATCCCACACAAACTTCACAGTTTTACTTATTTATAAAAAGTGTCGCTTGTCCGTTTCTGGTATAGCTCATGCTGAATCTCCCTCCGCTTTCTATCGGTTCGTCGTTGAAGTAGTAATACATCTTTGGCTTAGGATAACCATAAACAAACCAAAATAGGTTGGTGTTCTGATCTTTTATGCCGTATGAAACATCATTTTCCCTTCTCAAGAATCTAGGAGCTTGAGCCATACCATCATGTGGTGGTCTATCAATATCGAAGTCTTTCGGGAAGTATGGAGAAGATTCTGGGCGAAAGTCAATGCCAGGCGAAAGATATGGGACCCATTTTGGTAAGTCTGGTTCAAGTTTTTGTCTGAAAAGGCACATAGCTTAGAAAATTGAATATTAGGAGTGAGTAAGCAAGCACCTGTGGGTGGTGGCATATGGAGACGGATCGCTGATTCCATATTTATTCTCAACGCGAACCCTAAATTTATAATCCCTGAACGGTTCAAGATTACCAACATCGCATACGCAACCTCTAATTCCAGATCTAACAGTAAACCAATCACCAGTCGGCATTTCAAGCATTTCTAATTGGTATGTAACCGGAGCTCGGGGTGTAGGCGATATTGATGGCTTCCACGATAAGGTGCATCGCCTATCTGACATTCTGGATATAATAGGAGCATCGGAAAGAGGTATTGGCGAGCCGCTCTTCTTGTATTTGTCGTAATCCGTGTATTGATCGACCAACGGACGTTTGGGCTTCATTTCAGTTTCATCGAATCTCAAATAGGCATCGCATATATCTTGACCGTAATCGTTAAAGATTTTGCATGAGTATTTTCCGAGATCATCTTGATCGACTCCTGCTATGGACAATCTCAACAACCCTGCCGTGTCTTTTTCCATGCGTATCCGTTCGGAGGGATATAATTTCTCATCATTACGATACCATACCACATCCGGTTCTGGTGTACCAGCAGCGCAAGCTGTGAATTTAGCTGTCATACCTTTGAATAATTCGGTATCACCCAAACGTTTTAAGAAATAAGGAGCTTCAACTTTTTGAGGCGTTTTTCTAAAATCAAATTAATGATTCTTACATCCTAAGATAATTTTAGATATAATTTACATTTCTTTCACAACTTCTAATTTAGCTTCGCAGACATCTTCACCTTCCCTATTGGTAGCAACTGCTTTGTAAACACCATGGTCACTTTCGTTACTATTGTTAACATATAGGCAGCAAACATCACCGTCTCTTTTGATACGGTATTTATCTGTTTCGTGGAGTAGATTGCCATCTTTGTACCATTTTAGTTCTGGTTGTGGGACTCCAGAAACCCTAGCTAAAAATTTGGCGTCTCTAGATGGAAGCTAAAATTAAGTGGATTAAATTGGAAAGACCACTAAAATAGATTGCTATGTCATCTATTAGACAAACCTGTTGCAAATCTGTAAATCTTTGTGTAAATTTCGGGGGTGCGAAAACTTTATGGACGATCGCCTTGGCTTCAGTAGTGTCCTTTCCTAGGGGATTCATAATGGTGACGCCGTATTGGCCAGCGTCCGACGGTTTTGCTTTGTCAATTAACAAACCAACCTGTAAGAAATACAATTACATACTCAATATATATATATATATAAAAAAACAAATCGTCAAAGGTAAATACCTTTCTGCCATCACAGGTAAGTAAAACTCTGTCAGATGGAGTCACCGCCTGCCCATCTTTAGTCCATTCAACACTAGGTATTGGATTTCCTGTGAATGGAACCTCAATCTTCAATTCTTGATCCTCATCCGTGATGACATCTTTGAGCGGATGCAAAAACATCGGTCTTTCTTCTGGTGCGTTCTCCTTACTCGCTGAAGCTACCGTCAAGGGAGCTGCGGACTCGGCAGTACCGGCCTCGTTTGAAGCCACAGCCTTGTAAGTCAACGCATCCACGTTCCTATCGCAGGCATCCACCACCAAAATGCTGGTACCATCCGGTAGATTGGTAATTTTGATATGTTGTGGATCCGGAATTACTTCCGCATCGTTACGGTACCAAGTAACTTTCGGTGCTGGATAGCCTGTGACTTTAACTTCCATCTTAACGGGGAAACCCTCGACAACGTTCTGTGGGAATAGTCTTTCGGTAAAATCAGGTCTAGTGGGCCTCTTTTCTGTTGTAACGTTGGCTTCGCCCGTGATATCTCCCAACTTGTTGGATGCAACCACCGTGTATTTACCAGCGTGTTCTGGTTTAATGGCGTCTATTACCAAAGCGATTTTTCCATCTGGGTGATGTTCGATATGAACGTTTGAAGATGGTCTTATCGGTACACCGTCTTTGAACCACTTAATTTCAGGTGGTGGATACGCAGTAACGTAACCTTCCAATCTCAACGGTTCCCCAATTGTTAAGTTTTGATCTTTTATACATTTGGTGAATTTCGGTCTTTGTGGCGTTGCTAAAATTAAAAACGAAACTTTTTGTTTTTGTGTCCCTGAAATTAAATTTGGGGACTTACGTGTTACAGCAACAGCACATAATCCAGCAGTTTCACCGTTAGGGTTCTTCACAACCAATTTGTATGCTCCACTGTCAGAAGGTTTAACATGATCAATTTGCAATTTAACGTTACCGTCCTTAGTAAATTCTGTTTTAATTCTATCATCGTCTGCTGGAATTTCTTCACCATCCTTGTACCATTTCAGCTACAAAATATATGCTCTAATCGAACTGTTATTTACCATATATATACCATCTACTTACAACTGGTTTTGGACTACCAGTTATCTTTGCCTTCAACACCAAAGGTTCATCTTCATTTACCTCCATATTCCTAATCAACTTCAAGCTGAATGATGGTGGAGTTTGCACCATGCTAATCTTGGCACTAGTTTCAGCATCTCCAACTACATTTACCGCGGTGACTTTGTACTGGAAATCGTTAAATAAAGCATGGAAACAATGAAATGGCATAAAACTTTTCACTCACATATCCTTCATCTTTCTCGTTGTAATCAATTATGGTAAGATAACCGCTAATTTGAGATTCTGTGTTTTCAACGATCTTTAATTCCGGTGCGTTTTCTATCGGTTTATTGTTTAGGAACCAAGTTAACTTTGGCCTTGGAAGACCATCTGCTCGAACCATCAAAGTAATTTCGCCTCCGTGTTCAACTTGAGCATCAACCAGAGATGTAATAAACTTCGGTTTCTCGGCTGGTGGGGTAACAAATCACTAATTAATAATGTTGCCTTAGGTAAATAGATTAAAGCTAACATTAATACGAAAATTGTGAGATTAATACTGATAAAAAATGATATATTCGGTGAATATGGTAATTCGCTTTATTACAATTGCACATATAATTCTAAAAAGCTTAGTTAAATAAGCTGATTTGCAATGCAGCACACATGTTGTGATTGATTTGGTAATACTTGCAGCAATCACAATCACGGTGTCAAGCAAAAGCAAATATGCCTCATCCAAAACACAATTTGTGTTGCTTATAAGCATTTTGTGCTAGAAACAGTCAAACTTACTCGTAGGTTCTGCCTCCTCTGTAAATATATATTATAATATGTAATGCATATTTATAAATTTTTCTCGTTTTCTATTACAAATGAAGTGGCATAAAAAATACTTACTGATTACTCTGACGCGGGCTTCAGCGTTGTCTTCTCCAAGTTTATTCTTAGCAGTCACTTTGTAATAACCTTCATCTCCAAGCTTAACATCTTTAAACCTCAAGATATAAGTTTCTGCCTCCACGTCTTCAATGATTTCTATATCGTCAGTAGCTTCAACCACATTTTCATTTCTTGTCCTACATAAATTAACGGTTACAATTGTTCTTAGGGTAATACTTCTATTAAAGAAGCTCACCAAATGACGGTTGGAATTGGATTGGCTTCAATCACACATTTCAACTCTGTTGAGTTGCCAGGGACAACTTTGACATCTTCTGGTCCTTTGATTTCTGGCTTGAGGACTATTGTTAGCTGCGCGCTGCTTTCTGTTTCCCCCCACTTGTTTTTGGCCTTGATTGTGTATTTTCCTTGGTTTACCCTTTCACCTATTTAATATTTTGTAGGATATTAAAAACGCTGGTGCAACATGGTTGAAGGAAGACTTACATCTGGGGATGGTCAGGCTATAGGTACATTCCTTTAAGTCATCGGCGATTTCACGATCCTCAGTATCTAGAATCATTTTATATTGCTCAAATTCCTCTGCCGTTATGGGCTTTCCATTGAAGCACCTAAGGAACAGCAAAAAAGAAGTTATCGAAAACCAATGTGAAATTCTTAGAAATAGTACCAAGTAGCATCTGGTACGGGGTCTCCAATAATCACTGCTTTCAGCGTAACCGTATTCTTCTTCACGATGGTTTGATCTTCAAGTCCATCTTTCACTTTAGGCCTGCGGAATTCCTTCTCAGCTATAGAATGAATTAAAGTTCTACGACCTTCCAATTAAAATAAAACGTTGGATACTAACGTATTATATCCAGCTTGGCTTGAGCCTTAGCATCACCTACTGGATTTGAGAGAGTGCATTGGTAAACTCCGGCATCTTCCATCTTCAACTTCTGAACTTCCAATTTAAATTCCTCACCCTTCTGACTGATAGAACATCTAGGTGTGCTCGAAATAATGGGTTGGCCGTTCACCGTCCAAGTTGCTGTCGGTGGAGGATTTGCCTTTCCTCTGACTGTATAGACCACGTTCAGAGATTCATACTGTGATTTGTCTTTGAGAGTTGAATCGGTGATTACTGGGAGAGCTATGTGAAGAATAAAGAATTAGGGTCTAGTATCGACTACGTTAAGATAGATAAGTCGCGTTGTTAAGTAAGTGTATGTTTTTACGCAATTTATAGTTTTATTTGTATATACAGTTTTAGCAGTGCTAAATGCATGATTGATTATATTATTGATAAGTATTTAAACCAAAATAATTACTGTGGAAATATTGTGACATATAGAGCATCATTTGCAATCAATAGATGCTGGCAGTACAGTTATTTTAATAGTTGTTATCCTTGATGCTAATAATTATTTTGGCAAAAGATGCGTGTTTTTTTACAATTTATAAGATCTGGCAATACTATAACGATATGAAGGGATGCGGATTGTTTTAAATGAAATCAAATACACTTCAGAATATAATTAAATACTAAATTTTGAAAAAAATCAAAAAAGCCATTAGACCACTCAAAAATTGAGAATGTTTTACATCTAAAAGAATAGATTCTTATAAATTGTTAAAAATACAAAACGCCATTATTTATTATTTTCATTTTAGTGATTTTAATTGTGTTCCATCACACGAAATGAGTAGTTACGTATCACCTATTATTTATCGTTGGATTAACATTATCAAGCAATGTGTTAAAAGTTTTTTTACGCAATCAATGAGAAAATGAGGTCTCCTACTCAAAGTAGGTAGGCTACAGGTAAGTATGCTGAAAATTGCCTTTGAAAATAATATCTTAGTTTTCTATTCTCTAAGTAACTTTGTGTATCTATTATACTTTTGCAAAATAACAACTCAAAAAACGTTCTTGTTTCGGCGAAACACAGAAATTGATTTTTCAAAAATAAGTTTTTTTCTGGAAAACTGCTGCAAGTATTTACTTAAATTGAAAAATGCTCTTTTTGGCTGCTCTTTGGTTCTCGGGTTCTCTGCCGTGTAGAAAGTTTAAATTACTTGACGTTTCGATCATCTTGTCGTGACTTCACTTTTGAAGAAGATCACGACAAGATGATCGAAACGTCAAGTAATTTAAACTTTCTACACGGCAGAGAACCCGAGAACCGAAGAGCAGCCAGCAACGACGGCCGTGAAAGCCTAAAGACTACTTTAATGCTCTTTTTTTAAAATTTCCGATTTTTAAGACACTTTTACATTTATTTCTTTTTTCTCGAAGCTATGACTTTTCCTTAACTAATATTCTTCAAACAAAAAGAACTAAAAATTTAATCTTCAAGGACAGTTTTCTACCATACTTCCTCGTGTACAGGCCTCTTAATATTACGTTTTGATGTCGGTTAATTGGACTGCTGCTGAAAAAAAGGTAAAAATCAAGTGAGAGAGAAAAAACTATACTTACTTTAACCATCCTGTTCAAATACAAAAAGGAAAAGAAAAATTTAAGAAAAATAGTCTCACCTTCACCTGCAGTTTTTAATTATGTGAAATAAAATGAGCGTCTAAGCAAGCACACGTGTTTAGAATAAACGGACACAATACAAAACAGTTAGAAACATGTAAATGGAAAACATTTAAATACTATTATACAATGCTTCAAAGGTCAGTGCTAAGGGTGTACAGTGTGTAAGTATTGATATTAAGGAATCTTCCCAAGCGCGTCGTGCTTTTTATATACAGAGTGTAGTAATGAAATAGTGAAGTTGTGCATCCCATTGTTTGTTTAATAAAAATCAACTATACCTTCAGGACCTTCAACTTCTTGAATTTTAATCTCTTCTATTTGACTTCTTTGCTTTTTAGCCCTTCGCAAGAGCGCCTCTACGTCTTCGTCAATTTCTTCTTCTTCAGTTCTTACACCTTTTTGCGGTTCTTCTTCTGTTATGTCAATTTTACTTGCTTTGCGTCTAGATCTCGTAGTATCGCTCTCAACTTCAATGGCTCTCTCTTTGGTGGCGGATACACCTACCTGTGGTTCGTCTTTTTCTAAGGTTTCGATTTTACTCTCTCGACGATTTAATTTGTTCACGTCGCTTTCGACTTCGACAATATCCTCTTTGGTAGCTGCGATTGGTTGTTGAGGAACACCTTTTTCGATAGCTTCGACTTTACTTTGTTTCCTTTTAGAAGAAGCTATCTCATTATCAATTACTTCTACATCTTCCTTTGAAGCCAGAACAGCTTTTCTAGTTTTGTCATCCACAGTCTCAACTTTGCTGTCCTGCCTTTTAACTCCTGCTATTTCGTTCTCGACTTCCACAACATCATCTTTAACGGCAACTATCGCCTTGTGGCTTTTAGCTTCTTGGAGAACTTCAACTTTGCTCTCTCTGCGTTTTGGCCCTTCAGCCTCTGAAGCTTCTTCTTTAGTGGCGAAAACAGCTTTTTGCGACGAGACCTCCTCTAGAATTTCTAATTTACTATCTTTCCGTTTCGATATTTTAAATTCATCTTGCACCACTTCCTCTTTAATCGCTGATACGGCTGTCTTCGATTGTGCTTCTATCACAATTTCAGTGGGTGTTTGAGGTGTACCATTGATTTGAACGGTCTCGATTTCTTCTATTTCAATCATTTTGGCTTTCGATGGTTTCCGTTTCGGAGCTGGCTTTTCTTCGACATTGAAAGGTTGATCTTCCAATTCGACGTTTATTATCTTTTCTTCGATTTGAATTGATTTTCCACGCTCCTTTTTAGAAGAGGACTCCTCCACGAGTATTTCTTCTTCGATTTCTAAATTCGGCTGAATTTCTTCTATATCCTCCTTTTGAGAAATTTTACCACTCTTAATTTCAGTTTCGATATCTTCGACTGTGACATCTTTCATTCCTACGTGTTTTAAAATTGTATTAAGCTAATACAACGGATAAGCAGAGACACATAGACAGATATGTGTGTATATGCGTGCGTGTTACACTTGTATAAACAATACAAAAGCATAAAATAGAAGCTGAAACGACCCTCCCCAAAATATTGGAGATATTTAAAAAAAAGTCATCTATATAAGGTTCGCGCCTTGCAAATGCGTTAGCAGCCTTGTTACCTTGATCCGGAGGTGATTCTTCGATTATTTCCTCTATTTGTACACCGTCTTCTTCGACTGCCACTTGTTTGTCATCTTCGATTACCTCCACTATAAGTTTCTTAGGAGGTTCTTCGGATGACTCTATTGCATCAGTGTGCACTGTTTCTGTAATATTTTGTGGTGCTGTGATACTAATGTGTATTATATATGGCCTAAATTCTATTTTTCCTCGACAAAAAAAAATAAGGAAATCACAAAAAAGGGCATAAACCATGTCTTATATGGTTTTACTAGGGGGCAATTTAATAACCCTCAGAATTATCACAAAAATGCATGGACAAGCAAGACTTTTCACCGATCAGGGAGGCAAAAATTAAACTTTGAAATACTCACTTATTCTTTACATCCGTACGCTTGTGAAGGCAAATTGTAAAAATGACCTTGACATAAATATTTTCTTTTCTCCATCAACGACTTAAATATACTACTTCAAGCGAGATCAACTTACTTTGAACGGTAACGAAGCTCTTGCTGCTCACTGTTCCCAGGGAATTAGTCACCTCGACCTCGTATTCCCCTTCTTCCTCGTACTTGATTAGGTTGACGGTTAGATTATAAGACTCTTGCCTGTGAGTATCTCTGCTTATTTTAATTCTGGCATCTGCTGAGACTTCGTTGCCGTTACGTAACCATTTCACCGCTGGTTCGGGGCAACCTGCAACTTCCACCTCCAAGTGAAGCGTAGCTCCTTCTTCTACGGTGGTATCTTTAAGATGCTTGATTATTCTTGGCTTGCCTATGTCGAGAAAGCAAAAGTTTTCATTTGGATTCGGCAAAAAATAAAATATTTCTTGGGTTTCTTACAATTTACAGTTAACTTTGCACTGGTTTCTGTTCCACCGAGCTCGTTGTTTAATTTGCAAGAGTATTTTCCAGATAATTCACTAGTGACCTCCTTGATGACTAATTTGACACCATTGTCTGATTCAATCCTTGTAAATTCGCTCCTGGTTTCACTGATTTCCATTTCGTCTAAGTACCTGTTATGATATAAAAACGTTTTGTTATATCTTAGTTTTAGCAAAATCGTAATAGTGCAATGTTTTCGGAGACCCTAGATGGTTCCCACAAAAAACAACAGTCCCCAAATATCATTGGCACAGTCACATATTTACTTTCTTTTATGTGGAAATCAAAACTTACCATTTTACGTTTGGTTTTGGGAACGCTTCAACTTCCACATCGAGAGTTACATTCTTATCATACTCAGTCACAGTCATGTCGACTAAAGGCTTCAAAATTTTAGGAGCACACCTCACATGTACCGTTACATCATCATCAACTGTACCATGAATGTTTTTAGCCTTGCATTTGTAAGAGGAAGCATCGGTTGTAACAGCTCCGGTTATTTTCAAAATATAGGAATCGCCGTCTTGCTTGATAACGTAATGACTGTCGGAAGTAATTTCTTTATCACCTTTGAACCTATAACAGACCCAATTATAGCATAGTGCAAAAATAGAGTGGCTATGAAAATATTACCATTTAACTTCGGGAGCAGGTTCTGATTCGATTTGAACTGAGAGTTCCACCTCTTCCTTTTGCGACACGATGATCTCGGTGCCCAATTTCTTCAAGATCCTAGGTTTAGTGTAAACGGTGACGTTACAGAATTGCGAAACTTGCGCAATTTCATTTGTGGCAACAACAGAATAGGAACCTGCAAAATTGATGTGATAAATTTGATGCGCATATTGGAAAGCAGCTAATTTTTATACCAGAATCTTTCAAGGTAGTTTTCTCAACAATCAAACTATAGCCATTACTTTCTTCTTCGATTCTAATACGTTCAGATGCTTTAATTTCTTTGCCGTCCTTGAAGAATTGCACGGAGGGCGTAGGTATACCTTCAACCTCCACGAAAATTTTCAGAGTCTCCTCAATCTTTATAGATATGTCTTCGAGTTTGTTCTTTATTTTTGGTGGTGCTACAAAATAGATCACACCATGAAAACATATTTTCAATTAGTGTAATTTTGTAAGTACCTTTGACGTTCAAGGTCATTTCTTTGATGTCTTGACCTAACTCATTCTCAGCGCTAAATTCGTATTTTCCAGCGTCGGATGCTTCGACATTCTTGATGACGACTGACAGATTCTCTTCGTCTTCGTAAAGGAACCTAGAAGATTCGCGACAATCAAAACGTAATTTTTTTATCTCCAAAAATTATTTGCTCACTTATATTTACTACTTGCTTCAATTTCTTTGCCTTCTTTAATTAGTTTAACTTTAGGTTTAGGATAACCCTTGATTTGTAATTCAAGCATGGCTTGACCTCCAATTGTTGCGTTGGCTACACGATTTTCAATCACCAATTTCGGCTTCTCTGGTTCACGACGTAGCTCGACAACAGTGCCTACATTCAAGGAAAATATTCTTGCAATTGTGGATTGGTGTATTAAAACGATCACCTACCTTGTACTGTTAGTTCAGCACTGCAGCTTATATGCCCGGTTGATGTTTGAGCTACGCAAGTATACAACCCAGCATCTTCAGGTCTGACATGCTGGAATATCAAAGCGAGGGAATCTTCATCGTCCCCCATAAGGACTTTAAACCGTTCTTCTGGATCAAAGTCTTTCCCATCCTTTCTCCAGCCAAATGTAGGCTTCTCCCCAGGAGGTAGTATGCCTTCTGTATTAATTGTTTCGTCGAATACCGCTTTGGAGGCTACAAATTAAATTTTAACAATGCCCTTCTGCAAAATGTTAGTATTTACTTGTAATTGTGAGATTAGCTTCAGTGGATGCTTCACCATGAGCGTTAACAGCCACGCACTTGTAAATACCAGCATCCGTTGCCTTTACATCTGGTATGACCAATTCGTAGAATCCCACATTTTCATGATCTTTGATTACACGCCTTCTCTCATCGTATTCGGAGATCTTGACGCCATCCTTATAGCTGAAATAAACTTGTTACTCTTAGATTTGTATGATCAAACAAAGGGTTGCTTACAAAGTAATATCCGGATGTGGATCACCTCTGACTTTGATCATGAACCGTAAGTACGTGTCTTCTAGGAGTTCTGTATCCTTCAACTGGACGGCAAAATGCGGTTTATTAACCTCTTCTTCGGTTGCTATATTACAGAATAACAAAATATTAAATTGTGGAAATTGCTTGGGACATACAGCCAATAGAGGTAACAATGTGAACAACAACAACAGTGGTGGAAACAATAACAAACAAATACCAACGATGGTGACAAAGGTGCAACATCAAAATTAGTAAAATTAGACAATATTTGTATTGAAATTACACAAATAATAGTTCGAATCTTTCAACAAAGACAGACATTATTGTTTTCAATAAAATTCTACTAACGATGGTGCACAGACAACCTCGTAGAACAAGTTGATTTGCCCTTTGTATTAGTAGCAACGGCAGTGTACAATCCGCTGTCACTTTCTGAAGTATTTTTGATTTCCAGACGCCATATCTTATGCTCATCTCGAGAAGTAACTACGAATCGCTTCATATCCTTTTCTGGTATGGCCTGGTTATTCTTTAGCCAAATTACACTGTCAGGTGTTTCGGCTAAGATTATCTCTAAGTACACCCTGGTACCAGCTGCATGTTATACGGGCATTAATCGATGAAAAACTTAATAGAACGGATAGATTATTAATTTAAACATGCCTTATGGTTTTTGCGAAATTTTGAAATTAAACCATTGGTAAACCAGAAGAATTATTCCACATCTGTGTGATATAAAGCTTGGGAATGATTACTCTTTATTAGCCTTTATAAACCATGTTCTTATTGATCTTCAGAAACATGCAACTATTTCAACTCATTCATGTGTTAACTGAGAAGCTATTTAGTTGAATCTGTCTTGTTGATTAACTTAAAAAATATGAGAACAACACAAGTACATAGAAAGCCAAAGACACGAGAATTACGTTGCGTGTAAACAAAATTTTAAATTATTACTGCAAAAGATGGAATAACTCGCGATCTGAATATTTAAATAAATAAGTTTTATTTAGCACCTAACATTCTTTTTGCCATTTTGAGAGATGAGATAAAGATTATGTGTGTGAAAAATGCTAATATTTTGGATATGTATATATAAAATTCAAACATAAAAAGCGAAAACAACGTATTCACAACAACATTATTAACACAAAACACATTCTACCGTACATCATAGGTTACTGCGTCAAGAAAACGTGTGGTAACGTGACTGGCTGACAGCAATGAGAGGAGCAGATGGAGCAAGTGCAGGTGAAGATTAGGCGAATCACGTTATCATATATGCGTCACTTTCCGATATCACAGTAAAATATGGTTACCTGTAGTTTTATAAAAACAAAAACAGTAGTGTGGTCTTCCAAAATGAAAAAGGCTATAGCCAGTCAAGCTACGGCGCTAAACATATAAAGCTGGGCAATATATCAGTAGCTCATGTAATATTTTATTGCCAACTACTAAAAAAAGTGCAAAAAAAATATAGCGTTAATTATATTATATTTGCCCTGAATTATTATTATTAATGCAATTAAACTGGCGTCAAAACAAAAACAACTAAAAGATATGTATATATAAATAAATGCGTGTAGGTTGTATGCATCAAAAATTGCATACCATTACCAAAATCACACCAGTCAACATTGGAAAAAACAGAAATACTAGGAAAAAGTTTTTCGAGCATCTGTCTGGGCTCAACACTATCTGGTCCTAAAATAGAGAAAACAAAGCTTTCATAAATGAAATAGGGGCAGCACGCAAAAGGGTTAGAAATAGCTGGCTCGGTGCAAGAAGAGTAAACTTGGAAAAGATGAAGAACAATTCTACTGGTTTAGTCCGTGTCCGAATTGTTATAAGGGTGTTTAAACTAATAAGTCTTAAAGAAAAAGTAAAAATAAAGAATGAGACAGGTGAAATGGAAGCCGATTGGCTCAAGAGTGACTCTATATTCCTATTGGGGGGACTCACGTTCGACAGTTTGTCCGCTTAGAGTTTTTGTAAACAAGGGTCTCTCATCAGGCGGAGCTGTTATATCTTTTTTAGCCTTCAAGGTCAACCCGATGGAGTCTTCCATGTGTGCTGTTTCCGCTACTGTTTTCACAAACTCGATATCTGAAACATATTCAAACACTTTTTAATAAATATTTTAATCAATTATTTGAAGGCAAGCTACACTAAAATAAACTAACCTGTTTTATCCACGGAAGATTCTTTAACACTACTAGACTCACGTTTTTCAGAAATATCAGACGATCTTTTAGAGTACCTCTCAGATTTTATGGATTCATCCTCATCTTCGGCATAGGAGGTAACGTTCCTTTTGGATTTCTCCAATTTTTCTGATTTGTCGTCACTATCCGTTGACGAAATGCGTTTGTAGCTTCTTTTTTTCGTCTTGGCTGATGCCTCCTCCTCATCCAAGGAAGTGAGGCGTTTATAGTCACCTTTCTCGGAATCTTGTCGAGAAGCTTTCTTGACTTGCGCAAAAGTTTCCTCATTGTCTTCACTTTGCTGCACTGACCTGCGTTTAGATAAGTAGGCAGACGGGTCTAGATCTTCATTCAAATTCTTCTGCTCTCTGACATATTTATCTATATCGTCGTCATCTTCTTCCTCCACAGCTCTCCTAGATTTTCTTCGCGAAATTAGTGCGTCTACTGAATCGTCGTCGATTGAGGTGGTCTTCTTCTTGTAACTGTACCCTGGTTCCTCGTCACCACCACTTCGTTCGATACTTTTAATCGTTTTTCGATATGTATAGTCGCCATCGCCATCTCCAGACCTGGTACTTTTCTTATAGGAATATTCGTCGAGGTCATCTGATGGTCGCGATTTCAACCTCCTACTGGATGATTTAACGTCATAATCACCCTCGTCTTCGACTCTTGATTCCCTAATGGCACGTCTGCTGTATGACGAGTAAGAATCGTCTGCCACGTCAGCAATCGCTTTTCGACCTTTGCTTCGTTGATAGTCAAAATCGTCGTCACCACCTTCGATTCTACTCTCAGTTCTTATGGACTTCCTGGTGTAACTACCGTATGCGTCAGCATCTCCAGAATCTGTTACTGCTCGCTTAGTGAAGCTCATTTCAGTTTTCGTACCGCCATCTACGTCGCTTTTACCGTACCTGGAGGTAATCTCATATTTGGTGTTACCTTCAGTTCCATATTTAGTCGTTTCTATTCCGTATTTATTACCGTTATTGCCATATTTGCTTGTCGTGTCTGTACTGTATTTACTAGTCAAAGAGGAGTCCGCACCATACTTGCTGGTTAAAGAATCCCCGCCGTATCTACCAGACGAGGATTCACTACCATATTTGCTGGTCAAGCTCAATTCTGCACTACGCCTGCTGCCAATACCTTCAACTCCATATTTCGAAGACGCGTAGCCTTCGGTCGAATATGAAGATTTGGATGCTGACCTTCGACTATAGGACGAGTCCTCGTTGCCGCCTGTAGACACATTCCGAAATATTTACGTTTGGACTTCTGCTGTGATTAGAGTTAAGCCCATGGAAGCGTTATTGTGGATTAATTGATTGATGCTGTTGCAGCCACGTGTATACGATGAGATTTTCTGGTGGGATCATCAACAGGTTTTTCTATTTGCTATTACACCTACCTTTTCATGAACATAGTTTGGGAAAAGGGAAGCAATAGTTTACAAATGGCGCATCTGTTGAGGAGATATTTGCAAAAGCGTGGCGCATATTACCGCGAAGGCCAATAAGAAAAAGTCAAGTCACTTTTTTTTTCGACAGCGAAAGCCACTTCAAAAATAAAAATAATATGACGTTGAAGCCACACCCAAAATGTAAAAAATATATACGAAAGCAAAAAAACCATCATATAATACCGTATGGCGCTAAAAGAAACCATTTACTACCACCTCCAAATAGAAAATTTTAAATCCAAAACATGTTCATGAATGGAGGATTATTTGTAAATAATCGTTTACTAATAATTGAAAAAAAAAAACCTTTTGATAAATGACCGAAAAACGATGTTATGATTTTCTCCATGCCTTCCAGAAGTAGTTAGAAATAGAAAAGTAAAATAAAAATATCGTTACATTCATTATTCCAAATTATGTTGTCATGCAAAATTTTTACCTAAACATAAATTCAAAATGAGTTTTTTTTTAAGTTTTTTGAATGCTCCAAATTATTTAAAATTTTAAGTAAGTACAAGGTGACACAAAAAAATATAGCAATTTTACAATGAACAGGACCAAAAGTTTTCCCAAAATATTATTATGTGTAATCGCATGTTCTATTTGGCGAAAATTACATCATTAAAGTGAACGATATCATCGCCAAATATCCAGTGAACATTCTAGGAAGGTTCTCTCATGTTTTGATGATTCTAGAAGAGCAGATGTGCCTTGCCCTTTTTGTCATTGTGTGTTTCTATGTAAATATTAAGACGAGCGCGACAAATTGAACAAATGGTGTACTTTTAAAATATGCGATCAAAACTTCATTCTGTTCATTCAAAAATGGTTACACTTTTCTGTGTAATGCTTATTTAATTTAATCCTTGTCGTTAAAGTGTCATTTTAAAGAGTTTGTTTTCGTTGTAGTTTATTGTAGATGACTAGTAGTATATGAATTTATTTTACACATCAAAAGTCTTTTGCAAAAAATAGGAGATTAATTATTAATACTAAATAATAATCCAAAAAACTTACTAGCTTTAAACATCTAATAGGTATAGATTCTTTCTGTGCAGCGCAAGACTACTGCACTACAAATATGGCCAAATATTTAATAGACAAGTTTTAGTGAGCACTTCCTTAACATGTTATATATCTCATTTTGCAACCATTACTTACTTAATTATTTTGACACATTACATGTCTATTTTTAAAGAATCACAACAAGAATTCAGATTTCTTTAACACTTTCTATTTTATTTAAAATAAGTATTTATTTTATTGGTGTTAATATTGATGTACAATCTATTATTAATAAAAGAAAAAAAATTAAGAAGGAGAATAAAACGACAAGACTATTGAAGCCAAACTTGTTTATTAGTTAAAACAAAACACACACCACGATTATTGAAAAGTCATATCGATTATTCTTCACAAAAAACTGACCTGATCTTGCCGAAGCGCTAGAAGTATATTCCGTGTATCTTCGACTCATGTCGTCATCTACGTCAAGGCCTTCAGTCTTTAAACCAACTTGGATACCGACTTTGTAATAGTCAACACCGTCTGCGTGAGCCTCTGACTTAACAACTGTTTGTTCCTCGCTGGCAACGCTGACTTGGCTAATCGTTGACAGTTTCTGGACGGTAATCGACCGTGTTTGTTGTTGAGTAACAAGTTCGCTGTGTTGGATTGGTTTGCTAGTGTCGGCAGTCCCTAGAGCAACTTTGGGATTATCAGCTTTTGGATTTGATGTTTTCGGATTTTCTTCTGGCTTCGCTGACGTTTGAGGATTTGACTTTTCCGGCTCTGATTTTGGTGATGGGTTAGATTTTACAATGTTTTCTACTGATTTATCTGAAGATTCGACTTTTGGCTGTGTTTGGGGAGTTGCCTTTTCTGTTTCTGGCTTTAGATTTTCTGTTTTTAGTGCTGGTTCAGGATTTTCTGTTTTACTATGGGATTCAGCTTGGGTTGTTTTTGGCTCAACTAGTTTAGGAGTCTCCGCTGCTTTCGTTTCTGCTTGAGCAGGTTTGGGAGGAGTTGGTTTTGGTGCTTCTTCAGTTTTAGCTTTAGGAACCTCTGCCTCATCAACTTTTATAGGTTGTTCCTTTAGTGCCTGCGCTTTCTCTTCGACCTTCCGAACTTTAGCTGGCGGTTCTTCTACCTTCTTTGCCTCTTCTACTTTGTGAACTTCTGGGGGTGGTTCAACAATTTCTGGTACCTTCAGTGGGGGCTCTTCGACTTTCTGAAGGGACTGCTTAAGTTTTTCAGGTTCCTTTTCCGATTGCGCCGATTCCGTAGGAGGTGATGTAGGATCCGAAGTTACTTGGAGATCGTCACTGGTACTGTCGTCTATCGAAAGAAATACGCGTGAGAGGTTAATGTGAAGAAAGTACGGGAAGGTTCATTACCAACTTCACCGGCAAATTCTCTAATTTCCTTCAGCCAAAACTGCTTTACGTTTTGCCGATGCGCTGTGAGAATCAGTGACTGGCCGCTAGTTTTTTCGATTAATTCGAAGGTGCTCTCGTCACCGATGCGATCCTTTACGTCTACTTGCGGTAACTAAAAGGAATAGATTTAAATTCGATACACATACCTTTCATTTTATTCAACAAAACCACGTAATCGCTGATTTAAGAACTTACCCAGCAAACACAAGGGTTTTATCGATGTAAGTAAATTTTGTTATATAATTTGTTTACATCGAAATAAATTCAATAGCATTTTGTTACATAGGTCTGGTATTACAGACAGAAACATAGCGGGTACATTACCACGATAAGGTAACTTAATATACTTATATATTACATTTGGTTACGTCGCTGTGATAAAACAAAGATGTAATATAATTACAGCCAGGTCCATAGATGTCATGTGTAAGTTACGTGGTACATAACAGTTACAAAGTGTACAACTATAGTTACATTGTCGTAATATAGCAGTAATGTAACTGTGTTTGCTGGGTATTTTTATTATTTATTTAGTATTCTGAAGTCATGACAGACAGACAATCACAATCAAAAGCAACATACAAGAAAAATCATACTATATAATTTTGTTTCAGAATCAACCCTGCCACCAATCCTGAATAGCCAAATAACGTTATTCCAGTTGCCTATTTTTGTGGTTGTGAAGCCAAAATTAAGACTTTGTATATTTCTACCAAACATTTTTTGTCATAATGTTTAAGCACACCAATATGTTACAAAATTTCTGTTCTACTGTTACGCTTCATTTTATAGTTGGCGGAATTACAGATTTTTTTACAGATGAAAACCAACATATAGCAACAGATTTGGCAGCCGACATATATATAAACATCAAGAGAGACTTTGGGATAAGTAAAATATTTATATAAATGTCCAGATAAATGTAGAATAAATTGACACGATTATAAAAACAAAGCAATTAACACGTTTCTTGATAATATACATTAATTTTGTATATGTTACAAGTACAAACTGGGTAATATCCTTTATAAACTCACGAATGCAGATACAAATACAAATTGTAACGTTACTTTTGATGCCAGTTCATAGAATTGGGCTGAGGGGAACGTGTTTCAAGTATGGGCCGACTTGTAGTTACAAGAACTGCTATTTTGAAGGTTGGTGATTACGTTAAGTTCAATTTCACATGGAATAGAGGACACTACTACCTATGTATATACATGTACTAAAATCATAAAAAAAAAATATTAGAGCGTTGGTATACCTTACTGAACACGAAATCACAAATCTTTACAAAAAAGTTTTACAATACAATATACCTTAAAAAGCTACGTTTTCATAGGGTAAATTTGGAAGCAATATTATCTTTAACAAAAAAAAACATACATTTATATTAATTAAAAACTGCATGGCACATTAATTGTTTTCTTGTCTCCACGTATGAATATATTCTTTTTTCTTAGAAATAAGTTTTGACAACTTATGAAAGGGGTGCCACGAAGTTATGATGAAGTGTACCTTTGCCTAATCGATCTTCAGAAGTGAGAAGCCATTCGATTCGCTCCCAGCAGCGACGAGAATTTTGGGTGACTTATAAGAAGAGGTATATCGAACACAGTCCACTGAAAGCATGTGTGATAACTTTAACAACATTGTGAGTAGGAGCTGGTAAAGGAAAAGCTTCAAAACCGAGCGAATCAAGCGAGTAAGGTAAATGGATATTCTGAGCCCACCAGAATTTCCCATTTCAGTAATGAACGAAATTCTCCACCTAGCTAGAAAGCACATCAAAAGCCAATAGAATGTTGGAATGGCACTTGAAAGAATAATAATATAATGGAAATACTAGCTTCCACAAAGCTGAAATATTGGCAGTGAACACGTTTAAGTGGTCATTAAATATCGCGCAGTCGCAACATTTGGAAATACCTGGGAGCGATCTTAGAAAGCAGGAGAGGCTTGGAGGCAGATATACACGGCAGAATGTTGGCAATATTTAAACTATTTAATGTCCTAGAAGCAGGTCCGGCACCAGACAGGTTCAGCGCGTTCGCCGGAACCCAAGTCTGCGTTATGAAAGGCCCAGCGATCTACGAAAACTAATCAAACATTTTGCATGGCCCCTGCATAGTAGTACATAGTTTGTTGCAGCGTGTTTCCGACGTTACCACTTAGATTCCATCCACTAGAATATAGATGGATGGTATAGAATTGAGAGTTGAGAAAATTAGAGATAGATTAATTAATATTCTTCACACATATAATGCACAAATGGTACTACACTGATAACAACGGCATACAACGACAAACCCGAAGAGCTACTGCTGTGGCGTTGCCAAATAATGTTAATTGCACCAGTAACCATAGCTTCAGGTGAACGAAGTTTCTCGCGGTTAAAACTGATAAAACATTATCTACCATCATCAATAAACCAAGATGTACGTAAGTCTTCTGGATATTCTTTAAATAGAAAGCGAAATAACAAACTCAATCAATTTTGATAACGTAATCAATGGTTTTATGACGAAAAAGAGGCGAGAAAAATTATGTAATATTCGTCTTACAAAAAATATATGTAACATCTTTTGTACCTATAATAAATAATTCCTTACTGTGAAATATAAGTACAGGATTTGAATGTGTATTCTTATTCTGGGCCCACAAAATTTTTGAACTGAGCCTTTTTGAGAAAAGGTCATGCCGGCCTTGCCTAGAAGGAGTATCTTTAAACAGGAGAGAATTCAGCAAAGAAACAAACAAACTAGTCTTGGTATCTACCCTAATCCATAGAAGTAAACCCTGTGGGCTTAACCAAAGATTAATATCAAAGATAATTGCCATTAAAAGGAAGATTCAAAATAAGATAGAAGAGGTTAGACAACCACACAAGGTAACAAACGAAGAAACAAAGAATAGAATAAACGTAGGCAACCCAAAATCAGAGAAGGTCAATGATGGTTTGGTCACCTGGAAGAATAGGTAAGGACAACTCAATGAAGTAGATGTCGAAGGCGGGATGATAGGGCCGGCTAAAGAAGAAGAAAAGACTAGAAACAAGAAATATATTGACGGTGATCAAAGTTACGGTGAGAGGTAGCAAGAAATAAGGATTACAACGACCATATCCGTAACACCTATGTTTTCTTTTTATGGAAATAATTTTGCTGTAATAACTTAGTACGTAGCTTTTAACGGTTGTTCGTGGATAAAAGTTACATTTTGCAAAATATTAGTGCATTTCTATTTTAAAGGAAGCAAGTTTCCTATTGTAGGGAAGATTCCATATCCCATTTCCAAAAAATACAAAAATTAAAGAGGTTTATTTATCTTTGGACTAACTCCATTAATGAAAACAGAAACAAGAACACCTTTTCAAACTGTAGTAACGCTTCCACATAAACTGCGTTTGACAAGAATTGTTCAATATGGCTACCCCCCACTCCTTAGCAATTATTTCTAGTAGCTTGAATATAAAGATAAAAAAAATTTTAATGAAATACAACATCGAAGGTAATTTCAAATTGCTAAAAATAATCGCAGGAAATCTAAATTTGATTACTAGGTGCAAAAAAATAAAAAAACAATTTACTATTCTTATTACCTTGGGATATATTGACAGAATTTAGTAACCAGACCGAATCCATAATACTATGTCGTCAAAATTATTGTATTATTGAGTTTCAGGTCATTGGGCTCTTATTGCCTATTATTATTACAACCGACTAAGTGTGATTCAACACATCAATATTTTAAAAAGTTAATGATTTGAAAAGCGTTGAAGACTGCGTGCCAAGATTTACGAAATATTATAACCGTGAGCCGAATTTAGCTTGCATAACGGTAAAATTTAAAAACAAAAAGACAAAACACGATAAAAATAGTTGATTCGTAGCGTGATACTGTTGACCGTAGAAAATAAAGTGAAGTTTGAGCCACACTCATTGCAGATTTTGGCTGCTTATCTTTTCAGCTTTTAATTTCAAATTAACAAAGTCTGCTGCAAATTTACCTACATTAAGATTTAAGAAAAAAAAAACATGGTGAAGTTAATACCTTGGATTGATTACAAATAGTTATTTCAGGTTTATGGTTTCTGTTTGCTTTACTTACGACTTGGTATAAACAAAACTGTTCCCAAAAACTAAAGAATATAATCAACTTACCCTTATAATATCCTTCAATTGGAAGACGGATCTATCTTCGGATATTCTTCTAACCTTACAGATGAGGATGCGTGCCCTAAATAGGAATAGATAACGTTCTTTCACTAACTCGCCGAAATTCACAGAGAACCAATCGTGCGCGAGTAATCTACCAAGTTTGTGTATGCTACCACGATAACCTTCGATGCTTGAAGTAAACTTGTCGTCTTGCGCCCTATGAGGGATACTTAGCATCAACTCCAAGGCCTTCTGGAGATTGCTGTTGTCTTCCCCAAGACAAGCGCTATACCTTACCAACTCCTGCGAAAAAACAAAACGAGAAAAATAAGGAAGCAAGATTAAACTATAATATCTGTCAAACCTCACTTGCGAAATTATATATCCCTAATAAATCTAAACACATGGTACAACACGATAAATACTACTAAAAGGCCTAGCCAATATATACAACCGTCTATGTCCATTTTGCTCAGTAGATATCTTGTCCTACATACTTTCTCTGACATACCATTTCACCCTTGCCAAATGTTCGTCGTATGCGTATATAATTTGTATATCGCGATTAGTATTACACAGAGGCCGATCATGTATATCAAACCATCGACAGTAAATTCACACATAATTTAGACATATCTGACACTTCATTCCGGTAAAAATTATAGAGATGTTGATTTT
The DNA here is from genome assembly GCA_949128085.1 of Cetonia aurata. NCBI lineage: Eukaryota > Metazoa > Arthropoda > Insecta > Coleoptera > Scarabaeidae > Cetonia > Cetonia aurata. Next base: position 10,207,960 of record OX421882.1, on the reverse strand, counting down.
AAGTCATCTGTCAAACTTATATTCATCGCCATGGTTGTAAATGTAATTTTTAACGATATGGTATTGAAATGGTAAACGAAAATCTGGAACGCGTTTGTAATTTGTAATTTCAAGGACATGCATTATTCTGGTGTTAAATATTACGTTTTTCAATAAAACTATTGTTTTATTATTATAACTCTTTGTTTACGTGGCAACTATTACACCATCTTTATTGCGTATTTATGTGCTCATAACACAAATACCTACTTAACTTTAGCGCAAAATCACAAAACACTTCAAAACTCTTGACCACAAAAATTCACTGCAGTGGATCTATATTAAGACGTAATATCTATACTGTCGTCGTCAGCAGTAAAATCTAAATATCTAAACTAAAACTATCCTCATTTATGTCTAACTAAATATATGGTACAGCGATTCCTGTCCAGGGTTGACCACCGTCATGCTTAACTAACTACTAATTACCTCTACGATCTTTCAGGTAGAAATATTTGTGATAGATGTTTGTGTCCAAGGAAACTTCAAGAAAGAGGTAAAGGGAGCTAACATCTATATATGCACTGAAAACCAAGGTACGCTGAGCGTTCTAAAATCAAATAGCTTTGAGTCTAGGCTGGTGCTTCAGTGCTTCAATGAAGTAGTGCGACTATGACAAACAAGGTCATACTGGTATGGGTGCTAGGGCATTCTCAAGTCGAAGAAAACGAAGTGGCTGACTAACTGGCCAAACGAGGAACCGGCAGCCACTTTTTTGGACCAGAACCATCTCTGGGTACTTCGAAAACTCACACTAGAGGTAAGCTCGAACAATGGAAGTATGAGAAAGCGATATTCCTCTGGAGTAAAACCTCTGGACAGCTCGCAGTTAAAAGTTTGGTTAAGTCTTGGCTAAATACTAACAGAAACCTATTCAAACTCAGTACATAAACCGGAACTACGGCTAGTTACTGGCCTGCTCACCGGACGTTGCTCTTTGGGGTATCATCTCAAAAAGATGGGTTATGCCGAGACTGATTTGTATTTTGCGAATGCAAAATCGAAATTGCGTAGCACATACTTTGCAAAGGTCTGACACCGCAAAGGTTACTACATTGCGAACAGGAGACAATATCTCCCGAAGTGATATCAACTCTGTCATACGTCAAGTACTGTAAATTTTTGCGGCGAGTTTTGAAGTGTTTAGTGAGTGATTGTAAACTACACTTTGCAAGAACAATGAAGAACTTAAGGATACCACAAGGGAGTGGCCGCTATCTAAACCAACAAGGCGCAAATTTCAAACACGATTTTACAAAAACATTGCTAGTACTTTAATTTGGACATGCTTTTTCTTCAATCCAATTATGATGACCGCCAATTTTTGGATTAATTCTCGGCTGGTAGTTTAGTGGTTGCACACTTGGCTATCAGACGTGAGGTCCAGGGTTCAAATCTCTCTCCGGTTAGTTATGATAACCGGTTTTTTCCGTAGTCGTAATGGTGCTTTGAAGAAAGATTTGGCTCTGCGGGCATGGATGAAAGGCATAATAAATGCTTTTATTTTTTTATTATTTTCATTAATTTTTTGACATTTCTTCGTCTATCGTGTCCCTTAAGTTTGTAATCAAGGCCAAAGGTAAGTATAAATGCCTTATTGTAAATCGGAATTAGCATCAGGGTAAATTAAAACCATCATAGTATTATTTGCTATGTAGTTTCAACATTTGTTAATATCTCCCCACACAAGTAAATCATAACTTCTCTTAAATATGTACCTACTGCACAAATATTTAATATATGTTTTAAATATGTGGAATTCTTGAGGAAGGAATGTTTCAAAACAGCTTGCATAACAGTTTTAAAATACTCCACCTAAAATAACTCTGTTAGTAAATAAAAATTCATAATTTTGAAAATGAAATTCTAACACCTTCGGAGTTTAGATTTTTAATAGTATGTATATATCTCTAGTTTAAACTTAAATCTATATCTGGATGCTACACTAGGTTTGCATATATACCCAAGTATGACATTTAACCTTTACTCTTAACAGATCTTGCAAAAGATGCAATATTTCTTAGGTATTCCAGAAAATATGTATTTATCAAAGTTAAAGTTGCATCAAACTGCAGGTATAATAACAACGTTTATATATTGAAAAATATCTTCACATACACCTACAAGATTGTAATAAAAATTTATTTTTGGATATTAGCCCTGTTTTCAATAAAATTATTTGTGACTCAATATTTCAACATTAAATTACGAATTACCGGAATTGACGAAGATCATAAAATAATTAATTTAGACATGAATTTAAAAAGAAAAGTAATGCTTACAATTTAATATTTTATTGCTTATTACCCTATAGTAATATGCTTTCTACTAATTAGTTTTCTAGTGGCGCAAGAAGGTTGGCAAGACCGCGCGCTGGCTAGCACGGAATGCATCAGTGGGGTTTGTAAGCCGACGGTTGATGTACACGGCACGCTACTGCAAGATTTCTACTGCAGTCAGTCACCCCAATATCTATCCAGCGCTTCGCTTGAAATAATTACACAATTTAACTGTGCGACTAGACACTAGCTTTTTTGTCCGTGTTCTGGTCTTCAATAAATTAGTATTCAACAAATTTAAACAAACATTTCCAGAAATATTTGGACTTAAAGCTGCACCACTTGCTAGAGTACATAAGCTCGAAATATTTAAGTAATGCTATGTATAGGATCATATGGGATGAGCAAAAGTGTTTTCTTGAAAATCTTGGGAAGGAATTGATCATAACAAAGCAAAAACACCATATTAAAGAAGCAAAGAACCTAATATAAGATAATGATAAGAAAGTCCATCTTGAAGAGAAAACGAAGAAAAAATTCACTTGAAGGATTGAAAGTCCAATTTTTAGTCAGATAAGCGACAACTTATGTCGCTATGAAGATAAAAAGAAAAGATAAAAGAACAATTCTGATGCTTCTAATAAAGCATCGATTTCTAAACTACAAAGAAATCTTTTCAAGCCCCGAACCAAAATCTACCGTCCTGAAAAGTGCATGTCTCTTTTATAAGTATAGCTACCGAAATACAATTTTTTCATTAAATGTTTTCTGCATATTTTGATAATACAATAGTAAATTGCGAAAAGAGGAAAAACTGCAAAGTCAAAAGGACAATTTTAAAATATTGGCAGCTAACGAAAACAACATTTTTCGTTAGTTCAAAATTCTAGCTTGAAAGAATGTAAAATCAACAAGGTGGGAATTTAAGTTTGTAACTCCTCCACGTGAATATGAAATCGGCTTAAACAAAAATGATATTGGCTAGCATAACAACGAAGCAAAAAAAAAACACAAACGTCTGAGAAGCTCTTCAAATTTAAGCATCTACGTGTATTAAGCTATAGGTTGTTCTTGGTATATGTGGCAGAAATATAGTATTTCAGATTGAGGATATTATTAAAAAAATTGGATACGTGTATTTAAGGCACAAAAGAAAATTATAACATGTTTAATGCACAGGCCAGTTGGTGCACGATGTCGTACGTTATTTGAAGAATTAGGTAGACTTAGCATCTGAACAAGAACTGTAAATATCATAAAGCAATGGTTAAAAAAAAAGGTGAATGATCTATATACCTATTCTACGTCATAAAACTACCCTATTCGATAGGCAAACTCTAAAACAGTTCTTATTTGATTAGGAAAGGTACTATTAATGCTATTTTTGTATATTTTTGTGCTTATATCTTTAATAATCTACAGCAATAAAAAGTATTATTACTAAATTATATGTAGGTACAACTGATGTATGAAGAAAATCTATTCAGGCGTTACATACAGACACCTATTTACGTATTTTTCTAGAACTTTCTAGAATCTACGCGAAGCTCTAACTAGCAGAGTCGTATTTTTCGGCGAAAATCACGATTTTAAAATCGGTGGGAGCCAAACGAAATGGGTCAACATTTGTTATTTCGGTTGCGCTAAATATACGCTCTTGGATATGGTCGAGAGATGCGCTTACAAACATTGCGTACTCGAGTCCGTCTCAAATCCGGACGCACATTATGAACGTCTGAGTTCACCTTGAATTCGTGGCATGCATCTTGTTATCCAGAAAACCGTGTCACAGTGAAATAGTCCTAAAACCGCACGGATACCAATTTCGTAATAATACGTCCCTACATAAATAGGATTTAAGTTTCGAAAGTATATAAATTTGTGTAGGTATGTATATGTAAACATTTCGGTTTGGTTTATTTTTCTACGGGATAAAAATGAATAAATATGAAAATATTTCGGGGGAATGTGAAAACAAACTGTCACGACACTCTCAGAACATACATACGATATATACTGACCTTCAGTAGGAGTTGGTAGTCGTTGATACGTTGTATCGGAAGTTTCAGGTGCTCGGCTAAAGTCTTGTCGTCACCAAGACGATGTGACAATTCCTGAAATTTACAAAAAAAAAATCATATGGTATTGATATACTTATACAGGCATTAATTAAAGCTGTATGGAATTTATAAAGATATATCGAAGCATAACAGATAACCCAATAGGTGCGAATACGAATCTTATAAATCTGTTTACACTAGCGTGCTAAAAATACACAGATTTGCAATGGGATTTGCTCCCGAAGTGATTGTGAAATGTAATAATGGAGAAGTTTTGCTTAACGTAAACATTTACAATTTTCTCATTACATCTTTAAAATTGAGCTGCAAGACAGGCAATTATCCAGTTTTTTAATGATTTTTGTAATTAGAGCATTTAATATATTTATAAAAGCACTCATATAGTATGAAGTTCATAAGCATGATTTCCCGTAACATTAGGAAAATGTCAGTCAAATAGATTTAATAAGTAGTTTACGGTAAGTATTACATATATGAGTTTACGTGACAATTTGAGGTTATGGTTACATTAAGTGTCAGTGTAGTAGCTTAAATGGGTTAATAGTATTTTTTCTAATTGGATGTTGTATTAAAGCTAAAACAAAAGAAGACGCAGTGCTGATATGGCTATTACAGCATACTGTGCTGTAATGAGATATTAACGTGGTGTAAGTATGCTGTAATAGCCATATCAGTACTGCATCGCCTTTTGGTTTAGCTTTATTACAACATCCAATTAGAAAAATATAATAGCATTGCTAAAGAGAGAAAAAAGACATTAATAGTACCGGGCTGTATCTCGGAAACTGTTATGTGTAGAGCTTCGGGACAAAAAAATACATGACCAATGTGGCCAGCGGAAGTATCCGAAAATTATTTTAATGTTCGAAATCTCACCGCTAGGGGGCGTTCCTGCTATGTTCAATCATAAAATCAGTATATCTCAAAAAATTGTAGGTTGAGCTATAGTTTTAAATGCATTGCTCGAAAGCTGAGTTGCACACTAAAAAAAACGGAAAATTCCAGTAATGTATAGGGTAAATTTACCAAAAATTAGGAAATATACCTAAAGTTTTCTAGTAAATTACCCAATTTTTTGCAATTTTAGCTTATAAGTTACTGGAACTTTCCGTAGGAATTGCATGTATTTTTTCATGTGTGATGTCCCATTATTTTGTTTAATGACTTTTTTTCGTATCTGCTATAATGAGGAACGGAGAAGCCGATCAATTGTACAATATGTAACTTTTAATATCTCCTGAACCGTTGAACTAATCTGAATATTTTTGGGCTCGTTTGATGGAGCATTTTATGGTTTTTTCTTTTTAGAAAAATTGTCGTTCTAACAATTAGTTTGAAATAGGTAAACTAGAGGGGGTTTTCTGTAGTGATTACATATTTTCGTGAATTTCAAGAAAAAATTAAATATAACCGTGCTATATAATTACCAGTGTCGCAAGCTAAATTAAATTGTTGAAATTTTAGTGAAAACCGTATCTTAATATCTCTATCCGTTCTCGATTTATCTCCAAAAGAATGAAATTTGTAACAAAAATTAACTGCGGCCTTGCAACTAGGCGACGCGACGGATGATTTCTACGGATGGTTGTTCTATATGCCAATAAAATATGGCAAAACAGAATAAAAGATGAAAATTTCAATTTGGGAATTTTGGAGAAAATATTAGGGTCACAATAGATCTAAAAAGATCAAATAGGTAAATATCCCCCCCCCCCCCCCCCCTTAATCTAATTAATTATCCAATATTTTACGCCATCTCACATGCATTTTACTAATAAAAATATAGGCTTTTGCCTAAACGTTACACCGTTTGACGTTTTAGTTCATGTTATGGAAGTTGGTGGCTGTAAACACAACTTTAAGCCAAAACGCAAGTTTCTCGTACGGCCAGCACCTGTCAACTTGTCAATTTCTTTCATATCGTTTACAGACAGGACATTTTTGAAATTTCATCTCTATATGTACAAAGCTATAAAATGACAATGCTGTTTATGGTTTATTAAATATTTTAGCAGAACAAAACTGTCACAAAGCCGATCAAAGAAAACGAAACTAAGTTTTAGCTGTATTCCTGGCTTTATACTGTGAGATTGGAGTGAGGATGGACTCCAATCTCGCAGTATATTCATATGAATTATTATTATTATTATTATTATTATTATTATTATATACCTATTCCATATTTGTACAGAATAACTCTGAAACAGTGGACTGTAATATAAAAATTATGCGCCTACAAAATTTGTTTTAATGCCACTGTCTTTAATATTATAATAAACCGCAGTTACCAGTATTGAATTATTTATATTTACACAAATTCTAGAGTATGTGGGTGCATTTTGTCATCATAAAACTGATTACTGTTAATTTTAAAGGAGTCATAAAATTCGTTTTGTCTGTTTTATGAAGTGTCAGAATCCAAGTGCATCCATGCTTTTAAACCTGCGCTAATTGCCAGAGAAAACTTGGATTGTGTTAATTCAGGCTAGGAAAAGTAACACCTACACAATTTCGATGCGTTCATTCCGCGATATTAATAAAAGCATCTCACATATGTGTAGATCAAAATTTCAGGCGATCTACACTGAGAGAACAAAATGTGTTAAGTTAACAAAAAAATTGTCTATCCAACAAAAACATTTGGTTAAATATAGTCAAACAAAATTTTTTGTCAAGGTAACAAAATGTGATTGTTACTATAATTGTGTAGATTAGACAATATTTTTAGCATTGTCTTAACAATCAAGGTAATTTTGATCTGAATCTTTGAAATTGTTCGGGCAACAAGTGCCTTGGGTTAAACAAACAGTTATTTTATGTTAAGTTTACCAAAAGAATTGATTAACATTAAAATTAGAAGTTGTTAGGTTAACTATTTACTTTTGTTTGTAGTAAATATGTACAGTTGTTAAATCAACGAAATAGGAATGTTGTTCCTATAAAAAGAAATACTCTCTTCAACCAAAAAAATGTATTCATTTAAATATGATTTTTTGGTTAAATTAATGATAGTCGTTTGGTATGGAATAATCCTCCGTATATTGCGTTATACTGTACCTATACATTTAGTTACACTTATACAGATGCATATTGTGGTTGTTCAAGCGAAAATTATTAAGTTCAAATTGATAATTTCCTAATACCTTAGCTTAAAAATTCAAATGATCAGCCGAATCATTTTTATGTCGGTGATATTAGCTATTAATTTTAAGTCTATCATCGAAAATGTAATTCAGCAGATTACTTGAATTTTTAATCTCAAGTATTACAAAACCATAAATTTGAACTTAATGAACTTCGACTTGTACAACGATCTACCGATACAATAATTGCAATATATACATATACACTAAATATAAATGGAGAAGGATACACTCTAACTGCCTTAAAGGTAATGCTAACTAACATAATTATTATCGCGAACAACCCCGAAACACAGAACATCTAATTCTTATTGCGCAGCTACACTTGCATATATAGCCATAGGTAAAAACATTATGATTTTCCGCAACTATTTTATTAGATAAAACATGAATTAAGTTTGGATTAAATGATAAGAACAAATTATAAATTACAAGATTTTAATTCAAAAAATATTTCCATTAAAAGATGCCCGACAACAGAAGTACATATATTCGTAGATATTTCATTTTAACCTCCATTAGGATCAAGTTTTATAGGTTGTTTAGTGTTTTAGGCGCAGGAATGATTATTATATAGATTTTTTTTTGAACTGTTACATTAGTAATTTCTTTTACCTCTTCAAACTGCCAATTTAAAAGAAACGGATGCATAAAGGCATATGTATGTTTGTAACCTAAGGTTACTACCGTAGAAATAAGAGATAAGTACATAGTGTTGTCTTGGATACTTTTCTGTCATGTTAATGCACATTTTGTTTCGTTTAACAATACATAACAGATCATGCTATGCATTTACATTAACAAAGTGAATTTGTTAAAGTAAATATTTATGTTTGTCAATATATGCTAGTGTAAAGTTTTCCTTCAACAATTATGACTTGGTCAATATAACCAAATATTTTTAATTCAATGAAACGAAATATTTTGTTGCTCTTCGTGTTAACAAATGGTATGTTGTTGGGCTAACAAAATATTATCAATCATTTTTTGCAGTTGTTGTAACCTTTTATTTTGCTCGATTTGATTAAAAAAGTTGTTGATATAACAATATTTTTTCAACAAAATGGTTTTTGTTAATTTAATGCATTTTGTTCTCTCAGTGTACAGTTATATTTATAATAGTGTTTAGTAATCGATGTTTTTACTTTAGCATCACGCTCTACGAATTCTTCCGATTTTACCATTAAAATATTTGGTTAATTATGTAAACGATGCTGCGAGTTTCTGGAAAGAATTTAAGGAGTTTATTTTTGAAAAGCGCCTGCTGGAATTTATTTAACCAGTATCGCGTAGCGGAAGTTGAACATGTTTCGCGTAATGAAATACGTTTGTTGTAATCGAAGTCGCTCCAAGGAATGTGGAGTAAAGAAGGCGGAATACGTTTACCATTCTAACAAAGAATTTAGTCTTTAATGAACATGTAGTGGAACTATTTCAACGTCAAGTCACTAACTGCTATTTCTAAAAATGTAATTAATCGAAAAGTATTCATGTATAGATACTAGATATAAATTAGAGGAATTTCCGCCACATTCATAGGATGAATCATTAATAGTTACTAATTCTGAACGTACAAAAAGAGAAACCTTACAAAAGAAATGGGTAGATATAAAAATAGATCGTCACACTTAAAGAAGTGATTCCGCTTTTAAAAATAGATGTGTACATCTACCTACCAGTAAATAAATTACCCCCAAAACAGATTGACGATGAGGATAAATTTAGATGGCATATTCGAACACGTTCTAGCGCGCAGTCAATCATAAGATATTTAGATCTGATTTATGACAACATTTTGTAAACGGAGCTATTTTTTTGTGAGAGCAATTTCAGTTTGCCTAGATAGTAAAAAAATATAATTTTTCCAAACTCCTATAGGTGTGAAGGCATAAACAACACTAATATCTTTAACGTTAAAATTAATTTTTGCATAAATAAAATTACAAAAATTAAAACAAGAAAGGGAGAAGCAATGATAAATACACTTCTAAACAACCGGTCCTTATGTCTATTAATGTTCTTTTTCCCAACATTCCAATCTATTGTTCCAAAAACGTGTTTTACAATTACCGATTGGGTACTGCACTATTTGAGCATTCATTATTTATTTCACTAGATGAAATTAAATTTCTGCGGAGGAGGGGGAGGGGGCAAGATGTCGAGGGATATTGTTATATAGGTGAGTAATCTGATAAGAGTAACATTTTTTAAAGAACTGTGAAGAAGAACGTGTATCGGTGTCGTTAAGATACCCCTGAACCGTATATTCAAGGTATACACATCGGATCTAAACACAATCTTGTTATAAAACCATTGAGGAAGAAGGTATCACACTAAAAGATTGAAAGACAAATAAATCGAAAAGATAAAAGAATGCGCTATACAAGATATATGAAATGAAATAGGACAAGCGAAGAAGACAAGCACGACACGTTGAAGGAAAGAAAGCGCATAAAGTAGCTTGCGCTTACAGTTGTACACATGAGAGACCACGTGAAAAGAGACAACAGGAGTGGCCACGCAAGAGATATAGGACAAAGTTATCATTGCTCATCTAAAGCATGGAAACAAAGCCCAGGAAACTCCTTAGCCAGAGGAAGATGAAGAAACATTCTTAACAACTTAAATAGAAGTGGGCAAAACTACCAACCGTTTTTTCTTTATTTCAAATAGCGAAAATCTTATGTATGTCGCTCAAAAACAGACACTCCGATGATACGGATCCCATTTTCTCAAAAAACTAAAGCTAACTCATAAATCCAAACAACAAAATGGCGCATCCTAAAAATTCCATTGTTTACTAAAAAAAATATGAGTAGACATTTATAATCCTGGGCGTCAGACTACATTGTAACAATCCAAAAATACACTCGGTCCAGTCATTCCGACATCATTTTCCTCCGCGTTTATGCTCTTACATACTTGCATAGATTTCGATCCTAACGCATCTGAGAGCAGAAATTTCAACCAGCAGTTACCATAACACTCCTCCCTCAAAGAAAACAAACTACGGCAGTGTACAGACGCCAGTCGGAATGAATTTAACGAGTAGTACAACATAGAACATACTATGCCGTGTTCCAATACACAAAATCTATTTTGGACGTTGCGACACAGTTACATACATGATGAAATGAATATTTTTAAAAGCGTTTCTACTGGAAGAAACATAACCGCCTATAATGTTTTTTTTTTTTCGAATTGCGCCCGAAGTAAACATTTTGTAGAGAATGTAACACCGATTGTAGGCGAGATAAGATAAGCGTAAATGGGGATCAGTAGATGATTCATTTGAATTAGGAAGATAATGCGTACAAATAAAAGATTAGGAACAAACACAATTTTACGGAGAATTTGTTTGGTAATTAGAAAAATATGTTGGTAAAGCACTTTTTTAAAGATCCTTCGTTGCGGTCAATGTTATATTTTCTCATAGCTTTTCCATTGGTATAGATTCTTTAAAATGTATAATAATTCTTTTGTGCGTATAGAGATCCAATAATTCCAATTTTGTAATAACTAAATCTTGCTCTCCAATAATTTATATATTTAAAGAGAATATATTAAAAAAATGTATAAATTAAGAATATAACAAAACATTTAGCCACTTTTACTTAAGATATTTTGGTTTAGCATGGTCTGTTTTGTCTGTAGAACGTTACTAAAAGTCAATAAATTATATAAAAATAATATTTTAGTAATGTGAGTGTAAGTATGTACATGTAATGTGAACCTAATTAATTCCTTTTGACACTTTAAATCGAAAAATTGAATATAATAAATTTCTTACTTCATCAACTTCGAACAAATTATAGGAACAGAAGTGGAATAAATAGCATATAGAGATATAAATTTGTCATCTACACAAAAGGGGACTCGCTTTAACAAAAATGTTATTCAGTTCCTTGTTCCTTCACTAATTTGTATTGTATATAAGTATGAGTTATGTCTTTTTCACTACTAATGGTGTTAAATGTTAATTAAATGTAAACAATAAGGAAAAAAGTAAATATAGCGAGTGTTTCTGGTTTCTGGAAAACGACTCGCCTCTATAACTTTTTTACAATAGTCAACTAATTTTTGTCACCTGCGTTACGGTTTAAGTGGGACGACATGAAGTTTTGATTAAGGTGTAATTTTTTTAATGTCTTTTTCTGGAGTGCTTAAATAGATCAAAATATTTTTTTTTCGTTTTTACGATGTACCTCCATTATTCTTTTTTTTTCGCAAATTAACGTGAAAATTAATTTTTTTGGAAATAAATTTAAGTAAAATCTAAAAAGGCGAATTATGGAATTTGGTATAAATCTTTAATGGAAATATCTAACAATAATCAAATAATTGCATTCAGGAATCAAAATCAAAGTCATTTCCAGGCAAATCGTAGGTGACAAGTGTCACAAAATGTAAATTTATGTTCCATACTTAATTTCCCAAATTAACTCAGTGTAATTATTATATATAATTTGAGATTATATCGAAAAGCTGGGGTAAAAAGTGAAATTAGCCATTAAACGCTTCTGAATAAATATTTATGCAAAGTTCTCGTTGCAAAAATAAGTTAAAACCGTTATTGTACTCAATTTTGTATGATCTAGCAATTTAACACACGAATTTTCCGCCAACTAGATAGGCACTTTGTGATACATCTTATCGCTTTCTTTGTAAATACGAAATGTCCTTCATGCACCTCTGTCCAGAAAAACTGATTTTGCATTCCTTTAAATCGTACAGAAACATACGATTTTCCAGCCTAGAGCGGCAAAAAGGTCACTAAAAGTCGGCAACACTATATTCCAGGTATTCAAATTTCTGTGATTAATAAAATTGTAGATGGGACGACAGATAACAGAATTTTAGTTGCACAATTTCTTAATTAATTTATATTATTTCCAATACCTTGGTTTTTGCGGGCAATAAATTATTATTAGTATGTATGTGTCAAATCTAGGAAAAATGTAAAACGTCAAACTACTCAGGTATATCTTAATTTTGATTTTAAGTATCAAAATTCATAAAAAACATGCATGTTGCAAAACGTATACCGTTAACTCCCTAGCTCCTTAATTGCCCTCTTTTATTTAAAAGGAAAAATAAGATTTGTCGGCGCAAAAAATAGTGTGTAACATACACCCATGAGCTCATTTGTAAGTATTCGCGCAAATCGTGCTCATACTCGCAAAACTATAAAAACTATAGTCTCTGGCCTAATAATACAAATAACTATTATTCGCAATCACATCCATCTCTTGGGTGGAAAGTTACTTTTCAATAAATAATCAAAAACATCAAATGTCAGTTGAACGTTGTATCCATGGAGTTATTAGTAATTTTCAGTCGACAAATAAATTCTAAAAACTAGTATTAAATTGTTGCAGGTGCGTTATTTTATTAAAAAAAAAAACATCTCTTATGGATGATTTTTGATAAATATAACTATATTGACAACAAATTGTACATCACAATAAGCTGAGAACTAGGGTAATCAATTTCTTGTCAAAATACACATATTATCTTTTGCGAAAACTACTATATTCGACGTGACATACATATCAGTAATACCAACTGTGTGCAATTAAATATTGCGGGACAGTAGTATTTCAATTTCAATCATATTTATAAGGATTTCTCCTTAGTGGATCTGACTTTTCACATGATCCCTTCACTGTAATGAAATAAATGTTTAAAGGTATAAGAATCGCCGTTATTTTACTTGTTAATTGACTAACTATAGATATGTCCATTTAGGATGAACAATTTAGTCTAAACGAATTTTTAAGCTGTATAAAAGTCTGTTTTATAGTAGTAAATAGCTTGAAAGTCATTATACAATGACGAAGCGTAGTTTGGAGGAAAAAACGAAAATTCATTTAATAAACACCAGATGCAATGAAAATAATGTTTGGTATTTACTGATTTAAAAAAAAACGCAAATCAGTTCTAAAAAAAAAAAATTCAAAGCTTTTCCAAAATACTTCTGAACTGCTAGTTTTGTGTTGAATATTTATATATTATATACATTTTCCTTTACTTCAAATCCTATTACGACGAATTTTTATTATTTTCAAATTTAATCTGTCCCAAATCCTCATAAAATTTTATAAAACGTGGAAATCTTCAAGTAAAAACACAATCCGTTATACTGGAAGATTTAAAAAAAAATTATTTTTATTACATAACCCGCGCCTGGTCCAGATAATATGAGCACTCCATATATAAAAAAAGACAGACTATATATAACCGTGAATTACTTCCGCATAAATATCATGCCACCCAAGCTGATAGACGAGACAGAGTTCGCCCTTTGTCAATGAACGACGAGACCTCCCACCGTAGCGGACGGCAGCTTATCAAAGAACCGGGCGTCACGTGAACCTGTGACGTATGAATACGGGCCTACCTGTGGATCAAGGGTAAATCCACGTGTGTGCACGCTGGGGTAGCCGAGGGAGACGCGCACTTCACTGTCACGAACCGACTGAGGAACACCGATCGGCTTAGCCGGGCACGCAGAACCGCAGGTCTATAGATAGCAACGTGGAGGAGTCGAATCGCCCCTACGTCGGCGTCGGTGACGACGTCGGTCGCTAGCGTCGCGTCAGCCACCTAAGATCGAGCGGGCGCACGGATTCCTGTGGATTTATTCACAGGGAGCGGCGGCTGCTAGCAGCGCAAAAGTGTCGGATTACAACGCAAAACCATAACCGGCAGTTAATAGATCAGACGCTTTTATAAAACGGAAAAAATTACCAGAACGCTTTAAATTGTGGATATCTACATTAATAAAAATCAATTGCCACTTGTAATTTTTTCCAACAAGACACGCAGCCGAGTCTTTTTTAAAGTGAGAAGCGTTTGAAAAAAAAATAAAAATTAACAAAAAACGAAAAATTATAAAAATGGAGTACGCACCTTCTCTCGGGGGTGCGGTCTAAGTAGACCACGGGCAAGGCGTATCCACTTTCTCTAGAGGGTGCGCTCCAAAGCGGAACGCGGACTTTCTAGTTTAATATAAAATATGTAGCACATGTTAAATATGTTTGTTTAATAGTAAGCCAACCTATATAAACATCAGTTTCGGCATGTTTTTGTGTAAAAATACATATACTAGTTAAACCGTCATGCGTCAACTGCTATTGGAGTTTTGAGGTTTGTTACGTGGCACAGTGGTCGGAATAAATGCGAATTGCATTCATATTTTAATGTTCCTAAAAAAGAGTATGCAATTTTGCAACTTGTGAACTTTTCAACTTTCCACTTTTCACTATTCCACTTTTCCAGTTTTAAACTTCTAATCTTCTGCAACACGTTTGATGGCTTTAGATTTATTATTAATAAATTTAAATTAGCGGGGTTGAATCAAGTTTTTTACTAGTTAAAAACTAAAGTAATCTGAAGTCGATAATTTTTACAAACACTCTAGAACAGCACTGCCCGCATTGATAAAAATCGTCTCCAGTATGTTAATTAGCTCAATATGACCAACCTAAGAAATCCCACCAAATGTTCTACAAAAAAATTATTGTGAGTACGTTTATTTGAATGCTTTTATACTTAGATATAATTAAAACGCCTATAGCACAAAAATCAAAATATAAACGTAGAATTTCAGTGCCAATTCTATGCAAATAATGTGATACTTGTATTGCAAAAACAGAACAGTCAAAATTATTTTTTTTTGCATAAACATTTAAAAAAAGAAGAAAGATGTAATAGTAAATACATTCAGTAATTGTATTAATTTCGCTACTAAAATATATAATTACTTTTATAAAGGGGGGCTTTGAACTTCACGCGATAGGTACCTAATATAAACTAGACGTCGCTAAATTTAAAACGAATTGACTCTAAAATTCTTGATATCGTGGATATTTTTATCTTTCTACCGCCATGCGTAAAATTTGGCCGTCACAAACCTGCTTAACTCTTTGCTGTATCTTGATAATTTAAGCGATCATCAGTAATTTTTATAACCGAGATCAAATGTACCAATTTACAATTTCATGCTCATAAAAGCTTCATCATTGATAAAGCTACATGTACAGTTAACAATTATGGTTTGTGTCTAAAAACCGCCTAAAATCATCATTTTTAATTTGTAATAAGTTGTTCTAATAGTTTTATATTAACTCTATCTAATCGTGCGGCAATAAAAGTCGTATATCATACCATAAATCGTATTGTTACGAGCGCCAGTTTAATTTGTGCGCTCACAGATGGCAGCAACTGTCAATGAATCGAGCAGCAAAGTTCACGATCGAAACTTCAGATGGCGGAACGGTTTTCTGTATATAATAATTGTTTTCCTTCACTCAACGATATAACGCGTAAATAGAAGAACCGGGATTAATGCGACAGGCGATGAGATGACCCGAGAATATTCTGGAAGTGGTCGCGCGGTAGTTAAATACGACGCTGCTATTGGGCGTGTCAGTTGTAACGAGACAGTGAAATGAGGCCGGTGTTTTTTCCTTCAATCTTGCAAACTTTTTAAGATTTGGAAAACGTTACAGAACATAAATCAATTTCCAAGCAACTTAAGGGAGTAATTTCATTAAACAATAACAATTTTAGAGAATACTTGGACAGCAATTACGATCTTACAAAATTTACATAGAGATTTTATAAATTTTAGGAAAAATTCCAAAATTTACAGATTGGGAAATGCAAACATTAGTAGAATTTCAAAAAAATTCAGGAGAAGATCACATATTTTCGAACAAATAGAAAGGTCGCACAAAATTTGAAAATTTCAGTAGAAAATTGCAAACTTTAAAGACAGATTTAAATTGTACCTTACACGAAAGCCCATTTTTATCCTAAAGAAATTCTTTATCTATTTCTCTTAGTATGTGTAGATAAACACGGCAAAAGTCAAATTCCTGATTGTATAAATTATAAACTTAAGAAATAGTTTATCAGATAAAAATTTCAAATAGAAAAGGAATACGAATAATAGTATGAAAAAAATAGCTCGTAAATTATGAAGTTTACTATGAAGCGTGTAAGCACGTTGCCAACAGGCAAAAAGTGATAAAGGATCAAAATATTTTTGGTGGAAATACAATGTACACAGGAGCAATAATACTACTTTGTCCTGTTGATATTTTAAGAGAAATAACGCCCAAATGAAATCGCAGCAATTTGTTATGGCAATAAAGACCGGATTAGCAAATTAATTTGTTATAATCATAAAGTTAGTAATAAAAGTTATATTTACTATTTATAAGTATAGTAGAGTAGGTATTATATTTGTAGTAAATATATAGTTCTATCTACCCAATAAAATTAATTTTATTGGTCTTATTCCAACAGTCAAGTAAATTCAATTTCCCGTAAATGTTTGCAAAACTAAAATTGAACGAAAACAATCCAATATATTCGCGGAATGGTGTCGTAAAAGAAATTAAACTACGGATCCATAAACAGCAATTAAAGTATGACACATACTTAATAATCGTTTGTGAAATGCAGGGTTTGCAGTTTACATTCATCTTTTTGTTGGAAAACGACGTTATATAAAATAAAACGTTGAATAATAAATTAGCTATGAATGCGTGCATACAGTTAAATTGCGTTAAATATAAAATCTGCGATGAAATTATGAATCACGAAAACAAACAGAAACAAAATTAAACTTTACTAGTACTACGTACAACTGGCAAAAAAAAGTTAACAATGTGAATCGTGATTTTGCTTATATATTTTTAGGTCGAACTATACTTCACTATACATTGTGTTTACTATTAGACAAGCTTTATTCAAGTAGTCGAAGAGAAACCCACACAAGTAATGTTCAGTAAGTCTGTTAGTGAATCCATGTTTTATGTCCACTATTAATTGTAAATTATCTATCAATGAGTACAAATACCTTTCTTGATTTATTATTTTTCAAATAAAATAGGCCATTGATTCAGTTGAAGGCCGCAAAACCAGAAAGAAAGCATTTGTGTTTATCTGATATTCTGAAATCTTTTGTTAAATAAATAACTGCTTTGGTATTAATAAACTCTATTTATGCCGTAAAGCCGGTACCGAGTTCAAAGCATCGCACGAGCAAGGAAGATAGTTATAGTCGACAAAATATACCATTGGCCAAAAGCTCCAGTTCAAATGGCCAAAAGCTCCAGTTCATCCTAAAGATATTTCTGCGGAAGTCCTTAACTTTTTTTTGGTAAGAGCCGTACGTACGAATTACGTATATTCGCACATTTAGAGAATTATTATTATAATACAATGAACTTAAAGCACTTATTTATAAAAAAATTTCCGAGAAATTCGAATGTAAGTAAATATGTTTACAACCGAATACAACTGTTCAGAATATAAATCTGTAATTGGCAAGCAATTTCTAGTAGAGATATGTAATATGCAGGTAGTTGTGTAAGCCGGTAATGTAATTGCGCAATTCATGGATTGTCAGTACCGCTACATACTTCGTGTAAAGCGAGTATACACGACTACGTATGTAGTGGTTCCAGAAAAGGGCTGGCCATGACGTAATATACATATATTAAGCCATGGCAAACGGTTCACATGTGTTTATTATCAAGCATTTTTTAAATAGAAAATCACGCGTTCTGACCAAAAATTAATAGACATATCATCAGCATATGATAAATGAATCTTACCTCGAAATAATCTCTAGCTTGCTCTGATGTCTCCAACAACGCTTGAGCTATCGGTTCCTCTATGCAATAGTTCACGTGTTTGTCAAAATCGCGCTCCAGTCTTAAATAAGCCTTTCCTAGAAGAGCAGGTTCGTTGGCGTAATATTTTACACCCTCCATCAGTACACTAAAAAGATAATATTAGAAGAAACATGGGAATAATATTATAAAAACGAATAAATTAGTATTACTGCAAATGATGCTAGATTTACGATTGAAACGTGCGTCCAGTGTAGTGGAATTTGTGAGGAGGTGGTTGAAAGTGTGTAGCGGTTCAGTTAACGTCTCTGCTTTAAAAAAAAAACTACTCGGATAAGATTCAAAATATTTTATAAATATCTTTGCCAATTTATACATTCCTTTCAAATACACCCTGTATGTCTTCTAGTAATCCCGAAAGAACTATTAAAAACATTACCATGCAATTTAAGTAGCAAAAACGAACTAGTTAACCCTAATTTCTTAAAAAACTTAAACTGTGGTTTTGCGCATCATTTTCACTTATCAACAGTTTGAAATTACACTTACGAATACAATTTTCTTTTTAGCACCAATTCTGATACTTACACTCTATGAAACTCAGCGATTTCTTTCAAACAGACAAAGACTTCTGAGAAATTGTCTCTGACGATCTTTGGCACCTTCTTGGGATCTTTCTCGGGGTAGATCAGATAATTCTGGACCACGTAATCCAAGTCTTTAACGAATTCTTGTTCTGTTTCGACTAATTCATTCACTACAGCCCTACGAACAGAATTTTGATTAGATATCCTGACAAAAAAAAATCATCAAGTGCTTACTGTCGTCTGAACACTGCATCTCCCGGTAAACCAGAGCTTGGTGTGGGTTCATCTACTGATTGCAGCACTTGGCAGGGTACCCAGCCTTCGCGTTTGTCTCCTTGCACTTTCCGAACTAACCATCTGGAATTTGAAAAGCGTATCTCACTGAACTGACAACCATAAATGTTAATGAGGCTTTTAGATTCATAAGAGGTTTGGGCTACTGTTAGTCAGAGATACCATTGATAATAAAACTTATTCTAGGAACAAGGGAAGCACAATAGATCTGAAAAGGAATAGAAAAAAAATCACCTTGCATTTAAATCAGTCCTGGTTGGGGAATGTCTAGAACTAGTTCTTGTCCTTCGTGGTCTCACTGCTAATCTGTGTTGGGCGGCTGTGGTATCCAAAGGTTTCGCACCTTCTATATCTAGTTCGGGGTTTAATTTTCTGCGCCTGTAATAAAAAGAGAATTGCGAAACCATTAAACTTTAAACGTCTTTAAATTTCCAAGGTATAAACTCTTACTTTATCGTCGGTCCTGCAGGATCGACTGTATCCAACAATTCCACAATATCGCCTTCTTGAAGCGTAATCTCCTCTGAACCTGAAGCTTTGTAACTCTGCCATACTACTAGGAGTTCGCCAGGTGTCTGACAAATTATAAATTTATTTAGAAGAAGAATTATAATGCAGATTTATTAAGAACGTTAGAAAGAAAGTAGAGAAAGGGGTATTTTATTCTGCTAAGATTGGAATATCTTAAGCATAATGTAGGTATTCCAGCAGCTAAAGCATACTTACCAAACTGCAATAATGCAATAAATTCGAGAAGAAATTGCCAATTATATAAAAGGAAAACATTAGTAAGGGAAATATAGATACGTTAAGGTTAGAGTTTAGATTATTTACAACATATATTCTATGTAATATAATAATTGTACATACAGGAGAACGAAGGACGAAAAACATTGTGTGGGTTTTATCGTGTTTCGGAATTTTGCACTCGTTCGTATCTGCTCCAATAGTCTCCGGTTCGGTTTTTAGGAATGTAATTTGTGTATATCTTTTGTGACAATTACAGCTGCAATAATATAATAGACATATAGATATTGTGATAATTTTGTACCAACGACAGCCAATCAAGCTATACAATCAAGAGCAACTTGCGCTTGGAGATCTATTTGAACTGAATGCTCATAAAATTATTTACAAGCTTATAACGTGATATAACAAGCTTATTAAGGACGCCATTCAGTGAGAGCGCAGTCCAGAGCTATTACTTGCAGTTACCTAAAGCTAAGCAGCAGCAAAGTTAATTCTATTATCGTTGGAGATGCTGAAATATGGAAAAAAAAATTTTAAATTGATTTGGGAATGGTGGGAACTGTCACTCACCGATCGGATTGAAACTTGGCAGATTTATCGAGTGTAGTAAATCGCCGGTATCAGTTTTGGCGAAACCTCACGTTTAAGGGGTGAAAGCTACCTCTGACATTTCGATTATCTTTGAATTTTTGCAATTTACGCCTTTATTGCGAATAAAAAAATAAAATTATATATCTCCAAATGTGTCTTCTATAAGTCTATCAAACTACCGCCGAACAGATTTTCTTTACCGCTTCTATTACTATCCCCCAGGGAATGAGGCAAGCTAAAACTCTTCTGGGTACCTATAACCAGAAGAGATCTGCAGAATGCATCAACCTGAGTAAAAATAATATTCGGATATTGACAGGGATCCTTACAGGCCATTGTAAACTGAACGGACATCTAAGCAGGCTTGGAATAGCGAAGGAAGCCGAATGTAGATTTTGTGGGGAACAGGACGAAACGTCCATTCATCTACTCACAAACTGTGTTGCACTGTGCAACTCAAGGGCGCTGCACCTGGGAGCATGTGCAATCGAAGAGGGAGAGTTACCTAATCTGGGGCCTTCGGACATTCTGCACTTCTTAAAAGGAATCAGACTGGACGGCCAGCTGTAAATACAGCGAGAAGAGGGGACACAATAGATCTTTTAGGTCGCAGTGTACTATCACCCTAATATCACACATACATACTATCCCCCCACCCCTTTTGGGGAATAAGGGTTGAAGGGGAAAGGGTGGATGTATATAGTTGTTGCAGCTCCACCCCTAACTACCTCAAAGAAAAAATAAAGGTATCAAACAATTTTAATAATCTTGTGCATTATTGATTTCTGATTTTCCTTTCTTTAACCTTCGTATATCTTCAAAATTATGATTGGAAATGGGTATTTAAATCATAGAAACAAAGTTTCTTCTTGTTACATTTTAATTGCTACGTT
Source organism: Cetonia aurata (assembly GCA_949128085.1). Classification (NCBI taxonomy): domain Eukaryota; kingdom Metazoa; phylum Arthropoda; class Insecta; order Coleoptera; family Scarabaeidae; genus Cetonia; species Cetonia aurata. The sequence continues at coordinate 10,186,654 of OX421882.1, read as the reverse complement.
TCGTTGCTTTTTTGCAACATTATCAAGTTGTAATGTGTGTAATTATCAAGAATTGTTTTTTATATAACATATAATGGTTAATAATTAATAATCAACAATCAGATATAAAACAGTTATCATATAACTTCATACTGCTTTAATTTTACCTTTTAAAATCTGTAATATACTTGTAACATTCAAAATAAAATTGAGAATAACAATTTCTTTTTTCATTTTGTTGTTGGAATACAATTTTTATTTTTTCCAAGCAATTAGGTAATAGACAAACTTATATTATAATAGCAGATTCACAAACAAATCGTATAACCTCGGACAATGACCAACTAAACTGATCTGTATCGATCGATGTTTAAACAATCTTTTTATATTGAATAGGTTTTATCATTGAACATATAAAACATTAAAAATAAATAAAACATTATCAGCAAGATAAAATTAAATTTATCAAGGTCTACTGATTAAACTAAAACGCTATGTAAAAAAGAGTACACGGAGAAAAAGAGATGTTACCACGTACTATAAATATAATGAATGATATTAGCTCAAGGACAATAATACGTTATCTAGTACCCAGTATTCATCCATGTATTACTGTTTATTAGGAAGATGGTACGCTCTAATATAATTATAATACAACCAATTATAAAGTTAGTTGGCCCTATTCTTACTATCTATTTTTCTCAGTGTAGATGCAAACAACAGGTCATCTCAATAGGTTGCTATATATTGAGGGATCACTTCTCGGTATATTTTAGTAATAGGGGCGGTAAAAATATCTGACCCACGCTAGTTTGATAGATCTATAGAAGGCGCATTTAGAAACATAATTTAATTTGGTTTTTATTCGCGATAAAGGTATAAAATGCTAAAATCTGAAAATCGTCGAAATTTCAGGGGTAGCTTTCACCCTTTAAACGTGAGGTTTGGTCAACACGAAAAGCGGCGATTTAAAACAATCCGTGGGTACTATAAATGTGCCAAGTTTCAATCCACACTTCGCACCATATCCTTGTGAGAGAAATCAGACAAATTTTTTATTAAAACAAAAAAACAGGCTTTACGAAGAATTTACTCTTTCCGATAGAGCATTGAAAAGATCTAAACAAAATTTCTGATTTAGAAATTATAATAAGACTACAAACAATACAAACTGATGTGATTTAACAATGAAGAAATACAGCGACGACAGGTAACTAGACGCAGGTGAAAACAATTAGATATTTCGTCACTAGAATAAAAAAAGTTAACGTTATGGGATTTGCATCCGCTGGTGATGAAAATCAGGTTTTCGCTGAAGTATCCGGTAGCAAAAAATATCATTTTTACGGCAAAAATGGAAAATTTGGTGCAGTTATGCTTAGAATATTATCTTGAATCAAAATATCCAAGATATTGTCTATTGTAAATATTATATGTATATAAGGCTAGCCAGCGCCCAAAAAACACGCCATACAGCGGAAAAAGCTTGTTAGAATTTACCTTATCTTGTCAAAACATGATTTAAAAACAAGTTTATTCAAGCTACTTCACTACCAAGGATTAATGGTTTAGTAGTAAACACAAAGTGACTTACGCAAAGTTTATTTTCTTAAACAGAAACCCATGCAAGAAACATATAAATTAGAAAAAAACATTATACGAGCTTTAGTTTGGTTGCCTACTTTAAGCAAAACGGCACCCAACATAAATAAAAAAAAAACTACAGCCACAATTCAAATCTTTGCCACTCCAAACGAAAAACTTACGTCTACAGCAGGTGTCCGCTTTTCAGGAGCCGACATTGCGTCCGATCAGTCTGAAATGAAAAAAAAATAAAAAAAGGTTTTGCGGGTAGCAAGACTTGGGAGATCGGCTATACGCAAAATAAATATCCAGCAAATAAAATGTGCCAACGATGTACACACATTCAATTTATAAATAGAATTGTATGAATGTAGTAGCATGGACGTGCATGTTGGTGTGTTACGTTTTTCATTTAGAAGGCGCGTAGTTTTCCCGATTTTATAATTAGAATATTTTATTACTAACACCACAACAATTCACTTTCGTTAATACACCAGCAAGTTATGCACCTCTTCCCCTAGAAAGGTAACCACGTCGATGGACGAAAGATCGATTCGTGCTCGATTTTCCGAAAATAAAATCGCCTCCGGGGAGTTACAACGTAAACAATGCTGTAATTTTAGAATAGTGGCGGTTTATAATTTATATGCAAGTCAGCAATGTGCATTTCACCTAACAAGTTGATTTTCCAGCCGATATAATAAAAGAAAACCATAGCATTCGCCGAAATCTACACGGTTATAAATACTTTATCTTGAAGTGTTCGCAGTATGTTCAAAATATCCAAAAAAACATAATAAGAATTTAAGCAAATCACACACAGAGTTTAAGCAATACTAAACATGAAGCATCATTGGTTTATCTAGTTATAACTAATCAATACGCTTGTTTTTCTGACCTTTGGTAAGTTTCCAACTTGCATACTGGTTGTATTTGAAATGAATCGTACCATAGCTTATATTAGGTCACGCACAGGATGTCTTCTTTTATTGCTTTTCCATCGGAGCCCATTCATTAATTTTGCAATTTATGTTCTTAAAAAATGTTGGCAACAGCCGTAGAAGATACCTCGTTTTTTTTTAAGGAATGAGGTATGGTATAAATTCATGGCCAACTGTTTTTATCATAAGTTATAGGAGTTAGAAATAACAGCGAAAGCTCAGTGCTTTCAATAAAATATAAATATTCTTATAAATGATTTTTTAATCAATTTTATAATAAAAAGTTCATATAAGCATGTGCCTAATTTTTTTTATATCAAACGTATGTACATTCTCAGAGTATAGAAACAATTTTGATACACCTTTTGACTACTTTTAATTCTGATCTGGTCTGAGGATCTGGATTTGATGCACAAAACCCGTCACACTTAATTCTTCTGAAAATTCATATTGTCCAATGTAGGATAAAAATCAAGTAGCAATCCGCTGTTGATTATAATCACAGCACCATCATCATTCTTAAATAAGCAAGATCCGATGTCTCTGTCGATCCAAAACCCACAGCAAACAGTATAACTCGTTAGGGATAAAATGTTTCTCGAGTATTGTTTTGGGTTTTCGGAGACCTAGATGCGGCAGTTCTATCCATTGGCGAATCCCGTCGCTAAAGATGGTTTTTCTAAAAAAAAATCAAGATTTCCAGCACTCAATTATCTAAAGTTCGGTGTTGTTCATGATCAACTGGTTTCAATTCCTGTGTCAGCTGTACTTTATAACCATGTATGCTAAAATCCTTGTGCAGAAAAAGTGCACGAATTTCCAAAAATAGTAAAAGAAAAATTATTTAATCAAAATGTGTTGAAAAAGTTTACAGAATCGTAAAGTTCGTTTGTGAAAAACAATGTCATTCAAAAGTGGCGTCCCTCGCTTGCGCTACACCTGGTTAAGCGATGTCTGAAGATTTGGCACGGATTGCTTCTTTCAAGCCATTGCTGGTTGAAGGACGGTTGTTATACACTTTTTCTTTGAGGTAACCCCAGATAAAGAAATCAGCTGGCGCGAGATTGGGTGGCGCGACGGCCATGGTAATTCGCCGCGATGAGAAACAATGCGGCTAAGGAATATCTCATTTAAAACTTGGAAGGAAACACGTAATGTGTGCGCGATGGCTCCGTCCTGTTGAAACAATATCTTTCCATCTAGCTGTTGCAATTTTAGCTGCATAAAGATCTGCAGCATGTGGACATAACGAATGGTTGTAACTGTAACAGCAGCTCCATTCTCTTAAAAATAAAGTATGGTTCCAAAACTCCAAATGCAGACACCATCGCCCAAACTGTCACTCGCTGACTATGTAGAGGAGTTTCACGTTATTCACGAGGATTTTCTGCTGCCCAATAACGGGTTTGCTTGTTAATCAAACCAGATTAATGGAAATGCGGTCTATCACTGCGCAGGAACACTGCATTTCTCGGTACGATTTGACGGAGAACCTGACACGCATCCACACGCCTTTGAAAATCGCCTGCGCGTATCGCATGAACAAAAGCAATTTTGTAAGAATGGAAGGTTTTGATGTAATATTCTCTTCACGCTTCGCTCTGACAACTGCAAAGTGATTGCTTGCAAACTTAATCTAAAGAAGGATAGGTTATCTCTGATCTAAAGGCTCGTTGTGTCAAAATGACAAATTCGGTATTATTAAAATAAGCTTCGACAACGAATGCAGGCTCCTCACCTGACCCGGCCATCATGGCATACTGAAACCTTAAACCCCATATTCCTACGCATATAAAAACAATAGTCGTCCAAAATCCATGCATTTCTTCTGCCGGACGCTGTAGATCAGTACAGGCAGTATTAATATAAACTTTTTTAATTATTTTCCAGTAATCCGCACGGTACCCCAATACTTACAGTCGAGTGTTGTTATTAAATCATTTATATAAATATATTGAAAAAAAAGAGGTTCAAAATTGGAGCCGTGGTCTACGCCAGAACAAACTCTAAAGCTATTTGATGCATATCCATTATATGCAACGTAGTTAAATCTATCCTTTAAGTACTTTTAATAGTTCTTATATATATTTTCTGAATTCTAAAAATCCTATCTGAGTTTCGTTTTGTGTACTATATGTATAATTTACTATAGAGCGGAAATTAGCGTAATGTATGCTTTCACCAAGGCAGTATTGCCCTTTCTATCTAAACCAGGTAGCAATTTTTTTTATTATTGGACCCCTATATAATTAAATTTAATAAAACTTCTCTCTTTAGTTCAAAAAACTAATTTAGCTTTGTTAGAAAACGCAGAGTACGGATATCTTTGCTATTTATAACTTTGACGTTTGAACATAGCTTGAGGAATTAAATTATACAGAACATTTCGCAATTTACTTTTACAGGGATAATAATTTTCGCTATACTAATATTATTTTTTTATGGACCCGCTTTTAAACACTAAAGAAATGTTGGATAACAATATGAGATGCCCACAAAGCCGCCCTCGGGCCAAAAAAATTGCCTGAAGCTTGCGAATAACGCATACTGGTAAGATTATGGCACCCAATGTATGTAGGTTACCGTGCAAATAACACAAACAATTCGGAAACGCTGCTCCGACGCGCTGGAACGCCAATCTGATTAGCTGGATGCGCGAAAAAATCCCATGCAATTAATTGGTCTATATAAAGATTGGGTCAGTCAATCGTAAATATCATTCGGTTGGTCAAACGCCAACCAGCCGACGAAAGGAGACCTCAGGTGCCAAAGACGTAACGAAATACTAAAAGCTGACGCTAGTTAATGCACGCCGTCGAATTTTAACAACTATTAGCTGGGTAGATTTAATAAGTAGTAATACATTTTTAATAATTAAAAACTACGATCACTTATTTTACTTAATTTCAAAAATTTCTTCCAAGAATTAGTATTAAAACATTGACTGAAAATTACTAGTTGGATAAAACTGTCTTATGGTTATGCTTTATCATACTGATTCATACTACATGTACGTATCACGTATCATATATAAATGCTGCTTCATTTTTAACTACATGACGAAAAATTAATACTTCTGCTGCCTACTCCCTAATTATTTTCAGGTTCTTAAAATATAAATCATCTACTTATTTATAAACAGCATATTTTAACTGACTAAATATGTATTTGTGTTGTTCTTATTTACCTTGAAAACAAAGACTTGTTTCTAATCTTAACGACCATTTAGCATGAGTCTAACTTAAGTACAATAAATTATAAAATTTAAACTCTTCATAATAGTTATATATAGGATTCGCTGATATTCATCTAGAGTACTAAATTTATTTCTGTCTACCGCTTCGGCAAAAATGCTAAATATTTATGTTATATGTCGGTATATAATGTCAATGTTGAAGTACCGATAGGGGATATTCCAAATATTACACTTCTAAAAATATCTGCACTCTCGATTATCTACTTGAGTTTAATGCAAACGTTAGGGAAGCTTCAAAAATATAATTAAATCGACCTCGATGCTAAGCACAAGCATGAGTAACCATACAAACTATGAACAGGTAGAGTTTCGAAACAGAAATAATGTTTTTATCTATTTAAGATAAACTTTGTTCAAACAACGAACACAGGTATAACAAATATATGTAGACGGTCAATTTAATTATAAGCTCAAATTATCATTTTAACAATTGAGTTATTGACTAAATATAGCCAACATAAAAATCGCACATATGAATGCTGTTATAAGCTTATTAGAAACGCCAGTTTATATAAGAAATAATTAGTAACTGCGATGTTTAATTTAATATTTAGTGCAACTACAAAAAGGTCTATTGCGCAAGCCGAAAAGGCAGCGGCACCTTTACCGCATACCGCGAGGAGTATCCAATAAGTATATATAAAAGTTTAAATTCAGGTAGGTACCCATGAAATTCGTGAATGAAAAATACGAACAGTTGACTGAAACAAAATTTCGATTCTCAAAATTATTTTTTCATTTAATATTTGGTGGCGCTACAAAGGTCAACTGCGCAAGACGAAAAGGTAGGCATCTTTACTGCATACCGAAAGACTATCACGCTTCGGTATGATAGTCCCCCCGGTCGCGGGTTATGATGGCACTGTATTTTCAAATCTAAGGATACTTTCTAACACCAGTATGTTACTATTGCAATGGCGTTCAGCACAGACATTGAATTTTGCCCGCGATCGTCGGAATCCTGGAGAATCTAATGTGTCGGACAAAGATTTGGAATGAGTCAAGATTCTTTAGCACTATAAGATTAGTTAAAATTTTTGCATAGTTATCTAGTAAAAACTTTGCCATTTAAAAAACTCATCCGTAAATGTAGTATGTTAGGTATTACAAAGTACTAACACTAATATAAAGCGATGAAATTATTTTATTGCTATATTCATAAGACGGTTTGCGATAAAATTGATTCCCATAATCAGCTAATTTTTAATTTTTAGTATGAACAAAAAGAGGATATAGCTGTTTGTGTATACTGCACCTTGAATACCTGCCTACTGTGAAATGTTTGGCATTGCAAGGCATGTTAATGTGTAATCTTAACTAAGAAGCTTATTGGGTATACTCACTAGGTATATAAAATACACACTAGCTCACAAATCATTTGTGAAAATAATTCTTCTGAATTTTATGTATTGGAAAGCCATATTTCACACATTGTTCTTAAAAATATATATCTGAATATTAGATATCACGTCAAAAGGAAATATTCATTCAACTGGAAATACAAACATTTCAGAACTTCACATTATAATCAGGGCAGATCGATTAAAAACATTTAGTTTCCATTAAAGCGGTAAGAGAAAAGTATTATTTTGTGTAAGCGTGTACAGATATTTTACATAATATTATTTTTTCTCCATGATCCAGTGGAGAATAATAATTATTATAATTATTAATTCTTAGACCAGTCGAAGCGCAGAAATAAAAACTAATAAATATAGGGAAAACCATAAAATTCCTATTTACAAACAAAAAAACAACAGTAAAGATAGAACTAAAAACATAAAGCAAAATATTGAAGAACTAGGGCAATAAGGAATTATTAAAACGCTGTAAAACAGAAGACAACTATTAATCAGGTCTCATCCACGCACACAAAAATGAAAAATAACAAAACAAACATTTATTTTTTCCAACATTAAACAGTAAAGGCACGTCCTAAAGCAACACTACTTACGGGAAAACACCTTCTTTTTAGCAGTTCAATTTCTATAGTCTCAAAGACTCAAGCGGAAGTGCGGTCATCAATTAACACTTAGCACGTGTCCACGAAGAGCGAAAACCGAGCACCGCTAAGGATTTCACTTCCGTTTCCGTGCCCTAAGCGGGCTTATCCGGCTTACGCAAATCACTCACCGCACACAGAAGGGACACAGCGCCCAACGCCACCGAATGACGCGTGCGGGCTGCCGATACGAACGTATATCCCCATATCTCGGGTCTAAAATTAATCAGGACCCTGTTATTTATTGGCTTGCATCTCAAACAGGATGCATTCGGCAGCTTACCTGCAAGGAGGCATCAGTATAAAAGATTTTGCGAGCCATAACCTCAAAGTTTGATTGGATTGATAGACGTCAAAAAGCATATTTTTGTGAAGGTTAATTATGTCTTTCTCTCAGCTGTCCGCGTCAATTTAACGTAATGGGAGTATGTTAAGAAGCAGTTTTCTGATACCACTCATACTATTATCCCATGCATTATTTACAGTACTTGGAAATAATTATTCATCCCTAACGATAAATTCTATTCGTTCAAGAACCAAAAGCGCACAATCTTGTGCACTGTTTACTCAAAATAGGAGAGATCAGCGGGCAAAATCATTCCAAGAACACCTAGATCGCCAAGCGCGGGTCGGTTGTCACCACGGTCATCATAATCACAACAGGAGGCTCCTAAAACCTTCTGGTCAAGATAATAATGGACGCCCAATAATAGTAATACATCATTTCAACAAGAAGGATTGCGAGTACCGTATAAAATAATAAAAGATATCAATAACAGTTGATAATTTTATATTTTATTCTGTAGATCTGACCAGGGTGAATGCAGTAAACGAAATATAGCACTGGAAATCTACGCTAAACGATTAAACATGACTTTGCAAAATCGTAGCGAGGTAGACGATGGTTCTTCAAGACTTATCGGAACACCCCACAAAAGTAGAAGTCGTATAATTGCTGCATTATCGAAAACAACTGACAAGACGCATAGCACTGGAATAATTGACAGGTCTTTAAAAAGTACTGCAGCACCCATACATAATGCAGCACGTAAAGTAAAATCCGAAAAATCATACACGCCGAAAGGAAATCATAAAGGAAAACTCACATCAACCAATGCCGTCACATTACCAACTGTTACTAAATCTACTGCAACTCGTGGTGTTAGTAAAGGAATTGGTCCAAAATCAAACACACCTCATGTTATTCTCACTAAGGTGTTCGTAATACCGATTCAAGAAGAAGAACCTAAAAATGATGCGAGTGACACCCTCAAAACCGTCAAAATAGCTCTGAATAAAGCAGCAAAACGAAGTGAGCCTCAAGACAAGAAATATCCAAATGAGGAGTATAAGAAGAAACGTAAGAAGTCTGTCCATCACAGTACTGGCAAAAGAAAATTCAGAAATTATAAGAATTTAAATAAGAACACAAACACAATCGGAAAAAAAGAAAATAGGTTGAAAAGAAAAAAAATCAAACATTACACCGTCATTAGGCATTACAAGAGACCAGTAAAGGGAAACCATTTGAAAAGGAAAAATAGGAAATTTAGGGCTAAGAAGAAAGGATCCCAACATAGTAGTGATAAGAAGTTGCATAAGCATCACAACGATCAACTTCCTAAATCTGAGAAAAACGAATTTGGATCTTAAATATCAATAGCTCCAACCTATTTTAAGCTTGTACTATGATGGTCTTCATCACAGTATTAAAATAAAATTAAGCTTAAAACAAAAATCTAGGTGCTTCGTTTCCATGTCATTTTGACAACCGCTATTTGTTGTCAAAGCATTTTTTACCCGTTTTTTATCATATACCAAACATCGTAGACTTAAGCAAATGTTACTGGCCCGAAACGGATGAAGACCAAAGCAGCTTGAAATGTACATGTTCGAAAATGTTTTCTCCTCACCGGCAGTGAGAATATGTCAAATTCATGTTTCTGCATCGGTGCTATAGTGGTCCTCTATTGTGCAGTGCTGTTCGCCCAGATAAATTTAGGGTTTAGTGCTAGAGACTCTCTTACACCGCAAAGGACGCGATACGCTCGTTCGCTTGATCTTCTATATCGAAAGCATCCGAGTTTGAGGAATGCGGCTTTGTCGGACAACATGCGTTCGTTGTTACTCAGTTTGAATCGCAAGAAGAGATTTCCGCATCACGGTAGGTCCAGTAAGAATTGGAGAAGGATGCCGAGTAAACTTTGGACTTACGCGGAAACTACTAGACGAGCACCGCTAATTAACATTAACGATATTGAAAGTCCTATCTCAAAGTAAGTTGTTAAAGTAATTATTACGACTAACCTATGAGAACTGTGATATTCATCATACTTAAGGAAATGACGGACTGGTCAAATGTGACAGTTAAAATAGTGTTCCATCGTGTATTATCTCCCTTAGTTAAATTTTAGGAATATTTACTGGCAATAAACTCACTCCAGAGAAATTTGAGAATTACATAGAGTTATATAGACTCTACATATTCACTATTGCCTTGAACAGCTGCAGGAGGTTAGGTGAAAGAAATTGGGATCTTCTCTGTACGAACAGCTTTGTTTCTTTACTCCGGAGTTTTAGTGGTTCTAGACCATCTAATTTACTGTTTCTCGTGAATATCATGGAGGAAGAGGACACAACAATATCGTCTATTATGTGGACGGCAACCTTTCGCGAATGAAATCATTATGATGATTTTGACATATGCACACACATTAAAACAACCTAGGGGACAAGGATGAAAATGCATTTCTGCTACACATAGGTTAATAATTGTTTGTTATACATGAAGGTATAAGTCAACCATCATTACTTGTTTACTTTTAGAAACAATTAAGAATACTTCATGAGAAATGTCTGTTTATTCAGAAAATTTTTAAAATTTATTGATGACACTTTTTAACGTGTTGAAAGCTTCTGCAACGGCCCTTAGAATTAAACCACTTTCAAGCATTCCAATAGCCTTTTAATTGCATATCATGGTCTAAATGATGTCTCTCCATCCTCAATTAATCCTAAAGGAACTGGAAAAGAAAATTGATCGCAAAATATACACAAAAATTTCAGGATGACAAATCAACAAATCTTACATTTTTTCTAAATTTCCACTGATGTTTCAGTTTATAAGACCTTATTGTCACTTAAACTATCGAAACACCAGCAGCAAACTCTATTGGCGTTTAAAATGACGTTACAAATCATTTCTTATGACTCGTAAACTACTAGCAAATGAAGGATTGTCCCCTTGCTTATTTTGATGTGTGTATTTAATAGAAATTTCAAGGTGGAAATCGTGGATGATAAAAGCTGGAGTCAATCCAATTACAGAACCTGCCTCCAGGAGTATCCAAAAACGCATTAGGAGAGCAAGTAAGAAGTTGGGTCCAAACGAAGCACAAGAAACACTCGAAAAACATATCCAGGCAAACTCATAGGAAGTCCTTTATCAAGGAACCGCTAAAGAACGGTATATTCAGTGAAAATGCAACAATGTTCCAAACTCAGTTTGCCACTGTTAAGTAAAAGCGTCGCTTTCCTTTCTAACAAACAGTCAACATTAAAACGAAGAAGACCGCAAGAGTTGACTCTGGGATGGTCTGGAGCTGCCTAGGCGTCCTAAATAAGCTAGGTCCAGAAAAAAATCAACATTGGTCGGGGTATCCAACGACAAGGGTGTGGAATGGACTAAAGCTGCAAACAATCTGGCCAAACAGAGGTCGTTAATGGAGCTGACCCTTTGGCATTATTAAATAATAGGTTACAAAGTCCACCAACGACTGGATACACAATAAGTCCAAGTAGTACTGGACAAGACCAAAAACAGGAACAAGAACAAAGACAGGAAAAACTGTTTTTAAAACAATAACGACCTGAATTTACAAAAGACCTACTGTGCAAATACAGAAAACTGTAAAGATGATAGTAGAGAGAGGATGCAAATTACAGATTCTGCGAAAAGAATAAGAAACTCCAATCCTGTGCTAATAAACCTAAAGGGGTCTCTCTTATCTGATGTTGATAAAGTAATGAGACTCATTTTTGTTACTAATCCAAGTTTTCTTCTTCCTTAAGGCAAAAGTCCAATTGCAAGCTTTCGTTATCGAGTGATGAATTAGCTGTAGATGAGTACGAGGATAGACCTGTTTCTTTGGTAAGACGGGCGGCAGAAACCATGTCGACATCTCTTAGTTCTAGTCCAACAACATCCAGTACGAAGAAAGCGGATTTTACCGTAAAAAAGAGACAAGCCAGTGAAGAAGGGTCAACAACTTGTATTACCATCACAGCACCAGATGGTGGAACTACTTCTGGTAGCAACTTCTCATAACTACGAGTATAGCTTTTACAAAACTTTACATACTATACAGGTAATGCCGCCAACGTGTCTTCTGCTGAGAATGCGACGACGTCATCACCAGCTGCTGATGGAGGTACTACTGTAACGACGGTCCCCGCTGAAACTACGCCACCTAGCGATATGATGCCCGTGAAAAATACTCAGGCGGCGCCGATGGCAATGGCTACCACAGCGGGTGCTTTAATAGCTGACGCCGGAAATTCCGGCGCAGCAATAAGCCCCGTCAAAATCTCAGAGACGTTAGACGAAATATTGGAAGACGTGGAATCATTGGCCGATCATAAAGTAACAGCCAACGAAGGTGTGCCTACCATTGAATCAACTACTACTTTCCGAAATGATAACAATTCAATTCCTTGGCAGATTTTCCTTGTCAAGTTAATGGTTCGTGGATTTCCGAAGCTGGAGGTGTCAGATTGGAGGTCCAGACCAAAGATGATAATGGCACTCTGGAAGTGACTATGGAAGAAGAGACGGGGAAAACCAATAAAAGAACTAATCAAGCACAAGGTTTCCTGTCCAACGCGACGTGGGTACTCACAGGTCGAATCCCTCTACCGAAGAAAAGTATGATTATCATTAATGGCGTTAACGAGGGGGAAAACCAAGTGGCCACCTTCATAGGTGAGCATTTCTTTTTCTTTTCATTTCTCGATAGTCACCATGGTTGCCAACTATCTCAACGTTGTATATCAAACATAAACACAAATACCTCAAAGTGACTTATGTCAAAAATTAAATTATATCAACGCAGGAAATTTTGGTGTAATAAACTAAAATAAGTTGGTATTGGTTATTATTCTAAAAAGTAACCACAGAGAGAACGCAACGACCATGGTGTAAAACAAAAGAAAAAGCCAAATAATTCCAATAGAGTTATTAGACACAAAGATAATTCTAAGTATGGCAACATTTGAAATATATTTCCTATTGGTAGACAACAAAATTCATCCTTGAAAAAGAAATCAATTCTATTATACAATTTGTTGAGCTGAAGACGAATAGCAGGACAAAATTACTTTATCACTCTCAGATTTCGAATGCAAACGATCTCTCGAATATTTTGAATGATTTTGATAACTTTCAGAAAGGTTATAGTGATCGAAAATGCATTAACAATTCAGAGCAGCAAATTAGCATTATTTAGGTTGCCTATCTGTGCAGGTACGTTGCCTTTGCGATAAAATGAAGGCACTAAAAAAGTAAATTTTCATCTGACAGATTGAATAAAATCGTTTAGTGAATAAAATTGTAAAGAGACGCAATCGTACTCAGTTTGGGGGATCCGAGATCTAGGCCTCAAGCCTCACGGGATTCTTATGGGACTTGGTACGCCATCTACGGTGTCGGATCCCGCAAACTGAGTACGGTTGCGTGTCTTTATAATTCTTTCACTGAACGATAAAGCAAAAAAGCACAATATGGTATAGTTACCTAACTTACGCATCATATCCGTCATAGCAGTATTCTGATCTCGCGCTACAGCATCATCCTAACGTCATATGCATAGCAGCTGTCTGCTGAGAAATTCTTAGAGTCGATATATTCCCGGGGTAGGCGTCAATTAGGTATAACTGTCATTATTTTCTCGGGCAAATATCTTTTAGTAAACTTGATGTCGAATGACAGGTCTCCTATTTTATTTCAATCAGTTGGCAACCCTCGGTCTCTTACGTTAACAATTAAACAAACGATATGACACAATCGGGGTTTTAGGAGAGTGCAAAGTCTGCCACCACACGGAAACCATTACCGGGCATTGGTTGCACGAAAAGTCGGCTAGGGATTGTAACGATCAAAAAGACAGTTTCAAGATACTGGGCGACTTGTGGCGAAGAGAGACGCTACACGGCTTGAAAAAGCAACGCTTTAAAGTGCACATGAACGTTACCGAGGTAACGGGCACCGCCGAAACCACGTGTGTAACTCTTACCTCTTCTGTCACTAAAACAGCGAACCATACAACGTAATCAATTTAATTCCAATATCGACGGTATTAACCTATAGCGTAAGCTCTTATGTGCGTATAAACATACATTATTTTTAATAAATACTTGATAGATTTGTGGTGTGGCGTTATTTCTCAAGGGGTTGCACAACAAACTTAACGGAGACCTGTACCATAAGTATACACATTGTTCCAGTTATCTTAAGTTTTAAAATTAGATTATGATTGGATGATGATAACGTTGAGATTGTCGTGCAACCAAGTAGTTTGTGATTGTTTTTTTCTTGTAATAATTAAGTTGTTCATATGTTCATGCTCAAACATTCCAGCATAAATGAAAAGGTTTCTTTATTCGTTTTGTTTATTAGAAGTTTGCAGTGACGTATAAATTCTTTTGTAAAATCATGCACTGACATGACTGAACACGTAATGACTTGAAGGTTAAAAATTTAACTCTAAAGCATTTTCTTTAGTGCTTTCCTATAATACAATAATAAGATTCATTATTTATTGAATTTATATCTTAATCCATAACCATATGTCATGTCTTTATTTCTTTTTTTGAAAGTTTGTCAAACAAGTTTTAGTTATTGACAGTTATTTAACTAACTAAATCACTTTTAAATCATTTACAAGTTTCTTCAAAATTCTTATTATATTTTCACAGTTACATTACGAGGAGTCTAGGTGTTTCTTTGATAAAAAAAAAATTATTTTATTTTTTATTTTTCAAATTAGATTCAATTCTGGAATGTTTGGTATCGGCATTTAGTCTCATCAGAAAGTCTGATTCTGTGTTGGTAGTGGTACATTCTTTCCAATACTTATATCTGCAAATAATTTTATTTATTAATACGTGCTAAGATAATTCCCTTATTCAAATAATCAGTTAGGCCAGTGTTTCTCAAACTATTAAATGTGGCGGATCGGCATTACTTTCACTATTGTGTGATAAACCGCTACAATATTACTAAAGATTACAATTCATTTTTTAAAAAAAATGTAATATTACTGAAGCATATAAAAGAAACTACATATAAACAAAAATGAACTTAATGAGACAGATGCACTTGCTTATTGTTGGTCAGTTTTTCTCTCCCCGGTTCAACTGACGATAGGGCCATGAAAAGTCATTAGAAGTCACTGTAAGAAAGCTAATTTTACAGAAGTAAGCAATGACTAAAGCAAGAAGTTTTTTAAATACAATATTTGAGAGATCAGGATATTCTGGTTTCAATTTTATCCAAAATGACGCAAGTGACATACTTTCGATATTGCTCTTCAATCCTTCATCAGCCCCTACTTCCGACAATTAGTTTTCCACAATAACAGATAAGTCACCTTTAAATGGAAGGAACGGGCTATGGACCCATCTCCGCACGGATCTTCTTCTGTTGGAAAATAAAACTCGAAAGGTTCTATCAAGTTGGTTAAGTGTTCGCTGATAATATTTTTTAGAGATCTAATATTAAGCGCTTCTTCTGTCGTTGTGGATAATATCCCTAAGTTATGAAACATATCGTAGCAATTCCCCGATATTCGATCTTTCTAAGCTTTCAATATTCGTTTCTGTCCGTTAATCTGGTCTGCTATTGTGAAACAGGAAAGCATTCTTCACCATCGAGGCGTTAAGCTCATAAAAAAGCTCATAAAAATGTCAGTCAAAAAGCAAGCTTTGGCAGCCAATTTAGATTTTGGAAAAGTTGCATCCAATTTGGTGTTTTGGTTTCGCAGTTCGAATATCCTTGACAAAATGCTTCCTCTTCATAGTCAACTCGCTTCAGTATGTAGTAGGAACTACTTATGATCAGCTTCCATTTCATCAAAGGCACGTAAAGGGAAAGGCACTTGCCTTTACCTGCCAATACGTTAACAATTTTCACGAACTCACTAAGCGGCCAAATTTTTGCGGTAAATGAGGTAATTTGTTAACTTGCATTAGAATACAATCTTCACTCCGGGTAATTACCCCAGAAAATCGACCTGTCATTGCAGCAACCCCGTTAGACAGACACATATACAAAATTCTACCACATTTATTAATTAGATAGTCTAAGAGAAGATCTGCTTCTGACGACCCTCTAAGTAAGCTCGCTTTGTTTCGAAAAATTCCATTGGTTTCAAAGCCAAATCTGTATGTTTGCTGATTAAGTGCTTTTTCTTGTTTCGACGCCTTCTTAGGGTCTTTCATCATTTAAAACTATGAAACCAAACTGAATATAAGAAGCGTCATAATGGCACTTAAATGTCGAACGAAATCGTTTTGATTTTGAAAAAAAAAAAACGCATTTTCCTGTTCAATGCCAGTTACCTTTGTCCTTTTCAGACACGAGTTCAGCTGACCTCTTTTTCCCATCTATGTACATCAACCATTAGCAAAAGACAATACAAAGAATTTACTTCTTAGTAACCAATGTACTGTGAGTACAATGTAGTGTAGCTCTACAACTCTCTGGGCCAAGCAAGAAAGCAAAAACTTTGAAAGCACTACTTCCTAGGATGTATCGCTTCTTCCTAGATAACTTTTGGCTTATCGCAGCTCTCATAAATGTTTTATTTTAAACGTTTTCACATTTTCATTTCTATTGAAGCAACATTGTATTGAGCCAATCCCGAAGGTATTATTATTATTTGAATATGTAGGTAAGGATTCCGATAGAACACCAGAAAGCAAGATTCGACATTTTATACTACAATTTTCTGTCGTCTAATCACTAATAGTATAAAGCGATTCTTTATTGCCGTTCCTTAAAAACACTTCAAAAAATCTTAAAATTTAGTAAAAGAAGGTTTCGAGTAGCCAGATCACGGTCTCGAGGATTAAGGCACGAGTTTCAGGAGTGCCCCTAACAAGGTCTTATCAAACAAAAAATCGGCCCTTTCCATTGTTGTTCGTTTACAGACTAATAAACCAAAAAGAATTGAAATTGAAACAGTAGTTTTGGGAACAATAAAAGCAATAGGAAGCTTAGCACATATATTTTCACTACATTTACTCGATACATTTCAAGAGAATTACGAAATTATTAATGCTTTACTTGCCTTCACTACATTTCTGCCTCTGGTCTCATTACTACTTATCTCTCATTCATCATTATTCGGTAAGGATACAGAGTTTATCTGATTATCTTCCAAATAACGATGTACACTAACTCTGCTCGTGTGTTATTGAAACAATTGCGTCTTTTACTTACCGATTAGCTTACGAGCATACAAACAAAGATAACGCCAAAATGAAAGTTTCCGTTGTAGGTGAATGCAAAGGATACTCTCGGTTCATTCAAATAATCTGGGGTCACTGGATCCTGGGGAAAGCTACGAATTCGACGTCCGAGAGCATTTTTTCGCAACGAGTTTTCATCGACGCCTTAGAGAGAGTGAAGAGGTAAGTCCCTTTCAACCAAATAATAGGCTTAGTAGTTTGACAGAGCCCTTCAACCACGTTTATCCCTAGCAAGCGCGCGGAAGTCAAGGAGAGCGGAAAGAAAGTGCCCGCCGTTGGTCCAGTAGCTGCAAGTACTGAAAATCACATGCGATTAGTTGGAGGTGCTACTGAAAATCACACAATATCAATGAAAGTCGCTACTGAAAATCACACAATATCAATGGAAACTGCTACTGAAAATAAAATTGGAGATGCAATGGATGAATGTGATAAATTTATGGCAAATGAGAGCGAAACACCTTCTAAAGCGAATGGAACAGAAAAGACAGTGTCGAAAATGACAAGTAATAAAGATATAGAGGAGGTCTTAGACGACAGCGCTAAACACAATCCTCTAACTGAGAAAGTGTCGGAAGTTAGTGAAGAAACTGCGAAAACGACAATGACTTCAACTGCAGTAATTACAGACACAACTAATGTCCCAACTACCACAACTACTGAATCCACAACCCCTGCTTCAAGTTCGTCAATTGAGACGCCATCTGCAACTACTGAAGTTAACTTAATTGTCACGACAACTTCCTTAGAGGAATTACCACCAAGTACGACTCCAACAGAAACTCCCTCGTCAAAAACAGATTTGGGCGCTTCTAAGAATGATATTACTTCAACAACTGAATCTCCCTTTATTGTATCAACTCTAACCCAAGCTCCGACAGTAACGGAAGAACTATCAACTACTACGGCATCAACAGAGGCTGCTTTCCCAAAAACAGATTTACCAATTACTACAATTTCAACAAGTGAATCTCCCTTTATTGTATCAACTTCAACCCAAGCTCCAACAGTAACAGAAGAACTACCAACAACTACGGCATTAACAGAGGCTGCCTCCTCAAAAACAGATTTACCAATTTCTACAATTTCAACAAGTGAATCTCCCTTTAATGTATCAACTTCAACCCAAGCTCCAACAGTAACAGAAGAACTACCAACAACTACGGCATTAACAGAGGCTGCCTCCTCAAAAACAGATTTACCAATTTCTACAATTTCAACAAGTGAATCTTCCTTAATTGTAACAACAGCTTCAACAACAGAAGAATTACTAACAAATACAACTTCAACAGGAACTAATATGACTGCGGGCGATAATACCGAAACACTTGCTTGTGTTAACATAGAAACGACGAAGGCAGAAGAAAGTCATGTAGGTGTAACAGACGTTACTGGAGGTACGACAAGCAAAACTGTGAGTACAACCGAAGAATGTGATTTAGATCAAGTTCGCAATGAACTTCATGCGATGGCTAACAAAAGCGATGCGATCAATATTACTACTGCTAGTAACGCTATTAATAGTACAACTGACGCTAGCAATAGCACGATTATTGGTGCTCCAACAACAGAGTGTAACGAAGAAGAAATTCTGAATTTCATGGCGAAAGAAAAAGTATTCACTACAAATACAGTGACAATCCAAACCGTCACCCTAGCACAACCACTTAATAATACTCACAAAGCAACGCTTGCAACTGAAAGCACCCCAAGTAATACCACCGTGATTGATACCAGGAACATTCACACCGCGCCTGTCACTAAAAACCCCATCTCAGGTGCTATTGTGACAAAACTGAACCAACTACAGCGAAATCTCGACCGGATGCTAGGTGAACACAACAATTTAGTTGTACAAGAAGCGTTGGCGAACAAAAATTCCGAATCCTACACTTTATCTTCTAATTTGGCTTCGCGTTTACAAAAATTGGATCAGCATCTCATTGAAGACATTGGCAACAATACTCTCGAATCGTTAATAATAAAACATGACCTAAACAATGCGAACGACTCATCACTGAGGACAGTTCACACACCAAATTTTTGAATGGTTCTAAATTACATGTAGATAACAAAGTATACCAGAGGGCCAGGATGATATATCATCTTAAACGAGCTGAAGGAGTACCGCAAGTAGTTCGTAAAAAAAGTAATAAGCGTGAAATAAAATTGACTTATTCTACGCAAAGGTCGGCCACCGTTTGTAAATTCCATGGGGATTATCGGAAACAGAAGCCATACCCTAGTTTTTATCATAACTTAATCATACATAGCAATTTAAATCGGAATATGCAAAAACGTTCAATGATGACACCTAGGAGGACAAGATAGGATATAGTAAAACAGAAAAATTATTTTCTGTAATATTGATAGGCTTTACATTTATTTTAGTGTATATCCATACGTACCTGTGTTATTTAATGTAACATAATTTAATAAAAGAATGAGTAAAATTCCTCTGAAGTTATTCATTTTGTTACCAATTCGTTTGACATGTTACAAAGTGAAGTGTGAGCGCCAAGCGCATTTTAAAGTTATCTTTAGCTCTAATCAATTCTTTAATATGATAAAAAAGAACCTTCTCATTTATGTCTGCATATGATAGGCAATGACTAAAAGCCCAAGTAAATGACAGAATCCAATTCTGTGAAGGCACCAGTATTCATGTAACAAGCTTCCTTTGTAGGTGAATGCAAAGGATATTCTCGCTTCATCCAGATAATATGGGGTCACTGGGTCGTTGGCAAATCATCCAATTCTTCAACTGAAGGCATTTTTTCACAACGGGTATTCATGGACAGTTTGGAAAAAGTCAAGAAAAAAGCGCGGTAGATGTTCTTTTCTTTTGTAAAAATGCGTATTTTATTTCACTAAATATACCTTCCAGCATCAACACGTCAAAATCCACCAGTACTATTACTACAAAAGAAGCCACCACCATCAAAACCACCAAAATATCGAAACGCTCAAAAACCACAGCCAAAGCGGGAAAATCAACCACCTTGAAACCGGAAAACACGGAGTGTCTTTTCGCCGATAAACGGGCAGCTCAAAGTAGTACTACGAAGAAGTACACGGCATCGTCTGCTATCCCCAAACTTCCAGCGAATATTGTGAAGAAGCTAAATTCGATACAGGAGAATTTGGGTGACGTACTAAAAGCACTTGCGAACTATGGAACTACCAAAGTAATAAAATTTAAAAGATTCGCAACTGTTGCTCCACCGCATGTTTCTAGGCATGCCAAAAAACTGCTTCATAATAATATAACTGAAAGACTCGATAGCTTGGATAGACGTCTGAGCAAATTTTTCAACGTTCATAAACTTTTAAAAACACAATCGAGAAAAACGGAAAGGATCATGACATCAAAGGCTCCAAAGTAGACAACTTTTGAATAGTTATGAAAATTGTAGATGACGATATCTATTCTACTATACTATTCACTGCTAAAAGTAACTTATTCTTTATAATTTTTTCTTATAGTTTTTGTCGTATGCAAAGATTTTTATATATCTAATAATAATAACACTTTTTAGTAAGGTACAAAATATATTTTATTAGCCGTGTTATACGGAAACGACATCTTAATTTTATATTTATAAATATTAAACGATTATAATATACTACCAAACAACTACTAAATCTTAATCTACGCTGTGTTTGCTGGTGTATAGTTCCCTGACAGCGGTGGATCCAATATTACTTTCTTTAGAACAACAAATAAAATAGCTCCAATAATCAATTGACCGACTCCTACCAAACCTACGATGGCCCACGCTGGTATCGCTAGGGGTCCTGCGAAAAGTAAATTAATATTCTTTAAATATTTTATATAAAAGATAAACTAAAAACAAACTGACACATAATGTATGCTGAAGGACAGCCAAAATGTTGAATCAAAATACTGCTTAGAACTTCCTTAGACCATGGAACTGTATCCTAGGGAACTCACGAAAATGTGAAGCAGAGCTCCAGATAGGCAACCACGATTACTGATGTACATCTATTTCTTTCTAACACATTACGATATATCTCATGAAAATAAACGTAAAAAAAAAGCTTTAAAATGACACAAATCTGCAGTCGCAATCCAAACACATTTACATTTACAAACCTGAGATGAAGTGAAACAGCTATACGTCGCGTTTACTATCTTTGTTGGCTTCAACGCGCTGAATATATTATTATATGTCATGCGTCCTTCCAGTTGCATAGGATACAGTTCAATGGCTTACAACATGTTGTCATAGAAATAGAGTGGGGAGAACGCGTTTCAAGTGTGCGCGGCAATTTTAATTATGAAGGTTAGTGATTGCCCAAAATTGAAGTTGATGTAGAACAGAGGACACAAATCATAAAAATAATGAAACATTGTTGTAATTTATTACCTAGGCTATCATCAAACAATATCTTTTCGGAAACTGGTCGAAATATTGTTGACACAGAAAAGGAGGAAAAATGGAAATATGATTTCTTATATGAAATTGTGTGTGTGATGAAATATATAATTGGAGAAATAGTTTATCACAAAATAACAGTGTATGGGAACGCGTGTCAAACACCTGTTTGACAAGCAACTTCAAAATGGCTGCCACCACTCCGTTCTCCTCTAAAACAGGATGCGCACTCGTCAAAACGCATTCTCTTTACTTCATTTCTATGGAAGTCGTTTTATATAAAGTCATGTATGTAGGTATGTATGTTGTTGCTGGGCGAAGTTTCGGGTTGTGGAATACAACTTGACACTTCTAAGCACTGACATTTATTTGATATATTGTACCAACCCCACTGAAATTTTGCCGAACCCGAGCGAATTCCAACCTCCGGTAGGGATTTTTTTAAAGTCATACACTGGCAAACAGTACAAATCTCTAGTACTAGTCACAATCTAAGCGATTTGTTGATTTTCTAATCTCTTCTGCCATCTATCATAAATCTAAAATCTAAATTGGACTACCTAGTTAAGATTAGAATTGCAGTAGACGTAGAAGAAGCCATTTTATGACCTGCTTTCATCTATCATAAATCTAAATTTGATTAGTTAAGATTAGGATTGCGGTATAGGCATATAGAAACCTATTTTAACCGTGACCATGTAATCCTATTTATACTAGAAAACGATTTTTATTTCTGCTTTTTTAATTAATTCATAACATTTTTGAGAGCGGCTTTTTGGCCTATCTGTTTGCTCTAGGGTTCTCCAACCCCAGTAGTATTCTTACCCTTGCCTAGCCATTGCAATGGAACGGGACATGATGGATTAGAATTTTTTCTTTTCTTGGCAGAACCTGCAACACGCATCTAGTCTTCCCGTCTTTACTCAGTATAGGCTTCTTGTCTCTATTGTTTTAAGAACTGTTTAGCGTGTTTTTATCCTGGTGACTGTGCCAGCACACTTTATGGTGTGTGTCCATTCTGTGGTGCACAAATAAGAAGCCTAGATGATCCTTGGCTGGCCAAGTCATCTGTTGCCTCATACCTTAAGGCGCTTCTGCAGCCCCAAACTAATTTGGAGCCAACACATCAGGCGCGGCTCGTGCTTACGTCAGTCGGAGGCTATGACATTGATCGAACTTCTTCGTACAACTTCGTAACATATAAACATATAGAAACGTATTTGACGAGAGCATACGAAGAACTACGTGTTCATAAAAACAGTCTATACACATAAAAACAACAACAATCGTTCATCATTGTACCAACTACTGTACACTGACGCAGTAAGGTATAACCCTGATACAAGTATATTGGTATAACCATCAGATGACGTAGTTTTACAGTATAGACCCAACCTACTTATCTTATCATATTTACAATAAATTAGTCAAGTACTTAGAAAAAAAATGCGTAATATTCAATAGCGCATTTTCTTGTCTGTAATATATACATTAATACGTACAATATAGAATAATTTGATTAAATTTGTAAACAAATTAAGTTCTATGACTTAAATAAAGCAATCAACATGAAAACAATGTCGCTATTTTGCCAAATTAAGCAATTATTTTGATATTATTAGGTACCCATTGAACGTAATCATTTAAGGCTGTGATTATAAGCATAAATAATAAGTTTACTACTGGGTTACTTGATAATATCAGATCAAATTTATAAAATGCAGCTTACTGAAGTAACTCCTTGTGACTGTTCTTCTGCCCCTCAACACTTTCCTCCTCGCTTCAACTTCTTGTGGTGTCAGAATAGCGAAGATTACTGCAAAATACGAATTACAGATCATCATCATTATCTCACTTATTCTTTAATTGTTTTCTTATGATATGTAATATATAGGTAAAAATGCGTGTCATATGTATATATGTATGTACTTACACAACGCAACAGCAATGTAGGAGAACGTCGACTTCAAAAATGCCATTATTATCGGTAATTATTAAAGAACAAAATCGAACTATAACATTGAGAAGCTAGTTAGTTGGTGGTGACTGTTCTAGGTCGCACCTACACGTAGAAGTTAAATGAAAGATAAGATAAAATATCTAGATTAAATATGATACCTAAACACCAAATACCACTCGGGAAAAATAAGTAAAACGGCCAAAAGCAATGAATACGATAATATTCCAGATAACCGAGGTGACGTAACATGCGCCTCAATTAAGCATTAAATACCATAGGTAAATACCCGCGACTTTGTCAGTTTTGCAAATTTTATCAATCAATAAAATCAATCATCAATATTACTGAAACCCGACAATTTTTAATTTAATTCCTGCTCGCCTTACTTCACGCATGCGCACTTGTCGAATCAATCTCACCACTACGCTGATTCACCAACACTCAAGCTGTGGGGATGCGCTCTATGGCGCGTCAAAATATTTAGATGTATTTCTATATAATATTCTAGTGATAGGGTGTTTCCCTTATATAATTAATTAAACGAGATTTATAGAAATTTGTAATACGCATAAGACATAAGAACTAAGAAGATCACTAGAAAGATTATCAATCTGCAAAATTTGGTATTCCCCTGTTATTTAGTTCATTTAATTAGAGTACATTATTGCTATAATGACAAATTTCTGTGTACCATGAAAACAGTTGACATTGCTGTCATTGCCATTAGTTTTAATAAATTATAATATACTCAATGTTTTAAAGCAATAGTATATTAAAGCACGACTTCCACAATGACGTTTGTTGTAATGCGTGTGACCTCACGGATGATGGAAGTGATCTGATGCGGGAGACAAATAAAACACAAATAAAAGATTCGATAGGGAAAGATCGAATAGGTAAGACAAATTTCGAACCAAGCTCAAATAATCTGAAATTTTTTAAGGTACACTAGTGGTATTTAATCTTAGGACACGCATTGAGCCTCGAATCTTTTCGTAGCTATAGCTGTTTCTCTCATTCTCCCTCGCCTAAAGCGATACGGGAGCAAGAGATGGCAATAGCTACGGAAAGGTTTGCCTCGATGCGTGTCCTAAGATTAGATACAACCAGTGTACCTAAATGATATTTGACTCGATTAATACAGAACTTGGATTACTAGAAATGCTACTACTGTATATTTTAGTTACCTACATTAATAAAATCTAACAAAGGCTAGCCACATATTTTTAGAACATACTGCATTCATTCTGGCATTAAAGAGATCATAAACTAACAATAATTTGATATTGAATATCTTTGCTTTTATTTCCACGTTAGAGAGTAGTTTTTAATGTCGACACTACAATGACAAATAAATCAATTTAAAAATAATACTGAAAACATATTTACTAAAAGTATAATCATAAAATTCCAATCTAGTGACTAATAGATGTAGGTAGAATAAAATATGTTTCATATCACGGACAGCAGATAAAATAATATTATTTTCCTAGAAACTACAAGGCTTTCTTTAAAAAAGAAAACTATGAGTAAGATGAAAACAAAATTGTCCTATATAAATTTGTAAGTGATTAATTGTATACATTGCACTTGTCATTTAAAATACATTCGTTCAAAGAAAAAAGGTATTGAATTTAAAAAAGAAAAGTTATAGTTACTGTAAACCAGATTGTACGAGAGCATATAAAAACAGTATTTTAACAAGAAATTACTGCAGAAGTGAAATCCTATGACAAGCGTCAAAAACACTAGTAATAACCTGGATTTCTAAGTTATGTCAGCGTCCTGATGGCTGCTTGACTATCAGATATTATGTTAATCTCTTGCTTTTCGTAGCGTCTGTCAATGTTGAACTGGACGCTTCTTTCAATGGCGTGCGTTTCCGCCTGGAAGATACTTGGGTACATTCCCAAGCTTTCGAAATATTTGGTTCTAGGTCCTATTCCAGTTCCCTCTGCCGTTTTGGAACGATCCATACACATGCTAATCTTTGCACTTTTGGAGAGATTAGCTCTCGCGATGGCCAGACTAGTTCTTTTGCTCCAAGCCACTACTCCATAAATGATCATTTGTCTCACTATGCTGTATACATCCAGAGCAGTATTTTTGGGTTACATTCCCAGTTATTACCAGCAAAATTGCTACAAACGATTAGAGCCCTTTTTGCCTTGTTAGTTACTTCAAGCTCATGCTTATTCCACAAAATTTTATTATCCAGGAGAAGGGCTAGATATTTCACCTCTTTCTTCCAGTCTATGTCTTGCCCATCTACTTTTATGATCTTATGACTGGGTTATCGTTTTCTTGCGAATGCTATTAGGGTAGTCTTAGTGGAGTTTATGTTAAGGCCCACTGATTGGCACCATCTTTTCGTAATATTGAGTCCTCTTTGAACTATGTCACAGAGGGTATTCTCAAACTTTCCTCTTGCAAATATGACTATATCATCAGCATACCCTTGACACAATATGCCTAGATCAGTGAAACTGCATACGAGTTCATCATCAACTGTAAAATTCCACATTAGAGGGGAAGTCACTCCCACTTGTGGACATCCTCTAATCGTACTAATCAAGATGGTTTTATTTCCCACCTCCGTTTCCAATGACCTAGTAGAAAGCAGTTACGACAACCATCTGGAAGTCGCGGCGTCAACTTCTCTTTCGTACCCTGCAGGTTATATAGTCAATGTTACTTTGCCTGGAAGCTGCAGTCGAAACGTCGAACGCTTGAAAGAGAACATCGACGTCGAGAGTCGGTAGCGAATCTCGTCTTAAACGGTACTCTGTGTCACTATCGCTTCCACTTCGGCAATATTCGGAAAACGGGCGATAAGCTTAGGGAATTTAAGTAATTTTACAGTATAACTGTGGCGACACTGAGAATATCTACAGCAAATATTCTTTAGTCTGATTAGGTTATGCAATTGAAATGCATGGATTTTATTAAAAAATTGAGTAATTTGCAAATAATAAAATGTTCAAATATTTTGCAAAAATAAAGCTCTCTATTTCATGAAAACTTATATTTTAAAATAGAATAGAGTATACATTTATATGATGTAATACACAAAATTACATGAAACAGTTATAAACTAAAGTTATATGCGGCATTTTCAAATTCGATAGAATGAAAGACTGGATCTATATTATATTTGTCTCTCTTCCATTTAAAGGGCACCGAAAATGGCTAGGTACTTATAAACATTGGGTCTTCAGTAATGTATTTGTATAGGTACACTTATACTTATTTTCATTTGTGTAAGAAAAACAAGAGCATGTATACATCATTAGGTATTAATAGCATAATAAAGTATAAAATAAAGTTCATCACAAAAAGAAGGAAAGCATGTAAGCGCATTTAATGAATTGTTTAAAATATTAGTTGGTTATAAAATGAATAAAAGTAAAAGTTTATACAAAAAATTAAAATCAATAAAGGTAATTATAGAATTATAATTTCACAACAGCATCCATTATTACCTTCAATGTTTCTGCAATTGATGCCATTGAAGCTGCTATGCTCGCTACATTTTTATCTGTGTTTTGTCGTTAAGGTTTTACCATTCATTTCAATCAATTAGTTCAATTGATTCCTTTTTTGACACTCGGACTTTCAATTTTCCTTCTTTTTGAAGTCGTCACGCTAGAATTTTCTTCTTCAAACAATCTCCTTAAAGAAATTGATATTGAGCCTCTTGAGCTTCAGGTGGCCGTTCTTTGCCATTGTCTATCTCTTTCTTACCAGTTTGCAGATTGACATAGCGAGAGTATCTCTGGTCAAAGCGATACACCCTTGACCCTCGCTACAAATCAAAGGTTTCGCCGTGGCGGGGGAAGCGAATACGATAGTAAATATCATCACAGAGTACCGATTAAGGTCGACATAAGGCGAGAGTCGACATCGATAGTGCACATATTATACGGAACTACAGCCAATATTCATTGAAATTCACTTATGGTCACGAACAGTTGCACCTCACATTTGCTTTTTCACAAGAACTCTTAACTGTCGACGCAGATGCAGCTTTGATTTCTTCTTTCACTTGCATTCAAGTTTTTCTTCGATCACTATTTAAGTCATGTCAACTTTAGTTTTTTTTTTTTTTTCGTATGGTAAGTCCGCGCCATGTAGTTCTTGCATTATATTATACAACTTTTAACAGCAAGATCAAAAATTAACAATTTGGGGAGGTTATTAAAAAGCATCAACAGAATTTGAAAATTGCAAAATGCCCAATCGTTTATTTATTCGTTACTTCATCCTTTGATAAATTTTCTTGGTCACACAACACATTCTTATTAAGATATAATGCTTCAATTGATACAAATAAAAACAATAAATTAGAGATAAATTCATAACCAAAAGTTTATTGTTATAAAACATGTTTTTGCTTGGAATAAAAATAGTTACATACAATATCTAAATCTAGTAGCGAGAAACGAATTTACATTACTACAGCGCGAATAATCGCATGAGGGCCTATCCTAAATGAACTCTTCCGGCTCCCTAGGTGCGTCCAAGTCACGATAATGGATAACCGGGCGGAAGTCACCCCCAGCACCCCTGTAACAAGGTTTCTCGTAAACACAATGTTGAAATCTGGATTACTGCACTGCTCAAAACAATTCGAGAATACTCTACAAACTTATACAATTTTTATTTATATAAAATTAACAATTGTTTTGAGCACTGCTGTGTAATAAATAATAAGAATCATGAAAGCTTACTACATCATGACCAAAAATAATCTAAAGCTGACCTGGATCTTGCAGGGTAACCCCTTGGTCGTTGTGGATACCCTTGATTGTAGTAACGAGGCGGACCATATGAACCATACGAGCCTGCATAATTTCTAAAAGAAAAAAACAAACAATAAACACAAATAGATTCTTCTATCAAAGCAAAAACACATACGGTGGATGATTATAATTAGGTTGCTCTTCTCTCTTAGGCTGCACCGGTTCAGCCAACATCGGCCTTTTCGGATCTTGCAGATAATTATTAAAGAACTCCACTTCCTTCCGAACTTCTTCTATTTTCTCGGCGTGTTTGTTAAATATATGCTTTCTCACGAAATCCGGCCCTGCGATAACAATATTGTTAAAATAATAAACAAAAACCAGTTACACAATGACGTTACCCTTGAACTTTTTTCCGGAGAGAGGACACAACCACTTGTCTTTAGCCAACTCCCTTGTATTCGCCTGAACGAATTTGTCGATTTCTGTGTCCACGTCCTTCAGAGACAATTGAACCAATTTTGATTCGTTCTTATTCTCGTCCCGTGACGGTTTTTCAGGTAAGAAAGGGGCCATCTTTGTTTCGATTGGACCACCGATAAATTGGGATATGTCAGCCTGTAAATGAGGATTCCAATTATGAATTGAGTGTGTTAGCAAACAAAACAATCTTCAGTCTATTTTTCTATTTCTCCAAAGACTACATGCATATTTAAAACAAAATATTTTTTCGTATTTTAAAATAAAACTGTCTGTAGACAAAAGTTATCCAGGATGTGGAAACTTTAATGTATGTACTTCCCCGTCGTTGACTTTGCAGAGTTTAAGTCTGTATAAACCGTGAACATACTCTTATAGATACACTTAAAAACAATTGCCAATATACATGAATACTTTTAAAATGAATGACGCATAACCAATTGATATCGAGTCGTAATTGTACTAACCTTAGCCGTTGGAGGGGGACCTCTTGCGTGCAATATTCCGCAACGATTCGGCATTTCGTCCTCATTCGGATATTCACAATGATTATAATAATCTACAGAGTGGACGATGCGCAAGTATAGGATGATACGATCCAAAACAGATAACAGCATGTCATCGCGATCAACCGTACTTGTAGAGTCTTGGGCATCCGTTGTGGGCTCCAAACCTAAGAGCTCCTCTTCTTCGGCACTGGCTTCTTCGATCAGGTAGTCGGTAATGTTGTGCAAAACTGGATTATTGGACACCAACCCGAAAGTCTGGAAATAATTAGTTTATCTATCTAATTCTAAAAATCAAAGCGATAACAAAAATACCTGTTGCTGCAGCTTCTCTTTTTTACCATCTTCATCCAACCACAACCCAGATTTAGTGTCCAAATGCAAAGTGACCTTCGCCGAGATGCGAATATCAGAGCGAACCACCTGCTTATGCGCCGTGATGCCATTTACAGGTCGAATGCGCCTGCTCAGATCTCTATTAACGATAGCGCCCAACTCGCAGTCCCTCAACCTGATATTATTCAAGTTCCAACAGATTTCCTTGATATTTGCGTCCCTCTTGAAGGTCACCCAGCCTCTCCGTAGCCAACGACGATCAGGTTGAGGATCGGCGAGAGCCACTCTCAAGAAACCGTCATATCTGGAGCACATTGCCTCCACTTCTTGCCTGGTTATAGTCGGCGCCAGGTTCCTGAGGAATATTGAG
Source organism: Cetonia aurata (assembly GCA_949128085.1). Taxonomy (NCBI): domain Eukaryota; kingdom Metazoa; phylum Arthropoda; class Insecta; order Coleoptera; family Scarabaeidae; genus Cetonia; species Cetonia aurata. Next base: position 10,156,570 of record OX421882.1, on the reverse strand, counting down.
GTAGTTTTATGTAGAGCTCTCGGTTTTTCCGGCTTCACATCGTCGGGTATGACTTCCGGTTTTTTATCGGCTTCTTTCTCTTCTTTGCTCTCGTCTTTTTCGCATTCCTTTTCTTTTGTGATCTCCTCTTTTTCATCTTCGCTATCGCTGCTACTACTTGAAGAACTGCTGCTCCCAGAGCTTCCAGAATACGAACGTTTCCTTTTCTTATCTAAAGGCAAAACAAAATGGTCAGGGTGGTTTTAATATTCAGTGAAAGATTGAGTCACCTTTCAATGGCTTCGATTCATCGTTGGGTTCGTCTTCATCTTCTACCATTTTGGTATCCTTTTCTGGTTCCGATTTTTCAGCATTTCCATCGTCTTCCTTGTCCTTCTGTTCCTGCTCTTCTTCGTCAATTTTACCCTTCTCAACAACCTCCGTAGGTTGTTCGTTTGGTGCGTCCATCTCCTCGCCTTCTTCCAACTCTTTATTTTCCGTTAACTCACCTTCATCTTTTTCATTGTGATCGTCATCACCATTTTCTTTAACTTCAGGTTGGGATTCGGTCACAGGTTCCGATTTAGATCGCTCGTTTTCCAATTCACCATCTTCTTTTGTAGGTGCAGGTTCTTCTTTTTTGGTAGGAGCTACTTCTTCTATTTTGGGTTCGTACTTTTTCTCTATATCTGCGAAATTAACAAAAAAGCATTGCTAAAGGCATGCAACGTTAAGTTTCATCGTTTTGGCACTAGTGTCACGCAGCGGAACGCGTTGGTATTTTTCTGTCCAAATTGGCTTAGCGTCACTTTTATAACCCTGAATTGTGGAATTAACAACTTGCTGCAAATTATTGCGCAAAGAATCGCCCACCAGATACCATAAAAATTGTGGAGGTTATTTCTTGGACTATTCTAAGAATATGTTGTCCTTTGATGATTTCTTTTTTGAGAAGTCGTTTTGTTTCGAAGATACTGGGCGAAAAAATTTTCAATAAAACCAATTTAGATATTTTTAACATTATTAATGTAGCAGAAATAAAAGCATGGCGTCATTTTTATGGCGTTATTATATGTTAACAGCATTTAAATTTCTAAGAACAACCGTTTTATCTACTAACAGCAGGCATGTGCAGACATCGAAAAGAACGTCAGTTTAAAGGTGAATTTCATTGGAATAGGTCTCGTGATTGACCATTGCGGCTGATAGACGTTTGGATGTTTGGCATGTATTTCCTGTCACTGATAGTTAAACTTTTGATAATGAAGTCCTCTATCATGTTGTACGAACGCCGATATGACTGACATTCATTTCATGTATGAATTTGCTAATAACAAGTCAATACAATCTAGGCGATTGTACATCAAACGATTTCCTAACCCTAATGTTCCTAATACAACAACTTTCCTAAGGATTCATCAACGTATTTATATAACAGGCAGTGCGTTTTAGTGTGGTTGTTCGTGAGTATTTAACAATAACATACGGAGATCGCTGATTTGATCACACACGTTTTACATTACTCTAGTGGAAAATATGTAAGATTTGAGAAATCAGATAATTATTGGATGTAACTCAATAAAAAATCACCCTAGTGTCTTTATAAGAGTTCTACAAACAATGACGAGAAGATTGGATGCTTGCAATCTAGCTGGAAGTGGTCATTTTCAACATTTCTTGTAAATTACATGTAATTCTTGGTAATAAAATGATTTTGTCGAATGTCGAAAGTGATGAAAGTTGCCGTATGTTTAATAAACACCTTGTATATAAAAAAAAACACATTCACAATATTCTTCTCTACGCGGCATCGTGCAGCTAGATTTTAGCGTCATACTGCCGAGCGCCAAAACGAAACCCGTTATCTAAAATCTAAAAAGTAGTCACCGGTATATTCTTGCTCGATCAGTTGTAGGTCTTCTTCGGTGCCGCCTTCCAATTTGACAACCACCGTGTCCAGAAGCTTCAACAGCGAATTCGTCTGCACGCAGTCAACCGACACGTTATTTAACTTCCCATCCTTGAGAAGATCCAGAAATACCTCAACCCTTTTCTAAGTACATAAAACAAAATAAATTTCAAATCTTCCCGGCTGTAAAGCGATTTCGAATATTTCCTTTACCTTCAGCGCGGCCATCTGCTCATCTTTTCGCTTAACGGAATCTTCAGGATGATACTTCAAACGGAACCTACGAGCAATGGTTTAGTCAGAACGGTGAAGGGCAAATATCGCCCGTATATCTTGGCATTCAGACAGCTCGCACTCACACGACGGCTGAATTACAAAATGGACGCTGTTGCTGTTTAGGAAATAGTAAACAAAGTAGATCTCTTTTGGTGATATTAATGTTGTAAATAGAGCTCTATACACCGTTAACAGCCAATTCAAACAGCAACACATGAAGGATTTAGAACCAAGCGATAGAACGATTTTCATTTAATAGTGGCAAGTGATGAAATGGTTTTACGATAAAGATTTTTTTATGTCGTTAGTTTTTATATGAATAAAGCTTCTGGACACAATTCTGCAAACTAGAGTGGCAAACTTGTATGTAATACATACTATATACATTGTTTTGATAAAAAAGGACAACATAAAAAAAAGTTTGACTAATCAATATCTTTTCGTTCTAACTTGATATTCCTTGCAAGTTTTCTTTTACGTAAATAAAGAAAATGTCTTCTTTTCCAACGTTTTCCAACTGTCCGTTCTGGAGAGATAAATTAATATACCTTTATATTCCGCCATTTTAACATCATTCAAATTATTCAAATTTAGGAGGGCGATTTCATGATTATTAAAAATCTCCTCTAAAAAAGAACTACTAAAAAATGTAACATCTCCGAGAGAATTATCCGCTTTTGAGAGTATTTATATTAAAAGAGAATTTAAAAATAATAATTTATTACAGGCCTCGCTCTACCATTCGGTGTTGATGGATTTATTTGGGTAGAAACACATTTCTTTCGTAGTTACATTTTGTATGAGCTCAAAATTCATAGAATTCTAGCAGGTCAAAGTAGGCGGTAAGGGCAAAAAGCACTTGTAAATATAAATTTAGGGTAGGGATAACGAAGCATGTTTAGATATTTTATCGTTTCTTAGTTCATTCGGTCTTCAGTTGAAAATAAGAAACAAGGGTTTTAGGAGAACAAAGTTAAACCTGATAAATAATAAAAAAATCAATGAGTTTTAGTCGAATATTTAACAAAATGGAGGAAAAGAAGATGAAGAACGTATACAAAAGACAACTCGAAGGCAAAAAAAAAGGACTAGCTAAAAGAGGAAATAAAACCATTGAAGAGATTAAGGGCAATAGCAACTCAGTGAATGAAAGGATGAGAAATGAAACAAATATGTAAAAAAAAAAACATTAATACGGTAACCTTATAGAATTTTTTTTGTTTGTTTGTATGTTTATTTTGTTTAGTAAAATTAGTTCATAAGAAAATGAACAGTTTTTATAATAATACTGATGTAGTAGTAATCAGCCTACAAAAGAAAATTACAAGGTATAGATTTCTAATAAGACAGTCATTGATACTTTTGCTAGTATTTAAAACAAATACCTTTAGCATATCATAAAATGACAAATAAAATATCTGTAAAATACATCACAAAATGTTTTCCGTTCTGTTTCAAATTTTAACACCAAAATAATAACAGTTTGTTTAAATTTAAACATCAGTCCAGATTGCTCTAATTATGATTTCCATTACAATCGATTGTGATATTTTATTAAAACACTGACGTAACTAAATATACAGAAATAGTACAGCAATATTAGTAAAACAATTACACCACCTGCCCACCACGACTCCACTCATACTAAATACATCCCAAAAAAAAACATGTAATTAATAAAAATTATATAAATGTAAATCTTCTTAAACGTGAATCTCACCTGTGTTTATCATAATACCCTAAACAAGTACGCGAAAGCATATGCATTGCGCGCATAGCTTTTTAACAGCGAAACAAATAATAATCCACATCGTTTTGTGTTTTTCATTTTAATCAATCATCATATACTTTTTACGTAGTATTATGTTTTCACATTATTAACGATGTTTCACACACATTTAACACATAATTATATTTTACGAAGTTTTCAGGTAGGCTCCTATCAGTGCTGTAGAGAAAAACGTTTATAAAAAAAACATATTCGTGGTTTCGATTAATAATTAACATAAGCATTTTACATAAAGTAAGTGGTTCTATGTAAAAGTTGTGCTTAGACCTGTTTCTATAAATAAAGTGTATTTCCGTTGTATGTGCCAATGTAAATTAATCTTTTCTATTGCACATACAACTTGTTCTATTTATAAACTTTTGTAAATATTATGGCCGATTAGCAGAACGAAATACTTACCATTCATCGTCTTTGTGAGCAACAAAGAATTCGTTCAATTGTTGCCGTTGGAACTCCAACTTGTAGTCATTGTATTTCTCAATCGCTTCACTATCAGAAATATTGTCATCTTGCGTTGCAAGGAATGCCTTGAAAGACATCATAGGAGGTTGTTGACCGTCAACTTGCGGTGCCTGAGGTTCTCTGAAGAAATTACCAGCTCTTAAAAGATTATAAGAATCAATAACTCTTTTCAGAATTTATAATTATTTCACATAAATCTACTCTACAAAAAAAAATATTATGGTTCCAACAAAATACATAAAGACAAACACAAAAGAATACTCTAATCTCAAATCACTAATAAAACTGCAGTTTATAACTCCCATTTCTGACTAACTTGTTAAAATTTAACATACTATCGATTATTTCGCATTATTCAACTAATTGTGAAAAGAACGGTTTTTTGTTTGTTTGCCCACTTATTATTCTTGTAAGATCTATTGCATGCTCTTTCTAAGTTGGGTACACCTAGTAGAGATAGAAAAAGCTTCAGCAGTAATCATAATTGGAAATAAAACTATGAATGACCATGTAATTTAAGCAAATAGACAGGGGATATTTGATTTATCGATAGCTAAACATTTTTTTAGAATTGCAAGATCCCGATGCGTCAAAGCCTTTTTATAAAGAAAAAATCTCTAAGACAATTGTCAGCAAATTATCATGCTACAAGTGAAGTGGTAATTCGTTCTTTAACAAAACCATCTAGTGTTATTATTTTTTCTGTTTTATATGCCTCAGGAACCAAAAGTAATAAGTTGACTTTCCTCAGATCACATGTATTGATGTACCGAATAGAACTTATATAGCATCACTACATTCCCTGATTCATTGGTTATTTTCTCATTAATTCGAATGTGCTGTGGATTTAGTCTAGTTGAATTCTTTATTACTTTGAAAATGTAAAGGTGTACAAATATTAAAGAAAAATTTAACAACTGTTCTTTGCACAATTGAATTATATGCCGGAGAACAACTGGAAACGCTAGCCAATAACTACAGTAGATACTTTCAAATAATTTTTAGATCAAACATAAATAAAAATGTTCATCTACAAGCAGCATGCCACAGTAAAACTAATGAAACAATAATCCATACCTGTGAGGTGGTTGATGATACGTTGGGTAGTGATTATAGTAGCCCTCTCCATAATATTCATGTCTCAAACGCTTGGGTGCAGGTTCCATACTAGGTGAATAACCTCGGTCTCTAACTCCACCTCTGTAATCTCTGGGTCGTGGACGAGACCACGCATCCCTATGGTAATAATACACAAAAATGTAATCATATAATTTAGTAAAATCTCAAAATAAATTTACCTTTCTTGCCAATCGTCTCTGGGCCTCACTGCCCTTTCTGTACTGCGATAACTTGCTTCTGCACGTTCTCCTCTGAATTTATCGCGCCTTTTTCGATCGTATTCGTCATCACTATCTGCCATCTAAAACAAGAAAGCTTCCTGTTCATTCGAGAAATTAGAAAGCAGTGTATAAGCGGTAAGGAAGGATGACGTGAAAATTTATATATGCGTGATCAAATTCAAAACACAATAATCACTCCCTACATAATATCTGTAACATGCATATGATAAATTACCTTCGTTTCGGTTATACGATACGTTAATATATCCAAAATAATTAAAAATAATATAAAACGGGATTTCGTTTGCAACCAACGCCAACAAAACGAACAATCAACAAGACGAACTAACACCTAACACGAACTAAGCTGATAATGCAGGTACCTTTAACAATAGCACCTACAACATGAAACGGACAAACCATAATAATTATTACATACTAAAGTAATTATTACAATTGTTAATCATTGATTACATCTTCCCCAATATACAGGAGTTCCCTTTCCTATTATCTTTTTTAATTAACATTTTCTTTTTTAAAATATATATATCAAACTTTTTATCCAAACCGCAGTAGTGACATCTATCAAGGTAGTATTCATCTAATCTCAAAACAATTTTTGAAATTTTTATATACATACAATGTTACATAAATTACGAATGAAAGTCTTTCCTAAAATTTTCTCATGTTTACACATTTAATTTCCATATTATGGCAAGATGTATACCATGGTACATATATCATTCTTTCTTATTTGCATTCACAAATTATTATAGAGGGGCGGATATTTGAAGTTAATACAACGCCCACAGCACAAAAACATTGCAAAATCGAAAAATATTTTCTTCAGAATTAATTTTTTTTTTTTTTTTTATTTTATTTGGCGTCTACAGGATCGAAGCCTATGCGCCTTTGATGAGGGCAACAAACAAATATATATTATATTCCAAAGCAGTATTAAGTATATCATTTATATATCAGGAATGCTATAAAAAGATGAGAGTATTTCTGGACACTCATTTCACATCTCTAAAATGGACTTATTTAACGTTAACGTGGAAAATTATATAAATACCTGGTTTATTGCAAATGTTAATTATTTTATTTTATAAAACCTACATTTTTAAGTCCTAAATTAATATCACGTTGATTATAATAAACCGTGAATTAATGTTTTCATATATGTACATACAAATTTATTGCCATTATATGAAATATTCATAAATACATCACTAAATTACATTTTTGTTTTTCCACATGTTCCACATATGTATGTGCTGCGCAATAAGAAGTAATTATAGATTCTGTTATAGATAAATTTTAAGAAAATACGTTTTGGCAAGATTAATTATAATTGTAACTATGTATAAAGTTTTCCATGGTTTACACCAGTTTACACTAGGTATATTAGTTAGTGTTTGTAACACATCATTATAACATAAATACCAAAATATGAATAGAATAATTAATATCAATAACAAATTTTCGTTATCAAGTAATATTGGGTACATTATGGGTACATTGCCCGAGCATCGAATAAGTTCACCGAAGTGGAGCGACTTCTAGGTGCTCAAGCACAAATTACAATATAAATAATCTTTAATTATTCAATGATGATATATTTAATTAACTATGCAGCAAGGCAATATGTGTATAAATAGATTATTAGAAATTAGATTCAATTATATTAAAAAAGTGGAGTTAGTGAATTAATGCAAAATTTGTCTGACTGCGACTGAACGAACTCCAGTGGCCAGTGGGTGCATCTGTTGATAAAAATCGATAAGACATTTCTTTTTCAGTTCCCTTGTTTGTGAATATTTTTGATAACGTATGATTTGTAGTGTCGCGATGTTATTGAGAAAACCTTCAACATTACTCGATATGTTTTTATTGTCTTAATTCTATATGCTAAAGGAATATCGATCGCGATAAACTTTCACCCACTTCAAGATGGTCAATATTTTCAGTTAGGTTATGTTTAATACAAATTTTTTAAAATTCGTGTTTTTTAGTCGTCGGACGACGAGGATGGTGATGTGGGATCTTTCCCTAAAGAATTTGGTTATGGAGGATTTGATGGTGAACATGATATTACAGTCACATCTACCAATGAACAAAAGCCGAGAATATTGCTTATGGGTCTGAGGCGATCGGGAAAGTCGTCGATACAGAAAGTCGTTTTTCACAAAATGTCCCCGAATGAGACGCTATTTCTAGAGAGCACGAATAAAATTGTAAAAGACGACATCAATAATTCTAGTTTTGTACAATTTCAAATTTGGGATTTTCCTGGGCAAATTGACTTTTTTGATCCAACATTCGATTCTGATATGATATTTGGAGGGTGTGGGGCATTAGTTTTTGTAATTGATGCACAAGACGATTACATAGAGGCTCTGCACAAATTATATCTTACGGTAACAAAAGCATTCAAGGTTAATCCGAAAATCATTTTTGAGGTATTTATACATAAAGTTGATGGTCTGGGTGATGATTGCAAAATGGAAACACAAAGGGACATAAATCAAAGAGCTAACGACGAACTCAATGACGGTAATAAAATTAAATAAATAATATAATTTAGGGTAAAGTGAGTTTATGGAACTAAGAGAAATAATTTTAAAAAGTGATTGATGTTGCAAAGCACTAAATCAAAAAAGAATTATTATAGTTGATGTTAAATTTTGAGTAATAACTATTTCTATTTTTTATAGGTTAGAAATTGATTGAAGAATTGACACTTTAACATTGGCAGTATTTGTTTTACTAACATTTTTTAAGGGATGATTGTTTTAAGTTGGTATTGGTGGTATTGTTATTTTTGTCATATATGTTTTTGTATATTTTATTGAGGTTATGAATGTTTGTTTTTATTATATTTTATTTAATTTCTTGTAAAATTTATGAGACCACTACTAAAAAGTGTTATGAAATTATCAAATATGTTTTCTGAGTAAATTACTTTTTTTTTTTAAATTTATTCGTCCCATAAACTTGCTTATTCCAGAGAATATTTGATAACCTACTGCATGATATGTTATTCTTAGGCAATGAAAAAATTCATGTAAGTTTACATTTGACGTCAATATATGATCATTCTATATTCGAAGCATTTTCAAAAGTTGTACAGAAGCTTATACCTCAACTGCCAGCTCTAGAGAATTTATTAAATATCCTTAATACGGTATGTAGAATCTATAGATGTTCTTTCATTTAACTTTGTTTAATTTTAATATTCTAGAATTCGGCTATAGAAAAATCATTTCTTTTTGATGTAGTTTCAAAAATTTACATTGCTACTGATTCAACGCCTGTAGATATGCAAAGTTATGAATTATGTTGTGATATGATAGATGTAGTCATCGATGTCTCATGGATATATGGGTATGCATTTTAAATTTTTTTTAAATTGAACTCATTTACATTAAATTATCTTTTTAGTATAAGGGAAGATCAAGATGCAGCTGCCTTTGATGAGCAAAGCTCTAGCCTGATTAAATTAAATAACGGTACTGTTTTATATCTTAGGGAAGTTAACAAATTTTTAGCTTTGGTTTGCATATTAAGGGAAGATAATTTTGATCATAAGGGTAAATAAAACTAATTCCTCTTGATTTAATTTACATTTATCAAAACTTTTTTAGGTATAATCGATTATAATTTTCTCTGCTTCCGTGAAGCAATACAACAAGTTTTTGAGTTAAGAAACAAATTGCAACACACTTCGAATACAAACTCTATGGGCAGTCCAATGGTAAACGGAAAAAATAGTATAGGTGATGGCAATCTAAGTCCTACATTAACAGATGAAAATAACTAAACAATTAATTAATTAATTTTTCCAAATGTGTATTAGTGCCTTTTTAAAATTTTTAACCAATAAGTTGTGTATTGGGCTTGTTCTGCAATACAATCTCTTGTGTATATTTTTTGATCAAGAACACATATAAACCATATGAATATAATAATCGTTAATACCATTGATCGTTTGTTATTTATGCTAAATTCTTTTTTGTGCGATATTATTTATACAAGTTTAATGTATATGTAAATTTTTTATATAATGTATATGTAAATCCAATATTTATCTTATAAAATCTTTCTTTTTTGTTGGAATAAGTTTGTTTAACACATTATACGTACAGAAGAATATAATATTTATTGTCAAAGATGTATTTTCTATATTGCATTTTCCTTAATATTGAAGCATTGCTTTTCAAAAGAAAAAGATCATCTTTTCGGAAGTGTTTGAAATATCTTAAAGGTCTTCTAATATGCGTTTTATTCGTCTGTTTTGGGAGATACTGTACAGTATATTGTTCAACCATTTGAGCAACTAGCTCTACTTAGTAATTAAAGAATTCATATTTAAGCATATATTTTTTTATTTTTATTGCATAATAACTAATATAAAAAATGTATAATGTTGTGTACATACACTACATACAGAATGGAAGCGATCAATTCGACCATATGGCTTACGAGAGTTCACTGATTGTTTTTCTAATTCTATTACAAATGTCAATTTTTTCAATGTCATTTAAGTTACAAACAGTCCGATATTTATTTGACATCGACATATGATTTAAAATTATGACAATGAAAATATGACAGGTGTTGATAATATCACATATTGCCAAATGCACTAAATGTCTAAACTGTGAAATCTTAATACTGTTTAAATTTTGTGCTACAATTAAAACAAATATTAAATGCGAACTAAACTGAACTAATAGAAGGAATCAAAGTTCATAGCCAGTAGTTTATTTAAATAAACCAATAGTTCGTGGAATTTCTGGCTTTGTTTTGAATATAATGTGACTACATTATCAATTAAATATCTTGTAACGTTTCGACTATTTAATATAGTCTTCTTCAGACATGCATGAATTGTATAAATTGGATCTTAATGATGCAATAGTCAATTAAAATTTATTACAATTAATGTAAGTCGAGAAAAAATGCGCCGTAATTAATATTATTATAAAACTAACAAAATTATTAACTATATTTAAAAAAAACAATTTTAAACATTAAACATTTTTTAAAATGTATTTTGTCATTGTTAATAATTGTTTTGTTCGTTCGCCAATGAGGTGAGGGGTGAATGCCATCCTGCATAAAACATAATGCAGGATGGCATCCACCCCTCACCTCATTCATGATCTTATACGACCTCCAAATTTCAACTTTATATCTAGATTCGTTCAAAAGTTATGAGGGTGTTTCCATACTTTTGTCCCACTCTATATATATGTTTATGTATGTCTTTTATAAAGTTCACAATTTTATCTGAACTTGAATAATCTATAATAGGTTTTCCTGCTTTATAATGTATTATATATCTTATTCATCCCAATCATCATCTGTACTGAACGAAGAATCATCACTCAATTGAAGGGATTGCTTTCTATGTAACAATAACTGTGTCATGCATTCACCTAGCCCTATGATTTGTTTTGGTTCATCTATTGTTAATGGGCCGTCGATATTGTTGTTCAGCTGTGGTTGGGATATTGCTACAGCAGGCTGTTGTGAATAAGGCTTCAAAGCGAAAGTCACCCGTTTAGTACTTAGTATCCTTGGAATGCTGGGTGCAGATGCGAATTTGGATTTATACAAATTATGCGTTCCAAACGACACATCCGTCATATTCTGTTGGTCAACTTGGAATGTATTCAGTGTATTCGAATTGCTCAAATTCCCTTGGAACTTGTTTGCTTGTTGATTTTTGGCGGGATAAACACATATTGGGGCAACGACCGTAGGGACTACTTCCGGTTTTGGTTGAAGCACCTTCTTGTTGATGTTCTTCTTTTCGAAGTAACTTTCGATTTCCTTGGGAGACATCTTGAGGACATCCATGTTTTTGAAGCCGACGTGGAAATTGTGTTGAGGTGCGATGGGCATCGAAATAGTCTTCTTGGAAAGTCGCTTCCTCTTAGTTTTCTGTTCTTGGGCCACCGACGATTTGTGTTCTTTTGAAAGTCTCTCTAGCACACAGGCGTTGAATGTTCGCGCTTCGTCAGGAGAAGCAAAATTGAAAGCGTAAATGCATTCTTGTCCTTCGAATGAACTTAAGAAATTTCTAGGACATGTGTACTCAATATCTTTATGAATCCTATATTCCCATATCATAGTTTTGCGCACCAAGCAGTAAAGTCGAAAAAAATAGCTCCTTCTCTTGCAGTCCTTCACGAGAACTAATACACCACAATCCTGATATATCCATTGTAAGTGTTGGGGTGGATTGGTGCAGTATAATTGAATAACAGTTGTTGCCAATGCTGTGCATTTCCGATCTAACATGTGTTGTATATCTTTGTTTTCTTCTTGGAGTAAAAGTGAGGTATATTTCTGGTTTTTGAAGCCAGACATATTTACGATGACCCTGCAAACATATCTTTGTTTTTGTTATTTGAATTCTAAAATTGTAGTTAGTATTATATAGTTATACTTAGGACTGCCACACACAGATCTAATAATAGTAATTAACAATTGAATTCCTAAATTATATATACTGTGCACGCGTGTGATATGCTGACGGTCTTTATGCATCGTTGCCTTGCGTGCATTCACTTGGTATAAGTAGATACACCTTATTATATAAACAAGTTCTCTAGTATTTGCGTCTTAAAGTTTTTATTCAATTACGTACGTATATAAGTAATTCAAATATTGAGGAACAAAATTTTTAATAACATAACAAAATCACTCATTTCTAGTAAGCTAAAACTACGAAAGTAATTTGTCGAAATTTGCAAAGTTTGAAACCTGCACTCATCTGAAGAAATCCGGTGGAACATTTGTAAAAACAGGATAAAACCAGATGGATGACAGCCCTACTTTATACTTATCCAATCATTTAAAATACGATTCAGAAACTTTATTTGTAAAACGACCTACTTTAATGCTAGCTTTATGAAAAAAAGCAAAGGAAGCTACATCACATAGGGGAAGGCTACATAGTTTGGATTTTTTTTGCAACTAGAGCTATAAATTTAAATAAATAGGCAGACATTTCGTTTATTAAATTATTTTTCGTAACGATTAAATAACTTACCTTTTAAAAAACTGGCTCCTCAAAACTGAAAACTTAACTCCTCGAAAAATATTGTTCAGATAATCATAAATGTAGGTACACCTACAAAGTTAACCAACAGTACTACATAATTTCCGGCATTTAAATAAATATTTAGGTAGGTAAGCGATATTTTAAATCACAATGTTAGTCACATTTCCTTATCTAGATAAGACAGTGTAAATTATTATTTTATACTGAGTTAATGCTGAAAGTTAATGTTTGAACTAGGGTAATCAATATGCAAATAAACGTATTTACATGCTTTTCTTTACTTAAGGCCCATTTACTATGGTATAGTAATTTAGGTACTTACTTCCAAAAGGCGGGTGGCTTCAATACCTTGTTTTGCTTTAGAATTATTACACTTTTATATGTAGGTACATATTTGTATTTGGGAATATTTCAGTATTGCAGCATATCAACAACGTGATTCTTACACACTTTTTTTAACGTTTAACATACATTTAGTTAATTTTATATAGGTTTAAGAAATCGCAGACTGCAGTTCTCGAACCATACAGATGCTATCGAGATTAAGTGAAAAGTGAATAGCAACAGTCTTCTAATATCATTTGAAGGACCCCCCATGCAGAAAGGAATTAAACAAACGACACGTAAATGGTAAAACTCAACGCAATAAAAGATAATTTAGTAGCAGATTCTGCCTGGCAAGTTCTAGCGAAATGGGATCGTTAAAAAATTTGTCTCATTCACCATTACAAGCACTCTGAACGGCTCTTCACTAGATCACTATGTAAGTTTTTGAAATTTCACATTTTACTCTGGGATATTTTGATTTCCTTAAAGAAAGACAAATCGTGTCCGAATTTATAATTAAATTTCTTTATTACGAAAAATAATAGCAGATATTTTACATTGGTGAAATTAGGAATAAATATGCTTACATTTTAAAATCAACTCTGATAAAATACTTTTGTGAAAAGTTAATATTCAATTCACTTCCTCCTCAAATATTGCGGCTTGGGTTGTATCACTGGAGGTAGTGCTTTCGGTTTGAACTTTTGTAGATCTAATCTACCTTCAGTCCGTTGATTATCTCTACCAGAAAGCGGCACTGACGTGGATACTACGCAGTCATACGGTTCTTCATCTTCTTCATTATCCTTTTGCTTTTCCACAGTTATTTGCGTGATACCCTTCTCTCGTAACGGCGGTCTAGGTAAAGTTCTCTTATTTGCATCTACACTAATTAAACTTAAGTTAGAATATTCTTCCTCTGGCTGTTCCTCAATTTTGTTTTGGCTTTGCAACGTCACCAAATTACAATATTCCTCCTCCGGCTCCAAACTAGAATATTCTTCTTCTGGTTCTGGGTCTGGTGGTCTTCGTTTCCGCGCAGGTACTAATACCACAGGCTCATCATACAGAGCATCCTCTTCATCTTCAGAGAAGGAATTCGTTAGAGATGAATCACCTTGGACTGTTTCGATCAAACGTGGGTGTCGAGGTGGTTCAGGCCCAGGTGGAGGAGGTTTACGAAATTGTTTAGGACCGACGGGATTCTCGTTTTGTATTACAGCATATATTTCTTCAATATCTTCGTTAACAGGTGTGTCTTTGACACATATAGGGTCGTAAATTTCCATATCTGATGGTGGTGCTTCTGGCACGGAACGGCGAACTATGTATGTATTTTGGGGATTTGGTGATGGTAGAGGTGGTAGTGGTTTCGATTTCTTTAAAGCTTTGGCGTTGCTAATAAAACGATGGGAAAATTATATTAAAACATAAACGAGTATTTTAGGTGGATAGCTTAAATATTTCTTTGCGATATTTTATGATGATGAAGCTTTTATGCTAAGAAAGAGACTTTAAATAAAATAAAATTGCTATTTTATTTTATTTAAAGTTTCTTTGTACGAAAATATGTAGTTTTTATTTTAGAAACATGCAATAAATCACAAGAAAATCGTACTCTCATAACAAAACTTATTAAGTCAGGAAAATTATGGCCCCAGAAAAGGATTTCTTTTGGAATAAATGAACATTCTTAAATTTTATCAGAAAAAAGTTTATTGAAGGTCTTCTAATGACGATGATTTGGAGTATCATTTTGACACTAAAAATGTGTGAAGTGAATAACGGAATTCAAAATATGTTTGTGAAAGAATACAGGAAAGCCTACTATATACTAGAAACGACCGCATGAGATATAAAAGCAGTTATACCAACCTGTCATTATCAATTTCGTCATCTATCTTGAGAGGTTCATAGAAATTTTCCTCTTCTACCGTCTCATCACTGTTCGAAGTTACTTCTTCTACTTTGCCGTAAGATTTCTTATTTATGCACGCCACCCATTGAAGCATATCTTTGGGCGTTTGAGCCACGAACTGAAACTTTTTCTCGTAAATTATGTTCCAACAAATTAATTAGTACAGCCGAATTAAAATCGATAAGACTCACTTGGAGTGCTTTCTGCGATCTAGAACAGACCAGTTCGAAGGTTTTCGTGCGAACACCTTCCGTTGGTTTGGCGGCGAAATTCATCAAATTGAGGTTCTCAAGGGGTCTCAAGTCTTTTTTAGTGTAATAAAGCAATAACCAATGGTCTCTTACGCCAGCGAACAATCGCTTTTGGTGTCCAATGAAGAGGAAGCGGCCTTTCTTGTCTAGATGTCCGTACTTTTCGCATTTTTCTAACTCCGCTGCGGGTAGCGCTACAAAGTTATGATAGGAGGGATAAAAGTATGAAAAATATAATTGCATGCATTTACATTCGTAAGGGCAAGTGATAGGGTCCTCACTGTTCATCAGATCGCCGCCACATCCATCAATCGGTGTAAGATATTCATTTGATTCTCCTTCCTCGTATGTTGGTTCTTGAAGTTCCGGAGCTAAAAGATAAAAAGATGGTTTTGAAAAAAAATATTGTTCAAATAATTATATAGTATTCAAGATCTTATATTGTGTAATTTGGGCTTGTGGTTCATTCAGAAATTCGTCTCTCCTTGTTTGAAACAAGATATATAGGCTTTTCCACGGTTAGTGGTTAGTTAGAAGTTTTCGGGCTTAACGAAACCTTATGTTTTTCTAAAAATTTCTTTTACGCGTTGTTAAATCCAAAAACTAACTATCCACCGTGGAAAACCCTATATATCCGCGTATGTTAACAGTAAAGTAACCAATCGATTTTATTTTGGTTATGGACGCTTATAATATTCTAAATAGAACTGTTTAGAATTTTCACCTACATTCAAACATGAACCATAGGCCTCTTATCTCAAGTACCTATAAAAAAATGCTTGCTTTTCTGGATCAGTTTATACATTCTACATTTAGTAATTGATGTAACTAATATAGAACGTGAATTAGTGTTTTGCGCAGTGATAGAGTTCAGCTAACAACACGTGTAGGTATACACGGGCGGTTAAGAATCAGAATCGCGATTTTGGCCAGATACATATTTTCAGGTCGAACCATACATACAGTTATGTTTCAGTTTCTTTTTTAGACAGTTCCACTGTGTTTATCACTTTTTCATTCCGTATTCATTACCATCAGCAATAGGTTTGGGAAAACCATAGTATAAAAATAAACTTATGTAGGTAATTATGTAAGCTAGCGTAATACGCATTGACAGTGTGTATACATATATTGACATTAATCACATAAATAGGTACATATGTAAATTATAACTGTTCTACGTAATGTATATATTTGTGTTGCAAGTATATGTATAGTTTTTATACAATGCAAATATTATTTCTGTCTTATTCACGTATTTTTTTTTCCGCACTGTTATTCAATGGAGTGGCAATAATTTTTTTCTGCAATGTACAATCCGTTTCAACAGTAAAGTTTACGTCATCAAAACCTGCGCGAAGATATTTAGCATTCTCAATCAGGGAATCAGGCTCCCACCGGTTGTTGCCTAATAGCATAACGAACGTTTATTTATATAAAATTGTCAAAAAAAATATTAGAATTTTGAAATTGAAATATGGAAAGTAATGTCCTTACAGAAATTTCACGAAAATCTTCATTTTCTTTCAGCCGATGAAATTAGTTAGTAATTTGATTCTTCTCCAAAATTACTTAATTATTACCTACGGCAATAATTTTCGAGAATAATCAAACGAGAAACATCAAAGACTCGAACCAGTGCTGCCAGGTCTAACCGTTTTAACGGTAGATCTAACATCTAACGTTTTTACCCTAAATTTACCGTCGTAGAACATTTTTTGGTTTATGTTCTACCGCTTATTTTAGATTCCAAAGTTGTTTATGTATATTAAAATCAACTTAAAGAACATCTATCTAGGGATATTTTACTTTAGTACCAGGACTACCAGACACTTTCAATTGATCACGGTGTAAGTATTAAACCTACCGTTTAATACGGCTGTGTTGTAACTTCGTCTACCGCTTTCGTCCGAGAAGAGCTGGCAGCACTGAGTCCAACACTATAAATCCAAATTTGACAACAATATGCGTATCTCCTATAAGCTCGCTATTTGGATGTGAGCTTTTTTTTACAGCGGAAAGTTTTAAGACAATCTGCACGTATACTCGAGTACTTGTTTCGTTTATAATCCATTTGAAATGGTAATATATAATCATTAAGCAGCGATGAAAGACAAAACAAGAAGTAATACCTATTGTAGTCTGTGCCTTCGATTTTGTGTCGCCAAAAAATGACCTTGAAGTGGCAGATTTTAGCATAGATGACCCAGCTTTGTTTCTTAATTTACACCAATCATAAAGAAACATGTGTTAGAGAGGAAAGTGCAATCTGCACTCAAAACAACCGGCTATCTATATCATCTGCGGCCATTTACTACTTATTTTATGTAAATTTTGTGTAGAATTTGAATGTAAGAAAGAAATAATTATTATTAAACAACAAAACAGTAAGAAACAAACTAAATAACAAAAAATTAAATTAAAAATGTGCTAGAACTACTCCAGAGATATTTTTTTAATTATTCTCTGGTATGCTCTAGAACCGTCAAAGTCAACACCAGGACAATGACTGCAGCAGCGCCCTCTCTGTAAATAGACAAACTGCTGTAAGTACCGCCAAAGTCTTGCATGCACTCGCTAAAAACAGTACCTCATAGGTGGTAGCACTTCTTGTCTTGCCCGTCTTGCCTCTTTACTATGATTGAACTGCATAGGTAGGTACCTACTAACTTTAGTATGCATATAGTTCAATGAATTTAACGTAAGTAGTTTCTTTTCCATGTTCTATCAATAATTGGAGGTTTTTTTGTAACGGAAATTCAATCGGACGAGATATCGCTATATTTACTGTAAAAAATTCACAAACCTGATTGTTTATTCATATCTACATAACTGGAATCGTCAACATCCGTTGATAACGTTGCGGATACTTTCGATATCTGGTGGAGCTGTTTTTTAGATCTATGTATTAATTTATTTGCGAACAATCGCTGATTTTCCGTCAAGTTTTCATCGTTGATTTGATTGGCTAGAAAATCGCAGATATCTACGACAGAAATAAGAAACTAATGTATTATATACATATTTTTAAAAGGAAAAAAAAAATGGTTGAGATATGTAGAATAGAGTATTTTACCTTTTAATAAATGGTCGAGATCGTTGCATAAAAGTTGAACGTTTGTTGTCATCATGATGCATTAACTATTTGTCTAATTGGGAGGTCACTTTAAATTGGTCTCCAATTAAGCCCGTCACGACTATGACTTGATTAACTTTTGTGTTTTATTCCTTTAGAATACTAGGAATTTTTAATTCACTTAAACTTCTGGTTTTTTAACATCATTTATGCACATTTAAGAGAAGATAAATCATGTTTTAATGTGTGAACGCGCACGGTATAAAACTTCAACACAGACGGAACGCGCGCCTCCCGCTGAGTAGCAGGCGTTGCCCGATGTTATACGGAAACTGGACGGACGATATTTAACAGAATTAATTCAATATCTACTGTGTTACTCATATCCCATCGTAATTGAATTCACAATGCTGAAATTTATATATACACGTCTTTAGTTATGTCAATAATATATAGATATACATAATGGACAATGGATATTGCTTTGTATTTAGACATAATTAATTCGATTGAATAAGTTAGGTATATTTTATGTTGTTTTAGATTTGATATTTGTAAGCTCTCATTATTTCAAATTTCCCAATGTCTTTAAGGGAACCTGCGATACTTTTATTTCCCTAAAATGCATTAATGCGTTATTCCATTAAAATCACAATAAAAAAGCAAATTTGAAATTTTAAAAGCAAAAAAAAAAAAAAATGTAAGTAACGATTTTGCCGATCATTTAGGTGAATTTTTTATCTTGGTACATTGATTTTGCAAGGTAATAATTTGAGGTTATGATTAACTTAAAAGTCAACAAATATTTTATTAACTAATATATCAATATACGTTTATTATTGAAGAGATATAAACCTGCTTTCAGTTTGGAATTAATTGCCAACAAATAAATTAAAAATTAGAATTTATGGACTAACCGTAACATAGTAACCGTCACATTAACAGCTTAGGATTTCTTGTGCAAAATTAAAATTTGTAGAT
This sequence comes from Cetonia aurata, assembly GCA_949128085.1. Classification (NCBI taxonomy): domain Eukaryota; kingdom Metazoa; phylum Arthropoda; class Insecta; order Coleoptera; family Scarabaeidae; genus Cetonia; species Cetonia aurata. Next base: position 10,137,184 of record OX421882.1, on the reverse strand, counting down.
AGGTAGTAAATGATATTCTTCTAACAAATTGTTTTCGGATTAAAAAAATTCCGCTGAATTTTAACATTGCATTTAAAATTTGTCCCTATTTTCTATTATACTACAGCTCATGCACTGGTTGTTGGCGGAAGCCAACCCCCCCGCGCGCAAGTAATGTCATCAGCTCGAAGAAGCAGGCGGAGTCGAGTTAATGGCTGGCGTACGGTACTGCAGATACATATTACAATAAAAACTGAATTTCGTATTTTGTACCAATCGATTTATTATATTTGATAAGGAACTACGATCCTTTTTAGAAGTTTACATTTATAATTTTATTATATCTATTGGCAAAAAGTGTTCCTCACGGATTAATTTATCCTCTAAATCATTAATGTCTATCATAATAACTGTCACATTTATGCAGTCGTTTGCACTATGATCACCTTTAATAGGCAATCTAGAAAAGCTTATATTCTTGTTTCTTATTGTTCAAACAGTATACATAAACACGCATATGATTTGCAGTAGTTATCCGGCTTCAAAGTACTGGAATTTTTTCATTTAGCATTCATTTTATAAATATGTAGTAATTCTAAAAAATATACATACATATATATAACTAGAGGATTCAAATTTCCAGAGAAATACAGGGTGGGGCAGAGGAACTTGCTTATTTCAGTTGGCAGTCTCGAAGCGACGGCTGCGGGGTAAGGTCATCCGAGAGTTTATATCCTACTCGGTTCAGTTGCAATCATGTGGACGAAGATGCAACGCGCATTCGCAGTTGAAGCGTACTTTTCTAATGGTCATTCCATCATCGCTACGCAACGTGCATTCCGTGCCCGTTTCAATATTGCACCCCGTTTATGGGTAAAAAACTTCAGAGAAACTGGTGATATGAAGCAGAAAAAACCTGGACTTCCACGAACAGTGAGAACACCTCAAAACATTGACATGGTAAGGCGTTCTGTTCCGCAATCTCCTAAGTATTCTCCACGTAAACATGCAGCTGCTGTTCGAATGTCTGCTCGTTCAATCAGACGAATCCTTCATGAGGAACTGAAATTCCATCCCTACAAACTGCCAGTGGTACAGAATCTCATCCCTCGTGATTTTGCTGCTCGAGAAAACGCATGTGAGGCGCTACTCAACATTCCTCAGGACATCATAGTTTTCTGCACTGATGAGGCTCACTTATTCCATCTGTGTCAATAAGCAGAACATGCGTTATTGGAGCCCACACAACTTCATCAACGTCCTTACACTCGGAACGTGTTACTGTTTGGTGTGCGATATCGTGAGTTGGAATAATTGGTCCATGGTTTTTTGAAGAGAACAACCAGACAGTCACTGTGACTTCAGACCGATTTGTCAATATGGTTCAAGAATTTTTATTGGCAGCACTTGAAGAAATGGGTGTGGGACAAGTGTGGTTCCAGCAGGACGGCGCCATGGCACATACCGCACGAGTGTCAATGACTGTTTTGCGACACTTTCCAGGGCGGCTTATCTCCTCGAGAGGCGATCTGCATCGGCCGGCGCGGTCCTCTGATTTAACCCCCTGCGACTACTTTCTGTGGGGTTATTCCAAGTCATTGGTCTACAACGTTCGTGCTAGGACCCTCATTGAATTGAAGAACAACATTCGTCACGCTGTTGCCAACATACCCGTGGATATGCTGCAGAGTGCACAACTTTCAAAATCGACTGAGACAGTGCATTCAAAATAATGGACGCTATTTGCCTGACATGATTTTTAAAACTAAGTAAACATAAATTTCCAATGCTATTCTTTATGTTGTTTTAAGAATAAAATTTGTATTTGTACATATTTTGTTTTTATTGAGTAACCATATAAGCAAGTTCCTCTGCCCCACCCTGTAGTATATTACCTTTATAAATTATGTAAAATCATGTTAACACATAACCTCATTGGGGTTGAATATATGAGATTTTAAGTACTAAATATCATTTAAAATGTGTATTTGAAGCTTCTGACCTTTGCTTTGTTCAAAATTACTAACTAAATAAATTTCAAAATAACGCAGTGCTTTTTAAATGGCAGAAAAACTTTGTTTCGGACCAATTTATCGATATGCTGACGTTTGTGATGTAGCAAAGGCGTATCGCTATTCGCCATACTGAATATGTTGCCGCGCTGAAATCAGATTATACCGAGATTCAAAGAGACTGAAAAACTTCGGACCTTGTAGACATGACGCGCCATCTGTATGTCGGATCTTTTTTCAGTTTCACTAGTGCGTGTATGGTTGCGTCTCTTTACAATTCCTTGACTCAACGATATAAGAATAAAAACGCGGTTAGAGGCCGCTAGTGGCATGATATTGCTCGTGCAATTTTGTACAGTGATCGGCACAAGCGGCCGACTATGGTTTGGGTGTAGTGGCAGACGCAAGTAACCGACCATTGGCCGTCTGGCATATGTACATTTATCTTCCTTATATCAAAGGAGATCAAGATGGCGGCATTTTGTTTACATTTAGTGGAGTTTGGAATTACTTTCATCACATCTGACATCGATTCTAACTTTTCCACGTAAAAAATATACACTAACTTAACAAAAGTTCTACGCGCACTGACCGGATAGATGGTTTCCAATCTATATATAGATTAGGTTAAGAATAAAATACATATAATAAAATCTATATTTTTTTTCATTCAAAAAGTATACATATACATAGTATATAATAAACAAGGTAAGTAATTTTCTCTGTAGACTGTGAATGTATACAATATACTTTGCAGGAAAAAAATTTAAAAGAATAAACTTAAACATGTTACACCTAATATATGTACTTATTATTATTCTTAAAAATTTCCTATTATTCAAAAGTAATCTGAATTTCCATCAGAATGTTCATTATGTTCTGTCTTTTTTTTTGGAAAATGTTACATGCTATGCCAATGTTATTTGCCCTATTATTAAAAGAAAATTCTTTGGAACCGCAAAAAAAATAGAATGCAAAAATTTGAAATGTAATTTTTTCTTAGAAAAATTCAAGGAGACGTTTATTCACTATCGATTTCAATCGTTTTTAGTTGATCCCAATCGATTTCAATGATCATCTTTTGTCCAGATTGTACGAAAACCTGCACTTGTAACGCAGCATAATTATCCTGGTTTAATGTAGACCATCCAGTATACTGAAAATAATAATAAAAAAAAAACAAGAAAATGAAGTAGATATGTGCGAGAAATAAATATTTAAAACATTTTTTCCTTCTAGCGACCTCTGTCTTTCTGTTGCGTAGTCCGACCACTGAGAGCTATTGTACAATTTAAAAATTAAAAGCCACATCTTTAGAGGAATAACATTGCATAAGAAGGACGAGAAATTAATTATAAACTATTGCAGTCCCCTCCATCGGTATTTTTTGCAAACACTCTTTAAAGCCTCCTCATAATTTAATTTAAATGACCACATATTTCTATTGTACACTCAAATCGACAATACATAATTACGAGTTTCATTTTGAAAGGCATTCAATTTGACACATAGCAAGTTTTGGCGCTAAACGCCGTGAAAGTTACTGTGGGGTAAAATGATGCGGCATCGTAGTTTCCTTTTTCTAAAACTCAATCAAACTCATTTTTAACATTGAAAATTATTTATTTATTTTTTTATAATGTAGGTACATATTTAAAGTTTTGTTTCAGACAGTTTTAAAAATTATGTCCGGCAGGTGTCGACCTCCAATTTCCATGCACTGTCTAAGCCGGTTTCTGGCGTTGTTCATAACCCTTTCCAGCATGGCAGCGGGTATGTTGGCAATTTCTGCCTGGATGTTGGCTCTTAAGTCTTCTAGGGTATTTGGACGGTTGACATAAACACGTGATTTTAAGTATCCCCACAAAAAAAAGTCACAAGGTGACAAGTCAGGGGAACGCGCTGGCCATTCCAAATCGCCCCTTATTGAGATAAGACGCTCCGGAAAGTGTTCTCTCAAAACATCCATCGATACCCTTGATGTGTGAGCCGTTGCTCCGTCTTGTTGGAACCAAAAGTCCCCTAAGTCCAGTTCATCAAGCCGGGGAAAAAGAAATTGTTCCAACATGTTGACATATCGGTCGGAATTCACTGTTACTGTGTTCCCATTTTCTTCAAAAAACCAGGGACCAATGATGCCAGCTGAAGAAATGGCACACCATACTGTAACTTTAGGTGAGTGAAGAGGCATTTGGTGCAATTCACGGGGATTGGTGTCAGCCCAGTAACGCATGTTTTGTTTGTTCACGTATCCATTCACATGGAAATGGGCTTCATCACTGAAGAAAACAATTGCGTTCTCAGGAACATTTTCAAGTAGCGCCTCACATGCGTTCCTTCGAGAATTGAAGTTACGCTCGGAGAGTTCTTGAACTATAGCCAATTTGTACGGATGGAAATGGAGATCATCGTGAAGTATTCGTCTAAGTGAACGATCGGAAATTCTAAGTGCAGAAGCATGCTTGCGCGCAGAACGCCGTGGAGATCGCAATACTGATGCTCTCACTGCTTCAATGTTTTCGGGTGTTCTAACGAGCCGAGGAACTCTAGGTTGTCGTGTCATTACGCTCCCGGTTTCTCTAAACATAGTGACCCAAGAAACAATACATTTCCGGTCTGGAACACGGCCTGCCGGGGCTACATTAAACCGGTTTCGGAAGGCACGCTGGGTTGCGATCACAGAATATTGATTTGAAAAGTACGCTTCGACGGAAAACGCACGATGCTCACTGCTCCAACGCATGATGGCAACTAACCGGGTAGCGAACAAAACTTTAAAAACGCGCCTATCGAATGACACCACTCCCCTCCTGCTACAATTCTTACGATTCAGATGGCGCGCATTTCAAAAAAGGAAAATACGATGCCGCACCCTGTAGATTTCGTTTTTGGGGTATTAAAAAGTAGAACAGGTTAAAATTATAAAAGAAGTCAAATTTTTCAATTTCAATAATAATGGATAATAAGAAGAATGTCACTTAAGTGAAACTAATAATTTGGACTGGAAAATACTCACAATTGACGTATTACGATGCTTAATCTTCCCATTTTCTTCAAATGGTTCAAACTTTTGTAACAAAGCTTTGCCATCTATCTTCCATATACAGGGTGGATCAGAAGGACAGGCTGTTGTCGCATCTTTTTTAGAAATAACGAACGTACCGGTCTAAAAATTATTACTAAAGGAATTAATACACACTAACTAATAAATAATATGTAGACATACCGTGAATTTACATGGTACAGGAGGTGTTACCGGCTTCGTTTGAATACTAGGAGCAGGATTATTGGTAGTGACTGCCCTAGTAGGCGTCTTTTTCTTTTTATTCAAACCATTTATTGGCTTTTCGTCACTATCTTCATCACTATCCGATGATTCTACATGCGTTATTCGTGGTTTTTTACTTAAACGCTGCGATGATCGCCGTTTATTTCTCTTTTTCTGAAAAAAATTAATGCTTTCGCATTAATAGCAATTAGGTGCTTCAAAGAGTGCAATGGAAAAATGCATACCTCTACAGATTCGTCCCACTCTTCGTCAGAGCTCTCATATACAGCAGGGTCATCCTCATTCTCCGAGTAACTACTCATCCTGTAAAAAATGATCCAGGTAAACATGAACTAATCTCTTGATATGTAAAAAGCCGAAAGATTTTTAATGTTAGAAGTAGGTTATAATACCAAATAAACAATTTGAATACCATTTAAATAGAGTAAATAGTTGATATAATATACGGATCTAGGTAAATATGAACTTACGTTTGATCTTGTGAAATTAAAATGAAATCGTGGAAATGCAACAATTACGGAAAACTCGTGTGTACAAGTCGAGAAAGTGCGGCTGGTACGGTCATAATATGGCGGCATAAACAATCACAATATGTGAAAAATAACAATTATAAACTATAATAAATTAAAAATTTTGATATAATTTGATTGAAATCAATTGAAATATGTAACGTTATTGTTAATTATATTAATTTTTACATTAAATTCATTAGTTCCAGGTGTTCAAAATTTCATCGGTTTCATTACTAAAGTATTACAGATTTCTTTTAATTGTTGGGCTTAAAATTGCTTTAGTTTCTCAATTTCCCGAAGAGATGGCGCAGTAAGTATGGCGGGTGAATCTATACAGTGTGGCCATGGTGTGGCCTACCACAGTATATAGATATACTGGATATACCTACATACATACGTATATTAGGTATACTGTGGGCCTACCGCTCGATCGTTTGTATTTACTGCAAATACAATTTAAATAGGTACAAATAAATTTAGTTTTTAAAAAATAAAAAGGTATTCATATTTATCTGTTTCTATTTTAAAAAATGATAGTTCTACCACAACACGTATATGAATTCTAGTTTAAAATTTGGTTTTAGTAGCAGGGATGATGGATTCAAATTCTTGTTTTAAGAACGGAAAACATGAAACCAACAAGTTCGTTCAGCGCCTATCTACAAATAAAATAAACTTGTTTAGGCTTGTAAAACTGAATATAATCGAAACACTGAAACTATAGATGGGAAGTAGCGACTGGGTTGTATAATTAAACTTTGTTATGCTGAATTGTTGACAAAACAATTTGCGCGTTTCAAGATCCTTATCAAATAAAGCACGAAACTTTACAGTACCAAGGCACCATATCTAAACTAATTAGAGAACTAATGAGTTCACTTTCATGGCAGAGCGGTTTTTCTCTTTTTTAAATATGCGTATTTTATATTTCAAATGTGTTGGTTCTATATATAGGTATACATTCGATATTTTTCAATTCTTGATTCTTGTTTGTAGCCATTTTTAGAATAACTATAGCTTAATTGTTTGTTGGATATTTGGCTATAAGAAAAAAACTACAATTTATTTTTGATAATACGTTTCGACTTTATTCAGTCTTTTTCAATTACTAAAATTTATTTTACGAAGTGATTAATTAGATCTACGATTTTTTTTTGTATCTAATTTTATCTTAATTTATAACTATAATAACAATTTCTTCTGTGTACTCGACAGCATTGTTGTTTTGTCAGTAATTTACATACACCCTCAGTTGATGATTGTGTTCACCTACAAAGAAATTTGTATATACCTAATTGATAATTGGTGCAAAAATAATAACACCCTTGAATACTGCAAAGTGTGTAATTGTCTCCTTCACTAACAAACTAATCCTCTGTATTACAACTATACCGTAGATATTGCACTTGTGCCAAGGAACGATGAAGTGAAAGGTTTGGACATCCTATTTGATGCTCAACTTACCTTTACTGAATATATTTCTTCAATGTGCTTATTGGTGTCTACAAGTTTGGGCTTCGGTTTAGTGATCCACAAACTATTCAAACATTGTATTACACATTTGTGATAAGTTGTCTGGAATATGGGTCGTCAATAGAAATCGTTTTTGAATTTTCTCTACAGCCTGGTTAGGGTAAGTATATAGTGTGAATGGAGTTTATCAGGAATGCAACACTACCTGCAGTGCTTTGCTTGAGGCACATAATATCCATAGTCTGTCTGATCGTTATAGAAATAAATGTAGCCCCAAATTTTTATTTAATCTTTGTTAATGAATAAGATTGATTGTTCTTTGCTCCTTGCTCAGACTGACTTTAACGTACCATTTACAACACATAGTTTACTACGATATTCCTAATATGAATGGCATCAGAACAAATGTGATAATCCCAATGTATCCCAACTGTGTAAAAACCTTAATAAGTTATCGCTGACCATTAATTTGATCGTGTTTGCTTTGTTTTACATTTAATATACTAATACATGTTGGCATATTTCTATTTTTTGTATCTACACCTTACACTGTTTTTGTTTTCGTATTGTCTTGTAAATGTTTTTTTTTTTACTGTCGGGCAAATAAAGAATTATATTATATCATATTCTATTTGCTTCACTTTTGGTTTGTAATAGTAAAACTATTTTATAATTGGATAAGTAATGTGATTAATCAAAAAAGGTTTTGGCAGATATGAAAGAAGGGAACTTTAGATTATTAATACATGTAAATAGATGCTGAGTGTTTATTTATTGCTTTAGGTTTTTAGTTTTGCATTAGCACGGTTACATGATGAATTTAGAAATTGACGGCGCTTTGCATCCAGGCGATGTAAGCTGAAGATCTGACGTATACATCAGGGAAGGCTTGACCACATCCACCAGCACGGATGAAGGAGGCAATACCACCATGGGCTCCGTTGCTTGAGACGACCATCGGGCCACCGGAGTCACCGTTGCAAGCTCCTTGTCCAGCGGGACTGGAGATACAAACTTGTTGATTGCTGACGAAGCTGCCCCATGCGCTTACGCAAGCTGCGTGGCTGAGGGTGTTGGCATTCATCTGTTGAAGATTGTTTGGAAGTGGACCGTTAGTGGAAATTCTGCCCCAGCCAATTAGGGTAACGGCAACGGCACCAACTGCACCAGTGGTGAAGGAAGACTGAGCTACGTTGCCTCCCATTGGAATGCTTGCACTCAACCTGATCATACCAATATCGTTGGCGAGTGTGTTTTGATTGTAATTGGCGTGGAGTAGAAGTATGGCGGTGCCCCTGCTGGTGCCACCAGAGTTCAGGAAGCTGGTAGCAAAGACGGACATGGTATTTGCATTTGTGCGGCTGTAACGGAATACAAAGAGCTTTGTAAATATTCGGAAATTACTAACAGTATACGACTAATTAAATAATTGACCCTAATCCATGCTTACCCGATGATGCAATGAGCCGCAGTTACGACGTTAAGGCCGTTCACTACAGCACCGCCACAGAAGTGAGCGTTGCCACTTGATCTCAGTGATACCATGAATGGGAAATTGGCAATGTTGGCGTTGGAGCCACCAACAATCCTACCACCCCAGTTGCCATTCTCGTCGATCCTGGAATCGACAGCAGGGACAGCTATGATGAAAAGATGGGTTAGGAAATACTAGAAAATCAAAATTTCTTTCTTACCCGTCACGGCAGCGGCGATAAGTAGAACAGCTACGTACTTCAGCATTTTTCTTAATTCGAATGAACCAAATGCACTGATGAATTGAATTGAAATTCTTTCCTTTTATATGAAAACGAGGTAGATTTATCGTATATTTAGCGATATTAAATTCGCTTAGGTATCAGAGATAACTTAAAACATCTAAGTAAGGTGGATTATCTCAGAATTTGCATGGATTAGAGCTTTAATATTTGCGTACTTTTTATGTTTTATTTTAAATTATCACTGGTAATACCCAACTAAAATACATGACTGAAGTTTTTAAGAAAGAACGAACGAAGAAAGATGTTAGATGTTAGGAAGGGAATCTTCCTTTCGTTTCTTGGTAACTAAGAGAAACGTGAAACAGCATACTGAGGTAGTGTACTGTACCTAAAGCAGGCGTCCAATAAGTTAGTAATCTTAGAAAATAGTTTTTGTATGGCTCATAAAATAATTAGGTCTAAATTCGATTAAAAATAATTGTGGCCTTTCAAGAACGAAAGTAAAACAACAGCATAGCCCAAATTTAACCATGAGGGAGAATCGATAAGTTTATCCTAGTATGCCAGAATTAGTGTCATTCTTCAAGCTTATTTGAAATCGGCAACTTCAGAGAATTAAAGCCGCGTCACTTTTATTGGTTAGAAGCGTTCACGGGAAGCCATAGATTTTAAGGCCATACATACCTTACTATGGTCAGTTCCACGAACATTTATGCATCTCTGGTATGGTAAATTCTGAAAGATGTACAAGCAAACTGTTATAACTGATTAGTGTACTTTCTATAGTGTGAAATCATTAAATAAATGCTTTTCTGCAATCACTGTAATTTAATACGAGGCAATTTTTATACATATTAAAAATTTTACCTCGTGTAGGATTTGAACGTTCTGGAGTTTTCTTCGTTTGGTGATAATGGGAAAGATCAAAATTGGGGATCTTCGATTGTAGAAAACCCCAAGTGGTAAATATATTTGATTGGGTCAAGTGGAAGGTAGTCTTTTGGAAATGATATCAGTCCACCTGATTTCAACATATCTTTTTAACGAACATTTTGAGGTGGAATGGATAAGCTGGAATCAATCTAGTTACTGAAACAGGCTGGTTAAATGGATCTGTCGGTACATCAGATCAAAAACCGGGAACGCGACTGGAGTTGGCATTGATAATGACGTGGGAAATACAATTATCACTCCACTAGGAAATATACCACCGTCTTCCAAGATGAGATGTGCAATATTGCAATATTGCAATGTGCAACGTAATGAGAGGGCTTTTGAGAACAAGAGCGTTAGCGAACCTTAACGCACAATCAAAACAGATTTGGAAATGCATTTGAGAACTGAATAGTATAACAGACCGCAATATATTTACTTTACTGTAAGTATACGGACACTCGGGAATTGAAGAAAACAAAGAAAACAAAGCGGATCCAGAACCTGTACTAGAGTGTCTACAAATATAGCACGCCGATAAGTAATGATTTGGATCTAAGAGAAACACAAGGAATACTTTGGGATAATGCAACAAGGCAAATTCATGGCAATACTTTTATTAAGAGACTATGCAAAGTTGAAAACTGTTGAAGAAATACTAAAGCGTACAATTAGTAGGAATTATCTTCGGGCAGCACTAGATTTTCGCATCGAAATCTACAGAAAGTTGGAATCAACAGTGCAGACTGTGTAATAAGTGTGAATACGAGGCTATGAAAATAAAAAGGCAGTTTTTAGTAATCTAAAAGCGAACACAGAGACTAGATTAGAACAGCAGGGTACCAAGAAATTATAATGGCTGTTATGATTTAATGGATGAAAGAAATGGGAGATTAAATACACAAGGCCAAGAGGTCATAGTGTTTTTCGAGACTCCATACCCGACGGCTCTCACAGAAAGAAAATGCCAGGACGAGCATTCGAAGGTATAAACATTAGGGAAACACAGAATATTTATGCTTGTATTATATATATTCTGTAAAATACATTAAATATATATGATATCCATTCTTAATATGAAATTACTATTTTCTTCATCTTTGAATTTAACTCGAAACCTTTTTTTGCCACAATGCTTGTAATTCCTTTGCTACTTATTGTATTTCTGTATATAAAATTCCAAGAGCCAAATAAATTTAATTCAAGGTTAAATTGGCAGTGCAACCTTTAATGATTAGGTATTTAATCTGATTGTGGTTTCTGTTCACGAGGAAGAAGTTTTATGACACTTACTTATTTCTTTCTCGAAACTTTTCTTTTACTTTAAGCTAATCTTCCATTATTGGTTTGAATAGTAATAGTAAATAAAAATATACAAGCAATAATCTTAGGGGGAGAGCATTTGTTATAAATGGATTTTAAGTATTTCGCTACATTCGCTTTTACGGAGATAAGAAAAACAATAAAGGCAGCTGATACATTGCAATCATTTTTTAATCATTCGGATTACACTATAACTTTGTAACTTAAGGAGCAGAATTAAATCCACATGGACATTTTATTATAGCACCATAGTTTTTGTTTTGTGTTATGGCAATATAAAAATCAGATACAAATTAGTATTTACGGAACTGGTAGCCATTGCAGTAAGTGTAAATAGGTTGTATTACTATCGACATTATTTATTTGAGGAAACAGTACTTATCTAATGCTTTATTTTAGCAATGCTTTTTAAAGAAGACTTATTTGTAATAGTATTCCCTTAACAATTAGTTTGAAATTTTAAATGTTTGCCGTACCAACATGAAAAGTAGCACATTATAACCTGTGTACACTTCATCGGAATATTTATTGTTTCTAAGCTCAAAACCTTACTTTTATCGGTTAAATCCATAGTGATTAACGCTTTAGATAATAATAGCAAAGACAACGCGCGGTATTAAAAGCTAATGCTTCATGCTCTCCTTGAACATTTATAAATATATACTTACTTACGTTTGCCTGATTACAATTTAAGCATAATTATAGTTTGGAACTGCATATTTAATGCATTTCAATAAATAATAAAACAGTCAAATACGAACTATTTGTAATTAGATTGTTCCCAATAAACTATCTTTAACCTGCATAATTTTTCTTTGGTAATGTACAGATGTCCGAATAAAAATTAGATCTTTATTTACATTTTTCATTTCAAAAACAAACAAATCTAAATAATTTTTATAGAATTGAATGTTGCATAACTTAAAAGTATCCCTTCCTTACTCTGCAAGTGTCCCAAAAGTAGGTAAAGCCACATTTCCTGTGGAGCCGCATATCAATTTTTAAAATTTACGCAGAAAAATAGTAAGACTTCATGTAAGCTGCTATAGGTTATATGCTATAGTGTTTCAAGTTAGCAACCGACTTCGTCATATTTGCATTATATCTAACGTCAAGTTTATAACCAATATTTTTGTGCTAAAACGTTTTTTCAAATGTATAGCAGTGTTGGTAACATTTCACGGTAAAGAATGCCCTGCCAATGTTGCTTTTTGTTACCGAATAATAGATAAAATTGTGACAGAATATTATACTGTCACATTGTTGTTACTTTATATAGTGTATTTTGGTTATTTTTAATTATAACCTCATTGATTAATATCAGCTGATATTGTGTAAACTTGTGAGCCCTTACAACACTTACGAGATCAAAGACTTACGAATACAAAGGTGGCTTGTTAGCTTGACATGCCTGTATTTGTACAACAAGGTTATTATTTACTCTTTTGTTAAAAATGAGCGTCGATGTAAATTTTCGGTTAAGGGGACGTGATTTATACAGTGTAAGTTTTTCAAAACCTGACATAGGCCAACCTTTTGCATTTGAAGTGACAGGTTAGTATACTTTCAAAAGCAAAATTGTGGAGAATCACTTAACTAACTAAGAAAAGTTGACAAATAACTTCATTCCAGTATTGCCAAATATCCCGGTGGTTATTGAACATATGTTTTCGTAAATGGCAACACTGTATTTTTGTAACGTAATTTGGAAAATCCCAAAATTCTCAATAAAAAATGTTATAGGAATATCTTTATGCCGTAGCAATCACTTTAGAGCAATTGGCTAGAATAATCAGTGACGCTAATCAGCTAATGTAGCAGCAGTAGGCATTGGAAAATAAACAAAAATTGCATGTAAGCAACGAGCTGTCATTGTGTTATTTGACAGAAACTGTTGTGTTTGAGCGATGCGTGCGCTGAATTCCTCTCCTTCTCTTCCAAATTCGGAATTTTTAAGGTGCAATTTAGAAAAACTGAGAGCAATGGGTGATGCTATGCGTCCAAATATTTATAAAAGAAACAAAAATGATGCTGTTGAATATTCTTCTTTGTGGTGTGGAAAATCCTCACAAATTCCCGGTGTGCACTGTAGTTTTGACTATTTGCTTAAATCTAGTTCAATCTATGTTCTTCGATGTGCATCTGAATACATAGCGTAATACATAAAAGGTTGATGACATCATTGCTTCTCTAAGTGACAATCAATATATTTTGTTAGACACTTTAAGCCCAGTATATACTGTGCTTTAAGGCTGCGATACCGAAAAGCGCGGTAAATATAAATAAACGGTGCATTTTCGTTTATAATACATTGCGTAAGTGATTTGTTTTGAAGAAAACTTTTGTTTAGTTTGTAATTACATTTGCATAAGGCAAGTAGTGCATCACATCGGAATGTTGAAAGTTTTTGTATGATGTTCACGATGTATTTATAATTTTTACTGAAGGTATTTATTGCTTCCAAAGCTCACATTATGAATCGATATGCTACCGCTATTGTTTATTAACAGGTAAACGCATTAACTAATTATATTTGATGTAAAAATTACAAATAAATATCTACTAATAAACCGTTACCTATAATTTTGCAATGTAATTAGGTACTTGCGATGTTATAGTTCCGCCACATTCCGTTGGATGGAACCAACAAAAATTGTGTGAATTATGGAATAAAATAAAAATAAATGATCAACGTTGGTAAATTTAAGTGAATTACACCATTTTGTTTTCAACAATTCATCTACTATACAATGCATTTTTGAAATTAGCCTTTATCTTCCAGTTTTATTTCAGTTATAATTTAATAAGTTAAAACATTATTTTCTTATCGATATAACACGGAAATAAAAATAGTTGTCAATATTTAAATGTTTATTGTTATCTCTAGAAAGGAAAGACAAAGAAATACAACATATAAGAAGTAATATATGCAGAAAGCCATTATAAAACTTGGGCTCTTGGGTGACCATATACTTACTATTCAAGCATAATTTCTACAAATGCAGATTTTTCAGCAATAGGTAGTCGTTGGTGTTGTAGAAGAAGGTGACAATTGAATCTTCTCATGCAGTAAATAAATGTAAGTATAATGAAGAACGGATGAACCGTTTCATTAGGGAACAGTAAAATGCGTAAAAAGTACGCCGAACAAGCAAAATACATTCTTTCAACAGAATTTGTATAGTTGTTCTAGGCACAATTATTATATTTACCAAATACTTGGTATATTCGAATGAGAAGTTATTTCTCTGTGGTTTAAAATGTTGGATATATCCCAAACACCGAAAGAATATGCATAAAAATTGTATTTAGTTTCATACAAAAGTAGTGATATCAGCAGGCACGCTGGGAAATAAAACGACAATAAAACTTTATGGTCAGTGTCTTTAATTTTCTCAATAAACGTGTATGAATTATTAACTGCAGAAACAGGGAGTTGTAGAGCAAGTAAAGTTAAGCTTGATTTTGGAGGTAGTGAGTCTCATATTCTTTCTGTAAACTAGTTATTCAGGTTCTTCAAATACAAGGTTTATAGTATCCAGGCGCGGCTCGTGCTTACGTCAGTCGGAAGCTATGACATTGATCGAACTTCTTCGTATAACTTTGTAACATATAAACATATAGAAACGTATTTGACGAGAGCATACGAAGAACTACGATCATTATCATAGCGTCCGACTGACGTAAGCACGAGCCGCGCCTGATCGTATCATGTGCGAATGCAATATTTCTTTTGACGCCATCTAAAACATAATAGTTCAACTAATTGCAAGTGCATGTATGTACGTAGAGAATTTTGTTGTTTTGGGGCAATAAATACTATAATAATTGCTACTAATATTCAAAAACTCTTATTTATGTGATTGTAGTAGTTAGGTACATGTTATGTAGTTGTACATTGAACAATTAATTCATGAATTGGCAGCGCTGGTTATCCAATTGACGAAGGGACTAACTCTCGTGTGTAAAATTGGCCGCCCAATGGCGCATCCGCCAGTGAAAACCGAGGAAACGATACCAATTTGGGCTCTATTGCTGGCTAGGAATAAAGGACCACCGATATCACCTTCGCATGGACATTGCTCTGGTTGAGTGGAAGTGCAGATTTGCATTGCGGATACCGCACTACCCGAGAGTGATTGACAAACAGCAGGGTTCATAGTTTCGGTGTCGAGTTCTCGCAAAATGATGTTGGCAACTCCACCCATTGACGTTCTACCCCATCCCACTAAGACGGCCGCGACTACTCCAACATTTTCGGTGTTAAGAGAGACTTCTTGGACGGTACCTCCCATGTCTAACCCGCTAGCTAATCTCACTACAGCCACATCATTAGCGATGGTGTTGCTGTTGAAGTTGGGATGAATCATGAATCTGCTGGGCGATCTGCGTTGACCACCGGAATTCAACAAATGCGTACCAGCTATAATAATAGTGTTAGCAGCTGTACGACTGTAATGAGAAGTGTTTACGTTGATTAAAAACAGCATCCTTTCCAAAAAGATTGTTAGTTAATTTACCCCACAACACATTGGGCACCAGTGAGGATGTTGACACTATTTAGGATAGTACCACCACAAAAGTGAACGTCTCCGGAAGTTCTAATGGATACGATCTGCGGGAATGCCCCAAGAGCAGCATTAATACAACGAGCTTGCCTCCAGTTATCATTGACCGCTGGAGTGGCTATAAAGAAGATCAAATAGCAATAGAACAAAATATTAGCAGATATTTATAGAATTAGTTGTTACTTGCCAGCAGCATACGCGATGAGAGCACAGACAACCAAAACTTTCCACATTTTGTAAGTGTATGACTTCGCCAACGGGCTGTTCGATTTTTATAAGGCTGTTTTTGATTTATCTTGCTCGATTAAGACTGCCACCATGCTTTTAGCGTGGATTTGGAATTAAAATATTAATGCACAAGATATGCATTCATACCTGGAGGTAAATTATGTAGGTGGCGACGAGTTTCCAATATCTCGAGGATTAATATTGAATATTTTATAAAGCTTATAATAACATTCCAAATAAGTTGTTTATCGTGAATTTTACGGTAGGTACACTTCTTTCTGTAGATCTGGCATATATATTTGGAAAATCATGTATATACTCCACTAAATTGTATCTGGGAACACGTACATAAATTGTCACATTTCATAGCACGATTTGGAACTGCTAAAACAATGGAGTTTTGAGATTATGAGTGTTACCCGAAAGAACAATGCTATAATATACACTTGCAGTGTTTATGGCTCGTCCCTTGATAGCTGTGATGCTTTTAAAGACCTCGCTGTGGTATTTGATGCAGGAGTGACCTTTAATTCGCATGTGGAATCCATCTGTTCAAAATCTTTGAGACTATTACGAGAAACTCTAAACATCCTGGTAATGCAGCACTTATTGCGTTTTATGCTGCAAGATCAAAGTTGTTCGGTCATTTGAAGTCACTTCCTGCTATGGGAATACAAAGAAATTTCAACACCATTTTTTTTTCGTACGCACCATACCTTCTTGCCACATGGTTATCCTTGCGATGTCTTACTAAATGAGTTTAATTGCGTTTCTCTGACCAAACGTGAGAGATCAGTTTTAATAATAAATTAATGAATAACATTACTGATGTCCTTTAGTTGCTAGTCAGTGAATTTTCATATTCTTAGAGTGGGTGTTAGACATGAGAAACTGTTTTCCTTCCCTCTTTCTGGGTCAATTTCCCATTATATGCACTCATCTTTATGAACAATGTGTTCCAATGTTCAATATATCGATTCATTTATTCCAGGCATCACTGGCTAGAATTTGTTTTCAATGAGTACTGTTTTCATTGAGTCTGTTATATTGTTTATGCAGCATGTATTGTTAACTTGTTTCCCTTTATTGTAGTTTTGCGGAATTTGTAATAATAACATTCTGAATGTAAAATGAAAAATCAAACAATATTTAAAATTGAAAGATGTTAATCTCATAAGTTTTAAACAGAAGCGCCATATTTACGACAATTTAAGGTATTTGCTGTTACATATAGGCAGAAAATTTATCATAATTAAATACAATTGTCTGCAATTTTGGTTAGTCTAACCCTTTTCTTAAGACCGTTCCCTTTGTTAAATGAACAATACTTACTCTTCAAATGAACTCAAGGGTTTGTTAAATTAATAAAATAAAAGTAACAAAATAATATGATCGCATTCACTATATTTTTTTTTTATTAGATTGATAATTTTGGTTAGCTTACCAATATTTAACCTGCTTTGTTAATTTAACACTTGTCGTTCCCCCAGTATAATAGCATTATAGTCAATATCTTATAAATTCTGATTAGAGGTTGTAATTTGGACATTTTATTCCTATTTCCTATTATCAGCATGCCTAGAAAGGGGATGTTGTTATTTGTTTTCTCTCCGTGAGTAAATAATAGAGGGGATTTGTAATATATTGTATTTGTTTGTACTGGAAAGACCGGTATTGGGCATTTGCTCCTGCCAAAAACACATGCCAAACATATGTCGTCGATATATCTAACATAGACACGTAAAAAATATGCCAATGTATTTTTAAGATCAGTTACCCATTGTTATTCCTTCAGTTTGTTGGTAAAACCATTTAGTGATGGTAAACGCAAACGTGCACAGTTTACAGCATTCAACATATACTGGTGTCTCAAGTCCTGTAGGGATCTCATAAAACTTGGATCTTGTCCCTCTTTACAATTTCTTCATTCAACGGTAAAAGGTTGTTTTGGAAATAATTTTGTTTCATACAAGACTTTGTCCAAGAAATTAAACTATCAACTTCATCATTAGCTATTTGGTTATCCCTCAAGAAGTTTCTTAAGTAATACAAATCCGAGGTTAAAGTTTGTCAAACAAACCATTTCGACAGTAAGTAAGTTGGGCCATTGATTTTGAAGATAATGGGTGTCATATGTTTTCTATATGCGTTTAGTTGAGTATAGGTAAACTAGAATAACTTTAGTTTAGCTATTTTTGGACAACGGTATATGTGGAAAGAATTAACTAAATTTATTTTCTTCATATATGTCATAAAGAGTCTTAGGTTCCTGGAATATGAATATTGGTTAAAACATTTTCTTTTTACTAAGTGCATACACACATGTTGATTTGGGGTAACAGATACTATAACAATTGCTGCTAATAATTAGAAACATTTATTTATGTGATTGTAGTAGTTACATTGTATGTAGTTGAATATTGAACAATTCATTTATGAGTTGACAGCGCTGGTTATCCAGGCGATGTAGGAATTAACTCTTGCGTACACATCTGGCCATCCAACAGCGCATCCGCTGGCGTGTCCGAAGGAAACGACACCAATTTGGGCTCTATTGCTGGATAGGAACAAAGGACCACCGGAATCACCTTGGCACGAGCCCTGTCCTGATTGCGTGAAAGTGCAGATATGCAATGAAGTTACTAAAGCAGTACCCCAGCTAGATTGGCAAGCGGCGTTGGTGATGGCTTGGGTGTTGAGCTGCTGCAAGTTGTTAGGAATGGGTCCGTTAGTTGACGTTCTACCCCATCCAGCTAAGATGGCGGCGACTGCCCCAACATTTGCGGTGTTAAGAGACACTTGTTGGGTGGTACCTCCCATAGCTAGCCCACTAGCCAATCTGACTACTGCGATGTCGTTAGCGAGGTTGTTGTTGTTGTAGCTGCCGTGAAGGATGAGCCTATTCGACGCTCTGCTCTGACCACCGGAATTCAACAAATGCGAACCAGCTACGGTAACAGTGTTGGCAACTGTACGTCTGTAATAAAAGTAGTTCCCCTTAGTCAAGAACGGTATCCCTTTTAAAAAAGTTGTTAGTCAATTTACCCCCAAAGACAATGGGCAGCCGTGAGGATGTTAACACTATTAAGGATAGAACCACCACAGAAGTGAGCGTTTGCGGAAGATCTAAGGGATACGATCTGAGGGAAAGCTCCAGAGCCGGCATTGCTACCACCTACTACTCTCCAATTATCATTGGCGGCTGGAGAGGCTGTAAATAAGATCGAATAATAATGGAATAAAATAATAGCGAATGCATTACAAAAGTCGTTGCTACTTACCCGCGGAGTATGCGACGAGAGCACAAACAACCAGAAGCTTCCACATTTTGCTGCTGTCTGACTTGGTGTATGGGATGTTTGCCTTTTATAAGGTTTTCTCGCTTTATCTTGGTGTCTTAAAGCTTCTTTTGCACTTTGTACTAGGTACCTATATCTTACAGCGAATTAAGTTGGGTTTATATCGATACTGTGAGTTTCTAATTCCTTGAGGATTAATATTGATTGTTGCATAAGCTTTACATTAACGCAGTCTGCGAATATATAATCTTAGATACATCTTATATGGCTTTAAGTTTTCCGTTTTAGTTAAAACTTGACAAATTTTATTATAGGCTTAGGCATTATAAAATTTATTTGCTCTTTAAATATTTGCCATTTCACTTAACAGATGTTGTATCTATATAATAATCGACTACAAGAAGAATAAATCATCCTTTCATGTGATAGCAATGCAGCTAAGGTTGCGAATTTCACTACAGTTATTTGGTGTTTTCAAAAGCGATAAAAAACAATTAATTGTCCGCAATTTTCGCTGTATAATTTTATAAAACATGGAAGGTTGTTCGGGGTGTTTTAATAATGTCGCGCTCCTTTTCCTTTCTTCATTCCTCGAATTGCTATACTTTCTTTTTTTTCCTTCTTGTTTGGCATCGTTTTTGGCATGTGCATTTATTGACCGTAATTCTTTCTCTGGTTTCTGTCTTATGCTTACTTTAATATTTAGCATCAGCTTTTTAAAATGCGATCTCCTAAGTTTATAATCTCCTTTCATTTATCAATATTCCTTTTTCTTCATTTTGGTGGGTCTGATTGTATATTCCTTTGTTACTCTATTCCATTTCCTTGTCATCATCTATCCATGATACTTGTTTAGCTTGATTAACATATGTTTCGTATGTCTGCTCTGTTTTGCTTTAAGGATATGGTTCCTTCTTCTGTTTTGTCAACTGTTTAAATTTTAAATTCTTCGTTCCGCCAGTTTGTTTCTTCTTGCTTTTATGTATCAAGATATACCACATGTTTTTTGGCCGCTTTTGGTATTTGTTTTGGAACTACATCGTTCCTATATTTTTCCTGTATCCCTCTCTTCATATATTTCGAATTTTGCATCATACTATGTCTCCGCATTTTTTGAAAATCCATTTTTGTCTTAGTTTATATTATTTTATTATTTCTTTCCTTGTTGGTGCCCCTTTGACTCTTATGTTTTTTAATCTACGGCTTTTATTCATCAGAATAAAGTGAATGATTTATTTGTCATTCCTTTTCATGACACTTTTTCTATATTTGTGGATGTTTTTATTTTGACAAAAATTTCTGTATGTACTTCTGTACGAACAGAAGGTAATAACCTGCACTGAATAGAATTTCAGTGCTGTCGAATTACTTCAATTCTTATAGTCTACACCTTTGCTCTGAAATCCAGCTCCACACCATTAGAAATCATCAGATGCTTATTGTTCATTACTTTTGCCTTTACACTTGCAGGTAAGAAATATACATACCTCAAACATATACAGTCTGTTTGATGTGAGGTGTCACCTCATATATCTCGGTATTGTTAGAGATACGACCAAATGTTAAAGAAGAAAATTTGTTCTACATCTAACTCCATACTACATGCCTTAGAATAAAAAACAATTGAGCATGAAATGTGTTAAAAATAGCAAATACATACAAAATTTTAAATGGAATGTACCCCATTTGATTACCTATTTTAAAACTCTAAAAAATCAACGATATATCATATGTCATAGCTATCTGATCATTTAAAAACATAAATTGAAAATTTTGGTACAAATGCACGCTTTGGTAGATTAAAGCTTTATTTGAAAAAGTGGGCGGTGAAATTATTTGTCAGCTTCCAGTTGAACAAAGATCCTTAATACTTTCTTGATTATATGCTATTCTACGTAAGTATGTATAACATAACAACATGAACAGAGTAACAATAAATTAAGTTTAAAATTTCAGTTCTTATTATTATTCTATAGTTTTTGTTCAACATGATATTTGCCATAAATTCTCGAGATCTGGGCATTAAGTTTTGTATCCCTTAATGTAGCATGTATTATGTTATTTTGCCACAAGCCCACAGTGGTCGGAAATGTAGTTCTAGGTGGCCAAAGCGTTTTCACAAATACGTAATCAGTGAGAATTGCATTGATATTTAATATTCTTAAAAAAAAATGCTGATAACTTGTGAACTTTTCAACTTTCCACTTTTCAGTTTTAACCTTCTAATCTTCTGCAAACGGTTTGGCAAATGATTTGGCAAACGATTTGGCAAATGGTTTGGCAAACGGTTTGGTAACGTACGTAATAAAATTGGGTACATTCCATTTAAAACTTTGTATGTATTTATTATATCTAACACATTTTATACTCAATGGCTTTTTATTCTAAGGCGTATAATAGAGAATTTGATGTAGAACAACTTTTCTGCTTTAACATTTTGTCGTATCTGTAACAACAGCCGAGATATCTGGGGTGACAGCTAAAATCAAACAAACTGTATACCGGGTGCCCCAAGGGCGCAAGGATGGAGGACTGCTCACAAGCTAAAAGATTTTTTAAGAAAAAGTATTTATTAATTATTAAAAATATTTGGTACTGTACAGGATGCTTCATTTTCCAGCTGCATTTATTTTTTTTTCAAGGAAACACTCTGTCTTTTATTGAGAATTTGGATAGATCGTCTTAAAAGAAACAAATTATCGTAAGGTACTGAATGATTTTGATCGCCAGTTGTTTAGGTATCAACTGTTTTATCTGGAAAAGACCCGATTTTAACAAATTACCACTCCACAATTTTTAAGAATTAAATTTTTAAATCCTGGAGGAGGATCTGGAGTACCACAAGGTTCCATTCTAGGACTGCTTATTTCTTGTTATTTCTCACCTTACTTATTGATGGCAATAATTTTATAATCGCTTCTGATAATCACGCTTACACTACACTTCTGCCGTTACAAATCTGGACTTGCAAAGTGTTATTAAGAAACTTATTCAAATTTAGAAAAAAAAAACAAAAAAACAAAATGTAGTCAGTTGTTATGAATTGATGGGCCAGTAATGCGTTTTCTCTACCAAATATCTTACTTTGCATGTTGATTGCGTAGAAATAACAAATCTAGAATTATGAAAACTTATTATTGCGCAAGTATTGAATCACGGCTAAAATACGGTTTTGTTTTCGTTAGAAACGGTTCTCAATGCATGATCTTTGAAAATATATAACTTTCGGTTTACTTTCGGTTACTTTAGTTTTTGATTTGTTTAACTTCATTAAATTTTTCTGTCGGGTTTAGTTTTATGTTTACCTTCTAAAATTTGGTTGTTAGACTTACCCAATATCAAAGCATTTTTACTTTTGTAGTCTTTGAAGCAGCATAACGATTGCGGTTATTTGAAAATTTCATAGACAAGTGCTATTGACAGATTATTTTGTGCTTTATATTTTTCGTTTTCCTTCAATTATTTGTCTAATAAGTTGTTATTTAAAAATAAAAAGACACAATGTGGCAACAAAAAATTTATGTATGTATATTGTTTGGAATTTGATAACAACATTATCGATCTATTGCTAACTTGGTCTTATCGAATGACATTACATTTATAAAACGTTTAAGAGGAGATATTATCATTAATCCAGCCAACGTATGCAGACACCCTGGCGTAGACATCTGGGTAACCGACGCCGCAAGGTTGACCCCAGGATACGATGCCGACTTGGTCTCCGTTACTTGCCAATGTGAGAGGACCTCCAGAGTCACCGTGGCAAGCTCCCTCTCCATATCTGATAACAGCACAGATTTGATTTTCGGTGACGTCATTTTGCCAAACGCTGAAACAATCTTCGTGTGTGAGTGTTCGAGTGTTTAGGTATTGTAGTTGATTGGGAAGAGGCCCGCCGAGTTGAGTAGTACCCCAGCCGCTAAGAACGGCATCCTCTGCTCCAACGGCGACGGTGTTGAGGCCAACGGGCTCTACTATGGCACTGAAAATGATGTCTTCGGACAAATTGATGAGAGCAATGTCGTTTTGGACAGTAGATGAATCGTACTGAGCGTGGACGATGATACTGGCAGAGCTGTATGTGGTACCGCCAGCGTTCAATGTATTTGTTCCTGCTACGACGAAGGTGTTAGCGGTTGAACGTCTAAAAGGAATAAACACAAAGTTATTTTTAATTTCTCCAATGTTCTGACTGAAGGTCATTTATGTATGAGATGGCTTCACATATATCTCCAGGATTGAAGGTGTAATATAGTTGTGTGTCATTAGCACAATTATTATTACTGCTCATATTAGTGTTTTTCTTATTTTTTATTTATTCATTTAAATGTCTATTAGTTTGTTATTTATTTAAAATTTTATTTTTGAAAATTGTTTTTTTCCTTTTTAAATTTTTAACTACAATTCTAGTCTACAACTATTTGACAAAATCGCAGACTAGCCGTCAAAAATATGTTTGTTCGAAAGTGAGCATGGTTTTTAAAAAAATAATATAACTATGCTAAAAGTTGTTTTATTTCTACAACACACATTTTACCCATTGCGTGACTTCATTATTACTAATGAGAAAACATCATTTAAAATTTTGAATTAAAGAATTCATAATATTAATAAACTCTTACAATGGATGTTAATTGAAGTTATAGTGAATTTACCAAGTACCACTTCGTTGTTTCCTGCTGCCTACAGTTTTAACATAACTTTAAACAGGTTAATTACAAAAGATTGATATTAGCAACTTCATTTTCCGAATATTTTAGTGTATAAATTAAATAATTAATAAAACTCAATTCGTCAATCAAATGTATACTTAATTATTGTTAAACGTAAATATTACGCAGTCAAATTGTGAAATGTGTATTTTAATTTAAACACACTGAAGCGACAATATATTAATTAACGTTTTCACTCCATATTAAACAATTTCAAGTCTTCCAAATGATTAGCATATTTCCCAGGTGTCTTAGCTGTGTTTTCTACCTGCAGAAGTTTAAATGTACGTCTCCAAATGGTACAATCACCGCGCCATAGACAATGGCATTAGATCATAAATTATTCACAATTAAATGTGGATCCGATAAACTAGTCATTTAAATAACTAAATCCTCTTTTATTCGAATAATGCCCAATTCGTTGCTTACCCTTGAAGACAGTGAGCTGCACTCAAGACCCAACGGCTGTTTATGATAGAGCCACCGCAGAAGTGACTGTTGGCAGCAGATCGCAAAGATACAATGTAAGGGAATTGTCCGTCGGCAGCATCGGCACCTCCAACTACTCTCCAGTTGGCATTGACGCTAATCCTAGAGTCCGTAGACGGACGTGTGGGAAGCGCCGCTGGAGACGAAATAAAATTTTAGTCAGATTCGGTTCTTCTTATTGTATTACCACTATCAACTTACCAGTAGCGAAAGTCGCTAAGGCCAAAAGTACCGTTAGACGAAACATCTTTTTGCGTTATGATCTAGATCAATTTCTTTTCACTGCTTTTTATAGGTTTATCTTATCGTCACACTTTTTTCGACTGCTATCTACATAATTTGCTGCCAATTGTCTTCTCATCATTATTACGAAATGGGATTCACAATGTCGTTGTCGATATCTTACGATCGATTAAATCAATTTGGGTAGGAATATCGCAAAGTCTGTTCCGATATTTCTATTTGGAGGGCATCGTCTAAAAGGTTTTTATAACGATCTCTGTACAAGTACATTACGGCTGAATTAAAGTCAAGTACGTAAACAGCGATAACCATAGATTATGTGTCAAATAATTACAAACATTGGCAATTCATTTATTTATCTCGATTCCACTTCTTCTTTTGTTTGGACAATTATATGCGAGCTTACAAAATGAACTTTTTTTTCATGTGCATTTGATGAAGAGCTACTTTTCTTATGGATGTTCTCCCGCGGAATTCCAAACTCGATGTTAATTTTTTTTATGGAACAGTTTTTGAAGAATAAAAGTTGAAGAAAGTTGTTTTTTTTTTTCGTATGTTTTTCCACAATCAAAATTGTGTTGTCTTATTTCACAAAGCTTAAATATATATATATGTATTTATTGCAAGCGATTAAACTCAATAAGTTATCGTTTCTATTTTTCGGTCGATTTTCTTGTGGTAAGTGTTATTTGTTGCGTAAAAGTATCGGCTTTACGTACATGTAAAGAAACTGGACGTTTTTCACAGATTTCTATTTTTCCATGGCCACAGAATCAGTTTAAAGATTTAATTTTGGTGGAAATCTGGAATATTTTTGTTGATATCTTTTGAATTGCTTAAGCAATTAAAGATTCCATTATATGTATTTGTTTATCACGTTAATATGGTACCAAGAACAACACGTCTAACTTCAGATATGCTTTTTAAAGTGCAAGGCCAAAGAAATGAAATATCTCAAAAACTGTTCCATAAGAACAATTTTAACATTTATTTTCGAATTCAGAAGGAGAAAATGGATCAGAAAAGTCGTTCATCATCAAATGTACATTTTTAATCTAAACTAGTGTAATATAAACATTCGCAAAAGAATAATTGATATTATAAAGCTTATATTTTACACTGGTTGCAAACCACTTTAAAATCTACATAGAATAGCTTTGCATAATTCATCCATGGATGCAGGCCTTTTTTGGCACTTTTTTGGTATTTTTATTTTTTAATATATATTGATATTTTCTCATTATCTTGTCGTATTTTATAAATGTAATTTCCATAACAACTTATTTTTGCAATTATCAGTAAATTTGGTTATTTACTGCTATGTTCTACATGTAATTAATGCAATATGTACAGGCATATAATAAATTTATTTGTTTCTAAGATGGAACAAGAAATATTAGATAGTATAAAACATGTTACTTTGGACAATACGTAATAAATTATTGATATTTCTATTTATGTATGTATTTAAACTATATTTATTTTTAATTGCAGACTCTATGTACAAAGGTGTTTTGTTTATGAAATGTTGTCTTCAATCCAGCTTATGTACGCAGAAACTCTAGTATACACATCAGCATATCCTTGAGCACAGGGTATTCCAAACGAGACTATACCAATTTGATCATGGTTACTAGCTTGGATGAGTGGACCACCTGAATCTGCATTACACGCTCCTTCTCCGGCCTTGGTCAACGCGCAGACTTGGCGACTGTCGACCAGA
Organism: Cetonia aurata; assembly: GCA_949128085.1. Classification (NCBI taxonomy): domain Eukaryota; kingdom Metazoa; phylum Arthropoda; class Insecta; order Coleoptera; family Scarabaeidae; genus Cetonia; species Cetonia aurata. The sequence goes on along the minus strand of OX421882.1, from coordinate 10,110,683 downwards.
CTTCCCCAACCGTCTTGACATTCAGCGTCCGTTATGGTGTTGGTGTTTAAATGTTGGAGGTTATTGGGAATCGACCCTCCCGCAATAGTTCTACCCCAACCGATAAGGATAGCAGAAACGGCTCCAGTGTGAGCAGTATTTAGAGAAACAGCGCTTACGAGTGATGAGTAACTGATTGTGGTGGATAGAAGAATAACACCAATATCGTATGCTACTGACTGAGTGCTATAACTGCTATGGGCAACCAGTCGACTAGCTCTGTGAATGACTCCTCCAGAATTTAAGGTGTTGGTTCCTACGAGGGCATTTACAGTAGAAGCGCTGGAACTGAAAAACATTGACTAGTGAATGAAACACTCTAGGTGCTTAAATGAAAACTATGGTTACCCATAGATGCAGTGAGCAGCCGTGAGGACCCATTGTGTGTTTAGGATGCTGCCACCGCAAAAGTGATCGTTCGACGGTGATCTTAGGGACACTACAAAAGGATAGCTTCCAGCAGGTACTTCGGAACCACCAACAACTCTCCAGTCACCAAGCAAATCTATCCTCTTGTCGACTGTTGGAACAGCTGAAAAATTTAGTAAAATTTAGTATTTAACTATGCTAAATATACGTAATCCATAATGGAGGATGCGCATATTGTGCCCGTTCTGTTATCTCAATTCACAGAAAGAAAAGGCATATTTGTATGTATTTACCTGTAGTGACGGCTACAAGAGCACATAACACTACAAAATTGATCATTTTGGCTTGGTAATGAAGTAATATTTGCTGCTGACCTTTTTATATATACCAACTAATCTATACCTTTTTAGAAATTCTTTTTTTCATAATTACGTATACTTAGTTTAGAGTACAGCTCATTGTTGTGTATTTTTTTTTAGGCTACACAATGGAAGTATTTCTAGATTAATCATACTAGTTAAAAATAAAATGACATTTTAGTTTAACTAGTTAAATTTAACGTATACATACCTAATACTAAAACAAATATTTTAATGACTGTAAGTGATTTGTTATTAAAAAGCATGAACTGTTTTTGTTTAGTGAGAAGTCGAATGGTGTTTTCTAGAAATAACAAGGGAAGCTCACGAACTGTAAATCGCATATCCTGATGAAACTTTATCAGTTTGTAGATCCTATGAAGTATTACTCAAGGACACTCTCTGTTGCGATAGGCTTCAACTTTAGGAGATGCAATTTCACTTTAAAATCCGCTCCATATTTCGTTTATTCAAAATAATTTTTGAACGGTGAAAGAAGATTTGTAGCGTTTAGGCAGACCTTTTGAATAATGAGTATATATATACAGGATGTTACAATAAACACAGATCGATCAGGAATTAATGACTACTAGTGGGAGAGAAGTATATTCAATAAAATTTGGTTATCAAGACAAAGCCATGTTAATCGCTTACTGTCCAAAAAGGGGGACAAATTGTTACTTTGCTATCCACCATGCATATTAGTAGTGAAGTTCTTGAAGATGAAAAGGAAAAGCCGCAAATAATTGTTGATTATAATGGAATAAAATCAGATGTAGACACCATGGATAAGCTTCGAACATACAACCGTTAAAAGGCAAACAAGATGGCCGGTGGCAGTTGTTTATAATATGGTGATATCAGTGCATTGAACCCGTACATTATATGAATTCATCTAAATGATGAATAAAAAAAAAAAACTGGTTACAAACGACGCGGATTTATGAAGCAGCTAGGAAAAGAATTAGTTATTACTGGAACAAACGCAGAACACGCTTGGACATCACAGAATCATCGGCACAAATCGAGACGGAAGCATTAAGGATAGCCCTGGAGCTTAAATCATCAAAGGTTTTGCGGATGCCCTCAACATATATTTTTCTGAGAAATAGTTTATCGGAAGCTGAATGGGTCTATATCCCTACATTAGGAGCAACCGTGAGCACACAGTATCTTCCATCTTTAAAAACAGATTTGCAAACAATAAATTTAACTTTTGACATTATCTTTATCATAATTGGTGCTATACTGGTTGAAATCTTGCTTAACAGAGAGATCACAGTGTGTTGTGGCAAATGATATTAACAGGAACGAGTTAAGGTCGAAGTGAAATGACGTTTATACAAATTGGAATTTTGAGCATAGTTGTTTATTTATTTATATTCTTTTTTTATTCATTTCAAAGCATGACAATTCAAGGAAACATATTAAAGAAGATAAAAAACAATGACTTTAGCGGTTTTCCAAACATGCTTAACAAATTTAATATGCAATAAAATATTTTTTTTACAAATATTGTTATTCTATATAGTAGAAAGTTTTGGGGTTACTTTGAACTCCACTGGCATTACTTGCGACAAAACATTTCTGGTAGTATGAGGGTTAAATTACCTTTGTATATACAGTATTAGATGGCAAATAGAGTGATTAGCATCAACTTCTTATGGGTAAAGACCGGCCGAAGTAGTTCACAGATGTAGAAATAAGCCCACTCGTTTCTTCTTATGAAGAGGAAGGCAGGAAGGCAGGAAAGTTGTAAACGTAGTGAGGGTAACTCCAGCAAATGCATGGCCAGAAATGCGTGGTGGGTGTCAAGTATCTAGAAGCGTTTGTCTTTGCTTACGAGTAATGATTGGATGTCAATTAAAATGCTTATGGATCTGTGATTATTTATTATCCATTAATTCCTATTTATTATGTATCTCAAATTTTTAAATGATTCGATGGTATTACATATTAACTAATTATAAATGACTTTACGTTCGATCATTATTATAATTTTTTTTATAATATAATTAATAATCTCTTACTACCAATCGTATATGAAGCTGAATCTTCTCAACTTTTTAGTTTTTGTTAATGGTGTCATTAATCCATTTAGTGTACGAAGACACTCTCATAAAAACATCAGGAAAATCCTGCGCACAGCCGCCTTTAAGAATAAACGATGCTATACCGATTTGATTTCTGTCAGCATCTAGAAGTGGGCTACCCGAATCCCCACCACAGGCGCCCATTTCTGCACCAACGTAGGCGCAAATTTGATCCTCTTCAACGAAAGAACCCCACGACTCTTTACATTCCTCGTTAATCATCGTGTTGGTAAGAAGTTGTTGTAATTTATTCGCTGCGTCTCCTTCATTAATGGTTCTACCCCATCCAATCAAAATAGCTGCTACAGCACCAGTATTTCCAGTGCTGAGAACGACGGGTTTGATTTTATTTGTATAAGTTAGAGCACCGTCCAATTGAATAACACCCACGTCATATTTGTAAGTTTCGGGATCGAATTCGGTGTGGATGGTCAGCAAGCTACATGTGAAAGTGCTGCCACCGGAATCTAAGCTGTTGGTTCCAGCCACGACCATTGTATTGTAGGCCATTCGTCTGCGCTTTTAGAAAAATCCTTTAATTAGTATTTTTTAATGAAAAATGTGTACTTGCCCTGCTAAACAGTGAGCGGCAGTTAGAATCCAGCGAGTATTTAGTATGCTTCCACCACAAAAGTGACCTTTGGAAGGTGATTGTAAAGAAACCACGAACGGGTATTCGCCTTCAGCTGCGTCAGTACCTCCAACGATTTTAAGGTTATCATTTGCATCGCTTTCGAGTTTAGTGTTTGGAATGGCTACTATGTTAGAAAAAAAATTTTCGTTAATTCAACATATGTACGTACCAATAGGGATTGCCACATACCAACTGCAAAAACTAATACATTTAATGCAATAACTATCAATTGCAACATCCTGAATTGATATGTTAGAATAGATAATTAACTTCATATATGTATTTAGAGTTCCATTATCTCGATTTTTTTTGCAATAGGAACAATAACACTTTAAGCATTCTCTTACGAATAATAACATTTATTGTAAGCTAATAACTGGAAGCAATTAAATAACACGATATTAAATGTTTAGATATAGATATGATATTGCACTATCAATAAAAATAAATTAGATTCGTTGTTTTGCAATATATCGTTACAAAGTTGACAATTTTGGGAATTCCCAATAGTAAATGAAGAAAAAAAAATGAATATCTATATATGGGATAATGTAGCGTTTACAAGAAATCGTAATAAATGTGACACAATATGTGACGTAGTTACAGACCCCTAATAATCAGTATGAATGTAGATACTTAATACAATATGGTGCAAACACGGTACAAGTATGCCTCTTACTGAACTTGCTTGAACAATTAAGAAATGTGTAAATGTTAACTGAAAAGTCGCAGAGAAAAAGGAATACGCAATGAATTTTACATCAAGTGAAAGTTTGAAATTAAATGGCTTTGGACATGTTTAGTGAGCTTAGGTGTAGTTATTTAAAGAACCCATACATACATCTATTACATATTAATATGGTTCGCTGTGCAAATCAGCACCCAATTGATAGCTTCCCTCCTTTTTCTCAGTGCACACGATTTGAAAAGCGTTTTAGTTTAGAACTGGATTGATAATTTGTTTAAAGAGCTATTAGGTTATCGCTGATAAGTACTGATTTTAATTTTTTCATGTCTATCGTTCTTTAAACAGTATAATAGTGGCTTTTGATTTGGTCAAGAGAGTTACTCTGGAACAGTTCCGGAGAAACTCATATGCAACCTATTTTTACTGCGCTAGTTCATGTGCCGTACATATGAGATGCTATTGAGCTGTTCCGGAGTAGCTCTTTTAGCCAAATCGAAACCCACTAAAGATAAGTTCGCTACCCTTTCATGTGCCGTAACAGTTGTAGCAGATATGGTTCCTGAGTTTTTTTGAAAAGCATATTGATTTTTATGTATGATGTTATTACATGATAGATATTTACTTAGTTGTATTTGTATGCTTTTCTCTAATATTTTGTTTAATGTGGAAAGTACACATATTGGGCGATAGTTTTCTATCTTTGTCTTGTTGCCTTTTTTATGGATAGGTATGATTATTGTACGGTTTAAGGAGTCAGGGTAATGCCCACTCTTTATAATGTTGTTGGTTAATTTTACCAATATTGGTGCTAATTTATTTCTGTTTTGTTTTAATATCTTTGTAGTTATTTTGCCATATCCTGGTGCAGTATTGTTTTTTAATTGTAGGATTATTTTGTGAACGCTTTCCTCTGATACTTCCTCGAATTGCATTTGTGTTTTTACATTGTCGGTTTCGGTTGTGACGGGTAATTTATTTGAGTTTGCAATTTGTTTTTCTGCTAGAATCTTGCCTATGTTTGCGAAATATTTCTTGATTTCGTCTGCTATTTCTTTTGGATTCGCCGTTATGGTTTCATCATCCTTCTGTATTTCATATATTTCTCGATTTTCTTTCTTTCTGCAATTCAGTTCTGTAGTAATTACGTTCCATGTTTTATTTGTGTCTGTTTTGTATTTCTGGAACTTGCTGATGTAATAGTCCTTCTTCGCTTTTCTCATCATGTATAGGGTGTTTTTCTTTCCTCCTGATAAGTGTGTTTATATTTCTCATTTTGGGAAATTCATTTATTTGTAGTCTTTATTTTGTTATACGTACATTTTGAATTTATTTTTTATTTCTATGCAAATAATATTTTTTATTTCATTTGACTCTCATATTTTTCAATGTACTTTAAAGATATTTCTATTTATATATTTGTTGTATATAATATTTACATTTCTAATATCGACTGTACCAAAAAAAACCACGGATAAGAGCCGAAGTTACGGTGTTTGTATTGTACTTTGCAATTATATCTACAAGCGCGCAGCATAAATACGTAAAAGACTGACTTGACAACTATCCAGTGGAGAATTTGTAAATATAAATTTGGTCATAGGTAGGTAGGTATGCAAATAATAAATAAAACAAATTTATATGTATTATAACAATATAATTATTTAACGTAAGAGAATTGAACAACCTAAAAATTGAAATTTATTTTAGAAAACTGACTGACACTAGAAAGCTTTTGATCGACAGAAATTTTTATTTCTCTTTTAAATGTGCATGTGCGATTTTTAAATTCACAAGACAATACAATCAAAAATCATTTAAAATATAAATAATTTTAACAAATGATCAGTAATTTGAAGTAGTCCGTCAGTTTTCTATTTCTGAGTTTAAATGTGAAGAATTTTTAATTTTGCGACGCTTTTGAAATCCAGAAAGAATTGTGACCTAGCTAATAGTGAATTGATAAAAACTTACTTATCAGCCGTTTATTATAGGTTGGTTAATTCATTCTTTCTATACAATATGCAAATAATATTTACTGGAGGTTTAAGAACTAACCGTTTCAGCAATCCAACTGATATACGACGATACGCGTGTGTAAACATCAGGAAAACCTTGAGCGCATTCACTTGCCCAAATGAAAGATGCAATACCGAGTTGGGCCTTATTGCTACTTTGAAGTAGTGGGCCACCGGAATCTCCAAAGCACGCTCCCTGTCCAGCTCTGATTACAGCACAAATTTGGTTGGCGGTCACGCTAGATCCCCAAGACGCGCGGCAACTGGCGTGAGTTATCGTATTAGTCGACAATTGCTGTAACCTATTGGGAATATCTGCATTCGTACTCGTTCTTCCCCAACCGATTAACGTCGCCGCAACCGCTTCAGTATTAGCGGTGTTTAGTTCGACAGGACCTACTGTGGTGGAGTAAGTTAAGGCGTCGGACAGTAATATAGCAGCGATATCGTTTGCTATGGTGGTAGTATCGTAATCAGCATGAATGGTCAGTTTACTGGAGGAGTGGGTGATTCCTCCTGAACTCAATGTGTTAGCTCCAACCACAACGATGGTATTCTGAGTAGAACGACTATATTTTGAAAAGGCTTAATAAGTCTTAATTGATAAATTGAATATTCAACGAGATATTTACCCGATTAAACAATGAGCTGCTGTGAGAATCCATAAGCTATTTAAAACAGTGCCTCCGCAAAAATGACGGTTGGCCGATGATCTCAGTGAAACCATAAATTTAAAATCTCCATCAGCAGCGTCACTTCCACCAACAACTCTCCAACTGCCATCTGGATCGATTCTAGGATCAACCGTTGGGATGGTGGGAAGAGCTTTGAAACATGGAACTTGCTTAAAGTTGAAGACTAGTACTACGAATACATACCGTAAGCGAAACTAACAGCACAAAAAGCTATTGCGAGCTTGAACATCTTCAGTGGATGCATCTACAATCGCATTTAATTCTATGTATCTACCTATATAATATAGGCTTATCTAGATAGTCAGTTTTGTATTGGGCAATAATGAAGGTTCAAGTCATCATTGCATTGTTAATTTATAAAATTATTGCTATTGTTTTTGTGAGGAAGCGATAAGATGTATTTTTCAACGAATCTTATTAAAAATGCAGAATACTTAGAAATTTTTAATAAAAAATTAATTAATAACAAAAACGGATTTAGAAAAAGTAGGGTACTCAGGATAATAACTTCGCCATTAGACATATACAAAACTTTGACATATTATAAAAAGGCATAGTTGGCGTCCAAACTATTTTTTCTCAAAGGGATTAATTCCGCATGTATTGACTCCAATTCGATTTGAGAGTGCTTAAGCTCCCTTAATGAGGTGGGGACCCAAAGGACAACACTTTTGGCCTAAGTGCCCAGCTGTAAGTACATAAAAGATGATACGGCAAATGAAATTCTCGGTCGGGGCTGTTTATGGGCGCAGGTTCTATCTACGTCATTACAAAATCGCAAACCTCATCAACGAATGGATACACAATACGCCAAAGAGTGAAGGCAAAAGCCACTAGAGCAAAGACAAATGAAACAGATTGCAGATTCTGTCAAGATAAAGAAGGAACCCCATTCAATAACTTCTAACTTCTGGGCAGAATTTTTAAAATGATAAGTCTTATTACGAAGGTAGATTTAGAATGCCTCTTTTAGAATAAAGAAGCTCACAATAGATCAGATTACATGAGTCTAATCTAATAAAATCATTGATGAAGTTGATATGGGGTTCTTGTTAATACATATTACTCAAAAAAAGTTTTCTGATTTTGTCTTCTGAATTATGTTTTCGTAGCTCTTCGCTCTTGGATTCTCCGAGGCAGCTAGTAGAAATATTGTCAATGTTAAGCAGAAACCCATAACATGGACTGGGGTTTCCTCTACTATATTGTAGGAAGAGCTTCTGACGATCCCTATTCCGATTAGTTTATCTGTCGGCTTATTCCTTTTATGCCTTTTATGGTTAGATGACCTTGTGCTGTCTCAAAGCAGTTAGAAGTGAATACTTGCGGAATTAAATGCCTTTTTCACCGCTTCTGTGTTATTACAACTAAGTTAAATTTGATTTATAAAATACTATTAGATTATATATAACAATATCTATTTTGGTACAATTTCCCGTCTTAACTTTTTAATATATACGGAGATTTCCGCGTTGTCAATATGAAAAAGCCACATCACTATGTCATCTTGGGGTATTTTATAATCTTCAAGAAATTATTTTAGTGGGAACTAAGTTAACTGTTACTTGCGAGAATAAATTATACAAGTAATTCATGCAGCGTGTACATACATACTGTTACACTTTGCATTGAATCGAAAATGACATTGATTTCCATAATTTATTTCGCTTTTTTTAATCATAGATAACATAAACGTTAGTTTGAAGACAATTTTAAATTTATTCTCTTTACTTTTAATCTGGCAATTGCAATTACGACTTTAGAAAAACCGTTACGTTACTTAGCGGTTCCTTTTCGCGCGGGAATATTTAACTTACGCGCCACGAAATTTAAACTCTGTTGTTTTGAATTCATTCATTTACGCGCCAAACTCTCAGACGCTTCGTTTTTTATGATCCTTTGTGCATTTCTTGACTTTGCTATTGGTTCATCCTTTTTTTTCTACTACCTACCGAGCCTTTATAAGGGCTTTGCACGCTACGCGCGCTCTCTGTTCCCTTCAGTTAATTTGCCGTTGTGACGGACTCGTTTTAACTCGAAACACAGAAACCACGTGCTGTCCATTCGGCATAGACAGAAGCTTCGAAGCCCCTTGCCAGCTAAGTAATCCTATTTAAAACGTATCTATCGCTTTCTTTTATTTTATTGCATTACTGTTGCTATTTATTCTTTTAACTTGTAGTTGCCAGTAACTTTGCTCTCCCTATATAGCAGTTATTTACTATTAACTTAGAGAAACGGATTAATTGCGTCACTTTTAAATTAATCTCAGGAATTCGGCTACCACGTGCTATTCCTTCTTTTTGCCTTAATTTTAATATCAGCATCCAGCAACCACGTGCTGTTTTTTTTTACATTAATCTTAATATCAGAAGTCAGCAACGACGTGGCCAGTTTTTTTATTTTTTGTTTTTATTTTATCATTACAATAAAGTTATCGTTACGTTTTGGATCTTTCTTTTTTTATTATTAATCATTACAGCGATTCCAAGCGTCATACTCGTGTGTACCGCTTTTCTTACTAAGTTGCATCAGGTGGAGCACACACTGCGTCTGCACGCCACGCACACCTGATCGTAACAATACTACATATTTGTTTTGGATGTACTTGTTTTGAGAATAAGGATGATATAAAATGGGTTGCTTCAGAAAATAAGTAAAGGTTGTAATCATGAGTGTTTTATTTATTTAGACATATATACTACATTTTGTCTTTGCATTAGTTTTATGAAATGTTGTTGTGGATCCAGCTGATATAAGCAGATACTCTAGCATAGACATCAGGCGTTCCTTGACCACAGGGTATTCCAAATGATACTATTCCAAGTTGAGCGTTGTTACTAGCTTGGATGAGAGGACCACCTGAATCTCCATTGCACGCTCCTTGTCCGGACCTGGTCAAGGCGCAGATCTGGTTACTGTTGACCATACTTCCCCAAGAGTTTCTACATTGAGCATCCGTAATGGTATTTGTGTTCAGATGTTGGAGGCTATTGGGAATAGACCCTCCCGCACTGGTTCTACCCCAACCGATGAGTACCGCAGAGACGGCTCCGGTGTTGGCAGTATTTAGAGAAACCGCGCTTACGACTGATGAGTAACTGATTGTGCTAGATAGCTGAATGACACCAACATCGTTTTCTACTGTCTGACTGTTGTAACCGCTGTGGGCAACCAGTCGGCTGGCTCTGTGACTTGCTCCTCCAGAATTTAAAGTGTTGGTTCCCACGACGGCGTTTACACTAGAAGCGCTGGAACTGAACGACAATGGCGAGTGAATGAAAAACTTTTGGTGTTTAAATAAAGACTGTGCTTACCCATAGATGCAATGAGCAGCTGTGAGGACCCATCGTGTGTTTAAGATGCTACCGCCGCAGAAGTGACTATTCGACGATGATCTTAAGGATACCACAAAAGGATAGCTTCCAGCAGGTGCTGCTGACCCACCAACGACTCTCCAGTCACCTAGTAAATCTATTCTCTTGTCGACTGCTGGAACCGCTGGGAGGAAATGCAAAATTTAGTATTTAAATTTAAATACACATAATCTGATCCAACGGATCGATTCACATTGAGTTGGAAATGGATAGCTAATGGTAACATATTTATCCCATATGTATGTCCATTAAACTCAACTCAAAGAAAGAGAAGTTTGCATGTATTTACCTGTAGTGAAGGCTACAAGAGCACAGAGCACTGCAAACTTGATCATTTTGGCTTGGTTATGGAATGGTATTTGCTACCGATCTGTTTTATATGCACAACTAATCTATATTTTTTAAAAGTTCATTTTTCATAATTACATATCCTTTGGAATCGAGCTCATTGTTGTTTATTTTTCTTTATGCAGCACAATAGAAGTGCTATTAGATCAATCATTCTAGTCAAAAGTGAAATGATATTTCAGTATTAATTAATCAAATTTAACGTATACATACTTAATGCTAAAGAAAATATTTTAGATTTGTTGATAAATGGCTCATTAATGATATGCAATACACCATAAACTAACACATAGTGCTTACAATTTTGTTATTATGATTTTATGAAGCCCGCTCAAACACCACAATTTTCATAAACACCCTTTAGTTGGTGAAAATAGTTCTACTATTTCTTATGACACCATTTTTTTTTTTTTTTAATTAAACACTAATTTATTATTTTACTATTCAAATAGTTTTGCGAATACGTTGTGTGAAGCATATTTGTTTTACGTTTAAAGCAAATAATTGTTTGAATTAACATATATAATACAACTAAAATATACATTTTCTTCCAACGAGGTTACTGTTCCCGAATAAAATTCAAATGTGTTGATTTAAACCAAAACTAGTTGAATGAATGCAAAAAATTCAAAATAATAATTTTTGTTGTGCCGACACTTTCATTTTTAGCAGTGCACACTTTTGTAAGTGATACCGCTTCCGACATTATTAACATTATCTTACGTTATTTACTATTTAGTAAAACCTTGTGATAATATGTGGATTTATATTGAACAGATATCTTTTCACAGCAATTACAATGACATGCAATAAACACAGTGTATTTAATAGTTGCTACATCTGCCCTCCAAATCAATAATAAATCCTATGCTTTAATCTAATGCATTTAAATAATCGCACTTGAGATAAATTTTACGAGGTTAGTGGAAGTTGTGACTTGAAGTTTTATAGAAAGAAAGTAATTATTAAGTTATCTTTGGAGGAATGTGGTTCGAAAATAAAACGTATTTAATATTGTAATAACTTTAAATCGATAATTTTTTGTCGACATGCTTAGTCGATTGTTATTCTTATCTTAAAATAATCCACTTACTTATATTTAGTATAAATTAGTAGTCTATGAAAAATTACGGCAATATTATTAGACAGTGTATTTTTAGAGGATTGATAAAGAAAATAGGAACTTCACTCCATTATTCTATTTCTTTTTCAATCAGTATGAAATTGGTTACACACATTATTGGTAAGTACATAATGAGCAAACATTTTTAAAATGTATTCATTCTCACATTTATTTAGATTTTTTTAACTATATAATCCCGACAGTCTAAATGATAGTCACACCTGAAGCAAAACCATTGTTTTAGTTGAAAGGATAATGTACTTCTTGTTTCCTAGCTTCCTGAATATAAAGGTTGAATTACTTGTACGTACTAATTCTGGTTTCCTAGCTTCCTGAATATAAAGGTTGAATTACTTGTACGTACTAGATTAAAGGCGTTTAACTTTAGTTTTAATTGATTTTTTTTCGAATTTTAGAGAAACATTAAACGGAACACAGTTAACTCGTTCTCAAGGATGCACTCAAGAAAAATTTATGCTAAAAATGGTTCCGTATAGTTTTGATTTTGGTTTAGAAATAATCTTTCTCAGATCTTATGGGGAAAAGTTATATTTCTGCGATGAACTTAAATCGATAGTAATCTTTAATTATTTATTTTTGAGGGAATGTATCACAAATCATTCAATTAAAAACGAGAAACTTAACCGACTAAAAACAGTCGTCACTAATTTAATACATTTGTAGTATTAGTAATACCTAGAATCTGGATATTTAGGCAAATGCTTGTTAAATGCTTTTCTGCTTCTTTTAGTAATACCTAAGGATTTTCCCTTTTTCTATTCAAAAGTTTGCAGAGAAAAAAACTGCTTTTTTGTTTAGATTTGCCATATTCTGTTATCATGTGATGTTCATGTAATACAGGATGTCAATTAAAAGACGTTATACTGCTTGGCAGGTAATAGTTTAGATGAAAAAGGTTTTGCATTTATTTCTATCTATTAAAATTAAAATATGTAACAAAAGTAACCCTGAGTTTCCCCGTTGTGAAAACTCGCGATTGTGACGTTGACAGTGACACTTAAATTACTAATTCAAGTAAGCTTAGTTTTGCAATTGTCTTTTATGTCTTGTATTAAAAATCAAATTATATCTAAATCTGAAACTATTAAGGTTCAAACCACGCATTAATAATCTCATATCCGCTACTTCTAAGAAATTAGGCTTTATTAAGGGCGTATATATCAAAATATTTCATTTATTTAAATAAAATCATATCTTAAGTCGTAATCTCTTTCTTGCACATATAAATTTTGGCTTGTAGGTGTGGTACTTATTTTTTAAACACCAATTAGATCAAAAATATCTGTGTTTTCGATAACAAGCCGTTTTCCAATGAGGCCGTTTATTTAAAATGGTTTAAAATTCTACTGATAGTTATGTAGTTTATAGGTTTATTCGGAAGCCGTTCATTGAAAATATCTGTAGCTTCACGTACAGATTTATAGTACTCTTCACAAATTAAAACTAGTTCGGCTTTTTTAACCAAAGTTAGTTGCTACTGGACGGTGCATTTCTTAAAAAAGCAAATGTAATAAAGAAACGGAGGGAATTCTCACAACTCAGGAAATTAAAAATGGTAAGCTGTAAAATTACCACGTGTATTAAACAGAACTTCATCCTAGTGTGCCTTATAGTATAAGAAGTCATGTCATTTCTTTATTCATATTACTCAGCCGAAATTAAACCTCAAATTGGCATACAAAGAGGCGTAGATAATTTTGTTCCATCTGTTTTTCTGTTTTTAACTTTTTACCATTCATTTATTAGGCGTTTATAATTTTTTATTGTAAATTTTGCTTTCATTTGACTTTATTCGTTTCATTCATTATTCATGAATAATTAAATAATATAAATAAAATAATAAATAAAAATGCAGTGTTTTTGTACTTACCAGCCTTATTTCTAGTACTTTATCGTGGATTTGAAATAAAAAATTTATACTTTGAGAGAGAGTTTTTGAATATTCATTTATTTACTTTATCAAGAAGAACATTATCAAAATCTGAACACAGCAGACATGAAATTTGTGATCGTTTATGAAAAAAGTATTCCTAAATACATTTTCCAAATTTAATTCAATATGAAAGAAATTGTTAAAAACAGATCTTCATGTAGTTAGTTTAAATAAGTAGTAATGTTAAACATTTAAAAAATAAATATTACACAAAGGTTCATAGAAAATTAAATTTTTTTTTTTATAGTAGCAGGCCGTGACTTTATAATTGATTGCATTTTTTAATTCTAAACAACTAATTTTAATCATATTTTGCTGTATTCTTCGAAATGAGGGTCATTATTCTTAAACTATTTTCATATTTCCTGGTCTGGCCTGCAAGCTAATTGACTTTAAGACAATGTAAGTGTACCCAGTCTAGATGTCAAGCATGTACCAACGTTTGGCATTATTTGTTTTACAATTGCGCAACTACTAAAGAAAATTCTCATTTGTTGCACACATAGTGGACCATATATATATAACAGCTCTGCAGGCCTAGTGACCCTTGGCTCCGAGATCTTTCACTCTTCCTTTCCACCTTTCTCTATCTTTTGCCTCATTTTGCCAGTCCTTCACTCCCACTGTCCTCAAATCTTTTCTAGTCCCATCCAGCCATTTCATCCGCGGTCTTCCTCTTCTCCTTCTTCCTCCATCGCCACCCTTCAGCACTCGTTTAACCCATCTATCCTCTGTCACCCTGCCTATATGCCCCAGTCATCTTGCTCTCTGCATCCTAATTACTTGGGTAATACTTGACATCTTGTACATTTCTGTTATTTCTCTGTTTGTTCTTCTTCCGAAAATTTCGCGGTCCTTGACTCCTCCATATATCTTTCTGAGAATTCTACGCCCCCATATTTCTAATTTCTCTTGTTGTTTCTTATTCATAGTCCAAGTTTCGCAGGCGTATGTGACTGTAGGTCTTATTATTGTTTGATACACTCTTATTTTTGCTGTCCTCGATATATCTTTCGATTTGATCACTTTTACCAACATCCCTGCTGCCTTGCTTCCCTTTGCTATTCTTTTATCTATATCTTTTTCTTCATCTCCTTTATTAGTTAGTGTAACGCCCAAGTATTCCGTTTGCTCCACCTTTTCTATTTTATAGCTTCTATTTCCACAGCATTTTATTATCAAGTTTGTTTTGTCCATGTCTTTCATGACCATATATTTTGTCTTTTCCACATTGATTTCCAAGCCATATTCTCTTGCTTTTTCTTCCAGTAGCTTGCATGCATGCTGTAGTTCTTTCCTGGATCTTGCCATGACTACTATATCGTCCGCATATGCCAGATACTGGTGTTTGTAGCCGTATATTAAACCTTTGGTGTTTATCCCACTTTCCCTTAGGATGATTTCTTGGACTAGGTTTAAGAGCGTTGTGGATAATGGATCTCCTTGTCGTAACCCCTTCTTTACAGTGAATTCTCTCGATAACTCTCCTTCCAGTGCTACCTTATTCTGTGTGTTCTTCATTGTCATTTCTACCAGTCTTCTGAGTTTTTTTTTGGTATTCGGAGTTTTCGCAACGCATCGTACAACTTGCTTCTCTTGATGGTGTCGTATGCTTGCTTATAATCTATGAACAGCATGTGGAAGCTTAGATTTTGTTCGTAAGCATTCTCTTGGAGTTGTTTCATAATAAAAATTTGGTCTACTGTCGATCTTCCTGCTTTGAATCCTCCCTGGTATTCACATTTTCATGATGATACTTATCCAGTCGGCTTTTGATTATTTTCGCTGAGACTTTATATGTTACATCCAAGAGAGCTATGCCGCGATAATTCATACACTCTTCTTTGTTTCCCTTTTTAGTGGACCATACTGCATATAAAAATAGTTTGCTTGTTGTTCATTTTTCTTTTTAAAATCGATTTGTTTATAATCTACTTTGGAATATTATATTTAATATATTATTATATTATACATATGATATGCTTTCAAAATTGCTGGACTATCGTAATAAGCCGATTAAAATATTACATAGAAATTGAATCTATTTGAGAGGTGTAACAACGTATTGTCATTAATCAGCTTTATTCTCATTTTGCTTGTGATGTATTTGATGGTGTTAGCCAATACTGCCTGAAGCATAAACAGTACAATATGTACCCTATGTATATGTTCACCTTACGCATGTTCGGCGTTGTAATAAATGCAGATACTGCGGAATCATCTGTTTAAGTATAATATTTGTTAAGTGCTTACTCGCATTAGGTTGTATTATACGCTAAATCTATATGTATTAAATTTTTCTAAACATATCGACATTGAATGTTTACTGATAAGATATTATTAAATTCAGGATCTTTTTGTTATCGAATTAAGTAAACGCTACTTTACTTTTTAGAATTACAACTATAATCTGATTAATGATATTTTTATAAGCGACGAGATGAATGTGCCTAATAGGAACCGTATTGCTTTATCTGGTCATAATGGAATATGTTGTAACAACATGACTTTCAATGCCTATATCCGATCGAACGCCAAAGTCACAGCTTATCTTCTTTTATTCTAAAAACACTTGAAAGGTCGGCCTAAGGTCTAAGGTCATTAGAAATGCCCATGCCCGTTAAACTAAACTCTAAGCAACGATTTAAAGTACTGATTCCAAGTCAAAAAGCATGGGCTAAAAAGAGGATCCCTGGTGTGGTACACAGATTGAGTTTTTGGCCGAACTGCCGTCTCTAAATAGCTTTCCGAAAAAAGAAAAAAGATATATCGTCTATTTAATGCACTCGGACACTCTTCTACACTATGTGAAGTACTTTATCCTAATTTTCAGCAGATAGGTTAAACCCAAACATGCAAACAAACATGTACTGATCTTTTGCCCCCATCTGGTAACCCTATATGTTCTAGTTGTTTGGTTAGGTTTCGTTTTACAGATAATAATCACTCGATTCGATTCGAGAGAAAGTAGTTAGTAAATGTTCATATTGTTCTTTAGTAGTTTTTAGCAGTTGTTTTCTTTCGAATAATCAGTCATGTTTTAAAATAATCAAATCACTTATAAACACGGACGATATAAAGACAGACAGAATTTTCCTGACAAAGTGGAGTTTATCTTTTGGTGTATTTGATGACATCTGTTACTGTTTTTACCAGCTATAAATAATCTGCCTTAATTTTTTCGTTATTATAAATTTGCTATTGCTTATCATGGATATTATCGAATAACCAATTCCATACTTGATTATACGGAATTACGTACAACACTTCCCAACAATAATAACCGCAATTTACTTAACTTAAACTGCATCGTATCTATCAATCAGATAATGTACACTACACATATCTTCAATATATTAGCCGTTCAATTACCCGCGCAGTTATCAGATCCAATTAAGCCAGTCATCAGAATCTGATTTAATATAAATCACTGTAATTTGCACAGGCAACTAGGAGGCGCAGGGAACTTCCGTTTCAATTTTTGTTAGGTATTAACTAACGCATACATATTTAATGGGAATTACGCTAGAGGAACGTTGCCGTTTCCTCAGATTCCCCTTGTGCTTACCTGTCAAATGCATTGTAATTGTAGACATACCAGGAATACCACGGTACGCTTAATTAGGAGCAGTTAATGGGAGGCGCAAGGTCGCGTCGAGTTGCTGGCAGCCACATTGTGAGGGAGGAAGTGATCGAATAAAGTTATTATAGTCGCAGCTGTTAAGACAGTAATTCGATGCAACGGAGCAAGGGAATATTTCTGCGAGGTATTTCGTGTTAAATATCTAACGTGGTTGCTTTTGGTATGGCAGATTACATTTACCTTTGATTGTGAGACATAGAATATATGTGTTAAGTTAATTGAAGTGAGTAGAAAATATATGCATTAATAAACCCTGGTTATCCTTTTATTTAAAAAAAAAATTAGTGTTTTCTTTCCTACAAATTTCTTCAAAACTTTGAAACGAAGAGAGGTGAGGTATACTTTGAGTTACTTTTCAATGAAATTAAACGCTAAATTGGGCATTTAGCTTGCGATTTTCGGATCTGAAGTTGTAAGAATAAGAATAATTTATTATTTTGATTAATTGAATTAAGCATAAAGACATTGTCAGTATATCTGTAATATAATATGCTTATATAATACAACTACTTAATTAAAAAATAATTAATGAATAAAAAAACTCTATTTTAGATGCATTATTTGGTAGTGTTTCGAGATTTTTCTTCTCGAAGGTGCGCTTACAAAATTTGATGCCATAATAAATTGCTGAAAATCTGAACTTGTTTATCCTTTGGTAGAGTATCGTGGAGTTACGCTTATGCCGAGTATCATAGGTGTGGAAAGCATTTGACAAGCATATTGCCACGGAAAGTTCCACTACATAGAAATAAATAGATGTAAGAGATAATCTATTGTATCAAGGGGTCGGAGCTGGTATGCCGGAACCTCCTAATGCCAATCCCAAGATTATGATAAATAACACTCAACACTTTATCATTAAAGATTTATCCCCAATAGAACACAAACGTTTAATATCCTACCTTAAGTGACGAGAAAACTGTAATGAGTGGAAAGCAGCAATTAGGTGAGGTATTGAAAGACATATCGGAGCTACAAAAAGTAAAGTACAACACAGAACTGCAGAACATGTCGCAGAAAAAACAATCTTATACATAGTAGCCACTATGTTAGTCTGTGTATACGTTGTAGTCAAGCGAATTGAAAATAAGGCGTCAGAAAGTGTCTGTGCGTTACAGCAAAGAGAAAGTAGATTTAAAAACATATGAGGGGAAGGTACTTTTGTTCTTCCGGATGGAAGATGTTGTAAAGTCAACCTAAAACAGGCTACTAGTTAAAATATCCCCTAAACAAGATGTTGCTTCCATATCTTAGAGTATCTTTGTTATAGTGTGGGAATTCACATATTACTAATATTCACATATTTATTACATAACATATTCCGCTTAATCTAATTAAATAATTTTGTATAAATTATTATAAAGGAAGTTATGCAAATATATAAATATTCTAATTTAATAAATATTATGAGTATAAATTAAAGCTATAATTATTTCTGGTATATCCAGAGTCAGCATGTATCTAGTTCTTATTTGTTTTTTTTTTCAATGTTTTATGTATTTACGTGCCCCAATGCTGAGCGTCTACACTTTCAAAAAGGCAGGAAAGAGAGCAGGTACCGTCAGCCTGCTCATTTACGCCATCTGAACTGAGTAGGTTGGAGAGGAGCAGTGCTAAGCCAGCAGGACAATCCAAACGTTTACTGCGTATACCTGAAAAGGAATGGTGTTGCGGCCACAACACTGTCTGTCGATATGCGGCTTGAACGTTATATCCGGCTGGCTCCGGCTCTGAAGAGAATAAAGAATAGGCACCTGTCCAGAAACTTAGTCTAAATGGGACGAAGATGGGCAACGTACGCCATAAAAGGAAAACAACGGGAAGTGGATAGTATCAATAGAGATAGGAATTGAACACCAACTGCCTTCGTGCGATTCGAGCAAAAGAATATCGCCAGCAAGAGGGGAGAAGCGACGCTTGGGGAACATCATGGAAAGCAATGTTAATATTTTGTTGTTTCACTTTATAAACATTTAAAAAACTAAACTTTCAATAATTTGGCAAATTTTAATCTTTGTAATTCTACTCTGTAATTTTAAATCTACGACTTAACATACTCCTATTTACTTTGTACATATTTTAAAAAAACTTTAATTAGGTGATTTTAAGATTTTAGATAAGTAAAGTAATTCATTTCTTTTTGGTTAGTTACTTATTGTTGGCTAGTTAGTTGAGTAAAGAAACGCAACTGTTGATTGGGCAATCAAAGTTACTTTAGGACCTAAGTAAGTAATTAAGTTAGATTTAAGTAAATAGTGAAACTTTGGTGGTTACACCCTAGTTTAGTTTTCAAATCTGCTGGAGCATATTTTTTGGGAAGAGGGGGTAATGCCACGGAAAGTTCCACTACATAGAAATAAATAGATGTAAGAGATAATGTATTGTATCAAGAGATCGGAGCTGGCATGCCGGAACCTCGTCAGCACTTTGCAGGACATCGGCTGGTGCGGGGATTGAAGGCGAGGTATTGGCATCCTGGTGCTGATCACGGTAGAAGGTGGTACTAAATAAATAAGATAATGTAAGTGGTGTTTTTTTTGGAGACCGAACCCTGACCTAACTGTTTCGGTAAGTACCCTTAAATTATCTTAAGTGAGTTGCGTAAGCTGCTCCCCCCCTCCCCCCGACACGCAAGGCGAAGGGTACGTGACAATATATTGATTTTTGAATAGTTGTCTGTTACAATTCAGTAACAGATCTTGTTGATTATACAGAATTCTCTTATTATTAATATATGGTAATTTTTTCGTAGGGATAAGTTCAGCATATCAATCAACACTAAAATTTATTTTGACAAATACTTATCACATGATTACCAGTAAATATGGAGGAAAATTTAAAAAAATTTGCCATGAATCGGCAAATTCACTATTTGCCGAATGAACGGTTAAAACGACACGATATCCAAAAAAGTTGCTCAGAATTCAATTTAGAAGCCATCTGCAAATTTGTATAAATCTATGTATAAAAATTTTCTAATACTTTTGATGGGCCCAATAATCTTGCAAGGCGTAAATTCATTGTCAAAACAAGAAATTATAATTTCCTTGAGGTAGCTCAGAATCTATTTAGGCGAGGTTTTTTTTTCAGTTCTTTTAATGAAAGGCTAACCTTTCAAAGATCGCATACTTGATTCCCATTGCGGTAGGGCAGTAGTAAAGGATGTGCGCAATTGTCTCTTTGTTTAGGAAAGGAGGTAGTGATGTATGCATTGCTCATTGGTCGAGTACACATCATGTCCGACGGCATTCCTGGCATACTGTTGGAAATAATCGATTCTAGTAGTTAGTTGGCCGCACAGATATGAGTATGTTGCCATTATTTTAAATCAATCAAATCATCTAAGAGTAATTACATTTCTAGCATAAGAAAATATTTGTAATGATTGAAGTTTTCTCACAAAATTTTTCTTACGTTGTTGCCCAACATTAAATAAGGAATAGCATTCTATTGCCTGTAGTGCGACATCTATTTTAAAACTCATTTAATTTTTCATATCACAAAACTCCGGCTTCGGTTGGAAAACGTCGCCCTCTTAATAAGAAACACAACAAACGACCCGTTGAGTTAATATTCCAGTGCATAAATCTAATCTCAATTTGCATTCGCGGAAACTCGTTTAAATCTAATAAAAATGTTTCATACCGGCGGAGATAAGGAAAGCTCTTAACTAAGAAATATCGTCCGTCCGGACAGCATACGTCCGTCCACAACCCCAGTTAGGCGCTCGCTTTTTTCTTTAAGCGGATCGCGACCGAAATACCTTCTGCGGCCTTTCAACCGTAATATATTTTTATCTCCTAAAACAATTTCCGTTTTTCTTTCCGCGTAATACGTATACAATAAATAAGTTTTATTATAGTCGCGGCCTACTGCATATATCTATATATATCTACAGCATGAAATGAAGGTAGAGGGTGGCTGAGAACGTGAATGAAATACGTCCAGAATACATGAAACGAAACTAACTGCTCGTATGTATGTATGTAACGTTGACCTGGGCATCGGCTTGGTAGGAAAGGTCGGTTTGTCCGATGGAAAGCGCGTAGCTAACTGACGTTTGAGTTATTTCTTTGGTTGGGTACTTTGTGAGGTCATAATTCATTTTCATAAATACATTTCACAGGTCGCTGCAAGCTGATTTATTACAACGCGGTACGATAATATGCGAAGGGTGGACAAAAGACGCAGAACGGGGTAAAAAATTGTTCAACAGAAGCGTTGCCGTGAGGGTGTGGATAACAAGAGCGCAGGTATGGTATAATTTACAACTGGGAGGTAAGGATAAAATATAAATAAAACATTAAAACAACGATATTTTCATTCTATCCGGGACTGTAAATAACAATCCTACCGACTGCGCCTCTATATACTACTGGATCGAAAATTACTGTATACCTGGTAAATTTTATAGCATAGATAAGCGTATATTATTGTTCCAGGCGATAATTTAGCCAACTTCTAGTAGAATTGTTGAACCGATCGAAAAAGTGTCCACCCTTTCCTGGTCTGACAAGCGAAGTGATAAGTTGATAAAATATTGCAGGCATGTAGAGCAGTACAAAATAATTGAACTGCATTTTTTTTTTAGCTGCGGATATTCACTTGTAGAAGACATTGTCAAAGATGTCTCTGGAACTAGAAGAGATATCCAACTGAACTGGAAAGGAAAATGTTCTTCTCGACAATAATGATTTTGTTAAGGACGCGGTATACCGTGCTTTGTCACTATAGCAATACATGGAGAACATGCCTAACAAATTTCATGCAGAAAAGCACAATGGAATATTAGTTGGTAGTAAATTGTAGCGCGAAACATAGCGAAAGGATTAGATAATGTCTTGGGCTAAGTTTGAATGAATGAAAATGCATTCTAGTTATGTTCTGCATGTAGAAAAAGGTGTATTTTTCTGACATTTTTAACTCAGAAACGTTGAAATGGTTGCATAAATTAGATGCCAAGTTAGCCAAGTGACACACTATCGCAGTTCAGCATATATTACAATATGTAATTTAATAGGAATAAATATGAGAAATGATATATGTATATAGAATAAGCATATCTTGATATTTTTGAGGCCAACATCATCCCTAGATCAACGGGCGGAACAGAGAAAACTACATACATATAATAGTACTCATAGCTGCGCATGGTCAACTAAAGGTATAACATGACATGTATTTTACATTTTCTGGTTTTGGGCAGATATAAGTTTTATTATATAGATATCTCTTTTTACATGTTTGTTTCAATTCTGCGTTTAGGCAGGCATACGTAATTGTTTCGGTGTTTCTACGGAACTCGGTATTCGTAACACGAGCAAGAGCTCGGACAGATGTTCATGTTTTTTGCTTTTTCGCAGACGGTCGATCGTGTGGTGGTAGACGTTTTTTGTAACAATTTGAAAGTTATATATTAGTGTTTTATTTTATTTATATTAGATAGCTGTAAAAATACATCGGATAGGTATCCTGGAGTTACGTATTACATACCTACATACATCATTTAGAGATATGACAACGTCGACTAAACTGGCGGCGTACTCCACGCGATTCTGAAGTGACATTCAGTACAACTCAGTATTGGAATGCCGTTGCGAGTACATACATTGTTGATGCACCTAAGCTTTCTTTATAACTTTGTAGCCGACAAATCTTATGCCTAATTTTTTTTTCTAGTTTGGTTGTTTTTTTTTTTATAATACTTGAACGTATTTTATTTTCTCTTGTAGAGTTTATGTCATGGACAACAGAACCAGGATAAAATTAAAAGACATTTTTCAGCAACAATTAGATAAAAATAATTCTGACACACATGTTCTCCACATATAATTGTGATAGCAATTTACAATATAACTGAAAGATAAATCTTCTCATACGTGTGTAATATAAACAATCGGTAAGTCCTAATTCCCTTAAGATTATATATTTCGCTGAATTCCAGTCACAACTGCTATATGGAATTCTTCTTTGGGGCTCCAGCTCGTCAGCCAATGAAGTTTTCATTAAACAGAAAGCAGCAATAAGCTGTATTGCCGGCATTAATCAATTAACATCCTATAGAAATCATTTCATCTCATTGAAGATATTAAGTTTATTGGAATTGTATATTTTAGAAGCCGCTATTTACATTCATAAACATAAACATAAAATTTTAGTTGCTAATAATCCATAGCATTCTTACAGTATAAGAGATCCCAAACTGCACTTAATGAAGCACAATTTAACATTAACAGCTGATTGTATTGATATCCTTGGAATAAAAATTTACAACCAACTTCCTGATGGTTGGAAGGAATATAATACATATAAATTTAAGAAAACCTTGGTTGTTAACTAAGTGTTTTTATTCAATTAATGAGTACTTGGATTACTGTTTTTGAACTACATTTATTTTAATTTCTGTCATTCCAATTTTTACTTTAGTTCTTTTGTATATTTATTTCCATTTTCTCTTGTAATCTCATGTACTACATTGTTTATTTGTATTTTGCTATTTTGTATTCCCCTTCCCGCCTTTTCCTTTTGACCTATTTCAAACTTTAGTCTATGAAATAAAGTTTATTATTATTATTACTATTATATATTTCTAAATAATTATATCAAAAGTATTAATACCAAAATAGTTTCTAGTAAATAATATGTTTGTTGTTTTACTTCATGGTTAGGATATAAAAGGATTTAACTATAGTAGTTCAGTGCCTTTCATATAATTAATGTTACTTTCTGAATTTCTTCATACACTGTTTATTATGTCTACAAAAAGAAAATGCATTTGCGGTTTTTACACTTAAATATGATCTGCGCAGAAACATGTCCTATTGTTTATTCTCCACCATCTCCAACCATCCTGCTAGTGGACTTGCCTAGCTACTTATTCACTCCTCTTGATACTAATGATTCTATTCTGTTTATCATCTCATGGATCTTCTGCCACTTATAGGGAGAACATGCACTTGACCAGATTATATGGAATGATCACTGTACTCGTGTGCACATCTCTGGCAAAACGTCTAGCATAATATTTAAAACATCCGTGAACAGTAAGTGCTTATAAGCCCTATAAGAAAGTATCCGATCTCAAGATGTCTTTAATAAGTCTTCTTGTCCATTGGACCTTCTGTCTTTCGTTATTCCATTGTTTCTGTCAGATCCCAAAGGTGTTTTTTTCTGGCCTCCTCAATGCCAATTTTAAAACCTAAATCAAAAGAATTTAGACCCCTTCCAACTTTGGATCTACCCTTTGGGTGCGGTATTATAATTTCCGTCCCTGAGTTTGGCACAAAATCGTCCGTTATACAGAGTTTCCACGAAACGGGCTCTCCGTTATAGGAGGTTACAGTGTACAAACCATAAAAGCAGTACCAGATTCATTGCGATTTTAAGATTAATGATTCGCCCCAATTCAGGAATGAGTTACAACTAATACAATATCTGCTGGTATCCCGCTTGGCCAGGTTCGCCGTTAAGATCGCAGACCGCATAGCTCCGTTTATATCACTAATAGTTCTCCCGCTCCTCAGCGCCATTCATTCCGTTACGCTCACTTAAATTTTAATGCGGGGACACACAGATGTTAAGTACTACGTGGAAATAATATTCGTTCGCCCGCCGAGTTCGAGCCAACTTCGGAAATTAAATTTTAAACATTGCCACGCACGTCCTCGTATTTTTGGCCCCCGTAATTGGCCGAGCTGCCGCTACCCCGTCGACCAGATACATTCGCAGGAGCGGAGCGAATCTTTCCCGAGTAGGAAGTCGACGGCGCGCCCGGGAAACATCTGTTATCTCGACGATGCGACCGCGTAAAGGGATTTAAAACGCCATTTATTTGGTCTATTTCCGTTCGGTAGAATTCATGGTGGATGAGGTGGAGGCGCGGGTAGACCTAATGATCTATGAACAACTGGAATATTTGGTTAAATTTCACCTAAAATTAGATTTAACATATTGCCGATAAAAATAACTTATATCTACTACACTGTATCTATTATTGAGCTGGATCATACACTTCACAATCGTGCTGTATATTCTCGAGAGTCTGACATACACAGGGAACACCAATATATTTTGACAACAATAAAATACAACAACATTGGGGGTTATGATGTATCTTTTCTGTCACAATAATTTTGACGTTAAGATAGTTTTTAACAGGTCTTTCTATGGTTATAGTACGGAAGAAGTATGTTAAGGTCGACGTTGTCGTAACAGAAAAGTCAAAAGATAAATTATAACCCTATTTTGTTGTTTTTCACAATTTTAAACTTTATTTATTGCTAAACCAAAATTCTTCATTCGTAAATAGAATTTTAAAACGTGTAAACAAAAAACGAATGAAAAAAAATAAAATTCTATACAAAATTAAAACAATATTTGAAGGGTAAATTTATTTTATTCATTCAGTTATTTATCCATTTCATAATATAGACAAAGAAATAAACGAACAACCCAGATTCTACTAATATATGTACGGTTGCGGAATCAAAAAGTGAGTACAACTCTTTAGGCTACGTTTTGCAATATTTTAATTTCGTAAATCACTCTTTTGTTAAGTCAGTTTTGATTTCTCTCCCATGTCATTTTATATATACATGATTTTTTAAACTACGTCAGTTCAATTGTAAGACCAAGTGAAATCATTAAACCAGAAGTTATTTATTTAAACAGAAAGCTATAATCTATATTTTTAATAAAACTATAATGCATGTGATATTTGAAATTAGCTAAATAGCTAATTTTAAATTAATATAGCTTAAAATAGCTGCATATCTAGTTAATACGCTTTCCAAACGATTAGATATTGAATTTATACATGGACGAATATATTCTGGAAGAAGTTCATTCCAAATTTCTTCAATCTTGCCTCCTAACTCGTGGGTATTTAAAGGTCTAAACTTTATCGTGTAAATTTTCTGCATAATATAACCCGACACATTCTCCATTGGCCTTAAGTCCGGGCTTTTAGGAGGCTACGGCAAACTCTCCTTATTATTTTCCCGAAACCAATTTTACATTGCTATAGATGTATGAAGGAGGAAATTATCATCTTAATAAATAACATTTCTATAAGGAAATATAATTTTAGCTGACGGCAGGAAAACGTTTCCTAAGATAGTAATGCATGCATCGCTATTAAATCTATTCTCAATTCTCCAGCAGGTTCCTGGCACTTGCACACGAATCCACAGTCACACATTTACAGTGAATCTTCTGCTGTTACAGGTTTTTTATATGTCTGTAAGGCTCTTGGAACACCCCTACACTTAGTAGTGAAGGGGGCGGCCCATGCGGCAATGTACAGAGTTCTCTTTGCAATATAAATTTTGTTAGCAGTTAATAAAATACCGTACTGCATTTTAAATTCAAATTTATTGCATATTTTCTAAATTAGATAACAGGAAAAGGAACATGGTTGATTTGCAAACTTCTTACTGGGACTGTTTGCCAAAGCAAGAAATAAAATTTAGTAAAATAATTAGAGGACGTTTCAGATCTAATGGTATAAACACAACATAGGTAGTTTACAGTTTACATAACCACAGTCTGAAGTTCTCAGGTAGAGTTGTAGTGGCGAAATGGCGCAAGCTACCATTAAGTCCGATTTGTATTCATTCTGGATGCACCGCAATAACAGACGATCTGATTTCAAATTGCACGAGATCCAATTTTAACAAGGGAGGATAATGAGGACGGAACGGTGATCGCGATTATTCAAATTGCACAGTTTGTTAATAAATTGCTACGGCATGTTTCTCCCCACGGGCGGCAAAAATTCTTTAATATTCAGCTCGAATTTCCACTCTGTGCCCGAATACCTGTGCGCGCGATACTGCGACAATAGCAAACAGAGATGGTGGGGCTATTTTCGCTACGCAAATAAACCAGACTGTTTTTCAGTAGTCCTTTCAAGTACAGCGGCGGATAAGAATACCCGGACAACAAAAATACGGCACCATTTGCACTTACTTATTGTTTATTGTAATTTTATTTGTGGAAGTCGTATTTGTGATTGATAGGATCAAAGAAGAAGTTACAATGAAATTGTATTGGGAATACGCAGATAAATTCAGAAAGAAACTACTTTAAAGAGCAATAGATGAACAAATCATGGTGAATATCTCGAAAACGCCCGGCAATGGGTGTATCAATCCTTAATATTTATCGACGCATAATTCGTTTTTGCATCGAATGCTATAATTAGAAATATAATGTTACATTTTTTCTAAGGTTAGAGGTGTTGAAGTTGACGATCGATTTATAAACACCCTCTATAAAATTTAATGGTTTTTTTTTGACAGTATTTAATAAGCACGATTATTTTTCTTATGTCGTAACAAAACCAGATCATTATCACTAATGGCTTATAAAATACAAGGTGATATAGAAGGAGACACAAATGTAAAATTTTTGACAGAATCGTAAACATCTTAAAAACGATTCAATTTAAAGATTTGAGTGAAATTGTATTCAAATAATCTGTAGAATTTATGGAGATGAGAAGAAGCACACGATTTATTTTTAAATTGCTATCGACTTTCGGTATAATGGAACGTTTGCGGAAGTTAAAAATATTTCTCGAGGATTCTTCGGGTAGAGGTTTGTTATTAAATTTTTTGTCGCATGAATCTAGCTGGAATAGATCACGAGAAAAGGTAGTGAACGAGTGGTCTGAAACACCCAGTACATATTTCTATTGACCTGTCAAATGCATTTGATGTTATCAGTCACTGTCTATTGTTCGATGTTGTAAATGGTTGTGGCATTAGAGGAGGATGTCGCAATTTCTGGCAAAATTACTTATCTGGAAGGAAACTTAAATTGTGTGTGGATTTGAATCAATTCATCTTCATTATGAAGTACCCCAAGGTAGTATCCTATTGGTTACGTCAAATTTGTTTTTCTAATCTTGGTGATTTCACTATTTCCATTTGTACATTTGTTCAGAACCTAGAGTTTTAGAACGATTTACTAACTCAGTTTACATGGTTTTATAGTTAAACAGAGAGATAATTATAGGTTAAGTCGACTATTTACTTGTTAAAGAGTTGATTTTACTGTTTTTTCTTAAACCACCATTAACAATTGTGTTTATGCATTATTGCTGAAGAATTTTTAATTTAATATAAACTGTTTAATTCATCTGATTTTATTTGTGGTTTCCTTGAAAATATCCATCACTTTATTACATATTTCTCCCATTTTTCGACAAACACAAGATTTGCCGGTAAACAATTACGTTTAATTTAACCAACAAGTTATTTTAATAAATTTATTCAAGGTAAGTAGCGCTATCGCTTATCGTTCAATCGAACCCCAAAAACGCTCTGAGATTGGGATTCTATTTATTTGAATCAAGAGCTTTTTAGTTTTATTTCACCGGAATTTGAAACTTTTTAATAATATGATTATTTTATTTTTTATTACGATATGTACATATGAAAATGTAATTATTTTTTATATATTAATTACATTGTTATTGTAACAACTAATGATAAAACTTATTTACCATACATGCATATTATACACGAAACTTTCAATAAATTTAAAAATTTAGCGCTTAATAAAAAATTAAAAACAAAGTTTAATAAAACTGGAATTATGCGGTTGAATTTTGTTGATGTACCACCATTTAATTTATCATAAATCTTTGTAGTTAACCAAATTTTCAACTAATAACTACTAGTTGAGTAGATGCACCTACAAATTGCAAAATGTAGTTTATAGTGGCAGTTGGTAATTTTTGGAACTAATGTAATTGAGAAAAAGTAATTACGAAAACAACTACCAACTAGTAGTTGTAACTGTAGTTACCAAAACATAACTACAAATATATATGCTTTAATATACTTTATTTTCTAAGTTTATGATGTTGATTATTACAAATCCTAATGTATTAGCAAAGGAACCGTCTAGAACAAAAACTAGAGGCAGTATCAATTTCTGTTCGATTATAATCGCATAGCTTTTATTTTAGATCCCATTGTCAACGCAAAATCCAGTACAGGCTGCCTGCACACTTTTGCAGTTATGCCTCTCTTCATGCACATTTCGCGAACGGATCCGCTGTCAAAAATTTTTTCCTCTTTTGTCTGTCAATAACCGAACTACGCATCGTTCCACAGAGCAACCCAGCCATTTCCAATCAACGGATACAAAGAAACGCACGATTCCGGTTACGTGAACCGGTGCCGGTTTATCGTGTTGAATTTCAAAGCGGCGACCATTTGTAACGACGCCGAATCGATCAGTTCAATTCGTTCGGGTTTATTCCATTTCATTTTTCAGTTGAGAGCTCTTGCATTGGCCGCCTCAAGCGAACTATGATACCGGAAACGTCAGTTCCAGGCGATGTTGACGCATCTACTTTGTTTACTGCTATTTTAAATATGTATTTGTAACTGATTGTTGGTAAATTGTTGAAATAGCGGTCATCTTCTCGAGTAGAACATCTTGGACGACCTGGTACAGGTCTTCTACTGTAAATGCCTGTTTCCCTATATCTGGCTACGGCTCTAGAAACACTTGACTGATTGATGTTCATCAAATTAGCAACGTATGCTTGAGATCGTCCATCTTCGATTAAAGCAACTATAGCAGCCACTTGTTCTGAAGTTAAATTGCTCATTTTAGTTTTAAAAGCGTTGGTACAGAACTCTTTAAAATTTGTCCGTATAGGAAGACTTTCAATAAACAACTGAACAAACCTTACACATATGCATTTTTCTAAATGTGTTCTTTTAGAAAAAAAAAAAGTAAAAACGCTAAGTTCCATTATTTTGTTAGTGTTTTTATAGTTCACATACACGAGGCAAACTTTTTGTGAACGTATAAAAATATCTTGGTTCATAAATGCTCTTTTTTAGTTTATGCGATACTTTTTTGACGGAGTGTATAAAAAAACTAAAAAAAAAACAACTTTTTCCGTCGTACATAACTTTATCTTTGGTAGCCAGTGGTGAACGTCCAAAATATAAGTCTATCTTGACCAACGCTTCTTTCTGTTAAAGTGTTTTAATTCTGCCTTGTACAATGACCGGGAACGTTTTTCCTATACTGTACACAAACACGCACACCGCTAGAAGTTCTTGTTATATTTCGGGGCGAAGTGGATTCGAGAACATTGGTCTCCCTTCAACTACTCCGACAGAGGGAGTTTTCGGTAGCGAAGCGTATTCATTGCGCATGTAGGTGGCGTCACGAGCGCCAAAGCAAAATAACAATTTCTCCGAGTGCGACAATCCGCGCCGCAGGGAAGAGAGAGTGTATCAGATAGAGCGTCAATTAGCGAGGGACCGAGCTCTTTCGAAGGCGGAGCACGCACTGATTTTATTCCGTAACATATTTGTAACTCGGTTAATTAAATAATATTAAGCTCGTGTCCCTCGGTTATTATTAAGGTTTTCCAAGAGTAGGACGTATGTATTCGCATATTATGAGTCGTGTTGGAGCAATAAAAAAAGACAAGTGTGTTGGCTTGTAGACTGTGCAAAAAAAAACAATAAAATATTTGAGAAACGAGATTAAAAGCCATGGGGAAAAGTTAATAAAGTTACGATGTTAAAATGGGAGTAGATTTTATTTCACAGTGATTATAAGATACGCTTTTATTTACTAGACCGTTTAGCTGTGACGCTACAGGAATATTTAATAAAGATTAGGCGTATAATTTAAAAGTTTTTATGGTTAAGAAAGTAGTAGTGACAAGTAAATAAACCCCAGTTGTGGATGTAATGCTGAAAGCAATGTAAGCTATGACCAAGTAAACGCTCCCAAGTGATTTGGAAATTGTTGACAATTCTTCTCAAAAACGTGTGTAGCTTTCCGTTAACTACTATTTTGTGTAGTGGAAACAGTTACTGATATATATCGTCTACGGAAAAAACTTTGAACGCCGCCATTCAGTTGTCAGCTGCAATTATGGAGTTTATAACGCCGATATTCAGAGACCTGGTCAATCCAGAACTATTAAAAAAATGCCGGCTGCTGATACTCGCCGAGCTTCTTGTTCCCGGTCTAGTTACTGGCGTTACACACACATTTTTCCCATCCGCTGTGACTCTCGTGTCGGCAAAGCTTCTGATATGCGCCGACCTTCTTATTGCCGGTCCGATTGTGACGCTGGCAAAGCTTACTGGCATAACACGAGCATTTTACCGTTTTTTCTCTCCGCTGTGGTCCTTGCGCCAGCACAGCTTCTGGTGCTCCCAGAGTTTTATTTACAGTCATTACCGTACCGCAGAGTTTAGCACCGTCACCGATATCTAACTGTCGTAGCGCGTGAAAACCGTCCGAGTATTTGCGATTGTACATGCAATTGTTTACTTACCTTTTTTGCTGTATATATTCCATGTCTTTTACATTTATTTACACTTCCACTGTTTCGTTGCGTAATCCGAACCCTGAACTTTCTTCGATTCATTGCTACCACATTGGGGTTAACATTTTATTGTAACGGCATAAATAAGACGCAACACCGTTCAAGCCGTCAGGAGGTTAAAATTTACCGTTTCACAACTGACGATCAGCGCCACTGAACGAACTTGGCGCGGATCTACTCCCTCCACATACGAGGAGTAACGCATAAGTAATAAGCATTTTAAAAGCAAGTAAGTAATCGAAAGCCCATAAGCAAGGTATTAAAGAGTAAACGGTAAATACCATCAGCACCCAACCGGAGAGAACCGGAAAGAAACACAACGTCGTTACAAGCGTAATTTGCGGTCGTTTGCCAAAATCAACCTTCGTCACCTACATTACATTGAGATTTGGCATTTATGATGCCATTGCTACATTCAAGAAACGCAACATTAGTAGTTGCAAAATTTTTCATGAATTAGACATTGAACTTGGCAAAATGTTTGTAAAACACAGGAGAAAATGAACCAACGAGGGTATGAATAAAGCAAAGAGAGCCAATACGAAAGCTAGAAACAAATTGGAAGCACTTTTTGAAGTAGAAGAGAAGGATGTTTCATCTTATGGTGCACGATTGCACTAAATCAATCAATCAGAGACTATTATAAGCGTAAATAAAAATAAATAGACAATGGGAAAGAAGTCCAGTCTTCGCATCGATTCCAATGGAGAGGACTTTGAAGGTGACTGAATTGAGAATTTTTTACAAAACTCAATAAATGAATTTTTTACAACAAAAGTTCGTTTTATTTTCGATTCTCCCCTTACAATATAAAATTATTTGATCAGGCTATTAAATTTTTGTCGCTCGTGAATCCTCCTTAAAATGGCGTAATTAAAAGTTTCAAACTGTAAACATTTCCAGAATAATTTTTTTTCATTATTCAAAAGATGGATTCAAACAGTATATGTTATGTATGTATGTACTTTGACTGTCTTTTTATCCTCTTTTTATAATACTAACATCAAATGGTTTTCGTATAATTTCAAGTTTCATCCAATTTCCATGTTTTATAATTCCGTAAAATACAATTTTAATATCAGTATACCTAATAAAAGACACGACCCCCAATCTACATTAAACAGAAGTCGAGCAGGTTCACTTGTAATGACAATAGAAAAAGGTTAGGTGAAACAGTGGGAAATTAAACTCTCTTCAGGGCTATAACTCGTCCTTTTTTTAATTCAAGATTCGAAGTTACGGCCGCACTTAAAAATCAGTGCGTAATCCCATCCGGGGACATACTTAAATATAGCAGCGTCGCCCTTAAGCGAATTACCGGGAAGCAATTGCATAAAGTAGACAATAAAAAGCTTAAAACGGCTTTTGTTTCGAGAAACCTGGCGCCCGATTCGTCCGTCCCCCACCCCAACAATGAGAAATATATATTTCAACGTTACACCGGCCGGTCAAATGGGTTAATCGGGGGGATAAAAATTGCATTAAGTTCCTGCTGTTTGTTCCGAAAGAAAGCCGGCGAAAGAAACCGGGGATCCTTCGAGGCCGAGTGGTGAGGGAAATGAACACGGGGACAAATGGTGGGAAAAGTTCGCGACTACGACGACATCTACAACTTCTTTTACGAGTATAGGCGTTCTGTTCCATTGTTTTGCTTTTATTCCGTTAAAATTTCGACCGAGGAACTTTCCGCCTCTCCGTAATTTAATATCGCCCCAAATTGATTTCGTATATGGAGCGAGGTATTTCTCAGCGCTACGCTCTTGGGGAGCGCGTACACGAAGAAGGGGAGGCAGAAA
Organism: Cetonia aurata; assembly: GCA_949128085.1. NCBI lineage: Eukaryota > Metazoa > Arthropoda > Insecta > Coleoptera > Scarabaeidae > Cetonia > Cetonia aurata. The sequence goes on along the minus strand of OX421882.1, from coordinate 10,077,170 downwards.
GGCGGTCCAATTATGCCGCCGGAAAACGCTTTTTTATATGTATTCGAAATTCCGCTCAAATATCTATCGATAAGTGAATTCTCATTAAGAGAGGAAATTTATGTTGCTATTAGTCATTCTGGCTAAGTATTCTTGTTCAGCAAGATGAAAATCTACTCATACAATACGCGATTGTTATTGGAATATATTATTCCATCTAACTATAGCTTACGTAAAATAAACTGGCGGATGCTCGATAGCAAGAGGGCATGCTCAATGGAGTGAGACACAGCAGAAGAAATATGCATGTTACGTTATAATTCGTTAAAAAATATTCATTATGTATTCCAGCACGTCACTCGCTGACTCACCTCCGCCCGTTTCCTAGAGTTGATAATGTAACGTGCGCGTAAGGGCGGGTCTTCCGCCAATTCCCAGTGTGAAAACTGTAGAATAAATATCGAATTTCAATATTAATAACTATAAGGTCTCATTAATGGTGATTTCCTGCAAAACTTCTTGGGTGGTAGTCAATAGGACAATGAAATATTTAAAAATATTAGAAAAAGTGTCGGTCCCAGTGCAGATCGCTGCGGCACCCCACATTCAATAATGCATAAGCGAGATGAATACTCGTTGATAATTAATCGTATGTTGAATAATTGAAAAATGCAATTATTTATCCATATCCCTAGTTACCTACATTATAACTGTACGACAAAGTGATCACTATTAGATTTATAAAAATGCTATACAATAATATAATAATATAAAACATTGTATACAAATAATAAAATAAATGTTATGGTATTCATTTCTTCGCATAATTTAGTATTCAAACAAATATATCATAGCAATAAATATGTCAAATTAATCAGAAAACTGTTTTGAGTATAATGTTACCAATTTTAAAACGATTGGATTAACCATTAAATACGTATTAAGAAAAGGAGAAAATAATCCAGTTACTATAGGCTCTGAAGTAAAAAATATATCTCCGCAAATTTTCTCCTCGTGAAAAATTCAAATCTTCGTTAACGGGACGGCCGACGTACCTCGAACTTCACGACACTTCAGCTGCGAGAACCGGGAAATCGGAATAGGACGGAGAGTTCACTAAGTTAAAAAACTTCACTCCCGTTCTTCTCTGGCTTTTCGGCAGTTTGGGGGGAGGAGAGAGCGATCCTCCGGAGATCGAGTGAAAGGGAACCATTTTTAACCGGATTATTACATTAGGGGAGATTAAAAACCGTTCATACAAGATTCATCCATCATAAGGAGCGGGATGACGCTTGCCGGTCGAGTTTATGGAGCGACGCGTTGTCGATGTTGAGATGGGATAGACAGTAACACAGCGGCTCTTCGTGAAAATCTATTTACATTTCCGGCGGTAAATTCAGTTGGGCGATGATGCGAGGGTCGCTTATTTATCTTTGAAGACAATATCGCTGTCGTTTTCGTAAAAGAACCGTAAGAGTGCGCATTCGAAGCACTCATCTTCGGGGTGGCATCAAAGTGAGGGTGAATACCCGATGTGCCAAATTAAATTTTGGCAACGATGGCGGGCTGCTAATCGGTATCCGGGGATAAAATCAACGCAAGGATTAGTTTAAAAGTGCTACGTTACATCAAAAGTTTCTACGAAGGACCTGTGTGAAGTCGATGCAATTTCGAATGCAATCCAACGGCATAGGATTGTTTGGAGTGTAAGGATAACTTTGTGAGGACCCAGTGCTTGTTCTTAAGATTCGGCTTTGAGGAATTTCCATGCAGGGGTTTCATATAACTTTTTGCTGCGGTGGACCACGCCAGCGCTCCGAGTATTAACCGCAGCCCCAACATGGATATGTAAAGCAAAGTCCTTGACGGCATATCGAGCTTGTTCCTCCTTCTTCCAGTAAGCACTATTGTCAAGGATTTTGCCATAGTGAATTTACATTTTATGGTACCGATATGATCCTTCTAAGTGAAACATTTAACTATCTTGATGAAATCGATTTATATTATATACTCGTACCTACGGTTGGCTATATGGCATCTTACAGCAAAATAATTGTTTATAAGTACAGATACGGCCAAAATAATATAGTTAAATGTATGTTTAGATAATAGTATTGTCTCAAAAAGCATGCAAGAAATGGTTTCGGTGCACTTAGAATGAGATTGCATTTCAATCTGTAAGAAAGCACCATCATGTATGTATAAGTGTATATTTTGTAAAATCGATAGTAAACTTAGGTGGACACGTTGTAAAATTATGCAGCAGCATGTGCATTTAAATGCAACATATAAGGGTCCTACGTGCGTTTGTTAAGCACGGATGGTCGTTGTACGAAGCGAGGTATCAACATTTAATATCGGTGCCGGTACTGTTACGGTCAAGTCCGCCCATAAAATGCATTCGGAAATGAATTCCCCGTCGCAAACTAGACGAGAGATGATGGCAAACTTAATGTCCATGCATCTAGAATAGCGCGGAGGGAGTGCTGGCACTGGATCAGCATTCGGACAATGTAGTATAGCTGCTTTAGGTGCCAGAGAGGAGGGGGGGGAGGGCGTTATGTATTCACGTCCCGAATTCCGGCTACCTGTACATTCTGTTCAGATGCTCCGGGAATAGTGTCTATAAAGCCGGACGTGCCAGGAATGGAACGGTCGTCGGGCCGAAAAAACAATAAGCGAGTCCCTTTTTTTACGCTAGATATAACTTAACACCTTCCGCACACGCGGAATATGACGCGCCAAGGGATAACGTTTCCGGCTAGAGCCCCTAGCTGAAAAAGCATGTTCATCCGTTAAATTGATCCGCTTAACCGGATTTATCAAGAATTATTGTGTTATAGCGATTTCTTTCGTTTGTGGGCAGCGATATTGCAATCCAAATTGCCGATCTGACATCTATTGCCTTCCAGTATTTCAGAGAATTCAATGCTGCCCTCTCAATTATTGTTTGAAACTTAAAGAACTTTTCTTGAAGCTGGTGAATTTTTGTGTTATGAAAACAGTAAACGTGTGATCATAGACTGTGCCTTCAACGCTCACCATGTAGCGTGATGCAGCCATTATATAAATGATAGAGTAGACCCCTAAGGAAATAAACTAGATATACCTACTCAACAGAGAATGAGAAGCTACATTTGTCACCTCGCGATGTTATGTAATGATTGATATTGCACTGGTATCGATGATATTTTAAGTAACATATTCGACTGGTGAGACATCGATGTCAAATCATAGACGGATCTGTTTTCGTGTTTTGTCCACGTGAGTGCTGAAAAGCTTGAATATCGAAATCCATATAGTTGATAGACAGGCAGTCCGACTGGAGCCTGGAACCGACTGTATGTTAACATCCAACAGATGTTTTGTAGATTGCGAGCCTTCGCCAGCCAACTGCTGGGATGAGGGCATCGGTCGCATACGCTTTTGAGCGTCTCATGTTTAGGGTCACATGGGAAAAGCTACGTGGTAGAGTCTAGATCTATCCATAGTGATGACTAAACTTAGAAAGCTCTTCAATAAAGCTCAATCAATTAAATATGTATATGGAGGATTGGGCGAGCCTATAAAATCCAATGTAAGCAATATAACAAGGAGATCTGCTGTGGTCAGAGCCTGAAAAAAATATTGCGATTATGTGGAATACACCACCACAATTAAAGGAAGTCTTAAGCCAAGTTACTAGTCATCATTTGGGAACGTTAAAACGACAAGATAGCCCCATTTCGCCGATTCCCCTAAAAGTAGTTGAGATACTTATGGCCCCCCACAGTACAGGCGCCGTCGGTAGCAGCACACTTGCATGAGAAGACCAGTACGCCTCATCTCTAACGTAAGGAGACTGGGTGAATGCGAGAAGAGTGACGGAGAAACTGCTGATTAATTATCTAATTAATAAAAAGTTTCCAATCATTCAAGTCAGTGTAAATAATTTTGGCAATGTTAATAATTTATGTCAACTTAATAAATAACATTATTTTTATGTTTACATTTTTATCATTATTTTTTTTTTTTTTAGTTCTAGGTAATGCAAAATGTTATTAATAAAGTGTTTTATTTTATTAAAAAAAAGGTTGTTGGTTTTCTTGCTGGACGAAGCTTTGAGTTGTGGAATACACCTTGATATAGGCATTTATTGACGTATATTAACGTATTGTGCCATCCCCATTCAAATTTTGCCGAATTACACCCGAAGGTGTAATTGGGGATTGTTTACGTGCCAAATATCGCATTGACCTAGGACCTAGGGCTTTACTTTCTATGCGAGAAGAAGATTACTCCGAAGGACCTGCTTGTAGGCGGTTGAGGTGATCGAGTTCTGAACGCAATTCAACAGCATATTGTTTGGGATGAAAGTTTAAGTTATCTATGGAAAAAAAAATAAAAGAGGTTTGTTGAAAAATTTGAGTACGAAAAAGTAACGTGGGTAGTGGACGCGTAAAATTTTATTAAAAAATGTAGATCACCTACAAGTTAATCAAATTAGGAAAAGGAAACTCACTTGAAAGTGATAATGTTTTTCCCGAAATCGATTATTACCCAAGATAAAGCAAATCTGGAGGATTTATTAGTATCCACAAATTCGAATCCAGATATCGAGAAAAGGCTGAAATCAACAAAGAAGGAGTTTCTAACAGATAAAATTCAATAGGTTGTCTAGTATCAACCTATTGAATTTTATCCAAATACGAGACTATTCAAGCTCACCTGTGGATTAAGAAGTGAAAACCAAATCCTGAGTGCGTTCGAAAAAAGTATTTTTACCTATCGCGTGTAACTATGTTTGTAGTAATAAGCTTACTAGAATTTGAAGTTATGTCAAATCTATATAACGAATCTTGTAGATTCCACCCGTTAAAGTACTCAAAATTTATTTAAATGGATTTAGTTCAAATTCTAGAAGTTCAAAAAGTTCAGTTGACATAAATTTACTTACGTCTTGAAACACAGCTCAGAAAAATAATTATAGGTTAAGAGAACCGGTGACTGTTATAAGAGTTATTTTATTGTTATTCGGTTTTGAAACGCTCTACGAATTTGCTTTATGTATTAATGTTGTTTATTTACTTATCTTTTTTTAATATAATCTGTTTATTTTAGCTGAATGTTTGTGGTTTTTTGAAAATAACCATTCTCTTGATTAACATATCACAAATATATCGACAAAAAAAGTTTTTAGCGGTAGGAATTCGTTACCAACAGAGTATTCTATTCTTTTAACCGTAATTTTGCACTGTGACCAACTTAAATAAGTTTCCAAATAAGGCGACAAGAGAGCTGAGTTTAAAATTTAAAATTTTCAAGGTAAGTGGGGCATTTTCGTATCGTTTATTCGACCCTCATTAACGCCCTGGGACAGATTTCTTTCTTTCTTTCATTTATTTTAATCAAGGGTTTGATTTTTATTACATTACAATATATATAGTTTATTAATCATCCTATAATGATTACGATGGTTTGTCTAAATTTGATTTTTATTAACGAAATTCCATATTACCAAGAACTCCAAGAAAAATATTATTGTTGTTATGTACGAACTTTAGTTTATTTTTACTTGTCAGCAAGATAAAAACCGGAAATAATGGTCAACTACGTCGTGATACTTGTTGTTTAACACCAAAAATCAAAATTTTCTATAGAAAGATAGATAAACAATTTCTGCATATACATCTTATAAGCTTGGTATCATCTGCTCGATACGAAATACTATTATATATTATATAGCATTTCGTATGCTGAATGTTATGTAAAATTGCTCATCGCGCTGTAAATATTTTGTTAGCAGTGTGACGTTCTGCAACGAAAATACCAATGCATCTTAATGCATATTAATATAGGGACGCTGGGACATGCTAAATTAGCGTTGGAGTTCAGTGCGAAACTTGCATTCACCATAAAGGTGTATCCTCATCTGTATGCGGGCCCGTCTTAATCTTTTAATGCGTGGATCTTTGGTGTTTCGACTTAGTAGAGTAATTGAATCTGAAACCCTCATGTTGAACGCGAACTGAATTTTAATGGTGCTGCTGTATATTTATGAATTCCCGATTGGATAAAGTCCAAGTAAGATATGAATTAGTTTCGTAATTGTAACGTATTTTGGCGGAACATTAAAATTATAGATGTTTATCTTTGGAAGATATATCAAGAGTGAACGCTATCGACTTTTTTTAAAACTTTGTTACCAACGTAGCTGTTTGACTTCTTGTTTTTTCTTTTATATCATATGTATTCCTGATAACCTACATTAGCGAGCATCTCGAAAACGAAGTGTTTCTTATCACAGGTTTATTACGACCTTCAAATTTGGAAATATATGCATACGCAGATGATGTATTGCATCGTTTGCTCCAGCAAGAAGGACGAACAGTTGCAGCAACACATTATAGAACATGTGGGAAAATAGAAGATTGGTGCTATAATAATCTAAAAAAGGTAAAGTTCTGGTCGGGGAAGGTGATGAGAACACATGCACTTAGGCCACTCTTACCGGGCCCATTGTGCTACCTTCCCAGGGTGCCGGACACACCGAGCCGCTTATAGGCAGAAGTTTTTATTGAAATGGTCACCCATCCAACAACTTGTTATGCATATTGCTGTTTGACGCACAAAACTGACAATGACTCAACGTACCATTAAGCCGTACTGCCGGCTGCTATAATAATCTAATAACGATCAATGAGAACAAAACAGAGCACGTGGTATTACAAAAAAAAAACATATAAATCCACTTTTAACATCAAGATTAAAACACAAACCATAACTCAAACCTGCCAAATAAAATATCTAGGATTAACCATACAAAATAACCTAAAATGGGATACCCACGTAAAAAATTTGATAAAAAGAAACACCATGATTATAGCAGGAATGCAGAAAATTAAAGACATAGTACCAGAATATCTGAAGAAGTATGTGTATCACAGCATATTTACGTCCAATATTAACCACCTAATAAACATATGCAGTCATACAACTAAGCAAAATTTAAATAAACTACAAAGACGGCAGAACAAGATACTAAAGACACTGTATAACATGGACAAATGGACACCATTAAAGGACGTTTACGAGAAGACGCAAGAACTAACTTTACAACAATTAATAAGATTCAGAAATCTCCTTAGAGTACACAAAATCGACAACAAATTAATGAAAACTGATTGCAAATTCACACCTAATACAGAAATACACACACACAAAACACGAAGATATTCACACCTAAGAACAGAAAAAAACACAGGTTACAAATATGAAAAATCGATCAAAACATACAATAAACTACAAAAACAGGCAAAGACACTAAAACACGTTAAATTTAAAAGCAAGATAAGGATGGAGGTATACCGCGGCAGTACAACATGTAGGAAGGATCAAACAACCAAACCAACGACCCCTTCGATACCGTTAGTTCGAGAAGAGTGCACCATCTCGTATGCTCGGATAAAGAATGAAGGCGGAAAAACAGTGCATGGCAACGCTTGCTATACGAGTTGCAATTTTTTTTTGTTTATGTGTATATACAAACATTTTATAAACTGTATAGTTTGTGTTTGTTTAAATAAATAATTGTTCAAATTAAATTGTTTTTGCAACACAGATTCGACCTTCACAGTTTGTTGGTGGAGTTCTGAAACTCCCTGTATATTATTATTATTATTATGCAATTGATGGAATTTCTTATTGCTGTTATAAGATCTTTGTAATTAGTTTGTTTTTGTGTATGACGTTTATTTCGCTGGGAAGTTTTTTAAACAACTGAATTAGCACAAGTAAATTTTGATCGTAATCACTGGGATATTATTGAGTATGACTAAAAAATAAATTAGGGGTGTTGGTTACATACTGCTTATTTATTTAATTAATATGTGACATATACATGAAGGCTTCAAAGGTATTTAGAAATTGACAGCGCTGGTTATCCAATTGATGTATGAAGAAACTCTGACATATACGTCGGGCCATCCAATGGCGCACCCACCAGCACGTCCGAATGATACGACACCAAGTTGAGCTCTGTTGCTGGTTTGGAGTAGGGGACCGCCAGAGTCACCGTTGCAAGCACCAGATCCGGCACTGGTAAGGGCACAGATCTGCAGAGTGGTAACGGAGTTACCCCAGCTGGATTGGCAATTGGCGTGGGTGAGCGTTTGGGTGTTGAGCTGTTGCAAGTTGTTGGGGATGGGTCCGTTGGTCGAAGTTCTGCCCCAGCCGATCAAGATGGCGGCGACCGCTCCAGTATTTCCGGTGTTAAGTGACGCTTGTACTAGAGTACCTCCTAGCTGTAGACTAGCCGTTCTGATTACTCCAATGTCATTAGCAAGAGTGTTTTGGTTGTAATTGGCGTGAATGAGGAGTATTTGGGATGCTACATTGCGATTCGCGTTGTTCAACAAGTGAGAACCGCCAGCGACACGTGTGTTGGCTAACGTACGACTGTAATCAGCATAATAAACGTTAATCAAAAGCAATTCACTTACCAAGAAGGTGAATTTTAATTAAATTACCCAATGATGCAGTGAGCGGCGGTCAGTGTATTAATATTGTTCAAGGGGGAGCCACCACAGAAGTGAGCACCTCCTGACGTCCTCAAAGATACGATATTGGGGAAGGCGTTAGCATTGGGTACATTGGTACCGCCTACTACCCTCCAGCTGCCATTTGGGTCGATCCTAGGATCATCAGCTGCAATTCATATTTAAAAATTAAATTATTTTTACCACAAATCTTGCATTCATAATATCTTACCGAGAGCGCATGCGAGAAGAGCACAGAACACTACGAGCTTCGACATCTTGCAATGATTTCTGGGACGGCCACGGGTGGTATATATACTTGCATTTCTCCTTATCTTGTTGCTTTAAGACTGCATAGGTAACTTAGCGAGGATTAAGCTTTGTCATCCTCAGAGTGATTTAAAAAGGACTTATATAAAGCGGTAGATATATATAATTATACGAAAAAAAAATGATAAGTCAGTTAAAACCGTGTTCAACGTAGAATATTATGAGCCTTAGGTTTTAGTGTACTGAATGTTGAAAACAAGAGAATTTTAGTCTAATGTGAGGTTTCAAGAAATTTTCCGGGCGTTGATCTTCATTTGTTGTGACACATGCTCTTTCTTCAGAAACCTCGCCCTGAGGCAGAAAAAAACATAACCGTACTTCATATAAACCACTTTCTATCTTTCATAATAATGTTGTCGTTTCGATGCAAAGCACGGCGTTTGCATTTGCTTAGAGTGTTCATATTTTAATAGTCATCCACAATTATATCGTCATTAAATTATAAGCGAAAGAATAATAAATAGCACCAATAATGGTTTACATGATAACGAACAAGTACTTGAAAAGTATATTTAACCAATAAACAAGCAAAAATGTGTGAATGTTTCTGAAAACTTTTCTTTCAAACAAATGTTAACTTATGCAAGTGCAATTTTTACAGTATGAAATCATTAAATAAATGCTTCCTGCTATTAACTGTAATTTTTAATGCCTGGTTCAAATCCGACACGAGGTAAAATTTTGTACAAAATTTCCTCATATTAAAAATTACAGTTAATAGCAGGAATCATTTATTTAATAAAAATGTTAACTTAGTCTAAAAGTTTTGGCTTACTGTGATGCCAATAATATAAGTGAAACAAACTGCTTTATTGTCGACTATCTTCAGTTATTGATCTATTATTGAACCACATTACCAGAGCTGACGTCAATATTATGACTTATTACTACTGATCCTCTAGAAGCGTGTAGTATTTCTTACGTGGTTAGTTTTATGGCTGAATAACATTTATACTTGTATATCCTTGTTCCGTTTGTTTAGCATCTGTGCTGCAAAACACCACAATAAAACATTCTTTATTTTACAAATGTAAAAGTACAAAACAAGTTAAGAAAAGAAGTATCTACAGAAGATGTTACATACAATACGTTTCAAGTTGTTAAAAACACTTTCACATCATAAAAACATTTTGACAATAAATATTTCTTTATTTTATACTTAAAATCATTTATTTGTGATATTATGGCGTCAAATGAAACAAAATTTCTTATTTAAAACAACATTTGCACATTTATTGCCTTTTTCATATATGCTAATTTGAAAATTGTAAATTTGTAATGTCTTATACAGTTTTTAAAATGTTATATGTGTTTGACAAACAACTTGTAGTTGTGAAAAAATAAACAAACATTTAATTAAAATTACTGTGGCAGAAGAAGAAATGGAAACTTGAAAAAAACAATAAATGTCGAAACGAAATATAATTTTTAGGTTATATTGATTTTATATAATTATATAAAATCGAGCAGTCATATATATCCCAGTTATACCAAACTTGGACATAAGATAAAGTTTTTTCAACTTATACAGAATCAGTGCATTACTCAAAATATTTTAAATAAAAGATAATAAATGGATTGACTGAAGGAGGTTTATAGTATAGGAGAAATAATTCAGCATAAACAGAAACATAGGTTACCATATAAAAAATCAAATTATCTTCCGTTAAATTTAAGCAAATGACCATTCCTTTTGCGGACAGTTGCATACAATTACATCGATGAAAATGCCATTGATTGTCACTGCAGACGATGGTTTAAATCGGGACGATTTTTTTATGAAATACCAAATAATAACATTACTATTAAAGATATGCATGTTTTTTTTTTTTTGCATAGAAAACGAAATAATTTACAAGTTGTGAAGTAAGTATGCGTTCACCGACTTTTGCGACACTTTGTAGTGCCAAAAATATTTATGGGTTAAGCAGCTTTGAGTTTTTCCAAAATGGAAAATAGAGTTGCACTCAAGGTTTGCATGTTATCATCAAAATACTGTGCGTTCTGGGACACCACGCAGGAGTGAAAGGAAACGAAATAACAGATAATCTCGCTTAGAAAGAAGCTAGAATATCTTTTCTAGGGCTAGAACCTTTTTGCGGGATAAGTAGCAATGTAATACTGGAGGAACTCAAAAGTGAAATAGAGCAGAGAAAATCCAAATACTGGGAGAATCTCCAGGGAATAGGCAAGCTAAAACTCTTCTGGGAACCTATAACCAGAGAAGATCTGTAGAATGTATCAAGCTGACTAAAATTGACAGGGATCCTATCAGGGCATTATAAACTGCACGGAAATCTAAGTAGGCTTCGAATAGCGGAGGAAGTCGAATGTAGATTTTGTGGGGAACAGGATGAAACATTCATCCATCTACTCTCAAATTGCACTGTACTGTGTAAGTCGGGAGCCCTGCATTTGGGAAAATTGAAAAGGGAGACATGCTGCACTTTTTAAAAAGATTGGACAGCCAGCTGTAAATACAGCGACAATAGGGGACACAATAGATTTTTCAGGTCTCACAAGGAGTAGGCAAGAATTGCGAAACACAAAAATTAAATGAGTCGTATATCATTTGAAAGAGGGAGTTAAGAGTAGAAAAATTGTAAACGGGTTTGAGTGCATGGGCCTTAATTTTTTAGATATGAAGAATTTTATTTAAAAACATTAACGCATGTAGCTTAAGAAGAATTATATGTATACGACTGATTACCGTATGTGTAGCCCAATTAGTTGAGGGCACGGATTACGAATTTTACCAGGAAGTGGAATAGGTTCGAGCCCATCTTAGGGACATTATTTTTCTATTATCAGTATTCATTTTTTTTTTAGTTTTATTCGTAATATATGTGATTACTAATAATCACTAATAACATACACAACTTTCACACACAATATTGGAAAAAAAACAATTATAATACAATGCAATAATTATTTATTAATAAATAAAAGAAAGAAAATGAGGTACGAAATCGTCGCACACGCGAACTTTTGTAGATATTTTGTATATTAATCGTTCCTTGGTTTTCTTGCTCTTTTTTGTAAATAATAGTAATGAAAATAAAATGTATGCACGAAACGCGTCTGCTAATAATGACTGTTGCTTATCAAATTTTATAATAAAGATATATGTAAAACTTTTCGGTTTTAACAAAACCGAATACTAAGCAGGTTATAAATCCATTAACGTGCTATATACACGCTTTCTTTCTTAAGTTACAAGCATTAATAGTTTTTTAACATTGTCTAAAATTAAAAAAAAAAAAAGAAAAAACAGCACAGAAAAGTGCTTAAAACTTGTTAAAGATTAATCGCATAGAAGTTGCTCGGTATTTATTTTCTAACCAACTCATTTTTTTTATTGCATTCCCAGAGGTTTTACTTTTCTATGCTGTTCCATATTTTTTTTAATGTCATAATATTTATAGCTACATATAATTACATTAAATATTCTTTACAAATTTTCGAAGAAAATCAATTTTGTAACTGTAAATTGTAGAATAGCAGTAATGAGTTACATTATAATAAAGAACCTATAAGAGAAAATGCATTAGAGTTATTTCTTTGTTCCTATATGTTAAGAAATACTGATGATTGTGAAGCAAAACTCTTACTTTATCACAAATAGGTACTAAAATAAGAATAGAATTATCGGTTAGTATGATATGATACAAAAAGCCAAGAGGCTGCAATGTTTATGGAATTCATAATTTCATCAGTGATGCGATTTCTTTTTCGGATAGATATCGCACTACACGACGATTTGAAATTTTATATTCTTTCATAAATCTGACACCCACCTGGAAGATGCAACCAATCGAAAAATGCAATTATTTTCTGTATCCTCATAAAATTCGGCAACGGCAGCCATAACCCCCATCTGCAATTGCCATCTTGTAACAAACTGTTTTGTACTGCGTGTTTCAACAAATTGATTATAAACATTCTTTTTAATCCGAAATACTTTGTCACTATATGTACCACCTGCCAAAGCATCTCCAAAGTTCACGTGTGCGACGATTTCGTACCTCATTTTCTTTCTTTTATCTATTAATAAATAATTATTGCATTGTATTATAATTGGTTTTTTTTCAATGTTGTGTGTAAAAGTTGTATATGTTATTAGTGATTATTAGTAATCACATATATTACGAATAAAAATAAAAAAAAAATGAATACTGATAGATAATAGAAAAATAGTGTCCCTAAGAAGGGCTCGAACCGGGCTACACATACGGTAATCAGTTAATGTTTTTAAATAAAATTCTTCATATCTCAAAAATTAAGGCCCATGCACTCAAACCCATTTACAGTTTTTATACACTTAATTTCCTCTTTCAAATAATATATGACTCATTTAATTTTGTGTTTCGCAGTTCTTGCCTACTCCTTGTCAGTGTATTATCACTTAAGGTAGGAGAGTAGATGCCCCCCGCTGTTTACTTTGTTCAAATTTAGATTGAGCCTGTATGTTTTTGTTTTAGCTTCATTTATTAATAACTTTTAAACGATCAAGATTAGTTAATCCTTGTCATTTATGCAAGTAAGTTATCGGTTGGATATTCGTAATAATGGGCGTTGAAAAGTTATCCGTTTATCAAGACAATATGCGTTGTAATCCACCTTATTTTGAGGTTTATTTGGAATAATAAATAAATGAATTTCTAAAAAAAGAAAGGATTGAGATTAAAGGATTGTTCCTTCTCATTTGGATTATTGCTTTAATGCAGTTAAGCCTAGTAAAGAAAAAGGCGATCAGCTGATTCCGATAAAATTATATGGAAAAATTGAAAAAGATGAGACAATTGTTGATAGGAAAGTTTTATTTATGGAAAATAGAGAATTTTATATTAATTTAAATCTAACTGGTGTCTCAAATCGTCTTTTTGAGGAATATTGAGATGGTTTGGGTATGTTTGTGTTCTTATGAACATTATTTTTTTTTTATCAGTTTGTTTGAATCACAAATAATAATTATACATAGTTCTCATTCGAGATGACACTGCCAGTAATGTATGTTTATATGTGTCTTTCATAAGCTTTGTAGGGTCAACCGAACTTGGACGATTTATCAGATCCGGTGACTTTTTTCTCATTGGCAGTATTATATCCATAAATAGACAAGCGGAGGATTGTACTTTGGGCGATAAAAATAATAAAATATTTTACGATACGGTCGAGGGTCCCAACATGTTCAATTCCAAACCGTAGAGGGCATTGTTTTCAAAACTGATGGTGTAGCTTTAACCACACAGCCCTCGTTTATCTAAACTGCCAAAGGGACATAATTCGATGTAATTACGGTCATCCCAGTTCTCCCTTATTGTACTCGTTTGTTGCCGGTCGGACATCTAATCGATCACGATGTCATTCGATAAATGATAGACCACGGCCACCGTTCTCTTAGATAGATAATGAATAACGGTTATCTGTTTAGGAGTATCTGCGTATCTAGCAGTCGTACGTTGTCGAATAGGCAATAAATGGATGCCACATTCTAGAAATTTCGTTTTGAATTTACGAATAACCTACAAATTCAGATACAAAACGATACTATTACGGAAATTTTTTTATTTTTTGTTTTAACTACGATGTTCAAAATGCAAATGTGAGCCAATGCATGCTTCCATTCTTCGCCTCATTGAGGCATATGACGTAAAATGTCTGCATGGATTGATGGAGAGTAAACTAAGCTTTTAACTTGACTTCGCAAATAAAAATCGAGGGTTTACAATTCGGAGATTGGGCTGGTCATGACACTGGTGCACCTCTTCCTATTCAACTTTCTCGATAAGTTTGGACAAAATTTGCGAACAGTAATATTGTAACGACTACTTTTACTTTTAATTTAATTTGATGGTGGTTTGTTGGCTCGCTAAAGCTTACTACTTAGTCTCTTTACTTTTCAGTTGATCCCACAGTTAGGGGAGGGCGGGCGGCCTGTGTCGTGTCAGGGGCTTTGCCGGCGCCGAAATCATAGCTCGGGGACGGTTTGTGTCGTGCCAAGTCCTTTGTCGGCACCGAAATCACAGTTTGGGGAGGATGGGGAACAAGGTGTCATGCCAGGAGAGGCATAAATCTCACAATTTAAAACACCTAGTATAAAAAATTGTCTCAATTGGTCACCAATTATTCATGCCCACACGTTTAACGAAAACGTTCGCTGATGTCTAGATTCAACAATTGCATATGGATTTCTATCCGCCCAGATGTGATTGTTGTGAAAATTAGTAATACCAACGCGTGAAAATCTGGCTTTCTCAGTAAAAAATATAAAGGTAGTAGATCTTGGATTTTCAGTACATTTGTTTAAAAACCCTTGGCAAAGTGTTAGTCTAGGTTCAAAGTCTACTGCCAAAAGTCTTCTTTGCAAGTTGTAAGTGTAAAGCAACCGCTCTTGTAAAACACACCACACTGCCATGTATTTACTGTAATTCCAGTACTGATGGATGGATTCATTTCAACATGATTAAGGACTGCTTCTTCAACATCAGGGAATCTGACAGACTTTCCAGCTCCACTTAGTCAACGATGGCAGTCAATGAAAGTTTACTTATTGGGAAGCAAACGGTTTGGATACCTTTCCTGATAAAGCCGTTGAGCTAGGTTTGCGTTTCATAAGTAAAGTGAAGGTCAGCCATTTCCTGTGCTGTGAACCTCATTCTTCTTAATTCTGCAATATAGGAAACGAAGTCACTCAAAACTACCTAAGTAATTTTAAATTGATAGCTATTGACAGGAATACAAAAGTCTACACTTCCTCCATTTTTTAAATTTATTTCATTATTTCAAAATCCTCTAGCTCGGAATGGTTGCATTCTCGGTTACATGCTTGTTTGTAAGAAGAAAATTCTTATTGTAACGTCTACAAGAAGCCTGCAAAGTTTGGCTACATGTTTCAGATATAGGCGGTTTATTAATTTCCGCATAAATTAGAAGCAAAAACTTATTTCTTTACACGAAAGCTTTCTCCTTTCCTGGAGGCAGGGATTCACTCGCAATTTTACAATAGAAGCAAGTTTTATTAAACGGATTTGAAACCGTTTTGTTGCCGAGTCCGGGGAATTATTATCAGCTAATAAATCCACGAAGAATCCGTACCCTTAGAAACCCCTCTCAAATTAATTTTGCATATCAATGAAAGCCATTACGGAGAGTAGAATCTGCCGGAATAATAACGGAAAGCGCACGGAGGAGATGGGGAGCCTGGTTGGCCGGACGGTTGGGTATTAACTCCCATATAAATCCGTTCGAAAGCTGTCAGTTTCGTTTGAATGGGTGCAGGCGAAAATTATCTCGACTGCAGACGCAGACGACGGAAAAGAATGGCTGGATTCCGATGCTAGAAGAATCGAGAAGAGAATGAATGAAGGGGGCGAGGGAGGACTAAATCTGTTGCAAATAGTTAATTAAATTTCTTTATAAGGAAGTGCGGAGCCTCTCCAACGGCGTTGTAGAGCGACGGCTCGGTCCCGGATTACGGATCCGGGTGGCCGAGTAGCGCGCTCCGAAGGAGCAATTCATACCGCGAGCTTGATGAATCTTTTCCATATCAATGGGATTAAATATTAATCTTTCCTTTTGGGTGATGCGCACATTTCGCTGTGCGGCTACGAGAATACGACGCGTTTACTTCATTATAATTGGAATTGCACTAATGGTAACAATTTTAACGGTAATAAACTAGATTATAAACTTCAGGAAAGTTTTTGATTTAACAATTTGCCTTCAGTGCAGGATTTTTAACAGACATTTTTCAAATACAATAACAACTTTAATTTACTTTATTGGGATTGGCGTTAAGCTATTTTGATAAGGAACTCCTCTATATTTCTCACTCTTTTTATTTAAATTTGCTATATTCCAAACTATACAGCAAAAGCTGCTTTTTTACTTCATCCATCAATGTTTTCCTGAGTCTACCCAAATTTCTTTTTTCCAGGCCCTTGTGTATGTTATGTTATGTAAAGCACAGCAACCGTCCTCTTGATATTGTCTCGTTGGTTGATTTTATTTTTAAGTGCCCTCTGATGATGTGTTTCCAATTTTGCCTTTCGTATTCTTTTTTTTTTATATAGTAATTCTTTCTATTAGTTTTTCAGTTCAGAATCTGTCATTTCGAAAAGGCCACATCTCTATATATGACAGATATATTGTTTCTCTCTCTCTTTGTACGCACAAAGGATCATTAATTTCTCCTTCTTGGTACAGGTTCTCCATGTGTTTCATTGCCCGTTTCCCTTTCTGGCTTATTTTTGAAAGCATTCTCTTCCCTTCCTTTCTCTGACTCTTTTTTTTATCTTCTCATTAAAGCTTGTACACCAGAGGCTCCTAGTTCTATACTTAAATTTGAGCATCTAGGAAATAAAGACAATAATGAAGTTCTTTTAAACGGTTGTGAAGACAAAAACTCGACGGCATTGGACTCCCCGTGGGAAGACGCTTCTAATAGGTTATATGGGAGCGTTCTAGGGCCAAATTAATTTTTCAAAACTTTAAACCCGAATATCTCGGAAACGGTTAGGGATATCTGCAAAAGCTTGACTCCATTCGATTCCCCGTTAGAATGAGCTTCTAGAGGAAATGACCGAGCGTGGATGTAATTTTCGAAACTTTAAATGCCCATATCTCCGGAACGGTTAGTGCAAGGAGGACTGGCGCGGTGCCATTCGATTCGTAGCGAAAAGGCGCTTCTTTTCGTGTAAAATACGTCGGGTTTATCTCAATTTTTAGACGATTTTCTTTTGAATTTTCGCAACAATTTCGACGAAATTTAACGAAATTCGACGATCCGATAGCCGAACGCCGACTTCAGATTTGGAATCCTCGTCGAAAAGTACGTCCGACGATGTATGATACATCGGGGTATCGACCATAGCTGGCCGGTCATAGCAGAGAATTTTATGAAAAAATAAGGAAAAATGACGAAAAACACCATCTTTTTTAGTTACCATAACTCCGGAACGGCTAGAGCTATGTGGTCGCGCTTTGTCTCAGACGATTCGGAGCGAGAAGGGGAACAGTTTGCGCCAAAGAATATCTCGTAAATGGTTGGAAATATCGATGTTTGCTCGACGGGATTCGATTGGCCATGTGAAAACGCATCGGATTACTCTTACCAACTGATTAATTGTTGAAAAGATACAGAAGCATTTTTTAAAATATTTAATATATTGCAGCAACATGATTTCCAGTCATTATCTGATAGGCGTGTGAGATAAAGTTTATTATTATCATTATCATTGTTAACTATGCAAGAAATGAAAAAGAAAAAAAAACAACACAGAATACTGGGTCCGCGCTCTGCTAGTCCATTTCTTCGGGACAATTATTTCGAAAATTCGCATATCTCTAATTTCAACCGCAGATCGAAAGAATGTATGTCTACTTTAATTCTCTGTCATTTAGAGTTATGGTGAACTAAAGTCTTGCAACTTCCGATTTCGAAGATTTTACTCATTTAAATATGCTTTTCTCACGGACGTTCGCATGATTACATCCAAAAATTAAAAGTGGCCGTATTAATTATTAAAGTGTTAAATAACCCTTTGGTAAATCGAAATTCAAACTCATACGTCTGCCCAATATTTTCATTTACTTTGATCTTAACGCTACCATAAATTATGCAGACGGTTAAAAGCGATTTAGTTTAAATTGCCAGTTTTCGGCGCATTAGCGTAGTATCCCTTGTACATACTACGCCCCGCCAACTCCCTGGCGCAAATCGAGTTAGTGAACCAGATGCAGGTATTCATCAGTAGACTTACGCGCGTTACGTATACATCAAATGGAATCCTAAATATTTCGCATTGCGTTCGCCATCCAGCTGTTCCCGGTCGAAAATGAAATATTAATGAGTTTCCGCAAACAGATATTAATTTCGGGGGTACGGAAACAGGAGTCGGATGAATGGAACGGGCGACCTCGACGTCGTTCCTCATTCGCCGCGAAGACGCCGATAAAAATTCAAATCGTTTCCATTTCGACGTTGGAAATCTTAAATTATTAATTTCTCTTCGGTACAAAGTTTCGCCGATCCGCCGGCTCCCGGATTAAAAGTTCTAGGTGAGGGCGATTAATTTCATGGTGTCCGTTGATTTGAATCTGAATGATGGTGTACTTCATTTTTTCTTCATTTTCTTTCGCCGCGCCGTGACAAATTTCCAAGTGCAGTCTACTTTATATTCATTCCAGAGATACATGGAAAATTATGCAAGGCGTGGGTACTTACCGGAATAAGAACTAACCGTGTCTTCAATCAATAGTTTCAAATGTAGGCACATTTATTAGTACCTATGGTCAAATAATATTTTTAAAAGCGCCACATATAACAGAGTTATAGCCATACTTTCCTTTAGCAACTGTTTTATTTTATAGCCAAAACTAGTAAACTCCGGACCGTTCACCCAGCCAATTAAATAGTCGTTTGATGACGGATTACGTCCCATAATAGCGGACCGGCTAAACCGCACCACCTTCCACTAACCCTCCTACACAGCTTTGGTTTGGAATCGTCGATACACCCTGTATATTCCTTTTTCTTAATTCCTGCCTCTCACTTGTAAGAAGGATCGACGCTTCGCGTCTCGCAGTCGTTAATTTGTAATGTCGTAATGTATGGGCAAATCACAGAGTGCTCCAACATTGGAACAATTTTCCTGATTTGATATATGCGAAAAAGTGCATTTTACGTAATCATGCCAGAACCAAAGAACAACTTGAATTTGTCCCCAAAAATGTAAAAATAATAGTTTCTGTCTTTACTTGTCACTACAAACTCAGAAAGCAGCTACATGGAATACGACTCTTTGAGGAGACTGAATGTCGGCTATGTTTGAAGGACAAACAGGCAGTTGAGCACATACTCTGTCACTGCGGCGTCACTACTAGAATTGGTTATGACATTTTGGGGACCTTTTTGACCTTTCCCTAGAAGACTTGAAATGGATCTCATTCAAAAAGCTTCTGAACTACCTTCAGGGTTCGAACTTGTTGGATGAATTTTAAAGATAAAATCCACTCTAAAATAGGCATTGGTGGCCCTGCTGGACGAGGCGGTGTCGGTCGAACAATGCGGATTTTCTGTTCTTCTTAATACTCAATACATAGTGTTACACTTTGCATTGAATCGAAAATGACTTTGATTTCAATAATTCATTTCGCTTTTTTAATCATAGACATCAGCGATATAAACGTTATTTTGAAGACAATTTTAAATTCATTCTCTTTACTTTTAACCTGGCAATTGCAATTACGACTTTAGCAAAACCGTTACGCCACTTAGCGGTTCCTTTTCGCGCGGGAATATTTAACTTGCGCGCCACGAAATTTAAACTCGCTTATTTTAAATTCATTCATTTACGCGCCAACCTCTTAGACGCTTCGCCTTTTATGATCCTTTGTGCATCTCTGGACGTTGCTATTGGTTCATCCTTTTTTTTGTACCTACTTACCGAGCCTTTATAAGGGCTTTGCACGCTACGCGCGCTCTCTGTTCCAGTTCAGTTAATTTGCCGTTGTGACGTACTCGTTTTGACTCGAAAACACAGAAAACCACGCGCTGTCCCTTCAGCTTCCGAAGCCCCCTTGTCTTCAAGCTACAGCTAAGTAATCTCTGTTCTCTTCAGTTAATTTTGCCGTCGCAACGACCCGTTTTTTAACTCGAAACACAAAAACCACGTGCTGCCCTCCAGCATACACAAAAGCTTCGAACTCAACTGCAAGCTACAGCTAAGTAATCCTATTTAAAACGTATCTATCGCTTTCTTTTATTTTATTTCATTACTGTTGCTATTTATACTTTTAACTTGTAATTGCCAGTAACTTTGCTCTCACTAGCAGTCATTTACTATTCACTTACAGAAACGGATTAATAGCGTCACTTTTAAATTAATCTCAGGAATTCGGCTACCACGTGCTAATCCTTCTTTTGTCTTAATTCTAATATCAGAATACAGCAACCACGTGCTGTTCTTTTTACATTAATCTTAACACCAGAAGTCAGCCACCACGTGGCCAGTTTTTCTTTTTTTTCTTTTTTTTTTTATTATTACAATAAAGTTATCGTTACGTTTTGGATCTTTCTTTTTTCTATTAATCATTACAGCGACTCCAAGCGTCATACTCGTGTGTACCGCTTTCTTACTAAGTTGCATCAGGTGTAGCACACACTGCTTCCGCACGCCACGCACACCTGATCGTAACAATAGGGATTGCAAAAACTAATATTTATTAATTCCCGTGTACATGCTACTGTACAACAGTAATAGCATCTACCCTAGCAATGCATGTAATACATTAATTCTCTAAGGTTAAGTCGTTTACGTCTAGGGCGTTGTTTGTGTTAGACTAGGACCGGCATTCCGAGAGAAGTAATGAGGACGTTACGGTCGTAACGACAAAGATACCTAAGATACACATAGTACTTAGACTACCCTCGGCATCTTCGCCTGTCGTTTTGCGTTAAATAAACCAACTGTTTACGGATTTACTTCCGCCGCGTTTGCGTATAAGAAAGACCCGTGAGCCGATTACGGCGGAAAAGTTGCGCTTACCGCGTGAGCCCAGAACGCGATCCCCCTGACCTCGTGCTCGTTCTTGTGTGTATGTTTGCGGAGACGTTTCCGGCCGCCGCGAGCTCCTTTGTGGAAAAGGTATGATTGGATACGTAAGTATAGCATGAGCGGCTGAGAATTTGTTTGCGCTTGCTTTCTTGCTGAGTAAGGAAAACATATTTAGATGAAGTGAGGAAATACTGCACGGAAAAAAATATTGTAATGTAAATTACTGCAAGGTTGTTGAAGTCGAATTGTTTTTATTTGTACACCAAATTTTACATAAATTTCTTATGGTTGTTTCCAAATAAATAAAACAATGTGTTTTATTATTATTATTATTTAGGTACATTTATAATCCTACCTAGGCTGTAAGTGACACCTATAGATTCTTCATTATATAGGCTTATTCACGTAAGATTGCGAACAACTATTGTGTCTAAGTTTTTAAATTTTTCAAAAATTTGTCAATTTGTCAAAATAACCCTGCACCTAACTTCTTTACCTATATGAATACTTATTGTTGTAATGACGACGACGTTTGTTTTGTTGCTTTCCGGGCTTCTCTGGTTCGGTGCTGATGGTATTTACCGCTTATTCTTTAAAGCCTTGCTTATGGGCTTTTGATTATTTACTTGTCTTTAAGATGCTCATTACTCATGCGTCGCTTCTCGTAAGTTGAAAGGGGAGGTTCACCCTAAATTCGTTTTGTGGCGCTGATCGTCAGTTGTCAAACGGTAAATTACAACCTCGTGCCGGTTTGAATGGTGTTGAGTAATATTTACGTCGTTACAATAAAGTGTATATCCTAAAATGGTAGCAACGAGTCGAAGAAAGTTCAGGATTCGGACTACGCAACGAAACAGTGAAACTGGATCATAAATCAAACTTTTATTTCCAAGTAACAAGTGTAAAAGTTATGGAATATATATATATATATATATAAGATTGGGTGAGTGTATTAAGATGTTTAAACCCTTTTTTTAGCGAAGTAATGGCTAAATTTGTCAATCTATATCTACAATTATGCCCGGATCCGGACACTAAATTGTAATCAATCGACGATAGCCGCTATAATCGCCTAAATGGCCGGCAATAATACGTGAAAATGAAAATTTTTATTATTGCCTGCCATTTAGGCGATTATAGCGGCTATCGTCGATTGATTACAATTTAGTGTACGGATCCGGGCATAATTGTAGATATAGATTGACAAATTTAGCCATTACTTCGCTAAAAAAGGGTTTAAACATCTTAATACACTCACCCAATCTTATACCAGTATGCTACGCTTATATACATGCGGAGAGAGCAATTAATCACCGACAAGTCGTACTGATGAGCCCTAGTTAGGGTGAAACGCGTGTTTAATTGCAAAATTTTTATTTTCATATATATATATATATATACAGCAAAAAAGAGATGAGTAAACAACTGTATGTACAATCGTATGCATGTAAAAATATGTACCGTGGTGAACTTTAAAAATTTACGGCGGCTTTGGTAACGCTTTTGAAACCAGCCCGGGAATAGGAAGGTCGACGGGTATCAGAGGTTATGCCAACACGCCAATCAGAGCGGGCCGGGAGGGACTCGGGGACCGGACTGGACTCTCTGTCACACACGCGGTTGCGATGGTGGGAGTCGGGCTTGGGTGAATCGCGCAACGTCGGTGGGGACGACATTCACGTCATAACCAATATTAACTAAATAAAAACTTGAAATAAAATAACATGCGGCAGCAACGCTACCATCCATGGGAAAATCAATCAAAATGAACGGAATTAAGGATTAATTCAAACTAAAATCAAAACTGGATACTGAAATAGATTTTCTCAGCGACCGGCACGTTACACTGTGACATGGAAATTTTCAAAAAACATTTAAAGCGAGCTGATACAATTTTTAGAGATAAAAAAATTGACAAAGAAACATTCTATGGTCTCACCGAGACTGACGTGAAAGAATTAATTCCGTTGATAGGACCATGAAGAAAATTTGTTATCGTATTTGTTCCTGTTTTATTTTTAATAAGTATTAATATGTAATAAATACTTTGAAAATAACTTTTCTTCTTTTTTTTTTTACAGTAATGGTGTAATAAAAAACAATACAATCATTGCTAGAAAAACACTATAATTTTTAAGAATTGCTTTCACGATAGTTTGTTTTAAATACAACAATATTGTATATTTTTTAACAATACTTTGTATTATATTTATACGCTATTGTATTAATGTTTCGCATTGGTTGCCCTCATAAATGCAATTTGTGTAGAATTTTATATCAGCCTGTGGTAACCATCTACACAATTCTAGTACTTGTAGAATTATATAAGATTATTTTACATTTAACATTTAAAATTTGTATATATTGTCACTATAGCTTTATATCATTATCACACTAACAATTAATGTAGATATTGGTAAATTTTGGATTAATTTTGCTTGACCAATGTTGTGTACATTTGGAATACAACTTCGTGCTTGCCGTATTTTTGATATAATTTGTGCAAAAAATATTAAATTGTAATGATTTATATAATGTTTTTGCAAATGTAGTAGTATACTAATTAATCAGAAATAAAACTAATGCTAGAAGAAACTTTCCTTACTCAAATCGCCATGGGAGGCATGAACCATCCAGTGTTGCACAGCACATAAATGAGACTAGAAGTAAAATTAATAATGAGAATCTTGAACTATTGAAAAATTTAACTTCCTCAACGGAATTAGACGCATACGAAACCATGTTTATGAAGAAAGACTCTAACAATTTGTTGAATCGGGACCATGCTCCTCTGCACCATTCGGTGTGGATCGATCTTGCTACTACGTTGCAATCCTTGCATATCTTTGATTCTGATCTTTTCCTAAGATAGCAAATATATTAATATAAAAAATTACTTTACCTGATTACAAGATACTGTAAATAGGAGTCTCCAATATTTTTAATATAGCTCATTATAAAAACTAAAGCGTTTTTCATAAAATTTATATGATTTGAGTCCTCATTCAATTCATTGTAGGTAGGTCCAGTTTTACCAGTTTCAGTTGACACAGTGACAAAAAAAGTCAATTTAAATTACTTCGGTGGTTTTTTCTACGGGGTGCCACTGTTTTTTTCGTGTATACCCTGCGTTTTTTCTTGTTTCCTTCAGACCGCTGTTTGATATATTGCCGTTGGTACCCGTCCAAAGAGGGTTGCAACGCAAACACGCACAAACCCCCATCTAGAAGCCCGTGCGTGATACGCAGCACAACTTCAGCCGACTTGTGTATGTACGCACCAACACATCCGCGCAAATACTGACAATCATTTTTAAAAAAGAAACAAATTATTGCCAGTATTCTATTACTTCTCGCGTCAGATTTCGGTAATAAAATATATCCGAATATATATATAATAGAAGTTACCCAGAGCGAGAATAAGAAAAATAGCGTTCGTCGGAAAAAATACCTACCGATTTTTATTGGACGCAGTTGGATGCTCCTGCGAAAGGACATAAAACGTACTGGCAAGAAATATGGACGCCGATGTTTTTATTTTATGACACATTTTTATTACGCTTTATTTTTGTTGTTTGTTATCTTTCTTTTTCTTCCCACCATCTTCCCGACTCGAGACCCTTTTCCCGCAGACGGGAGATATTGCAACCGCTACTCGCTCGATTTTTTCTGAAGGAAATGAATCTAAAATCTGACCGAAAATTGAAGAGATGGCGCTACAGTCGCGACTTCATAAAGAGCCCACGAGTACAGGTTAGCAGTTTATAATTTCCAAGAGGAATAAAAGATGGGAGTAAGTTTTTACGATCGCTTTTTATTATTATACAACAGCGTCTTGAGAATTCTGAATAGCTGACTCCCCTCCCCAGTTATTATTTATTCATATTTTTTTTTGGGTAGCGTTCGTCTGCAGTAATCTCGGACTTTTCGTAATCAGTGACCCATCTGGGGCGCCTTATTATATTTCTTCTGGGCAATGCTGGAGCTCATAAAAGCGACTGAGTATGAGAAAGTAAAGCGGATGATGTAATTTTGGGTTGCTTAGTGCATATATAATTCAAAATGTCAAAATAATCAGACGATATACAGTTTTGTGCATAGATTATTGTCGCCTACTTTTATCAAGGGGATTCTTCAAATATGAAGCTTCGTAGTCCATTCGTGCTGGAATTCTTTCAAAGTGCCTAAGAGTTTTAAAGCGATTTTGCTGAAATGTCATTAAATGCACCAATGTGTTGTATATTGGTTATATTGGCTAGTGTTTTAAACATTTTAGTTATTTGTCACGTTCTGTCAAATACAATAAAATTCAATTGAGTTTATTTGATAATTATGAACAATGGCTTTAACAGAAAAAGAACATATCGAAATACTTATGATAATTTTTTTTTTTTGTTTTTTTTTTTTTTTGCGATGGGGGGAAAACCTTCATAGGCACTGGGACCCGATCTTTCAGTATCGGCAGCCAGTAGTGCCGGATTCTTACCGGCTAAAAACCACCCCACCTCATCACACCGTGCGCCGGAACCGCTAAACGCATATCGTCGGAGTACGGGTTGTCCTTTTTCTGTCCTGCCTTAATTCCTCCGTCTCATTTCTTCCTCCTTCTTTTTCATTATTTCTCCGATGTAACTGTGTACTGCTCCCCAAGTTCCTCTGTCTTCCAACATTAAGTTTATCATATTTGTCCCACTTTGCACTTCCGTCCCAATCCGTAAGTTCAGTTGCGCCCTCTCTGCTTGCCATCGTTCACAGTCCAATAGAGTGTGTTCCACGGTGTCTCTTTGGCCACAGTATATGCAGTTGTCGTCTATACTTTTTCTTATTCTTTTGGTGTATGTACCAAAGCAGCCGTGGCCTGTTAGTACTTGCGATAAGTGGTAGTCAGTTTGTCTGTGTGTACATTTTACCCATGGTTCTATTCTTGGTATTAGAAATTTTGTCCATTGGGCTACTTCTTTTGTGCTTTCCCATTTTCTTTGCCACAGTTGTAGCGTGGTCTCCCGTTCTTCTATTTTGGCTTCTTTCGTTCCACCGTCCCGTCTTTGATGTAACCTCGTTCTCTCTTCAGCCATTAGTTCTATTGGGATCACTGCGGTGACTACCTGCACTGCACTTGCCGATACTGTACGGAAGGCGCTAGCTACTCGGAGTAACATTTTCCTTTGTACCCTGACCATCATTTGTTTGTTTCTTTGTACTTTCAGAGATTCGTACCATATCGGTGCCCCGTACAATATAATTGACTGTACTACATTGTACCACATCTCTCTTTTTTTGTTTGTGGGTCCCTTGACGTTCGGTGTAATTCTTATAAGAGCCGCTACTTTCTTCTCCGCTTTTAGGGTTGCTTCCTTTATATGTTCCCCAAATTTGCCGTTCTCAGTTAAAAGAAGGCCCAGATACCGTATCCGCTTCGACGGTGCTATTTCGGTTCCTTTACAGTAAAAGTTTACTCCTACTTTATTTCTCGGTCCCTTCAATATAAGTGCCTCTGACTTTTCAGGTGCTAGTCAGAGGCACTTATGATAATTAGTTTTGCAAATAGAACCCCTTCATTTAGAGAAGTTTTATTTAGTGAAACTCATCCTCACAGTGTTGTAATTATCGTTCCCGTTGAGTAAAATTTGCAATAAATTTTGAAAAAAAGCGAATATTCGTGCAAATTATTTGAAGTGTTTTTCTAAAACCAAAATCATCTTTTTTTTACCGTTATTGAACAATTATTTATTTAAACAAACACAAACTATACCGTTTACAAAATGTATGTATATAACACGTGTAGCAAGCGTTGCCATGCACTGTTTTTCCGCCTTCATTCTTTATCCGAGCATACGAGATGGTGCACTCTTCTCGAACTAACGGTATCGAAGGCGTTGTTGGTTTGGTTGTTTGATCCTTCCTACATGTTGTACTGCCGGTATACCTCCATCCTTATCTTGCTTTTAAATTTAACGTGTTTTAGTGTCTTTGCCTGTTTTTGTAGTTTATTGTATGTATTGATCGATTTTTCATATTTGTAACTTGTGTTTTTTTCTGTTCTTAGGTGTGAATGTCTTCGTGTTTTGTGTGTGTGTATTTCTGTATTAGGTGTGAATTTGCAATCAGTTTTCATTAATTTGTTGTCGATTTTGTGTATTGTAAGGAGATTTCTGAATGTTATTAATTGTTGTAAATTTAGTTTTTGTGTCTTCTCGTAAAGGTCCTTTGATGGTGTCCATTTGTCCATGTTATACAGTGTCTTTAGTATCTTGTTCTGCTGTCTTTGTAGTTTATTTAAATTTTGCTTAGTTGTATGACTGCATATGTTTATTAGGTAGCTAATATGGGACGTAAATATGCTGTGATACACATACTTCTTCAGGTATTCTGGTACTATGTCTTTAATTTTCTGCATTCCTGCTATAATCATGGTGTTTCTTTTTATCAAATTTTTTACGTGGGTATCCCATTTTAGGTCATTTTGTATGGTTAATCCTGGATATTTTATTTGGCAGGTTTGAGTTATGGTTTGTGTTTTAATCTTGATGTTAAAAGTGGGTTTATATGTTTTTTTTTTGTAAATACCATGTACTCTGTTTTGTTCTCATTTATCGTTATTAGATTATTATAGCACCATTTTTATATACATATAAATGATAAATATGGAAGGCAGATGAAACGAACACGAAACAAAGCAATCTTTAGCAAAATATATAAATTATTATAAATGATTTTAAGGATCCTGTTTTCTTCGGGCTGGGCACAATACCATATTATTCAAACCCCCACAAGCAAGAATACCTTTAAAGGTTATAGAATATTCTACCTCATGTAAAACCTTTCAAATATATTCCAATACAACCAGTTTCCATTCAAGGTAAGATAGGCAGACAAAAGCTGCACGGAAAATGTATCCATTCTTCTACCTCGGAAGAAGAGTGAGTAGTACGCGATAGAATACGGAAACGCTATTACATCACCTCGTTCCGGGTTAACAAATTTCTCGCTCCAGAAGAAGGCGAACTCATTTAGGGACGGTGTTTACACGGCCGGAGTTTAAAAGGATTTTATATTCTTTAAAATCAGTTGTGCCCTCTATTGATTTTCTCACTTGATCGCGGTTTTCCGCCGCGAAAATGGGAGGTAGAAAAAAGATCGAGTCCAACGACTTCCAACAGCCGCACACTGTGTGTTTACGTTGAACGTCCGGCGCCAAATTGATTTTAGTTCGTCTTGTGCAATTTCAATTCGAATCCATAGAAATGTCCACAGCATATTTTCGACTCGTTCCAATTCGGTTTTTGCGACAGCCCGAGAGAATGGGACGAAATCGTTTCGTCTGGCACCGAACGTACGGGGAATATTCAACATGGAGTGGAGGAAATGTTCGGATTTGATGGCGGCAAGTATCGGTTACGGAATGAGATTCGCTACGGAAACTCCAAACGGTTTTCTTGTCCAACATCCGGAACCTCTGAATGTGTGTAAAGTGCTGATTTATTAGTTTATAAATACCTAAGTAAAATACTAACAAACTAGACGTTTCGAATTTGATTCAAATAACTTATATTTTTCGAATAGGTATGTAAACAATATGGTGCAAATGAAAGGAATAAATTTATTATTTCGTAAATCAGCACATCAGATATTATGTTGTATTATAATTGTTTTTTGTTCAATGTTGTATATGTTATTAATGATTATTAGTAATCACATATATTACGAATAAAAATAAAAAAAAATGAATACTGATAATTGAAAAATAATGTCCCTAAGAAGGGCTCGAACCTATTCCACTTCCTGGTAAAATTCGTAATTCGTGCCCTCAACTAATTGGGCTACACATACACTAATCAGTAGTATACATATAATTCTTCTTAAGCTACAAGGGTTAATGTTTTTAAATAAAATTCTTCATATCTCAAAAATTAAGGCCCATGCACTCAAACCCATTTACAGTTTTTATACACTTAATTTCCTCTTTCAAATAATATATGACTCATTTAATTTTGTGTTTCGCAGTTCTTGCCTACTCCTTGTTAATGTAAACAGAGAGGTGGCGGAATTTTTATAAATCGCATTCCATCATAGTCGACCTTTTCCCGACCATTTTTCGAAGGATATCGGACTAGAACGCATGTGAAAATTCCAACGTCGATGGCTCAAATCACAATAACACCGGCCGTGCGCGGCAGCAAACACGAGCTCTCTATTCTCCGTTCCCCCATTCCAAGGATCCCCTACGCTGAAATCGAATTGATATTGCATTTGTTTTCGACCGGAGCTCTGACCAGTGAAGATTGTACTCTGTGAACCGAAAACAGATACCTAGAGAATGGACAATTGGTAGAGTCAGACTTCGGAGCAAGAAACTCGATACCGACGGCGCGATGGGTAATTTACCGACCGTTCACGGCGTTGGTACTACTTTTCTATGTCGACTCTCCGATAAATGGGGACGGACAGGGTTGGACTGTGAACGATACGCTTAGAGTCAATGAAATTGTTTTCGGGCAAAGGATTTTCGGATATTCTCTTAAGCAGACCTTGAAATATTAGAAGTGGGTAGTAATACTAGCGTAAAGCTTCAGGTATCCTTCAAAATGTAAATCAGATTTGAATATCATAAAGCATTTTAAATTTGACAATTTAAATTTCATATCTGAAACTGCAGAATTACAATACGCTTATCCTAAAAATAGGCATACGCAATATTGCATTGTTCAACAGAAATCAATCAGAGGGCTTATAAAAAACAGGAGAATTTGTATTGTAACAGACAGCTAGGCGATACTGAGGCTATTAATGAACCTCAGAGCACAATCAAGACTGGTTTAGGAATATATGCGAGAACTGAATAATCTGGCAGACCAAGAAGGGGCAGGAATTTTTGACAGAAACGTTTAACTACTAAAAGGTAGCAACTGATTAAAATTTCAGAAAAAAATATCAAGTGGTAATGGCTTATCTGTCAGTTTCTTCAGTATTTTTTGACAATCTGGTCAGATGTATATTTTGTGAGGTATTGCTCAGTACTTTATTGTTTTCGCTTGTGACTGTTTGTTTAGAGGGTATGACCTTGCCTAGAGTGCGCCAATATGAAAATTTCCGCCAATTAAGTGAATTCGATAGGGGTCGTGTTGTTGGCTTGCGCGAAGGTTGTTTTTCATAGAGAGATATTCCAAATCAATTCACTATCATGCACTTCTATCAAGCATGAACTAAAAAGGGTCAAAGGCGCAGCGGAAGACTAACCGGTAGGAGAAGAAAAACAAATGGGGTGCAGGACCGCCATCTCTGACTTACGGCAACAAAGGGCGGAGACAAAGGTTAGCTAATGAAGATCGACTTGCAATACTTCGAACGCTTTACCGCAGAATCAGAGCGCTTGGGTTACATTGTGTGGCTGATGGTCGAGTGACTTGCGCGCTTGGCTATCAGTCACGGGGTCCGGGGTTTGAATCCCAGGGCCTGCTCTCAGAGTGAGGTTTTCGTGGTGTTCCTCACTCCTTGGCAAATGCTGAGAGACAAACACCTTATGTCGCTTCACGGGCGCAGGCGTAATAATAACTCATGGCCGGCCGATGCCCCCTGTAATTGGCGAAAGCTGTTGGGGGATGTAAAGGCATGAATTATTATTATTATTATTATTATTCGTATCGGCCACATTTTATGTTACCACTTACGGCCCAACTCAACACCGACAGCAGCGTTTGGAGTGGTGTAGGTTGCGTAAGCACCGCAACCTAGAGTGGCATGGGGTGGGCTTTAGCGATCAATCCCGATTCTGTCTGGGAATACATGATGGCCGTATGAGGGTCAGACCTTGATGTGGGGAACGTTGCAATGTTGAATTTTCTGTTGCGAGGCTTGTGCACCAAACTGTGTAGATTATGGCAGGGGGTGCTATAACTTTTGGGGGTAGATCTCGTTTGGTATTCCTCCGACGGAATATTAACGCCTAGCTATATGTGGATGAGATGGTAGAACCCAATATTCTTCAATTTCTTCGGCATTTTGGGCGAACCTATTACTAAGAAAAAATATTTTATATAAATAAGATTTCTATGCCACAGAGTAGTGTATTTTTTTATTTATTTTCATACTAAAGTTTAGTTCAAGAAATGGTGTAAAATAAATAAAATATTAAAAGACTTAAATCCAATGGAAGCGACTGGAATTTAATATTTAGATTACAGACTCAATAAGTTTTTAAGTCATATACAGTATTCTCCTAAGTCAAATTCACAAATTTCAGCTTTCCTTCTCTAGCTTTCTGTATTTTCAAAATTTTATTAATGCGTTTTTAATGAGAAATAAAAATTAATAAACAATAACATTTACTTCGATCTTCTCCATCGAAAACATCCGACTACAAACCCGGAACGACTATACATCTGCCTGGAACCTATATTGCCGCAGTTATCGTAAAAATATCCCAAATAGACCCATTACCCGCCTTGTAATACGTTCCCATAATTGTAAATTCAGACGTAAAGTGATTGCAAATCACCCGTCACGATTATACAACATTTTATTTCGAATATTTCCGCATCGTGGCGCACCCATCGCCGCTTATAATAATAAAATAATGCTGGAGGGCGCGTCAGTCGTTCGCATTCCCGATAGCCCGGCATAAATTCGTACTTAAGTAGAGCTTTGCGGTGTCCATACACCGTACTGCCACTACTACACCGAAAGGCTACGCGTTGCAAACACATACATATATGCATAAAGGTATATTATACAGAATGGGTATGGCGAGGGAAACATTCAGTATCTCAATCGGTAGATGGCCATTTTACGTGACTATATTTTCGTATGGTTCTTTCGCTCTTTCTATTTGACGCCGGGGTGTACTACGTATTTCCAGGGACGGACCTGATTTAGGGCTAACGACGGAATAATGTAAGTTCCGGGACAAATAGAAAGTTCTTCATATTTGAGTAAATCGTTAACCGAACGCAAATAGCAAACTCCGTATTATGGTCAGGGGATTGGGTACGCTTTGAAGGAAGATAGTATGCATAACACAAGTAAACGAAAATTAGATATAAAAATATTATTGATATTAATACAAAGGACACAATTTCAGACTCAGAAAAGGGTAGATATTTCATCCAAACTACAAATAAGAGTGTTAGAACTTTAAAACGCGCAATACCATAAGGATGGCACCTATCAACCAATATGTATTTCTTGCAGATTAATGGAGAAATATGTAGCATTTATGTTTTGAATAAATGAATGAATTTTGAAATATCCACCTCAGCTTTATTTTCTTCACCAAATTTTTCACACTGATTATTTGATGAATGACTCTTTCACTCACATGAAATGGTAAATGCGCAATGATGCAAAGTTGAAAGTTTTGACAGAAAGTAATTGAGCTGGTATTGGTATTGGGAAAAATATAGCATCCGCATGGTTCGACTAATTCTTCTGACCACTGCGACCACTAGGGCTTATTGTAATGCTTGTCTTCTAGGGAGAGGTTAACATTTCCAAATACATGCTTAACTGTTTCTTCGTCAACCAAGGCGGCATTCAGTATCATCAGAGAACCCGATTGTATGCAGGTGTTTTCTGAGTTTACAGTGATCTGTAAAAACGGAACAATTACTGGAGCACTTTCTGATTTGCCTAGACAGTGATGTGCTGTTTAGCTACCGCTGATGCTATGCCAAAGGAAGGTTCTGGCTCCTGGAAATGCTTGGGAGCGCCTCTTTTCGCAAGAGTGTTTGCTTCCTCATTTCCAGGAATGAATCAATATCCAGGAACCCAGATTAGGATAGATTATTTGCTGTCCCCAATATATGTTTTTGTATAGTGCTTGTACAGCTCCAGATCAACTTCGAGTTGCGCCTCTAGTGCTTTCAGCAGCACTTTGATTTGTGTCTGATATTTTTACCCAAAACCTCTTTAGCATACGTCTCAATGGCATAGATTCCAGCCTGAAAAATCTCTGTGTGTATGTAGTCTGAAAGAATTACTTCTGTGATATGAACCTGTAACACCTTTTCTAATATGTATTTTCAGAAGAAATGACATCAGGCAAATTGGACAAAAGGAACTGTGAGAGGATTGTGATTTTCCCATTTTAGGAATATATACCAATCTCACCTCAGTCCATATAATTCCAAGCAAAACTAGCTCTGAAAAGGCTGGCCAGATGAGGGACTAGTATGGTGCTTTCCTTCTGCAAGAGTGGATATATACCGTCCTCGCCTGGCGTTTCGTCTGGTTTGAGCGTTTTAATCGAGCTTAGTACTGGGTTGCATATATTTTTTTCTCTTTTAGACTAGAATATACTAAAGCTATATATACATAAATCTATATAAGTAAAAATCAATTGCCACATGAAAACGACTCGAGCGATTTGGCTGCTTTTTTTTTTGTTCGTAATTGTCAGGACAAAATTTGTACGAAATAAAATTTTTGGAAAATCCACGGAAAAAGTCGGAAATTTGGATGGTATTTTTATATGAAAAAAAGCTTTATGTTAAATTTTGACGTTTTCACGAGACGGGCAGCGTCGAGTTTTTTTTAGTGAGACGCGTTTAAAAAAAAAAAAAAAGAAAATCAATAAAAAATAATAAAAAGAACGAAAAATTAAGAAAAATTAAGAAATTATAATGCACTCCAAGGTGGAACGCGGACTTTCTAATACAATAGAAATATAAAAAAACACAAGAATGTTAAGGAGTAAAAAATATATTGAAATGGTAATCCACTACAATATTGTTTCACCACACAGTGGCTTCATCAGGTGGATGAAATTAACTAAACAGAATATAAAATTACACACTATTTATACTTTTAAACCTAGGAGTGGGGAATAATTAAAATCCTTTTGTTCATTGAGCGCTAAACCCAGCTTACTATATCTATTAATTTCTAAACATTCAAATAAGTCTAGTTTCTTACTTTTCTTATGAACATGCAAAATATCAAAATTATTATTAAAATTATGATGAAGTTCTAAACAATGATTAGCAAAAGTAGAATCTGTCTTCTTATCTCTGTAACTTTTAGTATGTTCGGAAATACGTGTAATGAAAGATCTACCTGTCTGTCCTATGTACACCTTACCACACTCACAAGTCAATCTATAGACCCCAGAGTTAAACTTTCTATCTGTTTTGTCCTTGTTATTCTTTAAATACGAGCTAATGTTATCATTAGTTTTATATGAAACATAGCTATTATTAGTACGTTTGATAAATTTACCGATAACCTCTGATGTTTTTCCAAAATAAGTAATAGAAGTATAGTTAACTGGTTCTTTGTTAAAAATTTTTGGGTATATTAAAGCAAGCGTATGAGACTTTTGTTTATTCGCTAAAATGTTATTAATAAAATCCACTGAGTAACCATTATTTAAAGCTATTTTGTAAATTCTGTTAAGTTCTAATTCAAAGTTTGTTTGATTCATAGGGACCTTAACTAATCTATGAATCATACTCTGATATGCAGACAATTTATGGCTAAAGGGGTGATGTGATGAACAATAGAAATATTTTATTAGAAGCATAATATTTTAATTTTAAGACCATAAACCCAATAGGTTGTTATAAAACGCACAATTTGCGTTTGTGTTACCAATATATGGTTTCAATTACACAAAAGGTAAAATATCCCGCTTATAAGATCTAGTTTTTATAACTCATATAAATAAAAATATAAAATTAAAAAAGAAACAACGACACCTTAAAAGAGGGATTATGCTATTGGAGTAATTGTCAATATTATTATTTAATCTTCAATCGCATTTTGTGTCCTTAATAAACGTTAATACCGGCAAAATTTTAATATTAAAAAAATTGACAATCTGTATTTATTTATGCTTATTAAAAGCAAACAATTCTCCCACCTGCCCTCGGTCTACTGTTTAGACTGACCATAGCGTTTTAATTTGCACCGTCAACAAATTTTGTTTAGTGCCGTCCTGGACGAGATGACAATATTTTTTTTCTTCCTATCTCCGTATACGCGCACTGTGCATGTGTAAGTGCAAATATTTACGATTCGTTTTCATTCTACGCCTCGCTCCTTTCTGAGCTTTTATCTTCGCTTACCTGAAGTTCCGTTAATTACGTCTGCATAAAAAATGTTGTTTGGCCTACAACTTTGTCATATCGCAAACACGCCATTAAATTAGGAGAAAAATACATAGAAGCTCGTTCTTCCAGTTCGGTGCTTCTATGGTGTAAACATCCTTTTCGGACCTTCGTTAACTAAATCGATTTAATTAAATTAGTACCATTACGTAAAATTTTAACAGGGACGGAATTTCTCTCATAAAAACAAGAAAATTCCACGTAAAACACTCAAAAACAAGCAAACAAAAGAAGTACGTTTTTTTTTTCTTTTTAGAAGTAGATTATCAAGTGTTCATGTGGCAGGTAATTGACTTACAACTACTGAAAACTGTACATTTTAAAAATACATATCATGTTTAAAATTTTAAGAAGAATTACTTCAGAAATAGTGTCTCACCTCCATCTATACCTGAAGAGCAATCAGTTGAAATCAACAATAACATGTTTGGAGTCGACAAAGTTCACTTAGCAGAAACCGGACCTAGTTTAACACCAGACAAAAAAGAATTAAAAAACTAATTCATAACTTCCTTCGAAATTTCTCGACCTCTCCAGACGAAAAGAACGGTGTCAAATAGAGGAAAGCAATCTAACCTGTCCTCTTTCAGACCTGAAAAATTCAATGTCTAAGTCTAATAAGACAAAAAAAGCCCACAACTAGCAACAGTTCATGACAACTTGTAAAAGTAGTAGTGAAGGTCAGAATAAGCCAAAAAATTAGAATCCCCGAATTCGGATAAAGACCATCCAATAAATGATGCATTATGCAGTGCGATGTGTCCTCTAAAATTGCACGTAAAAAACTATTTAAATTTAGATTATACAAAGTAATTTCAAATTGGGCTTCCATATTACCACCTTCTTCTCTATGTATATGGTTTCATTCTTCATAAGTTACCATGCATGCAATAATTTAAGGTTTCTAAAAAAACCACTAGAAGTTAAGTTTGGAAATTTATCTAAGAAATATCTTCAGAACTTCCTCTGGTTAACAGCGCTTATCGCTTACGTTAAGCACCCATAAATGCTAGGTAAAAAAATCTTCAATGTTAAAACAAGCGTAAAAGCCATTGCGATTTCTCGACCGCATAACCTAGCGGAGCACCGCTTAGTTTTCCAACATCTCCTTTCCCCTTCCGCGCAATCCGGATTCGGAACCGGAGATGCGTGTAAGATGGTGTTCGCGATAAATCCGCGTGTTTTGGTTTTATTTCCGCGGCGCCGTTTAATTACTCCCCCATGTTCTTAAGAATTATCGACTAAGGAGCTTAAAACAAGTAACCAGAAAGTCTGCCTCCGACTACCGGCGCGCATCGGCACTCAGAACTTGCCGAATCTCGTCGTCTTAGTGAACGTAAAGCTCCCGCTACACCTTAAGAGGAGGGCAAAGCCACCGCGCGCGAGACAAACACGGTCTACGGAAAGTAGGAGGTCTCGTGTGTCTCGCTGTATGTGTTTGGAAGGGAAGCTACTTGCGCTGGAGTCATCCGAGCTGAAATATGCTCGTCCTTCTGCTTTATTAATTCCCGGGGTTGAATTGGTTACTGTAACAGGAGCTTTTGTAGCTATTCCGACAGAACACAGAAGAATATGCCGTTGAGAAGTGTAACGACAGGTAGAATAGCTACAACGCCTTATCCGTGGTATCGCAGGGCTCCAATTTTAGACCATTTTTAACAATTTTATGCGTGACATCATCGCGAAAAGCTTAATGCATATGCAACACCTAGAATTATTGTCGATAAGCGCACGGTGATACTCTTTTTTAGAAAACGTCGGATTATGCCTGCAAATTATCTTGTCGCTAATAAAACCATTCATTGCAGATAGCTTTGCTCCATTGTGTGGTATCCTTACTACACTTTTCAACAGCTAGCAATTGAAAAAATGCAAAATCGTTTCCTTAAATACCTATCGTATTGAATTGCTGGTTCTTACCCGAAGCGCAACGCCGATTATGAAATGTTACTAAACGTGCATAAATATCCATCATTATCCGATGGACGTGATCGTTATGGTCTTGATGGCTTATCAACGGAAATCTTTAAAGAATTTCGCAAATTAATAATAGAACCTATCACATATATTATCAACAACTCGCTTACAGAAGATATATTTCCAATCTGCCTAAACAGTTCTATTATAGTTCCGCTACATAAGAAGGGCGATGTTGGTAACATGGCCAATTATAGACCAATTTCAATTACCTCCTGGCTAAGTAAACTTTTAGAATATGCTATGTTGGAACGATTGAATTCATTTTTGCAAACGAGTAATATAATTTCAGATAATCAACATGGTTTTAGACAAGGTAAATCGACTATTACAGCTACTTTATCTATGTACACGTATGTTATTCAAGAACTAGAAAAAAGAAAAGTGCCGGTCTATGTATTCTGTGATTGAAGCAGGGCATTTGACTGTGTTCAACATAGTCTTTTGTTGGATAAGTTGGAATTACTTGGATGGCGAGGTGTTGCACTCCGGTGGTTCGCCTCTTACTTGTCTGACAGAAGACAACTTGTTAGAATCTCTGTCATAGAGCAAAATAGGAAGCAGATGATTCACTTACTATTACAATGGGGGTACCACAGGGGGGAGGAGTATTATCACCCTTGCTGTTCACCTTATTTATAAATGATATATTTACTTTCATTGAAGAACACTTTCTGACCATCTATGCAGATGATACTACTGTTTTTGTGAGCGACAACAGAAATAATATTGAGAATTTGTCAAATAATGTATTTGTTTTAATGATTGGTTTGTTGGTAATAAACTTTTTCTAAATATCTCAAAAACAAATTACGTTGTGTTTTCAGCAATACCCCATATGGCAACGCAGGAGCTTCAATTAGAAATCGGTGATATTAATATAGAAAAAAAAAAACAAATATGAAAGCTTTAGGTATGATATTTTCTAATGATCTAAAGTGGAAACAACACATTGGTCATATAGTTTCCGCCATAAGCAGTTCCAGTTTCAAGCTTCCGTACTTAAAAAACGTAATCGGTATGCAAACTTTAAAATTAGTTTATTCGGCTGATATTGAATCACGATTAAGATATGGTTTAATAGTATGGGGTTCAAGTACTGCGACTCAGAAAATTCTCCTTTTTCAAAAAAGGGCACTTCGAGTGATGGCTGGAGCAATGCCCCAGACATCTTGCAGAAATATCTTTATTAAGCTGAAATTGTTGACCTTTATATTCTTGAAGTAGGTATTTTTGTGCACAAACATAGAGATACACTTATATCACAAAATAATGCGAATCATGATTATAGTGTCAGAAGGAATGATATTGATTGCCTGTACACAGGCTTTCGTTGACCAACAAAAGTATATTATGTACAGGTATTAAAATTTATAATCACTTGCCATCTGCCATAAAACTACACCCCACCTATACTTTTAGAAAACTGCTTAAAGTGTTTCTTTTGCAGAAGCCTTATTATTCATTAAACGAATTTTTTAATGATGTTTTTTAGTGCTATCTTTATTTTGTTGGATTTGAAGTAATGTATTTCTCTTACGCATTTGTTACTATTTTGACGTTTCCTGTTATTACTTATGTTTACTTTTGGAAATAAATTATATTATTATTGCTATAGTACTAACTTTTTGTTCAACATCATGTTAAACACAGTGGATTCGCCATCACTTCTTGCTATGTTAGACTTCAGTATACCACGCATATTAACTAGAAAACACAGCAATATGTACATATTTTAAACTTCTATTTGGTCGAGCCAGACAGAAATTATGTAGACTTCAGTGCATTTACCGCGACAGGAAATCGGCAACGAAACGATTTTCGTCTCGGGCTATTTGTAATTCAGTTTGTTACCTTGAGTTTCCGCTTTACAATTTCGCCGCTCGCTTTGATCTGTAAAATTCGATTCGAATTTTCCGAACGGTTTCCGCGGTCATATCCTGCGGTCACACAGAGAACGGATCTTAAAATCCACCCTATTCGATACAGCCGGGCATCATAATGCATAAGTAATGAGTCGGTGTAGTTGAGATCGGAGCCGCAGTCCGCAGTAAAGCGGAGTAGCTGCGAAGGTTTTTTTTCTCCCTAGAATAGCGAGGAAGGCGCGCTCGTTCTCCTGCTTACCTCGTCTGTTTCACCTGCGTCCGTTCCCATGGCGGATAGTCGAAAAGCCGTCGGGAAGGTTAATAATATATTATTATTATGACCTCTCCGTTTATTACTTGGACAGTCGACACGTTCATATGTCAAATGGAAGAACACTTCCGCTCTCTCCGTATCTCTACATACAAGCGCCCTTTGTGTGTCACGTTCTGTTTTTGGTGTGGGATGATGGCGAAATAGATGGTGCTCCTAGTTTTATGCGCTTATGTAAATTAACTAGGCAGAGTTTACTGGACGAAATGGCGCAGTTTTTGTCCCGTTAGCGTCAGGATAGAGGACGCCATTGTCTGCGTGAAGTTTATGGAACACGGCCACCTCCCGTACATGCATGCATATGTAGAGGGCTCTAAGCATTCAGCTGCAAATATAGAGGTGCACTTGACGTGTAATACGTTCTCCCTTATAATTATGTACCGTTGGCGATAAAACTATGTGCTCTGCTCATACTATATACTCTAGTTGTTAGGTTCTAACCGCAGTAAACTTTTAATATCCCTATAACTTAAGCCGGACGTTTGTCTGCCATGGTATTCGAAATTTATAATCATATAATTTGCACAGACTGCAATTAAAAAACGCCCGACCATGAAATTTCCGGAAAATAATGTTTATTACTACCGAAGATAATTACGTTACATATTATAGTATAAATAAAAAACAATTCAGGAGAAAAATTGTAGAAAAAAAAATAAATTCAAATTATTCTGTTTAATATTAAATAGAACCATTTATTCTTTGACTGCGCGTTGAATATATAGTTGCCTTATTCCCTCTTATGCTTTAGGATAAAATTAATTTACCCACGAACCTTAAAATCTGGACAATACAAATTAAACTTTGGTGAAAGCATTTTTTAACGTCAACGGAAAGAAAAAAACAACTTTATTTGAGATGGAGGATTTTGCGAAAGGTAAAATCTACATCCGGGTATTGTAAAATGGAGAAATAATAAAAATAAAATCCTTAACAGTTGGAGTTATTTATTAAGGGAATCAATTCGGAGCTTTTACTGAGGATGGATCATCATAATACCTTGGCCCACCAGCGCTATGAGTTAGTGTATTTTTTCTTTTCACGGCCAATCGTTTGTATCAATTTATTGGTGATATCGATGAGCCAGCAGTATTGGTTATAATAGTCGCTGATACCCGGCTTTGTTGGCAGTAAATTATGATTGATTTTATGTTTTCATCGCCCAGGTGAGAAATTGCCGGAATATAATACGCACTTGTGCTGGTTATGATTTCGCTTATTGCAGATAATAAGTTCATAAATTTACGTAGTTTTATTATTGCTTATCTCAAATCTTTAGTTTTTTTTTACTTAAGTAGGTATATTTTAACTATGCAGGTCTTTTATTCTATTGCACTTCTCAGATATCTACTGTATTTTATGCATTTTGTAGATTATTACATCTAAAAATTATGGTATATCACCGTTATTAGGAATGGTGTTCAGACATCATGACGACCTAGAAAATGTTCTGATATTTCAACGAATGCGACTGCTTTCTGAATACTTCATCGAGGAATATTGAAGGCTTAAAACAACGTATTAGAATTATTTGTGTTAGTACATAGCGTCGGAAATTGTACACATTGTATTGAATTAATTAAGCTATTGCAAAAATGGAAATGCAATGGAAGAACCTTCGTGCATTTAATTTAATTTCTATTTTATTTTTAACTATTATATTTTTTGATTATTTAGTTTTTTTAATTGTTAACAATTAAACTAATTTACTTAGAGTACTACTTTACAATTTAAGTTTGTTTTATTTTTAAATTTATATTAGGATAAATTACTTTTTCTAGAAGATGTCATTTCTTATCATTGATTTCATTGGCTTACCTAAGATTTATTAATTTATTAATTTATCCAAGTCTGTTCGAATTTAATAAAAATTCCTTTGTTTTCGGTGCCGACAAAACTACTGGTACGACGCAGAGTGTCTCGACTATCCTATGTAATTTCGGTGCCGCCAAAGTTCTCTGAAATAACCGAGTGCCACCCTCCTAGCTCTGCTTTCGACTCCGGCAAAGCCCTCTGGCACAGCACTAACTTCTACTTTAAAAACCCCCGCGTACTTTTGGCCCGTCCCGATATATTCTAGCACGACGCAAACCGTCCCTGCACTGTGATTTCGGCGCCAGCAAAGCCCTCTGGCACGATACAGCACCAACTGTACTTTACAACCGCCCGCATATTTTTGACCCGTCCCGGTATATTCTAGCCCGACGCGAACCGTCCCTGAGCTGTGTTTTCGGCGCCGACAAAACCCTCTAGCACGACACAGCACTAACTTGTGCTTTAAAACCGCCCCCGTATTTTTGACCCATCCCGATATATACATATATATAGATTTTACTCATTTTTTTTATCATATTATCTAAATTGATTTGGCTTCCACATACGGCAAATAATTTGTTTATATTTTCAATTGTATATATGTGTTTATTTTTGTCACTCACCTGTTTTTTTTTTTCATTGTACAATTCTCGTTGCATCTACATTATAGAAATTAATTCTCAATTAAAAACACGCTTTAACCTTTTAATTGTTGCGCTCGCCTTGATCAGAACCCTGAACACCCTGCACTCACACAAACGGCTACCAGCATTAGCAAATTATTAAATTAAGATCAGTAAGTAAATCAAAAGTAAGTACATAAGTAAAGATGTCTTTACAGAGTGTTCGAATCGGCAATTGCTAATAGATCAATCGACCTTCTTGATAAAACCAAAATTAAAAACAACATCACAACATGGGTTTTCTAGGGATAAATTCAATTATGACAGATCTGTCCGAGGTAATAAAATCTGCAATGGAGGCAATATAT
Source organism: Cetonia aurata (assembly GCA_949128085.1). Taxonomy (NCBI): domain Eukaryota; kingdom Metazoa; phylum Arthropoda; class Insecta; order Coleoptera; family Scarabaeidae; genus Cetonia; species Cetonia aurata. The sequence goes on along the minus strand of OX421882.1, from coordinate 10,034,705 downwards.
CTGCCAGAATAAGCTCGATTTGACTGTAACCCGATTCATGGATTGCTGAAAAATAAATTGTAGTTTTATGAAGTGCGTGGCGGCGCATATAACTTAGTGTCAACATTTTATTTATATCTGCATATTATGGTTTTTTATATCAATGTCATCAATATACCCTTTACTTACTTACCTACTTAGAAAGAAAATTATGAGAGTGCACAAATTATAATGTTATTCAACTTATTCTGTTGGGATTAAGCATCAATTTCTAATGTTTCTGCATTTTGATCATTTATATGTGTATTATTTCTATAAAACACTGATCAATTTTGTGATCCCATCAGTACAATGCATAATAATAACTGCAGCCGCTACCTATATCAGATATAAAAAACCATGCTCTCTCTTTAATGCCGATATTAAATCATATCTAACCATACGTCACACGGCTCTAGACTCAACCTTACCAATACTTAATCTCACACCGTCCTTTTCAATTCACACGCCATGTCACTGTCGATAAAGTAAGTCGCGATATTTTACGGCCTTTTTATTGCGTATAAGGCCCTTCCAGTTCTGCGGTCTCCTTTCGCATTTCCTCCACCACACCGAACATTACTTATTCTCATACACCGCCTTAACGGTAATGGAGCCGCGCTAAATGGCCAGATTTTATTTATGGATCTACCGTAAAATCTACACATAATCACTTATAAATAAAAATTCAAATATAACTCACGCTGTGCATCTAATACGGTCGTAAGTAATACGTTACTGCCGGCATCATTGGTGGAGCGGATATCCTCAAGCTAATGTTTCTTTTATTTTGTTTTTATGTGACAGGTTTTATTAGGCTAATTTATGTTTTTCCCGAGTCTACAAGCAGATGGCGAACCCTCCATGAATATTATATCAATGCGTGGGATTTGGGAAGCTCTCAGTTCAAGTAGATATGTTTGTACGAGTTTCGTAATGTAGGAAATCTGTAATAAGTTATTTTAATTGATTATTACGTCGAGTTCGTATTTGCCTTACAGATTGACTTGTATTCCGAAAGTCTACTTAATTTTTATTTTACATCTTCTGAAACAAAACGACAAAAAGTAGAATCTATGAAATATAATTGGGTAGGTAGTTTATCTTTGTTGAGGTATGAATACAGAGGTGTCTTTGAAAGGAGCGTACAAGATATGAAAAATGGGAGGAGGAACTTTTATTAGACTTAAATCCGAAATATTTCGTAGACTCGAGAGAAAAAAATGGCAAAGAAATATATAAAATGTTCCTGCTTTTTACACGAAAACGTAATATCTAGTAGTCATTTTGTGAAGTGTGCGTATTACCTGCTTTGCTAAAAATACTTTCATCACCAACATATCAACAACCAATACCCTTGTTTATATATCTTATAGTTATTCAACCGAGCTGCGTAAGGTGTTGACATCTGGCGGCGATAGTATAAAAGTACTGATGAATGAAATTAAATACCGCCAAATATTCATTGGAATGCGAGCTATGTTGGTTGTAGATTCTGAAATAAACTTGGCAGTTAATAACAAAGTAAAACCAATCAAAATTAAGAAATTACAATGCAACATTATTAAAAAATAAATTTAAATTATGAATGAACGACAGGTAAATAGCACGCCCCCTGGCCGCGATTTCCCCGAATTACAAACGGTTGAATAACTATAATATATATAAACAATGCCAATACCCAGTGTCCTTTAAAGTGCCGCCCAGACTATTTTATATACAGTTAGCTCGCAACGAAATTTTTATTGTAAACATATAATTCTTTAATCTAATCCATTTTTCTTAAACCGAATATAGTCCATACAATAGGCAAATACATCTAATGATTGCAGCACCCAGTAAGACAGGTCCACCGATGTGGGAACTTCGTCCTTAGGTTATTCATATTTATAGTACAGCAACAATAAAATTCAAGAAAGCAATACCACAGCAATACGTTCCAGCACATTTCTGCATCCACATAGGTGTATATCCATTTATTACACCTATTTGGTATCTTGTAAATATATCACCATTTGGATTATCGCTCATATCAATATTATATTAGTTTATGTATTTTTTAATTTCAATTATCTATGGAAACGTAATAGGCCAATATGAATCGAAGCAAAAAAAATAATGCTTGAATTATGATTTAAAATCAACGATCTAAAATAACACGGGCTCAACATTATCTGTATGCTTTTAATATGTGATGGAGCGTTGATTTAACCGGGGCATCGCGCATTTTGCGAAATTAACAGCGACGTGACGGTGAAAAATAATGTTCGAAAAACGAGACGACTCGCATGTAAACGTGCGTCATTTCCGGGAACGAGGGCTGACGAAAATAATCTATGTATTTATACGGCCCACGTAAATATGGCCGATTGTATATATGTCGTGAAATATTAAATTTTATGTATGCTACGTGCTTTTCGGCGTGCCAACAGACTATAATAAATTGCGTTATACACGTTTTTTATTGCCACTAGCGTTTGTTTTATATGAAGTTTCAGGATTAGTTGGCTAAAATCTGGTGCTGGGTGAGTTTCTTTAATGAGAAATGCGTATGTAGAAAGTTTCTTAGTTTTCTTTTCTCTTATAAGATGCATTAGATGTCTGTTATGTTTCCATAAAATAGTCAAAAATATTGATAGTTCCGTCAAATAAATATATTATTTCATTTCGTATTATCGAAATGAAATAATATGCGACTATCTGAATCGAACTATATATTTAAAATATACATCGCGCATGTTTCATTGCGCATACGAACGGAGTTTGCAAGGTAGAAAGAACACAACATTCTAAACCAAACTCACCCCAAATTAAACTGACCTTTACAATGATTTAAACGCACTAAAATCACTCCTACGGTTTCCTCATTCCATACTGGAATTACATCCACAAATGCTCACAGCGCAAACTATATTCGTTCATTCAATGCTCTCACCCAATAGCAAAACCATCTGTCCCAGCTCCCCCTACTCAAATCAAAACTATCCCACATATCAATGCAACCACGCTACATATCAAAACCACATCCTCAAATATCTCCAATCCAAAATGCCCTCATCCCAAATTTAAATTCCAATGCATCCATCCCATAACAGGATAATAAAGGTAATGACCAAAATATTGTAAATTTTCAACCACGGTCCAATTCTTATGCTTCGAAATTTTAGAGAAATAACAGCTGAAGTACACACAAGATTTGGAAATAACATATTAAAATCACTAGGTTGTCCAATATGTTTATGTGCAAAAAAAGGTTAGTAACTTTTTTTATAGGTTTGCATAAATCATCGCCATAAAACTGTTGCAAAGCTACAAAAACGTTACTGATCTTTAACTTGTGTGAAAATCTAATAATGTTGCAATAAACAAAATTACAAATGCATATTTCGATCAGACGGAATAAACATTGTGAATGAAATATGGCTACAACTGCTAGAACCTCGATAGAAAATACCAGGTTACAGTATTAAGTAAGAAGTCATGGGAGAAAGACTCACTATTAAGAGCGAATTGGAACTGGAATATCGACATCCCTAAAACTGATAACGGAATTGGGGTCGAGATATATAGAAAAACGTCCAAACGATATTTCGGTTAAGTTCAGTAAAGACGCGACAGTATTGCAGGCTGTGGTTGCCGCAATTCATCCATCACTGTGAAGAATAGGCCGAGTTGTTCTCTGACAGCTCGTCAACACTTAAAACCATCAATGCCGTAAGTGACGACTTCTAAGTGGTTTGGAACTATGTAAATGCTCTAAACGAGATGGGCGCCGAAGGAAAATTAACATTAGCCTAGATTCCCAACCACATAGGCATGAAGTTACGTTGCAGATAATCTGGTCAGGCGAAAATCATCAAAGTTTGTTGTTGAAGCTAGTCTTTCCTCTGACATTACCAATTCTTAAGTCATAAAGTCTAAAAGATTGTGGCAAAGAATACCAGAATAAAGATATGTTAAACAGTTCTTAGGGAAAAGTTTGAATTTATTAAAAACCTACCAAGTAAATATATGAGAACCACAACAATATTGTCGATCATTTGGAAATAAGATAGACAACATGATTTCGACATATCTATTTAGTAGAAGTTTTGAGGTGGAAAAGTTGGAATCAATCTAACTATAGGAACTAACAGGTTCGGTGAACTGATTTGGTTTACAGACGGATCAAGAATCGAGAATTGAATCCGGCTGGGATTTACAGTGAGGTAAGAAACACAATGGTTTTCACGCAAGATCACATGTTATATTGCATTGTGCAACAGAAATTAATCAGAGGACTTATAAAAATGAACAAATCTATATTACAACAGACAGCCAAGCGATACTGAGGGCATTAGTGAACCCCAGGATACAATCATGACTGATTGCTGAATACTTTCCAGAATTGAATAGTCTGGCCGATCACAATAAGCTTACTTTACTGTGGGTGCCCGGACATTCGGGAATCGAAGGAAACGAGAAAGCCGACGAGTTGGCAAGAGCGGCCCAGAACCTGTTCTAGGAGTGTCCGGAAACACAATACAGGTACCTGCTCCTGTGGAATTGGACCTAAGAAAAACACAAGGAACATATACAGATAGATTCAAGGAGAGACCGGTATCAAAGAATCATCACAGCAGAAAAGTGAGGAGCTAGTAAAGCTTAGTGGGAATCATCTTAGTAGCGGGTTTCCAAACAGGAGATTGTGCACTGAAAGGATATCTGCAAAATGTAATGGAATGACAGAGAACGTATATCACATTCTACGTGAATGCGATGTTCTGGGCGTAAAAATAGAGGCAATTTTTGGCAAGCCAAAACTGATCTCAGAGGATTATTTCGTTCGATCAGCCAGAGAACTGTGCAGACTAGTATAAGGCACCAGGATTTTGGACTGGCTGACATAATTTAATGGGCAAAAAAGTGGGAGATATGATCCAAAAAGCAAGTAGGCTGCAGTATTTCCGGCACTTTATGTCAGACGGCTCCCATAATAAGAAAGAGAAAAGAGATAGGAAAGCTGTGAAAATGATAGTACGACTACTGGCGGGTCAAAATAAGGAGGAAAGCAAAGTCATGTTCTGGCAGGCCCAGCAAAGGCAAGGTTTCTACCATTAGGTTCGGAAACTACCAGAGATGATAATAATTAAGAAAGCAAAATTAGAGAGCTTTTCTCTTCCAGGAAAATACCAGTGCATACAATAGATCTGAAAACGCCGTTATGAAATGCGTGCTTATGGACATGCCAAATCCTAATCTAGTCTAACTATTGGCGTTAAATAGGTATATCTTGAAAAGTTGCATATTTCTGCGCCCTATGTATACGGAAACACTTTTTACTCTGACATAATCTTTAGGTTTCGCTCGTGTAGTGCCCCAAATCTTTATTTCTTTTTTGTTTTCAAATCAGTAAAGTAGTTACCTACGTAAACCGTAGACCATCGTTTAAACTTACTGAATTATATAGTTTTCGAAGTCCAAAAATTACCCCCCATTTACATATTCGTTCGAGAGAAAGAATTCAACTCTAACACTAACATAATAATATTTTATTATGTTAGTCTCCGGTTCGCCTGTTTTATTCGGCGCGCCGTACTCATACCGAAGAAACACCTTGATAAAGGCGCACCGTAGCGGCGAACTGGGTGAAGTGGTGGAAGAAGCGGAAATATAGGAGGACTTAGTTTTATCCGTGTGTACTCACTTTGCGAGAACACACAAACGTTCCGCGGGAGTTAAGGGAAATGCAACTCGGCCGACGGAGAAGCCGGATGCGCTGCGCAGTCAACCTCGTGCAACCGAATTCGTATGTCAATAAGGTTAGGAGCGAAGAAGACTCGATGCAAAAACGCCGGACGGATTCACGGATTCTATTTGCCTTTCGTTCGTAAAAACGCTTCGCTTATTAAACTTTTCCGAGAGCGCGCTGATGGTACAGGAAATAAACTAGCAGCAGTGCGCTTGAACTTAAAAGTGGTGAATGGAAAGTACAAGAAAACTAAACTTCTTAAAGGCAAGGAGATGAACTTACTACTGGATGAGCACTAGTTTATATAACATTACACCGAGAATAATGGATTCCAGATATTCAAATTTCTTGATATTAATTATTATCACAATGAGAATATATTGTTTATTACTATTAAATTTGTCGCATTATTCGTTGTTTTCAATCCTCGATAAAATATCAATTTCGCTCGCGAATGAATTATAAAATATGGGTAAATATAGATATATGTCTCGTTATACTGTAGACAAGAGAGCTGCGACTATGATGTGATATCCAGTTGGTATCTCTCTTCAAAGAATGTGTGACTTATTTGCAGCTTAATAATCCAAGTAAATCACAGTAATGCCGCAATTTTTAAATGAAAAGATAAGACAATACCGGTTCCGTACATAATGTCTTTCTCAAATCACGGATTTTCTGATAAATCTCTGTCTTAGTATCTGCTGCAATTGAAATTAATTCCAATTTGTCATCCGCTAATATTGCAAATGATCTAGGCATATCGCTTTCGCCTGTGCGACGGATACAAACAGGTTTTATTTTCATTTTTGTTTATGCTTTTTTAAATTTATTATTTCTTCGTGTCCTTGTAACGTGCCGTTCTGTTGAAAATTTTAGTATTAATTTTAAGTTGATCCCAAATCTATCATTAATCTGCCTTTTTTTCGATTGATTTTATCATATTTCGGTAACGTTATTGCTACATTGCATTTTATTTAATTAAGTTTTTTTAATTATTTTGTCTGTTCGCGCACGCTTGGCCTCCACTATCGTGACTACGTGTGGGACCGCTGCAGGGTATATAAACCGCGCGCTTGGCAGTAATCAATCACTTTACTTCACTCCTTCTCTAGGATTTCGACGCCAGAAAAGTTTCTGGCACGACGCAGACCGCCCCCGTACCTAGGTGCAATTTCGGTGCCGGCAAAGTATCTGGCACGACACAGACCGCCCTGCCCCGTGGCCGTGATTTGAGAGGGGGTGAAGTATCTGGCAGGACGCAGACTGCCCCATTGTAGCTCGTATTCTACATTTAGCCTACATTTTGACCTGATACAATTTTCGCGCTTTAAATTACTGCCAAAATAAAATATTCAACGTTTCGCGTGTAATTTTAGAAGCGCTTCGTCGTATGTATCATTACGGCTAATATCTGTTTATGTTTACATTTGTATATAAATGCTTTTCTTTATACCCAGCTGTTTGTTATTCATTGCACAGTTTTCGTTGTTATTTGCTTCTGTTTGGTTGAAATAAATCCCTGATTAAAAGCACGTTTTAACTGTTTAAATTGTTGCGCATACCATAATCAGAACCTTGGGTGCCCCGCACTCACTCAAACAGCTACTTCACTAGGGTTAAAGGTCTTGTATTGTGACAGCAAAAGCGCAACATCAGCCTGTTTCCACGCGCGGTATTTTTGATTGACAGCTGACGGACTCGTACAATCACCGCCACCACACAATCGCAAGATGGAACCGCACGTAAGATATAAATATATATGCTCAACCTAAAAGTAAGGAATCTAAGGAGTAACAAACTAGTAACAGTCGTCATAGAATTACTTTTATTTTCTTGTCGGGAGCAAAGAATAATTTTATTTCTCGGCGTATTTTCTATTACATTACAGTTTACTAGAGTTCAGAAGACGCACATGCGGGTTACAACTGTTTACTTTGCTGAGATCGTGCCTGTGTAGTTTTTCCATAAGAAAATGAAATATTTGCCATGTACTCACCATTTTTTCAACACAGATTGAGAGTTAAGAAAAATGAAAGAAATTGTCATTTTTATAAGTTTGAATATATATATCTAAAAATTAATTTGAATTAAGAATTTATCAAGGGTAATTTAAAAGTATGATATTTATATTTAAACAATGCTTCAATTGCAAATATCGCAATTACAATTAGAGAATTAATTGTCAATTGCATTATTAATACATTTATTATGTGTTTTGAGATACATATATCCGGTTAATTTCTTTCCCACAATTTTGTCACACTCAAAATACGTAGAAATATCCGTTGTTACGTCGAACTTTTTATGTTTGCAAATTCTAATCGCACCCCTACTAACCAACAGCAGAAAAATTAAAAAACTTCAAGGCGATTAAATACTGTTGTATAAAACATCAAAGGAGGGATTTATCACGGTTGACTCGCTTCATTCAGTTGCTTGTATATCAAAATAAACATCAGTCAGAAACCAAATAAAATACGATTCACCCACGTTTGGAATATATTAAAACCAGATGTTGTTTCTTTTTTTTTCATTGGCGAGTGATGTTTTTGTCACGAATAATTTGCTCGCGGATGAGTAAAATAGGATTCTCTTGTATTTTTATCATAATCAGAACTCGACAGATTTGGACTCCTCGTGGGAAGACGCTTCTGATAGGCTATATGGCAGCGCTCTAGCGCAAAATTAATTTTTCAAAACTTTAAACCCGAATATCTCGGGAACGGTTAGAGATATCGGCAAAAGGTTGACGTCATTCGATTCCCCGTGCGAAAACGCGTCGGATAGGCTATGCCAGAACGCTCTAGCGTTAAAAAATTTTTCAAAACGTTAAACGCTCATATCTCCGGAATGGTTGGTGCTAGGAGGACTGGCGCGGTGCCATTCGATTCGCCGCGAAAAGGCGCTTCTTCTGGTGTATAATACGTCGGGGTTATTTCAATTTTGAGACGATTTGTTTTGAATTTTCCCAAAATTTTCGACGAAATTTAAGGAAATTCGACGATATCTTCCGAACCGTAACCGATAGCCGAACGCCGACTTCAGATTCGGAATCGCCGTCGAAAAGTACGTCCGACGGTGTATGATACATCGGGGTAGCGATCGTAGATAGAGAAAAAAATAAGGAAAAATAAGCGATTTTGGGTAAAAAATAGCGATTTTTAACGAATTTCGGCACATTTTGCGAATATCTCGGAAACGGTTAGAGATATCGGCAAAAGCTTGACGCCATTCGATTCCCCGTGCGAAAACGCGTCGGATAGGCTATGCCAGAACGCTCTAGCGTTAAAAAATTTTTTTTTAATTTTCCCAAAATTTTAGACGAAATTTAAGGATATTCGACGATATCTTCCGAACCGTAACCGATAGCCGAACGCCGACTTCAGATTCGGAATCGCCGTCGAAAAGTACGTCCGACGGTGTATGATACATCGGGGTAGCGATCGTAGATAGAGAAAAAATAAGGAAAAATAAGCGATTTTGGGTAAAAAATAGCGATTTTTAACGAATTTCGGCACATTTTTGCGAATATCTCGGAAACGGTTAGAGATATCGGCAAAAGCTTGACGCCATTCGATTCCCCGTGCGAAAACGCGTCGGATAGGCTATGCCAGAACGCTCTAGCGTTAAAAAAATTTTTCAAAACTTTAAACGCTCATATCTCGGAAACGGTAAGAGATAGAGACGAGAACTCGACAGATTTGGACTCCTCGTGGGAAGACGCTTCTGATATGCTATATGGCAGCGCTCTAGCGCAAAATTAATTTTTCAAAACTTTAAACCCGAATATCTCGGGAACGGTTAGAGATATCGGCAAAAGGTTGACGTCATTCGATTCCCCGTGCGAAAACGCGTCGGATAGGCTATGCCAGAACGCTCTAGCGTTAAAAAAATTTTCAAAACTTTAAACGCTCATATCTCCGGAATGGTTGGTGCTAGGAGGACTGGCGCGGTGCCATTCGATTCGCCGCGAAAAGGCGCTTCTTCTGGTGTGTAATACGTCGGGGTTATTTCAATTTTGAGACGATTTGTTTTGAATTTTCCCAAAATTTTCGACGAAATTTAAGGAAATTCGACGATATCTTCCGAACCGTAACCGATAGCCGAACGCCGACTTCAGATTCGGAATCGCCGTCGAAAAGTACGTCCGACGGTGTATGATACATCGGGGTAGCGATCGTAGATAGAGAAAAAAATAAGGAAAAATAAGCGATTTTGGGTAAAAAATAGCGATTTTTAACGAATTTCGGCACATTTTTGCGAATATCTCGGAAACGGTTAGAGATATCGGCAAAAGCTTGACGCCATTCGATTCCCCGTGCGAAAACGCGTCGGATAGGCTATGCCAGAACGCTCTAGCGTTAAAAATTTTTTTTTTAATTTTCCCAAAATTTTCGACGAAATTTAAGGATATTCGACGATATCTTCCGAACCGTAACCGATAGCCGAACGCCGACTTCAGATTCGGAATCGCCGTCGAAAAGTACGTCCGACGGTGTATGATACATCGGGGTAGCGATCGTAGATAGAGAAAAAAATAAGGAAAAATAAGCGATTTTGGGTAAAAAATAGCGATTTTTAACGAATTTCGGCACATTTTTGCGAATATCTCGGAAACGGTTAGAGATATCGGCAAAAGCTTGACGCCATTCGATTCCCCGTGCGAAAACGCGTCGGATAGGCTATGCCAGAACGCTCTAGCGTTAAAAATTTTTTTTTTAATTTTCCCAAAATTTTCGACGAAATTTAAGGATATTCGACGATATCTTCCGAACCGTAACCGATAGCCGAACGCCGACTTCAGATTCGGAATCGCCGTCGAAAAGTACGTCCGACGGTGTATGATACATCGGGGTAGCGATCGTAGATAGAGAAAAAATAAGGAAAAATAAGCGATTTTGGGTAAAAAATAGCGATTTTTAACGAATTTCGGCACATTTTTGCGAATATCTCGGAAACGGTTAGAGATATCGGCAAAAGCTTGACGCCATTCGATTCCCCGTGCGAAAACGCGTCGGATAGGCTATGCCAGAACGCTCTAGCGTTAAAAAAACTTTTCAAAACTTTAAACGCTCATATCTCGGAAACGGTAAGAGATAGAGACGAGAACTCGACAGATTTGGACTCCTCGTGGGAAGACGCTTCTGATAGGCTATATGGCAGCGCTCTAGCGCAAAATTAATTTTTCAAAACTTTAAACCCGAATATCTCGGGAACGGTTAGAGATATCGGCAAAAGGTTGACGTCATTCGATTCCCCGTGCGAAAACGCGTCGGATAGGCTATGCCAGAACGCTCTAGCGTTAAAAATTTTTTCAAAACTTTAAACGCTCATATCTCCGGAATGGTTGGTGCTAGGAGGACTGGCGCGGTGCCATTCGATTCGCCGCGAAAAGGCGCTTCTTCTGGTGTATAATACGTCGGGGTTATTTCAATTTTGAGACGATTTGTTTTGAATTTTCCCAAAATTTTCGACGAAATTTAAGGAAATTCGACGATATCTTCCGAACCGTAACCGATAGCCGAACGCCGACTTCAGATTCGGAATCGCCGTCGAAAAGTACGTCCGACGGTGTATGATACATCGGGGTAGCGATCGTAGATAGAGAAAAAATAAGGAAAAATAAGCGATTTTGGGTAAAAAATAGCGATTTTTAACGAATTTCGGCACATTTTTGCGAATATCTCGGAAACGGTTAGAGATATCGGCAAAAGCTTGACGCCATTCGATTCCCCGTGCGAAAAAATTTTTCAAAACTTTAAACGCTCATATCTCCGAAATGGTTGGTGCTAGGAGGACTGGCGCGGTGCCATTCGATTCGCCGCGAAAAGGCGCTTCTTCTGGTGTATAATACGTCGGGGTTATTTCAATTTTGAGACGATTTGTTTTGAATTTTCCCAAAATTTTCGACGAAATTTAAGGAAATTCGACGATATCTTCCGAACCGTAACCGATAGCCGAACGCCGACTTCAGATTCGGAATCGCCGTCGAAAAGTACGTCCGACGGTGTATGATACATCGGGGTAGCGATCGTAGATAGAGAAAAAAATAAGGAAAAATAAGCGATTTTGGGTAAAAAATAGCGATTTTTAACGAATTTCGGCACATTTTTGCGAATATCTCGGAAACGGTTAGAGATATCGGCAAAAGCTTGACGCCATTCGATTCCCCGTGCGAAAACGCGTCGGATAGGCTATGCCAGAACGCTCCAGCGTTAAAAAATTTTTTTTAATTTTCCCAAAATTTTCGACGAAATTTAAGGATATTCGACGATATCTTCCGAACCGTAACCGATAGCCGAACGCCGACTTCAGATTCGGAATCGCCGTCGAAAAGTACGTCCGACGGTGTATGATACATCGGGATAGCGACCGTAGATAGAGAAAAAATAAGGAAAAATAAGCGATTTTGGGTAAAAAATAGCGATTTTTAACGAATTTCGGCACATTTTTGCGAATATCTCGGAAACGGTTAGAGATATCGGCAAAAGCTTGACGCCATTCGATTCCCCGTGCGAAAACGCGTCGGATAGGCTATGCCAGAACGCTCTAGCGTTAAAAATTTTTTTCAAAACTTTAAACGCTCATATCTCGGAAACGGTAAGAGATAGAGACGAGAACTCGACAGATTTGGACTCCTCGTGGGAAGACGCTTCTGATAGGCTATATGGCAGCGCTCTAGCGCAAAATTAATTTTTCAAAACTTTAAACCCGAATATCTCGGGAACGGTTAGAGATATCGGCAAAAGGTTGACGTCATTCGATTCCCCGTGCGAAAACGCGTCGGATAGGCTATGCCAGAACGCTCTAGCGTTAAAAAAATTTTCAAAACTTTAAACGCTCATATCTCCGGAATGGTTGGTGCTAGGAGGACTGGCGCGGTGCCATTCGATTCGCCGCGAAAAGGCGCTTCTTCTGGTGTATAATACGTCGGGGTTATTTCAATTTTGAGACGATTTGTTTTGAATTTTCCCAAAATTTTCGACGAAATTTAAGGAAATTCGACGATATCTTCCGAACCGTAACCGATAGCCGAACGCCGACTTCAGATTCGGAATCGCCGTCGAAAAGTACGTCCGACGGTGTATGATACATCGGGGTAGCGATCGTAGATAGAGAAAAAAATAAGAAAAAATAAGCGATTTTGGGTAAAAAATAGCGATTTTTAACGAATTTCGGCACATTTTTGCGAATATCTCGGAAACGGTTAGAGATATCGGCAAAAGCTTGACGCCATTCGATTCCCCGTGCGAAAACGCGTCGGATAGGCTATGCCAGAACGCTCTAGCGTTAAAAATTTTTTTTTTAATTTTCCCAAAATTTTCGACGAAATTTAAGGATATTCGACGATATCTTCCGAACCGTAACCGATAGCCGAACGCCGACTTCAGATTCGGAATCGCCGTCGAAAAGTACGTCCGACGGTGTATGATACATCGGGGTAGCGATCGTAGATAGAGAAAAAATAAGGAAAAATAAGCGATTTTGGGTAAAAAATAGCGATTTTTAACGAATTTCGGCACATTTTTGCGAATATCTCGGAAACGGTTAGAGATATCGGCAAAAGCTTGACGCCATTCGATTCCCCGTGCGAAAACGCGTCGGATAGGCTATGCCAGAACGCTCTAGCGTTAAAATTTTTTTTTTAATTTTCCCAAAATTTTCGACGAAATTTAAGGATATTCGACGATATCTTCCGAACCGTAACCGATAGCCGAACGCCGACTTCAGATTCGGAATCGCCGTCGAAAAGTACGTCCGACGGTGTATGATACATCGGGGTAGCGATCGTAGATAGAGAAAAAATAAGGAAAAATAAGCGATTTTGGGTAAAAAATAGCGATTTTTAACGAATTTCGGCACATTTTTGCGAATATCTCGGAAACGGTTAGAGATATCGGCAAAAGCTTGACGCCATTCGATTCCCCGTGCGAAAACGCGTCGGATAGGCTATGCCAGAACGCTCTAGCGTTAAAATTTTTTTTTTTAATTTTCCCAAAATTTTCGACGAAATTTAAGGATATTCGACGATATCTTCCGAACCGTAACCGATAGCCGAACGCCGACTTCAGATTCGGAATCGCCGTCGAAAAGTACGTCCGACGGTGTATGATACATCGGGGTAGCGATCGTAGATAGAGAAAAAATAAGGAAAAATAAGCGATTTTGGGTAAAAAATAGCGATTTTTAACGAATTTCGGCACATTTTTGCGAATATCTCGGAAACGGTTAGAGATATCGGCAAAAGCTTGACGCCATTCGATTCCCCGTGCGAAAACGCGTCGGATAGGCTATGCCAGAACGCTCTAGCGTTAAAAAAATTTTTCAAAACTTTAAACGCTCATATCTCGGAAACGGTAAGAGATAGAGACGAGAACTCGACAGATTTGGACTCCTCGTGGGAAGACGCTTCTGATAGGCTATATGGCAGCGCTCTAGCGCAAAATTAATTTTTCAAAACTTTAAACCCGAATATCTCGGGAACGGTTAGAGATATCGGCAAAAGGTTGACGTCATTCGATTCCCCGTGCGAAAACGCGTCGGATAGGCTATGCCAGAACGCTCTAGCGTTAAAAATTTTTTCAAAACTTTAAACGCTCATATCTCCGGAATGGTTGGTGCTAGGAGGACTGGCGCGGTGCCATTCGATTCGCCGCGAAAAGGCGCTTCTTCTGGTGTATAATACGTCGGGGTTATTTCAATTTTGAGACGATTTGTTTTGAATTTTCCCAAAATTTTCGACGAAACTTAAGGAAATTCGACGATATCTTCCGAACCGTAACCGATAGCCGAACGCCGACTTCAGATTCGGAATCGCCGTCGAAAAGTACGTCCGACGGTGTATGATACATCGGGGTAGCGATCGTAGATAGAGAAAAAATAAGGAAAAATAAGCGATTTTGGGTAAAAAATAGCGATTTTTAACGAATTTCGGCACATTTTTGCGAATATCTCGGAAACGGTTAGAGATATCGGCAAAAGCTTGACGCCATTCGATTCCCCGTGCGAAAAAATTTTTCAAAACTTTAAACGCTGATATCTCCGAAATGGTTGGTGCTAGGAGGACTGGCGCGGTGCCATTCGATTCGCCGCGAAAAGGCGCTTCTTCTGGTGTATAATACGTCGGGGTTATTTCAATTTTGAGACGATTTGTTTTGAATTTTCCCAAAATTTTCGACGAAATTTAAGGAAATTCGACGATATCTTCCGAACCGTAACCGATAGCCGAACGCCGACTTCAGATTCGGAATCGCCGTCGAAAAGTACGTCCGACGGTGTATGATACATCGGGGTAGCGATCGTAGATAGAGAAAAAAATAAGGAAAAATAAGCGATTTTGGGTAAAAAATAGCGATTTTTAACGAATTTCGGCACATTTTTGCGAATATCTCGGAAACGGTTAGAGATATCGGCAAAAGCTTGACGCCATTCGATTCCCCGTGCGAAAACGCGTCGGATAGGCTATGCCAGAACGCTCTAGCGTTAAAAATTTTTTCAAAACTTTAAACGCTCATATCTCCGGAATGGTTGGTGCTAGGAGGACTGGCGCGGTGCCATTCGATTCGCCGCGAAAAGGCGCTTCTTCTGGTGTATAATACGTCGGGGTTATTTCAATTTTGAGACGATTTGTTTTGAATTTTCCCAAAATTTTCGACGAAATTTAAGGAAATTCGACGATATCTTCCGAACCGTAACCGATAGCCGAACGCCGACTTCAGATTCGGAATCGCCGTCGAAAAGTACGTCCGACGGTGTATGATACATCGGGGTAGCGATCGTAGATAGAGAAAAAAATAAGGAAAAATAAACGATTTTGGGTAAAAAATAGCGATTTTTAACGAATTTCGGCACATTTTTGCGAATATCTCGGAAACGGTTAGAGATATCGGCAAAAGGTTGACGCCATTCGATTCCCCGTGCGAAAACGCGTCGGATAGGCTATGCCAGAACGCTCCAGCGTTAAAAAATTTTTTTTTAATTTTCCCAAAATTTTCGACGAAATTTAAGGATATTCGACGATATCTTCCGAACCGTAACCGATAGCCGAACGCCGACTTCAGATTCGGAATCGCCGTCGAAAAGTACGTCCGACGGTGTATGATACATCGGGATAGCGATCGTAGATAGAGAAAAAATAAGGAAAAATAAGCGATTTTGGGTAAAAAATAGCGATTTTTAACGAATTTCGGCACATTTTTGCGAATATCTCGGAAACGGTTAGAGATATCGGCAAAAGCTTGACGCCATTCGATTCCCCGTGCGAAAACGCGTCGGATAGGCTATGCCAGAACGCTCTAGCGTTAAAATTTTTTTTTTAATTTTCCCAAAATTTTCGACGAAATTTAAGGATATTCGACGATATCTTCCGAACCGTAACCGATAGCCGAACGCCGACTTCAGATTCGGAATCGCCGTCGAAAAGTACGTCCGACGGTGTATGATACATCGGGGTAGCGATCGTAGATAGAGAAAAAATAAGGAAAAATAAGCGATTTTGGGTAAAAAATAGCGATTTTTAACGAATTTCGGCACATTTTTGCGAATATCTCGGAAACGGTTAGAGATATCGGCAAAAGCTTGACGCCATTCGATTCCCCGTGCGAAAACGCGTCGGATAGGCTATGCCAGAACGCTCTAGCGTTAAAATTTTTTTTTTTAATTTTCCCAAAATTTTCGACGAAATTTAAGGATATTCGACGATATCTTCCGAACCGTAACCGATAGCCGAACGCCGACTTCAGATTCGGAATCGCCGTCGAAAAGTACGTCCGACGGTGTATGATACATCGGGGTAGCGATCGTAGATAGAGAAAAAATAAGGAAAAATAAGCGATTTTGGGTAAAAAATAGCGATTTTTAACGAATTTCGGCACATTTTTGCGAATATCTCGGAAACGGTTAGAGATATCGGCAAAAGCTTGACGCCATTCGATTCCCCGTGCGAAAACGCGTCGGATAGGCTATGCCAGAACGCTCTAGCGTTAAAAAAATTTTTCAAAACTTTAAACGCTCATATCTCGGAAACGGTAAGAGATAGAGACGAGAACTCGACAGATTTGGACTCCTCGTGGGAAGACGCTTCTGATAGGCTATATGGCAGCGCTCTAGCGCAAAATTAATTTTTCAAAACTTTAAACCCGAATATCTCGGGAACGGTTAGAGATATCGGCAAAAGGTTGACGTCATTCGATTCCCCGTGCGAAAACGCGTCGGATAGGCTATGCCAGAACGCTCTAGCGTTAAAAAATTTTTCAAAACTTTAAACGCTCATATCTCCGAAATGGTTGGTGCTAGGAGGACTGGCGCGGTGCCATTCGATTCGCCGCGAAAAGGCGCTTCTTCTGGTGTATAATACGTCGGGGTTATTTCAATTTTGAGACGATTTGTTTTGAATTTTCCCAAAATTTTCGACGAAATTTAAGGAAATTCGACGATATCTTCCGAACCGTAACCGATAGCCGAACGCCGACTTCAGATTCGGAATCGCCGTCGAAAAGTACGTCCGACGGTGTATGATACATCGGGGTAGCGATCGTAGATAGAGAAAAAAATAAGGAAAAATAAGCGATTTTGGGTAAAAAATAGCGATTTTTAACGAATTTCGGCACATTTTTGCGAATATCTCGGAAACGGTTAGAGATATCGGCAAAAGCTTGACGCCATTCGATTCCCCGTGCGAAAACGCGTCGGATAGGCTATGCCAGAACGCTCTAGCGTTAAAAAAATTTTTCAAAACTTTAAACGCTCATATCTCGGAAACGGTAAGAGATAGAGACGAGAACTCGACAGATTTGGACTCCTCGTGGGAAGACGCTTCTGATAGGCTATATGGCAGCGCTCTAGCGCAAAATTAATTTTTCAAAACTTTAAACCCGAATATCTCGGGAACGGTTAGAGATATCGGCAAAAGGTTGACGTCATTCGATTCCCCGTGCGAAAACGCGTCGGATAGGCTATGCCAGAACGCTCTAGCGTTAAAAATTTTTTCAAAACTTTAAACGCTCATATCTCCGGAATGGTTGGTGCTAGGAGGACTGGCGCGGTGCCATTCGATTCGCCGCGAAAAGGCGCTTCTTCTGGTGTATAATACGTCGGGGTTATTTCAATTTTGAGACGATTTGTTTTGAATTTTCCCAAAATTTTCGACGAAATTTAAGGAAATTCGACGATATCTTCCGAACCGTAACCGATAGCCGAACGCCGACTTCAGATTCGGAATCGCCGTCGAAAAGTACGTCCGACGGTGTATGATACATCGGGGTAGCGATCGTAGATAGAGAAAAAAATAAGGAAAAATAAACGATTTTGGGTAAAAAATAGCGATTTTTAACGAATTTCGGCACATTTTTGCGAATATCTCGGAAACGGTTAGAGATATCGGCAAAAGGTTGACGCCATTCGATTCCCCGTGCGAAAACGCGTCGGATAGGCTATGCCAGAACGCTCCAGCGTTAAAAATTTTTTTTTAATTTTCCCAAAATTTTCGACGAAATTTAAGGATATTCGACGATATCTTCCGAACCGTAACCGATAGCCGAACGCCGACTTCAGATTCGGAATCGCCGTCGAAAAGTACGTCCGACGGTGTATGATACATCGGGATAGCGATCGTAGATAGAGAAAAAATAAGGAAAAATAAGCGATTTTGGGTAAAAAATAGCGATTTTTAACGAATTTCGGCACATTTTTGCGAATATCTCGGAAACGGTTAGAGATATCGGCAAAAGCTTGACGCCATTCGATTCCCCGTGCGAAAACGCGTCGGATAGGCTATGCCAGAACGCTCTAGCGTTAAAAAATTTTTCAAAACTTTAAACGCTCATATCTCCGGAATGGTTGGTGCTAGGAGGACTGGCGCGGTGCCATTCGATTCGCCGCGAAAAGGCGCTTCTTCTGGTGTATAATACGTCGGGGTTATTTCAATTTTGAGACGATTTGTTTTGAATTTTCCCAAAATTTTCGACGAAATTTAAGGAAATTCGACGATATCTTCCGAACCGTAACCGATAGCCGAACGCCGACTTCAGATTCGGAATCGCCGTCGAAAAGTACGTCCGACGGTGTATGATACATCGGGGTAGCGATCGTAGATAGAGAAAAAAATAAGGAAAAATAAACGATTTTGGGTAAAAAATAGCGATTTTTAACGAATTTCGGCACATTTTTGCGAATATCTCGGAAACGGTTAGAGATATCGGCAAAAGGTTGACGCCATTCGATTCCCCGTGCGAAAACGCGTCGGATAGGCTATGCCAGAACGCTCCAGCGTTAAAAATTTTTTTTTAATTTTCCCAAAATTTTCGACGAAATTTAAGGATATTCGACGATATCTTCCGAACCGTAACCGATAGCCGAACGCCGACTTCAGATTCGGAATCGCCGTCGAAAAGTACGTCCGACGGTGTATGATACATCGGGATAGCGATCGTAGATAGAGAAAAAATAAGGAAAAATAAGCGATTTTGGGTAAAAAATAGCGATTTTTAACGAATTTCGGCACATTTTTGCGAATATCTCGGAAACGGTTAGAGATATCGGCAAAAGCTTGACGCCATTCGATTCCCCGTGCGAAAACGCGTCGGATAGGCTATGCCAGAACGCTCTAGCGTTAAAAATTTTTTTCAAAACTTTAAACGCTCATATCTCGGAAACGGTAAGAGATAGAGACGAGAACTCGACAGATTTGGACTCCTCGTGGGAAGACGCTTCTGATAGGCTATATGGCAGCGCTCTAGCGCAAAATTAATTTTTCAAAACTTTAAACCCGAATATCTCGGGAACGGTTAGAGATATCGGCAAAAGGTTGACGTCATTCGATTCGAAAATTTTTTTTAATTTTCCCAAAATTTTCGACGAAATTTAAGGATATTCGACGATATCTTCCGAACCGTAACCGATAGCCGAACGCCGACTTCAGATTCGGAATCGCCGTCGAAAAGTACGTCCGACGGTGTATGATACATCGGGGTAGCGATCGTATATAGAGAAAAAATAAGGAAAAATAAGCGATTTTGGGTAAAAAATAGCGATTTTTAACGAATTTCGGCACATTTTTGCGAATATCTCGGAAACGGTTAGAGATATCGGCAAAAGCTTGACGCCATTCGATTCCCCGTGCGAAAACGCGTCGGATAGGCTATGCCAGAACGCTCTAGCGTTAAAAAATTTTTTCAAAACTTTAAACGCTCATATCTCGGAAACGGTAAGAGATAGAGACGAGAACTCGACAGATTTGGACTCCTCGTGGGAAGACGCTTCTGATAGGCTATATGGCAGCGCTCTAGCGCAAAATTAATTTTTCAAAACTTTAAACCCGAATATCTCGGGAACGGTTAGAGATATCGGCAAAAGGTTGACGTCATTCGATTCCCCGTGCGAAAACGCGTCGGATAGGCTATGCCAGAACGCTCTAGCATTAAAAAATTTTTCAAAACTTTAAACGCTCATATCTCCGGAATGGTTGGTGCTAGGAGGACTGGCGCGGTGCCATTCGATTCGCCGCGAAAAGGCGCTTCTTCTGGTGTATAATACGTCGGGGTTATTTCAATTTTGAGACGATTTGTTTTGAATTTTCCCAAAATTTTCGACGAAATTTAAGGAAATTCGACGATATCTTCCGAACCGTAACCGATAGCCGAACGCCGACTTCAGATTCGGAATCGCCGTCGAAAAGTACGTCCGACGGTGTATGATACATCGGGGTAGCGATCGTAGATAGAGAAAAAATAAGGAAAAATAAGCGATTTTGGGTAAAAAATAGCGATTTTTAACGAATTTCGGCACATTTTTGCGAATATCTCGGAAACGGTTAGAGATATCGGCAAAAGCTTGACGCCATTCGATTCCCCGTGCGAAAACGCGTCGGATAGGCTATGCCAGAACGCTCTAGCGTTAAAAATTTTTTTCAAAACTTTAAACGCTCATATCTCGGAAACGGTAAGAGATAGAGACGAGAACTCGACAGATTTGGACTCCTCGTGGGAAGACGCTTCTGATAGGCTATATGGCAGCGCTCTAGCGCAAAATTAATTTTTCAAAACTTTAAACCCGAATATCTCGGGAACGGTTAGAGATATCGGCAAAAGGTTGACGTCATTCGATTCCCCGTGCGAAAACGCGTCGGATAGGCTATGCCAGAACGCTCTAGCGTTAAAAAATTTTTTCAAAACTTTAAACGCTCATATCTCGGAAACGGTAAGAGATAGAGACGAGAACTCGACAGATTTGGACTCCTCGTGGGAAGACGCTTCTGATAGGCTATATGGCAGCGCTCTAGCGCAAAATTAATTTTTCAAAACTTTAAACCCGGATATCTCGGAAACGGTTAGAGATATCGGCAAAAGCTTGACGCCAATCGATTCCCCGTGCGAAAACGCGTCGGATAGGCTATGCCAGAACGCTCTAGCGTTAAAAAATTTTTTCAAAACTTTAAACGCTCATATCTCGGAAACGGTAAGAGATAGAGACGAGAACTCGACAGAATTGGACTCCTCGTGGGAAGACGCTTCTGATAGGCTATATGGCAGTGCTCTAGCGCAAAATTAATTTTTCAAAACTTTAAACCCGAATATCTCGGGAACGGTTAGAGATATCGGCAAAAGCTTGACGCCATTCGATTCCCCGTGCGAAAACGCGTCGGATAGGCTATGCCAGAACGCTCTAGCGTTAAAAAATTTTTTTAATTTTCCCAAAATTTTCGACGAAATTTAAGGATATTCGACGATATCTTCCGAACCGTAACCGATAGCCGAACGCCGACTTCAGATTCGGAATCGCCGTCGAAAAGTACGTCCGACGGTGTATGATACATCGGGGTAGCGATCGTAGATAGAGAAAAAATAAGGAAAAATAAGCGATTTTGGGTAAAAAATAGCGATTTTTAACGAATTTCGGCACATTTTTGCGAATATCTCGGAAACGGTTAGAGATATCGGCAAAAGCTTGACGCCATTCGATTCCCCGTGCGAAAACGCGTCGGATAGGCTATGCCAGAACGCTCTAGCGTTAAAAATTTTTTCAAAACTTTAAACGCTCATATCTCCGGAATGGTTGGTGCTAGGAGGACTGGCGCGGTGCCATTCGATTCGCCGCGAAAAGGCGCTTCTTCTGGTGTATAATACGTCGGGGTTATTTCAATTTTGAGACGATTTGTTTTGAATTTTCCCAAAATTTTCGACGAAATTTAAGGAAATTCGACGATATCTTCCGAACCGTAACCGATAGCCGAACGCCGACTTCAGATTCGGAATCGCCGTCGAAAAGTACGTCCGACGGTGTATGATACATCGGGGTAGCGATCGTAGATAGAGAAAAAAATAAGGAAAAATAAGCGATTTTGGGTAAAAAATAGCGATTTTTAACGAATTTCGGCACATTTTTGCGAATATCTCGGAAACGGTTAGAGATATCGGCAAAAGCTTGACGCCATTCGATTCCCCGTGCGAAAACGCGTCGGATAGGCTATGCCAGAACGCTCTAGCGTTAAAAATTTTTTTTTTAATTTTCCCAAAATTTTCGACGAAATTTAAGGATATTCGACGATATCTTCCGAACCGTAACCGATAGCCGAACGCCGACTTCAGATTCGGAATCGCCGTCGAAAAGTACGTCCGACGGTGTATGATACATCGGGGTAGCGATCGTAGATAGAGAAAAAATAAGGAAAAATAAGCGATTTTGGGTAAAAAATAGCGATTTTTAACGAATTTCGGCACATTTTTGCGAATATCTCGGAAACGGTTAGAGATATCGGCAAAAGCTTGACGCCATTCGATTCCCCGTGCGAAAACGCGTCGGAGAGGCTATGCTCTAGCGTTAAAAATTTTTTTTAATTTTCCCAAAATTTTCGACGAAATTTAAGGATATTCGACGATATCTTCCGAACCGTAACCGATAGCCGAACGCCGACTTCAGATTCGGAATCGCCGTCGAAAAGTACGTCCGACGGTGTATGATACATCGGGGTAGCGATCGTAGATAGAGAAAAAATAAGGAAAAATAAGCGATTTTGGGTAAAAAATAGCGATTTTTAACGAATTTCGGCACATTTTTGCGAATATCTCGGAAACGGTTAGAGATATCGGCAAAAGCTTGACGCCATTCGATTCCCCGTGCGAAAACGCGTCGGATAGGCTATGCCAGACTTTAAACGCTCATATCTCGGAAACGGTAAGAGATAGAGACGAGAACTCGACAGATTTGGACTCCTCGTGGGAAGACGCTTCTGATAGGCTATATGGCAGCGCTCTAGCGCAAAATTAATTTTTCAAAACTTTAAACCCGAATATCTCGGGAACGGTTAGAGATATCGGCAAAAGGTTGACGTCATTCGATTCCCCGTGCGAAAACGCGTCGGATAGGCTATGCCAGACCGCTCCAGCGTTAAAAATTTTTTCAAAACTTTAAACGCTCATATCTCCGGAATGGTTGGTGCTAGGAGGACTGGCGCGGTGCCATTCGATTCGCCGCGAAAAGGCGCTTCTTCTGGTGTATAATACGTCGGGGTTATTTCAATTTTGAGACGATTTGTTTTGAATTTTTCCAAAATTTTCGACGAAATTTAAGGAAATTCGACGATATCTTCCGAACCGTAACCGATAGCCGAACGCCGACTTCAGATTCGGAATCGCCGTCGAAAAGTACGTCCGACGGTGTATGATACATCGGGGTAGCGATCGTAGATAGAGAAAAAAATAAGGAAAAATAAGCGATTTTGGGTAAAAAATAGCGATTTTTAACGAATTTCGGCACATTTTTGCGAATATCTCGGAAACGGTTAGAGATATCGGCAAAAGCTTGACGCCATTCGATTCCCCGTGCGAAAACGCGTCGGATAGGCTATGCCAGAACGCTCTAGCGTTAAAAATTTTTTTTTTTAATTTTCCCAAAATTTTCGACGAAATTTAAGGATATTCGACGATATCTTCCGAACCGTAACCGATAGCCGAACGCCGACTTCAGATTCGGAATCGCCGTCGAAAAGTACGTCCGACGGTGTATGATACATCGGGGTAGCGATCGTAGATAGAGAAAAAATAAGGAAAAATAAGCGATTTTGGGTAAAAAATAGCGATTTTTAACGAATTTCGGCACATTTTTGCGAATATCTCCGAAACGGTTAGAGATATCGGCAAAAGCTTGACGCCATTCGATTCCCCGTGCGAAAACGCGTCGGATAGGCTATGCCAGAACGCTCTAGCGTTAAAAAAATTTTTCAAAACTTTAAACGCTCATATCTCGGAAACGGTAAGAGATAGAGACGAGAACTCGACAGATTTGGACTCCTCGTGGGAAGACGCTTCTGATAGGCTATATGGCAGCGCTCTAGCGCAAAATTAATTTTTCAAAACTTTAAACCCGAATATCTCGGGAACGGTTAGAGATATCGGCAAAAGGTTGACGTCATTCGATTCCCCGTGCGAAAACGCGTCGGATAGGCTATGCCAGAACGCTCTAGCGTTAAAAAATTTTTCAAAACTTTAAACGCTCATATCTCCGGAATGGTTGGTGCTAGGAGGACTGGCGCGGTGCCATTCGATTCGCCGCGAAAAGGCGCTTCTTCTGGTGTATAATACGTCGGGGTTATTTCAATTTTGAGACGATTTGTTTTGAATTTTCCCAAAATTTTCGACGAAATTTAAGGAAATTCGACGATATCTTCCGAACCGTAACCGATAGCCGAACGCCGACTTCAGATTCGGAATCGCCGTCGAAAAGTACGTCCGACGGTGTATGATACATCGGGGTAGCGATCGTAGATAGAGAAAAAATAAGGAAAAATAAGCGATTTTGGGTAAAAAATAGTGATTTTTAACGAATTTCGGCACATTTTTGCGAATATCTCGGAAACGGTTAGAGATATCGGCAAAAGCTTGACGCCATTCGATTCCCCGTGCGAAAACGCGTCGGATAGGCTATGCCAGAACGCTCTAGCGTTAAAAAATTTTTTTTTAATTTTCCCAAAATTTTCGACGAAATTTAAGGATATTCGACGATATCTTCCGAACCGTAACCGATAGCCGAACGCCGACTTCAGATTCGGAATCGCCGTCGAAAAGTACGTCCGACGGTGTATGATACATCGGGGTAGCGATCGTAGATAGAGAAAAAATAAGGAAAAATAAGCGATTTTGGGTAAAAAATAGCGATTTTTAACGAATTTCGGCACATTTTTGCGAATATCTCGGAAACGGTTAGAGATATCGACAAAAGCTTGACGCCATTCGATTCCCCATGCGAAAACGCGTCGGATAAGCTATGCCAGAACGCTCTAGCGTTAAAAATTTTTTTCAAAACTTTAAACGCTCATATCTCGGAAACGGTAAGAGATAGAGACGAGAACTCGACAGATTTGGACTCCTCGTGGAAAGACGCTTCTGATAGGCTATATGGCAGCGCTCTAGCGCAAAATTAATTTTTCAAAACTTTAAACCCGAATATCTCGGGAACGGTTAGAGATATCGGCAAAAGGTTGACGTCATTCGATTCCCCGTGCGAAAACGCGTCGGATAGGCTATGCCAGAACGCTCTAGCGTTAAAAAATTTTTCAAAACTTTAAACGCTCATATCTCCGGAATGGTTGGTGCTAGGAGGACTGGCGCGGTGCCATTCGATTCGCCGCGAAAAGGCGCTTCTTCTGGTGTATAATACGTCGGGGTTATTTATATTTTGAGACGATTTGTTTTGAATTTTCCCAAAATTTTCGACGAAATTTAAGGAAATTCGACGATATCTTCCGAACCGTAACCGATAGCCGAACGCCGACTTCAGATTCGGAATCGCCGTCGAAAAGTACGTCCGACGGTGTATGATACATCGGGGTAGCGATCGTAGATAGAGAAAAAAATAAGGAAAAATAAGCGATTTTGGGTAAAAAATAGCGATTTTTAACGAATTTCGGCACATTTTTGCGAATTCTCGGAAACGGTTAGAGATATCGGCAAAAGCTTGACGCCATTCGATTCCCCGTGCGAAAACGCGTCGGATAGGCTATGCCAGAACGCTCTAGCGTTAAAATTTTTTTTTTTAATTTTCCCAAAATTTTCGACGAAATTTAAGGATATTCGACGATATCTTCCGAACCGTAACCGATAGCCGAACGCCGACTTCAGATTCGGAATCGCCGTCGAAAAGTACGTCCGACGGTGTATGATACATCGGGGTAGCGATCGTAGATAGAGAAAAAATAAGGAAAAATAAGCGATTTTGGGTAAAAAATAGCGATTTTTAACGAATTTCGGCACATTTTTGCGAATATCTCGGAAACGGTTAGAGATATCGGCAAAAGCTTGACGCCATTCGATTCCCCGTGCGAAAACGCGTCGGATAGGCTATGCCAGAACGCTCTAGCGTTAAAAAAATTTTTCAAAACTTTAAACGCTCATATCTCGGAAACGGTAAGAGATAGAGACGAGAACTCGACGGATTTGGACTCCTCGTGGGAAGACGCTTCTGATAGGCTATATGGCAGCGCTCTAGCGCAAAATTAATTTTTCAAAACTTTAAACCCGAATATCTCGGGAACGGTTAGAGATATCGGCAAAAGGTTGACGTCATTCGATTCCCCGTGCGAAAACGCGTCGGATAGGCTATGCCAGAACGCTCTAGCGTTAAAAAATTTTTCAAAACTTTAAACGCTCATATCTCCGGAATGGTTGGTGCTAGGAGGACTGGCGCGGTGCCATTCGATTCACCGCGAAAAGGCGCTTCTTCTGGTGTATAATACGTCGGGGTTATTTCAATTTTGAGACGATTTGTTTTGAATTTTCCCAAAATTTTCGACGAAATTTAAGGAAATTCGACGATATCTTCCGAACCGTAACCGATAGCCGAACGCCGACTTCAGATTCGGAATCGCCGTCGAAAAGTACGTCCGACGGTGTATGATACATCGGGGTAGCGATCGTAGATAGAGAAAAAAGTAAGGAAAAATAAGCGATTTTGGGTAAAAAATAGCGATTTTTAACGAATTTCGGCACATTTTTGCGAATATCTCGGAAACGGTTAGAGATATCGGCAAAAGCTTGACGCCATTCGATTCCCCGTGCGAAAACGCGTCGGATAGGCTATGCCAGAACGCTCTAGCGTTAAAAAATTTTTTTTTAATTTTC
Source organism: Cetonia aurata (assembly GCA_949128085.1). Taxonomy (NCBI): domain Eukaryota; kingdom Metazoa; phylum Arthropoda; class Insecta; order Coleoptera; family Scarabaeidae; genus Cetonia; species Cetonia aurata. The sequence continues at coordinate 10,007,843 of OX421882.1, read as the reverse complement.
CCAAAATTTTCGACGAAATTTAAGGATATTCGACGATATCTTCCGAACCGTAACCGATAGCCGAACGCCGACTTCAGATTCGGAATCGCCGTCGAAAAGTACGTCCGACGGTGTATGATACATCGGGGTAGCGATCGTAGATAGAGAAAAAAGTAAGGAAAAATAAGCGATTTTGGGTAAAAAATAGCGATTTTTAACGAATTTCGGCACATTTTTGCGAATATCTCGGAAACGGTTAGAGATATCGGCAAAAGCTTGACGCCATTCGATTCCCCGTGCGAAAACGCGTCGGATAGGCTATGCCAGAACGCTCTAGCGTTAAAAATTTTTTTTTTAATTTTCCCAAAATTTTCGACGAAATTTAAGGATATTCGACGATATCTTCCGAACCGTAACCGATAGCCGAACGCCGACTTCAGATTCGGAATCGCCGTCGAAAAGTACGTCCGACGGTGTATGATACATCGGGGTAGCGATCGTAGATAGAGAAAAAATAAGGAAAAATAAGCGATTTTGGGTAAAAAATAGCGATTTTTAACGAATTTCGGCACATTTTTGCGAATATCTCGGAAACGGTTAGAGATATCGGCAAAAGCTTGACGCCATTCGATTCCCCGTGCGAAAACGCGTCGGATAGGCTATGCCAGAACGCTCTAGCGTTAAAAAAATTTTTCAAAACTTTAAACGCTCATATCTCGGAAACGGTAAGAGATAGAGACGAGAACTCGACGGATTTGGACTCCTCGTGGGAAGACGCTTCTGATAGGCTATATGGCAGCGCTCTAGCGCAAAATTAATTTTTCAAAACTTTAAACCCGAATATCTCGGGAACGGTTAGAGATATCGGCAAAAGGCTGACCTCATTCGATTCCCCGTGCGAAAACGCGTCGGATAGGCTATGCCAGAACGCTCTAGCGTTAAAAATTTTTTCAAAACTTTAAACGCTCATATCTCCGGAATGGTTGGTGCTAGGAGGACTGGCGCGGTGCCATTCGATTCGCCGCGAAAAGGCGCTTCTTCTGGTGTATAATACGTCGGGGTTATTTCAATTTTGAGACGATTTGTTTTGAATTTTCCCAAAATTTTCGACGAAATTTAAGGAAATTCGACGATATCTTCCGAACCGTAACCGATAGCCGAACGCCGACTTCAGATTCGGAATCGCCGTCGAAAAGTACGTCCGACGGTGTATGATACATCGGGGTAGCGATCGTAGATAGAGAAAAAAATAAGGAAAAATAAGCGATTTTGGGTAAAAAATAGCGATTTATAACGAATTTCGGCACATTTTTGCGAATATCTCGGAAACGGTTAGAGATATCGGCAAAAGCTTGACGCCATTCGATTCCCCGTGCGAAAACGCGTCGGATAGGCTATGCCAGAACGCTCTAGCGTTAAAAAATTTTTTTTTTAATTTTCCCAAAATTTTCGACGAAATTTAAGGATATTCGACGATATCTTCCGAACCGTAACCGATAGCCGAACGCCGACTTCAGATTCGGAATCGCCGTCGAAAAGTACGTCCGACGGTGTATGATACATCGGGGTAGCGATCGTAGATAGAGAAAAAATAAGGAAAAATAAGCGATTTTGGGTAAAAAATAGCGATTTTTAACGAATTTCGGCACATTTTTGCGAATATCTCGGAAACGGTTAGAGATATCGGCAAAAGCTTGACGCCATTCGATTCCCCGTGCGAAAACGCGTCGGATAGGCTATGCCAGAACGCTCTAGCGTTAAAAAAATTTTTTTAATTTTCCCAAAATTTTCGACGAAATTTAAGGATATTCGACGATATCTTCCGAACCGTAACCGATAGCCGAACGCCGACTTCAGATTCGGAATCGCCGTCGAAAAGTACGTCCGACGGTGTATGATACATCGGGGTAGCGATCGTAGATAGAGAAAAAATAAGGAAAAATAAGCGATTTTGGGTAAAAATAGCGATTTTTAACGAATTTCGGCACATTTTTGCGAATATCTCGGAAACGGTTAGAGATATCGGCAAAAGCTTGACGCCATTCGATTCCCCGTGCGAAAACGCGTCGGATAGGCTATGCCAGAACGCTCTAGCGTTAAAAAATTTTTTCAAAACTTTAAACGCTCATATCTCGGAAACGGTAAGAGATAGAGACGAGAACTCGACGGATTTGGACTCCTCGTGGGAAGACGCTTCTGATAGGCTATATGGCAGCGCTCTAGCGCGAAATTAATTTTTCAAAACTTTAAACCCGAATATCTCGGGAACGGTTAGAGATATCGGCAAAAGGTTGACGTCATTCGATTCCCCGTGCGAAAATGCGTCGGATAGGCTATGCCAGAACGCTCTAGCGTTAAAAAATTTTTCAAAACTTTAAACGCTCATATCTCCGGAATGGTTGGTGCTAGGAGGACTGGCGCGGTGCCATTCGATTCGCCGCGAAAAGGCGCTTCTTCTGGTGTATAATACGTCGGGGTTATTTCAATTTTGAGATGATTTGTTTTGAATTTTCCCAAAATTTTCGACGAAATTTAAGGAAATTCGACGATATCTTCCGAACCGTAACCGATAGCCGAACGCCGACTTCAGATTCGGAATCGCCGTCGAAAAGTACGTCCGACGGTGTATGATACATCGGGGTAGCGATCGTAGATAGAGAAAAAAATAAGGAAAAATAAGCGATTTTGGGTAAAAAATAGCGATTTTTAACGAATTTCGGCACATTTTTGCGAATATCTCGGAAACGGTTAGAGATATCGGCAAAAGCTTGACGCCATTCGATTCCCCGTGCGAAAACGCGTCGGATAGGCTATGCCAGAACGCTCTAGCGTTAAAATTTTTTTTTTTAATTTTTCCAAAATTTTCGACGAAATTTAAGGATATTCGACGATATCTTCCGAACCGTAACCGATAGCCGAACGCCGACTTCAGATTTGGAATCGCCGTCGAAAAGTACGTCCGACGGTGTATGATACATCGGGGTAGCGATCGTAGATAGAGAAAAAATAAGGAAAAATAAGCGATTTTGGGTAAAAAATAGCGATTTTTAACGAATTTCGGCACATTTTTGCGAATATCTCGGAAACGGTTAGAGATATCGGCAAAAGCTTGACGCCATTCGATTCCCCGTGCGAAAACGCGTCGGATAGGCTATGCCAGAACGCTCTAGCGTTAAAAAAATTTTTCAAAACTTTAAACGCTCATATCTCGGAAACGGTAAGAGATAGAGACGAGAACTCGACAGATTTGGACTCCTCGTGGGAAGACGCTTCTGATAGGCTATATGGCAGCGCTCTAGCGCAAAATTAATTTTTCAAAACTTTAAACCCGAATATCTCGGGAACGGTTAGAGATATCGGCAAAAGGTTGACGTCATTCGATTCCCCGTGCGAAAACGCGTCGGATAGGCTATGCCAGAACGCTCTAGCGTTAAAAAATTTTTCAAAACTTTAAACGCTCATATCTCCGGAATGGTTGGTGCTAGGAGGACTGGCGCGGTGCCATTCGATTCGCCGCGAAAAGTCGCTTCTTCTGGTGTATAATACGTCGGGGTTATTTCAATTTTGAGACGATTTGTTTTGAATTTTCCCAAAATTTTCGACGAAATTTAAGGAAATTCGACGATATCTTCCGAACCGTAACCGATAGCCGAACGCCGACTTCAGATTCGGAATCGCCGTCGAAAAGTACGTCCGACGGTGTATGATACATCGGGGTAGCGATCGTAGATAGAGAAAAAAATAAGGAAAAATAAGCGATTTTGGGTAAAAAATAGCGATTTTTAACGAATTTCGGCACATTTTTGCGAATATCTCGGAAACGGTTAGAGATATCGGCAAAAGCTTGACGCCATTCGATTCCCCGTGCGAAAACGCGTCGGATAGGCTATGCCAGAACGCTCTAGCGTTAAAAAAATTTTTCAAAACTTTAAACGCTCATATCTCGGAAACGGTAAGAGATAGAGACGAGAACTCGACGGATTTGGACTCCTCGTGGGAAGACGCTTCTGATAGGCTATATGGCAGCGCTCTAGCGCAAAATTAATTTTTCAAAACTTTAAACCCGAATATCTCGGGAACGGTTAGAGATATCGGCAAAAGGTTGACGTCATTCGATTCCCCGTGCGAAAACGCGTCGGATAGGCTATGCCAGAACGCTCTAGCGTTAAAAAATTTTTCAAAACTTTAAACGCTCATATCTCCGGAATGGTTGGTGCTAGGAGGACTGGCGCGGTGCCATTCGATTCGCCGCGAAAAGGCGCTTCTTCTGGTGTATAATACGTCGGGGTTATTTCAATTTTGAGACGATTTGTTTTGAATTTTCCCAAAATTTTCGACGAAATTTAAGGAAATTCGACGATATCTTCCGAACCGTAACCGATAGCCGAACGCCGACTTCAGATTCGGAATCGCCGTCGAAAAGTACGTCCGACGGTGTATGATACATCGGGGTAGCGATCGTAGATAGAGAAAAAAATAAGGAAAAATAAGCGATTTTGGGTAAAAAATAGCGATTTTTAATGAATTTCGGCACATTTTTGCGAATATCTCGGAAACGGTTAGAGATATCGGCAAAAGCTTGACGCCATTCGATTCCCCGTGCGAAAACGCGTCGGATAGGCTATGCCAGAACGCTCTAGCGTTAAAATTTTTTTTTTTAATTTTCCCAAAATTTTCGACGAAATTTAAGGATATTCGACGATATCTTCCGAACCGTAACCGATAGCCGAACGCCGACTTCAGATTCGGAATCGCCGTCGAAAAGTACGTCCGACGGTGTATGATACATCGGGGTAGCGATCGTAGATAGAGAAAAAATAAGGAAAAATAAGCGATTTTGGGTAAAAAATAGCGATTTTTAACGAATTTCGGCACATTTTTGCGAATATCTCGGAAACGGTTAGAGATATCGGCAAAAGCTTGACGCCATTCGATTCCCCGTGCGAAAACGCGTCGGATAGGCTATGCCAGAACGCTCTAGCGTTAAAAAATTTTTTCAAAACTTTAAACGCTCATATCTCGGAAACGGTAAGAGATAGAGACGAGAACTCGACAGATTTGGACTCCTCGTGGGAAGACGCTTCTGATAGGCTATATGGCAGCGCTCTAGCGCAAAATTAATTTTTCAAAACTTTAAACCCGAATATCTCGGGAACGGTTAGAGATATCGGCAAAAGGTTGACGTCATTCGATTCCCCGTGCGAAAACGCGTCGGATAGGCTATGCCAGAACGCTCTAGCGTTAAAAAAATTTTCAAAACTTTAAACGCTCATATCTCCGGAATGGTTGGTGCTAGGAGGACTGGCGCGGTGCCATTCGATTCGCCGCGAAAAGGCGCTTCTTCTGGTGTATAATACGTCGGGGTTATTTCAATTTTGAGACGATTTGTTTTGAATTTTCCCAAAATTTTCGACGAAATTTAAGGAAATTCGACGATATCTTCCGAACCGTAACCGATAGCCGAACGCCGACTTCAGATTCGGAATCGCCGTCGAAAAGTACGTCCGACGGTGTATGATACATCGGGGTAGCGATCGTAGATAGAGAAAAAAATAAGGAAAAATAAGCGATTTTGGGTAAAAAATAGCGATTTTTAACGAATTTCGGCACATTTTTGCGAATATCTCGGAAACGGTTAGAGATATCGGCAAAAGCTTGACGCCATTCGATTCCCCGTGCGAAAACGCGTCGGATAGGCTTTGCCAGAACGCTCTAGCGTTAAAATTTTTTTTTTTAATTTTCCCAAAATTTTCGACGAAATTTAAGGATATTCGACGATATCTTCCGAACCGTAACCGATAGCCGAACGCCGACTTCAGATTCGGAATCGCCGTCGAAAAGTACGTCCGACGGTGTATGATACATCGGGGTAGCGATCGTAGATAGAGAAAAAATAAGGAAAAATAAGCGATTTTGGGTAAAAAATAGCGATTTTTAACGAATTTCGGCACATTTTTGCGAATATCTCGGAAACGGTTAGAGATATCGGCAAAAGCTTGACGCCATTCGATTCCCCGTGCGAAAACGCGTCGGATAGGCTATGCCAGAACGCTCTAGCGTTAAAAAAATTTTTCAAAACTTTAAACGCTCATATCTCGGAAACGGTAAGAGATAGAGACGAGAACTCGACAGATTTGGACTCCTCGTGGGAAGACGCTTCTGATAGGCTATATGGCAGCGCTCTAGCGCAAAATTAATTTTTCAAAACTTTAAACCCGAATATCTCGGGAACGGTTAGAGATATCGGCAAAAGGTTGACGTCATTCGATTCCCCGTGCGAAAACGCGTCGGATAGGCTATGCCAGAACGCTCTAGCGTTAAAAATTTTTTCAAAACTTTAAACGCTCATATCTCCGGAATGGTTGGTGCTAGGAGGACTGGCGCGGTGCCATTCGATTCGCCGCGAAAAGGCGCTTCTTCTGGTGTATAATACGTCGGGGTTATTTCAATTTTGAGACGATTTGTTTTGAATTTTCCCAAAATTTTCGACGAAATTTAAGGAAATTCGACGATATCTTCCGAACCGTAACCGATAGCCGAACGCCGACTTCAGATTCGGAATCGCCGTCGAAAAGTACGTCCGACGGTGTATGATACATCGGGGTAGCGATCGTAGATAGAGAAAAAAATAAGGAAAAATAAGCGATTTTGGGTAAAAAATAGCGATTTTTAACGAATTTCGGCACATTTTTGCGAATATCTCGGAAACGGTTAGAGATATCGGCAAAAGCTTGACGCCATTCGATTCCCCGTGCGAAAACGCGTCGGATAGGCTATGCCAGAACGCTCTAGCGTTAAAATTTTTTTTTTTAATTTTCCCAAAATTTTCGACGAAATTTAAGGATATTCGACGATATCTTCCGAACCGTAACCGATAGCCGAACGCCGACTTCAGATTCGGAATCGCCGTCGAAAAGTACGTCCGACGGTGTATGATACATCGGGGTAGCGATCGTAGATAGAGAAAAAATAAGGAAAAATAAGCGATTTTGGGTAAAAAATAGCGATTTTTAACGAATTTCGGCACATTTTTGCGAATATCTCGGAAACGGTTAGAGATATCGGCAAAAGCTTGACGCCATTCGATTCCCCGTGCGAAAACGCGTCGGATAGGCTATGCCAGAACGCTCTAGCGTTAAAAAAAATTTTCAAAACTTTAAACGCTCATATCTCGGAAACGGTAAGAGATAGAGACGAGAACTCGACGGATTTGGACTCCTCGTGGGAAGACGCTTCTGATAGGCTATATGGCAGCGCTCTAGCGCAAAATTAATTTTTCAAAACTTTAAACCCGAATATCTCGGGAACGGTTAGAGATATCGGCAAAAGGTTGACGTCATTCGATTCCCCGTGCGAAAACGCGTCGGATAGGCTATGCCAGAACGCTCTAGCGTTAAAAAATTTTTCAAAACTTTAAACGCTCATATCTCCGGAATGGTTGGTGCTAGGAGGACTGGCGCGGTGCCATTCGATTCGCCGCGAAAAGGCGCTTCTTCTGGTGTATAATACGTCGGGGTTATTTCAATTTTGACACGATTTGTTTTGAATTTTCCCAAAATTTTCGACGAAATTTAAGGAAATTCGACGATATCTTCCGAACCGTAACCGATAGCCGAACGCCGACTTCAGATTCGGAATCGCCGTCGAAAAGTACGTCCGACGGTGTATGATACATCGGGGTAGCGATCGTAGATAGAGAAAAAAATAAGGAAAAATAAGCGATTTTGGGTAAAAAATAGCGATTTTTAACGAATTTCGGCACATTTTTGCGAATATCTCGGAAACGGTTAGAGATATCGGCAAAAGCTTGACGCCATTCGATTCCCTGTGCGAAAACGCGTCGGATAGGCTATGCCAGAACGCTCTAGCGTTAAAAAATTTTTTCAAAACTTTAAACGCTCATATCTCGGAAACGGTAAGAGATAGAGACGAGAACTCGACAGATTTGGACTCCTCGTGGGAAGACGCTTCTGATAGGCTATATGGCAGCGCTCTAGCGCAAAATTAATTTTTCAAAACTTTAAACCCGAATATCTCGGGAACGGTTAGAGATATCGGCAAAAGGTTGACGTCATTCGATTCCCCGTGCGAAAACGCGTCGGATAGGCTATGCCAGAACGCTCTAGCGTTAAAAAAATTTTCAAAACTTTAAACGCTCATATCTCCGGAATGGTTGGTGCTAGGAGGACTGGCGCGGTGCCATTCGATTCGCCGCGAAAAGGCGCTTCTTCTGGTGTATAATACGTCGGGGTTATTTCAATTTTGAGACGATTTGTTTTGAATTTTCCCAAAATTTTCGACGAAATTTAAGGAAATTCGACGATATCTTCCGAACCGTAACCGATAGCCGAACGCCGACTTCAGATTCGGAATCGCCGTCGAAAAGTACGTCCGACGGTGTATGATACATCGGGGTAGCGATCGTAGATAGAGAAAAAAATAAGGAAAAATAAGCGATTTTGGGTAAAAAATAGCGATTTTTAACGAATTTCGGCACATTTTTGCGAATATCTCGGAAACGGTTAGAGATATCGGCAAAAGCTTGACGCCATTCGATTCCCCGTGCGAAAACGCGTCGGATAGGCTTTGCCAGAACGCTCTAGCGTTAAAATTTTTTTTTTTAATTTTCCCAAAATTTTCGACGAAATTTAAGGATATTCGACGATATCTTCCGAACCGTAACCGATAGCCGAACGCCGACTTCAGATTCGGAATCGCCGTCGAAAAGTACGTCCGACGGTGTATGATACATCGGGGTAGCGATCGTAGATAGAGAAAAAATAAGGAAAAATAAGCGATTTTGGGTAAAAAATAGCGATTTTTAACGAATTTCGGCACATTTTTGCGAATATCTCGGAAACGGTTAGAGATATCGGCAAAAGCTTGACGCCATTCGATTCCCCGTGCGAAAACGCGTCGGATAGGCTATGCCAGAACGCTCTAGCGTTAAAAAAATTTTTCAAAACTTTAAACGCTCATATCTCGGAAACGGTAAGAGATAGAGACGAGAACTCGACAGATTTGGACTCCTCGTGGGAAGACGCTTCTGATAGGCTATATGGCAGCGCTCTAGCGCAAAATTAATTTTTCAAAACTTTAAACCCGAATATCTCGGGAACGGTTAGAGATATCGGCAAAAGGTTGACGTCATTCGATTCCCCGTGCGAAAACGCGTCGGATAGGCTATGCCAGAACGCTCTAGCGTTAAAAATTTTTTCAAAACTTTAAACGCTCATATCTCCGGAATGGTTGGTGCTAGGAGGACTGGCGCGGTGCCATTCGATTCGCCGCGAAAAGGCGCTTCTTCTGGTGTATAATACGTCGGGGTTATTTCAATTTTGAGACGATTTGTTTTGAATTTTCCCAAAATTTTCGACGAAATTTAAGGAAATTCGACGATATCTTCCGAACCGTAACCGATAGCCGAACGCCGACTTCAGATTCGGAATCGCCGTCGAAAAGTACGTCCGACGGTGTATGATACATCGGGGTAGCGATCGTAGATAGAGAAAAAAATAAGGAAAAATAAGCGATTTTGGGTAAAAAATAGCGATTTTTAACGAATTTCGGCACATTTTTGCGAATATCTCGGAAACGGTTAGAGATATCGGCAAAAGCTTGACGCCATTCGATTCCCCGTGCGAAAACGCGTCGGATAGGCTATGCCAGAACGCTCTAGCGTTAAAATTTTTTTTTTTAATTTTCCCAAAATTTTCGACGAAATTTAAGGATATTCGACGATATCTTCCGAACCGTAACCGATAGCCGAACGCCGACTTCAGATTCGGAATCGCCGTCGAAAAGTACGTCCGACGGTGTATGATACATCGGGGTAGCGATCGTAGATAGAGAAAAAATAAGGAAAAATAAGCGATTTTGGGTAAAAAATAGCGATTTTTAACGAATTTCGGCACATTTTTGCGAATATCTCGGAAACGGTTAGAGATATCGGCAAAAGCTTGACGCCATTCGATTCCCCGTGCGAAAACGCGTCGGATAGGCTATGCCAGAACGCTCTAGCGTTAAAAAAAATTTTCAAAACTTTAAACGCTCATATCTCGGAAACGGTAAGAGATAGAGACGAGAACTCGACGGATTTGGACTCCTCGTGGGAAGACGCTTCTGATAGGCTATATGGCAGCGCTCTAGCGCAAAATTAATTTTTCAAAACTTTAAACCCGAATATCTCGGGAACGGTTAGAGATATCGGCAAAAGGTTGACGTCATTCGATTCCCCGTGCGAAAACGCGTCGGATAGGCTATGCCAGAACGCTCTAGCGTTAAAAAATTTTTCAAAACTTTAAACGCTCATATCTCCGGAATGGTTGGTGCTAGGAGGACTGGCGCGGTGCCATTCGATTCGCCGCGAAAAGGCGCTTCTTCTGGTGTATAATACGTCGGGGTTATTTCAATTTTGACACGATTTGTTTTGAATTTTCCCAAAATTTTCGACGAAATTTAAGGAAATTCGACGATATCTTCCGAACCGTAACCGATAGCCGAACGCCGACTTCAGATTCGGAATCGCCGTCGAAAAGTACGTCCGACGGTGTATGATACATCGGGGTAGCGATCGTAGATAGAGAAAAAAATAAGGAAAAATAAGCGATTTTGGGTAAAAAATAGCGATTTTTAACGAATTTCGGCACATTTTTGCGAATATCTCGGAAACGGTTAGAGATATCGGCAAAAGCTTGACGCCATTCGATTCCCTGTGCGAAAACGCGTCGGATAGGCTATGCCAGAACGCTCTAGCGTTAAAAATTTTTTTTTTAATTTTCCCAAAATTTTCGACGAAATTTAAGGATATTCGACGATATCTTCCGAACCGTAACCGATAGCCAAACGCCGACTTCAGATTCGGAATCGCCGTCGAAAAGTACGTCCGACGGTGTATGATACATCGGGGTAGCGATCGTAGATAGAGAAAAAATAAGGAAAAATAAGCGATTTTGGGTAAAAAATAGCGATTTTTAACGAATTTCGGCACATTTTTGCGAATATCTCGGAAACGGTTAGAGATATCGGCAAAAGCTTGACGCCATTCGATTCCCCGTGCGAAAACGCGTCGGATAGGCTATGCCAGAACGCTCTAGCGTTAAAAAAATTTTTCAAAACTTTAAACGCTCATATCTCGGAAACGGTAAGAGATAGAGACGAGAACTCGACAGATTTGGACTCCTCGTGGGAAGACGCTTCTGATAGGCTATATGGCAGCGCTCTAGCGCAAAATTAATTTTTCAAAACTTTAAACCCGAATATCTCGGGAACGGTTAGAGATATCGGCAAAAGGTTGACGTCATTGGATTCCCCGTGCGAAAACGCGTCGGACAGGCTATGCCAGAACGCTCTAGCGTTAAAAAATTTTTCAAAACTTTAAACGCTCATATCTCCGGAATGGTTGGTGCTAGGAGGACTGGCGCGGTGCCATTCGATTCGCCGCGAAAAGGCGCTTCTTCTGGTGTATAATACGTCGGGGTTATTTCAATTTTGAGACGATTTGTTTTGAATTTTCCCAAAATTTTCGACGAAATTTAAGGAAATTCGACGATATCTTCCGAACCGTAACCGATAGCCGAACGCCGACTTCAGATTCGGAATCGCCGTCGAAAAGTACGTCCGACGGTGTATGATACATCGGGGTAGCGATCGTAGATAGAGAAAAAAATAAGGAAAAATAAGCGATTTTGGGTAAAAAATAGCGATTTTTAACGAATTTCGGCACATTTTTGCGAATATCTCGGAAACGGTTAGAGATATCGGCAAAAGCTTGACGCCATTCGATTCCCCGTGCGAAAACGCGTCGGATAGGCTATGCCAGAACGCTCTAGCGTTAAAAAATTTTTTTTTAATTTTCCCAAAATTTTCGACGAAATTTAAGGATATTCGACGATATCTTCCGAACCGTAACCGATAGCCGAACGCCGACTTCAGATTCGGAATCGCCGTCGAAAAGTACGTCCGACGGTGTATGATACATCGGGGTAGCGATCGTAGATAGAGAAAAAAATAAGGAAAAATAAGCGATTTTGGGTAAAAAAATAGCGATTTTTAACGAATTTCGGCACATTTTTGCGAATATCTCGGAAACGGTTAGAGATATCGGCAAAAGCTTGACGCCATTCGATTCCCCGTGCGAAAACGCGTCGGATAGGCTATGCCAGAACGCTCTAGCGTTAAAAAATTTTTTCAAAACTTTAAACGCTCATATCTCGGAAACGGTAAGAGATAGAGACGAGAACTCGACGGATTTGGACTCCTCGTGGGAAGACGCTTCTGATAGGCTATATGGCAGCGCTCTAGCGCAAAATTAATTTTTCAAAACTTTAAACCCGAATATCTCGGGAACGGTTAGAGATATCGGCAAAAGGTTGACGTCATTCGATTCCCCGTGCGAAAACGCGTCGGATAGGCTATGCCAGAACGCTCTAGCGTTAAAAAATTTTTCAAAACTGTAAACGCTCATATCTCCGGAATGGTTGGTGCTAGGAGGACTGGCGCGGTGCCATTCGATTCGCCGCGAAAAGGCGCTTCTTCTGGTGTATAATACGTCGGGGTTATTTCAATTTTGAGACGATTTGTTTTGAATTTTCCCAAAATTTTCGACGAAATTTAAGGAAATTCGACGATATCTTCCGAACCGTAACCGATAGCCGAACGCCGACTTCAGATTCGGAATCGCCGTCGAAAAGTACGTCCGACGGTGTATGATACATCGGGGTAGCGATCGTAGATAGAGAAAAAAATAAGGAAAAATAAGCGATTTTGGGTAAAAAATAGCGATTTTTAACGAATTTCGGCACATTTTTGCGAATATCTCGGAAACGGTTAGAGATATCGGCAAAAGCTTGACGCCATTCGATTCCCCGTGCGAGAACGCGCCGGATAGGCTATGCCAGAACGCTCTAGCGTTAAAATTTTTTTTTTAATTTTCCCAAAATTTTCGACGAAATTTAAGGATATTCGACGATATCTTCCGAACCGTAACCGATAGCCGAACGCCGACTTCAGATTCGGAATCGCCGTCGAAAAGTACGTCCGACGGTGTATGATACATCGGGGTAGCGATCGTAGATAGAGAAAAAATAAGGAAAAATAAGCGATTTTGGGTAAAAAATAGCGATTTTTAACGAATTTCGGCACATTTTTGCGAATATCTCGGAAACGGTTAGAGATATCGGCAAAAGCTTGACGCCATTCGATTCCCCGTGCGAAAACGCGTCGGATAGGCTATGCCAGAACGCTCTAGCGTTAAAAAAAATTTTCAAAACTTTAAACGCTCATATCTCGGAAACGGTAAGAGATAGAGACGAGAACTCGACGGATTTGGACTCCTCGTGGGAAGACGCTTCTGATAGGCTATATGGCAGCGCTCTAGCGCAAAATTAATTTTTCAAAACTTTAAACCCGAATATCTCGGGAACGGTTAGAGATATCGGCAAAAGGTTGACGTCATTCGATTCCCCGTGCGAAAACGCGTCGGATAGGCTATGCCAGAACGCTCTAGCGTTAAAAAATTTTTCAAAACTGTAAACGCTCATATCTCCGGAATGGTTGGTGCTAGGAGGACTGGCGCGGTGCCATTCGATTCGCCGCGAAAAGGCGCTTCTTCTGGTGTATAATACGTCGGGGTTATTTCAATTTTGAGACGATTTGTTTTGAATTTTCCCAAAATTTTCGACGAAATTTAAGGAAATTCGACGATATCTTCCGAACCGTAACCGATAGCCGAACGCCGACTTCAGATTCGGAATCGCCGTCGAAAAGTACGTCCGACGGTGTATGATACATCGGGGTAGCGATCGTAGATAGAGAAAAAAATAAGGAAAAATAAGCGATTTTGGGTAAAAAATAGCGATTTTTAACGAATTTCGGCACATTTTTGCGAATATCTCGGAAACGGTTAGAGATATCGGCAAAAGCTTGACGCCATTCGATTCCCCGTGCGAAAACGCGTCGGATAGGCTATGCCAGAACGCTCTAGCGTTAAAAAATTTTTTTTTAATTTTCCCAAAATTTTCGACGAAATTTAAGGATATTCGACGATATCTTCCGAACCGTAACCGATAGCCGAACGCCGACTTCAGATTCGGAATCGCCGTCGAAAAGTACGTCCGACGGTGTATGATACATCGGGGTAGCGATCGTAGATAGAGAAAAAAATAAGGAAATATAAGCGATTTTGGGTAAAAAAATAGCGATTTTTAACGAATTTCGGCACATTTTTGCGAATATCTCGGAAACGGTTAGAGATATCGGCAAAAGCTTGACGCCATTCGATTCCCCGTGCGAAAACGCGTCGGATAGGCTATGCCAGAACGCTCTAGCGTTAAAAAATTTTTTCAAAACTTTAAACGCTCATATCTCGGAAACGGTAAGAGATAGAGACGAGAACTCGACGGATTTGGACTCCTCGTGGGAAGACGCTTCTGATAGGCTATATGGCAGCGCTCTAGCGCAAAATTAATTTTTCAAAACTTTAAACCCGAATATCTCGGGAACGGTTAGAGATATCGGCAAAAGGTTGACGTCATTCGATTCCCCGTGCGAAAACGCGTCGGATAGGCTATGCCAGAACGCTCTAGCGTTAAAAAATTTTTCAAAACTGTAAACGCTCATATCTCCGGAATGGTTGGTGCTAGGAGGACTGGCGCGGTGCCATTCGATTCGCCGCGAAAAGGCGCTTCTTCTGGTGTATAATACGTCGGGGTTATTTCAATTTTGAGACGATTTGTTTTGAATTTTCCCAAAATTTTCGACGAAATTTAAGGAAATTCGACGATATCTTCCGAACCGTAACCGATAGCCGAACGCCGACTTCAGATTCGGAATCGCCGTCGAAAAGTACGTCCGACGGTGTATGATACATCGGGGTAGCGATCGTAGATAGAGAAAAAAATAAGGAAAAATAAGCGATTTTGGGTAAAAAATAGCGATTTTTAACGAATTTCGGCACATTTTTGCGAATATCTCGGAAACGGTTAGAGATATCGGCAAAAGCTTGACGCCATTCGATTCCCCGTGCGAGAACGCGCCGGATAGGCTATGCCAGAACGCTCTAGCGTTAAAAAATTTTTTTTAATTTTCCCAAAATTTTCGACGAAATTTAAGGATATTCGACGATATCTTCCGAACCGTAACCGATAGCCGAACGCCGACTTCAGATTCGGAATCGCCGTCGAAAAGTACGTCCGACGGTGTATGATACATCGGGGTAGCGATCGTAGATAGAGAAAAAATAAGGAAAAATAAGCGATTTTGGGTAAAAAATAGCGATTTTTAACGAATTTCGGCACATTTTTGCGAATATCTCGGAAACGGTTAGAGATATCGGCAAAAGCTTGACGCCATTCGATTCCCCGTGCGAAAACGCGTCGGATAGGCTATGCCAGAACGCTCTAGCGTTAAAAAAAATTTTCAAAACTTTAAACGCTCATATCTCGGAAACGGTAAGAGATAGAGACGAGAACTCGACGGATTTGGACTCCTCGTGGGAAGACGCTTCTGATAGGCTATATGGCAGCGCTCTAGCGCAAAATTAATTTTTCAAAACTTTAAACCCGAATATCTCGGGAACGGTTAGAGATATCGGCAAAAGGTTGACGTCATTCGATTCCCCGTGCGAAAACGCGTCGGATAGGCTATGCCAGAACGCTCTAGCGTTAAAAATTTTTTCAAAACTTTAAACGCTCATATCTCCGGAATGGTTGGTGCTAGGAGGACTGGCGCGGTGCCATTCGATTCGCCGCGAAAAGGCGCTTCTTCTGGTGTATAATACGTCGGGGTTATTTCAATTTTGACACGATTTGTTTTGAATTTTCCCAAAATTTTCGACGAAATTTAAGGAAATTCGACGATATCTTCCGAACCGTAACCGATAGCCGAACGCCGACTTCAGATTCGGAATCGCCGTCGAAAAGTACGTCCGACGGTGTATGATACATCGGGGTAGCGATCGTAGATAGAGAAAAAAATAAGGAAAAATAAGCGATTTTGGGTAAAAAATAGCGATTTTTAACGAATTTCGGCACATTTTTGCGAATATCTCGGAAACGGTTAGAGATATCGGCAAAAGCTTGACGCCATTCGATTCCCTGTGCGAAAACGCGTCGGATAGGCTATGCCAGAACGCTCTAGCGTTAAAAATTTTTTTTTTAATTTTCCCAAAATTTTCGACGAAATTTAAGGATATTCGACGATATCTTCCGAACCGTAACCGATAGCCGAACGCCGACTTCAGATTCGGAATCGCCGTCGAAAAGTACGTCCGACGGTGTATGATACATCGGGGTAGCGATCGTAGATAGAGAAAAAATAAGGAAAAATAAGCGATTTTGGGTAAAAAATAGCGATTTTTAACGAATTTCGGCACATTTTTGCGAATATCTCCGATACGGTTAGAGATATCGGCAAAAGCTTGACGCCATTCGATTCCCCGTGCGAAAACGCGTCGGATAGGCTATGCCAGAACGCTCTAGCGTTAAAAAAATTTTTCAAAACTTTAAACGCTCATATCTCGGAAACGGTAAGAGATAGAGACGAGAACTCGACAGATTTGGACTCCTCGTGGGAAGACGCTTCTGATAGGCTATATGGCAGCGCTCTAGCGCAAAATTAATTTTTCAAAACTTTAAACCCGAATATCTCGGGAACGGTTAGAGATATCGGCAAAAGGTTGACGTCATTCGATTCCCCGTGCGAAAACGCGTCGGACAGGCTATGCCAGAACGCTCTAGCGTTAAAAATTTTTTCAAAACTTTAAACGCTCATATCTCCGGAATGGTTGGTGCTAGGAGGACTGGCGCGGTGCCATTCGATTCGCCGCGAAAAGGCGCTTCTTCTGGTGTATAATACGTCGGGGTTATTTCAATTTTGAGACGATTTGTTTTGAATTTTCCCAAAATTTTCGACGAAATTTAAGGAAATTCGACGATATCTTCCGAACCGTAACCGATAGCCGAACGCCGACTTCAGATTCGGAATCGCCGTCGAAAAGTACGTCCGACGGTGTATGATACATCGGGGTAGCGATCGTAGATAGAGAAAAAAATAAGGAAAAATAAGCGATTTTGGGTAAAAAATAGCGATTTTTAACGAATTTCGGCACATTTTTGCGAATATCTCGGAAACGGTTAGAGATATCGGCAAAAGCTTGACGCCATTCGATTCCCCGTGCGAGAACGCGTCGGATAGGCTATGCCAGAACGCTCTAGCGTTAAAAATTTTTTTTTAATTTTCCCAAAATTTTCGACGAAATTTAAGGATATTCGACGATATCTTCCGAACCGTAACCGATAGCCGAACGCCGACTTCAGATTCGGAATCGCCGTCGAAAAGTACGTCCGACGGTGTATGATACATCGGGGTAGCGATCGTAGATAGAGAAAAAATAAGGAAAAATAAGCGATTTTGGGTAAAAAATAGCGATTTTTAACGAATTTCGGCACATTTTTGCGAATATCTCGGAAACGGTTAGAGATATCGGCAAAAGCTTGACGCCATTCGATTCCCCGTGCGAAAACGCGTCGGATAGGCTATGCCAGAACGCTCTAGCGTTAAAAAAAATTTTCAAAACTTTAAACGCTCATATCTCGGAAACGGTAAGAGATAGAGACGAGAACTCGACGGATTTGGACTCCTCGTGGGAAGACGCTTCTGATAGGCTATATGGCAGCGCTCTAGCGCAAAATTAATTTTTCAAAACTTTAAACCCGAATATCTCGGGAACGGTTAGAGATATCGGCAAAAGGTTGACGTCATTCGATTCCCCGTGCGAAAACGCGTCGGATAGGCTATGCCAGAACGCTCTAGCGTTAAAAAATTTTTCAAAACTGTAAACGCTCATATCTCCGGAATGGTTGGTGCTAGGAGGACTGGCGCGGTGCCATTCGATTCGCCGCGAAAAGGCGCTTCTTCTGGTGTATAATACGTCGGGGTTATTTCAATTTTGACACGATTTGTTTTGAATTTTCCCAAAATTTTCGACGAAATTTAAGGAAATTCGACGATATCTTCCGAACCGTAACCGATAGCCGAACGCCGACTTCAGATTCGGAATCGCCGTCGAAAAGTACGTCCGACGGTGTATGATACATCGGGGTAGCGATCGTAGATAGAGAAAAAATAAGGAAAAATAAGCGATTTTGGGTAAAAAATAGCGATTTTTAACGAATTTCGGCACATTTTTGCGAATATCTCGGAAACGGTTAGAGATATCGGCAAAAGCTTGACGCCATTCGATTCCCCGTGCGAAAACGCGTCGGATAGGCTATGCCAGAACGCTCTAGCGTTAAAAAAATTTTTCAAAACTTTAAACGCTCATATCTCGGAAACGGTAAGAGATAGAGACGAGAACTCGACGGATTTGGACTCCTCGTGGGAAGACGCTTCTGATAGGCTATATGGCAGCGCTCTAGCGCAAAATTAATTTTTCAAAACTTTAAACCCGAATATCTCGGGAACGGTTAGAGATATCGGCAAAAGGCTGACCTCATTCGATTCCCCGTGCGAAAACGCGTCGGATAGGCTATGCCAGAACGCTCTAGCGTTAAAAATTTTTTCAAAACTTTAAACGCTCATATCTCCGGAATGGTTGGTGCTAGGAGGACTGGCGCGGTGCCATTCGATTCGCCGCGAAAAGGCGCTTCTTCTGGTGTATAATACGTCGGGGTTATTTCAATTTTGAGACGATTTGTTTTGAATTTTCCCAAAATTTTCGACGAAATTTAAGGAAATTCGACGATATCTTCCGAACCGTAACCGATAGCCGAACGCCGACTTCAGATTCGGAATCGCCGTCGAAAAGTACGTCCGACGGTGTATGATACATCGGGGTAGCGATCGTAGATAGAGAAAAAAATAAGGAAAAATAAGCGATTTTGGGTAAAAAATAGCGATTTTTAACGAATTTCGGCACATTTTTGCGAATATCTCGGAAACGGTTAGAGATATCGGCAAAAGCTTGACGCCATTCGATTCCCTGTGCGAAAACGCGTCGGATAGGCTATGCCAGAACGCTCTAGCGTTAAAAATTTTTTTTTTAATTTTCCCAAAATTTTCGACGAAATTTAAGGATATTCGACGATATCTTCCGAACCGTAACCGATAGCCGAACGCCGACTTCAGATTCGGAATCGCCGTCGAAAAGTACGTCCGACGGTGTATGATACATCGGGGTAGCGATCGTAGATAGAGAAAAAATAAGGAAAAATAAGCGATTTTGGGTAAAAAATAGCGATTTTTAACGAATTTCGGCACATTTTTGCGAATATCTCGGAAACGGTTAGAGATATCGGCAAAAGCTTGACGCCATTCGATTCCCCGTGCGAAAACGCGTCGGATAGGCTATGCCAGACTTTAAACGCTCATATCTCGGAAACGGTAAGAGATAGAGACGAGAACTCGACAGATTTGGACTCCTCGTGGGAAGACGCTTCTGATAGGCTATATGGCAGCGCTCTAGCGCAAAATTAATTTTTCAAAACTTTAAACCCGAATATCTCGGGAACGGTTAGAGATATCGGCAAAAGGTTGACGTCATTCGATTCCCCGTGCGAAAACGCGTCGGACAGGCTATGCCAGAACGCTCTAGCGTTAAAAAAATTTTCAAAACTTTAAACGCTCATATCTCCGGAATGGTTGGTGCTAGGAGGACTGGCGCGGTGCCATTCGATTCGCCGCGAAAAGGCGCTTCTTCTGGTGTATAATACGTCGGGGTTATTTCAATTTTGAGACGATTTGTTTTGAATTTTCCAAAAATTTTCGACGAAATTTAAGGAAATTCGACGATATCTTCCGAACCGTAACCGATAGCCGAACGCCGACTTCAGATTCGGAATCGCCGTCGAAAAGTACGTCCGACGGTGTATGATACATCGGGGTAGCGATCGTAGATAGAGAAAAAAATAAGGAAAAATAAGCGATTTTGGGTAAAAAATAGCGATTTTTAACGAATTTCGGCACATTTTTGCGAATATCTCGGAAACGGTTAGAGATATCGGCAAAAGCTTGACGCCATTCGATTCCCCGTGCGAAAACGCGTCGGATAGGCTATGCCAGAACGCTCTAGCGTTAAAAAATTTTTTTTTAATTTTCCCAAAATTTTCGACGAAATTTAAGGATATTCGACGATATCTTCCGAACCGTAACCGATAGCCGAACGCCGACTTCAGATTCGGAATCGCCGTCGAAAAGTACGTCCGACGGTGTATGATACATCGGGGTAGCGATCGTAGATAGAGAAAAAAATAAGGAAAAATAAGCGATTTTGGGTAAAAAATAGCGATTTTTAACGAATTTCGGCACATTTTTGCGAATATCTCGGAAACGGTTAGAGATATCGGCAAAAGCTTGACGCCATTCGATTCCCCGTGCGAAAACGCGTCGGATAGGCTATGCCAGAACGCTCTAGCGTTAAAAAATTTTTTCAAAACTTTAAACGCTCATATCTCGGAAACGGTAAGAGATAGAGACGAGAACTCGACGGATTTGGACTCCTCGTGGGAAGACGCTTCTGATAGGCTATATGGCAGCGCTCTAGCGCAAAATTAATTTTTCAAAACTTTAAACCCGAATATCTCGGGAACGGTTAGAGATATCGGCAAAAGGTTGACGTCATTCGATTCCCCGTGCGAAAACGCGTCGGATAGGCTATGCCAGAACGCTCTAGCGTTAAAAATTTTTTCAAAACTGTAAACGCTCATATCTCCGGAATGGTTGGTGCTAGGAGGACTGGCGCGGTGCCATTCGATTCGCCGCGAAAAGGCGCTTCTTCTGGTGTATAATACGTCGGGGTTATTTCAATTTTGAGACGATTTGTTTTGAATTTTCCCAAAATTTTCGACGAAATTTAAGGAAATTCGACGATATCTTCCGAACCGTAACCGATAGCCGAACGCCGACTTCAGATTCGGAATCGCCGTCGAAAAGTACGTCCGACGGTGTATGATACATCGGGGTAGCGATCGTAGATAGAGAAAAAAATAAGGAAAAATAAGCGATTTTGGGTAAAAAATAGCGATTTTTAACGAATTTCGGCACATTTTTGCGAATATCTCGGAAACGGTTAGAGATATCGGCAAAAGCTTGACGCCATTCGATTCCCCGTGCGAAAACGCGTCGGATAGGCTATGCCAGAACGCTCTAGCGTTAAAAAATTTTTTTTTAATTTTCCCAAAATTTTCGACGAAATTTAAGGATATTCGACGATATCTTCCGAACCGTAACCGATAGCCGAACGCCGACTTCAGATTCGGAATCGCCGTCGAAAAGTACGTCCGACGGTGTATGATACATCGGGGTAGCGATCGTAGATAGAGAAAAAAATAAGGAAAAATAAGCGATTTTGGGTAAAAAATAGCGATTTTTAACGAATTTCGGCACATTTTTGCGAATATCTCGGAAACGGTTAGAGATATCGGCAAAAGCTTGACGCCATTCGATTCCCCGTGCGAAAACGCGTCGGATAGGCTATGCCAGAACGCTCTAGCGTTAAAAAATTTTTTTTTTAATTTTCCCAAAATTTTCGACGAAATTTAAGGATATTCGACGATATCTTCCGAACCGTAACCGATAGCCGAACGCCGACTTCAGATTCGGAATCGCCGTCGAAAAGTACGTCCGACGGTGTATGATACATCGGGGTAGCGATCGTAGATAGAGAAAAAATAAGGAAAAATAAGCGATTTTGGGTAAAAAATAGCGATTTTTAACGAATTTCGGCACATTTTTGCGAATATCTCGGAAACGGTTAGAGATATCGGCAAAAGCTTGACGCCATTCGATTCCCCGTGCGAAAACGCGTCGGATAGGCTATGCCAGAACGCTCTAGCGTTAAAAATTTTTTTCAAAACTTTAAACGCTCATATCTCGGAAACGGTAAGAGATAGAGACGAGAACTCGACGGATTTGGACTCCTCGTGGGAAGACGCTTCTGATAGGCTATATGGCAGCGCTCTAGCGCAAAATTAATTTTTCAAAACTTTAAACCCGAATATCTCGGGAACGGTTAGAGATATCGGCAAAAGGTTGACGTCATTCGATTCCCCGTGCGAAAACGCGTCGGATAGGCTATGCCAGAACGCTCTAGCGTTAAAAAATTTTTCAAAACTGTAAACGCTCATATCTCCGGAATGGTTGGTGCTAGGAGGACTGGCGCGGTGCCATTCGATTCGCCGCGAAAAGGCGCTTCTTCTGGTGTATAATACGTCGGGGTTATTTCAATTTTGAGACGATTTGTTTTGAATTTTCCCAAAATTTTCGACGAAATTTAAGGAAATTCGACGATATCTTCCGAACCGTAACCGATAGCCGAACGCCGACTTCAGATTCGGAATCGCCGTCGAAAAGTACGTCCGACGGTGTATGATACATCGGGGTAGCGATCGTAGATAGAGAAAAAAATAAGGAAAAATAAGCGATTTTGGGTAAAAAATAGCGATTTTTAACGAATTTCGGCACATTTTTGCGAATATCTCGGAAACGGTTAGAGATATCGGCAAAAGCTTGACGCCATTCGATTCCCCGTGCGAAAACGCGTCGGATAGGCTATGCCAGAACGCTCTAGCGTTAAAAATTTTTTTTTTAATTTTCCCAAAATTTTCGACGAAATTTAAGGATATTCGACGATATCTTCCGAACCGTAACCGATAGCCGAACGCCGACTTCAGATTCGGAATCGCCGTCGAAAAGTACGTCCGACGGTGTATGATACATCGGGGTAGCGATCGTAGATAGAGAAAAAATAAGGAAAAATAAGCGATTTTGGGTAAAAAATAGCGATTTTTAACGAATTTCGGCACATTTTTGCGAATATCTCGGAAACGGTTAGAGATATCGGCAAAAGCTTGACGCCATTCGATTCCCCGTGCGAAAACGCGTCGGATAGGCTATGCCAGAACGCTCTAGCGTTAAAAAATTTTTTCAAAACTTTAAACGCTCATATCTCGGAAACGGTAAGAGATAGAGACGAGAACTCGACGGATTTGGACTCCTCGTGGGAAGACGCTTCTGATAGGCTATATGGCAGCGCTCTAGCGCAAAATTAATTTTTCAAAACTTTAAACCCGAATATCTCGGGAACGGTTAGAGATATCGGCAAAAGGTTGACGTCATTCGATTCCCCATGCGAAAACGCGTCGGATAGGCTATGCCAGAACGCTCTAGCGTTAAAAATTTTTTTTGAATTTTCCCAAAATTTTCGACGAAATTTAAGGAAATTCGACGATATCTTCCGAACCGTAACCGATAGCCGAACGCCGACTTCAGATTCGGAATCGCCGTCGAAAAGTACGTCCGACGGTGTATGATACATCGGGGTAGCGATCGTAGATAGAGAAAAAATAAGGAAAAATAAGCGATTTTGGGTAAAAAATAGCGATTTTTAACGAATTTCGGCACATTTTTGCGAATATCTCGGAAACGGTTAGAGATATCGGCAAAAGCTTGACGCCATTCGATTCCCCGTGCGAAAACGCGTCGGATAGGCTATGCCAGAACGCTCTAGCGTTAAAAAAAATTTTCAAAACTTTAAACGCTCATATCTCGGAAACGGTAAGAGATAGAGACGAGAACTCGACAGATTTGGACTCCTCGTGGGAAGACGCTTCTGATAGGCTATATGGCAGCGCTCTAGCGCAAAATTAATTTTTCAAAACTTTAAACCCGAATATCTCGGGAACGGTTAGAGATATCGGCAAAAGGTTGACGTCATTCGATTCCCCGTGCGAAAACGCGTCGGATAGGCTATGCCAGAACGCTCTAGCGTTAAAAAAATTTTCAAAACTTTAAACGCTCATATCTCCGGAATGGTTGGTGCTAGGAGGACTGGCGCGGTGCCATTCGATTCGCCGCGAAAAGGCGCTTCTTCTGGTGTATAATACGTCGGGGTTATTTCAATTTTGAGACGATTTGTTTTGAATTTTCCCAAAATTTTCGACGAAATTTAAGGAAATTCGACGATATCTTCCGAACCGTAACCGATAGCCGAACGCCGACTTCAGATTCGGAATCGCCGTCGAAAAGTACGTCCGACGGTGTATGATACATCGGGGTAGCGATCGTAGATAGAGAAAAAAATAAGGAAAAATAAGCGATTTTGGGTAAAAAATAGCGATTTTTAACGAATTTCGGCACATTTTTGCGAATATCTCGGAAACGGTTAGAGATATCGGCAAAAGCTTGACGCCATTCGATTCCCCGTGCGAAAACGCGTCGGATAGGCTATGCCAGAACGCTCTAGCGTTAAAATTTTTTTTTTAATTTTCCCAAAATTTTCGACGAAATTTAAGGATATTCGACGATATCTTCCGAACCGTAACCGATAGCCGAACGCCGACTTCAGATTCGGAATCGCCGTCGAAAAGTACGTCCGACGGTGTATGATACATCGGGGTAGCGATCGTAGATAGAGAAAAAAATAAGGAAAAATAAGCGATTTTGGGTAAAAAATAGCGATTTTTAACGAATTTCGGCACATTTTTGCGAATATCTCGGAAACGGTTAGAGATATCGGCAAAAGCTTGACGCCATTCGATTCCCCGTGCGAAAACGCGTCGGATAGGCTATGCCAGAACGCTCTAGCGCTAAAAATTTTTTTTTAATTTTCCCAAAATTTTCGACGAAATTTAAGGATATTCGACGATATCTTCCGAACCGTAACCGATAGCCGAACGCCGACTTCAGATTCGGAATCGCCGTCGAAAAGTACGTCCGACGGTGTATGATACATCGGGGTAGCGATCGTAGATAGAGAAAAAATAAGGAAAAATAAGCGATTTTGGGTAAAAAATAGCGATTTTTAACGAATTTCGGCACATTTTTGCGAATATCTCGGAAACGGTTAGAGATATCGGCAAAAGCTTGACGCCATTCGATTCCCCGTGCGAAAACGCGTCGGATAGGCTATGCCAGAACGCTCTAGCGTTAAAAAAAATTTTCAAAACTTTAAACGCTCATATCTCGGAAACGGTAAGAGATAGAGACGAGAACTCGACAGATTTGGACTCCTCGTGGGAAGACGCTTCTGATAGGCTATATGGCAGCGCTCTAGCGCAAAATTAATTTTTCAAAACTTTAAACCCGAATATCTCGGGAACGGTTAGAGATATCGGCAAAAGGTTGACGTCATTCGATTCCCCGTGCGAAAACGCGTCGGATAGGCTATGCCAGAACGCTCTAGCGTTAAAAAATTTTTCAAAACTTTAGACGCTCATATCTCCGGAATGGTTGGTGCTAGGAGGACTGGCGCGGTGCCATTCGATTCGCCGCGAAAAGGCGCTTCTTCTGGTGTATAATACGTCGGGGTTATTTCAATTTTGAGACGATTTGTTTTGAATTTTCCCAAAATTTTCGACGAAATTTAAGGAAATTCGACGATATCTTCCGAACCGTAACCGATAGCCGAACGCCGACTTCAGATTCGGAATCGCCGTCGAAAAGTACATCCGACGGTGTATGATACATCGGGGTAGCGATCGTAGATAGAGAAAAAAATAAGGAAAAATAAGCGATTCTGGGTAAAAAATAGCGATTTTTAACGAATTTCGGCACATTTTTGCGAATATCTCGGAAACGGTTAGAGATATCGGCAAAAGCTTGACGCCATTCGATTCCCCGTGCGAAAACGCGTCGGATAGGCTATGCCAGAACGCTCTAGCGTTAAAAATTTTTTTTTTAATTTTCCCAAAATTTTCGACGAAATTTAAGGATATTCGACGATATCTTCCGAACCGTAACCGATAGCCGAACGCCGACTCCAGATTCGGAATCGCCGTCGAAAAGTACGTCCGACGGTGTATGATACATCGGGGTAGCGATCGTAGATAGAGAAAAAATAAGGAAAAATAAGCGATTTTGGGTAAAAAATAGCGATTTTTAACGAATTTCGGCACATTTTTGCGAATATCTCGGAAACGGTTAGAGATATCGGCAAAAGCTTGACGCCATTCGATTCCCCGTGCGAAAACGCGTCGGATAGGCTATGCCAGAACGCTCTAGCGTTAAAAAAAATTTTCAAAACTTTAAACGCTCATATCTCGGAAACGGTAAGAGATAGAGACGAGAACTCGACAGATTTGGACTCCTCGTGGGAAGACGCTTCTGATAGGCTATATGGCAGCGCTCTAGCGCAAAATTAATTTTTCAAAACTTTAAACCCGAATATCTCGGGAACGGTTAGAGATATCGGCAAAAGGTTGACGTCATTCGATTCCCCGTGCGAAAACGCGTCGGATAGGCTATGCCAGAACGCTCTAGCGTTAAAAAATTTTTCAAAACTTTAAACGCTCATATCTCCGGAATGGTTGGTGCTAGGAGGACTGGCGCGGTGCCATTCGATTCGCCGCGAAAAGGCGCTTCTTCTGGTGTATAATACGTCGGGGTTATTTCAATTTTGAGACGATTTGTTTTGAATTTTCCCAAAATTTTCGACGAAATTTAAGGAAATTCGACGATATCTTCCGAACCGTAACCGATAGCCGAACGCCGACTTCAGATTCGGAATCGCCGTCGAAAAGTACATCCGACGGTGTATGATACATCGGGGTAGCGATCGTAGATAGAGAAAAAAATAAGGAAAAATAAGCGATCTTGGGTAAAAAATAGCGATTTTTAACGAATTTCGGCACATTTTTGCGAATATCTCGGAAACGGTTAGAGATATCGGCAAAAGCTTGACGCCATTCGATTCCCCGTGCGAAAACGCGTCGGATAGGCTATGCCAGAACGCTCTAGCGTTAAAATTTTTTTTTTAATTTTCCCAAAATTTTCGACGAAATTTAAGGATATTCGACGATATCTTCCGAACCGTAACCGATAGCCGAACGTCGACTTCAGATTCGGAATCGCCGTCGAAATGTACGTCCGACGGTGTATGATACATCGGGGTAGCGATCGTAGATAGAGAAAAAATAAGGAAAAATAAGCGATTTTGGGTAAAAAATAGCGATTTTTAACGAATTTCGGCACATTTTTGCGAATATCTCGGAAACGGTTAGAGATATCGGCAAAAGCTTGACGCCATTCGATTCCCCGTGCGAAAACGCGTCGGATAGGCTATGCCAGAACGCTCTAGCGTTAAAAAATTTTTTCAAAACTTTAAACGCTCATATCTCGGAAACGGTAAGAGATAGAGACGAGAACTCGACAGATTTGGACTCCTCGTGGGAAGACGCTTCTGATAGGCTATATGGCAGCGCTCTAGCGCAAAATTAATTTTTCAAAACTTTAAACCCGAATATCTCGGGAACGGTTAGAGATATCGGCAAAAGGTTGACGTCATTCGATTCCCCGTGCGAAAACGCGTCGGATAGGCTATGCCAGAACGCTCTAGCGTTAAAAAAATTTTCAAAACTTTAAACGCTCATATCTCCGGAATGGTTGGTGCTAGGAGGACTGGCGCGGTGCCATTCGATTCGCCGCGAAAAGGCGCTTCTTCTGGTGTATAATACGTCGGGGTTATTTCAATTTTGAGACGATTTGTTTTGAATTTTCCCAAAATTTTCGACGAAATTTAAGGAAATTCGACGATATCTTCCGAACCGTAACCGATAGCCGAACGCCGACTTCAGATTCGGAATCGCCGTCGAAAAGTACGTCCGACGGTGTATGATACATCGGGGTAGCGATCGTAGATAGAGCAAAAATAAGGAAAAATAAGCGATTTTGGGTAAAAAATAGCGATTTTTAACGAATTTCGGCACATTTTTGCGAATATCTCGGAAACGGTTAGAGATATCGGCAAAAGCTTGACGCCATTCGATTCCCCGTGCGAAAACGCGTCGGATAGGCTATGCCAGAACGCTCTAGCGTTAAAAAATTTTTTCAAAACTTTAAACGCTCATATCTCGGAAACGGTAAGAGATAGAGACGAGAACTCGACAGATTTGGACTCCTCGTGGGAAGACGCTTCTGATAGGCTATATGGCAGCGCTCTAGCGCAAAATTAATTTTTCAAAACTTTAAACCCGAATATCTCGGGAACGGTTAGAGATATCGGCAAAAGGTTGACGTCATTCGATTCCCCGTGCGAAAACGCGTCGGATAGGCTATGCCAGAACGCTCTAGCGTTAAAAATTTTTTCAAAACTTTAAACGCTCATATCTCCGGAATGGTTGGTGCTAGGAGGACTGGCGCGGTGCCATTCGATTCGCCGCGAAAAGGCGCTTCTTCTGGTGTATAATACGTCGGGGTTATTTCAATTTTGAGACGATTTGTTTTGAATTTTCCCAAAATTTTCGACGAAATTTAAGGAAATTCGACGATATCTTCCGAACCGTAACCGATAGCCGAACGCCGACTTCAGATTCGGAATCGCCGTCGAAAAGTACGTCCGACGGTGTATGATACATCGGGGTAGCGATC
The DNA here is from genome assembly GCA_949128085.1 of Cetonia aurata. Lineage (NCBI taxonomy): Eukaryota > Metazoa > Arthropoda > Insecta > Coleoptera > Scarabaeidae > Cetonia > Cetonia aurata. Next base: position 9,979,505 of record OX421882.1, on the reverse strand, counting down.
GTAGATAGAGAAAAAAATAAGGAAAAATAAGCGATTTTGGGTAAAAAATAGCGATTTTTAACGAATTTCGGCACATTTTTGCGAATATCTCGGAAACGGTTAGAGATATCGGCAAAAGCTTGACGCCATTCGATTCCCCGTGCGAAAACGCGTCGGATAGGCTATGCCAGAACGCTCTAGCGTTAAAATTTTTTTTTTTAATTTTCCCAAAATTTTCGACGAAATTTAAGGATATTCGACGATATCTTCCGAACCGTAACCGATAGCCGAACGCCGACTTCAGATTCGGAATCGCCGTCGAAAAGTACGTCCGACGGTGTATGATACATCGGGGTAGCGATCGTAGATAGAGAAAAAATAAGGAAAAATAAGCGATTTTGGGTAAAAAATAGCGATTTTTAACGAATTTCGGCACATTTTTGCGAATATCTCGGAAACGGTTAGAGATATCGGCAAAAGCTTGACGCCATTCGATTCCCCGTGCGAAAACGCGTCGGATAGGCTATGCCAGAACGCTCTAGCGTTAAAAAAATTTTTCAAAACTTTAAACGCTCATATCTCGGAAACGGTAAGAGATAGAGACGAGAACTCGACAGATTTGGACTCCTCGTGGGAAGACGCTTCTGATAGGCTATATGGCAGCGCTCTAGCGCAAAATTAATTTTGCAAAACTTTAAACCCGAATATCTCGGGAACGGTTAGAGATATCGGCAAAAGGTTGACGTCATTCGATTCCCCGTGCGAAAACGCGTCGGATAGGCTATGCTAGAACGCTCTAGCGTTAAAAAATTTTTCAAAACTTTAAACGCTCATATCTCCGGAATGGTTGGTGCTAGGAGGACTGGCGCGGTGCCATTCGATTCGCCGCGAAAAGGCGCTTCTTCTGGTGTATAATACGTCGGGGTTATTTCAATTTTGAGACGATTTGTTTTGAATTTTCCCAAAATTTTCGACGAAATTTAAGGAAATTCGACGATATCTTCCGAACCGTAACCGATAGCCGAACGCCGACTTCAGATTCGGAATCGCCGTCGAAAAGTACATCCGACGGTGTATGATACATCGGGGTAGCGATCGTAGATAGAGAAAAAAATAAGGAAAAATAAGCGATCTTGGGTAAAAAATAGCGATTTTTAACGAATTTCGGCACATTTTTGCGAATATCTCGGAAACGGTTAGAGATATCGGCAAAAGCTTGACGCCATTCGATTCCCCGTGCGAAAACGCGTCGGATAGGCTATGCCAGAACGCTCTAGCGTTAAAAATTTTTTTTTTAATTTTCCCAAAATTTTCGACGAAATTTAAGGATATTCGACGATATTTTCCGAACCGTAACCGATAGCCGAACGTCGACTTCAGATTCGGAATCGCCGTCGAAAAGTACGTCCGACGGTGTATGATACATCGGGGTAGCGATCGTAGATAGAGAAAAAATAAGGAAAAATAAGCGATTTTGGGTAAAAAATAGCGATTTTTAACGAATTTCGGCACATTTTTGCGAATATCTCGGAAACGGTTAGAGATATCGGCAAAAGCTTGACGCCATTCGATTCCCCGTGCGAAAACGCGTCGGATAGGCTATGCCAGAACGCTCTAGCGTTAAAAAAAATTTTCAAAACTTTAAACGCTCATATCTCGGAAACGGTAAGAGATAGAGACGAGAACTCGACGGATTTGGACTCCTCGTGGGAAGACGCTTCTGATAGGCTATATGGCAGCGCTCTAGCGCAAAATTAATTTTTCAAAACTTTAAACCCGAATATCTCGGGAACGGTTAGAGATATCGGCAAAAGGTTGACGTCATTCGATTCCCCGTGCGAAAACGCGTCGGATAGGCTATGCCAGAACGCTCTAGCGTTAAAAAAATTTTCAAAACTTTAAACGCTCATATCTCCGGAATGGTTGGTGCTAGGAGGACTGGCGCGGTGCCATTCGATTCGCCGCGAAAAGGCGCTTCTTCTGGTGTATAATACGTCGGGGTTATTTCAATTTTGAGACGATTTGTTTTGAATTTTCCCAAAATTTTCGACGAAATTTAAGGAAATTCGACGATATCTTCCGAACCGTAACCGATAGCCGAACGCCGACTTCAGATTCGGAATCGCCGTCGAAAAGTACGTCCGACGGTGTATGATACATCGGGGTAGCGATCGTAGATAGAGAAAAAATAAGGAAAAATAAGCGATTTTGGGTAAAAAATAGCGATTTTTAACGAATTTCGGCACATTTTTGCGAATATCTCGGAAACGGTTAGAGATATCGGCAAAAGCTTGACGCCATTCGATTCCCCGTGCGAAAACGCGTCGGATAGGCTATGCCAGAACGCTCTAGCGTTAAAAAAATTTTTCAAAACTTTAAACGCTCATATCTCGGAAACGGTAAGAGATAGAGACGAGAACTCGACAGATTTGGACTCCTCGTGGGAAGACGCTTCTGATAGGCTATATGGCAGCGCTCTAGCGCAAAATTAATTTTTCAAAACTTTAAACCCGAATATCTCGGGAACGGTTAGAGATATCGGCAAAAGGTTGACGTCATTCGATTCCCCGTGCGAAAACGCGTCGGATAGGCTATGCCAGAACGCTCTAGCGTTAAAAATTTTTTCAAAACTTTAAATGCTCATATCTCCGGAATGGTTGGTGCTAGGAGGACTGGCGCGGTGCCATTCGATTCGCCGCGAAAAGGCGCTTCTTCTGGTGTATAATACGTCGGGGTTATTTCAATTTTGAGACGATTTGTTTTGAATTTTCCCAAAATTTTCGACGAAATTTAAGGAAATTCGACGATATCTTCCGAACCGTAACCGATAGCCGAACGCCGACTTCAGATTCGGAATCGCCGTCGAAAAGTACGTCCGACGGTGTATGATACATCGGGGTAGCGATCGTAGATAGAGAAAAAAATAAGGAAAAATAAGCGATTTTGGGTAAAAAATAGCGATTTTTAACGAATTTCGGCACATTTTTGCGAATATCTCGGAAACGGTTAGAGATATCGGCAAAAGCTTGACGCCATTCGATTCCCCGTGCGAAAACGCGTCGGATAGGCTATGCCAGAACGCTCTAGCGTTAAAAAAAATTTTCAAAACTTTAAACGCTCATATCTCGGAAACGGTAAGAGATAGAGACGAGAACTCGACGGATTTGGACTCCTCGTGGGAAGACGCTTCTGATAGGCTATATGGCAGCGCTCTAGCGCAAAATTAATTTTTCAAAACTTTAAACCCGAATATCTCGGGAACGGTTAGAGATATCGGCAAAAGGTTGACGTCATTCGATTCCCCGTGCGAAAACGCGTCGGATAGGCTATGCCAGAACGCTCTAGCGTTAAAAAAATTTTCAAAACTTTAAACGCTCATATCTCCGGAATGGTTGGTGCTAGGAGGACTGGCGCGGTGCCATTCGATTCGCCGCGAAAAGGCGCTTCTTCTGGTGTATAATACGTCGGGGTTATTTCAATTTTGAGACGATTTGTTTTGAATTTTCCCAAAATTTTCGACGAAATTTAAGGAAATTCGACGATATCTTCCGAACCGTAACCGATAGCCGAACGCCGACTTCAGATTCGGAATCGCCGTCGAAAAGTACGTCCGACGGTGTATGATACATCGGGGTAGCGATCGTAGATAGAGAAAAAAATAAGGAAAAATAAGCGATTTTGGGTAAAAAATAGCGATTTTTAACGAATTTCGGCACATTTTTGCGAATATCTCGGAAACGGTTAGAGGTATCGGCAAAAGCTTGACGCCATTCGATTCCCCGTGCGAAAACGCGTCGGATAGGCTATGCCAGAACGCTCTAGCGTTAAAATTTTTTTTTTTAATTTTCCCAAAATTTTCGACGAAATTTAAGGATATTCGACGATATCTTCCGAACCGTAACCGATAGCCGAACGCCGACTTCAGATTCGGAATCGCCGTCGAAAAGTACGTCCGACGGTGTATGATACATCGGGGTAGCGATCGTAGATAGAGAAAAAATAAGGAAAAATAAGCGATTTTGGGTAAAAAATAGCGATTTTTAACGAATTTCGGCACATTTTTGCGAATATCTCGGAAACGGTTAGAGATATCGGCAAAAGCTTGACGCCATTCGATTCCCCGTGCGAAAACGCGTCGGATAGGCTATGCCAGAACGCTCTAGGGTTAAAAAATTTTTTCAAAACTTTAAACGCTCATATCTCGGAAACGGTAAGAGATAGAGACGAGAACTCGACAGATTTGGACTCCTCGTGGGAAGACGCTTCTGATAGGCTATATGGCAGCGCTCTAGCGCAAAATTAATTTTTCAAAACTTTAAACCCGAATATCTCGGGAACGGTTAGAGATATCGGCAAAAGGTTGACGTCATTCGATTCCCCGTGCGAAAACGCGTCGGATAGGCTATGCCAGAACGCTATAGCGTTAAAAAAATTTTCAAAACTTTAAACGCTCATATCTCCGGAATGGTTGGTGCTAGGAGGACTGGCGCGGTGCCATTCGATTCGCCGCGAAAAGGCGCTTCTTCTGGTGTATAATACGTCGGGGTTATTTCAATTTTGAGACGATTTGTTTTGAATTTTCCCAAAATTTTCGACGAAATTTAAGGAAATTCGACGATATCTTCCGAACCGTAACCGATAGCCGAACGCCGACTTCAGATTCGGAATCGCCGTCGAAAAGTACGTCCGACGGTGTATGATACATCGGGGTAGCGATCGTAGATAGAGAAAAAAATAAGGAAAAATAAGCGATTTTGGGTAAAAAATAGCGATTTTTAACGAATTTCGGCACATTTTTGCGAATATCTCGGAAACGGTTAGAGGTATCGGCAAAAGCTTGACGCCATTCGATTCCCCGTGCGGAAACGCGTCGGATAGGCTATGCCAGAACGCTCTAGCGTTAAAAAATTTTTTTTTAATTTTCCCAAAATTTTCGACGAAATTTAAGGATATTCGACGATATCTTCCGAACCGTAACCGATAGCCGAACGCCGACTTCAGATTCGGAATCGCCGTCGAAAAGTACGTCCGACGGTGTATGATACATCGGGGTAGCGATCGTAGATAGAGAAAAAATAAGGAAAAATAAGCGATTTTGGGTAAAAAATAGCGATTTTTAACGAATTTCGGCACATTTTTGCGAATATCTCGGAAACGGTTAGAGATATCGGCAAAAGCTTGACGCCATTCGATTCCCCGTGCGAAAACGCGTCGGATAGGCTATGCCAGAACGCTCTAGGGTTAAAAAAATTTTTCAAAACTTTAAACGCTCATATCTCGGAAACGGTAAGAGATAGAGACGAGAACTCGACAGATTTGGACTCCTCGTGGGAAGACGCTTCTGATAGGCGATATGGCAGCGCTCTAGCGCAAAATTAATTTTTCAAAACTTTAAACCCGAATATCTCGGGAACGGTTAGAGATATCAGCAAAAGGTTGACGTCATTCGATTCCCCGTGCGAAAACGCGTCGGATAGGCTATGCCAGAACGCTATAGCGTTAAAAAAATTTTCAAAACTTTAAACGCTCATATCTCCGGAATGGTTGGTGCTAGGAGGACTGGCGCGGTGCCATTCGATTCGCCGCGAAAAGGCGCTTCTTCTGGTGTATAATACGTCGGGGTTATTTCAATTTTGAGACGATTTGTTTTGAATTTTCCCAAAATTTTCGACGAAATTTAAGGAAATTCGACGATATCTTCCGAACCGTAACCGATAGCCGAACGCCGACTTCAGATTCGGAATCGCCGTGGAAAATTCCGTCCGACGGTGTATGATACATCGGGGTAGCGATCGTAGATAGAGAAAAAAATAAGGAAAAATAAGCGATTTTGGGTAAACAATAGCGATTTTTAACGAATTTCGGCACATTTTTGCGAATATCTCGGAAACGGTTAGAGATATCGGCAAAAGCTTGACGCCATTCGATTCCCCGTGCGAAAACGCGTCGGATAGGCTATGCCAGAACGCTCTAGCGCTAAAATTTTTTTTTTTTATTTTCCCAAAATTTTCGACGAAATTTAAGGATATTCGCCGATATCTTCCGAACCGTAACCGATAGCCGAACGCCGACTTCAGATTCGGAATCGCCGTCGAAAAGTACGTCCGACGGTGTATGATACATCGGGGTAGCGATCGTAGATAGAGAAAAAATAAGGAAAAATAAGCGATTTTGGGTAAAAAATAGCGATTTTTAACGAATTTCGGCACATTTTTGCGAATATCTCGGAAACGGTTAGAGATATCGGCAAAAGCTTGACGCCATTCGATTCCCCGTGCGAAAACGCGTCGGACAGGCTATGCCAGAACGCTCTAGCGTTAAAAAAATTTTTCAAAACTTTAAACGCTCATATCTCGGAAACGGTAAGAGATAGAGACGAGAACTCGACAGATTTGGACTCCTCGTGGGAAGACGCGTCTGATAGGCTATATGGCAGCGCTCTAGCGCAAAATTAATTTTTCAAAACTTTAAACCCGAATATCTCGGGAACGGTTAGAGATATCGGCAAAAGGTTGACGTCATTCGATTCCCCGTGCGAAAACGCGTCGGATAGGCTATGCCAGAACGCTCTAGCGTTAAAAAATTTTTCAAAACTTTAAACGCTCATATCTCCGGAATGGTTGGTGCTAGGAGGACTGGCGCGGTGCCATTCGATTCGCCGCGAAAAGGCGCTTCTTCTGGTGTATAATACGTCGGGGTTATTTCAATTTTGAGACGATTTGTTTTGAATATTCCCAAAATTTTCGACGAAATTTAAGGAAATTCGACGATATCTTCCGAACCGTAACCGATAGCCGAACGCCGACTTCAGATTCGGAATCGCCGTCGAAAAGTACATCCGACGGTGTATGATACATCGGGGTAGCGATCGTAGATAGAGAAAAAAATAAGGAAAAATAAGCGATCTTGGGTAAAAAATAGCGATTTTTAACGAATTTCGGCACATTTTTGCGAATATCTCGGAAACGGTTAGAGATATCGGCAAAAGCTTGACGCCATTCGATTCCCCGTGCGAAAACGCGTCGGATAGGCTATGCCAGAACGCTCTAGCGTTAAAAATTTTTTTTTTAATTTTCCCAAAATTTTCGACGAAATTTAAGGATATTCGACGATATCTTCCGAACCGTAACCGATAGCCGAACGCCGACTTCAGATTCGGAATCGCCGTCGAAAAGTACGTCCGACGGTGTATGATACATCGGGGTAGCGATCGTAGATAGAGAAAAAATAAGGAAAAATAAGCGATTTTGGGTAAAAAATAGCGATTTTTAACGAATTTCGGCACATTTTTGCGAATATCTCGGAAACGGTTAGAGATATCGGCAAAAGCTTGACGCCATTCGATTCCCCGTGCGAAAACACGTCGGATAGGCTATGCCAGAACGCTCTAGCGTTAAAAAATTTTTTCAAAACTTTAAACGCTCATATCTCGGAAACGGTAAGAGATAGAGACGAGAACTCGACGGATTTGGACTCCTCGTGGGAAGACGCTTCTGATAGGCTATATGGCAGCGCTCTAGCGCAAAATTAATTTTTCAAAACTTTAAACCCGAATATCTCGGGAACGGTTAGAGATATCGGCAAAAGGTTGACGCCATTCGATTCCCCGTGCGAAAACGCGTCGGATAGGCTATGCCAGAACGCTCTAGCGTTAAAAATTTTTTTTTTAATTTTCCCAAAATTTTCGACGAAATTTAAGGATATTCGACGATATCTTCCGAACCGTAACCGATAGCCGAACGCCGACTTCAGATTCGGAATCGCCGTCGAAAAGTACGTCCGACGGTGTATGATACATCGGGGTAGCGATCGTAGATAGAGAAAAAATAAGGAAAAATAAGCGATTTTGGGTAAAAAATAGCGATTTTTAACGAATTTCGGCACATTTTTGCGAATATCTCGGAAACGGTTAGAGATATCGGCAAAAGCTTGACGCCATTCGATTCCCCGTGCGAAAACGCGTCGGATAGGCTATGCCAGAACGCTCTAGCGTTAAAAAAAATTTTCAAAACTTTAAACGCTCATATCTCGGAAACGGTAAGAGATAGAGACGAGAACTCGACGGATTTGGACTCCTCGTGGGAAGACGCTTCTGATAGGCTATATGGCAGCGCTTTAGCGCAAAATTAATTTTTCAAAACTTTAAACCCGAATATCTCGGGAACGGTTAGAGATATCGGCAAAAGGTTGACGTCATTCGATTCCCCGTGCGAAAACGCGTCGGATAGGCTATGCCAGAACGCTCTAGCGTTAAAAAATTTTTCAAAACTTTAAACGCTCATATCTCCGGAATGGTTGGTGCTAGGAGGACTGGCGCGGTGCCATTCGATTCGCCGCGAAAAGGCGCTTCTTCTGGTGTATAATACGTCGGGGTTATTTCAATTTTGAGACGATTTGTTTTGAATTTTCCCAAAATTTTCGACGAAATTTAAGGAAATTCGACGATATCTTCCGAACCGTAACCGATAGCCGAACGCCGACTTCAGATTCGGAATCGCCGTCGAAAAGTACGTCCGACGGTGTATGATACATCGGGGTAGCGATCGTAGATAGAGAAAAAAATAAGGAAAAATAAGCGATTTTGGGTAAAAAATAGCGATTTTTAACGAATTTCGGCACATTTTTGCGAATATCTCGGAAACGGTTAGAGATATCGGCAAAAGCTTGACGCCATTCGATTCCCCGTGCGAAAACGCGTCGGATAGGCTATGCCAGAACGCTCTAGCGTTAAAAATTTTTTTTTTAATTTTCCCAAAATTTTCGAAGAAATTTAAGGATATTCGACGATATCTTCCGAACCGTAACCGATAGCCGAACGCCGACTTCAGATTCGGAATCGCCGTCGAAAAGTACGTCCGACGGTGTATGATACATCGGGGTAGCGATCGTAGATAGAGAAAAAATAAGGAAAAATAAGCGATTTTGGGTAAAAAATAGCGATTTTTAACGAATTTCGGCACATTTTTGCGAATATCTCGGAAACGGTTAGAGATATCGGCAAAAGCTTGACGCCATTCGATTCCCCGTGCGAAAACGCGTCGGATAGGCTATGCCAGAACGCTCTAGCGTTAAAAATTTTTTCAAAACTTTAAACGCTCATATCTCGGAAACGGTAAGAGATAGAGACGAGAACTCGACAGATTTGGACTCCTCGTGGGAAGACGCTTCTGATAGGCTATATGGCAGCGCTCTAGCGCAAAATTAATTTTTCAAAACTTTAAACCCGAATATCTCGGGAACGGTTAGAGATATCGGCAAAAGGTTGACGTCATTCGATTCCCCGTGCGAAAACGCGTCGGATAGGCTATGCCAGAACGCTCTAGCGTTAAAAAATTTTTCAAAACTTTAAACGCTCATATCTCCGGAATGGTTGGTGCTAGGAGGACTGGCGCGGTGCCATTCGATTCGCCGCGAAAAGGCGCTTCTTCTGGTGTATAATACGTCGGGGTTATTTCAATTTTGAGACGATTTGTTTTGAATTTTCCCAAAATTTTCGACGAAATTTAAGGAAATTCGACGATATCTTCCGAACCGTAACCGATAGCCGAACGCCGACTTCAGATTCGGAATCGCCGTCGAAAAGTACATCCGACGGTGTATGATACATCGGGGTAGCGATCGTAGATAGAGAAAAAAATAAGGAAAAATAAGCGATTTTGGGTAAAAAATAGCGATTTTTAACGAATTTCGGCACATTTTTGCGAATATCTCGGAAACGGTTAGAGATATCGGCAAAAGCTTGACGCCATTCGATTCCCCGTGCGAAAACGCGTCGGATAGGCTATGCCAGAACGCTCTAGCGTTAAAAATTTTTTGTTTAATTTTCCCAAAATTTTCGAAGAAATTTAAGGATATTCGACGATATCTTCCGAACCGTAACCGATAGCCGAACGCCGACTTCAGATTCGGAATCGCCGTCGAAAAGTACGTCCGACGGTGTATGATACATCGGGGTAGCGATCGTAGATAGAGAAAAAATAAGGAAAAATAAGCGATTTTGGGTAAAAAATAGCGATTTTTAACGAATTTCGGCACATTTTTGCGAATATCTCGGAAACGGTTAGAGATATCGGCAAAAGCTTGACGCCATTCGATTCCCCGTGCGAAAACGCGTCGGATAGGCTATGCCAGAACGCTCTAGCGTTAAAAAAATTTTTCAAAACTTTAAACGCTCATATCTCGGAAACGGTAAGAGATAGAGACGAGAACTCGACAGATTTGGACTCCTCGTGGGAAGACGCTTCTGATAGGCTATATGGCAGCGCTCTAGCGCAAAATTAATTTTTCAAAACTTTAAACCCGAATATCTCGGGAACGGTTAGAGATATCGGCAAAAGGTTGACGTCATTCGATTCCCCGTGCGAAAACGCGTCGGATAGGCTATGCCAGAACGCTCTAGCGTTAAAAAATTTTTCAAAACTTTAAACGCTCATATCTCCGGAATGGTTGGTGCTAGGAGGACTGGCGCGGTGCCATTCGATTCGCCGCGAAAAGGCGCTTCTTCTGGTGTATAATACGTCGGGGTTATTTCAATTTTGAGACGATTTGTTTTGAATTTTCCCAAAATTTTCGACGAAATTTAAGGAAATTCGACGATATCTTCCGAACCGTAACCGATAGCCGAACGCCGACTTCAGATTCGGAATCGCCGTCGAAAAGTACGTCCGACGGTGTATGATACATCGGGGTAGCGATCGTAGATAGAGAAAAAAATAAGGAAAAATAAGCGATTTTGGGTAAAAAATAGCGATTTTTAACGAATTTCGGCACATTTTTGCGAATATCTCGGAAACGGTTAGAGATATCGGCAAAAGCTTGACGCCATTCGATTCCCCGTGCGAAAACGCGTCGGATAGGCTATGCCAGAACGCTCTAGCGTTAAAAAAATTTTTCAAAACTTTAAACGCTCATATCTCGGAAACGGTAAGAGATAGAGACGAGAACTCGACAGATTTGGACTCCTCATGGGAAGACGCTTCTGATAGGCTATATGGCAGCGCTCTAGCGCAAAATTAATTTTTCAAAACTTTAAACCCGAATATCTCGGGAACGGTTAGAGATATCGGCAAAAGGTTGACGTCATTCGATTCCCCGTGCGAAAACGCGTCGGATAGGCTATGCCAGAACGCTCTAGCGTTAAAAAATTTTTCAAAACTTTAAACGCTCATATCTCCGGAATGGTTGGTGCTAGGAGGACTGGCGCGGTGCCATTCGATTCGCCGCGAAAAGGCGCTTCTTCTGGTGTATAATACGTCGGGGTTATTTCAATTTTGAGACGATTTGTTTTGAATTTTCCCAAAATTTTCGACGAAATTTAAGGAAATTCGACGATATCTTCCGAACCGTAACCGATAGCCGAACGCCGACTTCAGATTCGGAATCGCCGTCGAAAAGTACATCCGACGGTGTATGATACATCGGGGTAGCGATCGTAGATAGAGAAAAAAATAAGGAAAAATAAGCGATTTTGGGTAAAAAATAGCGATTTTTAACGAATTTCGGCACATTTTTGCGAATATCTCGGAAACGGTTAGAGATATCGGCAAAAGCTTGACGCCATTCGATTCCCCGTGCGAAAACGCGTCGGATAGGCTATGCCAGAACGCTCTAGCGTTAAAATTTTTTTTTTAATTTTCCCAAAATTTTCGACGAAATTTAGGGATATTCGACGATATCTTCCGAACCGTAACCGATAGCCGAACGCCGACTTCAGATTCGGAATCGCCGTCGAAAAGTACGTCCGACGGTGTATGATACATCGGGGTAGCGATCGTAGATAGAGAAAAAATAAGGAAAAATAAGCGATTTTGGGTAAAAAATAGCGATTTTTAACGAATTTCGGCACATTTTTGCGAATATCTCGGAAACGGTTAGAGATATCGGCAAAAGCTTGACGCCATTCGATTCCCCGTGCGAAAACGCGTCGAATAGGCTATGCCAGAACGCTCTAGCGTTAAAAAATTTTTTCAAAACTTTAAACGCTCATATCTCGGAAACGGTAAGAGATAGAGACGAGAACTCGACAGATTTGGACTCCTCGTGGGAAGACGCTTCTGATAGGCTATATGGCAGCGCTCTAGCGCAAAATTAATTTTTCAAAACTTTAAACCCGAATATCTCGGGAACGGTTAGAGATATCGGCAAAAGGTTGACGTCATTCGATTCCCCGTGCGAAAACGCGTCGGATAGGCTATGCCAGAACGCTCTAGCGTTAAAAAATTTTTCAAAACTTTAAACGCTCATATCTCCGGAATGGTTGGTGCTAGGAGGACTGGCGCGGTGCCATTCGATTCGCCGCGAAAAGGCGCTTCTTCTGGTGTATAATACGTCGGGGTTATTTCAATTTTGAGACGATTTGTTTTGAATTTTCCCAAAATTTTCGACGAAATTTAAGGAAATTCGACGATATCTTCCGAACCGTAACCGATAGCCGAACGCCGACTTCAGATTCGGAATCGCCGTCGAAAAGTACGTCCGACGGTGTATGATACATCGGGGTAGCGATCGTAGATAGAGAAAAAAATAAGGAAAAATAAGCGATTTTGGGTAAAAAATAGCGATTTTTAACGAATTTCGGCACATTTTTGCGAATATCTCGGAAACGGTTAGAGATATCGGCAAAAGCTTGACGCCATTCGATTCCCCGTGCGAAAACGCGTCGGATAGGCTATGCCAGAACGCTCTAGCGTTAAAAATTTTTTTTTTAATTTTCCCAAAATTTTCGACGAAATTTAAGGATATTCGACGATATCTTCCGAACCGTAACCGATAGCCGAACGCCGACTTCAGATTCGGAATCGCCGTCGAAAAGTACGTCCGACGGTGTATGATACATCGGGGTAGCGATCGTAGATAGAGAAAAAATAAGGAAAAATAAGCGATTTTGGGTAAAAAATAGCGATTTTTAACGAATTTCGGCACATTTTTGCGAATATCTCGGAAACGGTTAGAGATATCGGCAAAAGCTTGACGCCATTCGATTCCCCGTGCGAAAACGCGTCGGATAGGCTATGCCAGAACGCTCTAGCGTTAAAAAAAATTTTCAAAACTTTAAACGCTCATATCTCGGAAACGGTAAGAGATAGAGACGAGAACTCGACAGATTTGGACTCCTCATGGGAAGACGCTTCTGATAGGCTATATGGCAGCGCTCTAGCGCAAAATTAATTTTTCAAAACTTTAAACCCGAATATCTCGGGAACGGTTAGAGATATCGGCAAAAGGTTGACGTCATTCGATTCCCCGTGCGAAAACGCGTCGGATAGGCTATGCCAGAACGCTCTAGCGTTAAAAAATTTTTCAAAACTTTAAACGCTCATATCTCCGGAATGGTTGGTGCTAGGAGGACTGGCGCGGTGCCATTCGATTCGCCGCGAAAAGGCGCTTCTTCTGGTGTATAATACGTCGGGGTTATTTCAATTTTGAGACGATTTGTTTTGAATTTTCCCAAAATTTTCGACGAAATTTAAGGAAATTCGACGATATCTTCCGAACCGTAACCGATAGCCGAACGCCGACTTCAGATTCGGAATCGCCGTCGAAAAGTACGTCCGACGGTGTATGATACATCGGGGTAGCGATCGTAGATAGAGAAAAAAATAAGGAAAAATAAGCGATTTTGGGTAAAAAATAGCGATTTTTAACGAATTTCGGCACATTTTTGCGAATATCTCGGAAACGGTTAGAGATATCGGCAAAAGCTTGACGCCATTCGATTCCCCGTGCGAAAACGCGTCGGATAGGCTATGCCAGAACGCTCTAGCGTTAAAAATTTTTTTTTTAATTTTCCCAAAATTTTCGACGAAATTTAAGGATATTCGACGATATCTTCCGAACCGTAACCGATAGCCGAACGCCGACTTCAGATTCGGAATCGCCGTCGAAAAGTACGTCCGACGGTGTATGATACATCGGGGTAGCGATCGTAGATAGAGAAAAAATAAGGAAAAATAAGCGATTTTGGGTAAAAAATAGCGATTTTTAACGAATTTCGGCACATTTTTGCGAATATCTCGGAAACGGTTAGAGATATCGGCAAAAGCTTGACGCCATTCGATTCCCCGTGCGAAAACGCGTCGGATAGGCTATGCCAGAACGCTCTAGCGTTAAAAAAATTTTTCAAAACTTTAAACGCTCATATCTCGGAAACGGTAAGAGATAGAGACGAGAACTCGACAGATTTGGACTCCTCATGGGAAGACGCTTCTGATAGGCTATATGGCAGCGCTCTAGCGCAAAATTAATTTTTCAAAACTTTAAACCCGAATATCTCGGGAACGGTTAGAGATATCGGCAAAAGGTTGACGTCATTCGATTCCCCGTGCGAAAACGCGTCGGATAGGCTATGCCAGAACGCTCTAGCGTTAAAAAATTTTTCAAAACTTTAAACGCTCATATCTCCGGAATGGTTGTTGCTAGGAGGACTGGCGCGGTGCCATTCGATTCGCCGCGAAAAGGCGCTTCTTCTGGTGTATAATACGTCGGGGTTATTTCAATTTTGAGACGATTTGTTTTGAATTTTCCCAAAATTTTCGACGAAATTTAAGGAAATTCGACGATATCTTCCGAACCGTAACCGATAGCCGAACGCCGACTTCAGATTCGGAATCGCCGTCGAAAAGTACGTCCGACGGTGTATGATACATCGGGGTAGCGATCGTAGATAGAGAAAAAAATAAGGAAAAATAAGCGATTTTGGGTAAAAAATAGCGATTTTTAACGAATTTCGGCACATTTTTGCGAATATCTCGGAAACGGTTAGAGATATCGGCAAAAGCTTGACGCCATTCGATTCCCCGTGCGAAAACGCGTCGGATAGGCTATGCCAGAACGCTCTAGCGTTAAAAATTTTTTTTTTAATTTTCCCAAAATTTTCGACGAAATTTAAGGATATTCGACGATATCTTCCGAACCGTAACCGATAGCCGAACGCCGACTTCAGATTCGGAATCGCCGTCGAAAAGTACGTCCGACGGTGTATGATACATCGGGGTAGCGATCGTAGATAGAGAAAAAATAAGGAAAAATAAGCGATTTTGGGTAAAAAATAGCGATTTTTAACGAATTTCGGCACATTTTTGCGAATATCTCGGAAACGGTTAGAGATATCGGCAAAAGCTTGACGCCATTCGATTCCCCGTGCGAAAACGCGTCGGATAGGCTATGCCAGAACGCTCTAGCGTTAAAAAATTTTTTCAAAACTTTAAACGCTCATATCTCGGAAACGGTAAGAGATAGAGACGAGAACTCGACAGATTTGGACTCCTCATGGGAAGACGCTTCTGATAGGCTATATGGCAGCGCTCTAGCGCAAAATTAATTTTTCAAAACTTTAAACCCGAATATCTCGGGAACGGTTAGAGATATCGGCAAAAGGTTGACGTCATTCGATTCCCCGTGCGAAAACGCGTCGGATAGGCTATGCCAGAACGCTCTAGCGTTAAAAAATTTTTCAAAATTTTAAACGCTCATATCTCCGGAATGGTTGGTGCTAGGAGGACTGGCGCGGTGCCATTCGATTCGCCGCGAAAAGGCGCTTCTTCTGGTGTATAATACGTCGGGGTTATTTCAATTTTGAGACGATTTGTTTTGAATTTTCCCAAAATTTTCGACGAAATTTAAGGAAATTCGACGATATCTTCCGAACCGTAACCGATAGCCGAACGCCGACTTCAGATTCGGAATCGCCGTCGAAAAGTACGTCCGACGGTGTATGATACATCGGGGTAGCGATCGTAGATAGAGAAAAAAATAAGGAAAAATAAGCGATTTTGGGTAAAAAATAGCGATTTTTAACGAATTTCGGCACATTTTTGCGAATATCTCGGAAACAGTTAGAGATATCGGCAAAAGCTTGACGCCATTCGATTCCCCGTGCGAAAACGCGTCGGATAGGCTATGCCAGAACGCTCTAGCGTTAAAATTTTTTTTTTAATTTTCCCAAAATTTTCGACGAAATTTAAGGATATTCGACGATATCTTCCGAACCGTAACCGATAGCCGAACGCCGACTTCAGATTCGGAATCGCCGTCGAAAAGTACGTCCGACGGTGTATGATACATCGGGGTAGCGATCGTAGATAGAGAAAAAATAAGGAAAAATAGGCGATTTTGGGTAAAAAATAGCGATTTTTAACGAATTTCGGCACATTTTTGCGAATATCTCGGAAACGGTTAGAGATATCGGCAAAAGCTTGACGCCATTCGATTCCCCGTGCGAAAACGCGTCGAATAGGCTATGCCAGAACGCTCTAGCGTTAAAAAAATTTTTCAAAACTTTAAACGCTCATATCTCGGAAACGGTAAGAGATAGAGACGAGAACTCGACAGATTTGGACTCCTCGTGGGAAGACGCTTCTGATAGGCTATATGGCAGCGCTCTAGCGCAAAATTAATTTTTCAAAACTTTAAACCCGAATATCTCGGGAACGGTTAGAGATATCGGCAAAAGGTTGACGTCATTCGATTCCCCGTGCGAAAACGCGTCGGATAGGCTATGCCAGAACGCTCTAGCGTTAAAAAATTTTTCAAAACTTTAAACGCTCATATCTCCGGAATGGTTGGTGCTAGGAGGACTGGCGCGGTGCCATTCGATTCGCCGCGAAAAGGCGCTTCTTCTGGTGTATAATACGTCGGGGTTATTTCAATTTTGAGACGATTTGTTTTGAATTTTCCCAAAATTTTCGACGAAATTTAAGGAAATTCGACGATATCTTCCGAACCGTAACCGATAGCCGAACGCCGACTTCAGATTCGGAATCGCCGTCGAAAAGTACGTCCGACGGTGTATGATACATCGGGGTAGCGATCGTAGATAGAGAAAAAAATAAGGAAAAATAAGCGATTTTGGGTAAAAAATAGCGATTTTTAACGAATTTCGGCACATTTTTGCGAATATCTCGGAAACGGTTAGAGATATCGGCAAAAGCTTGACGCCATTCGATTCCCCGTGCGAAAACGCGTCGGATAGGCTATGCCAGAACGCTCTAGCGTTAAAATTTTTTTTTTTAATTTTCCCAAAATTTTCGACGAAATTTAAGGATATTCGACGATATCTTCCGAACCGTAACCGATAGCCGAACGCCGACTTCAGATTCTGAATCGCCGTCGAAAAGTACGTCCGACGGTGTATGATACATCGGGGTAGCGATCGTAGATAGAGAAAAAATAAGGAAAAATAAGCGATTTTGGGTAAAAAATAGCGATTTTTAACGAATTTCGGCACATTTTTGCGAATATCTCGGAAACGGTTAGAGATATCGGCAAAAGCTTGACGCCATTCGATTCCCCGTGCGAAAACGCGTCGGATAGGCTATGCCAGAACGCTCTAGCGTTAAAAAAAATTTTCAAAACTTTAAACGCTCATATCTCGGAAACGGTAAGAGATAGAGACGAGAACTCGACGGATTTGGACTCCTCGTGGGAAGACGCTTCTGATAGGCTATATGGCAGCGCTCTAGCGCAAAATTAATTTTTCAAAACTTTAAACCCGAATATCTCGGGAACGGTTAGAGATATCGGCAAAAGGTTGACGTCATTCAATTCCCCGTGCGAAAACGCGTCGGATAGGCTATGCCAGAACGCTCTAGCGTTAAAAAATTTTTCAAAACTTTAAACGCTCATATCTCCGGAATGGTTGGTGCTAGGAGGACTGGCGCGGTGCCATTCGATTCGCCGCGAAAAGGCGCTTCTTCTGGTGTATAATACGTCGGGGTTATTTCAATTTTGAGACGATTTGTTTTGAATTTTCACAAAATTTTCGACGAAATTTAAGGAAATTCGACGATATCTTCCGAACCGTAACCGATAGCCGAACGCCGACTTCAGATTCGGAATCGCCGTCGAAAAGTACGTCCGACGGTGTATGATACATCGGGGTAGCGATCGTAGATAGAGAAAAAAATAAGGAAAAATAAGCGATTTTGGGTAAAAAATAGCGATTTTTAACGAATTTCGGCACATTTTTGCGAATATCTCGGAAACGGTTAGAGATATCGGCAAAAGCTTGACGCCATTCGATTCCCCGTGCGAAAACGCGTCGGATAGGCTATGCCAGAACGCTCTAGCGTTAAAAATTTTTTTTTTTAATTTTCCCAAAATTTTCGACGAAATTTAAGGATATTCGACGATATCTTCCGAACCGTAACCGATAGCCGAACGCCGACTTCAGATTCGGAATCGCCGTCGAAAAGTACGTCCGACGGTGTATGATACATCGGGGTAGCGATCGTAGATAGAGAAAAAATAAGGAAAAATAAGCGATTTTGGGTAAAAAATAGCGATTTTTAACGAATTTCGGCACATTTTTGCGAATATCTCGGAAACGGTTAGAGATATCGGCAAAAGCTTGACGCCATTCGATTCCCCGTGCGAAAACGCGTCGGATAGGCTATGCCAGAACGCTCTAGCGTTAAAAAATTTTTTCAAAACTTTAAACGCTCATATCTCGGAAACGGTAAGAGATAGAGACGAGAACTCGACAGATTTGGACTCCTCGTGGGAAGACGCTTCTGATAGGCTATATGGCAGCGCTCTAGCGCAAAATTAATTTTTCAAAAATTTAAACCCGAATATCTCGGGAACGGTTAGAGATATCGGCAAAAGGTTGACGTCATTCGATTCCCCGTGCGAAAACGCGTCGGATAGGCTATGCCAGAACGCTCTAGCGTTAAAAATTTTTTCAAAACTTTAAACGCTCATATCTCCGGAATGGTTGGTGCTAGGAGGACTGGCGCGGTGCCATTCGATTCGCCGCGAAAAGGCGCTTCTTCTGGTGTATAATACGTCGGGGTTATTTCAATTTTGAGACGATTTGTTTTGAATTTTCCCAAAATTTTCGACGAAATTTAAGGAAATTCGACGATATCTTCCGAACCGTAACCGATAGCCGAACGCCGACTTCAGATTCGGAATCGCCGTCGAAAAGTACATCCGACGGTGTATGATACATCGGGGTAGCGATCGTAGATAGAGAAAAAAATAAGGAAAAATAAGCGATTTTGGGTAAAAAATAGCGATTTTTAACGAATTTCGGCACATTTTTGCGAATATCTCGGAAACGGTTAGAGATATCGGCAAAAGCTTGACGCCATTCGATTCCCCGTGCGAAAACGCGTCGGATAGGCTATGCCAGAACGCTCTAGCGTTAAAATTTTTTTTTTTAATTTTCCCAAAATTTTCGACGAAATTTAAGGATATTCGACGATATCTTCCGAACCGTAACCGATAGCCGAACGCCGACTTCAGATTCGGAATTGCCGTCGAAAAGTACGTCCGACGGTGTATGATACATCGGGGTAGCGATCGTAGATAGAGAAAAAATAAGGAAAAATAAGCGATTTTGGGTAAAAAATAGCGATTTTTAACGAATTTCGGCACATTTTTGCGAATATCTCGGAAACGGTTAGAGATATCGGCAAAAGCTTGACGCCATTCGATTCCCCGTGCGAAAACGCGTCGGATAGGCTATGCCAGAACGCTCTAGCGTTAAAAAAATTTTTCAAAACTTTAAACGCTCATATCTCGGAAACGGTAAGAGATAGAGACGAGAACTCGACAGATTTGGACTCCTCGTGGGAAGACGCTTCTGATAGGCTATATGGCAGCGCTCTAGCGCAAAATTAATTTTTCAAAACTTTAAACCCGAATATCTCGGGAACGGTTAGAGATATCGGCAAAAGGTTGACGTCATTCGATTCCCCGTGCGAAAACGCGTCGGATAGGCTATGCCAGAACGCTCTAGCGTTAAAATTTTTTTCAAAACTTTAAACGCTCATATCTCCGGAATGGTTGGTGCTAGGAGGACTGGCGCGGTGCCATTCGATTCGCCGCGAAAAGGCGCTTCTTCTGGTGTATAATACGTCGGGGTTATTTCAATTTTGAGACGATTTGTTTTGAATTTTCCCAAAATTTTCGACGAAATTTAAGGAAATTCGACGATATCTTCCGAACCGTAACCGATAGCCGAACGCCGACTTCAGATTCGGAATCGCCGTCGAAAAGTACATCCGACGGTGTATGATACATCGGGGTAGCGATCGTAGATAGAGAAAAAAATAAGGAAAAATAAGCGATTTTGGGTAAAAAATAGCGATTTTTAACGAATTTCGGCACATTTTTGCGAATATCTCGGAAACGGTTAGAGATATCGGCAAAAGCTTGACGCCATTCGATTCCCCGTGCGAAAACGCGTCGGATAGGCTATGCCAGAACGCTCTAGCGTTAAAATTTTTTTTTTTAATTTTCCCAAAATTTTCGACGAAATTTAAGGATATTCGACGATATCTTCCGAACCGTAACCGATAGCCGAACGCCGACTTCAGATTCGGAATCGCCGTCGAAAAGTACGTCCGACGGTGTATGATACATCGGGGTAGCGATCGTAGATAGAGAAAAAATAAGGAAAAATAAGCGATTTTGGGTAAAAAATAGCGATTTTTAACGAATTTCGGCACATTTTTGCGAATATCTCGGAAACGGTTAGAGATATCGGCAAAAGCTTGACGCCATTCGATTCCCCGTGCGAAAACGCGTCGGATAGGCTATGCCAGAACGCTCTAGCGTTAAAAAAATTTTTCAAAACTTTAAACGCTCATATCTCGGAAACGGTAAGAGATAGAGACGAGAACTCGACAGATTTGGACTCCTCGTGGGAAGACGCTTCTGATAGGCTATATGGCAGCGCTCTAGCGCAAAATTAATTTTTCAAAACTTTAAACCCGAATATCTCGGGAACGGTTAGAGATATCGGCAAAAGGTTGACGTCATTCGATTCCCCGTGCGAAAACGCGTCGGATAGGCTATGCCAGAACGCTCTAGCGTTAAAAATTTTTTCAAAACTTTAAACGCTCATATCTCCGGAATGGTTGGTGCTAGGAGGACTGGCGCGGTGCCATTCGATTCGCCGCGAAAAGGCGCTTCTTCTGGTGTATAATACGTCGGGGTTATTTCAATTTTGAGACGATTTGTTTTGAATTTTCCCAAAATTTTCGACGAAATTTAAGGAAATTCGACGATATCTTCCGAACCGTAACCGATAGCCGAACGCCGACTTCAGATTCGGAATCGCCGTCGAAAAGTACATCCGACGGTGTATGATACATCGGGGTAGCGATCGTAGATAGAGAAAAAAATAAGGAAAAATAAGCGATTTTGGGTAAAAAATAGCGATTTTTAACGAATTTCGGCACATTTTTGCGAATATCTCGGAAACGGTTAGAGATATCGGCAAAAGCTTGACGCCATTCGATTCCCCGTGCGAAAACGCGTCGGATAGGCTATGCCAGAACGCTCTAGCGTTAAAAAAATTTTTCAAAACTTTAAACGCTCATATCTCGGAAACGGTAAGAGATAGAGACGAGAACTCGACAGATTTGGACTCCTCGTGGGAAGACGCTTCTGATAGGCTATATGGCAGCGCTCTAGCGCAAAATTAATTTTTCAAAACTTTAAACCCGAATATCTCGGGAACGGTTAGAGATATCGGCAAAAGGTTGACGTCATTCGATTCCCCGTGCGAAAACGCGTCGGATAGGCTATGCCAGAACGCTCTAGCGTTAAAATTTTTTTCAAAACTTTAAACGCTCATATCTCCGGAATGGTTGGTGCTAGGAGGACTGGCGCGGTGCCATTCGATTCGCCGCGAAAAGGCGCTTCTTCTGGTGTATAATACGTCGGGGTTATTTCAATTTTGAGACGATTTGTTTTGAATTTTCACAAAATTTTCGACGAAATTTAAGGAAATTCGACGATATCTTCCGAACCGTAACCGATAGCCGAACGCCGACTTCAGATTCGGAATCGCCGTCGAAAAGTACGTCCGACGGTGTATGATACATCGGGGTAGCGATCGTAGATAGAGAAAAAAATAAGGAAAAATAAGCGATTTTGGGTAAAAAATAGCGATTTTTAACGAATTTCGGCACATTTTTGCGAATATCTCGGAAACGGTTAGAGATATCGGCAAAAGCTTGACGCCATTCGATTCCCCGTGCGAAAACGCGTCGGATAGGCTATGCCAGAACGCTCTAGCGTTAAAAATTTTTTTTTTTAATTTTCCCAAAATTTTCGACGAAATTTAAGGATATTCGACGATATCTTCCGAACCGTAACCGATAGCCGAACGCCGACTTCAGATTCGGAATCGCCGTCGAAAAGTACGTCCGACGGTGTATGATACATCGGGGTAGCGATCGTAGATAGAGAAAAAATAAGGAAAAATAAGCGATTTTGGGTAAAAAATAGCGATTTTTAACGAATTTCGGCACATTTTTGCGAATATCTCGGAAACGGTTAGAGATATCGGCAAAAGCTTGACGCCATTCGATTCCCCGTGCGAAAACGCGTCGGATAGGCTATGCCAGAACGCTCTAGCGTTAAAAAATTTTTTCAAAACTTTAAACGCTCATATCTCGGAAACGGTAAGAGATAGAGACGAGAACTCGACAGATTTGGACTCCTCGTGGGAAGACGCTTCTGATAGGCTATATGGCAGCGCTCTAGCGCAAAATTAATTTTTCAAAACTTTAAACCCGAATATCTCGGGAACGGTTAGAGATATCGGCAAAAGGTTGACGTCATTCGATTCCCCGTGCGAAAACGCGTCGGATAGGCTATGCCAGAACGCTCTAGCGTTAAAAATTTTTTCAAAACTTTAAACGCTCATATCTCCGGAATGGTTGGTGCTAGGAGGACTGGCGCGGTGCCATTCGATTCGCCGCGAAAAGGCGCTTCTTCTGGTGTATAATACGTCGGGGTTATTTCAATTTTGAGACGATTTGTTTTGAATTTTCCCAAAATTTTCGACGAAATTTAAGGAAATTCGACGATATCTTCCGAACCGTAACCGATAGCCGAACGCCGACTTCAGATTCGGAATCGCCGTCGAAAAGTACATCCGACGGTGTATGATACATCGGGGTAGCGATCGTAGATAGAGAAAAAAATAAGGAAAAATAAGCGATTTTGGGTAAAAAATAGCGATTTTTAACGAATTTCGGCACATTTTTGCGAATATCTCGGAAACGGTTAGAGATATCGGCAAAAGCTTGACGCCATTCGATTCCCCGTGCGAAAACGCGTCGGATAGGCTATGCCAGAACGCTCTAGCGTTAAAAAATTTTTTCAAAACTTTAAACGCTCATATCTCGGAAACGGTAAGAGATAGAGACGAGAACTCGACAGATTTGGACTCCTCGTGGGAAGACGCTTCTGATAGGCTATATGGCAGCGCTCTAGCGCAAAATTAATTTTTCAAAACTTTAAACCCGAATATCTCGGGAACGGTTAGAGATATCGGCAAAAGGTTGACGTCATTCGATTCCCCGTGCGAAAACGCGTCGGATAGGCTATGCCAGAACGCTCTAGCGTTAAAAATTTTTTCAAAACTTTAAACGCTCATATCTCCGGAATGGTTGGTGCTAGGAGGACTGGCGCGGTGCCATTCGATTCGCCGCGAAAAGGCGCTTCTTCTGGTGTATAATACGTCGGGGTTATTTCAATTTTGAGACGATTTGTTTTGAATTTTCCCAAAATTTTCGACGAAATTTAAGGAAATTCGACGATATCTTCCGAACCGTAACCGATAGCCGAACGCCGACTTCAGATTCGGAATCGCCGTCGAAAAGTACATCCGACGGTGTATGATACATCGGGGTAGCGATCGTAGATAGAGAAAAAAATAAGGAAAAATAAGCGATTTTGGGTAAAAAATAGCGATTTTTAACGAATTTCGGCACATTTTTGCGAATATCTCGGAAACGGTTAGAGATATCGGCAAAAGCTTGACGCCATTCGATTCCCCGTGCGAAAACGCGTCGGATAGGCTATGCCAGAACGCTCTAGCGTTAAAAAAATTTTTCAAAACTTTAAACGCTCATATCTCGGAAACGGTAAGAGATAGAGACGAGAACTCGACAGATTTGGACTCCTCGTGGGAAGACGCTTCTGATAGGCTATATGGCAGCGCTCTAGCGCAAAATTAATTTTTCAAAACTTTAAACCCGAATATCTCGGGAACGGTTAGAGATATCGGCAAAAGGTTGACGTCATTCGATTCCCCGTGCGAAAACGCGTCGGATAGGCTATGCCAGAACGCTCTAGCGTTAAAAAATTTTTCAAAACTTTAAACGCTCATATCTCCGGAATGGTTGGTGCTAGGAGGACTGGCGCGGTGCCATTCGATTCGCCGCGAAAAGGCGCTTCTTCTGGTGTATAATACGTCGGGGTTATTTCAATTTTGAGACGATTTGTTTTGAATTTTCCCAAAATTTTCGACGAAATTTAAGGAAATTCGACGATATCTTCCGAACCGTAACCGATAGCCGAACGCCGACTTCAGATTCGGAATCGCCGTCGAAAAGTACGTCCGACGGTGTATGATACATCGGGGTAGCGATCGTAGATAGAGAAAAAATAAGGAAAAATAAGCGATTTTGGGTAAAAAATAGCGATTTTTAACGAATTTCGGCACATTTTTGCGAATATCTCGGAAACGGTTAGAGATATCGGCAAAAGCTTGACGCCATTCGATTCCCCGTGCGAAAACGCGTCGGATAGGCTATGCCAGAACGCTCTAGCGTTAAAATTTTTTTTTTTAATTTTCCCAAAATTTTCGACGAAATTTAAGGATATTCGACGATATCTTCCGAACCGTAACCGATAGCCGAACGCCGACTTCAGATTCGGAATCGCCGTCGAAAAGTACGTCCGACGGTGTATGATACATCGGGGTAGCGATCGTAGATAGAGAAAAAATAAGGAAAAATAAGCGATTTTGGGTAAAAAATAGCGATTTTTAACGAATTTCGGCACATTTTTGCGAATATCTCGGAAACGGTTAGAGATATCGGCAAAAGCTTGACGCCATTCGATTCCCCGTGCGAAAACGCGTCGGATAGGCTATGCCAGAACGCTCTAGCGTTAAAAAAATTTTTCAAAACTTTAAACGCTCATATCTCGGAAACGGTAAGAGATAGAGACGAGAACTCGACAGATTTGGACTCCTCGTGGGAAGACGCTTCTGATAGGCTATATGGCAGCGCTCTAGCGCAAAATTAATTTTTCAAAACTTTAAACCCGAATATCTCGGGAACGGTTAGAGATATCGGCAAAAGGTTGACGTCATTCGATTCCCCGTGCGAAAACGCGTCGGATAGGCTATGCCAGAACGCTCTAGCGTTAAAAATTTTTTCAAAACTTTAAACGCTCATATCTCCGGAATGGTTGGTGCTAGGAGGACTGGCGCGGTGCCATTCGATTCGCCGCGAAAAGGCGCTTCTTCTGGTGTATAATACGTCGGGGTTATTTCAATTTTGAGACGATTTGTTTTGAATTTTCCCAAAATTTTCGACGAAATTTAAGGAAATTCGACGATATCTTCCGAACCGTAACCGATAGCCGAACGCCGACTTCAGATTCGGAATCGCCGTCGAAAAGTACATCCGACGGTGTATGATACATCGGGGTAGCGATCGTAGATAGAGAAAAAAATAAGGAAAAATAAGCGATTTTGGGTAAAAAATAGCGATTTTTAACGAATTTCGGCACATTTTTGCGAATATCTCGGAAACGGTTAGAGATATCGGCAAAAGCTTGACGCCATTCGATTCCCCGTGCGAAAACGCGTCGGATAGGCTATGCCAGAACGCTCTAGCGTTAAAATTTTTTTTTTTAATTTTCCCAAAATTTTCGACGAAATTTAAGGATATTCGACGATATCTTCCGAACCGTAACCGATAGCCGAACGCCGACTTCAGATTCGGAATCGCCGTCGAAAAGTACGTCCGACGGTGTATGATACATCGGGGTAGCGATCGTAGATAGAGAAAAAATAAGGAAAAATAAGCGATTTTGGGTAAAAAATAGCGATTTTTAACGAATTTCGGCACATTTTTGCGAATATCTCGGAAACGGTTAGAGATATCGGCAAAAGCTTGACGCCATTCGATTCCCCGTGCGAAAACGCGTCGGATAGGCTATGCCAGAACGCTCTAGCGTTAAAAAAATTTTTCAAAACTTTAAACGCTCATATCTCGGAAACGGTAAGAGATAGAGACGAGAACTCGACAGATTTGGACTCCTCGTGGGAAGACGCTTCTGATAGGCTATATGGCAGCGCTCTAGCGCAAAATTAATTTTTCAAAACTTTAAACCCGAATATCTCGGGAACGGTTAGAGATATCGGCAAAAGGTTGACGTCATTCGATTCCCCGTGCGAAAACGCGTCGGATAGGCTATGCCAGAACGCTCTAGCGTTAAAAATTTTTTCAAAACTTTAAACGCTCATATCTCCGGAATGGTTGGTGCTAGGAGGACTGGCGCGGTGCCATTCGATTCGCCGCGAAAAGGCGCTTCTTCTGGTGTATAATACGTCGGGGTTATTTCAATTTTGAGACGATTTGTTTTGAATTTTCCCAAAATTTTCGACGAAATTTAAGGAAATTCGACGATATCTTCCGAACCGTAACCGATAGCCGAACGCCGACTTCAGATTCGGAATCGCCGTCGAAAAGTACATCCGACGGTGTATGATACATCGGGGTAGCGATCGTAGATAGAGAAAAAAATAAGGAAAAATAAGCGATTTTGGGTAAAAAATAGCGATTTTTAACGAATTTCGGCACATTTTTGCGAATATCTCGGAAACGGTTAGAGATATCGGCAAAAGCTTGACGCCATTCGATTCCCCGTGCGAAAACGCGTCGGATAGGCTATGCCAGAACGCTCTAGCGTTAAAATTTTTTTTTTTAATTTTCCCAAAATTTTCGACGAAATTTAAGGATATTCGACGATATCTTCCGAACCGTAACCGATAGCCGAACGCCGACTTCAGATTCGGAATCGCCGTCGAAAAGTACGTCCGACGGTGTATGATACATCGGGGTAGCGATCGTAGATAGAGAAAAAATAAGGAAAAATAAGCGATTTTGGGTAAAAAATAGCGATTTTTAACGAATTTCGGCACATTTTTGCGAATATCTCGGAAACGGTTAGAGATATCGGCAAAAGCTTGACGCCATTCGATTCCCCGTGCGAAAACGCGTCGGATAGGCTATGCCAGAACGCTCTAGCGTTAAAAAAATTTTTCAAAACTTTAAACGCTCATATCTCGGAAACGGTAAGAGATGGAGACGAGAACTCGACAGATTTGGACTCCTCGTGGGAAGACGCTTCTGATAGGCTATATGGCAGCGCTCTAGCGCAAAATTAATTTTTCAAAACTTTAAACCCGAATATCTCGGGAACGGTTAGAGATATCGGCAAAAGCTTGACGCCATTCGATTCCCCGTGCGAAAACGCGTCGGATAGGCTATGCCAGAACGCTCTAGCGCTAAAAAATTTTTTTTTAATTTTCCCAAAATTTTCGACGAAATTTAAGGATATTCGACGATATCTTCCGAACCGTAACCGATAGCCGAACGCCGACTTCAGATTCGGAATCGCCGTCGAAAAGTACGTCCGACGGTGTATGATACATCGGGGTAGCGATCGTAGATAGAGAAAAAAATAAGGAAAAATAAGCGATTTTGGGTAAAAAATAGCGATTTTTAACGAATTTCGGCACATTTTTGCGAATATCTCGGAAACGGTTAGAGATATCGGCAAAAGCTTGACGCCATTCGATTCCCCGTGCGAAAACGCGTCGGATAGGCTATGCCAGAACGCTGTAGCGTTAAAAAAATTTTTTTTTAATTTTCCCAAAATTTTCGACGAAATTTAAGGATATTCGACGATATCTTCCGAACCGTAACCGATAGCCGAACGCCGACTTCAGATTCGGAATCGCCGTCGAAAAGTACGTCCGACGGTGTATGATACATCGGGGTAGCGATCGTAGATAGAGAAAAAATAAGGAAAAATAAGCGATTTTGGGTAAAAAATAGCGATTTTTAACGAATTTCGGCACATTTTTGCGAATATCTCGGAAACGGTTAGAGATATCGGCAAAAGCTTGACGCCATTCGATTCCCCGTGCGAAAACGCGTCGGATAGGCTATGCCAGAACGCTCTAGCGTTAAAAAAATTTTTCAAAACTTTAAACGCTCATATCTCGGAAACGGTAAGAGATAGAGACGAGAACTCGACAGATTTGGACTCCTCGTGGGAAGACGCTTCTGATAGGCTATATGGCAGCGCTCTAGCGCAAAATTAATTTTTCAAAACTTTAAACCCGAATATCTCGGGAACGGTTAGAGATATCGGCAAAAGGTTGACGTCATTCGATTCCCCGTGCGAAAACGCGTCGGATAGGCTATGCCAGAACGCTCTAGCGTTAAAAAATTTTTCAAAACTTTAAACGCTCATATCTCCGGAATGGTTGGTGCTAGGAGGACTGGCGCGGTGCCATTCGATTCGCCGCGAAAAGGCGCTTCTTCTGGTGTATAATACGTCGGGGTTATTTCAATTTTGAGACGATTTGTTTTGAATTTTCCCAAAATTTTCGACGAAATTTAAGGAAATTCGACGATATCTTCCGAACCGTAACCGATAGCCGAACGCCGACTTCAGATTCGGAATGGCCGTCGAAAAGTACGTCCGACGGTGTATGATACATCGGGGTAGCGATCGTAGATAGAGAAAAAAATAAGGAAAAATAAGCGATTTTGGGTAAAAAATAGCGATTTTTAACGAATTTCGGCACATTTTTGCGAATATCTCGGAAACGGTTAGGGATATCGGCAAAAGCTTGACGCCATTCGATTCCCCGTGCGAAAACGCGTCGGATAGGCTATGCCAGAACGCTCTAGCGTTAAAATTTTTTTTTTTAATTTTCCCAAAATTTTCGACGAAATTTAAGGATATTCGACGATATCTTCCGAACCGTAACCGATAGCCGAACGCCGACTTCAGATTCGGAATCGCCGTCGAAAAGTACGTCCGACGGTGTATGATACATCGGGGTAGCGATCGTAGATAGAGAAAAAATAAGGAAAAATAAGCGATTTTGGGTAAAAAATAGCGATTTTTAACGAATTTCGGCACATTTTTGCGAATATCTCGGAAACGGTTAGAGATATCGGCAAAAGCTTGACGCCATTCGATTCCCCGTGCGAAAACGCGTCGGATAGGCTATGCCAGAACGCTCTAGCGTTAAAAAAATTTTTCAAAACTTTAAACGCTCATATCTCGGAAACGGTAAGAGATAGAGACGAGAACTCGACAGATTTGGACTCCTCGTGGGAAGACGCTTCTGATAGGCTATATGGCAGCGCTCTAGCGCAAAATTAATTTTTCAAAACTTTAAACCCGAATATCTCGGGAACGGTTAGAGATATCGGCAAAAGGTTGACGTCATTCGATTCCCCGTGCGAAAACGCGTCGGATAGGCTATGCCAGAACGCTCTAGCGTTAAAAATTTTTTCAAAACTTTAAACGCTCATATCTCCGGAATGGTTGGTGCTAGGAGGACTGGCGCGGTGCCATTCGATTCGCCGCGAAAAGGCGCTTCTTCTGGTGTATAATACGTCGGGGTTATTTCAATTTTGAGACGATTTGTTTTGAATTTTCCCAAAATTTTCGACGAAATTTAAGGAAATTCGACGATATCTTCCGAACCGTAACCGATAGCCGAACGCCGACTTCAGATTCGGAATCGCCGTCGAAAAGTACATCCGACGGTGTATGATACATCGGGGTAGCGATCGTAGATAGAGAAAAAAATAAGGAAAAATAAGCGATTTTGGGTAAAAAATAGCGATTTTTAACGAATTTCGGCACATTTTTGCGAATATCTCGGAAACGGTTAGAGATATCGGCAAAAGCTTGACGCCATTCGATTCCCCGTGCGAAAACGCGTCGGATAGGCTATGCCAGAACGCTCTAGCGTTAAAATTTTTTTTTTTAATTTTCCCAAAATTTTCGACGAAATTTAAGGATATTCGACGATATCTTCCGAACCGTAACCGATAGCCGAACGCCGACTTCAGATTCGGAATCGCCGTCGAAAAGTACGTCCGACGGTGTATGATACATCGGGGTAGCGATCGTAGATAGAGAAAAAATAAGGAAAAATAAGCGATTTTGGGTAAAAAATAGCGATTTTTAACGAATTTCGGCACATTTTTGCGAATATCTCGGAAACGGTTAGAGATATCGGCAAAAGCTTGACGCCATTCGATTCCCCGTGCGAAAACGCGTCGGATAGGCTATGCCAGAACGCTCTAGCGTTAAAAAAATTTTTCAAAACTTTAAACGCTCATATCTCGGAAACGGTAAGAGATGGAGACGAGAACTCGACAGATTTGGACTCCTCGTGGGAAGACGCTTCTGATAGGCTATATGGCAGCGCTCTAGCGCAAAATTAATTTTTCAAAACTTTAAACCCGAATATCTCGGGAACGGTTAGAGATATCGGCAAAAGCTTGACGCCATTCGATTCCCCGTGCGAAAACGCGTCGGATAGGCTATGCCAGAACGCTCTAGCGCTAAAATTTTTTTTTTTAATTTTCCCAAAATTTTCGACGAAATTTAAGGATATTCGACGATATCTTCCGAACCGTAACCGATAGCCGAACGCCGACTTCAGATTCGGAATCGCCGTCGAAAAGTACGTCCGACGGTGTATGATACATCGGGGTAGCGATCGTAGATAGAGAAAAAAATAAGGAAAAATAAGCGATTTTGGGTAAAAAATAGCGATTTTTAACGAATTTCGGCACATTTTTGCGAATATCTCGGAAACGGTTAGAGATATCGGCAAAAGCTTGACGCCATTCGATTCCCCGTGCGAAAACGCGTCGGATAGGCTATGCCAGAACGCTCTAGCGCTAAAATTTTTTTTTTTAATTTTCCCAAAATTTTCGACGAAATTTAAGGATATTCGCCGATATCTTCCGAACCGTAACCGATAGCCGAACGCCGACTTCAGATTCGGAATCGCCGTCGAAAAGTACGTCCGACGGTGTATGATACATCGGGGTAGCGATCGTAGATAGAGAAAAAATAAGGAAAAATAAGCGATTTTGGGTAAAAAATAGCGATTTTTAACGAATTTCGGCACATTTTTGCGAATATCTCGGAAACGGTTAGAGATATCGGCAAAAGCTTGACGCCATTCGATTCCCCGTGCGAAAACGCGTCGGACAGGCTATGCCAGAACGCTCTAGCGTTAAAAAAATGTTTCAAAACTTTAAACGCTCATATCTCGGAAACGGTAAGAGATAGAGACGAGAACTCGACAGATTTGGACTCCTCGTGGGAAGACGCTTCTGATAGGCTATATGGCAGCGCTCTAGCGCAAAATTAATTTTTCAAAACTTTAAACCCGAATATCTCGGGAACGGTTAGAGATATCGGCAAAAGGTTGACGTCATTCGATTCCCCGTGCGAAAACGCGTCGGATAGGCTATGCCAGAACGCTCTAGCGTTAAAAAATTTTTCAAAACTTTAAACGCTCATATCTCCGGAATGGTTGGTGCTAGGAGGACTGGCGCGGTGCCATTCGATTCGCCGCGAAAAGGCGCTTCTTCTGGTGTATAATACGTCGGGGTTATTTCAATTTTGAGACGATTTGTTTTGAATTTTCCCAAAATTTTCGACGAAATTTAAGGAAATTCGACGATATCTTCCGAACCGTAACCGATAGCCGAACGCCGACTTCAGATTCGGAATCGCCGTCGAAAAGTACATCCGACGGTGTATGATACATCGGGGTAGCGATCGTAGATAGAGAAAAAAATAAGGAAAAATAAGCGATCTTGGGTAAAAAATAGCGATTTTTAACGAATTTCGGCACATTTTTGCGAATATCTCGGAAACGGTTAGAGATATCGGCAAAAGCTTGACGCCATTCGATTCCCCGTGCGAAAACGCGTCGGATAGGCTATGCCAGAACGCTCTAGCGTTAAAAATTTTTTTTTTAATTTTCCCAAAATTTTCGACGAAATTTAAGGATATTCGACGATATCTTCCGAACCGTAACCGATAGCCGAACGCCGACTTCAGATTCGGAATCGCCGTCGAAAAGTACGTCCGACGGTGTATGATACATCGGGGTAGCGATCGTAGATAGAGAAAAAATAAGGAAAAATAAGCGATTTTGGGTAAAAAATAGCGATTTTTAACGAATTTCGGCACATTTTTGCGAATATCTCGGAAACGGTTAGAGATATCGGCAAAAGCTTGACGCCATTCGATTCCCCGTGCGAAAACGCGTCGGATAGGCTATGCCAGAAAGCTCTAGCGTTAAAAAAAATTTTCAAAACTTTAAACGCTCATATCTCGGAAACGGTAAGAGATAGAGACGAGAACTCGACGGATTTGGACTCCTCGTGGGAAGACGCTTCTGATAGGCTATATGGCAGCGCTCTAGCGCAAAATTAATTTTTCAAAACTTTAAACCCGAATATCTCGGGAACGGTTAGAGATATCGGCAAAAGGTTGACGTCATTCGATTCCCCGTGCGAAAACGCGTCGGATAGGCTATGCCAGAACGCTCTAGCGTTAAAAAATTTTTCAAAACTTTAAACGCTCATATCTCCGGAATGGTTGGTGCTAGGAGGACTGGCGCGGTGCCATTCGATTCGCCGCGAAAAGGCGCTTCTTCTGGTGTATAATACGTCGGGGTTATTTCAATTTTGAGACGATTTGTTTTGAATTTTCCCAAAATTTTCGACGAAATTTAAGGAAATTCGACGATATCTTCCGAACCGTAACCGATAGCCGAACGCCGACTTCAGATTCGGAATCGCCGTCGAAAAGTACGTCCGACGGTGTATGATACATCGGGGTAGCGATCGTAGATAGAGAAAAAAATAAGGAAAAATAAGCGATTTTGGGTAAAAAATAGCGATTTTTAACGAATTTCGGCACATTTTTGCGAATATCTCGGAAACGGTTAGAGATATCGGCAAAAGCTTGACGCCATTCGATTCCCCGTGCGAAAACGCGTCGGATAGGCTATGCCAGAACGCTCTAGCGTTAAAATTTTTTTTTTTTAATTTTCCCAAAATTTTCGACGAAATTTAAGGATATTCGACGATATCTTCCGAACCGTAACCGATAGCCGAACGCCGACTTCAGATTCGGAATCGCCGTCGAAAAGTACGTCCGACGGTGTATGATACATCGGGGTAGCGATCGTAGATAGAGAAAAAATAAGGAAAAATAAGCGATTTTGGGTAAAAAATAGCGATTTTTAACGAATTTCGGCACATTTTTGCGAATATCTCGGAAACGGTTAGAGATATCGGCAAAAGCTTGACGCCATTCGATTCCCCGTGCGAAAACGCGTCGGATAGGCTATGCCAGAACGCTCTAGCGTTAAAAAAATTTTTCAAAACTTTAAACGCTCATATCTCGGAAACGGTAAGAGATAGAGACGAGAACTCGACAGATTTGGACTCCTCGTGGGAAGACGCTTCTGATAGGCTATATGGCAGCGCTCTAGCGCAAAATTAATTTTTCAAAACTTTAAACCCGAATATCTCGGGAACGGTTAGAGATATCGGCAAAAGGTTGACGTCATTCGATTCCCCGTGCGAAAACGCGTCGGATAGGCTATGCCAGAACGCTCTAGCGTTAAAAAATTTTTCAAAACTTTAAACGCTCATATCTCCGGAATGGTTGGTGCTAGGAGGACTGGCGCGGTGCCATTCGATTCGCCGCGAAAAGGCGCTTCTTCTGGTGTATAATACGTCGGGGTTATTTCAATTTTGAGACGATTTGTTTTGAATTTTCCCAAAATTTTCGACGAAATTTAAGGAAATTCGACGATATCTTCCGAACCGTAACCGATAGCCGAACGCCGACTTCAGATTCGGAATCGCCGTCGAAAAGTACGTCCGACGGTGTATGATACATCGGGGTAGCGATCGTAGATAGAGAAAAAAATAAGGAAAAATAAGCGATTTTGGGTAAAAAATAGCGATTTTTAACGAATTTCGGCACATTTTTGCGAATATCTCGGAAACGGTTAGAGATATCGGCAAAAGCTTGACGCCATTCGATTCCCCGTGCGAAAACGCGTCGGATAGGCTATGCCAGAACGCTCTAGCGTTAAAAAATTTTTTTTTTAATTTTCCCAAAATTTTCGACGAAATTTAAGGATATTCGACGATATCTTCCGAACCGTAACCGATAGCCGAACGCCGACTTCAGATTCGGAATCGCCGTCGAAAAGTACGTCCGACGGTGTATGATACATCGGGGTAGCGATCGTAGATAGAGAAAAAATAAGGAAAAATAAGCGATTTTGGGTAAAAAATAGCGATTTTTAACGAATTTCGGCACATTTTTGCGAATATCTCGGAAACGGTTAGAGATATCGGCAAAAGCTTGACGCCATTCGATTCCCCGTGCGAAAACGCGTCGGATAGGCTATGCCAGAACGCTCTAGCGTTAAAAAAATTTTTCAAAACTTTAAACGCTCATATCTCGGAAACGGTAAGAGATAGAGACGAGAACTCGACAGATTTGGACTCCTCGTGGGAAGACGCTTCTGATAGGCTATATGGCAGCGCTCTAGCGCAAAATTAATTTTTCAAAACTTTAAACCCGAATATCTCGGGAACGGTTAGAGATATCGGCAAAAGGTTGACGTCATTCGATTCCCCGTGCGAAAACGCGTCGGATAGGCTATGCCAGAACGCTCTAGCGTTAAAAAATTTTTCAAAACTTTAAACGCTCATATCTCCGGAATGGTTGGTGCTAGGAGGACTGGCGCGGTGCCATTCGATTCGCCGCGAAAAGGCGCTTCTTCTGGTGTATAATACGTCGGGGTTATTTCAATTTTGAGACGATTTGTTTTGAATTTTCCCAAAATTTTCGACGAAATTTAAGGAAATTCGACGATATCTTCCGAACCGTAACCGATAGCCGAACGCCGACTTCAGATTCGGAATCGCCGTCGAAAAGTACATCCGACGGTGTATGATACATCGGGGTAGCGATCGTAGATAGAGAAAAAAATAAGGAAAAATAAGCGATTTTGGGTAAAAAATAGCGATTTTTAACGAATTTCGGCACATTTTTGCGAATATCTCGGAAACGGTTAGAGATATCGGCCAAAGCTTGACGCCATTCGATTCCCCGTGCGAAAACGCGTCGGATAGGCTATGCCAGAACGCTCTAGCGTTAAAATTTTTTTTTTTTAATTTTCCCAAAATTTTCGACGAAATTTAAGGATATTCGACGATATCTTCCGAACCGTAACCGATAGCCGAACGCCGACTTCAGATTCGGAATCGCCGTCGAAAAGTACGTCCGACGGTGTATGATACATCGGGGTAGCGATCGTAGATAGAGAAAAAATAAGGAAAAATAAGCGATTTTGGGTAAAAAATAGCGATTTTTAACGAATTTCGGCACATTTTTGCGAATATCTCGGAAACGGTTAGAGATATCGGCAAAAGCTTGACGCCATTCGATTCCCCGTGCGAAAACGCGTCGGATAGGCTATGCCAGAACGCTCTAGCGTTAAAAAAATTTTTCAAAACTTTAAACGCTCATATCTCGGAAACGGTAAGAGATAGAGACGAGAACTCGACAGATTTGGACTCCTCGTGGGAAGACGCTTCTGATAGGCTATATGGCAGCGCTCTAGCGCAAAATTAATTTTTCAAAACTTTAAACCCGAATATCTCGGGAACGGTTAGAGATATCGGCAAAAGGTTGACGTCATTCGATTCCCCGTGCGAAAACGCGTCGGATAGGCTATGCCAGAACGCTCTAGCGTTAAAATTTTTTTCAAAACTTTAAACGCTCATATCTCCGGAATGGTTGGTGCTAGGAGGACTGGCGCGGTGCCATTCGATTCGCCGCGAAAAGGCGCTTCTTCTGGTGTATAATACGTCGGGGTTATTTCAATTTTGAGACGATTTGTTTTGAATTTTCCCAAAATTTTCGACGAAATTTAAGGAAATTCGACGATATCTTCCGAACCGTAACCGATAGCCGAACGCCGACTTCAGATTCGGAATCGCCGTCGAAAAGTACGTCCGACGGTGTATGATACATCGGGGTAGCGATCGTAGATAGAGAAAAAAATAAGGAAAAATAAGCGATTTTGGGTAAAAAATAGCGATTTTTAACGAATTTCGGCACATTTTTGCGAATATCTCGGAAACGGTTAGAGATATCGGCAAAAGCTTGACGCCATTCGATTCCCCGTGCGAAAACGCGTCGGATAGGCTATGCCAGAACGCTCTAGCGTTAAAATTTTTTTTTTTAATTTTCCCAAAATTTTCGACGAAATTTAAGGATATTCGACGATATCTTCCGAACCGTAACCGATAGCCGAACGCCGACTTCAGATTCGGAATCGCCGTCGAAAAGTACGTCCGACGGTGTATGATACATCGGGGTAGCGATCGTAGATAGAGAAAAAATAAGGAAAAATAAGCGATTTTGGGTAAAAAATAGCGATTTTTAACGAATTTCGGCACATTTTTGCGAATATCTCGGAAACGGTTAGAGATATCGGCAAAAGCTTGACGCCATTCGATTCCCCGTGCGAAAACGCGTCGGATAGGCTATGCCAGAACGCTCTAGCGTTAAAAAAATTTTTCAAAACTTTAAACGCTCATATCTCGGAAACGGTAAGAGATAGAGACGAGAACTCGACAGATTTGGACTCCTCGTGGGAAGACGCTTCTGATAGGCTATATGGCAGCGCTCTAGCGCAAAATTAATTTTTCAAAACTTTAAACCCGAATATCTCGGGAACGGTTAGAGATATCGGCAAAAGCTTGACGCCATTCGATTCCCCGTGCGAAAACGCGTCGGATAGGCTATGCCAGAACGCTCTAGCGCTAAAAATTTTTTTTTTAATTTTCCCAAAATTTTCGACGAAATTTAAGGATATTCGACGATATCTTCCGAACCGTAACCGATAGCCGAACGCCGACTTCAGATTCGGAATCGCCGTCGAAAAGTACGTCCGATGGTGTATGATACATCGGGGTAGCGATCGTAGATAGAGAAAAAAATAAGGAAAAATAAGCGATTTTGGGTAAAAAATAGCGATTTTTAACGAATTTCGGCACATTTTTGCGAATATCTCGGAAACGGTTAGAGATATCGGCAAAAGCTTGACGCCATTCGATTCCCCGTGCGAAAACGCGTCGGATAGGCTATGCCAGAACGCTCTAGCGTTAAAAATTTTTTTTTTAATTTTCCCAAAATTTTCGACGAAATTTAAGGATATTCGACGATATCTTCCGAACCGTAACCGATAGCCGAACGCCGACTTCAGATTCGGAATCGCCGTCGAAAAGTACGTCCGACGGTGTATGATACATCGGGGTAGCGATCGTAGATAGAGAAAAAATAAGGAAAAATAAGCGATTTTGGGTAAAAAATAGCGATTTTTAACGAATTTCGGCACATTTTTGCGAATATCTCGGAAACGGTTAGAGATATCGGCAAAAGCTTGACGCCATTCGATTCCCCGTGCGAAAACGCGTCGGATAGGCTATGCCAGAACGCTCTAGCGTTAAAAATTTTTTTTTTAATTTTCCCAAAATTTTCGACGAAATTTAAGGATATTCGACGATATCTTCCGAACCGTAACCGATAGCCGAACGCCGACTTCAGATTCGGAATCGCCGTCGAAAAGTACGTCCGACGGTGTATGATACATCGGGGTAGCGATCGTAGATAGAGAAAAAATAAGGAAAAATAAGCGATTTTGGGTAAAAAATAGCGATTTTTAACGAATTTCGGCACATTTTTGCGAATATCTCGGAAACGGTTAGAGATATCGGCAAAAGCTTGACGCCATTCGATTCCCCGTGCGAAAACGCGTCGGATAGGCTATGCCAGAACGCTCTAGCGTTAAAAAAAATTTTCAAAACTTTAAACGCTCATATCTCGGAAACGGTAAGAGATAGAGACGAGAACTCGACGGATTTGGACTCCTCGTGGGAAGACGCTTCTGATAGGCTATATGGCAGCGCTCTAGCGCAAAATTAATTTTTCAAAACTTTAAACCCGAATATCTCGGGAACGGTTAGAGATATCGGCAAAAGGTTGACGTCATTCGATTCCCCGTGCGAAAACGCGTCGGATAGGCTATGCCAGAACGCTCTAGCGTTAAAAAAATTTTCAAAACTTTAAACGCTCATATCTCCGGAATGGTTGGTGCTAGGAGGACTGGCGCGGTGCCATTCGATTCGCCGCGAAAAGGCGCTTCTTCTGGTGTATAATACGTCGGGGTTATTTCAATTTTGAGACGATTTGTTTTGAATTTTCCCAAAATTTTCGACGAAATTTAAGGAAATTCGACGATATCTTCCGAACCGTAACCGATAGCCGAACGCCGACTTCAGATTCGGAATCGCCGTCGAAAAGTACGTCCGACGGTGTATGATACATCGGGGTAGCGATCGTAGATAGAGAAAAAAATAAGGAAAAATAAGCGATTTTGGGTAAAAAATAGCGATTTTTAACGAATTTCGGCACATTTTTGCGAATATCTCGGAAACGGTTACAGATATCGGCAAAAGCTTGACGCCATTCGATTCCCCGTGCGAAAACGCGTCGGATAGGCTATGCCAGAACGCTCTAGCGTTAAAAAATTTTTTTTTTAATTTTCCCAAAATTTTCGACGAAATTTAAGGATATTCGACGATATCTTCCGAACCGTAACCGATAGCCGAACGCCGACTTCAGATTCGGAATCGCCGTCGAAAAGTACGTCCGACGGTGTATGATACATCGGGGTAGCGATCGTAGATAGAGAAAAAATAAGGAAAAATAAGCGATTTTGGGTAAAAAAATAGCGATTTTTAACGAATTTCGGCACATTTTTGCGAATATCTCGGAAACGGTTAGAGATATCGGCAAAAGCTTGACGCCATTCGATTCCCCATGCGAAAACGCGTCGGATAGGCTATGCCAGAACGCTCTAGCGTTAAAAAAAATTTTCAAAACTTTAAACGCTCATATCTCGGAAACGGTAAGAGATAGAGACGAGAACTCGACAGATTTGGACTCCTCGTGGGAAGACGCTTCTGATAGGCTATATGGCAGCGCTCTAGCGCAAAATTAATTTTTCAAAACTTTAAACCCGAATATCTCGGGAACGGTTAGAGATATCGGCAAAAGGTTGACGTCATTCGATTCCCCGTGCGAAAACGCGTCGGATAGGCTATGCCAGAACGCTCTAGCGTTAAAAAAATTTTCAAAACTTTAAACGCTCATATCTCCGGAATGGTTGGTGCTAGGAGGACTGGCGCGGTGCCATTCGATTCGCCGCGAAAAGGCGCTTCTTCTGGTGTATAATACGTCGGGGTTATTTCAATTTTGAGACGATTTGTTTTGAATTTTCCCAAAATTTTCGACGAAATTTAAGGAAATTCGACGATATCTTCCGAACCGTAACCGATAGCCGAACGCCGACTTCAGATTCGGAATCGCCGTCGAAAAGTACATCCGACGGTGTATGATACATCGGGGTAGCGATCGTAGATAGAGAAAAAAATAAGGAAAAATAAGCGATTTTGGGTAAAAAATAGCGATTTTTAACGAATTTCGGCACATTTTTGCGAATATCTCGGAAACGGTTAGAGATATCGGCCAAAGCTTGACGCCATTCGATTCCCCGTGCGAAAACGCGTCGGATAGGCTATGCCAGAACGCTCTAGCGTTAAAAATTTTTTTTTTAATTTTCCCAAAATTTTCGACGAAATTTAAGGATATTCGACGATATCTTCCGAACCGTAACCGATAGCCGAACGCCGACTTCAGATTCGGAATCGCCGTCGAAAAGTACGTCCGACGGTGTATGATACATCGGGGTAGCGATCGTAGATAGAGAAAAAATAAGGAAAAATAAGCGATTTTGGGTAAAAAATAGCGATTTTTAACGAATTTCGGCACATTTTTGCGAATATCTCGGAAACGGTTAGAGATATCGGCAAAAGCTTGACGCCATTCGATTCCCCGTGCGAAAACGCGTCGGATAGGCTATGCCAGAACGCTCTAGCGTTAAAAAAATTTTTCAAAACTTTAAATGCTCATATCTCGGAAACGGTAAGAGATAGAGACGAGAACTCGACAGATTTGGACTCCTCGTGGGAAGACGCTTCTGATAGGCTATATGGCAGCGCTCTAGCGCAAAATTAATTTTTCAAAACTTTAAACCCGAATATCTCGGGAACGGTTAGAGATATCGGCAAAAGGTTGACGTCATTCGATTCCCCGTGCGAAAACGCGTCGGATAGGCTATGCCAGAACGCTCTAGCGTTAAAAAATTTTTCAAAACTTTAAACGCTCATATCTCCGGAATGGTTGGTGCTAGGAGGACTGGCGCGGTGCCATTCGATTCGCCGCGAAAAGGCGCTTCTTCTGGTGTATAATACGTCGGGGTTATTTCAATTTTGAGACGATTTGTTTTGAATTTTCCCAAAATTTTCGACGAAATTTAAGGAAATTCGACGATATCTTCCGAACCGTAACCGATAGCCGAACGCCGACTTCAGATTCGGAATCGCCGTCGAAAAGTACGTCCGACGGTGTATGATACATCGGGGTAGCGATCGTAGATAGAGAAAAAAATAAGGAAAAATAAGCGATTTTGGGTAAAAAATAGCGATTTTTAACGAATTTCGGCACATTTTTGCGAATATCTCGGAAACGGTTAGAGATATCGGCAAAAGCTTGACGCCATTCGATTCCCGCGTCGGATAGGCTATGCCAGAACGCTCTAGCGTTAAAAATTTTTTTTTTAATTTTCCCAAAATTTTCGACGAAATTTAAGGATATTCGACGATATCTTCCGAACCGTAACCGATAGCCGAACGCCGACTTCAGATTCGGAATCGCCGTCGAAAAGTACGTCCGACGGTGTATGATACATCGGGGTAGCGATCGTAGATAGAGAAAAAATAAGGAAAAATAAGCGATTTTGGGTAAAAAATAGCGATTTTTAACGAATTTCGGCACATTTTTGCGAATATCTCGGAAACGGTTAGAGATATCGGCAAAAGCTTGACGCCATTCGATTCCCCGTGCGAAAACGCGTCGGATAGGCTATGCCAGAACGGTCTAGCGTTAAAAAAAATTTTCAAAACTTTAAACGCTCATATCTCGGAAATGGTAAGAGATAGAGACGAGAACTCGACGGATTTGGACTCCTCGTGGGAAGACGCTTCTGATAGGCTATATGGCAGCGCTCTAGCGCAAAATTAATTTTTCAAAACTTTAAACCCGAATATCTCGGGAACGGTTAGAGATATCGGCAAAAGGTTGACGTCATTCGATTCCCCGTGCGAAAACGCGTCGGATAGGCTATGCCAGAACGCTCTAGCGTTAAAAAATTTTTCAAAACTTTAAACGCTCATATCTCCGGAATGGTTGGTGCTAGGAGGACTGGCGCGGTGCCATTCGATTCGCCGCGAAAAGGCGCTTCTTCTGGTGTATAATACGTCGGGGTTATTTCAATTTTGAGACGATTTGTTTTGAATTTTCCCAAAATTTTCGACGAAATTTAAGGAAATTCGACGATATCTTCCGAACCGTAACCGATAGCCGAACGCCGACTTCAGATTCGGAATCGCCGTCGAAAAGTACGTACGACGGTGTATGATACATCGGGGTAGCGATCGTAGATAGAGAAAAAAATAAGGAAAAATAAGCGATTTTGGGTAAAAAATAGCGATTTTTAACGAATTTCGGCACATTTTTGCGAATATCTCGGAAACGGTTAGAGATATCGGCAAAAGCTTGACGCCATTCGATTCCCGCGTCGGATAGGCTATGCCAGAACGCTCTAGCGTTAAAAATTTTTTTTTTAATTTTCCCAAAATTTTCGACGAAATTTAAGGATATTCGACGATATCTTCCGAACCGTAACCGATAGCCGAACGCCGACTTCAGATTCGGAATCGCCGTCGAAAAGTACGTCCGACGGTGTATGATACATCGGGGTAGCGATCGTAGATAGAGAAAAAATAAGGAAAAATAAGCGATTTTGGGTAAAAAATAGCGATTTTTAACGAATTTCGGCACATTTTTGCGAATATCTCGGAAACGGTTAGAGATATCGGCAAAAGCTTGACGCCATTCGATTCCCCGTGCGAAAACGCGTCGGATAGGCTATGCCAGAACGGTCTAGCGTTAAAAAAAATTTTCAAAACTTTAAACGCTCATATCTCGGAAATGGTAAGAGATAGAGACGAGAACTCGACGGATTTGGACTCCTCGTGGGAAGACGCTTCTGATAGGCTATATGGCAGCGCTCTAGCGCAAAATTAATTTTTCAAAACTTTAAACCCGAATATCTCGGGAACGGTTAGAGATATCGGCAAAAGGTTGACGTCATTCGATTCCCCGTGCGAAAACGCGTCGGATAGGCTATGCCAGAACGCTCTAGCTTTAAAAAATTTTTCAAAACTTTAAACGCTCATATCTCCGGAATGGTTGGTGCCAGGAGGACTGGCGCGGTGCCATTCGATTCGCCGCGAAAAGGCGCTTCTTCTGGTGTATAATACGTCGGGGTTATTTCAATTTTGAGACGATTTGTTTTGAATTTTCCCAAAATTTTCGACGAAATTTAAGGAAATTCGACGATATCTTCCGAACCGTAACCGATAGCCGAACGCCGACTTCAGATTCGGAATCGCCGTCGAAAAGTACGTACGACGGTGTATGATACATCGGGGTAGCGATCGTAGATAGAGAAAAAAATAAGGAAAAATAAGCGATTTTGGGTAAAAAATAGCGATTTTTAACGAATTTCGGCACATTTTTGCGAATATCTCGGAAACGGTTAGAGATATCGGCAAAAGCTTGACGCCATTCGATTCCCCGTGCGAAAACGCGTCGGATAGGCTATGCCAGAACGCTCTAGCGTTAAAAATTTTTTTTTTAATTTTCCCAAAATTTTCGACGAAATTTAAGGATATTCGACGATATCTTCCGAACCGTAACCGATAGCCGAACGCCGACTTCAGATTCGGAATCGCCGTCGAAAAGTACGTCCGACGGTGTATGATACATCGGGGTAGCGATCGTAGATAGAGAAAAAATAAGGAAAAATAAGCGATTTTGGGTAAAAAATAGCGATTTTTAACGAATTTCGGCACATTTTTGCGAATATCTCGGAAACGGTTAGAGATATCGGCAAAAGCTTGACGCCATTCGATTCCCCGTGCGAAAACGCGTCGGATAGGCTATGCCAGAACGCTCTAGCGTTAAAAAAATTTTTCAAAACTTTAAACGCTCATATCTCGGAAACGGTAAGAGATAGAGACGAGAACTCGACAGATTTGGACTCCTCGTGGGAAGACGCTTCTGATAGGCTATATGGCAGCGCTCTAGCGCAAAATTAATTTTTCAAAACTTTAAACCCGAATATCTCGGGAACGGTTAGAGATATCGGCAAAAGGTTGACGTCATTCGATTCCCCGTGCGAAAACGCGTCGGATAGGCTATGCCAGAACGCTCTAGCGTTAAAAAAATTTTCAAAACTTTAAACGCTCATATCTCCGGAATGGTTGGTGCTAGGAGGACTGGCGCGGTGCCATTCGATTCGCCGCGAAAAGGCGCTTCTTCTGGTGTATAATACGTCGGGGTTATTTCAATTTTGAGACGATTTGTTTTGAATTTTTCCAAAATTTTCGACGAAATTTAAGGAAATTCGACGATATCTTCCGAACCGTAACCGATAGCCGAACGCCGACTTCAGATTCGGAATCGCCGTCGAAAAGTACGTCCGACGGTGTATGATACATCGGGGTAGCGATCGTAGATAGAGAAAAAAATAAGGAAAAATAAGCGATTTTGGGTAAAAAATATCGATTTTTAACGAATTTCGGCACATTTTTGCGAATATCTCGGAAACGGTTAGAGATATCGGCAAAAGCTTGACGCCATTCGATTCCCGCGTCGGATAGGCTATGCCAGAACGCTCTAGCGTTAAAATTTTTTTTCAAAACTTTAAACGCTCATATCTCGGAAACGGTAAGAGATAGAGACGAGAACTCGACAGATTTGGACTCCTCGTGGGAAGACGCTTCTGATAGGCTATATGGCAGCGCTCTAGCGCAAAATTAATTTTTCAAAACTTTAAACCCGAATATCTCGGGAACGGTTAGAGATATCGGCAAAAGGTTGACGTCATTCGATTCCCCGTGCGAAAACGCGTCGGATAGGCTATGCCAGAACGCTCTAGCGTTAAAAAAATTTTCAAAACTTTAAACGCTCATATCTCCGGAATGGTTGGTGCTAGGAGGACTGGCGCGGTGCCATTCGATTCGCCGCGAAAAGGCGCTTCTTCTGGTGTATAATACGTCGGGGTTATTTCAATTTTGAGACGATTTGTTTTGAATTTTCCCAAAATTTTCGACGAAATTTAAGGAAATTCGACGATATCTTCCGAACCGTAACCGATAGCCGAACGCCGACTTTAGATTCGGAATCGCCGTCGAAAAGTACATCCGACGGTGTATGATACATCGGGGTAGCGATCGTAGATAGAGAAAAAAATAAGGAAAAATAAGCGATTTTGGGTAAAAAATAGCGAT
Source organism: Cetonia aurata (assembly GCA_949128085.1). NCBI lineage: Eukaryota > Metazoa > Arthropoda > Insecta > Coleoptera > Scarabaeidae > Cetonia > Cetonia aurata. Next base: position 9,935,064 of record OX421882.1, on the reverse strand, counting down.
TTTTAACGAATTTCGGCACATTTTTGCGAATATCTCGGAAACGGTTAGAGATATCGGCAAAAGCTTGACGCCATTCGATTCCCCGTGCGAAAACGCGTCGGATAGGCTATGCCAGAACGGTCTAGCGTTAAAAAAAATTTTCAAAACTTTAAACGCTCATATCTCGGAAATGGTAAGAGATAGAGACGAGAACTCGACGGATTTGGACTCCTCGTGGGAAGACGCTTCTGATAGGCTATATGGCAGCGCTCTAGCGCAAAATTAATTTTTCAAAACTTTAAACCCGAATATCTCGGGAACGGTTAGAGATATCGGCAAAAGGTTGACGTCATTCGATTCCCCGTGCGAAAACGCGTCGGATAGGCTATGCCAGAACGCTCTAGCGTTAAAAAATTTTTCAAAACTTTAAACGCTCATATCTCCGGAATGGTTGGTGCCAGGAGGACTGGCGCGGTGCCATTCGATTCGCCGCGAAAAGGCGCTTCTTCTGGTGTATAATACGTCGGGGTTATTTCAATTTTGAGACGATTTGTTTTGAATTTTCCCAAAATTTTCGACGAAATTTAAGGAAATTCGACGATATCTTCCGAACCGTAACCGATAGCCGAACGCCGACTTCAGATTCGGAATCGCCGTCGAAAAGTACGTACGACGGTGTATGATACATCGGGGTAGCGATCGTAGATAGAGAAAAAAATAAGGAAAAATAAGCGATTTTGGGTAAAAAATAGCGATTTTTAACGAATTTCGGCACATTTTTGCGAATATCTCGGAAACGGTTAGAGATATCGGCAAAAGCTTGACGCCATTCGATTCCCCGTGCGAAAACGCGTCGGATAGGCTATGCCAGAACGCTCTAGCGTTAAAAATTTTTTTTTTAATTTTCCCAAAATTTTCGACGAAATTTAAGGATATTCGACGATATCTTCCGAACCGTAACCGATAGCCGAACGCCGACTTCAGATTCGGAATCGCCGTCGAAAAGTACGTCCGACGGTGTATGATACATCGGGGTAGCGATCGTAGATAGAGAAAAAATAAGGAAAAATAAGCGATTTTGGGTAAAAAATAGCGATTTTTAACGAATTTCGGCACATTTTTGCGAATATCTCGGAAACGGTTAGAGATATCGGCAAAAGCTTGACGCCATTCGATTCCCCGTGCGAAAACGCGTCGGATAGGCTATGCCAGAACGCTCTAGCGTTAAAAAAATTTTTCAAAACTTTAAACGCTCATATCTCGGAAACGGTAAGAGATAGAGACGAGAACTCGACAGATTTGGACTCCTCGTGGGAAGACGCTTCTGATAGGCTATATGGCAGCGCTCTAGCGCAAAATTAATTTTTCAAAACTTTAAACCCGAATATCTCGGGAACGGTTAGAGATATCGGCAAAAGGTTGACGTCATTCGATTCCCCGTGCGAAAACGCGTCGGATAGGCTATGCCAGAACGCTCTAGCGTTAAAAAAATTTTCAAAACTTTAAACGCTCATATCTCCGGAATGGTTGGTGCTAGGAGGACTGGCGCGGTGCCATTCGATTCGCCGCGAAAAGGCGCTTCTTCTGGTGTATAATACGTCGGGGTTATTTCAATTTTGAGACGATTTGTTTTGAATTTTTCCAAAATTTTCGACGAAATTTAAGGAAATTCGACGATATCTTCCGAACCGTAACCGATAGCCGAACGCCGACTTCAGATTCGGAATCGCCGTCGAAAAGTACGTCCGACGGTGTATGATACATCGGGGTAGCGATCGTAGATAGAGAAAAAAATAAGGAAAAATAAGCGATTTTGGGTAAAAAATATCGATTTTTAACGAATTTCGGCACATTTTTGCGAATATCTCGGAAACGGTTAGAGATATCGGCAAAAGCTTGACGCCATTCGATTCCCGCGTCGGATAGGCTATGCCAGAACGCTCTAGCGTTAAAAAAATTTTCAAAACTTTAAACGCTCATATCTCCGGAATGGTTGGTGCTAGGAGGACTGGCGCGGTGCCATTCGATTCGCCGCGAAAAGGCGCTTCTTCTGGTGTATAATACGTCGGGGTTATTTCAATTTTGAGACGATTTGTTTTGAATTTTCCCAAAATTTTCGACGAAATTTAAGGAAATTCGACGATATCTTCCGAACCGTAACCGATAGCCGAACGCCGACTTTAGATTCGGAATCGCCGTCGAAAAGTACATCCGACGGTGTATGATACATCGGGGTAGCGATCGTAGATAGAGAAAAAAATAAGGAAAAATAAGCGATTTTGGGTAAAAAATAGCGATTTTTAACGAATTTCGGCACATTTTTGCGAATATCTCGGAAACGGTTAGAGATATCGGCAAAAGCTTGACGCCATTCGATTCCCCGTGCGAAAACGCGTCGGATAGGCTATGCCAGAACGCTCTAGCGTTAAAAATTTTTTTCAAAACTTTAAACGCTCATATCTCGGAAACGGTAAGAGATAGAGACGAGAACTCGACAGATTTGGACTCCTCGTGGGAAGACGCTTCTGATAGGCTATATGGCAGCGCTCTAGCGCAAAATTAATTTTTCAAAACTTTAAACCCGAATATCTCGGGAACGGTTAGAGATATCGGCAAAAGGTTGACGTCATTCGATTCCCCGTGCGAAAACGCGTCGGATAGGCTATGCCAGAACGCTCTAGCGTTAAAATTTTTTTTTTTAATTTTCCCAAAATTTTCGACGAAATTTAAGGATAATCGACGATATCTTCCGAACCGTAACCGATAGCCGAACGCCGACTTCAGATTCGGAATCGCCGTCGAAAAGTACGTCCGACGGTGTATGATACATCGGGGTAGCGATCGTAGATAGAGAAAAAATAAGGAAAAATAAGCGATTTTGGGTAAAAAATAGCGATTTTTAACGAATTTCGGCACATTTTTGCGAATATCTCGGAAACGGTTAGAGATATCGGCAAAAGCTTGACGCCATTCGATTCCCCGTGCGAAAACGCGTCGGATAGGCTATGCCAGAACGCTCTAGCGTTAAAAAAATTTTTCAAAACTTTAAACGCTCATATCTCGGAAACGGTAAGAGATAGAGACGAGAACTCGACAGATTTGGACTCCTCGTGGGAAGACGCTTCTGATAGGCTATATGGCAGCGCTCTAGCGCAAAATTAATTTTTCAAAACTTTAAACCCGAATATCTCGGGAACGGTTAGAGATATCGGCAAAAGGTTGACGTCATTCGATTCCCCGTGCGAAAACGCGTCGGATAGGCTATGCCAGAACGCTCTAGCGTTAAAAAATTTTTCAAAACTTTAAACGCTCATATCTCCGGAATGGTTGGTGCTAGGAGGACTGGCGCGGTGCCATTCGATTCGCCGCGAAAAGGCGCTTCTTCTGGTGTATAATACGTCGGGGTTATTTCAATTTTGAGACGATTTGTTTTGAATTTTCCCAAAATTTTCGACGAAATTTAAGGAAATTCGACGATATCTTCCGAACCGTAACCGATAGCCGAACGCCGACTTTAGATTCGGAATCGCCGTCGAAAAGTACATCCGACGGTGTATGATACATCGGGGTAGCGATCGTAGATAGAGAAAAAAATAAGGAAAAATAAGCGATTTTGGGTAAAAAATAGCGATTTTTAACGAATTTCGGCACATTTTTGCGAATATCTCGGAAACGGTTAGAGATATCGGCAAAAGCTTGACGCCATTCGATTCCCCGTGCGAAAACGCGTCGGATAGGCTATGCCAGAACGCTCTAGCGTTAAAATTTTTTTTTTTAATTTTCCCAAAATTTTCGACGAAATTTAAGGATAATCGACGATATCTTCCGAACCGTAACCGATAGCCGAACGCCGACTTCAGATTCGGAATCGCCGTCGAAAAGTACGTCCGACGGTGTATGATACATCGGGGTAGCAATCGTAGATAGAGAACAAATAAGGAAAAATAAGCGATTTTGGGTAAAAAATAGCGATTTTTAACGAATTTCGGCACATTTTTGCGAATATCTCGGAAACGGTTAGAGATATCGGCAAAAGGTTGACGTCATTCGATTCCCCGTGCGAAAACGCGTCGGATAGGCTATGCCAGAACGCTCTAGCGTTAAAAAATTTTTCAAAACTTTAAACGCTCATATCTCCGGAATGGTTGGTGCTAGGAGGACTGGCGCGGTGCCATTCGATTCGCCGCGAAAAGGCGCTTCTTCTGGTGTATAATACGTCGGGGTTATTTCAATTTTGAGACGATTTGTTTTGAATTTTCCCAAAATTTTCGACGAAATTTAAGGAAATTCGACGATATCTTCCGAACCGTAACCGATAGCCGAACGCCGACTTTAGATTCGGAATCGCCGTCGAAAAGTACATCCGACGGTGTATGATACATCGGGGTAGCGATCGTAGATAGAGAAAAAAATAAGGAAAAATAAGCGATTTTGGGTAAAAAATAGCGATTTTTAACGAATTTCGGCACATTTTTGCGAATATCTCGGAAACGGTTAGAGATATCGGCAAAAGCTTGACGCCATTCGATTCCCCGTGCGAAAACGCGTCGGATAGGCTATGCCAGAACGCTCTAGCGTTAAAATTTTTTTTTTTAATTTTCCCAAAATTTTCGACGAAATTTAAGGATAATCGACGATATCTTCCGAACCGTAACCGATAGCCGAACGCCGACTTCAGATTCGGAATCGCCGTCGAAAAGTACGTCCGACGGTGTATGATACATCGGGGTAGCAATCGTAGATAGAGAACAAATAAGGAAAAATAAGCGATTTTGGGTAAAAAATAGCGATTTTTAACGAATTTCGGCACATTTTTGCGAATATCTCGGAAACGGTTAGAGATATCGGCAAAAGCTTGACGCCATTCGATTCCCCGTGCGAAAACGCGTCGGATAGGCTATGCCAGAACGCTCTAGCGTTAAAAAAATTTTTCAAAACTTTAAACGCTCATATCTCGGAAACGGTAAGAGATAGAGACGAGAACTCGACAGATTTGGACTCCTCGTGGGAAGACGCTTCTGATAGGCTATATGGCAGCGCTCTAGCGCAAAATTAATTTTTCAAAACTTTAAACCCGAATATCTCGGGAACGGTTAGAGATATCGGCAAAAGGTTGACGTCATTCGATTCCCCGTGCGAAAACGCGTCGGATAGGCTATGCCAGAACGCTCTAGCGTTAAAAAATTTTTCAAAACTTTAAACGCTCATATCTCCGGAATGGTTGGTGCTAGGAGGACTGGCGCGGTGCCATTCGATTCGCCGCGAAAAGGCGCTTCTTCTGGTGTATAATACGTCGGGGTTATTTCAATTTTGAGACGATTTGTTTTGAATTTTCCCAAAATTTTCGACGAAATTTAAGGAAATTCGACGATATCTTCCGAACCGTAACCGATAGCCGAACGCCGACTTCAGATTCGGAATCGCCGTCGAAAAGTACGTCCGACGGTGTATGATACATCGGGGTAGCGATCGTAGATAGAGAAAAAAATAAGGAAAAATAAGCGATTTTGGGTAAAAAATAGCGATTTTTAACGAATTTCGGCACATTTTTGCGAATATCTCGGAAACGGTTAGAGATATCGGCAAAAGCTTGACGCCATTCGATTCCCCGTGCGAAAACGCGTCGGATAGGCTATGCCAGAACGCTCTAGCGTTAAAATTTTTTTTTTTAATTTTCCCAAAATTTTCGACGAAATTTAAGGATATTCGACGATATCTTCCGAACCGTAACCGATAGCCGAACGCCGACTTCAGATTCGGAATCGCCGTCGAAAAGTACGTCCGACGGTGTATGATACATCGGGGTAGCGATCGTAGATAGAGAAAAAATAAGGAAAAATAAGCGATTTTGGGTAAAAAATAGCGATTTTTAACGAATTTCGGCACATTTTTGCGAATATCTCGGAAACGGTTAGAGATATCGGCAAAAGCTTGACGCCATTCGATTCCCCGTGCGAAAACGCGTCGGATAGGCTATGCCAGAACGCTCTAGCGTTAAAAAAATTTTTCAAAACTTTAAACGCTCATATCTCGGAAACGGTAAGAGATAGAGACGAGAACTCGACAGATTTGGACTCCTCGTGGGAAGACGCTTCTGATAGGCTATATGGCAGCGCTCTAGCGCAAAATTAATTTTTCAAAACTTTAAACCCGAATATCTCGGGAACGGTTAGAGATATCGGCAAAAGGTTGACGTCATTCGATTCCCCGTGCGAAAACGCGTCGGATAGGCTATGCCAGAACGCTCTAGCGTTAAAAATTTTTTCAAAGCTTTAAACGCTCATATCTCCGGAATGGTTGGTGCTAGGAGGACTGGCGCGGTGCCATTCGATTCGCCGCGAAAAGGCGCTTCTTCTGGTGTATAATACGTCGGGGTTATTTCAATTTTGAGACGATTTGTTTTGAATTTTCCCAAAATTTTCGACGAAATTTAAGGAAATTCGACGATATCTTCCGAACCGTAACCGATAGCCGAACGCCGACTTCAGATTCGGAATCGCCGTCGAAAAGTACGTCCGACGGTGTATGATACATCGGGGTAGCGATCGTAGATAGAGAAAAAAATAAGGAAAAATAAGCGATTTTGGGTAAAAAATAGCGATTTTTAACGAATTTCGGCACATTTTTGCGAATATCTCGGAAACGGTTAGAGATATCGGCAAAAGCTTGACGCCATTCGATTCCCCGTGCGAAAACGCGTCGGATAGGCTATGCCAGAACGCTCTAGCGTTAAAATTTTTTTTTTTAATTTTCCCAAAATTTTCGACGAAATTTAAGGATATTCGACGATATCTTCCGAACCGTAACCGATAGCCGAACGCCGACTTCAGATTCGGAATCGCCGTCGAAAAGTACGTCCGACGGTGTATGATACATCGGGGTAGCGATCGTAGATAGAGAAAAAATAAGGAAAAATAAGCGATTTTGGGTAAAAAATAGCGATTTTTAACGAATTTCGGCACATTTTTGCGAATATCTCGGAAACGGTTAGAGATATCGGCAAAAGCTTGACGCCATTCGATTCCCCGTGCGAAAACGCGTCGGATAGGCTATGCCAGAACGCTCTAGCGTTAAAAAATTTTTTCAAAACTTTAAACGCTCATATCTCGGAAACGGTAAGAGATAGAGACGAGAACTCGACAGATTTGGACTCCTCGTGGGAAGACGCTTCTGATAGGCTATATGGCAGCGCTCTAGCGCAAAATTAATTTTTCAAAACTTTAAACCCGAATATCTCGGGAACGGTTAGAGATATCGGCAAAAGGTTGACGTCATTCGATTCCCCGTGCGAAAACGCGTCGGATAGGCTATGCCAGAACGCTCTAGCGTTAAAAAATTTTTCAAAACTTTAAACGCTCATATCTCCGGAATGGTTGGTGCTAGGAGGACTGGCGCGGTGCCATTCGATTCGCCGCGAAAAGGCGCTTCTTCTGGTGTATAATACGTCGGGGTTATTTCAATTTTGAGACGATTTGTTTTGAATTTTCCCAAAATTTTCGACGAAATTTAAGGAAATTCGACGATATCTTCCGAACCGTAACCGATAGCCGAACGCCGACTTCAGATTCGGAATCGCCGTCGAAAAGTACGTCCGACGGTGTATGATACATCGGGGTAGCGATCGTAGATAGAGAAAAAAATAAGGAAAAATAAGCGATTTTGGGTAAAAAATAGCGATTTTTAACGAATTTCGGCACATTTTTGCGAATATCTCGGAAACGGTTAGAGATATCGGCAAAAGCTTGACGCCATTCGATTCCCCGTGCGAAAACGCGTCGGATAGGCTATGCCAGAACGCTCTAGCGTTAAAATTTTTTTTTTAATTTTCCCAAAATTTTCGACGAAATTTAAGGATATTCGACGATATCTTCCGAACCGTAACCGATAGCCGAACGCCGACTTCAGATTCGGAATCGCCGTCGAAAAGTACGTCCGACGGTGTATGATACATCGGGGTAGCGATCGTAGATAGAGAAAAAAATAAGGAAAAATAAGCAATTTTGGGTAAAAAATAGCGATTTTTAACGAATTTCGGCACATTTTTGCGAATATCTCGGAAACGGTTAGAGATATCGGCAAAAGCTTGACGCCATTCGATTCCCCGTGCGAAAACGCGTCGGATAGGCTATGCCAGAACGCTCTAGCGTTAAAATTTTTTTTTTTTAATTTTCCCAAAATTTTCGACGAAATTTAAGGATATTCGACGATATCTTCCGAACCGTAACCGATAGCCGAACGCCGACTTCAGATTCGGAATCGCCGTCGAAAAGTACGTCCGAGGGTGTATGATACATCGGGGTAGCGATCGTAGATAGAGAAAAAATAAGGAAAAATAAGCGATTTTGGGTAAAAAATAGCGATTTTTAACGAATTTCGGCACATTTTTGCGAATATCTCGGAAACGGTTAGAGATATCGGCAAAAGCTTGACGCCATTCGATTCCCCGTGCGAAAACGCGTCGGATAGGCTATGCCAGAACGCTCTAGCGTTAAAAAAATTTTTCAAAACTTTAAACGCTCATATCTCGGAAACGGTAAGAGATAGAGACGAGAACTCGACAGATTTGGACTCCTCGTGGGAAGACGCTTCTGATAGGCTATATGGCAGCGCTCTAGCGCAAAATTAATTTTTCAAAACTTTAAACCCGAATATCTCGGGAACGGTTAGAGATATCGGCAAAAGGTTGACGTCATTCGATTCCCCGTGCGAAAACGCGTCGGATAGGCTATGCCAGAACGCTCTAGCGTTAAAAAATTTTTCAAAACTTTAAACGCTCATATCTCCGGAATGGTTGGTGCTAGGAGGACTGGCGCGGTGCCATTCGATTCGCCGCGAAAAGGCGCTTCTTCTGGTGTATAATACGTCGGGGTTATTTCAATTTTGAGACGATTTGTTTTGAATTTTCCCAAAATTTTCGACGAAATTTAAGGAAATTCGACGATATCTTCCGAACCGTAACCGATAGCCGAACGCCGACTTCAGATTCGGAATCGCCGTCGAAAAGTACATCCGACGGTGTATGATACATCGGGGTAGCGATCGTAGATAGAGAAAAAAATAAGGAAAAATAAGCGATTTTGGGTAAAAAATAGCGATTTTTAACGAATTTCGGCACATTTTTGCGAATATCTCGGAAACGGTTAGAGATATCGGCAAAAGCTTGACGCCATTCGATTCCCCGTGCGAAAACGCGTCGGATAGGCTATGCCAGAACGCTCTAGCGTTAAAATTTTTTTTTTTAATTTTCCCAAAATTTTCGACGAAATTTAAGGATATTCGACGATATCTTCCGAACCGTAACCGATAGCCGAACGCCGACTTCAGATTCGGAATCGCCGTCGAAAAGTACGTCCGACGGTGTATGATACATCGGGGTAGCGATCGTAGATAGAGAAAAAATAAGGAAAAATAAGCGATTTTGGGTAAAAAATAGCGATTTTTAACGAATTTCGGCACATTTTTGCGAATATCTCGGAAACGGTTAGAGATATCGGCAAAAGCTTGACGCCATTCGATTCCCCGTGCGAAAACGCGTCGGATAGGCTATGCCAGAACGCTCTAGCGTTAAAAAAATTTTTCAAAACTTTAAACGCTCATATCTCGGAAACGGTAAGAGATAGAGACGAGAACTCGACAGATTTGGACTCCTCGTGGGAAGACGCTTCTGATAGGCTATATGGCAGCGCTGTAGCGCAAAATTAATTTTTCAAAACTTTAAACCCGAATATCTCGGGAACGGTTAGAGATATCGGCAAAAGGTTGACGTCATTCGATTCCCCGTGCGAAAACGCGTCGGATAGGCTATGCCAGAACGCTCTAGCGTTAAAAATTTTTTCAAAACTTTAAACGCTCATATCTCCGGAATGGTTGGTGCTAGGAGGACTGGCGCGGTGCCATTCGATTCGCCGCGAAAAGGCGCTTCTTCTGGTGTATAATACGTCGGGGTTATTTCAATTTTGAGACGATTTGTTTTGAATTTTCCCAAAATTTTCGACGAAATTTAAGGAAATTCGACGATATCTTCCGAACCGTAACCGATAGCCGAACGCCGACTTCAGATTCGGAATCGCCGTCGAAAAGTACGTCCGACGGTGTATGATACATCGGGGTAGCGATTGTAGATAGAGAAAAAAATAAGGAAAAATAAGCGATTTTGGGTAAAAAATAGCGATTTTTAACGAATTTCGGCACATTTTTGCGAATATCTCGGAAACGGTTAGAGATATCGGCAAAAGCTTGACGCCATTCGATTCCCCGTGCGAAAACGCGTCGGATAGGCTATGCCAGAACGCTCTAGCGTTAAAAAAATTTTTTTTTAATTTTCCCAAAATTTTCGACGAAATTTAAGGATATTCGACGATATCTTCCGAACCGTAACCGATAGCCGAACGCCGACTTCAGATTCGGAATCGCCGTCGAAAAGTACGTCCGACGGTGTATGATACATCGGGGTAGCGATCGTAGATAGAGAAAAAATAAGGAAAAATAAGCGATTTTGGGTAAAAAATAGCGATTTTTAACGAATTTCGGCACATTTTTGCGAATATCTCGGAAACGGTTAGAGATATCGGCAAAAGCTTGACGCCATTCGATTCCCCGTGCGAAAACGCGTCGGATAGGCTATGCCAGAACGCTCTAGCGTTAAAAAAATTTTTCAAAACTTTAAACGCTCATATCTCGGAAACGGTAAGAGATAGAGACGAGAACTCGACAGATTTGGACTCCTCGTGGGAAGACGCTTCTGATAGGCTATATGGCAGCGCTCTAGCGCAAAATTAATTTTTCAAAACTTTAAACCCGAATATCTCGGGAACGGTTAAAGATATCGGCAAAAGGTTGACGTCATTCGATTCCCCGTGCGAAAACGCGTCGGATAGGCTATGCCAGAACGCTCTAGCGTTAAAAAATTTTTCAAAACTTTAAACGCTCATATCTCCGGAATGGTTGGTGCTAGGAGGACTGGCGCGGTGCCATTCGATTCGCCGCGAAAAGGCGCTTCTTCTGGTGTATAATACGTCGGGGTTATTTCAATTTTGAGACGATTTGTTTTGAATTTTCCCAAAATTTTCGACGAAATTTAAGGAAATTCGACGATATCTTCCGAACCGTAACCGATAGCCGAACGCCGACTTCAGATTCGGAATCGCCGTCGAAAAGTACATCCGACGGTGTATGATACATCGGGGTAGCGATCGTAGATAGAGAAAAAAATAAGGAAAAATAAGCGATTTTGGGTAAAAAATAGCGATTTTTAACGAATTTCGGCACATTTTTGCGAATATCTCGGAAACGGTTAGAGATATCGGCAAAAGCTTGACGCCATTCGATTCCCCGTGCGAAAACGCGTCGGATAGGCTATGCCAGAACGCTCTAGCGTTAAAATTTTTTTTTTTAATTTTCCCAAAATTTTCGACGAAATTTAAGGATATTCGACGATATCTTCCGAACCGTAACCGATAGCCGAACGCCGACTTCAGATTCGGAATCGCCGTCGAAAAGTACGTCCGACGGTGTATGATACATCGGGGTAGCGATCGTAGATAGAGAAAAAATAAGGAAAAATAAGCGATTTTGGGTAAAAAATAGCGATTTTTAACGAATTTCGGCACATTTTTGCGAATATCTCGGAAACGGTTAGAGATATCGGCAAAAGCTTGACGCCATTCGATTCCCCGTGCGAAAACGCGTCGGATAGGCTATGCCAGAACGCTCTAGCGTTAAAAAAAATTTTCAAAACTTTAAACGCTCATATCTCGGAAATGGTAAGAGATAGAGACGAGAACTCGACGGATTTGGACTCCTCGTGGGAAGACGCTTCTGATAGGCTATATGGCAGCGCTGTAGCGCAAAATTAATTTTTCAAAACTTTAAACCCGAATATCTCGGGAACGGTTAGAGATATCGGCAAAAGGTTGACGTCATTCGATTCCCCGTGCGAAAACGCGTCGGATAGGCTATGCCAGAACGCTCTAGCGTTAAAAAATTTTTCAAAACTTTAAACGCTCATATCTCCGGAATGGTTGGTGCTAGGAGGACTGGCGCGGTGCCATTCGATTCGCCGCGAAAAGGCGCTTCTTCTGGTGTATAATACGTCGGGGTTATTTCAATTTTGAGACGATTTGTTTTGAATTTTCCCAAAATTTTCGACGAAATTTAAGGAAATTCGACGATATCTTCCGAACCGTAACCGATAGCCGAACGCCGACTTCAGATTCGGAATCGCCGTCGAAAAGTACATCCGACGGTGTATGATACATCGGGGTAGCGATCGTAGATAGAGAAAAAAATAAGGAAAAATAAGCGATTTTGGGTAAAAAATAGCGATTTTTAACGAATTTCGGCACATTTTTGCGAATATCTCGGAAACGGTTAGAGATATCGGCAAAAGCTTGACGCCATTCGATTCCCCGTGCGAAAACGCGTCGGATAGGCTATGCCAGAACGCTCTAGCGTTAAAAATTTTTTTTTTAATTTTCCCAAAATTTTCGACGAAATTTAAGGATATTCGACGATATCTTCCGAACCGTAACCGATAGCCGAACGCCGACTTCAGATTCGGAATCGCCGTCGAAAAGTACGTCCGACGGTGTATGATACATCGGGGTAGCGATCGTAGATAGAGAAAAAATAAGGAAAAATAAGCGATTTTGGGTAAAAAATAGCGATTTTTAACGAATTTCGGCACATTTTTGCGAATATCTCGGAAACGGTTAGAGATATCGGCAAAAGCTTGACGCCATTCGATTCCCCGTGCGAAAGCGCGTCGGATAGGCTATGCCAGAACGCTCTAGCGTTAAAAAATTTTTTCAAAACTTTAAACGCTCATATCTCGGAAACGGTAAGAGATAGAGACGAGAACTCGACAGATTTGGACTCCTCGTGGGAAGACGCTTCTGAGAGGCTATATGGCAGCGCTCTAGCGCAAAATTAATTTTTCAAAACTTTAAACCCGAATATCTCGGGAACGGTTAGAGATATCGGCAAAAGGTTGACGTCATTCGATTCCCCGTGCGAAAACGCGTCGGATAGGCTATGCCAGAACGCTCTAGCGTTAAAAAATTTTTCAAAACTTTAAACGCTCATATCTCCGGAATGGTTGGTGCTAGGAGGACTGGCGCGGTGCCATTCGATTCGCCGCGAAAAGGCGCTTCTTCTGGTGTATAATACGTCGGGGTTATTTCAATTTTGAGACGATTTGTTTTGAATTTTCCCAAAATTTTCGACGAAATTTAAGGAAATTCGACGATATCTTCCGAACCGTAACCGATAGCCGAACGCCGACTTCAGATTCGGAATCGCCGTCGAAAAGTACGTCCGACGGTGTATGATACATCGGGGTAGCGATCGTAGATAGAGAAAAAAATAAGGAAAAATAAGCGATTTTGGGTAAAAAATAGCGATTTTTAACGAACTTCGGCACATTTTTGCGAATATCTCGGAAACGGTTAGAGATATCGGCAAAAGCTTGACGCCATTCGATTCCCGCGTCGGATAGGCTATGCCAGAACGCTCTAGCGTTAAAAAAATTTTTCAAAACTTTAAACGCTCATATCTCGGAAACGGTAAGAGATAGAGACGAGAACTCGACAGATTTGGACTCCTCGTGGGAAGACGCTTCTGATAGGCTATATGGCAGCGCTCTAGCGCAAAATTAATTTTTCAAAACTTTAAACCCGAATATCTCGGGAACGGTTAGAGATATCGGCAAAAGGTTGACGTCATTCGATTCCCCGTGCGAAAACGCGTCGGATAGGCTATGCCAGAACGCTCTAGCGTTAAAAAAATTTTCAAAACTTTAAACGCTCATATCTCCGGAATGGTTGGTGCTAGGAGGACTGGCGCGGTGCCATTCGATTCGCCGCGAAAAGGCGCTTCTTCTGGTGTATAATACGTCGGGGTTATTTCAATTTTGAGACGATTTGTTTTGAATTTTCCCAAAATTTTCGACGAAATTTAAGGAAATTCGACGATATCTTCCGAACCGTAACCGATAGCCGAACGCCGACTTCAGATTCGGAATCGCCGTCGAAAAGTACATCCGACGGTGTATGATACATCGGGGTAGCGATCGTAGATAGAGAAAAAAATAAGGAAAAATAAGCGATTTTGGGTAAAAAATAGCGATTTTTAACGAATTTCGGCACATTTTTGCGAATATCTCGGAAACGGTTAGAGATATCGGCAAAAGCTTGACGCCATTCGATTCCCCGTGCGAAAACGCGTCGGATAGGCTATGCCAGAACGCTCTAGCGTTAAAATTTTTTTTTTTAATTTTCCCAAAATTTTCGACGAAATTTAAGGATATTCGACGATATCTTCCGAACCGTAACCGATAGCCGAACGCCGACTTCAGATTCGGAATCGCCGTCGAAAAGTACGTCCGACGGTGTATGATACATCGGGGTAGCGATCGTAGATAGAGAAAAAATAAGGAAAAATAAGCGATTTTGGGTAAAAAATAGCGATTTTTAACGAATTTCGGCACATTTTTGCGAATATCTCGGAAACGGTTAGAGATATCGGCAAAAGCTTGACGCCATTCGATTCCCCGTGCGAAAACGCGTCGGATAGGCTATGCCAGAACGCTCTAGCGTTAAAAAAATTTTTCAAAACTTTAAACGCTCATATCTCGGAAACGGTAAGAGATAGAGACGAGAACTCGACAGATTTGGACTCCTCGTGGGAAGACGCTTCTGATAGGCTATATGGCAGCGCTCTAGCGCAAAATTAATTTTTCAAAACTTTAAACCCGAATATCTCGGGAACGGTTAGAGATATCGGCAAAAGGTTGACGTCATTCGATTCCCCGTGCGAAAACGCGTCGGATAGGCTATGCCAGAACGCTCTAGCGTTAAAAAAATTTTCAAAACTTTAAACGCTCATATCTCCGGAATGGTTGGTGCTAGGAGGACTGGCGCGGTGCCATTCGATTCGCCGCGAAAAGGCGCTTCTTCTGGTGTATAATACGTCGGGGTTATTTCAATTTTGAGACGATTTGTTTTGAATTTTCCCAAAATTTTCGACGAAATTTAAGGAAATTCGACGATATCTTCCGAACCGTAACCGATAGCCGAACGCCGACTTCAGATTCGGAATCGCCGTCGAAAAGTACATCCGACGGTGTATGATACATCGGGGTAGCGATCGTAGATAGAGAAAAAAATAAGGAAAAATAAGCGATTTTGGGTAAAAAATAGCGATTTTTAACGAATTTCGGCACATTTTTGCGAATATCTCGGAAACGGTTAGAGATATCGGCAAAAGCTTGACGCCATTCGATTCCCCGTGCGAAAACGCGTCGGATAGGCTATGCCAGAACGCTCTAGCGTTAAAATTTTTTTTTTTAATTTTCCCAAAATTTTCGACGAAATTTAAGGATATTCGACGATATCTTCCGAACCGTAACCGATAGCCGAACGCCGACTTCAGATTCGGAATCGCCGTCGAAAAGTACGTCCGACGGTGTATGATACATCGGGGTAGCGATCGTAGATAGAGAAAAAATAAGGAAAAATAAGCGATTTTGGGTAAAAAATAGCGATTTTTAACGAATTTCGGCACATTTTTGCGAATATCTCGGAAACGGTTAGAGATATCGGCAAAAGCTTGACGCCATTCGATTCCCCGTGCGAAAACGCGTCGGATAGGCTATGCCAGAACGCTCTAGCGTTAAAAAATTTTTTCAAAACTTTAAACGCTCATATCTCGGAAACGGTAAGAGATAGAGACGAGAACTCGACAGATTTGGACTCCTCGTGGGAAGACGCTTCTGATAGGCTATATGGCAGCGCTCTAGCGCAAAATTAATTTTTCAAAACTTTAAACCCGAATATCTCGGGAACGGTTAGAGATATCGGCAAAAGGTTGACGTCATTCGATTCCCCGTGCGAAAACGCGTCGGATAGGCTATGCCAGAACGCTCTAGCGTTAAAAAAATTTTCAAAACTTTAAACGCTCATATCTCCGGAATGGTTGGTGCTAGGAGGACTGGCGCGGTGCCATTCGATTCGCCGCGAAAAGGCGCTTCTTCTGGTGTATAATACGTCGGGGTTATTTCAATTTTGAGACGATTTGTTTTGAATTTTCCCAAAATTTTCGACGAAATTTAAGGAAATTCGACGATATCTTCCGAACCGTAACCGATAGCCGAACGCCGACTTCAGATTCGGAATCGCCGTCGAAAAGTACATCCGACGGTGTATAATACATCGGGGTAGCGATCGTAGATAGAGAAAAAAATAAGGAAAAATAAGCGATTTTGGGTAAAAAATAGCGATTTTTAACGAATTTCGGCACATTTTTGCGAATATCTCGGAAACGGTTAGAGATATCGGCAAAAGCTTGACGCCATTCGATTCCCCGTGCGAAAACGCGTCGGATAGGCTATGCCAGAACGCTCTAGCGTTAAAATTTTTTTTTTTAATTTTCCCAAAATTTTCGACGAAATTTAAGGATATTCGACGATATCTTCCGAACCGTAACCGATAGCCGAACGCCGACTTCAGATTCGGAATCGCCGTCGAAAAGTACGTCCGACGGTGTATGATACATCGGGGTAGCGATCGTAGATAGAGAAAAAATAAGGAAAAATAAGCGATTTTGGGTAAAAAATAGCGATTTTTAACGAATTTCGGCACATTTTTGCGAATATCTCGGAAACGGTTAGAGATATCGGCAAAAGCTTGACGCCATTCGATTCCCCGTGCGAAAACGCGTCGGATAGGCTATGCCAGAACGCTCTAGCGTTAAAAAAATTTTTCAAAACTTTAAACGCTCATATCTCGGAAACGGTAAGAGATAGAGACGAGAACTCGACAGATTTGGACTCCTCGTGGGAAGACGCTTCTGATAGGCTATATGGCAGCGCTCTAGCGCAAAATTAATTTTTCAAAACTTTAAACCCGAATATCTCGGGAACGGTTAGAGATATCGGCAAAAGGTTGACGTCATTCGATTCCCCGTGCGAAAACGCGTCGGATAGGCTATGCCAGAACGCTCTAGCGTTAAAAAATTTTTCAAAACTTTAAACGCTCATATCTCCGGAATGGTTGGTGCTAGGAGGACTGGCGCGGTGCCATTCGATTCGCCGCGAAAAGGCGCTTCTTCTGGTGTATAATACGTCGGGGTTATTTCAATTTTGAGACGATTTGTTTTGAATTTTCCCAAAATTTTCGACGAAATTTAAGGAAATTCGACGATATCTTCCGAACCGTAACCGATAGCCGAACGCCGACTTCAGATTCGGAATCGCCGTCGAAAAGTACGTCCGACGGTGTATGATACATCGGGGTAGCGATCGTAGATAGAGAAAAAAATAAGGAAAAATAAGCGATTTTGGGTAAAAAATAGCGATTTTTAACGAACTTCGGCACATTTTTGCGAATATCTCGGAAACGGTTAGAGATATCGGCAAAAGCTTGACGCCATTCGATTCCCGCGTCGGATAGGCTATGCCAGAACGCTCTAGCGTTAAAAAAATTTTTCAAAACTTTAAACGCTCATATCTCGGAAACGGTAAGAGATAGAGACGAGAACTCGACAGATTTGGACTCCTCGTGGGAAGACGCTTCTGATAGGCTATATGGCAGCGCTCTAGCGCAAAATTAATTTTTCAAAACTTTAAACCCGAATATCTCGGGAACGGTTAGAGATATCGGCAAAAGGTTGACGTCATTCGATTCCCCGTGCGAAAACGCGTCGGATAGGCTATGCCAGAACGCTCTAGCGTTAAAAAAATTTTCAAAACTTTAAACGCTCATATCTCCGGAATGGTTGGTGCTAGGAGGACTGGCGCGGTGCCATTCGATTCGCCGCGAAAAGGCGCTTCTTCTGGTGTATAATACGTCGGGGTTATTTCAATTTTGAGACGATTTGTTTTGAATTTTCCCAAAATTTTCGACGAAATTTAAGGAAATTCGACGATATCTTCCGAACCGTAACCGATAGCCGAACGCCGACTTCAGATTCGGAATCGCCGTCGAAAAGTACATCCGACGGTGTATGATACATCGGGGTAGCGATCGTAGATAGAGAAAAAAATAAGGAAAAATAAGCGATTTTGGGTAAAAAATAGCGATTTTTAACGAATTTCGGCACATTTTTGCGAATATCTCGGAAACGGTTAGAGATATCGGCAAAAGCTTGACGCCATTCGATTCCCCGTGCGAAAACGCGTCGGATAGGCTATGCCAGAACGCTCTAGCGTTAAAATTTTTTTTTTTAATTTTCCCAAAATTTTCGACGAAATTTAAGGATATTCGACGATATCTTCCGAACCGTAACCGATAGCCGAACGCCGACTTCAGATTCGGAATCGCCGTCGAAAAGTACGTCCGACGGTGTATGATACATCGGGGTAGCGATCGTAGATAGAGAAAAAATAAGGAAAAATAAGCGATTTTGGGTAAAAAATAGCGATTTTTAACGAATTTCGGCACATTTTTGCGAATATCTCGGAAACGGTTAGAGATATCGGCAAAAGCTTGACGCCATTCGATTCCCCGTGCGAAAACGCGTCGGATAGGCTATGCCAGAACGCTCTAGCGTTAAAAAAATTTTTCAAAACTTTAAACGCTCATATCTCGGAAACGGTAAGAGATAGAGACGAGAACTCGACAGATTTGGACTCCTCGTGGGAAGACGCTTCTGATAGGCTATATGGCAGCGCTCTAGCGCAAAATTAATTTTTCAAAACTTTAAACCCGAATATCTCGGGAACGGTTAGAGATATCGGCAAAAGGTTGACGTCATTCGATTCCCCGTGCGAAAACGCGTCGGATAGGCTATGCCAGAACGCTCTAGCGTTAAAAAAATTTTCAAAACTTTAAACGCTCATATCTCCGGAATGGTTGGTGCTAGGAGGACTGGCGCGGTGCCATTCGATTCGCCGCGAAAAGGCGCTTCTTCTGGTGTATAATACGTCGGGGTTATTTCAATTTTGAGACGATTTGTTTTGAATTTTCCCAAAATTTTCGACGAAATTTAAGGAAATTCGACGATATCTTCCGAACCGTAACCGATAGCCGAACGCCGACTTCAGATTCGGAATCGCCGTCGAAAAGTACATCCGACGGTGTATGATACATCGGGGTAGCGATCGTAGATAGAGAAAAAAATAAGGAAAAATAAGCGATTTTGGGTAAAAAATAGCGATTTTTAACGAATTTCGGCACATTTTTGCGAATATCTCGGAAACGGTTAGAGATATCGGCAAAAGCTTGACGCCATTCGATTCCCCGTGCGAAAACGCGTCGGATAGGCTATGCCAGAACGCTCTAGCGTTAAAATTTTTTTTTTTAATTTTCCCAAAATTTTCGACGAAATTTAAGGATATTCGACGATATCTTCCGAACCGTAACCGATAGCCGAACGCCGACTTCAGATTCGGAATCGCCGTCGAAAAGTACGTCCGACGGTGTATGATACATCGGGGTAGCGATCGTAGATAGAGAAAAAATAAGGAAAAATAAGCGATTTTGGGTAAAAAATAGCGATTTTTAACGAATTTCGGCACATTTTTGCGAATATCTCGGAAACGGTTAGAGATATCGGCAAAAGCTTGACGCCATTCGATTCCCCGTGCGAAAACGCGTCGGATAGGCTATGCCAGAACGCTCTAGCGTTAAAAAATTTTTTCAAAACTTTAAACGCTCATATCTCGGAAACGGTAAGAGATAGAGACGAGAACTCGACAGATTTGGACTCCTCGTGGGAAGACGCTTCTGATAGGCTATATGGCAGCGCTCTAGCGCAAAATTAATTTTTCAAAACTTTAAACCCGAATATCTCGGGAACGGTTAGAGATATCGGCAAAAGGTTGACGTCATTCGATTCCCCGTGCGAAAACGCGTCGGATAGGCTATGCCAGAACGCTCTAGCGTTAAAAAATTTTTCAAAACTTTAAACGCTCATATCTCCGGAATGGTTGGTGCTAGGAGGACTGGCGCGGTGCCATTCGATTCGCCGCGAAAAGGCGCTTCTTCTGGTGTATAATACGTCGGGGTTATTTCAATTTTGAGACGATTTGTTTTGAATTTTCCCAAAATTTTCGACGAAATTTAAGGAAATTCGACGATATCTTCCGAACCGTAACCGATAGCCGAACGCCGACTTCAGATTCGGAATCGCCGTCGAAAAGTACGTCCGACGGTGTATGATACATCGGGGTAGCGATCGTAGATAGAGAAAAAAATAAGGAAAAATAAGCGATTTTGGGTAAAAAATAGCGATTTTTAACGAATTTCGGCACATTTTTGCGAATATCTCGGAAACGGTTAGAGATATCGGCAAAAGCTTGACGCCATTCGATTCCCCGTGCGAAAACGCGTCGGATAGGCTATGCCAGAACGCTCTAGCGTTAAAAAATTTTTTTTTAATTTTCCCAAAATTTTCGACGAAATTTAAGGATATTCGACGATATCTTCCGAACCGTAACCGATAGCCGAACGCCGACTTCAGATTCGGAATCGCCGTCGAAAAGTACGTCCGACGGTGTATGATACATCGGGGTAGCGATCGTAGATAGAGAAAAAAATAAGGAAAAATAAGCGATTTTGGGTAAAAAATAGCGATTTTTAACGAATTTCGGCACATTTTTGCGAATATCTCGGAAACGGTTAGAGATATCGGCAAAAGCTTGACGCCATTCGATTCCCCGTGCGAAAACGCGTCGGATAGGCTATGCCAGAACGCTCTAGCGTTAAAAAATTTTTTTTTAATTTTCCCAAAATTTTCGACGAAATTTAAGGATATTCGACGATATCTTCCGAACCGTAACCGATAGCCGAACGCCGACTTCAGATTCGGAATCGCCGTCGAAAAGTACGTCCGACGGTGTATGATACATCGGGGTAGCGATCGTAGATAGAGAAAAAATAAGGAAAAATAAGCGATTTTGGGTAAAAAATAGCGATTTTTAACGAATTTCGGCACATTTTTGCGAATATCTCGGAAACGGTTAGAGATATCGGCAAAAGCTTGACGCCATTCGATTCCCCGTGCGAAAACGCGTCGGATAGGCTATGCCAGAACGCTCTAGCGTTAAAAAAATTTTTCAAAACTTTAAACGCTCATATCTCGGAAACGGTAAGAGATAGAGACGAGAACTCGACAGATTTGGACTCCTCGTGGGAAGACGCTTCTGATAGGCTATATGGCAGCGCTCTAGCGCAAAATTAATTTTTCAAAACTTTAAACCCGAATATCTCGGGAACGGTTAGAGATATCGGCAAAAGGTTGACGTCATTCGATTCCCCGTGCGAAAACGCGTCGGATAGGCTATGCCAGAACGCTCTAGCGTTAAAAAATTTTTCAAAACTTTAAACGCTCATATCTCCGGAATGGTTGGTGCTAGGAGGACTGGCGCGGTGCCATTCGATTCGCCGCGAAAAGGCGCTTCTTCTGGTGTATAATACGTCGGGGTTATTTCAATTTTGAGACGATTTGTTTTGAATTTTCCCAAAATTTTCGACGAAATTTAAGGAAATTCGACGATATCTTCCGAACCGTAACCGATAGCCGAACGCCGACTTCAGATTCGGAATCGCCGTCGAAAAGTACGTCCGACGGTGTATGATACATCGGGGTAGCGATCGTAGATAGAGAAAAAAATAAGGAAAAATAAGCGATTTTGGGTAAAAAATAGCGATTTTTAACGAATTTCGGCACATTTTTGCGAATATCTCGGAAACGGTTAGAGATATCGGCAAAAGCTTGACGCCATTCGATTCCCCGTGCGAAAACGCGTCGGATAGGCTATGCCAGAACGCTCTAGCGTTAAAAAATTTTTTTTTAATTTTCCCAAAATTTTCGACGAAATTTAAGGATATTCGACGATATCTTCCGAACCGTAACCGATAGCCGAACGCCGACTTCAGATTCGGAATCGCCGTCGAAAAGTACGTCCGACGGTGTATGATACATCGGGGTAGCGATCGTAGATAGAGAAAAAAATAAGGAAAAATAAGCGATTTTGGGTAAAAAATAGCGATTTTTAACGAATTTCGGCACATTTTTGCGAATATCTCGGAAACGGTTAGAGATATCGGCAAAAGCTTGACGCCATTCGATTCCCCGTGCGAAAACGCGTCGGATAGGCTATGCCAGAACGCTCTAGCGTTAAAAAATTTTTTTTTAATTTTCCCAAAATTTTCGACGAAATTTAAGGATATTCGACGATATCTTCCGAACCGTAACCGATAGCCGAACGCCGACTTCAGATTCGGAATCGCCGTCGAAAAGTACGTCCGACGGTGTATGATACATCGGGGTAGCGATCGTAGATAGAGAAAAAATAAGGAAAAATAAGCGATTTTGGGTAAAAAATAGCGATTTTTAACGAATTTCGGCACATTTTTGCGAATATCTCGGAAACGGTTAGAGATATCGGCAAAAGCTTGACGCCATTCGATTCCCCGTGCGAAAACGCGTCGGATAGGCTATGCCAGAACGCTCTAGCGTTAAAAAAATTTTTCAAAACTTTAAACGCTCATATCTCGGAAACGGTAAGAGATAGAGACGAGAACTCGACAGATTTGGACTCCTCGTGGGAAGACGCTTCTGATAGGCTATATGGCAGCGCTCTAGCGCAAAATTAATTTTTCAAAACTTTAAACCCGAATATCTCGGGAACGGTTAGAGATATCGGCAAAAGGTTGACGTCATTCGATTCCCCGTGCGAAAACGCGTCGGATAGGCTATGCCAGAACGCTCTAGCGTTAAAAAATTTTTCAAAACTTTAAACGCTCATATCTCCGGAATGGTTGGTGCTAGGAGGACTGGCGCGGTGCCATTCGATTCGCCGCGAAAAGGCGCTTCTTCTGGTGTATAATACGTCGGGGTTATTTCAATTTTGAGACGATTTGTTTTGAATTTTCCCAAAATTTTCGACGAAATTTAAGGAAATTCGACGATATCTTCCGAACCGTAACCGATAGCCGAACGCCGACTTCAGATTCGGAATCGCCGTCGAAAAGTACGTCCGACGGTGTATGATACATCGGGGTAGCGATCGTAGATAGAGAAAAAAATAAGGAAAAATAAGCGATTTTGGGTAAAAAATAGCGATTTTTAACGAATTTCGGCACATTTTTGCGAATATCTCGGAAACGGTTAGAGATATCGGCAAAAGCTTGACGCCATTCAATTCCCCGTGCGAAAACGCGTCGGATAGGCTATGCCAGAACGCTCTAGCGTTAAAATTTTTTTTTTAATATTCCCAAAATTTTCGACGAAATTTAAGGATATTCGACGATATCTTCCGAACCGTAACCGATAGCCGAACGCCGACTTCAGATTCGGAATCGCCGTCGAAAAGTACGTCCGACGGTGTATGATACATCGGGGTAGCGATCGTAGATAGAGAAAAAATAAGGAAAAATAAGCGATTTTGGGTAAAAAATAGCGATTTTTAACGAATTTCGGCACATTTTTGCGAATATCTCGGAAACGGTTAGAGATATCGGCAAAAGCTTGACGCCATTCGATTCCCCGTGCGAAAACGCGTCGGATAGGCTATGCCAGAACGCTCTAGCGTTAAAAAATTTTTTCAAAACTTTAAACGCTCATATCTCGGAAACGGTAAGAGATAGAGACGAGAACTCGACAGATTTGGACTCCTCGTGGGAAGACGCTTCTGATAGGCTATATGGCAGCGCTCTAGCGCAAAATTAATTTTTCAAAACTTTAAACCCGAATATCTCGGGAACGGTTAGAGATATCGGCAAAAGGTTGACGTCATTCGATTCCCCGTGCGAAAACGCGTCGGATAGGCTATGCCAGAACGCTCTAGCGTTAAAAATTTTTTCAAAGCTTTAAACGCTCATATCTCCGGAATGGTTGGTGCTAGGAGGACTGGCGCGGTGCCATTCGATTCGCCGCGAAAAGGCGCTTCTTCTGGTGTATAATACGTCGGGGTTATTTCAATTTTGAGACGATTTGTTTTGAATTTTCCCAAAATTTTCGACGAAATTTAAGGAAATTCGACGATATCTTCCGAACCGTAACCGATAGCCGAACGCCGACTTCAGATTCGGAATCGCCGTCGAAAAGTACGTCCGACGGTGTATGATACATCGGGGTAGCGATCGTAGATAGAGAAAAAAATAAGGAAAAATAAGCGATTTTGGGTAAAAAATAGCGATTTTTAACGAATTTCGGCACATTTTTGCGAATATCTCGGAAACGGTTAGAGATATCGGCAAAAGCTTGACGCCATTCAATTCCCCGTGCGAAAACGCGTCGGATAGGCTATGCCAGAACGCTCTAGCGTTAAAAAATTTTTCAAAACTTTAAACGCTCATATCTCCGGAATGGTTGGTGCTAGGAGGACTGGCGCGGTGCCATTCGATTCGCCGCGAAAAGGCGCTTCTTCTGGTGTATAATACGTCGGGGTTATTTCAATTTTGAGACGATTTGTTTTGAATTTTCCCAAAATTTTCGACGAAATTTAAGGAAATTCGACGATATCTTCCGAACCGTAACCGATAGCCGAACGCCGACTTCAGATTCGGAATCGCCGTCGAAAAGTACGTCCGACGGTGTATGATACATCGGGGTAGCGATCGTAGATAGAGAAAAAAATAAGGAAAAATAAGCGATTTTGGGTAAAAAATAGCGATTTTTAACGAATTTCGGCACATTTTTGCGAATATCTCGGAAACGGTTAGAGATATCGGCAAAAGCTTGACGCCATTCAATTCCCCGTGCGAAAACGCGTCGGATAGGCTATGCCAGAACGCTCTAGCGTTAAAATTTCTTTTTTAATATTCCCAAAATTTTCGACGAAATTTAAGGATATTCGACGATATCTTCCGAACCGTAACCGATAGCCGAACGCCGACTTCAGATTCGGAATCGCCGTCGAAAAGTACGTCCGACGGTGTATGATACATCGGGGTAGCGATCGTAGATAGAGAAAAAATAAGGAAAAATAAGCGATTTTGGGTAAAAAATAGCGATTTTTAACGAATTTCGGCACATTTTTGCGAATATCTCGGAAACGGTTAGAGATATCGGCAAAAGCTTGACGCCATTCGATTCCCCGTGCGAAAACGCGTCGGATAGGCTATGCCAGAACGCTCTAGCGTTAAAAAATTTTTTCAAAACTTTAAACGCTCATATCTCGGAAACGGTAAGAGATAGAGACGAGAACTCGACAGATTTGGACTCCTCGTGGGAAGACGCTTCTGATAGGCTATATGGCAGCGCTCTAGCGCAAAATTAATTTTTCAAAACTTTAAACCCGAATATCTCGGGAACGGTTAGAGATATCGGCAAAAGGTTGACGTCATTCGATTCCCCGTGCGAAAACGCGTCGGATAGGCTATGCCAGAACGCTCTAGCGTTAAAAATTTTTTCAAAGCTTTAAACGCTCATATCTCCGGAATGGTTGGTGCTAGGAGGACTGGCGCGGTGCCATTCGATTCGCCGCGAAAAGGCGCTTCTTCTGGTGTATAATACGTCGGGGTTATTTCAATTTTGAGACGATTTGTTTTGAATTTTCCCAAAATTTTCGACGAAATTTAAGGAAATTCGACGATATCTTCCGAACCGTAACCGATAGCCGAACGCCGACTTCAGATTCGGAATCGCCGTCGAAAAGTACGTCCGACGGTGTATGATACATCGGGGTAGCGATCGTAGATAGAGAAAAAAATAAGGAAAAATAAGCGATTTTGGGTAAAAAATAGCGATTTTTAACGAATTTCGGCACATTTTTGCGAATATCTCGGAAACGGTTAGAGATATCGGCAAAAGCTTGACGCCATTCAATTCCCCGTGCGAAAACGCGTCGGATAGGCTATGCCAGAACGCTCTAGCGTTAAAAAATTTTTCAAAACTTTAAACGCTCATATCTCCGGAATGGTTGGTGCTAGGAGGACTGGCGCGGTGCCATTCGATTCGCCGCGAAAAGGCGCTTCTTCTGGTGTATAATACGTCGGGGTTATTTCAATTTTGAGACGATTTGTTTTGAATTTTCCCAAAATTTTCGACGAAATTTAAGGAAATTCGACGATATCTTCCGAACCGTAACCGATAGCCGAACGCCGACTTCAGATTCGGAATCGCCGTCGAAAAGTACGTCCGACGGTGTATGATACATCGGGGTAGCGATCGTAGATAGAGAAAAAAATAAGGAAAAATAAGCGATTTTGGGTAAAAAATAGCGATTTTTAACGAATTTCGGCACATTTTTGCGAATATCTCGGAAACGGTTAGAGATATCGGCAAAAGCTTGACGCCATTCAATTCCCCGTGCGAAAACGCGTCGGATAGGCTATGCCAGAACGCTCTAGCGTTAAAATTTCTTTTTTAATATTCCCAAAATTTTCGACGAAATTTAAGGATATTCGACGATATCTTCCGAACCGTAACCGATAGCCGAACGCCGACTTCAGATTCGGAATCGCCGTCGAAAAGTACGTCCGACGGTGTATGATACATCGGGGTAGCGATCGTAGATAGAGAAAAAATAAGGAAAAATAAGCGATTTTGGGTAAAAAATAGCGATTTTTAACGAATTTCGGCACATTTTTGCGAATATCTCGGAAACGGTTAGAGATATCGGCAAAAGCTTGACGCCATTCGATTCCCCGTGCGAAAACGCGTCGGATAGGCTATGCCAGAACGCTCTAGCGTTAAAAAATTTTTTCAAAACTTTAAACGCTCATATCTCGGAAACGGTAAGAGATAGAGACGAGAACTCGACAGATTTGGACTCCTCGTGGGAAGACGCTTCTGATAGGCTATATGGCAGCGCTCTAGCGCAAAATTAATTTTTCAAAACTTTAAACCCGAATATCTCGGGAACGGTTAGAGATATCGGCAAAAGGTTGACGTCATTCGATTCCCCGTGCGAAAACGCGTCGGATAGGCTATGCCAGAACGCTCTAGCGTTAAAAATTTTTTCAAAGCTTTAAACGCTCATATCTCCGGAATGGTTGGTGCTAGGAGGACTGGCGCGGTGCCATTCGATTCGCCGCGAAAAGGCGCTTCTTCTGGTGTATAATACGTCGGGGTTATTTCAATTTTGAGACGATTTGTTTTGAATTTTCCCAAAATTTTCGACGAAATTTAAGGAAATTCGACGATATCTTCCGAACCGTAACCGATAGCCGAACGCCGACTTCAGATTCGGAATCGCCGTCGAAAAGTACGTCCGACGGTGTATGATACATCGGGGTAGCGATCGTAGATAGAGAAAAAAATAAGGAAAAATAAGCGATTTTGGGTAAAAAATAGCGATTTTTAACGAATTTCGGCACATTTTTGCGAATATCTCGGAAACGGTTAGAGATATCGGCAAAAGCTTGACGCCATTCAATTCCCCGTGCGAAAACGCGTCGGATAGGCTATGCCAGAACGCTCTAGCGTTAAAATTTTTTTTTTAATTTTCCCAAAATTTTCGACGAAATTTAAGGATATTCGACGATATCTTCCGAACCGTAACCGATAGCCGAACGCCGACTTCAGATTCGGAATCGCCGTCGAAAAGTACGTCCGACGGTGTATGATACATCGGGGTAGCGATCGTAGATAGAGAAAAAATAAGGAAAAATAAGCGATTTTGGGTAAAAAATAGCGATTTTTAACGAATTTCGGCACATTTTTGCGAATATCTCGGAAACGGTTAGAGATATCGGCAAAAGCTTGACGCCATTCGATTCCCCGTGCGAAAACGCGTCGGATAGGCTATGCCAGAACGCTCTAGCGTTAAAAAATTTTTTCAAAACTTTAAACGCTCATATCTCGGAAACGGTAAGAGATAGAGACGAGAACTCGACAGATTTGGACTCCTCGTGGGAAGACGCTTCTGATAGGCTATATGGCAGCGCTCTAGCGCAAAATTAATTTTTCAAAACTTTAAACCCGAATATCTCGGGAACGGTTAGAGATATCGGCAAAAGGTTGACGTCATTCGATTCCCCGTGCGAAAACGCGTCGGATAGGCTATGCCAGAACGCTCTAGCGTTAAAAATTT
The DNA here is from genome assembly GCA_949128085.1 of Cetonia aurata. NCBI lineage: Eukaryota > Metazoa > Arthropoda > Insecta > Coleoptera > Scarabaeidae > Cetonia > Cetonia aurata. The sequence goes on along the minus strand of OX421882.1, from coordinate 9,907,106 downwards.
TTTCAAAGCTTTAAACGCTCATATCTCCGGAATGGTTGGTGCTAGGAGGACTGGCGCGGTGCCATTCGATTCGCCGCGAAAAGGCGCTTCTTCTGGTGTATAATACGTCGGGGTTATTTCAATTTTGAGACGATTAGTTTTGAATTTTCCCAAAATTTTCGACGAAATTTAAGGAAATTCGACGATATCTTCCGAACCGTAACCGATAGCCGAACGCCGACTTCAGATTCGGAATTGCCGTCGAAAAGTACGTCCGACGGTGTATGATACATCGGGGTAGCGATCGTAGATAGAGAAAAAAATAAGGAAAAATAAGCGATTTTGGGTAAAAAATAGCGATTTTTAACGAATTTCGGCACATTTTTGCGAATATCTCGGAAACGGTTAGAGATATCGGCAAAAGCTTGACGCCATTCGATTCCCCGTGCGAAAACGCGTCGGATAGGCTATGCCAGAACGCTCTAGCGTTAAAATTTTTTTTTTTAATTTTCCCAAAATTTTCGACGAAATTTAAGGATATTCGACGATATCTTCCGAACCGTAACCGATAGCCGAACGCCGACTTCAGATTCGGAATCGCCGTCGAAAAGTACGTCCGACGGTGTATGATACATCGGGGTAGCGATCGTAGATAGAGAAAAAATAAGGAAAAATAAGCGATTTTGGGTAAAAAATAGCGATTTTTAACGAATTTCGGCACATTTTTGCGAATATCTCGGAAACGGTTAGAGATATCGGCAAAAGCTTGACGCCATTCGATTCCCCGTGCGAAAACGCGTCGGATAGGCTATGCCAGAACGCTCTAGCGTTAAAAAATTTTTTCAAAACTTTAAACGCTCATATCTCGGAAACGGTAAGAGATAGAGACGAGAACTCGACAGATTTGGACTCCTCGTGGGAAGACGCTTCTGATAGGCTATATGGCAGCGCTCTAGCGCAAAATTAATTTTTCAAAACTTTAAACCCGAATATCTCGGGAACGGTTAGAGATATCGGCAAAAGGTTGACGTCATTCGATTCCCCGTGCGAAAACGCGTCGGATAGGCTATGCCAGAACGCTCTAACGTTAAAAAATTTTTCAAAACTTTAAACGCTCATATCTCCGGAATGGTTGGTGCTAGGAGGACTGGCGCGGTGCCATTCGATTCGCCGCGAAAAGGCGCTTCTTCTGGTGTATAATACGTCGGGGTTATTTCAATTTTGAGACGATTTGTTTTGAATTTTCCCAAAATTTTCGACGAAATTTAAGGAAATTCGACGATATCTTCCGAACCGTAACCGATAGCCGAACGCCGACTTCAGATTCGGAATCGCCGTCGAAAAGTACGTCCGACGGTGTATGATACATCGGGGTAGCGATCGTAGATAGAGAAAAAAATAAGGAAAAATAAGCGATTTTGGGTAAAAAATAGCGATTTTTAACGAATTTCGGCACATTTTTGCGAATATCTCGGAAACGGTTAGAGATATCGGCAAAAGCTTGACGCCATTCGATTCCCCGTGCGAAAACGCGTCGGATAGGCTATGCCAGAACGCTCTAGCGTTAAAATTTTTTTTTTAATTTTCCCAAAATTTTCGACGAAATTTAAGGATATTCGACGATATCTTCCGAACCGTAACCGATAGCCGAACGCCGACTTCAGATTCGGAATCGCCGTCGAAAAGTACGTCCGACGGTGTATGATACATCGGGGTAGCGATCGTAGATAGAGAAAAAATAAGGAAAAATAAGCGATTTTGGGTAAAAAATAGCGATTTTTAACGAATTTCGGCACATTTTTGCGAATATCTCGGAAACGGTTAGAGATATCGGCAAAAGCTTGACGCCATTCGATTCCCCGTGCGAAAACGCGTCGGATAGGCTATGCCAGAACGCTCTAGCGTTAAAAAATTTTTTCAAAACTTTAAACGCTCATATCTCGGAAACGGTAAGAGATAGAGACGAGAACTCGACAGATTTGGACTCCTCGTGGGAAGACGCTTCTGATAGGCTATATGGCAGCGCTCTAGCGCAAAATTAATTTTGCAAAACTTTAAACCCGAATATCTCGGGAACGGTTAGAGATATCGGCAAAAGGTTGACGTCATTCGATTCCCCGTGCGAAAACGCGTCGGATAGGCTATGCCAGAACGCTCTAGCGTTAAAAATTTTTTCAAAACTTTAAACGCTCATATCTCCGGAATGGTTGGTGCTAGGAGGACTGGCGCGGTGCCATTCGATTCGCCGCGAAAAGGCGCTTCTTCTGGTGTATAATACGTCGGGGTTATTTCAATTTTGAGACGATTTGTTTTGAATTTTCCCAAAATTTTCGACGAAATTTAAGGAAATTCGACGATATCTTCCGAACCGTAACCGATAGCCGAACGCCGACTTCAGATTCGGAATCGCCGTCGAAAAGTACGTCCGACGGTGTATGATACATCGGGGTAGCGATCGTAGATAGAGAAAAAAATAAGGAAAAATAAGCGATTTTGGGTAAAAAATAGCGATTTTTAACGAATTTCGGCACATTTTTGCGAATATCTCGGAAACGGTTAGAGATATCGGCAAAAGCTTGACGCCATTCGATTCCCCGTGCGAAAACGCGTCGGATAGGCTATGCCAGAACGCTCTAGCGTTAAAAAAATTTTTCAAAACTTTAAACGCTCATATCTCGGAAACGGTAAGAGATAGAGACGAGAACTCGACAGATTTGGACTCCTCGTGGGAAGACGCTTCTGATAGGCTATATGGCAGCGCTCTAGCGCAAAATTAATTTTTCAAAACTTTAAACGCGAATATCTCGGGAACGGTTAGAGATATCGGCAAAAGGTTGACGTCATTCGATTCCCCGTGCGAAAACGCGTCGGATAGGCTATGCCAGAACGCTCTAGCGTTAAAAAATTTTTCAAAACTTTAAACGCTCATATCTCCGGAATGGTTGGTGCTAGGAGGACTGGCGCGGTGCCATTCGATTCGCCGCGAAAAGGCGCTTCTTCTGGTGTATAATACGTCGGGGTTATTTCAATTTTGAGACGATTTGTTTTGAATTTCCCCAAAATTTTCGACGAAATTTAAGGAAATTCGACGATATCTTCCGAACCGTAACCGATAGCCGAACGCCGACTTCAGATTCGGAATCGCCGTCGAAACGTACGTCCGACGGTGTATGATACATCGGGGTAGCGATCGTAGATAGAGAAAAAATAAGGAAAAATAAGCGATTTTGGGTAAAAAATAGCGATTTTTAACGAATTTCGGCACATTTTTGCGAATATCTCGGCAACGGTTAGAGATATCGGCAAAAGCTTGACGCCATTCGATTCCCCGTGCGAAAACGCGTCGGATAGGCTATGCCAGAACGCTCTAGCGTTAAAAAATTTTTTCAAAACTTTAAACGCTCATATCTCGGAAACGGTAAGAGATAGAGACGAGAACTCGACAGATTTGGACTCCTCGTGGGAAGACGCTTCTGATAGGCTATATGGCAGCGCTCTAGCGCAAAATTAATTTTTCAAAACTTTAAACCCGAATATCTCGGGAACGGTTAGAGATATCGGCAAAAGGTTGACGTCATTCGATTCCCCGTGCGAAAACGCGTCGGATAGGCTATGCCAGAACGCTCTAGCGTTAAAAAATTTTTCAAAACTTTAAACGCTCATATCTCCGGAATGGTTGGTGCTAGGAGGACTGGCGCGGTGCCATTCGATTCGCCGCGAAAAGGCGCTTCTTCTGGTGTATAATACGTCGGGGTTATTTCAATTTTGAGACGATTTGTTTTGAATTTTCCCAAAATTTTCGACGAAATTTAAGGAAATTCGACGATATCTTCCGAACCGTAACCGATAGCCGAACGCCGACTTCAGATTCGGAATCGCCGTCGAAAAGTACGTCCGACGGTGTATGATACATCGGGGTAGCGATCGTAGATAGAGAAAAAAATAAGGAAAAATAAGCGATTTTGGGTAAAAAATAGCGATTTTTAACGAATTTCGGCACATTTTTGCGAATATCTCGGAAACGGTTAGAGGTATCGGCAAAAGCTTGACGCCATTCGATTCCCCGTGCGAAAACGCGTCGGATAGGCTATGCCAGAACGCTCTAGCGTTAAAAATTTTTTTTTTAATTTTCCCAAAATTTTCGACGACATTTAAGGATATTCGACGATATCTTCCGAACCGTAACCGATAGCCGAACGCCGACTTCAGATTCGGAATCGCCGTCGAAAAGTACGTCCGACGGTGTATGATACATCGGGGTAGCGATCGTAGATAGAGAAAAAATAAGGAAAAATAAGCGATTTTGGGTAAAAAATAGCGATTTTTAACGAATTTCGGCACATTTTTGCGAATATCTCGGAAACGGTTAGAGATATCGGCAAAAGCTTGACGCCATTCGATTCCCCGTGCGAAAACGCGTCGGATAGGCTATGCCAGAACGCTCTAGGGTTAAAAAAATTTTTCAAAACTTTAAACGCTCATATCTCGGAAACGGTAAGAGATAGAGACGAGAACTCGACAGATTTGGACTCCTCGTGGGAAGACGCTTCTGATAGGCTATATGGCAGCGCTCTAGCGCAAAATTAATTTTTCAAAACTTTAAACCCGAATATCTCGGGAACGGTTAGAGATATCGGCAAAAGGTTGACGTCATTCGATTCCCCGTGCGAAAACGCGTCGGATAGGCCATGCCAGAACGCTCTAGCGTTAAAAAATTTTTCAAAACTTTAAACGCTCATATCTCCGGAATGGTTGGTGCTAGGAGGACTGGCGCGGTGCCATTCGATTCGCCGCGAAAAGGCGCTTCTTCTGGTGTATAATACGTCGGGGTTATTTCAATTTTGAGACGATTTGTTTTGAATTTTCCCAAAATTTTCGACGAAATTTAAGGAAATTCGACGATATCTTCCGAACCGTAACCGATAGCCGAACGCCGACTTCAGATTCGGAATCGCCGTCGAAAAGTACGTCCGACGGTGTATGATACATCGGGGTAGCGATCGTAGATAGAGAAAAAAATAAGGAAAAATAAGCGATTTTGGGTAAAAAATAGCGATTTTTAACGAATTTCGGCACATTTTTGCGAATATCTCGGAAACGGTTAGAGATATCGGCAAAAGCTTGACGCCATTCGATTCCCCGTGCGAAAACGCGTCGGATAGGCTATGCCAGAACGCTCCAGCGTTAAAAATTTTTTTTTTAATTTTCCCAAAATTTTCGACGAAATTTAAGGATATTCGACGATATCTTCCGAACCGTAACCGATAGCCGAACGCCGACTTCAGATTCGGAATCGCCGTCGAAAAGTACGTCCGACGGTGTATGATACATCGGGGTAGCGATCGTAGATAGAGAAAAAATAAGGAAAAATAAGCGATTTTCGGTAAAAAATAGCGATTTTTAACGAATTTCGGCACATTTTTGCGAATATCTCGGAAACGGTTAGAGATATCGGCAAAAGCTTGACGCCATTCGATTCCCCGTGCGAAAACGCGTCGGATAGGCTATGCCAGAACGCTCTAGGGTTAAAATTTTTTTTCAAAACTTTAAACGCTCATATCTCGGAAACGGTAAGAGATAGAGACGAGAACTCGACAGATTTGGACTCCTCGTGGGAAGACGCTTCTGATAGGCTATATGGCAGCGCTCTAGCGCAAAATTAATTTTTCAAAACTTTAAACCCGAATATCTCGGGAACGGTTAGAGATATCGGCAAAAGGTTGACGTCATTCGATTCCCCGTGCGAAAACGCGTCGGATAGGCTATGCCAGAACGCTCTAGCGTTAAAAAAATTTTCAAAACTTTAAACGCTCATATCTCCGGAATGGTTGGTGCTAGGAGGACTGGCGCGGTGCCATTCGATTCGCCGCGAAAAGGCGCTTCTTCTGGTGTATAATACGTCGGGGTTATTTCAATTTTGAGACGATTTGTTTTGAATTTTCCCAAAATTTTCGACGAAATTTAAGGAAATTCGACGATATCTTCCGAACCGTAACCGATAGCCGAACGCCGACTTCAGATTCGGAATCGCCGTCGAAAAGTACGTCCGACGGTGTATGATACATCGGGGTAGCGATCGTAGATAGAGAAAAAAATAAGGAAAAATAAGCGATTTTGGGTAAAAAATAGCGATTTTTAACGAATTTCGGCACATTTTTGCGAATATCTCGGAAACGGTTAGAGATATCGTCAAAAGCTTGACGCCATTCGATTCCCCGTGCGAAAACGCGTCGGATAGGCTATGCCAGAACGCTCTAGCGTTAAAAAAATTTTTTTTAATTTTCCCAAAATTTTCGACGAAATTTAAGGATATTCGACGATATCTTCCGAACCGTAACCGATAGCCGAACGCCGACTTCAGATTCGGAATCGCCGTCGAAAAGTACGTCCGACGGTGTATGATACATCGGGGTAGCGATCGTAGATAGAGAAAAAATAAGGAAAAATAAGCGATTTTGGGTAAAAAATAGCGATTTTTAACGAATTTCGGCACATTTTTGCGAATATCTCGGAAACGGTTAGAGATATCGGCAAAAGCTTGACGCCATTCGATTCCCCGTGCGAAAACGCGTCGGATAGGCTATGCCAGAACGCTCTAGCGTTAAAAAAAATTTTCAAAACTTTAAACGCTCATATCTCGGAAACGGTAAGAGATAGAGACGAGAACTCGACAGATTTGGACTCCTCGTGGGAAGACGCTTCCGATAGGCTATATGGCAGCGCTCTAGCGCAAAATTAATTTTTCAAAACTTTAAACCCGAATATCTCGGGAACGGTTAGAGATATCGGCAAAAGGTTGACGTCATATGATTCCCCGTGCGAAAACGCGTCGGATAGGCTATGCCAGAACGCTCAAATTTTTCAAAACTTTAAACGCTCATATCTCCGGAATGGTTGGTGCTAGGAGGACTGGCGCGGTGCCATTCGATTCGCCGCGAAAAGGCGCTTCTTCTGGTGTATAATACGTCGGGGTTATTTCAATTTTGAGACGATTTGTTTTGAATTTTCCCAAAATTTTCGACGAAATTTAAGGAAATTCGACGATATCTTCCGAACCGTAACCGATAGCCGAACGCCGACTTCAGATTCGGAATCGCCGTCGAAAAGTACGTCCGACGGTGTATGATACATCGGGGTAGCGATCGTAGATAGAGAAAAAAATAAGGAAAAATAAGCGATTTTGGGTAAAAAATAGCGATTTTTAACGAATTTCGGCACATTTTTGCGAATATCTCGGAAACGGTTAGAGATATCGGCAAAAGCTTGACGCCATTCGATTCCCCGTGCGAAAACGCGTCGGATAGGCTATGCCAGAACGCTCTAGCGTTAAAAATTTTTTTTTTAATTTTCCCAAAATTTTCGACGAAATTTAAGGATATTAGGGTTAAAGGTCTTGTATTGTGACAGCAAAAGCGCAACATCAGCCTGTTTCCACGCGCGGTATTTTTGATTGACAGCTGACGGACTCGTACAATCAGCGCCACCACACAATCGCAAGATGGAACCGCACGTAAGATATAAATATATATGCTCAACCTAAACGTAAGGAGTCTAAGGAGTAACAAACTAGTAACAGTCGTCATAGAATTACTTTTATTTTCTTGTCGGGAGCAAAGAATAATTTTATTTCTCGGCGTATTTTCTATTACATTACAGTTTACTAGAGTTCAGAAGACGCACATGCGGGTTACAACTGTTTACTTTGCTGAGATCGTGCCTGTGTAGTTTTTCCATAAGAAAATGAAATATTTGCCATGTACTCGCCATTTTTTCAACACAGATTGAGAGTTGAGAAGAATGAAAGAAATTGTCATTTTTATAAGTTTGAAGATATATATGTAAAGAATTAATTTGAATTAAGAATTTATCAAGGGTAATTTAAAAGTATATTTATATTTAAACAATGCTTCAATTGCAAATATCGCAATTACAATTAGAGAATTGATTGTCAATTGCATTATTAATACATTTATTATGCGTTTTGAGATACATACAGTGACGACGCGTGGATTGGAACAAATTCATTTAAAATTCAGGGGTTTGTTTTTTAGAAAAACGCTCGGACTGTCAATTTTTATGTTTGGTTGCAAGTTTTTTTACGGTAAATTCATGTATACAGTGTGGCCCAAAAAAAAATTTAAACCACGAACTATATTTTCGCAAACGAAAACACCTATTTTTTATTTCACTTTTGAATTCTACATTGAATTTTAAGAATGTTTCATGTACCATGCCCTATACCTAAACCCAACAGGTCTCGAGAAATTTGCAATTGATTTTTTAAAATTTGTGAGGACGCGTGAGTTGAAACAAATTGATTTAAAATTCGTTCGGACACGTTGATTTTTACTTCAGGCTGAGATTTTTTTTCATGGTACATTCATGTATACAGTGCCGGCCAAAAATAAGTTATGACTACTAACTAATTTTTTTTAAATGAAAATGCCAGTTCTTTTATTTCTTTTTTGAACTCTGCATCCAATTCCAAGTATCTTTCTTGTGCTATACCTAAATTCATTATCGAGGAATTTACGATGGATTTCTTTCATAATTAGGGAGGATGCGGCAATTTATAAAAATCATTTAAAACTCAAAGGTTGTTTTTCTTGTAAATTTATTTAAAACAAAAACAGAACAAATCAAATTAAATGTTCAAATTGTTGACCATTAACTTCCTGACAATAGGCAAGTCGATATTCAATTTCTTGTAACACTTCAGTTAAAGTTTGTGGCTGAATTTGTTGTATTTCGACTCTAATTCTATTCTTCAGTTCTTCGATATTTTCTGGTTTATGGAGGTATACTTTGGATTTTAGATAAAACCCTATAGATAAAAATCTAATGGGGTTAGGTCTGGAGACCTAGCCGGCCATTCGATATAACCTCTCCTTCCGATCCATCTGTTTGGGAAAATATTATGTAGATAATCTCGTACTGTTCGCGAATAGTGTGGGGGCATCCTATTGGAACCATATCGAATCTGCCGGTATATTTGGGTTCTCACAATTCTTTAATATATATATATCATCAAATCCCCATTTACCAATTGGTGTAGGGTGTGTCACATTTCACATTATTTACATTGTATTCTTATTCAATAAAACTATTTATATACAAATTCTGCCCACTTCTTTTTATCCTTCGCCAGCGCTTTTGCTTCCTTCCATGTCATCCCCCTCTTCTGCAATATCTCTCCGATTACTCCATCCCATGTTTGTCTTGGTCTTCCTCTTTTTTTCTTTTTTTGTACTTTGGATTCCCATACTTGTTTCACTGGTCTCGTGTCTTTCATTCGCTGCAAGTGTCCCCACCAGCTCAATTGTCTTCTCTCGATATATTCCAGGGTCGCTTCTATTTCTAGGTCTTCTCTTATAGTTACATTACGTATTTTATCTTTCTTTGTAACACCTCTTGCTCTTCTAAGATACTTCATTTCGATCGCCTGTATTTTGCTCTTCTGTTTTCTGGTCATTACCCATGATTCGCATCCGAAGGTAAGTATTGGTCGAAATATGGTTTTGAACACGTTTATTTTTGTCTTTTTGGATATTTCTTTTTTGTTTATGAAAGCTGTGTTCATCAGATAATAGAGTTTAAGGGTATTTTGTATTCTACTATTTATTTCAGTATCTTGTCCACCTTCTTCATCTATTTCTACCCCCAGGTACCTAAAGTGTTTCACCTGCTCGATTTTTTCACCGTTAATTTGTATATTCACTATTTTCTCCGTTTTTCCAATTACCATCACTTTTTCTTTAATAATTAATTTAAACTTGGTATTATGGAATTTTGCAGTAGATTTAAATAATTTTCAGAATTAAGTGTTCCCTCAATAAAAAACGGTCCAATAATTGAGGTATCCGCAATTCCGGCCCACACATTTACTTTTTGAGGGAATTGTGTGTGACTTTGCATACTCCAGTGTGGATTTTCTGGTGCCCAATAGCGACAATTTTGCGTGTTTATCGAACCATTCAAACAAAATGTTGCTTCGTCGGTAAAAACTATCTTACTTAAAAATTGCGGGTTGGCATTGCACCTACCCATCATTATTTCGCAAAATTCTAATGTGTGGTTGAGATCAACTTCAATAAGTTTCTGAACTAAATGTATTTTGTAGGGGTGCCATTTGTGCTTGTGTAAGTATTTTAGAACAGAAGATTTACAGACTGACTAGTCTACAGCTACTTGTCGAGTTGCTTTTTGCGGGTATTCTTTTAAATCGAGCAAAATATTCAATTGTGTGTCCTGGGGAACTGAAAGATGGTCGGTTTTATAATTATCTCTTACGTGACCCAAGTCTCTAAACTTTTTTTCTATCTTACTAACCACCGATCGTGTAATAGGCCTCTCCGGGTATTTATTATTAAATAATTCCCAAACTTGAGCTTGTGTTCGGATTCTGTCGCCATATCCTACCATCATCAAAATTTCTATTCGTTGCTTCTCAGTTAAACGAGCCATTCTTTCAAACTTTATAACTGCACTTGACAATTACTTACATGAACTGTCACACGTTGACAAGTGACAAGTCAATTATCGAAAATACCAGAATTAAAAAAACAAAATAAGTACAAAATCGAATATTTTGTTTGATACAAAAAGAAATCCCCAGAAATATGGTCTTAATTAATTCAATCATGAATTTCTCGATAACTGTTGAGTTTAGGTATAGGAGATGGTACAGGAAACATACTTAGAATTCGATGCAGAATTCAAAAAGGATATAAAAGATAAGTGTTTCCATTTGAAAAAATGTAGTTGGTGGTCGTAACTTGTTTTTGGGCCACACTGTATATATACATTTTCCGTAAAAAAATACCCTGCTAAAAACAAAAATCGACGTATCCCAGCGTTTTTCAAAAAAAAACAAACCCCTGAATTTTAAATGAATTTGTTCCAACCCACGCGTCCTCACTGTATATCTGGTTAATTTCCTTCCCACAATTTTGTCACACTCAAAATACGTAGAAATATCCGTTGTTACGTCGAACTTTTTATGTTGGCAAATTCTAATCGCACCCCTACTAACCAACAGCAGAAAAATTAAGAAACTTCAAGGCGATTAAATACTGTTGTATAAAACATCAAAGGAGGGATTTATGCACGGTTAACTCGCTTCATTCAGTTGCTTGTATATCAAAATAAACATCAGTCAGAAACCAAATAAAATACGATTCACCCACGTTTGGAATATATTAAAACTAGATGTTGTTTCTTTTTCTTTCATTGGCGAGTGATGTTTTTGTCACGAATAATTTGCTCGCGGATGAGTAAAATAGGATTCTCTTGTATTTTTAGCATAATATAATAATAACAAGAACTACCGACCGGATATAGTCAGGGAATGAAAAATTAAATGGGTAATCGGTGTGTTAAATCAAACTAACCAATTTTTCACAAGGACCCCGATATTTCGTTAAATTTTGTAATACCAAAGTCAAAGAGTCATAATAATAAACGACAAGATAGTTAGCCGTGAATCAAAACATGAATATATAAAATAGTTACAATAATATAAATACAGAAGGGTATGGCCATAAGACAAAAATTGCAAAAATTATGGATGTAAAATATTGTAGTAAATACTACTTAATTGATGTGTATCATGTTTAAATTAGTGGAGTTTTAACAATTATTGAGATGTATCTACCATTTCAAAAAATGATTGTTTTCTTTTTGTTATCGGTAATGCCATCATAATTAAAGTTATGTCTTTGGTTTTGGACATGGAAAGATCAGGCTCAAAAGAAGATGTGAGCATTCCTCTGTTTTTTTTTTTTTTCATTGGCGCCTACAGGATCGAAGCCTATGCGCCTTTGATGAGGGCCACAAACAAATATACATTATATTTCAAAACAGTATTATATCATTTATATATGAGAAATGCCATAAAAAGATGACAGTATTTCTAGCATAAAACTGGGACACTCATTTCACATCTCGGGGCCTATCGAGATGACTAACATAAAGACACACATTAATTCGGCCACGGTAAATGGGATGACCCACACAGGTAAAACCGAAAGCATACTCTACATCTTTGCTATATTTTAATTTCCATGTTATATAGGGCGTCTATTGTAAGATCATATATCTTTCTGTTATTAGTAACCAGTAGCGTAATGATACTTGTTGGTAAAGGTATATTCTCTAGTATTAAATTCACAATAAAGTTATTAATTGCATTTACGTGTTGCTAGCATCCGAAGAATATATGATTTAAGTCCGCAGAGTCATTACCACAACTACGTGTTGAGGATTCTATCATTTTCATTCTGGCCAAGTGAAAAGGAACTTGGCCGTGCCCGAATTTAAGTCTGGAAATAGTAGAACGATAGAACCTTGAAACGTTGGAGTTAGTGTGCCAAGATTTACAATTGACGTTTGGATGGATGTCAGCATACTGGGTTATATGCGATGAATTGCTATCTTTCCAGTGTATATCTCATTTTAAATTCAGTAGCTGATGTTTTGCGATCAATAATAGTTCGTCAATACAAAGTACAGGTTTATATAGCTCTCCCTTTGTTCTACCCAACTTAGCTAATTTGTCCACTTCTTCATTCGATTTGATACTTGCATGGCTTTTCACGCAGTATATTTCTGTTTGCACTGCTTTTGATCTTAATTCCATTAAAAGAGTGATAATGTCTAGTATAACATTACTCTGTTTCTTAGCGAAGTCTGATCAATACTATATCCTTGGTAGTCACTGCAAGGAATGCAGTGGCACCACGACCTTCGGACTGATAGTGGCAGTTTTATCTTTAGCCTTGGTAAAAGTACTATCGACGGTTATACCTTGAAATTTGTATAATTGTGAAGAATTTGAAATGTTGTGTAACTCGCGTTAAACCTTCTATATATAATGACTTTGTTTACAGTTCAATAATAAAACATAGTGAACAAAAACAGATTGTATGTAATTGAAAAAAGGGGGCAGTTCAGACGAGGAGAACAGAAATACTGCTGCCTGTTGTTTTCACTAAACCCTTAAATAACAAAAATATAAGAAGTTAAAAAGCACGTATGTTTAAATTAAAGTATGTGTTATAAACTAAAAACCGGAAATTATTAAATTCATAATATTAATAAGATGTTTGCCCAAATAGATGTTTATATAAAGCACACCTGAGCTCGAATGTCCTCTGTCTTTAAGTTCAGGCGGTATATAATTGTAATAAACATGAATTGTATAAGTAAAAGGCAGAGTTATTAAATTTTTATTTCTTTTATCAAAAACGGACGGAGCACAATTTTCAATTGTTTTCTGAAAACATTTTTGAAAGGATAGATGATTTTAAATTTTAAATGAGCGGAGTTATATAGCTACATGGCTACGATATCTGAAGGTATTGTCCATTGTTAACCCCGGATCTTTAACCTGCGTGAAAAATTCCCGCGACCACAATATTTATATGAGCCCTAATTGCCTCTGCCTCTATCCCTACCGAAAGGGTAAGAGTGGACTCCTGAGGGACTCTTCTAGCAACAAACAATGGAGACGAATTTGCATCAGGCAAACGAACAATTTGAGATTGAACATACATTATTTAAAATGTGTCGGGGGTTCCATTGTTGGAAAAATCTGAAAAAGTTTCTCCAAATTTTTGTTTAACGACCTCTCATTGCTGATATGTGTGACTCTATTCTTTGTAGCTATAACAGTATTAAATTTCTAATTTAATGGATGATTAGAATAATGGCTGATGAATCTTTGTTTGACAATCTCATACCAAACCTTCCGTTCTAACTTCCATTCATTTCTAAGAATGTTGACGTTTGTTTTTTCGACGTCTGAAGACACGGTTAACGTTGCCCTGCGACTCAATCAACTGTCACTTACAATTTATTGGTGAATTGGGGTCATGTTAGATTGGTACCAAAAACCATCGCCTAGCAGATTCACCAACTATCACTAAATCACAAATAACATTTCAGATTGCGACGTGACGATAAGACCCTTATATCGTTTCTTTCCTTTTCTTTTTTCTTTTTGCCAGTGAAAAGAGGGGGCTGAGGCAGGGTTCGTCTTTTCGTTTTATACTCGACGGCGGTTATCCAATTTTATTAGTTTGTCGGAAATTGTTACTCAAACACATAAATAATAAAACGAGTTTGTTTTATCCCTTAAAAGCCCGTCGTCGTCTACTCGACGTGTTTTATACTTGACTGAAATTGGGGGGTCTTAGGGAGAAAATCGGCTCGTAGCTCCGATGGGAAGATGCGTCTATCCGCTTCGACGGCGGCGTACGTGCCATGCCTTTCCTGGATGATATGTAGGCGGAGCAATCGCCGTCAGCACAGCACACCTCGACGAAACCGCCATCAAAAGAAAAAAAGATTTTAAAACGCTCCTAATTCCACTGTCTGCCTGTCGGTAGTCTGTTTTACGCTCTCAGGGATAAGTAGCGGTCGTATAATAGATAAGTTGTTATTTTGACGCGCGTACCAGGCGATGGTATGGTGCGAGGAGAGCGCATTTTATGTCTTCTCGAATATAGTGCCCGGAGTGAGTCGTTCCGCGGCGTTATTGAGGCGGTCGTCTGTTAAAGCAAAGGTCCGCACCAAAAAATTCAATCGGGATGTGTCACAGCATCCAACGACCGACACACAAAATGAAGTACGTGGTACGTACTTGAATGTACAATGGCGTGATATTAAATTTAAGTTTCGGTAGTAAATTTTTGGACGTAAAACTGCCAGGCCACCTATTTGAGCATGCATTAGAGCGCTCTGAAGGTACGAAAGGGATTTCCTAAACCATGTATCTAACTGGTAAATTCTTACAAACAAGATGGGTACCGTGATAGTGTATATGATAATGTATTGCTACGAAACTAGTAGACAATATTTCTTAATTTAATTATATATCTCAAAATTTAAATACATGTTTAATTCAATTAAATACCAGGCAAAGTCATCTGTGATACCCTTTAACAAATTCACTTATAAATCAGACCTCAATTTGCATGTGGCTCTGACTGTAAATTTCCCCCCTTTTGATTGATTTTGCCCTCCTACTAACGAAAAGGATGATTCTGCCCCCTATAAATACTTTAAATACTCATTCATATTTGTTGAAATTGTACTGTGATTATTCTGTTATGTGATGCATTTCTACCTTTTCATCAAATAAAAATCAATTTCTTGAGAATTATAAATTTTATTCGAACCAGTGCAACGTTAACGAAAATGTTACAAAATGTTTTAACATATGATCTCAGGCGAGTAGCTTCATATACTATATAAAACAAATTATAACAAATATTTCATTTATCTTTATTCAAGATAAAATCCAATTCTTATCCTTGGATCCCGACCTGATGGACGAATATGTGGATTTGATGTAAATTTTACTGTAATTAATAGTCCTTATAATTAAAACTTACTATAAAATGTTTGTTGTATTTATGTTAGTTAAATGTGAGATTAGAATTATAGCTATTGGGCGCTCTTATGAAGTTTGAATGAAATGGGTTGGGGTTCCTTGTTTTATCTATTCTGATATGGCTCATTTTAGTCATTTTTCTTTTTTATGTTTGCTTGAGGTGATTTTTAAATATTTTATTGCCAATATCCGCGGGGTATTTTGAATTTTGACATAACAAATTTTGGGATAAATTTATCAATTTTAAACGTTAATTTTAGGATCTAGAGATTTAATAATTGCGATAAAGTAATTGAACGTATCTTTTAAGGAATTTCCTTACCTGGGAATTCTTATAGTTTTCTGTTAATAAATAACACTTCTTTATTGGTAAAATTACTCCTTTATTTAGTAAATCTACTTAACAAGTCACGCATATGACAATAATATACACATAGATAATTATTGCCATGATAACAATTGTTTTAATAAAACATGTAAATCAGGAGTAACATTCCCCCGACGATCTGAGATTAACTGAAGAAAATAACTGTAAAGGTATATGAGGTATTACATAAATTTGCTCTAATTTGAACTTTAGGTTTCTAATATCATTAGATACAGGAAATTCCATTTAGACAAAATGTAATTTTGTTATGTATCTTTCTTCTCGAGCACCTGTATGAGGTGGTCCAACTGGTAGATGAAGTTAAACATTTGTATAGTGTTCAAGTATCATGAAATTGATATATCGACAAACACTGCTTTTCTTGGTGCTTATTATGATACGTCAAAAAAATCATGGTATAATGAAAGTTATAAACTGAAGGAAATCTTCAAAATATTGAAGGCAATTACTTTACAAATCGTAGCTATTAATCTTTTTTAATACCTTATACAGAGATTTTCCTTCTCCATTATAGCGTAATCTAACAGTTAATATTTCACGCGTTTGGAAAAGTGCGGCAAAGTATCAGAAGTCAAGGATATTGGATAACTTTGAATAGTAAAGTTAGAGACAGTCGTCAGTTTTATTGTGCACAACACCCATTACCGATAAAATATTGAGACTTCTATCTATAATAAGTTACGTCGTTGGCGCCCGTATTTCTACCTATCTGGCATATTTCATTTTTATCTTTCGTACCTATCACTTTTTGGAGCGAAGGAGAATATTGTGTGATGGAAATAAAATACTCGGATATCGCACTCGTAAAGACTAGAGTACTACATTAACTCCCACTAGGATTATGTATAAGCGTACTCTATATAAATGTTAGATGTAATAGCATGGAACAGGAAATATCTTCCATTTAGATAGGGTAATGGCATTATCGAGTACTTTTCATTCACTTTTGGGTAGTAAAATATTACGATGTTAGAGATATCGGCAAAAGCTTGACGCCATTCGATTCCCCGTGCGAAAACGCGTCGGATAGGCTATGCCAGAACGCTCTAGCGTTAAAAATTTTTTTCAAAACTTTAAACGCTCATATCTCGGAAACGGTAAGAGATAGAGACGAGAACTCGACAGATTTGGACTCCTCGTGGGAAGACGCTTCTGATAGGCTATATGGCAGCGCTCTAGCGCAAAATTAATTTTTCAAAACTTTAAACCCGAATATCTCGGGAACGGTTAGAGATATCGGCAAAAGGTTGACGTCATTCGATTCCCCGTGCGAAAGCGCGTCGGATAGGCTATGCCAGAACGCTCTAGCGTTAAAAATTTTTTCAAAACTTTAAACGCTCATATCTCCGGAATGGTTGGTGCTAGGAGGACTGGCGCGGTGCCATTCGATTCGCCGCGAAAAGGCGCTTCTTCTGGTGTATAATACGTCGGGGTTATTTCAATTTTGAGACGATTTGTTTTGAATTTTCCCAAAATTTTCGACGAAATTTAAGGAAATTCGACGATATCTTCCGAACCGTAACCGATAGCCGAACGCCGACTTCAGATTCGGAATCGCCGTCGAAAAGTACGTCCGACGGTGTATGATACGTCGGGGTAGCGATCGTAGATAGAGAAAAAAATAAGGAAAAATAAGCGATTTTGGGTAAAAAATAGCGATTTTTAACGAATTTCGGCACATTTTTGCGAATATCTCGGAAACGGTTAGAGATATCGGCAAAAGCTTGACGCCATTCGATTCCCCGTGCGAAAACGCGTCGGATAGGCTATGCCAGAACGCTCTAGCGTTAAAAAATTTTTTCAAAACTTTAAACGCTCATATCTCGGAAACGGTAAGAGATAGAGACGAGAACTCGACAGATTTGGACTCCTCGTGGGAAGACGCTTCTGATATGCTATATGGCAGCGCTCTAGCGCAAAATTAATTTTTCAAAACTTTAAACCCGAATATCTCGGGAACGGTTAGAGATATCGGCAAAAGGTTGACGTCATTCGATTCCCCGTGCGAAAACGCGTCGGATAGGCTATGCCAGAACGCTCTAGCGTTAAAAATTTTTTCAAAACTTTAAACGCTCATATCTCCGGAATGGTTGGTGCTAGGAGGACTGGCGCGGTGCCATTCGATTCGCCGCGAAAAGGCGCTTCTTCTGGTGTATAATACGTCGGGGTTATTTCAATTTTGAGACGATTTGTTTTGAATTTTCCCAAAATTTTCGACGAAATTTAAGGAAATTCGACGATATCTTCCGAACCGTAACCGATAGCCGAACGCCGACTTCAGATTCGGAAGCGCCGTCGAAAAGTACGTCCGACGGTGTATGATACATCGGGGTAGCGATCGTAGATAGAGAAAAAAATAAGGAAAAATAAGCGATTTTGGGTAAAAAATAGCGATTTTTAACGAATTTCGGCACATTTTTGCGAATATCTCGGAAACGGTTAGAGATATCGGCAAAAGCTTGACGCCATTCGATTCCCCGTGCGAAAACGCGTCGGATAGGCTATGCCAGAACGCTCTAGCGTTAAAATTTTTTTTTTTAATTTTCCCAAAATTTTCGACGAAATTTAAGGATATTCGACGATATCTTCCGAACCGTAACCGATAGCCGAACGCCGACTTCAGATTCGGAAGCGCCGTCGAAAAGTACGTCCGACGGTGTATGATACATCGGGGTAGCGATCGTAGATAGAGAAAAAAATAAGGAAAAATAAGCGATTTTGGGTAAAAAATAGCGATTTTTAACGAATTTCGGCACATTTTTGCGAATATCTCGGAAACGGTTAGAGATATCGGCAAAAGCTTGACGCCATTCGATTCCCCGTGCGAAAACGCGTCGGATAGGCTATGCCAGAACGCTCTAGCGTTAAAAAATTTTTTCAAAACTTTAAACGCTCATATCTCGGAAACGGTAAGAGATAGAGACGAGAACTCGACAGATTTGGACTCCTCGTGGGAAGACGCTTCTGATAGGCTATATGGCAGCGCTCTAGCGCAAAATTAATTTTTCAAAACTTTAAACCCGAATATCTCGGGAACGGTTAGAGATATCGGCAAAAGGTTGACGTCATTCGATTCCCCGTGCGAAAACGCGTCGGATAGGCTATGCCAGAACGCTCTAGCGTTAAAAATTTTTTCAAAACTTTAAACGCTCATATCTCCGAAATGGTTGGTGCTAGGAGGACTGGCGCGGTGCCATTCGATTCGCCGCGAAAAGGCGCTTCTTTTGGTGTATAATACGTCGGGGTTATTTCAATTTTGAGACGATTTGTTTTGAATTTTCCCAAAATTTTCGACGAAATTTAAGGAAATTCGACGATATCTTCCGAACCGTAACCGATAGCCGAACGCCGACTTCAGATTCGGAATCGCCGTCGAAAAGTACGTCCGACGGTGTATGATACATCGGGGTAGCGATCGTAGATAGAGAAAAAAATAAGGAAAAATAAGCGATTTTGGGTAAAAAATAGCGATTTTTAACGAATTTCGGCACATTTTTGCGAATATCTCGGAAACGGTTAGAGATATCGGCAAAAGCTTGACGCCATTCGATTCCCCGTGCGAAAACGCGTCGGATAGGCTATGCCAGAACGCTCTAGCGTTAAAAAAATTTTTCAAAACTTTAAACGCTCATATCTCGGAAACGGTAAGAGATAGAGACGAGAACTCGACAGATTTGAACTCCTCGTGGGAAGACGCTTCTGATAGGCTATATGGCAGCGCTCTAGCGCAAAATTAATTTTTCAAAACTTTAAACCCGAATATCTCGGGAACGGTTAGAGATATCGGCAAAAGGTTGACGTCATTCGATTCCCCGTGCGAAAACACGTCGGATAGGCTATGCCAGAACGCTCTAGCGTTAAAAAATTTTTCAAAACTTTAAACGCTCATATCTCCGGAATGGTTGGTGCTAGGAGGACTGGCGCGGTGCCATTCGATTCGCCGCGAAAAGGCGCTTCTTCTGGTGTATAATACGTCGGGGTTATTTCAATTTTGAGACGATTTGTTTTGAATTTTCCCAAAATTTTCGACGAAATTTAAGGAAATTCGACGATATCTTCCGAACCGTAACCGATAGCCGAACGCCGACTTCAGATTCGGAATCGCCGTCGAAAAGTACGTCCGACAGTGTATGATACATCGGGGTAGCGATCGTAGATAGAGAAAAAAATAAGGAAAAATAAACGATTTTGGGTAAAAAATAGCGATTTTTAACGAATTTCGGCACATTTTTGCGAATATCTCGGAAACGGTTAGAGATATCGGCAAAAGCTTGACGCCATTCGATTCCCCGTGCGAAAACGCTTCGGATAGGCTATGCCAGAACGCTCCAGCAGCGTTAAAAATTTTTTTTTTAATTTTCCCAAAATTTTCGACGAAATTTAAGGATATTCGACGATATCTTCCGAACCGTAACCGATAGCCGAACGCCGACTTCAGATTCGGAATCGCCGTCGAAAAGTACGTCCGACGGTGTATGATACATCGGGGTAGCGATCGTAGATAGAGAAAAAATAAGGAAAAATAAGCGATTTTGGGTAAAAAATAGCGATTTTTAACGAATTTCGGCACATTTTTGCGAATATCTCGGAAACGGTTAGAGATATCGGCAAAAGCTTGACGCCATTCGATTCCCCGTGCGAAAACGCGTCGGATAGGCTATGCCAGAACGCTCTAGCGTTAAAAATTTTTTTCAAAACTTTAAACGCTCATATCTCGGAAACGGTAAGAGATAGAGACGAGAACTCGACAGATTTGGACTCCTCGTGGGAAGACGCTTCTGATAGGCTATATGGCAGCGCTCTAGCGCAAAATTAATTTTTCAAAACTTTAAACCCGATTATCTCGGGAACGGTTAGAGATATCGGCAAAAGCTTGACGCCATTCGATTCCCCGTGCGAAAACGCGTCGGATAGGCTATGCCAGAACGCTCCAGCGTTAAAAATTTTTTTTTTAATTTTCCCAAAATTTTCGACGAAATTTAAGGATATTCGACGATATCTTCCGAACCGTAACCGATAGCCGAACGCCGACTTCAGATTCGGAATCGCCGTCGAAAAGTACGTCCGACGGTGTATGATACATCGGGGTAGCGATCGTAGATAGAGAAGAAATAAGGAAAAATAAGCGATTTTGGGTAAAAAATAGCGGTTTTTAACGAATTTCGGCACATTTTTGCGAATATCTCGGAAACGGTTAGAGATATCGGCAAAAGCTTGACGCCATTCGATTCCCCGTGCGAAAACGCGTCGGATAGGCTATGCCAGAACGCTCTAGCGTTAAAAAATTTTTTCAAAACTTTAAACGCTCATATCTCGGAAACGGTAAGAGATAGAGACGAGAACTCGACAGATTTGGACTCCTCGTGGGAAGACGCTTCTGATAGGCTATATGGCAGCGCTCTAGCGCAAAATTAATTTTTCAAAACTTTAAACCCGAATATCTCGGGAACGGTTAGAGATATCGGCAAAAGGTTGACGTCATTCGATTCCCCGTGCGAAAACGCGTCGGATAGGCTATGCCAGAACGCTCTAGCGTTAAAAATTTTTTCAAAACTTTAAACGCTCATATCTCCGGAATGGTTGGTGCTAGGAGGACTGGCGCGGTGCCATTCGATTCGCCGCGAAAAGGCGCTTCTTCTGGTGTATAATACGTCGGGGTTATTTCAATTTTGAGACGATTTGTTTTGAATGTTCCCAAAATTTTCGACGAAATTTAAGGAAATTCGACGATATCTTCCGAACCGTAACCGATAGCCGAACGCCGACTTCAGATTCGGAATCGCCGTCGAAAAGTACGTCCGACGGTGTATGATACATCGGGGTAGCGATCGTAGATAGAGAAAAAATAAGGAAAAATAAGCGATTTTGGGTAAAAAATAGCGATTTTTAACGAATTTCGGCACATTTTTGCGAATATCTCGGAAACGGTTAGAGATATCGGCAAAAGCTTGACGCCATTCGATTCCCCGTGCGAAAACGCGTCGGATAGGCTATGCCAGAACGCTCTAGCGTTAAAAAAATTTTTCAAAACTTTAAACGCTCATATCTCGGAAACGGTAAGAGATAGAGACGAGAACTCGACAGATTTGGACTCCTCGTGGGAAGACGCTTCTGATAGGCTATATGGCAGCGCTCTAGCGCAAAATTAATTTTTCAAAACTTTAAACCCGAATATCTCGGGAACGGTTAGAGATATCGGCAAAAGGTTGACGTCATTCGATTCCCCGTGCGAAAACGCGTCGGATAGGCTATGCCAGAACGCTCTAGCTTTAAAAAATTTTTCAAAACTTTAAACGCTCATATCTCCGAAATGGTTGGTGCTAGGAGGACTGGCGCGGTGCCATTCGATTCGCCGCGAAAAGGCGCTTCTTCTGGTGTATAATACGTCGGGGTTATTTCAATTTTGAGACGATTTGTTTTGAATTTTCCCAAAATTTTCGACGAAATTTAAGGAAATTCGACGATATCTTCCGAACCGTAACCGATAGCCGAACGCCGACTTCAGATTCGGAATCGCCGTCGAAAAGTACGTCCGACGGTGTATGATACATCGGGGTAGCGATCGTAGATAGAGAAAAAAATAAGGAAAAATAAGCGATTTTGGGTAAAAAATAGCGATTTTTAACGAATTTCGGCACATTTTTGCGAATATCTCGGAAACGGTTAGAGATATCGGCAAAAGCTTGACGCCATTCGATTCCCCGTGCGAAAACGCGTCGGATAGGCTATGCCAGAACGCTCCAGCGTTAAAAATTTTTTTTTTTAATTTTCCCAAAATTTTCGACGAAATTTAAGGATATTCGACGATATCTTCCGAACCGTAAC
Source organism: Cetonia aurata (assembly GCA_949128085.1). NCBI lineage: Eukaryota > Metazoa > Arthropoda > Insecta > Coleoptera > Scarabaeidae > Cetonia > Cetonia aurata. The sequence continues at coordinate 9,884,520 of OX421882.1, read as the reverse complement.
CGATAGCCGAACGCCGACTTCAGATTCGGAATCGCCGTCGAAAAGTACGTCCGACGGTGTATGATACATCGGGGTAGCGATCGTAGATAGAGAAAAAATAAGGAAAAATAAGGGATTTTGGGTAAAAAATAGCGATTTTTAACGAATTTCGGCACATTTTTGCGAATATCTCGGAAACGGTTAGAGATATCGGCAAAAGCTTGACGCCATTCGATTCCCCGTGCGAAAACGCGTCGGATAGGCTATGCCAGAACGCTCTAGCGTTAAAAAATTTTTTCAAAACTTTAAACGCTCATATCTCGGAAACGGTAAGAGATAGAGACGAGAACTCGACAGATTTGGACTCCTCGTGGGAAGACGCTTCTGATAGGCTATATGGCAGCGCTCTAGCGCAAAATTAATTTTTCAAAACTTTAAACCAGAATATCTCGGGAACGGTTAGAGATATCGGCAAAAGGTTGACGTCATTCGATTCCCCGTGCGAAAACGCGTCGGATAGGCTATGCCAGAACGCTCTAGCGTTAAAAATTTTTTCAAAACTTTAAACGCTCATATCTCCGGAATGGTTGGTGCTAGGAGGACTGGCGCGGTGCCATTCGATTCGCCGCGAAAAGGCGCTTCTTCTGGTGTATAATACGTCGGGGTTATTTCAATTTTGAGACGATTTGTTTTGAATTTTCCCAAAATTTTCGACGAAATTTAAGGAAATTCGACGATATCTTCCGAACCGTAACCGATAGCCGAACGCCGACTTCAGATTCGGAATCGCCGTCGAAAAGTACGTCCGACGGTGTATGATACATCGGGGTAGCGATCGTAGATAGAGAAAAAAATAAGGAAAAATAAGCGATTTTGGGTAAAAAATAGCGATTTTTAACGAATTTCGGCACATTTTTGCGAATATCTCGGAAACGGTTAGAGATATCGGCAAAAGCTTGACGCCATTCGATTCCCCGTGCGAAAACGCGTCGGATAGGCTATGCCAGAACGCTCTAGCGTTAAAAATTTTTTTCAAAACTTTAAACGCTCATATCTCGGAAACGGTAAGAGATAGAGACGAGAACTCGACAGATTTGGACTCCTCGTGGGAAGACGCTTCTGATAGGCTATATGGCAGCGCTCTAGCGCAAAATTAATTTTTCAAAACTTTAAACCCGATTATCTCGGGAACGGTTAGAGATATCGGCAAAAGCTTGACGCCATTCGATTCCCCGTGCGAAAACGCGTCGGATAGGCTATGCCAGAACGCTCCAGCGTTAAAAATTTTTTTTTTAATTTTCCCAAAATTTTCGACGAAATTTAAGGATATTCGACGATATCTTCCGAACCGTAACCGATAGCCGAACGCCGACTTCAGATTCGGAATCGCCGTCGAAAAGTACGTCCGACGGTGTATGATACATCGGGGTAGCGATCGTAGATAGAGAAGAAATAAGGAAAAATAAGCGATTTTGGGTAAAAAATAGCGGTTTTTAACGAATTTCGGCACATTTTTGCGAATATCTCGGAAACGGTTAGAGATATCGGCAAAAGCTTGACGCCATTCGATTCCCCGTGCGAAAACGCGTCGGATAGGCTATGCCAGAACGCTCTAGCGTTAAAAATTTTTTTCAAAACTTTAAACGCTCATATCTCGGAAACGGTAAGAGATAGAGACGAGAACTCGACAGATTTGGACTCCTCGTGGGAAGACGCTTCTGATAGGCTATATGGCAGCGCTCTAGCGCAAAATTAATTTTTCAAAACTTTAAACCCGAATATCTCGGGAACGGTTAGAGATATCGGCAAAAGGTTGACGTCATTCGATTCCCCGTGCGAAAACGCGTCGGATAGGCTATGCCAGAACGCTCTAGCGTTAAAAATTTTTTCAAAACTTTAAACGCTCATATCTCCGGAATGGTTGGTGCTAGGAGGACTGGCGCGGTGCCATTCGATTCGCCGCGAAAAGGCGCTTCTTCTGGTGTATAATACGTCGGGGTTATTTCAATTTTGAGACGATTTGTTTTGAATTTTCCCAAAATTTTCGACGAAATTTAAGGAAATTCGACGATATCTTCCGAACCGTAACCGATAGCCGAACGCCGACTTCAGATTCGGAATCGCCGTCGAAAAGTACGTCCGACGGTGTATGATACATCGGGGTAGCGATCGTAGATAGAGAAAAAAATAAGGAAAAATAAGCGATTTTGGGTAAAAAATAGCGATTTTTAACGAATTTCGGCACATTTTTGCGAATATCTCGGAAACGGTTAGAGATATCGGCAAAAGCTTGACGCCATTCGATTCCCCGTGCGAAAACGCGTCGGATAGGCTATGCCAGAACGCTCCAGCGTTAAAAATTTTTTTTTTTAATTTTCCCAAAATTTTCGACGAAATTTAAGGATATTCGACGATATCTTCCGAACCGTAACCGATAGCCGAACGCCGACTTCAGATTCGGAATCGCCGTCGAAAAGTACGTCCGACGGTGTATGATACATCGGGGTAGCGATCGTAGATAGAGAAAAAATAAGGAAAAATAAGGGATTTTGGGTAAAAAATAGCGATTTTTAACGAATTTCGGCACATTTTTGCGAATATCTCGGAAACGGTTAGAGATATCGGCAAAAGCTTGACGCCATTCGATTCCCCGTGCGAAAACGCGTCGGATAGGCTATGCCAGAACGCTCTAGCGTTAAAAAATTTTTTCAAAACTTTAAACGCTCATATCTCGGAAACGGTAAGAGATAGAGACGAGAACTCGACAGATTTGGACTCCTCGTGGGAAGACGCTTCTGATAGGCTATATGGCAGCGCTCTAGCGCAAAATTAATTTTTCAAAACTTTAAACCAGAATATCTCGGGAACGGTTAGAGATATCGGCAAAAGGTTGACGTCATTCGATTCCCCGTGCGAAAACGCGTCGGATAGGCTATGCCAGAACGCTCTAGCGTTAAAAATTTTTTCAAAACTTTAAACGCTCATATCTCCGGAATGGTTGGTGCTAGGAGGACTGGCGCGGTGCCATTCGATTCGCCGCGAAAAGGCGCTTCTTCTGGTGTATAATACGTCGGGGTTATTTCAATTTTGAGACGATTTGTTTTGAATTTTCCCAAAATTTTCGACGAAATTTAAGGAAATTCGACGATATCTTCCGAACCGTAACCGATAGCCGAACGCCGACTTCAGATTCGGAATCGCCGTCGAAAAGTACGTCCGACGGTGTATGATACATCGGGGTAGCGATCGTAGATAGAGAAAAAAATAAGGAAAAATAAGCGATTTTGGGTAAAAAATAGCGATTTTTAACGAATTTCGGCACATTTTTGCGAATATCTCGGAAACGGTTAGAGATATCGGCAAAAGCTTGACGCCATTCGATTCCCCGTGCGAAAACGCGTCGGATAGGCTATGCCAGAACGCTCTAGCGTTAAAATTTTTTTTTTTAATTTTCCCAAAATTTTCGACGAAATTTAAGGATATTCGACGATATCTTCCGAACCGTAACCGATAGCCGAACGCCGACTTCAGATTCGGAATCGCCGTCGAAAAGTACGTCCGACGGTGTATGATACATCGGGGTAGCGATCGTAGATAGAGAAAAAATAAGGAAAAATAAGCGATTTTGGGTAAAAAATAGCGATTTTTAACGAATTTCGGCACATTTTTGCGAATATCTCGGAAACGGTTAGAGATATCGGCAAAAGCTTGACGCCATTCGATTCCCCGTGCGAAAACGCGTCGGATAGGCTATGCCAGAACGCTCTAGCGTTAAAAAATTTTTTCAAAACTTTAAACGCTCATATCTCGGAAACGGTAAGAGATAGAGACGAGAACTCGACAGATTTGGACTCCTCGTGGGAAGACGCTTCTGATAGGCTATATGGCAGCGCTCTAGCGCAAAATTAATTTTTCAAAACTTTAAACCCGAATATCTCGGGAACGGTTAGAGATATCGGCAAAAGGTTGACGTCATTCGATTCCCCGTGCGAAAACGCGTCGGATAGGCTATGCCAGAACGCTCTAGCGTTAAAAAATTTTTCAAAACTTTAAACGCTCATATCTCCGGAATGGTTGGTGCTAGGAGGACTGGCGCGGTGCCATTCGATTCGCCGCGAAAAGGCGCTTCTTCTGGTGTATAATACGTCGGGGTTATTTCAATTTTGAGACGATTTGTTTTGAATTTTCCCAAAATTTTCGACGAAATTTAAGGAAATTCGACGATATCTTCCGAACCGTAACCGATAGCCGAACGCCGACTTCAGATTCGGAATCGCCGTCGAAAAGTACGTCCGACGGTGTATGATACATCGGGGTAGCGATCGTAGATAGAGAAAAAAATAAGGAAAAATAAACGATTTTGGGTAAAAAATAGCGATTTTTAACGAATTTCGGCACATTTTTGCGAATATCTCGGAAACGATTAGAGATATCGGCAAAAGCTTGACGCCATTCGATTCCCCGTGCGAAAACGCGTCGGATAGGCTATGCCAGAACGCTCTAGCGTTAAAAATTTTTTTCAAAACTTTAAACGCTCATATCTCGGAAACGGTAAGAGATAGAGACGAGAACTCGACAGATTTGGACTCCTCGTGGGAAGACGCTTCTGATAGGCTATATGGCAGCGCTCTAGCGCAAAATTAATTTTTCAAAACTTTAAACCCGAATATCTCGGGAACGGTTAGAGATATCGGCAAAAGGTTGACGTCATTCGATTCCCCGTGCGAAAACGCGTCGGATAGGCTATGCCAGAACGCTCTAGCGTTAAAAAAATTTTCAAAACTTTAAACGCTCATATCTCCGGAATGGTTGGTGCTAGGAGGACTGGCGCGGTGCCATTCGATTCGCCGCGAAAAGGCGCTTCTTCTGGTGTATAATACGTCGGGGTTATTTCAATTTTGAGACGATTTGTTTTGAATTTTCCCAAAATTTTCGACGAAATTTAAGGAAATTCGACGATATCTTCCGAACCGTAACCGATAGCCGAACGCCGACTTCAGATTCGGAATCGCCGTCGAAAAGTACGTCCGACGGTGTATGATACATCGGGGTAGCGATCGTAGATAGAGAAAAAAATAAGGAAAAATAAGCGATTTTGGGTAAAAAATAGCAATTTTTAACGAATTTCGGCACATTTTTGCGAATATCTCGGAAACGGTTAGAGATATCGGCAAAAGCTTGACGCCATTCGATTCCCCGTGCGAAAACGCGTCGGATAGGCTATGCCAGAACGCTCTAGGGTTAAAGAATTTTTTTTTAATTTTCCCAAAATTTTCGACGAAATTTAAGGATATTCGACGATATCTTCCGAACCTTAACCGATAGCCGAACGCCGACTTCAGATTCGGAATCGCCGTCGAAAAGTACGTCCGACGGTGTATGATACATCGGGGTAGCGATCGTAGATAGAGAAAAAATAAGGAAAAATAAGCGATTTTGGGTAAAAAATAGCGATTTTTAACGAATTTCGGCACATTTTTGCGAATATCTCGGAAACGGTTAGAGATATCGGCAAAAGCTTGACGCCATTCGATTCCCCGTGCGAAAACGCGTCGGATAGGCTATGCCAGAACGCTCTAGCGTTAAAAAATTTTTTCAAAACTTTAAACGCTCATATCTCGGAAACGGTAAGAGATAGAGACGAGAACTCGACAGATTTGGACTCCTCGTGGGAAGACGCTTCTGATAGGCTATATGGCAGCGCTCTAGCGCAAAATTAATTTTTCAAAACTTTAAACCCGAATATCTCGGGAACGGTTAGAGATATCGGCAAAAGGTTGACGTCATTCGATTCCCCGTGCGAAAACGCGTCGGATAGGCTATGCCAGAACGCTCTAGCGTTAAAAAATTTTTCAAAACTTTAAACGCTCATATCTCCGAAATGGTTGGTGCTAGGAGGACTGGCGCGGTGCCATTCGATTCGCCGCGAAAAGGCGCTTCTTCTGGTGTATAATACGTCGGGGTTATTTCAATTTTGAGACGATTTGTTTTGAATTTTCCCAAAATTTTCGACGAAATTTAAGGAAATTCGACGATATCTTCCGAACCGTAACCGATAGCCGAACGCCGACTTCAGATTCGGAATCGCCGTCGAAAAGTACGTCCGACGGTGTATGATACATCGGGGTAGCGATCGTAGATAGAGAAAAAAATAAGGAAAAATAAGCGATTTTGGGTAAAAAATAGCGATTTTTAACGAATTTCGGCACATTTTTGCGAATATCTCGGAAACGGTTAGAGATATCGGCAAAAGCTTGACGCCATTCGATTCCCCGTGCGAAAACGCGTCGGATAGGCTATGCCAGAACGCTCCAGCGTTAAAAATTTTTTTTTTTAATTTTCCCAAAATTTTCGACGAAATTTAAGGATATTCGACGATATCTTCCGAACCGTAACCGATAGCCGAACGCCGACTTCAGATTCGGAATCGCCGTCGAAAAGTACGTCCGACGGTGTATGATACATCGGGGTAGCGATCGTAGATAGAGAAAAAATAAGGAAAAATAAGCGATTTTGGGTAAAAAATAGCGATTTTTAACGAATTTCGGCACATTTTTGCGAATATCTCGGAAACGGTTAGAGATATCGGCAAAAGCTTGACGCCATTCGATCCCCCGCGTCGGATAGGCTATGCCAGAACGCTCCAGCGTTAAAAATTTTTTTTTTTAATTTTTCAAAACTTTAAACGCTCATATCTCGGAAACGGTAAGAGATAGAGACGAGAACTCGACAGATTTGGACTCCTCGTGGGAAGACGCTTCTGATAGGCTATATGGCAGCGCTCTAGCGCAAAATTAATTTTTCAAAACTTTAAACCCGAATATCTCGGGAACGGTTAGAGATATCGGCAAAAGGTTGACGTCATTCGATTCCCCGTGCGAAAACGCGTCGGATAGGCTATGCCAGAACGCTCTAGCGTTAAAAAAATTTTCAAAACTTTAAACGCTCATATCTCCGGAATGGTTGGTGCTAGGAGGACTGGCGCGGTGCCATTCGATTCGCCGCGAAAAGGCGCTTCTTCTGGTGTATAATACGTCGGGGTTATTTCAATTTTGAGACGATTTGTTTTGAATTTTCCCAAAATTTTCGACGAAATTTAAGGAAATTCGACGATATCTTCCGAACCGTAACCGATAGCCGAACGCCGACTTCAGATTCGGAATCGCCGTCGAAAAGTACGTCCGACGGTGTATGATACATCGGGGTAGCGATCGTAGATAGAGAAAAAAATAAGGAAAAATAAGCGATTTTGGGTAAAAAATAGCAATTTTTAACGAATTTCGGCACATTTTTGCGAATATCTCGGAAACGGTTAGAGATATCGGCAAAAGCTTGACGCCATTCGATTCCCCGTGCGAAAACGCGTCGGATAGGCTATGCCAGAACGCTCTAGGGTTAAAGAATTTTTTTTTAATTTTCCCAAAATTTTCGACGAAATTTAAGGATATTCGACGATATCTTCCGAACCTTAACCGATAGCCGAACGCCGACTTCAGATTCGGAATCGCCGTCGAAAAGTACGTCCGACGGTGTATGATACATCGGGGTAGCGATCGTAGATAGAGAAAAAATAAGGAAAAATAAGCGATTTTGGGTAAAAAATAGCGATTTTTAACGAATTTCGGCACATTTTTGCGAATATCTCGGAAACGGTTAGAGATATCGGCAAAAGCTTGACGCCATTCGATTCCCCGTGCGAAAACGCGTCGGATAGGCTATGCCAGAACGCTCTAGCGTTAAAAAATTTTTTCAAAACTTTAAACGCTCATATCTCGGAAACGGTAAGAGATAGAGACGAGAACTCGACAGATTTGGACTCCTCGTGGGAAGACGCTTCTGATAGGCTATATGGCAGCGCTCTAGCGCAAAATTAATTTTTCAAAACTTTAAACCCGAATATCTCGGGAACGGTTAGAGATATCGGCAAAAGGTTGACGTCATTCGATTCCCCGTGCGAAAACGCGTCGGATAGGCTATGCCAGAACGCTCTAGCGTTAAAAAATTTTTCAAAACTTTAAACGCTCATATCTCCGAAATGGTTGGTGCTAGGAGGACTGGCGCGGTGCCATTCGATTCGCCGCGAAAAGGCGCTTCTTCTGGTGTATAATACGTCGGGGTTATTTCAATTTTGAGACGATTTGTTTTGAATTTTCCCAAAATTTTCGACGAAATTTAAGGAAATTCGACGATATCTTCCGAACCGTAACCGATAGCCGAACGCCGACTTCAGATTCGGAATCGCCGTCGAAAAGTACGTCCGACGGTGTATGATACATCGGGGTAGCGATCGTAGATAGAGAAAAAAATAAGGAAAAATAAGCGATTTTGGGTAAAAAATAGCGATTTTTAACGAATTTCGGCACATTTTTGCGAATATCTCGGAAACGGTTAGAGATATCGGCAAAAGCTTGACGCCATTCGATTCCCCGTGCGAAAACGCGTCGGATAGGCTATGCCAGAACGCTCCAGCGTTAAAAATTTTTTTTTTTAATTTTCCCAAAATTTTCGACGAAATTTAAGGATATTCGACGATATCTTCCGAACCGTAACCGATAGCCGAACGCCGACTTCAGATTCGGAATCGCCGTCGAAAAGTACGTCCGACGGTGTATGATACATCGGGGTAGCGATCGTAGATAGAGAAAAAATAAGGAAAAATAAGCGATTTTGGGTAAAAAATAGCGATTTTTAACGAATTTCGGCACATTTTTGCGAATATCTCGGAAACGGTTAGAGATATCGGCAAAAGCTTGACGCCATTCGATTCCCCGTGCGAAAACGCGTCGGATAGGCTATGCCAGAACGCTCTAGCGTTAAAAATTTTTTTCAAAACTTTAAACGCTCATATCTCGGAAACGGTAAGAGATAGAGACGAGAACTCGACAGATTTGGACTCCTCGTGGGAAGACGCTTCTGATAGGCTATATGGCAGCGCTCTAGCGCAAAATTAATTTTTCAAAACTTTAAACCAGAATATCTCGGGAACGGTTAGAGATATCGGCAAAAGGTTGACGTCATTCGATTCCCCGTGCGAAAACGCGTCGGATAGGCTATGCCAGAACGCTCTAGCGTTAAAAAATTTTTCAAAACTTTAAACGCTCATATCTCCGAAATGGTTGGTGCTAGGAGGACTGGCGCGGTGCCATTCGATTCGCCGCGAAAAGGCGCTTCTTCTGGTGTATAATACGTCGGGGTTATTTCAATTTTGAGACGATTTGTTTTGAATTTTCCCAAAATTTTCGACGAAATTTAAGGAAATTCGACGATATCTTCCGAACCGTAACCGATAGCCGAACGCCGACTTCAGATTCGGAATCGCCGTCGAAAAGTACGTCCGACGGTGTATGATACATCGGGGTAGCGATCGTAGATAGAGAAAAAAATAAGGAAAAATAAGCGATTTTGGGTAAAAAATAGCGATTTTTAACGAATTTCGGCACATTTTTGCGAATATCTCGGAAACGGTTAGAGATATCGGCAAAAGCTTGACGCCATTCGATTCCCCGTGCGAAAACGCGTCGGATAGGCTATGCCAGAACGCTCCAGCGTTAAAAATTTTTTTTTTTAATTTTCCCAAAATTTTCGACGAAATTTAAGGATATTCGACGATATCTTCCGAACCGTAACCGATAGCCGAACGCCGACTTCAGATTCGGAATCGCCGTCGAAAAGTACGTCCGACGGTGTATGATACATCGGGGTAGCGATCGTAGATAGAGAAAAAATAAGGAAAAATAAGCGATTTTGGGTAAAAAATAGCGATTTTTAACGAATTTCGGCACATTTTTGCGAATATCTCGGAAACGGTTAGAGATATCGGCAAAAGCTTGACGCCATTCGATTCCCCGTGCGAAAACGCGTCGGATAGGCTATGCCAGAACGCTCTAGCGTTAAAAAATTTTTTCAAAACTTTAAACGCTCATATCTCGGAAACGGTAAGAGATAGAGACGAGAACTCGACAGATTTGGACTCCTCGTGGGAAGACGCTTCTGATAGGCTATATGGCAGCGCTCTAGCGCAAAATTAATTTTTCAAAACTTTAAACCAGAATATCTCGGGAACGGTTAGAGATATCGGCAAAAGGTTGACGTCATTCGATTCCCCGTGCGAAAACGCGTCGGATAGGCTATGCCAGAACGCTCTAGCGTTAAAAATTTTTTCAAAACTTTAAACGCTCATATCTCCGGAATGGTTGGTGCTAGGAGGACTGGCGCGGTGCCATTCGATTCGCCGCGAAAAGGCGCTTCTTCTGGTGTATAATACGTCGGGGTTATTTCAATTTTGAGACGATTTGTTTTGAATTTTCCCAAAATTTTCGACGAAATTTAAGGAAATTCGACGATATCTTCCGAACCGTAACCGATAGCCGAACGCCGACTTCAGATTCGGAATCGCCGTCGAAAAGTACGTCCGACGGTGTATGATACATCGGGGTAGCGATCGTAGATAGAGAAAAAAATAAGGAAAAATAAGCGATTTTGGGTAAAAAATAGCGATTTTTAACGAATTTCGGCACATTTTTGCGAATATCTCGGAAACGGTTAGAGATATCGGCAAAAGCTTGACGCCATTCGATTCCCCGTGCGAAAACGCGTCGGATAGGCTATGCCAGAACGCTCTAGCGTTAAAATTTTTTTTTTTAATTTTCCCAAAATTTTCGACGAAATTTAAGGATATTCGACGATATCTTCCGAACCGTAACCGATAGCCGAACGCCGACTTCAGATTCGGAATCGCCGTCGAAAAGTACGTCCGACGGTGTATGATACATCGGGGTAGCGATCGTAGATAGAGAAAAAATAAGGAAAAATAAGCGATTTTGGGTAAAAAATAGCGATTTTTAACGAATTTCGGCACATTTTTGCGAATATCTCGGAAACGGTTAGAGATATCGGCAAAAGCTTGACGCCATTCGATTCCCCGTGCGAAAACGCGTCGGATAGGCTATGCCAGAACGCTCTAGCGTTAAAAAATTTTTTCAAAACTTTAAACGCTCATATATCGGAAACGGTAAGAGATAGAGACGAGAACTCGACAGATTTGGACTCCTCGTGGGAAGACGCTTCTGATAGGCTATATGGCAGCGCTCTAGCGCAAAATTAATTTTTCAAAACTTTAAACCCGAATATCTCGGGAACGGTTAGAGTGAAAAGTCCGTCCGACGGTGTATGATACATCGGGGTAGCGATCGTAGATAGAGAAAAAATAAGGAAAAATAAGCGATTTTGGGTAAAAAATAGCGATTTTTAACGAATTTCGGCACATTTTTGCGAATATCTCGGAAACGGTTAGAGATATCGGCAAAAGCTTGACGCCATTCGATTCCCCGTGCGAAAACGCGTCGGATAGGCTATGCCAGAACGCTCTAGCGTTAAAAAATTTTTTCAAAACTTTAAACGCTCATATCTCGGAAACGGTAAGAGATAGAGACGAGAACTCGACAGATTTGGACTCCTCGTGGGAAGACGCTTCTGATAGGCTATATGGCAGCGCTCTAGCGCAAAATTAATTTTTCAAAACTTTAAACCCGAATATCTCGGGAACGGTTAGAGATATCGGCAAAAGGTTGACGTCATTCGATTCCCCGTGCGAAAACGCGTCGGATAGGCTATGCCAGAACGCTCTAGCGTTAAAAATTTTTTCAAAACTTTAAACGCTCATATCTCCGGAATGGTTGGTGCTAGGAGGACTGGCGCGGTGCCATTCGATTCGCCGCGAAAAGGCGCTTCTTCTGGTGTATAATACGTCGGGGTTATTTCAATTTTGAGACGATTTGTTTTGAATTTTCCCAAAATTTTCGACGAAATTTAAGGAAATTCGACGATATCTTCCGAACCGTAACCGATAGCCGAACGCCGACTTCAGATTCGGAATCGCCGTCGAAAAGTACGTCCGACGGTGTATGATACATCGGGGTAGCGATCGTAGATAGAGAAAAAAATAAGGAAAAATAAACGATTTTGGGTAAAAAATAGCGATTTTTAACGAATTTCGGCACATTTTTGCGAATATCTCGGAAACGATTAGAGATATCGGCAAAAGCTTGACGCCATTCGATTCCCCGTGCGAAAACGCGTCGGATAGGCTATGCCAGAACGCTCTAGCGTTAAAAATTTTTTTCAAAACTTTAAACGCTCATATCTCGGAAACGGTAAGAGATAGAGACGAGAACTCGACAGATTTGGACTCCTCGTGGGAAGACGCTTCTGATAGGCTATATGGCAGCGCTCTAGCGCAAAATTAATTTTTCAAAACTTTAAACCCGAATATCTCGGGAACGGTTAGAGATATCGGCAAAAGGTTGACGTCATTCGATTCCCCGTGCGAAAACGCGTCGGATAGGCTATGCCAGAACGCTCTAGCGTTAAAAAATTTTTCAAAACTTTAAACGCTCATATCTCCGGAATGGTTGGTGCTAGGAGGACTGGCGCGGTGCCATTCGATTCGCCGCGAAAAGGCGCTTCTTCTGGTGTATAATACGTCGGGGTTATTTCAATTTTGAGACGATTTGTTTTGAATTTTCCCAAAATTTTCGACGAAATTTAAGGAAATTCGACGATATCTTCCGAACCGTAACCGATAGCCGAACGCCGACTTCAGATTCGGAATCGCCGTCGAAAAGTACGTCCGACGGTGTATGATACATCGGGGTAGCGATCGTAGATAGAGAAAAAAATAAGGAAAAATAAGCGATTTTGGGTAAAAAATAGCGATTTTTAACGAATTTCGGCACATTTTTGCGAATATCTCGGAAACGGTTAGAGATATCGGCAAAAGCTTGACGCCATTCGATTCCCCGTGCGAAAACGCGTCGGATAGGCTATGCCAGAACGCTCTAGCGTTAAAGAATTTTTTTTTAATTTTCCCAAAATTTTCGACGAAATTTAAGGATATTCGACGATATCTTCCGAACCTTAACCGATAGCCGAACGCCGACTTCAGATTCGGAATCGCCGTCGAAAAGTACGTCCGACGGTGTATGATACATCGGGGTAGCGATCGTAGATAGAGAAAAAATAAGGAAAAATAAGCGATTTTGGGTAAAAAATAGCGATTTTTAACGAATTTCGGCACATTTTTGCGAATATCTCGGAAACGGTTAGAGATATCGGCAAAAGCTTGACGCCATTCGATTCCCCGTGCGAAAACGCGTCGGATAGGCTATGCCAGAACGCTCTAGCGTTAAAATTTTTTTTCAAAACTTTAAACGCTCATATCTCGGAAACGGTAAGAGATAGAGACGAGAACTCGACAGATTTGGACTCCTCGTGGGAAGACGCTTCTGATAGGCTATATGGCAGCGCTCTAGCGCAAAATTAATTTTTCAAAACTTTAAACCCGAATATCTCGGGAACGGTTAGAGATATCGGCAAAAGGTTGACGTCATTCGATTCCCCGTGCGAAAACGCGTCGGATAGGCTATGCCAGAACGCTCTAGCGTTAAAAATTTTTTCAAAACTTTAAACGCTCATATCTCCGGAATGGTTGGTGCTAGGAGGACTGGCGCGGTGCCATTCGATTCGCCGCGAAAAGGCGCTTCTTCTGGTGTATAATACGTCGGGGTTATTTCAATTTTGAGACGATTTGTTTTGAATTTTCCCAAAATTTTCGACGAAATCTAAGGAAATTCGACGATATCTTCCGAACCGTAACCGATAGCCGAACGCCGACTTCAGATTCGGAATCGCCGTCGAAAAGTACGTCCGACGGTGTATGATACATCGGGGTAGCGATCGTAGATAGAGAAAAAAATAAGGAAAAATAAGCGATTTTGGGTAAAAAATAGCGATTTTTAACGAATTTCGGCACATTTTTGCGAATATCTCGGAAACGGTTAGAGATATCGGCAAAAGCTTGACGCCATTCGATTCCCCGTGCGAAAACGCGTCGGATAGGCTATGCCAGAACGCTCTAGCGTTAAAAAATTTTTTCAAAACTTTAAACGCTCATATCTCGGAAACGGTAAGAGATAGAGACGAGAACTCGACAGATTTGGACTCCTCGTGGGAAGACGCTTCTGATAGGCTATATGGCAGCGCTCTAGCGCAAAATTAATTTTTCAAAACTTTAAACCCGAATATCTCGGGAACGGTTAGAGTGAAAAGTCCGTCCGACGGTGTATGATACATCGGGGTAGCGATCGTAGATAGAGAAAAAAATAAGGAAAAATAAGCGATTTTGGGTAAAAAATAGCGATTTTTAACGAATTTCGGCACATTTTTGCGAATATCTCGGAAACGGTTAGAGATATCGGCAAAAGCTTGACGCCATTCGATTCCCCGTGCGAAAACGCGTCGGATAGGCTATGCCAGAACGCTCTAGCGTTAAAAAATTTTTTCAAAACTTTAAACGCTCATATCTCGGAAACGGTAAGAGATAGAGACGAGAACTCGACAGATTTGGACTCCTCGTGGGAAGACGCTTCTGATAGGCTATATGGCAGCGCTCTAGCGCAAAATTAATTTTTCAAAACTTTAAACCCGAATATCTCGGGAACGGTTAGAGATATCGGCAAAAGGTTGACGTCATTCGATTCCCCGTGCGAAAACGCGTCGGATAGGCTATGCCAGAACGCTCTAGCGTTAAAAATTTTTTCAAAACTTTAAACGCTCATATCTCCGGAATGGTTGGTGCTAGGAGGACTGGCGCGGTGCCATTCGATTCGCCGCGAAAAGGCGCTTCTTCTGGTGTATAATACGTCGGGGTTATTTCAATTTTGAGACGATTTGTTTTGAATTTTCCCAAAATTTTCGACGAAATTTAAGGAAATTCGACGATATCTTCCGAACCGTAACCGATAGCCGAACGCCGACTTCAGATTCGGAATCGCCGTCGAAAAGTACGTCCGACGGTGTATGATACATCGGGGTAGCGATCGTAGATAGAGAAAAAAATAAGGAAAAATAAGCGATTTTGGGTAAAAAATAGCGATTTTTAACGAATTTCGGCACATTTTTGCGAATATCTCGGAAACGGTTAGAGATATCGGCAAAAGCTTGACGCCATTCGATTCCCCGTGCGAAAACGCGTCGGATAGGCTATGCCAGAACGCTCTAGCGTTAAAAATTTTTTTCAAAACTTTAAACGCTCATATCTCGGAAACGGTAAGAGATAGAGACGAGAACTCGACAGATTTGGACTCCTCGTGGGAAGACGCTTCTGATAGGCTATATGGCAGCGCTCTAGCGCAAAATTAATTTTTCAAAACTTTAAACCCGAATATCTCGGGAACGGTTAGAGTGAAAAGTCCGTCCGACGGTGTATGATACATCGGGGTAGCGATCGTAGATAGAGAAAAAAATAAGGAAAAATAAGCGATTTTGGGTAAAAAATAGCGATTTTTAACGAATTTCGGCACATTTTTGCGAATATCTCGGAAACGGTTAGAGATATCGGCAAAAGCTTGACGCCATTCGATTCCCCGTGCGAAAACGCGTCGGATAGGCTATGCCAGAACGCTCTAGCGTTAAAAAATTTTTTTTTAATTTTCCCAAAATTTTCGACGAAATTTAAGGATATTCGACGATTTCTTCCGAACCTTAACCGATAGCCGAACGCCGACTTCAGATTCGGAATCGCCGTCGAAAAGTACGTCCGACGGTGTATGATACATCGGGGTAGCGATCGTAGATAGAGAAAAAATAAGGAAAAATAAGCGATTTTGGGTAAAAAATAGCGATTTTTAACGAATTTCGGCACATTTTTGCGAATATCTCGGAAACGGTTAGAGATATCGGCAAAAGCTTGACGCCATTCGATTCCCCGTGCGAAAACGCGTCGGATAGGCTATGCCAGAACGCTCTAGCGTTAAAAAATTTTTTCAAAACTTTAAACGCTCATATCTCGGAAACGGTAAGAGATAGAGACGAGAACTCGACAGATTTGGACTCCTCGTGGGAAGACGCTTCTGATAGGCTATATGGCAGCGCTCTAGCGCAAAATTAATTTTTCAAAACTTTAAACCCGAATATCTCGGGAACGGTTAGAGTGAAAAGTCCGTCCGACGGTGTATGATACATCGGGGTAGCGATCGTAGATAGAGAAAAAAATAAGGAAAAATAAGCGATTTTGGGTAAAAAATAGCGATTTTTAACGAATTTCGGCACATTTTTGCGAATATCTCGGAAACGGTTAGAGATATCGGCAAAAGCTTGACGCCATTCGATTCCCCGTGCGAAAACGCGTCGGATAGGCTATGCCAGAACGCTCTAGCGTTAAAAAATTTTTTCAAAACTTTAAACGCTCATATCTCGGAAACGGTAAGAGATAGAGACGAGAACTCGACAGATTTGGACTCCTCGTGGGAAGACGCTTCTGATAGGCTATATGGCAGCGCTCTAGCGCAAAATTAATTTTTCAAAACTTTAAACCCGAATATCTCGGGAACGGTTAGAGATATCGGCAAAAGGTTGACGTCATTCGATTCCCCGTGCGAAAACGCGTCGGATAGGCTATGCCAGAACGCTCTAGCGTTAAAAATTTTTTCAAAACTTTAAACGCTCATATCTCCGGAATGGTTGGTGCTAGGAGGACTGGCGCGGTGCCATTCGATTCGCCGCGAAAAGGCGCTTCTTCTGGTGTATAATACGTCGGGGTTATTTCAATTTTGAGACGATTTGTTTTGAATTTTCCCAAAATTTTCGACGAAATTTAAGGAAATTCGACGATATCTTCCGAACCGTAACCGATAGCCGAACGCCGACTTCAGATTCGGAATCGCCGTCGAAAAGTACGTCCGACGGTGTATGATACATCGGGGTAGCGATCGTAGATAGAGAAAAAAATAAGGAAAAATAACCGATTTTGGGTAAAAAATAGCGATTTTTAACGAATTTCGGCACATTTTTGCGAATATCTCGGAAACGGTTAGAGATATCGGCAAAAGCTTGACGCCATTCGATTCCCCGTGCGAAAACTCGTCGGATAGGCTATGCCAGAACGCTCTAGCGTTAAAAAATTTTTTTTTAATTTTCCCAAAATTTTCGACGAAATTTAAGGATATTCGACGATATCTTCCGAACCGTAACCGATAGCCGAACGCCGACTTCAGATTCGGAATCGCCGTCGAAAAGTACGTCCGACGGTGTATGATACATCGGGGTAGCGATCGTAGATAGAGAAAAAATAAGGAAAAATAAGCGATTTTGGGTAAAAAATAGCGATTTTTAACGAATTTCGACACATTTTTGCGAATATCTCGGAAACGGTTAGAGATATCGGCAAAAGCTTGACGCCATTCGATTCCCCGTGCGAAAACGCGTCGGATAGGCTATGCCAGAACGCTCTAGCGTTAAAAAAAATTTTCAAAACTTTAAACGCTCATATCTCGGAAACGGTAAGAGATAGAGACGAGAACTCGACAGATTTGGACTCCTCGTGGGAAGACGCTTCTGATAGGCTATATGGCAGCGCTCTAGCGCAAAATTAATTTTTCAAAACTTTAAACCCGAATATCTCGGGAACGGTTAGAGATATCGGCAAAAGGTTGACGTCATTCGATTCCCCGTGCGAAAACGCGTCGGATAGGCTATGCCAGAACGCTCTAGCGTTAAAAAATTTTTCAAAACTTTAAACGCTCATATCTCCGGAATGGTTGGTGCTAGGAGGACTGGCGCGGTGCCATTCGATTCGCCGCGAAAAGGCGCTTCTTCTGGTGTATAATACGTCGGGGTTATTTCAATTTTGAGACGATTTGTTTTGAATTTTCCCAAAATTTTCGACGAAATTTAAGGAAATTCGACGATATCTTCCGAACCGTAACCGATAGCCGAACGCCGACTTCAGATTCGGAATCGCCGTCGAAAAGTACGTCCGACGGTGTATGATACATCGGGGTAGCGATCGTAGATAGAGAAAAAAATAAGGAAAAATAAGCGATTTTGGGTAAAAAATAGCGATTTTTAACGAATTTCGGCACATTTTTGCGAATATCTCGGAAACGGTTAGAGATATCGGCAAAAGCTTGACGCCATTCGATTCCCCGTGCGAAAACGCGTCGGATAGGCTATGCCAGAACGCTCTAGCGTTAAAAAAATTTTTCAAAACTTTAAACGCTCATATCTCGGAAACGGTAAGAGATAGAGACGAGAACTCGACAGATTTGGACTCCTCGTGGGAAGACGCTTCTGATAGGCTATATGGCAGCGCTCTAGCGCAAAATTAATTTTTCAAAACTTTAAACCCGAATATCTCGGGAACGGTTAGAGATATCGGCAAAAGGTTGACGTCATTCGATTCCCCGTGCGAAAACGCGTCGGATAGGCTATGCCAGAACGCTCTAGCGTTAAAAATTTTTTCAAAACTTTAAACGCTCATATCTCCGGAATGGTTGGTGCTAGGAGGACTGGCGCGGTGCCATTCGATTCGCCGCGAAAAGGCGCTTCTTCTGGTGTATAACACGTCGGGGTTATTTCAATTTTGAGACGATTTGTTTTGAATTTTCCCAAAATTTTCGACGAAATTTAAGGAAATTCGACGATATCTTCCGAACCGTAACCGATAGCCGAACGCCGACTTCAGATTCGGAATCGCCGTCGAAAAGTACGTCCGACGGTGTATGATACATCGGGGTAGCGATCGTAGATAGAGAAAAAAATAAGGAAAAATAAGCGATTTTGGGTAAAAAATAGCGATTTTTAACGAATTTCGGCACATTTTTGCGAATATCTCGGAAACGGTTAGAGATATCGGCAAAAGCTTGACGCCATTCGATTCCCCGTGCGAAAACGCGTCGGATAGGCTATGCCAGAACGCTCTAGCGTTAAAATTTTTTTTCAAAACTTTAAACGCTCATATCTCGGAAACGGTAAGAGATAGAGACGAGAACTCGACAGAATTGGACTCCTCGTGGGAAGACGCTTCTGATAGGCTATATGGCAGCGCTCTAGCGCAAAATTAATTTTTCAAAACTTTAAACCCGAATATCTCGGGAACGGTTAGAGATATCGGCAAAAGCTTGACGCCATTCGATTCCCCGTGCGAAAACGCGTCGGATAGGCTATGCCAGAACGCTCTAGCGTTAAAATTTTTTTTTTTAATTTTCCCAAAATTTTCGACGAAATTTAAGGATATTCGACGATATCTTCCGAACCGTAACCGATAGCCGAACGCCGACTTCAGATTCGGAATCGCCGTCGAAAAGTACGTCCGACGGTGTATGATACATCGGGGTAGCGATCGTAGATAGAGAAAAAATAAGGAAAAATAAGCGATTTTGGGTAAAAAATAGCGATTTTTAACGAATTTCGGCACATTTTTGCGAATATCTCGGAAACGGTTAGAGATATCGGCAAAAGCTTGACGCCATTCGATTCCCCGTGCGAAAACGCGTCGGATAGGCTATGCCAGAACGCTCTAGCGTTAAAAATTTTTTTTTAATTTTCCCAAAATTTTCGACGAAATTTAAGGATATTCGACGATATCTTCCGAACCGTAACCGATAGCCGAACGCCGACTTCAGATTCGGAATCGCCGTCGAAAAGTACGTCCGACGGTGTATGATACATCGGGGTAGCGATCGTAGATAGAGAAAAAATAAGGAAAAATAAGCGATTTTGGGTAAAAAATAGCGATTTTTAACGAATTTCGGCACATTTTTGCGAATATCTCGGAAACGGTTAGAGATATCGGCAAAAGCTTGACGCCATTCGATTCCCCGTGCGAAAACGCGTCGGATAGGCTATGCCAGAACGCTCTAGCGTTAAAAAATTTTTTCAAAACTTTAAACGCTCATATCTCGGAAACGGTAAGAGATAGAGACGAGAACTCGACAGAATTGGACTCCTCGTGGGAAGACGCTTCTGATAGGCTATATGGCAGCGCTCTAGCGCAAAATTATTTTTTCAAAACTTTAAACCCGAATATCTCGGGAACGGTTAGAGATATCGGCAAAAGCTTGACGCCATTCGATTCCCCGTGCGAAAACGCGTCGGATAGGCTATGCCAGAACGCTCTAGCGTTAAAATTTTTTTTTTTAATTTTCCCAAAATTTTCGACGAAATTTAAGGATATTCGACGATATCTTCCGAACCGTAACCGATAGCCGAACGCCGACTTCAGATTCGGAATCGCCGTCGAAAAGTACGTCCGACGGTGTATGATACATCGGGGTAGCGATCGTAGATAGAGAAAAAATAAGGAAAAATAAGCGATTTTGGGTAAAAAATAGCGATTTTTAACGAATTTCGGCACATTTTTGCGAATATCTCGGAAACGGTTAGAGATATCGGCAAAAGCTTGACGCCATTCGATTCCCCGTGCGAAAACGCGTCGGATAGGCTATGCCAGACTTTAAACGCTCATATCTCGGAAACGGTAAGAGATAGAGACGAGAACTCGACAGATTTGGACTCCTCGTGGGAAGACGCTTCTGATAGGCTATATGGCAGCGCTCTAGCGCAAAATTAATTTTTCAAAACTTTAAACCCGAATATCTCGGGAACGGTTAGAGATATCGGCAAAAGGTTGACGTCATTCGATTCCCCGTGCGAAAACGCGTCGGATAGGCTATGCCAGAACGCTCTAGCGTTAAAAATTTTTTCAAAACTTTAAACGCTCATATCTCCGGAATGGTTGGTGCTAGGAGGACTGGCGCGGTGCCATTCGATTCGCCGCGAAAAGGCGCTTCTTCTGGTGTATAATACGTCGGGGTTATTTCAATTTTGAGACGATTTGTTTTGAATTTTCCCAAAATTTTCGACGAAATTTAAGGAAATTCGACGATATCTTCCGAACCGTAACCGATAGCCGAACGCCCACTTCAGATTCGGAATCGCCGTCGAAAAGTACGTCCGACGGTGTATGATACATCGGGGTAGCGATCGTAGATAGAGAAAAAAATAAGGAAAAATAAGCGATTTTGGGTAAAAAATAGCGATTTTTAACGAATTTCGGCACATTTTTGCGAATATCTCGGAAACGGTTAGAGATATCGGCAAAAGCTTGACGCCATTCGATTCCCCGTGCGAAAACGCGTCGGATAGGCTATGCCAGAACGCTCTAGCGTTAAAAAATTTTTTTTTAATTTTCCCAAAATTTTCGACGAAATTTAAGGATATTCGACGATATCTTCCGAACCGTAACCGATAGCCGAACGCCGACTTCAGATTCGGAATCGCCGTCGAAAAGTACGTCCGACGGTGTATGATACATCGGGGTAGCGATCGTAGATAGAGAAAAAATAAGGAAAAATAAGCGATTTTGGGTAAAAAATAGCGATTTTTAACGAATTTCGGCACATTTTTGCGAATATCTCGGAAACGGTTAGAGATATCGGCAAAAGCTTGACGCCATTCGATTCCCCGTGCGAAAACGCGTCGGATAGGCTATGCCAGAACGCTCTAGCGTTAAAAAATTTTTCAAAACTTTAAACGCTCATATCTCCGGAATGGTTGGTGCTAGGAGGACTGGCGCGGTGCCATTCGATTCGCCGCGAAAAGGCGCTTCTTCTGGTGTATAATACGTCGGGGTTATTTCAATTTTGAGACGATTTGTTTTGAATTTTCCCAAAATTTTCGACGAAATTTAAGGAAATTCGACGATATCTTCCGAACCGTAACCGATAGCCGAACGCCGACTTCAGATTCGGAATCGCCGTCGAAAAGTACGTCCGACGGTGTATGATACATCGGGGTAGCGATCGTAGATAGAGAAAAAAATAAGGAAAAATAAGCGATTTTGGGTAAAAAATAGCGATTTTTAACGAATTTCGGCACATTTTTGCGAATATCTCGGAAACGGTTAGAGATATCGGCAAAAGCTTGACGCCATTCGATTCCCCGTGCGAAAACGCGTCGGATAGGCTATGCCAGAACGCTCTAGCGTTAAAAATTTTTTTTTTAATTTTCCCAAAATTTTCGACGAAATTTAAGGATATTCGATGATATCTTCCGAACCGTAACCGATAGCCGAACGCCGACTTCAGATTCGGAATCGCCGTCGAAAAGTACGTCCGACGGTGTATGATACATCGGGGTAGCGATCGTAGATAGAGAAAAAATAAGGAAAAATAAGCGATTTTGGGTAAAAAATAGCGATTTTTAACGAATTTCGGCACATTTTTGCGAATATCTCGGAAACGGTTAGAGATATCGGCAAAAGCTTGACGCCATTCGATTCCCCGTGCGAAAACGCGTCGGATAGGCTATGCCAGAACGCTCTAGCGTTAAAAAATTTTTCAAAACTTTAAACGCTCATATCTCCGGAATGGTTGGTGCTAGGAGGACTGGCGCGGTGCCATTCGATTCGCCGCGAAAAGGCGCTTCTTCTGGTGTATAATACGTCGGGGTTATTTCAATTTTGAGACGATTTGTTTTGAATTTTCCCAAAATTTTCGACGAAATTTAAGGAAATTCGACGATATCTTCCGAACCGTAACCGATAGCCGAACGCCGACTTCAGATTCGGAATCGCCGTCGAAAAGTACGTCCGACGGTGTATGATACATCGGGGTAGCGATCGTAGATAGAGAAAAAAATAAGGAAAAATAAGCGATTTTGGGTAAAAAATAGCGATTTTTAACGAATTTCGGCACATTTTTGCGAATATCTCGGAAACGGTTAGAGATATCGGCAAAAGCTTGACGCCATTCGATTCCCCGTGCGAAAACGCGTCGGATAGGCTATGCCAGAACGCTCTAGCGTTAAAAATTTTTTTTTTAATTTTCCCAAAATTTTCGACGAAATTTAAGGATATTCGATGATATCTTCCGAACCGTAACCGATAGCCGAACGCCGACTTCAGATTCGGAATCGCCGTCGAAAAGTACGTCCGACGGTGTATGATACATCGGGGTAGCGATCGTAGATAGAGAAAAAATAAGGAAAAATAAGCGATTTTGGGTAAAAAATAGCGATTTTTAACGAATTTCGGCACATTTTTGCGAATATCTCGGAAACGGTTAGAGATATCGGCAAAAGCTTGACGCCATTCGATTCCCCGTGCGAAAACGCGTCGGATAGGCTATGCCAGAACGCTCTAGCGTTAAAAAATTTTTTCAAAACTTTAAACGCTCATATCTCGGAAACGGTAAGAGATAGAGACGAGAACTCGAAAGATTTGGACTCCTCGTGGAAAGACGCTTCTGATAGGCTATATGGCAGCGCTCTAGCGCAAAATTAATTTTTCAAAACTTTAAACCCGAATATCTCGGGAACGGTTAGAGATATCGGCAAAAGGTTGACGTCATTCGATTCCCCGTGCGAAAACGCGTCGGATAGGCTATGCCAGAACGCTCTAGCGTTGAAAAATTTTTCAAAACTTTAAACGCTCATATCTCCGGAATGGTTGGTGCTAGGAGGACTGGCGCGGTGCCATTCGATTCGCCGCGAAAAGGCGCTTCTTCTGGTGTATAATACGTCGGGGTTATTTCAATTTTGAGACGATTTGTTTTGAATTTTCCCAAAATTTTCGACGAAATTTAAGGAAATTCGACGATATCTTCCGAACCGTAACCGATAGCCGAACGCCGACTTCAGATTCGGAATCGCCGTCGAAAAGTACGTCCGACGGTGTATGATACATCGGGGTAGCGATCGTAGATAGAGAAAAAAATAAGGAAAAATAAGCGATTTTGGGTAAAAAATAGCGATTTTTAACGAATTTCGGCACATTTTTGCGAATTCTCGGAAACGGTTAGAGATATCGGCAAAAGCTTGACGCCATTCGATTCCCCGTGCGAAAACGCGTCGGATAGGCTATGCCAGAACGCTCTAGCGTTAAAATTTTTTTTTTTAATTTTCCCAAAATTTTCGACGAAATTTAAGGATATTCGACGATATCTTCCGAACCGTAACCGATAGCCGAACGCCGACTTCAGATTCGGAATCGCCGTCGAAAAGTACGTCCGACGATGTATGATACATCGGGGTAGCGATCGTAGATAGAGAAAAAATAAGGAAAAATAAGCGATTTTGGGTAAAAAATAGCGATTTTTAACGAATTTCGGCACATTTTTGCGAATATCTCGGAAACGGTTAGAGATATCGGCAAAAGCTTGACGCCATTCGATTCCCCGTGCGAAAACGCGTCGGATAGGCTATGCCAGAACGCTCTAGCGTTAAAAAAAATTTTCAAAACTTTAAACGCTCATATCTCGGAAACGGTAAGAGATAGAGACGAGAACTCGACAGATTTGGACTCCTCGTGGGAAGACGCTTCTGATAGGCTATATGGCAGCGCTCTAGCGCAAAATTAATTTTTCAAAACTTTAAACCCGAATATCTCGGGAACGGTGAGAGATATCGGCAAAAGGTTGACGTCATTCGATTCCCCGTGCGAAAACGCGTCGGATAGGCTATGCCAGACCGCTCCAGCGTTAAAAAATTTTTCAAAACTTTAAACGCTCATATCTCCGGAATGGTTGGTGCTAGGAGGACTGGCGCGGTGCCATTCGATTCGCCGCGAAAAGGCGCTTCTTCTGGTGTATAATACGTCGGGGTTATTTCAATTTTGAGACGATTTGTTTTGAATTTTTCCAAAATTTTCGACGAAATTTAAGGAAATTCGACGATATCTTCCGAACCGTAACCGATAGCCGAACGCCGACTTCAGATTCGGAATCGCCGTCGAAAAGTACGTCCGACGGTGTATGATACATCGGGGTAGCGATCGTAGATAGAGAAAAAAATAAGGAAAAATAAGCGATTTTGGGTAAAAAATAGCGATTTTTAACGAATTTCGGCACATTTTTGCGAATATCTCGGAAACGGTTAGAGATATCGGCAAAAGCTTGACGCCATTCGATTCCCCGTGCGAAAACGCGTCGGATAGGCTATGCCAGAACGCTCTAGCGTTAAAAAAAATTTTCAAAACTTTAAACGCTCATATCTCGGAAACGGTAAGAGATAGAGACGAGAACTCGACGGATTTGGACTCCTCGTGGGAAGACGCTTCTGATAGGCTGTATGGCAGCGCTCTAGCGCAAAATTAATTTTTCAAAACTTTAAACCAGAATATCTCGGGAACGGTTAGAGATATCGGCAAAAGGTTGACGTCATTCGATTCCCCGTGCGAAAACGCGTCGGATAGGCTATGCCAGAACGCTCTAGCGTTAAAAAATTTTTCAAAACTTTAAACGCTCATATCTCCGGAATGGTTGGTGCTAGGAGGACTGGCGCGGTGCCATTCGATTCGCCGCGAAAAGGCGCTTCTTCTGGTGTATAATACGTCGGGGTTATTTCAATTTTGAGACGATTTGTTTTGAATTTTCCCAAAATTTTCGACGAAATTTAAGGAAATTCGACGATATCTTCCGAACCGTAACCGATAGCCGAACGCCGACTTCAGATTCGGAATCGCCGTCGAAAAGTACGTCCGACGGTGTATGATACATCGGGGTAGCGATCGTAGATAGAGAAAAAAGTAAGGAAAAATAAGCGATTTTGGGTAAAAAATAGCGATTTTTAACGAATTTCGGCACATTTTTGCGAATATCTCGAAAACGGTTAGAGATATCGGCAAAAGCTTGACGCCATTCGATTCCCCGTGCGAAAACGCGTCGGATAGGCTATGCCAGAACGCTCTAGCGTTAAAAAATTTTTTTTTTAATTTTCCCAAAATTTTCGACGAAATTTAAGGATATTCGACGATATCTTCCGAACCGTAACCGATAGCCGAACGCCGACTTCAGATTCGGAATCGCCGTCGAAAAGTACGTCCGACGGTGTATGATACATCGGGGTAGCGATCGTAGATAGAGAAAAAAGTAAGGAAAAATAAGCGATTTTGGGTAAAAAATAGCGATTTTTAACGAATTTCGGCACATTTTTGCGAATATCTCGGAAACGGTTAGAGATATCGGCAAAAGCTTGACGCCATTCGATTCCCCGTGCGAAAACGCGTCGGATAGGCTATGCCAGAACGCTCTAGCGTTAAAATTTTTTTTTTAATTTTCCCAAAATTTTCGACGAAATTTAAGGATATTCGACGATATCTTCCGAACCGTAACCGATAGCCGAACGCCGACTTCAGATTCGGAATCGCCGTCGAAAAGTACGTCCGACGGTGTATGATACATCGGGGTAGCGATCGTAGATAGAGAAAAAATAAGGAAAAATAAGCGATTTTGGGTAAAAAATAGCGATTTTTAACGAATTTCGGCACATTTTTGCGAATATCTCGGAAACGGTTAGAGATATCGGCAAAAGCTTGACGCCATTCGATTCCCCGTGCGAAAACGCGTCGGATAGGCTATGCCAGAACGCTCTAGCGTTAAAATTTTTTTTTTAATTTTCCCAAAATTTTCGACGAAATTTAAGGATATTCGACGATATCTTCCGAACCGTAACCGATAGCCGAACGCCGACTTCAGATTCGGAATCGCCGTCGAAAAGTACGTCCGACGGTGTATGATACATCGGGGTAGCGATCGTAGATAGAGAAAAAATAAGGAAAAATAAGCGATTTTGGGTAAAAAATAGCGATTTTTAACGAATTTCGGCACATTTTTGCGAATATCTCGGAAACGGTTAGAGATATCGGCAAAAGCTTGACGCCATTCGATTCCCCGTGCGAAAACGCGTCGGATAGGCTATGCCAGAACGCTCTAGCGTTAAAAAAATTTTTCAAAACTTTAAACGCTCATATCTCGGAAACGGTAAGAGATAGAGACGAGAACTCGACAGATTTGGACTCCTCGTGGGAAGACGCTTCTGATAGGCTATATGGCAGCGCTCTAGCGCAAAATTAATTTTTCAAAACTTTAAACCCGAATATCTCGGGAACGGTTAGAGATATCGGCAAAAGGTTGACGTCATTCGATTCCCCGTGCGAAAACGCGTCGGATAGGCTATGCCAGAACGCTCTAGCGTTAAAAAATTTTTCAAAACTTTAAACGCTCATATCTCCGGAATGGTTGGTGCTAGGAGGACTGGCGCGGTGCCATTCGATTCGCCGCGAAAAGGCGCTTCTTCTGGTGTATAATACGTCGGGGTTATTTCAATTTTGAGACGATTTGTTTTGAATTTTCCCAAAATTTTCGACGAAATTTAAGGATATTCGACGATATCTTCCGAACCGTAACCGATAGCCGAACGCCGACTTCAGATTCGGAATCGCCGTCGAAAAGTACGTCCGACGGTGTATGATACATCGGGGTAGCGATCGTAGATAGAGAAAAAAATAAGGAAAAATAAGCGATTTTGGGTAAAAAATAGCGATTTTTAACGAATTTCGGCACATTTTTGCGAATATCTCGGAAACGGTTAGAGATATCGGCAAAGGCTTGACGCCATTCGATTCCCCGTGCGAAAACGCGTCGGATAGGCTATGCCAGAACGCCCTAGCGTTAAAAATTTTTTTTTTAATTTTCCCAAAATTTTCGACGAAATTTAAGGATATTCGACGATATCTTCCGAACCGTAACCGATAGCCGAACGCCGACTTCAGATTCGGAATCGCCGTCGAAAAGTACGTCCGACGGTGTATGATACATCGGGGTAGCGATCGTAGATAGAGAAAAAATAAGGAAAAATAAGCGATTTTGGGTAAAAAATAGCGATTTTTAACGAATTTCGGCACATTTTTGCGAATATCTCGGAAACGGTTAGAGATATCGGCAAAAGCTTGACGCCATTCGATTCCCCGTGCGAAAACGCGTCGGATAGGCTATGCCAGAACGCTCTAGCGTTAAAAAATTTTTTCAAAACTTTAAACGCTCATATCTCGGAAACGGTAAGAGATAGAGACGAGAACTCGACAGATTTGGACTCCTCGTGGGAAGACGCTTCTGATAGGCTATATGGCAGCGCTCTAGCGCAAAATTAATTTTTCAAAACTTTAAACCCGAATATCTCGGGAACGGTTAGAGATATCGGCAAAAGGTTGACGTCATTCGATTCCCCGTGCGAAAACGCGTCGGATAGGCTATGCCAGAACGCTCTAGCGTTAAAAAATTTTTCAAAACTTTAAACGCTCATATCTCCGGAATGGTTGGTGCTAGGAGGACTGGCGCGGTGCCATTCGATTCGCCGCGAAAAGGCGCTTCTTCTGGTGTATAATACGTCGGGGTTATTTCAATTTTGAGACGATTTGTTTTGAATTTTCCCAAAATTTTCGACGAAATTTAAGGAAATTCGACGATATCTTCCGAACCGTAACCGATAGCCGAACGCCGACTTCAGATTCGGAATCGCCGTCGAAAAGTACGTCCGACGGTGTATGATACATCGGGGTAGCGATCGTAGATAGAGAAAAAAATAAGGAAAAATAAGCGATTTTGGGTAAAAAATAGCGATTTTTAACGAATTTCGGCACATTTTTGCGAATATCTCGGAAACGGTTAGAGATATCGGCAAAGGCTTGACGCCATTCGATTCCCCGTGCGAAAACGCGTCGGATAGGCTATGCCAGAACGCCCTAGCGTTAAAAAATTTTTTTTTTAATTTTCCCAAAATTTTCGACGAAATTTAAGGATATTCGACGATATCTTCCGAACCGTAACCGATAGCCGAACGCCGACTTCAGATTCGGAATCGCCGTCGAAAAGTACGTCCGACGGTGTATGATACATCGGGGTAGCGATCGTAGATAGAGAAAAAATAAGGAAAAATAAGCGATTTTGGGTAAAAAATAGCGATTTTTAACGAATTTCGGCACATTTTTGCGAATATCTCGGAAACGGTTAGAGATATCGGCAAAAGCTTGACGCCATTCGATTCCCCGTGCGAAAACGCGTCGGATAGGCTATGCCAGAACGCTCTAGCGTTAAAAAATTTTTTCAAAACTTTAAACGCTCATATCTCGGAAACGGTAAGAGATAGAGACGAGAACTCGACGGATTTGGACTCCTCGTGGGAAGACGCTTCTGATAGGCTATATGGCAGCGCTCTAGCGCAAAATTAATTTTTCAAAACTTTAAACCAGAATATCTCGGGAACGGTTAGAGATATCGGCAAAAGGTTGACGTCATTCGATTCCCCGTGCGAAAACGCGTCGGATAGGCTATGCCAGAACGCTCTAGCGTTAAAAAATTTTTCAAAACTTTAAACGCTCATATCTCCGGAATGGTTGGTGCTAGGAGGACTGGCCCGGTGCCATTCGATTCGCCGCGAAAAGGCGCTTCTTCTGGTGTATAATACGTCGGGGTTATTTCAATTTTGAGACGATTTGTTTTGAATTTTCCCAAAATTTTCGACGAAATTTAAGGAAATTCGACGATATCTTCCGAACCGTAACCGATAGCCGAACGCCGACTTCAGATTCGGAATCGCCGTCGAAAAGTACGTCCGACGGTGTATGATACATCGGGGTAGCGATCGTAGATAGAGAAAAAAGTAAGGAAAAATAAGCGATTTTGGGTAAAAAATAGCGATTTTTAACGAATTTCGGCACATTTTTGCGAATATCTCGAAAACGGTTAGAGATATCGGCAAAAGCTTGACGCCATTCGATTCCCCGTGCGAAAACGCGTCGGATAGGCTATGCCAGAACGCTCTAGCGTTAAAAAATTTTTTTTTTAATTTTCCCAAAATTTTCGACGAAATTTAAGGATATTCGACGATATCTTCCGAACCGTAACCGATAGCCGAACGCCGACTTCAGATTCGGAATCGCCGTCGAAAAGTACGTCCGACGGTGTATGATACATCGGGGTAGCGATCGTAGATAGAGAAAAAAGTAAGGAAAAATAAGCGATTTTGGGTAAAAAAGAGGGATTTTTAACGAATTTCGGCACATTTTTGCGAATATCTCGGAAACGGTTAGAGATATCGGCAAAAGCTTGACGCCATTCGATTCCCCGTGCGAAAACGCGTCGGATAGGCTATGCCAGAACGCTCTAGCGTTAAAATTTTTTTTTTAATTTTCCCAAAATTTTCGACGAAATTTAAGGATATTCGACGATATCTTCCGAACCGTAACCGATAGCCGAACGCCGACTTCAGATTCGGAATCGCCGTCGAAAAGTACGTCCGACGGTGTATGATACATCGGGGTAGCGATCGTAGATAGAGAAAAAATAAGGAAAAATAAGCGATTTTGGGTAAAAAATAGCGATTTTTAACGAATTTCGGCACATTTTTGCGAATATCTCGGAAACGGTTAGAGATATCGGCAAAAGCTTGACGCCATTCGATTCCCCGTGCGAAAACGCGTCGGATAGGCTATGCCAGAACGCTCTAGCGTTAAAAAATTTTTTCAAAACTTTAAACGCTCATATCTCGGAAACGGTAAGAGATAGAGACGAGAACTCGACAGATTTGGACTCCTCGTGGGAAGACGCTTCTGATAGGCTATATGGCAGCGCTCTAGCGCAAAATTAATTTTTCAAAACTTTAAACCCGAATATCTCGGGAACGGTTAGAGATATCGGCAAAAGGTTGACGTCATTCGATTCCCCGTGCGAAAACGCGTCGGATAGGCTATGCCAGAACGCTCTAGCGTTAAAAAATTTTTCAAAACTTTAAACGCTCATATCTCCGGAATGGTTGGTGCTAGGAGGACTGGCGCGGTGCCATTCGATTCGCCGCGAAAAGGCGCTTCTTCTGGTGTATAATACGTCGGGGTTATTTCAATTTTGAGACGATTTGTTTTGAATTTTCCCAAAATTTTCGACGAAATTTAAGGAAATTCGACGATATCTTCCGAACCGTAACCGATAGCCGAACGCCGACTTCAGATTCGGAATCGCCGTCGAAAAGTACGTCCGACGGTGTATGATACATCGGGGTAGCGATCGTAGATAGAGAAAAAAATAAGGAAAAATAAGCGATTTTGGGTAAAAAATAGCGATTTTTAACGAATTTCGGCACATTTTTGCGAATATCTCGGAAACGGTTAGAGATATCGGCAAAGGCTTGACGCCATTCGATTCCCCGTGCGAAAACGCGTCGGATAGGCTATGCCAGAACGCTCTAGCGTTAAAAATTTTTTTTTTAATTTTCCCAAAATTTTCGACGAAATTTAAGGATATTCGACGATATCTTCCGAACCGTAACCGATAGCCGAACGCCGACTTCAGAGTCGGAATCGCCGTCGAAAAGTACGTCCGACGGTGTATGATACATCGGGGTAGCGATCGTAGATAGAGAAAAAATAAGGAAAAATAAGCGATTTTGGGTAAAAAATAGCGATTTTTAACGAATTTCGGCACATTTTTGCGAATATCTCGGAAACGGTTAGAGATATCGGCAAAAGCTTGACGCCATTCGATTCCCCGTGCGAAAACGCGTCGGATAGGCTATGCCAGAACGCTCTAGCGTTAAAAAATTTTTTCAAAACTTTAAACGTCTCGGAAACGGTAAGAGATAGAGACGAGAACTCGACGGATTTGGACTCCTCGTGGGAAGACGCTTCTGATAGGCTATATGGCAGCGCTCTAGCGCAAAATTAATTTTTCAAAACTTTAAACCCGAATATCTCGGGAACGGTTAGAGATATCGGCAAAAGGTTGACGTCATTCGATTCCCCGTGCGAAAACGCGTCGGATAGGCTATGCCAGAACGCTCTAGCGTTAAAAAATTTTTCAAAACTTTAAACGCTCATATCTCCGGAATGGTTGGTGCTAGGAGGACTGGCGCGGTGCCATTCGATTCGCCGCGAAAAGGCGCTTCTTCTGGTGTATAATACGTCGGGGTTATTTCAATTTTGAGACGATTTGTTTTGAATTTTCCCAAAATTTTCGACGAAATTTAAGGAAATTCGACGATATCTTCCGAACCGTAACCGATAGCCGAACGCCGACTTCAGATTCGGAATCGCCGTCGAAAAGTACGTCCGACGGTGTATGATACATTGGGGTAGCGATCGTAGATAGAGAAAAAAATAAGGAAAAATAAGCGATTTTGGGTAAAAAATAGCGATTTTTAACGAATTTCGGCACATTTTTGCGAATATCTCGGAAACGGTTAGAGATATCGGCAAAGGCTTGACGCCATTCGATTCCCCGTGCGAAAACGCGTCGGATAGGCTATGCCAGAACGCTCCAGCGTTAAAAAATTTTTTTTTAATTTTCCCAAAATTTTCGACGAAATTTAAGGATATTCGACGATATCTTCCGAACCGTAACCGATAGCCGAAAGCCGACTTCAGATTCGGAATCGCCGTCGAAAAGTACGTCCGACGGTGTATGATACATCGGGGTAGCGATCGTAGATAGAGAAAAAATAAGGAAAAATAAGCGATTTTGGGTAAAAAATAGCGATTTTTAACGAATTTCGGCACATTTTTGCGAATATCTCGGAAACGGTTAGAGATATCGGCAAAAGCTTGACGCCATTCGATTCCCCGTGCGAAAACGCGTCGGATAGGCTGTGCCAGAACGCTCTAGCGTTAAAAAAATTTTTCAAAACTTTAAACGCTCATATCTCGGAAACGGTAAGAGATAGAGACGAGAACTCGACGGATTTGGACTCCTCGTGGGAAGACGCTTCTGATAGGCTATATGGCAGCGCTCTAGCGCAAAATTAATTTTTCAAAACTTTAAACCCGAATATCTCGGGAACGGTTAGAGATATCGGCAAAAGGTTGACGTCATTCGATTCCCCGTGCGAAAACGCGTCGGATAGGCTATGCCAGAACGCTCTAGCGTTAAAAAATTTTTCAAAACTTTAAACGCTCATATCTCCGGAATGGTTGGTGCTAGGAGGACTGGCGCGGTGCCATTCGATTCGCCGCGAAAAGGCGCTTCTTCTGGTGTATAATACGTCGGGGTTATTTCAATTTTGAGACGATTTGTTTTGAATTTTCCCAAAATTTTCGACGAAATTTAAGGAAATTCGACGATATCTTCCGAACCGTAACCGATAGCCGAACGCCGACTTCAGATTCGGAATCGCCGTCGAAAAGTACGTCCGACGGTGTATGATACATTGGGGTAGCGATCGTAGATAGAGAAAAAAATAAGGAAAAATAAGCGATTTTGGGTAAAAAATAGCGATTTTTAACGAATTTCGGCACATTTTTGCGAATATCTCGGAAACGGTTAGAGATATCGGCAAAGGCTTGACGCCATTCGATTCCCCGTGCGAAAACGCGTCGGATAGGCTATGCCAGAACGCTCCAGCGTTAAAAATTTTTTTTTTAATTTTCCCAAAATTTTCGACGAAATTTAAGGATATTCGACGATATCTTCCGAACCGTAACCGATAGCCGAACGCCGACTTCAGATTCGGAATCGCCGTCGAAAAGTACGTCCGACGGTGTATGATACATCGGGGTAGCGATCGTAGATAGAGAAAAAATAAGGAAAAATAAGCGATTTTGGGTAAAAAATAGCGATTTTTAACGAATTTCGGCACATTTTTGCGAATATCTCGGAAACGGTTAGAGATATCGGCAAAAGCTTGACGCCATTCGATTCCCCGTGCGAAAACGCGTCGGATAGGCTATGCCAGAACGCTCTAGCGTTAAAAAAATTTTTCAAAACTTCAAACGCTCATATCTCGGAAACGGTAAGAGATAGAGACGAGAATTCGACGGATTTGGACTCCTCGTGGGAAGACGCTTCTGATAGGCTATATGGCAGCGCTCTAGCGCAAAATTAATTTTTCAAAACTTTAAACCCGAATATCTCGGGAACGGTTAGAGATATCGGCAAAAGGTTGACGTCATTCGATTCCCCGTGCGAAAACGCGTCGGATAGGCTATGCCAGAACGCTCTAGCGTTAAAAAATTTTTCAAAACTTTAAACGCTCATATCTCCGGAATGGTTGGTGCTAGGAGGACTGGCGCGGTGCCATTCGATTCGCCGCGAAAAGGCGCTTCTTCTGGTGTATAATACGTCGGGGTTATTTCAATTTTGAGACGATTTGTTTTGAATTTTCCCAAAATTTTCGACGAAATTTAAGGAAATTCGACGATATCTTCCGAACCGTAACCGATAGCCGAACGCCGACTTCAGATTCGGAATCGCCGTCGAAAAGTACGTCCGACGGTGTATGATACATTGGGGTAGCGATCGTAGATAGAGAAAAAAATAAGGAAAAATAAGCGATTTTGGGTAAAAAATAGCGATTTTTAACGAATTTCGGCACATTTTTGCGAATATCTCGGAAACGGTTAGAGATATCGGCAAAGGCTTGACGCCATTCGATTCCCCGTGCGAAAACGCGTCGGATAGGCTATGCCAGAACGCTCCAGCGTTAAAAAATTTTTTTTTAATTTTCCCAAAATTTTCGACGAAATTTAAGGATATTCGACGATATCTTCCGAACCGTAACCGATAGCCGAACGCCGACTTCAGATTCGGAATCGCCGTCGAAAAGTACGTCCGACGGTGTATGATACATTGGGGTAGCGATCGTAGATAGAGAAAAAAATAAGGAAAAATAAGCGATTTTGGGTAAGAAATAGCGATTTTTAACGAATTTCGGCACATTTTTGCGAATATCTCGGAAACGGTTAGAGATATCGGCAAAGGCTTGACGCCATTCGATTCCCCGTGCGAAAACGCGTCGGATAGGCTATGCCAGAACGCTCCAGCGTTAAAAATTTTTTTTTTAATTTTCCCAAAATTTTCGACGAAATTTAAGGATATTCGACGATATCTTCCGAACCGTAACCGATAGCCGAACGCCGACTTCAGATTCGGAATCGCCGTCGAAAAGTACGTCCGACGGTGTATGATACATCGGGGTAGCGATCGTAGATAGAGAAAAAATAAGGAAAAATAAGCGATTTTGGGTAAAAAATAGCGATTTTTAACGAATTTCGGCACATTTTTGCGAATATCTCGGAAACGGTTAGAGATATCGGCAAAAGCTTGACGCCATTCGATTCCCCGTGCGAAAACGCGTCGGATAGGCTATGCCAGAACGCTCTAGCGTTAAAAAATTTTTTCAAAACTTTAAACGCTCATATCTCGGAAACGGTAAGAGATAGAGACGAGAACTCGACGGATTTGGACTCCTCGTGGGAAGACGCTTCTGATAGGCTATATGGCAGCGCTCTAGCGCAAAATTAATTTTTCAAAACTTTAAACCCGAATATCTCGGGAACGGTTAGAGATATCGGCAAAAGGTTGACGTCATTCGATTCCCCGTGCGAAAACGCGTCGGATAGGCTATGCCAGAACGCTCTAGCGTTAAAAAATTTTTCAAAACTTTAAACGCTCATATCTCCGGAATGGTTGGTGCTAGGAGGACTGGCGCGGTGCCATTCGATTCGCCGCGAAAAGGCGCTTCTTCTGGTGTATAATACGTCGGGGTTATTTCAATTTTGAGACGATTTGTTTTGAATTTTCCCAAAATTTTCGACGAAATTTAAGGAAATTCGACGATATCTTCCGAACCGTAACCGATAGCCGAACGCCGACTTCAGATTCGGAATCGCCGTCGAAAAGTACGTCCGACGGTGTATGATACATTGGGGTAGCGATCGTAGATAGAGAAAAAAATAAGGAAAAATAAGCGATTTTGGGTAAAAAATAGCGATTTTTAACGAATTTCGGCACATTTTTGCGAATATCTCGGAAACGGTTAGAGATATCGGCAAAGGCTTGACGCCATTCGATTCCCCGTGCGAAAACGCGTCGGATAGGCTATGCCAGAACGCTCCAGCGTTAAAAATTTTTTTTTTAATTTTCCCAAAATTTTCGACGAAATTTAAGGATATTCGACGATATCTTCCGAACCGTAACCGATAGCCGAACGCCGACTTCAGATTCGGAATCGCCGTCGAAAAGTACGTCCGACGGTGTATGATACATTGGGGTAGCGATCGTAGATAGAGAAAAAAATAAGGAAAAATAAGCGATTTTGGGTAAAAAATAGCGATTTTTAACGAATTTCGGCACATTTTTGCGAATATCTCGGAAACGGTTAGAGATATCGGCAAAGGCTTGACGCCATTCGATTCCCCGTGCGAAAACGCGTCGGATAGGCTATGCCAGAACGCTCTAGCGTTAAAAAATTTTTCAAAACTTTAAACGCTCATATCTCCGGAATGGTTGGTGCTAGGAGGACTGGCGCGGTGCCATTCGATTCGCCGCGAAAAGGCGCTTCTTCTGGTGTATAATACGTCGGGGTTATTTCAATTTTGAGACGATTTGTTTTGAATTTTCCCAAAATTTTCGACGAAATTTAAGGAAATTCGACGATATCTTCCGAACCGTAACCGATAGCCGAACGCCGACTTCAGATTCGGAATCGCCGTCGAAAAGTACGTCCGACGGTGTATGATACATTGGGGTAGCGATCGTAGATAGAGAAAAAAATAAGGAAAAATAAGCGATTTTGGGTAAAAAATAGCGATTTTTAACGAATTTCGGCACATTTTTGCGAATATCTCGGAAACGGTTAGAGATATCGGCAAAGGCTTGACGCCATTCGATTCCCCGTGCGAAAACGCGTCGGATAGGCTATGCCAGAACGCTCCAGCGTTAAAAATTTTTTTTTTAATTTTCCCAAAATTTTCGACGAAATTTAAGGATATTCGACGATATCTTCCGAACCGTAACCGATAGCCGAACGCCGACTTCAGATTCGGAATCGCCGTCGAAAAGTACGTCCGACGGTGTATGATACATCGGGGTAGCGATCGTAGATAGAGAAAAAATAAGGAAAAATAAGCGATTTTGGGTAAAAAATAGCGATTTTTAACGAATTTCGGCACATTTTTGCGAATATCTCGGAAACGGTTAGAGATATCGGCAAAAGCTTGACGCCATTCGATTCCCCGTGCGAAAACGCGTCGGATAGGCTATGCCAGAACGCTCTAGCGTTAAAAAATTTTTTCAAAACTTCAAACGCTCATATCTCGGAAACGGTAAGAGATAGAGACGAGAATTCGACGGATTTGGACTCCTCGTGGGAAGACGCTTCTGATAGGCTATATGGCAGCGCTCTAGCGCAAAATTAATTTTTCAAAACTTTAAACCCGAATATCTCGGGAACGGTTAGAGATATCGGCAAAAGGTTGACGTCATTCGATTCCCCGTGCGAAAACGCGTCGGATAGGCTATGCCAGAACGCTCTAGCGTTAAAAAATTTTTCAAAACTTTAAACGCTCATATCTCCGGAATGGTTGGTGCTAGGAGGACTGGCGCGGTGCCATTCGATTCGCCGCGAAAAGGCGCTTCTTCTGGTGTATAATACGTCGGGGTTATTTCAATTTTGAGACGATTTGTTTTGAATTTTCCCAAAATTTTCGACGAAATTTAAGGAAATTCGACGATATCTTCCGAACCGTAACCGATAGCCGAACGCCGACTTCAGATTCGGAATCGCCGTCGAAAAGTACGTCCGACGGTGTATGATACATTGGGGTAGCGATCGTAGATAGAGAAAAAAATAAGGAAAAATAAGCGATTTTGGGTAAAAAATAGCGATTTTTAACGAATTTCGGCACATTTTTGCGAATATCTCGGAAACGGTTAGAGATATCGGCAAAGGCTTGACGCCATTCGATTCCCCGTGCGAAAACGCGTCGGATAGGCTATGCCAGAACGCTCCAGCGTTAAAAAATTTTTTTTTAATTTTCCCAAAATTTTCGACGAAATTTAAGGATATTCGACGATATCTTCCGAACCGTAACCGATAGCCGAACGCCGACTTCAGATTCGGAATCGCCGTCGAAAAGTACGTCCGACGGTGTATGATACATTGGGGTAGCGATCGTAGATAGAGAAAAAAATAAGGAAAAATAAGCGATTTTGGGTAAAAAATAGCGATTTTTAACGAATTTCGGCACATTTTTGCGAATATCTCGGAAACGGTTAGAGATATCGGCAAAGGCTTGACGCCATTCGATTCCCCGTGCGAAAACGCGTCGGATAGGCTATGCCAGAACGCTCCAGCGTTAAAAATTTTTTTTTTAATTTTCCCAAAATTTTCGACGAAATTTAAGGATATTCGACGATATCTTCCGAACCGTAACCGATAGCCGAACGCCGACTTCAGATTCGGAATCGCCGTCGAAAAGTACGTCCGACGGTGTATGATACATCGGGGTAGCGATCGTAGATAGAGAAAAAATAAGGAAAAATAAGCGATTTTGGGTAAAAAATAGCGATTTTTAACGAATTTCGGCACATTTTTGCGAATATCTCGGAAACGGTTAGAGATATCGGCAAAAGCTTGACGCCATTCGATTCCCCGTGCGAAAACGCGTCGGATAGGCTATGCCAGAACGCTCTAGCGTTAAAAAAATTTTTCAAAACTTTAAACGCTCATATCTCGGAAACGGTAAGAGATAGAGACTAGAACTCGACGGATTTGGACTCCTCGTGGGAAGACGCTTCTGATAGGCTATATGGCAGCGCTCTAGCGCAAAATTAATTTTTCAAAACTTTAAACCCGAATATCTCGGGAACGGTTAGAGATATCGGCAAAAGGTTGACGTCATTCGATTCCCCGTGCGAAAACGCGTCGGATAGGCTATGCCAGAACGCTCTAGCGTTAAAAAATTTTTCAAAACTTTAAACGCTCATATCTCCGGAATGGTTGGTGCTAGGAGGACTGGCGCGGTGCCATTCGATTCGCCGCGAAAAGGCGCTTCTTCTGGTGTATAATACGTCGGGGTTATTTCAATTTTGAGACGATTTGTTTTGAATTTTCCCAAAATTTTCGACGAAATTTAAGGAAATTCGACGATATCTTCCGAACCGTAACCGATAGCCGAACGCCGACTTCAGATTCGGAATCGCCGTCGAAAAGTACGTCCGACGGTGTATGATACATTGGGGTAGCGATCGTAGATAGAGAAAAAAATAAGGAAAAATAAGCGATTTTGGGTAAAAAATAGCGATTTTTAACGAATTTCGGCACATTTTTGCGAATATCTCGGAAACGGTTAGAGATATCGGCAAAGGCTTGACGCCATTCGATTCCCCGTGCGAAAACGCGTCGGATAGGCTATGCCAGAACGCTCCAGCGTTAAAAAATTTTTTTTTAATTTTCCCAAAATTTTCGACGAAATTTAAGGATATTCGACGATATCTTCCGAACCGTAACCGATAGCCGAACGCCGACTTCAGATTCGGAATCGCCGTCGAAAAGTACGTCCGACGGTGTATGATACATTGGGGTAGCGATCGTAGATAGAGAAAAAAATAAGGAAAAATAAGCGATTTTGGGTAAAAAATAGCGATTTTTAACGAATTTCGGCACATTTTTGCGAATATCTCGGAAACGGTTAGAGATATCGGCAAAGGCTTGACGCCATTCGATTCCCCGTGCGAAAACGCGTCGGATAGGCTATGCCAGAACGCTCCAGCGTTAAAAATTTTTTTTTTAATTTTCCCAAAATTTTCGACGAAATTTAAGGATATTCGACGATATCTTCCGAACCGTAACCGATAGCCGAACGCCGACTTCAGATTCGGAATCGCCGTCGAAAAGTACGTCCGACGGTGTATGATACATCGGGGTAGCGATCGTAGATAGAGAAAAAATAAGGAAAAATAAGCGATTTTGGGTAAAAAATAGCGATTTTTAACGAATTTCGGCACATTTTTGCGAATATCTCGGAAACGGTTAGAGATATCGGCAAAAGCTTGACGCCATTCGATTCCCCGTGCGAAAACGCGTCGGATAGGCTATGCCAGAACGCTCTAGCGTTAAAAAAATTTTTCAAAACTTTAAACGCTCATATCTCGGAAACGGTAAGAGATAGAGACGAGAACTCGACGGATTTGGACTCCTCGTGGGAAGACGCTTCTGATAGGCTATATGGCAGCGCTCTAGCGCAAAATTAATTTTTCAAAACTTTAAACCCGAATATCTCGGGAACGGTTAGAGATATCGGCAAAAGGTTGACGTCATTCGATTCCCCGTGCGAAAACGCGTCGGATAGGCTATGCCAGAACGCTCTAGCGTTAAAAAAATTTTCAAAACTTTAAACGCTCATATCTCCGGAATGGTTGGTGCTAGGAGGACTGGCGCGGTGCCATTCGATTCGCCGCGAAAAGGCGCTTCTTCTGGTGTATAATACGTCGGGGTTATTTCAATTTTGAGACGATTTGTTTTGAATTTTCCCAAAATTTTCGACGAAATTTAAGGAAATTCGACGATATCTTCCGAACCGTAACCGATAGCCGAACGCCGACTTCAGATTCGGAATCGCCGTCGAAAAGTACGTCCGACGGTGTATGATACATTGGGGTAGCGATCGTAGATAGAGAAAAAAATAAGGAAAAATAAGCGATTTTGGGTAAAAAATAGCGATTTTTAACGAATTTCGGCACATTTTTGCGAATATCTCGGAAACGGTTAGAGATATCGGCAAAGGCTTGACGCCATTCGATTCCCCGTGCGAAAACGCGTTGGATAGGCTATGCCAGAACGCTCCAGCGTTAAAAATTTTTTTTTTAATTTTCCCAAAATTTTCGACGAAATTTAAGGATATTCGACGATATCTTCCGAACCGTAACCGATAGCCGAACGCCGACTTCAGATTCGGAATCGCCGTCGAAAAGTACGTCCGACGGTGTATGATACATCGGGGTAGCGATCGTAGATAGAGAAAAAATAAGGAAAAATAAGCGATTTTGGGTAAAAAATAGCGATTTTTAACGAATTTCGGCACATTTTTGCGAATATCTCGGAAACGGTTAGAGATATCGGCAAAAGCTTGACGCCATTCGATTCCCCGTGCGAAAACGCGTCGGATAGGCTATGCCAGAACGCTCTAGCGTTAAAAAAAATTTTCAAAACTTCAAACGCTCATATCTCGGAAACGGTAAGAGATAGAGACGAGAATTCGACGGATTTGGACTCCTCGTGGGAAGACGCTTCTGATAGGCTATATGGCAGCGCTCTAGCGCAAAATTAATTTTTCAAAACTTTAAACCCGAATATCTCGGGAACGGTTAGAGATATCGGCAAAAGGTTGACGTCATTCGATTCCCCGTGCGAAAACGCGTCGGATAGGCTATGCCAGAACGCTCTAGCGTTAAAAAATTTTTCAAAACTTTAAACGCTCATATCTCCGGAATGGTTGGTGCTAGGAGGACTGGCGCGGTGCCATTCGATTCGCCGCGAAAAGGCGCTTCTTCTGGTGTATAATACGTCGGGGTTATTTCAATTTTGAGACGATTTGTTTTGAATTTTCCCAAAATTTTCGACGAAATTTAAGGAAATTCGACGATATCTTCCGAACCGTAACCGATAGCCGAACGCCGACTTCAGATTCGGAATCGCCGTCGAAAAGTACGTCCGACGGTGTATGATACATTGGGGTAGCGATCGTAGATAGAGAAAAAAATAAGGAAAAATAAGCGATTTTGGGTAAAAAATAGCGATTTTTAACGAATTTCGGCACATTTTTGCGAATATCTCGGAAACGGTTAGAGATATCGGCAAAGGCTTGACGCCATTCGATTCCCCGTGCGAAAACGCGTCGGATAGGCTATGCCAGAACGCTCCAGCGTTAAAAAATTTTTTTTTAATTTTCCCAAAATTTTCGACGAAATTTAAGGATATTCGACGATATCTTCCGAACCGTAACCGATAGCCGAACGCCGACTTCAGATTCGGAATCGCCGTCGAAAAGTACGTCCGACGGTGTATGATACATCGGGGTAGCGATCGTAGATAGAGAAAAAATAAGGAAAAATAAGCGATTTTGGGTAAAAAATAGCGATTTTTAACGAATTTCGGCACATTTTTGCGAATATCTCGGAAACGGTTAGAGATATCGGCAAAAGCTTGACGCCATTCGATTCCCCGTGCGAAAACGCGTCGGATAGGCTATGCCAGAACGCTCTAGCGTTAAAAAATTTTTTCAAAACTTCAAACGCTCATATCTCGGAAACGGTAAGAGATAGAGACGAGAATTCGACGGATTTGGACTCCTCGTGGGAAGACGCTTCTGATAGGCTATATGGCAGCGCTCTAGCGCAAAATTAATTTTTCAAAACTTTAAACCCGAATATCTCGGGAACGGTTAGAGATATCGGCAAAAGGTTGACGTCATTCGATTCCCCGTGCGAAAACGCGTCGGATAGGCTATGCCAGAACGCTCTAGCGTTAAAAAATTTTTCAAAACTTTAAACGCTCATATCTCCGGAATGGTTGGTGCTAGGAGGACTGGCGCGGTGCCATTCGATTCGCCGCGAAAAGGCGCTTCTTCTGGTGTATAATACGTCGGGGTTATTTCAATTTTGAGACGATTTGTTTTGAATTTTCCCAAAATTTTCGACGAAATTTAAGGAAATTCGACGATATCTTCCGAACCGTAACCGATAGCCGAACGCCGACTTCAGATTCGGAATCGCCGTCGAAAAGTACGTCCGACGGTGTATGATACATCGGGGTAGCGATCGTAGATAGAGAAAAAAATAAGGAAAAATAAGCGATTTTGGGTAAAAAATAGCGATTTTTAACGAATTTCGGCACATTTTTGCGAATATCTCGGAAACGGTTAGAGATATCGGCAAAAGCTTGACGCCATTCGATTCCCCGTGCGAAAACGCGTCGGATAGGCTATGCCAGAACGCTCTAGCGTTAAAAATTTTTTTTTTTAATTTTCCCAAAATTTTCGACGAAATTTAAGGATATTCGACGATATCTTCCGAACCGTAACCGATAGCCGAACGCCGACTTCAGATTCGGAATCGCCGTCGAAAAGTACGTCCGACGGTGTATGATACATCGGGGTAGCGATCGTAGATAGAGAAAAAATAAGGAAAAATAAGCGATTTTGGGTAAAAAATAGCGATTTTTAACGAATTTCGGCACATTTTTGCGAATATCTCGGAAACGGTTAGAGATATCGGCAAAAGCTTGACGCCATTCGATTCCCCGTGCGAAAACGCGTCGGATAGGCTATGCCAGAACGCTCTAGCGTTAAAAAAATTTTTCAAAACTTTAAACGCTCATATCTCGGAAACGGTAAGAGATAGAGACGAGAACTCGACGGATTTGGACTCCTCGTGGGAAGACGCTTCTGATAGGCTATATGGCAGCGCTCTAGCGCAAAATTAATTTTTCAAAACTTTAAACCCGAATATCTCGGGAACGGTTAGAGATATCGGCAAAAGGTTGACGTCATTCGATTCCCCGTGCGAAAACGCGTCGGATAGGCTATGCCAGAACGCTCTAGCGTTAAAAAAATTTTCAAAACTTTAAACGCTCATATCTCCGGAATGGTTGGTGCTAGGAGGACTGGCGCGGTGCCATTCGATTCGCCGCGAAAAGGCGCTTCTTCTGGTGTATAATACGTCGGGGTTATTTCAATTTTGAGACGATTTGTTTTGAATTTTCCCAAAATTTTCGACGAAATTTAAGGAAATTCGACGATATCTTCCGAACCGTAACCGATAGCCGAACGCCGACTTCAGATTCGGAATCGCCGTCGAAAAGTACGTCCGACGGTGTATGATACATCGGGGTAGCGATCGTAGATAGAGAAAAAAATAAGGAAAAATAAGCGATTTTGGGTAAGAAATAGCGATTTTTAACGAATTTCGGCACATTTTTGCGAATATCTCGGAAACGGTTAGAGATATCGGCAAAAGCTTGACGCCATTCGATTCCCCGTGCGAAAACGCGTCGGATAGGCTATGCCAGAACGCTCTAGCGTTAAAATTTTTTTTTTTAATTTTTCCAAAATTTTCGACGAAATTTAAGGATATTCGACGATATCTTCCGAACCGTAACCGATAGCCGAACGCCGACTTCAGATTCGGAATCGCCGTCGAAAAGTACGTCCGACGGTGTATGATACATCGGGGTAGCGATCGTAGATAGAGAAAAAATAAGGAAAAATAAGCGATTTTGGGTAAAAAATAGCGATTTTTAACGAATTTCGGCACATTTTTGCGAATATCTCGGAAACGGTTAGAGATATCGGCAAAAGCTTGACGCCATTCGATTCCCCGTGCGAAAACGCGTCGGATAGGCTATGCCAGAACGCTCTAGCGTTAAAAAAAATTTTCAAAACTTTAAACGCTCATATCTCGGAAACGGTAAGAGATAGAGACGAGAACTCGACAGATTTGGACTCCTCGTGGGAAGACGCTTCTGATAGGCTATATGGCAGCGCTCTAGCGCAAAATTAATTTTTCAAAACTTTAAACCCGAATATCTCGGGAACGGTTAGAGATATCGGCAAAAGGTTGACCTCATTCGATTCCCCGTGCGAAAACGCGTCGGATAGGCTATGCCAGAACGCTCTAGCGTTAAAAAATTTTTCAAAACTTTAAACGCTCATATCTCCGGAATGGTTGGTGCTAGGAGGACTGGCGCGGTGCCATTCGATTCGCCGCGAAAAGGCGCTTCTTCTGGTGTATAATACGTCGGGGTTATTTCAATTTTGAGACGATTTGTTTTGAATTTTCCCAAAATTTTCGACGAAATTTAAGGAAATTCGACGATATCTTCCGAACCGTAACCGATAGCCGAACGCCGACTTCAGATTCGGAATCGCCGTCGAAAAGTACGTCCGACGGTGTATGATACATCGGGGTAGCGATCGTAGATAGAGAAAAAAATAAGGAAAAATAAGCGATTTAGGGTAAAAAATAGCGATTTTTAACGAATTTCGGCACATTTTTGCGAATATCTCGGAAACGGTTAGAGATATCGGCAAAGGCTTGACGCCATTCGATTCCCCGTGCGAAAACG
Organism: Cetonia aurata; assembly: GCA_949128085.1. NCBI lineage: Eukaryota > Metazoa > Arthropoda > Insecta > Coleoptera > Scarabaeidae > Cetonia > Cetonia aurata. Next base: position 9,840,042 of record OX421882.1, on the reverse strand, counting down.
CGTCGGATAGGCTATGCCAGAACGCTCCAGCGTTAAAAAATTTTTTTTTAATTTTCCCAAAATTTTCGACGAAATTTAAGGATATTCGACGATATCTTCCGAACCGTAACCGATAGCCGAACGCCGACTTCAGATTCGGAATCGCCGTCGAAAAGTACGTCCGACGGTGTATGATACATCGGGGTAGCGATCGTAGATAGAGAAAAAATAAGGAAAAATAAGCGATTTTGGGTAAAAAATAGCGATTTTTAACGAATTTCGGCACATTTTTGCGAATATCTCGGAAACGGTTAGAGATATCGGCAAAAGCTTGACGCCATTCGATTCCCCGTGCGAAAACGCGTCGGATAGGCTATGCCAGAACGCTCTAGCGTTAAAAAAATTTTCCAAAACTTTAAACGCTCATATCTCGGAAACGGTAAGAGATAGAGACGAGAACTCGACGGATTTGGACTCCTCGTGGGAAGACGCTTCTGATAGGCTATATGGCAGCGCTCTAGCGCAAAATTAATTTTTCAAAACTTTAAACCCGAATATCTCGGGAACGGTTAGAGATATCGGCAAAAGGTTGACGTCATTCGATTCCCCGTGCGAAAACGCGTCGGATAGGCTATGCCAGAACGCTCTAGCGTTAAAAAAATTTTCAAAACTTTAAACGCTCATATCTCCGGAATGGTTGGTGCTAGGAGGACTGGCGCGGTGCCATTCGATTCGCCGCGAAAAGGCGCTTCTTCTGGTGTATAATACGTCGGGGTTATTTCAATTTTGAGACGATTTGTTTTGAATTTTCCCAAAATTTTCGACGAAATTTAAGGAAATTCGACGATATCTTCCGAACCGTAACCGATAGCCGAACGCCGACTTCAGATTCGGAATCGCCGTCGAAAAGTACGTCCGACGGTGTATGATACATCGGGGTAGCGATCGTAGATAGAGAAAAAATAAGGAAAAATAAGCGATTTTGGGTAAAAAATAGCGATTTTTAACGAATTTCGGCACATTTTTGCGAATATCTCGGAAACGGTTAGAGATATCGGCAAAAGCTTGACGCCATTCGATTCCCCGTGCGAAAACGCGTCGGATAGGCTATGCCAGAACGCTCTAGCGTTAAAAAAATTTTTCAAAACTTTAAACGCTCATATCTCGGAAACGGTAAGAGATAGAGACGAGAACTCGACGGATTTGGACTCCTCGTGGGAAGACGCTTCTGATAGGCTATATGGCAGCGCTCTAGCGCAAAATTAATTTTTCAAAACTTTAAACCCGAATATCTCGGGAACGGTTAGAGATATCGGCAAAAGGTTGACGTCATTCGATTCCCCGTGCGAAAACGCGTCGGATAGGCTATGCCAGAACGCTCTAGCGTTAAAAAAATTTTCAAAACTTTAAACGCTCATATCTCCGGAATGGTTGGTGCTAGGAGGACTGGCGCGGTGCCATTCGATTCGCCGCGAAAAGGCGCTTCTTCTGGTGTATAATACGTCGGGGTTATTTCAATTTTGAGACGATTTGTTTTGAATTTTCCCAAAATTTTCGACGAAATTTAAGGAAATTCGACGATATCTTCCGAACCGTAACCGATAGCCGAACGCCGACTTCAGATTCGGAATCGCCGTCGAAAAGTACGTCCGACGGTGTATGATACATCGGGGTAGCGATCGTAGATAGAGAAAAAATAAGGAAAAATAAGCGATTTTGGGTAAAAAATAGCGATTTTTAACGAATTTCGGCACATTTTTGCGAATATCTCGGAAACGGTTAGAGATATCGGCAAAAGCTTGACGCCATTCGATTCCCCGTGCGAAAACGCGTCGGATAGGCTATGCCAGAACGCTCTAGCGTTAAAAAAATTTTTCAAAACTTTAAACGCTCATATCTCGGAAACGGTAAGAGATAGAGACGAGAACTCGACGGATTTGGACTCCTCGTGGGAAGACGCTTCTGATAGGCTATATGGCAGCGCTCTAGCGCAAAATTAATTTTTCAAAACTTTAAACCCGAATATCTCGGGAACGGTTAGAGATATCGGCAAAAGGTTGACGTCATTCGATTCCCCGTGCGAAAACGCGTCGGATAGGCTATGCCAGAACGCTCCAGCGTTAAAAAAATTTTTTTTAATTTTCCCAAAATTTTCGACGAAATTTAAGGATATTCGACGATATCTTCCGAACCGTAACCGATAGCCGAACGCCGACTTCAGATTCGGAATCGCCGTCGAAAAGTACGTCCGACAGTGTATGATACATCGGGGTAGCGATCGTAGATAGAGAAAAAATAAGGAAAAATAAGCGATTTTGGGTAAAAAATAGCGATTTTTAACGAATTTCGGCACATTTTTGCGAATATCTCGGAAACGGTTAGAGATATCGGCAAAAGCTTGACGCCATTCGATTCCCCGTGCGAAAACGCGTCGGATAGGCTATGCCAGAACGCTCTAGCGTTAAAAAAATTTTTCAAAACTTTAAACGCTCATATCTCGGAAACGGTAAGAGATAGAGACGAGAACTCGACGGATTTGGACTCCTCGTGGGAAGACGCTTCTGATAGGCTATATGGCAGCGCTCTAGCGCAAAATTAATTTTTCAAAACTTTAAACCCGAATATCTCGGGAACGGTTAGAGATATCGGCAAAAGGTTGACGTCATTCGATTCCCCGTGCGAAAACGCGTCGGATAGGCTATGCCAGAACGCTCTAGCGTTAAAAAAATTTTCAAAACTTTAAACGCTCATATCTCCGGAATGGTTGGTGCTAGGAGGACTGGCGCGGTGCCATTCGATTCGCCGCGAAAAGGCGCTTCTTCTGGTGTATAATACGTCGGGGTTATTTCAATTTTGAGACGATTTGTTTTGAATTTTCCCAAAATTTTCGACGAAATTTAAGGAAATTCGACGATATCTTCCGAACCGTAACCGATAGCCGAACGCCGACTTCAGATTCGGAATCGCCGTCGAAAAGTACGTCCGACGGTGTATGATACATCGGGGTAGCGATCGTAGATAGAGAAAAAAATAAGGAAAAATAAGCGATTTTGGGTAAGAAATAGCGATTTTTAACGAATTTCGGCACATTTTTGCGAATATCTCGGAAACGGTTAGAGATATCGGCAAAAGCTTGACGCCATTCGATTCCCCGTGCGAAAACGCGTCGGATAGGCTATGCCAGAACGCTCTAGCGTTAAAATTTTTTTTTTTAATTTTTCCAAAATTTTCGACGAAATTTAAGGATATTCGACGATATCTTCCGAACCGTAACCGATAGCCGAACGCCGACTTCAGATTCGGAATCGCCGTCGAAAAGTACGTCCGACGGTGTATGATACATCGGGGTAGCGATCGTAGATAGAGAAAAAATAAGGAAAAATAAGCGATTTTGGGTAAAAAATAGCGATTTTTAACGAATTTCGGCACATTTTTGCGAATATCTCGGAAACGGTTAGAGATATCGGCAAAAGCTTGACGCCATTCGATTCCCCGTGCGAAAACGCGTCGGATAGGCTATGCCAGAACGCTCTAGCGTTAAAAAAATTTTTCAAAACTTTAAACGCTCATATCTCGGAAACGGTAAGAGATAGAGACGAGAACTCGACGGATTTGGAATCCTCGTGGGAAGACGCTTCTGATAGGCTATATGGCAGCGCTCTAGCGCAAAATTAATTTTTCAAAACTTTAAACCCGAATATCTCGGGAACGGTTAGAGATATCGGCAAAAGGTTGACGTCATTCGATTCCCCGTGCGAAAACGCGTCGGATAGGCTATGCCAGAACGCTCTAGCGTTAAAAAAATTTTCAAAACTTTAAACGCTCATATCTCCGGAATGGTTGGTGCTAGGAGGACTGGCGCGGTGCCATTCGATTCGCCGCGAAAAGGCGCTTCTTCTGGTGTATAATACGTCGGGGTTATTTCAATTTTGAGACGATTTGTTTTGAATTTTCCCAAAATTTTCGACGAAATTTAAGGAAATTCGACGATATCTTCCGAACCGTAACCGATAGCCGAACGCCGACTTCAGATTCGGAATCGCCGTCGAAAAGTACGTCCGACGGTGTATGATACATCGGGGTAGCGATCGTAGATAGAGAAAAAAATAAGGAAAAATAAGCGATTTTGGGTAAAAAATAGCGATTTTTAATGAATTTCGGCACATTTTTGCGAATATCTCGGAAACGGTTAGAGATATCGGCAAAGGCTTGACGCCATTCGATTCCCCGTGCGAAAACGCGTCGGATAGGCTATGCCAGAACGCTCCAGCGTTAAAAATTTTTTTTTTAATTTTCCCAAAATTTTCGACGAAATTTAAGGATATTCGACGATATCTTCCGAACCGTAACCGATAGCCGAACGCCGACTTCAGATTCGGAATCGCCGTCGAAAAGTACGTCCGACGGTGTATGATACATCGGGGTAGCGATCGTAGATAGAGAAAAAATAAGGAAAAATAAGCGATTTTGGGTAAAAAATAGCGATTTTTAACGAATTTCGGCACATTTTTGCGAATATCTCGGAAACGGTTAGAGATATCGGCAAAAGCTTGACGCCATTCGATTCCCCGTGCGAAAACGCGTCGGATAGGCTATGCCAGAACGCTCTAGCGTTAAAAAAATTTTTCAAAACTTCAAACGCTCATATCTCGGAAACGGTAAGAGATAGAGACGAGAACTCGAAAGATTTGGACTCCTCGTGGGAAGACGCTTCTGATAGGCTATATGGCAGCGCTCTAGCGCAAAATTAATTTTTCAAAACTTTAAACCCGAATATCTCGGGAACGGTTAGAGATATCGGCAAAAGGTTGACGTCATTCGATTCCCCGTGCGAAAACGCGTCGGATAGGCTATGCCAGAACGCTCTAGCGTTAAAAAATTTTTCAAAACTTTAAAGCTCATATCTCCGGAATGGTTGGTGCTAGGAGGACTGGCGCAGTGCCATTCGATTCGCCGCGAAAAGGCGCTTCTTCTGGTGTATAATACGTCGGGGTTATTTCAATTTTGAGACGATTTGTTTTGAATTTTCCCAAAATTTTCGACGAAATTTAAGGAAATTCGACGATATCTTCCGAACCGTAACCGATAGCCGAACGCCAACTTCAGATTCGGAATCGCCGTCGAAAAGTACGTCCGACGGTGTATGATACATCGGGGTAGCGATCGTAGATAGAGAAAAAAATAAGGAAAAATAAGCGATTTTGGGTAAAAAATAGCGATTTTTAACGAATTTCGGCACATTTTTGCGAATATCTCGGAAACGGTTAGAGATATCGGCAAAGGCTTGACGCCATTCGATTCCCCGTGCGAAAACGCGTCGGATAGGCTATGCCAGAACGCTCCAGCGTTAAAAAATTTTTTTTTAATTTTTCCAAAATTTTCGACGAAATTTAAGGATATTCGACGATATCTTCCGAACCGTAACCGATAGCCGAACGCCGACTTCAGATTCGGAATCGCCGTCGAAAAGTACGTCCGACGGTGTATGATACATCGGGGTAGCGATCGTAGATAGAGAAAAAATAAGGAAAAATAAGCGATTTTGGGTAAAAAATAGCGATTTTTAACGAATTTCGGCACATTTTTGCGAATATCTCGGAAACGGTTAGAGATATCGGCAAAAGCTTGACGCCATTCGATTCCCCGTGCGAAAACGCGTCGGATAGGCTATGCCAGAACGCTCTAGCGTTAAAAAAATTTTTCAAAACTTTAAACGCTCATATCTCGGAAACGGTAAGAGATAGAGACGAGAACTCGACAGATTTGGACTCCTCGTGGGAAGACGCTTCTGATAGGCTATATGGCAGCGCTCTAGCGCAAAATTAATTTTTCAAAACTTTAAACCCGAATATCTCGGGAACGGTTAGAGATATCGGCAAAAGGTTGACGTCATTCGATTCCCCGTGCGAAAACGCGTCGGATAGGCTATGCCAGAACGCTCTAGCGTTAAAAATTTTTTCAAAACTTTAAACGCTCATATCTCCGGAATGGTTGGTGCTAGGAGGACTGGCGCGGTGCCATTCGATTCGCCGCGAAAAGGCGCTTCTTCTGGTGTATAATACGTCGGGGTTATTTCAATTTTGAGACGATTTGTTTTGAATTTTCCCAAAATTTTCGACGAAATTTAAGGAAATTCGACGATATCTTCCGAACCGTAACCGATAGCCGAACGCCGACTTCAGATTCGGAATCGCCGTCGAAAAGTACGTCCGACGGTGTATGATACATCGGGGTAGCGATCGTAGATAGAGAAAAAAATAAGGAAAAATAAGCGATTTTGGGTAAAAAATAGCGATTTTTAACGAATTTCGGCACATTTTTGCGAATATCTCGGAAACGGTTAGAGATATCGGCAAAGGCTTGACGCCATTCGATTCCCCGTGCGAAAACGCGTCGGATAGGCTATGCCAGAACGCTCCAGCGTTAAAAATTTTTTTTTAATTTTCCCAAAATTTTCGACGAAATTTAAGGATATTCGACGATATCTTCCGAACCGTAACCGATAGCCGAACGCCGACTTCAGATTCGGAATCGCCGTCGAAAAGTACGTCCGACGGTGTATGATACATCGGGGTAGCGATCGTAGATAGAGAAAAAATAAGGAAAAATAAGCGATTTTGGGTAAAAAATAGCGAATATCTCGGAAACGGTTAGAGATATCGGCAAAAGCTTGACGCCATTCGATTCCCCGTGCGAAAACGCGTCGGATAGGCTATGCCAGAACGCTCTAGCGTTAAAAAATTTTTTCAAAACTTCAAACGCTCATATCTCGGAAACGGTAAGAGATAGAGACGAGAACTCGACAGATTTGGACTCCTCGTGGGAAGACGCTTCTGATAGGCTATATGGCAGCGCTCTAGCGCAAAATTAATTTTTCAAAACTTTAAACCCGAATATCTCGGGAACGGTTAGAGATATCGGCAAAAGGTTGACGTCATTCGATTCCCCGTGCGAAAACGCGTCGGATAGGCTATGCCAGAACGCTCTAGCGTTAAAAAATTTTTCAAAACTTTAAACGCTTATATCTCCGGAATGGTTGGTGCTAGGAGGACTGGCGCGGTGCCATTCGATTCGCCGCGAAAAGGCGCTTCTTCTGGTGTATAATACGTCGGGGTTATTTCAATTTTGAGACGATTTGTTTTGAATTTTCCCAAAATTTTCGACGAAATTTAAGGAAATTCGACGATATCTTCCGAACCGTAACCGATAGCCGAACGCCGACTTCAGATTCGGAATCGCCGTCGAAAAGTACGTCCGACGGTGTATGATACATCGGGGTAGCGATCGTAGATAGAGAAAAAAATAAGGAAAAATAAGCGATTTTGGGTAAAAATAGCGATTTTTAACGAATTTCGGCACATTTTTGCGAATATCTCGGAAACGGTTAGAGATATCGGCAAAAGCTTGACGCCATTCGATTCCCCGTGCGAAAACGCGTCGGATAGGCTATGCCAGAACGCTCTAGCGTTAAAATTTTTTTTTTTAATTTTCCCAAAATTTTCGACGAAATTTAAGGATATTCGACGATATCTTCCGAACCGTAACCGATAGCCGAACGCCGACTTCAGATTCGGAATCGCCGTCGAAAAGTACGTCCGGCGGTATATGATACATCGGGGTAGCGATCGTAGATAGAGAAAAAATAAGGAAAAATAAGCGATTTTGGGTAAAAAATAGCGATTTTTAACGAATTTCGGCACATTTTTGCGAATATCTCGGAAACGGTTAGAGATATCGGCAAAAGCTTGACGCCATTCGATTCCCCGTGCGAAAACGCGTCGGATAGGCTATGCCAGAACGCTCTAGCGTTAAAAAAATTTTTCAAAACTTTAAACGCTCATATCTCGGAAACGGTAAGAGATAGAGACGAGAACTCGACAGATTTGGACTCCTCGTGGGAAGACGCTTCTGATAGGCTATATGGCAGCGCTCTAGCGCAAAATTAATTTTTCAAAACTTTAAACCCGAATATCTCGGGAACGGTTAGAGATATCGGCAAAAGGTTGACGTCATTCGATTCCCCGTGCGAAAACGCGTCGGACAGGCTATGCCAGAACGCTCTAGCGTTAAAAAAATTTTCAAAACTTTAAACGCTCATATCTCCGGAATGGTTGGTGCTAGGAGGACTGGCGCGGTGCCATTCGATTCGCCGCGAAAAGGCGCTTCTTCTGGTGTATAATACGTCGGGGTTATTTCAATTTTGAGACGATTTGTTTTGAATTTTCCCAAAATTTTCGACGAAATTTAAGGAAATTCGACGATATCTTCCGAACCGTAACCGATAGCCGAACGCCGACTTCAGATTCGGAATCGCCGTCGAAAAGTACGTCCGACGGTGTATGATACATCGGGGTAGCGATCGTAGATAGAGAAAAAAATAAGGAAAAATAAGCGATTTTGGGTAAAAAATAGCGATTTTTAACGAATTTCGGCACATTTTTGCGAATATCTCGGAAACGGTTAGAGATATCGGCAAAGGCTTGACGCCATTCGATTCCCCGTGCGAAAACGCGTCGGATAGGCTATGCCAGAACGCTCTAGCGTTAAAATTTTTTTTTTTAATTTTCCCAAAATTTTCGGCGAAATTTAAGGATATTCGACGATATCTTCCGAACCGTAACCGATAGCCGAACGCCGACTTCAGATTCGGAATCGCCGTCGAAAAGTACGTCCGACGGTGTATGATACATCGGGGTAGCGATCGTAGATAGAGAAAAAATAAGGAAAAATAAGCGATTTTGGGTAAAAAAATAGCGATTTTTAACGAATTTCGGAACATTTAAAAATTTTTTTCAAAACTTTAAACGCTCATATCTCGGAAACGGTAAGAGATAGAGACGAGAACTCGACGGATTTGGACTCCTCGTGGGAAGACGCTTCTGATAGGCTATATGGCAGCGCTCTAGCGCAAAATTAATTTTTCAAAACTTTAAACCCGAATATCTCGGGAACGGTTAGAGATATCGGCAAAAGGTTGACGTCATTCGATTCCCCGTGCGAAAACGCGTCGGATAGGCTATGCCAGAACGCTCTAGCGTTAAAAATTTTTTCAAAACTTTAAACGCTCATATCTCCGGAATGGTTGGTGCTAGGAGGACTGGCGCGGTGCCATTCGATTCGCCGCGAAAAGGCGCTTCTTCTGGTGTATAATACGTCGGGGTTATTTCAATTTTGAGACGATTTGTTTTGAATTTTCCCAAAATTTTCGACGAAATTTAAGGAAATTCGACGATATCTTCCGAACCGTAACCGATAGCCGAACGCCGACTTCAGATTCGGAATCGCCGTCGAAAAGTACGTCCGACGGTGTATGATACATCGGGGTAGCGATCGTAGATAGAGAAAAAAATAAGGAAAAATAAGCGATTTTGGGTAAAAAATAGCGATTTTTAATGAATTTCGGCACATTTTTGCGAATATCTCGGAAACGGTTAGAGATATCGGCAAAAGCTTGACGCCATTCGATTCCCCGTGCGAAAACGCGTCGGATAGGCTATGCCAGAACGCTCTAGCGTTAAAAATTTTTTTTTTAATTTTCCCAAAATTTTCGACGAAATTTAAGGATATTCGACGATATCTTCCGAACCGTAACCGATAGCCGAACGCCGACTTCAGATTCGGAATCGCCGTCGAAAAGTACGTCCGACGGTGTATGATACATCGGGGTAGCGATCGTAGATAGAGAAAAAATAAGGAAAAATAAGCGATTTTGGGTAAAAAATAGCGATTTTTAACGAATTTCGGCACATTTTTGCGAATATCTCGGAAACGGTTAGAGATATCGGCAAAAGCTTGACGCCATTCGATTCCCCGTGCGAAAACGCGTCGGATAGGCTATGCCAGAACGCTCTAGCGTTAAAAAAATTTTTCAAAACTTTAAACGCTCATATCTCGGAAACGGTAAGAGATAGAGACGAGAACTCGACAGATTTGGACTCCTCGTGGGAAGACGCTTCTGATAGGCTATATGGCAGCGCTCTAGCGCAAAATTAATTTTTCAAAACTTTAAACCCGAATATCTCGGGAACGGTTAGAGATATCGGCAAAAGGTTGACGTCATTCGATTCCCCGTGCGAAAACGCGTCGGATAGGCTATGCCAGAACGCTCTAGCGTTAAAAAATTTTTCAAAACTTTAAACGCTCATATCTCCGGAATGGTTGGTGCTAGGAGGACTGGCGCGGTGCCATTCGATTCGCCGCGAAAAGGCGCTTCTTCTGGTGTATAATACGTCGGGGTTATTTCAATTTTGAGACGATTTGTTTTGAATTTTCCCAAAATTTTCGACGAAATTTAAGGAAATTCGACGATATCTTCCGAACCGTAACCGATAGCCGAACGCCGACTTCAGATTCGGAATCGCCGTCGAAAAGTACGTCCGACGGTGTATGATACATCGGGGTAGCGATCGTAGATAGAGAAAAAAATAAGGAAAAATAAGCGATTTTGGGTAAAAAATAGCGATTTTTAACGAATTTCGGCACATTTTTGCGAATATCTCGGAAACGGTTAGAGATATCGGCAAAGGCTTGACGCCATTCGATTCCCCGTGCGAAAACGCGTCGGATAGGCTATGCCAGAACGCTCTAGCGTTAAAAAAATTTTTTTTTAATTTTCCCAAAATTTTCGGCGAAATTTAAGGATATTCGACGATATCTTCCGAACCGTAACCGATAGCCGAACGCCGACTTCAGATTCGGAATCGCCGTCGAAAAGTACGTCCGACGGTGTGTGATACATCGGGGTAGCGATCGTAGATAGAGAAAAAATAAGGAAAAATAAGCGATTTTGGGTAAAAAATAGCGATTTTTAACGAATTTCGGCACATTTTTGCGAATATCTCGGAAACGGTTAGAGATATCGGCAAAAGCTTGACGCCATTCGATTCCCCGTGCGAAAACGCGTCGGATAGGCTATGCCAGAACGCTCTAGCGTTAAAATTTTTTTTCAAAACTTTAAACGCTCATATCTCGGAAACGGTAAGAGATAGAGACGAGAACTCGACGGATTTGGACTCCTCGTGGGAAGACGCTTCTGATAGGCTATATGGCAGCGCTCTAGCGCAAAATTAATTTTTCAAAACTTTAAACCCGAATATCTCGGGAACGGTTAGAGATATCGGCAAAAGGTTGACGTCATTCGATTCCCCGTGCGAAAACGCGTCGGATAGGCTATGCCAGAACGCTCTAGCGTTAAAAATTTTTTCAAAACTTTAAACGCTCATATCTCCGGAATGGTTGGTGCTAGGAGGACTGGCGCGGTGCCATTCGATTCGCCGCGAAAAGGCGCTTCTTCTGGTGTATAATACGTCGGGGTTATTTCAATTTTGAGACGATTTGTTTTGAATTTTCCCAAAATTTTCGACGAAATTTAAGGAAATTCGACGATATCTTCCGAACCGTAACCGATAGCCGAACGCCGACTTCAGATTCGGAATCGCCGTCGAAAAGTACGTCCGACGGTGTATGATACATCGGGGTAGCGATCGTAGATAGAGAAAAAAATAAGGAAAAATAAGCGATTTTGGGTAAAAAATAGCGATTTTTAACGAATTTCGGCACATTTTTGCGAATATCTCGGAAACGGTTAGAGATATCGGCAAAAGCTTGACGCCATTCGATTCCCCGTGCGAAAACGCGTCGGATAGGCTATGCCAGAACGCTCTAGCGTTAAAAAATTTTTTCAAAACTTTAAACGCTCATATCTCGGAAACGGTAAGAGATAGAGACGAGAACTCGACGGATTTGGACTCCTCGTGGGAAGACGCTTCTGATAGGCTATATGGCAGCGCTCTAGCGCAAAATTAATTTTTCAAAACTTTAAACCCGAATATCTCGGGAACGGTTAGAGATATCGGCAAAAGGTTGACGTCATTCGATTCCCCGTGCGAAAACGCGTCGGATAGGCTATGCCAGAACGCTCTAGCGTTAAAAATTTTTTCAAAACTTTAAACGCTCATATCTCCGGAATGGTTGGTGCTAGGAGGACTGGCGCGGTGCCATTCGATTCGCCGCGAAAAGGCGCTTCTTCTGGTGTATAATACGTCGGGGTTATTTCAATTTTGAGACGATTTGTTTTGAATTTTCCCAAAATTTTCGACGAAATTTAAGGAAATTCGACGATATCTTCCGAACCGTAACCGATAACCGAACGCCGACTTCAGATTCGGAATCGCCGTCGAAAAGTACGTCCGACGGTGTATGATACATCGGGGTAGCGATCGTAGATAGAGAAAAAAATAAGGAAAAATAAGCGATTTTGGGTAAAAAATAGCGATTTTTAATGAATTTCGGCACATTTTTGCGAATATCTCGGAAACGGTTAGAGATATCGGCAAAAGCTTGACGCCATTCGATTCCCCGTGCGAAAACGCGTTGGATAGGCTATGCCAGAACGCTCTAGCGTTAAAAATTTTTTTTTTAATTTTCCCAAAATTTTCGACGAAATTTAAGGATATTCGACGATATCTTCCGAACCGTAACCGATAGCCGAACGCCGACTTCAGATTCGGAATCGCCGTCGAAAAGTACGTCCGACGGTGTATGATACATCGGGGTAGCGATCGTAGATAGAGAAAAAATAAGGAAAAATAAGCGATTTTGGGTAAAAAATAGCGATTTTTAACGAATTTCGGCACATTTTTGCGAATATCTCGGAAACGGTTAGAGATATCGGCAAAAGCTTGACGCCATTCGATTCCCCGTGCGAAAACGCGTCGGATAGGCTATGCCAGAACGCTCTAGCGTTAAAAAAATTTTTCAAAACTTTAAACGCTCATATCTCGGAAACGGTAAGAGATAGAGACGAGAACTCGACAGATTTGGACTCCTCGTGGGAAGACGCTTCTGATAGGCTATATGGCAGCGCTCTAGCGCAAAATTAATTTTTCAAAACTTTAAACCCGAATATCTCGGGAACGGTTAGAGATATCGGCAAAAGGTTGACGTCATTCGATTCCCCGTGCGAAAACGCGTCGGATAGGCTATGCCAGAACGCTCTAGCGTTAAAAATTTTTTCAAAACTTTAAACGCTCATATCTCCGGAATGGTTTGTGCTAGGAGGACTGGCGCGGTGCCATTCGATTCGCCGCGAAAAGGCGCTTCTTCTGGTGTATAATACGTCGGGGTTATTTCAATTTTGAGACGATTTGTTTTGAATTTTCCCAAAATTTTCGACGAAATTTAAGGAAATTCGACGATATCTTCCGAACCGTAACCGATAGCCGAACGCCGACTTCAGATTCGGAATCGCCGTCGAAAAGTACGTCCGACGGTGTATGATACATCGGGGTAGCGATCGTAGATAGAGAAAAAGATAAGGAAAAATAAGCGATTTTGGGTAAAAAATAGCGATTTTTAACGAATTTCGGCACATTTTTGCGAATATCTCGGAAACGGTTAGAGATATCGGCAAAAGCTTGACGCCATTCGATTCCCCGTGCGAAAACGCGTCGGATAGGCTATGCCAGAACGCCCTAGCGTTAAAAATTTTTTTTTTAATTTTCCCAAAATTTTCGACGAAATTTAAGGATATTCGACGATATCTTCCGAACCGTAACCGATAGCCGAACGCCGACTTCAGATTCGGAATCGCCGTCGAAAAGTACGTCCGACGGTGTATGATACATCGGGGTAGCGATCGTAGATAGAGAAAAAATAAGGAAAAATAAGCGATTTTGGGTAAAAAATAGCGATTTTTAACGAATTTCGGCACATTTTTGCGAATATCTCGGAAACGGTTAGAGATATCGGCAAAAGCTTGACGCCATTCGATTCCCCGTGTGAAAACGCGTCGGATAGGCTATGCCAGAACGCTCTAGCGTTAAAAATTTTTTTCAAAACTTTAAACGCTCATATCTCGGAAACGGTAAGAGATAGAGACGAGAACTCGACAGATTTGGACTCCTCGTGGGAAGACGCTTCTGATAGGCTATATGGCAGCGCTCTAGCGCAAAATTAATTTTTCAAAACTTTAAACCCGAATATCTCGGGAACGGTTAGAGATATCGGCAAAAGGTTGACGTCATTCGATTCCCCGTGCGAAAACGCGTCGGATAGGCTATGCCAGAACGCTCTAGCGTTAAAAAATTTTTCAAAACTTTAAACGCTCATATCTCCGGAATGGTTGGTGCTAGGAGGACTGGCGCGGTGCCATTCGATTCGCCGCGAAAAGGCGCTTCTTCTGGTGTATAATACGTCGGGGTTATTTCAATTTTGAGACGATTTGTTTTGAATTTTCCCAAAATTTTCGACGAAATTTAAGGAAATTCGACGATATCTTCCGAACCGTAACCGATAGCCGAACGCCGACTTCAGATTCGGAATCGCCGTCGAAAAGTACGTCCGACGGTGTATGATACATCGGGGTAGCGATCGTAGATAGAGAAAAAAATAAGGAAAAATAAACGATTTTGGGTAAAAAATAGCGATTTTTAACGAATTTCGGCACATTTTTGCGAATATCTCGGAAACGGTTAGAGATATCGGCAAAAGCTTGACGCCATTCGATTCCCCGTGCGAAAACGCGTCGGATAGGCTATGCCAGAACGCTCTAGCGTTAAAAATTTTTTTTTTAATTTTCCCAAAATTTTCGACGAAATTTAAGGATATTCGACGATATCTTCCGAACCGTAACCGATAGCCGAACGCCGACTTCAGATTCGGAATCGCCGTCGAAAAGTACGTCCGACGGTGTATGATACATCGGGGTAGCGATCGTAGATAGAGAAAAAATAAGGAAAAATAAGCGATTTTGGGTAAAAAATAGCGATTTTTAACGAATTTCGGCACATTTTTGCGAATATCTCGGAAACGGTTAGAGATATCGGCAAAAGCTTGACGCCATTCGATTCCCCGTGCGAAAACGCGTCGGATAGGCTATGCCAGAACGCTCTAGCGTTAAAAAAAATTTTCAAAACTTTAAACACTCATATCTCGGAAACGGTAAGAGATAGAGACGAGAACTCGACAGATTTGGACTCCTCGTGGGAAGACGCTTCTGATAGGCTATATGGCAGCGCTCTAGCGCAAAATTAATTTTTCAAAACTTTAAACCCGAATATCTCGGGAACGGTTAGAGATATCGGCAAAAGGTTGACGTCATTCGATTCCCCGTGCGAAAACGCGTCGGATAGGCTATGCCAGAACGCTCTAGCGTTAAAAATTTTTTCAAAACTTTAAACGCTCATATCTCCGGAATGGTTTGTGCTAGGAGGACTGGCGCGGTGCCATTCGATTCGCCGCGAAAAGGCGCTTCTTCTGGTGTATAATACGTCGGGGTTATTTCAATTTTGAGACGATTTGTTTTGAATTTTCCCAAAATTTTCGACGAAATTTAAGGAAATTCGACGATATCTTCCGAACCGTAACCGATAGCCGAACGCCGACTTCAGATTCGGAATCGCCGTCGAAAAGTACGTCCGACGGTGTATGATACATCGGGGTAGCGATCGTAGATAGAGAAAAAAATAAGGAAAAATAAACGATTTTGGGTAAAAAATAGCGATTTTTAACGAATTTCGGCACATTTTTGCGAATATCTCGGAAACGGTTAGAGATATCGGCAAAAGCTTGACGCCATTCGATTCCCCGTGCGAAAACGCGTCGGATAGGCTATGCCAGAACGCTCTAGCGTTAAAATTTTTTTTTTTAATTTTCCCAAAATTTTCGACGAAATTTAAGGATATTCGACGATATCTTCCGAACCGTAACCGATAGCCGAACGCCGACTTCAGATTCGGAATCGCCGTCGAAAAGTACGTCCGACGGTGTATGATACATCGGGGTAGCGATCGTAGATAGAGAAAAAATAAGGAAAAATAAGCGATTTTGGGTAAAAAATAGCGATTTTTAACGAATTTCGGCACATTTTTGCGAATATCTCGGAAACGGTTAGAGATATCGGCAAAAGCTTGACGCCATTCGATTCCCCGTGCGAAAACGCGTCGGATAGGCTATGCCAGAACGCTCTAGCGTTAAAAAATTTTTTCAAAACTTTAAACGCTCATATCTCGGAAACGGTAAGAGATAGAGACGAGAACTCGACAGATTTGGACTCCTCGTGGGAAGACGCTTCTGATAGGCTGTATGGCAGCGCTCTAGCGCAAAATTAATTTTTCAAAACTTTAAACCCGAATATCTCGGGAACGGTTAGAGATATCGGCAAAAGGTTGACGTCATTCGATTCCCCGTGCGAAAACGCGTCGGATAGGCTATGCCAGAACGCTCTAGCGTTAAAAAAAAATTTCAAAACTTTAAACGCTCATATCTCCGGAATGGTTGGTGCTAGGAGGACTGGCGCGGTGCCATTCGATTCGCCGCGAAAAGGCGCTTCTTCTGGTGTATAATACGTCGGGGTTATTTCAATTTTGAGACGATTTGTTTTGAATTTTCCCAAAATTTTCGACGAAATTTAAGGAAATTCGACGATATCTTCCGAACCGTAACCGATAGCCGAACGCCGACTTCAGATTCGGAATCGCCGTCGAAAAGTACGTCCGACGGTGTATGATACATCGGGGTAGCGATCGTAGATAGAGAAAAAAATAAGGAAAAATAAACGATTTTGGGTAAAAAATAGCGATTTTTAACGAATTTCGGCACATTTTTGCGAATATCTCGGAAACGGTTAGAGATATCGGCAAAAGCTTGACGCCATTCGATTCCCCGTGCGAAAACGCGTCGGATAGGCTATGCCAGAACGCTCTAGCGTTAAAATTTTTTTTTTTAATTTTCCCAAAATTTTCGACGAAATTTAAGGATATTCGACGATATCTTCCGAACCGTAACCGATAGCCGAACGCCGACTTCAGATTCGGAATCGCCGTCGAAAAGTACGTCCGACGGTGTATGATACATCGGGGTAGCGATCGTAGATAGAGAGAAAATAAGGAAAAATAAGCGATTTTGGGTAAAAAATAGCGATTTTTAACGAATTTCGGCACATTTTTGCGAATATCTCGGAAACGGTTAGAGATAGAGACGAGAACTCGACAGATTTGGACTCCTCGTGGGAAGACGCTTCTGATAGGCTATATGGCAGCGCTCTAGCGCAAAATTAATTTTTCAAAACTTTAAACCCGAATATCTCGGGAACGGTTAGAGATATCGGCAAAAGGTTGACGTCATTCGATTCCCCGTGCGAAAACGCGTCGGATAGGCTATGCCAGAACGCTCTAGCGTTAAAAAATTTTTCAAAACTTTAAACGCTCATATCTCCGGAATGGTTGGTGCTAGGAGGACTGGCGCGGTGCCATTCGATTCGCCGCGAAAAGGCGCTTCTTCTGGTGTATAATACGTCGGGGTTATTTCAATTTTGAGACGATTTGTTTTGAATTTTCCCAAAATTTTCGACGAAATTTAAGGAAATTCGACGATATCTTCCGAACCGTAACCGATAGCCGAACGCCGACTTCAGATTCGGAATCGCCGTCGAAAAGTACGTCCGACGGTGTATGATACATCGGGGTAGCGATCGTAGATAGAGAAAGAAATAAGGAAAAATAAACGATTTTGGGTAAAAAATAGCGATTTTTAACGAATTTCGGCACATTTTTGCGAATATCTCGGAAACGGTTAGAGATATCGGCAAAAGCTTGACGCCATTCGATTCCCCGTGCGAAAACGCGTCGGATAGGCTATGCCAGAACGCTCTAGCGTTAAAAATTTTTTTTTTAATTTTCCCAAAATTTTCGACGAAATTTAAGGATATTCGACGATATCTTCCGAACCGTAACCGATAGCCGAACGCCGACTTCAGATTCGGAATCGCCGTCGAAAAGTACGTCCGACGGTGTATGATACATCGGGGTAGCGATCGTAGATAGAGAAAAAATAAGGAAAAATAAGCGATTTTGGGTAAAAAATAGCGATTTTTAACGAATTTCGGCACATTTTTGCGAATATCTCGGAAACGGTTAGAGATATCGGCAAAAGCTTGACGCCATTCGATTCCCCGTGCGAAAACGCGTCGGATAGGCTATGCCAGAACGCTCTAGCGTTAAAAAAAATTTTCAAAACTTTAAACGCTCATATCTCGGAAACGGTAAGAGATAGAGACGAGAACTCGACAGATTTGGACTCCTCGTGGGAAGACGCTTCTGATAGGCTATATGGCAGCGCTCTAGCGCAAAATTAATTTTTCAAAACTTTAAACCCGAATATCTCGGGAACGGTTAGAGATATCGGCAAAAGGTTGACGTCATTCGATTCCCCGTGCGAAAACGCGTCGGATAGGCTATGCCAGAACGCTGTAGCGTTAAAAATTTTTTCAAAACTTTAAACGCTCATATCTCCGGAATGGTTGGTGCTAGGAGGACTGGCGCGGTGCCATTCGATTCGCCGCGAAAAGGCGCTTCTTCTGGTGTATAATACGTCGGGGTTATTTCAATTTTGAGACGATTTGTTTTGAATTTTCCCAAAATTTTCGACGAAATTTAAGGAAATTCGACGATATCTTCCGAACCGTAACCGATAGCCGAACGCCGACTTCAGATTCGGAATCGCCGTCGAAAAGTACGTCCGACGGTGTATGATACATCGGGGTAGCGATCGTAGATAGAGAAAAAAATAAGGAAAAATAAACGATTTTGGGTAAAAAATAGCGATTTTTAACGAATTTCGGCACATTTTTGCGAATATCTCGGAAACGGTTAGAGATATCGGCAAAAGCTTGACGCCATTCGATTCCCCGTGCGAAAACGCCTCGGATAGGCTATGCCAGAACGCTCTAGCGTTAAAATTTTTTTTTTTAATTTTCCCAAAATTTTCGACGAAATTTAAGGATATTCGACGATATCTTCCGAACCGTAACCGATAGCCGAACGCCGACTTCAGATTCGGAATCGCCGTCGAAAAGTACGTCCGACGGTGTATGATACATCGGGGTAGCGATCGTAGATAGAGAAAAAATAAGGAAAAATAAGCGATTTTGGGTAAAAAATAGCGATTTTTAACGAATTTCGGCACATTTTTGCGAATATCTCGGAAACGGTTAGAGATATCGGCAAAAGCTTGACGCCATTCGATTCCCCGTGCGAAAACGCGTCGGATAGGCTATGCCAGAACGCTCTAGCGTTAAAAAATTTTTTCAAAACTTTAAACGCTCATATCTCGGAAACGGTAAGAGATAGAGACGAGAACTCGACAGATTTGGACTCCTCGTGGGAAGACGCTTCTGATAGGCTGTATGGCAGCGCTCTAGCGCAAAATTAATTTTTCAAAACTTTAAACCCGAATATCTCGGGAACGGTTAGAGATATCGGCAAAAGGTTGACGTCATTCGATTCCCCGTGCGAAAACGCGTCGGATAGGCTATGCCAGAACGCTCTAGCGTTAAAAAAAAATTTCAAAACTTTAAACGCTCATATCTCCGGAATGGTTGGTGCTAGGAGGACTGGCGCGGTGCCATTCGATTCGCCGCGAAAAGGCGCTTCTTCTGGTGTATAATACGTCGGGGTTATTTCAATTTTGAGACGATTTGTTTTGAATTTTCCCAAAATTTTCGACGAAATTTAAGGAAATTCGACGATATCTTCCGAACCGTAACCGATAGCCGAACGCCGACTTCAGATTCGGAATCGCCGTCGAAAAGTACGTCCGACGGTGTATGATACATCGGGGTAGCGATCGTAGATAGAGAAAAAAATAAGGAAAAATAAACGATTTTGGGTAAAAAATAGCGATTTTTAACGAATTTCGGCACATTTTTGCGAATATCTCGGAAACGGTTAGAGATATCGGCAAAAGCTTGACGCCATTCGATTCCCCGTGCGAAAACGCGTCGGATAGGCTATGCCAGAACGCTCTAGCGTTAAAATTTTTTTTTTTAATTTTCCCAAAATTTTCGACGAAATTTAAGGATATTCGACGATATCTTCCGAACCGTAACCGATAGCCGAACGCCGACTTCAGATTCGGAATCGCCGTCGAAAAGTACGTCCGACGGTGTATGATACATCGGGGTAGCGATCGTAGATAGAGAAAAAATAAGGAAAAATAAGCGATTTTGGGTAAAAAATAGCGATTTTTAACGAATTTCGGCACATTTTTGCGAATATCTCGGAAACGGTTAGAGATATCGGCAAAAGCTTGACGCCATTCGATTCCCCGTGCGAAAACGCGTCGGATAGGCTATGCCAGAACGCTCTAGCGTTAAAAAATTTTTTCAAAACTTTAAACGCTCATATCTCGGAAACGGTAAGAGATAGAGACGAGAACTCGACAGATTTGGACTCCTCGTGGGAAGACGCTTCTGATAGGCTGTATGGCAGCGCTCTAGCGCAAAATTAATTTTTCAAAACTTTAAACCCGAATATCTCGGTAACGGTTAGAGATATCGGCAAAAGGTTGACGTCATTCGATTCCCCGTGCGAAAACGCGTCGGATAGGCTATGCCAGAACGCTCTAGCGTTAAAAAATTTTTCAAAACTTTAAACGCTCATATCTCCGGAATGGTTGGTGCTAGGAGGACTGGCGCGGTGCCATTCGATTCGCCGCGAAAAGGCGCTTCTTCTGGTGTATAATACGTCGGGGTTATTTCAATTTTGAGACGATTTGTTTTGAATTTTCCCAAAATTTTCGACGAAATTTAAGGAAATTCGACGATATCTTCCGAACCGTAACCGATAGCCGAACGCCGACTTCAGATTCGGAATCGCCGTCGAAAAGTACGTCCGACGGTGTATGATACATCGGGGTAGCGATCGTAGATAGAGAAAAAAATAAGGAAAAATAAGCGATTTTGGGTAAAAAATAGCGATTTTTAACGAATTTCGGCACATTTTTGCGAATATCTCGGAAACGGTTAGAGATATCGGCAAAAGCTTGACGCCATTCGATTCCCCGTGCGAAAACGCGTCGGATAGGCTATGCCAGAACGCTCTAGCGTTAAAATTTTTTTTTTAATTTTCCCAAAATTTTCGACGAAATTTAAGGATATTCGACGATATCTTCCGAACCGTAACCGATAGCCGAACGCCGACTTCAGATTCGGAATCGCCGTCGAAAAGTACGTCCGACGGTGTATGATACATCGGGGTAGCGATCGTAGATAGAGAAAAAATAAGGAAAAATAAGCGATTTTGGGTAAAAAATAGCGATTTTTAACGAATTTCGGCACATTTTTGCGAATATCTCGGAAACGGTTAGAGATATCGGCAAAAGCTTGACGCCATTCGATTCCCCGTGCGAAAACGCGTCGGATAGGCTATGCCAGAACGCTCTAGCGTTAAAAAAATTTTTCAAAACTTTAAACGCTCATATCTCGGAAACGGTAAGAGATAGAGACGAGAACTCGACAGATTTGGACTCCTCGTGGGAAGACGCTTCTGATAGGCTATATGGCAGCGCTCTAGCGCAAAATTAATTTTTCAAAACTTTAAACCCAAATATCTCGGGAACGGTTAGAGATATCGGCAAAAGGTTGACGTCATTCGATTCCCCGTGCGAAAACGCGTCGGATAGGCTATGCCAGAACGCTCTAGCGTTAAAAAATTTTTCAAAACTTTAAACGCTCATATCTCCGGAATGGTTGGTGCTAGGAGGACTGGCGCGGTGCCATTCGATTCGCCGCGAAAAGGCGCTTCTTCTGGTGTATAATACGTCGGGGTTATTTCAATTTTGAGACGATTTGTTTTGAATTTTCCCAAAATTTTCGACGAAATTTAAGGAAATTCGACGATATCTTCCGAACCGTAACCGATAGCCGAACGCCGACTTCAGATTCGGAATCGCCGTCGAAAAGTACGTCCGACGGTGTATGATACATCGGGGTAGCGATCGTAGATAGAGAAAAAAATAAGGAAAAATAAGCGATTTTGGGTAAAAAATAGCGATTTTTAACGAATTTCGGCACATTTTTGCGAATATCTCGGAAACGGTTAGAGATATCGGCAAAAGCTTGACGCCATTCGATTCCCCGTGCGAAAACGCGTCGGATAGGCTATGCCAGAACGCTCTAGCGTTAAAAATTTTTTTTTTAATTTTCCCAAAATTTTCGACGAAATTTAAGGATATTCGACGATATCTTCCGAACCGTAACCGATAGCCGAACGCCGACTTCAGATTCGGAATCGCCGTCGAAAAGTACGTCCGACGGTGTATGATACATCGGGGTAGCGATCGTAGATAGAGAAAAAATAAGGAAAAATAAGCGATTTTGGGTAAAAAATAGCGATTTTTAACGAATTTCGGCACATTTTTGCGAATATCTCGGAAACGGTTAGAGATATCGGCAAAAGCTTGACGCCATTCGATTCCCCGTGCGAAAACGCGTCGGATAGGCTATGCCAGAACGCTCTAGCGTTAAAAAAAATTTTCAAAACTTTAAACGCTCATATCTCGGAAACGGTAAGAGATAGAGACGAGAACTCGACAGATTTGGACTCCTCGTGGGAAGACGCTTCTGATAGGCTATATGGCAGCGCTCTAGCGCAAAATTAATTTTTCAAAACTTTAAACCCGAATATCTCGGGAACGGTTAGAGATATCGGCAAAAGGTTGACGTCATTCGATTCCCCGTGCGAAAACGCGTCGGATAGGCTATGCCAGAACGCTCTAGCGTTAAAAAATTTTTCAAAACTTTAAACGCTCATATCTCCGGAATGGTTGGTGCTAGGAGGACTGGCGCGGTGCCATTCGATTCGCCGCGAAAAGGCGCTTCTTCTGGTGTATAATACGTCGGGGTTATTTCAATTTTGAGACGATTTGTTTTGAATTTTCCCAAAATTTTCGACGAAATTTAAGGAAATTCGACGATATCTTCCGAACCGTAACCGATAGCCGAACGCCGACTTCAGATTCGGAATCGCCGTCGAAAAGTACGTCCGACGGTGTATGATACATCGGGGTAGCGATCGTAGATAGAGAAAAAAATAAGGAAAAATAAGCGATTTTGGGTAAAAAATAGCGATTTTTAACGAATTTCGGCACATTTTTGCGAATATCTCGGAAACGGTTAGAGATATCGGCAAAAGCTTGACGCCATTCGATTCCCCGTGCGAAAACGCGTCGGATAGGCTATGCCAGAACGCTCTAGCGTTAAAAATTTTTTTTTTAATTTTCCCAAAATTTTCGACGAAATTTAAGGATATTCGACGATATCTTCCGAACCGTAACCGATAGCCGAACGCCGACTTCAGATTCGGAATCGCCGTCGAAAAGTACGTCCGACGGTGTATGATACATCGGGGTAGCGATCGTAGATAGAGAAAAAATAAGGAAAAATAAGCGATTTTGGGTAAAAAATAGCGATTTTTAACGAATTTCGGCACATTTTTGCGAATATCTCGGAAACGGTTAGAGATATCGGCAAAAGCTTGACGCCATTCGATTCCCCGTGCGAAAACGCGTCGGATAGGCTATGCCAGAACGCTCTAGCGTTAAAAAAAATTTTCAAAACTTTAAACGCTCATATCTCGGAAACGGTAAGAGATAGAGACGAGAACTCGACAGATTTGGACTCCTCGTGGGAAGACGCTTCTGATAGGCTATATGGCAGCGCTCTAGCGCAAAATTAATTTTTCAAAACTTTAAACCCGAATATCTCGGGAACGGTTAGAGATATCGGCAAAAGGTTGACGTCATTCGATTCCCCGTGCGAAAACGCGTCGGATAGGCTATGCCAGAACGCTCTAGCGTTAAAAAATTTTTCAAAACTTTAAACGCTCATATCTCCGGAATGGTTGGTGCTAGGAGGACTGGCGCGGTGCCATTCGATTCGCCGCGAAAAGGCGCTTCTTCTGGTGTATAATACGTCGGGGTTATTTCAATTTTGAGACGATTTGTTTTGAATTTTCCCAAAATTTTCGACGAAATTTAAGGAAATTCGACGATATCTTCCGAACCGTAACCGATAGCCGAACGCCGACTTCAGATTCGGAATCGCCGTCGAAAAGTACGTCCGACGGTGTATGATACATCGGGGTAGCGATCGTAGATAGAGAAAAAAATAAGGAAAAATAAGCGATTTTGGGTAAAAAATAGCGATTTTTAACGAATTTCGGCACATTTTTGCGAATATCTCGGAAACGGTTAGAGATATCGGCAAAAGCTTGACGCCATTCGATTCCCCGTGCGAAAACGCGTCGGATAGGCTATGCCAGAACGCTCTAGCGTTAAAAATTTTTTTTTAATTTTCCCAAAATTTTCGACGAAATTTAAGGATATTCGACGATATCTTCCGAACCGTAACCGATAGCCGAACGCCGACTTCAGATTCGGAATCGCCGTCGAAAAGTACGTCCGGCGGTGTATGATACATCGGGGTAGCGATCGTAGATAGAGAAAAAATAAGGAAAAATAAGCGATTTTGGGTAAAAAATAGCGATTTTTAACGAATTTCGGCACATTTTTGCGAATATCTCGGAAACGGTTAGAGATATCGGCAAAAGCTTGCCGCCATTCGATTCCCCGTGCGAAAACGCGTCGGATAGGCTATGCCAGAACGCTCTAGCGTTAAAAAATTTTTTCAAAACTTTAAACGCTCATATCTCGGAAACGGTAAGAGATAGAGACGAGAACTCGACAGATTTGGACTCCTCGTGGGAAGACGCTTCTGATAGGCTATATGGCAGCGCTCTAGCGCAAAATTAATTTTTCAAAACTTTAAACCCGAATATCTCGGGAACGGTTAGAGATATCGGCAAAAGGTTGACGTCATTCGATTCCCCGTGCGAAAACGCGTCGGATAGGCTATGCCAGAACGCTCTAGCGTTAAAAAATTTTTCAAAACTTTAAACGCTCATATCTCCGGAATGGTTGGTGCTAGGAGGACTGGCGCGGTGCCATTCGATTCGCCGCGAAAAGGCGCTTCTTCTGGTGTATAATACGTCGGGGTTATTTCAATTTTGAGACGATTTGTTTTGAATTTTCCCAAAATTTTCGACGAAATTTAAGGAAATTCGACGATATCTTCCGAACCGTAACCGATAGCCGAACGCCGACTTCAGATTCGGAATCGCCGTCGAAAAGTACGTCCGACGGTGTATGATACATCGGGGTAGCGATCGTAGATAGAGAAAAAAATAATGAAAAATAAGCGATTTTGGGTAAAAAATAGCGATTTTTAACGAATTTCGGCACATTTTTGCGAATATCTCGGAAACGGTTAGAGATATCGGCAAAAGCTTGACGCCATTCGATTCCCCGTGCGAAAACGCGTCGGATAGGCTATGCCAGAACGCTCTAGCGTTAAAATTTTTTTTTTTAATTTTCCCAAAATTTTCGACGAAATTTAAGGATATTCGACGATATCTTCCGAACCGTAACCGATAGCCGAACGCCGACTTCAGATTCGGAATCGCCGTCGAAAAGTACGTCCGACGGTGTATGATACATCGGGGTAGCGATCGTAGATAGAGAAAAAATAAGGAAAAATAAGCGATTTTGGGTAAAAAATAGCGATTTTTAACGAATTTCGGCACATTTTTGCGAATATCTCGGAAACGGTTAGAGATATCGGCAAAAGCTTGACGCCATTCGATTCCCCGTGCGAAAACGCGTCGGATAGGCTATGCCAGAACGCTCTAGCGTTAAAAAAAATTTTTCAAAACTTTAAACGCTCATATCTCGGAAACGGTAAGAGATAGAGACGAGAACTCGACAGATTTGGACTCCTCGTGGGAAGACGCTTCTGATAGGCTATATGGCAGCGCTCTAGCGCAAAATTAATTTTTCAAAACTTTAAACCCGAATATCTCGGGAACGGTTAGAGATATCGGCAAAAGGTTGACGTCATTCGATTCCCCGTGCGAAAACGCGTCGGATAGGCTATGCCAGAACGCTCTAGCGTTAAAAAATTTTTCAAAACTTTAAACGCTCATATCTCCGGAATGGTTGGTGCTAGGAGGACTGGCGCGGTGCCATTCGATTCGCCGCGAAAAGGCGCTTCTTCTGGTGTATAATACGTCGGGGTTATTTCAATTTTGAGACGATTTGTTTTGAATTTTCCCAAAATTTTCGACGAAATTTAAGGAAATTCGACGATATCTTCCGAACCGTAACCGATAGCCGAACACCGACTTCAGATTCGGAATCGCCGTCGAAAAGTACGTCCGACGGTGTATGATACATCGGGGTAGCGATCGTAGATAGAGAAAAAAATAAGGAAAAATAAGCGATTTTGGGTAAAAAATAGCGATTTTTAACGAATTTCGGCACATTTTTGCGAATATCTCGGAAACGGTTAGAGATATCGGCAAAAGCTTGACGCCATTCGATTCCCCGTGCGAAAACGCGTCGGATAGGCTATGCCAGAACGCTCTAGCGTTAAAAAAATTTTTTTTAATTTTCCCAAAATTTTCGACGAAATTTAAGGATATTCGACGATATCTTCCGAACCGTAACCGATAGCCGAACGCCGACTTCAGATTCGGAATCGCCGTCGAAAAGTACGTCCGACGGTGTATGATACATCGGGGTAGCGATCGTAGATAGAGAAAAAATAAGGAAAAATAAGCGATTTTGGGTAAAAAATAGCGATTTTTAACGAATTTCGGCACATTTTTGCGAATATCTCGGAAACGGTTAGAGATATCGGCAAAAGCTTGACGCCATTCGATTCCCCGTGCGAAAACGCGTCGGATAGGCTATGCCAGAACGCTCTAGCGTTAAAAAAATTTTTCAAAACTTTAAACGCTCATATCTCGGAAACGGTAAGAGATAGAGACGAGAACTCGACAGATTTGGACTCCTCGTGGGAAGACGCTTCTGATAGGCTATATGGCAGCGCTCGGATAGGCTATGCCAGAACGCTCTAGCGTTAAAAAATTTTTTTTTAATTTTCCCAAAATTTTCGACGAAATTTAAGGATATTCGACGATATCTTCCGAACCGTAACCGATAGCCGAACGCCGACTTCAGATTCGGAATCGCCGTCGAAAAGTACGTCCGACGGTGTATGATACATCGGGGTAGCGATCGTAGATAGAGAAAAAATAAGGAAAAATAAGCGATTTTGGGTAAAAAATAGCGATTTTTAACGAATTTCGGCACATTTTTGCGAATATCTCGGAAACGGTTAGAGATATCGGCAAAAGCTTGACGCCATTCGATTCCCCGTGCGAAAACGCGTCGGATAGGCTATGCCAGAACGCTCTAGCGTTAAAAAATTTTTTCAAAACTTTAAACGCTCATATCTCGGAAACGGTAAGAGATAGAGACGAGAACTCGACGGATTTGGACTCCTCGTGGGAAGACGCTTCTGATAGGCTATATGGCAGCGCTCTAGCGCAAAATTAATTTTTCAAAACTTTAAACCCGAATATCTCGGGAACGGTTAGAGATATCGGCAAAAGGTTGACGTCATTCGATTCCCCGTGCGAAAACGCGTCGGATAGTCTATGCCAGAACGCTCTAGCGTTAAAAAATTTTTCAAAACTTTAAACGCTCATATCTCCGGAATGGTTGGTGCTAGGAGGACTGGCGCGGTGCCATTCGATTCGCCGCGAAAAGGCGCTTCTTCTGGTGTATAATACGTCGGGGTTATTTCAATTTTGAGACGATTTGTTTTGAATTTTCCCAAAATTTTCGACGAAATTTAAGGAAATTCGACGATATCTTCCGAACCGTAACCGATAGCCGAACGCCGACTTCAGATTCGGAATCGCCGTCGAAAAGTACGTCCGACGGTGTATGATACATCGGGGTAGCGATCGTAGATAGAGAAAAAATAAGGAAAAATAAGCGATTTTGGGTAAAAAATAGTGATTTTTAACGAATTTCGGCACATTTTTGCGAATATCTCGGAAACGGTTAGAGATATCGGCAAAAGCTTGACGCCATTCGATTCCCCGTGCGAAAACGCGTCGGATAGGCTATTCCAGAACGCTCTAGCGTTAAAAATTTTTTTTTTAATTTTCCCAAAATTTTCGACGAAATTTAAGGATATTCGACGATATCTTCCGAACCGTAACCGATAGCCGAACGCCGACTTCAGATTCGGAATCGCCGTCGAAAAGTACGTCCGACGGTGTATGATACATCGGGGTAGCGATCGTAGATAGAGAAAAAATAAGGAAAAATAAGCGATTTTGGGTAAAAAATAGCGATTTTTAACGAATTTCGGCACATTTTTGCGAATATCTCGGAAACGGTTAGAGATATCGGCAAAAGCTTGACGCCATTCGATTCCCCGTGCGAAAACGCGTCGGATAGGCTATGCCAGAACGCTCTAGCGTTAAAAAAATTTTTCAAAACTTTAAACGCTCATATCTCGGAAACGGTAAGAGATAGAGACGAGAACTCGACGGATTTGGACTCCTCGTGGGAAGACGCTTCTGATAGGCTATATGGCAGCGCTCTAGCGCAAAATTAATTTTTCAAAACTTTAAACCCGAATATCTCGGGAACGGTTAGAGATATCGGCAAAAGGTTGACGTCATTCGATTCCCCGTGCGAAAACGCGTCGGATAGGCTATGCCAGAACGCTCTAGCGTTAAAAAATTTTTCAAAACTTTAAACGCTCATATCTCCGGAATGGTTGGTGCTAGGAGGACTGGCGCGGTGCCATTCGATTCGCCGCGATAAGGCGCTTCTTCTGGTGTATAATACGTCGGGGTTATTTCAATTTTGAGACGATTTGTTTTGAATTTTCCCAAAATTTTCGACGAAATTTAAGGAAATTCGACGATATCTTCCGAACCGTAACCGATAGCCGAACGCCGACTTCAGATTCGGAATCGCCGTCGAAAAGTACGTCCGACGGTGTATGATACATCGGGGTAGCGATCGTAGATAGAGAAAAAAATAAGGAAAAATAAGCGATTTTGGGTAAAAAATAGCGATTTTTAACGAATTTCGGCACATTTTTGCGAATTCTCGGAAACGGTTAGAGATATCGGCAAAAGCTTGACGCCATTCGATTCCCCGTGCGAAAACGCGTCGGATAGGCTATGCCAGAACGCTCTAGCGTTAAAATTTTTTTTTTTAATTTTCCCAAAATTTTCGACGAAATTTAAGGATATTCGACGATATCTTCCGAACCGTAACCGATAGCCGAACGCCGACTTCAGATTCGGAATCGCCGTCGAAAAGTACGTCCGACGGTGTATGATACATCGGGGTAGCGATCGTAGATAGAGAAAAAATAAGGAAAAATAAGCGATTTTGGGTAAAAAATAGCGATTTTTAACGAATTTCGGCACATTTTTGCGAATATCTCGGAAACGGTTAGAGATATCGGCAAAAGCTTGACGCCATTCGATTCCCCGTGCGAAAACGCGTCGGATAGGCTATGCCAGAACGCTCTAGCGTTAAAAAAATTTTTCAAAACTTTAAACGCTCATATCTCGGAAACGGTAAGAGATAGAGACGAGAACTCGACGGATTTGGACTCCTCGTGGGAAGACGCTTCTGATAGGCTATATGGCAGCGCTCTAGCGCAAAATTAATTTTTCAAAACTTTAAACCCGAATATCTCGGGAACGGTTAGAGATATCGGCAAAAGGTTGACGTCATTCGATTCCCCGTGCGAAAACGCGTCGGATAGGCTATGCCAGAACGCTCTAGCGTTAAAAAATTTTTCAAAACTTTAAACGCTCATATCTCCGGAATGGTTGGTGCTAGGAGGACTGGCGCGGTGCCATTCGATTCGCCGCGAAAAGGCGCTTCTTCTGGTGTATAATACGTCGGGGTTATTTCAATTTTGAGACGATTTGTTTTGAATTTTCCCAAGATTTCCGACGAAATTTAAGGAAATTCGACGATATCTTCCGAACCGTAACCGATAGCCGAACGCCGACTTCAGATTCGGAATCGCCGTCGAAAAGTACGTCCGACGGTGTATGATACATCGGGGTAGCGATCGTAGATAGAGAAAAAAGTAAGGAAAAATAAGCGATTTTGGGTAAAAAATAGCGATTTTTAACGAATTTCGGCACATTTTTGCGAATATCTCGGAAACGGTTAGAGATATCGGCAAAAGCTTGACGCCATTCGATTCCCCGTGCGAAAACGCGTCGGATAGGCTATGCCAGAACGCTCTAGCGTTAAAAATTTTTTTTTAATTTTCCCAAAATTTTCGACGAAATTTAAGGATATTCGACGATATCTTCCGAACCGTAACCGATAGCCGAACGCCGACTTCAGATTCGGAATCGCCGTCGAAAAGTACGTCCGACGGTGTATGATACATCGGGGTAGCGATCGTAGATAGAGAAAAAATAAGGAAAAATAAGCGATTTTGGGTAAAAAATAGCGATTTTTAACGAATTTCGGCACATTTTTGCGAATATCTCGGAAACGGTTAGAGATATCGGCAAAAGCTTGACGCCATTCGATTCCCCGTGCGAAAACGCGTCGGATAGGCTATGCCAGAACGCTCTAGCGTTAAAAAATTTTTTCAAAACTTTAAACGCTCATATCTCGGAAACGGTAAGAGATAGAGACGAGAACTCGACGGATTTGGACTCCTCGTGGGAAGACGCTTCTGATAGGCTATATGGCAGCGCTCTAGCGCAAAATTAATTTTTCAACACTTTAAACCCGAATATCTCGGGAACGGTTAGAGATATCGGCAAAAGGTTGACGTCATTCGATTCCCCGTGCGAAAACGCGTCGGATAGGCTATGCCAGAACGCTCTAGCGTTAAAAAATTTTTCAAAACTTTAAACGCTCATATCTCCGGAATGGTTGGTGCTAGGAGGACTGGCGCGGTGCCATTCGATTCGCCGCGAAAAGGCGCTTCTTCTGGTGTATAATACGTCGGGGTTATTTCAATTTTGAGACGATTTGTTTTGAATTTTCCCAAAATTTTCGACGAAATTTAAGGAAATTCGACGATATCTTCCGAACCGTAACCGATAGCCGAACGCCGACTTCAGATTCGGAATCGCCGTCGAAAAGTACGTCCGACGGTGTATGATACATTGGGGTAGCGATCGTAGATAGAGAAAAAAATAAGGAAAAATAAGCGATTTTGGGTAAAAAATAGCGATTTTTAACGAATTTCGGCACATTTTTGCGAATATCTCGGAAACGGTTAGAGATATCGGCAAAGGCTTGACGCCATTCGATTCCCCGTGCGAAAACGCGTCGGATAGGCTATGCCAGAACGCTCCAGCGTTAAAAAATTTTTTTTTAATTTTCCCAAAATTTTCGACGAAATTTAAGGATATTCGACGATATCTTCCGAACCGTAACCGATAGCCGAACGCCGACTTCAGATTCGGAATCGCCGTCGAAAAGTACGTCCGACGGTGTATGATACATCGGGGTAGCGATCGTAGATAGAGAAAAAATAAGGAAAAATAAGCGATTTTGGGTAAAAAATAGCGATTTTTAACGAATTTCGGCACATTTTTGCGAATATCTCGGAAACGGTTAGAGATATCGGCAAAAGCTTGACGCCATTCGATTCCCCGTGCGAAAACGCGTCGGATAGGCTATGCCAGAACGCTCTAGCGTTAAAAAAAATTTTCAAAACTTTAAACGCTCATATCTCGGAAACGGTAAGAGATAGAGACGAGAACTCGACGGATTTGGACTCCTCGTGGGAAGACGCTTCTGATAGGCTATATGGCAGCGCTCTAGCGCAAAATTAATTTTTCAAAACTTTAAACCCGAATATCTCGGGAACGGTTAGAGATATCGGCAAAAGGTTGACGTCATTCGATTCCCCGTGCGAAAACGCGTCGGATAGGCTATGCCAGAACGCTCTAGCGTTAAAAAATTTTTCAAAACTTTAAACGCTCATATCTCCGGAATGGTTGGTGCTAGGAGGACTGGCGCGGTGCCATTCGATTCGCCGCGAAAAGGCGCTTCTTCTGGTGTATAATACGTCGGGGTTATTTCAATTTTGAGACGATTTGTTTTGAATTTTCCCAAAATTTTCGACGAAATTTAAGGAAATTCGACGATATCTTCCGAACCGTAACCGATAGCCGAACGCCGACTTCAGATTCGGAATCGCCGTCGAAAAGTACGTCCGACGGTGTATGATACATCGGGGTAGCGATCGTAGATAGAGAAAAAAATAAGGAAAAATAAGCGATTTTGGGAAAAAAATAGCGATTTTTAACGAATTTCGGCACATTTTTGCGAATATCTCGGAAACGGTTAGAGATATCGGCAAAAGCTTGACGCCATTCGATTCCCCGTGCGAAAACGCGTCGGATAGGCTATGCCAGAACGCTCTAGCGTTAAAAAATTTTTTTTTAATTTTCCCAAAATTTTCGACGAAATTTAAGGATATTCGACGATATCTTCCGAACCGTAACCGATAGCCGAACGCCGACTTCAGATTCGGAATCGCCGTCGAAAAGTACGTCCGACGGTGTATGATACATCGGGGTAGCGATCGTAGATAGAGAAAAAATAAGGAAAAATAAGCGATTTTGGGTAAAAAATAGCGATTTTTAACGAATTTCGGCACATTTTTGCGAATATCTCGGAAACGGTTAGAGATATCGGCAAAAGCTTGACGCCATTCGATTTCCCGTGCGAAAACGCGTCGGATAGGCTATGCCAGAACGCTCTAGCGTTAAAAAATTTTTTCAAAACTTTAAACGCTCATATCTCGGAAACGGTAAGAGATAGAGACGAGAACTCGACGGATTTGGACTCCTCGTGGGAAGACGCTTCTGATAGGCTATATGGCAGCGCTCTAGCGCAAAATTAATTTTTCAACACTTTAAACCCGAATATCTCGGGAACGGTTAGAGATATCGGCAAAAGGTTGACGTCATTCGATTCCCCGTGCGAAAACGCGTCGGATAGGCTATGCCAGAACGCTCTAGCGTTAAAAAATTTTTCAAAACTTTAAACGCTCATATCTCCGGAATGGTTGGTGCTAGGAGGACTGGCGCGGTGCCATTCGATTCGCCGCGAAAAGGCGCTTCTTCTGGTGTATAATACGTCGGGGTTATTTCAATTTTGAGACGATTTGTTTTTAATTTTCCCAAAATTTTCGACGAAATTTAAGGATATTCGACGATATCTTCCGAACCGTAACCGATAGCCGAACGCCGACTTCAGATTCGGAATCGCCGTCGAAAAGTACGTCCGACGGTGTATGATACATCGGGGTAGCGATCGTAGATAGAGAAAAAATAAGGAAAAATAAGCGATTTTGGGTAAAAAATAGCGATTTTTAACGAATTTCGGCACATTTTTGCGAATATCTCGGAAACGGTTAGAGATATCGGCAAAAGCTTGACGCCATTCGATTCCCCGTGCGAAAACGCGTCGGATAGGCTATGCCAGAACGCTCTAGCGTTAAAAAAAATTTTCAAAACTTTAAACGCTCATATCTCGGAAACGGTAAGAGATAGAGACGAGAACTCGACGGATTTGGACTCCTCGTGGGAAGACGCTTCTGATAGGCTATATGGCAGCGCTCTAGCGCAAAATTAATTTTTCAAAACTTTAAACCCGAATATCTCGGGAACGGTTAGAGATATCGGCAAAAGGTTGACGTCATTCGATTCCCCGTGCGAAAACGCGTCGGATAGGCTATGCCAGAACGCTCTAGCGTTAAAAAATTTTTCAAAACTTTAAACGCTCATATCTCCGGAATGGTTGGTGCTAGGAGGACTGGCGCGGTGCCATTCGATTCGCCGCGAAAAGGCGCTTCTTCTGGTGTATAATACGTCGGGGTTATTTCAATTTTGAGACGATTTGTTTTGAATTTTCCCAAAATTTTCGACGAAATTTAAGGAAATTCGACGATATCTTCCGAACCGTAACCGATAGCCGAACGCCGACTTCAGATTCGGAATCGCCGTCGAAAAGTACGTCCGACGGTGTATGATACATCGGGGTAGCGATCGTAGATAGAGAAAAAAATAAGGAAAAATAAGCGATTTTGGGAAAAAAATAGCGATTTTTAACGAATTTCGGCACATTTTTGCGAATATCTCGGAAACGGTTAGAGATATCGGCAAAAGCTTGACGCCATTCGATTCCCCGTGCGAAAACGCGTCGGATAGGCTATGCCAGAACGCTCTAGCGTTAAAAAATTTTTTTTTAATTTTCCCAAAATTTTCGACGAAATTTAAGGATATTCGACGATATCTTCCGAACCGTAACCGATAGCCGAACGCCGACTTCAGATTCGGAATCGCCGTCGAAAAGTACGTCCGACGGTGTATGATACATCGGGGTAGCGATCGTAGATAGAGAAAAAATAAGGAAAAATAAGCGATTTTGGGTAAAAAATAGCGATTTTTAACGAATTTCGGCACATTTTTGCGAATATCTCGGAAACGGTTAGAGATATCGGCAAAAGCTTGACGCCATTCGATTCCCCGTGCGAAAACGCGTCGGATAGGCTATGCCAGAACGCTCTAGCGTTAAAAATTTTTTTCAAAACTTTAAACGCTCATATCTCGGAAACGGTAAGAGATAGAGACGAGAACTCGACGGATTTGGACTCCTCGTGGGAAGACGCTTCTGATAGGCTATATGGCAGCGCTCTAGCGCAAAATTAATTTTTCAACACTTTAAACCCGAATATCTCGGGAACGGTTAGAGATATCGGCAAAAGGTTGACGTCATTCGATTCCCCGTGCGAAAACGCGTCAGATAGGCTATGCCAGAACGCTCTAGCGTTAAAAAATTTTTCAAAACTTTAAACGCTCATATCTCCGGAATGGTTGGTGCTAGGAGGACTGGCGCGGTGCCATTCGATTCGCCGCGAAAAGGCGCTTCTTCTGGTGTATAATACGTCGGGGTTATTTCAATTTTGAGACGATTTGTTTTTAATTTTCCCAAAATTTTCGACGAAATTTAAGGATATTCGACGATATCTTCCGAACCGTAACCGATAGCCGAACGCCGACTTCAGATTCGGAATCGCCGTCGAAAAGTACGTCCGACGGTGTATGATACATCGGGGTAGCGATCGTAGATAGAGAAAAAATAAGGAAAAATAAGCGATTTTGGGTAAAAAATAGCGATTTTTAACGAATTTCGGCACATTTTTGCGAATATCTCGGAAACGGTTAGAGATATCGGCAAAAGCTTGACGCCATTCGATTCCCCGTGCGAAAACGCGTCGGATAGGCTATGCCAGAACGCTCTAGCGTTAAAAAAAATTTTCAAAACTTTAAACGCTCATATCTCGGAAACGGTAAGAGATAGAGACGAGAACTCGACGGATTTGGACTCCTCGTGGGAAGACGCTTCTGATAGGCTATATGGCAGCGCTCTAGCGCAAAATTAATTTTTCAAAACTTTAAACCCGAATATCTCGGGAACGGTTAGAGATATCGGCAAAAGGTTGACGTCATTCGATTCCCCGTGCGAAAACGCGTCGGATAGGCTATGCCAGAACGCTCTAGCGTTAAAAAATTTTTCAAAACTTTAAACGCTCATATCTCCGGAATGGTTGGTGCTAGGAGGACTGGCGCGGTGCCATTCGATTCGCCGCGAAAAGGCGCTTCTTCTGGTGTATAATACGTCGGGGTTATTTCAATTTTGAGACGATTTGTTTTGAATTTTCCCAAAATTTTCGACGAAATTTAAGGAAATTCGACGATATCTTCCGAACCGTAACCGATAGCCGAACGCCGACTTCAGATTCGGAATCGCCGTCGAAAAGTACGTCCGACGGTGTATGATACATCGGGGTAGCGATCGTAGATAGAGAAAAAAATAAGGAAAAATAAGCGATTTTGGGAAAAAAATAGCGATTTTTAACGAATTTCGGCACATTTTTGCGAATATCTCGGAAACGGTTAGAGATATCGGCAAAAGCTTGACGCCATTCGATTCCCCGTGCGAAAACGCGTCGGATAGGCTATGCCAGAACGCTCTAGCGTTAAAAATTTTTTTTTTTAATTTTCCCAAAATTTTCGACGAAATTTAAGGATATTCGACGATATCTTCCGAACCGTAACCGATAGCCGAACGCCGACTTCAGATTCGGAATCGCCGTCGAAAAGTACGTCCGACGGTGTATGATACATCGGGGTAGCGATCGTAGATAGAGAAAAAATAAGGAAAAATAAGCGATTTTGGGTAAAAAATAGCGATTTTTAACGAATTTCGGCACATTTTTGCGAATATCTCGGAAACGGTTAGAGATATCGGCAAAAGCTTGACGCCATTCGATTCCCCGTGCGAAAACGCGTCGGATAGGCTATGCCAGAACGCTCTAGCGTTAAAAAATTTTTCAAAACTTTAAACGCTCATATCTCCGGAATGGTTGGTGCTAGGAGGACTGGCGCGGTGCCATTCGATTCGCCGCGAAAAGGCGCTTCTTCTGGTGTATAATACGTCGGGGTTATTTCAATTTTGAGACGATTTGTTTTGAATTTTCCCAAAATTTTCGACGAAATTTAAGGAAATTCGACGATATCTTCCGAACCGTAACCGATAGCCGAACGCCGACTTCAGATTCGGAATCGCCGTCGAAAAGTACGTCCGACGGTGTATGATACATCGGGGTAGCGATCGTAGATAGAGAAAAAAATAAGGAAAAATAAGCGATTTTGGGAAAAAAATAGCGATTTTTAACGAATTTCGGCACATTTTTGCGAATATCTCGGAAACGGTTAGAGATATCGGCAAAAGCTTGACGCCATTCGATTCCCCGTGCGAAAACGCGTCGGATAGGCTATGCCAGAACGCTCTAGCGTTAAAAATTTTTTTTTTTAATTTTCCCAAAATTTTCGACGAAATTTAAGGATATTCGACGATATCTTCCGAACCGTAACCGATAGCCGAACGCCGACTTCAGATTCGGAATCGCCGTCGAAAAGTACGTCCGACGGTGTATGATACATCGGGGTAGCGATCGTAGATAGAGAAAAAATAAGGAAAAATAAGCGATTTTGGGTAAAAAATAGCGATTTTTAACGAATTTCGGCACATTTTTGCGAATATCTCGGAAACGGTTAGAGATATCGGCAAAAGCTTGACGCCATTCGATTCCCCGTGCGAAAACGCGTCGGATAGGCTATGCCAGAACGCTCTAGCGTTAAAAAATTTTTTTTAATTTTCCCAAAATTTTCGACGAAATTTAAGGATATTCGACGATATCTTCCGAACCGTAACCGATAGCCGAACGCCGACTTCAGATTCGGAATCGCCGTCGAAAAGTACGTCCGACGGTGTATGATACATCGGGGTAGCGATCGTAGATAGAGAAAAAATAAGGAAAAATAAGCGATTTTGGGTAAAAAATAGCGATTTTTAACGAATTTCGGCACATTTTTGCGAATATCTCGGAAACGGTTAGAGATATCGGCAAAAGCTTGACGCCATTCGATTCCCCGTGCGAAAACGCGTCGGATAGGCTATGCCAGAACGCTCTAGCGTTAAAAAAATTTTTCAAAACTTTAAACGCTCATATCTCGGAAACGGTAAGAGATAGAGACGAGAACTCGACGGATTTGGACTCCTCGTGGGAAGACGCTTCTGATAGGCTATATGGCAGCGCTCTAGCGCAAAATTAATTTTTCAAAACTTTAAACCCGAATATCTCGGGAACGGTTAGAGATATCGGCAAAAGGTTGACGTCATTCGATTCCCCGTGCGAAAACGCGTCGGATAGGCTATGCCAGAACGCTCTAGCGTTAAAAATTTTTTCAAAACTTTAAACGCTCATATCTCCGGAATGGTTGGTGCTAGGAGGACTGGCGCGGTGCCATTCGATTCGCCGCGAAAAGGCGCTTCTTCTGGTGTATAATACGTCGGGGTTATTTCAATTTTGAGACGATTTGTTTTGAATTTTCCCAAAATTTTCGACGAAATTTAAGGAAATTCGACGATATCTTCCGAACCGTAACCGATAGCCGAACGCCGACTTCAGATTCGGAATCGCCGTCGAAAAGTACGTCCGACGGTGTATGATACATCGGGGTAGCGATCGTAGATAGAGAAAAAAATAAGGAAAAATAAGCGATTTTGGGAAAAAAATAGCGATTTTTAACGAATTTCGGCACATTTTTGCGAATATCTCGGAAACGGTTAGAGATATCGGCAAAAGCTTGACGCCATTCGATTCCCCGTGCGAAAACGCGTCGGATAGGCTATGCCAGAACGCTCTAGCGTTAAAAAATTTTTCAAAACTTTAAACGCTCATATCTCCGGAATGGTTGGTGCTAGGAGGACTGGCGCGGTGCCATTCGATTCGCCGCGAAAAGGCGCTTCTTCTGGTGTATAATACGTCGGGGTTATTTCAATTTTGAGACGATTTGTTTTGAATTTTCCCAAAATTTTCGACGAAATTTAAGGAAATTCGACGATATCTTCCGAACCGTAACCGATAGCCGAACGCCGACTTCAGATTCGGAATCGCCGTCGAAAAGTACGTCCGACGGTGTATGATACATCGGGGTAGCGATCGTAGATAGAGAAAAAAATAAGGAAAAATAAGCGATTTTGGGTAAAAAATAGCGATTTTTAACGAATTTCGGCACATTTTTGCGAATATCTCGGAAACGGTTAGAGATATCGGCAAAAGCTTGACGCCATTCGATTCCCCGTGCGAAAACGCGTCGGATAGGCTATGCCAGAACGCTCTAGCGTTAAAAAAAATTTTCAAAACTTTAAACGCTCATATCTCGGAAACGGTAAGAGATAGAGACGAGAACTCGACGGATTTGGACTCCTCGTGGGAAGACGCTTCTGATAGGCTATATGGCAGCGCTCTAGCGCAAAATTAATTTTTCAAAACTTTAAACCCGAATATCTCGGGAACGGTTAGAGATATCGGCAAAAGGTTGACGTCATTCGATTCCCCGTGCGAAAACGCGTCGGATAGGCTATGCCAGAACGCTCTAGCGTTAAAAAATTTTTCAAAACTTTAAACGCTGATATCTCCGGAATGGTTGGTGCTAGGAGGACTGGCGCGGTGCCATTCGATTCGCCGCGAAAAGGCGCTTCTTCTGGTGTATAATACGTCGGGGTTATTTCAATTTTGAGACGATTTGTTTTGAATTTTCCCAAAATTTTCGACGAAATTTAAGGAAATTCGACGATATCTTCCGAACCGTAACCGATAGCCGAACGCCGACTTCAGATTCGGAATCGCCGTCGAAAAGTACGTCCGACGGTGTATGATACATCGGGGTAGCGATCGTAGATAGAGAAAAAAATAAGGAAAAATAAGCGATTTTGGGTAAAAAATAGCGATTTTTAACGAATTTCGGCACATTTTTGCGAATATCTCGGAAACGGTTAGAGATATCGGCAAAAGCTTGACGCCATTCGATTCCCCGTGCGAAAACGCGTCGGATAGGCTATGCCAGAACGCTCTAGCGTTAAAATTTTTTTTTTTTATTTTTCCAAAATTTTCGACGAAATTTAAGGATATTCGACGATATCTTCCGAACCGTAACCGATAGCCGAACGCCGACTTCAGATTCGGAATCGCCGTCGAAAAGTACGTCCGACGGTGTATGATACATCGGGGTAGCGATCGTAGATAGAGAAAAAATAAGGAAAAATAAGCGATTTTGGGTAAAAAATAGCGATTTTTAACGAATTTCGGCACATTTTTGCGAATATCTCGGAAACGGTTAGAGATATCGGCAAAAGCTTGACGCCATTCGATTCCCCGTGCGAAAACGCGTCGGATAGGCTATGCCAGAACGCTCTAGCGTTAAAAATTTTTTTCAAAACTTTAAACGCTCATATCTCGGAAACGGTAAGAGATAGAGACGAGAACTCGACAGATTTGGACTCCTCGTGGGAAGACGCTTCTGATAGGCTATATGGCAGCGCTCTAGCGCAAAATTAATTTTTCAAAACTTTAAACCCGAATATCTCGGGAACGGTTAGAGATATCGGCAAAAGGTTGACGTCATTCGATTCCCCGTGCGAAAACGCGTCGGATAGGCTATGCCAGAACGCTCTAGCGTTAAAAAATTTTTCAAAACTTTAAACGCTCATATCTCCGGAATGGTTGGTGCTAGGAGGACTGGCGCGGTGCCATTCGATTCGCCGCGAAAAGGCGCTTCTTCTGGTGTATAATACGTCGGGGTTATTTCAATTTTGAGACGATTTGTTTTGAATTTTCCCAAAATTTTCGACGAAATTTAAGGAAATTCGACGATATCTTCCGAACCGTAACCGATAGCCGAACGCCGACTTCAGATTCGGAATCGCCGTCGAAAAGTACGTCCGAGGGTGTATGATACATCGGGGTAGCGATCGTAGATAGAGAAAAAAATAAGGAAAAATAAGCGATTTTGGGTAAAAAATAGCGATTTTTAACGAATTTCGGCACATTTTTGCGAAT
Organism: Cetonia aurata; assembly: GCA_949128085.1. Classification (NCBI taxonomy): domain Eukaryota; kingdom Metazoa; phylum Arthropoda; class Insecta; order Coleoptera; family Scarabaeidae; genus Cetonia; species Cetonia aurata. The sequence continues at coordinate 9,799,883 of OX421882.1, read as the reverse complement.
ATCTCGGAAACGGTTAGAGATATCGGCAAAAGCTTGACGCCATTCGATTCCCCGTGCGAAAACGCGTCGGATGGGCTATGCCAGAACGCTCTAGCGTTAAAAAAATTTTTCAAAACTTTAAACGCTCATATCTCGGAAACGGTAAGAGATAGAGACGAGAACTCGACGGATTTGGACTCCTCGTGGGAAGACGCTTCTGATAGGCTATATGGCAGCGCTCTAGCGCAAAATTAATTTTTCAAAACTTTAAACCCGAATATCTCGGGAACGGTTAGAGATATCGGCAAAAGGTTGACGTCATTCGATTCCCCGTGCGAAAACGCGTCGGATAGGCTATGCCAGAACGCTCTAGCGTTAAAAATTTTTTCAAAACTTTAAACGCTCATATCTCCGGAATGGTTGGTGCTAGGAGGACTGGCGCGGTGCCATTCGATTCGCCGCGAAAAGGCGCTTCTTCTGGTGTATAATACGTCGGGGTTATTTCAATTTTGAGACGATTTGTTTTGAATTTTCCCAAAATTTTCGACGAAATTTAAGGAAATTCGACGATATCTTCCGAACCGTAACCGATAGCCGAACGCCGACTTCAGATTCGGAATCGCCGTCGAAAAGTACGTCCGACGGTGTATGATACATCGGGGTAGCGATCGTAGATAGAGAAAAAATAAGGAAAAATAAGCGATTTTGGGTAAAAAATAGCGATTTTTAACGAATTTCGGCACATTTTTGCGAATATCTCGGAAACGGTTAGAGATATCGGCAAAAGCTTGACGCCATTCGATTCCCCGTGCGAAAACGCGTCGGATAGGCTATGCCAGAACGCTCTAGCGTTAAAAATTTTTTTTTAATTTTCCCAAAATTTTCGACGAAATTTAAGGATATTCGACGATATCTTCCGAACCGTAACCGATAGCCGAACGCCGACTTCAGATTCGGAATCGCCGTCGAAAAGTACGTCCGACGGTGTATGATACATCGGGGTAGCGATCGTAGATAGAGAAAAAATAAGGAAAAATAAGCGATTTTTGGTAAAAAATAGCGATTTTTAACGAATTTCGGCACATTTTTGCGAATATCTCGGAAACGGTTAGAGATATCGGCAAAAGCTTGACGCCATTCGATTCCCCGTGCGAAAACGCGTCGGATAGGCTATGCCAGAACGCTCTAGCGTTAAAAAAATTTTTCAAAACTTTAAACGCTCATATCTCGGAAACGGTAAGAGATAGAGACGAGAACTCGACGGATTTGGACTCCTCGTGGGAAAACGCTTCTGATAGGCTATATGGCAGCGCTCTAGCGCAAAATTAATTTTTCAAAACTTTAAACCCGAATATCTCGGGAACGGTTAGAGATATCGGCAAAAGGTTGACGTCATTCGATTCCCCGTGCGAAAACGCGTCGGATAGGCTATGCCAGAACGCTCTAGCGTTAAAAAAATTTTCAAAACTTTAAACGCTCATATCTCCGGAATGGTTGGTGCTAGGAGGACTGGCGCGGTGCCATTCGATTCGCCGCGAAAAGGCGCTTCTTCTGGTGTATAATACGTCGGGGTTATTTCAATTTTGAGACGATTTGTTTTGAATTTTCCCAAAATTTTCGACGAAATTTAAGGAAATTCGACGATATCTTCCGAACCGTAACCGATAGCCGAACGCCGACTTCAGATTCGGAATCGCCGTCGAAAAGTACGTCCGACGGTGTATGATACATCGGGGTAGCGATCGTAGATAGAGAAAAAAATAAGGAAAAATAAGCGATTTTGGGTAAAAAATAGCGATTTTTAACGAATTTCGGCACATTTTTGCGAATATCTCGGAAACGGTTAGAGATATCGGCAAAAGCTTGACGCCATTCGATTCCCCGTGCGAAAACGCGTCGGATAGGCTATGCCAGAACGCTCTAGCGTTAAAAAAAATTTTCAAAACTTTAAACGCTCATATCTCGGAAACGGTAAGAGATAGAGACGAGAACTCGACGGATTTGGACTCCTCGTGGGAAGACGCTTCTGATAGGCTATATGGCAGCGCTCTAGCGCAAAATTAATTTTTCAAAACTTTAAACCCGAATATCTCGGGAACGGTTAGAGATATCGGCAAAAGGTTGACGTCATTCGATTCCCCGTGCGAAAACGCGTCGGATAGGCTATGCCAGAACGCTCTAGCGTTAAAAAATTTTTCAAAACTTTAAACGCTCATATCTCCGGAATGGTTGGTGCTAGGAGGACTGGCGCGGTGCCATTCGATTCGCCGCGAAAAGGCGCTTCTTCTGGTGTATAATACGTCGGGGTTATTTCAATTTTGAGACGATTTGTTTTGAATTTTCCCAAAATTTTCGACGAAATTTAAGGAAATTCGACGATATCTTCCGAACCGTAACCGATAGCCGAACGCCGACTTCAGATTCGGAATCGCCGTCGAAAAGTACGTCCGACGGTGTATGATACATCGGGGTAGCGATCGTAGATAGAGAAAAAAATAAGGAAAAATAAGCGATTTTGGGTAAAAAATAGCGATTTTTAACGAATTTCGGCACATTTTTGCGAATATCTCGGAAACGGTTAGAGATATCGGCAAAAGCTTGACGCCATTCGATTCCCCGTGCGAAAACGCGTCGGATAGGCTATGCCAGAACGCTCTAGCGTTAAAATTTTTTTTTTTTATTTTTCCAAAATTTTCGACGAAATTTAAGGATATTCGACGATATCTTCCGAACCGTAACCGATAGCCGAACGCCGACTTCAGATTCGGAATCGCCGTCGAAAAGTACGTCCGACGGTGTATGATACATCGGGGTAGCGATCGTAGATAGAGAAAAAATAAGGAAAAATAAGCGATTTTGGGTAAAAAATAGCGATTTTTAACGAATTTCGGCACATTTTTGCGAATATCTCGGAAACGGTTAGAGATATCGGCAAAAGCTTGACGCCATTCGATTCCCCGTGCGAAAACGCGTCGGATAGGCTATGCCAGAACGCTCTAGCGTTAAAAAATTTTTTCAAAACTTTAAACGCTCATATCTCGGAAACGGTAAGAGATAGAGACGAGAACTCGACAGATTTGGACTCCTCGTGGGAAGACGCTTCTGATAGGCTATATGGCAGCGCTCTAGCGCAAAATTAATTTTTCAAAACTTTAAACCCGAATATCTCGGGAACGGTTAGAGATATCGGCAAAAGGTTGACGTCATTCGATTCCCCGTGCGAAAACGCGTCGGATAGGCTATGCCAGAACGCTCTAGCGTTAAAAAATTTTTCAAAACTTTAAACGCTCATATCTCCGGAATGGTTGGTGCTAGGAGGACTGGCGCGGTGCCATTCGATTCGCCGCGAAAAGGCGCTTCTTCTGGTGTATAATACGTCGGGGTTATTTCAATTTTGAGACGATTTGTTTTGAATTTTCCCAAAATTTTCGACGAAATTTAAGGAAATTCGACGATATCTTCCGAACCGTAACCGATAGCCGAACGCCGACTTCAGATTCGGAATCGCCGTCGAAAAGTACGTCCGAGGGTGTATGATACATCGGGGTAGCGATCGTAGATAGAGAAAAAAATAAGGAAAAATAAGCGATTTTGGGTAAAAAATAGCGATTTTTAACGAATTTCGGCACATTTTTGCGAATATCTCGGAAACGGTTAGAGATATCGGCAAAAGCTTGACGCCATTCGATTCCCCGTGCGAAAACGCGTCGGATGGGCTATGCCAGAACGCTCTAGCGTTAAAAAAATTTTTCAAAACTTTAAACGCTCATATCTCGGAAACGGTAAGAGATAGAGACGAGAACTCGACGGATTTGGACTCCTCGTGGGAAGACGCTTCTGATAGGCTATATGGCAGCGCTCTAGCGCAAAATTAATTTTTCAAAACTTTAAACCCGAATATCTCGGGAACGGTTAGAGATATCGGCAAAAGGTTGACGTCATTCGATTCCCCGTGCGAAAACGCGTCGGATAGGCTATGCCAGAACGCTCTAGCGTTAAAAAATTTTTCAAAACTTTAAACGCTCATATCTCCGGAATGGTTGGTGCTAGGAGGACTGGCGCGGTGCCATTCGATTCGCCGCGAAAAGGCGCTTCTTCTGGTGTATAATACGTCGGGGTTATTTCAATTTTGAGACGATTTGTTTTGAATTTTCCCAAAATTTTCGACGAAATTTAAGGAAATTCGACGATATCTTCCGAACCGTAACCGATAGCCGAACGCCGACTTCAGATTCGGAATCGCCGTCGAAAAGTACGTCCGACGGTGTATGATACATCGGGGTAGCGATCGTAGATAGAGAAAAAAATAAGGAAAAATAAGCGATTTTGGGTAAAAAATAGCGATTTTTAACGAATTTCGGCACATTTTTGCGAATATCTCGGAAACGGTTAGAGATATCGGCAAAAGCTTGACGCCATTCGATTCCCCGTGCGAAAAGGCGTCGGATAGGCTATGCCAGAACGCTCTAGCGTTAAAATTTTTTTTTTTTATTTTTCCAAAATTTTCGACGAAATTTAAGGATATTCGACGATATCTTCCGAACCGTAACCGATAGCCGAACGCCGACTTCAGATTCGGAATCGCCGTCGAAAAGTACGTCCGACGGTGTATGATACATCGGGGTAGCGATCGTAGATAGAGAAAAAATAAGGAAAAATAAGCGATTTTGGGTAAAAAATAGCGATTTTTAACGAATTTCGGCACATTTTTGCGAATATCTCGGAAACGGTTAGAGATATCGGCAAAAGCTTGACGCCATTCGATTCCCCGTGCGAAAACGCGTCGGATAGGCTATGCCAGAACGCTCTAGCGTTAAAAAAATTTTTCAAAACTTTAAACGCTCATATCTCGGAAACGGTAAGAGATAGAGACGAGAACTCGACAGATTTGGACTCCTCGTGGGAAGACGCTTCTGATAGGCTATATGGCAGCGCTCTAGCGCAAAATTAATTTTTCAAAACTTTAAACCCGAATATCTCGGGAACGGTTAGAGATATCGGCAAAAGGTTGACGTCATTCGATTCCCCGTGCGAAAACGCGTCGGATAGGCTATGCCAGAACGCTCTAGCGTTAAAAAATTTTTCAAAACTTTAAACGCTCATATCTCCGGAATGGTTGGTGCTAGGAGGACTGGCGCGGTGCCATTCGATTCGCCGCGAAAAGGCGCTTCTTCTGGTGTATAATACGTCGGGGTTATTTCAATTTTGAGACGATTTGTTTTGAATTTTCCCAAAATTTTCGACGAAATTTAAGGAAATTCGACGATATCTTCCGAACCGTAACCGATAGCCGAACGCCGACTTCAGATTCGGAATCGCCGTCGAAAAGTACGTCCGAGGGTGTATGATACATCGGGGTAGCGATCGTAGATAGAGAAAAAAATAAGGAAAAATAAGCGATTTTGGGTAAAAAATAGCGATTTTTAACGAATTTCGGCACATTTTTGCGAATATCTCGGAAACGGTTAGAGATATCGGCAAAAGCTTGACGCCATTCGATTCCCCGTGCGAAAACGCGTCGGATGGGCTATGCCAGAACGCTCTAGCGTTAAAAAAATTTTTCAAAACTTTAAACGCTCATATCTCGGAAACGGTAAGAGATAGAGACGAGAACTCGACGGATTTGGACTCCTCGTGGGAAGACGCTTCTGATAGGCTATATGGCAGCGCTCTAGCGCAAAATTAATTTTTCAAAACTTTAAACCCGAATATCTCGGGAACGGTTAGAGATATCGGCAAAAGGTTGACGTCATTCGATTCCCCGTGCGAAAACGCGTCGGATAGGCTATGCCAGAACGCTCTAGCGTTAAAAATTTTTTCAAAACTTTAAACGCTCATATCTCCGGAATGGTTGGTGCTAGGAGGACTGGCGCGGTGCCATTCGATTCGCCGCGAAAAGGCGCTTCTTCTGGTGTATAATACGTCGGGGTTATTTCAATTTTGAGACGATTTGTTTTGAATTTTCCCAAAATTTTCGACGAAATTTAAGGAAATTCGACGATATCTTCCGAACCGTAACCGATAGCCGAACGCCGACTTCAGATTCGGAATCGCCGTCGAAAAGTACGTCCGACGGTGTATGATACATCGGGGTAGCGATCGTAGATAGAGAAAAAAATAAGGAAAAATAAGCGATTTTGGGTAAAAAATAGCGATTTTTAATGAATTTCGGCACATTTTTGCGAATATCTCGGAAATGGTTAGAGATATCGGCAAAAGCTTGACGCCATTCGATTCCCCGTGCGAAAACGCGTCGGATAGGCTATGCCAGAACGCTCTAGCGTTAAAAATTTTTTTTTTAATTTTCCCAAAATTTTCGACGAAATTTAAGGATATTCGACGATATCTTCCGAACCGTAACCGATAGCCGAACGCCGACTTCAGATTCGGAATCGCCGTCGAAAAGTACGTCCGACGGTGTATGATACATCGGGGTAGCGATCGTAGATAGAGAAAAAATAAGGAAAAATAAGCGATTTTGGGTAAAAAATAGCGATTTTTAACGAATTTCGGCACATTTTTGCGAATATCTCGGAAACGGTTAGAGATATCGGCAAAAGCTTGACGCCATTCGATTCCCCGTGCGAAAACGCGTCGGATAGGCTATGCCAGAACGCTCTAGCGTTAAAATTTTTTTTCAAAACTTTAAACGCTCATATCTCGGAAACGGTAAGAGATAGAGACGAGAACTCGACGGATTTGGACTCCTCGTGGGAAGACGCTTCTGATAGGCTATATGGCAGCGCTCTAGCGCAAAATTAATTTTTCAAAACTTTAAACCCGAATATCTCGGGAACGGTTAGAGATATCGGCAAAAGGTTGACGTCATTCGATTCCCCGTGCGAAAACGCGTCGGATAGGCTATGCCAGAACGCTCTAGCGTTAAAAATTTTTTCAAAACTTTAAACGCTCATATCTCCGGAATGGTTGGTGCTAGGAGGACTGGCGCGGTGCCATTCGATTCGCCGCGAAAAGGCGCTTCTTCTGGTGTATAATACGTCGGGGTTATTTCAATTTTGAGACGATTTGTTTTGAATTTTCCCAAAATTTTCGACGAAATTTAAGGAAATTCGACGATATCTTCCGAACCGTAACCGATAGCCGAACGCCGACTTCAGATTCGGAATCGCCGTCAAAAAGTACGTCCGACGGTGTATGATACATCGGGGTAGCGATCGTAGATAGAGAAAAAAATAAGGAAAAATAAGCGATTTTGGGTAAAAAATAGCGATTTTTAACGAATTTCGGCACATTTTTGCGAATATCTCGGAAACGGTTAGAGATATCGGCAAAAGCTTGACGCCATTCGATTCCCCGTGCGAAAACGCGTCGGATGGGCTATGCCAGAACGCTCTAGCGTTAAAAAATTTTTTCAAAACTTTAAACGCTCATATCTCGGAAACGGTAAGAGATAGAGACGAGAACTCGACGGATTTGGACTCCTCGTGGGAAGACGCTTCTGATAGGCTATATGGCAGCGCTCTAGCGCAAAATTAATTTTTCAAAACTTTAAACCCGAATATCTCGGGAACGGTTAGAGATATCGGCAAAAGGTTGACGTTATTCGATTCCCCGTGCGAAAACGCGTCGGATAGGCTATGCCAGAACGCTCTAGCGTTAAAAATTTTTTCAAAACTTTAAACGCTCATATCTCCGGAATGGTTGGTGCTAGGAGGACTGGCGCGGTGCCATTCGATTCGCCGCGAAAAGGCGCTTCTTCTGGTGTATAATACGTCGGGGTTATTTCAATTTTGAGACGATTTGTTTTGAATTTTCCCAAAATTTTCGACGAAATTTAAGGAAATTCGACGATATCTTCCGAACCGTAACCGATAGCCGAACGCCGACTTCAGATTCGGAATCGCCGTCGAAAAGTACGTCCGACGGTGTATGATACATCGGGGTAGCGATCGTAGATAGAGAAAAAAATAAGGAAAAATAAGCGATTTTGGGTAAAAAATAGCGATTTTTAACGAATTTCGGCACATTTTTGCGAATATCTCTGAAACGGTTAGAGATATCGGCAAAAGCTTGACGCCATTCGATTCCCCGTGCGAAAACGCGTCGGATAGGCTATGCCAGAACGCTCTAGCGTTAAAAATTTTTTTCAAAACTTTAAACGCTCATATCTCGGAAACGGTAAGAGATAGAGACGAGAACTCGACGGATTTGGACTCCTCGTGGGAAGACGCTTCTGATAGGCTATATGGCAGCGCTCTAGCGCAAAATTAATTTTTCAAAACTTTAAACCCGAATATCTCGGGAACGGTTAGAGATATCGGCAAAAGGTTGACGTCATTCGATTCCCCGTGCGAAAACGCGTCGGATAGGCTATGCCAGAACGCTCTAGCGTTAAAAAAATTTTCAAAACTTTAAACGCTCATATCTCCGGAATGGTTGGTGCTAGGAGGACTGGCGCGGTGCCATTCGATTCGCCGCGAAAAGGCGCTTCTTCTGGTGTATAATACGTCGGGGTTATTTCAATTTTGAGACGATTTGTTTTGAATTTTCCCAAAATTTTCGACGAAATTTAAGGAAATTCGACGATATCTTCCGAACCGTAACCGATAGCCGAACGCCGACTTCAGATTCGGAATCGCCGTCGAAAAGTACGTCCGACGGTGTATGATACATCGGGGTAGCGATCGTAGATAGAGAAAAAAATAAGGAAAAATAAGCGATTTTGGGTAAAAAATAGCGATTTTTAACGAATTTCGGCACATTTTTGCGAATATCTCGGAAACGGTTAGAGATATCGGCAAAGGCTTGACGCCATTCGATTCCCCGTGCGAAAACGCGTCGGATAGGCTATGCCAGAACGCTCTAGCGTTAAAATTTTTTTTTTCAATTTTCCCAAAATTTTCGGCGAAATTTAAGGATATTCGACGATATCTTCCGAACCGTAACCGATAGCCGAACGCCGACTTCAGATTCGGAATCGCCGTCGAAAAGTACGTCCGACGGTGTATGATGCATCGGGGTAGCGATCGTAGATAGAGAAAAAATAAGGAAAAATAAGCGATTTTGGGTAAAAAATAGCGATTTTTAACGAATTTCGGCACATTTTTGCGAATATCTCGGAAACGGTTAGAGATATCGGCAAAAGCTTGACGCCATTCGATTCCCCGTGCGAAAACGCGTCGGATAGGCTATGCCAGAACGCTCTAGCGTTAAAAATTTTTTTCAAAACTTTAAACGCTCATATCTCGGAAACGGTAAGAGATAGAGACGAGAACTCGACGGATTTGGACTCCTCGTGGGAAGACGCTTCTGATAGGCTATATGGCAGCGCTCTAGCGCAAAATTAATTTTTCAAAACTTTAAACCCGAATATCTCGGGAACGGTTAGAGATATCGGCAAAAGGTTGACGTCATTCGATTCCCCGTGCGAAAACGCGTCGGATAGGCTATGCCAGAACGCTCTAGCGTTAAAAAAATTTTCAAAACTTTAAACGCTCATATCTCCGGAATGGTTGGTGCTAGGAGGACTGGCGCGGTGCCATTCGATTCGCCGCGAAAAGGCGCTTCTTCTGGTGTATAATACGTCGGGGTTATTTCAATTTTGAGACGATTTGTTTTGAATTTTCCCAAAATTTTCGACGAAATTTAAGGAAATTCGACGATATCTTCCGAACCGTAACCGATAGCCGAACGCCGACTTCAGATTCGGAATCGCCGTCGAAAAGTACGTCCGACGGTGTATGATACATCGGGGTAGCGATCGTAGATAGAGAAAAAAATAAGGAAAAATAAGCGATTTTGGGTAAAAAATAGCGATTTTTAATGAATTTCGGCACATTTTTGCGAATATCTCGGAAACGGTTAGAGATATCGGCAAAAGCTTGACGCCATTCGATTCCCCGTGCGAAAACGCGTCGGATAGGCTATGCCAGAACGCTCTAGCGTTAAAAAATTTTTTTTTAATTTTCCCAAAATTTTCGACGAAATTTAAGGATATTCGACGATATCTTCCGAACCGTAACCGATAGCCGAACGCCGACTTCAGATTCGGAATCGCCGTCGAAAAGTACGTCCGACGGTGTATGATACATCGGGGTAGCGATCGTAGATAGAGAAAAAATAAGGAAAAATAAGCGATTTTGGGTAAAAAATAGCGATTTTTAACGAATTTCGGCACATTTTTGCGAATATCTCGGAAACGGTTAGAGATATCGGCAAAAGCTTGACGCCATTCGATTCCCCGTGCGAAAACGCGTCGGATAGGCTATGCCAGAACGCTCTAGCGTTAAAAATTTTTTTCAAAACTTTAAACGCTCATATCTCGGAAACGGTAAGAGATAGAGACGAGAACTCGACGGATTTGGACTCCTCGTGGGAAGACGCTTCTGATAGGCTATATGGCAGCGCTCTAGCGCAAAATTAATTTTTCAAAACTTTAAACCCGAATATCTCGGGAACGGTTAGAGATATCGGCAAAAGGTTGACGTCATTCGATTCCCCGTGCGAAAACGCGTCGGATAGGCTATGCCAGAACGCTCTAGCGTTAAAAATTTTTTCAAAACTTTAAACGCTCATATCTCCGGAATGGTTGGTGCTAGGAGGACTGGCGCGGTGCCATTCGATTCGCCGCGAAAAGGCGCTTCTTCTGGTGTATAATACGTCGGGGTTATTTCAATTTTGAGACGATTTGTTTTGAATTTTCCCAAAATTTTCGACGAAATTTAAGGAAATTCGACGATATCTTCCGAACCGTAACCGATAGCCGAACGCCGACTTCAGATTCGGAATCGCCGTCGAAAAGTACGTCCGACGGTGTATGATACATCGGGGTAGCGATCGTAGATAGAGAAAAAAATAAGGAAAAATAAGCGATTTTGGGTAAAAAATAGCGATTTTTAACGAATTTCGGCACATTTTTGCGAATATCTCTGAAACGGTTAGAGATATCGGCAAAAGCTTGACGCCATTCGATTCCCCGTGCGAAAACGCGTCGGATAGGCTATGCCAGAACGCTCTAGCGTTAAAAAATTTTTTCAAAACTTTAAACGCTCATATCTCGGAAACGGTAAGAGATAGAGACGAGAACTCGACGGATTTGGACTCCTCGTGGGAAGACGCTTCTGATAGGCTATATGGCAGCGCTCTAGCGCAAAATTAATTTTTCAAAACTTTAAACCCGAATATCTCGGGAACGGTTAGAGATATCGGCAAAAGGTTGACGTCATTCGATTCCCCGTGCGAAAACGCGTCGGATAGGCTATGCCAGAACGCTCTAGCGTTAAAAAATTTTTCAAAACTTTAAACGCTCATATCTCCGGAATGGTTGGTGCTAGGAGGACTGGCGCGGTGCCATTCGATTCGCCGCGAAAAGGCGCTTCTTCTGGTGTATAATACGTCGGGGTTATTTCAATTTTGAGACGATTTGTTTTGAATTTTCCCAAAATTTTCGACGAAATTTAAGGAAATTCGACGATATCTTCCGAACCGTAACCGATAGCCGAACGCCGACTTCAGATTCGGAATCGCCGTCGAAAAGTACGTCCGACGGTGTATGATACATCGGGGTAGCGATCGTAGATAGAGAAAAAAATAAGGAAAAATAAGCGATTTTGGGTAAAAAATAGCGATTTTTAATGAATTTCGGCACATTTTTGCGAATATCTCGGAAACGGTTAGAGATATCGGCAAAAGCTTGACGCCATTCGATTCCCCGTGCGAAAACGCGTCGGATAGGCTATGCCAGAACGCTCTAGCGTTAAAAAATTTTTTTTTAATTTTCCCAAAATTTTCGACGAAATTTAAGGATATTCGACGATATCTTCCGAACCGTAACCGATAGCCGAACGCCGACTTCAGATTCGGAATCGCCGTCGAAAAGTACGTCCGACGGTGTATGATACATCGGGGTAGCGATCGTAGATAGAGAAAAAATAAGGAAAAATAAGCGATTTTGGGTAAAAAATAGCGATTTTTAACGAATTTCGGCACATTTTTGCGAATATCTCTGAAACGGTTAGAGATATCGGCAAAAGCTTGACGCCATTCGATTCCCCGTGCGAAAACGCGTCGGATAGGCTATGCCAGAACGCTCTAGCGTTAAAAAATTTTTTCAAAACTTTAAACGCTCATATCTCGGAAACGGTAAGAGATAGAGACGAGAACTCGACGGATTTGGACTCCTCGTGGGAAGACGCTTCTGATAGGCTATATGGCAGCGCTCTAGCGCAAAATTAATTTTTCAAAACTTTAAACCCGAATATCTCGGGAACGGTTAGAGATATCGGCAAAAGGTTGACGTCATTCGATTCCCCGTGCGAAAACGCGTCGGATAGGCTATGCCAGAACGCTCTAGCGTTAAAAAATTTTTCAAAACTTTAAACGCTCATATCTCCGGAATGGTTGGTGCTAGGAGGACTGGCGCGGTGCCATTCGATTCGCCGCGAAAAGGCGCTTCTTCTGGTGTATAATACGTCGGGGTTATTTCAATTTTGAGACGATTTGTTTTGAATTTTCCCAAAATTTTCGACGAAATTTAAGGAAATTCGACGATATCTTCCGAACCGTAACCGATAGCCGAACGCCGACTTCAGATTCGGAATCGCCGTCGAAAAGTACGTCCGACGGTGTATGATACATCGGGGTAGCGATCGTAGATAGAGAAAAAAATAAGGAAAAATAAGCGATTTTGGGTAAAAAATAGCGATTTTTAATGAATTTCGGCACATTTTTGCGAATATCTCGGAAACGGTTAGAGATATCGGCAAAAGCTTGACGCCATTCGATTCCCCGTGCGAAAACGCGTCGGATAGGCTATGCCAGAACGCTCTAGCGTTAAAAATTTTTTTTTTAATTTTCCCAAAATTTTCGACGAAATTTAAGGATATTCGACGATATCTTCCGAACCGTAACCGATAGCCGAACGCCGACTTCAGATTCGGAATCGCCGTCGAAAAGTACGTCCGACGGTGTATGATACATCGGGGTAGCGATCGTAGATAGAGAAAAAATAAGGAAAAATAAGCGATTTTGGGTAAAAAATAGCGATTTTTAACGAATTTCGGCACATTTTTGCGAATATCTCGGAAACGGTTAGAGATATCGGCAAAAGCTTGACGCCATTCGATTCCCCGTGCGAAAACGCGTCGGATAGGCTATGCCAGAACGCTCTAGCGTTAAAAATTTTTTTTTTAATTTTCCCAAAATTTTCGACGAAATTTAAGGATATTCGACGATATCTTCCGAACCGTAACCGATAGCCGAACGCCGATTTCAGATTCGGAATCGCCGTCGAAAAGTACGTCCGACGGTGTATGATACATCGGGGTAGCGATCGTAGATAGAGAAAAAATAAGGAAAAATAAGCGATTTTGGGTAAAAAATAGCGATTTTTAACGAATTTCGGCACATTTTTGCGAATATCTCGGAAACGGTTAGAGATATCGGCAAAAGCTTGACGCCATTCGATTCCCCGTGCGAAAACGCGTCGGATAGGCTATGCCAGAACGCTCTTGCGTTAAAAAAATTTTTCAAAACTTTAAACGCTCATATCTCGGAAACGGTAAGAGATAGAGACGAGAACTCGACAGATTTGGACTCCTCGTGGGAAGACGCTTCTGATAGGCTATATGGCAGCGCTCTAGCGCAAAATTAATTTTTCAAAACTTTAAACCCGAATATCTCGGGAACGGTTAGAGATATCGGCAAAAGGTTGACGTCATTCGATTCCCCGTGCGAAAACGCGTCGGATAGGCTATGCCAGAACGCTCTAGCGTTAAAAAAATTTTCAAAACTTTAAACGCTCATATCTCCGGAATGGTTGGTGCTAGGAGGACTGGCGCGGTGCCATTCGATTCGCCGCGAAAAGGCGCTTCTTCTGGTGTATAATACGTCGGGGTTATTTCAATTTTGAGACGATTTGTTTTGAATTTTCCCAAAATTTTCGACGAAATTTAAGGAAATTCGACGATATCTTCCGAACCGTAACCGATAGCCGAACGCCGACTTCAGATTCGGAATCGCCGTCGAAAAGTACGTCCGACGGTGTATGATACATCGGGGTAGCGATCGTAGATAGAGAAAAAAATAAGGAAAAATAAGCGATTTTGGGTAAAAAATAGCGATTTTTAACGAATTTCGGCACATTTTTGCGAATATCTCGGAAACGGTTAGAGATATCGGCAAAAGCTTGACGCCATTCGATTCCCCGTGCGAAAACGCGTCGGATAGGCTATGCCAGAACGCTCTAGCGTTAAAAATTTTTTTTTTAATTTTCCCAAAATTTTCGACGAAATTTAAGGATATTCGACGATATCTTCCGAACCGTAACCGATAGCCGAACGCCGACTTCAGATTCGGAATCGCCGTCGAAAAGTACGTCCGACGGTGTATGATACATCGGGGTAGCGATCGTAGATAGAGAAAAAATAAGGAAAAATAAGCGATTTTGGGTAAAAAATAGCGATTTTTAACGAATTTCGGCACATTTTTGCGAATATCTCTGAAACGGTTAGAGATATCGGCAAAAGCTTGACGCCATTCGATTCCCCGTGCGAAAACGCGTCGGATAGGCTATGCCAGAACGCTCTAGCGTTAAAAAATTTTTTCAAAACTTTAAACGCTCATATCTCGGAAACGGTAAGAGATAGAGACGAGAACTCGACGGATTTGGACTCCTCGTGGGAAGACGCTTCTGATAGGCTATATGGCAGCGCTCTAGCGCAAAATTAATTTTTCAAAACTTTAAACCCGAATATCTCGGGAACGGTTAGAGATATCGGCAAAAGGTTGACGTCATTCGATTCCCCGTGCGAAAACGCGTCGGATAGGCTATGCCAGAACGCTCTAGCGTTAAAAAATTTTTCAAAACTTTAAACGCTCATATCTCCGGAATGGTTGGTGCTAGGAGGACTGGCGCGGTGCCATTCGATTCGCCGCGAAAAGGCGCTTCTTCTGGTGTATAATACGTCGGGGTTATTTCAATTTTGAGACGATTTGTTTTGAATTTTCCCAAAATTTTCGACGAAATTTAAGGAAATTCGACGATATCTTCCGAACCGTAACCGATAGCCGAACGCCGACTTCAGATTCGGAATCGCCGTCGAAAAGTACGTCCGACGGTGTATGATACATCGGGGTAGCGATCGTAGATAGAGAAAAAAATAAGGAAAAATAAGCGATTTTGGGTAAAAAATAGCGATTTTTAATGAATTTCGGCACATTTTTGCGAATATCTCGGAAACGGTTAGAGATATCGGCAAAAGCTTGACGCCATTCGATTCCCCGTGCGAAAACGCGTCGGATAGGCTATGCCAGAACGCTCTAGCGTTAAAATTTTTTTTTTTAATTTTCCCAAAATTTTCGACGAAATTTAAGGATATTCGACGATATCTTCCGAACCGTAACCGATAGCCGAACGCCGACTTCAGATTCGGAATCGCCGTCGAAAAGTACGTCCGACGGTGTATGATACATCGGGGTAGCGATCGTAGATAGAGAAAAAATAAGGAAAAATAAGCGATTTTGGGTAAAAAATAGCGATTTTTAACGAATTTCGGCACATTTTTGCGAATATCTCGGAAACGGTTAGAGATATCGGCAAAAGCTTGACGCCATTCGATTCCCCGTGCGAAAACGCGTCGGATAGGCTATGCCAGAACGCTCTAGCGTTAAAAATTTTTTTTTTAATTTTCCCAAAATTTTCGACGAAATTTAAGGATATTCGACGATATCTTCCGAACCGTAACCGATAGCCGAACGCCGACTTCAGATTCGGAATCGCCGTCGAAAAGTACGTCCGACGGTGTATGATACATCGGGGTAGCGATCGTAGATAGAGAAAAAATAAGGAAAAATAAGCGATTTTGGGTAAAAAATAGCGATTTTTAACGAATTTCGGCACATTTTTGCGAATATCTCTGAAACGGTTAGAGATATCGGCAAAAGCTTGACGCCATTCGATTCCCCGTGCGAAAACGCGTCGGATAGGCTATGCCAGAACGCTCTAGCGTTAAAAAATTTTTTCAAAACTTTAAACGCTCATATCTCGGAAACGGTAAGAGATAGAGACGAGAACTCGACGGATTTGGACTCCTCGTGGGAAGACGCTTCTGATAGGCTATATGGCAGCGCTCTAGCGCAAAATTAATTTTTCAAAACTTTAAACCCGAATATCTCGGGAACGGTTAGAGATATCGGCAAAAGGTTGACGTCATTCGATTCCCCGTGCGAAAACGCGTCGGATAGGCTATGCCAGAACGCTCTAGCGTTAAAAAATTTTTCAAAACTTTAAACGCTCATATCTCCGGAATGGTTGGTGCTAGGAGGACTGGCGCGGTGCCATTCGATTCGCCGCGAAAAGGCGCTTCTTCTGGTGTATAATACGTCGGGGTTATTTCAATTTTGAGACGATTTGTTTTGAATTTTCCCAAAATTTTCGACGAAATTTAAGGAAATTCGACGATATCTTCCGAACCGTAACCGATAGCCGAACGCCGACTTCAGATTCGGAATCGCCGTCGAAAAGTACGTCCGACGGTGTATGATACATCGGGGTAGCGATCGTAGATAGAGAAAAAAATAAGGAAAAATAAGCGATTTTGGGTAAAAAATAGCGATTTTTAATGAATTTCGGCACATTTTTGCGAATATCTCGGAAACGGTTAGAGATATCGGCAAAAGCTTGACGCCATTCGATTCCCCGTGCGAAAACGCGTCGGATAGGCTATGCCAGAACGCTCTAGCGTTAAAATTTTTTTTTTTAATTTTCCCAAAATTTTCGACGAAATTTAAGGATATTCGACGATATCTTCCGAACCGTAACCGATAGCCGAACGCCGACTTCAGATTCGGAATCGCCGTCGAAAAGTACGTCCGACGGTGTATGATACATCGGGGTAGCGATCGTAGATAGAGAAAAAATAAGGAAAAATAAGCGATTTTGGGTAAAAAATAGCGATTTTTAACGAATTTCGGCACATTTTTGCGAATATCTCGGAAACGGTTAGAGATATCGGCAAAAGCTTGACGCCATTCGATTCCCCGTGCGAAAACGCGTCGGATAGGCTATGCCAGAACGCTCTAGCGTTAAAAATTTTTTTTTTAATTTTCCCAAAATTTTCGACGAAATTTAAGGATATTCGACGATATCTTCCGAACCGTAACCGATAGCCGAACGCCGACTTCAGATTCGGAATCGCCGTCGAAAAGTACGTCCGACGGTGTATGATACATCGGGGTAGCGATCGTAGATAGAGAAAAAATAAGGAAAAATAAGCGATTTTGGGTAAAAAATAGCGATTTTTAACGAATTTCGGCACATTTTTGCGAATATCTCGGAAACGGTTAGAGATATCGGCAAAAGCTTGACGCCATTCGATTCCCCGTGCGAAAACGCGTCGGATAGGCTATGCCAGAACGCTCTAGCGTTAAAAAAATTTTCAAAACTTTAAACGCTCATATCTCCGGAATGGTTGGTGCTAGGAGGACTGGCGCGGTGCCATTCGATTCGCCGCGAAAAGGCGCTTCTTCTGGTGTATAATACGTCGGGGTTATTTCAATTTTGAGACGATTTGTTTTGAATTTTCCCAAAATTTTCGACGAAATTTAAGGAAATTCGACGATATCTTCCGAACCGTAACCGATAGCCGAACGCCGACTTCAGATTCGGAATCGCCGTCGAAAAGTACGTCCGACGGTGTATGATACATCGGGGTAGCGATCGTAGATAGAGAAAAAAATAAGGAAAAATAAGCGATTTTGGGTAAAAAATAGCGATTTTTAACGAATTTCGGCACATTTTTGCGAATATCTCGGAAACGGTTAGAGATATCGGCAAAAGCTTGACGCCATTCGATTCCCCGTGCGAAAACGCGTCGGATAGGCTATGCCAGAACGCTCTAGCGTTAAAATTTTTTTTTTTAATTTTCCCAAAATTTTCGACGAAATTTAAGGATATTCGACGATATCTTCCGAACCGTAACCGATAGCCGAACGCCGACTTCAGATTCGGAATCGCCGTCGAAAAGTACGTCCGACGGTGTATGATACATCGGGGTAGCGATCGTAGATAGAGAAAAAATAAGGAAAAATAAGCGATTTTGGGTAAAAAATAGCGATTTTTAACGAATTTCGGCACATTTTTGCGAATATCTCGGAAACGGTTAGAGATATCGGCAAAAGCTTGACGCCATTCGATTCCCCGTGCGAAAACGCGTCGGATAGGCTATGCCAGAACGCTCTAGCGTTAAAAAATTTTTTCAAAACTTTAAACGCTCATATCTCGGAAACGGTAAAAGATAGAGACGAGAACTCGACAGATTTGGACTCCTCGTGGGAAGACGCTTCTGATAGGCTATATGGCAGCGCTCTAGCGCAAAATTAATTTTTCAAAACTTTAAACCCGAATATCTCGGGAACGGTTAGAGATATCGGCAAAAGGTTGACGTCATTCGATTCCCCGTGCGAAAACGCGTCGGATAGGCTATGCCAGAACGCTCTAGCGTTAAAAATTTTTTCAAAACTTTAAACGCTCATATCTCCGGAATGGTTGGTGCTAGGAGGACTGGCGCGGTTCCATTCGATTCGCCGCGAAAAGGCGCTTCTTCTGGTGTATAATACGTCGGGGTTATTTCAATTTTGAGACGATTTGTTTTGAATTTTCCCAAAATTTTCGACGAAATTTAAGGAAATTCGACGATATCTTCCGAACCGTAACCGATAGCCGAACGCCGCCTTCAGATTCGGAATCGCCGTCGAAAAGTACGTCCGACGGTGTATGATACATCGGGGTAGTGATCGTAGATAGAGAAAAAAATAAGGAAAAATAAGCGATTTTGGGTAAAAAATAGCGATTTTTAACGAATTTCGGCACATTTTTGCGAATATCTCGGAAACGGTTAGAGATATCGGCAAAAGCTTGACGCCATTCGATTCCCCGTGCGAAAACGCGTCGGATAGGCTATGCCAGAACGCTCTAGCGTTAAAAAAAATTTTCAAAACTTTAAACGCTCATATCTCGGAAACGGTAAGAGATAGAGACGAGAACTCGACGGATTTGGACTCCTCGTGGGAAGACGCTTCTGATAGGCTATATGGCAGCGCTCTAGCGCAAAATTAATTTTTCAAAACTTTAAACCCGAATATCTCGGGAACGGTTAGAGGTATCGGCAAAAGCTTGACGCCATTCGATTCCCCGTGCGAAAACGCGTCGGATAGGCTATGCCAGAACGCTCTAGCGTTAAAAATTTTTTTTTTAATTTTCCCAAAATTTTCGACGAAATTTAAGGATATTCGACGATATCTTCCGAACCGTAACCGATAGCCGAAGGCCGACTTCAGATTCGGAATCGCCGTCGAAAAGTACGTCCGGCGGTGTATGATACATCGGGGTAGCGATCGTAGATAGAGAAAAAATAAGGAAAAATAAGCGATTTTGGGTAAAAAATAGCGATTTTTAACGAATTTCGGCACATTTTTGCGAATATCTCGGAAACGGTTAGAGATATCGGCAAAAGCTTGACGCCATTCGATTCCCCGTGCGAAAACGCGTCGGATAGGCTATGCCAGAACGCTCTAGCGTTAAAAATTTTTTTCAAAACTTTAAACGCTCATATCTCGGAAACGGTAAGAGATAGAGACGAGAACTCGACAGATTTGGACTCCTCGTGGGAAGACGCTTCTGATAGGCTATATGGCAGCGCTCTAGCGCAAAATTAATTTTTTAAAACTTTAAACCCGAATATCTCGGGAACGGTTAGAGATATCGGCAAAAGGTTGACGTCATTCGATTCCCCGTGCGAAAACGCGTCGGACAGGCTATGCCAGAACGCTCTAGCGTTAAAAAAATTTTCAAAACTTTAAACGCTCATATCTCCGGAATGGTTGGTGCTAGGAGGACTGGCGCGGTGCCATTCGATTCGCCGCGAAAAGGCGCTTCTTCTGCTGTATAATACGTCGGGGTTATTTCAATTTTGAGACGATTTGTTTTGAATTTTCCCAAAATTTTCGACGAAATTTAAGGAAATTCGACGATATCTTCCGAACCGTAACCGATAGCCGAACGCCGACTTCAGATTCGGAATCGCCGTCGAAAAGTACGTCCGACGGTGTATGATACATCGGGGTAGCGATCGTAGATAGAGAAAAAAATAAGGAAAAATAAGCGATTTTGGGTAAAAAATAGCGATTTTTAACGAATTTCGGCACATTTTTGCGAATATCTCGGAAACGGTTAGAGATATCGGCAAAAGGTTGACGTCATTCGATTCCCCGTGCGAAAACGCGTCGGATAGGCTATGCCAGAACGCTCTAGCGTTAAAAATTTTTTCAAAACTTTAAACGCTCATATCTCCGGAATGGTTGGTGCTAGGAGGACTGGCGCGGTGCCATTCGATTCGCCGCGAAAAGGCGCTTCTTCTGGTGTATAATACGTCGGGGTTATTTCAATTTTGAGACGATTTGTTTTGAATTTTCCCAAAATTTTCGACGAAATTTAAGGAAATTCGACGATATCTTCCGAACCGTAACCGATAGCCGAACGCCGCCTTCAGATTCGGAATCGCCGTCGAAAAGTACGTCCGACGGTGTATGATACATCGGGGTAGCGATCGTAGATAGAGAAAAAAATAAGGAAAAATAAGCGATTTTGGGTAAAAAATAGCGATTTTTAACGAATTTCGGCACATTTTTGCGAATATCTCGGAAACGGTTAGAGATATCGGCAAAAGCTTGACGCCATTCGATTCCCCGTGCGAAAACGCGTCGGATAGGCTATGCCAGAACGCTCTAGCGTTAAAAAAAATTTTCAAAACTTTAAACGCTCATATCTCGGAAACGGTAAGAGATAGAGACGAGAACTCGACGGATTTGGACTCCTCGTGGGAAGACGCTTCTGATAGGCTATATGGCAGCGCTCTAGCGCAAAATTAATTTTTCAAAACTTTAAACCCGAATATCTCGGGAACGGTTAGAGGTATCGGCAAAAGCTTGACGCCATTCGATTCCCCGTGCGAAAACGCGTCGGATAGGCTATGCCAGAACGCTCTAGCGTTAAAATTTTTTTTTTTAATTTTCCCAAAATTTTCGACGAAATTTAAGGATATTCGACGATATCTTCCGAACCGTAACCGATAGCCGAACGCCGACTTCAGATTCGGAATCGCCGTCGAAAAGTACGTCCGGCGGTGTATGATACATCGGGGTAGCGATCGTAGATAGAGAAAAAATAAGGAAAAATAAGCGATTTTGGGTAAAAAATAGCGATTTTTAACGAATTTCGGCACATTTTTGCGAATATCTCGGAAACGGTTAGAGATATCGGCAAAAGCTTGACGCCATTCGATTCCCCGTGCGAAAACGCGTCGGATAGGCTATGCCAGAACGCTCTAGCGTTAAAAATTTTTTTCAAAACTTTAAACGCTCATATCTCGGAAACGGTAAGAGATAGAGACGAGAACTCGACAGATTTGGACTCCTCGTGGGAAGACGCTTCTGATAGGCTATATGGCAGCGCTCTAGCGCAAAATTAATTTTTCAAAACTTTAAACCCGAATATCTCGGGAACGGTTAGAGATATCGGCAAAAGGTTGACGTCATTCGATTCCCCGTGCGAAAACGCGTCGGACAGGCTATGCCAGAACGCTCTAGCGTTAAAAAAATTTTCAAAACTTTAAACGCTCATATCTCCGGAATGGTTGGTGCTAGGAGGACTGGCGCGGTGCCATTCGATTCGCCGCGAAAAGGCGCTTCTTCTGCTGTATAATACGTCGGGGTTATTTCAATTTTGAGACGATTTGTTTTGAATTTTCCCAAAATTTTCGACGAAATTTAAGGAAATTCGACGATATCTTCCGAACCGTAACCGATAGCCGAACGCCGACTTCAGATTCGGAATCGCCGTCGAAAAGTACGTCCGACGGTGTATGATACATCGGGGTAGCGATCGTAGATAGAGAAAAAAATAAGGAAAAATAAGCGATTTTGGGTAAAAAATAGCGATTTTTAACGAATTTCGGCACATTTTTGCGAATATCTCGGAAACGGTTAGAGATATCGGCAAAAGCTTGACGCCATTCGATTCCCCGTGCGAAAACGCGTCGGATAGGCTATGCCAGAACGCTCTAGCGTTAAAAATTTTTTTTTTAATTTTCCCAAAATTTTCGACGAAATTTAAGGATATTCGACGATATCTTCCGAACCGTAACCGATAGCCGAACGCCGACTTCAGATTCGGAATCGCCGTCGAAAAGTACGTCCGACGGTGTATGATACATCGGGGTAGCGATCGTAGATAGAGAAAAAATAAGGAAAAATAAGCGATTTTGGGTAAAAAATAGCGATTTTTAACGAATTTCGGCACATTTTTGCGAATATCTCGGAAACGGTTAGAGATATCGGCAAAAGCTTGACGCCATTCGATTCCCCGTGCGAAAACGCGTCGGATAGGCTATGCCAGAACGCTCTAGCGTTAAAAAAAATTTTCAAAACTTTAAACGCTCATATCTCGGAAACGGTAAGAGATAGAGACGAGAACTCGACAGATTTGGACTCCTCGTGGGAAGACGCTTCTGATAGGCTATATGGCAGCGCTCTAGCGCAAAATTAATTTTTCAAAACTTTAAACCCGAATATCTCGGGAACGGTTAGAGATATCGGCAAAAGGTTGACGTCATTCGATTCCCCGTGCGAAAACGCGTCGGATAGGCTATGCCAGAACGCTCTAGCGTTAAAAATTTTTTCAAAACTTTAAACGCTCATATCTCCGGAATGGTTGGTGCTAGGAGGACTGGCGCGGTGCCATTCGATTCGCCGCGAAAAGGCGCTTCTTCTGGTGTATAATACGTCGGGGTTATTTCAATTTTGAGACGATTTGTTTTGAATTTTCCCAAAATTTTCGACGAAATTTAAGGAAATTCGACGATATCTTCCGAACCGTAACCGATAGCCGAACGCCGACTTCAGATTCGGAATCGCCGTCGAAAAGTACGTCCGACGGTGTATGATACATCGGGGTAGCGATCGTAGATAGAGAAAAAAATAAGGAAAAATAAGCGATTTTGGGTAAAAAATAGCGATTTTTAACGAATTTCGGCACATTTTTGCGAATATCTCGGAAACGGTTAGAGATATCGGCAAAAGCTTGACGCCATTCGATTCCCCGTGCGAAAACGCGTCGGATAGGCTATGCCAGAACGCTCTAGCGTTAAAAATTTTTTTTTAATTTTCCCAAAATTTTCGACGAAATTTAAGGATATTCGACGATATCTTCCGAACCGTAACCGATAGCCGAACGCCGACTTCAGATTCGGAATCGCCGTCGAAAAGTACGTCCGACGGTGTATGATACATCGGGGTAGCGATCGTAGATAGAGAAAAAATAAGGAAAAATAAGCGATTTTGGGTAAAAAATAGCGATTTTTAACGAATTTCGGCACATTTTTGCGAATATCTCGGAAACGGTTAGAGATATCGGCAAAAGCTTGACGCCATTCGATTCCCCGTGCGAAAACGCGTCGGATAGGCTATGCCAGAACGCTCTAGCGTTAAAAAAAATTTTCAAAACTTTAAACGCTCATATCTCGGAAACGGTAAGAGATAGAGACGAGAACTCGACAGATTTGGACTCCTCGTGGGAAGACGCTTCTGATAGGCTATATGACAGCGCTCTAGCGCAAAATTAATTTTTCAAAACTTTAAACCCGAATATCTCGGGAACGGTTAGAGATATCGGCAAAAGGTTGACGTCATTCGATTCCCCGTGCGAAAACGCGTCGGATAGGCTATGCCAGAACGCTCTAGCGTTAAAAATTTTTTCAAAACTTTAAACGCTCATATCTCCGGAATGGTTGGTGCTAGGAGGACTGGCGCGGTGCCATTCGATTCGCCGCGAAAAGGCGCTTCTTCTGGTGTATAATACGTCGGGGTTATTTCAATTTTGAGACGATTTGTTTTGAATTTTCCCAAAATTTTCGACGAAATTTAAGGAAATTCGACGATATCTTCCGAACCGTAACCGATAGCCGAACGCCGACTTCAGATTCGGAATCGCCGTCGAAAAGTACGTCCGACGGTGTATGATACATCGGGGTAGCGATCGTAGATAGAGAAAAAAATAAGGAAAAATAAGCGATTTTGGGTAAAAAATAGCGATTTTTAACGAATTTCGGCACATTTTTGCGAATATCTCGGAAACGGTTAGAGATATCGGCAAAAGCTTGACGCCATTCGATTCCCCGTGCGAAAACGCGTCGGATAGGCTATGCCAGAACGCTCTAGCGTTAAAAATTTTTTTTTTAATTTTCCCAAAATTTTCGACGAAATTTAAGGATATTCGACGATATCTTCCGAACCGTAACCGATAGCCGAACGCCGACTTCAGATTCGGAATCGCCGTCGAAAAGTACGTCCGACGGTGTATGATACATCGGGGTAGCGATCGTAGATAGAGAAAAAATAAGGAAAAATATGCGATTTTGGGTAAAAAATAGCGATTTTTAACGAATTTCGGCACATTTTTGCGAATATCTCGGAAACGGTAAGAGATATCGGCAAAAGCTTGACGCCATTCGATTCCCCGTGCGAAAACGCGTCGGATAGGCTATGCCAGAACGCTCTAGCGTTAAAAAAAATTTTCAAAACTTTAAACGCTCATATCTCGGAAACGGTAAGAGATAGAGACGAGAACTCGACGGATTTGGACTCCTCGTGGGAAGACGCTTCTGATAGGCTATATGGCAGCGCTCTAGCGCAAAATTAATTTTTCAAAACTTTAAACCCGAATATCTCGGGAACGGTTAGAGATATCGGCAAAAGGTTGACGTCATTCGATTCCCCGTGCGAAAACGCGTCGGATAGGCTATGCCAGAACGCTCTAGCGTTAAAAAATTTTTCAAAACTTTAAACGCTCATATCTCCGAAATGGTTGGTGCTAGGAGGACTGGCGCGGTGCCATTCGATTCGCCGCGAAAAGGCGCTTCTTCTGGTGTATAATACGTCGGGGTTATTTCAATTTTGAGACGATTTGTTTTGAATTTTCCCAAAATTTTCGACGAAATTTAAGGAAATTCGACGATATCTTCCGAACCGTAACCGATAGCCGAACGCCAACTTCAGATTCGGAATCGCCGTCGAAAAGTACGTCCGACGGTGTATGATACATCGGGGTAGCGATCGTAGATAGAGAAAAAAATAAGGAAAAATAAGCGATTTTGGGTAAAAAATAGCGATTTTTAACGAATTTCGGCACATTTTTGCGAATATCTCGGAAACGGTTAGAGATATCGGCAAAAGCTTGACGCCATTCGATTCCCCGTGCGAAAACGCGTCGGATAGGCTATGCCAGAACGCTCTAGCGTTAAAAATTTTTTTTTTAATTTTCCCAAAATTTTCGACGAAATTTAAGGATATTCGACGATATCTTCCGAACCGTAACCGATAGCCGAACGCCGACTTCAGATTCGGAATCGCCGTCGAAAAGTACGTCCGACGGTGTATGATACATCGGGGTAGCGATCGTAGATAGAGAAAAAATAAGGAAAAATAAGCGATTTTGGGTAAAAAATAGCGATTTTTAACGAATTTCGGCACATTTTTGCGAATATCTCGGAAACGGTTAGAGATATCGGCAAAAGCTTGACGCCATTCGATTCCCCGTGCGAAAACGCGTCGGATAGGCTATGCCAGAACGCTCTAGCGTTAAAAAAATTTTTCAAAACTTTAAACGCTCATATCTCGGAAACGGTAAGAGATAGAGACGAGAACTCGACAGATTTGGACTCCTCGTGGGAAGACGCTTCTGATAGGCTATATGGCAGCGCTCTAGCGCAAAATTAATTTTTCAAAACTTTAAACCCGAATATCTCGGGAACGGTTAGAGATATCGGCAAAAGGTTGACGTCATTCGATTCCCCGTGCGAAAACGCGTCGGACAGGCTATGCCAGAACGCTCTAGCGTTAAAAAATTTTTCAAAACTTTAAACGCTCATATCTCCGGAATGGTTGGTGCTAGGAGGACTGGCGCGGTGCCATTCGATTCGCCGCGAAAAGGCGCTTCTTCTGGTGTATAATACGTCGGGGTTATTTCAATTTTGAGACGATTTGTTTTGAATTTTCCCAAAATTTTCGACGAAATTTAAGGAAATTCGACGATATCTTCCGAACCGTAACCGATAGCCGAACGCCGACTTCAGATTCGGAATCGCCGTCGAAAAGTACGTCCGACGGTGTATGATACATCGGGGTAGCGATCGTAGATAGAGAAAAAAATAAGGAAAAATAAGCGATTTTGGGTAAAAAATAGCGATTTTTAACGAATTTCGGCACATTTTTGCGAATATCTCGGAAACGGTTAGAGATATCGGCAAAAGCTTGACGCCATTCGATTCCCCGTGCGAAAACGCGTCGGATAGGCTATGCCAGAACGCTCTAGCGTTAAAAAATTTTTTTTTAATTTTCCCAAAATTTTCGACGAAATTTAAGGATATTCGACGATATCTTCCGAACCGTAACCGATAGCCGAACGCCGACTTCAGATTCGGAATCGCCGTCGAAAAGTACGTCCGACGGTGTATGATACATCGGGGTAGCGATCGTAGATAGAGAAAAAATAAGGAAAAATAAGCGATTTTGGGTAAAAAATAGCGATTTTTAACGAATTTCGGCACATTTTTGCGAATATCTCGGAAACGGTTAGAGATATCGGCAAAAGCTTGACGCCATTCGATTCCCCGTGCGAAAACGCGTCGGATAGGCTATGCCAGAACGCTCTAGCGTTAAAAAAAATTTTCAAAACTTTAAACGCTCATATCTCGGAAACGGTAAGAGATAGAGACGAGAACTCGACAGATTTGGACTCCTCGTGGGAAGACGCTTCTGATAGGCTATATGGCAGCGCTCTAGCGCAAAATTAATTTTTCAAAACTTTAAACCCGAATATCTCGGGAACGGTTAGAGATATCGGCAAAAGGTTGACGTCATTCGATTCCCCGTGCGAAAACGCGTCGGATAGGCTATGCCAGAACGCTCTAGCGTTAAAAAATTTTTCAAAACTTTAAACGCTCATATCTCCGGAATGGTTGGTGCTAGGAGGACTGGCGCGGTGCCATTCGATTCGCCGCGAAAAGGCGCTTCTTCTGGTGTATAATACGTCGGGGTTATTTCAATTTTGAGACGATTTGTTTTGAATTTTCCCAAAATTTTCGACGAAATTTAAGGAAATTCGACGATATCTTCCGAACCGTAACCGATAGCCGAACGCCGACTTCAGATTCGGAATCGCCGTCGAAAAGTACGTCCGACGGTGTATGATACATCGGGGTAGCGATCGTAGATAGAGAAAAAAATAAGGAAAAATAAGCGATTTTGGGTAAAAAATAGCGATTTTTAACGAATTTCGGCACATTTTTGCGAATATCTCGGAAACGGTTAGAGATATCGGCAAAAGCTTGACGCCATTCGATTCCCCGTGCGAAAACGCGTCGGATAGGCTATGCCAGAACGCTCTAGCGTTAAAAATTTTTTTTTTAATTTTCCCAAAATTTTCGACGAAATTTAAGGATATTCGACGATATCTTCCGAACCGTAACCGATAGCCGAACGCCGACTTCAGATTCGGAATCGCCGTCGAAAAGTACGTCCGACGGTGTATGATACATCGGGGTAGCGATCGTAGATAGAGAAAAAATAAGGAAAAATAAGCGATTTTGGGTAAAAAATAGCGATTTTTAACGAATTTCGGCACATTTTTGCGAATATCTCGGAAACGGTTAGAGATATCGGCAAAAGCTTGACGCCATTCGATTCCCCGTGCGAAAACGCGTCGGATAGGCTATGCCAGAACGCTCTAGCGTTAAAAAAATTTTTCAAAACTTTAAACGCTCATATCTCGGAAACGGTAAGAGATAGAGACGAGAACTCGACAGATTTGGACTCCTCGTGGGAAGACGCTTCTGATAGGCTATAGGGCAGCGCTCTAGCGCAAAATTAATTTTTCAAAACTTTAAACCCGAATATCTCGGGAACGGTTAGAGATATCGGTAAAAGGTTGACGTCATTCGATTCCCCGTGCGAAAACGCGTCGGACAGGCTATGCCAGAACGCTCTAGCGTTAAAAATTTTTTCAAAACTTTAAACGCTCATATCTCCGGAATGGTTGGTGCTAGGAGGACTGGCGCGGTGCCATTCGATTCGCCGCGAAAAGGCGCTTCTTCTGGTGTATAATACGTCGGGGTTATTTCAATTTTGAGACGATTTGTTTTGAATTTTCCCAAAATTTTCGACGAAATTTAAGGAAATTCGACGATATCTTCCGAACCGTAACCGATAGCCGAACGCCGACTTCAGATTCGGAATCGCCGTCGAAAAGTACGTCCGACGGTGTATGATACATCGGGGTAGCGATCGTAGATAGAGAAAAAAATAAGGAAAAATAAGCGATTTTGGGTAAAAAATAGCGATTTTTAACGAATTTCGGCACATTTTTGCGAATATCTCGGAAACGGTTAGAGATATCGGCAAAAGCTTGACGCCATTCGATTCCCCGTGCGAAAACGCGTCGGATAGGCTATGCCAGAACGCTCTAGCGTTAAAAAATTTTTTTTTAATTTTCCCAAAATTTTCGACGAAATTTAAGGATATTCGACGATATCTTCCGAACCGTAACCGATAGCCGAACGCCGACTTCAGATTCGGAATCGCCGTCGAAAAGTACGTCCGACGGTGTATGATACATCGGGGTAGCGATCGTAGATAGAGAAAAAATAAGGAAAAATAAGCGATTTTGGGTAAAAAATAGCGATTTTTAACGAATTTCGGCACATTTTTGCGAATATCTCGGAAACGGTTAGAGATATCGGCAAAAGCTTGACGCCATTCGATTCCCCGTGCGAAAACGCGTCGGATAGGCTATGCCAGAACGCTCTAGCGTTAAAAAAAATTTTCAAAACTTTAAACGCTCATATCTCGGAAACGGTAAGAGATAGAGACGAGAACTCGACGGATTTGGACTCCTCGTGGGAAGACGCTTCTGATAGGCTATATGGCAGCGCTCTAGCGCAAAATTAATTTTTCAAAACTTTAAACCCGAATATCTCGGGAACGGTTAGAGATATCGGCAAAAGGTTGACGTCATTCGATTCCCCGTGCGAAAACGCGTCGGATAGGCTATGCCAGAACGCTCTAGCGTTAAAAAATTTTTCAAAACTTTAAACGCTCATATCTCCGAAATGGTTGGTGCTAGGAGGACTGGCGCGGTGCCATTCGATTCGCCGCGAAAAGGCGCTTCTTCTGGTGTATAATACGTCGGGGTTATTTCAATTTTGAGACGATTTGTTTTGAATTTTCCCAAAATTTTCGACGAAATTTAAGGAAATTCGACGATATCTTCCGAACCGTAACCGATAGCCGAACGCCAACTTCAGATTCGGAATCGCCGTCGAAAAGTACGTCCGACGGTGTATGATACATCGGGGTAGCGATCGTAGATAGAGAAAAAAATAAGGAAAAATAAGCGATTTTGGGTAAAAAATAGCGATTTTTAACGAATTTCGGCACATTTTTGCGAATATCTCGGAAACGGTTAGAGATATCGGCAAAAGCTTGACGCCATTCGATTCCCCGTGCGAAAACGCGTCGGATAGGCTATGCCAGAACGCTCTAGCGTTAAAAATTTTTTTTTTAATTTTCCCAAAATTTTCGACGAAATTTAAGGATATTCGACGATATCTTCCGAACCGTAACCGATAGCCGAACGCCGACTTCAGATTCGGAATCGCCGTCGAAAAGTACGTCCGACGGTGTATGATATATCGGGGTAGCGATCGTAGATAGAGAAAAAATAAGGAAAAATAAGCGATTTTGGGTAAAAAATAGCGATTTTTAACGAATTTCGGCACATTTTTGCGAATATCTCGGAAACGGTTAGAGATATCGGCAAAAGCTTGACGCCATTCGATTCCCCGTGCGAAAACGCGTCGGATAGGCTATGCCAGAACGCTCTAGCGTTAAAAAAATTTTTCAAAACTTTAAACGCTCATATCTCGGAAACGGTAAGAGATAGAGACGAGAACTCGACAGATTTGGACTCCTCGTGGGAAGACGCTTCTGATAGGCTATATGGCAGCGCTCTAGCGCAAAATTAATTTTTCAAAACTTTAAACCCGAATATCTCGGGAACGGTTAGAGATATCGGCAAAAGGTTGACGTCATTCGATTCCCCGTGCGAAAACGCGTCGGACAGGCTATGCCAGAACGCTCTAGCGTTAAAAAATTTTTCAAAACTTTAAACGCTCATATCTCCGGAATGGTTGGTGCTAGGAGGACTGGCGCGGTGCCATTCGATTCGCCGCGAAAAGGCGCTTCTTCTGGTGTATAATACGTCGGGGTTATTTCAATTTTGAGACGATTTGTTTTGAATTTTCCCAAAATTTTCGACGAAATTTAAGGAAATTCGACGATATCTTCCGAACCGTAACCGATAGCCGAACGCCGACTTCAGATTCGGAATCGCCGTCGAAAAGTACGTCCGACGGTGTATGATACATCGGGGTAGCGATCGTAGATAGAGAAAAAAATAAGGAAAAATAAGCGATTTTGGGTAAAAAATAGCGATTTTTAACGAATTTCGGCACATTTTTGCGAATATCTCGGAAACGGTTAGAGATATCGGCAAAAGCTTGACGCCATTCGATTCCCCGTGCGAAAACGCGTCGGATAGGCTATGCCAGAACGCTCTAGCGTTAAAAATTTTTTTTTTAATTTTCCCAAAATTTTCGACGAAATTTAAGGATATTCGACGATATCTTCCGAACCGTAACCGATAGCCGAACGCCGACTTCAGATTCGGAATCGCCGTCGAAAAGTACGTCCGACGGTGTATGATACATCGGGGTAGCGATCGTAGATAGAGAAAAAATAAGGAAAAATAAGCGATTTTGGGTAAAAAATAGCGATTTTTAACGAATTTCGGCACATTTTTGCGAATATCTCGGAAACGGTTAGAGATATCGGCAAAAGCTTGACGCCATTCGATTCCCCGTGCGAAAACGCGTCGGATAGGCTATGCCAGAACGCTCTAGCGTTAAAAAAAATTTTCAAAACTTTAAACGCTCATATCTCGGAAACGGTAAGAGATAGAGACGAGAACTCGACAGATTTGGACTCCTCGTGGGAAGACGCTTCTGATAGGCTATATGGCAGCGCTCTAGCGCAAAATTAATTTTTCAAAACTTTAAACCCGAATATCTCGGGAACGGTTAGAGATATCGGCAAAAGGTTGACGTCATTCGATTCCCCGTGCGAAAACGCGTCGGATAGGCTATGCCAGAACGCTCTAGCGTTAAAAAATTTTTCAAAACTTTAAACGCTCATATCTCCGGAATGGTTGGTGCTAGGAGGACTGGCGCGGTGCCATTCGATTCGCCGCGAAAAGGCGCTTCTTCTGGTGTATAATACGTCGGGGTTATTTCAATTTTGAGACGATTTGTTTTGAATTTTCCCAAAATTTTCGACGAAATTTAAGGAAATTCGACGATATCTTCCGAACCGTAACCGATAGCCGAACGCCGACTTCAGATTCGGAATCGCCGTCGAAAAGTACGTCCGACGGTGTATGATACATCGGGGTAGCGATCGTAGATAGAGAAAAAAATAAGGAAAAATAAGCGATTTTGGGTAAAAAATAGCGATTTTTAACGAATTTCGGCACATTTTTGCGAATATCTCGGAAACGGTTAGAGATATCGGCAAAAGCTTGACGCCATTCGATTCCCCGTGCGAAAACGCGTCGGATAGGCTATGCCAGAACGCTCTAGCGTTAAAAATTTTTTTTTTAATTTTCCCAAAATTTTCGACGAAATTTAAGGATATTCGACGATATCTTCCGAACCGTAACCGATAGCCGAACGCCGACTTCAGATTCGGAATCGCCGTCGAAAAGTACGTCCGACGGTGTATGATACATCGGGGTAGCGATCGTAGATAGAGAAAAAATAAGGAAAAATAAGCGATTTTGGGTAAAAAATAGCGATTTTTAACGAATTTCGGCACATTTTTGCGAATATCTCGGAAACGGTTAGAGATATCGGCAAAAGCTTGACGCCATTCGATTCCCCGTGCGAAAACGCGTCGGATAGGCTATGCCAGAACGCTCTAGCGTTAAAAAATTTTTTCAAAACTTTAAACGCTCATATCTCGGAAACGGTAAGAGATAGAGACGAGAACTCGACAGATTTGGACTCCTCGTGGGAAGACGCTTCTGATAGGCTATAGGGCAGCGCTCTAGCGCAAAATTAATTTTTCAAAACTTTAAACCCGAATATCTCGGGAACGGTTAGAGATATCGGTAAAAGGTTGACGTCATTCGATTCCCCGTGCGAAAACGCGTCGGACAGGCTATGCCAGAACGCTCTAGCGTTAAAAATTTTTTCAAAACTTTAAACGCTCATATCTCCGGAATGGTTGGTGCTAGGAGGACTGGCGCGGTGCCATTCGATTCGCCGCGAAAAGGCGCTTCTTCTGGTGTATAATACGTCGGGGTTATTTCAATTTTGAGACGATTTGTTTTGAATTTTCCCAAAATTTTCGACGAAATTTAAGGAAATTCGACGATATCTTCCGAACCGTAACCGATAGCCGAACGCCGACTTCAGATTCGGAATCGCCGTCGAAAAGTACGTCCGACGGTGTATGATACATCGGGGTAGCGATCGTAGATAGAGAAAAAAATAAGGAAAAATAAGCGATTTTGGGTAAAAAATAGCGATTTTTAACGAATTTCGGCACATTTTTGCGAATATCTCGGAAACGGTTAGAGATATCGGCAAAAGCTTGACGCCATTCGATTCCCCGTGCGAAAACGCGTCGGATAGGCTATGCCAGAACGCTCTAGCGTTAAAATTTTTTTTTTAATTTTCCCAAAATTTTCGACGAAATTTAAGGATATTCGACGATATCTTCCGAACCGTAACCGATAGCCGAACGCCGACTTCAGATTCGGAATCGCCGTCGAAAAGTACGTCCGACGGTGTATGATACATCGGGGTAGCGATCGTAGATAGAGAAAAAATAAGGAAAAATAAGCGATTTTGGGTAAAAAATAGCGATTTTTAACGAATTTCGGCACATTTTTGCGAATATCTCGGAAACGGTTAGAGATATCGGCAAAAGCTTGACGCCATTCGATTCCCCGTGCGAAAACGCGTCGGATAGGCTATGCCAGAACGCTCTAGCGTTAAAAAAAATTTTCAAAACTTTAAACGCTCATATCTCGGAAACGGTAAGAGATAGAGACGAGAACTCGACAGATTTGGACTCCTCGTGGGAAGACGCTTCTGATAGGCTATATGGCAGCGCTCTAGCGCAAAATTAATTTTTCAAAACTTTAAACCCGAATATCTCGGGAACGGTTAGAGATATCGGCAAAAGGTTGACGTCATTCGATTCCCCGTGCGAAAACGCGTCGGATAGGCTATGCCAGAACGCTCTAGCGTTAAAAAATTTTTCAAAACTTTAAACGCTCATATCTCCGGAATGGTTGGTGCTAGGAGGACTGGCGCGGTGCCATTCGATTCGCCGCGAAAAGGCGCTTCTTCTGGTGTATAATACGTCGGGGTTATTTCAATTTTGAGACGATTTGTTTTGAATTTTCCCAAAATTTTCGACGAAATTTAAGGAAATTCGACGATATCTTCCGAACCGTAACCGATAGCCGAACGCCGACTTCAGATTCGGAATCGCCGTCGAAAAGTACGTCCGACGGTGTATGATACATCGGGGTAGCGATCGTAGATAGAGAAAAAAATAAGGAAAAATAAGCGATTTTGGGTAAAAAATAGCGATTTTTAACGAATTTCGGCACATTTTTGCGAATATCTCGGAAACGGTTAGAGATATCGGCAAAAGCTTGACGCCATTCGATTCCCCGTGCGAAAACGCGTCGGATAGGCTATGCCAGAACGCTCTAGCGTTAAAAATTTTTTTTTTAATTTTCCCAAAATTTTCGACGAAATTTAAGGATATTCGACGATATCTTCCGAACCGTAACCGATAGCCGAACGCCGACTTCAGATTCGGAATCGCCGTCGAAAAGTACGTCCGACGGTGTATGATACATCGGGGTAGCGATCGTAGATAGAGAAAAAATAAGGAAAAATAAGCGATTTTGGGTAAAAAATAGCGATTTTTAACGAATTTCGGCACATTTTTGCGAATATCTCGGAAACGGTTAGAGATATCGGCAAAAGCTTGACGCCATTCGATTCCCCGTGCGAAAACGCGTCGGATAGGCTATGCCAGAACGCTCTAGCGTTAAAAAAATTTTTCAAAACTTTAAACGCTCATATCTCGGAAACGGTAAGAGATAGAGACGAGAACTCGACAGATTTGGACTCCTCGTGGGAAGACGCTTCTGATAGGCTATAGGGCAGCGCTCTAGCGCAAAATTAATTTTTCAAAACTTTAAACCCGAATATCTCGGGAACGGTTAGAGATATCGGTAAAAGGTTGACGTCATTCGATTCCCCGTGCGAAAACGCGTCGGACAGGCTATGCCAGAACGCTCTAGCGTTAAAAATTTTTTCAAAACTTTAAACGCTCATATCTCCGGAATGGTTGGTGCTAGGAGGACTGGCGCGGTGCCATTCGATTCGCCGCGAAAAGGCGCTTCTTCTGGTGTATAATACGTCGGGGTTATTTCAATTTTGAGACGATTTGTTTTGAATTTTCCCAAAATTTTCGACGAAATTTAAGGAAATTCGACGATATCTTCCGAACCGTAACCGATAGCCGAACGCCGACTTCAGATTCGGAATCGCCGTCGAAAAGTACGTCCGACGGTGTATGATACATCGGGGTAGCGATCGTAGATAGAGAAAAAAATAAGGAAAAATAAGCGATTTTGGGTAAAAAATAGCGATTTTTAACGAATTTCGGCACATTTTTGCGAATATCTCGGAAACGGTTAGAGATATCGGCAAAAGCTTGACGCCATTCGATTCCCCGTGCGAAAACGCGTCGGATAGGCTATGCCAGAACGCTCTAGCGTTAAAAAATTTTTTTTTAATTTTCCCAAAATTTTCGACGAAATTTAAGGATATTCGACGATATCTTCCGAACCGTAACCGATAGCCGAACGCCGACTTCAGATTCGGAATCGCCGTCGAAAAGTACGTCCGACGGTGTATGATACATCGGGGTAGCGATCGTAGATAGAGAAAAAATAAGGAAAAATAAGCGATTTTGGGTAAAAAATAGCGATTTTTAACGAATTTCGGCACATTTTTGCGAATATCTCGGAAACGGTTAGAGATATCGGCAAAAGCTTGACGCCATTCGATTCCCCGTGCGAAAACGCGTCGGATAGGCTATGCCAGAACGCTCTAGCGTTAAAAAAAATTTTCAAAACTTTAAACGCTCATATCTCGGAAACGGTAAGAGATAGAGACGAGAACTCGACGGATTTGGACTCCTCGTGGGAAGACGCTTCTGATAGGCTATATGGCAGCGCTCTAGCGCAAAATTAATTTTTCAAAACTTTAAACCCGAATATCTCGGGAACGGTTAGAGATATCGGCAAAAGGTTGACGTCATTCGATTCCCCGTGCGAAAACGCGTCGGATAGGCTATGCCAGAACGCTCTAGCGTTAAAAAATTTTTCAAAACTTTAAACGCTCATATCTCCGAAATGGTTGGTGCTAGGAGGACTGGCGCGGTGCCATTCGATTCGCCGCGAAAAGGCGCTTCTTCTGGTGTATAATACGTCGGGGTTATTTCAATTTTGAGACGATTTGTTTTGAATTTTCCCAAAATTTTCGACGAAATTTAAGGAAATTCGACGATATCTTCCGAACCGTAACCGATAGCCGAACGCCGACTTCAGATTCGGAATCGCCGTCGAAAAGTACGTCCGACGGTGTATGATACATCGGGGTAGCGATCGTAGATAGAGAAAAAAATAAGGAAAAATAAGCGATTTTGGGTAAAAAATAGCGATTTTTAACGAATTTCGGCACATTTTTGCGAATATCTCGGAAACGGTTAGAGATATCGGCAAAAGCTTGACGCCATTCGATTCCCCGTGCGAAAACGCGTCGGATAGGCTATGCCAGAACGCTCTAGCGTTAAAAATTTTTTTTTTAATTTTCCCAAAATTTTCGACGAAATTTAAGGATATTCGACGATATCTTCCGAACCGTAACCGATAGCCGAACGCCGACTTCAGATTCGGAATCGCCGTCGAAAAGTACGTCCGACGTTGTATGATACATCGGGGTAGCGATCGTAGATAGAGAAAAAATAAGGAAAAATAAGCGATTTTGGGTAAAAAATAGCGATTTTTAACGAATTTCGGCACATTTTTGCGAATATCTCGGAAACGGTTAGAGATATCGGCAAAAGCTTGACGCCATTCGATTCCCCGTGCGAAAACGCGTCGGATAGGCTATGCCAGAACGCTCTAGCGTTAAAAAATTTTTTCAAAACTTTAAACGCTCATATCTCGGAAACGGTAAGAGATAGAGACGAGAACTCGACGGATTTGGACTCCTCGTGGAAAGACGCTTCTGATAGGCTATATGGCAGCGCTCTAGCGCAAAATTAATTTTTCAAAACTTTAAACCCGAATATCTCGGGAACGGTTAGAGATATCGGCAAAAGGTTGACGTCATTCGATTCCCCGTGCGAAAACGCGTCGGATAGGCTATGCCAGAACGCTCTAGCGTTAAAAAAATTTTCAAAACTTTAAACGCTCATATCTCCGGAATGGTTGGTGCTAGGAGGACTGGCGCGGTGCCATTCGATTCGCCGCGAAAAGGCGCTTCTTCTGGTGTATAATACGTCGGGGTTATTTCAATTTTGAGACGATTTGTTTTGAATTTTCCCAAAATTTTCGACGAAATTTAAGGAAATTCGACGATATCTTCCGAACCGTAACCGATAGCCGAACGCCGACTTCAGATTCGGAATCGCCGTCGAAAAGTACGTCCGACGGTGTATGATACATCGGGGTAGCGATC
The DNA here is from genome assembly GCA_949128085.1 of Cetonia aurata. Taxonomy (NCBI): domain Eukaryota; kingdom Metazoa; phylum Arthropoda; class Insecta; order Coleoptera; family Scarabaeidae; genus Cetonia; species Cetonia aurata. The sequence continues at coordinate 9,762,942 of OX421882.1, read as the reverse complement.
GTAGATAGGGAAAAAAATAAGGAAAAATAAGCGATTTTGGGTAAAAAATAGCGATTTTTAACGAATTTCGGCACATTTTTGCGAATATCTCGGAAACGGTTAGAGATATCGGCAAAAGCTTGACGCCATTCGATTCCCCGTGCGAAAACGCGTCGGATAGGCTATGCCAGAACGCTCTAGCGTTAAAAATTTTTTTTTTAATTTTCCCAAAATTTTCGACGAAATTTAAGGATATTCGACGATATCTTCCGAACCGTAACCGATAGCCGAACGCCGACTTCAGATTCGGAATCGCCGTCGAAAAGTACGTCCGACGGTGTATGATACATCGGGGTAGCGATCGTAGATAGAGAAAAAATAAGGAAAAATAAGCGATTTTGGGTAAAAAATAGCGATTTTTAACGAATTTCGGCACATTTTTGCGAATATCTCGGAAACGGTTAGAGATATCGGCAAAAGCTTGACGCCATTCGATTCCCCGTGCGAAAACGCGTCGGATAGGCTATGCCAGAACGCTCTAGCGTTAAAAAAATTTTTCAAAACTTTAAACGCTCATATCTCGGAAACGGTAAGAGATAGAGACGAGAACTCGACAGATTTGGACTCCTCGTGGGAAGACGCTTCTGATAGGCTATATGGCAGCGCTCTAGCGCAAAATTAATTTTTCAAAACTTTAAACCCGAATATCTCGGGAACGGTTAGAGATATCGGCAAAAGGTTGACGTCATTCGATTCCCCGTGCGAAAACGCGTCGGATAGGCTATGCCAGAACGCTCTAGCGTTAAAAAAATTTTCAAAACTTTAAACGCTCATATCTCCGGAATGGTTGGTGCTAGGAGGACTGGCGCGGTGCCATTCGATTCGCCGCGAAAAGGCGCTTCTTCTGGTGTATAATACGTCGGGGTTATTTCAATTTTGAGACGATTTGTTTTGAATTTTCCCAAAATTTTCGACGAAATTTAAGGAAATTCGACGATATCTTCCGAACCGTAACCGATAGCCGAACGCCGACTTCAGATTCGGAATCGCCGTCGAAAAGTACGTCCGACGGTGTATGATACATCGGGGTAACGATCGTAGATAGAGAAAAAAATAAGGAAAAATAAGCGATTTTGGGTAAAAAATAGCGATTTTTAACGAATTTCGGCACATTTTTGCGAATATCTCGGAAACGGTTAGAGATATCGGCAAAAGCTTGACGCCATTCGATTCCCCGTGCGAAAACGCGTCGGATAGGCTATGCCAGAACGCTCTAGCGTTAAAATTTTTTTTTTTAATTTTCCCAAAATTTTCGACGAAATTTAAGGATATTCGACGATATCTTCCGAACCGTAACCGATAGCCGAACGCCGACTTCAGATTCGGAATCGCCGTCGAAAAGTACGTCCGACGGTGTATGATACATCGGGGTAGCGATCGTAGATAGAGAAAAAATAAGGAAAAATAAGCGATTTTGGGTAAAAAATAGCGATTTTTAACGAATTTCGGCACATTTTTGCGAATATCTCGGAAACGGTTAGAGATATCGGCAAAAGCTTGACGCCATTCGATTCCCCGTGCGAAAACGCGTCGGATAGGCTATGCCAGAACGCTCTAGCGTTAAAAAAATTTTTCAAAACTTTAAACGCTCATATCTCGGAAACGGTAAGAGATAGAGACGAGAACTCGACAGATTTGGACTCCTCGTGGGAAGACGCTTCTGATAGGCTATATGGCAGCGCTCTAGCGCAAAATTAATTTTTCAAAACTTTAAACCCGAATATCTCGGGAACGGTTAGAGATATCGGCAAAAGGTTGACGTCATTCGATTCCCCGTGCGAAAACGCGTCGGATAGGCTATGCCAGAACGCTCTAGCGTTAAAAAAATTTTCAAAACTTTAAACGCTCATATCTCCGGAATGGTTGGTGCTAGGAGGACTGGCGCGGTGCCATTCGATTCGCCGCGAAAAGGCGCTTCTTCTGGTGTATAATACGTCGGGGTTATTTCAATTTTGAGACGATTTGTTTTGAATTTTCCCAAAATTTTCGACGAAATTTAAGGAAATTCGACGATATCTTCCGAACCGTAACCGATAGCCGAACGCCGACTTCAGATTCGGAATCGCCGTCGAAAAGTACATCCGACGGTGTATGATACATCGGGGTAGCGATCGTAGATAGAGAAAAAAATAAGGAAAAATAAGCGATTTTGGGTAAAAAATAGCGATTTTTAACGAATTTCGGCACATTTTTGCGAATATCTCGGAAACGGTTAGAGATATCGGCAAAAGCTTGACGCCATTCGATTCCCCGTGCGAAAACGCGTCGGATAGGCTATGCCAGAACGCTCTAGCGTTAAAATTTTTTTTTTTAATTTTCCCAAAATTTTCGACGAAATTTAAGGATATTCGACGATATCTTCCGAACCGTAACCGATAGCCGAACGCCGACTTCAGATTCGGAATCGCCGTCGAAAAGTACGTCCGACGGTGTATGATACATCGGGGTAGCGATCGTAGATAGAGAAAAAATAAGGAAAAATAAGCGATTTTGGGTAAAAAATAGCGATTTTTAACGAATTTCGGCACATTTTTGCGAATATCTCGGAAACGGTTAGAGATATCGGCAAAAGCTTGACGCCATTCGATTCCCCGTGCGAAAACGCGTCGGATAGGCTATGCCAGAACGCTCTAGCGTTAAAAATTTTTTTCAAAACTTTAAACGCTCATATCTCGGAAACGGTAAGAGATAGAGACGAGAACTCGACAGATTTGGACTCCTCGTGGGAAGACGCTTCTGATAGGCTATATGGCAGCGCTCTAGCGCAAAATTAATTTTTCAAAACTTTAAACCCGAATATCTCGGGAACGGTTAGAGATATCGGCAAAAGGTTGACGTCATTCGATTCCCCGTGCGAAAACGCGTCGGATAGGCTATGCCAGAACGCTCTAGCGTTAAAAAAATTTTCAAAACTTTAAACGCTCATATCTCCGGAATGGTTGGTGCTAGGAGGACTGGCGCGGTGCCATTCGATTCGCCGCGAAAAGGCGCTTCTTCTGGTGTATAATACGTCGGGGTTATTTCAATTTTGAGACGATTTGTTTTGAATTTTCCCAAAATTTTCGACGAAATTTAAGGAAATTCGACGATATCTTCCGAACCGTAACCGATAGCCGAACGCCGACTTCAGATTCGGAATCGCCGTCGAAAAGTACGTCCGACGGTGTATGATACATCGGGGTAGCGATCGTAGATAGAGAAAAAAATAAGGAAAAATAAGCGATTTTGGGTAAAAAATAGCGATTTTTAACGAATTTCGGCACATTTTTGCGAATATCTCGGAAACGGTTAGAGATATCGGCAAAAGCTTGACGCCATTCGATTCCCCGTGCGAAAACGCGTCGGATAGGCTATGCCAGAACGCTCTAGCGTTAAAATTTTTTTTTTAATTTTCCCAAAATTTTCGACGAAATTTAAGGATATTCGACGATATCTTCCGAACCGTAACCGATAGCCGAACGCCGACTTCAGATTCGGAATCGCCGTCGAAAAGTACGTCCGACGGTGTATGATACATCGGGGTAGCGATCGTAGATAGAGAAAAAATAAGGAAAAATAAGCGATTTTGGGTAAAAAATAGCGATTTTTAACGAATTTCGGCACATTTTTGCGAATATCTCGGAAACGGTTAGAGATATCGGCAAAAGCTTGACGCCATTCGATTCCCCGTGCGAAAACGCGTCGGATAGGCTATGCCAGAACGCTCTAGCGTTAAAACAATTTTTCAAAACTTTAAACGCTCATATCTCGGAAACGGTAAGAGATAGAGACGAGAACTCGACAGATTTGGACTCCTCGTGGGAAGACGCTTCTGATAGGCTATAGGGCAGCGCTCTAGCGCAAAATTAATTTTTCAAAACTTTAAACCCGAATATCTCGGGAACGGTTAGAGATATCGGTAAAAGGTTGACGTCATTCGATTCCCCGTGCGAAAACGCGTCGGACAGGCTATGCCAGAACGCTCTAGCGTTAAAAATTTTTTCAAAACTTTAAACGCTCATATCTCCGGAATGGTTGGTGCTAGGAGGACTGGCGCGGTGCCATTCGATTCGCCGCGAAAAGGCGCTTCTTCTGGTGTATAATACGTCGGGGTTATTTCAATTTTGAGACGATTTGTTTTGAATTTTCCCAAAATTTTCGACGAAATTTAAGGAAATTCGACGATATCTTCCGAACCGTAACCGATAGCCGAACGCCGACTTCAGATTCGGAATCGCCGTCGAAAAGTACGTCCGACGGTGTATGATACATCGGGGTAGCGATCGTAGATAGAGAAAAAAATAAGGAAAAATAAGCGATTTTGGGTAAAAAATAGCGATTTTTAACGAATTTCGGCACATTTTTGCGAATATCTCGGAAACGGTTAGAGATATCGGCAAAAGCTTGACGCCATTCGATTCCCCGTGCGAAAACGCGTCGGATAGGCTATGCCAGAACGCTCTAGCGTTAAAAAATTTTTTTTTAATTTTCCCAAAATTTTCGACGAAATTTAAGGATATTCGACGATATCTTCCGAACCGTAACCGATAGCCGAACGCCGACTTCAGATTCGGAATCGCCGTCGAAAAGTACGTCCGACGGTGTATGATACATCGGGGTAGCGATCGTAGATAGAGAAAAAATAAGGAAAAATAAGCGATTTTGGGTAAAAAATAGCGATTTTTAACGAATTTCGGCACATTTTTGCGAATATCTCGGAAACGGTTAGAGATATCGGCAAAAGCTTGACGCCATTCGATTCCCCGTGCGAAAACGCGTCGGATAGGCTATGCCAGAACGCTCTAGCGTTAAAAAAAATTTTCAAAACTTTAAACGCTCATATCTCGGAAACGGTAAGAGATAGAGACGAGAACTCGACGGATTTGGACTCCTCGTGGGAAGACGCTTCTGATAGGCTATATGGCAGCGCTCTAGCGCAAAATTAATTTTTCAAAACTTTAAACCCGAATATCTCGGGAACGGTTAGAGATATCGGCAAAAGGTTGACGTCATTCGATTCCCCGTGCGAAAACGCGTCGGATAGGCTATGCCAGAACGCTCTAGCGTTAAAAAATTTTTCAAAACTTTAAACGCTCATATCTCCGAAATGGTTGGTGCTAGGAGGACTGGCGCGGTGCCATTCGATTCGCCGCGAAAAGGCGCTTCTTCTGGTGTATAATACGTCGGGGTTATTTCAATTTTGAGACGATTTGTTTTGAATTTTCCCAAAATTTTCGACGAAATTTAAGGAAATTCGACGATATCTTCCGAACCGTAACCGATAGCCGAACGCCGACTTCAGATTCGGAATCGCCGTCGAAAAGTACGTCCGACGGTGTATGATACATCGGGGTAGCGATCGTAGATAGAGAAAAAAATAAGGAAAAATAAGCGATTTTGGGTAAAAAATAGCGATTTTTAACGAATTTCGGCACATTTTTGCGAATATCTCGGAAACGGTTAGAGATATCGGCAAAAGCTTGACGCCATTCGATTCCCCGTGCGAAAACGCGTCGGATAGGCTATGCCAGAACGCTCTAGCGTTAAAAATTTTTTTTTTAATTTTCCCAAAATTTTCGACGAAATTTAAGGATATTCGACGATATCTTCCGAACCGTAACCGATAGCCGAACGCCGACTTCAGATTCGGAATCGCCGTCGAAAAGTACGTCCGACGGTGTATGATACATCGGGGTAGCGATCGTAGATAGAGAAAAAATAAGGAAAAATAAGCGATTTTGGGTAAAAAATAGCGATTTTTAACGAATTTCGGCACATTTTTGCGAATATCTCGGAAACGGTTAGAGATATCGGCAAAAGCTTGACGCCATTCGATTCCCCGTGCGAAAACGCGTCGGATAGGCTATGCCAGAACGCTCTAGCGTTAAAAAAATTTTTCAAAACTTTAAACGCTCATATCTCGGAAACGGTAAGAGATAGAGACGAGAACTCGACGGATTTGGACTCCTCGTGGAAAGACGCTTCTGATAGGCTATATGGCAGCGCTCTAGCGCAAAATTAATTTTTCAAAACTTTAAACCCGAATATCTCGGGAACGGTTAGAGATATCGGCAAAAGGTTGACGTCATTCGATTCCCCGTGCGAAAACGCGTCGGATAGGCTATGCCAGAACGCTCTAGCGTTAAAAAAATTTTCAAAACTTTAAACGCTCATATCTCCGGAATGGTTGGTGCTAGGAGGACTGGCGCGGTGCCATTCGATTCGCCGCGAAAAGGCGCTTCTTCTGGTGTATAATACGTCGGGGTTATTTCAATTTTGAGACGATTTGTTTTGAATTTTCCCAAAATTTTCGACGAAATTTAAGGAAATTCGACGATATCTTCCGAACCGTAACCGATAGCCGAACGCCGACTTCAGATTCGGAATCGCCGTCGAAAAGTACGTCCGACGGTGTATGATACATCGGGGTAGCGATCGTAGATAGGGAAAAAAATAAGGAAAAATAAGCGATTTTGGGTAAAAAATAGCGATTTTTAACGAATTTCGGCACATTTTTGCGAATATCTCGGAAACGGTTAGAGATATCGGCAAAAGCTTGACGCCATTCGATTCCCCGTGCGAAAACGCGTCGGATAGGCTATGCCAGAACGCTCTAGCGTTAAAAATTTTTTTTTTAATTTTCCCAAAATTTTCGACGAAATTTAAGGATATTCGACGATATCTTCCGAACCGTAACCGATAGCCGAACGCCGACTTCAGATTCGGAATCGCCGTCGAAAAGTACGTCCGACGGTGTATGATACATCGGGGTAGCGATCGTAGATAGAGAAAAAATAAGGAAAAATAAGCGATTTTGGGTAAAAAATAGCGATTTTTAACGAATTTCGGCACATTTTTGCGAATATCTCGGAAACGGTTAGAGATATCGGCAAAAGCTTGACGCCATTCGATTCCCCGTGCGAAAACGCGTCGGATAGGCTATGCCAGAACGCTCTAGCGTTAAAAAAATTTTTCAAAACTTTAAACGCTCATATCTCGGAAACGGTAAGAGATAGAGACGAGAACTCGACAGATTTGGACTCCTCGTGGGAAGACGCTTCTGATAGGCTATATGGCAGCGCTCTAGCGCAAAATTAATTTTTCAAAACTTTAAACCCGAATATCTCGGGAACGGTTAGAGATATCGGCAAAAGGTTGACGTCATTCGATTCCCCGTGCGAAAACGCGTCGGATAGGCTATGCCAGAACGCTCTAGCGTTAAAAAAATTTTCAAAACTTTAAACGCTCATATCTCCGGAATGGTTGGTGCTAGGAGGACTGGCGCGGTGCCATTCGATTCGCCGCGAAAAGGCGCTTCTTCTGGTGTATAATACGTCGGGGTTATTTCAATTTTGAGACGATTTGTTTTGAATTTTCCCAAAATTTTCGACGAAATTTAAGGAAATTCGACGATATCTTCCGAACCGTAACCGATAGCCGAACGCCGACTTCAGATTCGGAATCGCCGTCGAAAAGTACGTCCGACGGTGTATGATACATCGGGGTAACGATCGTAGATAGAGAAAAAAATAAGGAAAAATAAGCGATTTTGGGTAAAAAATAGCGATTTTTAACGAATTTCGGCACATTTTTGCGAATATCTCGGAAACGGTTAGAGATATCGGCAAAAGCTTGACGCCATTCGATTCCCCGTGCGAAAACGCGTCGGATAGGCTATGCCAGAACGCTCTAGCGTTAAAATTTTTTTTTTTAATTTTCCCAAAATTTTCGACGAAATTTAAGGATATTCGACGATATCTTCCGAACCGTAACCGATAGCCGAACGCCGACTTCAGATTCGGAATCGCCGTCGAAAAGTACGTCCGACGGTGTATGATACATCGGGGTAGCGATCGTAGATAGAGAAAAAATAAGGAAAAATAAGCGATTTTGGGTAAAAAATAGCGATTTTTAACGAATTTCGGCACATTTTTGCGAATATCTCGGAAACGGTTAGAGATATCGGCAAAAGCTTGACGCCATTCGATTCCCCGTGCGAAAACGCGTCGGATAGGCTATGCCAGAACGCTCTAGCGTTAAAAAAATTTTTCAAAACTTTAAACGCTCATATCTCGGAAACGGTAAGAGATAGAGACGAGAACTCGACAGATTTGGACTCCTCGTGGGAAGACGCTTCTGATAGGCTATATGGCAGCGCTCTAGCGCAAAATTAATTTTTCAAAACTTTAAACCCGAATATCTCGGGAACGGTTAGAGATATCGGCAAAAGGTTGACGTCATTCGATTCCCCGTGCGAAAACGCGTCGGATAGGCTATGCCAGAACGCTCTAGCGTTAAAAAAATTTTCAAAACTTTAAACGCTCATATCTCCGGAATGGTTGGTGCTAGGAGGACTGGCGCGGTGCCATTCGATTCGCCGCGAAAAGGCGCTTCTTCTGGTGTATAATACGTCGGGGTTATTTCAATTTTGAGACGATTTGTTTTGAATTTTCCCAAAATTTTCGACGAAATTTAAGGAAATTCGACGATATCTTCCGAACCGTAACCGATAGCCGAACGCCGACTTCAGATTCGGAATCGCCGTCGAAAAGTACATCCGACGGTGTATGATACATCGGGGTAGCGATCGTAGATAGAGAAAAAAATAAGGAAAAATAAGCGATTTTGGGTAAAAAATAGCGATTTTTAACGAATTTCGGCACATTTTTGCGAATATCTCGGAAACGGTTAGAGATATCGGCAAAAGCTTGACGCCATTCGATTCCCCGTGCGAAAACGCGTCGGATAGGCTATGCCAGAACGCTCTAGCGTTAAAAATTTTTTTTTTAATTTTCCCAAAATTTTCGACGAAATTTAAGGATATTCGACGATATCTTCCGAACCGTAACCGATAGCCGAACGCCGACTTCAGATTCGGAATCGCCGTCGAAAAGTACGTCCGACGTTGTATGATACATCGGGGTAGCGATCGTAGATAGAGAAAAAATAAGGAAAAATAAGCGATTTTGGGTAAAAAATAGCGATTTTTAACGAATTTCGGCACATTTTTGCGAATATCTCGGAAACGGTTAGAGATATCGGCAAAAGCTTGACGCCATTCGATTCCCCGTGCGAAAACGCGTCGGATAGGCTATGCCAGAACGCTCTAGCGTTAAAAAATTTTTTCAAAACTTTAAACGCTCATATCTCGGAAACGGTAAGAGATAGAGACGAGAACTCGACGGATTTGGACTCCTCGTGGAAAGACGCTTCTGATAGGCTATATGGCAGCGCTCTAGCGCAAAATTAATTTTTCAAAACTTTAAACCCGAATATCTCGGGAACGGTTAGAGATATCGGCAAAAGGTTGACGTCATTCGATTCCCCGTGCGAAAACGCGTCGGATAGGCTATGCCAGAACGCTCTAGCGTTAAAAAAATTTTCAAAACTTTAAACGCTCATATCTCCGGAATGGTTGGTGCTAGGAGGACTGGCGCGGTGCCATTCGATTCGCCGCGAAAAGGCGCTTCTTCTGGTGTATAATACGTCGGGGTTATTTCAATTTTGAGACGATTTGTTTTGAATTTTCCCAAAATTTTCGACGAAATTTAAGGAAATTCGACGATATCTTCCGAACCGTAACCGATAGCCGAACGCCGACTTCAGATTCGGAATCGCCGTCGAAAAGTACGTCCGACGGTGTATGATACATCGGGGTAGCGATCGTAGATAGGGAAAAAAATAAGGAAAAATAAGCGATTTTGGGTAAAAAATAGCGATTTTTAACGAATTTCGGCACATTTTTGCGAATATCTCGGAAACGGTTAGAGATATCGGCAAAAGCTTGACGCCATTCGATTCCCCGTGCGAAAACGCGTCGGATAGGCTATGCCAGAACGCTCTAGCGTTAAAAATTTTTTTTTTAATTTTCCCAAAATTTTCGACGAAATTTAAGGATATTCGACGATATCTTCCGAACCGTAACCGATAGCCGAACGCCGACTTCAGATTCGGAATCGCCGTCGAAAAGTACGTCCGACGGTGTATGATACATCGGGGTAGCGATCGTAGATAGAGAAAAAATAAGGAAAAATAAGCGATTTTGGGTAAAAAATAGCGATTTTTAACGAATTTCGGCACATTTTTGCGAATATCTCGGAAACGGTTAGAGATATCGGCAAAAGCTTGACGCCATTCGATTCCCCGTGCGAAAACGCGTCGGATAGGCTATGCCAGAACGCTCTAGCGTTAAAAAAATTTTTCAAAACTTTAAACGCTCATATCTCGGAAACGGTAAGAGATAGAGACGAGAACTCGACAGATTTGGACTCCTCGTGGGAAGACGCTTCTGATAGGCTATATGGCAGCGCTCTAGCGCAAAATTAATTTTTCAAAACTTTAAACCCGAATATCTCGGGAACGGTTAGAGATATCGGCAAAAGGTTGACGTCATTCGATTCCCCGTGCGAAAACGCGTCGGATAGGCTATGCCAGAACGCTCTAGCGTTAAAAAAATTTTCAAAACTTTAAACGCTCATATCTCCGGAATGGTTGGTGCTAGGAGGACTGGCGCGGTGCCATTCGATTCGCCGCGAAAAGGCGCTTCTTCTGGTGTATAATACGTCGGGGTTATTTCAATTTTGAGACGATTTGTTTTGAATTTTCCCAAAATTTTCGACGAAATTTAAGGAAATTCGACGATATCTTCCGAACCGTAACCGATAGCCGAACGCCGACTTCAGATTCGGAATCGCCGTCGAAAAGTACGTCCGACGGTGTATGATACATCGGGGTAACGATCGTAGATAGAGAAAAAAATAAGGAAAAATAAGCGATTTTGGGTAAAAAATAGCGATTTTTAACGAATTTCGGCACATTTTTGCGAATATCTCGGAAACGGTTAGAGATATCGGCAAAAGCTTGACGCCATTCGATTCCCCGTGCGAAAACGCGTCGGATAGGCTATGCCAGAACGCTCTAGCGTTAAAATTTTTTTTTTTAATTTTCCCAAAATTTTCGACGAAATTTAAGGATATTCGACGATATCTTCCGAACCGTAACCGATAGCCGAACGCCGACTTCAGATTCGGAATCGCCGTCGAAAAGTACGTCCGACGGTGTATGATACATCGGGGTAGCGATCGTAGATAGAGAAAAAATAAGGAAAAATAAGCGATTTTGGGTAAAAAATAGCGATTTTTAACGAATTTCGGCACATTTTTGCGAATATCTCGGAAACGGTTAGAGATATCGGCAAAAGCTTGACGCCATTCGATTCCCCGTGCGAAAACGCGTCGGATAGGCTATGCCAGAACGCTCTAGCGTTAAAAAAATTTTTCAAAACTTTAAACGCTCATATCTCGGAAACGGTAAGAGATAGAGACGAGAACTCGACAGATTTGGACTCCTCGTGGGAAGACGCTTCTGATAGGCTATATGGCAGCGCTCTAGCGCAAAATTAATTTTTCAAAACTTTAAACCCGAATATCTCGGGAACGGTTAGAGATATCGGCAAAAGGTTGACGTCATTCGATTCCCCGTGCGAAAACGCGTCGGATAGGCTATGCCAGAACGCTCTAGCGTTAAAAAAATTTTCAAAACTTTAAACGCTCATATCTCCGGAATGGTTGGTGCTAGGAGGACTGGCGCGGTGCCATTCGATTCGCCGCGAAAAGGCGCTTCTTCTGGTGTATAATACGTCGGGGTTATTTCAATTTTGAGACGATTTGTTTTGAATTTTCCCAAAATTTTCGACGAAATTTAAGGAAATTCGACGATATCTTCCGAACCGTAACCGATAGCCGAACGCCGACTTCAGATTCGGAATCGCCGTCGAAAAGTACATCCGACGGTGTATGATACATCGGGGTAGCGATCGTAGATAGAGAAAAAAATAAGGAAAAATAAGCGATTTTGGGTAAAAAATAGCGATTTTTAACGAATTTCGGCACATTTTTGCGAATATCTCGGAAACGGTTAGAGATATCGGCAAAAGCTTGACGCCATTCGATTCCCCGTGCGAAAACGCGTCGGATAGGCTATGCCAGAACGCTCTAGCGTTAAAATTTTTTTTTTTAATTTTCCCAAAATTTTCGACGAAATTTAAGGATATTCGACGATATCTTCCGAACCGTAACCGATAGCCGAACGCCGACTTCAGATTCGGAATCGCCGTCGAAAAGTACGTCCGACGGTGTATGATACATCGGGGTAGCGATCGTAGATAGAGAAAAAATAAGGAAAAATAAGCGATTTTGGGTAAAAAATAGCGATTTTTAACGAATTTCGGCACATTTTTGCGAATATCTCGGAAACGGTTAGAGATATCGGCAAAAGCTTGACGCCATTCGATTCCCCGTGCGAAAACGCGTCGGATAGGCTATGCCAGAACGCTCTAGCGTTAAAAATTTTTTTCAAAACTTTAAACGCTCATATCTCGGAAACGGTAAGAGATAGAGACGAGAACTCGACAGATTTGGACTCCTCGTGGGAAGACGCTTCTGATAGGCTATATGGCAGCGCTCTAGCGCAAAATTAATTTTTCAAAACTTTAAACCCGAATATCTCGGGAACGGTTAGAGATATCGGCAAAAGGTTGACGTCATTCGATTCCCCGTGCGAAAACGCGTCGGATAGGCTATGCCAGAACGCTCTAGCGTTAAAAAAATTTTCAAAACTTTAAACGCTCATATCTCCGGAATGGTTGGTGCTAGGAGGACTGGCGCGGTGCCATTCGATTCGCCGCGAAAAGGCGCTTCTTCTGGTGTATAATACGTCGGGGTTATTTCAATTTTGAGACGATTTGTTTTGAATTTTCCCAAAATTTTCGACGAAATTTAAGGAAATTCGACGATATCTTCCGAACCGTAACCGATAGCCGAACGCCGACTTCAGATTCGGAATCGCCGTCGAAAAGTACGTCCGACGGTGTATGATACATCGGGGTAGCGATCGTAGATAGAGAAAAAAATAAGGAAAAATAAGCGATTTTGGGTAAAAAATAGCGATTTTTAACGAATTTCGGCACATTTTTGCGAATATCTCGGAAACGGTTAGAGATATCGGCAAAAGCTTGACGCCATTCGATTCCCCGTGCGAAAACGCGTCGGATAGGCTATGCCAGAACGCTCTAGCGTTAAAATTTTTTTTTTAATTTTCCCAAAATTTTCGACGAAATTTAAGGATATTCGACGATATCTTCCGAACCGTAACCGATAGCCGAACGCCGACTTCAGATTCGGAATCGCCGTCGAAAAGTACGTCCGACGGTGTATGATACATCGGGGTAGCGATCGTAGATAGAGAAAAAATAAGGAAAAATAAGCGATTTTGGGTAAAAAATAGCGATTTTTAACGAATTTCGGCACATTTTTGCGAATATCTCGGAAACGGTTAGAGATATCGGCAAAAGCTTGACGCCATTCGATTCCCCGTGCGAAAACGCGTCGGATAGGCTATGCCAGAACGCTCTAGCGTTAAAACAATTTTTCAAAACTTTAAACGCTCATATCTCGGAAACGGTAAGAGATAGAGACGAGAACTCGACAGATTTGGACTCCTCGTGGGAAGACGCTTCTGATAGGCTATAGGGCAGCGCTCTAGCGCAAAATTAATTTTTCAAAACTTTAAACCCGAATATCTCGGGAACGGTTAGAGATATCGGTAAAAGGTTGACGTCATTCGATTCCCCGTGCGAAAACGCGTCGGACAGGCTATGCCAGAACGCTCTAGCGTTAAAAATTTTTTCAAAACTTTAAACGCTCATATCTCCGGAATGGTTGGTGCTAGGAGGACTGGCGCGGTGCCATTCGATTCGCCGCGAAAAGGCGCTTCTTCTGGTGTATAATACGTCGGGGTTATTTCAATTTTGAGACGATTTGTTTTGAATTTTCCCAAAATTTTCGACGAAATTTAAGGAAATTCGACGATATCTTCCGAACCGTAACCGATAGCCGAACGCCGACTTCAGATTCGGAATCGCCGTCGAAAAGTACGTCCGACGGTGTATGATACATCGGGGTAGCGATCGTAGATAGAGAAAAAAATAAGGAAAAATAAGCGATTTTGGGTAAAAAATAGCGATTTTTAACGAATTTCGGCACATTTTTGCGAATATCTCGGAAACGGTTAGAGATATCGGCAAAAGCTTGACGCCATTCGATTCCCCGTGCGAAAACGCGTCGGATAGGCTATGCCAGAACGCTCTAGCGTTAAAAAATTTTTTTTTAATTTTCCCAAAATTTTCGACGAAATTTAAGGATATTCGACGATATCTTCCGAACCGTAACCGATAGCCGAACGCCGACTTCAGATTCGGAATCGCCGTCGAAAAGTACGTCCGACGGTGTATGATACATCGGGGTAGCGATCGTAGATAGAGAAAAAATAAGGAAAAATAAGCGATTTTGGGTAAAAAATAGCGATTTTTAACGAATTTCGGCACATTTTTGCGAATATCTCGGAAACGGTTAGAGATATCGGCAAAAGCTTGACGCCATTCGATTCCCCGTGCGAAAACGCGTCGGATAGGCTATGCCAGAACGCTCTAGCGTTAAAAAAAATTTTCAAAACTTTAAACGCTCATATCTCGGAAACGGTAAGAGATAGAGACGAGAACTCGACGGATTTGGACTCCTCGTGGGAAGACGCTTCTGATAGGCTATATGGCAGCGCTCTAGCGCAAAATTAATTTTTCAAAACTTTAAACCCGAATATCTCGGGAACGGTTAGAGATATCGGCAAAAGGTTGACGTCATTCGATTCCCCGTGCGAAAACGCGTCGGATAGGCTATGCCAGAACGCTCTAGCGTTAAAAAATTTTTCAAAACTTTAAACGCTCATATCTCCGAAATGGTTGGTGCTAGGAGGACTGGCGCGGTGCCATTCGATTCGCCGCGAAAAGGCGCTTCTTCTGGTGTATAATACGTCGGGGTTATTTCAATTTTGAGACGATTTGTTTTGAATTTTCCCAAAATTTTCGACGAAATTTAAGGAAATTCGACGATATCTTCCGAACCGTAACCGATAGCCGAACGCCGACTTCAGATTCGGAATCGCCGTCGAAAAGTACGTCCGACGGTGTATGATACATCGGGGTAGCGATCGTAGATAGAGAAAAAAATAAGGAAAAATAAGCGATTTTGGGTAAAAAATAGCGATTTTTAACGAATTTCGGCACATTTTTGCGAATATCTCGGAAACGGTTAGAGATATCGGCAAAAGCTTGACGCCATTCGATTCCCCGTGCGAAAACGCGTCGGATAGGCTATGCCAGAACGCTCTAGCGTTAAAAATTTTTTTTTTAATTTTCCCAAAATTTTCGACGAAATTTAAGGATATTCGACGATATCTTCCGAACCGTAACCGATAGCCGAACGCCGACTTCAGATTCGGAATCGCCGTCGAAAAGTACGTCCGACGGTGTATGATACATCGGGGTAGCGATCGTAGATAGAGAAAAAATAAGGAAAAATAAGCGATTTTGGGTAAAAAATAGCGATTTTTAACGAATTTCGGCACATTTTTGCGAATATCTCGGAAACGGTTAGAGATATCGGCAAAAGCTTGACGCCATTCGATTCCCCGTGCGAAAACGCGTCGGATAGGCTATGCCAGAACGCTCTAGCGTTAAAAAAATTTTTCAAAACTTTAAACGCTCATATCTCGGAAACGGTAAGAGATAGAGACGAGAACTCGACGGATTTGGACTCCTCGTGGAAAGACGCTTCTGATAGGCTATATGGCAGCGCTCTAGCGCAAAATTAATTTTTCAAAACTTTAAACCCGAATATCTCGGGAACGGTTAGAGATATCGGCAAAAGGTTGACGTCATTCGATTCCCCGTGCGAAAACGCGTCGGATAGGCTATGCCAGAACGCTCTAGCGTTAAAAAAATTTTCAAAACTTTAAACGCTCATATCTCCGGAATGGTTGGTGCTAGGAGGACTGGCGCGGTGCCATTCGATTCGCCGCGAAAAGGCGCTTCTTCTGGTGTATAATACGTCGGGGTTATTTCAATTTTGAGACGATTTGTTTTGAATTTTCCCAAAATTTTCGACGAAATTTAAGGAAATTCGACGATATCTTCCGAACCGTAACCGATAGCCGAACGCCGACTTCAGATTCGGAATCGCCGTCGAAAAGTACGTCCGACGGTGTATGATACATCGGGGTAGCGATCGTAGATAGGGAAAAAAATAAGGAAAAATAAGCGATTTTGGGTAAAAAATAGCGATTTTTAACGAATTTCGGCACATTTTTGCGAATATCTCGGAAACGGTTAGAGATATCGGCAAAAGCTTGACGCCATTCGATTCCCCGTGCGAAAACGCGTCGGATAGGCTATGCCAGAACGCTCTAGCGTTAAAAATTTTTTTTTTAATTTTCCCAAAATTTTCGACGAAATTTAAGGATATTCGACGATATCTTCCGAACCGTAACCGATAGCCGAACGCCGACTTCAGATTCGGAATCGCCGTCGAAAAGTACGTCCGACGGTGTATGATACATCGGGGTAGCGATCGTAGATAGAGAAAAAATAAGGAAAAATAAGCGATTTTGGGTAAAAAATAGCGATTTTTAACGAATTTCGGCACATTTTTGCGAATATCTCGGAAACGGTTAGAGATATCGGCAAAAGCTTGACGCCATTCGATTCCCCGTGCGAAAACGCGTCGGATAGGCTATGCCAGAACGCTCTAGCGTTAAAAAAATTTTTCAAAACTTTAAACGCTCATATCTCGGAAACGGTAAGAGATAGAGACGAGAACTCGACAGATTTGGACTCCTCGTGGGAAGACGCTTCTGATAGGCTATATGGCAGCGCTCTAGCGCAAAATTAATTTTTCAAAACTTTAAACCCGAATATCTCGGGAACGGTTAGAGATATCGGCAAAAGGTTGACGTCATTCGATTCCCCGTGCGAAAACGCGTCGGATAGGCTATGCCAGAACGCTCTAGCGTTAAAAAAATTTTCAAAACTTTAAACGCTCATATCTCCGGAATGGTTGGTGCTAGGAGGACTGGCGCGGTGCCATTCGATTCGCCGCGAAAAGGCGCTTCTTCTGGTGTATAATACGTCGGGGTTATTTCAATTTTGAGACGATTTGTTTTGAATTTTCCCAAAATTTTCGACGAAATTTAAGGAAATTCGACGATATCTTCCGAACCGTAACCGATAGCCGAACGCCGACTTCAGATTCGGAATCGCCGTCGAAAAGTACGTCCGACGGTGTATGATACATCGGGGTAACGATCGTAGATAGAGAAAAAAATAAGGAAAAATAAGCGATTTTGGGTAAAAAATAGCGATTTTTAACGAATTTCGGCACATTTTTGCGAATATCTCGGAAACGGTTAGAGATATCGGCAAAAGCTTGACGCCATTCGATTCCCCGTGCGAAAACGCGTCGGATAGGCTATGCCAGAACGCTCTAGCGTTAAAATTTTTTTTTTTAATTTTCCCAAAATTTTCGACGAAATTTAAGGATATTCGACGATATCTTCCGAACCGTAACCGATAGCCGAACGCCGACTTCAGATTCGGAATCGCCGTCGAAAAGTACGTCCGACGGTGTATGATACATCGGGGTAGCGATCGTAGATAGAGAAAAAATAAGGAAAAATAAGCGATTTTGGGTAAAAAATAGCGATTTTTAACGAATTTCGGCACATTTTTGCGAATATCTCGGAAACGGTTAGAGATATCGGCAAAAGCTTGACGCCATTCGATTCCCCGTGCGAAAACGCGTCGGATAGGCTATGCCAGAACGCTCTAGCGTTAAAAAAATTTTTCAAAACTTTAAACGCTCATATCTCGGAAACGGTAAGAGATAGAGACGAGAACTCGACAGATTTGGACTCCTCGTGGGAAGACGCTTCTGATAGGCTATATGGCAGCGCTCTAGCGCAAAATTAATTTTTCAAAACTTTAAACCCGAATATCTCGGGAACGGTTAGAGATATCGGCAAAAGGTTGACGTCATTCGATTCCCCGTGCGAAAACGCGTCGGATAGGCTATGCCAGAACGCTCTAGCGTTAAAAAAATTTTCAAAACTTTAAACGCTCATATCTCCGGAATGGTTGGTGCTAGGAGGACTGGCGCGGTGCCATTCGATTCGCCGCGAAAAGGCGCTTCTTCTGGTGTATAATACGTCGGGGTTATTTCAATTTTGAGACGATTTGTTTTGAATTTTCCCAAAATTTTCGACGAAATTTAAGGAAATTCGACGATATCTTCCGAACCGTAACCGATAGCCGAACGCCGACTTCAGATTCGGAATCGCCGTCGAAAAGTACATCCGACGGTGTATGATACATCGGGGTAGCGATCGTAGATAGAGAAAAAAATAAGGAAAAATAAGCGATTTTGGGTAAAAAATAGCGATTTTTAACGAATTTCGGCACATTTTTGCGAATATCTCGGAAACGGTTAGAGATATCGGCAAAAGCTTGACGCCATTCGATTCCCCGTGCGAAAACGCGTCGGATAGGCTATGCCAGAACGCTCTAGCGTTAAAATTTTTTTTTTTAATTTTCCCAAAATTTTCGACGAAATTTAAGGATATTCGACGATATCTTCCGAACCGTAACCGATAGCCGAACGCCGACTTCAGATTCGGAATCGCCGTCGAAAAGTACGTCCGACGGTGTATGATACATCGGGGTAGCGATCGTAGATAGAGAAAAAATAAGGAAAAATAAGCGATTTTGGGTAAAAAATAGCGATTTTTAACGAATTTCGGCACATTTTTGCGAATATCTCGGAAACGGTTAGAGATATCGGCAAAAGCTTGACGCCATTCGATTCCCCGTGCGAAAACGCGTCGGATAGGCTATGCCAGAACGCTCTAGCGTTAAAATTTTTTTTCAAAACTTTAAACGCTCATATCTCGGAAACGGTAAGAGATAGAGACGAGAACTCGACAGATTTGGACTCCTCGTGGGAAGACGCTTCTGATAGGCTATATGGCAGCGCTCTAGCGCAAAATTAATTTTTCAAAACTTTAAACCCGAATATCTCGGGAACGGTTAGAGATATCGGCAAAAGGTTGACGTCATTCGATTCCCCGTGCGAAAACGCGTCGGATAGGCTATGCCAGAACGCTCTAGCGTTAAAAAAATTTTCAAAACTTTAAACGCTCATATCTCCGGAATGGTTGGTGCTAGGAGGACTGGCGCGGTGCCATTCGATTCGCCGCGAAAAGGCGCTTCTTCTGGTGTATAATACGTCGGGGTTATTTCAATTTTGAGACGATTTGTTTTGAATTTTCCCAAAATTTTCGACGAAATTTAAGGAAATTCGACGATATCTTCCGAACCGTAACCGATAGCCGAACGCCGACTTCAGATTCGGAATCGCCGTCGAAAAGTACATCCGACGGTGTATGATACATCGGGGTAGCGATCGTAGATAGAGAAAAAAATAAGGAAAAATAAGCGATTTTGGGTAAAAAATAGCGATTTTTAACGAATTTCGGCACATTTTTGCGAATATCTCGGAAACGGTTAGAGATATCGGCAAAATCTTGACGCCATTCGATTCCCCGTGCGAAAACGCGTCGGATAGGCTATGCCAGAACGCTCTAGCGTTAAAATTTTTTTTTTTAATTTTCCCAAAATTTTCGACGAAATTTAAGGATATTCGACGATATCTTCCGAACCGTAACCGATAGCCGAACGCCGACTTCAGATTCGGAATCGCCGTCGAAAAGTACGTCCGACGGTGTATGATACATCGGGGTAGCGATCGTAGATAGAGAAAAAATAAGGAAAAATAAGCGATTTTGGGTAAAAAATAGCGATTTTTAACGAATTTCGGCACATTTTTGCGAATATCTCGGAAACGGTTAGAGATATCGGCAAAAGCTTGACGCCATTCGATTCCCTGTGCGAAAACGCGTCGGATAGGCTATGCCAGAACGCTCTAGCGTTAAAAATTTTTTTCAAAACTTTAAACGCTCATATCTCGGAAACGGTAAGAGATAGAGACGAGAACTCGACAGATTTGGACTCCTCGTGGGAAGACGCTTCTGATAGGCTATATGGCAGCGCTCTAGCGCAAAATTAATTTTTCAAAGCTTTAAACCCGAATATCTCGGGAACGGTTAGAGATATCGGCAAAAGGTTGACGTCATTCGATTCCCCGTGCGAAAACGCGTCGGATAGGCTATGCCAGAACGCTCTAGCGTTAAAAAATTTTTCAAAACTTTAAACGCTCATATCTCCGGAATGGTTGGTGCTAGGAGGACTGGCGCGGTGCCATTCGATTCGCCGCGAAAAGGCGCTTCTTCTGGTGTATAATACGTCGGGGTTATTTCAATTTTGAGACGATTTGTTTTGAATTTTCCCAAAATTTTCGACGAAATTTAAGGAAATTCGACGATATCTTCCGAACCGTAACCGATAGCCGAACGCCGACTTCAGATTCGGAATCGCCGTCGAAAAGTACGTCCGACGGTGTATGATACATCGGGGTAGCGATCGTAGATAGAGAAAAAAATAAGGAAAAATAAGCGATTTTGGGTAAAAAATAGCGATTTTTAACGAATTTCGGCACATTTTTGCGAATATCTCGGAAACGGTTAGAGATATCGGCAAAAGCTTGACGCCATTCGATTCCCCGTGCGAAAACGCGTCGGATAGGCTATGCCAGAACGCTCTAGCGTTAAAATTTTTTTTTTAATTTTCCCAAAATTTTCGACGAAATTTAAGGATATTCGACGATATCTTCCGAACCGTAACCGATAGCCGAACGCCGACTTCAGATTCGGAATCGCCGTCGAAAAGTACGTCCGACGGTGTATGATACATCGGGGTAGCGATCGTAGATAGAGAAAAAATAAGGAAAAATAAGCGATTTTGGGTAAAAAATAGCGATTTTTAACGAATTTCGGCACATTTTTGCGAATATCTCGGAAACGGTTAGAGATATCGGCAAAAGCTTGACGCCATTCGATTCCCCGTGCGAAAACGCGTCGGATAGGCTATGCCAGAACGCTCTAGCGTTAAAAAAATTTTTCAAAACTTTAAACGCTCATATCTCGGAAACGGTAAGAGATAGAGACGAGAACTCGACAGATTTGGACTCCTCGTGGGAAGACGCTTCTGATAGGCTATATGGCAGCGCTCTAGCGCAAAATTAATTTTTCAAAACTTTAAACCCGAATATCTCGGGAACGGTTAGAGATATCGGCAAAAGGTTGACGTCATTCGATTCCCCGTGCGAAAACGCGTCGGATAGGCTATGCCAGAACGCTCTAGCGTTAAAAAATTTTTCAAAACTTTAAACGCTCATATCTCCGGAATGGTTGGTGCTAGGAGGACTGGCGCGGTGCCATTCGATTCGCCGCGAAAAGGCGCTTCTTCTGGTGTATAATACGTCGGGGTTATTTCAATTTTGAGACGATTTGTTTTGAATTTTCCCAAAATTTTCGACGAAATTTAAGGAAATTCGACGATATCTTCCGAACCGTAACCGATAGCCGAACGCCGACTTCAGATTCGGAATCGCCGTCGAAAAGTACGTCCGACGGTGTATGATACATCGGGGTAGCGATCGTAGATAGAGAAAAAAATAAGGAAAAATAAGCGATTTTGGGTAAAAAATAGCGATTTTTAACGAATTTCGGCACATTTTTGCGAATATCTCGGAAACGGTTAGAGATATCGGCAAAAGCTTGACGCCATTCGATTCCCCGTGCGAAAACGCGTCGGATAGGCTATGCCAGAACGCTCTAGCGTTAAAAATTTTTTTCAAAACTTTAAACGCTCATATCTCGGAAACGGTAAGAGATAGAGACGAGAACTCGACAGATTTGGACTCCTCGTGGGAAGACGCTTCTGATAGGCTATATGGCAGCGCTCTAGCGCAAAATTAATTTTTCAAAACTTTAAACCCGAATATCTCGGGAACGGTTAGAGATATCGGCAAAAGGTTGACGTCATTCGATTCCCCGTGCGAAAACGCGTCGGATAGGCTATGCCAGAACGCTCTAGCGTTAAAAAAATTTTCAAAACTTTAAACGCTCATATCTCCGGAATGGTTGGTGCTAGGAGGACTGGCGCGGTGCCATTCGATTCGCCGCGAAAAGGCGCTTCTTCTGGTGTATAATACGTCGGGGTTATTTCAATTTTGAGACGATTTGTTTTGAATTTTCCCAAAATTTTCGACGAAATTTAAGGAAATTCGACGATATCTTCCGAACCGTAACCGATAGCCGAACGCCGACTTCAGATTCGGAATCGCCGTCGAAAAGTACGTCCGACGGTGTATGATACATCGGGGTAGCGATCGTAGATAGAGAAAAAAATAAGGAAAAATAAGCGATTTTGGGTAAAAAATAGCGATTTTTAACGAATTTCGGCACATTTTTGCGAATATCTCGGAAACGGTTAGAGATATCGGCAAAAGCTTGACGCCATTCGATTCCCCGTGCGAAAACGCGTCGGATAGGCTATGCCAGAACGCTCTAGCGTTAAAATTTTTTTTTTAATTTTCCCAAAATTTTCGACGAAATTTAAGGATATTCGACGATATCTTCCGAACCGTAACCGATAGCCGAACGCCGACTTCAGATTCGGAATCGCCGTCGAAAAGTACGTCCGACGGTGTATGATACATCGGGGTAGCGATCGTAGATAGAGAAAAAATAAGGAAAAATAAGCGATTTTGGGTAAAAAATAGCGATTTTTAACGAATTTCGGCACATTTTTGCGAATATCTCGGAAACGGTTAGAGATATCGGCAAAAGCTTGACGCCATTCGATTCCCCGTGCGAAAACGCGTCGGATAGGCTATGCCAGAACGCTCTAGCGTTAAAACAATTTTTCAAAACTTTAAACGCTCATATCTCGGAAACGGTAAGAGATAGAGACGAGAACTCGACAGATTTGGACTCCTCGTGGGAAGACGCTTCTGATAGGCTATATGGCAGCGCTCTAGCGCAAAATTAATTTTTCAAAACTTTAAACCCGAATATCTCGGGAACGGTTAGAGATATCGGCAAAAGGTTGACGTCATTCGATTCCCCGTGCGAAAACGCGTCGGATAGGCTATGCCAGAACGCTCTAGCGTTAAAAATTTTTTCAAAACTTTAAACGCTCATATCTCCGGAATGGTTGGTGCTAGGAGGACTGGCGCGGTGGCATTCGATTCGCCGCGAAAAGGCGCTTCTTCTGGTGTATAATACGTCGGGGTTATTTCAATTTTGAGACGATTTGTTTTGAATTTTCCCAAAATTTTCGACGAAATTTAAGGAAATTCGACGATATCTTCCGAACCGTAACCGATAGCCGAACGCCGACTTCAGATTCGGAATCGCCGTCGAAAAGTACGTCCGACGGTGTATGATACATCGGGGTAGCGATCGTAGATAGAGAAAAAAATAAGGAAAAATAAGCGATTTTGGGTAAAAAATAGCGATTTTTAACGAATTTCGGCACATTTTTGCGAATATCTCGGAAACGGTTAGAGATATCGGCAAAAGCTTGACGCCATTCGATTCCCCGTGCGAAAACGCGTCGGATAGGCTATGCCAGAACGCTCTAGCGTTAAAAATTTTTTTTAATTTTCCCAAAATTTTCGACGAAATTTAAGGATATTCGACGATATCTTCCGAACCGTAACCGATAGCCGAACGCCGACTTCAGATTCGGAATCGCCGTCGAAAAGTACGTCCGACGGTGTATGATACATCGGGGTAGCGATCGTAGATAGAGAAAAAATAAGGAAAAATAAGCGATTTTGGGTAAAAAATAGCGATTTTTAACGAATTTCGGCACATTTTTGCGAATATCTCGGAAACGGTTAGAGATATCGGCAAAAGCTTGACGCCATTCGATTCCCCGTGCGAAAACGCGTCGAATAGGCTATGCCAGAACGCTCTAGCGTTAAAAAATTTTTTCAAAACTTTAAACGCTCATATCTCGGAAACGGTAAGAGATAGAGACGAGAACTCGACAGATTTGGACTCCTCGTGGGAAGACGCTTCTGATAGGCTATATGGCAGCGCTCTAGCGCAAAATTAATTTTTCAAAACTTTAAACCCGAATATCTCGGGAACGGTTAGAGATATCGGCAAAAGGTTGACGTCATTCGATTCCCCGTGCGAAAACGCGTCGGATAGGCTATGCCAGAACGCTCTAGCGTTAAAAATTTTTTCAAAACTTTAAACGCTCATATCTCCGGAATGGTTGGTGCTAGGAGGACTGGCGCGGTGCCATTCGATTCGCCGCGAAAAGGCGCTTCTTCTGGTGTATAATACGTCGGGGTTATTTCAATTTTGAGACGATTTGTTTTGAATTTTCCCAAAATTTTCGACGAAATTTAAGGAAATTCGACGATATCTTCCGAACCGTAACCGATAGCCGAACGCCGACTTCAGATTCGGAATCGCCGTCGAAAAGTACGTCCGACGGTGTATGATACATCGGGGTAGCGATCGTAGATAGAGAAAAAAATAAGGAAAAATAAGCGATTTTGGGTAAAAAATAGCGATTTTTAACGAATTTCGGCACATTTTTGCGAATATCTCGGAAACGGTTAGAGATATCGGCAAAAGCTTGACGCCATTCGATTCCCCGTGCGAAAACGCGTCGGATAGGCTATGCCAGAACGCTCTAGCGTTAAATTTTTTTTTTTTAATTTTCCCAAAATTTTCGACGAAATTTAAGGATATTCGACGATATCTTCCGAACCGTAACCGATAGCCGAACGCCGACTTCAGATTCGGAATCGCCGTCGAAAAGTACGTCCGACGGTGTATGATACATCGGGGTAGCGATCGTAGATAGAGAAAAAATAAGGAAAAATAAGCGATTTTGGGTAAAAAATAGCGATTTTTAACGAATTTCGGCACATTTTTGCGAATATCTCGGAAACGGTTAGAGATATCGGCAAAAGCTTGACGCCATTCGATTCCCCGTGCGAAAACGCGTCGGATAGGCTATGCCAGAACGCTCTAGCGTTAAAAAAATTTTTCAAAACTTTAAACGCTCATATCTCGGAAACGGTAAGAGATAGAGACGAGAACTCGACAGATTTGGACTCCTCGTGGGAAGACGCTTCTGATAGGCTATATGGCAGCGCTCTAGCGCAAAATTAATTTTTCAAAACTTTAAACCCGAATATCTCGGGAACGGTTAGAGATATCGGCAAAAGGTTGACGTCATTCGATTCCCCGTGCGAAAACGCGTCGGATAGGCTATGCCAGAACGCTCTAGCGTTAAAAATTTTTTCAAAACTTTAAACGCTCATATCTCCGGAATGGTTGGTGCTAGGAGGACTGGCGCGGTGCCATTCGATTCGCCGCGAAAAGGCGCTTCTTCTGGTGTATAATACGTCGGGGTTATTTCAATTTTGAGACGATTTGTTTTGAATTTTCCCAAAATTTTCGACGAAATTTAAGGAAATTCGACGATATCTTCCGAACCGTAACCGATAGCCGAACGCCGACTTCAGATTCGGAATCGCCGTCGAAAAATACGTCCGACGGTGTATGATACATCGGGGTAGCGATCGTAGATAGAGAAAAAAATAAGGAAAAATAAGCGATTTTGGGTAAAAAATAGCGATTTTTAACGAATTTCGGCACATTTTTGCGAATATCTCGGAAACGGTTAGAGATATCGGCAAAAGCTTGACGCCATTCGATTCCCCGTGCGAAAACGCGTCGGATAGGCTATGCCAGAACGCTCTAGCGTTAAAATTTTTTTTTTAATTTTCCCAAAATTTTCGACGAAATTTAAGGATATTCGACGATATCTTCCGAACCGTAACCGATAGCCGAACGCCGACTTCAGATTCGGAATCGCCGTCGAAAAGTACGTCCGACGGTGTATGATACATCGGGGTAGCGATCGTAGATAGAGAAAAAATAAGGAAAAATAAGCGATTTTGGGTAAAAAATAGCGATTTTTAACGAATTTCGGCACATTTTTGCGAATATCTCGGAAACGGTTAGAGATATCGGCAAAAGCTTGACGCCATTCGATTCCCCGTGCGAAAACGCGTCGGATAGGCTATGCCAGAACGCTCTAGCGTTAAAATTTTTTTTCAAAACTTTAAACGCTCATATCTCGGAAACGGTAAGAGATAGAGACGAGAACTCGACAGATTTGGACTCCTCGTGGGAAGACGCTTCTGATAGGCTATATGGCAGCGCTCTAGCGCAAAATTAATTTTGCAAAACTTTAAACCCGAATATCTCGGGAACGGTTAGAGATATCGGCAAAAGGTTGACGTCATTCGATTCCCCGTGCGAAAACGCGTCGGATAGGCTATGCCAGAACGCTCTAGCGTTAAAAAATTTTTCAAAACTTTAAACGCTCATATCTCCGGAATGGTTGGTGCTAGGAGGACTGGCGCGGTGCCATTCGATTCGCCGCGAAAAGGCGCTTCTTCTGGTGTATAATACGTCGGGGTTATTTCAATTTTGAGACGATTTGTTTTGAATTTTCCCAAAATTTTCGACGAAATTTAAGGAAATTCGACGATATCTTCCGAACCGTAACCGATAGCCGAACGCCGACTTCAGATTCGGAATCGCCGTCGAAAAGTACGTCCGACGGTGTATGATACATCGGGGTAGCGATCGTAGATAGAGAAAAAAATAAGGAAAAATAAGCGATTTTGGGTAAAAAATAGCGATTTTTAACGAATTTCGGCACATTTTTGCGAATATCTCGGAAACGGTTAGAGATATCGGCAAAAGCTTGACGCCATTCGATTCCCCGTGCGAAAACGCGTCGGATAGGCTATGCCAGAACGCTCTAGCGTTAAAAATTTTTTTTTTAATTTTCCCAAAATTTTCGACGAAATTTAAGGATATTAGGGTTAAAGGTCTTGTATTGTGACAGCAAAAGCGCAACATCAGCCTGTTTCCACGCGCGGTATTTTTGATTGACAGCTGACGGACTCGTACAATCAGCGCCACCACACAATCGCAAGATGGAACCGCACGTAAGATATAAATATATATGCTCAACCTAAAAGTAAGGAATCTAAGGAGTAACAAACTAGTAACAGTCGTCATAGAATTACTTTTATTTTCTTGTCGGGAGCAAAGAATAATTTTATTTCTCGGCGTATTTTCTATTACATTACAGTTTACTAGAGTTCAGAAGACGCACATGCGGGTTACAACTGTTTACTTTGCTGAGATCGTGCCTGTGTAGTTTTTCCATAAGAAAATGAAATATTTGCCATGTACTCGCCATTTTTTCAACACAGATTGAGAGTTGAGAAGAATGAAAGAAATTGTCATTTTTATAAGTTTGAAGATATATATGTAAAGAATTAATTTGAATTAAGAATTTATCAAGGGTAATTTAAAAGTATATTTATATTTAAACAATGCTTCAATTGCAAATATCGCAATTACAATTAGAGAATTGATTGTCAATTGCATTATTAATACATTTATTATGCGTTTTGAGATACATACAGTGACGACGCGTGGATTGGAACAAATTCATTTAAAATTCAGGGGTTTGTTTTTTAGAAAAACGCTCGGACTGTCAATTTTTATGTTTGGTTGCAAGTTTTTTTACGGTAAATTCATGTATACAGTGTGGCCCAAAAAAAAGTTACAACCACGAACTATATTTTCGCAAACGAAAACACCTATTTTTTATTTCACTTTTGAATTCTACATTGAATTTTAAGAATGTTTCATGTACCATGCCCTATACCTAAACCCAACAGGTCTCGAGAAATTTGCAATTGATTTTTTAAAATTTGTGAGGACGCGTGAGTTGAAACAAATTGATTTAAAATTCGTTCGGACACGTTGATTTTTACTTCAGGCTGAGATTTTTTTTCATGGTACATTCATGTATACAGTGCCGGCCAAAAATAAGTTATGACTACTAACTAATTTTTTTTAAATGAAAATGCCTGTTCTTTTATTTCTTTTTTGAACTCTGCATCCAATTCCAAGTATCTTTCCTGTGCTGTACCTAAATTCATTATCGAGGAATTTACGATGGATTTCTTTCAAAATTAGGGAGGACGCGGCAATTTATAAAAATCATTTAAAACTCAAAGGTTGTTTTTTTTGTAAATTTATTTAAAACAAAAACAGAACAAATCAAATTAAATGTTCAAATTGTTGACCATTAACTTCCTGACAATAGGCAAGTCGATATTCAATTTCTTGTAACACTTCAGTTAAAGTTTGTGGCTGAATTTGTTGTATTTCGACTCTAATTCTATTCTTCAGTTCTTCGATATTTTCTGGTTTATGGAGGTATACTTTGGATTTTAGATAACCCTATTGATAAAAATCTAATGGGGTTAGGTCTGGAGACCTAGCCGGCCATTCGATATAACCTCTCCTTCCGATTCATCTGTTTGGGAAAATATTATGTACATAATCTCGTACTGTTCGCGAATAGTGTGGGGGCATCCTATTGGAACCATATCGAATCTGCCGGTATATTTGGGTTCTCACAATTCTTTAGTAATTAATTTAAACTTATTATGGAATTTTGCAGTAGATTTAAATAATTTTCAGAATTAAGTGTTCCCTCAATAAAAAACGGTCCTATAATTGAGGTATCCGCAATTCCGGCCCACACATTTACTTTTTGAGGGAATTGTGTGTGACTTTCCATACTCCAGTGTGGATTTTCTGGTGCCCAATAGCGACAATTTTGCGTGTTTATCGAACCATTCAAACAAAATGTTGCCTCGTCGGTAAAAACTATCTTACTTAAAAATTGCGGGTTGGCATTGCACCTACCCATCATTATTTCGCAAAATTCTAATCTGCGGTTGAGATCAACTTCAATAAGTTTCTGAACTAAATGTATTTTGTAGGGGTGCCATTTGTGCTTGTGTAAGTATTTTAGAACAGAAGATTTACAGACTGACTAGTCTACAGCTACTTGTCGAGTTGCTTTTTGCGGGTTTTCTTTTAAATCGAGCAAAATATTCAATTGTGTGTCCTGTGGAACTGGAAGATGGTTGGTTTTATAATTATCTCTTACGTGACCCAAGTCTCTAAACTTTTTTTCTATCTTACTAACCACCGATCGTGTAATAGGCCTCTCCGGGTATTTATTATTAAATAATTCGCAAACTTGAGCTTGTGTTCGGGTTCTGTCGCCATAGCCTACCATCATCAAAATTTCTATTCGTTGCTTCTCAGTTAAACGAGCCATTCTTTCAAACTTTATAACTGCACTTGACAATTACTTACATGAACTGTCACACGTTGACAAGTGACAAGTCAATTATCGAAAATACCAGAATTAAAAAAACAAAATAAGTACAAAATCGAATATTTTGCTTGATACAAAAAGAAATCCCCAGAAATATGGTCTTAATTAATTCAATCATGAATTTCTCGATAACTGTTGAGTTTAGGTATAGGAGATGGTACACGAAACATACTTAGAATTCGATGCAGAATTCAAAAAGGATGTAAAAGATAAGTGTTTCCATTTGAAAAAATGTAGTTGGTGGTCGTAACTTGTTTTTGGGCCACACTGTATATATACATTTTCCGTAAAAAAATACCCTGCTAAAAACAAAAATCGACGTATCCCAGCGTTTTTCAAAAAAACAAACCCCTGAATTTTAAATGAATTTGTTCCAACCCACGCGTCCTCACTGTATATCTGGTTAATTTCCTTCCCACAATTTTGTCACACTCAAAATACGTAGAAATATCCGTTGTTACGTCGAACTTTTTATGTTTGCAAATTCTAATCGCACCCCTACTAACCAACAGGAGAAAAATTAAAAAACTTCAAGGCGATTAAATACTGTTGTATAAAACATCAAAGGAGGGATTTATGCACGGTTAACTCGCTTCATTCAGTTGCTTGTATATCAAAATAAACATCAGTCAGAAACCAAATAAAATACGATTCACCCACGTTTGGAATATATTAAAACCAGATGTTTTTTTTTCATTGGCGAGTGATGTTTTTGTCAGGAATAATTTGCTCACGGATGAGTAAAATAGGATTCTCTTGTATTTTTATCATAATATAATAATAACAGGAAGTACCGACCGCATATAGTCAGGGAATGAAAAATTAAATGGGTAATCGGTGTGTTAAATCAAACTAACCAATTTTTCACAAGGACCCCGATATTTCGTTAAATTTTGTAATACCAAAGTCAAAGAGTCATAATAATAAACGACAAGATAGTTAGCCGTGAATCAAAACATGAATATATAAAATAGTTACAATAATATAAATACAGAAGGGTATGGCCATAAGACAAAAATTGCAAAAATTATGGATGTAAAATATTGTAGTAAATACTACTTAATTGATGTGTATCATGTTTAAATTAGTGGAGTTTTAACAATTATTGAGATGTATCTACCATTTCAAAAAATGATTGTTTTCTTTTTGTTATCGGTAATGCCATCATAATTAAAGTTATGTCTTTGGTTTTGGACATGGAAAGATCAGGCTCAAAAGAAGATGTGAGCATTCCTCTGTTTTTTTTTTTTTTCATTGGCGCCTACAGGATCGAATCCTATGCGCCTTTGATGAGGGCCACAAACAAATATACATTATATTTCAAAACAGTATTATATCATTTATATATGAGAAATGCCATAAAAAGATGACAGTATTTCTAGCATAAAACTGGGACACTCATTTCACATCTCGGGGCCTATCGAGATGACTAACACAAAGACACACATTAATTCGGCCACGGTAAATGGGATGACCCACGCAGGTAAAACGGAAAGCATATACTCTACATCTTTGCTATATTTTGATTTCCATGTTATATAGGGCGTCTATTGTAAGATCATATATCTTTCTGTTATTAGTAACCAGTAGCGTAATGATACTTGTTGGTAAAGGTATATTCTCTAGTATTAAATTCACAATAAAGTTATTAATTGCATTTACGTGTTGCTAGCATCCGAAGAATATATGATTTAAGTCCGCAGAGTCATTACCACAACTACGTGTTGAGGATTCTATCATTTTCATTCTGGCCAAGTGAAAAGGAACTTGGCCGTGCCCGAATTTAAGTCTGGAAATAGTAGAACGATAGAACCTTGAAACGTTGGAGTTAGTGTGCCAAGATTTACAATTGACGTTTGGATGGATGTCAGCATACTGGGTTATATGCGATGAATTGCTATCTTTCCAGTGTATATCCCATTTTAAATTCAGTAGCTGATGTTTTGCGATCAATAATAGTTCGTCAATACAAAGTACAGGTTTATATAGCTCTCCCTTTGTTCTACCCAACTTAGCTAATTTGTCCACTTCTTCATTCGGTTTGATACTTGCATGGCTTTTCACGCAGTATATTTCTGTTTGCACTGCTTTTGATCTTAATTCCATTAAAAGAGTGATAATGTCTAGTATAACATTACTCTGTTTCTTAGCGAAGTCTGATCAGTACTATATCCTTGGTAGTCACCGCAAGGAATGCAGTGGCACCACGACCTTCGGACTGATAGTGGCAGTTTTATCTTTAGCCTTGGTAAAAGCACTATCGACGGTTATACCTTGAAATTTGTATAATTGTGAAGAATTTGAAATGTTGTGTAACTCGCGTTAAACCTTCTATATATAATGACTTTGTTTACAGTTCAATAATAAGACATAGTGAACAAAAACAGATTGTATGTAATTGAAAAAAGGGGGCAGTTCAGACGAGGAGAACAGAAATACTGCTGCCTGTTGTTTTCACTAAACCCTTAAATAACAAAAATATAAGAAGTTAAAAAGCACGTATGTTTAAATTAAAGTATGTGTTATAAACTAAAAACCGGAAATTATTAAATTCATAATATTAATAAGATGTTTGCCCAAATAGATGTTTATATAAAGCACACCTGAGGTCGAATGTCCTCTGTCTTTAAGTTCAGGCGGTATATAATTGTAATAAACATGAATTGTATAAGTAAAAGGCAGAGTTATTAAATTTTTATTTCTTTTATCAAAAACGGACGGAGCACAATTTTCAATTGTTTTCTGAAAACATTTTTGAAAGGATAGATGATTTTAAATTTTAAATGAGCGGAGTTATATAGCTACATGGCTACGATATCTGAAGGTATTGTCCATTGTTAACCCCGGATCTTTAACCTGCGTGAAAACAGGAATTCCCGCGACCACAATATTTATATGAGCCCTAATTGCCTCTGCCTCTATCCCTACCGAAAGGGTAAGAGTGGACTCCTGAGGGACTCTTCTAGCAACAAACAATGGAGACGAATTTGCATCAGGCAAACGAACAATTTGAGATTGAACATACATTATTTAAAATGTGTCGGGGGTTCCATTGTTGGAAAAATCTGAAAAAGTTTCTCCAAATTTTTGTTTAACGACCTCTCATTGCTGATATGTGTGACTCTATTCTTTGTAGCTATAACAGTATTAAATTTCTAATTTAATGGATGATTAGAATAATGGCTGATGAATCTTTGTTTGACAATCTCATACCAAACCTTCCGTTCTAACTTCCATTCATTTCTAAGAATGTTGACGTTTGTTTTTTCGACGTCTGAAGACACGGTTAACGTTGCCCTGCGACTCAATCAACTGTCACTTACAATTTATTGGTGAATTGGGGTCATGTTAGATTGGTACCAAAAACCATCGCCTAGCAGATTCACCAACTATCACTAAATCACAAATAACATTTCAGATTGCGACGTGACGATAAGACCCTTATATCGTTTCTTTCCTTTTCTTTTTTCTTTTTGCCAGTGAAAAGAGGGGGCTGAGGCAGGGTTCGTCTTTTCGTTTTATACTCGACGGCGGTTATCCAATTTTATTAGTTTGTCGGAAATTGTTACTCAAACACATAAATAATAAAACGAGTTTGTTTTATCCCTTAAAAGCCCGTCGTCGTCTACTCGACGTGTTTTATACTTGACTGAAATTGGGGGGTCTTAGGGAGAAAATCGGCTCGTAGCTCCGATGGGAAGATGCGTCTATCCGCTTCGACGGCGGCGTACGTGCCATGCCTTTCCTGGATGATATGTAGGCGGAGCAATCGCCGTCAGCACAGCACACCTCGACGAAACCGCCATCAAAAGAAAAAAAGATTTTAAAACGCTCCTAATTCCACTGTCTGCCTGTCGGTAGTCTGTTTTACGCTCTCAGGGATAAGTAGCGGTCGTATAATAGATAAGTTGTTATTTTGACGCGCGTACCAGGCGATGGTATGGTGCGAGGAGAGCGCATTTTATGTCTTCTCGAATATAGTGCCCGGAGTGAGTCGTTCCGCGGCGTTATTGAGGCGGTCGTCTGTTAAAGCAAAGGTCCGCACCAAAAAATTCAATCGGGATGTGTCACAGCATCCAACGACCGACACACAAAATGAAGTACGTGGTACGTACTTGAATGTACAATGGCGTGATATTAAATTTAAGTTTCGGTAGTAAATTTTTGGACGTAAAACTGCCAGGCCACCTATTTGAGCATGCATTAGAGCGCTCTGAAGGTACGAAAGGGATTTCCTAAACCATGTATCTAACTGGTAAATTCTTACAAACAGGATGGGTACCGTGATAGTGTATATGATAATGTATTGCTACGAAACTAGTAGACAATATTTCTTAATTTAATTATATATCTCAAAATTTAAATACATGTTTAATTCAATTAAATACCAGGCAAAGTCATCTGTGATACCCTTTAACAAATTCACTTATAAATCAGACCTCAATTTGCATGTGGCTCTGACTGTAAATTTCCCCCTTTTGATTGATTTTGCCCTCCTACTAACGAAAAGGATGATTCTGCCCCCTATAAATACTTTAAATACTCATTCATATTTGTTGAAATTGTACTGTGATTATTCTGTTATGTGATGCATTTCTACCTTTTCATCAAATAAAAATCAATTTCTTGAGAATTATAAATTTTATTCGAACCAGTGCAACGTTAATGAAAATGTTACAAAATGTTTTAACATATGATCTCAGGCGAGTAGGTTCATATACTATATAAAACAAATTATAACAAATATTTCATTTATCTTTATTCAAGATAAAATCCAATTCTTATCCTTGGATCCCGACTTGATGGACGAATATGTGGATTTGATGTAAATTTTACTGTAATTAATGGTCCTTATAATTAAAACTTACTATAAAATGTTCGTTGTATTTATGTTAGTTAAATGTGAGATTAGAATTATAGCTAGTGGGCGCTCTTATGAAGTTTGAATGAAATGGGTTGGGGTTCCTTGTTTTATCTATTCTGATATGGCTCATTTTATTCATTTTTCTTTTTTATGTTTGCTTGAGGTGATTTTTAAATATTTTATTGCCAATATCCGCGGGGTATTTTGAATTTTGACATAACAAATTTTGGGATATATTTGTCAATTTTAAACGTTAATTTTCGGATCTAGAGATTTAATAATTGAGATAGAGTAATTGAACGTATCTTTTAAGGAATTTCCTTACCTGGGAATTCTTATAGTTTTCTGTTAATAAATAACACTTCTTTATTGGTAAAATTACTCCTTTATTTAGTAAATCTACTTAACAAGTCACGCATATGACAATAATATACACATAGATAATTATTGCCATGATAACAATTGTTTTAATAAAACATTTAAATCAGGAGTAACATTCCCCCGACGATCTGAGATTAACTGAAGAAAATAACTGTAAAGGTATATGAGGTATTACATAAATTTGCTCTAATTTGATCTTTAGGTTTCTAATATCATTAGATACAGGAAATTCCATTTAGAAAAAAATGTAATTTTGTTATGTATCTTTCTTCTCGAGCACCTGTATGAGGTGGTCCAACCGGTAGATGAAGTTAAACATTTGTATAGTGTTCAAGTATCATGAAATTGATATATCTTGGTGCTTATTATGATACGTCAAAAGAATCATGGTATAATGAAAGTTATAAACTGAAGGAAATCTTCAAAATATTGAAGGCAATTACTTTACAAATCGTAGCTATTAATCTTTTTTAATACCTTATACAGAGATTTTCCTTCTCCATTATAGCGTAATCTAACAGTTAATATTCCACGCGTTTGGAAAAGTGCGGCAAAGTATCGGAAGTCAAGGATATTGGATAACTTTGAATAGTAAAGTTAGAGACAGTCGTCAGTTTTATTGTGCACAACACCCATTACCGATAAAATATTGAGACTTCTATCTATAATAAGCTACGTCGTTGGCGCCCGTATTTCTACCTATCTGGCATATTTCATTTTTATCTTTCGTACCTATCACTTTTTGGAGCGAAGGAGAATATTGTGTGATGGAAATAAAATACTCGGATATCGCACTCGTAAAGACTAGAGTACTACATTAACTCCCACTAGGATTATGTATAAGCGTACTCTATATAAATGTTAGATGTAATAGCATGGAACAGGAAATATCTTCCATTTAGATAAGGTAATGGCATTATCGAGTACTTTTCATTCACTTTTGGGTAGTAAAATATTACGATGAAAGGGAAGTATGTAATAGAATGAAATATCTTTTAATAGATATAAAATATGAAAGTTTTAATAATTCAAAACACTTATTTTTCGAAGCAGGTAATATACTTTTCTTAAATAAATTATTAAGTCACAGAGGTCTCGCTCTTCCACTGCTTTGAGGCAAAAGCGTAATAACTACAAAATTGACATTTCGAGTAACTGCCAGTTGAGAATCATTTTCTGTAAAGTTTTTCTTTTTTGTCTAGGAAATATAAATTTGTGAGATTAAATCTTTATCAAGAAGGCTTATAAATCACATATTCCCTGTCAAAAACAAGTAATCCTCACTTGAATTAGTTCTCTCTTAAGTTATTTCTATGCAACTTAAGACTAGCTTTGGGCTTATTTGCAATATCGCATAGTTATTGTCAGCAAGTGTAATAGTGTTGTGGGTTTCATTCTGTGTTTTGGCGAGATTGTGTAAATTGTGTACATATTGGATTGCCTTCTGTCAGAAATTTAAGTGAGCATGGTGTTGTGAAAATTGTCACTTTGATTGAAGAAGGGTATAGCCAATGTGAGGTTGCACGGAAACTTGCTATTCATCATACGACTATTCATTAACGTCTTTAGAGGTATATGGCAACAGATTCACATACTACGAGACTAGAGTAAGGCATAATCATGGCCCATAAATTAAATGTTGGACCGTTTTATATACCTACAAGCATTAAGCAATCGTTTCTTCAGTGGAAACGAGATAAAACATCGACTTCAAGATATTCGAAATGTTACGATTCTAAGAAAACGTAACCTGAATTGAATGGAAGACACCCCGCAAGGATCTCTTCCTTAACCATACCCCACAAGCGAGCTAGGCTTTAGTTTGCACGAAAACATGTGGATTGGGATTTGGATGACTGGAAGAAAGTCTTGTTTACTTATGAAGTCAGAATAGGCTTAAAATCTGGCGATGGATACACTTTTATCTGGAGAAAACCAAGAGAGAGATCCACACAAGCATGTATGGTTTCACAAAAATCATTTCGTGAGGGTTCAATAATGGTTTCTTTAGAGGAAGAGCATGAAATGCTCCGAAGTACATTCTCGAAGAACTTGTCTCATCTTTTGCACCTTAGATAGACGACAATTTGTTGCTGGCGGACGATAATGCCAGACCGCACCGAACTCAGATCGTGAACAAATACTTGAACGAGGTTGGCATTCAGCGTTTAGAGTGACCAGTTCGTAGTTCCGACTTGAATGTGATAGAATTCGTTTGGGATCAGCTTAAACGACGGATTAGACGTCGAAATTCGGTCCCTGAAAACTAGGATGAGCTGAGAAATGTGGCTCTTGATGAATATGGGATAATATCTCGCAACATTTATAATTTTTTTAGATAGCATTCAAAGACGTTTGAGGAAAATTATTCGAGCTAGAGACGGCAATACATCGAATTGGAACCGTTAAAAGTTTTTCTTTGTTTTAAATTTTTTTCATTCCTATGTTTTCAGTGAAAATTTGAATAAAATATTGATTATCTTTTTTCATAAGAAAATTCGAAATTATTAGAAAATAATTTTTTGTGTTTTTATTTCAATAAATTAGATAACTACGGTATTCGTGGCACTGCTCCTGAATTTTCCGGGTCAGACTTAAGGAACGAACAGCAGAGGATGAGCTTATTCGGTTAGGGCAGTTGCACGGTTTTGTGTTGGAGTCTGCGGATGTGACTGTGGGTGTTCCTCAAGGTTCTGTTTTGGGTCCCTTTCTTTTCTTGGTTTATGTAAATGATTTGATAGATTTTTTAAAATCGGGTACTTTGGTGCAGTATAACGATGACACATCAATAGTCACTAGTGCGTCTTGTGTTTCTGATTTATCGATTGCTGCTGCTACCATTGCGAATCAAATGCACGAATGAAAAAGTCCTAAATATTTTATCGTCCTGTTTATAAACTTCTCTTAAAATGCTATTATGTAGGAGCGTGCACGTGTATATACGTATATTAATTTATAATTACTCACGATTGTGTTGGTTCGTAGAGTTTAGCAATTATTTCGCAAACATCCGAAGCACAACAAACGCTCCAGGGTAAAATTAGACCCGCGCTGTTCCGGGAGTCGATTCAGACATCCAGATAACGTTAATCGATAATTTCTCTATTAGCTTTCGTGTGTTGTCTACTGATGTTGTTATTGCCCTGCCGCTACTAGTGCCACCGGCGCCGGCTTCGGTCGGTTCGTCTCCTACTTTGCGAAAAACTTCGTCGCGCAATAGTTAGCGAAGTTGGCGGTATCAGAACTTCGCCGGAATAAAGTTAGTGATGCTATGCGACGACGGTCAAAAGGAGCGGTAGACGACGAGTTGTGAGAATCGGGACGAGGGAACACTATACCCATCACGTATGAAATTATATCCCCTGAATGAGTTATATAGTGAGCACCTATTTTTTTTTTTTATTAAAAACCTTTATAAACATTCTGAAAGAGAAAACTTCTTTTGTGGGGAAAACCGAGTGACTGAAGTACCAAAAGTTGTTCAATTACCGAAGTTTTATGAGTTCGTCTATGTATTATATACTTACAAGATTAAATTTGTAAAACGTAAGGGTTATTACAAGCACATATAGAAATTCGCTGCATAAAAGCCGTTTTTACATTCTTAACTTGAAAGTTTTATTCCACAGAATTTGTATGGATCCCGAGGTATTGCGAACGTTAAGTAATAAGACATACAGTACGTTCAGATATTACAACCAGTAAATGTGGTTCAAAATATTGACGTGATCTATGTTTACTTTAGTTTTTTTATGTATGTATGTATGTTGTTGCTGGGCCAAGGTTTGGGTTGTGGAATACACCTTGACACTTCTAGGCGTATTTGACGTATTGTACCATCCTCACTGAAATTTTGCCTAACCCGAAGGTGCAGGTAGGGACTGTTCACTTGCCAAACAACGTATTGGTACATGACCTACATGCTTCACTTCATATCCGAGAAGAAGGCATGTTTGATTTTTATCCACAATTAAAAATCACCGCCTGCAATCGAACCAGCGTCCACGGGGTGAAAGGCGAGCATGCAAACCGTTTAGCTACCGAGACGGTTCTTTTTTATGTAGATATACGTATAATATGTACAATCAACTAAAAAAACAATAACATACAGCTCATGTAAATTTTAAATTTTACTACTTATACATGTACTTAAATTATAATATAATGAAACTACCTTGTCTTACGGCATCTTCCACATTTTGCTTAAAGTGAACCCAAACAAAATGGCCTTCTTTCTCAGTATAACGTAAAATTCGTCAGCCATATTCGACTGTAAATTATACATATTTATCAACGTCTTGTAATAAGATATATATAAAGTGAACACAATTTGTAATATGACTACTAAGCTACTAACTTAATTATACTCACCAATAGAATTTCGCACTTATAAACGGACACACAATGATTTCAGAAGACACCCTCATAATAACCAGAAATCCACAGCCATCCGGAAATATGGGTGTTATCCAGCAACCAATCACCATAAACAACGCAAGGTCACGTGCTACATTATTTTCAGCATCCAAATATCAAATTATTACGCTAAAAATCGGTTATGTTTTCAAACAAGAAATTGCTTTCTTAGCGTAAGAAATATCCCGAGAAAAAAGTTTACTCCTGTCAAGAGTAACTGCTGCATTGGCCCTTAGTATGTATTCTACAAACAAGAAAAAAATACTTCCAATAAAGAAATAGACCCAAAAAGGTCTATTTCTTTGCAATTAGAAAACACTTTTCTCTGTGTATCTATGTTTGCGTGTTGTTGTAATACCCTGTATATGAATAGGTATAGTTGTTTTGAATAAACAAAATGGAATTTGGATCGAATTTCAAAGTCAAATTCCATTCCCTAAACTTGAACACCACAACAGAGATTGTCCTTGAGTAATGCTCTATGGAGTCTACAAACTCATGAAGTTTTAATATTTATTAATTATTGATTAATCATTGATATAATATCTTACAATTTATTGAATAAAATCAAACTGCTGCTTTGAGCAAGAAAATTTATTCTACTATATTGTCTTTACTTTTATACATTTATTAAAGTAAGTAAGTAAACAATAATATAGTATAAGCCTTTTATAATTGAAAATTATTATCATACAATTTTTAACATTAAAATAAAAATTAATGATTCAATCAAAGTGAATACTATTATTATTGATTTGTTAAAACGAAAACACCCAAAATAATCTTCAACAACAAATTCATTGTTTGAACTGCATTAACTGATTTCATTGAAGAAATTGTTAGCCGAAACGAGCATTTGAAGTAGTATGCTGATACGTTTTATAGCTCAATCATTACTTTAATTTTTTTTTGCAGAAAATGAAATTTAAAAAGTTTTATGAACAAACGGATATTGCTTTTATATCATGCACGTAGCAGTACCTATATGTATTCTCCAAGTAACATTCGGAATCGATAGCATCCGACAACAGTGCGTTCTCTCAAAAATTGATATACTTTGGATAGAATATATGGATGTCACAGGCAGATTTTCTAAGCAAATACAATTTAAATCTGCTGCGGAAGAAACAACGGTCGCGAGAAAAGAAAATATGAACATATGCCGGAGGGAGAGAAAAATTTAGATTTTTTTCTCTTTGCCTTCCTTCCCTTAAAATAGGGAGTTTCCACCGACGAACGGAGAAAATATTTTTCTGCAGAAGTAGAAGAAGAGGAACATAAATCAATACCTAAAAATACATTTGCACAATAACGGCCGTAAACGCTTTCGTTGTTCTTTCACCATGGAGGAAGTAGTATTAGTCGACAATAACAAAGATAAATGTTTTCATTTCGTAAAGTTGGTGTATTATTCTTCTTCCGCTAGGTTCTTATGCGGGCGCTTGCGGACTAGATATGTCAACATTAGGGGAGAACGCGTCAACGGTTTAACGATAGGTGGTCGAGTGGGAACTATTTTTCATTTCACACACCTAGGTGGTATATATACATATAAGTAAGAATAGAAAGTTAAGTAGGGCTTGGGTTTGAATACTGAAGTTGTAGAGACCATCTGAGTTTTGATAATAATAATTGAGCACTATCAAGAAGAGGACATGAAAGGTGCTAAAAATATGTACATAATGTTTTAAATAGCAACCCATTGTGTATATTATGTAAAGCTGTTACAAATAGTTTTGTAAAAGTAGTATTATTGCTCTTTAGCCAATAAGGCCCAAAAAGTATCAATAAGCCTTGCCTGTAGAACATTTATGTGGAAGATTGTCTGTGCTAGGAGCATATGGTACTCTTTGAGTTTCTAATCAATCTAGGGTTATTTTAGCATAACGAGCCGATACAAGGTCAGGTCAAAACATGTAAGTATCATTAACTTACTCATTTATACTCATTTATCATACAATTGTAAAGGTATACGTTTGTTTGTCTATAATGTTTGTAATTTATTCGTCGTTTATAATTCTTTTAACGTGTATAAAAAAAAAAATTGTTATTGTTAGTTTTATGTGTTTTGACCCTTTGTGCGATAACGTATACAATCAGTTCTGATGAAGGCTTAAATAATGAATAAAGAAGCCGAAACGTAAAAAATTTAAATCTTTTATTTTAATAACCAGCCACATTCCAAATAAATAAATTTCGCCTACAATATACCACTTCTGGCTAAATAAAATTTCTCCCTATTATATTATCATTAACGTGATGCACATTAATAAAGTTTATTAGTTTTGTCAGGCAGTTGTGGATATGTAATTCAGCGTCCAGCTTGGTTTCCTACAGGGCATACGTAAAGTTTAGATATTCCCGATTCAGGTATGGCACACCTGTGTACTTGAGCTCCAGTTAACTTCCGTCTACGGCTTATTTTTGGAAGGTTGATCTACGGTCCTCCTTGTTCACATTTTAAAATTGTACGATATATAGTGGTTTTTAAAATGTTTTCTTCACTATAAATGTCAACTATATCTCGTTTGGGCAGCTCTACAATCAGGTTGTAAATGGACTTACGAATATTTAGTTTCTACGACATTACTGCACTGACAGATACTAATGCGAAATGTTAAATAAATTAACAAGACACCGATCAACAACTTTTTTCATCGCTGTCTAAATCTATTAGTTTTATTGTATTACAGAAAGCATTAATATTTTTCCCAAAACTTATGTAACAGGTATTATGGGCTCCGGCATTGTGGTATTTTTTTTAGAAAGCTAGGAATAACATAGGATTTGAATTCATCCGGTCAGTATTATTGAAAATAACGAATTTGTTATTTGATTCAAAATAAACATATTTCTTTTTGTTACTGCTACAGATTTTTTTTTTATATTGAGATTATAGCTAATTCCTAAGTCAATGCAGTTAGTGTTGTTCATGTAATACCTAGCATAATTTCAACTAACGTTAATTATTTTTAACTAAAAACAAA
This sequence comes from Cetonia aurata, assembly GCA_949128085.1. Classification (NCBI taxonomy): domain Eukaryota; kingdom Metazoa; phylum Arthropoda; class Insecta; order Coleoptera; family Scarabaeidae; genus Cetonia; species Cetonia aurata. Next base: position 9,721,112 of record OX421882.1, on the reverse strand, counting down.
GTTCTCTTAACATTTGACTCAACAAAATATTTACAACAGTTTACAACATATTACTTTGAGTGAAGATTATTACACGAAAGGAATTATGTTTTTGACTAAGCAGTAGACCGCTGAAGGCCTATTTTTTTAATTCGATGCATATTTCCTCGATTTAAATTTTTTTTCTCTCTGTCTGGCTAAAAAAAACTGAAGGGGCACTAGACCCGTAGATTGCACTAAGTTTGTATTGTTTTCAAGGCACGCCATGTAAAAGATTATTATTTAAATGTTCAACACCTTAATTTATGCGAGGCAAGACTCCCATATTGTTCAAGAAGTAATTGCACGCAGATTAAAAACTAATTCGAAAAGTTGGACACGCATCCATCACCTATCTGGTTTGGAGATCTGCTTTTAAAGCTTTGGTTCCGCATGAACACTTTTTAAGGTAATTGCCGTTCCGATAAGGGAGATTAGCGAGCAAATAATGGGTCCCGTCAGAGCCTGAACGAAACGAGCCTCCCTTTTCAATAATTTTAATTAGAAACAAGTAAACTACACGGGGAGGTATCTCGGCTGCGTCCGGCGTTTGTTTTTAACGCTGCCTGTTTTATTTACACTGCCGGCTTTGTGCTTCGCGCACACAGCGACCTTAATTATGGCGGAGCAGGTAGATGGCGCTTAGAAATTATAATTAGCTGAGTGTATCCTGAAACGTTCTCTCTCGACAAATTCTCTTCGTAGCTGAGTGTCGCTTGCCATCGTTTTCGTTTAAGAACGTTCCTTATTTAATATTTATAACACTCTGTATGATGCAGGAATAAGTGTAGGTACAGTAGATGGTCTTATTAAAATAGGTTAAGCCATTTAAGATATGAGCAATGAAAGGAAAAGGTATTTAGAAAAATGTGTCATTTATAAATTTTTTACATAATATAACATCTACTGGCTCTGTAATATAAGCAATATTGCAATATACAATTGACTGATTTGTTTCTTTAATATTTTTAAAATGAAACGTTCATTTTTTTCATCTTAATCTTTAATATCAGACAAATGTCCGCCTCTAGAAGCAACACAAACCTAACCCTTATTAATTACATTTTCCATCACCTTTTGGTAGGTTTAGGCAGAAATATTTCGAATCATTGTTCTTCAGCTGTTCTATAGTGTTTGATTGTTGGCATAAATACTATTATTTAGAAGTCACACATAGATAAAAGTCTGGAGCCGTTAAATCGGATGACCTTTAGGGGCCAGATGACGAGAGATTCATTCATTGTTTCCCTAGCCGTATGATAAGTTACTCTGTCGTGCTGGAACCACGTGTTTTGAAGGTAAAATTGTTGCAGTTTTCAAATAAACTGAGTTATATTTATTATTTGATGTAATTAAATATTTAAAGAACTCACTCTCATTCCACTTAACAGAATCAATTTTTTTTTTCAAACGCATCTCACTTTAAAAAAGACGTCAGATCGTCAAAATTTTATATGAAGACGTTTTTTCATATAAAAATACCGTCCAAATTTCCGATTCTTTCCGTGGCTTTTCTGAAAATTTACTTCCATACAAATCTTGTCCTGGCAATTACGAACACAAAAAAGAATCAGCCAAATTGGTCGAACCATTCTCAAGTGATGCTCCGTCACATATGTGGCAATTGATTTTTATTTATATAGATTTATAATTGTCTTTACTGACAGTCTGTTCTTTTCATAGATAAGCTTTGGTCTTGAATTGGAATAAAAATTCTTCGGCTAGCCTGGTATTCTGCTGAAAACTTCTTGTCCGTTGGATTCGGCCGTTTCGCGATGTCTGGATTAGCCTGGATTTCTTACAAATGTTATCGTTTTATTGTTGATGTAATACTACAACATTGCAAAAAAATCAAGTTGAAGAAATTATTCCTTCTGGGTGTAACACTTCTAATATAACCGAGTATATATTGAATATTTTACTTACATACTATGTATTATAAATATATCAGCTGCAAGGGAAGCAAGACATACGGCACGCGATATTAAAAGTTCGAGGAAACGATGAGGTGACAGGTATTAAAAAAGTGAAGAGATATAGTGACCTAGATAACGATAAATTTCTGAAAGGCGGAAAAATAAACTCGTTTTTATCGCTTGTTGCATTTATCGCATAATCTATTTAAGAATAAGAATTACGTAGCTTAATTAATGACCTTGAATAAAAATTAGGAAATACTTAAGTTATACTTTTAGTCATCCTTCTAACATAACAGAGAAAAGTGGAAGCCAAATTTTTAAATTTTTATTTTATAGATTCTTGGCTTTGTATAAATTAAGATTGATTATACTAGATGCACATTTCAATAGCACAGCTGTCATCGTTAGCAGTAAAACTGAATTAAATAGCTACATTAGAATTATTTTAACTTATACCTATAATTGACATGGGTCAGTCATCATGGTCAAGTTTAACTATTCAATATTCCAAAAATCTGTATCATCTTCCTTTTCTTCTTGCTTTACTTAAAAGACAATAAAGACTAAAAAAAAAAGGACCATTGCTTACTTTATGATTCTCTTTAAGAAACAAGTCTTGCTGTAAATCCTCCTTATTGCGAATTTTGATTGGTCTTTTGGCTTGCCCAATATAGCGGGTGCTTCTGGGAGGTGGGTCGCGCCTATAATTTCTATATTTTTCGATATTTTGATTCGGAATAACATTTTGAGTACAACTGCACCAAATTTGATATTTTTTGACGTAAAAAGAATTATTTTTTTTTTAATCTTTTTTTTTCATCGAGTTCTTAAAATGCTCAGGTGTTACTGCATAAACATGACAGGAACAAAATTTTTGCTGTATGCACAGTTTTCTACGCGCATTTGTACGTCTAAAATTTAATTTTTATGATTTAATCTAATTTTTTTCGATTGGGAACAGGATGGCTCACTAGATCATCACGAAAGAGCATTGGAGAATCTTCATTTTGATACCCTACATTAATATGCCGACCGAATGTTTATTAAGTATTTTATACTTCCATTAAATGTAAATTTTCTTGGGCGCAGTACGTTCTGTTTTTCCTATTAAACATGCCTGCATTCGTAAATCGACTCTTGTCTGTATAAAGAATTGTGAATGGAATCTGTTATTGTCAAAATACTTTTGCAAAAACCAATTGCAGTATTCAAGTCTTCTCGCATGGTCGTCTTGGTAAAGATGCATCTGATATTTGTATGAATGATATCTATGTTTATGCAAAATCCTCCATACCGATGAATTACTAATTTGGCATTCTAGAGCAATTTCTCTGACTGATGCTGTTACATTCGCACTTGTCACTTGTCACTATTTGTATAGTGTCAACAAAAATTGTTTTTAGTGGCTATATCGACTTAAGTACATACCTACATATGATATCATTACGTATTGCATTATTTTGCGGTTTCATAAAAAATACTTAATAAACATTTGATCGGCATATTAATGTGAGCCAGCCTGTTCCCATTTGAAAAAATTAAGCTCAATCATAAAAACCAAATTTTGGACGTACAAATGCGCGTAAAATATTGTGTATACAGTAAAAACGAAAAACTTTGTTCTTATCATATTTATGCAGTAACACCTGAGTATTTTAACAACTTCAAAGCACTTTGGATAAAAAGAAAAAAAAAAATCTTTTTATGTCAAGAAATATCAAATTTGGTACAGTTATACTCAAAATGTTATCGCGAATCAAAATATCGAAAAATATACAGGTAGTCCCATTTAAAAATCGAAAATCAAAGACATTTCCGGTAAAACCGAAAGTGACAAAAATTTATTTACTATGTCAAAAAGTATAAATTTATGCTTCATACTTAATACCCAAATTTCGTTTCTCTATCTCAAATACTTCAGAAATTATAGGGGTCAGCCACCTTCCAGAAACACCCATATAATTGATTACAATTTTTACCTAAAAATCTCTAAATAAATGATATTTCGAAGTCACCACTTTAATACCTTTGTTTGATTTCATATAAAAATAGTTTTTTTTTGTAGTACTTTTCTTTTAATTTACGGATTTGAGATGACAGACCAATAGAAGTGAATATGATATAGATGTTACTCCATTTATTGACAGTTTTAGTTTACTGTATTATCGCACGATCCCTTTTGAAACAGAAAGAATAACAAGAAATTCTTCTATGAAGTTTATATGCACTCGCGTTAATGCAGACTTTACTGGCAGCACATTCAAGCTGGCAACAGTAGAAGTAAAAATAGACATGCATGCATACATGTACATAAATATGACGTTCAGCGAACCGAACCGTATTTCAACCTTATTTCCATATACGCCTTTTCCACGTCGGAGGAAAATAAAAATAAGCGAATGTGAAAAACAACAAGAAAAGAAAGAAAACAAACGAAGTGAGTATTTTCCAGGAAAGTGACGTTTAGTATTCGAATCAATAAATCAATGACGTGGAAGTAGGCGACGCTATCTTCAATTGAATCCAAATATGAAAATTGTCAGAGAAAATCGTCTAATGTTATCATGGTCTGTATAGATTAGATTAGATCTATCTTATGCTTGTGTTTTCCGAAAGGAAAAATCAAGATAGGCAAAATACTTATTCCAGAAGCTTTAGCACTTGGTTCAGAAGTTGTTTGCAAAAAGAAAATGGAGAATGGAAACTCATTTTGGTACCCAAAGTACCTACTATATTTGCAATCGTGGCAATTATTGTTAAAAGAGTCTGGGGTTGTTAAAATACTTAAAATTACTGAGATGATGAGAATTAATACCATTGATTTCCAAAATAATGACGCCAGAAGCAATGATAATCCATCTTGAAGCAAACACTATAAATTGGAACGTCGGTTACCGCCAAAAGCGTCTGGTATTGTCAAAACATTCATAGTGAATGAGGTTTATGACCATAAAGTTTTAAGGCGAAGGTGTCAAACTTGAAGACACATGAGTAACAATGTAGTAATGACACAATGAAAAGTTTAAAAACAACAAACTCATCCAAGAGAAGACGTTGTTCGTAAGGTTAGGAATACCGAACTGAACAATCAACAAGTGGGAGGATGTGCTGAAATGGCGATCACAGTGACGGCAACCACTGAACGCAAAACCCAAAAGATAGAACAAGTAGTAAAACTGTCAAAGAAGAAAAGGCTGGAGCCATCAGACCGCAATCCAGGAAGGCAACAAGGAGAGAACAATCTGGGTCACCTCTTATCTAGGTACATTAAATAGCTGTGGATATTGCTAAAAATCTGAATATCTGTTCTGAAATTAAGCGAACAAGGATCTTTATTGATACAATACATATCGAGGAACATTCTTTGATCCAAGGGACGTACCTAGTACAATACCTTCATAATGTTGTGCACCAATCCGGCATGTCTGTCACTTGATATTTCTTGCAATGCCGCATCCTTACCTCCCCCACTATCAGCAAAATAAATGGAGAGGAAGGCAGTCTATGAGGCATTTTATTGCTGCTGTATGAGAAGTCGTCATTGCTCCTGTTATTCCTAAACACACAAGCCTCTGTATCTTGCTAAGCTCAATTATAGCAGTTTCCTGCTGCATCTTTATCCACCATACCAGAGATGCATAAGTAATTTGATAACCAGTCCAATACATCATATTTTATCATGGTTTTCTCTGAAAAAATTTCGCTTTACGATTTTGCATGTCATCCTTATACTCGGTTATCCATCGATTGGCGTGAGTTGACTACCTTTGTTGTTGTATGTGTATCTGCTTCTGTAATTTTTTTTTTGCATTTATAATGGTGCTGATAATAATTTTCATGATATGTATTTGCCACGAAAGTTTGTTCGTGTTAATGGAAAGAAATTTTTTTTATTAAGCAATTGATACTACTTGAATAATGAAATTTCTTGCGTATCTATAGACGAAAACTATCCACACCTTCCCAGCAAATTTAATTTTCATTAACAAATTAGTAATAATATGGTTTTATCACATGTGCTTTGAAGATTTTATCAACAAATTATGTATTGTTGAAATCTATGATGTATAATCTTATTTATAATATTCTTCGCTTAACCTTACTCACTCGCTTGATAAAAAGAATATGAAGTTACTTCGAAAATGTTATATATTACATGCCCTATCTAATTTACCGAAGTAATTTAAGGGAAATTGGCTCTCAGCTTATCGATTTCATTCTTGTTCCTATCTTGAATGTGCATCGGAAACGGTATCAACAGCCCTACTTCGTTATTTCTTCCATTTTCTGATCCTTTGCCTACTTTCATCGTGTTAACGGCAGCTTATTTGTTTCGCCTCGGGGTTCATTCGTTCGATCCCCGTTCGAATGGCATTGATTAACTAATTGCGAAACCGGCCGCCTTTAGAAAATAATATTAGCTCCGTTTGTTTAACATTAAATGGGATGAAATGATCTCTGACGGTATCTCATTGGCTCCTCTCTTATTCTGTTCAAGGTTTTGATGGTATGAGGAGAAAGAAGGTTTGCGATTTCATTTAATTAAATTAATTATTTAATTACATTAGGGAAGAATTGCAAAAGTATTATTAAAAAAAGTATTCTCCAAAGAGCAACTTTATTCGCTATTGGTAGCCATAATAAACGTCCATTATTGTGAGATATATAATTAATACTATGTGTGAGTGTTCATAATTAGATTTTATTCAAGGAGAAAGCCAATGTAAATCTGTCTGTAAAGCAGCACAATCAACAGGGCCACCGATACATCGGCATAATTTCAGATCGTGAAATGACATCCGGAAGGTCGTTGATAAAAATTAGGAACAACAAAGGACCCAAGTTTGAACCTTGCGGAACACCAGACGTTGCGACGTAAGATTCTGAACCATTGTATATATAAAAATTGAAGGTTGTTTTGATTTCAGTGAGCTACTTTTTTTTTAGTATTTTTACATAGGTACTAATAAATAATTAATAAATTGTAAATCCATTTTTTTTATGGGTTGTGCGTTGTGGGATATTACGTTTGATTAAATTTAGATTATCTTTTGTTTGAATTTTATTTTAGATTTTTAAGATGTTGTTCATATATATAATTAATTTTTTTGTAAAAGATCTTTTGTCTTTGACTTTTACAGGTCAACAAAGTTTGCTTTATTTAAATTAAAGTAGTATTAGTAAGTATATATATTAATTGATTCAGGTACGTAAGTGAAAACTCAGCAACAGCCCCCAACAATATTTTCCTGGCTATTCACCTAAGTAAATAGGGTGGGGCAGAAAAACCTATCCGATTTCAAAACGTTATAAAATTAAAACCACTCAACTTGACAAAAATTTTTTTTTATTAACATATCGCAAATTTTATGTCATTTTCAAATTTAAGTTTTGAAAAGCACATCACTTAAATGTCGTCCTTGGGAGCGGATACACTGATTTAGGCGCTCGCGGTAGCTTTCCATGACTTTCACCGTCATTTCCACAGGAATTTCTTCAATTGCCCGAGCAATTTCCCTATAATAAATCTCGTAGTTTGTAGGCAATTGGAAATAAAGCACGCCCATAATTTCTAGATACATTCCAGGAGTTCAGTCATCTATCGCGGCGGATTTGTTATTCGTAATGGTGTTTCTATGGGATTCCATGGGAATATATTCTGCTCTCTCTATTGGCAAGAGAATGGAGGGTCTTACTGTAAAGGTGTGAAAAAATAATTGGTTAGAGTAGTTTGATAGACCTATAAACGGAGTATCTGGTGACATATGATTTTATTCCTTTTTCTTCATTAAATCAGAAAAATAGACTAATAATTTTTAAGGACACATTTGACCCACTGAACGTGAGCTTTTGCACAAACAAAAAGTGGCCATTTAGAACACTGAGTGGATTCTACAATTATCCAAGTCTTAGTCAAATCGATTAGTGAAAGTTTGAACCAATGCATGGTTGCCTTGTGTGTCAAACTATTAGTTGGTGAAACGTTAGGGAATGTTTTAAATGTAAATTGAAATAAAAATGCAACACAACAGAACACGAAATCGCTACTGTGTTTAACACTTTATCCAACACTTATTTCACACTACATTGTCGGAGATATTATAAAATAAGCGCTAACATCTGTTCATTTAATGCCATTTACGTATTACCACATTGTGTATAACTAGCCGTTTCGGTAATTAATGCATCGCGGTTTAGCAATCCCCGCGCCGTTCTACCCGTCTCTTTGTAAGTAAAACACGCCACCCCTACGTATCGTCATATTGTCCCGTTTATAGGACGTCTCGCTCATCACCGCGACAAAATGAACTAACCCTCTCTTATTCCGTGTTACGCGTTTAATATTTAAACGCTTATTCTAAATAGAAGCGTACGTGACGGCGTTTTAAATTGGACGTTAAGGGTTATTGCCGGTATGGAGGGTCGTGCAAAACGTATTCCGTTAGGAGGATATTCGCGAGAATGGTCGCTAACAGGGATTTTAATGCTGCTGCTTGCGTTGAAGATTTTTGTTAGTTTTGAAATAAAATCACTTTAAGGTGTTACCACGCTAAAAGCTACTGCAATAAATTTAAGACGGGTTTAGCGTACCTGCATGAAAAATTTCCAGTAGCTCTATTTTTCAATATATTTTTAGGTGCTTTGCGGTGATTGTTTTCGTTTGCTTTTTCTTTCCCTATTATATGTTAAATGGTAAATATGTGAGGAAGAATGACGGTCTTAAGAATTTTTGAAATAACTAAATCGGAATTTAGGGATTGTTAAAAGAGTTTCAAACTGAAATGGATCTCAATCTCAAATAAAAATGTAGAGGGGATATATGCGAGAAAGATTAATAAACAATAAGCTATATGAAACATTTACAGAACCAAAGTAAATGCTTTTACTAATTGTAAGAAAGTATCCCAAGCGTTACATCGTGATTTTAATGACACATGGCACATATGTGTATATATATCATAAACATATGTTAATGAACAACTGTGGGAGTATTTGGATAACAATAAATTGATTCCTGAACGTCAGTCATGGTTTCGTCCAGGGTATGATTGTATATAACGCATAATATCAATCATTCGTGCTAGAGGTCAGAGTAATATATGTAGTTTTTTCTTTTAGACGTTAGTAAAGCATTTGATAAAACTTTGCTGTTTATACTATGTCATATTGGTTGGTTCATTTATTGCTATGATACAATATTTTCTGTAGGTACGGGCGATTTGAAATTCTTTGTCCACTTTATTAACACGTTAACTGTCATGTGTACCATATGTGTGAATAGCCTGGCAGTTAACGCGCTAAGATTCGTCTCAATTATCTGTTGTTAGAGGAGTTCCCCAGGGGTCAATGCTTGGGCCTCTCCTTTTCATCATTTATTCCAGTCTTCTACGTTAAAGTGTTAAATATTGCAACATTGCAAATGTATGCTGGCCACATGCAGTTGTATTTGTCTTTTGCCAGAAATCATTGGAGAGATGCAAAAAAACTTAATGACTCCATCTTTTCATGAAACTACTTCATTTAAGAAATTTACTTATACAATTTATGTACATTACAATGCTATAATGTCCGAATCTAAAGGAAGGGGGTCTCCGGCATTCAGATGTACTTTATATAATCATCTTTTTGGATAACGATCTTATTGACATTATGAATTTAATAATTTCCAATTTTTAGTTTATCGCATGCACTTTAATTTTTCGCATATATGCAAAGAACTTTCTATTTTTGTTATTTAAGGGTTTAGTGGAAGAAGCAGTATTTCTGTGTTGCTCATCTGAACTGCGCCTTTTTCCAATTACACATAGTCTGTTCATTTCCATTATGCTCTAGAATATATTATCTTATGTACCAGAAAATGAAGTCATTACTATTAAATGTGTTAGCGATATTTCAGTGGTCTAATTTTGGTTTAAGGGCGTGTGAGCTCTCCGAAAGGTGGGTCCCATATCTGCAAAATTCAATATAATCTTTTAAATGTTAAGATATAGAAAAAGAAAGTTCATTTTTAGATTTGTATGATATCAATGGGATTTAAACACAAAAATTATTTCTTGCGAATTTCTGCACCATCTATCAACAATAAAAAAAATATTTCCGACATAACTGTCGTATTTTGATACGTAGAATCCGAATTTGCAATAAAGAGATTAGAGTTTCCATTTTAGATTTCAAACTTGATGCCCATCCCACCCTGTAGGGTGGCGGTGAGGGTTTGCGTTTAATGTTCTTGTATAGATTTTTGAAAATGATTAAAGGCCTGTTTTCTTTCTTTCATATTTTTTGATTTGATGTGTATTCCTCGAGGTGTTTGATAGTCCTGGAATTTTTGAGACACCGATATATACTGCTTGATTTCCAAGTTGAAACCATCTCCTAGAATTGCTGATAGTCGACGATTCGTCCTTGTATGGAATATTTTCTGAGTTACTACTTCTATCGCTGTTGACTTGAAGCTGAAGAATGAATACAATAAGTTGGGTTTATATGTAGCTAACGGTTATGGTTTGGAATGCAGAGATTTTCTGGTGTTGTGTAGAAAATATCCCTTATCATGGTTAATGTTAGTAGGGTGTGCATGGATTTCATTAGATTCTCGGATTTTGCAGTTGTAGTAGTAAAGATTTCGGAGTGGGGTTTACACATAGTTGCATTAGATTTCGTAGCAGGTTTCCTGCACACGCTCATTAAGTGGAGACTCAGTTATGCGCAACCCTGATGCAATGACACTGAACACAAAATTAATATTGTGACCTATTAAAAAATGTAACTTCTTCGATAGAATTGGACTCTTACGAAACCATGTATATAAGAAAAGACTTATTTAATCAAGAACTTGCGGTATTGATTGATTCCCCAATTACTTTCCCAATTACATACTTCTTTGGGTTCTTGCTATTCTAGCAAAATAGCAAAATCCATAAAAAATCAATGCGAAAGTAATACGCGCAGATAATATGATCAACATGGAGAACTCATCGCTAGAATAATCCTGTTTCTACTGTAGTTCATATTATGCCGTACACGTATCAAAAATAATATATAATCCAAAGTTTAATTATACCGCCTATTTACGTATGTAAACCGAATAACGCTAGAGCCACTAACTATTGCACAAATTGCAATGTTGCCCAGTAACAAGGGAATTTATAATTCGATCATCCATCCATATACCTACATATTTTGCATATATGTATGTACAACATACATATATCGGGCGATCTGTACCGCATCTAGAAATAATATTGGTAATCAGCCTACTCCCACATTTTACAGTTTGCGAACACGTAATTCGAAATTAGAATCACGTGCGGTATGAAATTGGTATCCGCCAGCGCTGGAAATTTAATATTTCCAATCACTCTTTTTATTCATTCTTCTGTTGTATGTCTGTCAACATATGTACCTACCAGCAGACGTAGCACCTAATTCCTTTTAGACATACTGTGTGTCCAGATGATGGCAAAAAGCCGAAACCGGTAGGCACAGCGAATTTTTTTAAATAAATATTGATTGGACAGAACATTTGATTTATTATTACCAACTCCAAAACCAATCAAAACTTTCATTAACTTTTAACTATATGTACCTACGTATCTATGCATGTATGTACAGCAACCTAAATATATAATGTCTTCTGCTATGGACGAAAGTGTATACATAATGATAAGTTTTCGCCTGTCGAAACCCCTTTTGTCGCTTTCGTGTATGCAATTAGAAATGCCACCGAACATCGATTAATTCGAGAGTTTCGATCAGTCATCGATTTGACAAGTTTCTATTTTTAGCTTTGATGACATTTCAAATGTTTAGCAGCATGATATCTATATCAAAATAAATGGAGTAACTAACTATAGCCACTTTAGGTGTAGAAACGTCTTTTAGAGAACAAATTAGTTCATTTATTTGCGCAAGTCTCTATTTCCTAATAGTGTGCAATTATTAGAACGCCGGGATAATTACGGAACAACCAAAACTCGCAATTCAGACTCCTGGTAATTCTAGTTTGTAATTGCCCATATCAAGAATTCACAAGCAATGTATACAGCACACTGAAAGCATGATATCTAACTTGGCACAATCCAAGTGCTTTTAGAAAGTTACTTGTCTAAATTAAATTATTTATATACAGGCTATACTTTAAAAAACTGTCAATAAACATAATAATATTGTTTATTAAACCTACCCATTGTGGCAGATATTTAAATTATTTTTCACGCCAACTAAATACAAAATTAGTACCATTAATAATTTAGTAGATCGTTGTGTTGCTTTTTCAGAAAAATTCAAATTGAGACAAAACATAGAAAAGGGAAAAATATATTAAAAAACAATAATTACCCAATCAATTTCATAAATAGAAACTTAAAAAAAAGAAATATAAAACTGGCAGAGAGGGAAAAAAAAATAAAAGTAACGACACCAAAGAAAATAATAAATACATTGCCGTACCTTATATCCAATAATTATCAGAAAATTTACAAAAATTATTGGAACAATATAACATACACCTAGCCCATAAACCAAATAATTCAAATAACTCATTTTTCACAAAAACTAAAGAACAAATAGAATGTAATAAACAAACTAATATAATTTACAAAATAAACTGTAAAGATTGTGAAGGAATTTATATTAGACAAAATAAACAATATATAGAAAAAAGAATGTAGGCACACAAATATAGTATAAGAACAAATACATATAATGTCACTGCATTAACAAAACATGCAATAAGCAAATGACATTATCATTATCATTAAAAAAATACCGTCACACCCAAAAAATAAAGCAAATGAATTCAAACATTAAACGGTAAATTTAATTAAAAGTAAACTTCGTTTTACGAATACACGTTTTATTTTAAGGAATATTGTTCGATCATCTTGAAATATAATACTTTTTTTAAGGTTTTTTGTAATAATAAAATTATTTCAGAGGCAATATTGGATAATATGATGTGCTGGAATGATTGAGAAATATTAAAAAGAAAAAAAAAGCAATTTGTTTCTCATATTTCCTCTAAGCCTTTTTCGAAACAGCGTTTTTACTACTCAAAATATCAGAATTATTTATAAAACCGATTGGAAAAGATAGAATTCTTCGCGTTCAATTAGAAATTAAAATAAGTTGCAATTTACAGCAGCGTGTTATATCTATACATTTTCGAGATAATTTAGAGAACACCTTGTAACGTCTTTAAGCAAAACTCCAATTAAATTCGTAATTCTGGAGGCCATATTTCGTCTCTTATCCATTTCTATACCACTAATCCGCATTATTATTCATTACCTCATGCATACAATAGCAGACGGGGTAGCTTGGGGGTGAGCGGAAACAAACGTATAAATCATTTGCATAGAGTAACAAAGAGACAACAGCGGCCGGCCCGGTTTAAAGGAAAAAAGATTACGGAGATACCTGAAATTGAGGCTGAGTCATCCACGGACGAAATTCAAATTAGGCCCGGAAAAACCGCCGAAACTCCCCTAAACGCCCTTATTATATACATAAAGACATTATAATGGCGATTAAACGATCTTTGCTTGAGGTTTTTGTGTTCTGGGGCGGCGCAAGTTTTTCTTTCTTGTAAGAAAAGAAGAGGAAAACCGGAATTTATTGTACCGGAAGTAATACATATGAGGGATATGTTCACTTGAAAAAACAGCGGCGTTGTATGTATGTTTCACATTTAATATTTATGTGTATCCATTTCGAAAGACGAAGGTATACATTTTTCAGGGTTGAAATAATGCTATAACGAAATACAAACAGAAATGGTAGCGAGAAAATCGTAGCCGTGACAGACGTAGAAATTGGCAAAAAACCAAGATCTTTCTGGCGTATATACGCTGTTAAGACGTCTATTTTTAATGAAAATTGAAGCATGATAAGTATCTGGGCAAATTAGTTAAGAATAGTTTAATTAGGTTAGGGCATATTCTTAAGCTAAAAAAATGTGTATCACAGATCCCCATGTTTTGTCATATTTTGGATTTGTAGGTTCGGGATCGTTTATCGTCAACTTGGACATTTCGTTCGATACCTGAATTTCCTTGTCATAAATCCCTTAGTAGAAAGAACTGTTGCCCTATCCCAACCCGATTCCTTACCCTGAGAACCATCCCATCTTACCACAACCGTAACCAGGAGCTCCACAAGTGTTGCAGACCTTTGGCTTCTATTTCCTTCATAATTTGTTTTTATTTTTTCCTGTTTCTTGCTGTATCTTCTCGTTCTCGCGTCTTCTCCTTCCTATTAATTATTTTTAACAATTCTTTACTCCGGCATTCGAGTAGTATGATCCACTTGGTCCTTTGTGGTCGCACCTTTTGCGTTATTTTTGCTTTCTTGTATTAGTCCACTACGTCTCTGTTTGTACGTCTTCTATTGTTCTTACTCCGCCTAATATTTTCTATACAAATTTTCTTTCCCAAATTTCCAATTTTTGTTCGTCTCACTTTGTTATTATCTAATTTTACTACTGTTACTACTATTTAATCGTTGTTTATACTGACTGTGAACTAACAAACGAATAAGTTCGAATCTTTTCTGGCTTACTAAGTTTCAAATTGAAAAACATATTGAAAAATCCCACTATTGTCCCCCAAGTTATAAAAAACCAATTTCTTCTTTTTGATGAAATCTATAGGAGGAAGAGGCACGTCGAAATAATTTTCCTAACACAAACTACGGCCTATTTCTTTCACGTCCCATATTGAATTTCACATCCCCGAAAGACGCAAACGGCGACGACACCGGCAGCATATTGCCCAACAGTTCTCCAATCTAGTTACACCGAGGGAGCATCCGGATCCACGGGATTCGCGGGAGGATAGAGAAGGGAAACGAAAAAAAAAAGGAACGGGAGCCAGATAGAGCTTTGCCGAAGCGTCGTCATCCTCCCGCTGCCAGCGCTGTTAATGGCGTGATCATTATAAATTACGCCTAAATCCATTTATTAGCATTAGAGAGGAATTTAGATAATGTTGAAGGGGGTAGGAGATGCGTGATTTTTTCCCCGCAATCGCAGCGTTCGACGATAGATAGGAGAATCGTTCGTGCGAAGTACAATAGCGATTTAGAAATAACACAGAAGAACGGCCCGGAGATTTATGCCGGACGAATCAAGCGTTTCGCTAGCAATTTACTGTTATTGTGCGCGCTCCTAGAGCTGCCCCAGCCGCGCCAGACTCGGGAACCGTATAATCGGCCGGTCTATTGATTTCCAACGAATCGAGATAAAGTAATAAAGGGCCGCGTATTTCTTATTGTCCTATTCTAGGAAGTGTATGTTAGTATGTCACTAAACTATGGTACGAATGCGTCATACAAATAACGCTCAAGACTTGATTCTTTTTTCTGCTTTGTATTTTATTCTTATAGCAATTTATTTTATTTATTTATTTATTTATTTATTTATTTATTTATTTATTTATTTATTCACAATAAACAGGCAACAATATAATAAATATATAGCTAGATAATGTAGTACATGTATATTAGTAGCGTTGCTGCTCGCCATCCCTCATCCTCGCCTCGGGAGCTACTATCTCGGGCTAACGGTGTTTAGGGCCCCTAGCAGTTTCTTTCTTCTAATACGGTCGTTTTTTAGGTTTTACTATTAATTATTCTTCCTCAAAATGTGTTCACTTTTAAATTTGGGGTACGGTAATTCTCTTATGTGTTTCGGTATTTTGTTGTACATGTTTAATATTGTCGTAGTTAGTGTTTGACTGTAGTTGTGGTGTTTATATTTTTCAGTTCTCTCTCTCTGCGAGTTTTATAATCATGTATTCCTCTATTCGTTTGTAATCTTATGTTTGTTTTAATTTCCTTGTTTCTAATTTTGTGTAGAAATAATATGTTATTTAGGTTTATTATCCCTTGTATTGTAACGGTCATTTTTATTTGAGCAGCGGTGTATACAGTATTATCATGTGCTTGCAATTTAATTTTTAAATATCTGATTTCATGTTTTTAAAAGTTAATTAATTTCACTTAACGTTTATAAGTTTAAAATAATTTAAGTTTGTTTAGTTGTTTGCGGTTTTGTTTAGTATTTCTTTGGATTATTGTAAATAATAATTTTTTGCGCGAAGATTCAAGGCGGACGTATCCCCATAGAAATTCGTTCTTTTCGGCCCTGGTTATTGTAAAGTGCGGACAGTTTAGTGCAAAGCTTAAAAGATCTAGGTAACGAATTAAAATTAATTATATATTTTCTAGTAAATTCACATTTTTAAATCACATAATAATAAGCTTTTTTTATTTTTGCATATTCTATTATTTTAAACTATATTTTACAATTGTTAATATTAATATGTCACATTTTTTACGAAGAGCACATGGTAATTACTTATTACGATTTTAGGCTTTCTTTTTTTTACTTGTTCCTTTATCTTTGGGGTTTGGTTGCTGATTTTTGCTTCTTGCGATTTAATGAGACCTGGAAATAGTCCTGTATTAAGTATATGAGGAATTTATTGTAATACCCGGAGATTGGTTGGAAACTTTAATCTAAATCCATGTGGAGCTGAACTTCATATTTTCCAAATTTACTGGACCCCGTACATATTATAAGGTGAATAATATCCACCAGGAGTACTTGGGTGAGCCACCACTTTTTATGGACCGTTCCTAAATATATCAATCAAATCGTCAAATCGAGGAACGTGGACGTTTACCGATATACGGGAACGTATAGCTTGCAGCTCGCACACATCTACCGACGTAGGATTGCTCCATATTATTTTATTTCGTCGCATAATACCATCGCAGGACATTTCCATTAGTTTGTCTCATTTGTTATATTTGCCTTGTTATATATTTATTAATCGTTTGTTTGTTTATTTTGTAATTATTAAGACTTTGTTTGTTATTTTGTCACACGGTGCTGTGCATATTTATTACTTTAGCATTTGTAATACTCATCAGTAATTATTAGTTACCTAAAAGAAATTTAATAGTGTTAATTATTTTCAACCTTAATTCAGTCATTTACACATTTTTGTTACCTAGTTCTTCAAACGACACCATTTATGTACTTTTATAGTACATCTTCATTATTATTTAATTTATCATAACTACCTGACGTGCCAATTCGTACCTATATTATTTGCGCATTCTTGTACCTTAAACACCTTAGGTGAATATTTATTTTGGTGAGGGGATGACAGCTGTTATCGCGTCGCCGAGTGAAATCTGAAAGGATAACAAACGTTAGTACCTTTATTAATTAAACAATAATATAGAACCAATTCATTCAAATACTTACCTTTGTATTTTAAGTTTAGTATAACTCATCATCTTTATGTTTATTGATGCACGTCAACTCATCGCATTTGATTGTTAAGTACTAACATATATTTTTAATGGTTTTTCCCTTTATAATCATTTGTAAGTTAAATATCATTTGTTTTGCGTTTCACGCTGTTTATTAAACTATTTTCAATATGTACACATTTACATAATTTATATATTTATTATAAAAGCAACTTTAACATTATTTTCATTAAATTTTATTTTGAAGGAAGTTCTTGTTTTTGTTGTTTGCTGAATCCTGGCTTCCTCGCTGTTGGCCACAGCTGGCGCCCTTTTAAAAAGAATAAAAATTAAGAACCCACGCCCTTGCTCACGGTTCACGAGCGCCCGGACCATCACTTAGATTTTTGCTGGATTATCTGGCAAGTTCTAGTGTTACAGTATGTTTAGTTCTATTGTTTTGTCATAAATATGCAATGTTGGAGTTCTATAGTGTAAATTGTATATTATTTTTAGAACTTTATTTTGTTGTCTTTGTATTTTGGATAGATTTTTTGTTGTTGTGTTTCCCCAAATGTTTATTAGGTAGCTAATGTTTACAGCGAACAGGGCGTGGTATAGTGGTTTTTTGTAGGAAGTCGGTATTATATGTTTAATTTTATTTAAAGCCGCAATCGTTCTTGCATTTTGTTCAATTAGTTTCTGTTTATGTCTACCCCATTTCATGGTATTTTGTAATTGTAATCCTAAATATGTTGTTTCACTCACTTCCTTTAATTTCTGATTGTTTATTTGTATATTTATTTCTTGATTTTCCTTTTTTTTACTATATATATCATATATTCAGTTTTTGTTTCATTTATAGTTAGTAAGTTATTAAAACACCATTCCTCCAAAATTTTGATATCTTCTTTGATTTTTGTTTCCACGGTTTCTGTACAGTGTCCGGCATAAAGTATAAATATTATTTCTGAATGTATGCTTAAAACAGGAAATAAACGAATTTAATCCTTGTTCTTGAGCCTGGCCTGACATAAAACGGTTATAATTAGAGTTGGGATATCTTCCCGCGAGCCAGGGTCGTATTGAGTACGCAGCGCACCCACCAATGTAATGTAATAAACCAAATGAAGCGTAGAGTTATATGTAAGTTCAACAAATTACCGGAATCTGTAGCTGCTTCAGAAACGTCAATCAGAAAAAACCTTTGACCAAAACCCTAGAAGATATATTAAGCAACAGCAAAAAGTTCCATAGAGTTTCTTGGATGCAGTTGGTATTTTATGAATTGTATTTCAACGAGATATGTATATTATTATATTTCTAAACAGCAACAATAATTACTAAAAGATTAATCGGTATAGAGAAGAATATTTAATTTCGTTTACTCTAAAAATACCTAAAGATCTACCTTACACATTCGTAATAGCAAAATTGTTTCACTAAAGAAAAATAGAGGAACATCCAAAGATTACAAATGCCTGTTCCTTAAGTCAAGCTTTTTTATTGTTTTCCTTTGTTGTAAAGACACGTTACAAGAGTTTATCCGTAGATTGTTATGGCTCCTCTTCACAACTGAAATGCCGTAGGTAGCATAAAACAATTTGCATAAAGCTGCAATACCCATTGTTCCTGCTATTCCAAAAACGGGGTAAAACAACTGCACTTAAAGCTATTACGTGTAGTAATGGCATGTTCGTATCGCCTAGCGGGAAAACACTGACATTATAACCGCGGTCGACCAGATGTTCATCTCGAACAACAAACCTCCGGCCGTTCAGGAAACTCCATTCGAACGTCTAAAGAGACTGCCGGAGATGCTATCTTAGGACGACTTCGCTGGAGATAAGGAGACTAATTTACCAAAAATTCTTTTAACGCAAATGTCTGTTATTTAATTGGTCGTCTGTAGTGGTAATAGCGGTCGCGATTCGGTCTGCCGGCGCTCCTTTTGAGAATCATCGCTTGCCAGCGACGAGAGATAAACTAAAGTGAACTCCATTCACCTCCCCGCACGGTAATTAGATTTCGTGGCACGATTGTCGTAGAATTTATTACCTTTTTTCCTTTCGGAGCGTATATTTTTTCTTCTGGTACTCAGCGCCTACGTAAGAGAGCAAGAAAATCATAAAGACGAAGAGAATAGGACAGCATTCTGCAAGTACCAGCCGCTACTCGCAGCCAGATATCGTTTCGCCGCTCTACGTAATTCATATATCAATTGCAGAGGAGAATACGCCTTGACGTGACCGCACAATGAAGCAGTCGGTGGAGCTGAGAATTGGACTGCTCAAATAGTCCATTGTCGTCCGTTCCATTTAATAAATTGGAGATTAGTAATCCGATAATCTCTGGGAAGCATATTATAGTGGTATATGGCTAAGGTAGTTCTATAAAGTTTTATTGGACTGTGTTTTCATTCGGATTATTGCAAAGCTTAATACTCTCATTATCTAGGCATAACTTCGGCTTTAGTGCAAGTTGATTGTTGAAATCATCCTGCCATGCCCTCTTTGTTGTAGTTCTTATACATTTCAAACAGCTTTCGAGATATAACTATCATGTGGTTCGTTCCTCCGTTTAAGTACATTATCGCCACTTAGGTACAGATATTCAAATAAAAAATATACTAATAATTTTAAATTTGTTCTTATTAAATGAACATGATTTTATTAAAATTAATATCTTTTTAGGATTCGCGTATCGAATTTCTGCGCTTAATTATAAATACATCCCACTAACGCGAATCTACATTTTTCCAACAGATTTTAAAAAATATGGAAAATCTGTGAAATCATTGAGGGGTAATCTTACTAAAAAGTAGCAATATCTCACGAATAGCACATAATTTGGCAGCGATATGCAATCGTGTGTATTGTGTTGCTTTGGTGAAATCAGAAAATATTTATAACCTTTCCTTGCGTTTCGTGAATTGTAAATAATTCGCTAATGTGTCATTGGAACTAACAAACGCTAAAATATCTGAACATACTTCGTTATCCCCACCCTAAATTTATATTTACAAGACCTTTTTTCTATTTACTGCCTACCTTTAATCCCGCTAGAATTCTGTAACTTCTGAACACATGAAAATGTAACTACCAGAGAAGTGGTGTTTTTAGCTTAATAAATCCATCAGCACCGAATGATACAACGGAGCATGTTTCCGATACATTTCATAAATTTGTAGATTCTCTTTTGATATAAATGATTTCATAAGCATTTAATTCTTTCGGAGAAGTTATACTTTTTAGTAGTTCATAAAGCTTTAATAATGCTTTGGCCTCTGGATAACCACCTCACTTCAGTATGTGATAACTTCCTACTTCGTCGCACAGAATTTGAAATAATCTGGATTGCAGGAGTTGAAATTTTACAAAATTTATATTTTTTACTGCTTCGCCCATAACATTTCTTAAATTCTATGCAAGGCCTATGCAAAAGAGCAGCGACTTTTAGTACTTGAAGTATACTAGCTGTAACTCGCTTTATTTTTCCTACCATAGATTGAGTCAATCATTAGTGCATACACCAATACATTTTTCCATACTATCTATTCTTTTATGGAGTATTCATTAATACAGTTGAATATATCTTCTTACATCACTAGATTCATCCATTTGTAAAGCAAATGCGCTGCACAGTTCAAATCGTCGAAGTAGTTCTTGCTGTATGTCAATGGAATGTCTTTGATGCTTCATGAAATAGTATTCTTTTGTAGTTGTACAGCATCTATTTTTTGGCTGCTTGTTTATTAATCACACATGTCACTAATTGTAATTCTCACGCGAGGTTTAATAAGAGTGTCTCCAATTGAATGAAGTTTACCTTTAAGGGCAATGAGGTAACTGACACGATAAAATGCACGATAAGGTACATGTTTTGCACTTTCATTTTCAGTTTTAGCTATTGTAGTTAATAGTTTGAAGTTTGGAATTTTGTTAATCAGCAACGCGCTTTGAAATAATTCACATATTTTCCTTTGCAGTCAGAGTGAATGTATCCCTTCCAATTGAAGTAGCAGGAGCTAAAGAACTATTTGCAAAATGTGAAATTTGCATAGCTCTTCCAAATTTTTTAGCGGAACACTTACTGACTTCTCACGGAACACTGGTGTTCCACGGCACAGAGTTTGGGAAACACTGATTTAGATACACTTATAACTCATGACGTGAAATGCTTGACGATGGATTAGAAGAATATGAGTTGCCGTTTGGGATGTTTCCAACATCAATTGGATTGTTCAATTCCTAAGTTTCGGTAGTGGTTCTACTGCAGTCATCAGGGTAGATCAGGGGTAGCCCTGATAACTGTGATTTGCCAATTCCATAGTTGGCTATGGAATTATATATATATCTTTTGTGGTAAATTGGCTTATGCCTTTGTTTCTGTATTATACAGTATACACCTAGTGTATATTGCGATTGTATATTCCTCGGGAGAAGCACACTAAACCCCAACCCATATTCTGGATATACTTGCCTGTAACTAACTTATTCGAATAGGTGCTCTTGTTGGAGAGTGTAAATACTATTTGAAGGCTACAATTGACAAACACTTTTTATGAGTCAATTGTTGTACATTGTTCAAATAACTTGCTCGCCCGGAAGATGCAAATATATTTCTGCAGTGTACTGATTCGAATATTCAAATTCATGTTTTTTATTCTACATTAAAGGTTCGAGCTTCCCCGCGCATATTCATTAATTGTTTCCAAAGGTTACGCTACAAAAGCAATAATCCAGTCGCTGCTCTTTACGAGAACGGATATAATTTTGTATGTAAGTATGATCCAATTACCTTGGGCGATAATGCGGGAACGCTTGTAAATCACTTTCCGCTCATTAAACTGTCGGCCGTATGTTTTAATTATGGCGGCATTACATCATCGTTAAACGCACCGAGAGGGCTTTCCTAAAAAGCTATCTAGACGTAAAAATGCACGGATACAGTACCTTTTATATATTACATCCACACACGTATGTATGGACTACATACATTCGCTTACAGGCGGCCGTAGAGGAATCTAGCGCACATTATACACAATTATAACTGACTCTGATAAAAATATCCTTTCCTCGCATGAACTCGCGCCAACGTCAGTTCAGAGGACAGTTAGATATATACGATCCACATAGATCCGAATTAAACGCGGAAATATGCCCGCTAAGCGAATAAATTCCGCGCGTTTTTTTCTTTCATCTAGAACTTAATCAAGTAGATTTATGCGGTAGAGTCTTACGACTCCGGTCGTCCTTCGGACGTCGACGGGTACAATCCCCGTAAATGGCAATGATTTCCTCATACAAAGAACACATAGTCGCGACGGGCGTTGAGTAATTGATTCTTTATTCAAATCGCGCCCGCGTCGAGTACCTGCTTTCGTTAATTCCGGCGTGAAGAGCGCGTGCTGCGCTTGCTGAAGACGGCAGGGCGTCGGATTAATTCTATGCTAATTCGTCGGCATCGATTGGCGAGGAATGCGTGGATTTTCCGTTTTTTCCGTTACGCGATCGGCTCTCTGCAATTACTTGCGTTTCCGGGATACGTTTTTTTTTTCCGTGTACTTGCACGTTTGCGTGATAAGAATAATCAAGCGGGCGTTTTATGATTATTGGATTGTATACTGCGTGCGTTAGATTTAAAGAAATGTGGTATACTGAGTGCGTTAAAATTAATGCTAAGATACTTTATA
This sequence comes from Cetonia aurata, assembly GCA_949128085.1. NCBI lineage: Eukaryota > Metazoa > Arthropoda > Insecta > Coleoptera > Scarabaeidae > Cetonia > Cetonia aurata. The sequence continues at coordinate 9,698,216 of OX421882.1, read as the reverse complement.
TATAGATATAATTCCGATCTATTTAGTGTTGGTTTCTTTTCTATTGTTACGATCAGGTGTGCGTGGCGTGCGGAAGCAGTGTGTGCTCTACCTGATGCAACTTAGTTGGAAAAGCGGTACACACGAGTATGACGCTTGGAGTCGCTGTAATGATTAATAAAAAAAAGAAAGATCCAAAACGTAACGATAACTTTATTGTAATAATAAAAAAAAAAGAAAAAAAGAAAAACTGGCAACGTGGTTGCTGACTTCTGGTGTTAAGATTAATGTAAAAAGAACAGCACGTGGTTGCTGTATTCTGATATTAGAATTAAGACAAAAGAAGGAATAGCACGTGGTAGCCGAATTCCTGAGATTAATTTAAAAGTGACGCAATTAATCCGTTTCTATATGTGAATAGTAAATGACTGCTAGTGAGAGCAAAGTTACTGGCAATTACAAGTTAAAAGTATAAATAACAACAGTAATGAAATAAAATAAAAGAAAGCGATAGATACGTTTTAAATAGGATTACTTAGCTGTAGCTTGAAGTTGATTTCGAAGCTTTTGTGTATGCTGGAGGGCAGCACGTGGTTTCTGCGTTTCGAGTTAAAAAAAGGTCGTTGCGACGGCAAAATTAACTGAAGAGAACAGAGATTACTTAGCTGTAGCTTGAAACAAGGGAGCTTCGAAGCTGAAGGGACAGCACGTGGTTTCTGTGTTTTCGAGTCAAAAGAGTCCGTCACAACGGAAAATTAACTGAACTGGAACAGAGAGCGCGCGTAGCGTGCAAAGCCCTTATAAAGGCTCGGTAAGCAGGTACAAAAGAAAAGGATGAACCAATAGCAACGTCCAGAGATGCACAAAGGATCATAAAAGACGAAGCGTCTAAGACGTTGGCGCGTAAATGAATGAATTTAAAATAAGCGAGTTTAAATTCCGTGGCGCATAAGTTAAATATTCCCGCGCGAAAAGAAACCGCTAAGTGACGTAACGGTTTTTCTAAAGTCGTAATTGCAATTGCCAGATTAAAAGTAAAGAGAATGAATTTAAAATTGCCTTCAAAATAACGTTTATATCGCTGATGTTGTCTATGATTAAAAAAGCGAAATGAATTATTGAAATCAATGTCATTTTCGATTGAATGCAAAGTGTAACACTATAAATGTCTATATCTAACCTGTTATTACTAAGATATCTGGGAATGGAAATTGTTTGTTTATGTCATCCTCTACGGTGAATTTAATGCTATTGAATTTTGAATTTATTGTTTTAAAAAGTTTCCCATCAATTTGAAAACGATTTTGGCGTTTTATGCATTCCACGATTGTATCATCCACGTTATTAAATTTTAGGATTTATTATACAGGGTTGCTCATTAGTGCGTCAAAGTCCAATATAGTCTTTAAAAAATAAAACTGAAGGAATTTATTTTATGAAAAGTGGTACAGTAATCAAAAACGCACATTTTAAAAATAATTTGAAGTATACAGGGTGATGCCCGAAAGCGGGGCACATTCAAAAAAATTTCTTTTAAACGAAACGGCCTGTATATTTTTTGTGTTTTCTTATCTGCTTTAAATTGTGTTTTCAACGATCCCCGGGTTTTTTGTTTTGAGTGACGCATTGTTGAGTTATTAAAGAAAAAATGGTCGTGACAAGGTTTACCATACTAATTCCATGCGACAGTATTCCGATTAGCTAAGACATAATTATTTAGTAAGTATGCAGCCAAGGGATGTGTTAAACGTACAAAATGATTAAACATTAATTTTGTTATACAGGGTATTTGTTACGATGCAGTCAATTTGGCGATTGTCAAAGAGCGTTTCCTGAATTTTTTCAAATGGAACAGCCCGTATATTATTAAATTTTTGGAATGGCCCCTTAATTGCGCTTAATTTTTGTTAATAATGTCCTATACCCAAACCCAATAATTTCAAAGTTATTTTCAATTTTTCATTACAAACCGCTAATTATTTGTTTTCGATTCGATCATGTACCGAGTAAACGCTTAGACAAACAAAAACAAATAAACAACAAAAGATATAAAACTGTAATTTCGTTAATGGTAATATTTACAATAAATTCTCAAAGTGACCTCCATTTTGATTAGAACACATTTGCAACTTTGACAGAAAGGACCTATTTACGTGTTGTAAAATCTCAATGGAAACTGTTTCAAAGGCATGTATTATACGTTGCCTCATATCGCCTGCGGTAGTTGAAGGTGTCTGGTATACAATATCTTTTATGTATCCCCATAGAAAAAAATCAAATTTCGTTAAATCTGGCGATCTAGGTGGCCAACTAATAGCACCACCGCGGCCGATCCATCTATCTTCGAATACTTGATTCAAATGTTGTCGGATATCTAGTGCAAAATGTGCTGGAGCATCCTCGCGCTGGTACCACATATTTTGCCTTAGAACTGGAGGAACGTTTTGCAGAAGCTGAGGCAAGTCATATTGCAAGAAATTCAAATATTGTGCACCATTCAGATGTCCATCAAAGAAATATGGTCCAATTATAAAATTACTCATAATACCACCCCAAACATTTGCAGTCCATCGCCTCTGCTTATCAACTGCTGTTAATATTCTTGGGTTTTCTGTTGCATAAGTATGAAGATTATGACGGTTTGGGCTATCACTCTGAGTAAAGGTAGATTCCTCAGTAAACAATACTTTTTGAAAGAAGTTAGGTGTTACTCTTTCAATTTCTAATCCCCATTCGCAAAATATCCTTCTAGTATCTAAATCAGGCGCCAACAGTTCTTGATGAAAAGATATACTGTAGTCATGATATTTATGATTTTTTAAAATCTTGCTAACAGTAGATCGTGGTACATTAGTTTCTGTTGCTATTTTAGTCGAACTAGTAGAGGGCTTCTCAATTACTGATAATAAGACATTCAATTCACCTTCGTCACTCGTCCTCCTTCTCCTTTCACACTTTTCATAACTCACATTTCCTGTTCTAACGAATCTTTCCAAACTTGTAACTGAAGGTTGTCTTCTGTCAGGATATGTTTGCGCATTAATTCGCTGAGTTAATAAACAATTTTTTTGGGCAGATCCCATAATAAAAATCATGTCAACGTGTTCGTTTCTTTCAAATGGCATATTGACTCAACTAAAAATCGTAATAATAATATGTGACAAATAACAAATGTTCAAGAAAACTACGTACCAACTAATCCAATTAATAAATAATACAATAACAATATTACAGGCAGAAATTTAAGAAATCACTAATGCCTAAGTAACAGCAATAATTAAGATTTGATACATTTGCCACTTTTTGCTTTTGTTTGTCAAAGCGTTCGCCCGATAGGTAGGTACACTAATGAGCAACCATGTATAAATAAAATTTTTTTCTGCAAAAGATATTGCGAATAAAATGTCATAAAAACCAGCGAAATTTATGCCCTACTTTTAAAGAACGCTTCCGTATAAAAGCAGTACAGAGACAGTCCGATAAACAAAACCGTAAGAAACAATTAAACCCACTTCCATACCCTCGAAATCTGTTTTTGTTACTACAAGACCTGTAAGTAAATTTTTAAAGGCGTTTTGATAAAACGCTGTAACTTCGCGAGGGGTAGCTTTTAATACGGGGTGATTTCCAGCTCCGGGCTTGTTTTCGGCGTTACCACGATAAAGCCCCGCTGCTACCACTACCGCCGCCCGAGCAGATTAACGCGGTAGGAGTTTACGACTTTGTTTGTATGTATATTAAACCCCTTTCGTCGGGTATTACGCCGCGGGCCAGATGGAAACTTTTTCCCGGTGAATGCACGCCGACCGTAAAAAGTTACAGTTCACTTAATTAAGGGCCGTAAAGGTGGCGCGGCATCTCGCCTAACGCTCGCGCCCTATTAATGTAAATTAACGTATTAACCGCGAGATATTCTTCCTCTTTGGAGGACCGTTAAAGCCGACACTAAACGTAACCAAAGCTGATCATACGCGGTAGGAAAGTGGAGATGAGGATTTAACAGCAGTAACCTGTTAACCGCATTTTTATTGGCGCCACAGATGTGTAGGTAATAAGCACCTCTGAAGGTATATATTCTGGTACTTTCACTTTTGGTGGAGGTGCAGGTGTAGCTAAGTTCGTGATTATAACTAAGAATTTTCTCCATTTTTCCTTTTTTGTCCGTGCCTTTAATATTGTCATTGTATTATTTATTAATTGTATTAGTTGGTTCGTAGTTTTCTTGCACGTTTGTTATTTGTCATATATTATTATTACGATTTTTAGTGAAGTAAATATGCAGTTTGAAAGAAACAAACTTGCTGACATGATTTTTATTATGGGATCTGCGTAAAAAAATTGTTTATTAATTCACCGAATTTATGCGCAAATATATCCTGACAGAATACAACCTTCAGTTACAAGTGTGAAAAGACTTAAGAAAAGATTCGTTAAAACAGGGAATGTGAGTTATGTGACGTAGGTAAATTGAATGTCTTGTTATCAGTGATTGAGAAGCCCTCTACTAGTTCGACTAAAATGGCAACAGAAACTAATGTACCACGATCTACTGTTGGCGGCTGATTTCGATACTAGAAGGACATTTTGCGAATGCGGATTAGAAATTGAAAGGATAACACCTAACTTTTTTCAAAAAGTATTGTTTACTGACGAATCCACCTTTACCATCATAATCTTCATACTTATGCAACAGAAAACCCAAGAATATTAAGAGCGGTTTATAAGCAGAGGCGATGGACTTAAAATGTTTGGGGTGGTATAATGGGATAATGATTTTTCAAACCAATACTTAGCGTTTTTAATTTTCTTTTACCATGTTGCTTGATTCGTAGAGTGGTTCTTTTGCAAGTGAAAAACAGCGAGAAGTGAGCGCTAAATTGGCAAAATATGACTAACCTAACATATGTTGAAGTCCGGAGACGATAAATTGTAACACAGAAGTTTAGTCGACCTCAGACGATTTTATTTTCTCCCGCTTCATATCAAGTTGGAAGTTAGATTAGAATTGGAGCTTCGGATTTTCCTAGTTTCACCTCTACCTTCTCAGGTCTATTGTGATTCCCATCTATCCTAGAAGGCGCCCGCCAATTTTATCTTCTCGATTGGCTCCTGGGTTCTCTGACTTAAGTAGTAGAAATCTAGTACGCGCTAAGCCAAGTTGGAAGTTACAAATCAAAATAGTCGAAGCTCGATCCAAGACTATGATTGCTTTAAATATCTCTGTACAAAGCTTCTCAATTTTTTAAACGCCTAACGAAACAAAATGCATTGCTATAGGAGAAGACTTATGTTCGATCAGGAATTTGAACTTAAGGAGATGGAAAACTTTGCAGTATTATGACCGTAGAATTGTAGTTTCTAAACCTTCGTTATCCCGGAAAAGCTTGGATCTGTCAGTAAAGAATAATATAAACGTTTCCACAAGGACATCAAGACAATGAAGCAGAGATATTAGGATAAAAGGAAGGACCTTCATCGAGGGTTACGTCCAAATTGGGTAACGTTTAATGCAATTTTTTAATTTAAATAAATTAATGATATAAGTGAGCTAACTAATTTCGGCTTAATAATGCATTTGAATTGATCAAATATTCACTTTACTACTATTTTGTTTACTTGTATACTTAGCTTACATTTATCTGGTATACAGTTTCGTTTCTCTTCAATCGACTTGTATTTTGTCCGCACAAATCCATTTTTTTTAGTATATGTGTGGGTTTACTTTCAACAGGAGGCGTGTTTTCCTTCTCAGTCCTTTTTCTTCACAAAATTATAACCGACTTATCATAAAATGTTAAAAACTACTGACTACCTTACTCTCATCATTGTTTTCTTTTCTTCGCCACCAGGGCTTCATATATTCACAACAAGTTGAAGTATTTATTGGGCCTTCATGTATATTCTTTAACAACATCATAGCTATATCAATTCTTATAGCATCATCTTCTTACATGTTCTCTGTTTTCTCATCTTTTTTCACTTTCGCCTCTTGTTGAGTCCTCCTTTTTCTTATATATTTTCTTTCTTTTAGCTATTGCTTCTTCTTGTATATATTCATTCTTCTTAAGTCGTCTTGTTTTGTGATGATTGTGTTCTTATTCGTCTCGTTTTATGACTTCCTTCCATTTATAACTCGCTACTTCTTATGTCTTCTTATAGCCAAAATTGTAGATAGATAGCTTAGATAACTTGCGCTTATGTCGGTCAGTCACCATTCGTATATCACTTGCATATATGAGTTATCCCGGCTGAGAAGTCAAATTTTATGGGTTTGTTTTTAACAAGAAACGTTTCTTAATTTCTTTTTATTCACAAAACTATATCAGACTTATTACAAACTGTCAAAGAATGTTGAGTTGATGTATATTTAACTATTTTTCCACATGTGTACAATTTTTTTATAGTGGCACACATATGTGAGTTCCTAATGTATTGTATATGAGCCAAAATTATTTTAAATAATAGCTTTTTCTTTCTTATAGCAACGTATTTGAAATTCTGTGGTCCTTAAAATTTGCGGTTTTCCCCTAATATCCAATATTCTCTTAGTGGCTTTATCAGCAGAGATTCTTGTAAAAAAAATTCTTCTAATAAATCTTTAATATTATTTGACGGTGCTAACATTCTCTACTTAGCGTGGGGTAAAAAAAAAGAACCATTAAACCAAAAATTCAATCAACAAATTTTAATAAAGAGAGAGGCGAAAGGAACTTCCCTAATCCTGGACCATTAAAATTGATGGAGGGAGATGCGTTTTTTCGACAGGACGGCGATTTTTTCCCCGTTCAAATATAACTTATTGTCGAGTCACCGTGTTGCTTCTCCTCCGATCGTAAATCGGTTTTCTTTCCTTCACGATGGAAGAGGGAGCCGCACGCGCTATGGATATTCAGCGCGAGGGAGAAAGACAATAGCAGAGAACGTGTAGCGTTCGGAGCGAGATGACTAATGGTCGAGGAAATCAGAAATTAATTTACTGCGTTATCTCGCCATTTTACTCCGGCTAGTAATCTTTTTAATCAATCTGGCGGCGCGCTGCCGTGACGGGCGAGTACTGTCGCTAGATCGACGCGGGCAATTAATCAGATAAAGGCCCTCTAGTTACGGCGTTTAAGCTACGCTGTATACGTGCAACGTCTGTTAGCGAGTGAAAACTGCCGGAAACATTGAGAAAAATATGTGGATGTGTGTGCTGGTACGTTACCTTCCAATCGGATGCCCCTACGAGGGACGTAAGCTCAACTCGCGGAAACTGGTTATCGTGGAAACAGTGGGGCGAACTTGTTGATATCCGTTAGTTAAGCGATTGTTGGCTAGTTGAAAGGTTCGTTCTGTGCTTGGCCGTTTCAGGTCGCTTGACGCACGATTCCCGTTGACTGGATGATATTGTTTAATAATGATCGTAGGATGACATCCCTTAAATTCTAAAATCCATAGATATATTTCATTTTGAATAATGTTCGATCTAGTCATGATTTGTTTCCATAGAGAGAGATATTTTTAGTAGTAATACTACAAGTGACTGAATGTTCGCGTTAAATGATAAATAAATGATAAATGATGCTTTATTGCGCAACACATAAAGAATATCCAATTACAGGACAAGTATATATAGGAGTAAACACACATGCAAACTCTAAATAATATGAACTAATAGAATTAATGCTAATTAAAACTAAACAGTTGAAAAAAAAACGAAATTAACTAAAACTATAATAATAACATTAGTAGTAATAATAGTACTAATAGCAATAATAACAAAGCTATTACGGGTAATGTAATAAGGGCATACACGCTGCTAGTAGAGATGGTAAGGAGGTATATATATCGACAATATCACTGTTTATATCGTTGAAATCATTACAGATTCTATATAAGGGGGACTTTATACCCATATTTGTTCTGGAGGCAGGACAGTAAAATACAATAGTCTGTCTGGTTGCAGCCCGAGGAACAGCAACATTAATTTGTGAAAGTATATCAGGAACATCAAGACCATTATTAAGTAAATGAAACAAGAATTTTACCCCAGACTGTCTACGGCGAAGATCCAAAGAATCGACACTGAATAAACTAAGTAAAGTTTTGTGACTAAAGCCAACCGTCGGGTAGGTATTAAATTGCTTAAAATACAAAAATTTTCTTTGAACTTGTTGTCCAATAGTTGTATTTGGTAGTGGTATATGGGTGACCAGACTAATGATGCATATTCCACTTGTATCTAACAAAGGCGAAATAAAAACGAAGAATGGCGGACGTAGATGAGAAAGGACGCGCAATGCGTATGATGAAACCCAACATCCTAAGTGCCGACCTGCAGATCTCAGATATATGCTGAGAGAAAGCCATTCTCGCGTCAAAGCGAACGCCCAAGTCCTTCATGAAATCGCATCTGGGCAACTGAAAACCATCAAAACAGTAAATGTGTATTACGTGTGTATGTGACAACTTTGCACTTATTCACATTGACTGATAACCTGTTGTTGACACACCATGAATTAAAAATATCCAGATGATTTTGCAAGTAACCACAATCCTGAGGGGAATTAATGGTAACATATATCTTCAGATCGTCGGCAAACAAAAGTCTGGGACAACTGAGCTGTTGGCACAAATCATTTATAAAAATTAAAAACAAAAGCGGTCCCAAGTTACTCCTTTGGAGAACACCAGAAGAGGGTACAAAGTGTTTGGACTCATAGCCTAGGTAAGTAACAAAATGCTTCCTATTAAGAAGGTATGATTAAAACAAAGACAACAGCGAAGAAGAAAAACCAATTCTATCCAACTTTCCGACGAGAAGTGAGTGATCAATCCGATCAAAAGCTTTGGTAAGATCGGTATATATAACATCGACCTGCTCTCCCGCATCTATGCTGTCAGACAAGTACTGGGTGATCGTAACCAAATTAGTCACTGTGGATCTCTGAGTGAAAAAGCCATGCTGCTGGCTTGACTTGATTATAAATATATTTGTACATACATTTCTCAAAAACTTTAGAAAAGTTATTTAACAAAGCTATGGGACGGTAATTGGAAACGACTTGTTTGTCACCGCTCTTGAAAACAGGCACCAACTTGGCAATCTTCCAGGCAGAAGGAAAATTAGAGGTCCTAAGAGCAAGAAGTTAAGTCTGCCTTTTATTTCTAAACAAAACTGAGTTGCTTTTTTCTTCTAAAAGTATTCACTACGTTCTGATGATGTCCGGCACTAAGATGTAAATACGCTAAGTTGTAGTAACTGGCTAACTGCAAAGGCACGATTAGAGTGACTTGTTATTAACTCTTTTTTGGTGTCTAATCCTCTCTTTTCTGCAGACAAGTTTTGTTAATTTTGATATTGTATTAGTACCAATAGAGTAATTCTTTTACCATTAGTATCATACCATCCTCTCTTTTCTGCAGACAAGTTTTGTCCATTTTGATATTCTATTAGTACCAACAGAGTAATTCTTTTACCATTAGTATCTACACAGTTGTTATCACCACTTTGACGGGTTTTGGAGAATATCGGTTATTTGCAATTTGGTTTGTTAAATAGCCTTTGTTGTCAGTACCTTCCTTAAAAAAATGTAACATGGAAAGGTTGCTTTGTTATCTCTCTAAGCTAGTTCGACTGCAGTATGTAAAAAAAACTTCTTTTGGAGTCCCTCTGGCGTTCTGTTACAAGCACGTGTTTCTATATTCCTCTGAAGTCGTAGCGACAGAGCTCAAATTAATTTCGGGCACAATTTCGGCAACAATTTTCTCTTATTATCACGAGCCACTTCTTGAAGATTTTATCTTTGAAGGGATCACTATGTCTCTGATACTTACAAAAATATTATTCTTATACTAATTTTGCAATAGTGTTTCAAATGCTTTTAATAACACTCTCCTTGTAGTCACTACCATCAATTCTCTCCATATTGAATGCCAAGTCTTTCAGAGTAAATACTAGTCTTTTTTTGGTATTTTCTGCATCTAATTTGTAGTTGCGTTCCACATAGAACGCCATAAATTGTCTCCATATATAAAGTTTTGGTTCTTTTGTGTTGCTGGGTATATTTTAATCAATATTTTTGGTTCACAACTTCGGAACGAAGAAATTGTTACCTACGTTCGGTGACGATGGCAAATTTTGTGCTGCTACGCTGTCAAAGATGGTCTAATTAAGAAGGTACAATTACAGGGCGCTTTCGGTAATAGAAATAGGTTTATATGGTCACGCCATGCCTAATCTGCAATCATCTAGACTTTACTTCTGGCTCATTATTGTTATAGTAGAAGCAATTTTACTTTTAAAATCTTCTTTTCTTAACCAGTAAGTAATTTGATACTTAAAAAACAGCAGCAATTTCATTGTTGTTATTTTAATGTTAATAATGCAAATATAACAATAATAGCCATTTTATAAAATAAGGGAGGGCTATTGTTATATACCTACGCTATTTATTGGAGCGTACATAATTTTGTAGAGTTTAGCACAATACAAATTTACATAACCCTGTTATTCAATCAACGATGAATACGTATCACTTGTTGACCGAAACAAAAGGGATTAAATAAAATAATTAATTCTGGAGAGGAATGTAATGAATCCAAGCGTACACCGCATTAAATGCAATGTAACAATGCAGTTTAAATTTTATTAATTAACGATGAAAACGTTTTTGTTTATATTTGCTAATCACTACCTGATTAACTAAATTTTGTAAAGCAAAGTTTGTTTAACATTTTAAATTTTAAATTTAACAAGAGAGTTGTGCTCTTATCCAATTTGAATGCAGCTTACGACAGCCGAAAGCTACTGTTAGTATCCTCAAGTAAATTTTAGTGACTCGGACTAGGGGTTCCGTTCTGGAAGAAACAAATGCCCCGCTATTAAATAATTTGCGTAGTAGATATACGGGCATTGCGCGCGGTTTTATTTTTATGCCTGTTGTGGGAGACATAAAGGTCCTCCAGAACTGAGAAATATGCGCAGTTACCCAGCAGAAGAGATACGCGTAAATATTTTATATTTAGAGTGTTACTAGAGATACGTTTTCGAGAAAGCGTTATCATGCATTCCATTATTCCGTACATTTGTTCGTGTCGTTTTGAGGAGCTGCCGTATAGCGGGAACTCTTCTCTCTTTGCACCCTTTGCCACCCCTTCACGAGAGCAAGGGCTGACGTTTAAGTGTAACGTCTAGGAGCGACCCATTTATCTCAATAAGTACAATTCCTTTCCGCGTCCTCGAGTAAAGAAAACAATGGATGAAATTTAAAGGTGAGCGGGTCGCTCACGGAATTTGTACGCCCTCGTGCTTCTAGAAATTACTACGCTTATTTATTCAAGCATTTGAAGAACATTTCTGCAGAAAGTGTTCGTAAACTTTAAAGCGTTTAAAAAAAAAATATTCATTTATATTTGCTCTAAGCCTAGGAAATTTGTGAAGTCGTCAAAAACATTCATCTTCTTTGGTTATAAACATGAAAAACAAAATGTAATGTAAATATAATATTTATTTATGTGTCTTTTCTTTGTTGACCTTTTTTTGATATATTTCATTTTCTTACTTTGGGTACGTAGGTCGGAAGGCAATTTACATATTTCTTATTTTGATTATATTTACTACTTGCGCTACGTTTCGTTACTCGTTTGTAACATTTTCAAGTTCTAATTTTAAAATTAATCAAACAACAATCTTAAAAAGCTTTATAACGTTTTATAAATTTACTTTACTTAAAAGTTGCTTTTGAAATTTTTCATAATAATTTTCATTAATTCCAATTATTTATTTTCAAATTGTTAATTTAATTTCATAAAAAATGTGGGATGAGATAAAAGAACATACCAATTGAACATTAGCAGAATTTATAAAAGGACTAACATTTTGCCTAAACACAACATACATACTTCAACTTTAAAAAAAATATTCCAACAAATATTTGGTACAGCAATGGGGTCACTTATCTGAAGTGTTGTTGCAAATCTGTTAATGGAAAAACTCGAAACTGAAACTTTTAGTTTAACTAGTTTAACTAGATATTATGTCAAATATAACAATAAATAATGTTCTTTGATTGATTTTTATCTGTTTTAAAATTTATGAAATGTAACAATTATTGTTAATGTGTATCATCTCTAGAGACGTTTACCTAAGCGACTATCACTTTTCAAAAGAACTATTCGACTTTTTTTAATATTTGGGAAGTTTGACCAACATACTAACTTTGGAAATCATGACAAGGAATGTTATACAGGGTTAGTAAAAAGTCCCGGAACGGTCGAATAACTTTGTTATTTGAAAATTATGATTTCTGAAATTTGGTATGGGGGTATAGTTAATATAAATGCGTTTTATGCAATACAGTTAATATTTTTTTCACTTCCGGTTTAATCGGCAATACGTCCAACTTTTTTTTTTTTAAATGGAACGCCCAGATCTTTTTAACACTTTTGAATGCAAAATAAAAAACTACGTTCAGGAAGTATTAAGATGTTTATTTTTATTCACAAGAAAGCAGTTAAAAAATTAAAAAAGTGTCCTAATACAGAAAAATCAAGGTACCTTTGAAAAAAGTTGTTGTTTAGTGTTTGCATTCTTTTTGCCGTCACATTTGACAATTTTAAAAGCGTTTTAACTTTTGCATCGCTATAAATTTACTTATTTTAAACATTGACACATTTGAAAATGGCAGAAAGACTTCCTGAATCAGAACGAATTGAGATATTAATGATGCGTGGGTACGGTGATCGTCAACGTTCTTTTGAAGAGGTTCGTAGTTTGTTTAATACTGTTTATCCGGATCGTCACATTAGTAAAAGTACGGTATGCCGAACAATTAAAAAGTTTGAAGTCTTTCGTCAGGTGACGGATTTACCTAGAAGGGGACGTCCATTAACAGCAACAGATGAAGAAACTAGTTTGAATTTGTTACTTACAGTGGAAGAAAATCATCACGTGTCCACAACAGAATTAGGTCAAATTCATGAGATCTCTCAAAAATCTGCTCATACGATTCTTAAATCAGCAAGAATGAAAGCCTATAAAATGTATCCGGTCCATGAGTTAACTGAAGATGATCCAGATCGTAGACTACAATTTTGCGAAACAATGACGGAATTGATCGAGCAGCAGCCTAATGTTTTAGATCACATCATTTTTTCAGATGAGGCAACGTTTTGTCCCAACGGCACTGTGAACAGACATAATTGTCGCTACTGGTCAATTGAAAATCCGCATTGGATTGAAAAAGTCCATACATAGCGTCCTCAAAAGGTGAATGTCTGGGCTGGTCTTGTTGGAAACAACATCATAGGACCATTTTTTATAAGAGGAAATTTAACTGGCAACGTCTACTTAAATTTATTGCGAAATGAGGTTGTTCCAGCACTTGCGGCCCTCTTTCCAAATGCAAACATAGGTGACCACCCTAATGCACATTTTTGGTTTCAACAAGATGGAGCTCCCCCCATTTTGCCCATAATGTTCGCGATTATTTGAATGAAATTTTTCCGGGACGTTGGATCGGACGTAGAGGAGCAATCGAATGGCCAGCACGTTCGTCAGATCTCTCGCCATTAGATTTTTTCTTTTGGGGTCACATGAAATGTCAAGTGTACAAAAATCGTCCCCATAATCTTGAACAATTGGAAGAGAGAATAGTTCAAGAAGCCAATCGCATCACTCCAGAACAATTACAAAATTCAATAAGAAATTTTACTGACCGTTTACATTTTTGTCAAATTGTAAATGGAGAGCATTTTGAACAATTATTGTAATCGCAACCTGAATAGACAGGTATCTTGATTTTTCTGTATTAGGACACTTTTTTAATTTTTTAACTGTTTTCTTGTGAATAAAAATAAACATCTTAATACTTCCTGAACGTAGTTTTTTATTTTGCATTCAAAAGTGTTAAAAAAATCTGGGCGTTCCATTTAAAAAAAAAAAAAGTTGGACGTATGGCCGATTAAACCGGAAGTGAAAAAAATATTAACTGTATTGCATAAAATGCATTTATATTAACTATACCCCCATGCCAAATTTCAGAAATCATAATTTTCAAATAACAAAGTTATTCAGCCGTTCCCGGACTTTTTACTAACCCTGTATATAACATCACTTTGGTCTGGAAGTGATTTCTCTTTTTAATTCTTGTAAATATTGTTTTAATAGCTACTAAGTTGTAATTTGCAATTTTGATGTTAAAATTTTTAAAATGTTGGATTACATTATTTTTTAAACCGTCTATATAGGGTAATTTCTAGCATCTACAAGTAGTGGTAGCTTCATTTTTTGCGAGTCTATCACCAGAAATTCGAAAGGGAATATAATTTCTGAGAATATCTTTAGGGAAGCCATTATTGGAAAAAATGTCAAATAATTTTTTTAAATTATCATTTAAAAGTTATTTATCGTTGATCTGTGCTACTATCTTTTTTATAGCAATAACTGTGTTATATTATTGATTTATGGGATGGTTACAGTGAAAGTTGATGAAAATCTATCAGATGATGTAAATTTTTATATGAATTCGATTTTATATTGTTATTTTCCTAGAAAGGGTACATAACCATCATTGCACAATTTAGCACTGAATTATAAGTGATTATTATTTTAGGAATTAAATTAATTATTCATTATTTTACTCTCCCAAAGTGTTAATAAAACAATTATTTCCGTTTTAACTCTTCAAAATTGGGTCGGTGTTTGGTCATAGTTAAATGAATACTAAACTACCAAGGTCCAATTTCTCAATCTCTGTTTGGTAAGGCAATAGTTTCGGGCTGTGCCGCTCATCCTCCCAATTACAATATAAGCAGTCCATTATTCTTTTTTCTAGGTGGTAAGTTATGCATTGCTTTGCTATTTAGACAATAACCAGCGCGCGATTGTAATACCAGCGGTGGTAAAACAATATTTAAGGGTAACTTTAAACATCCATATCTCGCTTCCGTTAAGTTTTGGAGCACTCTTTCCAAGAGATAATTACATTATTTTTTATTGATTTATTTTTAAAATTTCTTATATTAGTTAATAAACATCCTGTATAAAAACACAGTCTGATGTCTTTCCTTATAACTTACAAATTAATTATCTAAGGTTTACGCCAACCTTTTGTTTACAACTTTCAAAGAGAGTTCTGTCGGCACCTCTCAGTCGAAGGTAAGCAAACCGTAAGTAATTTCCGCGGAGTGCAAACGTTAGACGTCCTTCTGCACCACTATCTTTATTACGGGCGCGCGGCAAACAGAAACTAGCTTTCCAGTTCTACCAATAACTGCGGGATTTAACGCCGTCCATAAAAGCGAACCGAAGAAGCTTTCGACCGCTAGAAATATCTCCCCGGTCCTTTCCGCCGAACAAAAGCAAAACGCAATCCATATTTCCCGTTTAATATCGAAAGGGAATAAACTTCGTCGCCGGATTAACTCGGCGGCAGCAGGACGATAAAATCGACGAAGGATTCGCAAACGAACAGTTTTTTTTTTCTGCAAGGAGAATATCGCGGTTTTATGTATCTATACTGCTGCAGCGGAGAGAATGGGGAATTGTCAGCGATTTTTGTCCGTCTCCATCGACTGCTAGCGACGGAATAAGCGAAGGTCATAAAGCGATGTCGTTGCGCAGGTACAAGAGGACCTTACAGGAATTTAATCATAATATAAGTAAGAAGTTAGCTCCGTAAGTTCGAACCTAATTCATTATAAAGTTTACGGTTCCGGAGATATGAAAGATAGGTGCGGAAGTCTCGAATTGACGATTCTGGTGCCTGCAGAATGCATTCGCTGCAGGATAAAGATGGATTCGCACGTGAAGCTTTATAGGAGGATCTACGGAGACAGTTAAGATTTTTAGTGTGATTAAGTTTACTAGAACGAGAATATTGGAAGTTGGATCAAACCTGAATGTTGTCACGATTAAATGGAAATAAAATGTTTACATTGTCCTGCTTAGTCTAACTAAGATGAATACAAACAATGATAATAATCTAATTTTCCGAAATGTTATACTGGTATCTTCTATAATATCCTTCCAAGGAAAATTTGAAAAAAAAAACTGCAAAATTTTGTGGCGCGCCCCATTGGTTTCACAAATTTTCACTACTATATTATAAAAAGAACGCAAGGTATTGTTATGAACGGTGTTAGTTGAGGGCTGGTTGAAATCATTTCAGGGTTTGTCCAACGTTCCCACTTGGTACCAACTTCATTTGTACTCTACATCAACCACGTAAGCAATTATGTCAAAAATGCTAATCCAAATGGTGATACTACTTTAAATCTTGAACAATTTAGTTCCTCTAGAATACAAGCGTCATATTAATGGCGTAGTACTTTGTAAATTACTGAATAATTTACTTTCATTAATGCTAATTTTTTAAATTAAAAGTTTGGTAAACAACAGTCATTATTAGCAGACGTCGCGTTTCGCCTCACCAAGGGTCACCACAGCTACTAGGCGACATGTTGCACTATACGAAGAAAATCGTATATACACTAATGCCATACCAATTTTCCCACTGCTAGTAAATCCGAAATGCTGGTTTAAATACATTGATGACCCATTCGTAATCTGGTCACATGGACGGAAGCGATTCCTTAGATACCTACCTTATATTTCCTTATTTCCCAACACATTTCCATTAAATTTACTATGGAAATCGAGTCGGAAGGTATACTTCCTTTCCTTGATGTCTTAGTGAATCATCGCTCTGATGGTTCGTTGGGACATTCCGTCTACCGCAAACCTACACACTCAGACCATTACCTAAATGCCCCCTTACATCATCATACGGCTCAGAGGAACGGAGTCATAACCTCCTTAGTGCAAAGAATCATTTCAATATCCGATCCAAACTCCTTATCCTGAGGACTATCCCACCGAAACACTAACAGAGAACTATTATACTAGACATCATATCCAGCATATCATAAACCGACACCTACATCCTAGATCCAAAACACAAACTACTCCTTACCAATGCAATCCCTATCTCCTGTACATCTAAGGTGTTACTGACCGTATAGCAGGAATACTATCCAAATAGAACATACAAACCGTCTTTAAACCTAATTCCAAACTTGGAGATTCCTTTCTTATCAAAGATCGTAATCCACTCAAAGCTTCTGGTGTTTACCGAATTCTATGTTTGTGCCACAGTGTTTACACTGGTGAAACAAAACGTTCGGTGGGCACTCGTGTTGCAAAACATGAGCGTTGCGCGTAACTGGATCAGCAGTTGCTGAGCATAGGCTGGAGACCTGCCACTAAATTCATTCCAACTCAATCCAAATTTAATCCTGAAATCTTCACTAGCACAACCGCAAAAATCCGAGAATTCATTGAAATCCATAAACATCCTAATGACCTAACCCGTGAGGACGGTTACTTCCTTTACAACACCTGTAAATCCCTCCTTTCGAAACAATTCAATTGTAACCGTCACACTCCACTGAAGCGTAACCATTGCCCACTTATAAACCTATCCTCATGTGTCAGTTCTTCACAGTTTCAGGTTAACAGCGACGAAAGGAGAAGCCCTGAAGATATCCCGTGTAAGTGTGGACGCAACATGGGCCGCAGGAAGTACTAGGACGCAGTTTCTATCCGGAAACCAAGAATCTTTATAGTTATAGAGGGCTTTGACCTTATCATTATCTCACACTATTACCACTCCCACGCAAAGAACATATATTCTTCAAAATATCCAGAAGAGAAAAATCTACTGATCCATTTCGTCCCAGCTTCTCCAACAGTGTTTTTCTAAGAGTGGGGCAGAATGCATTCCAAATTGAGTATAACTTGGGGTTCTCTTATTAAATTAAACAACACCAGCAATAGAATCCACAACAAGAATTTGTTATTAAAACACATTAACTAAAGAACTGCTTGTAGAAAATCCCGTTTAGGGGACACTTACCTTATTCTTTGGGTGATTTTAAAAATACAAGAAGAACAAACGTAAGCTCCAAGTTGTTATTCCTTCTTCGACTCTTCATCGCCCTTCATACATCCTGGCTTCTTCAAACTTACTTCAAATGGTCTTTTCTTTTGAAAAATGTCGGTGGAGGATGGTGATTAGAAAATGTGTTTTTATTGTAGTAGTAATTTTTTATTTTTGTTTGTATTTTCACTTCAATCTTTTCTCTTCCCGCACACGTCCAAATACGTTTCGACTTCTAAAGTGAATATCCTAGGATGGTGAGTATTTTTATAATAACTTCTTTACCTTTCCATTGATAGCAAAAATATATCGTCTAGTATTTAAGTTTCAATTGATACTCAATTGCCAATTATTCTAATTTGGCGAATACACCAATGTGAGAAATAAAAAGTACCCATCGAATATTTAGTTGCATCTATGATGAGAGACATCTATATAATAGATGACGAATTGATAGAAAGAGCTTCATTTCTACAAAGTTTATTCCAAAATCCAGTGAACTATCTATTTTATTGGAACACTCGATTTGAGTAATGAACAAAATAATATTTTTTCGCACATTGCTGAATGTCGGCTGTGTTTATGATAAATATTGTTCCACAATATTACATGTCACTTTTAGTGCTTCATTTTCATTTCCCATTGTTTTTCTCTCTTTACTTTCGCTTTCGTTCTCACTCAGCATGTCTTAGAAAATCCGAAACGCACAAATTGCTTGACAATTAAGCGAGAGGATAATTATTCAGCCGACGTGACCTTGCCAAAAAAAAAAAAAAAAAAACAGGGATGAGTCGGTTCTCTTAAAACTCCATTTTCGGACGGAATTGAAAAACAACTGCCGAGATTAATTACGCCGCACTTCTTCCCGACAATGAGACAGAAGTAAGTTGTACGTTTTTCATTTAATCTTTCTCCACGGCCGCCTAATTAAATTTTAAAATGTTATGACATAGAAATTATGAACGAATGAATGGGCCAGCGTTGGGAACGAATGAATGAAATGAAAACGGAAACTGGCATACGGTGACTGTGATGATTAAAAAAATTGTGCTCTCCGAATCCAATTTTTTAATTAGAGCCGAAGATTCGCAAGAAAGACATTGCGAAAACTTGACGCAATGAAGCAATGAACTTTATAATTTGGTTATTAGAAACCCCATGCGTGTCAGAAGCTTTACTTTTTAGCAAAATGGATTGGAGCTTTAAAGATCCGTAAAGATTTCCGAGTGTTAGTTTGGGAACGGTAAATTTACTGGCTATTATTGGAAGAGATTCAATCATTATGAAAAAGATAAGTACAGCTAGAAAATCGTTTCTTCGTTCTATTGTCTTGATACCTTCATAGGTTTGTTTATTTGTCTACTCCAGTCTACTCCATCTGCTCTGATGTAAGTAAATTTTGGGCATATCTTCATCCCAAATTGATGTTGTCTTTTTTTCTATTTGTACTGCAGTAATGTTCTGAGAGTAACTGCTCGGTGTAGAAAGTAGGAGTAAGATACTATACTATAAGCAGATGGAGTAGACTTGAGCAAACAAATAAACAAATCTTATATTGGTGATGCACAGCAGTGTATTCATTTTCTTTGCGTTCAGAAAAGTCTTCCATTGATCAAATACGCAACTTTAAAAATATTTTTGCTACGATATTTGTAGAGAAAACAATAAGAATTCATACAGTCTGTGTTAGACATTACGATTTTTGTTACTGAACTGCAAAAAATTTCATTCATTATTTAGTTGACATCCGAGTAAGCTTTTATGGAAGGTCATACATTTTGTATAGGAAACGGTAGAGCTGTTAGTCTTTTTTATTACAAAGCTAAATATTTTTTCCTCCAAAATAAAGGCTCTAGAAAATGAAGTCATGACTATGCAAACCTCCCCTTTGAAAACTTGTGAGTGTTCTTAGCTTTTTATGAAGCTTTCTATGAGCTTTCTATGAAGTATAGTTATTGCTCGTTATACAATGATCAAGTCGAAACCTTTATGAATATCTTGTAAAGTAAAATTGAAATTTTCAGCAAATTCATTGTCAGATAAAACCATGGTTATTATTCATTGCTGAGAACTGATTTGCACCATTTAGTTTTTTTTATACCTTTTTCTTGCTTTTGCAGTGGGGAAGTTTTTATTCTAGTGTTTTTATAAATAATCGGTAATTTTTGCATATACCGATAGTTTCTGGAAGGTGACTCACTCCTATTATTTGCACTAGAGAAACGAAATTTGGGAATTAAACATGGGACATAAATTTACATGTTTTGACATGGTCAATAATTTTTTTGTCACTTCCGATTTAAGATTTTGATTTTCGATTTTTAAATGAGACCACCTGTATATGTTTCAATATTTTGATTCGTGATAACATTTTGAGTACAACTGTACCAAACTTTATAGTTTTTGACATAGGAAAAGAAAAGCACGATCTAAAGTGCTTTGAGGTTCATACTCAATTGTCACTGTATAAATAAGACAAAAACAAAATTTTTCATTTTTACTGTATACAGGGGTTTGTTTGTACGTTCAAATTTAGTTTTTATGCTTTAATTTATTTTTCTCACATAGGAATAATGTGAGTCACTCATCTCGAAAGATCATTGAAGTACCTTCATTTTGATATCCTACATTGATATGTCGATCGAATGTTTATTAAGTATTTCTGGTGAAAATAACGATGCAGTACGTAATGTCATATGTAGTTAAATCTAGGTAAGAGCCCTGAAGAAGTGCGGCAGACAAATGCTTGAAAACAGAGAATTGTGGTTGAAACTATACAAATAATGGCAGGCGACAAACATTTTGTTGGTTCTGATTAGTATAAACAGTCTTTCGAGTTTAAAAAATGGCAAATATTGCTAGATACTTCTTAAATCACGAAATTGATGATGATTTTTTGATGAACTGCCATTAATTGAAGCAACGCCTGATCAACAAAATAGCGCGCCAGTTCATAACTTTCTAATCGCGAGGAAATGACTTCTTTTGAAAGATGGATTAGCACAAATGGACCTAAGTAATAGCTAAACAGCCGGAATATGGAAAGCACGGCCAGACTAATGTTATTTAAGACTAACTATTATACTACCTTCTTTACGTTTTTCATTTGTTTCCAGAAATTTTCTGGTCAAGCGAGGCTGTTTCATAAATATAATTTTCGCAGAAATATAACAGACAATTCAAAATTAAAAGTTCTAGTTGTGGCTGCCGTGCATTTTCATCAAACCGTCCATTTTGCATCCCGGCTGAATGGAGATTGGAAAACATGGCGCATAATTTGACGTGCCGTTCGTTCCGTTGTATGCACCCAAGATATATAAATATCACATGCGGAAATACATTTCACAATATTTGCTGGCGAAAAATAATTGCGCGTGTATTATCGCAAACATAGCGGATAGCAATTAAGATTACAGCCGACCGACTTCGCGCTAAAACCACGTACGTGAATGCACGTATCTGCATCACACACATGCACACATGTCGCTTTCAGAACGGCCGGAAAATTACGCCCCGACAGCAGTAATAAACGCGAAGCTTGCAAATTAGAATCGTACGGAATCCAGAAGATTCAGCTGCGATCCCTTCGCACGTTACATTTTCGTCTCGAAAGTGGGTCGCCCGAACAGAGGCTATCATCTCGGGCGCGGGAAAATAAAAGGGACTCTCTCTTATCCTTTAAGAAAACCGACTCGTAATAATAGTTTATTTTCGCGTAATACGAACGTGCACATGTGAACGCGGTTTCTCTATCTCATATCGTGTTTGTGGAAGGCAACGGCGTGTACTGAATATTTTTACATTTGTTACGCGTTTGTTTTCTCTACGATCTGTTCCTTATCTTTTCGTAAATGGATAGGTTGTATTATTTATGTATACGGGGAAGGAATTCATTTCGTTCCGTAAACGAAGGAGCACCATTTGCTGTCATACACCCTGAAGTGCACTAAACATTTCTTTTCTCAACCATCTGCTGTCAAAGGCGTCGCATAGATTGGATTTTTATATTCGGAACATCACTTTTAAAAGGAGCAGGATACCACATTTATTTTCAGGAAAAAAAGAATGTACAATATAAAATAATAACAAAAAGAAAGACGTTAGAAGATCTATTTCTACACATCATAAATTGACAATTATACACGAATTACTATATCATAAACGTCTCTTACACGCCCATTCTGTAAGACTTCGTTACCGCGCAACAAACGTTAATATACGAAATTTCGTTCATATAATGAAATTCGTTAGTTTTTGTATTCGTGTATGAAAGTCGTAATTATACGATCGATATTTAACGAAAGCTGCCGGGTTACCGTTACCTGGATATTAAATTAGTTATGCACAAACATTTATGAATTTGTATCTGAATTTTTCAATTATTTGGTACCTACTCAAATAATTTTGTGTCTCAGCATATTAGAATATAACTAGAAAGCCCGGCTCCAACCAATTAAATAGTCGGTTGATGACCGCTTACCGCCCAACTCGGCAAAAAGCAAAAGTCCGCGTTCCACCTAGAACGCACCCTATTGATAAAGTTGGTACGCCTAGCCCGCGATCCACTTAGGTCCGCGCTTACTATAGAAGATAAATACCTTTAATCGCGGAGAATAGATCTGGGAATCTAAAAAAATTTTAGGGCATTATATCGATTTTCGCCTGAAACTACCAGAGAACTTTTCTTGGAGTTAACACTACTGATGACAGACAATGTGAGGACAACAAAAATTTCAAAGGTGCTTCGATTTTTAAGTGCCATACATTTCTTCGCCCATTATCAGAAATTTGTAAGTAAAGACTACCACTGTTCCATGAGTTAATCTGCTGTCAGTCGTGCCGTCACCGAAATTTCTGATATAGTTAATAATACTTTTCTACAAAGATATATTCAATATCGAGTAACACAATAGCAAATGCAAAGGGTTAAAGAACGATTCTATAAAAAATTTAATTTTCCTAGGGTGGTAGGTGTAATTGATTGTACACACATAGCAATCAAGTCTCCTCCAGCAAACCATCCAGAATCTGCAGCAATATTGTTTTTAGAAGCAATACCATCGTTTAAACTGTCAAATTATATGTGATAGTCATTTTAATATGATAAATATCAATGCTAGATATCCAGGGTCAGTCCATGATTCCGTTATATGGAACATTATTGACATCATACTGACATTAGTTACAGATGTATTGCCGCACTTAAAAATATTAGTCATTCGTTACGCTTACACAGGCCGTAACGTAAGACCAAGACTTATAGAATTGGAAAACAACGAACGTCGGAATTAATATTAGTTACAACTAAGTGCCAATCAGATGGATATAAGGAATAGTATAACTGGGTATCATCTGGATACGTGTGATATTTACAATGTTTAACGAATGACGATAATTTCGACGTGTATATAGTGAATAAGATGACATATCCCTGTGGCACGCCTTGCAAAACATCAAAGCAACCAGATGTATTACCATCATATCTGACAACTTGTTTGCGGTTGGTTAAATATTTACTGAACAACGAAACGGCACCACTGCCCAGGTCATTCTGGTGAAGAATAGAAGGAAAAATGCTGTGATTGATGGTGTCGAACGCCTTAGTATTGTCCAAAAGGATAAGGCAAGACATGAGTTCGCTGTTCCTAGTAATCATCAGGTCATCACTTACTGACAACCATAGCCAGATCTGAACCTCGACTGTACCGACGACAAAGCATTAGTGGCAGTCAGAAAAGCCGATAATTAGGTTGGAAGAATCCGCTCAAAGATTTTAGAGAGCACAGACAAAAGACTAATTGGTCCTACGTTCGTCATATGAGCAGGAGAGGCAAGCTTCGGCAAAGAAAGGACTAGAGGCAGACTCACTTATGCAACAGTTAATAGTGTGTGAGTCAAGTACGGCAAAATAGTTGCACAACACATCTTAATGATAGAAACATTAATACAATTATACCCAGCAGAAACAGATTTAATACGTTTGAGAATATTGTACACAGTAACTGCATCCACGCAATTAAATGCGAAGTTGCAATGAATTATTTATAAAAGCATTCCTCCTACAATCATCAGACATCTACCTCGAAAATGTTAATAGAAAAACAATCGCGTATTCTATGATTGTTTTTGTTTATTTGCTTTTTACATATACACTCCGCCAAAAAAGTATCGCATAATTTAGTTTTGAATCATAAAAGTATCGCATAATCTTTGTTTGTAGCATAAAGTTGTAAATATACTTTAATGCGCTCTAAGATATAATTTCTATGATTGTTTAAATAAAATACAGGCCAAATAAAAACAAGAACTCATACTTGAGATTTTTATTAAAACAAGAAATTATAATTTTGGAAAGAAAAATGTCATAACAGTAGCTTTTAATACTGAGTATTGCCACCTCTGGCTCTTATGACCGCTCGCATACGGTTTGGCAGAGATTCGATTAACCTCCGTATATAAGCCTGATCCAAATTCTCCCACTCGTCACGGAGAGCATTTTCTAGTCCATGCAGGTCCGCTGGGGCAACATTTTGGGTTCGTATCCGTCTGTGAAGGAGGTCCCACACGTGCTCGATAGGGTTCATGTCCGGACTTACCGCAGGCCAATCTAAAACTGGAATACCAACATCGTTAAGGTATTCCTGGACGATTATTGCAACATGCGGTCGTGCATGATCGTGCATTAACATGAATTCGTTTCCTATAATTGGCGCATATGGTACTACATGTTCTTCTAAAATGTCCGTTATATACCTGTGGGCACTCAGTGTACCTCTGTCTACTGGTACTAACTCTGTACGACCTGTTAAACAGATGCCTCCCCAAACCATAATAGAGCCACCAGCGAAATTAGGTCTAGGTCTGATATTACACTGCGAATAGCGCTCACCGTCTCGTCTGTACACTGAGATACGCCTATCTGAGGTGTAAAGACCAAATCTTGACTCATCTGTGAAGAGTATATTGGCCCAGTCATTAATGTTCCAATTTACATGTTCTCTGGCAAACCTTCAGCGAGCCACTCGGTGGTTCCTAGTGAGACGAGGGGCTGTTACAGCTGCTCTAGCTCTTAATCCACTCTGTCGTAACCTATTCCGAATAGTTTGAGTACTCACACGACTATTTCTGACTCTAGCCAAGTCGTTCTGCAATTGTCTCGTAGTTACATGTCTTCGACGTAATGCTTGTAGTAGTAAATAGCGGCCATCTTGGCGAGTAGAACATCTTGGACGACCTGGTATAGGTCTTCTACTGTAAATGCCTGTTTCCCTATATCTGGCTACGGCTCTAGAAACACTTGACTGATTGATGTTCATCAAATTAGCAACGTATGCTTGAGATCGTCCATCTTCGATTAAAGCAACTATAGCAGCCACTTGTTCTGAAGTTAAATTGCTCATTTTAGTTTTAAAAGCGTTGGTACAGAACTCTGACTTCGCACTTTAAAATTTGTCCGTATAGGAAGACTTTCAATAAACAACTGAGCAAACCTTACACATATGCATTTTTCTAAATGTGTTCTTTTAGGAAAAAAATAAAGTAAAAACGCTAAGTTCCATTATTTTGTTAGTGTTTTTATAGTTCACATACACGAGGCAAACTTTTTGTGAACGTATAAAAATATCTTGGTTCATAAATGCCCTTTTTTAGTTTATGCGATACTTTTTTGGCGGAGTGTATTAATTGGTGCTTATATTATTAACCATTTCCATTTTTTATGGCACTCTGCTGACGTTTCTTATAGTTTTGTCACATCCATCTATCAGATATTTAAAAACAGAATATATGGGTTAATATTGAAAATTAATATAGATTATTAAATATTTTTGCAAAGTTTACCTATTATTTGATGGTAACATACAGTTTACAAGGCTTTTGTTAAAAATAAAATAAAACGGCGTCACTACACAAAATTTTAAAGAAGTATGATATAGACTACATCAGAGATATCTCAACAATTTTTTAAAAATTTTAGATGATGAGGAAGTTATAACGCATAATATAAATAAAAGAGAAATTATTTTTTTTTTATCTCGAAAAAGGTAAGATAGATTTAAAATTTAAATTGTCTATCTTACTGGTTCGTATCTCCGCTGCAAATGGTATTTACCCATTATATACATCGAATTTGATCCAGTTGTATATAGAAGGCTTTGGATTTAAGTCGAGAGCTACTGGATTTAAAGATATAATTAATATCCTGGAAGAGAATTTAATAATCTGGGTGAACATCTTTCAGTAAGTAAGTCGCTAAAAGGGACAATGCCGTCGTATAATTAAATTGTCATTTTAACTCGTTCGTTGGAGCCGGTTAATAAATTTTCAGCGAATTATAACCTAGACGATTGTTTGACTGTTCACCAAGAAGGGGGACCAAAGACGGAGGTTCCAAATCCCCCTGCTAAAGAATTATCTCATTAATTCGGTGATCTGAACGCTGTATTGCCATATTTACTGTAATTTAGTTAAATATTTCTCTAAATTTAATCTTCTTTCAATATTGCAAAACAATTTGAGCATGAGATAGTATACTAAATTATAGAACATGTTCAATTTTAAGCAGTTAAGTATCGCTGATATCCGTGGTTCTTATTTCGCTTCGTTTGTCAACAACATTCTTCCTTGAACTCCAGTTAGCAACCTCGCCGAGATATTTAAAGGGAAGAAATGTTTAATAAGCCCAATTTTCAGTGGGATGATGTAATTAATTAAGCTTGATGGAGATAGCTAATTATTAATTATAAGCTGAAAGTTGTTTTTTTTTTCTTAACGCTGGAATTTATTTCCGCGTATATATATGAATGGAAAAAGCGCGTTCAGAAATAAGTTAATGGACTTGCGCGATGCTTATAGGTGAATTAAAATTTACTTTCACCGAAGATGTTCCCGCCTTCCTTAGTATGGAGCTCGTTATGAAAGAAATTTAGAGAATGGAGTAGCGAGAATATTGTGCTTTGGAAAAAATATGGCAATAATGGATGGGATAAAAGATAATTAATGAAGAACCTCTAAACAAAATTAATCAATGTATATTCATGTAAATTTGGATCCTTTTACTTATTCTTCTTTGTTTAGATTTTGAAATTTCTTTGTGTATGTTTCTATACCATGAATCGAAATATAAATCTTTTGGGATTTATTTTTCTTCTTTTGGCAAAACAATTATCCTAGGCAGAAGAATATTTTATCCAAAAATGAATTCGATTGATTCTACATTATATCATATATTAGATACGCATATTACATCTATAGAGATAATGCCGTAATTGTTTATTATTTGATCTATCAAAAGCACTTAGCACGGGGAATTATGATGTATTGTTGCGAAAGATTTGAAAGCATGGCATACAATTTGTTTCCGTCTTATTTCTTTAGTCGTAGGTTGGTTGCTACCTACAAGAATAGTGAGATCACAAAACACTATTCTTCCAATGTAGAAATTGCTAGTAGTGCCCTCCAAGGGAATGGTTTTGGACCTACGTGATTTACAATTTATGTTAAACGATTACACGAAAAACCATTCCAAAATATTAAATGTCTTGACTGAATTGGTTGAATTCGCTGGTGGTTTTAAGCCATTCAGGTTTCTTCGTCTTTTGTATTACGAACTAGTGTTGCTTTTCTAGGATAGAACTTGAGGTTTTCTTTCGTCTGTCACCCCTCTATTGTTTTTAAAGCTCTCTGCACGAATTCTGCTTTTTTCCTCACAACAAGTCATCGAAATAGAGAAGTTGCAGTTGGGATGCTTCTCTTATTTCCACCCATCTAATATAATTTTGGATACGACTGTCGCCGCCAGTTAAAATAGTTTGCAGAAGAGAAAGAAAAGCTGAGCTTATCAGAACAAGTTCTATAAAGTATCTTCATCTTCCATCGTCGATTGAAATTGAAATTGTGTCCTGCATGTTGAAGAGAAGATAAAACAATTCATTTACTTTTGATTTATTTTTATATTACAGCTTACCGTCTCCTGTTTCCGTTCTTAATTACCAACTCATGTAAATTTATTTACAGGAAACTGTGCATGCACCCGACAGCTTAACGGATGCACTCTAATAACCTTAATAACTAATTTAAACCATCAGCGCAGATCAAAGGTTTCTGAGGGAACATCGTTTCCGCGGCGAATGTAAAATTCCTGAATCATATCGTGGCCAATATAAAGAGCATATTGTAGGAGAGGATGCTAGCGTTTTCGCGGCATCCAGCTCGAAACGTGGTGTTATTGCGCGTTCCGGACGAATACTCAACACGTTATCTGATGCATTACGTGCCTTGTGGTATCATCGTTCACTCATACGCGCAAGGATGAACGCCTAATCTGTACCTTCCACCATTTCTCATGTATATACGTACTTACATTGTAAAGAATACGGACGTATGTATGTACGTATGTAGCGCCCTTTGCGCATGCATTATATACATTTATACAATATTATACCCTAGTGCAGATATATGTATGTACATACATAGAAATGTTGCATTTGGTGTTTCGCGACGTTTGCGACCGGTAATTCATTCGTTATTGCGTCGTTTTCAATAATAAATCGTTCCGGTGTTGTCATCTTGTGTACTTTACCGGCAGAAAGTAATATTATTGTCGTAATATTTCCCTTCGTAAGTTGTTTTCGGCGCAGTAAAAACGCAGACACCTTGATAAATAAAATAAATTGTATACAATGTATGTCAATAAATTGCTTTATTGATATCAGCATCGGCACAGTGATATTACAAGTACGCATAAAAACAGCACTACGAATGTTGAAAAAGATCACCAGTTACGCTGAATATAATACAAAGCAGCTATACAATCAATAATATTACAGTGCTTTAATGTAAAGTTAAAAGTGTATGTAGACACAGATTTCATGAATTTCGTCGTTTAAATCTCGGATCTGAGAGTGTGTTCCAATGGCATGGCAAAAAGTGAGGGTAGTCTATCTTACCCAAGGTAGATAAAATAGCCGATAAAACGTCAAAGTCATATAGATCTTACAATTAGGCAGGGGAGAATTTACTGAGGTGACATTAGACGATCTTATCAAGCTAATATCAATAGAGAGATAAACATAACGACTTTCCTTGACATAGAGGAAGTATTTAATAATGTCACAACGAATTCAATTATAGAAGCTTTACGGAAAAAGAGCATTACACGCAGCCAGTCTGGAAATAAGGATTATTGAATCAACAATCGGTGTGCTTACCATTGGAACGGAGGCGGTGTTGGGATGCTCGCAGGTTACAGTTTTGTCTCCTTTACTATGGGCTACCCTAGTGGACGACTCAATTCGGAAATTCACCAGAAAGGGCTTTTGTTGCCTGGGATATGCTGACGACCTCACAATAGTTGATAGAAGGCGGTTTCCAAAGGTTCTGGTAGAGCGTACGCGAGCCGCTCTAAGTACGGTAGACAACTGGTGTAAACAAGTCGTCGCGTTTACAAGGAAAAGATCGCTAGAGGGAATGCAACTCTTAGTGCTAGGAGGTGAAGAAGTTCTATGTGTCAAAGGGGCCAAATAACTTGTGGTATCGCTTGATCAAAGACTCACTTGGAACACACACATCCAAAAAAACAACCAACAAATGCACTATTGTCCTAGGCAGGTGCAGGAAGTTGTGTGGAAGGAATTGGGGTTCAGTCCCAAAATGATTCTGTCGCTCTACACAAGGGTAATTAGTCCCTTGATAGCAAAGGCTTGTCTAGGTGCCACGGACGCGATGAGATCGACCACTACCCCCGCAATGGAGGTAATCCTAAATCTGCTGCCGCTACAAGTCTATGTATAAGGAAATGCTAGGTCTGCAGTATACAGACTGTGTTCATAATCAAATAATACTAGATGAACTTAAGGAGATGCCCTTTACTGGGCATGCCAAGTGATAGCATGGTTCAGAAATTCAACCTTGATAGAAATTATCAGGTTACAATATCATATAAAAAGGACTGGGGACCCTCCAGTAAAAGCTCAACTGGAGCTCAACTGGAGCTCAACTGGTCCTCAAACTGGTATACAGACGGACGGTCCAGAAAAGTTCATTTGATAAGCTTAAACAAGGAGACGGCGGTATTCCACGCCAAGTTTGCAACAATTCATCACTGTATCACAGAAATAGTAGGATGGGCCAAGTTAGGTAAAAGTGTTGCTGTTTTCTCTGACAGCGGTTAAAGCGATTAGTTCCGTAAGTGTTGATTATAAGCTTGCTTGGCACTACGTAAGCGCCCTAAATGAGGTGAGTACCCCAAGGAAGCTAACATTGGTCTGAGTTCCAAACCACCCGAGTGTGAAGTGAAATGAGTCGGCGGACAACCTGGCCAGGCAAGGTTCGTCAAGGTCGTTTGTCGGAGTTCGTCCTTCCTTGGGCAGCAGCAAATCGCAAATTAAAGTCCATCAATGAATAAACTCGTAATAAGTTCAAGAAAAGTTGTGAAAGAGACATAGTGACATAGACAGGCAAAAGAGTTCTAAAAGAACAGAGGCCTGATTTTACTAAAGACCTACTGAGTAAACATAGGAGGACTGTCAAGGTGATAGTTGGCCTGAATATGTATAAAATAGCCCTGGCAAATGACGCTCTTCCCAGATTTTTGCCAAGAGGAGGAAAAAACTGCTGTTCGTGTACTGTGCCACTTTGAAAGCCTGGCGAGGATAAGGTTTCTAGTACTGGGCGTGAAGAATCCTACAGTTAATGCCTGCATAAAGGAGCGGCTCTCAAAGATGATAGGTCCAATTAAGAAGGCAAAGTTAGAGGGCACAATGTAGGACAAGGGGGATCACAATAAATCTGAAAAGGTCGCGATGAAATAAATAAATATAGCCACCTCAACCCTGATCTAATCTAATAGGTACAATGCACTATGTATTTCGACTTCATAGTTATGTAATGTGCAGCTTGTTAAGGATAAGGGTTAATTGTGTTCTTTAAATGTTTGTTATTTACTAATGAAATAGCATTCTCTCATCTTATGTAGCTTTGATCTTATTCATGCATCTAGTTTCTTTGTTGTTAGAGTTTATTTCTAGGAAGCTAATATTCTCAGTAACAGAAATTAAATTAATTAACGTTTGAAGCGTCTTTGCCTCCTATCCTAATATCGAACAAACAAACAAAAAATACGCGCAGACTATATAATTAGGACCCAAGCAATATTGCAGCTTCCTAATAACGCTGAAACATCCTGGAAGAAGAGCGGCCGCCGACTGTGTTCTAAGTAAGTCTGTTGTTGAGTTTACTGAATAATTAACTCAACTCCCAAAGTTCCACTCTTCTGGGCCAATTAAAATATTTAATATTAATTGGTACGACCTCCTATTCTCTTGTGCTTTTTGCGTGTTTTTCTATAGTCTATGTCTTCTACTTCAGATATTTTGCGACGGTGAGACTTAATATTTTAATTAGATGGGATTGTGATCGAATGGGCGAAGATTGTGTAATATAATTGGAAACGAAAATTCTAATGAAGCGCTTAAGCAGTATTTCTTATTTGGAAGTCTAGCAGCAGATTTTAGAGCTTTTACACTAAATCTTTTAAAGCGGTTCTTAAAATTATCCTTACTTATAGTGTTATAGCTGCAACTTTCGTTAGTCAGACTTTTCAAATTTTTAAGACCTTGCAAATGTAATTTTTTTTAAAACGAAAGCGTCATATACTTAATAAACCTCTATATCTATTGTATACCTAACAAATTATTTACGTATATAATTATATAATTCTGTATATAATAATTTTAAGATGATGAATTTTTTTCCTGTTTAAAAACTCATACAGATGTAACTGAATTGGTTGTGTTCCGGAATCTAGCTGTTTTACAACTGCGTACGTATTTTGGATTTCATATTCTAACTGTCAAAGTTGGTATTTATTTGAAAATTAAAATAAAATGAGCCATATCAAGTGGATATAGCACCAACATTTATTCTAAATGTAGATGTAAGATAATGTATTTAAATCCGCATGATTATCTTTTGTCGAATTATTCTCTTATATTCTAGCTAGTACTTATTCGTGTTCGAAGCATCTTAATTTCTCCGAGTTGGAGAAATAATGGAAGGAGTTGCTATGCAGTTTTCTTGGAGAATAACTGTTATATTTCAAAAGAGGTAGTGGTCATTCTTCCTCAGACCGCCGGACAAGACAGACGTCTCAGGTAAAAATATTCCGTTATTTAATAATCCTTATAATTAATATTTTACCACAAGATATTCCGTCGTATTTACGTTGAATGCGAAGTTAGGGTTACTATTGCGCGCTCTTATGAATTTTAAATGAAATGGCTTGGCACCCATGTTCTTTTATCTAGTCTAATATGGTTTATTTTGGTGATTTTCTTTCATAATATTCTCTTACAAAGATTTTTAAAGATATCTATTTTATCTACATATGTAAAAATATTCGCGGAGCATTTAAAATTTTGACCTAACAAATTTTGGGTAAATGTATAAAATTTTAGACGTTAATTCCCGAATCTAAAGATCTAATAATTGTTTAATAGAGTAATAGGTTCCATTTTTAAGAATTTGCTTCCCTGACATTTATGTTAATAAATAACATTTGCTTATTGGTAAATCACTCTCTAAATTAGAAAATCAGCTAAAGAACTCACGTAGAGGACAATATTTATTTTTACCATTAAATAACTGTAAATAAACTATGTCTTTAATATCCACCAGAGTCATCTTCTTAAGATTTAACAAACTACAAAAAATCGACGTGATTCCCTGACTCTCGCAAACGTCCCCAGGATACGATAAGCATGCCCACATAGTTCCGTATAGGAATAGAGATGGTTAATAATTCCACTTAAAACTGGCACTGAAACGATGTCGGGCTTAGTGCCGCTCTCAATTTATTATTCCATTTAGTGTGTGCAGACACGATAATAAGTTATATCTAATTGTATCATTGATATGTGTGCGCCTTGCCACATTATTTACTGAATAAAATAGTGAATTTTACGAGTAAAAAGTATTATTCATTTAAAAAACGACAATACTCTTCAATAACAATACAATATCAGATAGGTTAGTGTAATAAGCAAATATTTTAAAACCTTTTTAAATTGTAGTTTCAGGTAACTGGACAACTTCTGGCTGGATACAGGATCTTCAAACGATCTTTTTGTCGATATAAGGTTCTTCAGGTACTCGGAAGGTAGGTTTTATGTAGGTGAAATGCGAAATGAAGTTATTTAATATGAAATATGTTCTAGGTACTTCGTTTGAACTTTAATAATAATGTATAACATTATTTGAAAATTTGAAACTAAAAAAATAAGATCGCTACTAAATTTTGAACTGAAAGCACGCCTTTCCTCTTTGGTGGTTCGAGGGAGAGTGTTCGAATGACCAGTATCTTATTTGAAGGAAGCCACCTTTGATTGTTTTCCCCAACTGTACATCAACAAGATGCCCCGGATATTGCTCTAGTTACTAACTAATTTGAGGAGAATAATAACAAGTAAACATAGACACAAATACAAATAGGTAAACACTGATATTCAACACGGAAACTAAAATTCAAGAAATTAAGGCAAATTAGGCAACAAAAAATACACACTTACAAAACGCCTCTAAAATATGCAACTGAACCTACTATTCGTCCAACGGATCTTTACCCATGCGTAATTGATTTATATAGCAATAATACTCATATGTTATTCAATGCATTTCGTACAATTTCCCTTTGATACAAGAAAGAGAAAGCAAATTCAACTTGAAACGTTTGTCTTCTAGCCCTTGGTTCAAGCAATCGAAGTACTAATATTGCGCGTTATTCAAATAGAAAAGAGATAGAATACAGCCAAATAATCTATTCTTAAACGTGCTGCACTTGTACGGCACTAATCAAAATCAGTACATCATTTTGCATTGTTCTGTCAAAGTTTTGTCTATGGATGTGTCATTAAGCTTTTTGACGTTAGATTTATTGTGTGGTTTTATTATTGTCGTTTTGCACTTTTCTAATACGGTAGTAGGCATTACAATCAAAACATTATATTTCCACTCACAGTTCTATACTAATTTTTGTGGTATTCATTCGTGCTCTCGAACAAATATCTCTAAATTGAACTTGGTAAGAACATGTGCTGCATTATAGTTTTATAAACTTCATGTAAACAAAATGTTTTGACATTTACAATTGTCAATAGGTTAGAAATATCACCCCATATGATGGTGTGGAAGTAGTGTAGTACTTAACTTGAGTATAAAGTACTGACTTGATTCAGATGTACAAAATTTATGATCATGGGTAAAGAACCATTGGACGAATAGTACCTACAAATTATATGCACATATGCAATTTTTAAATATGGAAACTTCTTAATATATTTAAAATTACTGTATACAGAATAATAAATCTAGTAAAATGATTAATAAATAAATAACATAAATAACAACGATATATACGATACTATCAATGTGTTAATATAAGCAATGTCTGGTAAACAACGATCGTTTCGACCTTGTCGGGTAACTTCGCCCATTCATTTGGAAGTGCTCGTTAAGCCCTGGCGTTCATAATCCACGAAAAATACGGCACATCAACGTCGACGTCCTAAAAGCAAATATCGTCCACCGAAAACCGAAAAAAGACACGGTAAACAAGCCGTTGCATGAAAGATTAACACTTTTCCCTGCTGCGGGCTACGAAATCGCATTGTACACTTTCCACCTCGGCCTAAAATGCCCGATTATACGACCCGGTATTTGTCGTGCGCTGGTCGCTATGGTTTGAAATGCGAAGAAAAATCGCCTCAGGTGAAATACGGTGCGGCACGACGCGTTCGTGCTTAAAAACACGTATCTAATTGCTGTTTTTCACGTAATTAGGCGATCCACGTGGAGACGAGAGATTTTTGATCCAGAAGAAGGTGGAGGAGAATTAATGATTCATTAGTAATGGGTTTCAATCGTGGAAATTTTAATTCAGTCTGATTGAGTCTACAGCAGTCTACATCATTAATATGCAACATACGGAACTGAATTTACACATACTATACACTGCTTGGTTTCTGGGTTCTAGAATTGTTTCTGATCGACGTTTCGTCTTGACTTTACACCCTGAACCACTTTCATATGAGTGAGAACTGAGCATCAGCCGAAAGCAGTTCCAAAACGCGATTTCAACTGAGAAACCAAGCAGTGCATTATCTACAAACTAATAATAATAATAATAACGTTTATTTCCAAATTGACAACAACACACATCATTAGGAAAGTCAACACAAAAGAAAAAATACTCTACACAATAGGAATATGAAACAAAAAAGCAAAAAAAAAACAGTATTGATTATAATAATTACAATAAAAGACACTCTTCCACCTTATAACAGACCTTGTTAATTAACATTTGTTTTATTGCTTTTTTAAACTGTTGTAAAGGTAACACTTTAATTTTATTTTGCAAACTACTATAAAGTCTTATTGCTTGATATTCAGAGATGAATGAATTCTTGTTGAATAATTATGTATATCCGTTTTGAAGC
Source organism: Cetonia aurata (assembly GCA_949128085.1). Taxonomy (NCBI): domain Eukaryota; kingdom Metazoa; phylum Arthropoda; class Insecta; order Coleoptera; family Scarabaeidae; genus Cetonia; species Cetonia aurata. The sequence goes on along the minus strand of OX421882.1, from coordinate 9,662,827 downwards.
TTTCTAAATTAGTTTTTGCAAAAACTAAACAGTTGTAAATGTATAGTGATGGAATAGTTAATACTTTTAAATAATTAAAATAAGGTGTGCAGTGTTCTTTGCTACTAACTTTCATTAAAAGTAAAGTAAAGTAAACTTTATTTCCAAAAGACTATAAAACTACAAAGGTATAGGAAACGTCAGAAAAGAAAGCAAAATAAAAGTTAATGGTAATAATAATAATAACACTAATCATAATATCCGAATAAATAAATGACAAAATTAAAAAGAAAAGTGATAAAAAAAATGATAACAATGGCAATAATAATAATAATATAAAAAAGGAAAAGTAGTAATACCGATAGTAAATTATCGTAGAGACAATAATGCCAATGCTAACAGCGATCATAAAGATCATTAGGACAGCATGAAGGAATGAATGAAATTACTCTTATAAGAGATTAAAACAAAAAATAAATAAATGTAGTGGTAATAATAATAATAGTAATTAATAATAATGATAATGATGATAATAATAAAAACACTAATGATAATGACAAAGTGATAGTAATGGTAATAATGATAACAATAAAATAAAGCTGTAATAGTGATACCGATAGTAAATTATCGTACAGATAATAATGACAATAGTAACAGCGATCATAAAGATCATATTATGGCTCTTACCATTTTTTTTGTGTTTTGTTTGTTGTGCTACCTCATAATAAAATACTATTTTTGTCCAATGAATAAAAAGCTGAGAAATATATTAATTTAGTGTCTCTAAGGTCCACTGTTCTCCGGATGTGGTAAACGTCGATGTTTAATTTATTACATAAGTAATTTATAGTGGTTCAACTTAAGTTGGAGTCGATATGCACGTCCAACATTTTTGCGAAACTTGTCTGCTCCGATCGCGTCTCAAACTTTATGTTTTGAATTTTGTTTTCATTTAATTTTAATTTATTAGCTTTAAGTCATTTTTCTGCATTCAACATGCCCACCGACTCCAACTCCACCAAACCCTCTGCTGTTTCTGCTTTAAATATCAAGATCTTATTATCGGCAAACAGATTCGCCTGGCACATCTGAAGATTAGCGCACAAATCATTGACATAGATAAGGAAAAACATCGGTCCTCCGCTATCCATCAATTGTTCTTTTGAACGTTTATTGTCGATCATCACAACTTGCTTTCGGTTGTTAAGGTGAAATATTTTGAAATTTAATTCCTATACATGAATACTACAAGCTTGAAAGTCTAATTCAATACTAAAATTACTTAGTATATTAATATCCTTGTAATTTATGTAATTTTGAAGTAATATATACACACCTCCGTGCTTATACTGTGCTCTACAGAATTTTACAGATAAATTATAATTTGATAATTTTAAGGATTGTGTTTCGCTAAATTTTAACCAGTGTTTACCTAAACAGACAATATCAATATTATATTCATGCAAAACCACTTCAAGATCATCAAGTTTGTTTCTTAAACATTGAATATAAGCATAAAAATAGAAATATTGTGCATAGAAGAGGTCTCAAGATTGATTCCTGCAGAACACCAAAGGGAAGAGATGCGTATCTCGCATTTATATTCTATTGGATGGTATAGCATCTGTTTAAGGAGTTTTTAAATCAATTTGATCAATATAAAAAATCTATCGATATTCCGCTGTTCAGTTATTTTCTGTTATAAGTAAAGATGTGTAATTTGTGCTATTCGGGAGTTTACCAGGCGTTGTATACAGGGATTAGATACATCTAATCATTTTAATCCTTTCTTTTGCTTGTGTCTACGCAATTATCTCTATGGTAGAGAGATTTTGATGGACAATCTGAGTGGAAAAAAAACCCATAACCGTCCGCTATCACACGAAACGATCATCAATAATCGTTTTTCGATTATGATAGAAAGAAAAATCGAGACCGGAGTGTGTGCTGGCGTGATCCAGCGAATTACGGACATCCATCCATCTATTTGTCGGATCGTAGCGTTGTCCGAGGCGACACTAGATTGATTAAAAAGATTGCCGGCCGCAACAAATACATCCGAAACTACGATGAAAACGATTTTTCCACAACTACTCCCGGAGAGCCTGCCGCCTCCCGCCTTCCGATCCCGTTTCCGGTATTTTTTTTTGCGGGTTTTCAGATCGTGTTGCGCTGCTCCGAGCGTGCCGTTCCCATTGCTTCCCATTGTTCTTCGCGCGCACACCTGGCCTTTTCAGACTACGAGATGGGGCGATAGCGGATGCGATAAGGGAAGTGAGATAGAACTTAGTGGAGAAATAGATCAGACTCCGTGCAAGGTTAGAAGACTACGGAATAGTTTGAGGTAGTGAACACGCGAAACGAAAAACGTATAAAAAGAGATTAATAGAAAATACGAGTCACTTTCCGAATACGTTTCCAGAGCACTGAAATAAATAACTTGTCAGGGACGTTCAGCTTCCCTAGAAATTGGATATAAGGAGTTGTTCTACCAGAAGAGATATACGGGGTGTGAAATTACATGAGATTATGTTTTATTAAATCATAATACACTCCGCCAAAAAAGTATCGCATAATTTAGTTTTGAATCATAAAAGTATCGCATAATCTTTGTTTGTAGCATAAAGTTGTAAATATACTTTAATGCGCTCTAAGATATAATTTCTATGATTGTTTAAATAAAATACAGGCCAAATAAAAACAAGAACTCATACTTGAGATTTTTATTAAAACAAGAAATTATAATTTTGGAAAGAAAAATGTCATAACAGTAGCTTTTAATACTGAGTATTGCCACCTCTGGCTCTTATGACCGCTCGCATACGGTTTGGCAGAGATTCGATTAACCTCCGTATATAAGCCTGATCCAAATTCTCCCACTCGTCACGGAGAGCATTTGCTAGTCCATGCAGGTCCGCTGGGGCAACATTTTGGGTTCGTATCCGTCTGTGAAGGAGGTCCCACACGTGCTCGATAGGGTTCATGTCCGGACTTACCGCAGGCCAATCTAAAACTGGAATACCAACATCGTTAAGGTATTCCTGGACGATTATTGCAACATGCGGTCGTGAATTATCGTGCATTAACATGAATTCGTTTCCTATAATTGGCGCATATGGTACTATATGTTCTTCTAAAATGTCCGTTATATACCTGTGGGCAGTCAGTGTACCTCTGTCTACTGATACTAACTCTGTACGACCTGTTAAACAGATGCCTCCCCAAACCATAATAGACTGCGAATAGCGCTCACCGTCTCGTCTGTACACTGAGATACGCCTATCTGAGGTGTAAAGACCAAATCTTGACTCATCTGTGAAGAGTATATTGGCCCAGTCATTAATGTTCCAATTTACATGTTCTCTGGCAAACCTTAAGCGAGCCACTCGGTGGTTCCTAGTGAGACGAGGGGCTGTTACAGCTACTCTAGCTCTTAATCCACTCTGTCGTAACCTATTCCGAATAGTTTGAGTACTCACACGAGTATTTCTGACTCTAGCCAAGTCGTTCTGCAATTGTCTCGCAGTTACATGTCTTCGACGTAATATTTGTAGTAGTAAATAGCGGTCATCTTGGCGAGTAGAACATCTTGGACGACCTGGTACAGGTCTTCTACTGTAAATGCCTGTTTCCCTATATCTGGCTACGGCTCTAGAAACACTTGACTGATTGATGTTCATCAAATTAGCAACGTATGCTTGAGATCGTCCATCTTCGATTAAAGCAACTATAGCAGCCACTTGTTCTGAAGTTAAATTGCTCATTTTAGTTTTAAAAGCGTTGGTACAGAACTCTGACTTCGCACTTTAAAATTTGTCCGTATAGGAAGACTTTCAATAAACAACTGAACAAACCTTACACATATGCATTTTTCTAAATGTGTTCTTTTAGAAAAAAAAAAAAAAATAAAAACGCTAAGTTCCATTATTTTGTTAGTGTTTTTATAGTTCACATACACGAGGCAAACTTTTTGTGAACGTATAAAAATATCTTGGTTCATAAATGCCCTTTTTTAGTTTATGCGATACTTTTTTGGCGGAGTGTATTACCACTTTTAATAGATTACATGTGTTTGTATTCTTATTCTAACTATTGATTGTTGAGTCTAGATCATAGAAGTGATCGAAGGTTTTTCAGTAAATAAATAAATATTCACATCGTTATAAACAGTCGTGAGTTTATAATTCATTTATGTAAAATATTATTTCATCTAACACTAAGTGAGTCTCTCGACTAGATTTTGCTTTAGTATTTAAGACACATAAATATCAGTTATGAAAGAAAACGCATTTGGAACGCACCATGCCAGCAATCCCACCTCCTGTTGGTGTGATAAATGAAATAATTTGCTCATTTAAATGGAAAATTAAATTAGTGTTCCTCCCTCAGCTCTATGAAAAAGAAAGAATAAAATTCTTAAAATCGGTCCACTAGTTTTATAGTTTATTTTCGATGAACAAGCAGACTCCACGCTCTCTGTTTAATACGAATATAACAGTAGGTATAGGTTAGGTAGAGGTTTCGGTTTAGTTTTCGAGATTTTAGTATGAATTTCATGACGTCGCAACGGGTCACCGTTATTTGGTACGTTGAGAGCAGTCAATATGGTAGTTTTTTACTCGATTTTAAGTACAAATATTGTCACATCTCAGAGAATCATAAATATCTTAAGATGAAACCTAAGAATCTTTAGAATCGACATAGTAGTTTTTGCGTTATAATTCTACAGAAATTTCAATTTTAGTTTATCTTATTTAAGACGATCAGATTGTTATTTACAACATTTGTGTATATTATTCACACTTAATTTAAATCCCTTCATTAGCATAATGCGGTCCGTTAATTTCCATGGTTATTATTGTTTTAAGGGTACGTTATCGCCATGTTTGTTGTGATGTTTCGTTCTGATAACAACAGATGTAATAAATAACTGTGGGAAATCGACATGTGCCTCCCGTTGCGAGTAGAATCCGCTCATTTACGTAAATTTGAATTTTAGTATTAAACGGAAAACAATACGGCCCCTATGACCTGTTGTTCACCATAAATATGTATGAACGTGACGGATATCACAACAAGAGTTTCGCTTGTTCATACATGTGTACGAATGTAAACAATAGTAGGAGTGCATAAATGTAATTAGTTACGGTAGGAATAGGAAATATTAACTGCCGCTAATCATGGGGAGATGCCTGGACAAGCTTCAACATAGTTTACAAGCTGCTGTTAAATTTTGCTTTAATATTTTCTCCTTTTGAATTGCTTTTATTGGTGCGGGTGACTCCTATAGCAGGTCATCGGCCTACTATGGAACTTAGAAATAAATGGGTGGAGGATACTAGATTGGATTAGATTACGATTCTCGTGGCTATTCTGTGTGGTGGGCGTTTTGTTTCAACGCCGCCTCTTCGGATGTATTGTGATGTCCTTTTTCCTAGAACATGCTCTTTAACTTTGCCTTCTTTATTAGATTTATCTTCTTTGAGAGAGGCTTTCTTATATAGCTATATTCTCCCAACCCAGTAATGTAAACTTTATCCTTGCCAAGCCATCACATTGGTGTAGAATATAAATTGGGGTTTGTTGCAGCAGAATCCGCGAATACCATCAGCTGTTAGTCTTATAGTGTGAATATGGCAATTTAGTTTACAGTACCCTCTTAATAAAAAGAGAAGCACTTCAAACTTTGAAGTTCAGTACCATAAAGCCCTAGATGCGATTGCTATTAATAATGACTTCACACTGAGGTGGTTTAAAAGTCATAAAGGAAACAGGTAATTAAAATATGAATGAGGTGGCTAGGTGAGGTTAGCGTTTCACTTATAAGGATTGCAGCTTTTCTTCTTATTTCATCGGCTACATTCAATCTAATCAACCAATAATCTAATTGAAAGACCAACGTCATGGCATTCACTCGCCGGAGGAAGTTAGAAAGCTTAAGACTAATCCAATTGAAGGTGGAAATGAGGATTGTACAGTATTAACACCAGCCAGACGTACATATGGGAAAAAGTGGGTGCTAAAACCAGACATGTTGTACTTGGTATGGTGGACAAATTACATGCCAAAAAAGTCTTGTTCAAAAACAGAGCAAGGTGCAAAGACTTGTCTGCTTAGGTATAACGGGGTCTATACGTAACATACCCACGGCAGCTATGTAAGTACTTTTAGATTTGCCACCTTTGCACCTAGTGATACAAGGGGAAGCGAGGATGGGTGTATATGGGCTGCGGAATTAACTACCATAAAGGAAGTTAGAACAGGGCACATGCCAATAACTGAACACATGAGGGGAGACATCGATAACATAGCGATACGGTATTGGTATAAGAGTCTCTGTACGGTTTCAATACCAGATTGGCGGGAAGGGGCAATAAGCATACCGGACACCAGATGACAGGACCTGACCTGATATGCTAACAGGTCTAAGACTGCTAATGATGCCGAGACCGGGATATACTATCAAAATGAGGGTCACAGTTACGCAGTTTCGATGTATGGGCAGAGATCTATGCGATCCTGCGCTAAAAGAATGAAAAATCGGTGCATAGTAGACGAATTCACATTATGTCTGACAGCCAAACGGCACCAAAACCTCTATCAAGCCGGAAAGTGTCGTCTCAGCTGATGATGGATTGTGAGGTGCAGCTTCGTTATGCCGCATAGTCTGCCCAGTAAGAGTTAAAATGCTTCTCAACCAACAATTCAGAACCCAGAATCTAAGAGCAAAATAAGGAGAATGAAAAATGACAAGGCTGCAGGAGTCGATGACATAGGTACGAACAAATTATGTACAAAAGAAAAGCAATGTATTATGTAATAATTATAAATGTTATAAAAGCGGTCCTTGTTGTATTAAATAATTTTTATTGCTTATTTACTTCTAATTTCGCAATAATGCGTGGATAGCTACAAAGTGACACGAAAGTGATTCCACTGCAAAAGTGTGGATGTCTGGGTGGTACTTAGTGGATAGATGGTTTCTATAGAGAATCTGAAATCCTACACTATTGAGAAAAGCGATTCACGTGCCTATAATAAATAGAAATGAATAATAAAGAAGTACAATTGAGTTTATATAAACATAACACAATAAAAAAATTGAGTTTGAGTATAAATTACCCTATTCTATAGCTTTAGGTCGTAAACTCCAACCTTATTAAAATCGTTTCCAAACTTCGAGATAAATACGAGAAGCTAAAGAAGTTCTGCTTATCATTTTATGTATCCGTCTCACATAGTCCTCTCCCTCTCCAAGTATCCTTCCCTCGCTGACCTTAGCTACTTTTTTTTGTATATGGGCGATCCGCCACGCCACTTCACAAATTCGTTTCAACTTTTTTCCTAACGGAATTGAAAATCCGTGACGGACGGCAGATTCCGAAACAAAAATAACTTTAATCTTAGAGACGAACGGACGCGCCCCTCGTTTGTTCATGGAGGACTCGGCGTCGAGCAGCCTTTTTTCTGGTCCTCGGAAGCATTATTAAAAAAGTTTTTTCCGCTGCCGCGGCTTTATCTCCCTTAATGGGGCGCCCTGCCATGTTAATTGTTACGTCGTCGTCCTTCTTATCGTTGCCTTTTCCCGCATTTCCACTAGGGGATGTTTCGGTCTAAATTTGATCGTGACAAATATTAATGTAGGCAGAAGAAATATGCAAATTTAAACTTGCTCTCGTTATAACAGAAAATATCATATCAGTGTTAGTTTTGATTGCTTCTTTATTGTTAATATACTATAAATTTTAGTATTTGTACATGTATGAATTCACAAGTCTTCACTTCATTTCGTAAACAACACAGTAAAAGATAAAGAAAGTTACATAATAAGACTTTAGATGATATTATAATGATGATCAAAATGAAATTAGCTGCGAAAACGAGTCTCTTTAATCTTCTTTCCCTTTCCTCAAGGCCGTGCTTCTCCTCTATTCTCAACAAAAAATGTTCAACAAATAAATTCATTAAAATAATTTTGACTTAACCTGATTTTTCAGGAGTAAAGATTAAATAAATAAAGGCAATAGTATTTTAATTTTTTTTTTTTTTTTTGTAGGTGTAAATCCTTTATGGACAGCGCCGGCTTGGTTCAATCACCCACTAAAACCACCTCATCTTGCCCCCTAGCGCAATTCATGGAACCATCCTGGGGGACATACTTCGTGAATGCGCCGTGAACCCTAACACTTAGACCCTCTCTGTATTCTGGCCATCATTTTGCTGTCTTTCTCTGTCATCTCTCTCCTTCGTCTTCATTATTTTACGTATCATCTTATGAATCTCCTCCCAGTTTTCCTTAGATTCTATCATTGTTTCTATCAGGTTCCCCGTTGTTATACGCTTTCCCAACTTTCTGCCGCTTCCCGCATATCGTTCCATCTAGCACATGAAAATATAGTGTGCTCCACAGTGTCACTAGCGCCATACTACATGCACTTCTCGCCCATCACCTTCCCTATCCTGCACGCATATGTCATGAAGACTCCATGGCCTGTCAGTGCCTGCGTTAGGTAATAGTCTACTCTCTTATGTTGGCATTTAATCCATCTTTCTAAGTCCGGAATTAATTTTCTTGTCCATTCTCCCTTGAGCGTATTATTGGTCCACCTTTCCTGCCACATACTTATTGTTCGTTTTTTCGCTTCCTTGATTGCTAGTTCTGTCCTTTGTCTGTACATATATCTTCTCTCCAGTGCCAGTAGGTCTATCGGCGGAATCCCGGCAACTACTTGCAGGGCAACTGTAGACGCAGTTCTGTATGCAGCGGCCACCCTGATTAACACCTTTCGCTGCGCTTTTTCTAACAAGTCCCGGTTTCTTTTAACTGTCAATGCTCCCTGCCATACTGGCGCCCCATACAAAACGATTGAGTGTATCACTCCCGCCAGTACTATTCGTTTGGCACTATTTGGACCTCCAATGTTTGGCATCACCCGCATTAGTCTTCCCATCCTGTCTTCGGCCTTTCCAGTAACTTGCCTCAAATGCTCCCTAAAGCTGCCCCTGCCGTCCAAGTAGACTCCCAGGTACTTAATACCGCTCTTAGGAATTATATTTACATTTCCCATTTTAAATATTATGCCATCTCTTTTCCTCTTATGTGTAATAACGAGGGCCTCCGTTTTCTCTGGCGCCAGCTCGAGTTCGTTCTCTTTCATCCATTCGCGGATTCGAGTATTTTCATTTAAAGGAGTTTATGTACTATATCACACATCTATTTAACCAGCATTTGCCCTTTCAGAGCATAAAATGCGTCATTAATAGTTCCTTATTACCCTTAGTTTCGAAGTTTTAACTCTACACGTGTTTCGCGATAGTGTATTACCTAACGGCCCGCGCCCAACGCGGTCTTCGTCGTCGGTCGACCGAGGTAATACGAACCGGGAGCGGCGGGGTTAAGTCGGCGGCGGGGGGAGAGCATAACAGGTCCCACGGGACAACCGATAAGCTCGAAGAGAAGGAAAACATCCGTTCCGGCAAGATAATATAACGGAACCATTATTTTACTGCTTAAATTTTAATCCCAATCTTTCCGAGTTCTCTCTCTGGCCCCGATGAAATATTAAAGTAAACCCATAGTTTCATCTTTAGGAGGAGAGCGTTTCCGTTCGTTTTTATTCCGTTTCGCTTCGTCCCGTGCCCTTCTCGTCGCAATTTCGGCTATCATCCTAGCGTTTATATATAGCTATACGTCTATATAATACATCCTCATTCAGACTTAATCAATCTAGGGAATTATATTAAACGACTCCCTCTTGGATAGCGGGTTATCACGGAGTGTGGTGTGCGCTCCTTTGTCGCCGGATTGCTAAAATAAACGAACAAAAAAGAAATAACACCTTCGAATTCTAGAAAATTCTATCGAATAAAGACACCTGCTTCTTTTCATCAAAGAATGTAGAACTATAACCATACTTTGCTCGAGGGTATACGTTATATATAAATACATTTAAGTAGACAAGGAGTCTTCGCCGTTGGAAAAATGTGTCAAATTGAAGTTACGTTTCATATATTTCTGTTTAAATGTCTTACATCGTTTTTTCAATTTTATTGATAATCACAGTGATTAGCAGGAAAAAGATTAGTTCTTTAATGATTTCACACTGTAAAAAGTGCTAAAAATTTAAAAACTGCATAATTGCTGTACTGCCGGCTTTCTAAGAATTGTATTTAATGTAATTCAAATCGTAGGAATCGGTCGGTTCCAAAGCAATATTATTTATACTCAAAAATACGTATTTCTAGTAAAAGATTTTTTCATTTTGACTGTTTCTTTTTTAATTAAAGTAGGTGTGCCGGCTTTTGTTGAAAGAATGATTAAATTAAGAACTTTCAGTTTTGAAACGAAACTCTTATTCGTTTAAACTAAGCAAATTTTTTTTCAACATGAACTTATTTTCGAAAATATGCGGGAATGCAAAATAAGAGAAACAGAATGTATTCATATGTAATTCCCAGATTATTTTGCAAAATATAGTATTTTATATATTCATTCTATATATGTAATTAGGATGCTAATGAATAATTAACTGAAGTACAGGCTGTTCAATTAAAAGTAAAACAAACAAGCATTAAGCGAAATTTTGGGCAATCAAAACTAATTGCGATAATTACTGGCTGGCCAAAACTAATAAGCCTTTTTCAACATGCAATTTACATTTTAGAGTACAGTTTATTCAATTATATCTATATCTAATTAGCTTTTTTACATATCATACACCTTAATCTCAAAATAAATTACATTAGCTTGCTATGAAATACTTATTTAGGAATCAGTTTAATCCTATTTTAAGCTGTAAGTAAGAAAATGGCAAATGCTGACAGCTTTGGCTTCAAACGTTGGCAATTAACATCTCTTCTACCCGGAACAGTGATAGTGGATAAGAGAGTTCGTCCATTGACAGGTTTATCCAAATTATATGACTCAAACAAGTGTAATTACTATGTGACGTAAGTAAAAGTGTGTATACTTATGCTGTCATATCTTAATAACTAATTTTCAGCGGTATTTATTAGATTATATACCAAAACAAACTGTCTATTATAAAGATCGAAAAATAAGAAAAAACATATACAGTGTGTACTTTTTTTTTCAAATTTAAAAATACATTTCAAACACTCTGCATGTCATGTTTTAAAATGATGCATCAATTTTTGTTGTTCTGGACCGGTTTCGTGACAGTTTTATTAGTTTTCCGTTTTCCCTCCACCTTCTTGATTTTTTTTCTGTTCTTTGCAGGCAAGTGTTTTTTTAAAGGTATCCATGTTGGATATGAGTTTATGAACAGCCTGTATAGAATTTTGTGGTTACTGCTGCCGCGATTAATGCCCATGACCATCTAATTACATTCGCATCTGTATGGTATCTTAGTGCCCAATAGCTTATGGAATATCTCAAAACCTATTTGGTTTACGGATATGGAACATTAATACAAACTGATTACAAATGTAGTCTTTAGGCTTTCACGGCCGTCGTTGCTGGCTGCTCTTCGGTTCTCGGGTTCTCTGCCGTGTAGAAAGTTTAAATTACTTGACGTTTCGATCATCTTGTCGTGATCTTCTTCGTGACTTCACTTCTGAAGAAGATCACGACAAGATGATCGAAACGTCAAGTGATTACAAATGACCTAAGAAACACACTTAATTCGTAAAAATCACACCATTTGGCACCATTAACCTGTAATAGCCGAGTTCTTAAGCCCTCACTCGGGGTCTCGACTATTAGCGGGTTACTGCGGGTTCGAATCTCGTTCCGGTCAGTCGTGGTGGCTGGACTCTTTCGGGGATCATGATGATGATTAGGGAAGCGACTTGGCTCTGCGGAGGGCGGAGGGGAGGGGGGGGGGGGGGGGTGACATGCATTAAATTGCTTATACTTTAGACATTATTAAGATCCCTTTTTTTAAATAAAAGATAAATAAATTAATAAACAGCCTGTATAGCGGATGGACTATAAAGCTGAAAATATTTTATTTAAATATATCACAGTCGACCATGGCTATTCTGTAAGTTTCAAAATCAAGCTTCAACGGGAACTTCGAAAAATTCGAAATTCTAATTTTCATGAGCCAGTCCGGTGAGACAGTCTGAATAGTCTAGCCTATCTACGCGGATACTAGCAGCTAGTTAGATAAACACCTCTCTCCTCCATCGTATTAGTTGTTTTTACAGATAAACAACTGTAGTTGCAGGATTTATGTTAGATTTGTAAGTAGGACTAATATTATACCTGGAAAGAATACTTTTGGGTTTTAAAGTAATGTTTTTTTGGGTCTTTGTCTAAATAATAATAATATTATTTATTCCTCTCGACTCACAATAGAGTATGGGAAACGTCAATAAAAATGTTAATACAATTCAATAAAATGACAATAGTGCATCATCTAAAAATTCTGTTACTGAGCTCCTTTGAATTAACAATTCCTTACCTGCTTTTATTAATTATTTTTATTAATTTTATCGCTACGTATTGAGGATTTTTCTCGCTAAAACTTAATCTATACCGAGGAACCTCTAACGTATATATTGCGAGTGTGGTAATTCACGAAATAAATTCCTGCAACTAGTCCTGGCTGAATTTCGCATCATTATCCGTATTGCTCTGAAGTTTAAATACACGAACCATGTCCACAGACGATCCCGACGCCATTATGCCGTATATCATCGCATAGTGAAAGTAAGCAAAAAATAAATTTTTACCACCAAAAAGTCAACCTCTTATCTCAGCCTACTTAAGATAAAACATATGGGAGTTAGCTTCTTACATAAAGTTTCTATATGTTTTTTCCATTTACACATAAAATCAATTGTTACACCTAAAAATTTTATATCATCTACCTGAGCTATACTGGAATGAGGTCCCTTGACAAGACGGGATCGATCTCTATCGCAAAATTTTGTCTTAAATTCAATAAATACGGTTTTATTGTTGTTTAAACTGAGACTTCTATCTATAAAATAATTATTTAAAATGTTTAAAGTATGTGGAGAAAAAGTATTTAGTGTACATATAATTTGGTTCATCGGTCCTTGAATAGCAATCGATGAGGTATGCCTATGTTCGTTGTATATTTGCTTTATCATTGGATTTAATTAGGATATTGCTCTGGCAATACTCACTTTGTGAGTTAAATATCGATATTATTTGAATACACATACCCCCTTACTTTTTCAGTCGACGCAGTACAAAATCAAGAAAAAAAAAAAAGAAAACAAGATTGCGTTGCCGTCAAGTTAACTTCGCATGACCGCGGGCATCGACTCTTATTTCATTTTCGCGCGTATTTACCCGCCCGCTCCTCATGCTCTGGGAACGCAGCCACGATGAATAATAGCGGAGGCGACTGGCGATTGTGAATGTTCGCGGCGACGGCGGTAGAAGAATATGAAAATTATTTATATGGCGGAATGTAAAAGAATTGAATGAGATGTCGGAACAAGAGCAAAGGAAGGCAGACTCATCACCTTTCATTATTCACTGAATATATGATGTGGAATATTTGAGTACGTTTCAGGAGGGATAGGCGAAATTAAGTTTGCCGACGGTTTAGTACTCGTACAAAAGGGGGAGGAAATGGCGGGAAGGTAGGGACAGAGAGAGAGGAGCAGAGGAGGCCGCGTAGAGTTGGAGAGAGCGAACAACTGTTTTATATCCGTCCTCACAATGTGAACGCGCCTCGGCGACCATTTCGCCATTGATAAGGACCGTAATGTAAATAGAGATGTTATAATAACATCGCCCCACGACGTTCAATTAAGTTTTTCTTTGGAATTTTAAAGTTTCCGTTATTAATTCGGAATGAGTGGGCGACCGGGCTGAGTTTTCATGGAAAGTTTTTACAAAGAGCGATTAAAAAGTGTATCAATTTCTCAAAAAACCCTCAGATCTAACTCTCGCTAATTGAAATTTCATTTAAAATTTCGTTCTAATATTTCATTTTCGGTAAAGTCAAGCTCTGAATACATTCTGATCAGCGTTTACGGGCCCTGGACACTGATGCGATCTAAAAGGACAGAAAATAAGGATCAATATTACACTGAGAAAAATAGATAGTAACAATAGGGACAACTAACTTTATAGTTGGTTGTATTATAATTATATTAGAGCGTACCATCTTCCTAATAAACAGTAATACATGGATGAATACTGGGTACTAGATAACGTATTGTTGTCCTTGAGTTAATATCATTCATTATATTTATAATACGTGGTAACATCTTTTTTTCTCCGTGTAGAAATCTTCATTGTAAACTAGAATGACGAGAACTGCCTACCACATCATCTAGAAATGCGAGGATCTGGCTGTATGAAAATAGGCAGTTTTTCGAAATCCAAGAATGAAATCGGTATATCTGGGGTACGATTGATATGTGGAAAGAAATGGAAGCCTAAATAGAAAACGCAAAGGTATATTTGGAACACGGATATCTACCGAATCAAAATTTACAGTACGTGGGTCATAGATTTTCGTAGAAGTATTATATAGTATAGTATTTTAATATATTACATGTAAAGATGAGCTAATGTCCATCAACGATTGGACACATAATTGAAAAAAATCACCAAGAACAGAAGGGAATAGAGTTCTGAAATTACTAAAGACCTGCCGAGTGAGGGCAGACACTCAAAATAATCGTAAGTTAACTGACCAGTCATTATAGACTGAATATGTATAACATAGGTCTGATAGATGACGTTGTCTGCAGATTCAGCCAAGAGAAATAAGAAACCCCAGTTCATGTACTGTGCCATTGTGATGACCTGGCGAGAACGTTTCTAGTACAGGGTGCAGAGAACCACACAGCTAACAACTACGTAAAGGGCGACTCCTCAAAGAGGATAGGTCTACTTAAAAAGTTAGAGAGCGCCTTCTAGGACAAAGCGTATCATAATACACCTGAAAAGCTCACGGTCAACTAGGTCAATACAGCCACTCTAACTCTAATCTAATCTAAACTAGGTGAGTTAAATTCAAATGCGCAATATAGATACACCGGACTAAAATAATTCTGAGAATAACACATTGCGTTGAACCTTCATCGAAACTGTTGCCATTTTTTGCTATCACGAAACGATATGAGAGAGGCAGCAGATTCACAAAGACTGGTGTCTTAAAGTTTATTTTGGCCGAACGTATCTAAATATACTTTGCAACGGAAATGCGAAAGAAATGAATTAAACATCCTATATAGTTACATCTCCGGGATAAATTCAAGATTTTTATTTAATGATTTCATTAATTTATGATTTTTGAGGTGCTAGAATGATTCGTCTTCAATTTATGTCATGTGATGATTTATTGGTTCTGCATCCAGTCTTTAGAAGAAGAAAGATTAAAAGTGTAGTTTCAATACTTACCTTTTTCTTTTATTAGGTCTATCCCAAGCAAGAGTCTAATCAACATTTACATAATAATTTATATAACAACAGCTCATGCATTGGCGGAAGACACGCCCTCATGTGCATGTTACCTCATCAGCTCGAGGAAACTGGCGAAGCGGAATTAATAGTTCACGGATGGTACTGCAAATACGTATTACAATAAAAACTGAATTACGATTTTTGAACGAATCGCGAAGATAGTAGGCTATGTTGTAACGTGCGATTTATAATGTTTGTCCATATTCCCCGTCCTTTTTTCTTCTTTGTAAAAAGAAAAAGAGGCTGGAACAATAATACAGAAAATGGGTGCATGCAGTTTGCGGCAATGTTACCTCTAAAGAAAATTTTACCTGTATTGCTGGAATCGGAATGGATCCATTTTTTTTATATAAATGAGCTGCTTCTCACGTTCAGCTGTACTTATATAAACATAACAGCAAACACATATGCCGTGTATCCCCGGATAGGTGAAGCGACACTTGTGGAACGTAAAAAAAAATCGATTTAGTTTATCATGTATGTTTCCTAGTTGTAGAGTCCTAGACTAATAGAAGAAAATTATCAAGAAAATAATTGCACACCCCCAGAGGTTCGCATAATAGCTGAAAACAATTTATAAAATCTTTCAACAAGGTCTCGACATATTTGTACGTAACAAAAACGTCATTGTAATAGTATTTTACTAATTTTCTATATTATTTAATATTCTGTTAGGTTATCCTTACCATGGGCTATAATGGAGCTTGTCGTCGATATACAGTTTAAAAATGATCTCACAATGGTTCGAGTGTCAAAACCTAACCATTGTGTATGTTCCAAGACAATTTATTATAACACAAAGATTATGGCTTGATTTCGTTAAAAAATATTATTCATTTTGTCCCAGTTATGTTACACATAAACGCTTCTTCATGCAATATAGAAATGATTCTTGCGTGAATAGTTCAATTGGTATTAATACTATAAGAAAAGTACCAAAAAATATTGCTACTTATTTAAATTTGCTTTGTAACAGACTTGGCTAATAGTAAACATCACTTAATAACAATTAAGCGCAATGGAGGCATGGAGGGTGGAAATCTTCAGCAGTAGCTGAAGGTTACATTGATAATTCCACAAAGAAAAAAGTTGAAGTTGTTTGAATACTACTCATATAATACATTGACGAAAATCATTCCGAATTCATCGACTTCTAATGCAATCGACAGTGATGTATCAGTCAATATGAATCAACAGGAATTTAAACAAAACATAGCGCGTTCCGAGAATCTGCCTCCGGAATCTCCATTAATGCACATTAATCTTCTAGTGTTACAGTAAACGTTTATAACAGTTGCACTATTCAAAATGGGAAGTAAATTTCAATAGTAGCATTAGAAATCTTATCCAACTCTGTTTAACAATTTATATTGTTAATTAGTATCTACAAATAAAATGTTGTCAACAGTCTTTAAAATTTCTACTGCACATGTTTGTTACATCAAAGCGTTTATATTTCACATTTAAATATTATTTGTTTAAGTACTTTTTTCTTGTTACCAACCTTAAAAAAAAGTAAAATTAGTGTGTGATAAAGTAGAGAGTAAGACTTTATACAATCAAAAAAGATGTTGTAAAGTGAACTTTATAGCACCTAAATATGCAAATTTTAGGACTAATCTGCCATGTTGATGTAATCTCATATCAATAAATTGTATTTAGAACAGACTGCCATGGAATAACAAAATTGTCACAACAGTACGTATAATAAAGGATTGTTTGATTGACAAGTTTGACAAAGTACCATAATTTTTCAAAAAATCTTTCTGGAACCTTATACATACGTAATTTAATTGTAATTATGCCTTCCAATTAAAAGCCGTAATTTGGCGTCGGTATTTTGTAGTTTTAGCATCGTTAAAATTGTACACGTTATCATTTTACACTGGATAAAATTTTAGCAAAAAAAAAAAATAATAACGAAACAAACGCAACATTTAATTTTGTTGGTTTTAAGTTCACATTATTCACAGCGCACTACAACCCTTTTTTTGCTAAATATCCGTTTTAGCTTACAGAGTTTTTGCTGTTGCCACTATCAGCGTATTTGAAAGTATTTTTTGCACATAAAAATCGGTTTGATGGCATCCAGTCTATATTTAGTATCGCACGAATCTAGCATACGTACGATATTAAAACTGAACGTGATTACACAAATATTGCTTTTAATCAACTAGAAACTGGCGACTCTACAAAGGACGTTCCATTTTTCTATAAACGAACCAAAAACCGGATCGATTATTAAAAAATTGTACATAGAAATTTAATAAAGTTTCTCCTTCCAATTTCTATATTTTTGCCCATCATACATGCGACATACATTTTTTAGGTAGTTTTGTTTTGCGTAATCCAAAGTTTCATTTACTGAATAAAATATACTGAATTGAAGTTGAAACCCCTTATTAATTAGGGAAAGTGGATCAGAACATACCTTTAACACTGGAACGACTAATTCAAATTAAATTCAGAGTTCAATGTAAATTACGTACAGCTTCCCTTTTAATCAGGCGCCTTCCAGTGTTTTAACTCCGCATCTGCGTCTCCCAACAACGAAAGCATTCTGTGTTTGAGTCACGTACGGTGAGTCGCTTCAATTTCCTCCTATCTATAGGTCGAACTGGTGGCTGAGCGTTATGTAAAGTGGTGTCGATTTTGACTAGACACTTCTAACTTTAGCACTATGCACGTATGTAAGTTTAATAGATTTTTTTTCTTCCTCTTTTAATGTTGAATTTGTTTTTCCGTATCGAACTTTTTATTGCATTCCTCTTTTTGGATTTATATCCAGGTAAATTAAATCAAAAGCAATCGCCTGCATATAACGCGTTGCAATGCAATTGCTGTTCTGTTCTTTTAACTAGGGTAATTGCATCAGAAGCTCTTAATAGGAAAATCGGTACTTCATTGGTACACTCCGCCAAAAAAGTATCGCATAATTTAGTTTTGAATCATAAACGTATCGCATAATCTTTGTTTGTAGCATAAAGTTGTAAATATACTTTAATGCGCTCTAAGATATAATTTCTATGATTGTTTAAATAAAATACAGGCCAAATAAAAACAAGAACTCATACTTGAGATTTTTATTAAAACAAGAAATTATAATTTTGGAAAGAAAAATGTCATAACAGTAGCTTTTAATACTGAGTATTGCCACCTCTAGCTCTTATGACCGCTCGCATACGGTTTGGCAGAGATTCGATTAACCTCCGTATATAAGCCTGATCCAAATTCTCCCACTCGTCACGGAGAGCATTTGCTAGTCCATGCAGGTCCGCTGGGGCAACATTTTGGGTTCGTATCCGTCTGTGAAGGAGGTCCCACACGTGCTCGATAGGGTTCATGTCCGGACTTACCGCAGGCCAATCTAAAACTGGAATACCAACATCGTTAAGGTATTCCTGGACGATTATTGCAACATGCGGTCGTGCATTATCGTGCATTAACATGAATTCGTTTCCTATAATTGGCGCATATGGTACTACATGTTCTTCTAAAATGTCCGTTATATACCTGTGGGCAGTCAGTGTACCTCTGTCTACTGGTACTAACTCTGTACGACCTGTTAAACAGATGCCTCCCCAAACCATAATAGAGCCACCAGCGAAATTAGGTCTATGTCTGATATTACACTGCGAATAGCGCTCACCGTCTCGTCTGTACACTGAGATACGCCTATCTGAGGTGTAAAGACCAAATCTTGACTCATCTGTGAAGAGTATATTAGACCAGTCATTAATGTTCCAATTTACATGTTCTCTGGCAAACCTTAAGCGAGCCACTCGGTGGTTCCTAGTGAGACGAGGGGCTGTTACAGCTACTCTAGCTCTTAATCCACTCTGTCGTAACCTATTCCGAATAGTTTGAGTACTCACACGAGTATTTCTGACTCTAGCCAAGTCGTTCTGCAATTGTCTCGCAGTTACATGTCTTCGACGTAATGCTTGTAGTAGTAAATAGCGGTCATCTTGGCGAGTAGAACATCTTGGACGACCTGGTACAGGTCTTCTACTGTAAATGCCTGTTTCCCTATATCTGGCTACGGCTCTAGAAACACTTGACTGATTGATGTTCATCAAATTAGCAACGTATGCTTGAGATCGTCCATCTTCGATTAAAGCAACTATAGCAGCCACTTGTTCTGAAGTTAAATTGCTCATTTTAGTTTTAAAAGCGTTGGTACAGAACTCTGACTTTGCACTTTAAAATTTGTCCGTATAGGAAGACTTTCAATAAACAACTGAACAAACCTTACACATATGCATTTTTCTAAATGTGTTCTTTTAGAGAAAAAAAAGGTGAAAACGCTAAGTTCCATTATTTTGTTAGTGTTTTTATAGTTCACATACACGAGGCAAACTTTTTGTGAACGTTTAAAAATATCTTGGTTCATAAATGCCCTTTTTTAGTTTATGCGATACTTTTTTGGCGGAGTGTATTATAAACACTGCCAAAATTGCAGTTAACCTTAAAATTACAGAAAGTCAACGACTGGGATTCTAGCATCTGAATACGGTAGTTAAGTATCAGACCTGAAAGCACTGAAACAATTGTCCTGGGAGTGCATGCAAAACGATTGCATTTCATCTAATCATCCCAAAACAAAGCAATTACTCGAATTAGACTCCAAAAGTGTTAAAATAATTGTTTCTGCTTTACAGGTCATTCCAGACTCAGAAAACTCCTACACAGAATTGGAGTTTTTGGGGAATAAGAAAACAATGGAGCACATCATATGCCGCTAGCGAGCTATCACAAAAATTAGGTATAAGATTTTTGGAAAACCTAGCTTTTCTCTAGATGACTTGAAGAGGATCTCACTAAACATGTTTCTGAATTACCTTGAGGGTCTAAACTTACTCGATGAACTCTACAATAACATAGTAAACGGAAGAATTAATTGAATCGGATGCTATATTTCCTAGTAATGAACGAATGAATGCTGGTTTATTTACTGATTTGTGGACCCACAGAAGAGTGTAAACAAACGTCACTGATGCAATGTTAACATTTTTCTATATCCAGATTTAAAAAGGACCCGTATTATAGAATATATAACACATTAAAAAATATTAGAATATTTACTCTTTATTTTCAATCTGTTACTGTTGAGTCATTTGTTCGCCTTATCTAGAGTGTAGGTAAGCTTTGTCAATGTTATCCAAAGTATCATGTGAAAACACCCAGAACAGCAATGTTTTTAAAACTGACTCCAACATCTTACCAATGTAACCCGTCAGTCGAATTCTGTTAGTAAACTATGATTCAAGGTATGTCTACGAGGCTTCTGAGCTTACTCAACAGTACTTTATTAGTGGAAGTGGAAAGTAAACTCTGTTTGTTAGAAATTTGGAGAAGTTAACACCCGTTGGAACTTTTAAATTTTTGATTACGAGTGTTAATAGCACAACAACAAATTATTTTACTTGGAATAGTATAATTTGCTGCAGCGCGTACTTCTAAACAAAATTGAGGATATCTAAGGTGCGGTATACATGATTTAATTCCAAGCAAATACTCGGCTCTCATAAATAGATTTCGCGTTTCATGTGGCACAATTTTCGCGGTATTTTTACGGCGAAGAGCAACCGACGATTTCGTGAGCCGTTAATTTGCGCTAGCAGAGCAACGTGCGGCTAAACCAGTCAGCCAAACAGCGCTCGCTAGCTGTCGATTTGGCAGCGCGGTAATTGCGAGATGTGGCCCAAAGTGAATGGGGAAATTCGACGGAATAGAGGAAGCTACGGTGTGCGTAATTAGATTTGCTCGGGTCGTCAATTTTCGAATGACCGTCTAACTAAGTGGTGCCTTAATATAAATATTGCCTCAAGCGAATTGTCGAGTTCCCGTGGAACTATCCTAAAATCATCGGTTTGAAGACTGAACTTTATATTGCCGGCAGTTTCCTCGTGGTATTGAAAATGAAAAGATATTGCGATGTACGAGTTAGTAATAGTCGACTTTGGTAATGATCATAAATCGATTCTTTTTTGTCGAATATACTCTACAAAATTCTATGGATTCAACCATCAATAAAACTTCAAATAAAATATCTCATTTTGCCTAGACGTTCAACCTCTTTCTTTCTTCGCTGCATTATTTTATTTACTCGTTCTACTGTACGCCATAGCTACATAGTAAAACTAACTACTTTTAACTTTTGACAGACACTGTGTAAATTTCATATTACGAAATTATGCATATCTATTCATCATATACGTGCATACAATACGTTAATACCAGTCGAATAACGTTGATATTCACTTCAAATGTAGCGGATATCGTCGCGGAATAGTGAATACACTTGCATCAAAGAATTTATTCAACCCAGCGTACAACTCGCTGTTGTGACGAAAACGGAATTAGCAGGTCGTATTGAAGTGTGAGACACTAATTCATCACATGAATAAGATTACGTTCGCAACCTAGGAAGCGACTATATCGAGTGACAACCGCTACTTACTGTGCTGTGCGTGCAACACTAGAAACCCACCACCAAGTATTAGAGAAACAGTGTTGAGTTAATAGTAACTCGATTTGCATGCATTGCAAAGATAGACTCGACTGCGTCAAGATAATCTTTTGTAAGAAGAAGGAGTAATTGTGTAGGAATTCCTTTGAGACGTGATTTCGACACAGTTTACTTGCAAAGTTAATTTAGTTGAAATTATTTTGTTTTTACACGAAATTTTTAAGTAACTATTCGGTAGATAGTATTTTATTGGTATTAGCTGTTACTATTTTTTGCAGGTCTTCATTCCTTGTTATGATCACATTTTTGTGTTTGAAACATTAGTGGTCCCCTCGTACTGCTATAAGAAAGTCCGAGAAAATAAGGTTTCTGATCACAGCAACCAATTAATGGTACATGGTTTGTATTCATATTCATTTATTGACTCAATTATATATAAGTACATATTATAAATTGGCCCAAAAGACTAAATCATCTTGCAATGTTCTTCCTTCAGTCTTGTAATTTCCTTTAATTTTTAAATGTTTGTTTATATAAACCAAGCCGTGCCAAACATTTATTTTCATTCTTGAAGAACTTACGTAGACCTCTTCAATATTCATTTTGTCCTTGTTAAAGACTCCATATTAACAAACATTTCCCATAAATAACTTCTAGGTATTTTATACTAAAATTTAAACTCTAAATTTTCATTTAAAAGAAAATGCGGCATACATGATTTCATTCCAAGCAAATACTCGGTCCTCATAAATAGATTTCGAGTTTCATGTGGCACAATTTTCGCGGTATTTTTACGGCGAATAGCGACCGACGATTTCGTGAGTCGTTAATTTACATTTAGAAATGGTACCATTAATGTAACATATAGTCAAGTTGTACTCTGCTAAAAAGTTAGTAATATCATTCATGAATAATAAAATTAAATTGGAGCCAAACCTTTACTCATTACTGGCATGTAGGCGAGATGATTCGGTAAATATTGTATAATACTGCCCTTCGATGAAGATGTTGAAGTTTTATTTCAAACCATCTTGAAACAGTACAACGTAAACCATACTAAGTTACCTTTGGGATTCATAAATCATGGTTACCACAGTCGGAAGTTCAACTTAAATCACAAAAAATCCAAATTAATAATTGACCATTATCTAACATTACAAGATCATAAAAAGCGCGAATATAGGTCAGTTTGGAGTGATAAATTTGATTTCTCCTGTTCCTTCAATTTGAAAACGTGCACATACTATCCCAATTCGTGAACATTCCCACTGATGTGAAGGAGTTACGGCCCATTATCAAAGAATGTTGAACACGTGACAAAGGTACAGCTTTAGTTGTGAAACCGTGTCTTTTAAAGTAATCGACGATATTTTGCCCGCCCGGGATGGAGGTCTAACGGCATTCTTCAGGATTTTTGTAATGTATTAGATACTGTTAAGTTCTAATGTTCGTTTTAATGTTTTTATGTAAGGGACGACACTAAATTCTTACAACTTTGGCGAAAAAAAAAAAAGAAACAGATTGAAATGACAAATTAACCGGAAAAATAATTAGAGCTATTAAAAAATCTGAAACTTTCTTTAGGAAGTTAGATGTTACTCCATTAGGTTCACAAGACACTTTATTTTTTAATTTCATTAATATCGAAAATTGCAAAGATATTTGAAAAAATTATATACAGGAGAATAGAGAGTTTCACACACAAATATGATATTTTAAATCATCTACAGAGTGGATACATTAAGGGAAGATCTACCATGAGAGCTATGTTCCAGCTGCTAGAAGATGTCATGATTGGTCTTGACCTTTAAGGATCTAACCAAGGCCTTCGACCGCGTTCACCACCAAATACTCCTGGAAAAGCTTGAAATAATGAGATTTTGGGGACTACCGTTGACATGGATAGAGTCATACCTCACGAATAGGTATCAGTGTGTAGTCGGTCATGACGAAGCAGCTAACGAAATCAAATCGGACTGGAGAGCAATATCGTTCGGGGTTACTCAGGGCACAATTCTCGGGCCTTTACTGTTTCTGTCGTACGTCAACGACCTGCCGGCGGTTGTTCCTGATTTGGTTGTGATGTTTGCGGACGATACAACAACACTCGTGCGAAAGACAGTTCGAAAGTAGTGACAATTTTAGAAAACAATTTAACACTTGTACAAGAATGGTTTGACTATCACAACCTGGAACTGAATATTAACAAAACAAAATTATTAAAATTTTCTAACAATACACAGGACATTAGTGTTAAATACGGGGACAATACACTGACCTGCTCGGAGGAGACGTTCTTTCAGGGATGCAAGCTGGATTCTCAGCTTTGTTGGAAGTCGCACATCGAGTATTTATCTGGCAGGTTGTGCAGTGCATGTTATGGCCTGAGAGTGATATCTCGAAATGTCAACATCGAAGCGGTATCTTATTACGCGAATGTTTACCCTCGCCTAAAATATGGCGTCATAGATTGGGTGAATTCGTGCATGCTGGAAGGATATTCATCCTGCAGAAGGCTTCTATAAGAGTGTGTGGAATTCGCCGTCGTGACACCTGCAAAGACACGTTTCAAACATATAAAATACTCATCTTACCTAGTTTATATATATATATTAGAGTGTGCTCTCTTTATCAAATTGCAATGATATTTTTAGAAAATATAAACTTTTGCATGGTCATAACACCAGAGGCACTACAAATAGCTATCTAATGCCACCAGCCACACATTTAAGTAAATTACAGAAAACAGCATTGTACCAATGTATAGGAATCTACAACCATATACCTACATCATTAAAAACCTTACCGCTTATACAATTTAAAAATTAAATAAAAACTTTCTTGTATCAATCTACTTTTTATAATATTGAAGACTTTTTTAGAATATCAATGGCAGCATTAGATTTTTAATGTGTTGTATTGTTTCATTTTTTATTATATTTAAATTTATATATATACTTACCTTGTATATAATCATTCGATATGTTCTACGCATTCATATGTTTCTGGAACGCAAATATATTATTATTATTAATAATAATAATAAATCATGGTGTTGTTTACATTGTTTTATCTTTTATACTGCACAACTGCTTAATTAACAATATTTTAATACCATTTTTGTCCAATATACATAAATTCCCTTAAACAGTCAACCATTACATCCGGCTTAATACATTGTCGTCAACTCTGCAAGGGAAGCTGTTCTGTAACACGAATTAGGATGGAACAGCACAGGGGAAAGAGCTACTTCGCCTCTACGTGTTGTTGCCATCCCGGAGCGCGAAAGAAATACATACAGATTAGGATTATTAGCCGGGACTTCGATGTCGTGCCGAGAAAATTAACTTTTCGCAGCGGTACTAAACGTCAGTTCCTCTTCCAGCAAGATAATATTAGAAGGAGATGCTAACGAATGTGCTTCGTGAACGTTCCGCCGTGCTGTCAGTTGTCAGTGACCGGTTAGATTTAATTAAAAAATATTAATCCCGGAAAAACGCAACATACATCATCCAGTACGCGATGTGGATGCGGACGCGTGATATATTATCCTGCAAAGTTAGTTTAGTTGTTTTTCCATAGCGCTTGGCATATGCCCGCACCTCCGGATTTTTAGTGAATTTGTGCGTTGATGCTATATGTTATGCACACTTTAGGATTTATGTGTGTGTATTTGGCAGCCGTTGAAATTATATATTAGCACGCTTGATTTAAAATTGAATTAAAAATTAAAATATTGGAAAACTCTCTAAAAATGTTTAAACAAAATATGGGAATTGAAAGCGTCATATTGAATATAGCAGTAATTCGCTTGCGGATATCATGTTATCTAGATATTGAAATATAAACAATTTTGGCCGTTCAATAATTACACTCTAACCAAGATTTGGTAAAATTCCTGTGCCGTTTCGGGGCAATTATATTAGCCCGAAACCGTACAGGTATTTTACTTGTGCAAGTAAAATTACTTTGATGTGAAAACTCACCAAGGAAATTTACTACTGCTGTATGAAAAATACTAAGTAAAATGAAATTTACCCAGTAATTTTCATACACTAGTAGTAAATTTCCTTGGTGAATTTTCACGTCAAAGTAATTTTAATTGCATAAGTAAAATACCTGTACGGTTTATATAAATTCTTATAAGTTTGAGGTTTTTTCCTACCGATGCATTTTCTAACGTTAGTGGGAACTTTTATATTAATATTAGGCGCCATTTTTGAAGAATATTGGGGGTTGTGAGAGAAGAAATAAATGCGATTTTTATAAGTTTAAGGGTTTGTTTATCGACTTTAGAAATGTAAATCACGTAAATCTAGAGGAATTATTACTGGCATGTCGTCCTACCAATGCACTTATAGAATTATTCCAATAATGCTTTATTCAAATAACGTATTATTGAAATAATTCTTCATTCAAATGATTTCCCATAGTTTTAGATAGTTATAAGAATAGGTATAAGATAATATTCTAAGTATAAATAGACAAGTTGAATAATACTTTCATAACCTCTGCTTAAGAGTAGCGAAATATGACTTATATGTTTCAACGTTTATAAATTATGAAAATGCAGCTGCAGGTCACCCTCAGTAGTGTGAATGTATTATTTAACTACTAGATTTATTTTAAATTAGTCACTTACCTAAATATGCCTATAGATAAAACAAAAAGAACGACCGCTGCCACTTCCGTGCGTACTATGTGCTAAGTATCTACAAATTGAACATGCGCGCTTTTGTAAGTATGCATTTGGTTTCCTAAGTAAATTTTCTAACTGTGCATAAAATCACCAAGTAATTTAGTAAGAATCCCTGGGAAAGCATAAAAATTTTAGTAATATTACGTTTTTACGTAGGAATTTTACCTACAAATGAAAAATACTGATCGATATGTGGGAAATTTCCTAAAGTATAGGTAATTTTGCTAAAAAACGGAAAAATACTCAGTTTTTGGTGATTTCCGCAAATAGTACTGGAATTTTTCCGAGGAATCCTGGTAAATTTACTAAATTTTTTTAGTGTGTATATTTACTGATTAAATCTTAGCCTTTATAGATTAAAAAAATCACATGGTCAAGCATTCCGTACGGCCGCCAGCAGGCTTGCGACTGTTAGCCTTTGTCACAGTGTGGTTCTTGCTGAATTTCTTATAAATTTAAACGATCTTATAAACGATACAACACCTTTAATTTTGTGAGAGCTATAACTACTGTAGATTGGCGGGAGTAGTAGTAAGCCAAATCCGGAGTCTAAACTCATTATTTTTATTAACATTACTGCATTTAATGTGTTAATATTTTCCCTACAAAAAAGAATTATAAATGGATGTAGATTTTAGATTTGTGGAGCACTTCGAATATCTTGTCGAACGAAGCGGGGACTATATGCAATGATTCGGATGTTTCCCGACGATTATGATATTTATTATTCAATAAAATATTTGTGAAAGTATATGTTTCTGTTTTTTTTTAGCCTTAATCACCACTATAAATCCCATGTGTACATAATAATTGTATTGATCAGTGACAAAATAAACTATCTATCTATCTATCACCACCATAAGAATATTACTACACTGAGAGAAATAGATAGTACTCTTTAACATAAATATAGTATACTTTAATATATTTTATAGCTCCTATAGGGACAATCATATTTTATATCACCGGTGACAATATCTGTATAGTAAATACCTGTGAATACTTTTTATTAACTCGTATGGTAAAGTGTACTATATTTGTATTATTAATTTGAGCATACATGTTAGTAAATGTGAAAAAAATGTCTAGTAGCGCTGACTATATTTGATAATAACTGTTAACAATGAAAACTATAATAAATATAGTTTAATAATTTTTAATTATAATTAATTAATATAATTTGATTAGCCGGTGACAGCCGGGCGAATTGCCGTCGTATCGGGCAGGATTGCGGGAATCAGACCGGCCCGTGTACTGTAGAGTACTACCGGTATTGAAGCGCCTCGTAATTCTCGTCTGTGGGCGATTGTCCACAGTACTTTTTACACGACGTTAACCATGTATAAGCATCATATAGATATTACGCAGCCACATTTACCGATCACAATTTACATTGAGTACGAATTTCAAAGATTATGAAACAAGCGTAGCGCCATCTTTACGACAAAAGCTGTAGTATCACATATTTAAGTAGCTAAACCAATTATGAGTATTATGATATTCCTACTATATAGATATAAAACTATACAGCATTCATTTCATTCCGTCTCATTATTAATGCCGTTTTCAATAATCAAAGTAAGGTGACTGTTGCAAGCACCTAACCTAACCTAAATAAACACAACACAGTAAATTTGCTACACCTGTTATTATAACTGTCTTCACTACATTATATGCAATT
The DNA here is from genome assembly GCA_949128085.1 of Cetonia aurata. Lineage (NCBI taxonomy): Eukaryota > Metazoa > Arthropoda > Insecta > Coleoptera > Scarabaeidae > Cetonia > Cetonia aurata. The sequence goes on along the minus strand of OX421882.1, from coordinate 9,634,575 downwards.
TATTATATTCACTTGTTGTAAAATATTGTAAAACATTTCACTATATTTTGTAGAAGATTGTCACACAATATTTTTAAACAATTTTATTGCTTTTTTTGTAACCGTGATATAGGAAAATGCAACGCCGTTGTTCTAAAATTTTGCACAATAGTAGGAATTCTTACTACAATTTCCGTCAAACAGTGAAGTGTAAATATTACAACATGGATTTTTCTCTGTGCAGACACAAACATGCACCGACACGAATACGTACACCTGTATCACACGTACATAACACGTGTGAGTGGCAATACAGCTTATTGGTCGATTTCTTCGGTAAAGATCGACAATGAATAGAGCAAGGGGTGGGAAGAGCGTTACGAACATTTATGTTAGAAATTGAATATGCATCGAATACCTGGTAACATCCAGATTTTACCTCTTACTATAAGCATGGTAACATCTGGTTATTTTACTCTTAATACCCCACATATTGTCGTTTTGACAATAATTATGTTACTAATTAACATAAAGAGATTTACTATCTAATTTCTACAATCCATTTTTCTCAGTGTACAATACAAATACACACGAATATCTTATTTTCGTAAGTTTCTATGTTTATCACATAAATTACAGCATGTCATACGTCAGACTTGAAATTTTAAGCGCCAATAAACTGATAAAATATTTTTTGTCCTCATTTTTCACTAGAAAATATCTCTGAAAGTTAATTAAAAGGGGAAAGCTCCCTAATCCAACAGAAAACCGGCAGATTTATAGCGATAGGCGATCACGTTTGTAAACATGTCGACCGGCGGCAGCCAATAACTTGTTAATATCAGGCAGGAAACTTTCAGAGTCAGCGATATAACTTTATAAAGTCGAGAGACGACACCGCCCCTGCAGTACCGGGCTGCAAGGCGATGTGACAAGCTTACGCCCCCTAGTAATACATAACGGCAACGTTGTGTGGCAGTACGTAATATGAAAACGAGCGCTATTTATTACGGCGGAGTTATAAATTTTTACGAGCGATAACGACACGCGTTAATTAAATATGAAATCGACGAGGATATCGTGTCGGGGGAGATAAATAAATCTCGATACATGTTAATGCGTCGTAATCCGGTTTAAAATATTGCAGGAATAAATTCGGCGCTTAAATGTGTTAATTTGGGACGATAATAACGTTGAAATTGGGTCTTCTCTAATATTTACGCGCTTTGAATATTAAGAGGAGAAGAGGTCTAAGCGACTTTATGGTTAGAAATTTGCGGGGGTATTATACAGGGGGTGCAGATATTTGACCTGCACGTGGCGATCAAAAGTGTGGAAAGTTTGAATACTGAGTTAGTTATATGCATTTTTATTTTTATCTAACCATTGTTGTTAAAAGAAGCCGGATGGTGAAGTATTGTGCCATTCTGAAGATAAGTTTGCTGTAAATGATATTTTCTTGCAACAGAATCTCGCTTCTAATATTTCTTTGTTAACCGATTTTCATTAAAAAGGTACATATGACAGCATGGTACAATGAATGTATACAGTATGGTGCAAATGAAATTAGTCAATTCATTATTTCGTAAACCAGCGACTTTAGAAAAAAATCCTGAAACCCGTGGCCGACAACACAAATACATAGTTGAAATAACATACAACACTTCCTTCATCCAAGAGCCTATCTTGAAATGCTATTGCACTATGAAGCAAGAAATTGTTAACTGAAGCTAATACAAGTCAAATAATATTTGTTTTTAAAGAAGTAAATATTTACTTCCATATATACAAAACAGAGATTTTCTCAAAACATAGATAATATAATTAGATTAAGCAAATAATATTTTTGCGTGTAGATGAATAAAAGACGTTCCAGATAAGTATCAGAAAAAAAGTTATCGAAATATTCACCTCTGTCATTTTCAGCTAAATCGTTTTCTCGTTTCCCGTGAAAGACCGCTCCCGGTAGGTATGTGCTTATTCGGTATAAAGTAATTGGAACTCTAATTAGATTGTGTTCTCGAAGTGAATTAGGTCGATATGGCATAGCACATCCCTTGCTTGGGAGAATCGAGGCCTGGCGGATTGAGATCGAAGTACGTTAGCAATAAGTTTCTTTAAAATATATGGCATTAGCGGCTGAATGCGGCTCGATAACGGATTCCCTATTAGCATGAAACGCTCACTCCAGTGCAATTTACCCACAATCACATTACGGAAAGTGAATTAAACAGCTCTGTTCGTCAGCCGTTTTAAAGAGTTTACATTAATAGGTGTATAAGTTATCCAAGTAACGCCATAAACGATCAATTTTGGTTTATATCATTGGTATAAGTGTAGGTACAGTAAACTATACCGGGTGCCCCGGTATAGTTTATTTATAGCCCTATACTTTCAACTTTTTATTTTAAATGGATTGCTATTTTGCACATGGGATATATAGTGGTGATTAAAGCTAAAAAACAGAAACATATACTTTCACAAATATTTTATCGAATGAGATACGCATTACTAAATAAAAAAAAAATGTCAAATGGTCAAATATTTATGCTTATAATTTTGCTCTAATTCATGTTTTGTTGATTTACTAAGAGAAAATTAAACTTAAATAAAACATCCTGCCATAAACATATATTTTATTTGAAGTTTTTGTTTACTACGCCAAGCGTTCTCATCTTGCCCCATTATTCATGAATGGAATTTCGTCATATGGGAAAGGGCAGTTCATTTAGATACAGGAAGAAGTGGAAAGACACATACGTCGGCAAATAAACTAGTACAATTTGTACGGCGAAAATTTACCGTAATATTCGTATGGCAAAAATTGATGCGTGTACAACGAGGCTTTCGTTTAGCTCTTCGCCAATCCTAACTCTGATAAAAGCATGCGCCGCGATCTTAAGCTAGACTTAAGATCTGTAACCTTTCCTGTGTTACGGCTGTACTTTTCATATTGCTAATGATCCTCCATTAGTAAAATAAAATCAGTAGGCTTCACAATTTCAACCTTTTGGGGTTGGAGTGTTGCTATTCGTAGCAGCTAAACGTATGATGTAATTTGTACATGTTTGCAATTGCGTGTGAAGCATTTTACTTTCCGGTACAGGTACATATGGACCGTAATTATACAAACCACAATAATTAAGTTGGGGTAACAGACAGTTAAACATCGAATCAATTTGTAAGAATGTTAGTTCAATGCAGATATAGTTTATCATTCTTATTGTATTGGACTGATATTTGCGAGCTTGTTTGCATCAAAATGTTTTAAAAATCGATTTTAATCACAGATTCTTAATAAACGTCTAGTAGTTTGAAATAACTACTTAAGAAAAGAGAGCGGTATACTGCTCTCCTCTCTTGCAATTGCCAATACACTATACAAAAGAAGAAGCTACCGTGGAATGAAGCTTTTTCAAGTTATTTTTTCCAATTACTCTCTTTAACTCCGTGTTTCCGCCAGTCATTGTTTAAGAGTTCTGAGTAAAAAAAAGACAAAGACGCGAAATGAATCAGGAAAATAAGTAGATACAAAGGCAACAGCGAATTGAATTTAAAATTCAACTAGCGTCCATTGTGTCGAACAACGCTATCCCATCCAGCTCATTTCCTAATCAATGATGCGTTTAATTTAGCGAAGAGGGGACGCGCCCGAGGAAAAAATCGCAATTTAAATTTCCGCTAAATTACGATACGCCCGCGCGCCGTACCGCTCTAAAGTTTTATTAGTTTTAAATTTGCATGTAAATTTCATAGTAGGTAGTGGCAAATAATTTTCGACCGGCAATTCGATGCAAGCTCTGTAAATATTGGAAACTTTCGTAATTATTATAGATATGCATGTGTATATATGTAAACATGTAACGGAGTTGGTGGCTATAGTAGAGTATATTCGTGTATCCGCCTATCCGAATAAATGGGAAAAGGTAATTGGGGATTAGTTTAGTTAGTCGATGTCTTCGTTAGCACTAATGAATACAAAATTTGGAATAGTGTCGGAGTTTAGTTTTACTAGGTAAAACTCACTGTATCATAATAATAATAGTAGGGAGAAATTTTATTTAGCCAGGAGTGGTATAATGTAGGCGAAAATTTATTTTTTTGGAATGTGGCTAGTAATCGAATAAAAAGATTTACATTTTACGTTTCGGCTTCTTTATTTACTTTTTAAGCCTTCATCAGAAACTGATTGTATACGTTATCGCCAAAGGTCAAACACATAATATTAACAATAACAATTTTTTACACGTTAAAAGAAGTGTAAAAGACGATAAATTACAAACATTATAGAAACAAACAAACGTATAACTTTACAATCATATGATTGTATACAATGTATTTACAATCAGTTTCTGATGAAGGCTTAAAAAGTAAATAAAGAAGCCGAAACGTAAAATGTAAATCTTTTTATTCGATTACTAGCCACATTCCAAAAAAATAAATTTTCGCCTACATAATAATAATAGTTACAATTACGTGGAGTGATGATAGATATGTGTTAACTAAATATTGCTACATTTTTCCTTTTTTTTCAAGGCACATCACAAGTTAGATTGACTGATCATGGTATGTATTGCTATGATATATCATGCTATACATAACATGCTACAGCCTACAGGATCAAACGTTAATTATAAAATTATTTATGTAAATGTATTTGAACTATTTATTTATTTTGTAAACATATTGTTAAAATTTAAACTAAAAACTTACTTATTTCGTATCTAATTCAAAAAGGGCAAGTTACCATGGATTTTAAGGAATTAAGTTCCTTCGCTGATTGTTCGAACGTGGGTTGATTATGCTGTATCGTATCGTTGGAAACGATATCTATCATCACTGCTGGGGTCCTTTTTGCCTAGGAGATATCAAGTTGTTGAAAACAAATGTGAGGGACTTCTTTTTCGGATTTTCCTGAGTGTAGTTGCATTTCGAATAATTATCTAGAAATTATAAATTTGTATCACAATAAGAGTCATTCACTTTTGAAATTTACTTACAAGAATGAGAGTATTGCGTATGTAGTGCCAAGATGATGGAAATCAAGTGATTTCAAGGTTTGGGGTGGCGTATTGCTAATCCTGGGGCTTATTGAAGAGTCTTGTTCGAGCACATTTGCTGTGACATCATTGTAACACTAATTGGGAGCTGAAATGATTATTGTGGAGTTGGAATTAGTTATGGAGTATATGAGAGCAGTTTTTCGTACTTGAAGTAAGCGTTTTATCATCTTTTGAATTTATAACTGGCGTTAAAAGCGTAAAGGGAATGTTGGGTTATATTATCGTATGATAACAGTGATTCTAGTGGATTTTTGTGTGTAAGCAAAACATTTGATGCTGTGGGTTTAAATGCACGAGCAGTTTAAGTTGGCATTATTTGATAGTACTTGATTTTATGACGGGAATTTAGCGGGAGATTTGAATTTCTATTTTGATATTAAAACGAGATATATGAGTTATTAGTTTGGATTAAGATTCTAGAAATCTTATTTTTGTACAATTTAAATAGTAAAGAACTCACTTACCTTGAGGGAATTTTTAGAAGATTCATTTCTTTGTTCATCACATTTATTTAACTCGAAATAAATAAATTTTACTATAACATTGCTTTTATTCACTATAGCATAAGAACATCATGAACGAATAACTAATACAGTTACAGTAAAGATATTTAAGTGTATATCAGGTATATAAAGATAATAATCGGAGGCTTAGTGGTGTCCGATATATGACACATTTATAGGGTATTACTTTCTAATACCCTATAGATGTGTCATATATCATAGTAATTAGAAAGCCGGGTCAGTTCACCCAGCCAATTAAATAGTCGTTTGATGACCGCTTACGCCCCAACTCAGCAGAAACCAGAATTAAATAGTCGTTTGATGACCGCTTACGCCCCAACTCGACAGAAGGCAGAGAGTCAGCGTTCCACCTGGGGCGCACCCTATTGAAAAAGTTGGTACGCCTAGCCCGCGTTCACTATAGAAGATAAATACCCTTCAGGCAGCAGCCCGATACAATTATCACTTATCTTGGGTTTTATATCTGCCATTACGCTTGAAAAGCATTTAAACAACCAATATCTGCGTAAAGTAGACTCATCTGGCATATGTTTGTTGGTATATTTTTCGAAGCAGTACAATATTTGCCGCAACAAAGGCGTTGCATGATCGCCATTCCTTTTTAGCATTTTTAGGTGAAATCAGTGAGTAGCACTGATTTGTACTTCCATCATGAGCAACATGTTTGTTCTCATCAGACAGTTTTATGTTGTGTGATATATCTTTATCCGATTTTTCTTCATTTACTAATTTTAATTTTCTCTCTGCCAACTCTATGACTTTGTTGGTAACATCGTCATTCCGTTGATGCTTTGAAGGCACTCATCGCCGCTGTTAGTATACATACATCGCGTATCTCGTAACCTTTTTCACCGCTTCATTATAAAATGACATACCAAAACTGTTTCTTTTCACCATAAAAGTATTTTTTAAATAATAATATAGTAATAAATATCGTTAGTATTTTCTTACACTCCATTTTGTATTAAAGCAGTTCTTTTATGTCTAGGTACACCCTATATGTACATTGACTAACACCCAAAATGACCGGTCTAATGCGTAGTCAAAACATTGCGCTCACATTGCGTTCAGACCGGACATTTTGGGTGTCGGTCAGTGTACATACACAATATACGTGCACATAAATTTAATGTAATAGGCATTCACGATTGAGCCCTCCTTTACTTTGATTACTCTGACTGAAAGTGTCAATTTATTACACTAACAATAGCTGTAAACTCGGAACCTAAACTTCATTCCAAATTCGTTTAAATAAAAGATTCCTTGTCATGCCTTTCATATTTACTTCTTTCCAACTCACACTAACCAGAATACACCTATTACCAGGTATGATGTAGGCGTTGGTATAATGTCAACGCAATTACTATATATATATATATAAGTACATTGTTAGTAGGGGTCCATTGTAGCTTCCGGTTTGGGAGGTGCTGTCGCGTATTAATTGGGGAAATGAGAATGACGCACTTCCGTAGACGGCAGCGGTAGCGATGGAGTCGAAACATAGCCCTCGCTTATTGTCCCGCTGACAAGAGAAGCTTTACCATGAACTAGTGGATGAATAGGGTTCTACTTTGCGCTTCATGTACGTGGTATGATGATATATTGTTACGGTAAGCGCCTCCCAAAAGCTTTTATACGTTTAAATATTAAAAAGAAAAGAAAACATGGGGTAATATGAGAAATGGGAGCGTGATGGCGTATAAATAATAAACTAGGTTTGGTGAGCAAAAGTAAATAAATTATCAAAAATTTCGTCCAAAATAATAGAAGATCTACTGGTTCAAAAACAACAATATAAGTTTTAATTTGAAGTTGAAGTATTGCTGCATTTGTAGGTTACATAAATGGAGGATTAAAAAATTAAAAAAATTACTTTCTTGAATTTCCTTCGTCAAAAGCCGAAACAATTTTTTTATCCTCAAAACCCACCAGTGAAAAAAACGTGACAAATAGTTCCTCTCAAGCAGAATGTATTAAAACTTCTCACAGATTGCGCGCTTTTCAGACGAAAAACTCACTCTTCAGCCACGTAGGTACAGATTGCGTCGTCACTTCCCGCCTAATTAAATTCAAATTCGTGGCGAAGTACATTTGTTTAGTTGTGCAATTAAGGTGGATTAAACGCGAATTTCGAGCGGAGAGCCTCTTTATTTGGAAACAGTCCACCGAACTGCGCACTAGAAACGCGATAAATTTGATTTAGGAAGTTGACAGTGGTCAGAAGTTCGCCTGATTACCGCCACTTGACGCACCGTTATTTTTAAAATTACGTTAGTTTGTTAACACTACGGTGGCTTGGCTAGCCAACGGTGAAGCCGCATTGCTAATTTACGGTCTTTTAGGATAGAAGTTGTGTCTGTGTGTATGCAAGGTTGTCGTAGTACTCGAGTGCAGTTATTAGCTTTAACGTATAACTACGTGGGCATGCATCAGAATAACTTTTCTAATGTAGTAGATAAGCGCTTTAGGGCAGGTAAATTTAGTTTTATCTTCACACATTAAATGGGAACACCTTGCTTATAAAAGTTTATCGAGAAGCTACCACTCACTTAGATTTTCATTTCGTAGGACATTCCTGCAGATGTTGGTGTAAATCGAGCGCAATTCTGATAAGTAGGAGTACTGGAATGAATGAATATCTACAAAAGAATACAGTGCTGGTTAAAATTCCGCTCATTCCTAAACATCAGCGACTGTATTCGAAACAGTTACAGATTCAATTCCAAGGCAATTCAACCAATTTTTATTAGAAACCCAGACTTTTATATTTAAATTCTGTGAGTGACAGGTGCCAGCACAACAACACATAAACGCTTTGTATCCACGAAATAAAGCATATCAGTGATACATATTTTATGACTGTTTTCTGTTCACATGTTTCGTCGACGTACAATAGCCTTATATTGTTAATTGAGTAATTTTAGTTACATATGTAGTTTGAGTTGAGATTTATGTCATTAGGCCTTTTGTTGTTTTGGAAAGGTTTAAGACAAGACGACCCTCTCTCGACGAACCTATTTAATCTAGTATTAAAAGTAACAGTAAGAGATAGTAAGATCCAAATAATAGGTTTGATTTACCATCTTTAGATAGCCAAGCAGCCATAATGGCACTGAGCTCTAACACCATCAGTTCGAAATTAGTCTGGGAATGTCTTGGCAGACTAAACGATCTAGGCAAAGAAAACAAAGTTGCGCTATGCTGGGTACCAGGACACACTGGAATCAGCGGCAACGAGGTAGCTAATCTACTAGCGAGAAGGGCCGCCACAACTTCGTTTGTGGGACCAGAACCGTTCTGCGGCATAGGGATGAGCACCTACAAAAAAGAACTCAAAGACAGGGAGGAGACGCTCAGAGCTTCCCTCTGGGAAAATCTCCCTGGTCTGAGACACTCCAAGATATTCCTTGGAAATTACAGTAAGGAAAGAGCAAAGACCCTGCTAGAACTAAACAGAAACAGACTACGCACCCTTGCAGGTTTTCTGACAGGGCATTGTCATCTGGGGGAACACATGACAAGGATAGGTCTGAAACAGAATAGTGATTGCAGGTTTTGTGGAGCGGAAGGTGAAAGTCCGGAACACCTAATATCCGACTGCACTGCCATCACAGAAACTCGTACCAACTATTTTGGCAAGGACGTCATAGACGAGGGAGAAATACCCTCCTTGAAACCATCACAGCTACTGCAATTTATTAAAGTTCTTGGACTGGATGGGGAGCTGTAAGTGCGGGCAAACCCTAGCAGCTTACAGCTGATGTAGGGGGGCACAATAGATCGATAGGTCGCGGTGTAATGTTACCCTAATTAGATCTAATCTAATCTAATCTACCATCTTTAAGTATAGTGCACTGCATATGCAGACGACGTGGTCCATTGAACAAGATCCAGAAAGGGATTCGCATTTAAGAAATTTCAAGAAAAAACAAAGGAAATTTGGACTTCAGATAAACAAAGAAAAACAAAATACATGGAATTGAAAGTAGAAATAACAGAGCAAACTAAACATGCCAAATTTAATACAGCAGAAATACGAATTCGAAATAGTTGATTAGTTTACATATATCTATACCAATAACATCAAAAAACCAAGAAGAGTGAGAAATAGATAAGAGAACCTGAAGGGCACCAAAACTTAAAGGAATTTATCAAAAACTTTAAGGGCGAAAAACCCATCGGGAGCTGTTAAAATTGAGCGTAGGAGACAATCATTAAGACCAGTTGTGCTGTACGCAGGCGAATCATGGGTAATAACAAAGACAGATGAAAAAAAAAAATGGAATTTGGGAAAAAAATTTTGAGAAGGATAACGTAAGGTGAATGGAGAAGACGCACACGCGGGGAGGTAATGGACTTGTACAAGAAAGCAAATAACGCAAAAGGTGCGAGCACAGAGGACCAGATGGTTAGGTCATATTACTGGCATGTCAGAGAGAAGTGTTAATACAGTTTTATATGAAAGAGAATGCGCCAGAAAGACGAGAGAAAGACCAAAGACAAAGCGGTTTGAGGAAGTGAAAGCATAAACAAGTGGGAAGACACAGCAAAGGACCGGAAAAAAGTGGAAGAAAATACAAGTCAAGGGCTTTCAAGGTTGTAGCGCTAAAAAGTATATATACAGGGTTAGTTAAAAGTATGAAGACGGCAATTTATTGTCGTTAATGTTAATTCAAGAAAATTATGTTAAAAAAGTCTGGGAAAGGAAGGCCTTAAGGAAGATCTATGGAGGTAAACAGATGGGGACAATATGGTTGAGAAGAACGAATCAGGAAATTAAAGATCTCTTCAAGGAACCAACCATTGTAGGAGTACTGAAAGGGCAGAGGATGGGATGGCGAGGGCATGTTGAGCGAATGTCAGAAAATCGGACACCAAAAATAATAACGGAAAGAGGAATGGGAGGAAGGAAAAGAAAAGGACGACCAAAGATGCGATGGAAGACCGAAGTAGAGAAAGACTTAAGGACAATGAAGATCGTGAAATGGAGGGAAAAAGGCAAGGATAGAAAGACCTGGAAAATAATAATCACTGAAGCCATGGGCCTGCTAGGCTCGTAGGGCTAATATATATATATATTGCTATGATATCAAATTACCTAACCTACCTAAAATCAACAGCATACAACATCAAACGTTTGTTATTGAAATAAATTGTATTTTTAATTTATGTATTTAACTATTTTGTAAATTTATTGTAAAAATTCAAACTAAACACTCACTATATCGCATATAATTTTAAAAGGGCACGTTTCCATGGATTTTTAGGTATAAAGTTCCTTCGCTGATCGTACGAACGTGGGTCGATTAAAGGTTGTCGTATCGTTGGAAACGATTTTCTTTCATCGTTGATGGGATCTTAATGCCTAGGAGATATGAATGTTGTTTTAAAAACAATTGTAAAGGACTTCTTTTTCGATATTTTCCTGAGTTGGTTGTATTTTAAAAAAACATCTAGAAATTTCAAAATTTAAATAATTATAAGAGTCATTTAACTAAAGATTTACTTGCCAAGAATGAAGTGTTTTGTGTGTGTTTTGTGCAAAAATGATGGTAATCCATTAATTTCGAAGAATTGGGGGACGTATTTTCTATTCCTGGAGCCACAATCGAGGGACTGAGATACAACTTTGGTAGTTGAGACATCGATAGCGCAGGTTTGGAGCTAGAAAGATTGTTGCAGAACTGGAGTTAGTGTTTGGAATGTAAAGGAGCTGTTTTTCGTACTTGAAAGTAAGCGTTTATTCATCTTTCGAACTTATAACCGGCGTTCAGAACGTAATTAAATTCTGAGGTTAGAATGATTTGATTTCTAGGGAGTTTTGATGTAAACAAACGTTTGCTGTTGTAGTAAGGTTTTTGACAATACGCGATTGTATGACGGGAGGTTAGCGGGAGATTTGAATTCAAATTTGATATTTAAACAAGATATTTTGAGATTAGTTTGGATTAAGATTCAAGGAATCTTATTTTTGTATAATTTAAATAGTAATTGAACTTACTTACTTACCCTGAGAGAGAGAATTTTCATATTAATTGTTATTCAATTTTTATTCACTCAAAATAAACAAAGTTATGTATAAAAATTTGGTTTTATTCACTATAATAAGATAATAACTTCACAACTAAATAAGTAATACAGTTTCTACAATCAAAACACAGAGAATAAAAGAAAACATTTTAATTCCTTGACCCTTTTATATTTCTTATTAGCCAAATTGCAAGTGCCAATTAAATTTTAAGCTCTTCATAGCCTAGGTTAAAAATTCCAATTATGAAAATATAAACTTTACATATATGCAAGAAGTACCTCAAAATTAGTTGCAAAAGAAATTCAAGATTAACACCAATGCTTAAAAAATGTCTTTTACTATCCATTTTTCAAAAGGTAATTTTCATGATCTTATTCTGCAATTTGAAATAGCTCTCTGGTGAAGAGCATTCATACCCAATACGGAGTTGTGTGTAGGAAAGCATCAATATCCCCAGACATAACTAAATCATCGTTTTCATTTCATACACCCTGATCAGCAGATAATTCCTCCAACCAATGATTAACGATCGTATGCATCCATAAACTATTAGGAACACGCTACGCTATCGCTCCATACCGTTCAGGTGATATATTATCGCACGGTACACGGATAAATGTTAAGAATTCCATAAGAAGACCGCTCCAGGGCTGGTCTGCATGCCCACAGCCGTGACACGCCCGCACTCGTTCTCGAAAATAATTAAAGCGATGTTGTAACTCGTAACGAGAGGGCACATCGGTGATTAATTGTCGGTGGCGAGAAAACGAAACAACGAAAAAAAAAAAAACTATTCCAGGTGCCGCCATCGGAGCACAATTTGTCATTCCGCCCCGACGGATGGTTATTGTTTCTGGGGTGGTGATGATTGATAGAGAGAGGGGACAGCAGCTCGATTGTGGTTCTGTCAATATTATGGGAGGCTCGCTTGTATCTGGTCATGTGACGTGCGTGATAGGCGGCGATAAGTGTAATGACCGCACCAAATATAATTTGATAAATTCACTTTTGAAGATACAATCAATACTATCAACAACAAAATGCTTGAAGTTCTGCTAAATAAAATACTCTTGCCGCTTTTGGCTCTTTAATTTCAACTTGTTGTCCAATAATTCCATTCTCTCTTAAAGGAAGAACGTAATAGCACAGCTAAGTAAACAGATAGCTCACTGAAGCAGAGTTGGCCAAATTACGCAGGTTGCATAAATCAAAGGCTGCAATATTAGGATTTTATGAAACATAGATAGCTGCGAAGAGCACGGTGTACGGTCGGAGTGTGGAAGGAGTACCGACTCGCTAGTTCTTTTTATTTTAAAAATATACTTTTTTGCCGCGCAGCTGTTATTTACCGAGAATAGAAAATTGAAATTTTATACCTCCTTGAATGTGGATTACGCTCTTATTTAGAATATAAATAATTTTCCTCTATATAGAAGATATGACTATTGTTGTTAGTATTTTCAAAATCAGATAAAGGCAATGCATCAGCATTAGAATAATCGTTTTTATTTTTATACTGATACATAGGTAAAATCGACATGCTGCTAAAATCGGAATACCCTTTTTATTACCAAAAAAAATGCTAATTAATGGTATATGGCCATTATGAACTTATGTCCAAAGGCATATTGATGAAATTACTTGACGTCAAAAATAATAGCAAGCGCCTTTCAGGCAAAAAAACAATCTTTTTCTGCTTGATTATCTTTACTGCAATGTCGGCACCTCCGCTCCGATGGCGTAGAACTACATGACGAACTCTGGTGACCAATTCGTCCGAATCGCCAATTTCTTAATCTCATGGCCTCCCATCACCAATTCAGCATCTACTTCTGCTGTTTCCATACATCGCAATTTCAGTTGCCTTAACGTAAGTTACTTACGTTCCGTAAACAGTTGCTGTCGCATTGTTTCATTCCTTAAACCAAATACCAGTTGATCTCTTAAATTTTCTTCTAATGCAGTACCAAAATTACAAATTTTCCGACAATTTCTTCAAATTGGCCATAAATTTAGCAATACCTTCTTCTTTACCTTGAGTGAACTGCATAAACTTATACCTTTTTGCAATTTCCGACGAGTTTGGTTATAAATGATTAATACCATTAACTCATCAAATTCACATTCTTCCGGGAACACAAATCCAAAAATAATTTAAAAGTTCCTCTCTCCATCACCGTAATCAAAACTTAATGCCATATTTATATGATTATCCTCGTCGCCAATGTAGTAACTTAGGTGAAAATTGTTATTTAAATATAATTATTTATTGAACTGGATATTTAGATTACACTTTTCAGAGTATGTAAATGTCATAGTTATTTTATACATATCAACTGATAAGTATAAACATAACAAAAACTATCAGCACTCATAATGTTCAATATACTGCATCTACTAGTACAGAAGAACCTAAATGTGATGAAATACAATAAAATATAAATTATTTTAAATACGTTTTCAGTGAGTACGAATATTTACAAATAGGCACAAATTTGAAGTTAAATTAGAATTACTTTTGTAAATTTTATTACATTAAAACAACTACACATTATTTTTCATTATAATGTATGTTTACTTATATAAATTAATCAATTACTCATGTTGAAACATTTGGATACAAAGCTAATGTAAATATTCAATTGTATAAAATAAAAGTGGGTGTATTTAGATATTCTTTTTGTTTACATAGTCTTCAAGGTGATATAAAATTACAATATACAAAATAGTCCCTGAGGCATTCCAACGCTTGTTTATCCTTCCTCCCAAACAAATTAAATTTATTTAAATTTCTAGGAAACCCTACATCTGCCTACCTATTTTTGCCAGAAGAACTTGCAAAACAATAAAATCCGTGAGCGTTTCGAAATTGAAATGTGTACTTTGGCTGCCAAATAAAATAAAGGAAGAACAAAAGAATTTCAAACGTGAAATAATTCTTCATATTTATCCACATTTCAAAATCCCCTGAGATACCACGATTCCTTCCATTTTAAAATGCTTTTTAACGACTTTTATAACATTTCTATAAAATCTTTGCAAACGGAGTGTAGCTTTCACCACTGGATTCCTGGCAAAAAGATGCATCTCATGTGGTGTCCAGTGTAATAAAATATTCTCTTCTTTAAGATATCTTTAAACGGTTAATTTTAACAAAGCCATTTAAATTTCTTTCACAGATCTGCTGTTTTCTCAAGAAACAGGTTTTAGGAGAATATGGATTTCACTATTCAATTTCTCCTAAGAAAAAATTGTTGGTGTCCACTAAAACGTCATATCACAGATTTTAAGCTATGTTTCACATATTTGCTAATACCACAAAAGGTAGGAGCTTTGATGAAATGCAGTGTTTAAAACGCATTGTCTGGTATTCACCATTCCATTCTAAGATTCAACGCTCGAGCGAACTCTGTTGAAAGTAAATTATAGCTGCAGTTATGTTGATGATTGCAGCGAGAAAGACTTAATCGGCATGGCAGGTGTGCATGAGAAATATAAAAGCAGCGGCCATTTCAGTAGATGTGAGCGATGCTAAAATTTTTAGCGACCTCCCTACACGTTGCGCAAATCTTTTATGTTCGATGGCGAAATGTGAATTCATAAGGTGCAGTTAGTTTATGACTTAATCATATCTTCGATAATAATAAAAACTTGAGAATTATAGCACTGCAGTACTGGAGCGAGTTTGAGCTTTTAAATTTTAAATTAAACCATTACAGAAATTCCTTTACGATGTTCTTCATTTAGCTCATGCATAGAAAACTGCAAAATAATCTCCGCAACGGATAAACAATGATATGAACGTATTAAAATTTGTAGTTTATTAGTTTGCGCCGGTTTTTATATTTAAATACTTAGGATAAGTAATTTCTAGTGCTTAACAGCATTAAAACTAGATAAAATCTATCTAAAAATATTATTCGGTTCCCTGTGTAAAAATTCAGTTATAAACTGCTAGGGTTTGCCTGCACTTATAGCTCGCCATCAGTCTGAGGGCTTTAATAAATTGCAGTACCTGTAATGGTTTCAGAGAAGGTGTTTCTCCCTCGTCTATGACGTCTTGGTCAAGATGGTTGGCACGAGTTTCTGTGATACCAGTGCAGTTGGAGGTGTTCCGGACTTCCATCTTCCGCCCCGCAAAACCTACAGTCGCTATTCTATTTCAGACTATATTTGTCATGTGTTTCCCAAGGTGACAATGCCCTATAAGAAAATCTGTGAGGATACGTAGTCTGTTTCTGATTAGTTGTAGCATGGTCTTTGTTCTTTTGTTATTGTAATTTTCAAGGAATATCTTGGAATGTCTCAGACCAAGGAGATTCTTCCAGAGGGAAGCTCTGAGCTCCTCCTCCTTGTCTTTGAGTTCTTTTTTGTAGGTGCCACAAACGAAGTTGTGGCGGCCCTCCTTGCTAATAGATTAGCGGCCTCGTTGCTGCTGGTTCCAGTGTGTTCTGGAACCCATCATAGTGCAACTCTGTTTTCAATTGAGGACATCTTCCAATTGCATTAATTTCCGCATGGAAAACACCAATTCCCATTGCTCTGAGTAATTGGTTCCTGGCCCGAATACCCCTGCACCTGTTCCTTCATCAGTTTTGAACTTTATCAGATGTAACTTATAGTTTAACATCTTAAAGTAAATAACCACTGGTCTTTGGAAATCTTTTATCGAAGAAAATTTACTTTGAAGGGGTGAAGTATAATATAATATACTTCATATAATAATAGTTCAATTTTTAGGTTTTCTTTATATAATTCTTGAACAGTAAGAGATAAATGCGATATTTAAATACAATAGTTACTTCATACCGAAAACTCATTCATAAAAGGATACGGTAGAATATACAGGTTGTTTCATTTAAAAACGAAGAAAATTTACTTTGAAGGGGTGAAGTATCCCTTTGAAAATAGATCAATTTTTAGGTTTTCTTTATATAATTCTTGAACAGTAAGAGATAAAGGCGATATTTAAATACAATAGTTACTTCATACCGAAAACTCATTCATAAAAGGATACGGTAGAATATACAGGTTGTTTCATTTAAAAACGAAGAAAATTTACTTTGAAGGGGTGAAGTATCCCTTTGAAAATAGATCAATTTTTAGGTTTTCTTTATATAATTCTTGAACAGTAAGAGATAAAGGCGATATTTAAATACAATAGTTACTTCATACCGAAAACTCATTCATAAAAGGATACGGTAGAATATACAGGTTGTTTCATTTAAAGACAACTTTTGGATGATAGGAATATATGTAATAATAAGGAAAAAATCTTTAAAAAGAGTTCCTGTTTAAATCTATTTAAAATCGCATAAACATTTCCAATTATACACTGTGTTTCAAAAGCAAGTAGCAGCAAATGTGATAAAAGACTTCATATAAGAAGCACCCTTACTGCAATATCGATTTGATTAACCTAACGTACATATGGTGTTGCAGTTAAGCATATTTTCTGTACTTTGGGCATATAATTGCTAGCGTTATTATCACGCTAATGCGTGAAGGAACTTTTAGGTTTAAAATAAATAAATTAATATTTTTCATAAATTTGCTCCATTAATCTGTTTGTGATTCATTTTACACCCCTTAATTACTCATTAGGACGTCACCATCTTCAGAAAACTAACTTTAGAACATATTTCATTGGGAATATCTTTTCTTCGTCCAGACGCGAAAGGAAATTGAACCCACAACGGATATAAAAGTCCGAGTAACTAAGAAAAATGATCGTAGCATGCGTATGGGTGTGTTCATAGGCATACACATTATGTAAGCTGAGAACAGCCGCTAAAAGCACACTCAAACGTGATAAATTAACATTAGAGATCGAGATTGCTCGGTATTTAGCGAAGATAAAATTCAACTTTCGCTCTCGTAAAAGGCTTTTTTCGCCGTGACAACTTTATTAATTGTACACTAAACTGGCCCTTTATAGTAGCGTAACGTTTTCGTATGTGTCCCTGGTCAAATAACTGGGGCCACAGCCTGGAAAACATTCTGTCGTTATATTAATGTAATGTGTGCTTAATGAAAAATAATGCAATTGTTGCTTGAGAAAGCAAAATAATTAGTTTTTAACGTCATTTCGACCACGTGAATTTTAATTAAACATTCTATTGCTTAGTGGCCTTTTGAAATTCGTACAGGAATTTCAATTAAGATTTAGGTATATGCGACGTAAACAGGCAAGATGATCGGCGGTTAGTTAGTTATGTTCAAGATGTCTCTGGCTTGAAGTTCGCGCATACCGTTGATAAGAGACGAGTTCTTGGGATTCTGCTCTTTAGTCGTTATATAAATTTAGAAATGTGGTTAATTAAAGGTTGTGAAATTATAAATACCGCCATACCAAATATTTTAATTAACTTTATTTTATTATTAAGCAGATTTATTAATCTAATATTGGAATTTAACAAGAATTATAATAATTTAATAATACTATACTAAAATGGATAATAATATTTGAGTAAAACAGTTATTAATGATGAATAAGTAAATAGTGATACAGTTGTAAATGAAAAAAAGTGCAATTGCTATCTAACTGTAAAGGTAAGATAGTTTTGCTATTTCTGGTGTGGAGGCTACCAGACATCTTACCTTCACGGTTAGATGGCGTTGCACTTTTTTCATTTACATCTTTATGTCAGCAGTGCATTTAGCTGCCTGGTGGAGTGTTGTTGATTGTGTCTCGCCAGTGGCATGCTGATGACTGTCCATGTCGGCCGTTGACCCATTCGACAATCACCCATACCTTTCCGTATGTTTGGTGATACAGTTGTTAATAATTATTATTTCTGAAAATTAATTTTATTATAGTAAAAACAATTGGAGTCTATACAGAACAGTGCGGCAGTAGGTTGCTTGCGCAAAATGATGCGCTACTGTTTGTGACTAAATAATGAGTCAGTTCCACTTCACGCATACGCATACGCTATATCACTCCCACTATTACGCTAACTCAGCAGCATTGGAGAAGTTCAACGGCCGTGGCGTGCTGCAATGTCTCACCATTGTGGGAATACTTTGCTGATCACGGTGACTCCATCGCGTGAGAAGAATGAATATCAAATCTATTTGAAGTTACTTAAAAAAATTGTACTGATAAGTAAAATTTCATTGACTATTTAATTTCTTAAGTTTATTTCCTCCATTTGAATCCGACGATATGAGCCATACGCAATTACCACTGGAGCTCTAAGAATCGACTTTCCCTTTTCATCCACACTAGCAACTAACTAGTTGCGCCCGCGTTGCTTCGCACTAACGGCACAGTAATTAAGAAAGTTCACCATACGTCGAATTTCCTTTGTTTTACTTAGCTTTCTTATTACCTTTCCCGCGAAGGAGAAATTGTCCTTTGTCCCTTTATACACAACCGTCGCGTAGTGCTAATTAGGTCATCGCAATTAGGGAGCGCGGGGCCCTTTAAAACATTTCTTCCTTGGCCATTTCTTCTATAGCGAAACCTATCCGGATGCGTAATTTACGACATGAGTTATTAGCGCTAAAAGGTGGATCAGACACCGTAAACGATTTTTATCAGCGTTGCGCTCGTTTAACGCGACATTAAGATATGGAAGGCCCTTCCGCGATGCTAGGAACGGGAAAGAAGAAAGACGGCGGTACAGAGGATTATTATTAGTCAGGTAATTTCGTAATAAAATCGATGATACGACCGTCTAATGAGAAATGGTGCACTGGGGTGTTACTAAATGTATTAGGTACTTCTGGTAAATTCAGGGGATTTCAGGTTGCTGGGATTATCTATGCGGGAAATATTTTAAGTGTTTACGTAATTGTGTTTATGATTTGACAATATTTTTGTTGATATAGCGTAAAACAAGATGACTTCATCTTGTATTGATAAATCCTCTCTCTTATATGCTTAGATCCCTATACAATAGGTTTGTTACCGTTGCAAATCGAACTTCATTAATTTCCACCACGTATGGTTAAAATGAATTGGGGTCTTTTAACGGTATCGATAAAGGTGCAGGCGCGTTAGAGATTAAACGATTAGTGGTAGCAGTGACGTACTGCAAAATAGGAGCCCCCCCTCACCCCTGCAGAATTTGATCTGAGCCTCTTGCCTACTAGTCTATATTTTTAAAATATACGATAATATTTTATTCTTAAGGAGGGGCACAGAGCAGAATATGATCCAGGAGTTAGAAAATATGACAACACACAACGATTCTTTAGACTGAAATCTATGCCATTGAGATGTGTGCTAGAAAGATTTTGGATAAAAATATCAGACGCAAATCACTAAAAAATTTCATTGACAGCTAGGCGTTCCTGAGTGCCTTAAAGGCGCGTAAATGCAACTCGAGGCTGATCTGGAAATGCAAAAATATTTTAAATACAGCGGGGATGACTAATAATCTATCCATAATCTGGATACCTGGGCATCCACTCATTCATGATAAAAAAAGCGGCAGACGCTCTTGCGAAAAAGGGTGCCGCGGAGCATTTCTAGGGACCAGAATCTACTGCTGACATAGTACTTACTGTAGCTAAACAACAAATCAATGTCTAGGGAATTCAAAAAATGTTCCAACATTGGAAGAACTGTCCTAAGTTGTCCTAAGTGTCGTAAGGAGACGAAGAGACAGTTAAGCACATCTTCTGCCACAGCACCGTCCCAACGTAAATCAGATATGATATCTTTGGGAAGGTTAACCTTTCCCTAGAAAATCTGACGAACAGCTCATTGAAGAAAATTGTGAGCTACCTCAAAGCCCTGAACTTGTTAAAAATAACATCCGTCCAACAATAGGCCCTAGTGGTCACAGTAGTTGGGACGGTTAAATGAATCATGGGGATGTTGTCTTTATCCTAATACTCAAAGGAATGAAATTTATATATATATATATAATCGAATATCCCTTCTACCATATAATGGCGTAGGATTAACTATACACTAGTTGCCCACAAATTTCTTCCATTCCTTTCTGTCTTTCGCCAATATCTTCGCCTTTTCCCATGTCATTCCCTTCCTCTTCAATATTCCTGCAATGTCTTCATCCCAGATTCGCCTTGGCCTTCCTATTTTCCTATGTTTCATGATTCTCGCTCCCCAAATTCTTTTTACTGGTCTTGTCTCTCCCATGCGCCGTACGTGTCCCCACCAACTGATTTGTCTCTATTCTATGAATTCTAGTGGGTATTATTTCAAGCTCTTTCCTTATATCTACATTTCTCATTCTATCTAGTTTTGTAACTCTATTTCATTTCCACTGCCTGTATCTTATTCTTTTGCCTCTCCGTCATCACCCACGACTCACATCCGTACGTTAGCACCGGTCTGTATATAGCCTTGAACACTTTTATTTTTGTTTCTCTCGATATTTCTTTTTTATTTATCGTTTTTTCTATTCTTTTATTAATTTATTTTTCTTGTGTTCCATTCTTTTCTATTATTGTTCCCAGGTATTGAATTTCTCTCACTTGTTCAATATTTGTGCTGTCTATCTTTATATTTAGGCCTTCGTGTAGTCTCAGTACCATCACCTTTGTCTTATTTTTGTTTGCAGTCATACCGTATTCATTCAGCACCTTATTCCACACTTCAAGGTTCTTTTGCAATTCCATAGATTTTTTTGCAATTATCATTACAACATCGGCAAATACCCCTTCCGATATATCTACCCGTTGTAGTTTTATGTGTCCGACATTTAGTTTTTTGCAATTCACTGTGCATTTCTTTATTATTTCGTCCATAAAAGTTATAAAGAGAGTAGGACTCAAGGCTCCACCTTGTCTTAGCCTTTCTTTTGTTGTACAACGGATCTCATGTTATTACTTATTACGGAGTTATAAGTAGTTATTTTCGTATCTTTTGGATCAATCTTATTATATTCATATTTATTCCCCTTTTTTCCATACTTCTGTTCTTGGTACCTTATCAAAAGCTTTTTCCATGTCCAGGAATGCCGGAAACGCTTTCTTTTGTTGTTGTCTCAACTTTTCCGATATTTGACATAGTGTGAATATATAGTCTTCTTCCGCTCTTAAATCCGCTTTGTGCCTCATCCAATGTATTTTCTATTCATCTTCTAATTCTCTCATCTATAATTTGTTCCAATATTTTCATGCATATAGATAGTAAGGTTACGCCTCTATAATTATTACAATTTCTTTTGTCCCCTTTTTTATAAATTGAAACTATCAACGACATTTGCCAATCTTTTGGGAATCGTTCTTCTTTCCATATTTTGTTGAATAACTCTAGTAGTAGTTCAGTTCCGTTCATTTCCATGTTCTTTATCATTTCCGCCGTGATCTTGTGGTGTCTTGGTGCCTTCCCGTATTTTATTCTTTGTATGCTTGAATGAATCTTAAGAAATTTAAAATGAATATGCCGAAAAATTATCTGGTTACATCCTTTTTCAAGTAAATATCAAACGCTCTTATGCTACAACTTTTTTACACCAAACACACTCCACTCTCTCAACACTACAAAAAAAAAGCATCACTTCTTAAAGTTCCGGCTGTAACATTCTTCCGAACCAATAATATTTAACCGTGCCTGTATATGTATCTAAATAGTTCGATGAATGCAGCGTAGCTTCGCAATTATATATCTAATATTATGTTGCAATTTATTCCACACCACACTCATAAAATTTAAACCGGGTTTCATCAGTTCGTACTTGCCTCATGCATTAGCTGTGTTGTTGCGGGTTGTTGCCAATGTTAATGCAAGTCACGATTAATTTAATACGCGAAATATGCACTTCATTGAACATTTCATGTTTGTAGGACCGAAGCATCAGTAATTTATTTCCACGTACCGGTAGATTCCGTAATGTTTAATAGTCGATGAGAACCTAATTACAGCCCACTAGCGTCCAGCTTGTGAAAGCTTTAAATTATAATACACGTAAAATAGTATTGCAATGAAATGTATGTTGTTAATAAATATTTGATTACCCATGTAAAGTAATGTTATATTTATGTAGATTACCAGTTGATTTTTGCCATGAATTACAGTAAATTATTGAACCGAAGGTATACAATTTACGAGGCTAAATAATAGGTATTTCGACAGATACATATTCTGAATTGCAACTGTTACTCCAGAGTAATTACATTGTTTTATGGAGTAAGTATGTATATGATTGTTGAATTATTTATTTATTAAGAGTAAGTACAATTCCACATATATAATGCTCTGCAAACACTTGTTTATTAACGAACACAGCTCGTCTAATAGTATTAGGGTTTGTCCTCTTTCGTTTTGAATAATTTATAAACCGTTAGCGTTTTCACATGCGTGTAACTATCGACAAGTATTATCTATAATCACGTAATTCTAGTTAGGATTATATCACTGTTTATAACATGTATGTATTGCTACGTATAGATAAATAAGTGAAGGTAGTCATTAATATTTAATATTAATCGAATAATTGATGACGGGCGCGTTGGAAATGATAAAACATGAATGGCACTATTTTACATTTAACATTGTGTCTACCTACATCAATATACTCTAAACTTATAATATGCAAACCAATGTAATACAAGTACAATTTGTTAGATTTAGAACTTGTGAATTTAAGGAAGTATTGGATGACAATTTAAAGAATCAGTTCGTGTAAGTACTACATAATAAAGTTATCAAGCAACGGGTGTGCTCTAAAGAGATTTGCACAAGATTTGGCGAGGACAACATGGAATCAGCGGAAAGTTAAGGTTTGCACCTTTATTCCGGTTTCGGTGGTTCGAAGTTATGTTGGAAAGAAACAACGGAATAGCGGAGGTCAACCTCCGGGAGAAGAATAAATTCCAGACGAACGGGATGAATGGTGAAAGCAAACCAAAAATCCAGTTTGTGGAAAAAGGAAGTTATCACAGCAGCCAAGTTTCTACCGCAATTTCTGGAGGTCGATTATATTTATTATTTGGGGAATACTGATCGTAAACCGTAGTAGAAATATCGTGATTGTTAAAAATCAAAGTTAAGTATATATTGATAATTTTCAACTAGGGTGAACGGTAGTCATTAATTTTTATGCACCGCTATAACAATGAGTGGTTCTGAATTATGATGAAAAATTGCAGAATCCGTGAAAATTTATTTTCGGTATAGAATTTAACATTCTATTAGGGGTTATCGTAATGTAACAGAATTGGAGCACAGAAGCCTCTGCTTGCCACAATCAATCCACCCTCGTGCTTACCACAAACCTGAGGGTTTTCTTTGGTGCTGTCATATTTACTACTTCGGGAGAGTATTGTCTCCTCTTTGTAATGTAAGTGTCTTCGCGGTGTCAGACATTTGCAACACCAGAGTATATGCTCCACGGTGTCAATTTTGCATTCGCAAAATCGACGCATTTCAGTCTCGGTTTTAATCATCGTTGGAGATGGTATTCCAGAGGGTAATATACAGTGAGCAGGTCAATAAGTAGCCTTAGTGCCAGTTTGCTGAGTCTGAATAAGTATTATAATATGTATTTAGCATAGGGTGTCCAGAGGTTTGACTCCATAGCGCTATCGCTTTCTAATGTTGCCATTGTTGGAGCTCACTCCTAATCTTGGTTGTCGAAATACTCAGAGCTGGTTCTGGTCCATAAAAGTGGCTACTGTTTGCACTTGGTTACTTTTAATTTGATAATACCCTGGCATCCATACAACTGCGACTTTGTTTGTCCTAACCAATCGCACTATATTATTTAAGAACTCACATACCAATCTAACCTTAAAGCTATTTGCTTTTAAAGTGCTGAGCATGGCCTAGTTATCAGTGCATATACAGATGTTAGCTTCTTTCATTCCTTTCTTGGGCACAAACATCTAGTGCAAATATTTCTACTTGAAAAATGGTTGGGATTTACTCTAAAACTATTGAGAGGCGGCAAAAACTTCGACTTAAAATCCTTGTCCATCTCGGATCCATCTGTGTACCACACCTTCATATTTACTTGGAATCAGTACTTTGAATGGTTTGAGATTGTGTAGGACTGTGAATTGTCCAATAACGTCACCGTCTTTAATAAAGTTCTATGTCAAGTTTAGCCTCTATGCACTGTGGACCGCCATCTTTCTAATATGCAAATGAAGGAGTGTGTTGTTTAGTATCACCTTGATAGGTGCTATTGGAAGGGTGCTGATTGCTCCTGTAATTTCCAAGCAGGCCATGCTTTGTAGTTTTTGCAGTTTAGCCTGTGCTGTTTTTCTTTTAGTTTTGACCACCATATTATGGAAGGTCTTATAACTGCCTAATATAGCCAACATATGATTTTTGGCAATAGACAACAAGCTATGTCAAAGAGCCTTTAGCAGAACCAATATGCCATTGTTCTCTATGCTCTATGCTCATTCCTTCTAATTGTTAGTTACAATTCAGTCTGTGGTCAAGTATGACCCCAAATATTTGACTTTGTTGGAATATTTTAGTTCATCGCCTTTCAAGAATACTTTATCTAAAAATAAAGTATTCCTGAAGCGCGATCGAGTAAAATATTGGAGGTCTTGCATATATGGAGTCTTCTTTAGAAAATACAAAACACTTCTTGCAAACTGTAATTTTATTCTTATATTAACTATTTTATAAAAGCTTTGGAAACTACTCTTAAAACAACAGCTATCCAATATAATAACGCATTTTATAAACAAATATTTGGCTGTGCTATCGATGCTGCTATTTCGAGTATTACACCCGAACTAGCATTAGAAGATCTAGAGAAAGAATTTATCTCTAAATTAGATTACAAATCTACTTTTTATAGACGTTATGTAAATGATTGTATAATTTGCGTTCTTACAACAACTGCCAACATTTTAACACTTACCACCCACATTTTAATTCTACAGAATAGTATGGAATACATAAATAAATTATTTAGGCTTAGGAATATATGGGAAGAAAAGTGAACTTTGAACTAAACCTTTTCGGAAAGCCTCAGCATCTAATAAACATTTAAATTACTTTTTGTGCCAACCTTCCTCCACAAAAAAGCTGTAATTATTTTCTTAACAGATAGATCTATCCAGTTAACTCGTCCAGAATATCGATCGAACAATTTAATCTAAAAATCTATAAAAATTTCAAACTTACACACCAAAATCATAACAATTTGATTTTATTTTTATGTCAAACTAATTGTAGTACTCTTATACAAAAGCAAATCCATGTAGTGCATAAAATATCGTGGAAAAATTGTAATGAACACTACATTGGACAGACATAAAACACTTTTACACAGAACGATTAAAAAGGTCATAAATATTTCCCGAAACATCATTTTCCTTAAAAAAAAAAACATGTACCTAATTAATGAAAATCATAGCTTTAATTTTGCCAAAAGCTTTAGTGAATGAAAAAAAAAAAAGAATATGAAACACGTTTCAAACCTTTCAAGTGTTAGTTTCTTTATAATATTCCGTTGTTTATATTATAATTATTACAATGAGTTAATTAATTAGTACAATTTTATCCATGAGTTAGAACAATTATTTAAGGACATTTATTACTTTATTATATTTTCTTAATTCGTTCATATAGTTAAAATGGCTTACAAAAAAAAACAAATTAAACAAAATAATTAATATTAATAAACACTTTTTACAGCTGGCAAGAAATTCTTTTGTTTTCTCAGAATGGCTGCATATATACAGCCATTTCCATGTCGTCCGCTATTAGATTAGATTAGATTAGATTACTTTATTGGTCTTAAAAAATCACAATTATGGAATCGACCTCGTCAGTAAAAGTATAAATAGGTACCTATATAAAAGATACAAAATTGCAATACATACATAAGAGAAACAACACAAAAAGTAAATGGTATTTAGCAAGCTTTTTGTAGTCTATTGCAGACACTATCAATTTCTTTCTCCCAAACCAAGTTGCAGTCAAGTAGCGTACCCAACATTTTATTTATTTTTTATTTATCTTATTTTATATTCATTGTCGTGAATTTAAAACGAAACTTCGACAGTGTCATGGCACACTAAATAATTGGATAAACAAGCAGACAAACAGACAATAATAATAAATAAAAAATACAAAATACAACTATATCAGTATTATACATATACATATGTAGGTATATGTATACATCGTCAAAACAACAAGTATATATATATATATGGACAATTACAGGAACAAATAAATGTAAAGAACACACTACACAAACATACAAACTAACTATTACATACGTACTCACTCAATGAATAGAAGGCCTTCTCCAGCAGAAATTCCTTCAATTTATATTTGAATTACAAATACCTCCTAATCTGACATTGAATAGCAGAATGATATTTCTCCAAAATCTGTAAGCGGTGTTCAAAAAGGTTTTGAGAGAGTTATTTCAGTTAAAAGTTACTTGTAGGCGAGCCAAAGTAATCCACCGTATTCGCTTGCTGAATCCAAATAAAAGCTTACGAAAATTTATTACACTCATATTTTCATCAATCCAATTCATAGTCGTCCCTCTGATCGCTATAAATCGCAACGTGATTAGATTTGGCTGGTATAACGCAGTATCAGAAAAAAGAAAAAAAAAACTATCATTATTCCGTAGCAAAGGTCACCCCGGTGATGAAATCGTCGGGATGGCAGGAATAAAACAAAAACGGCACACGTAAAAACGACTCGGTGGGGTGAATTTTATTTATGAATTTGGTCAGCGTTTCGCTACCAATGCGGCCAGTACAGGGGTCAATGATAGCGACCGGCTAGTCGACAGCAGCCCGATTCGTCCATGCGTACAGGCCGACCTGAAATTATTCGACCGAGACGCGGTCGTTGGGGCGCTGGGATGGTCGCGCGAATTGGGTCAGGGAGATGGGAACGACGACGCGCCATGCCGTGTGCAATTCAGGGGGACGGCGATGATGATGTGCGGTTTGTTTATGCGGGACGATGTTTCACGTCCGTAAACTGGAATCGCGTAACTCAGCGTGTATTAGATAAGATGCTATGGACGGGAATAAAGTATTTCGTATTATGTTTTTATTTTTACTTCAAGTAGAAATTCTATGGGTCAAGCAGAGGGAAATATATTGCTGGGCGCATGAATCTCAATTTTACAACAGCGTTTCACAACAATGTCGATTCTTCAAAATTCTCTTGACCTTATATTTATAAATAGATACAGGGTTAGTAAAAAGTCCCGGAACGGTCGAATAACTTTGTTATTTGAAAATTATGATTTCTGAAATTTGGTATGGGGGTATAGTTAATATAAATGCATTTTATGCAATACGGTTAATATTTTTTTTTTTCCGGTTTAATCAGCAATACGTCCAATTTTTTTTTTTTTAAATGGAACGCCCAGATTTTTTTAACACTTTTGAATGCAAAATAAAAAACTACGTTCAGAAAGTATTAAAATGTTTATTTTATTCACAAGAAAACAGTTGAAAAATTAAAAAAGTGTCCTAATACAGAAAAATCAAGATACCTGTCTATTCAGGTTGCGATTACAATAATTGTTCAAAATGCTCTCCATTTACAATTTGACAAAAATGTAAACGGTCAGTAAAATTTCTTATTGAATTTTGTATTTGTTCTGGAGTGATGCGATTGGCTTCTTGAACTATTCTCTCTTCCAATTGTTCAAGATTATGGGGACGATTTTTGTACACTTGACATTTCATGTGACCCCAAAAGAAAAAATCTAATGGCGAGAGATCTGGCGAACGTGCTGGCCATTCGATTGCTCCTCTACGTCCGATCCAACGTCCCGGAAAAATTTCATTCAAATAATCGCGGACATTATGGGCAAAATGGGGGAGAGCTCCATCTTGTTGAAACCAAAAATGTGCATTAGGATGATCACCTATGTTTGCATTTGGAAAGAGGGCCGCAAGTGCTGGAACAACCTCATTTCGCAATAAATTTAAGTAGACGTTGCCAGTTAAATTTCCTCTTATAAAAAATGGTCCTATGATGTTGTTTCCAACAAGACCAGCCCAGACATTCACCTTTTGAGGACGCTGTGTATGGACTTTTTCAATCCAATGCAGATTTTCAATTGACCAGTAGCGACAATTATGTATGTTCACAGTGCCGTTGAGACAAAAGGTTGCCTCATCTGAAAAAATGATGTGATCTAAAATATTAGGCTGCTGCTCGATCAATTCCGTCATTGTTTCGCAAAATTGTAGTCTACGATCTGGATCATCTTCAGTTAACTCATGGACGGGATACATTTTATAGGCTTTCATTCTTGCTGATTTAAGAATCGTATGAGCAGATTTTTGAGAGATCTCATGAATTTGACCTAATTCTGTTGTGGACACGTGGTGATTTTCTTCCACTGTAAATAACATATTCAAACTAGCTTCTTCATCTGTTGCTGTTAATGGACGTCCCCTTCTAGGTAAATCCTTCACCTGACGAAAGACTTCAAACTTTTGAATTGTTCGGCATACCGTACTTTTACTAATGTGACGATCGGATAAACAGTATTAAACAAAATACGAACCTCTTCAAAAGAACATTGACGATCACCTTACCCACGCATCATTAATATCTCAATTCGTTCTGATTCAGTAAGTTTTTCTGCCATTTTCAAATGTGTCAATGTTTAAAATAAGTAAATTTATAGCGATGCAAAAGTTAAAACACTTTTAAAATTGTCAAATGTGACGGCAAAAAGAATGCAAACACTAAACAACAACTTTTTTCAAAGGTACCTTGATTTTTCTGTATTAGGACACTTTTCTAATTTTTTAACTGTTTTCTTATGAATAAAAATAAACATCTTAATACTTCCTGAACGTAGTTTTTTATTTTGCATTCAAGAGTGTTAAAAAAATCTGGGCGTTCCATTTAAAAAAAAAAAAGTTGGACGTATTGCCGATTAAACCGGAAGTGAAAAAAATATTAACTGTATTGCATAAAATGCATTTATATTAACTATACCCCCATACCAAATTTCAGAAATCATAATTTTCAAAAATTATTCGACCGTTCCGGGACTTTTTACTAACCCTGTATATACTACTATCGTCTTGGTTTTTTAGGTCTTTATAATAAAACAGGTATATTCCCCGTAAGACGTTTCGGTTTATTACCTAAACCTTATATGTTTAATACATGCGTGATATATATCAATAATTTGTAACTATCTATTAATGACATGACAGCTATGACAGTTCGAAAAATTTAATTTTTTTCTAAGCACTATAGATATAGTTCATATCCTCCCGTCTTAAAGAATTGTTTCACTACTCTGGATAACGCCTGGGTGCTTTTCTGATTCGGGTTCTTCGACGGAGATGCGTCGTTGCCGTTTGAGGTGTTGCAGTGTCAGGTGTAGAATTCATATTGAAATAATCTTTTTCTGGTTCGGAAATTTGGGGTGTAGGTGTTTCAGTTTTTCCTTGGCTGTCCTTTGGTACTTGTTCTGTTGACAGTAATTCTGGTGTATTTATCACAACCGATTCGTCAATAAATGGTAAGTTGTCGTTGCATCCCCGAATGTGATCAGTATGACGTCTTCTTTCGACACCATCATTAGTAACAACTTTATACGAATGTTTATTGGTAGTTCAATAACTTTTGCTGGAGACCATTGCTTTTCTACGTAGTAGTTATCATTTTCTTGAAATTAACGATTATGGTTTCTAGCATTTTCAATTTCATATTTAACATTTTTGTACCTCAACGTTGATTTCATATCTGGTTTGACATTGTCCAAAACAGTTCGTATGCGATGTCCAAATATCATTCCGTTTGGACTCTTGTGCGTCGTGTTATGTGGTGAGTTTCGATAATTAAATATAAAATTTTCTAGCGCTGAATGAATGTCTGATTGTCATTTCTACTAGCAAGCATTCTAGTTTTAAATGTGCGTACGAAACGTTCAGACAGACCGTTTGTCTTTGGGTGATATGGAGACGACGTGATATGCTTAATATTTTTCTTCCGACAATAGCGTTGAAATCTTTCTGAAGTAAATTTGCCGTCCATTGTCCGATACTATAATTTGTGGTAACCCAAAGTTAACGAATATATCATATAACGCATTACAAAGTGTATGTGCTGTAATGTTCTTCATCGGTTTTTATTCATTTACAAAGATGTATAGTTGATAATATAAAAATGAAAAGTTGATATGTAAAACTTTAAGAAATATTTGACAAAAATTTTGTTTATTGATAAAATCAGTGCTTTTTTTTGTTTTAATTTGAAAATTTTTTAAAATGCTTTATATAAAGATTCTTTTGTAAATTGTGTCAATTTTATTTGTTATGATTAAATATGAAAAACGTTATTAATTTTTATTAAAATTTCATTTATAGAATTAAGTTATAAAGTTTAGTGAAAAACTGTGCGCCTGTTTTATAATTTACAGAATTTTTGTGTTTATAAATCTGAATTATTTCAAGAATAATTCGGGCTTTATAGTTATGTTCTTTATTTAAAATTGATACATTGTTAAAATCGAATATATGACTCAATAAAATAGGGTGTAAGTTTAAGACAACTTGAATTTGCTTTTTCTTTTGTGTCATCTCATCAATTGCATATTATACTTACCTTTCTATCGTTTTATTAAATTAAAAAATACTGATATCTGGAAGAGTTTTTCTTTTGTAGTCAAGTTGGTATACCCCTTCTAAGAAATAAATAATTAATAGGTAAGTAAATAATAATATCTTATTGCCAAACAGTATCTACCGGTGATATAACCTTTTAGACAGTTGTATTTCGATTGTAGTTGCCAATAAATGATATGTGGTATGATATGATGAGTGAGCAATTTAAGGACTAAAAGGGAACAACACAAAACAATAGTGCACAAAAACAAACATTATATAGAAATTAAAGAAGACTTATATATTATAAAGAACCTCACAGAACTAAGTAAACCTGCTATTGTAAAAGCTAATCCATTGACTTTATGTGATGGTAGTTCGTTCAACCATACTATATGGAACGATACCATGGTGGCAGAAAGTGCAATAAGCCAGAGCCACAGCAAGACTTACATCCATTCAAAGGATTGCAATCACGGGAGCAATGTCTTCTTCTCTGTCACTGGCATTAGAAACTCTTCTGGGTTTACCATCCTTGCCTATTGTTGTGAAAAGGGAGGCTAAATTAACTATATTTCGCCTATGGTACATTGCGAACCAATCGCCACATGCTGGGTGGCTAATAAATAGGAATGGAGATGGAACAAACAAATTCTGACGCAGGTAGACACCTGCTGGTTTACGGACGGTTCAAAAATAGAGCAAGGTGTTGGCGCAGGAACTTTCTATTGTAATCCAAGAGTTAGATAATACTACAACCTTGGGCAACACAATGATTTTTCAGGTTAAAAATTTATGCCATTGAGACGTGTGTTAGAGAGATTTTGGATAAAAACCTTAGAGAGAAATCAATAAAAATTTTCAGTGACAATCAGGCGGTGCTGAAAGCACTAGATGCGCATAAATGCAACTCGAAACTGATCTGGAGCTGTAAAAACAGTATAAACATAGTGGAGACGGTTAATAATATATACCTTAACTGCGATGCCTGGGCACTCGCCCATGCAGGGCAGTGAGGAAGCAGACACTCTTGCGAAAAAGGGTCCTGCGGAGTATTTCCAGGGATCAGATCTTGCCATTAGCATAGCATCTACAGCAGCTAAACAGCAAAACCCATACATTGAGTATAAGTATTCCAACTTTGGAACAATTGTTCTGGTTTGGTACAGGCGAAAAAGTGTATTTCGTTTAATGATATCAGAATTAACGAACTACTAGAACTTGACCGTAAAAATGCCAAAGTCATTGTTTCTGTCTTTACAGGTTACTGCAAACTCAGAAAGCATCTTCACAGAATCGGACTCTCTGAAGAGACTGAATGCCGGTTGTGTTTGGGGGGGCGAAGAGACAGTTGAACATATCTTCTGCTACTGTCCCGCCACAACGAGAATCAGGTATGACATTTTTGGGAAGGTTGACCTTTCCCTAGAAAACCTGAAAAGGACCTCATTCAAAAAGATTCTGAGCTACCTTGAGGGCCTAAACTTTCTGGATGAACTTTAAAGATGACATCCGCTCTATAATAGGCCCTAGGGGTCGCGGTGGGCGGGACGAATAATCGACCCATGCGGATGCTATCTTCTCTCAATACTCAATACACTGTCGCTTACGTCGATGATAAAGAGTGTGGTAATCCGATAAACTTATAGAGGTGAGAGGGTAGATGGGGCGAGCACAGGTAGAAAATAAGAAAAAAATGTTACAACACGTCATTCTCTTTAGTTTTATTTATTGCAAGTCTACTGCTGGCGTGCGGCGTTTGTGGTGCTGGATTGTAGAGAAAACCCTTTAACAGTTATTATAACGTATGTCTCAAAAGTTTACTTTTTCTAGTTTGATTTATAAACCAGTAGACAAATTTTACACAAAATTTGCCGAGCAATTTGAATGTTCATATTCTTTGTTTGTTTATTCTAATTGTAAGTAAAACATTTTTCGATTTCCTGCTCTGTAAGATATAATGGCAGTTACTTCTATTGCCACCCGCGTATGTCAACATGATCAATCTAAATGCTTTTCTTATTTCTTTTCATTTACGCGAAATTATTTCCTTCTAAACAAAAAAATTCGTACCGAACAACTAATTTCGCAGAATCTGCTGTTTCATTAAACATTATTTTCACGCAAATTGTATGCCGGTATCTCGCTCCACAGTAACACCGGTAAATACTTTATTCTACTACATTTAACGAACCTAAGCTGTACCTAAAATCTGATACTCAGCAAGATTCCTTAATTACGTTAAGATTAGTGCGTGGGGCGAAGCTGATACTGATGGCGCTTATTAAGGCGATGATGATGGAGTAATGGTGATGTGTAATCTATCTTAACTAAAGTAATTTTGTGGAAATGGAGTTGCTGAAAGTAAAAATAAATTAAAGCCGTTCTTAAACACGGAAGGTTATATGTATGGGGTGCGCGTATTTCATTAAAACATCTAGAAAGACTGTATAGATACGCGGCAATTACATAATAAACATATATTGGGTAATATTACAAAAGTTGCTTTATTAGGGAAGAAATTATGATATTTAAAAAGAATTAGTTCTAGTTATTGAAAGTAAATATTCTATTAGTTTTAATTTGGTTTTATAAGAAGTTTATTTCTTATTTCTAGTAATTATAGACGATGTATGGAGGAATAAATAAAATAAAATTCTGAAGAAAATCTTCCAAAGAAAATGTTCATTTAGTTGCACTTATATATCAACATATTTCTGATGTAAGGGGCGGCAGATAGTTAATATAAATTATTTTATGATGTTGACAAAAGTTGTATAAAGTTAACATGTTATTTTATTTTAAGTTAGAGGTAGGTATTTTGTCATATGTAGCCATAATTATTAAAATAATTGTCTGTTCATTTCCGTTTAAAACTAGAGACCGTGCATATCCGAAAATAAGCGTGTGATATCAAAACTGTTCTCGTATTCACGCATTTCGCATTTTGAATGCAAAATGATGCCACTAGGCAGTTCGGATTCATATGTGAGAGTAGCGCCAGCAATCGCTACTGTCCTCTTCCTTCTTATGCCATACACACTAAAAAAATTACACAGTTTTCCTACGGAAAATTTCTGTAATGTATAGGGTACAATTACCAAAAATTGAAATATTTACCTAAAGTTTTATAGTAAATTTCCGAATTTTTGGTAAATTTACCCTATACATTACAGGAATTTTCCGTAGGAAAAGTGTAATATTTTTTTAGTGTGTAGATCATATAA
Organism: Cetonia aurata; assembly: GCA_949128085.1. Taxonomy (NCBI): domain Eukaryota; kingdom Metazoa; phylum Arthropoda; class Insecta; order Coleoptera; family Scarabaeidae; genus Cetonia; species Cetonia aurata. The sequence continues at coordinate 9,600,245 of OX421882.1, read as the reverse complement.
ATGAATGCATTTCACTTTGTGCACGCCAAGTGTTAGTTTACAATATATGCCCAACATTGAACAAATGGATATGTCTAATGTATCTACGATTTTTTAATATGAATTAGTTTTAGTTGGTTTCAGTTATTTATAGCAAATATTCTATTCATTTTAAAACTAATATAATATTAAAGTAAACATTTTTTTTTTATATGAAACTCAATTAATTTAATTTTATAAGAAGGTTAATTTTTATCTTAATAAAGACTACCATCAGCATGGCTCCGTACCAAAAAATTGGAGATTGCCTCGGAAAAGAGCGAAGCAGTCGTTTTAGTCCGTGGCCGGAAGGCGAAGGTCATCAAAGTGGGGAATACGGTGATAAGGAGCAGCGACCGCATAAAGTATCTCGGTGTCCATCTTGATACAAATTTGAAAATGTCCGTCCATGTAAAGAAGGCAGCGGATAAAGCCACGGAGGTCTTGGCAAAAGTTGGTAGCCTCATGCCTGATATAGGTGGACCCCGGGAAGGGAAGCGCAGAGTGCTAGCATCGATGGTATAGTCGACCCTGCTGTATGCAGTACTGATCTGGGAAAAGGCCCTTCAGAAGACAAGTAGCAGAAGAACAATGCTGAGTGTGCAGAGAAGGGTGGCACAGAGAGTAACGGACGCATATAGAACAACGTCAACTAAAGCGGTTTTAGTGCTGGCCAGAACGCCGCCTGTAGATTTGTTGGCCAAACATGTGAAAGAAGTGGCAGGAGGAAAACGGAAGGCCACTGCCGATTACCTACTAATCGACCGATGGCAAAAAGCTTGGGACCAAGATGACGGGTCTGATGAGTGGACGAAACACTTGATTGAAGATCTAAGACCCTGGGTACAAAGGAAACACGGCGAAATCAATTATTATTTGACCCAGTTGCTGTCGGGACATGGCTGTTTTCGAGCCTTTCTGAAAAGATTCCGACGAAGTGGAAGACTGCGGGTACTGCGGATAGAGGGACACCGCATAGCATACGTTCTTTGAATGTAAAAAATGGGAGATGCTAAGAACTGAGACAGAAAACATAGCCCCGAAGACATTAATAGGACGGATGCTGATATCCGAGAGATGTTGGAGTACGGTAGATCAGCTAGCGGCGAGCATATTGAGGACAAAGGAGCTAGATGAGAGGAGACACAAATGAAGCGTTTGTAGGAGAGGGACCGAAGAACTTTAGGGCAGACTCGCCGTGAAGTAATGCCACAGCAGTTCCAGGTGGAGCCTTTCTACATACTGCCAGAGGGGGGTTTATATGAATTAGGTTTAGTTGGTTTCAGTTACTTGTAGCAAATATTCTATTCATTTTAAAAACTAATATAACATTAAAGTAAAAATACTTTTTTTTTATATAAAACTAACTAAAATTAATTTAGTTTTATAAGAAGGTTAATTTTTATCTTAATAAATTGCATGCGTTGCATTCATGGAGTATTTGCCACTGGTATTTATATACCTAATTTTTTTTCTTTTGTGCTGTTTTGTTTGTTTTTACTGATGAACCAATTACTATACCATTTGTATACTTTTTTGAAAAATATATATTTTTATTACGATTACTATTATTCTAATTTTGCGGATCCTATTCCTCTAATCAAATCAAGCCAATAATCAATGAAAAATAATGGTAAATATAGCAATAAGCCCTTATTGCTATATAACAGTTTACGTGGTCCGTTCAGATTGCTAATATGTTTATTACAGAACTATTTCCAAATTGTCCCCAAGTACTTAAAATCGATTTCAATGCGTATTTTCACAGCTTCCAAACGCTCAACACGAAATAACCGCCCACTTAAAAGACATGTTATTAACCCAAAACTTGCAAACGACAATTTCGCACGAACAATCTGTGCACGAGGGCTGTATGTCCGGTGTCCTAACCGAAAACGCTTTGAAAACGGCCGTAACGAGGGATTGGACGAGCGAGCTATTGATAATTTCGACCTCTCGGAGCACTAGTTACGGGTTATGATTGTTAATGTCGCCGTAAACAGTACTGTGCTACGCACTAGCGGGCGTTATCGGCGTGCGGTCTACGTGAAACGAACCGGGGCTGCGTGCTGTGGTATTTACGCCCTCTAAAAAGAGATACACCCGTCCTGTGCGCATCAAATTGGAGATCTGTACGTTGTATAAACGTTTACATGCGCGTTTGATGGTACACATGTGTAATGTGACGAACGTACCGTAACGACGAACGTTTATATGTCCTTTCGGATATAAATCAGTGTAATCAGATTTGTTCGTTTCGCCTAATAGCGCACTCTAGTTTGTAGGTACACACACATATACAAGTATGTCTGAGCGTGCGATATTTGAATTGGCGCTTCTATGTTCTACGTATAAGCAGATGTCGTGTCGTTTACAAATTGAATGTTGCTCGTGAATTGTAATGGACTAACTTATTAGCGTCGCTTAGTCGATAACTACGTTATTAATTGCGCAAGAATCGTACTCAATTTGAAACTATGCCAAGTGGCTTTCACCTGAGATGGTGGCATTAATATCAAGCTGGTGTAGCATACGACAGGTTATGTTGATTCAAGCTGTTTTCAATGGAAGCGGTGTTAAGAGGAAAACGCATCTGCTGTTGCTTCTAAATATAGGTACCTACTCTATAGTATCCTGTTATTAATACTGCCTCTATAATATCGATTCGGTATGCTCTAAAATAAGTAAAATTAACGGGTTTGTTGGCGGATCTGTAGCACCTATAAAATTTTCTACAGGGACTGTAAGCACCTGTAACTGGTGGGATTATTATTTACACTTTTATAGCTTATAGAACGTTTATAGCTTGGAGAATAGAATCCGCGCTTTCAAAACTTTTCTAAAAAACAATATTTTAAATAGGAAAAAGAAACACATCAACATTATAGAACGAAACAAGATAACAAGAGAATTCTATAACATGTTTGAAAAAAGGAACTATTTTACATTTTAAATTGAAGCGCTAAAAGGTGGTGTTGCTATTGGTGAGTTTACGACAAAACTCACACTAGCGAAATTTGATATATTGCCGGCCGCCATATTATTACAACAGCTGATTGACGTTTAGATCTTGTATTTTTCTGAGTGCGTTTGTATTTATATTTATCCTTAAATTTCCGTTGCAATAATAAAAAAGTTCTTCTAAGAACTAATCGGCAGACATATTTTCGGTGTAAAACATTTTCACAGCCTCTTTCGTGGATATGTAGATGGATGACATAGCAACTACTTCTGGAACTCAAATATCGCCGCCGAGAAGCCGAAAATTTGTTAGCTTAGGCCACTTATCTTTGATAGAGAAGCAGGATATAATGAATATATTCAAGAAACTTCGAACTGATAACCCCAGATTGAGAATTATTGCTATTTTTCAAGAATATCAAGCATGATAGGTTGGTATTATAAATATATTTTATAATGTAATATTATTTTTAGAAGTGGCACAGCTAACTATCTATCGTACCATAAAAGAATACATGGAGGAAGGAAAAGTTACCCCGCCTAAGCGATCTTCTGGAAAACGTTCTTTAATTGCTGATTACGATGAGACTGTCGAGAATTCTATAAGGCAATTAATTCATAAGTTTTTTTTTTATAAAAATGAACTTCCTACGCTTGATAAACTGCTGAGTGAAGTAAAACAGCGTTTGCCACAGATGACCCGTTCAACATTGTACAAATTTATAAAATTGCTAAACTTCAGGTTACTGCCGATGTTCTAATCAATATGCAACAAATTTTGAGTATAGGTACTCAAATTTATATTTTACATACTTTGATATGTTAGAATAAGTGTGATTATTGTTGCAGCTACGTGAAGAGTGATAGAAAAGGTGTTTTGATGAAACGTGACGATACAATCAAGTGGAAAAGAAAGTATTATATAAGTATATCGGCCATTATTATTTGGACAAAACATGGCTGGACAAAGGTTATACCAAACAAAAAGATTGGTTTAATGAAGGACTGACTACAGGCTTACGTAATCCTCCAGGGAAAGGAAAACGTCTCATCATTTTGCACATTGAATCTAAGGCTGGTTTTGTCGAAAATGGCTTATTGCTTTTCGAAGGCAAGAAAACAACCGATTATCATGAAGAAATGAATGCCTAGGTGTTTGAAAGATGATTTCATCAAATATTGGCAATGCTACCACACAATGCTGTTATTTTTATCGATAATCCTACATATCAAAGTCGAAAAAGAAGGAAGAAAGGTTTTACAATAACCTTATTACAAATAAATGAAGAAAAAACGGAGTATATGGTATTTACAAAGAAAACAATCCAGCCTACTTTCGACATGAAAGTCAAAGAACGATCAATAAAACAAATTAACGAAACCAAATACTTAGGACTAACAATACAGAACAATTTAAAATCGGATACACATATAAAACACCTGATCAAAACAAATATCAGTGCTATAGCTGGAATAAACATATGGAGCAACAGCACTTTATTGAATAACAAGGATATACATACATATAATACAAGGAGACACTCGCACTTGAGAACAGAGAAAACCATTACCAATAAATACAAAAAAAATCCTACACCAGAAACCATAATCCAATACAACAAACTACCGAAAGAAACAAAAGAACTCGATCACACCCGATACAAAAAAAAAAAACCATTAAAAATATGCTACTACAACACCTTATATAAAAAGAAAAAACTTGAGAGGAAGAAGTAAACCAATATCGCAATCAATACCGATAGTCCGGGACGAGACATCTTAACTTAAGCAGACTGTACATACATCCAAGTATATTTTTGGATGTCTGCTTTGAGTTAAATGAGAATTCTAACTGAATGCTATTGAATATTACCGAAGGGGAAGTCATTTTCAATAACTCTCAAAATAATACTGGAAATATATACTGTATGTGTCAAAGAAAAAATGCCAAACACAATTAGAACCGAAAAATGCCACCAGGTGCTAGAATCTAGCGGGAATGACAATCCATGAATTATCCGAGCTAGATCTGTGACTGCATTACTGGCTTACGCTGCGGCCCTCTCCCGGATTGAGAGGTTTTGCTTGTGTCCCGTAGAGCGAGACAATCTAAACCCTTATTTCCATAGTAGAGAATGGCAGATATAGCTTGAGATGCGCTAGCCATGAAAGTGGGTTTACACTCGGAGTGACGCTGATGTTGCCTGGTAAGCATAAACTCGAATCCGTCTCTAGTGCTGTTCCCCTTTCATTGCTTTTGCTGGTATGGTAATTTCAGCAATAGACTATGAGCCCGCTTATAGTGTATGTTATAAAAATATCGAATGCCCTCTATTATATACTTTTTATTTAAAGTTTATTGTTTGTTTATCTCAATAATCCTGTGTTAATACAGTGATTGCGAGACCGAAATTTCGATATGGGCTTGTAATTCCGCGATTGTAATCCCTAGTCACAATCAATACCGCCAGTATGTACGTATTCCTGAATTCGATAGATTCCAAGTTTAATAACGCCGTGGACTATGCAAATCCGGAGAGATGCATATGATATTGTCATAAAATTTCAATACTACATATGCATATTTATGCTTGATAATTCCGTTTTAAACGAACATCGTATTATTCCAACGCACTGCCGTCATTGAAACGGTGATTGCGTGCGAAACTGTCGCCGGAAAAAATCCGCTAAATTGTACCAAAACAATTTAATTTTTTATTGTTACTCGCTCGTCCGTTAAAATTATCAAACGTATTACGGAATCGGGTTATGGAGCAATAAGCGCCCCTATACAAAATTAAACCGAATTTGCATAGGTAATTCCGGTTGGTTATAATTACCATGGTGCGAACTGCGCGTTTCCGCCTAGCAGCCTAATTTAATCAGTGCTGTTAGTTACGGCTAAATAGGTTCGCGGTCGGCAGGAAAAAACTGCAAATCAGTGGGGATGGCTGCAGTTGCTGAAGCCGTACCTACCGAAATTACTGCGTTTGTTCATCCGTATATTTACTATCAATAATGAATGCTTTACTATTTTTTTCGCTTGATCTGAACAAAAAGAATCGGATTTTCTGTTGCGTTTATTATGTAACTAGTTCAGCTAAAGCTAGAGGCTAAAGAAAAATAGTTATTTACGTACAAGGCTGGAAAGTGACGTTCTGTCGAACAAGTTTGCCGATTGCGCAACCAAACGAGTTCAATAAGATATTTTCCAGCCGTGGTGCATACAACATTTTTTCGACTACCACATGAAAACACACTTCGTAAAATCAATTTGACATATTATTTGACAGCTATTTTGTTAACTGAACCCAGAAAAACTTCAGATTCGTCACGGAAGAGTACGGTAATGTAATGGAAGTGATATGTTGGTACTTCAATTCGGTATGTACTTATATTACTCTATCGTACATGGATGGTAAAGTAACGGAAGTTGAAAGTTCAATTCGGTGGCGCTTTTTATCCTAGAATGAGTGTAATAAGGTTGTACTTTCGAATGTGGTACCCTAAAAATTATTTTATGCACCGAAATAGTCCTCCAGTTCCCTTGGTGTATGTGATTTTCTAAATTTTACTTTGAACTATGAATAAACTTATGCTCTAGAGATCAAATTTGTTTTCTTTAAAAGTTGCGAAGCACGCTTAACCGTAATGTAAAGTATATTTCTCTCAGGACTTTACAACTGAAAAGGCTATCGATTGCCGTATGTTCATTTCTCCGTTCTGTCTCCATTTCACTAAAACTTTTGCATCGAATTCTTTTTAATATAGAATAGGAGCACTTGCCACGATTACCTTATTCACTTCCACTGCCGTTCTACATTAAAGGAGATGCTTTCATATGGAAATAGCATTAAAACATTGCTCTTTATATTATTTATACTAAAGAATAATTATCTTATTTGCTGATCAAAATCGGAAAAAAACTTTATTTCTTTTAATTCAGCCAGTCCATGCAGTACTGACACGGGAAATCTTTATTTTAGAAGGACAGACGTAATCGGAGTTAGTTAACCACCCCAAGCAAACTAAACTGGAGGACTAATAGCAGTCAAGCGGACTGACAAATCAATAGTAGTCTCTTTAATGTAGTTGACCTGTTGGTCGGTTTCGTTAATCAACGCCTCGGGAAGCTATTTAATGGAAAACTGCTTCAAGATTAGCTCCACAAGACAAAACAAGTACTTAGAGAGTAAATTTAATTATTAGGTAAGTTTATTTCTTTCCGATACAGAAAAAATATTTCAAATAGATGCACAACCTCGCTTTTATTTAAATTCCTTTCGCAGTTTCAGCAAACGTTCAGTATACAATTTCGTATTGCTATGTTATTTTCTAGTGAATATGAATTATCCAAAGAATTGTACCATTAAAATCAATTTTACTTAGTTTACATTAATGTGATGAAAATTTTGACTAGCAATTTGTTTGGTCGTATAGATTTTAGTAATGTAATCAGGAATACGCTAGTTATTTGTATTTTTCAAACTGATGTTCATCGTTGAGAATGCAATTGAAAAGTATTATTGTTGCTATGAATTACTACGGTCCATTTTCCATCTGATACATGATGATCTATATTGTCAAAGACTTTGGAGTTCGAGCGGAAAACCACATGGAATTTTCCTCTGTTTGAAGCCTGACAACATCGTTTCTTTGAATTCGAAATGATAACGCGAGAAAATAACACGAAAAACATAGCATGCAAAATTCGCATAGGTAGGTTTTTAATTAAAATCATTACGAGAATTTCTAAGAGAACGGTGAGCTAACGACCAGACGTAAAGGTGGGACCTCATGACTTGAGATGGATAGCAAAATGCTGTTGTTTGTGCTCCCTATTCAACAGAGAAGATCGCTTTTTGCTCGGTGTGTGCGAACAGCTTCAATACGTGTAATTACGTGTAGCCTCTAACGTTGTACGGACGTATCGCTGGTCCGCTGATTATTGCAAGAGCTCTGTACTTTAATCTGCATGCATCCCCTTTGAAACCGGAAGGCGCATCTCTTAATTAGTTACCAGAGACCGTTATGTGACACTGAGAACCCAGTGGAATGCGTGAACTCGTTTCCCTTACATAACTGCGAAGAACGTGTCAGGCGCTGAATTTGTTGGTTGTATTGTCGCTTCAGCTATGAGCGTTTATTATGCGACATTACTTTTGGAAATTTCAGAATTTAATATGTGCCTTGCTGGATTTTGCTTTGCGCTTATTTTGTGTATACAGCGAGAAAAAATATCTACATGGAGGAGTTGGGATTTATATTACTACTTTTTATATCAGAATTTTAGTGTGAAATGTCATGTATAGTTTGCTTAGTGTACAAGAGAAAGATATGAAATTTGTGTCTTTATTCCACAGGCCGTGAAATTATTTTAGTATCCATCAAGTCTCTCTGGTTACTAGCAACATATTAACGTCACTTTTTTGTAATGCATGAAAGCACTGTTTAACTTTCATTTCATTCATGAACAAAAAAAAAGTCCACTTACTATTGAACTCGAAAAGACATTTGATAGATTTGAACAACACGCAAAAGATTACGGACTGAAAATAAATGAAGCAAAAACAAAATATATGGAGATGCGAGCGGACGCGAAAGGGGGGAATAATATGTGAAATTTAAAACTAAGTTTAAAGAATACAACATACAGAAAGTTGATCAACTAGAGTATTTCGGTGTAACCGTAACAAGTAAGGGACAAGAAACAAAGGAAATTGGGAAAACGATTATAAGAGGGACCAGAGCTGCAGGATCGTTAACGAAACTTTTACGAGAGAAGAACTTATCTAGAGCAACAAAGACGCGTGCATATGAAACATTAATACGACCGGTGGTTTTATATGCGAGTGAAACGTGGACAATAACGAAACAAGACGAAGAGAAACTCGAAATCTGGGGAAGGAGGGTGCTGAGAAGAATCTTTGGAGGGGTGAAAATGCAGGACGACCAGTGGCTAAGACGAACAAATAGAGAGCTGGAGAAAATATATGCTAAACCAAGAATTACGTAAGTGATCCGAGCACATAGAGCAAGATGGTTGGGACATATTAGACGAATGCGGGAACAAAGGATGCCCAGGAAAGTGTTGGAGGAGGGAGTTGGTGGAAAACAAAGAAGAGGGCGACCATGGAAAAAATGGCTGCAGGAAGTAATAAAAGATGTGGAGGGGGTGGGAGTGACAGACTGATGAGAAAGAGCAAAGGATAGGAAAAAGTGGAAAGAAGTCACCGAAAAAATAAAAACCAAGGGCCTCCAAGGCCTGTAGTGTTGCTATATATACTATTGACATATATACCGCGTGTCTCAAAATGTCTCTAGAAATACACGCCGAATCGAAAAACAAAAAAAAAACACGCCTTCAATCATTTTTAATAATCTATTTTAAATGGAATCCCCAATTTTTTATTGCAGTATATGCAGTATTTCTCTATTTGACCTTCCCGGAACTTTTGGAACACTCTGTATATCGCAACTATTGATTATATTCACCTGCGTTATTAAAGTTTTATTTACTACCGATATTGTATCTCTACAACGTAAAATAGTAGATAAATACGCTGTTAATAATGGTCGTGTTGTCGGTATTCTAAATTTAATGCAACTGAAATATTAAATGCGCGCATTGAGGCTCGGTAGTGCAGAAATTATCTATCCGAGCATGCAGTTTTTTTTTGTTGTTGTTGTGGGAGCCGTCCGACAAAGTCTCCGCTAACAGTGCAGCTTCCTACCATTTTGTGTTATATTTCATTCCATGTCTCTTACTCATCAAATTATATCGGCCAGTCAAAAATCTTGGTACCCTGTATTAAACTGTATAAGTCTCTGGCTGGTCAATACTTCGGGAAAGGCTCAATCGCTATCTCTCGTTTCTTTCTGGACTCAGTTGGTAAGGTCTGTAGTTAAGAATCCGGTCGGACACAATTTTATAGCCGGTTCCTCATATGTCACTATTCAGGTCTTCATATTTCATTTCCGTTTCTTTGCCAGAACTATTAACTGTTTCAGCTCTTTTCTATAGCGATTGAGTTTTTCTTCTAAGTGCTCACAGCATACCCTCCTTTAGTTTTTTAAGTTTGGATTCATTCCGCATTCCACCAGTATGGTACTAATTTACCTCGCAGTTCGTTATTGGACATCTGACTAGGCAAGTAAGCCTGCTTTATCGCTTTAGTGCAGAGTTTCACAGTAATGGGTTTACTACTTGAAGTATGTTTTCCAAAATGTAAGTTCTAACGTTGATCTAAAGGTATTCCAGTCGATTGATGATTTAGTTTTCTCCAGTTTTTTAATTCCCGCGTTTTGGTCTTTAACTTCAAAGGTAATGAACCTATGGTCATTTCGGTCTCTTCCTCCAGTACTCTCTCATTACTAATTTTTACTGGCGATGCCCTGTGCCGAGCACGTCACATCAATGTGACTCTCACTCATTCCTCTGACAAAAGTCGTCGTCTCCCTTATGTTGTGGACTATCATATCTAGTTAAGTACTCACCCTATTATTATTATTATTAAAATTATCAACAATATATTACGAAGATTATTCAAAGAAAGCACCATTCACTAAACGGTCACATTTTATTATGAAAACTATTTTATTTTGATTACCCCACCTCAAACAACCCTCCATCTTCATCCAAAACGTTTTCTATACTTTCATCCATTTATCCGGATCGACAGACAGGCAGTAGACACGGATATTTCTCGAACGCACACTCCATCCCTTCTGTTGCAATAAAAACGGATTCTGGCGTAACGCGGCGATCCATTTCCCCGACCGTCGGAATTTCCATTTCGTCAAACATTCGCCAAACCGATCGCGATCGGCTCTGGTCACTCCGTCTACCAATCCTCCCACTCTAAAAAAAAAAAATAATAAAAACATCTCTCCCGTTCCTGATTTATGGACTCCATACCTTGATTCCCTCCCCAAGGCCAGATAAATATAAATCGGCAGAGAATTTATGCGTCGTAGCGTAACTTATACCTCCGTCTCACGACGATCAAAGCAAATTCGCATCAATTGGTTCCCATTTCGGTTCTGCGACGTCGTTTCCTTGGGAATTTCTCGTCTGCTTTTCGGCTTGCATTCGAGGTTTTACGCATTCAAGTTTATTCCGCATACATACGGATAAGAGTTCAAGAAAAGAGGAAAGCACGCTGAAGAATAGAACGGCTTTGGAGAACTGGAGGTGTCGTTGTTCCGGGATATACGTAATATATACCACATAGGAATGTGTCAACGATACGCAGCATTTACTAATTCATGTGTCTTGCGTCTTTCGCTCGGGAACAACCGTTTCCGAAGCTTTTATGTAAATTCTCATTTACATACGTCGACTGAGTGCATGAAGGCACATGCCACGTTTAATTTTTAATTCCTTCTTATGTTTCTCGCCCTCTAGATGCGGAAAGCAGATGCAAAATTTTCATAATGTAGAAGCCAGTTGGGTATTTGGAGTATTACGTGTATATAAACAGTGCATTTAGCAAATTAAATGTATAAACTGTATACTTGGTGTCCCCCAATATCCATTACCTATAACATTTTCGTTATTTTTAAAAATAAATAGAAATACATAAGTATATAGAGAAAACTAAATATGCTGTTTCAAAATATATAATTTAAGAAACGTAATATCCTGTAGTTACTTTCTTATTTATATTATATATTTAAATAAGCCATTGAAGGAAATTACCCCTAAAGCCAGTCGCGTACAATTTCTGACGAAGTATATCTAGATTGATAGTGTCAACCTTCTTCCCAACTTATGTGAATACGGTCAACAAGTTTCTTATAGCCGTCTTAGTAGACCTACTCGTAAAGAAATCGTACTCACAATGTCAAATTTTTGCAAGAACTTCCATATTCTGCTGTATACCACTCTCTCAAACTTTACACCGTATTTGTATGGCATGTCAAAGTTGAACACTTATTTGACCAAATGTGTTATTAATAATGAAAAAAAAAAATTCTAATAATATTTTGCGTTCACATATCGAATTAAGCAAGATATTCTGACATAAGAAAAAACGTTTTCATCATCTTTTGATAGGCCTCTGTAGGTAACAATTAAACAAATATAAAGTATGTTTTAAAGGAATATAAATAAAACAATACACAGCAATTTTTCTTAATAATATTCGATGGTCTTATTATTTTTATAGATACTACAATTTTCAAAAAAATAATTGCATTTCTTTAGCATTTTTTTAATTTTTAAGGGAGTGACACATAATTTATCATTTGTTTTTAAATAAACTACGTTTGAATGACGCAACAATTATTGCAATTCTAATTTATGTCTCCGAATACAAAATTACTGTTAAAAACTGCTGTAATTAGTTATTGACAAATTCAACAATAATGTGAAAAATAGCAAAGGTACATATCTAGCGCACTAAAAGAAACAGTAGGTCATGAAATATCGTCCTCCGTATATACTCTGTGATAGCATTTAGAACCGTCTGGGTTTCTGCAATTTCATGCATTCTCTATTAACATTTTCTAATTCATTAACATTACAAAACGGTTTTTACAAACGGTATGAACTTTTTTTTTGTGAAAGTCTTCATAAAAAGAAATCCAGTGGACCTCTCATTTAATGGTATCTCATCTATGTAATGTGCAATTTCCCGTTGTAAAATATTTAAGCAGGGGATAACTGCGATGGATCGCATTTAAATTATGAAGAAAGAAAAAATAAAGACCAATAATTTTTCCACTAAAATCTCTACACCGTTAATGGGCGACATACTGTTCTTTATAGTGATAGTCAGGCTGCTCTTAAAGCTCTTAATAATCATAGGAACACTTAGGGTTTAGTACTTCAGTGTTACAATTCCCTAGAAGGGGTCGCTATCGATAATGCTTTGACACTCAGGTGGGGTAAAGATCATAAAGGAAATCTAGGTAACGAGGCTGCCGATGGGCTGGCGGGGTGGGGCTCGCGCTTCTGCTTTGTGCTGCCGGAACTTGCTCTTCCTATTTCCTCGGTGACACTCAACATCATAATAAAGCAATGCACTGCCACTCTTCACGAGAATAGATGGAAATCCATAACCATTTGATGTCAAGCGCGTGGAGCCATCCCCAGGCTACCATCGAACTATATAATCTTTAAATGAGTACTGATCCTTACATTCTGTTGTAAAATTGGGGTTTTCGTCAGACCACCAGCGACAATTCTAAGAGGATATTCCGTTAGAAGTGAAAGTTCAACTGTGAATATTACGTAGGTCTGATCTTATATTCGAATCGATTTTCACTCTAGAATCTCTTTCTTTTCAGATTGGGGTTCTTAGAATTCTCTTTTCTATTATGTTTGGGCTCTTTCAGTCAAAGAAATGACTTTATGCTCAATAACATTACGCAAAAAAGCTTTTTTCATGCAACTTGCCATCAAGCAGGTACAAAATCATTTTTTGAAACTGTTGTCGATTGAACCGGTCTCCTTAAACTTGTACAAAATGTTTCTAGGCGTCGAATGTGTAATGAACTTAGAAGCATCCTTTATTTATTTAATTACTTCCTGGACTGTAAATGTTTATTCAAAGTTATAGTACCAATAGTTTAATTTTTATTATTACGTCGATATAAATTAAAATGAAAGATTTATGATATTACTTGGACGACGCATTCGGTATTTAATTATTAGTTTTAAACCTTATCTGTTTGTTTAATAATATGCTCCGTCCTTTCTACGTTTATGTATGTATTTTGCTGTACATACAGCAACTTGTAATTTATCTCTTGCACTGAGAAGCAGAAAAATATAATTTTTTTACACAGAAATAGCAATTTATACATTGCTAGTAGAAGCATCGCTTACATTACAGACATGACCTAAGCAAATGGCAAACCTTCTGCTTGTTACATGAAGAACAGCCAATTGACTCTTTCATTAGCAAGCAACTACCCACAATACCCATCCTTTGGCTTATATCTTTTTGGGATATTAGTATGCTAAATGTGTTTTCATACCTTGTTTTCACAACACAGGAAACACTAATCCAGGCAAGTTATTCGTACTTAAATATACAAACAAATCGGTTGACTGTGAAGGGTAGATTTCGACTTCCACTATGCACAATATAACTTCGTGCTTTTGGTATGTAAATAACGCTGTAACAACCATGTAAACCCGCGGAAGGTATACGGTTAATGCGAATGTAAAAAGCCCTAGCTGTAATAACTTACGGCAGCGATTTTATAGCGGCTATTACCATTATAAATACAATTACGTACTGGCGAAATGTAAATGGGATCATGAATAAAACGGCTTGTGAGAACTGCTTTCAACGATCATCGCTATACTTTCGGTTTATTTTCGTAGTAAATTAATTAGGGAAACGAAATTAATTTATACATAATAGGCAGTGATTTTGGTCAATAATTTATAGGGGTTGTTTTCATTATTGTGCTGCGTTAAAGTGTAGGAGGAAGAATCGCTTTTCATTGAAGAATAAAAAAAAAAAGCAGATCATTACAAAATTTTCTAAGAATGTTAACAATAACATATTGTTATCTTTCTGACTTAAATAGAAAGACACCCAAAATAAGCTGTTGGAGACCACGCGAGAATATAGAAGCACTTTCAGCATGAAGGCGCCTTCATGGAAGAAAAAGAATTAGAAGACAAAGTTTATGATGATGTAAACGAAATATTGCAAAATACCAAAAAAGAACTACAAATATAAGATCTGAACGGGATAATAAAAGAAGAGAAATTGCATTAGAATGTCACGTGTGGTAATAATCTACAAGAGAAAAATGAGACAAAATGGCAGGGAACTAATAAAACTTGCTACAGAAAGAGCAAGTTAATATAACAACCAGAACACAAGATTATCTGAATATCTCCGAGTGAAGCAGATTGTGCACTTTTTACAGAGTGAAATCGTTAAATTTCTTTCTGTTAATCATGAGGCAATGTTTATATTAAAAATTTTACCTAGTAGGATTTGAACCTGACACTTCCCGTTTACCAGACGAGTGCTCTGCTACTTGAGCTAACGAGGTGTACAGGTTCTTTACGATTTGAATCACATCAAATACAGATCTTAGAAAGCCGAAAAGACGGTTATTATGCAGATTGTGCATTTCTTACAGTATGAAATCATTATATAATGATTATAATCACTGTAATTAATATGAGGCAATTTTTATATTAAAAATGATAATGATGAAATAATGATAAAAATAATGAAATAAATATAAAATACTTAGATGACAGAAATGTATGATTAAGAGTTTTGAATATCAACGCCACAAGGAAGACAGTAATGTCGGACACCCTTAACAAAGTGGTCTCACAATTTAATGTATCCCTTATGGAAATGGAGAATATTATATACTCTATAACCTGGATACTCATGATTTTCTCCAGTACGTTGCTAAAGGTGGACAACGCTATTGTAGGGCGAAGGTCCTCATACGTATTCGGAGCTGAACATTGAAGTAGAAGTAAGACGACTACTGTATATGTAGGCAAAGTAAGAAATAATATAAGGTATACACAATTTAATCACGTAAATACCTATTCAATCAGAGGCGACCGAAGTGCTAGTAAATTCATTAAAATATTTGTAGACGATATTTTGGAAGCTGAGCAAGAAGCTGAAGTCACGCATTCAATTACAAGTGAAAAATCTGAACCTCCAAACTCACTTGATCGCTTAAAGCCAGAAACATCCAGATGAAAAACAAAAAAGGGCTTCAAACGTTGTCGGCAAATTCCTTTTGCAAATGTTCCAGAACTCATAGCGAGCGCACCTACCAAGAACACCCGTTAATGTAACTGCGAGTGAAATTATATCCGTTCACGTCGCATCGCTCTTTTGCGATTGTAAGGGCCGAGCTTTTCCAACCGTTCTCGAACTCCTACTTGAATTTAGTTCGTCGAAATCGCTTCAGCATGAAAACGTCTGCGGCAAGTAGTCGCCCGACCGAACAAGGAGAAATGAAACCGTAGCTCCCGTGTTTGATTTATGGACAGTCGACTAACGCTTAATTCGCTTTTGAGGAGTTTTACTGGGTCTTGATTAATAGACCGGGCGAGTTAATTACTTCCGATTTGACGTTTTCGTATTGTGCGAACGGGTGATTTAGCGATCCTCTTCGCGCGAGCATTTTTAGTAGTCCTAGAACGATTCCCTTTGGGTGCTTCGTTATAGGATCGGTCGGTTTTAAAATGAAGGGGTTAGCAGGTTTTAAAATCCCGAAGGATTCCATTTTGATTACTTAGTTTTCTTCTCGGATCAGAGGATAGATATCTGGTATTTCGTCCCCCATACTTTTTAAGTATCTAAGCAAATTTAAATCTTTCTAGGATCTCAATAAAACTGCAGCGGTCAAACAAGCAAAACAAATTCTTATAAATCGTGACTTCTACAGCATTGAAGAATTTTTAAATTCGAATATTAATTAAAGTTTTTAAATTAAAATTACAAATAGACATATATTTGTAATATTCTTCAATATATGATTGTGTTCATCTTTGTTGCATGTTTTGATTTTTCTGTTCTTTTGCCTTTTGTATTAGTAGTTAGTCTATTTCACTGACGTTTCGTGTAATGATTTAATTAAATTGAATAAAGAATCATTTCATCTATTCTATTTATTCTATTCTGATTGCTGATTTCCTTTCTGGATTCTGGATTTTAGGTCGGGGAAGGTGATAAACACATGCACTTAGGCCACTCTTATCGGGCCCATTGTGCTACCTCCCCTAGGTGGCATCGCTCGCCCACAGCCTACTCGAGCCAGCCCAAACTTAGCGTGAGCTCAAGCAGAGCAGCAGGCAAGGCGCCACCAAAATCGGCCATACTGGGCCAGTACTCCCCCAGTATGGAACCTATAAGTTGGACAAGCGCTGGGCAATCACATAAAATGTGTTGCGGCGTCTCGTCTTCTTGGTAGCATGCCCGACGCAGTGGGCTGGTAGCCAAACCCATGCGGTGCATGTGTTTGTTTAGCTTGCAGTGGCCGGTCAAAAGCCCCACAAGTTGATGTAAGTTACTGCGCGAAAGCTGCAGGCAGTATTTTGCTCTCTTCGGTGACGGCCTGGGGATGACCTCACGCGCTTGACGGCAGGTGGTTATGGATTTCCATCTATTCTCATGAAGAGTGGCAGTCCATTGCGTTATCATGGTGTTGAGTGTAGCCGACGAAATAGGGAGAACTGGTTCCGGCCCCACAAAGTGGGAGCGCGAGCCCCGCCCCGCCAGCCTATCAGCAGCCTCATTACCTAGGTTTCCTTTATGGCCTTTAACCCACTTGAGTGTCAGAGCATTATCGATAGCGACCGCTTCTAGGGCATTGTGACACTGAAGTACTAAGCCCGAAGCGATCCTATGATTATTAAGAGCCTTAAGGGCAGCCTGACTGTCGCTATAAAGGACAATACGCCGTCCCCTAATGCCCTTTGCTAAAATTTCTTCGGCGCCGTGCAGGATCGCTAACACCTCGGCTTGAAAAACCGTGGCAAACCTGCCCAGCGCCAGTTCTAGATTGAGGTCAAGGTCCGAGGAGAAAACTCCGGCCCCTGTCC
The DNA here is from genome assembly GCA_949128085.1 of Cetonia aurata. NCBI lineage: Eukaryota > Metazoa > Arthropoda > Insecta > Coleoptera > Scarabaeidae > Cetonia > Cetonia aurata. The sequence goes on along the minus strand of OX421882.1, from coordinate 9,582,712 downwards.
CCATTTTCGTTTTCGATCCATCTGTAAAGATGGCGATTCGATCTCAGGGTCAATAAGAACATGGTAGTGCCTGTTAAAGGCAAACACAGGAGGCACAGTATCCTTTGCGGCACCAAGGAGATGCACCTTGGCGGCGGCCTCATAAATGATGCTCGCGTGGCCGCGTCCTCCACCCGCCATGTCCAGAAGACCCCGAGATCTCAATCTTATAGCCGCCCTAAGCGCCGCCTCCTCCACAAACAAGTCCAGAGGAGGAACACATAGGAGTGCTTCCATTGCCGCCGTTGGCGTTGTGCGCATTGCTCCTGTTACACTGAGACATGCGATGCGCTGCACATGTGACAGTCCGTTCCTGGCGACCACTCGTCTCACCCTTGGCCACCAGACGAGAGCGCCATATATTAGCATGGGCCTTATTATGGCAGTGTACAGCCACAAGGTAATTCTCGGAGAAAGTCCCCAAGTCCTACCCAAAATACGGCGACATAGCCAAAAAGCCATACATGCTTTTTCAGTTTTTGTTTTGACGTGCTTGCCCCAGCTCAGCCTCTTGTCAAACACAACGTCCAGATATTTGACATCCTCTGAAAAACTGAGAGCAGTACCAAACAATTGTGGTAGTTGTAATTGTTCAACTTTCCTTTTGTTGGTAAAGAGTACCATCTCTGTTTTATCTGGGTTTACAGAGAGGCCACCTTCCCTACACCAATTTTCGATTGATCTTAAGGCGGTCTGCATTACGCTACAGAGCACACCCTCGAAGCTTCCATCAATTAGGACTGTGATATCGTCCGCATATGCGATTGTGTAGTAGCCAGACACAATGAGCAAACGGACAAGGTCATCTACCACAAGGTTCCACAGAAGTGGTGACAAAACGCCTCCTTGGGGACAGCCTCGATCCACAAGCCCCCTGACCCTGACATCCTCCACATTTATTTCTACTGCCCTCTGCTCTAGCATACAGCGCAGCCATCCCACAAGAGTCGGCTCAACGCCATGCCGAGTGAGGGCACTAACAATACTGTTGAGGGACGCTGATTTTCTTTATTGTTCTTTCTAGTACGGCCTGAAGATGTTTTCCGTACACGAAACCGGTAGCTATTAAAATTGGCTTTAATAGTAATATAGTGAGATTTCCCTTATTATTATTTTGTTTAAATTACTCATACCTAAACAGGTAACAGTTATAATAATATTTGCCCAAATATATATATTTGTTTGTAAATAATTTAGGGTGATTAATACAAAATCATTGCTTATTTTAGATATGTAGTATTTTTTGTTTACCAGAATTTCTTCTAAATAAATTAATTGTTTCTTTTTACTTTAATATTTAGATTTTTTAGTAGTGAACGCACATTTACATTATTGTAGCATTATTTAATTTCTTTTTCTCTCACCTTCTTCGCAATATCCGACATATAAAAACGCAGAACCTAATTACGAGCAAATAAATAAGAGCGGAGGAGAGTAAATCAAATCACATCACCCCACCGGACGGAAAGCGAAGAGAAAAACAGCGCAGAAGAAGGACGTATATAGAAGAGCGCCGCATTAAAACGCAGACAGACACGCATCAGAAGACCGGCAACATATTTTCCCTTCAAAGGCGTCCTTTCCCATCCCCCGCCCTCGCACTCAGCAGCATGTGTCATCGCGCACTCACGTTGCGTGGCGCGCACGAAGCGTGCGTGTTTATCGCATAGAACGCGCGCTAAGGTGTCGTGCTTTAGTCCGCTCGCCGGTAAAGAGAAACAGAAACGAGAAAAAATAAAAAAAAAATGAAAGAACTGTAACGTTTGTGAGAAATTGCGGAGAATGAAAACGGAGGAGGAAAATACGGGATTCACCGGTGGGTATAGGTAGACGACGGCGATTGGCGCACGCGTCTCGGCGATTCTTGGCGCCGATAGTAGCGAGTCTCGTACGCTGTTGAGTATTCGGCAGTGCGCTTTCGCGGCATCAAGTATGAACGCGGCAAATTGAGACCGTGATATTCGGATATCGACGCGGGCCGAGTTCCCGGCATAAAATTTACGATTAAAACGCAGTTCTTCTGTGCGTTTTTTCGAAATAAACTTTGATCATTATTGCAGCTAATGGGACTATTGCCATAAACATATATAATATAAACATATTTATGAATTTAGATTTAAAAATAATTGTGTGTAGTTACTAGATAAGTACATAAACACTTTACAGAAACTAACTAAAAGTTTGAACGCTCGACCATTGGAGTATACTTAAAAGTTTGTTAACGTTACTAATCCCTTTTAACAGAATAAGTGGTAGATTAACTCGATTATAAGCTCTTCTTTAGTAACATATGTAAGTAACTAACACGTTATTTCATTTGCACGAAAGTAGACCACCTCCCAAATACCCCAAAGTAGGTACTTTCAAGAAAATAGCACTTCCGTTTAAATTATATGACAAAATAAGTAATAATACAGCACTTACTTTTAGTATAAATTTATAAAAGCAACCCACACCAAAGTAATAAATTATGTTTCTATCGCATTTTTTTTAATTTTTCATTAAAATGATTGAGCACCTTTATACACTGAACCAAAAACGAGTCTTTGAAACAACGAAAAAATTCATTGTTCACAGGCAATAGTGCATTAAAATTGGTCGAAAGAACAAGTTCGTCAAATCAATGAAAGTTTTATTAAATGACGGGGTAATAAACTATTATTGTATTAAGGAAACTAATAGCATTTAAAATGGCTGCATGAAATATATAATTGTTATAAAGAACACTAGTTTTATAACGAACGTTTTCATTCAATCCTATAAACATAGATTATTATAGAAGTGTAAATAACTGCATTTCAAGAATTTCTTTTCATGAAGATATGTTATCTTTTTGTTCTTGGAATAAACTTGATACTTTATTGCATTCATACGGTGAATAATTTCACGAAAATTTTACGTAAAAAATGACATATTCATATTATCAACAAAATTTATTTATTGAACATATGAAAAAGTAGTTATTATAACAAATATTAGCCTTGGACCAATGTCTACTGATTCATTATAATGATGATAACGTATTTATTTCGCTAATGAATCTTGTAATTACTTCAAATCAAAGATTTGTAAATACTATTTTATCATAGGAATGAAACATTTTGTTCTCTCAATGAAAATTCACTCAATAAAATGTAGATTATTTATGTAACGACCAGTATAATACAATATGTAGTTATAAGATATAGAGGTATGGATAATCAATCAATTAAATTACTCATAATCACATGTACCCTATTAAGATAACAATGTACGATTACATATATTAGCAGCAAATACCACAATGTAGTTTAAAGAGATAATAGACGAGGTTAATTACTAATGATGAACAGAAGTAAGGGAATATTCGTAATTAATAAACAAGAAGTTTAATGTGGATGACTGCGCAAAATATTTCAAGGATTCAGCAATGGATGGAATGTCGAAACATGTTTAAAAGCTTTTTTTAATTCTTTATTACCAATATTTTGGCTTCATCGGAGATGAAAAGAGGATCAAAGATATAATCGAACGCAAATACAACAAAGAATGTGATACAAAAAGTGATTTTTTTTTCTTCATCTTTTTCAAGGTTAAAATGCAGAATAATTTATTAGTGTTGACGAAAACTGTTACATTTTAGAGTGCAATATAATCCATTTTATATTCATTATAATTATTAGGCATCTTAGCGTTAAAAAAGGAGAAACTGTTGATCATATAAACTACTAGGTATTATTAAAAATGCTTTTTACTGATCGAATATTATTATCAGCAATATAGTTACTTTATATTATTAAAATTTTGAAGTCAGATCGATTGTTCTTCCAACAAAAAAGTATTTGCTATTTAAAAGAATCGTTTCTTTAGTGCAAATAGTAATGTTTTTTTTTTAAAAAAAGAGGTACTTAAGTTTTATCACATACCACTCATTCGATAATATATGATGGACTGTTTAGAATTCTTCTTGCGACATTATTTCTCTTCGGTTAATTTTTTTCTTAATACACTTTTCATATTCAGATAAATTATTTTTTTTATCACAGAGCAATGTTTCTACTTTATTCTTATTTTTACTGTTTTTTTGACAATTGCACTTCATTTGTTTTATCGTGACAGACTGAATTTCGCAAAAAGATATTTTCCGACAAAATGACGCAACAATTTTTTCTTTCTTAAAAATTTCGTTATGAAATGTGCTGTTTTTTTTTTGGTACCAATGAAAAATTTGAAGTTTCCAAGGCGTCTTAGGTGCTACATCCTGTATACCAATGTATGTGTGCACGATTAAGATTCTACATCTTTATATAACTAACATCATTCTAGTTTGAAAATGTGTATGATCAATTTTTATATCCATTCTAATAAGGTGCATGACGTAGTTAAATGTCAGATGCTACATTAAAAATTTCAATACTTACAAATTATTCCATGTCACGGTTTGTATGCGTGAATGTATTTGTAGAACCTTATTAAATAATTTCTCCCATGACATTAGACTTGTAATAAGTGCACTTTTATAAGCACAAAAATAAACCTTATTACTGTTTTATATATTAATTAGCATGTATTCACTTATAAATGTCACATGTAATATACCTTCCTTTATGTCCTATCCACAATTGCACCTTTATTCAATGATTACACAATTCATTATTTTGCTTTTTAAAGATATCAGTGAGTATAGATTTATGATTATCCCTGTCGACTTATATCTTACATCATTTAAAGCTAAATCATTAAATTATGCTCATATTCCAAATAAAAAGAATTTACTTAAAAAATAAACCGAATAAAATGTAAAAGACATAACTTTTAAGCAAATGTTTATTCACTTTTATAGCGACCAGTTGTACATAGATAATGAGATCGATAAAGCTTGTACGGTTTAATCAAAGTAACAAGGAAAGCTCTCCAAGCGTGAAATTAAGAATTTGATCAAATTTGGTAGGAATGTAAAATAAGTTTGAAGGAGTGAAAAATCCCTTCGAAGATTGATTAATGTTCAGTTGTTTCTTTATAATTCTCGAATGGTAAAAGATATGTGTGATGTTTAAATACAGAGTCAATTCATATCAGATGTTTCTCCCTAAAAAGATACAGCGGAATATATAGGGTGTTACACTTAAATCTGTTGGGATGGGAATATTTGAGATAATTTAGAAAAAAAAAAGTTTAAATAAGACTTGTTCGCTGTTTTAATCTACTTAAAATCGTATACACATTTTCAGGCATACAGAGTGTTCCAGAAGTAAGTAATACTACACAAAACACAAATCGCACTAGAAATTCGCTCGTATTCTTAGTAAATATATCTTATTGTTAATATCATTAAATGTTAAAGAAAAGGTGTCAACTTTAATATGCAGTAAAGGTGTCCGAAAATGCACGGTTCCTAATGCTAAATATTTTCAACTGATTTAACAGAACAGCAGAAACAAGAAGAAGATATAGACAGGGCAAGTTTCTAAATTGTTTTCGGATTACTCAAGCACCAAGAGTTGAATGGTGACATAGTCATAAAAGAACACAATCAAATTGAAGCGGCACACAATCACAAAGCGGCACATAATTAATAACATTTGAATGGAAATAATTTAGATTTAGTTTGCAATAGTATCTACAATTTCTTTTCTTATGGTGAAACTTTTTACAAAAATAACATAACAATATGCGCTTAAGTGTTACACGTTTGCACGGTGGTGTTACTTTTCTATATTTTTTGAATAGCAATCTTTCGCCTATTGTCCAGGTTTGTTGCATACCAGCCGATGCATCAATCAGAGGTACATCCTGATTCCCAGTTTACGAATTGTTGGCTTTTCCTAAATCTAACATAATTGAACGATTTGTCACACATACCTCATACTTGATTTTCTAATTTTGTAACTTGTTCTCGCAACTGTTGAACTTAGTCCAAAGAGCTGAATGATGTTGATAGTCCTGCTTGTTGCTCCTGCCTCTACCTTGCGGATATTCGTTCCCAGATCCTCAACGGTGGTGTTGTTTATCAAATTGATTTTTTCCAGTATCTTTGGCCATAGGGCCTTCAGAATTAATCTGATGTTGTCCTGTTCCTCAATGTCAGGACTAACTTCACGACACAAGCGTAAACCCTAATGAAAGTACTGCCAGACATTTTCGCTTGTGCTTTTGACTCTTGTGCTCAATTTATAATGAAGTTGTTGTACAACATTTGTGAAAACCTCCATCATTCATCTATTACGTCTTCGAATGTTTCAAAATTGTCTTCTGTCGTTACATATCGATTTAACGCCGCACCTTTTAGGTAACATGGTAACTGTGTTTTATTTCTTTTGCCCATTTATTTGCGCTCGTACTATGCGTTTGTAACTCTATAAGATCATTAACATTTTTATTTTCCTTCGCGGTAAGAAATTTGGTCACAGGGGTTGAATTTTCGCATCTTATTCGTTTTTGATTTGTTCTGCTATATCTTTTCTTCAATTTGCTCTTGTGCTTGTCTTCTCGTAAACACCGGCATTCATTCACTTTTACTGAACTTAATAACTAATTTAGATTCCTCACACACGACGCGCCTAGACAGTCACTTAAGTTTTTTTTTTTTTTGCAATTTTTACGCACCCGGCGCCTCCACCAATTTGTGACAGCGCCTCTGGGGTGTCGAGGTAACTCGGGGTCGTAGGGGATGTTAACACAATGACACGCCGAATGTGGGTTCTGAGGGGAGAGTTATATTGCTTACTATAGTTATTATGCTACTTCTAATTATAATATGCTGTCACTACATTCATTTATTAATTTTTTAATGTATACACTACCGTCTGATACTTCCAACAAAGAGGGAAACGCAATTTCTCCTTTAAATTAAATGTAAAGGACACAGCAGGAATCCGTATATATTGCGTCGTGCAAACCGCGACAGTTTAAGAGCACCGGATTTTATGTGAGGGATTCCATCACCCTCGTAAGACCATAAAATATGAGCGTTTGAATTTTTACTACGTCCTCGCATGTGTATGTATGTGTGTATAAAGTATGAAGCACGTCGATATTGCGAAACCCCCAATGCACTTGTATATGTGCCAACGTAACCTTTTGTCCTCTCCACCTAGAAAGAAAGAATTTATGGCCTATTAAATTTAGGCAGCGCGTTTTTGTTTTCTCCCGCCCCTTACCGCATTTCACCGCGGCCACTTCTTGGCGCAGGTGGCAGAGGGAGGCTCGCGGAATGTGTAAATGAAAGCACATTGTAAGCGGAATGCTCGCCACTTATCTACCGCGCGCGGGGTATTCGAGTTTTATGGGCGCACCGGGTTGATGATAAAAAAAGGAATGAAACCGAGAGTTTGCGGACGTAGGGCGGGTTCCTTTTTTCCCCTTTACCTCCAGAGGTGCCGGTATGTACGTCCTGCCGCCCCTTGTATGCGGATGACGTTTATGGCTGCGGTAATAAGAAACGGCAAATTTATCTTTGCCTAAACTCGAATTAAATTCTAATAATTCCTTGAAGCGGGGGAAATTTTAGTGTTTAAACGAACATTTGCGTTTTGGGGAAGAAATATCTCGGTTGGTTTATGTGAAAGCCGTTTTGCGGACGCGGGCAATAACTTTTTCACTTTTGCAGTCGGAAAAAAAGAAAATCACCATATGGATGCTCTTAAACGATTAGGGAAAGATAAACATTGAAAAAATATAGCTCACAAAAAACTTTCGAACCTGCGGGCTAAAGAAAACGTATCTGGTGAAACTGGTGAAATTGAACAAGCATCAAATGCAAAACAAATTGAAAACTGGAAGAATAAAATCGAAATAGTGTACAATGTCATAAACAAAGAACTTACTTCAATCGACAAGGAGGCTGGTAAGTAATACATACATCTTTATTGACAGACCGAACTTTTAGCAAGAGGAAAAATAGCTAACAACATACACATCGTCTCACATCCTACTAAGTAACTACAACTACAACGTTATAAAAGAAAAACATACCAGAAATATGTATTGCATCACCACTTACCTTTTAAAACAAATACAAGGAATAGGTGTACCACTAGTAGCTGTCTTCAGAAAATGTCTAGTGCGTGATCCTTTATGACTGCATTCTGAATCCTCTGCCTTTTAGCTTATACATCAATTACTTTCAAGCGACCGTGCTTAGAGCTCAGCTATGTATATCTATAAATCCTGACGATACTTCGCTTCTAGAACGTATGAGAGATGGATCTATAATATAATATCACATCGTTCACAAATGTTTGCCACGGCTTCTCACGGCGATACGGATCCGAATGGTCCAATTTTCAATGACTCTGTCACACAGATCTGGCCGAATTTGAGCGATGGCGTGAGTTATGTTGACTTTAAGAGCATCGGTCGATTGCAGCTTATTTGCATTGTACTGAGGATTCAGGAAACCGCACAAGAAAAAGTCTAGCGGGATCAAATCGCACGATCTTGGTAGCCAATTCACGTCACCTTTGCGAGAGATAACCATACCCTCAAATTGTTCATGTGGAATGTCCATCCTGGCGTCCTCTGTGTGGCACCCAGCGCCGTCCTGCTGGAACCAAATGTTGTCTACGTCTATATCGTTCAATTTGGGCCAAAAGAAATCGCGGTGCATTCGATGAAAAATATTTTTTTTCTAAAAATTAAATTTATGTTTTCATTAATTAATTTTATTATTTAAAAATTTTGATGTATATTTTGCGATAATAAAAAAAAACATTACTTCCTCAACTTACCCCCCCCCCCTCCGCTTTTCCCTGAAAAAAAAAAAGAATTAAGTTAATCATTCAAAAAAATGTATTGATCTCCAACCTTCTTGGTGTTTAAAACTAATCGCAACAATCTATAGGTGTGTCTTCTAATATTCGGTAATGTGTTATATCCTATAATGCATGCATTAACTTGTCCTTCTCACAATTAAACATAGGAAAATATCAACATCGGATGTTCTGAATTAAAAAGAGAAGCGATGTATGAAAAACTATGTTTAGTTTTGAAAAAAACGTAGAGAAACCAAAAATGTCAAATAGAATCCCCTATTTTTAGTTTCTTATTATTGTTAATCGCTAAAAATAAGGGCGATTTACTGTTAATTTCCTTATACGCATCGATAAGCGTTTACCAGTTATCTGAAAGCAAAGTATTTTCTTACATTTTAAAAAATTTGTCATGTAAGCTCATGGTCGAGGTGCAAAAACAGTATCAATATTGTATAAGTCTGTATAATTGAGAAAAGTTACACTAATAATTCTAGCACAATTAAAATAGTAATCGCAAAAAACAGATGGATATAAGAAAATGGAAGTAATAACAGTAATTCAAATGAGGAAGGTGACTGAATAGAAATACTGTACTGTTTACTTTGAGTTTACTATACCCAATAATCAGCTGCTTTTGTATCTTCCTTTGTACACATACATTCTTCGAACACGCAAAGAAAATTCAATGAAAACTATGTAATAGGTCCAATGCTTAAATATTACTACGTATTTCCAGGTCATTTTCATGTTTGTCTTGTAACATCATTAATAGCATCTAACTAGCGTTTACAGTACGTAAACTAGAGCAGAGAGTTTTTCTAACCATTTAGTACTTAATATATGTAATTTTCTCTTTCTGTACATTGCCTGTAGTAATTATATGTCTCTACAGCATTACGTAAGTATATACTATATCTACACTTTAGATTCAATAAATTTTAAGAATTGAATTTGAATTGATTAAATTATTCTCTGCATATATCTACTTTCATACCTTGATGTTTAACATACTTTCTGTTTTGATATTCCTACTTATAAACTTTCGCAAGTTACGATACTTCATACTCGAAGTTTACGATGAAAATTTTTACAACAACAGTTAAAAGTAGCGTTAATACACAACGGCTACTCGCACTTCTACCGAGCACTCAATACCTGACGAATAAAAGTTCGCATGTGTCGTCATAATAACAGAGGTAATTATTAATTTTTAACGGCACCCTATATTCAAGGCGATTCGCGATAAAATGCCGCCGGCTGGAACAAATTACTGTTGAAAAATGACTTACATACATACACCCAATGTATGTAATGTGAACCCGCATACTTTGCATCGTTTCAGCGGTCAGGATTCTGACTTTTGAAAGCGGTAGTAGGGACAATGACCCTCTCTAGGCGTGAAAATTGTAGCAAAACCCAATAGAAACCCTTCACTATGGACCTTCAATGCGTTGTAATATATCACAGCAATTTACTAGGTGATGAGAAAGTTCGACGAGTTTATATTACGTTACGTGCTATTTTTTACGGTGTTGCGAATGAGGTCAATCATGCATTGTTCAACACATTTCAATGCTGCTATGCACTACTAGTAGTTGCCATGAAACATTCCGCACACACTAATCGCAAATGTAGACACATATCACGTGCAGAGAGATATATACATCTATTTCTGCCAGGCGACTGTCAAACGTTGATTGATGTGACTAGGAATAAATGCTGGATTTGTTAATAACGGCAGTTGAAACTTTTTGGAAAACACTCTTGCCAATTGGAGTGCTTTGCATCGAATAATACGTTAGTGTTTTAACACACATCACGTCGTTTAATGGATCCGCTGCGTGAATAGATTTTCAATTTTGAGAAATGCACCCAAATCTTTTGGCACGAATATATTCATTATAATAATTTGTTGGCCTTTGATATATATTTCTCGGACGGAAATACAAACGGAAACTTAAACTTACTTACCCATACTATAAACTATATACTGATAGGTTTTCAAATTACAACCGCCTCGGAGATGTGTTTATGGCAGACGTTTCGTCCTTACTTCTATAGGACATCTTCAGAGATGTTACTTCTATCTCTGTTGAGTATACTCAGCAAGTGCAAATCCTATTACCGACAATGCCTAAATAAAACGCTCATACTCTACAACACATGAAATTCTTTGATAGGAAAGGAATCTGAAAATGTTGAAATAGATATTATTGTGTTTGGACAATTGGATGAGGGGAAGATAGGCGTTCAATTGTTAGCGAGTGGTTTTCGTTTTGGATGTAGTGTCGGTTTTTGGTATCCTGGATATGGTGTCCGGGATAGTTGTTCTTGGTTGTTAACTTGGTTGGTACATAGAATACTTCGTGTTCATCTGTTCTAAATTGTTTAATTAGTGTTTAAATAAACTTTTATATATTATGAGTACCCGGTCATTCAGGAATTGAAGGAAATGAAAAGGCCGATGAGTTAGGAAGAAAAGGATCGTCGGCTTCATGTATAGGCCCAGAATCTGCCTTAGGAGTATCCAACAAACTCAACCAGGGAAGGAATTTGGTCCAAATACTGGAACAATATAATCAGGCTAATTAAATGAAAGACCTTTATTGAGAGACCATCAAAGTAATGAACCCTTACGTTCAGAAATTAAGCATTTAATTTTAGAATAAACTAAATTATTTTTCAACATTAATTTCTAATACCGAATTGTCATTTAATTTTGCAAGGCATTGTATATAGTTTTATCTAGTCTGTGCGTATATTTTCTACCACAAGCCCTCTTTATCCGCGCAAGTCGCAACGACATAATTGAACGCAGCCGGGGCTCTGGCACGTCCATTAGTGGTCCGGTCGTTAATTGAGTAGAGCCGATTATTTTGGCATGTCAATTATCCCAAATCACCCCCGAATTAAGTGGAGCCGATTGTTTTGGCACACAGGTTATCCGAAATTACCCATTGAATTAAGTAGAGCCGATATTTTTGACACTCTGAAGTTAATTATCGCGCCACATACGAGGTCAATGGATTATTTCCATTATTTAAATTAACGGTTTTATTTGCCTAAATTACCAAAAAACACGAGAAGATTTCAACGCGCGCACGGAGTCATCTGACGGCGACAAACAAGAACCGACAAACGTCAAGCAGAGATCGCAATCTATTGGTTAGACAATTCGAGCTTTGTTCTAACAGGTATAAAATAAACAGGAAAAATAAAGGGTAACTTCCCTCCCAAACCATTTACCTCTACAATATACTAAAATATAAATGCATTTAATATTTTATTTGATGTATGTATATCAATAGACAAGTTTAGTTATTTTAAATGTTTATTATTATTTTTTAGATATTATTGTTATTAATTCCCTGAATGTGAGAAATCGCGTAAACAGAAGAAAAAAAATTGTGTCTTTCAGTCTGCAGAGTTTTGCAGAAATCAGAATTTGACAGCTGCTAGGGAACACCGTCTTTCATTCATTTTAGTTACAAAAAATGTAAAATAAATATACCTATACTGTCCTATTTGTATTGAGGTAACGATTTTGCTGTGTCCAAATTTGTGCTGGATGTTTTTTTTTTTTTTGTTTTTTGACATGAAACAATTATATTATCTAGTGCTAATAAAAAAATGATTAAATCTGCTTTTCTGAGTGTACATCATCAAAAGCATTCAAAATTTCTAGAAGACCGTAAAAGCTGAACCACCACCTAAAGCTGCAGCCGTATTCCTATCAATTTACGACGCATCATTAATTTCGGAGAGCTGAAACGAAATCGCCGTCGATATGCCGTCGACTGACGTGACGCGACACTTTCCGCTTTCGCGCAAATTTCATACACGGCGCCGTATTATTTCACGGGGCACAAAAGGAAATTCGATGGGCGTAACGTTGCCTTCTTCGGAACCTAATTAGGGAGAGCGCGAGCCATTATCCTACAACACTTACCAGGCCCATAAATATTTATTTCGTTCGGCGTTTAAACGAGAAATTGTCACGCTAATGAAATATTAAAGGGGCCGTTTCAATATCCTGTTCGCTCTACAAACGTTTCACTTTATATATACAACATTACGTGAAAGTTTCTAGTTGGCCAAGGATCTGAGTGGTGTTAAAAGTATCGTTACTTATTCATGTATGCTATGATTACTTTGTGCTGGTAAATAGCAACAAAGGTAGTTACGAAATTAGCTCCCAAACAAAGATTGATCGCGTATGTGATTTTTAAACTACAGATTCGTTACAAAATTCGGAAATTGCATTCTTGTTTAAGAGTGCGTTATACAGATTGCACTTGACATAACGGCACAATATTTAATTAGTTTTGAAATGCCTGCGTCCAGAGAATAAAACCACTTTGTAACAGAATATTGCTCAATTGTTAAACGCACACTATCTCTATTTGACTATATAAAATATAAATCACCTCAATTGATAGTTATATCTACTCTAGTATGATTGGTAATGCCAGGTTTGTTATGATCATGTTATGTAATCCTTGAGGAAGCGTGATTTATTAGGTTTGTTTGTTTTGGCTCTAATATCATGCAGCGAAATGCACGCAGTACTTTTCTATTCGATTTGACAATCTGAAGGTGAAGTTTAGTAAAAAAATCCGCTGTTTTAACCTTCCTTATATAGATATACAAAATATGTAAAACTAGGATGTCTACCCCAAAAGTCGATAGATTCATTAAATACATAGATATATCAGCCGTGTACAAATCCAAACAAATCAGTACATCACCACAGATAAAAATATATTATAATTATTGACGTGGATCAATAGACATATTACTCATCAAGATGAGTTTAAGTGTGCCTAAATGTTGTAAGATCTAAAAGTTTTAGTCCAGGTGGAACTTGGATATATTTAAAGTTGTATTCTTGTATAAATAATATTAGCAAAGCAATACAATGTTTTACTAGACGTTTTATTTCATTCACTGACAAACTGTTTGCAAGGTATGTCATTGTGACCGCAACTCAACTCGCTCTCGACTCCCATGGAAGATGTAATACATGCTTCCCTTAGCAATTTAGAAATTTTGCCGGCAGACGTCGATTCCAATGGGAGATTTCGGCGTGGACCGAGTGATTTTGAGCCTACATCCATTAGTGCGTCACCGTTTACTGGCTCTGTAGCAGCATTTATAGAGTAATGGTTGACGAGGTTTGAGGTTTTAATCTGGATTGACTTTGCGGTTGCGATAGGGTTCAGGAAAATCTTCGCCTGTCATTTGTGGTCTATCGTCGGAAACTATGAACTTTGACAATCCATTATTTTACAAACCACAGTTTCCTCTTAGAACGCTAATTGTTATTTTTGTTGTAGTATTTGTCAGTGGTACAACTTCCGGTGAATGTGTACATGCATCTACCACCACTAACCACATTTTTTTCTTAAACGGTCCAGCAAAATCTATGTGAAGATGAGCCCACGGTTGCGATGGTGCAGACCACAGGTATAATGGTACGTTTCCTTTGGAACTCTTGCATGGTGAACTTTCTTTTACGTGATTAACCACATCTTTGTCAATATTTGGCTAATACACATGCAATCTAGTCATTTACTGTACTGTACAATACCAGGATGTCCATCATGAAGCATCTTCAAAATCTGGTCTTCGTCCGTCCCATAACACCAGTCCTTTTGTACTGGTAATTCTTCTCTTTTCTCATGAAATGTAAGCATGTGTTTCTCTAAATCAGTTTTTTCTGGCCATTTAGTTTGGGTGTATCTACTTATAGTTTTCAACGTCTTCTCGACTTTCATCGTTTCGGATAAGTCTCTTTCGTTATAAGCAAATGTTCCAATCTCAATGTCAATAAATTTTCTCTTTCTGGAAAACACTGCTGTTCACGTTTTGATTTGATCTTTTAGTGGTAATCTTGATAAGATATCCGCTTGGGTGTTCTCTTTCAAAACATTGTATTCTTGTGCTGATATTATTTATACAAGAATATAACATTTAAGAGAAATAAATAAGTAAAAGATCTCTGGCGGACCTGATAAATTGCGGAGATATCAAACCGCAAAACCGGGTCATAAAATTATTGAGATCAGATTGTTATAAAGAGATGGTGGTGACTTGCACTTACATAATTTTATAAAAGAAACACATCATTAAAGATTATCTACGATAATACATGTTGAACTAACCGGCCTCAGACAATTTATGAGATACTTTATCAAACCTGATGAACAGTGCTCACGGGCAAGAAACTAATAAGCCGCAAGTCCTTCAACTTCGTCGGATGCCGATCGTTAGATACTGGCCACTATCGTCAGTTTCCCAGATTCCAGGAACACTGCTTCACTGATAAAAAATTAGTTATATGCGTTAAATAAGGAAGCATCGTAAGGAGGAACATTTTTATCATCATAATATTATTATGACCAGCGGACGTAGATTTCAAATCTTTTTAAAATGTTAAATATAGTTGTAGTCTTGACAATCTTAAAAGCAAAATTATGAGCAGTGGAACAATTCTCATACAAGAACTTAATATGAGAAATGTTGCAGGTATTGTGTAAGATCTGCTTGACAAAATAATCATTTATTTCATTTACATTGCGTAAGGGAGGAGGTAGTTCAGCTGACAGCAGCTTCAGCTTTCCGTCGTTTGATATGTTTCAGCTTTTTCCACAATAAAGAACTCTAGTTCGAGTCAGATCTTAACTGAACTGTTTTGTTAGTAAGGTTTCTCAGGTTTATAACAATTCCAGTCCCCAGGCATTCCAGACCTACCGTATTTAGCTTTGGCTTTATCACGCAAATGCATCATTAGCTTCAATTGATTGGTTAACCATGGAGCCGGCGGCCTAGTGAATCGACGGGTGACATCAAGAGCATGTCTGTCAAAGAGATCACCGGTCAAAATAGTAAACTTATTGTCAACGTTCGACATTAAAGTAAAATATTGCATCATCTGATATATATTTTCTTAATAAAAATAAGTTTTAACACGAGTTGCTTTGGTGGCCGTAAAAGCAGCTATACAACTTCTAGTTTAAAATATATTGTTATGTGTAGGATCCCCCAAATAAATCTACGAATACAAACATAAATAAGATTCCCTAACTGCACATGTAAGGCAACGAAAATCCATCGACGAACCGATCCCGACATCTTTAAATTTCCTAAGAGAGACCCCAGAACGGAAACGTTATCGCATTTGCGTAGAAGTGAACAAGAAGAATTATCCGGAAGCGAAAGTATCTCCTTCTTAAATTGATTTATTGGGTTCGCCGTTTTGTTTCGTATCCCTGGATGCTCCGAAGAGCAGTTTCTGTTAAATTGAATTATTGGGGTCATTTCCAAACTTTATTCTCCCTGGCGAAGAATTTACGTCGGGTCATTCACGACGTCATCCGATAAAGGGGGAAACTTCTATAGACAGATTGTTTTACGAAATCTATAAAAATGAATTCGAAAAAAGAATATGAATGTTGCTACGGTCGGTCGGTGCAAGGAATGACAGTTGGTCGTTTGGTAAAGAAATGGGAATAAGTGGAAGTACTAAAAACAAAAGGAAAAAACAGAAGAAATGGAACATTTTACCACATTTATGATCACAGACATGCAACTTTTTTCTGATAAAATAACCTGCAGCCATTATTTATAAGTTACAAAAAAGTATCTGTTATTTATGGGTAACAAGTAAAGTTTATTTAGTTAAATTTTTCTGCTGCATCTGATCTGTGAGCTCGCAATGCTACTTATTTATTATAGAAGGCTATCCAATAAATTTTGTAATTAATAATGGATACTTGTAGTTTCCATGCAAGGAAATCTATTATTTAGTTATAAGTTATAAATGTAAGTAAAATATAAGATCCTTCTTTTTACTTTTACGATACTAACATATTGTATCGTGAATGTGAGCCTCATTAACATGATGGTATTATAATTACTGCTCTTACACCCTAATAAATACACGATTAGAAAAGTTGGAAAATGTTTGACGATTGCTGGTTAATTAACCTTTATTAAACATATGCTGGAGAAAATTGTTGTCCACACGAATATACAAATTGGACTAAAACCATGTTCTGAGCACTATGGAACGGTAAAATACATCAATATCGGAATAAACTAGAAGGCCCACATAATTTATAGTGACTGGTGTGGTGGAAACAACCATCAAAATATCATTGATCTTTTCAGAAATAATTGTATAGGGTTAGAAATTCTCGTATTGATAATGTCTCTAGGGAAATTTAAATTTAACTCGTGAAAAAATGAGATCATGATAAGCTATGATGGAGATTCTTCCGGGTTATTGAGCCGTGGTATTTGGAAATTTCTCCCGAATATTTCTTTTAAATCTGCGGCAATGTCAAAGTATTAAAGGACGCAAATAAAAAATTTGACAGATAGTAAATAATCATATACATAAATCAAGTTCCGTCCTCTATTCTCCTGTCATTGACATAGGTTGCGAAGACATCCACATCCAAAGGGTAGTTTACTGTCTTCGAGAACGTCCCCCCACACGTATGGTTTTCCTGATGGATGACAGGGCAAGTCAGTCGCAGGAAACACGCTCACCCGTTTCATCTTCTAAGTGGCAGTCCTTACAAATTGGAGTGGTCTCTAATCGTAGCTTAAAAAGGTGCGCTCTTAACTAACAGTCTCCGGTCAGAATTCCTATTACTAAACAGAGGTTCTCCCTAGACTTTCGAAGATAGTTTGATGCCCGGTTTGAGACAGTACCCCTGGCAAGACTGCATGCCTTGTTGTCATTCCTCGCTTTAACAAATTGTTCATGCGTGACAGCCTTATCCTCATCGCACAAAATATGGCAAGCTTCATAAATGGTTAACTCGTCGATCCATGTCTAGCCTGCCTATTCGTTTGGTCATTGCTCAAATTACCATCATGTATTTTTATCTACTTAGTCGTCGCTTTGCTCCCTTAAGAGATCTGTGCGAGATCTCTGTGGCAGTCCAGCATCAGTCTAGAGGTTATTATTGCCTCAAGGCTGGCATTAGTGGTTTATTGTCTGTATACAAATCAATATTTGTCTCCTTTCTTTTGAGTTTAGATATATGTAAACGCTCGGGTGGGTGCTGCAACTTCTCTTTGAAAAGCAGACAATCCCATCGCTTTCAGTGTCTTGGATCCGTCCACATAAATGAGCGTGGAGTCCAGATCGTGAGCAGTAGATTTAAGGAAACCTTATAGGGTCTGTGATAGACAAGAACCGGAGATATGCTGCCTATGCCAGCTTCCAGGATGGACATCCTTTTGCAAACAAACCCCAGAGCTGTCGTCGATCTTCCGTCAACCCCACGACAGTTTATCTACTGATGCCAACCAACAGCAACCTGATCAAGCTTGCCAACTCCATCTCCTGAACATAAAGTGCTAATGGTGGCAGGCACAACATAACTTCCATAGTTGCTGTCGATGTGGCAAAATTTTCTTCTTTTCGGTTAAAGTTTCGGAGGTGCTTATGTATCTCGCTCGCCTCTCTCTGTAAACGAGTGTGATAGTGGGAAACCGTGGATAGAACTTCAGTTCTGATATGCTCTTCCTCCAGGAGAGCATATTCGGCCACTGCGGATTTTTCGGGTTGTGTGGCTTCAGCCGTGGTACTGATACTGCGTTTTGTGGCGCTAATGTATATTAATTCACAGGAGCATTGGTATCTTATATACGTTGGTTGATGTTAGGGACTTAACGGGGTCTTGGGGAAGAAGACATTGCTCCCGTGATTGCTATACTTAGAGGCCTTTGTATGAATGCAAGTTTTGCTGTGGCTCTAGCGCTTTCAGCCACCATGCTATCGCTCCATAGGTTATGGTTGGACGTAGTACAATCACAACGACAGTGTACAACATATTTTACATTTTCACAAACTAATCTTAATGATAAAAAAAAAACTACTTGATCTACAGAAATTTATTTCACAATATAAAGGCTTTTATACACAAAAACGTGAAGACATTTATACATTTTATGTAGCCCCACGTTAAAAGCACGCAAACTTGTCAACCTTCATTCCAGTCAAGATCGGAACGTTGACATTTTTTCCCTTCTATTTATATTTCGCGATATTTTCGACTATTTCAAACCCTCACGTTGTTTTCGGGGTTGTACTTGCAGATGAGGAAACAATTCCCTGTTCCTGCAAAAGAGAAAAAAAGGAAACCCTAAACGTTTCCTCCGACCGGCGAGCAACACAATAGCGGAGCGCCAATTTCCCGTTTTCCTATTCGCATATTTCTAAACGGACGGCTATTGTTTCAAACGAGTCCTTTACCTTAACGATGCACATATTTCCTCTTTCCTATGCGCTGTTGTTGATGGGCGCTCCTCAGTCCTACCAAACACAATAACGCGTCTGAATAGTTCCATTTCGTGCGGGCTGCCTTTTAAAATTAAAACCGTTTTGTATTTCTGTTTGTGTGTATTTACTTTGTGTTATTCAAAATTCGTATCACAAACGCGCGGCGTACAGGTAAATCGGACGGCACTGGTAGAGGGGAATGGGAAGAGAAGACGAGTTTGCGTTTCAGAGATAACCGACATAAAATTTGCATACCTTTAGCCGTGCTCGTTAACCTGTATAATTTTCTGCTTTGTTTGAGTATGCATAACATACATACTTCCACGTATATATTTAATTCCCTACTGTATGCAGTTTCTAATCTTTAATCGCCTTGATTTTTGAATGTTTGTGTCACGGGATGCCAACCTAGTTTTTAAATTGGCGATAGATGTGATAGGATCTATATAAACGAACGTGTTTGCAATAGTTATTTCTGGATACATTGTTAACATATTGGAACTGGCAACAAATCTAACTTCTTAGACGTGACGAAAGAAATAATCGTGACGAAATGATATAAAAAGTATCGAAATATACCTAAAAGTTTCTCTCCATTTACCTTGCTCTAATTTTACAATTTAAATAACACACAAACAGTAAAGAATTACTAAGTTTTCCTAACAACAGGAATTCTTACGTAACAGCTAGAGAATATTGGAAACTGTCGCTAATACTATCAATAATTATTGATAGGTAATTGTATTTTGGCGACATAGCGTTGGAAATAGAAAAAAAAAAACATGAACGCTTTAATAAAGATACATCAACGATATAAAGGCTGATTAGAAAATGCACGTGGAAACAAATATATTGAAATTATAAATACAAAAGCGATTGTGAACGATAAAATGTATGTTCTTATTTTTAAAAAGTCCACAAATGTTGAGAACTGCGTTTATGAGTTGAAGTAGGTCAGTTTCTGTTTACTATGCGGAAGAATATTTCTGGTGTATGCAATTATATTTCAGTCATTTTTATCTTTTAAATTAGTATTTTCCATAGAAAATTTTACATATTCTCCAGAAATGATTAAGTTCATAACTGTTACTTTTCACTGTTACTTCGTTACCCTATTGAGTTGAGCTTATATGTCTTCGACTGACTACGCTCTCATCTCGCACACGGTACAAAAATATATGCAACCCTAAAAGATTGCTGTAGCGTGAGTCGAATACATGTTAATCTTGTACAAATTACCTCGTTCTACCATACAACTTGCCAGTTAATGATCGGCCATATATTTAATATATTTCACTTTAACCGCTTTACCGAACGGCAGAATCACAAATGTGTTCCGTGCCCTTATAACATTCGTGTTAATGCCGCATTTAATAACAATAATAGTACCTGCTTTAGGGCCTTATAAATACATTCTTGAGCGCCATCATTACAATACATCTAAAGCACACTTTCGTCTCTGTATTCCAGCCCTTTGTAACTTTGTAACTAGCAGTTGCCGCGTTCTTTATGTTCACATTAATATGCATAAATATAAATAAGCAGTAGCAAATCGAGGCGGCAATTAAAGTAGCACACCCCTCTCTCTATTTTTCAACGACGACATCGCGGTATTGTGTCGATTGGTGCCGTGGAACTCGTATAGCGTGCGCTCTGGCACGCGAGCTGATCAAAGACAAAACGAATTTCCTGTTTCTTCCATTGTTGTCTTTCGTTTTTGTTTTCGCTTTGTTTTTCCTCTTGTCGTGTTAGGATGGAGTCTGATACGCGTTTTGTGTTTCACGCACAAAAGAGACCTCGAAAAAATGATACATTTCCTTTCCGGGAACGGATAATTAAATTCGCTCAGACGGACATTACTCGGCTCAATTAATCCGGAGTGTATTTTGGCGGGACGTTTCGCAGACCGACATCGGCGCCCGGTAGGGTGGAGGAGGTAGAGAACGCCGTTGTAAATACAGGCGAAAGTCATTAATAACTTTTTCCGGACAGATACATTTGTATCCTTGTGTAGAGGATAGCCTTCGTGCTCGCGATACGTATAAATATTTCGTGCGGTTGATGAATTGTCCCCCGTTTGCTCTAGGATAATTGCTATGACGCTCGCTTTTATAACTAGATTAGGGTGATGTATGTGATATCACCACAAATAAGGATTAATTATTTGCTTTTTTATTATTTAAAAATATTCAATTTCTTTCAAGGCTGCAAAACTGCATTATACTGTTGTGGATGCAATAAAATAAAAATGGTATTTTAAAGTGTTAGCTTTAGCTACCCTAACTATAGCAGACTTCAATAATTACACTGCACAACAGCATTTCTGATGATTGGGTTATGTAACATGATTCTAACCTAATTTGCAATGGTGATTTCAAATCTGTGATAAAAATTTCTGTATCAGCTCTAGTTTGGAAAATATGGCATATAACCCTTTTTACAATAAAAACATATACTCTACACAAATGAGACAAAAATGGTTTGGATCATTCACACAAATTCTTCTTGATGATGCCATATCAAATTATAGTAAGATAACTCAATAACTTTTTAGATAGCAGCAAATAAACCGTGGAAGAAAGAAACGTTTTACTGAAAGCTATAACTCGGAAACAAGAGCTATTAGAACACAAATGAGGGTATATTTAGAATCAGTGACGTTAAATTATTAAACATCATGGCACGTAAGTCATTCATCAGTCAAAAAGTTTAAAATTGTTATGTGGTGTTATTAAAGAGAAATGATGCTCTTGCAGTACTTTGAATATTATTAAAGAAATAATCGTGCAGCTGTAATAAACTTATCGTGAATACCCAAAAAACAGTTTGCCTACAGCCACATTGTAGATGAAGGATTGAGGATATTTCGATTGGGGACACCAAACTTAGTTTTTCTGGTTCAATCAAGTTTTTGGGTATACATGTCGTGGTCAACTCATCTTGACTTTGTATGTGCTAAATTAAGTAGAACATACTGGATCATTCTGCAGTTCAAAAAATGTCTTGCCCTTGGGACTTTATTTAATGTGTACTATGCTTTGGGTTACACTGCACTCAACTTCAACGTTATTGTTTGAGGATGTATCACAAGATCTAAAAGATTGTTGATCTTGCAAAAGAGAATATTACGCATATTAAGCTGTCATGATCAGCAGCAGAATTAAGTTGAATAACTATAGGTACTAAAATTGTCACTTGACCGCCATCATATTTAATTAATCGCTAATTTGTAGCCCATCTAATTTTGTTCTCACCTTTATTTATTTAACAAATAACGATGTAAAGCCTCTAAATCTCTATTCTGAGATGGGTGTAATTACAACTACAAAAGAACTGCAGAGGTGATGGCACAACACGCATGGAATGGTTATATTGGAAAAGTTTGATTCCCACTCTTCAATTCTTCTTACGGCAAGCAGGAAACTGAAATAAATTACTTAATATAAGCTTGGGCAATAACCTTATTCAAAGCCAGCCATCCCTAAAGCATCTTCAAGTGCACTTGAATAGAAATATGTTGCAACTGTGCAAAATGTTGCTGAAAATGCAACCAAACCGTTAAATCGCATCAGACAATTAACGTCAACGGTGTATGGACCGAAGGAAGAACCCAGGCAAATGTATGCTTCAGTCGTGCCATCACTGACGTTATATGGTGCTCCAGTATTGATGCAAGCAATGGGGAAAGGCTACCACCAGTAAAATTATCGGTGCAAAGGAAAGCAGCACTCTTAATAATAAGGGCATATAGAAGAGTCTCCACCGTAGTTCTTGTAGTGCTAACGACGACACCATCGATAGACCTACTGGCAAAAAAAATTACTGGCGATGAAAAACGAAACTAGCAGAGGGCGATCATGGAGAATAAGTTTGTAGTGTGGATAAAACGGCTGATAAAGGACCTGAAACCGTGGCTAAGGAGAATACATGGAGAGGTGAGCTTCTTACATCTCAAATACTGACAAGACATGGATGTTTTCAAGCACATTTCCAGGACTATAGATATAATTGGCTTCTTAATGCAAAAGACAAGAGAACAATGACGACAACTGCAGGCCTTGATGTGTTTGTATCAAGTTGTTATATGTGGTCCCTTTGAACACGAACTTTTCATTAACAGATTATCGTTAGAAGCTCGATGCTGCCCACAATTTGAGTAGTGTTTCGAAGCACACGCGTATTCCAAATTAATCGTCAAACTGTATTTATAGATAATAAATATTCTCTAGATCAATAAATATTTTTTTATACAGATTTGATGTATCTGTTTTATTAAATCAATTTAAGACGATCAACCACAAATTAAATTATCAAATCTTTTAAACAAATTTCAGCAGCGTTTATACCCATCAATCGGACCTTAAATCTGGTCAAATTAAATAAACCGCTTTCACCCCGGTAGATATACCGTAATAGACGTTCACAACGAAGTGGTGTCAAGCCAAATTAATTCGTGGATGTATCGGTTTGAGAATTGTCGCCGCAGCAATATGTCGATAGTGGATTTAAAATGTAAACGATATGTAAATAGTTGATTTGATCGACGTCACGATTGTCTGATTCCTATTGTGGTTAATTCACGTAACGCTGTATTATTTCACCAGCTAAATGCCGCTAAATGCCACCAAAGCTGTTGATGATAATTGTTAATACTACAGGTTACTTGGTATCGATCACGATAGAGAATTTTCAACATGTACACCGTAATAGTGTCGAGCGAATTTGAAGCGCATTTATGTATCATATATTAAGCGAACTGGGACTCCCATGTAGTGGATTGAGTTTGCTTGCAATTATTAATGGTGACCAGTGGTTTTGGTACATCGAATCAAGAAGTTGAACAAATAATTGGTGATATATGTTTGAATTACGCAGATGCATTTGTATATTTTTGACAATACGTATTAAATACAAACGCTTGTAAATACTGTGAATAAATAACATTATTATTATTAAATTATAATTTGATTGTTACAAATCTATTATTAATGCATATTTATGTACGACTTTTTATATACGTATAGTGGGAGCAAAAAATACGAAATAAATTCAATAAAGACGGAAAATTGATTTATTTGAAAATTCAAAAGACATATTCTTGTAGCACCTGAATACACAGGCTGATTTATATAAATGTGCTGACATAATTCGTTTTGTTTCAATGGTGATTCTTTTTCCTTTTGATATTTTGGTAGCATGATAGAGAAATTAACAGTTAGAGCTATTACTACTATTATTATGATTTAGTTAATAATAATGTTTCACTTTTACTGATAAAGTGATTCGCGTTAATGCTAATGACCATTACTTGATAATATGATAAAGTTTTATTCTTAGATCTTTTGTTCAGGTGCCATATAAGAACAGAAGTGACTTTGTACATTTTTTAATCTAATTTCAAGCAACGAGAAGCATTCAATTTGACAATACAAAGTACTTCGCAATGTCATTAGTATTATTGTCGCATGTGGTATCGATTAGATGATGTTATCGCCTGGAACTCATAATGGACTGCGGTGCCGGGTGCGTTCCAGTGCAGGCAGTTCAGTATTTATTTCGTATGTACAGTGGTAATTATCGCAGCTTACCGCTATACAAATACCCTTTCGTCGGATATTCAACAGCTACCGACGGGATAACAGGTTGATACATTAGATATGATGGGGTTAATGCCTACGCAATGGTGTAGATTCGTGAGTTTAACATTGTCTGTCTTACTACGTGTTGTATGTACTTGGGGGCGGAATAATATAAATTGTGTAAATTTTGATATTTTGAATAACTCAAGCGAATTTTCTGTTAGAATACCTGAGGGTGGAAACAGATATATATTAAAGATATTTTCAAAATAACTAAAATTACAAAACTGTTAATGTAACATTCTGTAGATAGTATACAAAAGGAATACAAAGGATAATCTAGACACGAGGAGAAATTGGACGGATCTATAAATTTCCCGCCTCAATATGATTTATATCGCAATCACTACTCTATATGTTGAAAATATTCTAAGGAACTAACCTTTTGACGCATTTACACCATATGATCAACAGTCTAAAACAATTAGGTAAACTCTTCGTGTTTTCAAACTTTCAATGCATCTTTTCAACCAAAAAAAAAAAAGAAGCTAAAAGATCTTCTGCACTATTTTTTATTCTTTTGCATTTTTCAATAGAATTTCGCAGTGTCATCAGTTTTTGCGGAACTTTTCTTTCTATTCCTATTTGCATATGTTTGTGTAATATAGTACCAACAAATGTTAAGAGTAGAAAAAAAATATTCAAGATATTATGATTAATAATTCAACTAATAAGAGTAAGGTTATGTGGCGTTTAATATCAGAATTACAAGGAAAGTTTCCAAAGCATAATAGTGAGATTGAAATGACAATAAAGGCTAATCTGAATTTATGAGACAAAATATTCTTTTAAACAGTAATTCTTTTTTTCTTTCTCCTATGGCACGTTTTGATGCTTTAGATACAATGAGTAAATTAAAATCAACCGAATCATGTGGTTTTAATGAAATATCGAATAATCTTTTGAAGCGAATTAAGATTTGGATATGCGACGTATTAATAACATTCATTTCGGGTTGGACATTTTCCGAGTATGCTCAAAGTAGCGGTGGTTAAACCTTTATACAGGGTGAATCTCAATATATGCGACAAACTTTAGGAGCTGATTCCTGAGGTTATTTTGATCATAAAAGTTCATAAGAACATATGTCCCAAACTGCTTATTTCTAAAGTTATACAATGTTTAAAAGTAAGTTAACATAATTAATGTTTTTATTTAAAATAACAAAATAATTAGTAAAACTAAATAAAAAAAATACTCTGACAACTGATGTCAAATTTTGAAATGACAAACAATTCCCTCTCAACACAATTGATTTTGAAGAACCAACTGTGATATTATATCGTGTTAGTCATAGTTCATAATTTATTATTAAACATTCAATAACTTTTAAACCAAACCGTTTTGCACATATACTCATATGAACTTTAATGATCAAAATAACCTCAGGAATCAGCTCCTAAAGTTTGTCGCATATATTGAGATTCACCCTGTATAAGAAGGGTGATAAAAACTCATTTGACAATTACTAATAGGCAGTTTGCTTTCAAGTATTTCCAAAGTTATTGAAACAATTCTTGCTACACAACGTTTATAATTTTTTTTTTCAAAACATAATCTCTTAGCGGGTTGCCAGCATGCTTATTTGCCTAATAAAAGTTTTGATACCGCTCTTTGTGATTTTTACTATCGGATGATTGATGGTCTTGGTAAAAGTTTAAGTGTTGATAGTGTGTTTGTTGACTAATCACGCGTTTTTTTTTTTAGATACGGTATTTGACTTTGTAAAACCTTATCTTTTAAACAGGACTGAATATGTCAAAATAGCAAGCTCAGTAACTAGTGATATTGCTAATTTAATTCAGGGGGTACTTCAGAGGTCAACTTTGGGGCCGCTTTTGTTTGCCGTTTATATCGATGATCTTTATTTTTGTCTTAGTAAGTGTAATAATGTTCATTTATGCTCGTCCATACGTCCTATTTCAGCTAGAAATACAATGCATGTCCCCATATTGCTTGTGGAACTGTTGACTTTCTCCAAGAAGCAGGCGTTAATGCTTTGCCGTTGCCACCCGATTCTCCGGATTTAAATCGCATCGAACATATGTGTTATATGATGGGAAGTAGATTGTCAACTTTGAACCATCCTCTATAGACTCTAGCACGGTTAATCCACGAACTTCAACTTGCTTTGAACGAGGTGCCACAAACAGACATCGATCATCTCATTCTGTCGATGTCTAAACGTGTACAGGAGCGTACCCAGCTGCGTGATCGCCAAACACATTATTAATTTTTTGTTTGATTGCATGTTAATAAAATTTCTGGCAAATTTTATCGTTTTATTCTTGGTGTTAAACTACCGGATTGCCAAAAAATCAAGTTGAAGAAATTATTCCTTCTGGGTGTACCACTTCTAATGTAACGAAGTATATAAGGGGCAAAAACACATGCTTGTATCATCACCAATGCTGGTTTTATATTCTCTAACATTGAAGCATCACTTGCTCATAAATTGCAATCCTTGTTGCTGGTACAAACATACACTTGTATACACATGTATGTATGGACTGCACATATATTAAATTGAACACAGTTCCCTAGTGCCGGCCGGGTCGCATCCCAACACTCCAACTGACCGACCCGTGGAATAAAGCCAACCCGTTTTTATGCGTTGCGGTAATCTGGCTGCGTATTGTTGCGGAGAGACAATAAAACCGGACGAGTCGTAAATCCGGTAGCGTCATTAATGTTTCCGGTTGGCATTACGTATGTCAATCAAAATGGGCGATATAATATTTATTGCTTTATTAACTTGATTTTAGGCAAGCGCGTCCAGTCCAATAAAACGATTCTGGTGCATGCATATATATATATATATTTTTTAATTCATTCCGATCCCGCCCGACGCCTCCGCCAAAATATTAAACGGGTTTTTGTGATTAGCGGTTTAAATATTCCAAACGTGAGCGGTGGATGTCAGAAGGCGAAAATATGTAAATCGTATAAATATGTGGAAAATTAAGTGGCGTAGGAGAAATATTAAATTGGTTTCGTGTGTTCGTATTTATGGTATACGATATTCATTTCGTTTGTGGAAATCATATTATTGTTAATTCTTTATCTGTCGAATAAATTAACTAAAATTGGTGCTGAATAAAAAATAAATTTATTACCCTAATTGTCATTTATATAACAATACATTTCGTCAAGCTTCGACATAATTGTGTCAGAGGTCAGGCTCATAAGCTTCTAATATTTTATCTTTGTGAAATAAAACAGTATTTCAATTGGAAGAATAATAAATCATGTTGCCGTAAAGGAAGAATGTACCACAAGGATCGCTCCTGAGACCCTTACTGTTCATTTATATTAATGACATACATTGTGAAAGAGTATGCCTATTCCCAGATGATACCACATTGCTAACAAATCAAGAAGATTGCGACAAACAGGAAAACGAAGCGGACTTGGAACATAATGAGACTCTTTTTTTGAATTCATTCGAGGAGAAAGTATCCAAGAGAAATAAAATTGTGCTATCGTGCGAGTAACACAAGGAAAAAAGAACAAATTATTTATATTATATTAAAAATTATTTGATGTTATGCGTGAAAGCTGTTTGTGAACATTTACAAGGGATATCATAAGGAACTTTAATTAGGGTTTACTCAATATTGTAGTAGAACTCCTATTTATCCTGGTTCCTAATAGCAATTCGTCTTTGCTGTTTGTATAGGTCTAATACCTTTAAACATATAATTAGTTTCAACATTTTTAAAATACACGAGAACGATTTTGTTGTTTTTAGCCAATGTTGTGTTTGTTAGCACATGTTTGATTATTATTACATATTTTAAGTTAGTAATTGATTTAGGTAGCTTTTTTAGCATTACGGTAAAACAAGAAAGTTAAAACTAAATAAAAGAGGAACAATTATGGGCACGTCCTTTCCCAATGATAGAGGCGACCTTAATTGGGACGTTTCACGTGCACTTCGTCGCGGGTATACGTGCGACCAATGCGGTAGGTACAAAACGGTTGATTTAAAATAATCCTGAACCTTCAGACCCCGGGTAGATAACCCTTTTCGGGCCCCGAACCAACGTTAATCGCGTTATCGTGTCTCAGGTGACGCACTGCCTAATTTGATACTAAAAAATTTAAATTAATATGGTCACGCGACGCGGCGGAAGGTAGTTGTGCCATAAAAACGTTCCGGTTCTTTCTCCACAGTTGGTATTTACACGTTGCGCAAATTTTTGCTTCCTTATATATCGGTATGATGTGGTAAAACAATGCAATTGATATGGAAATTGTTACGACGGCAATTTAACACATAGAAATACGGCAGAAACATTTGCCGACGTTGATGTTAACTTGTCACGATTCGGTGTTGGCTGTCAGGCCAAGTAAATAGAAAAAAACATACTTGTGTGGCTTTTAGAGTAACTAAAATAGTAGTAAGAAGTCTTTTGCTATATTTACCACATAGATTCTACAGCATAAAAAACTTGCAACCTTATCTATTTTAAGAATGAAGGTTTGAAAGCTGTTAAAACTCGGTATATGCAATGATTTTGCTAATTTGTCGAATTTAAACTATTTTATTAAAAAACTATACCTATAGCTCACTATCAGAGAGAGCCGTTTTATATGGGGTGACTTAGCTTACTATTCAATGCTAGCAAGACTACCTTAGTAGCATTTCCAAAAAGAGAGAAAACCCAATCACAAGACCATAAAGGTAGATAGCAACCAATATAGATTGGAAGACGGAGGTAAATACCTTATCCTAGACAATAAACTTCTGTGGAATAAGCATGAGCTTGAAGTAATCAACAACGACAAATATGCTCTAATGGTCTGTCGAAATAGCTGGGGATGCAACGAAAAAATACTATTCTGGATGTATAACGCATTAGTGAGACCAAATAATCACTTATGGGAACAGCAAGAGAACCAGCCTGGTTACTGCACGAGCTAATCTCTCTAATATGCAAATACTAGCATTTGCACGCATAACTGGGGCAATGAGAACACGTAGGAAGACATGCCCAGGGACGATATGCCAAAAAAGTTCAGCTTTGTGAAAGAATTTACCACAACTCCTAGCAGCAAAAGCGAGACACCATCCTGAAACTCAACAGAAATGCCGTCACAAATGGTACAGAGATTACTCCAAAAGGGCAGAGGGAGTTCTAATCGGGATATATGATCCTAGAACCAAATATTTCGAAAACTTGGATACTCAAGTATCTTCCAGGTACCAGCTGGATACTTACGTCATAGGAATATGAATTTAGTTCAACGTTGACAGAAATTATTAAAGCAAGAGATTACATAATGTCTAATAGTCAAGCAGTCATCAGGGCGCTGAGCTCAAATATAATCAGATCTAAGATGATTTGGGGGTGTCTAGCAAACCTAAACGAGCTAGCGAGGAACAAAGTAACCCTTCTGTGAGTTCCAGACACGCAGGAGTGTGAGGAAACGGCATAACGGATAATCTCCCCAAGAAAGAGGCTGGAATACCATTTTTAACGCCTGCACCCTTTTGCGGGATAAGTAGCAGTATAATACTGGAGGAACTAAAAAGTAGAGCGGTAAATATTCAAATATTGGGAAAATCTCCAAGGAATGAAGAAAGTTGATACTATTCTTGATCTGCACTGTTTAAAAGGAATTAGACTGGACGGTAGCTGCAAATACAACAAGAATAGAGAACATAACAGATCTTTCAGCTGGCAGTGTTATCAGTGTTATCTAACATACATACATACCATTCAATAAAGTTTCTCATAGATACCCGCAATATATAAAAAACATTTTCCTGAGTAGTGAGACGAATCATCCCATATCCTATGCCTCAAATAAATCTTTTTTGCAATTCTTTCCGACTAATTTTTATTCATTACTTTTAAGTAAACATATCATATTTGATGACATTGTGTTTGTAACTAATGAGTTTTCACGAACCGATTTTTTTTTTTCTTAAACATTTTCACTTATTTTTCTATTTTTAATTCTTCCCTTTATGAAATATGTTTTGAATATGCGGAAATACAATCTAATTAACCAAAACTTTAGAACCATACCTAGCCAATATAGCTGAATAGATTTCAGATTGTAGTTAAACGCAAATAGTATTAACTGTTTCACTGTTCCAATACCAACTTAAAATTTATCATAGTACGTAGAAATACAACAAACAACGTCGTTTGCCGTTATGAATGGATATTATCAGGACTACAATGACATGCGAGCAAACATTAGCATTGCGTTAATCGATTGCTATCTTATATTTCACTCGACAAGTGCCATTCCACTAACAATAAAAAAAATAATTATAGTGTACTTATCTACTATTTTTCAAATGTGGCATATATATGAGCACGTTTTGCTTCAATAAGAAATACATGTGAATACGAAAAATCATTAGCATATCTACAGCTCATGCAGTGAGTGTTGGCGGAAGGCCCGCTCTCACGCGCATGTAACGGCATCAGCCCCAAGAAGTGGGCTGGGCCGAGCTAATTGCTGGCGTACAGCACTGCAGATATATATTACAATAAAAACTGAATTTTGTGTTTTGTACGAATCGCGAGGGTAGTGGGGTTGTCTATGCTCTCACGTGCAAGTTATAACATTTCTCTATATTTCTTCGGATGTGTCTCACTCCATTGAGTACCCCCACTGACTATTGCGCATCCGCCACCTGAAATTGCTTGATCTGTAGTGCTTTCAATTTGATTATTTAATAAAATTCATGGAAGATAACAAATAAACTATTGTTATGAAATTGGGGGCAGAGACATAAATCAAATTTATGATATTTATATTATACTTATGATATTTATAACTTCTGCAATTATTATAGTTTTGAGAAAATATTTGACATACATACCTATTTTTCCCGCAGAATCCAAATTCGGAAAATAATGGGGTTCCCATTTGAGATTTGAAAGTTGCCCCCACCCTCATCTACCGTAGGTGAAGCTGAGCGGTCGAGATTAATATTTAATATTAATTTGAGATTTTTTATCCAATGCCTAACTTTCGAGGGATGACGTTGTTTCAAGATAAGAAACCGCCATACTTAAAATTTCCAATTTAAGCTGTTTATATTAGTCATTTCTATCAAACCATTACAACACAAATGTAACAACTTGCAGTCTTATTTATCACCCTATATCATAAACTTTCGCACCTGGGCTTCCCTTTTTCGATTACTTCTATCAACTCGGAACTTTCCCCAATAAATTTTCCAATGCTGCAAGTACTTTTTATCCTTATTATCCAACGCGTCACCTTCACCGAAGGAAATTTACCAAAGTAACTCCTATTCGCCCTTCAAATACACATCATTTCCAAAATTTAAAATATAGCTTGGGGTAGTACGTAAACGTCATATGCTAAGCCAACTGTGCGTGCAAAACTTCCCAACGTGGTGTGGGAGATAACGTCCGTAAATTCACATATAAAACTGTCTAAAAGTAAGTCATTCAACAAAGTTATAGACTGCTTTCCTTTCTGTTCCAGAAGCGTTCTTCAAGTCAATGTTTTGTGCGATGGATTCACCTTTTAGCGTTCACCGACACGTACCAAGACCGATAGGATAAGAAGAAGTACAAGAATTTTGATGCAGCAACGGTGAGTGGTTGTATAGCATGTAGTAGATTCTTTCGTTCGGTGTGGCTTATCTGCTTTTGGACGTCGGCCATGTCACTATCTCCAGCCGAAAAGGGGAAAATAGAACAATCGTACCGCCGACTCAAAGGTCTGCGTTCTGCATTCAGATGTTCGGATTCGGTGTCATCGGAGATAGGAAGGAGGCAGTCGTCCTCCGACTGCGGAATGTGTATCTTTTTGCCTTCGGGGCTTCGATTTTATTATCTGCGAGATTTTCTCCGGGCGACGGTAATGCGCCCAAAATGAGAGCGCCGGATGTGAGCGGAAAGATTTCTGGTTCGTTCCGATAGACCGACGGCATTATTAATGAAGCGACCTTCCTTCCAATATTCAGGTTTGCTTCTTTCTGTTTGCGTTTCTCCGTTCATAAATGTAGATTCCCGAGTCGAAATGAAAATCGTTAAAAATGAATGAACGGATATGGGGTCGGTTTAGCACTCAACTTTGTAATGGCGGTCTTAAAGAAAAGAGAAAGGCGAAGTAGATTAGAAACGGTACTACGATCAAAGCTGAGGAATTTGTATTTATTTTACTCGAGCCACTACAAAAAATTACACTGGTAAAAAAATTATTTAAGTGACAATAAGTACTACGTGAACATAGTCCAATGTTAAATGGTAAAAAAAAATATTTTTTTTTAACAATTTAACATTGTCATTTTATACTTACAATATATCATAATTTTTATACATTTGCTTGAAAAAGGTTATAATAATAATGGAAACGTTGTGTATCTGAAGTGTTGTTATCATTGAAACGACCTAAAAACCAAGTAAAAAACTAGTCTTAAATTTGCAACATTATCTACTGGTTCATTATACACTAGTTGTTTCGTGAAATCCTACAGAAAAAAATCACGTGGATTCAAATCAGGCGATCGCGGTGGCCATGTAACTGATCCATTGCGTTCAATCCATCTTCCATGAAAGTTTTGATTTAACCCATCTCTTACAACGGCCGCTTTATGGGGTGGGCGCATCCCTGTGCATAAATCACACATTATTCCTATGGGCAAGTGGTACATCATCTGACAAATTATTGTTTATGAAATTAAGATAATCATTCCCATTTAACCTAGAAGGCAAAACGTATGGTCCTACTAAAGTATCACCTATAATACCAATCTAAACGTTGAGACTGAACATTCACTGGAAGTTAGAGTTTCTTATGACCTGTGGGTTTTCATCGGCCTATAGATGAGAATTATGCACATTAAAAGCACCCTGTCTGGTAAATAATGACTCGCCTCTAGTGAGCAACACATTAAGGAAACCTGCTTATGTATTAACTTTTGCCAAAATTTCACTCTCCGTTGTGGATCTTCAGGATACAAGGTTTGGACGCGTTAGATATGATATGGTTACAATCTCTGCTCGCGCAAGGTTTTCCGCAATATTCCTGCGAAGCAACCCCTCCAGTGTATCAGCTTGGATTTTCTTCAATGGCTTCTAAAGTTCTGGTTTCCAAGTCAAGCAAACGATGACTTCTAGCTCATCCACGTTGATGAACCTTAATCTTAAAAGTGCGGTGATTTCTGAGATGTTCAACTGTGGTCGAAAAAGTTCGAGCATCGGGTATCTGACGATCTGGGTAGCGGCGTCGGTACAACCGACGAGTTGCTTCATGCACTATGGATTAATACCATATGACTCGATTCGATTCTTGTGTACCGTGCCATTTTGACAAAAGCAAAGCAGGTGAAACTAGGAAAAGTGCCGCACATCTTTGGTGTTACACGTTAACTAGTACAACACGTATAATTGGTAAAATTCTAATGATGCTGTTGTATTCGTTAGTCGAACAAGACTCAGCATTTCTTCGTCCTTTTCGAACGGCTAATTCAAGCCCTTGATTGTGTCTAATTAAGCAGTATGCACACATCATCTATTTACTTTTAAGGTGTGAGTCTTTCCACTGCCGTAGTAGGTGTTACATTTCAGCAGACTGGAGAAATGCAATCTTCTTTTTCAGGGTCGGTAACATATGTTTCAGCTCAGCGATTATGAAAATTAGGCGGGTATATAGATAGTGTTTGGAAATAAATTTCACGCCTTGAACGACTTCTCTTTTTGTATATGCTTTATTGCTCATCGTATTGTATTAATTATAATAATCGCCTGTGTTTTTTCTCATTGATTTGTTTTTGCTCCAAGTGATATTGGGAAGAATCAAATGAGGGATACAGCTGTGTATGATGATATTTGCTGTATTTGGTCGCAGTGTCTAAGGGCGATATGTATAGGCTAAATAGCAGCGGCCTCAATATATCACCTTGTGGAATATTATTTTCAGTAATGATACTGCCACAGGTGGAATCGTGAGGTTTAACTTGGTCTCTTCAAGGATCAAAGTAACTGTAAAGCTGATTTTGACAAGTTTAAACCACCCTTTGAATACTCTTGGTACAGCAAGTAACAAGCTTATTCAGAGCAAATCCTTTATATCCTCTACAGTTTCCGATTTTGGGTTTAGTCGGAGATGCTTTCTAAAGTGTCGGATACATTGATTTTCTATACTTACAATAATTAAATATATTTCCCGTTGGTAAAGTTACGCAGATTTTAAGCATACATATCTACATCCATGTTATCTATTGCACAAGCGATTGTTTTCAGTTTACTTAGTTATTGCAGTATATCGATTTCCGACACAGTCTAAAAGATAACTCCAGGAGCATTTCCTATATACTTCTCAATTCCAGTATAGAAACATACACAGAAACTACTTATTAATTCCATTAATCTTTTTAAACCTTTTAGTCCATTGAAAACCCAAATCTTTCCCACATGTACATACATTGTACTACATTAAGTCTAATCTGCATAAATATATTCCCCAAAGCATTTGCATATGCATAAAATAGTTACTTGTGGCTATACATATGTATACAAACGGCTCGGGTTGCTCAGTAGGAAGCCGCCACCTCCCTTAGAACATCGACAGCGTAGTCGCGTCGCGCTTTCCTTATTGTATCAAACCGTACCCTTGTCTAATCTAATATATATTCATGTAAATGTAAACAGTTCATAAGCTGAAAACTTGGATTACTATTCTGAATAACCTCCCTTCGATTGTATAGGCTCTCCCGCCCGGTAATAATACTTACGGAAAATGGCGGTAACACCGATATGGTAGGCTTTGGCATACCAGTATGGCTGCAGAAATGGATGAGAGTCGACCCTACGCAGCCTTACGCTTCGTTAAACTCTTCTGGGCCGGTGGGCGGTTCGGCAAAATAACGGCTAACATACCCGAATACTGAGTGATGAGACTGGAGACTGGAGACAGTTTCCCAGAAATTCTATTAGGCCATTTCGGTAATTTGCGACGGAAGCAACTTGACATTACCAAGTCAACGGTTGGGGGGATATTAGTTAAGACCGCGGTGGCGCACCCTTCCTCCAAAAAGGCGGAGGCGCTGGGTACTTTACGATTGGGAAAGAATTTTTTAATTTCAACTCGATTTGCACTTATAATTGGACGCCTTCCAAATACGGAAGTTAATAGGTGTGTGTGCTCGGAATTTCCAGAGGGCGATTGTTAGTTATTGCACTTCAGTAATTTTAATTAGTGAGCCTACGATATTTTCTCGTTTTTTCGTAAAATGGCGTTCTTACAGTGTGACACTTTTCTTATTTTCTCTTAATAGGAAGTATCATTTGTGATGATTCTTTAGCAAAGGTTACCCTAATTAATCGAATACTTTTCTTTGGGTACATATTTGGAAACATATTTATACGTAATATGGTAAAATTGATATCCAAAATAATCCAAATGCAATTTACACTTATTACTATTTTTAATGTGTGATGCAGCGGTTGTTTGCCCATATGTTTGGGAAAAGAAAGTTTCTAGCCAAAGGTTCGGCCGGTGGAAGTCTTCCCGCGTCGGGGGCATTTTATTGGGGGTGGGGGACAAATAGTCGTCGTGAGATAACTGGGATATTGAGGTTCTATGGGAGATAAATAAATCCAGATTTCGTAAAAGTCCGATAAAATCGAGCCCACTGTGCGACACGACGGACGAAGTTACTTGCTATGGTCGGTAAGCTACTCACTTCAGCGCCCTCGTACATACGACAGATGGAGCGGTACGTTAAGTGATAAATAATGTACTAATTGGATTGTTTTATATGACCGGATATATACATTCTTTTCTAGCTTTCTAGCAACTTACATGTTACAACTTTGACTCTTTTTTTGTACAGACCCTTAACCAACTATATATAGCGAACTGTACTGTTGACACTATTTCCGGTTACGGTGAACTAACGACGACTGAATATTAGGAAGCTACTTAAGATCTTAGAAAGATTGGCGGATGCGTTCAGATGTAATAGTCGAACAACTAAACACTGGGGTCTAGTAAACCCTGGGTCACCAGTTAAGGGTTAAGAGCTATAAATTACCTACTGTACAAATAATATATTAACATAAAAGTTTTCACACATTGCAAATAGAATATAATTATGTTATATTTATAAAATAACAAAAAACTAGACGCTAGATATGTGATATTTATCTATTTCAAATGCACAGTTTATGTTTATTTATCAAATATATATGTATGTCATTTACTATTTATGTAGTTAAAGAAAATATATTAACACGTACTAAATTAATGTATAAGAAATAATTTCATAAATAATTTTGAAATAAAAGCTCTACTTTAGTTTGTTACAATTTTTATATTAAACCTTCGCATTACCCAAAAAGAATAATCACAACCTTTTAGCATCTACAAGAAAATCAATTTACAATGAAAAGGATAGCGTTTGCAAGTAGCACCATCCGTAGAAACTGGAAAAATTGAAAAAATTTCGAGCGACGGTCAAGCTCAATTCAGCAGAGTTTCCGCGTTTTCTCTTTTTATTTCGCCGTACATTTTTCCCTGAAATACTTCTGGCTCTGACGATATAGTATTGCATTTATTTGATGTTTGCTTTCAGGTTCCGCATCACCAACAGAAAATATTAAATTATTGGTGTGTTACGGTTGACTGCCTGCACAAAAGCTTTGACAACATTTCAAAATATTCCCGGGCAAGCAGTGTATGAGTGGTGTGGGGCTCTGTTGATGAATTTTTTGCTCTCGGTTTACCGATTATTTCCCCGAAAAAACTGCTTAATTTTTTTCATGGTTTGTTTGTATTACCGGGGAGTTCGTCAAACAATCCGAGCACAAAAAACCTACGCTCATGTTTTATATAATGCGATGGGAAAAGTCTTCGTGGTTTTTGTTTTAATGTAATTATGTGAGGCAAAAACATTAATGAGCTTTTTTACATTGGAGACTGCGATAATTTGATATGTTAATTATTGCTTTCGCATATAGGAAACTCTTCCTCATAGAAAAAAAAAATATGTACATAATCAGGATGTTTTTCTAATCGGTAAATGAATTTCCGCAGCGAGAAAAAAGCTTTATCGTAATAAATAACTATCCTTGGGCAACGTTTACTCTGGCTTAAGTGCGTCTATACATTAACCGTGATAATTTACAGTGTGAACCTCTTCGAGCGATCTATGGGTATAACAGTAATGGCGGAAATGCTAACATGAAACAAGTAAAATAAATAAATCAGAAATTCTAAAACCTAACAATAACAAGCACTTAATACAGGAAATAATATCTTTCAATAAGTATAAAATTTAAAATTCGACTAGGGACCGGTATTTCAATCTCCTAATAAGGGTATCTAATAACAATTTAGCTAACAAGTATAGGAAAAATGTAAGGTCAGTTATTCAGCTAATAACTTTTATTAGGAACTTTATTAGGAGATTGAATACCTACACAATGAAATAATGGAAAATAGTAATAATTCCGTCTCTGTTAATTTCGAAAATCGTGTAGGTACCAATGAAATGCGCTAAGGGAAAATATATACGAACAGCTGATTGGAACAAATTTTCGACGTAAACTAGGGAATAAAAAATCTACCCCTGATTGGGTATACCCAACTCTTCTATCAAACGAAAACATATTTGACTTTCTTGTGTTCTCTACTTTAGCATATCAAGCACTCACAGGTATTCAGATGGTACCTATATTTTACATGCCACTAACACACAAATTTTATAGTTGTGTGAAGAAATGTGTATTCGTGCCCCATTACATTAGTTGAAGTGCTCCTAATATACATACATTTCAAATTAACTTTCTAACGATGAGTAATTGCTTGAAAACTGAGTTTACGTTGTCGCTGTCCTAGATTAATTATAACCCTGTGAAAATCTTTTATAAATGATTAATCTCAGTTTAATGTTGGCGAAACTTTATACTAAATTATAAACTTATGTCCATAAATAAATCATTTTTGCATAAACGTGCCAGAATAATCAAACAATGCTGAAAAAGAAAACAATCAATTTCAACACTAGTTTAATTTATATCAAATAAAGCATTAATTCCGGTTTATTAAATTCCATATTGAATCTATGACAGCAGACACAGATTCATCCATACGCCTAATAAGAATCTGTATTAATTTGAATAATTAAATTTCCAAATATTAGGAGCAAATATTTACAATTCACTCATATTTTGTGAGAACATATACGAATTTCCACAACCGCACTATAATAGAAGCGAATGCGTATAAAGCAATTTGAAACCATATTACTTACTGGAAATGGCTGATATTTTAAACGTTTCAATACAATTTTGTTGTTTATTGAGGTACGCGCGGAATTTAATTGTTGTTAAAAATATATTGGAATTAACTGGCTTTATTAAACGGAATTTTGGTTTATATTGTTGATTTCATTTAAAATTTAATTCATTTGAACGACTGCAGAGGAATTATTACGTTTTGCAAATCAATTATTTAGATTAAAATGCTACACGGAGAAAAGTTTATATTATCACGTGTTACAAAAATTAAAAATGGTATTAACATTACATTATTTAATATCTAGTATTCATCCATATGCTACTGTCTATTAGAAAAATGATATGTTGTAATATATTATAATACAACTAATAAATTATAAGGTTTGTTGTCACTATTATTATTGTCTATTTTTTGCAGTATAAGAAGTGAAATTTACAACTTTCAAAAGCTTTACTAGCTTTCAAACATCTCGGGGAAAGAAAGCTTTAAAATGTTTTAAATAATACAATTATTAAAAAAAAAAAAAATAAAAATTCAAATTAATCAATAAAGAAATCTCCTTCTTTACTCCAGGGTAAAAAAATAATAATTTTTTTTTTTTAAATATTTTTAATACTTCTTTTCCCAGAAGTGATATTATAAAAAGACATAAATTTAATAAACAAAAAAATCATTATAATTATTATTTAACGCCATTTCTCTTCCAAATTCTGAAAAGCAAATGTGTGTTTTTCTAATTTTTTACCAAATAAAGGCCAATTTCTAGCAAATTATAAGTTTTACTCGAGCCAGTGCAACATCAGCGAAAATGTGAAAGAGAAATAGCTTTCTAACATATAATCTCAGGTGAGTACGTTCATACAGGCACTATAAAAAACAAATATTTCCAGATTAGTGTCCAATTCAATCGTTTCAAATTATATTAAACAATTTAAATTGCCCATCAAAATCTTAACGGCTTTTCATAATTCAATAAGTCAACATATGAAAATTCAAATCAATAATAGAAAGAACACTGATACATTATACTAAGAGAATTGTGACCAGCTTCAATCAAACACAATTATGCAAGTTTCATTATTTTGACCACAAAAAGCAAATATTTAACCTTCAAATACGCAATTTAATTTAAATACTTAAAAAAAATTAAACGTATGGCTTACAATAGGTTTATACAACACCTCCGAAACATACGTTCCAAATATCAATTCCATTCGCAGTCGTGAACGATCCTTTGGGCCCCAGGTGAATATCAGCTAACAGCTTCCAACGTTGAATACAGCAACTGAAACACCGGGAAAACGCACATGCGATTCAGTATCATTCAAATAAAGAGGTTTCATACAAATTGTGCGCCAAACAGAGGGTTCTACCATTTATTCTGAGTAAAACAAACTATATTTGTGATTCCAAACGATAATAAACAAATTTCTACTAAATTTTTTATATAATGTTTCGAAAAAAAATATAACTTTCCCCTCAAAGATCGAAAAAAGAAGACAGTTCTCTTTTATTTATCATCAAGCACCCGTATTACATACTAGGGAGCCCTCCTGGCAATCCAGATAAGGAAAAAGGCACAACAGTAGCCGCAGTTACGGACAAATTAAGAAAAAATGCTTAACATACCATCACCAGGCTAAAAAATACAAATATACCTCGTATTCCTGATTATCTTACTAATTAAAACTGTACAACAAAGTAAGTACTGCTAAATAATGCTTTTCTGCTCATCACTGTAATCAATATGAAGCAACTTTTTTTTTTATATTAAAAATTGTACCTCGTGAGCATTTGAACCTGACACCTTAAGTTTACCGGACGAGTGCTCTGCCAGTTGAGCTAACGAGGCGTTCAGGTTCCTCACAATTTGAATCGTCTCA
This sequence comes from Cetonia aurata, assembly GCA_949128085.1. Lineage (NCBI taxonomy): Eukaryota > Metazoa > Arthropoda > Insecta > Coleoptera > Scarabaeidae > Cetonia > Cetonia aurata. The sequence goes on along the minus strand of OX421882.1, from coordinate 9,541,872 downwards.
AATACAGATCTTAGGAAGCCGGCAAGACGGCAAATATGCATATAATGCATTTCTTACAGTGTGAAATCATTAAATAATGCTATAAAGAAAATAAACACTAGTCTCAGGTTGACGAACATACTTTACATCAATACAGTAAAATAAAAGATTCTATAATATAAGTAAAATAGATTTTATGCTACTCAATTCTTAGAATAATTGAACGTTCAAAGAAAGATATCATAGCAATATGTATACTCCCTTTAATCTTCAACTAATGCCAAAATTATGAGGCAAATATTTGGATATTTTTGAAAGAAATTTGTATAAATTGTCTTCTTGATAATCATATTGTTGGTCATTTATTCTTAATAACATTTCTAACTAGTAACATTTTCTCCATCGATTTTCCTAGAAATGAAAGTAACAAACGTTATTCAATAGATCATTCATTCTTTTCTAAAAGGTTTTTCCGCATGTTACATTATATATCTCTACTGGACGCTTCACTTCAATTCTCCACCGACCCAAATGCCCAAAAATCCATACACCAACCGCGATAACGAATACCCAGGGCGATAATTTATGACATTTTCGCATGGAAACTAACAATCGTAACAACTGCGGTAGCCACGTGCCGGTGGAACGAACACGGTGGCCCCTCTCGCCATCCACTGACACCGCGTACCGGCAGAAAGCATTGTGGATGGAGTAGGTTCGCGATGATCAGGATCCTGAACTCGCTTGCCCCATAAAGGTCGTTCCCTGTTTATTTACTAGGACAAGTACAATAGGAAGAGGCGTTTCGCACGGATTCGTGTCCGTTTATTATGTTAGAAACAGTCGGACCGGACTAGACCCTTCACCCGGAGAATGGATATCAACGGATTTGAATATCTACGTATCTGGGAGGCAAGGGGGAGGGGGGGGGGGCTCTTTTGGGAATGCTCAAGGAGGAAACGGTGTAAACACGACCTGAATTTCGCAACGGCGATATTGTTTTAATGGGATAATATCGTTACGGGCGCGTGTGCCCGTGTTGTGTACAAGTACGGAGAGGTTAAAATTCAACTTCCGGTCCTGTAAACGCAAATCATAATTAACTCGGAACGTGATAAAGTGAAATTAGCGCGCGGAATAAATCTTTGTACGTGGAAGATGAATGAGTTATTCATGCGTACCACTTGTGAATAATTCATATTTTCCATTGTTTAATCTCCGTCTATCTTGTGTTTTTGGTGTTGTTGTATTGTCGTATTGTAGTGATGTCAGAAGTTCCGGAGATTTTCGTTAAAATAATGATAGAGATAAAAAAAATCGTGTTGATCTGCCTTATATAAATGAACTCAATTGGCTCTATTAAATTATATAATAAATAGAAAATAAAAAAAGGAAAATTATCGTTAAATATTAATTTCCCGTGTAAAATCAACAATAGGGAATTTTATCATTAAAAAACAAAAAAATGTAAATTTCCGTTCTAAAATTATTTAGTCCTTATTATTTTTACCTTTGACATGTGCTAAATACATTTAAAAATGCATAACATCATTGTGTTTTATCATCAGTAAAACTATTTAAGCAACTTAAAGCCCGCATTTACAATTAAGTTTGCCTAATCTAAATAAACTAAGGTAGGAAGAATTATAAACACACTATTTTAATAATAAGAGAATTTTATTTTTGATCAGTGAGTAAATCGTATTTCCAATGAAGAAGAGCAAAAATAAAGAGACGGACAAGTTAAGGCTACACTCCGCGAACAAAGATGGTTGTACATTTTTTTTATTAAGTTGCTAATTTTTCGCTACAATTTAATAGCATCATCAAAGCCAAAAAAAGTTTTTAAAATAATTTATTAAAATAAACGCAGCACAAAAAAGAGAATCACCCTCACCAATAATGCACATTTCTTCTATTTTTGTCATACTGATACCTTTTACCTATAAAGGTTGTTTCTTCTTTTATGAAACAAACTTTAAAAACAGCAAGGTTAAATTGAAAAAAATAATGCATTTTATCGGACACTTCCATTGGGAGAAATCAACAAAATTTAGTTGAAATTAAAAATTAATCAACTGTAGGTAATTGCAAAATATCGGAATTGCAATTAATTGACTATTAATTTATTATTATGATTGGCATAATGACGTTTAATATTTCCGCTTAGTTTCGCTTTCATAATTTGTTACATTCTAAATATTTGTATCCGCGTTGTAAGAAACATATTTTGCTACGTCGAAATGTTTGTATTTATTTACTATTAAACCACACATTTTTAAGAAAAACACATCACTAACCACTGTATGAAAAATTTCCTGAATTTAATACTTTTATATCAAATATGAAACATAAACAGAAGGATTATGCAAGCAGAACTCACTGGACTCTGTTGCTTATATATCAAACTAAAAAACCGTCGAAATCCCAAGAATAATAATAATAATAATAATAAATTTTATTTATCACGTAGATTATAAAAATATGGGACAAGTCAAACAGAGAACATAAGAATTACAATAAGAGAAAAATATATGTGATTGCATAGCAATAAATACAATATCTAAATTACAGACGCTCATTCATATACCTACTCAGTGACTGAATAATATGCTTTGTCAACTAAAAATGCTTTTAACTTAATTTTAAACGTGTGACAGTTATTATTATTTTTTTAATCCTTTGGCAAGTGATTATAGTATAGAATACCTTTATACATAGGATCTGATTCATAGAATGTTAGTCTATGCTTAGGAATCAGCAAATTAGTACAATATCTAGTGGCATAATCATGGTGATCTTTATGGGTTATAAAGATATTTAGCCGTTCTCTAATGTATACATAATACATTTGAAAATGTAAATTGATGGAATGGTAAGTAATTTCCATTGCCTTCACATTTCTGCACGATTCTAAGTAATGCAATCCAAATATATTACGTATCGCTCTTTTTTGCAATAGAAATATTCTCTGTGCCGGTGCAGCTCAACCCCAACAAATTATTCCATATGTAGCTTTAGATAAAAATTGGCCAAAATAGAGGGTTAAACATGTTTCTGTGTTTGCTAAATTGTGCAGCCTTTTTAACGCATAACAATAACAATAACAAGAAGACCTTCTTTTTAATTTTTTCTGCAAGGAATGAATAAAAATAATGTATTTTTATCACTGGTAAGCCATATTCTTCCTACTTTCAAAAATAGGATTTATTTGCAATGCTCTCCGTAATAATTCGCTCACGAACGATAAAAATACTATTCTTTCACTAAAATTGGTTTGTTTAAGTATGACGTTTGTAATCGCAAACGTCAAAATGAAATGTCATTTTTTTACCTTATTGTAGGTAGATATGTGATATTTTAGTTTTCTTTCACAAGATGGCGTCAATCTGTCAAACTGACTGCTTTTTAGGCTTAATTTTTTTTTCTATTTAAAATATTTTTTTATTCGATCCTTTCAATTTTGAAATAAATTTTATTGTAAAAATTATGTAAATAAGATCATGAAGTAGATTTCTTAAATAGCCCTCATCATTTGATTTGTATTCATTATTTGCTGTAAAAGTACTTGGCTATGTAAATCTGTCATAATAAGCGTAGGTACATCAAACCGTTTGCTTTTCTTCTACAAGTTAATTCTCCAAATGAAAAACAAATATTCCACTACTACTCCTCGTCATTGGCATTTAATATTAACCTTAGTACTATCTGTATCCATACAGCTTCTATCCACAATTTTAAATTTGGATTCTGAACAAACTAACCGATTAATTGTTAATTATTCAAGAGTCGACGATGCGATAAGCACCGAAAACATCTTCCGATCGGTTAAGTATAATCCAAGCCGTTCCCTTAACGCCGGACGCAAATTAAAATTCGCCTTATCGATACGATCTAGCGCACAATTAGCGCGGTCCTCCCGAAAGTTAAATTGCACCCGAAATTCATTAGCGTTTTGAAACGTAAACATACCGCTTCCAGCCGAAACGGACCCAAAGCTCGAGGGAGAGGGGTTTGACGGTTGAGTAACTGGGAGGAACCGCGAAGAAAATTAAAGGAAAATATTTATCTGGTTTCGTCGTTTTCATTGTTTGTTCCTTGGCGTCGGTGCGGTTGGACAATTTACGCCTGACTATTGCCCGAGGAGGAATTAATGGAGTTTCGGTTTGAGTTGTAGCCTTATCAAATTTGTGTTGTTTTTGTCTTCGGTGCGTTATAGTGAATTCTGTAAATAATTACGTTAAGAATTGTACAATGAGTGCTAATTCGTTAATGGAAAACGTTTCTAAGCTTAGGGTAGAGACCTTGTAACTTTGGCTGTTATTGAGTATGTTGATATTGTGTGGGCTTACGATTTATTTTCTAATAACTCCGTTAATTCTAACGGGTACTACAACCGATTAGGTTTCATTATTAGAGCTTACACTAATTTTACTAATACCAGCATCGCCGTACACCGAGCATAGAGAATCCGATAGGTTTGTCGGTTATGTCCGTGACCTCGTAATATGTTTGCACACTATTTGTATGCGTATTATAAACTAATCGGGATTGTATCTACTCCAGAAGTTTCTAAATTCTAGTCTATCGAGCAAGTGGAATGGTAGTCCGCAAACAATCATCGTGAACACCAAGTCAGCAGAAATATTATTGTCAGTGTTGCGCCGGTTCTTTTATTAATGTGTTTTTTAGAATTTACGTGCACTTCACAGTGACGTTTCTGCCAGCAGAACAAATTCTTTTCACAAACTATTCAACAAATGTTTGCACCATCATATCGTAAATCCGGGTATGTATGGGTAAACTTATTAATTGCTTCAGCAAATGGTAACATTCCACTTTTCCGCATGTTCAACATAACTTTCTTTATATGTATCACCAGTATAAAATAACAGTTTAAAAATAACGCGCGCATATTCCGCATTTACATATGTAGATACTTGCGGTTAGTGACTGACGCTGCTAGCTAAGAGTGAAGAAAAACCGTGCAAATTACGAGATCACGGACACAGCCGATATACCTCTACGCCCGGCTAAAGTTGTGCCAGATTTATTCATTATACATCTTATATTTTCTACTATTAAATAAAAAGTATTTTTTAGAAATGAAAATGTGTTTAACATAATAGAAAAAAATTGAAAGCGTAAGTGCCGATTAATTTTTTGAAAGGAATTTTTTATGGTTTGTGTTGGAGTTTTTACCTCTTTTAAATAATTGACTTGGATAGTGTTTTGGGTTTTCATTTCACATAGCTGTACACAATCTTATAAATCTTGCTCGATTGAGTTATCTTACACGGCTACCCGTGCTATTTAACTTTTAGAAAGAAAGAAAATTATCATCCCTTTTTTAGTTATTCTAAACTGCAAAAGTGGGAGAAGGGAATAAACCGATTGACCAGGTAAATATTAGAGACCTATAATGTAGGCTTATTTTCAAGAACGCCAACATTGCAAAATACGAATTACCATCTGTGAGGCAATGATTCACAGGATTAAGATATTTAACAACTTTATGGGAGTATTTGTAGCGACGGATATATGTGACAAAATACGTAGGAGGATAACGAAGCCTTCTTGGGTTGGCAGATGACTCTAGGCTGTCTTGACGAACTTGGAACATCTTGCTGGCAAATTGATTGGTTCTTGTTATGCGTTCAGAGTGTTAGTACTGCAGCAACGATTACATCTCACTATACGAATGTGTATTCTACTGATATCAATAGAATATTTGTTCTTCAGAAGGCGGGCATACGATCTATTTTTCAACTTGCATCAAGAGACTCGTGGTTAAATATTTTTAAATTAAATAATCTATTAACTCTACCATCCATTTTTGTCTTAGAGTGTGCGCTTTTTGTTGGAGAAGATTACCTGGAATTTCTTCAATCATTTGAATTGTCTCATGGTCATGATACTAGGGGTACTTACCACAATATCTTGTTGTAATCATCCACATACACCAGTGCATTACAATTCACACATTTAGGAAGTTCTCTTGTATAAAAATGCTTACAGATACAACGTGTAGGTATGTTCAGTTGCATACTTGGGAGGCATATTACAACTCAGTATTTTGTATATCATACTCTAACTGTAAAAATTTGTATTATTTTTAAAATTTAAAACCAAGATAAGCCGTATCAGATAAGAGCACAAATGTTAGTTTAGTTACAAGAATTAATATGTAAAATGTAATATACATATTTACGCCTTTATTTTTGTGAATCCAGAAACTAATTTTCTTGAGTTTTAAATTTTAATATTTGTTTCTGTGTCGAACAAGGTGTAGCACATCAAATAACTGTAACAGTTTGATGAAAGCTGACCGAGATTCGTTGATATTCCGAAAGTCGCTGCATTATATACATGTTTTGTATTACTATCGATTCGTATATTACAATTAACAATCTTGCTTGCAGATAAAATTGTTCCACCAACTCTAAACTTTCATAGATTCAGTAAGCGTATATAAAACGTAAGTTTATATGACGCATTTTGTATGACATCTAATTGTAGGTACTATGTTTGTAGAATGATGAATATTTTCCCATTCTCATATAACTTTAAGCCATACGTAATATTAAACAAACATCTTCCACATAAAGCTGACGGTAGGAAGAAACAAAAAGACGTTTTCTCCATTCTGACACTTCTCGTAGCTATTCCAATTAACACAATAGCAATCGTGAAAACAAACACTGGAGAGTATGTGACACCCTTACGTGCTCATCTCAAACATTCTTGCCAGTAATAAGGCAAGACAAAATGCATGCACGTAATGCTTACCTGCTCCATGCAAATCTCGAAATTCGGCTCAATGCTGGAGTGTTTTCGCCTGCTCGCAACTGGCGGATATAAATTCTCGTTTTACTATCATTTATCGCCCGTTCCAGGACTCGTCCCACCCCCTTACGTCTGCTTCAGCTTTAGAATCGCGTAATATTTTTATATTCCCCCGGTCATAAATTAAAAGCGGTGGAGTCCGACGTCTCGACGTCCGAGGGTGAATTTATGCCTTTGTCTCCGCGCTGTACGTCTAGCAATTAGTTGTGACATTTCCGGTTTGAGACCGAGACGGATATGCCTTGGGGACGACGGTGCGCGTTCCGCGTACCAAATCTTCCGTCTTAGCGGAGAGTGGAGCTAAATATCGGAAGGTGGAATTGTGCTCGCGTCATAATAAAAGGAGATTTGATTTATTCCGGTCTGGGCGTAATGGATGAGTTAGAACCTGCGATAAATCGCATTTCGTATTAGATGCAACTCCCAAGCTGCTAGACGCTCGATTCTAATGTACAATACGTATTTTCGTACCTCGACGATTCTATCTAGAATAGATTATTATTGAAGAATTCTGTTCTGATCTTTCAAAAATAAACGTTAATAATTTTTTTATGACTCAGATAAACTCACCTCACAGCTACTCTTCTGCGTTTCCTGGTGAAACTTGTAGCAACTTTGCAAGAGGTACACCATCTTGCTGTACTGTTAATGAAAGCTGTAAGTACAAGTCTTAGTGTTGTAATAATATTCAGAACTTTATCTTCGTACATACATAAAATTAAAGTACTAATAATATTAATAAAATAAACATCTTTCTATGTTTTTTACCACGTATTTATTTTACACCTTCGTGACTATAGTTTCAACTCTTTCGAATTATTTTCAAACGATTACAGTTATTTATATCTTGTAATCGTTTGAAAATAACTCGAAAAAGTTGAAACTAACGTGGTAAAAAACATAGAAAGATTTTTATTTTATTAATATCATTAGTTAATTTGGATTACTACATAAAATTAAAGGTTTCCTTAATTTAATTAGCGGTGCTAAAAAAGAAACTGTACTAAATAAGCTTCTAGGAAATTGAAAAATATCCTACGTATAAAAATGTGAATGTAATGCCTATTAGCATTTAATAATAAGGTTAATTAGCTAAATAGGTTTTTCTGTTTTAGAAGCAAAAAAAATTGTGTAAGTTTAAATCATATTATGCGCTCTTTTTTCTTGAGAGTGCATACTTCGCTTCCTACTATATGGTTCTGAGGTAAAAGTAGTATTCTTCACACTTTGTTATTTAATATTTGTAAATGCATAACATATTTTGAAGGGTAGCGGTTAGTTAGCCACAAGATATCTACGAGGAAACAGGACAAAATACTTGACAGGCACGTGAGAAGTGGTCATTGTAAGTTAAATAAAATTGACAATAATGACAATTAAAAACCATTCATTTTCGGTTTTTGGCAATAATGAGTCATCAGTTTATTGTGAATGAAATAGTATACAAACCTTGAAGAGAGCCTCGCGTCATTAACTAACACTTGGCTATAATGAAGCTTTTTCTTGCTCGATATGTAATATACTATTGCAAGGAATGATTAATCATTGTACTAATTCTTCAGAGACATATTTTTTTTAGGTTTCCGTTTGGAAAATTGATCCTCGTATATATTTGTTCTAAAGAAAACGTATTTTATCTCTACAAATAGGGCCGGCTGATATTTCTAAGACAATTTCCGCTTTCTTGATTTATAATTAAATCAAGCATCAGAAAGCAATTTTTCTAGGGAATTATAAACTTTTATTTTGTATCCATTTTGCCTTTGTAAAATCAATATTTGGCTTATATTTGCGTGATATTTCAATAATGGAGAACTGCACCCAGGTACGTCACAATACCTGAGTTGACACTTGCAGGACAAACAAAGAGAGCCCTCGATAAAAAATAAATAACAAAAGACAAAGAAGATCCGTTTTTCTGACATACCTATATACGTGGTTGCAATTCTTGACCATCAATATATTATATGATATTGCACTATGTTTTTAAGACATGTTAAAAAATAGGCTTCTTCTGGAAACGCCTATAGCATGCTATTTTTGCTTGTATTATGAGTATTTCCAAAACTAAGAAAAAGCATTTTTCAGCACGCATTAAATAGGAATTTTTACCATTGAGCGTCGTGTAAGTGCTCGCCCTTATTTATACTATATCAGTTAATGCCCACATGAAAAAAAGATTAATCTTGTGGGAGTGTCTATCAAAATGCAAGCAGATTAAACTATCACGAACCAATCAACCTGCAAGTGCTAGTCAAAATTAGTAAAAACTATTTTTATTAAAATAAGTATGCGAAATCCGAGTCAGACAAAAATTAAACAATTTATTTTAGCTAACAGTGAAACGTTACACAGTTTGTTATGAATTGGCTGACAGTATTTATTTCATCTAATAAATACAACGTATGGAGCAATAGCATTGTAGCAGAAAGCGCAACAATTTATTTTAGCTAACAGTGAAACGTTACACAGTTTGTTATGAATTGGCTGACAGTATTTATTTCATCTAATAAATACAACGTATGGAGCAATAGCATTGTAGCAGAAAGCGCACCAAGAGAGCTACATCAAAACTTGCATCCATACAAAGGATTAGAAGTATTGCAATCACGTCTTCTACCCCCCATCATCGATATTAGAAATCCTTCTGGCCTTATCACGCTTACACATTGTTGTGAAAAGGGTAATCAATTAACTACAATCCGCCTATGGTACTTAGTGAATCAATAGCCACATCTTTATGGTTAACAAGCTACTGAAATCGGTCACTTCAGATAGCACCCTGGGGATACCATCGGACATGAAGTATACTGGATCAATAATCAATGCATACTTTACTACTTCGTTTCCAAAGATAGAAAGAGAGGAATGGAGATACAATGAATAAACGCTGACGCAGGCAGATACCTGCAGTTCGAAAAAGAGCAGAAGTATTTTGTGGCAGTCCAAAAACAGGAAAGACTACAACCTCGGACAACACACAACGATTTCTCCGGCCGAAACCTTTGCCACTGAGATGTGTGCTAGAGGGGATTTGTATAAAAGCATCAGACACAAATCAATAAAAAAATTTAGTGACAGTCAGGCGGTGCTGAAAGCACTAGAGGTACATAAATGCAATTCGAAACGGCCTGGAATTGTAAAAGCACTCTAAACATGGTAGGCACGATTAATAATCTATTCCTAATCTGGGTACCTGGGCACTTACTTATTCATGGAAATGAAGAAGCAGACATTCTCGTGAGAGAGGGTGCTGTGGAGCAATTTCAGGAACCAAAATCTGCCATTGGCAGAGCCCCTGTGGTAGCTAAACAGCAAATAATGTTTGGGCAAATTACCGAAGACCAATCTACATTTACAAAATACGAAAGCCAGAGAGGAAATGCTTCAATAATTTCTCTAGAAACACACGAAAAGTATATAAGTACTACTTAATTATATCTACGTTGGCTATTTTTAACTGGAATACATTTCCGCAATTCCTATGAAATCAAATCTAACAGCTTTATTTTAACCTCATTAAAGCAAACTTATAGCTCATATACGTATAGGTATTCACCCAACGCGTAACGCAATTTGTTTCCCATCATCAAACCTGCAAGCCAACGTAGCCATTTTTAAGGAACAAAACACGTAACTTCGCCCTGCATGTTCGGAATAAGAAATAAACCTACTAATTTTGCTTGGCTGAAACGAAGTAGGGAAAAAAGGACTCTTACAGAGTTGATGTGAGTGTATGTGTACGATACAAGAATAGTTTGAAACTATTAAACGTTAATTAAGTTCCCTTACAAGGGCGAGTAGAGCGAGCTACGTCACGTATCCACCATCCTCCCCGCCGTTGAGATTGTTTCCTGTCCTCGCTCGCTTTTTTTTTCCTTACTAAAAGCGTTCACTTGGTTCCGGAAATTCCCGCACGAAACGTACGTATGTACGTATATTGGTAGACACTTACGGAGTCGCATGTGTACGAAAGCTGTTGAGCGAGTGCTTTATTGAACATTCTTTCATTTAACATGCGTCTCAATCGGAACCCGACCGAAGAAAAAGTATTGGAATCTAAAACGAACCCTGACAAATGCAATATATTATTTGGTCTACGTCACCGTGACCCAAATGTGTTTTAAAGTATTTTTATTAAGGCAGAATCAAGGTGGAATTGGTGTTTGGTCGATAGAAATAGAAGTAATTTTGATTTTAACACACATTTTTGAAAGGAAAATTCATTAATTTAATATACAGTTGAGCACACCTTTCTTCAATCGGTATTAGTGTATACTGTGCATGAGAATATTTGGTATGTCATAACCGAATTCTCAAAAGAGAGAACCCCGCCTAAATTGTCATTCATAAAGACGAGCTAGATATCTGACGCAAGACGCAGGGGATGGACAATCCTGAAAATCCACGATCTCGCTGCTCTGAATGCAAGCCCAAACAGCAGTGAAAATGTCTTAATGAACCCTAAAACGGGCAAAATTACAAATCGCCATGGATATGAGCGTTCCGGCCGAACCAAGGGGCTTTAGCAATAGCCTTAACGTGCTGGTTTGAAGTATTGTGAGGGATAGTTGGAAATATCCCCGTTGGAATGCGCTTCCAAAGGACACCTAGAAAATGACCGAGCGTAGATTTTATTTTCGAAACTTAAACGCCCATATCTTCGGAACGGTTGGTGCTAGGAGGACGGGCGCGATGCCATTCGATTTGCCGCGAAAAGGCGCTTCTTTTAAGGTACAATACGTTGGGTTCATCTCAATTTTTAGACGATTCTTTTTGAATTTTTGCAAAATTTTCGACGAAATTTTACGAAATTCTACGATATCTCTCAAACAGTAACCGATAGCCGAATGCCGACTTCATATTCGGAATCCTAGTTGAAAAGTACGTCCGACAGTGTATGATATATCGGGGTATCGACCATAGCTGGCCGCTCATAGAAGAGATTTGTATGAAAAAATAAGGAAAAATGAGAAAAAAACACGATCTTTTTTAGTTTTCTTACCATAACTCCGGAACGCCTAGAGCCACGGGGTCGCGCTTTGTCTCAGACGATTCGGAGCGACCAGGGGAACATTTTGCGCTACAGTAGAATAAAATCGGAGCGGTAGTTCGACCACAAAGTAAGTAGTGCTATTTGAGAAAACGTTTAATGTGACATCCCTGAGGGTTCCGCATAATTTTTGTAATAAACTATTCAGAATATAGTTCTTTGGCGGCTATCAAATTAATCCCAAGTCGCAAAAAAATAAAGGACGTCTACACTTGACTGTTACAAACATCTAAATGTCATCATTCTTAATTCACTTCCTATGCAAATGCTAACTTCTGCTCATAAATTTGAGGTAGTAATTCACTACGTATTATCATCAAACAATTAATTTAATTTCCCCACCATTTATTTTTGGGCACAATTTTTTCTAACGCAATAAAAAGTGACGGTCGTTATGCCGATAACAATCTACACCTTAATTCCTCTGCGCCGACAAAATCCCACCAATCCATCTCGCTTTTCAGGTAAGTAAGCCCTTGACAAACAACCCCGCTTTATCACAACGAATCCCCCTTCTCAAAACGAGTGGACGTATTAACAAAGAATTTCTTTTATAGCGCTCGGCGCAATCTTAACTGGTTGTCCGCGTTCGTTACCGTAATTTTTAATTTCAACGGCCTCGGCTTTTTGAGATAAGCTTCAAGTAGAGAACGCGATGAAAAAAGACTGTAGCACACTACCAAACACCTTTGCCATGGTTTAACCGATATTACTCAAAAGGAAACCGCTTGTAATACAACTGGTCTTAGGGTTGCGTTTGCGTTCTTACTTTCCCAACAGAATGTTTATTCTCGTCCCCTCGGAACGTGCCACAATAAACCGAACGACCGACAAAAATAGCCGTGTTATATTAGAACCTATGTGTATGCGGGTGGTTTATCTTAACGCACAATCTTGTCTGACATTGTATGCGTTATGTGTTTATGTATATATATATGCGAGTGCCGTGTTTGCGGCAACTATAATCGTTGGGAAACGTTGTTGTTATTTACGGCGAAATATGGAAGGGGAATACCGCTTTTTTATGGTATAATGTCGTTCGATATACTTGTAATAATTATAGGTTATGTTCATGTGATTAGAACTTTATTTTTTGGGCAAAGTAGATGATTGTAACCTTACAAAACCTCTCGTAGGACATTTCACGCAACTGCTAATTTGGTTTTATAAACTTCAATGTTAAATCGCTTATGAGATCTAGGTATTATCATTAATTTCAAGTAAGTTATTATACATAATAATAAAGTATTTTAAGCAACATAAGTCATTAATACCTCTAGCGATTACCCATGGCCAAGTAGAGCTTTAAGTAATACCGATAATTATATCTTATCTTGCGTGTTAATGCTTTTGACGATAAAAAATAAATAATAGCCACAACTATTAATGAATTTATGGTAATTGTTTCTGAGAATAAAATTACGATTTCTAGGCCATCCTACACTTGAGGTGACTACCACTAATCCTGTTGAAGCTTAGTACATTTGTAGAACGCATCGTCGCTTCCCGTTTCGGCGGAAACTTACCTCTAGGAAGTGACAGACACTCTAAAATTTATACCAATTTACACCATTATTACGAATAAGAAAATGTGGCTGGCATAAATTATTGTTATGTAATGATTCAATTATTTTCCTCAACACTGAATGCACTAAAATGCTTTAAATGATGAATTATTTTTTATGAGCACCGGGTTGTCGGAGGATTTTATGTTGAGTGATTACATTTATTTCTTACAACGTGACAAATGTGACATCTGCTACAACGAAACTACTTTAAGTTGAAGTAGTTATTGTAAGTAGATACTTTACTTGTTCCAATGAAATAAGATATTTGGTTTTAACATACAGTTTTGCCATGACACTTGCGTACGGAACAAATAAAGTAGTTTATTAAAGGCTGTATTATATTTATCAGCTCCTTTTATGTTAATAATATGAAGTAGTGTAGAGTATCTTTATCATGGATTCGCAGCGGTCAAAAGCCACCACCGGTGGGAAGGCACAAGTCGCAGCTTTAATAATCACACCTCCTACAAGATGTGTTCTAGTAAATGCAGGTACTGTTTCTTTGTTCGTCCACTTCACCACGCTGGATGCATGTTTCAATAACGAAGCTATCATCATTAACAGTAAAACTGAGCTGAATAACTACATACTAAAACTATCCCAACATATACCTAAAAAAGACATGGTAGAGCGATCAGGGTCATGGTTCTCTGTCGTCATGCTTAATGAATCACTAATCTCAAACCCGGTGTGATCTATTTCTTCTTCTGTATTATAAAGGCTAGAAAGTCAGGGGTCTAAATCTAAATTCATTAAAATATGTTTTTTTTTGTATATTTCCTTAGTTTCATAACAATTTAATTGTATATAGTATTTGTTTATATCCTTAACTAATTTTACATTGTCAACTTTATGGCGACTTTTCTAAAACATTTGATATTGTGCAGCATAAACGGATAGGTATTACTGAAACTAGATGCATTTGGACTGTCAGCAGATTTGGTTGAGGTACTCAGATTTTACTTGTCGAATCGTTTAAACTATGTTGGGTGCAATAGTTTCAAGTGCTATCCTTATATTTCAATACCATATACCAGAAGGTTCTGTTTTGGGATCGTTGTTATTCTTTATATTTATTAATGATGTTACTGAACGCCTTTTTTTACTTTATCTACTTTATTTACTTTATGCCTGATGACATAAAGATTTTTCGTAGGATTGATGAGCTGAAGAATTGCTTAGTTCTACAGAGTGACTTAATGAATCTTGAGAAATGAAGTTTGAAAAATACCTTACCTTGAGTTTCACAAGATAGCAGTATCCTGTAAAAGACAAATTTCCACTTTAATCGATTCTCCTCTTGAGCACTGCTGTTCTATTAAGGATTTGGGTGTTATTTTTGATTTGAAATCGACCTTTAATCCCCATGTCGAAGAGATCTTCATGAAATCCTCAAAGACGCTAGCATTTTTCACAACGAATACTAAAGAACTGATTAATACCGCTCTATAGCCCTTTTACAACGCGTTCATTAAGATGCAGCTTGAAAATGCAAAGAAAATTTCTAAAAACTCTTTATTACCATGTCCATCCCACATTTCTTCCTGTTGATTATCCTTATAATAACTTATTGCAGGAATTCGATTATATGTCATTATCTAACCATAGAGTTATTTCACAGATAGCGTTTATGTATAAAATAATCCGCAGCATTCTACATGTCCCTGAATTGTTATCTCAGGTCAATTTTATCTGTGATTATTTCTAAACTAAGGATTTAATTTAAGTGAGAGATACGTTGTTTAGTTGACATTAGTTTATTTATCACTTTCCTGATGTTATGTTTCTTTATTTTGTATGATTATTCTGTAATCATCACTCAAGCACTGCTGGATAATAAAAAATATTATTATTACTATCATTTGTAGTTTTCTTCAAGCATATGTAAGGCTTACACTAGATTTGTCGAACCTTCTAAATTTAAAGAACATCGCTCGCAGAGGTTCTATAACTTATGCAAGACCATTCTCTTTCTAAGTTTTAATGCCTCCTTAATAGGTTTTATTACCGCATTTCCCGATAGCGTTCCCGGTAAGCTGAAATAACCTGTTGAAACGCCCGGTGAATTTTATCATGGAATCATTAGCAAACTTTTCTGTTTTAAAATTTGTCGGAATGAATTTCCGCGAATTTCAAGTTTTATAAAGCACTCAAGAAGCAGACCAAACGAAAAAGTTGAGAAGTGAAGTATCCCTCCAAGTTCCTTTTCTTCATAAGAGCGCCGTCTTCTTTGTTCGAGATTTTTGCCTACTTTTTACACTCTTTATATTTGTCTTCCAGTCTTATTTATTTTTCTATATTTAAATGTTAATTAATGCTCTCATACGTGATTTAAATGTTGTTTCTACCAATTTAAAAATTATGTGCGAACAGTATTTAGAGACACGGCTATTTATTAAGTGTGGATCCCCTATCTGTTTCTGCATATCTTACATTGTCTTGTATCTATTACATTTGCCTATTTGATGTTCTTAACACTGTTTTCTCCTTCCTACCACGTTTTTCTAAATCGTCATTTTAATTTACGAATAAATCTTACAAGGTTTATCCATCATTCCAACAGAAAATTTCAAATTGTCATTTAAAACTTTCGGTAAACCATAATTACGTAAATCCTCTCTCGAATATTGATTTGCCAAATTGGGATTGTAATACTGAGAACGACCAAGTGCACAAATATCCTGGAAATTCAACAAGCCGTGCTCAGATAAATAGATTTCAACAACAGAATCGAGTCCAATTCAGTTCACCTCTATTGTTTCTCTCGCTAATTGACTAACCTGGCTGAATCTATTAGGGTGGCGGTCTACTATTGACAAAGACCTGAGAACAAGATATAATACACATGTTCCCATACCTTGTACATCCGGCACGTCTGTGTATCTCCTGTGGATATATGGGAGTAACATTGTGTATTGCATGTACTATAATAATATGGTTCTATGTATAAATGGTTATCTAGTGCTTCATCTGGAGTTGCTTCCTCTCTCTGTGTAAACTGTATTGTAATGTCTCGTACGTGCATACATGGGCCGTGCATTCATTATATTAGCGCAGTTATCGAGTTCAGTGATAAGTTTCCAGACGTATTGTAGCCAGCTAACTCCACTTAATTATTTACTGGATTTATTTTGCGATATCTATTAAATGTTTGCCATGTAATTGGCCTTGCCTTTTACAATGAAATTGAAATTTGCTCGATAATCGCTGGTTTTCCATCGTTAGTTTTAAACATACTAGGGTGTGTGTATTTATCTGGAAAAATACGGATGCTATAAGGTAAATTAAGGTTATAGTTAACGAAGAATCATTTGAAGCTTCTCGACAAGAGGCGGGCAGATAAATCGAACGATTGCGCATTGTTGTAATGACAATAAATGAAAATGAATTCATTAGATTCATATTTCTTTATTTAAAGAAGCAATTCAAATTTATATGTAGTTATTAAATAACAGATAAATAGATCAGCATCTGCTATAATTGTAACTCACTGAATAGTCAAAAAGAAGGTCCAATCTCAACTAAAACTTCAAATCTAAAGTTTGTGCCTTATGGTTTTACTTTGTAACGACGGTGTGTACTTACTAATACTCCTTCTTTCTCCTTTACTCACGTGCTTTTAATTTACTTCCTGATTTTCTAAAGCTTAGGACTTATTACTCCATAACTTTTACATTGACCCTTGTATGTCTAAATCTTCGCCTTCAGTCTCGCCTTCTGGACGCACGGCGGTGCTGGCTGTGTAAGTTGGCTGTCAAACGGAATGTCGCGTGTAGATTTGATCGGCGGGTGTTGCGTCATAATTCGTCGTTACATTAATGTTTCAACACCACAGTGGTAGTAGTTGGTGTGAGAGCGGGGTATGCAGGGTTAGATCTGGGTTAATCAGCGAAAGCGTGTTTTTAATCAAGAATTTATTAGAACAAAATAGGTGAGAAAGACATCACGTATCCGCAACGACAAAAAAAGGTTACTAACAAAAACATATGTATATATAGTAGTAAATATAAACTAATACTCGCGGGGCGACGGACTGCTTTTAAATTTAGACGCGGAATTTTGACGGTTTAGTTCTGGTGATGACATGAACTGAGAATCTATATACCGTACATGTGCTACGTCGGGCTAGTAAGCTGAGCCGGCACCGACCTTACGAAAGGAGAATGTCTAGGAATAAATCTCAGTTAGCTTTTCTGACAGGATTGCCAGAACGATTGCCAGAACGAGGGAAGCTGGTAGAATGCCTAAGCTGCGTCAGAAGCTGTGCCGACGCTAATTGCCAGAGCGGGGATAATTGGGAATCTCTGCGTGTATCAGAAAAGCTGTGCGGACACGACTGACAGAACGAGGAAAGCTGGTAGAATGCCCGCATTGTGTCAGAAGCTTTGCCGACGCCAACTGCTAGACCGGGGATAATTGGGGATCTGTACGTGTATCAGAAAAGCTTTACCGACACGACTGCCAGAGCGAGGAAGGCTGATAGAACGCTTGCATTGTGTCAGAAACTGTGTCGACGCCAACTGCCAGATCGGTGATAATTGGAAATCTCTGCTTGTATCAGAAAAGCTTTGCCGACACGACTGCCAGAACGAGGAAGGCTGGTAGAATGTCTGCGTTGTGTCAGAAGCTGTGCCGACACCAACGGCCAGGCCGAGGACAGCTGGGCAGAGAGAATGCGTCTCTTATTGTCCAGCGCGGTTTTTATGTGTGCTAACTTTTTGGATAATTTTTGCATTCAGTGGCTTTTTGTAAAATTGGGGTAGTAACCTTTGCTTTTGCTTATTGTGTTTTGAAGCATATACGCCTACCTTCAATTTGACTATCTCGGATTTTTTAATCTGCTTCTACATTTGTTATAATTCCTTTTTTCTTCTAGCGCTCAACAATTTCCTTTTCTTTCTCGTAACCTAAGTATTCATTTCTTCTTTATCGTGAGTTATTATTGAAGGCATAGTTTTACGATTCCTTTGCACCTTTTTACTCATCAATTATTTGGATATTTTAATTAGAGGTATGCTGAATAGGTCATGCTGTAAATTGCATTGGCATACATATATGTCCCCTATGTTGCTTTGATACGCGCCCTTAACGTATTGCAAGAAAAATAAAAAATATTTCAAAATTAATAGCACGATCTTATATCTTACAATATCTCCATTAGGATTGTGCTCAATATAACTTAAATGCATAAACATGACTACATCCTCATATAACAGACTATACATCAGTTTATATTGCGTACATACGATCCTTAATTTTAATTTCCTCAACAATATTTGGCCATAAACAGGCTATAAATTAACTCTTTCATTAGCACAAAATTGCCTCTTAGGTATGTAATTTACTCGGTGGAAATTACACAAAACTAAATAATAAAACCGTGAATTCCCACACGTAATTAAATTATAAATTCTCCAAACCTTAGAGGATTTCCGCTAACCAGTGTTAAACCTAACTTATAGAAGCGTTCGCAGAATTGCTATAGTGAAGCCATTAGTGCACTCTAAATTTTAGAGATTAGCACATATATACATTACTACTTTCGAATATTGCATGAAATTAGTGGAAACTGGCGCAAACCCAGGAACAATAACAACGAAGGTTAGCTGATTTTGCACTTGAATTTTGATCGCATTCGCCAACTTTTAAATCAATTTACGGAGTAACAACTATTAACTTACACAACAAGTACATACATCCACATATTAAACACTGTCGGCTTGCCGTTGCGGTTGTAAGCTATACGTATGCATTTCTGATTAGTACTGTGTACGTCTGTAATCTTCCCAATTAAGCAAAGTTTCTGAACTCGGGGACAGCTTAGCGGTCTAGCTAATACCAGAGTTAAACCTCGAGGCCTTTCTACAACCAACCGTATGAGAGCATGAATGAACAACGAGAAATATCGAGGTCGGAGAATGTCATGATATGGAAATTCTCTTATTCAATTATGCACGCGCAAATGCCCTTATCTAAAAATATCGAAGATTGATTATTATCAGGCTCGTCATCGTATTGTTAGCGGTATAAAAACGGATCGGATAAACTTTCATTCAGAACGTTCGATGGCGTGTAACATTTGCACGGATGATGTAAATACAAATTATAGTTGCCTAGCAAATATTGATGAACTGGTTCTATTCCTAGTGGAATATCGATGCCGAGTGAATATCGGAAAATAATACGCTACGTCATTGTAAATGAAAATTACAATAGCACTTAAAGTTCACAGTGCATCATGACTGAAATAGCTTACAATGCGCGGAATAATAACGGCTGTTGAGGTTTATCAGGACGTATACTGTAATAAAATATTTCTGATTATAAATTTTTAAGTAAAGTGCATTTTATTTCGTAATTAACCATATAAGTATTTTACGACCGAGTAAAAGCTTACTTTATTAATGATGCAGCAGGATAGTATTAGTCCTTTCCACACTTCACACATTTTAGATAAGATATTCTTCTTTATATTTAAGAACTATGGATAATAGATTTTTTACTTTATCAAGAGTTTATTTTTGGCTTATTAATAGGTTATTACTAATGTACTCTTGGGTATATCGTTTTCCCAAGCGTATTATCTTTATGTAGGCTTTAAGGTGCTTTGCATACAATACTAGACTCACACCTCTACTTTATCCACTACTAGGAAAACAACTTGCATTTAATCAAACAATCTCCAACACATTTACCACACTAATAATATTCAAAGATATAGTCAAAGAAGAAAAATTAAACTGATTTACCTATCACGTTATCAAGATGCCACGCTGAACAAAGTTTATCACCATTTGCTCAAATAAATTTATCTCAAACTTCAGATGAAAAGCCATCATGATACTCAGTCGTCAACCTAAATCTTCAAAATTTGATACTAAACCACATCAATTGGCAACACCGACAACAAACGTTTGGAGAAGTATTGACTAGAGCCGAAGTGTTGAAACAGCTTAGAGAAGAAGAAAGAAAAGAGGCAACACTAAACAAATAATCATAAAAAATACCATTAAACCAAAAAAAAAGAAAAAAAAAAACAGGAAACAAGAAAAAGAACGATAAAAGTGAGATGGGTGTCCATGAGGGTTACGAAGATCCTTGGAACGTAACATTAGATAAAATAAAGGGAAACACACTACTTCACAGTTATCTGTTAAAGAGAAAATTTGTTCTTGTTTATTAGACAGAAGGTATGTGTTTTATTTTCAATTTAATTTCATGTTTCATATTGTGTGCATTACCTCTAATTTATCAACTATATATGACCATTTATTTTGAATTAGATGGAACGTTTAGTCCACAAAGGGATATGCTTATGAAATCTACCTGGTCTCTGCTCTGAAAATGTTGTTGGTAAGTGTACGGTTTTAGTTCAACCTTCACTAACATGTTAACAAACCATTTGGTACTTTCAACAGTATATACAGAAATTTGTTGCAATATTCATATAGAAATAAAAAAGTTATTAACAAGTTGTAATTGACGATATATGAATGCAGGAAGTTTTAACGATCCGCAACCAAAATTCATCAACCCGAGTTAAGCGCAATACTAATAACTGTAATCTCCTATAGGGGACTTACCATTCGAAAACTATCAACTTTAATTAGAGCTACGCGCTGTCATGTAACACAATCTATGTTACTTTAAATTATGTTCGATATAGTGAAACACCGACCCAATTCAGAAACGGTAGATACGTCTAATGTGATTACTAGGGGCGTAATTTTCATTCGCACGCCACTATTTCCTCTAAAATATAATATTTAAGTGGACAGGCGAACCTAAATTATATAAACTTTCTCCGTACCAGCTACCCGCCACTGCAATATCGTTAAAACCATTATTTACCGTATCGCAACCCTAATGGCGTCTTTCTGACACACTCCACGAACATTATCGGCTTTCGTAATATGTAGGGCGTGTTTTGCGGAGGTAGCTGCGAGAAGTTGTCGAATTACACCTTCGGAATAATTTTATAACTAGAAAAGTTTATCGAGAATCTTCAGGTAGGGCGATTCAATAAATAATTCTGAGCTGTAAATTCGTATTAAGAAAGATTGTATGATTATTCATTAATAGAGGAGAGCAGGGTTTAGACTTGTGGGTAAAAAATAGATTTGTTCATGTCCACTTCCTCGTCCATGGTAAAGTAAATGGAAGCGACGCTTTGAGAGTTCAATTCATAGTTCAATTCGGTAGAGTGGCGTTTTCTATCCTCGAATGAGTGTAATAAGGTTGTATTTTCGAATTTGGTAGTCGTAAAAGTAATTTTGTCTCTACACTGATTTATTTCAGATGCACGTGTTCATCGGTCGAGTAAGTCTATTTATCTGATTCTTATCGCCCCAATCGTCCAATTCGTTTTCTGATTGAAAATTTGTTATGCTATATTGGCTATTTCTACGTGCTACAATAGTAGGCATACGCAACATATACAAAGACTTCTTGTACTGGCTACAGGAACTGCTTTATCTTAATACTTGCAACAACTCTGATTAAAGCTTCTGGGTACACATTTCAGCATTTATATTAATTGTATAGCAAATTAATCTTATTTTATTTATTTATCTATTATTTTCTTAATTTATAAATTGTTTATCTTTCTCTTTGGAAATTCATCTTAATATTGCAATAAACTTCAATGATATTTTTATAGTTTAATGAAAGTAGTTGATGGGCTACATTTATTATGCTTCCAATTCATATAGTTTAGGTGGACTATATATATATATATATATATATAGTTGGACAAGGAGTCTTTGCCGTTGGGTAAATGAGTAAATGGATGATTTCTTGGGTAGCGGCATTAACTAGAAAAATTACTCTATTGTTTCTTTATTTTTATTGCCAATATTTCGCATCTAGCTTGATGCTTCATCAGGGCTCAACTACAATATTTATTATTAAAATTTAATTAATAAGTATGTAATAAGTATGTATATATATATATATAAGTTTTCTGAACAAACATCTTATTATTATATTTTCTTTAGAACAATCATACAGTTAATCATACAGTTAATGAACGAAGTATTATGTTTTAAATCTAATCCTGGAATCCAAGCACATACATCAAATCAGGGTAACCGTTTCGTAAGCTGCACAGCGCGAACACAACTGCAAACCTACTGTTTATGCGGTAACGAGCGAGTATCTTTTATTAGGAACTGCAAGCGGTGCTAACCTTTTTAAAAATGCGCAGCACCAGACTTTATATCATAAGCACCGCGTTGGCGCGCAAAACCTCGCTTCGGGATTGTTTAAATCCGTTTAGGGAATATTTATTATTTCGTTTTCACGCGAATGCTGCGCCGGATGCTTCGCCGAAACAATACAAGCGCTCATACACACAAGACAGCGGCCGAACGCGGATTTAGTAACGCGGGATAATAGCGTGTGCACTATTGCTACCTATACTGTATTTTTTGTTTATTTTCTAGTTTTATCGGACGCTAAATCGTTAGCATTATAAACGGAAAATTTTAATTAAATTTGCCTTTTGCCTGGCGCAAATACGCCTGATATATGCAGTGTTTCACAAAGTACATATGTATACCTGTTTAATTTTGTCAACATGTGCTGAACACTAAAATTAATTAAATAAATGTAGAATTCTTTTAGTTATGCCAATCCTAGACACTCATTAGTAAGACATTCAAGCACCTTTCTCGAGATCCTAAAGAATATATTACTTGGCGATATTAATTTCATTGTATCCACTTGTGTACAAAACTGTATTTGTGATATTCGCCTATAAATCTAGTAGGCAACTAGGGCAGTTTTCGGGGCATTTTTACTTCTCGCAGAGAAGAAGCAGTTTCTCAGGAGAATTTCAGTTAGTTTGCAAACGAGGTTCGGCTTCACACTTTTATTTCTCCTCAGACCAACAACGAGGACGGTTGTGGTGCATTCAAAATCTTAGCATCGTTTTTCTTTTTTTTATAAGTTTCAAAAATGTCAACAAATATTGCGAACAATGAAGTTCAAACGATGTACCTAGAATAGTATTCCAAATAAATTTACCTCTACTTGAAATTCACCTAAATCAAACCTAGAGAACCTGAACAACTTTGTATCGACGAAAAAATCCTCCTGAAGGTCCCGTATCGAGCCAACAGTAGGTTGGATGCTGCAGAGATCTGTGCGGTCACGATGATCGTATCCCGCAGGCGTTCTAGAGAATCAGGCCTCTCCCTTAGTAGGAATCTAGGTGGTTACTTGTAGTTTGTTTAATAGTAAAAAGATGACTCACGGGTACTAAAACTGATGTAATTTATTTAAAGCCCTGGGTACCTAAAAACAAGAATTTCACTTATATCGTTCACTTATGTTGTCCTTTATAGTATTATTTTTAAAATTCACTATTTTTTATTTGAAATTCTCTAAAATGTGATTATTCTATTTAAAAAAAATAAAAAACCAAGAAAATCTACGTATGTATAATATTTGTAATAAGTTTTAACATGAATATACAAAACTAAAAAGAATTATTCATGGTCAGTGTTCAACTTCTGCTTTGTTTAGTAAAAGTTAAATTATCTTAAAATCCATTAGACTTTGGACCACGATAAATGTAATTAATATTATCACAAATGACTTCACCTAAAAGTTTATATGGCTCTTAATATAAAAATTGGACCTCACTGAAACTTGCACCAAATCGTGCGAAATAAACGACTTTATGCATTAACCTGGAAAATTAAAATTCCGTAAAAGTTGGAGTTGAACGCTTTTTGCATTGAAACCTCCAATTCTTTTTGAACATTACTAAAAATAGAACTAAATTTAAAACACAATTAACAGGACATTCTGAAAAGAGCAGCAAATACCATTATCTACCATTGTACGGAGGAGAATATTATCGCGTATATCCATTCCATTCCACTCCGTACTGAATGCGAAAGCCAAACGTACGGAAATTAATTTCTCGTACGTATATAGAGAGACGTATCATACGTATGTGTACATAATACATGCAATACTGACAACGATGAAACTCGATATCTAGCAATTACGGATGGCTCCCAACAAAGGATATTGTACCGACTATTCGCCCGGTTTGTACGGATACCCTGAACTGAATGGAAATTAATAGACGGATGTGTCAATGAACGAGGTGGCAGCGGCACAGGTGAAATCCGCGCGCTACAATCCCCAATCAATTCGAACGGAACTCCTCCAGTTATAACTAATTAAGTTATAACTTAATTTGCGAGCGGGCGGAGCTAATCCGCTGGAATTGGTCGCTGTAGGAACGTGCGTTGGGATAATGCGGTAAGGAGGGCCCCCAGTGGCATCGGCATTGCGGTGATTACGGGGAAACTCCGGATTGGCACGTCAGTCCGTTTTGACTTATGTACATTTATATACCTGCCGTTGGAACAGATTGATTTTCATATAACTGAGGTAGATAGTTAAATGTACGATGCACATGACACAATAGAATGACGAAGAATTATTTCTCTGTAGTAAACAGTTAAGAAAAAGCAGCGTAAGTAAATGTCCTCAAAAAATCTTAACTAGAATAAACTTAACATAATAATTTAACTTACATAACATAAATATCACTAAAAAATAAACACTAGTGAAACACTAGAGTGATATAATAGTAAATAACAATAAAACAAAAAAGTAAAGTAACAAAAGTAAGATAATAACAAACAATAATAATCATCAAATGACAGAAAACTACATACTAAACAATTCAGTACACCTGCTCAGCAAATACGGCAAATGTGAAAAATTAATGATGAAGATCCATGTCGTGAATTATTTTTCCATCCAAAATGCTATTTTCAAATTTTGTAAGAACGTATTCAGTAATAAACCGTAATTTATCCGTGTGGGTGCCGCCTCTATTAACACTTTCTTCCCATCTGCGCAACTGTCGTAGCGATTTTACTTTTTTGAATTTTTGGATGACACTTGCCAAAGTACGTGGCTTGGATTTACCACTTTTCCAGTAGTCGACAGCTCTAGTTTTGTAATCTAGGTCTATAACCCTACCCCCTTCTTCAGGAACACATGCAATATCTTCATAATTGTCTTCTTCGTCTTCTGCTGTTTCTTCCACAAATTGCGCTTCGTGTGGCTCTGCTAACTCTTCAAACTCTAATCCCGTTACATCTTGAAAGGAAAACATGGCGTCTTGTTGAGCAGATACATTTATATTTTTCAGGGCATCATGCAAGTCACTTTCTTGCGGTGTCAAAGGAATTGTTGCGATGTTAGTAACTTGAAACGGTGCAAGTAACATGTTCAACACATTTGCTATATTTCCGACCGCCATTGTGCCAAACTATAGGTACTGACCTACACTGTACGAAAAACGACTTTTAATGTTCTCATTTGGAATACTCGTCTTATATACCTATTTCCTAAATGCAGACGTGACCACTTAAACGTTCGTGTTAATTACTATGTATTAGGGGATTTATTTTTATCTATATAATAATATGATTAATCACCAGATCCCTTATCGCGTTAAATTTATAATGCAAATTACCAATTATATCTGAACTGACTGAATAATTAATTAAACTCACGTATGCGTAGATAAGTGCATATCAAATTCATCACAAATATACACGTACATATATTTATTTTGAGTTATTATTACTATAATTAATTTTCTAAATTTATTATACATCACCGTTTTCTATGTAAAAGCGATGTTTTTTTGATGAATAATGAATAAACTTATTATTAAAAAAATGCGGGGGTATGGGGTACCCCGTCCCCCGTTATTAGCTTTTTATGAAGATATCTACGTTGAGACCATGTATTATGCTGGTTAAGGATAAAAACTTATTTCTGTTATAGTTCATTTGATTTATATCAATAGACAAGTTTATTAATTTTGAAGCTTTATTATTATTTTTCTATTTTTACAATTATTAATTTTCTAAACTTGTTATACATCATCGTATTGTATGTAAAATCAGCCTTCTTTTGATGAATAAGAAAAAGAAAAAATATAAAAAAAATGGGGGTACGGGGTACCCCGTTCCCCGTTATTAACTTTTTGCGAATACGGACGACGCCACCCTTAGGGCCATGCAATATGCTGCAAATTATGTTAAGAAGAAAATTTAATATCTGTTATAATTTTCGAAATATTTGCAAGAATTGAAAAATCGTCCAAACTTTGGAGGGGGCTGTACCCCAAAATCGTGCGGTTCCGCCGATAAAAAAAAATAGGTGTCTCTTATTTTAAGATACTCTTTCGATCTGTTAAGTTTCATCGAAATCGGAGGGGGACACCCGCCGGTGTTCCCTTGTTAGTTCTGGATTTGTTTAAAAGTTATAAAAATTACTTTTTTTCCAAATTTACGTCTCAGTTTGCACGCTCATTAAGTAAAATTAGAAGTCCAAAACAAGACGTTCTCGAGAACTATGATCAGTGTATGTTCTTACAGAATTTGCGTTTAACAGAAACAAACCGCATTTCTTAAATCCATTTTTAATTATGTCCGTCTTTATAGCTTCAATGTATGCTCTTTGAAACGTTAGAATAAAATTATTTTTAGCTATAAATTTAGTCGTTTCTGTTTATTATCTAGAGTTTTTTTGCGGTGTCATATCAATTATCTAAAAACCGATACGCCATAGGTTGCAAAATATATATGTGTCGCGTTTGGCAACAGGCGATATAAAATAATGTCATTCCGAACCTAAAATTATATAAATCCATATTTGTTTGAAATTTATGGCCGACTAATCAAAGTAAAATTGGAAACTTTAGGTTATTTCTCGCAAGCTACGGAAAAAAAGATGTTAGCAATGTACTCCTAAAATGCTGCCGATGTCATTCAACCACTGTTGGAACTTCTGGCGTAGTTATTGTATGTAGTCAGGTATCCAGTTATACAATTATGGGAGGCAAAGCTCTTCCAAGCGCAGAAAATGTACGCAAAACTATGATGGCTTTCTTCTCCGGTTTACTTGCGATTTCATAGAAACTGGGATAATTTTTGGGAGCCAAGAGTTTGCTATTTTTCGGACAGGCGTTAAGTGCTGTTTCTAAGATTCCGTTGGGGTCATTTAAAATGCCTGCACAATTTACACTCATCAAATATTCATATAATTCCTGAAATCAACTTCGAATGGCTTCTTCTGTAATTGCTGCCCGAGACTTTAATATAATTTCACTATTTTGTATGGTTATGTTTAGATGTCTTCGCAAAGACAGCCTTAATCAGATTTGGAACAGATTTTGCCTTTCTGAGTCTTGTACTTTATCTGGATGCGTCGGAAATCCGAGTTTTGCTTTACATGGTATTCACTTTTCTAACACACATTCTTCAGTTGTACTCAAAACAGTGCTTGGATCAATTTACGATCTAAGGAAACTTTGCCTTTAATATTGTTGAAGATTATACACTTTGGTATTCCATAATTCCTACTTGCTAAAGGGATTGTTAAATTATTGCTTCTTAGATCTTCTAACGCATTACTCAGCGCTATGAAAACCGCTTATATTGCTTTGCTTTGTTTTCCATTTCGTTGTTGCCATAAAAAATATTAAAATAAAAAATTAAAGGAGAAGATTCGATTAGACATTGCTATTACAGTTATTGGTTCATTTATACGGCCATTTTATAGAATAAACGCTACGCATGCGGTCGTTCATTTACTGGACAGGACCGGATTTTAAAATTACCAAGTTGATAATTTTATTACGCATTTAAACATGTTTTATTTAAGAGTCAAATTACTGATATCTGCAACAAGGCATCATATCACAGTGAATGAACAAAATGTTAATTTATTGTGTGTAACATTCGCACCAATTTCATGTTTTACACATTAAGGTTGTAAGTTTTATATTTGTAACCGAACCACATAAAATATAAGAGAACACACGATCAATTAGCAACTATAAATATTTAAAGGCCAGTTTTTTTATTGACAGTGATTCTTATTTACGTTACTCCTTACTATTTTCTTCGTCAAGCAACTGTGTATGAAACAAGGGTAGATATAAATAACACATTATTTTGTACCAAATATGAATATGCGCTAAATGTTCGCCTAAGCAACGACGAAATATTGGTTGTAGATCACGGTGCACCCTTCACGGAGTGGAATAAATAAATCAATTCAGAATTATTCATTCACTGGTGCTTCTACCCTATATGTAATAGTATGGCATGACTGACAGTATTATGTTAATCTACGGTTATCCGAAGCGATAATAATCGCATCAACAATATGTAAAAGAGTGGTATGACAACCATGACCCGGCCTGAAACCTGATTGATAAGTAAGGATAAGTGATAAACAAGGAATTATTAAGTTCTAAATATTATATTATGGATATCAGTAAAATATTGAGGCCAAAATGTATTCTTTAGTTGTTGTTTGTTAAAGAACTATGTAAATACCTGCATTTATGCACATGTGAATGCTTAACGGTTATGTAAAGTGGAGATATTTTTAATTACATTCATGTCGCATGCCTTTTCAGTATCAGTAGATTTGCATGTTCTAATTTCAGATGTCCCTTTTCTAACAATAAATTGGATTTCAAATTGTGTTGTTACTTCGTTCGACAGCTCTTTAATTAAAACCGCTACCAATGCGACTCTATCGATCAAGTCCCGGCATCGACGAAATCCGACAAAGAACACCTACGTGCATGCACGTACCCGCAGCTAGATAATGATGATGTGCAGGTACTATTTGCGAAATGTTTCCCTGCCCTTTTACCACAGTTACCGGCACCTATGTGTACCACATGTACATAGCGCATTCGTAGTTACCAGTTCAACGATAGATAGCGCTTTTTTTCGACTCCATTGGAGCGTTAATCCGCAATCCGCGTATTAAAATCTAGTTTTAATGAGTCGAACGCGGTCGGGGGTTCGCTGCCGTGCACGATACTAGGTACCATTCGGCGTACGAATACGATGGATGAAATTTTGACGTATATAAACGTGAAGAGCCGATTCTTCCAATTGCACCCCCCTCCGATTTCAACGGCAAATGCTACCGATATGGGGATTGCAGGTAGAGCGATTCAATAGAAAAATTGGGACGTCGAGTCGGTGAAAAGACGGATTTATTACGAACGGGGAGATATGAAAAACTACGATGGCAGCAAAAATAAATAATAACGCGCCTCTTTTGTACGAGCTGAATATAGTCCTGCCGATACTGCACCGCTAACGTATACAAACGCCCTAGATCAATACATGTAACATACAAACGAAAGATAAATATGCAGCACTTTTTGATGTCACTCCTGTATGATCGGGATGGATATTAAATCGTGGTCGAAAACATCTAGCAGGAACTCTTCGCTATGGGCATTCAAAACATCCTTAATTATGTGCAAATACACTAACATTATAACGAATATCAAGCCGGAAGGTTAAACATCAAACAAACTTCATAATTATAAAATGCAAACACTCCACAAAAATACCTCTCCATACATTTTTTTTAATTTCGCTGTTTTTCTTTTCGTTTGAAGCCGAAAGACATCACAACTTTAGAAACCTAAGGGCAATTGAGAATAGAATGTGATGGAAAACGACCTCGTTGTGGTGACTATTAATAAGTGAGAGATAGATAGATGGGTTAATTAAAATTGCATCTCAGAATAGGCAGGTAGAGAGTTTGACACGTAAATGGCGTCCCCGAGCTAAACTTCATTTGTAAGATAAAATTGAAGTTATTTTCACAGTGTTTGGATGGTTTAAAAATCATAAAATACATAAATTTGAATTTCTACAGGTGGTTCCATATAAGCACAATTATTTTCAGCGGGAGGAAACCTCGCCCCCACGCGCAGCTTACGTCATCAGCTCGAGAAGGCGGGTGGAGCTCGCTGAATGAACAGCGTACAGTACATATTGCCATAAAAACTTAATTACGGATTTTGTACGAATTGTGTTTTTATAACGTTTCTGCATATTCCTTTGCCTGTGTCTCATTCCATTGAGGTGGCCGATAACTCAGCCATTCATCGTATGTATTGCGCGTTTTTTGCAAAAAACTCTCTCAGAATCCCCAAGCTAAAACGACAAAAGAGCGGCTTTCCTGATCTGTGCGTGGCCAAGTGACCAACCAAAACGTCGCGACGCAGCGCCATCTTAAACTCGATGGAGGGGAAAAGCGTACAGAAAAGCGTACGTAAAAGCAGAGGAGAAGAAATCCGCACGTAAAAGCGTTTGTAACTAATTCCGCAACTTGGGTTTTTTAACTTTAACGACTGTATTAACGAATGAATCAACAAAGCAAGCAGATAAATCAAAAGAACTATGAAAAATAGTAAATAACTAGAAAATCGGGCCGATTCACCCGGCCTACTAATCAGTCGTTTTATGTACGCTTACCGCCCCCACTAGGCAGAAAGTAGAAAGCCCGCGCTCCACCTGGAACGCACCACTTACGCCCCAACTCGGCAGACCAGCCAGACCGCAACACTCTCCGTTAACCCCCGTCTACACCTGTGACTGGTTTGGGATCGTCGGTACACCCTGTATATTCCTTTTGTTTTAATTCTTGCCTGTCACTTGTAAAAAGACTCGACGCTTCGCGTCTGGCAATCTTTTATTTGTGTGATTGGTTTTCCTTAATTTATTGTTTTTTTTAGGTTTTCTTTTTTTTTCAAACGCGCCTCTTTAAAAAAGACATGACGCTGCTTGCAAAATAACATCATCATTCATAGGTAGCGTATACCTGACAGGATATTTTGCGCTTTTCGCTCTGTACGCATAATTTATTTCTGTTTTTGAGAGGTCCGCTAATGCGGCTATAATTGTTTGGAGTGTGAACCTGAGTTATTTTTGAAACGCAATTTTTGCTACGCCCTGAAGTATTTTGAGAACTTTACTGTGATAACATAACCTCTAAGAGCATGTGGTCAAACGAGGTACCCCGTGGAGGTCTTTTACTTGTGATGTAGACAAATTTTGAGGATTAAACAGAACCTATAAGACTAGTTCCCGTCCCCGTTCATCTTACTCGAAGTCACAGGACCTTTACCTAGCGGGAGGTCTGGTATTACACTGGTCGTGCGAAAACGTAATTAACTGTCTGAAATAACTCAGATTCAGACTCTGAACGATTATAGCCGCATTAGCAGACCTTTTCCCAAGAAACGAAATAAATTATGCGCACAGAGCAGAATACGTAAAATACCGTATCAGGCATACGGCAAAATGGCAAAAGAAAACTTTTCGGGAACTGTGAGCGACCAAGTGACCAACCAAAACGCCACGACTCAAAGCCATCTCAAACTCGATAGAGGAAACATAGAGCAAAGCAAAGGAGAAGAAATCTGCACGTAACAACGCACCCGTTTAAGTGTTTTTTGTAAATGTATCAGAAGCACTAGTTGTCAAATAGTCTATTTAAAAATTAATTTCATAAAACATGTTTTAATGCACAAATTTAAGTTTGCATGAATTGTTTTAAAGTTTATAGTAGTTTTTTTTTAATAAAAGAAGAGGAATTTAATAATATAATTATGTAGTAATTGGTAGAGTTTGAGTAGTTAAGTTCCCTCATAACCTCAATGCCTACCAATGAAACCACTAAATAGTTTCTGCAATTATTATAGTTTGATGAAGATGAACGCGTTCAATTGGGTGCTTTTATGAGCCTACTGAAGACGCTAGTTATAAAAAGTAGCTTAAAATCACCTGTTACAATAATTCCAATATACTCCTAAGCATGTTATTGTTCATTTAAACATCAGATAATTTTTCATATTTTAGCATGTGTACAAAGCTGCGCTATATACAACGCCAAGTTAATAAGCAACCCAAAGTTCACAGAACGGTGAAAAGAACAAATAAAGGGCAAGTTAATGGGGTTGCGCCTTAACTACACTATAAGTAGATTCATAAGCCGAACAACCCCTCGGAATACAAACATATTAATAATCAAACACGCCAACTACCAGTAACGAAAATGTGGAACATGACATTTCCCCTCATCAATATTTGATTACTAACGTCGAAGTGTTGTTATTTACCTTATTCGCCTTGGTTTATAAACTGATAGTCGAAGCATGTGAGCATCGACACAGTGTAGCTGTGCATGCGTACACGCTATATGAGTGTGAAAGTATTGAAATGTAAATAGACACATCAGGACTGGCTTTATACACAAGTTGAACTGTCCGATGGACAGAGCCAAAGACATAAAATACGGATTAAACATTAATGAAGGGGGTTCTTTTAAAGAAAGTACCAAATGGTCAAATATTGATTAAAATAAAGAAATTATATGTACTTATAGTACCCTGATAGAACTGTCATTAAAACAAAGCGCGAATAGATTAACAAAAGGGATTTACTAAGTATTTTCGGTAGATAAAGTTCTTATCATAATACATTCAACTCACTTGATAATCCTTATTGTATAAGTGAATGATAAACATATTCTTTGATCTTTATCTTTACTTTCTCCAACAAAAAAATACCTAGCCGATTAAAATCATACGAGTATTTACCTATTCATAACAACTAAACTAAAAGTTTATTTTCATTAATCACCTTGGTTGAATAAATAAGCTACACATCAAGATAAATGTACTTTACGCTTAGCAACATGCCAAGCGCGGATGCGAGAATCCTCCAAAACTAGTTACACTAAAATTATTGGTATTGATAGACCGAAACGAATCGAATACAATTATCCTGAGGCAATTGCATTGTAGCGTAAATCATAAAATTATCTTTAGAAACATTTAATGCAAAGAACGACTTTTTGCTCCATAAACACTTCATTGATTTGCTTCCGTTACGAGAGAATGTATTAAAGAAGTCACTACATGCACTTAGATAATCAAATACACACGCACAGAAATTCATAGATTTAATTCATATGGCAATACACTCATATGTATGTCGAAAAATATGTAGATATTTGTGAACATTTAGTGTAAGCTGGTAATGCAGTCGCAGATTTGGCTCGGACAATTTATGGGTAATCAGTTTCTCCAGATAGCTCGTGTAAAGCGAGTACAAACGACTGCATATGTAATGATTCCAGAAACGGTTTGCCATGACGTAATACAAGAACATAAAAACAAAATGCCTAAACACAATTAACCGAATTTTACCGTTTTACGCTGCGGTCGTCTCGTGAGTTCAGAGTT
Organism: Cetonia aurata; assembly: GCA_949128085.1. Lineage (NCBI taxonomy): Eukaryota > Metazoa > Arthropoda > Insecta > Coleoptera > Scarabaeidae > Cetonia > Cetonia aurata. The sequence goes on along the minus strand of OX421882.1, from coordinate 9,508,307 downwards.
CGGCTTGTGTCCCCCAGGGGGCGCACAGCTAAAATCTAGATTCCCTAATACGGGATCGCCGATGACTATTGATCGCTGTGGGTTCAGACTCGTAGTGACACTGATAACGCCTGACAGGCAAAAACTCCAGTCCGTCTCTAGTATTATTCTCCTTTTGTTGGTATGGTGATTCCAACAATAGACCATGAGCTCCAGAGTGGCAATTTTTAAGCAACTATGGTTCTAAATTTTAAAACTCACAAATATTGAGTTCCAAAGTGTTTCTTCATTTCTCTCGTATCTCACCATTGACCACACTTTTAAATTTTTACTTTTAAAAACGACAGGTATACACTCTCCTGATCTTGATCAGATTTTTGTTTTGCTAGTTTATTTCTTTCTTTATTATTAAATCCTCATCAATTTTAATATAAGGTGTTAATAAAATGCTTGTTATTTATTGCGTTTTTTGGACTTTTAATTTGCCATATTCCTTTGAATAATCTTTTGTAATAAGTTCTCCTGATGTTTAGTATTTTTCTTAGATTAAAATTAAATTTATGGTTGTTATCTATTGTATGCTTTATTAAAGCTGTTTCATTATGGTTATTGTATTTATACTATATAGTTATGTGAATAAATCTATTTCCTGATGTAGGTATTATTTAAGTTGAGCAATATAGACTCCTTCACAGTCTTGATTCTGTAAATAGTGTTTTTATTATTTTGTTTGTTATTACATTATAGGTGATTATCTTAATTTTGTAAATAATGATTTCTTAGATGATCTACTGCTTGATCGAAGGAATAATGGGTGGTTCTTGCACGATGGCGTGCCATCTCATACCGCGACCGTTGTAACAGATTGGTTAAATCAAAACTTTCGTAGAAGATGAATTGGACGCAATGGATCAGTTACATGGCCACCGCGATAGTGTGATTTGAATCCATCCGATTTTTCTCTGTGGGGTTTCATGAAACAACTAGTGTATAACGAACTGGTAGATAATGTTGCTGATTTAGTAGCACGAGTAACTAATGGAGTCAGAACAGGAAGCTACAACTGCGCGTGCAAGGTAATCTACTTGGTCGTGCGTTGACACCAATGATGAATATGTCGAACATTTGTTATGAGTGTAAAAAGCAAGCACTTTTAAGGAGTATCCCGGGAGGCGTTACACATGTAGAAAAGCTGCAAAGCTAGAAACGTTACTTTATATCCCGTGCTTTGAAGGGCACATATACTGGTAATTATCGTTGCACGTTCTTAGTGCTTACTAGCTTCGAGGTTTAAGGTCATCGATATTTTTATAATAAACAAACAACATGTATCATATACGTGATATAATTTCTCTGCCTGTGCTTATGTATCGTAAACAGAAACGGACCTACTTCAAAACATTACCGCAGCGCTCAAAAGTTGGGACTTTTAAAAATAAGATCATTTTTACACTTTTTCGTTCGTAATTATAACTCAATTGCTTTGGTCTTTATAATTTCAATATTTTTGTTTCCATGTGCATTTTAAAATCACCCTCTATTTAACATCGTGTTTCTATGTTTGAAGTGTATAAATGAACGAAATCTTAACAAGTTCACATTGCTATCAATTCTTTGCAATATTCGTGGTGCTGTAATTTTCAAAATAAGGAATGAATACAATAGATATGTGGTGAACTCTTTAAACTCAAAAGCGATCGACGTGAAACTTCATGTGCCCTTTTCTCAGAAACCACATGATTCATTAAATCTTTTAATAATTTTGTTCTTTCCTTAAATCGCTTTCCATTTTCTGATCTTTTTTTTTAAAAATGAAAGTTTTATTTAAAAAGATCCTAAAAATTATTTCCATATTAACGCAAAAGTACAGTAAATAAAATAAACACATAAAAACATGGTATTACTTTCCATGGATATTGTCATTTAAATACTTACGACTGTATTAAGAAGAAGAAGGGATATTGATTTCTTTGAATCTTAATCAGCAGTGAAATAGTGCTCTTTCTCTGATTCGCCCTACTACATTACTTAATAGAGTTGGCAAATGGCGCTCAAGTTTAATTAATTGGTATAGTATATAACTGTTTTGTATTGATTTATTTTAGCAGCTAAATCTAATAATATATTCGCAATAGGAAATTATAATGAGCAAATTAAACATAGTTCCATTTCCACAATTAAATGTGGATGATTTTATCATCGAAAACCGACAATGGACAACATTGATTAGCACAACGTATTTAATGTACATAGTACATACCTTAATTAATTCAACATCGGCGATAATTTTATACCGAAACAAACATGATTTATAATATTAAACGGCAGTAATATTGCAACCCTAACTACATTAAAAAAACCGCTAATTATTCACAGCCTATCTAAACATTCGCGTTCAGCGTTTAGCCAATCATCTAACTATATCCAATATTCATCGCATAGTTTGTTGCGCAAAACAGTTTGACGTTGTTGACATTACAACCGTTGCTTCCTGCCCTTACTACTGTTGTTGCTACTAGAACGGTTAATTCATGTTGTTGTTATGCTGTTGTTACTGTTCCCATCGGTCGACTCTCCCCTTGAAATTGATCATCGAGTTTCAGAAGCGGCGGCACCCGGTACAGGATCGCGACTAGGGCAATCAATTTGACCTCACGGACAATCGTTACGTTTAATCAAACGCAACGTTTCATTAGGGGCCCTTAATTTTTCGCCCACCTTCTCCGGATCGAAGCGGTGTTTCGCTACGCGGCTAATTCACCATTTTACCCCCATTAATGTATCATTACTTCGTCGATAGGCAACGCACTTTATTGTATGTATTTAATATAAAGTTATGGGCATTCTAGGGCGCACATTAATGCTTAATTCTACATTTTCCTCGCATGTTGATTATCAACAATACTAAACAGATTACATTCATACGCTTTTCGTGAATAAAAGAAGTTTTTCTAATATGCTAGAAATTAATGAGGTTTTAATTTGATTTTGGTCGGTACTTGGAGGCAATGCAAGAATAAAAACGAATTTTAATAGATTACCATGTATTAATAAGCCATTATTATTATTTTATTTTTTGTGCTAATTATTTTGGAGGTCACAATTTTGTACACAAACTTGTCAGGTCCTTTTCTGGTTCATTTTTTCTTTTCAAATTAGTACAGGCTTACTTATCTCTAAATCATAATGCATCTAGAACAAAACGAAATTACTTATTTGTTAATTCTTTGCGTAATTTCGGATACGCATTCGATCAAAAAATGTTATTGGCCAATTTTTAGATTTTGCCTCAACGGCGTTCTTGTCAATTTGTGGATACTACATCAACATAGTGACAATATTAGCTTAGTAGAATTTTACAGAAGAATTATAGAATCATTACTTTCTGCAACCTGATATAAAAAGGCCTCGTGTTGTGCGCCCGAAACGCCGAACAAAGTACCGTCCGAAGTTAGACTTGATAATGTAGCTATCACACTGACAAAGTCAATGCTAGGTTTTTCCACTATCACCATTGTTTGGTGATAGTGGAAAAACCTAGCATTGACTTTGTCAGTGTGATAGTTATTGTTACACCAAAGGTTCCAAAACCCAATTACTGGATTGATAATGTAGCACACTTACAATTAGTAAATAAAATTTAAACACAACGCCGTATTGGTGTTTGTATGGCAAGTGTACTTAGTTGCGATGCATAAAATGTAATGTACGTTTACATACAGATACATATTTTATAAAGTACCACACAATTTAGAAATCTTAATAGAAATGTTTACTTTTAAAATTTATATTTGTGTGTATATTTTCATTCATTTTATTGGTATATGCCCATGGTAGAATACAGGAGTAAAGTCGTATTTAGGGTATACCATTTTTATTTTTAGTTTAATGCCCTACAGAATCTACAGTTCCAAAGAAAGGACAATATATAAAATCAAATACAGTGTGATTACACAATATTGAGAAAAAAAAATGTATTACTACTTAAATTTAACTTATATCTAGTACTTAGGTATAATAAGAGTACTATTAGACCGACGCATGAAATTTTTGGTACATTTCGCACATAAATTGCTTTAAGCTGTTTAAATTTTCAAAATCAATGTCACTGACTAAATAGAGTAGTAGGGATACCAAATCAAGCAATCATACTTATACAATATGATTTTAAATCATCTTTTTTTTTCACTTTCATGGGCGACTTTACCCTGTAAGGCAACTCGACCAGAAGATTTGATGTTTTAGCCTTCTCGACCTGGTTGTATCTGAACGAAGAGGTTTACTTAGCCTGGGTTCGTCTAACCGAGCGACCCCTGGACAACTCCGACCCTCCCTGTCCGCTGCCTGGCAATCGGCCAGGAGGTGCACAGGAGTTTGTTCTGCTCTCCCACAGTTTCTGTACAAGGGGGAGTCCACTCGCCCCATACGGTGCAAGTATAGCTTGAACTTTCTTTCAGAGATGGTCGAATCGTGGTCGATTCTATCAAATGCTTTAGCAAAATCTGTGTAGATTACATCCGCTTGGGTGTAGTGTCTAAAGCATGCGAAAGATACTGATGGAACACAGCTAAGTTAGTAATTGTTGATCTACCTTCCATGAAACCATGTTGTTGGGAAGAAACACTAGATTTAACACGCGGATAAATGTTAAAGTCTATGCGACCTATTGACTATGGTGTGCCTCAGGATTCCATTTCGGGACCAATTTTATACATTAACGACATGAGTGTTGCACTATCGCAGGCTGAAGCCTAGTCTTGGGAATAAAGCTCACTTTAAATTCGGGAAAAAAGAATTTTAAGTTCCTACATAGACATTAGCTCAAACATGCCGACCAAATAGGAATAATATCAGATAAAATACACTACCCAATTGCTTATAATTACAAAAAATTTAGCGGAAACTCAAGTCACTAAAGAAGTTTGGTTGTAAGCTTATAATGGTCTTTTCTATAGTGTTACGTGTTATGGAATTCTGTTCTGGAGAGGGGGGGGGGGGATCTGTGTATATGAACAGAGACTTGATTTTGCAGAGGGGCGTAGTTAAGATTTGTAATAATGCTTACCCTTGGGAGACGTGGAAGTCACTGTTTAAGAGTTTCAGCATTTTGACGTGCGTGAATCAACACATTTATGAGGGCATTATGTACGCTTACTCGAACAGGCAAGAATTTAGTCGACCGAGCTGAAGACCTGTGACCGCGCCACACTTTCGTTTGACCAAGAATCTGAAATCATTCAGATTCAGTTCCATTAAATTTTACAACAAAATACCAAATGAGTAGAAAACATCAGCGCATAGTAATTTTGAACGGACGGTAAAAAAATTTTTTGAAGGGGAGGGTTGGTTGACTGCACCCTTTGAGTTTATATATTTTGATGAATTTACATCGCATCATGTGTTTATTATACTTTACCTTAGTGTGTGTTTCGTAATTCGCTTTGTTTATACAAACGACGAGTGTAAACAGCCCAAAGCTGTCACGGACAATAAAATACCAAAAAATCAAAGTACAACCCCAAAAAGACATTAACAAAAATCCAAAAGAAAAGGTGAAAAAATCCCTTACCACAAAATTAGATAACAAATCTAAATACGTATTTCGGCAACTAAGTTGCCATCTTCAGTAGAAAACAAGTGAAGAGCAGTGTTAAACTTAGTGTTTTCGGCTAAGGTAAACCTTGGGAGATATGCTCTTCACCAAATCACTAGTGGAATAACACTCTTAAACTTAGTGTTTTCGGCTAAGGTAAACCTTGAAAGATATGCTCTTCACCAAATCACTAGTGGAAAAACACTCCACTAGTGATTTGGTGAACAAATAATTATTAATTTTCTCCAAAAATTTAATTTTGGGCAGGGTATCAGCGCGCGCGCACGGCAGACGGAGCGGTACGTTAAGTGATGATATAAATAATTTATTTGCTAGCTACTACACTATTTCCTCAACGCTAGTAGCGTAAACCCTCTGAGCACATCACCGTCAATTTCCGATTGATTGTGAGGTAAATACAACCGGCGATATAATTCGAAAACATCAAATATTTATATTAAATTACGGTCAACTTCCCTTCGTACGTATGTACATGGAAATCGTTTAATATTTAATTTTGTTTGCAGACGCGTCTAGTTTCCTCCTCGGGGCATATTGAATTATGTTGACACAATTTTCTTACGACAACAACAACATCGTTTAATATTAAAACCGGCGTGTTCGGTTCCTTCTTCCTTCGCTCGCTGGCTCCGTTCATACGCGTCCCAACTAATCCAAAGTAACCGGGACGTTGTGCCGTCGTCGTTGGACGCGCTTTCACTGACGACGGACGTCAAAAGGATTTCGTGAAATTGGCCGGGCACTTACGCAAATAGAAAACATTATATGGGCCACGTTATACGACACATATATAACATAGATGAATGAAATGTAGTGAATGCATGCGTGTGTGTGTTGCCAGAGTGGTTACGAAATAAATAATGAGGTGAAATGTACTTCTGTGTACAATCGCGTGACATATGCTCGCTGGTATGAATATTAAGAGCGTGCGTCGAATTCCAGACGTTTCGTGGGTGGTAATCCGATTTTAGTTCGAGGATCTCAGCGCGTGTTGGCTTCGGAAATCAATTGCCGAGACGCTATCCCTAATATATAGTTATGAATAGCGGGATGAATGTTGTCAGGCATAATCAAGTTACAAGTCACGTAATGTGTAGGAAACTAGAAGTACGTATCTACTAACTAAGGATATTTAGTAATAATAAGCTACTTCTACCACTGTTTCTCCTTTAAGACGGATTCATTAATACCCTTTCGTGTTTGAATCCTTATAATATATTGCAGTATAGTATATGAATTTATTGAACCTAAAGTATCCACACTCGGAAATCTACATATGAAGTTATTATTACAATATTGTATTTGAAAAAGTGTTGTTACTACAATTGTAATACATGTACATTTTTAAGAATAAAGAAAAAAAAATAACTTTGTTATGTAACTCTGTCTCAAACTGTGAAAAAACAATCTTTAAAAAGAGTTGAAGAGTGGCAAATGGAACCAAGATAGACGTTTTTAGGTTATAAACGGTGGCTTAAACATTTATAATTTCTATGTCAGAAACAAAGCTTATTCAACTTTTTTCAAGTAATTTGACAACTGAAGGATTGGCAACACATGAAATTTGCTTGTCATTTGCTTAGAGCACAAATAGGCGTTGAATAAATTGCGTAACCCCAAAGAGTTTAACTATAAAATAACTTTCATTTTGAGCAAGGAAATTATATATTTCCGACCTACTGTTTATAAGCTAAAAATGTCTATCTTGGTTCCGTCCACCATCTTTCAAGTTTTATAAAAGTTGTTTTTCCGCACCCTGTATACTGGGATTCCTTTATCCGAAACTTTAAATAGTTTACACACAAACTGGCAGTGAGTTGACTGGCATTAGATTCCCAGGATTTACTTCTTTCAATGACGAATCTTTAATTACTCAGTTAATCCGTAAAATTCCATCTTCAAATCACCAACCGGAAGTCTTAGTGAAAACTACCTTTTATCTATTCCCAGTTCCACAATTGCTACTACGAAAAAGTTTCGAATACAGCCCTGTTCCCGCCAACATTTTTATGGAGGCATTTGAGCAACAAAAACTTTTTATTTATTTTTATTAGAAACCGGAATGCTGGTTTGGATACGTTGATGACTCCTTAGGTGCTTACCCAAACTCTCTTGCTTACCCAAACACGACTTTAAAACTTAACTGTCTTCAAACTTTCAAAATATAAGCTTGTGCATTTATCTAAACATTTTATTAGATTATTAATAATGAATTAATTTGTAATTGTTGCCCTGACCAACATATGCATGTACATCTTCACTCCCATCTACAATATAATACCGGCTAATTATAACAACGGGAGGTCGCCAGATGTTAACCCCAGTTTTGATCAGGGCTCTGTCAGTTAGTAGTGGGAAGCCCTTGGAGTATTTTTGTAAAATGTCAGCCATAAATGGTCAGGCGTTTATATTTTACAAAAGTACTCCAAAGGGTCGTTACTACCAACTAGCAAAGCAGGGATCAAAACTGAGCTTAACATCTGGCGATCTCCCCTTGTAAGATTACTACCGCATATTGTATTAGTAAGATTTTATTTAAATTGTAAGATTAATTGATGGATTATTTTATTGAAACCAGGAAATAATCCATAGTTGCGACGATTAATCCGATTTAACACTGGAGATTTTCTACGGCTGGCCGTTGACCCAGTTCGCCACAAAAACTTTTTCATATCGCGGCGTTTCGAAGATAAAGCCGTACAGGCTACTGGTTTACATTCTTCTACATATTTTATTACCCCACATATTTCTTTCAGATCATAACCGTCGCAGCAACAAAGCATAAATCAGTTTAATAACGTTGTTTCAATTTTTCATCGTTTCAAAGGTAAACAAGCAGCTTGCAAGAAAACCGTTGCCTTTGTCGATATCCTTAATCTCTACAACAAAATCAATACATTTAGGTTTGTGGGCTGAACTGCTGCCTAACTGTAACAAAATTGATTTTCTTTTGTTGGATTAATTCTTAGAGAATCGTCTTAAATTATAAAAATATTAAGGCCGGGGTAAAAAATGTTGACAGTCTACTTCCAAATAGCGCCATGTACACCAAGTTGGTATTTGTTATAATACGTGTTTTAAATTGTTGAAACAATTTGTTCAACATGTTTATAGACCTATTGTTATTCATGAAAGTATATGCAGTAATTCGCATATCTTGTGATCATGAACATTTCCAGCCTGTAGAGAGAAAAATCCATATAATAAAATTTACACTTTACTGTTTGACAGAAATTGCAGTAAAATTTCTATACCATTGTACGAAATTTTATAACAACATCGCTGCAGTTTCCTATACCACCATTTCAAGAAGAACAATAAAATTGTTTGAAAATATTGTAGGACAACCTTCTACGAAATATGGTGAAAAGATTTACAATATTTTATAACTAGAGAATATAATAAATTACATATGATGAAGTGGAAATCCTGTAATAGATCTTGGTTGGCGATTACTTGGTAATAATTCCACTGGGGTAAACATAATATTTAGTGACAACGTATGCTTACTTATGTCAACATAAATTGCATAACAAATTTGCGTATTTTACTGCAAAAAATTAAATTTTGCAGAAAATTTTAATAATGGTTGTGCTCATCGCTATGTTCGACAAATTGTTGCATCAAATTTTGAAATTTACAACATTTTCTTTTAGTGTGTGGTTCCACGAGGTTGTAAACTGACGCCTTTATAATTCATAAATAAACGTTTGATGGTTTTACAAAAGAAAACTATTCATTTTCAAATTTTCAGTTAAAGTAAAAATCGCACGACATGCAGAAGAGAAATGATATTGTACTAGAATGTTACATTGTATACATAACGTTCTAGTACCATTTCAGTAGAAACGAAGTTTCTGTTTCCGTGGAGTATCGCAATGAATATACATATCCATGACTTGTAATTCTACTATTTCGTTTTCGTAACTGCAATAGGAGTAATTTCGTATTCAGAGGGATATGCATACGTTTAGTGTTAAAAAATGGTACAAAAAATAAATGTAGATGGATCTGTGAGCGGTTAAATTAATATGCAATATGCACAAAGCGCTCAAATGTTTTGAGATCATGTGAAGTATTAAAGAGGCGACAGAAGAAGTTGCATTAATAATTCAATAAGAAAAGTGACATGTTTGTAAACGTGGTTAACGTATAAAGGAACAATTTTATTCTTAAGTGTATTATAGACAGCCCAAACTCTTATGTCGCCTCAAACGGGCCTGGCACAACACTACACCTTCACAGTTCTATGTACTGACATCTATTAACGTTTATACCAATCTCAGTGAAAAGTGAGCTGTAATTTTATTTCCAACGGGTAAAAAACCAAGTACAGGAAAACATACGTAATAAGTAAAAAAAAAAAGTAGGGAAGGCAACAAATCAAACAAAATATACATGTCAAAATTAAATAATAATAACTGTAAAGGCAAAGGAAACTAGAGACCAAATATATATATTTTTTAATAATATCCATAGCTTAAGTAAAGCTTGAGTCTAACTCAAACTAAAGTAAATATTTTTTCTTTGTTCTACATAATAATACCTCCTCCCTAAGCATGCTATGGTCTTCTTATTATATTTTTGCCTCTCAGTCTTTTTCTAGCGTGAAATACAAAGTGTAGTGTTAGCATCAAACATTCTCACAATATTACTTAACTATTCTAGAAGTATCTGCTCTCTTCTAATAATATTTTTTTAGTAGATAATTTGTTACTAATTTAGGAAGGACAGTATGACTAGTTCAAACTTTTACTAGCTTTTTCCTGTTCCCACCTTATTTTTCATTTTGCCCGATATTTTGGTTGGGGAATTTAATATATTCTTAAGAAATTTTCTACTTTTCGTTCTATGGAGCTAATTGTAAGTTCATAATGTACTCTACTATTTATGTTCCATTCTTAACTAATTCTTCCAATTTCCTGTAAATATCTTGCATCGTATTAGCGTATATTATAGGCAATTTCGAATTCAACATCGTAAAAATTTCATGTAGGATTTTTAATGACGTAGCTTCTGTAATTTCGAGCTCAGCAACAGTCATCGAATCTTTTATTATGCGTCTGTGAAAACCAGCTCCTCAATTTTATTGGCATTTTTGTTGATACTTGCTTTAGCACTTTGAATTACCTTAAATTAATTCACTCCCCCACAGAAATCGTTTTTATCGAAACTTCACCATAAAATATGACAACGCATCCATTCCATAGTCCCTAATCATCTTCCCTCATGATGTTTTGGGTACGCATTTCTCCTGTGCGCTTCTGTATTCTTTCATTCATTGCTTTATTGATTAGATCTTTATAAAAACAATCAAAACTTTTTCATATGAACGAAACTTAATCATCTTGTATCAAAATATCATAAGTGTGGTTGTGCAAAAGGTTCCCAACGTCACATTTTTTATAGCTTCCAAAATGTCAAATAACTACTTCAAATAATTAAATTCTATAAGGAACAGTTGTCAACATCATTTTACGATGAGTTTTTCCTTTCATAAAGATCGGCTTATTCAACCCAAAAAATTTTGCCGTCATAATAAAAGAATATTCGCGGGGATTTTAAATCTTGTTTACTCTTTACATTTAAATGAATATTTCTGTGCTCCGAGGTATTCAATTTCATTTTACTCTGGCTTACCTTTATCTCTATTATACGAGAACGCAAATGACTCGAGGTAATCCTGTCGTAGTTTTTAGAAAAAACACATCTGCGTATTCGTGCCACATATATTAATTAGATAAGAGATCCTGTTTATAAAAGATACAACAATCATTACTTTAGACTACAAACAAAATGTTCTTGATTATTGGAAAATGGAAAAAAAGAAGTTGTTTATCTCCATTCGTCCTACGGAGCGAATAGAGGAAAATCCAAACGGGTTTGCAGCGTTAGAACAAAAAAGAACTCGCGGGAGAGAATGAATTCGACAGCTATGACATTCACAATATAGTTCTACTTAAGTGGGCAATAGAAGCATCTACACCAGGGTTGTCCAACTGGCGGCCCGCGGGCGATGCTATTAGTTGTGGCCCGCGTAATTATTTTTATACCTCACGTTATTTTGTTATTACTTTAACAAAATTATTATATGGCCCGCAACCACATCAAAGGTTTTAGTTTTGGCCCTTGAGGCCTTGCAAGTTGGACACCCCTGATCTACACCAAGGAAACGTACATTATAGTAGTTATTTACATTAGAGTGCGGCAGATGTTATTTACAGCGCGACAACTCAGTGAAAGAGTTGCAGCACTGTAAATTACCTAATTCACAACATTTGCATTAGGTATTTTAGCTGAGAAAAATATTTAGAAAATGTTATTTACAAAAGTATGATGATGTAACAGTCGGTAGATGTGGATTGGTATAGCTGAATTTTGAATTTTTGTCTATGTAACAGCAATTCTTTTATGATGATTTTTCGATAATAACAGTATTAAAATTTTCACATCGGAAGTAACGGCGCAATGAGAAAAAATACACTGCGCATTACGGCACTAGGGTGCTGAAATAAACCAACTAGCGTTGGCTGACAGGTAATGTTTACAGTTGACGAGGACAAAAAATTATATAACATTAGGTGGATACAATTTTGTAGCTAACGTAATGTTATAGAACAGGTATACATATAATTTAGCAGTAGATATTGTTTTTATTAGGTGATTTGATACTATTACAGCAGTAGTTTAACTTGGCTTGAACGGATTTTCTTGCCAATTTAATGAAGTATTGAAACCTCATCTCGAAAGACTCTACCGTGGAGACTTCTATTTCGGCTAATTGTTTAGATATTTTTCCTTGTGTGTTTTTTTTTATATGGAAACCTAATTTATGCTTATCAAAACGTTCTATAATTACTTTCATATTGGATTTCAGCGTAGCCAGCAGTATATTATATCCTTCACTAGTGCTACGGAACTTATATATGTATAATAGCTGCATGCAAGAAAAAATGCTGGAAGCAAAGTCGATCTAGATCAATGAATTGCATTAAGAGTTAATTGAGGCTTCGCTTAAAATCATCATATCATATATATAGGGTGCGGGTTCAAATCTTGGTCTGGTCAATTGTGGCAACCTGTTTCTCCGAAAATGTAATTATTAGTAAGGAGATTTACCTGAACTGGGATAGGTTACAAACATTCTAAATGTCTACATATACCATAAGGTGTTTTGTGCTCTACAAGAAGACTAATTAATTAAAATTATTTCGAAAAATAGTGAGATCTATTCCCAATCGCATTTAAAATAGCTGTTTCGAATTTATCAATAATGTTCGTATATCGTGAGAGCACAGACTTCTTCTGCGTCTGATAAGTATTGCTATATACAATAATTATAATTACAACAAAAAACTGCAAAGCGGGTGCTGTTTTATGCAAACCCATTTAAAATTGCCTTAAATATTTTTACAAAGCAATAGTAAAATGTACAAAAATAGTAGATATCTGGGAATTATAAAACTCTACGTTAACACCGATTATAACCAAAATTAGTACGCATAATCCTTCGACAGATACATCTGTTGCGTGCCTATTGTTTTATAAAATCGCTCTAAGACGATGTAATAATGATAATCCCAGCTATCCCGACAAAGTTAAGGGATTAAGATAAGAATAACTAGGTATATAAAACGAGACTGTAAGCGTAATAAAGTATCATTGCAAGATGTCGAAGCTCGTAGTACTCTGTGCTCTCCTCGCATGCGCTTTCGGTAAGAAATTATGAATTTAAAATATTTGTGGTAGTAAAAATAATTTAATTTTTAAATATGAACTGCAGCTGCTGATCCTAGCATCGATCCAAATGGCAGCTGGAGGGTTGTAGGTGGTAGCAATGTAGGCAGTGCGGGCGCATTCCCCAACATCGTATCTTTGAGGACGGCAGGAGGCGCCCACTTCTGTGGTGGTTCCGTCTTGAACAGCGTTAACACACTCACCGCCGCTCACTGCATCATCGGGTAAGTCGATTAAAACTAACCTTCTTGGTAAGCGAATCACTTTTGATTACCTTCTATTATTTTCATTACAGTCGTACGTTGGCCAACACACGTGTCGCTGGTGGTACTCATCTGTTGAATACCCACCCTCAAAATGTAGCATCCCAAAGGCTCATCATTCACGGCAGTTACAACCAAAACACCCTTGCCAATGACATCGGCGTAATCAGAACGGCCAGTCTATCGCTAGGAGGTAACCTTGTAGCAATGCCCCTTAATACCGGAGGTACTGGAGCAGTCGCCGCCATCTTGATCGGCTGGGGCAGAACCTCGACCAACGGACCCATCCCCAACAACTTGCAACAGCTCAACACCCAAACGCTCACCCACGCCAATTGCCAATCCAGCTGGGGTAACTCCGTTACTACTCTGCAGATCTGTGCCCTTGCCGGTACCGGAGCTGGAGCTTGCAACGGTGACTCTGGCGGTCCCCTACTCCAAAGCAGCAACAGAGCTCAACTTGGTGTCGTATCATTCGGACGTGCTGGTGGATGCGCCATTGGATGGCCCGACGTATATGCCAGAGTTTCTTCATACATCAATTGGATAACCAGCGCTGTCAACTCATAAATAATATTAAAGCAATTTTGTATATATCACATATTAATTAAATAAATAAGCAGTATGTAACCACTAATATATGTTTATTCCTTAATAGTATTCAACAATATCCAAGTTATTACTATGACAAAGTGTGTACCCCAAACCAAATGCTCATCTTCCTTTAAACTTCTTTAAAAGTTTAGCACCATTACATACCAAGTAGAGCACCTTATTGAAAAGAACAATAACAATAACAATAATTGACAAGCAAAGACCAAGAAACCCAAAAACCTTAATACGATCACACAATAAATTTAGAAAAGAATTAGGGTGAATGAACACCAGATATAGCCAGTATACAAAATGTAACCACTTTTTATATTAACTACTACTACTAAGGGTTATGTTCTCCACGGGTATCTACACATTCTTATGGTACATCCGCTTAAAATCTAAGAGCGTACCTGAAAGAAAGACTGCATTAGTAGAATTATTTAGAGACCAAAGTTAAGTTTTTAATGGCATTTGCATTTAGCAGTTTAAGCGAAAATTCCAGAAGGCAATACGTTGTAGCAGACCTCTGAAGTGCGTATGTGCACCTATGTCAGTTTATTGTGCGTTTTGAAAATAGCACGAAGTGTTAACACTTGGGGAGGCATCTTAGGAACACCGTTTTTGGTCCATTCTTCTTTGACAATACTTTAAATTGTGAAATTTATACAAAGTTCCTACAGAACAATTTACCAATGCTGCTAAAAGGACTCCCAGTTAACTTCATGAACAGATTATGGTACCAAGACAGTGGTGTACCCGTACAGTACTGCTGATGGCCAACATCGGTGGGTCATCTGCAAGTAAACGGCGGTTCTTGATGTCAGTATCTGAATCCATCCTCCCGCAAGGAAAGGAGATTTGGGCAGAATCTCCTACAGAACAGTATAGGAGGGTTATAGCAGGAGTGGTTCCAATAGACTTCCTGGCTAAAGACAGGCGACAAATCTATCTGCACAAGCTGCAAAGCGGAGCAATCACTAAAGGTGATACGAGAAGATGCACCATGCGACTCTGATAGGAGCGACAGGAATCGAACACTAAAGGCAGGTGGACAGCAGAAGCGTTTCAGAATATCTCAGTATGGACGGGCGAAGATCACGGAGAAATTTTGTTTTTAACCTTCAAGTTTACCCCCTATGGCAACTCGGCCAGAAGATCTATTGTGCCCCCATGATGTTTTAGCCCTCTCGACCTGGTTGTACCCGAACAAATTGGTCGAGAGTAAGTTTACTTAAACTGGGTTCGTTTAACCGAGCGACGCCTAAATGACTCCGACCCTTCCTGTCCGCTACCGGGCAGTTGGCCAGAAGGTGCACAGGAGTTTCTTCTGCTCTCCCACAGTTTCTGCACGGGAGAGAGTCCACTCGCTCCATGCTGTGCAAGTTCTTATTCAGTGCGCAGTTGCCAGTTAAGATTCCCAGTCTGTTCCTGCTCATAAAGATTGCCTTGCGGAGTCTTTCCTCGCCTGGAGGAATCTCGAGGGTTTTGCAATGTCTCGCGCCGGCAAGTCCATTCCAATAGGAACAGTGACTAGCAGCGAGTTCAGATCTGACAAAAACTTTGATGCTGCCATAAGAACTCCCACACGACTGTTCTGGACCTGTGAATGGTCGCTCACTGGCGTCTCTAGCTAGTTTGTCAGCAATTTCGTTGCTTCTGATCCCAGAGTGGGTTGGAACCCATCTCAACGTAATGCTGAAGATGACGGAGAGATAGACTATTACCTGGACCCATGAAAAATGGGGAAGGTGGAGAGTGCCTCCTGCCCGCACCAAGATGGTGAATGTGACTGTGCTCGCCATACATTCTTCACCTTGAATATTCAAGGTGGAAGCTAGACAGAAATCAGTTGGAGCAAGAGGTGTCCACTTTCGCATAAATGATTCTGGTCACCAAGAAGCAGGACATAGATGGACGCTAAACATGGGGCACCATCTCGACGAGGTATCGTAACCAAGAGGGAAGTTTTCTAGTGCTTGAATGGGTTGGCCACCCGAAGGTGCATAATACGTTTTTCCTCCCACAAACAATTTCTTCTTTTTTTCAAAACATTGCTAATAATATAAAATCCATCACCTAAATTCCCCTTAAAGGCACATAATTATCCTTAAATTCCGACTTTCGAACAACAGCCATGCGAGTTACGTCGTCTGCGCCCCACCGCACCATTTAAGATTTGAACTCTCTCCATTTACGTTTGCTTTACGAACTGTATTACACCTGTAGCAGGTTGATCCCCGTCTAAATTATGACGCGCTTTGTTGGGGAAAGCGACCCGTTTTTATCGTACGACGCAGCCACCGGATGGTGGCGCTATACGCCTCCAACCTGGTGCAAATATGACGGTCGTAGAATTTTACGCACGACCTGGGATAGGATATTCCTTTGAAGAGCGCGCCGGCGAGTCGCAATCACGGCGAACGAAATTGCGCGACGGTAATTGAACGTGAATTACAGCTGTTGTGCGCTAATTCTAGTATTTAATTGTGTTTAACGACGGGGGCATTTAATGGAAATTCGGAGGCATAGCAAATTTCGGTCATTACTCGGTGAAAATCGACCGTCACTGTTGTATTGAGGCGCTTAAAGAAAATTGGTGGCCTTTAAACAGTTGTTCAGCCGAGAACGCCCCAATAATTTGTCGAACTCACGGTACTGTTGGGTATTGCAACGAATACCAAGGAACAGATTTCGTTTTAGAATAGCGAGTAAAATTCTTATAATATGGTATAAAATTTTGCAAGTAAAAAATATTTGGAATATTACTATAATTTTTACTAATATTCCAGGTATTTTTTACGCTTGGAATACTATTGTAATTTTTTAAGTAGCCCAGGAAATTTATACAGAATATATTATTAATGCTTTCTATTAAAATTTCAGTAATCTTTCTGCACAATTACCATACAGGAGTTTACACTTTTACTTGCTGCAGTTGTGCCTAATATTTACTAAATTTCTTTTCAGCGGTACGAGAAGTGGATTTCTAGCAGAGTTGCAGGGCAGTGTAATGTCCTTGCACACAACATATTACAATTTTTTCTTGAACGTTTAACAGAGGCAGTAAACGTTAATGTCGAATATAATCCGCCTATGCTCAGAAGATGTTGCTATAAAAACTATGACAATGAGAAACAAGTCATTACTTATATGAAAAAAGAAAAATTGGGAGAAAATAAAGTTTCGAAAATATTTTATGAACAATTATATTAAATAGATACAAATAGAAAAATAATAGCAATAGAAGTAGTATTTATTAGTAACACCCAAGACAGAAGTAACTCGGGGAGGGTACCTAGGTGTACGGTAGGTACATCCAATAGCAAAAAAATGGGCAAAATGTAGCAAGTATATCTATTTTTCTGTTTTACCTTATTTGGTTATTCATTCTTTGACGTCCTCCACCGTTTTCACTATAAAGGTAAATAACCTATTGTCTCAGGCAACGCTACAGAAAAAAAATCTAATTTAACCTGAGCTCCATATAAACAACGAAAAATAAATGAATCCCAGAACAAAAAGGTATAGGTACAAAAAATGCGACATCTAAATACCTCAACCTGAAGGTGACTATCCATATTTTCTGTCTAGTCACTTATGATATTTCACCGCTTTCATTATTATCAGTAGATCGTCATCCAATAGAGGTGATTCAAAAACGCAACCTTTATCTGTGTGATCTGCCACCTTAAACGTGCCCTTTCTCTGTTGCTACACGTGACGTTTTATGTCCCGACGTAGATTTTTATTATCAGCAGCTTTGGAAAACTGAAACGTTAACTAAAATCCCACGTACACTGAAGATTTTAAATTTCTCGTTTTGCCTTACTCATGTCGACTGCTGGGGAAACTATAAAACGAGTAAATCGTCTGTTTCCTCGTTACGTTTCGTATAGCTGGCAGTAGAGCACCGAATAATGCGATAATATAAATTTTTGCCCCAGCTACTACTAATGAGCTGAAAGTAAAAAAGAGATTCAATGTAATTTCTTCATCTTTGTACAAGAAACTCATTAATGTTGGAACTTAATTTAGCGCTGGGCAGAATGATGGGTATCTTGCAGGAGTGCAATTTAAATGCCTATAATCATCGTTGGATGCTTAATAAAAGATTTTTTAAATCCGTCATGTTTTAAAATAAATCTGGCTACAACCTGCCTGCAACATTTGTAGGAAATTTGTATATATAGTTACTGCACGTTTGTTTCCTCTTTGGTGAATTTGAATTTAAAACAAATCGACATTGCAGTTTTGAACTGACAAATAGAAAAAAAAAATTAATCCGCAAGTAGTGGATGTAGTAAATTTGCATATAATCTGTTATTATTGCGAATATTCTACTCAACGAAATAAAAAAAAAGCAGTAGTACTTTAAAATTAAAATACAGCAAACCTAACATTTATCTGTGCTTTTGTTACGCACTGTTTGAACCACACTTGCGGAAGGACTCTTCCAAAGCAAAATAAAAAGTGATTTTTGTACTATTTTCAGTAATTTGCAGCGGTATTTTCGTTATTTTTTCTAGTTCAAAATGTCACTGCAAATAATGCTTTACCCTTTGTTATTCGTTTGTCAGGTGATAATTAACACTTTATGTTCACTGATGGAACACTAAAACGTGCATTTCAGGCTACTTTAAAATAATATTATATTATGCATCATATACATACATTGTCACGTGCCGTTCCATGGAAAATCTATTTCAATGTTAAGATCTAAGTTTATTTCGAATTAATCATTAATTTCCTTTATTTTGATTGATTTTCTCATGGGCGGTAGCGTTGCTACCGCTTGCTGTTTTATTTCGTTAAGTTTTTATTTGTTTAATATTGTTTACGACGCGAGTGGCGTCCCCGAAGACGGTGTTTGATCACACACACTCAACTCCCACTATCGCGTCCGCGTAGGGAGAACCACAAGTGTATATAAACCGCGCGCTTAGCACAAGTAACAAGTAGGCAGAGAGTCCCCGAGCCCCTAGGTACCTTCCAGTCTGCTCTGGCTGATGTGTCGGCAAAGCTCTTGTGGTGTAACTCATGCATTTTTCTCGCCCGTTCTGACTGATGTGTCGGCACAGCTTTTCTGATACTAGTCGAGATTCTCATTTCAATTATTCCCGGCTTGTTTGTTTGCACTAGCAAAGCTTTTCTGATGTAAAACTAGCATTTTATTGGTTTTCTACGCTCTGGCCGTTGCGTTGGCACAGCTTTCTAACTAACCCGTCATACCCCCTGAAAACCGTACTTTCAGCACCACAGTCGCATATAGTAGTTCCAATAAGGACATATTATTTAGCTACTAGTCCAATGAACATCAGATGTCGAATTAAATAAATTTTATTGACATGGAAATGTGCCACCCCATATAACATTAAAACCAATTTCATTTCTATAATCATTGCTCCTTTCTTATCCCAATCCATAAACCCCACAAATCTGTTAAAAGTTCAGGTGTTATTGCTACCGGTCAATCACATATGTCAAAACGTTTTAGACGAAACCCTTTTCCGTTCTTTCCCAACTTCACCCTGACATTGATATAAACGCGATTAGGTGGCGGGGCTAAACTCTACTCCAAAGTTAAAGTACATGTGTTCGTTCTTCGCAACCGTGTTTTTGTTTCCGGGACAAAGGAGAGACCCGACACCACTTTCATTATCAGTTCTCGCCCGACAATGCCGCCCGTTTTTCTTTTCTGTTTTTTCCCTCTTTCCAGTCCTTCCTCTTTTCGCATTTGTCACGTAATGGAGCGGACGCGTGATCCGGATGCAGTGCTCCGGTTCTCCAACAGGTTGAAGTAGGTACGCAAGATTGGAAATTTTAATCAACTCCCTTCTCTAATCTCGGCGGGATAATTTTTATGTTTACTTCATGGCGATGAATGATGATGCTATGACTTTTTCATCTGCATATGATAAGCGGGAACATGCGGTACTTTGCAATCAGGTTGACACGGGTGTATGGTATAAAAGTTGGGCACCACCTTGTTATTCTCTTGTTTAGAGAAAAAGTATACGTAACAAATGTTTAAATTAGCAAAAATATAGCAATGGGAGAAACATGTACAGTCACGGACACCCAAAATGTCCGGTCTAATGCGTAGTCTAAACGCCGCGTGCAACTCGGGTGCATGGAACGTTGCGCTCACACTGTGACTGAGAATTTTGGGTGTCCGTGGGTGTACATAGAAAACTAAAACGATTAATCCCGTTAAATTTGAAGCAGTAGTGGTGCATATACAGGATGGCCATTGAGGTCTCCCAGAACTTGGTTTATAAATCGAATGCCTAATTTTAAGTAAACATGATTCAATTCGTTTTTCTCGAATTTCTATTGGTTCTTGAAATATCGTGGTTTGAAGCTAAAGTAAATTACTAGATGGCTTAGAAAAAAAAATGTGGTTACTTTAATAAAAGCGGAAAGACAGTGCAATTATTAATGCTGCTCAATGAGACCAACGCCGCTTTTCCGTTGAATAGGTAAGTGTCTTCATATGTCTCCGTGAAAAAATCTCTTGGGCTCAGATTCAGAGAGCCCGGTGGTCAAGCCGTAGGACCATCACGACCTATCCATCGATTTGGATGCTGTTTATTGAGGAAATTAGTGCCACCTGTTCAATAATGAACCGAAGCACCATCATGTAAAAACAACATCGTCCTTCTGATTTGAAGAGGAGTGTCCTCAAGTAGTAAAAGCAGTTCATTTTCAAAAAGGCCCGATGCATCTCCTTCTTCAAATTTCCGTGAAGATATGTGGTCCGATAACTGCATGCTTAACTATTCCGGAACAAACGTTTAAGGGGAATCTTCTCTGGAAATGGGTTTATCGAACAACATGAGGGTTTTCGATTGTTGTAGAAATTATTGATTCCAGCTCTTGTAAATGTAGCTCCATCACAGACAAGGATCGTTGAAAGAGTATCCAGATAACTGCTCCACCATTCACAAAGACGAACTCTTTGGTTACCATTCGTGGAGAGAAATTCTTGTATCGATTGGTAGTGATATATAGGAATGCAGGCCGTTTTCTTAATCGAAGAGTTGTAAAGGCTCCACTGAACATTTGCCTGTCTATCTCAGATACCACGACGGCCAGTCTGTATTTAAGTACGCAAATTATGAGTGAGATCTGTTGAATAATCCGTATTCCTGATACCTTAAGGAATACAAAAATGCATGTTGCCATCATCAGTTGCGTGCCATCATGTACAGCAATAATGGTAGCAACATACCAACGATAACATAAAACAAAAGCAAAATACCTATTTAGAGCAAAACTAGAAAATCGGGCCGGTTCGCCCGGCCTACTAATCAGCCGTTTCATGTCCACTTACCGCCCCCACTCGGCAGAAAGTAGAAAGCCCGCGCTCCACCTGGAACGCACCACTTACGCCCCATCTCGGCAGACCAGCCAGACCGCTCCGTTAACCCCTGCCTACACCTGTGACTGGTTTGGGATCGTCGGTACACCCTGTATATTCCTTTTGTTTTAATTCTTGCCTGTCACTTGTAAAAAGACTCGACGCTTCGCGTCTGGCAATCTTTTATTTGTGTGATTGGCTTTCCTTAATTTATTGTTTTTTTTAAGTTTTATTTTTTTTTTTTTGTCAAACGCGCCTCTTTAAAAAAGACATGACGCTGCGAGTCTCGCTGTCGTTACACTCGACGTTACGCGTCACGTTTAACGAATTTGCAATTTCTTGATTTTTAAATTTTTCTTGATTTTCTGCTTTTTTTTTTAATTTTGCGCGTCAATTTAAAATGATTTGCAATTTCCTAATTTTTAAATTTTCCTCAATTGTTTTCAAACGCGGGTGTTTAAGAAAGACTAGATACTTTAGAATTTTTATTTGAAAAACGTCAACAAAACGTGATACAAAAAACGATTATTTGACGTACTCTGTAAAAGCGCGAAGACTTAGAAGCTTAAGCCATAAATACCCATCGATAGGCAATTAAAAAGTACATTTGCTAGTAAATTATAATGGCGTTTTTCTAAATTTGGCTTACATAACTTAAATACCTCTTAAGTAATCGAAACACGAAAATTACGTTAGATTTTCACAAAATTCGAATCATCTAAAAAATCTTAAGGTTTACGTATTATAAACCTCATTAAAAAAAAACTTATTTTGATCAGAGAATCCAAAAATGCAATAATATACACGTTCTTCCATTAAAAACAAAAAATGATACCTTTAGGGCTTTTGGAACACCCTGTGTAATATAAAAATGATTTTAAAAAGTCCTAATACACATCAAAAGTGAAATAACTCTGGGTAAAAGGTGTAATAGCTCAATAACTTTATTTATATTTGAATGAAACTTCACAAACAAAACAAAAAAAAACTTGTCCCTGTAGAAACGCCTTTCAAATACAGATTGTTTGTTTCACATGCGCAAATTTAGATTAACAAAAGCCAAGCAAAAACAATCACCCAAACGAAAGCAATTTTAGCGTTGGCATTGGCGAAAGCTCCTTCCCCTCCACTTTACCTGGCACACTACATACGAGATTGCATTTGAATTCGCATGTTGACAATGCAACGCTAAACGAACCGTTCAATCCCCCCATGCATATACCCATGCTGTGTACATAAGTGTGCTGTGTTGTACGTCTGTACGTATGCACCTTCCGACTAGATACACCGAGCGTACAATGCAATTCTGGATCGCTGTGTTCCGCGTGCGGCATTGGGACCCTGATTGATTTATTTGATTGTTTTGGGTACCGGAAATGAACTTGGATGAACGCGACCGCACACAGGAGATATTCCGTTGCACATTCTGCAGAAAGGACGAGCGGTACCGCTGTTATTAGCGAACAGTATTGTAGACTTGCACTCATCCGCAAGCAGTACCTGGAACACGTATAGAGAAACGCAAAGCCGTATTGTTCAACGGGGAAAATGTTAGGTTAGGCAAAGGAGTTTGGTCTGAGGTCTTCTGGGATGAAATATTCATGAAGATAACAAGAAGGATAGAATGAGGTTCTTCAATGGAGAATTTAGTTCATACACAAGCAGTCTCAGAGAAAAGTGGGCCAGTAATTTCAGCTCTGCTTTCCATTCTGGAAAAAATAGGACTTTGCAAAAGTTTTATAAAAAAAAACACCAAATTATTAGGGTAGATCAGCAAATTGGATTCACAGACATTTTTTTTCTACCGACAGCTTGTACAAAGGCATTAAACTCGAGCACCGATTAAAATTATGTCTCAAAGTGCAAACAAATGTATAACAGTTGTTTTTCGTGAGAATCTACATGTTTATTTTGATTTGTTTACATATTATTTAAGTTTGTAACTATTTTTGTCCTAGTAATGGTTCGCTGTTGTACCATAAAGACTATTTATTACTATTATTATTAAAATATAATAAGTGTTTCAAACGTATCGTCTGAACTTCACGTGTTTTACGTAAGATATTCCTAATTTGCTCCGATGAGTGGATACCCCAGCAGAATTCATAATCATATAGCAGACCAAACAGAATCATGCGTCTCCTCATTTCTCTTTTCACAGGATTATTTAACCATTGTTTGAACTAGCGGTGATATTTCACGAAACGTAAACGGTTAGCACGCAACGTTTATGCTCACGCTCTCCTTTGCCCAGACGATCTCAACAATACTCGCACGAGATATATGTATTTGCGCACATCTGCTCCACTGGTATTTGTGTTATTGTTTTAGTGCTTACCTTCATCGCGTGAGACACCATCACCTGTACTCGGTACACCGTTAGATGTATGTCGCCGAGAACCGCGCGGTTTGTTTAGGGTTCTACCGTTTAATTCTGCGGCGCGCACAGAAAATTGGATCACACAACCAACCGAATTAAGAATGAGGAAGACAGACGAAGATGGAAAGCGTTGCCGGAGAACGGAAAATCAAGCGACGGGAAGGTTAAATATTGTAACAAGCTCGTAATTAGAACAGAGTTAATTGTTGCGTGACAATCATTCGAGGGAAACTTTACGTCAAGTTCATATTCAAACCAGTTTCACTCAGTCTTATACCAGTCAGTCTAAGATGTCTACTTCTTAATACCTATTTCCTGCGAGTAAATTTATTTTCCACCACCTCTGTTTCTGCTTTCAATTCTTCGTAGGGTAAGTAACTGTATGAGCCTGCTAAAATGATTAATTTGGTAAATGTGGTTAACGCCTAACGTATTTCAGCACGCCAAGTTAGTTTAATCGAATATTCTAGGTAGTTTTTCTTATCATCGCATGTCGATATAAATATAACGTTTTGTTGTTATTCAATGGTTAGAGTTGCAGTGATATATAAGCAAATACTCCTCTAAACTTCCAAATTAAAGAAGTCGATATGTCTTCGATTTTTCCCCATCGCATCGTAACGATGCGCCTGCTCCCAGCGCTCATGAAATATTTAGCAGATTACCGACGATTACGCCATTAATCATCGTTATTACGGCTGGTGATGTCACGTACTCGTCCTGAGGAGGACATTAAAAAAGTATAAATCATACGAAACACGGAACACATTTTAGGTGGTTTACCAAGTTAGCGTTATGCGTAGTAAAACATCTCTTTTACATAAAAGTCTAATATAGCTGCGATTTTTTAACTTAGACAGGGGATGAGTGATGTTTATTTAATAAGCAATGGGAACTGGGCCAACATAATTACATTTATGCAGTCGAGAAACAAGTTTTTGTAATTTCTTGAATGTGCATAATATTTATTCTCTGGATTAACCTATTAATGAACATCCAGGGCCAGTTTAACTTTATACAAGTTATGGTCTGTTTTCAAGTACGGGGACGATGGTGTCACTGTGACAGGTAGCTAGATGCACGCAACCGGGAAAATCCACGGACGTCGCTTTAGACGATTTTAACTGGCTAATTTTAAAGTTCATAGGCAATAGGAAACAAAAAGATCGCCGTAACGACTTTCCTTGACATTGAAGGAACATTCGATAATCCCACCACAAATTCAATTATATGGAGGCTTTATGAAGAAATGGGCAAGCGTTTGAAAAAAAAAGAAAAAAAAAAAAAACATAAATTTAGAAAAATTTAAAAATTATAAAATTGCACAAATCATTTTAAAGTGACGCGGAGCGTCGTGTCTTTTTAAAAGTGAGAGGCATTTGAAAAAGAAAATTGAAATTTAAAAAATTAAAAAAGGAGGCTAATCGTACCAACTTTTTCAATAGGGTGGGTTCCAGGAGAACGCGGACGTTCTGCTTTCTGCCGAGTTGGGGCGTAAGCGGTCAACAAACGACTATTGAATTGGCAGAGTGAATGGATCCGGCTTTCTATATCTTTTTCAACAAGACGCGTAGCATCGAGTTCTCTAGGGCTAGACGCGAAGCGTCGAGTCTTTTTAAAAGTGAGAGGCATTTGAAAAAGAAAATTGAAATTAAAAAATTTAAAAAATTAAATATATTTCCAGTGAGACTCAAGAATTAAGAAGAAGGAATATACAGGGTGCACCGACGATCCCAAACCTGTCACAGGTGTAGACGGGGGTTAGCGTTGAGTGGTGCGGTTTTACTGGTCTGTCTGTTGGGGCGTAAGCGGTGCGTTCTAGGTGGAGCGCCGACTTTCTACTTTCTGTCGAGTTGGGGCGTAAGCGGCCTTCAAACGACTAATTAGTTGGCTGGGTGAACGGGCCCGGCTTTCTAGTTTAATTTCTATTATTATATTCAAATTATAAATACGACTTACAGATTTTATTTTGTATTCTGTTTCATATTATGTTGTAATATTGTATTTTGCCTCCTAAAGATAAATGACGAAATATTGGAATCTTTAAAAATTTTATTTTATCCCTATAAAATCTTATTTCTTAACCGAAACTGATTGATTCTATAAAAAGAAGGGAAACGATGTATAAAAGTGAATAAACTTATTGGAATTGAATAACAGATACGTGGTTTTACATTTTTACCATCAATAATTGCACTAGTAGCTTTACGCATACTGTGCTAATTATAGCTTATGCCGCTTTCGAATCAGAATCATGTAAAAAACAATTGAAGCACTAACTCAATTTAAATTACATACTATTTCCTAGATTTCTAGTCAACAGAAATTTGATTGTTGGAAGTGTTTGTTATGGAACAAAGCTACCTATCCAGCGAAAATCAATGTCCTATCCATTACCAAGCATTGCAATCTATGTATATCTGCTCAAACACGAATAGATTCTATCGCCTCTATAAACGTATAAAATACATTAGCTAACATATTTATCGACGCAAATTTGCATAGTTTCGATTTTTCCCCATCTATGCCGAAGCAAATACACGACCATAATGGCAATAATAAACACTAGACTTTCAACCGCCACCGTAGGCGGGCATTTTACTTTTAGCACCGTCCTTTTTGCACTCACTGGACGATAGCAATTTACCAGAACCCCCACAGGAACCAACACACACATACACGAATACATTGACGCCGGTATACTCACGCACCAGTAATCAAATTTGGTCGTTCTAGCGGCGTAGAGGTGAAACAATAAATTCCGAAAAAAAGCCCACGTAAAAATTCCCGAACGGTGAAAATATCCCCAAAATAAGTAACCGCAAATATTTTCAATGTAAATAGAGCCGTTTTACCCGTGAATATTATGAACGGAGACCGGGGCTTTTTATCTCTGTTCGTACCGCAAAATAAGCGACCGAAATAACGGTTCCTTATGATAATTTAATTCTGTTTTTGTGTATCGTGAAAATATTACTCCGTTCGTATAATAAATCTTCCGATGGCAAATTTTCCTTGACGGTATTTTCGTAACTTTATTTTCAGGGCAATTTTTGAAATTTTGTTTATTTTCCAGTTGAATCGAAAAAGAAAGATGAATAAAAAGGTTATTTATACGTTTACCTTGCTATAAGAAATGAAACGAATCCAGAATGTTGAAATAAACCAAGTAAAATAAAAGAGAAAAGTATATAGAATAAATGCTAAATTATAACTCTCTTAAGTTTATTACCTCCAGCAAATCTGGCCCATTTAAACTCTGCCTGGAAACCGTGATGATAATCTTAAATTCTGTCTTATCCTCCAAAGAATCAAAGTAATACTTAGACGATTTTTGCAACTTAAACTTCTTGACTTTTAACTGTACTTATCATTTATGTTACCATATTTTTATTTTACGATTTACTGCTAATCTGCAAATTGTTCAGCAATAAAATAGAAAGGTACCGAGCTTGTAACAGTAAATGCAGTGATAGGCCGAATTTCGACTATTACTCATAGTCGCGGGTTCAAACCTCGTTTGGTTAATCGTGGCTGCAGTTTTTTTTTCTACAGTTGTTACAAGACAAACAACATATTTATATAATAGTGTAAAATAGAAAAGTAAAAAGCAGATTGATTAGTATTATATTATGAACAAATAAATACTTGACAAATTGGCGATTTCTTGAGGAGCATTTACAGAATGTTCTTTTTTTTATTTGAATCATTTCTAATGTAGTACGTGCTCTGTATTTCTTTCTTTTAATAATGATTTGGTTTGGTCAAAATAGAATTTTTGGGCTTCGTTATTTATATTACTTGTCAAATTTACACACGTCAAAAGTGTCTACAAAATTATTAGTATTTAATTAAGCAATTTCGTCTAAAAAAGAAAATCCAAATTACAATAATGTTTATTAGTCAAGCTATAACACCTATGTGACATATGACTGGCCCATTAACTGAAGATCCTACCAATGACCAAGGCTGCAGGAAGAACGCCGTCGGGTGATGTAGTCTTTTTGACAATGCGTTATAGTAATATAGGTTTTTGCGCCTCCGTCCAGAAACACTGATTTTGCATTACTTTAAATCGGCCGGAAACTTACCATTCTTCGGCCTAGACCGGCAAAAAGACCGCTAATGGGTGGCAACACTATATTCGAATTACTGACATTTCTGTGATTAATTATAGATTCAATGACAGATGACGGAATTCTCGTTACACAATCTCTTAATTAATTCATATTCTTTCCAATTCTATTTTCGGGAGATTTTACAGATAATAAATGGTTAATCACTTCACACACAACCTCTGTAATATGAGCTGGGATCTCCATTCTCCTTATTATTGATGAATATGTATGTGTCAAAACTATCAAGAAAATTAAAACGTCAAAACAGGTATCTTAACCCTGATTTCCAATTCAAAATTCATACGTAATATGTATTGCCAACCTGTACTGTTAACTCCCTAGCGTTAATTTTTTTTATTATTTACAACAAAATTAAGATTTGTCGGCTCAAAAAATAGTGTGTAACACACGGCCAGAAACTCTTTTGCGAGTATTCGCACTTGTGGGACCTCGGTTTCGCCTCGGCCCCACAAACCGTACTCACACTCGCAAAACTATAGTTTCTGGCCTAGTGATACAAATAACTATTGTATTGCTATTGTCAATAAATGGAATTATTATTATTAATTATTATATGCCTTTTAAGTGACGTAATGTTCGATGAATATTGGTCTCCTTTAATTCTTTCTGTTAAATGTTTCTTGCTTCATCAAATATCAACTCTATCACAATAATTGTAAGGTATATTATATAATATGAATGTTTGCTTTTCTGTTGGAACTGTTTTTAAGTTTGGCATACAAGAATTTTAAATTCTTATGATTTTGGTGTACAACTTTAATGTTAAATGGGGATAAATTTTTATTGATAATTTCTAAAAAATGGTTATTGTATTGGAGTGTAGGTAATGTTTTTGATGTCTGATTTGGTTGATGTTTATATATATAAATAGATTTGAACTATGGGACTGATGAATATTTCAAGGTTTATTTTGAAGATTTAATTCATGTGTGCTCTACGATACTCTGGGGTGGTTAATTGAATGGCCAAGTAAAGAAATAACTATACTTTTTTTAATGGAAAGTAGTTGACTCAGAAGTTGTAAGTTTTTCAAAAAAGTTTGGTTAAGAATTTGTGTTTTTATTCTGGATTATTGTTATTTTTGTTAAGTATTAAAATAATTTAATTATTTCATTTGGACGTCGCACTCATTGTTAGCATAAATACTTTGAAACATTGTTCGGATCGATGCTTAAAATATTTAAATTCATCGAAACGTACTTGACGATTTTGTTACACCTGAATGGCAGAGTTTGTTGGAATAGACGAATTAAATTTTGCCAAACCTGACGTCAATTTAACTCACCCAACCGTATGTTAAAACTCGTCGAAACGTGAAACGTTCGTTGTTCGGACGGAAGCGTTATTCCATTAATCAAATGCATTTAACAAACCGAAAGGGAAATAATGCAAGATAAAAATGAGAGCCAACCACTTATCCGCACTTAATTTTTATTCTCGCTGGAATTACGGCAATTTACAATTCTCTCATACGTCTAAATATGTTTACTAAGTGATTTCCACCTGGTGTAATTATTTCGGGTAACAGAAAATATGTGGAGAATATTCGGAGATTAAAATATTACGATGGAAAATTTTCCATCCGGTTTAAATTTAAACGCAATTCCGAAAATGAACGTAGGATTCTTGTAAAGCTATCTTTATTTACATCGGAGCTACATCCGACTTTTTCCTCTTTATTTCGCTGTGGTCGTGTAACGACTAAAGAGGGCTAATTTGCCTAAGGTACGGGCAATAGTGGACGAGCACATCGCCCGCAGTCTGTAAGCCCGGAATACACATACATATGTATATGTAGGTACGTCGGCGTCGTTTGAACGCACAGATTTTTCTATGGCATGCCGTAATTACGTAAATTGAGTACCTCGCTTCGGCTGGTAATTTTTTTTTTTTTTTTTTTGGCTCGCAGACGCTATCGACCATATGTAATGCGATTCAAACCGCTTGTAGTGCATTGTGGTGTAATACACATCGACGTGTTTGTCTATTCATGTGGGAAATTATTTATTGTCATCCATTATCGGATTTGACTTTTTGACGTAGATTGTAAAGCGTTTTGAAAGCTCAAAAAATTGTTATCGACGAACATTGCTGGTCGATTTTTTTGGTGCATTTGCGGAGAGGCATTAAAATGTTCATTTAAATTAGTGTCATGTTATGGCGAATGCAGAAAGGGAGACGAATTTTAAGTATCGTCAGACATTTTACGCGCGCGTTGATGGAATGTATAATCACTGAATTTATATAAAAATGTGTGTTATAATAGGTACGCAATATTATTATAATTAACATTAATTTAACAAAATTTGTTGTTCCAAAAGATCCACCAAAAAAAAAATTCTTATTGTAACAACTACTTAAAATTGTTAAGTGAAAAGCTTCATACTTTATTGTTTAAGTGAGCTATCCATCTCTAATTGTGTTGTCCGCATTGGTGTTGATAGTTGCAATACAACCGGCGCAATACGTTAACAAAATTTTTTCGATGTGATGCGATGCGGTCTGGCCCGGCGCAGCGTAATTAACCCACAGGACGTTCGCAAAGCACTATTACGTTGCGATGCAATGCGGACCGCCCTATAGATAGTTCGGAATGTAAATTGGTCCAGTAACTGTATGATTTGTTATGCCTAACCGAACGTTAACAGAAAATAATCTCTGGCGACTATATTTTTCTTTGCTCGATACTGAAAATTATGGGTCTTAAAGACTCCATCTTTATTAAATAAGCATTCATCGCTCCAAAGAACATGTTTCAGAAAGCCATCATAATCTCGAATTTTATTTAAAATCAAGTTGCAGAACCTCAATCGAAAAAAAGTTTCCATTAAGAGGTTGTACTTCAACAAAGGGATTATTCTTCCATGCTTTTTAAAATCTAAAGAATGTAACTCTTTTGTTAGATTTAGTTTTTACCAAAATGGTAAAAGGAACATCAGTAAATTTTTCAGTACCGTTGTATTTAGGTTAAAAAATTACTTAAAACTTATCGATATAAATATTATCCTCTTTATTAAATCAACAATTTAACATTCTGCGTCACAATTTCACAAAACAAAATATTCTTCACAGAAAACGTAGACTGCGAGAAATCTGAAGTTTTAGTGGCAGTTGTGTGTTATCTGTGCAAATATTTTTGTATCTACACGTAAAATAAATAGTTACATAGATTACATAAAAATTACTTGAATCAACCAAGCAAAACAAACAAATTGCTGCTAATCGTTGTAAATTAACTACTTTATATACCGAATCATATCGAAAAAAGCAAATAAGAGAACTTTATATAAAGTTTCTTCAAAATCCTTCTGTTGTACAAGCGAATAACTTAAAATAACCGGGCAATCTACATATTTCCATTGCAGCTAACAAGATATTTACATTAACCTACATCGGTTTGCATAAATTTCCCCTTTTTAATATGCAAACTTGTAATTGAAAACTCTCTATTTCCTCTCTTTTTCCCCTCTCTCTCTCTCTCTTGCTCTTCCTACCTCTTTGAATCCGTTTTCGTTTCGAATAAGTTGTTATTACTTTATCCTTTCAATTTAGTACCACGTCGTGTTGCATTTACCGTTGCGGACGAAGTTCATATAAAAGCATTTTATTTCATGTTTCAGATATTTCAGTTTTTAAGTTAGAAAATTTAGCGATGGTTTTTTAGATCCGAATCGTATTTACTAAGCATTAATTTCCACTTCGAGTAAAAATCTCTTATTGTACCCAGTTGTTCTTGGGTGAATCTAACATTCCGACGCGCGCACCAATTAAGATATCGTAAGCGCTCGCATGGCGGCATAGATACCGCCCAATGTTATTTTCATTTATTTGTTTTTTCATTTAATTATTTT
Source organism: Cetonia aurata (assembly GCA_949128085.1). Taxonomy (NCBI): domain Eukaryota; kingdom Metazoa; phylum Arthropoda; class Insecta; order Coleoptera; family Scarabaeidae; genus Cetonia; species Cetonia aurata. Next base: position 9,476,387 of record OX421882.1, on the reverse strand, counting down.
CAGCTGACGGATGCGCGATAGCCAGAGGGCATGCTCAATGGAGTAGGACACACACGAAGGAATATGGAGAAACGTTATAATTTGCACGTGAGAACGCTATCTTTGCGATTCGTATACAAACTACGAAATTCAGTTTTTATTGCAACATGTATCTGCAGTACTGTACAATGTACATTCAGCGAGCACTGCCCGCCTGTTTGAGCTCGTAACGTAAGGCGCGCGTGAGGGCGGGGTTTCCACAAACTGTAGTAAAGTTTATTTATTTCAGTAGTAATTGATTTCCACCATATTAGTTGAAAGCCTTTTGCGGTAGGGATAATAAATAAATAAATAATAAAACTATTATGATCTAAACCTGATTTATTTTGCTATTTTAATAATAATTTATCAATCTTTTTTTTGTTGTTGCAGCAATAGAAGGAGGTGGCATTAAACAAGGTAAGTAAACTTTTAACTAATTATCAGTCCCACAAACAAGAGATTACCAAAGCTAATAAAAATTTATATTTAAAGTGAATCCTAACTATGAACAATTTACTTTCTTGCCCGGGAAAACATCTGAACAAACTTTGTAACTCGTTCACATTGCCCATAATTACTAGCATTGCTTGTAGTGTACGGTTGCTTGTTTAACAATGTGTATACAGTGAAAAACATATTTTCCATTAAAAATCGCACATTTAGCATTTAAGGAAATGATTTTGTTTTAAAGTACATGTGATACCGTTATTAATATATATGTAGGATGGGCCTAGAATATTGCACAAGATATTAAATATTTTTTAACGTATAGTAGTGACATGTATCAAATACTTATTAAGGTATAAAGTATAATATTACTAAAACTAGTTTTATACTACTTCCGTATAATAAAAATTATTTCATTTTAATTAAAAGGGAACCAAACACGTTTGCACCAATGTGACTGAGTCTTTGGATGCATTTTCTAGCTATTGTATATGCAATATTGCGAGCGCCATCTGTTGATCACTGGGGCAATCACTAGATGGCGCTAAACTGCCGTTCATGCTGACGCGTGTTGTACAATCAACTTAATCTTAATTTTAAAGTTAAATTAGTGAAAAAATGCTATTTCTGAAGAGGAGATAAACCGCATTGACAGGCAAAATCCGTAAGCTTTTTCCGTAAACTACAACCAATTCTACAACTAGTGTTATTATTTAGCCATTCAAACGTACTCAAAATGATTTTCCTTAACATCACGTACAGTGTTTGAATGCGGCCATCCTGTATATTATTTCATTTTCAAATTCTCTTTCATTTAACATAACGAATAACTAAGCTTGCTTTTGAGAGAGGAGGATATTTTTAATTACACAGGAATCAATCTGTAAAACTGTTATAGGAGAAATTTGTTTGTTAGGAAAATAAAATAAGTTTTTCTAATATCGAAAATAAAGTGGTAATAAAAAAACTTTCGGATTGGTAAAATCGAAATGAATCCTTAATTTTTTTTTAAACAGTTTTAAATAAACTCTTATGAGTGGCGTACTGTGTTGTTAAGAGAACAAAATAAGTTTTACGAATATGTAACACACGACCCTTAGTGTTATTTAAAAATAAATCCATGCACGAAAGCCATTTGTCGAAGAGAAAATTGTTAGTGTCAGTGCACAAAATTTTAAAAGTTGTAGATGAAGTCATCTCACCGTTAGAGTGATGTCCAGGTTTTCTGACGAAACCTGTATGTGTGTGATGTTACAAAAATCATTTTGGGCATCCCGAGTGCTCGAAAAAAATATGAGACCAACGTCACTAATGTAGAATGGGTATAGTTTAATAAAAAGATATAAAATACAGATTGTTTTTTTTTAAAGCCGTATATCTCTGCTTAACATTGGGTTTATATTTTTATGTTTTTATACTGCTTGTTTGGATAATATAAAGCATTATATCCTGTTCAAATAAATAGACGGGTTCTATTTGAGCTAATCCCACATACGCTGGTCACGATACTAACACACTATCTAGGCATTACATAGGGTGTGAAATAATGGATAGCGCCATCTTTACGATAATTTCCGCATTACAGTATGTTTATATAGTTCTCTCAGTTATAACGTGGTGTTTTCTATTATATGGGTATAAAGCTACCAAATAGAATCAAAAAATATTTTTTATCGATGTTAATGAAATGGTAATAGTAAAATACCTTTCCGAGAATCTCACCAGTTTTCTCTATGCAGATTTCTTAGGGCGTATTTTGATTTTTTTATTTTTACTGGTGCTGAATGCTCGTTGGCATTGCTGCCCAATCGCAATTAAGTCTTTGCAAATGACCGTTTACGCTTGGGAACGCATAGAAGGAAATTCTGCGCAATGCGAAAGAATGGAAATGTTTATTTAGTCTGTTCGCGGTTTTAGACGTATTATGCGGCAAAATAAATTTTAACTGAAACATCAATCAAAATAAAGAATTAATTTTGATATTGTTGGTAACAGGTAGAAAATTAACACCACAATTGTTCTCAAGCGTAACAAATTTAAATTAATTCCAACAATGCGGTATTATTAATTAAGAATTTTATCTGAATTAAACCGCAATTATTTAATATATACACATATATAGTTATACACACAAATAAAATACTTTTACACCGCACTCGCGGTTATTTTAAGATAATAATTCTAACCAAAATGAAACACATAAAAGTCATTCAACCTTATCTGATTTGCGTAATGAAAACGGGTAAGGTATATCTGATCGCTGTATAACAAATGTGAAAGGTTTTTCGTGTGTATTTACACAATTATTTCGGATAAGTAACAAAAACAAACCTACAGGATATGTTTGTGTGTTAAACTTTCAAACCAGACTAACAATGAGAAGGAATAATATTTATTTCCATAGGCCTATTTTGTGTTTTTCTACTTTCTTAAAAGTCACGGTAATCATATAAATAAGGACTAAATTCCGAAGACGTTAAATTTTTACGTTAACATATAAATCAGTTAAAATAAATCAGTCCTGCTAGTTATGAATAATCTAAGGAAGAAACTGTTCTTCGTTAGGGCTACTTGAATACTTTCCACCAACTTTAAAAGGAAGCGAAAGGCAGGAAAGTTACTGCAAGAAGTTCCGTCACTACTAACGAAATTAAATCTTTTACCCTTTTCCGTAATGGGACTTCTCTACTCACTCGTTGTATTGAAGACGACAATTGGCTCCTTTCGGGAACGCGAATCTTACCGTTATCGTGGACGTCATATCTATTATGAAACTTGAGCCAATCCGTGAAGTTTAAACTTTCCGATTCCGGCGTTTCTTAATCATTTAATGCACTCTATTCGCCCTAACGGATAAGTAAACTAAACTGGCAGATCAACACAATCAAGTTCTGCCGTGAAGTTAGAACTCGTTAAGAGCTGGTTCGACGGTTATATTTAAATTCCAAAAACTTAACACTAATTACCTTGTTGAAGATTGCGTTCGAAGTAAGACTTGTGAAGTAAATGTAAGAATACATTGGCAAGGGAAGATACGTTTTATTTACATCTGCTAATACCTGTTTGTCGAGAGCTTTATTGTGTACGCCAGTATACAGTCCCAGGTGTGAAACTTGAATTTTCAGATAATGTAAAATATCTGAGCGTCCTATTTGATAAGACACAGAATTCACATTTGGGAAAGATTATTAGAGTAAGTAGAATATAATTGTTGAGATTCTTAATTATTCTTAATAGTTGTAGGTATGTCTATTATCACAAATATATTGATAAATAACACTTTTATTACTTGTAAACACTGCTTTTATTCCTACTGAATGTTTGCATATAACTAGGCCATGAATGCACAATACAAACATATAGCCCAATAGTAATCATTATGCATGTTCTTGTTATCTGTATGATTAAGAATTGTTTTTGTCTCTGTCGATATGGATTTTAAAACTATAGTTTTATAAATAATAATAAATATAAAGGACATGACTCCGGGTATACTAAAACAAATATTAAAATTTGTCTGTCACTGTAAAAATAAAATACCTTCGTATGTTCTATAATGCATGTTCCTAACTTCAAGGGTTATATTAATAAATCTCGACGTGAAGTATGCAAACTTCGCCATTTGTTAAATTAAATTATATGCTAAGTTTAAAGGCGGCTTTTAGGTTCTGCGGTAAGCTATGCTATTAATACGATGTTCTCACGCGAGCATAATTCTTTGCGAACTGCACCACGTATGCATGTATTTTGAAAGAGGTTGCATTACCAAAAAACATAAAATAAATAAAGTACAGACTGTCCCATTTTGGACACTTTGGCGGGATATTAGAGTTATTAATAAAGATAGAGGGTTGCGATTTTCGTGACAGTGTCCTATTATTTTGTGAAATAAAAGATGCCGCAAACAGAATTTCTTTACTCCTTTAGTTTTTGAGATACAGGGTGCACTTGCAGATGTTTCTAGTTTTCTAATACCTCTCGTATCTCAGTTGCTATGGAAGTTAGCGAAAATGCAGAAATGGTCTTTTGTCAAGCTTTTTACGAGAAATCTAGGTGAAATAGTTTTCGAGTTATGGACCATTCTTATAATTGTTTAAATGTAACAGCCTCTATATTATTTTTTATTACGATTAAGCATAATTTGGGGATTTCAAAAATATACAGTTATTTGTTTATACTTATTTTCACAAACAAGTTAAAAGTTCGATATCTTTTTATATTTTACTCTATTTGCAAAACTAAAATTAGTATAAAGAAGTAAGAGCTTTTTTTTACCTTCATGGGCAGGTTCACTTCGTAAGACGACTCGGCCAGAAAACCTATTGTGCCCCTGTGACGTTTTAGCCCTCTCGACCTGGTTGCACCCGAACAAAGAGATCCGACAATTGGTTAAGAGTAAGTTTACTTAGAGTGAGTTCGTCTAATGGAGCGACCCCTAAATGACTCCGTCTCTCCTTGTCCACTGCCGGGCAGTCGACTAGGCAGCTTAAGATACCCTCTAGGCAGATCCTGGAAAATCCTCCTAAACTGATGGTTTTGTCACTCGCTTCTCCATCTCTCCAGATCCCAATGCCTCCACGGAGCATCCACAAACTACCGACGGGAACCACGCATCGGTTTGCGGACGGAAGCTTTTGCAGTCCCACTATTAGAAATATCTACAAGGATTTCCTAGTGAAGCCGAAGACGGACGGAATCTTGTCCGCCCTTGTTGACAGTTTTACACCAGCCACATTTGACTCTGTATGCTCTCAGTATAGCTTCTGACCGTAACACCAATTGCAGCGGAGGAAGCCCAAAAATGGTCTCCATGGCTGCAATCGGCGTCGACGGCATGGTTTCCGTGATGCCTAAGCAGGCAACCCTATGGACCTTACTGAGTACGTTTACCGCGTAGCCTAGTCTGGCTTTATGCCACCAGACTAGCGAGGCGTAGGTTATAGAAGGTACTGTACCCTTCGTGTACAGCCAGTGCACTAATGCAGGTTTCAGCCCCCACCATTTTAGCAAACATCCCTGTATAGGCCCAAAAGGCCCCCGCGGCTTTGTTCGTTACTTGTACCAGGTGAGATTTGTACGTTAGTTTTGCGCCTAAAGTAACACCTAGGTATTTAATCTCACTAAAGAAAAGTATCTTCGAGCCGGAGATGGTTGGACACTGGAGTGTTGGGAGTTTCCTCCCCTCTCGTTTTCCGAGAGTTTACATTTAGAACATCTCGTTGACAGCATCTCTCCACCAGTTTGAGCGCGACTTGCATCCTGCCAGATACAATGCCTTCAAACTTTCTGCAGACCATGATGGTGATACCATCTGCGTAGCCTTGCGCGTGAAAGCCCGCCGTCCGTAGATCAGAAAGCAAGCCATTCACCACAAGGTACCATAGCAAGAGTGACGGTGCCTTTACATTGCATAGATTCTGCAATACATGAACCGTTCTTCTGCGTAAGATAACACATCTTTACCTTTCCAACTTTAATTTTAAAATTTCCAGGTTATGCTTAAGCGAAATGGAAAATAATATACAAGATGTTCCATTTAAACAATCATAATTATAGTCCATAACTTAGAAACTATTACACCTAGAAAAAAACTAACTACGCTACTGGATTTCTCGTAAAAAAAACTGGACAAAACACATTTTCTGCGTAAGATAACACATCTTTACCTTTCCAACTTTAATTTTAAAATTTCCAGGTTATGCTTAAGCGAAATGGAAAATAATATACAAGATGTTCCATTTAAACAATCATAATTATAGTCCATAACTTAGAAACTATTACACCTAGAAAAAAACTAACTACGCTACTGGATTTCTCGTAAAAAAAACTGGACAAAACACATTTTCTGCTTTTTCAGTAATTTCCATTTTTACTTCTACAGTTCCTACTTCCCTATCAATTGAGACACGGGAGGTATTAACAAATTGGAAATTCTCAATTTCACCCTGTATTTCAAAAACTAAGTGGGCTAGGAAAATACTGTTTGCAACATGTTTTGTTTCACAAAAAAGTTAGGACCGCAACTCTCTATCAATATTTAACCCCCTTATGGTATACCTACTTATACTTAATATTACAAGTATTTATATTTAATGGTAATCCGACGAATTCTGTTAGGGCTATTCACGTTTTACGATGTTTTCCTGGAAAATACGTGTGAATATATTAAAACGAGGGTTGTGTTTATTCTTTTCTGCCCGTCTAACTTCCGCTTTACGAACATGTTAAGCGATTTCGAACTCCAAACCGTATTAAATATTAAAAGGCGAAAGTTTATGGACGTTATTAAAGAACAATCTGAGGCCATGATAAATATTTACCGAAAAGATAAATAAGTATTTCGAAACCTGGACATGTATTCTATATAGGCCCGTAATACCGACGCGAAACAATATTGAAAAATTTTATATACGTCCCGTCGTGTATCAGGGGAGATTTGCATTTTGCGAAGTAACTTTCGAATAAAGCGACCGAGCACATATTTTATCCACTTTCCCTCTCCCCGCTTTCGTCCCCTCTTTCTCATGTCGGAAGCGGCGCGGTGTCTGAAATATTAAATTGAAAAATTAACTAGGATAATATGGCGAGGGGACGTTTGCAGTCGCGCGTAAAATATTCACGACCGCCTGTAACCGTTATGGAGAAAAGATGACCACGCTTTAATTAAAGGGAATTAGTTTTAGTTGTGGAGGGAGTTCATTTTAATGAAGCCAGAGATAATCATTAGAGGAGAACATGGTTCAGGCTTTAGAGCAATAAACAGGTTTGTTCATGCCACTTCATAGGCTCTTCATTCGGGAAGGTGCGTGTGTTACTATTCAGCTGGATGTTAAATAGTAATTTTCTCACTACGCGGATGTATTTTGAGTAAGTCTGTTTATCTGAATCTTATCGCCCCAATCGGTCAATCTAATCGGAAATTCGATATAAGATATCGGTTATTTCTACGGACTGCAACGATGGGCATACGAAATATATACAAAGAGCAATCGAAAATGTTTGCATCGTAGAACTCGGAATTGTTACATGTCTTTTATAAATTCCTTTCGTACCCTGGTCATCGCCTTGCGCCTAAAACACGCTTCAGCGTAATAATCATCTCTTTAATGTAATATGTAATAAATGGTAGTGGTGATTTTAAAAAGCTTTTCCTCTAAATTAAAAAAAGTTTAAAATTAATAATACGTAAATAAATAATATTTTCTGATATGTTTTCTTCGGAATAGTGTTAGGATGAACGTAGCTTTCATTTGCCTGCATAGCTATACCTTAATATTGTACCAGTATGTAGAGTACTGCAAATACGAATGGCGAAGATAGTGGAGGGATACTCATTGATTGGCAAGATAATAACTTATCCAAAAAACAAACAACCGCGGCCGATCCATCTATCTTCGAATACTTGATTCAAGTGTTGTCGGACATCTAGTGCAAAATGTGCTGGAGCACCGTCGTGCTGGAAACACATATTTTCCCTTAGAACTGGAGGAACGTTTTGCAGAAGCTGAGGCAAGTCATATTGCAAGAAATTCAAATATTGTGCAGCATTCAGATGTCCATTAAATAAATGTGGTCCAATTATAAAATTATCCATAATACCACCCCAAACATTTACAGTCCATCGCCTCTGCTTATCAAGCACTCTTAATATTCTTGGGTTTTCTGTTGCATAAGTATGAAGGTTATGACAGGTAGCAAAATGTCCTTCTAGTATCTAAATCAGGCGCCAACAGTTCTTGATAAAAAGATATACTGTAGTCCTGATATTTATGATTTTTTGAAATCTTGCTAACAGTAGATCGTGGTACATTAGTTTCTGTTGCTATTTTAGTCGAACTAGTAGAGGGCTTCTCAATTACTGATAACAAGACATTCAATTTACCTTCGTCACTTGTCCTCTTTCTCCTTTCACACTTTTCATAACTCACATTTCCTGTTCTAACGAATCTTTCCTTAAGTCTTTCCAAACTTGTAACTGAAGGTTGCCTTCTGTCAGGATATGTTTGCGCATAAATTCGCTGAGTTAATAAACAATTTTTTTGGGCAGATCCCATAATAAAAATTATGTCAACGAGTTCGTTTCTTCCAAACTGCATATTGACTTGTGCAAGAAAACTACGTACCAACTAATCCAATTAGTAAATAATACAATGACAAGATTAAAGGCAGAAACTTAAGAAATCACTAATGCCTAAGTAACAGCAATAATTAAGATTTGACACATTTGCCACTTTGTTTTTGTTTGTCAAAGCGTTCGCCCGGTAGGTAAGTACACTAGATCGAATTGAAAACAAATAATTCGCGGTTTGTAATGAAAAATTGAAAATAAGTTTGAAATTATTGGATTTGGGTATAGGACATTATTAACAAAAATTAAGCGCAATTAACGGGCCATTCAAAAAATTTAATAATATACGGGCTGTTCCATTTGAAAAAATTCAGGAAACCCTCTTTGACAATCGCCAAATTGACTGCATCGTAACAAATACCTGTATAACAAAATTAATGTTTAATCATTTTGTACGTTCAACACATCCCTTGGCTGCATACTTACTAAATAATTTTGTCTTAGCTAATCGTAATACTTCCCCATGGAATTAGTATGGTAAACCTTGTAAGGACCATTTTTTTTAATTGGCGTCACTCAAAACCAAAAACCCAGGCATCGTTGAAAACACAATTTAAAGCAGATATGAAAACACAAAAGATATACAGTGCGTTTCGTTTAAAAACAAATTTTTTGAATGTGCCCCGCACAGGGTGATGCCCTATCATCCTGTATACTTCAAATTATTTTTAAAATGTGCGTTTTTTGATTACTGTACCACGTTTCATAAAATAAATTCCTTCAGTTTTATTTTTTAAAGACTATATTGGACTTTAACGTACTAATGAGCAACCCTGTAGCATAATCTATTGCCAAGTTATGATCAAATCAATATTGTGAATCACCCCTCAAAGCATTGTGCACCTGATTGTATGATATATTTATGCTCTAACGATCAGAATTATAAGAAATATGTGATTTTGCTTGGCAGGACATAGTCATTGCTGTAATAGCAGAAATAATACCGACACATAAATCCAACTTTATGACTACATAGAGGTGTACGCCCAACAAAAATAGAATAACCCAATTGGTACTGGAATCATGTTAAAGTGCGGCCGCGTCCATCACGTGATATGCTTTTCATGAAGTTATCACTTTTGTGTTCGCAACTGTCGGTCGTCACGATACCGCGCCCTATTACCGGTAACAGAAACTCACTACTCTCCACCCCAACGTCTACCACCTACCCTCCATTTTTCACGCCAATTCCTGCAAATAGCACAGAACAAACGTGGCGTAGCGCCGAGGTACGAGTCATTATTGTAATTCCGTTTGCCCTCGTGCAGACAGTGGAAAAAGTAAATAACGGTTTACGTCAATGGATCCGGTCGGTAAATACTAATTTCGATGTGTTCTCGTTCCCTCCGCCAATATACACACTAACACTCGCGCAGCACACACAGGAGACGGCTGTGTGCATTCGCCGATCCATTGTTTCACAATGTTTATTTTTCTCTCGTTCGTCTTATGCTCGTTTCTTTTTCTGGAGCGTTTTCTCTGGAACGGTTTTTTTTTGTTTTTGCTTCGGAGGAATGTGTGTGTAGAGCGCGCACCTTTGTATACATGCTTGATCAGCAATTACAGCGGCGAGCCATTACGTTGGAATTTCTCGACAAAATTGTTCTGCTCGCTCGTGTAGCTCGGAAAAAAGTCAATGACACGTGATTGTTTCTGTCATTCAGGGGGAAAATAAATTGGAACTACCAATATGACAAATGAACCAAAAAATAAATACCATAAGGAAAATGTAGGAAATAATGAAGTTTGTGTAAACATTTTTGCCTAGACTGTTATTAAAATATTTCTAATATTCAAATAATGCCTAATGGAATATTATGTCTTGAATCGATTGAAACCTTTTCGTTAAATTTAAATTTAAATTCGTAAACTAAATAAAAAACATTGATACACTGAATTTTTGTACTAAGGAGTTTTCTAGTGTTTCAGTGCTACAGCTTGGATGATTGTACCGACTTATAAACTTTCACTAACACTAAATAACTATATTGCCGGTATTAAATAGGGTGCTTAGCGTTAATTTTATTGCACGACATTTGATAATAAGACAGATTCATTTAGGTTGTGAGTATTGCTTCTGTCTACATTTAAATTTCTCTTTCTTATGAAGAACAACCTGGCTTTTGAATATAAGAGAAACACTCGTTATAGTTATACCACACTTATCATCTAACTAATAGAAGAAATAAGGCAACTTATCAAAGCTTTCCTTGAATATGCATTTTCGCAGCAGTATTTGCGGTGCCAGATTTTTACAATAGCAGAGTGTTTAGTTCAACAGTCTCGATTTCGCATTCACACAACCAACACATATCATTCTTGGCCATCTCTTTGGTGTGGTACCTCAGAGGGGCAATGTCCGGTAAGCAACCCAGTAAGTTTAATTCCGGTTTGCTGATTCTGAATAGGTTTTTGTTGGTGTTTCATCTTGGGTTACCAAACCTTTTAGCTACGTATTGTCCGGAGATTTGACCTCAGATGGATATCGCCTTCTTTTGCTCTCAGTGTTGAATCTCAGCTCTAATCTGGGTGTTCGAAATACGCAGACCTGTTTCTGGTTCATAGAAGTAGCTACTGGCCTCTCGTTTGGCCAGTTGCAGCTTGTTACATTTAATGTGAAAATGGTACCCATACTAGACTAACTTTGTTTGTCATAGCAGTACTAGACTCAAACCCCTTGTTCCATCTTGAATTCGTCTGTGTGCCACACCAGAGATCCTCTTTCCCCCTAGACCTCATTCGTCTGTACTTGGAATCACCACTTACTTTGAGTGGTTGTCTAAAGCTTAATTTAACGGGTATAATGTCCGTTGGTATTTCTAGTGATCTTACCCCTGAGTTGAAGTCGTGTAGAACTGCGAGGTGTCCTATAAAGTCACTGTCTTTAAAGTTGTGTATCAAGTTTAGCCTATAGGCACTGAGGACCGCCATCCTCCTAACATGCAGATGAAGCTGCTGTTGGGCAGATGAACATTGCGCCTGTAATTTCCAAGCAGGCCATTCTTTGTATTTTTTGCAGTTTAGCCTGTGCTGTTTCTTCTTTCAATTTTGGCAAACCATGCTATGGAAGCGTGGGCTTCCATTGCACTTATTCCAGCTTGATATAGCCATTTTAGGCTGTAGAACCCTAGTTTCCTCAAAAAGTTTTCGGCAGGACCAATATGGCATTATTGCTTTATGCATGTTTCTTTCTAATTGTTTGTCCCAATTTAGTCTTTAGTAGAGTATGACTATGATATTTGAGTTTGTTGGAATATTTTAGTTGACCGCCTTTCAGGAATATTTTATCTTAAAATAGCTTCTCTGTATAAATGGTACAACTGTAGTTTTGTTAACATTTACTTGAAGCCCTTGGCCCAAGTATCATTCGCTGGCAATCTCGAGGGCTTTCTGCATACGGTTTGATAAGATTTTATCGTACCTGCCGCTAATTACAATGACGTCTTCACGTCTTCTGGGGAGCTCTGAACATTATATCCTTCTCCGTGCAGTTTCCTGGACGGATCATCAATAACCAGGAACCACAGGGGCGATAAGGCCCCATCCTGAGGGCATCCGCCCCCCGTCCCAAAAGTTCGCGAATTACTGTCCAGCTGCGCAGTTATCTTACGACTTTTCAGCATTGAGCATATCCATCTGATAATGGAAGGCTCAAGTACTTTGTATTTTCTAGCCCTAGTGATTCTTTCGTAGGAGGTATGATAAAAGGCTTGCTCTACATCAATGAATGCAGACAATGCCACGCCTTTGCTGCTGATTGCCCCTTCCAGAATCTTAACAAGATTATATAGTTTCATCTTCTTTTTTTTGCTCGTAACGACAGTGTGAATTGCAAATAATTGAAGAGTTTACAGCGAGTTATAACATTCAGTGTATCAGAATATATTTTAAGTGTCAAAATAACAAACAGCAAAGAAACACGAGTTTTATTTTGCTTTCTTTTCTGCTTGATCTAAAAAAAATCAACGCAACAAACAATAGTTAGGGAATGACAATTGCTATTCAGCATTCGATTCCCAAAGAGCGCCAAGTTTCGTTCAAACCATTCTGTTGCAGTTTGAGTATTGTCCTTATAGAAGTTGCTCTAATATGCTGTGAAACCAGATGGCACCTTAATAAATACTAGGCCGAATGCTTCCTGCAGATCAAATAATTCAGAGTCACAACGCGGTTATTATATAATTTGATTAATTCTTTTTGTTATGATCTCTTTTAACAATACAGGATTTTTGACATTCCAATATTGATATTTAATGAATGGATATGCTGCAATATTCGTATTGCCTCCGATGGATGATTTCAAGTTTAATATGCATGAACATTCCTATACATTTGTCAATTTTCGAAATTTCCAATTGCGATATTGCAAAGCCTTTGAAAGCAACTGTTGCAAAATATTTCAATTTCTCTTGACACTTCCATATATACACAAAGCGAAGTAGGTAGCGTTAACATAAAGAATTTATGAACAAATAAAGAAATAATTGTAGCATAGCCGAGTTCCATTTCACGGAAATATATTAAATAATAAATATGGCAACATGCGGTGGATATGTAGTAGGTAACTTTTTTCCAGGGCTTTTTTCTTTGATGTTTTGCCATACAAAAAGGAAACAATACTATATGAGAAAATATATCACAAACGTTTCAGATATTATAGTTACTTTCCATGTATTTTATGAGATCGTTCCAAACAAAAGTAATTTTGCTACATTAATTGTAAATGTTTTGCTTTTTTTTTAATGTTTTGCGTATGAATTTCTTTACGCTTCCGTAACTTAAACACCACTTCAACTGCATCAACCTTGTCAGATTAGAATCTGATGTGTACACATCTGGGTACCGGCAAAGTTGGTTGAGAGTAGAAACATTCTTTTACGCTCGGGATACATAAGTACGGATGTAAGTAAGCAGGGGAATAGCATTTTCCGAATAATCCCCTGAAAGTTTCCGTTCAATGCCATACACTACACACTGCCTGAACTCAGAACTTGTGCATTATTCAGTGGTTAAATAAGTTATAATCTTATCGAAGTTGAAATAGTGTTTTGCGTTGAATAAGTTTGCCGGCGCGCTCGCACTGAACTTTGACGCTAATCCTTATTTAATTAAAAGAAGTTCTTTACGAAAATCGAGACAGAACACGCTGTGTTTATGAAAATACAATTTGCATTTTAACCACCAGTAATGCTTACGACATTATTTTGTTTGCGCGATTGTAAGCAAAAAAAAAGTTTTTAACTTTAACCTTACGCCACGGTGCCCAAATTTAATTAATGATGAGATATTGTTAGACGTCTAACTATATCTGAACTACCTAGTTTAAAAAAATTCTCCTTCTTATCTCCATTGCGACTTTCTTATTAAATATAAGCAATAACAGAATACGTTTGTGTATAAGGAAAAACTGCTTTCTCAAAATGTTTCTCCTTTTGTCGAGAAATAAAACTCGTTATTTAATAAATAACCTCAAACTCAACAAGCATAGTACCAATGAAATAAATGAAAACAAACGTGGTTCAACGATTTTTCCGTAAATTCTTGTAAATCTTAGTTTTTATAGCAAAATTTAAATATAGTAGTTTAATGTCTTGCTTTAAATAACGCATAGAAATCGTATATCTATTTACTATACTTACAACCATTTATTTACAGCTTACAACTATATCTTTTAGACCTCAATTTGCTTGAGTTATTAATTTCTATCACAACTAAGAATAGTTGTGATAGAATCACCTTAGGTCAATAGGCTGGTTGACAACCTAGGTGGGGGGTAAACGGAGGAAGCATAATGGGCCTAATGAGGCCTAAATGCTGTGGCAGTCGCCACCCTCCAAGTAATCCAGAATCCAATCACCTTAGGTCTTCTGGCAAACTGCAGATATTTCAACGATTAACTAACTCTTAACTTTCAATATAAGAAAGTAAATACAATTTCTTGGATATTTAAATTCATGTCACAAAGTTTAATTGAAAATAAAAAACTTCAATTAAATTATGATTAAATTAAAATCTGATATTTGAAAAGAGTTATTTGTGCACGAAAAAAGAGTAAGTCACATACAATACAATGTGGTTACTGGAAACGTAACAAACGTCAAAATAATAAGAAATGAAAGTTATTTCAAAAGAAATTGCTTGAATTAAAATTTTGTAAAAGAGGTGATTAATAAATTGGGCAAAATTAAAATACTTCACTAAAAGAAGTCAAGAGATTGGCTCATGAAAGTTGAACGAAACTGTACATAAGAGATGTGATGCGGAATGCAATTGTTCGCGCTCGTGACTCCAATTCCGTAAATTAATTCCATGGGCGACCAATTTGAAACCAGGCGATGAATCGAAAACAATGGTCAGGTAGTCAGGTAGTCTCGTTTTGAAGAATAATCAAAGAAAATCGTGGAAAACTCTGGTCCAGATATCATATTTCGCATAATTTACCTAAAAATCTATATATGAAACTGTTAAAAAAATACAAAAAACTGGAATTATACATTAGAAAAAATGCCTTATAAATTTAAATTCAGAAGAACCACTGTCATTCTAAATCATATTTCAAAGAGAAACAAGCTTGAAATCAGATGCAAGACGAAGAATAACCAACTCGGAGCTCAATTTCCTAATTCTGGCTAGAAGGAACTTGTGCCTCTCTGCACATTTTCCATTTATTTATTTATAAACCACACAAAACTCTTTAAATACTTCTAAGGTTATAGAGATATACTTACCAATCTATTGTATATGCGTTCTATTTTTTAAATTTATGTTTTCAATCACTACTTCAGAAAGGTTTAAATTTTCATAAG
This sequence comes from Cetonia aurata, assembly GCA_949128085.1. NCBI lineage: Eukaryota > Metazoa > Arthropoda > Insecta > Coleoptera > Scarabaeidae > Cetonia > Cetonia aurata. The sequence goes on along the minus strand of OX421882.1, from coordinate 9,460,985 downwards.
CTGTTATTTCTTTCTTCAATTTTATTCTTGTGTGAGACCAAGTACTTTCTTAACTGTCACTATAAGAAACATATTACGCTGTAAAATGAGCGCTAAGGTTTGTATGAAGACGTTCACAACCTAGTAATCATATCTGCAAGTATAGAACATGACCACCAGCCAGCAAGAGTCTGCAGTTTACAGAATTTTGATTATGAAATAACAAAAACTATAAATGTATTTATACCCTCATGTCCATAATTTGGTCCGCTATCATATCCGAAAGTACAACCTTACCACACTCATTTGAAGATAGAAAGCGTCACTTTATCGAATTGAACTATGAAGTGCAAGAAATGTTGAACGCGTCAAGCAAAAATTTTGACACACGGCGAGACCCGGAAGAAGTTATCAGTAGCAGTTGTATCGGCCATGAAAACCTACGCAATGTTAATTAGACAGGTTATTTCTATAAAAATTTAAATCAATTAGTTAAACAGAAACGGAGTTAGGTAAAAAAAAAAGGTTGAGATAAATTGCTTATGATGGCCTCCTCACCGTTTTTTAGTTTCAAGTTATCGCTTTGGTAGGACAGAACTTTTGTAAACGTTTTTAATTCTATACCTCCGGTAGTATTTTTCAGTTGTTTATCCTGCTATACTCTTTGATGTTACACCTCACAGTGTCTGACAAATTTGTACCGGGAATACCAGTAAATTACGTGCAACGCTCATATGAGATAGCGCGATGTACTTATCATGGGCCGCTAATGAATCCGAGAGGCCCTGATTCAAATGGACGCAATATATATCTGCTGGCACGGAAATCGGAACTGTCCCGAGCGATGCGGTGGGTTCCAGGCGGAACATTCGCTAACCGATGTCCGGAGGCGACCTTTTTCACTTTTTCTCTCCGCTTACACGTGCTGGCTGGAACATGGGCCGATTATTCATTAAACGGAAGGGCCCTAGTGCCAGCGTGGGGACCCTTGCGGTCGGAAATTCGGCTACCGGAGAAAAAAAAAGGAGGTTAACGGTATTAAAGCTCCTGCGCTCGCTAGTGCTTTATTCTGCGTGGAAGGGGTTTAGGTGTGTTTCCGGTTTTCTTTTTCGCATTTCGAATGGCTTGAATATTCGGGCGAAATTAATGCGAAAGTGGTTATTAAAAGGTAACGTTTTCGTGTTTTAAAGAACGATTGTTGGAAGAATGGAGTTAGAGGTAGGGGTAATTTAAGTGTAATATTTTGCAGAGGACAAAGGATTTACTAAAAAAATATCGCTTTATACATTATGAAAGGATTTAGTATATAAAAAAAATTTTAAATGTTCACACCTCGTTTAAAATTAAGAAGTAGAGCATTTTGTCCTTTAATGTCAAATTTCATAACCAAAGACCTAACGCCCAAAGCAAGTGGTGATATACCAAACTAGTTTCTCAAGTAATAGAGTTTGTATATGTGCGCCATTTATCTTAATATCTCTGTTTTTGCATCATTCATAGTGAATTAAAATCTACCAGTCTTACTCTGAAATGTTGAGCGATTTAGCTAATGTTTTTACTTCCTTTGAGGTAAAATTGTTTGTATAAAATTATGGGCAAGTTATTTGGTTACTGTTTTTAGTGAAACCTCTGGATATTCTTCACAGTGACCTTAAAACGATGGATAATTAGTCCCTTCTTTTGAAGTTTTTAAAAAATTGTGTATTATTCTTAGTCGACTCGCTTAGTGTGGACGGTAATCCTAAATCTATATCTAAAAGCCTATGGTGATCATCCAGATTTCCATTATTGCTTTCTGAATCTGTTTTAATGACCTCTCAACCTTCCTTTTTAGATGTCTTTCAGCTTTTATTGTGTCTGCCAAGGTTCAAATAGTTGTCGCTCTTTCTCACTTTCTCGCTCTTACTTTCCAATAGATCTATTCTTCTCACGCTGTTACGATCCCTAACGGAGGCTCAACTTTGGTTTTTGGCAACTCCGCCTGTTAAGTAATAGAGCTTTCCAAAATCCCTTTCGATCAATTAAAGGTGATTGGGGATTCTTTGGACAGATTTTGTATTTTTACATCGTTTTTAAAACATTCTACATTTTCTCATTGATCCAAATTAATGGCTGGCAAATCAAAGTACTGGGAATAACTAGGTACTGATATGAACATACAGGTCGGAATATACAAGCAGCGATACCATGATCGGAAGCTTTATAATCCAAGTCACTTGTCCCAAATATATGTTTTTGATGGCAAGCTGGATCTTCTATCGGTTTCAGGAAAATCAAAAGCAATTACGGGTCTTCATTTGTAAATTGGAAGCAATTGGCTGGAAGTGGTTGTTTATAAAGCGTTATTTAAAATCAATCTCACACATTTCATCCTAAACTTAATTGTAGTCGACTCTGCTTTAGTAAATATGAAGTCACCCTCTACGCCAAATTTAGCGCCGCTCTCTTCATTTTCTTTTCATTCTTCTCATTTACTAGAAAGATCATTTGTAAAGATTTCCCTCCGAAGAATTGTACCTTAATGTTTTCTTCTTTTCTTTCATACGTTCTATTTTATGACTTCAGCTTTTATTCCCTTTCGTCATCTCTCCTCGATTAGATAAAGGTTGGGGTGGTCGTAAACACCTATTTTATTCAAACTTTTCAGATCTGGAATATGTTTCTTAATCTTGCCTTTTTAATTACACCTACAATTTTTTTAAATGGCTTCCTTAAGTAGATTTTAGTTTGGCTATTCTCCAACTCCAGTAGTAGTATCCTTATCCTTGCTAAACAATCGACTTGGCACAGAACATCTTAATTTTGACAAAATTTGCAAATAACATCCATAACATAGCGACGATATTACTTGTTTTTCTACTTGCCTAACATAATATTGAATTGCAGCAATTTCAGCGTCAGTCTCCGATCAAGCAAATCCAGATATCCATATTCTCTCTTTCTACCAATTATTCTTATTCAAGTGCATCTGTGGTGACCTTTGCTTTTGAGCATACATCTATTTCCTCTGGATAAATAAAAAAAAATACTGTAGCACAAAGGTAAAGGAATTGATGTAGGGAATCGACGACCCAGATGATTTGTCTCTTCCTGTACATAGGTATATATTATGTTCTTTCCGTGTAGACTTGTAAACCCCACTTCCAATATTTCTCTATGGCTTTTCTAAACATTCGATGTCTTCTTTCTCCCGTGCAAGCACTACCTGGTCGTCTGCGCAGTGTAGTGTATAAAGTGTTGTATCCTCAAATAAACATTCCCATGCCTCTTCATTTTCTCTTCCATAATCTTAACACTTCATCTATATATTTGTTAAACAAAATCAGGGATACACAGCAACGTTATCTCAGCCGTATAAAGCCGTCTGATTTCCTATTTTTATTCTGGCTATGATGCCTCTATATAATTCTTTAATGGCACGTATTAATGTCATGTTCATTTCTTGTACTGCTTTGCACAACATCCCATAGTTTTGAGGCAGGTACGATGTCGTATGCATTCTTCAAGTCTACCAGCAGTAAGTACACTTCTTGTGATCTTACGGTTCTCTTTTCAATTACTTGAGATAAACAAAATGTACAGATTCGTACGGATGATATTCCTCGCAGATGATCTCTTTTATTAATTTTCGGTATAACCTACTAAGAGTACTAGTTACTGTTATAGCACTGTAACTACTGCAATCTTGTTAATTTCCCTTTTTGTGAATAGATGTAATCCATCCTTCTTGCCATATTTAGGGCACTGGTTCTCCGGTAAGGTGTCTATTGAAGAGATCTGTTAGAATATATATGTATAGAAACCTTCACGGGGTCATTGATTCAAGCATCTAGGTTCAAATTTTCTGGTGAGAGACACCAGGTTTTCTGGAGGTATTTCTTTCTTCTTCTTTATTTCCATGATATTCTTGATGATTCTTCACGTGGCGCCTTTTAATTCGATTTACTATTGTTAATTGCTAGGAGAAATTTCTGATTGTGTGACATACCTTGAGACTTCTAGGCACCGGCATTTATTGATTTATTATATCTTTTCCATTGAAATTTTGGCGAACCTAGAGAGGTTGTTGCCAAAATGGTTTTACTTCCTATTCGAAGAAAAGGCATGTACTGGTTTTTATCCAGATTTAGCAACCAAAGGTCTCCTTTCTAAATTGATATAAAAAGCATTTCACAACACTCGTAAGTGTGTCCGACTTAGGGCTCTATAGAATTAATTGCTATTTTGTTGAACTTTCGATTTTACCTTTCGACGTTTATAAATAAATTTTTAACGTTTTCCAGTCTCGAACGCGTTTCCAGAAATACAAAATCAGTTTTAGCAATACCTGCGTGCTAGCAAGCAGCTTTTCCAGAGCGACTATCCCTAGTTTTAATTTTACCACAGAAAGAAGAAAAGGTTCGTCGATTTGGGAAAAACGTGCCTTCCATTTAGCCACAATACAATCCCGCCAATCAATTAAACGACGCCCTGACCGACCTTGAATACTAAATGAGTAACGGCGCGTGGCGTCGTCGCCGGCCCAGTTAGCCGATTCAGCTCGCTCGTTCATCTTCTTTTTTCGGACGCGATACGGTAGGATGCGGTCGCCGGCGGACCCCTTTTATCCGAACGTTTCGAATTACACTTTTAATTTATGTACGCACAAATTGTTTTTACGGACGGCGAAACGTTACTCCGACCAAGGGCGTCTCGTAAATCTCGGCAACCTCTACGGTCCCGGAGGCCCACCGAGCTGCTAACTCCGCAAAACGTTAAACTTTAAAATTAATTTCATCTGCCCTGGGATCGAAATCGTATCGAAGCCGTGACCGGCGGGAGAAGGAATTTATAGGAGGAGAAAGAGATGGACAATGGGGATGTCGGTTGTAGATGGACGGGTTGAAACGGGTTCGTTGTGTGCGTGTCCTTTTGCAGGTACGGATGTCCGTTCGCCTTTTTTCCGCTCAATATGTTTGGAGGTAAAAAGGTGAATTCGTTGTCCTGTGTTGTTGCTCGATTTTGTGGAGTTGTATAAATACGGGTACAAAAGCGTTGTAATCTACTTAGGTGAGGTCGACTGGTTTAAGCCCGGAACCTATTTGTGAACGTTTTAATTTAGGTTTCGCAAAATCGGTGAACCTTATTTTAGAACTATTTTAATTCTAATGAATTGACTAATGGACATTTGTATACATTTCTTCATGGTGTTGAGCATTAACTTTAAACTAATCCTTTTCCATTTTCCACAAAAGATACAGTTAAAAGTTTCCGTAAAAGCCTAACCAATTAAGCAAACTACACCAAAACTTTATATTTATTATATTATAACTAAATCGCAAGAACGCAGAGATTTTTATTGACTAACATAATGAACTAAACATTCCACCTTGACAGGTCTTATGATCTATTGTTGGAATCACCATACAACCAAAAGCAATAACAGGGGAATAGCACTAGAAACAAACTCCTCAGCATCACTTCGTGTGCAAACATACTTTCATCACTATCGCATCTCAAGCATTATCCAACTTCGTCTATTAGGAAATCAAGGATTTTGATGTGCGCTCTTTAGGGAACGCAAGTCAAACTCTCACCCCACTAGATAACCGCAGCTTAAGCCGGTAATGTAGTCATAGATTTTGCTCGGACGTTTCATGGATTGTCAGTGCCGCTAGATAGCTCGTTTAATACGAGAACGCGATTGCGTGTGCAGTGATTCCAGAAACGGCTTGCCATGACCTATAAAAGAAAATGCCTATATACGGCCGAATTACGCTGAGGTTACCTTGTGGGTTGAGAATTTGGTCTGTGTCCCTAGGGAGCCTAATCTTAACTCTTAATTCCCTAAGAGGCGATTACGGATAAAGCTTGAGTTGCGATTGTGATGAAAGCGGGTTTGGACTGGGAATGGTGCTCACCTGATACACAGAAACTCTAGTCCTCCTGGCGTAACTAGAAAATTATGGTTTTAGGGGACAATATTTGATTTATTAAAATCGTATATTAGTGATAGACGCTAAGCAAATCTACGGAATAGCCTCTCCAATATTTGCGAAATAAAGTACGGAGTACCACAGGGATCCATTCTTGGACCCTTATTATTTTTGATATACGTGAATGACTTATCTACTAGTATTCGGGGTGCTAAGCTATGTGTTTATGCCGATGATACTACAGTACTTGTGCGAGCACTAACTATCTTGGAAACACGAACGAAGTCTGAAGAAGTGGTTGAAGAAGCTTGTGGGTTATTCGCTGCAAATAAGCTAAAGGTAAATGTGGACAAAACTCAGAATCTATTACTTTCCTCAAAAAACTCATGGACACCTTTTCAAATTCTAATGTGAAGTTTCTGGGTTTAACTTTAAACTCTAAATTAAAATGGGCATTGACATTTTGGCTCGCTGACTTTCGTCGGCACTGTATGCGTCGGCTAAAGCGCATATCAACACATGAAGCTGTTAAAATGGCTTACTTTGCCAACTTCCATTCGTTTCTGCATTTTTGCCTAACTAACTGAACTATGCTAAAGATTCTGTGACTTGACTTTTTATATGTTTAATTGATTAATAGCAAATGTTTCAAATTGATATACAGGTATATAATTTCTTAGTGATATCTGCTTAACACAAAAATATATACTGCAACAATATAAATCGTCATAAATGCTTATTTGTATTTGTTATAAGCGCAGATAGTGTAATTTTTATAAAGGAATACCGAATAGAGTGACCCCAACAGCAAACTGGAAAAATCGATGCTGTTATTTATGAGAAATATTCTCGTATAAGCATATACTATAACATTTCCATGTGTATACAATATGTTTACCGTATATACATATAGGTACCGTTGGCTCTCGGCTTGCATTTTTATTTGTTTATTCATTTCACCGGCGACTTATCTCCGCTCCATAGCAAGCTCCGCATTTCTGCAATAAAAGAATCCAATACCGAGTCCCACGCCAAATCCAATAAAACCTATTGTCATGCGGCGCGTATTCAAATCCACAACACAGAGATCAACGGGGTATTTACTCTTTTTTCAATTTCACCACCACAACATTTCAATACGGCATCCTCGCGGCGAATAAACCGAGCCCTGGCTAAGTTTTCCCGTATTTTGTACGATGCAACACGTTTCCCGCGGCGGCATTCCGAACAGTATTTTTCTGCAAAAGAGCGTAATGACTGTTCGCTGTTACCTCCAGTTTGAATGGATTTTTATTTATAGGATTTCCTTTCGTATTAACTCCGCCCACCATTAACTCCGCTGAATGGATGTTGACGTTGTAATTATGCCTGGGATACTGGGCGGGAAACCCGATTAAATATTGATGGAGATTTGAAGCGTACAGCGCGTGAGAGGATTACGGTTTAACAGGAAGGGATCGCGGGCGACATACATGCACTATAAACCTTGCAGTATCCATTATTTATGTATAATTACTTTCAAAAATATAATGCAAGATATTTGCACCAGGAAAAAATCATTTTTATATCTAACCGAGAAAGCTTTAAGTTTTCCATATTGCTGGATGCAAGTTTGTTGCTAAATGATCATTGTTAATATAACAGTGGCGGTATTTTACAAAAATTAACGATTTTAGAAACGATTATAGTATACTAATATGCTTAGTAATATTTTCTGCTCTATGTAAACACAAAAAAAATAAACTTTAATTTAATAACATCCACTTCGGGATATTAAGTCAACATCCCTGTATGGTACGAGACGATAACAACCGAATCCGCGTAGAAGTCCGCTTAAACTTTTTCCAATCCTCTTCACTTGATCGGATAAAAAAAAGAGTATACCTTCCATCATCTCCCGGAAACGTAGTAAAAGGAGCTTCCGGGAGGATCTTGCATCGAATTTTGTTACCCGGTCAAGTATGCTCGTTTCGAATTTACACTAATCCGGCTTATTCTGCGACTTACGTGCAAAAAATACGTGTACTCTCACGTCTACGTTGCCTTGTAATCCCTCGCTTTCCCATCGAAATTCTCACACCTTTCTATCCGATCTTTTTGTATTGAATGTGGGTAGTAACTGGTCGTACAGGCGTCGAAGCGTTGCGTTACAGCGTCGAGCGATGGTCCGAGTAAATTAAATTTCGGCTCGTATTGGAAATTGAAATAACCTTTCGTCGCAATGGATAAAAATCTTGTTTCATATTATTGTCTTCTTTCTTATAGAAAGAGGAAAGTATAATAGAATGCTGCGAATTATATGTTAAGATATGGGCTCTTATCTTTCTTTAAATAATGTTTTCTTATCCTAGATCCTAGATGAATGATTGCAAACTTCTTATTCAACATCAGCACGTTATGACACTGGGGATCCTGAGTTTATGTGCTTTGATAATACATTTAATGAACTCAGTCATCTATTTCACGACATTAATCTGTACAAAACCAAAAAAGAAATCCAGACTTTAAAACTTGATCAGCAGTATCTTCTCATCATCAGGCGTTCCAAAATTTTTCTTTCAAAAAAAAAAAACAAGAGAAACTTGTATATCTTTACGATATTTGTGATCCACTATAAGAATTTGTCGCTGCTAAAACTACATCTAAAAAGTGTTTCAAAATGAACGCGGTATTTGATTTTTCAATATAACACATTTAATCAAAAGTTGCAAATATTGTTATTTCAAAATGATACGACCAGATGTCCCCCACGACTCTGCTGGCACGCTCTTGCTCTTTTTTAGAAGTTCCTGATTACATGCAATGATTGCGCTTCTTACAGTGTGAAATCATTAAATAGATACTTTCCTGCTAATCACGGTAATTAATATGAGGCAACTTTATTTTAAAAATTTTACCCATAAAGGATTTGAACGCGACATCTCCCATTCGCAGGATGGTTATTCTACCAGGTTAGCTCAATTGGTAGAGCAACCATCCGCTGAATGGGAGATGTCGGGTCCAAATCCTACACGAGGTAAAATTTTTAATATAAAAATTGACTCATATTTATTACAGTGATTAGCAGGAAAGCATTTATTTAATATTTAATGGTTCCTGATTACATTTTCGTTACATCATTGCCCTTCAATTTCGCCAACGACAAGTTCATTTTCCTTTTTCACCACACGAATTGTATCTGGTTGTTTTGCACAGCCGTGAGACTTAACAAAACCTAAAAGGAGAAGTCGAACGGCGTCAGGTCGCACGACCTTGGTGACCAATTTTGGCCGCCAACGCGTTAGAATACGCGGTTCGAGAATCTCTCATGGAACAACTGCATCATCTCGCGTACAGTGTTACAGGTTGCCCCATCCTGTTGAAACCACATCGAGTCTAAATCCATGTCCTGTAATGCAGGGCATAGAAACTCCGTAATCATATTGCGATGATGTTCACCATTTACTGTCACTGAATTGCCGGCGTTATCCTCGAAGAATGGGGTCCAATTACTCGACCAGCGCTGAACCCGCAACAGACGGTGACTTGTTGTGGATTCAATGCTTTCTCAAGAAGAACATGTGGATTCTCTGCTTCTCAAATGCGGCTGTTTTAAGTGAAAGAGCGCTTCATCGCTGAAGATAATTTTGTTAGCAAAAACAGCGTCCTTTCCTCGCCTTTCTAATACCCTGTTGACAAAGATACGGCGTTGTGTATGATCACCTGGTTTCAGTTCTTAAGTCAATTGAACTTTATATGGATGCAGATGCAGATTTTTCTTTAATATTCTCTGTAAGCGGCGAATTAATGTGACAGGATCTTCTCTAACACTCACAGTTACTAATGCAATATGGCAAATAGACCGACCTGGTCGAGGACGACTTGATGATTTCTCGTTTACAAGCGAGCCAGTTCGTTCAAATTTATCAGTCTCCTAACTGTCGAACAGTTTGGTGGACTATGCCGACCAAAACTGGCACGCACTCTACGAACTATATCCGCTAAACTTTCTAACTAAATATTTAAAATAAGTTTTCGGCATTAGAATCCGTTGTTCATCGGTGTAGCCTTCCATGACTGCTAATCGCGTTGTGTATACTTGACAGTTATCAGATTCTTCGGGTACCTAACGCTCATACTTAAAAGAAAATAACGTGAAATTCAAACCTTGCGTTTATTCTGAAACAGTGTTTTTCTAATGCCGACTTTGACCTGCTAAGATACCAAGAACCAAACTAACACATCCTGCGGCTTGATCGTGCTAATTTGCGTCAATGATAAAAGGGCATAGGACCTCAAGTTTCCACTCTAGTTAAGTTGAAATTCTGACGTTTTTTTCTAAGAATTAAAGGTGCATGTAAGTGGAAAAAATATCCATTTGCCGCAATAAATGAATCAACATCGAATGGTACAGAGGTGCGATCTTTTCTCATGTATATTTCGGACGAGTCTAATTCTTTCGAAGAAGTTACATGTTTCATTAGTTCGAAGTTTCCAATATTAATTCTATGTCCGGTGTCATTTATGTATTGTGCTATACTGGATGGTTCAAGCCTCCCATAACGCTATGTTCCTGCCATTCGAATATCCATGATAATTCCAAAACTTTTGCGTGTGAATGAGTCTTGCTAATGTTGATTGAGAATGTCATATTTTTTCAACGATTGGTTTTTAATTTATTCGCAGCAAACCATTCACTCGCGTTCTTAATGGTTGCCTCAGTGTCTCACTTGTGTTATTTATCACAACTATTAAATTGGTATCATCTGCGTAAGAACAGCTCTTGGTTTTGTGGGGCAGTCCCAAGAATTTAATATCTTTAATATAAGTTATAGGAATTGTGACTTGAATCGCTTGAAACGATTGATTATTTCATTACGTCATTTGCATTCTGTTGGACAGCAACTGTAATCGTTTACGTCTTGTGCAATGAAAGTAGGGTTTCATTATTGAAATATTGCACCTTTCTGAAGCAAATGTGTGGTTAATGTATTTGACGATGTGCATCGATTATTTCTATTATAGTTTTCGTGCTGCTCTGGTTTAACACTAATCGTTAACAGGTATGTTAAAGTAGGTATTGTGTTCCAATAGAAACTTCCAATGAGTTGAGCAGGGTCTTCAAAATATTCAGAGTGTCGGCACTTCAAATCTATTGAACGAAATCAAGCAATTGGAACACGTTTTGGTCTGTGACATTACGACTCAAAAATATATCTGACCTGATTCGCGCGAAAACGTTTAATCTTTATTTAACTATAAGAAGGTCGAAGATCAAAAAGAAGTGACCCATAAACGCAAGAATAACTATGATAAAACGCGAAGTGCTCACAGTAATGACGATTTTATTCACTTGGCACCCCTAATACGGACGCTCAATTATTCAGAGAGACCGTCTTGCAGCGTCATAAAAAATGCATATAGGTCGTTAATGTAAATGTGGCATAAAAGCCCATGCTTAAGCATGGCATAAATTATTTATGCGGGAGGGGTATTTACGATGCCTAAGTTAAAATGTACGATAAGCCACGAACGAATCCGTGCCGATAATTTATCAGAATTCGTGTTTGTTTGGGAAGACGCACAAATATAAATTATGTTCCGAAAGGCGTATTACTGGGTAAAATATCTTATAAAGATAAATCTTATTTGAATTATTGTTCCTTTAAGTTTCGTGTTACAGCAAGCGTAAAACGACTGCGCGCGGGCAAAAGATTTATGAAGATTCGACAATACGAAACTTTCATCGTTTACAGTTTACTGAACCGTTGCATATCGCAAGGAAACTATCGTCTGAAGTTCTGCAGTCTTAAACGGCGTTCTAAACATCCAGTTGTTTACTTTTCAACTCGTTGCTTTAACATGCACACATGCAATCTATCGTTGTGTATTTACTGGGCCCTACTTACCTTAACTCTAATCAAATATTATTTCTCCAAACCTATAAAGCTAAACAGTTCGTAGGTAAACAATACGGTACCATTACTATTCTGTAGCTCATGCGATAGTAGTGGTCGCGATGTTAGCTTTACCTGAAGTAAATATTGCTTTATCTGGTTTCAAGAATTATATCTGTAAACACAGGATATATTTATAGATCCCCCAAGTATTGGGAAAGTGAAGTACTTCAAGAGATTTAAATAGAAGATCAGATTCTTCAATATTTTCTATTGGAAAGAGTTAGTAAATGGTTGTGTAACGAATAAACAGGTTAGCAAGGAACAATGTCGTACGTCATATGTATACATATTGCTGTGTACTGAAAGTACCAACAAAAATGTAAAAATGAAATTTTACAATGAAAAATTAATTTAGATAGCTCAAATGATAACAATTTTATTAACGCGCAAAAGAACAATTAATCTCAGGGTTTCAATTTTAAAAAGAAAATTGTGGGTTAAAAGAAAACTGACTTTCATTAATACTCCAAAAAAACAATTTAAAAGGTTTAATTAAAAATAAAAGAACAGTAATTTTGAATGATATAAAAATTCTATAATTTTATTTTATAAAAAAAAAGAAAAAAAATGTTAAATACAAACTTTGCAGAAAAAAACCTTGGATGTAAAATCCTGGTCGAAATAAAACTGCTGGCTTTAAATTACAAAAGGACAATTCAAAATCCTTTTACTAAGCAAAAGAAAACAAAAAGTTCAGGAAGATAATAAATTTCTGCAAATCAATCCACGTGGTCTCAAAATTAAAACAACAAAATTACACGTGGAAAATTCCAGTAATTTAAATAAATGAAAATTAAAAGCAAGCACAATGCTTTTATTCACCCAACCCGAGGTGATTAATAAATAATTTCAAAACAGAAAAATTAACAACGAACTAAAAAAATTACTCTTTTAAACTTAAACTATCTTCCTGCACGTAAAAATAATAACAGATCTTATATCTAAATTGTGTACACAAAAATACAATATCAATTATTATTAAATGAGTTCCATGATTAACGATATTAATTCCAAAATGTGAATTCAATGCTTGAAAGTAAAAATCTCAAAATGGCAGAAATGAAATACAAATTTTTATATATGTCTACTTACACGTGTTATCAGGGAACTGCTCTTACACGGTTCAAACAACCGTATAAGTATAAAAGTCTCCGATGCGTGCGAAAACAACGCACCAAGAGCTGTCCGCAAACATCCGAACTCGCAAAAACAAAACATTATATACAATACCCGTGAAAGCAAAATGTACAAATGAATGAAATTAAAATAAATAACTGAACAATGAAATAAACAAATTAAACAATCCAAAACATTAACTCTCTTATATAAAAATAAAACAATTAGAAATTTCTCGCAACATTGAAAAACTCTTAACGGAATTAACAAGAAAAAAAACTGAATTTACGCAAACCGGGTTGCCAGACCACAGCAATATGTATATGGGAAGACTAGGTAGAAAATTACCTCAATCCCGAAATATAATTCAAAACGGAATCATCTGAGAGATAGTTTAAACCTGGGAAATCAATTATTTTAGAACAAAAATTAACTTAACGTATCTATTCATTATTGTACTTTAAAAATGTTGATGACTAAATTAATACAAACGCCAATTTGTAAGATAAACATTAAAGACTGATTAGCAAAGTAGATAGCAGTTAGAAGCGAATTTTTCTCCGTCTCGAAATACAAACTTTAATATTGGAAAAGTTAATTTAGATTCATGCCGCGTAACTTAGCAATGCCATTACAGACGCCGCAAGCTCTTTTAACGAGTCAATGCCGCTACGGTATAGCGTATTTATGCGCGAGTTTTACCAGTCAAAAATACAACAAAAATACAAAACCTCGAAACCTTAATCGAATATTACGCGAAATTTATTTGGCATTCATCGCAATTTCCCGCCGAAATTGAATTGTGTAAATCACGCTGCGGTGCGGCGATTAGATTGGACGTCGATGATTTTGTTGAAATTTCATTGACCTAATAACGTTCTGCGTACGCCAACATATTTGCATGAAAAGTGCGCGGGTTAAATTATCAGGGACTCCTGTACGAAGAGGTGCGACAGCTTTTTTGCTTAATCGAATGACGTTTCGTTTTACGAACTCCGGCAAGCTCTACGTATCTAAAGTGCCGGTTTACATAGAAATCCGCAGGGTAAGGAAAAGTTACTAATGGGGATCCGCGCGCCGCCCAAATTATTATCGATTCCATCCAACAGGCTGCGTGTTGATTATCGGAATTAGCCCTGGGAGGGAACAAGAAGATTGGAGGTAATTCAATCTCTTCTGCCTTGTCGCGTTCTTTGTGTTCTATTTTGCTTTTAGTTTAATGGAGATGCTTCTTTCTTCAAACCGGATATTATTCCTTCAAAGCTATTTCTTTCTAGTAGATGACTTTTTTAGATTATTTGGATGTTTTATTTAGATTAAAAGTAATTCTTAGTCTGATATGACGTTTGCATATATACTGCTGTGTACAGATGCGCCATCTAATTTAAATTATCGCGTGGAAAGTATTTTCAATGCATTATATTCATTTTTATGCACCATCTGACGACCCTATGGATGTGAATAACGAAATTTGCTTAGTTTTAACTAGCCAAAACACTACACTACACTACACAACATCATACTATGGGAAATCACGTCAGAAGCAGTTGTAGTACTTGCGTCACCAGCTGGATGGCAAACAGGAATGCGGGAACATGTTGTACAGTACACAGGCACATATTTGAACAGCAACACATCAAAATTTAAAGTGAAAGTAAGCTGGGTATTTGGTTGGGAGCATGGGGTAGTAACTTATATCTGATCAAACGTCTCAGCGGTGCAAGACAAGGATAGCGAATGATAGTTCCCGCAAACCTCTATAGATGGGAGCGCAATACTATATCTTTAGTAATATTTATGAAATACTTAACTATATATAGGTTGGTACCGCAGAATAAATTATTTTGTGGATGGCATACTCTATCAGTGCGTGAATCACTTGTTTTTTTCATCTTGTCATCTTGTTGTTGACGCACGTGTCAAATTTCCATAATAATATTAATATCCGCTGTTTTAGTTTTATTTCTTTAAAGTATTTTTTATGTTGGGAAGTGTTTTTTTGTGTTTATAGAAAAGACTTTATTTTGAGATTTAGTTTTCTAAAGTAATATATTTGTAAGTATATTGCACTATATTATATGTAGCTATACATTTAATCCTGGAATAGCAACTATACGTCTTTTGGACGCATATTTACATGTAAAAGTATATATAAAATGTTGGTGTTCCATCGTTAAGAATAGCCAAGCAACTCCGATTTACGATATTTTCGCAAATATGATGCAGAATGATTCCAGAACTGCAATCGTATTTTCTTATGCGCAAACGACACTTATTTAAAAAAAAAAAATACGCGGCATACAAAGTGCACAGATATTTTGCAAAATTTCATTTTTATCAACAAAAATCCATCAAAAAGGAGATCTAAATTGTTGCAAGAATCTTCAAGAATAAAATATCTAAAAATAAAGAAAATAAAAATAAAACGTCTAAAAATTACCGCCTTTGTGAATAGTTCCCGCAAAACTCATTAGATGGCGCGAACGCACGCGAACGTTTCTATATACAAAAGATTCCGCTCTATACTAACCCTTCTCTATGGTTGGGAGGGAGATGAAAAATAAATAAACAAAGGGGGTGATTTTAAAAAATTTGTGAGAGAAGTGAAGACAATTTTACGTGAATGAAAAAGAAACTAAAGTTAACATAAATATAAGATAGTAAAGGATAAGAAGAAAGGATTTTGATGAAGTGGATGGAATACGAACATATAAGAAGGAACAGAACGGAATTGTGACGTGAAGAAGAAACAAGTAGAATACAAAGAAAGGATTTTGAAGAAGTGGGTGGAACACGAACATATAAGAAGGAATAGAACGGAATTGTGACGTGAAGAAGAAACAGGTAGAATAAGAAGAAAGGATTTTGAAGAAGTGGGTGGAACACAAACATATACATACACAAAAAGGGTAGTTAAGGTATTTATGTTCTTTATATAGTTTAGATCAAATGCTTGTAATTGTTCAATATAGTTGTCGATACATATTTTGATATTTTTTTATTATATTTGACTTAACATAAAAACAAATTAATTAAAATTTGACAATTTGTCAACTAACAATTTCCAAAGTTGCCCGGCTTAAATCGACTGACTTATTAAAGAACCTAATTTTAATACATTTTGAAATAGAAACACTGCAATACATATAAAATGTGCCACTTAAAACTCCCAGATCAAATATCGCGGAAACGGATAAAAATATTTAAATAGCTACAGAATGTGATTGGCTCCAATTTGCTATCATAATTGTATCTTATTAGGCGAAAATAAAAATGACGCTACAATCAAAAGAATTTTTTTTATCACTCAAATGTTTTTTATCTGAAGAGTATTATAATGGAAGCGAATTTTACTATTTGTGTTATAACAGTATCGTGGAGATTTGTATGAGTAAAGCCAATTTTTGTCTCTTTTTTTCACAAATATTTAATTTTAATAACACAAATATTTGTGAGATTTACACTTTATTAAACGCCGAATCTATTAAAATATTTAATTTCTAAGAACAAAAGAGCACATTCATAATATTTGCCAGTATAGTTATTATACAGGTTGTCCCCTCGTTGGGTTGCATAACTTCATAGGGTTATTCCTTGTATCAAAATTAACAAAACACTTCTAGTCAGCATAGGTCCAATTCTCAACCGTTTTCGAGATATGGGTGGTCAAAAGCGCTGAAAGTCACTAGTTACGATAACTAATTTAGACGAATCATAGACGCATTTGGCTCGAATTTTGGCATGAAATGGTTGCTAAAGAACGATTAACTTAAATTACAGTCTTACTTCCACAATAATGAGCAGAAATTGTTTTAACGATTTTAATAAACACGCAATGCTGTAAACATTTAAAGCTGCTCAAAATTGCGACCCTGGACTGCCAAACATAACTCTGCTCTTTGGCTCAGTCCTCCTATCCAGTTGACATTTTCCATATTTCCACGAACTTCCTGAAATGCTCGTTGGATTTTTAACCGAAAATCGGTGCTGAAATCTACTTTCTGACAAAGCATGGGGGTTTTCGTCGCTCCAGATGTGCTCGTTATGTGAGTTGTTAATCTCATCACGAGTGAATCAGCGAACAAAGTAATTGGGAGGAGATCCTGGTTCTCTAGGATCCACCAGCAAAATTCTTCCCGTTTTGCATAGTCGGCAGGTAAGAGATTTTGTACTTGTTGTACGTGGTATGGATGTAGCTCATTTTCACGTAAAGTCCTGTGAATCGACGCTCTTTTCTGTCCTGTGGTGGCAGCAATTCTTCTTATGCTGGTTCTCCGATTCTTAGAAACTTCATGAAGAACAGCTTCAGTGTGGTTTCTTCGCGCAGGCTCTCGCTCATTAGTCTTTTTCCGGAAGGAACCTGCTTGCCGGAACGATATGAAACAGTTCGTGATGGTTGTCCGACAAAGATGTCTTCGGTTCAGGTTCTGCGTACTCTCTTGCCGGTGCTGAAGCGTTTCCTCCACAATAGCCATACAAAAATATCATGTCGCCGTACTCTTCCTTCGTAAAAAGAGGTTCTGCGAGCGAAATCCAAAACTGTCAAAAATAGAACAAAACTGCTTACATGACAACTGTCCAAAAGCCTACGTCAAGTGCATTGGATCTAAGTTACCAGTCGAGCCAACTGCGTCCATGATTCATCTAAATTAGTTACCGTAACTAGTGACTTTCAGCGCTTTTGACCACCCATATCTCGAAAACGGTTGAGAATTGGACCTATGCTGACTAGAAGTGTTTTGTTAATTTTGATATAAGGAATAACCCTATGAAATTATGCAACTCAACGAGGAGACACCCTGTATACTCCGTGAAATAGAAGTGTTACATCCAGAATGAATAATTTCTTCAACTTGATTTTTTGGCAATCATCTTACATCAAGAATGAAACTATAACGTTTGCAAGTAATTTTATTTACATGTGATATGTATGAAACCGTGTCTTGTCAACTAGATACTGGTACCACTTGTATTGTGGTAAGATTTAAGCAATAATGTAATATAGTACCAAATGGCAATCTAAAGATGCAAAATATCAAGACAACTTTGAAATGCTTTGATGGTAATGCAATAAAACCAATAGGTAAAGCAAGCTTAAGATCAACGAAAAATGGCAGATTAACCATTATTATCGGCCGAGACATGTGAAAGCTTAGACTTGTTCCTGTGGTACAGCAGCCAAGAAGAATTCCTGTGGAGAAATTTTACCTCAACTATCTGGAGTTAAAGTTTTCACAAGACTATAAATGCAAAGAAAGTGTTTTGGCGGTTAAAGTTGGATAACGAAAGGAAGTCGTTATTTGAGGCATTTGGCGTTAAACCAACTATGCAAAAATTTCAGAAAAAGCAGCATGAAATCATACAAGATCTAAGAGGAGTAATAGCAGATGACATTTTAGTTTTTGGAAAAAGCGATACGGAAAACGATGCGATATTAGATCATAACTGAATTTAGAAAATTTACTGAAACGGCTGAAGTGACCAAATCTGCAACTAAACCGTGACAAAATTATATTATGTAAAACGAAAGTTTTTATGGTCCCATATTGATGAAGGATCCGTCGAAAAACATCCAAATTTGATAAAAGCTAGAGGGCTCTTATCACATTTTGAGCCACCCTCAAGTGAACTTCTCATTTGAATCTCTTGCAAAATTAAACTACCGGCATGTTCTTCAAATTCCCATTCAAGTCTATGTCAAAATTGAACCAGCCATTTCAACACTTGGTATAAAAGATATATTGGAGGACTATATTGTAGAAACAACTGGAAGTAAATATTGAATTTAAAACAAAATTTAAATGGATTAGCTAAGCAGCATTTTAAAATTCCATTCTTAGATTTTGAGACTTTTTACTTTTATCAACGTTATTCCACCTTTCAGGTGAGGATTGAAGTTTTTACGCAAGTATTTTCTATTTGCATCGTATTTCCTGGGAGTTCCGTAAGTGCATTTGCACGTTTCATATATCGAAATGCACTTGATATTATTACACTTGCGAATCACGTACGACAACAAAGCAAAAAAAAAAAACTTTTGAAAGCCTTACAATCCCTGCTTTCTCGCGATCTCTACCTGCCTATTAATAGTTCCGTCTAATACGCTTACAGCATTGTGCTTAAAACCCTTCCTTTCACAACAGCACTGAGGTGTTTGTTAAAACTCGAACGGTAGAGTAGATCAAAGAAACAGCATTTTAATTTTAAAGCCGGCTTTACTACTACTCGAAGGTTTCGGCGGCTTACGAGTAGCGCACTCCGCTTTTGTCGAAAACGTTCGCTGTTGTATATGCAAAATGGAGGAACAGGAATTGGGTTAAAAGTATACCCTTCAGGTGCCATCCCGTTTGGCTTTAACGGAGGTCGACTGGGCATAAAAAATACACGAACGCTCTGAAGATTTGAGAGGTTTCAAAGTGCTAAGATTATAAATTTATTGTTTGTAGATGGTGGATACGCGCGTGTGAAGCCTATAACTCCTAAGCGAATTTTATTTACCGTTGGTAATGAGATGCAAATATTGTTTCGGCCGGATCATTTTTTTTATAGACTTTCTCGGCTCATATTTACATTAAGGCCGGAGTAAATTAGGGAAAGGGAGCGCTTAAAATACCTACCGTTGGGTTGTTCGGGCAATATAAATATGAAAAGTTAAATAAGTATTTCACCTAAATTCTCGAAATGTAAGTAAGTGCATACGTGTTTACATTAAGAAAATACAAGGACATTTAGACTTTGATCTCACCTAGAAATACATACCAAACAAGGAATTCGTTCCCTTGAGGCTGTAATTCGTATTGAATTGGAATCATTTAAAATAGACGTACATGTGGCAACAGTGTATTTACATCCTACTATAATAGTAGGCAGAGGATAGTGGGAGGTTGTTTGTTTATTACTGGACGAAGTATTGGATTGTGCAATACGCCTTGACACATTTAGGCACTGACATATGTTGACGTATGTATTGCACAACCCCCGCTAAAATATTATCAAAACCTGAGGAATAAGCAGCGCGATTACTGATATAAACCAAATCCTTATCTGGGTTTCCCTCAAGAGCATAACCGCGAATCTTGAATTAAATTCGGTTATGGGCTTAGCATTAACCATAACTATGTTGAATATCTGTCATCACCGTGACATTAAAGAAAGGGAGTACAGCCTGCGAAGACCCCCGCAAGCCACGAGTATGTGCCCCCTTCCACGCAGCCCACTCTTAGCACAATCCCACAGTACCGAACTTCACTGAACTATGGTTGCGGTCCTCCGATTTTCAGCTTATCTAGTTCCTGCAAATCCGCTTGCTGCCGGGAAATGGAGCTCTCAGGATGGTCTTCAGGCACTATGACCATCCGAATATCAAAGAGTGCTTCCTTGAAGGATTTTTTGAGTGCAGGATTATCTGTTTTCTTGCGTTCCACAACTTCTTTTGGGGTGCTCTCCTCAGAGAGGTTCCGCTTCACCCCAAAAGTCGCACCGTGACTGATGCCCGGTTGAGCAGTCCTTGTTTTCCTGGCAGCCTTTACAGTGGTCGGTGTAGAGCTGGCAGGTTGAGCTGGAGCGGCTTCCCTTGCGGCCCTAAGTTTGCGCCTTTCAGCGCCAGATGGTTTGGACCTACGACGCGGATTCTCATCTCTGGTGCCTCCGGTGTTATCGTCCTTTAGTTTAGTTATTGTCCTTTAGTTTACATGAATGTCTCTTTTCAGAGTCCCCAGGTTTTGGGTTTGGATTTAGTTTACTTTTCTTATCTGGTCTCAACATGTCGATCCCATGAGTAAGGGGAAAGAAGGGTCCACCCAGCGCAGTATTCCGCTGTGTGGGCAAGGCATTTATATAATGGGGCGCCCGGTGCCCCAAGGGTTGGTCGATCTTCTATTTAGCCACGCATCATGTCGGTTCGACCATAACCTTAGGATTTAGGTTTTTGAATGAGATTGTCTCCTCTCAGCCTGTGCAATTAAGCCTAGGCTCCCAGCCCCCGATCAGAAGATTGTTTTTCGACCTTTACTGGTCGAGACCGCAGTGTTCTACTTGCACAGTGGTACCTCGAGTACGGTGGCGTAAGTATAGGAAGAGGCTTTGTCTAACAGGACTAAATTGCGATTGGCCTTCTGCTGGGGTCGTTTATATGAAACCTGATCCCTCACCACAAAATTGCCCTTATTAGATTACCTTTTTAATCTAAATAAAAGCAAATGGTAGGTATTTTGTCTAGCGGAGACCAACAACATGCTGTTTGTCCACCACCTTTTCAAAGACTTTTGGTAAACCATTTACATTTGTTGGATGTAGCTTAGCTGTATCGGATCAATAATTCTTTTTACAGTTTATCATGCTTTGCTTATTTCTTTATTCATTCTTAGTAAACCCGTCGCAGATCTATTTATATCTTGAAAACAACGAAACATTGAGAAAGCTCTATTAGAACGTCTGCATTATTTTGACAGTTATTAAACCTCGTAATGAAAATGACGTAATATTTGACAGTGAGCGCCTAAAAGTAAATATTTTTATACTCAATGTTAATTATTAAATATTACCGTATCTTGTAACTCTGTCGTCGATCAATAAATTCGACAGTGTACTTTAGTAAAAAAAAACGTGCGTGCTATCATATTAAAGATGTTACATGTGCCAATTCAAACAAATTATACTTCTGCCTTAACCGTTAAAATTTGGACGCGAATCTTATGTTTCGTAATTTAGTGATCTTAATTTCTATGTTGAACTTTTAATTGCCCGGCAAATAAATCAGAAGAAAATCATTTCATAATATTAATTCACCAAAGAGTTGATACAGGCAACTTCCCAAGAGAATGTAGGTAATTTGTGCACGAATTTGCAATTTTAATCGCTGTAATCCCTAATACTTCACAATTTCGAGTACATGTCTTGTGTTTCAGCGCACCTATACACCGCACAACGCAACGTAGAAACCGTGGTTCGCGTGATTATATGCAAATTTCTCTGGGACATAGAAACAGAAAAAAACTTTTCCTTGTCGGCGTTCGTTTGCCACGCAGAAAGAAAAACGAGCAACGCGGAAAAAAAACTTTTCCCCCAGTTAAAGGTGGGCAAAAAAGATCAGTCTAATTTGTTACTCGGAAGAGTCTTGCGTTGGAAATTCCCTTGAATTTTAAACGCGGCCGGTCGTTCCGCCCTAGGAACCTCACCGAGAAGTTCTTTAGAGAGTCAGTCTAGGAGGGAATTTGATTTTCGTAGTTAGGGTAGTCGTGGTTAACGTTGGCTTATTCGATTTTGCGTTAGCATAGGAAAAGAAAAAAATAAGATGTTGTGGTATGTAGATTTGCTACAAATTTAAATTATGCTTACAAATGGTTGTTTTGTGTTTTATCAGTATGTATTCCCCTTGCGTTTCACCAACGGGATGCTGGATCAACGCAGGTTGTTTCAAACAATTTTTAAACAAAGTTCAAAATCAAAATGAACATTCCATATTAAAATAAAAACGCAAAATTGAAATATACATATGTCAAAATCATGTGGTCCTATCGAATTCCAAAAATAGTGCCTTCTTCTTCTTTTGGTGGGTCTTTTAGTTTTTGTTCAGGCTGGGAGACCAGAGAACTTTTTCTAAAACCATTTACAGAATTTAATTTGCGAAACATGCATGAAAACTGATTCCATAAATGTCATGTATGGAAACGGGAGTTAATAAATGGCATGCATTAATAAAAAGGATACGCAGTAAGTACATGTTACAATTTAATATCATTGACTTTTAAAAATTTAAAAAGAAGCCGGTAAGTATGAAAAGAAAGAGAGGAAAGTAATTATTCAAAGATGGGGTGTTAATGTATTCTGTCGATTCTTTTGAGCGACTGATCTCTCCTCGGGTATTTGTCGTAGGATCGGAAACCTTGTCCGCATCTTCCATAACTGGTTTAAAGACCTTTCGTCTTATCTTTTTTACCTCAGCTACTTTCCTATTCTGTTCTGATGTAATGTTGTCCAGCACAACTGACTCTGACAGACTGGGATCCACCTGACCGGTGATTCCCTTGCACGTGATTAAATATTTCTGCCTCGTAGTGGTTTTTTGGCTATAAAAGAAGAATTAAGGAAGGAATCTTCATGTCAAGAAATTCAATTACCACTCTATTCTGGTCCCTCTTGTCCACTTGTTTGACACCTTTAACTTTATTTTGAAATAATAATTTACCAAGAGACATACCTTCATTTGACCATTGTTACGTGCATCAGCGGCTTCTACGTACACTTGATATGAAGGTTGAACATAAATATCAAATAGAAAGGGCTATGACGCAGCCACAGAGATCTCTGATTCCCTCGGTAGGCATCCTTGATTGACAGATTGTTGATTCATCGATTCCTCATTTTGCGAAGATGGTCGAGACCATACCTTCGATTATTATTATTATTATATCACTAGTAACAGCATCCACTAAAGAACCATAATCATCCAGACTAAAACTTCGATTTTGGTAGGACTCATCATCCTCATTAGATGTGTCGGGAACAACAAGTTTAGGGAGAGCTAAAACTCCTCCTGATTTTAAACTCATGCGTTAAATCAGCAAAGCAAAATGTTTCTAGTGCTGCAAACAGATAAACTACCCCTTACTATTGAAGAAAAGATAACTTACTATCGAGATTGCAATGGATAAACCACTTTATTCTTAACAGCCAGAAATCACACGTCCTTACTCGTCAAAGGATGAGCCGGAAGTCCCAAAATATTGCCTTCCACATGATGTGACTCAATCCTGCATATCTGCCACTTGGTGTTTCTTGCAATCTGAGATTCCTTATTCTTGCCCTTAATGGGGGGAATTATCACTAAACGGAGAAGGCTACAAAACACTAGAGAATTTCGAGAACCAATAAAGGAATTGGTTGGTACCAATCAAAATGGCAATACCAATCAGTCCAAGTACTTTCTTTAAGTGCACTATCTTTATCTAAAAATAATTACAAGAATATACTACAATAGCTCTGTAATTAGAGAGACAATAATATTACGTTTCCAATTAAAACAGCAATAACAGTCGTAATACATTTTTTTTTTCTTAACTCCTTTACAGGCATAGATACTAGTTCGATCAGAAAACAAATTGAAATGAATACCTCGGCAAATAAATTCGCAATATCACCAACAACAAAAGACTTCGACATTAATCCCAACATCATCGATCCTATCATACATCTAAACAAAGCGAGTTGAAATACAGAGTAAAAATAAAAATATTCCACACTAGCAGGAACGTATTTCATCCGTTGCAGAAAACGACGATACCGAGAATTGTTCGTCCAAACTCGACGCATTGTTCCCGTTCCACAATCATTCCAAAGCGAATTAATAAAACACGGAGTTCGAGACTATCAGATCAGCAATACACCGGCGTTGGTTACGTTCCGTAATTGCCGATCTCGATAGGCGAACCAGCAATCTATATATCCGCCCCTATTCCGCCAGCGCACTCCAGATGATTTATTTTACTATTCCGTCGCGTAACCGACAAGTTAAAGGTGCCCACAAATACACGGAAACTTCGAAACAGCCCCTTTGTAGGCGCACGAACTACAACGGTAGCAATCGAGGGAAATACGGCAAGCGTAGGGAATTCAGTTTACCGTTTAGTCACAAACGTAGAAATAAAATGCGGGAGCGAAGCGGAGAGAAAATTGTCACTAGAGTAGCGGGAAATTTAATCTTGCATTCAGATTGTCGCGTGATTAATCAATCGGAGGTTGACTCCGTTGATTCCAATTTTGCGCGCGGACAGATGGAACAGATTTCAATTAAAAAGTTCCGCGACCGCTTGTCCTGCTTTTTCCCCGGTTTTTATTTGCATAATCGGATGGATAGCGAGTTTATTAATTGTACCGGGTGCGTTTTACGATATTGTTAAAGCTTAAATTAGAGCTTCTTGCATAATTCATGAAATACCAGGTTCTGTTTCATTGATAAAAACAGTTTAGTAGAATCTACCTTCCGCTAGCTTTGTGATTCAAGAGTTTTTCTGGAAGTTTTAAAAAGATCATTGGCCAGCTGCCACGGTTTTATATATACTGTTATTCCTGTATGACTACTGTTAAGGGCAATATTAGTATATGTATTGTTGTTATTTCTGTAACTTATTTATTAGAGCTTCCATTCTGTAAATAGTAATTTTAGTTCGGAGGTTTCTAATTTAAAAATTTTATAGGTGTTTTGTAGGTGTGTGTCATTTGGGTTACCTAATTTGCTAAATTGACCTACTAAAATTTTAATTACTAACACAAGTAATAACAAAAATCCAAAAGAAAAAGTGAAAAAATCCCTTACCACAAAAATTATAAGATACAAATCTAAATACGTATTTCGGCAACTAAGTTGCCATCTTCAGTAGAAAACAAGTGAAGAGCAGTGTTAAACGTAGTGTTTTCGGCCTTGGAAGATATGCTCTTCACCAAATCACTAGTGAAATAACACTTCAGTGTTATTCCACTAGTGATTTGGTGAAGAAGCATGAAGGTTTACCTTAGCCGAAAACACTACGTTTAACACTGCTCTTCACTTGTTTTCTACTAAAGATGGCAACTTAGTTGCCGAAATACGTATTTAGATTTGTATCTTTTAATTTTTGTGGTAAGGAATTTTTTCACTTTTTCTTTTGAATTTTTGTTATAGTTTTCAAGGCACAGTCTCCACCCATCACAGGAACACAAGTAATATCGGATACAATTGCACTAATATTTATACTAGTTTTAAGATAATTTATCACATGTATTATTCGATACTTGTATTTTTGTAAATCACAAACATTAATTTGTTGAATTTTATATCCACGTCGAATATCGATGTTCGCACGTTTCATCGTATGAAACACACATGTGTGTGTACCTAACTGTATTTGTGTATATTTTTATGATATTCCCCTTAAATTTTAGAAAGTAACTAGGACAGTTTTCGGGGCATTTTCACTTCTCTTCAGACCAGCTATTACTAAATAGTTAAATAGTTTGTTTTTCTCAATTTGAAAAATTTTAAGAAATGCTTCGAATAATTGAGTCCAAAGGAAGTACCTATAATATTCCATATAAATTTACCTCATTTTAAATAATTCATCTGCTTAAAACCTACCGTCCTGAAGAACTTTATATCGAGGAAACACTCCTTCTGAAAATCCCAGAAGTTATGTGGTTGTCTGGAAATAAAATTCCTTCCTGACGAAACATTGCCTGAAAGGTCTGATTATTAGGTGTTTATTTTTCACAAAGATAAATCCTTTTTAAGTTATCCTGCTAAAATGAATTTTAATAGAGAAACATGTCTATTTATGGAAAAATGGAGGTTAAAACTCGCTGACTTACCGCGCTCAGATGTAATTTGAATTAGATAAATTGGTAATTCTGGTAATTTTTCTTTTAAATGTTTTCTTCTTATCGACACATGGTGAATACATTGGCGCGATATTTGAAATTTTTAACATAACGAATTTTTAGTTAATCTATGATTGCCAAAGACTAATTTCCGGGTAAAAAGTTTAAAAATATTTGTTTATTTAAGTAATCGAACCTACTTGTATTATATTTTACTTTCTTTGAATGGATTTATCATTCATGCAATAAATAACATTTTTTACTTGTAACATTCACTTTTTTATTCAATAAATAACGTGACAAGATACATACACTTCAATAATACAATCTGATATAATTTATGATTGTATCTGCACGCACTTATGTAAATACTACATTAAATTCATAGCAGCAAAACAACCGGCGTTACCTGTGTACCGGATTCAGGTGGATAATTCGTAATCCGCAATAACCTATGTGGTCACAATTTTCGTATCCCGGAGACGTTCTAGAGAGTCACACCCCTATCGTAGTAGGAATCTAGTTGATCACTTATAGTTTGGCAAAATAAAGGGAGGTGATGCTGGCGTATTTAATTTATAAAGTTATTTTCGCTGAAAATCGAGATATATCTTATATAGCATTATACTACAGTAGATTTATCTATATTTTTTAAATCAAATTAAAAATTGTTAGTGCAGCCAATTCAGAGTCATAAGTCTATGATTGATTTCTTTTTTCACGATTTGTGGTCTCCAAGGTATTCCTTCCCATAGTCTATTTTTATTACGATCTTGCATTTATCCGGTACTCGTTTTGCTTCTCTGATAATAATAATAAATATTTCGTTTATAGTGAGTGCGTATTTCATTGATTTTTTTATTCTATTTATTTAAATACCTCGTCCAGTTCAGTTTTCGTTCTTGTTACAATTACAATGCCGCCCGCGCGGCTACAATTATCTGGTGCCTGTTATGGTACCTTACTCTCTCTTATGATATCCTCCAATACTAGGTTAAAACCGTGGATAAAGGATCGCCTCGTCTCAGGCATCTTCTCAATTCGAAAAGTTTCAATACTTTACCTTTAATAGTTACTTTACTTTGTGTTCTATTTAAAGTCTTTTCCACTAAATTGTTTACAGGGTTCTTCTAAGTGTGTAATGGTTCTGTACATGTTAGTTCTATCAATTGTATCATACGTTTGTTTGTAATCTATGAATTATAATTACAGTCCGAAATTTTGCTCATGCCTATTACTTGGTATTTGTTTTAAGGTAAATACCTGGTCAATTGTTGACCTGTTCTTTCTTAAATTCCTCTGATACTCTCCAATGATTTCATCTGCACATTTGCTTAGCCTCGTTCTTATTAACAGGTACAACACCTTATACGGCACATCTACAAGAGCTACACCCCTGTAATTCTTGCATTAGCTCTTTTCTCCTTTCTTATATATTGAGTATATGATTGCACTATTCCAGGTCCTAAGCGGGGTCTCCTTTTCCCAAATGAAATAATAAGTATCTTATTCTCCAGTGAAGTACTTTAACTATCTCCTTCAAAATTTCAACACTCATGCCATTTTCGCCTGGACTCTTATTGTTTCTTAACTCTTCTCCTCCACAAGTGAGGCAATTTATCGTTGTATGGTGTTTTTGATCAGTATTGACATAGCTTCCACTATTTGTGGTTAACAGTTCTTTAAAATATCCCATCCAACTGTTCATTTCCCATCATTGTCCTTACAATATGTTGCCTTATTTTCATATGTTGATTGGTTCGTTCTAATCTCTTTGTAAAAACTTCTTATGCTGTTACTGACGGCCAAGTTCTCTATATTTGTTATTTTACATTCCCAATATTCTCAATTTTTTTTCTTCTTTATTCTACAGGTCTACCTTGCCTTTTTCATTTTGCTGTAAAATTATACATTTTCAACGGTGTAGGAATATAACAAAGATTATTTCGCTGTGGTTTCAAATACAAAGAAACAATTTGCGACAGAAATTAACTTCCTTATTGCATTTAAATCAAAATATTTAACGTTTAAAAGTTAAACGAGCGAAATTGCTCTTCAATTTCAATCGCATTCCCATATTATAAATAAGGCCAGACATTTCATAAAGTTTCATAAAGTAAGTTGTAACTGAATCTATGACTGAGAAAATAGTATAAGCTCAGGAACGGCCAGTTTGAACTACAATAGTCAAAATATCAAGTCAACAAAAAATAAGACATGCTCTTTTTTCTCAAAAGCTTATTTTTGAACTTATTGTTTTTCACTCACCGATTTAATTATAAGATTTTATCTGTTATTGCTATTAACAATGTAAAAATGAATAATTACTTTTTTAGATTTTGCGTAGAAGAAATAAAGTATAAAAATTTCATAAAACCCTACCAGCGAAATTTAATATTAGACGACTAGAATCTGACATTTTGATATTCTCATCACACGCATAGCTAGACTACACAACACATACAAGAACTGGCAATTTGATATTCGCCGTAAACAATATATGCCAACACCCTATACATCTGTTTATGAATTACACATTACAGAGCACCCGCGCCCGCCTCTAATACGTACGTACCCGTACTGGCAAACATTCTTAATTAAAGTTCGCACGCCACGCGGGCGTCTTGACAAAGATTTCTCCTCACATGTTCCCTTGTTACGACAGCGTCGCGTTTTCCGCCTGACTCTCGCAGGCTTAACTACTACCACTACCCTGTGCCGTTGTCAAAGTTGTCGCGAGCAATATCGCACGCCCATCATTAATTTTGCGGCCGTGGGAAACAACCCGAGCACTTCGCGTTATAACATTAATATATTTAATGCGGATTATCGATCATGCAGCCTGCTCTTAATGTTTAACGTGCGACACTGTCAATTACGTTCTAGGTTATGTGATTGTAAACCACGGTGCACAGTGGTCAATATACCTAGCAAATCCGGACATCGGCTCTAATTTTCTTTTTAAGAGTTGAAAATTTAAAAAAAAAATTTTTTTTTAAATTTAAGTTTTTAATTATTACTTTTTCAGGTTGTTTCTTTTAAACTATTAAAGTTTCAGTTTTAAAGTTTTTGAAATGACGTCGATTCGTCATGGATAAGCATAATAAAAAATATTTTTTACTGTGGAAATTATATATTTCACATGTTTACATTATTTTACAGTAAATGGTAGAAGTACTACAGACATAAGAAGAGTAACAGTTAAACATTTAAAAGTTATCATCGGACGAAATGTTCTCCAACTCCGTTTCAACATTTTCAGGGTTGACGATTAAAAGCGTTTTAAGCTCCGCATCTATTTCTCTGGGTAGATGTAATTTTGCCCCAACCCTTTTGGAACTAAGAAATGGATCGGAGCTTACTATCAATCTATGAAAAAGATCATAATTAACTTTTTGGGAGCTTATTTTTCGAGTATGATGTTCCCTGTAGCGCCGAATGTCCCGATTTCTAGTTTCTTGTGCTTCTTCAGATAGTTCACCAATTGGCACCACAGCCTCTTGGATTACGGCTGTTCCGTGCAGTAAAATTTTGTGCACTGAAATTGGCATGTAGTACCACCCATATAAAGATACATACTTTTCTGAAGTCTTAAAACAGTAAGTTTCAAACTTATTTACATCAATGTCATATCCACTGTTAATGGCTCTTAAAATAATGGAAAATCTCTTAATAAGATCCTCATCAATACCTGTAATTTCTGCAGACAAAGTGGGATTGCCGAAAAAGCGTCTGGCTGTGTTTCCGTCATTCGTATTTCCTGCGGATTGCTTAGGAACATCCACAAGGAGACCCATGCGATCCAGAAATAGCTGTTGGATATATTTTTTTCGTCTGCCTACAGCCTCTTTCATTTCTTTCTTTACTTTCCACACTTTCACTTCCAATCTATAGGAAATGTGCAGTAAACATTCGAAAAACCTAATGTATGCATGAAGGACAGACAAACCGAATTTAAGTGTGTCCTTCTGTACTTTCCTTGTCCGTAGTTCGTCAATGTCATTCATTTCCGATATTGTCGCCCTGCACATGAAACACCTCATAGCACTTGTGGTCTCAGTGATTGCATTGCAAACCTTGCCATCCACCATTGTCAATAACAAAGTAAAGGATATTTTTCCATGTTCAGTTTGACAAGGCCTTAAATTATTAATCTGGTTGTTCATGTCCTGTTCTAACTGTCTACTAACTTCATCGGTTTCCTTTATCCATAGTAGTTTCACTGGTCTACAGAACAGTTTAGAGGATGGTCTTGGGTTTTTCCAGAGAAGTTCATTATTTTCCTTGACAAGCCGGAGCGGCACAAGCGACATTACAAGAAGGTTTCCCTCAGCTTGGAGTTCTGAAGAGGAAGTAAAATCTGATGTTTGTTTAAATTTTGAGTAGCCGGAACTTCCATCAAAGCCCCACTTGCAAATTAATTTTAAAGATTGGGAATCGTCACTGGCAGAGTAAATGCATTTCACTAAGCTCTCGCAAGTTTTGTCCAATAAACTTTGCAGTGGGACTTCACAGTTAGATTCTGTGATGGTTATGCCATCTGGGTAGAAATCCCTTTTTGCCTCTAAAACCTTATAATAGGGTGGATATAAATCATGTCCACAACTATCAGCCGATTGTTTTAGTCTTGTGTATTGTTCCCGGGTTAAATTTAGCTCTAAAATTAAAGGTAACGCTTCTTCTGGAGTATATTTCCGTTGTTCTGGATCGGAAGTGGTCCATTTCTGAAATATGCGTTTAGCACGTGTTGGGGTTGTTGTCGTAGCTTCGGTCAACAATTTCGCAGCAGCCTGGTCACCCTCGTCGCGTAATTTCATTGACGTTGCAAAACTTAGTTCAGCTGCCGATGTTTCTTCCCTTAACTGTTCGGTTTTTCGACGTTTATGTCTCTCAGAATACTGCTTGAAATCCTTAGTCGATTGAGTACCCGAGGGCCCTGGAGTAGGCTCCGTATTGGACGAAGTTGGTGTTAAGCGATTCTTTAATAGCTCAGGAAATACAATTTCCTCTCTTAGCCAATCGTCATATCGAGCCAAGAAAACTTCGTTCTTGCTGAAAACCTTCTGCCATCGTTTAAGGTACGGCGAGAAAAAACTTTCCCTTGTAAAAGTTATTAATACTTCCGTGGCATGTTCATCTCCATTAGTGGCGAAGTGTTCTTTAAGGTACTCCAACACGTGTTTTTTTCGGTCAGTAATAGTTTTTCTAGGATATTCCAACATTTTGTTGTGCAAATCTAACCGAGTTATCGGTGAAAAATCCATTGTTGCTTGAACAATAACGAAAAACACACTAACAAAAATTTACGAAGAAAAACTTAACAACAACTGATAACACAACTGTAACAACACTAAATACAACAGAATAATTAACAATAAGCTCTCAGAATATCACTCACGAGACGTTACTTGGTACGTGACCAAAATGCGAATGGAATTTATAAGTGCACTCTCTCCTTATATTTCGTCTGTAATCACTTTCTGAGGGTTTCCGAGAGATTAGTTGATTTTATGGCATAGTTAAGCCTTTGAATATTAAGAATAAATTTAATCTCGAGTGTCCTGATGTGTCCTTAATAACGTAAAACTTGCTTATTTACAAAATTCCAAGAAAAATGCAACGATAAATATATTAGGTCGGAATAATTTACGGCTTATCGGATTTCGAAGTATATTTAGGGTAAATTGTAAAGGAAGAAATGTACTACCTGCTGGTAAAACCATTTCAACTAATTGCTTTAGGTGAGCTAGACAAGGCCTATTAAACATCGCACTAATTTCTCCTTAAATACCAACTCATGTAAAATATGGAATTTTGCACTAGTTCGCGGACCATAACTTATTACCGGTTTACTGAAAACTGCCACAATTTTCAGGGAAGTAGGCGAACAGGTAGATAAATATAATATAATCGTTTCAGCATAATTCAAAAAAAGTCAAATTTTGTGCAAATGTCCGGAATACGCTCACAAATTGACCACTGTGCGGTGGTAGATTATAATAATAACAAATACAAAAAAAGATGACAAAATATATAGTCATCTTGCACGATGACTTGCTCGATGAAGGCCAAAAGAGATACGGAAAAGATCCAGAGTGGGCAAAGAGCAATTAGTGATTGATTCGGTGATATTGGATACGGCAAAAAGCGAAGGAGCTTCCATATGTACGACGTATGTCGACTACCAAAAGGCCTTCGATACTGTGCCACACTTCTAGTTTAGGAAGATATTATCACTGTACCGGGTGGAGATGTTCCGGTACCAGATCATGAACAACTTTAGTACCAATCTGGTCCTAAATGTAGGCACAACTGCAATGCGGATAAAGAGAATCGAATCTCTTCCTCTGCGCAAGAATATTTCAGGAGAAGACATTGAGTCCACTTTGGTTGTGTTTCAACCTGTGCCCACTAACATCGTTTCTAAATAGGAAAAAACAAAGGATTCACTATCCCCCAGTTTAAAACCCAGTTAAGTCACCTGTGGTATATGGACAATCTTAAAATAAATGGGCCAAATGAACATCACCCGCAACACCTATTGGAATGTGTGGCCAGATATACTAAAGATATCCAAATGGAGTTCGGATTAGACAAGTGTCGAGTCAGTAGTATTAAGTGAGGCAGGTGAAAGAGATTTGATTAGATTCGGATTGGAATGGCTTTCTAACCTATTCCATTGCTACTTTTTCAGATCTATTGTGATCCACTTTGTCCTAGAAAGCGCCCTCTAGCTTCGCCTCCCTAATTAGGCCTATCATCTCAGTACAAAAAACCTTCTGAAGAGAAAGAACTGGGGCTTCTTCCTCCTCTTGACAGGTTGTGCCTTAGATCCCCACAATCCAGGTAATCTTTGGGACATTTGTGGGTAGCGCTCTCCAGTCCTCAGTATTTTGGGATTTTGCCGTCTCCGTCTGAGCCTGGCGGCCTTAGATGCTGGCTTGTTACACTTGCCATCTCCCGCGAGGGTTGAGAATTTGTGGGTAGGTATTGTGAGGTCTTATTACACCCCATCCCACGAGTGCCTTTTGTGTTTGACTGGAGGTGTGTAGCAAGATATAGACATTGCATTGGATTTAAACATACAATGCAATCACATAACAATATGTTATTAAAAAAAGAAAATATGAAATAATTCTCAAGTTTCTGGACCCTTTCTATAATTATTTAAATCGCCTCTATGTAGAGTATTTGATGATAAACAGAGTAATTATAACTATTTTCTGAAATTCGATAAAATTTACCACCACACATGTCGCTCCGTATTTGTTGTAACACACTGTATATAAGTAACCACACCAGTCGAAAGGATTGCCTAAATGGTGCGGGCCCGCTATTGAAACTTTTTTCCTATCATTCACCGTTTAAAGTTATTGTGGATAAACTTAATTTGAAGCAGATTCCAAAGTCAAATTGAACCCCCTAAAGTTGATGTTTCGAAGCAACGGAGAGTGTTCTTGCGTAGTGCTCGATGGGGTCAACAAACTGATAATCAGAATCTGCGATTTTCTGTTCATGGGCTTCTCTTGTAAGTAGTTTACGCAAACGTATACCAAGTGTTAATTTTGAAATTGAATCTGTATGGTAACGTTCTATTTGCATACAAAATTTATGTTTATGTAGGTAAATGTTCCGATTATGTAATGTACCATTGGACTTAACGATTTAACGAAGCTCAGGTAGTAGTTAAAAATAGTGTTGGGCAAGGTAGGGGAAAATAACTATCGTTAGCGAGGACTAGACGAGCTGGTATTTATTCGTCTCGGGGCTGCTTACCGGCTCTCCTGAGTGTCGAATAAACACGAGTCTGTCTAGTCGTCGCTAACGATAGTTACTTTCCCCTACCTTGCCCAACACTAGTTAAAAATAGTTACAAATAGTGTGGAACCTTGCGGAACTCCAGCTTTGGCGTATATGTTAGATCAGTGGTTCTCAACGTGGGCGGTAGCGCCTACCAGTGGGCGCTGGGATCTATACAAAATCCAGTAAGTGGGCGCTAGGCGAAAAAAGGTTGAGAACCACTGTGTTAGATGGTGCACTGCGTTTAAGTTTTGATTTGTAAGGGTGAACTTGGCGATCGGATTAGCCAGGTTGTGTGGCAAATCCGTGTATCACATTTCATCAAATGCCTTTTCTATGGTAATTTTTCCAGATATGTCCTCAATTATCCTGACAAGCTCTTAAATAACCTGAAAGCTAAGCTGATTATCAATTGACCCATCAAGGCTGGTAACCTGTCCAATATCATCTATTCAGCAATCTTGCTGACTGTGAGAAAAACCTAATCGCTTTGCGTGTGAATTTGAATTACCTATATCTAATTGTGAAATAAAAGAATTTCTGTAATACAACATATTTAAGATACTCTCGTAAGTTGCTGACATCTGGATGATAAAGAAAGTATTCCACTCTCGCATAAAAAATACAAGCTGAGTTAACTAAACAAAGTTTGTATAGTCCCTGATTGTTTAGCAAATAGAATATAAATACATATTTAGGTTTTAAATAAATAGGAAAATATTTTGATAAAAAATAAACGAAAAAAAAATCCAATGAGTAGTAATTTGATACTTTATATAGGTAATATATAAATTCATTCGTAAGCACTTATATTTACTTTAAATTCAAATTTATATCATTTACACGAATTTATATCTATTTTAGTATTAACCAGATATTTATTTCATGTAAATTGAAAGTATTAAATTAACGCCTAGATTGGATGTAATCAATATTCTCCCATCCCATGACAATAT
The DNA here is from genome assembly GCA_949128085.1 of Cetonia aurata. Taxonomy (NCBI): domain Eukaryota; kingdom Metazoa; phylum Arthropoda; class Insecta; order Coleoptera; family Scarabaeidae; genus Cetonia; species Cetonia aurata. The sequence goes on along the minus strand of OX421882.1, from coordinate 9,425,930 downwards.
CGATATCAACAGGACGGGTAAAATTTCCACAGCCCTCGACTGTTACACAATATGTTGCCGCTTTGATGTCGCTGTTGTCTACGGACGCGTTACTGGTCGTCCCAATTAATCAAAATTAGAGCGCGCACTTTCAACCGTCGCAACTCGTCGGGGTTGCCATCATCAGCGCCCGCTGAACAAACCGCTCGTCTATACTACAAGGATTGAGCAAGAAAGCTAATATAGGCGGGCGAATGACGCCAAGCGAATACCAACGAAATATTAATAATTAAATACCGTACATGGCTCGAATGCTTATGTATTCAATGCTATGTAATATGTAAGTATCTACAGATAGTGTTTGCGCCGGTGTTCTCGTGAAAAATTGATTCCCCCTTCACCTAGAGGCGTTTCTTAGAATTATTGCATGCTTAGGACGCCTACGTCGAGCGGGAACTTTGGTGGATTATAAGGGGAATTTAATATTTCTGAGTGGCTTCTTGTATCTACCTATCTAGAATAATGGTAATATAAAGGCTACCTCAGATTTTATGGATGGATTTTCTTCCGGTACAAAATAATGTGGTAAAATATAGGTGCATAGAGAAAACTATACAATATGGTGGCAAAAGATATTTGTATGACTTCAATATTATACGAATCTAATGCCAGTCTGTTAATATTGATTACCATCACTATTAATTATTATGTAGATTAAACAAATTTATTGCTACTGTTAGGATTAGGTGTGCGTGGCGTGCGGGAGCAGTGTGTGCTCCACCTGATGCAACTTAGTAAAAAAAGCGGTACACACGAGTATGACGCTTGAAGTCGCTGTAATGATTAATAAAAAAAGAAAGATCCAAAACGTAACGATAACTTTATTGTAATAATAAAAAAAAAGAAAAAATGAAAAACACTGGCCACGTGGTTGCTGACTTCTAGTGTTAAGATTAATGTAAAAAGAACAGCACGTGGTTGCTGTATTCTGATATTAGAATTAAGGCAAAAGGAGGAATAGCACGTGGTAGCCGGATTCCTGAGATTAACTTAAAAGTGACGCAATTAATCCGTTTCTATAAGTGAATAGTAAATGACTGCTAGTGAGAGCAAAGTTACTGGCAATTACAAGTTAAAAGTATAAATAGCAACAGTAATGAAATAAAATAAAAGAAAGCGATAGATACGTTTTAAATAGGACTACTTAGCTGTAGCTTGAAGTTGAGTTCGAAGCTTTTGTGTATGCTGGAGGGCAGCACGTGGTTTCCGTGTTTCGAGTTAAAAAAAGGCAAAATTAACTGAAGAGAACAGAGATTACTTAGCTGTAGCTTGAAACAATAGGGCTTCGAAGCTAAATGGCCAGCACGTGGGTTCTGTGTTTTCGAGTCAAAATGAGTACGTCACAACGGCAAATTAACTGAACTGGAACAGAGAGCGCGCGTAGCGTGCAAAGCCCTTATAAAAAAAAAGGATGAACCAATAGCAACGTCCAGAGATGCACAAAGGATCATAAAAAAAAAACGAAGCGTCTAAGAGTTTGGCGCTTAAATGAATGAATTTAAAATAAGCGAGTTTAAATTTTGTGGCGCGTAAGTTAAATACTCCCGCGCGAAAAGGAACCGCTAAGTGAGGTAATGGTTTTTCTAAAGTCGTAATTGCAATTGCCAGATTAAAAGTAAAGAGAATGAATTTAAAATTGTCTTCAAAATAACGTTTATATCGCTGATGTTGTCTATGGTTAAAAAAAGCGAAAGGAATTATTGAAATCAATGTCATTTTCGATTCAATGCAAAGTGTAACACTACCTAGTGTATATATTAGATAAGTATGCTTTGGAGGTATCTGACGAACAATTTGCATATAAATACGCATCACATATACAGGCAGTAAAAGCGTGAACGCCGTCGTCTCTTCTGGTAAAATGGTAAACATTTTTGTAAGTTATATTTTGGGATATACAGGGTGTTTCAAACCACTTGTCAGTGAGGAATCATCTGAAAATGTTTTTAACTTCCGGAAACGTTCCATTATATCGGAAGTCGATAGCAACTTCCTTATTTTAAATAAAATCATGTATTTCTTCTTACTTCAATGAATTCTACAGATTATTTGAGTACAATTTTTACTAAAGTTCACTATCTCTAAATTTAACCATTTTTTTGAGATATTCACGATTTTGTCAAAATCTTGGCATTTGCATCTCCTTCTATAGCATTCTGTATTTTGTAAACCATTGGAGATAATTCATTTTGTCAATACTGTCGTAGAAAGCGTTATATTTTATGCAGAGTGTTCATAAATCGATGGTCAACTTAAACACCTTTAACCTTAGAAAATTCAATTTTTTCCAACGTAACATTATAGTAAGGATCAATATTCCCACGAGCTCCAGACAAAGCGAAAAACAGTCGAAGAAGAACTAATAAAATTGACACAAGCACACGGGCAGGGGGGAGGGGAAGGGGTGACGAACAAAAATTGGAATACCTACACCATGTGTATACCGTTGTTTCTTTTAATGAAGCAACGTCAAGACCGAGTTATTTCGAACAGTCACACTTCAACGGGCACCGAGTTAGAAACTAACTAAATTAGTTTTGCAGGCTGAGTGCATGGCTGCCAATTGCAGCGAACTCCAGGTCCCCGTTCTCCTTCAGTATGTGACAGCACCAACGCTACGGGATATAAAACATTCTTCTCAGTAAATGGGGAACGGAATTAGTTCGGGTTTCTTTTTCTTGTTCTGCAGTTATACCCTAATAATAAACTCAAACTAATTCGAAACGTTTCTATTCTAGGGCGTCCTACGAATTTTTACGGTATGCACACGCAAGAAATTGAAATTTAGACGCTACCCGTCCATAAAACATAAAGAAGAACGCTTTTCTAAAATGAGAACGACATACTTCTAAAGAAAATATCTGAGCAACAAGCTGCGCAAGAGATATTTTCTAGACGTAGCTAAGTTGATGTGTAAATTCGCTGTGAAATTGGCAAAGAAATATGATGCGCATACGGTATGTTACTTTATACACGCGAAAGTATTATGTTTTCCGCTTTTATATCAAAGAGAACGGATCATAAACACGCTTCTTTGTGGCGTCGGGCGCCACTTCTTTTCTGAAAATTAATTTATTATCCGTAGTGTTGGCAAATTTATTTTACATAGTGCAATATGCAGCTCTTTTCGTAATTATTTTAAAGAATTATGTGTGCTTACCTTAGTGCTTCTTTTATAATCTCGTAATATACAGTATTGAGAAAAAAAGAGCATCGCATTGTTTCAATAATCATTCCCTACCGTTAGCTTTCTTGTTGATTTCATTTGTATTAAGATCTACTTTCGACGAGAGCTGGAATCTGTGGACAAAGAATTTTTATCAATTTTAAGCAATCCAGTAATTGGGTTTTGGAACCTTTGGTGTAACAATAACTATCACACTGACAAAAGTCAATGCTAGCATTGACTTTTGTCAGTGTGATAGTTAATTTTAAGCAAAGTAAAGCAGTACCTGCCGATTGATTTTTTGGTGGCAGTTCACCTGTTTGTACCTTAGATAGATATCTGCACTGCAGTCATCTCCTTTTACTTCGTTATCGGCTTATTTATAGGTGATAGCAAGAAATTTAATACTTATTGTAGAATTTTCCTTATTGCATTCACCACGGCAGTTTAGCTAGAGGCAAACCAGAAAGAGTTGATTCGCTGAATTATTTCGGAATATAATTGTTGGACTTCATATTATAATATCTAAAAATCGTTACTTAATTTGTAGCGATAGAGCACGCCTGTCCCGTTCGGCAGTTGGAGGAAGAATGCTCCAAACAGCGAATTCGAAAAAAAGTGTTTTCGAAGGATTTCAATTGTTTTTTCCAACCGAACAAAAATGGGATGGCCGGGATACTACTCTAGTTACTAACTAATTTCAGGACAATATTAACAAGAAAACAATCGACACAAGTAGAGATAGGTGCACACCCATACATACGATGAATATTACGAACACTCATATTCAACAAAATTCAAGAAATTAACTCCCAAATTTACAAAAAATACAGATACATAAAATTACATTCAATAAATTCATCTTAAAAACTAGTGTGAACATTATTAGTGCTTCTATATACAGAGTTATGCATCTAGTAATATAATTAATAAATAAATTAGATAAACAACATAACAATATGTTTGCTTATTGCATGCTAAATTCTTCCGTGTGTAAGTAAACATAATAAAATTCGTTTATTCAACCCTAGCTTAATTATGTTACTTATCACCAAAGTCAGTTAACTAACAATTAAAATTAAAACTTCGATTCAAAGCTGAAATCTCTTATTTACATTACACAAGTATCTTCTAGACAGAAGTTGCCAATAAAGTTTCATCTTGCCAAAACAAATGCCAGCCGATCGCACTTTCAATTTCTTTCACATAAATCGCCGCCTACTTTATTGGAGATACCTATGTAGGATCAAATACGGTTGGGTAGTCTACTTTTAACAGTAGCGGAGAGGTCGGCAAGGTATAATACGCAGAACAAATCCTGCGACCCCACCGATCTCGAGTTTATGTCGCTAGAACAGCTCGTTTGGCCCGTGCACGCAGGACTGTGCCTTGTAATCGCTTACTTAATATTCAAAACCTTACAAAATCTTCAATGGCGCAACGAGGGTTGAGCCGTTGGGACCGCTACTACCCGGCGGAAGCTTTCCATCGGGCTTTGAGAATTTTAATTGTTAATGAAATATAAAATCTCCTAGAACCGGGATTTCATTAAGGCTGTAGTGGGTGTTGGCTTATAAATCTTCCTGCCCTTCTATGTAGGGGATGAAGAAAAAGTTATTCTAGCACATTTGTTCCTTTGCAACTTCACATTCCTGCTTCGCATGTGCTGACCGTGTGATACTGTTAGCTGACGTTAGTGCCAATATTCACATACGACAGGTTAGTAATTCGTATCGATATCATCCGAAATTAATACCTGTCCATGGATATTGACTTATAAACCGCTAAAAATGTTATGGAAATCACAAAAAGAGAGTGTCACGTCATCAATAAATCAACGGAAGAATTAAATCACATCGTCATGTAAGATATTGTGTTTCCGGCAGTATTTCGGAAATACCACGAGTTCATAACGAATTGTTAAGGTACAATGTTAATGTCACTTTATAATGAACATATGTTTGAATTAATTTACCCACAGATATTGTTTTTTCTGAAAAGTGGCAACTTTACATTTAGTTATTATCCTTGGCAATAGTGCAAGAATGGATTGTGATACTCGGATGTTGATGTCGTTAGTCGTCAGGTTGTCTGGAGTCATGGTAGCCAGTCAACGTTCAACATGTTTCTTACAATGACTTGGTTAATGATGGATGATTGGTTTGAGGTTTATTGTGCTGTAAAGCAAATAAATGTGAGTGAAGTGTACGATTGTGTTCCTTAACTGAACTGCGTTAAATAAACATTAATTCTTTACAGTTAATAACAATAAATACGTCATTTCTTGAAATAACAACTATGTTCAGTAGTTTTCTACATATTGTTTAGAGTATCATGTCGTCCTCTTTGGCAAAACTTGGAAACTACGATCAAAAATTATATATTGGCTATATCAGGCCATTACAAGACGTATGATCACCTACGCTTCCATTGTATGGTGGCCAAAAACTAAAAGAAAGAACAGTACAGGCTAAACTACAAACACTACAGAGAATGGCCTACTTGAGAATTACAGGGGCAATTCGCACCCGCCCAACAGCAGCTATGGAAGTGCTTCCCGGTGCATATCGGGTAAAGTTGACATACAACTTTAAAGACGGTGACTTTATAGGAGACGTCGTAGAAATAAGGTGCCCGCTAAACTAAACTTTAGGGAGCCATTCAAAGTACTGATTTCAGGATGAGATAAATGAGACCCAGAGGAACCAAAATTTGAAAGGGAATCCCTGGTTTGGTGCGCAGATGGATGTAAGATGGAACAAGGGCTAGGAGTCAGAGTTTTTGGGCCGAACTGGTGTCTCTCCATAGGCTTAGGGCAAATGAGCTAACATCTATATGTGCACTAATAACCCAGCCAAGCTGAGCGCTCTAAAAGCAAATAGCTTTGAGTCTGGGTTGGTATGGGAGTGCTTAAGTAATATAGCTCTGGCTATGACAAACAAAGGCGCACTGGTATGGGTGTCAGGGCATTCTCATATTAGAGGTAAGGAGTTGGCTGACCGACTGGCTGAGAGAGGGAGCACCAGCTACTTCTACAGATCAGAATCAGCTTTGGATATTTCAAAAATCCAGATTAGAGGTGAGCTCCAACAATGGGAGCATGAGAAAGCGATATCCCTCTGGAATCAAACCTCTGGATAACTATAGAATTTTTGGCTGACGGATTTAGCAAACAGTAACTGTTGCTTACTGGTGCTACCATCTCAAAAAGATGGATAAAGCCGAGACTTGTACCGCAAAGGCTGCCACATTACGAACAGCAAACAACATCTCCAGAAGTGATCCATTCTGATACCACCAAAGAAAGCCCTTACAGTTGCGGTACGTAGATTTGCGGTGATTGGTAAATCTAGATGAAGGTCTTTCACAAGTTCTCAAAATAATAATCGTTTAGAGACACTATTTAACAATGAGAATCAATTACAAGCACTCTTGTTGATTAAATAATGCTTACGTGTCGTAACTATTGTCGTGAAAATTTGTGACGCAGTGCTCCTTTTTTGTGTTTCCAAGATGAGTTTATCGTATATTAATAACTAGTTAGATAAGATAAACTTTATTACAATGTTTCATACTATTTACCATGGTAATTATAAGTACACCAATAAAATTAAACTCTTACTAAACTGTTTGCATGATGACTCCACCCGTTATCGAATTCCAAACATCTATCTCTGACCAAACTTTCTCGCATAGAAATTGATGAAATAAAGAGACACAATCGAATGCAGCAGTGTAATCGCGTAACAGTTGGAAAACAACCAATAACGGCTTCATTAGGGTAGCTCCGGGTAACGTAACTCTAACCGAATCTAGTCCAGAGAGAGGTTCCCCATTGTGTTAGACATGCGGACGCCGCGAAAATCAAGTTTATGCAATTGATCATTAGAGACGTATTGTGCCCTCGCTCTCGCCGGCTCCGCGGGGATGTACCGCCATCATTTTGCGGCGAGATCAACTCGGCTTCCGTTAGCATCAAAAGTGGAGAGAAAGTGAATACGGCACGGAAGTTTGTAAGCAAAGTGTAGACCGCGGCGGAAACTGCGGCCACCGCGGTATTGAGATATTTACGCGGCGTACGGTTCCGTTTTAAACTCCGTTACGAAAGTTTGTTGGCTCGGTGAATTCCCGATGTTATATGGTAATAGGGGATGATGTTGCGGATCAAGGTTGCGGATTAGAATAAAATTGGTTTAAATACGGATTAAATTAAGGTGAAATGTTATGCCGTCTTTCTTGTTGTTGATTGCTACAGACAGCCAGGGTCTTGGGTTTTAATATTGTACTTTACTGTTTGAAGGGATAATATTATAACGGCTGTTCTCTGGACTGGTCCATAACACGACTAATTGACAGGAATATCGACAAATCGCAGGAAAATATTGCGCCAGAACAGACGACATAAAACGAACTATATAAATCAATAGGATGCAAAGCAATTCAGCTTAATTGTACCATTATTCTAATTTACACAAACGCATCTAATTTAACTCAAACGATTATAGATATATCTTCCTGAATCGCCTAACCGGGAAATAAATTTAAGGCGTTAATTATTAAAAATTGCCGCTGGAATAAACAGATTAATTTATTATCAAACCGCAGGCGCAAAATAATTCAATTCGGAGCGCGGCTGTGCCCAGATTATTAATTGAAGTATAATTTAATGAATCCATCGGTCGGATGAAAATATTGCCTGTTATATTTTCGGCGTTTTGCGCGAAAAGTGTTTAGTTTTCAAATAATAAAATTGGATTTTCTTATATTTTTTTTGTGCAGATTAAAATTAAATTAAAGTAAAATTCCATGTAGCGATTTATTCATGCGTAAAAAATGCCGATGGATAGGAAGTAATTAAATTTTATCCGATGTTCAATTTACTGTATTCTAACTATAGGAGCGGGTAATCAAGAAATAGCTGCTGAATCCGGTGATTTAATTGCATTCTATAAAAATGGGTAGATAGAGTAAAAAGCTCATCTCTTTGTGTTTTAATCTTTGTTGATATCTAGCGATCGAAAAAGATTATACTTATCCTACACTATTTTTTACAATGCGTGCAAATTTACTGCAAATCACCGATATAAAATTTAAAGCCTTTTTTACGATATTACTATCAAAATTGATATATAACTTCATTCATACTTTAGTTTACTACACCTAATGCACTGGGTGTTGGTGGAAACCCCACCCTCGCGCGCATGTGACGTCACCAGCTCGAAGAAACCGGCGGAGTCGAGTTATTGGTTGCCGTACACTAATGCGAATCGCGAAGATAGCAGGTGTGTTTATGTTCTCATGTGCGAGTTATAACATTGCTCAACAGCACCCTCAGTATTAGAGACCATAAGATCGTTCGTTAGTCATTTACCACTCGCAATTACTCACTCTGAAATAAGAACTGTATCACTAGAAGAAATAATTGGTCAACTCTCTCTATTTACAAAGTATTTCCGATGAGTTTGATTGACAATCAAAACAAAACGTGAAAAGATAAATATAATTAGGCAAATTATTTGGAATTAAGCTGTGAATATGAACAGCTTATTCCATATTCCACAAAATCACTAATTCAGTAGACATACCGTAGTAACATTAATCACGTTGAAAGGTCCATTAGAACTGACACGCGCTACTTTTGGCCTTTTATCGACTCCCGCAGGAGAACTAGTCATGCAATTGGATGGTATACGACTTGAAAATCCTCACACAATAGTTAATACGTTCTTGGATTATTTTCATAACATCTTTAGCGATCGTGCTGGTGTCCTTGATAGTGTGTATCGTAAGTGTCTCTTAACTTCTTAAGTGAATACAATTTACTATCGGCATCTTTCGGTTGCGACCACATTCCAGTCTTTCTCTTAATTGTATTTTATCTGAGATCTATCCTCAACTTGTGCTTGAAAATCTGCAAATTCCCATCTGCATGGAAAATAGCTACAATTTGTCTAGTTTTGAGAAATAAAGAAACGTCCAATGTCACTAACCATTGTTCAATCTCTATACTATTAATCATATACATAATCAACATAATTGAAGCAACGCTTAATAAACATCTACATACCACCTTGTGAGGTTTTAGATAGTCATGGGCAGGCGGGCACTCTTTATACTGACCTGTCCAGGGCTTTTGCTCGAGTTGATCGCGGTATACAATTAGGAAAGCTGTATAGGAACTTGTAAATTTATTGGAACGATACTTGTATAATGGCGAATTTATAGTATTCTACAATGGCTTTGATTCTTGTGCACACACTATGACTTCAGGATTAATGCCGGTGCTGCAACGTGGAACCACCGCTGTTTTTTGAGGCTGGTGAACCATACATCTGAGACCACAGATTGTAAAATATTAATGCTTACGGACGACTTGAAGATCCTTCGCGTATATCCTTTACTGTTGATTGTACGAGACTACAAAACATTTAACCTATTTATCTCGTTTGTGTATCCAAAATAGACTGCATCTAAATATTGCGAAATGCAAAGTACTTGCCCTTACCAGGAAGTAGAATTCTATACTCCATGAATACACCGTTAATGACAATGTCAATTCAAATTTTTGCATATTATATACAAAGCAATATTAATAATAGACTAGTAAACTCCGGACCGTTCACCCAGCCAATTAAATAGTCGTTTGATGACGGACTACCTCACAGCGGATCGGCTAAACCGCACCACCCTCCACTAACCTTCATACACACGTGTGGTTTGGGATCGTCGGTACACCCTGTCTATTTTTTTTTTTTAATTCATCCCTCCCACTTGTAAAAAGACTCGCAGTCGTTGGTTTGATCCCCATTACGACCCACCTCAGCAGACCCCCTATACCGCACCGCTCTCCACTAACTCCCGTCTACACCTGTGCTTGGTTTGGGATCGTCGGTATACCCTGTATATTCATTTTTCTTAATTAGAAATCACACATACTGTATCGTCATTATTTTCCGTTGTAACACTAAAATAATCGAAGAAAACACAAAATTCTTGCCTGCTTTAGATATCAGTCAACTATCGATAATTTACATACTTGGTAACCGACATCTTCCGAATAATTACATTAATTATAGTGTTAGTTAATAATGTTTTACCATTTCTTCGATCCCCTTTGTGCTTTTTTCATACCAAATTCGTTGTCGTTGAAGGTTTGGATGTTTTCATGTTCGGTGCACGACTACCTGCTGATTACCGGCAATATTACATAATCCGACCCTTCTCGCCGGCGCGCGGGGATCGGCCTTGAGCATTATCGGTCCGTCACAAAAAATCGTGAAAAATCGAAATTTTGGAAAAGGTTTACGCGTTTTTTTTTTGCTTTCAACGACGAACGACACCACGGCTATTCAGGTGCGACGACCGCTCCACGCCCCCTAAACATAATTCTCCTTTTACTTAGTCGTCTTTGTATATCCTTTCGTGCAGCAACTTTTTCGAGAGGCGTCCACGCATCTTATGACGCACCGCATTTCGACGCACTTTAGTAGATATAGAATCTTCAGAATGAATTAATGATTCGATAATGTCAACACTTAAAAATTTAAACACATTCTTTTCAAAGTATTATGCTATACCAATAGGACTAATAAAATAACGACCAATTATTTCAACATAGCTTCAGTATCCTCTTCGTTACTCTGAGGAATCAGGTTCTTTAAATGTTTACTGCTCGGCCCTGGTACGCTCACAATGCTCAACTTTTTACGAAAGTCCTGGTTCTGGTTTCTTCGACCGTACCATGTTCTCTATATTTTAGTTTCGTTTGTCCGGGTAAATCACAACCATACAACGGTAAAAAAGGAATTTCGTTTTAATCTTGTATTACTGCATACACAGCAAATCCATTTCTTCAAACATCAGTAATGATTCATATCCACTCGTTCTCCCAGGAACATTTTTGCTTTAGATTTATTGACGCCAGGGCGAAAAACTCTGTCCGAGCAGTTCGAAATAATAGCGATTCTTAATACAAATACCCCTACTTTGCCTGCATAACTTCTATTACTTTTTCTAATTGGGTGTTGCAATAAAGCTAAAACAAAAGACGACGCAGTGCTGAAATGAATATTACCGCACACTGTGCTGTAATGAGATATTAACGCACTAGCGGGACTCTTGCCGGAACGTAATTTAGGCGATTAATGTACAAATTAGAGAAAATACTGTAAAAAACGTGTGCCACGATGACTTGTAATGCTCGTACTTTGAATCACTCGCCGCTATGCGCTTCAAACTTGTGCTCACATTAAACGTCATTGTGACACTTGTGTTTTAAAATACTATTACCGTTCAATTATATCACTGGTCTGCCATTTAGTAGCTGCCGGTACCCTCACTGTTCCCACCTGTATATAAGCGAGGATGATTTCGTCTTCAGTAATCAACAAAGTGATTTATAAAACTAAGGGCAACTTACCCAGTATATATTTGTTTTCTGTGTATAGTTACGTAAACTGTAAAGGCACATAATATAAACCATATATTTAAAATTAAATCATGACATCGGAAAATGAAAGTGTTGTTAGTAGTGATTTCGAGATTTCTACTTATAATGATTTTGAATGCTAAATACTCTGCAGCAATGTAGTTAAAAGTATAAAACGTTTATTCATATAAAGATACTTGCTGATGGATAAGGTTAACAAAATTGTAAGTCAAACATATTACCCCAATCTAACACTAGGAACCCATTATCTTTATCGATACTTTACAAAACATTTAAAACTTGAAAAAATGTATTATTGTCGACAATTTAATATTCAAAAATGAACTGTTGGGCGCACGCATAATGACAGCCGCTCGATCAAAATCCCACAGGAGAGGGCGCGAGCATTGCACGTCCTCAATTTACAATTCTATTATTTTAATTCCTAAAAAATCATCACCTGGTCATCCCAGCCGCAATTGCGAACGACCGGATGAGTCGCGAAACCCTATTTTTCATAACTTATTCCATTATCATTGTAATACGTTGCGTATCCCGTGTCCATACGGCCGGCGCCGGCGCATAAAATATAGAATCGTGGTATAATCGGATTTCCAAGAGCGCAAAAAAGGTAAAGGCCCCCAACCGCAGTGTGGCGCTAGATTTACCGTAGCCTTGCTGACCTTTTATTGCTCCTACCGTGGCGTTTTCTCGGGTAAGCCCTTTTGATAACTTGCAACGTAAAATCCCGAATGAGGGTCTTAGAAATGAGAAGTTGGTATGGGCTGAAGTAGCCTTGGTAATTGAAGTTTGTCTGGTTTTTCATTGAAATAAACAGACTTCAGGAAGTTCTTTGAGAATAATTTTCTTTTCTAGAAATTAACTCATAACGATAAAAACATATTGTTTCAGAGAAGTATATTTTTTTAGCATTTAATTGTATGTATTTATTGAAAACAAAAATATGTACCAAGATCGAAACTATATCAGTAAAGATAATTACTTTTCTGACTATCTAATGAATAATACACCAATAGTCGAGTGTAGGCTTTTAGAAAACTTCAGAAAAAGCTGACAATATGTTCAACGAAACGTCATAATATAATAATATACCATTTGGCAACTTGCAACGAAGCAAGAAAAAGAAATTGTATATAAAAATTATTACAAAGTAATATCTGCAAGATGTAACGTGAAGTTTTCAAGTTCTTGTGATTGCACGGCAAATAAGTTTCAAATCAACAAAAATGGAGAGAATTTATGTCTTGCAGTGCCATCTGATGTTTTAAAAAAGACTACAAAACAAGTTAATTTGAGAAAATAAGTTGATTAAGTCTGAAATGGTGCTTCGCCAATAAATTAATGACAAATCATAAGAAATAAACTCCATTAAATTTTTCTCAGTTTCTTGTTTAATGGCGAAAAATTGGCAGCCGTGTAAAAGGGTAAATTTTTGGGTACGTACTGTTTTCGATTGTAATTTAGCGTGGGATGTAGGAATAAATTGTTTGTCCAACGTACGTAATTTTGATGTCGTTGTATGGTTTAATATGTCGTCAATACAATGTCATATTACGACGTCAGCAAGCGGTAACATAATCATAGTATTCTTTAGTCATAATGCCACTTTACTTACTTACTTACTCTTAACTTACTTACTGATTTTAATTTAATGGTTTGCCAATGCTTGCTACTTATTAGTACCTTTTAACCTCTTTACTTTTACGTTGATCCTTGTATGTTTGAATTTTCATGCACGTTCTCGCCTCGTGTCCGCACAGCGGCGCTGGTTGTGCAAGCCAGCTGTTATATAAAATGCAGCGCGCAGAATTCGTTAATGGTCGCGCTTGTTTGTCGTTAAAATAATATTTCACTCTAGAATAGTAGCTGTTTGTGTGAGTGCGGAGTATCCAGGGTTCTGATCGAGATATATCCACCAATTAAGAGAGTTAAAACGTGTTTGTAATTGAGAATTTATTTCTGTAAGATAGATCTTATCGAGGATTGTACAATAACAAAAGAAAAACAGGTGACTGACAAAAAAAAGCAAATATATACAATTATTGAAAATGTAAACAAATTATTTGCCGTATATCGGAGCGCTTTTATATGTTAATTACTCAATGTAGACAACAAGATAAGAGGAGCGAAATCTATATACCGGGACGGGTCAAAAGTAGGCGGGCGGTTTTAAGGTACAAGTTGGTGCTATGTCATGTCAGAAGGCTTTGCCTGCGCCAAAAGCACAGGCCAGAGACGGTTCTCGTTATGTTAAAATATACCGAGACGAGCCAAAGGTATATGCGGGCAGTTTTAAAGTATAAGTTGGTGTTGTGTCGTGCCGGAAGGCTTTGCCGACGCCAAAAGCATAGTTCTGAGGGTGGCACTGCGTCGTGCCAGAGAGCTTTTCCGGCACCGAACTCACAGATCGAGGGTAGCGCTGCGTCGTGCCGGTGACTCCGCCGGCACCGAACTCACAGAGCAGGAATGAATGTTCAGTGAAACCGAAGTTACTCCTCGATTACTGACAAGCGCGAGGTTTATATACGCTGTAGCTGTCCCCCACTCGGGCACGATTAGGCGTGCGTAAACGGGCATACCATCGACGGAGACGATATTTGATATAGTAGACAAGAATAAATGCAAAAAAACTTAATTAAACAAAATATAATGCGGCAGTAACGCTACCGAACTATGGGGAAATCGATTAAATAAAAAGAAATTAATGATCAACTTGAAATTAATACTGAAATGGATTTTCCCAAAGAACTGTACGTTACAATCTATAAAGATGAAGGTACTTGCACTTAATTTACTTCAAATGAAATGGATATCGATTCACAAATTCTATAGCAGAAAATTTAGTAAGGCATTTATTGTAGATAATAGGTTTAAATCGTGCGGTAAAATACTTATTACATTTTATTATTTTTTGCCGCATCATTTTGGAACATATATACATAATAATACATACATCAGAAATTTACACTGTTTTACTATTAAAACATACTAGATAGCATTATATACAATAATATATTAGCCGCTATGGCATTGCATTATGAGCACCGTTTATAATTATAATATCCGTTAAAACATTTTTCAGGTAAAATGATAATTCCGTAATTCCTTCTTCAATGTTTATATATAGCTTCGAAAGCGAAGATATAACGGACGGATACTATAAATTGGGCAATTAGGAGCAAAGCGTTTTCGTAAGAGGTTTATAAAGAAAAGAAGATTACATAACAAATTAACATTTATGGCTACAAGGCTATATCAACATATTTGATCATTTGACATTTTGAAAAGGCAACAGTGAAACTAATAAGTTTCAATACAACACAGATTAAATATTCTATACGCCGCGGCGTATTCCGCCTTCGGGATTTAAATGAGCTTGGTAATTGACCTATACCATCGCGTTAATGTTGCTAAAGACCCAACTTTTAAAACTTTTACTCATTTTCTCGCGTGCCTTTGTTCATTCTGAACACTCTTTGACATGCAGATTATCGCCTCAACGCCAGTGAAAAACTCGGAACAAATCCTGTTTGCGTTCAATTCATTTCCAGGTCGTGGACGTGCTAAGCCTCGCAATGCGGCCATTCAACACCGATTACCGTGGGTAATCAATGCCACATTTAATTTATTAAACTAAAGCCTACATAATATATCGTTAGTGCTTGAAAATTGACGAGAACGAAGGAAGCTGTTAACTTTTTCTTGCGTCCTTCTTTTTTTCTTGTCAGCGTTAACGTCTAGTCGCAAACTGCACCGTAATCGATTCGTTCGTCAACTTGGAGCGTCGAAAGCAACTTAAATATTCAATACCGCCTCCTTCGTGTTAACAGCACAGCACGAATCTCGGATCTCAAGTTGCGTTTCTTTAAGAAAACGACGCCCTTATCTGAGAGATTAGATTTTTTCCACGCGTTACGGTATTGTACTTCTTGTTTGTTTGTGAAGATAAAAATTATAAATGACTAGTCGGAAGCTGAGCGACCCGGAATATGGCTTTGTTCGTGATCATTCTTCGGAGGCGGTTGCCGAAACGGTTTTTTTACGGCCTTTGGGTGAACGGAAAACGTTTTTTCCTTAGTAGTTAGACAACTTCAATCAGTGGAGATAATTGCTTCTGTAAAGGAAACTTCGGCCCTGCCCGTTAAGTTCGCCTTCTTTCTAAGCTCCTTTTCCTATCTCGCCAAGTATACTTACGAAGTATTAAAGAAAAGAGTTTCTTTCTCAACAGGTATTCATGGCGGAAATTCAGTTCGAAATAGCGCGGCATTATGACTTAAAAGAAACGAAAATTACACCGTGAATAAATGAAAACATTGAAAATTTAAAAGAAAAAACATTAAAGCAATTGTAAAATGGATTAAAACTTCCCCATTTAGTAGTAATAATATTATTTTACTGCTATTAAATTTCATGTTGAGATTTTTGGGAGTGATGAGCATTCTTTAGTTGGAATTAAACGTCCCTATAGAGTAACAAGAAACGAAATGGCTATGGTACGAAATAGGCGGGAACACTTACAACAAGTACCATGGTTGACCATATGTTACTGCCAATTTTTGAGAATTTTGGTTTTGGTCCGATAGCCATTTCTACAATACCCAATATCTATGTAATCGCATACAGTACGTATTATTAGAAGTAATGAAAATGTAATTAGGATTTTCCTATAATGCAACCATATACAGCGTGTTTTGTTTACAAAAATAATTTGTATTGAATCTTTTCTTGTACAATACTCAGTGTATCGGAATATACTTTTCCAAAATGCACGATTAACATTACACTGCATTCTCAAAATACTAAATTGATATGTATTATTTATTACATTTACAGCAATTGTGAAAATAGGTCGTTGGATGAAAGCAGTGTGTCAAATTTCAAAACCACCACAAATTGGTGCATACGCAGGCGTAACTGCAATTGACATAGGCATCAGAAAATGTCTGATTAAATTATTTTGCAATGCCTACTTTTTTCACTTTTATTGTTATGAAAATCCTACCTTCCTCCTCTTTTGAGACATCTCCAAATATCCGTTCTTTCAAATATGAAACGCTTTTCTCTCCTATCTTTACATGAATTTATTGGGATAATGGAAATTAAAAAGCTCTGTTAATAATATCCTGTCACAAAAAGGTTTGCTATCGAATACGATCGTATTTCTGTAACGCAAAATAGATTGCAAATGCACGGTGCACATTCAGTTAGTCCAGGCGCTAGATACAAATAAACCAATTATGTCGCAGGGTTAACGCGAATGCGCTGTTAATTGTTTCCGGTTTGATTAAAAGTGCCACGTAATTCTCTCTCGGGTAATTATTAATTAAACGCTGATACTGCTGCGCATTGCCTGTTGAAAATTATCGAAACACATTGTACTTCCTAATGAAACATTTTAGATCTCTATAGTATGTATGGATTTCATGTATAATACACATTAGTAACAATAACTACATAGGTAGGGTTCATTTTGTAAATGCAACAAATGTATTTTTCTCAAATTTGAAGTAAGGCGACATTGCACTTTCCAAGCAATTCTTTTTTTTTTATAATGGATACTAATTTTAATGAGCATATCATATACCGAAAGGAAATAAGATCACTAATCTTTATTTTTAAAATGGTATTCCCTTTTATTTCAAAATACCTACAACAAGGTCAAATGTGATTCCATCAGACAAAGAGGTGTCTAAAGTGTAAAGTAAGAATGTCGAGCAACATGTCGATTTGCAACTGAACAAACTTAAAGCTGAAAAATTCCATTATTATTACATATCTACTAACTTGTTGATGAGATAAGAATGGGAAGCTGAGCTTGCGTACTTCTGTAACTTACAGCAAAAGTATAAATTGCAAAAAATTCCGATTCCACAAATCTTTTACATCTTTCAACAAGTTCGGAAATTCGCTTATTTTGCGATATATTAATCTTGAAACGCTTACTGGGTGCATAAAGTTTATGATCTAATAAGTATAAAGAATTCGACCATCAAAAATTATTTATTTAGAAAAAATCCCAAACCGTAGTAGACAAAAGCAAGACGTAGCAATAATATCTGTAAAGATTTATCAAAATGAAGACCATTTAAAGAAATCTACGATCTCTTACACCAATAACAGATTTGCAACAATATTTTTTTGAAGAAAACAAAGTAGTGAATAAACACCTATTATTTGTATATGGAAAAGAGTGGCATCTAAAAGAAAAATGTCTATGGTATTCAAATATTTATTAGCGAATACACACCTGATACATAACAAGTTCAATCAGACCGTAGAATATCAGTTCCTGATTGTTTTTTATTTATTGATATGTCTGAAATAGATAGCGTCCTACACACTAAATTTTTCTCGTTAATGTTGGTTAATTTTCAACGATTTCCATTTCCAATTGCCAGTTTCATTCCGTTATTTAATTAAAAATAAGAGAATTCGATTCACAGTTTTTAACTTTTACTGCCTTGATCGACTAAATTATGAGTTACAAATGTCGGAGAAAGTGTTTTCTTAATTTCTTAGATCCTTTATCAAAGTAAAACGTTATGATGCTTTCTTAATATTGAAATAGAAATATTTTCCGTTAGAAAGAAGTGTAGTAGGTACATAGTAGGTAGGTATATTGAACTGTATTATAATCACATCTACATTATTAATGCGTCTTTTAGTGTGAGTAAAGCAAGTAAGAACAATATGTCAAAATCTAACCGCGCATTCTATTAAAAATAAGATTATTTTAACGACATGATAATATACAAAGGTTTGCAAGGATATTATTAATTCGAAGTAACTGTTTCGGAAATTCGTGGATTCCAATTGTAAGCCAGAGACTAAATGAATTAAGAAACAGATATAATATCTAATCATACCTAACAAGAAAGCTTTTAGCCCAATAAATCAATCAATGAATGGTGTAAAGGGACTTGTTCCCGATTCAATAAATTGTTAGAGTTTTTTTTTTCATATACATTGTTTCGTAAGTGTCTAATTCCCCCGAAGAACATTTTCCAATAGTTCAAGGTTATGAATGGTAATTTTATGTCCAGTACTATTTATGTGTTGTGCAACACTGGATAATTTAAGCCTTCCATAGCGATAATATGTTATAAGCTCCTTAAATCTGGTTCTGATTGCTCGTTTGTCTAGCCAATATTAACTTTATTGCAGTCTTCGTTGAGAAACCGTTTAGGTAACCCGAAAGAACCTATCAACCTAATCAACCACCAACTGTACGCGTATGCCTACATTTAGCAGAAAAAATAGCCAAAGAAGAGAGAAAACTACTCTAAGATAAATGTTTTTCTATCAAATCCCATAAACATATTAAATAGTATTGATAGCATTTTGCACAAGCACATCCATTATATCACTTTCAACAACTTTATTCCAGCGTCCTTCGTATTCATCTCTTAAAGTAAATGTTAGCAAAATTCTAAATGGAGATACGTATCTTTGGATCGAGCTTCTCCGTCTACGAAAGCAGAAATTGCGTGCACTTTATTCAGCCTGGTCCCCATCGGCAACCCGGCAACTTTGATCAAAACGTCAAACGTCTCACAAACAGTTCCTGTATTATGTAAATCCTTCTTCACTCTCGGAATAATACCCGACCGAGGAGCGTGTCACCGTCTACAATTTCCGTATTTCAGCATATAATTTCGCAACCGCAGGGCAATACATCACCGTATTTCTTGTAACATGATCGATCACCGTCCCTATACAAATGCCCCATCAGGACTTCGACGGGGTGTGCCTCCGGAATCAACGCTAATGACATAAGAATGTTATTCAATGCGTAAAGCGACCGTATTGTGTAGCTAAGCATGAAGAAGGAGAAGAAAAAAAGGAGAAATTACCCAATCAATAATCTGCCATAATATCCACTCTCTGCGTATATTTGAAAGGTTAACGTGTTGTTCTATACGCATATCGTGAAGGAAATAGGAAGTTCGTACTTACTTATGTGCCACTACAAACACTACGTCGATGTTGTATCCATAATGTTCTATTGATTTCTTTTCGTTCTGACACCCCGAGCATTACCTCGCTACCAGGGAGTGATTTTAATATGAATGAGATGAATAGATTTTCTTGAAAGCGTCGCAAAATGGTTTACGAAAAAGGCAATATATTTTTATGCTCGCTTCACCGGTCGCTTTCCGTGTTCCGAGACACCTCGTGGGCGTAAAGTGTAACGAAATGAGGACGCCAATGGTAGCTAAATAAGGTGTTTAAACGTGGAACAAGGACAAAGTGAATTACCAATAATATTGATGGTGTCCCTTTGGAGATGGTAATTATTTTTTATTGGTCATTAAAGCACTACAGCTGCTTAAAATACGGTAAAAGACACTCCACGGGCTATACGGATATTACGAAATGAAATCTGTTAGATATTTAAACTCCCATCATTTTTTTTAAGGGCTTTAATTTGAAGAGGCTTTTTTTTCTGCGATGACACGAAAATAATTTGATCTGAAGAACGCGTTTCAGTAATCATGCTTTCAAGTAAAAGTGGAAGCAAGCAACGAAAAAGAAAACAGAAAAATACACTTGAACTTAATCAATTGAGTTAAAAAACAATTCACTTAGCAATGGGAATAGAAAGACAAAGTAGGTAATTAAAATTAATGATTAAAGGAGTCATTTACAAAGTAAAAGTTGCGTTGTGTAAAAAGAAATAATATAAAATTCTGTATTTCTTCTGTATCATTTTATTAAAAAGTTTAATAAATTGCCTAGGCTCAAACTAGTTAAAGCGACCCACTGATGTACATTTTGTTTGCTAGAATGATGAAAAATAGGAAATAAGGAACGTTTTGGAAGGAACTAAATCAAACTCTTTCGTTTTCATGTTAAAATATTGAATAATAATATCACTCGCAGGTATGAGTAGCATATCTGATTCCTTTGGATGAACACACAGCACAAAATTTCTAATGCTCGAATGCTATTCAACGTCTACATTAACGACCTTCTGTCAACCCCCAAATGTCGAGTCCTGGCATACGCAAAATCTTTTCTAAGATCACATGTATTGATGACTGCGAATCTCCTCAACGCGACCTGCTTGTTATTTGTAAATGGTGCATGGAAAATAACATTCAGCTGAATGTGAGCAAATGTGCCGTTGCTTCTTACACAACAAACACAAACCAAGTTACTTACTCTTACACTGTGGGTAATACTCATATCTCTCGCCATACACAGACCTGGGTGTCTTTTTTGACAATCGACTTCTGTTCTTTGAACATATATAAGCTATTTGTAAATCAGCATCTCAGACATACGGTTTTTTTAGTTAGATCTTGCAAAGCCTTTCGAAATGCTGACACTCTGACATCACTATATTACACACTCCAGTCTATATATATCCACAGCTACAACTGGAGAGAGTACAGAAAAGATTTTTGAAATATCTAGCTTTTAAAATGCGTGGATACTACCCACCACGAGGATCGGATTATAATGCGTTGCTCTCCGAACTCAATTTTCTGGGTTATGTTTTCTGTAATGTTTTGATCCTTTTAGCCCTAGCTTTTGATTTCTATCCATCCCGAAAAATCTATAAACGTGCAGTACATTAGAAATATTTTTCCAGACTGTTTTTGCATAAAAACGAAACAAAACCATTTTGTGTACCCCAATTATTAACGTGTTGAAGTCACTAGTACTAATCACTTTGAATGTTCTTTTTAGGTTCGGTATTTCTGACAAAGTTTTTGCACTCACTAAAACACCGGACCAATACATTTTTTTTCTAAAGTTATACCTAGTTTTTAATACTACTGATGTGGATATATTACCAACCTTTGCATGACTACAATATACGGAGCCAATCAGGTCAAGGTTTTTGTTACTTATTTAACTTTTGTAATTGTTATAAATTGATCCTATTCACCTAAACGATCCTATTGATTTCAATCTACGGTTCCTAATCATTTTCTGGTGTCAAAGCAAGTCACCTCTCAATGCTAAGTTAGATGATGCATCAGGTTTTCTCTACATTTATTGATTTATCCAAGTTTACCGCAAACCAATAATTAATTCATTAATTTTCAATATTTAATGCCAATGAAATCCTACAATATTCCAATGAGAGTGATCTAACGTAGCTACTTCAGTTTTAGTTTTAAATTTTAAACATATCTAACTAATTCAGAATTTCATTTTCGTAATTTTGCTAGGTCTGCAGCAATGTGATATGTTTTCGCAATTAGAAATGAAAGATTTTTCATATATTCCTTGTAATTTATCTTCTTAATATCTATTTCGTGATAAATATATTTATCGTACATCATTTGTTTTTACACTAAATATCCTTTTTTCTATTATGCTGATTACTGAAAGAAATCAACGTCTATTTACCAAAACTACTAAATTATCCTTCCTATTTTTAAAACTCTGTCAGTATAGCAGCGTATTGAAGCGAAATGCATATCGAAATGTCTACCGACTTCTTTCATGAGCAAACACAAAGAAAGAGAACCTTGATACTTCGACTCTCTCTCGCCAAATTCCCCTGAGCTAAGCCTCACTCATTTTCGAGCGATAAGTTTTATTACCATTGAAAATGATTCTACATCGACCTCTCGTTTGTTCAATTAACGAGAGGGGGCGCCACGCCTAGCCCTCATTATAATAACGGCGGCGATAACTTCACTCTGTAAACCGTAAAAGGACGGCCCCTTCACTCGAATTTATTTCCATCGTTACGCTTGTCGCGTGGAAAATCTCCGCCGCAATCGCACACCACGTAGAAATCACCTCTACTCGCGCGCTAATTAATTTTAATTACCTCCGCCGTTGTGGAAAACGAACAAATTTCATACACATCCGGGTTTAGTAAATTAGCGCCTCTTTTATATTGTTGGAGGCATTTACGATTTACGTTTGTATGAATCCCTTGTGTATAGGACCTTTTAAAAACACTCTCTAAGCCGAATTTTAAATTTACCGTACATCTGTGAAGGCCTTGTCATTTCCAGCGCATGGACGAACCTTCCTATTAGGGGGAAAAGACCAATGTTTCGTTTCAAGGCATATTTTGTTAAACTGAACCTAAATGGAAAATGAGATAAAATATTCATGAAGAAACGCTTGTGTAACAAACAAGTTAACAACAAACAAACTAGAAGGAATATGTTGCCCACCATTTAACTGTGTAGCAATGTATTATCTAATTGAATCAGCTATTTCAAATAAAAAAATTAAGGAAATTAAACTAACGTATTCCGGTTAGTTTAATTTAAAATAAAAATGGTTACGATAGTGGATAGGTCACAGGATAGGTGATGTAAATGCTTTAATTCTGTAATAGTATAAACACACAAATAACGGTCGTTATTTGGGTTATCTTACACTAGTGGGCTCCAAAAAAAAAATTAAATCAACACGTTTTGTAAACAGTAATAAAAAGGTTAGAGATATATTTTTCTTTTATAAATAAACAAATTGCTTAGACAAATATATAAAACAAATAACAAATTCATCAAACAAACTATATAATTATGAATAGCAGATTGCAGGGTTCTGTAACTTTATTGTTCTTTCCTTAAGTACCTAAACCTACTATCTAATAAACAAGTCAGTTAGTAAGTTTCTTTCCTTGTGTAAAAAGTATACAAATAATCCGATATTAGTGATTATCTAGGTAAATATTGTGATATAATTAATCACACAGTAGAATACATGAATTAACTTTCAAAATTAAACACAAACATTTAGCTAAGAAACCACAATTTAACTCATCCGAAATGTTACAGAATTTAAATAAATTAAATTCAATTAATATCTGTCATGTTGTTGACATCTAGCGAGAAAACAGAAAAGCTAACTCTTATCATCTTGTATAGAGAACTGTAATCTAGTTGTCAAACAAATTTGTAATGAGGAATGAGGAATTGCACTTTTTTTTAATTCTTAATAAAATAATGTTATTTTGTACATGACCTACATATATATATACACTGAAATTTTGACGGTTTTCTGTAAAGTAGTTTTTGAAATATAATTTTTTTAAGATCTTTATACGTCACAGGTACGTAGTAAAATTTTATGAATAAACGAGAATATATGGCAACATAGAAATTACTCCCCCGTAATAATCACAGATTGCAGTCATTTACCGGCTGCGAAATACGATATTATTAAGGTGCTATGCAGGTTATGGTCACAAAGGAATTTGGGATTCGGCATTATTTCTGCATCTTGTTTTAGTTTGCGTTTAAAGTTGTCCAATTTATCGTAAAAGAACGAATTCTCAAAGATTATAACCTCCAAACCTCGTAAAATAAACACAGAATATCGTAATAATACGTTTACGCCATCTGTACGCGCAAAGCGAACTTGATATTACTTATCTACGATGATGATGCGAACTACCATGACTATCGCTCTGTTGCCAAATCATGCTGACTAAGAATTTATGAATGAAAGAAATTGTGACGTCAGAGCACTTTCAAAAATTTAATTATGCCTTAATGAGAAACAATGAACGGCCATATATTATTATATTCTCTATAATTCTATGATATCAAGAAAAAGCAATTCCTCATTAAATTGATTTATTAAACGTAATTAATATAAAATTAATGAAATAGGAACAATGATTGAACAGAGTGAATAGTTAAATTGTGTTATTTTTCACTTTTCCGAAGATACTGCATGAAGTCGGTTGAACTGAACGAATTCTGAAAGCAATTCAATTGCACAAGGATGTTTTGAAGTCCAAGTTATCTATGGGAAAAAAGAAAAGAGCTTTGTTGAAAAATTTCAGCACAGAAAGGTGAAAAATTGTTTACAAAAGTTAAAATTAATACTTTTCCCGAGAAACTTCAAGTTAGAAAGAGATAACTCACCTTGAACGTGTTAGTGTTGGGTCTGTATATCGAGTTTACCCAAGATAACACAAATGTGAACGAGTTCTTATTATTATACACAGATAGTTTCACTTGTACACAAGACGAATCCAAATATCGAAAGAACGGCCGAATCCATTAGATATGAAGTTTGCAGAAGGATACCAGGCTAGCCGAAGAATTTTCATTCATAATCAGGATTATTCAAGCGCATCTGTGAATAAGAAGTGCAGAACAGACTGTGAGTAAAAGACAAATTCAAAAAGAATTCACTAATTCCGCCATTAGACATTTGTAGCCATAAGTTTAGTTTCATGCTATTCAATAAATTTTGAAGATTCCTCCTGTTAAGGTATCCAGAGTTGATTTGAATTAATATAGTTCAGATCCTAAGCATTCAAAAAGGTCAATTGACATTAATTTCTCTTAATTATATTGGTTTTGAAACAGAGCTCCCGAGAAATTATGTACACCCGATGTAATAAGTAAAATAATTTGTACATGAACAGTTTTTTTTTTTTTTTAACGAACGGAAAGTAATCTAAATATTGCGTGATACTCTTTTCAGGGTAATTCGCGGGTGGGCCTAACTACTATATTATGCGTTCACGCGTGATTGTGTAGAATACGCCTTGGGAGAATAAAGTAACATATAATCCAAATTTATAGCATTACGCGAACGCACAGCGTTCGGGGATTAATTAATTCATTTCGACTAATTTAGCTCGGACACATTTATCACGTTTCACACGTCACTCGATCCAACTGCAACGTCCACAACAAGCTACGGACGTATGGGCGATTTGTAACACGTTTATATAGAAATAACTAAATTGCCAAATCGTACACCTACGATAAATAATATATGTAAGCTACAGTGACCATCAAAATGTCGCTTTTTATCTCCTATCAATTTCCTTAGCATAATTCTTGAAAGTAGATATACGGATATGATATATGAAACTCTCAACTACCTGGCTTTCAAAACGTCCGTACATTTATATACACCAAATTTAAAATGAAAACGTGCAGATATCCTCTGCGAGAAAGTGTGCGCTCTTCGTTCCTCTCGATTTAAATTTAAAAGCGACCCCCGCCAGAAACAAAGCCGGCGTCCATCATCTCTGCGAGCACTGCAAAGACTATTTCGTATGAATTATGCAAAATTCCCTGAATAAGTGAAGAGTACACCAGTACATCGGATAATTCCCGTTGCTGTCAGTTGCGAGAAGCTTCCGGAAGATTTAAGGGAGAATATAGCTAAAACAGACAGCCCCTGCCCTGTAATATTAATACGCAACATGTGAGATTGATTATAGCAGCAGTACTAGCTGAATTTATTTATTATACGACATGCATGCACGGTGCATTTATCAAAGCTCAAAATTGCTATAGGAGGCAACGAGCGGTAGATATGAATGTGGTAGTTATGTATACACAGAGAAAAATGCATTCCGAGTTCAAAACAGAATGTTGTTTTAACAAAGTTCTCTTAAAGAGACAATGAAATAGTTTTGTTGTAAGAAAATCTTTTACCACTGAGAAAATTGAAAGTTTTAATTCAAGAAAACTTTTATTTCGATGAATTTTCTTAACTAGAGGATATATTTGCTTAGTGCAAGTAGATGAATCGCCCGGGCTTAGATCTGTAACTGCATTACCGCCTTACGTACCGGCCCTCTCTTGGATTGTTTAAATAATAATTTATTTAAGGCAAGCATGCATTTTTCTGTGTGTGTAAGAATAATAATTACTGTGAAAGGATACAATAAAAGAATACATTCATATCTATCATATCTTGAAATTACAACAACTTCTATAACGTCTTTTTCAACAGATAATCATTTGTAATGAAACAAAATATTATGTAATCCTAAACCAACGGTTTAGTTGTAGAAAGAAACTAATTTTCAAATGAATAAGCATTCATTATACTTTCCATACCTTCTTTTTGGTTTCAACATTGTTTTCAATGCGCTCTTGATATCCAAGCTGTCCAGTTCCACTACCTGAATCCGACTCCTAAGTTTTGACTAATAGCTCCGCATTTGATTTTAGATAGCGGTTTAGAGTTCCAGATTTCGGATAACAAACCTGGATAGCATTCACCAACTATTCAAATTCAAAATTATCCGAATCTGCATAACAGCTCTAGGACATAATATAAAATCACTACCATTTTTTTAACTAAGACGACGAGATAAATTAAAGATGTTTTGTGTTGTAGATTGATTCTTCATTTGCTTATTTTATTTCTCTCTTTTTGGTCCTATCCCACTTTGTTTTTCCCTCTTTCTAGATGTTTAATTTCCATTTCGTTACCTTGGTTTCATCCCGGTTTTTTGCATTCAATTATTGGAATTACGTCGGAATTATGTACCTTCATTTTTACTTCAATATCTCAGCGTTGTCTTGTTTAGTAAGTAGCATATTTTCGTGGCTTTGTTTGTTTGTTTGTTTGTTATTTATAAAAGGAATTTAAACGGCAGTAAGTAGATGGCTGTGTATTACTTTTTTGTTTTCTTCTTGACTTCGTTCAACGCGTGAATTTGTTTTTCACATGTCGTCTTTTCCACTAGTACAAACCAATCTTATTCTCCATTTCAATTTTCTCAAATTAAATTGTTTTGTTTGTTTTTCGAACACTGAGTTTCGTTTCAATTCATAAATTATTAAAGGAAACCTTCGACTGTCACGAATATAAAATCCACGAACTCCTAATGATGCGAAAATGTAAATACTTTAGGACTTGGTTTAAATTGGTATTGCAGTAAGGTTTTGTAAGTATATTCCAAAACTTTTGTTTTGTTCCACCAACAACACTTTTGTTGGTGTTAAAATATGTTACGGTACAAATAATCGCTTTAGCGATAACATTATAGTTGTAGTTATTTCAGATCTAAAATACAGAACAAGGTGTGCGATGCAGTGAAGTAGATGTAAACACAATTTTTCAAACCAGTACAGTCAAGAAATATTTACATTACACACAATTGTAGTTGACGCAACAGGGCGCCTACGTTGTCGATATTACAATTTGTGATGCGGGAAGTCCCGGCATGGACAGTAGTATCACGTGATTCTAACCGCGTGTTTCATTGGTCTTACATAGCCTTGAAGAAACAGACTTGTTACCAGGCGAGATAGACGACGCCATTTAGTTTCGGTTGTGACGTTGTGTTAGCTTATTAGTTTTGTGTAAAAGAACGACAGTGTATTAAAATTGAAGAAAACTGGCTCACTTCTGACGTCTACTGACTTTTAGATATGGATAATTTTGTTACAGAGAAGCTAGCTGAATGGAATATTATGCGTATGAAGTACAGATTGCTAATGATGAGCACATTAAACCTTTCGATAAATTACCTAGTGTTTTCCCCTGTTTAAAAGTTGCAAAACGATCTAGAATATACGTTGCCTTGAGACATTTGTAAAATAAGACTTAGATACATTTGAAATTTTAATCTTTATTTTTAGTGTTTCCCAGTTTTAGAATTTATCTTGTTTATTTTTTTTTGTTATTTATTAATAAAAAATTGTGTTATCCTATACTGATATTTTATTTAAACCCTCCACAGCTTACATTTAAGGCAGCACCGAATTTGTGTGTGAATCTACTAAAATATTGTTCGCTTTGAACAGAAATTGCGATTACAAACATCAAAATCAAGTGACAATATAAACGTAGAAAATGATGACTGAAAATCAATTGTTTGTTAAATATTCACAACTTGCTGTTGAAGTTTCAAATTGCTTTGGTAGTGATAAACAATTTTTAATACTGTATTTCACACAATTTTGTGATTCGTTAAACAACAAGCAACTGGTTGATTGTAACATGTTTTGGGATTATATCCTTCCAAATTTTGTGGCAGTTCTAACAAAGTTTTTCGACAACAAGTTTTAAGTTGTATTGAATAATGGTTGTTGTTGTCATATATTTACCCACAAATTGTTGTTCAATGTGCGTCAATTGGTGCCACCTTAACAATAAATTTTTCTCCGTGTATTTTTAAAAATTCTCATGTTATTTTTACCTCATTTTGAATCCACCTGCATAAACCTACCGTTTTTTTATTTATTTTATTTACCTATATCGAAGAAAATTTCTTTGAAGACTCTGTCTTTAGCCAGAAGTTGTTCAGTTACCTTGGAAATCAAATCCTGGGACGGCCCCATCCTGACGAAAGATTGCTTGAAACATCCAATTTAAAAGCTGATTATCATAAGAATAACGAGCTCCCTATTTAAATTATTCTTTTAATGTTAAATTTAATTTAAAAATATGTCGGGCTGTATCTACGTTAAATGTGGGGTATTGTCTCGCTGCTAAACGCACTCAAATGTAATTTGAACGAATTGAATTGGTACACTTTGTATCTGATACAGCTTATTGGGTAGAAATTACCCAATATGACAATTGACAGGTTTCGGATTTTTATATAAATCACAGCCGGTAAAGACTTATTTGAGGTAGCTCAATTGCCCTGTATTTATATATGTTTATAAATATATAATGCAATCCTTGTGAATAGCAAGTTTTTACTGCCATGAAAACGTGAAATTTTAATTACTTCGACTCCACGGAGAACGGAAAAAGTCCCCACTCGCTCACTCGCTCACCTCACGAAATAAAGTTCTCTACACGCAACGCCAACAAACGAAATTAATCATTATGCGGTTTAATTATCGGACATCGAGGGAAAAAAAGAAGGAAACGGAGGCAAGCCGCGCGCCTTCTCCCACTCTCAAGAGTAGCAACTCCAGAAAATGCCGAGGTTAAAAGACAACTTAATTGCAAAGCGTTCCACCCCGAGTACGCCCGTTCCATCAAGGCGCCGGTTTCATTCCTTTTTTTCGGGATCGCATTCTTTCTATACCATAAAGTACGTTCCCGAGTACTCGTCGTTCTGGTACCACCTAGGAAAAGCCTGATGCATTTATTTGTTTCAATTTAAACTTAGCCAACTCAATCAAACTCTCCGAGTGTTCCCGTCAAACGGGAACAAATAAAGGGGCCTCAGAAAAACATAGAAAAGGGGAAACTATCGTAACTCTAGCAAACTACCGCCCTTACCTAGGGAAGCTAACGACCATGCGCTCCACTATACCTTTAGCGTGTTCGCGTGGAGTTTTCGAACTGTGCTCCGCCTCGGACTGGAGATGCATTTACGGATAATTTCGTCACATTCTCGTCCTACCCCGACACACTTACAAGCGCATAGCTGGCGACACTTGCACTAACCCAAACTCTCTGCCCAGTAGCACCGGTACTCTGCCATTTACGTGGCACCGGCAATCTTTTTTAACTCTTGTAAAGTTTAACTCTACTAATGGAGCTTGGCTCTTTATATATTTTCGGTCGAACATGACGGCGTGGTAATGCGAATTATTGTTTTCTTAAAGTTTCAATGTTGGAATAGGTTTTTAAGCATGCATAATACATCAACGCGCTTTTCTTGTAGAATAATTGAAGTTAAACTTTCTAAAACGGTGAAAGAATTGAAAGTTTAAAGCACTGCTTTTTTAATCAAAAAAAAAAAAGTTAATGGCTTTTTAGATGATCTTCACCTTTTGTTTAGTTTTTAAAAATTGTTTTTCAATAAACGTTTGTTTTTGATTAATAATAATTTTAACTTAAAAGAACTTCAATTAATTACAACGACTTTAGGTTTAATTAAATTTTTCTTAACTCAGCAGAAACAGAAATTTTGATCTTGTTAGATAATTGAGTTTTAATATCAAGAGAAATTCTGTTAAACCAAGAAAGTAAAATTGAGATAATTTGGAAGAACGGAAGAGAAACCATAGATAATACATAGATAATTTGATCTAGATGTTTATATCACCAGTGGATTTTGTACTTTATTCTACTCGCTATAAATCAAAGCTAATCATTATTTGCAACTATTAATCATAAACAATACTTCAAAGTTTGTGCTGTTATTAGATTAGGATTGGATTGGCTTTGTGATCTATTTCACCGCGACCTTTTCAGATCTGTTAATTTTATCGTTTCATTCTTGATGTAAGGCTACCACATTACCAAAAAATCAAGTTGAAGCAATTATTCCTTCTGGATGCAACACCTCTATTGTCATGGGGTATGTGTTCGCAATTAACAGGAAAAGAACTAGGCTTTATTCCTTCATTTAGGACATCTTTTTTCCCTGTCAGAATGTTAATACGTGTAGATCCATATGCGAAACACGTTTGTGACGTTATTTATTTGCCTCTCCCCGTCAACTAAACAAACGACACACGTCGTCCTGCTCCGCGAAATATTCTTACACCATTCCCGGATGGCATTTTCGAGTAGTCCTCGCAGGCTTGTTAGTGCGAAAACGTGTAGTCGCCGTCCCGCTGTTTACGCCAATGCAAAATTTGCCATTAAAAGGTAACTGCTGCCCGCCACCAACAGCCCTGCCGTGCTACCACACCGACATCTGTCCGTACCCGGAACGAACGGTCGGCCGCCACCGGCACCGGTGAAAATCGATCTGTGCAGCGAGTTCCGTATAGAAGGTGCGGTACAGCTGCGGGACTACGTGTCCATTAGTGTTGTTGTTTTACGGGCGGACGAGGCTGACATTTCCCGCTATGCAGCAGGGAGATTGTCGGCAGGCCAGGTTAATGTCACTTCACCTATTTTTCGCATCGGACATTTGAATATTCGCTCTTTGACCTAATATCTGAGGGAGCGTTAATAATTGAGTTCGATGCCTCGACACTGCACACGCAAATAAGTTTCTTGTATGGTTATACCTGAACTCAACTGACCTGGTTTCATTATTTATATACCATTATTTATTTTACTTCTTTCACCTCCTAAATTATTCAAGATTTTGGCTTTTTTTTGATAAACTGGTTTTTGTTTTCAATATTCTCTATAATCTCAAACCTGAATAACCTAGAGGAAGAAACTTGTGTATAAGATACTTTTTTTGTGGAGCTGATCTCGGCCAAATAACAATATTTATTTTTGCCCTCAAACTTTCCTAAGATGGATGTATTAATTGACAATCAAAATTTGAATTCAGAAAACTTTTAACTTTCAAACAATAGAAGAAATTTGTGGAAATCTTTAATTTCGCCGATTTTATAAAGCCTGCTCTTGATAGGTGTCCTTCGAATGAGACGTTTCCTCCTATCATGGAGTCATCCTCCTATTCTTCAAATTCTTTCTCGTATAATTCAAAAAAAGTGGTTAAATAAATCATAAACACAGGAAACCACTTTCGACCAATTGCTTGTTTTCCTTGGCCGAAAAGATGACTCAATCCATTAGCTAATGCTGGCTGAAAAGTCATATTTCTTATATCAGTGGATATAGAAAGCGTTCTTCCATAATCACACAATTTTGAACTAGTTCCTCTTCTAGCGTTGATGAAAGAGCAGATTTTTTTCTTAACCTAATATTCATAAGCTCATCTATCGCACGAGGACTCTTCGCGTATACACTGTCCCTTTTTAAATTCCGAAAAGCCTTGGCCGAACGCAGAACTGTTGTCGATCTTCCAATTGCGTATTGAAAAATGATATTATCCGCATGGGTCGATCGACCATAGCAGGACAATTGTTCTAAAGTTGGAGCACAATCTGATGTGCCCATACAATGATTTGCTGTTTAGCTACCGTAGGTCCTATGCCAATGGCGGGTTCTGAGCATCACACCTCAAATGATAAGTAATTGCTACAGAGAATTTCGAAGAAAGGTGTTACGACAAATGGAAATGCGTTAATATTTTTTTTGGTTTTGTTAAATCTTGAGCTAATTTGAATTACTTAGTGTTTTATGTTTGTATGTTACTTGTACTTCTTGCTGTCCCTGTCATGCAGTTTGCCACGAAGAGTTTTAGGACAAACCAAAATATTGAATATTTTAAAAAGCAGTTAGTATATTAATATTAAGATTCGATGACAGTAAATGAGCTGATGTGTAAACATTACAATGGATGTAACTTAAATTCGATTTATATATCACATTCCAAAGTTCAACTTATAAGTAATGAGTATTCTAGTTTTAACTAAACTTATTTTAACTAATACTTTAATGTCTACTTATTCGTGTGTCCGCATGCATTTTGTTGATAAAACACATTCGTACATACAGCGTACGCCTATAAATTAAAAGGAATCATGCAAAACTAGCAATTCTTGCACCTAGGCACATACGTGGCGTA
This sequence comes from Cetonia aurata, assembly GCA_949128085.1. NCBI lineage: Eukaryota > Metazoa > Arthropoda > Insecta > Coleoptera > Scarabaeidae > Cetonia > Cetonia aurata. The sequence continues at coordinate 9,393,236 of OX421882.1, read as the reverse complement.
AAAGCCGCGCATATAATTCCTGAATGATATTATCTGTTCCGGCGGTACGTTTGTGTGTGTTAGGCTGGTAATATGTGACAGGAGTACGGCTCTGGTTGCAGGCCGTGGCAGCGCCCTCTCGCGGCGTGTTTTTGTAATGATATACGTTACACGCTGCCTGGCATATCATTAAGCATGCAAATTAAATGCAACGCGATTGTGCACATATTTACTTTTGTGGGAAATGCCGAGCTAAAGACTCATACACTACGTCCGGCCTGCTAGCTATCAGTGACTATGCAACTAGAGTATTAGTTGTGGTGGCAGTACTGTTGGCGTTGGTGGTTCTAGATCAAAGTTTTGTTGCCTTTTTTCTGTAATGCAACTTTAATGAGATTTACGGGTGTACGTGTGCGTTTGTGTTCTGCTGGGCGGATAGTGCATGCCGTATGAATTTCTAATTATATAGGTACTTTTACGGTAGTTACGGTGATTTTATTTATTATTACCTGAGCAAGCAGTATGTTACATCTGATATGCAAAGCATAAGGAACGTGGGTGGTAGTGTTGATGGATTTTCTAAAATTAATTTTATAGACTTATTACATTTTTATTATATTTTTCATACTTTTATCACGTTTAACAGTACTCGAGTAATTCCTGTTCTGTGAGGTCGGTGTCAGCAAAGCTACTGACATGACACAGACTATCCCAACCCTCCGAGCTGTGATATCGGTGCCGGTAAAGCTGTCTGGCACGACCCAGAGCTACTTTCTCAGCTGTGATTTCGTTGCCGGCAAAGCTCCCTGGCACGACGCAGCACTGCACTCCGAGTTGTAATTTCGGCGCTGGCAAAGCTTTCTGACACGACGCAATATCGTCTTGTACTTTAAAATCACCCGCGTATTTTGGACCTAGCCCGGTATACAGATTTTATTCGTTTTATTTTATTGTCTAAATTAGGTAATTAACATTTCGCGACTAAATTAAAAAGCGCTTCAACATGCGAGAAATATTTGTTTATATATATATTTTGTTTTTGTCACTCACTTGTTTTTCTTTTTTCGTTGTACAGCTCCCGTTATCAGTTGCACTTGTTTTATAGAAATAAATTCCCAATTAAAAACACGTTTTAATTGTTACGCATACCTTGATCAGAACCCTGGGTCCTCCGCACTTACGTAAACAGCTACCATTCTGCGGTAAAATATTATTGTAACGACAAACAAGCGGCATTTTGTTTGACAGCTGATTCACATAACTTGCGCCGTTGTACGGGCATGAGGCGAGACCGCGCTTAAAAATTTAAACATACAGGAATGAACGTAAAAGTAAAGAGGTTGAAAAGTAATAAGTCGTAAATATTAGCAAACCATTAAATTAAAATCAGTCATTACGTAAGTAAAATGGTCGTTACAATATATGTAAGATAAGGGTGACACTGCGACCTGAAAGACTTCTTGAATCTCCTATTCTTGCTGTATTTACAGCTGGCTGTCCAGTCTGAATCTCTTTCGGTTAAATTCCAAGATGGTGGCTGTATCCTATTTGCTTTTGCTGCTAAGCTTTGTGATGAATTCACGGAGCTGAATTTTTTTTTGCATGTCGTCCAGAGGCATGTCCCAGGTTTGGTTACCTTCAGGAGGCTAAGACTTATGCCTAGCCATTTCTTCTCTAATCATTCTGCGTCTGCTTCTTTAGGATATGCTCGCCATTGAAATATGAAAAAGATTACGGTTTAGCACCACCTCAATAACTTGCCTCCAATAATAACCGAGATTGCCATGACGAGAATCGATAATGAATCAGTTAGTATATAAATATTATATTACTTTATTATCCCTCCAATTTGTAAAAGCAGATGCGCCCTTATGAAATTTCAAGAAGGAATCATTTATATCACATAAATATCTCTATGATGTACATTTTTTATTATTTTATGTACAGATGATATAAACTATTGTTTGTTTTATTCTACAGTTTCACATTTTATAAACCATAAATAATGACGATATTATGCTATACGACACAAGTATATAGTTCTCACAGATGCAGGAAAACCAATTTAATATTTTGATTCAAAGAATCCGCATAATCCCGCAAGAAATCCTAGTATTCCGGCTCGCCTGCAGAAATACCATTCCGACAAATCAAAAAAAATCAGTATTTCCCGGCTTCATTCTTAATACCTTCCTCTTTATTCCTTAGTTTCGCAATTTTCCCGTACTAACTCAACTTCGCAGCCTCAACCGCGTTCATTTCCACTTACGCTGATTTAGCGCATACTTTTTCGTCCTTTGTTTTCAATGCAGTTGAAGCGATGAAGTCTGGAATATCGGATCTCTACATTGCGCCGGCGTTCACCACTCGACCCTCTTTCTTCGCGGCCGATGAAGCGAAAGAGCAGGAAGACTTCGGTTTAAGGAATTGAACGCCTTTAAAATAGCTGGAAATTGGTTTACCTGCTCAAATACATCTATCTACCTCGCATTTTCTTACGAGTTATATGGATCTACATATTTCTTGTTTTTATTCTAATGACGGCGCGCGAAGGCGAGTGGTTCAGTGCTTCTTTTTATCTGCGAGGTTTGGCGAGATCGTTATAAGAGACGTATTCCCAACCGCAAGGCAGAGCATTGTTTGGGATTATTTGGTTTATTTCTGGCAGACAAAAATCTGAAATCGTAGAGTATTCTATTTAAGGCGTTTACCTCCCTTGGTATTGATTCACTAAATAACTAGTATAGAAAGTAAAGTTAAGGAACAATTCAAGTGAATCAATGTATCGATACCTAATATCAACACGACAGAAAGGAAATGTGTGCTTGTTAAATTTTGCCAAGGTAATGTATGAAAGTGAAAGTTTACAAAAACGTGTATCAAGAAATGCTTTCATAAAAACTTGGGCGTAATTTTCAAAATTGATAAAAGCAATTATAAATAAAGATGTTATTTCAATCCTTTATCCGAAGTTTTTAAGTGTCTATTGACTCTATTGAGTATTAAATTATTTATTTAAAGGCTTAAAGGAAAAAATCTCCGGAAGTGTTATAAAAATATTATCGGTGATATACAGAATATTCCACGTTAGCGGTTCATTAAAAGTTTATAATGTTCTACTATTCACTTATATTTGAAATTTGCAACCGTTATACTTATGTATGTCCCATTTGAATAATAAATTTGAAATACTTTAACCAAAATATCACTTCCGGTTGACCGGAAATTGACGTCAAAAGAATATTTTTCGATAGAATCAGTCCTGTGATGGGTGGAGACTGTGGCTTGAAAACTATAACAAAAATCCAAAAGAAAAAGTGAAAAAATCCCTTACCACAAAAATTAAAGATACAAATCTAAAAACTGCTGTGTACTGAAAGTACCAGCAAAAATGTAAAAATGAAATTTAAAATGAAAAATTAATTTAGCCAGCTCAAATGATAACAATTTTATTAAGGCGCAAAAGAACAATTAATCTCAGGGTTGCTTTTATAAAAAGAAAATTGTGGGTTAAAGGAAAACTGACTTTCATTTAATACTCAAAAAAAAACAATTTAAAAGGTTTAATTAAAAATAAAAGAACAGCAATTTTGAATGATATAAAATTCTATAATTTTTTTTTTTATATAAAAAAAAAGAAAAAAGAATGTTAAATACAAACTTGCAGAAAAAAACCTTGGATGTAAGATCCTGGTCGAAATAAAACTGCTGGCTTTAAATTACAAACGGACAATTTAAAATCCTTTTACTAAGCAAAAGAAAACAGAAAAAGTTCAGGAAGATAATAAATTTCTGCAAATCAATCCACGTGGTCTCAAAATTAATACAACTAAATTACACGTGAAAAATTCCAGTAATTTAAATAATTGAAAATTAAAAGGCAAGCACAATGCTATTATTCACCCAACCCGCGGTGACCAATAAATAATTACAAAACAGAAAAATTAACAACGAACTAAAAAAATTACTCTTTTAAACTAAAACTATCTTCCTGCACGTAAAAATAATAACAGATCTTATATCTAAATTGTGTACACAAAAATACAATATCAATTATTATTAAATGAGTTCCATGATTAACAATCTAAATTCAAAAATGTGAATTCAATGCTTGAAAGTAAAAATCTCAAAATGGCAGAAATGAAATACAAATTTATATAACTCTACTTACACGTGTTATCAGGGAACTGCCTTGACACGGTTCAAACAACCGTATAAGTATAAACTTCTCCGAATGCGTGCGACGCAACGCACCAAGAGCTGTCCGTAAACAGACTCGCAAAAACAAAATAATATATACAATATCCGTGAAAGCAAAATGTACAAATGAATGAAATTAAAATAAGTAACTGAACAATAAAATAAACAAATTAAACAATCCAAAACATTAACTCTCTTAGACAAAAATAAAACAATTTGAAATTTCTCGCAACATTTAAACTCTTAACGGAATAAACAAGAAAAATAAACTGAATTTCCCGCAAACCGGGTTGCCAGACCACAGCAATACGTATTTCGGCAACTAAGTTGCCATCTTCAGTAGAAAAACAAGTGAAGAGCAGTGTTAAACGTAGTGTTTTCCCATAATACATCATTATTATTGAGTTAAAATTTAGCAATAAATACTACATTCATCGCATAAACAGATGTTCATACTTAAGTACACACACAACCCGAGTTAGATACAGATACTTAAACAAATTCACTTAAATTGCAAGCCACCTTATTTTCCCTTGTCCGTCAGCAGTAACGGATTCGATTCCCAGTCGGTACTACGTCGTAACATATTACCCGATATTAACGTCAAAACTGAAAGAGGACGCCATAAATAACCGGCTAAGCTTTGGTGATTTATCTCCGCATGAAATATAACTTCGCGTAGGAGCATGGCAATTTTGTTTTTTTGATTTTCCTCAAGTGCAATTCTGCAACATAATAACCGTGTACCATCCGCACATGCGCTAGAATTAGGCGGTACCTAGCAAGTTAATCAAAGTGATTGCACCAGAACGCAATATTCCCTTCTGTACGGTAAATTTGAAACGGAGTTGTTATATTAAAACAATATATATGCACAGAAGTATATACGCATTGGAAGCAGTGGAAGCAATCGGATAATAGCCAAAGAACTAGCAGGCTACAGTGCGCCGAGTATACAAATTTTCAAGGCGACTCATACATCTATGAGATTAAAATCATAAAGTAAATATATGTACCTAAAACACTTTTGAAAATATATTGTTCAGGAATTAAGATATTAACGAAAAAAAAAGCATTTATGCACCACCTCTAGACTACAAACGATAACATAAGATAAATAGTGGTAAAACAAGATAAAACGAAAACTAAAAACTTCCGCTGTTGAGAATGATAACTAAACAATCACGTTATAAATTCATTGATATTATTTTAAATGGTACATTAAGAGTTGTAAAGAGCTTTAATCACGGCGATATAACCCCACGCCACCCATCACATCCCAGTCATTTAGAGGGGAGCAAAGCCATTTGAGAGGGGGGGGGGGGGATTTAGAGCCAGTGCCACCCGTAAATTGGGGTCTGGTTTATTTGTGAATTTGTAAAGAGTATCACGGATGATTTTGAGTGGTATTCAATAGAATTAAACAGTTATTTAATTTATAAAAATATAATTTAAAATAAAAAAAAATTGTCAACAAGTTGCCTAGCAATATATATTATATACGTATATATTTTTTTTTCGATAAAGAATAAAGAAATATTCAATGCAAGGTGACTGAAATACTGACTGATACATAGAAAATAAATTAAAACATTGGCACTTCAATTTTTTATTTAATTATAAGGCCTGCAATTCCAACAAAGATTCAACAAGATTAAATAGCATAGTAAGATCATTTGTATTGTATTGTAAAAGGGTTGGGACACGGAGGTCTTTGTTCTTCGCGACCAAAGCGACTTATTGTGAAAGACCCTGATTTCCCAATCAACCGTCGTGCTTACTGAAAATCTGAGGGTTTTCTTTGGTGCTGCCATTTTTATTACGTGCTCCGCAAAAGTGACATATGTCAGTCTAGGCTTTACCATCTTTCTGAAATGGTATCTCAAAATCCAGGGGGGTGGGGGGAGGAGGATTATGTCCAGTGAGCAAGCCAGTAAGCAGCATTGGTTGCAGTTTCCTGAGTCTGAATAGGTTTTTGTTAGTATTTATCCAAGGGTTGAGCAACCTTTCAGCTACGAGTTGTCCAGAGGTTCGACAGAGGGATATCGTTTTCTCGTGCTGCTATTCTTGGGGTTCAGGTCTAGTCTGAGTTTCCGGAATACCTAGAGCTGGTTCTGGTCAATAGAAGTAGCTACTAGCCATTCGTTTTGGCCAGTTGAGTTTGAGAATGGCCTGACACACATATTAGCGTGACCTTGTTTGTCATATCCAGCTGCACTAGATTATTTAAGCACTCCCATATCAGCTTAGACTCAAAGGTATTTGCTTTTAGAGCGCTCAACGTGGCTTAGTTATCCGTGTATATATAGTTGTTAGGTAATTTCATCCCTTTCTTGAGGTTTTCTTGGACAAATATTTTTACGTAATGGTGAGGGTTTGCCCTAAAGCTATTGGGAGACGGTAAGTAGGCCCAAAAAACTCCGACTTCCACCACTTGTTCCTTGGGCCCCATGCCTATAGTTTACTTTAACGAACATAATGTCCGTTGACATTTCTAGTGTCCTTACCTCTGATTTGAGATCGTGTAAGGCTGCGAGGCGTCGTTAAAATTGTGTGTCAACTGCAGTCTATGTGCGCTGAAGACCGTCATCCTCGTAATATGCAGATCAAGGGGCTTGATATTCACTATCACCTCCATGGCTGCTGTTGAGCAGGTGCGCATTGCCTCTGTAATTTCCAAGCAGGTAATTTTTTAAGGGAGTAGATAAAACCCAAACATTTAAAATGCTTGTTAGGCACCTCCGCAGAGCCAAATCTCCCTTCTACTCATCATTACGACCCTGGAAAAAATCGATGACCGTAGTTGATTAGAGTGAGATTGAACCCTAAACCTCACTACTGATAACAAAGTATAGGAGCCACTATTTTATCAGCCGGCCTTTGTAGTTTTTGCGCTTTAACTTATGGTGTTTTTTCTTTCAGTATTGGGCAGCTTACTATAAAAACGTAGGTGACCATAGATCTCATAACGGCCTGATATACGCAATATATGACTTTTTGGTTGTAGACCCCAAGTTTTTCCAAAGAGCCTTTGGCAGGGTCAATAAACCATTGTTGCTTTATGAGCGATTCTTTCTAATTCTAGTCGAGTAGAAGAAAAAAGGTAAAAGGAAAAAAAAAGAAATAATTGGTGTATGAAAAGCTGCATTCCAACACTGTTATCACGGATACTTTATCGGACACTAAACAAGTCGGGTTTTTGAACCAGCAAAAAGAAACTGAAAACATTTTTTTTTTTTTTTAATTTTAATAATAAACATAGCTGTTTCCTTTTCGTTCAAATATTTGCACAAAAAAAAACACCCAACTAAAATGAAAAACTGCTAGTTATATCCGTGCAGGAATCTACTTATCAAATAACGTAGTTACATAATCCTATTGAGAATAGGTCTGAGACTCTGTCTTTATACAATAGACAAATCGATTCAATATATGGAATAAAATGAGCGCAAAACGCTAACGTTTCCAATATCCGAGTTGTTAATCCATAAAGTATGCACAGTCCAGGATAATAGCGAAAGAAACCCCAGCTAGCCCATTAGGAGTCGCGCGAGGAACGAGAAATAGAGGCGAGTGCAACGAGGTCGGGGTTCTGTGTGTTCGCCGCAGTAGATAAATAGAATGAAAAGGGCTGGGTCACCGGATCAATCTCGCCTCGCGCATGGATTACGCTCGATATTTGAATTTCATCTTTCATTTCGCATGGGCCCGCTTCGGTTCTAGCATCCGTATATATACGTGCATACGGCCGCTACTCTTTATGCCCGTTGACGGCGCTGAAAAATTCATTTTCCTTGGTCGACGTACTAGACGTATCTGTATGTATGTATGTACATATCTACTTTGCACAAGTAAGACATGTTAGGGGAAAGGAGACGAAACTGCAGCGACGAAGTTCACGCTACGTTGCGTTGTCGAGCAAACTCGTTCGAGTTTAGATATGTAGATATAAGATTTGACATTTTTCCTTCTTAGAAAAGTGATGTGCACTTCAAGTCGCGAACTACGTACTGAAACTACCGGAGCGTGAAATGTCTGTAATCAAGATACCTAATTCAATCAAAAATTAAATTGGTTATCTTCAAAGTATATACAAAGGACGTATATGGAATATTCCATATTCCATGCGTTACTTACTTTAATACTCGATAGCGGTGTCCCAAGGCGGTTGGTCTATTCGAAGTATATGGAGAACCACAATCATCAGGGTTAGGTACTTAAAATTTTGTATGTTCAATTTTTTATTCAAATGGAACAGCCTGTATTTTTTATCATAGTTGGATTCCTCATTAAATATCATAAAACTTTTTCACTTAACATATTCTTTAATTTAATTTTTTTGTTTTTAGAAAATTTGACCCTTACAAAAGTACGCATATCTATTTGGTATGCCTCCAAAAGTCTAAGTTTTTGACCCTTATCGCAACTGTGAAGTAAAGTAATAGAACGACATAAGAAAGCACCTGACATTCACCTTTCAAATGAACAAATAGATTACAATATTAAACCAATGTTTACCTATTTAGATTTGACAACCAGTTTAACACAACACAAACATCCCATATTCAGACAACCTAAATAACTTTATACACATACACACAAAATACACACACATTCACAAGAAACACACACACATTCACACATATTAAAAAAATTTCCAAACAGTTTTCACATTTCATGTCGTTCTGTAAAAGTTGGTGTTCGTTTGATTTAAATTTAATTTTACAATTTAGTATCATGTTTAATGTTTTATCTAATAATCGACAATTTTACCTTTTGACGTGTATGTACACTTTTAATGCATAATAATAATTCAAAAATGTCATTTGTAATTGTGGAATTTTGTTGTTTTTACTGCTACTAGTTGTATGTTTTTGCAGTTCTATATTTTAAAAAATTTAAAATTGTAACACAATTACTGTTTTTATATTAAATTAATCATTTCCAGTGATCTGAAAATGGCTTTTAGCCGAAACTAGTAATCATATATTAAATAATGGATGAACGAAAGAACGAGTTTTATTACTCTATCCTAACCTACATATATAACGTTCATTGGATACATAGCATACCATTTAATTTTTATATTCCAAATTTTTCAATTTTACACTTTTCCAAATTTTTTGAATCTCATTTTTTCATTTTTGTTTGTTTGAATACTCCACGCTAAATTTATTAATTTTTAATTATTTTTTTTTTAGAAAGCCCGCGTTCCACCTGGAACACCACCACTTTAAGTAAGGTGAATACGCGTCTTTTAATCGCTCTCTCTTAAATGCAAATAATAAATAAACTATAGTATATTTCTTAAACACCCTGTATATTAATTATTCGGCGCAAAGCTTGTTAAATATTCTTTTTGAACATGTATGGTGTTCCCTTTGCGATTTTGAGCTACAAGCATTATTTAAGACAAGTTCCCTTTTATTTTTTATTTGATATAGGCCATGAACGTTTGACAGTGACAGGAATGACACATTTTGATTTGCATTTTACTATTAATTTATTGTGTCTCACTAAGTAGTGATTACTAAATAAGGACAAAAAATAGTAATAAGTATGTTTTGAAACAGGTATAGGAACATCAAAGAAAAAATGGCTACATACAATTGAGAGTTTAACTCTTGTGCCTTAGGGAGTGCACATTTAAACTCTTAATTTCCTAACGGGCGACAGTGGATAAAGCTTGAGATGCGATAGCGATAAAAGTGGGTTTACACACGGAGTGACGCTGATGACGCCTGGTGGGCAGAAACGAGTCCGTTTCTAGTCCTATTCTTCTTTCATTATTTTTGCTGGTATGGTGGTTCCACCAATAGACCCTGAAGAAACCCAAGTACAAGAAGAAAGAGAACACAAATTACAGTTCATTTCATTATCATCATTATTTGTGGGTTTAGGCAAAACCCTGGCGATTATCCAAAAGATAAATCACGGATCGGTTATAAAAGGAAAACAATAAGAACATTTGCCATGATATCTTTGTTTTTATAAATAGACTCTCTACAATTCTGCTTTATAATGCTTCCCAGATAAAGCCAGAAAGTTGTTACAACTACTCTATAGCACCCAACCAATGTCTCGTTACAATATTTAATAAAGAGTATCGACATATAATTGCATTGCACTAGTTTAAAGCCAGCTGCTAACATGTTGTTAGTTGTGTCATAGAACACGAGTAACTGTCGTCAGACATTGTTAAATACCGTATATTAAAAACATTACCACATCTCATGAACTTAATTATCTAATTCTTAAAAGTTCTGAAACTTGCACTTACCAAATTAAGAGATTCGCTTAGGAAAGAGAAAGAGAGTTTTAAAGTTATGCTAAATGACAATTGGTTTTAAAACCAGGAAGCAAGGCAAAAGTTAAATCAGAAATGGAGTATTTCCGCACCTAGAAGATTGTCGTCTTATTTACGGAAGCGAATTACGGGAGTTGTACTAATGGCATGTCAAGCAAAGAGACCCTTCTCTATTCTTCAAAGCGCAGAAATATTCATGTGTACACTAAACAATGCCCACCCTCGCTTGAGTGTACTGCTATGTAGATCCTCGTAAAACGCGGTGGCAAACTCTTGGGGAAGTTCCTAATTTACATATCAAAGTTTAGAGGGAACTATTTTATCATCTGATAGGTATGTGAGTGCTGCGCGAGCCCTCGAGGTAACAATAGGGACAAGACGGTCCTCTTGGCAGACATTAAATGAGTTGTCTAACCGTGCAAGCCCTCGCGCTAACTGAAAGTTTTGCTTTTAGGTAAAACGTACCGTAAATTCGTCTTGCGTGTATGCTTTTACCGAAGCTACGAACAATAAAATGAAATCGAACAGACAAGGAAGCTGTCATCTTATAAGAGGATTAGGAAACTTGAGGAGTAATTTTGTAAAAGCTTATTAACGACTAACTAGTTAAATAACACCGCCGTAACGTAGGTTAGAAACTGCTGTTGTAATGCAAGATATTTTGGTAGTTTATTATGTGCAATGTTGATAACCTAGTACTGCACCTGCTTGCTTCTCTAACTATTATCTCTTCTATTTAGGAAAATCGTTCTTTGTCTTGTATCTAAAACGTTATTGATTCCTGAAACATGGTATTTCTTTATAAAATTAAACCTAGAAGTCAGTACCTAAAATATCAAATCTCGGACTGTACTCTCAATACTGTTGACACTAGTAGATATGAGGATGTATATTAGACTAAGGTTAGCCTAATTTTTACCGTAACATTTTTGTATCTGTTATGATTCTCTTTATCCTAGCAGACATTAACAAATTTAGCATTTTTAAATAGACTTATTATCTTTGAAACCTTTTGTATACACTGAGAGAAATAGATTGTACTCTTTAACATAAATATAGTATACTTTAATATATTTCATGGCTCCTATAGGGACAATCATATTTTATATTACCGGTGACAATATCTGTATAGTAAATTTCTGTGAATAGTTTTTATTAACTCGTATGTTAAAGTAAGTTGGTGTACTATATTTGTATTATTAATTTGAGCATACATGTTAGTAAATGTGAAAAAAATGTCTAATAGCACTGACTATATTTGATAATAACTGTTAATTTTTTTATTGTACCCAGTATAATGTAATATTTTACTATGTAGGATACATGATGCTCATACTTACTATATAGCTTTGTAGTACTTACAATATTATTTTCCATTATAATAATCGTAGTAGATAGTAAACAATAATATAATGGATCATATGCGGGTACTATACAGCGATACTTACCTGTAATGAAAAATATAGCACTATACAAGGTTTACCCAGTTCATGCATAGGGAAAGTGGAATATTACCCAATAAAAACTATAATATTGATTCTATTTTTTTATTTGTCCTTAGAATCATTATTACAAAATTCCAACGTGTATTACTTTCATTAACATAACAATCACTAGTAGGTTAGATTTACGTTAACGTTGTATCGAGGCATAAAGTACCCACTACGAAGTGTATGCATATAATATCTATTACTTACCTTTGAATATATCAATTAACTGTGGAAACCCCCACTCGATTAAAATGTTTTCCACGTTTGCATCCATTTCTGCTCACGATACACAGCAATCAACGAACGACCAGACACAAACATGCACCGACACGAATACGTACACCTGTATCACACGTACATAACACATGTCAGTAATTTTGTCACGGCAAAACAGCTCATTGGTCGATTTCTTCGGTAAAGATCGACAATGAATAGAGCAAGGGGTGGGAAGAGCGTTACAAACATTTATTTTAGAAATTGAATATGCGTCGAATACCTGATAATATCGCAGTCAATCGCAGCGACTATCTATATAATCCACGTCATTATATAGGCTTTGAGCAATAGAGTATATTAATTGTTACATCCATAAGATGTAGATGGTAACATCCAGATTTTGCCTCTTACTATAAGCATGATAAAATTTGGTTATTTTACTCTTAATACGCCACATATTGTCGTTTTGACAATAATTATTTTAGTAATTAACATAAAGAGATTTACGATCTAATTTCTACAATCCATTTTTCTCAGTGTAACTATCTGCTCTGTAGTACAAGCTGTGTCCTTTATTGCAATGGAGTAAAACTGGGGCCTTTTCTTCAACTTGGCTGAATCCACAAAAAGCATCCTCAGCCAGATCTATGATACATACATATATGTCGTGTTTCTGTAATTATTATTATTTTAAGAATCCTTCTGTTTTTACTTACAATTAGTAGGTATCTTGTAAATATAGGATTAGTTACTTTAAGAATTGCTTTTCTATATTTGTCGTGGTGACTTTTGCCTTCTGACATTGGTAGTGTAAGCTTAAATAGTATTGATACTACCAAAAAGAGGTGTGTATTTAGACAAACTTTTCAACCAATTAACTCAACTTTGTACTTTTGCAGCTAAAACACCAGCAATTGTCTTGCCTTCTAAATAAACTTCAATATGCTTCCCAATGAGATCTTCTCGGCTTATTTTTAAATTATTTGCCCGCGCGTTTTTTGTTTTATTGTCCCCAGATCTTCACGTTCTTGTATAACCTCTCCTTTCACTTTTTGAAAAACAAACTTCTTGTATGTATCACCACTATCTATGATGTATCTTTTCAATAAAGTATGTGCAATTAATTAGAACAATTAATGTTACATAATCATTAGCTTTGTAAAATCCATTTCTAAATCCGTTTCAACTAACAGATCAAGAGATTAAAAGATCAGTAGATTACATTTGCCCTAAAAGTGGATGATCCAATTACGCCACACAATGTAAATCATCTAAACCATAATTGCTCGCCACAAATAGCGCCCGTTTCCCAGCCAGAGCGTGTGGAAATTTGCGCTCCAAAAGAAAAGGAAGTTCTTTTTGTTTCCCATCCATTCTGCCAGATTAAATACTAGTCCCCGCATACTCGCGTGTTTCTGTCGGTTGTACATTGTATGTAAGCGCGCTTAAAATAATTTCAGCTAGACGAATTTAAGATTACATCGTCGCCAGTCGACTATGGGTGGCACGGGTGGTTTCACGAAGGCTTTGATCTCTTTTACTAGAGTAAACGAAGTTCATTTTCTCGTTAACCCCCCTTTGTCGTCTACTTTCCTCGTTAACTAGTTCTTTATCTTGTTTTTGGTTTCCGAGTTCGGGCGACTAGCCCCAAACACTGCTAAACTACCAACTGTACTGTGTTTTGTATTAGTTTCTCTTGTGCCAACGTGGTAACGGAGAAATTAGTATTTTGTACTTCAGGAACTGATTACAGATTGTTGCTGAATCGAATGTAGTGGCATGTGCGATGAATTACAGCAAGTTGGAGGAAAAGAAAATTGGATTGCTGAACTTCGATGAACGCATAGTTGGTTTTACGTCTTAACTTAATTAAAATTTATTCATTAGTATCTAATAAGTAACGAATAATTATTAAATCTATGTCATGTATTCAAGTACAGATGGATAAATATACCTAAATATACATTTGTAGCAACAGTTACTTTTCAAAAAAGGGCAAAAGGATACTCCTCCAAGTGGATAAAGGTATTTCGAAATTAAATTTCACAAATTACTAAAACATAAAGGAATTACTTTATTTAGGAGGCTCCGTTTGATGTTCTCCCCCACTACCTATATTTACCTTTTGTAGGATGCCTAAAATTCCTCAGAGCAAAGGATTCGCGAGAGTCGGATTGAAAATTCCCTTTGGCGCCCGTGTTGCTCGTTTGCCCTGCAATCTTACACTGCGGCTGTGATGAATCGCTATTGTGTGTAGGCGGATAGCACGGGGAAAAAATAAAGACGGGTTACCTATCTATCTGTGGAGTCCTCTTTTATAGCTAAGCCTGAGGATATTTACTGCAAGTCAACACTATTGTATTTCCAAAGAATGCGAGTCTGCTTCGATAACCCTTTTATATATTTGAATTTTATTAGAGAAAAAAAATGATACATGGCAAGCCGGCGAGTGATTTATTTGTAATACAACTCCTTAGAAGCAATCCTTATGTTGGCGAAAGGTAAAGGAAAAGAGAAAACTGATATGTGGTTCTTCGGTTTTTCCAACTCTCTAGGTTAGCAATAACGCTTTTCGCAAATTTTAACTTGTAAAACAAGTGATATACCCTGAACAATTCGAACAATAATAATATGATGAATATTGACACCTCAATTTAGTCATGTGTGTAGGCCACAATGCCCATGCGCATCGGAAAACTGCAATCCATGCGCAAGTTTATAACATATACTATACTGTGCTCTGGTTATTCACGATATAACAACGTCAGTACAATATATACAGGCCAGGAATGATTTTAAATCGTCAAGCCCATCATCAACAGTTGCCCCCTTGATATGACAATTCACAGGTTTCGGGATTTTATATACATCACACCAGGTAAAGAGTCATATGAGGTGGCCCTGTATAACGTTATCCTACTATTAATTTCATTCATTCATTCATAAAGTTAGGGGGACACCTTTAGTCCAGGCACTTGAGCTAGGTGCTCATTGTACCGTCCCTATTAAATCTCTTACTTCCACTCGAGCAGCTTGGTGTTCTCTATAAAGCCCAGTATCTTACCCAGTGGGAACTTGAGAACCTTCGAGCGCTCCAATAGACCCTTCCCGAAATGTTGCTGCCGGAGTGTTTTCAACTCCTCACATGTGCAGATTACATGTAAACTAGTTTCCTCCTGTAGCTCACATCTTCTGCACCACGGTTCGCTTACTCGGCCTGTGTTGCAAAGATGCTTCTTCAGGGGACAGTGTCCAGTTACCAACCCAGTAATGGTTTTAACTTCTTTCTTGCTGCGTCTAAGTAGGTTATCAGAGAACTTGGCATCCTCATCCCCTATTAGCGCTTTAGCTTGGAGTTGACCTTCTGTCGTCCTCCATTTGTTTGTGCTTGCACTGTGCAGCCTCCCTTTGCAATCATTTCTGCGCAGGCTGCAAGGGCGGATACCTCTGCCTGGAAGACCGTCCTACTAATTTTAATGTGTTTAAATCTGTTGAGCTCAGTTTTAAACACATTTGAACACTGAAGTGGTTCAAATAGTAAATCATAGTAATAATTGTAGTATTTGTGTGACTGTCTGTTCTTCTCGGTAAGAATAGAGACTGAAGTGATGCAGGTTGTCCAGAAAAAATGCATTCTTGCAGCTCTAGTCAATGAGATCTAGTTAATGAGATTAATAAGAGGTATACAGTAGTAAACCGACCAAACGACAAATGTAAATTAGGAACTAAAAGAAAACAACTTAAGGTGAGAAACTTGGGTGAACCTAAAGTTTCTCTGTCACTTTCAAGTTATCATATTAATCCTTCAGCCTAGATTACTGTAAATGCATCATATATGACCATAACCTAAGCTTTAGCTAACCAATCATCCTTTCAACTACCTAGGTCAAACAAATGCATATTACAAAAATAATCCATAAGTTACATAACAACTGGCAACCCAAATATTCCTTACCGCACACCCGCATTCTGTGACGATATTAATCTATAAATCGTAAACAGCTCCTAGTCCATACAGCAGAGTGTTGGCTGAAGCTCTCGTCACCCAATAAATAATGCCAGGCAGAAACCTTACACAACGTCCGTAGTCATAATATACTGGTGCTGTGTACCGCTTGGTCCTAACGTACAGAGAAACGTTAAAATTGGCCGAGGTTTTCGGTTCCTCAAAACGAATTTATGACCTCTGGCGAGGAACATTTTTACCAGGGTCGCACATAAATCTAACCAGCTGGAGTACGATGTGACAGGCAGGGGGGCCAGAATCGATCTAATTTCCTGCTGATTTAATGAAATTCTTAAAATTACATATTCTGTTTGGACGTATGTTTATATTATGTACTTTCGTAGAAATATGTATGTGCATATATAAGTAATATAACTCCGTAGGTTAATAAGTTGAGGAAATCAATATTATTTAATATACATATTGCTGTGGAAAAAAACAGAAAAAGCCAGTAGTTTTTTGAACGTTTAAGTTTTTTTTTTATATTTTTAAGATTTAAGTTGGTTAGTTTAAGTTTTGAAGAAAATTGATAATTAATTCATGTATTTAATTGTTGATTTTTAGTACACATTTGTTAAATTGATTTGTTTGTTGAGTTGAGGTCGTTTGTTGAACGTCTCACTGTAATAGTATTTTCATTTTTGCGTATGACCGGCGCACACGGCTTTGCTTGTCCGGTTTGAGGTCAGTGATCATTGGCGTTCGAAAGGGGTAAGTTCGATTCATTTTTGGTTGCGTAGAGGTATTTAAAAGTCGTTGTCACGTTTGCGTAAATTCACGCGTATTAAAGTTTGCAGAACTTACTTCTAGCAATTACCACTGATAGCTCATTAGGTTATGGGTATCTTGTTTAGATTAGTAGTTTTATATGTCTTTTGTTTTTTAAACGAGAGCATTTCATGTAAATTTTCACTCCTGCAGAGTTCAGAATTTTCATTTTTACTTTGTATATTTAACTTTAAATATTTCCAGTTTTTTTTTAAGCCTGTCAATTAAGCTTGAGGTTTTACATTTCTGGAAATTAGTTTTGCACAGAATATTAAATATTTCAATACATATTCCTTGTCTTTATTTTTCATACCTCTCACTGCGTGGCAATAACAAATTTTTTTTGTTTTTTCACTCACAATCACCTATTGAGGCCTTTTGCCATCAATAGATGACCTTGGAGTTTCAATTGTTTCATGTTCTTTCAACAATTCATCTCTACTTTAGAGATTGGCGCCTGGCATATTACTCTTTTAAATTTTTGATTGATCAATCTTTTACAATTAAATTAAACTTTTTATAATTTATAGTTTTTTTTTATTGTGCACAGCAATATGTACAAGCTGCTGATGTTTCTCATCATATTAATTTCAGAGATATTAAATGTCAAGCTACACTAGTATTTAGGGATATTACGAAACGGCGGAAGATCTGATGCGTAAATGGAGAGATAGCTACATATCTAGTTGAACCAATGGCATCAAAGGGCACTTACAATGATGTCGGTTTAAGGTTTAATAATAACATATTGAATATCATTGAGACACATAGTGAACACATATCTCATACTTACTTTTGTTTTTATTGCTTGGGTGGGACACAAATTATGATTCAAGATAGAAATCCTGCTCCGAGACGGCAAAATGAGAATATTTAATTAAAATTAGAAACAAACATATATTCGCATGTAATCAATTCACTATATCAAATCTATCTTAACATGATGTGTTTGACGGAGACAATTTAGTAGCAAAATCAGACATGTTAAAGTAGAGATAATTAGACAAGGCTTGTCTAGCACTTATTTACAGAAAACGTAGGAGTATATCAGAGTTAATATGAGAGATATTCCGTCCCACGTTCTAACAAGGCACAAAAGACAAACATATCTTACAATTTACAATTGTTTGTTTCATTTTCACAATAGTTTTCTGACTCAATTAACCCGAGTTGCGTGTTCCCGAAAAAAATAAGCATTTAATTATAATTATTAATGATTTAAAATAACATTGAAGATTGACTTACTGTTAACTATCATAAAAAATACGCTTAATAATCAACATGATAAGTAATTGCTACATTGCAGATTTTCCAAACAAAGGTTTAGTAAAAATAACCATTCATGCTTTATCATATGTAATTTGAGGTATAAGTTGACAAAATAGCAGACAGTTAGGCAATTTGTAAAACGAAATACTAGACTTGCCTCATGTAACAAGTAATAATATGATTCATTTCATACTATAACGTAGTTAATCAATAGGTACCGAGAATGATTGTAACTAATTTTTATTTTTATTTACATTAAATTATTGTGACAAAATTATTCGCATAACATATTAAATTATACATGGGGGAGAATACTTGAAAATGAAGCCGGGATGATGCATGTTGCACTTATATACTCATATATATTATTGGCATTTAGAATATCTTCGTCAAAATTCCAGGTTGAATTAAAATAATAATAAACAAGGTTAGGATGCTACAGATAATTCTAAAATAACGGTTTTTTGTTTGAAATAATCATATTTTATTAAAATTGAATACGAAACCAATAATATTTAGGTTTATGTATTTACTTATAAAGAAAATATAGATAGGGGATACAAATATATTTGTTGAAAAGCAACCTTTTAAAGAATAATGTTATGAACATGGACAAATATCCTCTCGTAATATTTTATTCTATGATATAATAAAAATAAGTCCTCTTTGTACATTTCTCAAGGATGTAGGAGTTTGATCAAATTATTTTACATAATAGGATCGTTTGAAGGCGTAATGAAACTTTATACCAAAAAGTCTACACGTAAAAGCAAGCCACGACACTAACGAACTGTATGTAATA
Source organism: Cetonia aurata (assembly GCA_949128085.1). NCBI lineage: Eukaryota > Metazoa > Arthropoda > Insecta > Coleoptera > Scarabaeidae > Cetonia > Cetonia aurata. Next base: position 9,374,199 of record OX421882.1, on the reverse strand, counting down.
TTCGCGAAACTGTTAGCAATTATTTTCCATTATAATTTATGTTATTGAAGATAATTACTAACTACGGAATCGCCAAAAATTGGTGTAGAAATATTTATCGATTATTATTAGGGTTTTTGTTCTGATATGCAGAAGTAACTGAAGTAGCTTAGAGTAGAAAATAGAAACTAAATTATTTCAAACGGATAATAATTAATATGCAATCATATACGAAAACGACAATGTCTGCGTACATGAAATACAAAGCAACGAATAAGCACCCCAGCGAGAAAGAAGAATAGTGCCTGGTAAGTAAGAAAGGAATACATAAAATGGAGGTGAACCCAATTAAAAAGTAAACTAGATTGGAAACAGACAAAAATAAATAAAAACGAAATTAAACATATCACAATCTAGTGTAAATTTATTTTACATATGCATAGGGTTGGGATACAAAACTCACTTGAATCTTTGTGATCTTAAAGTTAATAATGTGGGAATAGCGCTAGTATATATAATTAACGTACAAATACTTGTAAAGGGAATCTCCGAAATGGAACTCTCCAATAGGAAACTTCTCCTGGGAGTCTCTACAGAAGTTGCCATTAATAAAGATTGTTAAGTTTGGATTTGTCTCCTTCAGCCCTTACTCTGCCAAACCAGGTCCAACCCGCTAGCGGCGTATACAAGCTAGATAGATTATTTTTATTATTATTATTATATTTATGTTGACCTTTCCTAACGACTGCTAACCCCTTCACCCACCCTAGCCCATAACATTTGGTGGAGGCGCCGGGTAAATCCCGGTAGTGCTTATTATAGACAGATGAGGTTGAATTGACACATTATATCTGTAATCCAATTTGTTACACAACAATACATATAAATATCCATGCTTCATACTCTTTTAGTGCTCCAGTCTAGAGTATACTTTACTAAGTATCCAATCCTAGTGTAAATTTTTGTAGTAATTTAAAATACGACACAGCACATACAAATATTAAATAAAGATTGCAGCATCACTTTCGGTTGGCTTACTTAACTGAATCACCAGAACTTACAATGCCGCATAAGAATAGAGGACAACAGTCAAACAAAGCCAAATCTAAACAAAGGAGTGCAACCCAACCTCCGCAATATTATTTCATAAATCCTCAGCGAGACGTTAAGAAAATTACACAAGTGCAGACTCAACCGTCAGAATGACGAGTCGAGCCACTCCAACTTCCACTTCTTTTCCTTTCAATTTCCTCCCGGTTGGTTCCCCATCACGCTTGAGCGTTCCTTAAATTTCTTTGATGTCGTGCCGAGCCCGAGGTCTTCTTAAAACGCCGCCGCTAGATTCGTCTATTTTTGCCGCCCTATTTTGAAATAAATTCGCTACTCGTAATCAAATAGTTTAGTGCAACTCAGTTCGCCGACCTCTTGTTTTAAATAAGCTTACTTCATTCATATTTGGAATCGTGAATTTCCACTTCTTATATAAGTTTGGGAGCCGGTTCGCGTCCTCCATAATTGCCCACCTAAGATTTTCAGCCAGAGAACCGAGAAATCATTGGAATTCTTGTCTTGGCTATTAGAAATATGTTGCTTGTTAATAGTGTTCTTTTGCAGAGTAGAAAAAGGTAACCACAGAATAATTATTTTATTTTCCTTCCTCCTGGTCTTAAGAGTTTTTGGAAAGTTATATTTATTAAGCTTTAAATAAATAAACTGGTGATAATGAAGCAATTTTTGAAAAAATTACTGTTATTGGAATAAAAATAAGATCCATTCCATCTTTTGTATGTAATACTCTGAATAACGTTTGCTGAAATGTAATCGTTAATAACTTCATTCTTCAAGAAAATTCAAAAAGATTAATACATAATTATTGGTACTGCTAAAGCATCAAATATCTTTAAAAATCACCCTCAAACAATTCAAATTGCATAATTGCCTGGAATATTTTGTTATAAGGGTTTATACTTCATTCAAAGGAATGCCGAAGTTGGCTGCAGGCACCAAGAAGATTGACCAAACCGACTTCAAAAACTACTATTTTTATATTACAGTCCTCCTGCAAATAATTAAATTACAAGGAAATTTTTATATTAAAAATTTGATGTAACTCAAATCGTAGGAATTCTAGGAATCTGTCGGCCTCGTTAACTCAATTGATCAGAGCATTCGTCCGGTAAGCGAGAGGTCTCAGCTTCAAATCCCACAAAAGGGCAACTTTTATATTAAAAATTTTATAAAATAAAAGTTGCCCTGTAATTTAATTACAATCATTAGTAGAAAAAGCATTCATTCTTTAATGATTTCACAGTGTAAAAAGTGCAGAAAATTTAAAAAACAAAACTGAATACAACCATCTGCTCCAGAAATTAAAACAAAACGAAAATAGATTTAAAAAAATCTATTTTCGTGTGTAACGATGGAGTTGGATTTCAAATTAATTACATTTTGGCGAAAGTACAGCCTCGTTTAGAAAAGCAATGGTGTAACTTATATATGATCCTAACTGAATCCAAAAGTATTTTGTATAAAGAAAGGTCAAAGATAAATAACAAAAAGTAAGACGGTGCCTCGGTTTTATCAAAGAATACAAACAATCGAGCACACAGTTTAACCGCAGATATATTAAACATCATCGGATTGTGGGTTTTAAAAGATATCAAAGGAACACATTTTCAAGAACTGGGCAATAAAAGCTAACAAATTGATTTTAGGAAAATACGCCCTATTAACTGAGAAATGACATGTAAAAGAAATGAATATAGGCGGTAAATATTGAACTTCATAACTATGTGCTTGTTTTAAAGAAAGTAACCAAAACTAATTAAAAATTTAGGAGAAAAGTAATACTAAAATATGTTTTGTTTTTTAAAACAAGGTGTTTCAAAATCCCCTAAGTTTCAGTTTTATTTTCGTATACTTTTTGTTTTATATTTATAAAAAATAATGAAAACTCACCATTTAAAGTTAAAAAATAACACATTTTTAAAGATTATGGATAAAGTAGATATAAATATACAAAAATGGGATAAATGCTAGTTCTCGCTGGAATCAGCGCGTAATAAATGCAAAATCATTAACAAAGCATTCACAAACTGACACACAAATATATTTTTCGACTTAGTATTTCACAGATATATGTAGATACACTGTGATGTGTAGTTTAAAAGGAAACAATAGTTTTTTTATATCGTTAAAGTAAAGAAAAACTGTATCTATGTAAATTATATATTTTCTGGACCAATAATTATTGAAAAAGTAACAGTTTAGAGGTTTTAAGATATTAATATAAACGAAAACTAAACCGTTAATGGCAGGAAAAACAAACTCAAATGTACCAAAAATCTATTTTGACACGACAAAAACCAGGATATATATATTTTCCATTTTGTATCACCACTTTATACACATTAATAGTTTTTTTTTTTTTTAAATAATATTGCTGCACAAGAAAGACTTAGAAATCCAATTCTATTCGGATAGAAAGCAAATTTCAAAGGTGACAAACAGACTTTCTAAAAGTGTTTGGATTACATAACAGATTTGCTTAAAAGTTTAAATTTCGGGCCAATCAGCAACCATGTGCTGAAATATTCTTATGACGTTATTGTAAACATCCTAAATCATGTTTCAACGCTAACAAGTTCTAAATGGAACTACACCCATCCGTTTCCCTAAATATTTTCCTCGCTACTTACTTCCAGGATCCGCGCAGACTAATCCTTCCTTACTAATTTTCCTGTCGGAAAACTTATGACGACGAAGAGGATTTTCATTTTTGCAAGAATCCGACCGACGCCAGAGAGTCGTGATTGCAAGAAGTGAAGCAAAACTTCGTCGCAGTCGACGGTGGTATTTTTCTTTCATCTCGCACCAAAGAAAAACAGTACTTCATTCTTCCACTCATCCTCCGGAGCGCCCCACTCATCTTTGCGTTCCAGTTTAAAATTAAAACTTTCTTGTTCCCGTTCTCTCCGCCGGCGTCGTTGGCGTCTCTCAGCGACGTACAAGGCGAGGGTAAGTCGGCAGCTTCTTTGTGTCTTTCGGACACCGATTCCGAAGTTAATGGCTCAATTAAAACATTCGCTCAAATCGCGAAAAGGCGCGCGGAGACTACGAAGGACTCACCCCCACCCTCGACGAACAGATGAAAAGATAATGAATGAGAAATCGTTGATGATAAGGTTTAATAAGAGCCGAGACGGAACGCCTGCGAGATTAAACCAATGCCGTCTGTGTGCGAGAGTTTTTGACGTTGTATTTTTACTCTGATGAACGACGCTTTCAAAAGGCATGCGGCAGCCTCTAAGATACTTTCAAGTAAGGTAAAGCAATTTTCGAATTGAGAAGTATATAGGGTGGGTCACGATTAAAGTTAGACTTGCATAGATTATTAATTACATTAGTTTACGCTAAAAATGTACATTTAATGAGAAGTGTTTCTTATCGATTTTCTCTCGCTGAATTCGAAAATCAAGCTTTTGAGATATCTTTTAAAACCATATCTGGAGCTAACTGTGTCCGTTTCGATCGTTCTTGGTACTAAATGAAAGACATTGAAATGCTAAACGAATTGGTTAAGCGTCAAATTTAAAACGAAATTAAATTTTTAAGCTGACTCTGTGACCATTGGAAAATAGAAACCGATGAAAAACCTCTGGTTTCTCTTCATATACCTAAAGCTAACACTTTTACTGAAATATGTACGCCAACCAGAAGAAAATCCACCGAAGAATGAGAAAATTATTGGCGATTGAATGAATAAATTCAAATCCCACGTTTTCTAAACATATTATTTTTTCGACAACGGTTTTTCTTTTCACATTGACGCATTTGCTTCAGGCAAAACGTACATTTCGTTTTAGCAGCTTGTATAAAACATACTGTGGCTAACTTATATTCAAGAACTGAAGATAATATCAAATATGTACCTCTTGCCAAAAAAGAAAATAAAATTCCTCCGGCGTTGCACATTAAACTTAGTGTTCCTTGTCAAAGACCTCAAACTCAAGAAAATAGTCTTTTCATATTTAACACTCGTTGAAAACAAGGCTTGGAATTCATTTAAGTTGGCTGTTGCTAATTTTCTTGGGAGCAATAAAAGCCCTAGCTACAACGAGGTAGCTATAAACATGGGAAAAACAATATCTCAAAAACTGTTCCTTATAAAAAAAAATTAATGTTAACATATACATAACACAAGTCGCTCCATACGGTATGTACATGAAAAAAAATTAATTTTGTAAACTAGTGTTACAAACACGCTAAAGTGGCCATTTTAAAACGGATTGACATATTGAAGCCTAATAATTTTACTCTATATTCAAGGATTTCTTCCTAGAAATTTTTAAAAGAAAACCTTTATAATATTAAACGATGTATGTTTCACAAATTGACACAATAAACCGAGCATGACGTGCTTAAATTACTTCTGAAATCACTTTCCAGTTGTACCTTCACCGTTGTGTGAGCAAGTCAATAAAGACAAACAACGATTCTTTGGAACTAGTGAATTTTTAATGCTGGGGGAGAAGTTGAAGTTTACGAACACGCGTGTTCAATATAAACGTGTGTTCTTGCTTTCCGGGAACTGTTATACAATCATCGTTGCTTTTCTGTTTATCGACACAAATTGGGAAAGCTTCCACGAAGCGATATTAATATAAGAATATCGAATGCCTTAATTGGGTAAAAATAACTAGCTAATTTCATTAAATGTTTTGATACCTTAAAGAAATAATAAATATTTATGCTGGCCAACGTACTAGAAACTTTACCCCAGTTTCTTTTTTACAGTTAGGTTTTAAAAGCAATTTTATCTAATGATTTTACTAGATGTACGCCAGCATAAATTTTCAGTTTTTGATAATATTACGTTCGAAAAGCTAAGAATTTCTTGTCTTCTTATAACATTATGGTAGATATTGCAACTTAGAATCATTTTGAAATATAGTATACAGAGTGTCCTTAATGAAAAAATCAGTTTTACTTTCCTAAAACTAAGTACTTTACGATCGATGCAGAATTTTGCGTTGCATTCATATCTGCGATAAAAAACACCACGCTTCATTTAAAAGAAAGTTTTTTTTTAGTTTAAAGATAGTCATATTCGCCATGAATTTCTGAACACCTTGTATAGAATTTTGTGGTTACTAGTACCGCCATTAATGCATATGACCATGTTCCGTATGTACTGTACTAATGTATTTAAAAAATATCTATTTGACCCGCTTTCCCAGTGCTGTGAAAAAAAAAAATAATTTTATCGTTAAAAATCATTCCTCTACCCCCACTACAAGCTGTTCTACAAAAAAATAATCTTTTAAAACCATTCTAATCCTCTGTCCGCCTCCTCGCAGGTACTCTATGTTCAGAGTAAAAAAACTTTCTGAAAAATCGCGCATATGATGTAAACAACAACTACAATGAAGATTTAATAATTGTTCTATAATCTAATAATTTTAAAATACCAAAAGGGCGGTCATATAGTGGGGGGGGGGGAGATTAAAAAATAAATTTTTCTTCAAGCGTCTTTTTTTGTGACTGAACACACGAAGTGGAACTACTCCATTGTGTTACTAGTATAATAATGAAAACGATTATGTTACTAGAAACATAATGTTAGCGCAGACGCATCACAAGTGATTGCGTGGTTTTAATTACAAATGTCAAAACTAAATTCAAGCAGTTGGAAACGTCGTATGTACGTTTCAAAAGCATGTTGAAGGTTTCAAGAGCTGCTTTCAAATCTCTTTCGAACGATATTTTTTTTGCGTGGAAAAATCTTTTCTTCTGTGCACAGGTTGAGCAGGCATTCTGATCTCTGGCAATCATATAAATCCTTTTTAAATGCTTTGTCGTTTTCATTGTTTAATGTGCAATCATTATTTAGATAAACACTAAATAAATAACACTTTGCAAATTTCTTTCCACTCGTTTTCAATACCTACGTAAAGGATTCCTAGATATAGCTTCTCTGGGGAAAGTAATATCATCCTGCATATCAAATCTTATTCGACCTTTTCTAGAGGCATTCAATGTTACCTCGCTCTCCATTTGTCGAAAAAGAGTCGCAGAAATAATTCAGATACAACAGCAAACGTATTTAGGGTTATGTTCATTATGTGTCAAAATTTAAAATGTCAAAATCTACACAAACGTTTCTATTGGTTACCGTAGTTTAGTGGACATCCGTTAAACTTTAGCGTACGTTAAATTACGCGCATGCGCAGTGACGTCAAATTTACCGTAAAGTTTGGTTAAACTGTCTAATGAATATGAAATCATTTTAAATTATAATTAGTTAATGACAAAGATTAGCTTAAAATTCGTTAAAAAAAATAACACAGCCAACATAGATTTGTAAACGACAGATAGGTTTTGGGTTTAAGTGGAAACCCTGATATTATGCAAATAGAAGAAGGCGGTACTAAACTTTTCATCTCACATATTATAAATTTAAACTTTGTCTTCGGACTATAAAAGATATTTCCGCAACTCCAATGGCCCCTATAAAATACTTAACATTCTTAGCAATCTCCCATTCGTCATAGGTTCGGTTCGGAAGTTATTACCCACTTCCCGAAAGTTTTACGTTATCATTAAAAATGCACGGCATTAATTATATATAAGAGTTGGACGGATAACGCCTTTAGTCTAGTCGTTAGAGGTGTTTATGACCCTACGTACTAAAACTTTTCGTCCCTCCCTTTAAAATATTCACGGACGGCGAAACACGCATAACAAATTAAATCTCGACACTTTCTGATAACGCCGGATAAAAACTTTAAAGTTGCGCAATAAACCTTCGGGAACGTTCTATAATATTTAAGGCGGAGATATACACACCATATTGCAGACTGGGGAGCAATTCTAGAGATCTAAAACACCTCCCAGCTGGTTCACATATATAACTCTGAATGTATAACTCGCTAGCTGTGCAATCTCCAGGTGGAATAAGGGAAAAGATGTGTGTTCTCTTTTCACCTGCCTATTATAAAAGTAAAGAATTTTTAACGTTGCATCTATGGTACTGACAGTCAGCGTAAAAGTATTTCGTAAAAAGTAATTGCGGTATAGTGGCCTATGTATGTTACATAGTATTGGTAATAGCTCTTTGAATTTTTAATTTTATAGCTCGACTACACGCTAGGAACTTAACAGCTTGAATCTATAATAACAATTTAGTACTTATTACATGTTAAAAATTGACCTCTCTCTAGATTGTATTCCAGATATAATAGAAGATAATTAGCCAATTATCCGCCTTGGTAATCGTTTGATATAACGTCGTCTGTAATTAAATTCGAATTTGTCAAACCTGACGGCTAATATTGGATTATACCCAGGATATGTAGGTTAAATCTGTATGGCCGGTTATCTAGTATAGTGGTGTATATAATAGCAGTAGCTTCGTCATAGTACAAATTAAATTTTGAATAAGTAATCTTGGTCGGCGGTGAAATGAGTTGTGGGAGTACATCGTGTGTGCTCGTAATACACAGGACCGAGTTGAAGTCCTGTTAAATTCAGTAAGTGGCCTCTAAATTAATAATAGAGGAAAGTTATGGCATATGCTAAAATACTGCTGCCCGCTGAGGCCATTGGGAAATGTTTCTACCTAATTAGAGCAATTTTAAACAACGTTAAATATTGTTTTTTTGTTCGTTGTATCCCACAGTGCTCAAACTCAAGTGAGAATTGTAATTATTATGTTCTCATTAGAAACTGCAGAGAATGCCCTGCTTGGGAATTACAGGGGCAATTCGCACCTTCCCAACGGCAGCTATGAAGATGATACCGAACTTCACATCATTGCATCTGCATGTTAGGACGATCTGGGTACTTATAGACTAAGGTTGACAAATAACTTTGAAGACGGTGACCGTCCGCAAATCAGAGGTGTAAGAATGCGAAATTCTTTAGGTACGATTAAAAAGATTTAATTTCATTTCTTGAAACTAGTTGTTGTTAAGTACCGTGGGATCTGCGGTAACAGTTTCTCTCCACGGGAAAGACGTTTTACGCTGCTAAAATTTCCCGTATACATGGTAATACAGTCTGTGCATTATCGTTATCTTCACCTGGTCTAGCTCAAGCAAAATTTGCTGATCAGCGGATCCCACGATACAATCCGAAAGGTTATGTTATAAGTTCGAAAAAATAACAAAACACAGCATTGTTGCACTCTCTTGTAGAGAGAAGAGAGAATTAATTTATATAAACTCTGACTTTGTGGTGAGGGGTGGGCGGGGGGGTAGTTTTTTCGAGTTCGTGGAGTCCGAATCAGCTTTTGAAAAGCTCGCGATCCCCTTCGTTACTAGGCGAATCTAAATTTAAAGTTAAATTCAATAATTCTTTTTTTTTTCTTTTTCTTTGTGGTTCTGTAAAATTCCCGGAATTCCAAAAATTCGAACAGGAAGCAAAAGCTTTCCCTCGCGAACTGATTTTGTGTTAAGTGTTAAAAACCGTCGAATAAGTCCTTTGGTTTTATATAAAATGAGAGTGCTTTTAATATTTGGACTAAGAGAAGAATAAGCCCACATTTTGGCTGGTAAGATGAACCAAAATTTCGCTAAAAAAGAAACTAACAATCGCGAAAGATCTAGATACCTCTCCCTTGGTTAGTGTTTAAATATAGTTTCTAAAGTTTTGTTATCATTTGTTTTATTTTCTGTTTTTTTTTTTCTCAATATATTTGTTAAAATTACTAAACCCCTTTTTTTCTAATCTAATAATTTTACCCTCAACAAGTGTTCCGTAGAGGAACCCTTAAGGAGAGAGACGACAAGAGTGGGAAAATTTTGACAATCCTTAGGCAAGTAACGGCCTGTTCCGATCGATCGAGAAATAACAACGTGGTGGAGATCTTTGGCTAAGCACTCAAACTAACCGCTATCGAACAAACAGATCATTTTCCCGCGGTGGCTCGATGATCAAAAGGGCAGATTGGATTATCTGAATGACGTAGGGTGCTGTTTCTTTTCAAATATTTTAAGCGGACTACCCACCTACTAGATCAGTGGTTCTCAACGTGGGCGGTAGCGCCCACCAGTGGGCGCTGGGATCTATATAAAATCCAGTAAGTGGGCGCTAGGCGAAAAAAGGTTGAGAACCACTGTACTAGATAAATAACCCGTGCCCGTTACAGAGGTAAGTTCACTATAAATGCCAACGGACATCATGCCCGTTAAACTAAACTTCCGGCAACTAATAAAAGTACTGATTCCAAGTCGAGAACAATGAGGCTAACGGGGAGGTGGGCGTCAAAATTTTCGGGCTGAACTCAATAGCTTTAGGGCAAACCGCTTCAGGTAGAAATATTTACGCTGGATGTTTGTATCCAAGAAAACCTTAAGAAAAGGATAAAATGAGATAACATCTATATATGGGTTTAATAACTAATCACGCTGAGCGCTCTCAAAGCAAATAATAATAACTAACACTCTACACTGGTATGGAAGTGCTTAAATAATGTAGTGCGACTAGCTATGACAAACAAAGTCACGCTAGTATGGGTACTAAGGCATTCTCATATTCAAGGTACCGAGGTGGCCGACCAACTGGCCATACGAGGTCTTGTTTATTTGTTTGTTCATTGCTGGGCGAAACTTCGGGTCGTGGAATATTTCCTTGACACTTCTAAGCAACACCCATTGGCGTATACTGAAATTTTGCCGAACCCGAAGGAGTTTCAACCTCCGATGGGAATATTTAACGTGCCCACTGTTTGTTACGGGGTTCTCTAATCTCAGGATCGTTTGTTTCGGAGCGGTGGATTAACGTAATCAAACACAACACAATTTTACAACTAAACACTATATTAAAACTTATTAAAAAAACTTTTAAATTTGCCGCTTCAAAGGTTTACAAGATGAAATAAACAAAATAAAATAATATATTATACAGTGACGTTAAAATTTTGAGTTATTGAATAAATTACAAGATGAAACAACAAAATCTGTGTGGCGAAATCTTAATTGCTGCTCTACAGCTAATCTACTCGATTGAGAAGCTTACATCACGAGCCATAATTCAATAATTATCGGATGTTCTGCATATTACTAAAACTAACAGCCAAAGAAAGGTACGTAAATTTTGAAAGACAAGTTAATAATAATAAATGAATTAGGGCAAGTTTTGCAGAAGGAGGAAAATTAAATTAACTTACAGTAACTAACACGGCACCTGGTGTTGTTGTTGTTGTTGTTGTTGTTGTTGTTGGAGCTGATGTGAAGTGGGTGAAGTCCTCGTCTCGGGTCGTTTGGAGTAGACTATATCCGTACACTGTACGCGATTTTTACGGAGTGATCGAATTGCACTAAATGCAACTAAATGCTGCGTGGCTAAACTTCCCGGAAGAAATCTTTTTTTTAAACACAAATCGTACTTATTGTTAGTACTTCGCCGACGGCAAATTAGGATTTAAAAAAATACAACATGTTGCATTGACACGGAACTTGCAATTTTACTTCGTATCAGAGAAGAATCTCAATGTACATCAATAATACTGAAAAGGACCCTAGTATCCATTCTTTCTCCGACATAATCCTTTTATAAAAATTAAATCATCGCCTAACGTTTAGTTCGATTTGACTTGAGTTGTTTAAAAAAAATAACTCAACGCATTCATCATTCCCAACGCTTTATTCAGTATTAGCCATACCGCGCAGGAGACGATTGACGTACTTAATTAACAATCCATTCAACCCCTCATCCTAATTAGGTCGGCGACATATTTCGACCGTCATTAATAATTATAAAACCGCATTCAAAATTTACAATAACGAGTCCCCCAATTTTCTCACGTATACAAACAGCAAAGTAGACACGGCAACCGCCGTATTATACGTAATAGTTACTTATACAAAGGCGATATTAAACTCGGCGGTTCACGGTTTTGTACGCCATCGCCTTGTAGGTTGTCGTTTTAGATACCGCTCTTCCGCGAATTTAATTGGCGAAGTTAAATTGAATAAGAAAAGCGGATAGAGGGCACGTGATTGATGTGGAAATAATATTAACAATAATTAAACAATATTTCGGGGAAGGAAAGTTTAAAATGGACGGCCAAATTAAATTCCAATGGAGGCGGCGGCCGTTCTTATTATACGTTTTAAGGTTGCGGAGGAGACATCTTAAGATTCAATTTGCCGTTTTTAATGTCATCCGAAGTTCAATCAGAAGTTATCCGTCCCCTCTCGCAACAGACTGATCCCTTAATAAAGCTGTTTAATAATGGATCTTCCCGAGACTAAATGGACCGTATATTCGGGAGCCAATTTTATCATGACTATATTTTATAGATTAAAGGGAAGATTGCGGACCGTCGCTGTGAAGTCATAAAAATGGTTTACGCTCATATATTATTAAGGTCTACGCCAATGTATATATTTTATCAGCACTTTTTCTAAATTACGAGATTCAGAGTTATATAAGCGAAAGCTTCGGCACTAAATCTCCACTCGTGGAACTCTCGTAAGAATACAATAAAATGTAGACAATATAAGGTTGTATCGCAGTTTTATGATGGGATATTTTTATGTCTATAATATTTTGCTGGATTTTCAAATTAACTAGTTGACTCGAGAAACCAATAACTATTGAAGAGTATTCTATAGTGTATGTGACTGGTTGCGTAGTTTTCCCTGTTCCACTTCATTAAATTACGCTTTTTCTTGCGCTTTCTGCAACAATTTCTTGACCGGCACCGCACAGTGGTCGAAAAGGCATAAAATCGGCAAAAACTGCCGGAAACTTTTATTTTGGGTATAATATCTGAAGGCACTAGGTTTTTATATAATTTTGGTACGTCTGAGTCGATCTAGACTATAACCAAGTTTGTAGAAACAACTATTTTAACTAGAACATTTATTCGTGCCGTGTGTAACACGAAAATAATACTACAGAGAGTTGAAACAAATGAAACTACTTTCTATTGATATGAAAAGAATTAAAATAGAGCAACTACACGGAATAAAACACTGAAATAGTCAACTTAAAAAAAAAGAATCACTTAATTGTAACAACTGGTGAAAGTGCACTGAGAGAAAATATAGTTTGTAAATTACAACATTTTACAAATTATTTCTCTCAGTGAGTAACATTATTTTAATATAACAGAATTTTGGACTCATCATAAAGCTCTATTTTGTTTTTTGTTACTGGTTCATCACGAAATATATTTATATATGGATCTGATGAAATCGTGAGAGAATTGAAAACATCTTCATTTGTGTTTTTTCTAGTGTTTTTTCGAGAGTGTTCTCGTCGATACCATCTATAACCTTTGTTTCGTGCCTCTTGGCCCTCCTCTGAGAGCATCCCTATTGGTAAAATGTTTCGGTGTGTTCGGCATGTAGTACCACCTATATAGCTCCACGTACAAACTTGCAGTTTCCCTACAGTTTACAAATTTCTGTGGATCTATTGCAGCTCCGTGATGGTGTCCACGATGATTCGGAATCTGTGAATGAGATCCTTATTAACACCAGTAATTTCTATCTAATTAAGTAGTGGTGGGATCCATAAAAGATCTGCGTGACGTATTACCATCGTTAGTGCTACCCATTCCCTGCTTTACCACATCAATGTTCAAACCTAAAATTCGTTTGAATGTTTCTTGAACTTCTTTTTTCGCATGTTCTTTCACATCTTTCGTTTCTTTAGTGCTCCACCATTTTTGAAAACTCTTATTATACGCAATATGTAGTATGCACTCCATGAATTTGATTCGTGCGTGCAATGATGAGAGGCCAAGTTCCACTGCTTCTTTATAAACCGGTTTACTTGCTAGGTGTTTTAGGTTGTTCATTTCTGTGGGTTTAGCCTTGCAGATGGGACAAACTGCCATGAGCGCTGTATCCGTAAGAGCTTGTGCCACCTTACCATCGATCCTGGACAGCACTAGTGTATGATTCACTGTAATTGTTTTGCTATTTAAATTAAACACTGTGTCCTTTAAATTCGAAACCTCATATTTCATTCTCTTTACATCCTCTTTTATCAGTTCGGGTAGAACTGTAATCGATTTTACCGGATGTACTCGATCAGAATCAGCAAGATAACTACCAAAGCCGCAGATTGCCGCAACTGATATTTGATTTGACCGGTAATACAGGCACTAAAGCACATTGTAGATATAATAACACCTTGGCGCAAAGCAGTTACACACTGCTTTTCTATATTCTAAAAACCCTTGAAGAAAGCTTGTTCCAAAAATTTTTTTAAAACTTGTTTTGCCACAACACACATAGAACAGCTCTACAGAATTTGACAGAACCCGTAAAACAAATTTACTGATTTTCACCTAAGTTATTGCCATACCAATAATGTAGTGAAGGAAGATATAAAAGATACAATAAACAGCATATTATTGTATCACGATCTCCTATAGTTACAGGTGAATTAAGATCAGGACTTTTAATGCCTAAACTCTAGAAACACGTTATTTAAGTATCTCTCGTAAAAAAAATATTCCCATCTGTATTTTTTGTCCACCTTTTAAATTGGAATTTTTGCCGGTGCTGGACCACTGTGCGCCGTGACTTTTGCTGAAAATTAAATTTACCATCGTCTATTTCTCCGTTAAAATAAATCCAATTCATCGAGTATGACGCGGTACGTGGCCCACTATAGCCAAATCTTCGACTATATGTATGCATATGTATTGCTGAATATCATTAGCTACTATACCGACCTCATACGTGCTTCTTGGTAGCCATAACTTAATAAAATAAATATGAATAGTGCTACGAAACTTGTAGATAAATCTTTTAAATTTTAATTAAATTTTTAATTAAGTAAACACTGTTTTTATTCTTCTAAACACCACTCAGCGTCATCTGTTATACTCTCATTAATTTCAAAGATATGCTAGATTTCAAATGTTAGAGGGCATGAAAAGTAAATTTGTCCCCACCACAGGGTTTAAAGTACCTACACCGCAAACGAATAGGATACTTATAATTTCCAGTCACCCTCGGTACGCGGGAAGTCACTCCGCTGAACCACTGATTATTATATTAATATAGCTTATAACATTTAAGTATCTTTAATGTAGTAGTTATTAGTTAGTGATGTTCTTGTAATACATTGAATAAAAGAAGCGACAATATAATGTAATTTATTTATTTAGAGTTAAATAAATCTGATGACCAAAGAAGTTAATCTTCTAAAGATGCCCTCAGGGTAGGTGGGTTCTTTACTATCTTAGATACACAATAATAAGATTTCTAGAATCTTAATCCAAACTAAAAACTCATATTTCTCGTTTTTAATATCATAAATGTAATTCAAATCTCCCGCTAAATTTCCGTCATAAAATTAAGTATAACTAGATCAAGGCTAACTCAAACTGCTCGTGAACCCATAGAATCAGATACAACCTCGCATAACCAAATTCACTAGATTTACAATTATTATTCAAATAAATATAACCTCAAATTCCTTTATGCATTATATGTGTATGGTTTGTGCAAATCAACGTTTAAAAAAAAAGGCAATTTTCCCATCGTAAACGATCCTAATACCTCACCACTGACGGTATACAGGACACCTTTTTCGTATCGGCGTTTTCATTTAATCGCTGACGTTGATAAATGTATCACGTACTTATTTAGAGAGGGGATTAATAATTCCCCAAACAGCACTTCGCTATATATACCAATAATCCTTTATCGTTCCGGGCTCGAGCTCCATTGACGATTTTATTATACACGATAATATTGGAAAATTTGTGTTCTTTTAATCGTTCGCATGTGCATTCTATGTATATCTACAAATTGTCAATCATTTTCCTGTTCCTCTTTTTTTATTTTAGTATAATTTAATGATGGGTAGCTATTCTAATAACTACCCAAATAGCGGCTATCGAAGAAATAGCTATAGCTATGATATCTGTCAACGTATAACCAGCTAATCCGGCTACTGTTGCTACGCAGGCGATCAGCGGCGTTGAGAACTATGGCTATTACGGCTAGACAACAACGAATACCCGTGAAATATACAGTTCGACAAGCAACGAAAAATTAAATGAAAAATTTATTGGATTTATTCAAAATCATTAATTAACTATGAAATCCTGCATGAGGAATCATAAATGTTTAGTATGGATTGAAAGGGCTTTAGGTAAGGGTTAATTTAGCACAAAAAAAAAATATAGAATGCAATTAAAAAAAAATAAATATAAAAAAAGTTACCTAAGATTAAAGTAAAGCAAATGTTCAGGGCTATAGTGGACACCTGTGTACAATTACACCGATTTTAATTTCAATGTTGAATCAGACTACGTATTGCTGTGTACTGAAAGTACCAACAAAAATGTAAAAATGAAATTTAAAATGAAAAATTAAATTAGCTAGCTCAAATGATAACAATTTTATTAAGGCGCAAAAGATCAATTAAACTCAGGGTTTCAATTTTAAAAAGAAAATTGTGGGTTAAAAGAAAACTGACTTTTATTAATACTCCAAAAAAACAATTTAAAAGGTTTAATTAAAAATAAAAGAACAGTAATTTTGAATGAAATAAAAATTCTATAATTTTATTAAAAAAAAAAGAAAAAAACTGTTAAAGACAAACTTTGCAGAAAAAAACCTTGGATGTAAGATCCTGGTCGAAATAAAACTGCTGGCTTTAAATTACAAAAGGACAATTCAAAATCCTTTTACTAAGCAAACGAAAACAAAAAGTTCAGGAAGATAATAAATTTCTGCAAATCAATCCACGTGGTCTCAAAAACTAAATTACACGTGGAAAATTCCAGTAATTTAAATAAATGAAAATTAAAAGCAAGCACAATGCTTTTATTCACCCAACCCGAGGTGATTAATAAATAATTAGAAAACAGAAAAATTAACAACGAACTAAATAAATTACTCTTTTAAACTTAAACTATCTTCCTGCACGTAAAAATAATAACAGATCTTATATCTAAATTGTGTACACAAAAATACAATATCAATTATTATTAAATGAGTTCCATGATTAACGATATTAATTCAAAAATGTGAATTCAATGCTTGAAAGTAAAAATCTCAAAATGGCAGAAATGAAATACAAATTTTTATATATCTCTACTTACACGTGTTATCAGGGAACTACTCTTACACGGTTCAAACAACCGTATAAGTATAAAAGTCTCCGATGCGTGCGAAAACAACGCACCAAGAGCTGTCCGCAAACATCCGAACTCGCAAAAACAAAACAATATATACAATACCCGCGAAAGCAAAATGTACAAATGAATGAAATTTAAATAAACAACTGAACAATAAAATAAACAAATTAAACAATCTAAAACATTAACTCTCTTATATAAAAATAAAACAATTAGAAATTTCTCGCAACATTGAAAAACTCTTAACGGAATTAACAAGAAAAAGAAACAGAATTTACGCAAACCGGGTTGCCAGACCACAGCAGTATGTATATATATGGTATTTAAAATATGAATGTCTAAAACAAATGCAATTATAAACCACGCCGCCTTAACCGTTTTTTTGCATCGGGACCACTTTTGACAAAAGAGTAAATAACAACGTTGTTATTAAAGATAGACATATAGTAGTTTATACGAAGTCATGTTATTTTTCTGCGTAGAATTGAAAAATGAAATAATATATAGGCTGTTCCATTTAAAATAACGAAGTAAGCATGTGTTTGTCTACTTCTGGGACAGTCTGTATACTCAAAAATATTTTTAGGTGATGCAGCATTGGATTCTATAACATTCTTGCTAATGCAATAAACACGACCACATAGACCAAAATAATTTGACAGATCACTTGAGTGTATACTGATATTGTTTAGTAATGCTCGGTAGTCGCCACAGCTTGCTGCATGCCAATTTCCTAATGAAATACTAATTCAAAATTACATTTTCTGAAAATCACTAATTCTAAAAGAAGCCATTGAGATAGGTGTAAGAACACTTGTAGCTTTTCGATAGAGAATTAAATTCTACATCGCATAGTGTAAAAATATATGTTCCATTTGAAAAAAAAAATACTTTTAGTACTAAGAAGTTATGCCAAATCAACCCTAGGTTATGAGACACCCTGTTTGATTTTGTTTACTGTTTATGCCTTCGCTAAATAGTAGAGTACCTGTACCCTCCACAATTCACATAAAAGCTGTCTACCTTTTACTGTATAGCTGCTACACCCTTGTAATGCATCACATGTTTTTTTGGATTTTTTTCACAAAAATCAAAATAACTTCGATAACGGTAACCGATAGCTAATGTTTTATAGAATTGGCTTTAAAATTCCCTATAGAATTTAAAAATGCAATCAAAAATATAGGCTTCTATTTATAATATTAAAGTTGGCTACGACTTTCGATGTAACCGGAAGTGCGACATTGATTATGTTACTTTCCCTAACTAGATCATAGCCAACTATGCTTATCGCCGAAGTTTCAAAATCGAAATATCATTGCAAATTCAAGAATTTTTAATGGACAGGTTACGTGAATCACCCTATATATATATATATATATATATGTGTACATATTAATATAGACTTGTTTTGTAAATACTACGCATTGTTGACTAAACTAAACATATAAGTACATTAAATTAATTACAAACATTAAATAAGCTATTTACGAACACTTATGTTTACTCTTCTAAATAATAATTGTCTTTGCACTACAAAAGGAAGGTCGATTTTCTTTTGCTATAAGATTTTAAGAACAAGATCTTTTTAATACATTTGTCATCCAATGCCTGTCATTAATTATATTTATCATAGTAACCTCTTAATTTGCAGAAGACTCTTAACATTCTATTAAAAGTTAACCGCCCTAAATTGAACCTACTTCTCAACTGGCATCTAATCAAGTTTACGCGATTCAGACACGTTTCATTTACGCCCCATAAACGTACATATACACACATTCACAGTAATTTCAAAAACTTAATTAATCGCAGTACACACAAACGATGTTTAGACAGTAAATATAATCAAATTCTCTGTCATTCCGCCCTTAACCCTCCATATTTCGTATAATAACAACCGAGGCGGACATCGAGCACGTAGCATTTGTACCGTGCACAAAGCGTTTCCTGGGCGGCCTGCGTTTACACAGTTCATTTGCCGACGTATGATTAATTAAAAGCTCGCAGGTCATGCGAAACGATGTTTGCCCGGTTCACGCGAGCTTAATATTACTGCAAATATTCGTGGTGTAATGAAAGTTTTCCCCGTTTTTGTTTTTTTTTTGTTTTTAGCCGATTTCGCATAATCGTACCTGCGGCATCTGTCGGTAAATTGCTAGATTTATTGCCCATCGTCGCCGGCTAACGATGTGGCATTAATTTGAATTTCAACAGATATATCCGCCCTGCACGGTCCATACGTGATGATTTTTTCGTTACATTTCCACACGCTATGGGATCCTGTTGACCGCGAAAACGATTATCTAGACAGATCGGATCGACTAAGCCTGGGCAAATGTCGGTCGCCATATATCTGTGAAATTATTTTACTGAGCTGTGTGTGGGCAGCGCGCATTGTATTGGCAATTTGTTCGGAAATATCGGTTAGGTTTCGGTTTTTGTGTATTCGCTTTGATGAAATTGTCCTTTTTTTTCGTATTTTCGATAAAATTTGCATTGTTTGCGGGTACACCCTTCCGTATGCAGTCTGGTATAAAACGAATTTAATATACATGGATTTTGCATCATATTTTGCCCTGCTGCATCGTTTGTTTTCTCACAGATGTAGACAGCGTGCCACGTAAATAAATGGTGAGCAATATAAAGTAATAATTTGCGTTTTATAATCATTTACATATATTTCGATATTATTTTTGTATAATATTTTTGTCGGCTCCGACAAAGGATGGATTAATAACGGCACGCAGGTGCGTTCGCTTTGTAGGCATCGCCAAAGGATGGATTGCGGTGGCATGCAGGTGCGACTGCGCCTCTGCCACTTCTTCGGTTTTCTTTTTTATACATAAATATGTAAACAGTAGCACAGTAGAGTTTAGTTTCTTTTTGAATTCTTTGTCATATAGTTCCGTTTTAAATGTAGAAGTAAATAAGTACACAAGTGTTTACTTTGTTTTTCTATTGGCTAAGTGGCACATACAATGTAAAACGACAATTTTTGTTGTACAACACCCTGTCTCTTGTTTCGGCTAAAATATTTTGAATTTAACGTATCTTTATGAATACAAGGAAGGCACTACAAAGAAAAATATTCAATCATGGTTAAATTGGACGATTTTTTTACTATGTATCTATATTTGGTTTTAAGCTAATATTTTTGAATTACTATTTTTTTTTTTTTTTAATTTTGACGGTAAACCTTATTAGATATTGTTATTTTTTTTGTCTATTTTTGATAGTTGTAAATTAAGTAAGATCTTTTATTATTTTTTAGAGTTATATTTTCCGTTTTCTAGTTTACTGTTTTCTATTTAATAATTAATCACCTCGGGTTGGGTGAATAGAAGCATTGTGCTTGTTTTTAGTTTTCATTTATGTAAATTACTTGAATTGTCCACGTTTAATTTAGTTGTTTAAATATTGAGACCAGGTGGATTGAATTGATATAAAAAAAAAGATTATCTTCCTGAACTATTTGTTATCTTTTGCTTTGTTAAAGGATTTAGCATTGTCCTTTTTTAATTTAGAGTAAAATGCAGTTTTGATTTCGACCAGGATCTTTTGTCCAAGGTTTTTTTTTTTGTAAAGTTGTAATTAACATTTTTTTTCTTTTTTTTTTAAATAATAAAAATTTTGATTATTTACGTCATTCAAAATACTGTTCTTTTATTTTTGATTAATCCTTTTAAATTTTTGGAGTATTAAAGAAAGTCAGATTTCTTTCACCCACATTTTACTTTTCATGATAAGTTTAATTGTGAGAGTAACCCTGAGTTTAATTGTTCTTTTGCGCCCTTTTAAATTTTTATCCTTTGAGCTAGCTAATTTAATTTTTCATTTTTAATTTCATTTTGCATTTTTGTTGGTACCTTCAGTACACAGCAATACGTTTCAGTTTTTCTTTAGTTGAAAACCTTTTTCAATCTAGAACAAAAAACATTTTTATACGCAAGCGAAGCATAGATTCCATCAATTTGCTGCGTGTTCTATAATAGAATGTTACACCATCTCTTGTAGAGATATTTTACATATATATATTTTCCATGGAGTCATTCAAATATCTACGAATTCATGCTTTTATTGCTCTAGATATATGCGTGAGCCGTTATCCTTCCGATATCTACAGCGTATTTTCTTTTGTATATGGTAGAGCAACTGGAATTATAAAGCATGCTACACATCGCACGTCGCACTATCGATAGCATTTACCTAGAATAATGAAACATCTATGAGATATAATCCCCCAACAACCGTATTTAATTGTTTTAATAGCATATTTTAGAAGGAGATCTGATGATTGTCAGACGAGATTGCAAACATGCACGATTAGAGGCAAATTAATTAATTATTGTTCAGTTGCTCTATAGAACATTACTTAATCTATAATTCTGTAGCCATTTTCACATGTTCTCTCTCGTAAATTCTAATCTGTGTTGTACGTTTTGCAGAAAGCGCTTAGCGTACGTAACTGGTAAAATAGGAATATTGATTGTCCATTAGTAAGGCTCAACAAGTGTTATTTTGAAAATGCAACGGAAAAAAATCAATCATAAAACGTTTAAAATAACATTATTCACGTTTGTAAACATTTGTAAAATATAAAACAAAAAATAACGAAAGCTTTTGGAGGAGCGTTTAATTCAGAACAACGTTTTTATGAAATTTATATCACTGGGTTACACAGCGACTACATTTCGATTCCTCTTGAGCCCTTGCCTCTCCTTTCCGGTATACCTAATAATGATCGATATTTCATTACATACCTTTCTCTTTACGTATCCTCTTGGGCAATTAGATACCTATCAGAAAAATTGGAAATGTAGAAATAAGCATCTGTATTACAGGTAGCTGAATAACCGTAACGAAGTATACGGGTCGAATCATAAAACGCTTTATGTAATTTTATGTTTACTGCCGTGGGAATAATACATAAATCCTCTTTTACTACGTTCTGAGTATTTTTATAATTAAAATGGAAGAAAGCGAATACAAAGGTATTATGTACGCTGCAGTCTCTGAGATTATTACATTTCAGAATACAGTAAAAGGAAATTATAGTTTCGGAGGGAAATAAATATCATCAGAATTAAGAGTATGAGTTTATTACCTTTACGCAGAGAAAAAGTTTCTTTCGTCACGTCCAGGTCTAACGTCGTATTTCTTTGTGTGCACATCTTTGTTCAAAATTCCGTATACCAGTTATTACCAGAACTAATGTTGTTTCGTAACATATTGTACATTCATTTTACGTTTTTTAAGTAGCTTTACATTAAAATCAATCAGTTTACAGATTGACATTTGGTACAGTCATTTCCACCCATACGATAATAATAATATATTAGGAATCAAACTATTTAGTTGACGCAGACTCTCTTTATTTACTCTACATCAAAAACAACAACCCATTATTCCTAGCAACCTATAACTTCCATAAATGCATACTGGATCCAGATTACATAAGATCACTCCTTCACATTCGGCCTTCCTGACGAATAGACGTCCTCGGCAAACGTACGGCAACCTGGATGCTTCGATATTCTACAGCTTTTTAGAATTCGTACGTCTCTTATACTGGTCGATCCTTTTCCGGCCCCGTCTCCTCCGCTTTTGACACTGGTAGTAGGCACCGACGCGTTAAATCTTGTCCGGCAGTTCCACACTCCATGTCCCAATTTCCCACACGCTGAACATCTCATTGGTAATTTCTGGAAGCAGCTCACAGCAGTATGACCTCCTCTTCCACATCTGGTACATTTCTTTTCCCAATTCCGTTCAATAGTTTGCCTGGAACCTACTTCCTTCGTTGGGCAAAACCTTGCTTTGTGTCCTATCTTTTGGCAAAAATGGCATCTAGGTAATCCCGATGTACTGGGTCCCGGGTTTCCTATAGCAGCAGTTCGCTCTATGGGCACTTCTATATTTTCAATTTTGCTAAGAAACCCATAAAAGAGGTCGTTCGGGTCTTTATAACTTCCTGCCTTCGCATTCGACTGAATGTGGTATGGAAGCCCGTCAATGATGCAGCTTACCGCATCAGCTCCCGTAATACCGCAATTGCCAACTAGCATGCTTTTCTTATAAAAATAGTGCATCATAGTCTCTGTTTTACTCTTTCGTCGGGCTAACATTTTTTTTATACATTCCACAAAATCTGTATGGACAGGAAAAGCATGTACTAGCGCTTCCTTCCATTCTCCCCATGATAAATCGTACTGGTTTAAACCATTATACCAGATTCTAGCTAATCCTGTCAGTCTCGTCTGCATACAAAATGACTTCATTTCGTCACTCCAGTCGTTTATGATGCCAATTTGTTCAATTTTGTGTATCCAATTGACAGAAGTCACCTCTGACTTTTCTGGGTCGAACCAGGGGATGAGCTCTGATTTGCTGGTGTATTTCCTAATCGTATTCTCTTGACTTATTTTCTTGGCTTCCAGTATTTCTTTAACTCTCTTCTCCACCAATTCATCCACATTGGTATGATCTACTTGTTCTTCCTTTTTCTTTCTTTTGCAAGGTATAGCCACGTATCGTCCTGCCACGGGTTCACTGTCGCTGGAGTCACTCATAATAATTTTTCTTCTTGCACTATTTAAGAGTACCGAATAATAAGTACGGAATAGTCAATTAGTGAGCTTTATGGCTATCCCACTTCTGAAATATTAGGAATCAAACTATTTAGTTGACGCAGACTCTCTTTATTTACTCTACATCAAAAACAACAACCCATTATTCCTAGCAACCTATAACTTCCATAAATGCATACTGGATCCAGATTACATAAGATCACTCCTTCACAAATAATTATTGTCCAACAGACAATGTAGATAGAGATATACAGTGCATGGACTAACAAAAAGTAACAGGTACAGAAAAATAAGAGAAAAATCATATATATATATATTTTATCTTATCAAAATTAACAAGTATTCAGGTATTCAAGATGAGTGGGAAAAAGGAGAAGAAGAAAGACAAAAAGGATCAGGAAAAAGGTTATAAATTTATGTGCACTACAAGCGATTTACTTAATACATTTGTTGGCCTTATGTTCACCAAAGATAATTCTGGTACATCCGTTTTGTTATTTACCAACATTGTCACATATTTCGCACTGATAACTTCCTTTCTGCCAAAGAGAGAGGAGAAACCATGTTCTGTGAGAATATTGTAATCTGTTACCCCTGGAGGATAGATGTTGGTGGTTTTTTAAAGCTCGTATATTTTAAAAATCTTTTCTGAACTCTTTCCAGCTGTAACGATTAATATGTATACATCGGATACCAGATTATAGAAGCGAATTCCAGTTTAGGCAGAACAAAAGCCTAGTACAACATTTTCATAGTAACGATATTTGCAAACCCTCTACAAGATCTAATAATGAAGCTGAGCGATTGCGAGGCTGATGCACAAATGGTAGAAATGTGACGAGAAAATTGCAACCGCTGGTCAAAGATGACACCCAAATCTTTAATTTCAGTTTGTCGTCGAATGGTAATATTACTCAAACTATATTGATTAATGGATCATTTAATGTAGTGTGGGGTATCACAGCACACTTATCAATACTAAGATTTATCATATTCTCATTGCGCCAATTGTTGACAATGTGTAGATGTCGTTGCAGAGATTCACAGTCGTTCACCGACGTAATTTTTGTAAAGATTTTGTAGAGTTAACTCCAGTCCGTTCTCGCCCATCTATACTCCTGTTTGCTCGAGGGATTCGTTGACCTCACATATTAGATCTCTCACGTCTTCAGCCTCTACTACCAGCTACTTAGTTAATATTAAATAATTTAATTTTATTAAATTGGATATCATATATTTATATGCTATCGACTAAAATGGGTAATAAAGATAATTATTAATACATACTATCATTAAATTAAATCCTATTATATTATTAACGTATAAGAGTAGATTTATAATACCGCAGCGTATGTATTTATTTTCTAATTTACATCACGCCAAGTTAATCTAAAACAGGTGTAACTAAAACTACAACTCTAATGATTATCTAATGCTGTTACAGATAACAAACCCGAAACGGGACTTTCCGATGTGTAGCCGTAAATCGTGCCGAGAATACGGCACGATGAGATAAACCAAACGTCGGTCGCGAACCAAAAGTCGATATTGAGAGGTCGACTCCAGTACTTTCGTGGCCGCAGAATATCCGAGTTGGGGTTCGGTTTGCCCAATTAAATTGAAAACTGTTAATAATGGCTATGGTCGGCGGCATGTAGAAACCAACCGGTTATAATTGACGCGTTGCTGCCCTTGCGAGTGGCTGTGCGAACCCAGCGCAGCGCCACTGCCTCTAGTCCTCAGAACGGACGAGGGTAAGGTGGAGGCGCAAGTGATCGGGGATTCAGAGTCGCTCCTTAGGGAGGCATTAGCAGATGGGTAGCACGGAGATATTTCATTCTTTCGTCTGGCTGGGGCAATTTTCTTTGCAGCGAAGGTATTAGTTTCTCCCGTATCTCTTCAGAAATTTATATCTCACCTCTGGCATATACCTCTGTATATTGTATGTTCGGTTATATATTCTTTTTAAAAGTCTATCGTCATTTAATAGTAATTTTAACTCGGTTGTATCATCTTTTTTTTGTGGGAAATATGATCAAACGGGTTTAATATATAAAAATACTTTTCATAATCTATGTATTTTTTTTTAATTGCTCCCATCGTTTCATTGTTTGTTTAATGACTTTTTCCAGCAAGGTATCACATTTATTCTTCTCTCCTACAAAATATACAAGTATGTACAGTTAGGGAATTATGTATGTGGACAGTTCACTAACACGTAGGCAACACGAATTACAGCGAGGGCAGGGGAATATGACCCCTCTCAAAACAATCGCCATATGATTAGTACCGAAAGCGCAGACATTTTGTATTCGTAGAAATTGTAGGCGACAGTAACATTATTTTAAGTAGGTTGGAGTTATGGCGCTCATTTACAATAATAAACGTAATAACGTTTAAACAATCCATAAGGTAGAAAATGATGAAAAAATACGTATATATTCTATACTATTAGAGTCTGTTAAGTATATTAGTCTATTACTCTACCTAAAAGTCTGTGGTCTGACAACTAGTAATCCCTGCAATCCTCTGATAAGTAAAATAAGAGGGAATTAACATTTTAAATTTATACGTAAAATTATTCTATAGTAAACAATTAAACACTTGCATTGCGTTGGTATTTCAGTTGGTAATATAATAGCCTTGACGTTACGCGGTTAAGTTTGACAATATTTACTGTAAATGACAACGTACCTATGTAAGTTTATTGTCAAGGAGTTTGTCGCTGTATAAGCACTTTAAACATATGGCTTGCTTCAGGCAAAATGAAATTGTAATTAGTAGTTTTAAAGTTAAGAAGTATTTCGGATTAGACAATGCCATGTATTTATTTCCTTTCTGTTTAATTTCACACATCTATTTTAAATTTAAATCTTTTCCCGCCATTTATTACTGCACTTTTATCCACTGATTGTATTTCCATCTTATTTTAATACATAATATTAGTAAGGGAGATAGATATACTCCACGCGTAAAGTGCAATAAGTCGAAAACGCTATAAGTTTTGTATGAATGTAATAAGATGGACGACGTTCAGGCACGGTAGAGAACGCTCGTTTTAGCAAATAGTTTTATTAAACGTATTAAACAAAAAGAAGATCGTTTTTATTTGGAATGGTTCACCGCAGTGAATCCGAACAGAAAAAATCTCGTGAACAACGTCAAAACACTTTCATTATTAACACGGATTAAATACTTCTGTTTCATTTCCATTCTTTTAATGTGTTTTGTTTCTTTTTTTAAAATTTTAATTTATTTGGTTTGTTTTTAAATATAGATACGTATAGGTATATACATAATACATATTTTAACATTTATTTTCCCTAGTTCAATCCTTCCTTGTGAAATATGGGTATCCAAACCAAAGGGGAGAAATGCATTCATTCGAAAACGATTTATTAGAGGAACGCCATTTTACGTTCTATAAATAAATAATCAAAATAGAATGAATTCGTAGGATATTTAATTCACCGAATGTTAAAAGAAATTAAAACATTTTGATATATATATATAGATTTAAAACAGTGTCAATTGAAAGTGACATACCAAGGTATTAAGTCAAATACTTATGTAAAACTATTTGTTAAAAATAATCATTTATTGTGAAACAAAGAAATATAACAATAAAGTTTTATCAAACACAAGAAACATTGAAAAAACAAATTTCTAAATAAGAATTCTAAAATTTCAGTAACAAAATTAAGATCTAATTCTCCAAAGATAAATATTTTAAAAAGAAATAAAAGTTATTCATATAAATCAAAAAACTGGAACTAAAGAAAGTAAATAAGTAATAAATTATTTGAAAAATAATGAGTATTCTAGTAAGATAAGATTCCGTATAGTAGTGTGGTGTGGTTCTAACCACTTTTAACTAGTATTAGGGGAAATTTATTTTGATGTCGGTACTAGTCTTTGTCGCATGGACCGCTTCCACCTAGATATCGATATTTATTTTCCTAGAACATATGCAAGTGCGTTAATGGCATACCGGATACCTATTAAGGGAATTCGTAAAATGTTGATCTCGACCTTCGAAGTTTATAGTATCTCCGGTAAAACAAAAATACGTTTTAATTAAAATTATTTAACTCTAAAAATGTCTTCCAGACATGGTGTGTTTATTAACAACAATGTACTATTTTCACCATTTACTGTTTTAGAAGTATTTTCTTCTTTGTAGTCTCATAACTTACTTACTAAGCAGTAACTCCAGGTAAAATTTATTGAAAGCAATCTTAATAATATGTTTATATACTTAGCTTCTGTAGTATTAGAGAAGCGGGGAAGTACCGACTCTACTGCGTTAGATTCAAAACATTTATTATTTGGCCCGTTAATTTTCGGAATTAAAATATACCTGTGTATTTTACAACTATTCGTTTTCTTTAAGATTTAACATTATGGCTTTATGTATAGCACAGTAGAGGATGTATTTATTTCAGTTAAGTTGAATTTTTATGTTACTTTACAATGGAATGAGCATACCGTAAAAGATAATGATTAAAAATTGTGCAGGAAATTAAATTACAGTGTCTACTGACTGTAATAAACCGATGTTATTTTGCTAATAAAAATAATTCGAAGGATCACATAAGATTGGGCCAGCGTGAAAGGGAAAGGGTAGTACTCTCCTCCGTAAGTGTGGTTTGTGTTGCCTACGTGTTAGTGAACTGTCCATATACATAATTCCCTAATTGTACATATTATTTATGCTATTACTAAACTGAATAAACAACTTTTCTTCTCCTTAGCGATTTCATAAACGCTAATATTATTAAATATATTTTATTTTCAAATGGAATCGTCATTAATATTGATCTTATGATTACTCGCTAAAAATAAATAAGAAATAACTTTAACACCAACATTTAAACATATCAAGCAAGCAAGACAAACATTTTAACAAACAGAACAGCTATGTGACATGTCCTCCAATAAAATTTGCCTGGTATCCAAAGCATATTTCTTGTTTCTTTTTTTTTGTGTTTTTATTTCTAAATCTGTGTATTATTTCTGATCTTAAACTTATACATTTGGATGGATTAAAAATTGCGTTTGACAAATATAACTCCTAGTTTTTGTTACTACTTATGTAAAAGTAGTTAAATAAGCAAGGGCATATAGACAACTGGTTAATCTATTTTATCTATGTTATAAATAATACTCAGTGCATTTATATCTTCTCTGTGATTTATGAAATGTTTAGTTTTTTTATGTTAAACATTTCTTTTATGAGTCTTTTGTGATAATAACTTCGGAGTCAAGTATTTTAACATTACTAAAATCAAATGCGTATCCCTAATGAAACTGGTGTTGTGCAAGAGCAGATGCGTTTAGGTTATTTCTTTTTATGTTATATTTATGTGCATAAATTCTTTTATGAAGATATTGTTGTGTCTGTCCAATATATGTGCCATCATAGTTGTTGTAGATAATTGAATTTATTACATGTGTTTTATCTATGCGGTTAATTTTTTGTTTCGTTTGTGTGTAAGCAACTGTTTATTATTTGGTGGTTTGTGGGCAACGGTCACATTAAATGGTTTCAGGATATTCTCTATTTTTTTCGATAGCACTAGACTATAGTTTAAAAATATAAAAACTTTTCAAGGGTTTCCTGTTTTTTTTTTGCACCCAAATAACCGGCTAATTAATGCAATAGTCTAAACTGAGCATGCCACTCGCGTGCGTGAAACGTTGCGCTCATACTGTGATTTAATATGACATTTTGGGCGTAATCTGAATTATACTAACTTGTCTTCTATAATCGCAGCGGTAAATAAATAATGAAGCATTGCAATCTGGGCAAACCTAATGTAAATATAGTGTCGACAAACGCTGAACAGGAAATTAAAAGTAAACATGTATAAACAGGAAATATTAAACAAGTTCTGTTTACACAATATACAGGAAATGTATCAGTAAATACATTTAGCAGGATGAAATCGATAGAATTAATTACACATTGAGCTTATACCGTAAGTTTTTCTAGCTTTAAAGGTACATATATTGTTAACAACGCACCGAAAAACAAAATATTTCTTAAATCCGACTTATTCCGACTAAGAACCTGCAAATACGATAAATTACATTTATGCGAAAACCAGAACAAACTCTCAATTAAAACTAAATAAATTTAACGGGTTTAAACACAATATGAAGGATTACCATAAATTCATTTTCGAAAATCCGTTGAAACAAG
Source organism: Cetonia aurata (assembly GCA_949128085.1). Classification (NCBI taxonomy): domain Eukaryota; kingdom Metazoa; phylum Arthropoda; class Insecta; order Coleoptera; family Scarabaeidae; genus Cetonia; species Cetonia aurata. Next base: position 9,344,306 of record OX421882.1, on the reverse strand, counting down.
TTTGTTCGTTAAAATATTCGGTTACTTGCTTGACTTTATAGGTACATATAATTACTTTAGTTTAGCACTAAGAAAATTTAACCAATCAGCAAGAAAAGGCAAGCAAGATTAAGTACAGGAAAAATTAATATTGAATGAGAAAGCTCTGCTTCATGCGTAGGAGGCCCTTGAAACTTTAAAGCATTCCCCTGCCATGTGACGTTCTAAAAAGTTTAACTCATTAAAATTCTTACCGTTCTTAACGTTATATTAGGCACTAAATCTTACAGTTATAAAATAATTTGCACAACGCGTTTAAAGCTCCACGAAAGTGATTTATAGCGACAAGCGCACACAACGCTAAACGTCCTTAGCCGTATTATAAATTGCTTTTCACGGATAAAGAAACATCGGACGCTATTCCTCCTATAAGCTTCGTCGTAAAAATCAACCGAATGCAAGCGGTAAATCAATGCGAATAGCAGACAATAATGGCAGTAGTTCAAAATAGCAGAAACTAGATCGGTATGGGTAAGCGCATTAAACTCCGGAGGATTTGGTGTAGGTATTTCTGCTTTAGTACTGTGTGTTCATAAAATTCAGCGATCGCGAAGCACTTTAAGTTTCCAGCTTTATTTTACGGTCAGCTATATACTGGGTTTCGATATATGGTAGCTATATTTTTGAAGAAAACTATAAGTACGGTGATTAAAAGTGATATATACAAGCTTCCTAGTGTCTATATACCTACCCATACCTGAATAATTGCAGAGATACTTCGATTCTTGAATCCTGAGTTGGCATTAATTTAAGTAAGCTAGTTTTTAATTTAGAAGTGACAATCTAAAGTCAAATATCCGCGATAAATCTCATTTTACATAATAGCAATTAAAGATTTTCGATTGAGTCAATTTTAAGGAAAGGTGCGCATACCTACTTTGTTCTTGACGATACTGAATACAGTACCTAAATAAAATAGCTCTACAATACGTGATGAGTAAAAAAATATAGTAGGGAATACAAACAACCGCTAATTCCTATTACCAAAGATATTGATGCCACTTACAAACTCACATCCCACGGAAGATTCAAGGCCTTTAAAGTTAGATTTACAAAAACAAAAATGATTTAGAATCGACCGTAAACAAAGTAAAACTCATTTAGATGGGTTTTAAAATACTAATTCAGAGTTAATGCTATTGAGAATATAATTGTCACAATTATGACTTAAGCAATATAGAAAAAAAAACAGTTCGTTACCTCATACTTCTCATGCATTCTTATTTAATCTTCGTATCAATTGAATTAAATATTTGTATAATAATAAAGACTTTAATTGAGCATTAAAACAACCCCCTACAACGCAATGGATAAGAAATACTTCTCTTCAGTTAAATGTGGACAATATGGACAACTTATTTTGGGTAACATATCTGTAAAAGGCCAGGTTATTTGTATCTGCTTACAACCATATTTTGTCCAAATAGCCGCTATCAATAGTGTAACATACTGCCGAATCACATCGCTACGTTTAACGAGAACCGCTTAATCTGCTGTTTTTAGCGGCAATTTAAACCGACTAGGTAAATATTAATTTCCGCAATCTACTTACAGCGCCTGTAAGCCCCGTAATCCGTCCCGCTAAGCCGGGCCTGGATAGTAGCGGGACGTGGCATTATCCGCGAACAAATATGCACTAAACGGAGCGTCGGACGTCGACCACGTTTAAAACCGATTAATGTAGTACGTGGCGCGTAGTTGGCGAACGAACGAAGCACATTTTGATTTACGGGCCGAGAGCGGCCATCGCTGGATTGCTTTCCGTACCGGACAAATCGTCCGTAGCACTACTACGAGAGCTAAACGGATGTTTGACGGCACTCTCCGGCCACTATTCCGTTGAGTAGCGCTACCACATCGTCCAGTATCCATATACAATATACGCTCCGGAATTAATTTCGTCTCCCTGTCCTCGTCTTCAACACTTTCGCGTCTCTATCGGTTTCACTATTCGGATAAATTTAATCCGCGAATATTCATTCGTTTTCTGAAAATTTTACCACACGTCGACAGGCCAAATGCGAGTATCGGTGCGATGAACGCTGTTGAAGTTTTAAACAATGGACGCCGGTCTGACGAGTAGTTTCGTTGTAATTGTTTTTTAATTCAGCCGATCGATGGACATCGTTCGTGTGCAAGAGCTTTGTTGTCTATGAGTCGTTTTTATTGACAGTTTTGCATGATTTATTAGTTCCACTTGCGAGCGATGGTTCGAGATCGATTTTAATTGCCTAATTTTTTTCTTTTTGGGTGTGACATGACGAAATCCATTAGCTGCATATTCATAGGAGAACTGACAAACGTATACGTTAAAAAATTAGATGGTGATTCACTGAAAACCTTTGTCACTTTGTTATTATTTATGTAATAGAGGAACAACTTAACTTTATAAAAAAAGGATTACTTGTCTCTTAAGTAATGATATCTGGTAGTGATGATTACCTAACGCCTGCATATTAAAGCTTTTTTGTGATTTTAAATGCTCTTTGGTATGACAAGATTCTATATTATATGTACCTAGCAAAATTTTCAATTTAGATCGACATAAATTATAAATAAATATATTATATTAAATGCTTGAATGTAAATAAGCCCGCCCCAAAATGGCCGCACCAAATTGGCCGCGCTAAATGTTCCCATCTCGGTCCTGAGCGCGTTTGGCATCAGCGTCGGTTGGAGAAATATGGTTGTTTGGTTAGAGCATTTAATTTGAAATTTAAACCGATTAATTAAATTCATAAGTATTGTGTCTACTCAGTTACCTATTGCAATGGGTGTGCCCCAAGGCTCAATCTTGGGTCCAATTCTCTTCATCCTGTTTATCAACGATATTGTTAACTTTGTGCATTATACTTTGATCATTTATGCAGATGACATCTCTGCTGTGGTAACCGGTGCGGATACTAAGGATGTATGTAAAAGGGCAGAGAGACTTCTGGATGACCTGGGTCGGTGGTTTAACATCAATAAACTATGCATGAATCTATCTAAAACCAATTATATGCGTTTCCGTCCTTCTAACTCTAAAAATAAGTCAGTTTCTAATGAAAATGTACAAGTTAATGGTTTTGTTTTGGAACGAAAAAATTCCGTAACATTTTTGGGCCTAAATATTCATGAAAATTTGAGTTGAAAAAATCATTGTGATTCACGTGTGCTTGCATAGTGTATGTACATGCTTCAGTGTTCTCTAATTTAAACTTGATTTTCTCTGGTATACTAAGTGTGATTAATTATGCATCGTATATATATGTGTAGTGCTTGAACTACTCTTTCATATTTTGTTGTTGGTTTTGCATTTAAATTCATAATTTATCCGTAATTTTGTGGGTAAGTTAAGCTAAATATTTTCTAAAGTTCTTTTTGTGCGGTCATTTTTCTGATGTGTTTTGTGGTTCGTGATTTTTATTATCCTATCGTTTGCAGTAATACTTTTTTCCCTGTGTTATCTGTTCGAGAACCTTCCGTTGGCCTTTTGTTTGTCAATTATAAGTCGCTGCGACAGCCACCGCTGCGTGAAGAGTATCCCCGTCTGTCTTACCTTCCTGTTTTTTGTTTTATTACTTTGTTGTACTTTATTAAATCATAATTAATGCCTCTATGTGCTTGTTGTAACGGTTCTGCTGAACCTCACAAAGTCGTTAATTGCTGCATTTGTACGAAAGCATATAAAATCGAATGTGTCGATATTTCTAAGGCGGAAGCAAGGAAAATACATCAAGGAACGGGTCTTTCATGGTCATGTTCAAATTGTGCGAAAATCGGGAATGATTTGAATAGCCTTAAAGCACTGATTGTCTCTCTTCAAGAAGATATTAGAGCTTTAAAGGAGGGCTCCCATCGTCAAAACACTTCGCTGTTGGATACGGAACGGATTGTGCAGGAGGTGGCAGAGAGAGAGAAACGTAAAACTAGTATTGTGGTATTTGGTGCTAAGGAAGCGATATGTCGCACGAATGCGGAACAACTTGGAAAGGATGTGGAGCTTGTCAATGGTCTGTTATCGGATATGAAAATTGATTGTACTGTGGATAGGGTTATAAGATTGGGAAAGTTTGATATTACCAATCAGGTTCGTTGCCGCCCATTGAAATTCGCTTTGTCTTCTGAAGCTGCTGTTTTTGAAGCTTTAAAGGCATATAAGGAAATCAAAACCTTTGATAAATACAGTGGTATTTCTATATTTCGAGATCGTACACCAATGCAGATTCAACTTTATAAAAGCGTGAAGTCTGAATTGAATAATCGTTTGGCAGATGGAGAGACTAATCTACGGATAAAGTACAAAAATGGCATACCACAGATAATATCCTCGGAAAACTAGTTTTGTCCAACAGATCAAGATGCAATAATGTTATTACTGTCTTCTATCAAAATGTTCGTGGTCTTCGATCTAAGTTAGATAGGGTCTACTCTATTAGTGAAAGTGCTTATGCTGATATAATTTTGCTTACGGAAACCTGGCTTAATTCTGATATCAGTGACTCCGAAATTATGGGACCTTCGTACCAAATCTTTAGAAGTGATAGAAACTGTTCTGTGGTGGATCGATCTACTGGTGGAGGTGTGCTTCTCGCTGCTACTAATCACTTCAACTTTAAACTTGTTAATACGCAAATTTCCACAATGTTTCCTTTAATTGATATTATTATATGCAAATGTATATCTAATTGTAACATGTTTTATGTAAACATCTATATTCCTCCAGATGTATCACCTGATTATTATGAAGCTGTTCTGGAGGCTTTAAGCTTAGAACTTGTTGGGAAGCAAATTCTTATATGTGGTGATTTTAATTGTCCTAAATTCACTAATGCTGATTTCACTGACCGCAAGTACTTCGCTCTTTTTAACTTTATGAATACCCTAAATTTACGTCAATATAACAATATTTTAAATATTACTAATAGATTGCTAGATCTTGTGTTTTCTAATATTAACTGCGATTTCACAGTAACACCTGATCTAGATCCCATCATCGCTCCAGATGCATATCATCCAGCTTTAAACATATCCTTTCCAATGACTTCTAAAAGTGAGATGCAATTTCCTTCAAATAATAATGTACGTTACAATTTTTCTAAAGCTGATTTTCCGGGACTCTATGGCGCCGTGTTCGATACTGATTGGACCTTTATTAATGCCATTGCTGATGTTAATGTTGCTGTTACTAAATTTTATGAAACGCTGTTTGCTTGTGTTAATCAATATGTTCCTGTACGGCGTAAACATCGCTCTTATCCTCCTTGGTTTGATGGCGATGTTGTAGAGCATCTCAAGTTGAAGGAATTTTACTTCAATAAGTGGAAGAAGACTAAATCTTTACGTGACTATGCTGAATTTTCCAGACTCAGGTCATTGGTCAAAACTAAAATCCGTGTTGCTTATCACACTTATTTGAACGGTGTTGAACGTCATATATTAACTGATCCGAATTCCTTTTGGAAATATATTACTACTAAACGTGGTCCATCTCGCATACCTGGGTGTATTTCCTGTAATAATGTAACTTTGGATAAACCTACTGAAATTGTTGAAGCTTTTGCTGAAGTGTTCGCTACTGCTTCTCAACCTCCTAATATACCAACTCCAACACATATACCTGTTATTGAGCACTCTCAACCGCTAGATGTAGGTCTTTTTACTTGTGATGAAGTATTATCTGCAATGAAAAAACTGAAACCTAGTATGACTACAGGACATGATACATTACCATCGTTTTTTATTCACGATTGTGCTCCCGTGTTGTGTCAGCCGCTTACACAAATATTTAACCTTGCTTTACAAAGTAATACATTTCCGACGTGCTGGAAGATTGGCAGAATAACGCCGGTTTTTAAGAAAGGTGATCGTAACTGCATAGAAAATTATAGGCCCATTACTATTCTCTCGGTATGCAGCAAAGTTTTTGAGATCCTGCTTCACACTAAAATATTTGCTTGTGTCAAGCCTTACTTGTCAAGTTACCAACATGGATTCTTTCCTAAAAGATCAACTACTACAAACCTAGTAGAGATTACACAATTTATAAGCGAATGTCTTGATGATAAGCAGCAAGTTGATGTCTTATATTCTGATTTCAGTAAGGCATTTGACACAATTAATCATTCATTACTTATCTCTAAATTATCTTCTATTGGCTTTACTCCTAGATTTATATCATTTATACAATCATACTTACATAATCGATCTTCCTACGTTCAGTTTAATGGTTTTACGTCTGCTCCATTTCAAGTTTCATCAGGGGTGCCTCAGGGCTCCAACTTAGGACCGCTTCTTTTTAATTTATATATTAATGATCTCCTGGACAGATTGGATTGCAAAGTGTTGGCTTATGCAGATGACCTCAAGATCTACAGTCGTATAACATCTATGACTGATTGCTTAGCTTTGCAAAGGAATTTAGACATCATTGAGGACTGGTGTAACACTAACAGCATATACTTAAATACTACCAAGTGTGCGATACTTTCCTTCACCAAAAGTATGAATCCCTTCATTTTCAGATACAGTGCTCACCATTCAGAGATACCTAGGGTTACGCAATTTAAAGATCTTGGTGTAATTTTTGATCAATACTTAACTTTCTCCCCTCACATCACTTCATTGTGTTCGTCTGCTTCTGCCTCTCTAGGTTTCATTATACGGTCTTGTAGAGACTTCTCAAACATTTTAACAATCAAAGTGTTATTTTATGCATTTGTGCTGTCCAAGTTAGAGTATAGCTCTATTGTTTGGTATCCGCACTATCTTTACCAACAGCTGCTCATCGAGCGAGTTCAGAAACGATTTCTAAAATACTTATCGTTTAAACTTGATGGCATTTATCCTGCTCGCGGGACAGATTATACCTTCTTGCTGCATAGACATGACCTTCGTTCTCTTTCTCAGAGAAGAGATGAAGCCAGTGCCAAATTTCTTTTAAAATTAATAAATGGCAGTGTTGATTCACCTTCGCTTCTAAGCCAAATATCTTTCCTTGTCCCTAACTATAGTTCTAGGTCATGCGCTACATTTGCCACTATTAGAGCTCGCACTAATATTCTTTACAAGGCCCCCCTAAGCCACATGTATAGAAACGCCAACTTATTATATAGTGACCCTTTCTAAACTAGTAGTTAATATTTAAGTGCATAATAATTACTTTTTTTTTTATTATTTCATACGCTATAATTTTGTTTCTTTCAGTTTTTGGTGTATTCATTTCCGATTTATTTATAGTTTGTTATGTAGTATTAGTTGGCTTTTTGTTTTGAATTATTGGCCTTTTATTTTTGTAATGTTTTTTTTTTGTTTCAAATGTATTATTGCAATTGCACGCACACTAATGTTATTTTATTTATGTTATTTTGTCCTATTATTGGAACCTTGTTCTGTTGGACAATAAACGCTATTATTATTATTATTATTATTATTATTTAGTTAAGAAAATCAATTCGGCATGTTTCCAAATTAGAAATGTAAAACATATAATAGACTTTAATTACTTACTTAGCTTTTATTATGGTCGGGTGCACAGTGTTATCCAGTACGGGATTGTATTCTGGGGCGCGGCAGTTTCATCAAACGAAGCCTTTCTGGCTCAGAAGCGTGTTATTCGGTGCTTGGCAAATATTAAAAATACAGACTCTTGTCGGCCATATTTCATCAAATTTAATATCTTGCCCTTGCCTAGTGTGTATATACTAGAACTTTTGATGCACATTTTCACAAATAAGGAGGCCTTTGTCAGGAATGGTGACCTACATTCATATGATACGAGACAAAAAAGCAAATATGGTATACCCTTCAATAGGCTCAACGTAACAAAAAGATCCCCAACCTCAGCTGGGTTGACACTTTTCAATTTACTACCACCCGAAATAGTGTCCTTGAATAATGAAAAACTCTTTAAGAGACGGGTGCGTTCCTTGTTGTTTCGGCGCTGCGTCTACTCCGTGGAAGAGTTTGTCGCACTTTTTAAATAATTGTTTTTGTAACTATTGTATTTTAGATATATATATATATTTTTTTATTTTTTTTTGACTTGTCCTATACACTTTTTGTGTCGCTTGGATGAAAAAACTCTATCTATCTATCTATCTATCTACATTGCTCATTTCACCCCTTGTGGCGTTTCCGAAACAATTGTCAACTTTGAACTCTCCGAAAGAATTTGTGTTTGTAAATAATTTTGATACAGATTATTGCAAAAAGATTCCTTCATAGCGGGATCATTCGCAAAAATTCGGCCATATTTGCTCAGTTGTTTACCACCCATTTCATCAAAAACATCAACTTAAAACTCGGATGAAAATGATGCGAACCTGATGTCACATCGAAAATTCACCGGTGAACAGAAACAGTTGTTTTGTCAACATAAAATCAACAATGAGAAAGCAACCACTGAATTTCATCAAGTTCAACCAACGATTTAGACTAGTGTAGAAAGCAACTCTCGCTATGTAATCAGTTTGTTTCTATTCCGCACGCTTCTGACGTTCAGTGGTTTCTGATAGTTTCTAATTTATTGTTCTATGAACAAAGTTAATACACGTACTATTTTCCTACTAATTATAGCGATATTTACTTCAATGCAGTTATGTGTAGTTCACATATCGCTTCACACTATCAGCCGTCTAATCGACCGTCTAGTAATTGCGTTTGGTCGGTCAATTTCACGTGATTATTCTGGAGTGAATACAAACTTGCTTGATGTAGAATATGCATAACTGATTATGCGCCAACGAAATCGAATATGTACCTACTGCATATTGACAGGTCCGTGTTTGCGAATTTAACCGCATAGTATTCTGGCTGGAGGTCGTAGCTTTCGTGATTTGTTAATGGTCGAGTAACCCGCTGATTGAATTTATTCACACTACTGAATATGTAAAGGTACATTGATTTGTTTACGGCTTAATGACCGGGAATATTAACTAGCACGATGAAATTTTCAGCGCCAAAGTAATGTTTAATTTATGAACCATAAATACATAAAATGTTTTGATATACATATACCGCCAAAAGTAATTAGTAAATCAGTTGGTCGGAGCCTCTCAACAAAATGAAAAGAATTTTTTATTTAAAAAGGTTATGGTTTAACGTCTAAAATCTTTAAATTGTATATCAATTCACCTAGATCCTAGAAAATTGTCTGCAGAATTTCGGTCAACTCTATGACAACTAAGTTTATGTTTATTGAAAAATCTTTAGTGTTATTTCAATACAAGGTTTTATTTATGTTTCGCTGTTTAATTCGAATAATATTTCAGTTCTACTTACTTGCTTGTTGTATATTTTATGTTATTTCACACTGATTAATAGATAACAGAAACTAAACAATACACAGAAGTTGCTGCGTTAAAAAAATATAAGCCGTAATATATTAGAATTTAAATGATAACATTTAACCTAGCATGGCAACAGTTGTCATTCGCATTCCCTAAGTATTAGTTAATTAATATTACAAATATCTTTATCATTGTTTACTCTAGAATATTAAATATTGTGTGAACAAAAAGTAAGGAGTAAAGTCAATAAAACGTAAAAATTACACAATTTTTATTACCACTGTAGATAATAAATATAATAACATAAAAATCTGAAGGTGCTCGCTAATAACTTCTTTATAATAACTTAACATATTTTTGAGCTCTAATAATATGTTTTGAATCGTCTCTCGTTCAATTACTTCTCTTTGTACACAGCAATTGTGACGTATCCCATAAAAAAGTATGGCGGAGTTATACCTAAAGACCTAGCAGGCTATTGCACTGCACCTCTATAACTAAAGTACATTATTTCAGTACACAGCTAGCTGCACATATTTTAAACAACTTAGAATGTATACGTTCACTACAGTCATTATTATATTATATTCTTGGCAACTTTCTTGGGCGCATATTCCACACAAAGACCTTATTGTACGCTTCTGTACCATCAGGATTTGCTTTAGTTCAGGTGATGCGCCCGAAATCATGATTCCAGCTGTGCTGTGGAAATTTGCATAGTACGCTAGTTTTGCAGCTTCGTGTGTTACGATTTCGTTCGTCTGATTGTAAATAGTGCTAGATCGTTCATATATGTATGTTATGAAAAGTGCAGGCCCTAAAATTGACCCTTGTGGAATACCGTATACGATGGAGCTGGCGTTAGATATAGAGTTCTTCCAGCGTACCACATGGTCAGACATGAATAGGGGAGGAACAAAGAAAGGGAGTGTTCATATTTGAAAAAGAAATGAAAAGTTATTACACTTACATGAATCAGAAATCAGAAACCGAAGAATTAAAAACAAAAATCTTCCTCTCTAGAAAAAAGGTCGCTATTTATGTCTTTTCACTTAAAATATGCAGATTTTATCGGTGATTTTAAACAGACGAAATATAGAATGGAAATAAAAATCGTTGGAGGACACTCCGCTACAAGAAATGATAAAAGCAAAAAAAAAACAATAATATGAATAAAGTTGAATAGAAATTTGAACCTTTCTCCTGTCTCATTTCGAAAATTTGTGTATTGAACATCGTTAAAAACGAACACTGAGAGAGAAACCTCGTTCAGGTACACACCGCATGTTCGAAAATAAACATATTCCGGACGAAAACGCTCCTGTATTATCTGGCCGCACATTGCGAAGGATGTATTACACGTAGAAAAGGAAGACTCTATAAAGGGGGGAGACATACATACATATGTAGAAGAGAAAAAAACATGAAATATTTTTCGCGAAAAATCGCTAAGCAAGGAAATGTTGGAGATATGTTTGAATTTCATTGGCAAACTTCAAAACAGTGAACAAAGTATTAGTAATACCCTTGTTTATATATCTTATAGTTATTCAACCGAGCTGCGTAAGGTGCTGATATCTGGCGGCGATAGTATAAAAGTACTGATGAATGAAATTAAATACCGCCAAATATTCATTGGAATGCGAGCTATGTTTGTTGCAGATTCTGAAATAAACGTGGCAGTTAATAACAAAGTAAAACCAATCAAAATTAAGAAATTACAATGCAACATTATTAAAAAAAAATGAATGGGCACGCCACACCTGACACGCCATCTGAACGCCACCCAAAGGTACTTCAAACCGGTTGAATAACTATAAGATATATAAACAAGGGTAATACTATAGTAAAATAGAGCAAAATCAATATTTAATGTTATATAAACTGAATTCCAGAACCGCCATAACAAGCTACGAATAATTAAGAGTACGTTCTGGAGATTAACAAAAATATGATGACTCTTTCTGTAGAATCAGAATTGAAAAATCTCAACGATCGGCTTCCAAGGAAAAAGAAAACCAGAGAGGAGAATACTCTCATGCTCATAAGTTTCCATATATTACATATAAATATAGGTTTCATACAGTATATACTTATTCCTCGGAGAAACCAGTAAGTATACCATTGCAATATACAATAGTGTGCACACTGTATATTACAGAAGCAATTTACCTGAAAAGGAGTTACGTACAATATAGGCAAGTAATATAGCTTTCATTAGGGCTACCCTGATGGCGGCAGTAGAACCAGTGCCGAAACGTCGGATTTCCAAGATCAAAGGAACGATGGACACAGTCCAAACCGGTCTAAACAACACGAACTCATGTTCTCTAGTAATTATTACATTCGCCGAAATGATCGACGTTTCCTTTTTGTTAGTTTCTATGTGTCTAAACCACCTGTTTAAGGTTTATTCAGGAACTATTCCGAATACGACTCCGTTTGGGAGTAATAAATATAGAAATTTTAGATCTCAGTATGTTGTATTCGCTCATGAATGAAAAATAAAATCCTTTCACATAAAATTTGCTCACTAGCAGATCGTGGCGTTAAAATTGCGACTTGTGTATGTATTACAAGTTTATAGCAATGTATTTACAATGCAATGATAATAAAATTTGTTGTTTTTGTTAGATGTAGAAATAATCATATGTACACGATAACAGAATTTATCAGAAATGGACGTTAAGCATTAAATTTCTTGGTAAGTTCGAAATAACTTTTCAAGAGATAAATCGCAATTTTATCGCTTATGCAACAATGTTCATGACCCACAACCTTTAACGAACTCCAGATAATTTCTATAATTCACAACTTAATGATCAAAATTAAGCAGTCATTTCCTGTCTACTGCAAACAATGTCAACGATGTTGCTTCAGAAGTTGCTTCCGTTAATACTTAGTTTACTAAGTGTTGGTACGTATTGTAAATTTTAGGAGTTGATCTGAGAGATCCATCCTGATAACATTTTACTTCTCTAGACGCTGTAACTCAAGATTTCTGTTGGAGAGACTATAACCCGGGCGACTTACCAAGAGATGCGATTGAGGGAGCCCCTGGTAGATATATCGGCCAAGTTAATGACAATGGAAATATGGTCGCCACCATTTTTCCTCAAACTAAAATTGCATTATACGATATGTATGGTCGCCACACCGCTACTACTAACATAAAAGTAAGATTACGGCACGTGAAACATGTCAAGAAAAACGTTTTCTTATCTTTCTGCATCTTTTCTCATTCGTCAGATATTATGCAGCTCCAAACCAAGTAGGTTCTATTGGGAACTCGTAGACTTTACCCTACCGCACGGCACACAGATGAAAGAAGCTGTCAAAGGCGGCTTCCAAGTCAAGGATCCGAATTCGGATTTGTTCATAGGTAAGGTCTTCCACGAAAATGAATGGAAGATCGGGAAAGTAGTACCAATAGGAGTTCAACACCAGGGAATTTGGATTTGGAATCAGGCTGGAAACGGAGTACCTGCGTCACCTTTCTATTTATTGAAGTACAATTACACTGGCGTTGATGACAATCTGCTGATATTTCCGTTTGCGCGTAGTGGCGCCGAGAAGTAATTAAATGATTAACTTGAAAATCCCGTATGATAGGTAATCGAGTATTCGGTATACAAAATACATAAGAAGCGAATTAGTTGTGTTATATTTTGAAGTTATCTAATTTTTTGTATCATGACCTAAATTTAGATTCCTCTTCTATATATTTTATTTATATAGTAATTATTTCAATACACAAATATTGCATTATTTTCTCTTTTTTAAGAAAAGCTTTCTTTAGAATCCATCTTCCTCCATAATTCCTGATATAACTTGGGAGTTTGCCAGTTGCGTATTTAAACGACTGTATCAGCATATTGAGGGCTCACATCATGCATTTTGCGAGACTTTTAGAAGGAAACACGGGTAAAGTGTTTCTCATCCATTTAAATAAAACTTGGTGGGTTTATAAACTACAGTAACTTTCTGCAACTGCGTAGCATCCGCATAGCAAATTAATGGTTTACGAATGCCTATTTAGTGTAGAAAGACCGGTTAGTAGTCCTTTTATAGTCATTCTTACACTCTTCCTATTTCTACTCAATAGTTCTCTTGTAAATTCAAGGGTTTGCGCTCCTAAGAATTGTTTGGCCTGTCTTTGTCCTGGTGTCTTAGTCCACCATTCTTTGAACTTGGCTATTATTATACCGTATTCATTCGTTGGTGAACTTTATTATCTAAGATTTGGTGACAGCGAAGGAAGGCTACCAGACCGAGTTCAGTATTACATTCTTGTGACGTCAAGCAAACTGCTTTATTTTTCCAGTAATGCCAGACGAATCAGTTATCGAATGTGAGCAAATCATAATTAACCCAGATACATCTAAAAACTTTTGATACCATTTTGCGAAAAATCGCAGCAGAGGTTTGCAAATTTTTATGCTTCGTGTAACAAAAAGGTTATGACTTGTTGGGTCTATACTATACTTTATATTTACTATAGTAACTTTTGACAGTGTTGATCATAGTCTGTTGCTTGAGAAGTTGGCGTATTGTGGTATACGTGGTGTTGCTTCGGAGTAGTGTGTTTCCTTTCTCTCTGGTAGACAACAATTCCTAACAATTTCACTTCCGTAGTCGCATCATTACGTCAAAGGTTTTTCTTCTTTAGATTTACCTGTAATTATAGGAATACCACAGGGATCTGTCCTGGATCCTATTCTGTTTATTATTATTTTTTTTAATGATATTGTCAACTTCATTAAATTTTCTTTATATTTACGTGCTGTTGATACGACGGCAGGCACTTGTTACCGGCACAGACACGATACATGTGAGAGAGAGGGCGGTTGCGCTGCGAGGGATGGTTTCCTGCGAATAAACTATTTGTCAACCTTTCTAAGACCAATTATATATCTTTCCATTCCAAGTAATCGAACTTTAAATTTAATGACGATGTGTCTTTGCGTGGTGTTCCTCTTCAGTCAGTAGACGGTGTCAAATTTTTTTAGTACTCGGCTCGATAGGACTCTGGACTGGGATGCACATTGTGCTGGAGTCGTCTCTAGAATCGACAGTGCTTGTTTTAGATTCGAAGTTTCAGGCAAGCGGTCGCAATTAACACTCTTTCAACTTTTTATTATAGTGACATCTATTTCAGAATTAAATATGGTATAACCTGTGAGGTTTATCTATACATTCTGCGGAAGTGTTTCTAGCCCAGAAGCAAATCATTAGATGCATTGCCATTATTAGAACTTGTCGTCCCTTATATTATTAAATAGAAAGCGCTCCTGCTTGTTTGTATTTATAGTTTTGATATTCTACATTACATATTTCACAATAAAAGTAATTTCATAAAAAACGAGGATGCCCATTCATATAATACAAAGGGTAAAAGTGATTTCCGGCTAACTTCAATAAATTAAATATTACTAAATTATCTCCTTCGTCAGTAGGTATTAAGCTATTCAATCTGTTACCACAACACCTAAAAAACTGTAATAGAGATAGTTTTAAGAAGGAATTAGAATTTAGATTTGCAGTCAATGTATTTTATTCCATAGATGAATTTGTTTCACATCTTGGTCAGTATCATTAATATGCTACTTATTTTTGTTATATTCATATATATATATATATATATAGGTGTATGTTATTTTCTTGTAAATATGAATTATCCAAAGAATTGAGTACCATCAAAATCCACTTTATTTAGTTTATATTAATATTTTATTTTACTGTATACAACGATACAGTAAAATATGTATTTTGGTAAAATTCTGACTAGCAACTTACTTGGTGGTATAGATTTTAGTAATGTAACCAGGGATATGGTGGTATATTTGTATTTTTCGAACTGGCCTACTTAATCCCACTGTGCACTATCTTTAAAAATACTGAGCGCATATATTATATTCAATTAATCCATTATTTAAGTATAAGAACAATTTCTAACGGTTTGCTATAGCGTTTCCTCAAAAATGATATGCAATTAACGTTTTGCTAATGCGTTATGAGATTTTTCAAAGAAACGTGACCTCTATAGTCTTCTCTCCCCTACATAAAACCGTTTCTCCACCCTCTCCGGAAAGCCAGCATTAAAATTTTCCACCGTCTCTGCGCGCTATTCCATTAACAACTTCTCGTCTGCCTTTTACGACTCGCATGTGAAACAATGAAAACGGCAACTGAAGTGGGGGGAACTCTCCGTTTGCATGCGAGTGTGTGTTCGTAAGCGTCTCACCCACTTGAATCTTAAACCTCTTTCTCCTTTCTACACTACAACAGTCCTCCGATGTCTGACGCGTCCTTCTTCGTCACACTCGCTCACGTAGTATCAACTGTACAATAAGTACTTGATTCTAATGTTCTCTGCCCTATACGCAGACGTCTCGTGTAGTGAAGAGACCACTTTATAACACGAGGGTTACGCTTCCACTTAGCCCTTTTTACTCGCTTTCCCACCTAGCGCAGACTTTTTCTGTGTAGCCGACGACTGGGAAACATTCGACGCACAATGGCCTGATATTTTAGCGTCGTTTTCCGGTTCGGGTTTCCGCCTCTGCCTTCTGAGCAAATAGGAGAGATTTCTTGGTCGGCTATTAACGGAGCCCGGTGCTGAAGTGTCCGATATCTCTCTTTATGATTGCGCCATCGATTATTCGGAAACATTATCGCGGATACGCTCAAATGGACCGCGAAGCGAGATCGTTTCGATAAACAAGTGGTTCCTAAAACGGTTTCTCGTCCACTTTAACGGTCCTTTGGGGACATTCTGACCGCCTCATTACTATTTAGAACTTATTGAGAAGTAATTTAAGAGTAACCTACATAGTACATGACTGATTACGAGGTTTCCCTGTTTTATTTTATCAAATTAAGGAAATCGTTGGCGAAAAGAACTTGTTTTAATGTAGTCCTTTTAAATAAATTACAGTTTGAGGTGACTGAGCCTTTTCGAATAAAATTGCCTTTTAAAAAAAGAAACAGCAATTTTGACAATAAAGCAAAACAAAAATGCTCTGTTGTAAAATTTACTGTAAAGAAATACTAAAAATACGACAAGAAATAAGTTCGTAATATAATATAATAAAGTTGACCATAAAATGGTGTCCCTAGTGATAAAAGCTGGCATTATCAAGGAATTCCAAGAGGCTATTCAATTGGCAACGTTGTAAAAGCAATTACACACAAACATAACACATAATTTAAGAAAAACGTCAACGGTATTAAATGCATCAGTGTATCCTTTGAATGTCTTTACTTATTGTTAATGAAATGAATCGACTTGCTCTTATATTTTATATATCTTCTAAATTGTAATTAACTACCGGAAATAGGGATGCTGAGGTGATGGAAAAGATACGAGCGACAAATAGAGCCTATTATGTAACATGAAACTGTTTAAAAGTAAAATACTGACAAAAACAAGAAAGCTAAATATCTATGCAGTAACAATAAGACCAATAATGATGTACTCTGCGGAAACAATGGCGTTGATCAAAAGAGAAGAAGGAAAGCTAAGAATAGCAGAAAGAAAGATACTAAGAACAATACTGGGGCCTGTAAAGATCAACGAAAACGAATATAGAATTGGGATGAACCATGAAGTTTTGGAGGAACTGAAAATAAAATAAAATGAATTAAAAGTCAGGGAGTCAAATAGTTGGGGCACGTATGGAGACGAGGGACGAAGGCAATAACTTATAACATCTCGCAGTGGAATCTGGGAGGAAGGGGAAGACGCGGCACATTGAAATCAGAGTGGTTGGAGCAAGTGGAGGAGGATTAATAGGGCGGGTGTGGTGTACTGGAAGGAAAAAACCAGCAGTATGAAAATGTGGTGGGAGATTGGCGAAAGGCTCTGAATGATGGATGCGGAGTAATCTACCCCAAGCAAGAGGATCTAGAAAGTGCAAGCGGCGTAACCCCGCATGGGGTGTTAAGCCATTTTTGTAATTATCATGGTAGTCGAAAGAAAGACAAAATCATGAGATTGGAAATTTTTTCTTGTTCTTGTTTTAAAGCTTTTAATGATACCAAAGTCCCATTGAAATTGAAATAGTGTATCAGGCTTATCTTGTTTTTGATTGGTTTATAGTGCACAGTAACGAATCCCCAAATCAAACTTTGACGAGCAAATCATATGGGTATTACTAAGCAAACAGATAATTTAAAGTTATCTTATTTTGCGCCAACAATACAACAAATACATAATGCATATATGTATGTTTGTACCTTCCATTCGCAATAGCAATATTTGTATTCAAACTATTTGTCTCGTTCCATACAATTTCTATAAAATTTATTTGCTCGAAAGTTTCTCGTTCACGTTATATTAGCATACATACAGATTTTAGAACATCATCGTAGCTGCGGCTCCGTAGTGAAATTCTGGGATACAATATCCACACCAATCTAGCGGCGAATTATCAAAGTTCGGTCGACGGTCGGTTGATTAAAATAAGCGAATTATTCTCCCGCCAGGTCTGAGAATGGCGTACAAGTATGATATGCACGTATATGTACGTCGGCGTCGCTCGACTACAATGAAGAGGAGAGATCGGCACGGATCCGTTGACAAAGTTTCCCCGAACTAATTGATAAATGGAAGGCGGAGTGGCGGTGGTTCGCCCCTACGACAAAAACGGCTCGCAATACAAGTTCGGTGTTCGAGAGGATGTCTAATTGTAATTAGATCCGCAAAGGTTTTTGTATAGTTGGCAGAATTTTCGACTGTACCGATACAGTGGAAGGGTTCCCTTGACGTAGAATTAATTCTAATAGTTGTAGGCGCGGCGCGGCTACCCGATTACGTCTGCCAGATTTGATCATCGGAGATAGATAGTCGAGAACAATGCAAAAGGTAGCCGCTCAACTAATCAATAAGGCTGTCTAGGTAGGAACATATTTTGAATTTAGGGCAAAGTAATTGAACGGCGCAATTTCTCTCATATGCTTGGAATATATGAAACTAGTGAACTAGAAGTGAGCTCAAAATGTTCAAATATCGATTACTTTGAGCGGTGTCACACTTGATTTCAAACTTACTTGGAATTGACAGCGTCAAAGAATTAAAGCCAGAGCGGAGACAACACTTATCTTGGCTAAAAGAGCCCAAGAAAAACATTCATTAAGATCAAATTATGACGTATTGGACGTACACTACGATGGTCACACCCATGGCCACACATACATCTCTGGTATGGTGGAAAAAAAAATGCAGCAACGAACTGTTATAACTAAACTGAAGAAAAATACATAGATATGCGTGTTTAGGAATAACACAAACAATGAGGACTATTCCTACAGCGGCAATGGAATGCCTTCTAAACAAGCAAGCAAGAATGAGGCATCTAAGATTGCAAGAAATAACAAGCGATAGATATGCAGGATTGAGACACAATAATATTGTTCATCATGTGGAACGCAATTTTTTGGGAATAATATAATAAAGACCACATGATTTCGACATTTTTGTTTAACAGATATTTCGAGGTAGAAATCACGGATCGGAAAAGCTGGTATCAATCCATCTACAGAGAAAAGTTCGGTGAACTGGTTTGGTTTACAGACGGCTCAAAAACCGAGATTTAGATTGGAGCTAGAATTTGCAGGGAAGTGAGAAACACAATGATCTCAAATTCACCAGGAAAATGTGCCAGTATTTTTCCAACAAAGGCATATATTATATTACATTGTGCAACAGAAATTAATTAGGGGGCTTATGAAACAAACGTATCTGTATTGCAATAGATAGAGAGGCGCTACTGAGGGCATTAGTGACCCTCAAGATCCAATCAAAACTGAATGGGGAATCCATTCGGGAACTGAATAGTTTAGCAGGCTGCAATGAGATTACTGTAACTGTGAGTAGTCGAACATTCTGGAATCAAAGGAAATGAAAAAGCCGATGAGTTGGCAAGAAAGGGATCGTTGGCTTCATTTATAGTCCCAGAACCCGTTCTAGGAGTGCCCAAAAACACAGTCCCGGAGCAGGTGAAGAATTGGATCCAAGAGACACATAAAAAACAGTGAAAAAACACAACTAGGCAAACTCATGGAAAGACCTTTATCAAGGAGTCGTCAAAGTGAAAGAGTGAGGAGCTGCCTACTAGGAATCATATTCGCATAGTAGCAGGTTTCGTAACTGGACATTGTGCACTGAAAGGACACTACATAAAATGGGGATCAAAATCGCAGATACCCAATGCAGATTGTGTAAAAGAATGACAGAGACTACATACCACATCCTATGTGAATGCGAAAAGATTTTTAGTAAGCTAAAAATGAACCCTGAGAATTATTTTGATTGACCAGTCGGAGACTAGTACAGGAAACCAGGATATTGGACTGGCCGATGTAATTTGGTCGGTAAAGGAAATAATACAAAAAGCTAAGAGGCTGCAGCGTTTCCGAAGACTTTATGTCAGACGGCTTCTACATCAACAACAAAAAAATCGTTTTTTAGAAACGGTCCTGCAAAGCATACTAAAATTGCCACCCTACAAACATGTTGCTTACAATAATAAAGGTATTCGTGAATATAACGTATAGTAAGTCCAATTACTAAAACAAAGACATTTCACAGACGGTTCTTTTTTTTTTTGTAAGTATTGTGAACAGCATTTTTCAAGTACTTGAAGACAGAAGTGAGGATGATAGACTTGTCAAAAGCTTCTAAAAATTGGGAAAATCTTCAGAGAACGAGGCAAGTCAACACTCTTCTGCGTACAATTTTTAGAATGTACCAATTTAAGTAAAACCAATATTATCATACTAAAAGAGATCCTATCCCACTCCAAACTGAATGGATATCTTGGGAGTCTTAGAAAAAATACGAATGTAGATTTTGGAGGGAAGTGGATGAAACATTTATCCACCTTCTCTGAAATTGCAAATCATGGGCACTACTTTTGTATGATATTTAATAGTACAATGCTGTACAAGAATTGAAAAAAAAATCTCCAAGGGATGAGGCAAGCAAATATTATTAAATACAATTCAATTGTTATTTTTTTTGAATGCCAGAATATTTTTCATTAAAACTTTGCCAAATTGGCAGGCTTTTGTTCAATATATTCACTCCTAGGTTTTTTGATCGAAACCACATTCTCTAACTATTATAGGTTCAATATGTTGTCCCACCAAAATATACTATATTAAAACGTGATTTGGATAAAAGAATGTATGCTTGTTTCGGCCGCATATTATACCTACGCATACATTCGAACTGCTGCGCTCCACAGTAATGGTGGCAGTAAATCCTTTACCGCTGAATATAAACCAGTTATTTTCCCGAATACATTCCGTATAGCGTCACGTGCTGTAATAATGAAGTCATTTTTCGTTATCCCTTGGAAATACTCCTTACTTTATTGCGTTTTGTGGCATCATGAATTTCCGTGACTGCTTCGTTTAATATTCGTAAATATGTAGAATGTAGTTATATAAGTCTGAAAGAATTATTGTGTTCGTCATTGTTACATTTTACTGAATTTTATAGATGGTAATTTAAAAATGTATTCTTTTGTATTAAATTGTAACTGTGGATTTCTTTATTTCTCTGGATTCTTTAATAGATTTTCATAATAAAATTCTATATAAAGATCAATGTTAATGAATCTCTTTATAGCAAACAGTGCAGATAATACCTTACGTTATAGCTCGTATATATGGCCATGCCATTTCATATGCGAATCGATGGTAATGCCCCGAAATTTGGCTGTTGAGCAAGGTAATGTTGTTTGTATTTTGCTGGAATTCACTTTTAATTTACTTGCTGCAAACCAGGTTTCGGCTTCCTCAATAGCATTAATTTGGGATTTTTACAGCAGTATTTCAGGTTCTCATCATTGATGTAAATGATAAATAATAGGGGGCCAAGAATTGACCCTTGTGGCACCTCATATTTTATATTTGTTGTATTTGATTGACAGTTTTTAAATATATTTTATAAGGAAACCCTCCTGATGCCATAGTACTTCAGTTTATCGAGCAGGATATCATGACTGATAGAGTCAAGAGCTTTACTCAAAACCAACATATTAACCTATGCATACAAACCATTGTCGAATGCTTTATATATAAGGTTCATTATCTATGCCATGATCCTTTTTTAAAACTATGCCGTTCGGTGCTAATATAATTGTTACTCTCAAAATAGTTTATCAGTCTCGATGCAAGAATGTGCTCAAAAAGTTTAGACATGGCTGGTAGGATGCTTATCGGCCTGTAGTTAGCACAGCTATCTCTGTCGTGTTTCTTATATATGTATTGGCACTACTTTGTCTATCTTCAATGAATCTGTGATATTCGGTACATTTATTAAAGATAGCTGATAACGGTGCGGCTATTTCCTTGCGTACTTCCCACAGTAATGATATTGAAGTACCATACACATCTCTAGTTTTCTTGCACTTGAGATGGTACTAGAGTGTGTGTGCAATCTCACCTGGGGTGCTCTCTATTCGCCTTTACAAGCAGAAAATTATAGATATAGAAAGCTAACACAATCGAAACTATAACCATTTAGAGCAAAAGTCTGGATCCAACGAGAAGAAATGGTTTCAAAAGTAATTTCTTTTATGCTATAAATAATATGTTTCATTGTTGGATATGTATGGACAATGAAGCTGCAAACTGCATTGTTATTATTTTGATGGTCTTGTTTTGCAAAGCACGGTCTGCTCCAATTTTCTCATTACCAAAATTAAATCAACATTTCGAAGTGAATGTACATTAATATGGAAACTAAAACCGAAATTAAAATAAATTTAAGAATTAGGCCACCATCCTCAAAATTTTTATTTATTATAAGCTTCCTGGTCAAGAAAAACAAGAAAAAAAGAAACCAGAACTAATAATTTTAACACTCAATTATCATAGAAATATTTCAATAAGTTTAATGATTACATTCTATCCTTTGTACATTAAACCACTGCTAAAACCATATGCTGTTAGTGTAGTACCTTTTTGCTCATCCCTCTTGCATATATTTTCCTACATCACCCTTTCCAATGTCCACCGTACCATTTCGCAATCTAAGATAGCGTCGGTGTCGCTCCATCGCAACTATATTACGAAACTTTAAACTGGAGAAGCACTTAAGGGTAAATGCACTTGGACCCATAGTTTCAGGATTAAATTAAATATTTCGTCTATTTACGGACACCATAATCTCTTTAAAGTAAAGCCGTTTTCATGTACTAAAAGGTGCACTAAATTATTCTTGCACTTTCACCGCGAACGAGAGAGCGACTACGCGAGCGCCACCTAACGAGGCGAGAGAGAAGGAAAACGAACGAATGAAAAGTCGTTCGCAGGGGGCCCGGGCTAATGCACGGAAATACTTAAGGGCAGATTTATTTGTCCTGTTCGCGCCATAAATAACGTCACGTATTATTAAACCGATCCTGGTAGTAGCCAATAACGGGGATAATGGAGGAACTCGGCTAGGCCAACAGCGCGACGGCGGCGCCGTCATCCTTCCGATGAATAGAGAGATGCCCTGGCCGCCGCCTATGCATAATGCAACGGCATTTTCGATACAACGACCGGAACTGTTCCGGGTAAGTTGGCCGGCGGAATGCATTATTATAAAGTAAAGATTATTATACATTATTGTATAATAATCTTTACTTTTTTTTTAGTTTCATCTGGAAAGTATGACTACAGGACATGATACATTACCATCGTTTTTTATTCACGATTGTGCTCCCGTGTTGTGTCAGCCGCTTACACAAATATTTAACCTTGTTTTACAAAGTAATACATTTCCGACGTGCTGGAAGATTGGCAGAATAACGCCGGTTTTTAAGAAAGGTGATCGTAACTGCATAGAAAATTATAGGCCCATTACTGTTCTCTCGGTATGCAGCAAAGTTTTTGAGATCCTGCTTCACACTAAAATATTTGCTTGTGTCAAGCCTTACTTGTCAAGTTACCAACATGGATTCTTTCCTAAAAGATCAACTACTACAAACCTAGTAGAGATTACACAATTTATAAGCGAATCTCTTGATGATAAGCAGCAAGTTGATGTCTTATATTCTGATTTCAGTAAGGCATTTGACACAATTAATCATTCATTACTTATCTCTAAATTATCTTCTATTGGCTTTACTCCTAGATTTATATCATTTATACAATCATACTTACTTAATCGATCTTCCTACGCTCAGTTTAATGGTTTTACGTCTGCTCCATTTCAAGTGTCATCTGGGGTGCCTCAGGGCTCCAACTTAGGACCGCTTCTTTTTAATTTATATATTAATGACCTCCTGGACAGATTGGATTGCAAAGTGTTGGCTTATGCAGATGACCTCAAGATCTACAGTCGTATAACATCTATACGCATATAGCTTCCATTTGAAGTACGATTTTACGCAATTTGAAAAATTGAAATTTTCTCTCAAAAATCAAAGGGGGGACCCTTCAAAAGTCGTTAAATTTTGCAATTTTTTTAAATAGTTTAAAACATATCATTTCCTACGTAGTTTGACCTGGTAATTACGATAGTTAAAGAATTTTAGCTCTGTCACAATTAGTTCTGCAGATAATTGCGTGTGGGCCTTCAATCTTCGAAAAAATCATTAAAATTTGAGCCAAATTTGATGGGAAAAGTTGAATATTATCTTTTCCAGAAGTGAAAACTATTTTTCTATGAAATATGCGCATATAGCTTCCATTTGAAGTACGATTTTACGCAATTTGAAAAATTGAAATTTTCTCTCAAAAATCAAAGGGGGGACCCTTCAAAATTCGTTAAATTTTGCAATTTTTTTAAATAGTTTAAAACATATCATTTCCTACGTAGTTTGACCTGGTAATTAAGATAGTTAAAGAATTTTAGCTTTGTCACAATTAGTTCTGCAGATAATTGCGTGTGGGCCTTCAATCTTCGAAAAAATCATTAAAATTTGAGCCAAATTTGATCGGAAAAGTTGAATATAATCTTTTCCAGAAGTGAAAACTATTTTTCTATGAAATATACGCATATAGCTTCCATTTGAAGTACGATTTTACGCAATTTGAAAAATTGAAATTTTCTCTCAAAAATCAAAGGGGGGACCCTTCAAAAGTCGTTAAATTTTGCAATTTTTTTAAATAGTTTAAAACATATCATTTCCTACGTAGTTTGACCTGGTAATTACGATAGTTAAAGAATTTTAGCTCTGTCACAATTAGTTCTGCAGATAATTGCGTGTGGGCCTTCAATCTTCGAAAAAATCATTAAAATTTGAGCCAAATTTGATGGGAAAAGTTGAATATTATCTTTTCCAGAAGTGAAAACTATTTTTCTATGAAATATACGCATATAGCTCCCATTTGAAGTACGATTTTGCGCAATTTGAAAAATTGAAATTTTCTCTCAAAAATCAAAGGGGGGACCCTTCAAAATTCGTTAAATTTTGCAACTTTTTTAAATAGTTTAAAACATATCATTTCCTACGTAGTTTGACCTGGTAATTACGATAGTTAAAGAATTTTAGCTCTGTCACAATTAGTTCTGCAGATAATTGCGTGTGGCCCTTCAATCTTCGAAAAAATCATTAAAATTTGAGCCAAATTTGATCGGAAAAGTTGAATATTATCTTTTCCAGAAGTGAAAACTATTTTTCTATGAAATATACGCATATAGCTTCCATTTGAAGTACGATTTTATGCAATTTGAAAAATTGAAATTTTCTCTCAAAAATCAAAGGGGGGACCCTTCAAAATTCGTTAAATTTTGCAACTTTTTTAAATAGTTTAAAACATATCATTTCCTACGTAGTTTGACCTGGTAATTACGATAGTTAAAGAATTTTAGCTCTGTCACAATTAGTTCTGCAGATAATTGCGTGTGGGCCTTCAATCTTCGAAAAAATCATTAAAATTTGAGCCAAATTTGATCGGAAAAGTTGAATATTATCTTTTCCAGAAGTGAAAACTATTTTTCTATGAAATATACGCATATAGCTTCCATTTGAAGTACGATTTTACGCAATTTGAAAAATTGAAATTTTCTCTCAAAAATCAAAGGGGGGACCCTTCAAAATTCGTTAAATTTTGCAATTTTTTTAAATAGTTTAAAACAAATCATTTCCTACGTAGTTTGACCTGGTAATTACGATAGTTAAAGAATTTTAGCTCTGTCACAATTAGTTCTGCAGATAATTGCGTGTGGGCCTTCAATCTTCGAAAAAATCATTAAAATTTGAGCCAAATTTGATCGGAAAAGTTGAATATTATCTTTTCCAGAAGTGAAAACTATTTTTCTATGAAATATACGCATATAGCTTCCATTTGAAGTACGATTTTACGCAATTTGAAAAATTGAAATTTTCTCTCAAAAATCAAAGGGGGGACCCTTCAAAATTCGTTAAATTTTGCAATTTTTTTAAATAGTTTAAAACATATCATTTCCTACGTAGTTTGACCTGGTAATTACGATAGTTAAAGAATTTTAGCTCTGTCACAATTAGTTCTGCAGATAATTGCATGTGGGCCTTCAATCTTCGAAAAAATCATTAAAATTTGAGCCAAATTTGATCGGAAAAGTTGAATATTATCTTTTCCAGAAGTGAAAACTATTTTTCTATGAAATATACGCATATAGCTTCCATTTGAAGTACGATTTTACGCAATTTGAAAAATTGAAATTTTCTCTCAAAAATCAAAGGGGGGACCCTTCAAAATTCGTTAAATTTTGCAATTTTTTTAAATAGTTTAAAACATATCATTTCCTACGTAGTTTGACCTGGTAATTACGATAGTTAAAGACTTTTAGCTCTGTCACAATTAGTTCTGCAGATAATTGCGTGTGGGCCTTCAATCTTCGAAAAAATCATTAAAATTTGAGCCAAATTTGATCGGAAAAGTTGAATATAATCTTTTCCAGAAGTGAAAACTATTTTTCTATGAAATATACGCATATAGCTTCCATTTGAAGTACGATTTTACGCAATTTGAAAAATTGAAATTTTCTCTCAAAAATCAAAGGGGGGACCCTTCAAAAGTCGTTAAATTTTGCAATTTTTTTAAATAGTTTAAAACATATCATTTCCTACGTAGTTTGACCTGGTAATTACGATAGTTAAAGAATTTTAGCTCTGTCACAATTAGTTCTGCAGATAATTGCGTGTGGGCCTTCAATCTTCGAAAAAATCATTAAAATTTGAGCCAAATTTGATGGGAAAAGTTGAATATTATCTTTTCCAGAAGTGAAAACTATTTTTCTATGAAATATACGCATATAGCTCCCATTTGAAGTACGATTTTGCGCAATTTGAAAAATTGAAATTTTCTCTCAAAAATCAAAGGGGGGACCCTTCAAAATTCGTTAAATTTTGCAACTTTTTTAAATAGTTTAAAACATATCATTTCCTACGTAGTTTGACCTGGTAATTACGATAGTTAAAGAATTTTAGCTCTGTCACAATTAGTTCTGCAGATAATTGCGTGTGGCCCTTCAATCTTCGAAAAAATCATTAAAATTTGAGCCAAATTTGATCGGAAAAGTTGAATATTATCTTTTCCAGAAGTGAAAACTATTTTTCTATGAAATATACGCATATAGCTTCCATTTGAAGTACGATTTTATGCAATTTGAAAAATTGAAATTTTCTCTCAAAAATCAAAGGGGGGACCCTTCAAAATTCGTTAAATTTTGCAACTTTTTTAAATAGTTTAAAACATATCATTTCCTACGTAGTTTGACCTGGTAATTACGATAGTTAAAGAATTTTAGCTCTGTCACAATTAGTTCTGCAGATAATTGCGTGTGGGCCTTCAATCTTCGAAAAAATCATTAAAATTTGAGCCAAATTTGATCGGAAAAGTTGAATATTATCTTTTCCAGAAGTGAAAACTATTTTTCTATGAAATATACGCATATAGCTTCCATTTGAAGTACGATTTTACGCAATTTGAAAAATTGAAATTTTCTCTCAAAAATCAAAGGGGGGACCCTTCAAAATTCGTTAAATTTTGCAATTTTTTTAAATAGTTTAAAACAAATCATTTCCTACGTAGTTTGACCTGGTAATTACGATAGTTAAAGAATTTTAGCTCTGTCACAATTAGTTCTGCAGATAATTGCGTGTGGGCCTTCAATCTTCGAAAAAATCATTAAAATTTGAGCCAAATTTGATCGGAAAAGTTGAATATTATCTTTTCCAGAAGTGAAAACTATTTTTCTATGAAATATACGCATATAGCTTCCATTTGAAGTACGATTTTACGCAATTTGAAAAATTGAAATTTTCTCTCAAAAATCAAAGGGGGGACCCTTCAAAATTCGTTAAATTTTGCAATTTTTTTAAATAGTTTAAAACATATCATTTCCTACGTAGTTTGACCTGGTAATTACGATAGTTAAAGAATTTTAGCTCTGTCACAATTAGTTCTGCAGATAATTGCATGTGGGCCTTCAATCTTCGAAAAAATCATTAAAATTTGAGCCAAATTTGATCGGAAAAGTTGAATATTATCTTTTCCAGAAGTGAAAACTATTTTTCTATGAAATATACGCATATAGCTTCCATTTGAAGTACGATTTTACGCAATTTGAAAAATTGAAATTTTCTCTCAAAAATCAAAGGGGGGACCCTTCAAAATTCGTTAAATTTTGCAATTTTTTTAAATAGTTTAAAACATATCATTTCCTACGTAGTTTGACCTGGTAATTACGATAGTTAAAGACTTTTAGCTCTGTCACAATTAGTTCTGCAGATAATTGCGTGTGGGCCTTCAATCTTCGAAAAAATCATTAAAATTTGAGCCAAATTTGATCGGAAAAGTTGAATATTATCTTTTCCAGAAGTGAAAACTATTTTTCTATGAAATATACGCATATAAAATTCGTTAAATTTTGCAATTTTTAAAATAGTTTAAAACATATCATTTCCTACGTAGTTTGACCTGGTAATTACGATAGTTAAAGAATTTTTGCTCTGTCACAATTAGTTCTGCAGTCATTTCTTTTTGTATACATATTTAAACGAAGTTCGTCTAATATATTGACATACCAACATAAGTGGAATTGGCTATCGTCTTTCACGCCCGCCTGAAGATAAGAAAGCAAAGCATAAAAAAGATACAACGAACACATTCTACTTTGGAACCGAAGATCTACATTCTTTATTTATGTTAGTAAAAACGAAGAAAAAAGCTATACGTTTGTATAAAAAACAAGGCATCTGATTCAAAATGTTTAAAGGAAAACCTATTGCGCGTTTTTTGCAATTAATTTTTTCGATTGTATTAGTTGCAACAACTATACTATTTCTTTACAATACCTAATAGTAATTTTTTGTAACAATATTTTCTTTTTCGTAAGAAGTCGATAACAATGCAACTAATAAACATTAAAATACAATTAATTTTGAGATAATGCACATCTACTCTTCTTACTTTTACTTGTTTAATTAGACATTGAAAGACCAAAACCGATTCAGCGTTATTTGCAGTTAATTTTTCCTATTTTTAATGAATATTTACATATGCTGCGGCGGCCTAAGCAAAATAATATAGCCCGTGAAAATGAAGAGAAGCTATGCGATTTTTTATTCAAATACACACTATTCGCTTTTAACATCACCTCTCGATATATCTATAATTCCGTAATACTGTTCGCTATTCTATGGTGCCGAACTTGCTATTGTGACTTGTATAAATCCATGCGATATTTAATGTTTGAAGGTAATAAGATAATATATACAATATCTATACATACTTAATTACAGTATTATTCTCACATACCGCTTCGCTGCTCGCTATCCTCCAATTCCGGACTCCGTGGCTTCGCGCTTTTAAAATTCACGAACTCGTGTTATCCCCAACATTCGAGTAGATATAATACCTAATACGAAGGAGCGAACACAACGTTTGCACTACTTACCTCTTAAAGTACGAGATAATATTTACTAATAATTATTATTTAAAATTTGTGTATTATTTATTTACAATAAAGACACCTAGTAAAGTAATAAACAACTAACAATTTCACTAAACTAGGTATCGCTCGGTATACAGAGCAGCGGCTACTTCAACTACAGACACGCTAAGAAGGTTGCGCACCTAAATTCTTTGGAATTCTCATTTAAATTGCATCAGACTGTACATATAAGAGACATTAATCAGTGCACAATTTCATCAAAAAAGTGATCTATTTCGTATAAGGCTTTGTTTGTTAAATATCTCTTTAAGTGAGACTTGAATCGATTATTGTGTAAAGATTTAATATTTTCTGGTATGTGATTATAGATTTTGATACATTGATGAACAAGAAGGTTTGCTTGATACCCTTCTGTCTTTTAGCAAATCTTTAAGGTGGTCTAATGTGCTTAATGTTACATCTAACACTTCATTATCTGCTCTCGTTGAAAAATACTTAAGTATCTGCCCAAGTTTTCGAAATATTTGATTCTAAACTCATATTAGAGAGCATTTTTGAAAAAATTTATCACTTTGTATAGGAAGTAAAGTTATTGTTACATTGCCGTAATATAAAAGTTTTTCTGCTCGATTCATTGTTGTAGCTGAACTTCACCTGAAACTAAAACGTTATTCGATTTAAAAAGTCTATCCGGAAACTTAAAATGTCTCCCGTGCTAAAACACCTTAATAAATTGCATGAAAGAAAACGTGAACCGAGTACAACATAGAGCCTCACCCTTCATCTTCGTCCGTGTCCATTCTATCCTTCGACCCGAAAATTAGAACCCTATTCAATTGGTAAACTCGCGTGCGCCTTTTGTTCACGCCTGCTACAGAAAACTGTTTAAAAGAGATCTATTTCAATGTAACC
The DNA here is from genome assembly GCA_949128085.1 of Cetonia aurata. NCBI lineage: Eukaryota > Metazoa > Arthropoda > Insecta > Coleoptera > Scarabaeidae > Cetonia > Cetonia aurata. Next base: position 9,314,201 of record OX421882.1, on the reverse strand, counting down.
GACGTCGTTTTTTTTTCGTGACGGGCCACTGCCACTGCCGAGGGCCTCAGAAGAAAAAAAAAACGAAAAAAAAAACGAGAATGAGAGGACAGTAAAACCGGATGCGGGTCAATTGGGTTATAAATAAAGTTGTAAGGAACTCGACCGGGGGCTACGGGTACGGCCATGAACGGACGCGTCGCGCGTTCGCGACCAGATCGTATTTGGGGAATTCAGCGGGAACCGAAGGAGAGAAAAAAGCGAAACGCAATCGGACGACCGACGAGATTATATGGGGATGGATATAGCGAAGGAGAAATAAAAGACCGGTGGTAAAATTTAAAATCCATTTTCTTTATTTAATCGTTTGCGAAAGGTTGGTGCGGCGGCAGTAAATGTAGTCGACGCGACAAAGCCTAAATCTTTACGCCTTCAGGGGACAATAAAAGAAATATAGGTTACGGCGGCGCGCAACCCTTCTGGGTGAATTTATTTTTTGATCACACGTAAATTCGTTGGGGAAGATATTAAAAATCGCATAAAAAAATAGTCAGAATGAATGTTTGCCTTCTGAAAGTTTAATATTTATATATTTTTTACAAAAAGATATACAAGGACTGTAGCGTGGCACACATGATATCCCGATATACTCCGCGCTACGCAAGTTTATTAATTTGGGACAATTATTTCAGATATTGGTGGATTTCATCGAAGACTGAGTGAAGTAAGAAAAAGACGAAATATCTACGAATTTTCTACGCCTACTTTGAGCTGCTAAAATATCAAGAACCCAAAAATAGTATAGTAATCAGTTACAGTGGAAATTTGTTAATCACAATAAATCAATTAACACCTGATTGTGCAGAGGGGCATGTTTCCGATTTAATAAATCTCCTTATATACATGATTTCGTAAGCGTCCAATTCCCCTTAAAAGTTCGTGGTTGTCCAGTATCATTTTTATGTTGTACAAGACTGGATGATTCAAATCTTTCATAGTGATAATTCTCCTTAAATGTGATTTCGATATTTTGTCTATGCAATATATATATTGTATTATTACATTAGAAGGATCATTTTTGTACTTATTTACTATTCCACGTAATTTGTAATACGTATAACGTTAACCATTTGGTAACAGAAACGCTACACGTTTTTTATGAAGGTCCACATCAGGAACGTCCAGTATTATAGGTAGAAGAATACTTGGACATATTACCTTTACTAACAATTTAACGAATGAACGCTACTTAAATATTTATCTTCTATAACATATTTCTTCATCATTAAAATTCTTCAAAACTTAAGTAAAAAGCGGATATGTAACTTGCTTGAAAGTAACTTTGACAGATATTTGTTTTATAATTCACAGCTACCTCGGATGTATTACATCTACACATAAGAATACACAGAATAGCATAAATTGCATTGTAGTTTCGTTATTTCGGTAAATAAACTCAACAAATTATACATCGGTGAAACTAGGAAATTATGGTTTTGCTGATGCAACCAAACCCACTTACGGTTTGTATTTAAAATAAGCAAATTTTTGTAAAAAAAAATCTCGAAACGGGAAATGTTTACATAGGTTTCACTAACGTGTTTGAATTCTACGTAATAATGTACCTTCATATTGTCAAAATATTATTTTAGTACCTTTTACAATAAAGGAGCTAGGTAACAAGATTCAAATTGTCGATTTTTGGACGTACGTGTAGCGTTTAATTGTTTATTTTTTTTGCTTACAAAAGTAGGTCTTGACGTCATAATGTCAAAATATCCAATTTTGTTTCATTCAAATAATCCTCTAGCCCTTACTACAGTATAATTGGACCATTCTGTCTAAAACATCTTATATCACCGTTACTTAATTTTTTCCATTTCCATCAACCGACCCAAGGCAAAACCTAGTTAAATTATTTCGTTTTTAGATAATAGCTCGGAAAAGCCGGATAGATAAACTTTTAAAACGCAGCAAGCGTCACTTATTTTGATTTTTAGTTATCCTCTCTTATCCGCACTATATACCCCATCTGGTTGGCAACATCACGAACGTTAACTCGTCCCTTTATGCACCCTCAATCAGCCATAGTACACTTTGAACGCAAGCCAAATTTCGCGAAGTTTAACCCACATGAACAAAAAAAATGTTGTTTTCTTTCTTTTAAATCAAGGGCCATCAACTTCGCCTATTCATACAATTCAGAAAAACAGGATGTTTGTGATATTAGCCGATAATTTGAAATTTCTTGTGGAGAATCCTTTTTGAGAATCGGCGAAATGCAAGCCGTTTTAGCACCTCCGGAAAACTAGCCCTCTCGAAAGACAAATTAATTAATTGAGCCAGTGGTTTAGCAAGGAATGGGGCAACACGTCGCAATATTGCAGTAAGAATCTCGTCAGGTCCTAAACTCATTTAATTTTTTAACTTATTTATTACCCGTACGAATTTATCTTCAGTAATAGTTTCAGTTATTAAAAAATTATTAAATTCTTCAGCAATGTGCAAAGGATGATCAATCAAGGCTTCACCATCAACCAGAGTAATATTGGGACGCACTCTAACCTTGTTTTTAAAGTTAGAAATACTCCCTCCCCTTTCTGGACACCTTGTATTACTACACTATTTACCTTATCGGCAGTTTAACTAAAAATGAATCTATTTTACGTTAAGCTTCCCAACGACTTGTTACCGACAAAAGATATTCATCTCGGTTGAAAATTTTTGTCGTCCCTCTCTCTCTCTCTCTCTCTACGTAGCACTTAAGAATGTAAGGATGTAAAAGTGAGAACCGTAAGGTATACCCACATCGACGCCCATACGCACATAAACTCAGGCTGTAGCCTTCAACGAAGCCATTGCGTGTCAACTGGAATAAACGTCGAAGAAAGTAAAAACTCAATTCGTTACTTTAGACGACGAGGACGCGATAAAATCTGATTTTATTTGTCGCTGACTGGCGCGAACGGTGTCGGCCCTTGCACGGTTTATTTTCAGCTAGGCGAAAAGCGACGGGATTTTATACACTACCGTCGTGTCATTCCGCGTCAGCTAGTAACAGAAATGGTTTTAAAGCATCGCCCCAAAATAAACGACATAAACACCTCGATATGTGTGCTAGACGCGTCAATCTAAATGAAGGATATAAATAGTATTTATATGGGAGTTACGTGGAGTTTAAATTTAAATCCGATAGCATTTTATTTTGCGAAGCAAATTAAAATTTTACTCCACTGAATTTGTTGTTTATATACCGGATTTCCCAAGGTGGAAGCAGCCTATTACAAGTCTATGGAAAACCAATCTCTGATTCAAATTTTGTATGTACAAGTTATTCGATGTGAACCAAGTGAAGCCCGATTTTTGAACATGGTTTATGACAAGCCTGGACTAATTTGCTATGTCATTTGAGGTTAGTTACATTATACAGAGCATTTCACGCCTTATCCTACATCGTTGCGTTTTTCAACTGCAAACATTTATTTGAAAGTAGTTCTCTTTTATTTTTATTTGATGTAGGCCATGACCGTTTGACAGTGACACAAGTGACATATTGACACTTGCATTTTACTAGCAATTTGTTGTATCATACTTAGTAGTATGTAATTCATGATGGATTTCCCAAGGTGGATAACCTATTACAAGTCTATGGAAAACCAATCTTCAAATTTTGTATGTACAAGTTATTCCATGTGAACCAAATGAAGCCCGATTTTTTAACATGGTTCATGGCAAGCCTGGACTAATTTGCTATGTCATTTGAGGTTAGTTACATTATACAGAGCATTTCACGCCTTATCCTACATCGTTGCGTTTTTCAACTGCAAACATTTATTTGAAAGTAGTTCTCTTTTATTTTTATTTGATGTAGGCCATGACCGTTTGACAGTGACACAAGTGACATATTGACACTTGCATTTTACTAGCAATTTGTTGTATCATACTTAGTAGTATGTAATTCATGAATATGGACGAAGGATCATACACAAACAAAGTTATTAGTTTCCCTTAATTTTTCTTTTTTTTAATACTATGTTTGCATTTAAAAAAAATAAGTTGGGATTCACATAACCTTGATGTCTACCAACTGTAAGCAAACTGACAACAATCACTTCCAAGCTATCAATCGAATGGTTGAAAGCAGAAAATGATTTGTAAAAGACAATCCTCAGATCACTATTTTACAGCCTGATAAAAAACAAAACAGTTATTCACAATAAAATAGTTTTCCACACAAAAATCGTAAATAATTCGCAAGATTATACAACTCATATATAAATCAAATCAGATCCGACTAATAATTATCAAAAGTAGAACAATGGTCAAAATACAGACTGAGAAAATAGAAATCTTATATCTTGAAATACAGCTTCCAAACTTAAAATACATAATGCTTTAGTCCCACAAATATATGGTAAAGCAAAGTTAGACAAATCTGATGTAACTTTACGGGCAATAGTTTTATGCATACAATGTTCCTTTACAAACTTATTAACTCCATCCTTAAAATAAATATTTATTGTATAGAAAAAAACTCATGTTTTACTCATCCTCTGATGTTATTAAAGCTTTAGAAATAAAATTCAAGTACATAGTAATGAAGTGGTTTGTTCATTTGATGTAATGTCTAAGCACACTAGACAAAAAGACATCCCATTAAACAAATTAAAGATTTAGCAATGGGAGGGCTAATATCAAGTATTATAGCACAGCTGGCATAGGAGCGTTTTGAAAAACTATAATATAAAATATATTAGACAAATTTTTCCCCAAACAAATGGGAAGGTAGGGGTGATTGCCGAATGTCTCAACGCCAGACACGGACAGTACTGTTTCGAACTTTCTCGTCAGCATGCCACAGGTGAGATATGATCAACAACACTCCATCAGGCAGGTAAATGCACCGCTGACATATAAATGTAAATGAAAAATCTGCAACGCCATCTACCTGTGAAAATAAGATGTCTAGTAGCCTCCACATCAGAAATAGCAACGTTATCAAGCAGTAGTGGAGTAAGCACAGCCATCGAGCAACGTGCTAACGAAAACTAAGTTCGAAACAGTACTCTCCATGTCTGGACATTTCATTATGATTTTATCATAATATGTATTATTTATCGTTATAAACGGATTTAAATAGGTTTTTGCACATTACCATAAAACCTTTTATTATACGCTACTCACAGTGTTTTGAATTCTACGATCAACAGTAAAATAAATACAAATTAATAACGTAATGCCGTTTGATTTATTTATATTTCTGCAATTACGTAAAATTAATTCAAATTGCAATGAGTATAATCAATCAGTAAATTAACAATGTTTCTTTTTTTTTTTTTAATCGGTATGGACATCAAAATTAACTTATCCATAGTAAAATTTTGCTAAAACCGGAGCATCCACCAAAAAACTTAAGAGCAGTATTACAAGAAATTTAACGAGCATTAGCTTAACGTTGAATAATAGGTTAGTTTAATTAAGGAATTTTCCTGAGTACACGTAGACTCTTAGGCATTTAAAAACTTCAGGCTCCTCCACCACCGTTTGTCCCCAATATTCGTCGAACTCCTTTTAATACGCACAACAGATGCATCCATTAACGGTTAGCGCTCGATCGAGTACCAAAATCAAATCGAGTCCCTGCCATTCGCCTACTGCTAAACAAATAAATCGATAATAACAGCGGGAGAGGTAGGACGAAGAACAAAGGACGACGGTACACTAATGGCTCGCAATTTTAAATATGCCGATTGAAGTGGGGTCTTTGTGTTTCGGTCGGCGTAAAGTGGGCCTCGTATATGCATTTGGTAGCTAGGTAGGTTAGGTACATACGTATCTGCATGCATACACCTATCGACCGGTGAAATTTCCGTGCAAGAGCAGTTAACGGCTTTACTTATTGCCGGTGCCCGGGAGCAGCGATAATTATAGGCAGATAGGCGTACAGGTGGAAACAACTTCGATCCGGACGTGCTATTTCGATGTTTGGGTTCGTTTAAATGTTTGGACTTCCGGACCAGCCTTGAACTTCTATTTAAGGTTATATAAGTAAAACTATTTTAATAGAATGTCGTCTGTTTTATTGCATTTTTAACAGCAGCTGACGATTATCTGTACGCACGCACCCACTTTGAATTTTTTCTTTGATACAAACTTTCTAGGAATAGGTGCTGTTGAGCGAGAAAGGTATAGAGGAATATTCTTCTTGGCAAGACTTTTCTTAATTATTAGTAACATGATAATAATAATAGGGGTAACAGTAATAGAGTTTACTGCCCAACAGCGTTTAGGGCAAAAACATTAATAGTCAGTATTAATCATTGTAGAGGGTACTTCTAGTTTCCAAGAATATTTACAGAAATACATTTTGTAAACAATAAATTAAAAAATCTAAAGCGAAATTTGTTTAATTGTTCCTTATTAAAATAAATTAAATATTTGACAGTGTAGAGCCTAACTATCCCAACCTTTAACAAATAGATGGCGGTAGCAAAATAATATAACCACAATGAGGTGATAGTAAATGATCCTACTCGCCTGAGAGTATATGTAAAAAGCTTATTTCACATTTTGTTTGTAGTCACACTATTTTAAATATCAGTATTTTATTCGATATAACGCATAGGAAAACATAATTTAATAATAACTAAACACTCACATTATAAATTCATTAATATTAAATGGTATATTAAGAGTTGTAAAGAGCTTTAGTCACAGCGATATAACCATCCCACATCCCTATACTAAATAGAACCTCCTAGTCGTTTGTATAAGAGCGAAATCATTTGATAAGGAGAAAATTTATAGTCAGGGCCACCTGCAAATTGGGGTCTGCTTTATTTGTAAATTTTTAAAGAGTATCACAGATGACTCTGAGTGGTATTCAATACTTTCAAACTTTCCTATGGTGCACTCCCACGTTTCTTTCGGTCTTCCTCGTTTCCTTCTTACCGGTGTCTTCGCTTCCGGTATTCTTTTAACTCGCCTGTCGTCGTTAATTCTTTGGAGATGTCCCCACCAACTCAGTTGCAATATATATAAACATTATAAAAACATGTCGTTGAACTTTTTGAAACAATAAAGCTAAAATACAATACTTTAATTAAAATTAAGATAATGTTACTTTCTCTAGCAGGAAATGCAAGACCGCATTATCCGCAGGGCATGTAATCGCTCCATCTGAAATGGAAGGAACGTGTCCGTGACAGCAGCGCCCCTCTTGTAATTCGACGAATCGCATCGACACTGATTTCAACTCTGGTTCGCCAAGGACCAGGTCCGATTACAATTAGTCGCCAAGTTGACTCCATTAACTGTGTTTCAACTGACGACCGGCTGACAAGAGGAACGCGACCGCATACTAAACCAGGACGTTGTATTGCGGTGTGCAGCGGCAGTCGTGACAGCTTACGCAGCAGCTAGTTGTGAAATAGTCGACTCCGGGGACACAAATTAACCGACACTGGCTGGCGCTACTGCGGCGTGGTAACGGAGTTTCCGCCGAAACAAGAAGCAGTTGATTCCAATTCAACGTTAAAGATCCGACACTGTCAGATTTTGCAAAATTAATTGCCTCAACTGGGAAATGTTATGACATGCGTTTTTGCTTCGTAAAAAACAAAATCGTTCCTGCACTAAAGCGAAGAAGTTGGACGTGAAAAATATTTCCGTGACATGAATCATGAAAAATAATTTCCATTTAAAATATTCCGAAAAATAGGCCTCTTCATACAAGATTCGCACCCTAATTTATTAGATTGAAATTCAAGCTATTGAAAGCATCTACCATTACATCAATCGGAAAAGAATACTACAGCTATGCGTTACCGGCTTAAAAATTATTTTTGCAATAATTTATGAAGTTAAGATATTAACAGAGAGTGTTCGTGTTCCAATCCTTGTTTATTTAAAATCTTTTATTTACAACATGTTTCGGTCATGACATGACCATCTTCAGGTAAAATAAAATTGTCAAAGTTTGTTTTTTAAAAATGATGTGTCAATATTTGCATCATGAGCGTAAGAATTACAGTATAATAATTTAAATATTTTACGCTCATGATGCAAATATTGACACATCATTTTTAAAAAACAAACTTTGACAATTTTATTTTACCTGAAGATGGTCATGTCATGACCGAAACATGTAAATAAAAGATTTTAAATAAACAAGGATTGGAACACGAACACTCTCTGTTAATATCTTAACTTCAAATTACATCAAAACCAATCCCCCGGGAATAATATACATAATAATTTATGAGCTTATGAGGCTGAGATATATACAAAATATACATAGTACACAACAAGGGATTGATAACAAAACCCTGCGGGATCCCAGACAACAGGGTTATCCGCGCATGCACCAAGTTATCATACCGTGCGCAGCATACGTAAACTACGTGTGCCAACCACCAACAACCAGGAATAAAACTAAATATTATTCCTTCAACCAAATCAATAGCATCAATTCATCACACAATGAAATTGATCAAAACGTAAAGTTGTACTGAAAAAGAAATTAAAATTAAAAGCATGTACAAGTAAGCATATTACAGTAAGGATAATTATCTAATATTCAACCTCAATTGGTGTGTTTTCTTGCGACAAATTCCACTGCGCAAATTCATAAGATCCTAATGACTTACTTCCCTCTAGTTCTTCTGTATACACCTGAATAAATAAATCAATATATTGGGAAGTTAACAAAGCTAAGGTAAATCTTCAAAATGTTCGGTCCATCTCGCTATATATGACAAAGCCATGGTGAGATACTTCATATTTAATGTAATAAACAAACCCGATAGCGATAAATGTATTATTAATATTATTAGGATAAAGAAATAGAATTAAAAAAGTGAAGCTTTTCTCTTGATATATTCGTACTGCTGAAAATGCATGTTTCATGTTGTTCTACTGACATTGCTGCAGCTGTAAATGTTGACATGTTTTCCCTCACTGACTGACTTTTATAAAAACACTACAGCGTTTAAAAATATATTCGTCTCCATGCACGGAAAGCTTTATAAAATTGTAAAAAGTTTTATAAACTAGATCCTCGCCGGCAGATATATATTTAGTAAGCTGTCGATGTTTTTCGCGCTGCTGGTAGTTTTAATATTTCAACTTACTCTCTTTTATTATAGCTGTCATGAAACAAGGTAAAATAATGTTTTGTGTATTTTTAGATGGTTTTTATACACATGTACAATATCCACAGAGTATTCCTGAGATAGATGGAAACTTTTATACGGGTTAGGTGCATATAAATAGCTTTATTTGCAACTATAGTGCTAGCACCGCTTCAAGCATACATACATCCGCAATATTTAATATTTTTTTTTTAGTAGTCGCAACGGAAGAGGGTCGTTTTAAAATTAGAAATAATAAATTTATGCATTTTCAAACGCGGAATATGTATACATATAGCAATAGCAATAAATCCGCTCTCATATTTTCATATTCATGTATTTACCTACGAACCGAAAAGACCATATGCAACAGATACAAAACAACACCAACCACAGAATTCATAACAGAATACAATAAATTGCCAAAAGAAATAAAAAATTTAAACCACACAAGATACAAAAAAGCCATTAAAACAATAACTCAACATCAGCATACTTAAAAAATAAGCAGTGGAATCATCATGAACGCCCTCGATGCCAGTAGCTCGGGACGAGACAGGGGTCTCACCATCTCGTGACGAAGATAGAGGGCGAGAAAAATGCAGCACGCCGACGCGGCATATTATGTATATACATATTCTTATATGTATTGTTTTTATGTAGCGTTTTTTGAATAAATTGTTTGACTTATTCAGAGTTCTGGAATTTATAAAAATGTTCATGTCTGTTCTAAATAATAAATAATTTAATCGATGGGCAAATAAGGTTCTATGACATGAAGGCTCGTGTAATAAACGTCAGATATGAATTTATAAATGATTAATTATTGAAATAAGCATTGCATGAAATATAATGAGATTTTAATTGCTCTTTGACGCACACAATGTATTTTTAATTTGTAGGGAAGTACATTTAGGTTAAAAGATATTGTATGTTTTCAATATAGATCACGTTCTATTTACAATAATACATTACCATTAACTGTGGCAGACAGAGAACGGAATCTCGTTTCAATCCATTTAGGCTACACTCTCACTAAATCGCCCTTTTCACGTACAGCTAATACTTCTACCTAACTTCAAATTCTAGATGGGCTTCCCTAAGGGTATTTGCAAACAAATATGGCCACCGAAAAAAGTCTTAACTAACACTTTTTCAGCATATGATTACCTTGCCAAATACTAATAGTTAATTTTAATTGTGAAGTAATAAATTTACTCTAAGGATTGTGTTAGTTTTATGCTTTTCTACGGTATTCTTAAAACGTCTCCGATGAAGCATTAAAAAATTGAAAAAGGAATCTCGTTTTGATTAATATCTGTGCAGTCACCAAATCAAATCTTTAACAAGTACAGTAGGCACTTCTACCTAATTTCGTTTTTATTGTCTCAAATAAAAATTCGGCTGCACACTTTTGTGCTAGAAATTATACCAGTCCACGGAGCAGGAAATTTTTAGAAGTCTTGACGGAATAATTGAAGAATAACAATTTTAAGTCGATGCTAGAAATCTTTCTCACTAACCTGTTGATACATTTGAATATAGTACAGATAGAATTTGTATTTTTTAATAATCCTAGCAACGCTTTGCTTAGTTATTCCTGTTTCCCAGCTAATTTTACACTGACTGGTATTTACTATAACAGATTCGACTACAAGAAATTTCCTACAATGGGCTTCCGCCAGATGGCTTTATCGTATTTTACGCTTCCAGTTTACCGAAACGTTTAAAGTACGCTTTCAAACGCAAGTTGTTCTGTCCAAAGCCACCTTTACTAAGAAAACTATTAATGTTAGATATACGGAGCCCTAATAAATTTTGAAAGGCAATTAAATTCTGGGTGTTGGGTAGTACCTATCATTAGATATGATTAGCTGAATGATGAATGTATTTAACATTAGATTGAACAATAAAAATCAAATTTAAAGTTTGCTCCTTAGATTTCAAATATGTCATTAGATACAGGATGTTCCGAAAAAAGGTGACTTTTCAATTCCAAATAATTTTAAATTTTACATGCAAAAGTCTAATATTCAACTAAATAAAAAGGATTTCAAAAAATCGTATGCTTTTACCATATAAAGCCTGTGTCGTATGAGATGGCCCAACCTGTATATTTTTAAATATTCCTCCCATACGTATAAATCAAATGAATAGCATTTCCTAATTAATTGGTACATGGCCTTGATTACTCTTTCCACGAACATTACTTAATCAAATACCAACCCCATACAAACGCGTTTTTTTTTTATATATCTCTGCCATGATTGTCCATTATTTTAATGGGAATACTCTGTAGTACCTAATCCCACAATGTTATTCATTTCCCTTTAGGATAATTTGATCAATGGTCAATAATTCCCTTTATTAACGAACATACATTTACGTTTAAGTATGACGGCTATATTATAGATTTCTATAATATTTAGGAAAACATTGAGCAGGTATATTAAAAGAGTTTAATGCTATCACATATATATTATTCAAAACGGTATGTTAAATTTAGTATTCTCGGCCAGGTGTTACTGTTTCGTTGAGTAAAAGTGTGCTTTTGTGTATTGCAGTGTCATTAAATATCATTTCGACGAGAATTAGTCAGCATTAGTATGAATTCTAAATTTACTTCTAAAAATTTTATGGAAGATATAATTTACATTGTGATAACTGTTACTTCTTAGCCTATTTGCTTTTAGGTTGATCAATATGTATATATTATAAATTTCACGCGCGGTTCCAACTTGTGTTTGTGCGGTGGCACTGGTTGTGCCACTCTGTCAGTTGACAATCAAATCACCGCGCGTAGAATAGGCGGGTTGCTACGCTTTCTTCGTCACAATAAAAGACTTTCAACCCTTGCAGGGTAGCTGTTTATGTGAGTACGACGTGTCCAGGGTTCTGATCATGGTACGCGCAACAATTAAAATATTTAAAACGTGTTTTTAATCAGGAATTTATTTCGACAAAACCGGTGTAAAAAACAACGAAAACTTTAAAATGAATAACAAGTGAGTTTTAAACAAAAAACATTTATATACAAATGTAAACGTAAACAAATATTAGCCGTAATGACATATACGACGCGCTTTTAAATATGGGCGTGGGACGTTGAATATTTAATCTTGATTTAAAAAAAGAATGATTCATATAGCTGGTCGGGTCAAAAAGTACGAGGGCAGTTTAAGATACAGGTTATGACGGAGTGGTCTGCGTCGTGCAGAGGCCTCGCCGGTGCCGAAATCACAGCGAATGAGAGTGGTCTGCGTCGTGCCAGAAGCTTTGTCGTCGCCGAAACCGCAGCGATCCCCCACTCGGTCACGATAGTGTGAGTCAGGCGTAGGAGAACGGACGTACCGTACACGGAGACAATACTTCGTGCGGTAAAACAAGAACAAATAAAAAAGCTTAACTTAATAAAATGCAACGTGGCAATAACATTACCTAACTATGCGAAAATCGATCAGATAAAAGATTAAGGATTAACTTAAACTTAATACTAAAATAAATTTTCTCACAGAACAGCACCTTACTACATGAAATATAAAAATACTTTAACAAAATACCATCGCTCCAAATTACCATTTCCCTTTCCAGATCACACGAAATTTACCCGACATGAATCAGAGAAAGTAGCAGATATCCATGTTTAATTTCTCCGCAAACCGCACCCTACATTTCGCACTGACGCTTACAAAGCGCTGTGCTCGCCAAGAGCTAATCTAATACGACGGAGAAGTGGCGCTCGAAATACGTCCCCTCACTGGGGGACGTCCTCGGAGACTTTATAAAATTTCGCAGCTCCCTAATCGGCCCCAGGCAGTCTACCTCCGAATTATTCCGAATAAAGACCTCGTCGTATCGCATTGTCTTGTTTATAAAACGCGACAAGCAGGTAGACTGCCATGGATCTTCACCCAGAAGGGGACTACTGCAAAGAGACGTCGACGTCTTTAATGTGTCCTCATTGGTGATATCCTAGCGTCCTTTAAACCGATGAAACGGTCGACTTTAATAAGCGTTTCCTTGTCGGCCGTTGGAGTTTATCGATTTTGACTCTATGCCAGCGTATGGTTTTTGTTCCAGCCTTAATAACGTTCAAATCGCCTTCGTAGTTTATTTTAGATGGGAGCGACGATGGGCTAAGTTTTATACTACAACACCTAGCGCGTTCGTGTTATTTAAAATTACGTCGTTCAGAAACGAAAAGTATCATTTCAGCTTTCACGGTAAACCCAATGTTTTCGCGATGGAATTACTTTTATCGCTGTTCGGCGACCCTTAAACTCGTACAGCGAATGGGAAAAGTTGGGTAATCGTTTGAGTTTTTCTAAATATATCAAATGGTATTAGGTTTGATTTGTTCTATCTGTCTAGGCATGGAAATATCTATTGTGTGTCTTTATATTATTTTGATTCATGGAGGTGGAAAAATAATTAATTAGACAAAACTTTCTTCAACAAGTAATTACAATGCCAAAGTCACTCTCGTCTTGTCCTACATTCGAATGTAGCGAGTGGATTAGAAGTAATTACGCGAAAGCTCAAAACCCCTAGACGCTTGCTTACGTATTTAGTATGCATAAATCGTATTACCGCCTTCGTGTGCGGTAAACAATAACGCCCTATGCGTCCGTCCATGTGGAGTGTTACCGCTACAAAAGCACGAGAACACGGAGCGCAGTTGCTTCTAACGGTAACGTAAAACCCTTTCATTATTATTATATAGTCACTCACTAATGCCGTGTAACGTTACAATAGCTAACGTATCCATACTATTCATGCATGTTTGAATATACAAGCTTCGGTTGTGCGACTGTGTAATAGCCGAGGTATTGTTTGTGAATGTGTTTACACGTACTTCACATCTAGTGACATTATTATAAATTCATATCGCAGTACAAAAACTATTCTAAATTTAGTTATATTTGTTCCGCCTAAGATTTCTCATACACTGAGTGCTGTATAGTTGAAGTGTATGTAGATAAAGTATAACTGAATTTAATATAAGCTGTTTTAGTTCACATAAGAATCAAATTATTACACCCAAAACTAATTTCGCCCGGAAGCACTTCATCCGAATGATTCAAAGTTCTATACATTATACATCAGTGACACCCGCATTCAACTAGATGAACTAATTTCTCCGGGCATTAGATTTGGGCCAATTACACTTGCCAAGATTAACATATAAATTGTATTAATAAATCTTGAAGCGTAACACGCGATATATCATTTCTGGGAAAGCAGGATTGTTCGTCAAACTCAAACAGCGAGATACTAAGCAAGTTAAGGCGTGTTTTGCTGCCTGCCGCCGTACGATTTCCGACCTTTAAGGCGATAGTCGGGTTGAACTTTAATTATATCGTTCCCGATTTTCCGTATATAATTTATTATTTCACAACTGAATGTCCGTACTAAGTATTATATTCCTTTTTAATAATTCCTAACGGTTTTAATTTAATTTAAAAGAATAATACCAAAAAGAATAAAGAAACTCCCTGTATCTGATTCTAAAGCTTTTGAAATGTTTTTTTTCTGCATCAGCAGTGTAGCTGTAATAGACCATATTTGCCCATGAAATACAGGGGTCGGCATAAGTCAGACGCTCTCGAAAAATCGGCATAAGTTCGGCAACGCTCATAAGTCTGGCAACGCTGTCTTAAAAGATTAAATCGAAGCATGTTCGTGCTTCAGACAGTTGTCTCGGTGCCATGTCCGCGTCTCCTCCACGCACTTCACGAGGATGATTTCGATCGCAGATTGGAATTTTGCGAGTGGTACCTCGGATGCAGTCAGGATGATCCGCAGTTCCAGCGTTCCATTTTGTAGTCGGATGAAGCAACCTTCAAGCTGAACGGTACGGTCAATTGGCATAACTGCGTGTACTGGAACGACCAGAATCCTCACGTCTTCATTGAAGAAGAATTAAACCTGCCTGGGGTGTGTGTGTGGGCAGGTATCCATGCGGGAGGTCTCGTGGGTCCGTACTTTTTTGAGGGTACGGTGACGGGCCAAAGTTATCTGGAAATGCTCGAAGATTTACGTGGGCAAATGGACAACGATCTCAACACTCGCGAACATCCGTCATTTCATGCAGGATGGAGCTTCGCCGCACTACGCGTTATGTGTGCTGGAGTACCTTAATGTTCATTTTGGAGAATGGATAGGCAGACGAGGAATCGTTGAGTGGCCCGCACGGTCATGTGACCTGACAACCTGTGATTTCTTCCTGTGGGGCCTTCTCAAGGACCGCATTTTTGCAAGACCACGCACCCTTCCCGACCTCCGAACTGCAATTGAAGAAGAATTTTAAAATCTTCGCGGACAGCTTGACGTGCTTCGCCGGACCTGCCTCCCCGTTGAGAAACGTTGCAGTAAATGCATTGATCAAGATGGGCATCAATTTGAACACTTACAGAAACCCTTTTTCGAATCCCTTTTGTAATTTCTTTGAATAAATTCATTTTGACGCTGCATTCTTTTCTCTTAATGCAAATTTGTTGCCTGACTTATGCCGACCCCTGTATAATATAATAACAAAATGAGATTAAAATTACTGACTGTGCGTATGTCGGAAAGAATATTAAACATAACAACAAAGTCGTAAATATAAAAAAAATGTAAAATTACAAACATTACTAACAATTATGACTAACAGTTTTAAAATCTAACGTTTAAAATTGGAGTGCGCACGCACAAGCATAAACGTCAATGTTAATGCCACAAATCGAAGTAGAATACAAGGAGCAACCAACAAGGCCTAAACCGTGTTATGACTAATCATTAAATTCATTAAATTTGGCTACTCTTCGGTTCTTGAGTTCTGCGCCGTGTAGAAAGTTTGAATTGCTTGACGTTTCGATCATCTTGTCGTGATCTTCTTCACTTCTTCACTTCTGAAACTTATATCTACACTTTTATAATACCTCGGAGAAAGAAAGCATTAAAAATGTTTAAAATGATAAAATTATTTTCTAACTCCTGGGGGTGATTCTCTTTATTTATTAAGGCAGTTGTATGGCAGGTTAAGCTATTAAAAAGTGACCCCAAAGGTATCGAACTTAAAACCTATACAAAAGTTGTACTTTATGAAGGTAGCAACTTGTGTAAAGTTTTAGCCCCCTATACCTACTCGTTGATGCAAGCGATTTGTTTGGGGGTTAAACTACAGAATTATTTTTTATCACCATCTCTGTTCAACCAATCGATTTGAAATTTTGCAGGAATAATGTCTATTGCTAGTACATCTGTTTAAAAAAATTGATCACTTTGTGATAATTTTAACTAATAAAAAAAAAAATGGAAATATTTTTGAGACCTCCGAAAAAGGGGTCATTCTTCCGAGCATAACCACCAAACTTTCGTCAAATATGCGCCTACACCCTAGATAAATTGTGTAAGTGTATAGAGCACTATATTATTTAATTTGAAATTTCGAACTAATAACTTCTCCGTAAGCCCATTCGAAAAATGTGGTTTGCCCCCACCCCTCCTCTTTATCTGTAGATAACTTTAAAACAATGTGACATCATGCGATAATTTTAACTATTAAAAATAAAATTAAGCTATTAGCGCGCATTGAAATAATTGTTTATTAAAACTGGAAGTTACATAGATTAAAGAGTAAATCGTGTTTAAATTAAATACGAAACGGATACTTACTATAAAAACCCGGATAAACATCGAATTGTACTGTTCTAATATTATGTAATGTGTTATGTATGAGGAGGGTTGATCGTTTTTTTTTATTTATTAAATTGAAACTGCCCCCTCCCCCTTCCACAGACACACTCCGAGATTAAAAAAAAATAATTTTATTATTTAAACAATTGCAATGCTTCCTCTTCCCCGCTGTGTTATAGAAAACATAAATTTAATAAATAAAAAATCACTCCCCTCTCTGCTGACGCTTCTATTTTTCCGCGATTAGGAATTCCTTCACATGCTGCATCCGACAAATACGTCAGAAAAAAAAAAAACCAGTTTGAAATTGAAATTCTGTTCGATGTGATCGTATTGTTCATATCGGATTTATTTCGGACGGATCCGTTTGGTGTCTAGAATCCGTTTAGATACCATGAATATAACCGACGCATCAAAACATTATTCGTATTCATCAATTACACTGAGAAAAATGGATTGTAGAAATTAGATAGTAAATCTCTTTATGTTAATTAGTAACATAATTATTGTCAAAACGACAATATGTGGGGTATTAAGAGTAAAATAACCAGATGTTACCATGCTTATAGTAAGAGGTAAAATCTGGATGTTACCAGATATTCGATGCATATTCAATTTCTAACATAAATGTTCGTAACGCTCTTCCCACCCCTTGCTCTATTCATTGTCGATCTTTACCGAAGAAATCGACCAATAAGCTGTATTGCCACTCACACGTGTTATGTACGTGTGATACAGGTGTACGTATTCGTGTCGGTGCATGTTTGTGTCTGCACAGAGAAAAATCCATGTTGTAATATTTACACTTCACTGTTTGACGGAAATTGTAGTAAGAATTCCTACTATTGTGCAAAATTTTAGAACAACGGCGTTGCATTTTCCTATATCACGGTTACAAAAAAAGCAATAAAATTGTTTAAAAATATTGTGTGACAATCTTCTACAAAATATAGTGAAATGTTTTACAATATTTTACAACAAGTGAATATAATAAATTGCATATAATGTAGTGAAGACAGTTATAATAACAGGTGTAGCAAATTTACTGTGTTGTGTTTATTTAGGTTAGGTTAGGTGCTAGCAACAGTCACCTTACTTTGATTATTGAAAATGGCATTAATAATGAGATGGAATGAAATGAATGCTGTATAGTTTTATATCTATATAGTAGGAATATCATAATACTCATAATTGGTTTAGCTACATAAATATGTGATACTACAGCTTTTGTCGTAAAGATGGCGCTACGCTTGTTTCATAATCTTTGAAATTCGTACTCAATGTAAATTGTGATCGGTAAATGTGGCTGCGTAATATCTATATGATGCTTATACATGGTTAACGTCGTGTAAAAAGTACTGTGGACAATCGCCCACAGACGAGAATTACGAGGCGCTTCAATACCGGTAGTACTCTACAGTACACGGGCCGGTCTGATTCCCGCAATCCTGCCCGATACGACGGCAATTCGCCCGGCTGTCACCGGCTAATCAAATTATATTAATTAATTATAATTAAAAATTATTAAACTATATTTATTATAGTTTTCATTGTTAACAGTTATTATCAAATATAGTCAGCGCTACTAGACATTTTTTTCACATTTACTAACATGTATGCTCAAATTAATAATACAAATATAGTACACTTTACCATACGAATTAATAAAAAGTATTCACAGATATTTACTATACAGATATTGTCACCGGTAATATGAAATATGATTGTCCCTATAGGAGCTATAAAATATATTAAAGTATACTATATTTATGTTAAAGAGTACTATCTATTTCTCTCAGTGTAGGATATAACAAAATTTCTACAATCCCTCGGTGCACGTTTGGCTGAAACCAACTATAACTAATATTGTTCGTCCACTTAATTAAACATTTGTTTACAGATATGTCGCTGCTAATATGGACGACGCTCCTGACCACCTGTGCAATGTTCGGATCCTGTCTCCACCTCTCAAGCTGCAGCTTCAACTCGATGTGTCTGTGCTCGTCCGACCAACACGATCTCGACTCCAGATCCATTAGCGACGTCAGCTGCATCTCGGTACCCTTCTTCAAACTGCCAAGTACGTGCTGCATGCCAGAACCGCCGCCCTTCACCCAAACCACCCCTCTTGCGCTGTATTCCCGCACACTTGCGTTCGTCTGCCGCTTCGTTTTGTCCTCCATCGTCCGTATATATATATATATATACAGTATGTCTCCCTTTGTACGTCGAGAGAGGCGCTCAGCATGACGATCACGCTCCGGCAAACAAACGAGACGAAACTTATCTGAACGGTGGAGGACGTTTCTCTGACGGCACAGTCTCGGTCCCAGATGATAACCACGTGTGCATGTGCTCGCTCCGGTTTCGCCTTTTCTACGGGAAATTTTATATAGAATTTCTGCGGAATATACGCCGGACACGTGCGCCCATATAAGTGGCACGAAAATGACTCGTATACAGTATCGTTATTGAAATTGTTTCGCGAAGTTTATAAAATCATTTCGGACAAGACCCGCCTCTTCGAGTGAATTGTAGTTTAATTTTATTTATAGCTCGCAGACGCGGCTGGAATTCGTAATTTCGTTGCCGCTTGCAGAAAGAAAAATTTCTACGTGAAGACGTCAGCGAGACTGTTATACCTACACTCTTGGCTTATTTTAAAAGGTTTAAATTGGATTCTCACAAAACTCATGATCTCCACTAGGTACATCATCCAACAAAATATGCCTACACATTTACAAACTTTTGATCTACATACAACAAACAATAAACAAATGGTGAAACCAATAAATCAACAAATTATTTATATTATATATAATATTTAATAAAACAGATGGAAGACTTCTTAAAAACGCAATATATTTACCAACCTTTTTTTTTAATAGAGAAAAGGCCAGGAATGAAGTGTTATATTGAAAGAAGCTTTTTTCCATATCATACGAAATAATTAATAATCGATTATGGAGACACCACTTGGGAAGTATGAAAACAGAACAAGAATTTTCTGTCCAAAAGATGTTAATAATCTGTGAATACTTTTTCCTTAAGTCAATCATTTAAAGAGGTCATGACTATTATTCCATAAGCTTTGCCTTCGCTGGATCAGTACATAGATTCTCAGATTACGTTAATTACTAACCTAAAGATACCACGATGAGCTGTTACTCCGCACTCGTGCCTTGGGAGTTAATAATTGGTAGAAATCGTGTTGACACTTTCTAACAATTCCACGGATTTATAGCATCGCTTCCTCATCGCGTAATCGCCCTCAAAAACTAAATTAGAACGTTTGAACGTCACTGTTTGTTTCGGCATGATTAAAATTCGCCCTAATTCTCCCTTATTACAGGCTCGCCTCCTCGTTCTGCATCGCCCTAGGCGTCGCCCGCTTCGCCATTAACGCTTCCCCACCTCCTCATCCGGGCATCCGTCACAAACCGAAATTTCCGCTGACAAATTATTTATCATAAAGCGTCATTAGCGACGTAGTAAATTAAAACCGTTTCTGACGCGACGACGGCACGGCACGCGGAAGGGAGGCCCGATGCCGTCGCCGGCGAAAAAATCACCTTGTCGCCTTTGCGCCATCGTTGACTTGCCAAACAAAGCCCCATTCCTTTTCTTGATAATTGCAAATTCCGCGTTATAATTATGGCTGTCGCTATGCCGGATAGTCAACCTGCCACAGACCTCGAGTTAGGCTTGCGTCACTGCATTAGTAAAGAGGACAAAAGTACGCCATTAATATCGGAATTTTGACAAACGAATTTGGTTTTTAATCATAACCTATGAAGGACCTTACTAGCACAAATAAAAACCCTCATCAGTATTCACTATGCGAAATGCAACTGCATCAAAGGAAAACTAAGCACCAAAGAGTACCAAATAAATACATGCACGAACATTATTTGCTACATTAACTTACTTTCACTTGTTAACACTGACCAAGGAGTGTCTTGCCCAAAGTCAATAAATGGTAAAATCCCCACCTGACACAAAATAATGAAATTGGGTGTAGAAAATATATTTTCTTTAAAACCTCAGGAAGTCATGCAAGATATCTGAACACTCCGCGCCACTCCAATTTAATTAATTCGGGACAATTGTTTCGGAAATTCATGGATTTCTATTTTCAACTGAAGACCGAATAAATTAAAAAGCGATAAAATATCTAAACATGCATCGTTACCCTACCCTAAATTTATATTTATAAGCGCTTTTTCCTTTAACGCGTACTTTTGATCTGCTAGAATTCTGAGAAAAATGTAACTGCAAAAGAAATATGTTTATCCCAATAGATCTATCAGCACCGAATGGTACAAGGAGGCATGTTCCCGATTTAATAATTTGTTTAGGCTCTCTGTTCATATACATGGTTTCATACGCGTCTAATTTCTTCGAGGATGTTACATTTTTTCAATAGTTCAAGATTCTTAATATTATTTTTATGGCCCGTATTATTAATATGCTGTGCCACCCTGGATGACTTAAGCCTGCCGTAGCACATTACGAAAATTGTTAGGCATTCCGAAAGATAATCCGATCGTCATTTACAAAATTGGATGCGACGACTGCAATAAAGTTTCTGTTAGATGTTAGCTGTCAGGTAGAACACTAATATTATTTTATATTTAATATGATAATATTATATATAATTTTGCAAATCTGAAAATTCGTTTTCTTGAAATTTTAGTGTGAATTTTGCTTTATCTTTCCCTATCGAAGGTGTATGCATTTGCATCATGTCAAATCTTCGGAGCATCTTAATTTCTCACAATTGGAAGAAACAATCGAACGAGCAGTTCTACTTTGGCCGATTAGAATTATTTTTCAAACGAGGCTTTGCTTCATTCTTCCTCAGACCACTGAACAAGACAGACGTGTTTCCATCGGGGTCAACTTTTTTTCAAGTTTCAAAATTTCAATCAATGTTTTGTATTATCTAGCCTGTAACATTTTTTTATTATTTTCTCATCAAAACCCATCTCCAATTACCTGAGGCTACTGTTTTGAAGAAAAATCTAACGACGATACTATTTCCATCTAGAAGTTGCAACCCTTGAATGATCCCGGATTGTTCTGATATGCATGGTTCATTTTTAATAATTTTCTTTCTTAATGTCTGAATTCTGGATTCTGGATTTTAGGTCGGGCAAGGTGGTGAACACATGCACTTAGGCCACTCTTACCGGGCCCATTGTGCTACCTCCCCTAGGTGGCGTCGCTCTCCCACAGCCTACCCGAGCCAGCCTAAACTGAGCGTGAGCTCGAGCAGAGCAGCAGGCAAGGCGCCACAAAAAAACGGCCATACTGGGCCAGTACTCCCCCAGTATGGAACCTCTAAGTTGGACAAGCGCTGGGCAATCACATAAAGTGTGTTGCGGCGTCTCGTCTTCTTGGTAGCATGCCCGACACAGTGGGCTGGTAGCCAAACCCATGCAGTGCATGTGTTTGTTTAGCTTGCAGTGGCCGGTCAAAAGCCCCACAAGTTGACGTAAGTTACTGCGCAAAAGCTGCAGGCAGTATTTTGCTGTCTTCGGTGACGGCCTGGGGATGACCTCACGCGCTTGACGGCAGGTGGTTTTGGATTTCCATCTATTCTCATGAAGAGTGGCCGTCCATTATGTTATCATGGTGTTGAGTGTAGCCGACGAAATAGGAAGAGCTGGTTGCGGCCCCACAAAGTGGGAGCGCGAGCCCCGCCCCGCCAGCATATCAGCAGCCTCATTACCTAGGTTTCCTTTATGACCTTTAACCCACTTGAGTGTCAGGGCATTATCAATAGCGACCGCTTCTAGGGCATTGTGACCCTGAAGTACTAAACCTGAAGCGATCCTATGATTATTAAGAGCCTTAAGAGCAGCCTGTCGCTATAAAGGACTATACGCCGTCCCCTAATGCCCTTAGCTAAAATTTCTCTTTCTTAATGTTTTTTTTTAAATATATCTATTTTATCGACAGGTTGTAAATATGCGCGATTAATTTAAATTTTTGATATAACAAATTTTGGCTAAATTTATAAATTTTAAATGTTAATTTTCGTATCTAATGCTTTAGTATGGTAGAGCTTTATGTCTTCCCCGAGAATTCTTATTTTTGTTAACAAATAAGACTTTTTTATTGGTAAAAATCACTCTTTTATTAACTAATAAAGTTGATCAGTCACGTAGATCACAATAATGCAGATATCAATGAATTATTAGCGTGATAACAAGTATTTTAATGAATCACTAAATCAGCAGTAACACTCCCCCTATGTCCCAAGGTTGACTAAGAAAAGTAAGGTCGGTAACTGCCTCGATATATACAGGAATCTTAAGTAGAGAAGGCGCATTGTTTCTGGACACATTGTCGGATTTCAGTTCCATCTATTAATGTTGATCTAGGGTTGTGGGCTTATAATTTGATAAATCTAACAAAGATGTCGCTAAGATATTAAAACATAATTAATTTAGTTAAAGAGTTACTTCTTAGAGTAAAAACACATATTATATAACATTTATAACGTTCAATTTACCTATATTAAAAGAGAAATAAAATTAAAGTTGTTAGTACGAGCATTTATTATTTCATTAGGGTTCCTTTATAACCCCATTCACTTGTTACAACCAACTTTCTTTCTGACGCTCCTTTCTTTCTTCCTTTTCTTCTCCTACAAATCAAACTTAACTTTATTTTCCGGCATCCTAATGATATGTCCCAGCAGCCACTTTACCCTTTGGCCTCTAGCTTTTTTGCATGTTTGTTTGTTTTTTCATACACAGCTCTACATTCCACACAGCTGCTAGCACAGTTAAATCGCCATTACCAGCGCCTTCAGAAATACAGCTGTTCTTATACACTTACATAATTAGATTGTGTGATTGTTTATTTTTTATTTATTCTGATGTATATTTATATATTGCTTTTTTTCTCTGCGTGGACATTATACTCTCATTACAAAATAAAAACGAATTATTATTATTAGAACACATAAACATTTGGTGGAGGCGCCGACTAAAAACGAATATTATTAGTTATTGCTAATTTTCAATAGTAATTTCGATTTCATTGTTTCTAATGTGCCTTGAATATTCATCCAATTTCATTATTTACAATTCCGCGAAAATTAAAATTAAAGAGGGGAATTATTCTAATGGTAAATAGGAAAATTTCCATACATTCTCCGGCATTGCTTCCCATTCCGTCCCTTGCAAACATTTCCCAGTCGCGAAAACACAATTTCCGGACAGAACAAGGAAATTACATACATTTTACAACAAATTCCGATGATATTTGCAACGTTCCGGAACGCATACGAGCACATACGACGTTTCAGCATCCTTCTCTCTCGGTATGCGAATTCAACAACACCCAAACATTGTGTTTGTATGCAGCTGAAAATCTATTTACCGATTTTATATCGCGCTTCGTAACGTATTCGGCTGAGTATTGGCGAGAGCCTGCGCCACAACGAAATTGCAAGCACAACATAGGGCTTCAAGTTGGGTCGATTCGAAATTGTGTACCGGCACTACATTAGCGGCTCCACGCTTATTAAGAACCGCCGACTGGCGGCGCGGCTAAACCATGTCCCACTAACTAACGAGGACGTTTTCAAACAACCCGCTTTAATACGAAAATCGGAATTTTAATGAGGCATTACGTTTGTAAACGTTCAAGTTTAGAGTTCCAAGATCCGTCCTGCGGAACCCAAAATTTTAGTGAAGCGCAAACGTGACAGCGCCGGTGGATATTCGGTGCGGAAGTGAAAGGTCAATGGCGCGGGGAGGGGCGGAGTTCCTACTCGGATGCTTAAATAATAATCGGTCAATGTTTGCTGTCCTGAAATTCGGGGTTCGCCGGTTAACCGCCATAAAGTTTTGATGGAGGGAAATAACGTGACGCTTAATAACTTGGATACGTGAGATTCTACTGATGAAGGCTGCTTAATCTCCATCTAGATCCTAGTGCTCCATCTCCTAATCCAATTGAAGACATTAAATTGCTTGATACTACTGTATGAGAGACTCCTATTGTTTGCGTATTAAATTGCGTTTGGATTGTTTGTTCAATTAGTCGATTTAATGCAAGAGATATTAGCAATAATGCTAATTTATGGTCGCGACCTTCCTTTAATGGGTTATAATTTGATGGTCTTTAATTCCCGTTTGGGCAAATTTTGTTTCCAAGTATTGATAAGTAAAATAAGCCGATAATTCCTAAAACCATTGTGGTGACGTCATCGTCGTTTCGTTTCGCAGTGACTTCATCAGATGGATGAAAGTCGACTGAATATCTGGAGATTATTACAATTTTCACGTTTAAAGAAAATTTTGCATCACATTTAACCGAGAGATACATGGTATGCGTTTTCACCAAAATGGCCTTTAGAGTACCCATAGTGCACGGTGAACTTCAACAGATTTAAAGTTGCAAACCGGATGGATTTTACTTAATACGCTTGTTAATAGGCGAAGGCCAGAAATTTTGACAAATTGTAATTATCGCTCTGGTTTAGAGCGATCTTGAAGATATGACTTAAAGAACGAAATTACATTTGGCGAGAAGTCGAAAGAGTTAAGTTTGTAAATTAGTACGTTATGAATTAACGTATCAAACACTTTGCTAAAGACAATTTACACCACATCGACCTGAGTACGGTTATAAAGATTTTCGTTGATGAACTGTGTAATTTCCACCAGGTTGGAAATGGTAGATCTGTTAGGAATAAAACCATGTTGATTGGGTGAGAGATATGGTTTGGCACAGCTATATAATTTGTAATATAGTAAAAATTCGAAGATCCGTAATTTGTGTGATGAAGTAATGAATGTTAGGCCGGAAACTTCTCCCCTGATGAGCCGCAACTGCTTCGTTCCATCATTCATCAATTAGGAACGCATACATCCATTGCCTTTTCCTTGCCTATATACAGATATAGATAAATTTTCTCACGCCATTATGCGTTACTTACATCTACTATTACCCCGTAATTGTATTTTGTGCGACGTAAAAGTCTGAAAATATCTTAGTGCTTAAGTGCAATTCATGGTGTCATTATATATTTATTGAAACCTGTCGACATTCCCAAGGCGCTCATTGCATTACCGAAGACGAAACGGCTGCACCAGCTGCATAGTTTAATCGTAATTATGTCAAGTCATTCGACGCTCAATTTAACGGCAATGCATTTATTACAAGACACGTAAGTGGCTGTAATTGATCGATAAATGTTCTCGGAAATTCTAGAAATTACTAACATTTAAAGCAACGATTCATGACAAAATGATTAGTTAGTGATAAATAGGGTCGCGTTTTTAATCGTGCACTTCTTCAAAGCATACATACGATATAGGAATTCCAATGATCATGTTTCGAAAGAATTTCAACAGATGACCTGAAAACTATTAGTTTTTTCGTATCTAATTTAATACCGTGTTAAGACGTAAATTCACTAATACGAGTGCTAGATTAATTTAAAGAAATTGAAGCCTAGTAGGAATCCCATTACACGTGATATACTTTTATAGGGGCCAGCTACAGTTTTATTTTTCCCTCGTCGTAGATCTCTCACGAGCGTTCTCGAGAGCGGCCATCAAATTACTAATGACGCGGAAAATTAAAAGGATCCATATTGTCGTTACCATCACGTCGGATGGAATATTGCGCTGAGGCGACGGAAAATATGACCGAGTTCTCTAGGGTTCGACGCCCGCCTGATGGAAGAGATTCGATTTTCGCCGAAAAAATGCCGTGAAATATGTCCACTTGATTTCATTTTTGAATGCTCCACCGCTCTTGATTGATAACATCTCTCGAGCGGGCCATTAAATTAATAAAACACGATGATTGAAGAGAAAAGGAAAAAGGAAGAGATATAGTTAATGTTAGCCGGAATATCGCGTAATAGCAATATAACGGCATCTTCAGCTTCAGTAAATTTTGAATGAGTGGATTTGTATATAACTACTCTATATGAGTCTCAAATAAAATTATTTGTGTCATTAATCGGATGAAAATTCCTCAATAAAGGAAAGACTAATAAAATATGATTTAATAAAGGTCTAATATAGGCACTAGTTGAAGATACAGTTCGCTTCAATAATAAAGAGTACATGTCGTCACATGCTCGCTTGCCAAAGCAGGCAGTTTTGAAGAAAATATTTCTATAACTTCATATTATTTGACTTCTGGATATTCTTAACAATGGTTCATTATTGTTATTTGATGGAAATAGTCCAAATAACACTTCCAATTCATATTATTTACCCTAACAGAATAAATTAACCGTAATTCTACACACAACAGGGAACTGTCCATCTTTTTTTTTATCAATAATATCATTCTATTGTGCCGAAAAAAGAGTATTCGCCAAACATTATTCCTTGAAAACCAATAATAACTTAATGATTAAAGTTTACCGCGTTTCGAAAGCATTTCAAACGATATCTAAAGCCGCCAAGTCAGCTGACGTCATAGAGTATGACTTTGCCTGTCAATTCTCTGACGTGTTTCTTACTGTGCTGATAGTGTTTGCATTTGGATTGGTGTGCGAATTTATGTTTACACGCTTTTATTATGGAAGAAAATAGCTAAATAGTATTTTAAAACACAAGTGTCACAATGACGTTTATGTAATGCGAGTAGAAGTTTGAATAACGAGCCGCGTAGCGTCGAGTGATTCAATGTAGGAGCATTACAAAGTCATTGTGACACGAGTTTTTTATAGTATTTTTTCTAATTTGCACATTAATCGCCCATGTGACATTCCGCTAAGCGTCTCACCAGTGCGTTAATATCTCATTACAGCACAGTGCGAGGTAATAATCATTTCGGCACTGCGTCGTCGTTTGTTTTAGCTCTATTGTAACATCCGATTATAAAATAGTTATTTACGAACCAAGTGCGTGAAATCATATTTCGCGAATGAGTGACCAGTTTAAAGCGCGAGCCGTAGGCGAGCGCTTTATGGACACGAATTCGCGAAATGTTTCACGCACGAAGTTTGTACAATATTTTTTGTACGAGAACTATAATAATAATACATATTGTTAAATACGTTATTGTTTATGACACACTACTAATCTCTTGATATTAATTAAAAAAATTGAGTTGGCAGTATTGATTATTTGAAGTGACATTTAATTTAAAATTGTCAAATTCAAAAAATTTCATACAAAATAAAAGCCTCACCAACAACATGAATTCTGATAATGAAATGCAATGTACACCGTCTGAAATTCGCGAAGCTGCCAATATTGCAGTGGATAATTTATTACCCATAAAATGAAAAAACGTATACAAAAACACTTATACTAAATTTGTAACTCAAGTTCCAGGAAGTACCAACTTTACTTTTACGCACTCGTGTTTAAAGTGACTTTTTACGCACGCAAATTGAATCGTGAAATGACAGGTTTTGATAAGCGAGTACAAAAAATATTTGCCTGGTGCCACTTTGCGAAAGTACAACAGTAAAAACGCCTAATAAAATATTTATTAGATTGCCACTACAATCGCCAAAAAAACTGGGTTAAAACATGTCGAAAAGATGTACGTGATATTTCAGTAAACTCCAGTGGTTTTTATGTCTGTGAGGATCATTTTAATGAGAGTATTTAATATTACAAGCTACAACTTAAATATATATTTAAATAATTGTTGAAAAACATTACAACACCAAAAATTTTGTGCTACAGCAGTGGTTCTTAACCTTTTTTCGCCTAGCGCCCACTTACTGGATTTTGTATAGATCCCAGCGCCCACTGGTGGGCGCTACCGCCCACGTTGAGAACCACTGTGCTACAGCCATTAAACTTTCTAAATATTGTACATCATATTCAACCCGCATAAAATGAAACTTCTGTCGTTTTCAAAGTCTAGGTTGACAACACAAAATAAACATTATTTTCTTTAGCATAAACATTTGCAATTGCACCTGTCCATTATATTTTTCAATCATTGTATTCTCCTTGGTCAAATGATTCATTATAATATAATTCAAACATAACCTAAAGCTGTCCCACAACCTCTGAATTATTGACCGAATCAGACGTACCTAACAAATTTTGCTAAATGCTTCATGAAATAATTATTATGTGCACGCTCATATGATTATTTTTTTTTAAACTTTAATTGCATAATCTCAATTGCACTATGTTATATAAACAAATGATAAAAATGCTCACTGCATGCACGTGCAATGTTTGTATAATATGCATGTGAGAATCTACAATTTTATCACGCAAACTCAAACAGAAACAATCATGATTTATAATACAAAATCTTTATTAATAATGTTAGTGGATAGATGATAATAATATAATTTATGAATAAGCATTTGTTGATAGAAATCAGAATATGCAAATTCGATTATCTGTGCCTTAATAGGTAGTCAGCAACAGCAGCGACGATACCATAGCTACATTCTAGAGGTGTA
Organism: Cetonia aurata; assembly: GCA_949128085.1. NCBI lineage: Eukaryota > Metazoa > Arthropoda > Insecta > Coleoptera > Scarabaeidae > Cetonia > Cetonia aurata. The sequence goes on along the minus strand of OX421882.1, from coordinate 9,284,987 downwards.
ACGTGTAAAGTCTTCCTCTTTAAAGGATCTGCATATCATATACCTACATAAACATACATATTGTATTAAACAGTGCATTACAGCTGCTAACTAATTAACTACATTGGAAACCTTCGCATCAGCGTCTCTTACACGATGTGAATATTGCATAGCCTCTCTAACAAGAGTTCACGACACGACAACAGCTCAGTGTAGCTCAGCGTCTCTGAGGGCCAATTTGTTCGGTAACATATGTGTAGATATCGTATATATATATATCGCATATACTTACCTACGTACCCGGTTTCAGATCAAATCGATTGCCTTTACACATTCTGTATCACTAGTATGTAGTCTACACATATATTTGAGAACGTCAATCGTGTCGAGACTTCGAAAGGTCCTCCCCGCTTTCCCACGTAAACGCCATATATTCCTCTCTCACTCTTTCTTTCCTTATCGAAAGTTGAGAGTGCGATTGTATGTAACAAAGTTTAGGAAAAGGGTCTCGGATCGGTGTTTATCGCCGGCAGTACCTACTTCTTCGAAGGGGTGTTGTTACCGCTTTCCGAAAGCCGGTGAAGTTTGCATACGTTAGTTTTTTTTTTAGTATTGACAAAAGAGTGTCAAAACGTCAACGTTTTTCTTCTCCTACGCTTTCTACTTTCGCAGAACCTGTTACACACGTATGAGTTTAATGGATTTCATTTTAAAACTCCATTCGAATTTAAAATTACGTTTATAAAGTGACATCGGAAAAATTACTTAATGCTGAAAGAGAAATTGCAGTTTCACGTGGAAAATAAGCGAAGGAAAATGCAGCTATACGTACACAGCACGCTTCATTTAGTAATGAATGCAATACGGTATGAAATATTGCTATAATAAATCCGATGTAATGATGCTAGTGTGGTGCATGCAGATATTTTACGCCATGACTTTTAACTAACACTGCAGATGTTATTACTGTCTCCACTAATTAGGCAAGTAGGGTACTATTTACTAATTGTTACAACTGTGGCAGTTTTAATCAACAGAATTGCAAAAACCCTACGAAATATGTCCCAGACATCACATGGGTATAATTATTTCTATCTCTTAATTATGTCTATTAATCCTACGTCATTACCCAACTTTGTTACCAGACGATAACCTATTACAAAATCAATGCTATGTCATACAGGGTGATCTATAATTGGTACAAAAGGCTTTGAAATTTTGTTCAGAATGTCAATTGAATCAAAAAATGTTTTATAAACATAGGTGCCATTTTATTTATTTAAACTGTATTAATTTGAAAATGATGGACAAGTGTCATTATCCCATGCTTAATCATCTAGTATAGCCTAATAATTAGAAAAAAAAATTAGCAGTTGAATAAGAAAGCTGAATATGTATACATTATTCGTATATACAGCAAGTAACAGTTTATGGACATCTACAGAGAGAAAAAGATTTAATGATATTATCCATAATTCCACTTCACCTATATGAGAGGTAGATGAAGCCTAAGCAATTGATACTTGTCAGACATCACCATAGAGCCAAATATCCCTCCTAACCATCATTTCAATCCCAAAAGAACCGATTATCTAATTGACCAGAGTGAGACCAGCCAAGTGTGCATGCCACTAAACTATCAGTTAAATTAACGAATTTTTTTGTCAGATTCACTATATTACAAAGCTAAGTATGTTCAATACACCATGTTTTGTTATCTGAACAAGAACCTCTCTGTCACCAATTTATGGTTTGGTTACCAAACATATTAAGTTAAAATCACAGAGCCGGAAGTACTGTGATTTAATGTCTCTTGTCTGTCCCCCACATTGGGATTGATTCGCAAGGCGTTGACACTACAAATACATAAATATTCTATGGTTGGGTCTGCCGTGCATGCAATCTATGCCAAATATGCATTATTACTGGAATATAATGACAGAAGTGCCATCTTAGCGACAATGTTTGTAATACAATGTATTTAACGTATTTCCTACTATACGGTTTAGAAACATGCCTCCATATGGTGATCTCATGGTCTATTGTTGAAATCATCATACTAGCAAAAGCAATTAAAGGGGAATAATACTAGAAACTCGATTCGCTTTTCTGCCTACTAACTCATCAGCATTACTCCGAGTGCAAACCCACTTTCATCGCTATCGCATCTCAAGCTCTATCCACCATCGCTTGCTAGAGAATCAGGAGTTTATATGTACTCTCTAGGGTACACAAGCCAAACTCTGAACCCACAAAACGACCCTAGCGTAAGCCGGTAATGCTGTCATAGATTTAGCTCGGTCAATTCATGGATTGTCAGTCCAAATTCATGTAACACCGCGCGATTGCATCTGTAGTGATTCCAGAAACGCTAGCATTACCGGCTTACGTTGCGCTCGTTTTGTAGGTTGAGAGTTTGACTTGTGTCCCCTAGGGAGCGTACACCTTAACTCTTGTTTCCCTAATAAGCGATGGTGTATAAAACTTAAGATGTGATAGCGATGACAGTGGGTTTGTTCTCGAAGTGATGCTGGTAACACCTGGTAGGCAGAAACTCGAGTCCCTTTTAATACCCCTTTCATTGCTTTGGCTGGTATAGTGATTTCAAGAATAAATCATGAGTCCCGCCATAATTGCATTAAATTAACTGCAAGCAACAAAATGAAATGATTGTCTTCGCTACACTTTTGTTGTTAAATTAGCATACCCTCAATGCATACATAAAACGACTAGATCTCGCTCAATAACAACCAAAATATCAAATTTTGGAGAGAAATATCATCAGCGGATAAGAACACCACGGTACTGAAGACATAAACCTGTAGCTTAGTACAATTTAGCAATGGCATTTGCATGTTTAATTCCTCATTGGGTTGTACATTGCTATAATGTACTGAGTGCGAATATTTAGTTTATTTTACAATTATATGTTATTACATTATCTAACAATATTAAACTACAAAATTTTAATGTGTATATAAAAATGATTTTCTCTGCGTAGAAACTTGGTTTTAAATTTATTTTCTTAATGAATTGACATATTTGCAAATGTCTTAGGACAGCGATTCCAAAAAGCAATTAAACGGCAACTTAGTTTTGTATGATGGATAGTAGAAAACTTGGGATATTTTGATACACAAACCCACCTTTTGCTTAATAATCTTTTTTTTTTTGGGACTACTTATATAATAATTTTTTTTTTCATTAACAATTTTTTCTAAATTCCATTTAGAAAAGGTCTAACAAGTATTAATTAATTAATTCCATGTTTAATTCTTTCATCGGCCCAAGTTTGTTTCATTTTAAATATTTGATTGGAGTATCTGTCAACTTTCCATTATCATTCTTTTGCGACACCTGGGATCCAAAATTGCTTAAAATGCCTGGCCTCCTAATCATATTTTATTTTTCATTCTTAGCATTTCTTTTTTCATAGCAAAGTCAATTTTGTTTTAACATTGCTTTGTTGTAACGCAGCTTCAAATTGACAATGTAACAATGTAAAAATCTGTTTATACTATTCCAAGTTTGTTCATTCTGCATTCATGTTCATACATATTCCTCCACAGTATTAGTTATCACTTTATTTCCATGCTTGTGAAGGATTAAAAGCCTATTCTTTTTTAATAACCATCCACAGCGATTCCCACTCGCAACAATTCAAAGAGAATATTTACTTCTAGCACTACAAACGCTTTGTATTCAGTGAATATCAGTAATGCCATAAAAATATTCGCTTTAATAAGTGCGCTATACGTGTCTGTTAGTTCAGAATAGACGCACAATATAATATGCACTTGCAATGCGCAAGAGTACTTGCTCGCTTAACGACACTCGACAGGAGCTGGCATTGAATCGTTTTAACGAAAGGTTTATAGTAGCTGGAACATTCTCTACTACATTTTCATATTGTTTGCTCTTTGTTATTCTTGTGCATTTAGTAGAGTATTGTTGGTAGATTTCCACTCATATTATTCTCATTCGATTTGCACGTATTTTAAAACTATCATCTTGTTTACTTCTTTACGAAAATTGTACCTACTTTATTGTATCGTTCAGCAATGCAACTGGAAATTATTCATTTTTGTGACTGAAATTCTTTTTCTTTCTTATTTTTTACAAGGATTATCAAGATATTCATTCGCTTCGATACTAGGGAAATTAAAATATCGATTTGTGACATCCAGACTTCGAGTAATGGAATATTAAAATTTTTCCTCGTTGCACTGTAAGAAAATCCTTTGATAAATTGGGAATTTTCGCTCTCTAAGATAATATCAGTACGCCTACATCTGGAAACCGAAATAAAATGAATATATAAATTTTCAAAAATTAGAATGAATGTACTTGTGACTCTTAATTAGGAATGACTTGTAAAATGTTTGCTACTTCGAGAGAATCCATTCCTTCAGTTGAAGTAAATAAACAACAACATATTTTCAAACGACAACATTAAGTGAACATATAAACATGCAAATAAGGAAATCAACGATTAAAGTGTGTTAACAACTATAAAAATCAAGTAAGTACATTTTCCAACATTTCTTTTCTAAATTAAATTGACGATCTAATTGAAATAAATATATTTCTTAACGCATTAATAATTTCAAAATTCTGAGGACCTGGTTTAATTTTGCTTTACTTTCTTCTAGGTAGGTATGAAATGAAAAATACTAAAAAAGAATATTTGCTGTTAAAATTGGTTGACTATCTAATTGGTTAAATAACAAATGATTCAACTAAATTTGCATCAAAAGTAATTCTAAAGTTTATTTCGGATACAATTTCAATCTTTTCGACCCGATTCTCTAATAAAATAAGTGGCTAATACCCAAGTTTTCCTAAAAATTGAAATTTTTTAGCAACATTAATTTAAAATTTAAAATTATTTCTAAATTTTACTTATTTACCTTATTAGTTATAATTTTTTGAATATTTCGGAGTAACATTAAACGAGAATGGTTCTTAAGAGGCAGAAATAAATGAAACGGTTGCAAAAACAATGAATCCGTATTACGTAATGAATAACAAATTCACAGATAAAAAGGAAATATCTCAAAAAACCAAAGTTAAAGCGTTTAAAGTCAATTTTCGAATGCATGCTTATTTGCTTTGTCGATAGCAAAGGGAATCGTCCACAAAGTGTTTGTGGCTCAATGACAAACCATTCATCAATATTTTTAGCGAGAGGTTCTTGAAATACTTCGAAAAAGGGTCATCCGTGTGGGAACAAACATCAAGAACAACTAGGTTTTGCATCACGACAATGCGCCTTCTCACAAAACATTTCCTGTGGCTCCTCAACCTTTTTATTCGCCTAACTCGAGTCCTTGTGACTTTTTGCTCTTCCCGAGATTGGAAGATTACCTCAAGAGGAGACATTTTGGGATACTCGAAAACATTCAAAGGGCTGTAACTGAGCGCTGCTATGAGGACTGGAAAAATCGTCTTCAGCGCTGTGCGGTTTCCCAACGAAGTTATTTTGAGGGAGACAATATTCAATTGTAATTTTATTGCAATAAATAATTTTTAGCACATCAGTCTCATTACTTAATTTACACACCTCGTATATAATTACAAACAATTTCATTTTTAATGAAAATTTTACGAAATCTTTGATTAATTTTACTATTTCGATATAATTAAGTATCTTTTTCGATAGCACATGCTGAATGAGTGGTCAAAATAATAGATCAAGTAGGTATCATTTTATCCGCAACGACAGAGAAGATAATACTTTAACAACGAAGATAAAAATGCATTATCAACTTGCGGAATTAATTCATACGGGATTTAACAATTTTTATTCGTCGATAAAATTCTCATTGTCTTCTATAAAAAAAGCAATACCAATTACCAAAATAAAAGCAATTAAACTTTAAATTAACAATGAATACATCCAATGTTGGTAATAATTAACGCTTTAAATTATTTATCTACCCTACTATTCCAAAAGCGTTACTTTTTCTATGTGTTTTTACAACAAAAATTGCACGATTTATCCTAATAAATCATTAAAATAGACTAAATTGCATCATTTAGAGGCACATAGAAACGATTTTTATAAGTATTAAATATTTGTTTATGTAGCGGACAATAAATAGATACCATGAAAAATTCATTGATAAAATTTACTATTTTACTGTTAGCAGATAAATACTTTACTTTAAAATGGTGATGTAGAATAAATAAATTGTACAAGGCAACACTTCAGCCATACTAACAAAAACAATTTGGCATTGTCCGAATGTTCGCTACTAAAAAGTTAACCACCGTAAGGTCTTATAACCCGTCGCAACATTTCCATATGAAATTGGTCTCGACGCGAAGCACTTTGGGATTCGTATCCGGCACGAAAAGTTTTACATAATACCGCTACGTCTTCAATTGAGGATTTCAAATGGTAATGCAGTCTAAGAGATGTTTTCTCTAGCACTAAAGTGATATATGTATGTATATATATGCGATATGAAAATGTAACTTGCACGGTGTAAACTTACTTGCATATACGGAATACGATTTCAACTTTTATTTTGATACACGCGCTTATCTACGTATTTTCTTTGAAAGCTTATCGTGAAGTTTCCGAAATAAATAAAAATATACGATATTCCAAGCAAAAGTCGGATTCTCTTTAAAGGAGACTCGTCCTCGGCATTGAGAAAAGTTTCAATTATTTAAAAGTTTCAGAACACGGACCGGATGGCGGTCTCCCGGTTCGGGGAAATGTTTAATATTCCAGGATCGTAATCAATGATCGAAAAGTTTTTAATGAGTGATAGAATTATTCGGTAGTCGTCGTTGCAGAATCGCGGTCGATGACGGAAGGTTTCTTTGTACAGAAACAAGCCGATGTCGCCGCTTCATTGAACAACCTTTTCAGATCGCTTCGTCATTACAAATTTATTTCTTACGTGTGCTTTTGTGCGGTTGAATCGTGCGATCATTGCTTTAAAAGTCGTATTAATTTCGTGTCGTCAAATTTCGAGGAGGAGTATGGAATTATAAAGCAATGTTTGAGAGGTGAAAATACAAAAATCATTCAGATATATGTATATACATATATATGCCTTTATCACCTTCAAAATATTCATAATCCTACATATTATAGTCTTAGGAGAACCATTAAAATTACTAAAATCGAATTATGAAATGCATTTGGTTGTGAATTATAATGCAAATTAAGAGTTTGTTACGGGGTTCCGGCTCTTAATTCTCAGGATCGTTTGTTTCGGAGAGGTGGATTGACGTAATCAAACACAACACAATTTTACAATTAAATACTATATTAAAACTGATTAAAAAACTTTGCTATTTACAGTTTTCCAGTGAAATAAAATAAAATATACCGTGACGTTAGACGTTGAATTATCAATGCGATTACAAGATAAATTGAACAAAATGAAATAATATATTTTACAGTGATGTTAAAAGTTGAATTAAACAAAATCCGTGTGACGAAATCTTAATTAATCTACAGCTAATCTACTCGATCGGGAAGCATACATAACGGGCCATAACTCAATACTTATCGGATATTCTGTATAAAACTAAAACTAACAGCCAAAGAAAGGAACGTAAATTTTGAAAGACAAGTTATTAATAATAATCAATGAATTAGGGCACGTTTTGCAAAAGGAAAATTAAAATAACTTACAGTAACTAACACGAAATACACATACACTGATGTTGCTGTTGTTGTTGTTGTTGTTGTTGTTGTTGTTCTACGGAGCTGAGGTGAAGTGGGTGAAGTTCTCGTCTCGGGTCGTTTGGAATAGACTATATCCGTACACTGTACGCGATTTTTACGCAGTGATCAAATTGCACTCTATGCAACAAAATGTCCCGTGGCAAACTTCCCGTACAAATCCCTTTTCTTTTTTTTAAAATCCCCAAATCGTAATAATTACTTTTTGCCGACAGCAAATTAGGATTTAAAAAAAAGGCTCTACCCTGACACCGATAATCACATAATGCTCTCACTTCTTTCTCTCACTTCCCTCGCGCCAGACGGAGGTTTCCCTTTTTATAACAGCTGTTCGTGAAATAATGATGGCGGTGTAATGTGACCAATCAGAAATTAGGTCAGTAGGACAAGTGATTCTATTGGTCGCGAATCAGTAGGTTCGCCAAACAATGCGCAGATTAAAATTTTGGGGGTGTGTCCTTCGCGGAATTCTAGTCTGTTCGATCGGAGCAAATAAAACAATGTGTTTAGGAAAGTTAAGCAGCTTAAAATGTGTTTGGCGGCTACCGACAAAGTAAAATAATAAAACATGGGAAAATAACTATTTTTAAAAAAGAATCGAAATAAACAAAACAATCCCTTAAGGAATGTGGAGCGGATTAAAGATGTGTATGTCGGATGCCGTCAAAGTAGAATAATATAACATTGAAAAATAACTATTTTTAAAATGCAACAAGTTGGTCTTCAAGAAATATATAAATAAATATATATAACACAAAAAGACGTTCTTTTGTGTTTATTTTGTTATATAATTTTTAGTAGATATATAGCAAACGCATAAGACAATTTACCCGAGAGATACATACAGTTCCATAGCGAAACAACTATGGAATTAGCAAGTCACAGTTCTTAGCAGGACTACCCTGATGAGCAGCAAAATTTCTAGGTAATCAGCAGCAATCTGAGATAGCAACAAACTTTCAGCCGCATTATATGCAATAAAACGAATAGAACACACTGCAGGTCATGCATCTATCTGCGGCATAGGATTTTCATGCTGTGCATGACTCCTATACAATTTAAAAATGATCAAAATTGTCGAATACACTTCAGGGATACAAATATACTTGTCTTAACGTTAGTGTCCATTTTATCAACCGTTATACTCGTATACCACAACAGAAAATCATTTTCCTAAATGATTGTCAGCATAATTACCATATTCGCAATAAAAATGATATAATGAACCATTCTACAGACTAACATCCACGCAGTGGTCTATAAAATTCCAGCGTTCAAAACTCTATAATTGTTTACCCACGCATATTAACTCACTGATATCGAAAAGCTTTAATGGCAAGATCAAAATATGTTACTGGAAAGCTTTGCGCTGTGTTAATTTTATTGTTTATATTCTTTAGCTATATATTTACACTTTTATCACTTTTTATCCTAGTTATTTTACCTTTTATCTGTGCACTATGTTTTAATTACAAATAAAAAACTCTCCTACTACTAAAATAAACATTTTTCTTAATTTCCAAATTGTCATGCTATACAGGGTGTGGCATTTATCTGTTGACGAGCTATTGTGGCTAACCTGTCCAGTTATGAAATATATTTTAGATAAAAGTGATTCAGGATCAAATACTCGACACCGCAAAATTATTTTTATATATACAGGGTGGTCAGTTTAGCCTACGCGTTATACAACTTTGTTATTTTAAATGGAACAGCCTATATATCATTGCATTCTTGGATTTCACGATGCAAAATAAGTAGATTTAATTTACATACCCTACACCAAAACCGAACAGCTTCGGAGTCATTCGATCGACTTTTTAGAAAAAAAAAATGCATTTGCTTAGGTCACTTGGAAAATCAATACTTATAACAATTTTACGATTATTTTGTAGTATAGTCGTAACAATATTTGAAAGGGCATAACCAATTAATAATTTCTTTGTTATGTTATACAGGCTGTTGTTAAAGTGACAATAAAGCTAGGCATCTTTAAATAGACGAATCTCATTTTTTTTAAATGGAACACCTTGTATATTTTGGTGCCCTATAATACAGAATTAAGTCCTCTTTCAATCGCATATGACATTTCCTTTAGCTAAAGTTAATACTTTTTGAGTAATTTTGAATAATGTGCTCATTAGCAAAAAAAAAAGGTTATTATATGCTTACTGTAAAAAAATATTTTTTCTCTTTAATTAATTCAAGAATTGGAATCTGTAATTGTAGTTAATTTCTACAAAAAAATAAAAAACAAAACGATAAAGATAATTTAATAACAATAAAAATCTCAAATTATAAAAATAAAGATAAATAACAATAAAAATTATAAAAGAACTTCAAAACGGCCGCCTTCATTATTTATGCACGTCGTTAAACGTTGGGCAAATGAATTTCTAACGTTCAGAAGCATATTATGGCCAATTTCTTCAAAAGCTCTAGAAATCCTGCCTCTCATATCTTCTGGTGTAGTTGGTACCTCCTCATATACTTTACTTTTGACGTACCCCCATAGAACGAAATCCATGGTGGTCAAATTAGGAGATCGTGCTGGCCATGCAATAGGTCCTCCCCTACATATCCATCTAATGCCATACATTTAAAGTTTCTCTTGCTGCATGGTGGTTGCGGCTGGGCGCACCGTCGTGTTGAAACCACATACTTAGTCTATTTTGCAATGGCACATCTTCTAGCAGCCCTCCTAATTCGTTCACAAGTGCATATATCTCTGACCGTTTAAATGTTGTTCAAAAAAGTACCTGATCCTGAATCAGTTTTATCTAAAACATATTTCACTTAAATGGACAGGTTAGCCACAATAGCTCGTCCACAGATAAATGACACATCCTGTATATATTTTGGAAATATAATTACGTCGCAAAAATTTTTTACCGTTTATCATCAAATATAATTAACTAATAGAAAAGTTATTGGAGCTAATTAAGTCTTTTGGCGTAATCGAGTGTCTCGGTCGGACCACGCACTCTTTCAGTGTTTAATTAAAATAGGAGGGCCAACGGCGAATGGAAAATCACATTAATTAAATGAAAAAGGCCCGGAGCCCAGTTTCTAGTGAAAAACAAATAGCTGGGTCACCGTTGGTTACAAAATGATTCCGCCTACGAACGAGCTACATAATAAGCGCACGATAGCGGAGCAGGGCGACCGTATTTAATACGTTGCTCAAATTCGGACGAATGGTCAGGCCGACCGACACTGTTTTGTTCGTTTACCCTGTTCACCTTTAATCTGCCTCTCAGCACCAATTGACTTCGTATAACCGTGCGAATACGTCACGGAGAACGTTGTAATTAAAAGCAAGCGGTCAGTGAAAGATTATTTAGCTTTATTCTAAACCTACGCAATGTCATATAGATTTTAATTAAGTATGACCAGCAAACTAAACACTACATGTATGGCTATTCTAGTTGTTGTGATAATAAAATTGTGCAAGCATTAACCACAATGTTGAATTAAACCCTTTACCTAATTAAGAATTTCATTGCGTAAAATAATTGACGGCGCATTAGGATATGAGTTGGTGTTTGGACTATGCCCATCGTCTGTATTAGTGAAGAAGAATAATTTAAAAATTTAATTCTTACTAATTTCGCATGCATTAATTGATTAAGTTTAATTGTGTTTAATCAGGCAATTAGAAATTTCGTATTTACTACAATTAAGTTTGTTTTCCACATGTCCCCCAACAGATTGAATACATGCAGTGCTTTGTTTATTCTTGGTAGTACATGGGATTATCGTTCCTAAATTATTTGCTTTCCCTATTTCTTGAATTTCTGTATTGTTTATTTTGATTTGGTTCGCCTTTCCTTTCTCGATTGTCAACTTTTAACTTGCTCTTGTTTTACATCCTGTACCACCAATTTTTGTATTTTTCTCTGCATGTATGTAGTTCCTTTTTTCGGTTAGCAGGCATGCGTCATCGACGAACTCTCTGTTTTTCAGCCTGTTTTGTAAATTCCATGTTATTTCAGTTCTATTATCTACTGCGTAGTTTGCTATTTCAGCAAAAATTTTGACTGTGTCAATCGTAACTTTCACACTAGAATTGATTTATCAAACAGATTTCAATTTTTGGAGAAAGAGACAACAAGGAATAGGAAGAAACAAATATTTCATTCAAATCCACTACCTGGGTGTTAATTTTTTTCTTATTTCCGGTTTCATTTTTTCTAGTAATGATCTTGTTATATATATAATGGCGAAAACATCCCATTATGGGGTAAATCCTCTTCCACTTGCGTCAACCATCTGTGGTTCTCCTTGATGATATTGGCCATGATGATCCTTTGCTATTAAAACGTATATAGATTCAGCGTAGCGTAGCGAATGTAGTAAGATGTTTGAAAGTATGTAGTGTAATCTGGTTATTAACTTTGCTCTTTAGTTCTTGCAATTAGTGCGGTCACCTTTTTTATGGTATTTTTATAAATACTCCCTCATTCTACTGTTTTTAGTATTGCTTGCTTTTCCCATACGATATTAAATAACTTCTACAAGGTTTCGACCATCTGTTCAGCGCCGCCTTCAGCAATTTTATTTGCATGTTATCTATATATTTCTGCTACTCTTGCAACATTTATTTGTTTGAATGCCACTGTAATTTCGTCTGTGCTAATTTCTCCTGTATTTAATTTAGGTTCTTTCACTATCTATATATATATATATGATTTCAAAAAGTTAGAAAATAACATAGCAATTTAACTCGTCTTCAAATGACATGATAAACTTTTCCTGCTTTCAAACCTTACCGAACCGCTTAAAACTTTTTCAATCCCACCTTATCGACTAAAGCAAATTCCCTGTTACAACCAAATTCAGTACCACTTCAGCGTGGATACATATGTGTCTGTGCACGTATGTTTGCGTTTGACGGTATTTTAAGGGAAATAGCGGATTTATATTGGGGGCACCCGCTCCGAAATCAGGCTGGAGCAGTCCGCGCGTTTAACCTATAGGATTTCTGATGGAATTTAGCGGTTCCCTGCGATGCGGAATATTGCAGTCAGGTCCGTATTGAGTATTACGGGGCTTATGCTAGACGCGCCGCATATTCGAAATTATGTCGGGTGCATTTCGTAGATAAGTGAACTTCCGGTTAGCGCGAGAGGTCGCTATGTTTCCACGTAGTGGTTCAGTGTATTTGTCTGGTGAACTTCTATCGCTTTGAATTTGAAGCTGATGAATAGATCTTCGCATATAATGAAGTCTAATACTTCGCCTTCAAATAAGTTAAATGATATGTGAAAAGAAAACGACATATCCTATATCTTGCAAATTGAAAGGTCTTATTTTATAGAAATTTGCATATGCTAATTTAATAAAACTTTTGAATCAGATTCAACCATACGTAACTACTTTGAGCGTATATATATTGCTGTTGTTTAGGTCCGATTTTTATGAATGGAGGAAAAGTGTCTTGGCAAAAAATTCTAAGCTAACAATTTTAAGTATAAATCTTGGGGAAATTTCGTTTCGAATCCTACATATATACTTTTTTTTAGTGTATATTAATGATTTTGTTGCACAATTAAATGAAATGAAATAACTAATTATGTGGACGCAGCAGCGGATTAAGCATAAAGCATAATTAGAAGATCGCCAACGGCGAAAAGTCATAGGCAGCGAACGACGAAAAGAGAAAGTACAAAGAGAGAAAGGTTTCTTTAAATTAAAGTCGGACAGCTTTAATGTCAATATCAAATAAGTTTGTAGTAGTGACTAAAAGCAATACATTTGTTTGTAACGTCTAACAAGTTTGTTATTTTTATTGATTCTGACACCACACCACTTGAATGAAATCCTGTTTTACTCCAACCTCTCTAAAAAAAAAATGCCACTATGGCGCAACTCAAATTCCAGTCTATCAGACGTCATCACCGTTAGCACTGATGGAAACTCATTTTCATCGCTATCGCATTTCAAGCTACATCCGTGTTCACCTACTAGGAAGTAAAGAGTTTAGACGTGTACCCTCTAGGACACACTAACCGAACTCTTAACCCACGAGAAGGTCGCAGCGTAAGCCGGGAAATTTCAGTTAATTGTGTGTAGGCATTTTTCTTTCATGTTTTTTCTCTTTCTTTCTTCTTCTATTATATTCTTCTTCACGTATGAATATATCGTGTGTGAATTAAACCTATGAAATTGTGTGCGATTAGAGAAAGAACAAAACGAAATACGAATATTTTACGAGTATGCCGTATTTATTTTATTTGCTTCGCTTCTTTTATCAATTTATCAAAACTATTCAAGGCCGATCAAAATAGTGGTGGGAGCCAAGAGCCTAGAAATATCAATAAATGAGCCGTACGTCTATGACTTAAACTGACATGTTACCAGTATAACAACTTTGGCTGCTGTTAAATCTAGGAGCTTTTAAATTGGAATTAGATTATAATCTAGGACATTACTGCGAATAAAGGCACACATGTAGACTACATTTAACAGTACCTATGCGTGATAGAATAACGTTAAAGTAAATTAGCAAAACAATTGATTAACCAATTTTCCGGCAACTGAACCCTCATGGGGATAATAGGAATACAGCTCCAGCCAGTTACAGACAGAAAGCAGAGATTACCATTGACTGATTACTCGTTTGTAAAATTAGGGCGCGTAAATTTCGCGCGAACGCTTCGTGCTAGGCGGCAGCAGTTACAACCGGCGCTCGCGTGGTGGCACCCCTGCGCGGTTACGGCAAGTAGTACGAGGGTCAGTAGCGCTCCTAAAACGATGACCGACCAATTGTCTACCGACCAGCGGATAGCAGACCCACTGACCCACGGTAGGGTTGAGCGAGTGCCTACCGCAGACCTATTTGTTATCGGCGACGGTAGGGCCCTCAAGGTAGGTGTAAAAGCAGCCTACCCTACGTTGCGTGCGGTTGCCGTACTCATTTATCTGTTGGATTCGATCTCTCGCGGGAAACGTGGAAGCTCGACGTATAACGCCTGAGAATGTATGGAGCAATTTGTGCCTGTGGCGAATATATATTTCCGATTGTCGTGTAAACGTCATCTTTTGTTGTGAATTGTGAACTCCGTGGGGATGTACCAAATTTGAAAAAATGTAAATTTATTTTGATCTCGTCCATTTTAAACAAAGTATTTCCAACGTTATTTGTTTTACCACACACTGCAATTTGTTATTCATTTTAGAGTTATTTCAAAAATAGAATATGCATAATCATTTAAAAAACACGTTTGCGGTTATTATATATTGTGTTTTTCTTTAACTGTTATTGGCGTAAAAGCATAATCATAATTAACTTTGACTATAGGTGAATTGATGGTTCATTCAATGTATTATATTTTGCCTGGATTTTGACTAATTTTTTCGCCCACCCACGTGCAAATAAAATCCACTTCGCCAATTGCTGAAACATAAATTGAAGACGAATCTACTTTATCTACAACTGCAGTTTGCTTGCGCAGAACTACTCAATTGTTTCGTATTTCTAGTTAGAATAATACGTCGTTATTAAAACCACTTAAAACTTATAGTAGGTAATGAAGAGCAGTTTCATTTATCTTGTAAGAATAAGTAATGATATAGGTATACTAAGAAACCCTAGCTAAATTTGTGCGTACTATTTTGTAAATGCATGCTTGACCTTATATAACTAAAAAAAATTTTTTTTAAATATACAAACAATTTATTATTTCTCTTGCCCAAAGAGATAAGATAGGTATTTCAGTTCTACAAATAATCTCAGATGAATAGGTTCGAATATTATATGAATTAATCTATTACTAACATGTCTTCTATCTAAATCAAACTATTACGCAATTAATCGGTTCAAATTTATTTTACTCAATTTAATATTCCCACCAATACCTTAACGACTTCTCAAAATTCAGTACATCAACACATACAAGTTTTAAATCACTAAATACCCACTCAAAAAGCATAGATCCGTATGTTGAATTATACCAAGAAAATTACTACAAGCTCTTATAGGACATAGACATTTATGTGTCTAAATTTCCCTAAACAATGTTGACGCACAGCAAACAAAATTAAACTCCAAATACCTGTAGGATCATATAACTCCTCCAAAATATACGTTTCAGATGATTAAGCAGAAGTCATGAAATTCACTTACAGCCTCTAACACTTGACTTCAGAAAATCGGGATATCGTACAGCAGTCTCGGGCACATCCAATTTCATACTTTCATGCTTCATCTACAAAGAGCTGTTAGATAATTATGTAGCGCATTGCAAACAGCTAAGGTGCCGACATGCGGAAAGATTTTCAAGGCATCAGCGTACAGTAAACAATCTTGATATAAATTTTGCAACAGCATCCACAAAAATTAAAAACGGCAACGGGCCTAACACAAATCCCTGTGGTACTCCAGACAAGGATTCATAAGAACAAGATTTGAAGCCCAGATATTCTACGTAATTAATGCGCCCATCCAAATAACACCGTAGTAAATCAATAACATATCAGCAATTCCAATTCTGTGTAGTTTCGTTAACTTATTTGTTATACTCTGCTAAATGCTCTAGTGAAGTCTGTAAGTACTACGTTAACCTGATGACGTCTATCCCAAGCTTCAGATAAATAGTGCACAAAAGAACGCAAATTTGTGGTGATCGATCTACCTTTAATAAACCAATAGCTTAGTACATTCTAAACCTTACATTCTAAAACTTTAATAAAAGAAATTGCATATAATGGAAACTGGGGAAAATGGTTGCTGACATCACTTCTGCTGCCCATTTTGAAAACCAGCATTATATGTGATACCTACCAGACAGTAGGAGAATTCTTCTTTCATAAGATTCAATTAAATATATGACGAAGAGTTTTTACTAACGCGTAGCGGCAATCTTTCACAATAAAATTATGTATTCCATCAGGACTCACAGCCAATTTTCCTTTTAAGCATTTTACACCCTCAAGGATTATAAAATCCCTATAAATTCTTTCGGGACGTAGCATGGTGTAAAAGAGTCATCACAAGTGTCATCAGACACATCACATATATCGGTGCATCATGCAAACATCGACAAAAAATAGTCAGCAAATGCATTGCAGAAGATTTTGGTAGTTGCCATTAACTAAACCATTTGTACCGAAAAAGGATTTTCATTTTTGATTAATATCACTCTATAGGCGATCAGGATTCCGTAATCCGGTTAACTCATGCAAATTTTAGCAATCTTTAAGTAACGTCAACTATTCATTTATTTGAAATAAAAACTTTAACATTCCTTTCCACTCGGCAAACTATAAAGTTAATGGATTTAATGAAAAATTCAGTGTGAGTTTCGTTGTTGATTGTTAGTGTAATTGGTATATTAAAAGTTTAATTGCATTCCTGGAATTTTGAGTCATGATCTCGGGACCCTTAGGAATATAAACACGATCGCATTTTTTCTTATCAATCTATTTGCAATCCCCAAAACTCCTGTCGCATGGCAAAAAGGAAAGACCACGAATTTGGAAGTTAAACTATTCAAAGTTCCAAGTTACAACTTTCCTAATTTACCCTCTTCCGGCACTAACAAATATTTCTACTCCCCACCATATTTTATTCCTTCAACACGTACTATAGAACCTTTCGTCCTCAAATCCCAAATAAGCGTATTAAAATCTTAAAAGCGTAATGGAAAAAGTTACCACCCGCGCAGCTTTGATCTTCTAACGTCAATCTTACGAGCACCGAAGAAGGGAAAAACGGAAGAGGGGCGGAAAGTAGGTACCCACGGACCTCTCGTCAGTTTCAGATTACAAATTTTACACGCACTTTTTTATCCACAATTCATTTGCCGTTAGGGGTGCTCGGATATTTCATTTCCGATTTCGGGAACCTGTCAGGCCGGATGTCGAAACGGCGTAGGTCGTAGTATGCGGAAAGTGGCACGCACACGAACGCCCGTATAACGGAAAACGGGCGCCCTCTTTCGGCGAAAGTGGGTTTGTACATATCGGCTCAGGACGATGTTTATTAAAACGGTATTGGAAGCGTCCTCGAGGCGGAGAAAAGTGAACGATGTATTGGTGTGCGCGTCGCCAGAGAGTGTGCTCGATTTTTCTGACTGCGTAAGCGTTTGAGAGACGAGCCTCCGCCAACTTAAGGAGATAAGCGCGCGAAAGCGGAAAGGATTTGCTTGACAAGCGATGACGCCAGTGACTTTGATAAATTTCCTTACTTCTTTCTGTCCCGTTAAAAAGAATTCCTGTACGTAAACATTCGTTGCTATCTCGAGACATGTCTTCCAGACCGATAAATTTGCAAGTTGGGCGTTGAAATAAGTAGGGAAATTTGCTTGTACGCAGAAAACGTATAAGGATTGATGATTTAATACCAGAGAGTCCAATCTAAACAAATGGTACTTGGGAATTGCACAAGTCTTAATCTAAACTTCGCACTATTCATGCTAAAACTATCGGCAGAAAGCGGCCAATTAAATGTGCCGTTCTTTTCTTTTCATGCCTTCGTTTGTAATCCTTCTCCATTCCCTGCTGTTTGTTGCCTTCCTCTTCCAGTAACGCACTCCAATCAACTTTAGGCTTTTATGTACCTCCTCTCTCCACCTATTCTTGGCTCTTCCCCCCTCTTCTACTGCCGTCAGTTTGATATCCCACAACCTCTTTTTTCAAAGTTTGTCATAGATTAATAAAATCGTTCTGTACTTACCATTTCCTAATGTAGTAAAATAGTAAGATAGTCAATACCGATCACTAACCAAATCTACATTCCCAATTTGACACCATTCCTGTTCGCACAAATAACCCATTTCCACTTGATTACTCAATTACATAGTGCAAAACAATCGCATTAACATCGACATCATCGATCACCGGCAATGGCTCAAAGTACCTACCTATCCTCACAGCCGTGACTCGACGTCGGATTTAAATTCCTCCGGACAAGCAGTCGTTCGGATATTTGACTTTCATTACACTGAATTACGACGGAGGGCGTGCATTCATTTCACCGCCGGAGCAAAACTTCACCGCGTAATTCGAAACGAACAATCCAAATCGAATCTTCTTTGGCGTCCGCCTCTCGATAGGAAAGGACGCGATGTCGTTTGGATTTAATTTGAAACTCTTGAGTGTCAACAATGAAAATGGATTGCTAGTATTCCCGTTTGATTTCTGTAGTGATCGCATTTGCTAAAGTTTTAAAAGAGATAAAGACCGGAATAAGTACAAAAAAATGTGGGAATTATCATAAACACTTTAGGGAAACGTTATATGTTTTAATAACTCCATTCTACTAAAGCATAAAATTCGACCCCCGCAGAAACTTTTTCCCCACGCTGATATAGGCCGGGAAATCTCAACGTCGTCATTCACCAAGAATACATATTTCATACATCCCAAGAGATATGGCGGAAACTTTTTCAATATTCCTTAGACTTCGATATTTTTAACAATTACCTCTTCGCGTAACTTTTTTCTTTATTACATCCAAATCATCCATCAGAGACGTCAAATATTTTAAACCGTATATATTTCACTTCCCACGCCAGATGTCGCCCCAGTTGCTCTATTGAGATATCTCGAGCGAAGTTGAAAGCTTCATATGAAAATCCAAAGTCGAGAATTATATGAAACGTATAAAATTTTATTTTTTAATCAAAAGTGTATATAAAATATGTACTGTATATAAAATGGTTGTATTAAGAAACGACTTATTCCAATTTAAAATGAACCATTGAGTTAGATATGTGACTTCTAAATATCGTCAACTTTTAGATCTACATCAAATAGAGCATAAGAAAATGATTCATGGACCGTAAACTGAAAATTAATGCCTAATATATTTATTTCAGTTTATGCGGAAATAGATCAACCGATCGACTGATCAAGATCATAATCTTACACGATATGTAATAATAAAGTTATCAGCATATGTGTATTACAGGAAAGTCTAAACCTCCAAACCATTTTCTTTGGTAAACTTTTAGGCTGGTGCGGAAATTACTTTCTGTTTAAAAATCAAATACTAATTTTTTAGACAATCCAGAAAAGCGACAACATAAATTTATTCAATGATGTGGAAGCATTTTAACGTAGGAAGATATCACTCTGGGCTACATAATTTTATCATTACGATACAAGTGTTTCTGGTATTCCTGGATTTCCATTTGTCATTTTTGTCAAGTGTGATGGAATTCCTATAGGACTTGGAACGCCACCTACATGTCGTATCCTGCAAACTGTGTACAATTTCGTCTCTTTACAATTCCTACATAATACTAAAAGTCTTCTTTATATGTTTCTTTGCAACTATTCAGCCGTTTGGAAGTATGTACCCTTGACTGTATAACCTCATTTACTATTATAGTAACTTAATTTTGAAATGACTAAATAAAAATAAATCTATCTGGAACATGATTGGCGATCTCATGGGAAAGAGAACACTGAGTAACGCACGTATTACTTTAACAGGAGCCGGGTGAAATAGCTAAAAATGTTGATGATTTTTTTGTTTCGTTTACTTTAGAGATAATAAACACTGACGTGAACCTTAACAGATATTAAATTTCAAGTAAAGTAGTCGACAACCTATGGATGGGATGGTAAGAAGAATGAGTTTGAATAGTTCGAAGGAACCCACGGATGTTAATGTACCATGTATAAATGAAATCATCTTATGCAAACAGGCTTCCGAAAAGAGCTAAAGCGCTGTGAAAGGATGGCATCTTCAAATCAATCTTTTTCATATATGCATCTCCGAAACGCCGTTATTTAAGAAATTAAAACTTGGCACATCAATTAAGCTTTAAATAGTAAATCGACAACAATAAATATGATCTTTTTATTGTGATAATAACCTCATTTAGAGAGGTCAACGAATATTTTTAACCATAAAATATTTACCTCTAGCTTTTTTACGGTTTTTTCTCACATTTAAGTGTTTTAGAGTTCTTCAAAAATTGAAAGTGTTCTTATTTGTTATGACTATGAGTAAAATCCATTTGAACTTTTTTTGACATAAGTTCCCTAATGATTAACGAACTCATTACTAATGAACAAAGTTAGCTATGGAAAATAAACAAAATAAGAACTGTATGTAAAATAAATAGACAGGAGTTAGGTTAACTATTATTTAAAGATTTGTTATTTTTTTCTTTTTAAAGAAGCAATTGAATGTTAATAATGGTCTCGTTTACCAAAGAAAAATATGCTCATATGGATTTATGGACAAATTTACAAATAGAAGACACCCATTCCACACATCATTTAGAGCCCTTCACTTAAGATAAAGAGAAACTGGTTCACTAATGCCGAAAAATAATGAAACGAAAAGACATGCTGATGTAAGGTAAAAATACGAGAATATTCTTTAATGGAAATTGAAGATAATCTCTAAATTAGTAGCGTTTCTGTATAGCCTATATAGTGATGCTACCTTTAGCATGGTCAAATTTTAGCCAGTTGTTAAGTTACAAAAACATTTTACGTACTTAGAGATCCAAAAGAGTCTGACCAGGCCTAATATGAGAGGAAAGAAAAATGAATAAGGAAGCGACAATATATCTTGATTAGGTATACATTCACATTCAATTCATTTAGGTACACAATCAAATTATTCCTATGTTTCAATTTTTGTATTTAATAAACCCTGCTCATTTTTATTTTTATAATTATTTTGTTACTGTTAAGACGTAACAGCAATATTAATCTTTGTGTCAGTGTCAAACTTTTAGGTTTCTTTTTTTTATTAGAAAGCGGTTTCAGTATTTCAAAGAATAGTTTAGAAATTGTTCCGTTTTTGCAACGTTGGCAATAAAAGAGTCCACCAATCGGTGCCCAGAGGAGGCAAAATTTTGTCCTGCCCGGTATTTAAATCATCTCGAGCCGGCACTGAATATAATCCGGGCCACCAAACACCAAAGAGAAGTCTACCATTTCCTCTATATTTCCCATGCAATTTAATCTACATAACGAATTGAATTACATAGTATACCTGAACATTTAAACAATCTACAACATCAGTACGCTGACTAAAATGCATGTTCGTGACATGAATTATTTACGCTCCCTTAAGCCGAATTGTCTTCCAAAATCGGTTTGTTATCAAACAAAAGGCACCAGCAGCCACACCTGGAAACGAACGGGAATTAGAAGTGCCTATCGATGCGGAACAAACGGAAATATCTACTAGTATTACATGCACATTATGTAGAAACATAGACCTTACATACATGCATATGTACAACCCGAGGGCGTAGTTGTTCACGACGGTTATTTATAAACAAACATATAGAGAGCGCTTACTTATTCCCCGTATACCTGACCTAACCGGCTTCTCCTCCTGAATTCTAATTTGTTTACCCTGTCCGCTCAGATTATAAATATTTGAATACCCGTAGTAATACACGATCCGGCGTCGTCCATGCAGGAAGAGAGTTAAAATTATGGACGCAAATATTATTTTTATTGTGGCCGAAGCCGCCATGAATATTCCATGAACGTGTTTAAGGATTAAAAGCGTCTGGAAAACGTGTATGTAAAATGTAAAAGCAAACTGGTGCCGGTGAATTTACAATTTAAAGTGAGGAAATTACATTTTCAACTTAATCTTTTGCAGAAATAAGTTTTGCAATTTGCTTTTTTTTATTTTTTTTTATGTCCTATACTTTTCAATAGAATAGTCGGTAAATAGTGAAATCTGTCTAAGAACATAACAGAACAAATTGTCAAACAAATGGTGGAAAAGATCATCGGGATAAACTGTTCTTAAAGAAACAAAAACATGAATTCACAAAAGAAGCAAGAAGACAGTAAAACTACTGGCCCCGCTCACTGCACACTAACAAGAGGCAAATTTTGAAAATGTGAAAATGAAACTGTACTCCATTGTATATCTACCTATGCAATGGCTTTGTGAGGACAAGGGTTATACTGCGGAATTCTAAGATTGAAAAAGATGATATAATACGTCCAATTAAGGAAGCAAAAATAAGTATCTTCTAAGCTGAAGAAGATCAGAATACAGCTGCAAAACTTGTGATGATACATGACCATTCCAATCCTTATCTAACCTAATTGGTATGATACATAAAAGAAGAGTGTTAAATACGACGTCCTTTTGCAAATGAATAAAAATATTTTCAATGAAGACAGAGAAAACATTAAGTGCCACTTCAAAGTTCTTCCGGCCTCAAAGTATCATGACTTCTATGTTTCCAAGTATACTACGACTTCTACTTACATCAGATCTTCCGCTACATCCCTTTTTGACTTGTCTATATACCTTCGTGTCATTATATACAATGAAGATTGATTTCTGTACATGCTTGTGGTTCTTCATTCATCAAGAAGTAGTCGCAGAGAACATGCTCAGCAGTCTCATCCTCTAATTGACAGCCCCTACAGATTGGACTGTTCTCTAATGGCAGCTTAAAAAGGTGCGCTTTTAACTGACAGTGTCCGGTTAGAATTCCCATTACTAAGCGGAGGTTCTCCCTGGATATCCTCAAATTGTTTGATGCCGTTTGCCTACCAGGGTGAGATAAAGTGACCCTGGCAAAACGGCACGCGTAGTTGTCATGCCAGGCTTTAATGAATTGCTCATGGGCGATCATTTTAATCTGGTCACACACTAGCCGGCCTTATAAACGGTTTAGGACCGTAAAGAACTGTCTTGTCCTTTAATCCACCTAATCGTGAGTTTATTCCCTACAGAGATCTCTGTGACAGTCCAGCATCAGTTTAGAAGGTATTTTCGGTTCCCTCAAAACTCACACTAGTTGTTTGTTATCTGTATACAAATCTAAATTTCTGTCTTCAATCCTGAGTTCAGATATGGTGTTGGCCGCTAGAGTAAGTGCCGCTAGAGTAAGTGCTGTCACCTCTGTTTGAAAAACTTAGAAGTCATTTTTATCTTAACTGCAGAGTCGCTAGTTTTGTAATTCACCACAAACAATCCTTTTTAGATTATTCTTACATTCTTCATCTTTGCTTTAAACGTCTGATTCTAATACTCGCGAACTTCATTAAAAATCAACTTATTTTACTTCATAAGCCTTCGTCGACCCAAATAATGTGTGCAGATAGATGATTATTACAACAAAAGCAAGTATTTCTCATAATTTAAAACCAAAATGATATGCCATTTAAAGAACATGAACCTTATCATTAAAAAAAAAAATTTAATGCGGGTCCTTTTAGGAACGTAATCTATTAAATAAGCCCCCTAATTGCATCGCCGTAAAGCAGTCGATAAGAGCCATGACAGTAGAATGGAATTTTAGGCCGCTTCCTGAACGTCTGCCGTAATAAGATTGACTTTAAGATTAAAGAAATTTGCATTTCTCTTCAGGAAACGATTATATTGACGTTGCGAGGGCGTATTCTCAGCGCTCTGCCCAATAAATATGTTCCAAGAAGAACATAAATAATTAGGTTATGATAATAATTGAATTACCCTTAATTTTATTATTCTTTTGTAATTTCTTATACCGTACTTATAAGAGAAAGGTTGCAACGCCAAGCACGTTTTTTTTTTCCTTTTTTTGTAAAACAATAATTCACCTTAATCTAACCTAAAAATCGATAAACAATCGATAATATAGCGATCGCAAACTGATATTATCCGTACACTTGAAGATAAATTGCGCATATCCCAAAATAATATTTCGTGTTATCTTAGGAATTCCATCGATTCTGTAAGGGGTTCAGTCTGAAGGCTATATAAATTTCAAGTGTAACGACTCGATGCTTTAGGAACCACCTTGTCAGCTGACATCACTGCCGTTCTGAATCTTCGGAGTGTTTGCTTGACCTGACACTTAGCTAGAACCTGAGAAGACGCATAGAAGGAGCGAGGATCAGCAAGCAATTACCTTATGCCATTAAACTTTTTAAGTTCGCCCCGAACGCAAAGAGGCAGGTATAATCCCGCCTCATATCAAGATTTGCGGAAGTTTTATGCTCGGGGAATGGCTTTTCAGACGACCGACTGAGCTCGGGTAACAGACGGGGATACGTTACTTCTGCCAACTTAACCGGGGAAACCCCCCAATATTACCAGAGGTTCTTTCCTCTCTTTTCCTTTGTTTGTCCTTCCGCATCATGCACCTTGTTTCCGGTTTATTGCTCGAGCATTTATTGTACGATTACCGTTCGGCTTGATGGTATTCTCTTTATTGATATTGCCGCGGGTCGTGTCATTTTTCAAAAACGTTCTTCGAAGGCGGTATCACGTTGAGTTAAGGTAATTGTATATCTGTGTATAGACGGGAAGGTTATGGTTATGTGATGGCGTTTAGTTTAAGTTGCTTTTGAAGATGTTTGGAATTGTGCATTTAAATGTAAATTTCGGGTATTTAACTGACTTCCTTGCATACCTGAAGTAAGAAAGTTAGATTATATAGATGCTTATTTTCTTAGAGATTTTAACAGAATAAGTGCAAAACCGTTACATTATAAAGAATGAATTCGAAAAAAAATCTAATAAAGACACATTGAAAAAGCTTTTACTGACAAGTGGATCAAAGAAATATATGTACGTACAGAAAAAAAGCTTTTTAGACCTAAACCTATACATAAAAACTCACCGTGGTTGCCAATACACACAAATGATAACATAAGCGGACGGTCAGTACAAAGCATGTAATCATTTATTGGAGAAAGTGAAAGTTTCTCCAATGAAACTTACATACTGTGGGTCAGTATTAATCTGACAACTGGCATGCACTTGTTAATGTTTCTCGCTCTACGTATCTGTTTTATTTTTCCGGCGTCTTTTAATTTCTTCCTTTTTTAAATTTTCGATTTCTTCCTCGTTCGTTTATTATTATTCTTTATTTCGCCATAACGTTAATTTACACAAGTGAAGAAGGTACAAATGATTAAATGGTACTATTTGGACAGTAGTGCTCAAGAAGTAGTCGGCCACTTTATATTTTCTTTTCCAAATAGAGCAGTGTGGTACACAAGTTTTAGTCAACCTATAGTGTTGCCAATTGCCAGAAATGTATTGATATGAGGAAAAAACCGGCAGTAAAAGTAATAAGCGAAGAAAGAGTAGTAGTGTAGTGCTGTCGAAAAAAGCGAGCCATGTTCATCTAGACAAATTGATGAGCAAGTTGGCGTAAATCAATGAACTGTGAGGAACATTTTGAAAAGGCATGGGTATGGCAGTTATAAAATTACGACACAGCAAGATATCTTTCCAGACGATCTGGAAAAATATATCAAATTTTGCGAACTTCTGATGCAAAAGGCTCTTGAAAATCCAGATTTTATAACATCCTTTTTACAGACGAATCGTCATCATATTTGTAGGGCAACCATAATCCAGTATTAATATTGATCAACCACAAACAAACATCCTTCGCTGCGTCTTCGAACTCAATACCTCCAAAAATTAAACGTGTGGGCGGGTATTTTGGGAAATAATATTTTTGGTCAATTTTTCATTGATGGTACTGTAACAGCTGCTAAATATTCAGTTTTATTGCAAAATGAAAGCACTTTATGCGCTAAACATCGATGTTCGAAGCATTTGGTTTCAGCAAGACAATTGTCGTGCTCACACAGCAAGAGCATTTATTTTTGGGAGAAACATTTGCTGAAAATCTTGTAAGCACGAGAAACCCAGTTGCATGGCCGCCTCGATCCCCAAACTTAACGCCCCTAGACTTTTTTTTTTTCTGGGAATACATTAAACAACAACTTTGAAGTTATAAACATGCTCGCGCTCATAATCTTGATGAGCTACAACAAAAAATTATCAATGCTGCCGCCCATATAACAGTAAAAAAAATTTATTTAATAATAATTAAATTTATAGGCTTGGGTATTGCCAGAAAAGAAGAGGGGATTTATTTGAACAATTAATACATTAGGGCTTCATTTAATTTTTAAAGTAATCCTTTTATTTTCTTTATTTTCTTTGAGAAATGTTTTTATCGAGTTTTTTTTTATAGAATCTTCTTTATTTCCTTTTACATTTAGAATCTAGTTTTTATATCCTTTTTTATTTCTTTTTGGTGGCTTAGCTTATTTAACACATGTTCTTATTTATTTATTGTTTTGATTATCTATTGGAGGTTTATTTTCTTGGAATGATACATTACATGGAATTTCAAAATCTCCTTGCTACATTAGCATGTTTATAAGGAGGTATACAACCCCATAAGAGTGTATAAGGAAGAGGTTGTAATTATTGGAAAGTATTCCAAATAGTAATCTCTTTGAGATATTATAACCTGCCCTAAATACATACACAAAATTATGGATTAATAACCCAGACATTTGAGTAGCACAAGTATAACACCAGCAACAGGGATATGTGTAGGAAACACCTTTTCACCAACTTTCGTGAGCCATTTATAGATTAGTAGTATCGGACAATATAAAGACTCTAAAGGAAAGAGAGTTCCATAGCGCAATAAAAAAAAAATCAATATTGAAAGCTGCGTTATGTAATGTGAACGAATATCTTGACTGTGATATTTTTAAATGTTAACATGTTATTTATGCCTGTTTCCAATGGTTGTTGTGAATGTGAAAACATATATACATATTAAGATTTATTTTACATATTTTTGACATTATCTGCATGTTGATACAGCGATTAATCCAGCATTATTAATGTTATTATCGAAATTGATAAGGAAATAAATTTTATACAAGATACACGGTTTTTAATTAGTCCGCATCCTAAGATTTTCAAACTAATATAAAAAGAAAATATATGCATGTATTTCTTTTCCATTTAACCGCTTGCACAATTCTACAGGGATAAACATAAATCACGCAGTCGGACAACTTGTTGAGATTTCGCACTCCCAGAAACTAGTTACAAGTTTCCCGGTGACGCATTCTAACCCGGCTTCTACTTCGAGATACATTTTATCGCCCGGATTCTAAACCGAAGAAAAAAAGAACTAAATTAGATAACAGTCGAGCATACGTCGTGTTCGAGATAAATTTCACGAGATCCTACATTATACCGCCATATACATTTATACGCGTTACTTACAGCCTTCATCCCGTCTAAATAATTTCCCATCATTTGTACTTCAATCTTTTCGGCGGGATTTTTACGGGCGACTTTATTCGGCCGACTCGTCTCACGCTAAACGGGGGTGGAAAAAGCAGCGTTTTCGGTTTACCCGAAACGGTAAATGTATTATATGTAAATAGCGCGCAGTAACGGTCTAATGGAGAACCGAAAAGAAATACCCGAACGCTCGAACGAAAATAACAATTGACGAAAATCCCGACGAATTTCGGATCGTCGTTTTTCTTTGCGCTAAATTGAACAGATTGAGTTCGAATTGTGAAAATTTTGCGGGAGATTGGGTTTCGATTTTGTTTGGGAAAAAAACCTATTTTTTTTTTGTAAAATTCCCACACGCATTCTTTGGTAACCTTTAAAAATACTGTTGAAACGAAGCGCTATGTATAATATAAATAAATTATGACTGCAACAAATAAGAATGTTAACTAAAATGTTTTTTAAACACCCACACACAATATTAAATCTTAAATAACCCAGGTCTCTGTCAAATTTCAAGTTTCTTAGTTAGTATACTGCACCACAAATTATGGTAGAAAATATCCGGCGCAATACATTGTTAAAACAAAAATCTTACACCTCAAACCTGCATTTCCAAAAATAAATTGAACGCCCAGTATTTCCACGGCCCTAATCTCGAAAATTTTATAATACATTAAATACACAAATTTTCTTAAAACATTCCTTTATTCTGTTTATTTCAAATGGAAGTAGAGCAAAGACAAAAAAGCAATTATAACCAAATTAAGAATAGGCGTATTAATTCTAACTACTTTAATAATAATAATAATAATATGTTTTATTTCTTCGAGTAATGGCAACATGACATTCAGAAAGTCAACAAAAAACGGATATAATAATTGACTTTAAACAGAAACAATTGAAATTAGAATTAAAAAGGTTGCAAACAAAAACATGAAAGCATGCATAAAAAGAAACAAACAAAAATCAGAAGACATCTAACAAAATTCGTTGATGTTATAGTAAGCTTTTAGCTGAAGTAGGCGTTTTACATGCAACTTGTAGGTGGTAATTGATAACTCTTTATAGTGCGCGGGTAAAATGTTATAAAATTTAATAGCTTGATATGTACTAGTCTACTGAGTTGCATTCACTCTATGGTAGGGTACATGTACAGGGTGTACCGACGATCCCAAACCAGTCACAGGTGTAGACGGGGGTTAACGGAGAGTGTTGCGGTCTGGCTGGTCTGCCGAGTTGGGGCGTAAGTGGTGCGTTCCAGGTGAAGCGCGGGCTTTCTACTTTCTGCCGAGTGGGGGCGGTAAGCGGACATCAAACGACTGATTAGTAGGCCGGGTGAACCGGCCCGATTTTCTAGTTAATTATTCTAAATATCTTTTTTTTTTATTTTGAAAATTCTTAAATCGTGAGGAGAATCTCCCCATAAGATAATGCTTTAATTGACTAAACTAAAAAAATTAGCATAATATAGCGTTACCGCTGTTTTCGTATCGGTTAGATCCACTATCTTTCTAATTTAGTAGACAAATGTATTTAATTTTTGGCACAGTTTATTACTATGACATTTCCAATTCAAATCACAAGTTAACATGACACCTAGAAGATTAAGAGAACAAACATTACCCTGCCCCAAACTAAACCTTATTTTTGTGTTTTACTCACATTCAATTTTAACTTAATAGCAGCATACCAATTATTTGCTTGTGTAATAGATATTTCCTCACTATCAATTAAGCCATTTATTGTACTTTGATTACTGATGAGAGTGGTATCGTCAGCAAATATTACAGTACTGTAATGATCCAAATTACAAGGTAAATCGTTGAGGTAAACAATAAACAAGATTGCGCCAACTTTGCTCCAAATAGTAATGGTAATAGTATTTTATTGTTGGACGCTGCATAGTATCGACATTATCAGAATAAGTACGTGTAACATATGCAATACAGTAGAGCGTTGATAATCCGAACATCCAAAAAACAAATTTCGTAACTGTTCATATTTAATAGTCAAATTATACTCGGTATCTTGTACTTCTATTTAACTATGACCATTCAGAGTATTATTTCCGTATCAAGGCTGGAAAGTAACGTTTTGTCGAAGGAGATTGGAGATTGCGAGCCGGGGCTAAGACACTTTCCAACCGAACCCAGAAAAACTTCAGAGAATCTTCACAGAGTACGGTAAAGTTACCGAAGTAACACGTTAGTATGTACTTATTGTACTCCACCGTTATTGTACTCTTGAGTACATAGTACAATTCCATAAAGTGGCGCTTTCTATATATACTTTGCCCTACAAAAAAGTACGAGAAGAAGGGTTTAATGTAAAATACACAAAATAGTGCTGACAATTTGCATTTTGGGAAACAAAATTTCCTGCTTTGTCCATAATATTATCCAGTATTAACAGATAACAATGTGTTACATATCTACATACGTCTAACGAACCCGGAACTCTCATGCAGAGATTGCGTTTAATATAAAAGAATTCACAGCAGGAGCGCATTCGAGCACTTTGTCACAACTGACTCCTTGTGCGCCAAAGCTTCTGCGACACACTTCCCGTTATTGCCCTTGTTACATTCTACAATAGCGAAGCATGCATACAATAGCGGCAACAATTTCTTTAAAATTAAGCAGTCCGCTTCCTTGACAGACCGTGTACTTTGTTTCAGATTTACCGGAGGGCAGCATCAGTCAACTGGTGGTGGTGGGTTCGAGGGTACCCGCCCTCGAAGCGGAAGGCCTGGCCGGATGCCAAGTACACTCGCTGACCCTCTCCAACAACCACCTACAACATGTGGCGGAACGGGCTTTCAGGTTCGTACCTACACCGCAACGGTGGTTTTATTTTGTACCGTATCGTCTATTTCGTGTTCTTGTTACCGAGAATATATGCCCTGATAATAATCCTGAATTTTGAATGAGTATAAAGCTGTTGGAGTAGCAATGATAATAATAAATGTATTCAATGTACTAGATTTGTACACACTCCCACTTGCACGGTAATCACACCACATTTTTTTCAGAAAACCAGACAAATCAAAAATTATATAGTCTTTAGCTTATATACACTGAGAAAAGAAAATGCATTCCGTCCACAAAAATCATTTTGTTGTAAAAATATTATTGTAAAAACGAAATTTTTAACGATTTAAAATAAAATTATTTTAATTGCTAAAGGAATGCAAAAAAATATTGTCAAATCAACCCAAACGATTTCAATATTCAAATATTGTCACTCAACAAAGATTTTCGTGTGACTATATAATCAAAAAATTTTCTTCATCATTTACCTTCAGTGATGAAGCTAAATACTTGGCGATTATGTTTGACAATAAATTGTCATGGAACTCCCATATCTAGTGTCCCGAAAACTGCTCGGTAACTCCTGAGCTCTCAAACCTCAAATGATCTTATGGTCATACATGGCAATCATTAGAGCCATGATCACCTATGCTGCTCTGATTTGGTGACCAAAAACAAAGCAGAGGACTGCACAATAACAGATTCAACAAATTCAGAGACTTACTTATCTAAATATTACAGGAGTGATGCAGACCTGTCCCACTGCAGCGCAGTGTAAGTCCTGCTGGGAATTACACAACTGCGCACTGCAGAGCTATACTAAAGAGATTAAAGCTTAGAGGGTACCTTAATATCTTTCAAGATCCCAATATCAACTATGTGATTCACATTGCAAAGGACAAGATCCTTATGTAATACAATTTTGATTAACCTTACAAAGTGGTTGTCGAAAGCCGCATTAGATGGGCATCTGGTGAGTCTCAACGTAAAAGAGCAACACCGGCATGATACAAAAACGGCTCAAGACTAAAAGGGGACTTCACTAACATATTGCAAGCGGAAATTTCTGCTATATAAGTTCATAGCAGAAATTTCCGTCAGGCAGCGTTGAAGGCTGTTAAAGCCTATACATGCGAGTCTGGTCTGTTGCACAAATGTGCAATTTAAGGCAACTGGGACGCAATAACCACGTTACTCTTCAGTGGGTCCCAAGCCACCAAGGGATTGAAGGGAACGAAAAAGCAGATAAGTTTGCCAAAGAATCAGCGACAATGTCTTTCATTTGACTTGATCCCTGTTGTGATCTGCAAAAAAGCCACCTAAAACAAGCAATTAAAAAATAGGAGGACAACAGAAAGGCCTCCCACTGGCAGAACACGCCAAAGCAAAATCAAGCGAAAGCACTTTTATCGGGGTCGCCAAAGATCGCAAAGGTGGTGGTATCTTTCAGCAAAGATGACCTTGGACTACTGGCAGGATTGTTTACAGGTCATACAGCCCTAAAATACCATCGTGATAAACTCGGAAAAGTTGAAGACCAAATCTGCCGTCGATGTCGAGAATAGAAGATCTAGAAACGGCAGAACACATTTTGTGCGAATGTGTTGCTGTTAGTTGTACTCGACATCAACACTTCAGTAGGCCGTTTCTCACCCCTATTGAAATCCAGGAAGAAAATCCTAGATTAACTTTAAGGTTCATTAAAAGCCTCGAATTATTCTAAAACTCAGAAGGGCAACGTTACAATAGATCTATTTAGGCCGCAGCGCAACGGTC
The DNA here is from genome assembly GCA_949128085.1 of Cetonia aurata. Taxonomy (NCBI): domain Eukaryota; kingdom Metazoa; phylum Arthropoda; class Insecta; order Coleoptera; family Scarabaeidae; genus Cetonia; species Cetonia aurata. Next base: position 9,252,703 of record OX421882.1, on the reverse strand, counting down.
CACAATTCTAATTCTAATTCGCTAAGTCGCAAAGCCCCTATCTTTATGACCATATTTTTATAATAAAAAAAAAGACGTTCATGTCAGTTATTGTATAACATATTTTTATTTAAATGACTTTCAGAAAAAGATGTTGATATCTTTTACAGGTATTATAAACCACATTATCTAATAGTATTTGCCCTATTTTCTTTCCAGAAATAGTTACAGTATAATGGTTATAAACTTCAAATTCGTATTACAAGAGTTAATTCACTCACAATCAGAGCAGGCTTTGATATATTATGCTGAAATCGCATACCTCCGCAGAGTACATACCAACACAACACTTATCAACGTACTAATTTTGCGTCTGCTTTTCATAAAGCACCGCACTTCACGAGTGCATTTCAAAAACCTTTAATTAAATTGAAATGGAGCATGGTGCGTCCGCTACCGATCGCTATAATCATTACCGCAACTACTAAATGCGTGTATAGCTTATATATAGGACCTATATATGTAGTAGCTACAGGAAATATCTCGTCGAATATTGCAATTGTACGCCTCGGAATTTTAGAGCGCACTATGTAGCCTTGTACTGTTACTCGCGTCGAAGTTCCAAATTAAATTCTACACGTCGCGTTTCTGTTAGCATTTATGTAGTTACCTATGCATACACGGAATATACTCAGTTGTCGGTGGCGCGGCACGAGCAGAATTAGCGCAATACAAATATACATACACAGGTATGTTTGTGTATAATTGCCAGAACGTTACGGCATGGAGAACTTTCGAACAAAGATAAAATTTAACTAACACCGTACAGAAATAGTAACCCTACTTTTTAATTATTATTTTCGAACATAAAGTGAAATAGTTACAAGTGATTTACAACAACTGACTACTGCGTATTCATTCTTCTCGTTGCAGTTTCGTTTTTAATAATGTATGAATTATCCTCATATATATTTTGCTTTGTAAAAATTCTTAGGAAGTGCCAGTAATGTAAGAATTTCATTTGCGAACTAATTGAAGTGCTCAAAACAGTAATATAATTTTCAATATTAAAAGGAGATTGCAAACATGGTGTTCTAGTAAAGAATATATGTATTGTAAATAAATTAATTTCATATACTTACTGGAAAAGTATGTGCTTCAGATTTAGTGGATGCGCCGGTCCAATCAATTTTCATTGCTTTACATATTGCTGTGAACAAATTTCTAGAATAACTTAATCATATTATGTGATACATAGTAGAATAACAACTGCTCGCAGCATTAAAATATTGATAAAACCTAATCTGTACTTCGGTACCGTTTGAGAAAGTTCATTAGAGTGGTTCAATATGAGGATAGTAATGATATATTGTTAGGGGGTTGCCATTTTCCTTATTATCTTAAACACTATAAAACATGCAGTAGTACTATAACATACTGGTAATCACTGCGCCACAACAATTATTATTTCACGACAACTCCCAGCCTCGTATTTATTTCAAATTTAGAAACTTTTATTTACTAAGAAAATACACTAGGTTGAATGCAATTCATCTATCCGTACCAAATATTCCACAGTATAACTGAATTCATAGAAATATGAGAGTGTCACAATTTTATTCAATGATTAATTTGTCTTATTTTGTAACACCAAGTCCAAAGGGAAGATTGGTCAAGGACGCGGACTCGACTGTTTTACACACTAGTGAGGGTGGAAAGGGATTTTTTTGAAAAATCAATTTTTTCAGATTTTTTTATTATAAAAAAAACATTTTGTAATGCTATGAATAAGGGGAGGATTGGTGGAGGGGACGCGTTATTTTTTTAATATTCCATTATTTTCATTAAAATGCTGGAGATGGGACAAAATGATTTTTGTTTGAAATCTGAAATAATTAAAAATTCTAAACAATTGTTTCTGTTATGCGGAAAAAGAACAAGATAGAAGTTGTTGATGCTTCTCCTCTATTCGGTGTTATAAAAAAAATATTTAATTAAAAACATTTTTTACCCCCTGGCACCCGTGGGAGAAAAGTTAGAAAAAAATAAATTTCATCTTTTAAAACATTTTTGATCCATTCTCCCTCTAGAATTTCTTTTATTTATGATTAAATTATTTTTTCTAATGCTCGCGGGTGCCCGAGAGAGCGAATTAAATTAATTTTCAAGAACAGTTCTTTTAATAATTAAAGAGTCTAGCCGAATAAGCATAGTGAACTGGCCCACAGAACGGATTTTTGAAAAAAGTTATGCATGGACAATAACAAGTCATAAGAAGGTAATATATGGGTATTTTACTGCACCCGTTGGTTTCTAATCAAACTTACAGAGACTATAGTATATATAATTAGCAATGTTTTGTATTTTTTCGGTGATTGTCACTCTGAAGGAATCATAAAATGCATAATTTCAAATATTTCAAACTAACTTTTTTTTTGATTTTATGAATTAAAACTATGGTAAATTGACATTACATTGTCAACAAGTCGACAGTAATGGAAAGTAAAACAACCAGGTAACGAAATGAGTAGTGTGATTGTAACTAACGACCAAAAAATACATTTTTCCGCGGAAGGTCAGTTACCATGCAAGGCCACTTACCACGGCAGGTCACCTATCGCAGCAGGTAACTTTCCACACATGGTGCCATAGTCGCTATGTCAGTTACACTGACGTCTGTCCCAAATGTGTCAATTTATTTTTTTATTTTTTATTAAATATTAATGTATAATTATTGAGTGTTGTGTTTGTGGTAGCGAAAAAAAAATTAATGCGCATCCTTGTAGGGTAAGTTCTTTTTTATTCTCGGTAGCTTGTGGTCCACTGCCACCTCGAATAAAAAAATATATTTATCTCTACTCGGAACGCAAATAACTATTAATATTTTTTTTATGATTATCACTTGACTCATGATATTATAAGCACAAAAGATTAACAACAGCGGATAGGTATAATAAGCATAGAGATGATCATAACTCCAATTTTTTTTTTTTTTTAATATGTTGCACCCATTATTTTTTAATCAAACTTATAGGGGTTATGGTATATATAATTAGCAATATTTTGTATTTTTTTGGTGATTGTCACTCTGAAGGAACCATAAAATGCATAATTTTAAATATTTCAAAATAATTTTTTTTTTTGATTTTATGGATGAAATTTTTTCAAAAAAATATATAATGTACTACGGTTCAATATCTAACAGATGCCGGCAGCGCCGTTTTTCTAAAGAGAATAGTTTTCTAGGAAAAAAAAGTTAAAGATAGGCCTGTTTGGGGTACATTTTTCTGATTATTTCAGGGTCAGTGGGGAGTCGGGGCGTAAAATACCCCTATATTACCTTCTTATGACTTGTCAGTGCCCATGCATAACTTTTTTCAAAAATCCGTTCTGGGGGCCAGTTCACCATGCTTATTCGGCTAGACCCTTTATCTTCTGTAACATATAGAGAGAGGGAAATATTTTCTATCACCCCTCCCCCTCTCCCTTCTACCCTCCCACAGTACATGCATTTTCTGTTGGCGAAAATTCCGCCCTCACGCGCACCTTACGTCACCAGCTCAAAGGAGTCAGCGGAACTCGCTCAACGAACAGCGTACAGTACTGCAGATACAGATTACAGGTGAATCCTTGTGTTTGGTTCACAATTTAAAAGAAACCTGTCTATTATGATGGTCCTGGATCGCTTGTGCGTCATCACGGTGTCCTGGTAGCTGTTTCTAACCTTCGAGGCTGCAGCTGAAATTCCTCTGGGGGCCAGAGTACCTTTCACGACTTCTGCTTGAACGTCTGATATTTAGAACATACGTTTTAGAGGTGTTTTATGATGCTACAGTATAAGCAAAACGACTACGTCACTTAACAACAACAGAACAATCGCATTAAATTTTTATTGAATATTAACAAGTATTACTAGTATTTGCGAGGAGTATAACCACCACTAAAACAATATAATAAATTCGTTAGCAAGAGGGTAAGACGCATCATTTAATGGGGATATTCAGTTGTCGTGCTATCTGTATACTAATATCTGATTTATAGGTATATTTATTAAAAAGTATTAGAGATTACTCTGGGAGTGTTTAATTGAATTAAACTGATATTTAAACTCTGAAAATATAGTATAAAATATTAAAAATATGTAGCAATGAATTTGTTAGCAATATATATACAGCATTGCCACAAGAAATCAATCCCTAATACGACAGGGCTAGATAATTTCCACATTAATGCTGAATATATGAACAATTGAAATTAATGAATACTTGAGTATGAATACGAGAATACGAATATTATCCTAACCGCGGTTACAATTATAAATTATAATCATTCTATTTCATTCAAATCAATAATAATGTTTACGACTATAATCGTAAATGTATTCCGCAATATGATCCTGCACAACTCTAAACATTCATATCCATTTAGATCTAAATAGAACCTACGAATTTTTTTATTAATTATGTTACCTATACATCCCACATACTCAAAATTATAATTAGAAGCAGTTATGCGCAATATATTGCTACTGAAAATACTTAATATACACCAACTTTATAGGCTAATGGCCACATACGCTTGACGATAGCAATGACAGGAACTTTATAACCGGGCTTTATTAAAGTCGATACTGTATCAGCGCAGCAGTTTAACAGTCAAAGTTTTGACATTGCATAGAATTGAATGCCCTACCAACTTCGCAGACTCCGGAACAGTTTCATGATTAATTATCAAAAACATACGTGAAAGTTATTAATTGCCTCCTATTATTATTTATAATAAATATATTCATTATAACAATATTTATGCATTTAGTTTCTGTAGATTTATAAGTTTCAGGCCAACTGTATCGTTTACAATCGATATTTGCTGCCTATATTAATTTAATATTCAACTTATACACTAGCGTACAACCAAAATGTTCCAATTTTTATTGCAATATACTTCATTTATATTACCCCTAAACCTTTAATGCATTTAGTTACGGACAAGTTTGGAACAGTCTATTCATCATCTTCTGATAGCAGTTTCATACGTTAAAATTCTCGTCAAAACTTGATCGCCTGCATAAATTATTATTTGCACCCACACCTTTACGGTAAAATGTCGGCTCTTTCGCGAGCACTAGAGCGAGCAGTAATTCAAGCAATTACGCCATCAATTAATACGGTTGCCATACAATATTCATAGTTTAATGGAGGCTTCCATCGTGAGCACTAAGCTTGTGAAACCGCTGGCAGGAGCAGTAGCAATACTTCAGTTATGTCGAACTCTCAACGGTGGCAGCGCTTCAAGATAATCGATGAGCAAGTACTTCGTATCATACAGATTCGCCTCAGGATTTGTTCTGAAGCAATCGTTTTATTATTTATGTTTTATTGTTCCCCCTATCTATGTACAATGTGTTAAGAATTAAATGCGAATTAGAAGGGTATCATAATTACATTCATTTTAACATAAATAAAAATTATAACACTGCACAATGAAATAGAAGTCGAAAACTAGTGCTAAAATATTGCACACTACAAATTACTGCTATGTGACGTTATTAGATTGGCTACATTTGCATAGGAACAAAGGAGGAGGTAGTTAATATTTAAGTAGGAAGGAAGGTATCATGATTTAGATCGAACTTGATTATTTATTAAATTAAAGTTTATATTCGAAAAGTTTTACTGACGTGCTTTCATTAAACAACGCTTTTCCGAAACAGTGGAGGATAATTTTTTTTTTTTGGCCTTCATGGGCAGGTTTAACCCCGTGAGGCAACTCGGCCTTAAGACCTATTGTGCCCCCATGATGTCTTAACCCTCTCGACCTGCTTGTACTCGAACAAACAGGTCCGCAAGTTCGTCGAGAGTTAATTTGCGTAATGCTGTGATGCTCCGCCAGTTCTTCAAGCTTTCTATGGCACCTCAGTACCACTTCGGAAGCAAATTTGACAGCCTGTAGTGCCCTGAGGGCAGCTTGGCTGTCGGAGAAAATTTCGACCGATCCATTCCCATGCGGGCAGTATAAGATGCTCTCTGCACAGGTCTGGATGGCTATCACTTCAGCATGGAAGATGGAAGTGGAGCCCCTAAGTGCATCATGCAAGTTTTTACAGGACGATAAGCAGCTAAAAAGAGTTGTTATTCTTAAACCATGGTAGTCGATCGGTTTTTACAGTTTTACCGAAGTCTAAATTTATCCATTACTGGTGCTCCATTTTTAGTGTCTGGGATGCGGCAAGATACCATCTTAGGCCCCTTATTGTGTATTATACCACCAATGACAATCTTAAAATTTTACATTGCCACAAAGAAATGGTTGTGGTAACAACTAGGGTCTGTCTTCTAAATATCATTCTAATTACGTTTCAACCCGTCAACACTACACGGTAACATCTAATACCTATTTGCGCTCTCGTCTTAATTAGATTCCATCCGCAAAACCGACACGGAATCCTCGAAGATAGTCACGTACCAACTCCATGAATACCGATGCCCACAATAACGATAATACGTCAATATCGTTTAGGATGGCAATGTAAAGTCACACCTTCTCACATTGTTCCCATTGTAACGTCTGATAATGACAATAATCGATAACCATAACACGCGGATAGAGAACGGCGTATGCAAAGCTTAATAAGGCGAGGTCCATACACACACATCCAGACCATGTTAATATAATACGCTGCACGTGCATCGCAGGTAATAATTGGCATATGCAATAATAGGACCAGCAGCACGGCTTCAAGATAGTATCGATATTCAGTCTGACTATCCGCATTTGATAAATGGACGTGTAAGGGTGTGAGAGAGAGAACATTAGAGTACGCCAGACAGGAGGTTGGGGGACGTAGATCGTGCTGGTGATTATGGAAGTCAACGTCTGGGTCGTGATTACATAATAGGAAATGAGGAAAGCGCACAGACGATTATTTGCGAAGTAAAATCCTCGAAGTTTGCTTTACGGTTTTTTTCCTCTTTCACATACCTTTGTTTCTTGTGTATGCTGGAAAATAATGGAATTTTTCGATTGAAAAAGAGGAACTTCTGTGGTAAAACTTTACCTAAGCGAATCTGTAAACATTGATAGAGAGTGGATATGAAAGAAATCGCTGTTGAATAGGAAACGATGAAAATTGAAGTTCAGCATTTTTAAATCTGTTGGCGCTGTGCTTTCAAAGGGATTTACTTGAACTACTGAAAGAAAAATTAGTATAAGGTGTTATGATAATTAACAGTACACTGTTATTAGCTTGTCGGTTCAGTATTACCCATAGGTAAAACTTTGAACCACGCACCCTGTATTCTTCTCTGTACAGTGATAATGTGCAACAAGGATAATCTACGTCAAGAGCTTCTAACAACATGGAATTAGAAGAAGGGTCCAATTCGAAATCTGAATGCTAATTTTGCAAAAACCAAGCGGAAAGAAAAGTCATATGCTGCGTGTAGTGCTATGGTAGTGCTTTTTCAAAACTACTTCGACGTACTTTTCATATTTAGGCAAGTTACCAATTATAGATGTTTTTTAGTTTCTTCAACTCCCAATCATTCGGTAACCTACGCCTTATATATGCTAGATTTACGTTTTGCTTCAACAGCGAAGATGTAGTCATCATATGCTGCAAAATCAAAATAACTTACCCGTGGGTGTCCTGTCTAACTGAATTTAATTAATGTACTTTTGCGATTTTTAGATGTTCAAATACCTGCTACAGTAAATAAATTTTAACGAATAGGAATTTGTGCCTTTGAGTTTGTAGAGTTTATTGTTACGTTGTTAGCAAACTGAATGCGTAGAAAGCGACTGCGAAGAAATGTTTCTTAAGACAGGGAAGTATTAAAAATTTGTTATAACTTGTTAAAGAAATAAACGAAAATAATAAATGTTTAATTAAGTTACAGTACCCAAGTCTGTATTCCCCTCTGTGTTTTCATCATCTTTCAACGCTACCCACCGTTCCTTATTTATCTACTTAAATACATTCCATCTTTTAATTTGTAATTTATAATTTCTCAGATTACACCCCTGTCCTTATCGCGCCCCAATTGCGAACACCTTCCCTTCTTAGGGGTTTCTATGTGTAAGCCGGAACGTCATTGGGCACCTCTTGCTTCCTACTCCCAACTGAGCAAAACAAACTGCCTTACGACTGCCTATTAAGTTATTCAGAAACACTTTCCGTGTTAACTTATTATTGCGTACAAAACTTTTCGTTAAGATTTATGTTCGAGATAAACAAGGGAGTCGTTAGCGTATAATGAATGAGAAGATGCCATAGTGGGCCAGGCTAATGTATGATGGTGAGTATACGAGTGTTAATCTTTTGGAACTAAACCTGTTCACAGTAAAATATTTTTAGGTTGCACCCAGTGCGTTTCAACGAAGCAGAAGGTAATAAAGGTGTTTTGTAAATTTTATGCTTTATTTTTAAAATTGAAAAAGATATTCAGTAGGTAAGAAGTTCGAAATAAGTAAAGTTTATATAAATTTATAACAGCTATGAACAAAAACAATACAAATAAAACAGTTTTAAAAGCATAAAATATACAAACAGGTATTTCATTCCAATAAATGGAAATATAAAATAATAATAATAAAGTATAAAATATAACAATTAATTTAGAAATAGATAATTAAAACAATTCTTGGCTTTGTACTATTATAACAGATTAATTTCTTCAATACTGTCATGTTTTTGAGATCGTATTCCCCTTCAAAACTTAGATATTGTTATCTAAACTAACAGGAAAAACGTAGTGAAGGTAATATCATTCTGTTACCTCTATTTTATTGACTTAACAAATCCATTAAGTTCATTTGAACAATAGGTTTTGTTCAATTAGCAATTAGTGTGTGTTATTGCGAAATAAGGATTAGACTAACCGAAACTGCAGTTAATTCCATGCAAATTTCACCCTCTCTACTTCCTTAAATATGCGTTCTAATCTAAACATGATTATGACAAAGTTCCCTACCCATATAGTAGCAAATTTATCGAATATATTGTATTATAGAAATTGTCGTAAAGATGATGGTCTTCCTATTTCAGTCCAGTAATAACGTATATTCGACATAAATTGTATACATGGCAGACATGACCCTAAGTACTGTGATCATCAAAACGGCGACTCCCACCGTACCACAATGAACCTCTGATTCCTACGAGTCAATTCCAATGCGGTAACAACTAGCACGTACTGGCAGTAATATCGACAATACTCTGTTATTTTAACTAACGTTTGCGTTTTTCTGCTTTCAATATACAGGATGATTCTGTATATATGCGGCAAAATTTATAGACTGATTCCTAGGCTTATTATGATCATAAAAGATCATACGAATGTGTTTTAAACAACTTAGTTTTAAAGTTGTACAAACCACATCAGCAAGTTCAACTGACTAAACGGAATGTTCATTAAAATTTTGATGGCGTTGTCCCCGAATGCAGTAGCATTAGTGACGTATATCACATTGTTAGATTTTACGGTTCTAATTCACCATTGGTGTATTTGAATTAAACCACTTATTTAGAAACAAAAATGTAATGTAGGAAGAAGGTTGGGTGTAAAAAATTACCACAATATTCTCCTGCACGTCTCGATACTTATTTGTGAAAACAATAATTAACAAAATTCTGCGACTAGGTTACATAATTGTGTAATTGCTGCCACAATATTTTCTCTACTACTATTGCAGTGCATTCCGCCAAGTGACTTTTTAACGTGTAGTTTCTTATTTAAACCCCAACAAAAGCATTAACTCTATCTAGATATTTCCCTACACAGCTGTTTAGATAACACAGACGGAAATCAATCATCACATCTGCCGTACTGATTTGGTACTTAACTATACAACAGTACTAAGAAGCATATTTTCTTTCTTTCTTCATTATCATCTGGTAAAGTTCGCCATCCGGCATATTTTTATAATAATACCACGGTACGCAGCGCAAATATAGCACCACGCCTTTGCTTTGCGAACGTCAGCCATAAATAATTTAAGCGAAAGTTTGTGTTTGCGCACCAGCGTTACGTTGTAATACACAGAATTTATTTACATATTTATGCCGTAATAAAGCGAATTTTCAAAGTGGATTCGCGACGAGCCGCCTCGCCCGCGCGCCGGTGGCGCCCTCTACGTTCTCCCACGAATGAACTTAATACCGCCAAAAGCATTAAGGTACTGTATGCAAAGTTCATAAATTTATTTTTGCAAATTTTATAAACTTTTCCGGAGTGGGCGTTATAACTTTTTCGATTTTCTAATCTTTTTTTTATTTCTGCGGGCCCGGCTTTCTCATTACTCTCGCAAAATCAACGGAAATTATATTCCCCTTTAGGAAGTAGGGAGAAACAGAAAGACTAAACAGACCCAAAGCATTCCTGGCCTAATACGGTACTACTTATTTACTTGCTTGCTTTCGGTATTCCCTCCTTCCTCCGATGAGGATTTAATAAGAGACTGAAAAAGGAAACAGCGGAGGAGAGAGCATTCCGCAAGCGTTCGGCGTAAAGTTTTTCTCTTCGCGGCATTTTCATGTAGATACCTTATATAAAGTGCGCAGCGTTGATGGAACTCGTTAAGTAAATACAAGAAATAGTTTTGTTAAATATTGCCAGCGAATCTACTTACAGCTAGTAAAGAGGTAATAGCAGTAGTAAGGGTAACTATTTATTCAGTAAAGTAATAAGTAGTGGAACGGGAAATTCAATTTAAAGTTTTCCGCCCACTATTAGTGATTAAAAATTCTCCTAAAGTTGTTCTCCATTCCCAATTAGTATAAAACTTCAATGCTTTTATACTTCTTCTCCCGAAATGATCGCATGCTAATTCGCTAGGAATATTGCCGTTTCTGTATTCTTTTTTGAAGTATTAACAGTATTAACTCGAAACACTTAAAGAGACTGATCAGACGCCTCTCGAGATCAATCATAAAAAAATAACTTACAGCTAGGTGTTTTATGTATACAAGACAGTAATATTACATTTTTTTACAGCGCCTATGGTGCTTTCGTAATCACTTAAGTAATATAACTCAGTCTGTAATTTTGGATAATGAATTATCACCTCTCGGCGTCATGTTGGTTCTGGTGTTTCGCAGGGCTACATCCTTGGCCCTCTCCTGTTCTCGACTTATACCTCCCAGCTGACATCCCATTTGAGATATTGCGACTATCATCTCTATGCTGATGATACGCAGCTCTACAAGCCCTTCCCTTATGGTGATATCGACATGGCCTGCAAAAATATTAACGAGGACATAAATTGCTTTGCTAAAGTATGTTCTAGCCACGGATTAGTATTGCATCCCGATAAATGTAAAATGATTGTGTTTAGCAGAAAGCGTGACATAGCCTTGGCCTCAAGTAGAATAAATATTGCAATGATGGAGTCCGATTAATGCCCTCACACTCTATTCAAATCCTTGGTATTGACTTGGATCAGCACCTACGATTTAACGAACATGACTCTAGGTGTGTTGAAGCATGATTTTCCAAACTAAAAATTCTATACCAAAACAGACACAATTTCGATCGCCAGGGCCACCTGCAAACTGGGGTGTGTCACGGTTTATTTGTGAATTTGTAAAGAGCATCACAAATGACTCTGAGTGGTATTCAATAGAATTAAATAGTTATTTAATTTATAAAAAAAAAATAATTTAAATTTAAAAACCATTATCTACAAGTTTCGTAGCAATATATGTTGCTGAGCAAAGCTTCGGGTTGTGGAATACACCTTGACACTTCTAGGCACTGACATCTATTTGACGTATTATACCATTGCCACCGAAATTTTGCCGAATCCGAAGAAGTTACAGCCTTCGGTAGAGATTTTTTTACGTGTCAAACAACTACTGGTTTACTTCCTATTAATAATAATAATTCATGCCTTTACATCCCCCAACAGCTTTCGCCAATTACAGGGGGCATCGGCCGGCCATGAGTTATTATTACGCCTGCGCCCGTGGAGCGACTTAAGGTGTTTGTCTCTCAGCATTTGCCAAGGAGTGAGGAAAACCACGAAAACCTCACTCCGAGAGCAGGCTCTGGGATTCGAACCCCGGACACCGTGACTGATAGCCAAGCGCGCAAGTCACTGGACCATCAGCCACATCCTATTCGCGGAGATGCCATGTCCTGATTTTTATCCACAATTAAAAATCTCCTCCTCAGTCTGGAATCGAACCAGCGCTTACCAGGTGAAATTCGAGCAATAAATGATATTAATAAATCTACTAATGAGATATAATAAAAAACACAGAAACAACTCAATCAACAGAGAAAAAGAAACATGGGAAAAACAACATACGAGTGAGGCCTTCAAACGGCACATTTTAACGGACAGAACCCAATATACCCCTGGTTCACACGTTTACAGCACAAACGCTTTACATTAGTCATATTCAATCAACGCAGCCGACGTTGCGTGCGTGACGGACGACCTATCATCCCCCTTCGCTATTTTCCAACTTCCCTGTTTCTGCTTACGTACATCCCCAACAATCAATCCGTGTTGGAAATAAAAACGAAAACGCGTTTCCGGCGTACCCGCTATGGCATGGCGGTTGATATATTATCAATACGTCCGAATTAATTGGACTGTGATTGTAAAACGCGATATCCGTGTTTTAGTTTCGTTTAATAAAATAAATGGTGGCCGTTACGGTTATCGTATCGGAAATTTATTAATAAAAATTAATAGGCAACGTTTCGTACTACGTGCTGATAGGACGTTGTCATTGAATGTTTTTATACATGTTGGAAATACATGGAAATTTTACCAGAACTGTATAAAAAGTATTTGAGATAAAAAAAAATAACGCTGTACATGGGTCATGGTTATCAATATATGTAGGTGAAAGAGTATGTATGACAGTTAAAGACGGAAAATCCATTAAATTAAAACAACTAAATTTGTGTTATACAGTATTAGTCATAAGTATGGATTAGGCAATTTATCTCCGTAAATATGAACTCTATGACAAAATGTCATTAATAGAAGTTTTTTTACTATTTATTCTTTATCTCTTAGCCTGGTAGTTGTTTTTTTATGTCAACGCATTTCCATGGAAACGTAATTTTTTTTTGTTTTTTAAATGGCAACCTAGCAATTTTTTTGCTGATTTTTGTTACTCTTTTTTTCCTTGAAATGATCCGGAATTTTTTTTGTGTAGTTTGATAACAAAATTTTAGAGAAAATGGCCATTATTTTATTTATTTACTAATTATTCTTTATCTCTTAGCCTGCTAGTTGTTTTTTTTTATGTCAACGCATTTCCATGGAAACGTAACTCTGTTCCCTTTTTTCATGTCATTGTGACGTACCTTTCAATAAGTTAACAGATTAATTTTATTACAGATAGTTTTATTAATTTGTAAACATGGTGAAACTCTGTGAAACTGAAAGAATTGAAATCCTCATGATGGTTGGTTATGGAGATCGACAACGTTCACACCAAGCTGTTTGTCATTTATTTAACAACGTTCATCCTGGAAGAGATCCTATTGTACAATCCACGGTGTCTAAATTGTTTAGGAAATTTAGAGAAACTGGAAATGTAAAAGATATGCCAAAGTCTGGACGTCCGAAATCAGCCACAAATAATGATCAAGCTCTTGATATATTACTAAGTGTTATGGATAATCCAGTTACGTCAACCACGCAACTTGCTTTGAATAATGATATTAGTCAATCGTCGGTTGTTCGAATATTGAAAAAGGACAAACTCTAACCTTACAAGATACACCTTCTCCATGAGCTAAACGAAGATGATCCAGACAGAAGAATGCAGTTTTGTGCAACAATGATGGAAATGATTGATAATAATCCAAATTGTCTAAACAACATTTTATTTTCTGATGAAGCCACGTTTTGTCTAAATGGATTTGTGAACAGACACAACTGTCGATACTGGTCTAGTGAGAATCCGCATTGGATGATGGAACACCATACACAGCACCGTCAAAAACTTAATGTATGGGCTAGTATTATTGGGCAGCACATAATAGGCCCATATTTTATTGATGGGAATTTAACTGCAGATAGATACCTACTCCTATTGCGTGATCACATTGTACCCGATATTGTACAATTATTTCCGGATGCAGATCGACAAGGAATGCCAAACCGAGATATTTGGTTTCAGCAAGACGGCGCTCCACCCCATTATGGGGTAGATGTTCGCCAATTTCTGAATAACATTTTTCCCCGTCGTTGGATAAGACGTCGGGGTTCTATTGAATGGCCTGCTAGGTCCCCCGATTTAAGCCCCTTAGATTTTTTCCTTTGGGGTAATTTAAAAACTACATTTTCTCTAAAATTTTGTTATCAAACTACACGAAAAAATACCGGATCATTTCAAGGAAAAAAAGAGGAACAAAATCAGCAAAAAATTGCTAGGTTGCCATTTAAAAAACAAAAAAAAATTACGTTTCCATGGAAATGCGTTGACATAAAAAAAAACAAATAGATAAGAGATAAAGAATAATTAGTAAAAAAAACTTCTATTAAGAGACATTTTGTCATAAAGCTCATATTTACGGAGATAAATTGCCTATTCCATACTTTTGACTAACTCTGTATAACGCTAATTAATCAAATTAAAATACCTTCTCAGTTGTTATCAGTATCTATACAACTTTCTTCGTATAATACAACCTGTCATCTAGTAGCACTGATGAGCCTTGGTAAGACGAAACGCACAGTTGCTAATAATGACTCTTGCTTACCAAATTTTAGTTATCAATATAATAATGCAAAAACACTTAGAGCAGTGATCAACAATTTTATCTCTACACTTAATAACAGCAAAATTTTCAAATAATTGAATATTTAGTTCCAGGCGCACATATTCCTTCCCTGTTTTTCTACTCTTTCGAAATCATTCGTACACCATTTGATGGGATATCTATTCAGTTTCAAGGTATTACCTGGATTTTAATATTTTTGATATTTGGGATTTCTTCTCCTGTGATATGTCTCAAGTTCAATTAACTCCTCATTGTAATCATTCTCTGGTCATGCTTTCGATGTGCTGATGGTGATCTTTATTTTGTGATAGTTATTATTAAAATTAAATGCATTCCGGCCAGGTAGCACTATCTGTTTGACCAACTGTTTTAAATATCCTGCATTTTATTTGATTTTTAGCATCTTTGACATGTTAGTGAAAATGTTCTATTTAACTGCTACAACCTGTGCTTTTCTGCATTCATACTGAATCCTTTTAATAGATCTAAAGATATTTAAATGCTTATCGCATTCGAATAGATATGGATAAATTAATGAATCTAACACAAATCATTACCGCAATATCTCGCACTGCTCCATTCCGGGCTATTAATAATAATAATGGTCCCAGATTTGATCCTTGGGGCTCACTTACGACCAATAAAACTGAGATACTTTTACAGCAGTTGTTAAAAGCTCATTATCCGATACAGTCAACAACTATAAGGTATGTACGTAGCACACCCACAGTACTTTCTTTACAAAACCATTCTAGCATTTCTCCGCCTCTCCATATTTCAAGGAAACTCACTTAAATCTCGCAGCGCCTCCGGAGGCGGTCGGCAATATTTCAAATCCAAATTACTTCCACGCGTTTAAACTCTTTCTCGACCGCGCGCGCTCACTATATATCTCTCTCTCTCACTCTAGCTGTTTTTAGGAAATAACACCGGCGACGGTGGCGTTTCCTGCGAGCCGACGCGTCCATTTGTCATTCCGATGAACGGCGAAAAAATTAAAATTTAATTCGACTAATGCAACTGGGCACCGCTTTCCCCTGAAGCGAGCTTACGGCGGAATTATACCGGACTTTCCGTACGGTCCTTATTGGCGGAGGAGACTTTAGCGCCGTCGTTCAATTACATTTTTCCGAGCCACACTTGGATTCCCAAAATAAGACCGGAGAAAACGCGACGCTACGCCGGAGACCTTTCATAATTACATTGTGCTCGATTTAATGCTCAATTAGCCGATTGTTTTTTAAGTGGATAGAATTTATAAGGCAGAAATGTTATAATATTTCGGAAAAATGTAATGATATTGCATTATTTATATTAATTTTTCACTTGCCTATTATTAAAATATAGTAATTTTTGCGTATAGTGAATGTCTAAAACCCCAAAATTTATTTAGATGTATTTTACGTGACGACTTAGTATGGCAGTAAATTTAAAAAATATGACAAATTTTAAATGCAAGCTTTTGTACCTACACATATTTAAAGAAATATCTTAAAAATGGCAATTCCTTGAAATATTTCGTTTAATAACTTGTAATTACAGTACCGACTTTTAATTGATTTGATTTCCCACTTTTATAGACAGGAATAGGATAGAATAGATTAGTTTCTTTATTCAATCACACCAAAAGCCGTTGAAAAAGTCAAAAAATAGAGTAATAAATACTTAAATAATCGTACACTTCCAATTCCAAATTTTCGTCTTCTTTTTCTTCTACTTCCTAATCTGCGTAACTTTCTGCATCGTCCTCTTTGTCATCATCCTCTCCATATATCTCTTCTTCTTCATCTGGGCATATAATCAAGTTTACTAATTTTTGTATGTCGCTAGTAGAAACTATATACTCAGATTTAACAGTATTTGATTTAATAATTAGTTCTATTGTTAGATAGAAATTAGAAAATGGAATTTTATAATTACCCTTAGTTATGCAAATGATAATTATACCAGATGACCGAGATGTGTGAAATTGTTTTTTCTTTAACGTGGTTGATAAAGCCTAACCAGAGAGTGCTTATCAAGTACCTCCGCAGAGCCAAATCTCCTTCCTAATTATCATTACGACCCACCAGAGTAAAATTTGGATCCTGAACCTCACAACTGATAGCCAAGTGTGGAAATCACTAGGCTATCAGACGAGTGTAAATTTTGTGGAAGGAGAATTTACCCGATACTATTTATAAATTAATTATTTTTTACCTGTATATTTTCAATTGCATGCAATACCCTTCTGATACTCTGGCGACTGATTTCTCGATTTGCGGCTTAAGAATACCAACATTTAAAACTTGACGCAGGCGTTTAAACTACGTCCCAGGAATAATGAAATCCTAATTTTGAAATACAATCTTGTATATTACTAAACGAATCGTCAGATTTGTGTAAAATTCTTTACGAGAAAGTGCATTGTGTTTACGGCCGAGAAATAAAGATATTTTTGCCAGGTAACATGTTTGATGGTAGCAAACATTTACTAAAGGATTTTATTTGAAGAGCATGTATTCAGTTCTGTAATTTCTTTTTAGATTCTGCTACATTTCTCTGGAATTAGCCACATTTTTATATTGTTACACTTTGCATTGAATCGAAAATGACATTGATTTCAATAATTCATTTCGCTTTTTTTAATCATAGACAACATCAGCGATATAAACGTTATTTCGAAGGCAATTTTAAATTCATTCTCTTTACTTTTAATCTGGCAACTGCAATTAGGACTTTAGAAAAACCGTTACGTCACTTAGCGGTTCCTTTTCGCGCGGGAGTATTTAACTTACGCGCCACAAAATTTAAACTCGCTTATTTTAAATTCATTCATTTAAGCGCCAACCTCTTAGACGCTTCGTTTTTTTTATGATCCTTTGTGCATCTGTTGACTTTGCTATTGGTTCATCCTTTTTTGTACCTACTTACCGAGCCTTTATAAGGGCTCTGCACGCTACGCGCGCTCTCTGTTCCAGTCCAGTTAATTTGCCGTTGTGACGGACTCGTTTTGACTCGAAAACACAGAAATCACGTGCTGTCCATTCAGCTTCGAAGCCCCAAGAGCAACATTGTAACACAAGATATAAAAAACCAGTAAAATAGTAAACCGTTCAAAGAGATTTTACATTCAACGAAAGAAACAATATTTAAAATTACAAATGATAAAATAAGCAAAATTAAGCAATTCCCAAAAATGTACTCGATAATCACTTACAAATTCAGAACCGTGAAAGTTTTAATTGACAACCTAATTGAATACTTCGAATTACACAGTTAATTAATTACAAAATAATTGAATTACGAAGTAATTCAGCTATTATAATTATAAAATAATTGAAATTCAAAATAATTAATTACAAAGTAATTGAATTACAATGTAAATAGTTAGAACGGTAATTAGTTATTTTGTAATTAATTACGTAATTCAATTAACTTGTAATTAAATAATGCCCAACTATAACTAACTTATAAATTTCTACACAATGAACAGAGCTAAAATTAAAGCTAGGTTTTCAGAATGACAGTTGCTTTGCAAAGGACTATATCCAACAAAAATACATAAATTATATCACCACATTTATTCTAAACTACTTACAAGGAAATCTCTTCTGATATCAAGTTCAAAATCTAATGAAACTTGGTGGGGATGTGGAGTATATTTACTTATGAAATATTATTGTTCGCTGTTTACATTTACTTTAAATCACATACACGCTTATAGCTATACAAAGTGTTCTAGAAGTGAGTAACATAAAACAAGACACAAAATACGTTAACATGTGACCTCTACTGGTATATAGACTTGACTAATATAATCGTACTTATTGGGAGATATACAGGGTGTTGCATTAAAATGTAATGTTTGTACCATGAGCGTATTTATAATAATACCGAAAAATGTTTTAAATGAACCTTCTTAAAATTAGACGTCCCAAAAGTAAGTAATACCAATCCCAATTTGCCTTTGCAAATGTAATTTTACTCTATATCTATATTCCCGCCTAGTTTCATCAAATTCAGGATTTGAGAGCAAAAGAGCTTTTATTGTTAGTAAACATTACTCTTACTGAAAATTGTAATGTTTCTTTGTATATAACATTTTTTTACTATTTAACCAGGAAAGTAATTTCATTTAGTTTTATTGGTCAACAAACCACATCACCAATTCACATAACTGAAAAACAATTATCGTAAGAGAATACAGTCTCAGATTATCCCTCACTACCGTTCCATTTCCGCGATATCTTTTCACGGGAAAACAATCACGGAAGCGCCATTCTTATTTTACTTCTTCCCGGATAAGGCTTGCCCATTCCGCTTCCTTCCTAATCCCACGTTTGCCCCACTCTAAAATTATTTCTCATCACATATCTCCACTGCCGCATTCCGTCCGAAGTAATCGCATCCTCCATGCCGGCAAAATTATTGTTAAGAGTTCCTCGGCTACTATTACTACTAGCGCACCTATACTACGTACCAGAATGCCGTACACAGACACGGATTCCTGACACGTACAAACACACACAGATAAATGCTACTACTCCACTTATCTGAATCTGTAACCGAAGACAATAAGGAGTGGATTTTATTTCCGCTCTATTGCTTCGACCGTTCCGTGATGGTGGGTTTTCATTTCTTATTTGTTCGTTCCGTATTGTTTCAGTTCGATGTCTAAAAGTCTGAAGACGCTGGACCTCAGCTACAACGAATTGGACGCGGTGCCCTTCGCCGCCCTAAAGGAACTGCGGAATCTACAGTGGATCAACTTGCACGGGTAAGAGATAGGCTATCTGCTCCTTGATGCTTTTCTCATATGTGTACTATGCTTTCTATTAACTTTATCTACCTCGACGTAATAGCAATGAGTTCTGATTTAAAATCTCCCTGTTTAATGCCATCTAGTTTTATAATGCAGCAGAAAAGTTTAGGATTTGATTGCACACATGTCTCTCAATTACCATAAAAATCTTTTCGATTCATTCATGCCTAACAAACCTATAATATATATATAATATGTTTATTTCCTCCAAATACAAAACTGAACAATTTCAGTACATTTACAAAGTTGTTTATATTTATTTATAATTATTAGATTGCGAACTTGTAGGTAGTTAATTTGAGTAGAAAACCAAGGAAAAAAAACGATCGTGTTCGATTAAAAATCGATCTACCATGTGACCCCATGCACATAAACCTCACACACCTTGCACCGCGCGCAGTTAAACACGCAAGGTACAATATAATAACAAAAAAAGTAATAATAATAGTCAATTAATCAATTGCTATCCCACCTGAAGATCACATACATAACGAAAAGATTCACTCCTAAATACTCCAAGGGAAAGCGACTGCCTAATATCAGACGGAATGGAATTATAAAGTTTAGCGATTTGGAAAGAATACGACTCTCTAAAACGTTGAGTCCTATGTGCCAGTAGTGTAAGGGTGCTCTTAAATCGAATATTCAAGTGATGCACATCCATCCTAAAAGTTATTTTAGTAGCTCTGGTTTACCGGTGGTTATAATTTTATAAAACACACATGCAGAATCTAGCAATCTACGATTTCGCATATTTAAGCAGTTACACCTCCAATATACTAAAAACCAGCTTCAAACAGGAATTCTAAACTTTCTGAATTTTACGATCACAAAGAGAATCAATGCAAGTGCCATATACAAGACGTCATAGTACTTAAACAATGACAAAACCAAGGAGTCACAACAAAATTTTCAGATTTTGATTTAAGTAACATTTATTATTATATATTAACTTTAAAGGAGCATAAAAAGCATAAATTTTTGAGTACATTTATTTATGTAATCATTAAACTTTAATTTCTCATCTATGATAAAAAAATTTTAACCGAATGATTAAATTTAATTTTGACACCAACAAACCGGACGCTAGAACCTGTTGTTTCTTATTATACGGTCCAAAAAGAATGACCTCAGTTTTGGAGGCACTAATCTTATGATCACGCGGGAATGATAGCAAGGCAGACCAATCAAAGAAAGCTGGAGGAAAACTTTAACATTCAGGAAAATGCAAAATTCCGAAACCTCTGACATTCCAAAAAATGAATTTCCTATGCTATTGAAGCAAATAATGGGGAACATGGTCAAAGTACTACAAAAAAAAAACCAGGCGGAGAGAAAAATGCTACAAAAAGAGACTTTCCGGTTTAGAAGAAGATGGCATTGCACCATTCAATCCCAATCGAGTTTTGAAAAAATTACCACGAGAAAATTAATAACATAATGAGAATGAGCTTAGGTGCTCTCTTACCGATTTTCTGAAAGACGTGAGGTGCAATTCCGACTGTAAAAAATCTCGACCTAAAAGGAAACTATTAGCAGCTGAACCAGGGCGAAGCTTTTCAGCGCCGAGACCATCTGAGGAATCCAGTAAAGATAATGGAAATGAAAATCTCGAATTAAACGACAACAAAGATGAAGAGCAAATTAAATACTTCTGCCCCACATTAGAAAACATATCGAAGGAAAAATCTGTTCTGGTCTGGAAAAAGACGGAATTTCGTGAGAAAAGTTTCAGATGGAGAAGAAATTGAAATTCAAGGCTTGAAATCAGTAGAATCTGATGTTCAAAATGATCGAGAACGGCATATTCACGGTTCCCTTAAAGGAATTACTTTACTACCAGATTCAATACTTTCAATCTCAACCCAAAACCGAAAAAATTCTTGTCCAAATTTACCGGGGTTGAGATAAATCACATACTATCAAAAGCACTACCATTTCATGCTATAAAATTGATGTGATCAATCCATCCCCATTCACAATCTGAGTTTGATCACCTTTTTTATAACATAAGTCGATTTTTTTAAAACTAGTGTTAAGGTATTACTCATTGGATCTTAATCTAATATTAGAAGTGGTTACAGATAAGAAAAATAGGTAAATGCTTGAAGTACGGTGAAAATAAAGTTGAAATTGATCAACCTCACCACATTCCACGGTACTGCAGACTTTACCATTATCAACACGCTTCATTGTTTTTCCAGAAAAGTGGAAAAACAATTTTTTTAAAACAACAATTATTATTATATATTCATAAACAATTATTAAAGCTAAACAATTAGATTTGTTTAGATCACTGTGATCTTACACCAATATCAACAGAATTATTAAATAAATCAACTATTATAAAAGCAGGTTACAGAAGCAATTTTCAACCTAATGCAATTCTATGGTCCCCATGTCCCCAAACTATTTGTATAGGACTGTGAATTACGTTGAAATAAGCGTGTGAACACGCATATATTACCACGGAGATCAAACTTTCCCGTGTATATTATATACTTGCTAATAGTTATCAACATCAACAGAGTCCTGAATTTAAACTACCTCGATTGTAATATATGTACTTACATCAACATGTATATACATAGTGTGCAGGCAGTCACTACACGTGAGATCGTGACATCCGAGACCAACTTGAATCCATCGTATGTAGTATATAAAGTGTCAAGCTTATTTTATATACCTACTTAATATACAAGTACATAGGTATATGGAACTTTAAATAAAACGTACTACATAGTAGAGTTAGAGGGAATTATGCAAATTTCCCGCTGGAAGTTTGAATCCCCATATCATGGAGGAGGTATTAAATTATTTAGATTTTCTGGGACTAATTAATAACTCGTGTAACGCCAAGTAAAACAAGAACAAATTAAAGTAAACAGACGCCGGTTACGTTGACTTTCCCCCAGACCGAAGGAGGCTGTTCGAATCGGCGCGGCGCTAAAGAAAAGCAAATGAAAGTAGGTCAGAAGCAGTCGGCGTGGCGACCACGCTAATTTCGTAAATCGGTGTTTTCTCCTGTAAAGTCGCTGTCATTTCCAGGACCTATTTCGCCCAATCAAATCGCGTCAGTTTACGCGATTGTAACCGTAAAAATAACTACGTAGTGTCGGTTCAAGTTCTCTACCAGTTAAATTATAGTTGGACGTATTTTCAAATTAAAAGAGCTGCAAATTGAAAAACTGGGCGACACAATTAAGTTTGTTGATGGTTCGACAGTTCAAACAAGTTAATAACTAAAAAGCGGCGTTGGTAACTTTTTTTATTCTCACCATATCCCACCACATAACGTTTCATTTCATTCATAACGTACACACACACAATCAGAACAAACTGATCGAGAGCAAATGTTTTATTAACTTTCCGATTATTTTTTTAGCACATAGTTTTATCTTCCAAAGTTCTTATTCCCTAAGAATTTAAGACCTTTATTTTAGAAGGGTTATTACTTGCTTTTTTGCTGCTTTGTAATGCATTTGTAGATCAAAGATTCTGACGATAATTTCTTCACAGTCAAGGATGGTTTGGGACATTACAATATTTGCGTTGCAAAAGTACAATATTTCAAGAAATCACGTTGAACCCAATATATCGCAATGCAATAACATGTAGGGCTCGATGACTTATGCAAGCTTTTGTTGCGGCAAATATTCGGCTGCAAAGAGTTCAGAATCCTGCTTCAAACACATTACAAGGAAAGTATACCAACAGGCGTTTTCCAGATGAATTTACTTTACGCGGATATTATTTAGCCAAATGCTTTTCAAACGTAGTGGCAATATCAAAAATAAGCGATAATCATATACAGTGTAACCACTTATGAAATAAAATTATTTTTCGTGTTGTCGTAGAGTTTTATAAAAAATGCTCGAACAAGTCAATTTTAAAGGCACGCGCTCTTGAAATTTTAAATATACGTTTTAATTCATGTAAGTGCATCAGAAAGTAGATGATCTTGTTTAAATTGAAGGGCCTTTTTTTAATTTTTGAAGCCTCCTTAATGAACTGATTTCACCGACATATAACGCTTATGATCTAAGCGAACAAATAACTATTTTCAGGAGAGTTAAATTCGGAAATTCTTTAGAGGACTATTAATTTCGTAAAAGCGTAAAAGTCAAAAAAAGTGTACCTTCTTAAAGTGAAAATTATATTCCTACAATGCTTGTCCAGAAAATGCGAAATTAATTTTAAACTAGAATATCTCGGAAACGGTTAGAGATATCGGCCAAAACTTCAAACGCCCATATCTCCGGAACGGTTGGTGCTAGGAGGACGAGCGCGGAGCTACGTATTCGATTCGCCGCGAAAAGGCACTTCTTTTGATGTACAATACATCGGGTTTATCTAAATTTTTTGACGATTTTTTTTTAATTTTCGCAAAACTGTCGACGAAATTTAACGAAATTCGACGATATCTCCCAAACCGTAACCGATAGCCGAACGCCGACCACAGATTCGGAATCCTCGTCGAAAAATACGGCCGACGGTGTGTGATACATCGGGGTATCGACCATAGCTGGCCGGTCATAGCAGAGAGTTGTATGAAAAGTGACGAAAAAACACCGTCTCTTTTAGTTTTCTTACCATAACTCCGGAACGACGAAATTTAAGGAAATTCGACGTATCTCCCAAACATAAGGAAAAATGACGAAAAATCATGTCCTTTGGAGAACACATCGCTAGTTTGTGACCAATCTGGCGAAACTTTTTCTCACTTTTAAATAAAATTCTAAATCATTATATTAAAACCTCGGAAATACCGGTTGCTGATATTATCGCATCAGTAGAATCTAATATCACAAAATTTCATTTGTACGGCCAAAGATTACATCTGGAATGCCTGTAAAATTGAAATAATCAAAAACTTAGAGAATATGAAACGGGTGTTACTTATTAATAAAAGCACAAGCGATATGACGACTATTTTGCTTTTTAAAGATTTAAACATATATATCAGGGCAATTTTATCTGGAATACCACACACCTGAGAAAACACAAGTTCTTTTTCCAAGCATTTATTGATAACTTCTGAACTGTTGGTGATAACAAGCCTGTCGGAGGTACAGCTCTTGTCAAAGGACGCACCCAGTGTTGTATAATACTTTAGGATTTCCGTAAGTTCAGACAAAAATTTTGGTACTCCACCTAAGAGATACTTGGAAATATAATTTTCTGGATATTTCTTCTCTAAAACAGTGAAAGGAAAAGAGTAGTTTATTATGAAAATGATTCTAGAGTCAGAATTTTAAATCAGAATTTATTTCGTAGCTTTAGTGGATGAGATCTGATATCATGGTCATATTAAACTCACTTTATTGGTTATCTAAATTTCTCCATCGTATTTTTAAAAATTCCTGCTAATTAGAATCATAAAAAATTAATTTTAAGAGTCACGTTCAAAGGTTTTTCGAAGTTCACACAGAGGAGTTCGTCCGTCTTATTCATTATTCTTCGTAATTTATATCCAGATATCTGTCGATTATGTTCTTAATATCGTGACACCGTACACCGCAAACATGAAGGGAATCCATATCTAAACTGGATAAGATTGCCGGCAGCAACATTACGAGAACATCTTCCAACTTTACGATGGAGTATTGCCCTTTGCCGGCAGGCGTATCATTTTATTTTCAATGCATTACGTTCCGCTGTAATACCAGCATCTTATACTGTCTCGTTATTACGCGAGGGGTCGCGCACGACGCGCTATCCCTTTAATGGTACACTTACATTATACGATGCGGTGTAAAGTGAAGTTAACAGCGGCAGATTATACGAACACTATTTATAACAATTTGAGCGAGGAAATCTTTGACGTTGTTGTTCTTGTTCGCGAAACAAAACAGACGCCGAATGGAAATTTAATACAGGCTAAAGGCGAATAAATTAATGCCATTAGCGTCGGTCGAAATAACGAGAATTTGTATGCGCTACTGTTCTTTATAAAAAAAAAACGGGTGTTTCAGTCATTAAAACAAGTGTAACGCTAAAACGTTGCGTTTAACATAGTATAATTATTATTGATTGTCAGGATTTTTCATTACTTACCGTTAATGGAATATTTATATCAATATTTATTTTCCTTTTTAATGTGAAGTCAGCGAAAACATTCGTTTGGTTTGATTTGTTAGATCCTATTAAGTATTTCAGCAACTGTTATAATGAGCAAATCAGGTACCTATACTACATTTGCGAGCAACCAAATCGACTCACCCGCGAAGCATGCACATAAATATGATTTTAAAAAAAAAAAGCTTGACCGATTTATTGGAAATATACTGCTACGAAACTTGTAGATATTTCCTTATAATTTTATTAAATTTTTTTATATTAATTCAACACTGTTTTATTAATATTTCATACAGTCAGCGTCATCTATTAAATATCATTTACTCCCCAGATATGCTATGCCCCAATTGTAAGATGCCACTATAGTACACAGGTACATGAAATCTACCCCTCCACCTGTTCTTGGGTACACCGCAAACCAATCGAATGATACTTATTATCTTCAGTCAACCTCGAGACATGGCGAGGTCACGTCTAACCACTGAACCATCATTTATTATCTTTATTTATCTGATATACAGTTAAATATCTTTATTGAAACTCTATAAGTTATTCGTTAGTGATGTATTTATACTACAGAGAATAAACAAGACGTTATTTAAATGAAATTTATTTATTCCGAGTTAAATAAATATGATAAACAAAGATATGAATCTTCTTCTCTCAGGGTAAGTAAGTTCTTTACTATTTAAATTGTACAAAAATAAGATTTCTAGAATCTTAATCCAAACTGATAACTCATATATCTCGTTTAAATATCAATATAGAAATTCAAATCGCCCGCTAAATTCCCATCATAAAATCAAGTACATCAAATAATGCCAACTCAAACCGCTCATGCATTTAAACCCACAGCATCATACGTTTTGCTTACATACAAAATCCACTAGAAATCCACTGTTATCATACGGTAATATAACCTAATATTCCCTTTACGCTTTTAACGCCAGTGACAGTACATATTGAAATCTATTTAATGGAATTAGTTAATTGAATGTAGAGGTGAAAATAGTCCACTCCATTCATATATTATATATTAAAATATTTTAAACAAGATTAAATTTAAGATTTAAATTATAGATATTTGATATTAGTTACATAAAATAGAGTTTAAGAACTATTAAAATTTATGTCAATAATCAAGCCTGTGTAGCCTTCCTAAATCAAAACAAACAGTTTCGTCTGCTACAAAATCAAATATCCCTATTATTGCTATCCCACCAGCTCAACACACAAAACAACAAGAATCCGTCCTCACACTCATCGGTCTTTTTTCCTTTTGTTCGTGGGTAAATTAATGGGCGAAGGATAGGCGATCTCCTGGTGTTAACGGTGTACCCGACTAGGTCGGTTCTGGCCGGCATTTTACACACACAGAGAGAGAGAGAGAAAATAGGAACCGTCGTATCGATTCGTCGGGTGAATGACTCGTTTGGGGTTCGTTAGCGATGCTGTAAATAAAAACTTTCAAAACCCGATGGTGAGCGCTTCGCTCGCAGTAGGTAAGACGCTGATTTATATGGCAGAGCGCGCGCTCCGGCGGCAGCAAAAAAAAATATGAATCGAGCCGGGATTTAGACCAACGCGGCCGACGGCGCTCGCTGAATAGGGGCGGTCGTGATTTACCTCCTATGAATCTAATTCATTAAGTCTCGATGTTGTTCACTTTTTTATGTAGGTTGTATTTTTTTCAATGTATCTGCGGTAAAACCGTAAATAATAAAAGCTATATCAAGCTTATATGTGAGATCTAAATACATAATAATGTGTAAATGTAGGTATGCAAAATTTTCGATGATTTCTTTTAATTTTATCTTAATTCTGTCATGAGTTTTAATTAACATCTTACCAACAAATAAAACTATTCAAACTAGCTAGGGCTTATATATATAAACTAGACAGTATTTTTCCCATAGTTTGTCTGTATTTGATATAATTCAAATCGTAGGAATCTGTCGGCCTCGTTAGCTCAAGGGGTCAGAGGCCTCGTCCGGTAAACAAAAGGTGTCAGGTTCAAATCCTACATGAGGTAAAAAAATGTAACATAACATCGCCAATGCTGTTAATTTACTCGGAAACTTACTCTTTCGAAGTACATACTATAAAAATAGGCTAGATCCAATTTGGGTAAAAGGTTCTTACGATATGTAGGACTATAAGAACCAGCTTTGAGGAAAAATGATAATATGGCCCGAAACTACTGGAAAAATTGTATAGGAGAAGAACATATAGAAATCACGGAGAAACATACCAAGCATTGATGATGGTAAGCAATTTATAGGAAAGCCATGCCAGAATGAAGCTGAAGACCTTTTAATGAGAAAATGTTTATAAAGGATTTTGACATTATCCATAAACGCAGCCAATATTGTGCACCTGTGAGACATTGCAACACAACTGACTTGACTATTTATTCGAGATAAAACTAGGTTCTCTGTGCAATTGGATACAAAGCACTAGTATACTATAATGGGTGCTGTTGCAAAACCAGGTGAAGCATAATGGTGTTCCTTGAAGACTATATATGAAACCATATGATCGAAAAAAGAAGGATAAAAGTATGCCTATTAAAAAACAATTCTTTTGGTATGTAATCTATTGCATGTTTGAACCCCTTGGACTCGGTTTATAGTAAAAACTCTTTCAGGTTTTGTTTCATAGCAATCGAACAACTATAGCGAAGGTGGGGCATCCCCTAAAGATAATAATCAGAAAACATTTCTTATCCAAACTAAATTTTCTCACACCTACATTTAATTAAATCATGCGCAGCATATCACAATTCATCTGTAAGCGGAATATTAAAACAACTCCTTAAATCGTGGGCACTCTGTATATCAAGGATTCTTTAGAAAGTTTAATAAATCTGCTTGTCAGAATTTCGGGTTTCTTAAAACTGGTCATTGAACCGAGCATTGTAAGCTTTGACAAACGAAATAACGAATAAGACCAAAAAATAGTGTAACTCGATTCGCATTTTAAACATTACAGCAAAAAAAGAGAACAGTTTCATAAATCTTATGGTATTTGTATACCATTCTATTATAATAAATTTATTGCCTTCTATAATAGATGTTAAAGATTCATAGTTGAGGCTGAATTGGGTAATATTGATGTTTAAAGGAAAACAATAGATATAATACTGTTTAATCCAGCCAATCAATTTAATAAATTCAATTGATTAAAATTTTAATATTGACTGAGTAGTTTTGGCTATAGAGGGCCATCTTCAGAGGCATTGTTAATTCAGAAGCCAAAACTAAATTATAACACTGTAATAAATGTAACCGGCAAGTATAAATTTATACACATATATTTGACATTGAAAATACGACAAACAAAACGCCGTTTTTTTGAGGTATTTTTAATTCTAACTAGATACTAGTAATTTTAATTGTATGTAAATTAACATTTAAAAACGTTATTAACCCTCCCTAATTAATGCATTTCTAATTATTGCAGGAATCAGATCCACGCGATAAGCGGCGACTGGTCTCACATGAGAAACACGATAGCCAACCTCTTCCTGGGCGAGAACGACGTTACGGAGATACCGTCAGACGCCAGTCTCGGGAAAAACCACCACGGCCTCCACCAATTCAAATCCCTCATCTGGCTGAATCTGGACGGCAACCGGATCTCCAGGATACACAAGAACTCGCTACCAGCCAGCCTCCAAACGCTCAGCTTATCGCACAATCTGATCGAGGATTTCCCGATCGACGTGGTAGCCGCACTGCCCCAGTTACAGTGGCTCTATTTGCGCGGCAATCACATCAGATCGCTACCCCAATACGCGTTCCACCGGAAACTCTGGCTGGAGAAAATAGACCTCGGGGAGAACTACTTGAGAAGTTTACACGCGCATCCCTTTAACAGTTCCGTGTACGTACGAGACTTAAATTTGGCGTTCAACGATATAAGTTTGTTGGTGAATGAAAGTTTTAAAGGCTTACAGTGTGGCAGGATCATCCTGTCACATAACCAACTGGACCAGGTGGAAGCGGACAGTTTCCTCGATCTGGAAACGACGCTCGAGTTCCTGGATTTCGATCATAACGATTTGACGCAGGTACCGGAAGCGATCGCCGGTTTGAGATCGCTCAAATACCTATATCTCTCGTCGAATTCCCTAGCGGACATACCGGCGAAGACTTTCGACGGACTCTGCGCCAGTTTGAAAGCGCTCAGTCTCAGCGGGAATCATCTAACGCGAATACCGTCCGAATCGTTGCAGAACTGTACTAAGATTTCGCATTTTAACGTCGCCTACAACAGAATCTACGACCTGCACGAGCCGGATTTCGCCGACTGGGGATTAAATATCAGGAATCTGATCTTGGGAAACAACCGGATCTCCTCGCTGAAGGCTAAAATATTTACCGGCCTGCGCGAATTGAAGGAATTAACTCTGAGCTTCAATCCGATCAAGTATTTCGACGAGAACGCCTTCGAGGGACTGGAGAAGTTGGAAAGTCTTGAACTCTCTTTCGGACTGGAAATGGAAAAGTTCCCCGAGCATATATTTAAACACGTGCCGAATCTGCGGTGGCTTTCCGTCGATAACAACGAACTGCCGTCGATTTCCACTACATTCCTTACGTTTCTACCACAATTGAAGTACGCAAATTTTGAATCCAATAGATTGCGACAGATACCGGCGAAGTTATTCACGCCAGCTATACATTCCAGTCTAAAAGATGTGAGGTTCTCAAATAATGACATCGTGTCCTTGCAAGAGAAGACATTCGAATTCCTCCACAGTCTGGAAAGCGTCATGTTGGCCAGTAACAGAATCAGTATAATACACAAGAACGCCTTTCATAATCTCCCGAATCTAAATATGATAATGCTGTCAGACAACGAAATATCTGAGATAAGTTACCAGGCCTTCAGTAGTTTGCCTAAGTTGCACAAGATCGATTTGCACAATAATTTCTTAAGCGAATTTTCTTTCAATTACTTCGTGAATGTTTCCCATCCGATGTTCTTGAACATGAGTCGAAATCGTATATCATCCTGCAGTGCAGACCATAAAATTTTAAACATAGAAGTATTGGATTTTACCCAAAATAATTTAGGCAGCATTCCCTCCTGTGTAGAAAGCATAGCCCTACTGAAGAAATTATATTTCGATTACAATTCCATCTCTAATTTAGAACACAATAGTCTCATGCACCTGACATCATTGGAAATACTAAGTTTCAAATCGAATAACATCATGAATATCCACAGGAGAGCATTTTTCGGATTGCAAAACCTGCAAGTCTTAGATTTGTCGAAGAACCAAATATCCCAGTTGCACATTAATCAATTTTCAAGCATGCCAAAATTACGTATACTAGATTTAAGCCATAACAGCATCAATTACCTTCCCAAAGATATTTTCAGCAATACCATCTTAGAGAAACTAGATTTGGGTCACAATAGCTTTTCGGTGATACCAACATCGAGTCTAACGGATATCGGTCTAACGCTAAGATACTTTTCGATCAACTCGAACAACGTGGAACACATAGACAGTACTACCTTTCCGGATATACCGTTCCAATTCCTGGATCTAAGCAACAATAAATTCACAATACTACCCGACAACGTGTTCACCAGTTTGGGTCTCCTGCAAAAGCTACACCTCAACTCCAATCAGATACGTGCCAATTTCAAGGAGGTGTTCCATTACGCGCAGAATTTGAAGGAATTGAGCATGGCCAGTTCGGGAATCATGTCTACGCCTACCTTGCCCCTACCAAATTTGATATACTTGAATCTGTCTCACAATAACATTGAGAATATCAACAGAAATACCGTGCAGAAGCTTGGAAAGTTGAAGTGTTTGGATCTGAGCTACAATTCCATCAGTCACGTGCCATCACACCTGTGGATTCATTTGCCTCATTTAAAGACTTTGGATTTGTCTCATAATCCCATAAAGGTAACTTGCCAATATTTTGCTTTCTTTTGTAAATACCATTTAATTGGTAATAAACAAATTCGGAATAAACAAATAAATTTTGTCTAGACTTGCGTATTAGGGAGAAATATAGTGTTCGCTTGTCCTAAATATACTTGCATTCAGTGTATGCTACAACTCTCTTAGTGCAAATAAATTTTACTATTTACCTGTTTTTACTGGTAATAAGTAAATGCCTAGTTATCAAACTACTTCAACATACAACAAGTAGTTTACCAGTTTGCTTGCGGCAAATGTCACATTTATTAATAACAAAATTATTAAAATAATTGGTATAAGATAAACGAAATACTGTAGCAAATATTCTAACTCAGAAATCTAGTGTTATTTACCCTAAATACTCAGAATATCTGTGCTGTATTTAAGTATAATTTTTACTTGGAAGGACTAAATATTCACTTGTCAGCACTATTCTTTTTTGTGTAGTTAGTCATACTTAATTTTTATTTATTTCCTTTTATCTTTTTTTTTTAATGGGGCAGACGAAGCCTAAGGAATAGATGATTGTCAGACATCCTGCCAAATCTCTCTCCTAATCATTATTACAACCCCGAAAAAAACCGGTTATCCTAATTGACCAGAGCAAGATTTGAACGCGCGACCCCAAGCTTGCAAGCAACTGAACTATCAGCCAGGTTAAAATAAGTCTTCAAATAAGTCGTCATACATCATCACATCCCTAAATAAATTACTTCGGCATAACACAAAACATTAAACCAAAATTTTAAGCAAACTAAAAGAAGTGAATACTTCGAAAAATTAGCTGTTTCAAAACTGTGCAAGCTTAATACTTTATTGGTTTGCGAATTCCACAGTCTGGTAAAACTCGCGTATATAATTTTAGAAACACTAATACTTCCAACAATCAACGATGTCGTTGAAGTAATGTTTGGAGATACGAATGCAAAGGTTCCATTATTTAATAATGTGAAGAATGATTTCCACGTACTTGTCTTCTCTGTTGATATCGTTCGGATTCTTCTGTATTTCAATGGCTTCTCTGTACAGTCTTCTCCAGTAATGTGGTTCCGTTGCTAGTTTTCTGCATTTATCAAAGTTGATTCCGTGTTTTGTGTTTGTTGAGTGTTCTGCTACTGTCGATTTGTCTGTGTATTCATACTTTGTATCTAGCATATGTTCTTTTAACCTGAGCCTCTGCCTGTTTGTCCAATGTATACCTTTCCACAAGTGCAGGGTATCTCGTAGACTTTTGGATCTTGGAGCGGCGAGGTACGATCTTTCGGTGAAGATAATTTTGTAGATAGTTTTTCTGGAGCATTAAAGATTACTTTGATGTTGTGTTTGCGCAGATTTCTTCTCGATTTTGTCAGTGCATCCTTTGATGTATAGCAGGCAAATCATCCATTACTGGTTGTTGTTTCTTCCTGTTGTTTTGATTGGAATGTCTTTGAATCTGTAGTCGTTTTGTCGTAGTGTGTTCTTGAAATGTTGGAGTTCGGCTTCAAGGTGTTTTTCATCTGATATCGTCTTAGCTCTATGCACCAACGTGTTTAAGATTCCTCGTTTTTGTGCTGGGTGATGGTGAGAATTCGCATTAAGATAGCGATCCGTGTTGGTTAGTTTTCGGTAAACCTGGTGTCCCAGTGTTTGGTTCTCTTTCCTCTTGAGTGGCACGTCCAGAAAAGGTAAGGAGCCATCTTCTTCGAGTTCCATGGTAAATTGTATTTGGTTATGTTGTTTGTTGAGGTGTTCCAGAAATTTAGGTAATGTGTCAGTTCGATGCGTCCATACGACAAAGGTGTCGTCGACGTACCGATACCAGCATTTCGGTTTTAGTTCACTTGATGCAATGGCGGTGTCCTCGAATGCTTCCATAAAAATATTAGCTAATACTGGAGACAAAGGTGATCCCATGGCGGCTCCTTCTGCTTGTTCGTACATTTTTTTATTAATGTTTAAAATATTTTAAGCCAATGTATGTAGTTTATGGTTAATTTTTAGACTTTTCAAATGAATATGTGTATCTTATAGGTCTGATGAAGGGTTTAACCAAACCCGAGACGTCATTTAGCAACAAATAAAGAATAAAGTAAACCCAAGTTCTATTTATTATTAATAAATAGTAAATTATTATCATATAGAGATTTCTTCTGAAGAGGATTGTTATCCAAGCAAATATTAACAATTTATAACATAAGTATACATATAGTTTTATCTTATTACCCTATTGCAACAAAGTTTGAACGTATATTCATAGTATTCAAAACAAAACCAATGCAAGATAAAACAAAATACGCTAGACATATCCAAGCTATATCATATTATACTCCCAATAGATACATCCACACGAATAACCTACTCAATGTTCCAGGAGCGGATACATCCGCAAATCCGTCTCATCCCTACATCCAGGCAGCGTCTAGATGGTTGTGTTTTCTCGCTCCGGTCGTATTTATCTTCATCTACAACTCGTTCTCTTCTTATTTTATGTATAGCTTCGCCTCTTACGTTCCCGCAAAACCTACATCTTCCATTCACCCTTTATTCGCCTCGCGTTTTATGCTATTTTTATACGAAACGTATGCTGTATGTATGTTGTACGTTCGTATTCTTTCTATTCTATTGGAGGAGCGCGCGCCTTAAAGTAATTTTATGTATCTAAGTGAAACAGTTTAGTTTTTCGCCATTTCGTCCGAGTTGCTCCCGAATTTTCAATTTAGTTTTACATTTTCAGCTCCTTGTTGATTTTGTAGACGTCTGTTACTTTGGAACAAGTGATACAAAATCGCGAAGACGATGTTTTTCATCCTTTCTTTGTGTTTAAGGTATTAGAATTTAAATATCAGAAAACGAAAGACAACGTTTTGATAGACGCCATTTAATATTTTTCTTTACTTAAAGAAAAAAATTGTTCGTATTAAATTATCTTCTGTCTATAGAATCTTAAAAAAAATATCATTAAAACGACTTCTTTGGTTTTACAGAAAAAATCCTTCATATTAAATTTTTTTTTATAATGTATACCTCAATAACAAAAATCCAAAAGAAAAATTGAAAAAATCCCTTACCACAAAAATTAAAGATACGATACAAATCTAAATACGTATTTCGGCAACTAAGTTGCCATCTTCAGTAGAAAACAAGTGAAGAGCAGTGTTAAACTTAGTGTTTTCGGCTAAGCTAAACCTTGGAAGATATGCTCTTCACCAAATCACAGTGTTATTCCACTAGTGATTTGGATGGTGATTTTCTTTTGGATTTTTGTTATAGTTTTCACGCCAGAGTCTCCACCCATCACAGGATGTATACCGCAAGTTTATCAAAAGCCTTATTGCTTTAATAAATAAATAACATTTTAAATGATATTCACAGTAATAAATCAATTTATTCCAATATAGCCAAGACTTAATTTCAAACATAAGCAATGAAATTTTCTTTGTATCATTTTATTGTGTATAGCAATATGAATTCTTAAAGTCAGTATAACCTAGGAAATGCAACAGGTTAAACCGCCGAAATAAACAAGCAAAGACACCTGTAGCCTTACCAAAAAATTATAGTATTTTTAAATATTTGTAACAATTGCATATTTGCTCATTTTCTACCTTCACTACGATAAATTATTCCCAACATAGTCCGCAAAATTAAATTTGTGCACTTCCGGCCAGAAACACTGATTTTGCATTACTTTAAATCGACCGGAAACATACAATTCTCCGGCAAAAGATCACTAAAGGTTGGCAATACTATATTCGAATGACTGACAGTTCAGTGTTTAATTGTAGATTGGATGACAGATGACAGATGATAGAATTTTCGTTACACAATCTCTTAATTCAAATTCTTTCCAATTCAATTTTTGAAATATTTTACAAGTAATAAACTGTTAATAACTTGTTGCACAACCTCTGTAATATGAGCTGGGTTGTCCATTGCCCTCATTATTGATGAATATGTATCAAAACTACTAAGCAAATCAAAATGTCAAAATACTAAAGTATCTTAACCCCGATTTCAAATTGAAAATCCATACGTAACATGTATTGTTAAATGGACACTTTTACTAATTCATCTCGTCGCAAGACATGATATTCCCATTATTAAAACTATCTATCAAAATCAGTACAATAAATAAAATATCTGTGACATTTTTTTAACAATTACCTTCAACAATAAGTATGTTTCATTATTAACTCCTTTTAAGAATGAATCAATTTGTTCACGCATAAAAACTTTTGATTTCTTTGCTTGATGACCTACTGCCTCTCTTTTCAGAAATGGTACTAATTTAGAGAACTTTCTGACGTCGATCCCTTCTCGTACGTTCAGCATACACTTCAACATAGAATAAATGCTCCATAAAGTTGAACTTTTGACAACTTTTGATTTCTGCATCAGATAAGCCAATAAAATGTTTTCGGACATCGTCTTAACATTATGTTTGTCACACCAATCTCTTAAACTCGCTGTAACATTTCATGTATTCAATCGGAAAACGCCGAGTTTATAATACTTTTTAGCTCTGGAGGAGTGCAAGATACTGAAATATCACTATCAGTGTCAGACATATATTTGCATTTTGTCAAGAACTGTCAAAATATTTTATATATGTTGAAACATGTTTTTTCCATAGCAACGCAGAAACTTTGTTAATTAAATTGAATTACTGTTGATTTTAAAGCAATAATATATGTATTTGCAATTATCTAGTTAAATGTTTTTGATGATTGCACGAAAAATAGTGTGTATGCCATGGCTGCGGAACTTTTTAGCGACCTCAAGATGACGCTGCCTCGGCCACATAACTTTGACTCCGATAAGTTTTCTTTCGGTACGCTAAAAAGATATTTCGCAGCCTAGACATACAAATAACTTCTGCATTAGTAAGTGATAATCATGTGGTAGTCGAAAAAATGTTGCACGCACCACGGCTGGAAGGTGATATTTCGTCGCTCGATAAATGCAACTATTAAAGTACTAAAAAAAAATTATAAACATTCTAGCAGTTATTATGTTTTGATGTTTATAATACATAGAAACAGCATCAATAGGAATGCTGATCATAATTTCTTCATACTTTTTAGAGATTGAAGCAAGTTCAATTAGACGTAACGTAAGAGAGACTGAGTATTGCTATTACTTTGCTTTAATTTATTGCCCAAATCCTTCAATTATATCTTGGAGTTTTATTTATGCTAGTCATTCTCTTTATTAAATTATACTAATAGTGATTTGAGTATTTTACACGTACCTATTCTACGTTCATTGATGTATACTAATTTAATTATGCTGTGTAAGAAACCCACTAGACTATCCAATTGTATTTAAATGAATGTAGATTTGTTTGTAATTTATTATTAAAATGATTAAATCGCAATATGTATTGCTCGACACTTTTATCTACTTGTAAATTTGGAATCCATAATAAAATTATTAATTAACTCTAACAATAAGTAAAAGGCAATGTAATAGCAAATACGCGGACAAAATACAATTATTCTCTGCTCCTAAAAAAAAATATAAAAGTAATTCCAGTAGATAAAGAACACGAAAAAATAATAAATACAGAAACTTTAAAGCTTATCTAGAAGTGAGCTTTTAGTCAGTACTTTTATATCATAAGCAATACGTTGCTTATGATATAAAAGTACTGGCAACAATTCTTCTTAAAGCGATAACAAAGAAACGAGCAACGTTGTCAGAAATCGAATCCTTGTCGAAAAACGCGTTCAGTACATTTTCGATTGCCCAACGGTAGCAGTTTACAGAACTAGATACAAAATGCTCCATATTCGATTCAGCCACTAATTGGAAGGTCAAGTGTTGAAAACAATTCTGATAGTAACCAGGATTATCTGGAAGATAAAACGTTCTATTTTTGAATTGACTTCATTTAAACGTAATTCTTTGTTAAATCCGACACAGTTTCTGACATTTTTAGTTGCGTACTTTAAAACTTGAATGAGTGCTAATGAATCCGTAAATTTGGGCGTGTAGGTTTTCGTGGTAATCCCTTAAATATACTAAAGGAGGTACTTGTAGGAAATGCGAGTTGTTCGGTACCTACATAAATGAGGTCTACTTTGTTCCGAACAAGAGAAAAAGAAAAGAAATCTCGGTTCCACGTTAATGTTACCTAATTCAAACTTTCAGGAAATCCTATCGGACAACTTCTACGGCCTGCGAAATCTCCAGAACTTGAACGTGCAAGGTCTCAAGTCGCTGAAAAAGATCGAAAGTTCGGCCATCACGCAGATCCAAATCCTCTCCTCGCTGGCGCTGGAAACTTGGCCGCAAGTGGAGAATTCGCAACAGCACCTCTGCGAGATCCTCGCCAAGATGGACCAACTACGCATACTGAAACTGCACGTCCGCGACACGGTATTGGACGATCAGCTGCTGTGCGTGTCGAACAAGAAGATACGCCACTTAGAAATCACCGGGCGCAACTTGAAAAGCATCGACAAGAACGCGTTCGCCAAGTTTTCGAAGAATCCCGACTTGGTATTGCGCATAAGCGGCACAGAAGTGGAGGAATTACCGGCCGGCCTCTTCTCGAACATGTATAAGATATCGTATCTGAGCATAGATCTTAGGGACAACATGCTCTCATACCTCAGTCCGGAAATATTCTACGGAAATTCCAGTACGTGGAAGAATGTGGGCACGACTTTAATATCAGGTAAAGTTTGCAAACTGTTTTACATAGTTGTAGTCGGGATATTAGACATTACGGGGTACACGTTTAGAGAAGGGGTACCTACGCGAACTGGCGCGTGGGAATAAGTTTTTAAATAAAGTAAAATTGGCTCTCCGTCAAGTCCAGGAAATTAATTTAAAATTGTCTGGGGAATTTGTATACTTAAAGGGGAGCGAGCAAACAGCCGCATGGGTAATGAGCAAGGTTAACGTTCATATAACTGTTGTGGATAAAGCACTCACGGTGAAAGTTTTCACGAGTTAAAATTATATTAGAATTAGCATGCTGCTTTTAGTTTTAGAATACGAAATGTGTATCTTCGCTTGGATAAAATTAACTATGTAAAACACATTAACCCTTATATTGCATCAAATAAGATCCAGTCTACATTAGAAAGCAAAGCTAAAAGTTGCTAAATTGATTTTTAACTATTTTTTGTTCTCAAAAATGTCAAGAAGAAATACCTGACATTGGATATGTTGTTTATTTATACGTCAGGGGAAAAAAATCCCAACGCGATCTCATGACCGTTGAAAAATTGTTTTCATTCTCCGCTCACTCTATTTTATGTAAAGTCAATTGAAGATTTTATGTCACTAAAACTAACTACAGAAAAAAAAGACAAACAGAGAACTCGGTTTGATTTGATCATTAATGAAAACTAAATATTGCATCAATTCCTATGCTGCAAAGAACTTACTGAACATACAACAGGACAAGATATTTTTTCTAATTTGATGTTACAGTAAAGTTAAAACAAACAACGACGCAGTGTGGTAATGAGTTATTGACGCACTAGTGCGTTCATAACCTATTAACGAACTTTAACCGGAATGTAATATGCGCGATCGTATCACAATGACTTGTAATACTTGTACATTGAATCAAGATTTAGATTAGGATTGGGGTGGCCTATCGACCTATTTCACCGCTACCTTTTCAGATCTATTGTGATCCCCTTGAATCAAACTTGTACTTGCGTTACAACAAACGTCATTGAGTCATTGTGACACTTGTGTTTTAATATACTAGAGCTCTGTATAGGAATTTGTGCGAATCGTGCTCCATCTATGGTTAGCTCTACTAAAGGATTTGTTACACTTGCAAAAAAGTAAAACCCAAATATTATATCCACACGCTGCTTTTTGCATAGAGAATCTCTAGTTTCAAAAACTTACCGGAAACATTAAAACTTGTTTTAAATGAAGTGGTAAATATGGCAAATTACATTGAGTCAAGATCTCTAAAAGCACGTTTTTTAAAAAAAGCTTTGTGTATCTATGGAAGCTTAGTATGAATCTTTGCTCTTGCATACAGATGTAAGATGGTTGATTGTCCAGGGGTAAAGTATTATACCGAGTTTTGAAACTTAAAAATTAATTGTTAGCCCTTTTTCAAAAGGAAGGTATTACAACGGCATATGCTTTTCTAAAATATCTTGAAAACGAAATTTGGTGCTAAAACGGCATATTTAGCCGATATATTTAATTACTCAAATAGCCTTAACACAAATATCCAAGGAAAAATGAAAATATTGTAAAATCTACTCATAAATTGGCATTCAAACGAAATATATCTTTTTAAAAATCGCACATTTGAAAAACATATAGTAGATATGTTTCCTTCACTTCTTAATAGAAATATAGAGAAAATAATTTTTGCTAAGACAGAACATTTAACTCTATTGGAAGAAAAAATTGCGAGTTATTCTTCTTCCTTAAATGTAGAAAGTTATGATTGGATCCGCAATCCATTTGGTATAGTTAATAAGTCGTTATGAGTTTTCATTACATGAAGAAGAACGATTATGTACCTTGTCAATGGATCCCACTCTAAAAATTAGATTCAATGAAATAACTCTCGAGCAATTTCGGGATTTCTGTTCAAGACGAATATCCAGTTCTTTTCGCAAAGGCACAGAAAGTTTTGTAACCGTTTTCAATCTCATATTTATGTGAACTCGGTTTTTTAACATTAACCAATATGAAAACTAAAAGCGTGAAAGACTAACTAAAGCTACCCCTTATCAGACATTAAAGTAAAAGTAAAGTAAAGTAAAGTAAACTTTATTTCCAAAAGACCATAAAACTACAAAGGTATAGGAAACGTCAGAAAAGAAAGCAAAATAAAAGTTAATGGTAATAATAATAATAATATAAAAAAGGAAAAGTAGTAATACCGATAGTAAATTATCGTAGAGACAATAATGACAATGCTAACAGCGATCATA
This sequence comes from Cetonia aurata, assembly GCA_949128085.1. NCBI lineage: Eukaryota > Metazoa > Arthropoda > Insecta > Coleoptera > Scarabaeidae > Cetonia > Cetonia aurata. Next base: position 9,212,230 of record OX421882.1, on the reverse strand, counting down.
AAGATCATTAGGACAGCATGAAGGAATGAATGAAATTACTCTTATAAGAGATTATTAATAAAAAATAAATAAATAAATGTAGTGGTAATAATAATAATAGTAATCAATAATAATCATAATGATGATAATAATAAAAACACTAATGATAATGACAAAGTGATAGTAAAGGTAATAATGGCAAAATGATAACAATAAAATAAAGCTATAATAGTAATACCGACCTAATATTGTTAAAATCTGCAATTAAAATTTATGTAAAGTGCAATTTCCTTTTTTATTTGTACATAATCCATAATTTTAAAAGAGTTTCGCACAACTTTTTATTAGTTTCATGATCTTAATCATCTTAATGCTTTTTGTGTTCGGCAAACTTTCCTTCTGATCAAACGTGTTCCGTGACTTTAAAAAGATTAAGAACCATTACTGTAAGCGATACAAAAGTGGCCCTTATAGTTTGGGGATCACTCAGATGTATGTAAAAATAAATTTTGTAAACTAAATTATAATAATAATATACAACCCAATACTTTTTTGTATATTCAAAAAGCAAGGGATGTTTGCAACTACCGGGAAATTACACACGACATTCTTGCAATTGAACTTTGGCTATACGACAGAACGTTTCTCGTAAGCCATACCCAACGTAATACATATAGAAATAAGGACCTCCTGTGACGACTGTTGCTCGCGGCGTAACAAATTCTTAAAAGGATTCGACGAATCGGAAACATCAATTTTTCAAAGCGAATGCTACGTTGTTACGTAGCGCTTCGATTTATCTAAACGAATTCGTACTTTTGCCGAGGAAATAAATAAAACCGGGCGCACAACAAGGTTCCGTTTTCCGCGTACGGCGACGCGGAAACAATTCGAGAAATGCGGAACAAGGACGCCGATTCCGGCTGCTAACGTTCATTTTTATTTGTTGTTATGTCACGTAGAATTTATAAATCACCGAAAAAGAAAATTCCATACATATTTCTCAGCAAGTTGTCTCTAACGGAAATTTTACATATTAAATTCGTCGTAAGCGCTTTTTAAGATTCCAAGCGGAAGTTAAACATCTCCCTAATCTTTATCTCAAAACAACTTTTAAATTGAAATAATTCCCCAACATTAAGTAGTTCTCAACAGGTAATTTGCATCTGCAAGGAACAAGTTGGGAAACTGGAATACTTATAAGAGAAGTAAAAATAACTTTTCTGAAACTATTATCATAATTTACTTGTAAAAACACCACAAGCTCTGTTCTAATCCCTAGAGGATATTATCTAGCACTACAAAATCTTTTATTGCAAAGTTAAATACAAGGCAAGACAGCGCGCAATAAGGCGAAGAACAACAAAAACTGTACAAAGCTGTCAACAGAGATAACATTTTTCATTTCTCTAGATGTTGCAACGTTACAACGACCGCTTACTACTTCTACTCGCTATAAACCCTCATTTTTAGACCCTCTTTGACGGCTTTCATTACTACATCCTAAATATAGTTTGTGTGACAAAAACGTATGTAGGCGATTTCTTTAAAATCAATGAACGCAACTTGTAAGCTGGCACTGATTAACAACTTAGAGACAGTCCAATAAATCTATAAATAATATTTCCACACACCCTAAAAAAAATAAAATAAACTGCCTTTGGATTGACCATAGATAACTTTGAGAATTAATTGTGTAAAGACAAAAACTTAAAAAAAGAAGAGTGTTTAGTACTAATTGTGAGAAGAAGCATTCTATTGATTTCTCCATTTTTGAAGTTATATACAGAAGAGAACGGAGTTAAAATCAATACTATCTTTAACACATTCGACCGTTTTTTAGCGATCAGTAATATTAGGTTTATATGGGTACAATTACTATCTCCGTGCAATATGCTGATGTAGCGATTGTATCATTTCAAACATTCGTGAATCGAGTTGTTGACGAATACAAGCGAAGGTTTCAGTTTGTTTGTTTACATCATCTTCTTTTCATTTCATGTTTGTTATACGTATATGAGTACCCACAAACAAATTTAAATTTGATTGATCGGGTAAACAAATAGAAATCCATAAACACAAAATCCGTATTATGAGTACCTAGCTAATTAATACTAACACCAACAATAAATCAACAAGGGCTATGGACATGAGAAATGTACATATTCTGAATGGCTTGAACAAGTGTTACTCCGACCATAAAATAAATGAAGACAAAAAATATTTTTGCTAAATAAATAACCTTTAGTATCTGCTAATTCACTTTAAATTAATTTCCACAAAGAGCATATCAGAAAAGTAAGAGATTAAGACGATTGACATGTGAACAAATAAAAATTATAACTCATAAGAAATGTAAAAATAAACTAGAAGTGTTTACAAGTTGAGTTAAAACGGTTCCATAGTTTCATAACATTTAGCTGAAACTGATCTGATTACTTGGTTTTTATTGTTGCCGAATGAATGGCTACCTACAGTACTGAAAATATATATTACAATAAAAATTGATTTTCGTATTTTGTACGAATCGCGAAGATATTAGGGGTGGCTATGTTCTCACGTGCGAGTTATAACATTTATCTATATTTCTTCGAGTGCCTCTCACTCCATTGAGCACATCCTCTTGCTATCGCGCATCCGCCACCTGAAATGGCTTGATCTATAATATTATTACGTTTGTGTTTTACTTCCAGGCGGTCTGGCAATATCCGGAAATCCGTTCAAGTGCGGTTGTCACCTCACCTGGCTCGGTTATTGGCTCCGTAGATGGATGAGGGAAAGTCTGCAGTCGCACAATGTCCCCGTCGAATCGGCTCTGGCGATGAACGAGGCGCTCAAAGAAGCCACCTGTACGGATATTGCAACGGGCACGCGAATCCCGATCGTCCAACTATTACCGGAGGACATGAGCTGTCACGCGAGCGCCCTAAGTACGGCCCCGAATTCGAACAAAATATCTGTGATCTCTATTTTACTTTGTTACACGTTTTATTATGTAATATAATGATATTAACGATTAAGTCTTTGTTATTATTGTATTTTATTATCAATAAAGAAAGGGTATACTTCCTTTTATTACTCTAGTGGTTATTACTATGATAAACTTACAGAGGGCGCGGCTGCTGGTATTGGAAATGATCGCTTTCAGCTACGGCATCATAAACAGTTTATGCAAAAGATAAGTATTTAAGAATCGTAAAGTGGCCGTTGACAAACGCATAAATGCTTCTATTTCGAAAATAAACCATACGCCATCAACAGCGAAACTTTCTTTCATGATGATCTAACTAATGTTATTGCCATTCTCTAAGGCAAGAGTCATAAATTTTAAGCGTGGATCGGTAGTGCAGATCGCGGTATTAACAGATTTTTCATTTTATATCATTCTTGAAAAATTATATGGAAGATATTCACTTGTTTATAAGTGATGTATGAAATACGATTAAAGTTATTTCAATCCAAAATCAAATCGATTCCCGTGGATTACAAAAAAGTTTATAGCTGCATCTAACAGAAACTTTGTCAAGCTTATATCTGGGATAATACATATAAAATAGATATCGAAGTGTTGATAATTTAAATCAAAAAGAATGCATTAAAGTTTGTAATCTAGTTTCAGGATATACAATATAAGAATTGTGGTTTATATACATATATATGTTAAATTATTAGATATTGTAATATTTTTATTTTGTAATTATTAAAAATGTTTTCGGAAAATTTTAATTTAGTCTAATGACTAATAAATTTTAATTTATGTTAATGCGATCAATTGATTACTTACCTATGGCATAAAGGACTCACTTTCATTTAGGCGACACTCAGGCGTAGAAACTTCTGCCTCTTTTTTGCTTAATGATATTTTAGCAAGTATGATCACAAATGAAGTACACTGAACCAAAAATGGGTCCTGAAACAATGAAAAAATTCATTATTCACATGCAATAGTGTATTAAAATTAATCCGAAGAATGAGTTTATCAAATCAATAACCGACCCTTTATTAAATAATCCACCGTCCCCTGTTAGTAAATCAAGAGTTAAATGCGCGCTCCATAGAGGACGCAAACCAAACTCTCAACCGACAAGACAACCATAGCTTAGCCGATAATACAGTCATAGATCTGACTCGGACAATTCATAAATATCAAAGAAAAAATGCCTAAATACAATTGGAGCGGAAAAATGCCACCAAACAATTATCGCTGACAACAGCGAACTTTTAATGCTGAGTAACAGAGGCAAGATGGTTAAACACATGCATTCTGTTTGAAATTACGCAGAACAAATATTTTCGTTATTAATATAATTAACGTTTTCATTCAACCTATGAATAAAGATCATTAAAGTATGTTATCTGTTCGTTCTTGCAATAAATTGCAACCCATTAAAACAATGGACAGGATGTCATATAATACTTTATTGCGTTCATATGGTGAATAAGTTGTACGCAAAAAGGAACAACGCACATTAATTTTCTGTTCGTATTATCAACAAAATGATTTATTGAACCTATGAAAGAATAGCTACTATAACAAATATTATCCTTGGACTAATGTAAAATGATTTGTTGTAATAATGATAACGTATTTATTTCACTAACGAATCTTATTATTACTTAATCAGAGATCGTAAATAATATTTTACCATAAGACTGAAATATTTCGTTCTGTCAATGAAAATTCACTCAATAAATGTAGATTATTATATAACGACCAGTATTTTTCTCAGTGTAGTTGCAAGTTGTAAGACGTTTTATTATCCTCAGAACCCAAGAAAGTTTCAGTATTAAAATATATGCACAATGTATTTTTTTTTTGCGGATTCACCATATATTTTTACGTGGACCATTTGCCTAATTGCAATATCGGTTACGATCTAACAATATTACTAGATATTACTGTTGGCACTTGTACACAAATAAACTTTTGCTACAACAGGCAGAGCTGTAGTTTTTACTACCTATTTCTTTAGTTATGTTGATATTCTCAGCTTTTTATTTCATTTTCAAGTAGATACGATAAATAAGAATACTCTGCTTTGTAGATTTAGCATGTAATTATAGAGATATTTACTTACAAAAGTGTATGAGAAAAACAGAACTTTATATAAATGTAAATCATAATAGAAGTTCTCTATACCAATATTACCAATACATCTGCATAAGAACCAATACAATGCTCATAGTTTATATGCGCGTTTACTGTATGTAAAGGAAATCACACAATTGGAACAAATTTCAGCCATATTTTTCAATAAAACCGGGGGCAATAACATTCTTCGATTCTTTCCTTTGTTTCGCCGCGATAAAAATATATAAACCGTCACCTTGAGTGCCGCGTTTCGTCGGTTCGAAATGTCTGTTTCCATTATCCTTTTTTTTCCTTTCTTATCGGCCATTTGTATCGACCGAGTAGAAAAATGACATACGGATGGCAGAAGAATCGTGCGAGCGTAAACGAGTTCGCGAAGAAAATATTTCATTTCGTTGCGAAATCGGCGGCGACACACTGTGGTTTCAAGTATTTGAAACTCGAGGAAACTGGAGACGTAAGAAATTGGAAAATCTAATATTATAAGGAGGAAGAATTGTAAGCATTAACGTCTGTCAGTAAAAATTCTGGGACACATGAAATGTGTTTTCAGTTCATTGAATTTTTATTTGTAATACGCAACGCGAAGGATTTTGGGAAGGGTGGTGATGTTTTCAGCCTTTTTGTTTTTGTATGGTCACTTACAAAGACGCTCATGAGCTTTGGAGTTTGGAACTTTGGAATGCGCGGAACTTCGAGCGGAACTCTTTATTCTGAACATTCTGGTAACAGTGAGTCAATAATAATTATTTGAGGTTATGATTAAATTAATCAACTAAATTTTCTTTTTTTTTGTGTCTCATTGAGAAACTTCACAGAACTTTTCACTAGATATATGTATACATAATCACATACAGGAGGAAAAATTCTTTTCATGCTCAATCAACAATAATATATGAAGCCAATAAATAAATATAAAAACTGCAATATGCTTGAATAATTCAAAATTCAAACATCACATAATAAATAATTATGAATTAATTAGAACCTAAGTTTATAATTATGATGGAATCAAGGAATTAACATCAGGTATAGCAGGTAGATGGCGTTGCCTGCGCTTCTCTAGCGTGAAACTGACAAGAAACTTGAAACTGACTAAAATAACTATCCATTACCACTTTAACGAAATAAATCTGAAATCCCTACATAAGAAATACAGCACAAGAAAGGTGACCGTGGTTTTAATTAATTAAGCTACTCTGATGGCACTGGATTTATTTCCAGTACGTTTTAAATGCCATGTTACACTATAATACAATTTCTAGATATTAAAATACACACACATTCGACAACTTCATGCCGGCAGAATCATAACAGTATCTCCAAATTAATTCACATTTTTCCGTTCAAGTAGGAACTGCAAAAATTTAAATTTCAATCTATAGCGATAATTTAAAACAAAAAATCACAAAATAAATAAATAGTACAATTATTATAATGAATTGATAATGCTTTCACAACGGTAAATTTCATTGCGTAATAATTTGCAACAGGCAGTATACACTATCCTCATATCTGCGATTGCCGCTATATTCACTTCTCAAGTGACAATATATTTTTATAGGTTAGAAAACCATTCGATTTCATAAAATAACCAAAAAACGTGCTTATAACATTAAACTGTGTTTCTATTGATTCAACTCACGAGAATTACTAAATATAAACATGGCTTTACGTGTGCAATTCGAAAATAATAACGAAGTTGGTGTGTTCGCAAAATTAACTAACGCGTACTGTTTAGTAAGCATAGGAGGCTCTGAAAATTTTTACAGGTTTACTGTAATTACTGCCAATTTATATTTAAGGTGTTTACAATTTACTTTTAGCACATTCGAAGGTGAATTGTCTGAAACAATTCCTGTAGTACATACATCGCTTGCTGGATGTCGAATAATCGGAAGAATGTGTGTTGGAAATAAGAACGGCCTAATCTTACCGAGTTCCACAACTGATAATGAATTGCAACATCTTAGGAATGCTCTTCCAGATAATATTAAGATACAGAGGGTGGAAGAAAGATTATCTGCATTGGGAAATGTTATTGCATGCAATGACTATGTTGCATTAATACATCCTGATCTAGATAGGGTAAGTAGCTAACATTCTAATATTGATGTTGAGTGAAGTAGCTTTTAATAAATAGGAAACCGAGGAAATTGTAACTGATGTATTAAAAGTGGAAGCATTTCGACAAACAATCGCTAGCAACGTGCTGGTTGGATCCTATTGTGCTTTAAGCAACCAAGGTGGTTTAGTACATCCGAACACTAGCATAGTAGATCAGGAAGAATTATCATCCCTCTTGCAAGTGCCTCTTGTTGTTAGTATTATAGAATGTTTAAATAAACTGTTTTTATTTCTATAAATGTATTAATTTTCAGGCAGGTACAGTAAATAGAGGCAGTAATGTCATTTCTGCTGGAATGGTAGTTAATGATTGGTGTGCCTTCTGTGGTTTGGATACAACATCCACTGAATTGACAGTTATTGAATCTGTATTCCGGCTAAACGAAGCCGTACCCTCGTCTATAGCAACTAATATGAGAGCCAGCCTCATCGAAAGGTAATTTACTGTTTTGAAGCAATAATAAAAATTTTACAACATTGTATTTATTTTCAGCATGTCGTAAAGGTGCTGGAGGCGAAGTGATCATCTTATTAATATAAGTAATAAATACTATAATTGTGTATTACAACTAAACAGTTTTTATTTCTTCTATGTAAATGTTCATACAAAATAAATGGGTATCGTTTTATAGTAAAAAGAATTGTTATATTTCCATTTCCTCAGAGTTTATCATTACAAAAACTAGATGTTGTATTGAAAATAAATTTTCTACTCATAAATAATTACTCATCATTCCAAATAAGTACTTGAAGTTGAAAATAAATTCATTCAATTCAATAAAGTATATTTTCAGCAAGTAGCTGCCATCTGTGCACACTTTTGGCTAACTAAATGATGAAGCAGCCTGTAATAAAAATTATTCTGATGCTTCGTTCAGGATTGTCATATAAATACTTTCCTGACGTTTTAAATTTAAATTCAGGCGTGAATAAGTACTTTATATTTTGTAGATTTATTATCGTTTATGCATTCAATACACCGGCCATATCGATTTGTTAATACAGTAAAACCTATCTACAACTCTAGTCATGGACTAAAAGGAAAAAAAATTAGATTTTTATTTACGGATGTAAACTATTTTTTATAGATACGATAATATATTCCTATCTATAAAAAATAGTTTACATAGTTTTTATTACGAAAATTGGATTTTCATGTCTTTATATCTTAAAATTTAAATTAGAATTATTGATACTAGCGTAGGCAGATATTTTCAACGAATTACAAATTTATGATTTCTAAGGTTCTTTTAGGACGGATTTCATTGTATATATTTAAAAGGAAACAGAAAAATATGACTGATGGCAGTGCTGATAACGTAGGGTTCTTAAAATTACAGGTCGCTACATATTTTAGTTAACGAAAGATGCTGTATAGATGGCAGTATAGAAAACAACCAAAATTGCAAGATAATAAAAATCATAGTTTTTATTATAACCATATTGTAAGACAAGACAAAGGTGTTATCTACTTGCTAAGCCATTATATAATTACACATACTAACAATTTTTTACGATTATATTTAACTAATAACTGGATTGCCTTTGATGCAGATAACCTCCAATTATTATATTTTATCAAAATTTGTTTGTAGTTCGATTCTGGAAGTAGTATTCAAATTATTATCACGGATATACATTATGCTTATTTAGAAGTATAGAATCATTTATCAATTACCTACTATTTTAAACATCATTTTCAGGAGATTTATATTACCGACCCCTCCTTTAGCGGGTTCATTTCCATACTAAAATTAATAAATTTAAATACAAATTTTCTTTCATTGGTATGCATTGGCATTAAGAATCTTTTATGACATATTAATTTGTTAGTAGCTAGTCTGATTCTTGACGATACACTAAACTAGCATAAGCATTATTTTTAGGTACCGTTGCAATAAAATTATATACATAGGTATAAGTTCATGCCTGGTACAAAACATATGGATAGAGTATATCAATCCCCGCCATTCGATTTGGCCGGCGCTTTTGCTGATCGATTCGAATTTCAATAGAAATAATCAAATATTGACGAAAATTGATGAATTAATCGCTACATTGCTGTGAAATATTCCTATATATATATATATATATTTTATTTTATAATATTCTTTTATTACATAATACGACTGCAGTTATTATACAGGGTTAAGACGCTATACGGCACTAAATATTGTATAAAAATTAAAACTATTCAAATAAGAACTAAGTGGCTATAACTTGATTAATTTAAATAGAACGCCATATTTTTAATGCACTTTTTAATTACCTATAGAATGGTACTTAGAGGTTAAAGTCTTCACGTTTTTACAAAATAACAACAAATAACCGTTTTTTTCCACAATTTGACAATGTATCTAGTTGCCTCTATGGCATTTAGAAATATCAAATAATTTACAATTATAAATAATAATGAAGAAAATCTTTACAAGTTTACAAATTAATAAATTAACATATTTCTAGAAATCGAACCGTTAGAATTTGTTGAAATCAAATATAAGTGTATTCGCAGCATTAACGAAATAGCTCCTCATATCAACACAATCCCTTATCTCGAAATGCAGCAACTATTTGTATTTTCTCGATAAATAATAATGATAACCATTCTGGAAGTTTTATTATTACATATTGACGATGGGGTTCATTTGTTTATATGCGTCGTTTTTAAATGCAATCTCGACGTACCGCAAAACTAAAAAATCAATAGATTCGAACATGAGCAGTTTGAACTGTTCGCCATATGGTCGTAGTTGACAAGAGACAGCAATGTGTATCATCATTACCATCTAATAAGGCAAGGTGAATTTTTACAAATTGAAGACGATTATCGAATACGGTAAGAATTCGAAAATATCTATAAATTGGTAGAAAAAGCGCGTTATTATAGTAGCTGAATAGAAAACATTAATAATTGTTTTTGATGTGTGTGAAATGCCTATTTCTTTTCCTTATGTTAAACCTCTAACAACTATTTTATTTGTTCTTCAGATTCATATTAGTAATTATATTGAAAGTCTATGAAATATTGAACAGAATCAGTTTTATCATACGAGCTTTTGCATTAAACAAATTACGTTCTATAAATAAAACTCAACTCGATTTTCATATTTGTTGCAGGTTGCTTGATATTGTATCCAATAATATTAATTTAAGCAGATTAATAAAGTAAATGCATGCAGTACATACATATACCTATGTGTAAATACATACATAGGTAAAGTCGTTTATATCACACACTTAGTTACATTCTGTTATCAAAAACCCGTGGTATGTAAGCTTCCGCTACTGTTTCTGCGTATTGTAGTCCTAAAACGTATTCAGAATCGTTTAAGAAGTTAGTGCAATTATACCAAAATGATTGCTACGGAATATCAACCGGTATATTGTTATTTTAATACTTTTTTTCTCAAATTATTCGCCAAATTATTGTTATTTAATAACATCTAAAAGTAATTTTTACGAGTAAATGTTAGCTAAGAAATTATTAGATTGAAAAATTATTTTATTCTATTGTCTCCAAAGACGCAATTTAAATTTGGTGATGTGAATTCTTAAATTTCAGTTAACAAGGACTAGAAAAATGGCTACTTATCCTGGCATGAGCCTTGGCGGTGAAGTACGTGAAAGTGTATCCTTGGATGAAGACGATTTAAGCGATGTAGAAGATGAAGTATTCATTAGAGATGGAAAAAATGGGTACAAAGTAAGTTGGAACAACATTGATGATTTATAGACAGAGAAAAAGGATTGTTATAAATTTCGATTATAATCATAAAGGCTTGTTTTATTTGTATAAGTAAAAATATTACAATAAGTTAGAGCATCAACAGGTGTTAATAATAGGTACTAAGCAAAATCCTTTTGTACAATTCCTAATATTGCTAAGATTTCTCTCTCAATAGATCTCGATAATTTTGGTTTTTATTTGCAGTTTGCTGAAGAAGTAGGTGTCAAAAGACCATTGATGGCACCGCGACGTAAACTCACCAAATCAGATTTTGGGAGTCGAATAAAGAACAGGTCCATGTGTTGGTCCCTTTGTCGACCATGCTGTTACATATTTTCCGGGCTAATTCTCTTAATAGGTACGTACCTTTGCGTGGTCACTGCAATATGTTTTTGCTAGATGCAATAAGATTGTATGCAAGTTTATTTTAATTTTATTTGTAGTAAAGTACGATGTACTAAGCAAAATATATGTTGTTCTTGAATTATTTTTGTAGCCTCCTTCGGAAGTGATTGTTGACTATGTATAATGGTTTTTCAGACTGGTGAACTATGAAATAAAACTAGGTTTTGTTGAGATCCTTCCACGATATTTAATTTGATTTCAATCTATGATAATGATAATTGATATTCCACATAAAGTAATATGAAATATTACGGTAATATGATCGCAAATTCCAGTTTCATTGTTTATCGACTTGAAAATCCACTGTCGTCTACTATACATCTTTCTTTTTAAAATGTACGCTTATAAGTAAAAGGTACAAGTAAAAAGTTAACAAGAAAATGGATGGAAAGATATTTAAAAAAAAGGCTTTTATTTTGCATGTTACAAGAATTCACAGAATACAGAATTATCATCGATACAGCAGTAAAATTACATCTAACTATCTCCTAACCCTTTTAATTATCAGAAGTTACCAAACAAAAGCTTATTATTAACTACATGCCCATTTCTCACTTGATTTGGTAGTGCTACCACCTTAACCTAATACATAACAATCTCTTTTCCACATGCTTATGATTCGCAATGTCGATGTCAACGTTTTGCTAATTTTGTACACACATTTTCAACTATCTGAATGTTAACTTCAATTCGATGATATTATTTAAAAATATACAAAATATTAGGGATTTTATAATCCTATATTGTAGGTATCTTTACCAGAGAAAAACTAGTCTTACTTTTTCTCCAGTCTTTCTTAATAAAAAAAACTTACATAGCAAACAATGCACTTAATTTGTTAATTGTGTTTCCCATTTTGTTTTCATTATTGAAAATAGTATTCAAAAATACCAAATAAGTAGAAATAATGCACTTGGCTCCATTGGCTGTAGCATTTTGCAGCATGTTCTTCTGTAGCTGTAACTTTTTAAAATCTGCTGTGTTTCCATTTGCCAATAAAACTCGTCTCAAAATGACTGGTTTTTGATAGGTACTTCTTGAAATTTTCATGTTGATTAATAGTTTCACACATACTATTTAACAACCAAGCTTTGTTGAAGTGCAAAACTTTCTTTCTATTTCGGAATATATATGGTACCTATAATTTACCTAATTAATAAATTTAGCATCTTCCTTATATCCCTATTACCCAAATGAGTGATTTACCATCATCTAATCTTAATCTTCATGTTATGCTTCTTTCCATGGTATCAGTTCTTGCAATATCCTTCCTTTCACACTTTAACATTACATCGTCAATTAGTTAATAGTTTCTATTCCAGTTCACTGGCGCTCTACAACATTATCACGCCGCTATAAATAAAGCTTGTAAAACTAATTGATATTTCTTACCATAAAATTTTGTCTCGTAAAAACAGACTCACAACTCGTCATCAGCGTTACACTTTACAGCAATTACTAAACGTGTTCTATTTTGTAACCCACGATAACAATTTTATTATTAGCACATTGTTAATATTCCGCCCCTATTTCCATTTATAGCAGCTAAGCCATCTTATCTTGACGATAAACAGATTAATGGTGATGAGTTTCTGCTTTCATTTCGCTAATTAGTTGTTTTTATGTTTACTGAATTTATCTTTGTAAACGTAAAAGGATTTGGATTGTGACATGTTTGTATATGACAAGATACTGAAAAATCTCATTAATATGCATTAACTTTTTCTTTTAAGGATTAATAGCCCTAGTAGTAATTCTAGTCTCATTGTTCCCACTACCAATCGACAAATTTAAAGACTGGTTGATCTCTAAGACAAAAGAATGTTTCACAGAAAAATTGTTACCCTGTAGTGACTTAGTGGTGACTGACGTATGGACGGTAAATCTTCCAAAATTAACTTCTGAATCAGCCGTCAGAGTTGTCGATATTAATCTAGATGGAGCAGATGATGTAATTTTTGGTTTTGGCACTGGTATACAATAAATTTTTTGAAAATACCACGTAGCTCTAATTAACGGTTTTCAGGTGATAATTACGATATAAACCCCGATATATTCTGCAAAATGTTCTTCAATATAGAACCCCCTTGCGGCGGAGGACTTGTCGCGCTGAACGGAACGACTGGAGAAATTGTATGGCGAAGGTGGCTGCCCCATGCTGTTTTTATTATTTATTGCACTTTCGATGTTAATGGTGATGCTATACCAGATTGCTTAGCAACTGGAAAAGCAGGTGTAAGTCGTCTTCCAAATTGAATGAAATTGTTTCTCTTACAATGCTATTCTTTCCAGATCTTTTGCATGATAGATTCTAGAAACGGATCTATAATTTGGCAGTTTGATAACAAATATACTCCAGATCAACCTTTGATCATAGATATTTATATGGCCAATTACATTCCTGACCAAGATAACGATGGAGTTTCAGATATTTTAGCAGCGCATACATCAAAAACCGGTTCGTCCATTTACTTTCATCTTTCACACGTAATTTTAAATATCTTCCTAGATCTAGCGAAAACGGGACATCTGATAGTCGTATCAGGACGAACTGGGGATGAAATCAAACGAGTGGAAACGCCTAATAATTCAGAAACATTTTATCCTCCACAAGTGTTATACAATGAGAGAGACATCTACATCATTTTTGGCACTGGTAGCCCGACATCTCCAGGAAATTTAAGCGTGGTTACTCTACATGAGGTGGTAGAAGGATATTTGGTGGGTTAATTGACGTTTGATAGAGATAATTACGTTAAACACCTCTTTTATTTCCTCAGGAAAACGTAACCACTTTGTATCAGGATATTTCCAAAGGTGTAACGTTACCAGGAGTTCTTGTAGATATTACAGGAGATAACATTACCGATATAGTCGTTTCTATGTTTAACTCAACAACTGTTGCCATAGATGGAAGCAGCTTCAAACAAATCTGGAACTTCAGCGTTCCAAATTCAGAAACTCTGAGCATACCAACCCCAGCTTATTTCAACGAAGATAATGTCACGGATTTCTTCGTTAAGTATCAGACTGGTTCTGGATTCCCTGTGTATTATTACAGCCAGGTAAATCTTTTTTATTTTTCGACATTCAAAAACGTAATGGTTCAATTCAATTATCTTACAGGGATTTATTATAGATGGTAAAACTGGTAATCCAATCTATACTACCCCGATTGTAGATAGTGTTGGTTCTGAAATGGGAGGACTAGCAGTGTCTATGGAACACAAGGGACTTGATTGGTTCTTATTTTGGACCGCAGATTGTAAAAACTTTGAGGGTCATCAGGAGATGTATGAATTCATATCAGGTTTGTATCATAATTTCCATGGTCTTTCTTAAGATGCAAAATATTGCATGTATATTTTCAGGAAGTACTACCAAACAAGAAAACCATGCAGATATATGTAGACTACGTTTCAATTCGACGATGTTTACTAGATTGAATGCTTTGAATCAGTACGATCAACCTCCGGGCTTGGAAATATACAATTCCGGTAAGTATATTCAGAAAATTATTAGATTTTTGTAACACTTGAATCCTTTGCAGACTACCGATGGCCTTTGGAGTACAACAACACAAAAACTCCGCTGGAAGAGGCAAAAGAATACATGGCTTTACATCCCGAATTCAACACTCAGCACACTGTTGCAGTGCCACCTGTTGATACCTACAAAGCCAATGCCGAGTCCCTAACTATGAAGCACAAGAATGATGGTAATTACAGACATAGAGGCAACCAAAGAATAGAAGATGAATACCTGAATAACAGAGCCAGAAACCCGGTACGCAGTATTGAATGTTCTAACAGTGCAAATTAATATTTCGCGTAATAATATTTTAGGAAGGCCAAGATATCACCCAATATCCTCAAGAAGATGATTTTGAAAATGACTATACCTACCCAGATATGACAGAGATGAACTTATATTCCCCACCCAAACCTTTGCACGACGAAGTAGACACTGGAAGTAGAGACGCACGTAGCAAAAAGAAAGATCATACAGAAAATGGAGAGAGAACAACGGAATCGATTGGGAAAACACAGAAAAAGAATTTGGCAGACATCACAAAGCATGGAATTTACGACTATAGGAATGTTAGAAATGTAAAGACTAGATTACTCCACGACCTAAGCGCTGTTCCCAATGAGATTATAAAAGACGCCTACTTCAAAAACTCAGAAAAACAACTGAGACGTTCCAGATTCGAACAAAGGGACCTCTTCTCGCACAGGGATAGAATTAAGGAGAATCAAGATGCTAAGAAGATTATAGAAGAAGAGAAGAAGGAGATTTTTAACGTACCAGAAAATTTATGGAATTTAGAGTCTGAAAAAGAGTTGGAAGATAGAGAGAATGAATACAGTAATATAGGCAAAAGAGAAGTCAATGAAAACATAACTGGTATACAAAGATTAACTTCAGTTGGTAAGTATGACGAATGTATCAATGGTGTACGGTTTTTATGCAAATTATTTCATAGGTTCGTTGATGCAATCCACCGATATAACTGGAAGTTCAATCGATGTAGTTTTCCTGACTTATTGGCTACCACCAGTAAAAGGAGCGCAGTTGGTTTTGGAAAGAGACGTGCAATGCATAAGTGACAAACTCAAGAAAGCTTTAGCATCTAAAGGTTAGTTTCTTCCGCTTTTAGCATCCTCCTATAACCGATATTTCTTTTGCAGAAAAGCTAATAAGTTATGAAAAATCAACACTGCAAGACCTCTTCAAAAAGGAATGCATCGAAGAACGATTTCGGCAAAGCACTAAATCCGAAGAAGAACAAAATGCGCAAGACCAAAATTTCCCATACTATAACCAAATAGCTCGACTGAATCTGGGACAGATGACAGCTTATAGATTGAGGATAGAATGCAAATGTCAAAATTTGCGGAAAAGAGAGAGATGCGCTAAATTCTTCGATTTGCACACTCAAGGTTGGCCAGCATATTTGGGTAGGAAAGGAGACGGAATATTTATGACGAAAGCTTAAGAGGAAGCTCGTATTTTCCCAATTTTAATTTATTATTGTGGTTATGTTCTATATATATTATTTTTTTACCATGACAATTTTACGGAAGAAATAGAGGAAAACAACTTGGATTTTATAAAATATTGTTGAAGAAAAAATTGGAAATTTTCGCACAAATTAGAAAAGTAATAGAAAAGAATTTTGAAATTTGCAAAACATTTATTCGTTTCATTTGACAGCTTCATTCCTATAAAATCACTTTCGAGAATAGATAACTCTAATAACAAATCGGACGCACTGATAATGCAATGAGTAGCTAACCTCCAAAGAAGCCATATGGTTTCTTTAACTAAAAATCTGTATTGTTACATAATATTGCTTTCATCATTTGTTGTATCTTACTCTGCTTCAACCATCGGCATCTATGTTCAGTTGCTTCCATTAGGTACTTATATTCAATCAAGAGTTCCATAATAATAAACAAAGTCAAATAACTTCAGACTTCACAAGTAACATAAAATTGAAAACGTGTTTATATAAATATCTAAAGTTGATAACATAAGCAACAGCAACATCCAGCGGAGAAAAACAGAACCAAAATATTTTGCGGATGCTTCCAATATGTAGTTTCTTAAAAAAAAAGCAGATAATATTTATTTTTTCTTGTTTTTATATTTTAAGGTCTTCCAAATGTAAACAAAATTAACTATTGAATTATTCACCAAAAACATAAAGCCTTTATTCTAATGGTTAGCACTAGATGAACTATTAACTGTGCAAGGCAAAAGTTAAGTCAGTAATAAATATAATAACAGTGGTGTCATGTGACTGTTATGACTATCATTAAAACCCCATTGTTATATTTCTTCCTGAGTTATTTTGCGTAATTTCTTTTGTATAGAACTTCCGTAGCTAAGTACTGTAGATGTAAATCTATTTCGTTTTTTCTTGTAGGTTATTCTTACTTGTTTCTGCCAGGCAATAGATATGGATTAAACTATTTCCATATTATTCACACACAATGTAATTGTAATTTTCTCAGTTCTAGCTATTTACCTAAGTATATAGGCCTGTGATAACTATATTTTCGTCGGCCATTTCTATAACCTAAACTCTTTTCGTATCGTAACGAAGTTCTGATGTAAATAATGATATGAATTAGCGACAATCTTAAAAGGAAATATATAATAAAATCACAATAAAAAGGCGAAAATATAAACTATCATGATAATATTGTATGGACATATAACTATACTATAAAGAAATGTAAATATACGTATATGATGTAAGATGCATATATATGAATATATGACACATATGAGTACATATTTTGTATTTGCATAATACTATAAACTACCAAAAAATATATCTACGATTTAATGTTTGTAAACATGTACATTGTATGTAAACTGTGACGTTTTATATTTTAAGTGACGACCTTATATATTGTATAAAAGAAAAACAGATATGATAATGTATAGGATGTTTCGGTTGGCAAATAAATTTTATTTATTTAAGGTTCATATTGTCTGTATTTAACCCATATAATGCTGGTAAACGGCACCTCCACCAAAGTTGTAACAAGCAAAAGCTACAGCAAATCAATTGCTGTGTATGACAATATCAGAATTTTGATATTAGCATAAATTCCCGTTCGTGGCGTATATGAGAATTACATAAAAACAAAGATAATACTTAAAGTCTAACATCGATTACCTAGTAAAATGCCTGTAGATACTTTCTGTATTATATTCTTTCTCGAGCATATTGATCAAACAACCGTGTTTATGGATATCCTTGGTTATGCATATGTCAGCACTTTTGACGGAGCTATCATAGTCCCATAGTCATGTAATCATATTGACTGACAGTTTAAAAAATAAATAAATTTCCCACTTATTTTTGCAGCGAATATTTTTGCGTTAGAAATTTCAAAATGGGCAAGCATGGAATACTCTCACAAAGCAGAGCAACTGATCTGTTTTATGGTGAGGAAATGAATTTATAAACTGTGGTTTTGTTCTATGAAAGTGGGGCATTTTCAGATCCACTTTTCGTCGTATCGGGACCTAGGGACCATTATAGGCAAGCTAAAATAGCTGTAATGCATAATGCCAAAATGGTGAGTTTTTCTTAGAATGAAATGGTGAATCTGAAAACGGATGCATCTTAATCATAATAATTTTTAATTCCATTGCGTTTTTCTTTTAATCATAAACCATGCTACGTTCAAAAAGAAAGACCATCATGCAATATTTCATTATTTAAAAAAAAAAACTATTACTTGCACATAAGTGAGTAGCTATATACAGAAAACTATACGACAGAATCACAATGAGTTTCATTATTTTATTGCTAATTTTACGCATAACATCCCCAAATGTTAGTTTTGTCAATATTCACAGTCGCTAACAAAAAACTTATATGTTGAAATATTTTCCCAATATTCTGCATCCAAGGTTTCTCAAAATTTAATGACTGTATGGACTATATCAGGATCCAGAACACTTCCGCAATGTTATGTTCAACACCATGTTGTACGTATTGTACATACATATAGTAACAGTATGAAAATTGAATATCTCGTATTGTACGAAATTAACACGAAAGGTATAACAC
This sequence comes from Cetonia aurata, assembly GCA_949128085.1. NCBI lineage: Eukaryota > Metazoa > Arthropoda > Insecta > Coleoptera > Scarabaeidae > Cetonia > Cetonia aurata. Next base: position 9,193,303 of record OX421882.1, on the reverse strand, counting down.
TGTTAATTATCCGTCTATATTACCACGTATAATAAAAGTTATTTACAATGAATAAAAATATTGTTTATTTTATAGATTATAGTCATCAAAGGTAAAATGTAATATTAAATCTCTACAGATTAACTTCCTTTGCAACATGTTTTCATTTTATTTATTTTCCTTTAGTTACTGCGACTTATTTATATCTTTGTAATAGTAATACTACACTTTCTTACATATTATCCATTACTTTATAAAATACAAAATAAAATAATTTAAAAAAAGGAGAAGAGACGTTTAGCCAAAATAATGAAGTACTTATTGCTAAATATATTTCAACAGCGTTTATTTGGAGGTATAAAATCAAAGGTGTCACTACTTACCTAATCTAACAAATACAGGATGTTCCATTCAAATCACAAAAATTTGTTTAGATAGAAGTGGCAGCACAGCATGAGTGAACATATAATTCAGCTCGGATAACCTAACACCTACAAAATCCGCCTTAGAGGCATAAACCACAATGAAATAACAAAAAACAATTGATGTTATTGCAGTCGGTACGCCCGTTATTCGCCAGCATGTTCACCGATCTTCCCCACGTACCTAAACAGCAAGTTGTACTAAGGACCAGCATTGGCATACCTGCATACAAATCGATGACTCAACCCACTGCAGCAGGACTCGTTGATATTCATGGCGTTGATAGACACAGATATTTTCAACAGTTCGTATATTATTGTGTCAAACACAAAGGAAGCATTGAAATATTTCAAACTTGCAGGCCAGTTAAACGCCCTGTGTCAATTGTTCCTTCTCTTACCATACACATCGCAACAGCTAGGGATAGATTGGAAGTTGAGGAGAGAGCCATAAAGAAAGGAGAAGATGGTTTCAAAGTTAACCAAAAAGTTCAGACGGTGTACAGAGAATCTTCAGCGCAAACTTCCCCCTGGGATCCAGATTATAAGATTGCGGAAGGCTCGACTAATGACTTGGAAATTCTAAAATTAGGCTTCCTCAAATGGCGTAATCCAAAACTGCATATTTCCCCAAAAACATGCTACTACACTAATTTTTCTCCAAATAGGTGCTGGTTTGCCTGTGGGCATGCACGAAATAAAACTAATCGAAAGGGCACGTATGAAGCGGCAATGGGAAAGGTCCTTGCCGCCAGTTTCCGACAACGCTAGCTTGAAAAAACGACGCGATATTATAGACGCCATGGAACGAGAAGAATGGGCTTTCCGAGAGCAAGTAAATTTATTTAGATTCAGAAGTAATTAGTTGATTTCGTTACATCAAAGATTCAAAGCATGATGAGAATATTACATTACCCAGTCACTTTATTAGGAAATTCAAGATATCCAAGATCTGAGAATGAAACTGCTCGAGGAGATGCTCGCCGAATTGTTAGCCAATACTAAAAATCGTAGCGAAAAGAAAATGGAATTATTCTGCAGGATGAAGCTAGACGAGAGAGCAGAGAAATTGGAAAAACTAAGAAGGGAATCTACGAGAGGTTTAGTATACCTAAATCAGTGGTTCCCAATCGATAGTTCGCTGTAGATAGATACAAAAATGGGTCAAAAAAATTTGGAAATTGCCCTTGCTATAAAAATAAATTCAAAAAAGTGTCACCATCTCTGATTTTGTGTGCACGAAGTTTCGTCCTGCAAGTGTGATTCATAGATAGCCACTCTCTTAAATTATATTTGCAAGAATAGATTGTTTTATACCCTAACATTTAGTAAATATGCATAAAAAAAATTAATTTTGAACACTTTCACATCTGAATAAAACCCTTCAAACACTTGCGACCACAAAAATTGCTTCAAAACGCTTGATATTGGAGAAAAATCTTTGGCAACACTATAGCAAAGTGAGCTCAGAGATTAATTCAAGTTTCGACCAGAACAATTGTAACGCGTTTTCATTGAAGTAGAAAAGAAACACATAAATGAGAATAGTGGTTCAATTAACCATGACAAATCAAAGCTGTTGTTGAGTTGACCTTGCCAACAGTGAGTATTTTAGTTTTATACGAAATTTAATTTTCATAATTAAATAATATGAGATCCCTGAAGAATCCAAGTTTTGTTTTAATAGTCTACCACCTCTCAAAGGTTGCGAACCACTGATCTAAATAAATATTACCCGCAGAAAAATAGTACCTACCTTTATATGTAAATTTTAGAAAAACGTCGCTTAGATTTTAATCACAGAGGCATCATAATGAAATACCATCCAGTTAATGTGGTAGATGAGCACGCGGATTATAAATCTGAACTGTACGCACCAATGATGAGACATGGTGTCCATCCGAAGCGCTGGCACCAGGTGATTGACGATCACAATGCAAAATATCGCGCTAACTATAAAGGTTCTCACTTTGCCCTCGATTTTTGTATTTGCGTTTATATCTTTTCTCTTTAAAGGCATCGAGAAGTACAACACCCTACCAAGCTGGTTGGACAATGGTCCTAAATTGGACGATTCAAGCATCAAATTACCTGGAACTCGTCTATGCATACGAGAAACTAAATGGACAAATCCAGTCTTGAAGCAATTGCACCTAGAATTGAAGAGTCAAATATTTCACTATCCTTTTCTGTAATTTTTATTGATAAATTCTTTTCATATAGGTTTGAGAGAAGTCACGAAGAGACGCTGCAACCTTCGTGTCCGTGTACCGCCGAAGGAAGAGCCATTACCGACACCAGAAGTTGATGAAGTCGATGACTTCACAGAAAATAATAATCAAGGATTGGTCCTGGTGCAGAGCGTGCTTCGAGGACGAGCGGCTCAAATACTGGTAAGTAAACCTGGTCGGGACTTTTACAAACACCTTTGAAGAAACAACATCGATGGGCAAGCACTTTTTTTTAAATAGCACATTGCAAAATGTTCTAACTTTGATCTAGGTATTTGAAGGCAGAGACAACTGCAGAGAGCTCATACAGGAACTGAGGAGTACTCACGGTGTTCTAAACAGGCAGAAGATTGAAGTATTCAAAGAAAAGCTAGAAGTCAAATATGATCAACGCGAAGAAGTGTTCTGCATAGCCAACGTAAAAGATTCAATTCACTTTCCTTGTTGTCGCACCGCCTTTCTTGAAGCACATGCGTCTATGTCATGTATACATTATTTTCTAGTCCAACAAAGTACAAGAAGCCCTCAGCAGATTACAAGGAACCTTAGTGGGGACGTTACTAGATTTCCTTAATAAAGAACTGAGGCGTCTTCTTGATGAGAGAAAAGCTCACGCTTTAGGTATAATGGCCGAAAGGGAAAGACAAAGAAGAGAAGCTGCTGAAGCTGGTAGAAGGCAATACGAATTAAGAAGACGTCTAGAACATGACGAAATGTTTAAACAAGTAATTTGTTTGCCACACATTTTTTATTGTATATTATATCATTGTGTTTCTCTTACACAAGGTGGTAAAGGTACATCAAGATTCCGTCGATCTGTATTTGGAAGATATCATTACTGACGGAATGGATTTCGCATCCAAAGACGAAGCCAAAGAATATGTTTTAAAATTAGCAGAAAAAATAGACCAAGAAATAAACGAGAAAGAAGAAATACTAAAAGATGACATACTAGAACAAGAAGAGTTAATAGCTGAACTGGTACATCATTTTGTGCTACCAGAAGTTGAAAAAGCCTTAGTCAGACAGCGCATTAAGAGGCGTCAGGAGATAGGTTTAAAACGTATCCATAACGAATTATTTGAAACCGTGGAAAACTTACCTAAACCACCACCCCGAGGTACTCATCAAATTAAAATATTACTGTTGTCCTGTATTTTTTTAATTTTCAGTTAAGAGGAGAGTCAAGAAAATCAAGCACGCATCCTTTATTAAAGCTGCATCATCAGAAGTGCTCGAAGACGTTGTAGACTACGAGAAGATAGAGGAAGCTGAAGGGATTGAAGAACCGGGGGAGATGAGTGCTGAAGATGAGGAAAATGACTCCATCGATAAGCCACCAGAAATGACGATTTTTGATAGGTCTCGGTCTTTGGAAGAACCTAAAGAAGAATCAGATAAGCTGTCTGAAACGTCTAACATTTCGGAATATTCTATGGACTTCGTAACGTGCGTACGATACGTAAAATAATAATGTAAACCATGAATATACAAAATTATTTAATAAAGCAGTCGTTGTAGTAGTGATTCTGAAATATGTCCAAAAAGAATAAATGAAAGAATAATCAAGTATATACCAGTCTACTTTTTAAAACATATCACATATAGCGCGCTCTTTTAATGTCCTTTTTAACCAAATATCTATACCGTGTTGAGTGAAATTTTGTTTCAGTTTACGGATTTATATAGTTTATGTCAGTATTTACCCGTTTCTTATTTTATTAATAATAAATTACAATGCATATTTTCTGATAGTTCTGCATTTTTTTTTTAATTAGAATCTGTAATTGGATTACACTATAGGGCTAAACCGATCACTTTTGATGAATTAAAAAAAATTGTGTTTTTTAGTACCTACATTAAATTAATATACCGCAGGAACCATCCCAACTACAAAAGTACCGACAGTACCTTTCAATTTATGTTGTATAGCAAACCACATAAGTGATCTCTGTAATGATCTTAAATACAAACATGTATTAAATTAATACAAACATAACAAGCTATAAAGGCATTTTCTTACCGCGTGAATGCCACTAACACACATTTGAAAGCATTTTAGCAAAAAATTGTCGGTTTATGGGGGTTTATACATTTTGTAAAATTTGTCGTCGAAGTTAGCGGATTATCGCCAGATGGCGTAAAAATTCTGTACAAAAATTTACACAAATATAAGCATAATGTGAGTTGTGAGTTTATCTTTATGGTTATGTTATATGTTTGTAGTAAATACGAGTTGGTTTTATAATAAAACTATATCAATTAATCCAATAATGTGGCATTGATAAAATACAACACATTATGTTTTCAATTTGTAAACAGACTCACCCAGCTACCGGCGTGGAGCACGCAATAAGTTGCCACTTTTTTAATAAAAACGAAAAAAGTCTGATAGTTACCGCTGCGAATACCGTAAAAGTATTCCGATTAATTCCAGATGTTGAGCGAAGTAAAAATGAAAAATTATCAGGTACAGAACGTGAAGCAACACAACACTGACAGTATTTATCCTTTGAGAATTTTTAGATCATAGACCACCGAAATCGAAACTTGAATGTGTTAGTCAGTACACTTTATTTGGAAATGTTATGTCAATTCAGAGTGTTAATTTAACCAATTCTCCCCGTGATGCTTTGTTGCTAGCATTTCAAGATGCCAAATTATCCGTTGTTGAATATGACCCCGAAACCCATGATTTAAAAACTTTGAGTTTGCATTATTTTGAGGAGGATGAGATGAAGGCAGGTCCCAACGTTTGGTAATAAATGTTATTTGCTTTATTCAGTTAGTTTTCAGGACGGTTGGACTCATCATTATCACGTTCCGATTGTAAGAGCTGATCCTGAAAATCGCTGTGCTGTTATGACGGTGTTCGGTAAGAAGCTAGTAGTGTTACCGTTTCGAAGAGAGAATGCCATCGATGAGAGTGACTCGACTGACGTAAAACCCATGTCATCCAATTCATATGGTTCTCGTGCCCCCATTTTAGCATCTTATATGATAATATTGAAAGAGTTTATTGATAAAATAGATAATATCATCGATATACAATTCCTACATGGTTATTATGAACCTACATTACTAATATTGTATGAGCCATTGAAAACATTTTCTGGGTAATGGGAATTTACGCCACTTATCGAAACTAGGCTTTTTTTCATTTTAAATTTATTTTTAGGAGAGTCGCAGTGCGAACAGATACGTGCGCCATGGCGGCAATATCACTTAATTTGCAGCAAAAAGTCCATCCTATCATATGGAGTGTTGCGAATTTACCATTTGATTGCACGAGAGCGGTACCAATTAAAAAACCCCTTGGTGGTACACTTATTTTTGCTGTAAATGCTTTGATTTATTTGAATCAAAGTATTCCACCCTATGGAGTATCTTTAAACAGTATAGCAGAGACATCTACGAATTTTCCTTTAAGTAAGTCCAGCTGCCAATTATCTCCAATAGCATGAACATTTATACCTCTTCTGAGTGGTTCTCCCCACAGTGTTGACCTTTTTTTCTTCTCCTGATTTATGCCGGCAATATTTTGGAAACTAGAATAGCTATAGTGATTCTTGTTATTTTTCTATTTAGAGGTTCAAGAGGATATTAGGGTCAGTTTGGATTGCGCCCAAGTAGGATTTTTAGAAGAAGATACCTTAGTTTTGTCCTTGAAAAATGGGGAACTATATGTGTTGACGCTTTTGGCTGATAATATGCGTTACGTTAGGAGTTTTCACTTTGAGAAAGCAGCTGCTAGTGTACTTACAACTTGTGTAAGACTGAAATCTCCATACTTATTCTATTCTCAATTGAACATAATATATTTTAGATATGCGTTTGCGAAAACAATTACCTCTTCTTGGGCTCCCGATTGGGAAACTCCCTATTATTGCGATTTACAGAAAAAGATCAGTGTCAGATAATTACCTTAGACGACTCTCCGGAACCCAGCATAAAAAGAGCTAAAACTTCTAGTGAACCTGAGAAAGTTCTGGATAGCATTAATGATTGCATGGCCAGCGATGTCCTGGATATTCGCGATCCTGAAGAATTAGAGGTGTATGGAAATGAAAAGCAGACGAGTTTGCAAATAACAAATTATATATTTGAGGTGATTTTAAAATTATTAATGTTTCTGTTCTGTAAGTAGGACGGATATTGCCCTAAATTTATTTTATTATTTTTAAATGAGAGTTCAAGACGATATTATTTTTATTTAATATTAATTTCTTTCTGTAATTAATTTTTTTTATTGTGGTTTTAGTATTATACGTTTTTAAAAAGAATCTTTTAGTTATAAGTTTGAGTGAAGGTATTGTAAGGAGACGCAACCGTACACAGTTTCAGGGTTCGACATGTAGATGACGCATCAAGTCTCATAAGATTTGACGCGCCATCTACATGTTAAACTGCGTAAGGTTGCGCCTGTTTCAGCTCCTGCACTCAACTGTTATAGTAAGGCAAAGTAAGTGATACAAAGTTATTTTATTATTACTTTCTTTTAGGTATGCGATAGTTTACTAAACATTGGCCCATGCGGTAATATTTCCTTAGGAGAACCCGCCTTTCTGAGCGAAGAATTCCAACAAACTCCCGATCTAGATTTAGAACTGGTTACAACATCTGGGTACGGCAAAAATGGAGCTTTGTGTGTTCTTCAAAATTCTATAAGGCCGCAAATCGTGACTACATTTACTTTGCCGGGATGTTTCAACATGTGGACTGTGTGTAAAAGTGATGAGAAGCACGCGTTTTTAATTTTAAGTCAAGAAGACGGATCTATGGTAAGGGCGAAACACCGATGATGATTTGGTGTTGATTATTTCTGTATATAATTTGTGCTTAGGTCCTCCAAACTGGTCACGAAATTAATGAAATTGATAATACTGGATTTTCTACAACTGTTCCAACAGTATATGCTGCAAATTTGGGAAACAATAAGTATATTGTGCAAGTTACAACTGCAGCTGTTAAATTATTGCAAGGTGAGGTTTTTTATATTCATGTTATCGCTCAATATATATGTTGGATTGCCTTGTGGTCGCATCTCAAAAATAGTTGAATTTAGGGATAGGAAACCATTATAAAAGACTTGCCACGGATGATTCCCATAGATCCCTATTAGTTTAAAATAAGAAAGTTGATAACAGCACTCTGTATATCGGATACGTTATAAAACTGAAAATATTTTGCTTAAAGAGATCATAGTCGACAATAACTACTCTGCAAATCAAAACTTCGATTCTAAGGAGCTAATTCAAAGGAAGACCCCCCTCCCCATGCATTGGTTAATTTTTCTTGTTGTGATCTAATTAGGTACTACGCAACTACAACACATTCCACTGGATTTGGGTTCCCCAATAATCCATGGTTCAAGTGCGGATCCTTATTTGGCTATTCTAGCAGCCGACGGCCAAGTAATAACTTTAATGTTGAGGGAATCCCGCGGCATGGCACGCCTAGTTGTTAGCAAATCAACATTGGCAAATGTACCGTAACAACAACACATAAACGCGTTTTTTTTTTAACCAATCTCAATAAATTTCCAGATGCCCGCCGTAACAACTCTATGTTTGTACAGAGATACCTCGGGAATATTCACTAATAGAATCCCAGAAGAATTTACGCAAATCCCCGAAGAATACGACGTCGAAATAAAGAACGATGCCGAAAATGAGGAAGATCTCTTGTACGGAGACGATAGCGAATTCAAGATGCCCACTTTAAATCCTCCAAACCCAAAACCGAAAATCTTCCGTAATTGGTGGAAAAAGTACCTCATGGAAGTGAAGGCCACGTATTGGTTGTTCATAGTTCGCGAAAACTCGAATATGGAGATTTACTCGGTGCCGGAGTTCAAATTATGTTTCATCGTTAGGAATTTGTGCTTCGGATATAAAGTTCTGGTCGACAGTTTGGAATCGGTACCCTTGCTGAGTGACATTTCCTCTGCCAGTGAGGCATATATTCAAAAGCAATACGATGTTAAGGAGATTTTAATGATTGGGTTTGGTAATCGTGGTGCCAGACCGCTTTTACTTGTACGGTTGGAGAATGACCTCTATATTTACGAGGTCTTCCGTTTTCCAAGAGGCAATCTGAAGATGAGGTTTAGGAAATTGAAGCACAGCATCATTTATGAGCCGAATATTGCTGGGAAGATTGACACTGAGAATTCCGATTTCTATATTTTGCAGGAAAGGGTTTCTAAGATGAGATATTTTAGTAATATTGCAGGTATTGTATTTCTCATTTATTATATGAAATAACCAGCCTAAACGCTTTGTAAAGCAACTTATTACTTATCTGCAATTTCTTCTACCCTCGATAAAGAGACTTTTTGTCTAACCAACAGCACTTACTGGATGCATAGTTTAGTAATTAAGGTATCATTATCAGCAGAAAAACTGAACGGTTGTTCAATTGGTTTTGGAATGTGAGAGTTTTGATTATTTGTTTGGTTTTTTTTTTAATTCCATCTTTTTGCCCTTCGTCTCTTCCGCTTTTTTTTTCCTGGTGTTATTATTCTGTTTCTCTAAATTGTGACTATGTGCTCAAATCATCTTAATTTTGTTATTCAATTTTTTGTATTCACTTATATATATTACTTCTAATTCATTTAATATTTCACTTTTTGTTTTATCCAGTCTGATCACTTCCGCAATTTTTCGCATTACATATTTTCATCAATAAGCCGTATTTTATTTGTTTTAATCTGTTGATTAGGGCCCATAGATTCTTCTTTTGCTTTCTTATTTCCTTTTTATTTGTTTTGTATAATACAATCACTTTACTTATCCTATGTGCTATTTCTTCTTTCAAACCTCTAATCTTGATTGTTTCTAAACGTTTTTACCCTTGTTTTCCTTGTATTCGTAATTAAATAGCTTCTCTTTGCTCTTTGTTCCTTTCTTTCGTCTTCCTCTTTAGTTTTTTTTTGTTTAACATGTTTTACTAAGAAAATATATTATTTTTGTTTTGTAATTCTATTTTTTGTGATTTTAATGATACAAATTACAATAATAGCCGCCCAGTTGCAAATACCTTTACTTTGGACTGTAATATTTGTCAGTTATTTTGACTGGTTTATACGTGCATATTTTTTTTTTCTAGGATATAACGGTGTGTTTATTTGTGGCGCAAACCCTCATTTATTATTCCTGACCTATCGCGGAGAGCTAAGGACACATCCGATGATTATAGACGGAGAAATCTTATGTTTCGCTTCTTTCAACAATGTAAATTGTCCTCAAGGTTTCCTGTATTTCAACAGAAAGGTTATCCATACTCTCATTTTACCTTCTGTATCGATTTGTCCTTATAATATTTCTTTTATTTACAAAGTCTGAGCTCAGAATCGGCGTTTTACCTACCCATTTGAGTTACGACGCTCCTTGGCCGGTGAGAAAGGTTCCTCTGCGATGCACACCGCATTTCGTCACCTATCACTTGGAGTCCAAAACTTACTGCTTGGTAACGAGCATAGCCGACCCATCGCAACAGTATTACAAATTTAACGGGGAAGATAAGGAATTATCTGTAGAAGATCGAGGTGATAGGTTCCCATATCCACCCCAGGAGAGGTTCAGTGTTATGTTATTCTCACCGGTCTCCTGGGATGTTATACCGAACACGAAAATCGATCTAGAAGAATGGGAGCATATTAATTGTCTTAAGAACGTTGCCCTCGCTTATGAAGGAGCTAGATCGGGATTGAAAGGTTACATAGCTATTGGTACTAATTATAATTATGGCGAAGATATTACTTCTAGAGGAAGGGTTAGCAAATTAAGAAAATATACAAAATTTGTGTTTGTAATTTTTTTTCTTTTTAGATATTAATATATGACATTATAGAAGTTGTACCAGAACCCGGACAACCCCTAACTAAAAACAAATTTAAAGAGATCTATGCTAAAGATCAGAAGGGTCCTGTGACGGCGATATCGCAAGTTAAGGGATTTTTAGTTTCGGCAGTTGGACAAAAGGTTCTTTAATCAGATTTAATTTTTTTTTTATAAACCCTCCCATTGTTTTTCTAGATCTACATTTGGCAACTCAAAGATAATGATTTAGTTGGTGTTGCGTTTATCGACACACAAATATATACCCACCAAATATTGTCGATAAAAAGTTTAATTTTAGTTGCCGATGTTTACAAATCAATTTCTTTGTTACGATTTCAAGAAGAGTATCGTACTTTATCGCTAGTATCCAGGGTGAGTACCGCATGTATAGAGCCTTCGTTTTATTTCGAGAGCACGTGACTATAAACATAGATTATTTAAATAACGCCAGATGGCCCCACAGGATTGTCAAAGTTACTAACTTATTCCTATTCAATCGTTAAGAGGGGGTGTAAAGAGTGTTTGTGGGCACTGCAATAGTTTATACATTTTTTGCCCTTCTTATGCAATATTATTCCTAAAGATGTCGCCCTTAATTTTTAAACTGTACCGTAGCTGTCAGTGTTGAGATGATGCAACATAAACACAGAGGTCGCTGGAACTATACTTGATAATCCATAAGGATAGAGGGTGATTGGCAGAGCAATGTAAAATTTTGTACAGTCTATAGGTAAGGTCATTAGGGGCCATATTAACCATATTTGTCTTAGTCCAAAGTGTAATAGATTTGGAGATCAAGTTTTAATAAATTTTGAGTTTCCAACAAAAATTTGACAATTATACAATAATAACTTTTTTCTAAATGATTTCGGGCTTTCATTAATTGTTTCTTATCAAATAAAGATGCATTACACTTCCGTAAAAAACAACTTTTGGTGTGATATCACGAAAATAAAAAAAGTTATTGTATAATTGTCAATTTTTGCCTGAAACTCAAAATTTACTGAAAGTTCAAATATCTCAAAGTCTGTTACACTTCGCACTAGGATAAACATGGTTAATTCCGTTCCTAAGAATCTCACTTATCGACCTTACAAAACTTTACATCCTGTATCAGGGTTGGGCAAAATTTATTCCGATTAATAATAAAAATAAATGAATTACGTCGTTATTCTTATTCAGAAATAATAGATAACTTCTTATTCATTATTCAATAACGAACGGTAACATCTATTTCATCCATTATTCAAATAATTATTTGGATAATTATTCTTCATTCAAATAATTATTCATTAGTCGAATAATTATTCATCATTCAAATAATTATTCATCATTCGAATAATTATCCATCATTCAAATAATTATTCTTCATTCAAGTAATTATTCATCATTCGAACAATTCTTATTATTCAAATGATCATTCTCATTCAAATAACTACTGTTATTCAAATATATATTCTTATTCAAGTAACAATTTTCATTTTCACTCAAATAATTACTGTTATTCAAATAACTACCTTCATTTGTGATGATTTTCTGATTGGAGTAATTCCTTCGTGTGTAACCTATACTAACAACAAAGACATGGTGTGAGTTTGTTTATGTACGTGTGTATGTTTTATTGTTTGTACGAAGTAAACAGTGAATTTAAAAAAAAAACACCTAAGCACAGGGGTTCAAAACAGTTATGATAACGGTTTCGGTTAAAGTAGTCTTTAGGCTTTCACGGCCGTCGTTGCTGGCTGCTCTTCGGTTCTCGGGTTCTTTGCCGTGTAGAAAGTTTAAATTAAAGTTTCGGTTCTCTAAACAGTTATGAAGAACCTATATAAATCATAAACAAATCCTCAAACTTTGAGGTTTTTTCCTACCGATGCATTTTCCAACGTTAGTGGGAACTTTTATATTAATATTAGCCGCCATTTTTGAAGAACATTGGAAGTTGTGAAAAAAAAATAAATGTGATTTTTCTAAGTTTGAAAGTTTGGTTATCGGTTTCAAAAACGATAATACGTAAATCTTGAGGGATGTCGAAGATACGGGCGGATATAATTATTATTGCCATGTCATGTTACTGGTACACTTTCTAACATCAGCGGATTTTATTTAAATATTGCCCGCCAAAGAGATTAAAGTTGTGTGGGAAAAAATAAGTGGAATTTTTATAAGTTTGAAGGTTTGTTTATCGACTTCAGAAATGACATCACGTAAATCTAGAGGAATGTCGAAGATGTCGGCGGATATAATTAGTACTGGCATGTCGTCCTACCGATGCACTTCCTAACATTAGCGATAATTTTTATATGATTGCACAAACATGTAGGCATATACCTAGTCTAAATTTATTTCGGTGTTATTCAGTAATAAATTATTTGAATAACGATTTATTTGGTGAGTCATTCCAATAATGCTTTATTCAAATAACGTTTTATTGAAATAATTCTTCATTCAAATGATTTCCCATAGTTTTATTCAACAACCACTTAATACGGAATAAAGAATAAACAGATGAAAATTTCATTCAAATTATTATTTGAATAAAAAATTATTGAATGATGCCCAACCCTGTCCCGTATATTATCTTACTTATATTTTATGCTCTGATGTCAGGGTCGAAATACTTAAATATCCCATAACATTTAAATCACTGATCACCTAGCTTTCAGCATTAAATGAAGGGTCTGTATAGAATTTTTCTAAATGTTTAAGGTTTGGCAGATATTCTTCGCAGCTGGTATGCATGTGAAAAAAAGGGCCTTCATTGAAACTTATTGCGATTTTTTGATTCTTGTATATTAATGATTTTATCATTTGCTCTTCCTTAATAGGACTTTAGACCTTGTGAAGTATACAGTATCGAATACCTTATCGATAACACCACCCTGGGATTCCTACTTTCAGACAGTGAGAGGAATTTGGTGCTCTACATGTACCAACCGGAAGCTAGAGAATCGTTTGGAGGTAATTATATATATATATTTTTTTAACATTTTGAGAGATACAAATATTCTATATTCTATAGGCCAAAGATTATTGAAGAAAGCCGATTTTCACGTGGGCCAATCCATCAATACCTTCTTTAGATTGCGTTGCAAGCTCGGTCATTTAGGAGACGATAAAAGACTGATGGCTGGAGCGGATAAGAGACATATTACCATGTATGGTAGGAAAATCTTAGTATTTGAATTTATTACGGCAATTTAATACGTAACTTTTAGCAACACTAGACGGTGGGCTTGGATATATAATGCCTATACCTGAGAAAACTTACCGAAGACTCCTTATGTTACAAAATGTGTTAGTATCTCAAGGATCGCATGCTGCAGGATTGAATCCTAAAGCTTTTAGGTATATTTTTAATAAGTTGTAAATCATTATATGCATTAAGGGTGTGATTATGTTAACTTTTAGGACGTATAAGTCATGGAGGAAACACTCTACGGGGCCTTGCAGGAGCATAATTGATGGTGAATTAGTGGGAAGTTTTCTTCAGTTACCAATTAATGAAAAGGGCGAGGTAATGGCGTAGGGCATTTTTCTGATTAATATTTTTAACTCATATATAACTCTTACAGGTTTCAAAGAAAATAGGGACGAAAATAGAAGAACTTATAAGCGATCTGTCTTGTATTGAAAAATTGACTTCACATTTCTAATTCTATTTAATTTTTTTAAGTATGTTTAGATGTATTGTAATAATTTTTCCCTCTTGTAAATATGAATTTTTTTCAGTAAAGTTTCCTTAATCTTTGATTATGGTTATTTGCATAAAATACCCTTAGTTTGTAAAAAAAATACGCGATATTGTTTTATTTTAAAGCGATTGTTATTTTATGCAGTCATATTTTTTTGCTATAGGTTGCAATTTATTTATTTTTTGGGCATTTCTTTATTTTTTATACGACTCCAACCCTCATTTTAAAAACCAAAGTAACAGCAGCAATAAAATTATTATAAAACTAAATGTAAAGTTTTTAATATTAAAGATAAGATTCAAAATATAATTTAATTTCTCCACAATGTTCATCAATCAGAAAAAGATTATAAGCAAAACTAAGTAGCGAGGCTATATAATGACAGCGATGATACAAAGCAAGTTTTAACATTTTAACCCACGATTGCTGCATTTGAAATGCCTTGCTTAACAATTAAACTTTTTACCTGTGCTAAAAGCTTATATAATGGGTGTAAATTACAATTAGTCACTAGACAAAGTACTGCAATTAGTGATATTCCGATACTCCTTTCGATACGATATTTGGTATCGAAAGCACGTTATCGATACTCCGATATTATCGAAAGCACGTTATCGATACTCCGATATTATCGAAAGAAAATATCGATACTGAGAATATCATTCGATTATTTAAATTAATTATAATCAAGCAAACGTTAGCAATCGCGAAACGCACAAACGGTAATGTAGAATAGAAACCTTTACATGTTTAGATTCAATCAACATTTTCATGGCTTATATCAAAACGATTTCAAATTTGTGTTCGAATTAGAGAGAATTTGTAAATTTCAATCGGCAAATTAGCAAAAATCTTCGCAAAAATAGAATTTCAAATCACACAAACTGTCATACACTTTTATCTAACATCTAAACAATAACCTCCGATGAGAAAGAAGTTGGACATCGGGATTCGATATTTTGATTCGATACTTGAAAGTTGCTTTGGATATCGCGATATTATCGAAACCCTGATATCGATAAAAATATCGAAACAAATATATCGACATTAATAATATCGAAAATATCGGAACGTCATTAACCGCAATACATAAAGAACCTGTGTTAGGAAGAGAAAAGTAAAAGTGTTTGAAGAAAATGTAAATCAGTATAAAGTTTGATGAATGTACACAAAAACACAAACTTTAAAATTTAAAGGAAAGTTAGAAACCCTGGACAACGCATTAAACTTAGAAAATTTCCAAGTTAGATGAAACACGGTTTGTTTCTGCAATAGTTCAAACGGTTGGCAAACCGACAGGAGCTTGCGCAAATCGAAATTGCCGTTCAAATCACACTTCTAACGATTAGCAAGTTTTATTTGCACATACTTCGGACAATTTCAAATCGATGCAAAAACAGGCCTTATATAAGATAACCAAAATACGCTATTGTTGACTGCATAATCTCAACACAATCTAATCTGCAAATATTAAAGATACGAAAAGAATAATGATTTTAAAAATTATTACTTTCCCGTAATTACTTTTTAGTAACATTGAGAAGCATGAGTTTGAATTTTGTTTTATATTTTAATAGTATACGCCTCTTTTACACTTATATACATAAACTAAAATCTATATATACATATAGATAGATCTGAATAATAATTACAGATCGATTTATGGAATTCTGGCCGATAGAGCCTGTCGTCGTTCCGCTCCTTAGTAATTTTAAACGTGTGAAACGCGCTAAAATTTGAATTCACACGCATGCGCGTTACTTGAAAATCAATTCTTCCGCGGTCTTGCAATTTTATTGTTTGCTAATAAACGATTGGATGAACATTGATAAATCGATAAGAAACAAGTTGTAAGACAAAAACGAAAAAGTTCAAAAGTTTATCGCAGTCAGAAAGCACTTAATCCTCTTCAAGCAACTCAATTTCACGAAGATGCGTTCGTTATTATTCTTAGGTTTAATTTTATTTGTTGCTGAAAACATAATTGCCTGGAGAGTTTTCCACCATGGAAGAATGGTCGGCGGAAATTTGGGAAAGCCTTTCCACTACAGATATCCCAGAGTGAGAGACGTGCCAGAAAAGAGGTTTCTTCAAAATTTAGATCACTTTGATCCAGGAAATGATGCAAAATGGAAGCAGGTTTGATAAATTCAATTGATTTTTAGAGAAATGTTTCTATTTCCTTTACAGCGATATTTCGTAAACGAAGAGCATTACACTGGTTCTCCAAAAGGTCCAGTATTCCTCATGATTGGAGGTGAAGGTACTGCATCAAAAGACTGGATGACAAATGGATCTTGGATTGAGTATGCTAAAATATTTAAGGCACTGTGTTTTCAACTTGAGCATAGATATTATGGTGACAGTCATCCCACTCCGTGAGCATAAAAATGCTTAATATATTATAAATGCTTTCTTGTGTTTTAATAGGGATTTAAGCATAAAAAATTTGCAATACCTGACAAGTCAACAAGCTTTAGCCGATCTTGCTGTATTCATCGAGGCAATGAATGAGCAATATAAGCTTAATGACGATGTAAAATGGATTGTATTCGGTGGGTCGTATCCTGGTTCATTGGCTGCCTGGATGAGGATGAAATATCCACATTTGGTTCATGGTGCCATGTCTGCTAGTGGCCCTCTTTTAGCACAAGTTGACTTTAAAGGTAAGTAATAAATATCTGAGTCATCATCACTGAGTTCTGTATTAAAACTTATGGGACTTTAATTGTGTTGTACGGAAGTTTCATAAGATAAATTAATATTGACAGAAGAAAACAATTTCTAGTTTATAGAAAGAAAAAGCAAGACCAGTCGTGCCAGATACTGCATGGCATAGTTATCTTTTTACCAAGTTCTGTTTTAAAATATACTCGCTATCAAAAACTGGGTTTGTTTATCCTCTTTTGAGCGAAAACATGATTGTGAATAATTTATTTATTTTTAACACTGTTATGGAAGTTACTTCAACAGCAACTGTTGCTTATTTGGCTGTTATTTCCTTCTCATTAGTTATAAAAACGTCACGCCAAATTATGCAAATTATTTTTGTATTAGGACATATGAGAATTTAACATACCTACCTACCGAACATCCCAGGTCTTCACCTTTTTTTATTTATAGATTTATCTATTTTTTATAAAATCGGGAATGCTATAAATGTGCAATTATTTATTTTATTTTATCATTCCCTACTTTTCCTTAGTTCTTCTGATTTTACTGAAAATAAGATCCAATTTTAAATTAAACACACTGTTAATATAGAATAGAATATAAAATTATTCATTCCAGTAACACAAAATTGTAATTATTAAATTGTATATTATGCTTCAGTGTTTTTACACGTCTCCTGTTTGTATCAATCATTAGCATAGATAATGCATAGTTAATAAAAAAAAATAAGATTTTGGGATTGAATAGAAAGAAATGGCCCTAAAATGGAACCTAGCGACACACTCTTATTACAATTAATAATTTTGCTGGTGAAACATCTCTAGTTTGACCATTATCATCATTTAATACTTTCAATACGGATGTTGCCCTAGGATAAAGTATAGGTGTCAAACAATTTATTATATTAATAATTTTATTTTTCAAGCCCAAGAATATATGATTTATTAATTGTTATTTTCTTAATTATCAAAATTTGCCGTGACTTTACATTTACATAATACTAGGAAATTAAATATACTATTATATTCTTTGAATTTCTACATCTACTAATTTAAAAAGTTACTGCCTTCTAAATAAAAAATGTTTCCTTTTTTGCTATCTAACAGCTTTATAATTAGAGTCTATGGACCTTTTAAAAAGTAACATTATTGATGTGCATGGAGAAAATTGTTAATTTTATTTAGATACGTTTGAATATCTCTCCTGTTTTGCTGCTCTCCTGAAGTACTTTTTTTATATGCTTAACTTGTTTTTTGTTTCTTTTAAAAAAATGGATAAAGCCTAAGCATTTATATGCTACTCAGATGTCCCGGCTGAGAACATCCGGAAAACCAAGAATATCTTCTGTAAATTACTGCAAAGGACCCAGCTTATTAAAAAAAGGTTTCAAAGTGTAAATAATATGTTTGACATAATTGCGTATTTATAACAAATTCTACATTCTGAATTTTATTATAAAATATCGATGCCTAAACCAAAAATGTTGGAGCCTGGAATACATATAAAATATATTTATATATAATCAACATTAAAATTGTAAAGACTTGAATTTTCTTTTGTTACATTCAGAGGATATTCTTACAAACTTACAATATATTATATATATATATCATATTATTGGGTAGGTACTGCTTTACACTCGCTGTATATTGACTTTAGATAAATCAAAATAAATTTCTCACATACCTTAGAACAAAATATTTGTTTTTCGTAATCTGAAATTAAACTTACTTTATATTTATACAACATTTGAATACAACTGATTTTACTCTTTATGTTTTGACCTAATTAATTGTGACAAATAATTAGGTTTACACAAAGAACAAATAATAATCAATGTATAATTATTGTGGGACTTAATCCTTTGATTTTATGCGTATATGTAGTATGTGTTCAGATACGCATAAATTTTTACCAAGAGCTTTCCATTTTGCACGTTCTTTCTGATGGAAAATATATTTTGAAAGGATCATTTTCCTTTTCAGCTTATTACGAAGTTGTCGACTCAGCTCTTACAGCATCCAATAACGATTGCGCCAACTCTGTTAAACTCGGCACAGCGCAAATAGAAATTCTCCTGCGTCATAAAATCGGCCAGAGAAATCTAAATCAAAAACTCAAACTGTGCGACCCCATCGACAAGAACATCAACAACACTAAAGACGTTTCAAATCTATTTGAAACGTTGGCAGGTAATTTCGCCGGTGTGGTTCAGTACAATAAGGACAACAGAATTGGCAAGGGTAAAAGTAACATCACCATCGATACATTATGTGGCATTATGACCAACGAGAGCATGGGTCCGCAGATCGATCGCTTGGCTGTAATTAATGAGTTGCTCTTAAAAGCAAACAATCAAACATGCCTCGATTATAAGTACGATACAATGATAAACGAATACAGGAACAGCAGTTGGAATAGTTCAACCGCAGAAGGAGGTAATTAATATGTATAATCTCGAAGATTTATCATGTTTGCGGGATATTCTTATAGGTCGTCAATGGTTCTATCAAACTTGCACCGAATTCGGATTCTTCCAATCTTCTACGAATATACCTCAAGATTTCGGGAACAAATTCCCGGTGGATTTCTTCATACAGCAATGCATAGATGTGTTTGGTCCAAAATACGATAAAAATTTCATCGATGCTGCTGTTAAACGAACCAATACGTTGTATGGTGGCACAGATATAGATGTTTCGAAAGTGGTATTTGTTCATGGATCTGTAGATCCTTGGCATGCGTTGGGAATAATTCAAACACAGCACCAAGGCGCTCCTGCTATTTATATCCGAGGTGCATTCACAGTCACGTGGATCTGTAAATTTGGTGTATATAATTTTTTTGGTTTTAGGAACTGCCCACTGTGCCAATATGTATCCAGCAGCCCCTGACGATCCTCCACAATTGAATGCTGCTAGGGTAACAGTGAGCGAACTCATCGATTCTTGGATTCGTTTGTAAATAGTGATCTGATGGACATATTATAATTATATGTTGAACATAGATGTATATCTCCCCCTATTTAATCTTAGGAGATCACATTGTGGCCAACCTAAGTACTCTTCGGGGTACAAAACACAACAATGGTTCGCCTCGATGAGTGTCCTAATAGTAAGTGTATAGCCAAAATACAGAACTACATAACCCAACACTCACATCTCTACTTGGAACTATATTGTAAGGGTAAAAGTTGTTAGGTGTATTTGTTGTAACAAAAGTTAATATTATTATAATGTAAATGTATAATACATATAGAAACAGACTGAATATTTGTGAGACATGTATAATATTTTTTTTGTGTATTTGCAAAAATAAAATGATTTTGGAAGATATTTGTTTTAATTACCCAAACGACAATATTTTTAGTTTATGGGCGTGGGGAACCTTCAAAACAGTATGACTCACAGCATCATAACTAGATTGTACTCTTAGCATTTTCACCAAAGTATTTTAGCTCGATATTTTTGTACAATATTAGAAGTTTCAACATTTAGAAACTTATAAGATTATAGATTCTCTTAGAGGCGTTACAGATATGCATAGAATCACATTATCAATAATTTCAAATTTCCCTCATATTATCCTTGTTCTATTTTGACGGAAATTTTTTTTATCGGCATTGCCTGCGTAATTTTGCATGGTACGTATAGACGGCTCAGGAAAGCAAGTTTTTCAAAATATTTAATGTGGCTATTCTCTTCTCTGGAGCGCACATGGTGCACCACTGGTGCACTAATATATTTGAATCATGGGTATATCTATATTTACAAAACACAAGCGCAGATGCACTGACATCTACCTTTTAGTAGCACTAAATGCACATGCGTATTTGGTTGCGTTTTTATATGCATTTTCCCGATAGCCACACAGCCACTTGGCATACATTTTCTGTTGTATAGATAATGGATACTTTTATGTTTGAAGTGATGCTGCATGTAACATGCTTTTATTATTCATTATTATTATTGCTAGTACGGTTGAGATGTCTTACGTTTTCAGCTCTCAGCATTCCACTGTTGCTCGACCTCTAGGCATGGCATTGGTGGATAAACGACGCACTATTTTTATTTAGACACTTATATAAGTATCTGACAATATGGGATAGGGAAATATTTATAAGTTTTCGTTCGAAAACAGCCTGCCACTAATTATTCTCTAATATGATTGATGTGATATTCTTATGCAATATCTTTCATTGGAGAGTATAAGGAATTGTCTATAATATGCTGGTCACAGGGGATACCAATTAAACCAACGGCTAAATTATTGAAAGCTTTATTTTTTAAATATTTTGATACACATGAGAGTATTAATAATATAATTCACATTGAGACAAAAACAAAAAATCATAATAATATTATATATATTTACGTTCCGGAATAATTTTCTGCTTTTCTCGCATAAACCGAACAACTTTGTTTTGTATTGCGATAAGGGGAAAAACCACTAACCCATTATCCTCAGTTTCAGTGACCACTGTTTGTAGTTCAGTCTTACACTCGTAAACGGAAAAATATACCGGAACGTTAAGCTATAGATAAACACTAAGATTAAAATTTAATATCCAATCAAATTTTCATCCCTTTATACAAAAATGTAACTTCCGGTGAAATTGTACGAAACGTAACGGACGCTCCCGTTTTTAATAAATATAACAATATATAATAAAAAAATAATAATACAAAAAGCGATATCCTAAATAGCTATACAGTATATTATGGTAATATAAAAAGGGTGTGGCTATTACGTTTCGGGCAATCGTCACGGCTATCAGTATCAAACATTTATTTTCTTTTCACTTTAAGTACCTCGCTATTAAAATATCAAAGGATAACTGGAACGCTGTTTTATAAACGATTCCTTAAACTAATCACATTCAAATATATTATTATAATACATTACGTATAAACAGCTTTCTAGTTATTCGAGTATTTATTTATTGTAATATATTTTCAATTACATAAACGTATAACACGTATTTAAACAGTGTCTCAATCACACAAATGTTATTATTATTTATGTATGTATATATATTTAACTACAAGATTTCTTTTTTGTATTACTTTTGGAAATATACTTCTTATGTATGTATATATATATCTTAGCTACAGTATAATAACTAAAATATGTTTTTCATTTCACATTTTCGCGTCTTGTTTCAATATGGCAAAAGCGTTCTTAAAGAATAAAAATTTTCTTTTTCTGTAAGAATGTATATATAACTGGACTATAATAGTGTGCTTAAAATATGGACAAATTTGTTGTTATCTCAGACGTATCAATAATTAAGAATGCATGTGTTCTTTTTTGCAGAAACAAAGCGAGTGATTTGTTCAGTTTTTTAAACCTTAAAGCCATTGCACATTTTTTTCTATTATGCGCTTTGCATATATAATGTATCCATATTTGTTTTAATCACAAGTAAGTATTTAGCGACAGTTTCATTTAAAGTTCAATTTCGAATGTATGTTAGTGTCAATTATCGTGAAATATTTTCGGTGTTTCGTCAGTTGATTTTAATAAGGTCGAAGTTCTTTGGTCGTATTCGTCTTGACTAGGAAGGAACATATGTGGTGTGTATATAATATATTATACTTAAATTATAACGAAAAAATATATCAACATATAATTTAACGACGGGAGAGCGATTTATTTTTTAGTTTCTTCTTCCAGTTCTTTCAGAAGTTTTTTCATTTCATCAGAGAGCATATGCTGATCTGCTACGGGTCTGTAAATAAAAAAAAAAATTATAAATTGTTTACATTGTAAGCGCTTGTTGTCAGGTGGCAGTACGGAGCTTATAGACAGCGGCGGTCACTCGGAGGCTATGACAATGGTCGTAGTTATCTTCGCATGTTCTCGTCAAATACGTTTGTACATGTTTCTATGTTACGAAGAAATTTGATGTCAGCCTCTGAGTGACGTAGCACGAGCCGCCGCTGCTTATAGATGTCAAAGCGTCTAGTAGTGTAGGACATTTGGATTTATGATTATTTAACTCTTTAATTTTTAAACAACATAGATATACAGGGTGCGGCAATATGTATTCCTTCCTATCTTTTTAAAGTTGAAGTACACCCTTATTTTCCACCTTTAGTGATGATGTGCAAGTTTTACGTTGATACAAGCAAGGTGCGGCGTCTAGATCGTCGGTTAGCGAAATATTGGGAATTATTACTAGTTGAATGCTGAAAATTTGTGTTTGGAGATTTTTGGTATTGATCCTTGAAATAAAAATATTGGCAACACAAAACTATATCCGGTTGTACCGGAAACGACTATCAACTTGCTTATTTTAAACAGAACAGCATGTACCATAATTTAATAGGAGGCCGAAATGCAAATGTTATATATAAAGTTCTACTTCAGTTTAAACATGCCGTCAAATAAAGATCTGGAAAACGCCTGGTTCCAACAAACTTAAGATATTTTCAAATTTCAATTATTAGCCGAATTTATTTCTAATACGAAAAAAAATCGCATGCATTAGTAATCTACAGGTTGTTTCATTTAAAATAAGCGAATTATTTCGTTTTATTAATTGATATACTTCAATAATCTTTTGTGTTAGTTAATTTTACAATTATTGTAACTTCGTACAATACTACAATGTACCCTTGTTTATATATATCTAGTTATTCAACCGGTTTGAAGTACCTTTGGATGGCGTTCAGATGGCGTGTCAGGTTTGGCGTGCCCATTAATTTTTTTTAATAATGTTGCATTGTAATTTCTTAATTTTGATTGGTTTTACTTTGTTATTAACTGCCAAGTTTATTTCAGAATCTGTAACCAACATAGCTCGCATTCCAATGAATATTTGGCGGTATTTAATTTCATTCATCAGTACTTTTATACTATCGCCGCCAGATATCAGCACCTTACGCAGCTCGGTTGAATAACTATAAGAATATATAAACAAGGAATGTACTGACTACATAACTATTAAATTTCATCCTCCTAATTGAAACATTTCTTCTGTTATTGATTGTTTATTCCGTTGTTGACAAACATCAAAATTCATTAAAAATCCCTTTTTCTCGCAAACTATCAAAAATAGGTATAGGGAAGTCTTAACAAAACTTATTTATAATAATGTGTGCCATCAGAAAATTAATAATATACAAGCTGCTCTATTTAAAAAAGCAAATTGACAGTCGTTCCCGATGTAACCGGAAATAGTTCAGTGTTGTAAATATTTTTATTTCAAAGATTAATACCAAAAATCCCCAAATACAAAAATTCAGCATTCAATTTAGTCATAATTCCCAATATTTCGGTAACCGACGGTTTAAGACGCCACGCCCTGTATATTATTTTGAACAAAGTTAAAGCTTGTATCGACGTAAAACTTGCACATCCTCAGTAAAGGTAGAAAATAAAGGTGTATTATCTATGCAAGTTACATGCATATTGCCTATATGAACCTGTACTGCCAAGGGGATAGTCAACTATATCTACAGAAATCGTTCCGGTGTATATTTCAAATTGGTATATTGTTATTTTATAGGAATGAACAGAAAATCTACCTTTCTCGTTCAGGTGGTTGTCTTTGTCCGGACAATTCTTCAGTTTCGGCTGAAATTTAATAAATTACAAACATGAGAAATACGAGAAATATATCGGGAAATAAAAATGAAACATGCAATTTGTGTGCTTTAAAACGTGTCTCAACATTTTACAATGACTTGCTGCCATGAGTACATATTAATGAGATGATACATATAAAAAAATATATAATCCTGACATACGTAAAATAGATATGATATACATACGTAATAAAAAAGAACATACAATTGTGCACATAATGCCCATAATGCGTCATACATTACAGTAAAGAATGTAAAGAACTGTTTACAGAATTCGATGTAGAAAAAAGCAGACAACAGAAATGATTTGAAATGGAATTACGTATGTAGATGAACGCAATTTATTTATATACTACGTTCCAAAATATGATACAAAATGTATTGTAACAGGACTGTACAGATAAATAAAAAATGGAGTAGTTATACATACCAAACCATGCTAATAAGTATATACATTGAGAATATAATGAAATTAAGTATTTTCGAAATTAAAGTTAAAAAGTATTTCACTATAATACAAAACGTTTGCGAAGAGTGTTGAACAAATTGAACAGATCTAACAAAAATACTTGTCAAATTTTTGCGCCATCTTATATTAAATTGACAAGTTGATACAACCGTTTTTTTCTGTATTAAATTTTGTGATTTTTGCAGTTTGTGTAAATTAGTTATTAATTAACAGTTAGCACACGAAAATTTGCAACGTTACTGTAATAAAACGGGAAGTAATCGCCTATTTACAAAAGTAAGTCGAAAAATTATATTAGTTGCATGGTTATGTAGACACGGGAGTTTTTGGTTATTTACGTACTTAAAAAATATCAACTGATGTATATTACGCTTATGTTATATTACGAGATACAAACAGTATTCAAATATTTATGAAAAAATATGGCAGGAGAATTGATTGCCGAATGAAAATTGAGTATGTTTACATTGTCCAACTACTACCGTAGTTACTAATACCGATTGTAAGAAATGCCGTTTAAAATATGATGACGGTCGAAACTATGTAAACCGAGATTTATTACGCTATATATACTATTTTACCAACAGACGTGTAATTACTAATACTACATTAATACCGTTTGAAATGCGATGTAAACCCCTTGTCCTTAGTTTGAACTACCGATTTCCATGAGTGTAGAACAACATGAGAGTATAGGTAGTAAGAAAAAGAAAAAAAATAATCAATTCTCCTGTGAACTGACGTGATTCGTATGAGTAGGTATATTATAGTATATAATATAGGTTAGGTTATAGGTACGGAATCAAGTACGATTTTTTCTTTGTTTTCTACTGTAATATGTTGGTGGTAGTGTATTAAATGAATTTTGATATTTAAAGCTTTCGATATAAACGGCAACCTATAATCCTGTTTACTAATCACGGTAATAATTAATTCTGTCTAAAGATACGATGTAAACATACTCATTTTGATATTGCATTTTAAAAGAACGATGTATATAGTGTGTGGGTTACCATTTAGATCGTCAGATAAGTATTTTCGAGAAATAGAGAAGGTGATATAAATATAATACAATAAATACAACATTATATAAAAGAAATCTACACTACATCATTATGGAGAATATACAGCATCTCAGCATGTCAGTAATGTGCAAAAAACACCTAAAAAGGTTCTGGCACCCGCTGTAAATCAAAATACCACATAGATAATAAAAAGGTACAGAGACATACCAGTATAGACACGGGACCATATTCAAAATGAGAGAAATAATGAACATTATACTTTAAAAAAATAATAAAATAACATCACATGTATCTTGCATTATGGAAGTCTTCATTCACATAATGTTGCAGTAACTAAAAGATCTGGTAATATCAAAATAATACTATATAGGTAACCAAGGTTATTGCCTTTTTAAGATAGGTACTACATAGTTTCGCGTGATTAACTAGAATGATGATTTTATTTTCCTGTGAATTTAACTTATAGATCGTATGTAGTAACTTCCTAGTTTATATGCCAATAACAAATACTTAAAGAAAAGAATAAGAAGCATCATGGAGTGTGGTTATGGATCGATATACATGGGAAAAGTGGGTAACACATATTATTGGTTGACTATCTACCATGTTGGGGTAAGTTAAAACGCCAGTCGTGTTCCCTCGGATCCACTTCTGTTTGATCATCTATACTGATCTCATAGCGCAGAGGCCTTCTGCGACTTCCTTGTGCTAGGAAACAATTTCTATCAACATAGACTCCAAACACAATCTAGAGAGCTTTGGCTAACAATAGCCTCAGTGAATTCTGGGTTTTAATGTTAGGTAACATGCTATTCAATTTTCGATTGGTTTTGTGCTTTAAGGTTTTAAAAATGTAAATATAATGAATAACATGTGACACCATCAATGATCTTTAATTAACATGAAGTGACAATTTTACATTGATATTAACTTACTCACCTTTTGTCAATGACTGCGAAGCGATTTGGGTGTCTGGCCTTTGTACAGCTCCAGATGCTTCACCTGTGTTTACAAAATGCATATTACTCATACTGTTTAAATTCATGGTGCGGTTAATTTCCTTTGTTATTTAAAAATTTATTTAGTACATCATGCAGAAAAAGTAACCCACATGCAAACAGAAAATGTACAAAACTTACCAAAATAATAACAGAATTCGTGTTGTACGTGACTGATAACAAAACTATAAACACAGGTATAACGGAAGACGCAAAAATTACTGAATGAAATGACAATTGAATTGGGTAAGTTAAGGGTTGAGCGACCAACCTGTTGTCTCTTCCGCCCTCGTGATCCTTTGCATTTGTCGTGGATCGAATTGTTGCGTGAACGTCGTTCTCGTCGATCCTTGTTCGTCGGTCACGGTTCTTGTAATCTGTGGTTTACAGCTCTCTTGTTCGGATTGCCAATGTTCCGGTTTATCATCCATTATGACGAACCTTTTCTGCACCACTCGCTTTATATGTTTGTTTCCATGTTCGTCTATTTCTTCGGTTTCGTGTTCCTCAACTACGTTATCGTATTTCTCCATGAATTTCCTCATTTGTTCTTCTGCGTCAGGTCCACTGAAAGTGACTTTACTCACTTCCGGTGGCAATTGTATTTGTCTGTGTACAGTATGACTGTATGCACCGTCTTCTTCATCGCAAGGTTCTATTATTTCTGTGACGTAAGGTTGCATGCCTTCCCTTAGGTATTGATCTTCGTCAAACCAAACTCCTTTGAATGCTTCAGAAGCTGTATCTGTCGGATCTCGATATTGTGGAGCCTCGATGGTTTCGGTAGAGGATACCATGGTATTTGAACCGCCACTAGTGTGACTTCCAGAATATATAGAATCAGTTTCGTATTGGTAGGTAGCGTGTGTTGCTGTTGAGGTTGACGCGATGCTATCTGTGCTCCCCAGCATGTGTTCACCAGCGTGGCGACTTTCTCCTACGTCACCGGTATCCTCCTTAACGGAAGAGCTGAAATCTTTACCGGTGCTCGAACTGCTTTGGTCGTGACCTCCGATTCTAGAACCATCTTCATCGATTGAATCGCAAGTTACCACATTCGCTTGACTGCCAGTGACCATTTCTAACGAGTCGCTGGTTATCATGTAGCTTCTATCACCATCTCTAATCTCTATGCTGTCGCTAGTGACAGCGTCTTTACATTTCTGCGCTTGGAATTCTATGGAATCAGTGCTGGCGGTCATGATATCAGCTGCTGTAGTCTTTTGATCTAAACTGTCGGTACTGTCGTGATGACTGGGTTTATCAGGTTTTAAATCTAAGGAATCAGTCGAAGTCGCCATTACATCATCTGCTTGCGCCCATTGCACTTTAGTAGCTGTTCGACTAATTGGCGTGTCCAAATCCAGATCGGGAACTTTGGCAACTTCCTCGTACGAATCACCGCGGCCGAGCGATTCCGTTTTTTCAATTTCAATAAAACGTTCCACGTTACTTTGAGCCTGTTTAATTATCTCGTCAATTTCGAACATTCTCTTCTCATAATCTTCATCGTCAGAATCAGGTATTAGCTTCTTATCTGTGCCGGATACCGTTTCGCAGCTCTCCGATTCAGACGCTACGCTCTCTTGTCCCTCGTCTATTTGAGATAACATCGCTTCCTCTTCTTTGACCTTCACTTCGATTTTATGGGCTGCTATGCAGGCTTTCTCAAGTCCTTCGAATTCTTTGAGCGAGCTTACAGAAACGTCGTCACCCTGACCGCTCTTTCCTGCGTAAAAGCGACTTTTAAAGCTACCATTGCTTGATGAATCTTGTGACCCAGCTATGCAACGCCTGTGTTCTAGAGACATCGCTCTTTCAAGATTTTCGAACTCTTGTAAGCTAGACATGGAAACATCGTCGTGTTCTCCTGAGCGAGTGAAATATTTCCTTCCTGCTAAGACATCGTATTCCGGCGTGCTAGAATATGAATCTTTGACACTACCAAGACTGCCCCCAGATTCTTTTTGTGAGCTTAAACTTCCAATCCTACTTGAGTCGAAGTCGTTTATGTCTTCTTCTTTGATATCTTCTAGAGGCCCGCGTTCAAATTCCATTTCATAACCATATCCGGCTGCTATCATAGCGGCTTGACTTCCTTGGAATTGTTGTTCTATCCACTTCCTGTTTGCTTCCAGTTCTTTATCGTACTCATACACGTAATCTCTGGGGCTTTTACCTGGAGCGGTCGCCGCTTTGTCGCTTGGCTGCGGAGGACTTTCTTCAAAATCAAAGCCCAACTCTTCGCTTGAAGAACCGTCTGGATAATATTTGATATCTGTCATTTTCGTCGAGGGAGAAGGAGCGGATTTTACTAGATACTCTTCAACTTCTTGATCATGACGCCTGACGTATTTTCTCGAGGAAATCTTGACACTTTTGCCTTCCATGTCCATCTCTGATGCTTCCTTGCCCACTTCTTCTATGACGACGAAATCGTCGATGAGATCTGGCTTTTCTAACATTTCAAAAGAATCGCTATTTGGTGATTCTGTAGGGGATGGTATCTCTTTTTCTGGTTCCGTTTTCTCTACGGCTGGAGCTACTTCACTTTTAGTTTCAGAAAAAACTTTCTCGTCGTTTTCTTTTGATGGTGTTACAACCTCAGCTACTTTTGACGCAGTGGTGATAGGTTCTTCTACGGTCTGTTCCTGGCCTTGATCTGTCGATTCTGAGGCTTTGCTAGATGCTGGGGCTTCAGCTACAGATTTTTGATTCTCCTCGTCTTTTTTTTCCAGCTCCAAATCAGGATAAAGGAAACCGCGATCTACTAACGGAGCCATGTGTTGCGTTACTTTAATATCTGGAATAGCCCCGGGGCTTTGGTCGCGGTATTGGGTGCGACGCTTTTCGTATTCTTTCTGTGCGCGCTCCCTTGTTTCCAACTCATGTTTTTCAGCATCTTCATCTTCCAGTATTGGGCAGATCTGCTTGATTTTATGCGCGGGCGACACATGGGCAACCATTCCGAACACAGCTTCGGCTTCAGCGTCTTCGAAGCTTGACTTTTCACTCGATGTACTGCTTAATTTTCCATGGGAATCCCTTTTATCGAAAATGTCTTTGTGGACGTGCTTATCGCTGGCGACTTCCGAGAGGATTTGTTTCTTAATTTCTGATATCTCCTGCGATCTGGCTATTGCAGATGAGTACTCCTGTTCTAATTCGCCCACACTTGCCTGGGCTTCAGAGCTAAATTCCGGTGTATCGTCCTTAATTTCATATTCATCGCAACGTTCACAGGGTTCAGGTGTTACTGGGCGTTCTATGGGATCACTGACAGCTTCCGATGATGAACATTGCTTCGCCAGTTCCGCTAATTCCGAATCTGGCCGATCGTCCGAGAAAGCAGTCGATGTAATTCGTTCTCGTTCGGAATCTGATTTGCTAACTTGCGATTGTGGCCGTGAAAAATCGAAAACGTCATTTTCTTTTCCGTCTAAATCGTAATCACTGTCTATATAACGGCTATCGCGTGTTTCTCTTTGGTAAATTTGATCTGCGTCGGTATCCAGATAATCGTCTTTTTCAGTTTCATCTACATCTTTTTTTTCGTCACTTTTGCCTTCTTTCGCGCTCATATATTTGTCTCCTTCTGCCAAGTCGGTGTGAATTTTTCTTTCTACGATATCAGATATTATATTTGAGGATACGGTACTTTCACATCGTCTGTGACCACGTTTCTTTGGATCAAAGGTCTCCTCCTTTGTTTTCAAGTCTTCCAGTTGATCTAATTCGGGTGAATGGGATTCGGATGTTACTTGAGTGCAGACGCTTTGAATACCATTTTCTGCGATTGTAGATGTAGTGATAGTGACTGATCCTATTCGGGTATCATGGGCTTGGGAAAGTGTCGATGTTGAAGTCTCAGTTACTGATTGTCCCAAAGTAGGAATCAGACATTCTGTACTGTCCATGTCACTATGGCTGTAATACTCGGCAGGAGGTGCTGCAACACTACTCTCAACTTTTTCAGGATCAACGGGTGACATTTCTATAACAGTTCTCAAGGCAGTCGCGCTTGACGTACTCGATAAACTAACGCTCAGTACGCTGCCTTCATCTAAGCTGGTGCCAAATCGTTCGTCTATTTCCTGCACGATTTCAGAATGAGGTGAGCCAGGCACTAATATCTTAGGTTCCGGTTGGAATGTCATTTCGTAGGAACGTTTCATTTTCGATGGAAGGTCGTCGGGAACCTTGACATCTCCATCTTCTTCCGAAACGTCCAAAGATTCTTGTAGGTCAGGATAAATCAATTCGGAATCACTTAATTCGGTACTCTGCCTCTTTGGCATACGGTCGACAGAGAAGTCGTCTAAGGTTTGCCCTGTTACGTCTCCAGCATCGTATTCGGAAGCTACCAATGTTTCAGAGGCCTCTGACACTTCTACGCTGGCGAGATTTCCAGAACTTTCGCTATCTAAGCTCTTCATGCTTTCCTTCGAGCTTAGACTGCTGACAGCCGTGTGGTAAGATGTCAAATGAGTGGTGACGGAAATATCTTGAGACGTCAGAGCGCTTTCGTATTCGGAAGAACCTGCCGCTAACAGACCTTCTACATCGGACGAGCATGGTCTGCTTCTTCCGCTGTCCAACTCAAAGCTCTGATAGTGACTTTCTCCAGAACTGGAATACGCTTCAAAATCCATGCCCGATCTCCTATCTGGTTTAAAAACGGGACTGCTGCTACTCGTATCGGTGTCCTTACCTCTGGGTTTACGCATAACGACTTCTATTTTGGCATCCGGTATGCTTCGTTTATCAGATGAACTCGTTGAAATTTGTTCATCTGGAGATTTTAATTCGTCTTGGCTGGATTTTGAGTCATCGCTCGAGGTTTGTTTCGTTTCGTCGGACGTTGTTTTACTAACCTCCGACTTCATGAAGTCTTTTAACTCGTCTGGGCTTAAACCTGTTTTTAGGGTTTCTAATTCTTCGGGTAATATATCCGCTATTACTGTGCTTGAGATAGTTTTCGATTCTGTATGACTTGTGTCGACAATTACAGAACTGCTGCTGATTTTCTTATGCATGGCTGTTTCCGAGACGGTACTTATTACGCCGCCTGCAATTTTTGTTTCTTCTATGCGATCGATGGTTGCTGTCACATCCTCTTTGGTGTCTTCTTTGTATTCTTGCGAGCTCTTAATTTCCTGGTCCATTTCTCCAGTCTCAGTTTCGGACGTAATTTTTTCCTCAGATTCGTATTTTGCAATAGTTTTTCTTTCTTTTTCTTCCTTTTCATCCAAGCGTGCTTTCTCTGTGGAAACTGCATCGGTTTTAGTTTCTGAAATTGTTATTTTTATATCCGAAACGATGGCTTCATCTTCTTTTATATCGGCAGTAGCGTCTTTTTTCGAAGCAAATTTATCTTTTGTAACTTCGTCTAATTCTTTAATGTGGGTTCCTGTACTTGTTTCTGTTTTTTCCGTTTCATGAATTTTTGTTTCTGTAGTATCTTTCATTTTAGCCGTTTCTTCAGATCTTTCTTTTTCACTCTTAACTTTCTCGGTAACTTTAGTATCAATCTCGGTTTTATGTTCCCCGTATTTGTCGTCGTGGTATTGCTTTTCGCCGGGTTTACCAAAGATTGGTGGTTCCCCAAATGTAAGTCCAAGTTCTCGCGATAGTTTTCTCTCGACGATTCGTTCAACTTCTAAGTGTTCTATCTGTTCTTCCAGAATGTTAGCACGGCTAGCCGATGGTGAAAGGTCAACTTCCGCGCCGCTATACTTCAAATCTTCATCAGTAATTTCCATGCTCGACGCTTGGGTGTCACCTCTAGATAATTTTCCAATTTGCCGTTGTTTTCGTGCAAGAACAGATTGCACCAATTGCACTTCTCTCGAATCGAGACCCTTCGCTTCGGCCAGCTGCTTCAGATATTCAGAAACTTCTATCTGGGGCCCTTCGTGGGTGATTGGTTCACCAACCTCGGTTGTTGCAGATTGCCGTTTTTGAATTTCTGCTTCTATATCTTGCAGTAACTCGCTTGCTATTATTTTAGCGTCTTCGTGTGAGATTTTTTGCTGATGCAAACTTTCTAAGATCAGTTTTTCAATTTCGCTGTGACTGTCTGATTTAATCCTGTCTGAGGCAGCTGATTCGGAGAGGAGATCAGCGGAATGATCTTGGTGAATTTCCGATCCTAGGTCTGATTCGTCATGCAAGCTACTGCTTAAATCGTCATCTTTTTCGGGGTGCCCTTTGGCGGGGGGAATATCAGCGGTTCGCTCCTCGAAAATAGGTTGATCTTGAGATTGAACGGACACCTCCCAAACCGTATCTTGTATATGCTCTTCGGGTTGGTGTATCGGTGTACCGCTTTCTGATTTTCCTACAATTTTCTTGGAAGGTTCTTTTTTCGCAGCTTTCTCCTCAGAGTCTTCACTTTCTTCACTTATACGCCTCTGTTTACCAGATAGACTTATTGTTATTTCAGGAATATTGTCTTCGGTATAGAAGGATGTTTTCGGTGATATTTCAGTGGCGTTCAAGGAATCTAGTGATTTGGTTTCCACGTCAGTGGCGTCTTGGTCCAAATCTGCGATTTTTTCTGAGTCTTCTATTTCGCTTTTATCTACGTGGACTTCCATCGAATCGCTAGGTTTCGATGTTAGATCTTCTTTGTAGTTGGCATTACCCAGGTCGAGGCTATGATCCGAGAAGACGCTCTGTTCCGATTCGGTGGAGGATTGTACGCGAGGGCCGGTATCGAGTTCTTTGTGCGTTGGTGTTTCCGAAATCTGTGAACTCGCCACCTGGTCCTCGGCTTTGTGCGTTGGTGACGTATCGAGTTTGTGCGTTCCGATTTCAGCCGTGACGGCGGAAATGCTGGTGCTGTCCAAAATGGGTTTGTGCGTTAAAATATCTTCGCGAGGAAGGTCTTTTGACCTGTATGCTTTCTTCTCTTCGTATTGCGTACCGACTTTGTCTTTATCTGCATAGATACCCACTGGGAAAACAGTGTCGTCAGGTCCTCCGTTATATTGATCGTAATCCATTGTTAGTTGCTGAATACTTTCTCTCTCCTTCACTACTTCTTCAGTAAGATCATCTTTATAAACATCTTTCTCTATATCACTAGCATAGGTTATTCTGCTAGCATCAGATTTTTGATCAGCTTCTGACAGATCAGCATCCATTTCAGTATCTTTTTGCGTATGCTTCTCTAACAAACTTGGTTCTCGTTCTTCACTCACTGTTTCAGTATGATCCTCTTGTTTAAGCATATCTATGATATCCTTCGTCACCAAACTGTCTCGATCGATATCGCTTGCGTACGTAAGTTTACTTTCTTCAGATTTCTCGTCAGCTTCTGATGTGTCTTTATATTCGATTTTGCCACCTTCTCGTAGGTCAGGTGTTCTCAGATCCTTTTCACTTACTAAGAGCATGCTGTCAGTTGTTAATGTATCTGTGATTTCGTCTTTTCGAAGGTCGTACGATGCCGAATCGAGAACTACGTGTTTTCGTGTAGATATTTCATCAGTTTCTTTACTACCTAGTTCTTCTGAAGTTTCAAAGTCTTGCATGGTAACGTCAGTTGTACTTTCATCTACGGATTCTTCCATATATTTTGTCAAGTCCGCTTTTTCCATTGGCTTGCTCTCGATCGATGGTTTCTGTGCCAATTTTTCTGCATCAAGTATGACGTCCATTTTATCTTTCTCTATTATTTCTCCTTTTTTCTCTTCTGGTTTTACATGTTTGACTGGCATAACCTTTTGACCCATTATAAACGTTTCAGCTTCAAAACTCTTAGCTATGTCTTTAACTGATTTTCTCTCATCCTTCTCGACCTTGTCTTCTATAATTTGTTTGGGCGTTTCTGTTACTTTAGTAGGAACATCAGTTTTAGTAGTTTTTACAGTTGGCCCAAACGATTTTGCGATATCCTTAACGGTAGTAGCTTCTGGCGTTTCTTTTTCTGCTTTCGCATCTGCTGGTTCCTTTTCTTCAGTGGGTATGATATCCAGTGCCTTCTTCTCCGGAGATGGTTGTTCATCATATTCGCTCAGCTCTTGACCTATCATTTCTCGCTTGATTTGCTGTTCGTAACATTGCTTCCTTTGCAAAGCATTCTTTAAGTCGTAGAAATCTTCGGTGGGGAGGGACATTGATCGTTCGTAGATGCTCTTGCGAGCCGTGGTAGCGGGTTGGAAGACGCTCATTTGTCTCTCGCGTATTTGAGGAACTCTATCTTCGATTTCAGAGTCTGAGATGTAATGCTCCACGTCT
The DNA here is from genome assembly GCA_949128085.1 of Cetonia aurata. NCBI lineage: Eukaryota > Metazoa > Arthropoda > Insecta > Coleoptera > Scarabaeidae > Cetonia > Cetonia aurata. Next base: position 9,158,134 of record OX421882.1, on the reverse strand, counting down.
CCGCTATCCGATATGTATCCCGTATTCTCATATCCGGTTGATTTCGATTGGTCCTGTTCGGATTCTGAACTATCTGATTTATCTAACGGCGGCGTAGTTTCTTCTTTTGATTTAGTTGCAATTTTGGCGCTGTGATCGATGAACGCCGATTGGTATTCACTAAGCGGTTTGGCAAATTCTGCTTCTATTTTCTCGTCGAAGGTCATGGGAACCTCTTCTTTGGTCTCGGGTATGCTTTGGGAACTTTGAAGCCCTGCTCTAGGTTTTGGCACAGGTGGTTCTACTGACACCTCGTGAATAGAAGTTCGTTTGGTGAGCGTGATTTTTTCCGTGGGCGTATCTTCGTATAAGCTGTAGCGTTTCTTGATTTTGGGATCGACTTTGGAGTCCTTGGTGACGTTCTCCCAGAACCTTTTTTTGTCCGAGTAGGTATCGGTGAGACTTTCCGATTCGTCAGTGTCTAAAGTATCGTCCCTGACGGGCGATTTGATGCTTAACGGTTCAGTCTTCTCTATGTTAGTAGTAGTTAGTTGGAGGTGGGTTTCGGGTGATTTAGTTACTCTAGGTTTAGGTTTTGGTACGATGGCTGGTGTTAGTTTTGATTCGCTTGTCAATTCTGATGTTTTTATTAATGGGATGCTGCTGGTTTCTAGAAATAATCGGGAGAGAATACTGTTAGCGAGGTACTAGCAGTTAAGACAGAGAGGGAAGTATAGATAAGTAGTATTTTAATGTCACAGGTATGTATATACTTATGTATGTCAGTCACTTTACTGTTTGTAAAATGTTTATTTTATATTCTATCTCCAACACCTAACTTACCGTAGTTTTCATAACTGAAATTGCAAAATGGAAACAAAAAAATAAACAAAATAAAAATATGATGTTAGTAAATATAACTTAAACGTAAATAAATGCTAACGTTTGCTGGTGTCAAAAATCCAAAGACAAGAAAGCAACGAGAAAAAGCATGCAAAAATCAAACATATCGGGCCCGTTCTTATAGGGTATTTCTACTTCTTTCCTTATTTACCTAGCGGCGTTTGTTCGAGATTACACTTTTCGCTTCTCAATTTCGATTTTTTATTTCTCCTCCGAGATTTCTTCGTCGGTTTTGGACTGTAACGCGGCACAACCAATACTTCGTCTTCAGATATGAATATATCTGGAACTTGGTTTTCGTACCTGCTAGGGCCGCTCGCCTCTGTCAAATCTGCAAAATCGCAGGCCGATGTTTGATTTGACGAGACACTTTGCGTCATGTTATCTACAGATCCGAAAGGACTGCTTTTCTGCAGCCAATTGGTTACTGCGCTCGTGATTAGGCCTTTAGATAAGGAGTCGTTGCTTCCGAGAGATTTCGCCATTCTGTCGTCGCTGCGCAAGTACGAGCTGACCGATTCGTTGCTCTCGGTGCAAGCGCTCCGACTGAGGAAAACGTTTGGACTCATGCGTAGTATTGTGTCCATGATGGCTCCTTTTTTGTACGTATGCAAATCGGGCAGGCTGCCCCTATCAATGCTGCGATCCAGTTTCGAATGAAAACCTAATTCGGATTTCGCTCGCTTATTCGAACGCTTTTTTTGCGGTCTCGGTGAAGGGCACGGGCTCTTCATGATCGGTATTACGTCTACTTCTACGCCGGCTTTGTTAATCAAGTGATCTTTATTTAACGTGACGGGACCCATATAAATAATATCACCTACGAAAGTAAACACACTCATGTTGAGGATGAATTTCTTCTGTGCGCGTCTATTACGTCCCGATATGTTTGTGGTGTAACTTATGAAGAGGATAGACGATAGAGAGAGATATGTACATTTAAATTGAAAGGGTGAAACATTGGTTTAACGGGTGCATGCGGAAAACATCCATTTAATAATGCGAATGATTAAAATTTTTACTAAAAGCAATGATGTTTACTCTGGTGGGAAGAGGGGAAATATATTATCGTAAGCCTCTAACATGTATCATCTACCTTGTGGTAGGTCTAAAACCTCCGCTTGGCTATCGGGTGTCTTCGAAGTGTCGCATCCGTCGCTAGGTGAGAAAGTTTGTTCGTCCCAAAGCGCCGCGTATTCTCTCTGACATTCGGACATTTCCTCCGTGCTCAATTGCGAGACAATCTTCCGGAAGTCCTGTTCCTGTCTCTCTTCCATTTCTGGTGTGGTCAATTTAGAATCTTTAGCTTTGGTGGCGTCGTCCACCATCAGTTCGGACGCCATCCTTTCAAATTTTCGCTCGACCCTCTTTAAACTCGGTTTATCCTTCTGCGTCTCAACGGTCTCGGCTTGCTCTAGTGAACCTAACGCTTTTTCAATATCGCTTAGTTTTTGCTCGATTATATCGGTCTCTAGTTGCGAAGCGGTTTTCGCGTCTTTACTAGCTTCAAACAGCGCGCTGGACGTAAATAGGGTGTCGCTCGGGACGGTATCGTCAACCTCATCTAGATCGGTAATCAAAGTGTCTAGTTTGTGCGCGCTTACGTTCTCGAGAATATCCGACTTTATGCTGCCGCGGTGACTTGCGTCAAAAGAATCTTGAGATTCTATGTGAAACAGAGGTTTCCTTTTACGTCCTGAGTCGCTCGAAGATTCGTCAGAGATTCTAGCAGAATATTTCTCAGTTGGTTCGGTTACTATGTAAGAGTCGTCGCTACTGGAATCGTCGTATGACAAGTTTGTTACATCGACAAAGTACGGAACATCACCCCTTGCTATTCTATGCGATGCAACCCTTCGTGGTAGGGTGGGAGATGTAATAACGGGTGATTTCGACAAAGTGTCCCTTAGTGGTTTTTCTCCTATAGCACCATCACTACTTTCCTGCAATAACCTACCTCTCTCTTCAAATAGGAATTCATCAACGTCGCCGAAGTGATCACTTGATCCTGCACCCCTACTAATTTGTTTAGCTTTCTTCTTATCTTTTTTCTTACTAAAACCACTGAATAAACCGGTAATACCTTCTCCAACCCCTTTCATGCCTGCCTTCGTCCCATTTGTCGTCTCCCCAACGGTTTGCCTTGCGGATTCGGTTTTATCTTGAACTGTCTTCGAAATTGCTGTAAATGTTTGGTCTCCCTTCTCTACTACAGCTTCTCCTCCAGTTTTGATTTTGTCAATTGCAATAGAAGCCCTATCTGCGACTTGATCTTTTATGGTGACTAAACCATCACCAGTTTTCTTTGATAAATCGGTAGCCGCTTCATTTGTGTCTTCAGTAGCTTGTTTTGTTTTATTAACAACTGCAGTAGTTATTTGCTTTACTTTTTCGGATGTTTCATCTTTACTCTTCTTTGCTGTTTTATTCAGATCATCGAAAAATTCGCCAATCTGACTAGCACTCTCCGCAACACTACCTTTGATATCTTTAGATACGTCTCCAGTTGTTTGTTTTGCAGACTCCAACTTTTCTTGCGCTGTATCAGAAATAACTGCAAAAGCTTGATCGCCTTTATCTGCAACAGTTTTTGTTCCGTCTATAGTTTGTTTTTTCATGTCAGCTAAGAAGTCGCTAGTCTGTTGTGTCATATCATCGGCTGCTTTGCTTACTAATTCAGCACCGTCTTTAGCAGTGTCTCCGGCAATAACACCTACCTCCTTTATTTTATCAGATGTTTTATCTTTAGATTTTTTTGCTTTTTTGCCAAAACCGCTGAAGAATCCCCCAACTTTGCTAGCACCATCCGTAACTGTTTCAGAAACTATCGTAAATGTTTGGTCTCCTTTCTCTACTATAGCTTCTCCTCCTGCTTTAGTTTTGTCAATTACAACCTCCGCTGTATCTCTTGCTTGACCTTTCAGGGTCATTAAAGCGTCACCAGTTTTCTCTGATAAATCGGAAGCAGTTTGGCTTGTTGCTTCACTAGCTTGTTTTGTTTTATCAATAACTGCAGTAGTTACTTGTTTTACTTTTCCAGATGTTTCATCTTTAGCTTTCTTTGCTGTCTTGCCCAGATCTTTGAAAAAAACAGCAACCTGACTGGTACTTTCCGCAACACTATCTTTCACATCTTTCGATATGTCCTCCGTTGTTTGCTTTGCAGGCTCTACTTTACCTTGCACTGTCTCAGAAACAACTCCAAAAGCTTGATCACCTTTATCTGCAGCAGTTTTTGCTTCGTCTATACTTTGTGTTTTCATATCAGCCAGGAAGTCGCTAGTCTGTTTTGTCATATCATCAGCTGCTTTGCTTACTGACTCAGCATCTTCTTTAGCAATGTCCCCAACAGTAACACTCACCTCTTTTATTTTATCAGATGTTTTATCTTTAGATTTCTTTGCTTTTTTGCCAAAACCGCTGAAAAAACCCCCAACTTTGCTAGCACCATCTGTAACGGCATCTCTTACATCTTTAGACACGTCTTGAACTGTTTGTTTTGCAGATTCAGTCTTATCTTGCACTGTATCAGAAACTGCTGTAAATGTTTGGTCTCCTTTGGCTACTACAGCTTCTCCTCCTGCTTTAGTTTTGTCAATTGCAATCTCCACGGTGTCTGTTACTTGACTTTTTAAGGTCATTAAAACGTCGCCAGTTTTCTGTGGTAAATCGGAAGCAGTTTGGCTTGTTGCTTCAGTAGCTTGTTTTGTTTTATCAACAATTGCAGTCGTTACTTGCTCTACTTTTTCAGATGTTTCATCTTTAGCTTTCTTTGCTTTCTTGCTTAGATCTTCGAAAAATCCACTAACCTGACTAGTACTTTCCGCAATACTATCTTTCACATCTTTCGATATGTCTCCAGTTGTTTGCTTTGCAGACTCTACATTATCTTGCGCTGTATCAACAATAATCCCGAAAGCTTGATCACCTCTATCAGCTATAGTTTTCGCTTCATCTGTAGTTTGCTTTTTCATTTCAGTTAAGAAATCACTAGTCTGTTTTGCCATGTCATCAGCTGCTTCACCCACTAACTCAGTACCTTCTTTCGTAGTACCTGCAAGAGTAACACCCACCTCTTTTATTTTATCAGACGTCTTATCTTTAGATTTGTTTGCTTTTTTGCCAAAACCGCTGAAGAATCCTCCAACTTTGCTAGCACCATCTGTAACGGCATCTTGTACATCTTTAGACGCATCTTTAACTGTTTGTTTTGCAGATTCAGTCTTATCCAGAACTGTTTCAGAAATTACTGTAAATGTTTTATCTCCTTTCTCAACTAAAGCGTCTCCCCCTGCTTTAGTTTTGTCGATTGCAATGATCGCCGTGTCGGTTATTTGATCTTTTATGGTGACTAAACCGTCGTTAGCTTTCTTTGCTAAATTGGAAGTCGTTTGTCCTGTTGTTTCCACTACTTCCTTTGTGGTATCTGCGACAAAAACTCCTACTTCTGTTACTTTATCGGACGTTTTATCTTTAGCTTCCTTAGCTTTTTCGCCGACACCACTGAAGAATTCCTCAACTTTACTAGCACCTTCTACAACAGTATCTTTAACATCTTCGGATGCCGCTTCAACTGTTTGTTTTGTCCATTCATTTTTATCTTTGATTGAATCAGAACCTGTTGTAAGAGCTTGAGCACCTTTTTCTGTCACAATTTTTGCACCTTCCTTAGTTTTAACAATTGCAGTACCAGTTGCGCCTGTTATTTGGCCTTTTATGGTACTTAAACCATCGCCGGTTTTCTTCGCTAAATCGGAAGCCATTTGTTCTGTTGCTTGTTTTGTTGTGTCGGCGACTGTAGTGCCTACTTTATTTATTTTCTCCGGTGTTTCGTCTTTAGTTTGTTTCACTTGCTTGCTTAGATCACCGAAAAATTCTCCAATCTGACTAATACTTTCCGCAATACCTTCTTTAACATCTTTAGAAGCATCTTCAACTGCTTGCTTGGTAGATTCGCCTTTCCCAATAACAACGTTTTTCTCTTTTTTAACCTTATCAATAGCGGATTTAGTTTCGTCTACAGTTTGCATTTTCAGTTCATCTAAGAAGTCGCTAGTTTGCTTTGTTATATCATTTGCTGTTTTTTCAACTGATTCGACTTCTTTTTTTGTAGTATCTAGAACAGCAGTGCCTACATCTTTTACCATTTCGGATGACTTCCCTTTCGATTTCTTTGCTTTCCTGCCCAAACTACTAAAGAATCCCCCCACCTTATTAGTACCTTCTACAACACCATCTTTGACATCTTTAGATACTTCCTGAGCCACTTGCTTCGCGGATTCGGTTTTATCTTGAATTGTTTCAGAAGCTACTGTAAAAGCTTGATTTCCTTTTGCTGCCACTACTTTTGCACCTTCCTTAGTTTTATCAATCGCAGCACCAGTTGTATCTATTACTTGATCTGTTACGGTTATTAATCCATCGCCTGTTTTATTTGCCAAATCAGATGCCGTATGGGCCGTTGTTTTAGCTACTTCTTTTGTTGTTCCTGAAACCACGGTACCTACTTCTTTTATTTTGTCGGATGTTTTGTCTTTAGCTTTCTTGGCTTTCTTCCCAAAACCACTGAAAAACCCTCCAACCTTACTAGCACCTTCTGAAAGAGTACCCTTGACGTCTTTGGATACTTCTTCAATACCTTGCTTGGCACATGCTGTTTCATCTTGAACGGCTTCAGAAACAGTTGTAAATGCTTGATCCCCTTTGTCTGTTACAATTTTTCCTTCTTCTTTGACTTTATCAACTGCTGTACTAGTTGCACCCGTTACTTGATCTTTCATGGAAATCAAACTTTCACCAGTTTTCTTTGCTAAATTGGAAGTCACTTGTTCTGCCGCTTCGGCAGCCTCTTTTGTTGTGTCCACGGCTGTTATTCTTACTTCCTTTATTTTTCCAAGGGTTTTGTCCTTAGTTTTCTTTGCTTCCTTCGGCAAATCTCCAAAAAAATTCTCGATGTGGCCAGATGCTTCCCCAATACTGTCTTTGACATCTTTGGATGCATGTCCAATTTCTTTCTTTGTGGACTCTGTCTCATCCTGAATTACTTCAGAAATTGCTGTTAAAACTTGATCGCTTTTCTCCATGGGAACTTTTTCTCCTTCCATAACAGCACCAATACCAGTTCTTATTTCGTCGTCAGCTTGGTTTTTCATTTCACTTAAGAAGTCGCTAGTTTGTTTTGCTAAACCGTCAGTTGTTTTGTAAACTGATTCAGCTCCTTGCTTTGTAGTATCTACCACAGATGTACCTGCGTCCTTAATTTTGTCGGATGTTTTATCTTTAACTTTTTTTGCTTTTTTTTCCAAACCGCTAAAAAATCCTCCAACCTCATTAGCACTTTCTGAAAGGGTATCTTTTACGTCTTTAGACACATTTACAACTGCTTGCTTTCCGTATTCAGTTGCTCCTTGAACTGTTTTAGAAGCTGTTGTAAAAGTTTGGTCTCCTTTCTTTAATATATCTTCTCCTGCTGTCTTAATTTGATCAGTTGCAGTGCCAGTAGCGTCTGTTACCTGATCTTTTATGGTAGTCAAACCGTCGCCACCTTTCTTTGCTAAATCGAAAGTCGTTTCTCTTGTTGCTTGCACAGCTTCTTTCGTGGTATCCGCAACAGCAGCGCCTACTTCTTTAATTTTGTCACACGTCTTATCTTGGGATTCTTTTGCTGTTCTACCGACATTACTGAAGAATCCTCCAACCTTACTGGCCCCTTCGGCGATACTTTCTTTCACATCTTTGGACACCTCTCCAGCTGTTTGTTTTGCCAATTCGGTTTTATCTTGAATTATTCCGGAAGCTGTTTTAAGAGCTTGATCTCCTTTTTCTGTCACAACTTTTGTACCTTCATGAGTTTCAGCAATTGTAGCACCAGTTGCGTCGATTACTTTTTCTTTTATGGTAATGACACCATCGCCAGTTTTTCTTGCTAAATTGGATGCCGTTTGTTCTGTCGATTCAGCAGCTAGTTTTGTTGTATCGACGATTTTAGTGCCTACTTCCTTTATTTTTTCGGAAGTTTCGTCTTCAGTTTTCTTTGCTTTCTTGCCCAAATCGCCGAAAGAATCCTCAATACATCCAACTGCTTCCGCAATGCTTCCTTTGACAACTTTGGATAGATCTCCAATTTCCTGCTTTATGGATCCTGTATTATTTTGACTTGTTTCAGAAATTTCTGTTAGAACTTGATCGCCTTTCTCTACAGCAACTTTTTCTCCTTCCTTAACATCATCAACAGCAGTTCTTGTTTCGTCTTGAGCTTGTTTTTTCATTTCACTCAAGAAGTCGCTAGTTTGTTTTCCCATGTCATCAACTGTTTTACCCACTGATTTGGCTCCTTGCTTCGTGGCATCTACAACAGCAGTACCTGCATCCTTTATTGTTTCGGATGCTTCATCTTTTACTTTCTTTGCTTTTTTTCCAAAACCACTGAAAAATCCTCCAACCTTATTAGTACCCTCCAAAACGCTATCTTTTACATCTTTTGACACATCTTTAGCCACTTGCTTGCCGGTTTCAGTTTTTTCTTGAACTGTTTCAGACCCTGCTTTAAAAGTTTGGTGTCCTTTTTCTGCTATAATTTCTCCCTCTTCTTTAATTTTATCGATTGCAGTACCCGTTGCGTCTGTCACTTGATTCTTTATGGTAACTAACCCGTCACCAGTTTTCTTCGCTAAATCAGAGGCCGCTTCTCCGGTTGCTTCTGCAGCCGCCTTTGTCGTATCTGCGACAGCAACACCAACTTCTGTTACTTTGTCAGATGTTCTATCTTTAGCTTTCTTTGCTTTTTTGCCGACTCCACTGAAGAATCCTCCAACCTTACTAACACCTTCTAAAACACTATCCTTCACATCTTTGGATACTTCTTCGACTGCTTGTCTAGTAGATTCGGTTTTATCCTGTATTTTTTCAGAAGTTGCTGTAACAGCTTGGTCTCCTTTCTTTGTTGCAACTTTTGCACCTTCTTTAGTTTTATCAATTGCAGCATCAGTTGCGTCTCTTACTTGATGTTCTAGGGTAATTAAACTATCGCTAGTTGCGTCAGCAGCTTGTTTTGTTGTATCTGCGGCTACAGTACCTACTTCCTTTATTTTGTGGGACGTTTTGTCTTTAAACTTCTTTGATCTTTTGCCGAAACTGCTGAAAAATCCTCCCACCTTACCAGTACCTTCTGTAATGGCATTTTTAACATCTTTCGTGGCATCTTCAACTCCGTGCTTTGCGGAATCTGTTTTATCTTGGGCTGTTTCAGAAGCTGCTGCAAAAACTTGTTCTCCTGTTTCTACTACAACCTTGGCCTCTTCTTTAGCCTTATCAATGGCAATACCAGAATTATCTACTACTTGATCTTTTATAATAGTTAAACCATCATCAGTTTTCTTAGCTAAATCGAAAACCCCTCGTCCTGGCGCTTGAGTAGCTTGTTTTGTAGTATCTGCGACTGTAGTGCTGATGTCCTTAACTTTTTCCGATGATTCATCCTTAGCTTCCGTAAATTTTTTACCCAAATCACCGAAAAATCCTTCAACCTTACCAGTAGATTCTGTAATATCATCTTTGATATCTTTAGCTATTTCTCCAACTCTTTGCTTAACGGATTCGGTTTGATCTTGAATTCTTCCAGAAACGTCCTTGAGAGCTTGAGCTCCTTTGTCTGACAAAACTTCTTCTTCTTTTATTTTAGAAATTGCAGTGTCACTTGTATCCTTTACTTGATCTTTTATGATACTCAAATCTTCGCCAGTTTTTATTGCCAAATCTGACGCTGCTTGCCTGGTGGCTTCTGTAGCTTGTTTTGTTGTATCTGCTACCAAAACACCTTCTTCTCCTATTTTTTTGGAAGTATTGTCTTTAACTTTTTTAGCTTGTTCCCCAAAGCTGTTGAAACATTCTCCAATTGTACTGACACCATCTGTGAAACTATCTTTGATTTCAGCTGCCACCGTTTGAGCTGTCTGTTTAGTATACTCTGCTTTGTCTTGAGTTATTTCTGTGCCAGCCGTTAGCTGTTGAATGCCTTCTTGTTTTATTCTTTCACCGGCAGCTGCTACAGTTTGTTTCGTATCGCGTTCAATGTCAATGAGTCCTTGTGTAGCTTGTGCAGTTAAATCAGCTCCAGCCTTTTCTGTTGATGTAATAGTTTGTTTTGCTTCGCTATCTACGGCTATTTCAGCATCAGCTAGCGCTTGCGATACATCATCTTTGATATCTGCCGTAGTTCTACCCACGCCTACGATGAATCGTCCAATCTTACTTGTTCCTTCCTGTAAGTCTTGCTTGAGTTCTTTGGGAACAGCTTCACCACTTTCCTTTAGGCCTGTCGATATTTTTTGTGCAGAGGATGTTGTTCGCTTCTCAATGTCCTTTATACCCTGAGAAACATCTGTGATCACCTCGCTTGTTTTATCAGAAAGTTCTGCACCTTTCTTGGTACCATAATCGATACCACTCAGAACTGTTTGTCCAGCCTGTTTCGCAGCGTCTTCTGTTGTGTCTTCTAAGCTTTGCTTGGCGTCGTTTGCTTTGTCGGCCGCCGCTGTTTGGGTTTCGCTCACCTCAGTTGAAATTTTATTTTTGGTGTCCTTTGCTTTTCTACCCAAACTGCCGAAAAATCCACCAATTTTAGTTTTACCGTCCTTAACTGCATCTTGGGATACTTTCTTTGCAGATTCTGTCTGCTGTTTAGCACTATCTGAAGCCATGATAACTGCGGCAGCTGCTTTACTTCCTTCTTCTTTAATTTTTTTGTCTGTAATTATTGTTGTATCCTTCGCTGTGTCTCTTAAATCCGTTAAAAGAGCATCGGTTTCTTTAGCGAGTTCTTCAGTAGTTTTCTCCGCTGACTCTTTAGTTCGTTTCATTTGCTCCTCTGTTTCCTGGGTGACTTTCCCAAGTTCTTCTCCTTTATCTGTAAAAATACCTCCCAGTTTGCTGAAGAAACCTCCTGACTTCTTCCGTGGTTTTTTACCTTTTTTGATTTTAATTGGTTGATCTTCCATAGCAACCGACTGTTTAGGTGTTTCCAAAACGTCCTTCTGTAATTCTGCTTTCGTTTCTATGACTGGTTGTTGGCCTGACATCTTCATTTCGTCGACAAAGATTTGTGTTTGATCTTTGACTGCATTTGGATCGTAGAGTTTAAATGTATCTTGCATTAAATATCCGGTAGGCTCCTGTGTTGTGAATGTATTATCCAAAGTTTTCGTTAAGTCTTCTTTGAGATTATCTATTTTCTTTTCAATCTCTGTTTTAATGTCTTCGGTGGTATCGCTTGCTACTTGTTTTACATCCGTCTCTATTTTAGAAATTCCAATGGAAGCCATGCCTGCTTCATCACTCATTATTGTCTTAGTTGTGTCTTTAACCTCGTCTACCTTTGCAACAGATTTACTTATACTAATTTCAACATCTTTTAATTTATCATCAATTTTATCTTCTGCTTGTTCTATTTCCTCCTTTGCTTTACTACTTAATGTATCGCCGAATTTTCCCAGAAATCCACTAGATTTTGTAGCAGCTTTCTTGACTTCTGATTTAGTTTTTTGTGCAAAAACCTTGGCATCTGCAATGTTTTCTTCTACATCTTTCTCAACTGATTCTCGTTTTGATGGATCGCCTAATTCTTTAGTGATGTTATCAATTTCTGTTTGAACGATATCACCAATCTCCGTAACTTTAGGTACAGCACTTGTTACAAGTTTTTGATCTTCTAATCCTTGACTTAGGTCTTGAACTTTATCTTTCTTCAGTTCTTGCATTTCCTGTTCTAACTGGTCAATACTTTTGCTAGTCTCATCTTCTAATTCCTTTAGGTCTTTTATTATTTTTTCGTGAATATCTTTTGCGGTATCTTCGGTTTCTTCTATTTGTTTTTGTGCGGCTTGATCCATTTCTTTGCTAGTACCTGATATTATAGCAGATGTTTTTGATCCAATGTCTTCGACAATATCTTTACTTTGTTTGCCTTTCCCTCCTATTTTCCCACCCAGTTTGGTGAAGAATCCTCCGGACTTTCGAGCAGCTTTTTTACTTTCTTTCTTTAAGTCGTCCTCTTTGCTAGAAATTTTAGCGCCTAATGGTTCAGCAGTAGCATCAAGTTCTTTTGTTAATTCTAGGATGTCGTCTGTTATTTGATCAAACTGTTTACTTATCTCTTTAACAGGTTTTGCTTTTAAGCCAGATTCTAGGTCTACATCTGCTGATGCTCTTTCAGATATTAAGAATCCTTGCCAACCATAACTTGGGGGTTTGATTTCTTTAAGTTGAGTATCTTTTGTAAGTTCTTTTATTTGTTCTTGCGTAAATCCTTGCCAACCATAACTTGGGGGTTTGATTTCTTTAAGTTGAGTATCTTTTGTAAGTTCTTCTATTTGTTCTTGCGTAATTGATTTCAAACCTTCAATGTCTTCTTCGACGGTTTCTACGTGAATTTCTTTAATGGTGGAATCCGGTGGTATGCTAGCGGTAATTTCGGAAATGATGTCTGGCGGAGAGAACTTCATTTCCTTTACGCTTTTCGCTTTATCTGACACATCGTCTTTTATAACTACGATAACTTTCTCAGTTGGCTGAAGATCTTCTTTGATTTCCTTTAGGACGGTTTCTACTTTGATTTTTCCATCATCTCTGACCTCTTTTACTATCGTCGTGGTCGAAGCTATAGCTATCGGTTGTACATCGGATATTTTGTCGATAGAATCTTCCACAAACGCTACAGATTTCTTAATTTCAGCTGGCTGTTTTTCTCCAGACACATAAGGACCATCGCTGTACCTCATCACTTCTGTACTCAAGAAATTCTTTGTTTCGTACATATCTTGTAAGGTTTGCTCTGAAATAGCAGGTGCTGGTTCCTCAGTTTTTTCTTCCTCTTTAGACTTTTTAGTGAATAATCTGAACGGACTACCGCTCTTTCTTCTTTCTCTTTTTTCCTTCATAGTAATATCTTTTTTAGGCTGCTGTTCATCAACCTGATCTTCAGATTTCTTTCCAAAAAGGCCAAATAAGGACTTGGATTTTGATTTTGTCTCTAATTCTTTTTGCTGCAAATCAATTTCTGGGGTAGCAGCGATTACTGCGGTTTCAACAGATTTAGGTGCAACCTTTACATCGTGATAGTTTTTAATTTCATCATTTAAGAAGTTGTTGGTCATGTGCACACTTTCTACAAAGTCAAGAGGCTGAGTGATATCCTTCGCTACTTTTTGTTCTTTCGTCGCTTGAATTGTCTTGAGCTCGACAGTTTTTTCATCAACAACCTTTTCTTTCTGTTGTTCAACTTCTTTAATGTCACTTGCAACTTCAGAGCTTTCGGGTTTCTTTTCCTTCTTTCCAAACAAACCAAAGAACCCTGATTTTCTCGATGTTTCATCATCAATGCTTTTCTGTCGCTGTTTCTTTTTACGTTTCTTCTTGTCTTTTGCGTCTTCTGCGTCGGACGGTGGCGATTTTTCACGTTCACGTAAGACAGGTCTGACATCTTGGAATCTGGATATCTCTTGATTCAGGAAATTACTGGTGTCTATCATATTTTTCAACACTTCCTGCGATAATTCTACTTCCGGGGTAGCTCTTTCAGCAATTTTGATTACCTGAACCTTAGTTATAGATTTATGATCTATATGCTTAGGTTCTTCATGAGCAGGTGGAAGAGCTGTGTCAATCGTTAGTTTCTGATGAGTTATAGGTAATTCTGTAGATGTTGTGAGGGTCACTTTTTCACTAGTAGGTGTTAATTTCTTTTCCATTGTTTCTATCTTTTCACCGAGGCTCACAGAAAATTCCTTCCTCTTGGATTCGCCTGTTGGAGAGACCACAATCTGAAACTCTCCTGTTTCATATGTTTTGGGCTCTAGAGTCTTCGTAATTTCAGCGATTGTCATTTTTCCATCTAAATTAACGTCAGATTTCATAATTTTTTCCCTTGATTCTTTCAGGTCGTCGAATTTTTTGACTTCAGTTTTTAGATAATCTGCCGTATCGGTTATATTAGGCTCGGTAGGAATTTCAGACGGAAGTTTGTCCTTTTTGCCGAAAATACCAAACAGGGGTTTAGAATCTTCTTGCGATTTTTCCTTTTTGGGCTTCTTTTGACTAGATTTCCTTTCAGGTTTTGATTTCTCTTCTGGTATAGTAGCGGCCTGTTGTCGCTCTAAACTTTTAGATTTAGTTGTATCATCGCTTATTGCGTCTTCTTTTCTTTTTTCAGCTTTACCTTCAGCTTTATCTTTCTTTCCTTTCTTGCCGAATAGTTTGAAAATACCCGATGATTTCTTGGATCCGTCACTTTCATCTCCCGATTCGCTGCTTTCTCTTTTACCTTTCTTTTTCTTTTTGTCTTTTTTAGGGGACACTTGAACTACTTTTTCCGGGGAAGATTCTTTTACAGCTGGTCTTACATCTTCAAAGTATTTTATCTCATCTTCTAAGAAATCGGTCGTTTTGGCTACGTTTTCCATATATTCCTCAGATGGTGTCTTTTTCAATTTTTCACTTTTAACACTTCCGTTTAATTCAACTTGTCTAATTGTGACATTTTCTTTAATCTGATCGGAATCATCTAGAAGTCTTCTCACTTCTTCCTCCGATAAGTCACCTCTAATGACGAATTTTTCTTTTATGATGTGTGTTGGTTTAGTTATAAACTTTTCTGGCGAGGCAGGTAATATTTGTTTAACGTCGTCGAACCGCCTGACTTCTTCTGTCAAGAAGTCAGTGGTCTGAGCTCTTTTTCGTTTGATATCTTCTTCTGGTTTCGATTCTGGTTGTTTAATATCTCCTTTTACTGGTGTTTCCGTAACTTCTTGCTTGATTATAGGCTTCACATCTTCGAAGTGAGTAACCTCATTTCCTAAGAAGTGCTGGCACTTTTCAATAGCTAGCCTGGCGGTTTCTGCTTCTTTTTCGTCTGATAATTTTTGATCTTTTTTAGACTTCTTTCCAAACAATCCAAATAATCCTGACTTTTTCTTGTCCTCAGGTTCTTCGACGATCTCGGGCTCTTGTTTTCCTTTCTTCGTTTCTTCTAGTTTCACCTGTTGCTTGACTACCAATTCTTCTTTCAGTTGATCACTTTCATCTAATACCTTCTTGATGTCTTCGTCTGGTATATCACCTCGTAAAATTATGGTTTCTTTTATGACGTGTGTCGGTTTAAGCAAAGATTTTTCAGGTGATTTGGGTAATATTTGCTTAACGTCATCAAATCGATTAATTTCCTCTTGCAAGAAGTTCGCAGTTTGGCTCTTTT
Organism: Cetonia aurata; assembly: GCA_949128085.1. Taxonomy (NCBI): domain Eukaryota; kingdom Metazoa; phylum Arthropoda; class Insecta; order Coleoptera; family Scarabaeidae; genus Cetonia; species Cetonia aurata. The sequence continues at coordinate 9,143,007 of OX421882.1, read as the reverse complement.
TTACAGTAGGGTTCTCATCGGGTACCGCAGGTTTCTCTGGTTTTGTTTTAGATAGTTTAGTGTCAGTTTTAAAGGAGGGGCTTTCAGAAATTTCGTGTTTAGTTATGGGTCTTACATCCTCGAAATTACTTACTTCAGTTTTTAAGAATTCGTCAGAGTTCTCAATAGCTTTCTTTGCTTCTTGTGCAGATCCTTCATCCAGTTGATCTTCATCTTTTTTGGATTTCTTGCCAAAGAGTCCAAAGAAACCGGTTTTCTTTCTCTCTTCAGGTTCTTCGACAGTTTTAGGTTCTTGTTTCGATTTTTTCTTTTCTTTTAATTTCATTTCTTCCTTAACGATCACATCTTCTTTTACTTGATCTTTTTCATCTAGGACCTTGATGATATCTTCATCTGGAAGATCGGTTTGTACAATTAAGGTTTCTTTTGTAACATGTGTGAGTGAAGGTTTTTCAAGAGATATCTGTTTAACGTCTTCAAATAGATCAATTTCTTCTTGCAAGAAGTTCGTGGTTTGTGCTCTTTTTTCAACTTCTTGGTCAAGTTTTACAGGCTTATGGGGTTTTATTTTAGTGTCAATGATTGATGTAGTTTCAGTTATATCTTTTTTAATTACAGGTTTTACATCTTCAAAATTACTTACTTCGGTTACCAAAAATTGGTTAGAGGTTTCAATAGCTATTCTTGCCTCTTCTGCTGATCTGTCGTCTGGCTGATCGTCTTTCTTAGATTTTTTACCAAATAGTCCAAAGAATCCTGATTTTTTCTTTTCCTCAGATTCTTCAATAGTTTTAGTTTCCTGTTTTTGTTTCTTCTTTTCTTCTGGTTTAACTTGCTCTTTGATTATCACATCTTCTTTGGCTTGGTCACTTTCTTCCAGAATCCTTTTGATATCTTCATCTGGCACATCACCCCGTAGAATTATTGTTTCCTTTATAAGGTGTGTCGGCTTAAGGGAAGACTTTGCAGGCGATTTTGGCGAAATTTGCTTAACGTCGTTAAATCGATCGATCTCTTCTTGCAAAAAGTTTTCCGTTTGTGCTTTTTTCACAGCAGTTTCTGCAGCTGGTTCTGTAGATTGCGGAGGTTTGGTTTTGGATACTTTAGTGTCAGTTTTAACTAACATGGTTTCAGAAACATCTTTCTTAATGATAGGTTTCACAAATTCAAAATTAATTACTTCTTCTGCAGACGTTTCATCTAATTGATCTTCGTCTTTTTTGGATTTTTTACCAAAGAATCCTAAAAAGCCCGATTTCTTTTTCTCTTCGGGTTCATCAATAATAGTCTTAGGTTCTTGTTTGGATTTCTTTTCTTTTAATTTTACTTCTTCTTTGACAATCACCTTTTCAGGTGCTTTCGGTAATATTTGTTTGACGTCATCAAATCGATTAATTTCCTCATGCAAGAAGTTGTCGGTTTGTGCTGTTTTTACAATAGCTTCTTCATCAATTTTTGTGGGTGTTTCAGGTTTTGTTTTGGATGCTTTTACGTCAGTTTTGGCAATGGTGCTTTCAGAGATTTCTTTTTTAATTATAGGTCTAACATCTTCAAATCGCTCTACTTCGGTTTGTAGGAATCTATCGCTTTTTTCGATAACTATTTTAGTTTCTTCTGCTGCCTTTTCATCAATATCCTCTTCATCCTTTTTAGATTTCTTGCCGAATAGTCCAAAGAAACCTGATTTCTTTTTTTCTTCAGGTTCTTCGACAGCTTTAGGTTCTTCTTTTGATTTTTTCTTTTCTTTCAATTTCACTTCTTCTTTGACAATCACATCTTCTTTGACTTGATCACTGTCGTGTAAGATTTTCTGTATATCCTCGTCTGGTAAATCACCTCGTACGACTATGGTTTCTTTTATAATGTGAGTTGGTTTAAGTGTAGGCTTTTCGGATGATTTCGGTAATATTTGTTTGACATCATCAAATCGATCAATTTCCTCTTGCAAGAAGTTGTCGGTTTGTGCTGTTTTTACAATAGCTTCTTCATCAATTTTTATGGGTTTTTCAGGTTTTGTTTTGGATGCTTTTATGTCAGTTTTGGCAATGGTGCTTTCATGGATTTCTTTTTTAATTATAGGTCTAACATCTTCAAATCGCTCTACTTCAGTTTGCAGGAATCTATCGCTGTTTTCGATAGCTATTTTATTTTCTTCTGCTGCCTTTTCATCAACAGCCTCTTCATCCTTTTTAGATTTCCTGCCGAATAGTCCAAAGAAACCTGATTTCTTTTTCTCTTCAGGTTCTTCGACAGCCTCAGGTTCTTGTTTTGATTTTTTCTTTTCTTTCAGTTTTACTTCTTCTTTAACAATCACGTCTTCTTTGACTTGATCACTGTCGTCTAGAATTCTCTGTATTCCTTCATCTGGTAAGTCACCTCGTACAACTATGGTCTCTTTTATAATGTGTGTAGGTTTAATTGTAGGTTTTTCGGGTGATTTCGGTAATATTTGTTTGACATCATCAAATCGATCAATTTCCTCTTGCAAGAAGTTGTCGGTTTGTGCTGTTTTTACAATAGCTTCTTCATCCATTTTTGTGAGTTTTTCAGGTTTTGTTTTGGATGCTTTTACGTCAGTTTTGACGATGGTGCTTTCATGGATATCTTTTTTAATAATAGGTCTAACATCTTCAAATCGCTGTACTTCGGTTTGCAGGAATCTATCGCTGTTTTCGATAGCTATTTTATTTTCTTCTGCTGCCTTTTCATCAACAGCCTCTTCATCCTTTTTAGATTTCCTGCCGAATAGTCCAAAGAAACCTGATTTCTTTTTCTCTTCAGGTTCTTCGACAGCCTCAGGTTCTTGTTTTGATTTTGTCTTTTCTTTCAGTTTTACTTCTTCTTTAACAATCACGTCTTCTTTGACTTGATCACTGTCGTCTAGAATTCTCTGTATTTCTTCATCTGGTAAGTCACCTCGTACAACTATGGTCTCTTTTATAATGTGTGTAGGTTTAATTGTAGGTTTTTCGGGTGATTTCGGTAATATTTGTTTGACATCATCAAATCGATCAATTTCCTCTTGCAAGAAGTTGTCGGTTTGTGCTGTTTTTACAATAGCTTCTTCATCAATTTTTATGGGTTTTTCAGGTTTTGTTTTGGATGCTTTTACGTCAGTTTTGACGGTGGTGCTGTCAGGGATTTCTTTTTTAATAATTGGTCTAACATCTTCAAATCGCTCTACTTCGGTTTGCAGGAATCCATCGGTGTTTTCGATAGCTATTTTATTTTCTTCTGCTGCTTTTTCATCAACATCCTCTGCATCCTTTTTAGATTTCTTGCCGAATAGTCCAAAAAAACCTGTTTTCTTTTTCTCTTCAGATTCTTCGACAGCCTTAGGTTCTTGTTTTAATTTTTTCTTTTCTTCTTCATCGATTTCTGCGCCAGGTTTCGGTTTGGATGCTTTTACTTCAATTTTGCTGGCTGGGCTGTCAGTAACTCTTTTTTTAGTTACAGATCTAACATCTTCAAACTTATCTATTTCTGTTTGTAAGAATTTATCGCTATTTTCGATAGCTGTTTTAACTTCTTCTGCTGCTTTTTGATCTACAATCTCTTCATCTTTTTTAGATTTCTTACTGAATAATCCCAAGAATCCGGATTTCTTGTTATCTTCAGGTTCTTCATCAGCGATTTTGGGTTGCTTAGATTTCGTTTTGTCATCTAGTTTTACTTGTTCCCTTACAATTGTATCCTCTTTTATTTTGGGGAATTTTTCTTTAACATCATCAAATCTGCTCATTTCTTCCTGCAAGAAATCATGGGTTTCTGCTTTACTTGGTTTTAGTTTTAAGTCAGCTCTTTCTGGTAATTGCGGCAACATTTCTTTAACATCTTGGAATTTTTCTACTTCTGTTTTCAAAAAGTCATGGGTTTGCGTTCGTTGTAGCTCTTCTGTTAGTTTGTCGACTTCTTCACCATCTTTCTTCGGTTTCTTGGTAAATAACTCGAAGATTCCGCCTTTCTTTTGTTCATCTTTCTCTTGAGTATCTACTGGTTTACCAAACTTTTTCTCATCTTTGATTACTTGTTCTTTAACAATAATTTCTTCTTTTACTTGATCACTATCATCAAGGATTTTTCTTATTTCTTCATCTGGTAAATCACCTCGAACTATGATTGTCTCTTTAATGATGTGCGTGGGTTTAATAATGGATTTTTCAGGTGATTTTCTGGATATTTCTTTGACGTAATCGAATCTTTCGATGTCGTCCTTGAGAAAATCGGCACGTTCCTCTATATTTATAAGTTCTTTCGGTTTAGCTTGAGATTTAACAGTAAGTTTGGTTAAAGGTGTTTCGACTTGTCTGGGAATTATTGGTCGTACATCATCAAACACGGTGACTTCTTGTTGGAGGAACTGGCCACAATCCGACATTGTTTTTTGGACTGCTTCAGATATTATTGGTTTCTCAGGCAGTTTTTCTTCTTTTTTAGGTTTCTTGCCGAAGAGACCGAAAAATCCACCCTTCCTTTGCGATTCAGAATCTTCATCTTCGGATTTATCCTTTTTGAGTTTCTTCTTATCGAGAGAGTGCGTTTTCTCCGGTTTTGCGTCGTCTGATTTGTCTTGTTTAGGCGGTGTTTTCTCTTTCTTCTTGTCTTTCTTTAAGGATCCTCCCTTCTTGGGAATTTTAACATCATCGAAACGATCTACGTCTTCCTTCAAGTCAACGGCTTTAGTTGTTGGAACTATAACTTCTTCGGTGGATTTCGTTGTTGTTTCCAATTTTTGTAATCCAATAGATGGTAAAGGTTTTTCAAGTACAATCTTCCTAAAGTTTTCTTCAACGGCTATAGTCTTAATAGGTTTGACATCATCGAAATTCTTAACTTCATTGATTAAGAATAAATTAGAATTATCCATGTCTTTCAAAGCCTTCTCTGATAACCTTATTTCCTTGGGTGGTTCGTCTTTTGTTTTTGCCTTTTCTTCCTTTTTACCTTTCTTAGCGAATATATCGAAAAACCCTTTCTTTTCTTTCTCTAAATTTTCTTGAGATTGCGTCTCTAATTTTTCTTTCTTTTCCTTTTTCTTGTCAACTTTAGGTGTACCTAGGGATTTCTCAAAAGTCGCCAGTTTATCTGTTTCTGTTTTTGCAACTGGTTTCTCCAGGACAACCTTTTCAAGTTTTTCTTCAACAGACTTTATAATTGGTCTGACGTCTTCGAAATTAGTAATTTCGTCTGTTAAAAATTGAGCAGAATTTTGCATCTGTTGCACTACTTCTGCGGACAATGTTATATCTTTTGGAAGAGTTTCTTCTTCGTCTTTCTTATCTTTGTCATCATCTTTTTTAGTTTTCTTGCCAAACAAACCAAAGAAACCTCCTTTCTTAGGTGAACCTTCTTCAGTTTCGGAGTCACCTTTGTCTTTTTTTACTTTCTTTTTTTCAGATTTTTCGGAAACTTCGGGTGTCCTTTCTCGCGATAAAGATCTTTGCTTTCCATCTTTGGTTTTAACGCTTTCTTTCACAATTAACGGCTCTTTAGGAATAGATTTTACATCGTTGAAGTGGCCAATTTCATCTTGCAGGAATTCAGCAGTCATTGCGATGTTACTAACTTCTTGATCGTCTATTTTCTTTATAGGTACTGTTTCAATGATCTTAGTTTCTTGTTTAATGGGCTTGCCGTCAACTGATTTTATTACTATTTCTTTTATTATTGCTTTTTCTTCAACTGGGGATTGCGACATATCTTCTATCTTTGTCTTTTTTGCAATAGGTACTTCAATAATTTTATGCGTGGTGACAATTTTTCGCGTGATTTCGGTTGCTGATGTTGTTTCTTGCGTTGTGAATGGATCGATTTGCGTAACTTGTCTAGTTACAATGTGTTCTATCGTAGTATCTTTATCTACCGCATCATCCGCTGTTTCTTGCCTTTTGTCTTTCAATTTTACTTGCTCTTTAACAATGGCAGGTTCCTGTACTGCCGAACCATTGACGTAGTAACCGTTTACCGGCTTAACATCGTCAAATAATTCTACTTCTTTACGCAAGAAATCATTAGTGTCCGCCATCTGTTTAACGCCGTCTTCAGATGGTTTGACTTCATCTGGGATTTTCGGTGACTTTTCCCTGGTTTTGTCTTTCTTATGTTTCTTTCCAAATAGGCCGAATAAACCACTCTTTCTACCTTCGCTCTCATCTTCTGACACGCTAGATTCTCTTTTCTCTTGGTGGTACTTCTTCTTTTTCATTTTGGTGGGTGTTTTCTCTTTTTCTCTCATTGCAACTTCTGGGAGTTTTTCAGTTTCTACTTTTTCAGATTTTTGCTTGGATATCGTTTCTTTTATAACGATATCAGGCTTTTCAACTTCTGCCACTGATGGGGCACTGCTTATTTTTGGTGAAATTATTTTGACGTCGTCAAAGTATTTAATTTCGTCTTGCAAAAATTGCGTTGTGTCGTTCATGTTTTTAAGCACAGTTTCTGGAATTTGTGAGGCTTTCAGAGGTTCTTCTTTACTCTCTTTTTTACCTTTCTTACCAAAGAGACCGAATAGACCGCCTTTTCTATGTTCGCTTTCATCCTCGGATTCGCTTTGTACTTTTTCCTTTTTGGGCTTCTTCCTTGGTTTGCGTTCCGGCGAGGCATCCGTTTTCTCAATGGAGGCTGCCGATTCTACTTTTGGAATGGTTTCTTTTAGTTCTGATATCTTTTTATCTGGTGATCTTTCACGCAAAGATTCAATCGTGTTGGTAATGGTACGAATTTCGGTTTCTGGAATTTCTGGTACTTCTTTCTCTTGATCATCTTCTTTTTTGCTCTTCTTGCCGAAGATAGCAAAGAAGCCACCTTTCTTGTGATCGACTCCCTCTTCACCGTCGGATAAACTATCTGGTTTGATCATCCTTTCTTTTGACGGTTCCCTGTCTTGTTTCTCGATTATCTCTCTTTGGGAGTCTTTCTCGCTGTCCGACTCGTCAACATCTTTTGAGGATTTTTTACCTAAAAATCCAAAGAGTTTGCCACCATGTTTTTTACCCGTTCGGGGCAAGGTCTGTCCTTTCTCTTTGATTTCACTTGGCTTGTAGACGTTGGACTTGTCATCCGACCAGCCGGCGAAATTAATTTCGCTCTGTATCAAGTTGGTGGTCAACACTTTAATATCTGGAATGGGTTCCGCGGCGTACAGTATCAGTCTGGTTGGGGGTTGTTGCGTGATAACTGGTTCCTCGATGTCTTCGTAAATATGTTCGTTTCTTCGTTGAGGTCGCACTGGGGTTTGTACAGTAGGCGTTGATTCAGGCACTTTTTTGTCTAGGTCGACTTTGAAATAATCCTTGGGCTTGGATCTTTTCGTTGGCGTAACTACGATGCGGAATTCCCCCGCGTCGTATATTTTGGGTTCGGTTTTCTTTTCGATCTCTTCCTTTACCACTACTTGCTTAGTTGTGGGGCTTCTTTCTAGGATGTCTAGGGCTTTAGTTTCACCAGTCGCTATTATATCGGTTACTAAGTCGTTGGCTGCTGCTTTGACGTGTTCGGGAATTTCATTCAATGCATCCAAATCTGTAGTTTCCACATGGTCGTGGTGCTCATCGGAAATACCGTTTACTAATTCTGTTGGGGAGGACTCTACGTAGGGTATATCTTCTAAGCCAGGACGTTCATCTGGCAGAGGTGGGGGTGTTGGTAATTTTGGTTTCCTTGGCGGACGCTCTGGCGGTTCCAGGGGTGGTTTTTCGTGAGGCAGTTTAAGCTTTTTCTTCTTATCTTTGCGCTTCTCTTTTCTCTTTTCTTTCTTCTGGGATTTCTCCGACTCTGAATCGGAGCGATCCTGCGACTTACCTACGAAACTCTTGAGAGTACCGAAGAAGCCCTTTTTCGCTTTCTTCTCCTCTCCCCGGCTCGTATCTTCTCTGCTAGAATCTCTGCTTAAAGTTTTTGTTTTGTCGTCTTGTTTCGATAATCTAGATTCACGCGTTACCGTTCGCAATTCGCTGTCGGGTTCGCGTCGCGATTCGATTTCTATAAAAGCGTTAGTTTGTTGCGCTAGCGCGCTTAGATCGTTGTCGTTCGATAATTTTGGCGAGTCTAGCGATAATTCTTCGGAACTAGCTAAATGTTTTGTGGTAGTCGAAGTCGGTATTCCTGTAAGAACATGCGTTTCCAACAAGCAATCCTAAACTACCAAACCACTACCATATACTTCCTCTAAAGAAATATCCTTACTGCAATTCAGTGAGAGGCAGCGGTTAATGCATTTTTCTTATATATACGCGGGCTCTGATATGTTTTATGTAAATAAACTTTTATTTCAATTTTCGGAAGTCAAAAAGGGAATTAGTCAAAAGGATCAACACGAAAAAAAAAAAACTAGCTACAAAATCAAGAAAACCCATGCGTATGAGTTTAGCACGGAAAATGTAAACACTTTACCTCTGGTGCCGTAGCTTTCAGGCAACCAATCGCAGTAAGCTTTCGGGATGTCTGAGGGGTGTTTGAAACTTTCTACCGGAGAACTGGAACTTGGGGACTTGTAGCAGGGAAAAAAGGGAGTATTGGCGAAGAGGTCGACGTTCCTCTGCTCTTCTCTAGAATAATCATTTTGGTAACTGCGCGAGTGTAATGGAAAATTCGAGCTTGGTGTTGCTACCAGCTCAGTCCTACTATTAGCTGATTCTTTCGATTCATTTGTCCTTATGAAAACCCTCGGCAATGTAAATACCGGAGTTTCTTGATTACCGGTGGCTGTTCTAATATCGAAGCAGGAATCTGAGTATTTCTTGTTAAAGAAAGTTTCCTTCTTACTCTGTTTCACTGGTAAGGTCCTTGATCGCTTATTATAATCTAATTCAATATTATCTTGTGGTATATCCACAAACTCTCGGACTGATCTGATTTCTATAGCTTCCTTGCCATGCTCTACCGTCTTAACCAACAATTTAACCTCGGCTTTTATAATTTTCTCTTTAGGTGCCGGACTTAGCTTCTCCTGACTGTACTCGCTGGAATCGCTGTCAGTTTGCTCGAACGAGCTGTGCTTACTATCTTTGCTGGGAGTGAAGTAACTAGTTGAGATCGGCTCGTAATTTTTGAAAGGACTGTAATTTTTACTGGATACACTCTTGTTGGAGACGGAACCGATCAAACTGACATTCTCCTCGTCTTCTTCCGGAACTATGCTCAAATTTCTATAAGTGCCTTCGTACCAGATGTCGTTTAGGTAAATGTTTGGATTTTCGAAATCGCGAGTTAGAAACTTAGATGCCGAAGTAGGAGTGTCTATGGGTTCGTAATCTTGAACGTTACTTTCATCCTCCCAACTATCGGATGAGGAAGATTCGCTATCTTTTATACTTTCCTCGCTGGACGCTCTACCCTTCTTGGAATTATTGAATTGTATCGTTTCAAAATAGTCGTCCGTAGCTATGTTTTGCAAAAGCATTTCTGCTTCGTCATTTTCCACTTCCATCAGTAACTTGGTGACGGAATCTTGTATTTTTTCCAGGGTATCGGAGGCTGAGGATGGTTTGGAGTCGACGCCGAAATCTATCAAATCGTACTCGTGCTTGTCTTTGTCATCATCGATTTTGGAGGACGTCTTTTGGGGATCGCCAGAAGACAGCAATTCGTAATGCTCGTCCTTATTCGAATCTGATATTTTGATTTCGTGCGTTGTTTCATATTTTTTAGGCACCCTGATTGTTTTTTTAATTGGAATCTCTATGAGAGCATCGGTTGATGGCACTAGCTCTAGGGTATTCACGCATTGCTCTTCGCGAGAGTCTAAAACATCTAGATCTAAGGAAAACAGTTTTTCCTGTTGCTCAACTTCGTTGAGCATCTTCTCTAGCATCGCGTCGATTTGGGTGTAGGACGTGGTTTTGTGAATGACATGTGTGTGATAGGGATCGGATTGATATGGATGCGCCAATAGGACGCTTTCGTATGTAAGGCTGCCCTTTTCCGTTCTCTTTGAATCTGCTAAAAGAGAAACTACGGATTGCATTAACCTCCTTAACTACTTTGTAGTAAGAATATTTATTTTTCGGTTTATATTTCGAAAGTTATGTAAGAATATTTGAAAATTAAAATTAATTTGGTTTTTTTTTTTCGAATAGGTATACTTAATAATTTCATTCAAATATTTCTTTATTGGAAGAATTGCGAAATTTCATTGTATAGGCCGCATTTTATCGAGTGTGTGCGTTATGAGATAGTGAATGAGAGAAATAAAATGATGAGAAGATAAAATATACGGTGGTGTTTGAGGAATTCCACAGTTATAAACCAGAATGTTACCAAGCGAAAGCACTATAGCTCCAAGCGTTTGTAAAAATATGAGTGGGGACTTCACAAAAAGAGTAAAAAAAGCTTAGTGCTTAATAATAATAGTAATAGTAGTAACTAATGTAATCATTACGGTAAATTTATTACACACAATCTCTCAAGTAATTATTCGGTTAAACACTGTAAGAACAAACGTTGCTTCTCTAAGAATATTCAGATCTATTATAATAACACTCTTCTTTCTTCATGGTAGTAATAAAACCATATAATTATTATAACAAGACAGACGACACAACACATATATTAGTTATATTATAAGACAAAAGACGATATCAGGTGCTGTCATGCTCGCATGCTGGTGTTTTTAATAGGTAAATAAAAAGATTGGGTTTGAATGCGGGAGATGGTATCACGTCTTAAGGTATACGAGACACTAGACTGACCATGCAATCGCTGTTATTCGCTGCATCTGTTAACAGTGTTGTTAGCAAACATTTAGCATTATCTGGATTTATAACCCGAAAACAGAGAAAATGAAAATAAATTAAACGTCAGTAATGTCAAATAAATAAGTAACGTAAAGAAGGTAAAAACAATAACACAAGTAAAGAATGTGGAGATAGATACGACAAAATGATATGATGAGAAATAATGAGTATGCTCCTAGCGATAGTTGAAATATAGAGAGTAAAAATATACCTGTTTTTGTTTGTTGATTTTTTTTTTATTCCTAAATGTAGGCTATACCAATTTAAGTATGATGTAGGTCTTTGAAATCGTAATTTCATTGAAGAATGTAGTAAATAAAACAGTCAAAACGATTTGTTAAATTATCTGGTACTGTTAGACAAAGAATCCGTCGAATATCATGCGAGATAATTTGACAGCGAATTGGCAATAGCCACTAGCCATTGGGCTCTCGTGTCTATTGTCTGGCAACACGTTTTCCAAGTTTTGTTAAATTATTTTCAATTTATTCTCACTCGCTTGTGATATTACTAATGAAAAGAAAATACCTATTACTCGGTTCATGTATTGTCTGTTTCAAGATATAGTGCGGACGTTAAGCTCCAACAGGTGTAACCGCACTATATCTTGAAATGAATAATATAATATTTTATACCTATTATAACTATAAAAAATACGTTAGCTAAAATAAGTCCGACCGGCAGGAATTCCTAATCATCCCTAATTTTTAGATAAATCTAAATAAGGAAGTATTTAATCATGCAGTTCATAGGGGTTATTTTCGAAATTAAACAAATTTAAAATGAGTTCATTTAATTCTTAATTTGATTTTGTCTCTATATCTATATACTTGACATTCTTTCGTATCTGACATATTGTAACATCCCGTTTCTACGCTGATAATTTGTTGTGACGTACATCATCAAAAAATTGGCAACACCTCTTTTTATATGTATGAAATGTTTCTGTTCCTCAATTTTTGAAAACATTAAACGGTCTTACCTTGCATTGCTGCGCCCTGTTTGGTTACTGCCGCTGCTGGCTTGTCCTTGGACTGTCCGTCTGGGGCACTCCATTCTGAAATAAACGCAAATCGAATATTAGATAAATTCATACAATGGTTCTGCTTTAGTCTATTCTAGTGTGTGCGGATGCTACACGCAGTACGTTACCTTCACCAAAATACAATACGACCTCGGCTAAACTACTACAGCATATACCAGGAAAGCGTAGGCTAAAAACTCAAAAATATAAGAAGCAAACTATTTCTACGATTTACCTGCATTCACTACTCGTTTAACAAAACTACATCCACTATTTACATTTCCGTTTTTTACACTTGCAGTCAGATCTTTCTCATCGTTGCTTCTCTTCTGTAGCTTAGCAGTCGAGTCTTGGCTAGTGCTGAAGGATTCGAATTTGGTTACTAATCTAGCAATACTATCCGGTAGTTTTTTGTGCGATTGTTTACTACAAAATCGCTTAGTTTTATCTATTTTAGCCAAATTGGAGAAACCAAAATAATAAGTGGACATCTCGACATAGGGCACAGTCAGGGTATAGCAGTAATTGACGTAAAACAAACTTAAGGATTGTAACCGAACTGGTTCGCAGTTGATGTTGAAATTTGTCGCGAATCCATGTGTGTTGGACATTTGTAGTTGGAAAAGTCGTGGAATTTTAAAATTAAAACTTCGATAATCGCTAGCATACAATTCTGCAACAACCTTTGCTTTACCTTCATAGGCGTTGGGGCAATCAATATCTGTGATAATCTCAGAATAACCGCCACCCCTAAGATACATCACTTCGTCGGATGCGGTGAAACTTTTTTGCTTGGAGCGTTGAGTAGTGAATTTTTTCGATTTCATATTATGCTCCTTCTTTGGTGTGGATGCTCCAGAATGTGACTCGTCATAAGTTGAAACACCCAAATCGTCGGCCCAAGAGTCACTTAGCGACTTCTTGTTTTTAAAATTAATCGATTTCGCTTTATTCTTATCGGGATTCTGTTTTTTCGAATTTGATTTACGTTTAGGTCTTCCAGTATCGCTCAAGTAGACGTCTTCAGTGTCGGTAATCTCAGATTTATCGTCTTTCTTTACTGTCAGAGTCGATAATTTTGGTTTTCGTGGATTGTCAATACCCATCACGATGTCTTCTGTGTCAGTGAGATTGTCGATTCTATTTGCAGGAAGCTGCAAGGATCGTGGAGGGCTCCTTAGAAACTCATGCTCCTCAATTGTTCCCGTATCAATCTCAATCATTGGGGATCTATTCCGAACAATTTGGTCATTGTTATCCTCATAAGAATCGTCCCCAGACACATCTTCCATGTCGGTAGATTCAGAACGTTCCAAATTCAACCCCAATTGTATATCCTCCTCCAAAGGAGTAACGACGACTATAGGAGTATTACCATCATTCTCTTTAATGAAAATCATCTCTCTTTTAGCGCTGGGTAGCTTGATTTGGGGCAAACTTGACAGATAATCATTGGTTTCCACCAGGACTTCTTCCTCTGTTAAATATCCAGAGGCAACATCCTTCTGCTTAATTTTATGGGAAGATTGCACGACTTCCTCGTCATTGGAAGAATTTATATCCTCCATGTCTGTCAAGCATTTTTCGTCAGTTTTGGGAGCATATAAAAACTGTTTCGCTTTGCGCGCATCTGGTAGATATTGGTTTTGATTCCTGATATATTTTTGTTTACTTGGCTTATCACCACTATCGTGTTTATCGGAATCATCGTCGGAAAGATGTATTGAATTTTTAGATACTGCACCTTTCCGACGCTTGTAGGTGTGCTTTTCTTTAGTTGGGCCGTAGAAATGTTGCATCTTCTCCAATTCTTTATTGAGAGCGCTATTATCATAGATGTATTCTGTAACTACGTTTGTATCTGTATCGAACTCTTCCACATCAGTTGCACCATCGATTTTATTATTTGTTTCCTTAATTGATAAGTATCTATCGTGAGAGAAGTCGGTGCTAGCAGATTTACGAGGCGCCGGTTTGCTAAACACGCTATTGGAATTTACTTCTTTTTCTGATGAGGATTTAGGTTTATTTTTTGAACGGCGTTTTTTATTCTTCTTTGCCTTTTTCGGCATCTGTTGTTTGTCATTTTCAACATCTGATTCTAGCATTTCTATTTCTGTTACGTTGGCGATTTGATACATTGACGCACACAAACGATTGCCGAATTTCATTTTGGTGTTCTTATACTTTCTAGTGACGGATTCCGCCTCAGATAAGCATGGGGTCGCGCAAGGAGAAGGCGTGGCCACTAAATCGTACTTAACACTATCTTTCGACTTCATGGAATCAGCACATTCGAACATCGCCAAATTAATATCGATATCGGGAATATCAGAAGGGCTTTCACTACCGTCACTTGCGGACATGTTTTCTAAATCAGTAGTAACATCAATTTCTTTAAAGCTCGATATTAATGACCTCTCACTGCGCGGTGTCGCGATTTTCCGTGAGGATAATTTTGAATTACTGCGTCGGATGTGATCGGTAATTTTGCACACTTCCTCTACTGTACCGATGTCCAAAGTAAAATTCGCCTTTGGGGTTTTATTTTTATATAATATTAAAGCTGGAGGTTCATCCACATCGGAACCTTCCATCTCTTCTATATCGGTGTTGCTTCCAAAGTCATTGTCAATTCGTATTACTAATTTCGATCTACGATTGCTTAAATGGGTTGAAATTTCATCTATGTCCTCAACGTCGGTAAGAGCTTCCCCCAATAGTGAAACATGATTGTCATCGTCTTCTTCCTTATCTGACACGATATTAATTGTTGGAATCTTGTTAGCCATGGTTAGATTTTGCACTGTCTAAATATTTCGCGAGCAGTGTATGTTAGTGGGTTGAAGTCCTGTTTGACAAAAGAAATAGTAAAGAAATAAATAAAATAATGACGTGATAAGAAAATAAAAGAAAGAAAAATAATGTTACCATGTACCACTTGCGCAACTTACCTTGCATGTTATATTTAATTTCTAACAAATACGGTACAAGCTACAATTGTGAGAAAATGCTAGTTTGGGTATGTCATGAAAAGCCAATGCCTAACTAGAATGCAACGTATTAACGTATACCTCTTTTGTTACTGTGTAAGCCATGCTGTGGGTTGATACATCAGTAGTTTCAGGCAACACAGAAATCGCGGTGGTACCTGTCCTGAACGAATCGGTTGGCGATCGTATATCCATTTGTTCGCTTACTCTTGTCGTTAAACTCGAATCAGCTATGTCTTCGAACTGCGAAAGTAACCGTCTCGGTAAATCGGTGAGGGCTTCTTCTTTACCTTGACGCAGAAACTGCCTTTGGATCTCTTCGATGTCTTCGATACTTCGATCTTCGGGTATCAAAGCGCATGTGATCAAATCTGTGATTCTATGCTTCATTTCGTGAATGGATTCTAGAGATCTACGCTTCGGTGATGTTGGTGACGACGTCTTCAGTTTCCCATTGGCGTCGGAACTTATGTCATGATCAGACGGGGAACTTGGTAAAGCAACCGATTCCGATAGGCTGGAATCGGTAGTGTCAACCACTGAAAATTCTGCTTCACGTATACCCGAAGCTACTTTCTTCAGATTATCGTACGGTTGTTTGTATATTACTTCTATAGAACCAGCGTGGTCGTGGCTTCTAGTGAATACTTCGGACGTTAAAACTTTAGTACCCCCATTGGCGGAGCGTACTCTAACTGGACTCCCTGGTAATGACGAGGAGCTAGGGGTTCTTTCCGCTTGTCCTTGAACCTTCTCTGGATGCATTGACGGAGTTACGGACTGACTACGACAGGCTTCAGATTCTTGGACGGTTTTGTCTATTTCAGACGGCTTAACGGACGGTTTACTGGATAACCTATCACTAATGGATATTTTCCTAATGTGTTCTTCTACAGGCATTGCCCGTTTCAATTTTGTGGGCGACGCTGAAGGTTTTGTACCTTCGAGTTTTGGTACCATGTCAATTTTTTGTGCTTTAGAAGGAGTTAGTTTTTGCTCCACCTGAGAAGTTGTATCTTTTGCTTTTTCAGCTATTAGCGGTGTATGTTTCTCCTTTGCTGTCTTCACAGAGCTTTCTTTGATGACACGAGTCTCTTTTCGCGAAGCACTAGAGCTCCGCGATTCTCCATGAGATTCGATACGATGTATTTCTTTGCGACTCTCAGGGACGTTTTTTGTTCTTGATTTTGTGGCGTCAATTTTTGACGATTTTCTTTCTTTCTCCGTGCTAACCTTAATTTCTTTTCGTTCGTGAGAAGTAGATGTGACTTTAGGTGATTTGGGCGTTTGCGACCTAGGTGTGTGTTTACTTTTCTCCATTGCATTTTCGCTTTCCTTCTTATCCTTACTTTTGTACAACGTGTAAGTCGAAGATTTTTTCGATTGTACAATTTCCCTAATATTCTTATCAATTTTCATGTCTCTGGACACAGTTGACTGCATGTAACCATGAACCCTGCTATCATATTTACGTGTTGTAGGTTTGTAAGTTTCAGTAGGCGGTGTTGCGGTGATTTTTTGCCTTCGCTTAGGTTCATATTTTCTTGCTGTAGTGACAACTGTATCTGTTGAGGTACTATCGCTACTATAAACTTTTCGAACAGGTGATTTTACCAAACGCGGTATGTAAGTCTTATCTTTAATCACTTCAGTAGAACTCTTGCTGCTCGTAGTTTTCTTTAATATTTTCCCCTTCACCGAATGTTCTTTCTTGTCGTCGTCTGAGCTTACATCGGCGTCGCTTTCAGCTTTAATCTGTTTCACCCTTGCACTAGGACTAAAACTAGTTCGCATCTTAGATTCATCCTTTGTATCTGTCGATCGTTTAATGGTTTTTCGAGATTTTGTTGAAGATGACACTGTCTTAACTTTTTTGCATTTATCTGCTTCTTCTCGGCGCATTGTAACTTTAAGAACATCGCCTTTCATTTCTATATCTTCCCGCTGCACTTCATAGTCGATTCCTTTTTCTGTAGTTTCGGCTTTTTTCTTCTGTTTTTGTGTTCTCACAGTAGTTGAGGGTGACGTCGTGGATAAGGAATGTTCAGAAATTTCGACCGAGTATTTTTCTTCAATTTCATCAAAATCGGTAGCAACGTCATCAATTATTTGACATTCGTTACGCGATTTTGTTTCACATAAAGAACTTTCTATGATAGACTCAATATGCGAGACGCTATGCTCTGTTGCATCAGTGTGAGGTGACTCCAAATCATATGCATTACTTCTTATGCTAAATTTAGCACTCTCGAAGCTTCTCTCTGACATTGCCTGAAGGTCGAGTCTATAGGAGGATTCAGTCTCTGATGATACGGGTTCAGCATCTGTTTCAGAAAGTTTCGCAGAATCACTACGATATACCGAACTAACCTGAGAAAACTCGTCTGAAGTTACATATTCCTCTAATTCTGATCTCAGCAACTTTCTCTCTTTTGCATTTTCAAGACCATTTTCAATAGCCACCGATAGTTTCTCTCCGGATATTCTACGTACCTTAGCATACGCCTCATGTTCTCTATCCTCCGATGAAGAATATTTAAACTTATCACTGCAATCTATTCGTTTTTCGAAAATCGTTTTGTTTTCCAAGAGAACCTTATTCATATTATCATCTGGTGAAAGATTGACCAAATGCGTAGATTCAATCACAACAAATCCGTCAAGTTCTTCATCGTCAGATATTTCCAACAGAGAGTCTTGAAGAATGAGGGGCTGAGTTTTAGATATATCAAGGTCCATAAGTGACGTAGAAATTGGAGCGTTGTGATCCTCTTCTTCTGTAGGTGAAACAATTTTCCCACTTGACTGCTGTATTGGTGATGGTTGCTTCGCGGCGACTGGTGGCTTCGGTGCAGACACTAGAGGCGGTTTCTCTACTGTTTTACTTTTCTTGCCTTTGTCTTTAGGTGCCTCAAATACACCGTGATCAGTCACCATCTCTGCTATATCCGGTTTCAAGAGAGCTTTTTCTTTGCCTACTAGTTCGTCGGCTATCCATGGCTCAGGTGACCCCTCCTTAATTTGCTCTTCAGATTTGACGGATACTAGAGCAGACGCGTCCTTTACTTTATCGATGTGTTCGCTCTCGGGAGACTTTGGAACCAGTTTCTCTTTTAACTCTTCTACCGGCGACGGTTTTATCGCTTCAACTAGTGACTGGGGCCGTGAAGTTAGAGACGGTTTGTGTATTATTTTGCCTTTATTGGTTACTGTTGTTGCGGTGATGGTTTCTATTACTTTGCGCGTCACCATAGGCTCAACTTGATCTTTCCTGTCCACCATATCTTCGACAGTGACAAAGGTCGTAGACGACACCTTTTCAGGCTTGTCGATCTCCTTTGTTAAGATCTTTTCTGGTGACATCGGTTTGGGTATTGATTCACCAGGCGACTTTGGTGAAGGCGGTATATCTTCGATTCTCCTGTCTTTATCTTTGGGTTTTTCAGCGGCAATCGCAGCAGGTAGCATCCTTGGCATGTCTCGTTCTAGGAGTGCTTCATCTCGCCTTCTTAATTTTTCAGGCATCGATGGCTCAGGCGACACCATTTTAATTTGCTCTTCAGTTTTGAGGGATATTAGAGGAGACGCCTCCTCTACTTTTTCGATGTGTTCAGGAGCCTTTGATGGTGAGGGTACCGGCTCTACCGCGGATTTTGCCTCTACTGGCGAAGTGGCTGTTGGAGCATCCAGAGGCGTGACGGACACGTCTTTAGTCAGGTCAGTGTGTGCTGGGGATTTGGGAGATGGAACGAGTTTGGGTGCTTTAGCGGGTTTCACAAGATCTTTATCAACAGGGGTGACTGCTTTGTCTTCAACCGCTCTCGGCATTTCCTCTATAGTGGGTGATACTGCTTTCTCTTCCGGCTGTTGTACCGGCGACGGTTCTCTCACAGCAACTGGTGACTGCGGCGGTGAAGTTACAGACGGTTCCTCTGCTATTTCGCCTTCTTTGGTTACCATCGTTGTGGTGATGGTTTCTACTACTTTGCGCGTCACCACTGTCTCGACTTGATCTTTCTTGTCTACCTTATCTTCGACAGTGACAATTGGTGTAGGTGATATCTTTCCAGGTTCGGCAATCTCCTTCCTTAAGACTTCCTCTGGAGATTTCGGTTTGGCTGCTGCCTCAGAAGGTGACTTTGGTGAGGGTGTTATTTCTTCAATGATCTTGTCTTTATCTTTGAGTGTCTCAGCGACAGCCAGATCAGTTGGCATAACAAGCATGACCGGTTCCAAAAGCGCTTCTTCTTTGCTTACTATCTCTTCAGGTATCGATGGCGCAGGCGACTCCACCTTAATTTGCTCCTCAGATGCGGGGGAAATTAGAGGAAACGCGTCCTTTACTTTTTCGATGTGTTCGCTCTCAGGAGTCTTTGATAGTGCGGGTACCGGCTCTACCGGGGATTTTGCCTCGACTGGCGAAAGAGGCGTTGGAGCCTCCAGAGGCATGACGGATACGTCTTTAGTCAGGTCAGTGTCTGCTGGGGATTTGGGAGATGGAATGAGTTTAGGTGCCTCAGCGGGTTTCACAACATCTTTATCGACAGGGGTGATTGCTTTGTCTTCAACCGCTCTCGGCTTTTCCCCTATGGTGGGTGATACTCCTTTCTCTTCCGGCTGTTGTCGCGGCGACGGTTCTCTCACAGCAACTGGTGACTGCGGCGGTGAAGTTACAGACGGTTCCTCTGCTATTTCGCCTTCTTTGGTTACTGTCGTTGTGGTGATGGTTTCTACTACTTTGCGCGTCACCACTGTCTCGACTTGATCTTTCTTGTCTACCTTATCTTCGACAGTGACAACTGGTGTAGGTGATATCTTTCCAGGTGCGGCAATCTCCTTCCTTAAGACTTCCTCTGGAGATTTCCGTTTGGGTACTGCCTCAGAAGGTGACTTTGGTGAGGGTGTTATTTCTTCAATGAACTTGTCTTTATCTTTGAGTGTCTCAGCGACAGCCAGATCAGTTGGCTTCCCAAGCATGATCGGTTCCAAAAGCGCTTCTTCCTTGCTTACTACCTCTTCAGGTATCGATGGCTCAGGCGACTCCACCTTAATTTGCTCCTCAGATGCGGGGGAAATTAGAGGAGACGCGTCCTTTACTTTTTCGATGTGTTCGCTCTCAGGAGTCTTTGATAGTGCGTGTACCGGCTCTACCGGGGATTTTGCCTCGACTGGCGAAAGAGGCGTTGGAGCCTCCAGAGGCGTGATGGATACGTCTTTAGTCAGGTCAGTGTCTGCTGGGGATTTGGGAGATGGAATGAATTTGGGGGCCTCAGCGGGTTTCACAACATCTTTATCGAGGGGGGTGATTGCTTTGTCTTCAACCGCTCTCGGCTTTTCCTCTAAGGTGGGTGATACTCCTTTCTCTTCCGGCTGTTGTACCGGCGACGGTTCTCTCACTGCAACTGGTGACTGCGGCGTTGAAGTTACAGACGGTTCCTCTGCTATTTCGCCTTCTTTGGTTACCGTCGTTGTGGTGATGGTTTCTACTACTTTGCGCGTCACCACTGTCTCGACTTGATCTTTCTTGTCTATCTTTTCTTCGACAGTGACAACTGGTGTAGGTGATATCTTTCCAGGTTCGGCAATCTCCTTCCTTAAGACTTCCTCTGGAGATTTCGGTTTGGCTGCTGCCTCAGAAGGTGACTTTGGTGAGGGTGTTATTTCTTCAATGATCTTGTCTTTATCTTTGAATGTCTCAGCGACAGCCAGATCAGTTGGCTTCCCAAGCATGATCGGTTCCAAAAGCGCTTCTTCCTTGCTTACTACCTCTTCAGGTATCGATGGCTCAGGCGACTCCACCTTAATTTGCTCCTCAGATGCGGGGGAAATTAGAGGAGACGCGTCCTTTACTTTTTCGATGTGTTCGCTCTCAGGAGACTTTGACGGTGCGGGTACCGGCTCTACCGGGGATTTTGCCTCGACTGGCGAAAGAGGCGTTGGAGCCTCCAGAGGCATGACGGATACGTCTTTAGTCAGGTCAGTGTCTGCTGGGGATTTGGGAGATGGAATGAGTTTAGGTGCCTCAGCGGGTTTCACAACATCTTTATCGAGAGGGGTGATTGCTTTGTCTTCAACCGCTCTCGGCTTTTCCTCTATGGTGGGTGATACTCCTTTCTCTTCCGGCTGTTGTACCGGCGACGGTTCTCTCACTGCAACTGGTGCCTGCGGCGTTGAAGCTACAGACGGTTCCTCTGCTATTTCGCCTTCTTTGGTTACCGTCGTTGTGGTGATGGTTTCTACTACTTTGCGCTTCACCACTGTCTCGACTTGATCTTTCTTGTCTACCTTATCTTCGACAGTGACAACTGGTGTAGGTGATATCTTTCCAGGTGCGGCAATCTCCTTCCTTAAGACTTCCTCTGGAGATTTCCGTTTGGGTACTGCCTCAGAGGGTGACTTTGGTGAGGGTGTTATTTCTTCAATGAACTTGTCTTTATCTTTGAGTGTCTCAGCGACAGCCAGATCAGTTGGCTTCCCAAGCATGATCTGTTCCAAAAGCGCTTCTTCCTTGCTTACTACCTCTTCAGGTATCGATGGCTCAGGCGACTCCACCTTAATTTGCTCCTCAGATGCGGGGGAAATTAGAGGAGACGCGTCCTTTACTTTTTCGATGTGTTCGCTCTCAGGAGTCTTTGATAGTGCGTGTACCGGCTCTACCGGGGATTTTGCCTCGACTGGCGAAAGAGGCGTTGGAGCCTCCAGAGGCGTGATGGATACGTCTTTAGTCAGGTCAGTGTCTGCTGGGGATTTGGGAGATGGAATGAATTTGGGGGCCTCAGCGGGTTTCACAACATCTTTATCGAGGGGGGTGATTGCTTTGTCTTCAACCGCTCTCGGCTTTTCCTCTATGGTGGGTGATACTCCTTTCTCTTCCGGCTGTTGTACCGGCGACGGTTCTCTCACTGCAACTGGTGACTGCGGCGTTGAAGTTACAGACGGTTCCTCTGCTATTTCGCCTTCTTTGGTTACCGTCGTTGTGGTGATGGTTTCTACTACTTTGCGCGTCACCACTGTCTCGACTTGATCTTTTTTGTCTACCTTATCTTCGACAGTGACAACTGGTGTAGGTGATATCTTTACAGGTTCGGCAATCTCCTTCCTTAAGACTTCCTCTGGAGATTTCCGTTTGGGTACTGCCTCAGAAGGTGACTTTCTTGAGGGTGTTATTTCTTCAATGAACTTGTCTTTATCTTTGAGTGTCTCAGCGACAGCCAGATCAGTTGGCGTCCCAAGCATGATCGGTTCCAAAAGCGCTTCTTCCTTGCTTACTACCTCTTCAGGTATCGATGGCTCAGGCGACTCCACCTTAATTTGCTCCTCAGATGCGGGGGAAATTAGAGGAGACGCGTCCTTTACTTTTTCGATGTGTTCGCTCTCAGGAGACTTTGACGGTGCGGGTACCGGCTCTACCGGGGATTTTGCCTCGACTGGCGAAAGAGGCGTTGGAGCCTCCAGAGGCATGACGGATACGTCTTTAGTCAGGTCAGTGTCTGCTGGGAATTTGGGAGATGGAATGAGTTTAGGTGCCTCTGCGGGTTTCACAACATCTTTATCGAGAGGGGTGATTGCCTTGTCTTCAACCGCTCTCGGCTTTTCCTCTATGGTGGGTGATACTCCTTTCTCTTCCGGCTGTTGTACCGGCGACGGTTCTCTCACAGCAACTGGTGACTGCGGCGGTGAAGTTACAGACGGTTCCTCTGTTGTTTCGCCTTCTTTGGTTACCGTCGTTGTGGTGATGGGTTCTACTACTTTGCGCGTCACCACTGTCTCGAGTTGCTCTTTCTTGTCTACCTTATCTTCGACAGTGACCACTGGTGTAGGTGATATCTTTCCAGGTTCGGCAATCTCCTTCCTTAAGACTTCCTCTGGAGATTTCGGTTTGGCTGCTGCCTCAGACGGTGACTTTGGTGAGGGTGTTATTTCTTCAACGATCTTGTCTTTATCTTTGAGTGTCTCAGCGACAGCCAGATCAGTTGGCTTCCCATGCATGATCGGTTCCAAAAGCGCTTCTTCCTTGCTTACTACCTCTTCAGGTATCGATGGCTCAGGCGACTCCACCTTAATTTGCTCCTCAGATGCGGGCGAAATTATAGGAGACGGGTCCTTTACCTTTTCGATGTGTTCGCTCTCAGGAGACTTTGACGGTGCGGGTACCGGCTCTACCGGGGATTTTGCCTCGACTGGCGAAAGAGGAGTTGGAGCCTCCAGAGGCGTGACGGATACGTCTTTAGTCAGGTCAGTGTCTGCTGGAGATTTGGGAGAAGGAACGAGTTTGGGTGCCTCAGCGGGTTTCACAACATCTTTATCGAGGGGGGTGATTGCTTTGTCTTCAACCGCTCTCGGCTTTTCCTCTAAGGTGGGTGATACTCCTTTCTCTTCCGGCTGTTGTACCGGCGACGGTTCTCTCACTGCAACTGGTGACTGCGGCGTTGAAGTTACAGACGGTTCCTCTGCTATTTCGCCTTCTTTGGTTACCGTCGTTGTGGTGATGGTTTCTACTACTTTGCGCGTCACCACTGTCTCGACTTGATCTTTCTTGTCTACCTTATCTTCGACAGTGACAACTGGTGTAGGTGATATCTTTACAGGTTCGGCAATCTCCTTCCTTAAGACTTCCTCTGGAGATTTCCGTTTGGGTACTGCCTCAGAAGGTGACTTTCTTGAGGGTGTTATTTCTTCAATGAACTTGTCTTTATCTTTGAGTGTCTCAGCGACAGCCAGATCAGTTGGCGTCCCAAGCATGATCGGTTCCAAAAGCGCTTCTTCCTTGCTTACTACCTCTTCAGGTATCGATGGCTCAGGGGACTCCACCTTAATTTGCTCCTCAGATGCGGGGGAAATTAGAGGAGACGCGTCCTTTACTTTTTCGATGTGTTCGCTCTCAGGAGACTTTGACGGTGCAGGTACCGGCTCTACCGGGGATTTTGCCTCGACTGGCGAAAGAGGCGTTGGAGCCTCCAGAGGCATGACGGATACGTCTTTAGTCAGGTCAGTGTCTGCTGGGGATTTGGGAGATGGAATGAGTTTAGGTGCCTCTGCGGGTTTCACAACATCTTTATCGAGAGGGGTGATTGCCTTGTCTTCAACCGCTCTCGGCTTTTCCTCTATGGTGGGTGATACTCCTTTCTCTTCCGGCTGTTGTACCGGCGACGGTTCTCTCACAGCAACTGGTGACTGCGGCGGTGAAGTTACAGACGGTTCCTCTGTTGTTTCGCTTTCTTTGGTTACCGTCGTTGTGGTGATGGGTTCTACTACTTTGCGCGTCACCACTGTCTCGACTTGCTCTTTCTTGTCTACCTTATCTTCGACAGTGACCACTGGTGTAGGTGATATCTTTCCAGGTTCGGCAATCTCCTTCCTTAAGACTTCCTCTGGAGATTTCGGTTTGGCTGCTGCCTCAGACGGTGACTTTGGTGAGGGTGTTATTTCTTCAACGATCTTGTCTTTATCTTTGAGTGTCTCAGCGACAGCCAGATCAGTTGGCTTCCCAAGCATGATCGGTTCCAAAAGCGCTTCTTCCTTGCTTACTACCTCTTCAGGTATCGATGGCTCAGGCGACTCCACCTTAATTTGCTCCTCAGATGCGGGGGAAATTAGAGGAGACGCGTCCTTTACTTTTTCGATGTGTTCGCCCTCAGGAGACTTTGACGGTGCCGGTACCGGCTCTACCGGGGATTTTGCCTCGACTGGCGAAAGAGGCGTTGGAGCCTCCAGAGGCATGACGGATACGTCTTTAGTCAGGTCAGTGTCTGCTGGGGATTTGGGAGATGGAATGAGTTTAGGTGCCTCTGCGGGTTTCACAACATCTTTATCGAGAGGGGTGATTGCCTTGTCTTCAACCGCTCTCGGCTTTTCCTCTATGGTGGGTGATACTCCTTTCTCTTCCGGCTGTTGTACCGGCGACGGTTCTCTCACAGCAACTGGTGACTGCGGCGGTGAAGTTACAGACGGTTCCTCTGTTATTTCGCCTTCTTTGGTTACCGTCGTTGTGGTGATGGGTTCTACTACTTTGCGCGTCACCACTGTCTCGACTTGCTCTTTCTTGTCTACCTTATCTTCGACAGTGACAACTGGTGTAGGTGATATCTTTCCAGGTTCGGCAATCTCCTTCCTTAAGACTTCCTCTGGAGATTTCGGTTTGGCTGCTGCCTCAGACGGTGACTTTGGTGAGGGTGTTATTTCTTCAACGATCTTGTCTTTATCTTTGAGTGTCTCAGCGACAGCCAGATCAGTTGGCTTCCCAAGCATGATCGGTTCCAAAAGCGCTTCATCCTTGCTTACTACCTCTTCAGGTATCGATGGCTCAGGCGACTCCACCTTAATTTGCTCCTCAGATGCGGGCGAAATTATAGGAGACGGGTCCTTTACTTTTTCGATGTGTTCGCCCTCAGGAGACTTTGACGGTGCGGGTTCCGGCTCTACCGGGGATTTTGCCTCGACTGGCGAAAGAGGAGTTGGAGCCTCCAGAGGCGTGACGGATACGTCTTTAGTCAGGTCAGTGTCTGCTGGAGATTTGGGAGAAGGAACGAGTTTGGGTGCCTCAGCGGGTTTCACAACATCTTTATCGAGGGGGGTGATTGCTTTGTCTTCAACCGCTCTCGGCTTTTCCTCTAAGGTGGGTGATACTCCTTTCTCTTCCGGCTTTTGTACCGGCGACGGTTCTCTCACTGCAACTGGTGACTGCGGCGTTGAAGTTACAGACGGTTCCTCTGCTATTTCGCCTTCTTTGGTTACCGTCGTTGTGGTGATGGTTTCTACTACTTTGCGCGTCACCACTGTCTCGACTTGATCTTTCTTGTCTACCTTATCTTCGACAGTGACAACTGGTGTAGGTGATATCTTTCCAGGTTCGGCAATCTCCTTCCTTAAGACTTCCTCTGGAGATTTCGGTTTGGCTGCTGCCTCAGAAGGTGACTTTGGTGAGGGTGTTATTTCTTCAATAATCTTGTCTTTATCTTTGAGTGTCTCAGCGACAGCCAGATCAGTTGGCTTCCCAAGCATGATCGGTTCCAAAAGCGCTTCTTCCTTGCTTACTACCTCTTCAGGTATCGATGGCTCAGGCGACTCCACCTTAATTTGCTCCTCAGATGCGGGGGAAATTAGAGGAGACCCGTCCTTTACTTTTTCGATGTGTTCGCTCTCAGGAGACTTTGACGGTGCGGGTACCGGCTCTACCGGGGATTTTGCCTCGACTGGCGAAAGAGGCGTTGGAGCCTCCAGAGGCATGACGGATACGTCTTTAGTCAGGTCAGTGTCTGCTGGGGATTTGGGAGATGGGATGAGTTTAGGTGCCTCAGCGGGTTTCACAACATCTTTATCGAGAGGGGTGATTGCTTTGTCTTCAACCGCTCTCGGCTTTTCCTCTATGGTGGGTGATACTCCTTTCTCTTCCGGCTGTTGTACCGGCGACGGTTCTCTCACAGCAACTGGTGACTGCGGCGGTGAAGTTACAGACGGTTCCTCTGTTATTTCGCCTACTTTGGTTACCGTCGTTGTGGTGATGGGTTCTACTACTTTGCGCGTCACCACTGTCTCGACTTGCTCTTTCTTGTCTACCTTATCTTCGCCAGTGACAACTGGTGTAGGTGATATCTTTCCAGGTTCGGCAATCTCCTTCCTTAAGACTTCCTCTGGAGATTTCGGTTTGGCTGCTGCCTCAGACGGTGACTTTGGGGAGGGTGTTATTTCTTCAACGATCTTGTCTTTATCTTTGAGTGTCTCAGCGACAGCCAGATCAGTTGGCTTCCCAAGCATGATTGGTTCCAAAAGCGCTTCATCCTTGCTTACTACCTCTTCAGGTATCGATGGCTCAGGCGACTCCACCTTAATTTGCTCCTCAGATGCGGGCGAAATTATAGGAGACGGGTCCTTTACTTTTTCGATGTGTTCGCTCTCAGGAGACTTTGACGGTGCGGGTACCGGCTCTACCGGGGATTTTGCCTCGACTGGAGAAAGAGGAGTTGGAGCCTCCAGAGGCGTGACGGATACGTCTTTAGTCAGGTCAGTGTCTGCTGGAGATTTGGGAGAAGGAACGAGTTTGGGTGCCTCAGCGGGTTTCACAACATCTTTATCGAGGGGGGTGATTGCTTTGTCTTCAACCGCTCTCGGCTTTTCCTCTAAGGTGGGTGATACTCCTTTCTCTTCCGGCTGTTGTACCGGCGACGGTTCTCTCACTGCAACTGGTGATTGCGGCGTTGAAGTTACAGACGGTTCCTCTGCTATTTCGCCTTCTTTGGTTACCGTCGTTGTGGTGATGGTTTCTACTACTTTGCGCGCCACCACTGTCTCGACTTGATCTTTCTTGTCTACTTTATCTTCGACAGTGACAACTGGTGTAGGTGATATCTTTCCAGGTTCGGCAATCTCCTTCCTTAAGACTTCCTCTGGAGATTTCGGTTTGGCTGCTGCCTCAGAAGGTGACTTTGGTGAGGGTGTTATTTCTTCAATGATCTTGTCTTTATCTTTGAGTGTCTCAGCGACAGCCAGATCAGTTGGCTTCCCAAGCATGATCGGTTCCAAAAGCGCTTCTTCCTTGCTTACTACCTCTTCAGGTATCGATGGCTCAGGCGACTCCACCTTAATTTGCTCCTCAGATGCGGGGGAAATTAGAGGAGACGCGTCCTTTACTTTTTCGATGTGTTCGCTCTCAGGAGACTTTGACGGTGCAGGTACCGGCTCTACCGGGGATTTTGCCTCGACTTGCGAAAGAGGCGTTGGAGCCTCCAGAGGCATGACGGATACGTCTTTAGTCAGGTCAGTGTCTGCTGGGGATTTGGGAGATGGAATGAGTTTAGGTGCCTCTGCGGGTTTCACAACATCTTTATCGAGAGGGGTGATTCCCTTGTCTTCAACCGCTCTCGGCTTTTCCTCTATGGTGGGTGATACTCCTTTCTCTTCCGCCTGTTGTACCGGCAACGGTTCTCTCACAGCAACTGGTGACTGCGGCGTTGAAGTTACAGACGGTTCCTCTGCTATTTCGCCTTCTTTGGTTACCGTCGTTGTGGTGATGGTTTCTGCTACTTTGCGCGTCACCACTGTCTCGACTTGATCTTTCTTGTCTACCTTATCTTCGACAGTGACAACTGGTGTAGGTGATATCTTTCCAGGTTCGGCAATCTCCTTCCTTAAGACTTCCTCTGGAGATTTCGGTTTGGCTGCTGCCTCAGAAGGTGACTTTGGTGAGGGTGTTATTTCTTCAATGATCTTGTTTTTATCTTTGAGTGTCTCAGCGACAGCCAGATCAGTTGGCTTCCCAAGCATGATCGGTTCCAAAAGCGCTTCTTCCTTGCTTACTACCTCTTCAGGTATCGATGGCTCAGGCGACTCCACCTTAATTTGCTCCTCAGATGCGGGGGAAATTAGAGGAGACGCGTCCTTTACTTTTTCGATGTGTTCGCTCTCAGGAGACTTTGACGGTGCAGGTACCGGCTCTACCGGGGATTTTACCTCGACTGGCGAAAGAGGCGTTGGAGCCTCCAGAGGCATGACGGATACGTCTTTAGTCAGGTCAGTGTCTGCTGGGGATTTGGGAGATGGAATGAGTTTAGGTGCCTCAGCGGGTTTCACAACATCTTTATCGAGAGGGGTGATTGCTTTGTCTTCAACCGCTCTCGGCTTTTCCTCTATGGTGGGTGATACTCCTTTCTCTTCCGGCTGTTTTACCGGCGACGGTTCTCTCACAGCAACTGGTGACTGCGGCGGTGAAGTTACAGACGGTTCCTCTGTTATTTCGCCTTCTTTGGTTACCGTCGTTGTGGTGATGGGTTCTACTACTTTGCGCGTCACCACTGTCTCGACTTGATCTTTCTTGTCTACCTTATCTTCGACAGTGACAACTGGTGTAGGTGATATCTTTCCAGGTTCGGCAGTCTCCTTCCTTAAGACTTCCTCTGGAGATTTCGGTTTGGCTGCTGCCTCAGACGGTGACTTTGGTGAGGGTGTTATTTCTTCAACGATCTTGTCTTTATCTTTGAGTGTCTCAGCGACAGCCAGATCAGTTGGCTTCCCAAGCATGATCGGTTCCAAAAGCGCTTCTTCCTTGCTTACTACCTCTTCAGGTATCGATGGCTCAGGCGACTCCACCTTAATTTGCTCCTCAGATGCGGGGGAAATTAGAGGAGACGCGTCCTTTACTTTTTCGATGTGTTCGCTCTCAGGAGACTTTGACGGTGCGGGTACCGGCTCTGCCGGGGATTTTGCCTCGACTGGCGAAAGAGGCGTTGGAGCCTCCAGAGGCATGACGGATACGTCTTTAGTCAGGTCAGTGTCTGCTGGGGATTTGGGAGATGGAATGAGTTTAGGTGCCTCTGCGGGTTTCACAACATCTTTATCGAGAGGGGTGATTGCCTTGTCTTCAACCGCTCTCGGCTTTTCCTCTATGGTGGGTGATACTCCTTTCTCTTCCGGCTGTTGTACCGGCGACGGTTCTCTCACAGCAACTGGTGACTGCGGCGGTGAAGTTACAGACAGTTCCTCTGTTATTTCGCCTTCTTTGGTTACCGTCGTTGTGGTGATGGGTTCTACTACTTTGCGCGTCACCACTGTCTCGACTTGCTCTTTCTTGTCTACCTTATCTTCGACAGTGACAACTGGTGTAGGTGATATCTTTCCAGGTTCGGCAATCTCCTTCCTTAAGACTTCCTCTGGAGATTTCGGTTTGGCTGCTGCCTCAGACGGTGACTTTGGTGAGGGTGTTATTTCTTCAACGATCTTGTCTTTATCTTTGAGTGTCTCAGCGACAGCCAGATCAGTTGGCTTCCCAAGCATGATCGGTTCCAAAAGCGCTTCATCCTTGCTTACTACCTCTTCAGGTATCGATGGCTCAGGCGACTCCACCTTAATTTGCTCCTCAGATGCGGGCGAAATTATAGGAGACGGGTCCTTTATTTTTTCGATGTGTTCGCTCTCAGGAGACTTTGACGGTGCAGGTACCGGCTCTACCGGGGATTTTGCCTCGACTGGCGAAAGAGGCGTTGGAGCCTCCAGAGGCATGACGGATACGTCTTTAGTCAGGTCAGTGTCTGCTGGGGATTTGGGAGATGGAATGAGTTTAGGTGCCTCTGCGGGTTTCACAACATCTTTATCGAGAGGGGTGATTGCCTTGTCTTCAACCGCTCTCGGCTTTTCCTCTATGGTGGGTGATACTCCTTCCTCTTCCGGCTGTTGTACCGGCGACGGTTCTCTCACAGCAACTGGTGACTGCGGCGGTGAAGTTACAGACGGTTCCTCTGTTATTTCGCCTTCTTTGGTTACCGTCGTTGTGGTGATGGGTTCTACTACTTTGCGCGTCACCACTGTCTCGACTTGCTCTTTCTTGTCTACCTTATCTTCGACAGTGACAACTGGTGTAGGTGATATCTTCCCAGGTTCGGCAATCGCCTTCCTTAAGACATCCTCTGGAGATTTCGGTTTGGGTACTGCCTCAGAAGGTGACTTTGGTGAGGGTGTTATTTCTTCAATGATCGTGTCTTTATCTTTGAGTGTCTCAGCGACAGCCAGATCAGTTGGCTTCCCAAGCATGATCGGTTCCAAAAGCGCTTCATCCTTGCTTACTACCTCTTCAGGTATCGATGGCTCAGGCGACTCCACCTTAATTTGCTCCTCAGATGCGGGCGAAATTATAGGAGACGGGTCCTTTATTTTTTCGATGTGTTCGCTCTCAGGAGACTTTGACGGTGCAGGTACCGGCTCTACCGGGGATTTTGCCTCGACTGGCGAAAGAGGCGTTGGAGCCTCCAGAGGCTTGACGGATACGTCTTTAGTCAGGTCAGTGTCTGCTGGAGATTTGGGAGAAGGAACGAGTTTGGGTGCCTCAGCGGGTTTCACAACATCTTTATCGAGGGGGGTGATTGCTTTGTCTTCAACCGCTCTCGGCTTTTCCTCTATGGTGGGTGATACTCCTTTCTCTTCCGGCTGTTGTACCGGCGACGGTTCTCTCACAGCAACTGGTGACTGCGGCGGTGAAGTTACAGACGGTTCCTCTGTTATTTCGCCTTCTTTGGTTACCGTCGTTGTGGTGATGGTTTCTACTACTTTGCGCGTCACCACTGTCTCGACTTGATCTTTCTTGTCTACCTTATCTTCGACAGTGACAACTGGTGTAGGTGATATCTTTCCAGGTTCGGCAATCTCCTTCCTTAAGACTTCCTCTGGAGATTTCGGTTTGGCTGCTGCCTCAGACGGTGACTTTGGTGAGGGTGTTATTTCTTCAACGATCTTGTCTTTATCTTTGAGTGTCTCAGCGACAGCCAGATCAGTTGGCTTCCCAAGCATGATCGGTTCCAAAAGCGCTTCATCCTTGCTTACTACCTCTTCAGGTATCGATGGCTCAGGCGACTCCACCTTAATTTGCTCCTCAGATGCGGGGGAAATTAGAGGAGACGCGTCCTTTACTTTTTCGATGTGCTCGCTCTCAGGAGTCTTTGATGGTGAGGATATCGGCTCTACCGGGGATTTTACCTCGACTGGCGAAAGAGGCGTCGGAGCCTCCAGAGACGTGACGGATACGTCTTTAGTCAGGTCAGTGTCTGCTGGGGATTTGGGAGATGGAACGAGTTTGGGTGCCTCAGCGGGTTTCACAACATCTTTATCGACGGGGGCGACTGCTTTGTCGTCAACCGCACTCGGCTTTGCCTCTATAGTGGGTGAGACTCCTTTCTCTTTCGGCCGTTCTACCGGCGACGGTTCTCTCACAGCAACTGGTGACTGCGGCGGTGAAGTTACAGACGGTTCCTCTGCTATTTCGCCTTCTTTGGTTACCGTCGTTGTGGTGATGGTCTCTACTACTTTGCGCGTCACCATTGTCTCGACTCGATCTTTCTTGTCTACCCTTTCTTCGACAGTGACAACTGCTGTAGGTGATACCTTTCCAGGTTCGGCAATCTCCTTCCTTAAGACTTCCTCTGGCGATTTCGGTTTTGGTACTGCCTCAGCAGGTGACTTTGGTGATGGTGTTATATCTTCAATGATCTTGTCTTTATCTTTGAGTGTCACAGCGACAGCCAGATCAGTTGGCTTCCCAAGCATGACCGGTTCCAAGAGCGCTTCTTCTTTGCTTAGTACCTCTTCAGGTATCGATGGCTCGGGCGACTCCACCTTAATTTGCTTCTCAGATGCGGGGGAAATTAGAGGAGACGCGTGCTTTCCTTTTTCGATGTGCTCGCTCTCAGGAGTCTTTGATGGTGAGGATATCGGCTCTACCGGGGATTTTGCCTCGACTGGCGAAAGAGGCGTCGGAGCCTCCAGAGACGTGACGGATACGTCTTTAGTCAGGTCAGTGTCTGCTGGGGATTTGGGAGATGGAACGAGTTTGGGTGCCTCAGCGGGTGTCACAACATCTTTATCGACAGGGGCGACTGCTTTGTCGTCAACCGCACTCGGCTTTGCCTCTATAGTGGGTGAGACTCCTTTCTCTTTCGGCCGTTCTACCGGCGACGGTTCTCTCACAGCAACTGGTGACTGCGGCGGTGAAGTTACAGACGGTTCCTCTGCTATATCGCCTTCTTTGGTTACCGTCGTCGTGGTGATGGTTTCTACTACTTTGCGCGTCACCACTGTCTCGACTTGATCTTTCTTGTCTACCTTATCTTCGGCAGTAACAACTGCTGTAGGTGATATCTTTCCAGGTTCGGCAATCTCCTTCCTTAAGACTTCCTCTGGAGATTTCGGTTTGGGTACCGCCTCAGCAGGTGACTTTGGTGAGGGTGTTATTTCTTCAATGATCTTGTCTTTATCTTTGAGTGTCTCAGCAACAGTCAGATCAGTTGGCTTCCCAAGCATGACCGGTTCCAAGAGCGCTTCTTCTTTGCTTACTACCTCTTCAGGTATCGATGGCTCAGGCGACTCCACCTTAATTTGCTCCTCAGATGCGGGGGAAATTAGAGGAGACGCGTCCTTTACTTTTTCGATGTGCTCGCTCTCAGGAGTCTTTGATGGTGAGGATATCGGCTCTACCGGGGATTTTGCCTCGACTGGCGAAAGAGGCGTCGGAGCCTCCAGAGACGTGACGGATACGTCTTTAGTCAGGTCAGTGTCTGCTGGGGATTTGGGAGATGGAACGAGTTTGGGTGCCTCAGCGGGTTTCACAACATCTTTATCGACGGGGGCGACTGCTTTGTCGTCAACCGCACTCGGCTTTGCCTCTATAGTGGGTGAGACCCCTTTCTCTTTCGGCCGTTCTACCGGCGACGGTTCTCTCACAGCAACTGGTGACTGCGGCGGTGAAGTTACAGACGGTTCCTCTGCTATATCGCCTTCTTGGGTTACCGTCGTTGTGGTGATGGTTTCTACTACTTTGCGCGTCACCACTGTCTCGACTTGATCTTTCTTGTCTACCTTATCTTCGGCAGTAACAACTGCTGTAGGTGATATCTTTCCAGGTTCGGCAATCTCCTTCCTTAAGACTTCCTCTGGAGATTTCGGTTTGGGTACTGCCTCAGCAGGTGACTTTGGTGAGGGTGTTATTTCTTCAATGATCTTGTCTTTATCTTTGAGTGTCTCAGCAACAGTCAGATCAGTTGGCTTCCCAAGCATGACCGGTTCCAAGAGCGCTTCTTCTTTGCTTACTACCTCTTCAGGTATCGATGGCTCAGGCGACTCCACCTTAATTTGCTCCTCAGATGCGGGGGAAATTAGAGGAGACGCGTCCTTTACTTTTTCGATGTGCTCGCTCTCAGGAGTCTTTGATGGTGAGGATATCGGCTCTACCGGGGATTTTGCCTCGACTGGCGAAAGAGGCGTCGGAGCCTCCAGAGACGTGACGGATACGTCTTTAGTCAGGTCAGTGTCTGCTGGGGATTTGGGAGATGGAACGAGTTTGGGTGCCTCAGCGGGTGTCACAACATCTTTATCGACAGGGGCGACTGCTTTGTCGTCAACCGCACTCGGCTTTGCCTCTATAGTGGGTGAGACTCCTTTCTCTTTCGGCCGTTCTACCGGCGACGGTTCTCTCACAGCAACTGGTGACTGCGGCGGTGAAGTTACAGACGGTTCCTCTGCTATATCGCCTTCTTTGGTTACCGTCGTCGTGGTGATGGTTTCTACTACTTTGCGCGTCACCACTGTCTCGACTTGATCTTTCTTGTCTACCTTATCTTCGGCAGTAACAACTGCTGTAGGTGATATCTTTCCAGGTTCGGCAATCTCCTTCCTTAAGACTTCCTCTGGAGATTTCGGTTTGGGTACCGCCTCAGCAGGTGACTTTGGTGAGGGTGTTATTTCTTCAATGATCTTGTCTTTATCTTTGAGTGTCTCAGCAACAGTCAGATCAGTTGGCTTCCCAAGCATGACCGGTTCCAAGAGCGCTTCTTCTTTGCTTACTACCTCTTCAGGTATCGATGGCTCAGGCGACTCCACCTTAATTTGCTCCTCAGATGCGGGGGAAATTAGAGGAGACGCGTCCTTTACTTTTTCGATGTGCTCGCTCTCAGGAGTCTTTGATGGTGAGGATATCGGCTCTACCGGGGATTTTGCCTCGACTGGCGAAAGAGGCGTCGGAGCCTCCAGAGACGTGACGGATACGTCTTTAGTCAGGTCAGTGTCTGCTGGGGATTTGGGAGATGGAACGAGTTTGGGTGCCTCAGCGGGTTTCACAACATCTTTATCGACGGGGGCGACTGCTTTGTCGTCAACCGCACTCGGCTTTGCCTCTATAGTGGGTGAGACCCCTTTCTCTTTCGGCCGTTCTACCGGCGACGGTTCTCTCACAGCAACTGGTGACTGCGGCGGTGAAGTTACAGACGGTTCCTCTGCTATATCGCCTTCTTGGGTTACCGTCGTTGTGGTGATGGTTTCTACTACTTTGCGCGTCACCACTGTCTCGACTTGATCTTTCTTGTCTACCTTATCTTCGGCAGTAACAACTGCTGTAGGTGATATCTTTCCAGGTTCGGCAATCTCCTTCCTTAAGACTTCCTCTGGAGATTTCGGTTTGGGTACTGCCTCAGCAGGTGACTTTGGTGAGGGTGTTATTTCTTCAATGATCTTGTCTTTATCTTTGAGTGTCTCAGCAACAGTCAGATCAGTTGGCTTCCCAAGCATGACCGGTTCCAAGAGCGCTTCTTCTTTGCTTACTACCTCTTCAGGTATCGATGGCTCAGGCGACTCCACCTTAATTTGCTCCTCAGATGCGGGGGAAATTAGAGGAGACGCGTCCTTTACTTTTTCGATGTGCTCGCTCTCAGGAGTCTTTGATGGTGAGGATATCGGCTCTACCGGGGATTTTGCCTCGACTGGCGAAAGAGGCGTCGGAGCCTCCAGAGACGTGACGGATACGTCTTTAGTCAGGTCAGTGTCTGCTGGGGATTTGGGAGATGGAACGAGTTTGGGTGCCTCAGCGGGTGTCACAACATCTTTATCGACAGGGGCGACTGCTTTGTCGTCAACCGCACTCGGCTTTGCCTCTATAGTGGGTGAGACTCCTTTCTCTTTCGGCCGTTCTACCGGCGACGGTTCTCTCACAGCAACTGGTGACTGCGGCGGTGAAGTTACAGACGGTTCCTCTGCTATATCGCCTTCTTTGGTTACCGTCGTTGTGGTGATGGTTTCTACTACTTTGCGCGTCACCACTGTCTCGACTTGATCTTTCTTGTCTACCTTATCTTCGGCAGTAACAACTGCTGTAGGTGATATCTTTCCAGGTTCGGCAATCTCCTTCCTTAAGACTTCCTCTGAAGATTTCGGTTTGGGTACTGCCTCAGCAGGTGACTTTGGTGAGGGTGTTATTTCTTCAATGATCTTGTCTTTATCTTTGAGTGTCTCAGCAACAGTCAGATCAGTTGGCTTCCCAAGCATGACCGGTTCCAAGAGCGCTTCTTCTTTGCTTACTACCTCTTCAGGTATCGATGGCTCAGGCGACTCCACCTTAATTTGCTCCTCAGATGCGGGGGAAATTAGAGGAGACGCGTCCTTTACTTTTTCGATGTGCTCGCTCTCAGGAGTCTTTGATGGTGAGGATATCGGCTCTACCGGGGATTTTGCCTCGACTGGCGAAAGAGGCGTCGGAGCCTCCAGAGACGTGACGGATACGTCTTTAGTCAGGTCAGTGTCTGCTGGGGATTTGGGAGATGGAACGAGTTTGGGTGCCTCAGCGGGTTTCACAACATCTTTATCGACGGGGGCGACTGCTTTGTCGTCAACCGCACTCGGCTTTGCCTCTATAGTGGGTGAGACCCCTTTCTCTTTCGGCCGTTCTACCGGCGATGGTTCTCTCACAGCAACTGGTGACTGCGGCGGTGAAGTTACAGACGGTTCCTCTGCTATTTCGCCTTCTTTGGTTACCGTCGTTGTGGTGATGGTTTCTACTACTTTGCGCGTCACCACTGTCTCGACTTGATCTTTCTTGTCTACCTTATCTTCGGCAGTAACAACTGCTGTAGGTGATATCTTTCCAGGTTCGGCAATCTCCTTCCTTAAGACTTCCTCTGGAGATTTCGGTTTGGGTACTGCCTCAGCAGGTGACTTTGGTGAGGGTGTTATTTCTTCAATGATCTTGTCTTTATCTTTGAGTGTCTCAGCAACAGTCAGATCAGTTGGCTTCCCGAGCATGACCGGTTCCAAGAGCGCTTCTTCTTTGCTTTCTACCTCTTCAGGTATCGATGGCTCAGGCGATTCCACCTTAATTTGCTCCTCAGATGCGGGGGAAATTAGAGGAGACGCGTCCTTTACTTTTTCGATGTGCTCGCTCTCAGGAGTCTTTGATGGTGAGGATATCGGCTCTACCGGGGATTTTGCCTCGACTGGCGAAAGAGGCGTCGGAGCCTCCAGAGACGTGACGGATACGTCTTTAGTCAGGTCAGTGTCTGCTGGGGATTTGGGAGATGGAACGAGTTTGGGTGCCTCAGCGGGTTTCACAACATCTTTATCGAGAGGGGTGATTGCTTTGTCTTCAACCGCTCTCGGCTTTTCCTCTATGGTGGGTGATACTCCTTTCTCTTCCGGCTGTTTTACCGGCGACGGTTCTCTCACAGCAACTGGTGACTGCGGCGGTGAAGTTACAGACGGTTCCTCTGTTATTTCGCCTTCTTTGGTTACCGTCGTTGTGGTGATGGGTTCTACTACTTTGCGCGTCACCACTGTCTCGACTTGATCTTTCTTGTCTACCTTATCTTCGACAGTGACAACTGGTGTAGGTGATATCTTTCCAGGTTCGGCAGTCTCCTTCCTTAAGACTTCCTCTGGAGATTTCGGTTTGGCTGCTGCCTCAGACGGTGACTTTGGTGAGGGTGTTATTTCTTCAACGATCTTGTCTTTATCTTTGAGTGTCTCAGCGACAGCCAGATCAGTTGGCTTCCCAAGCATGATCGGTTCCAAAAGCGCTTCTTCCTTGCTTACTACCTCTTCAGGTATCGATGGCTCAGGCGACTCCACCTTAATTTGCTCCTCAGATGCGGGGGAAATTAGAGGAGACGCGTCCTTTACTTTTTCGATGTGTTCGCTCTCAGGAGACTTTGACGGTGCGGGTACCGGCTCTGCCGGGGATTTTGCCTCGACTGGCGAAAGAGGCGTTGGAGCCTCCAGAGGCATGACGGATACGTCTTTAGTCAGGTCAGTGTCTGCTGGGGATTTGGGAGATGGAATGAGTTTAGGTGCCTCTGCGGGTTTCACAACATCTTTATCGAGGGGGGTGATTGCTTTGTCTTCAACCGCTCTCGGCTTTTCCTCTAAGGTGGGTGATACTCCTTTCTCTTCCGGCTGTTGTACCGGCGACGGTTCTCTCACTGCAACTGGTGACTGCGGCGTTGAAGTTACAGACGGTTCCTCTGCTATTTCGCCTTCTTTGGTTACCGTCGTTGTGGTGATGGTTTCTACTACTTTGCGCGTCACCACTGTCTCGACTTGATCTTTCTTGTCTACCTTATCTTCGACAGTGACAACTGGTGTAGGTGATATCTTTCCAGGTTCGGCAATCTCCTTCCTTAAGACTTCCTCTGGAGATTTCGGTTTGGCTGCTGCCTCAGACGGTGACTTTGGTGAGGGTGTTATTTCTTCAACGATCTTGTCTTTATCTTTGAGTGTCTCAGCGACAGCCAGATCAGTTGGCTTCCCAAGCATGATCGGTTCCAAAAGCGCTTCATCCTTGCTTACTACCTCTTCAGGTATCGATGGCTCAGGCGACTCCACCTTAATTTGCTCCTCAGATGCGGGCGAAATTATAGGAGACGGGTCCTTTATTTTTTCGATGTGTTCGCTCTCAGGAGACTTTGACGGTGCAGGTACCGGCTCTACCGGGGATTTTGCCTCGACTGGCGAAAGAGGCGTTGGAGCCTCCAGAGGCATGACGGATACGTCTTTAGTCAGGTCAGTGTCTGCTGGGGATTTGGGAGATGGAATGAGTTTAGGTGCCTCTGCGGGTTTCACAACATCTTTATCGAGAGGGGTGATTGCCTTGTCTTCAACCGCTCTCGGCTTTTCCTCTATGGTGGGTGATACTCCTTCCTCTTCCGGCTGTTGTACCGGCGACGGTTCTCTCACAACAACTGGTGACTGCGGCGGTGAAGTTACAGACGGTTCCTCTGTTATTTCGCCTTCTTTGGTTACCGTCGTTGTGGTGATGGGTTCTACTACTTTGCGCGTCACCACTGTCTCGACTTGCTCTTTCTTGTCTACCTTATCTTCGACAGTGACAACTGGTGTAGGTGATATCTTTCCAGGTTCGGCAATCGCCTTCCTTAAGACATCCTCTGGAGATTTCGGTTTGGGTACTGCCTCAGAAGGTGACTTTGGTGAGGGTGTTATTTCTTCAATGATCGTGTCTTTATCTTTGAGTGTCTCAGCGACAGCCAGATCAGTTGGCATCCCAAGCATGACCGGTTCCAAAAGCGCTTCTTCTTTGCTTACTATCTCTTCAGGTAGCGATGGCTCAGGCGACTCCACCTTAATTTGCTCCTCAGATGCGGGGGAAATTAGAGGAGACGCGTCCTTTACTTTTTCGATGAGTTTGCTCTCAGGAGTCTTTGATAGTGCGGGTACCGGCTCTACCGGGGATTTTGCCTCGACTGGCGGAAGAGGCGTTGGAGCCTCCAGAGGCGTGATGGATACGTCTTTAGTCAGGTCAGTGTCTGCTGGAGATTTGGGAGATGGAACGAGTTTGGGTGCCTCAGCGGGTTTCACAACATCTTTATCGAGAGGGGTGATTGCTTTGTCTTCAACCGCTCTCGGCTTTTCCTCTATGGTGGGTGATACTCCTTTCTCTTCCGGCTGTTTTACCGGCGACGGTTCTCTCACAGCAACTGGTGACTGCGGCGGTGAAGTTACAGACGGTTCCTCTGTTATTTCGCCTTCTTTGGTTACCGTCGTTGTGGTGATGGGTTCTACTACTTTGCGCGTCACCACTGTCTCGACTTGATCTTTCTTGTCTACCTTATCTTCGACAGTGACAACTGGTGTAGGTGATATCTTTCCAGGTTCGGCAGTCTCCTTCCTTAAGACTTCCTCTGGAGATTTCGGTTTGGCTGCTGCCTCAGACGGTGACTTTGGTGAGGGTGTTATTTCTTCAACGATCTTGTCTTTATCTTTGAGTGTCTCAGCGACAGCCAGATCAGTTGGCTTCCCAAGCATGATCGGTTCCAAAAGCGCTTCTTCCTTGCTTACTACCTCTTCAGGTATCGATGGCTCAGGCGACTCCACCTTAATTTGCTCCTCAGATGCGGGGGAAATTAGAGGAGACGCGTCCTTTACTTTTTCGATGTGTTCGCTCTCAGGAGACTTTGACGGTGCGGGTACCGGCTCTGCCGGGGATTTTGCCTCGACTGGCGAAAGAGGCGTTGGAGCCTCCAGAGGCATGACGGATACGTCTTTAGTCAGGTCAGTGTCTGCTGGGGATTTGGGAGATGGAATGAGTTTAGGTGCCTCTGCGGGTTTCACAACATCTTTATCGAGGGGGGTGATTGCTTTGTCTTCAACCGCTCTCGGCTTTTCCTCTAAGGTGGGTGATACTCCTTTCTCTTCCGGCTGTTGTACCGGCGACGGTTCTCTCACTGCAACTGGTGACTGCGGCGTTGAAGTTACAGACGGTTCCTCTGCTATTTCGCCTTCTTTGGTTACCGTCGTTGTGGTGATGGTTTCTACTACTTTGCGCGTCACCACTGTCTCGACTTGATCTTTCTTGTCTACCTTATCTTCGACAGTGACAACTGGTGTAGGTGATATCTTTCCAGGTTCGGCAATCTCCTTCCTTAAGACTTCCTCTGGAGATTTCGGTTTGGCTGCTGCCTCAGACGGTGACTTTGGTGAGGGTGTTATTTCTTCAACGATCTTGTCTTTATCTTTGAGTGTCTCAGCGACAGCCAGATCAGTTGGCTTCCCAAGCATGATCGGTTCCAAAAGCGCTTCATCCTTGCTTACTACCTCTTCAGGTATCGATGGCTCAGGCGACTCCACCTTAATTTGCTCCTCAGATGCGGGCGAAATTATAGGAGACGGGTCCTTTATTTTTTCGATGTGTTCGCTCTCAGGAGACTTTGACGGTGCAGGTACCGGCTCTACCGGGGATTTTGCCTCGACTGGCGAAAGAGGCGTTGGAGCCTCCAGAGGCATGACGGATACGTCTTTAGTCAGGTCAGTGTCTGCTGGGGATTTGGGAGATGGAATGAGTTTAGGTGCCTCTGCGGGTTTCACAACATCTTTATCGAGAGGGGTGATTGCCTTGTCTTCAACCGCTCTCGGCTTTTCCTCTATGGTGGGTGATACTCCTTCCTCTTCCGGCTGTTGTACCGGCGACGGTTCTCTCACAGCAACTGGTGACTGCGGCGGTGAAGTTACAGACGGTTCCTCTGTTATTTCGCCTTCTTTGGTTACCGTCGTTGTGGTGATGGGTTCTACTACTTTGCGCGTCACCACTGTCTCGACTTGCTCTTTCTTGTCTACCTTATCTTCGACAGTGACAACTGGTGTAGGTGATATCTTTCCAGGTTCGGCAATCGCCTTCCTTAAGACATCCTCTGGAGATTTCGGTTTGGGTACTGCCTCAGAAGGTGACTTTGGTGAGGGTGTTATTTCTTCAATGATCGTGTCTTTATCTTTGAGTGTCTCAGCGACAGCCAGATCAGTTGGCATCCCAAGCATGACCGGTTCCAAAAGCGCTTCTTCTTTGCTTACTATCTCTTCAGGTAGCGATGGCTCAGGCGACTCCACCTTAATTTGCTCCTCAGATGCGGGGGAAATTAGAGGAGACGCGTCCTTTACTTTTTCGATGAGTTTGCTCTCAGGAGTCTTTGATAGTGCGGGTACCGGCTCTACCGGGGATTTTGCCTCGACTGGCGGAAGAGGCGTTGGAGCCTCCAGAGGCGTGATGGATACGTCTTTAGTCAGGTCAGTGTCTGCTGGAGATTTGGGAGATGGAATGAATTTGGGTGCCTCAGCGGGTTTCACAACATCTTTATCGAGGGGGGTGATTGCTTTGTCTTCAACCGCTCTCGGCTTTTCCTCTAAGGTGGGTGATACTCCTTTCTCTTCCGGCTGTTGTACCGGCGACGGTTCTCTCACTGCAACTGGTGACTGCGGCGTTGAAGTTACAGACGGTTCCTCTACTATTTCGCCTTCTTTGGTTACCGTCGTTGTGGTGATGGTTTCTACTACTTTGCGCGTCACCACTGTCTCGACTTGATCTTTCTTGTCTACCTTATCTTCGACAGTGACAACTGGTGTAGGTGATATCTTTCCAGGTTCGGCAATCTCCTTCCTTAAGACTTCCTCTGGAGATTTCGGTTTGGATGCTGCCTCAGAAGGTGACTTTGGTAAGGGTGTTATTTCTTCAATGATCTTGTCTTTATCTTTGAGTGTCTCAGCGACAGCCAGATCAGTTGGCTTCCCAAGCATGATCGGTTCCAAAAGCGCTTCTTCCTTGCTTACTACCTCTTCAGGTATCGATGGCTCAGGCGACTCCACCTTAATTTGCTCCTCAGATGCGGGGGAAATTAGAGGAGACGCGTCCTTTACTTTTTCGATGTGTTCGCTCTCAGGAGACTTTGACGGTGCAGGTACCGGCTCTACCGGGGATTTTGCCTCGACTGGCGAAAGAGGCGTTGGAGCCTCCAGAGGCATGACGGATACGTCTTTAGTCAGGTCAGTGTCTGCTGGAGATTTGGGAGAAGGAACGAGTTTGGGTGCCTCAGCGGGTTTCACAACATCTTTATCGAGGGGGGTGATTGCTTTGTCTTCAACCGCTCTCGGCTTTTCCTCTAAGGTGGGTGATACTGCTTTCTCTTCCGGCTGTTGTACCGGCGACGGTTCTCTCACTGCAACTGGTGACTGCGGCGTTGAAGTTACAGACGGTTCCTCTGCTATTTCGCCTTCTTTGGTTACCGTCGTTGTGGTGATGGTTTCTACTACTTTGCGCGTCACCACTGTCTCGACTTGATCTTTCTTGTCTACCTTATCTTCGACAGTGACAACTGGTGTAGGTGATATCTTTCCAGGTTCGGCAATCTCCTTCCTTAAGACTTCCTCTGGAGATTTCGGTTTGGCTGCTGCCTCAGACGGTGACTTTGGTGAGGGTGTTATTTCTTCAACGATCTTGTCTTTATCTTTGAGTGTCTCAGCGACAGCCAGATCAGTTGGCTTCCCAAGCATGATCGGTTCCAAAAGCGCTTCATCCTTGCTTACTACCTCTTCAGGTATCGATGGCTCAGGCGACTCCACCTTAATTTGCTTCTCAGATGCGGGGGAAATTAGAGGAGACGCGTGCTTTCCTTTTTCGATGTGCTCGCTCTCAGGAGTCTTTGATGGTGAGGATATCGGCTCTACCGGGGATTTTGCCTCGACTGGCGAAAGAGGCGTCAGAGCCTCCAGAGACGTGACGGATACGTCTTTAGTCAGGTCAGTGTCTGCTGGGGATTTGGGAGATGGAACGAGTTTGGGTGCCTCAGCGGGTGTCACAACATCTTTATCGACAGGGGCGACTGCTTTGTCGTCAACCGCACTCGGCTTTGCCTCTATAGTGGGTGAGACTCCTTTCTCTTTCGGCCGTTCTACCGGCGACGGTTCTCTCACAGCAACTGGTGACTGCGGCGGTGAAGTTACAGACGGTTCCTCTGCTATATCGCCTTCTTTGGTTACCGTCGTTGTGGTGATGGTTTCTACTACTTTGCGCGTCACCACTGTCTCGACTTGATCTTTCTTGTCTACCTTATCTTCGGCAGTAACAACTGCTGTAGGTGATATCTTTCCAGGTTCGGCAATCTCCTTCCTTAAGACTTCCTCTGGAGATTTCGGTTTGGGTACCGCCTCAGCAGGTGACTTTGGTGAGGGTGTTATTTCTTCAATGATCTTGTCTTTATCTTTGAGTGTCTCAGCAACAGTCAGATCAGTTGGCTTCCCAAGCATGACCGGTTCCAAGAGCGCTTCTTCTTTGCTTACTACCTCTTCAGGTATCGATGGCTCAGGCGACTCCACCTTAATTTGCTCCTCAGATGCGGGGGAAATTAGAGGAGACGCGTCCTTTACTTTTTCGATGTGCTCGCTCTCAGGAGTCTTTGATGGTGAGGATATCGGCTCTACCGGGGATTTTGCCTCGACTGGCGAAAGAGGCGTCGGAGCCTCCAGAGACGTGACGGATACGTCTTTAGTCAGGTCAGTGTCTGCTGGGGATTTGGGAGATGGAACGAGTTTGGGTGCCTCAGCGGGTTTCACAACATCTTTATCGACGGGGGCGACTGCTTTGTCGTCAACCGCACTCGGCTTTGCCTCTATAGTGGGTGAGACCCCTTTCTCTTTCGGCCGTTCTACCGGCGACGGTTCTCTCACAGCAACTGGTGACTGCGGCGGTGAAGTTACAGACGGTTCCTCTGCTATATCGCCTTCTTGGGTTACCGTCGTTGTGGTGATGGTTTCTACTACTTTGCGCGTCACCACTGTCTCGACTTGATCTTTCTTGTCTACCTTATCTTCGGCAGTAACAACTGCTGTAGGTGATATCTTTCCAGGTTCGGCAATCTCCTTCCTTAAGACTTCCTCTGGAGATTTCGGTTTGGGTACTGCCTCAGCAGGTGACTTTGGTGAGGGTGTTATTTCTTCAATGATCTTGTCTTTGTCTTTGAGTGTCTCAGCAACAGTCAAATCAGTTGGCTTCCCAAGCATGACCGGTTCCAAGAGCGCTTCTTCTTTGCTTACTACCTCTTCAGGTATCGATGGCTCAGGCGACTCCACCTTAATTTGCTCCTCAGATGCGGGGGAAATTAGAGGAGACGCGGCCTTTACTTTTTCGATGTGCTCGCTCTCAGGAGTCTTTGATGGTGAGGATATCGGCTCTACCGGGGATTTTGCCTCGACTGGCGAAAGAGGCGTCGGAGCCTCCAGAGACGTGACGGATACGTCTTTAGTCAGGTCAGTGTCTGCTGGGGATTTGGGAGATGGAACGAGTATGGGTGCCTCAGCGGGTTTCACAACATCTTTATCGACAGGGGCGACTGCTTTGTCGTCAACCGCACTCGGCTTTTCCTCTATAGTGGGTGAGACTCCTTTCTCTTTCGGCCGTTCTACCGGCGACGGTTCTCTCACAGCAACTGGTGACTGCGGCGGTGAAGTTACAGACGGTTCCTCTGTTATCTCGCCTTCTTCGGTTACCGTCGTTGTGGTGATGGTCTCTACTACTTTGCGCGTCACCATTGTCTCGACTCGATCTTTCTTGTCTACCCTTTCTTCGACAGTGACAGCTGCTGTAGGTGATACCTTTCCAGGTTCGGCAATCTCCTTCCTTAAGACTTCCTCTGGCGATTTCGGTTTTGGTACTGC
Organism: Cetonia aurata; assembly: GCA_949128085.1. Lineage (NCBI taxonomy): Eukaryota > Metazoa > Arthropoda > Insecta > Coleoptera > Scarabaeidae > Cetonia > Cetonia aurata. The sequence goes on along the minus strand of OX421882.1, from coordinate 9,098,530 downwards.
CTCAGCAGGTGACTTTGGTGATGGTGTTATATCTTCAATGATCTTGTCTTTATCTTTGAGTGTCACAGCGACAGCCAAATCAGTTGGCTTCCCAAGCATGACCGGTTCCAAGAGCGCTTCTTCTTTGCTTACTACCTCTTCAGGTATCGATGGCTCAGGCGACTCCACCTTAATTTGCTCCTCAGATGCGGGGGAAATTAGAGGAGACGCGTCCTTTACTTTTTCGATGTGCTCGCTCTCAGGAGTCTTTGATGGTGAGGATATCGGCTCTACCGGGGATTTTGCCTCGACTGGCGAAAGAGGCGTCGGAGCCTCCAGAGACGTGACGGATACGTCTTTAGTCAGGTCAGTGTCTGCTGGGGATTTGGGAGATGGAACGAGTTTGGGTGCCTCAGCGGGTTTCACAACATCTTTATCGACGGGGGCGACTGCTTTGTCGTCAACCGCACTCGGCTTTGCCTCTATAGTGGGTGAGACCCCTTTCTCTTTCGGCCGTTCTACCGGCGACGGTTCTCTCACAGCAACTGGTGACTGCGGCGGTGAAGTTACAGACGGTTCCTCTGCTATATCGCCTTCTTGGGTTACCGTCGTTGTGGTGATGGTTTCTACTACTTTGCGCGTCACCACTGTCTCGACTTGATCTTTCTTGTCTACCTTATCTTCGGCAGTAACAACTGCTGTAGGTGATATCTTTCCAGGTTCGGCAATCTCCTTCCTTAAGACTTCCTCTGGAGATTTCGGTTTGGGTACTGCCTCAGCAGGTGACTTTGGTGAGGGTGTTATTTCTTCAATGATCTTGTCTTTATCTTTGAGTGTCTCAGCAACAGTCAGATCAGTTGCCTTCCCAAGCATGACCGGTTCCAAGAGCGCTTCTTCTTTGCTTACTACCTCTTCAGGTATCGATGGCTCAGGCGACTCCACCTTAATTTGCTCCTCAGATGCGGGGGAAATTAGAGGAGACGCGTCCTTTACTTTTTCGATGTGCTCGCTCTCAGGAGTCTTTGATGGTGAGGATATCGGCTCTACCGGGGATTTTGCCTCGACTGGCGAAAGAGGCGTCGGAGCCTCCAGAGACGTGACGGATACGTCTTTAGTCAGGTCAGTGTCTGCTGGGGATTTGGGAGATGGAACGAGTATGGGTGCCTCAGCGGGTTTCACAACATCTTTATCGACAGGGGCGACTGCTTTGTCGTCAACCGCACTCGGCTTTTCCTCTATAGTGGGTGAGACTCCTTTCTCTTTCGGCCGTTCTACCGGCGACGGTTCTCTCACAGCAACTGGTGACTGCGGCGGTGAAGTTACAGACGGTTCCTCTGTTATCTCGCCTTCTTCGGTTACCGTCGTTGTGGTGATGGTCTCTACTACTTTGCGCGTCACCATTGTCTCGACTCGATCTTTCTTGTCTACCCTTTCTTCGACAGTGACAGCTGCTGTAGGTGATACCTTTCCAGGTTCGGCAATCTCCTTCCTTAAGACTTCCTCTGGCGATTTCGGTTTTGGTACTGCCTCAGCAGGTGACTTTGGTGATGGTGTTATATCTTCAATGATCTTGTCTTTATCTTTGAGTGTCACAGCGACAGCCAAATCAGTTGGCTTCCCAAGCATGACCGGTTCCAAGAGCGCTTCTTCTTTGCTTACTACCTCTTCAGGTATCGATGGCTCAGGCGACTCCACCTTAATTTGCTCCTCAGATGCGGGGGAAATTAGAGGAGACGCGTCCTTTACTTTTTCGATGTGCTCGCTCTCAGGAGTCTTTGATGGTGAGGATATCGGCTCTACCGGGGATTTTGCCTCGACTGGCGAAAGAGGCGTCGGAGCCTCCAGAGACGTGACGGATACGTCTTTAGTCAGGTCAGTGTCTGCTGGGGATTTGGGAGATGGAACGAGTTTGGGTGCCTCAGCGGGTTTCACAACATCTTTATCGACGGGGGCGACTGCTTTGTCGTCAACCGCACTCGGCTTTGCCTCTATAGTGGGTGAGACCCCTTTCTCTTTCGGCCGTTCTACCGGCGATGGTTCTCTCACAGCAACTGGTGACTGCGGCGGTGAAGTTACAGACGGTTCCTCTGCTATTTCGCCTTCTTTGGTTACCGTCGTTGTGGTGATGGTTTCTACTACTTTGCGCGTCACCACTGTCTCGACTTGATCCTTCTTGTCTACCTTATCTTCGGCAGTAACAACTGCTGTAGGTGATATCTTTCCAGGTTCGGCAATCTCCTTCCTTAAGACTTCCTCTGGAGATTTCGGTTTGGGTACTGCCTCAGCAGGTGACTTTGGTGAGGGTGTTATTTCTTCAATGATCTTGTCTTTATCTTTGAGTGTCTCAGCAACAGTCAGATCAGTTGGCTTCCCGAGCATGACCGGTTCCAAGAGCGCTTCTTCTTTGCTTTCTACCTCTTCAGGTATCGATGGCTCAGGCGACTCCACCTTAATTTGCTCCTCAGATGCGGGGGAAATTAGAGGAGACGCGTCCTTTACTTTTTCGATGTGCTCGCTCTCAGGAGTCTTTGATGGTGAGGATATCGGCTCTACCGGGGATTTTGCCTCGACTGGCGAAAGAGGCGTCGGAGCCTCCAGAGACGTGACGGATACGTCTTTAGTCAGGTCAGTGTCTGCTGGGGATTTGGGAGATGGAACGAGTTTGGGTGCCTCAGCGGGTTTCACAACATCTTTATCGACGGGGGCGACTGCTTTGTCGTCAACCGCACTCGGCTTTGCCTCTATAGTGGGTGAGACTCCTTTCTCTTTCGGCCGTTCTACCGGCGACGGTTCTCTCACAGCAACTGGTGACTGCGGCGGTGAAGTTACAGACGGTTCCTCTGCTATTTCGCCTTCTTTGGTTACCGTCGTTGTGGTGATGGTCTCTACTACTTTGCGCGTCACCATTGTCTCGACTCGATCTTTCTTGTCTACCCTTTCTTCGACAGTGACAACTGCTGTAGGTGATACCTTTCCAGGTTCGGCAATCTCCTTCCTTAAGACTTCCTCTGGCGATTTCGGTTTTGGTACTGCCTCAGCAGGTGACTTTGGTGATGGTGTTATATCTTCAATGATCTTGTCTTTATCTTTGAGTGTCACAGCGACAGCCAGATCAGTTGGCTTCCCAAGCATGACCGGTTCCAAGAGCGCTTCTTCTTTGCTTAGTACCTCTTCAGGTATCGATGGCTCGGGCGACTCCACCTTAATTTGCTTCTCAGATGCGGGGGAAATTAGAGGAGACGCGTGCTTTCCTTTTTCGATGTGCTCGCTCTCAGGAGTCTTTGATGGTGAGGATATCGGCTCTACCGGGGATTTTGCCTCGACTGGCGAAAGAGGCGTCGGAGCCTCCAGAGACGTGACGGATACGTCTTTAGTCAGGTCAGTGTCTGCTGGGGATTTGGGAGATGGAACGAGTTTGGGTGCCTCAGCGGGTGTCACAACATCTTTATCGACAGGGGCGACTGCTTTGTCGTCAACCGCACTCGGCTTTGCCTCTATAGTGGGTGAGACTCCTTTCTCTTTCGGCCGTTCTACCGGCGACGGTTCTCTCACAGCAACTGGTGACTGCGGCGGTGAAGTTACAGACGGTTCCTCTGCTATATCGCCTTCTTTGGTTACCGTCGTTGTGGTGATGGTTTCTACTACTTTGCGCGTCACCACTGTCTCGACTTGATCTTTCTTGTCTACCTTATCTTCGGCAGTAACAACTGCTGTAGGTGATATCTTTCCAGGTTCGGCAATCTCCTTCCTTAAGACTTCCTCTGGAGATTTCGGTTTGGGTACTGCCTCAGCAGGTGACTTTGGTGAGGGTGTTATTTCTTCAATGATCTTGTCTTTATCTTTGAGTGTCTCAGCAACAGTCAGATCAGTTGGCTTCCCAAGCATAACCGGTTCCAAGAGCGCTTCTTCTTTGCTTACTACCTCTTCAGGTATCGATGGCTCAGGCGACTCCACCTTAATTTGCTCCTCAGATGCGGGGGAAATTAGAGGAGACGCGTCCTTTACTTTTTCGATGTGCTCGCTCTCAGGAGTCTTTGATGGTGAGGATATCGGCTCTACCGGGGATTTTGCCTCGACTGGCGAAAGAGGCGTCGGAGCCTCCAGAGACGTGACGGATACGTCTTTAGTCAGGTCAGTGTCTGCTGGGGATTTGGGAGATGGAACGAGTTTGGGTGCCTCAGCGGGTGTCACAACATCTTTATCGACAGGGGCGACTGCTTTGTCGTCAACCGCACTCGGCTTTGCCTCTATAGTGGGTGAGACTCCTTTCTCTTTCGGCCGTTCTACCGGCGACGGTTCTCTCACAGCAACTGGTGACTGCGGCGGTGAAGTTACAGACGGTTCCTCTGCTATATCGCCTTCTTTGGTTACCGTCGTTGTGGTGATGGTTTCTACTACTTTGCGCGTCACCACTGTCTCGACTTGATCTTTCTTGTCTACCTTATCTTCGGCAGTAACAACTGCTGTAGGTGATATCTTTCCAGGTTCGGCAATCTCCTTCCTTAAGACTTCCTCTGGAGATTTCGGTTTGGGTACCGCCTCAGCAGGTGACTTTGGTGAGGGTGTTATTTCTTCAATGATCTTGTCTTTATCTTTGAGTGTCTCAGCAACAGTCAGATCAGTTGGCTTCCCAAGCTTGACCGGTTCCAAGAGCGCTTCTTCTTTGCTTACTACCTCTTCAGGTATCGATGGCTCAGGCGACTCCACCTTAATTTGCTCCTCAGATGCGGGGGAAATTAGAGGAGACGCGTCCTTTACTTTTTCGATGTGCTCGCTCTCAGGAGTCTTTGATGGTGAGGATATCGGCTCTACCGGGGATTTTGCCTCGACTGGCGAAAGAGGCGTCGGAGCCTCCAGAGACGTGACGGATACGTCTTTAGTCAGGTCAGTGTCTGCTGGGGATTTGGGAGATGGAACGAGTATGGGTGCCTCAGCGGGTTTCACAACATCTTTATCGACAGGGGCGACTGCTTTGTCGTCAACCGCACTCGGCTTTTCCTCTATAGTGGGTGAGACTCCTTTCTCTTTCGGCCGTTCTACCGGCGACGGTTCTCTCACAGCAACTGGTGACTGCGGCGGTGAAGTTACAGACGGTTCCTCTGTTATCTCGCCTTCTTCGGTTACCGTCGTTGTGGTGATGGTCTCTACTACTTTACGCGTCACCATTGTCTCGACTCGATCTTTCTTGTCTACCCTTTCTTCGACAGTGACAGCTGCTGTAGGTGATACCTTTCCAGGTTCGGCAATCTCCTTCCTTAAGACTTCCTCTGGCGATTTCGGTTTTGGTACTGCCTCAGCAGGTGACTTTGGTGATGGTGTTATATCTTCAATGATCTTGTCTTTATCTTTGAGTGTCACAGCGACAGCCAGATCAGTTGGCTTCCCAAGCATGACCGGTTCCAAGAGCGCTTCTTCTTTGCTTAGTACCTCTTCAGGTATCGATGGCTCGGGCGACTCCACCTTAATTTGCTTCTCAGATGCGGGGGAAATTAGAGGAGACGCGTGCTTTACTTTTTCGATGTGCTCGCTCTCAGGAGTCTTTGATGGTGAGGATATCGGCTCTACCGGGGATTTTGCCTCGACTGGCGAAAGAGGCGTCGGAGCCTCCAGAGACGTGACGGATACGTCTTTAGTCAGGTCAGTGTCTGCTGGGGATTTGGGAGATGGAACGAGTTTGGGTGCCTCAGCGGGTGTCACAACATCTTTATCGACAGGGGCGACTGCTTTGTCGTCAACCGCACTCGGCTTTGCCTCTATAGTGGGTGAGACTCCTTTCTCTTTCGGCCGTTCTACCGGCGACGGTTCTCTCACAGCAACTGGTGACTGCGGCGGTGAAGTTACAGACGGTTCCTCTGCTATATCGCCTTCTTTGGTTACCGTCGTTGTGGTGATGGTTTCTACTACTTTGCGCGTCACCACTGTCTCGACTTGATCTTTCTTGTCTACCTTATCTTCGGCAGTAACAACTGCTGTAGGTGATATCTTTCCAGGTTCGGCAATCTCCTTCCTTAAGACTTCCTCTGGAGATTTCGGTTTGGGTACTGCCTCAGCAGGTGACTTTGGTGAGGGTGTTATTTCTTCAATGATCTTGTCTTTATCTTTGAGTGTCTCAGCAATAGTCAGATCAGTTGGCTTCCCGAGCATGACCGGTTCCAAGAGCGCTTCTTCTTTGCTTTCTACCTCTTCAGGTATCGATGGCTCAGGCGACTCCACCTTAATTTGCTCCTCAGATGCGGGGGAAATTAGAGGAGACGCGTCCTTTACTTTTTCGATGTGCTCGCTCTCAGGAGTCTTTGATGGTGAGGATATCGGCTCTACCGGGGATTTTGCCTCGACTGGCGAAAGAGGCGTCGGAGCCTCCAGAGACGTGACGGATACGTCTTTAGTCAGGTCAGTGTCTGCTGGGGATTTGGGAGATGGAACGAGTTTGGGTGCCTCAGCGGGTTTCACAACATCTTTATCGACGGGGGCGACTGCTTTGTCGTCAACCGCACTCGGCTTTGCCTCTATAGTGGGTGAGACTCCTTTCTCTTTCGGCCGTTCTACCGGCGACGGTTCTCTCACAGCAACTGGTGACTGCGGCGGTGAAGTTGCAGACGGTTCCTCTGCTATTTCGCCTTCTTTGGTTACCGTCGTTGTGGTGATGGTCTCTACTACTTTGCGCGTCACCATTGTCTCGACTCGATCTTTCTTGTCTACCCTTTCTTCGACAGTGACAACTGCTGTAGGTGATACCTTTCCAGGTTCGGCAATCTCCTTCCTTAAGACTTCCTCTGGCGATTTCGGTTTTGGTACTGCCTCAGCAGGTGACTTTGGTGATGGTGTTATATCTTCAATGATCTTGTCTTTATCTTTGAGTGTCTCAGCAACAGTCAGATCAGTTGGCTTCCCGAGCATGACCGGTTCCAAGAGCGCTTCTTCTTTGCTTTCTACCTCTTCAGGTATCGATGGCTCAGGCGACTCCACCTTAATTTGCTCCTCAGATGCGGGGGAAATTAGAGGAGACGCGTCCTTTACTTTTTCGATGTGCTCGCTCTCAGGAGTCTTTGATGGTGAGGATATCGGCTCTACCGGGGATTTTGCCTCGACTGGCGAAAGAGGCGTCGGAGCCTCCAGAGACGTGACGGATACGTCTTTAGTCAGGTCAGTGTCTGCTGGGGATTTGGGAGATGGAACGAGTTCGGGTGCCTCAGCGGGTTTCACAACATCTTTATCGACGGGGGCGACTGCTTTGTCGTCAACCGCACTCGGCTTTGCCTCTATAGTGGGTGAGACTCCTTTCTCTTTCGGCCGTTCTACCGGCGACGGTTCTCTCACAGCAACTGGTGACTGCGGCGGTGAAGTTGCAGACGGTTCCTCTGCTATTTCGCCTTCTTTGGTTACCGTCGTTGTGGTGATGGTCTCTACTACTTTGCGCGTCACCATTGTCTCGACTCGATCTTTCTTGTCTACCCTTTCTTCGACAGTGACAACTGCTGTAGGTGATACCTTTCCAGGTTCGGCAATCTCCTTCCTTAAGACTTCCTCTGGCGATTTCGGTTTTGGTACTGCCTCAGCAGGTGACTTTGGTGATGGTGTTATATCTTCAATGATCTTGTCTTTATCTTTGAGTGTCACAGCGACAGCCAGATCAGTTGGCTTCCCAAGCATGACCGGTTCCAAGAGCGCTTCTTCTTTGCTTAGTACCTCTTCAGGTATCGATGGCTCGGGCGACTCCACCTTAATTTGCTTCTCAGATGCGGGGGAAATTAGAGGAGACGCGTGCTTTCCTTTTTCGATGTGCTCGCTCTCAGGAGTCTTTGATGGTGAGGATATCGGCTCTACCGGGGATTTTGCCTCGACTGGCGAAAGAGGCGTCGGAGCCTCCAGAGACGTGACAGATACGTCTTTAGTCAGGTCAGTGTCTGCTGGGGATTTGGGAGATGGAACGAGTTTGGGTGCCTCAGCGGGTTTCACAACATCTTTATCGACAGGGGCGACTGCTTTGTCGTCAACCGCACTCGGCTTTGCCTCTATAGTGGGTGAGACTCCTTTCTCTTTCGGCCGTTCTACCGGCGACGGTTCTCTCACAGCAACTGGTGACTGCGGCGGTGAAGTTACAGACGGTTCCTCTGCTATATCGCCTTCTTTGGTTACCGTCGTTGTGGTGATGGTTTCTACTACTTTGCGCGTCACCACTGTCTCGACTTGATCTTTCTTGTCTACCTTATCTTCGGCAGTAACAACTGCTGTAGGTGATATCTTTCCAGGTTCGGCAATCTCCTTCCTTAAGACTTCCTCTGGAGATTTCGGTTTGGGTACCGCCTCAGCAGGTGACTTTGGTGAGGGTGTTATTTCTTCAATGATCTTGTCTTTATCTTTGAGTGTCTCAGCAACAGTCAGATCAGTTGGCTTCCCAAGCATGACCGGTTCCAAGAGCGCTTCTTCTTTGCTTACTACCTCTTCAGGTATCGATGGCTCAGGCGACTCCACCTTAATTTGCTCCTCAGATGCGGGGGAAATTAGAGGAGACGCGTCCTTTACTTTTTCGATGTGCTCGCTCTCAGGAGTCTTTGATGGTGAGGATATCGGCTCTACCGGGGATTTTGCCTCGACTGGCGAAAGAGGCGTCGGAGCCTCCAGAGACGTGACGGATACGTCTTTAGTCAGGTCAGTGTCTGCTGGGGATTTGGGAGATGGAACGAGTTTGGGTGCCTCAGCGGGTTTCACAACATCTTTATCGACGGGGGCGACTGCTTTGTCGTCAACCGCACTCGGCTTTGCCTCTATAGTGGGTGAGACCCCTTTCTCTTTCGGCCGTTCTACCGGCGACGGTTCTCTCACAGCAACTGGTGACTGCGGCGGTGAAGTTACAGACGGTTCCTCTGCTATATCGCCTTCTTGGGTTACCGTCGTTGTGGTGATGGTTTCTACTACTTTGCGCGTCACCACTGTCTCGACTTGATCTTTCTTGTCTACCTTATCTTCGGCAGTAACAACTGCTGTAGGTGATATCTTTCCAGGTTCGGCAATCTCCTTCCTTAAGACTTCCTCTGGAGATTTCGGTTTGGGTACTGCCTCAGCAGGTGACTTTGGTGAGGGTGTTATTTCTTCAATGATCTTGTCTTTATCTTTGAGTGTCTCAGCAACAGTCAGATCAGTTGGCTTCCCAAGCATGACCGGTTCCAAGAGCGCTTCTTCTTTGCTTACTACCTCTTCAGGTATCGATGGCTCAGGCGACTCCACCTTAATTTGCTCCTCAGATGCGGGGGAAATTAGAGTAGACGCGTCCTTTACTTTTTCGATGTGCTCGCTCTCAGGAGTCTTTGATGGTGAGGATATCGGCTCTACCGGGGATTTTGCCTCGACTGGCGAAAGAGGCGTCGGAGCCTCCAGAGACGTGACGGATACGTCTTTAGTCAGGTCAGTGTCTGCTGGGGATTTGGGAGATGGAACGAGTATGGGTGCCTCAGCGGGTTTCACAACATCTTTATCGACAGGGGCGACTGCTTTGTCGTCAACCGCACTCGGCTTTTCCTCTATAGTGGGTGAGACTCCTTTCTCTTTCGGCCGTTCTACCGGCGACGGTTCTCTCACAGCAACTGGTGACTGCGGCGGTGAAGTTACAGACGGTTCCTCTGTTATCTCGCCTTCTTCGGTTACCGTCGTTGTGGTGATGGTCTCTACTACTTTGCGCGTCACCATTGTCTCGACTCGATCTTTCTTGTCTACCCTTTCTTCGACAGTGACAGCTGCTGTAGGTGATACCTTTCCAGGTTCGGCAATCTCCTTCCTTAAGACTTCCTCTGGCGATTTCGGTTTTGGTACTGCCTCAGCAGGTGACTTTGGTGATGGTGTTATATCTTCAATGATCTTGTCTTTATCTTTGAGTGTCACAGCGACAGCCAGATCAGTTGGCTTCCCAAGCATGACCGGTTCCAAGAGCGCTTCTTCTTTGCTTAGTACCTCTTCAGGTATCGATGGCTCGGGCGACTCCACCTTAATTTGCTTCTCAGATGCGGGGGAAATTAGAGGAGACGCGTGCTTTCCTTTTTCGATGTGCTCGCTCTCAGGAGTCTTTGATGGTGAGGATATCGGCTCTACCGGGGATTTTGCCTCGACTGGCGAAAGAGGCGTCGGAGCCTCCAGAGACGTGACGGATACGTCTTTAGTCAGGTCAGTGTCTGCTGGGGATTTGGGAGATGGAACGAGTTTGGGTGCCTCAGCGGGTGTCACAACATCTTTATCGACAGGGGCGACTGCTTTGTCGTCAACCGCACTCGGCTTTGCTTCTATAGTGGGTGAGACTCCTTTCTCTTTCGGCCGTTCTACCGGCGACGGTTCTCTCACAGCAACTGGTGACTGCGGCGGTGAAGTTACAGACGGTTCCTCTGCTATATCGCCTTCTTTGGTTACCGTCGTTGTGGTGATGGTTTCTACTACTTTGCGCGTCACCACTGTCTCGACTTGATCTTTCTTGTCTACCTTATCTTCGGCAGTAACAACTGCTGTAGGTGATATCTTTCCAGGTTCGGCAACCTCCTTCCTTAAGACTTCCTCTGGAGATTTCGGTTTGGGTACTGCCTCAGCAGGTGACTTTGGTGAGGGTGTTATTTCTTCAATGATCTTGTCTTTATCTTTGAGTGTCTCAGCAACAGTCAGATCAGTTGGCTTCCCAAGCATGACCGGTTCCAAGAGCGCTTCTTCTTTGCTTACTACCTCTTCAGGTATCGATGGCTCAGGCGACTCCACCTTAATTTGCTCCTCAGATGCGGGGGAAATTAGAGGAGACGCGTCCTTTACTTTTTCGATGTGCTCGCTCTCAGGAGTCTTTGATGGTGAGGATATCGGCTCTACCGGGGATTTTGCCTCGACTGGCGAAAGAGGCGTCGGAGCCTCCAGAGACGTGACGGATACGTCTTTAGTCAGGTCAGTGTCTGCTGGGGATTTGGGAGATGGAACGAGTTTGGGTGCCTCAGCGGGTTTCACAATATCTTTATCGACGGGGGCGACTGCTTTGTCGTCAACCGCACTCGGCTTTGCCTCTATAGTGGGTGAGACCCCTTGCTCTTTCGGCCGTTCTACCGGCGACGGTTCTCTCACAGCAACTGGTGACTGCGGCGGTGAAGTTACAGACGGTTCCTCTGCTATATCGCCTTCTTGGGTTACCGTCGTTGTGGTGATGGTTTCTACTACTTTGCGCGTCACCACTGTCTCGACTTGATCTTTCTTGTCTACCTTATCTTCGGCAGTAACAACTGCTGTAGGTGATATCTTTCCAGGTTCGGCAATCTCCTTCCTTAAGACTTCCTCTGGAGATTTCGGTTTGGGTACTGCCTCAGCAGGTGACTTTGGTGAGGGTGTTATTTCTTCAATGATCTTGTCTTTATCTTTGAGTGTCTCAGCAACAGTCAGATCAGTTGGCTTCCCGAGCATGACCGGTTCCAAGAGCGCTTCTTCTTTGCTTACTACCTCTTCAGGTATCGATGGCTCAGGCGACTCCACCTTAATTTGCTCCTCAGATGCGGGGGAAATTAGAGGAGACGCCTCCTTTACTTTTTCGATGTGCTCGCTCTCAGGAGTCTTTGATGGTGAGGATATCGGCTCTACCGGGGATTTTGCCTCGACTGGCGAAAGAGGCGTCGGAGCCTCCAGAGACGTGACGGATACGTCTTTAGTCAGGTCAGTGTCTGCTGGGGATTTGGGAGATGGAACGAGTTTGGGTGCCTCAGCGGGTTTCACAACATCTTTATCGACAGGGGCGACTGCTTTGTCGTCAACCGCACTCGGCTTTGCCTCTATAGTGGGTGAGACCCCTTTCTCTTTCGGCCGTTCTACCGGCGATGGTTCTCTCACAGCAACTGGTGACTGCGGCGGTGAAGTTACAGACGGTTCCTCTGCTATTTCGCCTTCTTTGGTTACCGTCGTTGTGGTGATGGTTTCTACTACTTTGCGCGTCACCACTGTCTCGACTTGATCTTTCTTGTCTACCTTATCTTCGGCAGTAACAACTGTTGTAGGTGATATCTTTCCAGGTTCGGCAATCTCCTTCCTTAAGACTACCTCTGAAGATTTCGGTTTGGGTACTGCCTCAGCAGGTGACTTTGGTGAGGGTGTTATTTCTTCAATGATCTTGTCTTTATCTTTGAGTGTCTCAGCAACAGTCAGATCAGTTGGCTTCCCGAGCATGACCGGTTCCAAGAGCGCTTCTTCTTTGCTTACTACCTCTTCAGGTATCGATGGCTCAGGCGACTCCACCTTAATTTGCTCCTCAGATGCGGGGGAAATTAGAGGAGACGCGTCCTTTACTTTTTCGATGTGCTCGCTCTCAGGAGTCTTTGATGGTGAGGATATCGGCTCTACCGGGGATTTTGCCTCGACTGGCGAAAGAGGCGTCGGAGCCTCCAGAGACGTGACGGATACGTCTTTAGTCAGGTCAGTGTCTGCTGGGGATTTGGGAGATGGAACGAGTTTGGGTGCCTCAGCGGGTTTCACAACATCTTTATCGACAGGGGCGACTGCTTTGTCGTCAACCGCACTCGGCTTTGCCTCTATAGTGGGTGAGACTCCTTTCTCTTTCGGCCGTTCTACCGGCGACGGTTCTCTCACAGCAACTGGTGACTGCGGCGGTGAAGTTACAGACGGTTCCTCTGCTATTTCGCCTTCTTTGGTTACCGTCGTTGTGGTGATGGTTTCTACTACTTTGCGCGTCACCACTGTCTCGACTTGATCTTTCTTGTCTACCTTATCTTCGGCAGTAACAACTGCTGTAGGTGATATCTTTCCAGGTTCGGCAATCTCCTTCATTAAGACTTCCTCTGGAGATTTCGGTTTGGGTACTGCCTCAGCAGGTGACTTTGGTGAGGGTGTTATTTCTTCAATGATCTTGTCTTTATCTTTGAGTGTCTCAGCAACAGTCAGGTCAGTTGGCTTCCCAAGCATGACCGGTTCCAAGAGCGCTTCTTCTTTGCTTACTACCTCTTCAGGTATCGATGGCTCAGGCGACTCCACCTTAATCTGCTCCTCAGATGCGGGGGAAATTAGTGGAGACGCGTCCTTTACTTTTTCGATGTGTTCGCTCTCAGGAGTCGTTGATGGTGAGGGTACCGGCTCTACCGGGGATTTTGCCTCGACTGGCGAAAGAGGCGTCGGAGCCTCCAGAGACGTGACGGATACGTCTTTAGTCAGGTCAGTGTCTGCTGGGGATTTGGGAGATGGAACGAGTTTGGGTGCCTCAGCGGGTTTCACAACATCTTTATCGACAGGGGCGACTGCTTCGTCGTCAACCGCACTCGGCTTTGCCTCTATAGTGGGTGAGACTCCTTTCTCTTTCGGCCGTTCTACCGGCGACGGTTCTCTCACAGCAACTGGTGACTGCGGCGGTGAAGTTACAGACGGTTCCTCTGCTATTTCGCCTGCTTTGGTTACCGTCGTTGTGGTGATGGTCTCTACTACTTTGCGCGTCACCATTGTCTCGACTCGATCTTTCTTGTCTACCCTTTCTTCGACAGTGACAACTGCTGTAGGTGATACCTTTCCAGGTTCGGCAATCTCCTTCCTTAAGACTTCCTCTGGAGATTTCGGTTTGGGTACTGCCTCAGCAGGTGACTTTGGTGAGGGTGTTATTTCTTCAATGATCTTGTCTTTATCTTTGAGTGTCACAGCGACGGCCAGATCAGTTGGCTTTCCAAGCATGACCGGTTCCAAGAGCGCTTCTTCTTTGCTTACTACCTCTTCAGGTATCGATGGCTCAGGCGACTCCACCTTAATTTGCTCCTCAGATGCGGGGGAAATTAGAGGAGACGCGTCCTTTACTTTTTCGATGTGTTCGCTCTCAGGAGTCTTTGATGGTGAGGATACCGGCTCTACCGGGGATTTTGCCTCGACTGGCGAAAGAGGCGTGACGGATACGTCTTTAGTAAGGTCAGTGTCTGCTGGGGATTTAGGCGATGGAACGAGTTTGGGTGCCTCAGCGGGTGTCGCAACATCTTTAGCGACAGGGGTGATTGTTTTGTCTTCAACTGCTCTCGGCTTTTCCTCTATTGTGGGTGATACTCCTTTCTCTTCCAGCTGTTGTACCGGCGACCGTTCTTTCACTGCAACTGATGACTGCGGCGGTGAAGTTACAGACGACTCCTCTGTTATTTCGCCTTCTTTGGTTACCGTCGTTGTGGTGATGGTCTCTACTACTTTGCGCGTCACCACTGTCTCGATTTGATCTTTCTTGTCTACCTTATCTTCGACAGTGACAACTGCTGCAAGTGATATCTTTCCAGGTTGGGCAATCTCTTTCCTTAAGACTTCCTCTGGAGATTTCGGTTTGGGTACTGCCTCAGCAGGTGACTTTGGTGAGGGTGTTATTTCTTCAATGATCTTGTCTTTATCTTTGAGTGTCACAGCGACAGCCAGATCAGTTGGCTTCCCAAGCATGACCGGTTCCAAGAGCGCTTCTTCTTTGCTTAGTACCTCTTCAGGTATCGATGGCTCGGGCGACTCCACCTTAATTTGCTCCTCAGATGCGGGGGAAATTAGAGGAGACGCGTCCTTTACTTTTTGGATGTGCTCGCTCTCAGGAGTCCTTGATGGTGAGGATATCGGCTCTACCGGGGATTTTGCCTCGACTGGCGAAAGAGGCGTCGGAGCCTCCAGAGACGTGACGGATACGTCTTTAGTCAGGTCAGTGTCTGCTGGGGATTTGGGAGATGGAACGAGTTTGGGTGCCTCAGCGGGTGTCACAACATCTTTATCGACAGGGGCGACTGCTTTGTCGTCAACCGCACTCGGCTTTGCCTCTATACTGGGTGAGACTCCTTTCTCTTTCGGCCGTTCTACCGGCGACGGTTCTCTCACAGCAACTGGTGACTGCGGCGGTGAAGTTACAGACGGTTCCTCTGCTATTTCGCCTTCTTTGGTTACCGTCGTTGTGGTGATGGTCTCTACTACTTTGCGCGTCACCATTGTCTCGACTCGATCTTTCTTGTCTACCCTTTCTTCGACAGTGACAGCTGCTGTAGGTGATACCTTTCCAGGTTCGGCAATCTCCTTCCTTAAGACTTCCTCTGGCGATTTCGGTTTTGGTACTACCTCAGCAGGTGTCTTTGGTGAGGGTGTTATATCTTCAATGATCTTGTCTTTATCTTTGAGTGTCACAGCGACAGCCAGATCAGTTGGCTTCCCAAGCATGACCGGGTCCAAGAGCGCTTCTTCTTTGCTTAGTACCTCTTCAGGTATCGATGGCTCAGGCGACTCCACCTTAATTTGCTCCTCAGATGCGGGGGAAATTAGAGGAGACGCGTCCTTTACTTTTTGGATGTGCTCGCTCTCAGGAGTCCTTGATGGTGAGGATATCGGCTCCACCGGGGATTTTGCCTCGACTGGCGAAAGAGGCGTCGGAGCCTCTAGAGACGTGACGGATACGTCTTTAGTCAGGTCAGTGTCTGCTGGGGATTTGGGAGATGGAACGAGTTTGGGTGCCTCAGCGGGTTTCACAACATCTTTATCGACAGGGGCGACTGCTTCGTCGTCAACCGCACTCGGCTTTGCCTCTATAGTGGGTGAGACTCCTTTCTCTTTCGGCCGTTCTACCGGCGACGGTTCTCTCACAGCAACTGGTGACTGCGGCGGTGAAGTTACAGACGGTTCCTCTGCTATTTCGCCTTCTTTGGTTACCGTCCTTGTGGTGATGGTCTCTACTACTTTGCGCGTCACCATTGTCTCGACTCGATCTTTCTTGTCTACCCTTTCTTCGACAGTGACAACTGCTGTAGGTGATACCTTTCCAGGTTCGGCAATCTCCTTGCTTAAGACTTCCTCTGGCGATTTCGGTTTTGGTACTGCCTCAGCAGGTGACTTTGGTGAGGGTGTTATTTCTTCAATGATCTTGTCTTTATCTTTGAGTGTCTCAGCAACAGTCAGATCAGTTGGCTTCCCAAGCATGACCGGTTCCAAGAGCGCTTCTTCTTTGCTTACTACCTCTTCAGGTAACGATGGCTCAGGCGACTCCACCTTAATTTGCTCCTCAGATGCGGGGGAAATTAGAGGAGACGCGTCCTTTACTTTTTCGATGTGCTCGCTCTCAGGAGTCTTTGATGGTGAGGATATCGGCTCTACCGGGGATTTTGCCTCGACTGGCGAAAGAGGCGTCGGAGCCTCCAGAGACGTGACGGATACGTCTTTAGTCAGGTCAGTGTCTGCTGGGGATTTGGGAGATGGAACGAGTTTGGGTGCCTCAGCGGGTTTCACAACATCTTTATCGAGGGGGGTGATTGCTTTGTCTTCAACCGCTCCCGGCTTTTCCTCTATGGTGGGTGATACTCCTTTCTCTTCCGGATGTTTGACCGGCGACGGTTCTCTTACAGCAACTGGTGACTGCGGCGGTGAAGTTACAGACGGTTCCTCTGTTATCTCGCCTTCTTCGGTTACCGTCGTTGTGGTGATGGTCTCTACTACTTTGCGCGTCACCATTGTCTCGACTCGATCTTTCTTGTCTACCCTTTCTTCGACAGTGACAACTGCTGTAGGTGATACCTTTCCAGGTTCGGCAATCTCCTTGCTTAAGACTTCCTCTGGCGATTTCGGTTTTGGTACTGCCTCAGCAGGTGACTTTGGTGAGGGTGTTATTTCTTCAATGATCTTGTCTTTATCTTTGAGTGTCTCAGCAACAGTCAGATCAGTTGGCTTCCCAAGCATGACCGGTTCCAAGAGCGCTTCTTCTTTGCTTACTACCTCTTCAGGTAACGATGGCTCAGGCGACTCCACCTTAATTTGCTCCTCAGATGCGGGGGAAATTAGAGGAGACGCGTCCTTTACTTTTTCGATGTGCTCGCTCTCAGGAGTCTTTGATGGTGAGGATATCGGCTCTACCGGGGATTTTGCCTCGACTGGCGAAAGAGGCGTCGGAGCCTCCAGAGACGTGACGGATACGTCTTTAGTCAGGTCAGTGTCTGCTGGGGATTTGGGAGATGGAACGAGTTTGGGTGCCTCAGCGGGTTTCACAACATCTTTATCGACAGGAGTGATTGCTTTGTCTTCAACCGCTCTCGGCTTTTCCTCTATGGTGGGTGATACTCCTTTCTCTTCCGGCTGTTGTACCGGCGACCGTTCTCTCACTGCAACTGGTGACTGCGGCGGTGAAGTTACAGACGATGCCTCTGTTATTTCGCCTTCTTTGGTTACCGTCGTTGTGGTGATGGTCTCTACTACTTTGCGCGTCACCACTGTCTCGACTTGATCTTTCTTGTCTACCTTATCTTCGACAGTGACAACGGCCGTAGGCGATACCTTCCCATGTTCGGCAATCTCCGTCCTTAAGACTTCCTCTGGTGATTTCAGTTTGAGTACTGCCTCAGCAGGTGTGACTGGTGTGACTTCTTCTTGCTTTAGTCTATCCAGTGCTTCATCTGGAAGTAATTTTCGTTCGCTTAACACAGATTTTGTTTGTTTTTGGCTTGCACTTTCAAAGACTTGTTTCTGTTCGAACTTTTGTTTTATTTTTCGGGTGTTATCTTCCAATGTTAGCTTGTCGTCTTTTATTTTCGGTGTTAGCAGTTCTTGCTTTTTCTGCAGTTTTTCAAATTTACCTCTAATTTCCGCGAATGTGGAGACTTTATCTATTACTCCACTATCGTCCTCGCTCATGAATCCGTCGCTTGGTGGTGCTCCTTTTGGTTCTTTTCCTTCGAGTAAGTGACGAGCTGCCTCGTCTTTAAGCTTCTTTTGTCGTTCGTATGAGCTTTTAATTAATATATTTTCTTGGTGCTTTTTTACGAGTTCTATTGGTTTCACTACTTTTTTGTCTACTTCATTTACTTGGAAAGTAGGTTCAAATGTTTTAATTATCCTTTCGTCCAGTTTTAACGCACTTGGGTGAGATTTCTCATCTTTCTTGACGTATGTATCTTGAGATTTATCGACTTCCTCCTCTTTTGCTTTCATAATTGCGAGTTCGTCGTCATCTTTCAGGGATTGCAGTTCTTTCTGCTCTAACATGGTGGTTGGTAATATAGTTATTAGTTGCCCTTCAGGAGTAGGTGTTAAGTCAGGCTTTATTTCTTTAATATCCGCTTTTATTTGCCGACTGGCTTCTAATACTTCCGATATAACTTTCCTGACATCCGATGAACTAATTATGTTATGCTTCAGGTCATCCATCCTAATGTCGCGAGGTCTCTCTCTTATTTCCTTGGTTATAGGTTTCGTAGATATTTCATCAGTTAAATCTTCTATAGTTCTGTCTCTACTAATATCCGTTATGTCAGTTAACTCCTTTTCTGAAGTAGATTCTAGATGGTATTCCTTTTCCTCTAGATGCTTGACATCTTTCAGTATGCCTTCGTACAAAATTGTTTCCTTTACCTCAGCTGGTAGTGCTATTACAGATACTAATTTTGTGTTCGATATTAAAACTTCTTTTATTATGCTGGAATCTGTCGATGTTTCGTCCTCTATTTCCCCGTTCTGTTCTAATATATCCACTTCAGTCTTAACTTTCACGAATTCGTGTTCTTTCTCCGTTTCAAGAATATCTCTGCCGGGGCCGACGTATTGTACAACAATTTTCTCACAAACCGGTTCTAGGCACGGCATGCCTGGTGGTTGTTCTGGAGTTTTATCGAGCGATACAACAACATAATCAATAGCTTTTTCCTTTTCTGTTAATATTATTTCTTTTTCTATTTGATCTTCTACGGCGGAGAGTCTACGATGAATTTCATCTTCTGTTAGTGGTTTTTCGGTATGTTTTATTGGTTCTTTTGGAGGTAGAGCTTCCACAAAAGTGTCAGTGAGAGATACCTTAGTTACTAAGGGTGGCGTCTTAGATTTTTTTGCTGGCGATGTTGTTTCAACAGATTTTGAGATGAGACTTTCAAACATTTGTTTAGCCTGCTTAACTGTCTTATACTCAACTTCATTTTCAGGTTCGAATATAGGCGTTTCAGTCCTTTGTATTTCTACAGGAGGTTCTGGTGTTTTAGTCCTTGATTCTAAGGCAGCCGGTGGTTTCACATCGACACCAAACTTTGCAATCTTCGGCAATTTCTTCGACAAGGATTCTTCATCACTGTCATCAAATTCGCTTGATTTACTAAATATTTTTTGCAATTCAGCAATTTTGGGCCCAACGTGTTTGGGTGTTAAATGAGTACGATCTTTAGACTTTAAACTTTCAGAAATTGCACGATCATCTACATCGCTGTCAACATCTTTGAAGACCTTGTCCGGTATTTCGATCGGTTCGAATGTATCGTCTAACTGTGCTAATGTTTCGGTGGAGCCTCTCAAAACCTCTTCCTCTTTTAAACTAGATAATTCGTCTTCGGAATCTACCACTTCTCGTTTTCGTCGTAGACTTTCGACATGGGAAGTGATCTTCGTTTGGTCTTCTATGAATTTTATCTTAGCTTTGACATCACCAGAACTTCGTCGTCTATCTAGGACGTCTTCGGCTTCTACTTTGGTGGTATCTCCGATCGTCATTGCGGTTTCTTCTATTCTTATGGGACTATTAGAAGCATCTTTGGTGTCAATTTGGTCTGTAAGTGTTGCCGCTTCTGAAGTATCGATGTGAGATAATGCCAGAGACGATGATTCTGGAAATTCTATAGGACTAGTGCCTATTTCCGTATAGTGCGTTTCTGTGTCCATAATTGGTGGCAATTCATCCGCCTGTATTGGACTTAAGCCTGCATCTGTGTGTTCGCCTTCTTCTTGTTCGGCATCATTAATGATATCCGAGGCAAAACCTGTTGTTTGTAGTCCTTGTGTTGTGCCTGGTATTATTTTCATGGAACTCAATGTATCTGTTGTTCCACGTGTTATGGATATACCAGTATCGGAACCATGATGAGATAGGCTGTCCTCTATAGGTGAATCCAAGTTTTTGTCTGCTTTTTCCGTACTGTCGTAGCGGTAAACTTCTTTCTTCCCGCTAAAATTCACTGTTTCTTCGCGTTTCTTTAAGGATACCTCTGCAATGGTTCCCGTGGGTTGTATTATATAATCTTCCTTTCGAAACCCCTCTGATATTACTGAGTCCCCCATACCCGCTCTCGCTGTCATACCAACATCTACCTTTTCCGATGTCTCCATTCCAGATGTGTCCTTTCTTGTTGTAATTACCGATATGTGGGATTGGGAATGGATTGATATCTCGACGTCTTTAGTTCCGTACAAAGTCAGTCTACTTTCTGCAGTCGCAGAAGCTTCCTTCGTGTGGACCTCCTTGCGACCGATCACTAATTCTAATGTAGGCACTAAAGGAGGATTATCCGCTAAGTTAACGGGAGGAACTTTTGGATTAGGTTGGTCGGGTTTGTCAAGAGGGGACGTCCCTCTTGTCGTAAACTGTGTTGTAGTGGTTTGCTGCCCTAGGGACTCTACGAACCTGTGTGGAATATTAGCAGTCACGTCGCTTTCCTCTTTGACAAATTTTATCCGTCTTGCGTCATCGCCCTTTTCTACTAGACCAGTAATTTTGATCGAGTCTGCTTTGTATTGACCAGTATCGCCGAAATCTTCCTGTTCAACCATTCTTACTCCTGTAACTTTCTCCACTATAATATCGCCCGATTGGTCCTTGAAGGTGACACTAGTTCTTTGTTCGGTACTTTCAGCGAGCACCTTATCTTTACCAGCGCCTCCTTGCAACCTCTGGACTTTTCTAGCTTCTTTCCTCTCCCAATCTTCTACCTTCTTGGAATCTTTAACTCCTTTCTCTTCAGGAGATACTCTGGTCAGTCTTAATTCACCTGGACGCATAGGATCGTTTTCGATCATCTTATACTCGTCTAGTCCAACCCGAACAACTCCAGTCAGGTTATTAGGAGTCGCGGTCAGGTATTCAGCATCGAGATCTTCGGTGGAAGCCAAACGTTTTCGCTCACCAGCAAGGGGTCTGATTTGGTGCTTGTAGTAGTCTCGTATGTCATCGTATTGGGTAACACCTTGTGATTCAAGGTTGCTAGAGCGGTCGTGCTGGTAGTTCTCCAGATACGCGCGGTTTTCTTCATCTGCGCCGTCATCTTCGCTAGGTGTAGGCGTTTCAAGCAGGTACTGATCTTCGCGGAAGCCATCCGTATCCAGAGAATCGTCGTCGTCTTGCGGCGACGCGGTGGCTGTAGACGCAAACGCGTTAGTGCGTGACACGGATTGGATAGGGCGAGGAAGACGTGGCGATAGTGTTGTTGGTGTTTCGACCGAGTTAGGTGTATTTGTTGTATTGATCAATTTTGTTTTTGGTGGATTCCAGAAAAGGCAGCGTGCAACAGGAGGAACAACCTATTATTTTCATGTACAGCAGAAAATAAATCACATTGCGAGTCTTCGTACAACATCGTTGTCTCGCCAAAAATGAGATATATGTATTATGAAGTCATAATGGGTGTGCAAAATAGTGTGCATAATATTTTATGACTATTATTATGTATAAGACATACGAGTCAGTATTGGGTTCGATAGGGCAATAGGAGAAAAGGAACGATAATACTAGGGTCGTCAACAGCCATGTCTCGTAGTTTTCATTCTAGATAATTTATATACATATTTTGTACTAATATGTATATTATATAGGTTGAGATATGTATGTATAAAGCCAGCTAGGCATTCCGCACTACCGTGGGCCGACGCCCATAAGCAAAACCTCTGTCAAGTCAACAATACCCAAACTAGCATAACAATATATAACTAAGACTAGGCAAAAAAATAAATCATCTGTATCTGTTCGTACAAAAAAAAAGCAGTTTTAAGTCGACGTGACACTGACCTGGATATAGCCTTTGCTATATGTCGTCCGAGGCCATGGGCAAGACCCCCTGAAAATCTCAACCTATCTTTACCTTAATTTCTATTTCAACTTTGAACTTTGAAAATTCTACAAGAGAAAAAAATTATTTTGATTTTAAGGTAAACACAGATCGGACAACTCATGCACAAATATACACAATTCAATTCTTAATAAAAAAAAAATACATCCTACTTGAAATGGAGTTTGCAATACGATCCACCAAGCTCGGAAATAATATCCATTTAATATTCAACTAAGCATTTTAAATGGCCGGGTATGTTAATGTACAATAGGTAAACGAGGGTGGGAGTGAAGAATAAGAAGAAGATAGAATAAGTGACGGCCCGCCACTCAAATATTTCCAGCTCGATCAAGCTGAGGAAACATTCGATGGCGAAGTAGTCATTATGTGAATTAGTTATGTTTACGAGTGTACATGAAACATGAACATCGAGTATATTTAGTTGTTATATCGACACAACTAAATATTATGCGAGCTTTATTTCGTCTGGCAAAGGCCCAAAATAAAACCCACTATTTCGGTCAACATGGACAGATACATATGCAAGTCACACACATGTCACAAAACATAAATTAAAGGGTAAAACAATAAGTTTATGTACAGTTAGATAGATAATGTTAATTTAGTAGTTAGGATGTAGCTCTGAGAAGACTTTTAGTCGTATTTCCAAAGATTGGGGGCATGCTTTTGTACAGTTCCATTCGGGTGTAAACAAACAAAAAAAAATCGCTCGTGTTAAACAAAATAAACAATGACAAAAATTAAATTATAAACAAACGCGTTCCACTACAAATTCAACATATCACGATTACTTTAAATCATACATTTCTATCGATGAGTTATGACGATCATGATATGTCACTCTGTACTGGAACAATCTGTGCATTTTTAATAACTCAATAAGCGGAAGCTTTTAACAAGTATTTATAGAAATATACAACATGTGATGGAACGGAAACAGCTCGTGTCTGAAAGCTTTACTGCCATATACAAAAGCGTCGCTTGGAAGCCGAGCAATATATGTGAGTGATAGATTCAAACGCTACGACAAAGGAACTAGACTTTGTTTGTCGTTGGATTGAATTTATCGCTCATCGCAATGATTTATTTTCTGTGTCGGCTGATTTGCACGTCAGTCCAAGTATAGGTGTGTACCTTAAATATTATAGTTTTGGAAACGTGTCATTTAGGTAGTTAGTCTGTTTGTTAATTTACCATTTTCTGGTTTGCAAGAAGCATTTTGCGATTAAGCTGTTCTTTACAACGATTCTGTTTTGTGTCAGTTTGTGTATTATCAGGGTTGGACGATGAGATGGTGACTTCGATATAAGTGCTGGTAGAAAACGATGGTCGAATCTGATTAGAACGCAAGAAGTAATTTAAATCTGTTTCAGTTTACTTAGTTCCACAATTCTTCAGGCGGAAACGAATATTGTTCCAGAAAACATCTTAACTATTCTAATTCGATAGAATGCTACAGTAGGATTAACCCGAATTGACGGAAACTCCGCCTGTACACGCAGTATACGTCACGAGCTTGAAGAGGCGGGCGAATACTAGTGGATGGGCGGCTTACAATACATACTCAATTACGATTTTTGAACAAACCGCGGAGATAGTGGGAGTACCTATTCTTCGCGTGCAAATTATAACGATCCTCCTAATTCCTTGGGGTGTGCCTCACTCCATTGAGCACACTCTCTTGCTCTCGCGCATCCGCCAATTCAGGTTAATTCGAAAAAAAACATGACTGTTGAGACGTCGCTTTAATTTTCATTTGTAGCTGTGATTATGATAGATGATTGTAGCTTTATTATGGATTGTAAGATGACGTAACTGTCAGCAGATGATAGGTATTATACGTCAACGTGTCGATATATTTATGTACAATTATTCCAACCGTTAATATTTTATAGTAGTACGTGGCTCATTTCCATTATTCCAGATCTTTGATGAAAGCGAAAGAATGTTTGCAATCAGTCCGATATTTAAAAGTTTGCTTCGTAAAAAGTTCTACTATAATATAGATTAATAAGCATCTATTGTATTAATGCTGGTAGGTCACTGTATTTGTAAAATATAGCCTCTTAGAGGCTAACATATATCAACAATCGTGATAAATTTTATGATGTTAGGCTTAACGATGACTTACATAAGCTAAGAGGATACCAATTTTGACAGTACTTTTGTGAATATTTCAGCATTTTATAGCTTACTTGTACGGTTTATAAATTCTTGTTGCGATTGCGTTCATTGGGAGTTTTATTTTTATGTTTGCGAACAAAGAAACTGTTCATGGCGATACATTTCAACACTCAACTAACTTAATTCTCTTTTGGTGTATAAATAAAATTTGAATCTAAGTAAACGTTCGTTATTCAGACCTAAATTTCTTCTTGCACTTTACACAACACACAGTATTTTGTTCATTTTACTAGTCTCGTTTATATCGAAGTGCGCAGCTCCACACATTGAAGATTTTCTTAGGTATTGGCTTGGTATCGGGTTAGGAGTGTTAGGTGTTTAATAATATTAAAAACTCGTGAAAAGAAAACACATTAAAAACATTAGTAAACAAGAGAAAATATCAACATTCGCTTTCAATTTTGCAAAGACACAACATTTTAGTACGATTAGTGTGAAATTGGTTAGTATAAGACACATATATGTATACACGTATGTAATATATGGAAACGACTCCCGAAAAAGCGAATATTATATTGGAAATATATACGTTCTTAAAAAAATTATTCTAATAAAAACAAATTATCTAATCTCTTTCGGTTGCAAACCCCATTTTGTGGCATATCAATATCAAATACACATAAAAAAGATGTACAATCTGATTGGTAGGTACATGGTAACGGATCCAATTACAGATTAAAAAATCAAAAAGAAAACTTACCGGTCGGTCAACACCTAAACACACAAAAAAATCAATTTCCTTCGAACGTTTCTTTTCTTTTTAACGCGTTCAGCCAATTCGAGGTGATTTGTTCGCGAATCGCGAAAGAACTGATTCTTCGCAGGTTAACCAACGTCGCGGTAACGTAATCTGAGTTAATGAAATTAAGAAGTCCTACAACTTTACAATAGACGCATATTTTTAACATCGCGATAACCGCTTGTATTTCACGCAAAGACAAAGCTTCTGTACATAATAGGATGCAAATGTGTGCAAAAAGATTGAGTTTCATTTCTACACTGCAATACAAAATACCGCATGTATGTTATACATGTTTTATGGAAAAAATAGAATACGTTTGTAATGTAATAAAGCATTTTTAAGTTGGCGTATCCATATTTATAGCAGAAGATAATCTTTTGTTTAATATTTGGGTATTGATCACAAGATAGTAGCAAAATCAATATTTGGCTACTGGAAAATTTAAATGGGAGCTAACTAAAATAACTTCAATTGCAACGTTTCTGATTTGATAAAAAAAAAGGAAAATAGAAATATTGGAATTAACTTAAGAACTTGTTAGCTTTAGCAAATTGTCACTACGCATCTACCAGTAACTAACTCTAGCATTTTAATGACTTGGCTCTAATTCTATCAATATTGCGAAGGGTGACAGTCTCGAAAATATCCTAGTGCAGATATGCATAGAATTAAAAGATTAGATCCGAACCAAGAGTTATGTAACTGTGTTTTGGTAAGAAAAATATAGCAAATCTTAGGTGAAACTCTTACATTCATTACTAATAAGATTTTAGCAATGAATGTCAATAGAAGAATTAGATTCGTGGAGTGTTAGAAACAAACTTAAATACTAAATATATGGTAGTTGGCACAAGAGATGCTGTAGTAACAGATAAGGGCACTATTAAACACATAAACCAAGATAAAAGAAACTTGGAGAATCAATGGCAGCATGTGGATGAGATATTGACGATATTCAAAACAAAATCACTTGATCTGCATCCTCTAACTTGAAATGAGGTACTTACAAAAAGAAACGTATTTTCATTTTGTTTATAGAAAGTACAATGTAAAAAGTATATTTTAGACTTAATACCAGGAAATAGGAGAAATGGTGCAAGTAAAAGAAACTTTAACACAGAGAGTCGCACTATTACTTGGTATAAGAAAGAGAATAGATTACTATAAAAAAATGGAAATGGAAGCGATAGGAAAGAAGAAAACTGAAAAAAAGTCGAAGATCCAGAATAACTCCAATCCATGTTTTATGTCAATGCGATAGTCTGACGAGAACAAGGTTTTTACTGCTGGGCAGTATCTATATGGATCTGAAAAAGTCGAGGAGAAAATAAGTCTATATGGTCGCCCCCATATCCTCATCTAATCTAATCTAAGGCCGAGGACAATGCGGAGGCCAGAATCAAAAGAGAGATTCAGGAGAAATTTTTGGAAAGACCTATAAGAAGAGATAGAAAAGTACGAATTCTATATGTGTGAATGAATCAAGGCATACATTAGATTGATGACCACTTCAATTAAGGTGGTACGAATACTACTTAGGATAGTTTAATCAAATGTTTGCTTATCACTAGATTATATAGAACTGTATGATTGAAGATATAAAATTTTCTGGAATTTCGTTATGGTCACAGGAATATTTTCCTGTGGAAGGTGATAAAAGAACATTTAGAACATGTCAGGATAGTAATTATTAATGTACAACAAAATTTGTTAGCACAATTTTCCACCTGGCATTCGACAGAAGTCCTAGAATATGTAGGAAACAAATTAAAAGTGAGAATTAACACTTTGATAACAGGAATATGGTTACTTCACTGAGGCACCGATCAAGTATGTCAGATTCTGAAGCAAGGAGATGCATTTTGCCGTGGAAACGACACAGTTGATGTTCTTGACATACAAAAAGTTTAACGAGAATTATTAAAAATAGATTTATGACAATAATCTAGTAGGAGAATTGCAACAGAAGGCAAAATATCGATGAAAGATTCAAGATAGGCAGGGTGGATCGTTCTCGATGGTATATACAAACACAACGATGTAGTCTCAACCATTCAGTCAAAAAAAGCTCTGAAAAATATTTAGTAAAAATAAAAGAACGGGAAAGTGAGTCATTCTGAATACTTGGGAGAAACGATTACCCATAACAATGAAGAGGGCAAAGATATAGAAAAAGAGATTGAAGTGAATGGAGTTAATGGAGAATCTATTAAAATCAAAAGAAGTTTAGAGACATAGAACAAAATAAATTTGAAGGATATCAGTCAATACTTATTAAATCATAAGCCTTAGAGGTCGATGAAAACGAAGAAATAATGAATAATACAAATAGTTACAATCAATGCTTAATGAGAAGCATGATGAAGAGAATCATACACCAATTACCATACAAATATTTATAAGGCAGATCAATACTACTTAATAGAATTCAGAGCGGAACTTACAGCTTTAGAATCTAAAATTTAGCTATTAAATTTACTATAAAAATACTTGCTGAATAAGTGAAGGTTCCTAAAATGATAAAACAAAACAATTTTTTTTAATTCTTTATGAAGAAGTAGTAAACATGTCTAAATCCCATTCTTATTCTCATTTACACGAATCTTCTACTGTAAATACATCTACGTAAAATTGTATGACAAGTATCATTTTTGTATTCCATAATCACATTAAATTTAAAAAAAAAGTCATTACGGTTACCTAATGTATTAGGTACTACATAAACATTGCATTTCACAGTCTTCGACACAACCTTGCTTCTTTAATGCCGCATTGATTGGTCTCGGACAGACGGATAAATATAGTCATGTACGTAATTTAATGACTTTACTAACATTTGGTAAACACACAAAAATCGTGACGTGAGTAAACACGTCGGATTGATATGCCACAATTTGTTTCGAGATATACTTCACGTCTTGTTGAAAATGCAATCATTCACTAGTTCATAAATTAAAGTGCATAAGTGTGAAGTATATCTTGATACGTCCGACTACTAAAACAAGCACTCGTGATTACGGAAAGTGAAGGAGTCTTACCTTGAATTACTGCTGCCTGTTCTTTGAATATGAAGTCCGCGGGGCTGGGTGGCGGTGTCTTGGAGAACTTCGGAGAGTTTGGATCACCTGATTTGGGATACAAAAAAGGGCAGCATTAATATATTAATAAAACTGATCCTTCCCTAAAATGTATTCGAGGAATTTGCACAACATTTTTGTCTCTTTCTGTGAAACATAAAATTAGCTATAATAATATATTGTATATTTATTAAGAGGCCTTATCATACAGGACATAATAAAACGGTTACCTATCTTAAAAGGAATTTTAATTTTTTCGTTTTCGAAAGTTTCGTTTTGCTGGTGGTAGAAATGAAGAAATAAATATAGAAGAAAGAACGGACTCGCTTTAACTTGAAAACACAGAAACCACGTGCTGACCATTCAGCATACACAAAAGCTTCGAAGCCCCTTGCTTTCAAGCTACAGCTAAGTCACCCTACTTAAAACGTATCAATCTTTTCTTTTATTTTATTTCATTATGTTTGCTATTTATTCTTTTAACTTGTAATTGCCAATAACTTTGCTCTCACTAGCAGTCATTTACCATTCACTCATAGAAACGGATTAATTACGTCACTTAATCTCAGGAATTCAGCTACCAACTGCTATTCCTTCTTTTTGCTTTAATTTTAACATCAGAATCCAGCAACCACGTGTTGTTTTTTGCATTAATCTTAATATCAGAAGTCAGCAACCACGTGGCCAGTTTTTTTCTTTTTTTAGTAGGTATTATGAATGTACATAAATCGTCCATCCTCTTTTAGAACTTTTTACAATCAACTTTAGTATCACTGAAATCAGCAAATTAAGGCAGAGAACCCATGAGCTTCTATTTAAGAAAGAACACTTTTTGTGATATAACTATGAAAACCCTACCAGCACCAACGTTCAAAATATATCCTAATAATAATATGCCAAATATTCCATTTTTAGAATATTCTCGAAGGATCTCTGTGGAATATTTGCTGGACATCGGTCAGTTCACAATAATGTGTTAAAATCTGAAATGTTCTGTATTTAGAATAGTTTCAGGTGACATTTATGGAATATTTGTAGGGAATTTTGCAGTTCGCAATAACATTCATATAAAATCCTAAATGTTTGAATTTCTAATATTCTACAGTAATCTTGAGCGTACACACTAAAAAAATTACACTTTTCCTACGGAAAATTCCTGTAATGTCTAGGGTAAATTTACCTAAAGTTTTATAGTAAATTTTCCAATTTTTTGTAAATTTACCCTATACATTACAGGAATTTTCCGTAGGAAAAGTGTAATTTTTTTTAGTGTGTATGTATGGAATAATTGCTTCGTACTGCACGTAATGGATATGCGCACTTCGAGGTACCGTATTCCGTATTCACATGGAAAAGTACGGAACACGGGGTCAGTATACAGTAATTTCACACGCCAGGTGATAATTTAGTTTTTCGAAATTAATAAATGCATTCCAGAACATTGCCATTGTGATAAATAAGGATCTAATATACATCAGTGCTGGGGAAGGTAGATACGCGGAATTAACGAGGATTATATGTGTTTATTCGTCTTTGGGAAAAGGGTTCGTGTTGCTTACCTGCTTTCCAGAAAATTGGCAAAACACGAGTCTGTCTAGCTCTTGTTAGTCACTAGTTATTTCTCTACCTTGCCCAACACTAATATATTGAGAATATTCTAGTAAAAATGCTGAAAATATTCCAGTACAGATATTAAAAATATTCCAGTAAAAGTGCGGAGAATATGCTAGTAAAAATACTGTGAATACGTCACGAAAAATACTTAGAATATTCTAGTCATAATGCTGAGGATATCTTATTCAGCATAGTTATAGAATATCTGAAACAGTCCAATTGTGACATTCAGCTCACGTTCATAGAAAATATCTGACTGTTGTATGAATATTCTACGAATTTCTAAATAATCATGTAGATATTTATTGAAATATATTGGAACGTTCGTGTGCTGTCTGGGGATACACCTTGCATCGTAGAAGATGCATAAAACAAAAGAGTATACCATTTGTAATTTTTTGGTGTCATGGTAACAGCGTATCTATAGTATTGTAGATTGAAGAAAAAAAAGAATTCGGTAACCAAGTAAACAAAAACTAATAAATGTTAATCAATTATTTAATAATAATATATAATATATAAATAATAAATTAAATAAACTAATAAATTGTATGTTTTGTACTTTAAATATTACATAGAAGCCAAATATGTAAAATTATACAGGATGTTCCATGGAAAACTTTAAATTAAATAAATTCATATATTCAGTAAAACAGTGATAAAAAATAAGAGCAGATTTCTTCCTATTTCTATTCGAAAATTATGCATCCGAAAACTACAAATTTAATATGCATATATAAAAAAAAAGTGGCCAAATCCACGCAAAGTCTGTTTTCACTGTTTTATCTTAGACTTTCTGCTCTTGTCATAACAGTGAATTTGTCTTAACATCTTCAAAATTCATTTTAAATAGGAAGTATGAAATTTCAACAGGTTGTAATATATTAATACTTAGTTAACTCACCGTCAATGGTGGGGGTCCTCATCGCCCTCTTCTTCGTAGTCTCGAGCCTTTGCGTAACGCCCTCGAGTAAATCTGAATCTCTCCTATCGGTTCCCGGTATTGGGATTTCGTTGGTTGGTATGTGTTCGGTTGTGCGCGTTTCGGTTATGATGGTGCGAACTGTGGTTTTCCTATCTGGCTTCTCCTCTTCCATGAATTGTTTGGTGACGGTCACCTCGGACGGTGGATAATCGGTGGTAGTTGTGGTTTTTGTGGTCTCAACCGTTTCGGCGACCGTCTTCTTCGTTTCAGGTGCGTCAGTGGTCACTGTTTTTATTATTGTTGTGGTTTTCATCTGTTCGGGCTTCTGTTTTACTTCCACTTCGGCTATCTTATCCTCGACCATGCTTTGTCTCTTGATCGAGGTGATCTCTTCGGCGATTTCTTGCCGTTGCGCCGAAGCTGGTATTTTACGATCTGTTAGTCGTTTCTCAATTTGTTGCCGTCTTTCAGATACGGATTTGAGGAAATCTTCTTCTTCGTCGGAAAATTCCTCGACCTCTTTCTCCTCGGCTGAGTATTTGCTTTCGTAAGTCTCTTTTTGTCGAGAAGGTTGTGTTTCTAAGCTCGTGTCGATATCTTTGTGATATCTCGTCTCTTTCGGTATCCTAGGTATCCTATCCTCGTCGTCTACATTTAGGCATTGTGGTATAATATCTTCTCTACCTATCCTCATTAAGGCGCTCTCCAAAGCATCACCTTGCGCCTTATTTCCGGACTGTGAGATCCACATCCTCAACATCGACTGCGCTTGTTTAGCCACACTATCGGGATATTCAGATTTAATCACGTTGATCTCAGAAGGTGTCAAACCCAATTGGGTTGCCAGAGGTACCCAATCTTCACCTAATAGATTACTCATGTCCGCCAATCTGGGATCTGGTCTGTAGTACTCGAAATTGTCTTTTAGGAACACGTGCCGTTTTAGGGTGTCGCTGTCGGCTAATGTGACAGTTTCTGTGACGATATCGTCTGGTAGTACTATGTTTAGGATGCAGATCGGTTGTTGTGGAGGTTCTCCCTTAGCGACCTTGGGTTCCCTCATAAACAGACATCTTCCTACTGCTTCAGCGTGCTGATCTTTCACTCTGACAGAGAAGGGTAGGCGATTTTCTCTGAAGGCTCTGAAGGAGAACTGCAAAGGTTCTCCGCTCTTCGTTATAGGCACTAAATTTCCGGCGAATTCTATGAATTGTGGTTTTCCTTCTAGGACCTATTATAAATTAAAAGGTTTGGTAAAATATAATTTGCACGAAAAAACAATTATACAAGGTGTGTACAAAAATTGACGCAAAGCCTACACGTAACGGTATTTATGTTCTATTCTGAATCGATATTTTTAATCGTAAAATGCTCTATGTCTTCACGAGATACTAAAATTTGGATATTTATCCATAAATAGGTTTTAGTGTTTGAGATGTGATTAGAAGAGACAGGCAAGACTTCTTCTTTCTGTAAACTTTTCTATTTGACTACTTGGTTCTTAATATTCCTTGATCATAATAGGTGTTAAAGTTCGATATGTCAATGTGTTGACAGAGACTGCTGCAATTTAGAATAATGAAGAGTTTTTAACGCTGCTTTTTTGACTTCAAAGTATGTTTTTAACAGGTCTTCGTTGGTACACTTTTACGAGGACAATTTCAATCGAGAACATTACTATGTATGTTGGTGTTTAAACATTCAACTTTCAGGTTTTATTTTGAGTAGTTTGTGTTTTTATCATCACTAAGTATTTGTCCACCCTAGATAGATAAAGTAATCAGTTCCGTAAGTGTTGCCTTTGAATTGAATGGGACAGTTTAAGCGCTCGAAATTAGTTGGAAAGCCAAAGGAAATTAACACTGGTAGGACCCACGGGGTGTACGTGGGAATGATCAAGACATTCCGTTGGACCTGGGCTTTTTTTCGAATCACAAAATTGTAAATTAAAATGTTCTTCAGCGAATGGAAACAACAACAGCGAATGGAAACAACAACAACGAATTGCGACAAATATCACTTGGACAAAAACAGTTTTTAGATAAATAGAGGCCTGAATTTATTAAATACCCTTAATACGGTCGGAAGACCGTCAAAAAAATAGAACCAGTCAGTGTAGGTAAGCATATACGTAGAACAACATCTGTTATATGAGCTTTGGGAAAATATTAATGTTCTCTGTAGTATAGTAAAACTAAGAGATTTAGTCAGCCATGACGAAAATTGTTGGTGGTGTCTTGAATTTCCTTAATGTGCATAACATTAACGATAATTACATGTTTTGGCCTGACCTTACCAACAATCGGTAATCAAATGTCCCGCAGGCAAGACCAATTGAAACTTTTTGGGCCTTATTGGCTAAAAAGATATGAAATGAGCAACAATTGCGGGAACGGATATTCCAAAAAATTAGAGTGTTTGATTTAGTAGCCGCCCAAACATCAATGCGAGATGTAAATAGAAAACTGGAAGATAGAGAGCCCCTAGCGGCACTATAATATTTATGTGTTTAAAGTCTAAGATTCATTAATTTGCGGTGATATAATATTATCCTTTGTTTAACTTTTTGTGTTATAATAAAAGTTAAAAAAAATTCCCAAGCCTTATGTAACAGTTGTTAGGCCAGGCAGAAAAACGCTAGTTAAAAATTCTGCCAGCAGGAAGAAGAGAGCCTCACAAGGATAAGTTTTTCACCACATGGGCTTGAAAATCTCTAAAGCAGATAGTTAAAAGAGGCTCTCTCAAGGCTGACAGGTCTAATTAAGAAGGCAAAATTACAGAGCCCTTTCTGGGATAACGGAGATCACAATAGATGTGAATAGGTCGCGGTTAAATATATCATAATGGTAACCCCCAATTCTAACCTAGTCTACACACTAAAAATATATGCAATTCCAACGGAAAATTCCAGTAATGTATAAGGTAAAATTGCCAAAAATTGGGAAATTTACTAGAAAACTTTAGGTATATTTTCTAATTTTTGGTAAATTTACCCTATACATTACTGGAATTTTCCGTAGGAATTGCAAATATTTTTTAGTGTGTCCTCCTCTGATACCGATAATAACAACTGAAATGTTTTCTAAGATTAAAATTCAGTAAATATTGCAATAGCCATTGTCATGAGTACAGTGTTCTTCTTTCAAGTAATTCCTCAAATAATATACTATGTAACATTCTAACATGATTAAGATTTTCGATTCAGAACCAAGCAAAGAATG
This sequence comes from Cetonia aurata, assembly GCA_949128085.1. NCBI lineage: Eukaryota > Metazoa > Arthropoda > Insecta > Coleoptera > Scarabaeidae > Cetonia > Cetonia aurata. Next base: position 9,064,985 of record OX421882.1, on the reverse strand, counting down.
CAGCAGCCCATGTATAGAGGTTAGTATTCTATTAAATATATAAATCTATACATGTGTATAAGGTAAATGATTTACATCAAATGAATTTCTTATATTTAAATCTAAATTTTGATACTTTATCGTTATTTTGAGTGTAAGTAACTATCGGAAAATAAAACAAATCATCTTTTAGAAGTATAGATATGGAAAAAATAATAAAGTAAAACGTCGCCGCATTTTTTGAATTAAAAATTTTGATTGGTGTGTCTAAAAACAGCTAAAATTATTACCGCGTCATCTATCGGCAGATAATCTCACTAAAAAAATCTCCCAGATTCGCCTTAAACAATTAATAACATTTCGAAAAGCCTACCTCTACATCCCTGCTCTTGGCAACTTCGGTGAAGTGCTCTTGATGTTCCAGAGTCTTGTCCTCCTTATCGTCAGTCATGCAGAACACTCTCAGTCTCGCCTCTAAGGGGTCTATTCGTTTGGCGAACACAACGAATTTCGCCATGAAAGGTACGTGTATCGCCTCCCTGTAAAAACAAGATGATGCGGTAATTTAATCGACGCCATCTTAGCTTGGACCAATCTATTTCTACGTACTTATATAGTTCCGTCGCCATCTTGGTGGCGTCACCTATGTTTCTACAATCCATCAGCCAAAATCTCGCAGATACTGTCGTGGTAAAGGAGACGCAATCATTTACGAACGTCAGAGGGGTTGAACCCGTCACGTCTTCCCATTGTGCCCTTGTCGTACCACCTAACATTAAATAATCGCAACGATGAGGTATAAAAGATTCCACGCTACTTTCATTTTTTTTTTTTTTATTCAATTTATTTAGGTTGAAAAGTTGCTCTCGGCATGCTCAGTTCACTAATCTTATCGACATTCCCGTTTCAGTAAAAGTTCATCACTTGCAAGACTTGCAATACGTGTAGTGATGATGAACCATATAACTCAATCTCGAAGATTGTGCAAGTGATAATAATTCTTACAATAGGTAATTTCTATACTATAATGTAAAGTTACTTTACATGGGGTGGGGGGAAGGGATTACGAGATGAAGAAATTATAAAATGGCGACAGATGAATGTGGTAAATCGGAAATACATTTAACATTGCGTAGCGTAGAACACCATGATTGGGATGGCAAGACACGAAGTTGTGCTTTGTAACGGTAAGCCGTCATGAGAGATGCTTACACAAAGGAAAGTTTAAATACAGAAATGAATAGGAAGCCTTATTTGCTGATTTTTAATCTTTCACATGTTATTATTCGCCAGTATGCTTGAATTAAGATTATTTGGGTTTTAAAATGACTTATTGAGAGTATAATTTCATATCCCATAAGAAGCGTGCAAAGGTTATTTTCGAGTAATAGAAATTAATGAAATTGAAATTGTTTAACTTATAATCTGCGTTTCCACCATAACTAAAATTAAAAAATTCATATTTTTGTTCAATATTTCAGTGGGTGGTCGATGAATGACGATAATCTTGAATTCTCGCCTAGTAGCCTATCTTCATTTTATTACGAATACTAAGTCACCATAAAGATAGGTATGTAAACCAAATAATATTAGCTAAGTGTTTAGGATTGTCAAAGTTTATGAAATAAATTTTAGCTTATTATGTTCCAATTCCAAAATCAATATTAACATAGTAAATTCCTCATGAGCTTTTAAATGACTAATCATGTGAGTCTATTGCTGAAAATATGCTGTTAATATTTTTATCTGATGTAGTAACATTTCATTTTACCTTTCAAAAGATATTAAGATTATTAACTTGAGATCACTTAAAATATCAAAGCAAATGTCAAAAAACCATAGACTACGAGTTTAGAATAGCAACACTTCTTAAGCTCTTATTTACCAATTGATTGGTATTCTAATTTTACCATTTCTTTTAATCATCTAAATTTAGAAAAATTTGAAAGCAAAAATTAAAACATTCCTTTTCAATCCTCTCAGTTGTGGCAATTTGAAGAGTTAAAATGTTCTTTTTGTACAGGATATATGATACCACAATTGCATGTCTTATTTTAAATATATTAACACTAAATTACTAAAGCAGTTAGCCAAAAATTATATTTAGGGGTTAATGTGTTAAAAAGGTATCGATTTTTTCTTTCTTAGATAAGTTGTGGTGTAGTGCATACAACCTAGAAACGAAATCATATAAAGGACTTTATTTTTTATAATTTTGAATATTTTTAAGGGATTTGTATGCATCCGGTAATAGTCGAGACCCTAGACAAGGCCTAAAGAAATTTAACTCTATCAGAAAAACATGTCGATGTATCAACCACATGTATATAAAATGAATAAATTAAATATCCTGGGGAAAATTAATACTTTCTGATGCTATACCACCGTCTTCAGCTATTGAGTTTCATAAAATAATTAAACTTTTGTAACCAGCGTTTCTATAGACTTATAAAAAGCACTTCGATGAGCGCGTCTATAAACGTAAAAGCACTAGTGCTTAGTTGCGAAACATCTAGTGATTTTAAGTTGCTCACATTAGATCAATAATCCGACTACTACATAATTCCCTATATACCTGTTGGGCTGAAAAGTTCGTAGGCTAACACAGAAAAAATCTTTTTTTTATAGAATTTGATTTAATTATTCAATATAGTGACTGAGAGCGATAGAACAATTATAGCGGTCATACAATTTTTCGATACCATTTTTATAGTAGATACGATTTGTCTTTAGCCTCAAAATAGGCGTCAGTTTCGGCGATCACCTCTTCATCAGCGCAAAATTTCTGTCCAGCGAGCATTCTCTTGAGGTCTGAGAACAGGAAAAAGTCGCTGGGGGCCAAATCTGGAGAATATGGTGGGTGCGGAAGCAATTCGAAGCCCAATTCATGGAATTTTGCCATCGTTTTCATTGATTTGTGGCACGGTGCATTGTCTTGATGAAACAGCACTTTCTTCTTCTTCAAATGGGGACGTTTTTCCGCGATTTTGTCCTTCAAACGCTCCAATAACGCTACGTAATAGTCGCTGTTGATGGTTTTTCCCTTTTTAAGATAATCGATGAATATTATGCATCCCAAAATATTGATGCCATAACTTCGCCAGCCGACCTTTGCGTCTTTCCACGCTTTGGAGTCGGTTCATCACGTGCAGTCCACTCGGCTGACTGTCGATTGGACTCCAGTGTGAAATGATGGAGCCATGTTTCATTGTCACATATCGACGCAAAAATTACGGATTTATTACGATTGAACAGCCTCAAACACTGCTCAGAATCATCAATTCGTTGTTGTTTTTGGTCGATTGTGAGCTCGCGCTGCACCCATTTTGAACAGAGCTTTCGCATATCCAAATATTCATCTACGATATGTCCAACACGTTCCTTCGATATCTTTAGGGTCTCAGTTATCTGAATTAACTTGACTTTTCGGTTATCCAAAATTATTTTGTGGACTTTTTTTATGTTTTCGTCGGTAACAGCTTCTTTGGGGCGTCCACTGCGTGCATCGTCCTCGGTGCTCATTTCGCCTCGTTTAAACTTAGCAAACCACTTTTCAACGGTTGCTTTTCCTGGTGCAGAGTCCGAATAATGTTTATCAAGCCAAGCCTTGGCTTCAATAGTATTTTTTTTTTCGCCAAAAAAGCAATGCTTCATTAACACACGAAATTCCTTTTTATCCATTTCTTTAAACGAACAAAAGTTCCTTCACTCAAAATACTATATCTCACAAACTAACTGTACGACAGCTATCAAATTTGTACACGTGTCTTTTGAAGGTTAGAGCTAACTAAAAGTCATATTAATTTAATACTAGTAGCGCCACATATGTGTCAGCCTACGAACTTTTCAGCCCACCCGATATGTGGTATCTTTTTTTTAAAAAAAAAAAATTACCAAAAATACTAATTATAAAAAAATATCCTATCAAAAACTTGAATTTGTGCTTTACAAACGAGTTTTATGAAACTAGTTTTATAACAGAATTTGAAGAACTATATTGTTAATTAAATCTTTAATAACCAGGGGGGTTATTCTTGAATGCGTGCGACTCAAAGGGTCTACTTTCGATGTCGCACACTTTGTACCGCATGCGTCTACAAATTGGTGTTCTTGAATTCCACGCGACTCGCCATTTAGATGTATCGTGTGGTCTTATGTGACAATGCCGTAAAATGCAGGGTTACCAATGGAAGATTAATAAAGCCGCCTTTTTCATATACAATTATTGGTTTTTTATATGCATTTAATGGCTTTGTACCTAGCTACCCTCTATTTAAATTTAAATTGAAACCGATCGTGAATTTAAAAATTTTGTTCTTTAAAATTAAATGCGCTAGTGATGCTTGGTTAAATAGTCTAGTCTAGTACATTAGCGTCAATAGCATACCTATACATACATACAGTAGTTATACGCGGGGATATCCCCACGGCAAACTGGCAAATCTAACTGAAGTTACTGGAACAACGGGGTCAAAAATGATTAGAATTAGTGACGAGCAAAAACATATGCTGTTAGATTTTTTGGAAAGAAATCCGCAATTAAAAAGCGGAAGATTTACATCTACATTTACCTATAAAAACTCCCAATCTTTGTGGAACGATGTAAGTATCATATTAAATGCGGTGGGACCGGCGCAAAAAAATTGGAATCAGTGGAGAAAGGTATTATTCCTTTTTTTTTTATATTGTTACATTTTCTTAACATCATTTTATTTTATAATTAAAATAGACTTGGACTTAAAATTGAAAGCGAATAAAAGCCTATAAAAGTGACAAGTGACAGGTGTGAAGTAAGAACGCAACCGAACACGGAGCTAACTTTGCTGCTCAAAAAGTGTGCGTGTCGTCTACTTTTAAGCAGACGCTAAAAAGTGTGCGCCACTTACCGCGCACGACAGCGTCGAACGGTTCAAGAATTGGACGTCGTTGATGTCGCATACAAATTTGACGTGTCGCACAAAATTAGTCGATCGCACACATTCAAGAATAAACCCCCAGGTATTACAAAATAAATAATAAGTTTCACCACTAATTATAAACTTCGTTATCAGAATAAAAAAAATAATTTATTTCATATAAAATCTTTTTATGTTACCATAGAATAAAATATAATCTTAGGATATGATCAATGCATGTTGTCATGTTAAGAAATTTGTAGCCTGTAGGCAATAAACAATTTCTGACTTTTAAGTAAATCAAATTATTATCTAAACATTTCATATCAATCCTAATTCAAGCATTAACACTCTCTGTTTGTTTAAATTTCTTTTTAAACTCAGAGCAATAAATAGTAATTTTGAACTTTGTTATAGAACTTCTTCCAGAGATTCAGTTATATAGCGCAGATCAGAGGTGTCTATGAAGTTGTTGTATTACTTTTTATAGACGACAAAATGCAAGCGTAATTTCGCATTACAGATAAGAAGCATCAAATGTCAAATATTCAAAAAAAAAAAAATCAAAAGAGCGTTCCATTAATTGTCACAAAATACAAAATCCAACAATAATAATAAGAACATTAACAATAACAATATAGAGCGTGTGAAGCGAATGCAGTGTATTAAGCAATAAGCGTTCAGAAGCAGTCATGTCGAATGGTTTCAGAAAAGACCAGTCGCGGGGCAACTAACTTCCGATATTCAAAAAAATAATAAATTTCATTTCTAGTCGTTCCCGCCGAATTCCAAAAGAAAAAAAAAAACGAAAAGAAAAAAGTCAGTAACCAAAATACAGGAACACGTAAACAGGAAAATATAAATACGGTAAAATTAAAGAACAACCAACGACCACCACACGAATGCGCTGAAGAATGTATTTATATTCATCCAACGGATTGTCTGTATAATAATTTCTTGAACGACACTTTCATTTATCAAGGATTTGCTATCGTGGATACGACGATTTCGCATCGAAATAACAGAATTTCGGAGAAAACAAAGCAAAGTAAAGTAAAGAAAATAATCGTACTAATCTCGAGTATACAGGTCATAAACTAATGTAATCAATTATTGTAATATAGTAATAAAAAATCGAATATGCAGCAAACCTAAAAGGTGAGATTGCAATTTGTGTTTTCGTGAATTCATTTTTAGTTCATCTCCAGAACTAAACTCAAACGACTAAAGGCGTAAATTAAAAACGAAAAACCTCATTTTATAAACAAAGGGTTATAACCAATTTCTGGAAGAGAAGTACACAGTTTTTTTCTTTTCGTACTATTTGTGTTAACTGAAAAAAAATTTTCAACAACGATCAATGTTGGAATAATTTAAGCAATCATTTTCTACCAAGCATTTTGCAATCTTTATATTTTATACTAAACTTATAGTTTATGTCTTTAACAATTCCCAAAAAGCAATATGCAATTTAATGCAGTTAATCAAAAAAAAATCTCAATATTTTAAAAGATAATTTCAGGATGAGCTAAATTAATATACTGCTCGATGTTTGAAATTTGAAAACAGCAATTGCTAGATACCGATCAGATAAATGTTGTTTTAATATTTTCAATTTTGTAGCTGGCCATAACAAGTGTTCATAGTGGGCTTCATTAATATGCGAAAAAAAAAATCAATCGATATAAACTAGTTTTCAATTACTTAATTCGCCAACATTTTAATAAATACTGAAAATTTCTGATATCCTGTAAAAGAAATATTTTTAGCAGCCCTCTCATTTTTATTTCCACTAATGCGGACACAGAAATAAAAAAAAAACTGTTTCCAATTTTGTATTTTTCGTATTGCATTAAAAAAAAATTGTAATCAAATTTATTTCATTTTAGGAGATGCACTAAACAGTAATGCTCTTTTATTAATATAATTTCAGGAGAATTGCTAACGACATAAAGTATTGCATCTAGATATTTAATATTTTCATTGTTATAATATCATATTAAGTCATCAATTTATTTCGAAGAAGTGATTTAGTTTCTAATTTTTGGGCAGCAGTTTTAAATTTCAATTTTCATTTATAGAAATTGGGATTTACTTATAGATACCCCTACACCGAAAGGTAAAAGGGGCACGTGATTATATTATATATATTTACTTATAGAACTAAAGTGAATATTTGGTGCTAAATGCTAGATTATCTAAGTGCTTCTACTTATAATTAAGGGTGAATGTAATGCTTTAATCCAGTCAATATTGGTTTTTCTTCCATGGAAAATATAAGTATAGAAGTGTGGGGTAACTATAACCCATATACAGCATAATAAAATAAGCAGATGTGGAAATTGCCTAAAATAATCTTCTTTCAAAAATATGTCGAAAATTTTATACTCAGGAAAGCCATGACTTTTTTTTCTTAAGATAAGTGTATATAAACTGACACTATTGACAGGTCAAGAATAAATAGGTTAGGTTTGGTTGGCATTTTTTTAAGGTACTTCCAAATATAAGAGCCATTCAATGCATCAATTTTCAAGCCTTTCAAGCTAGCAAATGACGTCATCGTTAACGACGTCCTATTTCTAAGTATTGCCAGGTTTACATGTTTTACACCTGGCTATTATTATTATTATTACCAATTAATGGAAGTATGACGTAGGTTTCTTGCTAACTTGAAAGATCTTTAATATAGATTTTCCAAGCATGTTGCGATTAAATCAATTAGTAGAATGTTCGCGATACTTTGGAAACGTGTGATTCAGTCATTTTCATCTCATTTTATTTTAAATATTTAAAAAAAAAAAACCCACAAAAATCTACAATATCGAATGAACAAACAGGTGAAATGGTTGAGTAAAAGTTAGTTTTGCCGTATACATTAAGAAATTATATGTATATATAGCACATATACAGTACATGCATTTTCTGCTGACAGAAATGCCGCCCTCACGCGCATCTTGGGTCACTAGCACGAAGAACGAACAGCGTGCAGTACCGCAGATACATATTACAATAATTTTGTACGAATCGCAAATATAGTGGAGGTGGCTATGTTATCACGTGCGATTTATAACGTTTCTCCATATTCCTTCAGGTGTGTCTCATTCCATTGAGCACGCCCTCTTGCTATCGCGCATCTGTCAGCTGAAAATGCATGTACTGTACGTATCACACTAGCATTTCCCTTATTCGTATGCATTAAAAATGTACAGATAGTGAAAACAACGGTTGACATCACATCCTTAAACGATAATAAATCGCAAAATGATTGCAGTTGATTGATGCATTGAATACCTAAGCAGTTATTAGAAGCTATTCCAGAAAAATCTTATTTAGATGTATTATACAATGTGTGTTATTAGTGGCACTGTATTCTTTTTATCGTCTGTCTCAACTTACACATCATTTTATGAGTTAAGCTGCGAGTTACTCACGACGAACCTTATTAACCGGTTAGTTTTGCTGATCATAGTCAGCAGTGAGTAGCTAATCTCACAAAAGAGACGGCAAAAAAAGAAACGATAGTATAGTCACCCAATGATGATTCTAACCTTAATTTGTAATTTGTTTTTTACCACTGTCAAAATTGTCAATGAAATAATTGTACAGCTTGTCAAAGCGTTTTTTAAGGTTTTCTACCATGACGTGGCAGAAAATTAATACCAGGGTACTAATTTATTAAATTATAAAGTTTTTACTTCTCATTTAGTGATTTTTTTTTAATCATTTAAAATGTGTATATGATTGCTTAAATAAAGTTGTTACACAATTGTGTAAAATCCGTTTCTAACTTTGTTTCTTTGCTGTGTATCTTCAGATCCAATTTAAATTAAATAAATTACTCGAAATCAAATATATGTATATGTATAATAAATATATATATATAATATGTATAATAATATATAGAAAGATACATTCTAAAAAAAGGGGCAGCCCACAATATGAGTTAGTTACCTTTGAGAGATCTTTTCCGAAACACCCCTGGATCGCGTGTGAAAATGACGAAGTAGCGCATTAGTTTACTAGAACGACGCCGTGAACGCAACTTGGCGTCGGAGGCAGGCACTCGCCTTCCCCTCTTCAAACTGTAAGGAGAAGATCGGCTAGTGCCTCTCTCTCCGAATACCGTATGCGATCACATGAACAAAACAAGCAGGCGGCTGGCAAACTTTTACATCTGACGCGGTAATGCGGCGACAATGATAACAATAAATTGTATGTAGTAGGTAATTCTTTAGGTCGGGCGCGTTTATGGTCTTAGGTTTTCGTTTTTTTAAAGGTGTAAGGCATATTAACAGAGGTAGACAGCGTTACTTTCTCTTAACGCTGATTATGGATACGGCCGTATACTACTTGAGAATAAGTTAAGGTAGGTGTACGAATCATTCGAGTGTAATCTTTCACTTTCACCCGAGTTTTTTTATTTATTTAAACCGAAGGTGGTTTTAATGAACGCAGCTGTTATTTGTTGTTGTTTATTATTTCGTAAAAGATGAGAGTGGGAAAGGCGAGCGATGAAAAATTGATGAGCAATGTAATGCATTTTTGTACTTTTCGATTTTGGAAGTTGTTGGTTTCAATTTTAAAAACATTCTCACTTTATCTGTCATGTAGTACAGCATGGTGCAAATGAAGGGAATAAATTCATTATTTCGTAAACCATCGACATTAGACAAAAAAATCCTGTGGCCCGTCGTTTTTTGTTTTTAAACGGGCGTTTCGTCCGATCACCTTTTTATTTTTGACATCATCTGTGTGAGTGCGATGACGTCATCAATAAATTTCTTATATAGTGGGGGTTGTAATACATCATTTTAAAGGTCTTTTTAATGACAATTCAGCCTTAACAATAGCTTTAAGCATGTCAGTTTTATATACTTTCAAACATTTTTAGTTTTCAATAAATATTATTTATTATTTATTAAATACAACTAAATTTGAATTGAATGCTCAAATTGATAACCCTCAGTGAAATACATACTGCACGAAAGTTTTGCAAGTTTTCTCGGACTTTCTGTGTAATTTCCGCGGTTATTTGTGCATTCTTAATGCGTATCCATTCTTGGAGTTCATTGACAGATTATTATCTATTACACATTTTACTTTTTAAGTATTTTTATATAAAAAAAAAACAAGTGAAGGCAAATTTGGCGACCTAGGTGGCCATTTATTGAACCCTTTCGACCTATCCACCGATTTGCGAAGACGTTGTCCATGAAGTTTCTCACCAAGACAGCACAGTGCACAGGCACACCGCACCATATTATTTGTTTTAAAAAATATGCTGGACTTTCTTAAATATTTTTTTTGTCAATATAAAAAAAAAAAATTATTGGAGAGACCGTTCAAATGATGTATTGCAACCACCACATTTCTATTTAAAAAAATGATTGATGACGTCATCACGCACATAAGAAGATGTCTGTCAACAATAAAAAAGTAATCTAACGGAGCACCCGTTTAAAAATAAAAAACGACGGCTTTCAGGATTTTTCTCTAAAATCGCTGGTTTACGAAATAATGAATTTATTCCTTTCATTTGCATCATATTGTATATGGGGTTTACAAAGTTGAATTTTGACTTTATAGTGCGATTTTTTTTAACTTCAAATTGTTATCCCTTTTCACAGTAATATTTTTAATTTTGTGTTCGTCCAATTAAAAATTGATAGTGGATACCGACTTTTTAACACCGTATCAAATAATTTAAAGATACTCCGAACGGTTCCAAAAGATATAAATGCCAAGAAATCTGAAAAATGACAACGATCCGTGATTTCAATTTTAATATTTTAAAAGATTCTCCTGTATATTTTCTTTACGTTTTTTTTTTTTTTATTTTTGCTATACCTGTTTTTGTCATAGTGAATATGAAATACTGATAACTTTCTTTCACATGAAATTTCATTATGGAGTTTACACAAAAACTAATCATATGTACGCTTCTGGATAAAGAAAATTTAATTTTATGTTCCAATATAAAATTAGGTGTAAGTTAAAGTGCATTATATTTATCACAAAAGTACGCAACTTGTTTCCTATTTAAACGACTAGGTATCCTTTATACTTTCCGAGATTATAATGCTGTTTGTATGACAACATTTATACCAGATATTCGTCCACTTTAAACAATTTTGAGTAGTATTGTGATTCACGAACTTTTAAATTGCTTATGGTTGGTATAAAAGAATTTTTGCGTTCTTATTTGTGAATAATGTCCACCAAATAGGATATCTACTCCCATCAATGAAATTCTGAACTATTAAATTTACTACAAGGAGAGAAAGGATAAAACGAAGGATCTTCAATTTGTAATAACTAATTTTTTTTTAGATTGTCAGTACATAGAAATATCGAAAACAGTTTTTAGCTAAATTGAATACTTTAGAAGAGATTTCAGAACGATGTTCGTAGCATAATTATTACAAATACATGAGTTGGTTCTAGGAGGCCACGATCATGATAAAAAGGAAAAAAATGCTGCTGATGCCATTTTCTATGGTACTTATTATAAATAGATAACAGTTACTGGTGATTGTTTGATGATGGCCACATAGAACCAACACATGTACTTATTTGTAGCAATTATGCTGTGATAGTTTTTCCGAAACATCCAGAAACTTAAATCTTAAATCTCACTTTACTTCCCCATATACTTTCAATGGAAGCTAGTCGTAACACACCCTGTACATGATTTAGACAATGAAAAATTATTTGGCGCACGTTTACAATGTCTAAAGTAAGTCTTTTCAAAATTTAAGGATACGTATGACTATATGAAAAGTAGAATAATAAAATATTTGGACATCACTTTTTTATTATATATTATATATTACGAATAAAATAGAAATTATAAGTTCAAAACAGGATTCTTTATAGTTAAAATATGGAATAAAATGGTTAAAATATCTTCAACGCATTTAAATGTTCTCCAGAAAAGCTTTTTAAAAAAAATGTTGAGATCTAACAAAAAAAATCTTGGGTGCGGTGTATAAAAATGTTAGGATTTTTGTTTACAATTTTCGATTTATCATAAAATATGCTTAGGAACAAATGTTGAAAAGTGCTCCCAGGACATCATTCATTTAACACTTTAGAATAAAACACAACAAGAATCATTCAAAAATATTCAATGTTTCTTGGGAAAAATATATCCTTATTCCAAAGCGAAACCGTAGGAAATAACTTTACGCCCTTTACGCTTCCAAATAAAGCTTTTGAAACATAAATTTTATACTAAATTATTCAGGATACGCTTTTGAACCAAATAGTACCAATTTTAACCTCTTCAGATCTGAATGAACATAGAAATCATTTATGTGCTTGGAGCTGGCTATGCCTTATACGTATTACAAGTTTGACACTTGAGGTGTCTATAATTGACACCAGGATCGATATTTTCCAAGATATCAAAGAACAAAAAAGTCAGGAGTGTTGCAACCACGTTAAATAATTAAAAACTGGTTGCATTTAGAATATACACAGAAAAAAAGGATTTCTATATTTAATAAGTAACATTTTACTTGTACGGAGTAAATAACTTCTTGCGTATATATAAACGTGCGGTTTACTTCGGTGAAGTGATTCTTACTGAGTTTAAGGAAATATTGTTTTCTGTGTACTGACACACCCCTAAATTTGGTGTGATGAACTCGCCCCATGATTATTTAAAATAGTCTCTAATGCATTTCTTCATATTCTGAAAAGACCAACTCCAAAAGTTATCAAAACCATCAGATTAATTTGTTTCATGAGAAATTACTGTTGTACCAGTGAAATAAGTTATACTAAATTATTATTACCCTGAAGATATTGATTTATAAAAACTAATTAGTTGTGCTCACAGGATCTATTTTTCACTAGTTTCAAATAGTTTTCGTATTCCTCACAAATTGCTTCGAATCTAATCGTTCTAATTTTATTCATCGCATAACAAATCAGCCAGGAACATTCGTACACACTTTGTTTGAAATTGCGAAAGGAAATGTGTAATTTACATGTATAAACACCACGGGTATTTGATAATTAACATTTGCCGGTACTAATTTTCGGTAAGCTACGCTCATTTCTTGTAGGTACACCTCTTCTGTTAACGGAGAGATCTGTTTATAAATCGCGTTTTTAGTGTGAATGTAAAAAACTTCTTGCTAATAGAGACGCTAGTATAATCTTTACTTTCTAAGCTAATAATACATTCCTATCTGGTAAGCTGGTCGGATAACTAATTCCAAATTTCTATAGAACTGAATCTGAATATAAAAGGGAGGTAGAGTTTACAAAATTAACCTTACATAGGTATACTGAAGTAGTTCTAACGGAATCTAACGCTCTCTCTGTCCTAAGCACCTTCAGACATGCTGGTAAACGTAAACCATACTAAAAAACTTTACTCAACGTTACCAAGTCTCTAACTAAAGTATACTTAAGTAATAATAATAATAATAACTATGAACTTTAAACAACGTACTACTATGTACTACCTACAGATTCTACCGCAAAAATGTAAGCTTGCCAACCCCTTAAGAACGAAAATAACGGAACGATTTACAAAAAAAAAAAAAAATAGAAAAGAAAACAATAAATCGATAAACAAATTACAAAAGGACACAGACACAACATCAATGTATTGATAATAAATTGATGAGGGGAGAAAATAAAGATTGAAAGATATTCTGATATGTGAATAGTAAGAATAGTATAACAGTCTGTTAATAGTAGATATAGGTATTAAGTATGAATAGATAAGAAATGAAAATATTTTGTGGTAAATGTTTCTTTTCGATTTTGTTTTTCTGAAGGAGGAAAAAAATGAAAAGTATGTATGTGGCAACACTGATCTGGAACGTCAAAACGGTATGTACGTATCTAAGTAATATAGAAACTGAGGATTCTCATCGACGCAAAGAAAAGAAAATATAAAAGAACTGAACCGGTCAAGGGAGTAAATTGTAGTGGAAACAATTGCGCCTACCTGTTATGGAACACAGCAGACGTAGGGTCGGCGCGTTGCCCGAGTACTGATTTATCATTCCCTGAGAGTGGGCACGTGGTGCGGGCATACTTAACGTTATCGCCTTGTGGAATTTTCGTCTTCTGGGTTCGACTGTCACTACAGGAGAAACAGCAACTCCGTGCCCTAGTAGTTTAGCCGTCAGTTCTGGATCGATAGGTTGTGCCTGAAGATAAAAAATCAACAGGATGTACACTTTCCTCCTCAAAATCGTTTGAGAAAGTTCCTTTTGGAAATACCCAACCCCAAACATCAAATTAAGCTTAAGCGATCGCCTTTTTTCGTTTTAAAATCCATTCTTATCGGTGCGACCATTAAACATATACTTACCTAACCTACAAATTCCCTAAACATTTCCCAAATTAAATTTGTTTGCCCGTAACCCAAGAACCATCACCTCATCAAGAAATTAACTCCATCAACACCACAAAACACTCACAACACAATGAAATAAAAGCGAAAAAAGCAAATACTTACCTTGCATCATCAAACTCAACTATCAGCTAAGGTTGGTGTGAGGGAAAGAAGGAGTAGCGCTGGGAAGAAAAGATGAGGTGTCCACACAAAGCAAGGTTCGACAGCAACAGAACACAAACAAAATGACAACAGCGCAAGAGAGTGCAAAACAGAATGACAAGCAAATGATGACGTGTATATAAAGAACGTTCTTGAGCTGAGCGCCCAATATAATCTCTAGTTAAACATGCATCTGCGATCTTCATCAGTCGGATTCTCGATAAATCGATTTTTCAAATATTAATTTTATTAATTAAAAACGTGCATCCGCACGCTCTTTAGTTACTATATACGTTCGAACCGTGCTTTGCATGTTTTCCCGTTTTCCGCATGTAAATAATCGGCAATGATTCAAATTTAACATTTCCATCGATTTAAACTCGAATTTTTGCGGATCCTTACATATACTGCGAAATGATAGAAATCAAGTTAGTCCATTTTGTTAGTTTAACTGAATTTATTGGGCACTCATTTGTTTCTGGTACACAGTTATTAAGACAGACATGTCAGTGCAGCAAAAACCAGTGACATCCACTAAGAATTAGAACACATAATTTTGTCGTAACTATCATCTTTAACTGATTGTTGCAAGTAGGTTCAAATCATCCCTCGCACAAAACGCTCTAATAGTTACGCGAAAAGCACAAATGAAATGTGAGAATGAAGAGAAGTATAAGTATTTGCAGAGAAACAGTAGTTTTCCATGTGTATTTTGCGGTAGAGATAAGTTGAAATGAGTGTACATATTGTTCAGTGAAAGCCGAAATGCAAAGCCACATTACAGCAGTAAAAGCATTTTAATAATTCTTCGTATTAAATAAATAACCCAAACAACGTTATAGATAATAAATCATGGTTTCAAATGCACAAAATGGCTGCTCAAACATTTAGAATCTAGCATGGGACTTTTACCGTAATGTACTATGGGCGATTAATGTGCAAATTAGAAAAAGTACTATAAAAAAGACATATTACAATGACTTGCAATCCTCGTGCATTGAATCACTCGCATTACAACAAACGTCATCGTGACACTTGTGTTTAATATACTATTATCATAATATACTAATAATCGGTATATTTATAATAAACTGTATTTCAGCGTTTTAATCAAATATTTTTACATTGTGAACGACATTGTTGGGGATATTTTTCTTTAAAGTATTGTAATAATTTAAATTATTATGGCATAAGTTCGACTTCCACTCATTAAACTATTAAAGCATAAATTATTAATAATCTCACTACAAAATTATTTCCTTTACAGGCTAAAGATAATACTCATACATTTAATTACACCAACACACTATATCTGCAATAATGAGGTACTTTCTAATACTTCGTATTTTCAAAAAACTGCTGCTAACGTTGGAAAAATTTGTACTCTAGGAGCATGAGCATTAATAAAAAAAAAAAGAATGTCTGTACATGTTGTAGGCCATGCGAAATATGTAATGTAATGCAAAATAACAACATAGCCGATTAACTATAAGCCCGGGCACTCTTTTTTTATATGTTTTGGTATATTTATAGAAGTAATTAATTTATTAATAAGTAATAATAATATAATTTATCTTTTTTTTTATAATTAATGAACACGTATTGTTTTGTTTTCGCTCTAAATGTATATATATATATATGTACTTATCTAAATTATCTTTTGTAAATATGCAAGTATAAATTTCTCAACAATTACAATTTCCAAATATAAAATTTGTCACTCTAAAAAATAAAATCGTTTCGTCATATTTTTGTATATAATGTATATGTACAGGATAAATATGCATTGATATCAAATTTCGCAAATATATTGGGAGTTACGTTTACACAACCTGTTGCAATTTGGTATTTTTCTGAACAACATAAACATCTAATTAACATTTTAAAGAGAAAACGTTAGCAATAAACGCAATTACAATTAATTATTTATCATATTTAAGGCGTTTGATTTATGCTAAATTGCCAAGTATATGGGAGATTGACATTTTCTCCTTATTGTGTTGTAAACTAACACCTACTGGGATATCTAGAGAAAACAACTTTATAAATTCTCAATGGCAAACGCTGTTTCTTTTTTATATGGATATTTTGTATTTCGTCTACAGTCCCTTGTCAAAATATTGAAGTCGCAATCAATCATGTTTTACACTTCGTTTTGGTTTCGCGAAGATATATTTATTTATATTATAGTCAGGGCATCAGAATATAGATTTAGATATTTTCTTCACTGTCGAGTTTTTTTATATTGAATATCTGGGGAAAAAGAGGTGTAGAAGTAAACCTTGGGTAGACACAAATTTAAAATATGGTATAATGTTTCAAACAGGGGTATATTTAATATATTATTATTATCATGGCCTTCATATATAGCCCTAGAAACAGAATAAAGGCAGTTGGGTCCAAAACAAACACAAAGAATATTCGAACAATGTAAGCAGAAAACTTCATGAAAAGATTTATAAAAGGAGCACCAAAAAAGAGCAAAAATCATCTTCATACAGCAGTAGATGTGTGCACCGAAAGGACATCAGCAGAAAATTGGTATCAATACTAGAGGTACTCACTATAGACTGTGTATTCTGATAGCAGTGAGCCCAAACTATATCCTGTGTAAATGCGAGGGTCTGGACGCAAAAAGCCCGGCAATTCTTGACAAGCCAAAAAAGAATTCAGATCATATATTTCTTAAATGGCAAAGTTTATTTACTAGATAAATGTTATCTAGTAAATTAACTTTGCTAATTAAAAAACTCACCCTGTATATAGATTAGTACTGGGTGCCAGGATATGTCGAATTTTTATAACAAATACAAAATGTTGCAATTTCATCATTAACCCATCTTCAAGCATCACTAATTGTAAGGAAAAATCCCCATGGTGATGGTCGAAAATTAATCAACTTGACTTACCTGAAAACATGAATTGAAATAAAAGTTATGAAGGCCTTGAAGCTGCTTTCAGCTGATCAGATGAAATGAAGAGTCGAAAAATTAATAATAATTGAGATGAATAAAAGTGGGCAGGCTAGTAATCCTAATAAAAACTAGATTCGCACAGTGTGGTCTTCAAGTATTTTTTTCAGATATTACACATTTGGTATGTAAACCAAGATGCTATAAAATGCATGCTCTAACTAGAATATATTTAAATCTTTTGACTATCATTTGATCATATAATACTTGAAAAATCCTTACCACATCTTATCTTAATTTATATCACATTTTAGAATTATCTATAGAATCGTTTATCTCCTAATGCATGTATTGACTGTTATTGACTTCAAAATTTTGCCAAAGTACCGTTGACCACTTAAGCATCATACATAATCATCAAGGTGTGTTTCACCAAATCAGCGACCAACGCTTCTTTTTCGGTATGTGATTGACAGTGATTTTTCGCAACTTTTCCACTGGTACACCCTTGCGTGGTTTAAATAGATTTACCTGTAATCCCACTTTTATCTTCTTCGTCAGGGCGCCTTGCGGGAAGACTGCTTGCACTTGAGGCACTACCGTACTAGACACCATGCCGCCTTCGGGGCCGATAGCGTGCACTTCCTGCCTTATCCTCGTTACGATGGCAAAGTATTGGGGAAAATCGTGGGTGACAACCCGAGTTATTCGTCCGGAAGAGATGTCTTCGAGTTGGTTTAAATCTGAAAATAGAAGGACGAGATAATAATAATTTTCGGTTTTAGAATGAATGTATCTTAATAATACCTTCTGCTTCGAAACTGTCATTCAACACTTCATTCAAGATATCTTCCGATGCTTCGACGGTGTGTTCTCTCCAGGTTTCTCCATTGTCTGATCTGAGAATGACGATTTCTCTTTCTTTCCCGCGTAATGCGGCAAAGTGTGGCACTTCAATGATGACAGGTCTGCAAAATTATTAACCACTTAATCACTGGATCTTCAATAAATGTGCGCGAATCTTACCCTAGGAATTTAGCACCGACGGGGCCCAATTCTAAAACCCTACTGGCCAGGGCTTCACCTTCCATCAGCGGAGGTGGGTGAGGAGTTCTTTGTGGTCTGACGTATCTGCAGGTTATTCTGGTCGGGCTTGGTGCACATCTCGGAGGCACGATTACCCTGACACCCGAATGGCGACAACCTCTCATGGCGCCACCCCGCGCATCCACCAAGAATGAAACCAGAAAGCTGTAAACGTCATCAATGTATTAGTTCGAGAGTATCGAATTTGGTTTCGGATAAGCGGTTCTCGCTACCAAGCGTGCTTGAGGTAGAGAAGTTAGTAATGGTTAATGTGTCATAAAATAAAAAGTATATAACAATGCAATGATTCAAACACAAAAATCGATGGCTGATTTTCGGAATGAAAAAAGAAGTGTGCGAATCTGGAAGCCTAGAGTTACGTTTTGGTGCAATACCCTATTACGACATCCAATATGAAAACTTACTTCTTCCAGTGCAGCTTCCTGAGCAGCATTAAAAGAAAACAGAACAATGTTATTCATTTAATATTTGTATAAATACAAATTTAAATTCAATTTATTAATTTAATATACATAAATATACATGAAGGCTTATATTCGTTAATTTATGTAACTTTATTGTTAGAAGATATATATATATATATTATATACATATATCTCTCTGTGACATACATTTTACACCTCTGCAGGAAATATTGTCAATAGCAAATAAGCAGTTGTCATAATTTGTTAATTTTTGTTTTTGCACATACATATGTTTTTTTATATTAGCGTTTAAACTGAGCTCAAGTACTCTTTATGTTTATATTTTTGTGTTTTTATTGTACAACTACATGAATAATTGTATTTTTTTTTGTCCTTTATTTGGAGCTATTTGTTGGGCAAATATATTATTATTATATATGTAAGTTTTGGATTTTATGCCAATTATAATCCACGTCACTTTAAAAATCAAACGTTGTATCTAACGAGGTGAATATAATCGCGGTTTTATTTCATCAAATTACATTTAAATGCAGTGTAATTTCTGAAACATTTTTTATTGGGAATTTTGATATGTATCAAAAATTTAAAAAAAAATAAGGTGTCGCCTTTTAAGAAACAGTATTTCAGCAATTACTGGAATATTTGACAAATCTATAAAGAAGTTATTTGTCAATATTTTCTAGTGAAGTAATTTTTTAAAATTTTTCATTTGAAAGTAGTTGTCATCTGTCAGGTTTCAAAAATATTTACACCGTTGATAAGATTATTAGGCAACGTTGTATTTTATTAAAATGTAACATGATTTAAGCAAATTGGAACTGATGCGTAACTTGAAATGGTATTAACAAATAATACTCACGGTTTAGCAAAACAACAATACAGTCAGATACTATTTTTAGAACATAACATGAATCTGTGATATTCACGAATTCTTGACACATATAAGTGTATCCACATCAAGATTCTATTAGCATAGATATCAGTGATAATTGCCATTGCTACCGTACAGGCTAAAATCTACAACAATCCACAAGGACAAACTTAAAAGAAGTAATTTTAACGAACACCAATAAACCAGAAAGCATTTTTTTCTTGAGAAAAGTTAATCTAAAATTTTCATAGTTTTTGGAAATGTGGTGTAGGAAGCGGGATGGTAAAGTTTATTATAAGTTATTTCTCGATATTTCTTGGGGTGTGTCTCACACCATTGAGCACGGCCTCTTGCGATTACGCATCCCCCACCTGAATTTGCTTAAGCCGTAGTTAATATTTTTACGGCCTTTTCGGTTTTATAAAATTAGTAGGGTTATATGTCCTCACAACAGTTGAGTTTAATCCGATTGTTTGGAATTAGTAAATGGCGATGGTTACTATTGCAGGAAAAGCCGTTTCTGAAAGCATTTTTCATGTGTTTCTGTTTAACCTTTTAGATGCTACGTCTCAAAGGAATGCAAAAAATGTTCTTTTTTTGTTTTTGATTTATTTTCTAAATGTTCTAGTATTTATGCAGCTAAACGTAAAAAACAAAACAAATGAGAATCGTAAATCCGAACAATCAATGTTCGCAGATATTTATAAGTCAAACATTAGTTTTTTGTAAGCACAGTAGTCACTATATATATAAGAAATAACCATAATTCCAATCAATGTTATATGGATGACATTTGAGGATTCAATTTCAGTTATTTTAATTAATTCGCAAGAACATGATCTGTAACAGTTTTTTCTTCATTAGATCGAGATGACTATATACTTACAACAATTTCAAAACGGTTAAGATATATTTATTACAAAAACCCAACAGATCACTTCTTTTCAATTACGATCACTTTCATTCACCGTTTATTGTTGCTTCTACAGTAAGACTGAAATCCGAACTACGTGTTGATCCTTAATATCTGATTCATATCCATATTTATACAAAAATAGCTATGACATATATCGCTATACTAAAAGTTGTACATACAACTCGTCCGTATATTTTGTATTACGTGTCGGCATGCACCTGTAATTTCGCATTGTTATCGACTTTAATTTGTTTACCTGTCAGATGAAATGTCCTCATTGTGTATCTACATTTTTTATAGAACCTAAAGATCTTTTTAAGCAAAACAACTTATTGTTAGTTTATCGCAACGATAAATATGCAATTCCTACCATTAGAAATAGAAAATATATACATGTTTCCGAAACGTGGACCGTAACATATATTATGGTGACTCAGAAAATTAAACGAAGAATGAAAATTGATCTGAAATCCAATTCGATAATGATGATGGCGCAATTGAACCCAAGCTTTCAGGTGGAATGTTATGCAGTATGCATTCGTTTCTGACAATTGCGCAAGTGGGCCTAACGCCCTAATGCAAAAAGTATGTATTAGTCTGCTAAATAATTTAACTGGAACGCATATTATACAGAATAGTGCTAAGTGCTTCCTTTTCCTGCTGTTTCTTGACCTTGATGAGGCGTTTGATGTTACATCATTTATTGGGCTATTTCCTGCGAGTAGGAAAGATAAATCAGATGTAAATGTAGTCGACAATTACCTATCTTTTAACAAACGATAAATTGCAGTTGTTAACAAACGGAGTTACAGTGAAATAATTTATCTGCATTTATTGTATTTAATTTACAAAAACAAGTTTTCCAACATAGTTTTGAAACAAGGAAGAAAGGTACGAAGAACACCACTAAAGCTATCAACTAGCATTGCCTTTGTTTCAAAAAGCCACGCTGTTGGGTGCATGAAGTGAACTATTATGCAAATGAGTACAAAAAACATATTTACCGGTATTTTTATTGCAGTTTTAATTGTTATTACCGAAAAACATTTACTATTACATAGACAGACATAAGGCTGGGTCGGGTTGTCAAAATACAAATGTCGGTCGTGCATTGGGTCATTTAAAGCGCTCCAGCTCTTTTTTTTTTAACCTACCGCACCCTAATGTAAATAACTATAACATATTTATTTTACTTATTTTTAAACGCAGCCGTTAGCGAACAGTAAATTTCCAATTTAACCCAAATTAATTACGATTAAAACAAGAACTGAGGACGCAAGTATACTCGATTACGAAACCTCCGTATACGATTATACCAAATGCAGCAAGTATACTACACGCATGCATATATATATGAATGTTGCCAATAATGCGTATAATATACATAGCTATAGCGAGATTACATCATCAACCTTGGTTCCTATCCTCTTAAATGGACGGAAAAATGCTTCTCCTCATCCGATCGTTTCGCTTTCTAAGTTGGTATTTGTGTCCGTGTACATACAACGACCTCTTCTGTTTAAGTGTTAAGGTTACATAAAAGTAAATGTTTACCCTTGTGACGGATTTACCTGCCCGTTCTGCTATTACCCCAGGTGTTTATTTTTTTCTGGCTCGTTTCAAGAGCCATGGTACTAGGAACATGCGACTAGAGAGCGCTATTTTTAGGCGAGCGCAGTAGCGTTGATTCGGATACACGGTGTGATATTGCGGAATTCGAATTCGGGGTTACGGTTTACGTGTGTAAATATTTACTTTTGTATCCATGGACTGGACGCTCTTAAAAGTACACACTAACTATGTATATATGCTCAATATGTCGGAGATGTTGACGAAGTTGAAACTCCTTTACAGGAACATTTATAATATTTTCGCGTGGCATGATCGGTTATTCTCTTTTTGTAATTACAAAAATCTGGAGGGCTCGGCAAAGTCACACGATGCTGGAGGTATTTTTGGTGTAGTTGAATGCATGCAAGTTAGTATAAGCTTTGTTCTATTATGTCCCTTCTAATAGGTATGTATAGTCGCCGTCAGGATATTTTAAAATGACATCGATTTGTACTAATCGGATTATAAGGGTTATAAAAGGTTTATAGTATTTGGGGGGTATTCCGAAAAAACGGGCTAAAGGTGCTGTTTTAAATAATTAAATATTAATAATATAATCAATATAATTAAACATAATTAAAAACCAATTCATAGTTACTACACGAATAACTTAAATGTAAAGTGCAATATTATAAAATGTAATTAAAACCGGTAGCCATTTTTAAATTTTTCAGAATACCCCCCATTAGACAAATACTGCAAACGATATCCTTCACAGGTAAGCACAATAGCGAACGCTTATAATCCGATTCGTACGAATTGAGGTAATTTTAAAATACCGTGACGGCGACTATACATATGTATGTACATAAAAGTTGACTTTTCGATTTGAAATGTCATGATAGATCCTTATAAATTTCGTTAATAGTGCATAGTAATACGAGGGACCCGCAGTTTGATCAATTCATTGTTTATTCGTAACAACACTTGTCTTCGATAACGGCAAGTCTTTTTTTCGCTAATAATATGTAAGAAAATATGCAAATAAATGAAATAAATGTCAGATAAGCATTTGACTGTTTACTATACCCACAACAACTTAATTATATTAACAAATATGAAGATAATACGTTCCACAGTTCTATATTTTTTCGGAAATACTACCCAAGGCCAAACCTACCACCAAGCGCCGCTGCTAGCAGGTGCACTATGTGACAGAGTAAATAAAGAGGAGGGCAAAAGAAAAACCTGGCTCTGATTATCTATAAGGCAAGCTTTTAGACCAAACAAAACGGCTATGTATATAAAAACGAAATCACATGGCTTACGTGCTAAATATTACCGTGAAAAATAATTTTGTGTTATAAAATTAACGGGATATCGAATAAAACTATTAATTTATATTCTCGAGTACTAACCCTCATAAATTCAAAGAAAACCACTTTGATACTTGTGTGTACATATTTTAAAACTCAATTCACAGATTCTCTTCATTTTTAACAACATCGTAACACATGCCAATCCTCCTATATCCGAGATATTTTGTTTGATTTTGTAATTTGTTAGGAATTCGTATAACTTAGCAAATACGGAGAGTGAAAGCAAGTGTACAACTTATAATTAAAATAAATCTGACCTAAGCAGCGTAAAATGCACACGTTATATTATAGATTGTAACACAACGCGATCCTTATGTTTATGTAAAAATTAACCTAATTATTTGCGACTATAAATATTAACTATCAATTCCACTGTATATATTACGTATTAATACATTATTTGACAATGATGTCATTTAGAATACATACGTATCGTCATTGTAAGCGCCAGTCAAAACAAAATACAGTATCTAAAATTAAGTCATGATTTATTAATGAGATCATATTGGCAATAGTAATCATTTTGCATACATTTCCAGGTAAATTATATCGTTTTACGCTATGACAAATTATTTGTATCACTAAGAGAAATAAGTATGCAATTATATCTTTGAATCAGAACGATATGTAATGCTTCCCCATGCTTACATTATTCGAGTAACATATTTATTTATTTTCGATACTGATCTAACCACAATAGTATTCCATAAGTAAACGTGATTGAAATAATTAATATTGGTAGAACTGGCTTTTAAAGTACAAACATACACTACGTTTACGTTCATGTTCATATGTACCTGCGTGTTTATGGTTTTATACAACTGTTAAATCACAGAATGGTGCATTATATGATGACTACAGTGCTTAATAGCCGCATAACTTATCGTCATTCAACACCATGACATCCATGACCCACTTATACGCAAGCATATTACGTATTTTAAAAACGTACTGACTGCTATTGATTCGACTTGACATAATGTGGGGCTGGAACAATCGCGTGAATTAACAAAGAGCTCGAAAAACCTGTCAAAAACTTTAGTAGCCATTTGGGTCACCCCGACTTATATTATAGGAAACAATGTGGAATTGAAATCATTGTTTTCCTCGGAAGTGTAATCCCTTTTCAAATTGTTTATTCCCATACATATTTTCTTCTTTTTACCATTAGGAATTTTACGTACAAATTGCTTAGTTATCAGAGGAAAGCTTTTATTTTTTCTTCCGGTAAAATGGTTGCTATGTAAGTAGTTTTTTGTTTCTGAATAGCTTTAATTGTGATCTGTTTTAGTTGAAAAAACGATTCAGGGATCACTCTAAAGTAGTTTTAATCGATTTAACGTATTATTTAATAAATTAGATATTTCTGTCGACCAAGGAGAAGACTGGTGATGCCTATCACCAAGTATAAAATCGCATAAACTATTGGATCTTGAAGTTAAAATGAAATATAAACTTTAACTCGGACATAAATTGAGGGCAACGGGATGGGAATAAGAAAATAATCTTGAAAAACTGTGGATCACAGATGTGAAATGAGTGTCCCAGTGTATCCTAGAAATACTCTCATCTTTTTATAGCATTCCTGATATATAAATGATATACTTAATACTGTTTTGAAATATAATATATATTTGTTTGTGGCCCTCATCAAATAAAAATCGCCAAATAAAATAAATAAAAAAAAAAAAACTGTGGATCACATTCAAAGGCACATTAATGAAGACCGCGGGAGAAATATGCGGAATAACAGAGAATAGAGGTATTCAGTGCACATCATGGTCGAATAGTGAAATTAGTGAGGTAGGGGAAAAGAGAAAGCTATGGAAAGACTACTTAAGCAATAAAAATGATGAAAGATACAGCGAGTACAAGAAACAAAGGATTAAGGTCAAAAAGATAATAAAAGAAGCGAAAAACAAACAGTGAAAGGGCTTTGGGAACAAAATGAATGCGGATAGTAGGGAAAATGCTAAAGTGCTATACAGAACATTGAGAAATCTCAGCAAAACAAGGATGCATTAGTGGATGAGGAGGGCAATTTGGGCATGAAGACGATATAAGCGAAGATGAAATCAGTCAAGCGATCAGAAGACTAAAATAGGATAAAGCCGCAGGACAGGATGGTATTAAGGCGGAGACGATCAAATATATGTGTGCAGATGGAATATCTCTCTTACATAAAATAATAAACACTTCCTGGAACAGTGGTAGTGTTCCCAAAGAATGCTCACTAGCCACAATATTCCCACCATTTAAAAAACGTGATTCGAAGAAATGTCCGACTACATAAGAATATAGATATTGTTGGTACCGAGTAAAATCTATGAAATTACACTGGAAAATCGATTGAGAGACATCATCGAAAGTTCATTAATGGATAACCAGTATGGTTTTCGACCAGGGTTGGGCACCACGGATTTGATGGCAGCTGTCGGAGAAAATAATAATGAAGAAAATGCTACAGTATATCAACCGACTGTAACTGGGATTTGTCGATTTGGAAAAAGCGTTCGACACGGCATCATCACGAAAGAAGATCTGGAATACATTGGAGAGGGAAGGAGTGGGAACGAAAGTGCTAGGAGCAATTAAGAGTCTTTATAAGCGCTGTAGGAATGTAATAATCAGCTTTCTGAGGAGTTCACAACTAGGACGTGGATTAGACAGGGGGGAGCGCGCTCCTGTTTATTTCACTGATGGATGCATTCCTAAATGTAAAAAACAAATAAGAGTGGGAGTAAAAAACTTACAACCAATGTTGGTTTCGGAAATGATCTATGCGGATGACCTAGTTATGATAGCAGCAACACAGCAAGACCTACAACCCAGTGTACAGACCTGGAGCGAGACATACGAAATGAAAATAAATATAGAAAAAACAAAATTACTTACTAATGCATGGTCGCTCATTAAAATGCTAAGGTAGATATCACAATAAATAACCAGTTTTTGAAACAAGTTGACAACTTTAAATACGTGGGATCCATCGTTCACGGAAAAATAAAGAATGAAATAAATCAAAGTGTGACCAGTGCTGCTAAAGTATACCATGAACTAAATAAAGTATTTATCAGGGAAAAAGAAGTTAGTAAAGAAATCAAGGTGAAGATTTTTAATAGTATGTATGTGCCTCGACTGCCTTCGAGTCTGAGACTTGCACTTTATCGGATAGAGATATGCGCAGAATACAAGCCTGTGAGATAAGGTTGAGATGATGTGGGATGAGCGACGATAGAATGGTTAAGCGGTTCTGGAGTGCAAATAGAAACGTGGAATGGACTGATGGCTGGACTGTTGAACGTAAGGGCGTTTCCTGGTGAGAAGCTCAAGGTATTGCACGGGATAGGATTGAATGGAGTAACCTCGTCTCCAAAACCTTTACACCGTAAGGTAGAAGAGGATGGATTAGGTAGATAAGTAATAAATTCGAGAATAAGTGATGTCCTAGTGAAAGACAATATTATCTGCATTTTATTTATTATTTATTTAGTTAAGATTGCTCAACATTGCATATGGATCTGGTACGATGAAGTGCCTTGTGTTACATGCAAACGTCGCGAATTGTGTGCAAGCCCGCAATCGAAACTTTTTTTCTATCTTTCAACATTTAAAAGTTATTTTAGATGAACGAGGTTTGTACCGAAATTCAAAGTCAGATTGCAGACCCTATAGTTAAAGTTCTGCCACGACAGATAATGTCCTTAGGTGAGTCTACAAATTCACAAAGTTTCATAAGAAATGCGATTAACAGTTTGCGACCGCAGTGGTTCACATATCAGAAAAGTATAAATTCCAAATTCGTTCTCGTTGAGTACATATATCTATATAAAAGTCCTAGTTAGTTGTTATAAATATCTTGTGCTGCCATCTATACATTCGCTCCTTAATTCGGATTATGTATCTTCTACAAAAGTCATTTTGATATGTATTTTAATAATAATAATCTTTTGGCATAGAATAGGAGTACCGACAACAAAATGCTAAACGATACAAAAACGGATTTTTGGAAAAGTACATAGCCAATTCTCATTTTTGGATTATGCTCGTTAACGGTAATAGAACTATTTTGTATTAACTTCGATTAATATTGGGTATACTTTTTTGTGTGCTGCCTTTATAGGTATTTAAAAGTATAATAAAATTATGAGGGTAATCTCTGGGAAAATCGATCTTGCAACTCACTCTGCAATGCCTCAGAAAATTATTCTCTGTTCAATTGCAAAACAAAAGCTGAGAAATCGCTACACCTTTGTTTTACGGTTAAACAACTCCCACGAACAAAATGTGGAATTAGAAATCCAGTGCAATACTAAAATAACATCCCAATTACATTGCAAAATACTTTACAAAACATCGTATATTATTGCCTTTAACAAAATATTTTGAACGCATCTTAGGAAAATAAACAAAAAGATAAATCTGACCAAGTTTTACTTATCTAGTTTAAATTTAGACCATGCGGAAAACAAGTCGATGAATATTAAAAATATAACTAACAATAAGTCATGGTTGTCTAAACAGATGTATGTTGAGTGGATCAAAATAAATTCATTACAAATAGGTCACATTCCTGGACTTTTAGATTCCACTTATGAAGAAACAAAGGAACAGCCTAATAACACTTTACTCTAATTAGACATTGTAGATTTAACCACGCTACGGAAGGTAAATATTGTATGCTTTTAAAAAGAACTCCTTCCACTTAGCACTTCAAAACGATCGCTTGTTCTGTAACACCTTAGGATTTTATACTAATTACCTCCTGGTTATTTACAATATAGTGGCCGGAATGTACATTTTACACGTTCTTTCGATTGTTTAAAGAAGCCAAAAGAAAAATAATCCCCCCACCCCACATTAGGAATCCGTCTGAAACCTTGTAAAGTATTCCAACATTGCAAATCCCCTGAAAGCTATCGTGGCTCACATTCGGTTGCTTACGTAAATGTGGAAGCACCATGCGCGTGCACGGTCCCTCATGTATATTTGTTCTTCCTCTGAAAAATGAGACAAAATCTCTAAATCCGGAGCTTAAATATTTATCGGAAACAAATAGATCGTACCAGACCCCCCGATTTTAATCGGTGTATGTCTGTTCCCTACGAAGCATCTAAATACGTGTTGTAATTTTACAAAGTTTTTCGACGAAGTAAATATTTGCATCTGTGTTTACAAGACCGAAAAAAATAGATATGCTAATATAATTTGATGAGGCGATAGTATTTTATTTGACGCTGCAATCAAATAACAATATCCCTGACATGTGCGAAGTCGTAAATATCTTTTATAATCGTATATTTTATGTGTTTATAATATGGTAAACTGGTTAATGTATAAAAAAAAAATGCTTGAGTTTAGTCTACTGATTCAGTATCTAAAACTGGGAGAAATCACAGTTTTTCCATGGAATCAACGTATGTGTTGACAATTTGTGCTCATTTTTTTCTGTTCCAAATGAATCATCTGTATTTAAAATTAATCATCTTGCCCAAATAATTATAATAACTGCGTCACAGTTTCATTAGCTGCGCTAAGAAATATATATTCGCACAGTTTGCCTTGTATGCAAGGCTGAACTATAAAAATAATTATAGATGAGTAAACAGCAATAATAATACAAGGCCGATGTAAGCAGGTCTCAAAAATGTAAAATTCAGATTTTACTTTCGTGAAAAGACCTCTGTTCCAAGGATCCTTAAGAGTTTACTATAGTATATGGTTGGTTCTCTGTTCTGAGCAGTTTTACATAATTCAATTATGCAAAGAATTAGCAAATACTTAAGAAGACACTATTGAGTTTTATAAAAACACCATTTAAAATGCCAAGTGAATAAATCTGGATGCCTAAAATGGAAGAAAAAGAAATTACCATAAAACGGTGATCTTAATGGCGAAACTGATCATTATCAAGGAATTTCAAGAAGCTACACAACTGGCAAGATTGAAACAAGAAATTACACATTACTTTATATTAAGGAATTCTTCAACGAGCGTATAATGTAAACTTATTTACGAGGGTGAAAATTTCCCTTAATAAGCCTTAATAGGCGTGAGGAAAATTTAGTTTGCTCCAACGAAAATCCATATCGGCATATCTTAGATAAGTTAATTAAAAAGAGATGACCAAACGAAAATGTCAGCCCTATAGCTGCTGTCTTACGAGGGGAGATCGCCAGATGTTAACCCCAGTTTTGATCCCGGCTTGGTCAGTTGGTAGAGGGGACCTCTTAGACTACTTTTGTAAAATATTACCCATAGATGGCCAGGCGTTTATTTTTTTACAATTTTTTAAAGTTTGCAGGAGTTTCGCTTAAGTGCACTCGAATACGAGAGAGGTTTACAAGCTTCTAGTGGCGTAATGGTAAAGCCTTAATGTTTGTGTGCGTTCTGTCTTAAGCGCTTGCAAATAAAACGGCAGAACAAACGTAATGATGTCTTTTTTTTTTTTGATTTATGATTTTTTATATATATAATCTCATAACTACAAAATCGACTACAGCTAATATTAGGTCATAACCTCATAACCAGACTTGAGATTTCAGTCCCATTCTATCTTCCGCCGTACGAAATTTTATTACTCGAAATGTCCCTCCACAAAGTGAAGGGAACGCATGAAACTGTATGGAGGGACATTCCGAGTAATAAAATTTCGCACGGCGGATGATCGAATGGGACTGAAATGTCAAGCCTGCCCATTACTATTCACCAAAGTAATTTGAATTGCATGGTCAAATTGTCAACCAATATCCATTTAGAAATTGTTTCCAAGTAGTGGTACTAGTGGGGAATCCGGTTGCGCAAAACTAAAACTATATTCCTATATATCATTATAAAAAAAAACCTCTTAGTGCAGGTGTTTGTCATTGATCACGAAACGAAAGTTTTTTTTTTTTTAATTTCTCTCGAATTGTAAGTATATCCGAAATAAACATTTTTAATAAGAGAAAGTTTCAGTTCTTTAACTTTTTTAATTTTTTTTGCGATCCTAAATCATATGGCTTCTGACATCTGAATATTTTAGCCACTGGACGGAAACGGTTATAAGAAAATATGAAAAGTAGAAAATTAATTGTAAGTAACATAACCTCACTATACCACCAACATGAAAAGGTGGCAGGTCTATTTGGGTTCAAGAGGAGAAGGGGTACCATAAATTTTGGGTATGCCAGGCTTCACTCTATTACATATTATCAGCGCAAATCACTGGCAATCTTTTATGGGCTTCAAATTTGTAAAAGAAGCGCAACGACAGAGATGAAATCATAGTGTTATTTATTTTACTATACATTTGTACATATATTGGATTATTTCTGTTAGTTCCATCCAACGGAATATTCAAATTAGTGAAGCATTTCTTTTATTGCCAATATCTCCGATATTAAAATCTCGTACAATGCCAATTTTAGAGGTGATGTAATGCGATCATTTACATATTTATTCACTTCTTTAATTCAAAAAACGATAAAATATTACCATAAATTTACATATGCGCATCCATGCGTATATTTAGAAAAAACAAATGCGTTGTATGTAGCTACACCACACTTTTAGCCGTATTCAATCGTTAAGTTCCCCCTATAATGTCGCAGCCAAACTAGACAGACAAAGGGAACACAAACTGACCGAAAGTTGTTTGCGGTAGAGCCGTTCTAAAAAAAAGTGGAATAATAATGAATTCTACAGTAGTTCATCCACTAAACCTGTACGGCAGGATATGACAAATCAACAACGGCCATTAATAAAAATGCTTTTTTATTAATGGCACATTTTAGCACATTATTAAATTTTTAGCTTTAATAACTTATTTGCTTAGTGCTATGTAAAGGAAAATTATCACTACGAGAAGGAAAAAAATACTGTTTTAATAATAATCATTTGAACTAGGTTTACTGTTTTAAATACTTATATATTATGTATGTATGTACACGCAACCCATTGTGGAGTTAACAGTACCTTTGCAGCTACTGTTTGTTGTTTTTGTTACATGCAGTTAATAGTTATGCATAATGTAAAATCTTTATACAGGTAATTTTATTATTCGCGTCCTAATTTTGCTAAATCTGCCGTTATTAAAATATTAGCAAATCTAATTTTTATATTCTATAGAACTGCAATATAATGTCTTTTGTTTAAAATTTTTTCTATAATTCGTTTCATTAAATCAAATTAAATTTTCAATTTGTTAATTTGATATTTGTACATAAGTATCACCGTCAAAATGAGAAATGTGAAACATTTTAAAATTGTAAAGGAGAAATGTACTGTTTAGATAAGATTTCAGAATGTTACAAACCCGTAACAAAACGTCGCAATTAACAAATATATTCAAAAAAAGAAATATGTATGGTATTATTTCCGACTTACATTCCCAAATGGAAAAAAAAAGAAAGATATTACATATATACAAATTACAGAAAATTAAGAAACCTAATTTCGGTATGTACGTACCTATGTACTATGGACGCCAAAAGTCTTGACTCAAATTTAATCAGGGAAACATATAAACACTAGAAGGTGTTTACAATGATTCTATCTCTATTCATGTCAAACTTGAGTTAACACTGTTGCCTTCGATTGTACATGCCATTTAAAAATTACTGAGTAGGTAGTTTGAAAGAAAAAAAAAATATTAATTTAGCTTGTATTGTAGGGCTTAT
The DNA here is from genome assembly GCA_949128085.1 of Cetonia aurata. Lineage (NCBI taxonomy): Eukaryota > Metazoa > Arthropoda > Insecta > Coleoptera > Scarabaeidae > Cetonia > Cetonia aurata. Next base: position 9,032,767 of record OX421882.1, on the reverse strand, counting down.
AAATTTTTTTTTTTAAATTTACTTCTCTAATCTTGAAGAATAGCATTACAATGTTTTACTTCATTCGGAGTTTCCTCAATCTACTGGACTTAAAAAAACAGAAACCTAAAATCTGCTTGAGTTTAATATTTTTTATTATATCATATATCTACTTATTTGTTACTTACGATAAGTAATATTCAATTAAATTTAAGCAACATCTGATTACAAATAAAGTTACCGATGAAGACGGTAACTGTTTTTGAAGAATTATTGACATCACACCCAAATTTCCTATTCTTCTGAGCAATTTTCTAATAATGTTTACAATTCTCTACCGTTTTTCGGAGATAATTGTATGCACTCGTTAATCGAATTCATCATTGGTTTACATATTTAGATACATTTGACCTCTTTGATTTAGGTTTGGAGAGATCTACAGGTTAAAAAACTAAAGAAGACAAAAACTGGTTAGGATGTAGCACCGTTATTTGCAATCCCATTTACATGAACCAAAAAAATAAATGACGTGATTTGAAAACACCTACAAACTGACGTCATTACATTTAAAATGACATCTTGATGGTCGTGTAAAAAAAAAATGTCGCTCTGACATTTATGCCATAGCATTATTATTATTTTTTGCATGCCTTTTTTATTAATCCGTATCTGGTCTCTGTTTTTGTTTTCAATAAAATCTGTGCTTATAACATGAAAGAAATGGACATCATCATTTATAACTGTAAATTAAAATAACCGGCTTTTCTATTGGTATAACTTATGACATTTCAAATTCGCGTCAAAGATTTCGACGGCGCAAAAATGTATGGTAACTGCTTGATCGATATTATTATTATTTGACACACATATAAAGTTGTTTCATGTATTAACCAAGATAGAAAACGTTTATTATTATTGTGACTTTGCCAAAATATCTGCAAGACATATCTTCCATGTTACATGATTGCACGAACACCTACTCATGAATTAACAAATATTCCAATGCGACTAGATAGTAAATAGAAACTTTACATAAACTCATGTAAATATTATACATTTTAAATAGAGCAGAAATGTTTTTTTACAGAGATACATATAAAATGGGTGAAGTCACGAGTCTCTTTGCTTATATTCTTTTTATTTAAAAATTAGACCATGTCGTGACAGCACCAAAGAATATTTCAATCAAAACGGACTACTGTCGGATTACTATCAATGTTTTCCTTTTGGAATAATTCTTTTCAAAAGCGTTGTAAAAGAATTGTCACTGTACAATATTTAGGTAGAGTGCTACTTTGAGAAAGTTGTACCCCGTAAGCGGTTGGGAGCTGCTGCCAGCACAATACCCGGAGCCAGCCTGGAGTATCAAAATTTATGATACCCTATATTTCCTTCATACACCTTTTAACCCCTCAAGATTAGACCCCCCAATACTTCAAACTTGGAAAGGAACACGCCTATACAGTATCCACGGTTTATGTATATTTTATAGCAACTCTAAAATTTAACTCTCAATAATTTTAAGTTTTTCGTCCTTGTTTGCTTTCTGGCCTTGGCCAGATTCAGACTCGGCAGAAAAAGCGACATTTTTTGGCCTTGGTACACAAATAACTATTGTAAGATCAAAGGTGTGGAAATGTAATAAATGCCATTTTGACAAACATTGACATTTGACAAATTCAAATTGTAACTAAATTCATAGCTTAGTAAAGACAGCGAACAGGTAAGACCAAGAAGACTTGTCATTTTTAGCGGGTCCGAATGCACGATTTCGCCGGTAATTACAGTAGTTTGTTGATTTACATAGAGGGCGCTACTGCAGTCAGTGTATGGTGACGCTGATCATGAAAGTCGTTATTTAATTTAATACACATTTAGTTATACTTAAGTTTTAAATACAATTCATGCAAGATGCTAGGATCGAATTGTTTTGTGGTTGGCAGTTATTCATCGTCAAAGAGAAAGTTAAGAAACATATCATATCATAGTTATGGAGTTAGGTTATTCTTTGCGCGCGCCAATTACTCTTTCTGTCACCGCTATTTTGAGTTTAGTTCCTTTTCAACAGTCATTCTTTATGATTGGTGTAAATTAAAAAAGAAAGGTGAAGCATCTGGTGCTAAAATACTGTATTACCGCTATCAAAGGCGCCGACAAAGAGTGGCCCTTCTTGTTCTTATCTCTTCGCTGATAAAGACGTCCTGTTGAAACGTCGCTAAATGATTTATATAAACCAACAATTTAATTATGTAAGTATACGACAATCAAATATTTTTCCACTTATTAAAAAAGCAATAGGGGTGTTTTAAGTTCTAAGGATTTATTATAAATTGACAATAATACACGAATTCGCTTTGGAGTGAGGGGGAGGTGGAGGAGGGAGGGAGGGGGGCATACATTTTTTTTAGGGGAGAGAGGGCAGGTCTTTTGTATTAGACTAATACATACTTTTCCTGAAGAAGGCTATTGTTATGTTTATTATACACACGGACTATAATGAAACGTCAAACAATAATATACCGAATCGAGGCACTTTAAAGCCTTAGAAAATGAAAACTTTTCATTCGAAATAAATAATTGTATTTTTTAGTGAACATTTATTTTTGCGTAACACATGTTAAATACACAATTTGAACATTATTATAGTAATATTCGGAGGTACAACCACTCCACTGTAGTTACACATCAAATTGAAATTGTCAAAATTGTTAAATTTAGTCAAAGCAACGCTAAATCATGGTGGAAAAATGAATTTATTTTATAAATATTTCTTTTTAAAATGTACCACGGACGTAACTTGCTTTTATGGCCCTTGACGTATTTTTAACCCTCGGCTCATTCCTCGGGCTCAAAAGTGCGTCTTAGGCCATAAACGCTGCATTTCACTCTTAATATATAAATAACTATTAAGTGTTTTGCAAGCCTTATTTTGGGAAGAAAGTGTATGAACATTTTGACTTCTTTAACTAAATCCCATTTTCCCAAATATCTATTATCTAAGTGTTAGTAGAAACAAACTCATGCAATGTTCTCTTTATAATAACTCGATTTCGTAGGAATATAAAGATTTTCTGATTTTGCACCTATAAATTCAAGTATGGGTGCAATGGGAGCAGTTGTTATTAAATAAACTTTTCTGCTCGCATCGATTTCATTAGTTGAAAAATCCACCATACAAGCAAACCCCAAAACTACTCAATATAGAAACATAAGTTAATTTCGTTATAAACTCTTCAGAAATCCCTCAGAAAGCATATTTACATCAAAATAAATAAGAATAAGTGGACTTACCCGATGTTAATGGGGTGTCTGCCGATATCCACGTTATCGGGAGTGTATTTTTTCGTGTATTCGACGTAATTCTCCGTGATGTATTGAGGGCTCATATTGTCCTCGATGGCCTGGGGCGGTAATACGTTCTGTTCCTCGCTGGTGACCATCCTGTTGGAGTCTATCCTTTCGTCCCTGGTCACGTCTATGGGCAGCGAGTCGTCGCCGAGAGATTTCATCTCGTCGGCGGTCAAATAGCGATAGGAATGATCACCGAGCACCGTGTCTTCTCCTGCAAGCAAAAACGATTCCCATTGCCAGAGGACGCGGGCGTACGAAACAACACTACGATGATGAGGTCGATGGTTATATAGGATGCACACTAAACAAAGGTGTCTTTTATACCGTATATTACTAAATATGTAAATAGTAAATATGGATAAACAGATCTAGGTATAGTTAATAAGTATAACAGCTACAAACACACACTTTTAAGTATAGTGAAGTTGTACTAGTGGCAGTCTGGTTGAGGGGTACTGATGGGGTTCTTAAGTTAGAAGCGGTGTCAGCGCTAGCGAACGTAAACAAACAATTGTAGTAGTAGTAGGTAAAGTACATACATATACAGAAGAGGGGAAATGAAAAACTATGTAACGGAAACGCACGGCGTATCGAACCGAATCAAAACAAACCGAATTGTATACTAACTAAAAGCGGTGCTCGAACCGATTCGCCGGCAGAGAGAACATGGAGAGTGTGTCTGGTGATGTAATGTGTTGTGGTGATAGTCGTCTGTGGAGGTGGTGATCGCGCACACATACAAGATACAGGGCTACATAAAGTATAAGAATAGCTGTTGCGGTGATGGTGCCGATGATGATCATACTGTGCTCATGACGACGACTTATGTGCTAGCTCTGTATTGAGTCATCGCGGGCGTCTTACCGTGTCTCGCTTTAGTAGTACGAAATAAAGTCTGGATTTGAACGGGTGACCTCACGACATCGGTGTATGATATCGGACGAAGTAAAATTATTGCCTGCTGTAGATTTGTTCTAAACGAGATACAGTTACCTTCTTAGGAGGAGTGCATTTTAAATTTAGATTTGTTTTCACCGTCTTTCTTAATTTCTTGTATGCGCTCTAGATATTGGAATACCGTTACGATAATACGTTGCGATAGATCAATATCGGCCGATCCCTTTATTTATCGTGTGTGCTTTTATGGGCTTTATTACTCTATAAATAAGGCATTAAACCTGGAGTATTATTGTAATTTTCTTACTCGACCCAATAAATAGAATACCTAAAAATTTTGATCGTTATCTTGACCATATCAAAATACTGCAACGGTTTGAAATTTAATAGGATAATATCGTGTACATTTGTTTTTTGGTTTTTTTCTTCAAAAACTATTTGACGGATTTTATTGAAATTTTGACAATATCTTGATCCACATTTACCATATTTACCAGATGACGGCAACAGGTAGAAGAGATACTTGAGCTTTCTTCACCGCAGTAAACACTTGAGCTTTCTTCCTCGGTCCTAGAAGAGGTATGAGGAAGAAAGGTATGACCATTGCAAACATTTACCTCTAATTGTAGGTAAAAGAATTATGGTCCACCTTAATTTGTTACAAAAGTCTGTTCATGACCGTTTCAACAACATCATTTGAACTAGCGTTTCTAATTTTATCTACAAGCTTCACGAAAAAAATAATTATCCACGACAATTCGATCAGAGATCACAAAAACAATAACTAGTCATACAGATTTTACCGGTTTTTGAATAAAATCGATAGTTATGCAACGAATTGCAACGCTTCTTTTTTAAGTAATAGAGAATTACCTACAGTAGTGAAGTCAAACGAAATTATGATTGCAGATTTTCCTTAAAAGTAATTATAAGTCAAATTAGTTAGAAAAAAAAAATATTTTAGAATGTTTGCCGATATTCTTGAAGTCCGTAAATAGCAGATTACATAATGTGGATGTAATATCCATATGGTTTTTACCTTAAAAAAGACATCGATAAGGATTCATATCGATTAATGAAAATAATTTTTTTTTTTTGGTAAATGTGCACCTTTATACGTAAAAATAACAGATTTAGTGTGATTTTTCTAGAGGTGTAACGAAATTTAAAAAGAAAATCCTTTATTTTTTATGGGTGCATATTAAAGAGAGTTTCTTCTTTTTATCTAGAAAGGTTGAGGCTGCACTCAACCTTCGTTTGGAAATTTTATTTTTCATTTTATCTATAATAATACTAGTCATCACCAAGCAGCCGTCATGCTGAACACCTTATCAGTTATGCAAGAAATGGCAAAATTGCTTGGGTACCAATCAAATTCAGAGATTTTACATCAATAGAGGGAGCTATTAGAAATAACAAAAAAAAATGTAAATCTGTCATTTATTCATATTGGGATTTTTATTTTTATCATTAATATTCTTATAAAAATGTGCATCTAGACTCAAAATTAAATTTTGAGCAACTTTCTCAAATAACTTCTTTGGATATCATGTCATCTAATCCCACTTTTCGCTGATTTTTTTGGCCTATTTTTTATATTTGTTGCCGCATTATTATTGGTTATTATTATTCGATTGTTTTCTATTTCCAAAAACCTACTTGAATACCTTCGATGCGTGCATTAACATTGTCAGGGTTGAAATACCCAATGTTATAATTTTTTGACTGACTGTTATCACTTGAATGAAAAAAATCCAAAAAAAAAAAAAACAGTTTTCAATAAAAGTAATGTTTTACTAGGCAGTCTAGATTAAAAATATCTGTAAAATTAATTTATTCCTTTTGGATATAGTTCATTGCAATAGCAATTGTCATACTGGAAACCTACTTTTAATTTTCAGCTATATTAATTTTGCTAGAATTAACAAAATTGTTTGAGTTTCAACGATATTTAGAGATTTTACTTCAGTTGAGCTACTAAAACCGAAAAAAATTGAAAAATGTAATTTATTTCAAGGACATTTGGAAAAAATGTGATTTTTAATTTTTTTTAAATACTTTTACAAACATTTGTATACGGCCTCAGAATTGAATTCTAAGCAACTTTTTCAAATAACTTTTTTCGATATCACGTCATCTAACCTCACTTTTTGCCAATTCACTGCACATTTTTTAAATTTCCCGCCATACCAGTGGTCGCCTGACAGGTGTCAAAATAAATTTTGGGGTTCTTAGACATGCATTTTAATAATGAATAAAATTCCCGTATATTACAATATTTATGCCGCCGGTCACTACACCGGAGGACGCATAAGAACTGCCTTGTTATTTTTTCTTTCGATTTTCAAAGGGCACAAAATTTTCCATGCCATGGGTGTCAGTCTTATGCAGTGTGAAAAACTGCCTTTTCTATGAAGTCATGCTAACAACGGTTTTCATTAATAAATGGAAACTATTTCTCATTCTCAAAAATAATGGCTTAATGAAATGATTTGGTTATATTACCTTACTAAACACAAAATTACCTACAACTTTGTTCTTTATAGTTTTTTTTCCCAAAGCTAAGTTTCGAATAAGTAAATTAAGAAAAAATAGTACAAGAGATCTAATCACACACATTGAAATATTGTCATTACTCATTACATAATATTTATTTAAAGTTATTAAGCAAACAAAAACACATGAGCAGTATATATATATATATATATATGCAGGCACAACATAAAAGATTATCAACTCCACGGATAAAAAATTGACATTATGAACCTTCACAGTTCACTGCTAATTACAGACAAAAGTAAAGTATGACTATTAAGAAGTTAATATTGCAAAAGCAACGTTAAATAATTAATTTATAACAATATATTAGAGCTTGTCCAATTTCGATTTGAAAATGTACTGAGCATTATATCTCAACTACCGATTCCAGGATCTAGTGTAAAAGATTCTTGCATTTTGTGAGTACGAATAATATGAATCACAATAAAGTTTTACAGAGGTAGAAGCAAGTTATTTCATTTAAAAAGAAACACAAAAATGATTAAATTTCCATTAGTAACCGTCTAAAGCATCTATAAAATGATCTATTATCGAGAATAAGGGTAAAAAGCGGCTTTGAAATATTTTTATTTTTTTTTCCTTAAAAATATCATGAAAAGCAATGGAAATCTCGTTTCAAATAATCTTAATTTCGGAATAAATCAACCACTGTGCATTTATTTTTACTCGGATTTGCTTATATTTTAATCACGTGTATACATTTGGAATTTAAATTATTGTCACTAAAAGGCAAATAACATCATTCGTGTCACCGCGTTAAGGACGATGATTTATAAAAGAATAATTTCGGGCAGTTTCCGACGCCGACTTAGCTAATTACACCACTTAGAACGGAATTATAAAACCTTGTATATCGCGCAGCGAATACAAAACGAAAGAGCGTTGTAAAATTTAAGCATGATCTCAGATAACACGTGGGATCGCACGATATACTATCTTATGAATGTGTGGTAGTCAGTTGTCATAATGACAAGGTCAGCCTGAAGCGGTGGCCCAATGTCTCTCATTGTCATTCATTCTGGGCACGCTGGGATTCTAGAATGCGCTCGAATATAAATAAACGTGATACTATTAAAAGGTTTAAATTGTGGCAGAATTAGGTGAGGGGTCATAGGTCGCCCTCAAATCTGATTTTCTTTTTTCTAGGAAGAGAATTAGTTCGTAATGATTCATACACTGTAAGATATCTAAGCGAGCATAGATATAAATAGACGACAGATAATACAGTTTGTTGCGTCTTTTTACGCCTGACATAAACAACAATAGTCATAATATTAATTCGCAATTTGTATGCCACTACGCGCTCTATACATAGAGAAGCGTTTAGAGCGAAGAATTTTGTAATTTAACCATGTTATTACGTTGTGTATGTTTGTTGTATCGCCTAGCGTAATATGAATAATTGATCGTAATAGTCAGGAATTTCAACAATTCGCAACAAATAGGCTAATAATATAGTTGGACGTGAGGACGAAACATTGTGGTCGGTTTCGAAATGATGAATTAATGACAATTAGTGTTTGTTATTAGCTTGCAAATGCGTAAACTCTGAATCGATGGCGCCGAATATCGAAGGAATTCGCTTATGATTTATTACTAGATAGTTGAAGATGTTTTTGTTTACGTGCAATATTTTAGTCGGACTCTATTTATAGAAAACATATGTCGAAGCGAAACATTACTTCGAATCAAATATAAATATTTTAAACTGGGGGAAAGAGATGAGTGAGGTGATAGATAAAGCATTTATTTTTATTTTATAAGGTATGTTGAGTTGTGTTTACTCTGTTCTCTTAGAAATCTCTCCAATTCTTCCTATTTTGGGTCATTTTCTTACTCTCCTCCCATCTTATATGTCTCTTTTCCAGTTCCTCCTTTATTACTTCATTTCAAGTTTTCCTTGATCTACCCCTTACATTTTTTCTTTCCACTGTCTGCTTTTCGCAATTCCTTCCTTTGGCATGCGGCAAACATATCCATACCATCTTAGTTGTCCCTCCACTTTCTTGTCTTGGATTGGTTTAAATTCCAGTTCTTTATTCTCGTTTTTTCTTCTATTCTTCTAAGAAATCGCATTAATTCTTGCTTTTTGTTTGTCTGTCAATGTCCAAGATTCGCTTCCGTAAAGTATTGTGAGCCTAACTATCTTCTTTATTATTTTCTTTTCTATATCACGTATTCCAAAAAATGTATTTTTCATTGTATTATAAATTCTTCCTGCTTTACTTAATCTTTCATTTATCTCTGAGTGTAACTTTCCATGTTTCTCTATTATTGTGCCTAAGTATTAAAAACTACTCTACTTGTTCTATTTTTCTTCCATTTAGTTTAATATTATGCATTTTATGGTCCTTTGCAATTACCATTGTTTTTGTTTTCGTTATGTTTATCCTCATATTTATTTTGTTTATTTCTTCATTAAACACGCCAATATAACCATATCATCTGTGTACATTATCTCGTATATTTTAAAATCTTCAATTTTCCAATAGCCTATTTTAATTTTTTTTATTGTCTTCTTTGCTTCCTTCATAGCATCGTCTATTACTGCCGAAAATAACTGCGGTCTCAGCTTACACCTTTGTCCAACTCCTATTTCCGTTTTAAACATTTTGAATTCTTTGTTCTTACTGTGTTTTTCTTGTTCCTGTATAATGCCTTTATTACCTTTATTGCTTCTATGTCTACTCCTCTTTTTTCTAAAGTCTTCCATATATCTTTTCTTCTGACTCTGTCAAAGGCCTTTTCCGAATCTACAAAGCAGATATGTATGTCACTATTTTTATTTATTAATTTCTCATTGATCTGTAAAATTGAGAAAATCAAGTCTTGCGTGCCCCTTCGCCCTCTAAACCCGCATTGTGTGTCTTCAATAGTCTTGTCTATTACAGGTCTTAATCTTTTCTCTATTACTCTAGCTAGCACCTTGCCTGGTGTACTTGTCAATGTAATTCCTTGATAATTATCTTTTATATCCACTCTTGTAAATTGGTAAAATTATTCCTGTGCTCCAACCTGTGGGCATTCCATTTTCTATTATCGCTTCCTTCATAATTTCCTGTAGTTCTTTAAGTGCCTCTTGCCCTACATATTTTATCATCTCTGGTGTTATATTGTCTTTTCCTAATTTTATTTTCTCAATTGTTTCTGCTATCTCCTCACCTAAGATCGGCTCAAAATCTCCTCCATGTTGGTGTTGTATTTTTTTTTCTTCCTCGACGTCCTGTTTTTCACTGGTCAATCCCTTGAAATGTTCTTTCCGTCTTTCCACTATCTTATCTTCATCTGTTAATACTTGTCCGTCTTTGTCTTTTAAATGCCACAAAACAGTTTTCGGTTTTCCCTGAAATTTTGATTCATATTTTGCCCAAAATCACCCCATGTCTTTTTCTTAGCGTTTGTTTACTGCTATTTTAACTTCTGTGCATTTTTAACTATTTCTTCCATGTCTACTTTTTCTCTTTAATTTTTTTTTGAAGGTAGTTTGGACATGTGGTATACAGCATGAGAGTCAGACAAAAAGGGTTAGCAGAAACAAAACAAAAGAGACCAAGAGGAAGATCACGGATAAACGTGGAGTCCAATGGAATGAAGGAATAAAAATGGAGAAAAAAAAAGAAAACATGGCAACATGCATCCATAAGACATGAAAAGATTATAGATTATATATATACACTACCACCAGAATCTTCATCTTTTACAACTCCCAGAAGATACCTACTAAGTTGTTTAAGCCTAATTCTAAAACTGCGAATACTTTTGTGTCCCTGACAGTAAAAATTTCAATAGATTATATTCGTTTATAATTAAAAAAGAAATCATCTAGATCTGTGACTACATTAATATTTTTGGAATACGTAGGAAAATATTATAACTTTTTTTTATTAAACAATTAAAAATATGATTCGATCTTTTACATTTATATAAAGAACAAAAAATACATTCTATACTTATTTTTACGCATGAAACTAAAACTTTATATGTGACGAATTTATGTATGTGCCAACGGGTTAAGGCTAAAATATAAAACATGCACATATAAACAAGTTCTAATAATAAACATGTCAAGTAAGACACCAAGAAACATTAAAACAAGCAGTCCATCAGTGTAAATAGAACAACTCGCTTTCCGTAATCCACTAGCTTCATATAAAACATGTTTTCGTAATCTAGCCATGCATAATTAATGTTTATTTAAAATTAACAAATTTTATTTATATAACCTATTGGTATGCGTGCGATTAGTGTTGTTTTGATCGCTTGCCATCGTCATCGATTAAAAAAGATTTCGCTCTCTGCTAGAAGATAAATCTTCGAAAATACTAAGCAATTTTTGTGTAAATGATCCCGTCCTCATTCTTGTAAAAAAACGAAGAATACGTGCATCATGTAAGCCGACTATTTATAGCTTGTATAATATTGTGTTTGTATAACATTGTAGGTTAGCAAGGTTGCACTGGTAAAAGTCCTCCGCACGTTTTCACAGGCAGAGATTTTTGCGCGGATTTTATACCTTCTTAACTGGAAGCTTTTACGGGCGCATTAAAAATTAGAATTGTGTTTATTGTCTTAGGATATAAATTCGACCTACTTTACCGAGCGTAGTTGCACTGTTATTATTTAAAATATCATTTCTCTCTTGACCTCTCAACGATTTCGTCTCAGTTGATCGCCTAAACGAAACTGCGTTTGCAATTGGCGTTTCTTTTACCTATAAAATCATTTACCAAAACATTGTCTTTACGTTTCGTTCGTATGGCATCCGTGACTATAATTTATGAAGCTCAAAATGTGCACAACGAGATTACAGTTACTTTAACGATTTATATTCACGAAGTTTGTCTTGTAGAATAGATATACAAGAAATGATAGAGGTAAAACTTTTATGTTATTAGTTAAATAAAGGATCGGAGCTTGCGATTAGTACTATAATAAATATAATTATTAGAAAGGGATAATGATTAATTTATAACCGCTTTAATCGAGAATATAATCAGGTTAAATAAATTAATGAATACGTATTGTAATTGTAGGTTTCGCGGTTTTGCGGAAAGAAATCTGGCAATAGATTAGTTGTTATAAGTAGCATTTATATAGGCATTAATTTTCTTTAATTAAGCAGGATAGTATATTTTTGAGATAATTATAGCCGGACATTGTATTGGTGAAGATTGATGTCATGAGAACAAATTATTATTATCTAAACTATACAGAAAAGTATGAACCTGAAATAAATTAGGTAGTAGATGGTAACGTCTATAAATCTTGATTTTTGTTTCAGTTTATATATTCAATGAACAGGATGCTTCCATGACAAGTAATTACAAAATAAAACAACGTTTTTGTCTATTCAATATAATAAAAATATTTGTTGACAGCCCAGTTTCACCATAACTTTAAACTCTCACAATCCCCACTGAGTTATTCACATAATATGACTTAGTTGAAAAAATTACCCTAATTTTTTCTTGATATAATGATTATAAACACTAAAAATTTACAAATATATACCAAATTTTAAAGATAGTGGGGTATAATGCATGTTTTAAATACTTTTGATAATTTGAAGTATACGCAAATTTGAGACTAGAGAAATTGTAATCCAGTCAAATCAGACCAAAAAAAAAATTACTTCTTAAATTTGCCGTTTTGAAAAACCTGTGTGTTTAAGCAGTTAAGCCCAAAGTAATCGGTAAAATGTTGCTTGACTCACGTTTTGCTTAATATCTCAAAAAAATGAATCTCACAGCAATAAAGGTTTAGTTATTTTTGACACTTTAATGCTTAATACTCTCTAAAGATGCAGCTCTACAAAGTTAAAAAAAAAAAAACGTATTTAAATATATTTGGGGAAAAAACAATGAAAATTTGGGAGTGACGGGAGTGAGCCCCCCAAGTTCCAACTTCCATTTTGTAATTCTCCAACTACTTTTGAACTTGGTGATAGGTTCTGCATGAATGCTGGCTTGCAGCATCTTCTGTTCAGGGTAATTTTTGTATTGGCTGCAGATATAACGAATAATTAGTAGCAGAAGCTGTTCAATATACCTTCTTTATAATTCCTTAAAATCACCAAACACTTCACCCTAACTTTTGCAATAGATTCCTGACTGGAATCTAATTGCAAGAAAACCTCGGTATACATCTCCAAAGGGTCAACCACGCAGGACACCCGCGCGGTTTAATATAGGGGTACACAAAAGAAAGAAGAATGGCCATCCTACCTATCTGCACTCACAACTTTAATATTATCTTCATGTCAATATATGTCATTCTTTAAAATAAAATGTACATGCAACATTCATATCTAATTGGAAAAACTACTCAACTTTGTTGAGCTGTATCTCAGAAAGTATCGAACATCGATGGAGTCCAGTAAAGCATTGAATTTTTAGGCAATTTAGTGTAGTGTTATAAATAATCTATACACTTTGTGCTGGATGACTCATATTTTTTTAGATTTCTCTAGAGGGTGCGTTCCAAGGTGGAACGCGGACTTTCTAGTTGTTAATAAAACTATCATGCGCATATGGTTTTTAATTGATTCCAAATTAATATTTTCTAGCAGCTCGATTGAATTTACACATGCACGAATATATTCTGGCGGAAGTTCATTCCAAATCTCTCCAATCTTGTCTCAGGTCTAAAATTTATTGTGTAAATTTTCTTCGTCATATAAGCCCACACATTCTCCATTGTATTTAAGTCCGAGCTTTTAGAAAGCCAAGGCAAACGCTCTATATTATTGTTAGGAGAATTGATCCGTAGAACTTGTATGTTTTAGATGTTTTGTCGTTGATATTTTTGTAATGTAAGTTGGTAAGAAAGATAATAAGGGTGATATAGAGTAGAGTTGTTGTAACCGAAGAGAATTAAACGATATATATATTAAAAGTGTGCGTTTGATATTAGATAGGTATATTAGAGAGGTATATACACATGATACAACATTATGTTTCCGAAATAAATTTTGCACTGCTATAGATGTATGGATGGGGCAATTATCGTGTTGATAAATAAAATTTTTATAAGAATACAAGATTCTGTAAGACAACAATATACACCCACATTTACCGTGAATTTTTTACTGCTATAGGTTTTTTGTACATTATGCTCTTGGAACTTTGAACTCGGTGGTCGGTATACTCGAATGCGTCCATCGTCTTTTCATCAATGCTCCAAAACATTAAGTTACGGGGAAGAAATTTCAATGAAAAACCAACTCTTTGCTCGTTATTCTAATGTATCAGAAATATTTTTTTTTAGCCCGTTCCTTTTCTTATATTTGAGTATTTTTCAATCCGCGCGACAACACATCCAAGGAATTTAGTTGCATGAACTGTATTTGGCACCGTTTCAAATTGAAGGTAGCTTATGATCTATAAGAGATTTTCAGCTTCTTCATACCTCACAGCCTCCCTCGACTGGATTTCCTTCTTCTTTGAAGATTACCCTCTATATCCCGTTTGGCTTTCAGTCTTAGTATGGTGCTTTTGTTAACAAAAAATCTTGCAGCTAATTTCCTAACCGACCTTCCATTACTTGGTTTTTTTGACATGATTCAATTGCGGCGTTGAGTTTTAAATTTACACATTTAAAATTTGGCATTTAATATGAGTTCCAAGGTTTGCAAAAAAAAAAAACCGTTTACATAGAAAAATTTCAAATGTACTTGTTTTTTGATGCCGCAATTGTACCTATACACTAAAAAATATATGCAATTCCTACGGAAAATTCCAGTAACGTATAAGGTAAAATTGAAAAATTTACTAGAAAACTTTAGGTATATTTTCTAATTTTTGGTAAATTTACCCTATACATTACTGGAATTTTCCGTAGGAATTGCAAATATTTTTTAGTGTGTACTATAAAAAATAATCTAAACCTGTTTTACTGTAAGATTTATATTTTTTGAGATATTAAGTAAAAAGTGGAAGAAAGCAAAATGTTAGTGGTTACTTTGGCGAAAGCTGTAAACTTGGATTTTTAATATTGACTTGGGTCTCAACAACATTTAAAAAAATTAGAAGTATATATCACCATCTGTAAACTCGGATGTTTCATTTACCTGGACTAATATAAATATAGATAAATCAAAGCTTTCATAGATGCATATATATTGAATTTTGTATAAAATAGAAGAAAGTCTAGGTCAAATACATGCCCAACCTCCTCCAATGGAAGTCAATCTAACGGTATGACAAATCCATTTCATAATTTCTTTTTTATTTTTACCTCATTATGTATGAATTTTGTCGCAAGATGATAATTTATTTATCAATATTTTGGTAAATATTCCAAACGATGCAACGATCAACTATCTCAATTATTCCATCAATTTAAATGACGCAAATATTTGCGTCAATTTTGGTCACCCATTCAAATCTTCGCTTCTATTTCTAAACTTACTGAAATCTTATAAAAACACGGTCGTTTATGTATCGTATTTCAGGCTCACTAATACCGCAATAGATATAGACCAACGCAATGACAAACGTATTTTTCTTTCGTGTATTTTTCCCTTTTAATTATTTGTATATAAATCAAGTCCAACTTGAAACTTACTGGTCAGCAAAGTTGTGCCGTTGAAATACGGTAGATAGACATGTTGTTCGTGGGGGGCAGCACCGAATCCCTCCAAGATTTCCTCTCCTGAATTTTACATCCACAATACAATACGTACAGATTATTAAAAATGATTAGGTATTATATGCACAAAATTTCACCATTTATATATATAGGTATATGACATTAAATAATGTTATAATATATAGGAGATATAATAACATGTACGAATAATAGCACAAGCCCAAGCATTTACAAGTCACCGCGTGTTTTTCAATACCGGCGGAAAAGTGAAAACGTTTTAAAAAGGAGGGACGAGGTAGCCGTACATCATTCACCGAGTTCACAAAACGTCAAAACCTTCATGACATTTGACGCGATAAAAGAAAAAAACCGTACAGGGTGAAGATTGAAGCCGTATGAATGAATTGAAATGAATGAAATTGGTTGAATATAGAAGAAAAGTGGTTAATCAAAGTTTCGTTTACACGGCCCTGATATTTATTGAACAGAATACCAACAAAATATTCTAAACTTGTTTTTGAAGAGATTGTACGTAAGAGTTATAGTTAACAAACCAAAATAGATTTTTTTTTTCCAGTAGCAATAACATAATTCTTTAGGGTTATAAGATTTCGTTTACGTAATATATTATCAAAGCAATATAATGCTAAAAATAAATTAAATACCTGCTCAATAAGTAGATGGAATGGCAGTAAGTATTTGAAAATTATCTCACTTGAAACTGAATTAATAAAAACTACTGCTGATGATAACTCCTTATATTATTTTCTCGGGCATAAACAAGGTATGAAATCTTTAATGAGATATCAAAAAAAGGTGTTTCAAAAATAAACGTTTTTGATTACTCTTCTCCTATACTCAACTCGATTTATAAGCCTCGTTTAGTAATTTCAGTAAAATTAATCACAGCCCTTAACAGATATTTACACAGAACGAATATAATCGATTAATGAAATGCGACAAAGCATGCATGATCTCATCTGCAAAGGAAGCTTAGAGCAGAAGCAGTGCTAAACATATTTCAAATTTGTGTGACAGATTTTTGTTTCAGACCTCGTCATTGAAGAATTAGAAAAGAAATCGAACAAGGAAATACAAAATTAAACCAGATTTATTGTTTCCGCAATTCATCCAAGTGTTTGTATTTCGCTTGTTTAAAAGTTGTGCTTTTCCAAAAGCTATAGTGTTTTTTTAACGATATTATAATACAGAATTATGAACAATCACCCGTTTCTCTCTTAATATATGGCCAAAAGCGGTTATTTCAAGCGTGAACTCACCGCCTTCCTCTTCTGAATCAGACATGAAGGTTTCTTGCATGGCTTCTGGTGCGACGACTTTGTACTTTTCTTCAATCGTCGTGGTTGTTGTTGTGGTGGTCGTTGTTTCTGTTACTACTTTTAAGGTCTCTATAACGCTGATGTAACCCAATTTTTGAGCGATGTTCAAAGGTGTTTGTCCATTCTGCAAATTCGAAAAGGAATTAGCGATTTTCCAATCATGCAGTTAAGGAATGCTTACCATTGTGACTGAATTGGGTTGGGCTGAATTCTCCAAGAGTAGGTTGACTATATTGGTATGCCCCTGCTGGGCAGCTTGATGTAATGGCGTATAGAAGAGGGACGTGGTCGCTCCAACATTGGCACCGTTCGCCAAAAGGAACTTCACCATGTTAGTCTGTCCGTAGTGACTGGCTATGTGCAATGGTGTAAAACCGCCCTTAGTGGCAGCGTCGATTTGAGCACCGTTCTTCGCCAAAATCTCAGCCACAGGCACCCGATCTTCCTGCGCGCATAGATGCAGAGGAGTCAAACCGTTCTTGGCGGGATGGTTGGTGTTTGCTTCGTGCTCGATTAGCAAAGATGACATGTCTGTGTGACCCTCTTGGGCACTCAGATGCAAAGGAGTGAAACCAGCTTTACTTTCGGCGTTTGGCTTCGCTCCGTACTCTAGAAGGGTGTTGGCGATGTCCATTTGGTTTTTGCGTGCTGCGATGTGTAGAGGGGTATGTCCGTTCTTGGCAGTAGCGTGCGGCGATGCACCTTTATCCAGGAGAAGCAATGCGACGTTCTGGTGGTCGTAATGAGACGCCACGTGTAAAGGCGTCACTCCGTTCTTGCCCTGCGCGTCCACTGGGGCTTCTTTTTGTAACAGCAGCTTCGCCACTTTGATGTTTCCATACTTGGCCGCTAGATGGAGCGGCGTGAATCCTTTCTTGGTGGTGGCGTTGAGAGATGCGCCATTTTCAATTAGGACAGCTGCCACCTGAAAATAATAAACAATTCTAGTGTAGTCACATTAACAAACCGATAACATTGATATTGTTAGTACTCTAAGTTATTTATTTACAATTGTGTATAACTCATTTTGTGAGTCTACTTTTGTAATATGATAAAAAAAGGAAGTTAGAACGACTAAATTATTTTCGTCTACTTTGTTAATCGTATCAATATATTAGATCTAAATATAAAATTTTAATTTCACTTACTTTTTTTCGTGTATATTGAGAGCTAAACATTTTGCTGCTTCTCTTTCTTTTTTTTTTTTTGGAAAAATGGTAATTTTAGGGAAAATATGCAAAACAGATTGTATCAAAATTCGAATAATTTCATGCTGTGATGTTTGAAAATAAATAATTTTGCAGATTTTCCGATGTTTATATGACGACGAAAGAAAAACTAAAATAAAATTTCGATTTTCTAATTGAATTTTTTATTTTCACCATAACAGCATTATTACATTTCAAAACAAAAAGTCAACAAACAGTATTTTTGATTAATCTTTGGAACATCTACAAAATACTATATAAACTAAGACTACACAGCACAACAAATAGGTCCTACATGATTTCTGAAAATCTACCTCATAAGTCTGCACTATCTAAATTAGGTAGTAAAAAAATGATGTAAACAAATTTAGACAATAAGTAATTGTAAAGTAAACTTAAATGTGGGTGTTGTTTGTGATACTACAACTAAAATTTCGTTTACGGTTCAATCAATACTAATGAGTGTTCATAGACCTAACTAGAGTACTCATTCGGAGAAATATGTTTAATACTTGTAATTGTATATAAACTAGAACACATAAAATTCTAGTACACACCTATAGATATATAAAAGTATGTCGAATAGTTTTATTCAAATTTTTGGAGTGTAAAATAGACTTCACTTATGTACTCAAAATTCTAAGTATTTAAAATCCCTCGTCCACTTTTTTGCAGCTAAATATAGCTGCAAAAAAGTTACTGCCCATTTCCAGTATAACATATAATCATTAATAATGATACAAACTTTCTGATAAGAAAACACCATCTGCAGAATCGTCAAAAAATGTTTTCATCGTTCGAAAACGTTTCGTTATACTGGAAATGGGCAGTAACTTTCTTATTTTCGTTGGAATGATAATCAGTGGCATATTTAAGTATGGGCTGAACGAGCCCAGGGCGGCAAAACTGTAGGGGTCGCAGATAGTTCTTTATTTAAAAGTAAAGCCAGTGCTAAAGATATTCTTTTGTATTTGGAAGGCCTTCTTTTTTTGTTTTTTTTTTTTGAGTCAATGACAGTGAGAAGATGTGTTTTACGTATTGCAACACCTTTTTTCATTTACATTACATTGTGCATTTTACTATAACTTCCTTTTACCGCTTTGAAAGGACCTGGTAGCAGTGGTGTGTGATTATATCATCATCTCTGATTGCTAGTAAAGTAAGGCATATTTTTATTATTAATTAAGGTAAGAAAAACAAATTCATTCCAATTAAAATAAGGGTGATTCCTGGCATAAGGATGAGTTTTCAGAAGATGAAAATGTGTTTAAGCGATTCTTCAGATAGGGCTTTCTCATAAAAAAATTTGCCGCATCAATATATCTGCTATAAACAGTGAGAAAAAGATGATAGACGAGTGATTTGAAACATTTCTATTTTTGTAACTAATTAAAGTACTGATCAATATACTTTACGCACCCAAAGCTTGAATGAAAAAATTCAGAACACTTTTTATATGCCTACAAAAACATTGAAATATTAACGAAGACACTATCAACAATATCAATTTCCAACAACGTATATATGGCACTTAGAAAGAAGACTTGTTTTAATATATAACAATAATTCGTTAAATGCGTTAACGAATAAATCAACAATCGAAACTTTTAAATGTTATACAAAAATATATGCTATAATTTAATGTAATAATTAACAGATAGTCGATATGCTTAAACTATTAGTGCCTCATTAGCAGAGAAATTTATGAGAAAATCTATTTGAGACATTCGAATTGACAAACTTTGCTAGTATCGTAGATAAAGTGACAAAGTGTAGAAGAAAAATTAAATTTAGCTATTCTATATTCGAGTATTTTCTATTTTGGGCCCAAATTTGAACTGATCGATGTAGAAAAATAATGATTTGAAAGTAGTAGATAAATACAACATTTCGACCACTTTTTCCGTATAGTTTTCAAGTTGAATTTTGAGTTACATGAATTCAATGGATTGTCCAATGTATTAGTAAAGATACTTGTTATATTATTTCTAAATATTTGGCACAGAGACAGAAGAAAGCATCGTTTTTAATTTACCACATCGAGATGATAAAAAATTGTTGGCATTAATAATACGCAGCATAAAATTCTGCAATGCACACAGAAACGTCAAGAAATCTCTATGAGGAAGTTGTAAAGACCTTCCTCACATACACTGAAAGCATGCTCAGAATACAATTTTGAGTTTAGGAACATCACAATCGTCCTGGGTGCTCATACTAATCAACACCTCCTATCGATTCAATAATTAACAATCCGAAAAGAGTCACGTCAACATCATTATAACCAAAAAGGAACGGAAACATTTTATATGAAGAACTCTCTATATCTCAACCAGACCATCTCGATAATATAACTAGTGTTTATGTGATCCATGAGCTTTTGAATTAATAATTTTTTTACCTCGTCCTGTCCCTCTTTGGCGGCGATGTGAAGGGCGGTATACATATCTTTGGTGGTGGTATCAACTTTGGCGCCGTGCTGCAGCAAAAGCATCACAATGTCAACGTTGCCCAAACGCGAAGCTATGTGCAATGGCGTCTGCTGTTCGCGGGCCCGGGCGTCCACTTGCGCCCCGTTCCTCAGCAGAATCCTAATGATGTCGGTCTGCAACAGAAAATCGAATCTCAATCGTTTATTTATACGCCTGTATGCGGTAATAAGTGCTGATAGGTGAATTTCTGGCTGGAGAACCGTTAAATCGATTGGGATTGCTCAAATTTGCTCGCTAGTGTTGAGAAGCCTAGCTTCAAAAAATCTAATTAACTTGTGAGGAACGCAAACTACTGGTAAATTCTGCATTCATTGCTTTTATATCTACGGAGAATAAGGGGGCTACCTGAACGAGTTTAAAGGAAAGACTTTCGATCCGAAACGGATCTCAGTTTGGCAACTTTTTGAGATCGAACGAGTTACGGTATCAAAGTCCAAAAGCAAGCTTTTAGGTGGTAGAGCAAAAGTTAGCAACCACATCTGGAAAATTAAAAAAATCAACGTGTATTTCGAAGCACAAGATTCTTCTTCACTTTCGATGGATAACTAGGGATTGTTGCTTTGAAACTAACTCACCTGATTTGCTCTTGCCGCCAAATGAAGAGGGGTTTCTCCACGGACAGTCGGTACGTCTGGGTTGGCGTCGTGTTGCAATAAATAGATCACTATATTCATGCAGCCCATAAAACTGGCTACATGTAATGGTGTTAGTCCGCTTTCTGTTGTGGCGCCTATGCTAGCCCCGTGTTTTAGGAGCAGCTCGACGACTTTGATCCTGTTCTTCTTGCACGCGATGTGCAGAGGCGTAAATCCGTTCAGGGCCCTCGCGTTCGCGTCCGCCTGTCTGTCCAGTAGCAGCTTAGCTACTCTGACATGACCGCAATGGGCTGCTACGTGTAAAGCCGTTAAGTAGTCAACTGTCACTTCGTCGACAGGTGCTCGATGGTAGAGGAGTATTCGTGCGGCATCAACGTGGTCTCCTTGCGCGGCCATGTGGAGTGGTGCCAATCCGTTCTGAAATTTTTAGAATCGAGTGATCAAGCATAGAAAAGATATAATAATACAAAAATAAGATGCAAATACGTACGTAAATTAAAAAGATAAAAGGAATCATTAAAAACTGCATTATATACAGGTAAAGGGAAGAAAAACTGAAATTCTCTCGAATGATTTTTTTGTAGTAAAACCATTTCCAATGTTTGCCTATGGTTAAGAACATAAATCAAGATACAGAATAGATACAAGATAAGTGTTGACAGGTACTCTCTTGCAACGCCCTAATCTGCAAAATTTTTAATCCGTGAACAACTCGAAATAGAAGTTGGTTTACGATTCTTTCTTTTTTCAGATTTTTGAGATATCTTTAACGGGGAGAAAGGTGTGCACTAGTTTTATTTTTTGTATCTTTACCTTACCCTTCCATTTAAGAGTACTTTAGCATAGGCATATTTTTCCCTTAAAAATCGTTGAAATGAAACGAATTAAGGTGTGTACAAAAATGGGTATTTCTTGAGAATATTTTTATGGATTTACACAGTGTAGGCCAAAAATGAGGAATAAATTCGATAAAGAGATTGGTGTTGATTCTTTGGAAAACTTGGAAAATTCTAAAAACCGCACATGCATTTTGTTTTATTTGCAATGTAATATGAATGTGATAACGTTATTGATTTTTTTAATGGCAAACCTTATTTCCTTTTTTCATATTTGTTATATTTATATTTGAAAGCACGAATATTTCGACAATTAGCACAAAAGAAAAATGTAGCAGGATAAGCCATTGCTTCAAAAATATAAAGTTGTGGGTTCTTTACTTCTGTAGAAAATACGTAGGAAATCGATATTTATGTAAACAATTACGATTACGTGTAGACATTATTAAATATACTGCGCAAGTGACTGTTTATACTTTGTTAGATGTTATGTCAGCAATATTCGTTAACATATGCTTCTATTCATAATCTAAATGCATAGATTATTAATATAAGCGTATGTTTCTGGTTTCTCGTTCTAATGTACAAATCTTTTTTTAAATAATAAAATCTATTTGAAAATTACGTATTTTATTTGTATATTTTGTGTAATTTTTAAATTATTTCTTATTAATCATTACGTAATTTGTGTAATATAAAGTACTTGCCCATCCCTAGCTAGCACAAAGATCCTTTAAGTTCAGAATTGGAAGCCGTAGACCTAACTTTACGTCATCTTACGTTAATGAATGCAGCAGCTTTAGAAAGGAAATTTTTGTGTTAGAATCTATACTATTTGAAGCCTTATATATTTTGAAACGCACAGACATGAAACAAAATTTAAAAAGGGCTAAATAGTGGAATAGACCAGAAGATCCTAGCAGGAGGTGAACAAGCTGACACTGTTTTCACGAGAAAAAAGATAGAATTAATTAAAATAAAGATTCCCACACTTTCAGGAGGAAAATATTAATCCAAGCTGAAGCAAAATACCTAATTCAAACAAATAAGAATTCCTACCTTTGTCTTGCAACTTATAGGTGCTCCTCTTTCCAATAACATGTCTACCACTTGCTCATGGCCACTTCTCGCAGCGCAGTGCAAGGGCGTCAGGCCGTCTCTGGTCTTCGATTCGATATTGGCGCCGTGTTCCAACAGCAACGCCACCATATTCGTCTTTCCCCATTTGGCGGCCACGTGCAGCGGGGTGATATTGTGCTTCGCCGCGTAGTTAACATCGGCACCTTTGTGTATCAGCAGATTTGCTATGGCTTCGTTTCCGTAATGAGAGGCGATGTGTAAGGGGGTAAAACCGGACTTGGAAGTGACGTCCGGATTGTGTTCGTTCTGCGAATAAAAATAATCAAAACCCATTATAAAATCCACAGTGCGCCATCACCCGGCGCATAATATTTATTTAAATTATCATTAAATTCCCGAACAGCAAATCATACGGAGCAATACGGGAGGAACTATAAATTACGATATGTTTGGGAAATATTTAGGCCTTCTATTATCGTAAGTGTTTACATTTCGACCTGAAAATAACGCCTGCGGATGGGTATGTTATGATGCGAGTACGTAGTGTAATTGGGTTAACCCGCTCTTAATTGTCTACAGTTGCAAGCTGGCTATCTCGAGTGATGGTGGAAATAAAAGGGACCACACAAGTTGCTGGACGTACTTAAAGCAATTCAGCGTATTTTTAACTGGGTTATTAAGATACTGGATGCAATATGCTGTGAGAGTTTGGATTGCATTTAAGAAAGATTAAATAAGGATTCACGAAATGCAGTTCGCTTAAGATTAGGAAACTGGTCGCTTCTAGTTTCGTGATATATAAGAGTAATACTTGACAAATCATTTGCAAAATGCAATGGAATGGTGTAACTACGATAGATAGATATCTGAAAAACGAGAACGCTATTTTAGTATTTTGGCCAGAACGAATTGTAGGAACTGACAGCTTCCAAATTCTGCTAAGAATACTGACGATTTTTAATTCTTCTAACGCTCTCTGGCCAAAACAGCAATCAATTAATAAAGTTTGTTGCATATATATCAGCGTGTATAACTGAAAAAGTGGCAAAAAATCTACAATTTCATCCGTGTATTCAGATTTTTATTTACATATTTGTAATTTTGGTTTGTATTTTAATGTCATATAAAAACTACAGAAATGTTTGCTTTATCAAGAGTTTTTCAATATATAAATTTAAGCCAGAAAACTTTTGAGGATTTTAAAAGTCGTTTATGTATGATTCATCATAATTCGTAGAAATAATTTTGTAACATATTTTTCAAAAAAAGAAAACAAAAATAAAGCTATCCGCGTCACGGAATTGCTTTTAACTCCTAACGATTTCGCAAATTATATATCTTACAATTTCCAGATCAAAGAGCCGTTTATATAAACAGAAAAAAAAAAATCCGCGAATCACTACTAAGTTATCAAAATAACTCCGAAATCGTCGTAAACTTTACCTCTAGTAAGAGTTTGGCAGCCTTAACGTCATCTTTCTTGGCGGCGATGTGCAGGGCGGGCAATCTGACCTTTCCCCGCGTATCGTTCTCGAGCAGGACCGTCACGACCTTGTCGTGGCCCTGTTGCATTGCCACTGCCAATGGTGTGAAACCGTCCTGAAAAATAGAGGCGGCGAATTAACATTTTAGCCCGACGGTCGGCGTCTGGTCTACGAACCTCCGTCGCCAAACTCTGATTGGCGCCATTCGCCAGCAGATACTTGACGACGTTGTCGTGATTTTCCTGGGCGGCCATGTAGAGGGGCGTGAAGCCGTTCTGGCTTTGGACGTTGACGGAGGCGCCATGTTGAACCAGTAGCTTGACTACTTCCTCTTGGCCGGCCAGTGAGGCTATGTGAAGAGCTGTGTTTCCTGTTGAAGTGGTTAAAACAGATTTAGTAAATAGTATGCAGATATGTGTTTTCTGTGGGCAATGCACTAGGTTGCAAACACTGCCAAAAAATAATTATAATGAATTGAGAATTGGAATGTAGCAAAACGCATCTGTCAAAATGCTCATGAAAACTGAATGGGTTCAACGCTAACATTTAGTATCTTCAATGGATATTTCTCAGCGGAATTCAGATGATACTAGTTCATAATACATATATGTAAAATTATAAACTTAGAAAATCTGTTTTAATTTTTTATTTAATATAATTCTTTTTACAACCGGTCTCGGTAGATAATAAAACTATAAATATAAAAATTATAAACTTAGTTGGGATATTCAGTATTACTTTAGGAGTTAACCGATTGGTAGTTACAATCCATTCATACTTCGAGTCTCTTAAATTAAGACAGCAGGACAATCAGTTAAGGGGAAACAAATTAAAAAAAAAAACAATTTTTATTTTAGATTTCTCTCATAATTATAACCAATTTTAGATCTAATGACCTTAACCTCGTATTTTCCTGGACGCTAAGAGTACCCAAAATGATTTTTAAAGATATACAATAAAGTGTGATTTGTGTATAATACGTTTGAAGCCAAGATGCAAAGTACAAACATTTCTTCAATGATTTTCCTAATATTTTCTCTTTATTTTAATTTTCCTCAACTTGAACAAATCCTATCTAAACGATTTTCCAGCGATACTAAACCTTTTTTGGTGGCCGCATCTACGACGGCACCCCTCTTGAGCAGTTCGGCGACGACGTCCACGTGTCCATCTTTCGAAGCTAGGTGCAGAGCATTGAGGCCATTCTATAAAAAAAGAGCGCACAAAATCAACCTTCGTCAATAACGCGACGGAAGGGATTGAATGAAGAAACAAAAAGTGTGTTTGTGTGATGTCCTAATGTACATACATTAGGTGTTCGTAACGGGATGTTTGCCAACGCATCTCCGAAAATACGCATCAACACTTGGCGTTGAACCGATATACCTACGATCAAATGTTTGCGCGGTTAAACGGCCAGACGATTTGGACTGTCTACCGTCGTTTATTGTTGTGACGGCGAATGTACAAACAATGTTATATACACTTTGTCTCAAAAAGTTTTATACAAATAGAGAAAAAGCTTATCTTACTTTTCACTAAAAAAAATATTCTTGATGAAAAGACCCATAGTCAAGTAGACAATTGTTAAAACATGAATCATACATAATCAGTTGTCTGACTTTCTGAATGAACTAGCACTATAATAATAATAATATAGTATTTATTTCCACTATAATAACATAAGTAGAAGTACCGTAAATATAAAAGCAGAAAAACAAGTACATTCTAATTATAGAGTGCCAATTAATTGTATTCAAGAAGTTCAGAAATGCTATAGGGTTCAATGTTGCATATGTAGGAATATGTCATTCGTTTAAACCTAACAAAGTTATTCTCTAATTTTATATCTCATGGTAATTTGTTAAAAAGGCGAATACTATTATAAACTATACCTTTGGTGAATTTAGTTAAATGGTGTCTTGGAACGTTGTAATTTATTTTATGTCTAGTTGTATGGATATGCATTTTTTCGTTGTCTCTAAATGAAGTTTTGTTTTTAAAGTTAAATAAAAGACATTCATGTATATAAATACCATACGACGTTAAAAAAACCGAAAGATTTGAAAACAGATCGAAGTGATGCGGTAAAACTCAGGCCCAGTAGTGCACGCATCGCCCGTTTTTGTAAAACGAATACACGCTCAGCTTCTGAGGAACACCCCCAAAGCAGAATACCATAACGGATTATTGAAACACAGAATGAGTGGTATACTGCCTTCAGTTACATAATTACAGACTGTACTTAATATTTTTAGTCCGAAGCAAGCTACACACATGTTTGTTAATTTTATGTTAGTGCTGTCTAGAAAGATATAAATAGGTGTGTTTGTACTTTTATTTGTCTTAAATAGTATGCTACATGTTCTGTTTTCATTTACTTGTAACTTATTTTCTATAAACCATTGTTTTACGGAGCGATATAAGTCGGTTCCAGTTTGTTCTAAAGACGGAAAATCAGAAGCAGCAAACAGCGAGTTTGTGTCGTCTGCATAATTAATAATTTTTTTATTGTAACACGAGACGTTTACAAAAATGTCATTCACTAAGTGAACTAGGAAAAGTATGGTACCAACAGGATGGAGCACCATGCCACTGTAACAGAAACATTCGGGGTTTTCTCCTCCACACTTTTAACAATAAAGTGATTGGGAAATCAATGGAGTTTGTTTGGCCTCCAAGGTCTCCATACATTACCCCTCTAGATTTCTTTTTATGAGGCTACTTAAAAGAAAGGGTATACCTTCAGAGGCCTTCTTTCAAGATGTTGATCATCTTGAAAGAATCATTAGAGGAGAGACATGTGAAGCTATAACTCCAGATGTGATTAGAAATGTCATAAAAGAATTTAATCAAAGAATTAAGTCATAAAAGTAAATCAAGTATTTAAGTAATTTTACATTTTCCAATAAAATTTATTAACTGTGTATTATTCATTGTTGACTTGGAGGTTATCAATTTCTTAATCCAATAAATAATCTAATTAATAATATCTTGTAATTTTTATTTGGGAAATCACTACAGTTTGTGGGTATTTCACTCTCACTTCAAATCAAAATTTTCATTTTCCCTGTGTTCCAGCCAATGTTCTAAAGATTTTGTACTTGATTATGGATGTACAAGTCATGCAGAACTTTTCATTGAGAATATTTTTTGCGGAATGTAAGATAAACCTTCTCCATTTGTATAAAACTTTTTGGGAAACACTGTATATGCTGTCTACCGTGCTTTTATAATAGATTTTAATTCGATTTGATTGTTTTAATTCTTGCAAATGCTTTTAGGAGAAGAGAATATCTAGTTCATTTATTACCTGTTACATTAAAATATTTCCTAGTCTAAATGGAAAATAATGAACAATATTATATCTTGAAAGGATTTACTTCCAGCGGTAGTAGACTGAAACTACGTATATGAATAGGCACAGAGCATTTTCAGTGCAAGACCTGGTGTTCGTTTAAGAAAGTGTAAGTTGTACTATGTTCGTCAACGACTATCAAACAAAAATCAAACGTGAACTAATTGGATTTGATTTAGAGGAGGTTTAGTTGCACTATACATCAGCTGCATGCATCGACAATAAAATGCGAACAGCAAGAACTGTCAACACACCTAAATGATATGATTTGAATTCTGAATGAATAAATACGTGATAATTTTCAACTTTAATTATTTCAGGTAACTTGACTGCACAAACCAGTTTTTTAGAAATCAAGATTATTGATATTAAATCTGCAGTGCACAATTTGTGAATGGTATAATTAAAATACTGATATCTAGATTAGTTAAAGGGATACACTGGAGAGTATTTGAAACTTCAAGAATGCAATTCACTCTCTTGTTATTTTAACTTCCCTAAAGTCTAAACCTATAATTTCAACTGTTAAATATCCTACTACTGCCCGTAAAAATGATCTAAACACAGCAATAAACACGAAAATATAACTTTTGGCTGCGCATGAGGTTTTCAAGAAACTGCTTTGCTACTACAAACAAGCAATATTATTTTATGAATCATTCGAATATATTTATCTATTTCGTTTTCCTGATATCGTAGTAAATGAATGATTTCATTCTTACGTATAGGTATGGCGTATTTCAGCCGCAACTATTAATGAATGTTACAGTTTTTCGTGTGGTTACCTAAGTAAATATATCTGTATATCTACCGACTAAACTGGGCACTATTGAATTAGCTCTATAATTCGTTCACGTTCCTTTCACAGTATAGAGCTTATGTGAAACATACCGTATCAGACAAAAATTAAGCAACAAACTACCTTTGTTAGTATATTTGGATATTGCCGAAAATATCAAAAGGTTTTCTTATCGCATTTACCCAGTTGAAACATCTGGTTAAAAATGCACAACATGTGTTATTTTTCTGGTAGTTAGAAAATTTGTGCACGACGTAAACATAGTGGGTGTGATGAACACTCTTTCGTTACATGCAAAAAACACAGTA
This sequence comes from Cetonia aurata, assembly GCA_949128085.1. NCBI lineage: Eukaryota > Metazoa > Arthropoda > Insecta > Coleoptera > Scarabaeidae > Cetonia > Cetonia aurata. Next base: position 9,003,891 of record OX421882.1, on the reverse strand, counting down.
AACAACTTATTATGCCTTAAGTGTTGCAATATCCACTAATACAGTCATTGAATATTAGCGTTTCAGTTTATTCTAAATGTCTTAAGTGCAATAAATGTGATATAAAATAAAGTTGAATCCATTCTTATTTGAGAATGATCACCCATCAAACAGATGAAGTAACTATACGGGTCCAATGGAGCCGCGTGTCAAGTAGCGATCTGCCGATTTCTTGGTAGACAGATATTTAAGCTAGTAAAGCGTATGTTTGTCCCCTATATATTACATTTGTCATCAATTTGTCGCTTTGAAATGGAAAAAAAAATTAAGGGAATAACATTTTGCGACATTTTGGAAATGTTCCAAATATTACGTCAACGTCAGTGTGCTTTTTTATGGTTGATAGTTATGAATAATCTTCAAATACCTACATATACCAATTTTTTCCCAGACATCAATCAACAGAATACAACCTCCAGCAGTTTCTGCCTCCATTCCATCACGTACCATAGATTACAAAAAAAAAAAACAAAAGGAAGTAAAACCCATTAATAACATGTTTGCTCGATCCACTGCCAAAACCCCAGCAATTACAAAGTCGACTCGCCGCACAAAACCGAAACAATACATCATTGACGGTCCGTTAAACTTGAACCGGTAGCAATTCGAAAATTTTATCGCACAAAACCGATTTTAGGAGCGGCAGTTAAAACAAACCGCGCTACGCCCCGAAATAGCCGAGTAAATAAGTTAGTTTCCATTCTTGTTCATCATCCCATCCGTAGAACGTATATTGGCCGCTAATTTTGCTTGTATAAATTCAAACAATAAAATTCTGCGGTCAACAATTAGGTAGTTGAATTACAATACTCGCTAATTTAAACCGGGGAATTCACGATTTAAGTGCTGGAAATTTGAGAGGTATCCGATTGAAATTGACCCATTACCAAGATATAAACGGGTTTTCAAATCATTTTAACAATATTGAATAAACGACATTTCGTAGTATTAAATTGGAGATGCATTGGCGTAGGTGGGTGTGAATTGCTTTGGTGATGATATTTTAGTAATTGTTACAAAAAGTGTTATGATTGATAACAAGGATATTTTTAATTGTATTTAATTATTTTTTAAAACATATACTTACAGCATTACTTGTGTTTATGTCTATGTTTGATTTGAGGTGTTCTAGCACCTTATCAAGGTGACCTGCGCGCGCAGCGCGCAGAAAGGACGTATTGCCGTCGGACTGAAACAAAAGAAAAACATTTTGAGTATACTTAGTTGAATTAGAGAAATACATACAAGAAATGAGCTAACTAACACTAAAAACGTTTTTATAAGTTTGAAAATTAGTTTAAGGAAATATAATACTCTGCAGATAATTTATAACATTTTCAAACCCTTAAACCGAAAATTCGGTTATTATATATATGCTAAAGATGTTCAATTTTTATTCATTTAATTTTTCTTAATGATTTATTCAGTATTAATCTCAAAATATATGCAACCCATATTACTTAGCCACCTACCATTCCATGCTATTACTGTTGCGGCCTTTAAGAGTTGTTCTTCATGTTATACACAACCACGATCTTACTATGCTTTTATAGTTGATTTTAACGATGTAGAATATGCATACATCTGAATCAATAAATCTTAAAAAATAAGCCTTTTGTATATTATCACTAAAGAATATACAACTCTATATCCATACCACATCACCAATGGTACAAACAATTAACTACAGCTACTAAATTACAGCTTTCAATCTTCCTCACCAGTCATCCTTTAATACCTACTATTTGCTATGGATCTGCATTGAATCGGTGAGGTCAGATAAAGCAATTCAATTAAGCCAGGACCGTAGTCGATTGTGGGTTTTCACTCAACAGAATTAGTTTGTTCTTTTCGCACCTAGCTGCTGTGAGATTAATGGAAGGAATCCACCTTTCTGGCAAATCGTATTAAATAAGGCTTGGAGTTTTTGGGGTAAAAATATCATCTGTTAATGTGAAAAAATAGCGTTTTCGTTGAGTAAATCGTGCCGAATGCTGAATATTGGTAATATAAAGAAACAATTTTAGTAACATAGAGGAAAAATTTGTCCACCGGTGTATTTGGTAATATTTAATATAATTCTGACGATAACATAAATTATATTAGATTATAGGCTTGGGGTGGCCAGACGTATGCATTTCATCGCGACTTTTTCAGATCCATTGTGGTACCTTTTGTCCATTATATAGCTATTAGCTGTTAATTTCTCTACCTCCAGTACTAGAAAGCTTCTCCTCGCTAGGCCATCACAGTGGCACAGCACATGAACTGGGGTTTCTTCCTCCTCTTAGCAGAATCTACAGATAGCGTCATCAGCTAGGCCAAGGGGCAGCTTCAACGAATGACCTTGACGAACACCGCCCGATCAGATCATCCGCCGCGTCATTTCCCATTAGTCTCATTGGAACCCAGGCCAAAATTAGTTTCCTTTGAGTGCCCACCCCATTTAGCGCATTTCAAAAATCTTTTGATAAAGTACTCCTTTTAGAGTCCGCCGGTAGTCCGACACTACTTGTAAAACAAACTGCTTTTGGGTTTAATTTTTTTTAATACATTGTTAAAATCCTCCATCAATTTGACACCTCTTTCTGTAGCATCGTTGACGACTCCCAAACGTTTGACGATGTCCATTACAGTATTGAAGCTATCATCATTTTTCCATATCGAAGGATCCTTGAGCAGAAATTGTGTGTCAATGTTGAATATCTTACAAAAATTCTTGGACAAGAATTGAATGAACTGCTCGAGTCTCTCGGTTTATATAATTTCTAACGTTTCACAACGCACCATCTGTTTTTTTTTTTTTTGTATCTTCAGATACTTTATCATCAATAAAAGGCAGAGAAGTGGTTTCTGGTGCTAGATACCACAAATGATTACAAAATTTGTCCACAGTAATATGGCTAAGATGCGAGTCGTTTTCATAATCGCAGAAATTTTTCAAACATAGCTTCAATAGAATTCGGCACGTTATAAGCTTTTGTATATAAACTTGCGAGAGAGATGTAAACGATACGGCTTCCAGTTTCCTCGTCTTCTGTTACAGTGAAGTCGTTGCGAAGAAGAAAAATCTTTAAGCAGTAGATACATTTAGCCGTCCATCTGGCGTTGTGAAAAGCTCCCGGGCTTCGAAGAGATATCGCTCTAGGAGGAATACCGCAAGAAAAATCGGTTCGAGAAGGTAATCTTCGTTGGGTAATGTTTCTGTACATTTTGTAAAGCAAATTCGTTTGTGTCTTCTGTCGTGCTTTGTAGTATTTTTCTAACGTATTGATCCTCTGAAATTCTGCAAGTTAATGCTGGGCCATGCCTGTTGAAAACGTTGAAGAGTTGGACATTTGGACTGGTTGATCTTTGTACAAGTTTTGTGTCAAGCACGCTTCTTAAAATGACTTCATATATGTGATGTCGACATGGCAGATATAAAATGTTTCTTCCTAGTTGTTGTCCAAGTAAAATACAAGCTCCTACTAACTGTCTTGTATTAGAAGCTATAGCATCGCAGCCGCTTGCACTTTATCTGCGAGATGCCACTCTTGCAGAGTTTGGTGTACAGCAAAGGCCGGATTCCGTCCAGTTCCTGATGTTAGCTGAAGAACTCCTAGTAAATGTTCTACTCCCTTGTAAGTGGTGATAATCCCGAAAAAAATCAAGGGTCGTAAAATAAGGACCACCCTAATATAGATAATACATTTTATCGTCGTGTTTAAAACTTATATATTTTTTTAATTCACAGGAAAGTTAGAATATTTATAAAAGAATATATAGCAAATTAGATTGCTGTATCGGAACGGATACAATGTTTAGATGGGTCAAAGAATACAGTACAAAAAATGAGAGGGAGTGTTCGAAGCAGAAATGACACGACACTATTAAAATTATTGAATACTGCACAAGAAAGAAAAAGATTGGAACTCGACGCAAGCGCTGGCAAGAGACAGAGAATGTGGAGGAAATTTATCCACGTGAAAGAATCCTCGACGTCTTACGGTTCTAGGCGACTAGACCATGTATTTATCTATTGATATGTATATATCTTTTTGCTTGGAAAGATTCTTTTACCGGTTGATAGCATTAACGAGCAATGAACCATAACCTATATAATTTAAGAGCATGTTGTTTCCTGTTTGTTAGCTATCCAATTAGACGAATATTAGTTTTGCGTAGTCATTGTTGCGCTATGAAAACCTTTTCATATTCAAATCATTTTTTGAAAGAATAAAATCGAAAATTTGGTATCGTATCTGCTGCATAAAAGGTATTACTCATATGGTCGAAATACTATCTTTAATATCATAAAATCTTTAATAAATCTTTAACAAAATCTTCCACGGGTAATTGTATTTGAAGATGGTGTAAGTCTCTTGTCGAAGAATGTAGCGATGACGTAAATCACGGTCAAAAGTCGAGCATTGTCACTTTCGACAAACGTAATGGTAGAATAACTGCTTCAATTCGATATGTCCGCCACTGGTGGTCGTATTTTTTCTTTTGTTCCCTACTAAGTAGGTACTTCAGATACATTTTAAACTGACGCAAAGGGACGAGAAAATACGCTCACTTTCACAGAAAACGGACAATACCATTGTATACAGAGAGCATTCTCGCATAGTCACCAGAAGAGTACGAACCCAATATACACATTGTTAAGAACAACAAGTTTTTCTTTTCTTTCACCTACACCACGTTGATGTAGTAAGAAACAATAGTTACGTACATACATTAGTTACACATCATCAAAAGCTACATAATCTCATAACATCCATCATCGTTTTAAACATATGCTTATACCCGACAGCAAGCATGTCAGTAGCGCACAACTCCCACGCAATAACAGTCATTCAATAATATAGGTATGTATACTTAAAATTGAATTGCATTCTAATGAAGCCATTCAACGTAGAAATAAAAATCGGTTCACTAGAACCTCTTGAACTCACCATTTTCATCGTCAAAATTACTTCTGATGAAACAACAGATAAATCAGAGATATCCCGAAGCAATCTGTCACTCCTTCTATACAAACACGACCACCACAATGCAGTGCTTACACCGAACTAGCTAATATCGTACAAATTTTGTTTGAATTTCGTGTACACGAAGGTTTCCCTGGACACGTGTCACGGCCATTAGCTCCTCCACCGAATGCGTGTGAGTCAGTGCCTCATTTACTATTTACCCCCGAAAGAATCCAACGCGCACTTGCCACCCCAATAGGCAAGTGTGCGTGAAGCCCATTCATTGTGCCGCTCCGACAGAACCGATCCAGCGAGTTCCACCTGACGTTGAGCGTGCGACTTCACGGATTAACTCGACATATAGTGAGCTTAATCAATTTTTTCCAGCCAACGCTCACGTGCGATAATTCGATATGGTTTTACGTTTAGGGCAGAAATAGGGAAAACCCCCAGAAATTTTGCTAATCCTAACTATATATAGGGCTGCATTTCAATCCTGAGTCGATTCAATTCTCGCCTTGATTTTCTGATTACAACCCTCCTATAGTATTTGGGTGCGAAAGTAGATTGTTCGATGAGAATTAGGGCGCTATTCTCGTAATGGCGCGTTTACCTTCGCACATAACAGCTGACGCAAGTGAATCTAAATGGGAGCTTTGTATTATCACGGACCACGTCGTATTTACAAATGGAATTGAATCGTTTCCGTAATGGCATCTGTTTGCCGGACGATCCTGTTACAAACGTTGCGGGTAAACCAAGCAAAATAGCAAAACGTCAAATACAAAAATAACTTTCTTTTAATACGATGTAACGTGAACGTGCGGTTTTATATATTTATAAATATGATGCTGGTTGTCAATCCATGAGGTTTACTCAAGTAGTTGAATTTGCTATATCAAATTTCTTATTTGCTGGAGTTTCCGGTATGAATTTCGAAAATAAATCGGAAGGATATTAAAAATGTAGGTGAAGTTCTAGATCACTTGAGATTTGTAAAGGCTAATAATATAGATTCTATTTTGGAAAGGTTCTGATATTTGTTTTTTAAAAGCATTTTAGGTACATGACCAATATGAAACTGTACGGATTATTCGCTTGCATAATAATGAAAAAAAATATGCAAGACGATAATAGTATATTGCAATACTAGCTTCATAAGATGCGCATAACCACGAATACAAATTCAACAAGCGAGTTTTTTAACAATGTAGTGGTTGGCACTATGCACTCCACCCAGAATATGGAAAAAAAATCCAAGGGTTTCCAATTCTTTGGTTTATCGCGGTTTAGCGGAAAATTAAAGATAAATATTTCTTGACCCATTTACCGTCAGTTCATAAGTATGCGAAGTGGATTGAAGAAGATCGGAAGCACATATGAGATACTAACGTTTTTTTAGGGGGTTACAAATGTCACTTTTTTGCAAAGAATCGAAATATCTCGAAAACAAACGAGTTTAGGTATAGGGATCCGTACATACATTTTAGCTAGGATTTTAAGGGTAATTCAAAAATATAAAAATATACAGGGTATTACATTTAAAATAAGAAAGTTGATATCGTTTCCGGCTAAACAGGAAGTTTGATTCGGATATAAATATACTCATCGAATCCCCGATTTGTATTTAATTCATTGTGGAAAGTCTTATTAATATCTAAGCAGCTATGTCAAAGATATTCGAATGGATCCATACAATTGCCTAACCCTGTATACATTACTTCTACCAAAGAACTAAAAATGGTTTTTTGTACTCGCTTATCAAAACCTGTCATTTCACGATTCAATTTGCCTGTCACTTTAAACACGAGTGCGTAAAAGTAAAGTTGGTACTTCCTGGAACTTGATTAATTTAGTGATATATTAAAATCATAAATCACTAATCTTAATAATATGCTACCCAGTTCGCTGTTTTTCTATGAAAATAAAAGGAAATGAAATAGAAATTATTATATTTGGAAGGTATGTAATTCAATGTCAGAACAGCAACAAATATTATATAAATTACCATTATTCATTCTTTTCAGAAATTGAAACGGAACAATTATTAAAAATTTTGATTGAGCAATTTTGACAACCAGAGATCGATACCCCAGGGATTAACTGGTTTGTTTGAATTGATCTTGATTGCGAAGGTAGAGTAACGTTGATTGTATTATTACATATATCTTGTATTTCAGATGTCGAACAAGTTGCAGGCGGAGTCGATATCTCTAACGGGGTCATTGTTTTAGCCAATTGAATTCTACTATGCAGAGAATTTTCGATATATCCTTCTGCAACCGTAGATGATTTCCATCCACCATGCCTTTTAATTGAAAGCAAGTCACCTCATTGATTTGCCAACAATGTCGCTGAACTCCTTCGGAAACAGTGACCTGTGAAGTTACTTGCGCTATCAAGCTGAAGGTACTCAGCTATTCGCATTGGAATTTTGCCAATTGTGTTAAGACCAACAGGTGAACAAACACACTTGCCATTGCGATATGTTAAAAAGAATCGCTGCTGGCTGTCTGGTCTTAAATTTGCATATTGCCGAATTAATGCAATCCATTCGGGCTTAATGATTGCGAATGTACGGCTGTTACCTGTTTTAGTTTCTGGAATTGTTACGATAATTAAATTCGATTTAAATTCTATGTCTCGCAATGACATTTTGCAAAGTTCTTCACGTCGACACGCTCCAGAAATACCCAATATTAATACAGCCTATAAATACATATAGTGTTGTATGGAATTTAAATATACGGAAATGACTTTACCTTCATTAGTAGGAACAAAGAATTTGGTGCTTCAGCAATAAATTTAGTAATTTGTTCTTCGGTTAATACTGCTGATTTTTTAGGCTGATGTTGCTTCGTTATCTGTTTTAAATACGCTATTAGTTTTGCATATTTAGATATATCCGTATTATCATATATTATTAAGCATGATTTTAACATAGGATAAGTGGACCATAATGATTTATTTGATTGTAAATTTTGAAAATAAACTAATAAACAATTTTCGGAGTATTTTTGTATATTTTTAGATCTAGCCCAAGTTACGAATTTAGTATAAGTGTTTTTGTATACGTTTTTTGATTTTATGGATAATAAATTATCCACTGCAATATTGGCAGCTTCGCGAATTTCAGGCGGTGTACATTGCATTTCATTATCAGAATTCATGTTGTTGGTGAGGCTTTTATTTTGTATGAAATTTTTTGAATTTGACATTTTTAAATTAAATGTCACTTCAAATAATCAATACTGCCAACTCAATTTTTTAATTAATATCAAGAGATTAGTAGTGTGTCATAAACAATAACGTATTTAACAATATGTATTACTATTATAGTTCTCGTACAAAAAATATTGTACAAACTTCGTGCGTGAAACATTTCGCGAATTCGTGTCCATAAAGCGCTCGCCTACGGGTCGCGCTTTAAACTGGTCACTCATTCGCGAAATATGATTTCACGCACTTGGTTCGTAAATAACTATTATTTGTTACTTTTATACAAAATATGCTGATTTTCCGACAATGTTACGAGCAAGATCACACCGAATCTCCTGGTGAACCCCGTTCAGCTTGCGATCAAGGGTGAATATATCTCAAAACGAATAATACGACAGGATAATACGCACATCGTATTTATTAAGTATTCAGGCGACGCGACGCTTGCCATTGTGTCTCCGTTCAGGACACGAAAACCGTCAGCATTCCAGGAAGCCCTACATCACGAGGGATTACCAATAAAAGGGAGAGTTGGAGCTATACGGACGTTGTTTCGCCCTAGAGCAGGCGATGCGTTCATATCGATCGGCTCTGGATTGGAATTGGTGAAATGTATTCCCGCTGGTGAATGTATTTCGAGGTTCAGCAGTCGGAATTCGAGATGGGGATAAAAACCGACGCAGAAAATAATATTAATGGCGGTGCAGAAGTTTCGGTTTTACTATTGGATTCAAAATGCCGTGTGTTAACACGGATAATTTCCATTTTACTAATACTAATGATTGCAGACGATGTGGTAATCGATATTTACTCTTACTTAATACTAATTACAATTCATAAATGTAGGTGGTATAAATAATTCTATAATTCATCTGTATGAAATGTGGAATAATAAATTTACATCACTTTAATAAAAAAAAGAAACTAATTATAAATTAACATTCGTCTTTGCAAAATTACATTCACTTAACTTCTGGAATGGCTTCCAAGTTTCGGCAGGTAAGTAAGCTTGCGAATTATTTTTAATAGGGTAAAGAAGTTAATGGATTGGCAATAACCCGGTTAATGTAAACACAAAGTACGTCTCGACGATACCATATAGATGTAAGCAGAACCGAATTTAGAAACGGTACATAGATCTAGGGCTAAAAGGATTTTCAGCGACTACAAGTCTAAATGTCAGAGAAATATAATGAATCGCGCTTTAATGGGAAGAAATTATGTATTATAAATTAAAAAAGAAATGCGGCATATGCTCCTACGAAACTTCTTTGAAGAGTTTTTTGTTTAATTGAAACATCTGCACTTACATGAACTATATAGAACAAGGTCAGTATGTAATTTTGGCACGGATTCAGATATTCAAATATGGTGCAAATACATACTTAAAAAAAGATATTATTGATATGTAGAATCTACCTGCGCTTCCAGATTAATAGAAAACTAGACACCACTTAAGTTTAAAATGGAATAATCTGACAGGTACTTAAAAAAAAATGGTTCGAGGATATCTAAAACAATTTTAGAAAATATCTCTAACGCATGATTCAGTAAGATGTTAATTTCTTTGATTCATGATGTCAGTTGAATATTAGCAAAATGTTAATTTCCTATCAAATAGGTACTATTTCCATTGTAGTTAAATATAAAAATTAACTGAAAGGTAAATTTTTCGAGAAAAACTATATGCATTTGTGAGTCGCTCTAAAACCTTATGGTCTTTTCCTTTTCTTTTGTCATAAAATATTGCACAAACAAATTGTACAAGTAGATTTGAGAATTCATGTAGATAAACATTTGTATGATACTGCAAGAAGTTTCGGTAGCCTTTGCTACTTTTATCAATTACTAAAAGAAAATTTTAATTATAATACATATAAATAAATAATAAGGTGTAAAAGTTACCTTAGGAAAAAAGTCTTATTATAATATTAATTGAATCACAATCGTCGGGAACAGTTGTAAAAACAATGTAAAATTAAAATTAATATCGTTAACATACAAATAACAAACACAATACATTTTAAAAATTATTAAAAACATGTAAGTCTTTTTAATGTGAGCCATACTTCCAAATAATCATCTTCAAATTTATACACTGCACTGCTAAATAAATAAACAAAGTAGATATAAAGAATGAACAATTTTTTTGCTATCTGATATATTATTAGAAGACACACTGCGCGTTGTCAAATTGTCATCATTAACAAAAATCGTTATATCGTTAACAAAAATTAAAAACAGAATTTGTCCCAAAATGCTTCCCTGAGGGACGCCTCTACTGACAAGTAGGTTGGAAGATTTAAAAATAAAATGTTTTTGCTGGCTGACTGATATTGAATATTCAAAAACTTAGTTCTTAGTTTTAGGAAAGATTCAAACCATTTAAAACAGTACCACTTATAACTAATTTAACTTTGTAATATCAAAATGTCATGGTCGACATAGTCGAAAACTTGGTTTAGATAGATTAGAAATGTGAGAAATTGCAGGATATTTTCTTAAATTGGTATCTTTTTCTCCTAAAAAACAGAAAGTAAACAAAAAATTAAAATAATAAATTATTTATTATTAATATCAGAGTGGTCATTTCGAAAACACGCTAACTCTGTAGAAGTACAAAACCATTTAACATATATTGACATTTTGCATAATTATTTATAATGCAATGCTGAGGATACATAAGCTCAATTTAGATATGATCTTTTTCGTTTAATACTAGCAATCACACAAATACAATCTAATAGCAGACATCTAACTTACCATTCGAAAAAATTTAAAACACAAAGGCATTATATAACTCTCATAGTGCTTTGATAGAGTCTTTTAGGCTATTGCCCCATTTAAACATAAATGACACCAATATAGCCAAATCGCCTCATGTTGTGTTGTAAAATCCAACAGGTATGAACAAATTAATAGATTAGTATATCAAGGTTAAATAAATTCCAACAATATTTATTGTTCGTAGGGCGCATATACGACGATTGACATCATGCTATGAGAAATCATTATTGTGGCTTCCAACTTGACAATAGGCACGGAAACTTCTTCATCTTAAATACGATCTTTACGATATATACATATAGTACACGGACGACTTAAGCCTATGAGCTAAACTAGGTGCGCTTAATGTGGTTTGAACATAGGCGAAATGACGTAACAGGGACACACACAAACGCATATAATAGGCGAAAAACGAAAACCGTCAACGATTAGGACTTTTCACACTGAAAAAACGCTAAATCTAGTACGATGAGATGATGCGAACGCAAAAGATTCTAACGCAAATGTTCCCCGCGGCCTGACGGCGGCGTAGCGCGCTTCGCGGCGACGCCTTGTGACGTAGACGGTCAATATGAGCGTCGCGACGGCGCGTCTACGTTCAGTCTGCACCCCCGGCCGTTAGCGGGACTCGCAGTCGTTATCGCAGACTCGGCACCCGGCCTGTTTACCGCCCTGGAGTGTATGAAAAGAGGTAATCGGGGCCGTCGTCGACCAGTTTGACCTTTAGGAGGAACTGATCCTAATGGACTTGGCCTTTATACCAGTCCGGAGAGGGTACTCGTGAACCTGTTACCGGGTGTGCCCCATGCGTGTTCATGCGATGACACAATACGGGTTATTATGCGTGTAAAATAGACGCTGCAATATGAAGGAGTGAAAAGGGTTCTTTGTACGTATCTTCATTTACTAGGGTGCCTTTGAATGACAGAACTTATTCTTTAACTATTGAAAATCCTCTCTAAATTCTCTCTGAAAAATTGGAATGAAAGTAGCGAAAAACATCGCGAACCACACAAAAATTCTTAGAAAATCAAAGAAGGATTTTGTTTTAAAGAAATTTAAATGATTTTATTATTTTTCAAGATTTGCCCTTTGATATCAATACATTTTTGCATTCGATAAAACCACTCATTAACGCAATAATGCCACTCTATCCTAGACACTCTACAAACTAAGTTTTTATAATGCTGCATCTGAATGCAAAAAGTGATTCCACGCATTGTATTATATAAAATAGCGAATTTGCTATAGCCCCATCTCCGGCAATAAATTATTGCCGGAGATGGGGCTTCTTCGCCAAATGCATTCCTAAGTCGATCTTGACATTGTCAGAGACATAACCACCAAAAGTTATATTGTAGTTTTAAGGATCTTTAATCTAATTTTCAGTAATTTTATTTCGAATGCGACCAAAATCAGAATTGGGTCGATAAAGATTAAATTAATTACAAAAAAATTAAATCGAGGAAGACTTATTTATTATGCAAAAACTCTAATTTTAGATTATCCTATTATGAACCTTGTATACAGTGTGTTAAAAAAAGGTTGTCGGATAGTTTACCCAATTGTAGTACTGGTGGAAATAAACAAATAAGTCTTAGTCAACATAGGTCCGCAATTCAACTGTTTTTGACATATAGTCGATTGCATATTGTTTTAGTAGGATAAAAATTTTCAAAGAAATTCTGATCGCAATGTAAATTAAACAAATGTTTATTTAAAGTAAAACTAAAGAAATTGTTCTACATGTCCACCGTTCATCTCTAAGCACGCTTCACGCCTTCTTATGAAAGATCGACGTAATCTTTCGAAAATTCCTGGAGTCCTCCGAATTTCCTCGCAACAATTTACGATTCGTTGCCTGAGTTCTTCCAAATTGTTTACAGATCGTGCGTACACTAATTGTTTTAGATGCCCCCAAACATAGAAGTCTAGAGGTGTCAGGTCAGGAGACCTAGGAGGCCATGCAGTTGGTCCACCCCGTCCTATCCATCTCTCGTTGTAATCTTGATTTAAGAAATTTCTAACTACGATGGAAAAATGCGCAGGAGCTCCATCGTGCATAAACCACATATTTAATCTGTTAAAAAGTGGCACGTCTTCCAACAAAACGGGTAATTCATTTCTTAAAAAATCCAAGTATACTTGTCCCGTTATACGATTAGGGAGAAATACTGGACCAATTAAACAGTCTCCAAAAATAGCAAGCCAACCATTTAGCGGAAAACGGTTTTGGTGATGCAGTTCAACAACAGCATGGGGATTTTCATCTGCCCAGACGTGATTGTTATGAAAATTGAATATTCCGTCTCTTGTAAACCCAGCCTCGTCACTAAATAAAATCTGAGTCGCAAAATTAGGAGTTTCTGCCAGCTTTCGTAAAACCCAATGACAAAAAATCCTACGTGCATCATAATCCAGAGAGAGCAATAACTTGCACGCGTTGAATGTGGTAGGGATAGAGCTGCTGTTTCCGCAGAATTCTCCAAATGAGAGGATGACTGACGTTCAGTTCTGCGGCAAGTCTTCGGGTGCTAATATTTGAGTTGTCTTCTACCCGTCTCAAAATATCTAATTCTACTGCGGGAGAAGAAACTGATCTAGGTCTACCAGAACCACCATTAAGTTTAAATGAACCAGTTTTGGAAAGCCGGATATGAAGTCTTGAGAAAATCTTATCACTCGGTAACAACCGATTTGCAAATTCTTCGGCATACATACGCCGTGCTTCAGTGGCATTACCATTCGCACGACCGTACATAAAATGCATATCGGCCATTTCTACATTTGTGTACTTATGCATAATTTGAGAACAAAAAAAAATTGACGCAAATGATAAATAATCTGATGACAGATGTCTGACAGAACTAATTTTAAGTCACAATCAGTTGTTTGACAAAGGGAACTATTCTCAAAACCGAAAAATGTTTTTTTTTTATTTTAAAATATGCAATCGGCTATATGTCAAAAACAGTTGAATTGCGGACCTATGTTGACTAAGACTTTTTTGTTTATTTCCACCAGTACTATAATTGGGTAAAATATCCGACAAACAGGCTGTATAATACACGTGTATAACAACGATTTTCTGATCGTATCTACTTACAGCCGGATGACATGCAAATACATGTTCAACCAAGCAGAATATATGCATTTCAGCACCTGAAAATTTCGCACGATATCACTCGCGCCCTACAGAATAAGACAACTTGGATGACATTCAAAAAGGCGTTCCAGCACGCAAGCGACGAATACTGTTGGAGTTTATCGACCTTTGGCAATGCCAACGCGGCACGACAACCCGGAAAATTCACGCGAAAATGTTACGTCCGCATCCAGCAGTATATGCTGCAATTTATCTGGAGCGAAGCATGCTAACAATACAGCCCGTTAAGTAGGATTCGTGTTCGTTAAACGTGCAATAGGTGCAGTCTAGATAATTCAGTTCCTTTTCAAAGATTGCATGAAATTTTGCTAATGTATTCGAGCTGTTTATGTATCGCACGAGAAAATATTGCGGTAGCATGTATTTTTTTTTTTAAGAATATAATAAAGAATGGTTGCATGTTGCTCCATATATCCGAGCTGTTCATATCTGATAAATTTTTTGTTGCCAACATTATAAATAAGCTTTTGATTTTAGAGATACATAGAAAATGTATTGTAAACTACAAAACTAAGCTCCAATAATATTCATATTATCTATTCATAAACATAAGCTGTTTATTGCTAAACTCTGTGGATTCCTTTCACGAGGCAGATCATACCCCTTCTCCTTTCTGTTTCTTCCCTATAAATCGTGGTGCGTCTTGGCTTCTTCCACTACCTTCCTCCATTCCATCCCATCGTTTATTATTCTTCTCCAACCTTTAATTTTCAGTTTCATTCATTTTCTACTTGTTCTGTCCAAGTCAATCTTAATCATCTCTTCGATCTTCCTCTGCCTAGTTTCCAGTTCATTATTATCTTAGTGCCTTTTTTTTAATTTTTTCATTGCACGTGTCCATCCCATCAAATTCTGTTCGCCTTATATGCTCTAGCTATATCTTCTCCCTTCAAAATTTCCTCTACTTCCATGTTCATCAAAGACCTGTATTCATCCCCTCTTTCTTTCTTTCCTTAGTCCCCAAATATGTCTTCTCTCAAAGATCTTAAATTCAAGGTTTCTGATGAATCAAACTGGCATTACTAGTTTGATTTTTGTTTAAGCTTTAGTTTATTGGAACTTGATAAAGAATATAAGAGAAATAATATATTGCCACAAATATTTGAAAAAGAAAGAAAGGAGAATGAAATGGACAGCAAAGATTGAGGAACAGGACTGGATAGATTATTTTTAGGAGCTGCTCGGAGATAAAGATAGATGGGAGGAAAGTTGAGAAGTGGAAGAAATAATACCAAAGATTATTTATCAAATTTGAACAAATTTGTACCGAACTGCTACAAAGAGGAGGGAAAATGTTGCACGAAAAAGTATATCAAACACTTAAATTACGCAGATATTAACAAAAATGTTGTGATAAACTCACGTTCATATACCCTTTTCATTGTCCGATATTACCATTTACGTACCAGTATCTCCATATCAACTCGTACTGTCACAATCGTGGAAACAAACAATTGCATCTAGCACGAAATACATCTCCCCACAACATGAACGCCACTTGCTTACTACAACCCTAAAATATAACTCGTAAATAGCCGATGATGTCATCAAATATTGATTCGAAAACCGAAAGCTAAACAGAACCCCATCACTATAGCTCATATCGAACACAATAAACATTGGAAAAATCAACTTGGCATAACTGACAGCTCTTTTCGAACGGTGGTATTTATAACTCTTTTATTAAGGGTGATTTAGATCGATGTGTATTGCGCTGTCATATATGAAAGGTCGCAGTAAAATGGTTTGTTTAGAGGTCTTCGAAATCATTTCTCTTAGTATTTTTGTTTTATTAGAAAACATCAGGAGACATTACGTACACTTATTGGATCGTAATTTATTTCACGAGATGGCATAACATTAATATTACGTGAACAGCTGCGTGTGTATGTTTCATATTAGGTTATGAGCCGTGAATGACATCGTATTTATCAGATCCACACCTTTAACTATCGTGGTTGTCCCATATTTAATTCAATTGCTAACATTAACAATAGCTAGTGAGGTAGGAGCAGTAAACAAGGCAGTACGGTATGGATAATTGTGATGTTATCATCAGAAAATGTATTGAACGTTGTAAAACATTAATAATGTTTCAATAGTTTATACAGATAAATCAAGTGTCGTCGTCGCTGAATTACAAGAATACTTTTAAATCTGCCTCATGAAAATATTCAACGTTAAAATAAGAAAGATTTAGGTATTAATCACGCGCAAAGCACAAGTAGGAACTAATAGAAAATAGAAAGAATTTCTTTCACGAAGCTGAGAACTCAATCAAATACTGGGCGAACGAAAGAAACTATCCTATTCCTACTCTAATTTCCATTTACTTCTAATTAATATTTACATCCATTGTTTCGAATGAAGTTAGCAAGTACATAATGGGTGCTTTGTATACACTCAGAAAACGACAGGTGTTAAATTGTGTTCAATTTAACAATATTATGAGATTAAATACAGTCAAAGCAGCAAGTCCATTTATTTTGCCTATGTAATAAGCAAAATTGAATACGCATGCTTAATTTGATATCCTCTTTATGCTTCGCACATGGTAACTCTGGATCGTATTCACCGGAAATTCCTGAAATTTCTTTCTTTTAAACTGGGTGGAGTTTATCCGGATAGAGGCATCTTGCAGGATGACCTTCTGTCTAGTTACGGTATGCTACCCTTGAGAACGAGAAAGGAGGAGATCTGCACGAAATTTTTATTGAAACTTCTGAGGAATCAAACAATTCAAACTGCCGAAAAATTCAAAATATTCTCCATACACATTGACTAACAACATGTTATTGTAATTTTTAAGAAAATGTAAAAATTTTATAAAGTAAGTTTTAAAATGTCCTTGTGATTGTCCTTAAATGTATAAAAATATTTTGAATTACATAAAACAATTTTCTGAGGAAGACAACAATAAATAGATTGTCGAAACGTTAATAAAGTGTTTAATTGATTAAAAAATTTAAATCATTATATAAAAATAAGCCGCTAACTCATGAAAAAAGAAAAAACATAAAATTGCATTAACGGCTACGAACAAATCCCCATCAAATACAATCTTATTTATCATTAATTTCCTTTTCTTTACAGTATGTAGATATTCTTGAGTATTTGTTATGTTATGTCCTATAATTGGACCTAGGTCTGTTGGGCAGTAAAGATTATTATTATTATTAAAAGTGCTCGTTGTTTTAGAATCACCTTGTAAAAGAATATACAAAGCGTTATTATAGGATGTATGTACTCATATGGAAAGCCTACCCCTCCCTCTCCCCTCAAGCGCAGTTTCACATAAATCTTATTTCTGTATTTAGGAAGCAATTCAGGCAACTTTATAATAAGAACAACCTTTTCTAACAGATAATTCTCTAAAATATATTTTTTAACACTCGAAACATTTTATCTGCATAATCTACTACCTACATACATACCGTACACCACGATTTACTCCGATAATAGTGACTGGTAAAGTGATTGTAATATTATCGAATTCTGATTTATTTCTTATTCAAGATTATCCTAAACAATAAAATGTAACATAAACGATAATTGTAAGATATTTTTAGGAAAGTGATGGCTACATTGCTAATCTGAATTAAATGATTAATTATGTGTGTGTCGTTACTGTTTAGACGAAATTAATGGCTCTCTATTATCGCAGTAAGCTGAGACTTCTGTATGTATAGGTATGAAAGAAATTATGCTAAAAGTTCGTTGTAATATTTTAAAATTTCAGAATTCTTTCAACATAGGCTAAAATGATGGAAAATTGCCTGAAAGAATGCTCGAAGTTATTGCAATTCCAATATTCCCTGAGAGGCATTCAAAAACTTCCTTTCCCAACATCAAATTTAAAAGTTATAAAACGAGTTTAATACAAACTTTTACAGTTCAACTAAAAGCATTTTATACTCATGTCGCCTCGCGCAATTTAGCACTAAATTAAATTCTAAAGATAATCTAATTTTATTCACAAGTTTATACATTTAAATGTCATTCTATCCCTCGTCAATATCTCTCTAATATTTGTATGGATTTCTGTCAATATAACAACTTGAACATTGTTTCGAGTTTACACATGGAAAGGTCACAGT
Source organism: Cetonia aurata (assembly GCA_949128085.1). Taxonomy (NCBI): domain Eukaryota; kingdom Metazoa; phylum Arthropoda; class Insecta; order Coleoptera; family Scarabaeidae; genus Cetonia; species Cetonia aurata. The sequence continues at coordinate 8,985,625 of OX421882.1, read as the reverse complement.
TGCTGTCATGAATAGCAACTGCCCCAGTTAGCTCGAATTCAAAATAGGAGCTCACTAGAGTAATCTACGACCTTTCTAGAGCCGCCGATGTAATTTGTGTGACAAAATAAGAACGGAAGATTCATAAATTATCCACGCTCAAGATAGGTTTCTATTCAGGAAGCGCTGTAACTCCACAACTTTCCTCTCGGTCGAACTTTCGTTTATTGGATTAATGGATTAAGGTTCAATCTACTTACATTTCGAATTGACCCAATAATTTTGTTTGATTTGAGTTCTCAGAGGCGGAAAATTAGTTAATACGTGAAATATAGCTAGCGAGTATCTCAAGTAGATTAAACAACCCGACTAGCAGCATTTCCTCTTACTAAAATAGCATATTAATATAATATATGAAAAAGTTGGTTTTCTAAGGCACTTTTTAAAGCACAAATTTAAGATTAAGAAACCAGTGTCCGGGAAACGTTTTTCTTCATTCTATTTTTTATTTAGTATTTTATATAGTGTCTTTTCTAATGAAGAAAAGAGAAAATTGGTTAATCTAGGACATACATCTACATAATACATCTATCAATAATAATAATGTAGCCAAATTTTATCATAACCTCAAATTATCACATTTACTGCTGAGAATGAGTCAGAAATTGACTCAGCTCATTTCTCTTTTGCAAGTCAAGATCTGAGCTACTCACGACAAGATCATAGTTAGTTAGTCGGTTGGTTTGATCACTCACAGTAAATAATTAGTAACTTAACTCACAAAAGTAAAGTAAGCTGAGCCAGACGGTGAAAAGAACGCTGCCATATTGAGCAATCTAAAAGTTTTCCTTAAATGTTCCATGAATAACAATTATAAGCGCACTCATATGAATGCTTTTATCAGTCCACTGAAAAATCCAATTACATAAAAGAGAATACATAATTCAAGAATTACCCTGGAAAATTTTAATAAAAACAATTCCTACGCCAACTAGTACTGCTCTAGCAACCCACGCAATTGAATTACTGTATCTGCAATGTACACTAGACACGCTCTACACTGCATTCACAATGTATGAATATGTCGAAAACCAGACGGCGTAATTTTTCAAATTAACTCGTTGAAAATTCCGAAAACTTCGTGCATATGCTCGTACTATAAAATTTCTCTCTGTTGTATTAGCACCGTTCTGGCACACGGCCAATTGTGTCACAACAGCGATATGTACAGTCAGGGGTAATAAAAACAGCCATTAAATGGAAATCGAAAAGAGAAAAAAAACTGTTTATAAAACGCTGACGTCATGACGAAAAAGAATATTAACGATCACGTGTTTCGCAACAAAAGGCTGACAGGCAAAAAAGGGTGATCGATATACTTTCTGAAGATATCCAAAAGTATGACTAATTGCCTTTGAACCACATATTATGTAAATATGAAAATACAAGTTTATATTGGTTATTAAATCGGTTAAACTCGACTTAAACACGTTTTATGTTTAAAAATAAGTGTTATTTTAAGAATGTTTGTGGATATAAAACTAAAATTTGCTTCAGTATTATTATTGTAGTAGCAAGGTCACAACCAATTCCAAATTGTGCTTTTTAGAATGTTGATGCTGCGCACTTCTTCCAAAGATGGAACTTTTCCAAGGTTGAAAGCTAACAACTCCGGTATATTGGTTTACCTTAAAATACTAAAAAAAATTAGCACCTACTAAACTGTTGAAAACAATAATCAAAATTCAATATAATATAAGATAGATGGGGTAACTGACACCAGGGGATAAATGGGCCATGGGTTGTTTTCCATAATACTTTTTGGATACTTTAAGGTTCAAGCGTTAATTCATAACATCATCGTATGCTCTTGAAAAGAAAATCATGGCTGGGAATAGTAAAGATGGCCGTGTTCAACGTAAACTCTTTGTACTACATCTGCGCCATCTACTGAATTTTAACCTAACTAATATTTAAAATTTTCTGTTATACGCTTTACCGAAAATTTATACAGGTTTATACTTATATATAAAATTGAATTTTCAACCGTGTAAATAGTTCACAAGGAGTTCTGCGTTGTTCTGTTAATACAATTCAATAAACATACATATTATAGGCACATATTTTAAATGATAATTATCAAGTGAAAGTCGAAAATAATTGGCTGTGTAAAATTATGATCAAGTTGCGCTATCTTACTTAAAAAGACAACAATGAAATCAAATTACTTTTTCTAATTAACACATAAAAGTGTACAAACTATTGAAGCAAATAAACTAAACTTATTCTTTTTCCGATGTAAATAAAACGACTCTAATAAATTTTGTCTGACCTTCAAGCAATGGATGTTAATATTAGAATTTAATACAAAGTTATATAACGCAGTTCATGGCTCTGTTATCATCCAACATTATCGTTTACTTTCGTAAAAGCTTCAAGAAAAGCTCGTCAACTTAAATGTTTATATGCGCACGAACTATCCATCATAATCAATAACCTATTGTGTCGCAAAATCCATTTTCGTAAAGATTTCGCGAGCATACTGGAGGTATTGTCAATTAGGATTAGACAAATAGAAAACTTGGGGAGGTTTTCAACATCGGTTGGGGTTAAACAAATAAAACTGATAATCAATCATATCGGAAAATAAAACCATATTTAATTACTTTAATTGTTGTGTTCCTTTATATTTTATTTTATTATATTTTTGCCTTGGTACAACACTATTACCTATGTAAATAGAAGCGAAATAATTGTTTTCAACGTCCAGTTTAATGCATATATTGATGGAGTTCGATGACTTTGTATTGGTAATTTAAACTGGAAAATATTTATAACACTCACCATACATAAAGCACAATGAAAAGGAAATCCCAAAAATACTAGGAAGAAAATGAAACAAAGAATTTACATTTAGCTGTGCTTTAAGATTAGGACAAACTGCAACAACACCTTAGAAGGTTTCTTTTGCGTGGAAGATTTACATAAATAGAACAAGGAAATAGTATAAACGTTTTAAAGAGAATCGTCAAGATGTAGAAGATGATGAACGTTCAAGAGGTCTCAACGCATCAACAACTGATGACGACGGCTCCTGGCTCATGGTAAACTATCTTTTCGGATATTCGGGATATGAAACCTGTAGCAACAACGTTTGGTCCAAATTTGTTGAATTTGAACTAAACGACAATTCAGAACTGCTAAGACGACCCATTGTTGTTATATGGGCACGGTGTTATAACTGAAGTCCATTCGTCTCAACGGAAATTTCTTGAGGAACCAAGAAGAGAAAAAACGCTTCTCAAGTTCAATCCACTGTGGGGGCCTTGCACTCTTTTTATTGTTATTACATTAACATTTGGTTAGTAGACATATTTATTACGTCAAAGTGACAGGAACGTTATATTTGGTTTTAAAATTCTTGGGTTTTTTGGGAAACGAAATGAAAGTAAATTGGAGAAATTTAACGTGTATCGAAGCAAATAAATTGTGCTTTTAGCAAACCTATGAAAATTTGGACGTGGTGGAAGGCTAAAGAAACAACACCAGAAGGTGATTTAGTCTTTTTGTCGTATGTGTGATATGTACATGAATTCTTGCCACCTGGTCGAGGTTACACCGTTATGAAATTTCAGTTTCCGAATTTGCCCTATACGGCTGCCCTTTGACTACTTTTTATTTCCGACGCTAAGAAAGGTTATGAAAAGATGGTGTTTTGCTTTGCTAATATTGAACAGGTAAAGGTAAAAAGAAAATTGCGTTTCAAGAGTGCTTGGAAGATTGGAAAAAGCAATATATTATATTTAATGCAGAACTTTTTGACCAGACGTGTTTTATGTTTGCTTATAATAATTTTGCTTCCTGTTTCAATAAAATAATTTCTTCATACTTAAAATTTAGTTATTATAGTTAGTTGTGTTTTCATAATCTCTTAATAATAATAACTCCAATGTTTGTGAATATTTGGGCTTTATTAACTTCTACTTGTGTTTATTTAAAACGTATCAGCTGTAATTTTCTGGCTTCGTCAGTTAAATGTCTACAACAATACAAAATTTTATTAAAATAATTTCAATGATAAAAACATTCCTTATTGTCAAATTTATGATATTGCAAATCTCTCAAAGATTTATCATCCGTTAATTGTTTAACCAAAGATCATTTTACTTCTAAATTTTAAAAGTGTTTTCTAAATCAATCTTTTAATTTTATAAAGACCGTTTACTTACTGTTATTTAATTATTTTTGATCAAGTTTTCAACAAATTGTCACTTTTTTAACAATAAGCTATGTTTTTATTATTGAAACTAGTTTAATATAAATTATGTATTGTAGACATTTAACTGACGAAGGCGGAAAATTACTGCTGAAACGTATATCCACAAATATCGGAGCTATTATTGAAATTTATTAGTTAATTCGATTAATGTGCCTCGGGGTTTAACCCTTGGGCCACTTTTGCAAATTATTAGATCTGACAATTGATTCCTCTTTGATTTTATACGTGTATGATTCGGTGCCCTCAGTATACTCAGTATCATTTATTTGTGTTAGATTTATCCACCAATGGTATTAAATAAATCTATAATTAAACTAAAACTAGTTAAAAATTAGCAAAAATGTTTCGTGGAACCAACGATATTTTGAAATCTTGTTAATTAATTACAAGTGAAAGAATTAATTAATAAAGCAAGGATAGAATTGAACTGTATCAAAGAAAATATTTTGGAGATAAAACATTGGCTCCGTTTCAAAACCTCAATCAAATTTGCTCTTAATTTGATCTTATTTTAGTTAAATATATTGTAATCTCGTTATGATTAGGCATTCATACTTATTCGAAGCAACACTCATATCACATCAACCACCCTATTTACCTATTTACAATAACATTATAATAAATAGTAGAAAAAATATAAAATAACATATAATTTTAAAATTTCATTACATTGAACCAATATTTGTTTTCTCTTCGATCGTGTTTCTGTCAATATACCGTATGGTAGCGGATCAAACATAAGAACGGCTTTTTTATTGAATCCGCTAACAAATAGGAATAATAAATATTGATCCAAAATTAATCACGGATGCTATTTAGCATGAAATTATCATTCGATCTTATTATACCCGCGAATCCTTTATTTCTGGCTGACTGGAACCAACGACTGTATTCTATGTTTAGCACAATCGATTAATCAATTTAAAATAACGCTTTTCCTCCGAAATATTTTTAAATTTCACTGTAATTTCTTCCTTTTTTATGTGGCGTTGCGTGATATTCCAATGACCGGAATATTAATTACTACCAATATTTTTAAGCATTCGTAGGTATAATGAATAATTCATTATGAAATATTATTTCTTAAAATATAAGTGTGCATGTACTAGATTTCAAGTAACTCGTCATTAGAGTTCCTCATAGTTTACACGGTTATGTAACGGTAGCGTTTTTATATTAGCTATATTTGTCTATATTATTCTAATATTAGAAAATCAATATATATGGAATGCCAAGGAAAATTATTACAACGTAATATTTCATTTGTATATAAGATGCTTCTTTAGCCATTAGTGGCATTTAAATCAATTTAGTTCTTGACAATACAATAATTTGAGTCAGGACGAAATTTTTTTGCAAAATTCTTATTAAGATAACTTTTCTATGAAAAGGAATAGCTTACCTGCCCATTTTCAGTTACCATTATTTTGGCCCCCCGGACCCACTACTCTACAAAATAGGAGGATTGAGCAAGTTACATCAGACACTAGGTGACCGGCATATTCTGTGCCGTCTGGCCACCGTTAAAATACTGCCAGGAATCGAGCCAATGGCACCGAGCTTCCCGAGTATCGAGCGGAAAGCAGCTTTGATAGCTTTCGGGGGAAGCTTTCCGCCTATGCGCAATACATATAGGTATATGGAATAGTGAGGCGTGTATAGAGGGCTGTAGAGGAACAGCGACGCCGACGTCTGCGGCAGACTGTCATAGGGGGCGCTATGCGCTTTACCCCACCTCACCACGCGTCCAAAGCACACTAGACATACGTACGGGATACTTGAATTTGGACGCGAAATGAGTTGTTTTGAAAGTTCAAACTTATCAAAACAGTTAAGAAAAAGTATAGAAAATACTTCTGTGCTTCATAAAAATGAGTTTTCACTATGAAGTTGATTGAAGATTTTTGTAGAATCAAATATTTAGCAGCAGTTGCTTAAATAATAAGTTAATAGTTACTTACTACACAACAATCAAATACCCCCTATCAGAGTAATTTAATAACTAATTTTTTTCTGTACACACCCCGCGGCTTGATCGTGCCGCTCTATCAGAGATGAAAGGGTACAGGACCCCAGGTTCTCCACCCTAGATGAGAAGTTCCGACCTTCGACCGTCGACAATCAAATATAATTAGTTTAAAATTCTAATAAATTTCGTAAATTACAATTATTCCTCTAGAAAGTATTATATAGTGTGTCCACGGATAGAGTTCACAATAGGAATGATGGATAAAAAATTTAATATTTGGGAAATGAGCTTACTTGTTGTTTGCTCTCGATTTCTTAAAATCCAGTAGGCCGATACAAACGCCGATGAGTTATCACGAAATGGATCAGCGGCTTCATGCATAGGCCTAGAACCTGTTCTAGGAGTGTCCAAACACACAGCACGAGAGCAAGTAATGATTTGTCCCAAAGATCGGCAGAGAGAACACTGGAATAATACAACCAGGCAAATTCGCGGGAAATCCTTTATTAAGGGACCGAAGAACTACTAAACCTCAGTAGGAATCATCATAGGTCTGCTAACAGGACATTGTGCACCGAAAGGACACCTACAGAAAGTTGGAATCAACATTGGAGATACCCACTGCAAACTGTGTAATAACATGACAGAGCTGCATACCATATTTTGTGTGAATGCAGGGTTTTGGACGCCCAAAACACGCAATTTTGGCAGGCCAAAAATCAACCCAGAGGATTACCGTGATCGATCAGCCAGAGACTAGTACAGGACACCAGAATATTAGAAGAGACTAAATACAAAAAGCCAGGAGACTGCAGTATTTCCGGAGACTTCATGTCAAACTGCACCCACAACAAAAAAAAAGGCCTTTACAGATGATTATGAGTGAAAACTGTTTTCCTTTCCGGTAAAGTACCTTTTTCTTTGATAGTATGTCAAAATGTTGTTCAGAACGACAGTATGTAAATTTTCTGAATCATCGCCCTACTTTGATAAAAAATATTAATTGTCATCTTTCAGGTCATTCAGGTAAACTACCATTTCCGTTAACAGTACACTAATGGAAAGTACTAGCAAATGAAAAGTCACTTAAAGCAAGAAGTTATAAAGTTATTCAAATTTTCAGAATGATAAACGAAATAAAGAAGATTTGCCCCATAATCATATAGTGGATTCTTTGTTCTTATTTATAGCTTGAAAAAGGTAGTATTCTACTACCGAAACGTAGCAAAATAAATAAAGTAGAAAGAAACTAATTGTTTATTGACCTACTACCCCAACTCAAAGTAACGTTTTACTATGTTTTTTATATACACGTAACGAATAATAATAATAATAATTCAAGCCTTTACATCCCCCAACAGCTTTCGCCAATTACAGGGGGCATCGATCGGCCGGCCATGAGTTATTATTACGCCTGCGCCCGTGGAGCGACTTAAGGTGTTTGTCTCTCAGCATTTGCCAAGGAGTGATGAAAACCACGAAAACCTCACTCCGAGAGCAGGCCCTGGGATTTGAACCCCGGACCCCGTGACTGATAGCCAAGCGCGCAAGTCACTGGACCATCAGGCACACATGTAGTGAAACGAATGTAGTGTAAACAGCTTAATGGTGTTACCCACAATAAAACATCTATATATCTAAATACTTTATCACTCTATGCTTTATATTCTCAGTGTTATCAAAACATCAATCGATGTTTAAAACGTTGTTCCAAGGTGATCCATCCAGGCAATAATTATGATAAGAGAAGATTACATCAGCACTTGTAGAATTTGAGTTGCTTAAACTCCTGATTTGTATTTTGAGCACTTTTGAGATTCTTTTTACATAAAAGTCAAAAGTAATACTTAATTACTAACTCCATATCCCAAAGGAGAATATAATAATATAACATCTGAATGTCATGCTAACTAATAAAATGTATATAAGCATTTAATTTACAAAATGCATATCACAGCTCCCAGAAATTTTACTTGTTACCATTCTCCGGATATTACATAAACCTCAATTCATCTAATATTCATCGCCAACTTCTCCTTTATGAAATTTTCTTTCATTATGAATAAACAAAGTCCGTCCACAAAAGGCGGGTTATTATGAAACCTAAGAGATATTACATGCGCACATTTTGGGTACCTTTCAACCAAGCAAGCGATCGTTACTCGGAAATGGGGTTTTTGTTATGTGCCATTCCGCGCTCAATTGAGGTTCATGCGCTCCGCATTCGGATGTTTATTTTCAATTTTCAGCCATTGCGCGCTGTGGTACATTGCGCTGCTTGCGGAGTTATCGTTGGCAGATTAAAATTTTAAGCGTTGTCGGGAGTTTTCAGTGGTGGATTAACCCGGAGAATAGCGAAAGGGTTTAAGGAAAATCACCCAAGTTTGCTGTTAGAAATCTCGTTTAGTGAAAGGGTTCATTTTCTTTGTAAATAATATGGTCTCTATTCGTTTTTAAGACGACTTCAAGAGACGACAGAGAGTTAGTTTTAAGATTTAATGGCTATTGTAAATTTAGATGAAAATGGTGGGAATATGAATATGGATCATGGTTTATTTTGTTTTTTGATAAAGGAAAAGATATTCATATAAAAGTTGCTTTTTGGAATTGGTTTTCCTGAAAAGTAAATTGCAATATTACACAAAAAACTTAAAAGATGCCGTAGAATGCTTGCTTTCTTTCACTTTTATTGGACAATATGGACATAGACAATTTTTATTTCCAGCAGCATTTTCTGGGCGCATTTTTCGTGGAATACGGAACTTCGCTACACTTTTTTCTTTGGGGCTACATGCACGAAAGAGTCTACACCAATGTTCCGCAAACAATTACAGCCTTTAAAGCCAATATTCAAGCTGTTATTCGTCAAACAGTGCCACGGTTATACGAAAATTTTGCAAAACTTTCTCAGAAGCATTAGTATTTGCAAACAGAGTTGGTGTCGGCATTTACTGGATATCATTCTCCACAAGTAATCGCAGAGTTTGTACTTTGACTTTAAATAAATATTTTTGTACTAATTAAGAATAAATAAATATGACTAATTTTCCGCTATTGAGAATATCTAGAAAAAAGAGATCGAGAGTTGGCCACTCTTTTTTACCTATCTCTTATAGTTAGCACTCCGTATACGTTGCACGTACACAAGACTACATGAAGTCTTCTCTAACCTTTCTCAAAACTATTGCCATCTCTTGCTATCATCACAAGGCGATATGAGACAGACAGCAATAGGTTCCCATCGAGTGGTATCCTCCTGAGACTTAATTTAGTCGATTGTACATGGGGAAATAAGAGATTGCGGTGTGCAAGAATCTATTTTGATGAAGTAAGTCAAGATGAACGAACTGAAAATAATGAGAAGCGGTTCAAAATAGAAGTTTATTTTAAAGTGTTGGATATTTAATTTCAAAAATTGGAGATCCTTTTCGTTTCCAGAAATAATAAAAAAAAAAAGCCACATTTTGAATCCTAAAACATTAGTGATAATTAGCTTTGCTGCTTATCAAAATGCTTGAATGACCAATATAATTCAGCTTTAATGGATTGGTTTCGCAATAGATGGTTACCTTTCGTATGATTATGAAACAACAAATTAAGAACGCCGAAAGTATTAGACAACTGACTAAAATCATTCTTTTCCAACATTCTAGATTATCTGGCAGTATTCCTGTCATATGTATACACTTTATCTCTTGATAGCGCTGCAAGATCATTTTTAAAATTGAAGCTCATTAGGAACTATCTTAGAAGTGCAATGTTACAGTGAAGGCTATGTGGACATTCTATTTTAAGTATTAAAAATGAAACAGCTAGAAGGAAGTTTCAAATTTTTTGGGACTTTTGAGAAATGTTTTAGATTTTAATTTAGATATTTTGATAGTTTAGTAAGAATATTACGTTAGATGTTTTGAATTATTTATTGTATTCGTTTATATTGAAACTATTCATATGCGTATCTACATATGTTTAATGTTGTAATTCATTGTATTTAAGTCTAATTGTAAGATGAATATTTACTGTCAAAGTACTTTTATGATATTAAAGATTTCTTAACGAACAAACATTGATTTCTAAAATATTTATTATTTATCTTTTTCTGTAAAAAATAAATAAATAAGGTTTCTAAAAAATAAGGTGTGGTAGCCACAGAATTAAATTAAATTAATGAAGTCGGAGGTGGGCAACAAGCTCCGCCACTGTACAGAGGTACTATACAATCACTCGCAACGGCGCAATAAATCATCCCCCACAACTAACTTCTACGTTCACAACGAAATATCATAATCATCATGAAACAACTTCATCAACGAACATAAAACAACGTACTTCCGAAGTTCATTAAGCCATCTGAGGCCTGAAACTCAACAAGATCGTTCAGGACGTTATGTACGCATAAATGACATACATTCCTCTTGTGCTCTGTCACGCCCAAATTTCTAAGTTCATTATGCGATAATAAATCAAAAGGAGGAATAAATATATGTACGTGACCGATATCAAACATTCTAAAAAAAGGGGATAATTTTAATATTGGATCTAGAAAATACAATTACAATTCTTTAGTACAATATGGTATTTTAAGAAAAAATCAAATCCTATCAAAGAAGAAAAAAAAATTACATACAGTGTAGGGTACTTTATATTGTAGAGGATTACAACAAATACTTGTAAAAACTGCTTTTACATACAGTGTAGGGTACTTTATATGGTAGAGGATTACAACAAATACTTGTAAAAGCTGCTTCAAAGTTTAAATTATTCGAAAACTAACAATTATTCACAGCACTTGATACTAGCGCAATCAATTTTCTCGGACCGTTCCGGCGGAATGGTATTTCTATCCACCCCCACTCTTGGAAGTTGGAAGCAACGCAACGTGCGGAAACGGAACACGAAAAAATCGCCAGTTCTCGTGCACGGAAGATCGCCAGCGGCGCCACTTCGGCTAGCACCGTAAACATCTACACCCGACCAGTTTGACCTTCACCGTGTCCCCGCGCAGCGCCGCGCTACAACTGAACCACCCTCACTCGGTTCCATATTGATCGCGACGGTCTACCCCAGGTGGCATCGCAGCGATCCGCCACCCCTTTCGCGGTCGTAACGTTATTTGTGCTCTAGCACGTATCGTTCCCTGTTTTATCGATGCGGCTTTAAATGGGATCTTAATTACTTGCGAGCCGACGGAGTATTAGGCGCTGTGTTTGCGGCAACGAAAGGATTCCCGAGCGACGGCCTCCGTGTTTGTTTTTATTTTCGTTTTATCTGGGCGTTTGCGGTAAACTGGAATCAGATAAGCAATACAATGGGATCAAACGTTTTTTTTTTTGCCGCGGAGAAATCTGTAAAATGAAATTTAAGCTCACGAATGCAGGCGGACATTTCTAAATATCAATTTGAACTTTATATGTCCTTTACAATTTCCAAATAATTGTAAAAATTAAAATTAAAAAGAATTTTCATTTCTTTTTCTGGTTTGATAAACATTGGATTATAAAATTTACATTTCCTAATTAATTTATAGCTGTAGATTATTGATGTGATTGTTACATCTGAAGGTAATTTCGATTATTTGTTAGTATATTATAATGTAGTGCAGTGACAGCAGACTTGAAAGCCTTGGGTGTAACCGACTGGAAAAGTGCCACACATAATAGAACTCTATAAAGAAAAATTGTGAAGAAAGTGGAAGAAATTGATGGGCCTTAATGGCCCGTAGAACTAATTTATATATATATATTATAATCTATCGATTGAAAATGTTAAACTTACAGGATATTGATCATAAACTATCTTACTGTAATTATTACTTGTTATTTTTGTACGACACGCATGTTCCTGAGAGATCAGTTAGAATCACGCGTCATCCAATAAACCGTGGATAACCGTTACTTTATTTTCATCTTACCTGTCAGGTCAATCTCAGACAGTTAAAATTAATGACAATTTGTCAAAGTAGATGTACTTGAAGGGTGGGGTACCATAGGGTGGCGTCTGTGGCCCTCTCCTTTTTACTCTTTATACTGCAATCTTTGGATCTCATGTTTCGTACTCCAAACCTCATTTTATGCCGATGACACACAATTATATTATTCATTCCTTCCAGCGGATTACTTGAACGCGTGTTTTTACATAAACTCTGATCTTGCGACAATATCAAAAAAGGCATTGTTTAAAATTAAACCCTGATAAAACTTCAGTTTTAATGTTCGGTCAGAGAAAGATGGTGCTTGAGCTTAAAGATCCAATTAATATTAATATTTCAGGTGTCAAAATTGGCATTACTGATACTGCAAGAAACCTTGGGCTCGAGCTGGATATCAAGCTTAGATTCCAGAAGCATATCAATCAAAAAATTCACCCTACATTTGCTACCTTAAACTCTCTTACGCCAATAGAGCACTTCTAGAGTCTAATACTCGTCTAATAAGTTGCTGTGCGAAACTGCAAAAGTCGCATTCTCTCACAATTTCATTTTTGCGACGCTATATGTGGACCTTATTTAGATAGCCAGCACTGCTACGTGCAAAATGCTTGTTTACGAGACTGTGATTTGTCTTATAAATAAAGACAATCTATCAATTTAAGAATCTTTTGCAAGTACTAACGCTAAAAAAGAAAGCAAAGATTTATATGGTTTAACTTCATAAATGTTATAGGCAAGGATATTGCATTGTTCAAGTGTTGGGCAGTTTAAAAAACAATAATTGTAAAAATGGCGTCGTTTGTTGTTTATTTATTATAGTATTCGTTATTAGTCGTCCGTTTTTTTTTTGCTCTCTTGCTTCTGTATTTTGAAAAAACGAATACATCCATATCAATTGGATATTGTTCCCACTACTGTTACAAATATAATACATGAACGGTGGTTCAATTTCAAGGCACGGAAGTTTGTGCTTAATACGCTAAGGTATTTTGACAGATAAAATTTATTAAAAACAGAAATATTTGGGATTATTACATATTTATTTTCAAAGTCACTGCTTATTCGGCTTTTAATTTGACTCAAAAGTATTGATTTGTTTCGCATATGTGGTGTTAAAATATAAACTAAAAAAAGTATAGTTTACAGAATTAGGTCAATATACCGTGATATGACATAAAAATGCAAGCGATGACTACCGGTAACTTAAATGGGGTTCAAAGTTTAGCATTTAAAAAAAAATCAATTCAGGATATCTTCCCTTGCCTAAAAAGTCCCGGACGTAACCAACCTGTAATCCAGAAAGATCTGCGATTTATTTAAAAAAATATAATTAGAGGATTTTTTTTAAGCCCACCTTAAAAATATTATTTATTTCAGAAATAAAATTTCGAATAATATATTTAAGTTTCCACTCAAAAAAATTTAACAGTTTATTATTTTTCCAACCAAGCAGACACACACATTGAACAAAACGTTTCTCCTCGTTCAATCATGTTTGTTCTTAATAAAAATTTGTACATGGATCTTAAAAGATAAATACATGTAAAAAACAAAGTTAAACCATATATTACAATATACTAATTAACTTATCTCTTAGGAAACAAACATTTATATTACAAATAAAATTATTTAGTGCATTCTCTAATATCCATATCAAAATCGATATTTAAATATCCAAAGCTATTTTTAATTGTACTTTATTAGAGGTCCAAATTATCAAATTGTCCCATTGGAGAACATATCCTTTGTAAAATGCTCCATAATTTGCTTGTGATAAAAATGCTCATTTCATTACTACATTTCATTTGTCGAAATTAAAATTAATTCTGCTTCTCTGTGTAGGAACTTTCGTACTAAATTTATAATAGTACGTTTTCCTACATCTGATTATTAACGTAATCCAAGAATTCAGGAAATAATTCTTTTAATCAACGTGGATTAGTATTGACTAATAGGAAATGCAGAGATGTTCAAAATGTTACGTATAATTTTATAACAAATACAATTTAAGAAATCGCCAGACAAATCCACATAAAAGTTTTACCTTAAATCCCAACAGAACACGCACGTGATAAAAATGAAAATCAACAGCTATCCCTGAAGTATTGACAGAAATACCGAGCAATGGGATCAACTATGTAAGCGGCCCTGCATCTCACCGCACTGCAGTGGAATTCCGACGTTTCAGCAATTAGCCAATGGCAACGACATATCCAATGAGTTGGAATGTCAATTTTGTGAGAAAGGTGCCGATTCTTTTAATTAATTAGCCGTTCAGTTTCCGCATTAGGTCGCAATGTAAAATTAATTAAGGACTGTAAGCTAATTTCTACCGCATTTTAAACGTTTATATGATAGAGAGAAATCGTTTTTCCGTTGCCATTTCTCTAACGATGTTGATTGTGATTGATCTTTTTTTTTCACTAAACGTATATTTTTTCTTTCTTCTCTACTCATAGGGATTCGTTGTGGAATTTGATAAATAGAAATCCGTAGTATTGAGTCTAATAAATAACAAATTTTACTAGCAGTAGAAGAAACATAATATTTATTTTTGGTGTATATAAACAAAACTCTAGAATTACAGCCAACCAGCAATAGAATCTAAATCTTCCCTTGTTCTCCTGTAATGTATATTTTTTTGCGCTCAGTACGTTATGGTTTTCCTATTAAATATCCCAGTACAAAAAATTGTGGTTCAAAACCTGTTATGCTCAAAATACTATTGCAAAAACCAATTACAGTATGCCTAGTATGCTCAAGGGTATACAGATTATATTGCAATACTTATAGTGCGGAAGATATAGAGATGTTGTCTTAGAAGTCATGCAAAGAGATTTGGCAATAGTACAAGGAGATTGTGTACAAAGAAAAATCTCAAGATTAATACTGGGAAAGCAACACCAACTCCCTTTGCAAAAAGAATAACGCTGGATGGCATAAAATCATCAACTCTTCTTAGGAATGGTCCTCAACTCGAAGCTAACCTGGAACCAGCATCTGGAAGTGATGACAAATAAATTACTTAACTTATAGTTGCCTGATTTGGTGGACTAAAAAGGCAAATGGTTACGAAACTCACAAGGATTCAGATGCTACCTCCCCATCTTATTTCTATTTAAAAAAAGTATTTACCTTTTTGGGGCAAATACTTTCATAAGCGCGAACCACCTACCAATAATATCCCCAAAGTATAATTAATTCTTTTGTACATAATTTATACTTAATTAACTAATTCACAGCTATCAAATCTAATTCACTACGAACAATAAATTAAATCCTACACTTTAGTTAGATATAAATCTATACCAAACTATATCTGGTTATTTTATCTATTGTTATAGTCGTACAACATGTCGTAAAACCCTAGACTGAATTATAATCAGGATGTATCACCCTCTTTGCTTTCAATATAATGAACGACCCCAATTTTAATGAAGCAACAACGAGGTTTGTCGCTCCGTCGAGTGACTCACTGCGTTTTTAGGCAGGTACAAGCGAGATGGGATCCCTGCTTACTAATTGAATTGGGGTTGGCTGCCGCATATAAGAGGGTTAGTTTCGATGTTTTCTTGGAATTTTTTTTATTGATTTGGCGATAATCAATTTATTGGAAGCAATACATAATCTGATGATGCATGTACGCAAAAGTTATTTTCGTACATGTAACTTATAACCTTGTTCTATTTACTTTTTCGTTTCAACTACTAAAGTGCATTTTCCACTTCTCTCTTGGTTGCTTCCTATTTGCGAAAACGATTCTGACACCTTCAAAGGCAAGTATTGCATCGTGTTACACTGTACTGTGCAGCCTCATTCCTTTTGAAGTCAGAACGATATAAAAAATCCGCTTCTACACAGTGTTAGAATACATACTGAAGTTTTCGCAGATATTTTCATTATCTCTGTGAGTTTCTTCTGGTACAAGAAACCTTCCCGCAGGGTGTGTGCCATCTTGGTGCAATTACATGTTTCGTTTATATAGGTAGCATATACCAGAGTACCTATCTGAGAGCTCATCCTCTTGTTCTACTTTTCCAGTCTGAATTTGATGTTAAATGCCCTACTTTTTTTTAAAAGATCCTGCAATCTTGTTTCATATATTTTTTGTGTGTTTAACATTTACTAAAACTTGTTTTTGTTTTTCCTTTCGTTTTGTATTTTTTTTTCCTAGATATATTTTTAAAACACTGTAAAGAAGAATTTTAAGGAATGCTATGAATATTTCTTCTAGTGGATTTCTTTGGACAAGAATCCAACAACTTTGAAAACTATATACTTTTTAGGCGAACTTACTTTCAATTTTACCTATTTAATGAAGTTATCACATATTCTTTTCTCTAATTTATTCTCTATTACTAAAATTGAAGTGTACTTCAAGAATTTTCTTATCCAAATTTCGAAAGGGCCTCGAGCTAAGAAAGCTAACTGTCCCAACAGCAAACCACTTGCTCGAAGAAAAAAAGACTGACTGGTGTGACAATAAATAACATACAGAAATTTTATGGATTGACATAAGTTGGAATGTGGAAGATATATCCCAAATAAAAAATACCATTTGGGATCAAGTAGTAGTAATAAGAAAACGAATAAGTGCAAATAGCTTTTTGACAGGATGGTCCAAAAGTTTCAAGAAATAGATTTAATCATGAAAACATATTCTTTTACTAGTAATCGTGATAGTAAAATTAAATCATATATGTTGGAAATCAAAGCTCCCAAGCCTTCTTCAACAGTGTATGCAGAGAAAAAGATACAATCACATATGTTTGTAGAACGATGGCAACATTTGCTGGTGCAGATTTTCCAATAACTCTTACTGTTCTAATAATCCTTACTTCGCTTTACCACCTCAATGGAACACCTTCCCGAAAAAAAGAAGTGTTATCTTGGAAAGTTACCTTTTGGTCAACCATATCTCTGAAAGTATTCAATCAAATATATGGGAATTTTAATTAAAAGATATTTCTGTCTCCTCATAGGATTTTCAAGCGGAAGGATTTTTGACGTTTTTTTTTTAACGAAAGGCTTTTAAAAGAAAAAGAAGAAGATAACTCTCAAAGTAGCCTTTCTAAGGGACAAACAAAACTAATTTTACGAAATCCGTTGAAGAATTTTGGAATTACAACATATTGTATTGTGTTGTAACAGCGTTGAGGCACAGAAGCCTCTGCACACCGCGACCAAAGCGATTTATTATGAAAGATCCTGATCTAAATTTACTACTCAACCCCCGTGTTTACCGCAATTCTAAGGACTTTCTTTGGCGCTGCCATTTTTATCACTTCGGGACTGTTCGTAATGTAGCAGCCTTTGCAGTGCCAGACCATTGCAATAGCAGAGTATGAGATGCGCAGTCTCAATTTCGCATTCGCAAAACCGACATATGTCAATTTCATCTTTACCCGCCTATTTGAGATAATGCCTCAAAGAGCAATACCGATAAACAGGCCAGGAACTGTCTTAATTTCGGTTTGTTGAGTCTGAATACGTTTTGAGCAACCTTTTAGCTACAAGTTGCTCAGATGTTTGACTCCAGAAGGATACTGCTCTCTCGTGCCTACCTCTAATCTGAGTTTTCCAAATACGCAGAGCTGGTTCTGGTCTGTAGAAGTGTCTACTGGCCCATCGTTTGGCCAGTTGATTAGCCACTTCGTTACCTTTAATTTGGTAATGCCCTAGCACCCATACTAATATGACTTTGTTCATCATAGTCAACCGTCCTACATTATTTAAGCACTCCCATACCAGCCTAGACTCAAAGCCATTTATTTTTAAGGCGCTCAGTGTGGCTTGGATATCAGTGTAGATATAGATGTTAGCTCCTTTCATTATCATCTATAATAAATATTTCTGCCTGAAATATGTTTGGAGTTTGTCCTAAAGCTATTGAGAGCCGACCCCCTTGTGGGATCCTCTTTCAAATTTTGGCCTTTGAGATTTGGAATCAGTATTTTGAGTAGTTAGCTGAAGTTTTCTTTAACAAGCTTAACGTCGTTGGCATTTCTAGTGATGTTACCTCTGATTTGAGGTCGGGCTGGCGCACAACTTGAAAATTATGTGTCACCTTTAGCTTATGTGCACTAAGGACCGCCATTCTCCTAAAATGCAGATGAAGGAGCGTGATGTTTGATATCACTTTCATAGCTGGAACCTGGACAGTTGCGCATTGCCTCTGTACTTCCCAGCAAGCTATTCTTTATTCTTTTGCAGTTTACCCCGTATTGTGTTTCTCATTCAGTTTTGGCCAACACACGATGGAAGCTACTTGATATAGCCAATATATCATTTTTTGGCTCTAGACAAAGCTTTTCCAAAGAGTCTTTGGGAGGACCAATATGCCATTGTTGCTCTACGGGTGAGTTACACATGAGGAATCAACTATTACTCCATCTTGGGTTTTTTTCTTTTTCTTAGCATGGACGACATGAAACGTTAGAAAACGTCCTTGAACAAAATTAATATACAATTGTGGAAATCAAATTATTTCTGCCGAAGATATTGAGCAAATGTAATGTATCTTTCATAACCTTCACCTTAACATTGGTAAATCTGTTTTTAGAAAATTCAACACGATACCATAAATATTAATAATCAATGTCTACCGTCGAAGCCGTGCATTCTATATCTTTCCTTGTTGAATTTACGATGACAGAGTAATTGCGTAGATGAAATAAAGCCCGATGCCATCGGCATAAATTAAAGGAATTCCGACTGGGAACGCTGCGATGGTAAACTTTATACGGTACATAAAAGCGGGTAGCAGTACGAGTATAAAAATCGCATTGATATTGCACGAACGACGTAAGTTGCATGCACTCCTAGGAAATAAACTTTATTTTTGGCCGTATCCTCCGTGTTTTTAAAGCATGCGACAGAAGGATTTTCCCTGTCGGAACCCAGATCACGTACCTAGTACAGTCATATGTCACTGTTGTTGTTAATGTTGCAAATTACAATTAAACGCAAAGAATTTATCATTTGAAGCAAACGAGCCCGTATTATAAATACTGTAGCTACACACAATTTGTAGTTACTACCTTTCATAAACAACTTATGAAAATGAAGGATATTTTTTAATAAGTTAAAAACAAACTCACCTAAGGTGAGTCTAAATTATTTTATCTTTTTTTAGAATTCATCATCAATAAAGCGCTAAGGGGAAAAACGCAGTACTCCGCATACTCTACACACATTTATAAATATTACGAAGAAAATTCCGCATGACTCATGCGCACACCGCACATCTATTTATTGAAAATAAGTAGGGGATCAGAGGACGACGCAGTCACGTTCAATTTTGCCAGAACGTGCGAGGGAAAATACATAAGCCACCGACGCTATTTATTATTTTTTTTAATAGCGATGATTTAATACGCCACCGTTCAGTCCATTGGAGCAGTTCCAGTATTCAAACGGCGGGAATCAAAGAAAAATATTACAACCACGAACCGCGTCCTGACACTAAACTGTCAGTGAGGGGCAATAAGTATATGTAAAAAACGGATGTAATATGTATTTTTTGCTGCGTCGTTGTCGGCAATTCAGAAGATAGAATCATGAAATGTGTGAGGAATATTAATAAGAAAAACTGTGGGGATAAATTGAAACGCCAAGATAGAAGAAGATTGAAAAAACGAACTTTTATTATTTGGGATATGGTTAAATTTTATTCTTAGGTGTGTTATTAGTGGCTATTGGAATTGTCAAACGGAGAAGTCAAATGAATTTTAATCAGGAAAAAAGAACGGGGAAATTGCCTAACAAGCAATTCACTTGTTTATGAAACGAAATACAAACGGAAATTTCTATCCGTATTTAGGGTGGCAAAAGTTGGATGCGTGATAGTCAAATAAAAAGCAAAATACTCATGCATTACTTTTAGAAAAGGAATGCCTTAGGAAAATTAAGTTTTAAGTTAGAAATCAATATATATATATATATAGAAACAATTTTGTCAGATAGAGTAAGGAAACAGCAAATTGATCCACATATGTAATATAATTGGGGAAAGTAAGACAAGTAGATGAATATGAGAAGAGAAAACAAAATGCCTATGGAAAGTTTACAGAAATAAGACAAGAGACAACAGATAAGGATCAGGAGGGCAAAATTATGTAAAATTAAAAAAAGAATGTGTTGGTGTTTGGTCTACTTTCATCAGCTATAGAATAGTTCAAAGGTTACGACAGTGGATTTACTGCCATATTCAGGGATCCCTGAGAAGGGCACCAATATGTGAAACCATGCGAGAGTACACTGAGAAAAATAGATAGTAACAATAGGGACAACTAACTTTATAGTTGGTTGTATTATAATTATATTAGAGCGTACCATCTTCCTAATAAACAGTAATACATGGATGAATACTGGGTACTAGATAACGTATTGTTGTCCTTGAGTTAATATCATTCATTATATTTATAATACGTGGTAACATCTTTTTTTCTCCGTGTATATATGTATCCCTGCGCAATGTTTGTGTATGACAGATATACACCCAAAAGTTCCGGAATGATCAGAAAAAACACACCTTTAAGCATTTTTAAAAATCTATCTAAGGACATCAAGCACGATATTTAACCCCCTTTTACTTTTTTACTTTTTTTTACTTTTAGGTAATTTTTGCGTTCACAGCACCACTAGTATTCGTCAGATCCCCCAAAAACGATTCGCACATAACCTAGAAATAGCATTTTTTACATAGGTATTTTTGATACTTTCTATTCGTTTGTGGACTCAGCTAAACATGATCCTTTCGTTAAAGTGCATATAAATCGCGAAATCAGTGGTCCTCATTCGAAACTACACCTAGTAGGTACTCGTATTATACAGGTAAGTAATTGCATACCCCCGGCACTCTCTTTACCGCCAACAATTGAATTGGTGCTGCGATCTAACCGTCTTGAGAGGAACTATATGTATTGATTGAGGCCTGCTGCGATGGCGCTGAACACAATACAAAAATATTGTTTTTCGACCGGTCAATGTCAATACGTCATAACGCGTCATCAGCACGTGATACCGAGGTGCCCATGCGTCATGCTTTTGTGTTGATGGATGGTTGATGGTTATGATGGTTATTTGAGATTTATATTTTGAGAAATTTAGTTTGACTATTTCACAATTGTGTGATTTTCGGTTTAAAGTATATTGTTGCTACGATTGTGCTACGATAGTCCATTTATTCTCAAAACATTGGGCTACCATGTTACATTTGTACATTCCTGCGATGCGGTTACATCTACTACAATATTATTTACAATGTCAACAATTTAGGTAAATATTATATGCATTCCAGTAATATACAACATAAAACTTTAAGATATGTATTGAAATGTTATGCCCATTTGCGACAAGTTAATTTTGGTTTAATTTTAATTCACACATGGGATGTGTACATAAATGTCACAATTCTAAATGTTAATTAAAATTAATCCAAAATTAACGTGTTGCTGCAAACGGCATAAAATGTCAATACATATCTTAAAGTTTTATGTTGTATATTACTGGAATGCATATATATCTACCTAAATTGTTGACATTGTAAATAATATTGTAGTAGATGTAGCCGCATCGCAGGAATGTCTTTTACTAAAATAATTTCCAATTTAAATATGCCGCTTACTATCCTAGTTCTGCTTTTACAGAAATCTTTTTTCTCGGCATTAGTTAGGTATATAGTTTCTCTCAAGACGTCTAGATGGCTGCAAGAAGCAAGTTTTTAAAAAATTTCTGAGTGGCTATTCTCTTTTCTGGTAATTGGACGGATATTAAGAGCTTTAAAAGGCGAGAATCAAAAGATGGCGCTAACGTTCAAATTTACAAACAACATAACTCATTTTTAACTTATTGGAATAGACATACGATATTTATATGAACGATTATAGACATATTGTTCTGGGGAAGCCCCCTCTTAACAGAACTTATTGTAACCCATAATTACATTTGTCCTATAATCTAGATTGTACTTCTTACTGTCAAGAAGTTTATGTGTATATAGTAAAATATTTCGTGGCAGTAATAAACACAAAATCACCTTGTATAGCAAAATTCCTTTTATAATTATATAATATAACAACCAAACTCAACAATTTCTTCCCTATTCGTCAGTACGAAAAAATCTACTATATACCTAACTATAACAAAATTTCACATTGACAGCTATGCCGTCCCCAACCGCTCTTCTACTCTATTGAATGGACTTCCGCTCGAGGAATAAGGGCAATCGCTCCTCAAATATGAGTTCACCCGGCGCACCCTCCCGATATCGTTAAAGGAAACGCATTCAATTCTTTCTGTCTGTGCCCCGTACCGTATATATCTATCCCACATGTGCCTCGTAAAAAAACCATTTACATATGCACGCGCGAAATTTTATAGGTTTCCATGTCGGTTTTTACTGCATTATTCATACATTAGTAATGGGAATACATGCGAAATAGAGACGGACAAATCGTTAGGAATAGGACGCTTCAGACGTGGTTTTCTGTAGCACAAAACTCAACGTAACGTGACAAAGTAAACTTGTAATGTAAATAGTTTTGGTATTGTTTAGAGAAAGTGATACAACGACTCTTATTACACAGAGAAAATTATTTTTAAGCGCTTTCCTAGAACTTTTTTTCCCCATGATATACTTAATCCTCGCAAAGATTCGCCTCGAATGAAACATCGTCCGATTTGTGGAACTTCTTGGAAATATTCCAAAGATAGCTACAAGCTTTACTTTACCACTTTACCTATCTACACAATGCATGCAGTACAATTAAAAGGAAAAGCATATCCTGTATTCAATAATTAAACACAGGAGAGAACAAGATCAATCAATCAACTTCAAACATGGGCTGCAGTATTTTAAGTACAGTTCTGATAGATACGTTAGCTTCCTGTATATCGTATCCAAAAATAAATTCATTTACAAACGAGTTCTTATAAGCAATTGGAAATTAAATGCAGCTACAGTCGCAACAGTGCAGTTTTTTAATACGATTATAAATAAAGTGCTAATTATACGTCTCTTCTTCTGCACTTCTAAGGAGACCGGGGCAACTTGGCGTAAGGGACAATATGTTTGTTTATGCGTTTTAATTTGTACGTATTTATTGTCGGAATTCATCCAAAAGGGAGCAAAGTAGTAACACCCCATTCTATAGCTTAAATATAAATCAGTCGGGTCAGTATAACAGGTTAGTAATTGTTGTACAAAATTTGAATATCTAGCCAGTAAATAATCTTTTCCCTTTTCTGCTTTACTTTCTAAAATAATCTTACAGATCACTCAAGCATTAAACAATATAGTTATTGAATTTTAATTTTTCTTTCGTCAGTGTCGGTGGTTGAACCAGCGAAAAGATAAGACAAGACGGGTCACTTTCTATTGACAACTTTGATGTTTGTGTCGCCGAAAAATGACGGTAATACATTATTTTAGCACCAGGGTGGTTTAACTTACACCAATCATAAAGAACGATTGTTAGATAAAGAACTAAACTCAAAATGGCGGTTATATAAACATATATACGCACCGCAAAGAATAACCTAACTACATAACTGTGATATAGGTTTCCTAATTTTTCTCTTTGACGGTGAATAACTTCCAACCACAAAGGAATTCAGTCCTTTTGCATCTTGTAGGAACCGTAATTAAAACTTAAGTGTAACAAATTTATATTAAATTAAATAATTACTCTCAACGACTTTCAAGCTAAAAATGCTAAAAATAAAGTGACCCTTCTTATCTTATATTTTTGCTGGTTGAACAGGTGACATATTTGCCTTTCACTCAAACTGCGCGAGTTCGATTCCTGGACGAAACGGTTTGATTTTTTTCGCACTGTCAATGCGATATTTTGCACGTAAAAAATATCTATTATAGGTTAGAACATCGCTGGGTTCAGCAAAATAGGAAAGATAGGTACAAATAAACTTTAAACTGTTCACTTTAGAAGATGCGCTTGTGTGCTTATTGAACTGAATCTACGATATATCAACTAAACAAAAAAGGATTTACAAATGACATTAAAGAAAAACGGAATTGTTCATTATTCGAATCGCCAAATTAACCAAAATAAAATTTCTCCGAACAAACTTGTACAGTTATAAAAATACTTTATTTTAGTTTTTGCATTATTGAAGCATTAAAAAGAGCAATTGGTTATACATAGAATCACGTGCAATAAAAATATACGTATTAAGTGATTCTTCGATTTCTATCTTTGAATATTTAATTGAAATATATGTTTGTATATGTGCGGCGTGACTAACCTTACATTTATATTATCATCATGATGTGGACGAGCCACGAAAATAAATAGAATGTAACTAGTAATAAGCCTCAGCTATTTAATCATTAAGGTAGGACAAATTGGACACTGTAATGAGTTTTCTTTAAATTAAAAACCATATTATTAAACAAAAGTTTTCTATGAAAACAAATATTCAATAAATTATAGGTAATATGGAAATCCAATAACGCAAAAGTTAGGATAAAATGGATACTAACTATATTAATTTGCATACTTACCCCAATACTATTCAAAGATGGTTCCCTTCTCAACATTTTCTTCTTTTTTATTTATAACGAATATTCCTCATATGTTTCACAACAAAATTACGTAATTCGACACTATTCCGCGTTCGTTTATAACGTATGTTGGATTGTATAAAAATATAAAAAAAAGCTGACAATTTTACCTATACAAGAAGATGCGAAATTATAATGAAATTTAAATAGTATACTTATACAGAGTGAGACATGGCAATTTAATATATATTCTCTTAAAAAAGTCTAGTACATTTCTATGGTTGTCACGCACTGTCATTGAACAAAATCTCTCTGTCAATCATTATTAAATAGGTACTAAAGATTATTTTACTAGCATATAAAAGAAGCACATTGCTTTGCTTTATCAAACAGATCCATAATACCCGCTTATGCATTTAAGTATTATTTATTGTTATCGTTTATATGAGTTTTATTTTGAGTTTTATTGCGTTTATTTCTAATTCACTAACATCCAACATTAGCAGAGAGTGTACAGAGATTTGAATGAAATTCTAGAGACGGTACAAAATTTTATTTGATGACACTGTGGTAGATATATAATAGTTGAAATCTTAAAGGTTAGGATTCCATTGTTTGGAATTGCTGCTGTAACGCCCGATTTTTGGTCGGAACAAATTTAAAATAAAGGGTTTGTTTTTTAGTAATTTTATTAAAAAACAAAATAACAAATCAAATTAAATGTTCAAATTGACCATTCACTTCCTGACGATAGGCAAGTCGATATTCAATTTCTCGCAAGACTTCAGTTAACCTTTGTGGATGGATTTGTTGTATTTCGGCTATAATTATATTCTTCAATTTTTCAATATTTATTGTAGTATACTTTGGATTTCAGATAAAAATCTAGTGGGCTTAGGTCAGGAGACCTTACTGGCCATCACTGGCGGCTCGTGATTTTTTGCCCAGGGGAGGCTAGTGTAACCTATCTCCTCTCGGTCAATAAATTATATTTTTATATCTATTACTGTATCATTGGAAGTGTAGAATAAAAATTGACATAAAAAAGAAATCAAAATAAAATAAAATTACTCGTCTAGCAAGAACCACGTGTGAGAGTGAAATCTTACCTGAATAAGAAAATGAATAAATGCTGTAAGGTGATAGATAAAAAGCTAATAAAAAATTGAAATAAACTCTTAATAAACCAAAAATAAACTAATAATAAATAACAAATACAATAGTAACTCATAAAATTCTATGGTAAATTAAAAATAAGTTGTTGATAAATGATAATAACAACTAAATAGATCTATGTTTTTTAAAAACTAAAATAAATATTCTAATATTTTTTTTGAAACACGGAAAATTGTAATGCCTTAGTCTTACCCGCTCGTAAATACATCATTTTGCGTTAATGTAATAAAAAAAACCATTTTCAATTGATATTAAGGATAAACTGCTTAATCGATTTTAACACATATTGTTGCGGCTGTAGTTGTTAATTTTTTTTGTAGTCAACGCTTATAAGTTTACTCAGTTCCGGCACACATTCATATAAATCGATTTTATTAATAAAATTTAACATCTCAGTTGACGTTTAACATTCTCCGAACATTTGGGGATCATGAATTTCGTCAAAACAAATAAGTCAAATAAGTATTGGCGAGTGCAGTAAGAAAATTTGAAAGAATTAACTGAGAAGCAACGAATAGAAATTTTAATGATGGTAGGATGTGGTGATAGGACTCGTTGGGGACTGTTGAGTTTAGTTATAGGACATGGTACATTAGAATTCAATGCAGAATTCAAAAAAGAGATAAGAAATAAGTGATTCTATTTGAAAAAATGTGATTAGTGATAGGTTCTTTTTTGCCACACTGTATACATGAGTTTGCCATAAAAAAATAAAAAACGACCTGACCGAGCGTTTCTCCAAAACACAATTGAATTTTAAATTAATTTGTTCCAACCCACACACCCTCACTGTATGTTCAATACAACTATAATACTTTGTAGTTCTTCCAAATTTTCTTGACTTTTTAATATATATATATATGTGTAGATCTTCGTGGTTTTTAAAGTCATATAGTTAAACAACTATTAGATTGAGTAAGACGTTTCGGTTTATTTATAAAACCTTAATCATTTACATTTTTAAAAATTAATAATGTAGAAAATAAAATTTTGGTGTATAAAAATATATAACATTTTTTGTTTTATTGATAAAATCAGTTTGTTTTTTGTTTTAATTTGAAATAGTTTTGAAATGTTTTATATAAAGATTGTTTTGTGAATTGTGTCAGTTGTATTATGGTAGGTTATGGTTAAATATGAAAAACGTTACTAAATTTTCATTAAAATTTCATTTATAGAATTAAGTTATAAAGTTTAGTGAAAAATTGTGTGTCAGTTTTATCATTTATGGAATTATTATGTTTATAAATTTGGATTATTTCAAGTATAGTTCGTGCTTTATAGTTTTGTTCTTGGTTTAGGATTGATACATTGTTAAAATCAAATGTATGATTTTGTGTTATTTCATGTTTTTTTAAAGCTGTAAGATTTTTGTTATATTTGTGTCCTTTTATTCTATTTTCTAAATATTGCATAGTTTCACCGATATATACACCATTACAATTTTGACAATTCATTTTATATACTATATGTGATGTTTTATTTTTTTCAGTTTTCGTTTTTAATTTTGTGTAAATTTGATTTTGTAATTTATTATTATTTTGATTTGCTATTTTAAAATTATAAGGTTTGATAATTTGATTAATTTTTTCAGAAAGATTTTTTACATAAGGAATTTTTATGTATTTTATAAATGTTTGACTATTATTTATAGTTTTTGTTGATTTATTATAAAAACGGAATATTCTTTGTTTAAATATTTTATTGATAAGATTATTTGGATAATTATTTTGTTTTAGAATAGTTTTTGCTTTATTAATGGTATCATTTCGAAAAATTGGACTGGTTAAAGTTATAGCTCAGCTAAACTAATAATAACACTATTTTTTTGTGAGATTGGTTGTGATGATTTAAAATTTAGATAACGTCCAGACCATGTAGGTTTGGTATACCATTTAGTTAAAATTTCATTATTGTTTTTTATCAGTTGAATATCTAAAAATGCAATGCTGTTGTTTTCTTCGATTTCGACTGTAAATTTTAATCTAGGGTGATACGAATTAAATTTTTCTAATAATTTTGTTATATTTTTCTCTTCTAATGCTGTTATACAGTCATCAACATATCTTTTGAAAAAAATAATTTCAAAATCTATTTTATTTAAAATTTCTTCTTCAATATACTCTAAAACAATTTGTGCAATTATACTTGAAATTGGTGAACTTTAAAAACCAACAAGATCTACACATATATACTTTGTAGTGTATTGAAAATATAGAAAGTATTTAGTGAATTACCATCAATCATGCAACTATATCAAAACAAAACATCGATAATGTAAACTATTAACAGGTATAGTTACTGTAGGCATTTATACCTCATATTATGTAAAGGGCTGCAAGATATATCTTGTGTACGAGAAATCGGGTATAAGTGAGGGGGTAAACAGGCCGCGGAAAACATCTTTTTAGGTAAGTTATACACCGCGTCGACTAGATCTATATTAAAGTAAAGTACTGCATATAATTAAAAAAAAACAAAGCATAAAGCTTATATCACTCGATCTCTCATTAGTGAACTACTAATATAATAGATGATATCATACTTATGTCATTTTATACCGTATTAACATTTTAATTGCACACAATATAAGCACAAGGCTATTTTACATTCGACGCGTGCAACTATAAGGTATGTACGTGATGTAACGAATTATTTCCCATTTTCGACGTTTTAACGAGCCCATAACTGTACTGACCCGGAGTCGACTGCCTTACGTATACCATATTCGTTAGCATTCATGCTACCGTACGGACATACTAATGAAGGAAATAAAAGTGAATTTAGCGTAATTCTTAAATTAGAAAGCAATTTTTAGCACTTTTTAGTACCAGATTCATATCTAACCGTGAGCGGAGAAGTATGATAAATACAGAAAAGGAATTAAATCGTAAAAATTGTAGCATTTTTTATTAAAAATGTTTTATGTTGCATTTTGCGAAAATGTTGAAATTACATGCCACGTATTTACTTTTTCTCGCTGTTATGTTTTAAATTCAAAACAACGCTCTAGAAAGAGAAAAACTGGGCTACCTCTAATGACCCCAATAAACTATCGCAACTTGAATGTTTGTGACTAAATGCATCCGCACTAACAAGGATAAATCAGACCAAACCACATTAAAATAGAATGCAAACCTGAATATAATGCGCTGTCCAGAGTTTAAAATAATAACGCATATTTTTTTTTAATATATAAATAGACCGCTGCGAACAAAAATTTCAAACAAATTTGGCACTGATACAACTCAATTAAAAACTTTTCTCCATCTTTTGAAGTGTAGGGTGTTGATACTTTGAATAGTAGGAATTAAATTAGTTACACGTATTACCACATAGTATTAAATCTGTGCCTCGGTGCAACACTATAAAACTAATAAAAACGTAACAGGTATATAGAGACAAGTGGTAATTTTTTACCAGTTTGATTCATGAATTTGAGGAACTGTATAGGCATTTTAAAGGATGACAATTATATTGAAATACTGTAAGGAAAACCTGAGCAAAAGTTGAAAGATGCCTTGATGATTGTGAGTTATGTTTAAACCGTTCGAAAATGATCAAATGTTCCTCAATTTCATCTACTTGTAGCCAGTAAATTAATAAGAAAAATGTAACACTTTTGATAACTCCACAAATAAAAAAGGTGCTTATGTCATTCAGTCATTAGGTATTTGTCTCAGCAAACTTAAAACAGGAAACATAAGAACATGTATCATCAATAGTCGCATAGTTTCGTCTAGTTCAAACTGCACGTGTTTCTGGAGGCCCAGGATAAAGCAAAAGTGTGCAACCTCAACATTTTGCTTGTTATATTGTCTCTAGCGTACCTATTATACAGTGAGGACGCGTGGGTTGGAACAAATTCATTTAAAATTCAGGGGTTTGTTTTTTTGAAAAACGCTGGGATACGTCGATTTTTGTTTTTAGCAGGGTATTTTTTTACGGAAAATGTATATATACAGTGTGGCCCACAAACAAGTTACGACCACCAACTACATTTTTTCAAATGGAAACACTTATTTTTTATATCCTTTTTGAATTCTGCATCGAATTCTAAGTATGTTTCGTGTACCATTTCCTATACCTAAACTCAACAGTTATCGAGAAATTCATGATTGAATTAATTAAGACCATATTTCTGGGATTTTTTTTTGTATCAAGCAAAATATTCGATTTTGTATTTATTTTGTTTTTTTAATTCTGGTATTTTCGATAATTGACTTGTCACTTGTCAACGTGTGACAGTTCATGTATAAGTAATTGTCAAGTGCAGTTATAAAGTTTGAAAGAATGGCGCGTTTAACTGAGAAGCAACGAATAGAAATTTTGATGAGGTAGGATATGGCGACAGAACCCGAACACAAGCTCAAGTTTGCGAATTATTTAATAATAAATACCCGGAGAGGCCTATTACACGATCGGTGGTTAGTAAGATAGAAAAAAAGTTTAGAGACCTTGGTCACATAAGAGATAATTATAAAACCAACCATCTTCCAGTTCCACAGGACACACAATTGAATATTTTGCTCGATTTAAAAGAAAATCCGCAAAAAGCAACTCGACAAGTAGCTGTAGACCAGTCAGTCTGTAATTTTGCTGTTCTAAAATACTTACACAAGCACAAATGGCACCCTTACAAAATACATTTAGTTCAGGAACTTATTGAAGATGATCTCAACCGCAGATTAGAATTTTGCGAAATAATGATGGGTAGGTGCAATGCCAACCCGCAATTTTTAAGTAAGATAGTTTTTACCGACGAAGCAACATTTTGTTTGAATGGTTCGATAAACACGCAAAATTGTCGCTATTGGGCACCAGAAAATCCACACTGGAGTATGGAAAGTCACACACAATTCCCTCAAAAAGTAAATGTGTGGGCTGGAATTGCGGGTACCTCAATTATTGGACCGTTTTTTATTGAGGGAACACTTAATTCTGAAAATTATTTAAATCTACTGCAAAATTCCATAATACCAAGTTTAAATGCACTTTACCCGAATTGTGAGAACCCAAATATACCGGCAGATTAGATATGGTTCCAACAGGATGGAGCGCCCCCCCACTATTCGCGAACGGTACGAGATTATCTACATAATATTTTCCCAAACAGATGGATCGGAAGGAGAGGTTATATCGAATGGCCGGCTAGGTCTCCAGACCTAACCCCATTAAATTTTTATCTATGGGGTTATCTAAAATCCAAAGTATACCTCCATAAACCAGAAAATATCGAAGAACTGAAGAATAGAATTAGAGTCGAAA
Organism: Cetonia aurata; assembly: GCA_949128085.1. Lineage (NCBI taxonomy): Eukaryota > Metazoa > Arthropoda > Insecta > Coleoptera > Scarabaeidae > Cetonia > Cetonia aurata. The sequence continues at coordinate 8,954,499 of OX421882.1, read as the reverse complement.
TACAACAAATTCAACCACAAACTTTAACTGAAGTGTTACAAGAAATTGAATATCGACTAGCCTATTGTCAGGAAGTTAATGGTCAACAATTTGAACATTTAATTTGATTTGTTCTGCTTTTGTTTTAAATAAATTTACAAAAAAACCAACCTTTGAGTTTTAAATGATTTTTATAAATTGCCGCGTCTTTCCTAATTTTGAAAGAAATTCATCGTAAATTCCTCGATAATGAATTTAGGTATAGCACAAGAAAGATACTTGGAATTGGATGCAGAGTTCAAAAAAGAAATAAAAGAACAGGTATTTTCATTTAAAAAAAATTAGATAGTAGTCATAACTTATTTTTGGCCGGCACTGTATACATGAATGTACCATGAAAAAAAATCTCAGCCAGAAGTAAAAATCAACGTGTCCGAACGAATTTTAAATCAATTTGTTTCAACTCACGCGTCCTCACAAATTTTAAAAAATCAATTGCAAATTTCTCGAGACCTGTTGGGTTTAGGTATAGGGCATGGTACATGAAATATTCTTAGAATTCAATGTAGAATTCAAAAGTGAAATAAAAAATAGGTGTTTTCGTTTGCGAAAATATAGTTCGTGGTTGTAACTTTTTTTTGGGCCACACTGTATACATGAATTTACCGTAAAAAAACTTGCAACCAAAAATAAAAATTGACATGTCGGAGCGTTTTTCTAAAAAACAAACCCCTGAATTTTAAATAAATTTGTTCCAATCCACGCGTCCTCACTGTATAAATAGTGAAATAAGCTAAACTACAATACAAGTATTTTCTGTTTGCGGAAACCTCGCCGTCACGCGTATCTGAACGAACTGAAAGAGGCGGACGAAACCTAGGCGGTGGTTGGTGTTCAGTACAGCAGATACATATTAGAATAAAAACTGAATTTCGTATTTTGTACGAATCCCGAAGATAGTGCGAGTGGCTATGTTCTCGCGTGCGAATTATAATGTTTTCCCGTACTCGTTCGTGTGTGTCTCACTCCAATGAGCGCACCCTCTTCCTATCGCGCATCCGCCAGCAGAAAATCCTTGCACTCTAGTTATACCGTGGTGTCTCCTAATATGCGGTTTAATAAAATCAACAAACATTTTAATTGGTAGCATTAAAGAGATTATATTTTACATAGTTATTTGTATCACTAGGCCAGAAACTGTGGTTTTGCGAGTGTGAGTACGGTTTGTGGGACCGAGGTCCCAAAAGTACGAATACTCGCAAAGGAGTTTCTGGCCGTGTGTTACAAACTATTTTTTACGTCGACAAAACTTAATTTTATTGAAAATAATAAAAAAAAAAATTGCCGCTAGGGGGTTAAGAGTACAGGTTGGCAATACATGTTACGTGTGAATTTTGAATTTGAAATCGGGGTTGAGATACTTTGGTATTTTAACATTTTAATTTGCTTGGTATAGCAGTCGCCACAAGTGATGGCGAGCGGTGGGAGTAGGTTCGCGCAGCAGTAGACGGGCACAACGGATTTACCATCGCCTCTGCATATAATTTCTCTATACCATTGGCGTGCAGGTTAATATTGAATAATGCAACGTTAATGTAATTAAAAATTTAATAAAATGGTTTTATTAGTATGGGATATCTCCGGACAATATAAGTATTTTGTTTACTAATTACTACTATTTACAAGTGCCTACCTACTAATTTATTCCTGGAATATATGAACATATGTATATTCACAACAAAAAACAAAAATATTATGTTAATATAATCTTAATGAACTAATAAACATTTAAATCCGATTAACCGTTAAGGGGCACATAATCCCCTGAATTGTTTACCCGGAAACATCAGCGATGATAATAACAAAAAAGGATTATTGTTTAAACGGTTTATTGAATTTAAACATTATAACCTATTAAACAAATTGAAAATTTAATGGATAAAGTTAAACCTCTTCCGCACTAAAATCGTTGTCGTCACTACTACTATCATTATTTACATTTATAATTAAATTTTCGGTCCTGTCGTCAACTAGAGTTTCTGATTGTAAATATTTATTTTCTATATTGGCAACATGGTTGCAGCGTTGTAGCCAATCTTCTGGTAATATTTTTTTGAAATTCTTCTTCTGCTAATTTACGCACATCTTCCATTTTAAAAGTTACGTTTCTTGCTGCGACATTATTCTTCACCGTAGCCCAGATCAGTTCTATAGGGTTCAGGTCTGGATGATATGGCGGAAGTCTTAAAACTGTGTGTCCTTTGCGCGCTAAAATTTCATCGAACCTGTAACTTACAAACCGTTGTTTATTTTGTTTAATTAGATGATATAGCTGTGGCTTTAACATTGTAGTACTGCAGGGAATATTTTTCTGTGTCAACCAATCTATCATATCAGCTTTCCTACTAGTACTCGTTGGAGCGTGATCTTTTTGTACGTTGTGATAGGACGCGTTATCTATTACAATAACAGAATTCGTAGGCAAGTTTGGTATAAGTTTTTCTTCTAACCATCTGCCATAATTATCTGCATTCATATCTGAATGATAATCACCGGTTTTTGTGCCAGACTTGAATATCAGCAGGCTATTAGGAATAAAACCCATATTTCCACCGGCGTACACTATTATGAGCCTGGATCCTTTGGAAATGTTTGTAAAGAGACCTTTAGTACTTTCATCGCTCCACATTTTGGAAGATGTATGACCACTGTGAATGTAAGTCTCATCTATATAAACAACTGGTCGATTCTGATCGCGATAATATTTGATTTTTTGTAAATAATCAATTCGTAGTGCTCGTATATCAATTCGTTCTATTAATACTCTTCTATTATTCTGCGCACATCTAAACTTAAATCCCATATCTGTTAAAATTCTTCTTAACGATGTATCCGAACCCTTCCATTCTAATTCCCGTTCCATCTTCTGCCGTAGAGCCGATACGGTAACACGTCGTTCATCTGTTGGTATTCTGGTAAACTACTGACACTTTTTTGCCTCGGTCTTTTCTTACCAGGACTTCTAAATTTTATTTCAGCGGGATTTGTCGCCCTATGTCCTTCCTGAACAATTCTTTCTATTGTTCGCACTGACACACCGGTTGCTTCAGACACTAACTGTTTTATTTCACTTACATTTGCCGATGTGCTTTTTCTTTTAAAAAAATAATTATATACATTAAAAACCACTTCGCGCGTTTGAGAGTGAATCACTTTATGCTCCCCTAACAGAGACATTTTGAGCCGCCACTGACAAATACTCAGAACGTATTATTGCAGCTAAGTGGGCGTGCACGCTTTTAAAAGCGTCTACAGCGCATCCCTACTCCTCGCCATCACTCGTGGCGACTGCTATAGCTTTGATGGATATTCATCAATAATAAGGACAATGGAGACTCTAGCGTATATTACAGAGGTTGTGCACCAAGTTATTAACAATTTATTACTTGTAAAATGTTTCAAAAATTGAATTAGAAAGAATTTGAATTAATTAAGGGATTGTGTAACGAAAATTCTGTCATCTGTCATCGAATCTACAAGTAAACACAGAAATGTCAGTAATTCGAATATACTATTGTCAATCTTTAGTGCATCCTATAAATGTTTGACCTAAATTTACAATGCAATTAATACATAATTGCAAAAACAAAATTTGATTTTTCAGGGAAGAAATACGGTACCAAAATTGTAATTTCTTTATAATAATTTTACATAAGTATTAAAATGAAGGAACTTTACTGTTATACACAATTCATGTTCTCTGACTGAAATAACATTCCAAATATTAAAAATAAAATCAAAAATTAATCCTAAAAATATGTTGCAGCAATTCTAAAATGGCAACATTGCGAAACAAAACAAATGAAATTCCACAGAGTATAGTAGATACCAAGATATAGTAGGTACCGTAAACAACTGGCTCCAAACATTAATAATTGAGTAATAGGTGCTCACTACTTATAAACATACATCCCAAGCCTATATAACAAAACAGGTCTGTCTAACACATTGATTTCAGTTCAACGCAGAGGAAACAGCTGCGAAATGTTTTCGTTAGAAAAAAAAAAGATCCAAGAAGCACAGATTTCGCGATACGTTATTACATCAAAAAGAGATTTTAATTATATTTAGAACGCGAATGAATTCACCTCTATTTTTGAAAGTGTTTCGATACTTAAAGCAGCATTCTCTTATGTTTTTATCGCGGTAGTACAAAAATTAATTGTGAATGAATGCGCAAAACTAGTTGGAATGACATATTTTGTAACTATATGCGCATAAGTTGCAGGTATACAACTGCCAAGTTTTTTATTGTTGTTATTTTAAACGGAATAGCTTTTTCGGTTTATATAACTCGAGCTTTTTTTTCTGAATAGTTGACGTACCTATATGGATGTAATTCTGTTTTTCGTTTGTGACAACCAACATTATTATTATATATACTAATCATTTATAAACATGTCACACTCTGTATAACTAAAACGTGATAAAATCAGAACCTGATTTAAAGATTTCGTTCGAACTTCCCGCGTATTCTATATGCACAACTTTTACCGCGCCAACGTTAAACTCTTTCACGTTCTGAACCGTTAATCGGGAGCACTACGTTTTTCCGTTTTTGCCGTATTTTCCGCACTTTCTTCCGCTGTCCATCCGAAGACTCGATCGCGTTCGGACGCAGTGCAAGGAAAACTGGCAAAATGTGCTCTTATTTTTAGCGCTGGTTTCACATCGGCTATTTCTAACCGCGCGTCTATTAGCGTCGCAACACTGGCCGTCTCTAATCATAGAATTTATGGGACGCGCTAAATAGCCGTTCCCGACGCTGAACGAGTACTGGTAACGATGGCTAGATTCACGCTACTGTTCGCGCCCATCCTCGCCTACTGTATTCGATGCTATTGAAAACCGCGCGCTTTATTGTTGTGTATATCAAATGGGTTACACGGCGCTAGGTTTGAACTGAATAGAACAGATACATGCATTGAGAAAAATGGATTGTAGAAATTAGATAGTAAATCTCTTTATGTTAATTAATAACATAATTATTGTCAAAACGACAATATGTGGGGTATTAAGAGTAAAATAACCAGATGCTACCATGCTTATAGTAAGAGGTAAAATCTGGATGTTACCAGGTATTCGATGCATATTCAATTTCTAACATAAATGTTCGTAACGCTCTTCCGACCCCTTGCTCTATTCATTGTCGATCTTTACCGAAGAAATCGACCAATAAGCTGTATTGCCACTCACACGTGTTATGTACGTGTGATACAGGTGTACGTATTCGTGTCGGTGCATGTTTGTGTCTGCACAGAGAAAAATCCATGTTATAATATTTACACTTCACTGTTTGACGGAAATTGTAGTAAGAATTCCTACTATTGTGCAAAATTTTAGAACAACGGCGTTGCATTTTCCTATATCACGGTTACAAAAAAAGCAATAAAATTGTTTAAAAATATTGTGTGACAATCTTCTACAAAATATAGTGAAATGTTTTACAATATTTTACAACAAGTGAATATAATAAATTGCATATAATGTAGTGAAGACAGTTATAATAACAGGTGTAGCAAATTTACTGTGTTGTGTTTATTTAGGTTAGGTTAGGTGCTTGCAACAGTCACCTTACTTTGATTATTGAAAACGGCATTAATAATGAGATGGAATGAAATGAATGCTGTATAGTTTTATATCTATATAGTAGGAATATCATAATACTCATAATTGGTTTAGCTACAAAAATATGTGATACTACAGCTTTTGTCGTAAAGATGGCGCTACGCTTGTTTCATAATCTTTGAAATTCGTACTCAATGTAAATTGTGATCGGTAAATGTGGCTGCGTAATATCTATATGATGCTTATACATGGTTAACGTCGTGTAAAAAGTACTGTGGACAATCGCCCACAGACGAGAATTACGAGGCGTTTCAATACCGGTAGTACTCTACAGTACACGGGCCGGTCTGATTCCCGCAATCCTGCCCGATACGACGGCAATTCGCCCGGCTGTCACCGGCTAATCAAATTATATTAATTAATTATAATTAAAAATTATTAAACTATATTTATTATAGTTTTCATTGTTAACAGTTATTATCAAATATAGTCAGCGCTACTAGACATTTTTTTCACATTTACTAACATGTATGCTCAAATTAATAATACAAATATAGTACACTTTACCATACGAGTTAATAAAAAGTATTCACAGATATTTACTATACAGATATTGTCACCGGTAATATAAAATATGATTGTCCCTATAGGAGCTATAAAATATATTAAAGTTACTATATTTATGTTAAAGAGTACTATCTATTTCTCTCAGTGTGGGTTTCGTATTTTACGCGTATTTAATGGTGAGAATATCAGCGGCGGATTAAACACGAGGCGCGATTGGGCGATCACCAGGGACAAAGAGTCAAAGGCGAATAGAGAAAGTAAAAAAAAAATGCCCAAAAAAGGAGAAAGAGTCGAAAGCTCTTCGACGTAGCTTCGAACATGGAGGGAACTATTCTAAGCACTTTATGAGAAGTAGATCTGGAGCTAAACAGTAAAATATGATCATTATCAATTTAAATCATTATCTGCATTATCTCTCCTTATTTTTTGCGCTGCACATTCGATGAGTAGGCGATTAGTAGGCGATTCCTTCATACCTTCTTTTATTCATCAACATATTGTTGGGAAATACTGTGGAATGCAATTTTCATCTTCAAATACTGCTATACTTGTTTAGCGAAAAAACTTTCAATGATAAGGTGGTCAGCAAGAGCGGATGCAGTAAAGGCAATGTTTGAAAGCTTTTAAGCTTTCAAATCTGCTATGGGAAAGTGCAACAATGGATCCTTACAATCATCTAATGTCAAAGCGCAAGTAGGTGGCATGACAAAAGCTTTTTGGAACTAGATTCTCATACATTTTAATAAGATCAGTAAAACGCCTACAAAACATAAATACCGATTATGAAATCAGTAACTAAAGGGCCAAGAAAAAAAGAGACAGTCAATATTTTGGTGTGTGACAAAATTCGAAAACTCAAAACTACATGTGAACCAAACATTTTTAAAACTGAAAAGACGGTGGATATATTTTTTTATATAAAAGTGGACACCGCTTGCTTTAAAGTAAAACCTATAAGAACGATTCAAAGCAATTTAATATGTATTACATGTTTATACAGTATTCTTAACTGAAATGCTGAACACACTGTATAACTATATGTACCAGAACGGCGTTAAAATAACATATAAAGTCGGAAATTAACGAGAATTTAATTTAAAATTTCAGTATTTGTAAACGGTCAGAGGATGTTTATATTTACTTCCTCTAATATACCGAGAATATTCTCTATCATTACATAACTATTTCTCTTAACTCCACTAAAATAGCGGGTATATACGAGGAAGTGCCACCGCTGCCACTACTCTTAAGCTAACATTTATTCTATTATTAATATTTAGTTACAGTAATAAGTGAAATCGGTTCTTGTTGAATTGTAAGAAGAAATGTTTGTATTTTCTTTCATTCAGGAGAGGAACCGCATTAAATAACTAATAAAAGAAAATATTAAAACATAAAAAAATGTTTCAGTAAGAGAAATCTTTAACACATTATTAATGTAAATTTAATACTAATGTTAATATACATTTTACCTATCCGTTCATTCTTCTTTTTTACTGCGAATTAAAATCCGGTAAAATAAGAGATAAAATTGTGCTTTAAAGTTCTAAGTTAAACATGATTCTTCCAGAAGCAAAGAATTTAAATCAAAAATAATTACCCAGTAACTTTAAAATCAACCGCACTCGGCATTTTCGTTTACTTTTTTTGTTGTTGAGACTTTATTTCCACTGAATTCCACTAATTTACTTTACCCATATTGTATTCTACTCTCTCAGAAGGAATAACGTTGAAATTCATATCATCAAAAATAAATTAAAGCATTTTGCAAATTTCATCAACTAACGGATATTTTTACACGCTACGCGTGTAACTGTAAAAAGTAGACTCGGCCAACAGGAAACATCTATATTAGAATTAATAACCAGGAAACACACATATGAAAATTTCGCATTTCCGTACCGCCAACATAAGACAGAACATGAATAATAATAATTTGACCAGTAAGTGCAGGCGTAAACGTCGGGTGGTTTTAAGTATAGAATTTCATTTATCTACGTGCGTACTTCCACTCACAGCGGTAGTAAAATTATACGCAAACATCTTACAGTTTTAAGCTTGAAGTACTTGAACACTTGTCCGACAGGGAAACGTTAAATTATATAAATAGACGAAGCACTCAGAAGGAGATTTTCAGAATATGCTACTTCAGAAGTACTCGTATATCTACAATGATAATACACATACAAATATGTATGTTTGTAAATATGCATTCCACTCTATATAATGAAGGCTGGTTTCCTGTAAAACTACCGGCGTATTTCTTATTAGCAGTTCTCATAATTCGTTAGAAAGATGCCTTTAGTGAGATCGAGCAGCTTTCATTGCTCTAATTCGCGGAAGCTCTAATAATTTGGAACAATCTTAGAAAGGGACGGTGAAATATATGAAGACAGTAGACGCCTCTTGATGTAACCATTATGAGAGTCGACTTGCATTGCATTGACTTTTGGGATTTCTTTTCGATTGATGTCCTCCATGTCGACGCATTTCTGAAAAAACCACGCGAGCGCCAAGAAATTCGAAACTGAGTTTCATACTTTGGCGTAACGCCAGATTTTTCTAAATTATTTGGTATCCCTGACCTACTGCGCAATTAATAAATTATTGTACTTTGTCTCCGTTAAATCTGAGCAACATGTCTTAAGCGATACAATCTATATTACCGTTAAACACTCCTGATGCCTAACCGCCAGTCACTCCATAAGAACCAGTAGGGGCGCGTTGTTGTTTCTCTTGATTTATTCCCAAAAACGTAAGTAGTTTCATTTAAATTAATAAGTTCATAGCAATTGTACAAGTAATAAATCAATTTTATTATCGATAAAATGTACATTTCTCTCTTCAATAGTTTTGTAGTGTGGTGCATACATCTGTTCAGCACAAGTAAGGTACCGGAGGGTAATAATGCCCAGCGGAAAATAAGGCCCACGTTTAAATTTCACACTAACAATGTAATAATAACGCGCTCTGACGCCGTATACACGCTTAGTGCCTTCCAGTCGACCACATGAACCAGTTCCATCCACATCGGTTCATTGCTGTCAAACTTAAAGTTGCTGATTTTTTCCAAGCCCTGTTATGCATCTTTCACCAATTGACGTCACACGAACTGTGGCTCTCGTGAAAGGTGGCAATAGTCAGCATTATGTATCACATCGTCTTAAGGTGTCATAAACCAACATCCACATGATCATTAAATGATACAATGCGGACCAATCTCACTCCAGATGACCATATCTGCTCAATATATCGATTTTTTAATTTGAGTATTCTCCGGAATAGGAGAATGACAGCAGTTAAAGCAAACAGCACTTGAAGAGATTCGGGGAGCTATAGCATCTGCGGATACTATCAAAAGACGTTTAAAGGATGTTGTCTTGCTTGCACGAAGACCTGCTAATGGTCCAGAACTTCACCAATACCATAGAGTAAACCGACTTCTGTTTGCACGAACTCACGCTGAATAGCATTTCGAGCACTGAAGCCAAATTCTCTTCAATGATGAATTCCGGTCCTATCCTGATATGGAGAAAAGCCGGAGTGCGATATGGTCACTGTAACATAGTGCCGCAACTAAGTTATCATGGTGGATCTGTCAGTGCATGGGGTGGGGTCTCTACCGAAGCTCGGACAGACTTTATAGTGGTGTAAGGGGGTTCAATAAGTAGTGCCTCTTGCACCGTTTATTAGAAATGACTTCATTTTAATTTAATCGACATTAAAAGGATTGACTGACCAGCATGGGTACCTGATCTTAACCCACAGAGAGAACAAGTTTTATTTTTATTGCAGAATATCCTTCAAGAAATGTACACTAAAAAATAAATATCCTATTTACATTACATATTCTTTTTCTCATATGTATAACACAAGCTTTGCAAAAGGATTTAAAAATCCGCACATTGCCAAGTCCATTTTCTTGAATAAATTTGCGTAAATCGCACCAGATGTAGCTTCGCGTTCTCAACGTACGTAAACCCAAAAAAACGTTATAAATGTGAAGACGCTGTCGTGCAAAAGAAAAATAAACAAAAACAAACTAACACCGCCTCATCCTATTTATATTTACGTGTATGTCACATGTTGGATAATAATCCAGTGCGTTCACGTACACAAATACTGGCGGACATGTGTCCAGCGATTATCACACCTATTTATAACGAAACTTTACTGACGATACATCTATGTAGCTACGACCACGCATCCCAAGGCAATGGGAAAATGAAAATATTTACTTTCCGCCTTTGCAATGGGATATTCTCCGCGGATACGCTTGATAAAGTTACAAGCGCGCCAGGGAAATGGGCACAGATTAGTGCATATGCGCTCACCGTGCGCCCGATATTTTTAATTTAATTAATATTGGATTAAGGTGCGTGCAGCTGTGGCGTCATACTTGAAAATGTATATTCGTGGAAATGGCTGAGGTCATACCTGGCTTTAAAACGAATCATGTTCGTGAGAAATACAGATGTGAACTTAATATAAAAATATTTACATCATATTCGCAGCATGAAGTACGCTATACAAATAACTGACTGAACTCGCGACAGGTATTGAACTGGCATTTGATGTAGAAATCCTTAATTGTACTGAGAAGGAGAGATATTTATAAATAAAAAGAAAATTAACATAGGGAAAAAGGCAAATTATCAATACTAAAAATATGCATTGCTTAACAAATACGAGATAATAGATAATCTGTCATTATTTACTGTTTACTGTGCGATCAGAAACTATCACACTTATTGTGTATTAAGTAGTAACTCAAATGCTTAGTGGAAATTATAGGCTGTATTTGATATTTCAAAATTTATTTAAAAAAGTCATAAGTTTTGTTTTCATCAGTGAACAATCTACAAAAAAAATATGTAATTAATAATAGTCCAATGATAATAAATATATGTACTTACTGAATTATCAATGATGAAATTGTCAATAAGAGTGACAATTATTTAAAAACTAAATCAAAAAAATAATAACTGTAAATTTGTTTGTATTCATTATAAAATGTTATAAGATAGATTTAAAAAACATTTTTAAAATTTAGAAGGAAATTAAATGATTAGTAGTTTAAACAATTAATGAATGATAAATCTTTGAGAGATTTTCTATATCAGTTTTATCACTAACGCTGTTTCTTTTTTTATAAAAATCATTTCTAATGTGCATCGACAAAAATATTTATGTGCTTTAGTTAATATTTTTGTGTTGTTATAACCAAATTTTGTACTTGTTTTTCAAGAGCAGTAAGATTATTAGAAGACTTATGTCCTTTATTAGTTTTTAATATTTTTTATTTTTTTTTGTTTTTAACATGTGTTTTTAGAAAGTCAATTTGGATTATGTTAGTTGCGCATTCTATGTAATTTTTGTTGTCATTTGGAATACATTTTAAACCTTTTTTAAACCTTTCGACCATTTCTATTGCTAGAAATTCTTCTAAAAGAAGTTTGTCACGTTGACCTATTTTTGCCTTTGGGTTGTGTCGTAAGGGCAATTACAAAGTACAATATTTAGACACAATATAACTTCTACAATGGTTGCAGTTCGCTTTCAGTTTTGTGTGGTGCAGTAAATATTGGAAATATGAATATTATACTCAAGAAATATGACATGATAGAACCCCATACAAATTTCAAGACATTCCTAATACGTCAGCTTCTGCGCTCACATATTCCTCAGAATAATAGTTGCTCCATTTTAGTTTTGGCAATGTCATAATCAGATGATGCCAAAACCCTCGTCGGAGACAATAACAAAGAAACTATGACTCCACACAATAATCCGCATACATAATGCGGTAATGCATCTGCATTAGAACGTCTGTTCGTTATAGATATGTATATGTCTGAACGTGTGCATTCATGTGCATATATTATTATTGCACGCGTATTGTGTTCTATTTCAGATCGGAGACGTACGACTCGTCGACTGTAATTAATGTCTTCAAATTGAATGTCACCATTCCTTCGACGAGTCCGATGGCCGACGTAGTATGTCCTCTACCGACGTCCGTATTCAATAATGGACGAGGCAACGGGCATCTCGGAATAACGAGACGGATTGTTGAAGCGATAGCGCGTCGTAATTATGTCAAATATGCCTGCGTTATGTGAACTGATACATACATATGTGATACATACGAGGATTCGCAATGTTGAAATCGGATATTCGACAGATTACATGACGATAAGATCCTGGCATAACTGGTATAATACATAAGCGTCAAGATGAGACAGGTGTATAAGTTCAATTTGTGCATTTTTTATCTCGAAGAAAAAATTCCAATTTTTGACATATTTTTATTTTTGCATAAAATCGCAAGAAATTATTTTCCCACGGCGCACAGTGGGGTCGCTGTGGAAAAAACCTCGAAACTAAAAATTCGAATATCCAAGAAATATTATCCGTACACCCTAGCAGATAATCTGTAGAATAAAGGTACGTAAGCCATTCAGCAAAAAAAAAAAATTCTTACGGATCAATAACTATTACTATTAGGGTATTCTTAAATGGTTCGAAATTGACGGTTTTCAACCTAAAATTCTTTTTTTCCTTGTCCCTTTATTTTTGCAGATAAAATTGTATAAATTGCAGGAGTTTTGTATTATTAATGCTTTATTAAGAATATGGTTTCAAATATTACCTATTACTTTAAAAGTGGAGCGAAATCAATCGAAAAATGGCGACGCTTCAGAATTTCAATTTCTCAAATTAACAAGACTTACAAAAAAAGCTCCGCCTTCCTCCGGTCTGAAATGTCTTTTTTCTGATAGGTATAATCCTTGTGACGATGGTGTATACATATCTTTCCCATATTCCACCGTATGTGGATTCTATTCCACATTAATTTTCAAGTCATGATATTAACGGTTATGTCCATATCAAATAAATGGCTGATCAAATGAATGACATTTTGTCACTAAAATGACATTCCAAATATTGACATTTGTTAGTATAGAAAAGTTACCTAAGCAACCTAAGTATTATGAAATACAAAGTGCCATTGAGTAAGTGTGCATTTACAGTATTTAAAATATGAATGCCCAAAACAAATGCAAACGTCAATCACGCTTGCCACCGTAGATGAAGCTTTGCTTTTTGGGGCAATTTTTGTAAAGAAAATTAAATAACAATTATCATATTTAAAGATCGACATACAACAGTTTGTATAAAGTCACACATTTTTTTGCGTAGAACTTAAATATAGAAAAATGTATAAGGCGTTCCGTTTAAAGTAGCGAAGTAAATAAACTTTTGCTTACTTTTTGGTCAGTTTGTATAGTCAAGAATATATTTACGATATAATAATTTGGGAAAGGAATTAAATTAATTTTATAAAAGTTTTGTAGTTTCCAAAATAAAGCTCTAATTAAAGATCCACTTTTTGCTAGGACACCTGTATTTACTAATTATTGACGTCCTTGTCCTCTTATGACTGTAGCTCACAACATGGATAATTTTTCGATTATTATTAGTACACACTTGGTCATCTAAAAAATTTTGATCGTACAAGTTACAATTTTATATAAAAATTTACAAAACCTGGATTTTTTTTATTAATGTGGCGAAACTGACTGAAGGCTTGATTTGCGACCCCATGTTCATAGGAACTTTTTTGTTCAGCATAAAATTTCCTATCAGAATCCGTACTTAACGATAGTTTTTTCCCAAAAATGTTATTTTGGCCCCACTGTGCGGCGATATACGAAAGTGACAGTTTTTGTACTTACAATTTAAGTAACTCTAAAAGTTGGCAACATCATAAAGTACATCATACAGTCTGCAAATGCGGACAACGTGGTTTTGTTAACAAAATCCAAACAAAGCTCGAGAAGGTTTTCAAGAAATTTGAAGAAGAAGCAAACAAATGTGAACTTTAGATAAACAATGAAGAAACAAAATATACGGAAATGAAAGTAGAAATGACAGAGCAAAATAAATATTCCACCTTCAATCTAATCAGAAACAATGTACAAATTTGAAAGAATAATCCAGATGAAATACTTAAGAGTTGCATTAACATAAAAAAAAACCAAGAAATAAACAAAAGAATCCTGGAGCAAAATACAGTCGGAGCCGCCTTGGGAGGATCTCCAAATTCCAGAGGTCCCAAGGGTAAAAAGAGAAGGGAAAAAATACAAATGTTGACTACTGAGGTCTCATTAAAATTAAAATCAATTGTAAAAATCCGGAAAATGCTCTATCGATTGTGGAGAACCGCCCCCCTCCCCCCAACTGCAGCAAAATATGGGTGATGCCCAAAAACACAAACAAACATTTGAGAAATTTGGGAAAGAAGCATTTTGAAGAAATCGCACAAATAGAGAGGCAATGGACTAGTACAGGAAAGCAAAGATGACGCAAAAAATGCGAGCATAACGGACGAGGTGCTTAGGACACATTACTCGAATTCCGAAGCAAAGAACTGTTAAAAAAGTTTTATATGAAGGAGAAGAGGAAAATCAAAGAAAAATGTGCTTAAGGAAGTGAAAACGGATATAAATGAGATAGGCATAAATAATAACTCAAAAAAAAATTGTTAAAGATTTATGATCGTGAAAAAAATAGCGTACATAACTCATCTACTGCACTCGTGGATTTTTTAATATAACTTCCCAGTTATTATGTTATTAAACCGCTAGCTGTCACCTGTCAAGTGTCGATTATTTATCAATTAGGTATTCGTTTACCGATAATGTTTTCAGATTTTATAAGATAGTTTTAAAGTTTTTTCAATAGATTTAAAGTAATTTCAAACAATTTTTTTTTTAAATCTGCACAAATTTTCTGATCTTATCTGTCAAATGTCAATTTTTTAACAGTATGTAATATATATATTCACCAATCACATTTCTAATTTTCGACTAATAAAACGAGCAAAACCGATTAAAATGACATAATAAAGATTATCCTTAAGCTTCATTAAGTTTCTGCTGTCAACTTCAAAATGTGATTGTTCTGCAAGCTGTTTATTGAACAACTACTTTTTTTGTTATTTTTACCTAAAATTTTGTTTTGTTACTTTGGTATTCTAATGGAGCAGTTTCGCAATTGAAAACAGTGATATAATAGAGCTACTACAACACCGTTTTCAGTACCTTTACAATTTTGCGGTTGGTACCATTCCGCAACTGCAACTTATCATCACAAGGTGTTATGGTTATGGTTATTTCGTTGTTGTTTCTTCGAATTCACATGTCAAATTACAAATCAAATGTCAAATTTAAATTCAACTTAAATTAATAGTGTTGCGAATCCGATAAGTGAGAATTCCTGAATCTTAATTTAAATTAAAAAATAATTACAAAAACTAGTAATTACCGAAATAGAAAAACTAGTAAGTACCTATAGAAAACTCGAGTGCCAAAATATTTGATGTAATTCAAATCGTATGAAGCTGTCGGTCCCGTTAGCTCAGTTGGTCAGAGCGCTAGTCCGGTAAACGAGAGGTATCAGGTTCGAATCCTGCACTAGGTAAATTTTTAATATAAAAAAAATTCAATTCAATTGTTTTCTTCAACATAATTCATCTCTATTAATTACATACATACCTGCAGTTATGTATGTAATTAATAAATTTAAATTGAAACTGGTATTTTGATGTTAGCAAAGTTTGAATCTAGGAATGCGACTGTAATGGAAAATTTGTTGCAAATACCAAAAGCTAATTAATCAAAGTTGATAGATATGAATCCGTAATTAAAGCTAATTTTTAATTCAAACCAAATTTCTTCAAAAACAATTGTTTAAAAAGAAGTTTAATTTAAAATAATCCATATTTATAGTTCCACACTCTGCCTTTTCAGCTTGACATGAAAACGTATCACGTAACATATAACTATTACAAAGCATATTAAGTAATGCGGATGTATCTTCGTTACATATTAATATATTGTAATATTAAAAATAAAAATTGGCATTGTAATAATAGCAGATTAACTTACGTTATTGTCTCCTTCGGTCATTTTTCTTCGGTTTCAGTACTACCTCATCATGGTAAAAGCTGTGTAGGTTATTAAGCGAAACATTTGCGGAATTCGGAACAGTCTCCTACGCTATTAGGATTAGCGGACCCAGAAACGTTCTAATTATGCCACGTGAAAGCATATCCGAGAATATGTAATTCTGTGCCAGCGGTAAACTCGTACAGGAGAACGCGTGCTAACACCGGCAAGATAAGCGGTAAAAGGGTAGTGTGATCCGGAGAATAAGTCAAACAGATACTCGATGTTTATAAGAGCGTAGCCGGTCGCTATCTGTCCGCCTCTTGGAAAATCTGTGTGTACAGTAGTGGACAGCGGAAAACGACTGAATTCCACCAGCGGAGATAACCTGAAAAGTGATGCCGATTTCAGCCGCATTGCAGCTTATTTTTTCGAGACCCTCGCTTGGCATCACAGGGTACACTCGAGCTCTCATTGGCCGGATCCTCCAAAAACACGCCCTCGCTCAAGGTTAAACTCATTAGGCGCCTAGGAAGGTTCGCATTCCAGTCGATGCATAACTTCTTGGCGTTGAATACAAATTTTTACGTGTGTGTGCATGTTGTATAACCAATTTTTCACAATAAAACGAAACTCCACTGCTAACGAATCGATGACAAACGGAATCAGCACTTTATAACTTTCCCAAATAGTTAAACCTGATAATAATACAAAAAGAACGATCGAGTGTCCGAAAATACAACTTATATTACCTATACATATTTAATACTAGACCGAATTTTAGAGGTCAAGTGCCATCGATTTACCCGAGGTAGCGTATATGCAAATAGGTTTTAGTGTAGGAAGAAAGTACCAATGGGATTACTAGGCGGTTTTTTTTATGTGTAAAAAAAGGTTCTGCAGAGATTTTTCACGAAGATTTTATCTTGTTTCTTTTCAATGCTTCGCGTGACTCGACCGTCTAATTTGATGATATGGTTTTAGGTATATTACTTGACATTTTAGACAATGTAAAGATCGTACGGAATTGATATCTGCTTAAAGATATTTTTGAACGTAAATGTTAATTTGTAAATCAAACTTTTGACTTTAAATTATAAGAAACAGTAATGGATCGGCATACATTTTTATAAAAAGCCATACGCTGAGAGAAATACTGGTCGTTATATCTATAAACTACATTTATTGAGTGAATTTTCATTGATGAAACAAAGTGAAATAAATACGTTATCATTATCATAACAAATTATTTTACACTGGTCCAACGACAATATTTATTATATAAACTATTCCTACATTCGTTCAATAAATAATTTTGTAGATAATACTAATAGGAAATGAATATGCGTTGTTATTTTTACGTACAGCTTATTCACCATATGAACGCAATAAAGTATTAAATGATACCCTGTCCGTTGTTTTAATGGCTTGCAATTTGTTACAAGAACGAACAGATAACATACCTTAGTGACTTTTATTCATAGGTTGAATGAAAACGTTCATTACAAAATTGACGTTCTTTACAACAATGATATATTTCATTGATCCGATCAAGCTATTGTTTCATTTTCAGCAACTGTGGTTTCATTAATACAATGAAGAGTTTATTGTCCAATAAATTCCTTCGTCATTTAATAATAATATATTTACGGAGAAAAAGTGATGTTTTTTATGGCGCGCAAGGCATGAAAAGTTACTTTTCTTCCAACAAATATGCTATTTTTTCTTCAAATGTTGGTATATTTATGCAAGAACATCTATTTTCAATTGAAGATAATCGGGTTTGCTAGGAGGTTTGGACTTTTGCACTGGTGAAAAGATACAGGTTGTTTCAATAGTAACGCATCATAAAGCTGTCAAGTATAGACACTGTCAACTGCTGTCAACTATTTTTAATACTACGTTGAAATAGGTAGTCTAGGGATATTGGTAAGCAATTGGCGAGAAGAAAAAGAAGAAAAATTTGCTCCTAAATTAGTGATTTTTAGAAATGCTGTGCGCGCCGCCCAAAATTATCGAACGGCCAAAAGAAGCAGCATCGTGCCTCGAACCCTCAAAATCTGCTGACAAATATTTTGTTGTGTACCAGCATTTTATTCAATGGTGCGATGAAAAATGTGTTCTAGCAAATATTCAGAGAATGTGTTCTCGCGTATTTTAACTATTTACAAAAAGAGAAGAACTGGAAACCGTCAACTCTGTGGGCCCGTTATTCAATGCTCAAATCGGAATTAATTCTAAACAAGGAATAGATATAAGTCAATACTACTACAAGTTTGCGGACCTTGCTGGAAAAAAAACCAATGCAGGATATTGCGTTAAGAAGTCGAGAGAGAATATTCACCAAAAAACAGTTTGAAAGATTATTATGTGAAACCTCAGACGATGTGTACTTGGGAATGAAGGTAAATTCAGTTCAATTTTAATTAATAAGTATGTGATTTAACACAGGATCATTTATTTAAAGTATTAATTGGAGTATCCGGGACATGCAAATGCGATGAAAAATGACTACTGATGACATAAAAGATATTGGAAATTTTATTCTTATAAAAATTCCTGAAAGTAAAACAAGGAAGCTTCGAACTTTTACAATCATCGGAGAAACGTTTCTAAAAATAATATCGAAGTTACGCGTCATTGAGACCAAAAACTATGCCAGAAAAGAGATTTTTTTTGAAATATCAAATTCAAAAATGCTTTAGAAGTGTAATTGGAGTTCATACCGTAGTAGCTACACCCAGGAAAGTGGCAATATTTCCCAAGAATACACTGGGTACTGTTCAAGACGTACTTCAGCTACGTTGCTGATTGATGGTGAAGGGAACATGGAATCTTTGAAGAGGCACAGGGGTTGGAGAGCAGCTGGTGTAGTCGAAGGTTATATAGAAGAATTCCTTTAAAATAAAAATGATACCGCTACCAAAATATTGGACCTGAGTAAGAATATTGACGAAAATTGCAACGAATCGTCATGATGATACAACGGTATGGATCTTGTTTAGTTTTCAAAATGAAACAATTTCGCATTGTAATTTTCAATTTAGTCATAAATAAAGATGATTACCAATTAATAGATTAATAAAATAAAATTTGAATTGTTAATTCATGTGTTTGTATGTTGCTATGAGAACACTTTTCTCCGGCGGCGGGAAAATAAAAAGTAAAGATCGTCGGAAGAAAAATGAAACTTTGCGATCGTCTACTCAGTCGAGTAATGTCCGTATTATTGACGCTCTTTTTCATTTATTTGATGAATTCTGTACTTCGAACCAATTTTAATGTATAATTCGCGGGAACAATGAATTTTTTATTGTGTTAGGATCCATTTTTGGTTCAATGTAGTTAGGTAGAGCGAACCCAAAATGTGAAGTATATCGTAATGACGACGTAGAGTATAGAAACTAAAGTCACTAATGGAGGGGAAATGAATTCTTTTACGATAGGAATTACAATTAATACTTCTGTCAAAGTGGCAGAAACCTGCATCTGCGGTTCCTTATTTCGTGGTCTTTTTTTCTTGGAAAATAGAATGTAAATATGAGTTCTCGAAATGATTCAAATAACACAGAATCATTTATAGTTATTATGTAACAAAGTGTAGTGAATTATTTACAAATAAGCACATAATGCCTTTTCATTTTTGCCACAAATAAGATTTAAAATCAAAAATTCCAGACCAAAATTCAAGAAATATATTTTTGATTTAATTGTTTTAGTTTAGTAGTTTAGTATCAGTGATTTACAACCAACATTTATGTTTTAGAGGAATATTCCTTTTTATAGAGCCAAAAATTAAATAAACGGTGACAATTCATGAGTAAAAACTATATATCTACGTGAGTCGCTAGATGTTACTGCATCAGTTTTAAAACATTTACAGGTCAAACCAAATTGGCAACCGCAACAAACCTAAACGTCGCACTGCAAAAATCAATAAAACCTGGGCACATCCAGTTTACTACCTCATGCACATAAAATCATTCTTTGGTTGTCCCAACACAGTTCGTAAATTCTTACGCTCCTTCTGCTCTAGATTTTAAATTGCTTCCAATTCCGGTCCAGTTATTATTACGGACATAAACTACGACACCCATCTGGTTGGATTCGGTTATGGTTAGAAATTTTGTTTCGTGTTTGAGGGCTATATAGCTACGAGGGATATTAATGAGAGAAGATTTAACTTTTTTAATATCACCGGTATTTGTGAAAGACCTGCCCTACACAGAAGAAGTTTGGCAACAAATAATAGGTACCTATATAAGCGTATAAAAGAAAATTTGTTTTATAAAAGCAGCAAGCGACACAAATGTAGGTGATTACCGAAAAGTTCTTGTAGACTTTGAAAGTTCAAGATACGAATTTGTCCAGACCCGCATTTCTCTGAGAGGTCTAAAAGTTGTACATTAACTATATATACCCAAACTTGTTTCGATCAATACAACGTTGTAGTAGATTAAATTTTGAACTTCTTAGCAATAAAACTAGTAGGTATAAGCTAAATCAATCAAATGAAATGTTCTAATTATGAACCCGCGATAATATGAACTGTGTTCCACGATAGACAATTAATGAGACAAATTTCTCTTGTTATAAGAGATGAAAGTATACTGTTTACGTAGCTAACCCTCACAATCCATCGTAGCAATCGTAAAAAAAAAAAAACATTCTCTCGAATATACGAAACCAGAATACCAATAACAAGCAATAAACCTAAATTTGCAACATAACACCTCCATTACTCATTCGTATTTTTAACAATAGGCGGCGCTTTTCATACGGAATTCAACTTCACTAATATAAGTACTAAACATTCCGCTCTTCATGATTCACCTACGCACTTATTACTTCATTAGTGCACGTTCATAAATTCTAGATCAAATCAACAGTACTGCATAATTACTGATGTAATACATCGCTGGACCTCCTGACCTGTCCGATTGACCTGAACTTTTCTTGGCAATTTCGGTCAAATCTTACGATGGTCCCTAACTGACAAGGGATCAAGCCTCCTGTCACGTTCAGTGTTTCACAACGGGAAACTAATTTAATTTAACAAGTTGTCCGTATTGCTAAAGATAAGAGCTTTTTTTCTATTGTGTTATTTGTGTACTTGATGGCTATCTCCAACCAGTTTTCCGGTAGCTAAGTAAAAAAGAATGGTTGACCGTGATTACGTGACAATGCGGAGGTTAATTAGAACGTTGCGCAATGTGGAACTTGTTAGTAGTGATAAAAATTCGTTTCAGCATGACCTTATACCAAGTTAAATAGAGATCAATGTAAAAATGTTACGTATTGTAAAAGGAACGAATTTTTAAACAAGATACTAGTAAATGTTAAAAAAATTCATATGAAGTAAAGTGTCTTTTCAAATACATGATACTATTGTAAATGTTTGCCCCAACGTCGATGTTTTCTTTTTCTTTGCGTTCCTTATACACTCGTAAAACCAAATTGCTCACCAATATACTAATTACAAAGATGTTGGAATTTAATTTTAATCAAGTATCAGTCGTTCTTAGAATTACATAGAGAAAAGCAAGTTCTAAAACTCTTTAGAATTTCTCTCTTTTTCTTTTTTCATATGCATACTTTCTTTAGTTATAATTGTATTGAGTGAACCTTTAAAACGTTTAAATTAAAATCGATTTTTATGTTTAAGAACATGAATAGGAAGTAAAAGAAAAACAGTTACAATGCAACTACAACAAAAATACATAAGAGCGCCATCTGTAAATGACGTATGAAACCTTACCACAACAGATACCTTCCCAAATATCAAATGAAGGAGTTGCAGCACTTGGACGTGAGATGGCGCTGCGAAATTAAATTTCTTTCATATATTTATTTTATGTAAAAAAATAAATTATAAGCATATATTTATCTACGAGTGCATTATACAATATTTGATAAAAAATATCTTTTATCTTATTTGTGATCTTGATAATTTACAACTATTATTTTTCATTATTATCTGTAAGCTCTCCAAACAACTTGAAATATTTTAACTACGCCTTTACTAAAATAAAAACTAGGTAAAATTATCTAATTACTTTGCACAAAATTAGTAATACATATTATAAATACAAAATTGCTACAGAAATACATGTAAACATTCAAACTGAATAAATAAAACTATAAGTAATTTAGTTGTTTTCTCCATTTTGCTTTTTGTTTTTCCGCAGGGATATGGCAAAAGGACACTTTATTATTATGTAATGTAATCTGTGAATATCCGTGCCAGCATTTCAATGTGTAATGACAATTTCGGAATAACGGAGACCAGACGTCTGGGCGTCCAGCAGAACTGACAATTTATGATATGAGTCATCCGCAAATTTACGTTTAGGACTTGCACAATACCAGGGCGTAACTACCATTACATAATTCTATTTCTCTGTGAATAACTGCACACATAGTTAGACGCGTTTCAGACCGATACCAGCCTATAATGGATTTTCGCTATTATTATTATGATATGTAAATGTGAAATGTGGGTAACATCTGCGAATATCTCGCGCAACACATTCGGTATGTACAGCCACCGCAACTGAAAAGTTACCACTTCCCATTTGAAATACACGGCAAGCGGTAATATTTCACTTGTAGTGGTTGTACAGTGCTGATGGAAACGAACCATATGGGGGCTAAGATCCGATCTGGAACTCGTATTCGCTTAGTGTTCAGTATATTGTTGTATGAAATGAGGTTCGATCTAAGCTGAATGGAAACGTCAAATTGTCATGGTAATTTGATGAATTATGCTATTATGAGAAAACGTTGATGGACAACTTTCTCATTTCAACCCGTAACTGGTATGTTGTCTTAATTTTTTATTGAAAGTTAACTTTTTAATATATTTAGCTCGTAAGTAGTATAGCTATACGGGTATGGCCCCAGTCTCAAGGTCACTCGTCCACCAGGTCCCCCTCCAACTGCACATCCGCGACTTCCAACCGCGAATTATTTTAATTCGCGGTTTTATTCGCGATCTCCAGGTCGTTTGCGCGAATTAACATCTAGTATTCGCGAGCTTTAATTTGATTGTACTTTTTTGATTACAATAAAGCTTCACCTACGATGATGACGTCCACTGTAGCAGTATACATGTGGAGAGCTTTTCTTTGAGGGGCGAGAGGTATTACGATATATAACCCGCGAATTAGATTACAAATGACCTTTAATGATTACGTATCTCTTTTAAAAATCTCATTCAAAGTATTTATAACAAATTATATCTATTTAATCCATGAACATTTTATGTAGATATCAGAGAATTGCACATTACGTAAACATAGGCAAATTTTAGGTGCATAATGCCGTATTAAATACGTTTGTGTTTTATCTATAAATAGCAAATATAGAAAACCATAGTATAGAGAATCTACATAATATTTACTTACTAACAGAGAATCTGAATCAGTACGCTTCGTTTTATCAATAGTTCCGTGTTCTATAAATACTCTTATAATCTTGCAACGGACAGAAGCATTAGGAAATAATTTTTTTTTTATTTCATAGCGTTAGAATTCAAGTGTTTTCAGAATCTTTTTTTTTCTTTTGAAAACACTGTCCTCACCGACATAAATGAAACTTGGCATAAATACATTAGGACTCATCCAGTGTTGTAAATCACCCCTTTCTGTTTCCTGCGCGACCTGATCAAAAGGGGTTCAAATCTACCTTTGAAATATCCATAATTTTTAATTTTATTGCGGTATAACCTGTTATTATAAAGAAATAAAAGTTAGTTACTGAATTTGTTTTTTTCCCAGGTTATCAAATTACTGTAATCTTCGTTTTTCACCCTGTGCAATAACTTTCCACCTCAATCCCTCACAGTCTCAAATCCTTAAATGTGTCCTAATATACCTAATTGTCTAATGTATTAGATTTATCTCGAGCATATACTTGAAGAAACTGAAGAGGCATAAAATTCCAGAAATAAAAAATTAGACGAATGAATTTTAATTCTGTTAAGGGGAAAGCAAGATATGTACTTATTTATATTATATTTTTATATTTTTATTTTATTGTCATCGTTCTGTTAAAAGAACATAGACATTGTCCATAACATTACATTGATACAAAAATCCACAGGGCACGTCATTATTAATAGGTACATGTTAAATATTCTTCAATAGAATAGAAGCTATGTTTATACAAAAAAGTTTTTAATTTAGTTTTGAAATGGAATTTGTTACTACAAGTTTTTATATCTTCTGGTAGTTTATTGAAGAATATTATTCCTTTGTATGCCGGGCTAAATTCAAATGCTTTCGTACTATGTATAGGTATACTTTTGTTTATTCCATTGCGTGTCGTCATAGTACTATATATATCAGAATTTCTTAAAAAGGTATTTTCATTATTTTTCAAGTTTATCAAAATTTCATAGATATACAAACACGCCACGGGGAGAATATTCAGTTGCCTAAATAAAGGACGACAAGAAACGTCAAAGGACTTACACAACATGCAACGTAGAATTTTTTTTTGCAACGTAAAAATTTTTTTAAAACTAGGTGTGGCGCCCCAGAAGATAATGCCATACCGCAATCGTGACTCCACATACGCGAAATAAAAAATTCTCAGCGAATCAATGCTTACAGCACCCCTAAGACATCGCAGTCCATAAAGAGCAGTCGCCAACTTACGCGACAGTGTGGTACAGTGGAGTTCAAATTTTAATCTAAAATCCACTGCCAAACCCAAAAAGTTAACATTATCACTCTGCGGTACGGACTTACCATTACACGATACATACAGGCTGCTACCACCCTCCACCGTCGTCAGCGAAAATCGCATCAGACCCATCTTACCGTGGTTAAGTACCAAATTGTTAGCATCACACCATCTCATCATGTCCCTGACCAACTTGGATGTTAAATTAGAGGCCGATTCAACAGTATCAGTCGTTATAATACAACTAGTATCATCAGCATACTGTGCTAGTCTACAATAATCAAGTGTCGACCGTAAATCGTTGACATAAATTAAAAATAGGGTGGGACCTAATATCGAACCTTGCGGAACACCGCATGTCAAGTCAATGTAACCGGAACTATATGTCATTATCATATCATCCTGAACGCCCCTAACACTGACTACAGCCTTCCTACCAATCAGGTATGAATGAAACAAATCGTAGGCCACCCCGTATATACCAACCGACTCTAATTTTCTTAACAAAAGCGAGTGGTCTACCATATCGAATGCTTTGGATAAGTCAAAGAACACACCGGTGACAACATTTCTCTTATCCAAGCCCTCATAGACGTTGTACAAAGCATGTTCAATCGCAGCACTGGTGTTCTTTCCAGAAACAAAACCGAACTGCGCTGGTGACAATATTTTAGAGCAGGTTAAATAATCAACTAATCTGCTATTTATCACCTTCTCATATATTTTAGCAAATGCCGAGGGCAGGGATATTGGTCTATAATTTCCTACATCTAGTGCATCACCTTTCTTATGAATAGGAATGATTTTATTAAACTTTAACTTATCCGGATACCAACCTTCAGATATACATCTATTAATTAAATATTCTAAGGGACCTGTCAAGTAATTTTGTACCTGTAGTGGGATAAAACATGGCACGTCATCAAAGCCTGCTGAATGTTTTTTAGCTATATCTTTAAGAACATTTTCTAATTCACATTTGTTTGTTGGCAGTAGATATAAACCTTTGGCGTTAGCTACAGCAGGTAATTCGGTTTCGATTTTATTTTTGTTTTTATTGGTGACTGTAAATTGTTGTTTAAAAAGCGCTGCAACCTCATTGGGATTGTCAACTCTATCACCCGAGCCATTAGTGAGAATTAGATAGTCGACGCCACTACTGGTAGCTTTTGTTAATTTATTAATAATACGCCACGAGGTTTTTGATTTATTTTGCGAATTTAAAATTAAATTGTCATAAAATTTCTTTTTTGTTGTTTCGACCAGTTGTTTATATTTTTTATTGGCTGACTTATACAACTGGAAAACTTGCAAGTCACGACTACTCCTATACCAGTCATATAAGTCACGCACATACCTGCCGTATTGTCGAAGTTCATCATTGTACCAGCATTTGTCATTCTTAGGATTAATTAGATACTTTTTCCGCGGGAAACTTATGTCAAAGTAATAATAAAAGATATCATAGAAAGCATCAAATGCCTCATTACAATCTAAATTGTCGGAGTAAACGTCTTGCCATGTTTCACTACTTATAGAATTTTTAAAGTGTATTATAGACTGCTCTGAAAACCGGCGTTTATAGATAAATTTAGGAGGCACGTCATATTTGTGAGTTACATCCATTAAGAGATATCTATGATCTGACAATAATGACTCACCGGTTGTACTATAATGTTGATAATTTTTTGTAGCAAATATATTATCTATTCGAGTTCCAGATGCATGACCCACACGCGTATCTCCCTTTATACAAGGCACAAGGTTAAAACATGCAAATACATCTAATACACCATCCACAGCGCTACTTTTTTCATTAAAATTAATATTAAAATCCCCACATACAATTACATCAACCACATCCACACACACATCATCTAACACATGAAACATATTTTCTAAAAATATGTTCAAATCTCCAGTGGGTGATCTATAGACACAGAGTATTATTTTTCTACTATTACCAGTACCAACGACTGCTCCACAATATTCAAAGTCCTTTTCAATGGCAATAACATTCGATTTAAGTGGACTCACATTTTGACATTTTGGTAGTAAATAAATTGCTACACCGCCAGCTCTAAAATCAGTGCGACAAAAACTACTAATAAGGTTGTAATTATTTAAGGCCACTACTTTAATTTCTATATCCGATAGCCAGTGCTCCGATATGCAAACAACACCAGGAAACCCCAAATCATGTAACAAACCCTCAAACGGAGCAACCTTGTTACGTAAGCTGCGAATGTTCAGATGGAATATCTCAAATACATTATCTGATTTACGGGTATATTTGACATAGGTAGTAGCATCGGCGTTGGTTTTCAAAAATTCGAATTCGTGCCAACCCCACCAGAATCACTCACGCTTACATAGATCAAATTATCATAATTAATATTCACCGACGCACATGCATTACCATCAGGTATGCAGGTGCCCCGGACTATATAGTTAGCAATATATCCGAATATTCCTTTCTTACCCTTTGTGTTACTATGAAAGCCATCTCTACATTTAGCACCAGCACACAACAAACTATTTATTTCAGTGAAAGAAACATTTGATTTACACAATTTAACAGCATTATAAAGATTACAATTGTACTTGTAGATAATGTTATTTAATATTTGACGGCCATTCCAATATGGCACACTCAGAAATAATACATTAGTGTGATCCAGTCTTCGAATCGTTTCCAGCACCAAGTCACTTCTAAATGGTTTTCCTTTTAATACATCGTTAGAACCTGCCTGGATAATAACATAGTCAGCCAATGAAAAGTTTTCAGTTAATTTGACAATGTTTGAAACTACATCGGAAAATACTGCATTCGGTTTGCAAATTGTTTGAACGGTAAAATCGCTACTTAGGTACGATTGAAGTATACCCGCAGTGCTCCTTACGTGACTATCCCCTAAAACCAATATTTTACGTTGACGTTTGTCTCTCACATCACTAAGTTCCATGTTAGATTCTTTGTATTCAATTTTTTCAATTTTTTGGGAACTTATGTAAATGTATTTAAAACAATTCAGTAATATATACTTTACTTCTGTTTTGTTCATAACAATGATGTGAAAGTTAGTAGCATTCGGCTATACTAAAGACCCTAGTTTTAAATGTTTTTTCTTATTATTTTAGGGAAAAACAGAAAAAGAAAAGGTATTTGGAACAGTTTCGAAGAAAAGATTTTTTTTAAGACTCAAATCCCTAACGATAAGATAGTTATTAAAATTCGAATTATTTTTAACTCCGAAAAACAAAACGTTAAAAAACAGCGAAAAAATGCTCTTATCTAGGACCATACTTAATTATTTACCAATTAATTATGAATTGATGATTGTCTAAGTACCACAATAAATTAAAAAAAGATGTCAGAGAAATAGAAAACAACATCTACAAAGGAGTCTCTAAAATACATTAGTCAACAATAATATGGTGATCGGAAAGTCAAATAAGGCCACTTTCTGATATATTATCAAATACAAAAAATTAAATCTATTAGGTAAGTTATTTTTATGTATATTTCATCAAAATTTACATTCCTCTAACGAAGTCGGTTAAATATTGTCTACGCTCCCAAACTCATTTTCTTAAATATTTCTTTTTAATGTTTACAGTTTATTAACTAAACTCATCTATTATTCCAGAGTTATTTTTAACGTTAAGTTAAAGATCTTTGTTTATTTTATATTATTTTTAATGAATTTTGTGATTTTATTTTATATTGTTTCACACAAATCTCTATTAAACTTATTTAAAACAAGTGTTTAACATTTTTTCTTAATACTTAACAAATTCTACCGGTAATATTGTGCATGTGTGAATGTGACTGAATGATTTAAGTGCACACAGCGTCTATGAACAACAAACACCGCTCGGTAGCCCGGAAAACGAATTTCCGAAATCACACAATTTATACGAATACGGATATCTATTAAAAGTTCCGATGCTTCTCATTCGGAATAAAATCGTTGTACAAAGTTTACGGATTTGGAATCGCCCGATTCCGAATCGAATTCTATAATTGCAATCATCCGATTCCGCTTCGGATTCTTAGGATCGGAATCATCCGAATATTTCAATAATCGGAATCAACGAATGTTTTAATTCGGATACTCACAGCACTAATACACCCCATCACTACTATCTAATATTCAAAGTAAATAAACTATCACTTCCCAATATGGCAGTTCAATATGATTCCCGTATAATCGTTCAATAGACCATTTTACTAATTCAAAACTTATAACTATAACAGATGTAATGGAGCTAATACTCCAATGATATATTGTGTTCTCTCAAGATTGCCAATGCCTTTTAATTCATCTCATTCTAGTTTATATAATATACAGGGTGTCTCCTCGTTGAGTTGCATAACTTCATAGGGTTATTCCTTGTATCAAAATGAGCAAAACACTTCCAGTCAGCATAGGTCCAATTCTCAACCGTTGTCGAGATATGGGTGGTCAAAAGCGTTGAAAGTCACTAGTTACGGTAACTAATTTAGATGAATCATGGACGCATTTGGCTCGACTGGTAACTTTGATCCAATGCACTTGACGTAGACCTTTTGACAGTTGTCATGTAAGCAGTTTTGTTGTATTTTTGGCAGTTTGGGATTTCGCTCGCAGAACATTTAAAAATGCCTCTTTTTACGAAGGAAGAGTACGCCGACATGATATTTTTGTATGGCTATTGTGGAGGAAACGCTTCAGCAGCGGCAAGAGAGTACGCAGAACGCTACCCGAATCGAAGGCATCCTTGTCGGACAACCATCACGAACTGTTTCAAATCGCTCCGGCAAACAGGATCCTTCCCGAAAAAGATTAATGAGCGAGAGCCTGCGCGAAGAAACCACACTGAAGCTGTTCTTCGTGAAGTTTCTGGGAATCGGAGAACCAGCATAAGAAGAATTGCTGCCACCACAGGACAGAAAAGAGCGTCGATTCACAGGACTTTACGTGAAAATGGGCTACATCCATACCACGTACAACAAGTACAAAATCTCTTACCTGCCGACTATGCAAAACGGGAAGAATTTTGCTCGTGGATCCTAGAGAACCAGAATCTCCTCCCAATTGCTTTGTTCGCTGATGAGTCCACCTTCACTCGTGATGGGATTAACAACTCACATAACGAGCACATCTGGAGCGACGAAAATCCCCATGCTTTGTCAGAAAGTAGATTTCAGCACCGATTTTCGGTTAATTTGTGGGGAGGAATCATCGGAAATGTTATCCTAGGACCGAAAATCTTTGATGGAACATTGACTAGACTGTATTTTAAGTCAATCGTTCCTTAGCAACCATTTCATGCCGAAATGCTAGCCAATTGCGTCTATGATTCGTCTAAATTAGTTACCGTAACTAGTGACTTTCAGCTCTTTTGACCACCCATATCTCGAAAACGGTTGAGAATTGGACCTATGCTGACTAGAAGTGTTTTGTTAATTTTGATACAAGGAATAACCCTATGAAGTTATGCAACTCAACGAGGGGCAGACACTGTATACAAATTTATTCCATAAAAAATTTATTCATGTAGATATCAAAAAATCACATAATACGTAAACATAGGCAGATTTTACGTATATAATTACCTTTATACTTTATCATAGTAAATAATAAACGCAGAAAACAATAGTAAATTATATACCACGTAATTTTTATACTATTATAGTGAGGTAAATCAGCATATCTATATCTAAAAGTATGTATGCAAATCCAATAATCGGTGATGCATAAAAATATTTTTAAAATTATTTTAAATTTTCAAAAAAATTCCATAATCCGTGTTCTATAAATATCCTTATAATCTAACAAAGGATAGAAGCATTAGAGGATTATGTACTTTTTTTATGATGTGATAAGTGATACCTCAGAAATTCAAGCACTCATCTTAGCCCTTTTTTTAACACTGTCACTCACCAACATAAATAAAACTTGGTACCCATGTATCTAGTGTTGCAAATCACCGCTTTTCGTTTTGATGGAACGTCGTATCTAAGGGATCAAATGTGCATTCCAAATATTAATAACTTTTATTTTATTGCGGTATATACCTTTATTATGAAGAAGAGAAAATCCTTAAAAGTGTTGAAATATTAATTTCCCAAATGAAAATAAAGAAAAGAACACATTTTTACGAAATGTTTACAATTACAAAATTTACGTTGCACTGCGATAATTCGTACTTGGACATATTTAAGGATTTGAAATATTTTAAAGTTTCTATGTCTTAAAAAATAAGCGGAATAATAGGTCTTATACACTTTACAACTCTATATAGGTACTAACATTCAAACCAAATTCATACATCATTGGATTTTCTAATATGGCAGTTCCATATGATCTTTGTAGTCGGTCAATAAAACATCGTGGTTTACAACGTCTAACAGAAGTAACGGAGCAAACGTTTCAACGAAAAATAGTTCTTTCTAGATTGCTAATGACCTTAAGTGATCTTTTACTATTCTTGAAAATACGATCACGTTTTAACAAGCGTAGTAAGATCAAAGAAGGAATTCATCCCATTCAAACTTTGTATAATAGATAGGAATTTAATCCATAAAAATGTCATCCATGCATAGATATCGAAAGATTGCACAATACGTAAGCATGTACGTAAATTTTATGTGCATAATTCTAAATCCATCACGTTTCTGCTTTATCAGTAAATAATAAATGCAGAAAACAATAGTATATTATAATCTAAATAATGTTTACTAATAGTGAGCTAACCCAACAGATAAAAATATATAAATCCCATAATCGGTGTTCTATAAAAATATTTTAAAAATTATTTTAAATTTGCAAAAAAAATAGATGTAGATGTGCAAATAAATGTGTTTTTTTTTGTTTTGATACGATTGAAATTTAAATTCTTATAAAGGAGACTTCTCTAAGAAACAAAAAAAAAACAGTTGCAAAGAATAAGATTATTATTTGTCCTCACAGGTACCTAATCAAAAAATTGTGATTCAATGTTATATAAAAGAAGGCCTTGAGAATTATCCTAATTCAATTCATTTAGATCTGTCAATTCACAAAATAGTATATTATGTGCAGATAATCCGCTTGTTTTCATTAAACCCATTTCAGTCGCAGAAGATTGGCATACAGTGTGCAACATCAATCTAATTAGACTGCAAGTTGCACAGTTGTTACATAGACTGTTCCAATGTAGCAAATATGAAATGGAACAAAGAAATTTATTTACGAAATTGATTCAAAATAGTAACTCTCCTCTATACAATGTCATGTCTTTAGTGTCCTCAAATAATTTAGAAATTTATTCATTACTATATAGGTTCATTTCACAAGCTAAAATTGAAACTCGAATCAGATCAATTGATTGTGTGAAGTTCTTTATCTTGGAAAATAGAATATAGGAAGCTGGTTTAAGTCCTGGACCCCCCAAGCGAGGGACAAAAACCACCATTTTATCTGAAAAAGAAAAAGAAGGAGAAGGAGGAGAGGGAGAAGGAGAAGAAGAAGAAGAAGTTCAATGCACAAGTTTACGTGCTTTATAATGTTACCACATGAATTTTTCAGCATTTCTGTCGTTATGTTTGCATATTCTTGAATAATCCTTTGTTGCAGTTCTTGCAAATTAAGTACCCGAGTTCTGAAAAAACTATTTTTCGAGTACCTCTCTCCATTAATGGTGAAATTGAAAAAAATCGTCTTAATTATCCAAACACCAATCTTTTGAATATGTAGTGAAGATTCAACAAAAAATGCGGATTATCAGTGCTCGACATAGGGACAGGTTAAAATCCTGTTCTAATAATCTGAAATCTGGAAACTGCTCACGAAAATTGTCCAAGCATAAACACTGATTGTATTGCCAAATTCCATTAATCAGCACACTTGTTCTAAAATAGATTTTAATCATGTAGGTACATTTTCTGCGCTGTGGTGGAAACCATAATTGAAAAACTACTTAAGATTCGAAAGGGAAAATATGTTGACACAAATATTAATATCAATATGACACTAACCTGACAATTTCATCAGAATTATATCAAAAGAATGAAATAAACTACGACAGACGTTTTCCACTTCACGGCAAACTTTTATCAATATAATATTTGAACTCGTGGCAAGATAACACATTATTTTACTGAATTATAATTAAAAACAAAACAAATTCTAACTATAGGTGCTATCCGAATTCACATATATCAGCATTTGTCAAGTCGACACTCTTTCTATCAGTCGCGTTAAAGGGATTTATATTAATCCTTTCGAAACAACTAGAGAGGCGACTCTCAAGAGAAAAAAAAAAGATTCCATTACGCCTATATTCTAGTACCGCGTTTGTAGACGTATGTGAACGTCAGCCGCCGATGCCATTTTCCAGAACGATTCCAGAATAAAAGCCAGACTGGCGGGCGCTGCAGGATAAACGACCCCTTTATGGACGTCTGCTGGCTGACATTCGTGTCGCCCTATCGCCACCTAAACCCCTGACATTTCGCGGATGTTTTCCGTTAGATAAGACCACTGCGGAAATGCATCGCGATAGCTTTTCAGTTTAGCCGTTTTGCACTCGCTTTCTCGTGACGCTCTTTGAATAGCTTTAAATAACCCTAGTGCGCTCGCTAGGCTAGTTATTTTTAACAGCAGAGCCGTTATTACGTCATTAAATGCACTATATACAAGTGTGTTTACGTTTATAGGTAAGTATATCTATGCGTGTTGATTTTCTACTACTGGTAACATCAGATGTAATAAATAATGTCAAATGTCAATCAAATTAATACCTAGTGACATTTCATTATTACTCATTCCAGTCATAACCTCACTTTCGCAGGTTTCTTTTTTTTACATTTTATTTATGCCTTGACGTATATCAATCGTTTTATGAGTTTATGTCACAAAAATTTGATTCATTATTTTCTTATCTCTAAAAATAAATGTGACACATCTAATATCGGTAATTTTTGTAACAAGAAAAAACGTAAATGGTTTGCCGTTCAAGAAAATTTTAAATAAGAAGAAGAGAAATCACGTAAGTCTACCAACCAGTGTGGAAAAAATTAATTCCACTCTCTCTTGTTTTTACTTTTTTAAATCACTAATTTAATTCATTTCAGCAAATGTGTTATATATATATAGATGTTATTTCTAAGTTAAGTTTCAAACACAACAGTTTCTGTCAAATAACACAATGGCAGCTCGTTACCTACGAACAATTTTTGTTTATTTTTCTATTGACCTATTGCTGATTATCTTAGCCTTTTTTACCAATTGCTCTAAAATGATTGCTACAACACAAAGAAATTCCTGTAAAATTTTTTATTGAGAATTTTGAGATTTTTCAAATTATGTCAAAGAAAATACAGTATTGCCATTTACAAAAACACCTGTTTTGCAACACTGCAATGTAGTGTTATTTCTCAACACTTATTAAACTACAGCTCTTTATTGGATTTATAGGTACAAAAAACAAAAGAAAAAAATGTGAAAATACATTGTGGATAGACACAATAAAATAAAAAAAGCACACTGCAATTTTTACAAGGCTGTTTGCGAATGGTGAATCACCTTCGACAAAGGTATTATCATTGCACAGTATCTTAGGACATGTAATCTTAGGATGAGTAACACCATTGAACGGTGAAATAGGAATATGAAATATTTTTGATAAGTCTGCTTGTACAATTAATGACTAATCCATTTTCAAATATATCTGTTATCTATATTTACTTACTATTTGTATTGGTTTTATATTGATGATATAATATTACCTATTCGTGACATATTACCTATTTGTCTAAACATAATAATAACTAGAGATATCATAGGAAAGCTTACTTTAACAAACTCACGCATTACAGAAAGTTCAGTTATCGAT
Organism: Cetonia aurata; assembly: GCA_949128085.1. Lineage (NCBI taxonomy): Eukaryota > Metazoa > Arthropoda > Insecta > Coleoptera > Scarabaeidae > Cetonia > Cetonia aurata. The sequence continues at coordinate 8,919,820 of OX421882.1, read as the reverse complement.
CAATGGGTATAACGTGCTAACGAGTATTTAACAAAAGGTTGTTGATTCTCTAATGGGTACAGTACATGGCTCCTATAAGACTGTAGCAACTTGATTATAGTTCAAATTACTTCCATTAAACGGCTTTCAGACTAAACGAGTTGCAACTGAAACGTTTCTGGAATATCGCGAGTTAGTGTTAAATTGGAACTCGTTTAGTTTGCGGTAAAACCCTTTGCTATGTATGTTAGGAATTAAAGAATGAGAAACAAAGATGTTTTTATTTTATCCACCGATATATAAGGTGGTGATAAATAAGTTACATTTCAAAACATTTGTTTTAAAACTATTAATTAAACATTTTATTCAACCTATATAGCAGCAAGATTTTGTGTCTCATGGGTAAAGAAACCATCAAATACCTATATTGTATTACAGAAATCGCCCTATAGATGGCATCTCTCTTATTTCACTATTATATTTAATGCTTATACACGTATACCATATTCGCGCGAAAGCATAGAATACATGACAAGTATAGTCTGGATAAATAAAGGAAAAATAATAGTCACACCCAGCATCGTATTCATCAAGAAAACAACAAAATGTCATTTTACTAATTTTTCGATGGTAGTTTAAAAATTAATTCATTAATAAAGCTATATAGAGTCAACAAATGTTAATAATACTTTGACATTGTGATAATCTAATGTTTTGGTGTGAGAATTTCTCAAAAAGATTCTAAACACAGCTTTCTTGTAAATTTAGAAAACCATTCTTTTTCATTGGAATGGATAACACTAGTTACCATAGTACCATCTGCAAAAAAGTACCGACAACTTCATCAACAAAGCTTGAAGTCAGTCATTGGCTTGCCCACAAATAATATTGATTACGACAGCGTTGCACTAAAAATACTCCTAGATCTAGTTGAATAGCATAAACTGCAACTAGTATATAAGGCTAACGAATTAGCTGAAATGCCCTGCTAACAATAAATAAACAGAAAATCGTATCTGCAAAAAAAAAATACTTTCTTCGGATTTCACTGATTCCTGGTATATTTTATGTTTTATCGTATAAACAAGGTCTGGGGAAACTGTCTACATTAGAAAAAGTGACATTTGGTGGTTTTATTATTATTGTGGTATTTACAAAATGTATCTATTTTCTAGCTCAAAAAGTTAAATATCTTAAAAATTCGATTGTGCAGATACTTCCTATCACAGCGCGGCAGTTAATAGTTCTCCGTCTTCCTCGATATCACTGTATGTATATTTAATCCGATTGAACGGATATGGGGGTATAACAAAAACATGCTACGCTAATCATGTTGGTAAATATGGCAGATCGGAGGAAGGATGCATACAATTACGAATCAAATTACTGCGGAAGTGTGGTCCAACAGTAAACGACATACTGAAAACGAAATTAAAAAGTGGTGGGACAGAGAGGTCGGTCTGCACAGAGAAGAAACTCCGGAATTAATAATTACGGCGAATACTGTAAGCGATGATTCCGATACTGACTACGATTAAATTTATTATATACAGTGAAGATTTTTCGCCCTTATTTTTGTGAATATACTTTAAATCCTGCTTTTCAGAAAGAATAAGTATTAATATTCGTGGTAAATATCATTCTCATGAAAATTATATTATGTTGTTCTAATTAAAGGTTCGTTTCGTTAACTAATAGTGTTGTGTGTTGTGACAGCTACTAAACCAACTAATGATTTGTTTACATTTCGACAAACAGAAAATTTGCAACACTGTCATGACGCGATAGGGTATTGACTCACGTAGTACTTCGTCTGTTATTGTAAATCAACTATATTAAATAGTAATATGAGGTAATCAATATAACAAAAAAAAATCGTATCATTCAATTTCATAGCAAGTACCTACCTATTATAAAAATATTAATACTGGATGTTTAACTATGATATACACAATAAATTTATTAATTGTAAATAACTTTTATTAGATGGAGAAATATAAGACAATTTTTGTGGTTTTTCAATGCAGTATACAGTTTATACCTAGTTTTTTTTTTTTTTTTCTATGTGTGGGTTGACGTAAGAATATGAATTGTTAAAAGAAAAATGTTCAGGAAATTGTACTCTAAAAAGAATTCAAATTAAACAAATCACTTTTTACTATAGTGGAGAAGTGTAAACAACTACATTGATAAAAATTTCCCAGTTGCATTGAACTCAAAATGTTGTATTCATGGTATTATTCAAAATATGAATATCAAATAAGAAAGCAAACGCAACTCATGACCACCCTAATCGAAAGTTTGCATGGGTATTCATAAGAAACGGTAAGCAAATAACAATGTTATTATTAAAGATAGACATCGGGTAGGTTACGTGAATATTTCTGCATAGCATCTTAAAAGGAAATACACAGGCTATTTTATTAGAAAAAAAAACAATGGATTATATATTTTTTTTAATTTAAAACAATATCTTTAAGACCTTTTTGTATAGGAAGCACGTTGTTATCTAAAAAAAAAATATGGTTTCTGGTCAAAAATAAACATATCGATGCACATTTGGCGATGATTTGATAATAGATAAATATATATGATGTATATTAAAACAATAAGTACTCAAATTCAGCCATTGTCTGCTAAAACAACAAATGCTCATATGATATCACTTTCAATCATTATAATTAGGTATACCAGCTTATATTCACTGAGAAAAATTGTCCAAATAACTTGTATATTGACATTTATATATTTAGAACAAGTAGTTTTTTTTAATTGCGCGAAGCTAAAAAAATATCTGTTGCAAGTACCATTTAATTTGGAATAAACGAATAGGATTTAGAGAGAAATATAATGTTCACTTTTTTTCTCTTGGTGCAAATAATAATAATTTTACTATTTACCTGTTTTTACTGGTAATAAGTAAATTTCTAGTTTTTGCTAGTTAGTTCTAGTGCTTCTGGTAATTAATTTAGCTTTTGGCGCTAATACAAGCATATTAAAGGCAAACAATAATTTGGCCAATATACAAACAGATTGCACACTGAGGGAACGACAGGTTTTGTTAACAAAATGTTATTGAACTAACCAAAATTATAATCAACCTAACAAAAAAAATGTAGTGAAAAAATCATATTATTTTGTTACTTGTATTTTATTAATTTAACAAACGCATTGAATTTTAATTTGAACAGTAAGCGCTGTTCATTTAACAAAGTCAGCGTTATTAAGAAATAAGGCTAACCAAAATTGCAGTTGCTTGAATGTCATTATAATGTTGAAATTACCCGTTTCAAAATTTTCTGTCTATATGTAACAGCAAATACGTTAAATTGTCGTAAAGATGGCGCTTCTCTTATTTCACACTGGCAATAATCCATATCCTGCCTAAATTGGATGTGCGGCGTACAACGTTATAAATTATTTATGTCGTTGTTGTTTACCAGGTGAAGATATGTAGAAGGTGTGTCCATTATATCTGCGGCTTCTGTCGCACCACCGGCGGTGGCTTTTGACCGCTACGAATCCATATTAGAGATATTCTACACTACTTTATATTATTAACATAAAAGGAGCTGATAAATATAATACAACACACAAATAAGTAAACTACTTTATTATTTCCGAATTTGTAGTTTGATTGATCTAATCCAAATATTTGCTTACATTAAACATTCGAACCAAACTGCGTTTGGTTCGACACGTCGTTTTCTGTGCGCACATGGCAAAAGTGTACGTTAAAACCAAATATCTTATTTCATTGGAACAAGTACAATATTCGCTTACAATAAGTAGTTTACCAGTTTCGTTGTGGCAGATGTCACATTTATTAATAACAAAACAACATTAAAATAGTCGGTAGGTATAAGATAAGCGAAATACTGTAGCATATATTCTAACTCAAATGCCGTATTTAAGTATAATTTTTACTTGGGAGGACTGAATATTCACTTTCCAGCACTATTCTTTTTTCTCAGTGTTATAATGCAACTGATTATAAAACATGCTGTCACTATTTCTGTTATCTATTTTTCTAAGAATTGATGTCGGTAAGATATTGCTTACTATCTATTGCATTACTTATTGCTTTGTTTGGGAAAGCTCCCCCTAAAGACAACGTGAACTGTCAAATTTAACGTCAGATTATAGCTTATTATTTTTAAAGGTAAACAACGACATGCCAAAAGATAAAAGAAGATACATTTATGCAAGTTTGAAAAGATACCATGTTTATCATTGAATATAGTATTTGATATACAACTCAATAAATGACTGTTTTAAGTTATAAGAAGAAAATTTTGACAATAACGAACATAACCTTAAAGACGTACACACTTAAAGAAAACGTAAACTGTCAAATTTAACGCATATAAATATAAATAACCCATAAGCGTTACCAATACAAACTCTCGAAAAAATATGACAACATAGCAAAAAGTACGAAAAGCATTTATACAAGTTCCGAAAGATATCATGCTTAGCATTCAATAATGACTGTTATAAAAAGCAATTTGTGGATTTTTTTTTATCAAAAACACGACACTTACTCGAACCATTTATGTAGTAATAAATTTAAACATAAAAATTAACTACATAATTCTTCTTTTACATTACAAATAATTAAGTACAAAACCAATATTTTAATAGGTCCAATTCTCCACATCTTATTTACAGAATAACGTCATTCTCATCCGCCCACGATTGTATCTTACTCAAACAAGTCGGCTCCCATGGATTATCGTCTATCTTAACGAACTTGGCGCACCTCAGATCGCTGAGAATCTCATCCGAAAGACAGGTGAGATTATTCTTGTTCAGTCGCAACGTGGAAATAAAATTGAAACCCTCAAACAGTTCGTTCTCCAACTCACTGAGAAAGTTTTCCTGCAGCCAGATGTATCCGATTTCGGTCATGTTACCGAAGGCTCGCCTATGAATTTTGGTAATCTTATTTCTGCCCATGTGGATATTCGTCCTGATGATGTTATTGTCGACGGAATGGACGCAGTTAACATTTTTGAAAGCGTTCTCTGGCACGTGAGTGATTTCATTGCCGTCCAAAGATATCGTCAGCAAGGAATCGCAATTTCGGAACCAGTTCGGATCGATATGTTTGATTTTGTTGTAGCCCAACATGATCGACACCAGTTGGGTCATATTATCGAATGCGGTCACTTCAATTTCTTCGATCTGGTTACTAGATAGCATCAGGATTAGCAGTGGTAAGTGATTGAAGACGCCCGTACGAACTTTCTTCATTTTATTGTTCACTAAACTTATTCTTTTAACAGCCGGGAGGTTCCCAAATGCTCCTGGATATACCTCGACGATGCCATTATCGTCCAAAATCAGAGTTTCTAATTTTTCCGAATCGGCAATGGTATCTTCTTGCAGATTATCCAAGCCCAAATTCTCTACCGCTATCCTATTGAAGCCCACGATCAATTCGCTCAATTTTGACACGTTATTAGTGTAGACGATGCGTTCGCAAAGATGATCGTCGGCGGCATTAAAACCAATAATTTTCGTGGAGTTCTCTATTGTACCAATCACAGAAACCGATAAGCAAGCACTCAACAAACACCAGCTTGTTAAAGAACCCACCATCGCGAACATATCGAAAAGTATTAAAGTATCGAGGGCAGTATTCCTTTCGGTCAAACTCGCACCTCGTCTATTTCGCCGAATCGACTTGTATTGGTGCCGCGTCGCACTCTTATTGTTATTAAAATACTCCGAAAGAGAAGGTCAATTCCTACTGATACTAGGTTAGTTATTTAAGATCGTCGGGCGCCAGAAATGTTATCGACCGTTTGTGTTTCTCTTCCATTACGTTTTAAAAATTTTATTTTATTTTGTTGGTGCACAACGTCGTCTCGACTGTTTAGAATGTTATTTTTATTAATGAGTCCACAAACATAGATACGGGTAAGTGAAAAATTAATTGCGACATTATCAAACGCGTGAAATATAAGACTAGAAACTGGTTTTGATGTCAAATGTTAACGAGATAAATATCTAGTTGGTTTGTGCACTTATAGCATTATACGGGGTGATGTACAAAAACAATGACATATTACGATAAGCATATTACTTAATTAATTTCAACGAATGAAAATTAAAGTCATAATCTGTCTCTAACGTATACCTAAAGCGGCTGTTGTTTACTATTCCATTCTGTGGCTAAATCTTATACGAAGAAACAGTTTTCCAAGCAAGATATTTACAAACTGATACTGATATGTATCTAGTTTTATGTTTCACAACCTGCTACCTACAAAGCAATATTGTTTTCGATAAGCGACGACTGTTTGGTTGTCCAATAGTTTTTTTCTTTTGATATAGATTAGCTGCTACGAACTGCTAACGCTCGTTAGCTGCTACAAGACACCAGAACCCATCACTAATCAGTATTACCGATATATGAAACTCGACCAATAAGCACAACATACGTCGTGTACTACTAGCTATTGAAACAGCCTGTCTATAAAGTGCTATACCATCAAAAACGCTTAAAATTTATTTTGGAAAAACAAAATTTGGATCGAATTTCTAGATCAGATAGCACCCCCTAAAGTTGAAGCTCCGCCATAATAGAGATAGTGTCCTTGCCAACACTCCATTGGGTCGACAAACTGATAAAGTTTTATCAGAATCCACGGTTTGCAGTTCGTAAACTGTTCTTGTTAGTAAGATCATGTGTAAAACTAACAGAACATTATTGATAACAAGAAACTAAAACCCACAGAGAAAACTGTCTAATACAAACTAGCTTATAGGACAAAAATATAATACAAGTTGCAGTAAGCTTTATTAATACTTGCAGTTAACTGTCGCTGTAATATAAATATAGCACAATATGTTTAATCAATTAAAAATATTTCTTGATTTGATTAAACTACGTTATAACGTTAACTATATTGTATGACAGAAATATTTGTAAAGATGGCGCCACCGCTTATTTCACTATTCATGTGATACATATACGATTTAACGGTGTATGAACCAAGAAAGCATACAACAGGAGACATCGTGAACAACAAAAAACGTATGTATTATACGGTCTTCTCCGTACAAAGACATCACTATCATAGTACAAACGCAAAAAGATTTAAAACATAAAAAAGCAGAATGCACTGCAGGAAGCTCATGAAGATATTTGGAGAAAAGGCATACGACAATCTTCAAAACCAAGAATGTGATTGGAAAATACATATCAACATGAAATGAAAATCAACCACATTTTGATCCTAGAAAATAAGATTTTGGACATGAAATATTTAAATGCTTACGACTCCTCACTAGAATTAATATTTGAGATCATTTTTCAGGAGGAAAGTACTTTTTGTCATCAATCAATCCCCTTTCTTTTTTCTTCTTAAACTATTTTCAAAAAATTACTTTCTTAATTTTTCAGATTCAGAATTGTGTAAATTAGTATTTTTTTTCCAAAATAAAATAGTTATTCTACATACATTAGGATGAAAGTTTTGTAACATAAGTATTTATATTTTATTTTTTACTACGCATTAAGTTTCCTTTTAACTACACTTCCTAAACGTATTTAGTCACATCAACTATTTATAGCTCTATCTACATAAATCAACAAAATTTCCTTGGGAACAGCGAAAGTTACGCAAGCTTCCGCAAAAGTAAACACGTCCATCAAATCAGAATAATCAATAAGCGTTTGGTGCATATCCTATTCAGTAGGTACAATAGGAAAGTCCGTTAAGCAACCCTGATTGAATCCTAAGGAACCTGAATAGCTTTTGATTAGTTTCAGATTCGCAAATGGCCCGTTATTCGATCCGCACTATACAAAAATGTCCAAAAGAGAAAAATAGAACAAAAGCGTTACGATGACAGCTCGAATAAAAGGTTTTAAAACGCTTTTTGATTTCATAGTGTACGTTTTCGGAACGAACGATAACACTAGAAGTTTTTAACTACTTATGTAGTTTTTACGTGTACTAATAAATTCTAAAAACATTATTCTTAGAACCATAAATATTAACTAGAAAATTGGTATAATTAATAATGTATGAACATAAAATACAAACAAGCTACAGAAGGAGCAATTTCAGGTGACGGATGCGCGATAGCAAGAGGGCGTGCTCAATGGAGTGAGACACATCCAAAGAAATACAGACAAATGCTATAAGTCTCACGTGGGGAACATATCTTCACGATTCGTTAAAAAATCGTAATTCAGTTTTTATTGTAATATGTATCTTCAGTACTGTACCCCTACTCTTCGAGCTGATGAAGTTAGATGCGTGTGAGGGCGGAACTTCTTGATCGTTTTATTGCTACCGCTCTACCGCTGTTACTCGATAGATCCAATAAAACGCACCTAATCTAAAATCGTATTTTGTTTTACCTTTAATCTTCGTAAGTTCGCCAAAATTCAATACAGTATTTTATTATGTCTACAGATTTCGAGATCGTATAGTATAAATCTCTACTTGTGGTATATAAAATATGTAATAAAATGTTAACCTTTCGAACTGTTGATAAAACATCAATGACTGTCTTAAAAATAACCTTACAGTTAATGAAAAATACGTAGGTGCTACGCTTAAAAATTTTAACAAACAGGGCGGCTATTTATACGATTATCGATGATCAAACAAACACAATCACAATAATCCGATGTAATAGACGAAACACAACAAAATATCGTGATTAGACTTCTGCTGAATTTTTCAGGAACTCGTTTAAATTTTAAAGACACATTATGATTAATTTTGAAATTGGAGAACCATATTAGGGATGTTTTGATTTTTAATCTGACTGAACCGCAAAATTGCGGAGGCCCTAAAACTTTTTAAGCAAGATTTCATTCAAATAAATATACAGCAAGAGGTTGTCTCCTTACCGTATTGTTTTTTTTTTTTTATTCATAATCAACTTTCACCTTCGAAATATCATGATATATTTGTTTATACCTGTTATAAATATATATACATTGATCAAAAAGAAAATAAGTTTAAAAATCTAGTTAGCTTTAAAAACATCAAACCCATAAGATCTATATAGAAGGAAAACAGAAAGAAACAAAAGCGGAATAACGGCGATAGAAATGCGTTTTCTTATAAAAATAGAAGGCAAACCAAGAAGAGACAGAATTAGAAACGAAATGTACAGAGAAAGACTACAAGTAAAACCAATAGAAAAAGTGATCTAAGAAAGACAATTAGCATGGTTGGGACACATCCATAGAATGCCGGAAAGTAGACAAACAAGAAGAATATACGAATCAAGAGCGGTAGGAAAAAATAAAGGAGGAAGACCGAGAAAAACATGGAAGGAATAAGTAAAAATTGCAGCAAATGAAAGAAACATCGCATGGGAACCGATTCAGAGGTTATCACAAGATAGAAAAGCATGGAAGAATATGATTAAGCAGTGAAACGAAATGAAAGCATAAAGAAATGGTAAAGCAAGAAATGTAAAGTTATGGTCTTACACTAAAAAGTAGAAAGACCTAGAATAAATAAAAAATAAAATAAATAAAATAGTTTAATTACTGATACGATTTTGTTTATGTTATATTTCACTCATATGCGTTTCATACGTTTTTTACTTGTGTAAACTGACACATTGTATCTAATGTTATTGGCCCAAATAATTAGGAAATTTATAAGCGGGGCTTTGACGTGACTTTAAAGAAAATGGGCGTTAAGAACACGAGAAAAATAATAGTTGTAATAATATTAATCAGTGGCATTGTATATCCGAGCGATACTAAAGAAATAAATAAAAAATTATGACAAATAAATAAAAACACTTACTCAAAAGTAATTTACAGAATAAGATTTAAGAGTGAAGTACAGTGATTAATACTCTTTGGCCGGTATTTAATATTAAATAAGATTAAACTAAAAACTATTTCTCCGCTGGCTAGATTGTTTAACGGGTTCGCTAAATAATAAGTTCATTAAGAGAAGTTACATGGTTTTCAATTATGCAATTTAATTCAAACAATGTGCAGAACATTGTTTTTATGGCTTAAATTCAATTAATAGTAATCTTTACCTTACTTATGTACTTGTGCCTAAAATTTAGAGGAATAATTAATTAATAATCAATGTCAGGATTAATTAGTATATGTATCAATGATCATGATAACACTATAATAATTATATTTAGTTGAAAAGAATGTAGAAATTCAATTTTAAACTATCAATAATAACTTCTTATTAACGCTTAAATTTCACAAATTCTGTTTAAATTTTTAAAACAATTGATAATATCAATTTCAATAACACATTTCGACTTACCTGTTTATTTTCTGTGTACACTGGATTCAATTCGATGTGTCTCGGAGGAGTAGGCTTCGTTTTGACGATCTTATGCTCCCGTCCTTTCTCAAATCCTTCGTCTATGCTATGACCATGGTAATCCCTATGATGCAATAGCGAATCTATAAAATATAGGGATATTTACCGGAGGTTGCCTCGCCAAATTTTCCAACAAAATTATTAACCTTTTTCCTGAATCCTTTCTTTGAAATCGTGCCCATGGTGACCCCTGCTATCATGATGATGATGATGGTGATAGTCATGTAGGTGAAGCGAATGTTGACTTGGCAAAACGGGAAACTCCCTAGGGTGACCTTGATGCATCTGCACGTCCTTGTAGTGACTCTCCAGTTCTTTATGTTCTTTGTACCGGCCCGTATCCATATGGTGGTGAGTATCTTTGGGATAGTGGTCCTTGTACGATTCCTTGTGATGGTGCATCGGCATGTGATGTTGCGACGCTTCCATCAGCGTAGGTTGGATGTGGGTGACGAATTGCGCCATTTTTTTTTTGACACTAAACTTTCTAACTTACAAGATTACATGAAGACATCGTAAGACAACATCGATAACAATAACAACAAGTTATATAATGCGTTTATTCTAGATGGGCGATGATTAGATGCGAGTACATACGAAAAAAGCACATTTTTACATACAGTCTTTTGATGTTTGTCCGTTTATTTTTGATTCTACACTTTGTCTCGTCTAAATTATTGTCAAATGTGTTGGTACTTCCGCGACAGTTTTGTTTTGTTGTTATTTTCCTTTATGTGTTTAGGCGGTTGTTGCTCTGTCCGTTCGGCGAAACAGACCATCGACGACTCGGCTCGAGGGTCGTGGAGCAACAGATCTCGTAGTGGAAACTCGGGAATTGTCTTATCGACGCCCCGCGTGCGTGTTTTCCCTTCTCTTGCGCGCCGGCGGGAATAAAATTTGGAGATCGGTCGGGGTAGTATTTCCCGCGCGTCTCCGGTGATCGATATGATGCTGTTCACGGTCAAAACTTGCGGAATGGAGTTTAGGGCCGTTTCGCGTACGGACGAAAAGGGATTTTCGCGTAGCGACTCGATACTTGCGTCTGGGAACGGGTGTTTTGCCTGGGATGTGGCATGCGTAGTCGGCGGTCATGGGCCCGCTTCCACACCTTATTCCCGACGTTCATACGCTGCCGGCGCCGATCCTTCGGATGACGCCGTCGTCTCTTCGCCGCTCGTTACTCACATACGATGTTTTTATTCCGAAATTAATTGCAAGGTTTAATTAACGGATTGTTCTTTGAATAATAAACAGTAATTGAGGTAAATAACTACTCCTAATGCATACGCTCTTGGTTAATTATTATTTAGACACGAATTGTTGCGAAATGCAATCAAAAAGTCCTTTTAAACAATATATTCGATTAAGAAGTTCATTTTATATTTTCTACTGTAAATGTAGCAAAAATCCAATGTTCTGAAATTTTATCGCTTTTTAAAACTTCAGCATGAACGTGTTACCCCTAGCATATGGAATTTGCTTATTTTAGTTGCTCTCTGGCTTCTACCCGGTACACAGTAAAAATGTTTTGTTAATTTGACTACAATTAACAAAATGCTTATAGTAAGTAACTTACTTACAGTTGATATTAACACATTTTTTAGTTGCATTAATAAAACGGTTTTTTGTTAAACTTTAAAATTATATTTTACTCATAATTCAGTTAAAGTAACAATTTATGTTATTAAGTTAACAAATTTACTGAGCAGGAAGAATTTTAGAAGTAAATTTTACTAAGTACATATAAAGAATATGTTATTGTGATACTTAGCAAGTATCCGCAGTGTAAATTTTATAAATTATTTGAGTGAACCTGTGGGAAATAAAAGTTGGAGGCTGTCCATCCCATCCCTTCTGTTGCTTTCTAAACAACACCCCTTTCGCTTGCATCTGAATAAGACCAATGCACTCTGTGAATGATGCCGATGCTCACCTCACCTTTTCTGCATAATAAATATAAAGCCCGCGTTCCACCTGGAATGCACCACTCTAGAAAAGGTGTATAAGAATTTGGAGTGGAATTTTAAATTGTTTAATTTTTCCCTCTGTAATTTTTTTTAATTTATCAATTTTTCGTTTTTCTTTTCCAAATTATCAAATTTTCTGATTTTTAAATTTTTTAGTTTTTGGTTTCCAATTTTTTAATTTTCATTTACTGAATTCGTCAATTTATCAATTTTTTGATATAGGTAATAAAAAAAAACATATTTGCCGATATTTTTGTTACCGTTTTAATAGTTATTATCAATAAATCATCATAATACATTCATTTTTATATAGAGTAGAGTTGTCAAAATGCAGTAGTACCAATCTAGCGACACCGACATATATTTTTAAATAAAATTTTCTGCATATTTTCTTAGCCAAAAATTTAATACAAATGCCGTGCGTTAGGTCATTTACAGTGCCTGGAACGGAGTTCTCGCGTTGCAACTGACACTTGTCGCACTCTAATGTAAATAACTATCACATACAATACTTTGCAGTTATATTAATTTATACACCTGATGATGTTAGCGTAACTAATGAAATGTAGGTACATCGTGCAGACAATTAAACCTATTGTATGTGTGTGAGAGAGAGAGAGATGTTTCCTTTTTTTTCGTGTATTAATTTGTTATATCCCACAGTACTCAACACATCTTTAATTTAAGAAACTTCATAATTAGTTGTATTATAATTATATTAGAACCTATATAATATTTCTAATAAAGAGAATATATGAATCCAATCTACAGACAAATTTTTTTAAATAAAATTTTCTAAATATTTTCTCAGCAAAAAGATTTACTACAAACGCCGTGCGTTAAGTGATTTACAGTGCTCTAATTCATTCAGGTACTCGCCTCCGGCTCGTGCCTAAAATTGAGTTATCGCGCTGTAAATGACATCTACCGCACTCCAATGTAAATAGCTATTTTTCTCCGTGTAACATTATAGGTACAATATATATTTTTCTGTCTACTTTTAGATGTTTTGTCTTTGTGTATAGCGGAATTTCTTATAATTTTCTTCAGTGCTTTGGTGCCTGATTCTTTCAAAAAGAGTATGAAATTTATAAGATATACACTGGACTTTCAGCACTCTTTCAGTATTCCATATCGATCCTGTCGAATGGCAAACCAGGGAGATTTGATAATAAACAAAATATCCGTCATCTCAATTGAATTATGGTAATCCGATCAATAGTAATTGTACCACATTGCGTACAACGACACGATTTGTCGGTATTTCGTCGCAACCGCTGGATTATTCATTATTTCAAATACTCGATAAGCTACCTGCTGCAGACAATCATAAACAATAGCACGAGTTTTATATCAGTTTAGTGTTCCTCTCACATGGCGTTCGTATCGGAGACGTACTTAAACTCGCGCACCTTATCAGCTGCGATAAAATGTGTCGGCTATTCGAGGCGAACAACTGACACCTGCAAACATAACTCTGCCAATTCCCTTATCACCTAAACGTATACGCGTTTTGATATGCCAGCGCGTACACTCACCTGTATAGTCGCGACATAATTCCGTATGGTGTGCGTGAATGATGAAAAGGATGTGTTGACGGTGCTAGAAAAATTGAGAAATGGACAAGGCGAAGAACAAGAGCAAAAGTATGGAGGAGATCTCGAAGATTACCACGAACAATAACGATGAGTTAGCAAGGGCGCACACCAGGTTAAGCCTACCATCACAGAGCCACGGTAAGAAGCGTATCCACCCCGTCGTTCCGGAAGTCGGAACCATAGACGAGGAAGACGACGATTCCTTCAGGATACAAATGGGAAGAGAAACCGATGAGGTTCGCCAGAATACCAGGGGCAGTCAGCTCAGTAAGAAAAGCCACCGTTCCAGAGCGGGAAGTGCCAGTAGCAAGAGCGAGAGACTAAGGAAGGAGAGCTCTACATCCGGTAGACACAAGAGAGAGCACGGTGCTTACGAAAATCGGGCTTACGACAACAACTTAGACGGGATCAGTGTTATATCAAGGACATCGACGAGAGCATCCAGCAGTATCCAGAGCTTGGAGTAAGTTCAAATCGTTTGGCAATTTACATTTATTAGTTCCGAATTCTTTTAACGCCTTTGTTTATCTGATCGCATACTTATCGATATTTTTACACCTGCGTGTTTATATGTGATATCTAATACGGAAAAGAATCATCGCAGATGACAGTATTTTTATGACAGCATATCAATAATAAACAGGTGTGCGAGATTTTATTGTTCATCTTGAAATATGCCAATAAATATTAACGCTTAATAATTCAATCTAGTGAATCTAATGCACATTTCTGGCATCGATATATCGTCACTATTCGCAGATATTCCGAGATATATAATATAAACGACATCTACTCTCACAATCTTGTTTGCTAGTAAAAAACCATTTCAAGTCAGTCACCAAAGATTCATCACACGAACACGTTAATGATTTCCAGATAAGTTCCGGTTCATTTAAGTTCTTTGCTTCCTCACAAATATATCTGCAAAAGCTATGTGTCACCTTGATCTTTTCTTTTAATTTCTCGTATTGATACTTCTACGATGGTTCGTTTAATACTTTCAGCCCAGATATTTGCTTTGACAGATAATATTTGTCTTGCAAGCTTTGGACCACATCTAAAAGTACCAAGGTTACTTATGTTTAATCTGAGATATTTGCAACTAGAAAAAAAAACCGATTTGATTAAAGGCTGAGGCAGTATCAGTACGTCTGAGAATCGACTGCCTGTCGGCAAAACACGTCATTCCTCCTACTCTAACACAAGAAAACGTCATTTCTCCAATGGCGTCTATCTCAAGTAGTCCCAAGAACAGCATCCTACATTCATGCCCACAGTCATCATGTTAATCACTAAAAACTAATAGTCGAATACTATGCAAATGTATAATATTTTCGGTAAGTTTGTCAACATCTATAATACATGTTTGCTGACTTAACATTAATCACATTAGCTTGCCAACTTATGCATAGAATCCTATCATATTTTATTGATGAAAAGTTTCTCTCTGCAAGACTATTTTATATCTGGACGAAACTGCTATAGTAATAAAGATTCAAAAATCATTTAAATCACAAAATTATAGGCATTCCAAATTCAACAATTAAATATACGTACTTTAAACAAAATCAAGGTATTCTTCAATTCTTATACAAAAACTAAATACTTGCAACACCTACGGACGCCAAGTTCCTTGAAATTGTCCTGGATAGTCAACTGATTTGGAACTCGATTCTTTCGCGGCATTGTTTAATTTATGCCCTAAAAGCGATATCGGGTACAATCACGGTAGCAGCAGGAATTACTGCATATTAGTATTTGAATATTTATAGCTGATATTTGTAAAGGTAGCTATCATTTACAGAATAAGACAGACGTGTTTGCAGCTTGTCGAGCAATATAGCTGACAATGTTATGTCCAGTATTAAATAAAGTTTATAGTGAAACATGCTGGGATTATCGATTATTGACTCGGCCCTCACACATCACAAAAACTGGCGACGAGTAAAAACATTATTGTGGACAGTGTATTTTCGGAAATTGATACCATAGATTTATGGACCCGGAAAACGTATTGAAATTGCCAGACCTGAAGGAGCCACGCAAATAACAGTAATAAACCAGGGTAATATAGTCAGTCTGTCAAATTTTCGTCTATCGAGAGACTGCTAAATGTACATAGAACGGCTCGAACAGTGTCTTTTAGTAAATCAAATTGAGCACGAGGGAAAGGTTTCAGTGCTCCTAACTATTATATCGGAAGATTTTTACAAAATACTTAAAAATCTATGTGATCCTATAAAACCTGCTAATTAACGCGCGACTGTCTATGTAATGGTTCCAGAAATGGCTTGCCATCATGTAAAAAAACATCAAGGAAAATATGCCTAAATACAAGCGCGTTCTCGTTTCACACGAGCTCTCTAGCGCGACTGGCAATCCATGAATTTTCCGAACTAGATCTGCGACTGTGAGTTCAGCGTTTGGCTTGTGTCCCCTAGAGAGCGCACATGTAAATTCTTGATTACCTAACAGATGATGGTAGATAAAGCTCAGTGTTGCAAATTTTCAGAAATTTCCGTATGTTGGAAAATATACATCTGTTTAGGGACAAACATTTTCATTTTCATTTTAGATATTTTTTGAAGTCTAAAATTGTTTTTTTTTTCACATTGTTACTAAAATATAACATATTACAAAAATTACTGTTTTTTTTAACATTAATCAACAATAAATAAATATTTAATCACATTTATGTAGAGTCAAAAAAACACACTTTATTGCACTGTAACCGTATTTACCAAATAAAATAGATGTGTTCGTTTGCAGGAATGCAAAGTAACAAAAAAATTAATAAACCCCATAATAGTATATGTACATTGAACTCCGAACAGCATCTGAATTAATTATAAATTGATGTTGGAGTAGCAAAAAGGGAAAAACAAGGTGTTTACAATCGATTATCACCGTTTGTGGTGGTATCAAACTAATTGATTCGTTTAGTTATATAAATGATAAGAAATATTAGACAAAAAACGATTATATCCTGCAATCGTTTGAATAAACTACATAAATATGCAGTGCATGTATTAGATTAGATTGTATTTAATCCTTAATTACCATTATATTGCATTCTACACTTTAGTAGACCAACATTAGTACACTATACAGGGTGCAGCGTCTAAACCATCCTTCGGTTAGCACAAAATTGGAAATTATTACTACAGGTGATTGTTTTGTAGTGACGGATGCGCGATACCAATAGAGTGAGACATATTAGGTTGAAACACACTCGAAGAAATATCGAGATTCAGTTTTTATTGTAATATGTATCTGCAGTACTATACGCCATGCAAACAACTGGACCCGGCCTGCCTCTTCGAAGTCGTGAAGTACAACACGCGTGTAGGCGGAGTTCTGCCACTACAAAATAATTCACCTGTAAGTTAATGATGAAAATTTGCTTTTGGATATTCTTGGTATTTATCTTTTAAATAAAAATATTGGCAAAACTAAACTATATCCGGTTACATCGGAAACGAATGTCAACTTGCTTACTACTACTAACTAAGGAATATTGAAGTTTTATCAACAACGGAATGATAGAAGAGAAATAACAGAGGAAATGTTTCAGTTCGAAGATTGAAATGTAATAGTTGTGTAGTCAGTTAAAGTAATTGTAAAATTAATAATACAGGCTGACACAAACTTTTGTTGACCTATATTAACTAATAAAACACAGTATTAATTATTAATGCATACAATTTGTCCGATTATTCTCTATAAGAATTGTGTCAAAAACAAATTAAAATAAAGACACAGAATTTCAAGTATAAATTTTCCTAAAATATTAATATATATTATGTATTATTTACTTGTTTTTATTTAACCTAAGCTCTGTATAAAAACGAAAACGCAAAACGTCACCGGTAAATTATTTCTTTAACCTATTAAGAAACGTTTCATGTTAAAAAACAAGAGATAATATGCCACAGTTCTATTCGTGAATTTATTTGTTTAATGAATCAAAATTGTTTCAGAAGGAACTATAAATAAGTTAGGTATATAATTCTCAAATGTATAAATACATGACCATTAACATGCATTAACTTACTCAATAGCTTGTTCCGTCAAACAAGCCGATCTAATCTGAATTTGATGATAAATGTAAAATATAACGTAATTGAACAACAGTTTAATGATACATGAATAGAAATATTAATAGAAATACTATCTAACGATTTTTTTTAAATAGTTTATTAACAGCATTGTTTTTATTTTAGCAACATTGTGTGTGCAATATCGTTGCATTATTAGCATTACAAATTAACTGAACAATTCGTAATACTAATAACTAATAATGCAACTTTTCTACAGTGGTTTAAACAGAAGAGAATATAAATGAAATAACGGTAACTATATACAAAACGTTAAAATCTACTGGATTGCAATGTATCAAAACAATTAAACCATGAAAGACATGCTTCCTGTTGAATTGAAAATAATTTTGAAGAAAGGACTGCTTGAAAAAGCATTTTACACAAGAAACGACTTCTTCACAGAAAGAATTTAATTTTGCAAATCAAGTGTTGCATTATCAACTGTACATCTTACATATTCAATGCTCATTTATTATATATTAGATATTGTTTGTACTAATGTTGCGCACTACCAAATTTCGCTCACGCAATCGATTTTTGTGACTAATTTTACGCTGCAAGCATTATGAATGAAATTTGCATATTGTGGTATTACTATCACTAACGAAACAACTACATATACGTACGTAACACCTGTTGCTTAAACTTACAACATTAGCATATTTACCTTTATCTCTTCAGGTGTTTCCCTTGAGGTTTTAGTTAATTTTTTTCTGTTAAAGTTACTACGATTACCTACCTAGTTTGTAATTTATAAATAAATAGAATATACATTCCTAGGTATTTTACGTGGACTCCGATGTTGTGATTGTTTCCGTACCTACCTGAAGTGGTACCTGTACGGGACTCCTACATTTAGTCAGCAAAACAATCTTCTTTTTACCCTGGCGTCCATTCGGGTTGTCAGGTTTTTAGCTTGTGAGTGGCTAATAATATTAATAATAATCTCAGTTTTTTGTGGGGCCAGTTGCGTCCACCTCAAGGAGATGGACGATGACCATCCTAATTTCCCTGCTGTTAAGATTCGTGATAGTTATTTCGGCCTCCGCCGCCTCATTCCTTAGGGCAGCTCTAATCGCTTGTCGTGCCTCATCATCGGTGGTGAGGCAGTCCAGGTCCCTGAACTCCAGTGCTACTTTCGGCTGAAGGACGCTGACGCTAGCCTTCTAGCCCAACAGCTCTCTCAGCCGGCGAGTTAGACCCTCCTGGTCTTTGGCGTCCCGACCCAATTCCACGAGGATTTTGCCGCTCCTAGTTTTTCTGACTATCTGTATTTTAGCGGTCAGATTCTCCTTTACGGCCTCTTTTCTCATGGCACCTAGCCTCTTCGCGTAGGACTTGCCTTGCTGCGGTCTGCTGCTGGTATGAGTGGGGCACTCGGCTTAGGTTTTGGCGGCCTAACGGCCTTGTCCATTTGCGTATCAGAGGTTTTGGTGTTAGACTTTTCTTGGACGCCTTTACTTTTAGGCCTCGGCCTTTTCTTTCCACCTTACCTTTCTTTGCGTGCGACGATCTTCTCTCCAGGAGTGAACTAACTGATGTCTTCAATCCATTTTCATTAAATGATGCAAAATCAATCGGCGCTCTGAAGATCCTCTTAGTTCTCAAGTGGTGAGCAGGAAAAAGCACTTACACAGATGCCTCACAGGCTGATGCTATACTTGCCATGCTTGACTTCATAAGTCTTTCCGTCTACACCTTTTCATTTACATTCGGTCTCTCATTTGCTGGTCTTGGATTAAACAGGACCTCACAGAAGCGTTCCGCTTTTAGTTTCGTAATATTCGATCTGCTCAATTTCGTAGAGCGTCATGAGCTGGTGTCCTACTCACCGAGAAAAACATGCTCCAATCTGCTATCATCAAAACCAGAGATTCTGTTGCGAAAGTGACATTTTACATCTGACGGAAATTTGTTATCTCACCGGAATTAAGTACAATGAGCCCAGTTCTGGCTATCATCTCTAGAATGTACTTCCCTCGAAAATCCAGGTGTGGCAATCCCTACTCAGCAGCTTTGGCATTAAAGTCTCCACCTATAACAATATCTCCTGAGATATTAGAAATACTATCTTCTAGCGCATCCAACTGAACAAGGTTATTGTCCTACTTTTTATCCAAACAAAGCCGTCTCTGCTGCCATGATTTTCAAAGTGGAAATTATCTAAGTTAGCTATCCATATGGCAGAAGTGCCAAGTCAATACGGGTACCAAGTGGGCTGTTGTCGATCCCGATATTGCTCTATATCGTGCATATTGGCCTGATACACTAGCTGATAGGGCAACTGATCAGCTAGCCGACTTCGATTCATGTTGACCTGAATTGCTCTAGTAATCTGAGGTTCATTTTTGCCTTTTCTAGAGCATTCATATAGACCGCATATATCTTCGTACCAGACACGAATAATAATAATGATAATAATAATATAACTCTGTATACTTCCTAATTTCTGAATTGCTACCGCTTTAACTTTCATATTCAATAACAACAACTTGGAATATAAAAACCACTCCTTCATTTTAATTTTTTATAGTAAATATTGTTTGTACTTTATACATATATATTGAAGATGACTTCATTAAACAACATCTTTTTTTTATGTTTTCAGGGTTCACAGAGAGCAATACTGCTGTTTCACTAAATGGTCGCCTTTCGAAAGGAAACTAGCAGCGCTGGTTGCCATCCTGATAACAATCATTCTGATATTAGTTATCACCATAGTAGTTTTAGCGACAAATACTGGTCAGTCATGAAAAATTTGCAGGGAAATCGCCTTCACACACTCGTATATTCTGTTCATTATACCGAATCAATATAAAGAAAAATGTAATAATTTTTATTGCATCCACTATGTTACATTCACACTATTATAATCTGGATTTCTCTCAGATGATTCTGCTACATTTTTTTACTGACTCGATTTAACGAACTGACTATAGAGCCCTTTTCGCCTTAACATTGCATTCGCATGTATTTATTTTTTTATTTTTACTTACTTTTGTATAGATAGTTCCTAATAGATGTGTTATTAAATTCTAAGTTATTTATTGAAGTTATATAATTATATATTTTCTCTACATATGCATGTATTATTATTGTACATACATGATTAAAGCTCAACCTATTTATATTTTATCTAACCATTGCTTTTATTTACCTAAATTGATTAACGATGCCATTATCAGATCTTCATAGATTACAACTCGTAGATAATAACACTGTGCATTAATTTCCTTTTATTATCATGCATAAATTAAATCTCAAATTATATGAGGAATATCTGGTTATCTTCCTATATATACCCCTTTGGTATTGTAAAATATTGAGGAGAAGATTTTATTAAAGTAAAGCCTGCAATGATCTTAGGCAATTTCTAAAATATACGGATGAGAAAACCAATTAAACCAAATTAAAATAACGCTCTCTGCATTTATAACAAGTTATTTTCATTATATCCATGTAATCGTTAAATAACTGAAATAAAAAGACATTTGTGACAGATGTTGAAGTCGAAGGATAGAAGATATATTTTAATATGTCCGATAGTTATTCTTTTTTAGTGAATATTGTGATAGGAGCAGCTAGCTACATATAGGTGATGTAAATTTCTTACTTATTTTTTATATTAATGTGAATTTATTTTAATTTCTTTAAAAATACAATCTTGCAAGAAATCTCCAAAATGACTTAATTCAGAGAAGTGAAACTAATGCTAAAATCGTAAATAATAGATCATTTGGCTGATGGAACGCGACATTCAACATTGTCATATTCTACAAGTCGTTCAAAAATTTAGAGCAAACTTTGTGAGCTTAACTTGTGCATAACTTTATTATTTTAAATGGAACCCCTGTATATCTTTACGTTAATGGATAGAAAGTTTCATTGTCTTCGAAGTAGTATTAAGACTTCTTATATCTATCTTCACTAGTTTTTAAGTTATTTGCGTTTTGTAGATGGTAAGTAATTAAAATTTATTATTTTTAATAAAACACCCAGTATAGTCAGCCTACAGTTCACTTTATATGCTAAATACAAATGGTAAATTACTCGAAGAACTTATAAAAGCTAACAACATAGAAACCATTACACAAGAGAGATAGTTATATTGGTTACACTGGATTAAACAAAGAAATCGATTCTGGAAGCACTGAAGGATAAATTCAGAATACCAATCTATCTTCTGCGCATACTGCGAAATTATCTGACGGATCGAGAACTTAAATATCAAACTCGCGAAGGATGGTGTTCGAGGAAGGTTACCGGGGATGTTGCCCAGGATTGGATATTGGGACCTGATCTCTGAAACATACAATATGATGAGGTACTTCGCCTCAGATTACCGAATGACTGTTATCTATAACCTATGTATATGGTTGATTTGGCAGCTGTTATTATCACTACGAACGTAGAAGGTGCTCAGAAGAAGCTGAATCAAGTAATGTGACGCCTTACTAGTTGGATGATGCACTAAGGTTTGGAATTAGCTATGCAGAATACGGAAGTTAATTTTTTAACTAGGAAACGTGTCAATCCTCATATCGACGAGTATCCGACACGTCCTCCTGAAGATTTTTCCTTCTCACGTAAAAAAATATTTTTACATTAATGCATAGAAAATTTTATTGTTCGAAGACCCTTTATTTTTCACAATTTTATATGAAAATCGTTAACTCTAAGAAGTAAGAGCAAATTAAGCAAAGCCGGGATAAATATTTTTGTATAATAGGATAAAGAATAAAGAAAACTACAAAAGTAAGGGATCGGCTTATTTCTTTTTTTTTGTATATTTTTCTATTTCATTCGTCTTTTAAATACACGGTTTTTGCCTCATTTAATCTACACTGTATCTCTTACAGTTTTCTAGCAATAGTGTTTCTATAAAAAGCGGTTAGCCTGTATACCAACAACTAACTTGTGATGGGCGTAATCGAATTTCTGAAATCAAATCATTCGGTTATCGAAGATCATTTGAAAAACTCGATTATAACGTTTCCATTATATATGAATGAATCACTCGATGTCATTTAGTGATATATATATACCTATAATTACACTTATGCACAAAAGATGATGGTGTTATTTCTCATAAAAAAAAAAGAAATGGAATTATTGTTATCCACTTTGCTGGTTATTAATTTCAGGGAAATTAAAGGTGCACCAGCAATCCAGCATTATGTAGGTGAATTGATATTTATAATTCTACAATTATTGTATTCAGTAGTTGCATATAATGCGCATTAATCTAGTAATTAACATAATTGTATTTTTTACAGTAATTTACTCATATTGACAATGTAAACTAATATATTTGCTGATTGATATTCAATTTTACGTGTTCTTTTTTGCAATTACGATAGTGTTATATCAACTCGGCCCTGAAAACATATATACTGAATCCCACTTGCGCAATTAATTGCGCGAATTACCCTTCAACTTCAAAATTTACAGTAGTCATTTATAGTATGTTTAAAAAACCAACCAACTCTAACCGTAAATCTGGTTTGCGTTTCATAAATCGCCCAATCCTGAAAAATATATGTTTATTAAACGCGGTTTCCTGAAATTGGTAACTTACAGTGTAACCAAACTAACCAAGATCTATTCTTGGTTTTAAACAGTAAAGCGAAAAGTTAGGTTATATTTACGTTGACTGGCAATTAAGTTGTATTGTTTTTATGCATTAATATTGCAGTTTTAAAAATAGTCATTATGTAACGGAATTTATGCAGGTGGTAATAAATTCCAACTATTTACTAGTAGCGACGAAAGTAGCGATGAAGAGATAATTTGATCTCTTACATAAACACAAACAACAAATTACCTACAGTTGAATGTTTTTCTGCTGACGAATGCGCCTTAGCAAGAGGGCGTACTCAATGGAGTGAGACACACAAAGAAATAAAAAAATTATGGAAATGTACTATTCGAAAGACAAATTAGAATCGAAGGGCAAACTAAACGTCATTTTATTTGTCAACAACTTTAATATATATTTAAATAAGAATGAGAAAATAATCTTAATCACTGTGACCTGTCAACCTGTCACATCACACATTACTGTGATAAAACCACGCCGTTTAAAAAATTACCATCTGGTTTCAGCTACCAATCTTTACCACAAACTACCATAACCAACCGTTTGGTTGATTTTTTAAACATACTATTATAGTAGGTACTTTAACTTACTAATTTTTCGCTTTCTTAGTCATTTGAATGTGTTCCCTCACACCTTACTTATATATAAGAGCGTTTTATTATTTGTGCTTAAAATTTAATACTATTTTATTTCTAAAAGTATCTTTCAATAAAATTTGATAGGTGTTTTAATAATATGGCCATTGCACTGAGTCATTTTTGTCCGTTTTACGCATTATTACTCATCTTTTCAAGCAGGTACACAGACCAATATTAATAGTTGCGCTATCGTTTTTTGCGATCATATCTATTTCTATGACGTACCACTCTGACAAAATCTAACTTTTGATGATTAACTACATATATCACATGCAAGCACGTAATGTGTATGTTATATTAGTAAAATAGTCGAACTTTTGTATAAAAATAAGCGGTAACATTAATATTAACATTAATTACATGTTATCGGTGTTTTTTGTGATCATGTCTTTTTTATGACAAACAAGAAACTAGCTAATCACAATAAGGTAACACAAAGACAATAACTGAAAAAATCAGAAAAACTTTTAAAGTTTTCGTTCACCAAAATAACTCAAGTACTACTTTCTGTAGCAGTTTTATATTATGAAAAAGATTTGAATTATCCTTTATTTATTAGTCGATTGTTGATATTAGGCCTTTAATTGTTAGGCAAATACTGGAGACTGCAATTTAGGTAAGTATTTCTGTGTGCATCGCCAACACTAGTAAAATATTTCCAGCTATAATCTCTAATACGAAACTGTGGAGGCCTAGAAATTGTTTCATGTTCATGGCCATATGTAAGGAAAACTGCTAATAAAAGTAGCAGAAGCAGGTTGTAGCTCCTAACGCAACATAGCAGTTTTACACATCACTAGCAGTATATAAAAAAATATGGAAAGAAATATAAATAGTTGTTTTTATATACCAGTGAAATAAATAACACAAGCCTGCAAATTTAATTTTTTGCTGTGCTGAATTCAAATATAGACAAGCATTTTTCCGCTACACATGTGGCTACACCTAAGGTTTTGTAGCGAAGTAAATATTTAGCTTTTTAAGAATATATTAATATTCATTCATAAACACAGCAAAAAAAAAAATGAGCGAAAAATATTTGTAGTAAATATCATAATAAATGAAATAGTCTTAAAAAATATTAAACATAGGCACTTTATAACTTTGCAAACGGCGCGTAGTATCATAATACTAAATTGTAATGTATCTATACGTGATACATAAAAACTAATAATATTTTCGTTATCAGGGCATCCTAATTAACTGATATTACATAAAATGTTTCGTGCCGCAAAACCTTCGCAGGCCTATATAATCCATTCCAACAGAAAGAACTGTTAGATAGACAACCGAATTATCACTTGTGTAGCACAAATTGCATAATAACAAAATCATACCAACGCAAAACGGTCATGTTGCGCTTTTAAATTCTAAACTAACAAGAACATTTGATTCCAGAAACGGAGAGTCGGTTATCGATTGGGGCAGGTTAAGAGAACAAACAGTTATATTATGTACCTAAGAAAATATACCTAACGTATCAGGTCCGCGTGCGTTAAATGTTAAATTGCACATGTACGTCATAACAGGAACTAAGTAGTCAGGTTAATAGCGCAATTATGTTCAGTACAACGGGAGAACGTTGTAAGTTTGTTTCTGTATATATCGACGTCATGTTGTTTATGGTGCTCTACTGAAAAGAAGGAATTATAACAAGAAAAACAGTTAAGAGAATCTAAGCTATTCCCCTTTGCTTTGAAGCAATAGGCAAATGTAAGAGTAAGAATCAGATAAGAAATAATATACTTATAATAGGCATTATTAACATTAGAAATTATGCAAATCATAGATTTAAATCTTCTACAAATGTAAATAAACCGAAATCTTAGGAAGTTTGCCACAAAAACAAATTATTTAATTTGGTGATTAGAGAAGTGCGTGCTTTTATCTGAAAATATTTCATTTAAAAAATTTTAAATTTATCCTCTTCAATGTATTTCCTCAAACATCTTACCCCTAGTTCTCTCCTGCGCAAACGAATATTTGATATCTATTTTTCAACGCTTCTTAATAAAATAATTAATAAATAAAAGCCGTATTTCTTTCTTATTAAACTTTGTTGATAAATACGCCAGTTTGTATATGGCAAAACATCTATGCAAACGCAAGCAAAATTCAAATAACATCAATGCTGACAGCAAAGGTCAAAAACAAGAGATAATCTATTACATGAAAGCTTTGTCAACTGTACTAAAGCAAATAATGCTTGTGTGATAATCGACATGGAAAGTAACATGCAAGGATAAGACAGCAAATAAAATCTAGGTACTCTTCCCATTTTGCGAATTGTGATTAGAAATTATTACTTGCCCATATTTACTTTGGTAACATTAATGATTTAAGATATAACAACATTTATAACTGAGGAGTGGATTTACAGTTCTACAATCGCAAATATTAGAAATATTACAGGTAGTATTGGTTTGACGACTTCTCTTCTGTGGCTGAAAACAAATTCTCTTATTTATATTTTAACATTATTTGACTTTTTTGAAGCATTTGAAACGGTTACTAAAACAGGAAAGCTAGGATTATTCTAAAACTAGAAGCCTGATCTAACAACCTTGAAATGATTTCTTTTATGATTGCTTTAGAATATAATTTTCGTTTACATCCAATCAAATTCTATGTAATATTTGTAATAATTCGCACTTAATTGCAAAATGCAGTAATGCAGATTTAACTCCGCCAATGCCTGTCTTATGCCAGGATGTAAAAAGATGAGGGGAAGGATAATCAACTTCGTTTAAAAAACCAGGTTCTGTTAAATGGTCTCCACTTAGAGTTACAGGTATCTCATTTCAGCAGAAGCCAGACCGCTAAGAATGAGAAAAGGACAAACCCAAGATGGGAGACGTACGCTAGACCACTAAAGGTCATAAAAAAGCATCGACGGTAAAAAAGAACCTCACAAAGTCTCGAAAATACCACCGCAGACCTCGAAGAAACAGGAAGTTTGAGGCGGGGCAGCGTCAGAATTACCAATGGAGGTAATGCAAACATCATCCGACAGAAACACTGATTCTGGAGTTGATAGATATGATACGAAAATGACTTCGCCGGAGAAGTATTTTAAAGGAGCTTTCCCATTGAAGACAGTGACGTCTACGACGGATCTTTGGGAGAGCGCGAATTTAACTGTTGCTCAATTCAAGGACCTTTCAAAAAGACCAAGATGCTAGCCGTGATATCAGGGCAGAAGAAACCAGTGAAGTCAGAGCATCTCTGAAAAAACAAAATCCAGCCGTGGGAAACTGATTGCTGCTTTGCTAATTAGTGAAGAAGGATTACGTCTGCAAGACCTTCTCTTTCGACGACGCCTGCCTTTTGGTCATTGAGAAAAACCAAGCAGTTTACACACATAAAAACGATTTCTTAAGTCAAAGAAATATAGTTTGTTGCCGGTATTTTCTTGATTTAATAAAGGGAAATCAAACAAGTACGATTTTCGACTGTAAAGTTATAAGTATATTTTTGATAAATTTCTTTTAGTATGTTTGTTTATTTGTAAATAGTAACACTAATCTTTAGATAATCAAATATTCACGCACATACACACAATTTCATAGATTTAAGTCACACACAATGCACTCATATGTGTGTCGAAAAATATGTAGATATTTGTAAATATTTAGCGGAATACAGTCACAGATCTAGCTCGGACAATTCATGTATTATCAGTCCTGCTAGATAGCTCGTGCAAAACGAGTACACACAACTGCGTATATAATGATTCAAAAAAACGTTTTGCAATGCTGTAATATAAAGAGGCCACACAAAAACTGCCCAAACACAATTAACCGAATTTTACCGACGTACACGGCGTCTCTTGGGTTAAGCTTGTGTCCCCTAGAGGCCGCACATCTAAACTCTTGATTTCGTAGTAGGCGATCGTGGATATAGATTGAGATGCAATAGCAATGGAAGTGGGTTTGCACTCGAAAAGACGCTCTATTGCTATTCTCCCTTCATTGCTTTTGCCTATAGTAGTGTCATTGCAAGAATAGAACCATGAGTCCCGCCATGGTGGCATTTTCAGAATAATATATTCTTTCAATTCAACTGATTAGTATTGTTGAAAATAACAAATTTGTTAATTGATTGAAACAAACATATTCCTTTCAGTTAATAGGTACTACATTTTTTTTTGATATTGAGATAAAGCT
The DNA here is from genome assembly GCA_949128085.1 of Cetonia aurata. Lineage (NCBI taxonomy): Eukaryota > Metazoa > Arthropoda > Insecta > Coleoptera > Scarabaeidae > Cetonia > Cetonia aurata. The sequence continues at coordinate 8,891,430 of OX421882.1, read as the reverse complement.
CCCCGATTTTTAAGCCAGTGTTGTTCATATAATATCCAGTGTAATTTCAATCAAACGTAATTATTTGTAATTGGAAACAATTGTTTTCGATTCAGAGTTTTCTTTACATTTAACTCGACGAGATGTTGATCGCAATTGACAATATCGCTTTGAATGAACATCAGCATCCGCGAAAGAAACGATGCTCTTCATTGAACAACCGAACCCTTTGCCACTATTGAAAAGAATTATTTCTTTAACTCAATGCATATTTCTATGATTTAAAGTAATTTCTCTCTGTGTATATCGACCACATACCAAAGGTGGCATCCCTACCATACATCACTGGGGTAAGTTTTGCAATGAAAAATCAAAAAAAGTATTTTCGGTGATTTACTTGTTAAACAACCCCCGCAATAAAAACTACAGATTTAGAGTTGATATGGAATAATTTCAGCCACGAAAGGAACGTTGATATTATAATTATAATAAAGCATAACACATCTTAAATATAACAATATCACATATAAGTTTTTACGCCAGAAGCAGAGGATGCTATCACAATACATTCCAAGTCGTCACGTCCATTACAAGCAATAAACAAGATATTTCAGATAAATGTTATCACTCCGTATATGCGTATCGAACGGCGGCAGAACAGAATATACCTCCCATTTCCCTGATCGCCTGTCGTTCGGTTCGTCTGCTTCGTCGCAACAGCTAGCGGCACAGTGGCACAGACTCTGGGCCGCTTGAACGATCGTTTGCACGCGTCATATCAAGTCTTCGCCCGTCCAGGTTCAGTTGTGGTTTAGCGGAACTGATGCGTGTGCGACTGACGGGAAAATGTTTGGCCTAAAATTCTGTGCCGTTCTGCTTTATCTATACCCTATCGTCTGGTCGATCGCTCCAATTCCGAGGGAGGAACCAAGGGCCAAATGCGGATATGAGGTTTGTAATAATATGCACCTATGTATGTAAATAAGATACACACATATATGTATACAAACAAAAACATACAGACACGAAGTATAATAGAAAACCTGGTTCAAACATTAATTACTGCTATGCAAAGCATGTTTGGATTAAAATTGTTTATACACATAAATAATCGAATAAAAAATGTGGACTAATATATGATTTTAAAACAGTAAATTAGTAGTAGTATCTTCCTGAGATTCACCGCTTCATTTTTTACACAATAAAATTGTATATTACATAAATAAATATACGTCAAACTAAATCATAAAAAGGAAATAAAAAATAGAATCTAAAAATCACTACACGCCCGAAAATTATGGGCCATTATATTTTCGATACCGCGAGACCGTTATGGATTATATTCTGCTCGATAAAAGCTAAAATTATGACATTCCCGCGCAGCACAGTTCTTAAGGGTGGAGCCGTCATGAAATCCGGGCTAAATATATTTGAAGGAAAACCGGCATTTATTTTTATCCCCCAATTTTTTTCTTTTTGTAAATAGATGATAATTAGAATTGTATTAAATGTTTGCAAAATGATGATATTCCCAATTAACTTCAATTTATTTACGAACTGTTTTTGGACTTATAAAAAACGGAATCATGTGACAGTGTTTTTCTCGGAAATAATTTCGTCCGCATAATAATAATGAAATAATGAAATATCAAAATATATTTGCAAAATCCTTTCTTTAGTTCATAGTAAATGGGGTTCCGTAAAATTTACCTTACGTTAAAATATTGGTTTTTATGTTACGCCCATTTTATTAAGTAGGTAAGCAGAGGTTACACACAATAAATATATCGAATAGCAATAGCAATAGTAACTACTACTGTTAATTAAAATTAGGAAAATTGTCGTAAGACAAATATCGAATGCATCTTTTTCATTTTCGTCTAAACAAAAATTTAAAAAAACTAAATAAATCTTTATAGAACATTTGTTACCTTTCTTGTGAATTTCTGTTGAAAGTGTTGTAGACATTCTTACCTTGCAACAGAAATAAACAGCCATGCGATACTTGCAAAATCAGCTTAAAATTGCCACAGGATTTTTTGCCACTATGTACGTTGTTTTTTTTTGTAACATATGATTCAAAATAAGCATTTTGCGAATTACGTTGACGATATACTTATCATCGCGCTTACTTTATACAGGGTGAATCTCAATATATGCGACAAACTTTAGGAGCTGATTCCTGAGGTTATTTTGATCATAAAAGTTCATAAGAGCATATGTCCCAAACTGCTTATTTCTAAAGTTATACAATGTTTAATAGTAAGTTAACATAATTAATAATAATTAATAATTAGTAAAACTAAATGATAAAAAAAAAATACTCTGACAACTACTGTCAAATATTGAAATGACAAACAATTCCCTCTAAACACAATTGATTTTGAAGAACCAAGGTATTAATCGTATTAGTCATAGTCCATAATTTATTATTGAACATTCAATAACTTTTAAACCAAACCGTTTTGGACATATACTCATATGAACTTTAATGATCAAAATAACCTCAGGAATTAGCTCCTGAAGTTTATCGCATATATTGAGATTCACCCTGTATATATATCTACAAATTGTGCTGTGTTTGTGAAAGAACATTATATTAACATGTTTGGTTAAAGACGGGTAGAATGTACTTACAATACTCATGATACTGAAAGTAACTATTTAATGCCACCACTTACTATAAAAAAAAACATTAGTGCATAAAGGAATTGTCACACAAACAATAAAAGGCTATAATCTATTAGAAAAATTAAAAAAATTGGATATTGTGATTCAATTCTTGTACATTGATCTTAGTAATATTTAAATTCTTCTAGCATTTTTACTTATTTTGAGTTTATAGGTATTGATTTGGAATAAACCTAAATTAATAATAATAATCCTTTCTTCACGTGATAATTTATTATTCTAAACGCCGTTTCGTCAATGTTTGACATTTTCAAGTTTATTAATTTTAGTGGAGCTCTAGTGAATTAATACTATAAGTTTAATTTTGTTCTGCTAACGTACAATTGCCTTGCGTTACAATACAGGGTAAGAACGACTAAATCTAAAACGTAATTTAAAGCAATATAGAAATATGTACGATTCAGCCAAAACAGAAGCAAGTAAAATAGCCGCTTAACGGTGTCCGACGTTTACTTGCAAAAAAAAAACCATTGCAAAACGGTATTTTTATGAATTAGCAATCAATTATCGATATAATTGTGGCGGATTAATCAACTTTATGGTCAATACAATGTATGGCAATACTAGCAAACACAGAGAAAAACTTACAATTCAACGTAGATGTATGGACAAAAGAATTGAATAAGAAAGGAATGAAAATAAATACCAGCAAGACGAAAGTTATGGTGATAATCAACAATAAAGAGAGTAAAGTAAATATAAAAATAAATGACGAGAGAGTGGAGCAAATGAAAAGCCTAAAGTACCTAGGGGCAACTATGGAAGAAGGTGGAAAGCAAGATGAAGAAATAAACAACAGAATTTCAACAACTGTAAAAATGTTCCACAGCATGAAAAGGGGATTCATAGGTAAAGCAGAAATTAGTGCTAAAACTAAAATGACAATTTATAACACTGTATTTTTGCCGATACTGTTATATGGATGTGAAACGTGGGTAGGGGAGACTGTTGTACCTTGGACCACTTTTTACATTTAATTTTGTTACGCCAAGGGGTTTGCCGCTTTAAACATCTCAAGTATCTTTTAGACCATTTTGTTTGTTTCTCGTGGTCCTATTGTGTTCTGTTGGCCACTTTCTAAGCATCCCAGTATTATTGCTGCCAGTTCCAAGCCTGGTGAAATGCGAGGGGAAGGTGGCCGGCGGCGGCGCTTCGCAATACGTATCTATCGTGAGAAACTGGAAAATTGCGAATATCTCCAAAACCGTTGGAGATAGACACAATGATACTCATATAAAATCGAAAGAAAATTAAATTTTACATCCATTTATGTAAAAATTGCTACACCGCTCAATTTAAGAAAAACCAAGTTATCCGTGATTTTAGAACTCGAAAATTACAGATCCCTATTAATAATGCTGTAATTTAAACGCAACAATTATAAAATAAAAGACGTGTGTTGTTTCATAGTTGAGCGAAAACCGAAAACCGCATCTTTCTAACTTTCGTATTTCCCGAGATATTTCCAAACACCGAAGACACTGCAAATGTAATTTTTTTCGAAAAACATCATGTAATTCGAAAACGGTACAACTTAGTCCCAATGTATCCCTAACGTATTGTTATTTAAATTTAACAAGGAATCCAAAAGTGCAATAATATACAGGGTGTTCTATTTAAAATAATAAAGTTAGTAGTTACTTCCGGTACAACCGGAAGTCCGCCATTACTGAAACTAATTTTAGCATATGTAGAATGTGATTCGAGGCAACATTTATTTGAAAATTTTTTTCAAAAAGGCAGTAATAAATTGGCTAGGAACCGTTGCATCTTAGGTTGGACACCCTGTATATACAATGTATTGAGCGGTGTAATTAATTTATTTTCATTTATATATGTTGCCTGGAAATTTATTAAAATTAGATGAAGCAGAGGTTTTAAGATATGCAGAAAACTTAAATCGCGATATATGAATTACTGATTCGAAAAGTAATGTAGCACTACAGATGGCGCTGACGACTAACAGATGAAATCAAAGAAGTTTCCACCGAGAAAGATTTTGCCGAACTATTATTGATAAAACATATAAGTGTGTCGACGTGCTTCTCTGAATTTTTAACTTTAGCCATTATGGTGGCAACATCGGAAAGACCTATGTCTAAATTAGAAGGTATGAAAAACTACTTTCGGAATTCTATTAGTGAAGAATGTTTGCAAGATTTATAGCTTTTGGGCATAGAAGCAAAAATTGCCAGCAAAATGGGAATCAATGTTTTTACGGTGTTTTATACTTATATTATCGAAAACAAATTTAAATTTTCCGCTATTTGCTTTTAATAATTCAACGTTGAAACATGAAGCTACCTAGGATTTTATATTAAATCAATAATTATTTGGAAACCTTTCCGTAGCAAAATCTAATAAATTGTATAATTCATACATCAGGATAGGTGTTAAAATATACAATCCCTCGCCAGGAGAGTTGAGCCGAGCTTCACTCACTCATTGTTAGTTCAAACTCGTCTAAAGAAACTTCTTTCCGATAAATGCTTTTATGCACTTGACGATTTTTTTTCCACGAATTGGGATTGAGCAATGATTAAATGTTAAGTACCTTCACTCGTTTGAATTATCTGTAATATTTGTGTATTTGTATAACATTCATACTTCTACTAAAAGTTCCAATAACTTAACTATTTTCATTGTTTCAACGACTTTATAATATAAAATTTCTTCCTCCTTTTATAATAGATTTTATATTTTATTAAATTTACTATTATTACTAGTTTATACCGCTACATTTTTATTTTCTACACCACTGGTAAATGAAAATAAAATATCTATCTAATTTACGGAAATTTAAATTTGTTTATTAGCGAATAGATAAACGAAAAATCTAAAGAAAAAAAAAATATTATTGTTTTCAATTGTTATTGTAATCATACTCTGTTGTTTCTTGCGCGAAGTTCATTCAACTGATAATAGCTCACACCAACATTTTTACTTTCTTTATTTAATTCTTATATATATATATGATGTGTTAAAATTATAATATACAAAGTCCTGAACTCCGATCTTCGATTATTGACTTGCTATTGAGATCAGCCGTTTCACTTAAACACACAATGAAAGTAAACATTATTACACATAACTGCTCCAGGTTGAAATTTAAGATCAGATAATAGGGATTCTTTCATCACCTACATGCAAAATTTCAAGCCCTAGCAATGTACAGGTCAATTCAAAATTCATTGTCCAATGTCGCAAATTTTTACTAACCCTTTTAGTTTCTTCTTTAGATTGAACAGCATGTACATTTTCACACAAACAGAAGGAGAGTTTAATCATAAATTATAAACAATTTTGTTTATATATGCTCATATTACTAAAACATTTAACGAAAACGTTTTCCAAGTACTCAAAATTCACTACGATATAATTCCAAACAATATGTTGATGCCTGTACCTAGAAATACATACTATCTGCTGATTTACCATAGTTGTTGACCTTGGCCTTGAATAATTTAGCAGAGCGTCAGAATTAAACCTACGTCTCCAAGAGTACCATATAAGTCAACTTCTTACATAATTTTTACTAAAAGTAATCAATTTAATGCAAGTAACTTTCTCCCTTGTAAAATAAATTTACCTTTGTGAACTTTTTTTTTAAATTGATAAACACAGTAAAAAGTTTTAAAAAGCTTTTGAACGAACAAATTATTACGAAAATTATTACTTTCATTTTCTTTATTTTGTATGTCAGAATAATAACATTTAAATAATGGGACAAAAACAGCAATATATGTTTATAATAAAAATTACCAGGATAGAAGTTGGTACTATTCCCAAACAAAGATGGTAATAGGGAAGCAGGTTCAAGTTTACACTATTTTTAGACTTCGGTGTAATTCCAAAGTAGCTTATATTTTAGAGACCACATAACATTACTTTAGAACGACTGGGACCTGAAGAAGTTTTCTTAGCTTCTAGATATTGCTTTTACCTGAGTATGCAATTTAATCCAGTAGAATTAAAAAAAAATATCAAACTTATAGGCATAGATAAAAAATAAACTACATGATACTTTTTTAAATAAAATTTTTTCTACCAAAAAATCTAATACAAATGTCGTGCATTAGGTCATTTACAGCACTCCAACTCGTTTAACAACAACCGAGTTGTTGCGCTGTAAATGACATCTACCGCACTCCAATGTAAATAACAATTCTTTTATATTTTTCGATATCCATCTATTTCAGTCATGCCATCCAGTAAAAGAAGGCTACATCAACGTTCATATCGTTCCGCACACTCATGATGATGTCGGCTGGTTGAAGACTGTTGACCAATACTACTACGGAGGTACGAGAAATCTGACGCGACACATTAAAATAATCGCTAGCGTTACTCCAAGCCATAACGTTATTTTATTTTCAGACATGAATTACATCCAAAACGCAGGAGTGGAATACATATTAAATTCAGTCATGGAATCCTTAAGACAAGACAAAGACAGACGGTATATAATATACGATCAATATATTGTTTTATACTTGTCTAATGATTTGCAGATTCATTTTTGTCGAAACGTCGTTCTTGTGGAAATGGTGGATGCGTCAGGACGACACCGTCAAGCACCAAATGCAGAGATACGTACGAAGTGGGCAACTGGAGATAATCGGTGGAGCGTGGAGTATGAATGATGAAGCCACGACGCATTACCAATCGATAATTGATCAATTTACGTGGGGTTTGAGGTGAATTTAAAGCGAAATATTATACGCCATTGTGACTAATTCTCTGTTGCGATTTTATTGGTTTTAAATACATACTTATGCGAAGTTGTATCGCTGGACGAAGCAATACATATGATTCACATTTTTTCACTCATTATTTCGTTTTAATTTAACGAATTAAGAAAATATTTTATTTATTGACATGGTTCTCTTGTTATTTATTGTTATAAAGTATATAAACATGAGGAATATAAAAATTCGCAATTAATTAAGCATATGAAGAGAAGATTTTTATTCTTCCCTTAGAAATTGCAAGAAAATTCAAGATTAAAAATTGCTGATAGAATTCTGTTAGTTGTTTATTATCTACTAAAAATGATTTCTTAGAGAGGAGTGTGTAGGATAAGGAATATAAAACAAAAATAAAATGGTACATTAAATTTGTATTTAAAAAGAATTCCGTCAGTTAGTATACGATGCATAATGATTACCATAGCCTTGCTTCCAGAGTGTGATCCCTCGTTCTTGATTTACTTTCTCAATTCACGTGTCTCGCATCTCTACTCATGTTTCCTCGCTGTTGAAACCTGACTCTTCCATTTTGTCTCTTGATTCGTCATTCATTCCTCACGTTTAAATCTTCTCGTGAATCATTTCTCATTTTTCATTCCTCGGAAATCCTTGCTCTTCCATTTTCACTTCTATTTCGTCGTTCTTCATTCCTCACTCTTGAATCCTGGCTCATTCTTCGCTCCTTGTTCTAAAATCCTCGCTGTTCGATCATTGTCCTTAGATCCTGGCTCCTAATTCCTCATTCTTCATTCGTCGCTCTTGAATACTACTTCCTGATGCTTCATTTTTCGCTCTTGATTTATCGTTGTTGAACCTTGACTTATTATTCTCATTCTTCATTCCTTTCTTCTGAATCTTCTCTCTTGATCCCGAATTCTCCATTCCTAGCTCTTTAATCAGGCTCTTCATTCCTCGCTGTTTAGTGATTATCCTTCCATCTTGGCTCCTGATTCTTTATTCGTCACTCTTGAATACTGGTTCCTGATTTTTCATTCTCACTGTTGATTTATCGCTTTTGATTCTTGGCTTCTTACTCTTCGTTCTGGAATCATTTCTCTTTATCCCGGCTCCTGGTCCTTAATTCTTCATTCCTCGCTCTTCTATTTTAGCTCTTAATTCCAGGCGTTTGATTCATCGCTCTAAATTCCTCACATTAAAAACCATGGTGGTAAATCCTAATTCTTACATTTTGATTCATCATCCTTCTCTCTTGATTCTTCACCCTTTAATCCTCGGTCTGTAAATTAAAATATTAATCAGCTTCTTGTCGTTTCTATTCAATATTTCCAGGAGACTGAACGACACTTTCGGCGAATGCGGTCGCCCAAAAATTGGCTGGCAGATCGATCCGTTCGGCCATAGCAGAGAGATGGCCTCCATATTCGCTCAGTTGGGTTACGACGGCCTCCTCCTCGGAAGAATCGATTTCCAAGACAAACAGCATAGATTCGCGAAGAAAACGCCCGAATTTATATGGAAGAGCAGTGCTAGTTTAGGTACCGAGTTAAATCAGAGAAACGAACACCAATCAGGTACTAACCTCAATCGATTTTGACAGGAGAAAAATCGAAGATCTTCACCTCCGTGATGTACAACACTTATTCTCCACCACCAGGTTTCTGTTTTGATATCTTGTGTGCGGACGAACCAATCGTCGATGACAAACACAGTCCTCTGTATAACGTGGATCGAAGGGTAAGATTTGAACGCACGATCTGGGCTAGTGGTTGCGTTAGGTTTGAGGGTCTGTAGCATATCTGGTATATATTGCATCTCAATTTTCTGTTTTACACCTGCTGTAAAACAAAAATTGTTTCTTACATAGTATGGGGACTTATCCAACAGATAAAAGGAATCAAAGCAAAGTACAGTTATTTATTTCTACATTTAAAACACGATAATAAATTTAACGAAAATTAAACTCCATTGTTTACAAAAATCTTCACATACATATAAAAGAAAGAGACCGAACAAAAGTGGGAGAAGCGCAGTCGCAGCTCCTTGATCGGCGAACCGACACTCGCATGCCGTCGATAATCCATCCTTTAGCGGTACCTACAATGCGAACGCATCTGCGTGGCGATATTAATCCATCCTTTGTTGAAGCCAACAAAGATATTTCACAAACACGATATCGAAATATAGTTATGATCTGGTAAATAATTTTAAAAGACCCCATTATAGTATGCTGAGTATGTACTATAATGCATTTTAAAAAATCAAAAATTGTGGTAGTTAAGAAATATGGGTTTTAACGTTAAGCTGCATTCATTTGGTAGTATTGAACAGATTTGTGGATTTTTTATGATCACCTGGTTTTGCTTTTGCTGCATTGTTGCACACAAAATTTTGAAAAATAATGAGAGAGAGCACAATTTTTTTACTATACAAAAAAAGAAAATTCACAAATTTAGAAGAACTCGACGTAAAGACTAAAGGCACTAGTAATTTTCACGCTTCTTGGAGTAGATATTATCATAAATATAGATACATCAAATTTAAAATTAAAACATGCAAACAAGTTTAATCACAAAAATTACTTTAAATGATAAATAAAATTTTATACTCTCTTTTCAAACGTTTTACAAAGCAATTTAATTGGTCTTGTGGTATTAGCTAGTAACCAATTCTCAAAACTTTTGGTAACCAATAAAGACTGGGAATCTATATTTTTGGTGAATAAATCTACGGCTTCCAGCATGTTCTTCTATATACCAACAGAAATAAATAAAACTGAGTACTCCGTACCAATAGATCTATTGCATGTTCCTAGTACCGAAGCTTCATCTCTTTCGTGGATACGCAAAACCTTTATTATATGACCAACAATGTCATAATAACAATGGGCGAAGATTTTACGTACATGGACGCTAGCCAGTGGTTCGACAATATTGACGTTCTGATAAGGTAGGTGGATACATGTTCTGCTTTTGGGTTTAGGTGAAAGCGTTCTTCGACTATCTGGGCAACCTTACCAGAGTTTACAAGACCAATCACCTGATCATAACGATGGGCGAGGATTTTAATTATCAATCGGCGGACAGGTGGTTTATGAATCTGGATAAGTTAATCCTGTAAGTAGACGTACGTCAGTAATTCTGTGATAACCTCAGCAACGTTACGAGTTGCTGCAAAGCATGATAAAGCTTTCCGTAATCGCTTAAAGTTTCTGAGAACGTTTGCTGCATCTTCACTAAATCGCTCTTACGTTTATATAAAAAAAAGTATATTATAAATATATGGCGACGAGTTTAAAAACAATTAGAGTCAGTAATGATTAAAGTTATATAAATATAGTGGAAACTAAAAATTTGTTGCAATGATGACTCATCGTTATTCATCGAAGCATAATTTCTAAAAAAAAAAAGATCATCTGTCTTCTTTGATGCTACCCCAGCAATTTTAGTATTTATATAAACTTGGCCGAAATTGTCGACAAATTTTTAATTACCTACCCCTGTACAAAATACGCTAAAAGATATAAGATTTGTGAGTGTAGATTTCCCAAAAAGAAAACGGAAGCTTATATCATATATCAAACGGTTTGGGAATACATTGATAATTCAGGATTAATATTTTGTGTTTTTAAGGCTTTGTATTATAAAATACAAAGCAATTCAAACAAAGAATATTCCGTTCCTATAATAAATCAATAAAAACTATAAAAAATAATCAAGCAATTATAAAATATATAAAAATTTACTATGTAAAACATTTTTCCGAAAAAAAAAATCAAACTATCAAACCAATTCAAATCAAACAATTTTAAAATAGCAATTCAAAACTTGAAAATCAAAAATCAAATCTACACAAAATTAAAATAAAAAACTGAAAAAAGAAAACATCATATGTGATATATAAAGTAAGCTCTCAAAATTGTAATAGTGTGTATATCGGTAAAGCTATGCAATATTTAAAAAACAGAACAAAAGGACACAAATATACAAAAAAAAATCTTAGAGCCTTAAAAAACACAAAATCATACATTTTACTCAAAACTAATCACTTAACCCTTAAGTACTTTTAAGTAATCTTGTAGTAGGTACTTAAACTTATTTTTAGTGACATAAGGAAAGTTGTTATTGCCTATTACATTAGGGCATTAATTGCTTATTTATTTACCTAATAATAAGTAAAAACTTGTTACGCAGGATTTTCACGCGTATGTTGCTGTAGGTATTTCAAATGTATCATTAATAAACACAATGATGTTCAATTCTAATTGTAATTCCTGTTCGTTTCATAAGAGCCATATTACTCTTTAATACCTCGGCTTCTTAACTGATTGCATGTCGTTGGCTTCTGCTACCTTTAAATCTTATTCCATATCATTACTCGTCATTACCATGAATCTCATTTTATATATTCTTCTTGGCAAAATAACTTATCACATATATTAATATTATGTTTTTCTTCTCCGTGGAACAGTAATTTATTTTAGCGGAATTCGGAAATAATATTTGATTAAGTTTTAAAAAGAAAATTTTAATAACAAAATTCTTATATGTTGATATATATCTTCCAAATTATACCTACATCAAGGCACGGTGAAGAACTAAAGAATTTTTTATTAAAATGTTTAGGCTTAATCGAATTTTAGTCACAAATTCCGCTAAACTGTTATTATACTTATATCAACGTTTAACTACATTTTTGCTTTCGTTTTCACATTATTTAGGTACTCTAATCAACAGCAGAAATATGGCTCCAAGTACAATCTAATCTATTCAACGCCCTCCTGCTACTTAAAAGCCGTTCAAGAAACCGCCAGAGCGAGGAATATCCGTTGGTCTATAAAAAGCGACGACTTCTTCCCGTACGCTTCCGATGAACATTCCTATTGGACGGGATACTTTACGTCAAGGCCGACTCTTAAACGTTTCGAACGCGTAGGCAACAATTTCTTGCAAGTTAGTAAAGAAAAAGTGTATTAAAAAACTCCGACATTCACGAAAAAACGTATTTTTCCAAGGTATGCAAGCAACTTTACGGCTTGGCCGACTTGGGACCTGAAGACTGGGCGGATTTGAATACGTTGCGTGAAGCTATGGGCATCATGCAACACCATGACGCCATCACCGGAACGGAGAAGCAACACGTGGCTTCCGATTACGCTAGATTGCTGACTGACGGTATCCGCGAGTGTCAGCATGTGGCAAAAACGGCATTGAGGTTTGTAAATTTAAACTCGACAGAAGGTGATATTTTGATTGGAATTTTATGATAATTTCAGTACCATAGTAACGGGGCGTAAACAATCACTCCGATATAGGCACTCCTTGCCGGAGATAGACTTCAAATCTTGTCTCTTAGCCAACGTGAGTCAATGTGCAATCACGGAAGAGTTGGATAATTTCGTAATAACGATTTATAACCCGTTAAGTAGGGCAGTTAATCATTACGTGAAAGTTCCAGTTACAGGGACGGCGTATACCGTCTATGACTACAACGGTACGAAAAATTCTTCGCTTATATGATTGCGTATGAAAATAATTAACTTTGCAGGAAACTCGATTCCTACACAATTAATGCCAATTCCAAGCACGATCATGAATATCCCTGGGAGAAGAAGCGCCGCCACTGCTGAACTAATCTTCATAGCACAAAATGTACCACCGCTAGGTTTCCTCGCGTTTTACGTTTCAAGAATCCCTGGAGATGATGTAGTCAGACCAATACGTCTCAACACCATGTCATTAAAGGTAAAAAGAGATCTCCCGCCTTCTTAAAATATCATTGGCGCTACTAGGACCTTCCCTTTTTCAGTCGCAAATCAGGGTAAATCCAAGAACAGGAAAAGTCGATCAAGTACTGATAAACGACGTATTGATCGCCATGGAGCAAGATTTCTATTATTACCGCGGCACAGTGGGCAACAATAGCAATTCTTATGCCCGATCGTCGGGGGCTTATATTTTCAGACCTAATACTAGTCAAACTGTCAAAATAGCTGAAACTGCTACGTACGAAGCCTATGAAGGACCTATCGTTTCGGAGTTACGGCAGATATTCACTAATTGGACTAGTCAAATCGTTAGAGGTTACAAAGATGAGATCTTCCTCGAATTCGACTGGCTCATCGGTCCTATACCTAAAGAGTAAGGATATATCAAGTAGTTCATTAATCTATTTTAAGTTTGATTAGCTTTGATTAGTTGGTTTGAAAGGCTGATGATTATTATTGTCTTTAATATATTAAACGGCATTATTTTTCAACAAAATCACCATGCCCTTGAATCCACTTATTCACCTCATCTATCTTTAAGTATTTATATTTATATTTTCATAAAAGAAAAACACAGCTTAAGAAATGGCAGTACAAAGTAAACCTTTTTTTAAGTCAAACAAATTAGGCACCAGTTGATTTTTAGCCCAAAGCGCCTTGATATCTTACAACGTCTCTGAAACAAACGTTCGGTTCGTGCAAAGTTTCACCCCACTAAAACTGTAATTTAATAATTAGTTGATGCAAGCAATTAACTTCCAAACTGCTCCAATTCTATTTCCATCTCAACAATTTGGAATTTTATTGTAATGACTTTTTCGATTAGGGCTTCTATTTAAAAAAATGTCAACCGTTCTGCAATGATCTTCAGCAGTTAAAAAAAATAAAGTACTAGCTATTGGGACCCACAGAACAAGGATCATACTTCGAAACATATCCACCAAATTTTAGTAAAATATTCGCCTACATCCTAGCTTTATTTATTGTGTGAATTTAATCCGATTTACTGTAGTGGCACAACTTGAAAAGCAATAAATATAAAGAACATCTTCTTTCTCATTTGTTTGAAAAATACTTTTGCAAAATATCAAACCCATCGGCCAAATAGAAAAGAAAATAGAAAAGGCTAACTCTTTTTTCGAACTACTCCATGACAGCAAATTGGCTAAAGTTAGAACGGGAATAAACATTCCATTAATCATTCGACAGTACATCCTGAAGAAGTCCAGGAGATATTTATATTCACATTTTTTTTTTTTTTTTGGATTATGATCCGGGGATCGATAGGGTTATATCACCACCTCTTAGCAATTTAATGGCCTGAAGCTTTACACGTCATTACAAATCAGTACCCACCTTGTAAAAGCAGAACTTTTGTATAGGTTTTTAATTCTATACCTTCGGGAGCTTATTTTGGTGTGCCTTTTGATCAGCGATCACTCTTGCCAATTTCAGCGATTGGTCCGGCAAAGAAATAATCTCGAGGTACACTACAAATCTACGCACGAATAAAACATTCTATACCGATTCGAACGGTCGTGAAATGTTGGAAAGAGTGAGAGACTACAGGCCAACGTGGAATGTCTCTCTCTTCGAAACAGTTGCAGGCAATTACTATCCGGTCACCTCCAAAATCTTAATGAAGGATAAGGTGAAAAACATTGAACTCGCCATACTGACCGACAGGGCGCAGGGAGGAACGAGCTTAGTGAATGGGCAGCTCGAATTAATGGTAGGAGCAACTGAAATTAAATTTAAATCGATTATTTTATTATTGGTTTTAAGGTCCACCGAAATTGTCTGCACGATGATGCTTTCGGTGTTGGCGAGCCACTTAATGAGGAAGCTTTCGGTAAAGGATTGGTGGTACGAGGAAGTCATTATCTTATAGCAGGACCTGCCAGTGGTACCGCCAAAGGTAAATGTAACAATTTATTTTAATCATATTCTGGAGGATTTTGTTCAAGATCAAAAAACGGTTGCTGCTCAGGAGCGCGATATAGCTCAGAGGAAATTATTAGCAGCTTGGACCTTCGTATCTAGCACTAATAATCTTAATTACAGAGACTATAAGGCGAAATACAAGATGATGGTAAGATGTTACCATTAAATCTTATCGATTACACACAATTTAAACTTTTTTTCCAGTATGCAGGTCTGCAGCATGCGTTACCAGATAACGTACAAATTTTAACTCTGGAACCGTGGAAGGGCAACACTTTCTTACTAAGGTTAGAGCACATATTCGAACGGTACGAAGATCCACGATGGTCCCAACCGGTGACTGTCAATCTGAAGGTTAGCAAACAAAATTGTACGTACAATGTATTATTTATAATCATTGAGAATTTTAGGATCTTTTCGCAACATTTGACATAACGTCGTACAAAGAGACTACATTAGGCGCCAACCAATGGTTAAACAAACAGAATCGACAAGAACCGCAAGTCCTCGAATGGGAAGCGGATTCTTGGCAGACGCTGAACCATCAACTGAACTCAAACGATATATACACAGTATTCGCAGCCGGACACCGCCGGGGAAATAACAGGAAGAAGGCTGACTTTTTGGTCAGATTGGAACCGATGCAAATTAGAACTTTTGTCGTTGAAGTACGAAAGAAATCACCATAAATGTTAAATGTTTTATTATTAATATGATACCTATTCGATACTCTAAAATATTATTTGTTCAGATGAATGTTTGTATTGTTAATTTTATCATCCAAAAGTATTTTTTAGATATAAAGTATATGATAACATTATTTGATAATATAATATTTGCCCTAAATAAATGTTACAAACCTAATGGATGTTATTGATTGTGTTAATATGCACTTTATATTACCTAATAAATTGCTGTTTCTCCATATTTCTTTGGATGTGTTTCACTCCATTCAGCACGCCCTCTAGCTATGGCGCATCCGCTAGGTGAGAATGCATGGCTGTAGCGTTTCCCTCTTTCAAAAGAACAACCAGAAAGCAACGACAGTGCACAACCATGAACAACATGCGATAATTTTCAACGTTCTATATGCTAACAACTTCTGCTTACTGGTGCTTCTGTCGGTTTTCTGTTATGGCATTTTGCTAGCCGCAAAGCCAAGTATGGAATTATTTAATAGGTTATCTGAAGAATATTGATATATCGCCCACTAATACAGAATATATGCTCTAACATACTTACATATTTTTAAGAATTTTCCGTCTGTTTAGATGCCATCAAATATTTCTAACTCTCAAAAAATTCGGAGTTGACGATAAGAAAATCCCAGCGTCTACACTACAATTCAATATTTATACTAATTTCAATTAATTAAACTAACAATAAGTAAATAAATAGAACGCATTATCTTACAGTTGGACATGTATTATTACCACTAAATATTTGTCAATGACAAGTGACATTCGTGTTTTGATAGTGCGCCGGAGCCACCGAAATAAACTATGGAGCTTCAGATCCTAATCAATCTGCGATAATAATTAAAGTCGTCGTATAAATCCAGAGCGGTGTTTCAAAAGTCATTAGTTAACGTTATTTGGTTAAAGTATAGATATCTGGTACGTGAAAATTTTTACTTAAAGTTAATAAAAGAACCAAACCAATACTTTTTTTTATTTACGTAAATGAAAATAAACTTAATAAAAGACGATATCTGCACATCTTTGTTTTTAGACTTTGCGGTTATTATTAACGACAATGTTAGCAATTATAATATTTATTACCTGAATTAAACCTGACGTTAACAATAACGAGTATAGAGCTAATAAAAGCCATTTATATCATATAGAAGCACCTGAAATATTGCAGTTATATTGTATATTTTTTAGTATTCTGACGACTAATTACTTTTTTGTTAATCGTAGTCTTTATTTATAGAAAATGAAACTATTACTAACTGTGTTAAATGCAGCATTAGTGTTTACAACTCCAACGAACTTCAATAGGGAAACTACATCTAAGAACAGTTGTGGGTATGAGGTAAGTAGAAAAATTGCCACTAATTTAGTTAAAATATGTACAAAATGAATTTCAAAAACAAGAATTAGAGATATTTATATTTAAATTCCAAATAAATGAAAAACTGTTTAAATCCTAATTAGATAAAATGAATTTAATGACTACAAAATCACCAAATATCGAATAATGCCAAGCAGTTCTTGTTTTTATCGCTTTAAAGGTCTCTACAAGAAATTCTGGTTATTTTTGCATAAATATAAAATATAAATACAGGCCTAACCCTGTATATTTAAAAACTGTAAGTAGATATTAAAGAAAAACTTTTACCACAGCAAGAGGGCCCAGTATTTGATCATAAATTGCTCATTTGATTCGTCATAATGACGAAAAAGCCTTAAAAATGTCACGGTTTGCTAAATATTAACGATATAATAACAATGTCAAAACTAGCAGTCGAATTCAAAATTCCAATCCATTTTAGAATGATAAACAAAATCTAGAAAACTGAAAAATACTTTAAAATATACATATCACAAGACGTAGTTATCATATGACGACATAAAACATGAGTGTTTTGTCTGCAACATCAGTTCATGCTTGACCATCTTGCATACATCATAACTGAATGTTTAGTTGTCATAAAATAATACATATTATGGTATGTACACCTATAGGGACGTCTACCTAGAAGTCTTCCTTCCCAACGAAAATGTTTAACTAAAAAAAAAAAAAGGTCGCTGGCCTTTCGCGGCGCTCCTTGAAAATTTAGTAGCTTTAGCCTGTGTTAGCCTAATAAATAAAACGTGATAAAACGTTCCAGAGTACGTCTTTATTAAGTAATTATTCGTCCGTTGTCTCGATTAATAATCATAAAAAACATCTGGAATGCATCGAAATTTTTACTACGACTGCCTCAATTGTACGTTAAAAGAACGTCAGTTTTGATGTCACAATATGGTTAAATCTTCCGTTAAATTGTGACATGATTGAGGTATGACACTTTTGTTGCTTCCAAAGTGTGAGGCCAACTTACTTTCTCTATTATCTAGTTTTCTTTCTTATTGTTCTTTCCTTTACTTTTAAGTCATGTACACCAATTGATCCAAATCAACTGAACGTGCACATTGTTCCGCATTCCCACGATGATGTAGGTTGGTTAAAAACCGTGGATCAGTATTACTGGGGAGGTATGAAGTTTGCACAGTAGTTAATATGATAAATACAATATCACCTAAATATATTAAAACATTAAACCAAGTAGCACACTGCAGGCAATACGTCATCATATTCTGATGATATTTACAACGGACATGGCGTTATGAAGTGTCAGAAACTGACATCAATTTATCACAGCCAAAGGCCGTCATTTCTGGACGTACACAAAAGAACATTTAATCACTCTGACTGTAACATATACACTAACTAGACATCCTAAAGAATTTTTGCGTCTAATATAATATAATTTCCCTCTAATAAATTTTCTGTCCATGTTTGATAATTACACTCCGCCAAAAAAGTATCGCATAAACTAAAAAAGGGCATTTATGAACCAAGATATTTTTATACGTTCACAAAAAGTTTGCCTCGTGTATGTGAACTATAAAAACACTAACAAAATAATGGAACTTAGCGTTTTTACTTTTTTTTTTTCTAAAAGAACACATTTAGAAAAATGCATATGTGTAAGGTTTCTTCAGTTGTTTATTGAAAGTCTTCCTATACGGACAAATTTTAAAGTGCGAAGTCAGAGTTCTGTACCAACGCTTTTAAAACTAAAATGAGCAATTTAACGTCAGAACAAGTGGCTGCTATAGTTGCTTTAATCGAAGATGGACGATCTCAAGCATACGTTGCTAATTTGATGAACATCAATCAGTCAAGTGTTTCTAGAGCCGTAGCCAGATATAGGGAAACAGGCATTTACAGTAGAAGACCTGTACCAGGTCGTCCAAGATGTTCTACTCGCCAAGATGACCGCTATTTACTACTACAAGCATTACGTCGAAGACATGTAACTGCGAGACAATTGCAGAACGACTTGGCTAGAGTCAGAAATACTCGTGTGAGTACTCAAACTATTCGGAATAGGTTACGACAGAGTGGATTAAGAGCTAGAGTAGCTGTAACAGCCCCTCGTCTCACTAGGAACCACCGAGTGGCTCGCTTAAGGTTTGCCAGAGAACATGTAAATTGGAACATTAATGACTGGGCCAATATACTCTTCACAGATGAGTCAAGATTTGGTCTTTACACCTCAGATAGGCGTATCTCAGTGTACAGACGAGACGGTGAGCGCTATTCGCAGTGTAATATCAGACCTAGACCTAATTTCGCTGGTGGCTCTATTATGGTTTGGGGAGGCATCTGTTTAACAGGTCGTACAGAGTTAGTACCAGTAGACAGAGGTACACTGACTGCCCACAGGTATACAAAGTGTCCCAGAATTGTCTGGCCAAAATGGTATCACGGTATTCCTTGGATGAAAATATGAAGATTTGGTACGACAACCATTATGAAAAAGTGTCTGGTTTGACCGCTGCTGATGGTCAAAACTCTTAGAAAATTAAATGTTTTTTGCAATATCTTGAAAACGGCTGGATGTATTTAAATAAAACCGGATGTGCATTTTTTCAACATTGCAAGGCTTGTTTAGATGAAACGTTCATGTCCATCCGCAAGAGGTAAGTGGTAATTTCTTATCCATCATGGTACAAAAATGTACAGAAAAATTTAATGACGGGGCAAAAGTAAACGTCAAGCTAAAAACGTCAACTATTATTTTTTATGACATTGATGTCATAGCTTGAATACTTGTCACAGTAATGGAAGATTGGTACTTTTCCCGAGATAGGAGAACATTTTTTCTGCCTAAACGGCGCATCGGGCGAAACTTTACAAAGAGATCGAAAATGTTCGGAAATAATCAGCGCATCACCAGAAAAAAAATCGTTTTATTTTGCCCCGTCATTAAATTTTTCTGCACATTTTTGTACCATGATGGATAAGAAATTACCACTTACCTCTTGCGGATGGACATGAACGTTTCATCTAAACAAGCCTTGCAATGTTGAAAAAATGCACATCCGGTTTTATTTAAATACATCCAGCCGTTTTCAAGATATTGCAAAAAACATTTAATTTTCTAAGAGTTTTGACCATCAACAGCGGTCAAACCAGACACTTTTTCATAATGGTTGTCGTACCAAATCTTCATATTTTCATCCAAGGAATACCGTGATACCATTTTGGCCAGACAATTCTGGGACACCCTGTATAACGGACATTTTAGAAGAACATGTAGTACCATATGCGCCAATTATAGGAAACGAATTCATGTTAATGCACGATAATGCACGACCGCATGTTGCAATAATCGTCCAGGAATACCTTAACGATGTTGGTATTCCAGTTTTAGATTGGCCTGCGGTAAGTCCGGACATGAACCCTATCGAGCACGTGTGGGACCTCCTTCACAGACGGATACGAACCCAAAATGTTGCCCCAGCGGACCTGCATGGACTAGCAAATGCTCTCCGTGACGAGTGGGAGAATTTGGATCAGGCTTATATACGGAGGTTAATCGAATCTCTGCCAAACCGTATGCGAGCGGTCATAAGAGCCAGAGGTGGCAATACTCAGTATTAAAAGCTACTGTTATGACATTTTTCTTTCCAAAATTATAATTTCCTGTTTTAATAAAAATCTCAAGTATGAGTTCTTGTTTTTATTTGGCCTGTATTTTATTTAAACAATCATAGAAATTATATCTTAGAGCGCATTAAAGTATATTTACAACTTTATGCTACAAACAAAGATTATGCGATACTTTTATGATTCAAAACTAAATTATGCGATACTTTTTTGGCGGAGTGTATATTTTGGTATGAGAGCTTTGAGAAATAGCCTTTATATTGGTCATTTTAAACATGAAAGTGACATCAAATATGTACCCCAAATTGACGTCGATACGACTCACCGGTGCTACTTGGGAATTTTTTGTGAAAATAGATTTTGGATCAACCCCCATAGGATCATTATATCATTTGGTAAATTTTTAAATGCTTAGCCAATCCCTCAATTCAACGCGCTGGAGTACAATACATCATTGACTCAGTGGTAGCCGCTCTAGAGGAAAATCCTGAGAGAAGGTATACCTTTACTCACACCACATTCTTCCCCTCGTTTAAACTACTTAAATGTACCTATAGGTTTATTCAAGTGGAGACCGCATTCCTTTATCAATGGTGGCAACAGCAAAACAGAAATCAGAGAGAACGTTTCAGGAAATTAGTAAACTCCGGACGGTTGGAAATCACCAACGGAGCGTGGAGCATGAATGACGAGGCGGCCACCAATTACCAGTCCATCATAGATCAATTTACACTAGGTCTGAGGTAATTATACACGACCACAGTAGAATTAATCTAAGTTGGCGGAAAACCCGCCTATGACCCGCTGTAACGCGATTCCTGATTTTGCTAAAAAGTTCATTTAAACATTAAAAAAATAATGCGTACCCTAACACACTCTTAACACGTGTAAAACATTAGTGATTAATTGTAAGTATCTATCTATCCATCTAAAACTACAAAATCCTTTTATAGAAGGTTATTACATTGAAAGTGGCGTTTAAAAAAACAACCGAAAACATACAACACTCAGAAATAAATTAACAATTCCTTCAAAATGTTTACGGACGTGGTGTCAGTCATTGCAAATTTTTTAACAGGATACGTTTTAAACAGTTGCGAAAAGAATTATTACTTTGGTTTTAGATCTCAAAATTATTTTTTTTTAAACGTAACCGTCGTTGATTTCAAGCAATTCCTTTTTTAGTAAACAGGTCGAAATTTGTAAACGGTAAGAAAGGTGGGAGTATCATCGCTCTCGAGAAAGAGCAAAAAATTTAATTCTGTTGAAAAAACAATTCCATTACTATTAAAAAAAAGTGATGCCATGGTAGCTCGAAAACTATACATAAACATCATACTCAGAGGGTTTATTTTGTTTAGAAAAAGAAATCATACCCCCCAAAAAACATTTACAAAAGATAAATGCTAATTAATCACAGTGTCCTCAAATCGTTTTATTCCTTATTTTGATGGCAATAAAGCTCTAGAGTTATGAACAAAACACTTAAACTATGATACAAATCAAGTGCTACTCTATGAGTAAGATCAAAATGGTTTCAGTTAGAAGTTAGATTTAGGTATCTAAAAAATCAAATATGGAAGAAATAGTTGTTGATATTTGATGGAAAACAATTTTGTAATATATATCTAGCACTCTATTTGATTCATATCTAATATTTAGTTTGTTCTTTAAACTACACCAATCTAGATAGGTCTATTTCAAATTGTATCATGAAAAAATGTAAACAAAATGACTTTCATCACATCCTATATTAAATATAAACACTTCAATCTTCTTGCGATTATTTGAACTTTGCCTCAGGTTAATATTAAAATTGTAGGTAGGTATAAGAATCTAACTAATTGAATAATAGAGATGAACTTTAATTGGAAACTCTATTGGTGTTGAGAAAATTCTCTGTGTACTTGCATAAGATCGATGCATCATAATAATTGAACCATGGAACCATGACCCATTCTTCGTTTTCAATTAAAAGTCACAAGGTTAATGAATCAAACTCTAAAAATCGCCGCTGGTTATTTTTTTTGTCAAAACAATAGGTATCAGTTACAAATAAAACATAGTTTAACTTTGCGATGATCTTTCCTTCTACCTTAAAGTCATCTGACCTTCAGCTTGTACAATAAAATATGTATAGGACTTATAGATATTTCTTAGGATTATTAACAACATTCTTGGAAAATGTGGTCGCCCCAAAATCGGTTGGCAAATAGATCCATTCGGGCATAGCAGAGAAATGGCATCTATCTACAACCGAATGGGCTACGATGGATTGTTCTTCGCCAGATTAGATTGGCGCGATAAAAGCACAAGGTTATCAAGCAAGACAGGAGAAATGCTATGGCAAGGAGATCCAAACAATATAGGTAGGTGTTTATGATGTTCGGCAACGATAAATCAATCAAAGTTTCTTCCATTTTTCAGGAGACAATTCTAACCTATTCACCTCAGTCCTTTATAATCATTACAGCGCTCCAAGCACTTATTGCTTCGACATCCTTTGCAACGATCCGCCTATTATTGATGCTGTCAACAGTTCTGAATATAACTATAAACAAAGGGTATTAATCACTACTTCAATATTCGTTTTCTATTCCTAATTATTCCACCGCAGGTAGAAGGATTTGCAGCGTTCATCAGAATACAAGCGAAGTATTACGCAACTAATAATATTATCATAACAATGGGCGATGATTTCAATTACCAAGATGCCTTGTCCTATTACAAAAACTTGGATAAACTCATCCAGTAAGTTTTATATATACAAGAAAATATCGTTAACTCAAAAAAAATTTACCAGAGGTTTCAAGGATTTTCCTCAATATTACCACGATCTAACGATGAACGTTTTCTACTCCACACCTTCGTGTTATGTAAAAGCAGTAAATGAGGAAGCAGCGAGGATTAATTTACCTTTTCCCTTAAAGACAGACGACTTTTTTCCATATGCTAATTCCCACCACACTTACTGGTCGGGATACTATACTTCCAGGCCCAATTCTAAGCGGTTTGAAAGGCAGGGAAACAATATTTTGCAGGTAAATTAATTTCCGTTATGTTTTTGCTCTTTCACTTCCCTATTTGTTTAGGTAACAAAACAATTAGCAACATTCATTCGAGAAAGTGAAAACACCATACCAGAATTACGGAGCCTCCAGGAAGCTATGGGTATCATGCAGCACCACGATGCGATAACTGGTACGGAAAAACAACATGTGGCCAACGATTACCATAGAATCTTAGCCCAAGCTATAGAAGAGAGCATAGGTAAAGCAAGTAAGCTTCTATCGTAAGTAAACTGCAAATATAAAAATATCAGAAATATAATGAAGGTCCTCATCAGAATCCTTTTGCCTATAACACCAGGATTGACCATAGATT
The DNA here is from genome assembly GCA_949128085.1 of Cetonia aurata. Lineage (NCBI taxonomy): Eukaryota > Metazoa > Arthropoda > Insecta > Coleoptera > Scarabaeidae > Cetonia > Cetonia aurata. The sequence continues at coordinate 8,867,292 of OX421882.1, read as the reverse complement.
TAGAATTGGAAACATGTTTACTGGCAAACGTTAGCATTTGCCCAATTTCACAATCGAATGAATTCATCGCTGCTATTTACAATCCTCTAAGCAGACCTGTGTCGCATTACGTGAGATTACCAGTGCAATCTCCTGCAGTGAAAGTAGAAGAAGATGAAGGTATTCCATTTCCTGAACGCATTAAAAATATATTTTAACTTCTATTTTGAAGATAAATCTGTTGAAGCACAAGTCTTACCAGCCATAGATAGTTTTATCCACTTAAAGTCGGCTAAGCCTGCTCCTCTAGAATTGGTGTTTCTTGCTGAAAACATCCCCCCACTTGGAGCAAAATTATTTAAGGTCACAGTGGATACAACAGCTAATTATAACGGAATATATATAGCAAGAGATCAATTCAAAATTGGCGATGATGTACATAAGTCATTTAAAAATTGTAAATTATCATGAATAACTTCCAACTTTTCTTATAGAGAAACGGTGTAGAGCTTGATCCCTTAACGGGTTTACTGAAAAAAATTGTACTAAACGGAGTCGCACTGGACGTTAATCAACAATTCATGTTTTATTTGTCATCTCAAACATCTGGAGCATACATCTTCAGCCCTAGCCATTCATATCAAGACGCGCTACCGTTCAATTATCCCGTTGAAGTGAAGACTTATTCTGGAGACCTCGTAGAAGAATTCCATCACAAACGTCACTTACGTTGAATTCGATTGGCTAGTAGGACCAATCTTCGAAGGGTAAATTTGATTCGTACCAAAAACTAATTGAAAAAACCAACTCTTGTATATTCACATATAGTTATCGTACCGGAGCAGAGGTGATTTCAAGATTTACAACACCCCTCAACACGAATGACATCTTCTACACTGACGCCAATGGTAGGCAAATGGTACACCGAAAAAGGGATCACAGAGAGACTTTCCTGTATTCGAACGAAGAACCGATCGCCGGAAATTATTATCCAGTTACATCAAAGATTTTGTTGAAGGACACCGAACAAAATTTAGAGTTTGCCGTTTTGAATGATCGTGCACAAGGAGGCTCGAGTTTGGCTTCTGGCCAAGTGGAATTAATGGTTTGTGGTTAGCGTTCTCCGATAAAACCATAAAACGTTAAAAATCACTCTGAATAGGTTCATAGACGACTTTTGTATGACGACGATTTTGGTGTAGGGGAACCGCTCGATGAAAAGGAATATGGTTGTGGGATTATAGCTAGAGGGCAACATTACGTCACATTCGGGCCAAGTGTAGTTGATACTAGTAGATCATCGTCCGCGATACAGAGGGAAATCGCCCAAGAAAAACTCTTATCTCCGTGGACTTTCGTCACACAATCAAGCCACTTATGGAATAAAATAAACAAAAAAGTAACTCGATTAAAATGAAACGAACACAAAACCAAGATTTGAAAATATAGTTTTCAGGTTTAACAAAGCCTCTGCCAGAGAACGTACATATCTTGACTTTGGAACCGTGGAAAAGTTCAGAAAATACTTTACTACTGCGTCTGGAACATATTTTAGAGAAAGGTGAAGATCCAACTTTATCAAAACCTGTGTCAGTAGATCTTAATGTAAGTAAACAACTCGCACCGAAACTTATTCTGAATTGAACGATTTCAGGGGCTATTCAGTTACTTTAACATCGATGGTATTGAAGAAATGACCTTAGCTGCTAACCAGGCAGTCAATGAAAATATAAAACTGGACTGGATTATTGGGGAGAACCTAAGTAATAACTCTTTCAGTAATCAGCCAGGTAGAAATTTCAAATACGAAGAACCATCACTTTTGGAAGGCGCGAATATCCTCTTAAACCCTATGGAAATAAGAACGTTCTTAATATATGTAACTTATAATCCTATAGAACAAATGTCATTATAAAACAAAGAATTAATTATAACACAAAGTCGTTTATCTGTAAAACTAAAAGTATAAGCAAATATGTGTTAACTGTCTTTATTTATTGCTAGTTGCTTTATATGTGATGATTGATGATTTTCTGCCACAACTGCATCCTGGTAAACATAAACAGATATACTAAAAGCAAATGTTGTCTCTATTGATGATATATGATGGTGGTTAATAAGTTTTCATTTATACAAGATTCTCTGTACACTTTTATTACTCTAATTTGAAGAGAGAGCTTACGCCCAGTCTGTTTTTTAACATTACGGGCACACATAATAGCATCTTGCACTTCCTTAATTCTTTTTTATAAACGTGTAACATTGACATGGACTGTATAACATCGAAACTAGGAAAAAATATAAAGCAGGCATTTAATATAACCTTTTGAAGCAATAAATAAGTGAACAAAGAAAGAAATGCTGCATCTTCTACTTCGGGCAAATACATAGTACTGCGCGCGGTCAATCGATCGAACTGGTTAATCGCATAAAAATTTGAATTCATATTTTCGTACAGAATTGGAGAAAAAAGTATCGGAACGACGCAAAATTGAGCGTGCAAGAGGAAAAACATCGGTTATTGGTAGTGAAAGGCAGCCAGTGTCTTCTCTATTGCTCGCTTCTCTAGCCACACCTTAAAAACATGAACAAATTATAAAATTTACAATCTATTGTACTATCTGTATCTTCTGAACACACCCTAGTGGACAATTTTTATTTTATAATGCGTATGCAACCTAATATCCACCAGCGTCAACTTAGTGGTGGACAAAAAATATTATTAGTTTTATAAAAGTGGTTGGAAGTAATTATTGATTTACACATGGTGGAGTCATGTAGAAGAAAGGTAAACAAGAATACTACTTATTCAATTTACAATAACACATAATTTAAAAACTATGGCAAAGATGTCATACATACAGCGTTTAGACTACGCATTAGTCCAGACATTTTGGGTGTAAGAACGTGGAAAAATACGCTCGACAACAAGAAATCTTCAAGTTCAACCTTTCCGAAGCCATTGCTATCGACGTGAACCTGCCTGAACTTATTGCTGTTTGCTGTCTCTGTCATATATGTCTTAAGATTTATGCCGCCCAGTTTACCTAACTATGGCAAATAATTAGTTCTCTAATTTTTATTTTGAATATTGTTCGTAAAACTAATGATAAATGCAGCAGCTTAAATCTTTTTTACATTATATACCTACTCATCCTATATATTTTACTTATTTCACGAAGCACTTAAACTACGCTTTGTCGACGCTGTTGATGTGACGCCAAAAAAGATCTTGAAGTAACTTTGGCGACATTTCTTATTTTAGCACATGTTTCTGATGTTTCTACTTTATTCTTTAATTTAAAATAAGGAAGATACTGCCATCCGTCATTTTAGAGATATAAAATTCGCGCCAACTTTAAATTACCAATTAAAATAGATAGTGTGGGACAGTACTCAAAATGGCGATTATTTATCATCTTCAGCCGTTGAGTGAAAGAATTGCATGCATAAGGCTTGTATAGAATTTGAATGCTTGTTATTTTATTATTAAACAGCAAAAGATCAAGAAATAAGTCAAATAACAATAAATTAAATTAAAAACGCGTTAAAATTAGTCCGTGATAATACTTAATTGTTCCCATCAAAATCACCGCCAGAATAATAACTGTAGACGCGCCCTTGTGAATTTGCAAACTTCTGCAAGCATGGTAATTAGTATTTTTTCTAATTGGATCTTGTAATAAAGCTAAAACAAAAGGCGACGCAGTGCTGATATGGCTATTACAGCATACTGTGCTGTAATGAGATATTAACGTAAATAGGGTAAATAGTATTTTAAAACACAAGTGTCACAATGACGTTTATGTAATCCGAGTACAAGTTTGAATCTCGAGCCGCGTAGCGGCGAGAGATTCAAAGTACGAGCATTACATGTCATTGTGGCACACGTTTTTTACAGTATTTTTTGTAATTTGCACATTAATCGCCTATATTACGTTCCGGCAAGAATCCCCCCCACCACGTTAATATCTCAATACAGCACAGTATGCTGTAATAGCCATATCAGCACTGCGTCGTCTTTTGTTTTAGCTTTATTACAACATCCAATTAGAAAAATTCTTACCTATTCGCTGGATCTACCCCCTCAATATTAAATGCAAATCAGACAGGATGTGCTTAAAGATTTAATGGAAAGTATGCAGAAACATTACCAAGTTGGTGGAAGCGGTGGTTTATTTTTTTTTATATAAAAAAGGATTGAACAAAGCAAAGTTTGAACCCGCTATCGCTAGTAACAGTTGAGAGTGTTAAGTTTATTAAAAATGTTATTGTTTTTATAGTTTTATGAATTCTACTCGGTTAAGAAATCCTTTCCATTTGGTTATAACCTATAACTTTTTAAATTTAAACTCACCTTCCCATAATAGTTCCAGCTTCTGACGACTAATTTATTAATGCTTATAATTAAAGCAGTAAAAAGGAAATTTGATGCAATTAAAAACGTTTAAAATATTTTAAGTTAAAATATATTTACTTAAATCATTACATAACAATCATGGAACTATCAGAACTGACTATATCTATGAATAGTACATTTTTTTTTAACTAAAAGTAATAAAGTGATGTCTTTTAGTGAGATGTTAGCTGTGATTAAGATCTCAGAAGATTAGGTTGATTAAAATATACAGTCTTCAAATACACGACTATACAGGATTACATTAAAAATTTATACATAAAAGCAGTCTAATATCAAGAAAAATCGCTAGGTATTTTTTCAAATGAATTGAAAGACGCAAGCAAAAGATTTATTAGAAACGTAATTTATTATTTTTCAACAAAATACATCATTTTGTTACGTAAAACTTACCATATTGAATACAACAGTTGTCTACAAATAGCGCGGGATTAGAAATAATATCACAAAATTGTTGAATATTTTCTAAATACGAGAAAAAAAAAATGCTTAAAATTGTATTTGTACTACACAAAAATGTTTTTTTTTTTTGCAAATTAAAAAAACAACTGATTTGCAAATCATACAAAATGCGGAACATTCGTCATTTAATTGGTTTAGTACACATCAAATGAATATAATAAATAGATACCGATCAAAATGAACAAATAGAGGTGCTATGTACAAAAAAAATAATCAGAAGCGCATCGAAGACACAAGTATTTTAACTGCTGCAATTCCCCCAAACATATAAATATGTACACATTTATTTAAAAACAAAATACATAGGCTATAACAAGTGCAGCATCACAGCAAAATAAACCAGGTCTACATACAAAGGTTATATTCTACAATACTTAGCAATTTAAATTATACGACAGAACGGTTCGTTGAAATCAATATCAATCGACGTTTACCCAACAATCAAGAATAACGAGAGAAAAAATTAGTTCTTTAATTTTATCCGTGATTACGTAATTCGTTCAATTTTTCACAAGCCGTGAGCTTCATATTCTGAGCACTTTGAAATAGTTCGCGATCGCCGAAACTGCGGGCTTTCCATATTAGAGAATCGCGGTAATTCTTCTCTCTGTAGCAGGTATGCCTCAGATTCGTTATGTACTCCTCCTCGATCGTACTCTCCAAACGTTTAACCGAACCTTGATATTCGGAGTGGAAATTCTGCTTCACCCAGTAATCGACGTGAAGATTTTGAGTGACGCGATGAACTGGATATTTTCTGCCGAAATAAAATGGTATTAAGATGGAATAATGATAATTTTTAATTGTTGGAAGCTGTACTGCATTAACACAACAAAAAGTGGTGCACAACTACTAACATAGTTGTGAGATAAATTTCAACTTATAGCAATAATGCCATCGCCAAAAAACTTAAAAAATATCGTCCACAAACAAAATGCTCTTTAATTATCATCAATGCATTGGGTTCCCCTCTTTTAAAGCAATGGACACACTATAGCTAATTTCTTTTAGGAAATATTTGCTCTGATTTGCTTATTATTACAACGGGGTTACCACAAGGCGGAGTGTTATCACCCTTACTGTTTACTTTATTTATAAATGATATATTTACTTTCGTTCAAGGGCATTTCCTGCCCATCTATGCAGATGATACCACAGCGACAATAATAATATCGAGAATTTATCAAATAGTGTACTGATTGATTTGTTGGTAATAAACTATTTTTTACTTCAAAAACAAATTGCGTTGTATTTTCAGTAACACCTCTATCGGCAATGCAGGAGCTTCAATTAGAAATTAGTGATACAAATATAGAGAAATTAAAAATAGTTTATTCATTTGACATTGAATCACGATTAAGATATGGAATCACAGTTTGAAGTACAAGTAATGTGACTCAGAATAGTATCCTTTTTTAAAACAGAGAACCTGGAGTGATACTCTAGTGCCTTGCACACTTGGCTATCTATAGTGGTGAGGTCCAGGGTTCAGGACTACAGTGGACACCTGCATATATCTACATCGATTTTAGTTTCACTTTTGTATCAAACTAAGTGTATATATATGGCATTTAATATATGAATATCTAAAACAATTGCAAATACAAACTACGTCACCTTAACCGTTGCGTTGCAGAGAGGCCATTTTTTACGAAAGGATAGATAACTAGGTACGTTGTTATTAAAGATAGGCATATAGTGGTTTATATGAAGTCGTTATTTTTCTTCATAGAATTAAAAAATGGAATAATACATAGGCTGTTCCATTTGAAACAACGGAGTACGTATGTGTTTACCTACTTCTGGAACACTCTGTATATTCAAAAATAGTTTAGGTTATGCGGCAATGAATTCTATAAATTTTGCTTTTATAGCAATACTTTTAGAATGAGTTCCTTCTATAGCAGCCTTATTCATTAGACGGATTCTTTAATGTTTTTTAGATTTCGCATTCTTTTGACAAATATTTTTTTCAATTTTAACGCTGTTTATTTTTTGGAAATAAAAAAAAATGGTATCAAATTAAATATTGTTTACATTTCTTGACATATTTCCAAGAAACCACTAGAGATGGAGCATTTTAATTTAACAATTAACATGATGTTTGTGCCAGTGGATAAAGGATAAAATAATAAAGACTTATCATTCAGAACGTATGTGAATACAGAAAGTTGTAATTAATGGTGGAAGCAATTGTCCATAATGAAGAAAAATGTTCGTTAAAGGCGTTAGAGACAATAGCATCAGAGGCCTAATATTATTATTGGTTTTTATCACTACATCGGTACCTCTACGAAATTATCACCGAAATTGTTGACAATGCTTCAAACAGCTTTGAATTTATTAGAAGAAACTTCAATTTGTCAATCATAGTATGTTTGTTTCCTATTTTTAATTTATGTGGATACTGCCTTTTAATTTTTATAATAATATAAATAATAAAGGTCAATTAAATTATTATCAAAAAATATAACAATATAATATTCATCACTAGCAAATACCCGCAATTTTGTTACTTTTGTAATTTCTATCCATTTGAAATATTGAAAACCAATAATTCCAATTTAATAATACTTCACACAAATATAATTTAATCACAATAAATATTAATAAAGCATGAATAAATAAAAATACCTGTTAACAATTATTTCCGATTATAAAAATTAATTAATTTTGGAACACTATTTTCACTATTAAGTGACTTCATGTGATCATATTATAATTATGCACATGTTAAAATGATCACCAAACTATTATGAACAAATTAATCTTGATATTTTCAGTAGTTTTTGCATGAGGGACAGACACAAAGCATAGATTAATATGTAATTTAATTATGAATTATCATTAAAATAGGCAGAAACTTACGATGTAGCTTGCAAGCTGTAAGTTGGATCAGATATAAACATACTTGAAGCCATCGACAATAAAACTGCTAACACTATAGGTAAAAATTGCAAAAGCAATGTATAGGTTGACTGTTGTTGCTAAAAAAAAAGTAATAAACTCATAATTCATATATCAGAAACCAAGGGAACATTTTCCACTTACTTCCCTATGAGAATGATTCTGTTGGGTTGAATCTGCACCTCTCCTAAATCTTGTTCTATGCACATAAACATTAGACGAGTTAAAGGTACCTGAAAACCCACTCCCAAAGAACATATTAAACAATTCATCAGCGCTAACATCCGCTTCAAATCCTCTTGTATAAGATTCATATCTTCTACCAGCTTTCTGTTCTTCAGGTCCATACATATCGTATTGTTTACGTTTTTCTGCATCAGTTAACACAACCACTGCATTGCCTGTTATAACACATTAGAAATATTTCTCAAAATAGTTTACACAGTTAAAACCCTACCTATTGCTTTGAATGCTTCTGCGGCACCTGGGTATTTATTTTTATCTGGATGCAATTGCAACGCCAATTTCCGATAAGCCTTCTTAATATCAGAATCTGTCGCATCTTTGCTTATACCCAAGATTTCATAATAATCTTTACATTTCTTGATTCGCTTTACAGCTTCAGCTTGTTCGGCTGTGTATTCCGGCTCAGCTGGTTTTTCCATTTTCGGCGGCGGTTTTCGTTGCTTAACTTCGGGCTCCTTGGATGGCGCAAGAAATTGAATTTGAGCAAGTAACACTATAAAAACATTCCAGGTAAAAGACACGTCATTGGTAAATCGCATTAACATTTTATTTACCCTTGGCCTTCTCAGTGGGAAATAGTCGCTCCGCTTTCTGAAGGAATTTCTCCGCACTTTCTCGTTTTTTCTCTTTGATATAATTCTCTGCTATTTCGATACATCGTTCCGCTTCGTCTTTATTTACTTCCATTTCAGAAAATGTATTAAAAAAATGTAAACCCTACACAGTAAGAAATTTGACAGATCCTTGAATATAGCCACTGATAGCCGCGATTACCGCTTATCATATGATTATAAATTTACCAACACCAACCTGAGCTCATTAATTTGTTAAATTGGATGATCATAATGAACCGCGCACCGAGCTGTTCTTTTAACTAAATAAGGAAGTTATTATCTAAAAAAGTAGTGATATCCCCTTTTTTTTAAACACATATGTCACTACGCTATTATCGATACATGCAAAAGAAACTGATAATTCGCCTACCGATGTAACACTATTACCCTTGTTTATATATCTTATAGTTATTCAACCGAGCTGCGTAAGGTGCTGATATCTGGCGGCGATAGTATAAAAGTACTGATGGATGAAATTAAATACCGCCAAATATTCATTGGAATGCGAGCTATGTTTGTTGCAGATTCTGAAATAAACTTGGCAGTTAATAACGAAGTAAAACCAATCAAAATTAAGAAATTACAATGCAACATTATTAAAAAAAATGAATGGGCACGCCAAAACTGACACGCCATCTGAACGCCATCCAAAGGTACTTCAAACCGGTTGAATAACTATAAGATATATAAACAAGGCTATTACTAAAAAAGCGATTATTCTGTAAGCTTTGATCAGCGTTGGCTTTTTATATTTTTGCCAAAATTATCTATACAAAATTAATAAAAGAAATAATTAATATAATAAATTGGCTTTTTATATTTTTGCCAAAATTATCTATACAAAATTAATAAAAGAAATAATTAATATAATAATGATATAATGTAATCACAAAAAAACTGGATCGTTTTATTCCTAACTGGTGGAACGCAATAAAACGCATCTATATAATTCGCCCGCCTGCCGCTTTCCTCCTTTTAGTACTACCTAACTGACGGAGGGAAGTTTGAAATTTCAAAGTCAGATACATATTACAAATAAAGAAAAACACTTTTATCCAACATATTACACTTATTAATAATAAATATATTTTTTATAAATACACATTAAGAACAATAATATATTACATCAAAAATATATAAAACGTACAAAATTAAAACATTTATAAACAATAAATCACAAAATGTACAGATTTACTCGATATGTTGAATTATTCTTGATTGGTTTGATCGGCGGAATCTGCATCTTGACTAGATTCTTCTTGTTGAGATTCTTCTATCTCTGAAGACCGTTGTCCATCATCAGTATTACTCTGCGACTGCTCACCATACACTTGGTGTAAATTGTCTAACTTGTTGGACAAAACTAACCCGCGTAACGAATTTTTCGCTACATTAAAATAGAGGCTATTACATTGTTCTTCAAGTCTTTTCATCTTCTCTTCGCGGCGAGCTGCAAATTCTGTCGCAGCCTCTACGGGATTTTTATAGGATGTGCTTGGCTTTTCAGTTGCCTCTGCATTTTGACTACTATTGGAAGTAGATTGATTAACTAAATCGTCATTTGTTTCTCCTATACAGTCTTTTGTATTTTCTGAAGGGGTTGGTAAAGAAACTGACTGGTCAGCATGACTGCTGGTTGCATTTAAGTCTACAGATGGATTCAGTCGTGGCTCAGGTACTTCGAGTAATGAGTTTTTTTCACATTCACTTTGAGGACCTACTACTGACTCACAATTATCACCAACTTCTTTCGTATTTTCTTCATACAAGGAAATATGTTCAGGTGTTATAGAATCCATAGCACCTTCTGTCGTGACCAGTTCACTACTTATATTGTTCACTTTATTTTCCTTTAAATTTTCCTCGACAGCAATGGACTCGCTTTTCGAATCATCTCTCTTCACGCTGGTACTTTCTTGTAGGTGTTCGTTAGTCGCCTCCAGTAGAATACTTGTTTTATTACAGTCTTCCTCATTTTCCTTTAGTTCCACAGTAACATTGGACTCATTTTTCAAATCGTCTGTCTCCAAACTAGTACTTTGCTGGAGATCTTCATGCGTCTCTTCCAATTGAGTATTTGTTTTGTTGCAGTCTTCTTCATCTGTACTTTTTAGATTTTCCCCGACAGTATTGCACTCATTTCCTAAGTCATCTCTCTTCGTGCTGGCAGCCTCTTGTAAGTCTTCATTTGCAGGCAAAGCATTTACTTCTTGTGATGAAGCATCACCAGTTATTCGACGATTATTATGATAATCTTCCTCATCGCTGCTAGATGACTTATCGTCACTATAACCACTCTCCACACTGTTATTATTGTCATTAACGGTAGTAACCTTGCGCGAAGCAAACTCAGTTCTTAACAATTTCCATTGCTCTTCGGTACTGGAGTTCTGCTTCCTCGCTTGCGACCACTTCTGCCGGCAATATTCTAATTCTTCCTTCAGTTCCGTCAGCAACTTTCTCTTCTGTGCAAGCTCGTAGCGTAATATCTTTTCTTGTGTGTGGAGCTGTTGGTGTTGTTTCTGCATTTTTCCAACCTTTAAATATACAAAGATTTTGGTGTTTTGAAAATTGTTTTTTAATAAAATTACTTACAAAATTCCATGTTTTTGATAATTCATTTGAGACCAGAACGAGGCGCTTCTCCTGATCCGAAAGGCGCCCTTCCAAGTGAGTGTTCAACTGTTTTAAACGAGTCATTTCCTTCTCCAAAGACTTCTTCTCCAATATAAGGCTCTGAAATGAAAATAAATAATTAAACCAAATCAAATAGAACATATATATAGAACAAACCTTTAGTCTAATAAACGTTTTGCTGACACTCAGAACTTTACTCATCCCAGATGGTGTTTCCACAGATTTATAACAGTGGCTGTCGTTTTCTCCTTTCTTCTCGGTTATCTCATTATTTGGCGCGCACTGATGACTTAATAGTTCGATCAACACTCGCCAAACTTTCGGAAGATTCTCAACAATCTCTTCGGGGCTATTCAATTGATGCGTTCCAACCAATTGTGGTTCTATTCAAGCGAAATATCAAAATCCTATCAAATTAAAGTAAGTGAAAGTCACTCACCTTCTTCTTCCTTAATAGTGTCTAATTTTTCCGTCTTTTCTGGCTGAGGTAGGCTTTCTGCTTCTTGACTGAGGAATTCTTTATTGTCTTTTTTGTTTTCGTTTACTTGCTTAACTAAATCTAAAAGTACTTTGGGCAAAGCGAATGCTTGATTGGATTCATCATTTATGACGATATTGGTCAATAAATCATGATTTTCCTCCAATATTTTAATCATGCTATCTAAATCTACGTCTTGGTCATTGTTGAAACTAATCAATATTTGAGAAAATAACTGCAAGAGCAAATAAAATCGGTTTAAATGTATCAAAAAACTTAAGAAATTAAGAATACCTGATTGATGACTTCCATTTCCGCGTGCAGTTCTTTACATTCAGCTTGCGCTAATCCCAGACTGGATTCGACGTTTACGAGTTTATCATATTTTTTGGAAATATTTTCTTCTAGCTCCTGAACTCTTTCTGTTAGTTCCCTGTAATTTTTATATTAAAACGTTTTCCTTCGATCAGTACCGAAGAATTACCCGTTCTTCTTTTGTTCGTCCTCTACGTTCTTTTTCAAATCCTCAATTTGAGACTTCAGATTTTCCTTTTCTCGCTTATCGACTCTTTGACGGTCCTCATATAGAATTCTGAGATCTCTAATGTTTCTCAATTGTCTTTCGTATTCTTGACGAAGATCATCTGATAATATGTTGATTTCTTTAGACGCCAGAAGTTCTTCTATGCTACTTATCTTCTTCTTCAACTGTTGGGCAAAGAATTTCAATCGAGATGAAGATTGTTCCAAATTGGCATATATTATGAAGTTGTTGAACAATTAATTATTAGTTAAAGTATCGGTGCAACGGAAATTACATTTTAATTATGATTCAAATTTAATAATGACTTAATTAGAAGGGGTGCAAACGGTCATAAGTTTCTTAGATATCATGAATCTATCTCAAAAAATCGTATTTCAATAATATAAAGTAATTTTACTTATGCCGGTCACTGTATGACGATTATCCATCATACAGTGACAGCAGGGTATGTGACATTTGGGCTGACACGGCAGATATCCTTTTAACGTAAGTACAACACCAATATATTCTTAAAATATGAGCTATAAAATATGTATATTATATTTGGAAACCCCAAAATGAGATTCTTTTTATGGAAATTTATTTAGTCCTTTTTAACCCCAAAGTAATTAAGTATGCAAGTTTCTCTAATTTTGTGTTAGTGAACAAAATGGAAATTATCTTCCATAATATTGCGCAATCAAAACTGACTTTTTTGTATTATATAGGTACAACATAGAACCAGACTTCTAAAATGCGCATTTAACTGAAACGATTCACAAAAATAATTGTTTCAACTTCCAAAAATAAACTCCCATACTGTATAAGTAAACAAAACATCGGTTAACGTGAAAAAGTAATTGTTATTTTTAAGCATCCCATTTTCTAAGTACTTAGAATGAATAAGTAGAAAAAACATCACGCGCTTTACGTTAAAAAGCGAAAGGTGTATCAAATATTTATAAAACTGAAGCTCAAACATACAGCCGGTTCAAAAGCCTGTAAGTATTGGCCAATAAATATTAACCGGAAGCGTCTATTTATCCCTCCTAAAGTGAGTATAAGTGGTTTTATTTTTAGTTACCTATATGTTAGAATTAAACTACGTTACACACATAAGAACTATAAAATTGTAATACGTACAACATGCATAGATAGAGATATCGTGCAAGTTTACTTTTCAATATTATAACGAAAAAGTTTGGACACGTTGTTAGCATTAGTTTATGCCAGGTTATAACAGTTTTAGATATAAAAGTAAAAAGAAAATAAACATGCCATCACACGATTCTTAAAATAAGTTTATGTGTATAACACAATAAATAGATATAAAAAGTAGATGTTAAGCATATAGATGAGAAAATTAGGTGCATGTGGAGTAAATAAAATAATTATTTAGAAACAATAAAACAAAAAAGCAAAGTGTTACCTCTTCTATCTGACTTTCTCTAACGCGTAACATCTCTTTGGTGACACGTATGATGTCTTTCAAAGCGGTCACGTGCTCCTGGTAGTCGATTCTCTCCTTTTCGAAACTGATAATTTGCGAATTGACATTTTGCAGGTCCTTCTGCATTTGGGCCAAACTAATCCTCAGTTCCTTATTCTTATCCGCCAACATTTCTCTCTCCTTCAGTATCAGTTTCAATTTTTGCACTTCGTTCCGTAAATCTTCATTTTCCTCAATGATAGCTTCAAAGTTTGGACGTGCGGATTGTGAATTTTGGCTCGTGTCACCGGCGCTAATTTCTGGTGAATGTTTTTCCTTTAACAACCCTCTTAACCTTCCATTTTCCTCCTTCTCCTTGGCCAACTCTTCGCGTAAATCCGCCATTTCTTTCTTCTTTTCCACTATTAGTTGCCTCCTACGGTCGTGCTTCCTCGTCAATTCCTGTTTAAACTTGATAAAATCTTCTTGCATTTCCCTCTTCCTTTGTTCTCGTTCATTTTTGTAAGCTATATCGCAATCTTTCTGTTCGAGTTGAGTGTGTAAAGTTTCTAAACCTTCCGCTATTGTAGTTCGTGTTTGCTGTTCTTGCTGGTAACTTTCGCCGTTGGTCCACCAGATGTCATCTTCAATCACTTGAGTGCTGCTGCTCCTAGCGTTTCCCATTGTTCGTTTTTCTTTTTGCGTTTCTCGATCTGAAATTCACACTATCCAATTAGAAAAAAAAACCGACTGGATTGATCGACGCTTCATTCAAGACTAACCGCGCACGTTTTTCTTCGAAAACCGGACGGGTTTACGGCCAACAGCGTCGCTTTCCGCCAGCGGCAATTTATAAATAGAATTTTGTTATAATAGATGAAGACGCACCACGATGGCGAGCCAAAATTTTTCAGGCGCTTATCACAGAGTGATACTGAGAATTTACAGTTGCTCAGGCACTATTTTGGTGCTTTTGATATTTATTGATTTACGTACAAAAGAAAGCAAATTATCATCATCTTCTTCTGCGAGGTGTAATTTATTGAGAATCCCTATTGCAAAACAGTGAGAAATTATGAATTATTCTAAAGGAAACAATAAACTTCAAGCACGCAAATTCCGACACACAAAAATCTATTTGTACCTTAAACTGGATCACATGATTTTATTTACGTCTATAAAGATGTATAAATAAAATTTCCTCTAGTCTTTGTTTCGTCTGCCAATTTTTCGCAAGCGCCCAAAATGGCGATAAATTTTCAAAAATTTAGTGCCATTAAAGAGCAATTGGTGACTTACAGATGAACTCGAAAAAGAAACATTTTTGAAAATAGGTATCAAATGTATAAAATTAACGCGTATATATAATTTTCATAGGTAAGATTAGTGGATCTAAAGCCGCTCACGACACTGGCTTGTCCTGTTTATTTTAATTCTGTGATTTACTGTTATAATAACAGAATACGGGTTTTAATAATAAATAAATACTATTTGTATTTTAGGTAACGTTTCGGAATTTTTATTATTCCTTCATCAGACACTTAACTACCTATTAAACTTTAAAATTATATATGACAAAATTTTAAAGTTTAATAGTTAAGTGTCTGATGAAGGAATAATAAAAATTCCGAAACGTTACCTAAAATACAAATAGTATTTATTTATTATTAAAACCCGTATTCTGTTATTATAACAGTAAATCACAGAATTAATTTTCATATAGACAAAAATCATTTATAATTAAAAAAAAACTCCAAGGTTCAAAAAATAAAATTATTTGAAGGAATCTTAAAAGTATAGATAGACCACAAAAATATTTAATACCTATGCAAAACATCCGTACACTGTGTGCACAAAATACTCGTAACTTCATCATTAAGCGATTTTTCCAGAATGCTAAAATACATCAATTCTATTTTTAAAAGAGGCGCTAATTGACGAAAAAATAGTTTCTTAAATTTTCTGTTTTCTAACTATGACGTCATCATATTTTTTTTTTTTGAAGTGCAATAGATTAAAGTTTTGCCAGCAAAATAAATTCTTGATACTTACTCGGAATATATACGACACACCTAAAAGCGTATTCTTATGCGAAAGAAATGTATTTGTTTGAATATATGAACTCGAATGCAGTAAAATTACATTCTTCAAGACTGACTTATATAGGAGAAATAATAAACTAGTTACTAGTTAGAAAAAGTTAAACATTTCTTGAATGAAGCACGTGCACCATATCCGCCATATATGTCTGTTTCTGCATCCATAGTTGATATAAATATGAAACTATGAAATCAACATTTCAGATATTAAATAAATTTAATCGCTAATAGGTATATTTAAAATCACTTTCTTAAAAGCGTATTCAAATACTAATTTAATCATTTTGTAAAAACTAATCAATTTCTGCGCTGCTTTCCCCCATATATGATGCACAAGGGGAGGTTTAATAAACATCTCACAAATGTTAACTTGAGATTTCGATGGGGAAATTTTTATTTATATGAATATTAAAAATGAAACAAAAAAATCAGTAAATGGCGTCGTTTGTTACAACGAATTTGAAACTTGAACATTCACAATGACGAAACATACATGGAGCTGCTAAACTACTACATTACAATTATTTGTTAGATAAACCCACATTCAAAAGGTAAGTCATAAATATGGTATGCTCATATTTCTTTGAAAAAAATTAAAATATGCGGAATATAGCAGCAAAACACCATTACACATAACAGAATGTGCGTTGCATGGCAACCGCGAAATAAGTCAAAATTTGAATCATCTTGACGTTTCAATTTATATTTTTGCGCCTCCGTCCAGAAACACTGATTTTGCATTACTTTAAATCGACCGGAAACTTACCATTCGGCCGGCAAAAAGACCACTAATGGTTGGCAACACTATATTGGAACTACTGACATTTCTGTGATTAATTATAGATTCGATGACCGATGACAGAATTCTCGTTACACAATCTCTTAATTAATTTATATTCTTTCCAATTCCAATTTTCGGAAGATTTTACAGGTAATAAATTGTTAATAACTTGTTGCACATCATCTGTAGTATGAGCTGAAGTCTACATTGCCCTTATTATTGATGAATATGTATCAAAGCTACCAAGACGTCAAAACACTGAGGTATCTTAACCCTGATTTCAATTCAAAATTCATACGTAATATGTATTGCCAACCTGTATATACTGTTAACTCCCTAGCGTTAATTTGTTTTATTATTTACAACAAAATTAAGATTTGTCGGCTCAAAAAAGAGTGTGTAACATACGGCCAGAAACTCTTTTGCGAGTAGGTATTTGCACTTGTGAGACCTCAGCTTCGCCTCGGCCCCACAAACCGCACTCGCGCTCGCAAAACTATAGTTTCTGGCCTAGTAATACAAATAACTATTGTACAATTCGTGTGTATCAAGTTTTTCGCCCTCGTGAATAATAAGCCACATTATACAGTCGTTGAAGACTATTGCAATATAAAATCCTTTGATTTCAAATCAATAAATATTTTCTTGTATGTAAGACTTACTTATTGGAATAAAAATGTACTTCTTTACGTGTATTCCATAATCATTTTCTATATACCGTTCATAAATATAGATATAGATGTTTTTTGAAAAAATGAAACCGACGGTTTTTGTTTCTGACCAAAATAACTTTAAGAACTAAAATGGAAATATATAATAACACTTCCTGTAATTGTTCAAATTGTTGTCCCACGCTAAGAACTTGATGTTGACCGACATTTTCATTTCGTGCTGATATTTCTGATTCATTATTCAAACTACTTGATCAATTCAAATATTCTTAAATAATCTTTCCTCACCCACAAATTTGGGTCCGGCAAGATGAAACTCCTTGTTATTTTTATATGCAATTTGAAACATTTCTTAACAACACTTTTCCTGGCGAAAACAGTCTTTTCCGTTAAAAAAAAATAATAACATTGCAATTAGAAAAAAAGGAAAGCAAATGTTGATGATGTCATTCCAAAAAAATAGGAAATGAAGAGCAAATACTTTTTAAGCGTGAGCTAGTTCTTCTTACAAAAAATAAAATTAAAAAAATCATTTCATAACAAAGTTATGAATGTTGTGCGTTACTTCAGCGACATCCTATATATGAATTTTCAGAATCATAACATTGCTGCTACTATAATAGACTAACTTAACATAGGTATTATTATCATGTAGATACCACACTGAAAATTTTTACTTGCGACTTTAAGAAATATCAATAGAATTTGTAGAATATAAGTAGGTGTGATATAATTACATTATTTGATAGGTATAAATTAGCCACGATATTGCCAAATTACCTATATTCTGTACATGTTTTGTTTGAATAATGATTATGTTATCTTTTATTCCGGAAGATGAGTACAAAAGCAAACAAATACTTATATTCAACCGTCTATGATTTAACTCAATTATTAGTGCGTTAACCCACAACATTTGCCCGTATTGACGTATGACCGATAAATATTCAAAGTGTATTTATGAAAAATTTGGCGACATACCGAAAATAAAGCAAGCTTCCCAGTCGCAGAATAAACATGCCCTAAATACATTTCGTGTTTTTTCTCTATTTGCGACTGTTTTTTAGTTTCAATATTTCATTTGCTCAAGCTTTATACTGCCAAGGTTTTGCCAAAACATAAAATAAATTGCAAAATTTGAAACAAAGACATTCCTGCGAGCAGCAAACCGTCAAAAAACACGTGGCTTTTAAAACTCGTTGAGAGTTTAAACATATGTATAACGCTTAAATGCTTTTGCATGCATCCCTTTGCACCAACTTCACTTCGATTATAATTCAAAGCTTAATCCATGCTAAATCAAAACTATAGTATAAGCAAAAAGGATTATTCCATAGAATAATCGATTATTCATCCTTTACTATATAAGACACACAATTAAGGCCATGAACAGTGAAATCGATAAACGATGTAAGCACAGTAAATTGTAATTTAAATTAATGTAATAAATGCGTACTCCAGTCATGTAGCAAACAATTAATAACATACAAAAATAATGCTAAAAAGTGTAAAGTAGGTTATTTGCACACAAATATTTTGACAATTGGCATTTCTGTCACTGTCAAAGATTTAAAATACGTCAAGCAAAATTAAGTTTTAAAATGTTAGTGGCAACTTTGATCGCTTTTTATTTACTTTCGCAGTATTTCTGTAACTGAATTTGCTTTATCCGAGAAATATTATATTCATATTTCCCATCTACACGTAAGTGTCAACCAAAATTAAAACTTTCAATCACTCACCTAAATTTCAAAAAGTCTCAACGCAGAAATGCCGTTCAATTAATCCCGCTTATATATGAGGGGCGCTTTGAAAGTATTTCACGTGGTGGAACGTCAAGTTAATAAAGGAATTATACTGATGCTGTCGTGCTTATAATCACGGAACGCGCTCGGAAAGAAAATGGAAAACTATTAATTTTCAATTTAGCCGTTAACAAACAACAAAGAACGTAATTTGTAAGTATTTTTAAGGCGAAATTTTCGGTCGAAGACGGCGTTCGCTTGTCGATCGTTACAGGAGTTGCTGCTACCGCACAACACCCTATCGTACGCGTATCTAAAGACGCTCTTTATAAATAGATTGTATTTATCGGGTACGTCAGTTTTCGGTCGTCGTATCCCGTGCCAAAAATCAAAAATAAATCGATCTGCGTAGCGCTATTTAGGTCTCCCTTTAGACGATGCACCGCGGTATGAATCTAATGTAGATGTCAATAGAAGAGTGGCGTTGCAAGATTCCCATGTTAATTTGATCCAGTGACACAGACGGGGGTTTTTGGTAGATTTTCAACGAATAATGTGAAGCTATCGAATGTCGAAGGTTTAGATTACAAATGTCAAATAAGAGCAAAAGTTTAGCGTCAAAAATAGTAACGGGTGTTCAGTCAAAAATGTGATCATATTACCTATGATTTTTTGTGATAGAATAAGATAAAGTAGGAAACGGAAGTGGTAACTTGTGCTCCTTGTTATAGTACACTTGACAATTGTCAGAATAATTCCGTTTTAGTCATAGAATAACCTGACTTTGTTTACTTTACAAGTGTGTTTATTTCCTTAATTCTTTCATTTTAACACCTTTTTAACCCGTTTCGTACAAATCAGCTGTTTTCATAGCTAAACAAGGGATTGTTATTGTTAGTGTAACAGCATTTTTTAAATACCTTTCGCCCTTAAAAGGCAATAGCACTTATTAAAACACTTTCTAAAAATAATTTAACATACATTCATAGCCATTTATTTCTTAAGAATAACCAATGCAAACCCGCTCTTGCGGGGTCAATACATATTTTTAAGTAGGATTATTTATAGCGTTTTTAATGTATTTTTTAATAAGATATTTGATAATGTAGGGAATTATGTCGCGATTGGTAATAATGTCTCAAAATTAGATTTTTTTATTTAGTTGATTAAATAAACAGATCTTTGAATGAGCGTTTATATTTGTTTCATATACTGCACATATGTACACATATCATAAAATATATGTTGAAAGTCAATAGCTGTAACGTTCTCACATTGGCTAGACTGAGTTTTCAACGTGACCAACCGAAATAACTCTGATAAATACAAGTGCAGTTATTTGAATGTTTCTTTATAAAGTATATTAGGTATTAAAAAAAAATTATAACACCTGGCGCTTAACTTTTACGAGTGAAAATATATTTTTTTATATAATTTGTAAAATAAAATATCACACCTCTTCTTGCATAGTTTTATAACTAGCTACAACGCCAATACTGTATGTGCGATAGCATTTTTTGCAATTGCCAAGTAAATTCTTAGTCATTGCACGCATCATAATCATATAGTAAACATTCGAACATATTTTAAAATAAAGAATGAATCATTTCAGAATATTTAATAAGTAGGTACCTATTTATCTTCTTTTTTTTTGAGTATTTACTAACAAAAGCGATTCTGAAAGTCGTTGAGCAAAGTAATCGCTATTAATAGAAACTTGTAATTTAACAGTTTAACCAAAAAAAATTAGCATAAACAATATACGCATGTAAAAAACACGAAGAACTATAAGTCTACACAACTATCTATGCTAAAAGAAAACAATTGGAAATGTGATATTCTTTTATTATTTAAATTCAAAACTGAAAAACAGCTGTACGTTTACAAACTTTAACATATTTTTTTATTGATATTTTATTATAAAAATACATCCATAATCCCTTATTGAAATAACACAAAAAATTAAATAAATAATCTTTTCTAATGCAATTCGGGATTTCATCATTTGCACATTCCTAAGAACACATATTATTCTGCAGCGCAGAATTTTGGCTTTCAATTTCACTCAATTCTAACTTTTGCAAATTTCGAGCAATTTCTTCGTCCTGATCCCGTTGCAGAAGCGTTTCTATTTCTGCTTTTTTCGTCAACTCGTCTGCCAATTGCTTCGCCAATCGATTATCCGTTTCTATCTGCAACCTTCGACTTTTCTCAATCTCTTCCGCCAAAGTTTTTGCCCTTGAAAGATCCTGACGTAATTGTACGTTTTTCTGTTTGTTTTGCTTGTAATGCTCCGTGAACTCTTTCGATTGCAATTGTTCCGCGAAAGCTTTGTCCACGTTCATCATCCATTTTAACCTCCTTTCTCGTACGGATGCCTCCTCTTCGGATGCGCTGTTGTTATTGTTACCGGAAATATCGGTTTGCATTTCGCTTATTTCGTTTAATCTAATAAATGCCTAAAAATAAACACACAGCACGTTGTTAATTGCGAATAGCAGAAACTCCTATTATTAATTCAAGCGTAAGTAAATATTGATTGCTCATATAAAGACTATATATGTACTTAGTAAATTGCCAAATTATACTTACAAAATTTTATCTGATGCGCCTCCTCGTAATGCGAATGTAAAATTCACTTATTTGTCAAATTTTTCACATTTTTACATTCTGCTATCATTATATAAACACATCCGCTTACTCAGATAGAATAACCCAGAATAGTTATCATTATTTAAGCTGAGGGAAAGTCTGTGTGTAACACAAATCTGCCAGCACACTTTTAAATATATATAGGGAGATAATATACGGCTTCGTGTAGAAGAAAGGAAATGCCCGTTTACAATATGTTTATTAATTCACTTTTACATAAATGTTATTCACCTAAATAATAAAAAGAAAAGCTTTTATGAAATGTAATCGGATCTAGGACAACTATTTTACTTATACGTAGCTATTAATATATATTCTTATTTCATGAACTTATTGATTAATGAATATATATAGGTTTATTTATACCTTCATATGCATTATTTGCTTAAAGAAAAACTGCGAGCAAGAGGAATTAACGGAAATTATATAAATATTAAACATTGTATTTCTCAGATCATATGCAATCAGTTTGTATTAAGGTGCCCTATCCGCAAACGAAATGCATAGTTTTTGAGATATTTGCAATTTTGTCAAAATTTTGACATTTGCGCTCTTTAAATTAAATATTTCATAAGCTATTTGACATTAAAGACGTAGACGCAAGTACATAGTCATAGGCATAATTGCAGCACTGCCAACCACAAAATCCTATGCAGACTGTTCAGAAATGTCCAACATGGCTGTCTTTAAACTAAAAAAATTTTTTTCTTCAAATGAAACGTGGTGTTTTTATCGCAAAAATGAATGCAGCGTAAAATTCTGCATCGATGGGTATTAAGGTTTGGTATATTTCTGGCAGTTTTTTAAAATATTAACACTTATTTTATAAAACTGCCAGAAATATGCCAAAGCTCCTAGTTTTATAAGCTGATTTCTTTATTGAGAACACTGTGTATACCATGTTTCAAATGATACCTCATCTTTTCTTGTATCCATGCTAGTGCCATTCATCAAGCAGTTACCGAATAGAAATGTTTTGTATGAAAATTTCACGAATTCTAACACTTCTCTAAATAATTGGAGTCTATCAATTTATAGGGTTTAAAAAAGTGTCGTGCGTTATCGATATTAATTATTCCTTGGTAGGTTTAAAATAAATTGTCGTTGTAAAAGGCGCGTTTCTTTAATAAATAAAATATTTGATAAACCCGACTTTACCATAAAAGCAGGCTAATTCCTAAAAACAAGATTTTCAACCTAATTTCACTCTGGTTTTAATGGCGGGCAAAATATAGTTCAAATATCAAATTTCTCTACAACAAAATAACAATCGCAACAATTTATATCTTTGAAATAACTACCTAGAAAAGGTATTATACGGCGCAGCAATTTGAGCTTTGCACTTTTGATTCTGGGTAGAGAAATTTCCGCATAAAATTTTAGATCATAATCCGGGCATCTTTTAAGAGATAGTACAGTTGGTATCTTTGTTGTTGGAAGATTTTTTGGTATAAATCCTACATTCGCGTTTTAAATAATACACTTAATTGAGAAGCATTCACATGAATGTATTTAAAATTACTTCAAGAAACATGTAAACATTGTAGGGGATTTGTGACAATTTGAGATTATGGTTAATTTAACCGTCAAGGAATATCTTATTAAATTACGTCCGTATTAATGAAACATCATTTTATAGTACTTGAAATAAAACAGCTTTGAAAGATCTTCATTAATCCATTTTAATTAATATTCAATACAGACTATATTAGCAAATATTTATTTTCATCTTAGGAAAAAAAGGAGAGGCATTTCGATTAAAGTTTAGTACATTGATAATTATGAAAAGCAAATATATAGAAACACGATATAATAATCACTGCCGGTGTTTTAGATTGAAATATAAAAGCTATTAGTTATCAATAAATAAATTTAAATCTCCTGAAATAAAATAAGATTATGCTTTCATGGCAGCTTTCACTTGAGCTTGCTGAAATTGATGCTGTAATTTCTGCAGTAGTTCTCTATGTGTATCTTGTTTCTTCTCTATACTCAGTATTTGATCATCAATTCGCTTAATTTCCTTGCTAATGTAGTCCATCCGTTTAGCAACATTTTGTTTCGCCTCCACCAGCTCAGTTTTTATTAAGATAGGGCCAACGGATTTATACACCCCTGCATCATCACGAAGAATATTTAATTCATCTTTTACTATTTGATTTTCGTTGAGTTGACCGTCTAACTGTTGCCTAGTTTGGACGGCTCTACTATATTCTGAAATAAATAGGAAGTGAGGTTAGATTATTAAAGAAAATAATTTAGAGGGTTACCTTTTTGTAATGATTTGTATGTTTCTAATTCCGATTGGATTTTGCGTTGGAGATCATCACCCATTGTCTTACCTTTCTATTAACGATTATTTCCTCAGAATTAAGAACACGTTTTCTTTCGGAAATATTATGCTACTATGCGGTAAAAACGGCTACGTTCTTAATGCCCTGTAGCTCTGTCAAACATATTTTTCTTGACATATTAATTATGATAATTAATGATATTTAAAATGCTAAAGGAATATATATTAAGCTTGTGCGGTTATTTATTGTTTATTAAAGCGTTTAAAATACAAATTGTTAGCAAAATAAAGTAAAAAATAATTAATTCTGATGTTAGGCAACTCAAATAGCATATCGCAAGACATTCAGCAACAATTCGTTAGAGGTCAGAAGTAGTCATTTTTGTTCTTCAACATAAAATTTTGTATTTTACAGTATTTTATTTTCTTCAATGTAACGGATAGTCATGAATGGTAATAAGAACATAATTCGGGTCGGGCATGTTTTCTGACTGAAACATATATGTATAATGTAAGATGTTTATAATACTTCCCACATTTTATATGAATCATAGTTTTGCGGGTATCAAATAAACAATCTAGATTTTACACTCCGAATTTTGGCGATACGCTCACAGGACAAATACGTTCTCGGAAGACGCTCAAACTGGGTTAACAAACGTAGGTCGTTTCGAACGAAAAGGAACCGCTCAAGAATATCCAGGTCAACATGATTCAAGTGTAAATCGCTCGAGTAGAAATTGGAATTGTACTTTTAATTGTCTTTATTGATGCCCACGTATGTAAATTAACCTTTACGTGCCGGATACAATCGCAAAACACCGGCAAATCCACAGCTATGTGTGTTGAATCCTTATTGTGTTGCTCTCAAAGGCATATACAGGCTGTTTTATACCATTAGTACGCTATTTTTCTTTTTGACGATGTGTTGTAACTAGATTAATAATACAAACATAATTATAATAAAATTCTACTTAAAAAGATATTTTCATTTTATGGAAACAATTCGTTGCACTGAAAATCGATATTCACTTATTACTTGACGATTGATTTTCATGATATTTTGTTTTTCTTATCTTAATGGATTTAGAAATTATTTAAAATAATTTATACTTGGATATTCCATCTTAAATTAAACTCTTTTTGAGACATTTACTTACAATATTCTGTCAAACATTTGCTTCTTTTAATTATCAAAGCAATAATGTGCCTCGTGTGTTTATTTGTTTCTTTATTTCTATTTAAGTTTAACTAGTTTAGATACGGATATTTGCGTCAACACGTTAATCTTGGATTAACATTAATTACTTGACACTTAAATGTGACATTCGTTATTCGTAGGTATTTATTAAAAATGAAATACTTTCTTTCTAATTGTGAGTGCTAATTAAAGCTATAATCCACGGAGTAACGTGTTGGTGCAAATAAGCCTAAATATGTAATTTTAAATTTTCTGGCCTAGTTATTTTATCCTACTTCTACTTTTACAAAACTCCCTTTTACTCATCATTGACTACAAAGTTTGTAAAAAAAACGTATAATATACATATGACTGAGCAAAGTAAACATTTGGGTTGATAAAAAACATGTTGGTATTAAAATTAAAAAATTAATTAACAAATTGAAAATTCATCCAGCAGCAATATTATCTAATTGTTGTTATGGTTGAAAACATATACTTTATTATGTTATTTTACAAGTGTTGCAATTATTATAAAAATAAAACCAACTCAAATGCCGTTTAACATATAAGTGAAATAAATAGACCCTTTTGTAGATATAAATACATACAAATTTAAAATATACAGGCTGGTTCATGTAACTGTAGCTCAAAATATCACATTGCATATGTAATTTTTGATTCTTTGTATGGAAATCAAGCATGTTAAAATTGGA
Source organism: Cetonia aurata (assembly GCA_949128085.1). Classification (NCBI taxonomy): domain Eukaryota; kingdom Metazoa; phylum Arthropoda; class Insecta; order Coleoptera; family Scarabaeidae; genus Cetonia; species Cetonia aurata. The sequence goes on along the minus strand of OX421882.1, from coordinate 8,841,463 downwards.
AACAGCTACATTAAACGACTGATGAACTGATGCAACCATTGACAATTTCACCGCAATTCATTTCGTTGGTTCAGTGAATGTCATTACTAAACAACTTCGACTTCTTCTGCACCGGTCTTCTTCGAAACGATATTAGTACGGAAGAGAGTGGTGCTGTAAGACGTCACCGGTGCACACAACACAGTTACCTTTACCTGTCCACTGTAAGCACGCCACCACCAAGGAGGCTCGCACCGTTTGTTCTTGTTCCAAACATCAATGCGGCAAGTAGTGTTGTGGTGTTATTAGTAAGGTCTTTACACGACGAAGCCGCGAGGTAACGATAACGTAAAGGAATATAGCGGGATTATAAAATCGGTCTTTTTGATAGATACTGAAAAGTGTCACTGTTATAGTGCGTTGCTGAAGGTAACGTTAATTACCTTATAAATCAATAGTGTACAAAGATAGTTGAAAGACTTGCAGAAGACCCCACGAAAGGTAAAAAGGACCTCGCAATGAGGATGGTAACGATTTACCGGTAGATTCATTTTACCTGATAGTGCAGTTATTATTATCCTAAGTGTTTTTGAAGATTCAACACATAAAAAGGTACACTGATTTGTTTGACCACTGGATTTATTTATTAACCGTAATAATTAACTGTGTTTTAAAATGCTCACCTACAGCAAAGTTCTGATTTCAGAAAGGAAAGGTTTTTTTAAACATTTCACCTGCTAGAACTAAAATTTGGATTACGAAATTTTTTACACTTAAGAAGTGTACTAAAAAAAATATGTAGAATTGAAAATCACATATAATCCCTTCTAAAATTAGGCAAGAACGTTGTATCTAGCAAATACTGATGTTATATCCGTTTAGTTTCAATTTCACTTGATTTTTTTTATTATAACTGGACTAAAAACTAAAAAATCGATAAAAAAATGTGTTGACAGTAGAAAGTTTAATACGAAATGCATATTTTAATATTTAAAAATAGATTAGCTTCTTGTTTTCACAAAATATATACGCAAACGCGAAAGCAAAGTTAATACAATATTGTTTTACAGCCTGTATGACACGATCAAAGTGTATCAAAGTTTTTTAAGAAATGCCGAAACTTTGTTATCAAAGTTGCATTACAAAGTTTAACTTTGACAGTCAAAGATTTAGTGAGATAATTCAGGGCAGCCAACATACTCATTTCACGAGGTTAGATTAAGATTGTTTTGGAGAAGGACGTTAGAAGTTGCAGAACAGCGAAGTGTTTGTGTTAATTTATGGAGGTTTTACAGTCCCAAAAAATGGTTTTTATAAAAAGTTGTTCCGCAATAGTTTTCATTGCTATATCTCTGGCATTTTTATCTTTATATAGTGGCGAAGATACACAATAAAGCGTAGGTTGTAGCTCGTACAAATTTACCAATAATAGAGTATTTTCTCTGTTAAAAACGGTAGTGTTATTATTCATTTTTACTGTACGTAAACACTATAGGCACAGAAAGTCATTATCCATTCATAACCTCTTCTATTTCGTACGAAATAATTTGTGTTGGCCGCAATGCTTGCGCACGCGCACACCACAACTTTGACCGGCTTTGATAATAAAATTTGTTGCAACAACAATTTTTTATGTCAAAGTAAAATTTGATGTGACGTCATCAAAGTCTATCAAAGTTGCCATTTACACGACGAGTTTGAAGTGAATTTGAACAACTTTGACACCAAAAATTTAGGTACTTTGATCGTGTCATACAGGCTTTAGAATCTTGCGAGATTTTTTAATTTTGTTTTAGTTTCATAAGGTTGGTTGTGCGCACTTTTGACAGGTCAATTTTAATTATTTATTCAACTATAGATTCTCGGAAATAATATTAATATGATGATGTCGTACAAATTTTATAGTAATCTAATTATTCATATATTTGAAAATAACAAGAAACTTTGATAGCTAGCTATTACAAAAGAAGACTATCTTACATGCATTTAGTCGGAACCTCATAAACGATTTCTTATTCTGATCTCCGCTACCACCAGGAAAAAACTTTATAATTTCTTTTTATGAACAAGAAATTTCCCTAACTTATTACGATATGATATAATTAATAATTCATTTATTTATTTTTTCTAACCACATAAATATTTGAAATGATTTCTAGGTTAATTTCATAGGAATATTCATTCATTGATACCAATTCAAATTTTGCGGTCGAATAATTCAGCTACATTTAAAATGTAGGCGAGAAACTATATGATAACTAATAACCAATACAGCATACTGTAGGTGACATCATTGGCAATGATATTTTTCACATTCCTGGTGTCAGGTTTTGTATGTTTTTGTGTGACGTTTGTTTTATGTTTGACAGCTACATTTTCTTCTCTTCTATATAAGCACTAAGCACACACGTGTCGGAATGAGATGTCTATCCACTCAGATAGATATAATCATATTTCCAACATTGTATCCTATTCCATCACCTAATAAATGTAGTTCATTGTATTAAACAAACACAACCTAAGTAGCAAAGCAACAACACCACAACACAAAGGCATTAACATAATTATTGTGATGTTACGCTTTGCATAATCGTTAAACTTATTAAAAATAATTGCGGGAAAATGTTTACTACTCCTTTTTTTTTTAAATGTTACGTGTTTATTTGGCCAACTAAATTAAAAATATAGCCGTAACCAACACCTACATGTTTCCTATACTTTCCAATTTCTTTCTTTATTAAAAAAAATACATTAAAAATGTTCGTTAGAAAAAACTTGTCGTTAATTAAAATAAACTATATAAACTTGAATTCCTGTGTCTTACGAAACTAATTTATATTCGTGTGTTTGGATAATCATCATCATTAGCTGCTTTCGTTCGTGCAATGGATCTGTATCATGATTACTTGCTATCAAATAGAATTTACGTATTTTTGCTTATTTTGCTGGCATGAACGAAAGCAGCTATTATTTTACGAAAGATTTGGCGGAATTTATTTATGGTTGGATGATGGTTGGTCACATTGGGTCAAAGCTCCAGTCATAATTCGAGGTTGTGATTGAATCAATTGAACCCACTCAAAAAGGAGTTAAATAATATATGCGAAACAGTTACTAGATACAAACATTCCTCTATTTTGACATGAGTTGTGAATAAAGTGATGTGTTTATTTAATTAACTTGATTCAAAAAATAAAATTTATAGCTGTTGCCAACCGTCACGTAGTGTCCCACATTTTAAAATTTCTTTTCCTTCATGAAAGAAAGAATTATACACACACTTTCAAACACCTTACCACACTTGACACATGTTTCAATAGCAAAGTTATCATTGTCAGTGGTAAAACTGAACTGGATGCTAACTAAAATAACTGTAATAATTATTCATGGTGTAAAACTGACTTAAAAACGTTAAATGTCAAATCAAGATGAATTTTCTTAGTATATTATGGAGTAATTGGGTTTTGGAACCTTTGGTGTAACAATAACTATCACACTGACAAAAGTCAATGCTAGGTGTGATAGTATATTATGGGTATATGTACCATTTTTAATTTGAATTTCAATAAAGCAATAATGTTTTTTTTTCTTATATCATAAATCAACAGATTTTCTCTCTTTAAGTTGAGCTGTATACATACTACCTTGTTTATATATCTTATAGTTATTCAACCGAGCTGCGTAAGGTGCTGATATCTGGCGGCGATAGTATAAAAGTACTGATGAATGAAATTAAATACCGCCAAATATTCATTGGAATGCGAGCTATGTTGGTTACAGATTCTGAAATAAACTTGGCAGTTAATAACAAAGTAAAACCAATCAAAATTAAGAAATTACAATGCAACATTATTAAAAAAAATTAATGGGCACGCCAAAACTGACACGCCATCCAAAGGTACTTCAAACCGGTTGAATAACTAGATATATATAAACAAGGATACTACCTACATAACTGTACTGGAAAATGTGGGTGCTGAAACAATCTTCTGTAAAGCCCCACCCAAAACCTTTTTTTTACTAGCACGGTATCTTCAAATGTTAATGGATGTAGTGTTATTTTGGAATTCCAAAATAATTGAGTACAAATAAAAATTGTACTATGTCTTGAAACATTTTTAGAATAAAAGTAAATTGTATAATTTATATAATATTATCTCAATTTTGGAGGAACTGTATCAATCGTATTGTCTTAATTAAATGTAAAGTAAAATTGCATGACGAAGGATATCAGTACCTACTGTTCGCAACAGTCAATGCAGTGAAACCTCTTTATAACGAACAGTGACGGGGCCGAACGACAGTTTAGTCTGCTGCAGAATGATATCCGCTGATGAAAATGAATGAATGTATAAATCGCATATAATCTGCCACAAAAAGTCTTAGGATACTGCATCGAGCTGAACTTTCCCATCTCTAGACGATATGACAGCTCAAGACAGATTCAAACAGGTTTACCTCGAGTGGTGTGCTATAACTTGGAACAATTATACATATTTATATATGTGCTTATAAATTATTTGAAAATAAACAGTATAATATCCGGATGTAAACAAAACTGGGATTAATTTATTTAGAAAATTTAACAAGACCAAAAAAGGTTCCGAAAAATATCGAAGTCGTTTTTAACCCGTTAACAGAGAGGAAATGCCTAAAATAATAAATAAAAGATCTTAAAATGATATTCCAAGTAATATGTTTTTTGCAAGTGTAAATTTATATTATTTACTCCCGTTCGAGGGAGGGGTGTCCGTTGCAAAGGAGTTTCAAATATTTTTATAACCTATACTTTTGGACCGATACATTTTAAAATTCTCCATAAAAGGGGGTGTCCGTTAGGAAAGGTTTCACTGTATTCGCAAATGGATGACTGGAAAGCAGCTACTGTTTATTATATTATTATATTCGGTCTGTCTCAGTTCTATCGTCAGTGTTTCTAGAAAGAATTCATTTTTGTATTAAGTACGTCAAAAATGATAGCTTCATGGTTACCATAATAATTCCATTTGTAATTTATGAGTACGTACTGACGACAACCTGGTTCCGCATCTTTTATGCATGAATTCTGGACCATGCACATACTCGGTTACATATATCAACAATAATTGGTTTCAGCATCTTATGTTGGCGTAGGCCATCAAGTGCGTTCATAATTTAACACGCGGTCAGCCGTATACATAAGCTAACGGTAAATTGGCGTTCGTTGTGGATTCTATGCAAATGCTTTCCCGGTTATGGGCTCGATTCCTCAAGAGAGTATATCGTACAAAATACCGCTAGAAAGACCGACCAACTGAGATATTTTAAAATGTTATGCGCTTGTTTACGCTCCGCTAGCACATACAGGCGCACTTATTGCATTACCTATAATACACAACGGGCTCTAGCTCCACATATGTGTAAGTTATGCTGTTAACCAGCGCCCGTAAAAAAGGTGTACTCGGTATTACGTTATGTACGCTAGCGCGTTCACAATTACCGAACGCGAGATATTTAACTGTCCGTCGAAATGTGTGTCAGTGGTGCGTGTTTCGCCGCTTGAAAAATTACAAAATCGTTATTCGGCCATAGAGGATCGCTTATAAGCGCGCTTATGCGCCACGGAAGAATTTTGTACCGCTTCGATATTAATGTAGGACACTTTTACAATGCGCATTGGCAACAATGAACCTTTCAAATTGTTAGGTACCATAGCAATTATTTTTTACCTATGTAACGTGTCATAACATAACCATAATTGATATTAAATAACTCACTGTTAGATTCTCTTCTTTTGTAAATATAGGACAGATAGTACATACATATATCAAAAAACCACTTTCATAATATACGTACAGCAAGAGAAAAAACTACCAGCGGTGCTTGCTAGTAAAGGGAGAGATGCGATGTGTATACAGCGTATTTTTTTTAAACGAGCTATCTCAAATAACTCGCATAACCGCAACATGTATCAAAAAGTATTTTTTTTTAAATCAATAAGTAAAAAGTACATTATTTGCAACATGTGTAATAAAACACGGTTAGAATGAAATGGCTTCAAGTGTTCTCCCTATGTGCTCTCACATTTCGGAATTTTTTTGTGGTAACCATTTGTTTTTGCTTCTGTTTTCAGCTTTAGACACTTTTTTGTACGGTATTAGTTTACGTTTGCATTGTTTAGTAGAATGTTCTTTAAGGAAGTTTACTTTTAGTTTAATCGTGAATTCACAATAAACAAATATGATCTATTCTATCGAAGAACGTGTCGAATTAGTGACTTTGTATTATGAGAATCTACAGCTCGCTTATTTAACGAAACAAAAACGTGCAGGCCAAAATGTGCGACACAAGTACGTACTGGAATTAATTAAGAAATTTAATAAAAAACAACATTTTCATTGGGTTGTCAATAATGAAGATATTAATATCGAAGTCTTAGGTCAAGGAAATGCGACGTCGATACAACAGGTATCTCAGGTATCAGGAGTAAGCGGTTTATCAGTTTGTAGATGCTTATATAAGAAGTTCAAATTTCATCCCTTTAAAATTAGACTTTAACACGAATTGAATTAGGATGATTTTGACAGCAGGTTGGAATATTGTGTATTAATGACCGAGCGCCCCAACAATAATAATCGGAACTTACTGTGTACTATCTGTTTCTTGGACAAATCATCTTTTTCATTGATTGCGGTGAAGTAAATCGTCACAACTGCAGATATTGGAGTGATACCAACCCCCATTTGACGCGGAAAACACATACACAACGGCTACAGAAACTTAATTGGTATCTATTTAGCGATCATCTCATAGAATTCCTATTCATTAACGGCGCTGTAAATTGTCAAATAAAGGGTTCTCCAATAAGAGGTGTTATTTTGAATAGCCCGCTATTTCGGTAGATGTCACTTTTGAAGCTGTCATTTTTTGACATTTGACAAGTAGAAACTACGCCATTAATAAAAATGGAACGATACACGCTTCAACAACGCATTGAAATTATTAAAATTCACTATACAAATGGTGAAAATTTGGCAGAGACGGTTCGTAAAACTCGAACATTTTGGGTCGTCGTGAAGCACCTTGTCGGACCGCAATACAGAAATTGGTGGAAAAATTCGAGCTGTCGGGACAACTTAGTGATGTGAAGAATAAAACCCGTGCACGTCGCTCAAGAACAGCCGAGAATATTGCTGCTGTAGCCGAAAGTGTTGAAGAAAACCCAGGTTTGTCCATTCCTCGTCGTTCTTTGGAATTACGCATTCCACAAACGTCATTACACCGTATTTTGCAAAAAGATTTGGGTCTTAAAGCTTATAAAGTTCAGTTAACACAAGAACTCAAGCCGGCCGATCATCAACAACGTCGTGTCTTTGCTGATTGGGTCGTTGAAATGCATGAAAATGATCCGGAATTCCGTCGAAAAATCATCTTTAGTGATGAGGCCCATTTCCACCTCGGCGGCTTCGTCAACAAGCAAAATTGTCGCATCTGGGGCTCGGAAAACCCAAGAGTTATTGTTGAAAAACCTCTCTACCCTCAACGTGTGACTGTTTGGTGCGGTTTATGGTCCGGCGGAGTCATTGGACCTTACTTTTTCGAAAATGAGGCTGGAGCAACAGTTACGGTGACTGGATTGCGCTATCGAGAGATGATTAATGATTTTTTATGGCCGGAATTGGATGGTATTGATCTGGACAACGTTTACTTTCAACAAGACGGCGCTACGTGCCACACAAGCAACGAAACCATTGATCTTTTACGGGAAAAGTTTCCGGACCGTGTTATCTCTCGAAGAGGTGATCACAATTGGCCACCGAGATCTTGTGATTTAACACCTTGCGACTTCTTCCTTTGGGGCCACGTGAAAGAGAAGGTCTACGCCAACAGCCCAGCGTCGATTCAAGACCTCAAAGATGGAATTCGTGAGGCTATCGAGAACATAGGGCAGCCACTTTGCGATTTGGTTATGGAAAATTTCATGAAAAGGATATGGTCCTGTAGGCGTGGTCGTGGTGGTCATTTGTCTGATGTTATTTTCCACTATTAACGGCATACGTTCCTCTTTATAATGAAATAAACATCCGAACATTTATATTAAAAAACGGCATTTTTCTTTGAATATCAAAATAACACCTCTTATTGGAAAACCTTATATATTTGAACATTCTGGACGATATAATCAATCCTTTGATCGCAGAAAAATTGGAGTAAGATCTAGATTTGTTGGAGAATGACATAGTATTTCAGCAAGATGGAGCGTCTCCACATTACGCTGCCGGTGTACGGCAATTTCTAAATCATCACTTTCGTGATCGTTGGATTGATCGAAGGGTGTCTATATGGCCTTCCTCCTCTGGAGGCATCTTAAGTCTAAGGTGTATGCCACGCGTGCAGCTTCCCTACAAGAATTACTCCAAAAAGTTGTTGAAGAATGCCAACGAATAACTCGCGAAATGTCAGGAGAGCATTTGAAGCAAGATTGTATTATTGTATTGAAGTTAATGGTCATCATTTTGAACATTTAATAAAGTATTTCATCTGATCGTATTTTATTACAAAGGTTGCAAATTATGCACTTTTCGCTCACTGACTTGGATGGGTGACCATGGGCTAGAACTTGACTATGCAGAAAATAGAAATTGTTCGCTTGACCGAACGAAGAATCGCTCTAGAAATCCCTTGGAAAATAAACATGGAGACGATAACAACTTCGAGAGTGGTGAGATATTTAGGCGAGCATATAAATAGCCGAATGACATTCTGGGATCACATCTGCTTCGCATCTAAGCAGGCGGGCCAGATGATAATTCTCCTAGTCGGCTGATGGCCAACGTTCAGAGAAGAGGAGCCTTGCATATAGCTAGTTCTCATAGAACCAGGTCGGAGGCATCTGCTCTTGTAATAGCAGGAATAATGTCTATAGATCTTTTGCCCAAGGAAAGAAGGAACAACTATTTGAATAAATTAGAAGCTTTCCCGACCGATAAACGTGAAGCAAGAGAACGAACGGTACATCTCTGGCAGGAGCGATGGGATACGGACACCAGAGGTAGATGAACTCACAGATTGATCCGAGATCTGTCAATCTGGTTAAAAAGAGAATACGTAGAGATTAACTATTATATTACGCAACTATACTGTCAGGGCATGGATATTCAGCAGTAACAAATGAGTTGGTCAAGTTACATAAAATATTTCCAAACTTATCTAGCTAAAATTTACTTTTTATGATTTTTCTTCTTCTAAAGACACATAAACAGCATTAATAATAATATCTATTTATTCTCATGGGAGTATAAATATAAAGCTATTAATCTTAACGCATTAAGTTCAACTACAGTGCAACTTTTATTACCCAAATTTTAAATAATTACCATTGCTTAATCTTACAAATCAGTAGTTATTGAAAGATCCGAACGGTTATATATAGTAAAAACAGTAAAAAATAAGTTATTATTTCTTGCAAAATCTAAAATCCTTCATTTATGATATTTTTGAAAAACCATATATGTCATTCATGCGTACAAAAAAAAAACGTCAGAACCTGAGAAGCAAATATTGAAATTTTTTGAATATTTCTTACATTCAATAAAGCAGGTATTTATAATATATCCCACAAAGATTATATAATATGCGTTACTACTTGCACAAGTTCACGCATCATCTCTCAAGCACCGCGGCTACAAAATTCTCTTACTGTACATACGAGTTCAAATTTTAAAAACAAATGGTGAAATGTCTTATAAAACGTATTTTTATGCTTTTTTTATAGTGTTTTTAATGTCTTATTTTTTTTAATAAAAAATTGAATTTTGTAATGTACGAAATTATGTAGCAGTTGGTATAAAATCATAAATTTTAATGTTTCGTCTTATAAATAGATTATGTGAATATAACGTTTCAATGAAAGAGCGTTTGTATCTTATATTTTCTTGATTATAATAAAATATTTATTAACTTAATGCGATCAACCAAAAAAAAATCGCCAAATGTTTTAATTTTTGCTAAATTAATACTATAACTTCATTCTTTTTATATTTGTAGGTATACAATAAGCCTTTATTATTCCTTCTTCCTTCTGATCGTACAATAATATTTATTGTGTACAAATGTCATTATATAAACATCATGTATTCTCTGTAAAAACTAAACAAAGTCAGTGACATTAACCTGCCATAAAAATAAAATGTTAATCATTTTCCAACTGTAGAGACCACTTTAGTCTCTAATCTCCGTTAACTGAACGAACTGCAGGATTACATCAGAAAGTATTATTAAAGAGTGATTACTTTAACTTGTTGATTAGACGAAATTAGCATTGAGGTGTTGTTGTCTCAAATAATAAAATGTTCCTTGTTGCCATATCACTATACCTAGCGTAAAAGAAAGGCAAATTTGTTTAATGTCAAGCGAAATATTAGCGTACAATAAATATTAATCTTCCATTAAATTTTAGACATTACTCAAGGTAATAACCTTTCGTAACCATTAAATTTCGATTAACACAACGTAGTTGATGTACCATCAATTACGATAGGTATTAGACATTTGAATATATACTCCTACACATAACTCTTTGGAAATATTCTATTAATACTCTGATTGCCTGCTAACTACAGAAAACAAAATTGGTCATTAGTCTTAAATCTTATGCTTTAACTTATTGCCGGCAGATGTTAAAAATCTTGATTTCTGTGTTTGATTTGGCCTTGTTTTTTATATTCAAACTTATTAAATATTGTACCTACCGTGACGATGTTTCAATGACATCTCCCTTTTGAAAGCGTATTCTCTGGATTCACCGTTCTTCTTCTACTTCGTATAGCACCAGGACCTGGATAAAAGGTGTACTCTGCCAGTCATAAATGCTAGAGATTTAGTAAAAAATCGTAATAAGTCGGTCAAACTGTTCGTTAAAATGATCTACATATTAAGTTTTTGATTTGTAACAGTGAATTGAAGGTTATTATATGGGACGAAATACAAATACTTCAAAATTAAAAGCACAAATACTTTACTTGTTCACTTTATAACACAAGTAACCCGGCCTGTAAGTGGTAATAACTTAGTAGCGCCATCTATAATTATTCAATAACATTTTTCTCTGAATTTTTTAATTGCAAGCAAATACGTATTTGTGATAAAGGAAACTTACGAAATATAATATTTTGAAAAAATATGATCCGTATTGAATCATACAAACTGTTTAGAATACTCCAAAACAACTTTGCTTCAAGAATTCATATAGAGAATTATTTTAGACGCAGTTTGCTTTTTCTTCATTTTCTATGCAGATGTTAATAAATATCCGGTGTTATATAGAACATAACTGTCCCAATACTAAATATAAGTACAGGTAATTAGAAAAGATATTTTGAACGACCCTAGTTGAAACTTCATAAGTGATCTTGTAACAGTTATTAAAATCTATGACCCGAATCCTAAATTGCATGTTCGAGTGCTAATGAACTAGGTATGACATTTGATTGTAGCAGTTCTAGTTCTCGGGACAATCGAAAAATGCACAGTTAATGTAGACATATATCGGCAAGTTAACAACGAGAACGTTAAATCCTGCGACCCAGTTTCCAAGATCACTGAGAGAGACTTTAAGTCATTTACCTAGAACTTGACTTGGAGAATAGGAGGAAGTCCTTGCCCAGACATGGGTACTACGACATATGTATGTATGTATTATAGTTAACCGGAATCTCACGGTTTTATTCTTTCGTGATGACAAAAAACATACTAGCTACCTAAAATTACACGGATGTACAAGTTACAATAATTTGCTGAATATGAAAAACCGTTGTTTGTGAAAGCGTATATCATTATAGTCATTAAATTGTTGACTATAGCCTTATCCTTATATACAGGAATATATTTGTATGCACGATTATTAGCATATTTTACTTAATTTTCCATTAATACTTTGTATTATAAATAAACAAATCACTATATATATAAATATTTTTGAACGTATATTTATAAGCATCAAATCAGCATTATTATAATAATTGGGCCAAGCGCCCGTTACGCTTTTGAATTTGTGTAGCATGTTTAGTTCTGTCTAGCTTTTCTTTTTATTACTATCAATTTTCATCCGTTTAGGACTTCCACACTTCCTACACTTGTCAGAAATATTTGGGTCGCTCAGCCGAGTGCGTCAAGGTTAGCGAAGCTACCTTGACCCAGCTTTATCCCGTGCCAACGACCTATTGTTGCTTTCGGATACTTACTCCGGGTTTCTCATATTATCGGCGTTCATATAAAATAATATAATAAAAACAAACATAATTATTCAACGCAAATAATACTCACCAAGTAGTTTTTTTTTTTAAATTTATTCTATTAGTGGAAGTCCCAGGAATAAACTATCACGCGCAACTGATTTTGACGATTTTTAAAAGCAAGGTTTGACGTTAGCAATTGCTTATAAATAAAGCAATCAATTATTGTAGGAAAATACCTGCTTATTAATTCAAGTTTACTATATTTAAACACGTTGTTTTCTTCTAATATTTTAAAAACAAAACATTAATAATTTTTTTCCCATTTGATCAACCTAGTCAACATAAAAATATATTAAATAACTAGTAAATGGCTAATTTAATGGACGTAATCCCGGTAATGCTGACGTAAACAAAATATACAGTTTCCTCAAAGTTTTCAGTGCATAACACTGGCTGCTGTTTTCATTAAAGCAACATTCTTTAGTCAAAGAAAAAATAACTATTTTCTTCCAAAATGTCAAACTGAATCTTTCACACTGTATTTATGATAAAGGGTACCATCATTAACATAAAAAACTAGGACAAAATTTATATCAAATAGCCATCGATATTGCTAAATTCCCAGATACAGGCTTTTGAGACTCTGTCACACAAAAGGTCATGTAATTTAATTTTCAATGTCAGAAATTACAATTAACAAAAGCAAACTAATGTCAGTTTCAAAACATTTCCAATTAACTGACGTTAGCTGTTGACTTCAGTTTGTTTTACACAGCTAAAATAAAGCTGTCCTACTTTTTTTATGTTAGCGGTAATGCATGTTGGATTATTGACATATGACAGTATATTGAACGCAATCTGAATGACTAGGGATTTATTTGAATATTTTAGTAATTGCTGGGTATAATTGAACAAAAAAATCCATAAATATACGTAAATACATGGAAATGTCAAACAAAATTAAACTAAATTCGTAACCTGTAACTTAAAATTTGTTTGAATAAAATAATCATGTTGTTGTAAAGAAAAGTTTTGACGATCAAATTTGTGTTTTGTTTGTTTTTAGAACTTGGAAAACAACTATCAAATTACTGAGACAAACTCAAAACTCTTGTTTCCACCAAGCGAACTACCTACATTTTCATCTAGTTTTGTTTTTAATCCATTCCAATTTGTTGGTGGCATGGTTTTGTTCATTGCTTTTATTCGACAATTCTTAATTATTGCATATTGTAAAAAAAAAAAAAAAAACGTAAGGGAGTTCTTAAAATGTGATAAAGTAAATTTGTAAATTGAATATGTTTTCGATATACAGAATTTATTTGCTATAAAATAATCTTCTCAAAACAAGAGTTTCATTTCCGTTTTACATTTGTTGCAGACTGTAAAAATGGAGATGCGGGCTATAGTTCTAATGATCGTTAAAATTGTCATATCCATTCCGACAATATTAATAATCAAGCCACAAAGTACTCGTGGAGCGGCTCTGATGGGGGGACACATAGACAATCGAGCAAATTCGACTCTACCGAACTTATTTTTCGATTTAAACGGAAATACTGATGACGAAAGTGATGGAGACGTAGGACCTGTCATAGACGAAACAGTAAGTAGAATAACGAACATAAATCAATTGGGTAACTTATTCGAACTTTTTGCATTCAGGACAAACTAAATCTTAACACCACAACTCAAGAACAAGCGACTTCTGGAAAGGACGAAGAGATCCCAAACCCATCTCCATTGGTAGTGCCGGGTTACAACCTACCAGACACCATTTTCAACAAGGGCAAACCGTTTTACCTAGAGAAAGATCCTCTAACGGGCAATGTGGACTTCCTAAACAAGGATGGAGATTTGAACAGTTACGACGAGGAGGGAGAATACGAATACGCTGAAGATGAAAGAGAAGGTGATCTATTATCTAAGGCTAACATCGATAGAAAGGATACTAACGTCGGAAGTCACAAGCCGAATGATGTGAATCAGTTAACGCCAACGTTGTACGATTTTCTGAATCTGCCAGTCAAGTACAACCCGGATAAATACGTCTATCCGTTAATTAGCAGTTCGTATGCTAATACTAAAGTGCAGGGAAACGTAAATAGGTTCCACAACCATAAAGACTACAGCGCGACTACGTACAAGCCGATAAAAACTCCTTCGTATCAGGCGACGAAGTATTCTTACTTCAGCAAGCCTTATAAGCCTACTACGAAATATACAACTACAAGCGAAAAGCCGACAACTAGCACAACAACGGAAGTGTCCTTGACCAGCGAGATCAATTTAATGAACAGCGGAATGAATCACCCGAGTTACAACGAAGACATGCGACCAACCCAAAAGAATAAAATAGATTCTATATACCTCACGACGGAAGAGGATTTAAGAAGTAGCACTGTCTCTACACCCACTACTGCCGCTTTCACCACAACTACCACGACAGAAAAGGTAATGGATTTCTTCGAGCAATTATACATGAGCTTCCAAGATTTTGACACCACAACTAAGAAGCCGATCACAACTACGACGTCCACAACTACAGAATTTATAATCGAAAAAGATGAGTACGATCTTGGTGATGAAGAAGGGGAAGAAGAAGAGGAGGATTTGTACCACCCTAACGTTCTTACAGGATCGCACATGCAGCATCATTATAATGAAGAATACGATACTGAAGTCACCGATAATATAGCTGTCGAAAATAATCAGCATATCTTTATTGAGAGCACTACAGTCAAAAATATACCAGTGACGACAGAAAATTCCACCAAAAGCCTACCGACTACGATAGTTCTCCCCATAACTTCTTCACCAAAACCGCAACCCGCAACGCATAACTCATCTGCGTTCAGGCCAAGTCCGATAGTTGAGATATTCGAGGAAGATGAGTATTCGCATCATACGATTTTTAAACCTGAAAATAATTCGTCGCATTTGTATCCTATGAACGTAAACGATGCCATTCAACTTGATAATCTACCATATGTAACCAGCACGATTGGATCAGAAAATTCAAACTCCTATATCCTAAATACACCTCCGCCGAACTTAACACCTCCGAAAGTCACTTCCATGCCTTTAGGAGAGAATCACGTCACGCACAATATACACCAGCCCATCATCTTGGCGACACAAAATCTTCGGGAACAACTGAACAACGAAAAAGTTATACCCAAGCCGTTCGCGCCACCCAAACCCAGTCCGCCGGTAATTCCTAGTAACACTAACGTGCGTATCAGCCCAAATCAAGACGTCGCCTCCTTTGTGGTGGGGAATCAAGAAGGAGCAACGAATCACTACTTGGGAACCGCCCCAAAAGAAAGTCCATACGATGGTAATCCCTTCAGGCCCTATTACGGGCAAAATTTAAATCAAGATTACGTGCGCTACACCGCGCACGCGAATACTGAAAAGCCCCCGCAAAATTTCTACCTAAATTCGAGCGCGTCCATTAATATACAGCCAATCCGCAACTCTGAAGCTTCCCTGGCTATCGGCGTTCCGATCGATTTAATACAGGGAAAGCCGGGTCAGGTGGTCGACGAATCTTTGGAGATTAACAACGAGGAAATCAAATTTCCCAAAGGCTCGGGGCCGAAAATCGTCTTTCCTGACGATGAGCAAGAGGTGACGCACTTCCAAAAGCACGAACCTCCGAAAAGTTACAAAAACCCGCCGAATAATAAAGATGTTCTGCGGTTATCATCTAAGCCTATGCTGCATCAGTTACCAAGCGATTTAACTCCACCTAGTGAAAGTTTCACGCAACCGCGTCCGCCTTACGACCCTAGACCGGGGCATTTCCACTCTGGAAGGCCGGAGTACGCAAGACCGCCGCGTCCTAATGAGGTATACAAGAAGATGGACATATTACCAAATATTTTACCGCAGTTTAGGCCGAATATGAAAATCAGCCACCGATATGACTTACCTAACAAGAATTTCCACCGGCAACCGCTGCTGGAAAGGCCTTCTAATCGTCCGATTGGATTCTTCGAGAAATTACACCCCCCACCTCCGCCAAAAAACCTCCAGCACTTACGCAAAGTTTCACCTCAGTTGGAACAGGATTTGAAATATAGGCAAAACATCGCTGAGGACAGGATTATCAATGACGGTTACAAGAAAACCACTCCGGATCAGTTCATGTTTTATCAGACGCCGCCGAAAGTGATGTTGGCCCAAAGGAAAAAAGGCGAGGTAGATTTGGAAATAGAAACTCTTCAGATGATCCACGCGAAACACGATAAGAAAGATAAAGCGAAAGTTGAGGTGTCATCTTCCTTCCAGACGGCGCCGAAAAATAAGGATGGCCTTGAGAAACCCCTTTACGTCGTTTATCCTGTTAATGCGGCTCCACTAAAGTTAGATGCGATAGACACGAACAAGAAGGAAGCTGTCGTTATCGGCACGAGAGCTGAATTACCTTTACCACCATCGAAAATCCAAGAGACCAACTACGATTTTAACGATTCCAAAATCCAATTGGATTTCAATTTCCACGACAGGCACGATATGCCCATACTGAAACCTCATCCTAGACCAAACACCGCAATCAAATCTAATTTCCCGTATCCACTTGAAAGACCCGATCCATCGCTGTTAACAACGCAGGAAATTGAAAATAACATCGATGCCGTTTCGAAAATGGAATCGAACAGTTGGAACAGTTTAGAAGACGCCGACGCGAAAACAGCAGCCCAAGACCAGATATCCGTTAAACTGAAGACTTACACAGAGAAACCGATTGCAGTCGCTTATACCCCGACAGAACCTCACTACAATGACAAATTCTCGATGCCCAACTACGCCAGTCCTGTAATACCGGAAATTCGGCCCGGTTACAATTCTGAATTTACCGTAAGCGCTGTAATGCACACGCACCCGAAAATCGAGATGGAAGCGCAGAAAAAACACGATTTAATCGATAAAATTATAGATATTGACGTTGAAACAACGCATGTACCTCAATTGGATTTCCAAGCGCCATTTCAACCGAGCGTCAACATTGATAACATAACTAACGGATGGTCTGCTATTAAGGATAAGGGTAAAAATAACGATGACGTAGAAACTACTACTGCAACTGGAACCACATCCGGGGAATTCGACATAGAAAACTTTAAACCACAACTAATTGGAGGCTTCAAGCCAATTTACGACTTTCCTGATGATGGTAGCGATGATGCTAAAATAATGGAGGTTAAAGAAAGGGAAGAATAGCAAAGATTATACAGATCATTCATTTTATCTCCAAAAGGCCCTGAAAAGTGATTTAGTATTTTGATGTTGATTCCAAATCACCGTTGGAACCAACATACAAATGTTTCTAAATTTCTGTCAGTAGAAATATAAGCCAACTAGCGTTATTTGAGTTGCTTTTACCTTTATTATCACGTGATTTTTTTGATTAAATGAAGGGTCTATAGGAACAGGTAGTTCATGGACGTTTGCAAAACTATTTAGCTTTCTTCTTCTTTAAATGAGGATAATTGTGTGTATGTGAGTAATAAAATGGTGTAAGGATGGGAAGCTATTATCGTCAACCGAACATTTTTAATTGCCCATAATAAACCCTTGCACAACGCCAATAAAACCTTGAACTGGAAAAATTGTGAATACGCAATTTAGTGGATAATATGCCTAATAAGAAACGGACATTTAAACCCTAATCCAGTAGCGGCTCGTTATAGGAAGCCAAATCTAAAAAAAAAAAACAACTTGTGGCATTGTTGCTCCACCCCCTCCGCACAAATAGGAGCTATAATCAGACAATCCATGATAATTATATTTATATAGTATAAGCATGGCACGCCACAAAGAACCAAGTGAATTTAGACTTAGGGAATTTAATTATGGAAGAAATAAGACTTAATAAATGTTATTAATTATTTATTTATTGCAATGTTATTTATAATTTTATAATAAAATGCTACGATCTATCGGATATATGGTTTTATTGTTGGTATGCAATACCCATCCTGAAATACGCAGGGTGAGAGCTTTTTAAATGGCAAAGTTTATTCACTAGATAACTGTCACCCTGTTACATGCTCCAAAGAAAAAAACTTTGTCAAAATTAATTGTTTTAACAAGAGGATCAAATACATAAGACAAATTGGAAAGTAGGCAAGAAAATAATTCGTGTATATAATTTATATGCAGTGTTTCGATAATGTAACGCACAAAACTCATTATTTTCTTATTACATATTTTTTTTAAGAAATGCCGAAACAAGTCAATTTGATTTTTATAAAAATAATAAATATGGATAATAGTAAAGAATTCACAGCTATAAAACAATAGTTACAAAAGGAAACAGTGCAGAATGAGTCTGGAGATTGTTAACCGAGCGGAGGAATCAAACGAGTCCGATAAAAGCATTTTAGTACCGTGATACATACATTTTTTGAACTACCACCTCTGCGTTTACCACTTTCCAACTTACTTCCATTTGTAGGGTCCAGAATATTTGGAAGACAAATTTTTTTGACATTCAACTGTCATCGAAATTTGACGTTAATATAGGCAACTCCTTTTAAAAACTAAATGAAATGACATCAAATATACTATTTAACCGAAAATAAAAGGTTCTAACCTTGTTTATATATATCTAGTTATTCAACCGGTTTGAAGTACCTTTGGGTGGCGTTCAGATGGCGTGCTCATTAATTTTTTTTAATAATGTTGCATTGTAATTTCTTAATTTTGATTGGTTTTACTTTATTAACTGCCAAGTTTATTTCAGAATCTGCAACCAACATAGCTCGCATTCCAATGAATATTTGGCGGTATTTAATTTCATTAATCAGTACTTTTATACTATCGCCGCCAGATATCAGCACCTTACGCAGTTCGGTTGAATAACTATAAGATATACATATAAACAAGGGTTCTAACTGCATTATTAAAAAAAAAATTAAATTGATTCTTATTTATAAGTAAATAATATTAATTACTAAAACCGATTTGTAAACGTTTTATAATAGTGACAGTTCAAACTAAAGTGTACTTTGTGTCTCTTAGAACAATAAAGTGACACCACGTGACCACTTTATTTTACTAGC
The DNA here is from genome assembly GCA_949128085.1 of Cetonia aurata. NCBI lineage: Eukaryota > Metazoa > Arthropoda > Insecta > Coleoptera > Scarabaeidae > Cetonia > Cetonia aurata. Next base: position 8,822,196 of record OX421882.1, on the reverse strand, counting down.
CCCATAAAGTGATATTTTCGATATTTTGTTTTTAGAATACGGCGGCCAAAAAAATAATTTTTACATTAACAAGTGCCTTTTATAAAACTAAAATTGAATGTTTCAGTATTTTTTTAGAAAAATCACGTAATAGAAAAGTTAAGAATATTGGGTGTTACTGTATACAATCTTCATTTAAAATTAGATCTAATTTTATATAAGCGATGAGGCTCCAACAATAAATAAAATCAAGGAAAGCGATATGAAATAGCAATGGTCGACATTAGATCTAACAAAGCCTTTTTATTTATTGAGCATACCATGGGGTAAAGGTAGATAATACATGCGAGACTACGGGATAATTATTCCCTTTATCATACGATTTCAAAAATTGCATCAACAAACATGAACGTACGTGACCTTGTAAAGAGGTATAAAAATCTTACAAAAATATACCGAAGTATTAAACTTAATAATTAACATCATGAAATATGGTCAACAGGTTTCTTTGCACACCATCTATTATGCTCAAACAGATTATTGCAGACTACGCTGTATGAACGCGTTATTCACGAGGCGCGCGGAATTATTATCGTTTTCAATTCAGTTTTCGATTCATAATATTGATAAAGACGACATATAATCGTTTAGGTATAAGAACTAAACAGCTGTTGATCACCGGAGTTAATAACAATAACGCTCACTCTAAACATCGATGTATTTTCCAGAAATAATTTTAGTTTGGCTTTTATTTAATTTTATTACAGGGCCCTGCCGGGACGTTAGGCGAATTATTGAAATGCCCCTCTTGACATAAGGTCTCTCATTATAAACCCCACCCTGCTGACATTCTCTTTCGACCCTAGCCACCGGTGTTTCTTCCATGTTGGTTGTGTAAACAATAAATCATCTTTTAAGCATGCAGTCTATACACCTACAGCTTGTTTCATCGATCCCTTTATTCTTTGATGCTTTGGAGATTGGTATTTCGAAAGTATTATCAAATCTCCCTGTATATCCAGGAGCAGGCACTTCCTTTCTTTGCAGACTATGCTCAGCCTTTGTTACGAGCTGATGTAACGCAGTCTCTGTGGATTTTCCTGTTTGATACGCATAATGATCTACCATTTTCTCTAGTCTTCAGCATAAGTGACATCAGATTTGTTGGTCTCAGTAACTGTGCTCCATCCTGTCCCGTTTTGGCAGGTTTTGGAATAAAAGTAACTCTGATCAGCGTCCAGGCACTTGGTATGTAACATAACCTTTTTGTAACATAATTGGATAAATGCCACATTCGTTCCTGGCGATTTATATGGTCTCAAAGCTCAATAGATGCTGTATATTTGAGATTCTTTTGGTAATATCATAAGGAGCCTGGCACATTCAGGAGCTTGTTGACTGTCCTCACAATGCCTTCTCCATGATTCTCCCTTTGAATTTGTCAAAGTTTTGTTGTAATCAGTAAGGGCCTTTCTATGCATATTTATCCCAGAGACTGCTGTTTCCTTAGTTCTATTGAACTTTTCCCTAACTTTCTTTCTCATGTTTTCAAGGTTACCATTCCACCAGGGTACCTTTCTGGAAACTCTCTCGTTTACCATCGAGCAGTTACTATTGAACGCTGATGTAACAGCATCGTCAATTTGCCCTATTAGAAATGCTAGGTTTATTGTGTAGCTTTTCATTTTAAACTGAAATCTAGTTCTGCTGTGTAAGCTTCCCAGTCAGTTCTTCGAGGATTACGATAAGTATCATTTACAGGATCATTACGCCCTATATTAAAATTGATGTACCTGTGATCTGAGCAACTTTCCTCATCAGACATATGCCAATAAAAATCGTTGATTGCTATATAAGTGCTTGCCAACGTTATATCTATTACCTGTTTCCTTTTTGAATTAACGAAAGTAGGTTCATTCCCAACATTTTTAGTATGCCCAAATTATGTTCCGTAATAAATTGTGGTGAAGGCGCCCCCCCCCCCTCCCCCCTCTGAAAATGAGTTGTAGTAAATACACAAAAAAAAAATGAAGCAGAAAGTAACATACATGCTTAGAGCATGTATATATTTACCTTAGGTATGTGAAATATGCACGGATGTTTTTTTTTTGTAAATCGAAATGCCGCCTCATAATTTAAAAACATTAGGCGACCGCCTCGCCGCCTAATATCACCGCAGGGCCCTGTTTTATTAATATCTGCAATCATCTTTATCAATAGAACTTATGAAAACACGTTTTACTATATGCATCAAAAGGTAGACATGGTTTCAACTAAACAAAATGTAAGAAATATCAAACAATAACATTTAATGTGATGTAAACCTGGTTGTGTATAATAAATATAATAATCAATAGCTAATAAAATATTCTGTACAATATTACTCAGTCATAATATTAAATTACAAATAACTTACATATTATTAATATTCATACATAATTGTTTTGTTGTTTAAATGTGGCAGTATAAGCTTGGTTATATAAACATTATGCTCGAAAAACTTCAACAAATCGATATGTACAATTCCAGTAGGTATACTTTAATTGAAGCAATAACAGATCCTGATTGTCCAATAAAGTAAATATGTGATATATTGTGCACATATTTTTATAGAAAGCACGATATAAATAGTATTGTTAGTATAGTAACGTTTCTTTTCAAGCAAGTTAAAAACAACACAAGGTGTCGCCATTTAAATAAAAAAGCAAATTCCGTTACATTTCCAACGATAATCGTTATTTGTGCATGAAGTCCAAAAAGTGCATAAATTTCTTAGGAATCCGTGAGGACACAAAGAGCATTTTTTTGGCAGATGTGAACATTATAGGTATTTCTTAGGCGAAATGCCAAAAAAAAAGTAATTATTTGTTATTCAAATTTGAAATTTACTTGTTTGACATGACATCTTTTTCATATCCCCACTGAAGACAATCATTTTAATATACAGCGTTGTCAAAAAGTCTGAAGACGGCACTCACTTAAGTCGTAAAAGTTTGTATACTTCTACAGAAATAAATTGTACAATCAAAAGTATGAATTTAAAGTATGCAGCCATTTTCTAAAGTTCTACAAGCCAATTATAAAAAAAAAATTCTAATACATATATAGAATGATACATTAATGAAAGATATAGAAAATTACCACATTTCATAAAAAAATAAAACTGTAATTTCGAAGATAAACCTTAACAATGCAGCCCCCCAATACTGCCATTCAAAAAAGTCAAAGGTGTTGGTTGCCCATCAGCGTTTATCATTTATATATGTCAAAATGTTCACATTCAGGACATATGTGGTTTCTGCATAAAAAAAAAATTAAAATTTCTGAATCAGGCCATTTGAGTGCTACAATCTCTAGAGTTTCAGACAACCGTGTATGTATGTTTTAAAACAAAATACTGAATAACACTTTTACGTACGTTTACATTAGTCCAAGAACCTACCGTTTTTTGACTACAGCAGCTATAAGGTAATGAATACATCGTACATATCGCCATTCCAAATAGCTATGAACTATAACCTACCCTACAACTACATATTACAGAGATATAGTTTTGTATAAATATATTTTAAATAAATATAATATATTCAATATGGTGCATATATCATATAATTAATACTTTTTGTGATAACATGATTGTAAAATGTGAAATATCTTAAGTTATAATTAATTTTCAAATAATTGTCTCATCTCCTAATTATTATCTCTTTCTAAATAATATTTTTATACTGCGATAATACCAATACTTTCTCTGAAAATGTCTTCATTATATTTTATAATACTAATCATAAGATTCTTTGGTGTTATTTGCAAAAATTCTTACATCGGCATTGAGACAAGTAGTAATGAATTTTTAAATATTATATCAATCAGTTGTAATAGTTACTATATTACGTATAAATACCATATTCTTTAACATATATACCTATAAAATATAATTTATAAATCACATATATGATATATATTACAAAGAAAGAATGGAAGACTCTAAAATTAAGCAAAAATTTTAATTTTAATGCAAAACACATAAAATTTGTTTGTACCATAAATATGTGTTCATCTTATGTTACATTTATAATTAACGCAGGTTATATTTTAGGAAAAAAGAATACAAAACGATTGAATCATATGTATTAATATAAATAATTGAAAAACAAAAAGCTTTTAAAATAAAAAAAAAAGTATACACTTATCAACAAAATAATAAATACACTCTTGTATTTAGCATACATCTGCACATAACATACTCAATCAAAATGACGTGGATGGTGTAAATAATTCTATAAATTTTAAGTTTGTAGCATTAACACATATAATGTATTTCATAATAAAGATGAAATTACTCCAAAGCAGTCAGTGGATAGAAACAGCGGAATAAAAACTTATTCGTAATGATTTATTAAAAGGTAAACAAAAACAATATATCTTACCATAGATGACATATTCATCAAAATAGGAATTATTACATATTAACATTTTATTGAGTATCCCTTATTCTGCAAAATGACTCGGCAACGTTTTGACATTCAGGCTATCAGCCGTTGAGATGTTTCAACTGATACGACATTCCAATTTTCCTGCACAGCTTTCCATAGTTCTTCTTTATTTCTCCGTTTTTCATTTTTGAAACCGTCGTTGACAATCCTCAATCCGGTTTAACTCAGATGACCAGTGCAGGTCAGCATAAAACGTTAATATTATGAGTATGACCTTTCATCCACGTCTTCCTAGTCCATGCCGTATGTTTTGGATCGTTGTTCTGTTGGTAAATCCAAAAAATGGAGTGGCATGTTTCATTTCACATACGGCAACATTACGTTTTCTAACATGTTAATATATGGCTTTTTGTCATAATTCCACCACTGAAGTGAATAGGACCCACGGCAAACTAAGAAAAACAGCGCGACAAAAATTTTTCCACCGTTATGTTTAACAGTTTTTTTTTTTTTGTATATCGCGGACAGTACCCTATGTTAGGCGGACGTCGCACAGTGATTTTGCCAGAAATTTTGATTCACCCCTGAACAGGACATTCAGCTATTTTTAGTTACCTCGTCTGCGGTCCAATTTAAATGTTCGCGTGCAAATTGTTGTCTGCGCTTCGGATGTTTCTTTCTCAACAGTGGTACTTTCCGCGGCGAACTAACTTTCAGATTATGTTCCATGAATCTTCTTTAAACTGTCCTTCGATGAAATATTGATATTAACTTCTGTTAAATTTTTTTAAGTAGTTGCAAACGGATCTTTCTTGGATTCTATGGAGACTCGTTTTTCGAGGTTTCTTTGTGAATTTGGAACTACAATGCACCATTACTAATGAGCATCCTACTGCTAAGCAATTTTTTATAAACATATCCGTCTATTGCGCATTTTTGAAATAAACCTCCTACTTTAGGGAAACCTTGCACCTATAGGTAGACAAGGCGTGGATTATATATACCATATCGGCCCATGAACATTTATAAGCGGGACGTAAACCTATGTATAAAAACTCGCTGTAGTTGCCATAGGTACTTACATTGCATTGAGGATACGAACCCACACTGATTACCCTTTTTTCTTATACGCAGTTCTTGAATACACAAACTAAAAACAGTATTAATCTGGCAGGCGTTGGTGAATGTAGGTCTTCGCTGCTATCGGTTATTTCATCTCGCCTTTGTATTTATTTTCACTTTAAAATTTCTACAATCTTTCCGGTTAGTTCATTATTTTCTTTTGTAAAATCTTTCGCTAGTTACAATGTTAATTTACACAGGTGAAGAAAAGATGCAAATAATTAAATGGTTCTACTCGGGCAGTACTGCCCAAGAAAATCTCAGTTATTTCTTGCTATATTACAATGCTTATTAGTACGCAAGTGCATGCTTTTTACTACTTACGGAAAAGAATAAACAGCATTTAGTTCTGTATATTATAAATATTTACCAAATACGCCCCATAACATGTACAACAAATGAGTTCTAATCGTTAAAAATATTCCAAGTAGCGATGTTTTAAATGATGTTTATTTCGCGAGGGCGGATTGGTTTTAATGCCGAGCCGAGCGGTATGAAGGCGAATGACGCGGCACAGGATTCCCTTAAAAATGATCGGTACAATTTGGCAACGTGTTCCTAGCAGTCTACTGTAAAAATTCCATTCAAGATGAGACCATTCCATACCGGTATATACTTTAGGGAAACAGTGTTTTTTTCGTGCCATTTTTTAAGTTATTGTCAAATAATAATGTCTAAAATATAATCCTAAACAGTATATTCAATAAGTGGAAGCACATACACTTACAGAAATGGAGCAGTAATATTGCTGCATTGAATGAAGCTTAAAACACTTCATGATAATGACAGTTAGCTAGCCATGCCGATAATATCAGTAACACTATTATCAAACAAATGCCATTACAGACCTGTTACTAATATACTGCTCATTCATAGTAATTAAGTGAAGTTAATTCTGTGAAACTTTCTTGTGTATAAGTCTATCCTTTTTATGCACTACTGTCACAACACTTCGACATGTTTGGTACATGAAAAGGATGAAAAATGGCTTGAAAATCCGCCTAAAATAAGATAGGGAGTGAGCGGTCTAGTAATACAAGATCTATTCGTGCCATAACGCTTCAATAGAGGAAACTGCTTCTAGGAACAACAGTTTGACGATAATATTTAACTTTATAATTCTAAAGTAACTGTATTTATTACTTTGTTCATAAGTGTAATTATATTGGGTGGTCCATTTAAGTGAAATTGCTTAATGTCCAAAACTCCTATACCTAAATACCTAAATACAAGTGAATATTATTTTATCTATTGATAGAGACAGACGGCCCTAATTCAAATGCCCCGACGTAATCTCCAGAAAATATGGAAACTCTAAGTTAATAGTACCTTTTTTTGTCAAGATTTACCATTCATTGTTCCTTTTATATTAAAGTGAGCGTAAATACTCCTATTTTTGTTGTTTAAAATTAAGTGTTCTTTAAGATTTTATTGAAAAAAATCCATATTCCATCTGAAACAATTACTTCAGGCACAATTATAATAACACTAACTTCTTCAAGCAATTCCCTTCACTTAATAGAACGTTCTCAAAGCATGTTTCACTTTAAATGGACCATTTACGTCGTATGAAAAATAATTGTATTTTAACTCAGATGTGCAATTATCATAATTTCTTGTGCTAATTATTTATAGAAACGTTATTATTACTTTTTTTATCCTACACACATTATAGGTATAGGTTTTAATAGATTTAATTGATTATAAATACTAGAAATTAATTTTTATAACCCAGTAATCTCGAATTTCATGATTTCTATTTCAAAAACTTTATATAAATACAAGTAGTTAACATAAATATACAAGTCTTCATGTTTCGTAGGACATAGAAATAATTATAATACTATGTGTATAAATAAAAGTATACTTTTGCCTCAATAATCGGAGAAAAGTTGCAAGTCTAGTTTAACGATTACCTCACCCGATTCGACGTGATGTAAAACTAGTTTCTTTATAAGCGGCCCGTTGGTGTTCTGAGATTCTCGCCTGATATCTTCCAGTTTCAAGTCGGCACGCCCCAAGAATACTATAATTTTTATTTTATGTTATTTTAATTTTCATGGTGGAAAAAATTTAATTCTGAGAACTGGACGTTTTACAAAATTCGCCAACCAATACTTACTGTCAGGCTTGAAAGGGCACATTTCATATACGATAACCGTCAGTATGTCATCTTTAATACTGGCGACGTGAAATTGCATGCTACAATTCCAAATCAGTGTGGGTATTTGGGGAAAGCCGTTCTGTGGTCCGTTTCCGTTGCTCATGTTGTCCTTTCCTACATCGGTTTGCTGTTCTTGTTTGCCAAGACATACTTTGCAGTATATATTTTCGGTGTACAGCTTCCCTGTATATACATGCGTAATACATATTGTGTTAATTTTCAATCATTATGTATAATGGCTGTTCACCTACGACTATATAATTTTGAAAAGTTAAATTAAACTACCGTTGAAATAATTTATTATTTCACGAACAACTATAGTTTTTCTTTTTTAATAAAATAAATTAAATGATACTTTGGTACCTTTCTTCCACGAAAAAGAATTTCGACTACGAGCAGTTTTACAATAAATTTCTGTCCCTTCGACTACAATCACGTCTAGTAGGTACCGCGTCTCTTCAACTGAAATGCCATGCAAACAGAACGTATTAATATCTTACCCGAGCATATAAATCTCTTTCCCTTCTGCACAAGCACGAGAAGGCGACCACACGTCTGATTTCCTGCACACACAACACAACAAACACTCAACGTTGTATACAAGCTATGTATCGATATAAATTTTTTTATGTATTTATAACAGCTCTGTTCGAACACGCAATTCCGAACGGTGCCCCGATTGATATGCCCACGCAATAAATATTTTGTTGGGCAAAATCCTTTATTGCTTAAGCGTATAAATCACTTCGAGAATCTGTTTAAGAAATGATTTAAAGAGTATACATACATATGTATGACTTTTTATTTAAAGCATTTCGTCATTACGCTTGTGAAATTAACATAGAATAGAAATCATGATATACAGAGAACTTTTCCATAGTGTCCTCATTAAGTCGAGTCAGCAAAAAGAAATCAATGTTATAATTTTGATGTAGCATTAGTATAGTATACTAACAGATGTATATCTAATCTCTAAATATAAGGTAGATGTAATAAAAAAATCCGCTTTCATTCCTTTTTACTGGCTCGAATTAATGAATCGAGTATGAATATTTGTGAATATGAATATTTAAAATCGTTTCTGCATATTATAGGGACGATATTGCTATTTCGAAGTGTTAAAAAATTGAGTTATGGAGTTTATTTCAACCGCATATACAGAGTGTCCCGCCGAACTGCATGGCTCATTAGAATTTTCCGAAGTTTTAGTTGGAATTTGATTTTGAAACTTGCAGAGTAGTCATGGTCAATTATGGTCTATTTAAAACAAATATTTTCAGTTTTATAGCCCATCCAGTATACAGCCGGTTGATATCAACTTCCTTACTTTAAATGAGTTGGTGCAATTTTTATGCTTCTAGTGTTTCTAGGTATACCAAACTTTAATACCGATCGATGCAGAATTTTGCGCTACATTCATGCCTGCGATAGAAAAAACACCACCTTTAATTAGAAAAAAAAAGTTTTTTTAGTTTAAAGTTCTTGGGTAAAAGAATTTAGTAGATGCCCGGGCGCTTTCCACTGATCGGCCATTTCCAAGTGCGTCACTCCTCTAAATTTCACTTCATGAAGATATTCCAAAATCGCTGAATCTTTCAGCGGGTGAGGTGGATTTTTTTTATTTTTTATTTATTTATTTAGTTCTTTGGGATAGCTACAGGACGAACCCAAAAATGCTATCCACAAGTAAAAAAAAAAAATTAATACATTTCCATATTACATGTTTACATATAACGTATGCAAAAAAAAAACAATATGAGTTGAAAGAAAATAAAATGAAATTACACAACTAAATGACTAAATGCCTAACCTAATAATCCACCTGACGAAGCTAACGTTTAGCGAAACGCGTCGTATAAAATAAAGTTTGTGAAAATAAGAAGTTTTCTTCATTTTAATATGAATTTTCACCAAGTATCGACCTCCTCAATACAATTACTAATAATATACTGCGAGAAGAAATAATTAGACTCCATGCATGCCTCCTATCAAACAAGATTTTAAATATTGTTTAAAAAGTGATAAGGAAACGTTAAAAATATCAGCAGATGGACATAGTCTATTAAACGAAGTCATGCCCCTGACCATAGGGGAATTCATGTGTGCATTATTGTTCGAATGCGGCGGGCGAAATGGTAAAACCGAATGAGTGATGTATGATGGAATGTTGAAATTAACTAACATGAGAAGATCACTACAATCTATATAATTGTTACATATTTTATAAAGAAATGTGAGATCACTGCGAATACGGGTAGACTTGAGGGATAACATATTAAATTCAACTAACAAAGAATGTTCGTAGTTATAAACAGGCATATTAAACCTATTTGACAGAAATCGCACAAATCTTCTTTGAACCGATTCGATTCGATCGATGTAGATATGGTATTGCGGATTCCATACCACACTAGCGAAGGAAACAACGCTGTGCACATGGGCACAGTATAACCACAGAATAGGTAATATATAGAAGTTTCACTCAATGCATTTCCCTATGGTCGCGGTTTTATTTTTTGTGGTAATTATCTACGACTACACGATTCTGCGCACAGGTTTGGTGCAGGACCCCATTGGCCCATTTTGTCAGCAGAGCCGGATTAACTAGATAAATTATGAATATGCAAAGCAAAATTTTCAAAAATACATTTGCAAAATACGTTTTCTAATAATTTTTAATAGAAAACATGTTTTTAAGGCAATTAGTTGGTAAATAACTGCTTAACCTCATGTATATGTAAAATTCTTCATTCGTGTCGGCATATATTATCAATGCCCTCGTATTATTTTAAAAGTTAAAGTAAATAGTAATACTAGTAAAAGTTCCTCTAGAATAACATTTAGACCATTCCATTTGAAATAAGAAAGTTGATGTCATTTTCCGGTGTTTCCGGAAGTGCCGCCATCTTAAAAATATTTTCACTGCATAGATTTTATTACACTATGTACGTATCCAACTTTACAGAAATTAATGATTACTAGAAGGGCCAATCTTTCTAATAGACGGTCTCGATCAATCACCCTGTATAATGACACCAAGAAATTCTACCTGCGCGAACGACAAATTTGTACTGACTGCGATATCATTAAAACGGCATAGAGATATGGTACGAATTCCTTGTCTGACTGACACTTCTGTATATTACCTATTCTGTGGTATAACGTAGTAAATGCAGTTAATTTGGTAAACCATTTCGTCGACCGAATTATATATCCAAGCTTCTTCAGAGCTTTATTAATAATGTAGTCTACATGTTTGTTAAACAGCAGCTTGGCATCGAGCATTACACCCAAATCACGAATCATATCGCTAACGGTTATAAAATGTGTGCCCAGATAATATGGGAAACTATAAGTGATGACGTTTCGTGTGAATCTAATATTTTGATCTATATTTTGGATTGTTGATAGATCACGGGCTTGGGATAAACTAAAAATTGCTTTTGAATGTGAAATTAGGACAACACTAATAAATCTGCTTCCACAGCTATGTTCCAGCGATGGGTGAATCAAATAAAGTACATTTGCAAGATATTATTTTCGATGCCTGAACTCTGTTCTAATTTTTGTTCTTTTTTTAAACGTTATTACATTTGCAAAAACGTCAGGCATTTATGCCGCATCCTGTAGCTTTAAATCTCAAGTTATGTTAAAAAATATATATAAAATTCGCAATATCTTTTAATGTGTCTTTCAATGGAAATACGCCACTTTTAACCTCCGTTTAACCGACTATGTAACTTGTATATAACAATGAAATAGCAATATTGTCCCTATTAAAAAATAACCAGCCCTTATATTCCTGTTATTGTACTGTACTTCGATATATACAAGATATTTATTAAGTGATTACGCGTAACAAATTTTAAAAATAAACAGATTATTAAAATATCATGCAATTAGCTAAAAAATTTAAAGAAACCCATATAATTGTTAAAGTTAACCTTAAATATTTCACTCCCGCTATCCAATGCTGGCGGTAATGAAACAATCATACTACCGTTGTACTGAGTCTTAAAGATTGTAATATCACTTAAGAAACAGCCTGTATAAAACGATAAAACACACCATAACAAAAAATTGATTTTATTCATAAGAGAGAAGAGACACGCACAATACAAGTACTCTCAGACTTACAGAGAGTTTTCTGGAATGAATTATGCATATTTAATTCGTTAACGGTATGGACAAAATAAAAGCGAAAAGCCAAGTAACATAAAATTATCACAAACAACAAAATTGACTCACTCGGATGAGGTGCAGGTTTCAGTAAGGCTGTTGCTTTCTCGTAGTTCTCTTGTGTCTCTTCAATTCTCTTCAACCAAAGGTTACACTCATTCACAGTGGGAGCCAAGAGAGAAATAATCTGCTTCTTATCTTGCACCTTCAGTACCCTATTGGAATCGGTACCGTATTCTACATTTTCAGCGCTCCCTTTGCTGGCTTTAAGTTCTTGGATCAAAATTGGCTGCAATAAAAGAAATTATAAACATTTTAAAATACTACTGCGTATAAATATGACTTACCTGTTTATACCCCTTGTAGGTTATGTTATTATTCTTTTGGAATGTAAATTGCGAGGTAATGGACTTACTCGGTTGCACAAACAATAGGAAGTCGTTTAATAGAAAAGCCACCAGTTCCTTGCCGCTTTTCACCTAAAGTCAAAGGATGTGAAGTCTATTCCCTCCTTAGAATATACTACAGGATGTTATAGGACATCCCTATCTTTTTTTATTTAAAGAATCAATATATTAAGATATCTCATGTCTATTGACGGGCTGTGTTATCGCGTTTGATAATTTTACAATCTTGTTAATATTTGTTACTAGCGTTGTCATGTTTATATTTATTGTTTATTCCTTTTTCTTCTCTATGTAATCATTGCAAAAGCTACATCTTGTATATTCTAATAAGTATGCGTCCGTTTGATATAGTATAAAGAACGAGATAGCATACATTGCAAGATGAAATGTAGAAATCTTAATAATAAACTGCATTTAGACAAGAATAACCTTAATAGCAAATTCAATTTGTCATAATCATTGATTAATTTTTAACCCTTTCAAACAAAAATCCCCTAGAAAAAGTGCTATCAAAGAATTGACAATTCCTAATGACATCCTCATAAGATCCGCACAATGTTCTAAGATGCGAATAGACTACAGTACGGTTTTTTTCTTATTTAAAAGCTGAGTTTATTACCTTCGTTAAATATCCGAAATGTAATAATTTCCTTGGCCCTAATTTATTGGTGCAACTATCGAATTCTATGTTAAAGTCAGCCTGAACGTGCGCCTGCATCCATTCTAATCGTTCGCGATTCTCTTTTGAGCGAACCTTTTCGTTTACTTGTATCAGGAATGTCTCCGCTTCTTCGCGTGCGCTTTTCAGGTATGGATAATCTAAAAATTATATGACAAATGTATAGAATCGATTAAACCATTCTAGAATTTAAAATTCCTCGCATTGTTATGCATAACATTTAAAATTGAAACTTTGAAGTACCGCAAAACGAGGTGTCTTGATACTGCGGTGTGAGTTCATACATTCTGACAGCGCCATCTAAATGACCCTGTTATGAAGAATCTAAAGACCTATGAACCAAACCTACATTTTTATTGGCACGACTATATAGTACCCTTGTTTATATATCTTATAGTTATTCAACCGGTTTGAAGTACCTTTGGGTGGCGTTCAGATGGCGTGTCAGGTGTGGCGTGCCCATTAATTTTTTTTAATAATGTTGTTTCTTAATTTTGATTGGTTTTACTTTGTTATTAACTGCCAAGTTTATTTCAGAATCTGCAACAAACATAGCTCGCATTCCAATGAATATTTGGCGGTATTTAATTTCATTCATCAGTACTTTTATACTATCGCCGCCAGATATCAGCACCTTACGCAGCTCGGTTGAATAACTATAAGATATATAAACAAGGATAGTACGTAGTCGAAGACATAATCAGTTTTGCTTAAGTTGAACAGATGGCGCTTCAACCCTTTTGAAGTTTCTTGACAAAACCGTTAATTTTTTGGGGCCGTCAAAAGAATTTTTTTTTCACAAGTCATGTTTAAATATTTATCGCGCTTTAAATAAAACGGCCACAAAACGTTTGATGACTGGTTTAGTACAATTACGAGTATCGTCTCCGCAGACGGTACGTCCGTTCACGCACATCTAACTCCCACCATCGTGACTGCGTGTGGGACCACTGCAAGATATATAAACCGCGCGCTAGCCAGTTCTCAGGGAGTTACTTCGGTCACAGTCATTCCTCCTCTGAGTTCGGTTCCGGCAAAACCACCGATACAACACAGACAGTTCCGAGCCTCCCGAGCTGCGATATTGGCGCCAGCAAAGCTCTCTGGCACGACGCAGCGCTACCCCCCAAGTTGTGATTTCGGTGCCGGTAAAGGTCTCTGGCAGGAGGCAGCACTACTCTCCGAGCTATCGGTATCGGCAAAGCTATTGGCACGGCGTAATACCGTTTCCGAGTCGTGTTTTCGGCACCGGCAAAGCCCTCTGGCAGGACGAACTTGTACTTTAAAACCGCTCGCGTACTTTTTGTCCGTCCCGATATATTCTAGCACAACGCGAACCGTCTCTGAGCCGAGCTTTTGGCAGCGGCAAAGTCATCTGACACGACACAGCACTAACTTGTACTTTAAAACCGCCCGCGTATTTTTGACCTGGCCTGGTATATAGATTTTACTCGTTTTATTTTATTGTTTAAATTGTAATTGACATTTCGCGACTAAATTTAAAAGTCCTTCAACATGCGGCAAATATTTGTTTATATTTGCGATTGTACATACATGTTATTTTGTCACTCACCTGTTTTTTTTTTTCGTTGCACAGCTCTCGTTGTCACTTGCACCTATTTTATAGAAATAAATTCTCAAGAAAAGGTTTTAACTCCTTTAAGTGTTGCGCAACATCTTGATGAGAACCCTGGATACCCCGCACTCACACAAATAACTACCGTTCTGGGGTAAAATATTATTGACAGCAAATTCCACAACCAGCGCCGTTGTGCGTGAAAATTTAAACATACGTAAGAAAGTGGTGGTTACGATTTAAATAAACCGTTTTCAAAATATAGGCCGTTAAAGTTCAAAATTGTATCAAGTAACCTCGATTCACGGTGGTTCTCATATCAGAGCGTTCATATGACATTGCACTTTACCACTCTCTCGTCCGCAAATGGTTACCTGGATGATTATCTGCTGTGTTTTCTATTATTTTACTAATCAGCAACGGGTACTTGGTTATTCTCTGCATCGGTTTGATCAGAAACGAACTCAAAGGCATCCCCTTCGTTTTAACGTTATTTTGACATCTCCGAACGACATCTCTAAAGGCCACGGAAGTTTCTGTTAATTTCTGCAGCAACGCGGCGCTATCCAATTGCTTGCTGCAAAACGTTACGTAAACCGTCATCGTCGGCAGCTAAAAATATAGTTCCCTAGTTTCAAATTCGTACAATTTCATTAGAATACGTACATGCGTGCATATTATGTCACCTATTATTTCACTACCGGTGTTCGTCCTCTCCATGAGGTCTTCATAGAAAGCCCTATTGCACTGAAGGATATCCCGCCAATTAACGAAAATCCCCTGCACCTCCTTTTCGTCTATGACCTGGCTCTCAAGAAGGGGTAGCTCAAATACTTCATGAACAACCCGCATATCATCTATGTACGCTTTCTCTGTTTGTATGAGTTCATTGATGCAGTCCTGTCGCTTTTTGTCTAAAGGTCCCATAGCTAAGTGCACGTAAATATGTGGTTTTCAGAGGAATGAAATTACAACCATATACTTTTCCATTATATTATATTTTCATGTGTTACACTTTATAACGGGTATTGAGTATTCATTTCACAAATGGCATAATAATATAATGGGAGTAAATAATGAGAATAAATAAGATATGTAGAGAAAAAAAGGATAAGAAATTAATAAAATTTACCACATTACTTCTAAATAGTACATAACAAGTAATGATAAAGATATAATCAAGATTATATCTCGCATTCGTAACAATAGTACATAGTAACAATGGCAATCTACTTAGTACTACACATATTAGAGAGATAATTAAGTAGTAATGTAAAAGCTTAGTAGGGTGGTGGTGGTGGTGTGTTTTTGGACTCGGAACTCGGATTGTTAACCAATCTCAATTAATAATATGGAAAAATACATAATATGGGTAATATTCATGCCAAAAGCTGACCAAAAAAACATTTCCTTGCACCCACCCTACGAAACTTCAATTATAAACAATATTACAAAAAGGAATAACATATTCAAGTCACAATTGTGTACATTCATATTCAACCAAAATGAACGGTCGGAATCTATAGTAACGTTCTAACTAATCTCACATTATGCGTGGACAGATTTACAAATAACCTTTTATATTCTACGTCAGTTCCGGATATTTGTCGGTATTTTAATGTAAGTAGAATGTTTAGATTGTAATTGAAGTAGGTGGAGCAAAGGCATACTACTAGCTAGGCACGCCCTCACGCGCATCTACCTCGTCAGCTCGAGGAAACGGGCCAAGCGGTAGGAATAACTGCCGTACAGTACCGTCCATAGTTCTTCGGGTGTGTCTCACTCCATTGAGCACGCCCTCTTGCTACCGCGCACTCGCCAATTTATTTTGCGCGAGCTGTAGTTAGTTCATTTATCGTGTTTAAAAAAATGTTCAATGTGTTACACTATGTTCATCAGTATGCCTTTCCGCCACTTACCTTAATTACAATCTAAACATTCTACTTACATTAACACACCGACATATATCCGAAACTGAGGTGGATCTGAAGATGGCATATTAAAGCTGAAACTTCTTATCTGATGTTTAAAGAAAAAAAAATTTCTGAACGGTTTACGAACGTTTTTTCTATATCAAATTTTAGTTAAAATTAGCTCTAATAAAAATTTCAATACCATAGTAAAATATGAAATAATCAATCGAAAATTTAAAAGTTATATATTTTAACCTATTAATCTGGCGGGAAAACTACCTCTCGTCTATTAACAAATCTATTAAACAACCATGAAAGATCTATATTGATTTTTAACCCCAACGCATCACTTAGCTAGATAGAGCGTTACTATATTGGATTTCATTTTAGGTGAACATGACTACTTCAAGAAGGATACATTACAAAAAAAAAAGGTACTGGGTTGGGTAACATAGTTAACGATAAAATTTAACATGATCATAACTAGTAGGATTTGATTCGAAACTATTTATTCAAGTGTCGTTCCCTATAATAATTTTGTTTTCTCCTTACAAGCGTGTTTTACACAAGAAAAATGTATACAAGAGATTTAGTATTTTAACAAGATATATAAAAAATTATCCGCAAGCAATTGTTTCTAGCGAAAAAGCAATTTACAAAAAAAACGATAAATACGTAAGACAATAAACAGTAAAAATAAAAAGATATATACTAAAATGTGAGCAAACTTCTATTTCATTAAATAAAAGTTATTTTACTAATGTAAATTAAATTTTGTAGTTCTCTATCTCTCTCCCTTACTCTTTGCGTGTGGTACACAGCGTAAGCAAAAATTAATAACTGAAAGTGTTGAGATTGCATATTTTTGCAAAATAATAAGTGACTTCCCATGTATCCGTTTTTTTTTGTTTTAAGGAAGTAAATGCAATAATAATAAAGCTGACATAAATTTCTATCTTTGCTAAAGCAATTTTAAATCATAAAAATTCTGCTAAAATTGATACAGCGCCGCCATTTTGGTATCATTTAAAAGAGGAACGATGCAAGATTAAACTGAGATACACAACTGAACCAAGCGTTGTTTTTTAAAGAAATGTATGTGTTGCAAGTAACATAAACGAGTCAAAAAGAAAATATTATATTATTTAAATATACAGACACTAACTGTCATTTTTTTCAAAGATTCAAGTTACAATACAATTAAGTAAAAACAAACTGAATGATGTAATAACAATTAATTTACCTATTAAAACCACCCTGGTGTTTATATTTAGTTTTAAGTAATCATGTGTCAGAAAAAAAGTAAAAAAGTAAGAAGAGGACTGTAACTCTTCCATAGATTGTAAACCTGTTATGACAACTTCCAAATCAAATCGATCTACCATAACCGTTAAAAATCAATTATTGTGTAAAAAAATTAAATACATAAAAATTCGCAGTGAACATTACAAAATATTTATGGATTAATATGAAAATTCATTATTAAAATAGCACCCTCTGTTTAATTAAGTTCAGTACTATCGAACGATTGTGAACGAACTACACCTAATATATTTTTTAAAATTTTAACCTAGCTAATCAAACATGTAAAGTAATTAATTAATCGAGACTCAACCCAATTGATTTCTTTAAAAAGCGTTCATTCAAATTGACATTGATTCTTCAATCTACCTACAAAATTGTAAGATACCTTAAGAATATATTTTTCTCTTACTTGTGGAAGTATCTAAAAAAAACGTAAAAGACACGAAGAAAAAGATTAGCTTATATATTTTCCAACTTAAATTAGTCAAAAAATTTAACACTTTATAAATTGTTTACGCTTCAATTAAGTTAAAAAGGTTTCTTTGGCTCTTATGTAAAATCACATTGCCTCCCTATTCTAACTAACAAATATTTAAAATATTGCTCAATTTTTTTATATTAATGAACATTAGCACTTTTTAATATCTTGTTAAAATACTGAAAATAAAAGATAGCGTATAGTTTGAACGAGTACCGACACATATTGCTCTATGAACTAGTGAGACGCTAAATTAACACTATTCTTTTCATATTCGTTTAAATGTTTTTTTCTCTCTTTAATTATTGTTATTACTATTATTATTAAAGACAGCAGCTTCGTATATGGTAGGATGGGTGCAATTCATGTTCCTACAAAAGAAAAAAAATTAAAAGTGTATGGCGCAACACTGAAGTAGTTGTTACGAAACAATCTAAGTTTTATACATGATAGATCTCATAAAAGCGACACAATTCTAAGAAATGCGGATATCACCGAATCAAAAATGTACTTACATTGCTGCAGTGGCGCCACATAGTTGCTGGGAAATAGGCCAGAAACGCCGTTCAGCTCGCCCCTCCACCAAGATTGTTCCTCTCTGGCCGTCACGCTGATGATGTCGTCTTTAAGGAAGCTCAACTCGTCCGGATTGGCCGCTGTGTACGGGTACAGGGCTACGACTTTATCTGCAGTAGAGAACGATTTATTAGAATGAAAGCTTGGAACGTGCCGTTTCATAAATACCTATAATGACTTCCTGCTGCATCCTGGTCGTTGAAACTGGAGTGGTGCGACCGCTGGCCCTTCCGCTGCTGTTTAATACTTTGACGTAACTGGCGGGAAACCAACCCACCTGACGTTTTCTACCTTTCGCTTGCAATTCGCCTTCCCACCAGCCCGAATCGGCTTTTTTACGGATCATGATCAATTGACCTCTCTGCAGGGATAACTGTTCAGAACTCGTGGCTTGGTACGGAGCAATGACGGAAGCGATTTCTGGTTTTTTGTTTCCTTTCATGGACTGAGATAGCAATTTATTAGATCAAAGAAATGTACTTTAATATGCTGGATCGCTCATTGTCTCGAAATACCGGAATAAATTGGAAGCGGTTAGTTTCATGAAAAGAAAGTCTGATGTGAAAGTTTTTATCGCGAGATAGGGCTCTCTTTAGAATCTAACGAACCAAGATTGTTATAATACTGAAATAGCAAAAATTGCATCTATACACCAAGATCTTCATAAAATTGCGTGGAAAATTTTATGAATAAATTGTAATTTTATGTATATGTTTTGACTTGCCCAATCAATCTATGTAATACTAGCGAAATGGTTCAATAGAGAGTTTGCATGAGCTTAATAATTATATAAAAAAAAACTTTCTTATAATTAATTATAGTAGAGACAGGATAATCATGAAAATAAAGGGAGAAAAACGTGCTTCGACCGGTGGACATCCTATTTTACAGAAACGGAAAAGTGGCTGCCATTTGGTTGCCTGTCAAACGCTACCAATGTTTGTGAAAGTTTTACTACAGTTTGACCAGTTTTTATTGCTTTTGCATTAAGGTGTATGTTTCTCAGATGTCCTGTGCAGTTCCAGGATCCAAATTATAATTCTTTGACCATTGCTTTCTATTTACTTTTTATACATATAAACTGAGTAATATAAATTTAGAAGTTAGCCTTGATAGATATTAAATTAAGCTGTGTGAATTCAAAAACCTAATAAAAGAGGAAAATTAAATTATTAAAAATACAAAATGATAAAACTGAATCAGAAAAAAAATCAATAATGGCACTGACCAATGATAAAACAAATAAATATATCTTTTAGCGTAAATGTGGAGAACAAAGAACACAATCATATTGTATTCTAAAAACAAATACAATTTTTGTTTTCAACTGGAACTTAAAATATTAATTTTTGTATGTGATTTGCCGCTGTTCTTCTTCATCTGGGCGTTCCGCCGCAAATTTTTGAATTCCCATTTCAAATTTCCACATATTTTTATGGTGGTCAATAAATGTATACATTAAAAATTGTTTATAGAGTCATAAACAGAGACAAGTCTCTGTAATTAAGTCTGTAATTAATGTCTAAATTGTGTATATTGATATCTAAGTTGTGAATATAGAGATGAGAATTATTACATATCCTCATAATATTAACAATTGTCGCTAATAAAATGGATGTTAAAACAACAAAGGAATTATTAAAAATAAATTTAATAAAATCGCACGCAACTTTGTCTGACATTTTGTAAAACTAAAACGTAAACATAAGCAGACCTAAACAAACCGGTTTCATTTTTCGGCAATTGCAAATCGCGTCAACTTAAATTGCATTAAACCATTTCTAATCCTACTTTAATAATTTTTATTACACAAATCTAAAAAAAAATGTGTAAAAATCAACAAAAACAAAAAAAAATAATAAGATGAACATAAAATGACTAATGTGCTCCACGTTATAACATTCAAAAATCTCGGATCCCATACACCTGACGCGCAATCTATATGTCGGATCCTCGTGAATCTCGGATCCCATAAACATATCGCGCCATCTATAATATCGAATCCTCGTGAATTTTATACCTTCTTAAGACATGGCACACCATCTACATGTCAATGTAGAATGTGAAACCGAAAAAGGGTTTCACTAATACTGATACGGTTACGTCTCTTCACAATTCCTTCACTCAAATTCTATTAAAAAAAAAAAAACTTAAGAATGTCATTATAACATGTGGCTCTTCTCATGTCAAAACTTTCTTTCAACTAACTATTCCCAAATTATTCGAATGATTTGAGATATGGCAGAACGTTTGTCCGATGTTGAGTTAAAAAGTAACAATTATATGCTCTGCTTGGATAATAATTACTCAAATAGAAGTTAGTTTTTTGATGTAATGAGTACTTAATTCTGAGCTTTACTAAATGATCCCATTATTTTGTAATTTCATGATAATACAATTTGTATTTAATCGAAAAGTAGAACTAGTAACTAATCTAGATTTAACATTGGTTATTAATAAAATAGAACACATTAATTCACCATTAGAGGTTGGAAAACACAAAAATCAATGTTACGAGGGTAAAACACTTTCCCATTAGCAAACAATCCCTTGAAAGTAGTCATTATGTAAGAACAGCGCAAATAAAAGTCATTAACGATCGTTTTATTTGCCCCAGAGATCAGATCTGTTCTGTAATAAGGCCATCCATGACGTCACGCAAATGACCCTTAATTGATTAAACTCGCTTCCAAATGATATACCTATTTCAGAGGATCAGAAAGGTTACTAAAAAACTGATCCACCAATCAGAGCACAGCTTTGTTTAAAATTGAAATAAGCCGCAAGTTATCGATACGATTTGGCGCCAAGTAAAAATAACCTAGCAAATATCTTTGGTTTTTGTTCACACTAAGCTGGTGTAAGCGTATGTGATATGTGTTATAAATTCTTTCTTATCTCATTTGTTTTCATTATAATATGACAATAAATGTGTTAAATTAAAAACTAAAAACTATAATACAAGAATAGAACAGCTAATGTGAATATTAGGTAATCAAATTAATTAAATAAAATACTCTATGATTATAAATCTTATACAGAAATATATCTAATCTCACGGGACATTCGCTTTATAAGGTATAAGCAAGGTTGTGAATTGGGTCTCATTCGATCATTCGCTGTGCGAAATATAATTGCTCGGAATGGTCCTTCATACAGTCGCTCGGGTCACCACCAGACTAGCGGCACTGACAAATTGGTGTGGACGCGAGAGACTGTATGGCGGGACATTCCGAGTAATAAAATTTTAAAAAATTACAGATATAAATTTCTTTTCTGGGGCTCTTAACCATTGATGATCGTTGACAGGTGGCGTTTGATTCAGATTTCTTCCGTGCTTAACATAACCACGGGATGATATTGCTCGCTTTAAATGACCACTCTTTCTATTGTAATGGTTTTACAATCATACATCGCGATCGCATTTAAGCACTTCTAATAAACAAAACAAAAAATACATCCCATACACACAATACATTATGCACTGTTTCGTTTAGGCGCACCAACGATCAGGTAGTAATGACGTAACGGACCTGATTACAAGTGATTCGTGTGGCAAATAAAACACAGTTAATATATACACGCAAAAGCAATAGCTGAAATGGTTTACTTTAACTTCCATCAGTAGTTTACGATAATTAATTAAAAGTATATCGGAAGTGCCTAACATAAAGTATTTTATATATGTATAATACCTGTGAGCTAGCACTCATGGAAGCGAAATCTGGCTTTTCATTCTCTTTGTTCTCGTTTATTTGACAGACTTCATTGTCGATTTGCGCATTGGCGTCTTGCGTTTGTTCTAGTTGAGCGGCAGCTGTCTGATTCTGTTCAGCAGGCGCCGGGGGCGCTGTTGTCGGTTGCGTGTTAGTGGCGGTATTCTAATCACAAACGATTAGTCACGGTATCAAAGCGAACCGCACACAGGAAACAAAAAAAAAATAATACTCACCACGTCTACTTTCTGGACGTAATTACTTGGGAATATTCCAGTCCTATCGCCAATCTTTCCCGTCCACCAATCACCTTCCTTCTTGTACACCGAAATGATCTCGCCCGCGTTGAATGTCAGATCTCCCTGCTCCACAGACTGGTACGGGTAATTCGCGATGTAATATTCTACCTCACTCTCCGGGATGTCGAGGGAATTCGACTGATTCGTTTGGTTGTCGATTTGTGGTGGGATAGGTTCGGTAGCTTCCGGTATCGTTTCCGGAACTTCAGCGATGCCTCTGCAAACGTATATAATATTAATTACAGACTTTATCGAACGAATATTTCGACTCACTCGAGTCTTTTGCTCTCCAATTCTTCGATGTACGAGGGAGTCGATTCTGGTACTGTAGAACCCCTGACGCCTACCCCATCTACCGGCTCTACATAGGATTCTGGGAACCATCCGGTTTGGCCTCTGTGTTCACCCGCTAACCATCCAGGTTCACCCGTTTGTTCTAATGGCACCTATAAATCAATCCATAATCCATATTTCTATAAATGTAAATGCATTAATATGATTATTTTTGTATTGATTACTCCAGCGGCAAATTAAATACCGTGATTACATTACGGATCATGTAAAATTGGTACACTTTAATTTTAGTTAGAATGGAAATTGCGGGAATAATTGATTTTCCATTTTATAGTTATTATGAAAAATTAAATTATTTCACTATGTTTTATGCTCACAAGTTTATTAATTCCGGACAATTCGTAGAAGATCCAACGAATTAAAAAAAAGATATTTAGTCATGCCTTGTTATCCCTATCCTAAACTTCTATGTACAAATACTAGTGTTGGGCACGGTAGGGGAAAATAACTATCGTTAGCGAGGATCAGACAGGCTCGTGTTAATTCGTTTTGGGGGAAGGGGTTTGTGTTGCTTACCGGCTTTCCCGAGAGTCGACTAAACACGAGTCTGTCTAGTCTGCGCTAACGATAGTTATTTTCCCCTATCTTGCCCATTACTAACAAATACTTTTTTCTAACGTCTATTTTCACCTCCTAAAATACCAGAAACTCATAGTGTTGAAAGAAAATCTGTCTACTCTAATAAATCAACCAACATCGAATGGTACAAAAGGGTAAGCTCCCTCGAAAAGGTGAAATATTTCAAGAGTTTGTTTATATTAAATGTTAATTTTAAGTCCAGTGTCATTTATGTGTTGTGCAACACTGGATAATGCGATATGGTCCCGATTGCATGTTTTGTGTATCCAACATATACTTTATTGTAGTCCCTGCATCCATTTTTTGAAATGCCTTTCGAGACTAAATCTTAAGATCTCCAGATACATAATATTTCGTCATGAATAAAATGTATTAAAAATATAATAAAACCCTAATTGCTCACCATGTGTTCGCTTGGTTAGTATTAAACATTTCGTGTTATAGACAATGAGCAGGCTATGCGGTAGCGACATCATGCAGAAGTTTTGTAATTTTTTCAATGTAGATTTATAAAGCGTCAAACAGAGAGACTTATTGTTTTTATTGATATCGTTAATTTTTTTCTACTTTCTTTGTAAACAGAGTGAAATGTCACTTTTGTAGGTTTTGCAGATGTATATTATATTAGAGGCCGGTTTTTCAAACCTCAGTTGTGACATTGATTTTCCGCTGCAAAGAAAAAACATTAGTAGATCCTAATCTTGTAATTTGTGTCAGAGAAGTACGAAAATGTGATATTATTGCGATCCAGGGATTTTGTATTCGACAGTCACTTCATCTCCTTATAGTATTCAAACTGCAATCCTTTTTTCACTTTGGTATTTTTGTGGTTCTACAGGAAACCTTTAAAATTTCAAATTCTTTCTATTTACGTTTTTATTAAGGCAGTTTCGAACACAGCAACATCTTCCGGCCTTTAGTTGTGGCTTTCTGTATAGTTAGGTTATGCACGTGTACTATCAATCATTTCCATGTATAAACGAAAAAATCGCATCTACAGTTTGAAAGCAAAAATGCTATGTCCGAAAGATTTATTTTTAATTGGGGTTGATGAAGTCTAAGCAATTGATATATTCAAGGCTCCAGAAAAAAACCGGTTACCGCAATTAATCAGAGTGAGATTTGGACCCGCGACCCCATGACTGATAGCCCAGCGTGCAAGACACTAGACCATCACCCGAGTGTTATTATTTTTGAGATTTTCTAGGTAATGTGATGTTACTTTGTTAATTTTCTAATAATTTGCTAAAATATGTTTTTTACACGTATACCATATTTAGTAGATAACTTTTCCCGCAACAAGTCTATTGGTTTATTTAAAGGAAAGAAAAGATTATCCTACGTCTTGTCGTTGATATTAAAACGCGTAACTTAAGTAATTTATTAACATGAATACGTCATAAAAGATCAACTTGAATAGATAAGGAACCCTGCTTTTGGTTAACGAGAGTTGCACCAAACTTGCATGATGCGCAATGAACATAAATAATTTCAATTTCCACTCACCATTATAATGTCACCAGGTTGGAATGATATCTCATCGGAGTTGCGACCTTCAAACGCGTATAAAGCTCTATATTTCACTGCGCCGGCCATTGTAGTAGTATGTCCCACAAAGGTAGATGTCGTTGTTGTCTCGGCATCCGCTTCAGCACTCCAATTATCGGCAGGCCAGTCCGTTTGGGTTTCGCCCCAACCGCCACCGCTATCCTTCCACGCGGAAGTGTAATCCACGCTTTTGTTAGCGTTCTTCAGTTCGAGCACCGTGCTTCTCTTCTGCTCGTAAACCGCGTAGAGGTTTTCGCATTCCTTCACCAGGTCGGTCAGCTGAGTCTTCAAATCCGTCAGGTGCGAATTGTTATTTTCAATATCGACCATCTTTCCGTCGATTTCCTTCTGCATGTCGTCCACTTTCTCCTTTAGATTCTTTATGGTGATCTCCTTGTTCTCGTAGGCCTGCTTCATCTGGTCCGTGTCGTTCATTTGAGTATTCAGCTTATTTTTCGCGTCGAGTTTGCTCTTCTCTTGGGACAACGACAGTAATTTGGCGTTCTGCTCTTTCAGTTTGTTCTTCAGCTGTGACATTTCTTGCATTTGCGTGTCCCTGGTCGAACGCATGCCGTCGATGGTTGTCTTCACGTTCGACACTCCCACCCTTGTGTCGCATATTTTCTGAGAGAGCTCTTTTACTTGATCGTTGAGCGACGACAGTTCTATGCTGAGGCTTTGATTCTTGGCTTTCAGCTTGAGGACATTTTCTTGTTCCCGTTGCCGTTGATTTTGGAGTTCTTGCAAGCGCTGCTTTTCCCATTCTAATTGCCGCTGTCTTTCCATTTCTCTGCAATTTAAATTACAATTATTAAATTGGTTAATATACGTAAGTATATTATCGTGGCTTTTCTGCACCTAAGTGCTGGCTAACCAGAACGCAATTTTAATTAAAGAAAAGTTCTTTTGGATTCTTTTGGCTTGTTTATTTTCTTATTTGTTAGACGTATTTCATTCCTATTATTACTAAACGTTTCGACCTAATAAGTCTTCTTCAGCAGTTATACCTAATTAACAATTTAAAGTTTTTTTAATTAGTATATAGTCCTATGATGGTAACAAGTAATTTTATTTTACCTTATATTATCATTTTGTATCAAATATTCCATATAGAAAATAGAATTTTTTTATATATTTATTAATATTTATAGTAAAAATTATCTGCACAGGACAATCACAAGTAGTAAAATTATTTACTACAACTGTGTTGGGTATGTATTTTTTCGTTCTACGTTATTTATATAGATTTTGTAGAGATTTGTCTGTTAGTTTTATATAAAGTTAGATCCAGAAAATTAATAGTTATTTTTCCCATTAGTAATGCCAATTGTAACTTTGGATTAAAAGCATTGAATGTCTAGAGAGTGTATTGAATTTTATTTTTTCTAATCGGATGTTACAATAAAGCCAAAACAAACGACGTCGCAATGCTCAAATGGTTATTAACGCACTGGTGAGACGCTTACCGGAATGTAATATGGACGATTATAGTGCAAATTAGAAAAAATACTGTAAAAAACTCGTGTCACAATGACTTTGTAATGCTCCTACATTGAATCACTCGCCGCTACGCGGCTCGTTATTCAGACTTGTACTCCCATTGCATAAACATGATTGTGACACTTGTGTTTTAAAATACTATTCTGGTATTATATCTTCTAAATAGTTTTGGTTTATAATTCAATTTATTGATAATTTGTGTCTCTAAATCTTCTAAAACTAATTACGCAACAACACTGGAGATTAGTGCACCCATAGGAACTCTTAATTGTTTATAGAATGTATCTTTATATTAAAAGTGAATGGAGATGAATAAACCAAAATAAAAAAGATATTTTTTAGTTAATAATAAGTTTAAACGCTAAAATTCGTTCGAGAAATTTCCAGATTGACGGAGTCAAATCATACCTTCTAGCGGCTTCCCGTTGCTCCGCTTGGCGTTTTCTTTCTTCTTCCATCAACCTCTCTTTCTCTTGTTGTTCACGCATTTGCTTTTCTAATTCTTCCATCCTCTTCCTCTCCGCCTCCTGTCTAGCTTTCTCTCTCTTCTCAATCTCTTCCCTTTCTTTTCTTTCCCTCTCCTCCGCCTCTTTCCTCTGCTGATCCAACAAGGCCTTCCTTCTTCGATCCAATTCGGCTTGGCCTTTCTCGAAATTCTCTTTCCTCTTATCTTCGAAGGTATCTACAAGAAGACAACGATAAATCGAAAAAAGTTAAAGTGTTAATTTGGCTTACTTTGTGACGCAATCGAACCGACTTCTTGGTCCAACTGTACACTGCCCTGGCTGGAAACCGATGCCGTTCTGGAAGAGGTCCTTGGAGTTCTCTTGAAAGAAGGAGGAATAAGATCAGGAGGCAACGTCACTGGAGGTGGAATGCCCATGGCGGCTTGCTCGCAGAGGTGCATCGCCAAGACGAATTCTTCACATCCTAGGCGGCCGTCAGCGTCCATATCTGATAGAGCCCTTTGGGGATATTACGTTAGGTCAGTGGAACAGGCGTACATTCGAATTCATTTTGTTTTACCAGATTTGTGCTAATGTGGTTTGCGGCAACTTAGTCTGGACCATGACGTTTCTCGCTTGCGCGCCAGATAAAAATCCGGTTCTAGTTCGATCCGTGGTGTTAAACATTTGCGTATATTTCAGTTTTATCAGATGGGGTACTGCCCATTCCGCTTGGCTACAAGAAATATCTATTATTCCACTTATAATCGTCAAACAATGTTTAATACAATTAAATAATAATTTATAATATTTTTTGCTGTATCTTTCTAATTTTTATAAAAAGACGTTTTGATTAAACAATCTTTAAGGCAATTAAAACTGTTTTTGTGTCAATATTATTTGCAATATAAAAATAGGCTAAATTATTAGTTTTTTCTTTATTATTATTAGACAAAATAATTTGTTGATATTATTATATATAATTTAGAGGCCCCTATTGATTTATAAGGCCCCAAGGCGCGCGCGACATCACTCTAAACAAAGGCCAAATGAACATAGTGTCTATAATTAAAACTTTTTAAAAAAGAAAATGCTCTTTATTTTCCTTGTAATCTTGAACTCGATAGTATTAATTTCACATTAAAATTAATATGTACGTACTTTAATTATAACTGTTAACATTTTGTAATTATTTTATGAAATAATGCAATAAAACTCTTCTATTCTATTATATTCTAATTACTACCGAATCTGAAACAAATTTAGTAATTTTTTTTTTATTTGTAGATTGATCCCAATTATAATTTTGTTGCTGACGTCATTATCAAAATACTGAATTCCTTATAAACTTGTAAATAACTCAAGAAAATCAACACCTTCGAATATGCCATTGGAATTCAAATTGCCTTATACTTTACAGCTTCATGTTTGCTGCCTCTTTTGGTGACTGGAATAACCTTGTCAATTTTTAATTTATCAGGAAAGACACCACTCAAGATACAATTATTAAAAATATCAACTAATGGTCCTGAAATGTGTTGAACGACGGATTCTAATTTAAAACATGGCGCAATATCAATATCAGCAGAGTGTTTGTTGGTAACTTCCAATAGTATGCTCTGAACCTCGTTTATATCAGTGGGTAAGATGTAAAAGCAGCGATCAAGACAGGGCAAACTATGAGAATAACTAGCTCGCAGAAATATCCTATTGAAATTATAATGCGATTCAATAAGCAAATCTCACACTCCTTACGGGTCGTTAATAACAACACCCACTGTGTCATGCAATGAAATAATTTCTACATCGATGATTGGTTTTGTAATTTTATTAATAATGTTTCCCGGCGGTTTTTTTAGTTTTATTTACAAGTAATTTATATTTTCCTTTTAGAACTGTATATTTAATAAGATGGCATCTTTGTATGCGTCGTATAAGTTGTAAAGGTCTCTAACTTTCGTCGCTATTTGCGATAATTCAGGTGTGTACAATTCAACATCATGATTAACTCTTTTTACGCACTTTTTGAGCGGAAATTGAAGTAATGCATGAAAAATATCAAATTTACTATCACCAGCAGCATACACCTAAGACCAATCCACGGAGGACAATGCTGAACTAAAACAAAAGATTCCTCAGAAAAAATACGTCTGTACTGTACCGTTGGACCAGATAGTGGCCACATTTCTTTATTTAATACCAGATATCTATGATCCGAAAAGAGGAAATTTCCTGAAGAGCAAAAATATATGTCTGTGACATTACCGGCAAAACTAGTAATACCTTGTCATCTCCAACTAGACTATTTATACATATATATATATATAAATTATTAAATAAATTAATGTTAAATATTACTTTATCTTATCAATTATGGCGATTTGCCCAGATCCAGCTTTTGCATGTTTTATACATTATACATTTTGTGATAAAGCTACGACGCATTAGTTAAGAGCACTAACAACCAAGTGTTATTTTCTGAAGATACACCATGGCCACTGGCAATGATAGGCTTTTTTATGAAGTTATGAAACATCCTTATATCTTCGACGACAATAATCCGGGGTACAAAGATAAACCAAAGCAGAGAAGAGCTTGGGAAGAGATATCTGCAAAATTAACGCCTGACTGGAGAAGCATGACTTCAAGCAAAAAATATGAAACCAGTAAGTAAGATAATGTTCATCTAAACAATCTAAAATATGTTTCTTCTTCCAGTTATAGCTATTACAGATGAGTGGGAACTTATGACATCCAACAATATAGTCACTGAATACAGGTGAGTTAAATGAAAGATTACCTGATATCTATGATCCAAAAAGAGGAAATTTCCTGAAGAGCAAAAATATATGTCTGTGACATTACCGGCAAAACTAGTAATACCTTGTCATCTCCAACTAGACTATTTATACATATATATATATATAAATTATTAAATAAATTAATGTTAAATATAACTTTATCTTATCAATCATGCCGATTTGCCCCGATCCAGCTTTTGGATGTTTCATACATTATACATTTTGTAATTGGACGATCCAAAGCTACGACGCATTAGTTAAGAGCACTAACAACCAAGTGTTGTTTTCTGAAGATACACCATGACCACTGGCAATGATAGACTTTTTTATGAAGTTATGAAACATCCTTATA
The DNA here is from genome assembly GCA_949128085.1 of Cetonia aurata. NCBI lineage: Eukaryota > Metazoa > Arthropoda > Insecta > Coleoptera > Scarabaeidae > Cetonia > Cetonia aurata. The sequence continues at coordinate 8,791,787 of OX421882.1, read as the reverse complement.
TCTTCGACGAAAATAATCCGGGGTACAAAGATAAACCAAAGCAGAGAAGAGCTTGGGAAGAGATATCTGCAAAATTAACGCCTGACTGGAGAAGCATGACTTCAAGCAAAAAATATGAAACCAGTAAGTAAGATAATGTTCATCTAAACAATCTAAAATATGTTTCTTCTTCCAGTTATAGCTATTACAGATGAGTGGGAACTTATGACATCCAACAATAGAGTCACTGATGACAGGTGAGTTAAATGAAAGATTAACAATACAGCTATACGAAGAAAAGCAATTGTTATAGGGCAGCTAGAAAACAGCGCACAGCTCAAGCAAAACGACAAACACCATCGAAGAAATAGTTACTTTCCATTAAAAAAGAAGTTATTAAGAAAAATATAAAAACAGAATGTAGGAAAATGGACCTAGAAGTGTCAAAATTTATATTACCTAACGACAAAACTGAAAATCGAAGGTACTTTGATATGTTGAAATTGTTACTACCAGCTTTCCAAAAACTAGAAGAAACGCACCAAGTTAAAACTCTTCATCGGTTTTCTGTAATACTACACGAATATATAAATTCGTATAAATCGTCAGGAACCACCTGATGCGGAGCATTTTTTACGTTTTTATCAACTTTATATAACATATTTTTATAACCTTGTAAATATTAGAATTATGAAATCCATAAAACATATATTAAAAAATATGTATTAGTTTGTAAATAATTATTGTAGGTGTTTTACCAAATTCTATATAAAATTATCTCATAGCAAAACAAAAGCGTATATGTTTTATCAGTAAGATTAGATAGATATTAACGTCGTCGATTTTTGAATACGAACGATAATAAATATTTTGTGTGTGAGTGCGTGTGGCATTTGACAGCCATATTGTATGAAATGTTCCTTGAAAATTTTCTAACGGAAATTAGAAAGCACGCTTGTATTTGCGACAGAACTTCCTATGGATATAAAGACAAGAACAAACGAAGCGCAGCATGGCAGAAGGTAGCACAAGCTGTCGTTGGAAACGAATGGACAAAAATGACCATCAAACAAAGGCAAATTAAAGGTAGAAACAATTTCATTTTAGTTTATTCCATGAGTACCACGTACAAATTAAGTGAAATAGGTATCTTGCTTTATATTACTCTGTCGCTCTGTCATCTGTCATTAAATCTACAATCAATCACAAACTTTTAGTAACTCGAGTTTAGTGTTGTCAATCATTTTTCCGGCCTAAGCCGGAAAATGGTATGTTTTCGGACGATTTAAAGTAATGCAAAATCAGTGTTTCTTGACGGTGGGCAAAAATGACAGAACTCTCCTTACATAATGTCTTAATTAATTCATATTCTTTCCAATACCTATGGGATGATTTTGCAGGTAATGAACTGTTAATAACTTGTTACCGAATGATTAGGTATATCTTTACATAATATTTTATATTTTCAGTGAAATCTTTAAAAAGCAAATGGCAAATGTATTACCGCAGAACTAAACAAGCAGAAAAACCTGCAGACTCATCAAAAAATTGCAATATTCTTCAGTATTTGTAAGTATCAAGTATTTGCTAATTTTCTACCGTTGTTAAAAAGATTGAAGTTTTTCTGTTAATAAAACCCATTAACCACTTTTATTCTATAGTAAGAAAACAAACAGTAGGAAGACCATCGATTTTAAGGATACTAACAATATTCAGGAAACCAAGACAGACACCGCACATTCCGTAGCAAATGAAGATACCAATGAACAGCAGCATAATGGATAAGCAATAACCGTTACTTATTTTATAAATAACCAAATCATTCAAATGTTACGATCCTTAATTAAATGGTTTTATTATAGTATATGAGCTATAAATATATTTTGAGAAACTACCTGCGTTGTTTTATGGGGAGAGAGTATCTGTTATAAGCATGTAACTTATTGTTAGTATGCAAATGTGCTGGTCAAAATGTAGAAAATGCTACATCGATAGGCTGATTAAAATTTCTTTATTCCTTTTGCAAATTGAAGCAAATAAGCATCCATGGAGCCTTGAAAACTTATAAGTGAGTCGTAGTGATATCAAAAACAACGTACTATCGGCCATATTTATTCTAAAGACGCCTCATCGAAGCGAACTATTGCTAGAACTAGATATTGCTTCGAGATGATTTGGCTGCAATAGCGTCCTAAGATTGAATGCGGTCGATAGCCAGACAACAGGATTGTAAAAATCAGAGTTACTGTCATATTCAGGATAACTTCGGAAAGATTTAGTTCTAAACAAATTCACTCTAAAATTATTTTATTCGATAAATTTTAGATTAATTTCATATGGAAAATGTAGTCAGTGATTTCAAATGTTTTTTCGTATTAAACAAATTCAATTTTTTATATACTTATTTCCGGCTCTTATATTTCTAAAAAGTGGATTGACTATATGTATATTATCAAAAGCTATTTCCTTTACTCACGCGATGTACAGCTCCTCCAAGAAAAAGGTTAACAGCGTAAAAGGCGATCTTAGTTATATATTTTTAGGTTAAATCATATATTCATGCAGCTGTTTTTAGAATCGAAAAGTAGTCTATATTATACATAATGTTCACTAGTGTGTTAATGAATCCTCATATAGGTATGTATACAGTGTGTCACGGGATGAACTTAACTATACTTATAAATGATACTGTTTTTGTTTTCACAGAAAAAAATTTTCTTTATAAAAAGTTTTGCTTACTTTGGAAAAGCTTTTCCGGAAATCGAAATGTTGATTAAACTTACAGGTTGGTCAAAAAATAAGAAAACGTAAAATTGCATTAAGAGTAAATAAAACTCTCATAAGTAAAAATTGTTTGTAATATCACCAGAACTTCAGATATGAAATTTGCACAGTGTTCTTTATTGTTGATTTTTTTGCGTTTTGTTAGATTTAATTTTAGCCTCTTTAGAAACGCCTTTAACATAGGCAGCCCATATTACAAGGAAATTGTCATAGTGAATACTTTTTACAATAAAAAAAAACAATAAAAACCACACCACAATAACAAAATTAAAAATAAACGTTGAACATAAAATCTAAAAATTTATAAATTCCTTAATATCGTAAAATCTATGTTCTAACAAAAATTCTTTCAACAACTTCTTAAATCCATACATCGTTGGTGCTAATTTAATTTTTTCAGGCAGTTTATTGTAGTATGATAACGATCGATACTTAGGACCACATTCAAAAAGTGAAGTTTTGTGAACCGGAATACTAAAGCTATTACATGCCCGTATTATCGTCATTGTGCCATATACGTCCGAATTCTTTAAATATTTATTACTGTTTTGCCTACAGAAAACTAATAGTTCGTATATGTATAGGCTACAAACTGGCAGAATACCCAATTCCCGGAATAATGGACGGCACGACTGTGTGGAAGTTGCACCCACCATGCACCTAATTATTTTTTTTTTTTGTAATAAAAATACTCGTTGACGGCATGGCGTGGCACCCCAAAATATGATTCCGTAGCGCAACCTGGACTCTACATATGCAAAATAAAACATTCTCAGTGACAGAATACCCACGCTACCCCGAAGAGTTCTTATCCCATAGAAGGCTGTAGCCAATTTAGCTTCAAGGGATGAACAATGTTTCTCATACCTGAGCCCTCTATCTACTGTGATACCCAAAAACTTATAATTGTCTTGCTCAGGTATGGACTTACCGTCGCAGGATACGTATAGACTGCTGGCTGACGGAACCGTGCTCAATCTGAACCTCAGCATCATTCATTTTCAATCCATTATCCTCACACCACCCATTAAACCGACTCATACATTCCTCAGAGGCTATCGACACGTGGGCCATTGAAGGACCACTGATGACGCAGGTTGTATCGTCTGCATACTGAGACAGTACGCAATCTCTCAGAGAACACCTCAGATCGTTGACGGCTACCACAAAAAGGCTTGGGCCCTAGATGGAGCCCTGCGGAACACCAACTGTAATTTTCGCAACTTTGGAATAATAAGTGGTACGCAATCCATTCGCACTGAACTGAACGGATACATAAGCTTTTCGATCTTTTAGGTAGGAGGAGAACAATGCATGGGGCACTCCCCGTACCCCAAGTGCCCAGAGTTTCGTTAATATGACGTAGTGATCCAGAATATCGAATGCTTTTGAGAGATCGAAGAAAATTCCTGCAACAACTCTACCCTTATCTAACTCGTCATAAACATGATCCAATGAATGAAAAATTGCGTCGCGTGTTGATTTACCAGACTTGTAGTAGTAGTACTTACCATAGAAAATGTAATAATGCTGACTATAGAGTTGGGTATATTTCTCTGCTTTAGAGCAACGTATTTATTTAGTTAAGTGCTATGACCTGGCTATGACATAGGGGAATTATCTTATCGTCATGCAATCGAACTTTGTAAATGAAAAATATCCGGGACTATACGTTTCTATTAACTGCGTTCGAGAGTTGGTAATAAAGTTTCACACAATAGGAGACGTAAAACTAAAAGACTAAAAAGAAAAAACGTGTTATGGCGAAAATGATGCTGCTACATTGATAACTATTGACTCCGTAAGAAGCCATCCAAGAGAATCACTGAGGCAAAGGTCTCGAGATTTAAGGATCAGCAAAAGACGAATTTGACTGGGAGTTGAATAGACAACAAAAAGTGTTTTATTCTTGCTCCCAAAACCGCATGATAATACATAGTCTCAGGTGTAAATCTGTAAACAAAAATGGAAAACGTATTCAGACCTCCAGAGCCCCTTGTTCTTGACGGCAATATTGCCGAAAATTGGCGTAGGTTTGAGCAAAAGTTTGATAAAACTGAGGAAGAGAAAAAAGATAGCGGTTTTACTAAATGTAATTGGTAACGAAGCGCTTGGGTTATATAATACATTTGTGTTCACTCGCACCGGTACGACGTTAGCAGCAGTTTTAGAAAACTATAAAGAGTATTGTGCCCCCCGGAAGAATGTGACCTTTGAAAGGATCAAGTTCAACAGTATTACACAACGATGTACTACGATAATACTTACTATCAAGAATACGTACAACGGCACAAAGAACGAACAAGGCACCTATATGAGCAAATAGCAAGAAAAATGCAACAAGATAAAGAAAAGAAAATTACTAAGCTAAACGAAAATCTCTGAAAAGGAGTTAGCAATTGGCCAAGACGTCAACATTAAACCATCACAATATTTCCATGAAAAACAACGGAACGATATTGGAGATCGTACACCTTAAAACGAATTCTGGATAGAGGAGTAGTTGAAGTTGCGACTAAAAAAGGAAAAATATTTCGTTATCATATAAACTCGTTAAAACCTGTATCTGTTTCAGCCTCTCCATCGTTGGATGAGGATTAGCAGAAATTATGAAGATTAAGGAACAAGCCGGAGTACTACCTCTGAAATTAGGACTTGTTTACATAGTAGACACAGAATATGAATTGGTTATCTAAAAAATTTCAAAACATATTTACAACATAATCAAAACATAACTTGAGTTCCAAAACGCGAAGTATTGTCAAGAGAGACCCTTTTAGGAATCAAGAAGAACACAAATCCATTCAATTCACGAAAGGAGCCTTCAATTTCCTGGGAGGAATCGTGTAAGCAATAACTGGAAACTTAGATGACGAAGATGGAAGAAAATACGAGAATCAAATTAGAATTCTACAAGGAAACCAAGAAACCATTAAAACCATGGCAACAAAGCAGTTAGGAATTCTCCGAAATGTGTCAACCAACTTTGTATGTAAAATGAAAATTCTAATGCAAAATTAAGACAAACTTTCGAGACTAGCCCAAGCCATTCAGCATACCAGCCACGCCCTGGAAATGAACCAGTACCAGCTCCAAACACTTGGACGCGAAGAAGTTAGTGAAATCACCGACTTTCGCCGGAGCCGGAATATTCCATCCAATGGTGATATCCCCGGACAAACTACTGTATCATATACGAAAAATACACATGATTTTCCATTCGAAATCATTGCCGAAAGTGTCTATTTAATCGAATCATTGATCACTGTGAAAGCATATCAAACTAATACGACATTTGTCTTTATTTAATTTACCATATCAATATTTCTATTTAACCGCATTACCTATTCATGTAGAAAATAATAGTTTTAAGCAGATTAATCCAGAAAACCATTATGTAGGTTCTAAGGTATAAGGTAGGTATAAGATTTCTTAAGTAGCTTAAGTAGCTGCTAGAAAGTGTTGTCAATTAATTCGAAAAAAAATTTATTTATGTAATTTTGAGTAATAAAACCGAAATGCTAGAGTTCTCTTCTTTGTAATCGGTACTCTTGCAACTGTCGGTGGAGTTACAGGATCCGCGTGGCGTTAGATCAGCGCACATGCCGATGATAAGTAAAATGCAAGCCCAGCATTTTATTAATATAAAAAGAGGATCAATTCCTCATTAGAATTAGTTCCTAACAAAAACATCAACAAGGAAGAACAACGTGCAAATTTCATATCTGAAGTTCCAATAATATTCCAAACAACAGAAAATATTACATTTATTACATTATAATTTACAGAAATCATTGTATCATTTAATCTAGATATAACAAAGTGGGGACTTTTCATAAGTAATTGAACGGATATTGATAAGATAAAGGGGCTTTACATGAGTACCAAATAACACTGATAAGGTAGGCGTAACAAAAAATATTTTATTGCAATACACATTCAGCAAGCATTTATTTCGGTTCTCAAATTAATGTGCGAATTGTGAGCAGCCATGAGTCAAACTTCGACCAAGATTTTCATGCAAGTTCGAAAATATCCCCTTCTTTACGATCAAACGCACTCCGAATATAACAACCGTAGGAAACGTGAAGGGTCATGGGAACAAATAACTGAAGCTATATGCAGAAATCAATGGGGCGATCTAACACTACAGGAAAAGGCTAAGAAAGGTAAAAATAATACATTTAAATTAGTGAAGATTCGGTGTGAGTAAAGAAATCCAAGGGTTAATCCTTGCATACAATCTCGTGAATTAGCCAAGGTTACCAGTTTCGTACCGTTAAATGTGCATTATCGGCAAAATTGTTTTACTAATTATGTTTAAATTATTATTGTCAAGAATTATTCTCATTTTTTTTTTTAATCTTTTTTACAGTACAAGCTTTGCAAAAAATATGGAAATCATCAAGAGAGAAAAAACTCTTAGAGATTACGTTAAAGAATCGCGAGCGTGCAAATTCTGTTGAACGGAAAAAGAATTCTGAACCAATACCTTCAACATCGGAGAGCTGGGTAGCGCCAGATAAAGACGAAGATTCGAAGATTCGAGATATGGATAAGGAATTATTGGTCTTGTATTTGTTACCGGCTTATAAATCGCTAAACGAAGAAGATAAACAAGAAATACTTCATCAGTGTTATCTAGTTATGAGAGAACGACTTCAATCTTATGACAACCAGCAAATGGAGCAACCAGAAGATCAGTAACAAACATCAGATTGTAAACTAATAGAATCACAATGTAAATAATTATATGTGATAATATTAAATTAAAAATACATTCAACTATAGTGCGAAAATGTTCCATTTCTTGTATTGTAGTTCGATATCCTAATTTTTAAATATTGGAAGTTATTAAGGGAGCCGGAGAAAAACAGAGCAGTAAGTAAATTGAAGTCGATGAGATAGAGGAAACGGTGTTTCGTTTCTTATTCCTAGTATTTCCAGTGTATTGAAAAATCTCAGTCAAATTAATTGCATTACATGTCACATGGAAAAAAACGAATAACAAAAATTAAAACACTTGTTTTTTTTTTTTTGGTTTTCCTTTTGCAAAATTGTCGATAACATCAGCAAAGTTTAAACTTCAGCCCAAGAATTCTTTAGGTTTCATAAATCATGATTCATAGAAAAAGCGTACATATTTTTTTCCACTGATATAGAAAGTGATAAAATCATACAACAAAAACCGCTGTAAGTCAGAAATCTTTTACCATGCGACATTGATAGGGAGTTTTATATTGTTTTTCGGCTGGTCTACAATTTTCCATTGTAATTTCTGATGAAGTAAAGAATAGGAGCTTACTTTGATTTCTTGGCTCCCTTCCCATTAATCCTGCATAAAGATTTAATCCAGAAATAACACAGTGGGGACTTTTCACAAAAAACTAAACAAGATTAATAAGATAAAGGGACTATACATGAATATCCGAATAATATTGATAAGATAGGTAACACAAAAAATATTTTACTGCAATAGAAGTTCAGCAATTATTTATTTATCAAATTAACACGCAAATCGTGAGCTGCCATGAGTCCAATTTTGAAGATTTTAACGCAAGTTCGAAAACATCCCTTTATTTACGACCAAACGAATCCCGACTATACCAACTTTAGGAGATGTGAAGAGGCATGGGAACAAATAACTGAAGCCGTATACAGAAATCAATGGGCCAATCTAACACTACAGGAAAAAGCTGAGACGGGTAAAAAATATATTTAAATCATCGAAGACTCATTTAAAGATTGATCCTCACAATCTCTTTAGTATGTAAAGACCACAGGTTTCACATGATTAAATATACATAATCAGCCCAAAAATATTTAAAAAATTATGTCATTATATTAAATATATGATAATTTAAATTTTAAATTATCATCGTCAATAATTATTCTCATTTTGTTTTAATTCTTTTGCAGTACAAGTTGTGCAAACAATGTGGACGTCCTCAAATGAGAAAAAAATCTTAGAAAAAATGTCCAAGGAACGCCAACCTACAAATTCTAATGTACAGGGACCCAATTCTACCGAAGCGCCAGCACCTTCAACATCACGGGATCTGGTAGCGGCAACTAATATGGAAGATTCCATAAGAGATACGGATAAAGAATTGCTTGTTCTATATTTGTTACCAACTTATAAATCGCTAAACGATGAAGATAAACAAGAAATACTTCATCGGTGTTATACAGTTATGAGAGAACGACTTCAATCTTACGACAATAACCAACAAATGGAACAATCAGAAGATCAGTAACAAGCACCATATAATATGTAGACTAATATTAGAATCACAATGTAAATTATAATTATATGATAGTCTTAAATCAAAGACACGTTCAGGCTTTCATTTTGGCGAAATTGTCGATTACGTCAACGAAGCTCAAATTTCAGGCCAAATATTACAAATGAACAGATATTTTGAACCTCCCATAGAACATTGCCTTATTACAGGCTCAAAGCGTACATATTTTTTTTTTCTACTGATATAGAAAGTGACAAAATCAAACAACAACAAAAAAACTGTAAGCCAGAAATCTTTTACCAAGCGACATGAATAGGTAGTTTTATGTTGTGTTTCGGCTGGTCTACAATTTTCCATTATAATCTCTGATGAAGTAAAGAATAAATTTACGACAGCTCAGATTATTAGGGCCGGTTTTACAATCATGGTTTAGGGTGGGCTCAATGCTGAACCTCACTTGAGCTTAAAACACGGGTTTTACAATGCCTGTTTAGTGTGTGAACCAAGCTCAAATTGAAGTTCAACTAAACGCTTGTTCTACGGAGGCTTAAAGCTGGTTCAACCAAATAAATTACAACCAACTCCGTTTGTTTACTTTCAAATTATTGTTACTATGTATTGTCATTACTCTCAAACGTTCATTGTCATAAAATGGATAAACTAGTAGGTGTTCTAACAGATGTTGAAGAATTTCTAGAATTATTGAACGTAGCAGAACATCCTCGGGCACCAAAAGTATACCGACTCCGAGAAAATCATTTTACAAAGTGGAGTGATAGAGAATTTTTGGAAAGGTTTCGTTTGTCAAAAAATTTTTTACGATTCATTTTGCAAACAAGAAGAAATATCACACACGACGGCTAGGTACGTTTCTAGATTGGGTTATAAATATTGATATTTTGCAGAAATAATGCTGTATCACCACAAGATATGCTTTTTGTAACGTTACGTTTCTACGCTACCGGATCTTTTTTGCAAACAGTAGCTGATTTTATAGGAATTAGTAAAGCCACTGCATGCCACATAGTTCACAAAGTTAGTCGAGCAATCGTAACTTTAGGCAGATTATTTATCAAAATGCCAGAGACAGCAGAAGACTGTCAAATAAACAATCAGCAGTTCTTTAATATTGCACGGTTTCCTAGATGTATTGGAAGTGTAGACTGTACTCACATAAAAGTATCTTCACCTGGTGGAGAGGAATCGAAAAGAATTTTTTCTGTAAACGTGCAAGTGGTATAGCAGTCGCCACGAGTGATGGCGAGGAGTAGGGATGCGCTGTAGACGCTTTTAAAAGCGTGCACGCCCACTTAGCTGCAATAATACGTTCTGAGTATTTGTCAGTGGCGGCTCAAAATGTCTCTGTTAAGGGAACATAAAGTGATTCACTCTCAAACGCGCGAAGTGGTTTTTAATGTACATAATTATTTTTTTAGTAAACAAAATACTTATATTGTCCGGAGATATCCCATACTAATAAAACCATTTTACTAAATTTTTAATTACATTAACGTTGCATTATTCAATATTAACCTGCACGCCAATGGTATAGAGAAATTATATGCAGAGGCGATGGTAAATCCGTTGTGCCCGTCTACTGCTGCGCGAACCTACTCCCACCGCTCGCCATCACTTGTGGCGACTGCTATATGTGATGCAGCCTGCAAAATTCAAGACATTGTTGTCAGATGGCCTGGATCCTCACACGATAGCACAATTTTTAACAATTCTCGTATTAGAGCAAGATTTGAACGTGGAGACTTTAGAAATCATGTTTTGGTTGGAGATAGTGGTTATGCTGTTAGATAATTCTTAATAACACCTTTAGCAAATCCTGTTCGTCCAGAGGAACATCTGTTTAATGAAACACAGATTAGAACCCGAAATCCTGTGGAACGGTGTTTTGGAATCTGGAAAAGGAGGTTCCCTGTGTTGGCATTTGGAATTCGCCTACAACTACACAAAGTGGAAGCTGTAGTTGTGACAACTGCTGTCCTGCATAATGTTGCAATGCTGTATAACGAAGAGTTACCCCCGGTTAATGAAGAAGAACAGGCTGCTATTATTTATGTAAATAATGTAGAAATAGGCAATTTCCAAGATGTTGGTCATGCTAATAACATGGTCCGTTATCAGTTAATCAATAATTATTTTATGAATTTATTGTAAGTGCCTAATTGTAAATAATAAAATTAAAAAAAAAATTAAATTCACCAGCGATCACTTTCACTGCGCAAATTCATCAACTGATAACCAGCTGTCAACAGAGCAGTCACGTTGCTGTCAAATAATGAATGTTACCATTGGCAACCTTCACGTATTTTTGTTGAACCTATACTCTCCTGAACCATACAGAAGCCGTGCTTGTAAAACCCGTCGGTTTTTTATAGAAGCGGTTCTGCTGAGCTTTGGTTTACCTGAGTCTCGACTGAACTTTGAATTGTAAAACCGGCCCTAACCGGATTTTTTGGCTCTCTTCCCATTAATCCTGCATAAAGATTTAATCCAGAAATAACGCAGTAGGGACTTTTCCTAACAAACTAAACAATATTGATAAGATAAAGGGACTTTACATGAGTATCCGAATAATATTGATAAGATAGGTATAACAATAAATATTTTATTACAATAAACGTTCAGCAATTATTTATTTCGGTAATCAAACTAACGCGCAATTCGTGAGCTGCCATGGATCTAATTTCGAAGATTTTGACGCAAGTTCGAAAACATCCCTTTATTTACGACAAAACGTACCCCGACTATACCAACTTTAGGAGACGTGAAGAGGCATGGGAACAAATAACTAAAGCCGTATACAGAAATCAGTGGGCCAATCTAACACTACAGGAAAAAGCTAAGAAAGGTAAAAAAATATTATAGTTAAATCATCCAAGACTCATCTAAAGATTTATCTTCACAATCTCTTTAATATAGACCACGGCTTTCGCATGATTAAATGTACATAATCGGCCCAAAAATATTTAAAAAATTATGTCATTACATTTAAATTATTATCGTCAATAATTATTCTCATTTTTTCTAATTCTTTTGCAGTACAACTTTTGCAAAAAGTATGGGCGTCCTCAAGTGAGAAAAAACTCTTAGAAAAGATATCCAAGAAACGCCAACCTACAAATTCTAATGTACAGGGACCCAATTCTACCGAAGTGCCGGCACCTTCAACATCACGGCATCTGGTAGCGCCAACTAATATGGAAGATTCCATAAGAGATAAGGATAAAGAATTGCTTGTTCTATATTTGTTACCAACTTATAAATCGCTAAACCAAGAAGATAAAGAAGAAATACTTCATCAGTGTTATCTAGTTATGAGAGAACGACTTCAATCTTATGACAATAACCAACAAATGGAACAAGCAGAAGATCAGTAACAAGCACCATATAATATGTAGACTAATATTAGAATCACAATGTAAATTATAATTATATGATGGTCTTAAATTAAAGATACATTTAACTACAGGCTTTCATATTGGTGAAATTATCGAATACGTCAACGAAGTTCAAATTTCAGGCCAAGGAACGATTGACAATATTGTTGAATTGTGCCATCCCTTCTTGCCCCATTCAATTTCTTAAATATGCTTTTAAGAGGAACTTGACGATACAAAATAATTGTTTACTATTCGTCATCAGTTCCTTTCTTCCTCTTTGATACCGGATCTGTCGAAGACAATAGACCAGTGAGCTGTGGTTGAAGAAACTGAAAGTCTCATTATTACATAAGAGATCAAAAGATTCCACTTAGCATGCGGCAATCTTGTGGATGAAATAAATTTCTGGCTACGTCAGATAAAGATAACACTATTTGGGGAAAAACATATCGAAGAATTTCGTAGATAAGATAGCATTCGTAGAATTCGATTATCCGTGCCGTCCACCGCGGGGGCTAGGGCCTATTGTAGAGCAGCATTCCGTAGAACTTTCATATATGAAAACGGTAAAACTGAATTTTGCAAGAACGGACACAATTTGCAAAAGAATATCGTCTTATTTCCATGAAAAAAATCTCACATTGCCAGTGGTCAAGGGGGTTTGCAAAACTAAATTTTTCCAAAACAAAGGAGCAACTCACCGTCGGAGTGAGGTCCGGGAAAGTTTTTTGATCGCGGAAGCTCATCTAGACGAAAATTTCTTAAGGATATTATAAACCTGCAAAGGATTAATAGTGCCAGAATAAATAAGATGCTACAACAGTAATGCAGTTGACCGTTATAGGTCGATAATTTAAGTTTTCAAAGTTGACGTTATTTGGTGGGGATGTTAGTTAGGGGGGTTAGTAAGGAGGTTACGAATCGCCTACGTTTTTAGTTGTATTCACATTTTAATTGAAGACATTTACATGGTTCTGTGTTAAAATATTTTATTTTCAAAACACAATAATTTTCTCCATTTTAATCCCAATCGTAATCTATGATTAGATTACGTTCTACGCCCAAATCCACATTACAATTCGCCCGAGATAAAGGTATCAGCTAAAATTAGAAAAATTATAAGAATTAAATTCAATATCTAAATTATATTCCTTTCATTACTTTTTTTTATATACGAATAAAACAAGTTTATACAAGGATAATGATGGCTTAATGTTATATATCAATATTTAATATAAATGCAATTTATAAGATAAAGGTGTTTAACTTTATCTTATAAATTATGCAGAGCCCAACCCAGCTTTATCTAGTAAATTTATACTCTTATTAGATTATTATTATTAAAATATATTCTATTTTATTGAATAAAATAAATAATAATATAGTTCGCCCCATTCAGTTGTTTATATTAATATCGTTAGAAATAGCTACATGTTTCGGCTCAGTTTTGGCATCTTCAGGCTATATTACTAACTAGATGGTCAAACTGGGCCGAAATAGCTACATAGCTATATCTAAAGATATTAATATAAACAACCGAATGGAGTGAACCATATTATAATTTATTTATTATATTATTTATTTACTTATTTCAATACAATATCATAAATTAAACGTAGAAAACAACTATATTTTATTTTATTTTCAAAAATAATATCAAGATCTAAGCTACCGATAAAAAATAAAACGATAGTCATGTGTAGTTAATATTAACATCTCAAAGTTGTGGGCAAGCCATTTCAGACTTTCTGACCAACTTGCATATAAACTGACCGGCAAAAACAAACCGCCCACCCGGCTGATACAAATATTAATAGATTTTTATGCTGTAGACTCTGTAGAGCATATAAGGGTGTATCATTTATCATTGTTTATTTGCAATAAATTGCAAGTAGGCTTAGTTCACTATTGCCTGACATTAATTTGACAGTTCCTTCCTACAATAGATTTGTTGCAAAAGCAATGCCGTTAAGGGTTGCAGACGTAGCTCAAATTGTTACGCTAATTGAAGAAGGTTGTAGCCAACATTGTGTATCGAATATGTTATGCATACCACGCATTACCGTTCGGAATGCCTGGAATCGATTTTTGGAGACTGGACTCATTAGAAAGATGAGCAGGTTCTGGAAGAAAAAGAGCAACATCTAGGGTTGACAATAGGTTTATGGTGCTCAATACGTTAAAGGAAACTGCGGTTCAGCTTCAGCATCGTCTACTAGCTACAATAAACCTGTGATGGGTGGAGACTGTGGCTTGAAAACTATAACAAAAAACCAAAAAGTGAAAAAATCCCTTACCACAAAAATTAAAGATACAAATCTAGATACGTATTTCGGCAACTGGAGATGGCAACTTAGTTGCCGAAATACGTATTTAGATTTGTATCTTTAATTTTTGTGGTAAGGGATTTTTCACTTTTTCTTTTGGATTTTTGTTATAGCTACAATAAAGACGGTATTATTATTTATATTATTATTAGTATTACTATATTTGTTAACGCCGCTTTAATACCGCTTTACAGTTAAGCAATTCTACGTGCAATACGGCGCAATTATTTTTGTCAATCAGGTTGACCAACTATACAGCCGAAAAGTCATACAAATATAATTTATAATGCGTACGCATAACGTACAATAGGTACAAGTTCATTGCTACATCATATTTATATTATTGATATAAAAATATAAACACAAGACACCTAAGTGACCAAGATGCAACCAAAACGTAAATAAAATAAGACTTTAATCACGAAGAATACCAATCATCATATTAAAATAAAAGCGGCTTGTTTATCACTTATTATATCTGCACTATTAATAGAAAACACAAATGTTAGAAGCAGAAGCCGGTGGGTGAAGCCCTGGTGAATAGGCAAAGAGGAAATATTACTATAATAAAGTTTTTAAATGTCAATGGTATGAAAACATTTGAAGCGCGCGTGAAAATTGCGTGATGTTCACCATAAATCCACCGTATTTTAGAACAAGGAACTTTTATTATAGGTCGCCAACCATAAAATCACCAAAAATATCACCAGAATTGCGTGTTGCATGCAATAAAAATAGAACAAGTTCTATTCCGTGCAATGCAAGAAAAATTGCACTCAGCTGATCGAAATCAATTGAATGCGCACGCGTTTTTTATTGCACGCAATTTTTATTGCATACAAGAAAAATTGCGAACTGTAAAGCGACCTTTAATTAGTAGTGGTGCTGAGATGAGATCTAGTGGTACATAAATAAATTAATCACAAAACCAAAACAATTCAAATACATCTCCCAGAAGTTATTGTTTTCATTTACTATGAATAGAGTGCATGACTGTTCCCGAGCAGTTGAGAGATGTTGATAAATCGTCTCAAAAATAGTCGCCATTTTATGTAGCAAAAATAGACTGATATGGTGATATGTATCGTTTTCGTACATCACAAAAATTTACACTTGTTTAGTTATGTTAAAAACTAAGAGCCCCGCCCGCACAATTATCACGAACCGCCACTGCGCGGTATAATATTCATGATAACGGACGATTAGATAGACACTTAGATATTGTATTGCAAAGCGCGTGCGAAAAAATCCCCGCAGTAACCGTTCAATAAAAAGAATGATACCACTTAATAAACTTGTTGAAGAAATTCTATTGCATCCATGCATCTACCAAGGGGAAAACCAAAGATACCCACATACAAATCAAAACATGGCATGGAGAGAGATAGCAGCTAAAATATACGTAAAACAGTGGGAAAAATTTACTGCACACGACAGATATGAAAAAGGTGTGTCCTTATATAGTGCATTAAAATATAGTGTGCGTTATTCGTTTAGAAATACCTAGTCTTCGAGAATTTAGGTTCTAGTTTATATTTTCTAGAAAATAGTATTTTTAACAAAGCTTTACGATATTTTCTATAAGTAAAATAAGATGATGTTTGTCGTTAAGATATTAAAACTTTTATTATTTTATTTTCAGTGCAAGATTTGAAAAACCAATGGCAAGAGATCAAAACCTTTAGTAAATCACCGTTATTAACAAAATTGATACCGTTCGGTGTTCACCAGGCTAGAGAACCTTCGCAGAAATCAATTCACCCAATAAAATTCGAATCAGGTATATTTAGAGCGCCTTTCCGAATAGGCACATGAGGCGCGCGGCTAGTGCTTCATAAAATAAAGGGGCCTCAAAATAGAGCTATCAAAAAAAAAATCATTTAAAAGGGGGCTTTAAAGAGTGTTTGCGAAAAAGAGCGATGAGGGCACTGCAGTCGTTTACAATTAATTTTTCGTCGTTCTTCTGAAACGTTATTTCTAAAGAGTTTTAATTTTTAAATTGTAGCTGCAAGTGTGTGGATTAAGCAACAGAAAACACTATCTAGTCGACTATGTAATGTTGGTATAAGTTCTGAATTGCCGCACAATGTCGGAAAATTGAAATTGATACACAAAGTTCCATCCAATCCAAATCTGATAATTATATCTTTTATCTAGATGTTTCGATCCTAGTATACATCATTTAATTAAAAATGCCAATGGAAAGTTGAGGGAAAGTAAAATAATGTATAATAAAATAATAACCTGGCTATATTTGAAATGTTGCTGATGTATCTCACATATTTTGGACCACCGGTAGAGAGGGGTCGGGGGCCTCAAAATTCAATTGCGTCTAGAGCCGAGAAGTGCTAAATCCGCCACTGGTGGCCCAAAAAGTAATTAATTTTTCGCCATGCTGCTTTCAATCAAATTTCATCCACAACGCTACGTAAGCGCACAGGTAGACAATTATAAAAGTAATAAACTCGTTATTCATATTTAATCACTAGCGAGTGTGCTAGTAACATTTTATTTATGTTGGTTTCAATGGTGATTTTGCGGCCTGACATCAACATAGATATACTAAATTTCCCATAAATTTTAAACATTAATCACGTGGCATTCAGGTTAAAATAGAATAAGGTTTGTAGATATAGAAAACAAAATTCAATAGGTGTGTGTTTAGGTTGTTCTAGAGTGTAAATGTTCGACGATTTGCTGTTCATGCTGACAGCTTCTTCAGGATAACTAAACTGGTCGTAAAACTTGCTCTGTTCCCAGAAAAAAAGAACAATCTCAACATACACGCCTGATATGATTAGTTACTAAAGCAAAAAAAAAATATAGAAATAATATGCACGCTAAAACTATTCGTGACACTCTTCAAATTTCAAAATTATAGCAAATAATTTTTGCGACACTCTGTAAACAAGCTTCGTTGATTATTTTTGCATATTTATTCTTTCAGGCCAGTCAGCTCCACGATCAAACCAACAGTTCAATGTTCAAGGTACAAGTAAGGCTCAACATTCATCCCCCGCAACAATAAATTCTGAGCATATCAAAACTGATGGCGAACCACCCTTGAATCCATCACAAGTTGATAAAGATGAACAGTTACTCATTTTATATCTATTGCCTATCTATAAGTCACTAAACAAACAGGATCAACGGGAATTACTTCACAGTTCTTATACTATTATACAGCAGAAACTGTTGTCTTATCAAATGAGTGTTCCAGGACCTATCAAAGAAGAGAAACCCAGAAGAAGGGCAAATAGGAGTCAAAAGGGCGAAACAATAGAAATAAGTGATGATGAAATGTAGAATATGTAAATCTGTGAATAGCTAAACTTATTGTCTCGTATAATGTAATGTATCGCTCTCCTATCAATACAGGTGTGATTTTTCCTCCTATTAAAAGAATCGCCTTTATTTTATTTTTTGTAAGATACCTAAAAAATTACAATACTGCAATTAATACTGACTAATTAGTCAGTATACACCACAAATAAACTGAAACAATACAGCAACAAATTATACTGAACTAGGTCTTCCAGACACTGTTGCCGATCCGATTTCAACTATAAAGATTGTGATGGGGATGGGAACAAATCGGGAACAAAGAATGATCCTTATTGTAGCGAATACAAAAACTGAGTATACGGTACACTCACAAGCCCAGGTTGAATATGCAAACTGTTATTATACAGAATACAGATGACTCATATTGTGACTCATATATGAATGACAGATTGTTTGACAGCTATTTTGGAGAACTAATCTATTTATAAAAACCGTATTATTATAGTATTGTAGGTCATCGTTTTTATTTTAAACCTCAGTATAAGATACCTAAAGTCCTTTATGAATTGTCGCACTTAAAACAATGTATCAGTCACTTTACTAAAATAATGCAATATGCAATTATTGTAAGTATTGTTTAAACTGCTGTGATTATATAAAACTTTGTTAAAATTATAGTGACTAATTTACTTGTTTTGGGATCGATAAAATATGGATATATAAATTTTTAGCAAAGCATACAGCACAATAATTAATAAAATATTAACGAGTATAGTTCCCTAGTTAGGTCAGAACACAGTCCCAAGAGTTTACATTGTACCCACCCATCTATTCTACAGATAGTTGTCTACGGCAAATATTGCTTTGCCATAGACAAGTGCACAGAACGAAGTTCCACCATCTGAGAACGGCGCAAAAAGAAATGATTCCTCGAACAGTGGTGACCTCTGTATTTGTATAGCGTAATCAAGCATAATACAGACCACTGTAATAAAAGCGGTATCTCTTGGAATAAAAAGCTATCAGACCGGCTTAATATCATATTATGGGCGATTGCAGATGAGCACTGCCGATTTTTTTGCAAAAACTCTCTTTAATGACTGCTCTTAATTGTTTATAGCTAAGATTTACGAAGATGGGAGTCGTCGCGGAAGGCAAACAATGTGGTGCAATTAAATTATTTTAAATCGATACAGTTTCGATAAAAGGGCTTACAAAATAGTTTCAAAAAAGAATTGATCCAATTGGAGAACACAGCATCTGCTTTTATAGAAGACTGTGCCCACTTTATTCAAATGTCACTTACCTTGATTCTGACGATGCATTCTTTTCTAAACTGGTAATACTAGCCCTAGGGGTGCTTGTGGTTCCAGGTCCGACACTACTCGTTGATCCCACTGGAGACATATGCGCTGGCGGAACAGTGGTTGCAGAAACGGGTGCAGCTGATATAGGAGGAATTCCCGATATGATTGGCGCCGTTTGTGGAATGGTTGTCGTATTAGATACCAACGGAATACCAGATGGCACCGTTGATGAAATAAGCGGTCCCGTGACAGGAGGTTGAACACTGGACATCAAAGGCTGCACTGTTCCAGTCGTTTGCGGTGCCACCGTACTTATGGGAGGAACATTAACTAACGGTTGCGTGTTAATGGGCGGTATTCCGGAAATTAGCGGCTGTACGGATTGCATTGGAGGAATCGCCGTATGCATCGGACCCATGGATTGGGGAGCGTTTTGAATAGGAACACTCTGCATTGGTGGAACTATTCCTGTCGGTATAGTACTGGTCAGTGGCGCCATCTGACCGGGCAGGCTAGGTATTAACGGAGCTTGGCTGACAGGTTGAGCCATTACAGGAGCAACTTTCGGTGGTTCCGGTCGTGGTGGCGGATGTATTAACGATGCGTTTGGTAAAGGCGGTATAGCAGGCGGAGTTTGAGTTTTCAAAGACGCAAGTAATACTGGTGGTAAGACTTTTGGAACTTCGTAACCTCTCAATTTTAAATTAATTAACTTGCAGGCAATTGAAAACTCATTTATATCCATTTTGCCGTCGGCATCTGTATCTGCTAGTGCCCTATAATATTAAAAATATCTTCAATACGGATATCTTGAAATTGTGATCTTAATACCGACAATTTCAGAACATCTTTCTGTATTTACCTGATAATGCTTTCAATTCTTTTGTAAATGCTTTTAAGTAAAGCATCATAAATTGAAAAAATAAAAAGCAAAAGAAAAATTAAAGTGTCTTGGAATCAATGTGCTGAACATTTATTAGAAGGTTGAACAGCTAATATGTGATGAATTCATGTAATCTTTTACATTATTTAATAACCAGTTTAGTGGGTGATCGCTAATCCCCGCTGCTCCCACATTCATCCTTTTACTTGTAACCATATTATTAGAGCTCTAGAACACATTTGACCTTAATGTCCAATAGTGTATTATATCAAAAATTCAACAAAATTGCAGATATTGCAAAAACAACTGAGTTTATGGATAAAAAAACCCTAGTGACATTAAAGGAAATTGGTCACAAATGATGCCAGAAACACTAGGTCTACAAAAACATACCGCTCCATTTAAAATAAGAAGGTTGATATCACTACCAAGTTAAAAATAAGTATTTTCTTTGAACAAAACATAATTGACTACGACAACCTAGTAAATTTCAAAATCAGATTCCTACTGGAGGTTGAAATAAAAATTAATCAGCCACTTCATTAAAACATCCTGTATAATACATATAAAATAACTTGATACATATGATTAATCCTATGTACTGTACATAGTTTAGATAATAATAATAATAATAATAATAATAATAATCTTTAATGCCCAACAGGTACAGACCCAATAACAGGACAAACAGTAATGAAGAATATGTACATACTATAAAGAAAAAGTAATAATGGAAAATATTATACAAAAATATTATACAGAAAAAAAATAATAAATGTAATTTACAATACAAAAAAAAACGGCAACATTAATACAAAAATAGTAATAAAAACAAAATCAATCGAGATTACTCAGCATTTGATTACCCAGTTTCGATAGTGTGTACGTTGGTAATCGTCTTGCATAATTCGTTCTTGTAAAAGGAATAAGGAAAGTAGAGTCGTATCTCGCATTCGGTCTCGGCACAAGGAAAGACATGCGCTCCAGCAGGAATGGACAATCAACACGGTTCTCCAAAAGTTTCGTTAAGAATTTTTCACAGATCCTCGTTCTCCTCGCACTTAAGGAAAGCATTTCATGCCTTGATAGAAGTTCCTCCTGCGAAGTCCCTCTCTCTGGATATATTCCGTCCAATTTAAAGGAAAGGTATTTCAAAAATTTTCGGTGGATACGATCCAGAGGTAGGGTGTCCGAAGCATATAACGGATACCAAACTAAGCATGCGTATTCCATTTTGCTCATTACATAGGCAAAGTAAATGCTTTTGAGTATTGTGACGTTTGTGAAAAATTTTGAAATTCGCATTAAAAATCCTAACGCCCTACATGCATCGGAGCAGACATGTGACAGATGTGACTTGAAGGTGAGGCCAGAGTCAAATATCACGCCAAGATCCTCAATTTCTGAAGCTGACCTCAACTCAGTACCGTTCAATTGATACGATGTCGTAGAAATTTGAGTTGATCGTGAATATGTTACAACACAACACTTCTTGATGTTCAGTTTTAGTTTGTGTGTGTCACACCATCGATGAAGTATGTTAAGGTTACGTTGGAGATTGTCTTCGTCTGCAGCAGAGGTAATTTCAGAAAAAATCTTGATGTCATCGGCATACCCAAGGATGGGACAATCAATCTTTAATAGTAAGTCATTTATAAATAACACAAATAATAGAGGGCCAAGGTTAGATCCCTGAGGCACGCCAGAAGTCAGAAAAAAGTCGTCCGACACATAACCATTGTACGTCACATAACATCTTCTGTGTGATAGGTAAGATCGTAGGAGGTTTAGGGAAGAGGGAACAAATCCAAAAGAAGATAATTTATACAGTAGGATTTCATGATCGATAGAGTCAAAAGCTTTGGAAAGATCAGTGTATATTACGTCAACTCTTCCCCTCCTATCAAGTACCTCCCCCACGTACTGTACCAAGGTAGCCAAGTTTGTGACAGTTGAGCGACAAGAAATAAAACCATGTTGGTTAGGTGATATGAAAGAATGAGTATGGCTGTATATGGCTGCGTATAAAAACTTCTCATAAATCTTGGAAAGGTTAGAGATAACAGATATAGGTCTGTAGTTGGACAGTGACGCACGATCCTCCTTCTTGTGAACAGGAACTATTCTTGTCGTTTTCCAACGATCGGGAAAAGTGCAAGACTTTAAAGAGAGATTAATTATGATCTGAAGTGGAAAAGCCAGGACATATCTACAGTCTCGGATCAAAAAACTAGGCAGTTGATCATCACCTGCAGTAGATTTGTTGGGTAATTCAGCCATAAGCTTAATTAAAGTATCGGCAGATGTAAATCCAAAATGACAAGGTAGAGAATTAAAGTCTGACTCAACGTAAAAGTTATTTGTCGGAGTGCAAGCAGTGGCGAAAGTGTTCGCGAAAGCATTGATAATTTGAGAGGGATTAGTAAACTGGTTACCATCTTCATCATGGAGTCTCCCTGGTATTCTGGTTGTCCGCTGTCTTGCACGAAGAAAACTCCATAAATTAGAAGGAGATGTTGAAATTACACTCTCCATTTTGTGTAAGTAGGAATCATAACTTAATTTTATCTCAGCCTTGATTAATGTCCTCAAACGCTTAAATTCATTATAATATCATATATGTTTTGTGTCAATCCATTGTTTGTGATAATAGTTTTTGTTTTTCAGGTTAACTATGATAGTAGGTGTAAACCAAGGCGGATAATTGGAAGTAGCTTTGTGTTTGTAGGGAACATAAAGATCAAGAATTGAATAGAATGTAGCGTAAAATGCATTAAGAGCAATATTTGCATCAACATAATTTTTAAGAAACGACCAATCATAACAATAAAGATGGTTATACAAAGCAGGATAGTCGGCTTTATTAAAGTCATATCTGCGATTTCCAGCAGATGGAAAACTTTGTTCCTGATTAATGTCTATGCAAGGCATAGTTATATCAAGACTGGGATGATATGTATCCTCGGGCACAATCGGACAGTCACAGTGTGAAACAAGAAAATTTAGATCAATATTGGCAATAAGTAGATCCAGGATATTTCCATCACTATTCCTTACATTATTATATTGTTTGGCATTGACTATATCCAGAAAGTTCTGAAAGATTCTTGTTTTATTACAATGTTGTTCGCGAGGCATAGACAAGTCGGGTAGATTGAAATCGCCAATTATAATAAAAACAGTGTCAACAAGAAGAATCTCAAGCGCAGAAGTGAGGATTTCAAAACATTCCACGGAGGCGTCTGGAGGAATGTAAACAAGTACAAAATGAATAGTAGTATGATCGAAAGCGGTTTTACAGATTATTAAATCAACAAGTGGTATTTGAGTATTTATATGGCTGGTATTTATGATTTCAAAAGCAATAGATTGAGTAAAAGCAATCAAAACACCTCCTCCTCTAGAACGATGGACGGCTACAAAATCTCTGTCTTTGCGGACAACACTATAACTACCAGTAAACAATTCGTTGTCATGTATTGATTTGTTTAGCCAAGTTTCGGTGATAAGGATAATATCAGCAGAGAGAGCAAAACTATTTTTGTAAAAAGTGTGGGTTTTAGAATTTAAACCTCGAACATTTTGGTAATACATTTTAATGGGTGAATGTGATCTGTTGGGCAAAGTTAGTTTTCCGAACTTATCTTAATAATTTTTGGAACACCATTTTGATATTTCAGTTTTAGGTTGCTCTCACCGGCGGCAATCCGAGTAGTTAGTTCTGCCTTAACGGATTTAAAAATAGCAATCTGCTTAGGAGTGCGATCCAAAGAGATGGACAAATCGGTATACTGAGGATTACCCTTTATAGTTTTGAATTTACGTAGTAGTTTAAACGTATCATCAGAGGATGAGAGAGTCACACGGATCGGTCGGGAACGTTGCACCCTACTCGGATCAAATCGACCAAGCCTAATAGGTTTACTTTGATTGGTCTCCATACCCACATCTTGAA
The DNA here is from genome assembly GCA_949128085.1 of Cetonia aurata. NCBI lineage: Eukaryota > Metazoa > Arthropoda > Insecta > Coleoptera > Scarabaeidae > Cetonia > Cetonia aurata. The sequence goes on along the minus strand of OX421882.1, from coordinate 8,767,627 downwards.
GCAAATTCTGCACCAAAGTGGCATCCAAGTTAGCCTGCTCCTGTTTTGAAGTACCATTTTCAGGGCTGCCATGTACGATGATATTACGCGAACGTTTGTTCCTTTCGCAAACTTCATTAATGATGTCCTCCCCAGCCAATAGAGTAGATGTATTATTATTAGGGAGCGATCCGTTCTCAATCATTGCAGTAAATTGGACTTTTAGATCGCGAATCTCATCTTGCAAGTTATTTATCAATGCCAACATCTTTGGAATTTGCTGTAAACCAGGTTCGCACTCAAAGCATATATATTTCAGTTTACGTCTAGATAAAGTTCGAGATGTATAACATTTTACTTCTGTTTCGGATAATTCCGAACAAGCAATATGTACGGGTCGATTACAACAATCACATATAATAAATTTGTCTGTCTTTTCACTGATTACCTCATCACATTTAGTACAAGACATGCTTAAATTATGAAAGGTGAATTAAATGGGAACAAATGCTGTATTGATAATTAGGGAAAAAAACAGGGACACGTTTCACAACGACCGGGCCGATAGCCGTTGACTTAGCAGACACACAAGAGGGCCGCGGAGTAGGTTAGAGAAAGAAACAATAGGAAAATATCAATACAACAATGTCGTAAGATGATGGATTTGATATAAATAAAATAAGGAAGTGTAATATAAGAAGTATCGGAAAAAGTAAAAGTAAGAAAAGAACACTTCGAGAAAATGTAGGTTAACAAAAATAAAAATGCAATTTTTCTTACCAAGAGATGAAAAAAAACTCAGGAAATCAATGCAAATCAAAACTACACACTCATAGTAAACATATTATAAACAGTATAAAATATTAAATACCGTTTTTACCACATAAACTTGGAATAAATTACAGAGCTCAGCACGTATGTATGTACACACCTTTAGCGACACCAATAGGCAGTATTTAGATAAGTGAAACATGAGAATTTACCTAGATTTGTTCGTTGCTGATGGGCACAGTTATTAAATCACTATTTATAAGTTTGTAATCAGTTACTTCAGCCATCAGCTATTCAAATAAAAAATAACACTTACCATATTTGCCCGAGCACCAGAGGTGGTAACTGAGATTGTAAAAGAAATCCCTTAGCTTGATCACCTGTGACAATCCCATTTATAGGTTTCAATGCCTTAAAAAGATCTTCATAACGTATCCTTTCCTTGGCTAAGATAACCCAAGGATCAGATGATGGTGTTCCAGCTTGAGACATCCTGCCTGAAGGACCAGAAGTGATTCAAATCATTCTAACATAAAAAAAATTGCTAAACACTTACTGTAGATAAGTATTCACAAAATGCAATTTGTTCTGTTTTCATAGAACCACAATTGCATATTTTATCTGGACCATATTAACATTGTGACCTAATAATCATCGTTAAACGTTACGTATATATATTTGGGATAGTAATCAATAAAAGTATCCGCAACAAGTCGGAGAATGGTACTACAAGGGGGAAATATCGACTAGATTGTAAGGTTAAACATTATATTCCTTATGAAATACTGACATAAAATCCACAATTACATACCAGTGTCAGTGGGTGTCAAGACCGATTACAATTTTATATGATAATGTAGAAACCTAAAAATTCAATAAGTTTTCTCCTTGGAAGTACAACAGAATGTCTCCCAGATGGAGCAAGGCGTAAATTGGATTTTAAATTGGCGTCATGCGCCATCTAGTAGACATTGCTACTTCCACACGGTTGAATAACTATAAATATATATAAACAAAGATAATATTTAGTATTATTATATTCAATTTTATAAAATTATTGTAATCGAAAATAATATATATATATATATATTTCTTTTTGACATCATCTCATCATGCTCATTTTAATGGCGAATGCTAACAGGTAGCTAATTTATCTGTAAACACGAGCAGTCAGGCAATAAAAGCAAATAACATAACATAACCCTTTTTAATGTGATCTGTCAGAGGCATGGTGGCATAAAATATTGAAATTTTGTGGACCCATTATTACACCCGATATAAATTCATTACAAATGGCGAAAAGTATTAGAAGTAAATGGAAAAGAAAATGTCGTGCTGTGAAAAGAGTGCGTTACGGGAAAAAGGAATTAGAAAGGCTGAAGAAAATCCTAGGTGTCGATGATAACAATGATGTTAACATGATAGAAACGGCAAATATTATTCAAAAAATATCCCCGCCTATTGATAATCAAAACAACGGTGAAACGGAGTCAATGGATACAAATCAAAAAAGAATATTCAATCCTAAAACAATGCAAGACCAACATGGTTCATATCCAGTTTGGATGAATCAAAGAAGAATACGTAAAAATAGGAAGATTGAGAAGAAGAAAAATAAAAAGAAACATAGAAGTAAAATGTAATCTGTCTTTGAATAAATACTTTATTTCATTTACTATTTTTTTATATATAACATAACCATACAAATATAATAAAAATATAGCATATTATTCTTTAGGTAGTGCTTTGAACTTGTAAGTTCCAATACTTCAATATTTTTTTATATTGATATATAATCAACCACATGTATTTCACTGGTCAATTTTAAAAAAATGAATAATTTCATAGTAGATAAGAGGGCTTAATTCTAACAGATAAATAAAGGGGGCGTTAATACAAAAAGTATATTACCAAAAATTTCAATGAAGATTTAATTGTTTATTATATACATATATTTATATAGCCATTAACAAGCTAAAAATATAATTATGGGTAAAGTTTAAATTTTTTCAAAAATGACAAGATAACCATGACAACCCGTGGTCATTTATAGCAAAGCAAAAGGTTGGCGACATTGTAATAATTTAAGAGTTGTGGTTTTCTGGAATTTGTGTCGTGATTTGATGTGCTGTGCATTTGATTACTTTTTATGTGCTGTATACGTATGACTAATACCCAAAATTGTGATAAAGTAATGTATAGTTTTTGAGAAGTTAATTTTGATTGTGCTAATGAATGTATGTTACCTGTATCTTATGAACTAACCTAAATCAATTATGGCTTTCTATCCTAACCATGAGCCTTTTACAATCTTATCTTTGTTAAAAAATACTTCAAAGTCTGAAATAACCTCAATATTGGAGCTCTTAGAAAACAAAACAAGCGACGATGTGCATAAAAATGTGTTGAAAATCAACAAATTATTTGATACTTTAAATGACTTCAAAACTCCAATGGACCACTGTGACCTATTGTATTGGTACTGCAATATAAAATTGCTGTCGAGTTTACTTCAAAGCTCAGAAAGTAAACTAATGACAAGATTGAAAGAGATAACAACTCACTACTATTGTTCAAAATGCAAAAAGAATGTGTTGATAAATTATCATTATGGGCTAACAGATAATTTAGAATCGCATAATTGTAAGGAGCCTGTTCTTCCAGGTAGGTAGATGATGCATTTAAAAGCACCGTTATATTATCTTTATTCCCTTTTTTATGTAGGAGTGAGGTTGGGAGATACAAATAATTTACGAGGCCTTAAGGAATATGATTTACATTGGGCTGTTCATTACCGTCTTGATATTAAAGAAAAGTTATTTTTTAAGACAATTTTAAATGAGGAAAATGAAGTGGTTTACTTTTATACGATTTATGTTATGGATGAAATAATTTTTTTATGTCTTATCTGTGGTTGTGAAATATGCGGGCCAAACAATGTGATACAGCATGTATTTGGTCAGAGACATGTCAAGACATTAAATGAAGATTTTGACGTTCTTAAAACATACCATCAGCACTTTGCAAATTTGGAACCAGAATTACAAATTTTACAACAAAATTTTTGTTTAGTAGACAACACAAGAACCAAATGTACAATATGCAAAAAGAATGTTTTATTCACAGGTTTAAGAAATCATTTAAATGGGAAATGCCTCAAGAAACATACAGGTAAATATTTATCTGTCGCAAATTTGTAATTAGTACGCATGTATAGTTTCTAATCAATTAGTAATCAAGCTGATTTGTTTTATTGTTTGAACACTTTACAATTCAAGAATAATTTAATTGCTATAGATGGCTTGTATGAGATTTTTTGTTATATATTTCAAAACTAAATAGTAGAAAATAGATGTGATGTTTTTTTTTGGAAATAAAGAATGAAAGGAAAAATATACAATGAAAAATCATTATACTGATTTTTATTCAGTAATGTGTAGTTAACACACTTTAGTACATTTTTGTTTAGAGTACCTAGAAAAGATATATTAAAAATTCCTTTTAGACTTATTTACTAACAGATTTCTGAATGTTTTCATGAAATTTCATTAAAAACTAGTAAATAGAAAAATTGTCACAGCCAAGTGAAGCTTCGGTTAAATTAAAAAAATTGGTTCAATTTTGTTACTAGAGTTGTAATAAACTCCTCTCAATATTCGGTTCATCTCTTCATATTTATTTATTAAAAATAACGAAAAATAAAACTGACGAAAAGTTTAGATCAGAAGAGAAATTATGCACCAAATGGAGCAACAACTTTTAACTTTTCTGGAGAATCGCTCTGTGTGACTTTAATTAGGAATACTGATGTGAAGGCTTCTTCTTTTTGTATCCAATTCATGGTCTTTGTGAGTGGTTCAATTCATAATTTTAACAATTACTTGTATACGTTTTCCGATAAATATCGAAGTTTCGTTAGTGTATTCAGTACATGCTGAAATAAATAAATTTTAACTTTGAAAGAGGATCTTTTTACGAGTGTTTGTTTATTTTACATATGTATACAAAAATAGCGCCTAATATAACATGCTAATTAATAGCCACACTTTAATTAAATATTTTTTCTTAGTTAATAATGACCGAAGTAACAATGGAGTTCGTATCAACTACCACACTCTAATCGAGACGACAATATACAAAGGCCTGTTGAAGTGGTGTATCTGCATTGATAATGTACAATATCCATTATTTCAAAACATAGACAACAAAATTTATTGCTTAGTTTGTAACGCGATCGTCAAGAATCACATTTCGCTGCACATTGAATCGCAGGCGCATCAACAGAATCAATCCAATAAAAAAACTGTTGACAACCTTAAAAGGTACCACCAAATCTGGTCATCACAATCGGTGCACATACAAATAGAGCAACATAATTTCCGAAAGCGTGCCCAGAAAATTACATGCACCGTTTGCAGCAATTACATTCTTTATAATGCAAAAGCTCTAACTGACCATGTGGAATCCCCTAGTCACAAGAAGAACCTGATGCGTGCAGCGGATTCTTGGCATTTTGAAGAGCAATGGTCCAGATCACGTAATTATTTAAGTGCGTTTGCATTTCGTTAAAGTGTAATCATTTCTGTCACTAGATTCGTCAAGAAGCACTTCGATTGAGGCAGAAAGGAATACCTCGCTGTCTACATCAAGTTCTTCCTCAGACATTGAAAACCGTAAGTTTTTTTTTAAGAATTTTCGGTTTTAATGCGTTGTGTGGGCAATTTAAAATTTGGAAATTACATAATATTAATAAATGGCGGGGACAATTGTCAAACACCTTTTATGCTAATAGAAATTGTTCCTATCTCTAACTAAATTATTTCTATAATTTCCATTGGTACATATTTATATTTACAGATCTTGCTTCAAGAACTTTTACAGCGATTGATAAAGCTGTAACTTCAGGAAGTTCCGGTTCAAACACTCCTATGCATGCAAAGTACTCAAGTAAGAACCACATTTTCGAACGCCAAGTTACAGCCGCCTAAATTTATGTTTTCTTTACGTAATATTTTAGGTCCTTTAGCTGAAGCTACGCCATTGAATAATAAAACATCTTCATCGAGAAACTCAAGCCCAGTTATTGCTAAACATAACATTGAAGGTGAGATCAATTCTATATCTATCTATCACCCCATTTCCTTTAAATATAAAATTCCAATAATACGAACAAATGAATGCATCCATTGTAATTATACACCAGTTGAATGCAGGAAAAATTTCTAAATACAGGAGTAATCTTATGTAACGTAACAATTGTTCCCATTAATTCTTCTTATAAATCAAAATCATTATCAAGTATATCTTGTTTATTATTTACAGATTGTAAAACGAGAACTATGATTGAGAATGTACCTAGTCTAGAAGATTCTAGCCATTTTCCTTCCCTGTATAATAGTACTACAGGTAGGCATAATTCTGCATTTATTGTTCATTACAGGTTATCTTTACTTAACCCTTCATTAGTCGCGCATAGGCCCAGCGGACCTATGCCTATGCATTTCTTATATGTCGTAAGCAGACGCGCCTAATGGAGGGTTAATGATTGATTTGGTTTTGAAAGTTATGGCGCTACTTCTAATATAAATAACAGCTTTACAACACATCACAAAACTCAATATATCAAACTGATACACCTTTATCTATCTATCTAATCGATATCAGCCTTTCAAATTCCACTATTGTTTTCAGAAACCGCTAGAATTGTTCCGTATGATAAATCAGTTTTGGACGAGCTATATTCGGACGCGTTGCTTAATTTCACCGTAATTATAGACGGAACGAAATATCCGACGATCATCAAGCGGGGGAACTACAAACATTGCCTCGTTTGCAACGTGGACATTCCCAGCTTCGTTCTACTGCACGCAAATTCCTTGCAACACGCCGAAGCAAAAGCTTCGAAACGCAGGTGTGCTCTCGTGAAGAGATTTCACGACGTGTGGGTGAATTTACCCCACACCGATCAGTGCAGGCAAGCGTTTTTCAGAGCGGAGGACGGCCTCACTTGTATACTTTGCAACAAGGGTTTGAATTACGACGTAGACGATTTGAAATCACACATCGATTCTTGGGAACACGTTCAGAAAATCATGGGCACTCATTTGAATGGGATTCCGAGGAATATTAAACGAGGTAGATAAGATTTTGTTTGGTTTTTTTTTGTATTTTCTACTTATTTCGTATATCTGTCAGATTTCATCTTATTTTGGCCATAATAATTGGTGATTTAGGATAAGTATATATTTTTTTTATTTTTAGTGTCTGATCTGCACGAGGAAATCCCCATATCAGAAGGTTCTCCAACCAAAATTCCAAATCCATCAACTGCAGCACTACAAGGTATATTAGCGCGTTCAGTACATTTTTTACGAGATGATTTATAGAAAATTTGCATATTATATAAATATATAAAAATCAATTGCCATATTTATGACCGAGCATCACTTGAGAACGGCTCGACCGATTAAGCTCATTTTTTTTGTGTTTGTAATTTTCAGGAAATTTTTGGGAAACCACGGAAAAAGTCGGCAATTTTTACGGTATTTTTATATTAAAAAAAATCTATGTTAAATTTGGACGTTTTGAGACGTAGCGTCGAGTTAACCACAGCGAGACGCGTTTGAAAAAAAAAAAGAAATTAAAAAAAATTAAAAATTATGAAATAACAATTTGTTTCATCGAGTTTAACTATAGCTATACTTTTTTAAAGTGAGACGCGGTTTGAACAAAAAATAAAACGAAAAATTAAGAAATTACTATTTGTTTCAACGAGTTTAAACATAGCGAGACGCGTAGCGTCGAGGCTTTCTTAAAGTGACAGGTTTTACGTTTCAAGGTTGAACGCAGTCTTTCCAGTATTTCATAAAAAGGCATTTATTTTTACATCCAGCGAATAAATTAGAAAATAACAATAAATTAAATAATGAAATAACATATTATGTAAACTAGAGCCGTGAATTGAAAATGTTGTGGCGCATATGGAGACTTTTCTAATTCAATCTACATATGTCAAATTTCAGGCACTCCAATCTACTCCAAAGAAATTTTGGATAAATTTTACGGCGAAGAACTGATTCATTATTACGTACGCATCGGAAATGTTAAATACCCATTTATACAAAATATGGGCGTCTACAAACGTTGTCTGATATGCAACTTCGAACTAGTCAGCGGGGTTCTGTTGCACGTAAATTCTACGCCACACCTTCTATCGACTAACGACGCTGAGAAAATGCAGCAACTTCGGAAATATCACGACCTATGGATGAGCGTTTCAGTACGAAATCAACAGGAGCAGAAGTATTTCAACGTCGGAAAGAAATTGATGTGCGTTCCCTGCGGGATTGAATTGGCGTACGATGTGGGAGCGTTGAATTTACACTTGTCTTCGGCTGGACACGTAAATAAAGTGGTCGATAAATCTTCAATAAGCTCTGGTGATATTTACTGATCGAATCTTTTTCAAGTTTAAATGACACTGATTATTTTAGATAAATTAAAAGAATCCAATGAGGAGTTACATGGATCCAGTTCCAATGTCAGTACTATAGGCGAAAAATCTGGTAAGTTTAATAAATAGTTCTATTTAATCTAGCTCTAGTTAAAATATGTATGTGTGCTTTAAATATTTGCGTAGAAATTTCCCTGCTTGTATACTATACTGAATGTTACGGGGTTTTGTAAATAAACGGGAAAATTCTGTAGTACTTATACATTATGTTTAGGAATTTTTATTTAATTTTGTTTTCTGTCATAAGTTAGGTTTAATGTGATTTTTTTAAATGAATTTTTAAAAAGGTTTAATTACATACTTAACCGCTTGTGTATATAACAATGACATCCCATTATTAGTGGTAGAATAGAGGAAGACAGTCACTCCTAACAATAGTACTTATTATCTATAAATAATTTCGAAAGAAACAATAATAGAAAACTATTTTACTATCATCTATAAATTATAAAATTGTAAATTGTATAAGTACTATTGTGCATTATTTTAAGTATAATCTTATAGATAAAGATAACATATCAATTTTAAGCAATCTTCGGGGTTACCTAACTGATTATATGTACAATTAATTATATATATTAATCTCTTATTTCCCTTATTTTTGTTTGAAGAATAAGTATGAAATTATTACTCTTTGCGATAAATAAAATATCGGTTTCATCATTGCGCATAATGTACTACGCCTTATTACGGTTTATCTCGTAAAAACTATTAAACGCTAACATGAAAACCAGAAGAAATTGAATGTGAACACAAGAGCAAATGAAGCCCACTTTTAGTGCGAACAAATTTTTCAAATGATGAAGAAAACGTAAATTGTACTACAGGAATTGAAAATTTCCGTTTTAATTTCTTTCCAATTGCACCTGAACATTCTTATGTTATTCTGACTAATTTTTATTGAATATTTAATGGGCTTAGTTGGTTATTGTACAGGGTGATTGTCAGTTAGGGAGGCCACGGGCAATATCTAGGTAACGGTTGGTCCTAGAGCTTTCTGTCATTAAGATTGGTGAAAAATAAATGTAAAATAAGCAGTTTATCTATAAGTTTGGTTCATGAAATAACGTGGTAGGGGAAGCATATTTTTATATCCACACAAAAGTCCTTGTAACTTTAGTGAATGTTAACCGATTTTCAAAATTTGGACTCATTGTAAAGAGAACATCAATTAGGTGAAGAACGTAAATAATATTGTTCGCTTTATTGCTTTAAATATGAACTAAATGACGTTACCTGCTAGTTTGCCTTATTTATATGATTTTCTTGGAACATTCAAATGGAATATTATCATTATAATCAATTCAGAAAAAACGATAACGCAGTTTAACCTGACAAAACCGCAAATTGATATCTGTTGGCGTTCCAAAGATAATTCGATTTTTATAGATTTTCTAAACGTTTGACTCGCCCTGTAAGCTGTAAGATTAATTAAATTACCGGATATCATATAGCATGCTCCTGCTTGGCAATAACAGCAATTTGTAAACTTTCAAAATACACAGCCAGTATATTATAAGCTTCTTCATTGGAAAAATAAGGCATTACTGAACAATAATTACTGCAAAGATTATATATCAGCTTGAGACATCACTTCACAATGAGTCTAAGTTTTTGAAAATCGGTTGATATTTAGTTACAAGCACTTCTCTGTGACAAAAAGTGTGCTTCCCTCACCACGTTATAATAGGTAGAATCTCAAAGAGTCATGAACCAAACTTATAGATAATTAGGAGCTGCCTATTTTATATTTATTTTTCACCAAACCTTAATGCCGGGAAATTATTGAAAAGAATAATAAATGTAAAAAGAACGCAATTTTTACCTTAAGCCTCTAGTACCAACCGCTACCGCGATATGGGCAGTGGTTACCCTTAATGAATCACGCTGTACAGTATTTTTATATTTATTTTACACGAATTTGAATTGATACCGAGATGAAACAGTAAATCGGTAAAAAAATGTTCATTAACTGAATACAGTACAACTAAAACACAAGTGTCACAATGACGTTTGTTGTAATGCGAGTGATTCAATGGACGAGCATTACAAGTCATTGTAACACGAGTTTTTTATAACATTTTTCTAATTTGCACATTAATCGCCCATATTACAATTCGGTAAAAATCTTACCAGTGCGTTATTAGATCTATCTACTAACACACTAATGCGTTAATAATAATAATTACCATACTGCGTCTTCGTTTGTTTTCGCTTTATTGTAACATCAAATTAGAAAATATACATTACCAGACTCTGTAGTTTGAGGGTGAGATATCAGCATATTATAGGTGTGTTTGTCTGTTGTATGGAACATACTTGATACCAGTTCTGGTGTTTGTTTACAAAATTTTTAGAAAAGTGCAAATTATACTGTGTTCACCAACTTGTATCAGGCAAAAACCAAAAATTGTACTTAGTCTGGAAACTAAATGTGTAATTTAACTAGAAACTAAAACGAAAACTTTCGACTAAGGTGGTGCTGTATTGGTTGCAGCATTATTATGGGAAAGGTTACGTATTCATTGTGTTAGTGAATAATCGTTGTGAAACAATTGTTAGCTCTCTCCATTACATATGTTACATAGCCTGGCTGATAGTCTCGTAGCTTGCACGCTTCGCTATCAGTCGTGAAGTCCAGGGTTCAAATCTCACTCTGGTCAATAATTATGACAACCGGTTTTTTCCGTTGTCTTAATGACGATTAGTAGGGAGATTTGGCTCCGCGAGGGTGCCTGATAAGCAAAATATGGACAAATTTAACCGGAAAATGCTTTCAGGCACACGACAACTTAGCGAGAGGCATTCGTTATAGCCAAAAGTTCAAATATTTAGAAAATTTATTAGTTTTACTGGTCAAAATTTTAAACCTGTTGATCAAATCATCTTTACGCAAGGGCACTATCCCCAGACTCTCTGACCAACATCATCTGTATTGTACATCACCTAGGCTTTAATTTGAAATTGAATTGCTTCAATAGGCACGATTGTGTAACATTCTAAACGTGGGATCATACTGTTGAAATTTTATCGCGTTCATTCAAATAACTAACATAATAAATTGTATTTGTATTGTGGTCGCGTTTGGCTGGAAACATCAACGCACCCGTCATTCATAAGCTTGACCATTACTAATTTACAAACTATATTACACTTTTATTTTAGATATATCACCATTAGCAAAATATGATGATGAGACTGTGATGAAATCGATTTATTTAAATTTAACAGAATATACTGTTCTTGTGGATGGCAGATTGTATCTTTATCTTCAAAATAGACACCCATCCATATACTGTTTGGTTTGCCGAGAGCCGCTGTTGCTTATCGATAATCACATTAATAGTAGACAACACTTATCGAGAATTAGAGATGCGAATGTTTTATGGACGCTTAAAAATTTTCACGATAATTTTTTGTGCGTATATCCTACTAAATTGCAACAAGAACAGATATATTTTCATCCCAAAAAAATGATTTGCCTACTTTGTGGAGTTCATTGTGCTACAACAGTAAGCATTGCAACACATTTGGGCTCAAAGCGGCATAAGAGAAACGTTAAGAAAGGTGGATTAATACCTAAGGAGAATTGTTGTAACGAATCAAAAAGCGGTGGGTATTTAAATTTTATTTTGCAAACCTTAACCCGAATCAAACCAATTTGTTGCGCGCTCGATATTGCTATATGCTTTTATATAATTAGAATGGTATAAAAATACAGAATGAACTTTATGCCAAAATTAAATATCACCAAAAATATAATTTTTAGCGTCAGAAAAAGCGAGGAGACTAGAAGTAATAAAACCGGTTTCTGCAGATATCGAATCTTCTAGCAATGCAGAAACATTAAGTGGAAATTCGCTTCAATACTTACAGAATACTTACCAATTATCGCAAGAATCTAATTGCCTAAAATACTACAACTTTTCTTCAATGCCAGGTTGGTTGCATTTCTGATGTTAATTCTTAAAAATCCATAATGTTTTATTGATGAAGTCAGTTTGAATGTCACCGTGTAAATATAAATTATAGAGAATATTTTTACTTTTAGAAATACCATTGGTGGCATACGAGAAAACTGTAATGGAAACGATTTACTCAAATTTAACTCAATATACCGTCACTGTGGACAATGTGTTATATCCTTATATCCAAAACAGAAACGGTTCTTTATTCTGTTTGCTCTGTCGGAAGCCCTTGGACGATGTTAACTATCACGTTAGTGGCATAAAACACGGAAGGAGACTTGCCGAACAACAATTACTAAATACAGTTAAATTTTTCCATGAGCAATTTTTGCCTTTATCACTTTCACAGCAAATGCAACAGATATACTTTCTTCCTAAGAAGATGACTTGTTTGCTTTGCGGAATACATTGCCATACAAGCGCAAACATAGCAGCTCATGTTTGCGAGGAACTACACAAGAAACAAGTTCGAAAGAGAGAGAAAATGTATGAGGCGTATTCGCTTGACGATTCTAATAGTGGGTATTCATGTCTTACTTCTTTTTTTTTTTTTTTCTTAAAAAATATTTTGTAATGACTGAATTCCTATTGAAATGTTGATGTCGCAAGTTAAAAACGTTATTTTACTCACATAACTTACTTTTAGCGACAGAAAGACGCTCTCCTGTAGCTGTCAATTGTGGTTTGGAGGAATTAAACCAAACAAAAAAAGAGAACGAAAACTTGGTTCATGATTGGCGAGATGGGTACTATTTCTCCCAAGAATCTAATTCCGTAAAATATTACATCTATTCCACAATGCAAGAAGGTGGGTTATTCTCTTAATATTAACTAAAATTACTCAATTGTACTTTAGATAATTTATCGTTAGTAATATTTTGTTTACCCATGTAGGATTTATTAAATATCTGCTCAATGTGAAAAAGAAAAATGTTTTACAACTCCATTTCCGTAACACCTAAATCTTCTCAGAATTCTCATTTCCACAGTTATATTTCGGAGTCCGGCATCTTGCCCAAAAACTCATTTTTTATGTATTTGGAGTACAAAAAAAGTCGATCTACAGATTTGATTTTTTCTTCGCTAAGAAAAATGTTTTGGGATATAATTGGAATTCAAGAGAAACTGATAAAATTTAATAAAAACACATTTCTAAGAAGAAACAAATTAATCGACTTATGAATTAAGGTCGACGCTGCAAACTGGCGAATTTACGGAGCATATGCCCTTGTAAAATGGTGTCTGTGCACTTAGCGACCGTCATAGAACCTCCATTAACCACCACCATTTCGATATGGGCTTCGCTACTTATGCCAGTCCAAACCATAACGGTGCTTCCCCGGTAGCTAATTCTTTACACAATATTACATGGAGCAAATCGCTCGCCCTGCCTTTTTCAAATCGTTTTCCGGCCATCTAGTGATTTTAGACAAAACCTGAATTTATCCAATAACAATGCATTGTTCTAATCTACGGGATTCCAGTTTTCGTGATCTCCTGCGGAAGTTAGTCGAGCTTTATGATGGTTTACAGACAGCTGTGGAAATTCGCAATCTTTCTAGACGTGAAATTAGCTTCGGCTAGTCTTTAACGAACTGTCTTTCTTCATTTGACATCTCAACCGAAGTTAATGGAGGTCTTTGGAAACTGAAGAAACCACAAATCAGTTGTCTCGGTCGGTGTTGCTCTTCTACGACCTGATCCTAGGTTTCTTACGGTTCCATTAAGACGCAAAACGGCTCTTTGGACTGGTGAACTAGTATCATGTAATTCTCATAATTACATTAATCGTTCAATTCTCTGCGATTACTAGGCACTATTGAAGAACGAAAATTATCTTACAAGTTCAGGCTACATATTCAGGCTGAAGATAGCTCAGAATCTTATTAAACGCAATCGCCTATAAGAAGAAACAGTTTCAACTAAAGCTGACTGCATCCGTTGAATTTAAGAAGTTTTTATTTTTAAAGAAAGTTGAAGTTTCACACTTCTGTCAGAACAAATTGTCAAAATGTCAAAAAATAAACACAATCACACTTGATCACACTGAATACCTTTTTGAATATCAACCACAAATTTATTAGCAAGATCATTATCTATCATTTGTTGCCAAAATGCAAAACAATATATCATCAAATTGATGATGATAACTAATGGACCGGCGAAGAGATAAGAATAAGAAGGGTCACTTGCCTTTTTCTAGCAGGTCCGAATGCACGACTTCAGCGGTAATGACAGCAATCTGTCAAATTTACATAGACAGCGTCATATTTGACTGTTTATCTCTGGTTCTGATGTTGATCTTGAAAGTCGTTGAGAGTAATTATTTAATTTAATATAAATTTAGATACACTTAAGTTTTAACTACAAGATGCATTCATACAAGGTGCTAGGATCGAATTATTTTATAATTGAAAGTTATTCGTCATCAAAAAGGAACACTAAGAAACATATCACATCATAGTTATATAGTTAGGCTATTCTTTGCGCGCGCGTGTATTATTTGTCACAGCTATTTTGGGTTTAGTTCCTTATCTAACAATCGCTCTTTATGATTGGTATAAATTAAATAAGAAACTTGAGGTATCTGATGCTAAAATAATGTATTACCGCTGTAGTTCATTTTTCGGCCACACAAACATCAAAGGCGCCGACGTAGAGGATCCTTCTTGTCTTATTTGTTCGCTAATTAGACCAATTTTTTGCACCAGTATATAGAAAAAAAAAACAAATAAACATTGCATGTTATAAACTTTATTTTTATATCTTTTTGTATTTTGTTCTTATTTATGGATACCTACGGATTTTAATGAGCGGTTAGGATCTGTATATTATTTTTATTTCATCATGTTTCCTACTTCCCCTAGTGTCTATTATTATAGCTGAGTCTTTTAGGTGTTTAATACGACATTACATATATTTTATATAACAAATTTAAATGCATAAAAACATTATTAATAAACAAATAGTTTGTGTATGCAGTACATCCCAATCAATTAAAAATTTACCTAATAATATTCAGCTATTGTAAACTATGCCACATCTTTATTTTAGATATATCATCATTATACGATAACACTGTCATGGAATCTGTTTACTTAAATTTAACCCAGTATACTCTTCCTGTCGCTGGTATATCGTACCCTTACCTTCAAAATAGGCAGGAGTTCATATTCTGTTTGGTTTGCCACGAACCGCTGACGCTTATTGATAATCACATTGAAAACGAAGAACATTTAAAGAGAATTAGACATCAACATACTTTACAGCTGCTTAAACAATTCCATGAGCAATTTTTACCGTTACCGCCTGCATTGCAAGTCGAGCAGATATTTTTTCATCCCAAGAAAACGAAATGCTTAGTTTGCGACATCGCTTGCAATACATCTGAAGGTGTTATAGCACATGTGAGCACAAAGCAACATGGGGATAATGTGAGAAAACATGAATTAATACGCCAGAAGAATAGTTCTGACAAAGCCGAAAATGGTGGGTATTTTTTCAAACCTTAATATACCTTTCCTATCCTATTCCATGAATTAAAAAAGAATAGGTTTATTTACGTATAATTCTATTGCATTGAAGGTTAAAGTTAGTTATAATAAACTAGCAGACCTTTGTTGAAATTCAGGTTTCAACAAATAAGTCAGTAGTATGAGCGGTTGTTGAAAAAATAATGTTTTTATTTTTTATTATTGTATACAGAATTTGTACAATTAATTTGAATCATTTTTTATATTCTTGTTGTTGAAAAACAAATTATTGTTAAAAAAAATAATAGCTCCTACTAATTGATAAAAAATTACTTGATCATGAAATTTTGAATTGACTCACTTCCTCCTTGATGTAATAAGATGGGCTAATCGCCATCCATCTGTTCTCCGTGTAATTTTATACTGTCACCGCAGTATGTCGTCTTGAAACTCATACTTCTTTAAAGCTAATTTTACCAAAACGAAAATTTAAGGGGCGAAACAGTCAGTAGTATAATTTAAAAAAAAATAAGAAATAACACTAAATTGTACGTTTTAAAAACATAACACCCAATCCTATTTAAAGCAGTTGTAATAAGCCGGGAATTACAACATCTTTTATATAATTGGTATTGTAATTTACTAAATTATTTTATTCATTCAGTAAAAGAATTGTATTTTATCATACATCACCGATAGAGAATATCTCTCTTTATATTAACAATAACGAAATCGTATCTGCTAACCTTCATTGCGCGTACATACAGTTTATTAGATAATAGTTACCTGAATTAAAGTTTTGATAATTGGAATACATATTGTTGTAATTACTTCACAATCTGAAAATAGTTTTACATACACCCAGTGATCCGTAAGCTTGCAGGAATAACATATATTTTTTTAAGTGGAACACCCTATATATAAGTAGCTTATTATATTTCAGATTCACTTCCGAATATCTTTTGTTAGAAATATATTACCACAAACGGTTTAGCACTCCAAGTATTCTCAATTTTCCTTTAAAAAAAAAATGGCAGAGCCACATCTATGAATTTATCTGATTTTTTTTTTAAACGGTTTACGTTTCAGCGGTCAGCTTCTATACTGTTACAATCTAACGATCTCTGCATCTTAAAATGAAATTAGAATTTGTAATTTTTATACTCTGTGATCGTAAACCTTGGGTTGCATTAGGAGGGCTTTATTGGCTGAAGATTTGTTTTATTTTAAAAGGAACAGCCTGTATTTTGTGAATTCTTATAGTGCTAAAGGAGCTATAACCCATGCTATACCCATCACCTATAGTTTACGAGATAATTAGTGTTTTAAAACAAATTACATAAAATTACCTGGTTTTCATACAATTTGGAAATGTACTTGAAATGGAATTATTCTTATATTATTTGCTCTTTTTCGCTATTTCTTTCACTATTTGATTTTGTTATATATCTATCACTTAGTTTAATTTGTTTATTTATTTACTTGTTGATTTATTGTTGAAAATTGATTTCTTAAATGTTTTATTTATTTGCTTATGCTTATTTAGAATTTGAGTGTGTGAAAGAATTTATATATCTACGGGCCCTATTAACCAATAATTGCAATGAAGAACAAGAAGTAAACATAAGAATTATGAAAGCTAATAAATGCGCAGGGACTATAAATAACTTAATCCGTTCAAAATACCTTCCTTTTTGTGTTTTCACTTTAAATTTTCCATCTGTATATTGTGTCCGTATTCTCATCAATTTACTTTTGTTTCCATTAATAATCAACCCCATTTTTGCTGCTGCGTCTACTAACTTCCTGGTTATGTCCTTCAAATCTTTTTCGCTTCTTACAACTGAAGACACGAGTGGATAAAGGTTTTATGTCACATTTTTTGCAAAAATTATTTTATTTTAGAAATGAAAAACATTTGACTTCAATTTTCTCGGTATTCAGTTTTTGTTATAACAAGTAACCTGGTGACTCTTATAGTAAATATGTCTCTCTCTATTCAGTTTGCTATCTCTCATGACCTTTTCCATTGCAAGATTATTTTTGTCACAGTTACTATGACTATAATATCTATAATCTAATCATAGTAACTGAAACCAAAAACCATTTAAGTAATTTTTTATTATATATTATCTCGTAAATTATAAATGATGGATACAGCACAAGCTTAGTCAAATTTTTAAAGTTCCTTAGACAATACAAGATTCCATGAAAAAAAATACAGACTCTTTCGTTTAAAATAAACAAGTTTACAGCAATTAAAATTCTCCCAATGAAACCACATTTTAGGATCATACAGTATAAAAATTATAAATTCTGATGTCGTTTTAAGATGCAGAGATCCTTGGGTTATAACGGTACAGAAGTTGATTGTTCAAACTTAAACCATTTGGCAAGAAATCAGAGAAACTCGCCATTTTTAAAGGAAAATTGAAAATACTCGGATGACTAAGCTGTTTGTGGAGAAATATTTCTACCAAAAAATATTCGGAATTTGAAGTGGAATATATTAAGCTACTTATATACAGACTGTTCCAAATAAAAACAAATATCTTATTCTTCCTGGCAAGCTTAAGGATCACTCGGTATACGTAAAAATATTTCCAGATTGTGAAGCTGTTATATATTCCAATTATCAACATTTTTATTTAGTTAGCAGTTAATTAGTTATTCTAAGAAGTGAACTTTGCCATTCAAGAAACTCAGCCTGTATATATTTGTTGAACTTGAAAGAAGACCATCAAAAATTTACTTTTTAGCATCAAACGGAAACACACCTCCTCCAGCTACCGATTTTTCTGTTGAAGATTTGAGTAATACGAAACAGATCAGTGAAGATTCGTTTCAATGTTGGCAGAATAATTACCAATTATCGCAAGAACCTAATTGCGTAAAATATTACATCTATTCGTCAATATCAGGTTGGTTACCTTCTCAATGGTAAATGCAATAGTTAATGATTTTACTTTTAGAAATAGCATTAGCGGCATACGAGAAAACTGTAATGGAATCGATTTACTCTAACTTGACTCAATATACCGTTATTGTGGACCATGTATTATATCCTTATATCCAGAAAAAAGATGATTCTTTATTCTGTTTGATCTGTGAAAAGTCTGTACCAAATATTGATCTACACGTTAACAGCAGAAAGCACGCAAATAAGCTTAAAGATCAAGAGTTATTAAAAACCATTAAGCACTATCACGATCAATTTTTGTGTTTATCACTTCCACAGCAAATGGAACAGATATATTTTCTTCCTACGGCGATGACGTGTGTGCTTTGCAGAACACGTTGCCATACAAGCGCAAACGCAATGACCCATATTCGTGAAGAACGACATCGAAAACAGGTTCAAAAGCGAGAGAAATCGTTGGGGAAATCTAATAGTGGGTATTCTTTCTGTTCTATTATTTATTCAAATATTGGCTTATAAAGACATGATTTTATGTACCTAACTTACTTTTAGCGACAGATAGATGCTCTCCTGCGCCTATCAGTTGTTCTTTAGAAGAATTAAGCCAGACGAAAGAAATGAACGAATATTCGGTTCATGATGATCACCATTTCTCCCAAGAATCTAATTCCGTAAAATATTCCACAATACAAGGTCTGTTATTCCCTTAACATAAGAATATTCATTAAAGTTGGTCTTATTATAGTAGGAGTAATATTTTTATATGCTCGTGTAGTATTTGTGAAACATTTCTTCAAAATGAAATAAAATAAAAACAAAATCTTACTTTGATTTACTTCTTTTTTTACTTTTCCAAAACTGTTCCAGAGTTCCAACGTTTGAACTAGGGCTTATTAGCTATAACATATTAACTGAAGTTTGATTTTGTTGAAGGTTAAACACTTGAAGTGACTGCCTACCTCGCAAGTTTTTAGTAACTGTATTGGCATGTTTTGTGTATTGTTATAGGCATAAGCTTTTGGTCTTGGTGTAATAGTATGAAATAGAAAATAAAAATGTGTTGAATCAAAAAAAAAGAACACATCGTAATATTATAATTAAGTCGACCGTCTAATGTATATAGTAAACATTGTTTCTCCAAATTGGTATTTTTCTTTTCAGTTTATATAATAAAAGGAGTAATTTTTATCTAGGGACAAGGATAATTACTTAGATTGAGCTTAAACGTGTGCGTATCAGGAAATACTAGGTCGCCATTTTGATTTGTACCACCTCTCGGAGGCCTCGATCACATTTTGAGTCCACCTCGTGTTTAAATGCGCGTAACTTATAACTACTTGTGCAGCTGAAGTTCTGAGTTATTTTGGGTATTTAAATGATATAATTTAAGGGAGACGATTTCGAAAAGATTTAAATAAAGTTACTTAATTATAGATAGATAGATATTGTTTATTTCATTAAGGCTTACAAAAAGCATAGAAAAGGTCAAAAAAATTACAAAAATGCCCGAAATCATCAATAAACACATATATAAATTATTACTATTATTAACGAAATTGAAAATTTCAAGGTATTTATATAAGATTATGCGGTGATATTGTATAGTAGTACTGCTCAGATTTGAAAGAATAATTAAATTAGTATAATTTCAATTTAGATCTTATTTTTTATGGGAAATGTATATTGGTACGTCAAGATAGGTCTTTTGCACGACGAGAAATCACATATACAATAGTATAAAATCACGACAACTGTAATTTTGTTTATGCCAGCATTCACACAACAAAAAACAATTGAACTAACGACCAATAAAAAGTTTCAGAATGCTGGAAAAAGTGAATGCACGATAGAAAAAGACCCTTGCAGATAAAAATGATCCCGTCCCTCCCCCTGGTGTTCAGAATTATTTCATTGTTTAAAATATTTTTAATGCTTGTCCTCTCTCATTTAATCATTTAAAAAATAAATCAATTGCCTCCAGCCCACCCCTTTGATGTTAAAAAAGAATTAATCATTTATAACCGTTCTAATTCTCTTTCCTTCTCCACTCCTATATGTAACTAGTCGTGACAATTCTAATATTCTGTAATGCATTGACTTGTCTTTTTTTAAAACCGGCGCAGGAAAATATTAATATTGTTTGTTCGTAGTATAAATAATTCAGGGTATATTAAATGTAGACACAATTAAGACGCATATGTTATGCATTATTGTGTATGGAATATTAAGGTTTTAATGCACAACATATTCCCTATTTAAAATCGATACACAAGCTATATTTATTTCATGTTTCATTGCCACTAAATTGTTTTTCTGTCGTGAATTGTCTTATTCTGTCATGGAAAAATATAAACTTTTGTCGTGTGAGATCACCTCCTTTTTGACGAGCATTGTTTTTTTTTTGTGTTAAACATTTTTAGATCGTTTTATACATTTTATTGTGGTTTGAAACACCTTTTTTTGTCACTAGTTTTACTGTCGGGAAAATAAATCCAAACCATTTTTTTATTCATATGGCAGTTTCTTCCAACAATAGATTATATACTAACTGTAGAAACCTGAATTAAATGATTAAGTTGACATTGCCTTTTTAGTACATATTGTATGAGGTATTGGTTTTTTTAATTTTCCTGCAAAAAAAAAATAAAATATCAGATTTGTGGCGTGTTCATATTTTCACGCATCCCTTTAGTTTATTTGTCATTTTTAAAAAAAAACTTACACTTAAACTTTTTAATTTTTAAAATCAATTTCCATATTAAATTTTTCTCGACTTTTTAGATATTTTTTTTGGAATTCATTTGAATTAATACAAGGAATTATTTTTTTTAAATACGGAATCATGAAAGCCATAGGAACATAATTTGAACATTGCGATCTAATACCAATATTAAAAATATGATCCTGACCTGTTTGGTATAGAAATATGAATTTAAAAAATAAAATACCTAGAAGTGTTCTCTGTATAACAATGTACACCCACGGAGATCCAAAATGTCCGGTCTAATGCGTAGTCTAAACGCTGCGTGCAACTCGAGTGCATGGAACGTTGCGCTTACACTGTGACTTAGACCGGACATTTTGGGTGTCCATGGGTGTACCTATCTACCTAAATTCGTATGCGATAGAGATGGGTTGCATTCAACTGATACATTGCCACGCACTGTGCTAATATCTGTTTTTACCATTTTTATTTGTGCGGGTAGCGATTTAAACGGCATTTTGTTGTATATTAGAGTATTCAAACTGCATTTCATGTTACAAAATTCAAAGTTATTAATTAAATATTCTCTCAACAGTTGTGTGTGCAAGAGCAACATTTATTTACATTATGCTTGTTGTAGAGGCAATATTTTTGTTGTTATATATTATACAATAAACAATAAATGTTTGCACCCACACTGTTTTTTTTTTCCCTCAACTGCACCTAACTCTAACGCCTTGGCGACTTTTTGGCGCGCAATTCAAACTTTACAAATGTTTACGCAGATTAAAGCGCGATCTAGTATTTTTTTTATCCTTGTCTGTGGTTTTATCTGAAACATTTTTTTATGCATTAATATCAATTTTTTGGAACAATGAATATTTGTATAATACGATCCAAGCAACTACATAACTGTCTCGTTATATTTTTTTTTTTTTTAGAAATCGATGAGGCGAAATATGACTCTCTTAAACAATTCAATGATTTCGTGCGCAAAACGAGCTGCCTGGACGTGGACATCATCCGTTGCTTACCAAGCGGTCAATTTATATGTTTGATATGTCAAACTGAGATAAAGAACTTCTTTAACTTTGCGCATATATCAAACGATCATCATCGAATCAAAATGAGTTCACTATCAAGCATCGATGGGATTCGCATTTACTACGACGAGTGGAAAAGAGTGGATTCCGAATTCCTCGCATTCCAGGATGCTTTCTTTCCAGTGACGCGTACTATTACTTTCTGTACTGCATGTGGCATTAACGTGCAATATACATACTTAAATGAACACTTGACAAGGTTTCACGCTTTTTCGGAAATAGATCAACTTATTTCGGCACTCTCAGAGACAAAAGATATATCAGATCCAGACTTTAATTTCGTGTCACGAAAGGAGTACTGCCAAAAAGTGCAAGAACGTCTATATCGGGAGGACGTACAGCAGTATGATATTATCATGGAAGGAATCAGTTACCCAATCATACAAAACCTGGACGAGAACATGCGCTGCTTATTGTGTTACGTGTCAATAAATGGGAACAAGTTCGCTCATCTCAGCTCGAAAGAGCATATCGCAAATGTTATTTGCCATCAGGCTAGGAATAAGTTGAGAAACTATCACGACACCTGGTTGGACGGTAATGGAGAGTTTCAGATGGAACAGATGTATTTCGAAAAGGACAGGGATGGATATTACTGCAAAATTTGTTTGGTGGACGTGAAAGCTACCGATCTACCTAAGCATATTAGCGGGAATGAACATGTTGCAACCATTAAAGAATTTTGCAATGACCAATGCGTTTCTAAGGATACAAATATTTCATGGGGTTAATATAATACTTTATAAGGGCGCATGAAACTATGTGTATCCTTTTTTTTCCTTTGTAGATGGCCATCCTGTAGAAAACGAAGGAAATTTCCAAAGGGACGCGTATTACAACACAGAAAGTGAAAGCGACGGTACGTATACATTTTTAAGTGTTTTTATAATTTAAATGGAAATTTTAGATAGTAACGATGTTCCAACACAATATCCCAAGCACATACTAGAAGAACTCTATGTTGATTACAAGAAACATCACGTCACCATAGATGGGGTACAATATCCCATATTTAGAAAAACAGTCGTTGGGGTAAAGTGCATGATTTGCAAACGTAATCCTGATGTGCCCTCCGTCGAGCAACATGTTGCTCTCGAAAGGCACCAAAATAGACTGGCCGCCCGGAATGGCCAAAATAAACTGAGGGAATTTCATGATGCCTGGATGAAGCTGGATCCGTCAGTACAAATACATCAAAAATATTTTTACGTGCGGAAGTGTATACCATGTGATGTTCAAGTCGATTATGATTCTATAACCGCACACGTTCAAAATGATAGCTGTGAGAGAAAAACTAAGTCATTTAATATGACCCAATCGGACAATCGTAATAATTTCTCAGTGCTTGCTGAAGATGGTTAAGCAAATCAGTTTTTCAGTTTCAGCTTCCAGCTCTAGTATTGGTAATAATTCAAATAGCCCTAAACAAAACTTATTGGGTGAAGCATCGACACCACGCAAAAACGAGCCAAAGAAAACCAATAAGCCAAAATCAGGTTTGTTTTATTAATAAGCTTGAGATAATTGTGCACTTATTAGTGTAATGTTTTTTTTTGTCTTGTCCATCACTACACTTACAGTTAGTTTAGTAAAAACGTACAACTACCAATGTCCTTAGGAAATGATGGCCCCCATGATGATTTAATAAAAAATAAAAATATTTTACGTAGGTAAAATATCTTTTATAAAAGAAATTTTAGTAAGTTTTATAAAAGATCTTTGTTAAAGAACTTTTTTAGTGTAATATGCACCTATAGAACATGACACAGTTTTTTATTTCATTAGACGATTGGCGTGTTAAACCACTTTAGAGCCATATAGCAGAGATCTCTTTTATACTGAGCAGTGGCAACAACAGCGTGTTGTGTAGAACCCGATGGCGTGTTGATTCCTTGTTTTCATTGCATTAAAAGCAGCAGCATTAGGAGTGAACAGGTCCATAACATAGGGCTTGCAGCTGAAATAGATGCCAAAATTGTTCAAATATAAATTAATCCTTCTGGAATACCTTTTTTTCTCAGAATATTTTACAATTTTTTTTTTTATTTTGTTATTCTATTTTCTTATATGATCCAGAAAGAATGAAAAAGAATATTCTTAGCGAACGAAATTCCACCCAGTAATTATTGTTAAAACTGTTCAATAATGGCAATAATTATGCTCTAAAACTCTAAAGCATTTCAGTATGAATTGGCATATATATATATACAAACGCATAATTATCTTAAGCGTATTTATAGCATATTCAAAATTCAAACTATACACCCAGCGAAGCATAGAATATATATTTGCCACAGCTGTATATGCATTTTAAAAATTGAAAACCAATATATTTAATAACCAAATATATTGTAAATATTTTTTTAGTTAATAATCAGAAAAACGCTCATAACGTAAGAAAGGCCATACCAGATCATAACGACACAAACATATTGAATGAAATACCATTACGGTACAGCAAACACGTAAAATTTTTAACCAACGAGACAACCGACCTGCATTGCAAATGTTGCTGCATAAAATTGAAGAAAGAAATCCCTTTTATAAAAGAACACTTGGATAGTGCAAACCATTTGCAAACATCAAACGTGCCTAGGAGAAAAATGAAATACTTCTGTGAGATATGCAATAAGCGCTACGGTGTTGAGCTCTCGTGGGATAAGCATTTAACCGATCTAGCACACTTGGCCCGCTACGACAACCTCGGCAAGACAAGGAAGGAACGGATCACCGAATACGAGTGCTTAACTTGTGATACGGTCGTATTTGGGGATGAAATATCGTTAAGAAGGAATTGCGCCCAGTCTTCAAGGAAAAAGAAGGCGAAAGAATTAGTTTTACCGAAGTCTGTTAAAACTTTGTTTGAGAGTCGACGGTACATTCATCAGAATATAGAACAATTACTTTACGAAGCAGATGAAGCGTCGCAGAGCCAAGATAAAGAAAGAGAAGTTTGCTTAGCATTAGTGAGGGCTCTTAAAGAAATTTACCCAAAATGCAAAGCTTACGCGTTTGGTTCTAGAGTAACCGGCTTAGGTTATGTTGATAGCGATTTGGATGTCTTTTTAGACATAGGTGAGTGGTGCTTATATTCAATTACATACATAATTGTTATTTATATTCATATTTATTTCAAATGCAGGTAATATGTACTATGGTAACCACCTCCAAGATGCTGAAGACCAAGCTGACATTGTGAAAACGGTCGCAAAGATGTTACAAAAACAGAAATCCACTTTTAGTGACATCAATAAGGTAGCCGGAGCAAGAACGCCTATTGTTCAAGTTTTTCATAAGGATACAGAAATAGACTGTGATATTTCGTTCAAGCATGGACTCAGCGTAGAAAACACTGCTTTTATAAGGTATGCCCTAATAATCTCATGAAAAATAAAAAAATAGCCAAGAAATACATATGTATGTGGGTTTCAGTGGGTTTTTTGCAACTACACTGCGCCAATACATTAGAGGAACACTAACAATTATAGTTGTAATGTCTTATATAATTTTATGTGAGCGACGGATTCTTACAAGCTGGCTATATTATCGTTTATTTATCATAAAACCAATCCAATTTGAACTTTTCAATTCTATCAATTTGATCGTCCTAAAATAAGAGATCAGGCATGTGAAACAGCTAGGAAAAAAAACATCTTTTTCAATATAATAACTGCAAATTCACAAAAAATCTAGTGTGCGTTTATAAATTATCTGCCATTAATATTAGTTAGATACAAAGAGCGTATTATGGGGCACCTAAATGAAGTTGTAAGAGCCGTAACATTAATCGAGGATGTATACAGCTTACGTCATGTCGCAAGGCATTTTAATGTAAGCCCTTCTGGCATCGGTATTTGCAGACAGGTAGACATGCTAGAAGACCTGGTCAGGGAAGTAAATATGCGACAACCGCTGAGTAAGACACAGACACTCGCGTACTTAAACGGCGCAGATCTACTGCTAGAGACTTGCAGAGTGACCTTGGAAGAGCGTATGAAAAGAGTTGCGAGAACATAATCTTAGATCAAGAAGGTCAGTCCGAAAGTCACGGCTGACTTTGATTCACAAAAGGAACCGAATGGCATTTGCTCAACAACAAGTAGATTGACAGATAGATCAGTGGCCTTCAGTGCTTTTCAGCGATGAGTCAAGATTTAGGTTGACACATTGTGATGGGCGTCTTCAAATTTGGGCGCATAGAGACAGGTTCGAAAGAGGATTTGACATGGTGTGGGCTGGAATCTCATTTCATACTCGTACAGATCTTGTTCCTATAGCTGGGCGAATGGGTGCCGCCCGATATATTGAAGACATACTTACGAATCATGTGATATCTGCTAGAGCTCTTATAGGCCTTAGATTTCTCTTCCAACATATTAATACAAGCCGACATGTAGCAGTTCAGACAAGATATTTCCTGGAAGAACACAAATTCAAGTTATAGGCCGGCCGTCTCTTATCCCAGATCTAAATCCAGATCAGGCATTTATGGGACGAGCTGAATCGGAAGCTCAGGAATCGACTTGTAGCTCCAGAAACTCTTCAACAGCTTTTGTTGGCACTTCACGAAGAGTGGCACGGAGGTGTCGGGCAGTCATTAAATCTCGTGGGGGACATACCCGTTATGAGATTCCCTTGCAAGTTTAGTTTTCTATAGTTACTTAAGTCTAATTTGTTGGTGCATTAAGAATTTTTGTAGTTAATTGTATAGTTTGGTAGTATCTGATTGTGTTTTGGTTTGAAATGTTCACATTGAACTTTTTTATGGGAACCAAACGATAACATGACCGGCTCACAAGATTTCGTTGGTTGCATAAAATTATACAACAGATTACAATTATAATTCTTAGTGTTTCTCTAATTTATTGGCGGTTTATTTCTTACTTTAGTTTGTGTTGAGTATTCTTTCCCGTTGAAATATCCGTTGACCATTAATTTGAAAGTGTCCCTAGAGACTACTGGATTTTCAGGATTACTAATAACTAAGACTACTTGTTATCAAATGAAACTATAGCTTTATTACAAGTATACATATGTGTAAGCTAAAACACATACTAAAAGTATCTGCAAAACAAAAATACATCTTTTAAACGTTTATTTAGATACATTTTAAAATTAACAGAGAGAACAAATTGTTTTCTTGTTAAACTCGGTTACATAATTAAAATATTGCATACAATATGAAAACATTAGTGATGAGCACAATCGAATAGAAATGTTTACCCTTAAAGGCAACAGTCTTAATCAAGGGCGTATATTCGAATGGTTATTCTAAATGGGAGTGTGTCATAATTTGACTAAAATAAAATTTCTAAAAATACAATTGATTTGAGTGGAGGGTATTCGATAGTCCTATCACTAGAAAATACTGAACAAGTGCCAAGTACTCGTACAACAATTAGTTACTGACATCACTATTAGTAAACACTACCACATTATTTTATTTTTCAGACTATGCTTGGACTTACAACCTGTTCTAAGGCCAACCATGCTATACATTAAGGAATGGTATTCCGCTACGAATATGCATGGGATTTCTTCATATGCCCTTACGATTCTGATGATATTCTACTTACAAACCAAGGGTTACCTTCTTAGCGTAAAGGAGCTACGGAGGATAAATCCAGAAAAAAGTCGCGTGATTGATGGTACGAATTATTATTCATTCCTTCACGTTTATATATAACTCAAACTAATTACTCTTCAGGTTGGGATACTATTAAACACACGGCTTCGTTGCAAAAAATGAAGGAGTACGTCAGCAAGTGTGACTATAGCGTAATTGAACTCATAGAAAGTTTCTTTGAATATTACGCAAAGTTCGACTTCGCTAAATGGGTGATAAGTCCGTTAATGGGATACCTGATATTAAAACCGGATTTCAACGGTGTCGGTGAGAATCTACCAATGGAAATGCAAAAATACAAGGATAAGTTACACGGAAAGAATCCAGAATGCTTCCGTAATTTGACACCGATATGCGTACAGGATCCGTTCGACTTGTCGCATAATTTAACGAAGGCTTGCAGCCATGATACGGCGAAGAAGTTTCAAGGGTACTGCGACCTGTCGAAGAAACATTTAAGTGCCTTAAAATGATTTTTGAACGATGTCGTTGAAATTACGTTTTACTTTATATTGACACATTTGCTATAAGTTTTTATAAATCGGTATGTAAATAATCCTCAAGTTATTTTAGTTACCTTATAAAATGAGACAAAGCTAAGTTAATAATAAATCCATTTTTATTATACCTATACTGATATGCTGTGACAGTGTTATTTTACATCTAGTTTTAAAGAACGTTTGTGAATATATTTTTAAATATAAATGTGTTTTTATCCTAGTATTTAGTAAACACCAATAAGCTATACTCATTATCATAATACAGTGATACTTCAGAAAAGTCTTTTTTAAAACTATGACGTACTACACAACAACCCCTAGTTTCCTACGCATCCCTTCGGTTTGACTTAATAAGGAAATGAATTTACCACTATTCCACTCATCCGAACTATAAATTGCGAAATTATTTCGAACTTTAAACACAGAGTAAATATTGTAAAGATGTTTCAAAGTAAGAAATTATACTAAATTAAACCTCAGAATATGTTAGCAAGATCATTATAATACCCTTCATTCCAGAGTTAGGCAAAAAGTAATTACTTACTTACATAGTTACATTTATAATTAAATTAAACAGTTTTATTTTGTAAATGCAAAATAAATTTATTACAAGTTACAAGGTAATTGAACGTTTATAATTACAAAATAGTTTAGTAACTAAATAATTGAATAGGTTCAATTACAAAGTAATTGAATTATAATGTAACTAGTTACCATTGTAATTAATTACATAATTGAGCTAACTAAAAACTTTTTGCTGACGTCTGTCGTTCATTCTTGGAGCATTTGTGTTTGGTTTGAAGCTTTATTTCGACTTGGGCCGGAGGATTTAAAAAACAATCGTTTTAAGCAAGATCTTAACTATGTAAGCGTTACACAAGCATGTAAAAAACGTAAATTCACCCTTATGGATCAAATAATCCCTAAGAACTGAGAAATGCATAGATATCAAAGGAAAAAGGAGTTTCGTCGGTGTTCTGTTATTATAATTATGTTTCTCCTGTGATAAAAATTTGTTAGGGTGTAATTAAATTACGAAATAATTAAACTATAATCGAATTACAATTACAATTATAATTACGAAGTAATTGGGCGGGTATAATTACAAAATAATTTAGTTACAACATAATTGACTACGTCCAATTAAAAGGTAATTGAATTATGATGTAATTAGTTATTTCGTATTTAGTTACGTAATTCAATTAACGTGTAATTAATTAATGCCGAACAGTGCTTCATTGTCGACGAGTAAGAAAACTTGATGTCAAATATCTAATGAATTTAGCAATTAAAAAACTCTTGTCCCAAATGTGTTCATAAAAGAACCATCTGTTTTATTCCTGAAATCATATCTTTAGACAAGTTAATGCTGCAGGGGTCAATGAGTTAGTAGACAATCACGCAATAAAGTTGGTAAAACAAAAGCTTCAGCACCTCCATTCAAAAGTAGTATAATATATATTACAAAAAAGATTCTTCAGGCGAGAAATTGGGGGACAATGGAGTAGAACTATTATCATATCTGAAATCCAAATTTTTTTTGACTTATAAAGTCTAAAAGAGTTATGTTAATTTATTAAATCGTGGAAACATTTAGAAAAAGTAAAAATTATTATACCATATGTTAATCTATTTTGAGCCCTAAAAAACAAACGCGAACTATGTGTAGTATTTTACAAAAGTCTAAAGGATTTCTATTACCAGCTGACAAAATCGAAACACTCAGCCTCTCCTGCGTGTAAGATGTGAAATAAATACAATTATTTGTCACTATATTACATTTTCTATACAAATAAAAATTCATTAAATGTTAGGACATTTTTACTTAGATAAGTATACTATATTTAAGAAAATAAATTATTAATTAAAACACGAGCACCGAAGTACCACTGTATATTATAAGATTTCATCCAAGATCATTTTTTCTCAGTATTTACTCCGCATAAGAATCTTCCGAGTCTGACATATTGGTGTCAGATGCTGAACGTCATGTTTGCTTCTTCTGTTTAACAGCAATAACATATCGTTGTGCTACAGCCGTTGGTGGACTATAACCTTCTTGGTAGTTATCATCTTCAAATAAGACTTCATATTCATCCAAATGAGTTGCCGGCAACTTATTTACAATTGCATTATAAAAGCATGTAGTTTGAGGATACAGCGCCATAACTAACGTCCCTTGTGGAAATAGTGCACTAGCATCCGTTTCCGGATTAGCACGCATTAAAGGTAACGGTATTACTCGCCTTTTACTTAGTATATGCCTCGTCTTCTGATTTTGCTCTTCCAAGATATCATCTACCTCGTACTTATTAGTAGTATGATTAAAACTCACTACTTCCGCCAGTATGCAATTCCCATCATCTCCGCTCACCACTTTTACCAATGCGGCAACCATATCGCCTACCTTTGCAACATAATTTGAATCAGCTGGAATTGCGCCACACAATGGGGGCGGTCTTTCCCCGATTTTTCCAACGAACAATGGTAATGTCGATGCTGAACTTAGAAGCATCTTTATACACAGCCCACGACGTATAGTCTCTTTATTGGCAGTATAACGGGTTTGTATACGACGTTCATTCTTTATGTTTCGTATTTCTGTAATCTTCTGAAGAGCCTTTCGTAGAACTTCTTCTTCTTGTTCGACATGAGCTATTGCATTCTTATATAAACCTTTCAATTTCATTTGGTAGTGCTGCGATGATGTTTCTTCTTGAGGATTTTGCGCTTTCAAAATGCCGTTAACTCCTTCTTCGCTTTGTAGCCTCTTCTTTTCTATATCGTGAACAAGCTGATAGAGCATTTTTAATCGCTCTTGAACTTGCTGAGCAGCGATAGCATCAGCTGTAAAAGGCATTGTTCACCTCTTCACAACGTAATCACTGCAACATACACAATCGGTTCAATGCAAACGTTATACTGCGTTATACCACGCTACAAAAAAGGCAAGCAGAAGCACAGTTTGACGTTCATAAATAAAGTAGGTTTTGACCATTGGACCATAAATAATGTAGTTGGTTGACGTTTATGACGTTTATGACGTTTATCCACAATACATTTTGTATAGTTATGTGCGATTTGTATAGTTGGTATTTTAAAGATTATGCATTCGCAAAACCAAAACCTTCGCAAAGTTATTCCTGGCCCATCTAGTGGTAATACCGCTAAGTTCTTCTGTTCGACGGCTTCCCGCTTCGGACTACTGAGAGAAGTTGCTGTCATAGAATCACACAGAATAATCTCTCGAGTCTCACACCAACAAACGGTCAACGACAAAACGAAAATTGTGGAATGCACGTCATGCACACGTATAACATGGGGTATACAAACGTATAGGAATGATGACGTATGCAAACCTCCTTAGTTGTGAATTTAACTGCCAGATGGTGCACAAATAGTAATTGACGGGAAGCCGAGGGTTTCCATACCCTGTGCTAAATGAAAAATGAAAAGCCAATTCAAAAAAACACACGAGATTTGAACGTTGAAGCACAGTATATACCTTATGCAGTAGTTTCACTCCCGCAAATTGGTGGTTCAAAGTTGCAACTCGAGCACGGAACCGCGCATGTAGGGACTCAGGACAACTTTGAACAGGCCCGGATTGGCCTAATATTGGGGAACGGATTAATGGCTTGTTTACAAAGACACAACCTATAAAACCACCTCGATGGCTTTGTTTATTTGCAAGTGTTCCATAATTAAAATTAACCGCCGTAATAAGTTTAGTTATACGTGAGTTTAATATTTTCGTAGTAGTATTTTTTCTAGCATGTGGTATATAGATACTATCTTTAATCTTAATTTAATAATAATAGTTTTAACTTTGTGTTGTAGGTTAATATTTCTGCCTTTCATATTTACAGGTGTTGTTTTGTGTACGTTTATTCATAGATTAAACTTTACTTGATAGTTTGAATTTAGTGTGCATAGATAACTATACAAATCAACATGAAGTGCTGTGTTCTCAACTGTAATAGGAGGTCTGCAGTAAGCAATGCCGTAGACACTGAAGAAGTTTATTTCATTAGGCTACCCACAGACCAAATACGGTTAGTAGAAGTATAATCAATTTATGCAATTTGTTTTTGATTTAACTTTTTGCTTTTTATGATGCTTATTTACTGTGATTATATATAAGTATAAAAAATAGAAATAGACAAATATAAAAATTGTTACAGCTGTGATAAATGGATTGCAGCTCTTGGTCAAGATGTCCTAAAACCAAATGCAAAAGTGTGCGATATACATTTTACCGAATTCGATTTTAAAACAGGGCTTAGAAATAGATTGGAAAATGATGCGATCAGTAATGGATAGATGTATTCTGTAAACCTTACAAAAAAGAATTATGGAGAATTGCAAGAAAACCCAAGAGCTAAGTTAAACAATAATAATTATACTGTTTGTATAGCTTTTTCTTTCAACTGCTTACAGCTGCTGCATCTGTGCAGACATCTCGCACATTATTTGCCAATAGTCCACGGAAGATCAGGTTACGAAAAGAAGTACAGTATTAAAAAGGAAAGTTACACCGTTCGAATGTAGAGGGGCTTTTATGGAAAGAAAAGAGCAAAGTATGTCGGAAGAACAGTTTTTCCAGTTTTGTCAGACCCATTTTAATGAAGGTACTGTAAATTTGATCAAAGCGCAATTGCAATTATGCAAGCGATAGGAGCATGGCTATAGGTACTCCAATGTATTTAAACAATTTGCTCTAAATATTTTTTTTTAGGTCCAAAATTATATCGTTTTTTATATAAAACTTTAAACCTACCATTGAATACAACATTGTGCAGAATAACGAGCAAATGGGATTTTGCTCCAGGAATAAACAACTTTGCTTTTGGAGTTATATCTGCTAAAGTAAGTGTTATGAATGAGGAAGCAAAAGATTGTTTTATGTAATGATGAAATGTCATTGAAGACTTTCCTTTATTTTCATCGGTCGAAGGATGAAATAATAGAAAACGTATAGACCAGCAAATAATGTAGTAAATAGTTTAATGTCCAGGGGAAGTCATTTCAACTTAAAGCAACCTGTATAATTTTATTTTTATTTTATAAGATAGTTATTATTGTTATTATAAGTTTTTTTTATTCGTAGAGATGTATACCTTTTTTCTTGTTCATATAGATTATGTGATTTGTTATTCTCTTTTTCCATTTGTTAAGTAGTTTCTGTGTATTACATCGTGGAACTTATATAATAAATAAACCTGCATGTGACTACTGTTACCTTATGTAGGCACCTAGGAAGAAAACAGGACATACTGTTTTTTCAGGAGCAAGAAACATATTCATCAATTTATATCTATATACATTTTAACATTAGTTCCTTTATACATAAGTAAGTTATATTCCAGTAAATTGTACACTTTTGTTTTAAATAGATCACCATTAGTGAAGTAATAAATATTTTATTTATATATGATTTGTTTCCTTTCCATAACATGCATTAACAATCAATAATAATTTAATGATCGTTGGTTACTAACTGTTTCACAGAAGTATCAAAATATTGACATGGATACCTTTTGAAATTGCAATGGTATTATATATTGTAAATCATATCAGTACCAATTCTTTGTACTGAAATTATGATGCTAGTAAAATCTTTGTTAGTTCATTCTTACATCATTTACCCAAGATTTAACAGTACTAATTTCCGTTAAAATGTAAAATTAAAAGCAAACACTAATTAGATAAGATCTTCTATAATTAAGAATTACACTTTTAAGGACATCAACTATTATGCAGATAAATCCCTTATAATAAAGGCCTTTTCAATTACATTTACTACAAACATAGTCTGCCTGAAGCACTATAACTATTTCTTGTTCATTATAAAAACACTTTGTTAATTATTTAATTATTTACTTACCATATTTATTTACTTAATGATTTTATTTTACATGTAGAATAGAAAGTAATTATTAATGAAGCGATTACCAGCATTATATGTAGGTAAATATTAATAAACACATTTACAAATCGCATATAATATTTATTAACTGATGAATACAATAATAATCTTGTATTTTCCTCAGTAAATTTTTCTAATTTGCCAATGTAAACTATTATACCACTGTTCGCATTTTAATTCAATTTAATAATTTCCTTTTTATTTTTTCCAATATTGGGTTAATCCGGTTCTGTCGGGGCCGGGCGATATGCCCTGAACCTACTATGCGCGGTTCAGTGCGCGAGGTAAAATTTAGAACATCGAGATCAAAGGTGCCGACACGAAGTGAAACTACTGCTTGTGTGCTTAGGTATATACTGTGGTTGAAGTATGGTTGAAGTCGTTGAGTTGAGGACATAGCAAGTTTGGTTGAGAATTTGCATTTGAAAAAACCAGAGATAGAAAAAACAACATACTTACACATTTTGAATAGAAAAAACACCGAAAGAATTGAATAAGTTATATATCCTGCTGTTGTATCGAATTATATGTGTACCTGCTAAAATAATATTATATATTATAATTACAAATCCAATATGAGTAATAAAAACTGTAAAAAGGGTTCCACCATAGATTCCACTAATGAATATACTCTTAAACTTGCACGTATGCCAGAAATTGGTAAGTTCTCGATAACAAGAATTTTTTATTATCTTTTATCAATCGTTTCAAGTTGAAATAAGGCATTTTTATCTTTTATGAAATGCATTTTACAAACGACAATGTTATAGAGTTTATAGATCCTGTTACTGGTATGTTGCCTAAAAATGTCAAAGAGTTGATCAAAGCAAAGCGTGATATTAAATCAGGTATTATCTAAGATTGCGAAGCTTTAGAATGTTTTAATAATGTTTCTTTTTACAGTGACAACAAATGCGATTATTGAAGTAGGAGAAAGTGAAAATAAACATTTTGGGTTAGAACTACGACGAATGCCAGAAATTGGTACATCCCAAAAAATACTTTTATTACTTTATTATTTTTGATTTACAATTTACAGCTTTGATAAATCCTATCACAGGTTTACTTCCAAAAAATTACAAAGAAATTCTCGCTCAAAATGAGGCTAGTAGTTTATCTAAGTTTAGATCTGAACCATGTAAGTAAATTTTATGATCTTATTTATTTATATTTGTTGTATAAACTATATGGATACACAGCAATTCATTAGCTTGTTGACAAACTGTAACTGATGAATGCAGATGTAAGATAGTAAAGTTTGGTCAAAACCAGGAAATTGAGATTTGAGTATCCCAAATTCTTGAAACTATGCAACAGAATACAAAATTAATGTACTTTAAATTTTCCACAAAAATAGTCCAATACATTTTTATGCTAGACTCAATAGTTTCTAAGATATTGAGGTAAATGATTTTACTGTGGATTTTCTTCCTATCCAGAGTGTTGATATTGTTGCTAAAGAGTGATAATAAAAATACATTATTCGTGAAGATTTTTCGAGTGGAACAACTTGACAAAGACGTTTATAACTCAATTTGCCGCTTCTTAGTTTTTATAAAAATTGATTTTTCTGGGTTCTAACGAAAATTAATTTAGTGACCGACTAACTAAGGATGCTATAATTTTGAAATAAAAGATGATCAGCTTTATGTTCATATGTACTCCTATTTCGTAGAATCACAACAATTTTGGTGTAACAAAATTTGTCATTGAGCTAATGCATCACTTTGTATTTAATTTAATAGAAGGTGTGTTACAGCAAACTGCAGTCGTTCGATAGAAAATATGAAATTGGAAAATAAAACTAATCAGAGTAAGTATCAATATGCATTTTACACTAATGTGCTACATCTAATAAATGTCTTTTGCATAGATCACAATTCTAAATCAAAGAAGCTTGAATTTGATATTTGTAAGTTAAAAATATGTTTATATCATATGAGTATATCTTCAGTGACCTATTTATTTATAGCAAAAGTTCAAACTAGCAAACCGCGGTTGTCAAGAAGCGGTTGTACTAATTATGAAAGCAAAGGCGCTAGAAAAGTACTATTTAAAAATATATCTCAATCTTCCAAAGATGCTGTTCTTCAGAAACAAAAAACGGTAAGTTAGATACTTAAAGATAAGGGAGGGGGAATGCGATATAAAAGAATAAAAGTTTAATTAGTTGTTTAACAATTCATTACATTAATCTAATATGTCCAGAACGTTGAAAGTTGGTCAGATTGAAATAAAGAACAAAGAAAGTTCACACCATGATCTTTCTTTCTGGAAATTTTAAAGAATTATTAAGTCTGTTATTAATCCGAAGTCCTTTAGAAATAAGAAATCAATATGAAAAATTAAAAAATGTATTTGCTGGAGAATCAAGTGCAGTGACGGCTCGTGCCTTCAAAAATAGGTGAAGAGTTAAAAGTTGAAGAGATGTGACGGCCATCCCCCTAGCTCTTCACTTGGATTTATCACGTATATTAAGGGCACTTTAATAGCTATTAGGAGGAAATATAATAAATTTATATGGTTTTTTACAATAAATTTATCGTTTATTGCAAAAGAGGAGATCATAATATAGATCTCATATCTATTTTAAGGAAGAAATAAATCCCCATATTTTATCCAGAAAATCGGTGAAGAGGCTCTTCACTTACTTTGCCTGAATAGCCGCCACTGGTCATGTCTTTTTTTATAATATTATTTTACATCTATGAGTCCCATTAAAAGTCCGGCTTGCGCCAAAACGTTAATCTTGAATTAATTTTGATTCGTATTTAGGATATGATATCTAATATTTAATGCATACCAATACATACAATTAATTCAAAATTAATCCTAGAATGAGGTCATAAAATCTATTCCTATTGAAAAACACTTTAAACTGAGTCTCTTGGACGACTGTATATTAGGTTAGCATGTCGGTGCCATGATGAAAAAGTCGTGATCTGTTCAAATAAGCCTTAGGGTTAACTAAAGAGACGCATGCGCAATATAGAAAGTGCATATCTTGTGCATTGCGTGTAAGTTTGTTGTCTATCTGTAGATAATAAGAAGATTTAAAAGAACACTGTTGGAGTTAGCAACTTCTGATACACCTATTTTGAACAACTTTAATTATGGTTACATTGCAGATATATACTAATACCGATGAATCAGGAATCTTAAATATGGAAGAATCTGAAGACGAAATATTAGTGCCAAAAAAGAAACCAAAGAGTCCAACAACCCACCGCGTTAAATCGCGAGTAACACTTGTACAAAGGAAACCAAATCCTAAGAAGAAAAAATTGAGATTATCAAGTTCTTCTCTAGAGGAATTTTCGAGATTAGAAGAACAAATGAAAACTCCGAAGAGTATCATCAAACAAAAGTCCACGCAGCAAGATTGTAAATTGTTGAATCACATTAATGGTATTATGCGAAAATTAAATGAGAATGAAAAACTGTTTGAAGAATTTAAAACGATTATAAATAAAGTCGAAACGAACAATAAGGAAGTAAATGATAATCTTAATAAAATTTTAAATTATATAACGGATGACCAGAAAAAAACCTTTTGTGCTATAGATGAAAATATGTCCCCCAACATTATGCCAAATAACTGTTCGGTAACGAAAAATTTAAGGGTTGAAACGCTACAAAAGAATCTAGAGAAGAAAGTAATTTTCGATTTAAATCAAGAAATAACATCAAAGATGGTAGTTCCACAAACTCCCAATACTATGTTTCTGAACGTATGCAAAAAAGCAAATGAACAGCTTTCAAAGCTAGCAGATACACCAAAGTCTGCTTTTAATAGATTTGCATAACTTCAATCGTAATTATTTTAAATACTTTATAAGGAATACATAAACATTACATTTTCTATAAATACATTTATACATTTGAAATTAAAGAAACTTAAAAGCATTTCATTTTATTGTTTAATGCGGGATGCAGCAGCTATAGGCGATTTTCGCGACTTGCTGGAAATTATGTTGGATTAGTCACACAAGTATGATATAAAATATTGCGATGCTGTTTCTTTGGTTTTGATTCTTGGAATCTATGACCTGGGGTTTCCTAAAACTGTATGTACAGTCAAAGTGTCTGCATTAAATAATAGTTTATGGCAGGGGTCGGCAACCTTTTCTTGTAAGAGGGCCAAATATCTTACAAGGGGATTACTGCGGGCCGCACTTGGACCATATGTCATTGCAGTATACCTGTAATATTTATCAAACTGACAAATGTCATGGTTCGCTTTTCCACTAAACACCAAATAAAGCATGCACAATTTCTCGACGCGTGTTTCGCTAACCAAGTTAGCATCATCAGAAGATTATTAAAAGTCAATCAATAAAAGTAAAACACTAATTATATATTTTTACGACATTTATTGTTAATAAAACTAATGCGATTTTTGAGGCTGCCTTTGACTTGCAAGTTTCTCTATATCAGCTTGCATTTTTGAAGTAGAAACGCGAATGAATGCGAATCTGATAACCGAAAACAGTATTTATTTTTTCGGTATTTCAGAATTGAAAAAGTTTGCTCACAAATATATGTACTGCCAAACATAACAATTATTTGCTGAGGAAACCTTTTTAACTCCTTGTACTTTTCAGAAGGCAAACTTCCACGACTGCGAAGAGGTTTTCAAAAATCTTCAATCTACGTGAAATCTTTTTGAAATCAGTAAACCGGTTTTCAAACTCAGTTTGAAGTGGTATTAATGCACTTTTCATTTTAGCATTTGACCAAACAAAATTTGCCCCAGCTTCTTCTACTGCTTTTTTGCAATTTGGAAAATGAGTTTTCTTTCATCGATATTCTTCACAAATAATGTCCGTTTCATTTCAAATGACTTAGTATCCGAGTACATATTGCATATCAACTTGGTTTTCCCCTGCAAGCGTGTATTGAGCAGATTCAATTCGGCAGTCATATCAGTCAAAAACCAAAGATCTACAACCCACTGGTTGTTGGATAGTTCGTGTATTGCCTTTCCTTTCATCTCCATGAAATTACAAATTTCTTTTCTCAAATCAAAAAATCATTGAAGTACTGTTCCTCGGCTTAAGCCATCTTACTTCACACTAGTAAATCGCGTCACCATGTTTAGCTTCCACATCTTCCAAAAACTTTTGGAACTGGCGGTGAGTAGGTCCATTTTTTCTTATAAAATTAATAGTAGATATAACAGTATCCATTATTTCTTTCGAAGATTAAAATTTTGCAGCACAATGCTTCTTGATGGCCCATTATCCCTAAGTTGTTCACGCAAGCTAGCACCCCAGTCTTCGGTGCGCCACGTGCAAGTTCTAGCAGAGAGACCAACGTTTTCAAACTTGTGTTTCTGTTCAGGGCATACCTCCTCCGCGATAGCTAAGACACACTTTTTTACAAGTTCACTATCGGTAAATGGGTGACCATGCTTTATTATTATCTACGCACGAACAGCTAATTCGCTATTGTCTATCACAACTTTAAAGGTGTTCTGCTGATTTTTGAGCGACGATTTCAAGCAACAGATTTTGTTTTTTCGAGATTCTCCTTCGAGACATCCAAATTTAGTTTTGTGTTCCACTATCATAAAGTCGCTTCAGATTATATTCCTTTACTACGGAAATACTCTTTCGACAGATTAAACACAATGGTTTTTCTTTAAATTCAATGCTTCATTAAAAACTCGTCTTTCATTAACGATTTTTCTTTTTTTAGAAGCCATCTTCGGTGTATAATATAAAAATATCTATTTATTTTAATGTCTATTCAAGCTGAATAACAAATTTTATTATTTATGGGAAGTTCTGTACATGATATTGATATGTGACAGAATCTACAAAAACATGTTTTTTCGTGGTAATTATAATAAATTTTACGCTAAAGTTAAAGCACAAAAAATCGCAGCTAATTGTTTAGGAAAATGTATGTTTAAACACGGGTTGTATTTATGGTATAATTCGTGTATAACAATCATTTTTATTTATGTTTCAATAGAAAGGTGGGGTAAAAGTCTCTAACATAAAATTAAAACTGAAAAAGTAAGTGAACCAATTTTTTTGTACACCAGTGTATTTATTTTTTCGGTATTTCAGAATTGAAAAAGTTTGCTCACAAATATATGTACTGCCAAACATAACAATTATTTGCTGAGGAAACCTTTTTAACTCCTTGTACTTTTCAGAAGGCAAACTTCCACGACTGCGAAGAGGTTTTCAAAAATCTTCAATCTACGTGAAATCTTTTTGAAATCAGTAAACCGGTTTTCAAACTCAGTTTGAAGTGGTATTAATGCACTTTTCATTTTAGCATTTGACCAAACAAAATTTGCCCCAGCTTCTTCTACTGCTTTTTTGCAATTTGGAAAATGAGTTTTCTTTCATCGATATTCTTCACAAATAATGTCCGTTTCATTTCAAATGACTTAGTATCCGAGTACATATTGCATATCAACTTGGTTTTCCCCTGCAAGCGTGTATTGAGCAGATTCAATTCGGCAGTCATATCAGTCAAAAACCAAAGATCTACAACCCACTGGTTGTTGGATAGTTCGTGTATTGCCTTTCCTTTCATCTCCATGAAATTACAAATTTCTTTTCTCAAATCAAAAAATCATTGAAGTACTGTTCCTCGGCTTAAGCCATCTTACTTCACACTAGTAAATCGCGTCACCATGTTTAGCTTCCACATCTTCCAAAAACTTTTGGAACTGGCGGTGAGTAGGTCCATTTTTTCTTATAAAATTAATAGTAGATATAACAGTATCCATTATTTCTTTCGAAGATTAAAATTTTGCAGCACAATGCTTCTTGATGGCCCATTATCCCTAAGTTGTTCACGCAAGCTAGCACCCCAGTCTTCGGTGCGCCACGTGCAAGTTCTAGCAGAGAGACCAACGTTTTCAAACTTGTGTTTCTGTTCAGGGCATACCTCCTCCGCGATAGCTAAGACACACTTTTTTACAAGTTCACTATCGGTAAATGGGTGACCATGCTTTATTATTATCTACGCACGAACAGCTAATTCGCTATTGTCTATCACAACTTTAAAGGTGTTCTGCTGATTTTTGAGCGACGATTTCAAGCAACAGATTTTGTTTTTTCGAGATTCTCCTTCGAGACATCCAAATTTAGTTTTGTGTTCCACTATCATAAAGTCGCTTCAGATTATATTCCTTTACTACGGAAATACTCTTTCGACAGATTAAACACAATGGTTTTTCTTTAAATTCAATGCTTCATTAAAAACTCGTCTTTCATTAACGATTTTTCTTTTTTTAGAAGCCATCTTCGGTGTATAATATAAAAATATCTATTTATTTTAATGTCTATTCAAGCTGAATAACAAATTTTATTATTTATGGGAAATTCTGTACATGATATTGATATGTGACAGAATCTACAAAAACATGTTTTTTCGTTGTAATTATAATAAATTTTACGCTAAAGTTAAAGCACAAAAAATCGCAGCTAATTGTTTAGGAAAATGTATGTTTAAACACGGGTTGTATTTATGGTATAATTCGTGTATAACAATCATTTTTATTTATGTTTCAATAGAAAGGTGGGGTAAAAGTCTCTAACATAAAATTAAAACTGAAAAAGTAAGTGAACCAATTTTTTTGTACACCAGTGTATGTGCATATTTTGAAATAAACAATGCCATCTTTCAATCAATATTCACAACTATAGTCCAGCGGCAGCTATCGTCCCAAAGATGTCGCATGTTTTAAACTAAATGCGCGATAAATGTAACTACCACAACATAACCTATAATTTTCAATAATTCGTTAACCTCACTTACATGCAATGCATACTACAAAAATATTTATAAAGAAGAATAAGGTGGGGAATTACCTCAAAGTAAGTATAAACATTAAATATTCAAGCGAATTATAGAAATATTCTGCTGTTGTAGCATGCTAGGGAACATTATATCAGGGATGATATCTATTGTGGTTTCGAAGCATGTGAATTATGTACCAAAACAACTTCGTATTTGTCATCAAAACATATAAATAAATGTAAACTACTAAAAGGAAATCATTATTTAGTTCTAGACACAAATGTAATATTGGACCAGGTAACATGTTTGCAGTAGATATGTTGAGTATTGAGTATTAGTTAAAAACTGATTAAAATTTTTAGATAGACGTTTTAGAGGAAGACCTTTTTGGTAATATAATTATTTTGAATACCGTACTAAAAGAAGTGAAGCACCGAAATATGCCTGTTTATAAAAGATTAATTAGCATAATTGAGAATCCTAATAGACATTTTTATATCTTTATAAACGATCACCATAAGTATGTGCAAATTATGAAATACTTATGCAGAATTTATACAACATATTTTATTTATTTTAGAGACACATATATAAAACAAGACGATGCTGAGTTAATTAATGATTATAATGATAGATGTATCCGTAAAGCAGTTAGCTGGTATATGAAACATATTCCCCATGAAAATTTTGTTTTATTAACTGAAGATAGAATTAATCGATCTACTGCTATAGAAGAAAGTATTTACTCATATTCCAGTAAGTAATAGGTATTATAGGCTGTTCACTTTTTTACTATAATAGGGTCTGATGGATCTTTTACTATCGTTTGTGATGATATCGTATTTTTCCTAGAATTCCTGTTCTTAATTCTAAATTACAATATTATGCCGTCATTCATAGTTAAATTTGATAGTTTACTTTGACTTTGAGTATAATCATATACTGCTTGCAGAATTTTTAATATAGCACATTGAACATTAGAAATCTAAATTTGTTCTAGTAGAAGATTTAACAACAGTATATGTATCTCTCATAAACTTCATACCTCCTACCATTTCACGATAAAAGGAGGTGTGTCTGACTAATGTTTTAAATATACTTAGCCACGCCCACTATCTACCTCTCTTGCTCACATAACTTTCCTATTCTCACCAATTATGCTAAATTGAATGCAATATAGGTACATATTTCTTTTTTGTTTATATAGTTATAGAGTATGTAGAAAATTTAAGTGATAATGAGAATCTGGTGGATAAATTGGCGAAGAAAGAATTCCAAGAAAAGCTAAATGCAACAGATATATTTCCACCCCATCTCACAATGGTAGAAATTGATAGAGGAATCAAGGAAAGTCGACTGCACCAAGGTACTTTTCGTGCATCACGTGATAATTTTTTGGAGGGTTCTGTGAATTTACAATCATTTGAAGATGATGTATGTATTTACTATAATCGTAGATGAATTGATAGTTCACTCTTATGGAGGAATTCTCTGCCATGATA
This sequence comes from Cetonia aurata, assembly GCA_949128085.1. Classification (NCBI taxonomy): domain Eukaryota; kingdom Metazoa; phylum Arthropoda; class Insecta; order Coleoptera; family Scarabaeidae; genus Cetonia; species Cetonia aurata. Next base: position 8,723,872 of record OX421882.1, on the reverse strand, counting down.
TACTTGGTTGCAAGCTAATATTTTCGGCACTTATTCAATTGCTGCCACCCCCTTTTCTACCTGCAAACATATTCTAGCCAATAAAAATTTAAATGGCTTATGCAGGTGGCCTTGTGTGCTGGGAAATAAATAGAACGCTTTTTTAAGGATTAAAAATCGTTTGACATTACATGTAAGGGAAAAATGCTAACAATAAAACAAACTTTCCACTTTATGAGCAGAATATTTAATTTTAAACCTTTGGATTTGTTATCTAATTACACTAAGTGTTAACCAACGCGAAATATTCTGAATTCTTAATAATCCAGGGTTATTTTCTCTTTAGTGTTTCGTTTTGTTTTGTGAATAATAGTGGAAATTAATGTCGGAGTTTGCCGGGTGGAAATATATATTAAAGTTTTCATTTTTTAAATGAATAGTTGTCGTCACTTACAGATTGCCAATTCTTTTCAGACATTTTGCATCTATAAATAAACCAAGCAAATATATTCGGCAAAGTAGGCTATATATAGCATTATTTTCTAAAGAACAACTTGTTTGTTTTCAGAATTTTTAGGAGAAAGAGCAATTTTATATCAACTGTAACACATCTGAAAATTTTGTATTACCGCTTTATTTCTATATATTAAGCAAGATCTTTTGCATAAAAACTTAACGTAATCGATTGCATTGATGATTAGTTACTTTGTCTAATTAGAAAATTATGTGTTCAGAAATCCAAGCGCGAACGGTATTTGTCGAAGCGAAAATTTATTTGTGTCAAAATATAATAAAATAAATTATAAAAAGGAATCTAGTTTCAGTGTACTACATTTGAAAACTGTGAATCAAGTCATCTCAGTGCTAAAGCATTGAATCCAACGTAATAAAACGAAACTATTAATTATTTTTTGTAATCTACAACTTCCTTTTTTACAACGAAAAGATTAGGTTGATAAAAATTTACAAAACAAAGTTACATTTGCTGTCAGATCAATTAAATATTGCGTGTGCACATGTGTAAAAAATACAGAAGAATGCCGGCGGTGCATAAGCAAAGATTTATTAACCGTTAAATTTCTAATTTATTTATTACTAGTGTCATAGTTTAAATTACTGATAATATTCAAAATAGAACCGGGAATTTAAATATTTCGAAAATCCTTTTTCATTAATAATAATAAAGCGCTAAATCTGAGCGTACCTCATTTAGCGCTGTAGGCGCCTCTCGCTTGCAAAAAGGAAAGATATTTTTGAAAGGTGCGAAACGATAGTCGGATGGGAATAGTCGGGGTGCCGTTCGTAGTCGAAAGCGAAAAGACGCGCAAATCTTTTCGGAAATCTCTATTTTCTCCGAATTTCGGTGACGGGCAGCCAATGTAGGCAGCCGTGGACCGTACGCCATTTACCCCTGTAGACGCCTCTTGCCGGAAGGTTCGAACGAATATTCCCCACGTACGCGCGCTATTTAAAAGAAGAGATATTTTTTAAAGGCGCGAATCGATCGTCGCCCCCGGCCGCGCCAATCACTTGCCATTGTTGAAAGCGAAAAAAACGCATAAATTTTTTTCGAAATTTCCATTTTCTCCGAATTTCGGCGACGCACGGGCCGCCAATGCGGCTAAATTGCCTAGTTCTATAATATAAAAGAATATTTTCTTATTATGATCAAAAGAAGTTGTATTTACTTTGAGGCAAGCTTTAAACATTTGGAAGTATTTTTATGTACGTCACGAGCATGTTTATGAAAGCGGTAGATGTATCTTGGATCCCTATGTTTTTGAGCGTAAAGAAATCGCTATCGATAGAGGTAGGGAAGTTCGGCTTCGATTTATATTCCACCAATTGGCAAAGTGGATTTTATATGTGCGCGGACAGACAAAAATGAGTATCCAAAATCGAGACCAAAAATAATACATTGAATGAACCATCAATTCATCTATATCTATGCTATAATTTAGAGCAGGGTTGTCCAACTGGCGGCCCGCGATGCTATTAGTTGTGACTCGTGTAATTATTTTTATACCTCACGTTATTTTGTTATTACTTTAACAAAATGATTATATGGCCCGCAACCACATCAAAGGTTTTAGTTTTGGCCCTTGAGGCTTTGCAAGTTGGACACCCCTGATTTAGAGGCTGACTATATTTTTCATAGGAACACTATTTGAGTCTCCGATCGGTTAAATAAAAAATATATGCGTATTTGGTTGATCCTTCAACTCTTTTGTTTTGTTACTGTGCGAAAATCTTCGGAATTGTTTTTCTTTCATGGCATTTTTTCGTCACTTTGTGCCATTTATATTCTCCATATAATTATAGTGTTCCTATGAGGAAATAGCCATCTATGTAACATTGTTTAATTGATAGATATTTTAGGTCATTATCCGAGGCTATAATAATTTGAACAGGGCAATAGACGGAGATTTAATTGCTGTTGAAGTATTTGAAGAAAAGCAGTGGGTTTCGCCTAGTGAATTGGTATTAGAAGATGACACAACTAATGCACTGGACAATAATTTGGAGAAGAAAGAATTAGAACTTTCGAAATTAAACGATTCGAGAAAAAACATTAAACCGACCGGCAGAGTAGTGGGTATAATAAAACGCAAGTGGAGGCAGTATTGTGGGATTCTCCAAGAGGGTTCTGCAGCAGTTTATCATTTATTCGTACCGGCCGATAAAAAAATACCTAAAATTAGAATTGAAACGAGACAGGCCGATACGTTAAAATCGCAGAAAATAATCGTCGCAATCGATAGCTGGCCCAGAAGTTCACGTTATCCTAATGTATGTTGAAATATGTTTTCTTCTTTGTGATTATAATAGTTGATTATTATTGTTGTATGTATGTAGGGGCACTTTGTTAGAGCGCTTGGAAAAATTGGCGATATGAAAACGGAGAATGAAGTAATTCTTTTAGAGCACGATGTACCTCACAGTCAGTTTTCCGAAGAAGTTCTCAGCTGCTTGCCGAAATTACCTTGGATAATAACAGAAACAGTGAGTCGATCTTACAAATACAAAAAGAAACTATCGCCAATGTTTCTAGGATGAAAAATCTCGTGTTAATCTCAGAGATATCGACATTTGCTCTGTAGATCCCCCAGGTTGTACTGATATAGATGACGCTCTCCACTGCAGACCGATAGACGATGGCAAATTAGAAGTTGGAGTTCACATAGCCGACGTATCGCATTTCATCCGCCCATACACCGCTTTGGATAATGAAGCGGCTTCACGATCGACAACTGTTTATCTCGTTAATAAGAGGATCGATATGGTCGATAATGGTTTTACATTTTCTTTTTACATTATTAAAATAAATCCCTATTTCAGGTACCAGATTTGCTAAGCTCAAATTTATGCTCTTTACGTGGTGGTGAAGAACGTTTTGCCTTTTCTTGCATATGGGAAATGGATCACAATGCGAATATTCTCAAAACGAAGTTCCATAAAAGTATAATTAAATCGAAGCGCGCCATGACTTATGAGGAAGCGCAGTTTATGATCGATGACAAGAGTGAAACTGGATCACTAGCACAGTCTTTACGGAATCTAAATAAATTAGCAAAGATATTGAAAAGGAGGAGAATGGAAAATGGGTAAGTATACAGCTGAAACCTGATAAAAGTTATCAATCTGGCACAAGACGGTAATTTTCAAGAGCAATCAAAAAATTAATTACTTTACTATTCTATCTAGAGCCTTGGTATTAGCATCTCCTGAAGTAAAAATAATGATGGACAGTGAAACCCACGATCCCATTGACGTCGAAGTAAAGAAATTGTTTGAAACTAACTCCATGGTGGAAGAGTTTATGCTTTTAGCCAATATAAGCGTTGCAGGGAAAATTCTGAGCGATTTTCCAGATTGTGCCGTACTGAGAAGGCATCCTGAACCGCCAGCATTAAATTTAGAACCTCTGGTTAAAGCTGGAAAACATTTGGTAGGTATTGTGTGATAGTTTAGACGCTCCTGAAATTTAATAAGCCGTTCTTAGGGTTTCGAAATTAGTATTGAGAGTGGGAAAAAACTGGCTGAATCATTAGATAAGGCTACTAGAGACGACAACCCATATTTAAACACGATGTTAAGAATATTAGCCACGAGATGTATGTTGCAAGCTGTGTATTTCGCGAGCGGCACTTTACAGAAGTACGAGTACTTTCATTACGGTTTAGCCGTTCCTTTATACACCCATTTCACTTCGCCCATCAGAAGATACGCTGACATCTTGGTGCATCGCCTTTTAGCAGTGAGTTGTGGTGCTGATGCCACTTATCCAGACCTGTTGGAGAAAAACAAAACCGCAGAATTATGCCACAATATGAATTACAGGCATCGGATGGCTCAATACGCGGGTAGAGCGTCTGTAGCACTAAATACGCATGTAAATAATTTGGTTAGGAAAACTAATTTTAAATATAACTCCTGAATTTTTCCAGCTATTCTTTAAAGGAAAGATTCAAGACGAGAAGGGCTACATATTATACGTTAGAAAGAACGCGCTTCAAGTTCTAATTCCGAAATATGGTTTAGAATGTACCCTGTACTTGGGCAAAAAGGATGAAAAATTGGATATTTTTGCTTATAATGAAGAGGTGTGAAAATTTATTTGAAGACCTTGTTTGTTTAAGTTTAAAGGAAATTGTTTTAGGATCAAACGCAAAGGTGTGGTGATATTGTATTTCATGCTTTTGACCCGGTTTCAGTAAGGTTAAGCATCGATTCGAAGAATATTCAGCACGAAAAATTCGTGCTTCAGTTAGTTGACCCGTACGTTGAGGGATTTAGTGTTCCGCCTCTAGTAGATGTTGAAATGGAAGAAGTTCCTCAAAAGAAACGGAAAAAATAATTTAAACCATTCATTTTTTTATACTAACGACTAAGAATAAAGTTTTGTGTTTTTGTAAATATCTGTGTAATTGATTTAGGAACAGTGTTGTTTAAAATCATTTTGGGTAAATTACAGTAATTATTTATTTATTTATATATATAGGGATTATGTATTAAATTAAACGTAAGTAACCTGGTAGATAAAAAAAAACTCGGGATTAATGCTCAAAACATTGAAAACCATTTATTACAGCTATATTTAATATATTTATATAATTACAAATACAGATGGAAATTCTTAAAAATACTTATTATAAATATATTACATTATGACCGTATTTATGATACACTACTTAAAAACTAGTTAAAAAAAGTTCATTCATTCAAGATAAGCAGCCCATTACAGCAAAATAAAAGGCGTTAAAATCAATCATGTATATTGTGTAAAACAATATTATAACTGTTCATAGAATTTATTAATCACTATCACTCTTGTAAATCACCTTCAGCTTGTACTGCAGTTTTTTGAACGAAACACGATCGTGCTACCGACTCGAATAATCTGTAATTAAAAAAAAAATTGAGCTGATTTATCAAAGTGTACCAACAGATACTTGCAATAGGTACAGAGAAATTGTTCGATAGTGCAGAAAAAAATAAAATATTTGAAGGATAGGAGTGTTAATAACTATGATTAAATATAAATTAGAACACAGTGTACGCAAATGACTATTGGAAGTATGAAATAACAATAAACATTAAAAAAAATCTTCAAATCAGATAAAGATTAATTTTAAGTAATCTTTTTTTTAGATTAGATTTGTTTATTTATTTAACTGCAAAGAAATTTTAGCGTTTCTTTGCCACAAATTTCTATTCATCTTTTATTTAGTACTGGGATAATGTTCTGTAACTTCAATCGAAACCATTCTTGTACGTGTGCAGGGTGGACCAAATTCGATGTGCATAATACATTTTGGAGCAGAGATACGAAAAAATGAGTGGTAATCCAGCCTTACTTTTTTGCTATAAAATTTCTGATAAATCCTACAGTCTTCAAGATATTTTTAATTCAATTTCGATTGTACCGTTACGCCCACCAGTTTAAATTGTATTTTCGATTGGCACTCATAGATGCCGCCAACGTACAATGAACTGAACAACGAAGTTCACGTACGAAACATCCGAGTGTGGAATCGAACTCCATATACAATGCGAACAGAAGAATCGCAGCATATGCGAGAAAACGTCGAGGTGTTCCGAAAAATTTTCTAGAAGTGGTCGCGCGTGGTTTAAATACGATGCAGCGATCGGGCAGGAGTTAGTTGATTCGAGATAGCAAACCCCGCCAAATCGAAGAGTACACGGTGAAAGGCGAGTGAAAATAGTCGAAGTAATTAGTGAACATAAATCAGTGAAGGGTTTTATTAGTAATTAATTTGTTTATTTATGTAATTTGAATTTGACACGTTTCGAACAGGGAGAAACAAGAGAGAGGAGAGGTTGGCGGAAAGAAACAGTCGACAACGGACTGCTTATGAGTTATGTACACGTTATGTATGGTTATGTTCGTGTTCGCTGTTCATATAAACATATTTAATGTGTTAATTACGAAATAGATACAGGGGAGCATGGTTTAGGCTTTTGGCCAAAAAGCGGATTTGTTCATGCGCTCTTCGTTCGGGTAGGCGCACGCATTACTATTAAGTTCGGTGTAACATAGTAATTTTATGTTGATTTTTATGATGTATTTCAGCTGAAATACATCGAAATAACCGATATCTCATAGCGAAATTTCGATCAGAAGTGGATTTGGCCTGCTGCGGCAATAAGAAACAAATAAACAGACTTACTCGACCGATGAACACGTGTAGCTACAGTGTTATTTCTACGGGCTACAATAGTAGACATACGAAATTTGTACAGAGAGCACTCAAAAACTTCTGCATCGTAAAATTAGGAATTGAATGTGTTGATACAAGTCTTTTATAAATGCTCCTCGTATTCCGGCTATCGCCTTGTGCGTAAAACACGCTTCAGATTAGTAATAAGTTATGCCAACCTGACAAAAATATTTATTTTCTACTATAACTTGGTGTAGGGGTGAAACAAGGAAAGAAAGGTAAAATGATTGAAACATCGAATGAACCAGAACAAAATAACGGCCAAATAGACAGTGAAACACGTGAAGATGAAAATAGTGTCGATCGATGATTTAGTGAACAAAGCAGTTGAAGTGATTTCCGCAAAAGAAGAAGTACATGTAATTAACCTAGAATTAGCATCGCTCCTTCCCCCCTTTAGTGGAAACCCAGACGATGATGTACTTGCCTGGTTTAATCGTATAGATAAGATACTGAATAGATACAAGATTTACGAAGTTGGTATCCTTCAAAGCCCGATCATGCTTTATAGGATTTCAAAAACCTTAAAATGATATTTGCTGAAAAAGAAAAAGATACAGTATCACTAATGCAAAGATTTGAAGGCCGGAGGTAACCAGTGGAAATAGGAACTGCTCAGCCCAATAGTGTTCCGCCAAAGTCGAGCCAAACTCCTCAACCAAGATGTTTTAACTGCAATCAGATAGGACCCGATGCACCAAACCACGGCGAGAAAGAAGAAGCTGCTACACTTGTGGGTCAAGTGAGGACATTCAACGTAATCGCCCCCAGAGAAGACAAGTTACGACGGCTCAGACAGTACCAGTATATTTAGAATTTAAACTTCTATTTCCAGCAGAGAAATTATACGTTTTTATCTACCATTTATAAGGTAGAAATCTCTGTCTTTCTGTCGCACCCTGTACGTAATTACATATTAAATAAAAGATCAGAAATTCCATTTCCGCAAATAAGTTATTTTTTTATAAATAGTTATTCGATTATAGATAATTTTGTTACTTTAATTATCTAGATAAAAACATTAACTCACAAAATGTACTTACTTTTCAATCTCTGAAGCGCAATGTACAAATTCGTGCGACCAGAATTTGTACGTTGGATTCTTTATCAATTCGATGAAGGTAATCAGCAATCCCCACGGGTGGGGCCTATTCACAATCAGCCTCTCGAGCAGGACTCTCGTGATTTGTTCTTGTATAGCCTCTGTATTAGCCTCGGCAAATAAGTATAACAAAGTGCATGAGAAATAATGCGTATGACTATTAGGATAACGTAACTGATTCGCGATCGAGTTGAGGAACAAATATCGACCCTCCGTATCCAAATCCACAGCCAAATTTTGGAAAATATCCATGTGAGCACTGTGCGCTATAGTAGACATATTCGGGGTCAGATTCTTCCCCCTAATATAGCTAATAGCTTGAGTTCCAACGTACAATACGAGCGCGTTCATCAACGGTATATTGTACCTCATGCCGGGCTCCTGCGACACCTGCAAATTACTCCTAAGATCCGACAGGAACGTTACGGGCGCTCTGGATTTCAGATAATTATCCAAATCTTTCTTGAACGAAATGGGCGTGATCATCGAGGCGAAATTATTCAGCACCCTCGGTCCGAAGGTTATCTCCTGCAGTATGTCGACCTTCAGATTTGGCGTGAAAGGATCTGGTAGCCGCATATTCCTCGGAAACGCCGATAGAATGAGATTCCTCATCTGAATGCAATTTGGTGGTATCACGTCGCAGAAGCCGTAATGATAATCACAGAGAAATTCGGGAAAGTCGTGCAAGAGTACCAAAAGCACTCGTAAAGTGCCTTTGTAGAGCATCGTGACCGGTTTAGCTAGTTCGGCGTTCCTCAAGAACGGCGCCAGGTACTTAAAGAGATCAATCAGGAGTTGAGCGTACATCGCCCAGCCTTTCTGTTGCGGCGTCACCGCCAGCATTCTACCCATGAAGACTCGATGTGAGACTAGTTCCAGCCACGCATAACAAAAACCTGCGGCTTTCGACGGCCTGAGAATATGGAGCGTGTGACAGTACGCCGTCAATACGTGATAATTTATGGCTTCCAACACCGGTTCTGGGGTGTTCAACTCTAAGAAGAGCATTATAAATATCCTGTGATATGGTAATTGTTGGAAGTCGACGTTCCTCTGTTCGTGATCTTGCAAGAGGCATCCGGCGACGATGCCCAAAACTTTATTTAACAGGTGTATTTTCGTCGTCGTGTTGCTAGAATCTCCAGAGTGTTTGACGAGTAGAGCGACTAATCGGACGAAAGCGTCCAAGGTGTTGTAACATTTTACCCGCAAGTGATTCCCGGTCAATGATTGGTCCGTCATGTGCCTATAGACGGATTCGACGCACAGTTGCGTCGATAATCGAAAGAAGCGCGTGATCAAATCGTCCGTCTTTAGGATGCCGTTCATGTTCAATTGATGGACGAATATGCTGAATGCCTTGGTCGAATCACGTCCGGTTGGTTGCGAATTGTAGATGTTTATCCAGTCTCGTATGAGGAAATCCGTCTTTTCCATCAGACCGGGAGGATCTTCATAATGGGTAGCTCTAACCTGAAACAATATTTCCGTAGAATATTGAAACTGTATAGAGTGTCCCAATCGTCCGAACCCGAAAGATTGGTTATAGTATTTTTTAAAGAAAATATTCATCAATTATTAGATTCCTCCGCTGTACAGTTAAAAACTAGTGTTGTAATTCCACATTCAGACTGTCTGCAGCTTAGAATTCGTTGTTTGCAAGTAATGAAAACGCAGTCAAAGCGGTCAGCGATTAGTTCATAAAATTTACAACAATTCAGGAATTTGTCATGCAAAAGTCCAATACAGATAGTCAATTTTTTAAAACAAATTGCCAATAAATGATGATATCCTTCTGGATGAAGTTAGTCCGGTTAAAAATATGTAGAGGAAAAAAAAAAGAAAAGTCCTAAGACTCCTATTTAATTCTTTATTATAAATATCTTTTATGACTACACGTTTCAGCGAATTGGCATCGTCAGGTCATAAAAACGTCAAGTAGGAAATCAGTTTAAAATATGTGGTAATAATAGAAAATGTAGAAAACGATTGTAGATTGAGAAAAGTCGACGTTTTATATATGTATGTATTTATAATAAAGCATGGAATAGGACTTTTTCTTTTTTTCTTCTTCATACTTTTAAGCAAAATGATAAACGATTATATTAAAACAAAAATAGTGGGCTATTTCTTTCTAAAATATTCTTCATCATTTAAAACACATTTTATAACTTGCAATCGTTTGTATATTCAGAAATTTTTCTAAAGAAAGTTTGCTAAGTTAACCTTTGATGTATTTGACCATTCTTGTGGTTATAATTATAAAGTAACAAAACCTGAGCACAATAACTTCTGTAAAGGCCGCTTTGCAGTTCGCAATTTTTCTTGCAGCAATAAAAATTGCACGCATGCGCATTTAATTGATTTCGATCAGCCGAGTGCAATTGTTCTTGCATTGCACGGAATAATAATAATATTTATTTTGTTGTAAGACACACAAGTGTATAACATAAGTCAAAATGTAGTAATAATAAAACATACAAAGTAAAGAAAAGAATAATCATTCTTGAAGGTAGCAAAACAAAAATATCTATGCATACTCTAACATAAATAAGAATACATAATAAAATAATAAGAAAGAAACTAAATAAATAGTAATTGTAATTAAGTGATGGCTAATTTAACAATTAGCTATCACATAACATTTACTAGATAATCTATTAATTAAATTCTGACAGTGTTCGTTCCATAACAGATTAGCCTGAAACGTAATAGATCTGGTTCTATTTTTTATTGCACGCAACACGCAATTCTGGTGATATTTTTAGTGATTTTATAGTTGAAAATCGATAATAAAAGTTCCTATTTCTAAAATACGGTGGATTTTAGTGAATCACACCATTTTTTCACCACGCATATCAAAGGTGCCGACTCGAAGTGAAACATTTGTATAATTTGTGGTTTCGCTTTATACCAATACAACTTATTATTTATTTATACATCGTATCTAAGGGTGTAAAAGTTACGTCGGTTATCCTTCGGCAAGCGACAGTTGGTCGAAATAATTTTAATCATCCTTAGGATTATAACGGGATGATCAACCTTTAGTACCTTATCGTAATTAGATGTTCCATTTAGAAAAAATTAATATTTTTAAGTAATTTTGATGTGTAGTGGAGGAAAATAAGAACATGATGTACAGTTCAAAATATTTTTGAGATGTGCAGTCAAATACGGTGTATAATTGATGAATTTTTTAGTTTTAGTTTTTTTATGAGCAATCTTCCGTCTTCGGAACGGTTGTATTTGCGTGTTACCTGTAAAATTCCATTATGTATGTGAACTGTAGGTCCACCTGGCGTCCGGTCGCCAAAGAAGGTATTTTCTTGGTGATGCTTCAACATATCGATAATATTGCTTAAACTCTCAGGCGGTTGCCTGGTGTGCGTATTGATTTTGATTAGCGTTTCGATTGTATGGTACAATTCGTGTTCGGAAATAAATTGATTCGTCCTATCGTCCACCAGCAGATTCTGCACGAGCATGATCGCCATATTCATCGCCCGGCAATTGGGAGTGCTCTCCATGTATTGCGCCAGGGCGACGTCGAACGCCGCTAAGTTCACCAGTCCGGCCCGTATCAAAATCTCGGCGGTGTGCTCGTTGAAGCGCATGTCGTCTCTGAAATCCGTTAGAAATCGCGTCACTTTAGCGTTAGTCATTTGTTGGCCTAGAGCTCTGTCTTGTAGCGCTTTCAGCACGCGTATGATGATTTCCTTAAAACGGAGCATGACGTGTTCGTCGTTGGCAGTGGCGTTTTCTTGTAACGCCTCGACACACTGACAAACACAAAAAAAAAAAAAACGTAATAATTTGTTTTACATTAAAGTTTCTTTGAAACCTCCCACCTTTTGGATGATCGCTACTGTAGATAGTATTTCTCTATTGTGCATGGCCGTAATCAACAGATCACGAATAACGAGCATATTGGAGTTCAATAAGGCGTATGTAGTTGACCCACTTGTAGCTTGCACGAACTGGTCCACCTCCAGGGCTAGTTTCTCGAAAAGGGCCGCTACATCATCTGAAGGCACACTTTGCGGCACTTGAAAAGGCGTCGGTGGATGTGGTTGGGGCTCAATCGGTATCGTCGGTTTCGGTATGAACATTGCCGTATCCCTTTCGGTCATCGGCAGAAAACCGGGAATATTTCTAGCGAATTCCTCGTACACAGCCATCTGTTGTGGCGTAACTCCGCCCACCTTTAGTCGAATCTGTTCCGGCATTCTCTCCGCCTGGTACGTCAAAGCAATCGCATCACAATACCGCCTAAAAAAAATATAATTAATTCGTACTGATCTTTAAGCGTGTCACTACCGTTTTTATGCCAAAAATAATTGAATTTGTTTGAATTTTAAAAAAGAAAATTATCTTTGACTACTGGGGAGTTATTCTCGAACCGATGGAAAGTTTTCACCCCCAGAGAATAACATTCACCACTAACTCCTCGTTACTAAAAATGTGGTATTCTGGAACTAACAGGGAATATCTTTCCTACGTTTACTCCCGGGGAATTATAGCACGTTGTTGTCAAGTCATATATTAGGAAGGGATGGGAAAGAACCAATAGAAACGGCGGTAGAAAGAGATGTATTTATAACAGTTGTTTTTAATTGAAAATATAGTGATCGTTTTCTTTACATTGATCGATATTATCTCATGGCATTTTTAAAAATAAAAATCATGGCAAAGAAAAAATCTAGACATGTTACAGCTACACAAAAGCAACACCACGACTAATAAAAGAGTACATAACCAAACATCTTGTATTGAATAGCTCGGATTTCGCCGCTAAGCTTATAATTATTGAATTATATATCTGACTGAAGCTTTATTCAAATACAAGTATAATTTAAACAAATTATCGCTTAACTGCATTCATGTTCAAGTTTTGAAATATTTTCTCGGTCAGTAATATTTTCTGCATCCATCGCACAATATAGGTATATATAAAATTGGGGGAGAATATATAAGATATCATATTAATTCAAGCTGCTTTACTTGCAAGCTATATATTGTTATTCGTTATTCTACTATCAAATATTAAATAAGATATAATTCACGAATACAACCACATATTAACAGCCGTAAACCGCCGAAATAAAACCGAGTGAAGCCGATTCAATTTCTCATGCAATTTCTCCTACTTATTTGTGGAGAAAATACCGGGGAATCTTTCGGGAGTAGTTTCCTACGAAAACGTGAGAAATTCAACTCGAGAATACCAACTATTGGAATCGTAGGAATTTTTTGACAATTCTCTCGGAATTTCCACTCCCTCAGATTCGAGAATAACCCCCCTGATGTGGTGTCGGTTTCATAAAATATGAAGTGCAAATTGTTAAAATTTAGGGAAAGAAAGAGTACTTTTTTCACTTCAAAAGCAAATTTGTAGAGAATTACTTAGCTAAGAAAAATTGACAAATAACTTCAATGCAGTATTGCCCAATATCCCGGTAGTTACTAAGCAGGTGTTTTTGTAAATGGCAACACTGTATTTTTTTCTAATATAATTTGCAAAGTTTGAAAATTCTTAATAAAAAATGTTACACATACAATTTTTTGCTGGATTCGCTATGGTACAAAAAGCTAAAATTATTAAATCAATAATTCTTCAATAATAATAGCAGATTTATTAATAAAACCGATGTAAACAATGCAATACCTAATGTTGTTGAAAAATTACACGTTCCTCAATAAATGTTCAAATTGATGCCCTCTACATATGTGGTCTACAAAACCGAATCCGTTTAACAATAGAATTACTAACATCTCAGGTATAGTGTCGGTGATTTCTCGCCTAATGGATCGTTTTAGATCATAAACAGATTTCGGAGCAATCGTGCAAACTTTAGTTTTTTTGAAAAGAGCGATAAAAAAGTGACCTGGCAGGTCATTCAATTGAACCGCTTCTCCCTATCCACTTTTCTAGCAGTAGCTCATTGAGATAATTTCTTATATTTCGTACAAGATGAGGTGGTGCCCCGCCGTGTTGTAAGTAGAACGACTCTCTTTCTGTTAACGATAGTTCCTCAATGAACCGCCCAAGTTCATTGTATAACAATTCTAAATAAGCTTCACCATTTAAAAGTTTTTGTAGAAATATAGGTCATATCACTTTCTTATTGTTGTTGATTGTTCTCATCTCTTAAGTCAACTTTTTTGTACCCCAATTTCATACAAGACCATCCGTCACACTTTATTTACCATTTGCGAAAACCAACTTACTACTTAAGTCGCCACTATATGTCATATGTAACAATTATAATAAAATTTCTAACGTCAGTGACATTTATTTTCAAAATTTAAACAGCTTAAAACAGTCTATTTGCAAAATCTGCCAAAATTTTCACCCGTAGGTTAAATAGAATTCTTAATTTACCTATGTACTAGATTTAAGTTAAATTTAAGTACTACATTTGTTTTTTTTTTTTCTCAATGCTGTGTAACTCACACTGTATTTGGTTTCTACATATTGTCCTTTAATTGGAATTGTAGATTCTGCTGGGTCAATAAAATATATATTATTATTGTAAATCCCGCACCTTACGTTGATTCTAAGTTTATTTTGGGCTCTCCTTTCTTCAGCCTAACAGGGATTAGTACCAGACCAATATCTATAATTTCCCCGAATGATACACAAAAACTAGGTTTGACACTAAAAAAAAAATTTCTTTTCTAAACCAGGCTGTTTTTATTTTTCTTCTATATATCGAATATCTGGCAGCACCGCAATAAAGTTATCTTTCTTAGTTAATGAATTCTCTACAATTTTGCTTTTGGAAGTACTAGTCTATGACTTCCACTAAAAAAAAAAAAAGGTGGTATATGTCAGGTTTTAAGAAACTTACACTGTATATCAATGTTTATCCGCAGTAAATTCTAAAATTAACATTTAGCGGCCATGTTTTATTATAAAATATTTACGGTTTCCTAAGATATGCAAATATTTGAAGATATTGACAGTTTTTGATGCAGCAAATATTCGTAATATATTTCATCAAATGAAAATTTATGCAGGCAAACGTCGCGAACAGTAGCAGCATATCTCGAAAACTAAAGCAAGGGCGGTTGCGTTTTATCAATAGCATGAAGAATGAGAGAAGAGAATAAACTTTACAAGTACGGGACCGATTTCGACTTCTTCCCAGCATACAAAAAGGAGAGGGGTACAAAATAATTAAAATGACTTTTTTTAACAACACAGAGGTGGAGGCGGATTAAAAAGTTTGATACAATAGTTTTTAACACCGGCTCACATCATTCAGCTAATCTAATATTTACATGGAGAATCGTAAATGTTACTTACCTCCCCTCCTGCCTTGCGATCTTTCTCAATTCGTATTCGCTCACTAGGCGTTTATCGATTTCTGGAATCGCTTTTTCGATGGCGGTCTTTTGTATGAAAGCGCAACCTAATTCCATATTCTCTTGAGCGATAATAGTGGCGGCTTGATCTATCATCTCCTTCTGAGGCACTGTCGCCCCCACCATCGCATTCTGCAGGGTGGCTTTCATCTGAGTTGTTATAGACGCCAGTAGCTGATCTCTGCAGGTTATCATCGCCATGCCGGCCGTTAGATTCCTAACCATGTAATGAGCCGCCATCCTCATGCGATTCTCTTCGAAATCCAAGGCGAAATCCTTTCGGATAATGTGTTCGCAAGCTTGCAGCGCGATTTTTATCGCTCTCTCGGCGACCGGTAAAACCCATTCGTTTACGGCGCGTTCTACCGCCGTTCGAACCAGTTGCTTCAATTGCGGTTGATTTTGGAATAGTAGGATAGAGGGATTGATTGTCAAATGATTTTGTAAAGCTGCGCTACCCGCCAATTGAATATCCATATAGCTGAATCGCGGTTCTGGAGCGGCAACAGAAGAAGTCGGTGTTGTACTGTTATTTTGTATAACAGGTGGAGAGCTCGCCGTCTGTCCGGGAACGCCCGTCAATTCGGGCTCGTTCAAACTGGTGGTGGGGATGTTCAGTTGCGACACGGCGACTTGAGAGGTGTCCTTTTTCGGTGGTTGCGATAATTGGTACTCGATCTTGCGTAATCGTTCCGGGTCCTTTAAGTAAACCGAAGGCTTCAATTGGGCCACATCGATGTCGAGATTCTTGCACAGAACTTCTATCTCGAATTTCAGGTTCAACTTCAGCTCGGGCTCTTGATGTAACTCCGCTAGGACGTTCATGATCGCCATCGTCCAAGGATTGGGCGGTTTAAATACTTTACTCTTGGAGCACGACTCCAAGATCTTAGCGACGAACGGAACAACGTAAAGCAATTCCTGCTGCCCTTTATAGTAAGCTTCAACTAACAGCGATTTCAGATCTAAATCGTTTTGCAGTATCGGCTTATTCCTCGCTAACGTCAACATTCCCAGCCAATGGCCTAAGTTTTTCAAAAGGGACCTGTCGAAATCAATCGTTTTACAAATTTTACAATATATTTCAATTATAGCGTGAGAAATTACGGCAAAAGTAATCAATAATTTCTCGAAAAAGTTTTAAAAATATCAATAAGATAAAAATACGAACGATCAAAAGCAAAAGCGGTGAAATTTTAAGAACAAAAACAAAAAAAATGATGTAATAGATCGCTGAAAGGAGCATTTCCAAGAGCTATTAACTCTACAGCGTGCAGGTGTAAACAATGATACAAAAGTGATGGAAAGAGAGTGGGTTCTAGGTAGTAAGAAAAATAAAATCGGTGCAGCAGAAATGCATTTATGTAAGAAAGGTCGAAATTGGATACGAGAAACGAAATTACACGAGATTTTGAGATGCGGTCAATTCAACAATATTTTTATAAACGACAGCTTCGGAATATTTTCAAAGGGGGAATAAGTCGGTGCAAAGCAAAAAAAAAAAAAAACTATGACAATCGGAGACATAGACAGAGAAAACAAGGATAAAATTTTAAGACGAAAGATCTAGATTGTAGGAAAGCAAAGATTTTGGTACAAAATAAAAAGAACTGGAAAAAAGGTTATAAAGAAGTGGTAGAAGTTTTGACTTTGCCCCTTACACCTTAAGGTAGAAAGGCAATAATTATACACATATCGACAAATTTAAAGAAACAGAGTGCAAATTCAATTTCGTAATTTTATTATTTTGTAGCCGAAATGTAGATAACTTGAATTCTGCACTATAAAATCGAGGTTTGTCTACACATCTCTTACTACATAACTGACTTTTAAATCGAGCTTTTTTGTTCAAGAGTCTTTCACAATCTTTGTAAAGCAAGTTTCATATGAAGAGATTACCTAAGAACTATGAACACAATTTTTCTAATAAGGAAAAAATAGTTTAATTTTATGTATGTCGCTCTAAATCTGCCGGTATGTATATATAATATATATATATATACATTTAATTAATTTAACTTACCTATCAGAAAAATTAGCAATAACCTTGTCAGCACGCAATAACACCTTGATATTGCGGTAAGTTTCCTTCGTCACCATCCGATTGACTTCGGATATCTTCAGAACGTCTAAAAAATTCGAATATAGTGCGTGGAAGTTTAATTCAATCGATGCTCGCTTCATCACTAGATACTGTGAGATCCACGCCCAGTATTCTTCGGAAACGATGTCCCTAAGTTCGTCGCATTTCGACTGCAAATTGAGTTGACTCAAATTGTTGAAGATGAACGCAGTTTTATCTTGTAGACTTTCCGGGGGTGCGGTGATTTTCTCGTCTTTCTCCGTCGCAACTAGTAGGGTATCGATGTTGGTGGCGTTCGCTATAGAAGGCCTAGTTCCCAGAGACGTAGCGCTTGTCGTACTGGTCTTAGAAGAAATCGCAGTCGACGAATTACTTTTATACACTTGCGTGCCCACGTTGTTATTGATCGGGGCGATCATCGTGGCCAAACTAGCCGGCAAAACGGATCCTTGCGGTTTACTCGGGGGTTCGGCGCTTTGCAGGCCGTACTCGACGTATTCGATTAGATGCGGTGGGAATTCGTTAAAATGCGGTATAGCTCTGACGTGTTCGCAATACTTGTGGTAATCCTTCAGTCGGGATTTAAACCTGTCTAAAGCCACTATACCAAAATAATACATTTTCGAACCTTCCGATTTCCTAAGCGCCTCGAGAACGAATCTAAGCGCTAAACCTTGATAAACGCACGATGGTACAAGGCCACGTTCGATGATTCCGCCGAAAAGTTGCGCCGTAATGTACAATTCCTTGTCGGGGTATTGAGGGAAAAATCGATATTCTTCGAATAAATTGCGCAACATACAATTGAATACCTGTAAATAAAAAATAGTAATTATTTAAATTTAAATGTTTAGAAGACGCTAACATCTCTTTCTCTCTTGATCGGTGAATCTTGAAACCTTTTCAGCATATCGAGCACTTCATCTATCGTCAATGTCGGATGAGGAGGATGATTGTATATCCTCTGGAAATAGCTGTTAGCTTCATCTTCGATGTCTTTCGATACATTCAACATATCGGGAAAAAGGCTGGTTTCCGGTATTCTCGGCTTATCCAATGCAGGATTTGGACCCATTCTGGTTAAATTGCCAATACTGTTCACGTTCAGGGAAGCTCCTGTACCGACGGGGCCTTGGTGTTGTAAAGGCATCATCGGAAAAGGACTGTTGGATGGGCCGGGTCCGGCAAGTATTCTTGACGGTGATCCGGGCGAAGGCACTAATTGACCGAGACCCCCCTGCAGATTGAAGGCCGTGTTACCCGGTCCTCCCAGGTTGATGTTCGCTAACGACGTGCCGATGGCGGCTATGGGATCTACGCTATTTGGATTGTACAACTGGCCGATCGTGGTCGGATTAAATGGACCGTCCATCGCCCTGTGCGACCTAATCAGTGAAGGTTGTTGGCGGGCTTTTAGATATAGCGAGCAACTGGAAGTGAGGTTCAAGATCGCCTCCTGGCAGTCGGCGCTAAAATTGGCCGCGCACGTTTGTAAACACATCACGATCGTACTGAGAGTTTCTGTTGGCAGAGGCGGAATTTTCGCCAAGTTGTCTTCGGTTTTTCCTGAAAGTAAATGTTAATAACTTGTTAATTAATAAAATTTCAAAACAAAAACAGTGTTCATTTTTAATTTGAAATATCTACTAAAACCAAAGAGTTAGGTATAGGGAACGGTTAGCAGAAATGAAAGAGACGATAAATATCTATCGAAACATCATAAAAAAATGTATAATAAGGATCCGAGTTTTGACTCACCTTGTATACAAGAAAAGTTTTTTTTTGTTAAATTCTCGCATCGAAAATGGAAGACATACCCAAACGAAGTAATGCTGCGAAAAAGGTCATATAATTTTTTTTCCTACCGGAACTAATCCTCTTACTTAATACACCTTAATTTAGACGTAACAATGGTCATAACTGTTTAAACACTCTGATAAGATGTGATAAACCATATATGAGGAGACTCGCAAAAGTAAGCATTGAAATCTGCTTAAATTTTTAATCTCCACCCTATCGTCCATTGCATCATTATTCTGTTTTATGTGTATTAGTTCTAGCATGTTTCTGATTCTGTGGTTTTTTTCTTTGGTTAAAATGGAAGTATTGTTAAAATTGAATGTGAGTTTTGTGTTGATCGCATGTTTCTTTAAAGCGGTACTGTTAGAAAATTTATGGCCGTTTAATCTGTCACTAAGGTGCTGCATTGTCTGCCCTATGTATACCCCTTTAGAATCATTGCAGGGTATCTCGTAAACTACATGTGTTTGTTTTGTGAGTGGGATTTTATCTTTTAGTTTAGAAAAATAATTTTCAAATTGTTGTGATTTTTGTGTGCTATTTTTAATTTATGTGGTAATAAAATATTGTTGAGCTTCTCTGACAAGGTTTTGACATATGGAATAGGAACAGATTTTAGATTTTCATCATTCTTATTATTGTTGTTAGGTGTAGTGTTGTTATTGTAAAATCTGTGTAACCTATGTTTGAAAATACTCTCAACGAGTTTGCAAGGGTAATCATTATCTATCAATATACTTTTGGTTTTTTGCAATATTCCAGTTCAGTGGACTTGTTAACTTGATGGTTCGATCTGCTAAGGAAGTAATGGCACATTTTTTAATCGATAGTGGTTGACAAGAGTTAAAGCTGATATATCTATTGATCTAAGAGTTGATATATTTATACATACATATACAGTAGAATCCAATTAATAGAATCACATCGGGACCTGGCACAAGTGATAAAAATATCCGGCAGATATATTGCCCAAGCGTTAAAAGTTTTTGATAGTAGTAAGTTAACTAAGCATATAATAATAATATAATATAACGCAATATTTATTTAAACTAAGAATACTAACAATAAATGATGACATGATAAATTAAAATAATGAAGAATGTTTAGGAGGAAAGGAACTGTGGGTGTATTTATATAGTGCAAGATTTCAATATACACACGATTTTCAAGAAATCCAGTCCAATTTTCTTTTCAAGATATTTAATTTACTTACCTAATAACTGAGGACAACGTCGATGCAAAAATTTAATGCACGCCATGACGAAGGTTTCCCCATGTTCCCTTATCTTATCCGTTAACCATTTTTCCAATTTTAAGTATTCTCTTCTGGAAGCTAGGCACGCCAGATCAATGATGAACGGATATGACTGGGCCGACTGCGCGTTCAATAGCATGGACAAAGCTTTCAAATCCTGGGCGACGTCGAGTATCCTCGATAATTTGGTCTGATCGTGATCACCACCACCACCCGTATACCACTGCGCCATAGAATGCATGATGATGTTCTTGAAGTTCAGCGTTTGCGTATGCCACGCGTGGTGTAGGATGACCGCCGAATTCGGATGGTTCCCCAGGAAGATGGGTATCAGATTTGTCAACAGTTCCTGCCTCAGAATGGTGACAGATCCGTGTATTTGCAACAGCGCTAGAACCAATACATCGGGACAACTTTGCATGGGCACATTAAACAATTCCGACACTGGACGATATAAATTATTGCATTCGGACAATTGCAAAAGCAATTCGATTAAACTTAACGATCTCCAATTGTCTAGTTCTTTACTGTCTTGTTCGGGGGGCGTCTTTAACATATCCACGGAAACTGTCGTGCACGGATAATCCAAGAAACAGAACACATCGGGATTTTTAAGTATGTGCTGAACTAAACTGAATTGTCCTTCGTAACTGTTCCATCGCCTGTAAAGGTGGTCGACAGGGAAGGTCTCTGGGTAGAAGCCATTGTTTTGCAAGCCCATTTTCAGAGCAGATATCAGCGTGCAGAGTCCAGCTCGGTCTTTGATGATGAAATTCGGATGATCGAGTTCCCTAATAACACTACCCCATTGTAAATTCGGAGAGATTTCCTTCAAGGCTTGTACGAACACGTCTACATTCCAAGTTCTACCTTCCATTGACTTATTGAAGGAGCCGGGTTGTTGTAAGTTTAGAGATTCATCGAATCCGCTATTAGGTTGACACATCACCGATAAAATCCTAGCAACGTGTATCGGAGTTATTTCACGATTGATTAATTTCAACAGGGTATTCCTGCATTCCTCCACGGAGGAGGTAAAACCGTAACCCAACTCCCGAATCATGTCCGATAAGGAGGTGTCCAACATTCCCCCGGTTAAACCGGGGCCTTCGGACGACATCTCCGGCGCGATTTCACACTCTTCCGGATAAACTAGCGGCGCGAGCACTACAGGCACGATATCCTTAGGAAAGTCTTTCTTGAGGATGTTCAGGAATACGGTGTGTACGTCGTTGCTAAGTCCGACTTCTTTGGGTGACTTTAATATAACGGAGAGTATCAAATGTAACACCTCCGGCGTGGTTTCGTGAAGGCCGCCTGCGTGTTGACTGCTGCTGCCCTCTGTATCGACGTAAGATTTGACGAGTGCGGGAACGCAGAGACGCAAATGATTCTGTGAGCAGGTGACTAACTCCTCATTCGAAGAGTGGCACAGGGCGAGCGCAAAGACAACTTCTTGTACAGGTGAGAGGCGAAGGCACTTGCACAATTGTTGAAAGAATTGAAGACCAACTTTTAATGTCTACGAGAGAAATAAAGTAAATATTAGCTACAGTAATTACGAATTGATGCAATTGAATGAAATTATTTCACATATGGTAGGGTATTTCATTATGTTCCTCCCACAATGCTTTTTCTTATAATTTTTTTTTTTTTAAGTAAAGCAGAATTGTAAAAGGTGACACACTTTAATTTTTCATGTAGTCAACTTTGATATTTTAAATAGGTACATTCTAACATTAATTTCACATTCTTTACGTAAAATTTATGAAGAAATGGTAAACCAATAGTACTTTATGAATGCGGATAGTATGTAAAACTCCATTTTTTTTTGACCATAAGTGATGATTTCTATTTCTACTTTTCACAGCTAAATCAATTTTTAAAAACATATAGCATTTATATTTGTGAATGTTTGTTTTTTTGTTAGCTGGCCAAGAGAAAAATAAGTTGATAATCTGATCCCTTTTGAATTAGAAATGTGCTCATCAGATAGAGGAAGTTGCTACTTTTTTACAGCGACAAAAGACTCGTGTTTTGTCGACTCTTGGCTAAGCCGATAGGCAACATAAAGCACTTCTCCCGAGACGAATAAACACGAGTGCATATATGTCGCTCAACTTCTCTTATCTAGGCACATCTTTATTTTGAACACAGAAGACAACTAAAAGCATGAACAGCAGTTTGACGAACTGACACGTCATCTATTATATTGAAGTATGGTTTCAGATTAGAACTGTACTTCGTAAAGTTTATTCTAAAATCCGGGAAACTACCCACTTGTTTCTTTAGAACACTAAATTTTATTATGTATAAAATATTCTCGCACATTGCTTTCTATCTATAGTAGCGTTCTTTTCACCATTGGCTCAGCTCACCACGAACTTAGATGATTTTTTTTAAAACGGTCCACCGTTCGTTTGAGTAGCTTGCATCTTAATTCACAAAAGTGAAGTACTCTGAGTTAGATGGTGACCAGAATGTTATTTATATTGGAAATGCGTAAGCCCCAGAGGGAAAGAGAGGGCATGTGAACTAAGGATGACGAGCATGATTCAAATATATAAGGTATACTGCTCTGAAAACCAAAACCTGTATTTTTGCACATATGGCTCTCAAATTCATATGTTATTATTGTTCTTATCGTGTTTAAAAATAAAATCCAGTAGGCCGTAAATACACTAATTATAATGAATTAATGTTTATTCAAAACAACATTTAATTGAAAATTACATTTAAAAATTTAAATTAAATCTAGATTTCATGTTTTAATGCAAATTTGAATTAAAGGAATAGGAATAAAATCAGTTTTATTTCTTTTAATAATAGTTGTCCAAATTATTAGATTGGTAGCACTATTTGGTCATCAATTATTAGAAAGAAAGTGTCTAGGAAAATCTAGAATTTTTGGAATACTTTCATGAGTTAACCTTAGCAGATATTTACGCTAGCAAAAACTCAGTTCACCATATTTTAGCGACAAACCATATTAACCATTGTCCATGATTTAAGTTCAAAAAATAAATGAAGATGAGTGAACTGGCACATATGGATTTGCTATTACACAAATTCTCATTTTCTTTAATTTAATAAACTATTTGCAGAAGATAATTGACCAAAAAAAAAAAAAAATAAATGAAGAGTGAAGAATGTGATTTCCACTTACAACTTAGCTCTACCTCAAAAAATGAGAAAAAATAATGAATTTTACATGGTAGCATATTAGGAACGAAAATATTAGCGATTTGATAGGAAGCAAACAATAAATGCTGAAGGCAATCCAGGTCTGAGAGAAGAGTGCAGAGCTTATGGAGGGTAGGTATAGTTTGCTTGTACTCTTTTCTCAATCCTTATAATAATAATCAATATCAAGTTTAACACGAAATTTCTATAACGGATTGGGTGACGAAGTGGAAAGTCATCAAATCACCCAAATTGAGCCCAATTAAATTTTTGAACTAACAAACAAATATTTTTAGAAACCACATTAAAAAAAAAATACTTTAGTTATTATCATATAGATAAAGATCGAACACTTACCATGAATTGCAAGTTATATAATTTTCTGTAATTTTTAGTAGGTATAGAATTTAGAATTTGTATCTTCAAAAATATTAACCACTATTTATCTATTATGTACATGTATAAATAAATCGTTCATTTATAAAGCACATAATCTACATAAACAGGCCATTATTAAATGAAATGAACGGGGGATAGTACAGCCTAAAAACGGCAAAAAAAATCAATGAACAAGGGTCGGCAAATGTATGTTTTCTGGGATACAAACCATTTGGCATTTACGCCAATGTTTTATTTTGTATAAAAAAATAAAATGTATTTTATAAACAACCAAAGAGGCAAAAATTCAAATCAGATGTTCAAATTGCTCTACCTTCATAAGACCTGTAAATTCTTTTAAAAGTCCCATATTGGGTATAGCAAAAGAAAAATATAAGTTTTTCAAAAAGATTAAACAAATACTATAAAAAATTCCCAAAACCGTATATTTGCCAGATACATATTCATTAAGACTTCTATATTTTTTAAGCCATTCTATCCTCCATTAAAGTTTGTGGTATTTTTTAAAAACTCTGTATTAGGAAAACCAAAACGAAGCTAAATTTAGTAGTTCATGTCAAGAGAACAAACTACAAGCTAAACAGAATAAGCTTTCATTTCCACAACACTGTATTTTTTTAGTTTAACACTTGCGAGATGTTAAAGCGGCAAAAAAGAATAAAATATATTGTGAATTAATTGAAATCTATTGAAATCCTGTTTTTCACATGTTATTTCGATGAATTGGTAATAGGATTATCATTACTTTTAATATAGCAAAAATTTGAATCACATAAAATTTTTTCTGTATAAGATACTAAAAGAAAACAACAAAAACAATAAATGCAAAAAATAAGTTTCTAGAACATGATGATAGGAAGTGCTAAATTATATGGTAATAAATTTTACATAAAATTAGTATTAGCAAAGATTGTAAATTATGAAAAGAAAGCTTCCAAGATTTAGGATTTAACTATGTTGCTGTCACATACCTTTTGATTATTAATCGGCTTATCTGTAATGTAACAGACAGAAGACAATAGTGATGGCTTATTCAAAAGTGAAGAGCACTGGTCCAGTAAAACTTGACTTTGTGGTGTTGGAGCAGTTATTTTACTGGACGTTTCAGTAAAGTCCACAGATGAAAATAGGCATTGGAGCAAGTGTCGATCGGCCTCTAGACCGTGCAAAGTCACTAACTGTTATCGAGAAAACATAAAACGGTGTTAATATACATAAACATTCTATTTACACTATCACATTTTGTATAAAATATAAGAAACATGTCACGAAAACCGATTACAACACTGGAATGTAAAAAAATTCGACAGACAATCAAAACATCTTTGTTCTACATAATTCTTACTCGGACGATAAAGTCGCGGTCTGTATATAGGTAACGGAATGACGGAAAGTTATTCAAACATGGCGGCTCATTAACATTTGGCATACGCAACAATATTAAACATAACAGTACCATATTTTTCTTATATTACTTACCTTTGAAAGGTCCTCAACCACCTGCTTATTATTCTTTTTGGTTAATGAGGCAACTAAATAACTTATTTGTGACAAAGTAAAAGACAACGAATCCAGGTTCATAGTTCCATGAACACGGCCTCGAAAGCTTCAAATACGTTTGAAGCTTTCTCAGGTATCCACGGGTCTTTTATCCAGAAAGTCTTATTTGCTACGGAAAAATAACTGAACTTTAAATGGTCCAAGACCATCATCGAATCTTTTATGAACTCGCACACTTCAATTTATTTGTATCATCGTACAAAAGACATCTAATAATATACGCAACACGCAACACATGCACAAACGATATGTACAAAATTACAAATTGACAGCAATCAGTACGCTTGCGTCAACAGTAGGCATTTTTTTTAATTTTTCAAAGTACTGTGTGGGTTTACCAAGAACTACTTGCGTATTAATGAGTGTTATTATCTCATAACATATTCATAATTGTAAATTCACTATTAAGAATTTTACGAACATAAGAGAGAACGTAGCGTCATTCAGCCAATTGGCAAACCGTAACTATGTCCGTAGCTGAGCTCGTCTAAACTTTTTAAATATGTGCAGGATGCACAGCAAATTTACGAACGCAAAATCAAGATAAGAACCAATACTAGTAAATACAATTTCATTACATAGTATATATTTTTTAAAATTTTTAATGTTATTGCCATTTTCACAGTTAGTCACAGTTATCATAACAGTTACACAATGCATAATTTCACCGCGACCATGCTGTGACCAGCTGTATATAACGGTTGTTTGTTGTTTGTGGTTTTAAATTGACAGTTTCCTATACATAGTTTATTATCTATGTTTCGCAGTGGCTTATCAGCCGAATTGTAAATTTCATATTTTGTGATAAATATATTGGAACTTTTTCCATTATATTTTATTTCATGGAATTTGAAAAGTCAAATTTAAATCGTTCATTCTCTGAACCTTATTTTCGGCAAGTGGTAGTAAACGAAATTCTTCAAAATTCTGGCAATTCCCTCACACGAACAATCAGTTATAGCGAAGTACACAGTTCGTTACGTGATCTTACCGTAAGTTTATTTTAGGAAAGTATTGTTTCTTTGAAATCTTTGTCATCTCTTTCAGGTGAATAGTTTTTCTAATACTCAAGAACATAGATTTTGGCTTGACTGCTCAAACAATTTGCCTTTACCATTGTCTTACTGTTCATATAAAGGCGCAAAAAATCAAAAATCGATTGACACAAGTTCCTTGGCTTCTCTCCAAAATCTATCATGTATGCCACAACCAAATGAATGCAGTAATTTAAGGGATTGTGAAAAATGTGCTGTTGAAGAGAGTCCAATGGAAGTCGATGATCCAGTAAATGATGAATATAATGACTTTGAAGAACCGAGTGCTCTACATGACGATAAAGAAATTCAATCGTCATCAGTGAAACATAAGTATAAAAGTGCTAGAAGATTAAATAATATTTCTAAATCACGTGAACAAAATAATCATAAATCAAAACTAAATGTTTTTATTATCTTTTTTGTAGTTACTGCAATTATTGCCTGGATTTGTTATAAAACTTATTATTTTGTACCTGTCCATAAAAGATATGAGCACATAATGAAGATTTATCCATCACTAAATAAAATTTTAGATCAAGATCATGTTCTTGGTGTTACGTTAGAAAATTTAAACAAACTACATGAACAAAATACTTTTAAAAATATTTTAGTATATGTTGGTGCTACTGGTGTAGGTAAGACCTATATTGCTAATTTGGTAAAACAATCTTTTTCAAAAGAATATACAATTGATATTAATTTTCATTTACTAAATGATGCAGACAGTTTAGAGATATCGTCAAATGATTGCTATTTTATAATAATTGATAATTTAAAAATGAGTGATTTAGAGCCTGTTCTTACCTATATTAATAGATTACCTGATAAATGCATGTTGATCCTTCCTATTTTTAACATTCATGATATGAATGATAAATTAGAATATGAAACAAATTATGATAATTTTTATAAAATTCGAGGAGCATTTAATAGAAAATTATCTTCAAATACTGATATAGTATTATTTAACAATATAAATCGTTATACTTTAGAAAAATGGTTAATTAAACAAATCGATGAAGAGGAATTTGCTGATAATAAGCAAGATATTTTGTCAGTTCTTAATGAACATGATGTTGAAAATTATGGCTTCAAAGGACTTATGACAAAAATTATTACTGTATTACCATCTAGATAATTTATGTGTGTCCATTTTTATCATAAGACTGTTATTATATTTTTATAAGTTATTTTTATTGATTGTACCTAATACATACATTTTTTGACAAACTTTAGCAAGGCAAATAAAAATATTTTCTACAACACTTCTTTATTTTGCATTAATGAAATAATACATTATCTAGGCCATCAATCATTTACTTACAAACTAATAAATTAAGCATCTAAACATTATACTTGATTATACCCAGACAATAATAAAGAATAAATAAAAAAACAAGTGAGTGTATCAATTGAGAATATTAATCGACTTCTAGTTTTCTGAAGTTACCAGTGATTCCAAAAATGTTGTCATCCTCACTTCCGCAATTGATGCTATTTTTATTTTTCAAGGCAGACACTGCACCTATTCGTGCTTTTGGACTAAACATCTCTTCGCGTACTTTCATTCTGTCATGGGAGAGGAGTACTTCTTGCTTTGCGTTTATTTCTTCCTTCCATAAAGCTGAAAATAAAGAAATACTACTTGCACTGTCACTAATCTGGAGGATCTACAGATGTGTAAATATTAGCATTATGCAGATTTTTAATGTGCATAGAAATGCAGTAATATTTTTCTTGTTTCTAACTATAGAACGTCCTTGGCAACCTTCAAGTAAAGGCTCTTATAAGCCTTTGTCAATGTTATTGAACGGTGTAAATGCATCCTTTTCTAACACCTTTTGCTAGTAGTAATGCAATCATCTGCCGTTTGAATTTGCCACTGCCATCCGTCAATATTTACCACCTATCATTTATATGAAGGAGTTCATTGCGTTTTAATGTTTTATATTTTTAAAAATTTGTTAGATTAAATGGCACTACTGCATTAATCGTCCTTTTGAAACACCATTAATAAGAACTGCATACACAACTTAAAGAAAAAAATTATGCAAAGGAAAATTCAAACTATTCTCAATAATTATATAAGAACCATCCGTTATAAAATACTTCTGTTGTATATACATTAATGGCATACTTGTAAAAATGTATTGGATTGATATTATGAATACTTACTTATCATTTCCGCCATGGGCATTTCACCTCCATATTCTTTAGGTAACACATCCTTTTCAACAATGTTTGTCTTCAACATATCCTCCTTACTAGTATAGAAATGAATTCGCTTCTTGATTTTTTCTGATACAAGCGATATACCAAAATCTAAGGCAAATTTCATGGAAGGATGTGCGTTTAATACGTGAATTTCCTTGTGCCTCATCGGCAACGTTTTCTAAAATTTATGATAACGCAGTTTTATTAATATAAAAATCGTTTTTGTTTTTAAAGAAAATTGATCACTTATTTTTGAAGTAAACTGTAAATAGGATCGTATTATTAAGAAAACAGTTATTAATGTCATAACTTGAATGAAGCAGTCATGGCCGAGCGGTTAAGGCGTCTGACTAGAAATCAGATTCCCTCTGGGAGCGTAGGTTCGAATCCTACTGACTGCGGTTTTTTTTTTTATTTGCAATTAACTTACCTCTCCGTTTTTAACAATTCGTACAGCTTCTTTTATTGTGAAAAGAGTCAAATATGGAAAACCAACACCTTGTCCGTCTGCGACATGGACAAATCCGCGAACTTGGTTTTCTTCATCTTCCATTAGGGTTTCGTATACGATTCCGTGTATGCGACACATATCAGCATTGGTGAATTTATATAAATCAAATACACCTTAAAAATAATAGAGTGAAGTGCCCTAATATGGTACTTATGGAAAATTTAATTATAAACAAAAATAAAAATTAACTTTTTGCAAATTCATTCCTTTTTTTTCAGGAAAACTAACCCGGTCTAGCTATAATTACTCTTCTACCCTTGCTGTCCCTTTTTGGACATGCGAACAAATACCCCAAATTTGTTAAATCATCCATCATTGGAATTGTTATATCGAAATGATTGAAAGCAATTCCAAAAGTTTGTCTGAGTAACAAATATCTTTCCAGGGCTTCTTGCGCTTGTAG
Source organism: Cetonia aurata (assembly GCA_949128085.1). Taxonomy (NCBI): domain Eukaryota; kingdom Metazoa; phylum Arthropoda; class Insecta; order Coleoptera; family Scarabaeidae; genus Cetonia; species Cetonia aurata. The sequence goes on along the minus strand of OX421882.1, from coordinate 8,694,232 downwards.
CACGCTAAACTTTTTGAATCTCAAAAACCTTAACAGAAACTTCGAATCTAGAGGAAAGAGAAAATGTAATGGACATCTCTAAGGTCCTAAATAGCTGTGAGAAAAATTTGTCTTACCCAGGCGACAATTTGCTATTTTAATGTTTTGTTTTATCCATTCACGCATAGATTCCATTGCTTGTTTTCTGCTGTTGGCATCTTCACGAAGTTCATCTTCCGCTATATCTTGTGTTTCTTTGGCCAGGGTACAAATATACTCGTCCGGTTCCGCTACCCATTGTCCTTCAGTCATAATATGTTTTGTATTTTCTACAAAAATATATGTAGTTTTAAAAAGATTGATTCTTTTTATGAGAATGCGTGTTTAAGTTATATTACATTTTATTGCAACTGGTGCGGAGAGGGAACGTGGAAATTCAGTGTAAAATAAACCCGGAGAAAGTAGATTCTCTTCTCTACCAGTTATGCAATAGTTACATAGAGATGTGGTTAGTCGGTCAACAGAAAAATGGCACACGTTACCGGGGCCTACAATTCCTATAATGTGTTATACAAGATGTCTAGGAACGAAAAGAGATTGTTTCTTACGCGTACCAGAACTTCCGGCAACTTGTAGTTCTTACGTAAATTAAGTACGGTTTCATTAATATAGAAAATAAAAATATCCTATAATCGCTGTCGCAAATATATGCAATGGGGGATTTTGTAATTTATGTATTAATCTCTTAATTATTGAGCAAATAATGTTTATTGTTTATATTTGATATACTATACAATATGCATATTCCGAACGTGGCCCATGAAAGGTAGTAGAGAATTCTGGGAAAAAAATATAACTATTTTTTCTTAGAATATAGGTAGAAACTTTTAAGTAAACGTAATTTTATATTAATACTATTTTTAAAATGTATATTTAAAAATAATTCATTTTTAATTCTTCGTAAATATTTTGTAATTTGTAAACGTGAGAGATATCCAGATTTTTTTTATAAATTAAAATTTAAAATATTTATAAGTCATATAAATTAATATACCGAATTATCAAATTCAATTCATATACCCTTCGATAGCTCAGTTGGTAGAGCGGTGGACTGTAGTTGTTTCATTGTTGGAAGATATCCATAGGTCGCTGGTTCAAATCCGGCTCGAAGGATTTTTTTTTTAATTTGTTTCTCGGCATTCTAAATATTTTTAATGTATGTTATGTATCTTTATTTTTGATTTCATGCTTAACACAAACTATTAAAAATATTTTAACGCCATGGAAAATGTTTTGTAATTTTTTTGTTGTAACGATTTTAGGTATAAAAGAATAGAATAGAATAATTAAACAAATACAAAACAAAAATCGAACCCCCATAAACTAAATAATAACAAAAAATAGAATAATTTACTGTATTAACTTAGAAATAGAAAATTAGACTCAGAAAATTATTTATTTATGTAGGGTAGTGACTGTGTAGAGAAAAGAAAAGGATGAATTCGAATACTCCTTTTACTAAATATCTATTAAAGTATATCATAAAATGTATATCTTACCAGGATTTTGAACTGTAACCGCACAAGTTTTACACACACTGCATGCCGACAAAATTTAAATCCTCTTTTTAAACTAGCGATCTTGTATATTGGATCGGATCCCCACTATTCGCGGTACGAATGCAATTATCGTGATTTATTTATCTAATACTAATAATTATTTCTGTAACATGAACAAATTTTTGTAGGAGAAATGGAACTTATTCAGTAATTCCAAACCGATTGAAGCAGAAAGTGTTATTTTACTCCTTGAAATTTTTAACAGTAAAAAAAGTGAAAATTACCAAATAGCCCCATCATTCTTATAAGCAAAATAAAGAAAAAATTGCAATTATTTTTAGTAATTTAAATATTATGAACTGAAATAAATTGCCTACGTTTTTGTGTAGACAGTTTATTAATGCAATAGTGCAGTTTATTAATGTCAAATTTTTTTGCAAATGATACATCTTTCTCTGGATTGTAATCGCTTTTATTTATTTGGTTAAACATTCAAACAGTTGTAAAATGTATATTTTCATGTGTGCCTTTTTCTAAAGAAAATTCACATAATTGGAAAATCTGGAAACAGTTTTATATCTTTTTAATTGCTTTAATTCGTTTAAGTTGAAAGTACAAAAAATAAAAATTTGAATTTTGCTTAATGTGAAATTATTTTTGTGTTTTTGTATTATTTATTTATTTTGTTTTAATCCAAAAATTGTTTCTTCAAGTTCAATGTCAATACGACAGTAGAGCAAGAAAGCGGCTTGTGCCACATTGTAACGAGACCTGCTTCACCAGTACTTCCTGGTTAGCATATTACGCGTAGATTATATAATTTGTATTACATCAACTTTCTTTCGTTTGTCTCTTAGGTTAAGATGACGTAGTTGATGTGAATTATGTACAGCTGCCAGCCTTACATACGGGAGAGGTAAAAATAAGTTTCATTGATTACTCATACAGACATATATTTACATCTGTCTGTTTTTTAATGGGCGTTATTGTATATTTTCAGAAAGAAAACTATGAGATTAATACATCCATCTTTGCACAAAGAAAATTTAAAGAAATCCAAGTCAATATTTCGGTGTATTAGATAACTTAAAAACTGTTATTTATTTCATTTTATATAAATCCGTAATGTAGGCGATAGTTTGGCACACTGCCTTATACTGTAACGGTGAAAGTTATTGTGCAATGGTAAATAAATGCAACGAGTGCTACCTAATTACGAGTACCATGTGCCGTTTACCGGCTTGTATGTAGATAAGTCGATGTTTAACAATAACATTATTCTCCCTTACAAAATTATGTAATGCCTGTTCTTTTTATGTGTTACGTATAGGTATGATTCTGTAGGAAGTGCAAATGGGCACAAATTTTCGATCTGACAAACGCAAACTTCGAATTATTACCTAACAAAATTATTGAAACGTTAACGTTGTTATGCTATTGCATTGTTCCAGTAATCTGCTATTTCCTTTGTTGGCTTGTTATCAGTTGTCAAAAATTGCCAAATAGCGCCGTTTCTTGTGTTTCTTAGGATGCGTGTTGACACAAATACTTTGTGATAGAATATATGTCAAAATGATGCCAACACGCGCGTAAATTTTTATATGGTTTTTAAGTTAATTTGACCCAAAAGTATCGATTTGTTTGATGCGGATAAAAATCGACAACACGTGTTAAATCATAAAATAAAATGTTTTAATCATGTAAAGAAAATAAAAAAGGTCAACTCTATAAATATCTATTTATTTTAATTCAACTACCGGTTTCGCGCATCTTCAGGTTGCAGATCTAAATAAGTGTTTCAATTAGCAAGCAATTAGCTGGTAAAGAAATAAAAAGTTTGTTTAAAAATACTTACATTCTATTATATAAGAGTTGTGATTATATTTGTAAATAACAACGTCATTATTATTTGTTAAGATGTTATAAAATTAAAAACAATTGACAAAATGAAACAGTCAGCAATAATAACATAAATTGTAAAGTTTAATTTTAATATGCACTCTTTAACCGAATGTATATACTAACTTCAATTATTATATCAAATTCTAAAGAGTATCAAGAGGGACAGCTAAGGAAAACAATTTCTTGTGATAAAACGTAATCAGACAAAAAGTTTTTGAATGTAAATATTAAAATTACAAAAATTAACATGACAAATGCCATCTATGAACAAGTGATGAAATTAATTGTATATTTCATTTAGAACTGGATGACTCTAGCTCTTACAATGTTGCCTTATCTTTACTATGTTGGGAGCGAGCTCATCCATAAAATAAACACCAAGGGCGCGTTCAAAAATAGGTGATATTAGTGTTAAGTTATATACTGCTGTCACTCTCAAGCATTCAACATTTTTATTCGCTTTTCTTGTTTGCACTTTTTCGAGCGTACCTCAACGTACTTAGTATTAACTGGCGACTATAGATATGTTTAAATTCTTTGAGTTTTGGATGATCTATATAAATGTTGATACTAAAAAAAAAATTATAAAAACTTGTTAAATATTTTATTGTATAAATAAAATTTGATTAAATATACACATATAAAATTATATACAATTAGTTGAAAACTTATCAACTTATTCATTGTCTTACAATTCTGGAATTTGTGGAATAATTGTGCAAGATTATGATTCAGTAATTATTGATTAAGTTAAATTAAAAGTATTATGTATGAAATTTGTGATTTTTTTGTCAAATACAAGAAGTGTAAGGAAATAAATAATTGAAAAAAAAAACGGAAACAAATCTAATTTAAACAATTAATAAAAAAATGTTATTGCTAGGTTTAATAATAATAATAATAATAATAATAATAATAGAAACCGTCTTTCTTTATATTTCTGATAAAATACAGAGCTAATCATCTGTAATATAAGTTTTGAGAGTTTTTTCAGATCAATTAGATTTGTCATGTTATAATTTTCTTGTTAATTCTTTACAATATCTAAAATTTTTATTGCAATAAGGCAGTAAGAGGCACTAATTCTTCGTTGTTTTTCCACATCCCTATGCAACATCTTTATATTTCGAGAACAGCTTGTACAGAACTCTCAAAGTCGACTTTAAATCCAAATTGACGATATCTGTGAAATCAGATGGCAATTATTACTAGGCTGCAAATTGCAACTAATGACAAATCTTACCTTCAGGTCTGGCTTTTGGCCTTGACAATCCCACTTCCTCCATCAGCTCAAATGCGAATGCCACGTTATGCACTTTCTGCTCGAAATCTTTCGGTGTGAGGTGGAAGCAATACAACGGAACGAAAAATCCTTCCAAAAGCCCCATCAGTAATGTCAAATAAACACCGTCGCTAAATTGCGATTCCAACTCGGTTACTTCTAAGTTTATTTTATTCAGGTGCTTATTAACAAACGTAACCATACTCTGAAATACAGTATTCAAGTACTGTTTAGTTTGAAAGGAGATTGGGCTGGTAAAAGACTTTAACTTTAATCAATTTGATAAAAAGTAAAGTCACTAATGAAATGATAAGGAATGGTGAATACAGAAATACAAGAAAGAATTACTAAAGGAACAATTTTGGTGGGTGTAGTGAGCTTTGGAAAAAGAAATCAGAAATAAATGATGCTATTGAATATGTGGGAAAAAATGGCTTAAGAAAAATATTTGGTGAGAAGAATGAAGTTAAAGAATAGAAGGTAGCGGAAACCATGAGCTGACTCAGTGGTGGTATAAATGTTTTGAGACGTTAAATATAAAAAAAGATACATACAAAATATTGTAATACACCTCCAAGAAAGATGTAAAGCAATAGGAATCCAGCAGATTATAGAATACAAGCCGGAAAAAATTCGAAAACGAGGAAAACCAAAGGACAAAATTGAAATAAGTATTGAGAAAGGGAGCTTAAAGAAAACACTTAGGATATGCGAAAATTGAAAACAGTAGTCAAACATTTCAAAGATGGTTTGCATACCTTTTTTACAACTTGAAGTTTGTCAGGTGCATGGTCAAATAAAGTATCAAATGCATCGCGGTCGCATTTCATACCCACGTCATCATAAGCAGAAGTAACAGCTTCATTAACAATTTTGTGTTGCAACTGTCCACTGACTTTTTGTACCGTAACCACTTTTATCACCACATGCTCTGGAAGTCTAATTGGAGCCCTAAAATGTCTCGCTAATGCAACTAGAAGGTACAAAATAGCAACAATATTTTTCGAATGGATCTTCTCCACTGTCCACTTCTTTTGAGATCGATGCGGTAAATTTAGCACCTTCAAAATTAAGAAAACTGCCTGTTTTAGAAAGTATCGATCAAGCAGATGGAAACATACCCTATTAAATTCTTGCAAAACGATGCCCAGCTTATGTTTCTGTCCTTCTTCAGATTGGGTCACCTCTGGGATGTTCAATTTTTCACCAGTTAATTTTTCCAGGAGTTTTTGCAAAATCTGACCGTCATATAAATCTTCTACTAGATCTTGGACGATTATCCTCTGTGGGGCAAGTTCATCGTTTATCCAATCCAATAAGACACTGACTAGTTCTTGGACTTTCGGATCATCTAAGGCTCCTTGATCAACCATACATCTCTCCTCATTTTCCTCTAAAATAACAATATTACTATATTTAAAACGGTGAGATGTTTTTGGTATTATTATTACCCATTTCATATTCTTCTGGTGGTATTGTTGGAATAACAGGATTTCCAGGTGAATCAATGGCATCTTTTCCTTCTTGTTGAACAGCTTCGGCTTCTTGGACTGTAAAAGGTAACACAAATTAAAACATTTGGAAAATACTAAACAAATGAACACTTTACAATCACTAATAAATCAGCAATCGAGAAAAACTATAAGTAAACAAATCATGTACAACCACACCTACTAAATCAACAATATACCCAAAAATAGACATGGAGGAAATAACCTCATTTCTTGCACAATTTTTTCATATTTATGCGTACCTTCTTTGATTCGCTTTTTTCTCCCTAAAGTGCCTATTTTGTCCCATATAGATTCGTCCTTTTCTTGCTTTGGAACAGCTGGTTTAGGCGATTTTGGTCTTAACGTAGCCATCTTATAACCACCATCAATTGATTTTATTTCTGAAAATGACATCATAAACAAATTATTGGGAAATACAGAACTTTCAAAAGACCTTTAGTTCGGAAAACGTCTCATAGATGGTAGTCCGCGTACTAATTTTTAATATAATTATTTTTTTTATTTTAAGGTATGGACATACTACTAAAATGTTTGTATGCACATACATACCACTTGCCGAAAATCTCCTTTTATCTTTTTCGTTAATCTTCTTTTCTTTTTTATAAAATTGACCGCTGGACCGTTGTTGTGTGTCGCCATATTTACTTTTAGGGTGTTCCCGAAATATCACTTTTGGTTCAGGTCTTTCAGATTTATTGGATACGGGTTTTTCAAAATCTACATGTTGCTTTTGCAATCGATTAGCCAATGTTTTGTTCAATTCACTTTGAAAAACCTTTCTGCTCGCATTTTCATCTGCTTCTTTCTTTTCTTTTAAGACTAGCCCTATGATTTTTGGTGCTTCTTTGCTTTTGATTTCTTCTTCGCTCTCGTCATCGGACGATGCTGGTGGTGGTTCTGGAGTCAATCTTGTCTCCACTGAAGATTGTCGGTATAAACATCTCTGAATAGGTATTTCTACTTCTTCAGCCATACTCTTTAACAATATAAACGCGTTATGGACTTAATAGCAACTAAGGAAGACTAATAGGACGTAGGATGCTGCCGCAGTTGATTAGATACGAATTTCCGTTATTGTTTAACCACAAATGCATATAGCATGGAATTATGCATAGTTATAGCACAATAAGTTATAGTATAAATAATGTTTATTGTTCAATATTTTTATAAGAGAATTTATTAACTACATCTTGTTTTTAATTTGCTTAAAATGTATTTTTGATTGTCAAGATTTCTGATAGGTTTATTTAAAACAATTAAATTTTAGTAAAAGAAAGTTATAAAATTATTTGATAATAATGTTTCATAAATTTCATAAATACCTTGGTGGTTTTGTTAAAATTTTTATTCATGCGTAATAGTTTCGATTTTGTAAGCCTGATGACATTTCTAGAGGTACCCATAGACTTAGGAATATTTATAATTCGCATTTCTATTTGTACGATGTTTTCAGAAATACAATTTTCAATAATATGTTGATACAAGTGACTAATGGTGGTTGCATAAATAATAGAACGCCACTCACTAGAAAAAATATGGGAAATACTTTTGATGACACCGAGGAAATCAACATACAAATAAAATATCATTCAATTTGTTTTAGGTTGAATAAGTTAGACTAGCAAGCCTTTGATAATCCAGATCAGTCAAGCAGCGTTATTTTGGTTGCCTATCTTTGTACTCTTCAGCGATTTAAAACAAATAGTTATCTTCAAGAAGTCACGTGGGTTGCATATATTATTGAAAAGATTGTAAATATAATCATAGCTGAATTCTTGGTTTATTCAATGAATTTTGTCGCGACTTTTTGGATTTATTATCTACTAGTAGTTAGTGGTGGATTGTAAATGCAGGATATTCTATCGTATTCACCTATAAAATTATGCTGACAGAGGTTAAAAACAATTTAGTAGTTGCCAACCAAATGAACCTACATGGAACTAAAATATTCATGTTTTTTATTATTCACTGATAGAAATTTTAATAATATTTACCATTACCGTTGAGTGAAGGAATTTAAAGCATTACGTCCTTTTTGTTACTGTGTATAATTTTGACAGTTTCCGTTTTATACAAATTATTTCTCAAAAAACACAATGTATATTTTAATTAATAATTTGTAACTAAAAACCCAAACAGTATTTATTTGTTCTGCTTGAATAATATAACATTACAGTCCCAGCACTGGCTGTTGGCGGAAGCTGTGGTGGATCTTACGTCACCAGCTCGAAGAGGCAGGTCGAGCCTGGCCGATGAACGGCGTACCGCAATTGAATGAAATTACGATTTTTAAACGAATTGTGAAGATAGTGGAGGTGGTTATATATGTATATATAGTAAATTAATATATTTCCTAGCTAGGGATATTTAGCTGTTTGCTAGCCTATTAGTTATGCAACCATTACGTAATCAATGCTATCTGTTGTATATTTATTATTTAGAACACTGCATACTGATTTTCCTTGCTGATCAAACAATAAAGCAAAATGATTGGTAACAGGATTTATTAATGTCGTGCTTTCTAATATGAAAATTATAAGTTAGGCAACCAAAGTGACATATCCAGTAGTACGGTATAAAGTCTTCTACTGTTACTGCAAACATTATTCTTCTGACTCTAGTGCCTATGTCTAATTTAAATTTAGATATCGTAAATGTGTGGTAGCCCTTCATGTTAAACAATTTAAAATGATTAAAAATTCAAAATAAATCATTTGCACATCTTGTTCATTTTTACCAAACAGGCGCATTTTCCACCGATCGCGTCAAAATTATTATTTTGCTTGAAGTGTGATAATCGCCGTGCAATCGTCGACAAGCATCACGACGGACCCATCGTGATTAAACAGAAAACGGATTGATTTCCTTGATCAGAGAGGTCTTTGGCGGTAGCGGAAATTCGCGCCTACACCGGCGACATCTGTGGACGGAGCTTGCAGGGATGGAAGGGCGCGACTCGCCTAGCGGGAGCCCTCAGTTCGCGTCCCGGCCCGGCTATTGATTGCGGGAACGCGCAGTGCCGAGTGGAGCGAGTGCAGCCACAGCCCGTCGTACCTGCTGCCCGCCGTGTAACCGTGTGGGTTTAGTTGGGGCGTCGCCGCACATAAAACACACTAGTGAATGAGACTGACACAACGCGCGGTGTTAGAGAGTGGTGTATGTGGTGCGATATGTGACCGGGAAAGGAGGCCCGCAGGAGTGGCAGGGACCAGTGGCGGACAGCCCTGCAGGTAAAACTTTCCACGGGACTACGGACCCTTATATGTCATAACTGCACGCACATTGTTAAGCCCGTATTACCAGCACTTTAGGAAATTACTGGTGTCAGAACACGATCTTGCGGGACACCTAATTATTTCGTGAAATTTAAATTTAACCAAAGCTCACGGTAATTCTTGCGAATTCAAATCTTATTATAAACTTGTTCCATATTTGTTCGCAACGCCACTTGTGTTCGTTCATGCTGTACATGTAAACTGAAGAAGTATATTTGTAGTTCATATTGTTTTTGTGTGTTTTTTTTCTTGTATTTAGCAAAGTGCATTAAGAAATTCAACGTTTATATCTCTAGCTGTCTGCAATATTTTGGATTATTCTTGAATTCCAAATTTATACTATTAACCCTTTATTATTACTATGACAATTATGGTGGAGGTGCCTACAAATATAATTGTTATAGTTTTGAGGTAATTTATTTAAACTTGATGAAACATTTAATCAATGTAAAATGATGTTTATTTTATTTATTTGTACCTACACATTTTTTTACAAAAGAATTTAAGCAGACAAGAGTATAAGTGTGTAGTTTGGATTAAAAAATGTATACTTTAAATTCCCCTTTTTTTCCTTGTAAAAGTTACGAATATATTAGAACTAGTTTCAGTTTAAAGGCATTTTCAGGTACCCAGTATCGTCAAAACATCAAAATATGTTGGAAAGGGTTAATTGAAGTCTTTATATATTGAGGTTATGTTATAAAATTGGAAAAAGACGGTAAAAGTTAAAATAAGATGAAAAGATTAAGTATGAAAATTATAAATAGGAGAAACATTATAATTACTTGTTTACGAATTGAAAAGAAACAAGGCTCTTTTAATTGTCTTCAAGACCTTTCAAGACGTCTAACAATGCATTTGCTTTTGCTATTCTTATTTGACATAATAAAGAAGTTGTAATTTAACGTCCTTGCTTTACTACAATGTCGCTTCGAATACATATCTATTAAACTGTGTTCCGTTTAAATTTACATAAGATTGCGTGCGACGACAAAGTTATTTCGAAACATACGCCGGTCATAGAAAAAAAGGAACATTAAATATGAATTATGAAATACATTTACACTCCTGCTTAATTGAGTTTTATGAACCAGTTGATCTAAATATCTAAATTTGCCTCGGCTGTAGGTATCGCTTTTACTTATCTGCATCAAGGTTGGTAAATTGGATGATTTTAAAAATGTACTCCACTAGAGCATCTAAAGTTAGTTGGTACTCATCCTGGCGTCGTGAAGAGGGAATTTCATCACAAAGCTGGTACCTGGTTAATCTATGAGGACCCTAGAAGTTGAGGAGTACAAGTGCATTCTCGATAACACTTAGATCGTTAATTCAATGAAGCTTGAGAGATTCGAATACTAGTGAATTATAATTTTACTCGTAATTCCTATATAGAGTTGCAAACAGAAGAATTTCATCTACTTTTCAGTTCTCTTTAAGGAATATTTAGTTGTTTTAAACTGATTTTGTAGGATGTTAAGTTTTATTTTTGGAATCAAAAGTAGATTTGAATTTCATTTCAAACTTAAATATAATTAGCTAATGACTGGGGCTTTTTGAAATTTACTTGAAACTTCAGTTATAGATCGCAAGTTGTTTACAAATTGCGAGATATATTTCTTCTTTGTTAAATGTGTTTTCTACATCCTTTTTTCCCAATTTTTGCTGTTATATAAAACTCATCATTCGATAACAGTTCGTTAGAATCCATTTTCTTCAATTTAATATGAATAAAATTTTCCCAAACTTAAAAAAAAAAAACAGAATAAAAGGAACGGGGTATATGAAAATAAAGTTAAATTTATTATTAGTGAAACATAAAACTGAGATTCCAAAGTATCTTAATGTATGCCACTAATAACTATGTAAGAAAAACTTTCTAAGAAAAAAGTTCTGAAAATATTGGTCCTATCACAAGGAAGAAACCACAATCTTAAGTTCTTAATTAGCCCTTAATGTCGACTACATGTTTCTGGAGTTTTGAATTTAATTTTCAATTTCATCGATGTGAAAATGTATTGTAAACTTGCGTGAGAAAAACTGGTCAAATAAGAAAATAGCCGATCATTTAAAGTGTTCGAAAACCATGGTATTCAATGCTCTGCATCACTATAAGCAACATAACACTACGGAAAATGTGAAAACGAAAACTAGAGCTCGTAAAACAACTGCTAAAGCAGATGCAAGGATTGTACGCTTATCAAAAATGAATCCGCGACTGGGATCTAATGAAATAAGAATCGAGCACTGCCATATCCACTAGAACAATTAGGCGCCGTTTCAATGTAGCGCAGTTATTTGGTAGAGTTACGCGTAAGAAACCATTAGTTAATCTACGGAACAGAAAACGTAGAACACAATGGACCATAAATCAATGGAAACATGTACTCTGGTCGGACGAAACCAAAATAAATCGTCTAGGATCTGATGGCAGACAATATGTTCGCCGGCCGCATGGAGGTGGCCCAATCCTAGACGTATAAATTAAATATTTTACTGCATTTGAAGGAGTATTCTTATTCTAATAAATTATTTCAGTATACAGGGTGAATCTCAATATATGCGACAAAATTTAAGAGCTGATTCCTGAGGTTATTTTGATCTCTAAAGTTCATATGAGTATATGTCCAAAACGGTTTGGTTTAAAAGTTATTGAATGTTTAATAATAAATTATGAACTATGACTAACACGATATAATATCACAGTTGGTTCTTCAAAATCAATTGTATTGAGAGAGAATTGTTTGTTTGTCATTTCAATATTTGACAGTAGTTGTCAGAGTATTCATTCAGTTTATTGTCAGTTTCTGTTTTCTAAAATGAATTACACGAATGCTGAGATGTGTGATATGCATTTTGTTAAACATTGTATAACTTTAGAAATAAGCAGTTTGGGGCATATGTTCTTATGATCAAAATAACCTCAGGAATCAGCTCCTAAAGTTTGTCGCATATATTGAGATTCACCCTGTATAGTATACCCACGTTTCAATAACTCATAAGCAGACGTAACAAATCTGTTAAAAATATGTCGTCCTTCATTATATGACAACCATTGTATATTGTTCAATTTGCCGTATTTATTTCATTTACCGGATATTTCGTACTTTCTTTAGGTGTGGTAAAGTTTTTAAAACAAACGCAGTGCGGCAACTTTCAACTTATTTAATTTCGTCATATACAAAAAATAATAATAGTAATAAAAAAAAAAAAAACAGTAAACTGATATATCACATAAAATTCTTAACAGTTACAACTGTTATGTATAAATTCAGTACATGTAAATAATATATCAAAATATATACTTAAAACAGCGATTTATTTGGAATTTTCGCTTTTGCATAAGCGTGTAGTGGGGTGAATTAATAGGATCAGATCTTGTTCGGAATAGTTTGGGGCAGGCCCGAGAAATTAAGTTAACTTTTTCGCGGCGAGCTGTTCGCCATGGAGAGCGTCCGCGTCGTTCATTTTATGCTGCTGACTAGGCGCGGTTACCATCATGGCCTGTTTTTTAATTTCCGCAAACATGTCTCTGATGTTGGCGTGAGCTTCCGAGATCACCATATTTCCGATGTTATCGGACCCTTTCTGCTGCTGCAATTAAATCGGATGCATTTCGGTATTGAAAGCTAATCCAATGTTCTCTCTTCCTTTTTTTTTTTTGAAATGTATTAAACGCGACGGGATCCCGAATTATACTTACGTTGTTCTTTTGTACCTTCATCGCTTCATGTCGGTTCTTGATTGCTTTTTTAACCTCCTCGATCACCGTTGTTCCGCTGCTGTCCCCCGATGGCAATTCTTTAAAAGAACTCGCCGGAATCTTATCTTTTAGGAACAGCTGCTCCAACGTGGATTCGTTGGTGTTGATTGAGGACGGCGTGAGGTCCTCCAAGTTTTCCACTTTCTTCACGGGCTCATTCTTCACTGCGATCCACGACGTCTGTTCACCTAGTGCAAGATGCGCGAGATGAGAATGCTGAAGCTGAAGTTATTATTACTGTTTTTGGGGAGATGAATATAAGAGTTAATGTGATTTCAATCCTGAAATCAAAAACGCCATTCAATAAATCGCGCGAACCTTTCGAGTCTCCTCATACAATAAATTAATTGTCGAAAACTGTTAAAGTAAATAAAATTAATGCTAGAAAAATTAATTACTTGTCATATTCGTCGCACTCGATGGAATAGACGAACAAGGAGCGTTCTGCAACTCCACCAGCTGTTCATTGACCACCTCCTGCAATTGCGTCATCTCGCTCCTGATTTCCTTGATTTGGCGATCCCTGGCCGATAGGATGGCGACGTACTTTTCCTTCTCCATGCTGATCAACGTCATTTGGTGGTTCATTAGGGCAATCTGTTCGTCGGCTTCGCTTTTTTGTTTACGCAGATCTTGGACGAGCGTTTTCAGGTCGATGATGGTTGAGTTCTGTTGAGTGTCGACTTGGGTCTTCAATTTTTTCATCTGTACTTGCAGATTGTCCCTCTCCTGTTGCAGGGTTTGTATCTTGGCGTTCGTTTGTTCTGACTACATTATAAATACAATTTAAGAAAGTACTGCGCGATGGTTTTAGATTTGTAACTCCCACCATACCGACTTATACAGGGCATATAATAGGTAGAGTAGTCTCAATATAAGAAATACATATTACGTCATCATAATGTCAACGTAGAATACGCGAACTGAAGCTATCAGTGGCGGAGGTGATTTAAATTGACAGAGGTGCTTGAGAGAAAATGCACGCCAGTAACAGAAGTTACTACAGAAAAATAGCAAATCAAATTAATATGTAATAATAATGTTGAATAATTAATATTATTATTAAATTAGTTATTGGGTACGTCAAATCTTATGCAATGCAGTCAACTTACCACTATCTATAAACGAAGTATGAGATGTCTTGAAAAAGACACTTATTTATATGAAGTAGGTAACACTAGATAATAATAAATAACACACGGTAAAAAAGCGATCAACTCCCACAAATTCAGAGACAAACACTAATTTGAATTTTGACAGATGCGAAATTGTCGACTGACGACGCCGCTGAATTCAAACACCCCTATAGCTGGCATAATGGACTCATCCGCCGACTCCAGCGCCCAAAACGGATATCACGTAATATGTATTTCTTATATTGAGACTACTCTACTTAGAAACGAAATCCACGTGAGTTCTTATGCTTATGCAACCCATTTAGCAGTATGGTAATACTCAAAAATAAAATTCCTATACAGATTTTCATATACGTTGATTAACGAAGACACAAAAATAAAATAAAGACTTAAATAATCAATACAATATGACATTTAAGCGTATTAAACCCAACTGTAAAATATTCTTCTTCTTCTTAAAAAAGAAGAAAAAATTAGTTTTTGTCCTACGCTGGGAAGTACCTACCAGGACTTTTCTTAAATCAGATACATAATTTATAATTCTTTCCATAATGAAGATATATGACTCAAATTTCAATATTTACTTGAAACAAATAGTTATAAATTAAAAAATAAATTTTGAAATTGTTCGGAGCAGCCAAAGACGTAATATTACGTGGAGGAAAATAATTAATTGAAATAAAAATCCTTCTTGCCAATTCATATTTCCTACATTGAAATAATCTATGATTGCAAACTTTCAAATATTGGATTTGCGACTTTCATTCTAGTTAGAAATGTTGTTAATCCATTGCCAACGTAATTTACGTCAGAGATCACGTGAGTTTCATTTCTACACCTAAGGTTCCTTTAATACTTTTAACAAGTTTCAATAAATCTGTGTGTAAAACCTGTGACTGTTAATAGTTGAGTCTAGATTTCTACGATCGTAATCCATAGTAAATGTCTTTCGGGTGTTGTCGCGTTACTGCTTTTTGGCTTGAAGTTTTCTAAATACAGTTTTTAGAAAAACTCTGAAGACGATGGCAGTATCATCAACGAAACGCCAAGCCAAAAAGCTAGAAAGCGACATCATCCGAAAGACATATCAGCGAAAAGATAGGACAAGAAGGGTGACTTTCTGTCGGTGCCTTTGATGTTTGTGTCGCCGACAAATGACCAGTAGCGGTAATACATTATTTTGACACCAGATGCCTCAGCTTTTTTTTTTTACTTTACACCTATCATAAAGAACAATTGCGAAAAGAATAAGCTAACTACATAACTATGGTAAGATATACACATTTTTTTTCTTTTCAAAAATATTAATAGAAGCGATTTTATATGAACCTTTTCATAAAATCACTTCTCCAGAAAAGAAACGCCTTTTTACATTTCAGAACAAAAATTATTGAGCAAGCAATACAGTCCTTTTTTTCAGTACATTCATTCATTTCTTTATAGAAAAAATTACAGGCAGTGGTTTAAAAGTGACTACAAGTTAAAACAAAAATATTTAGCTGGAAAAATGAGGACCTTCAGCTTAATTTCATGAGACGATCAACAATTAACGAAAAAACATACTCAAAAATTCTTGGCAGGGATGTTAATATGTATTAAAGTAAAGCAGAAAAGGCAAGAAAATGCTAAATTTTATCCGTTAAATCTTTGGTGCTTGTCGACGAGTTCTTTTCGGTTTTATAGCACATTTTTCATTCTTTCTGAAATATGTAGTAAATGAGTTTCTGAATAATAGCTAATTGAAATAAAAGTTCATAAATATATATAATAAAATAAAAATCCCGCCAACTTGAGGGGGCATAGCAATACGAGGTATTGCTATGAAAAATTGTACCAGTTGTTATCATATTCAACATATACTTTCTTTGTCTATGTGTTCTAGAGTCTAAACTCTAGACTGTATATATAAGAATCGGAGAACTTAATCATTTTCTTGAATTTTTTTTCTTTATAAAAGTTTCATATCATTTAAAACTCACAGAAACCACTGTTGTACGATTCTGAACACAATATATTTGTTGAAACTTTAAAACCAACGACATATTCATAATAAGTACAATATTTACTCTAAGTTAATTCAAAATCATTCACTACGACATTCTTCTGTTTGAATAACAAAAATTTGTATATCTACAAAACCATTTATGGCAACGGTTAGAAAAGAATTATTGATTTTGTTTTTAATCGTCTGAATTATCAAATGGGTAATTGGAATACATGTATTGTTAGTATTGAGCTACACCTCATATAGCAAAGATTTTTCGCAAATACATATAAAACCTGGTAGATATATTTAAATAAAGTACCACCCCTTACTTTTCTTAAAACGTTCGAAAAACTGGAAAGTCATGTTTACAGAAACGGGTTTCCAATTAGATTTTTATTAACGATTAGAAGATTCAAAATAGTATCATTACAACATATATTACATAAATACCATTTTATCAAAATTAAGTTTGGAAAAACCTATTAAAAATGATAAAACTTGTACAACTTTTGATTGTAATAATTATTGTTTAGTGTATACAAGAATTGGTTGGAAATACCATAGAGTATTTATGTATGTTTAAATAAAGTAGATATAAAGATAAAACCAATGCTTTTTCGATATGGTAGTAGTATTGACCTTATTTGAAATATGTGCATTGTTGTCAAAACTTTGCTAGTTGCAAATTTGACAGCAATATATGATTATAACCTCAAAAACAATATAAACTGTCAAAGCTGATGACAAATGACAGCCTATTACATATAAACCAATATAAACATACAATAGTTAAGGGTGACCAAGGAAGACCAACATAAATTCTAGAAAAAATGTCTCTTTACAAATAACATAACATGGAGTCCTGTTATTTTGCATGAATCTTTAAATTAATTACTAAACAATTGGTACATACTTTTTCTGTATCGTACTCCTCCATTTGCTTCCGTAAGAATTTGACAGTCTCCCGCTCGGCTCTCAGCATTATTTCCAATTCTTCTTTCTCGCATTTCAGTCGAGTACAGACTGCCTCCATTTGTTTGCAAGCCGTTTCAATTTTAGCCGAACTTTCTTCCAGATGTTTTTGCAATCTTTCGGGTTCGTAATTATTTTTTGGCGTTTGACAGCCCGCTTCTTTCGCAGGCGGTTTTACAACCAATATCTCTTTTTCCGGCTCCTCATTTTCCTTGCTTGTAGTTTTCGGTCTCAATTTCATGTCCGCCATAGAAGGTTTTTTATGATCCCGAGGACCGTGCAATAAAACAGTGGACGCTACCTCAGGTGGTATTCTATTTAAAGCTTGCTGCATCTCTGATACCATTTGTTGAACAGTACGATCATCTATAAATAAAGATATAGTAAACCTATCTATCCACTGTTGTTTTTCCTAACATACTAGACTCTCCTAATTTAGACTGTAGTTCCTTCGCCAGGAAGTGTATAGTCCGCAATGGGTCAAAATTGTGAAACGAAGATAAATGTTCATTGCTAGGATGCTGTTTCAACAGCTTTGACCAAGGTTCCCTACTTCGCGATCTGCTATTGGATCTACTATTTACCTGTGATCTTGGGTTGGCATTATGTGTTTTAACAGTTACTTCCACCAAAGCAGGATTATCGGTGTATAATTCTCTATGTATTACACTTGCTGCTCCCGAATCACTTTTTAAATCCCCGATCTGTCGTCCGTTCGAAGATCTTGGTTTGGCTATTGGTAGGTTAATATTGTGCGGGGCAATAGGTCTATTTCTCGATACGGACCGTTCACGCTTTTGCTGGCACAATCTGCTGACGACTGATTCCGTCTTACCTCGCTTTTGTACCCTTCCCGAATACGGATCGTAGTGTATTGACTCCATATTGAGGTTATTTATACAACTGTGTAGTCTCTGAGACATTTTGTACTCATAATTTTATAATATAAAGTTGGCCGACACTTAGAATAATTTACTTTTAACATACCAGAAAGATCGGTTTAAATGTTTAAGGTTATGACTCTTGTTTTGTTGACATTCCAGATGCGAGGATTACTTGATGGCGCATGCGCAATAAAATCGAATTTTGTGGCTAGAGTAACGAACAAACGTGAGTTTGAATTCAGCAGATTTATTTATTTTATTTGCTTAAATTAATTGAAGTTATGAACTATTAAATAAAAAATAATTAAAAAGATCAAATACTGTTCAATAAATGTTCTAAATTTGTAGACATGTAATTTAGAATACAAAAAGTTGCGCTTAAACTGTCGTTTAATAAATTCCGTTTTATGTAATTAGACTGAGTAATATCAAATTATTTACACATTCATACGTATTAGTCCGATATAAATACATATGTAGTATTCGCGAATATCCCGATAGCCTAGTTACCGCCGACGCCCATTGCCCTCTGACGTCACGTCGCCATGGAAACTACTATCCGCGAAGTGACGTCAGGACGATCAGGCGCGGGAGCATTTAATGGTCCAGATTTAGCTCCGGCTACCCTACATCCGGAGCCGTTACGGCTTTAGTTTACACCCCGCTGGATATCTCACAAAGGGACGAAGCCGAAGTTTTTATTGTTCTTCCACTATTGTTTCTACTTTTTCCGATTTTGGATGCCCGTTTCGGTGCATTTTTGTTTTTATTAAATGAATAATATTTTTTACTGTTCGTGTAACGTGCGGTAATAAACCTGGGACGTCCCGGTGCTCCACGTCGGGTTTTTGTTATTGCGATATGTTCGGGTATACGCTCACTTGTTTTTATTAGAACAGTTTGTCTTTTATATCAGTATCTCCATTACTTTTAATTTGGAAGAGGCGAGGTATTCTGGTAGTAGTGGTACTTTATGAATCTACTTTTTGTTTAACGACAAGGGTTCTGTGATTCCGTCTATTATAAGATCATGACACTAACAATATATTTACTTTCTATTAAATATGAAGATGAAACATTATAGAAGTATATAGGCTTCTTTTTTTCTAAATGAGAAACTGGGACTATAATTTAGGCTATATTTCTGTGTTAACAGCTGGAAGATAAAACTGATATTAGCTATATGTAAGCAGTGCTGCGTATTTAGAAAGCTTTTTGTGCTTTTCTAATTAAATAAAACGTTTTCTTATGGCGATACCTGATGCAATAAATTAAGGTTTATGGTGATATAAGTTGTCCGAAGTTGAAACTAATTGAGCTTTAGGCTATTAAGAAAAGACTAATATTAAATAAATAGATTGACTTCATAAATTTTACGATTTAGCTCATTTTAACACCGAATATATATATATATATACAGAATTCAAATGTATTTAAATTGATTTTATGCGTTATTTTAAATACAAATCATAGGTGGCGTTACTGTGTCAAGAGAAGCATAATTTGTTGCTATTATTATTGGGTTTATTTGCAAATAATTTGCAGAAATAATAAAATCAAGTCATGCGCAAAAGTAAGTAACTACTTTTGAAAAGAATATCGAAAAAATACGTAACCAAAAGAATTGAGTACAATACAAGAATACAGTTCTTTTTGTGAAGATAAATTACATGCAATGTTTATAAAATTGCTCTTTGTTGTTGGTGCATAACTGATGAAGTAATAATTCTGCAAAATGTCTTGATTTATTTCACGAACTTCTCAAATATAAATGTTTGCAACTTCTTCACGTTAACTCATTTTCTTTTAGATATATATTTTATATATAGATACCCCAAAGGAAGAGTAGAGGTGAGGAACGATTAATACGACTGATAATCAGTTTACTAAGGGTAGATGAGTAAATGGTGTTGATTTGAGTATAAACAAATTCATGTAATAATTAACAATATTTTTTTTGAATTTTTGTATTTTGAGTTATTTCTGTTTTAAAGCAAAATCCAATAAAGCATTTACAAAACTATATATGCTCCGAAAGAAACATAATTTGAATAAGACTAAATAAAATAGGCAGATATGTTAAGTGGTTTGCAAATAAATTAATTTTTTTTTAATTCATAAGTGCATTTGATGTAATGTTCTAGTACACCAACGTTCAAATATATCTTAATCTTGAATCTATTTCTGAATGCTCCGTACATCTTAATAATATTATTAGAATATATTTTGAACGTTGGTGCTGTTAGGGTTGTTAACAAACCATTTAACACACTTTCTCTTACAGTTTACGAATGACGAATGGTGTGTACGTCAATGAAGACTTCCCGTATAATTTATTGTTAGTACTAAACAATACGAATATAGGATTAATATCGATAGATATTCTGAAACTTAACTCATCGGTGAACTTATGAACGGAATTATTTTAACCGTTCTGCACTGTGACAGTTCCATAGTTACTCATCTGTCATTAAACGAGAGTTACTAACTGGTTACTAATCATTCATGATCCATTTCGGAACCTATTGTGTCACACGTATTTATCCGCTGACAAAATGCCCATTTTACGCGAGGTCGTCCGTCAATTATTCAAACGTTGGCACATCCTAAATTATTTAACCTTTCTGCTCGTCCCTGGCGCTTGTGGCTCCTCCCGTGTCCGCTTCTCGAGGCCCTTTTACCTTTAATAATGCACGCTAGTCCGCTGTGACGTGCCGGTACGTTATATACGTGGTAGTCTTCAAGGACCTGACGCGATATCGCTCCGAACGGCGCGCTGTAAACTTTGAATTAATCAACGCCACCGAGAAACATTAGCAGTAAGTTCAGAAAGTTCAGAGACGAACTGACATTTAGTACTGACGTTTCGGGCGGAGGCGCCGGTATATAGCGCCATCTATCGACTAGCTGCAACGGTGAACTTGTTGACTGTTGTGGAACTAGCAGAATTAATAGGAAATATATGGGGTGGTGGAATAAAAATTTCATCAAAAATGAGCTTTATGTTTATTAGGCATGTTTTGTTGAAGCCTAACATATTGTTAATTATGTTATTAATCTAAACACTTTATGACAACTAGATCTAGATATAAACCATAGCAGAGGCCAACCTTATGATAACGCAAGCAATATGTCTGGTTAATACGTAGGGTTACAACCACGAATAAATGAGCATAATGATTTAGCTTTTTATTTTTCTTGCGCCTCACATTCCATGATTTTAGTAGGAAATTTTTCTGACAAATGTTGTATGAGTGCTACACATATTTCCATATTTGTCAACGAGTTTTATACCTTCCTTTCTTCCTGAGATATCCCCAATTTTCACCTTCAAATACAAAAAACTTTCAACCACAAGATGGTCTGCAAGAGAAGGTGTAGTAAAGTCAATGTTTAAAGGTTAGCAGGCTTTCAAATTTCCTTTGGGAAAGCGTAACACCGCATCCTCACAACCACCTGATGTCAAAGCTTAAGCAAGTGGTATGATATAAACCATGAAAATTTTAGAAACTGAAATTCTGTTAGCTTTTTGGAACTATAATCTCATACACTTTAATAAGACCAGTAAAAAGCTATAAAACATAAATACCAATGTACGTTTTGGTTGTGAAATTGTATTAATCATTACTAAGATTTATAAATATCTGAGAAATATATAAAATAATTATAAAAATATGGGAAGAAAATGCTGGACGTTAGGATTGTCATATCAGTATCAAAAGGGTCAAGAAAAGAAAGATACAATATGACAACACTATAGTAAATGAGACATAATTTGATGGAAGGGAGGCAATGCGAATAAATTGGTGTGTTTTATCCATTGCTCCACTTTTGCCAGCCGGTAGATAAATTTTGGCGTTTTATTGTAAATTTTTTCCCACCGGTGGCCACTTTTTCTACAGTCTCCCGAGACCGTAGCGGTTGGTGGAATGTGGAATTTAGTAGTTGGGATAACGAAGTCTGTCAATTCGTGCTATGGTCCAACATTTTACCAGATTTTAGGTACATACATGTAGGGGATCAAGTGTAACTTAAATTGAATAACGTGTGAATAACTAAATTTCAACAAAGAAATAAATTATAATACGAACAGGAATTACTATGAATTGAGACGGGAGAGCCTTTTTTAATCGATTTTTAGGGATAATTATTTATATTTATTTATTATAATCGGATTATTATAAATTATAACCTCTATTAACATTATTATTACTTAGTAGGATGCAATAAAGCACATTTTTATTATAATTATAGATACACTTGTTACAGAGCTAACAAAAAGAAAAATAGTATACCTATGACAAAATTTAGGATCTGTTTTTTCGGAGTTTTGAAAAAAATGGATCATTCGAAGAACAAAATCATAGCAACTTAAAAACATATATAAAAACGACCTGGGCAATTATTTTCCTCAGAAATGTGTTTCTCAGCATTTTTTCAAATATTCATTTTTAGTTTAAATCTAGTTCCAGTATTAGCCACACACAAATATAGCTTTGTATTCTCTAGCAAAAAAAAAACCTAAGTAATTGTTTTTCTTTCAAGTGATCACATAAAAAAGGTAGGAGATGAAATGGTTTTAATCGCCAAGGGGTTAAGAAAGTTTTAATCCGCCCGTGGCCAATGTTTGGTGTAATGTTCCTCATCAAATAGCTTAATAGATTATTTACAGTCTGTGCAAAGACTTCCGGGAACTATTCCCAACCACCTTATTATTAAAGTTCTAAATTCGATCAACTTAGCAAAGATTTAGTGCTGATTAAAATACAATAAAAAAAAACAATCTAATGAACCGTCTTCGTGAGACAATTATAAATTTAGTATTGTTTTAAACTGAATACCTCGTACATTTTTCAACTTTTGAAGGACAATGTAATTTGGGATACAAAACAATGCACGGCTTTGTCATAATTCCTAAGTATCCTTTCAAGTGTACTGCGTTCCCTTATCAGAAGTATATCTTCATTTTAAATTAAAATCCACTCTAACATTTTTATTGCCCGTCTTAATCATATAGTGCTTTGAGATTTTTACACGAATTATATTGCGTTTCCATATATTGCAAAATATTAAATTTAAAAAAAAGCAATATATTAGGGAAAGGCTATAGCCGGATAAGCTAGTGAAGTCGGCCCTTACCTAGATTTGGCTATTTTTTATATATAATACTGAAGTTCATCTGTATTATTACACAAACCATAATCTATTATTTTACTATGTTATAGCTCCATTATCGAATTGTAATTTGTATATGTTGTTTGGGTAACGTATGTCACATAAGTTTTGGGAAAAATAATTAAATTCTTTAAAGTAAGTAATTTAACGTAACGTAATTTATTCAAATGACCACTTTACCAAGATTTTACCTTATATTTAAATTAATTAAAACTACAATTAAAATAATGACAAAGGGCCATGGTCCTCAATGGCACGCAGTTTTTGTCTAACTTGTCCCATCATGTTTTGGACGATGTTTATATCAATTTCTCTTATCTTTTGTTATATTCTTCGCCTTAGTTGAGTTTCATTTTGAGCTTTCCACCCATTATCATATATTTTTCTGGTCAATAGTCCCCAAAAATCTTCGATGGGTCGAGCTTGTGGCACATTTGGCGGATTGTCTGCTCTTGGCACAAAGGGTATGTTGTGAGCTTCTAACCGTGTTCTAGTCGTTCTTGCATAATGGCAACTTGCTAAGTCCGGCCAAAACATTATTTCTTCACGTGGATGAGTCGTAGTAATAAACTGTAGCAACTTCGGTAGGCATCTTTCGGTATAAATGTTGGCATTAACTGCCTCACCCCTCACATGCCCAACATAAGGTCGTGAAACTCCTCTCTCCGATATGGCACACCAAACTAGAATTTTATCTTCAAATTTTTTTTTGGTTTTGTATTTAACATTATCTGCACAATTTTCTATATTATCGATATAAAAACCATCATTGCCTTTCATTTCTGAGTGAGAGAACGTAAAATATTTTTCATCGTCCATGATGATCACTTTATTGTTTGCAAAATGAGTTCGGCGTAATCTACGACAACACATTGGAATTCTTCGTAACTGGTCCTCTGTATAACGTGAACATTTACGTCTTTTACGAAACTTTATCCCTTTTTTTCAATACCCTTCTTACAGTTTCATGAGAAACATTAAATCTTCTGGATAACTTTCGGCATGACGTTCCAACGCGGTCTTTTGCACTTTCACAGATTCGGTTGGCGCGATTTTCGGTCAACATTCAGGGACGTCCGCTTTTTGGTAAATTGAGGCATGGTATACCTTGTTCACATTCTGCAATTGTTCTATAAATGGTTGTCTTTGAAATATTTTGATTCCAAAATATGTTTACAATTTCTTGCTTGGGTACATGTCCAACCAGGCTGTAAATGCTTTTCCGTATTTCAAGTTTGTACGACATAATTGGACAAATTATTTGACATCTATGAAATGTCATAACAAGTTTGAGTATTAATGAACATATGTTTATCATGGTTACTAGATTGCAAGTTATTTACAGTTATTTTTACGCCGACGAAAATTTTCCCAAAACTTATGTGACATACGTTATAGTAAGTATATTTGGTGAAAAAAATCATGGGTGCATCCAAAGCGCAATATACAAAAAAACATTATTAAAGTATTTACTTAGATTTTTGGTTTACTTGTGGGCGTCTGAGATGGTCAAAACCACAGATATCACCATCGACAACTACTACAATATACTACGAACCCAAAAGAATATATCACATAGGTTAATGAAGAAGATTCTCTTTTGTTTTTCTTCTAAACAGTTATTTACTCGAAGAGTATAAATATTACACACTTAAAACTTTTTGAGATTCAATATATATGTCATATAGTCCGAGTGAGGTATGCACCAACCGCCGCTGGTACAAAGTCGTAGACAATTAAAAATCTATCATTAAACTATTCAGCGTTGAATTTCCAGGATGGCTGCGGTTTCAGAAATCGCGTGCTGGTCGGGACCGAGATGCCGCTTTTCAAATTTATCTTTTTGTTCGTCCCCAATTACAGTTCCCGGTTTTCCCCGCCGTGTCTATGCCACATCGACCTTTAGTTGACGTGTTGCATCACTGCACCATTAACTTGGTCATAACACGCAAAAATTACTCCACTTTTACAATTACGTACCCACTACCAGCAATTCCGCGTATCCTTCAAGCAGCCGTTCGTATCGCAATTTCGAACTTGAGCGCCGCCGATGTTTGATAGCACGACAACCGCTGACGTCACGGTCGATGCAACAGCGACCGAGGACGGACAACCGTACAACACAACGAGCTTATGAAACCGCATCGCCGCCGACCGATTTGGTATCGATTGGTAATATAGCACTTGTGTATTTATGTATAGAAGCAGTTTTAAAGGCACTGCTGAAGTTGAAGTTCGCGTGAGACAATCTAATTGCTCTGACGGTTGATTTTGTTTGGTAATATTTATTGCCTATAGAAGCAATACCATGATCCATAATTCGTATGAATTATAGAACGCTTTGTTTTATATATACAGGGTGTTCCTAAATATCATGTACATAAGGAAGGGGGTAATTATTTGGTTTATTTTGTGCCTAAAATTTCATATAAACATAGGTCTGCAAACGCTTCGTTACCAATCTGCAGGGTGTTGAAATTTCAAGATTTTTTCACTTTTTACTGTATAGCTCCTACAGTTTTTGAGATATTTTGCTATTAATTTTAAGAGTTAAGGTGCTACTACCTGTTAAAAAATAGGATGACCCGGTTTTCGTAGCATTGTTTTATTACAATACAAAGTAACATAACTAATAACAATAAAAACCCTAATTAATAACAATGACAAGGAAACTATGCTACAACAATTGTTGAAAGTGTCCTCCTCCAACCCTTATACAGGCGTCCGCTCTTCTTCTCATTGATGCTCGCACTCTCTCAAATACTCCTGGAGTATTTCTTATCGTTTCAAATCCATCGATTATTCGATTTCGTAAGTCATCAACAGTATTCACAGGTGTTGTATACACTAGAGATTTGAGATGTCCCCACAGGAAAAAATCTATACTATTTAAGTCAGGGGACCTAGGGGGCCAAGGCTGAGGTCCACCTCGTCCTATCCACCTATTCTCATATACTTCATTTAAATAATCCCGAGCCAAAATAGACAAATGTGATGGGGCGCCATCGTGTTCAAGTAATAAAGGCAATTCATTCTGCAAAAACAGCCTGTATGACTGACCAGTAAGTCGGCCAGGCAAAAAACAAGCACCAATCAAATTATCTCCAATTATACCACCCCATACATTTAATGAGAACTGTTCTTGAAAATGCGTTTGTACAATTTCATGTGGATTTTCATCTGCCCACGTGTGGTTGTTGTGGAAATTCATAATTGAAGTCCTTGAAAAATTCGCTTCATCGGTAAAAAGGATTTTACAATTAAAAATGCGGTCTGCTGCTAGCTTATTAAGGTACCATTGGCAGAAATCAATCCTTAAAGGGAAGTCTCGGGGAAGAAGAGCCTGCACTCTTTGAATGTGGTAAGGGTATACCAGGGAAACACGTAGAATACGCCAAACAACTTGATGACTAATATTTAAATGTTCACTGATTTTTCTGGTGCTGGTGCGAGGATGTCTGTCTATTTCATTCAGAAGAGTCTCTTCGATCTGTGGTGTTCTAACAGTACGTGGTTTACCTGCATCATTAGTATTGTTTTTAAAAGTTCAAGTTTCTTCAAGACGCCTATGAATATTTGAAAATATTCGATGATCGGGTATCATTCTATTGGGATAGCGCTCCATGTACAGACGCCTGGCTTCTCTTGCATTTCCATTCGCAAGGCCGTAGATAAAATGCATGTCAGCCATTTCAGAATTAGTGAAATTTGGCATATTTACAAAATTATAACGAGTATTTAAAACACTTTTACACCTTACAGTTTTTCAATTTAAAACTTTACTTATACAGACACAAGTTACGATTTCTAATGTCAGTTGTCAAATTAATAAACTCAAGTGATTATCTGAATAAAGCCAGAGCCTGCTGGACCATTTTAAAAAATTTAATTTCCTCTGGCGAATTACAGAAAATTGTTTTCTATTTTTTTGCTCGATAACGGTCAGAGATAAGAAAAAAATACAAGAGATCAAAAAGTTTCTAAACAAGACAGAAAATTTATTGCGTATTTTAGAATCTAGCAGTGGCGCATCGCAAAAAAGTTCAGGGTGGGAAAAGAGGGCATGACCCCAAAAAAATTATTACCCTGTAGATTTACATCATCATTTGGCATGGCTAATGATGCAGGCATAGCGTAACCTACCTTCCAAATTTGAGCAAAATATCTCAAAAACTGTAGGAGCTATACAGTAAAAAGTGAAAAAATCTTGAAATTTCAACACCCTGCAGATTGGTAACGAAGCGTTTGCAGACAGATGTTTATATGAAATTTTAGGCACAAAATAAACCAAATAATTACTCCCTTCCTTATGTACATGATATTTAGGAACACTCTGTATATATAATAATCCTGCGACATTTCAAATAAAAAACATTCACTAGAACATAATTTTTCACCATTTTATGGTTTTCTAATGATTGCCATAATATCTGCTGAAGAGATTTCAGTTTCAACATATATTTCTGAATACATATGCTTCAATGCTGATCCTAATTAGATTTAGGTAACGTTGAAATCGATAATATTTATATGTACATTGACAATAAAACTAAGTGAAAATTCAAATTGCGATTTTCTGATATTTAACATAATCTTTTATTGTTTATTTTAAACTATTGTATGTATCTCTTGAATTTGAAGAATGCTTCAAAAAGGTTCTCAACCAAAAAACTTTATTAAAAGACATTTTTCAGCAATAATAAGAAGAGAAGAAAATGATTGTTACGGTTTCTGCATATGTAATTGTCGTAGTAATTTATGATATTTAACATACATTTATATACCTCTGTACCTAATATATTTCTAAATAATGACAAATTTCAAATGCAATTTATTTCAAAATACCGTATTTATAAAGGTTTAGTTTTTGTTTGTAGATCAAACGCGTAGATAAAAATGTCGTAAATCTAAAAGAAATGATATATTTCAGTGGGACCAAGCAAATAACTTCAGGATTTCTACGCCAGTAAGCTTTCTGGATCTTATAGAGCGCGTGGATAGTTCGCTTCAAGAGTTGAAAATCGGCACGAAAAATAATACATTGAATGGTTCATAAATTTATCAATGACAATACTAAATATACACCGAGAAAAATAGATAATAAAGAACGAACAATTGTTCTCCGCGTTAATATACCATTGGTTATATTTATAATATATTGTAATATCTATTTTTCTTCGTGTAACATAGAAAATAATAGAATTGCTTTTTATTATAGTAGTATAAGTACTTTAGTACAGCACCAACCTTGATATCTTATAATAAATCCTCATCAATCGAAAATCGAACGGGCGTTTAATACCAGCTCAGGACGGATTTGCGACAGAGTAAACGGGGAGAGGTAACTCGGAAGTCGATCCCCATTCAGATCTAAACGGCACGAATCGATCAGCCGCCAACGACAGCTTATTTGGAATATTTACCGTTGCATGCTCGGGAAAGCACGAGCTCGGAATATCGGGGACGGAGAATGCATTTGTTTGTCGCCAGTAAATATTTTTAGAGGCGATCGACCGCCAATCAGCGGCTCTCGTGAATATCGAGCGTCCTACAGCTTTCTAGAGATCGAATTCTCCGTGGCTATCGCCGGCGTGTTATTATTTTCCTGAATGGGTTTTCGGCGACCTTCTGTTTAAGCAGAACCGTGTGCACGTGACAGTTTTCGTCAAATGATTCAAAGCAAAATTGGAGGTTATTTTATCGCTCTGGGCGGTTTAAGTTTAAGTATAGCAGGGCATTTTATCGTTGTCGGCATTATCAAGCAATGAGACTTCATTAAACTGTCGAGCGTTCGCTGTAGTTTCAAAGTTGGTCGATTGCCAGATGATTGTGTCCGTTATTTAGGGGTAATCACTAGAGATTTATCACACAATGTTATTGTAACTATCGAGGTTTAAATAGATAGATAGTTAAATGCAGTTTGACAGATCTGAGCAACAATTTCAGATAATATATAAAAATTTACCAAACAGGAAAGAAGAAAGAGAATATTTTAAGAGAGATTTAATGGTAGTAAATCTACAAAACTCAGGCAAACAAACGACGATGATGAGCACAAAAATGCAATTTTCTTGCTGCAAATTATTTCAAAATAAATGCAATAAAAGTGTCAACATGATCGTAAATCATTAAAATTTTATTCTTCTTGCCTTTTTTTCTGCAAAATTGTCAATTGCATAACTTTTTTTATAGCTGGCAGAAGTTATTGGTACACAGTAAAAAATTGCGTGTAGAAATTAACACTAAAAGTGGTCTAATAAGTCCACACTATTTTTGGTAAATTTTACACTGTAAAATTTGGTAAAATTTACCAAAACGATTTGGTAAATCCTACACTTTAAAACGTGTAGTGTAAGACACTCGCCAGTTTAAACTACCAAGAGATGATGTACACCTTTGGGTGTTAGTTAGAGGTACACTACATGGGTGTAGCTTTTACACTGAATAAAGTAAATGTAATTAAGGTGCTTTTAGCTGTAAATGTATATCGTACAGTATATATACGCTAAGTACTCTAATAAACGTAAGGTGGTGAAGTGATCCAAAAAAAACTTCAATTTCCTAATAAAAATTTATTTGCGAATATCTTTTTGTATAAAACAGAACTTAAACATTTGATTTCTCGCAAAAACGAACAATGTACAGAACAACGTTTAAACGACATGCAAACACTAATGATTAAATAAAAATATGCCTTGGAACAATATATCAATAATATTACTAATAATAATTAAGGTTAAATAAATAAGTTATGCAATAAAAGAAAAACCATTGCACAGCACGGCAATATTATAGTAAAGTTAATATTAACAAAAATATATATAAAGTTGTATATGTCCATAATTAGGTATGTAGGTAAATAAAAATCTTGGTTTGGCAGTGAGTACTTCCTAATTTATTTTCTATATGTACTGTGGAGCTACCGGTTTCGACTTATGTCTTCATCAGGCTATTGATGTTAAACAATTTATATATTAGAAGAGTTAAGTACATGAAAAGTGAAATCATTCAATTGAGGTTATGTAGACAGTTTAAGAAGCAATTTAAAGTTTAATGTATGATAATATGTTTATATTTACCTATACTGCCACAATAGTCAAAATTTTGAATATTTGTAAAACTACAATTTATTGTTAGTGATGTAGAGGAAAATTATGATATATTCGGGTGCTGCAGGCGGACCTTCTCCGGCATCCCGACTTCACCGCGATGTATTACACACTAGCGAAATAAATCCAATTCAATGACCATTGTGACAGCATAGGCAACTTATCTATATATAGATAAGTTGCCTATGCTAAGCATAGGCAGTATAGGTAAATATAAACATATTATCATACATTAAACTTTAAATTGCTTCTTAAACTGTCTACATAACCTCAATTGAATGATTTCACTTTTCATGTACTTAACTCTTCTAATATATAAATTATTTAACATCAATAGTCTGATGAAGACATAAGTCGAAACCGGTAGCTCCACAGTACATATAGAAAATAAATTAGGAAGTACTCACTGCCAAACCAAGATTTTTAAAAATATATATATTTAAATTTCAAACTTCTCGCTACCAGTTAGGTTAAGGAATATGGAGTTAACCACCGGAATGGAGGGAATAGACTAAAGGGGGAATTACATTCTACACGATTAGTCATATATACATAACCTACAATATGTCATAAAAATCTTTTAGAACTGACAAATATTTTACGAAATACAGCAACAAAGAATATAGCTTGTAAACGATATGTATTATGTACCTACCTACATATGTAACTATTGTTCAAAATGGTGTAATTTATTACTTACCGTTTGATATGCAATGTTTATATGCCGACGGGATAGGCGAATCACTAATACTCAGCCATTTAATCATACTTTTGCATTTAATTCATATTAACATCATGGTTGCAAAAAACATAAGATATGTACGTATAAACTATAAACATCTTTAAAAGCAGCGGCACAGGATTCATGTTTCAATACGAATCCGATCACGTGTCAATTGTCCGTTAGTAGTCTGTAAGTTTATCTCTCTTTATTACATGTACTACCTGATAGAAATTGTTCATGCGCAGAAGTACGTATGTACGCCCCTCTCTTTTCCAAGTCACCCCCAGGTGTAGATATTTCAAATATTGGGCAAAGATGTCTTTACCTAATTGATTTTGGGAACAAAATGCAACTTTAACCAAATTAGGTGTTAATTTTAACACGCAAACTTTTTACCACTTACTTTTTGAGCTTTACACGCAGAAATTTTTTACTGTGTACAGTTGCGAAAGTTCGCAAAGCAAAAAATAAATTAGGGAAAGCATCTTACAAATGGTGTTTATGAATCAAACGCGGCAAATCATATTGCATTCTGATAAATTGTTTGCCAGGTACTTCGCATGATCCTTAAATACTTTAAGCAAGGTGTATTTAAATTATCACAATGCTTTATCCTACATTTCTTCAAATCAGTATTGGTCATATTGGCTAGAGTTTGACACTAATCGTTTTGGTTATTTCATAATGTATTCTTATCAAATATCATTATAAATGTTTTGTTTGAAACTATCTACTGCAGTTAATGATTTTGTTGCACCCTGCGCATGCTCATCAAAGATTTTACTTTTTTGTGTTGACTCCTTTTTCTTGAAAAACTGCTTCAACAGCCATCACTCTTGCAATTTTTCTGCATTACCAACACAACCATCTTTACCAAACGCTCCATTAACTTTCCTGACCTTGTTAAGAGAATGTCGATTTTTGTGTATCTCTTTGCTGACACGATTTAATTTGAACAATATACTATTCCATATTACCAAGTTCAAAATAAAACGGTAAACCCTTATTGCAGATAAACGATTTTGCTTCTGGTGAAGAATCTTCCTCGTGTATTTCTTCTAATGAATTTCCCACGAGCTTTTACTAAGGCAAACACTCCACTCGATTTTGCTGACCGCTTTGATAGACCACACATAATTTCCATATCACCTCCAGTGTTGTAAAAACTCGTATCAAACAGTTACTCTTGTCGGTATTACTAATTCGAGCAACTGAAAATTAAAACTTTAAATACTGCATGAAACGTGAACAAATGTCCGAACAGTACGGTCGGATATCCAATTTAAACTTCTTGAATCGGGTGGTTCCGACGACATGTTACCGGCTTACGTCACTTGTTGTAGTTACATATGCAACTCCGTGCGGAAGCACCGACGACAAATAAAACGATGGATAGATGACGTCGCTCGGTTCCGAACAATTTATTTGCTCGTCGTTTGACGCCCGAGAATGCCATTTATTAAACGGGCAACGTTTATAAATTGCGCCCGTATGTCGTATATCCCCTCTATATGACGGAACGGTTTTGAATAATCTTTTAATAAATTGCACGTCGCGACGCGGTAATGTTGCGCGTTGTAAATGCGTTTTAAATTCGGTTTCTATACGGCGGCGGGTAGAAAAATTATGATTAATGGTGTTTTCCGTCTACTCCGAAAAACAGGTAACGGTGTAATTTTTCTAATTTTAAAGAAGAAGTTTCTCCGGTTCCCTCCCACCCATTCTTTTACATCATTTATCACAAAGTCAGCCGAAGGAAAACGGGGTTCATTTTAATAAAGCTGGACATTTTAAAATTTGTAGATGGAGAAGGTAAAAGACAAATGAAGATGAAGGAAAAATTTATTTTGCAGAGGATTACGTGAAAATTGAAAGATTTATCGTCTGGCGTAAAGAAGAAATATTTACTATATAATACCACTCTGTCAGGCTTGCCTATTATGTTGTAGGTATCGCAAAAAAGTAAAAAAAGGCTTCATCAGGCTAAGAATTTATTAATTTGCTAATTAACATAAACCATTTTAAGTAAGTAGGTATATATTTTCTGATAGTACCAATTCGTTTTTTTTGTATCTTGCCCTCTAGAAATTATTTTTGGTTTGATATTTTAGATCACTGTTGAGAAACAAGGTTTCATTCATAAAACGACCTAAAATTCCAAAAATTAAACGAATTTCCAAGCGATATTACGAAGTCAAGAAGAGAAAGATACAGAACATTCCAGAGTTGTTCCTTTGAAGTAGCACCAACAATTCGCACCCTTCTGTCACTCTCAAACAGCTCAATGGGGTTGTAATCAGGACTCTGCGGTAGCCGTCATTATTTGTTCACACAGATAAAAGTATTGTGCCTCGGTAAACGGAAATATATTTTCCTTGCGTGCATACATACGAATCATTACTAAAGCTGGCACTACTTTACTAATACCGAAGCGCTGGGCAGATTCGAATAGATATATCGGCTATGTTCATGATCTCGTAATCTGCGCTATCTATACTCCAAGCTAGCAGTGTCAATCACTGACCGTTAGTATATACTTTTTTTTTCTATCAGCACATTATGATGAGTAGGTACGCAATCCTTGTGTGAATGGAGTGAAATGCACTCGAACTCGCACTGAGAATATAAGCGCACTGTATTCGCGATTCGTCCAAAACACGAATTTAGTTTTTATTGTAATATATATCTGCAGTACTGTACGCCAACCATTAACTCAGCTCCGTCCACCTCTTCGACCTATAGTCAGTCGATACACGATAAGAACATAGCGTTGAAAAAGATAATTTTGGACGTTTGCTATTAATACCTAAGGCAAAATTACATTGAAAATCTGCTTGTCCTACGAAATTTATGCTGGATGAAATGAAATATTACTAAACTATAACACGTTTTTGTCATTGAACTGTATCCTAGGAACTGGAACAGCGTCTGACTTATAATAATATATTCAGGCGTTTTATGCGGGCGCAGGTATATTTGTTTTATTTTATCTGGATGCCGCAATGCATATTCACGGCGAGCAGCAAGTGTATTTCCATTACAAAAATCGTAAACAAAAACGATGTCGGCATATTCACTGTTCGAATAAGTTTGCAGCGTTTTTGCTTAGTGTTAATACGCAATAATACACAAGCGAGCTGATACTGAGCTTGTGCAACAGTATAGTTTACTAAGCCTAAATGCGTGCGACAAAACTGGCACCGGAGGTAGTGCTTACGCTACTAATTCAGGCGAGTCGTTGCTCAAACAGTACACATTTTTATATCGGCATCTATTTAATTTTTTTACACTAAATCGAAATATTTTCTGAAAAAAAATGAGAAATAGAATTTATAAATGGACTCGCATAACTATTTTAACAAAAACTCCACCTCCAAAAACGGTTTCAATGCAAAATACAGTAGGGGTGACTGAGTTTACTACTTTGTATCTTTGAAGCACTGTAACTATTTAATGAAGCGTTTGGGGATACAGCTTCATAGGAAGTTTTTTCTTTATTTTGTTGCCCTGAAGCCAAATTTTAATTTCTTCAATGTATTCCTGAAACACCCTGTAGGACAAAAACTCTTGCTGTACACCCATGTTACGATTGGCTGCTTACATCTGACGCCATCTTGATTATTCGCGTTTATTTCTGTACCTACCTATATATATGTAGATAGTGTACTCATATTCCTAGATTTACTTGAGCGTATCTAAATTAGACGGTAAATGGAAGGAGCGTCCCTTAGCGTTCGAATTTCGTTATAACGAAGTTTTCTTCTTATTTCACCGCGTCGCAGAGTAACGTAAGAGCGTCTTCGACTAGGCGCGCGTACATCCGTGCACTTGATTCTAATTTCTCTCCCCTTTTCGCTTCATTCGTCACGTGACACGATCCGGCTGTGCAATTTGTGTGCATTCAGCGCCCCGTAAAATGGGCGATAGTTAGGCGCGGTTCCGATATTAAGCTTCCCGGTGGCGGCGCGTGAAATTGGCCGAAACTAATTACAGGTCGCCATCCTACCGTTAGGTAAATATTAAATTTTCATCGGGACGCGACGCCGACGGCGCACGGGAACTTCGCTAAAGGTACAAAGGCGTCCACTTTTCAGTATTAAATTACCTTTTTCGTTTGCGTTCGCCGCCGCAGACGACGTGAGAAAACGTTTGTAATACGGAACAATTTAATTAAATACCTACATTACCGGGCGAGGGCGCCGTCTCTCTGCATGTAGATTATGCGATATAGCGAAACTTAACAGCTCATCCGCTTATCTGGCAGAAATTTCGCCGAAATTGCGTTTAAAAGTTTCCACATCAATTTTGATGACGGCGATAAATTAATTGTGTGTTGAAGATATTGTAACCACCAACCAAATAGGTATTTAATCTTCGGGTAATATAGTATTTAGGTATGGTGTTAACGAAACTTCAATTTGAACACTTCAAAACATGTTGAATTCGTAAAATGGATAGTAAAATAAAATATTAGACGCTTGCATAATTATAGAAACTATAAAGAATGGTAGATGCAGTACCCGTAATTTTAGGATGGCTTTTAATGTAAAGAAATTGTTAAAAGACATCCGCATTTTTTTTTATGTCCTTGTAGATATCTATTATTCACCGTTGGATATCTGGTTGTTAAATGTATCTCTTATTCGTATCCATTAGAACGCACTACTCGTCATTTTAAAATATTTCTGTAAATCTCCCGCATATTTTCACGTTTCAATTTTACAAAATTGTCGTGTACAAATAGCTGGCGCATCTTTAAAATTGCCGACGTAATTAGTAAAAGGATATAGCGCCAGGCTTGTGGCGGAGCGCACCCTTTGATTAACGTTTGTGTTTTTTGTTACAGATTCGGATTCGGTAGCTGGCCGTAGCGCTTTTCGTTTATGGGTGAGTAATCTGAGTAATTCCCTTCATTGCCTATAATTTATCGTTGTCTGCAAAAAAAAAATATTGCGAATTGTTCTTACAGAAGAATTTATAAATTCAACACGTATACACTACCGCTCATCCTATTTATGTATTTAATTTAAAAGTTTAAAAAACTCCCCTAGATTATATATAGTTTAGACTTTAGAGTGTGGGTTTGTATTTTTATCTTTTTGTTTACTGAATAGTTGATGCGCAGTGATTTTTTTATTTCTTGTATAATTTTCGTGCAATTGTTGGTTGTTTTTTGGGAGTTGAGAAACATTTTAACATTATTTTGCTATTATATTATTTATTTCAACAACTCCCAATTAAGTAGACAATTTTAAAGAAAGAACATTTTGACTTTGTCTTCCATGAATTAAAGAGTTTTCATCACTAACAGCCAACAATTCCATAAAAATTATACAAGAAGTATTTAATTGGCTACAAAAGAAACTAAAGAAGTTAAAATAAATCTTCGGAAACACTACAGCCTCCTGGCTTTTTGTATTATATCTCCCATTTCCATTACCCATTAAATTATATCATTCTAATATTCTGCTGCTCTGTACTAGTCTGAACAGGTCTCTGTCTTGTCGATCGAAATAATCCTCGGGTTTATTTTTGGCTTGTCAAAATATGCGTGTCTTTTTTTTTTCCGTCTAGAGCCTGGCATTCATATAGGATGTGGTATACGGTCTCTATCATATTATTACACAATCTGCATTCGGTATCTGCGGTGTTCATCCCCATTTTCTGTAGGTGTCCTTTCAGTGCAGAATGTCTGTTAAGAAACCTGCGAAAGTAATCCCTACTAAGCTTTAGTAGTTCCTTACTCTTCCTGTTTAGTACTCCCTTGATAAAAATGTTTCCGTGAGTTTGCCTGGTTGTGTTGTTCCAGAATTCTTTGTGTTTCTCTTGGACTCAACTCCTTAGCTGCAGGCGTACTGTGTTTTTGGACACTCCAAGAACAGGTTCTGGGCCTGTAAATCAAACCAATGATTTCTCTGTTCTTTGTTTGAAAAACACTGACATAATTTCCTAGTGAAATTGTATTTCTCATTTTACTCTAAATTCCAGTTCCATTCTCGGTTTTTGCGGATCAGTTCGCCCAGTCTGTTTTTCTAGTCGAATTGATTCTAGCTTATCCGTTCTGTGATTGTCACCTTGAAATTTATGTTAAATATGTCGAAATATGGTCTGATCTCATTCTCAAAAGTTTGCCTTCCGCATGATGAGCAATATCGTTCTGTCTCAATCCTGCAAACCTGCCATTTGTATCTCATGCAATCTGAGATGCTCCATTCTGGCTTGCCCCATTATCACTAAATGGTGAGGAGGGGCATTCCATTACCGATCTGTTATTCCTAAACACGTAAGCCTTTGTATCTTACTGAGTTCAGTTATAGCAGTTGTTGCTGCATCTTTGTCCACCATACCAGAGATGCGTAAGTGATCATAGGTCTGACCACCGTGATGTATGTCCAACACATCATATTTACTCTTAACATTCATGTTTCCCATGGACTCTTCTAGCAAATATAAGTATTGTTTCCGTCCTGGTTTTAATTCTCTGAAGCTGTCGATTCCAAGTAAGGTTGAATAACACCAAGATCACTTTCTCGGACCGCTTTATGTCTTCATTCTGGAGCTTTAGTGGTGCTAGACCATCTAACTTCCTCTCTTTCGCGAATGCTATTGTAGTCATTTTGGAAAGAGTAAAGGCTCTCCTCTTCGATCAATTCTTGTATAATTTGTAGAGCGCTCTGCATTTTATCCAGCACTACGTTGTTGAATTTACCCTGGGTCAGAATGACAATATCATCTGCCTATCCCAATGCTCTTTATTGTTTAGTCTTACCAGTAGCTCGTCCACAGCAGAAAGTATAAAACCTCACCCTGCGGACATTCTTTTTCTACCCGAACCACCAGTGTTTCCCTATTATGGTTGTGTAAACTGACTTCCCTTTAAGCATACAGTCTATCCACCTGCATCTTGTTTCTTTGATCCCTTTATACCTTGGTGCATTGATATTGATTCTGGGAAAGTATTATCAAATGCTTCCTGGTATATCGAGAAATGTGTTCAGAAGCACGCACCTCCTTGGTTTGCAAAGCATGCTCAGCCTTCTGCATGAGCTGATGTAACGTTGTCTCTGTTGATTTTCCTGCTTGATATGGATATTGGTCTTTCACAGCATGCAACTTGTAGGCATTACATCAAATTTTACATGCTTGTCATTTATCTTTCGCAAAACACCTATCTCTTCCATTAAAACTAATAGTTAATTTGCTAAAACTATTGAGCAACTTAGACCTAAGTTGCTCTAATTATTCTCAGAACAAGAAAATTAACCATAAATCATCGCGATCATAAATAAAACTGTCTCTGTTTCCGTTTCATTAAACTAGCCTACGAAAATAGTAGTAGTTGGCACTTCGGACGCGAGACGCCACACAGTGGATCGAAGTTGGTTAAAAATCTGACATAGCGTAAAAAGCCAATCTTCCAGAATCATAATAAAATGTGTATAAGTGTATAGTAAAATAAGCATTAGATATGGAAATCACAATACAAACAAGTAGATTGACGGAATATCGAACAGAAGCAAGTTTGAAAGTACATGTTCCGAGAAGTTACGCTTAGAGTGTATTTCGACCGTCCTCTTCAACTACTAATATCTTCGGAATTAGAAACCATACGAAACTGCAATTTGCTCAGAATATACATTAACTATGTGTAACTCAACTGGCAAAATATTAGCAAATCATATTTGTAACTAACTATACAATTACCATTTCTTGAAGATGGTGTTCTATTACTCTAAATTTTAACTTCTATTAGCTTTTTAAAAAAATGCCCAAATTTGCCCAAAAATGGAAAGCTGTTTTGTCATCTAGGATCCTTCTAGTAGTTCCTCCAGCGATTTCAGCTGCTACTTTGCGCAACTTTCTGAGAAAAGACGTTTTGTTTGTCGCATTACCGTATCTAGCATTCTCATAAATGCACGTTAATTAATATTTCTATCAAAAATTTGTTAAGTTATACCATTTCAGTTACGAAACATTCGATGTATGTTTCATAATCTCTTAGTTCTCGGATTAAAAAGGGTATAAACCAATTAGCATAATCATGAGTATCGGTCATATAGCTACATTATGAGATCGAATATGCTACTTCTTTAATATTCGCTGCACTTATTGTATCGTTCTCAATGTGTTATAATATTAAGTTAGAATTGTGAAATGTGCTGTGTTAGGTTATAATAATCGATTAATATAAGATAAACAAAATGGGGTATCTTTCTTTATATGCTTGGTATGTTTTACTTCTTCGGTTCGCCTATACATTCTAAGAGTTATTCTCCATCTAGTTGGATTGTGGCTAATATGAATACAATTTATGCTTTACTATAGGTGCACATAAACAGGGAGATTATCTATTTTATTATCATAAATGTATATGGTTAAAGGTAATAAAAATATCACAGAAAATTAACATCTACTCGCATAGTAAAACTATGTGGGGTGGAACAATACAAAATATTCTAAGTGAATTGGCATTTGTCTCAAAATGGTGACTCGACGGTAGTTCTGAGCTAA
Organism: Cetonia aurata; assembly: GCA_949128085.1. Lineage (NCBI taxonomy): Eukaryota > Metazoa > Arthropoda > Insecta > Coleoptera > Scarabaeidae > Cetonia > Cetonia aurata. The sequence goes on along the minus strand of OX421882.1, from coordinate 8,654,460 downwards.
ATTCATATAAACAAACATTTAAAAATACGTGCTATGGCAAACGATACAAGCATGTTTATATCCAACTATAACAGCTTCAATAACCGTCCTAGATGTAAATGTAATCAGAAGATTCGCGATAATCTTACAAGTGATTACTACAGGGAAAGAAATTGATTGCGAGAAGGAACAGCTGAAAAATTTATATATGTATATGGTTTGTACTATATGCTAGTCCACATACATAAAATTCTATTGCATGGCGCAGATATCATTCAACATGTTACTTCCTATAGGCAAACTTTCAGAAGAAGCTGCTGAAGCTGGAACTAAAGACCTTAAAAACCTCAGGGAAAAAATAGCAGAAAATGTAGACGTTCAGCTACTAACAAAGATATTTTGAAAAGACTAGTTATTACATTCGATCCATATATTTCCCATTCAAGGCGAAAATTAAACGAACATGAAAGAAGTGAGTTATTACCCGAGGCTGTAGATTTATTAATGCTTCACCGGCAAAATTGGAAATTGTGCTAAGTGAAAAGTAGGTACTGCTACTGTTTATCAACGACTTGTTATCAAGAGAGGTAAGCGAATTGTTTTACTATAAAGAAAAACATCACTGTTTAAAAGAAATTTCTATTAAAAACAGAGATACATAATTTTACATATATATGCTCTTTATCTCTGCTTTAATAGTGCCGACACGTTTAATTTATTAAGAGACCAAAGCCCATGATTCTATCTTAAATGTATTTATGGATCACAATATTTTCCTGTTGCATATATTGTAGTCTAGATTCTAGATTATAAGTTCCATCACACAGAAACAGTTACGAAACTTATATCTATATCTCAAATACGCTATTTCTTCCATTTATGCAGTCCCAAATACTATATACTTTTAGCTTCATTTTCACAAACAAGCAGTGACGGTACAACAATATTTTTTTACTCGATATAATATACAACCTTACCTATTCGACAAAATTTTCTTTCGTTGTGCAACATTAATTTTTAAGGAAGTTATTACCATTTCAGTCAATGTCCGCGTTTTACCGCCTTTCGATCCACTGTGCGCCAGAGAGAACTGGAACAAAGGCTAAAAAACCGAGCGCGTAGCCTGGAACGAGAAAAATAACACCGCAGAATGCGTCAGACGAATTGTATATGTATGTAAATGCGGCGACGGTCATTCTTTGCTGGATCGGTGGAAGGAAAACATGAAACGGGGGTAGTATTTTCCGAAGACGATTAAAAATAAACATCAGAAATAAAAGGAAATTCGTGTCCGCTAGCAGGAAGGGTAGATCTTATAAAGAGCATCAGGAGGTTGATATTTTGATAGATGGGCCAATCCATAGTTGAAATGAACTTTGTTTTGTAAAATTTCAGGGACAATATATCTAGAGCGGTTGTGGGAACTACATTTGCTGCTATATACTTTCATATTTTAGCTACAAAGATTTATTCATTAATTATTTTATGGTATCCACCACGTGTACCTACTAATGTTCATAAATTTGAATTATTGGCGCTAGTATTTGCACATGCTCATGGAAACACCGTTTCTTGTGATATTTAGCTTATATATTCTTTCTAACGATGTTGCTCATGCGCCTAACCTGTAGTGGGGATGAGAAGCGCGAATATCGATTGGTTTATTTCGCGATACATATTCATTCATTCATTTCATTCATTCATAATGTTAGGGGGACACCTTTAGTCCAGGCACTTGAGCTGGGTGCTCATTGTACCATCCCTATTAAATCTCTTACTTCCACTCGAGCAGCTTGGTGTTCTCTATAAAGCCCAGTATCTTGCCCAGTGGGAACTTGAGAACCTTCGAGGGCTCCAATAGAGCCTTCCCGAAATGTTCCTGCCGGAGTGTTTTCAACTCCTCACATGTGCAGATTACATGTAAACTCGTTTCCTCCTGTAGCTCACATCTTCTGCACCACGGTTCGCTTACTCGGCCTGTGTTGCAAAGATGCTTCCTCAGGGGACAGTGTCCAGTTACCAACCCAGTAATGGTTTTAACTTCTTTCTTGCTGCGTCTAAGTAAGTTATCAGAGAACTTGGCATCCCCATCCCCTATTAGCGCTTTAGCTTGGAGTTGACCTTCTGTCGTCCTCCATTTGTTTGTACTTGCATTATCCAGCCAGGTCCAGATCTCCCTTTTAGCAGAATCCCTTGTAATTCCACATACGGGCTCTGGACCTATGAAGTGGCTCTTGGAGCCCTCCTTGGCTAGTTCATCAGCTATTAAGTTGCCTTTTATATCCTCGTGTCCCGGCACCCAAATCAGCGACACCGTGTGATCCTGTGCCAGTGAGTTGAGGGATTGTTTGCAGTCTCTAACTAGTTTTGACCTAGTTACTGGGCTCGAGACTGCCCTGATAGCAGCCTGGCTATCAGTCAATATACTTATTTTCCTCCTCATGCAGCCCCCCTTTGCAATCATTTCTGCGCAGGCTGCAAAGGCGAATACCTCTGCCTGGAAGACCGTCGCATGCTTCCCCAGGCTTATGGATACCCTTTGATGTGGGCTCGGTCCGCAAATACCGGCTCCTGTGCCCTGGCTGGATTTGGATCCGTCCGTAAACCAGTTACTGGGATCATTAGTAACCCCACGTGCCTGGTCTCTGCTTGGTATAGAGGTTTTCACCTTTTCAGTGAAGATAATTTCGGGTGCCATACTGTCCGTTGGCATTTGAAGTAATGGTCCGTCCAGTATCGTACCCGTAGTATCAGTGTGCCCTCCAACCGTAATGTTGGGATGCCACAAGTTGTTGGTTTTCAGTCTAAGGATCGCATTCATTGCCTCCGCCTTCACGTAGAGCTCCAGTGGGGGGAGGCCCACGATGGCCTCCAAAGAAGCGGTCCCTGTGCTGTTACTTGCCCCAGTGATTCCCAGCAATGCCTGTCTCTGGACAGCAGTCAGCAGCTTCACTGCGGAGGACACTTCTATCCTTTTCCACCAGACTACTGCCCCATACGTCATCGCCGGCCTCACCACAGCCGTGTATAGCCAATGGATTACCCTCGGCTTCAGTCCCCAGGTTTTGCCCACAACTCTCCTGCAGCGCCAGAACAGTTGGGTAGCCCTGGTCGTTGTTTTAACTAAGTGATTGTTCCATTTCAGTTTCGCATCGAGGGTTACACCCAGATACTTAACTTCTTTGGTTAATTGTAACTCCTGCCCGAACAGTCTAATGCCGCCTAGGTCATTGAGTTTCCTCTTGTTGGTGAAACCAACCAACTTAGTTTTATGTGGATTAACTGAGAGTCCTTGTGAGAGACACCATTCCTCCACACTTCGCAGTGCATTGCGCATGATGCCTGCCAATACGCCCGGGAACTTCCCCCTAGCCACTATGACAATGTCATCAGCGTATCCCTGCGTCCATATTCCGTTGTCGTTTAACGACCTGATGAGGTCATCAACGACTAAGCTCCACAGCAGTGGTGATAATACTCCCCCTTGAGGGCACCCTCTAGTTGTCCTCATGGCGATGTCTTTATCTAGCATTTGGGCATTGACCACTCTGCTTTTTAGCATGCAGTCAACCCATCTGATGGTCGTTTGGTTAATATTCCGGTCCACTAAGGATCGGTTGATTGAGGGCGTTGATGTATTGTCAAACGCGCCCTCTATGTCTAAAAACACTGCAAGGGCAACTTCCTTTTGATGAAGGCTCCTTTCGAGTCCTCCCACCAAACTATGTAGGGCAGCCTCTCCTGATTATACATATGTTTACATCTTTTGAAATGTTCACGTTTGAATTTCTCGGTATATTTGGTTCATCTCCATCAACTTCTGTTAATGTGTTAGAGTAAAATAAAGGAAGAAGGTAAGGTTAAAAACAAAAATCTAACAGTAGCTGCTATCGGTAAGAAATTGATGTGTTTATAAGTATCTACTAATTTAAATTCAATCATTTGACATTCATCGTCAACTGTCTATTCTCTTTAGTTAATTTACTTGCACAGATTATTGCTGTGTTTCTAAAAAGCAATATATATTTAAAATATCGAATGGTTGTTCCTGTTTATTTTAAGTTTTACAAAAGTGTAGCTACGATGGTTTACATTCTCGTATTTGCTCGCATGGTGACTAAAAGAAAAACGCTTGAATTTGACATTAATCTTACTCAGGGCCAGCTACAAAGATTTAAAGTTGTAGGGCTACTTAGTATGTTTAACAAAAAGTCGCTCATATCTCAAAATCTATAAAAGATAGGTATAGGGAATGCTGATATAAAATGATAGGGGATGATATTTACCTCCTAATTCCAATTTAATATACAGGTTGTTCTATTTAAAAAAAATGACTTTTCAGCATTCGAAAATATGGCACTTTGTATCTGAGTTTTGAACAACCTTTATGTTAGAATGTGACGTGTGCGTACGGTTTCCTAGGGGTATATCTACATTTATAATGTAGCAAATTTAGAGTCTCTATTTGCAGTATTAACCGAGATATTAACCTCTGAATGATGCAATGATTATTATTAAAAAAAAAAAAAAGAAAAGAAAATCGTAAATTGCTACAAGAAAAGTTAATATAAGCTGACGTATTTATATGGTAGTAGAATCCAGAAATGCAAAAAAAATAGATCATTCTATTTCAAGTAACAAAGTTGACGTCAATTTCCGGTTAACCGAATGTGATATTTTTATCACATTTTTGATTTGTCGAACAGATAATGGTGCCCGTCAAATCTCAAATATAAGCAAGTAGTACATCATAAACTTTTAATGCATCACTTACGTGGAATAGCCTCTATATTAGCCCCCTTTGTACTAGTGTTTGGATCGGTGGAGGCTGCCTCTGAACGAATCCAAATGCGTAGCAGTTGGATTCACAAGGAGGATACGTGATCCTGACACGCGCATCCGCGTGGGAAACGTCAGGTTATCGTGGACCCATCAGGTGAAGTACCTAGGAATTCACTACGACAGGCGTCTTACCTGGTCGAAACAGTGCTGCGAACTCGTTTTCTAGCTGCCCGCAATTCGTTACTTCCAATGTTAGGGTGAAGGAGTCGCCTTCACTTAGCAAACACGTTGCTACTCTATAAGTCCGTTCTAAGGGCTGTTCCTGGTTTACGGCGCTACAGTGTGGCCGTCGATGGCCCCCACCAGATTGAAGTCCTTCGGGGCACTTCAAAACAGGACGCTACGGTTAATCGCAAAGACCCCATGATTCGTTAGGAACGAGCAGATTCGTCGTTATCAGCAAATTGCGACTCTCCGAGACTTCATTAAACAGATGCTCAGCGCTGATTGGGCTCGCGCTCAACACAGCGAAAACCCCTTGGCTCAGTAGGTCGTGGAACCCCAGGATCGTCCACCTCCTCTTTCTCGACTTAGACGTTTAGATATTTTTTTTAGAATAATATCTAACGTACAATCACCGTGACGACCGCCTGTCTATCTTTACCGTACTGAGGTAAAACTTTGATTATTTTTACTTTTTATCCTATTACAAATCAATGCACCAAAAAATGCCATCACCAATCCTCTTGCAGAATAGCTTGTTCAAAGTTACTTGAACCCCATCCCGCGGCTTGATTGTGCCGCTTTATCAGCGACGAAAGGGTATATGAACCTCAATTTCCTACCCTAGTTGAGACATAAGTTCTTTGTCTTTAGTGTTTGGAAAAACCGATTTATTTCAAACCGGGTAATCAACATTCGAATGATCATAAAAACCAAATGATCACTCAGATGATTTTTTACTCGGATGTTTATAACACAAATGCAATAACACATTTTAGTTTAGGGTCTTGTGATTTTATTTTCAATGGGTGAGTAAACATCCTGAAATAAGGTCATTAACATAAAAATATCTTAAAAAAGTCACAAAATAAGAGAGATATTAATGTTAAAAAAGAAATTTTGTAGTTTTTATTTTTAAGTGGTGATTAAGCATATTAAATTAAGCAATTCTTTTTATATTTTTCTTGGAATCCCCTTTGCACTTTATGTTCAAAGTTATCGACGTCTTGATGAACGCAAAATCTCGATTTCCTGGTTTAGACACTTGACCGTTTCCTAGTTTAACGTTTTCAAAGACAACACCTCTTTCGATAGTTCTTTCCTGCGGACTACCCCTTGTTGTATCGAGGACTTGACCGGAGTTTTGTCAACTTTTGCCGAGGTTTTCTCGAATTTTGCTGGGATTTCCTCGCCTTTCGCTGCAGTCTTCTCACCTTTCACTTTACCATTCTTTGATCTCTCGTTTTGCTTTTTCTTATCGGGAGTTTGTTGTTGAGCGAGCTTCTCCTTGTGCTTCTTATCTTTCTTGCTCAGATTTGATGTCTTTTAGATCCTTAGCCCTCAATTTCCTTTTCGTCCTCTTTCTCATCGCAGGTAACGATTCTTCATCTTCATCCTCTTCATCATCGTCTTCCTCAATAGCTGTGGTATCTGCGGCGTTCCTCTTCGTCCATCAAATCTGACGTGTTCACATCGGAATCATCTGAATCATCTTTATCGTTGCGGTTTATGGCGTTTAACAATTCCAGGGTTCTTCGGTGGGTGGATATCACTGGAAGCGGTTTTCTTTTGACGTTTTTTTCCCTATCACGTCTGCTTCTTCAACTTATTCGTCCTATTCTGCCTGGTCATTATCGAATTGATTTTCCAAAAGATATCTAGTCAATTGGACAGGGGCTTTTCCATTGATCGCAAAAGATATTTTATCACCAACCTCATAATTAAAATTTTGCATGGTTTGAGTGTTCCTCCCCTTTTCTAAGGTGCACAGCAAGTCATTTCTATCATTGAAAGTGCAAATTACTTCTGTGGGTCTTTCTCATCTACCGTCGATTCATCCAAAGCGGCCATAGGACGTGGAAAGCTCGCATTATCATCTGCGAAATGGATTAGTTTGGAACAGGCAAATACGTGAATTAAAAGGTTAATTTCGCCTGCCCAAACGACCAATTTGCACTCAATGAGAGTTTACTAAATGTGGATTCATATCAGCAGACATTGAACGTAGCAGACATGCATCGTGACAGATACGACAAAATATCTTATATATGTTGTTTATGACAGTATTCAATCATAGCGTTTCCAGGCTACAATTTACAGATACAGATCCATATATGAATACTCTCATAAACAACACATAGAAGATATTTTGTCGTATCTGCGACGATGCATGGGTGATGCACGTTTAATGTGTGCAGATATGAATTGACCTTCAAATAATAAATCCTATAAATATAGGCTTCAAACTTCTCTGTTCCCTATTCTGTGACTTAGACCTCTCAGAACCTAAAATAAAAAAAGAAGTGCGACCGAAATCCCCGTTACCCCGTACGTCGAGTAGTAGTAAATTCACTTTCGTACGGCTGATGAGTGGGCGGCCGCGAGTGGAGAGTCTGTTGTCCGTGACACTTTCCCCAATTTATAAATCCGGACCGTCACACCAACCACAGAATAAATACATTCTAATTGGGCACGTAGCGACCCGGTCAATGCGAACGATCCGGACACGTGCAGTGAAATAGGTTAGGGGGAATATGTAGTTGATTGATTCTTGACGATCTATTACGTTCTCCAGGTTGTTAGACGGTGGTGTATTTGCCAGTCGCCTTATTGATTATCATCTTTCGCTGTCAGAGCCTTTAATCTAGTCGTAGTTGTACGTCAGGGAGGCTACGGCGCTGATTGCTTCAGATTTTGCCCTGTCTTTACGGCATATTGGATTATTTTTATCGCTGATGAACCTATAGACGATGTTCTTACTACTAGTCGCGTAACAGAGTCTATAGAGAAAATCATAAGCATATTCGCTACATGTATACTTAGTGTATCCTTTATTCATTGCAATACATAAAAACTCTTGATTTACCCTTCATTATACAAAGTGGAATATAATAAAATGAAGGGTTTTCCTTTTTAAATTTGGCGACCTTTTTGATCTGTTGAATAGCAAGCACCTTTAACATTTGTGAGTAAAAAGTATACGATTTAAAAAAATGGCACGATACACGCTCAATGCAACAACGTATAGAAATAGTAAAAATTCATTATTGGTCCGGTGAAAATATTTTTATCGGTATAAATCATTTTCTCGCAAAGCCAATTGAAAAGCTAATCGCAAAATTTTAGCAAAATGACCAAGTTACTAATGTAAAATTGCCAGTTCGCACCCGTACCCTCAGATCAGCCCAAAACATTGCTGTTGTTTGTCTATCCAAAGATATTCACAGCCAGTAAGGATCTCACAGGCCAGCCTTCATCGCATTGTAGCATCAAGATCTCAGCATACTTGCTTATTCAGTGCAGCTAACAAGTTTCCTGTAATAGACTGTACAGGTCCCTATAATGGAGTAGTCTGTATCTCTTTGGTTCAATTTTGTCTTGCCCAACCAGTTGATGCCTCTTATGAGCGCCTCACAATTGCATAGTATATGTTGGATTGTCTATGGTTCCTTTTTGCATTGTCTGCATTCAAGGTCTCCATTGAACATCCCTATCTTGTATATGTAATTGTTCCTTTGTTGTGCATGTCCCGACATGGAACCCCATAATTGTCTGTAGCTGATTCCTACTTAAAACTAGCAGTTTTTCAGCTCTTCTCTGACATGGCTTGTCTATAAATTGCTTGCAATGGTATGTTTGCCCAGTGCTTCATATGCTCTTCTCCAATCCAGTCTGCCTTATGGCTTCGGACCATGCAATTGTGTATTCCCAAACCTGGTTCTACTTCTTGGAGTGGCATTGCTTCTCCTCGACGAGCAAGTTCATTAGCTGCCTCATTGCCCTGGATCCCTTGGGAGTATCCTGGGCATGCATATGCGATGAAATGGTAAAAATGACTACTGATGACATGGAACATTTGGGCAACTATATTTTTATAAAAAATCCTGATATCAAAACAAGGAAGCTTTGATCTTTTACAACCAAGGGGGAAACGTTCGTGAAAATATATCGAAGGTACGCTTCATTGAGACCAAAAAATATGCGAGAAAAGAGATTTTTTTTTTAAATATCACAATGGAAAATGCTTTAGTGCTAAATGTAATGGGAGTTCATACTATAGCAAGTACATCCAGAAAAGTATCAACTTTTCTGAAATTGAGCAACACCCTACAGTTTCCGCCACGATATTTTAAAATGATCTCAATTCGTATTAATCCGATTTATTGACGTTTGAAGAAAAACCAGTTGATGCTATACATAAGTACAGTTTTACAATTTTAATTAAGAATAGATACTAGTTTAGTATAATATAACATTGCGTTCTATATATTTTTGGATTCAAGCACAATACTTGTGACGAATAAATTTACCATTCTGTGTAGGAAACTATCTCGTGTCAATTTGCTAACACACCGACGGAAATATCGCTAGGCTGTTATCTTCCTTGCCGTGTTTGTTCCTCCACTGTTCGTATAAGAAGGGAACACAGTGCCTCACCTCAGTGGTGGATCAAAGGAGGTCTCACGTTCCAACAGGAACACTGTTTATGTATACTGGGGTTTAATTAATCTGTGTAAGTAATTTGTGTTGCACATGTTACAGGTACCTAATACTCATATAGCCGCCGGCCTAATCTATTGAAACATTAATGGCGCTGTTCGTATATGGAAATTTAGTACAATGGGAAGATGGTTCGGTTAGTTATTTTCAAAGCTGAAATTTATCGCTTAAAATTAACTCTATTTTTCTTGTTACTTTTTACTCTTTAAGGTGTAATCATAATTTTATTTAGTTATAGAGACACAAAAGTATATATGTAGCAAGTCAAAAAAGGAAAAAGAAGAAAAGTGAAAATACCAAAAAGCAAAAGATCATTGAATAACAACCACTATAATCGTATTTAATTTGGCATTGAAATACTCTTCGACTCTATAAAGAAATAGTGATATAAAAGAATTTTTTCAGGCTACTTCGAAAGCGTCTAAAAGTAGAGCTTAATGTAACCTCCCCTGACAACTGATTAAAAAATTTAATGCTCATATTGCTCAAACCCGCAACCGTGAGGGTAGAACCAGCAGTATGTACATCTTCTCTATCCTGTGTGAAGTGCGCATGATACTGTACATTTTTAATGAAGGATCTGGAAAAATTGTACGGCGTTGCTAGTTACAAAGTTTTCAATGTTTTTACGTGGATGTGTTTGACATCAATGCTGTTTCTTTTTGGGCAATCTTCTATACCTTCGATTTTTAGTGCATCTACCATGTTTTCCTCATCTTGAATTGGAAGTTCATCGTTGAAAAATGCAAAAGAGACCAGCTCTTCCGGCAAATACCACAAGTGGGCTAATATTTTTTTCAGGGCGACAGTAACCAATTTTTTGTTTGTACTTTCGAAGGTTGTACGTCGTTTCTAACATATAACAATATTTTTTCATAATTTTTTGCGTTTCTATTATACTTTTTTTTAGTGTAGTAGTGTAGTACATTTAAAAAAAATGGAAATTTTATTTAAATTTTGCCAAACTGGGCAATTTTTTTACACTACCACTTTATTTTCGATGAGAGATAAAGTAAATTTTTCTTATACTTAAAAATTTCACAAAATAAATTTCTGCGTGTTTCAAAAATATCTTTGTTTATACCAGTTGCGGCTCGTCAGGGGAGGCTAAGGAGGCTAAGCCTCCTCTATTATTTTTAATAAAATAAATGTATTAAAACAATGTTTAAGCATTGACTATATGCTAAAATAAAGCAATTTTTACAAAGAATTTATAATAAATAGTATATTTATTCATTACTGCATTTGAAAATGCAAACAAATTTACAGCCGCAACACTGTATCAAAATCGATTAAGTAGTTTACCCTTAATATCAATTGAAAATGGTTTTTTTTATTACATTAACGCAAAATGATGTATTTACGAGCGAGTAAGAGTAAGCAATACAGTGTTTCAAAAAAATATTAAAATATTTATTTTAGTTTTAAAAAACATAGATCTCTTTAGTTGTTATTATCATTTATCAACAACTTTTTTTTATTTACCTTAGAATTTTATGAGTTACTATTATATTTGTTATTTATTATTAGTTTATTTTTGGTTTATTAAGAGTTTATTTTAACTTTTTGTTAGCTTTTTACCTATCACCTTACACCATTTATCCATTTTCCTATTCAGATAAGATTTCACTCTCATCTCTATGTGGTTCTTGCTAGACGAGTAATTTTATTTATCTTTTCTATGTAAATTTTTATTCTACACTTCCAATGATACAGTAATAAATATAAAAATATAATTTATTGACTGAGAAGAGTTAGGTTACACCAGCCTCCCCTGGGCAAAAAGTCAAGAGCCGCTACTGGTTTACACAGGAGCCCTAAAAATAGGTAAACGCTTACAGAGAATTAACCTTAGTTGGCGGATGCGCGAGAGCAAGAGGGCGTGCTCAATGGAGCGAGACACACCTGAAGGATTTAGGAGAATCGTTCTAGGTACTCCCACTTCGTTCAAAAATCGTGATTCAGTATGTATTGCAGTACGCTATCCGTCGACTAGGCTCCGCCTGCTTCTTCGAGTTCGTGACGTGTGTTGCGCGTGGACGCGGAGTTTCCGCCAGCTCAAAATGATTCCACTGTAGTTTTCTTATTGTAACTGGACAACCGTGTACATTATTTTATTCTCAATTCTAAATTGAAAAGTAATACGACTTTATATTACGTACCATGGATCACTCTTACTCATCAGCACGGGCAAATCATTTGACGGGACTTTCAGATAACAGGGTAAAGCAATGTCAGTGTCGCAAGAGACTGACGGGTGTCTCATATCGTAACCTCGCTCATATATCACGCCGAGCAAGTCCACAGCGTGCCGTGCATGTAACCTTCTACTTCTATACTGTCGTACATAGCTACACACATTTGCCCCCGTACCCTCTATATATTGTAGCACATATACGTTCGCCGCGCTCAACCGACAGTACACAGACATGGTGTGACTATTGATCGACCACCTCCTGTATACGGCGGGAGCAGCAGGACTGGGCGGCAGGATCGACCCCGCCCGTCGTCATCATCCGACACGGAGGCACAGGCACCTACCTCTACTGGGAGCTGGGAATCCGCCCGTGTTGTTAACAGTATACAACACGCACGAATGTAATGTACACATATGTATGTATGTTGTATATAATGTACAACTATAGATACAAAACACATGCACATACGTACGATCGCACGAAGGGAGAGATCAGCACGTGCTCTGCTCGTCGCCAAAAAAGATAAGGAAACACTTTTTATTTCTTGTTTTATTTTCGGGACACGTGCGAAGGTTTTATTACCTTTTACTAGTGTGCTGTACAGATACAACGTTACATAATCGCATTCCATTTGTGGTTTGGCTACTGAAGATGTTTAAGATTATTTAGAATCCGGGGTTCCCCGGTGTTCTAACCTAACCCCTTCTTTCGTGTTCTTGCATAGATTATGTTGATGACGTTGAATTAGTTCTTCCTAATTTTGTATTAGTTTTATTAACAACACCCTCTGTCTCAATAGCGGTAGAACTTATCAGTAAGTATGGGTTCAATTCGTACTATCCATTATGGCCACTTATCTCAAAAGTTCTTACAACAAGTACACGAGCTCCCCTTTTTTTTGTATTATATCTCCCATTTCCTTTATCCATTAAATCATGCCTGCTAGTCTAACATCTTCGTGTTCTGTACTATTATGTACAGATCCCCTAAGGCTGGTCGATCGAAATACTTCTCTGGGTTCATTTTTAACTTGCCAAAAAGCGATTTTTTTTTTGTTGCGTCCTGATTTCCATCCTTTGCAGGTGTTTTTTCAGTGCATAGGGCCCTGTTAGTATGCGACCATGATTCCTACTAAGTTTTAGTAGTTCTTGACTGTTCTTCTTTGACGATCCCTTGATGAAGATCTTTCCATAAGTTTGCCTGGTTCTGTTGTTTGTGTGTCTCTTGGACACAACTCCTTACTCCAGTATCAGCTCCAGCTCCAGTGCTGTGTTTTTGGACACTCCTAGAACAGATTCTGGATGTATATATGAAGCCAATGATGCTTCCGTTGCCAACTCGTCAGCTTTTTCGTTTCCTTCGAGTCCCGAATGTCCGGGCACCCACAGTAAAGTAACTTTATTGCCGTATGTCAGACTATTCAGCTCTGGAATGCATTCCCAAACTAGCCTTGATTGTATTCTGGGGTTCACTAATGCCCTCAGTTCCGCCTAGTTGTCTGTTGAAATATAGATCCGTTTATTTTTATAAGCCTTCCAATTGATTTCTGTTGCACAATGCAATATTCCGTATGTCTCTGCTTGACAGATACTGGCATATTTTCCTAGTGAAATAGTGATATATTGTAAATTGAAGATAAATCAATTTTATTGAGTCAAATGTTGAGAAAAGTAATTAATTTTGAAATTGCACTGGGTTTTACATATAACACTAACTGCTTTACTCTCAATATCAAAAAAAATTGTAGTATTGACTGGTAGCAATATGTTAGTTTGAATCAACTAGCAAATTTATTTAGTTTTAATAATACTGACCAGTTGAATTGAAATACTATTTTGCCACCATGACAAGGCTTATAGCGTATTGTTGAAATCGCCATAGCAGTAGAAGCAATGAAAGAGGAATAACAGCAGACCCGGACTTGTTTCTGCTTATCAGGCGCCATCAGCGTCATTTTATCACATTTCAAGCTATATCCGCGATCGCCTGTTTACTAGGGAATCGAAAGTTTAGATGTGCGCCCCCTAGGGAACACAAGCGAAACTCTAAACCCGCGTACTGACAGCAGCGTAGGCCGGTAAAATTCGCGTTTAGGCATTTTTGTTTTGATATTTTTATATTACGCGAATAGTCCTAGCTGAACGCTAAATATTTACAAATATCTACTACATATTTTTTGACAAATATGTGAGTGTAGTGTGTCTGAATTAAATCTCCTGTGTGTGTGTGCATTTAATTATCTAAAGCTTCAGAGATAGAAGTCATAGAAGAAGGTAGTCTGTGTAAATTTAACTTATTTTTGAACCTTTATTATCATTCTAATATTTAACTTGAAACGATTAAAATAATAAATGGAATAATGAGAAAACAAGCATCAACTCCGTCTGGATTCGAACCATGGCCTTCCACATACTAACACTGGGCTTTACCACTACGCCACTAGAAACTTGTAAATCTATGTCGTATTCGAGTGTACTTAAGCGAGACTATCAACCACTGAAAAAATCGTAAAAAATAAACGCCTGACCATCTATGGCTAATATTTTACAAAAAAATACTTCAAGTGATCCCCACTACCAACTGACAAAGCCGGGATTAAAACTGGAGCTAACATCTGGCGGTCTCCCCTTGCGAGATCACCACCCTCTTCTTGTTAGACATCACGCTAATTGTAGGTGCACGACATTAGGAAAATTAATAGATTTTTAAATACTAGGGAGATCTGAAGATGACCTAAATAATTTAATTCTTATCTGAGAGGAAAAATAATCTATTTGTGATAGTTACATAACTTCGAATGAACTTGCTTGCGCACAAGATAAAAAATATTGGGATGGATATGGAACATAAATGTTTTTATGTATTTGCTTCTGATCGAACCCACTCTCAGTACCTATTTCGGAGTAAAAAGACCTCTCAAATTATTACAGGGCATTTGATAGCGATAACATTTCGGAGAATCGTTCAGTGAAAATCGCCGAGAAAATATAAACTTCCGCGGTCGTTCGGCGATCGCTTTATCACCCACGCGCGCACCCATACACAATAAACTGAAAAATAAAAAGCCCCAGAGCCCCCGCTGGAGGCGAGAGAGCAAGCAAGTAAGTAAGGAAGTCATTACGCCGCCACACACTTCGACGCCCATAAAAGTGAGACCACCGCCGCCGCCGCCAAGGCGAGTTCCCCATTGAGACGTTTAACATGGGACATTTTTACGGCGTTGGAAATTTAGAGGAGCACCTTTTACGGGCCTCCGCCATGGCTTAAATACGGCCGAACGGCGACGTTTTAAATTGTCAACGTCGGTGGATCGCGTCCTCTCTTTCCTTCTGCCGTGGAAAAAAGCATCGTTTACGGGTGAGGACACGTCGCGGGAGATTCGCCGATCGACTGTGCGCCATCGACACGCGATTTCGTATTTAGAAATCGCTTGAAATGCCTCTGGGAATCGTTAAAACATAATTCCGGCCGTATTATTTCCTGCCATCTTTACAGCGAGGCTTCAGGTTATGCGATGAATTAAGAGTTGAGCTTGAGATGGCTCAGTTTTATGCTGCTATCGTGTACAGAATAAAAATGCCGGCAAGTGATAAGTTCAATATTCTATAGAATGACACAGAGACACAAATCAGGTAATAGAAAATTGATAATACTGACTATAAGAAAAGATATTTGCGCATAATGATGTAGTTAATTAGCTCTATAATACAAATATATTACGATTTATTTAATATGAGCAATTAAAAATGTTTATTGATTATAGCAACACTTTTATACCTATATGGTTAGGGATATCATGCTCATAACCTTTGCTCGAAATCTCTGCGTGCATCAAAATGCTTTGCCGACACGTGTGCCAGAGCGAAAAGGGATGGTAGAATACCTGCGTTGTCAAAAGGTGTGCCGACGCCAACTGCTAGGTCGAGAATGGCTGAGAATTTCCGCCTGTATTAGAAGGCTTTGCGGACATAACTGTTAGAGCGAAGAAGGCTGGTGAATGCCTGCGTTGTATCAGAAGCTGTGCGGATGCAGCTGCCAGACCGGGGATAACTGGGAATCTTTGCGTGCATCAGAAAGCTTTGCCGACACGACTGCCAGAGCGAGGAGGGCTGGTAGAATACCTGCGTTGTCAGAAGCTGTGCTAACGCCAATTGCCAGACCGGGGATAACTGGGTATTTCTGCGTGTATCAGAAAGCTTTGCCGACACGACTGCTAGAGCGAAGAAGGCTGGTAGAATGCCTGCGTTGTATCAGAAGCTGTGCGGATGCAGCTGCCAGACCGGGGATAACTGGGAATCTTTGCGTGCATCAGAAAGCTTTGCCGACACGACTGCCAGAGCGAGGAGGGCTGGTAGAATACCTGCGTTGTCAGAAGCTGTGCTAACGCCAATTGCCAGACCGGGGATAACTGGGTATTTCTGCGTGTATCAGAAAGCTTTGCCGACACGACTGCTAGAGCGAAGAAGGCTGGTAGAATGCCTGCGTTGTGTCAGAAGCTGTGCTAACGCCAATTGCCAGACCGGGGATAACTGGGTATTTCTGCGTGTATCAGAAAGCTTTGCCGACACGACTGCTAGAGCGAAGAAGGCTGGTAGAATGTCTGCGTTGTATCAAAAGCTGTGGTGACGCCAACTGCTAGAGCGGGGATAACTGGGAATCTCTGCGTGTATCATAAAGCTTTACTGACAAAATTGAATATCACAACAGGTTCTGGCTGATGATGACATTTTGCCGAAACTTGTTCCATTGCCAATTAAAACACCCATGTAAAGAATAAAAGGATTTTATTTTACCCTTTAATCCATTAATGTTTATCATTGATTCACAGAGCGTTCATTTGTGCCTTTATAGCGACAGCATCGTTAATATTCATAGTGAGCAACTGGGAGGACGCTCCGTACAACGAAAAACTTAATAACTTATTCAAACGGCCGGAATCGCAACGTCGGACGCACGCGACGTAATACGGGTATTTATAAAACCCGGATGATGACGTCTGGGACCGCCTAATGTTACCGAAAAGATATTATTATTGTCGGACGTCTTGGTCGCCCTTGCCATTCCAATTTCCACTATCCGCGCGCGTTCGGGCGCGCCGCGCCGCTCCGGGCTAACGGAACCTCCTCTCCGGTGTGCCATAATTCCCGGATAATACCGCCACGGGCAAACGGTAACTGGATTTATTCCGCGCGAGTCGTGTGTGTGTGTCTTTTCTATTATTCATTTTGATGTTTTCTGCACTGTCGCAACGGTAACGGCACCGGGCCGCCGCGGGATCGAATCAGAACTCCGGCGTGCCGTGTGCACGCGTGAAGGGGTAGAAGAGGGTTTTATCTCGTCCTATCTCGGGAGAAATATGAAATAAAAAGTAATGGAAATGAAAAATTCAATTACCGGTAATTTCGTACGGTGTCGGGGTGAAATAAAAACGGAACTAGGAGAAATGAAAATGGGACCGCACTAAACAAAGTTTCATTATTTTTTTATTGTTCCCATAATAAAATTGTTTTAGTGTTGTCGGTCGGTGCACGCGAATTTATATTATAGGTGCATATACATAGATTAAGCAATAAACTAAAACAAATTTTGTTCCTGCAGGCGAAGATTTTGTGATCTACCCGGCCATAGAAACTTAGGTATCTGTAATTTTCACGAGAAACTTCAGCGACAGCGGAACATTAAAAATAAGAGGATTGCTAAGATTACAGAAGATGCATTTTTACGAAATATTTAACTTTGAAAATACAAACATTGCAAAGATCGTTTCAATACGCGTGAATTCTCTGACGTCAGTATTGAGGCAGGTCAAGGTCTCCGATCCAAACAAACCGCCATATTGAATTTTACCCGTGTTATTTATATGGCGTTAAATCTGTGCGTTTTTATTTTATTATTTTTATTAAATCGGTGAATATTTAAGGACTGATATTGTGCTAAGTATGTTCCCTGAAGTATGTGTTAACAGTTCATCCCATGTTTAACCTGGAAATTATCTGTACTTTCAGGATAACAAGTGATATTCAAGGAGTAGTCATTGTTCGCGCAGCAAAGCATCGATAATACATTTTTTTTTATTAATATAATAGAGAAGAGTATAAATTCTTTTCCTTTCCAAAGCCAGGAAGTGAATAAAGGAAGTACAACAATTTTATAACTTACTTTTAATAAATTTCATTTAGGCTAGTATTTTGTTTTATTTATATTAGAGGTTAGTACATATAACTGAGCATAAGTTAAATTAAGAACACATAAATCTGAAAATAGTCATCGACTATATTTATATGGTCATTTTGTTTTCTTAGTGAGAACGGCACTACAATTGTGAAATCGTAAATTTCTTATTGCAATAACATACCTAGATAATAAACAATATTAACTTTAAAGAAATAAATAAGTAGAAAGATAAGTGGCCAGATAGTTTATTGATGTAATAAAAATTCTATAAACTTGGTAAATAAGATTTCTGTAAGATATCTATATTTGATTCCCAGCCATCGTCGATGACATGACAGAAATCCACTTGGACATTCGCATCTTGCTTTAACGATGCCGTCATCTTTATCAATATGTACCTAGATGCAAAATTAATATAGTTAATAACCTTGTTTTGATATATTTATTTCTATTTTCACCTACACATTGTACACTTTGAATTTCATACTCGAACGCACCTTCCCCTTTAATATTGCTGGGTTTCGATTTAAAGCGGGAGCATTGTACATCATTTTCCCCTCGTGCTAGCTGCTTCCTATCGAAGATATTTGAAAGAATCGATACTTCAATAAAATGTTTGGTGATCATCTTAGCCTGCAAACCAAAGGCATTAAATATTGTGGCAACATTTTTGTAAAATTTACCTTTACAAATTATAACATAACCTAGAAAACTGTGTTCTGGCTCTAAAGGAGTAAAATACCAAATTCTGTAAATAAGTCTTTTCGATTAGCAATTATTTTAAACGGCATCGACTATTTGTTTTCTTAAAAACTGAAAATTCGTATGTTTATCCATGATTTAGTCTGCATGAAGTGACTAGCACTTGAATTTCGGTTATTATCCTGAAAGTACAGATCATTTCCAGGTTAAACTTGGGATGAACTGTTAACACATACTTCAGGGAACATACTTAGCACAATATCAGTCCTTAAATATTCACCGATTTAATAAAAATTATAAAATAAATACGCACAGATTTAACGCCATCGGGTAAAATTCAATATGGCGGTTTGTTTGGATCGGAGACCTTGACCTGCCTTAAATTTGACGTCACCAGAATTCACGCGTATAGTGAACAATACTGGTTGTCACTCACGGTTGGTACCTACAAAGAAAATTCGATTTAATTGCCCCGAACAAGTTGATTTCGTTATCTTATATTTCATTAACTCAAATATGAAAACTTTTATGTCAAACAAATAGTGGTGGACAAATCACATGAATATCACCTCGAATAGTCATACGAATGATATTTCAAAACATGGTTTGAGTGATCATTTTTTAAGAAAAAGAGAAAAATAGTATTAACGATAAAACTGATATAGCAATTGTAAAAAAAAAATCAAACTTTGTGCTTGGAATATCTCATTCAAATGGTCATCATTCAAACGATAGTTATATTCATTATTCAACGACACTTGCGGTGATTATTGAAATGATCATTCATTGAACGACAATCTTTCGAAAGATCATTCAAACAAATCATTCGAATGCGATGTGCCCACCTCTACAAATAAAAACAAAATAGAAAGGTTGTTTGAGGCAAGCAAATAATTTTGTTGAAATATTTGCTTAGCATAACTTTTTCAAAGTCAAATTCTATAGCAAACAAATAGTGAAAAAGTCTATATTGAATATATTTGTTTAAATTAAGTAAGGAATTATATTTAAAGTAGCCAAATGTAACTCCCATCTAAGACAACAAAGCAGATGCAACACAGTGCAATTACCTGCAATGTTTTTAACTATGGATACGTTTTTTTTTTTGATAAAGCACTGTGTGCTGTTTGAATATGGTATAAATCGTGTTTATTTTTGCTCTGTTGCACTCTTCGTTCATGGAAGTTGTGATATTAAGTAAATACGAATAAATTACTTACAGAATGTTTGAGCTTCGCAATTTAATACCAATCTGTGAAGGTTATATGAACCTAACCCATTGTTTTACATATCTATATTTATAATGCACCAAAAAACAAATATTTGGTAATAATGATATTGAAATTAATGGCTATATGCGTATTCATTCCGTGGAATTATCAAATTTGCTGAAGCAATTATCAAATCGCAAGATAATGCGAGACGATCCCAATCATCTTGCGACATCGCACGGATCGAATAAAATTAGTTTTTGACTGTTTGTTTTTTCGTTTCATTCGTTTCGCGTGTGCAATGCGTGAGTTACAGCTATGAATACCGATGCGATTGCTTTGCGGCGTTATTTATTCCTCGAATTATAGAAATTAATTTAGTATGTTGCGATCGTGTAGATAATTATCGTAAATGTTGAAAAATTATGCCGGGTACACCGCCACACCCGAGCAACGAAAAACGCCGAGTTATTTTTAATTTATTATTGATTGAAAGTTACTTGAATATCAATAATTGAATATAGTTAAAGATGAGAAATTCAATGTATACTTCTGTCAAGCAAATTGCAGGACGAAAAGGAAAAATTAATACGTTGTGTGAAAACCTAAATACTGAATTATTATATCTAGAAGATATATTTAATTACTCCAAAATCTATTGCTGAAATTTTAGTATAGTTTACAAAAAAAAAAAACACGTTTTCTGATTGCCTTCTACTCTGAGTAATGTCCTTAAAAGTTGAATTAGAAAAACTGGAAAGTAGTGAGATTATACTTGCTTCTGTTACAATTCAGACGGCTTAATGTGTATTTTAGATGTAGATTAGCGAATAAAATGAATCCTATAATTGAAAGATATTGCAAATTATTCTAGGATGACATTTTGAATATAGTTTAAGATGAAAACCTTAATTTTATCAACTCGTCCCTCATACATACTTCCTCGCTTAATAACAGTGTATATACGATTTTCTTCATATGATGCATTCGTCACCTAGTAGCATTGATGAGCCTTGGTAAGGCGAAACGCGGCGCTACTACTGATTGCTACACATACTTTTAATTTACGTTAGTTTAATAACGCAAATTGTATGGTTCAACATCGTTCTAGAACATTGTATTCTCTAGAAACGCCTTGTAGTTATAAACCAAGAATTTACTTCTTCGCTTGAATAGTTATTAATTACAATACTTTACTATAATTTACTCCTGTTGAACCCATATTTAATTTAGAAATCATGCTTAATTCATTCAGATGCGCTTTTTCTGTCGAAATTTTTTTTTTGAACAAGTGGTATTTTTAAAAAGAAATCTTGTATAATATAACTATTATAGTAGTCAGACAAGTAGGTAGTAGTTATACTTCATTACTTCCTCAAAGCAGTTTGCCCAGTTCTTATATATAATATACAGTACAAGACACGTATTGTTATTGATTCTATTATTGAAGTATATTATTATTACTGTTACCACGCTTTCTATAAGTACAACGAATTATTACGGTAATTCCATTGTAACTACAACATGATATTTTACCTATAAATTTCACCACAGTATGATTATAATACAATATTACCGCTAGTTACCAAGGCTGCAAAATTAGAGATTCGACTTCGCCGTGGTGAGCGGTGCAGCACTGCAATTTTCACCAATTTCGTCGGCCGCATTACTCTGGATTTCCCCGCTTTATTTTCTTCATTTTTATTAAAGGGAACAACGTTTAGGTGGCCGGATCGCGTGGCCGGCTCCGCATATCGGCACCTCCACCACAATTCCATTTGCGATTGCTTTTAAATTGCGATGCCCCTCAGGTGGGTAGAATTTCTCGCCGGTGCACGGAGACTGAGGGGATGGAGGGGGATATGCCGCACCGCATACGTGCAGTAGATCGCGGGAATGCACGCGGTCGCCGCGGAATGCGCATTTTCTCTTCACTTTAGAGATGGAACAATAGCAATAATCGCTCGGAAAATATGCGAAGTGGTGCGCGTGCCTTTTTTTAAAATTTTATTTCCGCCGTATAACCGCCATGGTTGTGAAAAATTCCTCCAAATATAAAGCGAGAGAGAAGTGATGTTACACGGTACTTAGAGAAAACTACAAGGCTCTTACGATAAATAATAGATAATAATTATTACGTAACAAAAATGAAATATGTAAGTACATGACTTAATACGATAACCTTCCATTCTTCTCTGAAAAGCTATACATAGTATTGAAAGTTTTTTAAAAAAATATACATTACTATGTTATTCATGTAATTTTAAATGTGGGAAGTGTTCTTATTTATAATTGTATATGGGCATATAGTTTGTAGGTACGTTCAGTTGCATATTTTAAAAGCGATTTGTAAATGTGTAGTTTGTATTGCCTACTCTGCCTAATCTAACTATCAAGATTAGTATGTCTAATTTTTTTTACTAACGAGCCGTATTGGATCCACTATATGTACAGAAATATCTTGAATAATGAGTTTCCGTGTCGAATGTAGGTGTTTGTACCACTTTTGGAATGCTTTTGCATGTATCTGGGTTATTAATTGTCTTTTGGTGATATTCCCCTCAAATTCGTTAGTAACCAGAACAGTATTCAGAGCATCTCACTGTTCTACTGTTGGTGAAAACAATCGAAGGTAACCCCTTTTTTATTCTTTCTAATTTTCTTTCTAATTTTTCAAACAAGGTCTTTCGGCCACTCTTTCTCAAACCGCCGAACTGGACAGACTTGTTCTATAGTTCAAAATTTAGTACGCTGTTTTTCTAAGGTTAAGTATAATACACTCCGCCAAAAAAGTATCGCATAATTTAGTTTTGAATCATAAAAGTATCGCATAATCTTTGTTTGTAGCATAAAGTTGTAAATATACTTTAATGCGCTCTAAGATATAATTTCTATGATTGTTTAAAAAAAATACAGGCCAAATAAAAACAAGAACTCATACTCG
Source organism: Cetonia aurata (assembly GCA_949128085.1). NCBI lineage: Eukaryota > Metazoa > Arthropoda > Insecta > Coleoptera > Scarabaeidae > Cetonia > Cetonia aurata. The sequence goes on along the minus strand of OX421882.1, from coordinate 8,631,748 downwards.
AGATTTTTATTAAAACAAGAAATTATAATTTTGGAAAGAAAAATGTCATAACAGTAGCTTTTAATACTGAGTATTGCCACCTCTGGCTCTTATGACCGCTCGCATACGGTTTGGCAGAGATTCGATTAACCTCCGTATATAAGCCTGATCCAAATTCTCCCACTCGTCACGGAGAGCATTTGCTAGTCCATGCAGGTCCGCTGGGGCAACATTTTGGGTTCGTATCCGTCTGTGAAGGAGGTCCCACACGTGCTCGATAGGGTTCATGTCCGGACTTACCGCAGGCCAATCTAAAACTGGAATACCAACATCGTTAAGGTATTCCTGGACGATTATTGCAACATGCGGTCGTGCATTATCGTGCATTAACATGAATTCGTTTCCTATAATTGGCGCATATGGTACTACATGTTCTTCTAAAATGTCCGTTATATACCTGTGGGCAGTCAGTGTACCTCTGTCTACTGGTACTAACTCTGTACGACCTGTTAAACAGATGCCTCCCCAAACCATAATAGAGCCACCAGCGAAATTAGGTCTAGGTCTGATATTACACTGCGAATAGCGCTCACCGTCTCGTCTGTACACTGAGATACGCCTATCTGAGGTGTAAAGACCAAATCTTGACTCATCTGTGAAGAGTATATTGGCCCAGTCATTAATGTTCCAATTTACATGTTCTCTGGCAAACCTTAAGCGAGCCACTCGGTGGTTCCTAGTGAGACGAGGGGCTGTTACAGCTACTCTAGCTCTTAATCCACTCTGTCGTAACCTATTCCGAATAGTTTGAGTACTCACACGAGTATTTCTGACTCTAGCCAAGTCGTTCTGCAATTGTCTCGCAGTTACATGTCTTCGACGTAATGCTTGTAGTAGTAAATAGCGGTCATCTTGGCGAGTAGAACATCTTGGACGACCTGGTACAGGTCTTCTACTGTAAATGCCTGTTTCCCTATATCTGGCTACGGCTCTAGAAACACTTGACTGATTGATGTTCATCAAATTAGCAACGTATGCTTGAGATCGTCCATCTTCGATTAAAGCAACTATAGCAGCCACTTGTTCTGAAGTTAAATTGCTCATTTTAGTTTTAAAAGCGTTGGTACAGAACTCTGACTTCGCACTGTAAAATTTGTCCGTATAGGAAGACTTTCAATAAACAACTGAGCAAACCTTACACATATGCATTTTTCTAAATGTGTTCTTTTAGGAAAAAAATAAAGTAAAAACGCTAAGTTCCATTATTTTGTTAGTGTTTTTATAGTTCACATACATGAGGCAAACTTTTTGTGAACGTATAAAAATATCTTGGTTCATAAATGCCCTTTTTTAGTTTATGCGATACTTTTTTGGCGGAGTGTATAAGTATTATAGCATTTTTGTTTTCAGTTCTCTTTAACAATGATCTCTATGGTTTGATTTACATTCTCAATGTTTTATTAAATACTTTTCAGCTCCTTCTTTTCGATTAATACTTTGCCACTTTCTCGAAATAATGTTTTTCAAATTAGTATAAAAACTGGATTCTGGCACTATTTTTGCTGCAACTTAAACTAACTTATATAATATACATGGGCAGTTGATAGTGAACGGAAACGCTAGCGAACGGGAACTGATGACTTCAGCTAGCCTTTCCATCCAGTATCAACTGCCGATGTATATTATATAAGTCAGTTTAAGTTGCAGCAAAAGTGGTGACAGAATCCAGTTTTTCGCCATTTCGTCTGTATGCCATCGTTCTATGCCGACGGATGGCACAGAACACTGGGATAACAGTGATCGTTGATCGGGACCTAGAAACGACAACTACCACTAGATCCTTCGCACGTTTTCTATTCGTTCGGCTCAACTTCAGAAAGAACTCCAACCAAAGGATATGATCGATGAGAATGATCTTCTATACCAGTAAATCGCATACAAAATACTATGTCAACCGACAAATTAAGGTGTAGAAATGTTGTGTTCTTCCGGCAATCCGGACGTCGATGGATCAGTAAACGCAAGGGATGAGTGCTTAGTGCATTCGCGCGCAGTCTGCAACCCCCTTTTATAGCCTTCGCAAAGTGATAATCGCCCCAAGCGGTGACGTGAGCGTCTTGGGCTAATGAAATGTAGGGTTAGAAAAATACGGGTAAATGATTGGTAAAGACAAAAAATATTCCAAAAGTAGAAAAAGCGAAAGAAGAAATAAAGGGAAAAATCTATTTTTAGAAATGGCATAATTCTGCGTAGAAAATACAAATAAATTCGATACAATTCTAGAATAAAAATTCTTAACATGTGACGTGGTTTTAAAGCTTTGAAATCAGAAGGCTGTGTTTTTGGTAACAATTTTGAACTTCATTTCGAAGGAAGAACAATGACTTACTGTATGAGTTATATAAGGTTTTATTGTGCAACCCACTGCTCTAAATTGGATGTTACACAATATTCAATGAATGTCATATTCACTAACTTCCTGAAAGGAAAATCTATTTACAACTTTAGGATTATGTATGGAATGCTAGAACTGCAACAGCAGGTACAGAAAGCAAAATAAATTTAATGAATACGTTTTGCATCTCTTAATGATCTGCTAATGATATTATCGAAAGCAGATGTTACTGTAATAAAATCCGGTAATTATACGAGCGCATTATCGGAAAAAAACCCCGAAAATCAAGTGCCGGTATTACGTCTCGTCTATCAAAGAACTTGCGGAACGAGCTATATTTGTTATTCTTTTTTTTTTTCGTTCCACGTTGACGTTTTCTTCAATCAGCATACAAACGCTATTGGACGTCTAGGGAAACGATTTCTTCTAGCGTAATAGATCGCCGGAGGCGGAAACGCTTGACGACGTTTGACAAGAAGAGGAAAACAAACCATTGAGATTTCTCGACGGAGCAGTTCGGATCTCGCTTTTGTATTCGGTACGTGGTGTGTGCCGCCTAGAACAAATTCGTTGGCAATGTCGCCATAGCACGAATCACGATTGTATTGACGTTTTATTGACTCCAACTAAGGGGTTATCTAAAATAAATGTTACGTATGTAATAGCTTATTTCGTGTTTTCCTTCAGTCTTTCTAGGGAATTTCTTATAGACACAGTTATAAAACAAATTTAAGGTAGTTGTATAGAAGAAAATTTTATTGTTTTTTGTTGTGAAATAAAAACTTCACCAGAGCAATCTGCCATTTTATTGTCTGCACAATCTCGTTGGTACCGCCGGAGTTATTTAATAGTTAACAGTCAAAACGCCTTCATAATATGACGTCATATTGACAAAATATTAAATCATATAATTTCTCTTTAGCGTAAAATTGCCGTAGATAAAGATGAGATACTTTTGTATGTATGTGAGGATATTTACAGATTAGTGACCAAAAACTAAATAAAGCTAACTTTCATGTTTTGGTCGTTAGCCCAAGAGCCTAGGAATTGACCAATATAATATATAGCAGTAACTTCTTCGTTCTTTCCTTTCCAGTATTAAATCTCTTCAATATTTACTTTTGCGCGTACGCTAACACTACAGCATTTTATTGCGTCTTAGTAATGAAATGTTCAAATACACACGTACGTCACGTATTGGGGATCTACGTTAAATCCCGAGTGAAAGACAAATATCAGGGGAATTGTGAAAACAGGAAGAACTGCGAGCAGCTAGAGCCCTTTCCCCGTACGTTTGTTGTTCTTCGCGAGGACTTTGTGTGCGGTTTTTGGAGAATTGCTTTTCTTCTTCTACTTCTTCTTTTTCCTCGTATCTTTCTCCGTCACGCTGTCGCCACAGTATACACACACTTGCGCCAATTGGAGGACTGCAGAGCGAAAAATCTAATAATTTATTTAGTCTGCGATGTCGGGTAAGACCCCAATTCAATAAGAGCATACAGACAGTGCAGGACAATAGAAATGTATTTACCCAGTGCCTTTTATCTTTTCATTTATTATTAATAATGGATTAAAATATAATTGTTAAGGCGATTTTCTTTAAGTAGATCGTTAATTGAATTTGAAGCTATTAGAACTTTAATAGCTTTTGACAGATTTGTGTATAAACGAGGACCGTACTTTGAAAGATCATTTTATTTTGTTTTATACTACAAGTGCAAGCTATTAGATATTTTCTATTAATATTTGTTATAACAAGGGGTTATTAAACTTATCTGTCGCTCATCTTTTTGTTCACTGGAAAATGAAATGTCCGTAAATGTCAGAACCAAGTGTTCCACAGGGTACTCTCTGAATCCCTTACTGTTTTTTATTTTCATAAACGGTTTTAAATAACCAAATAAAAGTACATAGTATTAAATTACGTTATTTGAAGTACATATTTAAGGTTATATGAGATTGTGTCAATATGGCAATGTATTTTTCTTTGCAAAAAAAGCATGGATTGCATTTTTTTATAATAATATAAGTTTAAAACAATAATTGAGCGGAATTCTTATTTCTGTGCTTCTTTTCTAATAAATTTAGTATCAGGATACAGGGTACGTAACTAATTTTGCATCAAATGATTTGACATTTATATTTGACTTATACATAAATATCCATATTTTGATATGAGTTTCGTTTGTTTCGTGCGACCGGTGTTTGTCAGAGACAGCCATCTTTAATTTTTTCAATGGCAACGTAGTGAGAATTTGGTGTCATTTTGTAGGTGATTGATCAAGGAACACAATACGATATATCATGGTTTATTCTGAAATAACGAATTATACATATTTTTTTAATGTAATTATATTTCTATATCTGTAATCTGATTTGGTGCAATACTAATTATGCACCCTCTATATTTCGGGAAGAATCCATTTAAAATCTCAACATACAGTATTTTTGTTTTTAATTTTCGCAAAATACCTTGCTTAAAAAAAATTGGTGTTGCTATTCGAACAAGGTTTTCGGGTTTTTGTTCAAAAATGCCCAAGCGCGAATAAATCCATTTTTTTTTCTCTAAACATTGCAGGTTAATAGAATCACTAGCTCATAAAGCAATTGTAGAATAGAAAATGAAAAAATAATTTCTTTAAAAAATTTGATTTTTCCTAAAAAAATCAATCTTAGTGGAAATCTAAAAATTTTGTAATTTGTTTTAGTTTAATTGGTGGAGGTTTATTTGGAAAAAATGTTGGGTATTTGTTTTCTTTTTCATTATTACTAGATTATGTTTTTCTGCTTTTTCAAATTGTATTTGTTTTTTTTTTGCAAAATTACTTTTTCCTAAATAAACAAATATATTTTTGTGGCCCAAAATGCAAATAAGTCCAGGTAACGATTGTTTCTAAAATGCAAATGTAAATTGAATTAGTAGAAGTATTTCTTTTTTTCAAAAAAGCAAATTTTTTGCAAGAATTTAATGGGAGCACTCAGGAAGCAGTTAGATTATTAAAGGCTAATCTAGACACGGCCAACCCTTGATTGAAAATAATAAAACATTTTTCTATTTTAATAACTAAGAATTGTTAAAATTTGCAATACTTAATACTTTCTCTCTTTGTTAGAATTTCTTTCTATTTTCGTCTGACCGCAATTTGCCAGTTTATATTTCCAAAGGTCCTCAGAAAATAAAGATAATAATAGTCGTGAAAATGCGCTCATGCAATTTTTTTAATTGTACATATCTTGGATGTTTCGAGCAAGATCATTCAGGGTATAAACATATCCTATATGACATATTATGCTTTCTACCATTTATATCTACATATGTCGAGCAAGTTACACGGATTGCAAGATGTTATCTCAAAGTTGGACACGGGATCAACACACACTTCAGTTAGTACAGCGCCAACAAGTCGACAACTTGACCCACCTATTATCAAACTCCGTACGTAAACACTTTCTGGACCATTTTCCGGACTTTCCCGTCATCGTGAGCGCGATGCATTTCATATCTTACCAGGAATTACCGGCTTAAGCCGGTGAACGTGGCGGCAGAAGCTTTTCAACGGAATACGCACCGAACCGCGAATTAATTACAGCCAAGCAGAGAGACGGGAAAGTGTAAAAGCTATAGGTCTTAGTTTGCGGACAGTGGAGTGGGATATGTATTTGTTCGAAAACTGTCTGTGCGGTGACGGATAATATAGTTATACACACGGATTTGGCGTTGATTAAATTAACGACTTAGGGCTTTTGGGAGTTCACAGCGAATATTTCGAAATGCGCATATTCTGTAATAATGATGGATTATTTTTGTTGAAGAAGTTCAGGTATAGGTGATATATGATATAATTTAATTCTGTTGCTAGTTCAAAAGTGACCTTGCAGACCGGATGCAATTGCGCAAACATTGAGTTGGAAGTACCGTAAGGGTGAGCCTTGGGTCCTCTATTTGTAATATATATCAACAATAATATCATTAAAATGAATTGTGACAAAATCGGCCTCTTTGGGGACGATGCATCTCGCCGTTGGCCAGATATGCAAGGCAGAGCGGAATGTTTTTTTTTTAACAGATTACAGATAAATAATTCAAAAGATTATAGTTACCATAAAGTCAGAACACCAACTCAGTGTATGCTTACCTTGCTATTTATCTCACTATGTAGACTCCGCCAAAAAAGTATCGCATAAACTAAAAAAGGGCATTTATGAACCAAGATATTTTTATACGTTCACAAAAAGTTTGCCTCGTGTATGTGAACTATAAAAACACTAACAAAATAATGGAACTTAGCGTTTTTACTTTTTTTTTTCTAAAAGAACACATTTAGAAAAATGCATATGTGTAAGGTTTGTTCAGTTGTTTATTGAAAGTCTTCCTATACGGACAAATTTTAAAGTGCGAAGTCAGAGTTCTGTACCAACGCTTTTAAAACTAAAATGAGCAATTTAACTTCAGAACAAGTGGCTGCTATAGTTGCTTTAATCGAAGATGGACGATCTCAAGCATACGTTGCTAATTTGATGAACATCAATCAGTCAAGTGTTTCTAGAGCCGTAGCCAGATATAGGAAAACAGGCATTTACAGTAGAAGACCTGTACCAGGTCGTCCAAGACGTTCTACTTGCCATGATGACCGCTATTTACTACTACAAGCATTACGTCGAAGACATGTAACTGCGAGACAATTGCAGAACGACTTGGCTAGAGTCAGAAATACTCGTGTGAGTACTCAAACTATTCGGAATAGGTTACGACAGAGTGGATTAAGAGCTAGAGTAGCTGTAACAGCCCCTCGTCTCACTAGGAACCACCGAGTGGCTCGCTTAAGGTTTGCCAGAGAACATGTAAATTGGAACATTAATGACTGGGCCAATATACTCTTCACACATGAGTCAAGATTTGGTCTTTACACCTCAGATAGGCGTATCTCAGTGTACAGACGAGACGGTGAGCGCTATTCGCAGTGTAATATCAGACCTAGACCTAATTTCGCTGGTGGCTCTATTATGGTTTGGGGAGGCATCTGTTTAACAGGTCGTACAGAGTTAGTACCAGTAGACAGAGGTACACTGACTGCCCACAGGTATATAACGGAAATTTTAGAAGAACATGTAGTACCATATGCGCCAATTATAGGAAACGAATTCATGTTAATGCACGATAATGCACGACCGCATGTTGCAATAATCGTCCAGGAATACCTTAACGATGTTGGTATTCCAGTTTTAGATTGGCCTGCGGTAAGTCCGGACATGAACCCTATCGAGCACGTGTGGGACCTCCTTCACAGACGGATACGAACCCAAAATGTTGCCCCAGCGGACCTGAATGGACTAGAAAATGCTCTCCGTGACGAGTGGGAGAATTTGGATCAGGCTTATATACGGAGGTTAATCGAATCTCTGCCAAACCGTATGCGAGCGGTCATAAGAGCCAGAGGTGGCAATACTCAGTATTAAAAGCTACTGTTATGACTTTATTCTTTCCAAAATTATAATTTCTTGTTTTAATAAAAATCTCAAGTATGAGTTCTTGTTTTTATTTGGCCTGTATTTTATTTAAACAATAATAGAAATTATATCTTAGAGCGCATTAAAGTATATTTACAACTTTATGCTACAAACAAAGATTATGCGATACTTTTATGATTCAAAACTAAATTATGCGATACTTTTTTGGCGGAGTGTATTTATTGGTATTTATGTTTGCCAAAAGGATTTGTATTACATCCAAATTTCTGTGGCTTTAAGGCTTGAATATTGTGTATTAAAAAAACATTGGCTTTAAGTATTTATTCAGAGTTTATTTTGTTACGTTATAAAATAAAATTTAAATAAACGCAGTTATTAAGAATTTCTATTTACAAATTAGATAGATAGAAATTTGTTTATTATCATTTGGAATCACAAACATAGCTTGCTTTCTTTATATTGAATGGTAGAACCTTCTGTTTGGCGCATAATTTCTATGAAACCTGTTATTTGGATGGTCCTGAATCTTATGTGCGTTTGTCCCGGTGTTTTGGTTATCCAACGTTCGAGGCTGTTCAGCTGATATTCATCTGGGGCCTGAAGGGTGATACTTCACGAGAGATGATATAACCCCAGATGTTTGGAACGTATGTTTCGGAGGTGTAGTATAAAGCTGTTGCAAGCGAAAGTTTCATTTATTTTTAAAGTATTTCAATCAATATATATATATACGGTATTTGAAGGTTAAATATTGTTTGCTCTGTCGAAATTAATTAGTGAAATTTAGAAACTTGTATATTTGTGTTTGATTGACGTCGGTGACAATTCTTTGCCATAATTTTTAATGTTCTCCTATTAGTGATTTGAATTTTCATATGATATGCGTATTGAATTATGAAAGGCCGTTAAGATTTTGGTGGGGAATTTAAATTGTTTAATATCATTTGAAACGATTGAATTGGGTTCTAGTCCGAATAAAGATAAAAGAAATATTTGTAATAATCTGTTTTATATAGTACATGAACCTACTCACCTGAGATTATATGTTAAAAAACTATTTATCCGTCACATTTTCGTTGGTATTGCAATAGCACTAATAAACTTATAATTGTGTGGAAATTCGCTTTTTATTTAATAAAAAGTTAGAAGTACATACATCACTTAACGATAACAGAACAATCATAGTACAATTTCTTTGAATATTAATGAGTATTTAAAGTATTTATAGGAACTCCGATACATCTGATCCCACGTCCTCTATGTAACTAAATTAAATAATATAAAACAGCCTTCTCGTTAGTAGGAGAGCAAAATCAATCGAGAGGGGGGAATATCCAGCCAGGGCCATATGCAAATTAAGATCTGATTTATTAGAGAATTTGTTAAAGAATGCCACAGATAACTCTGGGTGGTATTTAATTGGATTAAACAGGTATTTAAATTCTGAAAAATATAATTAATATTAAAAAATATTGTCTACGAGTTTCACAGCAATTATATTACGTGTGTATAATGTGATATTCCTCCCTTTATGCTTCTGTTTGCATTGTTCTCTTAGACTTTGCGCCAATCTAATAAATCCTAAATAGAAAAAAGTAATCGTTTTATTGTTAACATTAAACATAAAATACTTAAAAGAATCATGCTGATATTGCCTCAAAGAAATCAGTTTTCCATTTTCCTTTTATTAGACGCGATCCCGTTAATATTGATTTTATAATATCATTAAATTCAATTTCATATTTTCTCCTCCAATATCTGGCTGTCATATATATATATATATTGCGCGCACATACGCACATATACAGACGCGCGTATATGGTACACATAACTGCCAGCCTAATGCGAAATACATTTCGGCTGTAGCGAAAGAAAGTAGAGCGAGGAAATCCCTTCAAAGGAAACTCGAATTGAAAAGCGAAGAGCGTATAAAAGAAGGCTAAATTTATAAAAGGGGCCGACGATGTCAAAGGTGGGATCGGAAAGCGCCGAAAGCCATTGAATATTTATTTGGGGAGAATGCGAAAAACGAGAATCTAATGAGGTTATTACCTGTTCAGTTATTAAAATGGTTTTTATAACTCGAGATGTCGGAGAAAAATGTCAATATATATGTAGATGTAGCTAAAAGTGTATCTGTACCATAAAGGTGCACTTTCATAAATCATCTCTGCCAATATTGGAAAAAAAACAAAATAAATAAGAGTAATATTTATAACTGCTCCAAATTTTCTTACTCATATATCCAAAGTAATTTTTAACGCACGTGTATTAATGGTACATGTGTAATAGATTTTGGCAATTATAAGTCATTACCCTATCATAAGACGGGAAACAGTATTTTCATAGATGGTTTCACCCTTATGTCCTATATTTTGTTACTTTCCCCAAATACTTTGTACAGCGACTTGGTAGGTTGTCATCTACTGGCAGGATTTGCTTATTAGTTTCGATGTCAAATCCTTATTTATATATAAGTTGCTATATCCGATATCATCCAATCAATCCGTGAGGTCCCACATTCCAACTCCCAAAGTGACTTAGCTGACTTGGTGGAAAGTTGTCTTACCTCTACCTATTTTCAGTTTGATGGCTGCTACTATAAGTTTTAGGTACAGCTGCGGGTTTCCCACTTTTTTCTGTTATCATTTGACCAATAAATCCTATCTTTTATTTCCAGAAATCGAAATGCTGGTTTAGATACGTTGATGGCACCTTCGAAATTTGTCTATACATGGACGTGATTCCTCAGATATTTTTCTTACATATTTTTCTACATTTAGGGCCTGTATTTCAATCTCCCAATAAGAGTATCTAATAACAATTCAGCTAATAAATATAGGAAAACTGATAATAACTTTTATTAGGAGATTGAAATACCGGACCTTAAACAACAACAAGAAAAATTCGGGTAGCGTATTAGTGGTAATTGAAAAGATGATTCTTATACGTACACCTCTATTTTAATGTTTAAAAAGAATTAGCTGCTCTTTTTTTGTTGTCCAAGAAAATCACATTTAATTGTGAGCGGTCTAATAAAAGGGATCCGCCTCTGAAACAAAATGTTTTGTTATCCTTATATTTTTTTATTACACTCATTTCGATTTGGGTATTTATGTATTGGAATTTTACGTACTACAGAAGATTTTTTCTCATATTTATTGCACTTTGAATATGCGAAAGAGATTATCTATTGAAAAAATTATGTGTGAACGACCAAATTCTGCATCTACACATAATAGATATTACATTTTCAGAATACCCTATTAGAGTTACTCATGAGTTACATTTTACGATATTGGTGAAAAAAAAAGCCATAAGAATCACATCATCAGCATTAAAATGCTGTATGTATATACAAAGCTACCGCAAAAGAAATGAATAGCCTGATATAAAGTTTATGGAATGTATTTTACATATAGCATATAGAATATTGACAAAAATGGTCGCTATTACATTAGAAGAAAACAGTAAGAGATAATATAATGATTCAAGACGAGTTTAAAAAAAGGCTTATGATTAAATGAGGCTTATGTGGATTTTGTACAGTAAGATACATGTATTAGTAATGCTATACCGCTAGAAGGTTTTTCCAAATTCCTTGAATGACTCCAGATATAACAGGAGTAGATGTAGAGTTAATTGAAAGATTTAGCGTAATGTTGTAAGTAATAACAAGTAGTGTAACAGTTTGATTACCGCTAGAAGGTTTTTCCAAATTCCTTGAATGACTCCAGATATAACAGGAGTAGATGTAGAGTTAATTGAAAGATTTAGCCTAATGTTGTAAGTAATAACAAGTAGTGTAACAGTTTGATTCAGATAAATTTGAAAAATACCCGGGTGATATTGCAGAATTATATAGCTACGTATAATTGAGACTATGTGCCTCTAACCGTACATTGTTTTAATTTATGACGAAGGTATAATGGCCGCAGCTGCTCTACTTGTAGGATTTATTGTTAGAGGATGCACAATAAGCCACAAAATTACGATAAAACCAGCGTTATTTGAATAATTTATGTACCGCTAATAATTACATGGTAATTGTTTGTTTAATCTTCTTTCCTTTTATGTTATTTAAATTACTTATATTTAATTTCATTATCCCGAAAAAATCATTTAAAAATTTCAATTCTATAAAAAGTTACAGATTTTTTTCTGCGTTTCTAGACCACTGTACGGTCCCGCTGAACCGTAACCATTACCCATATCTACGATACATGAACCTCTCTTAATGTGTCAGTTCTTCAATTTCAGGTCAACAGCGACGGAAAAGCATTATTAACGGTAATAAACTATTTTCCTAAATCAGTTTAAGTTACAAAAGCTTTATAAATTCTATTTAATCAGCGCATCCACCAAAATTGCCTTTTCTGTTTTCATACATGAAGCGTAAAACACAAGCGATGCTCTGGTACTACAATGCTATCAATGCTGCGCATTTTGGACTTCCACAATCACCGTTACATATCTACATCCACATTGGCGTCAGTTTTAGATCAATCGCATTATAAGCACTTTACAAACACCATTACTGGGCCCTGTATCGTAGTCACGCCGTTTTATACTTCTCGCACGATTTTAATTCACGGGCGACAGCGATTTCCAAATCCAGTTATTAAATTACGGTCGACCAAAAAAGAAACAGCCCAGTATCTCCTGATAGCGATCTCTCCAGTTTGCATGTTATTACCCGAAAGCAAACAGTTTATTTAGCTGGCGAACAATGGCCGCAATGGCGGATCTAGCAAAAACCAATTACTGAGCAAGCAGCGGCGCGGCGCGGCGGTTGCCTCAATATCCGACCGACGTGCTAATAATGGAAATGATGGCTGAAAAAATATTTACTTAATCAACAAATCATCGGGAAAGGAATAAGCCGTCTGTGTTTGCTCAAGTGCGATGCGGTAGGACGGGCCGTGAGGGAAGTGGCTAATCCGGGTAAAGTACTTTGCGAAGTCTGCGGTTTGGATCGAACAAGGACTGTGTTTCGTTCTACGAGAGCGGCCCAAGAATCAGTCGGATTGATTTATTTTTGAAGAAAAAGTGCTATGGCGACACACTCCTCCATTATTTATTGACGTATTTTCTAATTTACTAACATTCCTATATGTTGATGCAAATAATTGTTGTTGTTGTCATCATTTCACGCTAAACTCCGACGATAAAGTGTCACATACAATGTGACCCATTTGAAAGTGGGACACCCCCATGAAATTTGTATTTATTGTCCGATTTTTCCGCATTTTTTTTTTTTATAGAAAATCAAGAGATACTGTGTAATTGTGTAGGAATGAAAACGCAAGAAATCATATTAGGTATTTTTTACGAAAGATATTTCCGTATAAGGCCAACATTTGATTAAGTACATTTTAAAATTTTTTTTAAAAAGAAATTTTGAAGAAGTAGTTCTTATATGTCTTGGTAACTTCAAAATTAACTAAAATTAAAAAACTTCTTTCTTGTATACAATGGAGATTTCTCAAAATAAGAGTTATGATGCCTTCAATCATGACTCATGCCCACAGTCTCCGTTACTGTGTGCTCCAAGATAAACAAAATGCAATTAAAAATATAAAGATTGGGTAAAGTTAAGATGTTATTTTGTCTAAATGTGTTCTGACATGATTCAATTTGGATATAAATATAAAAACCCGATTTATGTCAACCCCGGCTCTAAGTTAGGACAGAGTCCAAAAGAGAAAAATGAATTGATAGGAGATTTTGCCTATCTACAACATTCCTAAGATTTTTTAATGTAAAGATTGAATAATATTTCAATATTTTTACTTTACAGCTTAAATCATTGTTAATAAAAATTCCTAAATACTTTGCAGTAGATATTGCCTCTAGTGTACCATTGTTAAGCTGTCTGGAGTAACTAGGCCTTGTGCAAAATCAAATGAGGGGTTGTTTTATTAGTATTTAAAACTAGTTGATTTCTATTGCACCAATTTCTAAACTGCTCAATGGTGTTACAAACCCTTAGCTGTAGGTCATGTTCATTATTTGATTCAACAATAACCGCTGCATCATCTGCATATGATCTGGTAGATCATTAATAAAGATTGGAAAAAGAAAAGTACCTAAGACCGAGCCTTGTGGCACACCGTAATCCATGATATGACTTTCAGATATACCATTTCTGAATTTAACAATTATACTTCTATTTCTCATGTACGTTTCTATACATTCAAGAGTGACGCCCCTCACACCCGCCGTATAGCTTAGCATGAAAGCAATGTTAACGCAGTCAAACGCTTTTGATATGTCGAAAAATTTGGCGGCAACCCTTGTCCATCTGTCTATACACCCTATCATTAAGCACAGCCAGGCTGTTTCTATGGATCGATTAGGCTTGTAGCCGTGTTGACAGAGAGTCAAAATTTTACTTCTTCCTAAATATACCAATAATCTATCAAGCAGAGGTGTCTCAATTAACTTACTAAAGACACTGATCAGACAAATCGGTCGATAATTGTCAATGAATTCTGTATCACCATTTTTAAATATAGGAACTACGGTTGCAGTCCTTAATATTGCAGGACATTTACCTGTACTTATTGAATAATTATATAAATCAACTGAAACGCAGACGATAAAATGTTTGACTTGTTTAACAAATTTTTGCAGGGACACACTGATAAGTTGAGTTTGTATCCTTTAAGCGATTAATGGCACCAATGAGTTCTTCCAATCGAACGGGTTCAAAGAAAGAAGTACAGGGTGGGGCAGAATAACGAGCGATTTTAAAAAGCCCGCGATTCGCGCTGTGTCATTCGGAGGTGGTAGGGACGCTATCGGCCATGTTTCCTTGATATTCGCATTTAGTAACAATGGATCGTTGGACCCCTCAGCAGCGCGCGTACGCTGTTAAGGCGTTTTATCAAAATGGTAATTCTTACATATGCGCGCGTCGTGCCTTTCGAAATCATTTTAACATTAATCGCAATCAACCAGTGCCGTCTGCCTGTGCCATTAAAAAATGGGTTAGGAACTTTGAGGAAACTTCGTCAACGACAAAAAAGAAGCCTGGTCGCCAAAATCGGTGCGTACGCCCGAAAATATCGAGCATGTAAGAACTGCGATCGAGCGAAGCCCGCGTCGTTCAGCTCGCCGGCATAGCACTACACTTGGGATTTCAAACCGAACCGTCAGACGAATATTACACATGGATCTCCATCTTCATCCATACAAAATCCAAATTGTGCAGGCTCTTAAAGGCACGAATTATGTGAGTCGACAACGATTCTGTGAAGAGTTTTCAGATTTAATTAATCAAGATGAAGAAATTTTAAAAAACTTATGGATGAATGACGAAGCCCATTTCCATTTGTCCGGTTACGTCAATAAACAGAACTTTAGATACTGGAGTGACGTAAATCCTAGACAAATGCATCAACAACCCCTTCACTCCACAAAAGTTACCGTGTGGTGCGCTATGTCTTCATCGGGGATCATAGGACCTCACTTTTTTGAAGATGCTCGTGGCAATGCTGTGACAGTAAACTCACAAAGATACGCCGATATGTTGGAAAACTTTTTTGAACCACAGCTTGCACGCTACGAAGTTAACGAGGCAACATTTTTTCAACAAGACGGAGCAAGCTCCCATACAGCGAGAGTAAGCATGAATGTTGTTAACAGATTATTTCCAAATCATGTGATTTCTCGATATGGGGACATCACCTGGCCTTCCTGTTCACCGGACCTCACACCGTGCGACTTTTTCTTGTGGGGGTACTTAAAAAGTAAAGTGTTTCAAGATAACCCACCACAAACAATTCAGGCCTTGAAAGAACGGATCCGACAGGAAGTGGAAAACATTCCCCTAGCAATGCTGCAAAATGTTCTGAATAGTTTCAAAACACGATTGGCAGAATGTGTACGCCTGAACGGACGTCATCTTTCCGGAGTTATTTTTAAAAAATAAAATAATTAATGCTTTTTTTATGTTCTTTAAGAAAATAATAAATTTATTCCTAAATATTGATTTTCTTGTTGTTTACAGCTTTTTTAAAATCGCTCGTTATTCTGCCTCACCCTGTATTAGGATTAAATGACGACATGTACATACGTCTATATTTTGAATGTTGTTGAAAATTAAATTATTGGCCACTTTTGAAAAATGTTGTGCAAACTTGGAAGCGATTATCGTTTCATCACTATATATATATATATAGTCTGTAGGAAACGTAGTGGGTTGCAGTCTAGGAGCGGAAAAAATTCAAAAACTCATTTATAATTTAATTTTTATAATAATAATTTTTGAATTTTTTCCGCTCCTAGACTGCAACCCACTACGTTTCCTACAGACTAACATTAGCCAGTCGCAAAAATATCAATCAAGACTATATATATATATATACATCAGTTTTTTAAAATGTATATCATTATCTATCGCTTTACAACCACGATATTTGTTTACAATTGTCCACAAAGTTTTACTTTTTCTCTCCTCACATGCCCCATCTATGAGGTAGCGAAAATAGTCAAACTTGGCACCAGAGACAGCTCTCCAATAATTATCTTTCATTGTTCTGAATAGGGTATGAATCATCATCATTTGATTCATATAATTTTGCCATTAACTAAAATATATGTATTATCTGCAAAGGGACATAATTTATCTGCAGTTAAATTAGAAGTTAAGTCATTCATGATGATTATAAACAACATGGATCCTTGTGGCACACCATATATAATTTCCGTAAGCTGGTATACTTAATACTTATGCATGACTTGTCACATCTTTGAGGGTTTAAGTGATTACTATTATTATTATTAAAAAAAAAAAATTTACTTATTAAGGTATTTTAAGAAATCGTCCCACGTCTATAGAGCGTTATTATGCGATTTTGCGTGAATATATGCCGTGTTCCCCCATCGCAACGTTTCCAGCGCGGATAACCAGCGCCAGCGCTCAACTTGCATATGTGTCGTCCCAAAATGATGCTCTGAATGATTTAGGGCGAGCCAGTTTCAAGACACACCGGGGATTCGATCGGACCGGATGTTTGTCCGCTACAGCTTGATTAAAACGACGTTTATGAAGTGGGAGGCCGGTCTCGATTATTGCATTTCTGCCAGTCGCCACCCCCATCGGCCGCAACCGCCACCGGAACAGCGGCAGTTCCGCGCGTCGCTATTGTTTACTTTCGGTCCACGCGAAACAAAACACCATCCATTATCGACATCGGCAGCCGATATTGACTGCGGCCTGTCTCATTGTTCCGCCCTTAATGAGCCGAAACAGGCCCCTGGTAGTGGCGTTATCGAAATGCCGGCTTAAAATTTTTGTACTCGTACGCGGCCAACGATTGAATATCGGAATAGAGTGAAGTGGAGAGATAAAATATTGAAGAGGACGTCGTCGTGGAAACAAAGGACGCATATCAACTGGCTACCCTATATAGTCAAAATTCGCGCGGTGATGTTTGATAGACTGGATTGTTTTATACAAAGAGATACCCTTCAAACGTTATTTAAAACATTTTTTCATTTTGTATAGGGTTTATTATCGGCTACTTGTTTTAAATTGCACGGTGACACAAACAATTCTGCATTCTTTTATAGCTATTCGTAAAGTGGAATTTTATTTTGAAACCTGTTTTTATGCAACTACAATTCAATTTTTGCAGATTATTTCTGGGAATTCTCATACTGTTTTAACACTAATTATTCTTTCTGAAATTTCTTGTATTGAAAAAAAAAATATGCTGATGAAAGCTGGAAGAAAAGTTTATTCTAGAATTATACGTACAAACTGTAAACCGTACTTGTAATAACACAAATAATGAATAGAAATTTTCTAAATTTGATGACTGATTAAAAAAGAAAAAGAACTGCGATGCACAAAAAATACGGGAGATATTACTGGAGATGGAATTAACACTAGGATTCTAAAAGACACGAGACTAATAGTTACTGCAATTCTTTTTTTTAGAAGTTCCGAACACGTTATTAAGAAATCTGGTGTTCCCTAAAAGTTGAGGAGTATACATTATATGTATTAGCTCCAAAGATAAATCAGGCAGAAAGATGTGGCTATTTTAAGCCTATTACCAGTGTACAAAAAAAAGTATTAGAACAAACTTTTAAACATCAGTTGAATACATATTCCCAAATATTAGTGATTTAAGCATCAAGGGTGGAAAGTGATGTTTTATCAAACGAGTTTGGAGAATGTGAGCCGAGGCGGGCAGCCAAACGATTTTGATAAAGACACTTTCCAGCCGTTGTAAGTGCAACATTTTTTTGACTACCACATGATTACCTCATACTAAAGTCTATTTAGTTGCATTTGTAGTGTTTAAAATACAGATGACTTATACTTGAATGACAAATTGTTTGACAGCTATTTTGACAATCGAACCCAGAAAAACTTCAGAATCTTACAGAAGAGTACGGTAAACTAACGGAAGTTCCGTATATACTTATTGTATTATACCGTCCATGGAATGCAGTTTAATGGTCTTATTATAGAATCGAACTAGAAAACCAATGCAGACTCTGGCTTTTCAATTTACGTTAATGGATGATAGCGGGTACGGATTAATTTGTATAATTTTTATATAATTTCTATTGCAAATCTTCTACGTGTTTCTAGCAACTATTCATTTCAAAGTATGATTTTCTTTGTGTCTCAATTTCAAGGTTTCTATGTTCCTTTTCTAATTACTCAATAATAACTTGTGTACAAAGGTATAAAGGAGGTTTATTGGTACATGACATACATGTTTAAGATATAGCACGTCTCCTTGTCTACTTGGTGCAGTCCGTGTCGCGTTGACCGTGTTTATTATTCTGTTGTGTTGATGACGTTAAATAAGTCCGTTTCTTAATTATCTTCGTATAAATATTCAGATATTCGGGCGTTTTTAAAACGAGATGCAGACTCGCCAGGAATGCAAATCACTCTCGAAAGGAAGTGTCTGATTGCAATGGCGCGAGGCCTATAATTTTTTCTACCGTAACACTGGTATTCTTAATGAGCCCGGCACGTTTTGTCATCTACTCATTTTAATTAAACGGTACATTGCTACTTATTAAGAAAAATTAATATTCTCTCTTCTAGCCTTAGCGTGTATATTTTATTCTTTATGAACCCTTTTTATTACAAAAAAATAATTAAAACCATTCCTTCATATTTTTCAAAGTTTGCCGTGGTAAAGAATAGATATACCGGCATACATTTGCATAAAAATGTCAGTAATTGAGATACTATTTGTTTATCTGCCAAAAATTTCTTGAATGTTTTGAGTGCGAGTTTTTCTTATCTACCTAATTGATATATGAGCAAAAAATTTTCCTGCTACAGACCTGAAAGCGTTTTCAACGTAAAGAACGTATCAATGTAAGGAGTGTATAAAAAATGCAAAAATCTACAAAATTATAATATACACTTCTCATGGAATTATTTTGAAATATATATTATGAAACATGTCACTTATATGTTAAGTTTACTGCTGAAGATGCTGGGCTGTGCATATGTCTTAGGCTCTTATCCAATTATCTGATGAAGAGCAAGAATCCCTATCCCTGTCTACACAAAATCAAAGCTACTTTTCGTTAATCTCTAGAAGTAACTGCATCTCTGCAATATCCTCGTTGCAAGCTTGTCTATTTCTTCAACTTCTCTCTTTAAATCATACTCATTTCAAATCGAAGCCACTCCTCTGATGCCACCACCCCTAACTAAATTAACCCCTGGAATGTTCCCATCTCAATCTAAAATTATTCCTCAAATGTGTAACCCCAAACTAAAACTACTACTAAATTTCCCTTCTCCCTAAAATACCTTGCCAATGCCCCCACTTTAAATTAAATCCACCCCTTCAATGTTGTTATTCCAAAACTAAATCCCTCTCCTTCAATGCCATCATCCCGCAGCAAAACAATCTCCTTCAATGCCCCCACCCCAGACCAAAACTACTACATCTCAAATTAACTTATACAACTTTCAATGCAAACACCCCAAATTAAAATCACCTCCACGAATGCAGCTACCATAAAGCAAAACCACCTTCTTCAATGCTTACACACCAAACCAAAACCACCCTTCCAATGCTCCCACCCTAAACTAAAGCCAACCACTCAGAATTCCTACGAATTCGTATTATGTCTGACAGCCAAGTCGGCACTAAAAGCACTATCAAGCTGAAAATTGTCGTTTCAACTGGTGATGGACTGCTTCGACGAACTGGTCGAACTATCTGACCGGAACAGTCTGATCTTGGTACCAACACATCAGGAACTCGTCAGGAGAGGGTTATAGTCAAAAATGTATGGACCAGAATCGTTTTTTTTTTTGGGATAATAAAACAAATGGCGCGATAATATTTACGAGACTGGGTTCGGACGAAACAACATGAATACTGGAGAAATACTTCAGGTAAAATGCATGGTAACACCTTCATAGAGAATCCATGCGGAAAGCGAGCTAATCCTATTGAGACTAGTTGCCCATGGTTTGCGTATACTTAAGGTTGGATTCTTTTGCAAAAAGCTAGTAAGCCCATCTCTGCCAGCTAAACGATGCTCCTTATTAACTGTATTGTTTATGCTGTTCTGTTCAGCATAATCATACGCTATACGTCGCAGTTCCTGAGGTGTTAGTCCAAAGAATACATTCGCAAGTATCTTACAGTGATTGGCTATTTCGCATTGTTGTTCTTTGTCAAAAGTGGGTTTCTTCCCAAAGAAGGCTCGACACATTTTCCTGCTTTAATCCTATCTCCCAATGAACTATCTGGCACATCATATCTACGTGAAGTTCCACGCAGAGCTACGCTATTCTTGACAGCCTGCAGAGCTTGATTAATTGTTTCCAATGTCCACTGTTTCGTTCTTGTTATTGATCTTGGCATATTGGTTCTTTATAATAAATATCTGTGAAAACTGTTCAGAATATATATATAAAGCGTCAACATGAATCATTTTGGGTAATCGCTCATTGTGGGTAATATCGCTCACTGAGCGCCATTTGACTGGCCTCTTTGACTTAAAAGAAATAAATTTCTTTCTTGAAATTAGGATACAGAGAACAGAAGACCAAATTTCTTTAGATCAAAGTCTATATATAAAATCTCGATCAAAAAATAAATAAAACCTATACGGCCTTACAACCCGTGGGTGGCGAGTCTGGGAAGTGCAGTGCAGTGTTCTAAAAAAAGGTTCAACAAAATCAAGTGAGCAAGGTGCTGTGCATCTCAAACACCGGCAAACTAAAAATCCGCTTGTCACATAGACGTACGATAACTAAATGCTGTAGATGGCAGGAACCCATATTAGTTCTTAATCTCTGTTACTTTATTCTTTAAGTTCTGTTTATTTTGGTGCATGAACGATTACAATCTTAATTCACCACAAACGACTTGGTTACTTATTTTATAAACGCTTGTATTACATATTATGTAAACCCGTAAGTCGTACGTACGTATTATACCGCCTGGGAAGATGGCAACAGTAATACGTGTTCTATTTAAAATTCCGGTTTGTTCCGGAGCGACGATTTGCATGCAAATAAACGATAAATGAGGATATCTTATCCGAGGCCCCGGTACACGTATCAGTCTCGTGTATCAAGTATGCGCGTACGACCAGATTTAAACGTCAAATCACAGGACCATCAAATAGATCCTGATAGACAAACAGGCAGGCGTGCAGTTGTCGCTCCGGCTCGACGTGGAGAAGGGTGATTTCACAACATTTACTAATTAAATTCCGTGCCGCTATATCACCGACTCGGCCGGATCGCAGGCAGGGGTTAATTTGCATGAACTAATTTAAAGTAGATTGAGATATGCGGATGGCGTATGACGCCGACAGAGAGATCCCAGATACGAACATCAGCGCGACGTTGTAGCCACATGCACGTCGGTGTTGCTATTCCGGATCTTGTCGAGACGATGGACATTAATAACGATGAACGAGTGGGGATTATCCGTTTTCATTCGGGCAGAGTCAATTTAGACGTTATTATAGAATATGTACACGCACTAAATGAGATTCAATAATAACGTGGTTGTTGTGGGATTGCCGATTCGCGACGAAGTTAATTAACCGCCGCGATAATGCAATAGAGGGAGAGAAATTTATATTAGGGGCACGCGCTGCTCGTGCTATATCGCTCATCGGCTAGAGCCCCCCGAAAAATAATAAATAAATCCACTATAATACGTATTAGCGCTTGGTTCCTATTCTCTAAAATCTTCCGATGTATAGTCGCCGTCACGATATTTTAAAATGACCTCAATTCGTATTAATCTGATCATAAGGATTCGCTATTGTGCTTACCTGTAAAGGACAATCGTTTACAGTATTTGTCTAATGGGGGTATTTCGAAAAAATTAAAAAGAGCTACCGTGTTTTAATTACATTTTATAATATTGCACTTTACAATTAAACTAATGAGTTATTCGAAAAATAATAAATAAATCTACTATAATACATATCAACGCTTGGTTCCTATTCAATGTCATACTAGCGCTTTAAGAATCACAACGTCGCGTCGAGCTATTCTATTGCGAACCCCGACGGTAAAAATCTCCTTATCCATAGTCGCCGTCACGATATTTTAAAATGACCTCAATTCGTATTAATCTTAACATAAGGGTTCGCTATTGTGCTTGTGTATTGTGAAGTACAATCGTTTACAGTATTTGTCTAGTGGGGGGTATTCCGAAAAAATTAAAAAGAGCTATGTGTTTTAATTACATTTTATTATATTGCACTTTACATTTAAACTAAAGAGTCATTCGTGTAGCAACTATGGATTGGTTTTTAATTAATGTTTAATTATATTGATTATATTATTAGTACGGGTGCGGCAGGGAAACTTGCTGATTTGAATTGGACGCCAATGAGCGAGGCGTGGTCAGAAAGGGGTGGGGAGGGTCTCACCAGAAAGAGGGGGTTTTGAAGTTTTGTTACCCCAAATGACATTTGTCATCATGCGTTGGACAAAGGAACAGCGTGCGTTCGCCGTCGAGGCCTATTTTTCCAACGGTCATTCGGTGGTCGCCACCCAACGTGCCTTCCGAACTCGGTTCGATATTCATCTCGCGGGTCCCGTTCCTGGCTGGCAATCGCTTGTTTCGTGGGTGAACACATTTAGGGATAGTGGGAGTGTTTGAAAAAAAAAGGCCCAGGAGATCAACGGACATCCAGAACTCCAGAAAACGTCGCGCTGTTACTACGAATGCAGTTCGCTACAGAGAAATGATTGAGACATTTTTTCTTCCACAACTTGAAGAAATGGATCTGGAATGGTTCCAACAGGACGGAGCCACGGCGCACACAGCGAGAACTTCGATGGAGCTTTTGAGGGAACACTTTCACGAGCGCCTGATATCCTTGAGGGGTGACGTACCGTGGCCGCCGCGCTCCCCCGATTTGGCACCTTGCGATTTTTTTTATGGGGATATCTTAAATCCATCGTTTACAACGACAAACCCCGGACCCTGCAACACCTGAAGGACAACATCCGCCAAGCCATCGCCAACATTCCCGTCGATATGCTCGAAAGAGTGGAGCGCAACTTTAAATCTAGGGTTGATCAGTGTATCACGAATGAGGGCCGCCATTTGCCCGATGTCATTTTTAAAACTACTTAAAACAAAAATTCAGAATGTGTACTATACGATACAAAAAGAATTAAATCGATATTTGAAGTACTTTTTCTTTTATTGACTTTTCAAATCAGCAAGTTTCCCTGGCGCACCCTGTATTTAATTATTTAAAACAGCACCTCTAGCCTTCTTTAAATTTTTCGGATTACCGTCAATAGACAAACGTTTTACAACCCTTATAATCCGATTAGTACGAATTGAGGTCATTTTAAAATATCCTGACGGCGACTATAAATTCATAGGCAAGAAACAATGCGCGCCAATCATTGCCGGCGGCCTTACGAGAAAAAGCATGGAGGTAGGGTATAACCACGAGAGCCCGGATAGTTGTTGTTCGAGTTAGTGCTACCACCTCTACCCATTTTTCGGTAAATCTACAGAGTTTAGATCTTTTTTCTATCGATCTACTTATTTATATTCCTTTTTTCACGAATTTCTGAATGTACTGCAGATAATATGATACTGTTTTTTAATGTTAAGTTATGCCAAGAATTGAGTTAAAATTTGTTCCTATTTTAATCCGGTATCATCTCCATCATGCACTACTGATCTCCTTATTAAATCAAAATGTCCGAATTGTCAAGAAGAACATTTTCTTTTTTAGTTCAGTTCGATATCTCTTCTGGTTTCAAAAATAGTGTTAAAAATGTGTTTTATGGGTGTAACTTTAGGGGTCTGTGACTCCCCTTTCAAGTGAATATCCGCAGCTAAAAAGATTATTTTTCCCTGCTGTATTATTTTATCAAAATTGAGGGTGACCAGTTGGGTGACTTTGCTTGCTAGGCTAACTATTATTGTAATTTTGAATATTTCCGTTAGTAATGTAAGCATAAGTAAAACATTCCTTTCTGTACGCGCCATAGTTGACCCACATACATACGCGGGGTGATTGACGGCATTATTCTGCGTCCAAAGATGACCGACCGCCGTCAAAAACATTTGCATAACGACGCCTCGACAGTAACCATGCACGTAAACGGACCGCGCTCTTAACCGTTTCTAATTATCGGCATTTTATGCGCTCCTGCGAGCGTCTCCGCGCCGATTCCGGCCGACGTAACGACCGCCAGTCATGTAAAAGTCTACTTACACTCATTAAAAATTTCAACCATTAGGAAAATAACTTCTTTTCCGGGGACGGAGGCGGCGCACGGTCGCGACTGCGGGGGTTATGAAAAAAATTCTCTCTTTTATTTTCTTGTTCGTTCCTCTCTTCGCCTGTTGTTCTACTTTCACGAAACGGGAATCTCTTTTTTCCTGACGCCGCATGGCATAGGCACCGTGTTTTTCTTTGTTTATTTTTTGTGTTTCCAGTTTTCCGTCCCTTTCGCGCAAACCCTTATCGCCGTGTCGCAATGTCGTTGCGCCGACGGCGTGAATTTTAAAAATGTCTCGCCGGGAAAGTAGGGAAATACTTGAATGGTGGTTACGTTGGAAATTATTAACCCCGCTCCGCGTTTGACTAATGGAATGGGACATGAAAAGGATGTATGCTAGGCTACGAACATAAGCCGCGGGTTATATTCTTGGTAACGTTGCCAAACCGATCGCGCTTTCCGGCGTAGTGGGTGGTGACCTTTGGCCTTTACCAAAGTAAGAAAAATACTAACATCAAATGATTCACTTTAAAACATCTTTATTTAGCTTTTTATTAGAGGAAGAACAAATTTGAGAGACTCTTGTTTACTAGAGAAGGAAAAATTAAACATACATACCAAGTATTTCTGGGGGAGGTAGAAAAACGAAATTTGGAAATCAATGACAATTGAATTTACAATTCTTCACCTATTTCAATTCTGGAATAGCACTATATGTATTGCTATGTTATTGTATGTAAATTAGGTTTAATAAAACCCAGAGAATCATGACAATCAAAATTGTGTTATAGTATAGATTTAATGAATGCTGTTGCTATGGTTTTGATTGAATGTGCGACGTTGCGAATTTCAATTCAGTCGTATCGTAGGAAATGATGTCTATTTGAGGGTTGCCGGGCTAGTTTCGCCTTGGAAATAGGAGTTTGTACTACCTATTTTGTGCAACGATGATGTGTATCCAGTTATTTGGTGATTTGAAGTGGTCCTTAATCTAATGCTGGGGTTCTGAAGATCAACATTGCAGGCAATTCTGGCTGTATGATTCTACTGGCTTCCTGGTACACTTATGGGAGCTGAAATGATTTATTGAACATGGAATTTATATTGGAGGAGCTGTTCATACCAGCAGTAAGCGATTTTATCATCGTTTTAACTTATAATCTTTGTATTACGTACAAGAGATTTCAAGGCTCGATTTTTGTTAATGTATTAAATTGTAAAACCTAGTGATTTTGAAAATGTGAGATATGATTCTGTGGGTTCCATTTAATCTACTTATTTATATTCATGCTATTTGACAGTTTTGTATGTTTATTGAGTTGGCGCTTTGCTTTGCTTGGAAGCAATCTTATGTTTATAAATCTACAATATTAATATATTATTATTATTATTAATATAAAGTCTGAATTGAGATAATAGAAATCTTTATAATAGTATTTCTTATTTAGTAAATGAATCTACTCACCTGAGAGTATCTATAGACGGTTTATTTCTTTGTTAAATTAGGAAAAATAAATTAATTTCACTTATGATTTGTCTCTTTATTGATTATAGCGTACTAATAATACGTATCACTAATTCATAACTATACAATCACTTTAAAGATACTTAAATAATATAAATAATAAATGGGTGTTATAAGGAGTTAAGAGTGGGCGTGAAACCATTGGAGTGGGGCAGAATTACCAATCATTGCTCTCCATCATTTGAGATCTGGTTTATCTCTGAAGTTATTGAGAGGATCACAGATGACTCTGGATGGTGTTTAGTAAAATTAAACAGTTGTTTACGTAATAAAAATTTAATTTACAATTTAAAAGTTTTACCTACAAGTTTCGTAGCAGTATATAATTAGTTGTGTTTTATTTACCTCGCTATCAGATGAATTTCTTATTGAGACGTCATCCTGACCAAATTTGTATTTATTTGGAGACACCGTACAAATTTTGACTAACAATAAGATGTTTTGTTTCAGGTTAAATGTAGCCACTTCACCTATGAATGAAGTTTGTAAGAAGATACGTTGAACTGACTGGTCCAACATAGCATTATCAATTACTTAAGTATAGGTAAGTTTCTTTGTTTCCTATTAGATCTTTTTTCTTTTTTATAAAATTGCAGTAAGTGGTTAGGTCAAAACATTTAGCTGTAATTGGGATAAGTTAACGTGTATGTGAACATGTATTTAGTCATAAAAAACGTATATTAAAAAAAACTATAAGACACCTAATCAAATAAATTCAGAATAATTAAGAACAAAGTAATTAGGATACACTAAATTTGAACTAATAATGTCAAACTACCCTCTTTGACTAACGATGCAATTATCTCAACGTGGATTCAATGATTGGAAGTATATCTTCTTGTAGGGTTCTTTCAAAATAATCTTTAGATGCTCCAAAATGATTCACATCGCCATCATATCGAGAATAGCGTCAAAACGTTTTACTTTTAGCACGGCTCTCGATTACGAACAGAATCTTACGAATCAGTGTGGCAAAAAGATCCTTGATCTGAAGTATCTCGACTGGAGTACCGTAAGGATCAATAATAGGCCCATTACTTTTAATGATTTATATTAATGATTAACCGAGAATCTTAGCGGGGATACAAGCGGGTTTATGGTATGCCAGTAAATGAGTTGAAATTACATAAGAAAAGTGGACAGACCGTGGGGAAGTGTGAGAAACTTGCATAAGATATCTTCATTGTCAGACTGATAAAATCAATAGCAATTCTATCTCTCTGTGTAATCTGGGGTACAAGAAGATATACTTACAATCAGTGATGGGATTCAAATTATATTTTAGTTATTTTGGTATTTCCTCATTGTTTATCTTGCTTAATTTGGATCTCGTATTCTTTATTTATTCTTTATTCGAATTTTTAAATTCTTGTATATATTTGATTTTTTTTATACTGATTTAAAACGTCATTGATTTAATATAATAAACAATTACTTATTTTTACCTTGCTTAAATTTGATATCTTATTCTTTATTGCAATTTTTTAAACAATTCCAAACTTTAATTTTATTTATTTAGTTTATTTAGTTTCTGTAACCATTATTATCTATTTGTTTTTCATATTCGTCTTTTGCTTTCGTTTACTGTTGTTTATTTTTACGTTTTTTGAAACAACTGTGTTTTCTATTTTGTATTATTTCTTCTTCAGTTTTATATTTTATGCATTCTGACGATGACCACATACTTATTATGAATACCCACGTCAATAAAACAATTGAATTGAATAGATATTGTACGAGCTTGGAGTTCAGTTCTTTGGTATGTTCTCGAACAGTTAATCGCCTGTTTGAACTAACAATTTTTGCGACACGTGGATTTGCTGTTGTTGTCTGCTTGCTTTTTGGGTTGAAATGCTGCCCTCGAACTGGCTAATGTTTTGTCCTTACTCATATGAGACAACTGCAGGGCTTTAACTGTTAAGATGAAACTGAAACTGTTTCCGGTTGCAATTGCTATAAAAGTTCATTCATGTACTTTTTAATCACACTTCGTATATTACACTGTTATTAAATTCTATTGGTGTTACGTTATTTGATTTCCAATCCTAAACTTACCGTAACATCTACAATAGCAGCACAAACATTATATTTCGCTGAAAATTGGACCAGATTTTGCGCGAGAGCAATATCCATGCAGTCTGCTTACTACACACACACACATAAACGAAACGAACAGCGATTACATCGTGGGTTTATTTCTGTTTTCTGCTTTGTATCCGCTCATCCGCGTAAATCTCCGCTCTTAATCGCCCAAGAATGTGCGCATATAATATGTAGGAACGTGTGGAACGTACAAACCGAGCCGGTTCCCTTAAATGTGTGTACACAGACACATTTGCACACACCCACACAGTAACGTGTATTGACACTGTCGCGTGGTTCCCTCATTATTCTCCACTTTCTTGTTCTAGCGTGTGTTTGTTTGCTTGTGTGTGCACCCGTTAAACAAGCGATGTTTGCGTTGTAAACATAATTTACTTATCGTTACACTATTAGACTGGATTTGTTGTTGCTCTGCTAGAAATTATTCAAATCGAAATTTGCTTGGCCGTCAACGCCCAGCTCCAAGTACGTTAAGTAAACAAGGATTTCTCGCTCGAGCTGTGGCTGCGGTTGCTATTTTCCGACATCTTTTTTGGTTTACCATTAGAGTTCCTGAACTAAAGTTTAGATTCCTATTCAAATATTGATATACGCTAATGTAATGCTTTTTTATGTTTGCGCTATAACTTATTATCAAAAATGAAGATACGATTTTCTGAACGAACCCTAAGCCTAAATTATGTACTAGCAGAAAGTCTTGAAGAAAATTTACGGCAAAATTGAAATGATTTTCATATCAGTAAAATGTATGAAAGCAAGAATCAACTTGAAGGTTTAATTGTCTGACAGTAAATTTATATTTCAACTGTAAAAATTGAAAAATATGGACGTGTTAGAATTAGTGTTCTGGATTTTACAAAATAGTAAAAAGATTATTATAATGTATTAAGGCAGTGGCATTAGAATACCCAGTCTAAGGAGAATCTATACTTTAATGCTTTCTAAGGTATATGTAGTCTGCGTAGCTCCCAGAAGTGTGAGTACCATGGATTCAGGATATGTTACTTCTAAGTAAAACATGCCGACAACCGTCCAAAACTTTATTACGGGCGGAATTCCAACGACGCCGACGCGTCGTCAATAGCAAAGGTTCAGGTCTGATCCGCCCTGGACTCCTCCCTATGTAGCGCCACCTATTCTCCGGTTCTTAGTCGTGCGAAGACTCCCGAGTAAGTTTTTTATTACTATTATCCAGAATATATGCGATGCACATATGCGACTTGGGTATATCTTGCTCAAAGACTGCTTTAATTTTAGCCATGGTTTGATAAAGTAATCAACAGCACTTACCAGCCATTCGGTGCTTTCTTTATCGGTACAGGAGACAAGAAGTCAACTTGGTCGAAGAGAGCAACTTTCAGAATGTGCTCCCTGGTTTACTGCCTCAATGATTGAACATTGAAGCAGCTCCAACTCCTCGCTGTTAAGTTGATCCTTTGGATACTCATGGTGAATAATTCCCACCCTTATACCAGAAGTAGTAGCTCTGCATGAGATCGGTCCCTGTTGAATTTTTGGCCTCTTGGTCGTTCGCTGGGAGTCGACTCAGATCTTGAGCGCTTACTTCCACTTGCTGCATCGGTGTTGCCACCTTCAGCTCGACGGCGCTCTATCGCCTCCAAGATTTGTTTCAAGGCGGTATCATAAGGCACTCCGTTCCTGAGGAGACATTTTAACCGCTTACTGGTTTCTTCGATCTGCCCCTGATTTGGGTTTCCCTTTTTCATTCTCCGAGGGTGACCGTAAAAGGCCAGTTTCCCCTGCAGTGGAGGGCAAATTGATCAGGAGAGGATTCTGTGCTACCTCAAATATTTTTGGAATGAGAATATCCTCTATTTGTATACTATTTGTATGCTTAGAGGATCGGGGTTTACATGTTCCCCGTTAGGGTTTAAGTTTTTTCTACGTTTAACTATAAGGGATTCCACAAGAAGCGAAGAAATAAATGCCCACCAGAGCAGTGCTCCCGTACCCAAGTAAGTCTTTTTGAAAGTAGTGGGGAGATTTGTTATCGATGTGGCTCTGTTTCAACTGCTGTCATAGAGGTGGTGAACTGTATCAAAAAGGGGTGCCTATTCACATATAAGCATTTAGGAGGCAGAAAACAAGTCACAATTTGAAACAACGTAGTATCACACCCATGCTTCATAAAAAATGGTGTACCACAAAGATCTATCATTGGGCTCTTACTTTCTGTCATATACATATTGAATGATTTGCCTGTGAATGTTCAATGCGCGGAGATGTGTCTTTACGCTGATAACTGCTGCGAACAGATTGGGAAATAATAAGCAATAAACGCAGAGATTGCTTCTTACAACAAAACAAGCGGACAAGTAATTTTTTTTTGTATAGAAGTGGATTGCAAACTAAAGTGGACAAAGCACATAGTAGACGCACTGGCGTCCAAAGTAACCTCGGCTCTGTATTTTCTGAGGAGGATTGGCGGGGTCGCAACTCATGTCGCTGCGAGGGTATCGTATTTTGCTGCTTTCCACTCCCTACTGAATTTTAGCGTGTCGTTCTGGGGCTCGTCGAATGCGGCATCTAGAATTTTTATATTATAGGAGCAGGTCATAAGAATATAAATATGATTTTTGCAGTTCACGCCTGATGAAGGTTTGCTAAATCGAAACCGGGTAGCATATACTCAGGTTTATATACTATATGGAAATAAAGTCCTTTATTGGTTTTTTTATCTTATACACTTAAACACCTAATTATGAACTCAATTGACAATATACGCACCTACAATCAGTCACCTTGTTCTAGGTGGCGCAAAAGTGATCATCCTATCAGAAGATGCCATAATTTTTGCAAATGGTGGTAAATATCAGTTCTGCTTTGACATTTGTGAAATAAACAGATACAAAAAACACGCCAATAAGACATGAATTGCTATACTCCTCAAGAACACGGAATAATTGTTTCGATTTTTTTTTGCGTAATTATTCGTCGGTGGTGTTGGCGCAGCGTGAATTTAGACGTAGATTCCCCGGTCGTCCGACACCAACTGGGCAAACACTACGATGTTTAGCTGCTCGCCTAGAAGAGTATGGGACAGCACGAGATGCTGTCAAGTCTGGGCGGCCCGGAGTAGCCGTTCTGATGAGAATATCGCGGCCGTGGCTGAATATGTCGCAGAAGACCACGGAGTATCGACCAGGCAACGCGACGTGCTACACAGTTGGGCATCAATCGGCTGTCTTTACAGATAATTTTGGTGAAAGACTTGAAGATGTTCCCTTACAAAGTGCAGACAGTGCATTAGCTGCTAGCCGTGGACCGCCAAGCGCGTGTAACCTACGCTCAAGCCATCCTGAATCACGACCACGAGGAAGACAACTTTTCATCGAATATCATCACGAGCGACGAGGCCCATCTCTGTGGATACGTGAATAAGCAGAATTATCGCTTCTGGGGCACCGAAAATCCGCGTATAATCCGCGAAGAGCCACTACGTCCGCTCAAAGTTACTGTGTGGTGTTTACGGGCGTCATCGGGCCTTATTTTTTCGAAAAAGCCGCGGGCCAAACGACTTTCGTGAACGGCGAACGCTACAGAGCCATGCTCAACGACTTTCTCCTTCATCGACTGGACGAATTGGAACTGGAGAACATGTGGGTCCAACAGGATGCATCTGAGGGCTGCATTTCCGGGTCCCCTAATCTCTCGTTTTGGTGATTTGCACTGGCCGGCAAGATCGCCCGATTTAACCGTTCTAGACGTCTTTTTTGGGCTTTCTTGAAGTCACGAGTCTATGTCAACAAGCCTCGGACTCTTGAAGCCCTCACAGAGAATATCCATCAAGAATGCAGGAATCTATGGCTAGAAGTTCTGGCAAGAGTGACGGAAAATGCCATAAATCGGGCCCGTATAGTCATCAGTTCTGGCGGCGGCCACTTGGTCGATATCACTTTCTCTACTTAATGAAAAAGAAAAATTTAGACATCAAATAAACACAATCCAAAAGCAAAACTAAGGTTTTTCATTTTAAAAAAAAAAAATACAGTCAAAGAACATCGGGTGATAACGTTTGCGCCAAGTTGTACATGTTAATAACACTGGTCAACAGTGAAATTGCTTCTTAGGTGAAAGTACCCAATCCTGAATGAATTCAACGTGCTGAACACGAATATCACATTGAAGAAAGTTGATTGGCTCACGTTCCAGAGATATTGACGTTTTGTCCATTGTATAGATGCTATTGCATAATGTAATGCAATTTAGTGAAAAATTACGAAATTTTGCGTCATATTGCATCACCCCTTCATACAAAGAAGTTAATGCAGCATTTGCTGTAAGTTTCCATTGAGAGTGTTGCGAAATTGGACAATCAGTAGAGATGCTCCACAAGTCCACTACAAACGGCAGGCCAAAAGAAGTCGAAAGCCAGAAGCAGACTAATGTTTTCTTACCATGTATTATAATATTGACATAAGTACACTTTTTCTGAAATATGCGTAAATGTTTTCTTACCATGTATTATAATATTGACATAAGTACACTTTTTCTGAAATATGCGTACATATTACAGAAAACCCGTAGCCAATTCAGCTTTTTCTTAGTCATTTTCGTGTTCAGCACATTGAATTCATTAAGAAATGACTATTTTTAGCTTGGAAGCATGAACTTTTCGAAAATTTGTTGCCCAGTGTAATTAATTTGAAACGCTTTTTCATTATATACCATCTAACTGAAGAAAATTTTCTTTTTATATAAGCTTCAGTTAACCTATACCGATATATAAAAAATACTCTTACAATTAGAACTTATAGCACCTAATTTTTCGCTATCAAACAACGCGTTCACGCCACATCTTCCACTAAATTGCAACCGCAACCGGAGCGGACAGAATTTCATGCCGCATCCGTCGCTTTTATCAGATGATAAAATTTATTGTCCCAACATCAATAAATTTCGCTCCGGACTTTTAACGAAAACTTCTCGGTCTCCACCAGCCGAAGCTATTCTCCGGGCAATTGTGTACCGCTTCACGCGCTCTCCCCTCCCGGAACTGATAAACGTATCGCACTTATATTCTCGCTCTTCCACCCTTTATTCGGCCCCGATATTTATTTCGCACAATAAAATATATATATAGAGCTCCTCCCTTCTTTCCGTGAAAGAGCAAAACGAACATAACGTATCGCCTGTCAGTAGAATTACTATTGAAAAACTAGCGGTTTTCTTTGCGTTTCCGTTATGAACGTCAACGTCACGATATTTTCGTGAAAAAGAAAAGAAAATAGCAGAATTTTCGCGATACAAAGCGGGCTTCTCAAGCCGGAAAGACGTGCCATATTGATTGCGGAGTTTTTAGTCGAGTTCCAGCTTGTTTAATGTTTAAAAAGACCTGCCGGTCGCTTCACGTCGCTAGTAAAAAACAGGGATGGACGCTTAGGACGGAACAGAAGGAGAGAAAGATGGAAGAGATGAACGGTTCCGTCGACATACCTAATCCTTAATGCGACTTCAACTCTGGAGCCCAAAGTTTTACTTTATTTCGTATCATTTTAAGGTCATTAAAATGATAATAAAGGGGGATTCTAAATGTTTTTGACAGATTTAGTGCGCCGGCCTTTTGATTCGCGCGCCCCGCTTCCTACAGTATTCCCATCCCCAGATGGAAGATGATTTATGAAAATTTAATTTAAGCCTTAGTAATTAAACTGCGCCACAAAAGGAATACGGCCGGCTACTTTGTAACTTTTAGATATAAATAACTTTGGGTAATGAAGAAGATGATAATAATAAGCTTATACAATACCTTAAGGTTATACAAAAACATTGATAATTCGTATATTATCTCCTTAGAGACAGTGGCGTATTTATAGTCAGCGCTGGCCCGGGCTACTTAAATCTGGTTGCTCCCCCTTCACTACCCGCCACTGTTTTTACGTTTAAATAAATGCAGTGGGGGCATGCTTGCTACCCCTACAATTTTGTCGCCCTTACAATTTTGCCCCTCTGGCTTTAGCCCATACGTAAATGCGCCACTGCTTAGCCACGAAGAGCTACACTCCGCCAAAAAAGTATCGCATAATCTTTGTTTGTAGCATAAAGTTGTAAATATACTTTAATGCGCTCTAAGATATAATTTCTATGATTGTTTAAATAAAATACAGGTCAAATAAAAACAAGAACTCATACTTGAGATTTTTATTAAAACAAGAAATTATAATTTTGGAAAGAAAAATGTCATAACAGTAGCTTTTAATACTGAGTATTGCCACCTCTGGCTCTTATGACAGAGATTCGATTAACCTCCGTATATAAGCCTGATCCAAATTCTCCCACTCGTCACGGAGAGCATTTGCTAGTCCATGCAGGTCCGCTGGGGCAACATTTTGGGTTCGTATCCGTCTGTGAAGGAGGTCCCACACGTGCTCGATAGGGTTCATGTCCGGACTTACCGCAGGCCAATCTAAAACTGGAATACCAACATCGTTAAGGTATTCCTGGACGATTATTGCAACATGCGGTCGTGCATTATCGTGCATTAACATGAATTCGTTTCCTATAATTGGCGCATATGGTACTACATGTTCTTCTAAAATGTCCGTTATATACCTGTGGACAGTCAGTGTACCTCTGTCTACTGGTACTAACTCTGTACGACCTGTTAAACAGATGCCTCCCCAAACCATAATAGAGCCACCAGCGAAATTAGGTCTAGGTCTGATATTACACTGCGAATAGCGCTCACCGTTTCGTCTGTACACTGAGATACGCCTATCTGAGGTGTAAAGACCAAATCTTGACTCATCTGTGAAGAGTATATTGG
Organism: Cetonia aurata; assembly: GCA_949128085.1. NCBI lineage: Eukaryota > Metazoa > Arthropoda > Insecta > Coleoptera > Scarabaeidae > Cetonia > Cetonia aurata. The sequence continues at coordinate 8,596,758 of OX421882.1, read as the reverse complement.
CCCAGTCATTAATGTTCCAATTTACATGTTCTCTGGCAAACCTTAAGCGAGCCACTCGGTGGTTCCTAGTGAGACGAGGGGCTGTTACAGCTACTCTAGCTCTTAATCCACTCTGTCGTAACCTATTCCGAATAGTTTGAGTACTCACACGAGTATTTCTGACTCTAGCCAAGTCGTTCTGCAATTGTCTCGCAGTTACATGTCTTCGACGTAATGCTTGTAGTAGTAAATAGCGGTCATCTTGGCGAGTAGAACATCTTGGACGACCTGGTACAAGTCTTCTACTGTAAATGCCTGTTTCCCTATATCTGGCTACGGCTCTAGAAACACTTGACTGATTGATGTTCATCAAATTAGCAACGTATGCTTGAGATCGTCCATCTTCGATTAAAGCAACTATAGCAGCCACTTGTTCTGAAGTTAAATTGCTCATTTTAGTTTTAAAAGCGTTGGTACAGAACTCTGACTTCGCACTTTAAAATTTGTCCGTATAGGAAGACTTTCAATAAACAACTGAACAAACCTTACACATATGCATTTTTCTAAATGTGTTCTTTTAGGAAAAAAAAAGTAAAAACGCTAAGTTCCATTATTTTGTTAGTGTTTTTATAGTTCACATACACGAGGCAAACTTTTTGTGAACGTATAAAAATATCTTGGTTCATAAATGCCCTTTTTTAGTTTATGCGATACTTTTTTGGCGGAGTGTATTTTAAAAAAAATATTTGTTAACATACAGATCGTTTTCGAAATCGCTCAAATCTGCAGTATATTGATATAGAACTTAACGTGCGCATTCGAAAGATACACTTAGGTATCAACACGTCACTTGAAGTGAGTGTATTGTGTATCTTTCCATTCATTTAAAAGAGCAGCCATTGTGGATGTAATAAATTACAAGTAATAAGGGCGCAGCGAACTACGCGCGCTTATTTATCGTAAATAATCAGGCGCCGTGTACAAACTACACAGCATGCTTGTAACCAAAGAGATTAATCGCATAAATGTGTAATAGATATTGCGGCAAAGACATGTATAGTATAAAATACTTTATTCTTGATTAATTTTTATAATAACACACAAAATAATATAAATATTTTATGAATCTGACTCAGATTGTTTAGCTTCACAACTATGGTAAGTCACAAATTGTTTTTTGCAAACAAATCGCGCACATTTGCAACATTTTAATGTTGTGCAAAACTTGCACCTGTCCCGCTTCTGGCTGTTATGCCGTTTTTCCTCCTGTTCTTCGGCTGACATATATTTTTGTAGAAACGCCTGGATATCTTTTGTTAACATACTATACTAGCCCGCATAATAAGTTGCTCTCTAATCACGACAAGAGCAAAATTTAAAAAAAAAAAATTCATCATCGGTACTGGTCGTTTCCCGAATATTTCAGAAAATATAATATTTGGGCATTTATCCCTGCGACATTCAAAAGTACAAAAAACAGGGCGAAAGGCAATCTTTTAGTGATTCTGTATCTCCTTTTGTATGGTTATAATCTATAATTATTCCGGGTTTCTGTGTCACCAATTAGGAAAAGAATTCCGATCAAAGCCGATATCTCACACATGGTGGTAACTTGGCAATCTCTTTCTCGAATATATGAGGTAGTACTTTGCTTGGATTCGATATTCATATTTGTATATTTGACAATACTTTGAATAATATCTATGTCTATTATTTTATAAAATGTGGTTACTTTATCCGTGATATCTGCGGATCTTTGTATAAGCCCAGGTAAACTTTTTATAATATTTTGTTTCTTTACCTTTGATAGTGCTTTGTACGGCGTTTTCTTCCATATCAAAGATTGATCTATTCCCTCATGCCTGGTCTTATTTGCTTCCGGTGCAGGTCGAGGAGGCGTCCCTCCAAATTTGACCACTCTTCCAAAAAAAAAAAAAAAAAAAAAATCTTCATCGCTTGTATTCTGTTTCGTCAGTAAACTGTGCCAACGTCACGAGAGACCGGGATTTCGGATTTCAACGGGTGTCAGATACTATGCCGACACGCCAATTGAAGCGGACTGGGAGAAACTCGGGGACCGGACTCCTCTTGACTGGTAAGCGCGCGGCTTATATATACTTGCGGTTCCCCCCACGCGGTCGCGATGGTGGGAGTCGGGCTTGCGTGAATCGCTCACCGTTCGCAGGGGACGACATTCACGCGGTAAACAAAATTCACGGAATAAAAACTTGAAATAAAATAACATGCGGTAGCAACGCTACCGCCCATGGGAAAATCGATCAAAAATAAACGGAATTAATTACTAATTCAAACTAAAATTATTATTGCAAACTGAAATAGATTTTCCCATGTAACGGCACGTTACAACATAATCTCATAACAATACGTTCGTTGAAGAATATACTATTCCTTTCAAAATTGTCTTCATTTTATGTATTCTACTCGATGGTACCCTCGAAGTATTCCATCAGTTGCAATTTACCAGTAAACACAATACTACATATCGTCGATAGTGGCGACGCCGACGCTAACAACCTTTCGCATCGCTGTCAATTATATCGAACACGCCGTCCCCACAATTCGAACATGTTTGCCGAAACACGTCTCTCAATTAGATCGGTTGATGTCCGTCCCATGGACGGACCACCGATGACGTACGATTATCGCCACGCGATCCTGATAGTATCGCTTCATTCCGAGTTATAAATTCTATATGTTTTATATTATACAGTTTTCGACGGCCGCCGGGGCGAACATGAATATTTCATTTCGTGTAAATGACGGCGGGAGGGAAGCCCGACATCGCACTATTGCGCCATTTTTGTCACTACCGCTGTTGTTTCTCTGATGTGTTTGTACCCTTTTGTCATGTACACTCGCCCGGGAGTCTCTCGGGCGGGCCATTTAGATATTAAAATATATGTATGCCGCTTGTATGCATGGATATAAGTTAAGGCGGCAAAAAGGATAGACGTCCGAGATGAATGTGTGTGTGATGTGGATTATGAAGTTTTATTTTGCGAATTTGTGCTTGCGCGCATGTGCGGAATCCAATCCGCAAAACCATACGGCCTTTATTTTCTTTGAGACAAACGAATTCGTCGATGTTCTGAGCGTGGAAGGCGAGTCACGGTTCCACGATATTGCAATGGGCTGCATCATTGCAGGGTGAGATGATAAAAGCGAACAGCATGACCTATTTTAATTTTGCTTTTACATACATTTATAATAAAGACGACAAAGAGACGGTCGGTGTTCTTTAATTATCAATATTAACAATTCGAATCTTCTTTTTAAAAGCAAATGAATAATAACCGGCCAGATGCGCTATAACAAGAGGGAGTCCTCAATGAAGTGAGACACACCCGAAGAAACATAGATGTTAGGTTATAACCCGGGCCATACGGGTTATATATATCGGCAAAAAATACATCCTGTTGCCAAAGACGTCACCATGACATGAAACCGTAATAAATAAATCGACATTTTAGGGCACACGGTTTGTATGTACCATATTACTTTTTTTATTCTAAAATAACAAACAATTTTTAGTTGAACTACAATGCCGCATTAAATTTTATTCTAAGAATCTTTCGTAAAACGGACATTTAGAAAAAAATCCAAAAACATGGAACTTTTATTTTTTCACATAGTTTAAAGATATAGAGAGAAAAAATAAATTCATAATATACAAGGGCAGGGGGAAGAAAAAAATGATATTTTTTGAACCCCATAACGACCTCGCAGGTGCGCCATTGTTCTTTTTCAACCTAAAATGTAGGGTTACTAACAAGGAACAATCTTGTTTGGAACCGGGTAAAGACCCCATCTCGATATCTTTTCTCGTTTCCGAAATATTGCGAAAAATGTATTTTTGGCGGTAACTTTAAGTCCCCATTACACCCCCTAAAACCAAAAACGGGGCACTAAAAAAAATGCGTGTCAAATATTTTTCGGGATTTTGTGTCGCTACCAAATTTTGTCAAAATCGGAGGTGGACACTTGGGTGCCTTTGCTTCAGATTGCACCTTGTGCTTAAAACCGCAGTAACTACTTCTGCCATGCCGCTACTTACGTACAGTTACGGTATTCTTACATGGACTACTACTGAGTTGCAAAATCTAGATATAATAACTAGAACGGCGTTCACGAAATATCGAGCGCACCACCCAAAGAGCGCGATACAGAGGTTTCACATTCGAAGAGCTGAAGGTGGAAGAGGAGTGCCTAGAGCAATTGATCAGCATACACGACAAGTAGAAAATCTGAGAATGTACTTCCTACGTAAGAGCGAAGCCAGCAGACTGCACGCAGCGGTGGTACAAAGTGACAACAAAATTACGCCGCTTAGACTTACGGAAGGTGAGGCATATGAATATCCAGTGGATGTGAACAACATGGAAGCAGTGATAAGGCGATGGATGGTAGATACCCTAGGATCCTGAAAGATTCGCAAGTTGATATGCAAGGCTACATTCACCTAATTAGAGGGGATCTGCACGCGGAAACAGAAGGTTTAGTCTTTGCGATACAAGATCAAGTGATTGCCACAAAATCATACAGGAAGCATATAATAAAAGAACGGAATATGCAAGATGATAGATGCATAATGTTTGGTAATAAAGAAGAAACTATTGACCATATAGTGGGAGGATGCACCAGCCTGGCACTGAAGGATTATATGGAAAGGCATAATAATGTAGCTAAAACCTTGCACCTGAAAGTATGTGAAATATATGGCGTAGAGGTTGAGGAATCGTTATACTACAAGTAGTCGCCGCGAAAAACTATTGAAACAGACAGGTGCAAGATTCTTTGGGATTGGCAAGTTCCGACAGATATAGCCGTAGAAACCAACATCCCAGACATTGTTATTCCTGATAAGATGGAGAACAAAACATATATTATAGATGTGGCTGTGCCTTCGTCGGACACATTACAGTGTATATATAAATATCGTATTATAATATATGGTCAAAAGTATAAATAAACATACAGTATAGGTTAAAGCAGTACACACAGAAAAAATAAAATGTACTTATAAACAATTGCAAAAAGAAGAGAGAACAGGTTTCTCTTATCTTAGATTCAAAAACTCCCCAACAGAGTAGAAAACGATATTACGATTTGATCGAATATTTTTTTTCAAGTAATCTGGGAGCGCGTCATAAAAGTATCTTCCTACGTTAATAAATAATAAGAAGAAGACCACTGAGTACATCTGAATTAAGGTTGAACTGCATAGAGATATTATCGCGATAATTCACGTAAAATCTTCTTCCAATGAAGTAAGAGTCGGAAAGAATCCAATTTTCCGAGAAGAAATAATATAATGATCAATTTGATCAAAAGCTTTCTCGAAATCACAAACAATCACCTCAGATACATACTGAGTGCAACATGACAAATTGTAATTAAATATTATACGTGTTTTCTCATATATTGCTAACAATAATTGGTAATGAAAGCACCTCCACCATTTTGACGATTTTTTTCTTTCCCCATTAAGCAGTGAAAGATATATTAAATTTATTGTCCTACTAATTATTATTATTCGGTAGTCGTCTCACTTTATTACATAACCGTCCAGTGTTGAATTTTCCTCGAATACCACAATATACATTAACAAAATCAATGTTGTCTTGTAATTGGGTTAATTTCTATCGTATATTCCGGACATTTTCGCTGTGGATATAAAGGATTCCAACAGCGAGACCGTGGCGGTAGCGGCTCTATCTTCCGTATTAACTTTATTTGCTTTGCATCCTGTTATAAAACGAGTCCTTTATCCGATTTCGCGGACTCTAAACATACTTACGCAATCGATAACGGTTCGGCTGTTAGTACCGACTTTAGCCGCTAGGTAAATATTCGGCTCTAAAGCGCCCGAATCCGCGATACACACATACAAATTTAGAGTCTTAGGTGGGGCTCCGCGAACGCGTTGTCATACAATTTCACTTATTACACTAATCTGGCTTCGTTTTTAGTCGAACTGCCGGCGCGTACAATGCGCTCTCACGTTTACGGATTTTGTCTCGCTCTGGGCCGCTGCTTTCTTTTCGTCTGCCCTCGCTCTAACTGCGGGAAATGGAACAGGACGTTGCTGTTTTCAGGTTGCTGGAGTATATTTGGTTTTGGTTTGATCGTTTGAGGACCATCGCGTTCCTCTCGTTTCATTCCGCCACATCCAGGACGGTTGTGCAACACAAAAATAGGCTGATAGGTGATTTTGTTTTACACTTTTAGGCATATTTTCAAAATTTCGTTTTTGCTTTATTTCCTAATAATTATGAATGTTTTAATATTTATTTTGTTAATTGTCATAATGTTAAGGTGGTTTCAAAACGGAAGACGTAATTGAGACATTCTCAATCAATCGGCAAAGAACTCTATGAATCACGCGATTAATAGAGCACTTAAGAAAGGTAGACTGAAAAATCAGCCGCAGCGGTGCACGTCTTACAAGATGGTAATCATGGTATTTGTTTTAAAGAGACTGAAATTGTGTCAAAAACTATGCACTAACATGCAAGACTATGTCGCGAGGTAATTGCAATTTATAAATACCAAAATGATTTCAACAAGACAGAAGATTCAGGCTCGCTAAATAAAAATTTGGTACCTGGCCTTCAGTGCAATCGCAAGGCAATTGAAACTTACAAACACCAAAATAATTTCAGCAGAACAGAAGATTCGGCCTCACTAAATAAAGTATGGTTACGACACACGGTACTGGCAAAGAAAATCATTCTCACTATGAATAGTCCTGGTGCATAGTTATTTTGTTGTGACGTTTGTGGGACAGAACGCCATTTCGTTTTTAAGTTTTTAGTTCGGTTCCGTTGATGAGATGGTCACCATAGCTGTGAATGAAACGTATGGAAATAATTCCTTTAGATCATGGCTCAACAGCTCGAAATCTGTTACTTCCAATGAGTACTATTTTAGCATTTATTATTTGACGGCATGCAGTAGCTTAAAAGTGAACGATATCAGCTGATTAACTCAACAGCCGGGAAACTGACCCCTCACGTCTCCATTTCAAGATTTTCATAGTCTTATAAAAATGATATCTACTTTGTCTTTGTTGTGCCTTTGTTATATGAAAGGCATAACTGATGAACTAAGAAGCACCGATGATATCGGTATTAATCGGTTTAGTAGCTGCCGATTTTAAGCAATACATTTAGCAATCATGCGCCGCGTCATATTCCATTGTACTAGGAACTAATAAGTGCACCTTCCACGCATTTACAATGCAAACGTTCAAAATGTGTTTAAATAATAGCCACCACAATTTTTTCCCTTTTAGATCCACTCCTCCCATATAAGCATTATATTTTGCTATCAATCGTGGTTATTTTACATCAACCTTAGCCGATTCTTCTTTAGGCCGACGCTTCACATGTGCTATTGGATAAATAGTGTCAAAATTAGTCACGACATGCACTATGTTGTTGTCCTTCTGCTGTACAATAAGTACAGAGTTTTGAGAATCATACTTGTATGTATAATGTCCTATTGAAGTTTTATTTGCCTCTTTAGGCAACAATAATGGACACCGTTTTGTGCGATTACTTCTAATTGTACCGCTGGTTCTTTGATTGCGAGATTTGAAGGAAGTTATTAGACTATGGCTAGTTTTAGCTTCAGAATTATCAAAGAAGATGATACGATCACTGAGTGCTTGTACAACCTCCAATAATTCCAAAACGACCCTTGAACCCAAAGGATGTCCAACTAAGGATGAATTGTTACAAGCTTTTGCACCACACTATGTTTCAAATTTATAGCAATAATCGGCAGAACTGCAAAGCGTCCAATCTCTGTACCTGAAGCAAATCGGTATACCATATCACAATAAACCATAATTCAGTTGCAAAGTCTGCATTAAAAAAAAAATTTTAATTCTTAGCGTAATTCCATCCCAGAAAATAGCGAAAAACAGGCAATCGGCCATACACTATAGATATATACCTGGATAATAAACTGTTGTCTTGATTTTTATTCCTTTTGTAAATTTTGCTGCCTCTATTTTATAATCGATTCTAGGACTTGCAGATTATGACTTGCTCACGATGCCATAACGATAAGTAAGAAGTAATAACAATAACCATATAAATTTTAGTTGTGTTGTACTAAAAATTACGACAAAACTTGTCGACGCTTTTAGTTTAAATATTGCATCCATATTTCATAAAATCTTAAAATCAAGCAATACCCTTCTGTCCACCAGCTTGCCACTTTTCCTTTATCCTTCTCCTAGCGTTCATTTATTTGCCGAGTAGATACTGCGTCGCGGATTTACAAAGGGGATAAAATAGCAGATGACCGATGAACCGGAAAATGTCGCCCGCGAAGTGCTGGAACGTTTTTGCCGAAGGCAACCTTTCGGAATAGTGTTGAAGGAGACGCATATAACCTTCGTCAACTGTGAATAGAAAGGAAACGAGCGAAAAAAAAAAGAATAGGAGCTTTAGAAGATCGTAGAGGGGTAAGCGGGGATGGAGAGAATTATTGGTTTCATCCTTGTGTTGCCTTGGGTGACGTGTTTAAGGGTCGTCGCATACTGGAATGGGGTTTATTTTGATAACGGTAAGAAAATCCGGGAACGAAATGAATGGAGTACTTTCAGGTACTATCTTGAGGCCGCTTTTATTTAATGAGATAAGTAAGAAAATTCTAAATTAGTAGTATTATTTATATATAAATATGGAATATGGAGTAGCCAAATATCTAAGAAATTTTGCGGACAATCCTGAAGTTGATCTTCTAGTTTTTTATATTCCTTTTTTTAAGGCATCTATATAAAATTATATGTTTACACAGACTATAACAATTCACCCTACTACGTAGAAATCACACCCTCGGCAGCCCCATTCAAGTTTTTCGCTTGCATCCGACGTAGATATAAATAGATTTCATCGATCTAATTGTAAAATAGCTTAATATATTAATAAAATATGTAGGTATAGGGCATCCACGTATGTATACGTGTACGTCACGCAAGATAATATAGTGTACGTATTTATACGCTACGCTCACATGAGGTATCGATTTTCGCTGAGCCGTTTGCCAGGGACGATGGAGCGTGAAACTGCTTCTAAATCTAGTTTTATTGGTGACGAACTCAAATAATTCTGTCCTCACATAGACTCTTGCCGTGTAGAGATTTCTTACGTCAGAAAGATGACGTATAATTTTGGAATGTTGAGATGTAGCTTTCGAGTCTGAAATAACAGCGTATTCTTTTGGTATAGATGATATTTTTGGTATTAGTAGTTTTATAGCTGATTTGATTATTTGTGTTCAAGTTTCTAATGCCCTATGAGAACTTTGATGATATCAAACGAGTAATGGATAGTTTAAGCAGTTAAAGCAATTAGATATCTTGTATTATGCCGAAGAAAATCATATCACCTCGCTACAATACATAGCACAAAAGTTGAACGTTTCAAAGTCTTCAGTTTTAAAATTTGGCAATAACCAGCACTTGTTTGAGGAGGATAAAATAAAAAACACTGAGTTTTGCAGTGTTATGTTTATCTTGTTAAATAAGAATTTTTAAAAAAATTGTTTTTATGGTCATCATTTTTTTTTTTTAGTGACATTGTAAATTCCCAAAACTTGTTTCTAATATTTTCTCTAACTCCATTCCCTTGTATCCAATTTCTTTGTTATTCTAACAGGTACTGACCACGAACGAATCATCATAATCTTTCCCATACCCAGAGTTACGTTTGGCCAAGAATAATTGGCAACGTTCTTATTGGTCCATTCTTTATTGATGGTACACTTAATGCAAACAAGTTTTTGGTGCTTCTTCGAGTGCGTATTATTTCACAAATACTAAATTTAAGCATTGAAAATGTATGGTTTTAAATGGACAGGACCCAACCACACTCTACCGCAGCTGTTTACGATTTCTTAATGAAATGATCAAGATCGCTGGATAGGTCGATACGGTCTATCCAACTTTTGGCCAAATGATGTCTTTCTTTGGGCTCATTTAAAATTTAGAATAATATACCTATACAAAATATTCAGGAATCTAGGGAGCGCATACTCACTGCATGTAATGGATTGAATCCATTTTTCTTTTAAGTGATCATGTGCAAGTTTTTTTATAATACGCGAAAGAGGTCACTTTGAATAACTATTCAAAACTATTTCAAACTATTTAAAATATTTTTCTTTGCTATTGACAGGTAATATGGGATAATGTGATTATAACCTAAAAATATTATTGCGTGGGTATGAAAGCGCAGCATTCAGTCATCTGAAGTGGGTTCACAATCGTTGTTTTTAGAACCAACGTCATTCACAAACGCAGTAGTGTTTTTCTGATCGACTTTCATGAAAAATAAACATATTAATTTTGTATAACGTTTAATTGAACTATTATGAGTATGAAGTATTAATTTGGTTAGTTTTTTTTTAAATAAAACCATAACGTTTACTTAAATGCTTATTCTTTCAAAGGTTACTTCGGCTTGTGTATTGTGCAATTGTCTCTAACGCATTGACTCCTTTTGTCTGTCCTTTTTAAAACTGAGCGTAGGGGAATGCTTACATTATACGTTCAGAGTTAAAAAAAACTCACGTTGTAGTAATAAATGAAGTTAGAATTATGCTTCCTAATTTGTTTAATGTAGACCACAAAATGTTGCACAACCAGTTTCAGCTATAAATTTAGCCTTCTTTAGTTGATTACCAAACTTGGTAATAATCAATGAATCACACTTAAAAATATAACAAAAATCCCAAAAGAAAGGTGAAAAAATCCCTTACCACAAAATTATAAATTATAAAATAATTTTGTGGTAAGGGATTTTTTCACCTTTCTTTTGGGATTTTTGTTATAGTTTTCAAGCCACAGTCTCCACCCATCACAGCACACTTAAAAACAACATTTTAATACGATTTTTCGTGCAGTGCCGCGGACGTACCCTCTCCGACACTGCACACCTTCACGGAGGAGTACATTACAGACTATAGCACAATTATTTTCAACTGGCGGATGCGCGATAGCAAGAGGACGTGCTTAATGAGTGAGACACACCCGAAGGAACATGGATAAACGTTTTAATTCGCACTATCTTTGCAGTACTGTAAGCTGCGCGTGCGGGCGGGGTTTCCGCCAGCCGCAGCAGTAGTAGTACTTATCATGTTTTTATCTTTATTTAGGTAATGTGGAACGTCCAGATTTTCTACTTCACTTTTTTACCACATCTTTCGACTCTTAGAACATCTTTTCCCTTTTCTGTATTCTTTAAAGTTGCACGAATGTTACGCTCTCTTCAATGTACGATTTAAATTAAGTATCTTTATGTTATTCGGAGCTGAGTTTGCTTTGAGGGAGAAAGACGCATTTCGCCCAAAGTCGAATACTTGAAAGAGGCGGAGATGGTGAAAATCGACATGCAGACGCCACATCGCATCGGTTGCATCTAAATTCCGACAAGTCGAACCGCGCGGAAGATAAAAGGATGCCCGGTTGAACGTAAACGCTCCGCAAATCTTCACGGCAAAGACAGCAGGAAACTCCAGACCGTTTCCGACAGTCGTCCTTTCTGTTGAAATTGTTTGCAGAATCGAAATGCAATGAACAAATAGACAAGATTGATCCGTTACTTAATCTATCTACGCCAACTCTGACATAGAAATAATTATTTCTATGGTTCTGGTAGTGCATCAGGAATAATATTAATTATAGGATTAATAGTCTTGCATTTCATTTTATAAGATCCTGTAATGCAGTGGAATCTGTCACACGTGAAAGAAAAAAAAAACGGAATAAAATAGCAACAATATCGATCATTTTCCATTGGCAATCATTAAATTCCAGCTTTAGATTATAGAGCTTTCATCTGAGGCACTAGCAGCAATGTTATTATTCTTTATTCCTCAATGCATACCTTGAGGAATATGTCGTCCTCGCAATGATTATAGCACGGAAAAGTCAGCACCAATTCGTGCGTAAAATATCATCGGATCCAGCGTCATCTAGCGAATACCAGTGGCGGCTCAGCCATTGCCAATTCTCGCGCTTGAATAAAACATAAGGCGGAAAAGGAACAGTAAATCGCTGCAAGTGTATATCAATTGTAGGGTTCTGTTCTGTTAGCTGGGCGCAGAGATCTTGGGCGGAGTTATGCCGTATGTTGCTCGGTCGTATATAAAAATCGAACGGCACACAATAGTGCATGAGATATATTCGCGTGGGGTTTGATGGCAGCTATGCACAGCTGCATAGCATATATGAATGTGTTGTAGCAGTAGCATAGCCGAATCGCGGGTTTTATAGATTTGAACTGTAAAATGGAATAGGAAAATTATGAGGTGAAGGCAAAATGGATCTATCTTTTCGATATTATTGATAAACATACACGAGTGACAAAAAATTTCAAAATAAACGCTTTTTTAAATATTTATTAGCGATAAGAAAAAAAAAATGATCTTTTTACACCATATTAGATGCTAGAAGATGTTTGTAGATTAGGTATGGCATAAGTATGGGAGCATTAAATATCGTATTTGTCCCACGTTGGGCGCTATTTACTACAGATTGCGTATCGCTATAAACAAAGTAATGAAAAAATTTGGCGCGTTTGCATTGGGTGTCGGAAGATTACAAATGGTATAAATAAGATTGCAATGCAATTTGTATGCTAGACAAAATCTGCATACTACAAATTACATATGTTATAAATACAATAGTAAACAAAATATACCGGGTGCGCCATTACTGTGTCGGCAGAATTTAGCACGAAAATTACTTATGAATTAGGAAAGTAAGATTTTCTGTATGCATATAGTATATCAATGCGCATTTTGCAAAATTATTTACAAATATACAGGGAATAATAGTAGAAAAGAGACTGAGAGATATACTGGAAGCTACTTTTGCAGATAGCCAAAATGGCTTTAGGCCAGAAAGAGGAGTAACCGACCTAATCTTCAGTATAAGACAGATTACAGAAAGAGCAATTAATTTTGATAGGAAAATATATGCATGCTTTGTCGACCTAGAGAGGGCGTTCGATAGTGCACCTAGAGAGAAAATATGGGAAATAATTAGCCAAAGGGGAGTTAAAGGTAAACTATTGAAAGCAGTTAAAAGTATATATAATTGCACAAGAAATATTGTAAGAACCAATAACAAAACGACCAGAGAGTTTGTTACAACTAAAGGAGTTAGACAGGGTGGAGTGTTGAGTCCACTGTTATTTATTACACTAATGGACGAAATCGCAAAGAAATGCCGACAGGAGACTAAAGGAATACGAGTGGGTGTAAAAAATTTACAGCAAGTGTATATAAACGAATTATTATATGCGGATGATTTGGTATTATTGGCTAACTCACCAGAAGAATTACAAAATAAACTAAATATATGGAAACAACAACTTAAAGAACATGAAATGCAAATTAATATTGGAAAAACAGAAGTAATGGCTATCGCAAGAATACCCGAGTCTATAAACATAAAAATTGATAATATAAACATTAAACAAAGCGGCAACTTTAAATATCTGGGGTCTATTGTTAACGAAAAGGGATCATTAGAACATGAAATTATTAATAGAGTAAACTGTGCAAACAACTGTTTCTATGCATTAAATAAGTCGTTTATAAGGAAGAAAGAAGTCACAAAGGAAACTAAAATAAAGATCTTTAATAGTGTATATATACCAATACTAACGTACGGGAGCGAAACATGGACTTTAAATAAAAGATTATTAAGTAAAATACAGGCAAGTGAGATGCGTTATCTGAGGGCTGTAGCGGGAGTGACAAGAAAAGACAGAATCAGAAACGATAGTGTGCGTAATTGGTTTAAAGTAGTGCCGGTAAATGAAAGAGTGGAACAAGGACAATTAAGGTGGTTCGGACATATGGCTCGTATGAATAGTGACAGAAAGGTGAAGCAGATATGGACGGCGGGGGTGGACCATAAGAGACCGAGAGGAAGACCGATGCGGACATGGGATGACCAGGTCGCAGATATATTGTTGAGGAGAAATTTAGAGTGGAACCAAGCAAGCAGGATCGCCCAGGACCGAAGATTGTGGAAAAGCTTGTCGCAGTAATACCTCTACACCATAATGGTAGAAGAGGAAGGATTATATATATATATATATATATATATACAGGGTGGTAGAAATTCTCAGAGCTACGTTCAATTTTTTATTTTAAATGGATTGCTTAAAGCAAGATAGAGTGTGAGCAATCCAGTGGGACGGTACTACTTACTTTTAGTTGTCAACAGAATATTTATTGTTTCTTTCCCACGTTGGGCGCCAATTTGTTTCCATTTACGTATGGGAAAAAGCAAAATGGTGTTGAATTTTGGTTGAATACATAAAATCAGTAAATATTAGTTCTCACATGTATTGGTTTTATATATTTATGCAAAGATTTAACAGTGGGACTGTGAGAGGTAAATAAAAATTGGGAAATACTGTAACCAAAGTAAAGTAACATGAGTGTTTTTTTATAGTTTATTTAAATTAATCAGAAATTAACCAATGTATATTCAAAAATAAAATCGAAAACAAGTGAAAAAGGGATTAGGGAGATAATGGGATGTTAATTAGAGTTGAGATTGAATAATCGTTAAAATTTGATCTAAATGCGTTCTTTCTTGTAGTGGTCTATAACAAAAACATGTTTATGAATTTTAGGAAATTTTAATGTTTTATGTTGTTGTTTGTTGCTGCAATATTTGTGAATTCTTGCACTTCTAGAGTTTTAATAATTTTATATCAAAAGAATTTATTTTTAGCTAAATAATAATAAAATAATTTTAGTCATTTTATAATCACATTTAGCATGTATTAATATAACCGTAACTACAAACGAAATAAAGAATCAGGCTTTAATATTTTCCCCTATTTACGCCCAGCAAGTAAAAATTATGACTCTTTCTACTAGCGTGTGGAAAAATGCCGCATTTTCCTCTTTGATGTTTCCGTTTGAACTGAAACATAAAGCGTTAAACCGTTAATAGCCGTGATAATACGGGTGTTAAAAAAAAGTACTTCGAACCATCATGCCGTTGAATATCTAACAATAAAATACGTAACAGTACTTTTGCTTCTGCATTGTGCCGTATAATAAAAAAGTGTTTTCTTTATGATTCTTGTAATACTTTAGGTATCGGCATTTTGACAAGCGCTCTTGAAATATAAATGTACAGAGAGTGTTTGAATCAAATTGTACATTTCTCCGAAACAGAGAACTTTATGTGCAAGTTGTTTCTACATTTGCTTTCTCACTAAAAGATGGATCTTTTGGTGTTCAATAGAACCAAATAGTCAATATTTTATGATTTTTTTTTTAAATTAATGTAAAAGGAACCATCTTAATTCCCATTTTAAAATCAATAAATATCTGCAATTTCCGAAAGTCACTTTTAATTTTGCTTTCACTGTTAGGTATATAGTTGACATAATAGATTCTGATATTGTTTTCGATAGATGAAAGCATAACAATTGTACAATTTTGTATTTTCTTTCGTATTTTTAAAGAAGAAGTTAAACTCAATAGAAAAATAAAGTAAGTTGCCTAGACAATTTTCTTTGCTTGCTGCACTAGGATTACATTATAATGAACTTATGTATGACTGCAGTAAACCAATAACCTAAACAGTCAACATTTCATAAAAATTGGTCCGCTGGTCTGTGATACTTGGCAATTTTCGCATTCTTTCCATATAATACCCCAGTATCTAAAGAGAGTTCAATTTAAACATTACTTGAGAAACTCCACGACCTTAACTTCAATAGGAGCTTGCGACTGAAAATTTGTTAAATTGCCCATCTATAAAATTTCGAAAGGCTTAGGGGAAAATACACAATATGGACATATGTTTTACCCCGCGAAATACATTGAGAAATCTTTTAGGGAACCCGAAAGATAAACCGAAATAAAACGAAAGGTTATGGGCATTTATAAAATAGGATGCGGGGACCGCAATAAAGTTTATATTAGACAGACAAAACGTGCAATCAGAACCAGATTTGAGGAGCACATAGCGCATTATCTCTGTGGGATGCTTGAATCATCCAGTGTTGCACAACATATAAATGATACAGGGCATAAAATTAACATTGAGAACGTTGATTTATTGAAAAACTCCTTCAAAAGAATTGGACGCTTCCGGAACCATGTATATGAGGAAAGACTGTAATAATTTATTGAATTGCGAACATGCCTCTCTGCAGCATTTGGTTTTATGAGAGTAAACAGCTTTCCTTTTTAGTTACATATTTCTTTGAATTCTTGGTATTCAACAGGTCAAAATAGTCGTTAAAAAGAAAAAAAAAACACTTGTAAATATAGGTTAGGTAGGAATAACAAGGTATGGTAGATATTGTGGAGTGTCCCTTCACACAGTCTCTCGCGTCCCCACCAGCCTAACCACAGGAAATTCCGAGCAATGAAATTTCGAACGCGTGGGCTCAATTCACGTCTCTGGTTTCTGTTCATTTTATTTTGCTTGGTCGGCAGGAAGTGATTGATTTGAAGTGTTTCGGTTTGCCGGGTTTGGGAGCCGAGTGGTTGAATATGATGAAGACGAAAAATAACTATCACACTGACAAAAGTCAATGCTAGGTTTTCCACTATCACCAAACAACAATGCACAATCTCTCGACGCGCGTTTCGCTAACCAAGTTAGCATCATCAGGAGATGATTAACAGTGAATCTGTTAATGCTAACTTGGTTAGCGAAACGCGCGTCGAGAGATTGTGCATTGTTGTTTGGTGATAGTGGAAAACCTAGCATTGACTTTTGTCAGTGTGATAGTTATTGTTACACCAAAGGTTCCAAAACCCAATTACTGGAAGACGAAAAATAGATTAAACGAGCTGGGATTTCTCCTGAACTCAGAATTACAGAAACAGGAATGGAAAAAGAAATATTTATATTATAGTGGTACTAATCAGAGTTAGATTTACACCTTTCCAACTTATAATTAGTTAAATACAACTTTTAATCAATGTCAACACTTTTAACTCTAATGGTGAGTGCAGGACTGCCAATTTAATTAAAGCAAACTATTACTAATCCCCTAAAACTCAAACTTCACAGTAATTATTCCTTATTATCGCAGTTACACACATTAATTAACTTTCAAGAGACGATCATATCCAGGCTATTACATTTAGAAGCGCATCTTACATTCGTTTTAATAATGTCTGATGCATCTGGAATACTTCTTGCTTCCGGAATCGAAACTAATTCCTTTAGCGTCCTCGATGCGGCCAATCGGATGCGATAGAGTTAGTTGGCGTCGGTTAGTCAATTTCGGTTTGCCTTAAATTACCGGTCAACGTCTTGTGCATACTAACCAGCGTCTGTGATAAAGGAGTGTGTAGCCGGTCCAGACGTCGAACCCTCACACTCGAGTGGTGTGCATCTTCTAATAGGATTATCTGGGCGTTCAGTTGTGTCGTAAATTTTACTTTTTAAATATTAATTTTTGTGTTTTTTTTTAACGCTAACTATTGCACGTACAAATAAAGAGTCAATACAATTTTTGAAAAGTAGTATATTATAGAATGGTCAGGAAATTCAATGTCAGATCGGTGAACTTATGCTTATAACTTATTTTTTCTCTTGATTCGAGTAAACTATCGGGTTTTTATTCAAGAAAAGTGTTGCCATGGTGATTTATGTTATTTACTAGGAACTGAGGCAAAAAAATATTTTTTTTTTACACAAAATAAGTAATT
This sequence comes from Cetonia aurata, assembly GCA_949128085.1. NCBI lineage: Eukaryota > Metazoa > Arthropoda > Insecta > Coleoptera > Scarabaeidae > Cetonia > Cetonia aurata. The sequence continues at coordinate 8,579,034 of OX421882.1, read as the reverse complement.
TAGATTTCGACGACATAATGAAGTTGAACAAGTTTGGGATATATTGGGAGAGTTGAACTGCATGGAACGCGATGGTCAGCATTTCTAGTAATCCTAAAGGTCTAAGGCATATCTTAAATTATTTTAAAAAATTCGTACGCTACTTGATGACGATTAAAAAAAAACACCTGATACAAATACATAAAGTACTTTTTTATATTACTTATCATTTTTATTCCGTATAGTTTAAAATAGTACTTTATTTATTAATATGCTCATAAAACATGGTGATGTAATTTTATACCACTTAAAATAGCATTCTTAGAAAGACTAAATGTCAATCGGATTAGTCACTTGAGAGGAACATATTGTATTGCAACTATTATTGTTAAATAACAGGAAATGTAAAAAAACCACTAAATTCATTGATAATAAATTACAACGTACATTTTAGCTAATCTACAGTGTCTTCTGGCTGACAACAAAAATAGCATGCAGAACGTAACATGGTATAATAATATAATCGCGTGCCTTTTATAATTCTTGGCTTATATAACACAAGTAATTTTAATCGTTATTGCCTTTACATGTGGCGCACGGAAAATACGCGAAATTAATTCAAACAGTAGAGGGACAAGTTATACATCTCCGTCTTTGTCACAAATACTAAATACTACCATCCTTGTTATGTATGAGACACGACTGTTTGTAAACAACACGTACTGTAGTATATTTATAGTATACTTGTGATAAAGTCTGACAACTATTATCATCGGCACCTGTTAGTGACCCCTAACGGCCTTGGAATATTTCTGGTTTCTCCGATGGTCGTTTTTATTTGTAATCAACGTTGTTTCGTGCTGATACATACTCGGTGCAACGTAACGCGATTGCAACGCATAGAGTAGCGCGTGTGGCAAGCCATTCCAGTCTTCGACTTCTTGGGGAAAGCGTCTTCACGCTTGTCGATTTTGTTGAAGCAGTGCGCGATAAACAATAATTAAACTGTGCTAGTTTTACTACTGTATTGTAGTTAGCTAGTTTGTGTAAAGTGTTGTGTGTTGTAGTGCTGTCATCCTTATTATTTATTATAACAGGAATAGTGTCACACAAACAGCAACAGAAAATCAGCAAGTAAGTTGGTATATATATATATGTATATGTAAATATTTTTCGTTGTTACAGCGAATGAGTGTAAATAGGAGCGAGTTTATTGACTTAACTTTCACGTTTAGTTTTAATTGTATTTAGAGACATTCACGTATTCGCGTTTGCCGTGAGAAAAGTCGTGTATAACATTTTAAGATTGAAGTTCAAAACCCAAACTTTATTTACATCTTCCATTGGAATTTTAAGCAGTATCTTTCCGTCCATCTGTATAATCTATGTATAATAATAAAAATAATAATTTTTCTTGAGTGCACGTACTTTCCGTGATGTATTAATTTATTTCCAGTTTCGGCCTTGACACAGTTCTTATAGGTGTACGCTTATTTACGTTGCGAAGGTAGTAGAATGAATTCGATCAATCATTTCTAATAAAAAATTTACTAGGGTTGGTATAGAAAATAGCACATTCTATTTAATTTATTTCAAAGCATTCTAATTATTATTTAAAGTACCAGGTAATGCACATTATAATTTCGAATGCATCTAAAACATAGTATTTTTTAGATTTTAATGTAAACGAAACATCATATTAATGTTGGCTATAAACTCACAGTTAAATGGCTGAAAATAAAGCCAACAATGATCTTTTTTTGCTGTTTGAGTGACAGCTGGAGGTGTTTGCGGGATTTCAATGTATATGACAAGGGTGTTTTGTTACTGGAGAGCAGGTAAAAATACTTGCCCGTGGCATTTCTTGTTGTACAAATTCTGGTGGAGATACAGACAACTTCAATACCTCATGCAGTTTGTTTTCTTTGCATATACAGTAGAAATCACGTCAAGTAGAAATAGAAATCTCATTATTAAATAGTTTTCTATTTAAATAATTTAACCATATTAAAAAGCTTCCAAAAGCAGCCACTGGTACTAGGGGTATCCCCGTTCGTCGTTAAAAGCGGGAAAACCCGTAAATCTTTTCCGAAATTTCGATTTTTCACGATTTTCGGTAACGGACCAACAATGCCCAAGGCCGATCCCCGCGCGCCGGCGAGAAGGGTCCGATTATGTAATATTGTCGGTGATCGGCAGGTAGTCGTGCACCGAACATCAACACATCGAAACCTTGAACGACAACGAATTTGGTGTGAAATACGCACAAAGGGGATCGAAGAAATTGTAAAACATTATTCATTAACATTATAATTAATGTAATAACCATTATTCGGAAGACGTCGATTACCAAGTATGTAAATTAACCATAGTTGACGGATATCTAAAGCAGATAAGAATTTTGTGTTTTCTTCGATTGTTTTAGTGTTACAACGGAAAATAATGATGACACAGTATGTGTAATTTTTAATTAAGAAAAATGAATATACAGGGTCACGTTTAATTATTACAATATATACAGTATGTGTAATTTTTAATTAAATGAATATACAGGGTGTACCGATGATCCCAAACCAATCACAGGTGTAGACGGGAGTTAGCGGCGAGTGTGCAGTATAGGGGGTCTGCTGAGGTGGGTCGTAATGGGAATCAAACCAACGACTGCGAGTCTTTTTACAAGTGGGAGGGGTTTAGCGGGTGTTCTGCGGTGGGTAGTAATCCGTTATTAAATCAACGACTTACAGTGAGAGGCAGGAATTAAGAAAAAGGTATATACAGGGTGTACTGACGATCCCAAACCACAGGCGTGTACGAGGATTAGTGGAGGGTGGTGCGGTTTAGCCGGTCCGCCGCCTTGGGACGTAATCCGTCATCAAACGACCATTTAATTGGCTGGGTGAACGGTCCGGAGTTTACTAGTTATTGAATAAAGTCTTTATTCACGCATTTATTAGTGATATTTTGGACAAAGGTGGATAATTGTGGCCGAATTTTTCACGAGCTTCTTATTACATAAACTGAGCTTATTTCGATTGACAATTCGCTTATTACATTTATTAATGCCTCACCTGGACTTTGTTACAACCGTTATTACTCAGAAGATGTCACTGGGGTTTAACATAGGACCATTGCTTTTGCTTTTAGTGATGATCTATTTGAAGGACGTTCTGTCATACTTTTGCTTACGCTAACTACCGAAAACGTATTCTTGCGTGGGGCTATGATGTTTGGATTTATCACCCATTCCTGAAAATACTTTAGAGACGCCTGTGCTTTTAAGAAAGCTATATTTTGGGTTTGTCGACTAGAAACGCTGGTATTTTGCTGGAGAACTTTCAAGGCCAATATAAAACTTAAACTATAAAGCTTATTGAATTGATTGTCTTATAATTAGACAGTTTTGTATGTGTAATATTAATATATGTCGACCGAGATTAGAAGGGTCTTTGGTATACAGGAAGATGCTTGGGCAGCTTGAGATATAATAAATCATGTAGATGAACATAGGTGAAACAACGTTACAAATAAACTTGCTATTAATTTATTGTACGAAACGAAATTTAAAAGTAATTAATTACTAGTGAACTCGCTAGCTTTAATATACTTTCTATAAAATTACCTAGTGACAATCTTCTCCCATTTCATACAATTCAACTTTCAATAATTACGTCATCGCATTGATTATCGCGTTTCCATTTTCGACAATTTCGATGAGATCTGCATATTATCTTTCTAGGTTAATTACACCTAATATATGTATCCCCATTTATTTGATAGCATTTCGGTTCGGTTAAAGAGCAAATATTACACCCTAATATCGTTATCGGGTTATCAGTGTGCGTATATGGTAATCATCGAAAACGGCGCTAAAATTAATATATCTAAAACACGTAACGGTTGTACATACAACAAACTTGTTTGTACTTAACTGTGTAATTTCAATTGGCGTGTAGGTATAAGTATTCGGTTTACTGCAATACGCAAAACTAGTTTTTGGGTCAAGTACTTTCAAGTAGCAATTTGTATCAATTTCGTGTCATTATACTTTTATGCGCAGTGTTATTCTGTATGTAGTTGCTTGAAAGGGATAATAATTTTTGTCGTTAATCGAGTTGTAAAGATTATTATGCCTTATAACTGTAGAAAAATCTATTAAAAATTAAAGAAACATTGTATCTACTGCTATGATAATCCACTTGACACAGCATTTTTTTTTTTTTTCGTTTAGAAAGGCATTTGCTTCACTAAACTACTTTTAATGCTAGATATTAATTATTTTACGGTAAAGTTGTATTTGTTTCTTGGTATTATCGGAATAAGATGCGAATAAGACGATTGTGTCTAGAATTATTGTTTATTCATTTTAAATTCCGATTCGGAAAACAAAATGTAATTTAATTTTATAATTTCCATTTCATAAAGGACATATATGTCCGAAACGTTTTGAAATTTCGTGCACGAATTTATGAATTCAAGTAGTTTGTTCATTACATTAATTTGTAGTCGCAACTAACTCTGAAAATTGGCGTGACCACTTACGACCTAAACTCCAATTCCAACTGAATGTAAAGTATGCGTGAATTTGGTGTACAGAAAACAACGCCTGTCCTAGTTTCTTTCGAACAGAAAACAAATTACCAATTAGCGACTTCTCTGAAGTGTGGCCAATCGAAAATGTGGCTTTAATTTCGGAGAATTTCGATCGAAAGAAAGAGAACATTGGCTATGCAATCATTTACGCTCCGAGCGATGTCAATTCCCTTTCATTTCGGTCGCAAATTTCACGTGTAGATGAAGTACAAAAGAGTTTTACACGACTTGTTCTGATTGTCCTATGAATTTATTATAAGAACCCAATTTGGGCCTATTGTTAATCCTGCCAATTAGAAAAGAAAAAGGATACGTACATTTTTTTGTATGAACGCAATTATGGAGTTATTAATTAATAATAGTCTACGTATTAGACATTTGCTGTATACACTAAACAAAGTTAATTCATTGGATGCATAATCGATCAATTCATTTTAGCTAATTTTGTTCCATTAATTAGTGACTAAACAGCAACATACGGTCATTATACCGAAGTAATAGGAATCAAAACGTTCAAATGCGAGATGAAAAGGGAATCCATCATTGTATTTTACACTGGAGATGGCGTTCGTGTCGCATGGTTAGGTACATTGTCAAGGATTTGCTAATTACCGACCGATAATTATGCACTATAGTGACATTCAGTCATTGTGAATAATGGATGGAATTCCAGAGAGTTATAGATGCCAATACCTCGCAATTAAACATGCATGCATGCGGTTACATCTGTCAGTAAGTGTTTCACTTGCAAAGCGTTAATATCGTTCGGTTAATTAATCTATTACTAAAAGCATAACAATATTAAATGGTAGACTGGGGTAATATCTTAGTTGTGGGTGCAATTATATCGTTCTATGCAGTGTAATGAATAAATAAATAAATAAATAGATAGATTGTCTTTTTTCTTGTTGTATTACATTCATATAGAAAAGAAAATCCTTTTAAGCATACTTTTATGTTTCAAAGAAATACTCGTTTCTAATGAAGTTGTTTTTTCCTTTTTTTACCGTAATAACAATGAAATAGTTCATGTAGTATAATACTATAATAATACTACTGAAATAATGTGGACTGACCCTTTTTCCGATAATCTAATGTCTTTTTTTTGATAGAAAATGCGTGTCTTTTAGGCCAGTATGTGTATATGAACAAAATTGAAACTAAAAATATCTTTCGAAATACTTTATCTTAAATTAAATTAGTAAATCAAGTTATTTTAAAATGCATACATTCAGTAAAAATAATTATCGCCTACATACATACACATGCATGTTATTGTAACTTCACAAATTATTATGTGCGCATTACAAGTCCATCGAGACTTTGTTGTTGTAGATTACAATTGCGTTTCTTTGCTGCATAATCCCTCCATCTTTTCAGAAGTAATAAGCAAGTCAACCACTGTGGCATTTGGTTGTGGCTCCACATAAAGCAAAGCGTTTTCTAAAGCTTGCATTCCTTTTTCTAAAGGACCCCCAGGAAATGACCGTGCGTGGATTTAATTTTCGAAAATTTTAACGCCCATATCTCCGGAACGGTTGGTGCTAGGAGGACGGACGCGGTGCCATTCGATTCGCCGCGAAAAGGCGCTTCTTTTGATGTTTAGTACGTCGGGTTTATTTCAATTTTTAGACGATTTTTTTTAATTTTTGCAAAATTTTCGACGAAATTTAAGGAAATTCGACGATATCTCCCAAACCGGAACCGATAGCCGAACGCCGACTTCAGATTCGGAATCCTCGTCGAAAAGTACGTCCGACGGTGTATGATACGTCGGGGTATCGATCATAGCTGGCCGGTCATAGCAGAGATTTGAATGAAAAAATAAGAAAAAAATGACGAAAAAACACTATCTTTTTTAGTTTTCTTACAATAACTCCGGAACGGCTAGAGCTACATAGTCGCGCTTTGCCTCAGACGATTCGGAGCGATCAGGGGAACACTTTGCGCAACAGTAGAATAAAATCGGAGCGGTAGTTCGGCCACAAAGTCAGTAATTAAGGGTAAAAACAGCGATTTTTAACGAATTTCTTTAAATTGTAAAACTGGTCTGGTGAATAATTTGCATTTTCTAATATTTTTTTTTTGAATTTTTCTCTGAAATCACCGACAGCTGCAGAACCTGCTAATAACTTTTCGTCGCAAATTTTCAACTCGTGTATTCATGACGTGTTTTCCATCGATTGACTCATCCAACGCTAGCGGTAAATTCTGGAGAACTTCCTTAGTGCTAAATTTTCGGTTAATTGGACAGAATAGTTTAATGTGACATAATATATTTTACATTAAGTACAAACAGAAGATGAATGCAAATTGATATTATATTGTAATAGAACAAGGTTATTTTAAAACTTCATTTAATATAATTTCCTTTATCGTTTTCAATATATCAGTTTTATTTCCGTTGATAATACAATACACGCATACATTGTAAATATGGAATTATTACAGGAAATCAGTCTTGGCGAAATAATCAGTTTTGCTGCTCTAATTTAAAATATATTACATCTAATTCACTAGTTACAATTATGGGCCCTACGTTCCTTGATACTGGGACTAATCTAAATTGGCCGTAAAGCGAATATACATAACTCACCGTAATAAATTGCGACTGCAGGCCAATAATTGTAAATAGAGTGGTCTGACGATATTTCCACAACATTGCGATTACTGATTTCGCAGTATTCGATTGCAGGAATAATAAATAGTAATGATATGCTTTGGTCTATGGAAAATTCGAAACTGCAAACTTGATTTATGCAATGAATAGGAATGTTTTGCACGGATTGTGTGAATCATGAATATTAAAAACTTATCTGTTTGTTACGTTACACGTTCTTATGCAATTTTAATGACTTATACAAACGAATATTTTGTTCGTCTATCTTGTAGATAATCTAATTGTAAGATATGGCATTTAATTCTAGTTCTGCTAAATATAAAATTTGAAATTTAGATTATACAAATAACATATCGTTAAAACTAATATTTTAACCTTGAAAAGAGTTAGGACGTCATGCGCCTTAATCTCGTCAAGGTAAAATATTTATTTTAGCGGTATATGCGCTAATACTTTTTGGTTTACGCCTTGTTTTTTTTTTTTTATTAACTATTACAATGCTAAAAAAATCGCTTTAGCATATGCTTTTGTTAATATAGGGCATACTTTTTCCATAGATGATTTAGAGGTAACTAAGTCTTCAAATTGGAAAAAAATGAATATGTGGGTAGCCATTTATATGAAAAAAACGATAAGGAAGACGGGACTCCTTGCTGACAACACCAGCCAAACAACACATAATTTTTTTTTGTGCTACAAAGACGGTTTTTGATTCCTTGGAGAGACCCCAAAACGCAATACCGTACAATAATCCAGAGTGGACCTCACCATGATAAAATGTTAATCGAAATTCCTCGCTCAACAATGTCTTTAGATTCCGTAGTAAATAGCAAACACTATTCAATTTCTTAATTAACGAGTTATAATGATCCACCCAATTTAGGTTTTCGTCAGTGGTGAGATCCATGAACTTTGACGTATTGACGTTGTCAATTACAGTGTCGCCCGAAATAGAGTCAAATTTATTTTGAGGTGTTTAGATAAAATTTATTCATAGAGAACCAGCAACTTAATTCTTTAAGAGTTTCAACAATGTTACTACTAATAATATTATGATCAGACGATCCTGATATCACCGCAAATGTGTCGTCAGCATACAAATTCCCTATTCAAAAACGTCACAATATCATTAATAAATAAAATAAAAAGGATAGGTCCAAGAATGGAACCGTGTGGTACTCTCAACTCGACAAGCAACAACGAAGATTGATAGTTGGTGACAGAATTATCAGTTTTGAATGAAATGTGGACGAATTGAAAACGTTCCGATAGGCAATTCCTAAACCACGCTGCAACCACACCACGGACCACATAGTGTTGCAACTCCTCAATTAACAAGTCATGACTAACCCAATCAAAAGCGCGTGATATATCGCAGAAGACACCAGCAACACAATTGCCACTGTCTAGGGCTTTTACAACAGCGGAACTTCCTTGCTGCGAGGCCCGGTGGACGGCTCGTCCGGACGCCGGTGTCCTCTTCGGCCGCCATTCAACGATCGGCTCAGAACTGGCACGGACTGGGGGAATCCGACTGTCTAATTAAAACAAAGCATTGCGATGGCCCCAGCGGGTGTTGACGCAATGTGATTTCTGCCCAGTGCTCTGAATGTCAACGTGAAGAAATTCAAGCAAGCGCGGGTAAACGGCGGGAGTAACTATGACTCTCTTAAGGGGACCCTCTGTCGCCGACATTGTTCAACCTCGTGCTAGACGAACTGTTGGACAGGATCGAGCGGCGAGGCGGGGGAATAACCATAAGTGAGAGGCAGGAGGTGAGTGTACTTGGTTATGCCGACGATCTCATCCTCCTCGCCAATGACCACCAGGGGGCGTCCAAGCTGTTCAAGGAGGTCGTGCGGTTTTGTGGGGAATGCGGCTTATCCCTAAACGCTGATAAGAGCGTAGCGTTGTCGGTAGGTGTCGTACCGGGTAAAAAGCAGCTATACACCCACACAAAGAGCTTATTCTTTGTGAGTGGTGTGGCTATACCACAGCTTGGCCCGGTCGACTTCTTCAAATACCTCGGCCTGCGATACAACTTTATGGGACAAGTGCGGCCAGGTTTTGAACTGTTGAAGACCTACCTGGCAAGGATAAAGGCTGCTCCCCTGAAGCCAGCACAGATGGTGCACCTCGTAAGATCGCATGTGGTGCCCCGATTCCTCTCCTTGCTCCAGACAGCAAAGGTGACTCTGAAGCAGCTTTTACAACAAAAGAGTGAATCGCTGAAATCGTGGAAAGATTGTGCCTGAATCCGGGCAGCATGGATGCAGAGGCGTAGTTTTTACTCACACGCAAACGCCTACTGGATTTTAAAAAATCGAAAGCAAACGATAAGCAAGTTCGAGGCCAAGCAGATTTCATTTCCGAAATATTAAATTCCAATTAAAAAATGTCCATTGTGAACTCCGTGAGCAAACTGTATATATACATATTTAGTATTTTGACGGACATATTCATTTCTACAGCTGATCATCTTAGCTTAGCTAATGAAATGTACATCGTCTAAAAATTAAACCATTGTGAGAGAGAAGTTTCTTCATTCCGTGTCTCATTTTTTTATATCTCACAGTGCTACAACACACCGTTAATTTAAGAAAATTCATATTTTAAATTTCCAAAAAGTGACATATGTAGGTACCAGAAAACGAAACTAAGTTATTTAATTGCTCGCTCTAATCTGGTTAATAGTCCAAACCGTTACCAGTAGACTCTCTCATCGGCTCTAGCGAAGACTCCTGCCCAAAAATTAACACCATCATCCTCCAATCCCTTCCACCTCATCATCCTAATCTCGGAGACGTCCCTTTATGGATCGCCGTAGCAACTTGCCATAAAAACTTAATTGGATTTGGCCTCTGTTGTGTCACGGGCGTCTATTTTTCTAAAGATATTTAATTTACTTAGCAGACGGACGTGGACGGGAGAAAATAAAGAGGGAGCGACCAGAACCCGAAGTTAACGAGATTAGTTAACAATTGACTACCACTACCACTAGTACGAGCGTCGGCTGCGACTACGACCGCACACAATAATCACCGGTTATTCCCGTTAGCGGAGTCATTTTGAATTAGCAATGATTACGTGGGCGGGCGAGTCCAATTAAAGGGCGATCGGAAGTGGAAACTGGATCGCTGGAATTTTATCTGGAATGGATATGTGACTAGAATGCTAGCCCAATCGATGGCGGATATAGGGATGTAAGCTTGTGTCTGCTTGAGTTAAGATATCGGAATTCGTTAAATTTTCAGAAAGAATCCAGAAGTTGTATCTTCATTAGAGTTATTGCTATTAATTTTTATATTGATGTGTTAAGAACCTCGAAAATGTTGAGTATTTTAGTGAGTAAATTCCTTTAATTAACGAAAATATCCCTAAATATTGTTATATTTGAACTTGATATATTAGATACTAGGAAACTAGCTTTATTTTTATGTGAGAAATGCCCGTGAAGGTAATTTCTAAGTTTTCTGTTGCATAATATTTTTTTAACCCAATTATTCTTCCTTTGATACATATTTCCTATAAAATTATGAAATTCAGTTTGACATTTCTTAATTACTTGGATACAATAGTTAAAAGGCGGTATTTTCTAGGTAAGGGTTTACAGGAACTTTTTATGCTTACGCATTCAAAAAGTTCCTATAATGCATAGCAATTGACGGCATTGACACAGCTTTTCTGACACAACGCAGGCATCCTACCAGCCTTTTTCGCTCTGGCAGTCGTGTCGGCAAAGCTTTCTGATACACGCAGGGGTTCCCAACCATTTTCGACCCGGCAGTTGACGTCGGCACAGCTTTTCTGACACAACGCAGGCATTCTACCAGCCTTTCTCACTTTGGTAGCCGTGTCGGCACAGTTTTCTGATCTACGCAGAGATTTCTGTAAGGTTGGCGCTGGTACAGCTTCCTGGCCCGACATAGTACCAAACCTGTACGCTAAAACCGTCCGCGTATTTTTGGCCTAGCTCCGGCGTATAGATTTTCATATCACGTTATCACCAGAATTAAACCGTTAAAATTCGGCGTCTAAATTCAAAAGCGCTCGAAAAAACACTTTGCGAATATTTGTTTATATTTACGATTGTACATATATATGTTTTGTTACTCACCTGTTTTTGTACATACTAGATGTCTTTCATACCCATTTTATAGTGATAAATTCTTGTAAAAACACGTTATCACTGTTTAAATTGTTGCGCATACGCCGATCGTAACCCTGGACATCCGGCTCTCACATCAACAGCCACTATTCTGGGGTTGAGATATTTTTGTAACGACGTTAGAGTTAGTTAAGTCGACGATTTAATACCGCAGTTTTCTGAACACTGTCTTCAGTTTTCTTTGATTCAATGTTACCTTAAAATATGACATCATTCGCCAATACATTATGTTTACATTTTGGTTCTTCAAATCTGACATCTACCAAACTATTCTAATTCTGCTATTATTGTTTTTATGAACCACAGTGTTTGTGATTATATTTTGACAACACTATAGAGTTTATGCAATAGAAATTTGATGCCATCAACTATAAAATCCTTAATTCTTGGATAAGTATTTAAATCAATCACTCGTCCATTATGTACAATGTATCTTAAACAAGCATCTACAAACTTCCTATGAATAATCATAATTTAACATTATACTATGACACGCAGCCATGCCATGTATGTATGTACCTACACACAGCACATGCATTCAAATACAAACACAGAGGGAAACGCTTTCTCAACTAACAATCGGACACGATTACTCATCCGCACGTAATCAATCCATAATTGTTCCGAGAGGTGGCCGGCGACGCAATTTCGGTTACCCCTGCAGGCGGTTCCTTCCGTCGCAATTATACTCCACTCGATATCGACAGTCCGGCAGACTCCTAGGCGCTAGCACACGTAAGCTATGAATGAAGGCAGTAGCGACCAGAAAGTATACTTTAATCTCAAAGAAATCAGTAAACTAATCTTACTTTTTGTATGTTAATTTAATTAATATTAAAATAAACAGAATGATTGTAAGCATGGAGGAAATTAAGTACCAAGTTTGTTAAAATCAGGTAAAAATATGTAGAATATAATTTATTAATATTGTCGATATACTTATATGGACGCTTTGCTCTCGTTATACACCCAGGAATAACAATGTAGATGAACATATTGATTAAAAAATTTCACGGAAATGCAAGTACAAATACGCATCTAATTTGCGAGAAGTATTTTTGGCTATTTTTTTTCCATGATAAAACTTGTAAACAAAAAACTACACAAAAACAACACGGCAATCCAAATGCAAACAATTTTTTCCTAAAGTTTTTTGAGGGTATTTACCAATTCCCGCTTTATGGGCAATGGCCTCAAAAGATTGGATACCACTGGTCCATGATCTCTTTTACTGTATTTAAATCGCGCGCTTAATACAAGCATTCAGTTCAGGAGAAAGTCCCTCCCAATTCGCTCTAGCTGCGGTGTCGGCAAAGCTTCTGATACACGTCGAGCTTCTTATTCCTGGTCTGATTGTGGCGCTGGCAAAGCTCACTGGCGTAACACAAGCATTTTCCCGATTTTCATCCGCTCTGCCCGTTGCGCAGCCACAGCTTCTGGCGCCTCCAGAGTTTTATTTACAGTCATTACCGCACCGCAGAGTTGAGCGCCGTCACCGATATCCAATCGTCGTAGTCCGCGAAAAACGTCTGCGTACTTATCGACCGACCCCCGTATATAGATTTTCATTTGATGCTATAACAGAAATAAAGCTATTAAATTCCGCGTTTCGATTTCAAAAGCGTTACCGAAACCCCGTGAATAAACGTTTGATTTATGATGCATTTTCACTGTTTCGTTGCCTTATCCGAACCCTGAACTTTCTTCGACTCATTGCTACCACTTTGGAGTTCACACTTTATTGTAATGGCGTAAATAAGACGCAACACTTTTCAAACCGTCACGCAATTAACCGTTTGACAACTGACGATCAGCGGCGCTAAACGAACTTGGCGCGATCCTTCTCTTTCGACTTACGAGGAGCAACGCATAAGTAATAAGCATTTTAAAAACAAGTAAGTAATCGAAAGCCCATAAGCAAGGGAGCTGGTTTACAACTTAGGTGGGGCAACGTTAACGGAGGAAGCATAATAAACCTAATATAGCCTAAAAGCAAAATCCAGAATCTAGAATGGTCTTGTGTGCATCTTCCTTTCCTGAACCCACTCTGACTTTCTAAGTTGGTTCGATTTGGCGTCTCAGTAGTTTCTCTATTATCTATCGTGTTTTAAAGATAGCTCTATATTGATAATTATTGCAGTTCGGGTTAAAGACTAATATTTTTACATTTTCAGTTTAATTTTGTCACTATTCCCATACTAACTCAACCCATTTACATAGATGGAAGCCTTTTCAAGAACCTTCCTTCGCATCTCTACTCACAATCGAGCAAAATCACGCGTTTACTACATCCAATTTTTCACCTACTTTATACATACGAGCCGTCACTTGGGCGGAGATCGCCCTGACGCCCGATCCGACCGCTAGATGGCCGGCCGGAGAGCGTCATCAACATCTCATTGTGGCAGAGGTCGGATGATGGATGCCGGCATCAGGAGTGTTCCAGTGTTTTTCATTAGACGGACGCGGTGAGATTTATGAGGGCGGCGGTGAAAAATCGAATCGAAGTCGGCGAGGGGGTGGGTGGGTTTGGGGGTCGGGCGAACCGGAGGGCTCCGACGTTCCCGAAACACCGTGGGAACTCGTCGCCGCTACCGCTCGAGGGCGTGGATGTTGATTGACTCGCTTTCTTCCTTGTTGATTTAAGGGAATTGTCGCGCTTCCTCCTTTCAGCTTTCCATGGGCGTAAAGTAACTCACTCTTCCACGTAGTAGATTGCTGTCGACTGATGACGGATGCAAATAATTTGTTTTCGATTTTGTCTCGTCGATTGGGTAAGTGAGATGTCGGATTCTTGTTTGCTTGTCATAAACAACTGCTTTGACTGGGTTGGGTTTATTTAAAAGCTGTGCGGAAGGAGATTTTGAATATCGTAGGCGGAATAATCCCTAAATCTATTATATAATTTTTTTTTAAATCTATTTCCTTGGTTGATTTCGATTCATATGGAAAAATAAAAGATGTTCGTTCTTACGTTAAAGTGTTTAACGCACATTTCCAACTCCGCACTCTGCATTCGTTCTCCACAACCTTCGCTTTCATTTCAGAGGGACTCCAAAAGAAGTTGGGATAAAAAATATTCTTTAGATTTCCTCGTGTAAGGGCGTGTCAGAAACAGACGTTGACCCCGCTAATGTGCTTTTTTCTCGAGGTAATTAACTCACTCAGAATCTTAATTTAGAAAGTTAGGACAGTGTATGTAAGGCTATGCATTCCATCCCTATCTTGATTTTCCATTTTCCCTTGGAAGGAAAGGTAATTGAAATTAAATTATGTCGAAATAGAAAAAAAGTAGTGTTGACAAAGGTTTAGAAACTAACATTGTGTTATTCGAAAAAATTCTATTTTGTTTTGCTGTTCAATTATTGGATGAGAATCCGAGGAAATTATTGCATTCATGCATTTGAAAATATCGAGATGACTTACGCACTCTGTAACGAAAATCCATACCAATGCGTTTGTTTCTTTCGTCTATCTGTACTGCAGTTAACATTTTTTCAATAGTTGAACCAGCGCGCGCACGGTGCTGGGGTGAAAGGCTTATATATCTTCGGGGATAGCTGTTACCGTACATAAAACTTTATTGTTGGTAAACTTTATCGTTCCGCATGGATTAGTATTAACTAGCAGACTTATAGTTTAAACGCGGCTTCACCATTGGTCTTTAAAAATTTTCGAAAAAATAGCAAAGTTTTGGTATTTTCCGATCGATAATTGTATTTTATAAAATGTGGTTTTCTTTTCCGTTTTGTTGTAAATTAATTTAAACCTTTAAAACTGCACCTCTGTGAGCATCTTGCCAGCCATTTTGCTAATTCTTAAATTGGCTATTGACTTGGCTATTGTTTTTTCCAACCTAAAATTCTGATGTGGAAGTTTAGGTTGGAAAAAACAAATTTTTGTCACATAAATATCACGAGGCTATTAATAAAAAACAAATTATCTGACGATAGTTAACTGCACTAAAGCATTTCGTACAGTCAGATCGTTTCCAGATGAAACATGTTCTTCTATTATTTGTTCATCTTTGTTACCGAACATTTATAGCGCAGTAGTAGTATTTTCTGCAATCCGTACAACAAAAAGTGTTTGGATCAACCTACAACGTTTTAGGATCTTATACACGTGATTGCTTGCGTGCTAAACCAAATCAAATATCAATTTTTCATTTATATTTGTTTAACGTGTATGCCACGGCAGTATAATTAATCATGCCATCGTTAATCTAAAATTCATTAGAAAATATCGCGGTTCTCATGCTATTAAAACAAGAAATTAACTGTCAAAAATACGTCGTGATCATTCATCTATCCATTGATACTAATGAAATATTTGTGTTGTTTGCTATTAAGTCGATAAAAGAAGTAGGACGAATTATATATTTTTCATAAGCCAAATTATTTATGTTTTCTATTGTTTTACAGAAGAAATTTCAAACTGAATAAAAATGTTCAATAACAGCTGTTATTGCACTGTGTTATAAAACAATTAATGGTTTGGTGTAATAATTGGTGAAAAGCGTTTTTTTTTTCAAAATGTTTAGAAAGCCATGAGGATTCTTTTAGAGGAATCTCAGTTTTGGATGATTAATATTTACTTCGGCAAAATAAGGTGCTAATTTGAAGAAGAAGCAAACTGGACTTCAGGGAAACAATGAAAACGTAAAATGCATGGAGAACTTTTATAAGAAAGAGAAGAAGACAAAAGATTACCCCTGAAACCCATAGTTTCTTGTATTAACTCTCCGACAGAACCTATAGCTAAATCTATTACCCACATTATTGACGAAGCTTTTAGAGCTTACAATTGCTGCAGAGTCGTAGACAGTTTTCAATTATCAGAGAAATTTATTGATATCCGTCTGCCTGTGGGTTTTGTTTTGGCCTCTTTTGACGTAGTGTCTTTGTTTACCAGTATTCCCCTAGACGTTGTACAATCCATTATTATTATTAAATTGTCACTAGACAATTTTCAGCTTATAAAAGCTATTACTGATATACCTCAAACCTCATTCATTGATATTATTTCCTTTCTGTTTAAATCCATCTGTTTCACCTTTGACAATTTTGTTTCCCTCCAAACAACTGGTTGTCCTAATAAAATGCGTAGATCTACACTGTGAGAATGTGTGTAAATAAAAAAAGCCAGAATTTAATCTAGGTTCAGTTTATGTAAAAGCCGCGAGCAATCGATTTCATTTTGAACCAAGTTAACCCTCAATTGGTATGGTTCCGTCAATTTTAACCCATTGGCATTGCAATTTGAAAAATCGAATTTGGCTAAAAGTATCCCATAATCGAAACCTATTAAAGCATATGATCTCTCAACTAAGAAATAAAGAAATTTTAAGAACTTTTTGAACTGCTTGGAATTGAGTGAACAACTTGAAATCGTCAGCAAACATAAGTTTTTCACAAGATATATCATTAATTAGATCATTAATAAAAAATAAGAATTGAAAGGGTCCTAAATTCAACCCTTGGGTACGCCTGATGTAGGACTAATGGATTTAGACATGAAGTTGCGGTACTTGACATAGTGCTTTCTGCTTAAGGAATAAGATTTAAAAAAATTAAGCAGGGAGTCAGAAAAGAGCGCATTTCTGCCAATAGCACATGATAATCAACTTGATCAATTGAAAATCCAAATATGTAACGTCGACCTGGCCCCTGTTATCTATAAGTTCAGAGACAAAACAAACAAAGATTAAAGTAGAAGATACTTTAGATCAAAGAAATCCAGTCTAATAAATATTTTTTTCTTTACATACAAAGTAATATTCATTTTAAATAACTTACTCTTTCTTTAATGCAGGTGTTATTTATTGCTTTCAAGCAAAGAAGAAAGATTGTTTCTTTAGTTTAAGATATCTTTTTTCGACGTCTATATATACAGCTAGAAAAATATAGTGGACGAGTTTAATAGAATTTCGATTGCTCTATTTTATGTGGGGCTGCCATCTAGTTACTTGTTGACTGTGCGTAATTTATTCATTACGAGTATAACTACCATTTTAATTTCTACATTTTTCGAGGTAAATAGTAATGTCCTATTATTAAATTGACTTGCTCTTGTATGTCTCTTTTGCTGAAGGCAAGAAAATTACTGGGGAATAAGCAATTTTAAATTGATTTAAGTAAGTGTCGTTATATGGATCTCTAAGTAGATAAAGAAAAGAATTTAATAAAGCAAAACAACTCTAAAAAAAGTCAACAAAGAAAAAGGGCTAATATTCCTCCATTTGTAATAAAAAGAAGTCATCTCTGAATAACTCGACGGGACGTCCAAAGTCTTTTTTAATTAACAAACCCGAACGAACTTGGCGGCATTACTTTTGATTAACATCGAGTATTACGATTATGAAATTGAAATTACGGTGTGCAACTCTCTGCCGCCATTTTTCTTTTTTTTTTACTTATTTACAACTCGTTAAGGGCTTTCGCAACTTCTTTTTTCCCACCTCGGTTTCTTATACGGAATTAACTTTCATAATTCAGCGATATTGTGTAGTTGCGCCGTCTCCCCTCGCTTTTATTATCTCGAACCTGCCGTTGCGCCCTTGTTTCATAGGGAGAAATCGTGAAAAATTTACTTTACACCCGCTTTTTCTTTCTGTTACAGTAACCGAGGGCCCAGTTTTATGGGCGATAAAGAAGACTTCTGGATAGGGACCAATAGGACGTGAAGATGATTGGTAATTTAAAGGTAAATTTGTAAATATTTTGACACGCCAACGGCGCCGACCTTCAACATCCTGTTTGTTCGGTGCGAAACCCTGTTTGTCGGCGGTTATACACGGGCGAATCCTTTAGTTCACTTTAATCCCGCAGTTTATTTTGGTACTTGGCTGTCGTGCCGTGCTACCGTAGTTGTTTACTGACGATTTCAGTAGGGTAGAATCTCCTACCGCGAAAGGAAGTAGACTCTCACGTACGGACTGTCAACTACAAGGTTTTATTGACATTGGTTCCCGCTTTATTGGCCCGCCACTTATCTGATTGGCAGTAGGCGGTGTGTCCAAGATTCGGACTATTCGTTTGACCGTGTTTTGATCGAATTTATTCTGTCTGCTTCGCAAGATAATACCGGGTGATTGGGAAGGGACCACCAACTAAGAAAAAATCTTGTATGGACGTAAATGATCAAAACATATGCTCCAATATCAATGACAATATTTTTACTGCTTATTTCTATAAAGCTGTTATTAGTTAATATTTTATTTTGAGCAGGTCATGTATTCTAAGCAAAATACATGGGTGATAAGTAGTTGTCATATTTATCCTGACATTATAGTAATCGCACACAAATAATTTTACAATGCCCGTCTTTGAAAGAAAAAAAATCAAATGACCAGTTTATTTTACACTTCAAAAATACTAGGAAGGTCATATGTAATTAACAAAAAGAGACAATCTCATTTTTCCGAAGAGTGTCTACCAGATTATTCAATATATAAATAAAATATCTTACATATTTTTAACTCACACTTCATTGATTTAATAGAAGAATCATTTCCTGCAAATTCTGTTGACTTTTCGAGCATTGATGAGTACATATGCCCTTTTTTATGCCTAGTATTTCTGCTAACGATGACCTTATGTGCCCCTATTTATTGAAAATTTGTTACCCTAACCTATTGGAACCTTTCGTTAGTTTATCTTTATAACCTTGCAATCAACAATAGTGTTTTTTCTACTATCCTAAAAACCGCCTTAGTCAAACCGTTATTTAAGAAAGGAGATAATTACAGACCAATCAGTTTTTACCTGTCTTTTCAAAAATATTTGAGTGTATCGTAAATTCTAAATTAATAAACTATTTTCAATGTTTTAGCTTATTTTCTCATTATCAGCATGGTTTCCGCAGCAATCGCTCTACTGCCACGGTATTGTTTCATTTTTTTAATGAAATTTACAAGAATGTAGATTGTGGGATCCTTTGCCTTGCTATGTCTAATCATCTTTCCAAGGCATTTGATTGGGTAAATCACTCTATTCTTCACCCTAAACTAGAGCGAGACGAGATACATAGGATTATGAACAGCTGGTTCAACTCTTTTTTAACTGGTAGATGGCAGGAAGTACTATACTGTAACTTTGGAGTGCCCCAAGGATCGATATTAGGACCTACGGTTTTTTTAATTTATATAAATGACTTTCCTCATTGTCTTTCATCATCCATTAGCTTATTGATTTTTGCGGATGATATAAATGTCGTCCTCTCTAACCTAAACTTAAGTAATTTGTTGGATTTTTCCAGTTAAACTTTTATGACTGTACAGAGGTGGATGTCGTTGAACAAACTAATCCTAAACGCAAACAAAACCATTTGCATTTTATTTAAAAATAGTAGTAAACATACACTAAACTATTTGTCTTTAAATAATAATTTCTTGACGTTTGTACCTTCAGCTAAAGTTTTAAGAGTGACCTTTGATGAAAATCTCAGTTGGCTTTCTCATGCTGATAATATTGGTAACTCTCTCTAGCATATGCTACGCTTTATATAACCTACGTAAGTCTTGTAGTTTTCACGCACTAAAAATCTTTTATTTTTCTCATTTTTATTCTAGGATAAAATATGGGCTTATTAATTGGGGCAATTCTTCTGATGCCCAACGTGTGTTTGTTCTTCAAAAGAGAGCACTTAGAGGTATATATGGCGTAGGTAGGCGTGATTCTTGTCGCCTGGTATTTAAAAATAATAAATTATTAACTTTCTACGATTTATGTATATTGGAAATGGTCTCCTTTCTGCACAAACCATTTTCACATTTTGATGCCAGTATTAATCATCTGCAAGACATTAGGTTTCGTTCACTTCTGCTACCGCTCCCAAACAGTACTTCTTTTTTTCAAAAAAAAAAATGTATTTTATAGAATGTAAGTTATACAATAAACTTCCAGTTGAAGTTAAATCTATTTTAAATCATGCTAGTTTTAGATTGCGGGCCAGAGCTTATTCGCTAAATCTAAACTGTAATTCTTGTGATGAATTTCTCAACTCCTGGTTTTTTGGAAACGAATTGTTCTTTTCTCTAATTTAATTTTGACTTTGATTGACCTTTTTCATATCATGTGTTGTATTTTATACAACCATGTGTAGAAAATAAATATATATTATTATTATAACTTCTGTTTTACTTAAAATGCATACTCAAAATAAAATATAAAATATTATATGTAATTGAATATTCGATGATATTCGAGTTTGTGTTTGTTGAACTTTTTTGATCATTTATGTTCCTCCAACCCCTTTCACACATAAAAAAATGGAGTTATTGGAGTTCTAGCACCGGTTGACGTCAGGGAACATCTTTCCGGCGTTTTTTTTTTTAGAAAGCATCATTAAAAGTTGCTCATATTTCTTTTTTTATCAATATATGCCGATTTTCAACAATTATGAATTGAATTGTACAATTATTTCTATCAGAGATGTGAGGAAAATAATGATGATGTCGAAATAGTCTTTGATAATAGCTCTAAACAATAACTACATAATTCAGAACTGGCAACGACATGTCTAATAGATTGATTGGCTCAAGCAATATTTTTCCTCCCGTTATATAGCACATTGTCCAGATTCTATCACGAATACAAACTCACAGTTCCAACTAGAGATCGTTTATCTGCGAACCGGAGTAAGTGAATTTTAATGAATCTTGCAATTTAAGGCCCCGACGGGTTCTTATCCGGAACTGGTCGCTGGTCATTCGCAAAATGGGTAATAATTTGTAATAAATATAAGGGACGATATCGGACCCAGATAACCGGATATTGATTTCATATCTGGTGGTCGAACCATCCCGTGTTTAAAGAGATTCCGCATAGATAGTGCGTACGTGGCAGAAATGATTTGCTCGAAAGCTTATTCGGCAGCGCAATTTACGATTTCAGCACATTAGAACGTATGCAAAAATTACGTGGATCATGCCAAGTTAATACAATGCAATTAAGCCGAGAAACGGCACTGAAACGAGAGATTGGTATCTAAAAAGGATGATTCAGAATATCCAACATTTCTGAATTAATTTTCCGGGGATAACATCATTGCGAATGGCGTGAATCGTGCACTTAACAGAACCATCTCTTACGCCACGGTTCGCAATGAGAAATGATGAATTAACGAAATAATTGAAGTAATTTCTTAGGATCTAAATAAGCGCGTGTCACTTTTACTTTCCCCTAGAAGTTTTCCAACGATTCCGTGGATTATTCTCCTACACTCTGGGGAGTTATCGACGCGAAAATATCGTGTTACCTAACGATGCTTTAATACGGTATTATTAAAATCCCATTTGTTGTATAAATGGGCTCCAGAATCGGAGATGGAACTGCCGATTACGGGAAAGTTGTGTCATTGGAGAGCAATGTACAGAGAAGATAAAAAAGGAATGAAATGAAAAATGACTTAAATACATGTTTTAAGTGTAGCTAATGATGGCATTGAATCTACACGGACTAATTGTTAGTGGGGGTAATTGGCATCGTTAAAAAAACATATGTTTTTGCAATTTGGTGATTTGTAGTAATTAAAGTTTCTTTGTATGGTAGGTAGGGGAGAGTGGGGAAAGATGGCGATGGTAAGGAAAAAAATTCCTACAGTACAAAATATGGGTTTATTAAATCAAGAAAAAATAGAAATAGTTACAACAAAGCTTTGGTAACAAAATAACAACCATTCTAGTGAAAATAGAACATGACAATTTTTGGAAAAAAAACATAAAACGCAACGATGCGATCTCGTTATCTTACCTCCTCGGGTGGGTAAGTTGGCGAACTTATTGGGGTAAGATAACGAATTCAGCATAAATCACAATTGAACGGCCCTCTTCCTAAATAGTCAGTGCAAGCTTCGTGCCACCAGCTAGAACATGAAGAACACTGAATCCAGTCTTGGGTAGGGGGATCATTGTGTAGTTCTTCGCAAAGTGGGCAGTTAATACTCGCAGATTTCCGTTTTGATTTCGCGATTTCTTTTGGCACAGAAGGAATTTTCCTCTTCGCTTGTCCTTGCTTTGCACCCTTTTGTTTAGATTTGTTCTGCCTTCTTTCCAGTTCCTCTTTCACTGGACTACTGGTTATTATTGCTGAATCCAGTTTTCGGCTCTTGCGCTTTACACTTCTTTCGGCGTTTGGAAGAGGCTTGATGTCGTATGGTGTAACAGTGTAACTGCAGCTCGGTTGAGGATTATTTTGATCTTCAGCAGAAGTCAGTATTGTAATGCATCGGTCCTTAGTTTTTCTCGGAGCTGCTACATAGTCTTGTGCATCAATTCGTTGGCACGGAGCAGTGGACGGGCGCTCTGGAACCTTGCTCATGTAATGACTTAAAGGCAGATCATGTTCAGAAGAGTCATCTCTGCCTGTGTTGTCCAGACCTGGCGCATGAAGTTCGGATATGTATTCTCGGTTCGTTGTTTCTGCGGCCGCGCAGTCCTCATCATTGAAAACTGCTGGATCATATGGCTCAATTCCGCATTTCTGGAAAGCTTTAATAGCTGTACCTACTGTGGCCGCTTTCAGATAGGCTTGACAAAAGATTTGACCAATATTTTTATCGCCAATTGTTTTGCCTGGATTGTTGACCATAAAAGCATCACACGCTTGGCTGAAATAAGTTTTTAAAGGGCCAAAAAACCCAACATCTAACGGCTGCAGCCGGTGTGACGTGTGAGGGGGAATTCCGAGCATGACTATTCCTTTTTCTCCTCCTTTTCATATATGTGACGTGTGATTGTCGATGATAAGAAGAACAGGTTCTTTCACAGAAGGTTTGGCAAATTTAGCAAAGTGCTTCAGGAATATTAAAAATGTCTCTGTGCACATCCATCCATCTTTTTGGGCAGTTGCATCTGAGCCCGGGGGAGTATTGTGCAAAAGTTCTTGACGCATTCATGGTGGCACTCATGGTACACGATACGGTTGTGTTTTTTCCACGTTCAGCTGACACAATTTTAGTGACTCGTCTGTTTCCAGCTGGACTTAGAACCTTTGGAAGCTTGTTGGGGACAGTGGATATGCCGGATTCATCGGCATTAAAAATTCTCTCTGCTGAGAACGCATACTTTTCCCGAACTTCCTTCAAATTTTCATAGAATTTTCCAACGGATGCACGGTTAAATCCCATCAGACGACCTACTGCTGTTGCTTCCGGAGTCCTTAAACTAAGATGGTGTTTCGACATGAATGCCACGAGCCACTCTTTCCCAGCCATTTTTAATGTTTGATTAAATCTATGCTTTATATTGTTTACCACAGCAAATTCAAATGTAACTTTTCTAAGCGTGATTGCCGTAAGACCGAATCCTCGATTGTCAAATTCTTTAATGTATTGGACAAGTATTGCCGCTTGTTCATCATTAAATGTGCAATGAAATCTACCGCCGTGAGGTGGAATATCTTCACCACGATTTACCTTCTTAACATAACGCCGGAAAGTAGTTTCCGGGATATCATATTCGTTAGCTACGCTATTGCATGACCTTCCATTTTCTATTTCGTGAAGTGCTGCAATAACAGCAGCATCGCTCCAAGAACGTCTTGTACTCGTCTTCACACATTTTCGAGGCATTCTACATGGAAAAAGAATATTAAAGGTAAGATGACGAATTCGTCATCTTATACCCGCCATCTTATCCGTTGAGGTTATGCAGCAAGTTTTTATTTTTTGTGACATTAAAAAACTACCTGCATCAAAATTATTAGAGTCATATGTGACCCATGCAATACAGATTCAGCCTAACACAAAAGATTTTATCAACTTACCTTCAATTTTTGTAAAATCCTTACCAAAGTACACAACAAAATGATACCGTAACAAGCGAATATACCAATGTTAAGACATCTGGTCTAAATGTAGAGTTCTTCAAGTGATGTTGAGAATTGTATGTCCCCATCTGTTCATAGAAGACACCACAGAGTCATTTCCTAGCTATGTTTACGCAGAAAAATAAAGCAGTCTTCGTCATTTTACCTGCCTCGTCATCTTACCCCACTCTCCCCTACTTGGAACTTTGACTAGATCTCTTAGATTGAAATTTTTACCATTTTTATTAAAGGTTATTAAATAATGTTAAAATTTAATAAGAAGAATATTCGTACTACTTTGATAGCGACTTTCTTCTTAATTATCAACTTTGTATAGATGTTTTTATAATACTGATAACACTAAAGTTTGATTAAAAGGCGGGCCGCTGGAAAAACGTATGTTTGGCAAAAAAGTCGCACTGCATAAACTTCGACGTGAAAAGTCTATTGGCGTCGGAAGTATTTGGTTGTGGTGGCATCAGTGCATAGACATACTTGGATTATCGAAAAGCTTTCATTGTCTCACCACGTCTGTGTCAAGTTGAAGCCCCACATTTATAAAATTCGAGAAAAATTGTGACAATTCCAGTTGCCTCCCAAAGAGTTTTAGAGTTCTCAATCGATTTTAAAAATAGTTCCGCTATTTTAAGTACTCATACCCGCTATTTAGAAATATGGGGAGCCCAACTTCACAAAACCTGCGACTTCCATGAGCCATTTTTGCGATATTTAAAGAGGTAATATTGTCCAACTATATCTCTAAAATATTTTTCATTATTGCACGAAAAAAAAATTAATAAAAATCAAAGTCATATTTCAAGATGACCTAACAGTATTTCTTAGACTACATATACAACTTCACTAAAACTTTTTAATTCTTTATTTTATCCGTTTGATTGTTACATGTTGTCGATAGAACTTTTACTACGTAGAACTGCCAAAAAACATAAAAATATATTTGTTATAAAGACATAAGGTTGTTTTTAACAAATCGGCCGAGACATTACTGGGAGAAATCTTCAGAACTTCGATTTGGAATCGTCGCACTTCAGGAATAAATTGTTTTATTGGGTGAATCACGCATTTTTCGAATTTGTATAATGCGCAGATCCATTATGTGATAGATGGCTTCCATCTGCATTTGGACAAAATAAAGGCGAAAATCTCTGTTTACTAGGCCAAGTACAGTACCCTCATATTTATAAACTTGCATATTTTCAGGTAAGAAACGCCAAAACAGAGCTGTCCCGTCAGCATTGTATAATTAAGCGAGTGTTAAAGCCTCTTCCTTAATTAGAGTGTCAAGCCGTGTTCTAAATGATTCAACACTAGCTTTATCGGCACTTAGCGCTTCATCTAACAGTTTCATGTTTACAATATCGTGCCGGTTCGAAATCGATAGAGCCAACCATCCCTAGCTTTAAATCCGATGTTCATAAGCACGTTTATAGTTACATAAAATTTTATTTTCGATAAATTTGGTCCGAGTTATCGGAGTGTTGACTGTACTCATTAGAATAACTTACAAATAAAAAGATATCTAAAGTAAGGTGTTCACTTCAATATAAGAGATCAAATGAAATTAAAAGTATTATTTGTGTAGAAATAAGAAACAAACTCAAGACGAATAAATATTTTGTTGTAAAATAGATAAAATATCAGTTTTTCAATACTCTTGTGTATTATTATTTTAATCGATATAGTTGAAAATATTCCCATTAAATCCATATACAAAAAAAAAACGAAAAATTACGAAATTTCAATTTTTTCAACGAGACGCGTAGTGTCGAGTTTAACGACAGCGAGACGCGTCGAATCGTTTTTAAAGTGAGACTCATATGCGACTCAAAAATTACAGATGATAAATTAATAGATTGAAACTCTATTCTAAATTCCCATATGAATTCAACGCGATTAAAGAGCGAGCTGCTACCCATGAGGTACGCACCTTCTGTAGAGAGTGCGGTCTAAGTAGACCACGGGCAAGACATATTCACTATCTTTACTTTTAGAAGAAACATGAATGTTCTAATAACCCCAAATTTCAACTCACTTCTGTTTCAGATTTTACTAGAAAGCCCGCGTTCCACCTTGGAACGCACCCTTTCCCAGGTGGAGCGCGAGCTTTCTAGTAAAATATAAAAAAAAGTCAGTTGAAATTTGGAGTTATTAGAAGATCTATGTTTTAGAGTTTGACGCCCATATTTACTGGAATTGGTGTATACACATGGCAGCGCACTATCAGTCTTATGCGTGGTGTTTGCGAAACAATTTATCAAAACAATTCTAAACTACGATGCCTTTTTGAAACCGTCATGCCGAGAAAATCAAGATAGTTTCCAATTGCACAACTAACAAAGCTATTATCTATGAATGATAAAGGTAGAGAGATCATACTTCACCATTATAGATACATACATACACGTATATCAGTTCGCTCACGTATTCGACTTTCTAATCCGTTCTCCTACGGTTTCATTTGCAATTTGAAACAAACTATTCAGTAGATCCGCTCGGGCTTTGTATAACTGCTGCAGTATTTAAATTATCTCCAGATTTATAGGATTTCCGCCCGTAAGGCGTGCGGTGCTGCCGCCTTCGTAACGCTACACCGTTTAAATTTATTTATTTTAATTGCTCCGGGGGCTTTTGCATGTCGACGGGTAGGTAGGTGGTGGTGGCCGTAAATCTATAGACTACTCTGAATCCTTAACACCCTTTCCTCATTTCCCCCTCTCTCCCCGCGCCGGGCGTCGTCTCCTCCCCCCTCCCCTCATTTGTTTCTTCGCTCTCGTTCGTCTCGTGTGACTATGCGTGTCTACCTGATGCTGTTTTGTTGTACACCGTTGTTTTGCACTAAACGTAACCTGACTATCGCCACAAATACACAGAAAGAGTTGAGTTGGACGCGTTGTGACGTTTGCGTTGTTTGTTCCCTGTTGTGGACGCAGCGGGTTCGGAGATCGGCCTGCGTCGCGAATAGCAGTCGAAGCGAGTCAACGGCAGCGATGGATCTGGAACGGTTGACGTCGTCGACGGTGACGGAGGTGGTTTCGGGTGGACGCGACGAACAGCAGCTGCATAAAGAGGGCCAGCGAGAGCGGCGGACCGCCCTGGGTCATCTATGAGACGTGCGGCTGGCCATCATCAACTGTATCAACAGCAGCAGCATCGACAGGACCATCCGACGACCAGCGAGTCCTCGGTCGACACTCTCGCCACCACCACTACCACCGGTTCTCAACATACAGGTAACTTTCTAAGAAGTAAAGAATTTTTAACATTTTTTTTTCTTGTTAATGCAATAAATCATGCACCATCACCCTATTTTGCTCGACGATTTTTCGAAATGTGGTGTATAATCATTCCAGAAGCACGATGATGGTATGCGGTAAGACCATGGTTCGAATTCTGACGGAGCTGTTGCTTTCTTTTTTATTTTTTCATTTATTTTTTTATTTTAATCGTTTCAAGTTAAATATTATCCATTGCGCCTAAAATATAGCTTCTTCTAGAACTTAAAGGGAAAAATATATAAAAGGAGAGTTCATTCAGCCCGAGTCATTTCGTGTATTACCGGCGAAGTGTAAACAAATAAATACCTAGTGTTCGACTTTAAAATAAATTACTCGATTTATTAGTAAGTGTATGTACGAGTGCTAAATAAATATTTAAGTGCTAGTGAGTATTTTCTCTTATAAAAGAACCTGATCCGTAACAATATTATGCCGAGAGATCGTGATAAATTCAGAAAGTATGTTACGGTTATTGTACGGGTTTGACAAGCAGAAGAAAAAAGTCAAACGTGATAAGTTTTTGGAGTCGCAAACCGGCGCATTGGTAAAGTTTCTGAAACCGAGAGGTGAAGAAGTTGACGACCATGACGTAACTCCAACTCATGATGACGTGAGTAACAAAATAACTCCTAGTACAAGTAGTATTCATGGTCAAAAAACAAATTCTGACATTAATAAATCGTTAGTCGATCAGACGACTGTTGGTAGTATTAGTGTTGATGCCACTCCTGCTCCTGTTAAAACTATTTCCAGAACAACAGAATCATGTAACCCTTTAAATTCAACTGGTGGGTTTGAACTACTTTCAGATGCTTATGGTCCTGCTCTATGGTCAAATCTACTAACTCACTCCCAGTTTGATGAAATAATAGAAAAGGGCCCGTTATAAGTAACAAAATTTAATTTTCCGAAAAATGCAGAAAAAAGACATTTTTCTGCCAATTTTTACAAACGAACTATGAATAATGGAGAACAAGTGCACAGACGTTGGCTAATTTACAGCAAAAGTACTGATAAAGCATTTTGTTTTTGCTGGAAATTGTATGGAAATGACACTGGATCTCAATTAGGTAACGAAGGGTATAGTGATTGGGCACACTTGGGCAGAGCTCTTGATAATCACGAAAAATCAGAAATTCATGGTCAGAATGTTGGAAAGTGGACGGATTGTGAGATACGTTTAGCTGAAGCGTCCACTATTGATAAGCAACATATGAAATTGATAAATAAAGAAAAGGAACATTGGCGTGAAGTTCTTAAAAGAATTGTTAGTGGCATTAAATATTTAGCACAGTCACAAATAAATGCAATTTCGATTAATTTATTTCGTTAAAATTAATAATATCACAAATTCCAAACATTTAAATACTTGCCCTTAGTTGTATTGCCACGAAATTATTATTTTTAATATTTTATGTATTCTTTTAAGTACTTAATATTTTTTGATTAAGTGTATAAGCTCGCTGATTTTGGCTCACTCAGCAAAGTCGCTGTGTTAAAAAGTAGGGTTGTCATAAATGTCCAGCGTAGAAAGTTACAGTTACTTGGCAACATTATTATTTATTGTCAATACTACTTTACATTGCATACTTATTAGGATATTAAAGCTGTTAGTTAAAAATGTTGGTGGAGGCGCTGTTGAAATCGAGTGTTACTTTAAATTGTCTTCCAGATTTCATTTTAGTTTAAGTTTACTACAAAGAAATTGTTCTTAGTTGTCCATCTGTTTGTTAATGACACCATTTTTTACAACACCCACCTTATTCTCTTTCCAGTATACGCGGAGGTAGTCGCGGTGGAGGAATATGAACTTGGTTCCGATTTCGAGTCGGAGGCGGCGGCCGCCACAATCAAGCTGACCTCCCGTGGCCGCCACCACGCCCACAGCCCGGCTGGGACGCGACGACGCTCGCGTGATGAGACGAAGAAAGAAATACAAGAGGACGATGAAGCCACTCTCAGAGAGCTGCTTATTAGGTACACCCGACCAGCTCCCATCTGGCGGCACAGATAAATACTCTACGTATATACGTCACTATCTCTTTTACTTACTATACTTACTTGCTACTCTTATCATTGCCGTTATCAACACAAACACACCAACTACATACGCCGTACAATCAAAATACATGGGTGTGCAGATGCATATAAAATCGTGATCATATGTAATCAATTGTTGATTTCTTTTAGAAATATGCACCTGAACAACTTTTTATACATCATTCATGACTCAAATTATTTAGTTTTTTTAATATACAGTGCAGTTGAAAAGTTTAGTGACTTCCAAACGACGTAATTTTTTTTTTGAGAAAAATGGTAAATAGATTAAAAAAATCATCTTTCAGTAAAAAGGGATTCTTTTACAATGATCTTAAAATGGCTGGATTACATTGATTTTTTTATTTTTCAAAGAGGGTTGTAGGATTTTTTCCATATTTTTGGATAGGGTCAGCAATTATCTAAATAAACTGTTGACAGATTTTGACACCTCACATCAGAGAATTTGTAAAAAGAACTTTCAATACACACAAGTAGTCAAGAAAGCTACTGATACACGCTAGGTAGAGCAATTCTGAGTTAACAATTTGAATTTGGAAAAGTTGTATGGTGGTTTTTAAATCATACCAGGCCACCAAATCTGAAAATGTGTGACAAAAAATTTAGCAAAATTCAATAAAATCACCTATTGCGAATCATTTATGGTGGAATTTGAAAGTGAAATTGTGAAAAAAGCAGTGACTAATCCATTAATACCAATACATTGCATTTTTAATTTATTAAATTTAATATCTCCACCAAAAGGTTTTCCCAGCAACAAAATAAAACATTAAAGTGCATAGTGTTGGGTTGCTGTTGGTTGTCAGTTTTTGACGTTTCTCATAATGACATTTATTTGTTCAAATAAATTTCTTGTACAGACATGATCGTGTCCACATAATAATGTTTTTTAATAGTATTTTAAATAGGTTGAGGAACAGGGATGAACGTTTGTTTAAGGGGATGCAGTTTTAATAGCAATAATTTAAATTTTTGGGCAAATGAAAATCCAAAGGCATTAACTAAAATTGTAAATCAGAAAACGCTTTCCATAAATGTCTGGTTCAGAATTTTAGATTTTTGAGTCACTGTACTGATATTTTTCCCCAATTGTTTAAAAAATTTAATTGAGGTTATCTTCTTTAAACTCTGTAATATTGTTATTGAAAACAACGCTATGTTATATGTACAGTAATAGTAAAAAGGAAGATTACAATATAACGTATTACGAGTGCCATGAGTAAAATAATATTATATAAACCCAGTTCTGAATCTCATGAATTTTTAGATGGACTAACCAAAGACTATTTTGAAAAATATAAAGCAACAATAATTCTTAAAAATTGAATATAAATAATGGAACATTAATAACCTTAAAAATGGTTTAATATGAATAGGTGTTATTGTTTTAAATTTTAAGTGGCCCACAAGAAGTTTGATGGTATAAAATTTTAGAAAAATAAATGTTAAACAAAATCTAACAATGTATTACTATTCTGCAAGATTGATTAATAAATGTTTCCTAAATGCACTTTGTTATTGTTATTATTATTAGCTGTTATAGTAATTTTGTCCAGCAGATTTCAAATTTTAATAATTTATTTAGAAAATTATAAATAACGAATTTAACTGAACGAGATTGGAACTAAATACTTTTGATTAGTTTTGGAGATAGAACTAGTTGAATTAGAAAAGCTTTTTATTTTATTTAACACATCGCATTGCAATACTTTTCAATAAATTATAAGAAAAAAGAACATGCTATTTTGATCAATAAAAATACTCAAATCAGTGTGTATATTATCGTTGAATGCGAATCTACACATTTTTCGTAAGATGTGTCAAAATCTACAATAAGTACAATTCTTTCGCGAATCCGTTTCATAAGTTGTTAAAAATTTACGAAAATGTAAAGCTTGCATCCTTAGCGGATCACAGCTGAGACGGGATTCATTGGTTTTAATCAACTAAAAGGATTCGTTTTCGAACGACGTAAACATTTAGTTTTGACTGTTTTGTGTAAACTAGGTTAGGTTATCTTGCTTATTAAAGAAGAAGAAGATTTTGGCATTTGGAAAATTTTATTACAATACCATATTCAGCTGATTAAAAAAAGTATTTTGGTATCCTGCGTTTTATATATTATATTTCTAGAAGCAAACAAGAAGATATAACAGAATGTGAAAATATGAATATGGGTGAATATATAACAGGCAATGCAAATAACGTAGAGACTACAAAAAGAAATTGCTTGCGTTTTTAAAAGCTTTGACAATAAAAACAATCTTTTGAAAGGTATGAATTGTTTTAATTGTCTTTGAAGAATTGTTGAGCCTATCCAAAAATGAAACGGAAAAACTATATTTTTGTTTTAACTTTTTCTCTTGTGTCACTAAAAGATAAATTTTTAAAAAATATATAATTAGTATCTCATGATTCTTCTTAGCAAACATTAATAATTATGTTTTCATTTTCGTGTTTTAATATTGTAAAATAAGTAGGCAACATTTTTTTTTGTCTTAATTTGTAAGTTAAAATCCAGTGCAATAACGAAATGTACTTTTAACTTTAAAAATGTACAATATAATTTTATTATTTTATCTTACACTGTTGACGATTGATAGAATCCTAAAAAATTATATTTACACTCCTAGTTTAATGTTTAAATGTACTGTGCACTCTTTACGATTTAATGTCGACCCCGTTTACCCAGAAATAAACATTTTATTCGTCGAGAAACTATACAATACCATAATAAACCTGCACTCGATAAAAATAAACTTTTGCGAACGTGTTTTTATATTTTTGCCATTGTGTTACCATAATAAACGTTGTGTTTTACTCGTTAGTTTTTTTTTTTTCGTTGCGTTCCGTTTTATTACCAACCAAACACGACACGACATTTTATTTTCGGTCGTATTGATTTACCAATCGAACCCAAAATCACACTCACACACATCCACCTTCGTCACGACCAAAAAATACATTACCAAATCGTGCCATCGTTTGATGTTTCTTATTCAAACCTGGCCTATACTATTATGACGTGCTAGGCCACACTTTAATTAATTCAGATATTTTGCCTAATATAGAGGATCTGTAGTTGCGATTCTGTTCGTTATCATATCACATTTCATAGCCTTGCAATGGTTTGGTTCTGTTTTTTGGTATGTATATGGCTTCAGCTTTTGAGATCATCAAGCTTCTTCCATACGTTTCTCACGGTGTTTCCGGTTATATTTCCAGAGCTGCCTGCTAAAGACTTTGGAATCAGATCCTCTATGTTGGGTGGCAATGTTAACATATTAGTTGCATACTGTTTTCTTTTTTATTTTGAACAAAATTGGCACGCTCCCTGATGGGCTGTGTTTCCAAACTATAGGTGGAAGAATCACAGTGGTCTTGGAGACGATGACGTTGATGCAGGGTCGCTGTCTCGAACTTCACTTAGTCTTGTAGATTCGTCAAGAGGTGAAAGGGGATATCGGAGGGTTACAGGATACCTGGGGAGGTGTCCACTGTAGTTTGGAACACAGCCATGGTATCCTTACCTCCCAGGTATTGAAGCTTCTCGCAGTAGGTGCTTGGTTCGTCTTGGTGTGTGTTTTTCGTCCTGTAGTATAGCGAGTCAAAATAAGGAATGGAGATCTTTATTAATTTCCCTTCGAGCATTTTGCATCGCTATGCTATAAGACTGCTGTTATGTTGAATGTTTGTCTAGCATGGATATTGCACGATTTTACTTCTTTCATCATTCATCATCAATCATTCCGTTGGTGTTCTCTGACTGATTTAGATGATCCTTAGATAGGAGTAGATATCTTGCATGCTATAGAAAACAGACGTCCTCAATTTTGTTTTACAAATATGTAAAATAAATCCAAATTTAATCTAAAATGTCAGGCACGTTGAAAGTATAATAACTGCATGAAAGGTGGACTTACTCCAAAATATATTTAATGTTATTTAAATCAACACGATATATCTGATTTTACTTCACAAATTTACCTTTTTTTACGAATGAAAACTAAATTCAATAAGCAATACTTTTAGGTTACATAACCGATACATAGACGCCGTTAGAGAAACTCAAATACAATTTATAATCACTGTACATTATAACGTGTGCTTAACTGCAAATTTCCATACTTTACCAGTTGCATACGTTTTCATGAGTACCTAACTATGCGCTAGAGCCAATAGTCATACAAGCTAGTTAGTTCAGAAACTTCACTAACCGTTCAACTGTCGCTACCGTGTTCACCTGAGCTCAATACTAGAGCTAATATAAGTTATCGACGCCGGAGAAACTTTAAAATGCGTTTTCCTGTTGGTGGTGTTCTCACATCTTTAGATCCGGTGGAGGAATTGATGAAAATATGAAACTGTATTTCCGGACACTTGCAATTTGAAGTGTGCCATCAATTAATTTTAATTTTTCAATTTGAAATCTCAAGATTTTCTTGTGCAATACAATTACTATAAAATGTTTCGATAAATATTAGTGAATCATTGTTTATTTTTGCGTATAAATATTAATTTTTAATTGAGCGCAGATGGCTTTGAAATTACATAACTTTACCTGCACGGTTGTTTATAAAATTATAAGCATTAAGAATATATCGGCATTAACATTAGGAACAGATAATAAAGCAAGAAAATTAATTTTGTTTTAACGAATCGATTTTGTCTAAAAGCTTGACTAGACAAATGCTAAATGCGGTTTCTTTGAAAAAACTTAATTGGTTCCAGGGGATTCAATTCATAATTGAGAGTCTTAGAATTAAAAAAGGTATAACAATTGTTTCTACATGCGAGTTAAGTGAATTTTTATTGATCTACTGAGAGGACAGATAAAAAGAAACCTCGAAAAAAAAAAACATGGTGGATACATGGAAACTGTTTTTCATTCTTCAGTGGAGTTGATTAAGATACAGAGTGAGCAACCGGATGTGACCACCAAGTGACCTCAAATTTTAAGGTGGCAACATTGTTAAGTTGGTAGTACAAGATATGTCACATTACTGATTTGTCAATATGTTTATAACTTAACCTTAAAATAAGACGTGCCATATATTTTTTTCCAACACGTTAAATGTCAAATGACAGAACGTAAACAACAAGCAGAGCAGTAAACAGTAAAACAAAAAAATACACTTTTTCTGTGACGTTCGTGATCACGTGGTGGTCACATCCGGTTGCTCACTCTGTACTTGCTTTTTATTCCTCCATAACATTATCATCAAGTGATATATAAACTACGCTAATATAATGGTTTATGACATTCGAAGCAATATACCTTAAAGAAATAGTGATAGTGACTCGATAGTGTCAAATAAATACTTTTTAAAACAGAGAAATTTTTATCGTTTGTTTTTTTAACGCAAAAGATATTGCTTTGAAGCAAAGAAATGAAAAATAATTCTGTCCCCTGATTTAAATGAGTAGCTCGTGGAAATAAAGAAAATACAGCGCTGCCACCATTTGACAGTTTGAGATAGAATATCGCTAGGATCACATGATCAGATTCTCTGTACGAATTGACTTCTTTATTAATTAACATCTGATTTGACAGAATGAAACAATTTTTCAGAGAAATTTGTACAATTATTTTCATAGCAGCAAATTTTAAAATATTTTGACATTGGGAAATTAACCTTAAACATCTGTTGTATGTTTCTACAATTTTAGCGACTGGTAATCTCAAAATTTACCATTGTACGCCATGAACTAGATATATAATTGAAATGAGGACACTTATGGGCTATAACTCTTATAAAAATTATTAAGCAGAAATAATCAGAGGTGGGGAGGTAGTTATGAATTTTCGAGTTGATATAATTTACATTGGTTTACATATACGTATTGCTGTGTACTGAATGTACCAACAAAAATGTAAAATGAAATTTAAAAATGAAAAATTAAATTAGCTAGCTCAAATAATCAAAATTTTTACAATGCGCAAAAGAACAATTAAACTCAGGGTTACTATCATGAAAAGTAAAATGTGGGTGAAAGAAAACCGACTTTCTTTACTACTCAAAAAAAAATTTTTAAAAGGTTTAATTAAAAATAAAAGAACAGTATTTTGAATGACATAAAAATTCAATAATTTTATTATTTTAAAAAAAAAAAAGAAAAAAAATTAATTACAAACTTTGCAGAAAAAAAACCTTGGACAAAAAGGTCCTGGTCTAAATCAAAACTTTAAATTACAAAAAGGACAATTCAAAATCCTTTTACAAAGCAACAGAAAACAAAAAGTTCAGGAAGATAATAATTTTTTTCTTTCAATTCAATCCACGTGGTCTCAATATATTAAAACAACTAAATTACACGTGGAAAATTCCAGTAATTTAAATAAATGAAAAATAAAAGCAAGCACAATGCTTTTATTCACCCAACCCGGGGTGATTAATAAATAATTACAAATCAGAAAAATTAACAACGAACTAAAAAATTAATTCTTTAAACTTAAAATATCTTCCTGCACGTAAAAATAATAACAGATCTTATATCTAAATTGTATACACAAAAATACAATATCAATTATTATTAAATGAGTTCCATGATTAACGAAATAAAATCAGAAACGTGAATTCAAAACTTGAAATCAATAACCACAAAATGTCAGCAATGAAATAAACATTTTTATATATCTACTTACTTTCGTATCGATCAAGGAACTGACCTTACACGGTTAAACAATCGTATATGTGTAAAATTCTCCGGCTGCGTGCGAAACAACGCACCAAGAGCTGTCCGCAAACAGACGAACTTGCAAAAACAAAACAATATATACAATACCAGTGAAAGCAAAATGTACAACTGAATGAAATTAATATAAACTACTGAACAATAAAATAAACAAATTAAACAATCCAAAACATTAACTCTCTTATATAAAAAAAAAAACAATTTGAAATTTCTCGCAACATTGACAAAAACTTATTGGAATAAACAAGGAAAAGAAACTGAATTTACGTAAACCGGGTTGCCAGACCACAGCAGTATGTATATTGTGAAGACCCATTTGTTCTGTACATGACAGCTATACTAATATACCTACAGCAATCTACATAGATATATCCAGTTCATTACTTGTATGACATGATGGTGACTGAGCAAATTATTGACATTTATGAAAGCTGTTACAAATACAACGAACGTTCTCCAATATACAACAGAAAATATTAGGCAATTTGTTTTCCTCATGTTAGCTAGACTTTTATTATCATTAGGGAATTAGTAAAAATACATTTTCCATGCTTGGACGTAAATTTTAATTGTTGTGTTCAGAGATAATATACATGATATAATGAAGATATAAATTGCATACTTTCTGTTACAAAGTTTGGTTTAATTTTTAATTATATGAACTGACACAAATATTGTGAAGAATTTTTTTTCTTTCTGTAATTGTAAGGGTATACATATTAGTTTTTCTGTTTTTTTTTTTTTTACAAATTCGCCAATTAGTTATATTGTTATTATGTTTACACTTCGATAATAAAATCATGTATGAGTACTTTAAATTTTACATGAAGACAAACACATGAGTTATTAGTTTTTATGCACTATTTAAAACAAGGAATTGTGATAAACATAGACATTTTATATACGCTTAATAAAAAGTATGGTACACTACAGCGACAGAATGGGAAAATATATTTTTGAAGGGCCCCTCTATTTCATCATTTACTGCATTTTTGTGTTTACTAATTTGAATCATTTCGAAGATACCTACACCTAGATTTACTATTTATATATCTTTGTTAAGTATAGTTGTTTTATCGTAGGTAACGGTGTGTCCTGTGTTATTTATGTGTTTTTTTAAAGCTTGATATCTTTGGCCATTTATCTGACTATTAAGATGTTTCAGAATTCATCTAATGTACACGTGATTGCAATTATTCGAAGGTACATATTTTGTAAACTATACGGGTTCGTTTTGTGTACTTTGTCTTTTAATTTGGTAAATGCAAAATTTAAGTTATTATAATTTTTATGTGCTACTTTTGAAATTATATTAATCTTTTCTGACAGCTGTGAAATATAATCATGGTATACAAATGAACAAACTTGGTAGCTAATTCAAAGTTGTTTTTCTTTCCTATGTTTTTGTTTGAATTATGATGTAAATATATTTTTTTTATTATCCTCCTTTTTAAATTTATGGGATAGTTATCTTGCTGCAATTGTTTTTTTAACTTTTTTTATTATTTAATTAAAGATTAAACCAAATTTTATAACAAAAAAATAAGTAATTTATAATATTGTAAATATATTTACAATTTAGGGCTGTTTTGATGAATACCCGGATTAGAAGTGACAATGCAACTTTTTAGGTTTTGACAATTTATTTTTCAATATAATCCCCTTTCAGCTCGATACACTTTTCCCAGCGGTGCTGCAACTTTTTTAACCCCTCCGTATAGTACGACTTTTGTTGGCCTGTAAAACACTCCTTCCTCGTTCGACCCATACTTCTTTCCGTCGAGCGATCTTTTAAGGTTTGGGAACAAAAAGAAGTGACATGGAGCCAAATACGGAGAATACGGAGGATGGGGGAGCGACTCGTAGTACAATTTGACCAATTTGGCTGTGGCGACTGGGGATGTGTGAGCCAGTGCGCTATCATGGTGGGCGAGCACTTTTTTCTTCACCCAATGTGGTTGTTTTTGCTTAAAATTGGCGTTGAATCGGCCCAATAAATCGACGTAGTATGCTCATGTGATTGTTTCTCCCTTATCGAAATAGTCAACCTGAATCACACCTCGCGCCTTCCAAAAAACGGTGGTCATCACCTTTCCGACCGAAGGCACGGTCTTCGCCTTCTTTGGAGCACGTAAAACCTATTGCTTCGATTGTTCTTTGGTCTCTAGTGTGTACCAATGAATCCATATCTCATTGACGGTCATGAAACGACGTAGAAACTCCTCTGGATTTCGATTAAATAGGGCCAAGCACGTCGTTGAAGTGGTCTCACAATTGCGCTTGTTCTCCGGTTTGAGCAAACGCTGCGCCCATCGCGCGGACAGCTTTCTCATGTCCAAAATCTCATGCTCTCATGCTCAACGCGTTCGGTTGAGATGTCTGCCATCACAGCCAGCTCGCGAACTTTCACTCGGCGGTCCACCAAAACGAGATCATGGATTTTGTCCACGGTTTCCTCTGTGGTAGCCGTTTTCGAGCCGCCTGGACGCGGTTCATCAAAAACCGACGTGAGGCCACGGCGAAATTCTGCGAGCCAATGGTAGACGGTTGTACGGGAAGGTGAATGGGTCTCGTAAACACCATCGAGAATGGGCTTGATTTCCTCACAGGTTTGCCACTCAAAAACAAGAATAGTATCACTGAGCGATACTGCTCCTTTTCAGTGGTGGCAAAAACACTAACTCGATGCTTTGGAATGGCTGTCAAAACAAAACTAAGCATCGTATTTTCACCAAGTTTTGACAGGCGGGGAAAAAAGGTTATATTAAATGATGGTACACTTATTTTGGCTCAGCAGCGCCACCTATCTTCCAATGTGGGCATTTATCAAACAGCCCTCGTATATACTATTTCCTAAAAAAGCGATTGAAATATACGTCGAAATGACAAAAATTTATTTTCACTAATTCCCTGTTATTATTACGAAAACAAATCAA
Source organism: Cetonia aurata (assembly GCA_949128085.1). Lineage (NCBI taxonomy): Eukaryota > Metazoa > Arthropoda > Insecta > Coleoptera > Scarabaeidae > Cetonia > Cetonia aurata. The sequence goes on along the minus strand of OX421882.1, from coordinate 8,539,882 downwards.
ACAAATTTAAACACGATTTTTTTTAATGCCTATGTACAATATAAGATTGTCCCTCATTACATATTTCTAAATTCCAAGTTCTGGTGAAACGTCCTTTGCCCTTCCTTTGTCATTTCCACTCCTCCAAACTGATTTCATTATTCAGTTATTCGTCATCCTTCTTATGTTACCTTGCCATGTCAATTGTCTTCCTTCCATTTTTTTCTTATATTGTTTCTACATAAATTTGGTGACTAATTTCTATATTTCAACTATGAATAGAATGTGATTAATGTTGTATTAAAAGAAAGAAATCAATACTTAAAATGGATTAAGCTAGAAATATTGGCTGTAAATTGCATAAGATTTCAGGATAAAAAGTGATTCTAATTGTTTTATCGATAGTAATATATCTCACTATTTGTTAAGGACATACTTTCGTTAAACAGTAAGAATGTTATTGAAATTTCAACTTTTAATTAAATCTAACAATAATATATTTGTTGTACTTGGCAAATAAATTAATAAATTGCTTATAAAATCCTTTATTCATACTTAATAACTTAGATTGCTATATTAACAAGAATATGAGAGGTTACTATAGGCATTTTTTTCTGTTTGATATTAAGAATGGAAAAATAAGATTTTAAAAAGAAATAATTACGAATCGGCTACAATTAACAATATTTCGTTTTCCAAAGATCTATTTGAAGACGCACCCTATAATCCTTACTTTTATTTTCTGCATGAGTTAGCTGTGCTCCATGTCGTTGTTGTTGCGTTTTGTCACTAAATCGCCAATTATTTACTATATTCTCTGTGTTTCGCTTCTATTTATTGTATGCATCACGCCAAAAACAAAAAAAATCGCCGTCCTTCTCACGTTAACGCCTTGTGTTTCACGCCCGCCCTCGACCGCCAGTCTGCAGAAACAGGTGAGCGTGATGAGTATGAATCTGAGCGCGAAACTGGATGAGCTGCAGCGCGGCGACAGGCACTTGGAGACGACGGTAGCCCTGTGCGAGATTCGCAGTCAGCTGCAGGAGCTCACCAAGTCGGTGGAGTCGTGCCAGTCGGAGGTGTCGGAGGTGAAGCGGGACATGGTGGCGATCAAGCACGAGCTGGATACCGTCCAGCAGGTGAAGGAGGAGATCGAAGAGCTGCGGGAATATGTGGACCGCCTCGAGGAGCACACGCACAGGAGGAAGTTGCGTCTTCTCGAACAGGTCGGTGGGATGAATAGCCAGAAATACATATCTTTCAATATATCTAGCAGTTTCGGATTTGTTTAATTCTGTAAACGGAATGGTATTCAGAAAATACATGTAAGGAAATGCTAGGTTGTTGCCAGTTGCGCAGTTATTTGTATTTCAATTGACTTTGTACTCGGATAAATTATTGGAAGAAACGATTTTGTGGGTAGCGGAGAAGGAATTCAAGTTAGCGATGTGTAAAACCGATTCGAACGAACACCGGAATGATATTTCAAAATCCAGCGTCAATACTTTTGACCATTTCAGTAGTAGGGCCAGGCAGATACGGCACCACTTCAAGGTCACTTGTCCTTTCTAGCTCTCTCCCAACACAACACTTGTTACTTCCGCGAGTATCAAACCAGATCGCGACCTCCACATGGCGGACCATTTTAATTCACAACTTTCTATTGCCTTACACCTGGACACCCATGATTTCCACAGTCGCGTCCGCGGATCATTTTAATAATTGGTGGCTTAATTTGCGAACCCCAGGCCGCTTTCACCTCTACATCCGCGGTCGCGACTGCTGATTATCTTGATTCAGGGCCTAATTCACGACTCTTAGGCCCGTTTGCAGCGACACGTTAAACTTGACTTAACTTTAACAACGTTTTGAATGTGATATTTTCTATTTAACACAGTGAATATCACATTCTAAGTAACTTAAAATTAAACCAAGGTTAATGTGTCGGTTGAAACGGCCATTAGACGTTTATTTACCTCTACATCCGCGGTCGCTAGCACGGATTATTTTAATGCACGTTCTCTATGCCCCTATTAGCGTAATTTCGTAGCCACTATACCGCGAATTTAATTGATCTGCGTTGTAGAGGTGGCAATCTGGTTTGATACTCGCGGAAGTCGCCGGTGTACTGTTGGAAGAGAGCTGGAGGACGTGTGACCTTGAAGTAGACCCGGACCCGCCTAGACCTATTACTCATTTCCATTACTTTTTTAAAAACGGTTGTGCGGTTATGTCACCGATCTTAGGTGATCATTTAGGAAAATTTCGCGTAGAAAGAAGTTTTTTTCCCGGAGGATTCTATGTTCAGAAATTGACTATTTTTGGCCATGTGCTGCAAGTCGAAATCTGCTTAAATTTAGTAAAGAATGAAATGAATGAAACCATTTCTAACTAAAATACCTTTAGTTAAAAATAATTTTTTATGCTTAAAATTATTTGTAGTTGACATTATTTCTGAATAATATTTCCACATTCATCCATAAATAATTTAAATTATAAATAAAGTTATTTATGAATAATTTTCCAAAGTATCAGCAATTCAATTCAATCTTCGTATTTTATTTCAGACACAGAGTGTCGTCATTTTTCGTTTTCTTCCATTAACGATTTCTTAATTTCCGTTGCTAGAAATACCAATTCTTTTGTATTTTTTTACATATAAATTTCTGCTTTCATAATTTCCCAGCGTTATTTCCGATTTTATAATTATTCGCCTTCCTTCAGAATATATTAGAGTCTGCTTTCGTATCGGAAAATATTTTCCGGATTTGCCAAAGTAATTTATTCGATTCTCCAGGAAAATATTTTGATCCTTTTCTTTGACGATACATTTATTGCGACGGCATCTGCCTTCTTTTTTCGATTTTCCTCAGACAATAAATAGATCAAGCGGAAAGTTTGTGTGCAATACCACCACTACAGCTAATATTCGTGCGCAATCCGATCCAAGCGGAGCGTATAAAATGCAACGAATGCAACAGCAGCATTGAGAAGAGAGGTAATGTGATTACTACGTTCGAATAGAGACGTTTACCGATATTACCATCCGCTATTCTAAAGTGTACGTAGGAGCGTTGCGTCTTGCCGATTGGATTTTATGCATCGTGGACTCGGCCGAATGAACGCCTTCGAAAAACGACTCAAAAATCCCAATAACGGATCTCTCACCTTATTCCGTCGATCGAACGCAATAAATTTAATCCAATTTCCGCCGTCATTTTATATATAACGGGAGATGAACGCCCTGGCGATTTCTGAAGGCAATATTGAAAAACCTCCAGGGGAAAGGTGGGGATGCGATGCGGGTAGTGGTCTCCACCTCCGGTTAAAAATCATGGTCGCTGGGAAAAATTCAATTGGTGACGCGTTCTCCCAGAACAAAAAAGCATTTTAATCTGCTGTGAGAGACGCGCCCACTAACTATAACAAAAGCTAGTCTTTCTAGGGGAAAAAGAGGCAAAAAGTTTCAAGTTTGAAGTCAAATGTTTAATGATCGATTCGAATATTTGATTAGATCTTTAGTTTGGTTTATCATTAGCATGCAAGGGCTGAACTCCGAAAGTAAACTTACCCCATTTTAAAACTTTTAATTGGATATTATTCCTTATGGGGTAAACTGAGCAAACAAGAAGGGTTATTGTTTGCGCAACAGCACTTTAAAATATATATTATTATTAATTAGCCATTAAAGTAGGATATTAGTTGATGCTGAGTTGAATGTTGCCTTTCAAAATTGTTAATCTCTAAGCGAGAAAGCTTCAAAACGTAAAAGATCCGAGATATGAATTTTTAAAGTTATACACTTCATGTTGTATTGAGGAGGTCGATACTTGGTGAAAATTCATATTAAAATGAAGAAAACTTCTTATTTTCACAAACTTTATTTTATACGACGCGTTTCGCTAAACGTTAGCTTCGTCAGGTGGATACCTAATAATTATTCACAAATTGTATAGGACAGAGTTTATATACCTCAGGTAAGCAAATAAACTATCAACTAAGGATTGATAATCCATTCTGAACTTAAATGTGCTTGCATTCTTCCTTGAATAGGTTTAAGAGCGGGGAATTATTTAAATCTGTTTGTTCGTTTAATAGCATCTGGGTATTTCTTAATCGGTTTATTTCTAATGATTCTAAAGTGTTAAGCTTATAACTTTTATTACATGAATGTAAAACTTTGAAATTGTCGTTAAACTGATGGTTACTCTGAATTAAATGATTAGCATAGGTTGAATCTGTTTTGTTTTTTAAATAACTATTTTTGTGTTCTGAAATACGTTTTTTAATTGATCTACCGGTCTGACCTATATATATGTTGGGACACGAACCACAAGTTAATTTGTAGACTCCTGATTTGTGTTTGTCCTGTATTTTTGTTTTATTGTTTTTTATATATTTATCTAAATTATTATTGGTTTTAAAACTGATTTTGTAGCCATTAGAAGTTAGTAATTTCGAGATGTGTATACTCGGTGTACCAATGTATGTAATACATTTAAAATTATCTTTGGTATTTTTAATAGCTGGATATACTAAATTAATTGCCTGTCTATGGAGTTTTTTATTCAACAAATTATCTATAATGTCTGGATTATAACCATTATTTACCGCTATTTGTTTTATAATATTGAATTCAGTGTTGAAATTATGTTCTATCATCGGGATATTTGTTAATCTATGAATCATACTGTTATATGCGGCAAGTTTATGACTGTAGGGGTGCATCGAACTGTTATGTATAGTAATGTCTGTGTGAGTTGGTTTGCGGTAAATAGAAAATGAGTGTAAATTGTTTAATCTAGTGATCGTAAGGTCTAAAAAATTTATTTGATTGTCTATTTCAGATTCTATTGTGAAGGTGATGTTGGGGTGAATGTTATTGATAGCTTGTATAAAAGTATTTAGTTGTCTGTTCGTGCCTGTAAAACAAACTATAATATCATCTACATATCGGTACCAGTAAAGAAACGATCTGGACAATGGAAGTTGTTGGATTTTGTTTTCTATGTCGTTCATGAAGATCTCTGCTAATAACGGACTTAATGGATTACCCATAATTAAACCTTCTTTAGAATTATAGAATTCTCGAAATTACTAACTTCTAATGGCTACAAAATCAGTTTTAAAACCAATAATAATTTAGATAAATATATAAAAAACAATAAAACAAAAATACAGGACAAACACAAATCAGGAGTCTACAAATTAACTTGTGGTTCGTGTCCCAACATATATATAGGTCAGACCGGTAGATCAATTAAAAAACGTATTTCAGAACACAAAAATAGTTATTTAAAAAACAAAACAGATTCAACCTATGCTAATCATTTAATTCAGAGTAACCATCAGTTTAACGACAATTTCAAAGTTTTACATTCATGTAATAAAAGTTATAAGCTTAACACTTTAGAATCATTAGAAATAAACCGATTAAGAAATACCCAGATGCTATTAAACGAACAAACAGATTTAAATAATTCCCCGCTCTTAAACCTATTCAAGGAAGAATGCAAGCACATTTAAGTTCAGAATGGATTATCAATCCTTAGTTGATAGTTTATTTGCTTACCTGAGGTATATAAACTCCGTCCTATACAATTTGTGAATAATTATTAGGTATCCACCTGACGAAGCTAACGTTTAGCGAAACGCGTCGTATAAAATAAAGTTTGTGAAAATAAGAAGTTTTCTTCATTTTAACACTTCATGTTGTTTCATTACATCTGGTATTGCAATCTGGTGCCGTTTATGTATTAAATAGAAAGACAATGCACAATTTGCCGGCAAGAAAAAATAATACTGGGCTGCTTTGATGACAAAGTTCGTCAAAAATTTATTATTGATGTTCAATTTGATCGTATCACAACGTTTCTGTCTGTTATGAAACCTCAAATTAACAGTTTTCGATATAAAGTGTAGAAAATGAGAAAAAAAGTTTAAAGATTTTATCACAATTTTCCTTAAGGGAAACGTGAGAGTTACAGAACCCAAAAAAGTAACACCATCAGCATACATTGTTAAAAAAATCTCCTTAAATAATACGCGTAGGTGGCGACAAGAAGAAAAAGGATTGGTCGCAAAACAGAACCTTGAAGAGTCCCTGCCATTAAAATTGACATTCACGGGTGATCTGTCGACTATATCACAAACGACTTCTCTAAATCCGTAATCATAGAGTTTCTTAAGCAAATCGACGCTGCCGAATGCCCTGCTGAGATGACAGAAGATCCCAAGTAGAAACCAGCTAGCCTTGATCATTATCAATCAATTCCTTATAAAAGAAAAAGAGAGCGGTACCGGTGGACATTCTATTACGTGAGATTCGTGTAAATTTGCTGAACTAAATAGCAGCAATTTTAGTGGTTTTTCTTCAGATATTTTAATAAACGCTGGACCTGTCAAGTGTCACAAGCAACCACGGCATAAATATTTAAATATTTGACCTTCAACGAGTAAAGAAAAGTACAATAGAATTAATCCAAGTTGGCCGATGCGTCCATTGATTAGGCTCCGCCTGTCTCTTCCAGTTCGTGACGTATACTGCGCGTAGAGGCGGAGTATCCGCTAACTCACGCGAATTCGACTGCAATTGGAGCTATCTGCATGGGAATTCGTTGTTAATTCATTGGTGTCCTGTATTAAATTAAAATCCTACTGTTGCACCGCGCTACCCTATTTTAACGAAAATGTGAGTACGAAAAGGTGTTTCCTATCAGAGCCCATCCTGAACGGAGTAACTTAAAAATAAAAATAAAAAAAGGACTGACACACTATAGCTTTCAATATCGCTAGACAGCGTCGAAAGTCGTAATTTTTCAAAGGGCGCCGCGGCGCGCAAAACTGCCGGGCGCTTTTTGTCCTACGGGCACCGTTAAGGGCGTCAGTAATTACCGCAAATTGGTGCGATCCGGTGTAATGCGCCTTTGAATCCGTTATTCGGATTTCGGTAGGTAGGCAAAGCGAGCATCAGACTGACGTGAATGGTAGCGGAAATTAAAATTAACGCGATGCTGCGCGACTGAAGAGCACACATCTACATAGGCGCAGCATACCTGTCTACAATACGTATCTACGCCAGAAGAACTCCGCCGTGAATAATGCCGGCTGAACGGTAAGACGGCTCAAACCGCTAACGACGATTGCGGAGGATTGCCGCTGTAGGATTTGGCTTCCGTATCTCCTCTGATCTTGATCGTCTCATTTCACGGCTCAATTAATAGCGGGATGCATGTTGTAGAGAGCTGGAAATGGAAATGTTCGACGCCTTTCCGATTTAGTCCGTACAAAGTCAGCTAGATGGCGCTGTTGCAATTAAAATGTTCGGGATTTTCTACATTTGGCAACGTTTGCAAGCAACTTGGTATTACACTTGATATAAACATAGTTGAATTGATGGTGCAATCAATGTATTATTTTAGATCGTTATTTTTGTTTCCCAACGCCCAAATAAAATCCATCCCACCAATTGGTGGAACATAAATCCTTTCCTTACGACTAAAAACATAAGGATGCAAGATATACCTATCGTTTTCATATATGTACAGCGCATTTTCAGCTAACGGATGCACAATAGCAAGAGGGTGAGCTCAATGGAATGAGACACACCCGAAGAAATATGGAGAAAGGTTATAAATCGCATCCTAAATTCAGTTTTCATTGCAATATGTATCTGCAGTACTGTACACAGTTCGTTCAGCTGGCTTCGCCCGCCTCTTTGAGCTCGTGACGTAAGATGTGCGTGATGGCGCTTGGTTTCCGCCCACAGAAAATGCATGTAAATGCATACCTACCTATTTTTGTCTAAACGTATACGACATACTTAAAAATATTCCCAAATGTTTAAACCTTGTCTCAGGGCATATAGAAGTTCTTCTGATCATAATAAAAAAAGTTAAATCCTTTTATATTATAGAATGAAAGAAAATGTGAGAAACATTTAAATTTTAAATTTCATTTTGGATTTTATGAGAAACTATGACACTAGCGATAAAAATGAAATTTAATGATTAATAGTTGCTTATGCACATATTATATTTAATTGATCTGATAGCCAATGTAACTTTGTTTAAAAATTGTAAATTCTTATCAACGCAATCTTCTCGTTATAAAACAAAAAGTTGGAAACTAAATATATTAAAAAATAATTAATACTTTCCTTTTGTTATGTCATATTCAGTGCTTTAGCACTGAGAGACTTACAATTTTAAAATTTAGTACACTGAAATTAGATTCCTTTTTTTATTTGTTTTATTATATTTTGACATAAATAAATTTCCTCTATGAGAAATGCCGTTCGCGCTTGGATTATGTAACATTGTTTAAGCCTATGCGTTAAAGTTGAAATAGAATTTCTATTTATTTGAAAAATTCTGGAAACAACCACATGTTAGTTCTTCTTTAGAAAATTGTCTAAAAACATTACCAACTTTGAAGGGACGATAACTATTCATTTATTTGAAATAAAACTTTAACATATCTTTCCACTATAACATTAATTTCCACTACCATAGACAAAAAGACAAAATATTAAAAAGAAACAACCCCTGGATTATTAAAAAAATTCAGCACTTTTTCCGTTGTATGACAGCGTTATTTATGAAATGTACGGCTATGGATGCCACATGTTCATTAACGAGGCTTGCAAAATGGGTTTGATTGCGAAAAGGATCTTTCTCCCTAAACTTTGGATTTCAAATAATCCCATAGGAAGAAAATCCTTGGGGTGGTACCAAAGTTCCGGATATCTACCTGGACATGAACACTTAGAAAAGGAATCTATATCTTGTTGTTTATAGATTTAAATAGTTAAATTTATACAAAAGAAAACCTCAAATGTCATACTGACATTTCACCATATCGGCATTCCAATTTGCGAACGAAAGCTTTCCACAATCAAAACGATCCCAAAAAGATGTCTCACTGTCCGAAACGTATCACCGTATCATCCGACGAGATGCAAGAGGCAATCACTGAAGGCATGAAGACTACAATAGATAAGTATCGAACTGATATCCGTTACATGGATTGCCAGCTTAAGGATCTACACGCCAAAGTGGACGAACTTAAAATCTTAGTTGAAGATTGTGCTCGAGGTCATCGGCTGAACAAGTATTACATGCGAGTACCCATAAAGAAAACTCCAGATGATTCGAAGTATTTAAAAATGAGAGGGCACGAAGTGTAACCTTATAATATGATGATATAATGAAGATTTTCGGATAGAATACTTTTTATTTATGCATACATAGTGTAATAAAGTAATTGAGCTGGTTTTATTGTAACAATAAACAATTTTATACAAATAGCAGGGTGGTTTTGTAAATATGTTTATAATAAATTTTAACTTCAAGCGGTGACTATTTTGTAACAGATTTACTTTACGTTTGGTTGCAAATTCGATGTGTGACTACTTATAATATGTTTTTTTTTGCGTATCGAAGAATTTATGTTTTCCTGTCTGGATGATATTGATATGTATTTACGCTAAACACATTTTAATGTCATTTAATGTCAGTTATCAGGTTATATATCATGCAATAGTATTTTTTCAACTATTGTTGTGTGGGTGTAGTGTCTTATATCGTTTTTTTTTTTGTAAAATATATTGTGAAATAACTTCTCTATTTATCATATTACCTAACTACATAATATGTAGTGCTAAAACGGTGCGCCAACAGGGCTGTAAGTTATGTGCGATACTAAGGTGAGTTATTTATTTTAGCAGTGCTCTTTCAGAGGCATAAAAGCTTTAAAAGATATTTGTATGATTCTTAAGAGGGATTGTTCTTTTGTATATTGAAGGTAAGATTTACTTAATAATAGTAATAATGAATAATTGAAATAAAGCTTAACGCATTTTAGGTTAACGTCAAAGTGTTGTATTGACAATTTATGTCAAACAACTATCTATTATTACTCACTATAACCACCAACTGTTATAGCTTTATAGAGCCATCCAATCCATCCTAATCAATCGCATACTAATCATTTTTGTTGGATCATTTAAGTCAAAAAATTGTCAGTGACTGCTTCCATGAATACACCTTAAAACTTCTTATGTTTTAACCCCTCTAAGGTTGATTTATTGTTAATATTAGGATGAACCTCTCAAGAACCAATTACCTCAAACCCATTTATAGAATATACTTTTAACTATTGATGGAGAAAAGAGATTCACTCAATTTCTATTGAAATTAAGTAAAAACTGCTAAATTTTTAAAATTCACTAATATCCATTTGCATCCTCACTTTATTCGCGGACAATCTATTATCACTTTTTAATATATTTTTCCATACATACGACCAAGAGTGGTGTGTATATCAATTTGTTATCAATACCACTTTAGTTTTTAAAATTTGGTGCTCAATTTGATCGTAGAAGATCCCTGCAATCTTAGAGAGGTAGATCATCATTTGATGCCTACTGTTACATGGTAATTCAAAAATTAACTGTTGATGTAATGTGACACAACAACATAACAATTATTTTTGAAAATTCCAAAGTGGTGATTAGAAAAATTAGAAGAATGGAACTTAGAAAGTGCTGATTCAGTTACCTTAAAATTGGTATCTCCTTGTCCAGAATAGTTTCCTGAATAATTTTGTACGTGTTATATTTTTGAGGAAGTTTATTTGAAAGCGCAGACGGATGAAGTGTTTTTTTTTTAATTTCGGCTTGATCATTCCTTTGCGACAAATTACACAGATTGTTTTCTGGCTGTAGATATTTTTCTTAGAGAACTTATTGGGATTTGAAAAATTCATTCGTAGTCACATGGACTGGAAGAAAAATCTGTTCCATTTGTTCCCAATATTTTAACTACAAAATAACCATCTTTCGAGTTGCTAATTCCTGACTATATTATTCTAGTCATTTTCATAAGTTGTAGCTTGCCAGCGTGCTTATTCCCCTTATATCCAGTTCATTGATGGCGATATCTGTACTCAAAATCGGAGAAAAAGAACCATATTGGCTGATTTTGACATACCAAATATCTGTGTTCCGTCACCAGGTGCATCTGCAAGGCGATGCACCTGGTTTCATTCATCCCTTTTTTAAAGGTAATTTTATTAAAAACAAGAATCCAATACAGGTGAACCCATGGGCTAACACTGGTTGGAAAGCTATTTGAATACTTATCTAGATATTTTTCACTGCAGCATTTTCGACGGTTTTGCTCTTTATAGAAATTGTAAAATTCTAAGATTGCAACATAAATTTATGACATGTCAAGTAAGTGTTTGTCACATTGCGACATTAAAGAAAGAAGATGAACAGGTTTCTGGGAACACCTGGAACAGACAATACTGATACGAGCACTGGCAATCCAGTTACTAGTGCTGGCGGGGATGATGCCTCTGGGCCGCGCATAATCTTTGACTTTCTTTTTCCTCAGGGATTGACGTTTTTTCTGTCGTATGCGATCCTCGCGGCGGTCCTCGGAATGCTGCAGTTCGGCTACAACACGGGGGTCATCAACGCGCCCAAGGTGAACATTGAGAACTTCATGAAAGACGTGTACAAGTGGAGGTACGGCAAGGACATGTCCGCGGAAACAGTTGAAGTGCTATTCTCCTTGGCGGTGTCGATATTCGCCATCGGTGGGATGTTGGGCGGTTTTAGTGGCGGCATGGTTGCCAACAGATTCGGAAGGTATGAAGGCCAAAAAACATTAGAAGGGTTCTTTTTATTATTTGGCTCAGTTCACTTTACTTCTGTGTGTTCTTCCTTTTGTGGGAGCCATTCGACAAAGAGTCTTTAAAAACATAGGATTTTATATTTAATCCCCCATTTCTTTTACCCATTACATCATTTTATTATCCTGGTATCCCGTACTAATCTGTACAAGTCTTACATTTATAATCTGCTGTCATCTGTTTCGCTGAGAGTACGTATGCACATACATCTTGTGTGGAATTTGAATGCTAATAAAGAAGTTACTATAATTGTTATTGAATAACAAAACAGCAAGAAATATAACAAAAATCCCAACTAGTGGAATAACACTAGTGTTATTCCACTAGTGATTTGGTGAAGAGCATATCTTCCAAGGTTTACCTTAGCCGAAAACACTATGTTTAACACTGCTCTTCACTTGTTTCTACTGAAGATGGCAACTTAGTTGCCGAAATACGTATTTAGATTTGTTATCTAATTTTGTGGTAAGGGATTTTTTCACCTTTCTTTTGGGATTTTTGTTATAGTTTTCAAGCCACAGTCTCCACCCATAGCAAGAAATACACCAAATAATAATAAATCGAAATAGTACCTCTTGCGTCTTCGTTAGTCTATCAACTTGCAGCTTGTTTCATCGACCGCTTGATTCCTTGATGGTTTGGAGATAGATGCTGAAAAAGTATTATCGAAAGCTTCCTGTATGTTCAGGAAGCTACACAAATAGAGCTCCTTAGTTTGCAAAGCATGATCCTCTCTATAAGCTAATGAATGTCTTTGTTTGTGGGTATTCCTGCTTGATGCGCATACAAGTGTCGATGTAATGACCACTATATATGAAAGCCAGTAAGTAACACGAACCTCTTCTCCTGAGACGAATAAACACGAGCCTGTCTAGTCCTCGCTTTCGATAGCTAATTCCCTTACCTTGCCCAACACTACATCATTCCTTATTTATGTGTCTATCATAAATGACGTCAGACTTATGGGTCGTACATACTTTACTCCACTCCGTAGTCTGTACTGCTTTGCCGGATTCTGGAATAGAAGTAGCTCTGACCAGCATCTACTGTTGTGAGTTAAGCAACGACCTACACACCACGAATGGTGAAATCCGCTAGATAACTGCGTTTATCGTGGATAGTAGTAACTCACAAAAGTAGAGTAGGTTGAGCCAAATGCTAGGAAGAACCCTGAACAAGACTTTTACAAAATTTGCTATTGTGGCTGTTATGTGTCATTATTATTATTATTTTTTATAGGAAGGGCGGTTTATTATTAAATAACATCCTCGGAGTGTGTGGCGCATGCTTAATGTGGTCTGCCAAAATGTCAAACGCTTACGAAATGATAATCGTCGGTAGATTTATTATCGGAATCAATTGCGGTAAGATTAAAAAAAAAATATCTTAAATTGAGTTAAATTAAATTTCCGTCCTTCTTCCTCTGCGTAGGTTTAAACACATCCCTGGTGCCTATGTACGTATCCGAAATAGCGCCGTTGAATCTTCGCGGAGGCCTCGGCACGGTCAACCAGCTCGCGGTCACCATCGGCCTGCTCCTATCACAAGTGCTCGGCATCGAACAGATTCTCGGCACCAACGACGGATGGCCTCTCTTGCTAGGCCTGGCCGTTTGTCCGGCCCTCCTCCAGCTCATACTACTGCCAATTTGTCCGGAGAGTCCCAGATACCTGCTGATCACGAAGCAATGGGAAGAGGAGGCGCGGAAGGCTCTGAGGAGGCTGCGCGCCAGCAATCAGGTCGAAGAGGACATCGAAGAAATGCGCGCCGAACAGCGAGCCCAGACGACGGAGGCGTCGATCAGCATGATGGAGCTGATATGTTCGCCGACGCTGCGTATGCCACTGATGATTGGTATAGTGATGCAATTGTCGCAACAGTTATCGGGTGTCAACGCGGTAAGTTAAAGTAATCTAGATCTGGACGGCCACGGTTCAAACTCAAAAATTGAGTATTTTGTTTGAACCGTGGCTGTACCTACTTATAAATTTTTATTCTTCTTTCATCGAAGTAATTAAGTTTTGCAATAAAATAGTTCTGGATTAGCATCTGGATTAGCATTCTTTGAAGGTTTCAAAACCATTATTTGCGTTCAAATACGTGCCAGAACATACACTAAAACATACAGTAAAAATAGAAATTAAAACAAAAAACAAAGCATCCTCAATACAAAAATATATATATATATAAATGTCAAAAAATATAATAGTTATCCTAAATCAAAATAATAAAGAAATAGAAACTAAAGATGTGAATTTATTCAAAATTTGGTTCTTTTACTGAAACTATTTTAGACGTTATAGGTGTGAGAAACATTCCGGGAACATCTCCTACTTACAGTGTGTTTCACTTTTTATTTGAAAACCTAAATAACTTTTCTATTTCCAAAGCAATCAAATCAAATTAAAAAGTAAAGGACCCAACGTTGACCCTTGCGGCACACCCGAATATAATGTAAAAGCATTAGAGCGGAATCCATTATAGGAGACAAAAGTAGAGAGAGACCATGAAGATGTGATTTAAAAAATGGGATTACATTTAGAGAGAAGCTAAAGGAGTTAAGTTTATTAATTAGGACACTGTTATGGAACGTATCAAACGTTTTGGTTAAGCCGCTGTAAATTACATCGACCTGTATGCGGTTACCAAGATTTTCGATTGACGAACTGAGTAATTTCCGTCAAATAGGTGTTGGTGGCTATTATGAGCAAAACCTCGCAACATGAGAGGGTGAGAGGTATGGTTTGACACAGCTGTATAATTTGTTGTATAGTACAAGTTCGAAGACTTTAGCAAAGATGGAAAGTATACTTATAGGTCTGTCATGAGAGTGTAATTATTTAAAAAAAAAAAAGTAAAGTAATTCTGCTTATTTTCCAAGAGCCTGGAAAGGTTTCAGTTCGTAGAACAAGGCGCATTCATTAAAAACAGTATAAGCAGTTACTTTGAACATAAATATATCGTAACACTACTAAATGGTTTTTCCTTTTTAATAACTTTTTCTTGTGTAGCATTGAGAGGAAGAAAATACTTGCGAAAAATAACTGATAATAAATCTAATCTACAGAAACGACTATTAATTGACAAATTATTGGCTACCAGTGAATGATAGGCACAACAAAATAAATAACGCATCACTGAAACAATGTATCTAGTTATACAATTATTCTTACCTGTTATACTCCTAAAATCAAACTATGTATATCTTTGTCTAAAAGAAGAGTAAACATTTTGCATTCTCTTTCAGCAGAACCTAGTGGCTTTATTAATAGATTCTTCTTATTTATATGACAAAAAATGTCGTGCGTTGAAACTTAAAATATTCAAAGTCTATAATACGTATTTACTTATGTGGTAAATGCTTCCACTACAAAATTTGTAGGTAACAATATAAATACCAGTTGACGTAGATCCATCATCGTAGTCATGCACAAAGTATACTTTTGTAGCTTGTCAAATGTTCTGCTTTATGAAAGGTTAATTACATTTTTATATAACAACAAACAAGGATTTTAATGAACGGCAAAGTAAAGCAATTACTTTTAAATTAAAATTTACTTTATCTTGATCGATAATATTCTAACGCTTCAGCTACGTAATTGAATTTTTTAGGACGAAATCTGTTGTTTGAAATTCGCTTTTATATTCTTTGATTAAATTTGAATAGAGCTATTGAAAATTAAAGAGGTGATGTAAATCAAACTTGATTTTATCAGAATGTTTTACTCTGTTCAATTTTGTTTTATAAAACTTTCATCATTTTGCATAAGAAAACTTGAAATGAAGTATGCTGATTTAGATTTTATTGTTTCTAATTTGGTACGAAATGGTATGGATAACAAATTAGTTGTAAACAGCAAGTTTTTTCTTTCATCTTATAGTAAAAAATACTTTCAGTAACAATGTTTTGACGATATGGTGGGAATAATAGGTAAGAATGAAATTTTTCAAAATATAGAAAATGGTTGCAAACTCTTGCAGAATCGTAAGGATTCTATACATATTACTTCTCAAAGAATGTACACCAATGCATAAGCAGACCATTTCTGACATCTTTAAAGAAGATTATATTATTAAAACTATAAGTGAGAGAGATGAAGTTGAAAGCAGCTACTAACATTATCTCCTCCAGATCGAAGCAAATTCAGTTTATTTAAATAAAAAATGCATTAACATTTTTGGTCACGAGACATTTGCGAAAAAGAAAAGTTCCGAAAATTTTGCAATTTTCCAAAATTTCCTGGTGGAGAAATCTTTTTAAGGCCAAATTACACTAAACCTTGTTAACTTTTAAGAAAATCAGAACCCATTTTATTGGTTTGATGTACATTTTAACAAGTATCTGGAAAAGATAAGAGAAATTCCGACAAATTCACAGATTTTGCAGGATGGTGAAAGCTTCTGTTTGATAACTTGGGGTATTAGCCAGAACTGACACTCTTAATGTATGTACCTATTATGCTATCTTCACGGTAATTTGACTGGGGCATGTTTTCTCTTTTAATTTTTTTATTTAATTTTTATTTGCCTACAATATACCAAACTATAATAATACCTAATGAAAGAAGCAATATGAGTGCCATTAAAAAGGATAAAATTAGTTGTTATAGCACTACAATTAGACCAAGTAAACACATAAAAACTAATTCTAACACTTTTCAAACTCTTTTCCGGTGTTCCCTAGGTCCATCCGTTTTTTTTTTGTGTTAAAATAAATGGAATTAGCGATTCCAATGTTAAAAAGTGTAGGATTTATATTTCAACTGAAATGTTTATCCATTTTGTACAAGGTGATTCTATATGTATGCGACAAATTTTATGGGTTGATTTCTAGGGTTATTATGATCATAAAAACGATGTTTTAATAATTTTTTTTTGTATAATCTCATAGCCTTAATGCCTATAATTAATGTAATCAACCACTTAGGTCATAAGTGTTGTAGGCCGTTGAAATCGATCATTAAGGAGACTTCAAAAATAAAAAAAATGTAAGGTCTTTAAAATTAAAAACTGTCGTGCTCGAGAAACTCTACGATAACATGAAAAGTAATTTTGTTCCATAAGTGGTTACCACACTGTATTATTTATACAGTGTGATGTATAAATAATCCAGTGTGTCTATTGAAAATATTCTAGTCTCTGTAAATCATATTTTTTCATTTAACTCTAATGCCTGACGTTACGACTTTTTACATTTCAGGTTTTCTACTATTCAACGAGCCTCTTCACGAGTTCAGGTCTTTCGGAGGAGAGCGCCAAATTCGCCACGATCGGAATCGGCGCCATTATGACAGGCATGACACTGGTGTCAATTCCGTTGATGGACAGAACGGGCCGTCGGACGTTACACCTTTACGGTCTCGGCGGAATGTTCATATTCTCCATATTTATTACCATTTCGTTTTTGATAAAGGTTTGTCCCGGTACCCCATTCAACAACTCTTACGCTGAAGCGTTTATCGCAATTAATAGCAGTTCTTTCGTCCTATTCTTTCCATTGTATGACACACTTACATAGTATCCATCTGTGTAGGTACGTATGTAAAATATTTGGAAAAAATATTGGAAAAAGAAACTAGCTGCTAGCATAATTTTGATGCACTTACGACTTGCGAGGAATAAGTGTCGTACAAATGGAAAGAAAATCGGTTAGAATATTTTTGGAGATACTGCAAAAATGTACTATAATGTGATTGGTGTTTGACAGCATCATTGACATGTGCACTAATCGCATATTTAATATTGGTTTTTCCAAAATATTGTGCTTTCCAAAGGGTATCTAATTGTTAATTACTAGCAATACGAGGGTGGCTTTGAATTTTTTATTATTTTATTTCGAATTGTTTGAAATCTATTGGTTTTTTTTTAATTACTCATGGAAATTGTCAAAGGAAACACAAAATAATAGCATTTATTGTTAGCAACTAAAAATTGCATTTTTTTTCACTTATAATTTATAAACCAAAAGGAAAATTTTAACGTCATTGACGTGTAATGAGAAATATGCTGAATTTCGATAATCTAGAGGCCAGATTGCTTACTGGCATAAATTTCCTTACTGTATACTTTTTTGAACTTGTATCATTTTCCTTCTTACCCCTTCAATTAGTTTTACTATTACTATTTTCAAAAGTCTTATTATGGGTCTTAAAATAGATAATATTGTGATTAAAAATACGATAGAATTAAAATGCATTATAAAAATCATATAGAATTTGAAGAAATGTAAAAACATTTGCAATAACTACAATGAGAGAGATTACCGGATTAGATGCTATTTTCAGAAAATCTTAGACGATTTGGATATACTGCTAAAGTGGCAAATCGATTTTATTACAAGTTAGGCAAAATTTTTGCTTGGCACATGTAATTACTGTCTATACCATAGCACAACCAATAAGGACATTTATTTGGGTCGCCATCTTTGATACTACTTAATTTACTTTTGAAAAAGATGGTACCCTTCGAAATGTTAAGAGCCAATACTGTTATACCGAGGAAAATGAATTTAATATGGTAGCATGCGTTATAGAAAATCCACATAATAGTTAACCTGAAATTTCGCAGCAACAAAATATTAGCCGGAGGTTCGTTCAAAGAATACTAAAAAAGCACAAATACCGTCCATACCACAGTCGTCTATAACATTTTAAAATCTAGTGTAGCTCATGTGACTTCGATTGTTTGTAAAGAAAATCGATTAATTTACTTTTAGAAAAGATGTGTGCCATTTAAACGTTAAAAATCAATACTCTTGTTAATTGTTGAACTTGATTTAAAATTAAAGGAATTACTCCACTACCTCAAGAGCTTGGTCTAGAACTTAGGGAAATATTGGCGTTAAAGTGATATATTTGTTTGTAGAAAGGAATTTTATTTAATGTGTGATGTTATTATAGCTTAAGATCAATTTAATTGAATGTTTAAGAAAAGTTAAGCACATATTCTTACTGCAGAAGCGTGCTTTGTGCATCATATTTAATTTACCGTATCATGCATCTTGTAGGGATGGTTTTTTAGAGCTAACAAAATATTCGTCTTTTGATGCTTATATTTTGAAAGGCTTATGTTTTTTCTTTATATATAGATTGGAGTTTTCTGTCGATACATTATATAAGTACAGCACAAGGCAAACTAGCTATCTATTGCCTCTAGGAGATATGACACCTTTGTTCCAGAAAAACCCAAGTTATCTATGATGCAAGCTATTTAATAAGTCGCTGAATGAAATTAAGTTATCAAATAATTTATACTATTCTAAACATAAAGTAAAATTGCAATTTCCTAGAGCTATCCTGCTATTCTATAAATGACTATTTCTTATCGTCCTATATTTTATTGTGTCTACTTCTCAAATGTCCTTGTTGGTTTGCTATATTTATACAACACAATAACTTATTACGGAGTTGACGGATTATTCAAATTTCTATGGTTGCAATATGTTGTACAAAGTAAAGTGCAAAGCTCCTTAAATTATAATATTTGGAAACATTTTAAAGTTGTTGGTTATATGTCAAACTATTTTCTAATATTAATGAAAACTTTGTGATTGATATTGTGGGAAGTTTTCAATTCTTTTGCTGCACTTTGTTCAACCATTCCAAATATATTTTGATTTTTATCGAAAGGAACTAAATAAATTCTTTTGAGATTAATGTTCCAAGATAATTTGGGGAATGTTTAATTTATATGCGATTATTTGTAAATAAATTTTAGCCCACCCTCGCTCCAGATACCCAGCTTATTATAAGCTAATCTGAATATATTTCTGTGATTTTCAATTTATATAATACGTAATTTAAGTATCTATAAATTTTAGTCAAAAGAAAAACTAAAATTACTCATTGAATATGAAATAATCTTTAAGAAAAATTAGATAAATCAAATTGCATGGTGTAAACAGATTTCTCAGGGGTTTTTATTTTGGTTATATTCATTCATACATTCAGATTTATCTGATTTCCGTAAACAAACAAACAAGCAGGGAATTAATCATCGAAGCATTCACATTGTTTTAATGCTGAATAAACATAATAGAATTTTCATTCGTGTAAATGGATGAAAATTTTATTTCGCCTCTTGATAGGTAGTATAACATCCCAAATGCATGTTTTTTTCTTTTATTTGCTGTATTTTAAATGTCTTTTTTAATTTATTAATTTAAATTGTTAACTTCCTTGAGTCATTATACAATAGTATTAAATATTTACAAGAATGTAAATATTGTGCAGTTGGCTTAACATTCTACAACCGTTTTTATTTATCATATTTTTATTAAATACATTGTTTTAACAAGAAAGCTATTTTTGTTGCTTCATCGTATTTTAAATGAAACAACAAAAGCTACAATAACACTAACCTCACTAAACACGTATCGTAGTCTCACTTTGAGGTATGTAATCAATTGGTATATATTCATTTTCTTGATTTAATTTTTTTTTCTCTCTTGCACGGCTTCTTATTACCCATCCTCCCCTCCCCTGCCACTGACGACTTTCCTGAAAGGTTCGAGGAGAGACGCTGTAGATAATTTGTGCCACCATTTCGTTCCCAATTGCCTCCACATATTCACACTGACACACTGCACGCTGTGACTTCGCAGTCGTTCACAGAATGCATGCGACACACACCTTCGACTTCTTGAAGTCTGGTGCAAATCTGTTTAAGTCTTTTTGGGCACAGTATGTACTGCTAATATTTTGTTACATGTTTGTGGTGATGGTATTTTATTATCTCTAAATTGGAATCTGTTCTTGCATATATTTGGATATATTTTTTTAAAGTAGCCTTATGTGTAACATTAAATTTCATTAAATTTTGACTATATGAAGTTTGTAGTTTTCGAGTAAATAATTATTAACATATTTTCGTGAATTATATGGTTGCCTATGTCGTATCATTTTTCATATTTTGTCGGCATTATATGGAAAGTATACTTTTTTGTTAAATTAGAGATACCAGTATTTTATTTGACCTATTTGATGAATGGAGAATGTAAATTCACTAGTACTACTACAGATACTTTTTCTTTGTTAATTTGTAAATGGCTGCAAGGGATGCTATTTATCGTCAGTATTTCCTTTATTATAAGATACGTATCTAGCTCAAAAATTAATCATCTGTAGCATACGCCTGAGTCCATTCTTTAGCTCTGAGCACAGCTTCAACTTCATTATTCTTCCACATGTTAGCAACATCATTGGCCAGAGGGTCATCAAGATTTGGGTTATCTATAGAGCTTGTATAGAAAATAAGATAGTCCTTATACGTAGTGCAGGGCTCCATTGGTCCTTCAAGATGTCCAAACAAATACGGCCCAACTTGTCTATGTTTGGATGATAGATTTTCGTAAAAAACGTACGCTGGGCAGATATAAGGGATAGTTTTCAGAAAGGAAGAGTTCCAATTTAAAGAGACCTCCTTCATAAGGTGATCCATGAGGACCGGCCATGATTACGTGGAAGTAACGACTATTGTTCTAATCCGGGATTGCACTGGTGTCAGGTGGGGATTCTTTCAACAAATTTTTCGTTTCGACCAATATTCGTCTAGTGACGTTAACCATTCTTTAAACTTATTGCCTTAATGCCAACACCGATCCTCTTAATCGCATTATGGATTACTGAAGTTATATATAGTAGGTATAAAAGAACCTTGATTAAAAAACTATGGAGTGATCTTACAGCTAAAGCATAAAAACAAGTAAAAAGCTACCAGATTATTTTAAAAAACGATAATTTAGGTTGAATTATGATTACAAATAAAATTTTCCCTAGACTGCAGGCAATGTCCCCATAGATGGCATACTAAGCTATTTTTTATTGCCTGCTCTACTTGGTCCTCTTTACTAATTTTTCATGTGTGACATGGTTTATACCTTCCTTCAGGAATACATTCTTTGTAACACTCTTAGTTTCATTTTTGTAAATTATTTTTATATAGACCTTCAATCAAGACCCTAGTGTTTTGAGCTCATAGACTTTTTTAAGATACTTTTTTGTTTCCCGCTGATAATGGGCTTAATTTACTGATCGGAACCAACAAAGTGGTACAACTATTGCCACAAGCATTCGATATGTCTAAATTCAGATCAACACTTCTACATACCTCCGAAACACTGATTGTATTGAGAACTGAATTTAACACTCGCATCATAAGCTTTACCGTCCTATAATGTTGATACCGACTTGCTTTGATCGATTTATTTTCTTTGTCAACTTTGAAAGAAATGCTCCGTTAGAATTTGCTATAAAATCAGCCTCGTAAAATACTAGACGATCAACTGGGCAAATTCCTACAGTTATAAAACGACTTCCAGTCTTGCTCAAAGTTGCAGCTTTTTTGTGAGCCTACTAAGATATAAGTCCAGCTAGTTCTGTAACTAGCCTCCGTGGACTACTCTGCGTCTTCTTCGTAATTGCATTATCATAATAACTCTGGAGAGGTTTGAATATCACAACATCTAAAAGTTAGATCCTGTGAGTGGTGTGACCAGGTAGCTGCAACATAAGACCCTGCACCATTCTCACGGGCAAACTTCTAAGGTATGAAAAAAAGATTTATTTTTTATTTTTATGCAAAAATTACTTGCCTACTCGAAAATTACAAGCTTATAAGCATTTATAAACTCAAACCTTTGAAAATTTTACTGTTACGTATAAAGCTACCTTAGAAAAAGAAATTTGCCAAATATATACAACAGTCGATTTTTTTAGGATAATCAGGCTACAATCTGTCAGCGAGTAACTCATTTTTTTTTTTTATTTAAAAAAAAAGCAACGAACCTGCTTGACACTCATCTGCAACCAGAAACACACATAATACACTTGTGTTAAGTTATAATTTAATTCCAATTAATGTCTGTGTATATAAAATACATTTTCAATCAAGTACTTCATCTGTTCACCATATTCGTTATTCATTAGGAATGCAATAGAAAGAAGTTATATTATGGTCAAAGAATTATGCAAATAAATCTGCCTACCTCTGTCTATTAACAAATTTTATATATCTACATTTGGTTTGGTCTTTCGAGGGATACTATTATGAAAATTGTTTGGATTAAGAAAATAAACGGATATCCACGATTCTAAGTTTTGGATTCTCATCATGCTCTACTAGAAACTAATTCTAGACACGTATTTGCTGACTCAACCCTCACTGCAAACATAAAGAAGCACGAGTAGGGCTCATTTCTAGATCTTTGAACTATTTTTCCCGGTTTTCAATGACGAGTATGTTCCCTAATATATATGTGAAATGTTAAATTAAAACCAATCACTGAATTGTGAGGGTGGCTTCTCGTGCAATCAGTGCTTATCGTTACCTTTCTGGCGTCTAAATCGATCTTATCTGTCAATGTAGATAAGATATTGGTTTTCAAATACGTAGTCTAATCAGAATTCACGCATTCACACATATTCCTTTGTCCAGAATTATTAACCATATCTTGAGAGGTTCACTTTGGCTTGCAATCATCTGTGTATTGCATTTTGTTTGTATTAGTGTGAACTCGATTCCTTAGATTTGTATGTAGTCTATCAAAAAGAAATTGTCCTGGTGTAATTCATTTGTTAGGTAGATTACTAAATATTATAGTTTTCTTTACTTAAGTTTGAAGTTTACGAAGGAGTCACACTTATCAGTTCTAATTTTGTGGTCACCATAACCCTGTTGCAGTACAAGTATTTAATCATAGATCCTCAATACCGCTATGGCAATGATTTCTAATTGCATTAGTTGTTCTTTGGCTTCTAAAATTGCTTTCACTGCCGACACAGATTTAATATTTGTTCTCATATACTTAGGCTAACCAGATTTCACGACATTTCCACTACCAATATTACTATGCATATACTGAAACGTTTAATTTTTCTGTCTCTGTATTACAATGAATTTGGGGTTTGGTTTCATCATAATCTTATTGAAGCAAAAGTATCTAGTCATAGCAGAAATTACTCTGTCTTGTGTAAAATTATTTTCAAATGATCACTGCAGTTTAGTCCTTACTTTAATCTCGCACTAGTAAGTAAGTTCATCTTGTAGAAAACTAAGCAAAAGAACTTGCAGTTACAAGTGATAAAACTTTTCTAAAAACAGTCACTCCACATGTTATCTTAATTAATATCACCGTTAGCTTCAAATGATTCTCTTTCAGAAGAATTTTGCGAAAAAATTTGTTTGATTTATGTAACCATACGCTTATCATGATAAAAATCACTGCTATATTTACTTATTTCCAAAAATACACATTCCTTTGTCTCCAACTAATACACTAATACACTAAAACTATTCATGTTTGATGTGCCATCACACCAATTGTATAATGTCGTATATACCTAAATGTCATGTCAGTTATATGTGCAAGAAGAAAAAACTGTACAAATTTGCACTTGCATTTCGGGGTCTTCAACTTATTTATGTTAAGACACCTGTATAAATAAATACATGCGCTTGATGGCTGTCGCTCCTCCCTTTCGGGAAAGAACACGATTTCTAGCGCCTGATAGGAGTTTTTTGGCTACGTGCAGGAGATGATAGACTGGATGTCGTATCTGTCGGTGGTGTCGACGCTCAGCTTCGTCATGTTCTTCGCCGTCGGTCCCGGTTCCATACCTTGGATGATCACCGCGGAATTGTTCTCCCAAGGTCCCAGGCCGGCAGCCATGTCCCTGGCGGTGCTCGTCAACTGGATGGCCAACTTCCTGGTGGGCATCGCTTTCCCCACTATGAGGGTAAGTCTCAGATTGTTCTCATTTCTATTTCAATACTGTGATCTCCACTGTAACGCTTTGAAAATCTCTCTGCTTTATAATTAAAGAAGAACGCGGTTTAGACGTTTGGGCAAAAAACTACCAACGGCCTACTTATCTATGCAACTGAATAGAATTTTAACGCATATTCCTGCAGTTTTTGGGATATATCCAACATTTTTAATCTACAGAGAAATAACTTCTAATTCGGATACCAAGTATTTGGTGTAATTGGAATCCCTAAGAATTGCTCTTTCGAAATAAGGCTGTGGAGTCATAAGGTTGTACTTTTTATGGAAAAACTGTCAACTTGTACTTTGTCACGTCCTAGTGGGCGTATAAAACAAAACAGTGTAAAATTTGTTGTTTCTAGGTGTTATGTTGACAGTTAGAAAGATTTTTAGCGTATTCGCGGCGCTCTAGATTGAAACATAAAAATTTAACATTTTGGTAACCAAGGAAACGAAAACTAGCAAATCATATGTTTTCAGACTAAGAAAATTACGCAAAATCCAAATATGCAAAAATATACAGGCTGTTCCATTTAAAATTTGTTATTATTTCCGGTAAAACCGGAAGTGATAAAAATTATAATAAGTATAGGTTGAATAATTGGAAATTTACAGTGAATAGTACACTACAAATTTTATGAAAAAATATTTATAAATAAACAAGTTATGGGCAGGGATCTATGAGCTGAGACACCCGGTATATTTAAGCTATGAAATAGTGATCAATTTGTATTGGTTTATCAAAATTATTTCAAAGAAAAGTGTTTATCTGCCTTTAGTCTTTACTAGACCCCACAATTCTGATTTTTACTTGGACAGGTGTCCCACCGAAGACTGGGTCTCTGATTACAGCTCTATTTGTCATTTTAGAAAGAAGCATTTTCTACAAAAATTTTATAGAACCCAATGCTGCACAACCTAAAAATATGTCTGACTATATAGAGTGTTGCAGAAGTAGACAAACGCATACCTACTCCGTTATTTCAAATGGAACTGGCTATATATTATTTTATTTTTCAGTTCTGCACAGAAAAATAACATGACTTCATATAAACTACTATATGTCTATCTTTAATAACAACGTTGTTATTTACTTTGTAAAAAAAGCCCCCCTGCAAACCTTCGGTTAAGGCGGCGTAGTTTGTATTTGCATTTGTTTTAGGCATTCATATTTTAAACGCTAGATATACACACTTGTTTTGATACAATAATGAAACTAAAATCGATGATATTATATACAGGTGTCCACTATAGTTCTGAACATTTTCTTAACTTTAACCAAAGGTAACTTGATTTTTTTAATCGCATCCTATATTTTTGCTTATGCTAAATTAACCCTCATACAAAGCCCTTTCAATTCATATTAAACATTTATGATGGGTAATGCAGAATTTTACAGACAATTAATGATTTTAAATAAATCCAATGAATTTTCCATTAATTTTCAAGCCAGCTTGGTATATAAATGCTATACAATTGAATAAAGCTACGAATTAGTAAATACACGTCAGTATCAGATCGTGAAACATAAAACTAATTACACGTTTTTTGAAAAAAAAAAAGGAATTTAAAGTCATTCGTCTATGATTATCAGAAATTGTAATACCTACATTTAGTAG
Source organism: Cetonia aurata (assembly GCA_949128085.1). Taxonomy (NCBI): domain Eukaryota; kingdom Metazoa; phylum Arthropoda; class Insecta; order Coleoptera; family Scarabaeidae; genus Cetonia; species Cetonia aurata. The sequence continues at coordinate 8,513,821 of OX421882.1, read as the reverse complement.
GCCAAAGCATTTGTTTCACCATAATAATTAAACTTGAAAACTGACAAAAAAATAATTTTGTGTATCAAAGTGAGTTGAAACTAAATTAAAGGAAATTAATTTAAATTTATTTTTGAAGTAACTCTGAAACGAGAAACAATGCGCACTGCATGTTAATGCTTCGTTAAGACGTTAAAACAAACTTATTGTGACGTTGGTTGACAGGCAATGCTGAGTTTGACGAGACAAAAAATAAAATTGTGAATTGAGAGAACCAATAAGTTTAAGATTTTCATTCTTTTCTGTGATGTAAAGCATTCTGAATTATAAAAACTATCACAACGTTACGTTAAAAGGAAAATGAATTACAACTCCATATAAGTACATCATATTCTAATTATTGTAAGCATGATTATTTCCTGTCATTTTCTCTTTAAATAGCTTTAGTTATCTTATATTTATGTCTTATGTCATCTGATTTACTTACTGGTGCTAGATATATACACCGGCTTATTTTGGTCGTTTTAAATGTGAATATGAAATATATCTGATTTGTTGAGAGCCTCAATTGATAAACAATTAATATTGAGGAAGTAATTTCTCGATATAGTTACAAACATGTTTTATATTATGTAATAATCAGTTTAGTAATTTGTCGGTAATTATACTTGCATTAGTGCGTGACAAACTCTGACAGGGTGGTGATAATTTATTTAGCGGAGTTCCTCAATTCATAGGCAAATAAATTTGCTTGTTTGTTACGGACGCTAAAGCGTCCGTAACTTTCATTTAGCGGGGTTGCCCTAGTTGCTTTAGAACCGCAGGCATATAAATAAACAGTTATTTATAGTGTTTATTTTTATTAATGGATAAAAAAGAAGAGCAGTAGTTAACAAAATATATTTGATATTCTAACAGCCAAAATAAAAGTAAGATTAGTAGTTTAGAGTTGCTTTAGAGTTAGGAAATCTTTACGCATCTGCAAAAACTATCTGATCTTAAGTTGTCACCGAAATTGCTTCACATTCAGCGATGCGCTGAAGTTTCGGATTAAATAAAACCAGGGGAGAACTACTAATTGAGCCAGACTGTCACAAATTTTACCTTTTCATATCACATATGTACAACATACATACATTCTTTTATTTTATAATTACTCTGGAATATAGTCGTTGCATTGCAATTCGCAGATTATCATTTAAATCAGATTCATATCGTATTTTCTATACCCTTTTCCAAGGGTTTCTGCATTTCGCTCATCTCTCCACTCACTGTGGACTCCCATTCATCGCATACTTCGACTAACGACTGTATTATCAACGACATCTATTATTCGAAGTACGTATCTATCATTGTCCTGCGGCCTACGATAACGCAAAATTTCCGGAGGTCAAATTTGCGTAAACGTAGCGGCAACATATTCAGATTATCAACTTTCCGTCCTTCCTTTTCGGTTTAGTGGGCACAAACGTAAATCGCCGACGGCTTAGGAACTACTTCCGAGAATAAATACATAGTTAGGTTAGTGGTAGTTCTAATGTTTCCTTCTATTTTAATTTCGGAGCCATTTTGGGAATCTTTAGATTGTAAGATGAAAACGTTGTGTGCTGGTGCAATTAAAATTGTCCACGGATGCATGTAGCGGTAGGATAATTACGAATTTTAGTTTAAATTCTGAGGTTTATCAGACGAAGATTTTAAGGGACGTGGAGCAAGGAAATTGGAATTAAATTAATGTAGGATGATTTAAGTTCCCAAACATGTAATAGCAGTTGCTGCATACAATAACAATATGTATGTACTCTATACCTATGCATCTATCTAAAGCAGGTATTTTAAACATAACATAGAAAAAATGTCTAACTACAGTTAGAATCGACAAATATCAGCCACCATGGGGTCATGGTCCATTGTTGGAATCACCATACCAGCAAAAGCATGAATGGGAATAACACTAGAAACGGACTCGAATTTCTGCCTGTTAAGGAATCGGGAGTTTAGATGTGCGCTCCTAAAGGACACAAGCCAAACTCGCAACTCATTCAGAAAGCCCGCAAACAATTTCGGAAACATTCCTAAGCATTAAATTATTTCTAATATAGGATTTTATATAGCGAAAAATATTTTAAAACTAAGCAATATTGAATTCCATAAGCCTTTTTCAGCCAATCAAATGTCTTGCTTTGGTACGGCTATAAAAGCTCTGTTGTCTTTTCACAATCTATTGTATCTGGATTTATATAGTAAAAAGAAAACTCTACCTGATGCATTTTACGGAAACGTTTCTTAGCAACACCAATCCATTTATGAGCACCCTAAATAAGTTTTAGTGATGGCTTTTATATAGTTTGACGCCTATGATGTGTTTTGTTGCGCCACAGTAGAATCTCATTATATACCTTCGAAGGGGATTTAAATATAAAAATTTTGACCAAATTGTGTAAATATCTTAAAAACAATGGAATGTAAATACAGAGAAGCTTAGTACAAACTATAAAAGGTTATGGGGGAGGTATAAACCTTCCCATTTTCTTCTGTCTTCTGCCAGCTTCTTCTTCTTCCATTTATTTCTGCTTTTTTCAAATCCTCTACTAAGCCATTAATCCATTCTGTTTTTGATCTGCTTCTTGCTCTTCCTTCTTCCACTCATTTCCAGTTAGTGTGTTTACGCTCTCTTCTTTTCTTATAGATATATTTACGCTGCCTTCCTTCTTTGGTTCTTTCGATACTGAAATTTTTAAGAACCGCTCATACTCCAAAACCCTTTTCCGCGCTAATGTGTTCAAGCAACGTATTACGGTTTTTGCGGAGGCAATTTCCGAGATTATATCTCGCCATTCTGAGCGTGGCATCGTTGTTATTCCGGTGGCGCGTCGTAATTTTTCAAAATCGCGTATTCATTACGCGCTGGCTGGTCGGCGCCCGTAAATTTGTTCGAACAGAACCGGTACGGGTTTAGCGACGGTTCAGATTACTGTTATCGCGTCCTTGTCCGGTCTTGCAGCAAGTAATCGGTAGCGTACGGCAGCGATACCGTATTCGGTCCGTGCCGCATCTCTCCGTCCGTAATTATTTACGCCTATATTGTTCATTCCATTCACGCTCTTCCCTCTCGCAGTTAATTAAAACGGACCCGACGCCTGTCGCGGGCTCGTTAGCGGTATTCTAGACGGAGTGACGCAGGTATTCGCGTATTCTGCTATTGAGAGGGAAAAATTAGATAAGTGATACTCTGAAACTGATTGTTGATAACATTAACCTCGACTAGACTTTACTGGATTTCCTTCACAACTTATTTATTAAAATTGGTAGTTAATCACATAGGCTATGCAATTATCTATAAAACTTCTTTGAAACTGAATCAAAAAGCCACGGGTAGGTAATCTTTGTATCTTTGTATCTTCAAACAGATGAAAATATCCCCTCAACCGAATTTTGATGCAATGTCCAATATACATAAGCTTACTAGTTTCGGCTTCAAACGCCATCATCAGAGCAAGTTATAAAATAAATTAAAGAACAAACAAAGACAAGAAACATGTCCTTAAAACAAATAAAAAATAAGTTACTTATAGTTAATGATGATGACCAAACAAAAGCATATAAATAATATAGATGACTACACATATTAAAATGATCGATGCCAAACAAAAACTGAATAATAAAAAGAAACATTAGCAGTTAAAGAGAAAACGCAAGACTATACATGATACTTAACAAGGGAATGTTGGGATTGAAACATTTGATTTTGTAGCACCCACTGAGTGTGGTAAATTTAAGAGGCGAAAGTTACCCTTAAAATTTCGACGATTTTCGGATTTTTGCAATTTACACTTCTATCGCGAATAAAAACCAATAAAATCATAGGTACATCTCTAAATGCGCCTTTTATAGATCTATCAAACTAACACGGATCATATCTTTTGCCGCTCCAATTGTTATCCCCCTACTCCCTTCAGAAGTGGGGGTTAAACGGAAAAAGGCAAAATCTACGCAAAATTAATAAATACTCCTGTTCATAGAAGAATCACAAACTACACACTAAAATATATTTGCAATTCCTACAGAAAATTCCAGTAACGTATATGGTAAAATTGCCAAAAATTGAGAAATTTAATAGAAAACTTTAGGTATATTTTCTAATTTTTGGTAAATTTACCCTATACATTACTGGAATTTTCTGTAGGAATTGCAAATATTCTTTAGTGAGTAGTCAGACCCAATCATATATTGTAAAATGAGTCAGAAAGCTGCTTCTGATTTTTGGTAGGCAACACTAATAACGCTAATTGGCCGCTCTGGATTGTCAAAATTACTACTAACTTGTTAGAAAAGGATTTAGTAACATTTTATTTCTATGTTGATGTTAATCATGTTTTTGGCTTTCACTACTAAATGAAGACTATATAACCATAGCTCTAGACCACTCACCACTTACTGACAAGCAGAGCTCGGCTAATATTTAAAAAAAGCACTCCTCGAGGTCGCCACTACCAACTGGCAAAACCGGGAACGAAACAGGTTAACATCTGACAAGCTCTCCATGTGAGATGTTGCTCTAATTTGCTAATTTCACGTCCTTGAATCAGGAAACATATAAGCAATCTAAGCTTAACGTCGTAATAATATCCTTTTTTATACTACCAGAGTAACAAGTCATAAAGAGATACATTCCTTCTTTAAAACTATGAAAACATTAAATTAATGATTAGACGGTTTTTCAAATTAGATAGTCTTGTTTGTCATTGCGACAGTTTAACCAAAAAATTAGAATTATTAAACACTAATTTCACGCTCACAACACTTATAAATGTTATTTAAGTCCGCAATTTTTACATGTTTGGTTTACTTTCCTTTTACTGATTTCTTCAATATCCTATCGGGCCTCTTTCTGTTCATGCCATAATCGTAATCTATTAATCTAACTGCTGACAATCCATGAAATAGAGCTCATCAGAGTTGCAGTAACTTACAGGAGATGAAGGGTTTTCGACATTTTTTCAAAGTACTTATCTAAGTTTTCTTTTCGAATATCCTGGGCAAATATTCAAATGAAATACATTTACACCTTATTAATAATGCACGCTTACCCAAAGACACACATTTCGTCACAAAGTAGTACTTTGTAAAATTTTCCAGAAAACATCATTGCGAGTGTTTGCCACAACACCTGGGGTAAAGAAGCCCATATCGCTCCTTTTTTTTTTTTAATACAACGACTTACCATTAAAGTATCTATTACGCTAGAACATCTTGCAAACAAATTTTCAAAAATAAAAAATTGCTCAAATCATTTTCAAAAAATATGATATCTGAAATCAGATCAAAAATCATATCTGAACTACCAGCTTGTTTGTTAGCTTGAAAACGAAGTGCTTAGAGAGCTTTTTTGGGACTGACTGAAAACTCTAGATGTGATGTTTTAATATTTGCTCTAAATTGTCAAAATACTTCCTTCTGAAGATTTTCTACCACGCGCTCTAAGGCGTGCGCTTCGGCTATTTTCGTATTCATAAGTAGTAGATATCATTTATATTATATATTTATTTACCCTCGGTTCAGTTTACGGTGCTAATGTGCTTTTATTGCATGTTGTAAAAGAGTACCCCAGTTACATAGGACATACATTGATGAGTGCACCTGAATTGAGATTAGAAATTGTTTGTCTCAAAATGAGGGACAAGAACTGCGATCAGAAGTATTCATTGATGTACATAATTATGCAGATATTAGAACAGTGTCATTAGTACTTACAAGTTATTTGAAGAAAAAAATCATTTACAACGTAAATGGAGCGATACCAGTAACATAATATTGCAAAATTCTTCTAAGGAAGCAATATTTTAACCAGCATAAAGTAAGATGTCCAGCAAGTTAAGTTATAAGTTATAACTACGATACTAAGATTTCATTAGCGGATTCAAAACTTAATTAGGAATTTTAAGGCTGAACTTGGATTTTATCCTTTTAATCTTTCATTAGAAGCATGTCTCTACTAACGACAACATGACTAATGTTCAACACGTCATGCTAAACAATTGCGCTTCTTTCTTATTTCCATTGAATTCTTTTGTTTCTCTTTGTCAAATTTTGTCTAATAATGTTAATGGCTACAAAACTTCCTTAATCGCATCTTGTTAAATATAATAATGTGATGATTAGCGTAATCTCTAATACAAAGACTTTCTTAATCAATTTAATATACTTGAGAAATGAATCTGAACTAAAAATCCTTTCTGCAAATACGGGAGTTACTGTTAGGAAATGCATACTACTTACACCACTGTACTAGATGCTTTTACTTCACTTGACGAGGAATGTAAACACAACAGCTAACTGGCGAAATAAGATGGTTTGCTGAAATAAATTTCTGAAGAAGTTTTGCTAAACTAAATTATATGTAGTGTTTTCAGTGAAAGAAATCCAATGCCTCACCAAACAGCTTCTAAAAAATGTTAGTATATAAATCATTTATTAATTTAAATTAAATTTAATATTAATTATATTAGTAATTCGTCTAAAATTCCTTCCAGTTTTTTGACAATTACATTATGGTTTCTATTTTACTAATCGTACATAGTTATTCTTATATTACTACATTAAAATAAAAGTTTCCACTAATCTGAATATTACGTTTCGTCCTGGTCATTTCACAATTCCATTTACGCGTTCCAAAAGTTAAGAATCCATTATTCACGACGGAAGTGCAAAATATACCGAGAGTCCTCAAGTGCGGCGATGTCAGTATGAAATGTACCTAAGCGGTTACACAATAACGAACCAATGCGATGCATTGAGTCAATACCAATTACCGCAAACGAAGCCCTCGCAAATACTCCTTCAAGACAAGTATATACAACAACTCTTTCATCGTCTATGCAATTCCGCCTTCACTTTCAGAAAGGATACTTTATTCCTTCTGACGATTTCGTTTGTATGCCGTCTATATTCTCCTAAATTAGACCGCTGGGAAAGTACTCCGTCTATCGATATAATAAATTCAAGTGCGCTGAAGCGATTGCATGCGGTATCTGCGGAGTATACGTACCTACACTTCTGCATGTATACACGAACGATGAGGGTTTTCGAGGGAAATGATTGTGCAAATTCACTCGAGTCTTGCTGGTTCGGTGATCGGAAATACTTATGTAAGAGTATTTTCTTTGATCAATCCAAAATCGAGCTTACATTCATTTAATAGACTTGCAATAAACGTTAACTATTTGCATGTCAGTTTATTTAATTGAAAAACATCAGGGCATCATATCGGATACAAATTTTTTTAAATATTTAAAACCATTTCTTGCATAATAAACTATTAATATTTTTATATGTTGTAACCGCCATTCTTGGTTTCTACTATGAAGGCAGGACGTTGTTTCCTATGTTTAAATGTTAATTCTAATCTGCTAAAAAATCGCGTTACGAGATAATCACTGACCGTAGAAAATTAATTTATTTCCGTTAACACGCATGTCGTAAAATGTCTAAAATTTATTAGTAACTGCAACATGTGCATATGTGTGTATTATGTATATTTCTCTGCAGTTTCTATGTTTCAGTATTTCTATTACTAGTATAAAGCGTAGACTTTAGACTTCTGAAAAGCTATGGTATTTATCAGGATATATGATCGTAACTTCATATACCTATCATCTTATTATTCATTTTTATAACGTGTTAAATGCTTATTATGAGCCATTATATTATAACCAGACTTGAGATTTCAGTCCCATTCGTTGATTCACCGTAATTTTTATTACTCGGAATGTCCCGCCATATACAGTGTCTCGCGCCCTCACCAATTTGTCGATGCCACTAGGCTGTTGGGGACCAGAAATTGGCATATTCGTATTCATAAATATGATTTTTAATGAAATCAAATAAACTAATAGATGAATCATATTCACATTTCTTGGTGATTTTCACTAAAAATCACAATTTTATATGATTTTCACTGAGAATCATGTTTATTATGATTTTCACCGGAATTTCGAACATGTTCATCGCCTTACAGTGATCAAAATCGCCTTTAAAAACGTCAGAACAAGCATGAATTTCATTGTGTCAATAAAGTGGCCGGGAGTGCCGAAATTCGCAAAAACGCCGGATTTTGACCACATTTTAATTATCATTTTCCCCGTAATTTTGAACATATCTATGGCCCCACACTGGTCAGAATCGTTTTCGCAAATACTTAATACTTACTCATCAGATCATCAAAATTATCAGTTTTTTAATAAATTAGTGTTTTTAACATTGAATGCCAAATTTTATGCAATTCTATTGAAAACATATCTATACATCTAGATTGGAGTATAGATAAGCAATTTTAAAAGATAGAAAATAATTGAATTAATAAATATATAAATGAATGAGGAAATTGTAGAGTCTAATGAACATTTTTACCCACAAATACATACATGTGAAAACATGCCATGTCTTCATTATTACTTTGTACCCAGCCTAATGATGTTTCCTACTTCTCTTCTTTCTTCCTTTTCCTTTAGGTATATAATAATAATAATAATAATCTTTATTTCCAAGATCAAATATGACATAGGGCACGTCACAAAATATACAAAAAACATATGTGTATAAAAAACATTGTCAATAATGGAGCATGAACAAACAACAACAAAAAAAAGAAAATAAAAAAAAAAAAAACAATAAGGATAACTGGATGCTGGACATGAGAAAGCAGCTAAGAACTGTCAGACATATATGCTATCTCAATCATATTATTCAGTATTCGGCCTGGAAAAACCATGAGGCGATTTTGACCACATTGGAGCGATGGTGAAAACAGACCATCAATGTTGACGATCGAGGGCTTTAAAGAAATTGGAATTTTTGTCACTGTAATAATGAAAATTATGCCTGTTAACTAATCCTTTGTTATGGAAAATTGACACATCCGACAATAATACATAATCCAGACAATTTTCGTCATAACTTTTCTAGAAACCATAAACAAAATTCAATTCGCCGGTGGTAATCTGCTTCCAAAAGCTTTTGATGCAGTTGTATGCGGTACGGATAAAATTTGTTTACCTTTATAATTCTTCGGACGCTTCCTCTGCTTAGCCTCATAGTCTCATTTATTTTACGCTGACTTGCGGATTTTCTACATGAGATCCCAAAACTAAAAAATTCTTTTTTTAATTTCCGGTAACTGGTTTCTGTCTGTTTTTTTTATATAGACATTTCCTGTTCTTCGGAAAATTTTCAGCAAATTTTCTAACGAACGCTTATCAGGATCACGTCTGTTAGGATATGTTTAAGCATAAATCCTTGGTGCCAGCCATTTTCTTCATACTATCCAATTACCAAAATCATGTCAATCCTTTTTTCTCGAGTATAATTGCTCATTGTAAATAATTAAAATGTGGTTTAAACAGTCTAATACAACGATGGTGCTATTACTAACTAGTTGTGTCACTGTCAAATAACTTTTGTTTATGATGAATAATAACTGCAGTTTCGTCCAAGCCTACTTTTGAAAAATAAATGGCTACGCATCAGTATTTGAAATAGAAAATTAAAAATTACTAAGAAACTATAAGAGCTAGGCATAGAAAACCTTAATACAATCTTAAAGACCGTTAAGATTATAATAAGACAATAAATACAGGGTGTTCTATTTAAAATAAGAAAGTTATTTGCCTTTAATGATCGTGAAAATAAAAAGCCGGTTTTCAAACACCCTGTATAATATTTAAACATCATTTTAATTTTATTGCCAAGTCCAGTGCTTTGTTTAAAAACCAAATCCAATTTGAAACATCTATCTTAACTATGCAAGACAGACAGGCCTCTTAAATTTTGGTTTACATTTTGAAGAATAGTTAATTATCTCAGAAACGGATTGAGATAGGTATAGGAAACGTGACAGTCACTTTTGACGCTTTTATTTAGTCCATACTATCAGAATATGACATAATATAAAGGGTATTCCATTTAAATTTTTATAACAATGGTGTGTAACTTTTTTTTTGGGTCACTCTGTATATTTCGAAACAATTTTAAAACGTGCTTCTTATGAATCTAAATAACCCCTGATAAAAACATTTTGATAACATACTGCTTTTCGTATATAAACTGACGCGAATGTGATGAACCATCCTGTATACATTATTTTGAATAGTACATAAAAGAAACAATTGCTATAACTTGAATAATGACAGTAAAATAATACAGAATCTTGATTTACCTTTTAGGACTACTCTCTATTATTAAGTCGTTGATTAGGGACCAATAAATTATGTTTCTTCTTGAAAAAAAATGTTAAACATTCACAACTTACTAAAAAGTTTATTCTCTAGTTTACTTTACAAAACTTAAACACTAAAACGCACAGAAGAATAGAAACGAAATCACAATAATACAGATTTCCATTTACCTACAATCAAACATCCTGAACACAACAGCGTAGTATCCCTTGCCAATCAAAAGGGAATTGGTATAACTGCAAATTTAAAGACATACATACATACATATATTCAAAGAGATCTAACGAAATATTTTTTTTACAAGTATAAAGGATAATCGCTGGCAGCTTTAATGGGTTTTTAACCATGATAGTTAATTGGACAACCATTTTATGTTTGTTAAACCAAATTTTCTAAATATATATGCAGCGGTAATACGTTTTTTTTTTTAAATAAATATAATAATCTAATTTTGCGGAGTTTAGTAATCGTGGACTTTCTTAACTACAGCATTGAATCCGTGGTGATTATCAGCTGTATAGCTGACTATTCGTTTGGTGCCATCAGGTTCTGAGACGGTGTATTCCCCTTTTACTTTGTCACCGTCTCTAGTTTCCCATTGGCTCTTGATATCGTGCGTGTGAAGATCGTGGACAGCGTAGTCGTAATGATACTTTGGATGAGCCTGCAAGCAACGATTAAACCCTCATTTATAATACAATAATAACAATGATCTAAAATCTTAAAATTATTTCGTACGGTTGTTGTTTTTATAATCTACAACCGCGTTCGCTATACTTATGAATGGGGATTGCGCTCGTTTTTTTCCAAACAAATGAAGCATTACAACGCGATGTCACGGCCGCTTTCGACGTGATGTACTCGCAGCCTACTATGTGTAACATTTGCTTGGCGTAGGTCACGCATATATAGTTTTTCTTAACGCGCGCTTTCTCACGCCAACATATCAAAGTAAAAACTGGAATTTTCTACTACTTTGAAGTACCTAACATATGCAATATGCATGTTAATAGATAGATTTATGATGGACATCGCTTGTTTTGACCATTACGAGTTACGACGTCTGTTTTTACTGTTTTAATATGGAAAAATATGAGGAAGAGAAATTTTTAATATTTCATACGATAAATAAAGAAGTGAAAATTGTCGCTTCTAAATAACAATAACTGTTGTTTTTCAAGAAAGTACACACCGTATCAAAAGGTGTCGGTGCACTATTGCTATCTCGGCTATTTATTAATAGAGCTGCGATTTTTATGATTTTTTTTCTGATGCCCCAACGAATCTTTTTTTTTTTTGTTTCTCTGTAAATAATATGTATACATCTGCAATAAAATTAAAAGATATTCTGTTAGAAAGAAGGGAAACTTTGAAAATAATGTACTACAATAAAACAATTACTAGTTTTTTGATAGCTGTCAATTTGTAATTTAATATGGGTTACACTACAGCTGCAAAAATAGAAATATTTTATTTACGTAAAAAATAATAGAAACAAATATGCCAAAAAGAGAGAATATATGAAACTGCACCCAAATTTACAAATTCCTTCTGCAAATACATTTGTAAGAAATAATGAGAATTTTACAGGAAAAGAAAAGTCAGGTCAGCAGAGTAAACGATGAACATATTAATACGTTGTGCTTTATTTTGAAAGTAAAATTAAACTTCTCTTAATTAAGTAAATAACTTATTTCTTAATTTAATATAGAAAATTCGCAAAGCAGTTTATTAAATGCTGCAGTGGCGTTAGACTACAACCCGTAAAATTATTGCCGGTCCAAGAACTCACTGAATCTTATAAGTGGAGAAGATTACAGTTTTGCCAACAAATAATTAGAAGGTATAGCACATATAGAAATATGTGCTTACAATGGGACGAAGACACGTCAGAGGGACTCCAAAAGAAGTTTTTTCACATAGCTGTAGTAGAACTAGCTTGAAGCTTTCCATGTTACATCTTTTTAGGAAGACATTTGACAACAAAGGCTGTTTAATAAACAGAATTGCATATTACCCGATATTCTCCAAAAAAAAAACCGCAAATATGGTGATAAAAACTGTGCAGATACTAAATGGCTTACTCAAAATTTTAAAAATCCGGAAATGTGTCCTGTGAGATTATACCGGAAACTTATATCGAAAAAGGGAATTACCTATTACCAATGACAGACTTTTTCTGACGGTGAATAGCAGGTGGAATAAATATAATATTATTATTGGTATCAATACAATATTAAAATGGATAAAACTGTCTGCAGAAAAGATAGGATTAGACACTAAAAAAGTGAAAATAACAAATCACTCTAATCTTACCACTGCAGTTAGTTATTACAATTTGGCGTTGAAACAAGCTATCAGGATTACTGAACAAGTTCGAACTCGATGAAATCGTATTTACATCTTAGTGCCGAACATTATGAATGCTATTAGGAATACTTAGGAGTTTAGGAGGATGAATCAGATATATTATTTCTAGTAATATTTATTTTTCTGTGTGTAATTTGCTTGTACGATATGGTATTCTTTAAGAAGAGATCATATTATATGAGTAAAACTTACATGATAATCGTAGGCTTCTTCAGGGGCATAGGCGGCATCGTGGCCATGGGCAAAATGTGGTTCTGTTGGAACTTCGTTTCGTATCGCAGCGTACGCACCAATATCTTCAGGTTCATATCCTGCAGCTTCGTATTGCTCATAAATGCCTCCTTGGACGAATTGCACCATCACAAGGATTGCTATGACGAGGGTCTTAAACAATACAACTACTTTGGAACGTTTTTATATCGAAGATGCAGAATAATGAAATAAAAACAATTAATTAGTATAAAGAAGCAATACACTACGAAGCTGCTCGACAAACCAATTGTTTTAAACTTTACCACTCTCTGTTTAACAACTATATTTGTGACATTAATAATTTTATTGTACTTTTAGTAATACTATACCCGTTTATTTAGGAAGAAGTCCATAAAAATGGAGAAACTCTAAATGAATCAGAAACACAAATATTACTTTAAATATATAGGTACAACTAAATATTATTCATAAGAGCTACCTACTTGACAAGAAACCGTTAATCGATTAGCAACTTATATTCAGTAGATTGGTAACATTATATTTAACAGGAAAACTACGTCAACAAATTGCTGTCAAGACAAACGTCAAATTACAAAAACATAACCTAAAATGTTAAGGTTCTAAATTAAATTATTACGATATTGTAAATACTTTGAACGCTAAACAAATTCATCTCTAAAACTTTCAGAATTAAAATTTTATCCAACAGGGTTTTATTATCGGTAGTTAAATAAAGAAATGGTAATTATATATTTCTTCATTATATGATTTTATCACTTCTTATTTGTTGTTTTTTCCTGTAAATTTTCACATATCACTTCGCACGTTTAATTAATAGGTACTTACAGCGTACACCTGCATTTTTCACTTACACACTTGGGCTAAGAGTATAGCTTTAAGTTAAAAGAGGTTTGAAGGTAGACTGTCCGGGTTCCAATTTCAATAATTACTTATATATAGTCGGGTAGTTGTGAAAGGTGCTGGAACAGTTCCCACTTTTTACCACCACACGCAGGTATACGCAACTATTTGTCAAATCGTAGGTGTACATATATGCGTGTACGAATCTGAAAGTTCTCATTGAGTTCATTAGAAAAATTGATGTTGAAGGGGTGTTTATGTGAAAAGCATTTAAAAATTAGGGGTTATAGAAAAACCCTTTACGGGCTCAACTCGAGATATCTCGCACTACGATATTTAAATGTAAAAATAATAATTATTTGCTATTTAACACTTTCAGTGCTGATTGTCTTACCAGAACTAACCCGGTGTCTTGATTCGTTTAAGAAATTTTTTTAAGTTGATCATATTGGGTCAATAACTCAGTAATCAATATGATAATTTGAGGTTATAGTTAACTACACTGTCAACAAATATTTCATTATGTTAGATATGAGCCCTCTTTTATTTTGTAAGGGATTGCCAATGAAACGTCATGCTAATTTAGTTAGCTAGATTAAAATTTTAAATTTATAAATAATATCATCACCCAGCTCCATATAATTTAATATTTCCTTTAATTGAAACGTCAAAAACGCTAATTGCAAAAGTTAACATAAAAATTACATTTCATAAGAGCCAATTAAGGTATTCATTCATTGAAATAATTGAAATTCGTAGAATTTAAAATATTTCGTATGAAACTGCTTTTTAATATACATATTGGAGGCGCTGGAAGCGATCGAGTAATATGCAAAAGCTAGCAAGGTCAAATAGTAGTGCACCACCTCAAAATCGCAAGTTATCAAGTGATAACACAAAATAAATTAGTGACAGTGAAAAAAATTTAATTATAAAATTATGCTTCAATTAAATTCTTTAGGAAGATCAAATTAAATTAAATGAAATGAAAATGCTTACTACCATGCAATGTCATAGACGCCTACTCCAATGAAACAATGAAGTATTTATAGAGATTGATGAATGCTTTCCTATCTGTAGATACTATACATACTAGACACTTTTTCAAAATAAAAAATTATATGGAATTTTAGTAAAAGATGAATTTTCCTACTTAAAAATGCTGAGTAGGTAAAAACAAACTATAACTAGATCTGTGGATTTAAAATGGAATTAAACTAGACTTTATTTTTAATTAATCTCTCATTCTCTTGTTATAAACAAAAAATTGCATATCTATTGCATCATTTTCAAATATTTTTTGAGAAAATTTTAAAATCCCAAGTAACCGGTTACTATTAAAATTTTCGATTATTTGGTTCCTCTCAGTTTGAATTCAGAAGTAAATATACAAAATCTATTCCTATTAGTAAATTAACTCACTTAACGGCTTTTGAGGACGGTAATTATATAAAGCTACTTTCTTTGACTTCACGAAAGCATTTGACTGTGTTAAGCATTATAGTCTCTTAAATAAACGTTTAAGATCATAAACCTTTAGATTATAGAATCAAGTTACTTTCATCGTGTCTTGATAACAAGTAGCAAATAGTTGAAAATAATAATGGTTTTTCGACCGTGTCACGTGTTATGCGCGGAGTACGCCAAGTGTATGTTATGCGGGCCCGTTATTATGTTTAATTTTAAAACTATATTGATTACCTAATTTATCAAAAACTTGAGTAATAATATACTTTGGTGTATCACATTCTGTGGTGAGCTATGCTGTTTTGGCCTGTGGACATTTTTCTCACTTGACCAACGGGTTATTCGCTCTTTAGGAGAGGTGTTTAAGGCTGTTGTGTAGTATTACATACGAACGGATTGTAAGACCTTGTTTAGAACTTTGGGTACACTTACTACGCCATATACTCTATGTTAGAGTTTGTCCGCAGAACTACACCTTGAAGTCACACCTTCATGATTATCTCACGCAGTGCAACAATGTTAGACCAATTTCTTCGTGCTGAATACAAGCAAAAATGGTACTAACTACCTTGCAATTGAATGTTTCAATACATTACCTACCTAAAGACGTGTAAGCTTAAAAATGTTAAGTATTAAGAAATATTTTGTACCTATTTAAAGCATTTTACTCTGCCAATGAATTTCTAAATAATACTTATACTACTCAAGTTTGTAATTTATATTTTTGGCTTGTGTAAACACTTTTGTGTCCTGGCACCAATAAACATACATAAATACAAACATATCATTAAAGGAATGTATGTAGTACATATCTAAATCAACACGCCATAAAAAATCTAATTATCTTCCTTTTAATATGAACTATAGTCATTTGTACTTGTATTGCCTCATTAGCAAAAGCCGTGAAAAAGCGAGCGGATGCAGAAGCATACCTACTGATTTTTGTCTTTACTTGCGAAGCACTATTGTTAGGTACTGCTCTTGCCTAAAAGAATGGCCTATGATGTTGCATTAATTCGACTATTCGCCCAGATCTAATTAGGTTTGAGACAATAAAAAATGTCTAAACAGATAGTTATAATGTCCGCACATGATACTTATGGAGGTGAGATTGTTATTGTACGGATTTTATGTAATGATAACGCAGCGTGCTGTGAAAGAAACAATTTAATTAAGGATCGTTAGGAAACGTATTCGACCTAAATTACATTTTATTAGATAAATAATTTAAAATGTGAAGACGATTTTTTCCGGATTCTACCGGAATCTTTAGTAACGAAGAATTTTGCCCTATAACTTTTGCTTAGCATATCATAACGAAAACAAACATTATACTTTCCTCCTCTATCTGAAAATTACATCACTGACGCAAGTCGACTGTAAGCGAAACCGCAGCGGAAAAGTTCTATTGTTCGATGAAATACATGTCTATTACGGGAAAGTTTTCCATTGTATCCACAATTTGTGACTGTGAATCTAGGAAATCAAGTTAGAAATATTCGTTCTTATGACAACCACTACCAACGTCAAGAAAAAAAGGAGATGTATTGGATTTTATTATTTTTAATATTAATAAAATCACTTTTTGCTTTTAATAAAATCAGGACTTGTTTATAGAATTCCATAAAACCACATACGCCAAAAATATCAAATTAACGGCGGAGTAGTTTTAAAGTTTTTAGACGGACAAACTCTAATACTTATTACTGTAGATTATATTAAAAGCAAATTCCTGTGTAAGTAGGCGCAGTAAATCGTCACATAACGTTTAAAAACAAGCGACGGAAACGTTACTATATACTAGCTTAACTCCAACAGGAAATAGGTTTCGAATTAATCTAAATATTAATATGTCGTTATCTTGCACATGAAGCACGTCCATAATGTTGTATATACATGCATGCGTGCAATACTTTCTGTAATCCCACTTGCAATCAATGCAAGTTCCGATATCGTATTTTGAATTGTAAGCAGCAAATATTATGTTGAGCGTCTTGGTTGACATACGCCTTATGTGCTTCAACTGGTGCGTTCACAATAAATTGAACAATTGAATTCACTTTCAACCCTTTTTTTATTCTGCCAAAAATTATTTTGTAGGATTTTATACGTCTAAACAATATTAATTTTCCTTTCCAGAACGCCTTGGAAAACTACACGTTCCTACCCTTCAGTGTACTACTGGCCATCTTCTGGATATTCACGTACAAGAAGGTTCCAGAGACGAAGAACAAGACATTCGAGGAGATATTGGCTTTATTCCGGCAAGGCAACGGGAGGTAAGCTTATCTCAAAATTTATATCACTAAGAGATTACTACATACATGTATATGTTCCTATATTTGTTGTAACAATTGTGTTGTGCGCAATTGTAATTGTGGGAAAGAAGATGAGACAATACTATGATTATTCCGGAATTCTAGCGATTTTTTCCTTTATATTTTTATCTGTCCTTAGTTATTTGATTTTTTTCTTGTTTTCTGTTCCATTAAACTGTCGTTTATGTTTTTATTAACCACTGACTATATATTTGTACGATGTTAGGACCAGTTTTCGGGACAGCCGCCTGTATGGGTGAGTGTTTGCACGGTTGTTGCCACAGAACTATTATCTGTTTGTCTGTCTGTATCTCTTCCTATATACCGTTCTGCAGCATGTCCGGCACGAACACTAAATAGTTTCTATTCTCCGATGAAACACTTCACACCTAAAGCGGTTTTTTTTTTAAATTGAACACTATTTCTACACATTTAAGCTTCTAAATATAAAAATGATCATACATATTTCTTTATGTAATGTAATATAGAACACCGTTGGAGTAAATTGAGAGCTGAAATAGAATATATGTACATCCACACTCAAGAAATAACCTTTCCAAATGTCATGATTAAATTGTTAACATAGACTTAGTGCTGTAGAGATTCATAGGATTAGAATGATTGTTTGTATAAAAGAAAATGCGAGCACTCTATTACTGATAAAATCGAATCATGTGACAATATTTACTATAAAGCTATAGAAATGATCGGATAGATCATGCCAAATAATATGTTATGAAAAAAAAAGTTGTGATATTAATAATTTCCATTTTTATGTAAAGAACTTTCCCATTTCTCTGCCTATTTGGACCTATGGATTTATTTGGTGATATGGGACATTTAATATGGAAACTGTTGATTTCTGTTGGGTGTTGTCTTGGGCTGAAGAGATTATATTAGGTTCGCTGAGAGAATTGGCATAATATAGAGTAAATCAAATAGAGAATACCCTTCAAGGAATTCCTCATGTTAATATTTCATATGACTTCAGAGTTTATGTCTTGCTTTATACAGATATCTGAAACAATAAAAACAAGACATTAAGAAGGGAAAATGGAAGTTAGGAACAGCATATTATTAGCATATGCTCTTATTGGGAAAAAAACAATTCTTTCTGATACTTGATATATGTATATATAAGACCAAACGCACAAAGAATATCAAAACTGAGAAAAACTATACAAAGCACTTTTTAATCTCTATACCTCCTTGTAAAATTCAGAAGCTATTGGTATCGGTGTTTGGTATGAGGTTTGTTATTATTTGCTTAGATTCTTCGCTTAGAAAAAAGATCTATTTTAACAAATTCTTATATTTACTGCTGCCAAAATCGTCATTTTAGATTTCAATCAAATGGAAAAAATGGCAATAGTACACTGCGATCTAAAAGATCTATTGTGTCCTTTATTCTAGCTGCTTCTTGCAGCTGGCCGTCCTGTCCGATGCCTTTTAAAAAGTGAAGAATATCAGAAGGCTCCAGGTTAGGTAACTTTCCTTTTGTAATTTCACGTGCACTCAGGTGCAGGGCGATTTGAGAGTAGGTGAATAATTGTTTTATCCTGTTCCCCACAAAATCTACATTCGGCTTTCTCTACTATAGTCCAAGCTTACTCAGATGTCTTTTACGTTCATATATATATTTGGGTTAGCGTCCTGATGACTGCTTGACTATCAGACATTATGCTAATCTTTTGCTTTTGATACTTTCCGTAAATGTTGAACTGGAGACATCTTTCAATAGCGTGTGTTTCCGCCTGCAGGATACTCGGGTGTCAGCCAAAGCTTTCAAAATATTTGGTTCTAGGTCCATGTATCTCTATTCTAATTTCCTTTGCCGTTTTTTGATTCATCTGTGTACCATTTGATGGCATTTCTGTAGAGTTTCAAAATGCTGGCTTGATCCCATTCGCTTTTGCTACTAAGCTTTATGGTAAATTCTTAAATCAAAGCTGAACTTTTTTTAGCATTCCCTCCCCGATGAATCTGCGTGTGGTCTTTTTGGCTATGCTCTCCACCAAAATATGGAAAGGAGTAAGATTTGGTACCATCTCAATAGCTGCTGTTGGACAGGTTTTCATTCATGCTAAACTTTGCACTTTGTAGAGATTGCGGTGGCCAGACTAGTCCTTTTGCTGCAAGCAAATTATTATTGGTCTCACTATTGCTGTATAAGTACATCTAAAGTAGTAGTTTTGGGTTCTATTCCCAATTATTACCTGGAAAGTTTCTACAAATTCTCAAGGCCTTTCTTGCGTTGTTGGTTACTTCAAGCTCATGCTTATTCCACAGAAGGTTATTGTCTAGGATAGGCTACTAAGGTAGTCTTAGTGGGGATGATCGTAAGTCCCACCGACTGACACCAAGTTTTCGTGATATTGAGTCCTCTTTGTATTATATCACAGAGGCTATTCTCAAATTTTCCTTTTGTATACATATATGACTAGATAATCAGCAAACCTTTCGCAAGATATGCCTAGAAGAGTCAAGCCACATAGGATTTCATCTACTGCCACACTCCACATAAGTGGAGAGGTAACTCCTCTAGTCGTACTAACCAATATCGTCTTATATCCTACCTCCATTTCCACTGACCTGGTAGAAAGCACTTGCGACATCCATCTGGGGGTAGCTCCATCTATCCAATGGAAGAGGCTACTATGCTGCTTATTTTGACTTGTGTGGTTGAAATTAAACGTGGAAAGAAACGTGTTTAATCATACATTTATGAAAATGAATGTACGAAAGAAATCTGATAGAGAACGCTTAATGCAGATTTTTCAAAGGGGAAGAAAAGACTCCAGTACATGTTCTGCCTCAATATAATGCTCTAGCAAGGACAGAGTTTCTGCGAGAAGGCTTGAAGAATCCTAGAGCAGATAGCTACGTAAAAGAAAGCGTCTTCTAGCATAAAAAGGATTGCAATAGATTTGAGAAGGTTCCAGTGAAAATAAGTCTATATGATCTGAAGTATATCAAACAAGAAAGCTTCTGTGCAGTATCTCTTTTGTAATATCATAATTCTGCAATTCTAATACTAATTTACATTGAGCAGTTGCATGTTTTCTCTTCCACATAATATTTTTTGTTCCAGGTTAAAACAATTGATTTTGAGAATTTTTTTATATCTTTTTTTTTATTTACAACTCTACTGAAAAATAGTTTCTTATCGATTGCGATAATTCTCTCTCTCTCTCTGATTTTCGACTCAGAGTTTGTAAAAATAAGTTGGACAGTTCCCAACCGACTACTACGTGCGATCATCAGTAATATTGTCGCATGATTCGGTCGCATTTACCGCTACGTGAATGAAGAAAACGGGAGCAGTAGGATTTCACGCGAGACCCAATTAGAATGCCGTACGCGCTCTAGCACAATGGCAAACCCGTTCGGAAAACGCGTTTCCTCCAGAGTTAGTACACATTGGCAAAACGCGTAATCGTTTCCGTACGAATCGTTTCTCTCGAAATCGGCATCACAACGGTCCTAGAATTAATTACGTCTTTTTTTTTTTGTTCTGCAAACACTGACGATGTTCCGGCACGCCGCACACTGTAAATAAATTACACAGACAGTAGCGCCACCTCTTGACACCACAGAAACATAAATATGTAAATAATACAGACACCCGATTGCTTGATTGTGTATTTGCTGTGCGGTAGATTGTTTTCCTCGCTGTTTCTATGTTGCGTAATATAATCGTTGCAAAATGGTTGATGGAAATGTGTGGAAAAAAGTCGCAAAATTACAAGAAATAGATAACAAAGAATCCTTTAGATACCCACTGGACGAGAATTCGCTAAAATATATTCTAATTCCCCAAATATTTATTTTCAGAGACGTTCCAGTGTGATTGGTTAACACCAAGAGACCTAGAACAATTAGGATGGAATTAATAATACCTTTACCATAAGCGAAATAATCGGTTTTGTTGACTCAAACTAAACATTTTTATTCAAGTTGTTTCTGCTGCTTCAGAAATTTGTTGCTGCAACGGAAACGCTAAAACCCAAATGCAGGCTCAACGTACGTATATTCCAACCGATTTCCTTTAATACTATAAGCAATCATCGAAATGTATAACTTCTCCCAATGTAACTGTACGCGAAAGTGTAAATTCCAGAGTTCATTATTCAGAAATATCGACACTCCTCGATTTCATTAAAACTTTTGACTCGGCGATAAAAATTTCTATTTCCGGAGGCCAAAACGTGTGATTTCGTGCGCTGATATGAAAAAATTACTCTGCGAAAATATATTTTTAGGCAAAAGATAACGCGTCTAGGTACTAAAAAGCGTTCACCGTACAATACTCTTGTAGTCAGCAGAAATATACATACAGATATGAGGTAGATAGAAATACCTCATAGAAATAAAATTGAAAATTTAAGTAATCTATGCATTATTTTTAGTACCAACATTAAGATACCACAGAATAAGGGCTGTGTTTTACATGATTTTGCAATTCCAAAATGAAAAAAAAGCATCTCATTGTTACCTAGCTGCACTGTTCTTAACTTCTTTACGAAGATAACTATTTTATTTCTGGAATTTCTGACAATAAATACATTCATAAATCTACACTCTAATAAAACCGTCTAATGAATTAAAAATGTGAAGCAGAGCTCTAAATAGGCAACCATGATTGCGGATCCATGTCTCTTTCTAACACACTATGATATACTTCAAGAAAAAAATGTCAAAAAAAAACTTCCAAATTGACATAAATCTACAGTCGCTATCCAAACACAGGTACAAACATGAGATGAAGTGTAATAGACAGGTAGAATACATACTATTCGTCCAACGGATCTTTACCCATGCGTAATTGATTTATATAGCAATAATACTCATATGTTATTCAATGCATTTCGTATAATTTCCGTTTGATACAAGAAAGAGAAAGCAAATTCAACTTGAAACGTTTGTCTTCTAGCCGTTGGTTCAAGCAATCGAAGTACTAATATTGCGCGTTATTCAAATAGAAAAGAGATAGAATACAGCCAAATAATCTATTCTTAAACGTGCTGCACTTGTACGGCGCTAATCAAAATCAGTACATCATTTTGCATTGTTCTGTCAAAGTTTTGTCTATGGATCTGTCATTAAGCTTTCTGACGTTAGATTTATTGTGTGATTTTATTATTGTCGTTTTGCACTTTTCTAATACGGTAGTAGGCATTACAATCAAAACATTATATTTCCACTGACAGTTCTATACTAATTTTTGTGGTATTCATTCGTGCTCTCGAACAAATATCTCTAAATTGAACATGTGCTGCATTATAGGTTTATAAACTTCATGTAAACAAAATGTTTTGACATTTACAATTGTCAATAGGTTAGAAATATCACCCATATGATGGTGTAGTGTAGTAGATACTTAGCTTGAGTATAAAGTACTGACTTGATTCAGATGTACAAAATTTATGATGTCATGGGTAAAGAACCATTGGACGAATAGTACATATGTATAGTACATATATGGATTTTTAGAGCTTGTCTGTTACGTCATTAATAAAATCCATATGAATCAAATCGTTAAGATGTGCCGCCATCTATATTCAATCATTAGAACAGATTATTTGAAGATGTGCCGCCTTCTATCTTCAATCAATAAAACTAACACCTGCAAATAAATTCAGAAAAATGTTTGGTATTAAGGTGAATGCATACTTTACGAAATTCGCTTTACTTGTCCTAAAAAACGTGGCCGCTGCGGATTTCGGATAATTTAAGGTTGTGTATAATAACCACGCATAATTCATACCGACAAACAAGTGTTTTATGAATTTTATTTTTTACACACTCAATACAATCTGTAATTAATTGCATTTTTGTAACAAGAAATAAAACAGCAACAAAGTATCAGTCACTGTCGCTGCTGTCAGTAACTTCATCCTGGTTCACCGATATTATTAGAGGTTGATCCTCTTGCAGAAATCGTTCCCGTTGATACCATTCTTGGATAAGGGCATTTGTGTGACGGATACAGTTTCTCCACTTATCCTTGCCACACTGGTCCAGTGCTTCTTGCCATAAACTTAATACTGCCGCATCTACATAACCATGGCGCCTGACATGTTTATTATAATAGGATTTTACATCAACCCATATAATTGCTAATAAACTAATTAATGCTTCAAATCTACTGGTAAATCTTCAAAGAACAGGTCGGTGAATGATATAAACCAATAACAGTTGACATTTCTTTATTGACATTCGACTGATCGATTTGACATATCAGTTTAAATTATATACTACTTACTTTTTGCTATTCTATCCTTGTCGCAGTTCAGTATAACAGAAATGAATATACCTATGCGTTTGTCTGCTTGAAGCCAGACTTAAGTGTCTATTGGCATCTTTCTCTAATGCAATTTAAATTTCAGTTGCGGACATTTTGCGTATATCTTTGCTTGAATACGTACTTAATGACGCAACGGACAAGATCCATAAATCCAATAGTACATATATCACATTTACTGATTTCATATTAAGCATTTTTTGGCGAGTAACCCTTGAACCAACCAGCGGTTACCGTAATGACGTCTGTGGTAACAGATCACGTAGTATATTTTAGGTAGGTCGCGAAAATACCAATCTAATACCGCCGGCGCCGGCGCCGTTGTGTTGTTATTAAAATTTGTTCAACGGTTACCTACAATGACGTCATATTTGTAACCTGGTCACAGCTAATACGTGTCGTTGAAATAGTACAGTAACGAAACTAGCGGTTACCGTTGAACAACTGCTTACTCGCCAAAAAATGCTTATTGTTTAAGTCAGTTTAATTATCAGTTGCTGTCAAAACTTAAAGTGTTTCAACCGTGAAAATTCCTAGACATTTAACTGGGGTAGAAAAGGCAAGAGCTATTTCTAAATTGGAACAAGAATTGAATTTAAAATTTTCAATCGCAGTTCCCACTTAAGCCAAAATGTATTCTAAAATCTTCTAAACGTAACTGTTTATTACATTTTCATGATTAGTTAAATATTTAACGTGAATAATAGATTGAAATTGGACAGGTCATTACGGCACAAATTATATATGTACCTTTCTACAGAGGATCCGGCGAGAATTTAATTATTACCACACGTTTCTATCACCGTGTAGATGTTAAAAAGTAGTGCCTGCCTGATATGTTGGTACGAATGTTGTTGTGTGTCTCCTGGATTCGAAAAGAAAGTATGGGAAATTAATTAGTTAATAGTATCGACGATTACGGTGATAATTTTAAAATAGCCACGTTAAAAATAAGAACTGAAAAACGAAAAAATTATGTTCGCGAATTAGAACAAAGAGTACAGAGCAAGTTAGCACGCGTTCTCCGTGCTGGGTCCGGTAATTCCCCGGTATTTCGCATTGTACTCGCTCGCGTTCCGGAATTGTAGTAGCATGCAATTGGATGCACGATAACTCAACATATGAGGCAACATTTCTTCCCTTGATTGATGATGATTATTATTATTATCATTACTACTCTTATCCATCGCATATCTTGGTTTGTTTTTTGTTATTTGGTTTTCTCTTAAGGTTATTTTGTCGTGTTTTCCTTTTCGGTAATTCTTTTGATGAAATGTTTTAGTTTACTTTTCGCCGACGAATTTTATGGCGCTCGTCGGCGTTGATGTTAAACGTAAGCCTATGTGGATGGACCTGTTTACGTCTTTTGTTCTTTCTTGTGCCTTTAGTGTGGAATAACCTTTTAAATTTAAATTTTATCATTTTCTTTTTATGTAAACCGCTGAAGCGACTGTAGACTGCTACCTGAAGATGTTTTCCTCACATAATTATCGATTATCCTGCACTATCCTTCCTCCAGAAAATTCTAAAAAGAAAAGAAAAACTCCAGCAGCTTTATACGCTTGATTTAATAATTTAGGTGTACTATTTATCCCCATAAGAGATCTCCCAGGGTATTTAGACGTTGCCGTATTTACTTGGTGTAATTTGCACTTGTAATATCGATTTTTTTTTTGTATTTCCTAAGTCTCAGTTCGTCGTAAAATGCACATTTTATCTTTGCGACAAATTGAGACGAAGTGACTATAATGTGAAAGTTTTGCAATGACGCAGCGTATTGTTTTCAGGTAGCTTATAGAAATTCGTTAGGCATTCGCCACTGCGTGAACTCAATTCGAACAGACGGTCATACATCACTTCCGCACTGAGACCCGTCGGAAATAATACAGGGGCCGTTTATGCGGTGCGAATTAGGTATTTTTAACCCTTTTCTTATCCGTTTTGTTTTACCTGTTGCATGATGAGTAATTGTTAAAGACTGTACTCTCACTATATACTGCGTCTCGGATAATGCCAATGAATATGTGTAAAATGTCAGTGCAAAAGCTGAAGCTTCTGAAATAATGAACTGGTAATTGGTATATATTTTCAGGGGCAGTATACAGTAAAATATTACATTGCAAAACTTTCAAATGAATAAACGAAGTCGCATTAATGAGAAAAATATTAGATAATCAATAAGGTAATACGTTTTTTCCTTGATAGTAAATATTGTGTTCTTTAAATTGATATTCAATTATATATAATTCTTTATCCTATGGATGGAATTCAGTCGTTTCGATTCACGGTGATTTAGATTAGGTAGGAATTTTTGAGATACAAAGTACAACCACATATAAGTAATACAGATAGCTCACCTTACGGGAGAATTGGCAGCGGCTTTCGCTAAAATGGGAATCCTAGATCAAATACTTGGGAACCCTACGTGAGTTCATTCGGAGCGCTGTACTTCAGTCGTCAGTCAACGCTCGCGTAGGCACGTACTGCTAGCATTGAGATGGCGATACTCGGTGCTGGCAATAAATGCGTGTATATACGCTGCGGAAAGTCTAGGAGAAATTTTAAAGGTTTCAAATTATTTACATTTCCGAAAAATAACTTATTGCGTGTTAAATTAATAAAAAATGCGGGTAAATACCACGTTGGGATGTCTTTGTTACATTAATACAACAGTAAAAACTCAGGACAATATTGCTCTTGCATATTATGTTGATGAAAAAGTTAAAACATCAAAATAAAAAAAAATGCAGACTTCAGTTGTAACAAATTCAATTATTAAATTTACGCCACTCTTGAGAGACCTAGCAAACATCATGATGTATATATAGGTAGGCTGTTTTAAATTTGCGGGTCATTATAGATTATAAGGATTTCGTCTACAATACATATATAAAAAGAGATACAATGTATATTTAAATTTGACATAGTTGCTAAATCTGACAAATAATGTAACAGAAAAAAAAAGGAGTAGATCATTTCCAAAGCTTTCCCCCGTAAGTTGTTTTTGATTTCTGTTTATATGGTCTATAAATTTGAAATTGTTAAAACTAAATTTTTAAACAAAAACCTGTGAATTTCAAACATCTGTAAATTATACGCTTCTGCTTTGTGGTACGGATATGTAATTATAAGAAGTTAGGGAATTTTCTGCCCATACCGAAGTTTAGACTATATTTTTTCTTGTAGTAGCCAAGATGACGCTACTAATATTCTTCCACTATTTCCACTATTTCTTCCATTATCCGGTTTACCCCACCTCCGCTTTACTAAAAGAATCATTCCAATATGCTAAATCGCTTTTTTTGTTTTTCTAAATTCGTTAAAGGGATTATAAAATTTTTGTAGTTACTTCTCGGTGGTCTTCTTTAATGTAACTCTCATCAATCTCTTTCCAAGTTTCCACCGTCCTTCCCTTCTCCTCCTCCAAAAAGAAAACAATAAATAAAAGACAAAAATTCGAATTAGTGTCAGACTACAGTCGCCGCCGGCCGGTGGACATTCACACAGTTCACATTGTAGATGTTGCCTTGTATTTTGAGAGCGTGCGTTCGCTGACCGTTGCTCCAAGACAGTCTTCGGGCCAGCCTTACGCGATGCGCAAACAGGTGCTTATACTGGCCGTGCACCGTTGTGCCGCAGAGGCCGTGACGAGGCGGCGGCGGTGGCGGTGGCACCCGATAAGGGCGCTGTCCCGGCCCAGCCGCTCAACGCGCTCTCCTGGACCTGGCCGGATTCGCAGCCCTGAGGACGGTGGGTCTCCCATTATCTCACTCACTCTTGTCTTGTCTCATATTATTACGTACAAAAACCTCCCGTAGTACACCTAATACTGTTACTTGTACTTATCTGTACATACATATATTTATTATTGCTGTATTATTGATTATTATCATTACATGTATCTATTTTACACACAATCATCTTCACACGAGTCTTCCCTTCACGTTAGCCTCTGTAATTACCCTGTATCGTATTTTTATGTATGTATTTCGGTATTATGTTTAATGTAATTATGTGATATTCTTGCAAACTGCAGTATGAATGTATTTACAGATAAAGATTAGATTGGTAAACGTTCAACTTTACTTTTCTCTAGCGGAATATTCAATCAACAAAAAAGAATTCTTTCTTTTATTCTTTATTTGGTATTTATCCTAAAAATTTCTGACACATAATTTTAAAAATGAAGCCTAGTAAATCACCCAACTAAATATTTCTTACATAAAGAAATTGTCGCAAATTTATCGATGTCACCGAAGACTTTGTCTCAGATTACAGCTCTATTTATCATTTTAGAAAAACATCTTTTCTACAAAAAATTTGTTGAATTCAATGCAGCATAACCTACAAATATTTTTGATTATACGGAGTATCCCAGAAGTAGGCAAACCTATCCTTACTCCGTTATTTTAAATGGAATACTCTATGTGTTATTCCATTGTTCAACTCTACGGAGAAAAATGACATTCATACAAATTACTAAATATATGCCTATCTTTAATAACAACGTTGTTATTAACCCTTTTGTAAAAAATGGCCCCACTGTAAGTCTTCGGTTGAGACGACGTAGTTTGCATTTGCATTTATGTTAGATATTTATATTTTAAACGCCATACATACACACTTGGTTTGATACAACAGTAAAACTAAAATCCATGTAATTATACAGGCAGTTTTTGCATTCACCCTTAGGAGAGTAGATGCGGGAAAGTATCATTTAAATAAATTCAATGAATTTACCATTAATTTTCAGGTCGCTTTGGTATATAAACGCTATAAAATTGAATAAAACTAGGAATTAGTAATTGTATGTCAGTATCAGATAATAAAATGTAAACTAATGACACGTCTTTTGAAAAAAGAAGGAAATTTTGGGGTCATTCGTCTATAATTATCGAAAATTATAGTATTACCTATTTTTAGTAAACCAATTTATCATAATAATTAAACGTCAAAACTGTCAAAAAATAGTAATAATAGTAATGATAATAATGACAATAACTTATTGACACCGTGAAACATGATTATACATGTGTAGGTTTCGTCATATAGGGACAATGTACAAAATAACAAAAAATTTCTCTGCAGTGTATAAAAAAAACTCCCTGATGTTAAGTTAACCCGTAATAATTCCAATGATAAATTTTACCGGCGACTCCACCAAATTTATATCTCTCCGTGTTCACTAAAGAAATTTTTGTAGTTTCCAAATTAATAAATTTGTAAGTTTTATATAAAATATATAATCCACAGAGGTTATTTTGTAAATTATAACGATGACCTTCTGTAAATACATTCATTTAACTTTCACCCATAACTCACTTCAATTATTTCATTCATTTCAAGCTGTCCACATTAACTAATACCTACTCCAAAATAAATTTATGCAATGTCATATTGTTACCATTCTTATTTAGTTCGTGTTTTATTGGAAAAGAAAAAGAATCGATTAAACAAATCCATAAACGAAACTGTGTCTTGTATTATTTAGTTCGATTTTGAAGTATTTATTTCAATTAATTACTTTATTTATGAGAATAGCATTTAATCCTTATTAGTTAATTTTTTTTTCTCGATTATTTTATTTTAACTTTTATTTTCTTTTCAGCGATAAGAAAGTAAGTTACACTACCAACAGCAATGGCGGAGAAAAGGCAGAAATAGAACACTGTGATTTACACGTTGTTGATTAGGTTTTATATATTATACTTTATATATATATATATTTTTTTTTAATATATGTTTTATCTTATATTTTGTTGTAAGTTCTTTTTTTATTTTTAATAAACGTGTTAGCGTAAATAGCATCAATATCGTTTTTATTTATTTTTTTGGTCCTAAAATATATATTTTAATTTGCACAAACAGTAGTATTCGACAAAATTTAAACCTGACATTTCTAATTATAAACCTATCCGCAGCGGTGGTAATTGCAGACTGAATAATCAGAAAATTAAATCGGACCGAGATGAAAGCAAATATCAGCTAAACGTGGCGAAACGCGTCAATTGTAAAACTGAATACAAAAAACAACATTTTTGTTCTGCTTGAGTGTATCACATAAAATTGCTGTACGTAATTATTAAATATACATGTGTAAATCGTCTTGAATGCAATTAAAAGATTACTTTATTAAGTTAAATTTTCTTTATTAAATATAATTTCAGAAATTTCTTCTTAGAGTGAAGCAAAACAAATGTAACATCGAAATATACATCATTCATTATCTTATAAAAAGGACCTTGTCGAAAAATAGTATAACCAAAATTAGATAATATTGGTTATTTACTCAAACTATTGCGTGATTGTTCATTTAATCTTTCTGATAGTTTCGATGATGCAAAGATAATTACAGCATAGAAACCGTTGATCCTTATATACCTACTACTGGGTATTATTAAAAGCATCTTCTGTGCTCAAATATTGCTGCAGTTTTATAACTATATCACTTTAACTTAAATCTAAAACAAAATAAGAGACATTGCATTAATTTTAAAATAAAAAATAGTATTTTGTTGCTGCTATTCATTATCCTGCATGCTCATATTTATATTTATATTCAGGGTTTCTGCCATAATTTGTTAAATATAAGTTGTGTAAGTATACAATTTTGACAGTACATCCGACTTGTCCAATTAACAAACTATGGATCAGTACCTGTCCTCCCTTCATGCCTCCTTATACTTCACCAATCCAATGACGCTTTTAAATTTTATATTACAGTGTGATAGCTAAGAAAGCACCTTCAGTTTGTTATAGAATAACCTTCTTTTTACTTACCCAATGTGTGCAATTTATATGTTACAGGAGTATGTTGAACTGCGTTAACGCACTGGAACAACATCTGCCACCAACGGAGCAGGCGGGACTTGTCGTGGCCGAAGAGAAAGTCCAGCAAGATACATGTAAGGAACCCTGTATGTACTTGTTGGGTACGCCAGTCGTAAAAGTGGCTTGTTGCTGTCATGATCCTTTGTTTCTCTCTCTCTCTCTCTCTTTTATTGAGTTTCCTCTCATCTAACCCTTAGATTTGATAGTTTTATTTTGTGATGAATGTTTGTTTACTGTTTGAATACTTGCTTGATGAATATATACATTTTATTAAGTGGAGCGAAATATCATACAGATTATTTGGAAGTGTTATTTTCGTTCCACTCAAATAAAGCATGTCAGTAATCCTCCCCCAGTACATACTAGAATCGAAACACACTCGCAAATTGGACGTGTTCGACCGTACATATCTTTAAACTCTAAACAATACGTTTCTTCTTTGAATTCTTTGGTTCAGTTCCAAATCCCTTCGAGAGGCACGCTTACAAAGCGACGTACAACTGCAGGAGACACTCTGCGTATGCCAGCGTCTCAGGTACATACCTCTAAGATACTGCTTTCACGTAACGTCACATACATAAGTAGCTTGTGAAATACACGTACACTATCTGTACTGTACATATGATACATACACACAACGAAACAGAACAAGAAAAGCAGACAGATGTAAAGCTTCGCTTAGAGACCGCACGATCACTGCAATTTGTTGAGATAAAAAATATTACTTCTGTGCGTACATACTACTACTCACATATCTGCTTTAGTAGTTTATTTAGTTGAACTTTAGGAAGATTTACCAGGGTTACATAAAAAATTTGCCCTTTAACCTCTGAAGCGATTATACACTGTGCATACACGTGTAGATGAAACCAAATCTCATTAACTGTGAAAAGTAATCGACGGTTAATGAGGGAATACACAGGCTGTTTACCGTCTTGTGATTTTAGGCGATTCGGAGGGACCAGGGGAACACTTTGCGCCACATTACAATAAAATCGGAGAGGTATTTCGGCCACAAACTAAGCGATTTTGGGTTAAAAAATAGCGATTTTTAACGAATTTCGGCACATTTTTGTAAATAAATACTTCCTTATGTAGGTATAAGGTTGTGTATTAATAATTTACTAATTCTTTCCTTACGTTATTTGCATCTTTGATGTTCAGATTTACACCTTCTATTATGATGTTGTGTCTCTTCTTTTCCTACGATTCAGAAAACTTGAAATTTGCATATAATAAAAAAATATATCGATATTCGACTTTTTTCATATATGGATATATCATATGATGATTATATTGATATATTTATATTTTATGTCCTGGTTTTTTCATTGACGACTAAGTGTATCTGAACTTTCTATCTGTGTTTATTGTATATGTACCTTTTCTATTATTAAATTTGTTAATTACTCTGCTTTGTCCACAAAATTAATTTATAATTTTTCTTGACAATAAAGCACATTATTTAGTTTATTATTTATTTATTTAAATTATGCCAATTCATGTATCCATGAATTGGACGTATCCGTCGAGCGAACTTTTGTTAAGATATTTTTAAGTGTCCTTATCTGAAGAGCGCCCCTTGCAAATAAAATCACAAGATCGAAAAACGGCTTGTATATGAAGGATACACGAAAAAAAAACCGATCTGTATCACATTTATATACTTTTGAAATTTAAGGCCATATACATAGCAATAAAATGAATTCTAAAGAAATTTCACTTGTATTTTATTTTGTTAAATTTCTTAATTTTTCTACCTTAACTAGTCAAAATAATGAATATATTCTAGTAAAAAAATACGGAAATCTAACGCAGTCCACTTTAGAGGCCCTAACGAAAGAAAACATTTA
Organism: Cetonia aurata; assembly: GCA_949128085.1. Lineage (NCBI taxonomy): Eukaryota > Metazoa > Arthropoda > Insecta > Coleoptera > Scarabaeidae > Cetonia > Cetonia aurata. The sequence continues at coordinate 8,481,393 of OX421882.1, read as the reverse complement.
TTATACAGGGTCCGGTATGACAAACAAATAAAGATACAGAAAAAATACTTTTATTTGTGTATCTACAACAACTACTATGCCATTTTACATTATTTGGTTTTACAAATTATATCTGGTAAATAGCGTCCTCCATTGTTAATACATTGACGAAGCTCTTCTAGGAAGTTGTCCATAGTTCTTCGTATCATTTCCGTTGGAATTGCATAATTTTTAAATTGTTTTCTAAATTTTTTTTTCAATATAATATCGCTTTAAGCATCAATGATGATATTTCATCAATTATCATGCAATTTCCGATTAGAAAACGATCTGTTCAAAAAGTTATTGAATTCGTTTTTTATGTTTTTAATGGAAGAAATATAAAAACCAGCAAAACGCAATAGAGTGAAATTGTTGTAGTTGAAAGTCTATATTACAAATATAAAAATGAAACATGCCAAAAGAAACTTTAATTTATGATGATTTAAAATTCTGCTGTCGAAGGAAATCTTTCTCAATTCCGCGTTTGCTATAATAAAAAAGATACCTATTTTTTTATGGAAAATTCCCTCATTTGCAAAGTATAGACATAAAAAAAACAAAAGGAAATACCAACGTGTTAAGTAATAGCGGAGTATAACGTACAACTCATTGTTTCACCTTTCATAATCGCCTATCAAAATTCGCATAAATTCTCACACTGGCCGTTATAGGAACAAGGTCAAAACAAATCGACTAGACCTACATAACGCAAGTGCACTTTGCGAAAGACGCTACACATAGGTATATTACACTCACCTTGGCTCCACGATCGTTGGAAATAAATCACAATGAAGCAACAACGCATGTGTAGATAATTAGCTATTAGAGATGTAGTCGTGACAGACTAATTCGGAAAAGGGTGTTATTAGCTCATTAAGGGCTGCCCCCACGGTGATTTACTTTTTATAAAAAGGAAGAGGTATAAATATGCAATTAAAGTATGTTGTGCACTTATATGATTCTAGATCCATCAGTCATTTCGAGAATTAATTGTCGCATAACTTGAAATCACTCTGGCTTGATTTCTATTAAACTTTTGTGATTTAAGTAAGTGGAAACTAAGGTTGTAATCAAGATACAATCACCGGTACATTTTATTAACGTAGATAATAAAATGTGAGATATTGGCAAAATAAACAAAGTTAAATATGCACTTCTGTGACCATTCTATGCATATTTCACACAGATATATAATCACCCTTTCACAATGTGCACGTATGTACCTTATCTATGCCTGGATTTACACACAAATTTTTAAAATTCGCTTCCATTGTGCATGTGCATTGTTTATTTACCTGTTTGGCGATTGCACTCAGTTAGTATGATAAATAAAATAATGTATGGTGTGGCATTCTGCGTGGAGACAGGTGAAGCATGTGTTTGATCTGCAAACAAGATAGCTTATCCAAACAAAATCTGCCACTAAAAATGTGTTTGCATTTTTGTTTATAATAGGACGATAAGCGATATTTATGTAATTGCGTCTCCATATCTTCAATATGAGTTTAGGTGCCTCAAACATTAAAAAACATTTAAATATTCATCTGAAAATTTGTTAGTTAAGCAATTTAATTGTTTCGTTTGAAGAAAAAAATATTCAGCTTTAAATTCAATGGCAAAGAAAATCGGGATTATCAGGTGAAATTGAATTTTTAGATTAGAAGTTCAAAAAATGCATAAAATTGCGCTCGGTATATAAAATTCTATGCTACGAAAAATCTCAGAATGAAACCACTTCCCATTGGCCTTGTTTTCTTTTTTTTTTCCGTTTGGCAAATATAACATCCCCCGATAATTTTTAAATTATCTCAAGAGGTCTTTCTATGGCTTGACATAACTTTTCTCAAAAATCCCTTCACCATGTTTATCCTGCTAGATCACAAAGGGTCATTCTTTGTGATTATGTTTCAGTTATTGCCATCACTAAAGTTCTTGTTTTGATATCAATGATGCAATTAAATTATTTGTGAGAACGAAGCCTTCACCATCATTTGCGGTTGATCGTTTGTAGTATACCTATAATGGGGCTTTAAGCAGTATATTTCTCTCATTATCCGAATGATGAACATTCGTCATGTAGTTATAGCGGAATGGTTAAATTTCCGAATAATAATATGGATAAAAAAAAATTTCAGATTGTGTTGTTAACAACAACCCCCAAAACACAAATTACTTTTTATTTAACTCGAACGGTTCTCGAGATAATATTATTTCCTTGCTAGAAAATATACAGATTGGGCTCAAGTTTTATTTAATAAATTTAACAAATAATGGTAAAATAAAATAAAATTCTCAAAAAGCTAAACTATTAATTTTCTATTCAATTAACGCTCCGCCTTTTTCTGCACAGATTTCAATGCGAGCTCTAAATTCATTGAAACTGCGTCTTATTTCTAAGATTGATAAGGACTGGACTGCATTTTGTATCCTATTTTTTAATTGCTCTTTATCATTGTCTAGTGGCTCACTGTACACAATTTTAAACGACTCCACAGATAAACGTCCAATATTGTAAGATCAGGACTTCTTGGTGGCCATAAAATGGGACCATCTCTTCCTATGCAGTTATCATGGAACTCTGTAGTGAGCCAATAGCGAACAATGAGCAGGGCATACATCGTGCTGGTAAAACATTTCCATTCGGTAGTTTAACGGCAATTCATCCAGCTCATCAGTTAAAAGATTTTGCAACATTTCCAAATATGAATTACGGTTTAAATTTTGATCAAAAAAAGATGGGCCAATAATGCCATGGTACGAAACCGCACACCACACAATAACTTTTTTAAAATATTGTCTGCGACAAGAAATTCTGAAGTTTGGATTCATCTCACTCCAGTACCGGCAAAGTTGAGACAAAAAGACTACGTTAGTTGTAAAGATTGATTCATCGGAGAACATAATTCGTTTATCAAAATTTGAATCTTCCAAAACTCTGAAGCCCATTTCTAAACAAAAATCCATACGTTTGGCTTCATCTCCATTTTCTAAAGTTTGCCTAAATTGTGGTTTGAATGGTAAAATTTTGTCCTCCTGAAATATTCTTTGAAACTGAGATTTACTTATCCCAGTTAGTATTGCCCTCCTTCTTAAAGACAACTTCTGAGCTTCTATTGCGGAATGAACGGCCAGAACTGAAGCAGCATCGTCTTCATCGAACAACTTGTTTGATTTCTTAATGTTTAAAACCGAGCTTGTTTTAAGGAATTTGGTCACCAAGTGTTTTGCTCCGGAATTTGAAGGTAACTTCCGGGTATTTTTGGTTGAATTTTCTGATAACAACTCGGTAGCACTCTTCCCCAGTTCCGTAACATTAAATTAGATAAATTCTTTGTTATAAAGTCAACATTATAGCATAAATACTGTTCAAATTAGCGAAGATTTAATTTACAGTTCTACTAACTTATTAGATTTGTCAACTGCTGTCATTTGTATTTTTCAATGAAATCCGCCTACTAGAGTTACTTCTAAAAATTACGATAAAAAATGTTAAGTCCAAATAGTGAAGAAAAATGATATTATCTCGAGAACCGTTGGAGTTAAATAAAAAGTAATTTGTGTTTTGGAGGTTTGAAAACAAGCAGAGTAAATCATCAAGAGTGAACTTTTATGAGAAATCAAAAATTAAAAAATGTTTCCTCTTTTAAAGGCGATCCGGGGACATGTATATTATCCAAAATAAATACATTTTTTGATTTCTAATAAAAACTCTTAATTTTGTAAGAGTTTAGAGTATTTCTATTAGTTACAATGTCATTGTTTGACCTTTCATGATAGTCTTAAGGAATAAAGACGTTCTTTATGCCATAGGAAGGTGAAATGTCAATTTATGAAAATGTATGTAGGTATGTTTCTATTTTGTTATTGAATACACATATGGTGTAGTGTCAATAGTTTCGAATCCCTTTACAGCGAGTTTGTTGTCGCTATATCATACAGTTAAAAATCCCACCGCAACTTCTCAAGTTACCGCCTTTAATTGTGTCGATTTTTCCGCAGCCCGGAACCAAAGTAACGAGTGCTTATTGCATGTAGCAGGTTCGGAACACTCGTCTAGAGGCGGAGACGCGGGCAGTAGGCCGCCGCCGCCACTACCGCCGCCACGTTTCCCGAACAGCGCCGTTTGACAATGGGAAAGTCTCAACGTGGCCACCTTCAGTCTACTACCTCTGCCGGCACCGCTTCTGGCCCTCGAAGATCATCTCGTCGAAATCATATCGCAACGTAGCAAGGCGTGCGCCACATTCTTGCGTCACAGTTTCAAACGCCCACACCGCAATTACTGAGAGACACACTGCCCTTCCCCTATACGCTCTCTCTTCTCCTTCGTCGAGACTATTATATACATATATTAAAATAAAAAAAAAGAACTGGAATATTCTTTAAAAAGTAAAACAAACAGAAAAGTTAGGGTGAACCGTATGACTATATAAAATTTGGTGATTGTGCGCTAAAAACGATATGAAATGCAGAGGGACACGCGAAAAGACTATACGAATCTAAAAAAGGGAATCCGTAACAAGAACAAAACGATAATGACTGTTACCTCTCTAATTAACTATATTAATAAAAATGACTTCTTCCAAGGTTTCGTACGGCCTTAAATTCGTAAAACTAAAAAAAAAATTCCTTGTTAAACTCACATCGAGAGTGCGCTGGCAATGTACCAAGTGGATTTCTTAAATTGACGTGTTAGGAGACTAAAAAGGACTAATTCTTAAATCGTAAGGTGGCCCGAACGCAATTGTCTACCTTCTAAAACGTTTTTTTTCTTCTCTTTCTACCCGATATTTAGAAAATTAACACGAAAAATTTAATTAAACAACAAAGTAATCTGAAGAATCTCTGAAGATGTTCACACTTTTTATTTTTTCTCTTGTTCGAATCTTTTCAAATCGCCGTTGTAGAACACAAAAAAATAATTGAATAATATTAATAACTGGAATGCTACAGTTGATAGGATAAAACTAACTAGGTAAATTAAAATTATTAACGGCCAATATGCGTTTTAATGTGAAAAAAAAAATACATACGCAAACATTCATTTATTTCGCATAATTTCTTATATTAGGAGATACGTAAGCATGAAATTACGATGTTTTCTGTTATTTTATGTGCAATACCATCGATTTCTTACAATTATGCGGGTGTAAGCTGCTTGTTTGACTTCTTGTGGATGCATATCTATATAAAAATTTGAGTAGGTACTTATTAAACGGTTTTTTTTTGTTGTTCATAAATAAGTTTAACGTTGGAAAACACTAGAAAAATGTTTTCATTGTTTCAAAATTCAAAATATATATAACTTATAGGTTGCATATTCCTAACGTGAATTTGGTTTAAAGAAAAAAATGTAATCGGTCTATATCAGTCACACTTACAAAATGAAATGCAGCAAATAGAGCTCGTTTCAATAATAAAGAATACATTTCGCCACTCAAATTTGTACAAAATTGTGAAATCATTGACGCGAAGTTAGGCTGCCACTGGTCATTTTCTACCAACAAACTACTGGGTTTCAATTTGCGTTTATCGAATCAAGAGATAAAACTGATCTATTTCTGCACTAGACGTGGAGATCACATCGCATAATAAAAGCATTTTTATCTTGCATTTCTCTTCTTTTTTATAAATCTACCGTAATACTCAAACATCAAGATTTTATAAATTTTTTTTTTACCTCTTTACTATAATGTAGGTACACAAAAAATGGTTAATGTTAAAATTTTACATGTTTTACAGCAAAAGATAATATGAATATATTTTTCAATTCTATTAATTAAATTTAAATTAATTAATTAAATTTATTGGCATTCTCTATAAATCAGCATAACAAGTAAAAGATAAAAGTAGAAAGAAATACATAGAAACAATCAAATCAAATTAATTTTTTAGTAACAACGCGGAGTGGGCAGGATAATTTTTTTTTTTCACACGATTAAATTATTTTTTCAGCAACGTCAAAAAGCCGAGGGCGTTAAAAAAAATAATATGTTTTTAAAATGTCACATTCTAAGTATCATTTAAAGTTAAACCAAGCTTAAAGTATCGGGACAAACTTTTCATTACTGATTAAATTTTTTTCGGAAAACATTGAAATTTATTTTTTTTTTTCATTTTAAACATTTAAAAATATCAATCTGCCCCTTTAAACCCTCCTGTTTTCATTCTCCCCATCTCCTCTACCCAAAAAAAGACATAATAACTACTCCCTCCGTCCAGAAATAAGTGTCCGTTTTGATTTTTTTGCTTGTCCAGAAATAAGTGTCCGATTTCTTTTAAAGTTGTATTTTATTGAAACTTAACTACAAATATTGTTACTAACAAACTTTTAGGAATAATTTGAGTTATTTAAGCTTAATTAGTAATATCTTGTACATGTTGATAAAGCTCAAAATCGAAATTTATAGAAACTGGAAGCCTACCAAGTCTTTGTAAATCGTCTTTTCTCATATGAGACACTTTATAGTTGTTACCACCACTTATTCAATCATACTCCTGTATTATTTTCTAGTAACATTAGTAATCACTTTCGTTTCAATCGTTCCAGCTGCGCGATTTTTACTGCTCCGTTTAGCAGGTTCTGAAAAAACAAATGGCCAAATACCATCGAAATTCTTATTTTCGGTATGATTCCAACGTGGACGAGCAACAGCGACTAAAAACATCACCTTTGTGAGGAAACGTTTACTTTTACTGGTCCTGAACGGTTCTTCTTCGTCTTCTACAAGGTAGTATGTGTTAGTTGTTTTGCTAATGTATAACCATTTTTCGTCTACATGAATCCGATCATACATGTCGATGAATTCGGGTGATTGAACATTTAAACTTTCAGGTTTCAGCATTTACAAACAATACTTGAGTCTTTCAATTTTGTTGGCGTCTGTGAGATAAGGTTTAACTGCATTTGAGTGTCGCCGTAATTTTCCTGACTTGAGTCTATTATGAACTGTAGATTTTGATAAGTTAATAGAGGTAACCAACGAACGAATTGTACGACGATTATTGAGTGGTAGTGACTTTATTAGCTCTGGGTCGAAACTTTTTGGTTTTCGACCAACGCGTCCTTTCTTACGTGCCCTGACATCTGCTACTTCAGCACCATCGGCTAATCATTTTCGTCCTTGATGCCATATTCGGCTTATAGTTTTCACAGAAATTTTGAATTTGGCTGTCGCCTTGATTGAACCTTGCTTCAGTTTATTATTGTCGCTCAATTCAAGTAATGCATGGTAAACCGCTTGCCTTGTGTTTAGAGTCGAATTAGGTCTCTTACCATGATTTCTCGCCAAAATGTTTACCGCATCTGCCATATTTTATTTAAGCCGGAGATTTATATCAAGTCTTGAGAAAATCTAGTTTTTTGATTGAAAACATAAATTCTTGAAAAACTACAAAACTTTCAAACTGCTTGACATATAAAAATTGTTTTCAAAATGGCAGTTAATTTTTGAAAGCAGCGCCACCTTTCTTTAATTTTTAAAAACAATGAAAATCGGACACTTATTTCTGGACAGAGGGAGTACATTTTTTCACTCCAACTCCCATGGTAAAAAACGAATTTAAAAATTTATTTTGTAAATTAAAATTTGCAAAGCAACAGTCATTATTCGCAAATGTCACGTTTCGCCTTACCAAGGCTCGTCAGTGCTGTCAAAATGACGACGCATTATACGAAGAAAAGTCGTATATATACTGACAATAGGTAGAATAGTATGTATGAGAACTAAAGACGCAAAACTCATTAAATTTGTGAAGATAATATGGTAAATTTTCGAACGATTTCTATAACATGTTTCTAAATAAGAATACGATCTTGTTTCTTAAATTTAAATTTAGTGGCTTATTGTCGACCAAATTTTAAATTTAAATTTAGTGGCTTAGTGTCAACCAACGTTCTTTCTTATTTAGGAACATGTTGTAGAAATGTTTCGGCAATTTAGCATATTTAATATCTTTACGAATGTAATGAATTTTTCGTTTTTAATTCTCTTACCTGTCTTTTACCTGTTACAATTTATTTTTTAGCTACATCTCGGAGAGGGAGATGAATCTTTCAAAACAGGAACAACTTTAGGGGCAGATTGAATTTTTTAATCGACCGAATTAAAGTTCAAGCAACATCGTGGAGGATGAAGAAAGATTTTAATTTTTAATTAATTTGATTGATTAAAAAGAGAAACGCAGTGTTGGGATATATGCAAATTTTCTAATGCTTTAATGTCTTACCAAACGTGTTTTTTTGCTATTTTTTGCAACTAGTTTTCAATGCCTGTTTTATTATTATTTTTTTAGTATAAGAAAAGGAATTTAATAATGTAAGAATGATGTTCTGGTTGGTATCACGGGCGAAAAAAGTTACCAATGGTTGCTGATGAGGGCGCTAAATCGTAAATCTCGCTTATTATTGACGATAGATGATAGGTTTAAAGTTGTTGCACATATTGTTGCATTTCGATTCGATGATTAAAGAATACATAACATATCTTGTTTCTCTTCGTTGGTATACAACATTTTTCCATTACTAATGCAACGATAAGTGATTGACAGTTGGAAATTTCATAGCTACCTTATTCAATCTTAAATTGAATTCTTCGTCAGTTAAAGCATAATATCAAAAACTTTTGTCAACATGTTGCACATGGTTGAAATCAGAAAAAAAGGACTCTTTCTAACGGTGTCAAAATTCAATATGGTGTCCATAAGAAATAAGAAAGTTGATAATGACCGGAAGAAAACAAAACGTCGTATAAACATTTCAAGCACAACATTACATGGAACATTAAAAGTGGCCTTGAGAACGTGTCTTTAGTTTTTCTCTGCAAGGCCAAATAAAAGTGCTAGAGCCAAATAAGAAAATGACATTTTTCCGTTTTTTAAAAAAATCTCAAACGTCATTTGTTCTAAGTCTACTTTCTTTTCAGGGTCATAATAACCACAAAATTTAACAACTTTGTCAAATTTAAACCTATCGTCTATCTTCAATAATAAGCAAGATCTCAATGGTGAGGGTCGAAAATGAATCAGCCTGTATAATAGGTCTATGACGAAACTTAGTTTTGTATGAAACGTGAGTTAAAAATTATTTCATTGTACGACGTAGGTACAGTGTTCTTTTTTTTCTAATGTTTCCCCCTTGCGACGGCCAAATATCGATACTATTTTCCGTATAGCAAGGCCAGGTACTTCGGCTCAGCTCGGATTCACACGTAGAAAAAGAGCAGAGAAAAAGATTATCACTATTGGGCAAGGTGTAATTATATTTCCTTAACATATTTAAACGACAAAGGAATTTACCAATGAAATAATTGCATATAATAATCTCTTGGTTGTTATCGCAAATTTAGTTTAATAGGTGTTTCTATTTCCTTGAAGTTCTATTTGTGCCAGGCCTTGTTATTGTACATTGAGCAATTACGTAGATATAATATCGGAAATATGTGACTACGGTTAAAATTTTGGCAGACAAGAAATCGGCAATGACACTGCTTTAATATCTGCCTACTTATATGAATGAAAACTTCTAACGGCAGTTCGGGTCGGGGAGTCATTAGATTTGAAGAGCACTGTACATATTAGTCATGTTCATAGAAGAATCACAAATTAGTCAAAGCCAATCATATATTGTGAAATCAGTCAGAAAACTGTTTCGAATTTATTTTAGCCAATCGAATCGCATCTAACTACTTTGTGATTCTTCTATGAACAGGCCCAGACGTATTATCTATTAGTCTAAACTATGTATCCATGGACAATTTTCATCTCTAGCGATAAAATATATCAATATTACATCTTGTTTCATAAATAGCCTTTTTCTAATTCCATTGCAGAAAGACCATGCTTTGAATGTCATTTGAGTTGAGTTTGATTTGAGTTATGAAAGGTCATTATTTATTTTATTCTAAATATGTATTTTTGATATCGACACATCGCTAATGTCATGACATTATCCTTTATGAAATCTTGAAATAAAATTATGACACTACAATACCTGTGGTGTTGATGTCGGGTGGATATAAAATATTCAAACTACGGGATCAGCAAGCGTGAAATCTTATTGCTGCTTACATTTTGCGATAGAATCAGAAAAAATCGTATGTGAAACACGAGGTAAAATTTATTTTATGTTTCAGCGACGTTTCAACGGAAAATCTTCACGTCTAATGATGAAATAGATCGTTTTCAGTTGTTATCTCATATATAACTAATTTATTATTTGTGGCAAAATGAACCTCCTGTCGTATCTCATTAAGAATATTACTACTTTTTAGTAGAATTAGAAAAATTATATTTATAAATGACTCAAATTGAACTGTCAACAATGAAAACATTTTTATACTATTTAATTTGATTCGCATCCTTTTATTTAATATAACTTAAATCACTTAATCAACGTGAAAACAACAATTTATCACCAATATATTTGTGCGCTTTCCAATTGCCAAAAAAAAAAAAACAGAAATTATCGACAACAAGAACAATATTAATCATTGGATATTTGTTTTAATAAAATAAAAATAATGAAAATACATGGTCTATGTCTGTAGTATGTACGGAATGAGGTATATTCTAACGTATTCACTGCCACTTTTTGTGTGTCGTACAGACAGACATGGAAACGTTTTATAGGTTTCGTATTATGATTATTGTATAGATACATTAAATATAAAATATAATTATTAGGGTTTTAAATGGACAGAAGGAGATATTCACGGTAAAATAGTAGGGAAAACACAAGAAGTAGGTTTAACGAGGTACTACGCACGCGATGTGTTTTTGGGAAAGATTGCAAGTTATATAGCGAATGTTTATACTCAGCACGGAGTCCAATTCCGATGATTCTCCGATCAGATGCTCAATTTTTAAATAGTATGCCGTTCGAATTGAGTCTGCGTTATTTTGTAATGATTTAATGTATATTGAAGCAGAATCTGAATCTGTCAATTTGACATCAAAGTTGATTTTCAACGCAAAGATAACAATTTACCTTCCAAAGCTGTTCTTTGGATTTATATTGACATATTAATAAAGTTTATCAAGATGGTTATCTGGTATTTTCAGAAAATCAGCATTGCAAATGGGAAACGGTAAAAAAAATTTATATTTTGAAATGATTTACAAATATAAAAAATGTTGTAAGATGTATGAATATATACAGGGTGAGTTTTCTAAATGGCAAAGTTAATTTACTAGATAATTGTTAATTGAATAAAAATGTTGATAATTGCAGTATATATTGTTGTAATAGCTTCACAATTTGAAAATATTTTTACATACACTGAGTGAGCCGTAAGCTTGTCAGGACGGAAAGATAATTTCTTTTAAATGCATCACCACATGGAAGATATACACCATATCAATCAATTCTTCTTGTGAAAAATCTATTTTGAACAATAAATAAATAAATAAACTAACAAGTAAATAAATAAAATAAATTCTAATCAAAACCAAACATAACAGAATTAAATAGTTCGAAAGAAATAGGAAAAAATGGCGAATAATTACAGGAAGCACATTTACTAATGACTTTTATCAACAATCATCAAATTTTTTTCTGAGCTAACAGTTATCTAGTATATTTATCATTTAAAGAACACATCCTGTAGATTTAAGAGTGAAAAAACTGAATATTTCAAAAATAAATAATTAAATAATACAAAAAACTATTTCTTTGTAAAAAAATATTATTACTCAAAGGCATCTGGTTAATAAGTAAAACATAATTTTGTAGAAAATGTTGCAAAAATCAACTTTATCAAGAAATCTGAGCAAATTCAAATTCTGCATTTCAATATTGATATTTTCGTTTGAGTAAGAAAGAAAAAAGACATCAGGTTGTACTGATGTTAATATCTGATGAATGTAAAATTATATAAGTGCGATCTGTGGCTCTTTTTTAGCATTAAGACGAGCCCTAATGGTTCAGATGTTAGAGGAACCTGGAAATTTCCGCCGAGACAAAGTCCATTGGGATGCACGTGACAAATTGCGACGTTATTCAGAGCCATCAAAAAGGAAAGACGCGCGCAGGTGGGACAGGCAAACTAGAATTCTAATAAAAATAATTAACAGAATATCTAAATAAGCGGAAAGTCAACAGCAATTAAATAAATAGAAGAAGGAAAAGAACCGAAAACGAATAGTGTGGTGATACGAGTTTTTACAATTATAAAATACATACACTTATAAAAATATGAACACCGAAAAATTACGAGACGAAGATATGTGGACTTTGAACCTGAGGAAATTATATAATATATAAAATAATTATTATACATATATAAAAATTAATTGTAAAGAAAAATACGAAATATCGAAGTTATTGTGGTCGATTGATAAATTGAAGGTAAATCTTATAGAAAAACAGTGCTGCGAATTTTTGGAATCTTTCCCCAAAATTTAATGGTACATATACCAAAAGAAATATTATAGTAGAAAGAAATATAAAGGAGACATTCCAAAAATTCCTTATTGATTTAGTCACTGCCAGAATGATTTAAATCACCGTTGAACAAACTTTATAAGCTTCCGTCACAAATTTTAGGGAATGAATAGGGAGCACTACACAAACATATATTTGTATTTATTATTTTGTATTGCGAATAAATTGCACTTCCAATCTTAAAAGCAAGGTCTGTGTAATATATATTTATCTAAATGTTCGTTTCAATATTAAAAATTGATACAAAATATATATTTTAAAAGAAGCAATAATCTCGAATTTATTATTAATTAATATACAAAATAATAACAAGCTTTTTTCGTTACTTTTATATCAGATACGAAAGAGATAATGCTGGAAGAAGAATATTTTATGCTCATAATTTGGAGCGCTTGCTTTTATTTTGTTTTTTTTTTAATTACATTATAATACAGCCATCTAGGGCATGTACCTTTATTTCATAATTCGTTAAATTTAACTCTGTTTCAAAATAGGTTGGTGCGGTCGTTTCTTTAGAACAAAATTGCAAGCCTTGCTTTTATTTATTAACCAACCGATACAACAAAAGATCGTTTATAAACTTTAGCGTATGAAACTTCCATCACATTTTGCTTATAAAAGAGGGCAAAGTTTCGACTTATTTGAGCCTCTCTCTGTGTGTCTGTATGAAAGAAGCAGCAAACAGTGCCAATCTATTTCGGAAATCGATGAAAAAAGAAATAATATTTCTAAATTAATCTAAACGAACAATGAAAAATATATATCTACATGGACTATAGGCCAAAAAGAAAACCAGCACAGAATTCGACACATACCCAAGCATTTATTCTTATGAAACGATAACTTTGCTATTTCCCCGAACCAAACTATTCTAAAGTACGCAATATTACATTATATGAATTATGGCGTTTTTTGTGATCAGTAGAAGAAAGCTCAGAAGTTTAGAGTGAGGTGAAATATGTAAAATGTAACATTAGATAATATTAATGATATTCGATGAATGATAACGAATAAAATTACATAAAATAGGTAAATGAAATCAGACAAGAAATTAACGAAACTATCATTATAACACGTACACAAATATTTTGTAATAATACCCGATTATTTGTAAATATATGTAGTGGTAATACACTGTTGCTTGTTTCTAAGTTGCGTTGTACGAATTTGTTACTTAATGTTTAAATCTGATTTTTTCTATGTCTTGTTTTAATATTTCTGTTTCGACTACAAAATGTATAAGTGTCAATTTTTATTGAATTCTTTTTGATTTTAATATTTTTAAAGGTAATACTAACTGACATCTTGATCTCTGTATTTATTGAGTTAGAAGATTCAATCAGATTATTTATAAATCAATTTTGAACCGTAAAAGCAATATCAGTGCCGTAAAATAAAACTAAAAGAAAGATGATTTCATTCTTTTAATGTGTGCATGTACAGTTTTTTACCGTAATATTAAACAAAGGCATATCACAAATACATAGAATTTACTTTGTTTTAACAAAAATCATATCAAAAGGATAACAAAAAAAAATCTAGTCAAGATTTGAGATGTCAGTTGTTAATGTACCTCCCTATAAATATAAACAGAATTCAGTACCCACATATACTATGTAATTGTCACTGGATCAGTGCCCGCCTCACCACTGAACATTTAATCCTACCAATACCTAACTAGTTTTTAGCGAATTCAATAGAATATGAGAGAGAAACAGCCGTAGATAGAACGTAACATTTAAACAATAAGTTGACCTGTACGTTGATATTTATTATGAAGTAATCAGTATATCGAACTATTGCATAAATTTAGCGCAAACTGGGATCCCTTACTATCGACGACTGCCCTTCAAAACGTATAACTGCATATTATAGTATAATTAATACTAATTGTCAAGAAAGAAGTGAAGGTCAATCGATGAAAATCAATGAATATATAGCGAGAGTCAATCGATTTTATTTTTTTATTTCCAGCTAATTTTTATTTTATTAATTGAGTTCTTCAAGTCCAAAAATGTGTCTTTTCGTTGTTAAAGCAGCAACGGATTCAATAAAACAAGTTTTGAGATATTGATAATATGTTGTTATCGAAGAGCGACAGGACGACAGACTTTATGAACTGTGGATCGCAACAAAACGACAAACTGAAACATAATCGCACAGAGGCACTGATATTGATCGATTAGATAAACTTATAGTTACAATTATCTAGTCTAGATAGGCATGCAGAAAAAATGTGTCAACCCCACTATGAATAATCGCCAATAAGGTCTGTCCTCGTTCCGCTCTTTGGTTATTAATTTTTCTATATACTTCAGACTAAGAGAAAATGAGGTTTGGGTTTTCTATATATTAATATATATACAGGATGACGCATTAAGGGTGGCCACCAGCCATATCACGATAACGGTTGGTACTAATGCTTAGAAAAAAAAATATAGGTAGTCGTAAATTTGAAACATCCTTAAAAACATTTTTAAATTTCCCGCAAAATGACATAATTTGTTTGGCAACACTTTGAGATTTTATCTATTATAAAGTGATAGAGGAAGCACACTTTTAATTATGAAGAGAACATCAAGGAAGTGAAGAGCTTAAATAATATTGTTTGGTTTATTGCTTTAAGTGGAAACTAGATGGCGTTATTTACTAGCTTGTCCTATTTATGTGATTTTCTCGAAAAAATCAAATGGAATGGTATCACCACAATCAATCTAGAAAAATGAGAACGCCATGACAGTTTAACCAGTTTAACCGCAAATTGATATCTGTTGTCGTTCCAAAGATAATTCGCTTTTGTTAAATTTCTAAACTTTTGACTCCCCATGTAAGCTACAAGTGCTGTAAATAAGTGCTTAGACCATATATATCACCTTCTAGCAGATAATGCAGTCAAGGGGCGAGAAAATAATTAAACTCCTTTTAAGAGAGTATCACAAAAACAAAAACTTTGCAAAGAGTGTTTGTATACGTGATTTTAGTTTATTCGCTGTTGTACAGTGCTCTTCAAATCTAATGTCTCCCTCTTGAGACGACCAAATATCGATACTATTCTCCGCATAGCAAGGCCAACTACTTCGGCTCAGCTCGGATTCACAGGTAAAAAAGAGCAGAGTAGAACATTATCATTGTTGAGCCGGGTTTAATTATATTCTCTTAACAGGACAAAGGAATTTTACTAATGAAAAATTTGCATATATTAATCTCTTGGTTGTGATGGCAAATGTAGTTTAATAGGTGTTTGTATTCCTTTCAAATTTGTATTTGTGCAGTTCATATATAGTTTTATTGTACACATTTATTTGTCATTTACATTTGAGATTCTTGTGTCCAATACTATTATAACAATACGGAATGCGGATAAGGGATAATCTTTCTCTTAGAAACAAAAGTGCTACCAGGCTAGTAAAACAGATTATCTACCATTAATATTATTGGAGAAGATTTACATGAAATTATATTCACTGTAGTTCTATTTTACGATTTCCGGGTGGGTTATTTTAATTTGTAATTAGATATTTCTGAATTCGATGTTTGATGTTACTGTGAACAAATTCTTAAAGAACAAGATGTAATTTTGTTTCATATAATAACTTATTTTTAGTATTAAGTATAAGGTAATTATAATTATCTT
Organism: Cetonia aurata; assembly: GCA_949128085.1. Classification (NCBI taxonomy): domain Eukaryota; kingdom Metazoa; phylum Arthropoda; class Insecta; order Coleoptera; family Scarabaeidae; genus Cetonia; species Cetonia aurata. The sequence goes on along the minus strand of OX421882.1, from coordinate 8,465,296 downwards.
GGTATGTTGTTTAATATAAGATCTGGTTTAAATAAATATAAAATACAGAAAATACGAAATAGAGAAACAACAATTTATACCCCAGAGACTAATTACAATTAAATAAAAATCCTAAATATAACATTTCTGAGCCTATATCAATCAATATCTACCATTAAAGCAACTTAAGGGGTTTCTTATGAATTGGTATTATATATGTGTGAGCTAAAATTTATTTGTTTATATTGCCGGTCACACGTAAGAAGATTGCATTATCATCAAACTTCGGCATTCTGTTTCATCTTTCTATCTTGCATATATTTGTCATGTAAGGAAAAAGAACTAGAAGATTAAACAAAACCATAATAATTAAAATTGTTTTTAATTCTTTTATTAGTACATTGGACAATTACGTAGATATAATATGGGAAATATGTAACTGCGATCGAGATTTTAGCAGACAACAAATCGTTAATGACACTGTTCTAATATCTGCCTATTTATATGAACGAAAGCTACTAACCGCGGTTTGAGTCCCTCATTATGAGACAAACGATTTCTAAGCGCAATTCAGGCGCACTGATTCAATGCACGACCTATGTAACTGGGGTTACTTTTATAACATGCAATAAAAGCAGATCAGCGTCGATTTTATTACGCATACTTATAGTAAACTAAAGCGAGGGTAAATATATATTATAAATCATATCTGCTACCTGCGAATCCGAAAATAGCCGAAACACACGGCTTGAAGCTGTGTGGTAGACAGTATAGACATAGTATCGCAAGGGGAAGATATTGGACCTAAAGAGCACTGTACGTTTTATTTTGTAACTTTTCTTTATATTTTAATAATTAAATATTTGTAATCATAGCTACCTACAATTTCTTAATTCATTTACTAGACTAATTACTGAAAAAAAGATCACACTACAATTTAAATAAAATCATTATTATTAAGAAAAATATGTAGAATTACAGCAAGATTTTAAAAATTGCAAACTTATATAAATTACGTAAGTTTAGTAAGTCCATAATTTATGTAAATATCATTGTAAACAATTTCTATTCAATTTAATTTTATAGCTCTAAAGGGGTTAATATATATATTGGCGAAAGCTTGAACTATTTAAAAATAATCCTTCGACTATGAGGGTGTCATGTTTTCAATGTCTATTCTATAGCTAAATTTCCTCCATTATCCTTCGTCCATTACCAACTTAAGTATATATTTACTATCCGTCAAGGAAACCTAACCACCAATGCTTTAATATAAATATCTCAATAACTGTATTTACTAATCTGTTCGCTCTTTTACACAATGGAGATAGATAATAAATATAAAGCAGTCTTTCTTTCCTTTTTAATATGTTTTTCTTAAGTCGTTTCAGCTGTTGCTTAAAATTATTTCCCAAATTTCACATAATTCACAAAGTTAGTACTGCAGTTTGTGCGTGCATAAAGTAAACCATCAGTTTGGACTTACTGCTGACGGTCAGCAAACGCCATAGGCACACGTTAAAATTTTCTTACTTAATTTTTGCGATAAAGTTTTATAATAAAAATACATATCCTACTTACGAAAGTGTTTTCGAAAATTTATTTTATATGGCTTTTTGTGCGATATTCATTGATTTATTAAGTCTCTTCGTCTGCTTGTTTCTTTTAAGGGGGCAAAAATTCAAATGTGAGCTCATTTCACGTTTCAGTCAATTATGATGATATGGATAGGAGAGGATTAGATAATCTTGCCATTATAATAAACACATAATAATGTTATTACTCATATATTATGTATAATATTAATATTTATTAAAAAGACATCAAAATAGGCCTAATGATATTGGAAAGCACTCGTCGATAGCGGAGGTCGCCTTTATAATAATATATGAAAAAAAAAAAACAGAAAAACTATGGAGCAAGATGATTATTCTAAATGTATATATTGTTACATATAAATAAAATAATCTAATATTTAAACTTGAATGCAGTGTTTATCGATTATATATTATATATATATACATATTACATAACATATATATATTTTATTTGACGAATTGATTTTGTGATTATCGAGTATAAGAATAAAAAAATGGATGCAAATGGGGTTATAGAGTATATGCGCCGGTATGATTGTAAATTAACTCATTTTTGATAATGTGAAAGTGGTGTGGTTTTCCGAGGAGAATGAGGAATGAAAATAATAATTAATTAATAAATAGTATATGATTATATTGTACTTTTAAGGCATATACATACATACATACACGAAGATGAAAAAAAGAGAAAATAAAGTACTTAATGAAAAAAAAAATATTATTATGTAATAAAGATTAAAGTTATTATATTATTATTGAACACGTTAACGATTGTAGATTTTCGACGTTCTTTCGTTGATTCGAATTGTATATTTTATCGTTTCGTAGTTCAAAATTTCACCGTAAGAGTACGGATTATGTTCCTCTTTCAGCGGATAATATTTGCATACATACTTAAAGAGAAATGCGGTTTTTGTACTAAAAAGAAAAAAAGAAATTTGTGATTTATCAAGATAAACGTTAAGCGATTTTTGTGTTTTCATTTCGAACAATGTTGTCTTCTATATACATACATATATGCGATGAAAACGACGATGATTGTATTAAATAATATTATAATAAGAGCGACAAGAAAGAAACAAATGATTAAACGATGAACAAAAAAAAAAAACAAAAATGGAAAATAATATTATTAAATAAGACGGACCTAGTTAATTAATGTATTTTCGAGCGAATGGCGGAATAGGGTGACTGGGATTTTTCGAATGCCAACAGAGCTAGATTTAGAGATTATGTTATAATAATGAAATTATGGAGATTCCGAAACATGTAAAGTTTCCTCAACGCAATAAAATTCTATCTCTATGATGTTTGATGTGTTTTATTTCCTTCAAAAAAATTTCTCTCATCCTTCAAACAACTAAAAAAAGAAAATCTACTGGTGAGTATTCCTAATAGCTCAAAATTAATTTATTCAAACACGATAAACAAAATTAAAGCAAACATGAAACCTGTCTTCTAAAATTAAAAAAATAAAAATAAAGGAGAAGTGGTGGTATTGCCTGCACTAAGTTATGACCAAAAGTTGAAAGGTTAGCCAGTACTACCACTTCTCCTCAATTACAGATGGGATTTCTTGACGGGATTATAATCAAAAATGACTCCCCCTCCCCCCTCCCCCCGGGCATCTTTTATTTTGAAAACTTTAGTGAAAATCAACACCAAAACAGCGAATATGACAAACCGAAAACATTTAATGGGATTTGGTGTCCCCTCACACATCGTTGGTCTGTGCTGAGTTTTTAAAGATCGTAGAGTTTCTCTTTGATTCAGTTACTTTTGCATTTGATGAAAAATACTATAAATAAGTGTTTGGTACAGCTATGGGCAGTCCTCTAAGCCCTATAATAGCTTGCATAATAATCGATGAATTACTAACATGAATAGCAAAATAAATATAATATTATCAATGAAAAATAGAATTTTAAATTTGTCTCACAATTCGTTTCATCAAAAAAAATCTACATTTTTTTATATGAAATATTTATTAATAATGGCTATTATTTACAAATCTTCATTTGTCGGTAAGGCTCCTACTAATAATATCATGGAAAATGAACAGTCTTCCTCAGTCTTAGTCTAAGACTCAGGTAGCGAGGGTGTGAACCAAACTAATGAAATATATTGTAAACTCCCATGCATCAATGAATTGACCCCAAAATTGGCTCCCTTATTCAAAGGATTTCCAATACAAATTTCTCCTTGCTATAGTAAAACTCTTACAAGTTTATCTACAAAAAATAAATCACCTACCCCAACAGGGTTGAGATTTAATATTATCTATAAAATACCATTCCAATTGTAATGTTAGTTACATTGGCAAAACTTCTGAATTTTTTGACAAAGAGGATAAGACAACATGAATTGGATTGTGATCACAATAATGCTAAAACAGCACTAACAGATCACTCCATAATGAATAAATATAGATTCGATTTTGACAATGTGAAGGTATTGTGCTCGGTGCGTCCCTTGAATCAAAGATTGTTCTTCGAGATGTACTAGATCAATAAACACCCTTCTTCAGCACAGATATTCAGAATTTTAGCATTATCTACAGCTATTTAATGCACCTAGATGAGAGGTGACCCATATTGTTCTCTCCCTGTTGCCTTCCTAGATTGCTGTCTGATTCCTCCCCTTCTCGTTACTAATTCACTAATTTTAATTGCTAAAGCAGATCAAACCAACAAAACAGCAATAATCAAATAAGATTATGAAAACAGAATATATGAACATTCTAAGCGATCCCACAGGTATACGGTATTTAACAAATTTCGTATATGAAAGTATCGAAGAAAAGTTAATAAATTAGTTATATGGGTACCCACAAAACAACCAGAAAAACGAAAAAATCATAATGCACCTTGTCCTAAAGTATATAATCTTTTAAAATTATATAAAGAAAATACTCCACCTGTACAATATCAATTCTCTCTTGCGCCCCATATCAAAAATTTAAGTGGCCATTTTATAATTTCCCCTAATACTTTTCAACATCAGTAGGTATATATTCTTAAATTAATTTATGCATTACCTTTCTATACAGCATTCTTTATAGTTAACAGAAAATATATTTTCAATAATATAAGTATGCACTGGAAATCGAGTTTGGTTGTTTTTCTGTTTTAAATTATTTCTAACAGCATTAGAAATTGTTGTAATGTTCATTCTCTTGCTAAATTTGACTGTACAGTTTTATAAATGTTAAGTAATGTAAGAAAATTTGGGTGTTGTGTTGTGTCGTACATTTACAAAAGTGTGAGTAATATCAAAAAATCTACTCGAAAAAATCAGTTTTTGTAAAAGTATTATGGATTCTCTGATTCTTCTTTATTTTTTTTTTGTATTTAATTAACACTAAGGGATTTAAGTGAAAGTAAAAAGCGATTGTAAAAGAATAATTTATAATCTATTTATTAATATGTAGAATAAATATTATTACCGTGAAATGATTGCTAATACGCATCTAAATTAATGATCTTATAATGTTTAAATAAATATAATTTGGGAAATAAAAATTTGTTAAAGCAACGCATGACCAGTACAACCTATTAATCTTTCACCATATAACTGGCTGTATTTAGTTCGGTTCAACGATTGTTCACATTCCGGTCCACCATTGTAACTAATCATTCCGAAATCTAAGCAGTCTGTGACTCCATCATCGTTGCAATCCTATTAAAAAAAAAAAAAAAGGAAATCACACATTACATCAACTTAATATAAAAAAAATATTTTTTATATCTTACTTTAGCGTATCTGGTCATGTAATTCGCAACTATCTCTTGAGCACATTTCAGATCATTGGTACAACGCTCGTAAGCTAATCAATACAGAAATAATTAATAAAGACTGGCAATTTTAAGGTAATATTGTTTAATTCACCTGTTATACCTTTCCTTTCCAAAGGAGTTCCTTTAACGGCGTCTATAAAATACGATCGGCTAATTTTGAATGGACCACAGAATCCCTGTTCGCAACCAACATCCAAATCGCAAAACGATGCTGCCGTACACAAACAATGGAAGCACTCGGTATTCAAATTACTAACGTAGATACCTGTGTGACATATGGTGTATACAAAAAAAAAAAACAGATTTGATAGTAATCTATTGAAATTGAATGTTAATGTATGCAGGCTAGTACTTGATATACATTTTTTATTAGACGTGATGAATATATTATCATTGAGAAATATTTTTTATGAAATTAAAGGGTATATTTAGTATTTTTGATATAAACAGTTTTTGGTTAGGTACTTTACAATTTTTGTAGCAATTAATATAAAAAATTACACCTATATCCAAGAACGATTACTATAATAGTTTTAATAATTTATAACATCAGAATTGACACCAACAAACAGAATCGAACGTTATAGGATTCTATATCTTAATGCTATATAAAACATGCCTAGAAGAAAAAGAAAATTACTATAAAATAAAACTGCAGGTTTGATTTTTTAAGTTCTTTTCTTGTTAGAAATGCTACTCATACTAAGCAAATTACACATGTCTTAATAAACAAGACCTTTGAGCGTAAGTAGATTTAAATGCCCATTGGTACGAGTTTCATGTAACAATTTACATTTAAATTTAGGCATGTCGCCTCGTCAAAACAATCATAGTGATTAATTTTAAATATATACAGTGCGTTGATAAAGAGACGCGCAATTCTCATAAGCTTTTATTAAGCGTTTTTCTGAAAAAAGTTGAAATAAGTGAATTTTATTTTAATAAGAGGCGCTATAGTTGTCTTTACGTTTCCTGCTTTCTAGCTATGATGTCATCGTTTATTTTTCTCAATTTCAGTACTATTTTTTCCAATAGAAATGACTTCTCTAATCTTCTTTTTCAAAATACAATGATACACCTTTCTGTATTTGTTTAAAGTAATAGTTATTTAAGTATCAAGGCTGAAAAGTGACTTGCTCGATAAAAGGCACTTTTCAGCCGTGGTGCCTACAAAGTTATTTCTGCTACATCATTACCACTTACTAACATCAAAGGCGTTTTTTCGCGACTTAAGATTTTTAAACATATTTTGTTTTGTCTTATACGTCATCAATTTTACGTTCGCTAAAATGTATAACTTTTGAAACGGTTTTGAAGTTGTTAGCACATAATAACACCTGCGCACAACGAATGTTTATGTTTGACTTTTGGCGGTAGTGTCCCGCTTGCACGCGTGATTATTTTTGAAAAATTGGGAGGTCTAATATGTTTCTCCCTTAACAAGTTTATCAAGAGAAGTTCTAGTGGTTCATCACACTCAAGCATGTCCAGCAAAATCTGCCATTCTAAATAATTTTGATTGGCATATTGGGTTATTATTACAACAGGATCCATATTCACCTAAACAGTGATCAGAAATCACTCATAAATATACACTACAAGTGTGTTAATTTATATTTCATTGAAATGCCTACCAGCTACAGCTACTACTTGTTACTAAAACGAGATAATCTTGCCGAAAAACAACAAATGTCAATTTGTCAATTGTCATGTTATTTATCGAGGTTAGGTACAGCGCCTCTCCCGCTTGAAACGTATTTTGAAGCGGTCTTGCAGACCGGTTCAAAAACGCTTGAACCAATTTCAATTTTGACGTCATTCTTTGAAGCGCTTTCGTCGCTCGAATGACATGTTTTGAAATAGTACGCAGCGCTTTCGTATCGCTGCGTCGCGAAAAAACGCCTCAATTTACTTGTATTTGTAGTGTTCAGAATACAGATGACTCATATTTGAATGACAGATTGTTTGACAGATATTTTGACAACCGAACCCAAAGAAATTTCAGAATCGTCACAAGAGAATACCGTAAAGTAACGGAAGTGATACGCTGGTACTTCAATTCGGTATTTAGAGTAGTCTCAATATAAGAAATACATATTACGTGATATCCGTTTTGGGCGCTGGAGTCGGCGGATGAGTCCATTATGCCAGCTATAGGGGTGTTTGAATTCAGCGGCGTCGTCAGTCGACAATTTCGCATCTGTCAAAATTCAAATTAGTGTCTGTCTCTGAATTTGTGGGAGTTGATCGCTTTTTTACCGTGTGTTATTTATTATTATCTAGTGTTACCTACTTCATATAAATAAGTGTCTTTTTCAAGACATCTCATACTTCGTTTATAGATAGTGGTAAGTTGACTGCATTGCATAAGATTTTTTCTCTCAAGCACCTCTGTCAATTTAAATCACCTCCGCCACTGATAGCTTCAGTTCGCGTATTCTACGTTGACATTATGATGACGTAATATGTATTTCTTATATTGAGACTACTCTACTTAAACTATTGACGGTAATGTAGGAAAAGTGATGCGATGCCAGTTCAATTCGCGAAAGTAGCGCCTTTCTATCTTCGAATGAGAACTATGAATTAAACTGTCAAAGCGTCATTTCCGTCACTTTACTGTCCATGGACGAATTAGATATTAGGGGTAATCAGTCAGTTGAGTGGTGGGAATTTTTTAGTAATGCAGCTAGAGAATTAAATAGATTGCGACATGATGATTAGGGATAGAAATTAGGAGAATTAGATATAGCAGATTATTTAAACGTAGTTTTTAATCTATATTAATATTTAGTATTAAATTATTAGGTTTAAATTATTTTTAATTTTAAAAATAGAAACTGCTGTTGTCTTTGTTTTGTTTACAGTTTCTATAATTTGGAATTCAAGTGGATTTAAGAAGCGGCCTCCAGATCTAGCAAGAACGAGAGCGTCACCTAGAGATTTTACAACCTTGAAAACGAAGAGTTGTGGAGGCCCTCTCTTGAATTTTGTATATTTGTTGGCTGGCTATCAACAATAAGGCTTGGGGTTGTTTTCCCAATGCCACTCTCAGAATGAGGTTTTCGTGGTTTTCCTCATTCCTATGCGAATGCTGAGAGTTAACTATATAAGTCGCTCCACGGGCGCAAATTTCATAATAACATCTGATAGCCAGCTATTTTAAAAGTACTTTTTTGGAAAATTTATTATTGTTATAATGACTATTAAATAATTATATGAAATAATTAGTTAGAATAGGGATATTTGAAATGTTATGGAGATAATAGAATACTTAGAACAGGTTACCCAGTGTAGTACTTTTAAGTGGAGCACTGGGTTTAGGATGAATTGTAATAATTAGCTTTTCTTAAATAAAGTGTCCGTGGACGGTAGTACAATATAATAGCATACTGAATTGAACTACAAACGCGTCACTTCCGTTACTTTACCGCATCTACCCTTCTGTGAAGATTCTGAAGTTCTTCTGGGTTTGATTGTCAAAATAGCTGTCAAGCAATTTATAGGGGTTATTTGGCAATGAAGGTTTAATTTTCTTTTCTTAAAATGGAAAATATCAGTTTGGAAATACATGAACAGCTCATCTAAAATGTTTAGGCACGTGCCTATAATTGCCAGGTTTTTAACGAAAGCTATTTTGAGCAATCGCAAGCAATGTTATTACTATTGCCGTTTTAAATCTTAAAATTATTTTGATAGAAGCAAAAATTATTTGTTTTATGCTTTTCTTTTGAGGAATCACTCTGTATTTTATGATCCATAGTGTTAAAGAAAAAGTTAAAGATGCATTTTTGTTGAAAAAGCGCCATTATAATTTAAAATTGAGTTATGAATATTAAGTGCTACCTCGTCGACACATTGTCTGCATTTTGAGATGACGTTCATACAAAAAGTTTATACGTAAAAAACTTACCATAAATAGAAAAAATATTCCCCAAAACAGTCACAAACATCAACGAAAAATCAGAAACTATCATTTTATCTGCAAAATCCTACCCGGATACCGGTAAACAACGCATTCCTAAGAAGAAATTTCACTAATGGTGTTCAACTACCGAATTTAAAACTGATCGATATTTTAATGATGTGTGTCTGTGTCCTTTGTCAACCAGTCCAACCTTCCCACACTTCTTTTTAACAGTTACCTGTTGGTAATGAAACGTGTCAATTGAAATTGTGAAAGAGTAACCAGGTATGACGAATATCGTAACAAATCACATCTACTTACTTCATTGTCAGAGAAGTAAATCGAAATTCTATGCGGGTGATGTAATTCGTTTTCAGAATGGATAGGGAATACATTAAGATAAAATTAGTATTCCAGGGACTTTGCACAGAATCGTTGTTTGAGTATAAAAACCATCATCCATATATACTAAACTTTATTTTGCAAAAATAAGTTAAGTTTAAAAGTTGTATTTACATGTCTTATAAATATATAAATAGCGTTTTTAACCAGTCAAAGCATGAAATCTTCAGTACATTTCGTGTATCTTCTAAGATACATTTTGCTACTAGGGTTTCTGTAGAGAGATCTGTTACAACCATAACCACCGTTGTAGTTAATCATCAGAAAATCTTCGCATGTGGTAACTCCATCATCATTACAATCCTGTAAATGCAATGTAATGATTACGAAACGATAAGCAAAATTTATAGAAATTGACTTACTCTGCCAAATTTGACAAAATAATATTTCACAACCTTAGAGGCGCAGGCGTAACTATTGGCACAACCTTGGTAAACTAAAAATTTGTTTGAATTTTAAATCTGACGAGGTCCAGAATCGTTTGTACCTGCATCCTCTTTAGACTCCAAAGGTGTTCCTTCAACTGCATCCAGCCAGTAATTTTTGCTGATTTGGAAGAGCCCACAATAGCCACCAAAGCAACCCAGTGGTTCATCAGGGCATCCAGAACTAGCGACGCATAAGCACTTCATGCAACGAGTATTCAAATTGCTGACATATATCTCTGTAAATTGTATTGTAAAAATGAAATGTACCTATACGTGAAAAGTGTATGTGTAGCGGTAAGTTGGCACACACACACACAATATCTTTATAGTGTAGGTGTAAAAAATTGGTAATCAAACTAAACAAAAACAAACAAAAAAAAAAACTACGGGAAAACCTAATGTCTGTTTCGTATAAGATCCTAGACGAGGTATATATGCGAGTAGACAAAACAATGCAGTCCGTTAACGGATTTGGTAGCGAAGGATATCCTGGTTTATTCTAAAAATACGTGGACATCATTTGCTTTATAAAGTGTGGTAAGTATATTCATTTGTGTAGGTACTGCAAAACATGTATTTCTATTATTAACTAAAATCATTATTAGGTAATTATATTGCGGTACCAATTACAATGATAAATCGATTTTGAATGAATTCCGTAATGTATATAATTGGCATATACAAAAGCACCGACAACGACTATGTAAAATCATTATTAGATAAATTTTAATTTAATAATCCCATATGTATTCATTAAAGCAATTCAGATCAATTATGTTAAACTTAATCATTTTCTATTAAATATAACTGCTTCCTAGTATCAAATATCAAACACTTACATATTTTTGGAAATATTTATGAATGCCTCACAAAGAGAAACTAAGATAATGGTATAGGAGATTGATAAATTTGATAATATGTCAAAATCTACACAAGTTAAATACGAATTATTGAAAGATGGACGAAATTATACTTAGCAGTGCACCCATTAAAAAAATAATTTAAAAGGAAAAGAGTGGCGCAACCAAGAGTAATTTTAATTTTAATGAAATGAAATTTCTCATGAACCGCTTTTTTATTACTATTTTTTTTTTGCAATGAGCGTTTTCAAGCCTTTTTTTTTCTTAATAAAAGAAAAGAAATTTAGTGGTGTACAGAATTATGTTGCAACATAGAAAAGTATATTAGTTTTTGATTTGGTTAACTGAAAGAATATGACGTGTCATTAGGAATATCATCTTATAAAACGAAAAATTTCCTTAACTTATGTACCTCTATGTATATTCCCTGACAGTTAATTTAACCATAACCTCAAATTGTCGCGTTGCCTCAAATTGAGCAATTCCTACTCTATTCAAATAGCTAGTATATATAAAAAATAAATTTACCTTCTTCATAAGTGGTCGGCAGGAATAATAGAAGGAAACACACTAATAAAACCCTATCACAGTCGGCCATTTTATTTTCAAAATTATCTTATATATTTATTATTAAATATTATTATTCAAAAACAGGTCAATGCACTCAAACAACACTCTATTACTGTTACCAGATTCCTGTTGAACGTAAACATTTGGCGATTTAAAATACTGATGCTAGAGAAATGAACGAAATAGATGATTGTGATCACCCCACCAAAAATACGATTTCAAATTCACAGATGATCCAAAAGGATTAAAATAACATAATTATTAGGCATAAGCAACCATATATCATCATCATCACGCTTGTAATACAACTCATACAACTAGAGAGGGAATTTGGTACTCATTATGTGAAAATTATGATAATTGCAAATTACCATACACGACGAAGCTTAAATGCTATTTTTAAATCATGTTTTTTGTGTAAAATATGTTTTATATTGAAGAGGAAATGCGAGAAAATATTAACGTAAAAAAGTATAACTGACAACTAATTTTTATAGTTAGTTAAAATATGGTAAGATATGGTGGTTTTGTGAGCAATGACACCACTGTTGATTTCATCTGATTATATCCATTGATTCTACACAAGGTCAAGTAGAGCAAAAGTTTCTAGAGTATTTAATACTATAACGCAGGTAATAAATACAAAAAATGAAGGTCTTTTATTTACAACGAATCGATGCTGCGGACTTTTATAATAATGCATCCGGTTGTGTAAAAATTTTGTAGAAAGTTATACCTATTTGATTGCAACTGTTCAAAATTGCTTTATTGTAAATGTTTTAATTCATCAATATCCTTTAGTTACAGGCAAAATATTTTTTTTATATTAAATTGTAGATTTAGTTAGTGGTAGTCTAAATTAATTTCAAATATTAATTTTAAAAAATATGCACTTCGTTTTTCCAATTTTTGATGGTGCCATCTATAAAACAAGTGTTGAATTTATTAGTATTCGATCTAGGGTTGCATTTGCAGATTTCTATTATAAAACGAATATCTGCATAAAGGAAACCTTTTCCCCTTTCCGTAATGTGCTCATTTCACGATAGCTGGCGCTTTTCAGATAATGTAGCAGATCACTCACAGATTAACCTCAACAGAATTAAACGTCAAATACGTCAATTTTGTGAGGAATTCAAAACATGGAACGCGACGTTGAGCAATTGCACGCCGCTCTAAATGCTATTAAAATATTGCGATCGAACGTAGGGCACGTATTCGAATCGGTAAGCAATGGACTCAGGGCAGATCACGGAGAAGAAGGGAAAGATGCGAAATTCATCACCGAATTGCAAGTCTTGCTGACAACAGTGAATAATAATTTACGGTGAGGGATTATACGTTGTAGGTAGGCGCCTTAATCATTTATTTACGTTTATAGGGATGTGGAAAATGCTGCTGCGAACCTTACGCCACCACCTAGTGCTTTTAATTTAGGAAATACAACATATCTTAGTCAAGAGACAACTCAAGAGCGTCAAGCGTTGTATGGGCAGTTGGTAAATAGCTACAAATGGACTGATAAGGTATATTTATTTTTTTTTATGGGATTTAAACATTTATTGATTTTCGGCTGTTTGGTTTTAGATTAGGGAATACAGTGCTGTTGCGGGACATATTTTGCAAACTAATTCCATAAGTAAAACTTACAAGACATTTAGCATGACAAAAAGGAGAAAAACACAAACGAGTATTCATAATGTACCACCAGAGTATGTCTAAAAATGGTATTATTTAGCGTTTCTTTTATCCATTTTGTTTTCAGTGTGATTGAAAATCATATATTAACTATTGATAGACTTTTCACTGATATGACGATTACCACCTCGAGACCATTTGTTTTAAACCCTATTATACAGGTAATAAATGTGTTAAATGTTTTTATTATATTTTACTCAAGTTGCACTACTTACCGTTGTCAATTTTTTATTTTGAAGGTATCTTTAGGAAGAATATTAAAAGCGATTATAGCATTTAAAGGACTAATGATTGAATGGGTGGTCATTAAGGCCCACGCTGAATCAAATGACATATGGACGGAATCTCGCTACAAGGTATTTCAAAAAGTAACGGAGAATAGCCATGCTGCAATGTGCCATTTTTATGCTCCTACCATGCCTGAATTAGGTGTCCGATCCTTTATGGTATGTGAAATTTCTTTAATTTTATATCAGACTACTGGATTTTATTGTTTTACAGCATTGGCTCCACAGTTATAATACTTTATTTAGCAGCCCATGTAAGAAATGTGGGAATCACCTACAGAGTAATTTACCTCCAACTTGGAGAGATCTCCGTACTTTGGAACCATATCATGAGGAGTGCAAATGATAGTGATATATATTTTTAAGTTAAAATATAGTTTTTAGATCAATAAAATAATTTTATAATTTCTACATATAATTTATTAATTCACTACTATATTTGGGATTATACAACTAGATGGTAATTCATTACTGTTGATCACCTCATCAAAATACAAATTTACAATAGTTTGTAGGAGTTCATCACCATTTGGGTCATTATTATATGCGACAATTAAATATATATTTTTTGATAGCTTCTTGCTGCATGCTCTACATGCATCAAGCAAGCTAGCACATATATATGCACATAGTGTTGGTGTTATTACTGCATTATTTCTATATGATTGGAAATTATTTAAAATAATGAGTTCTGGTATTCTGTACCAAGTGTGAATTCCATTTAGTTGCTTTGAAAGTTCAGGTATTTCCTTAAGATATCTGAAAAAAATTATCATTGTTTATTTATACTTATGAAAATGATTTTAAATCAAAGAACCTAAGCAATAACTAGTGGAACACTCCAGTTCTATGTGTTGTTCTCTACCCGCATTTATTACGAACTAAAACCAAGCAACCTGTAATGCGAATTAGCATTGCCATATTTCTTTCCCTCATTTTGACTAGAAGTTGAGGTCAACGCATACGAATCTGATACAGTCCAGTATTTATGATTAAACACATAAACAATATTTTCGAAACATATTCAAATTTACAAAGCAACATTTCCCGTGTTTCACGTTTCATATCATTTTATATTCATTCAATTTAGTTTTTGTATATAACTAATCTCATACGTTATTTTTATTTATTTCAATGGCTTGGTGTTGTGGTCTGTACCATTATTCATTCGTGTGATAATTCCAGAATTATGTTTAACCATTGCTTAAAATATTTACAGAATCGGAATTGCACATACTGAGAGTTACTAATTATTAATACCTAACCAACTAAATTATTTCACAATAAATTTTGTAAATATGCTGTTAATAAAATTTCATCAAACGAAGAAATATTAAACCAAATTGAAAACGACCCCAAAAATATCAGCACTCAACATTTTTTGGTTGACAATTATTGGAAGCGCTTAACACACAATTTTAGCTCGCAGAAACGCTGCTGAAAAACGAGACTTTGAATTAAGAAGACGTTGAAGCACTTCTCCCCCACTACACGGCAAGAAACGGCTTATAGAACCAGCGGAGTTCGAGGAATCTGTCAGGAAGGACGCTGGAGATACGCCACCCCCGAAGATAACGAAAAATAACACTAACTCTAGATATAAAAGGTTTCAAATAAAAGAAATAACAACTTTAGAGCGATTTATATATGTGCATATTATTTGTTTATGTAAGTAGATGTATATTTACCAGTACTGAGACAGACGGTTTTGTTGCAAAAAATATTACATTCACAGAATTTTACCAATTATGGTTCAATTATAGGGGTGCCACAAAAACGTGACTCCTAGTAATTTAGATAAACAAATTAAATTTATTAATAAAGAGAGGACCCTCTTGAAAATACACACTCAGATGATAACGTGGTACCCTGTTTAATTGTCAATGATTAATACTTTTTATACTTACTGTATTTTCTATTAAGCCCCAAAAAAGTGAACGTAAACGTTATTATAGAACGTAACGTAAGACGTAAAAACATTGAACGTAACATAAACAATAATTCTAGTAATATAATGTCTAACATAAAAAAAATATAAGTGTGTATTAATAAACATTTTTTGATAAGAAATAATTGAATTTAAATAAATGAGCTTAACTTTGTATGTAGTTAGATTGGTTTTCTTTTGTATTAAGATTATTAATTGTTTTATGAATGGTTACATTTTCAAAACAAAAACCTTTTATTATAATTATTTTCATAAAATAAAAATTTTACGTTTTCAAAATCAACTGTGTGTTTAGTATTATAAATGTGTTTTCCAAGTCTATGTAAACAAAGTGCTTCTAGCTTTATTAATTTTAGCATTCACTGTTTACTTTTTAATTCTGATTACAATTAATCACAAAATAACACGACCAAATACAACACAAAACTTGGAGTTTGGCGCGTAAAATGACACTGACAACAGATGCTCATTAAAAATCACTAAAAGGAACCAAAAACCACTGCGACCAACTACGTTAGAAAAGTCAACTTTTACTAAAGGCGCAGACCATACAATAGCGCAGACTGGGCATGGGGCAGACCACTTTCTTTATGAAATACATTCACTTTGAATTTTTGATTATGGAATATATAAGGCAGATGGCACCACGTAAAATAACCTAAATTGTCGAATTGCCAAAGTAATATTTGTTTTACTTATTTCTAATTTAATATACTCACAGGAAGGTCATATTCTTTAACACATTCTTATCAATTATTGTGATACCAGATGGTAGTTGCTGAAATGCTTCTGGAGATATAAACCAAATTTTCCCGCCATTTTCTGCGAAGTTTATTGCGTTCTGTGGTTAGAATTTATAAATACGTGCGAATGAATATCAAGGCTCTTACCGTTCCCTTACTTTAAATAAGATATATTGTAAGTTGTCACCATAAAGAAGAAATGATTTTACATTTTCTACCATTATTTTAAAGTAATTTTAAAAACTCATTCCAATTCTGGGCACTGCAATCGTTTATAATTAATTTTTAGTCCTTATGCAATGTTATTCCTAAAGATGTCGCCTTTACTTTTAAACTGCGCAATAGCTGTCAATAGAGGTCGCTAGAAGGAAAAGTGTTTTAATAACAAAGAAAACTATAATAGCGTTAAAATTAAAAGCAGAAAACCGTTTGTTACCGATAAGAATATGTCTACAATCTTTTATTTAAATTTAAATATATTCCAAAAAGTTACAAATGATAATTTTAAACAGCAGGGCCATCTGTTGATCTTCGCCTTTGAAGATTGAAAGCGGAGCACCGTTTTACCGACATAGATATTCTAACCTCATCAATAAATCTGTCAGCTTGTTTATTGTTTACGAATATGTACGCGCAAAAAATAGAAGAATTTCAAAACTACTTTAAATCCCACAATAAATTTAAAGAATACTCCGGCCATTCCTCCAAAGTTCATTCAGTCGGATGGAGTTGCGACGGTAGAAGATTGGCGTCGGGGTCGTTCGACAAATCAGTTTGTATTTACACATTGGATCGCGATAGGCTTGTAATATGAGCATTACCTATATTAGTTCCATGTTTATGACGCTGCATTTAACTTATAGAACAAAGAAATTGCGTTTAAAGGTCATGGAGGGTCGGTAGATCAGTTGTGTTGGCATCAAACACATCCCGACCTGCTGAGTACGGCTAGTGGTGATAAATCAGTGCGAATATGGGATTCTCGTATACAGAAATGCGTTGCTACGATACCGACAAAAGGGGAAAATATTAACATAACGTGGGCGCCAAACGGTGAGACGATTGCTGTTGGAAATAAGGAAGATTTAGTGACATTTATTGATGCTAGAACGCATAAAATTAAATCCGAGGAGCAGTATAATTTTGAAGTAAATGAGATATCTTGGAATAACACTAGCGATTTGTTTTTTTTAACAAATGGACAGGGGTGTATACATATTTTAAGGTAGGTAAATATAATACAAGTATTTTTGTTTTGCTAATAATATTACAACTTAGCTATCCAGATTTGGAGTTACAACATATTTTGAACGCCCATCCTGGCACATGCATATGTATTGAATTCGAACCAACTGGGAAGTATTTTGCAACAGGTAGTGCCGATGCTTTGGTTTCGTTATGGGACGTTGATGAACTGGCATGTAAGAAAGTATTTACGAGGTGAGTTAATGTATATGGAGTTTTACATCAATCATTTTTATTTACTCAATTTTTAGAATGGACTGGCCTGTACGGACGATATCCTTTAGTCATGATGGTCAACTTTTGGCCTCTGCATCAGAGGATTTAATTATAGATATTGGTTTCACTGAAACTGGAGATAAAATTGCAGATATATCAGTGGATGCTGCAACATTTACAGTAGCGTGGCATCCTTCACAGTATTTGTTAGCATATGCTTGTGATGATAAAGACACTTATGATAGAAAAAGGGATGCGGGAAGTTTAAAAGTTTGGGGTTTTCCATCTGATTGATTTGATTTTACAATAAAATGATTTCTAATTAAGTTTTGTTATTCTTTATTTCCCCATATTGTATAATGTATATGATAGCTAGATGATAGTTTTAAATAAAAAAAAAACTTCATAATTCAAACTTGTACTCGCATTACATAAACGTCATTGTGGCACTTGTGTTTCAAAATACTATTATATGGATATTTACCACGCATTGTCTACTAAACGGCAATAAATCGGAATTTAGTCAAGTAGTTCGATATTCTAATTACAAGTTAAAATGGTTGCATAAACTAGAGGCTGGATTAGCCAAGTCACACACCATCGCAGTTTAGGGAAGTAAATGTAGATGGCAGGTGGGTAATTTACTATGTAAGGTTGTATTTCGCGCCTATTTTAATCCTTACATTAGTATATAGTTATATATTTCACTGGTATATCCATGATATATCTCGTAAGTTCTGTGCTGCCACCTCGTGGTAAACGCACTTATGTGTTATTATTTTCTACGTGATTTTCCCTGAAGTTTACGATTCTGTCATATTTTTGACAATCGCGTACGTTTTATAATTACTACTGTTAACTTTAACTTTTTCTAAATTCCTATACTCCGACGGGTTACTAAAAAACAAACAATGTAAGTAATATAAAATATACCGTACCGAGCTGATACTCTGCTTTTTTTTGTGATATAGTTCTTTTCATGTGCAACCCATAGAATCCTATATATGTTTCAATTCCATTCTGTCAAATATTCTCCGGACAATGAGCTGGGGTCGTAAGTTTCTCATATCTATAGTTTACTGCTTAAATAACAGGATATTTGCTTGCAGAAAAGATTTGGCCTATCAGAGGGAGTAATTGCTATGGACATGATTTTGAGGGGTCTGTAAGTAAAATTTTGATATGATAAAAATATTTGATAACCAAATCTACTAAACCAAGTAATATAATTCCGGGGAATCAATAACCTCAACATGAAGTTCTTAAAAGAATTTATAGAATGTTATACAAAATAGTGATAATTTTATGCTTCAAAGTTAACTTTGAATTTAACATTGAAGTTTTGATATCTCGCCCATAGATGTCAGTAATTGACTATGGGTTTTAAGCTTCAAAATAAATGGAAAGTTTTTGTAAAATATACATGTATTTAAGTATACTTATAAGTATTCAATACTTGTTCAGAAAAATATTGGTTGGATTACCGTTTATAATGTTGTAGATGACAGAAGCGCAGCGAAGATTATCCTTACGAAAAAAGATACAACAGAAGAAAAATCTAGAATTTCTGGCGCCAAAACCTATCATTAGGAAAGTAGATAAACATTACCATGAAAAATTTACCACCGCAACCCCTATTTTAAAATTATTATTAACGGTGTTTTTATTTTATTATAACTATAATATTTTTCGGAGCATTTTTGTAAAATTCTTTTAAAATATACACTGTTTAACTATATTTTATGATTTTGTGTATCGTCTTTATTTGTATTGTAAATAATTTGAGTAGATTTTTAATGCTTATTTGAACAATAGATAGGTATATATATATATTGCCGATATTGTTTTTCTTTATTTTACAATTTTACAATAAATATATTAATTTTTCATGTACATCTTATAAAATTCAGTCTGATTTACAAATTCCAAAACATCTCAGCATTTATAATATATATAATAATAATATACATAAATTTTTATTTACAAAGTGCAATGTACAAAGTTTTATTTACTTTTGAGGAAAAACATTTAAAACATACTTATATAAACATCAAATATTAGAAACTTTACAAGCACATTATTTCAATAATTTTTGTGTAATAAGCGCAGCTTTTAGAAGCAAAAGTGTTATTATGTACATTCTTTTTTGGTGTTTTGCGAATTGATAATGCTTCTTCGCAGGAGGAAACGTGGGCTCATTTGCTTCCTCCCTTAAAACCTGCGCTTATCACCTAATTAATTATAATCTAAATTATATTTTCCGTTAATTATTTTCAAAATGTTCTCACGTCAGTTCTGTACATATCGCTTGAAATCAATTCGGAACAACTTAAGACAAATTCTGGCCGAACCCGGCCCAATTGTATCTCAATTTTCACTGATACTGTTTCTGGCCAATAGCATGGTCATGTCCATAGACCAGGGATCTGTAAGAAGTTGCCTGCCGTTTGCTGTGGGACTGTCCGGGAATTTGACCGATTTCCTTGGTCCTCGATTGATTGTGTTGGGCGATGGCTCTTCCGTGACCAAAGACTGCGGTCCGGTAGCTGTTGGACTTTGAGTTGGTGTAGGTTTTGCTTCCGTGTACGCCAAAGGTTTTCTGGTTGTGCTCAGATAACTGGTAGCCGTCGGCTGCGTCGAGTAGTGAATGTTGGGGATCTGTGATGAAAGAATTAAAACTTGAATGGATTTCAAAGAATATCTGTTTTAAAGTAATTGAAAGTCAACACTAGTATTTGAATCGAAATTGTATACCTACGTAAGTGAAATAGAAAGTCTCTTTATAACTTACTCTATCGTTTAGGTCATCTTCTGCCCTACCTCGACCACATTTCAATTCTTGATATTGTGATATCACACACAATAAGGCATATGTCTGCAAGAAAAATAAATAACAGGACACATAAGATTATAAATACATGATTTGATATGAGTGAATCTCAAACTATGAGTAGTTCTTCGTAAGTAATGGTCTAATATTGAACCCAATTGCGTAATTAGTATTTTTTTTTTTGTAATCAATAAGAGACACTTTGAATATAATCTTCCCAAGGAACTTATTCCTCAGGCGGAAAATTTCATTGTTGTGTGCATTCGTTTTACGTAAGTAATTAGTTAGGATTGAAGCATACAAGCTGGAAAAAAATGGACAACTGGTTTAAGTTTATGTTTATTAACGTCATTGTCGTGATTGTCATGTTTTGTCTAAACAATGCATGTTAAAGAACTTAAACTTTTTACATTACAATGTAACTTTGTCTTTTACAAACGACCATTTCAAACTTTCCATCAAATTAATAAATGAAATTTTAGAAAAGCAAGAAGCTTTTTTTGTTTGTAAATTCACTCAGACCGTGTCGAACATATTGTCATTTGTAAATAATATCATAATATCTAACAGTTATTGTTTTATCATAAAAACCACATTAAATCAAGTGAGGTGTAAAAGATTCTACTTTCTAACCGTCTGGAAAAAAATATACTTACATAGGTACCTATATTTGTTAACAACGTTAAACAACAATAAAATACCGTTTGCGTATTCTAAGAAAATCATTGTCATAAGTGTCATTACATAAATTTCAGCATTTGGTGGGATGTCATGGACTGCTTTTATTTTTTATCTAACTAAATAGATTTATTTACAATTAGAATTTCTTTTCTATTTAAATATACACACGTATAAAATTTAATATTCCAATTAAGAAAAGTGTCAGTAGTTTAGGAATCACTCACAAACAACTTCATGCTTACATTTAAAGTATGTAAAAAGAGGTCTATTGTAAAGAGAATTGCAGTTGGCGGGCTGACTTTCATCTGTAACATTGAAATAACATCAATAAATCATTAAATAATTTTGTCAACAAAAGATTTGGATCTGTTTGCTAAAGAGAAGCAGATAAATCTTGAAAAATCTTTGAAAAAATGTAGATATCCTTTTTTTTTCTAAGGAAAACATTTACGGTTTTATCAAAAAAGGCTTACCGCATGTGTTAAAAGGATGTAAGCACAGTTTACAATATCGACTGTGACGAATCCTGCAAGCGTAATAACCCATGGGATGAGCAAAAGCCTCTGATCCTGTAACAATAATAGAAATCGCTGTATACTTTTCATCCTATAAAAAATGCCCAAATATAGGATTGTGTGTGTATAAACTTACTCGGTATATTCCATACAATAACAATATGGAGGTGACTATTCCTAGTGACGAAAAAATCAGTATTAGCGTACTGAATGTCATGGATGCTGGAAATCAAATCGGTAGTCATTAAAATAAAGAAACATCCACAATTTGGGCGGTTATTCACTTACTTACTGACGTGGTTTCTGGGTCTATAAAACTAGCTGGTGGTTTCATAGCCGTGTTGTTCCTTAAAACTAGTAGATCTTGATGGAGAACTGTTGACGCTATAGCTGATATCAGGGTGAAGTATATCTGGAAAGGAATTAAGACGTTAATCGAGAGCGTGTTTCTCTTTTAGATCTGGCTTGATTCAGGGGGATGATTTTTTTAAATGATTAATTAAATAACGGCTCTAAAAATTTAGAGATTTACAGTTTTAATGAAGTAAAATAAAATAGTTTCTACAGAATACATCTGCGATGCACTTTTTTGCTGCTTTCTGTTTCAACACCTCATTGGCAGAGGATCTAGAGTCAGGAGGAAGAGGAATTCCATGTAAAGACTATGATTGGAATTTTAAGAAGTATATAGGTACAATTTTTTGTGAGTTAGTGTCTAGAAATTGATTTAGGTGTCTCAGTTTTAAAATTAAAGTATTAAAGTGTTAGTTGTGGTGACTATCATATCCTGGAGCTATATTATCTTCATATCTTCACTCTTAAGTGGTATAAATATCACTAGTCATAGTACCTACATTCTCTCCTAACTTATTTTGGTCAACAGATAACTACAACACTGGAAATAACAGATGACTCTTTATTTTAATTTAGTAGTATTTCACTTTCGTTCGTAAATCTAACGTTAAGCGAAGTATAAAGTTAAGTTTTTATGGCTAACTGTTTCAGAAAATAGATAGATAAGACACTTTCGAAATGATTACAATTTATAATTATTAAAGTCGATTTACTTGCATCTGTAGTGTTCAGAATGGTTCAGACTACAGATCACTGATATTTGAATGACAGATTGTTTGACAGCTATTTTGACAACCGAACCCAGAAAAACTTCAAAATCTTCACAGAAAAGTACGGTAAAGTAACGGAACTGACGCGTTGGTAGTAGCGATGTAAGATTTCGTTACTTTTCATAACTTGTACCTATAATCGTTACTTTCATTGTTTGTATTCGTTACTTCCGTTACTTTCACAGTGCTGTCAAAGAAGTTACTGTATCTGCAATAGTTACATTCGATACTTTCGTTACTTTAGTATCGAATACTTTTGTCCGCTGGTAATCATCACTTCGATCCCGGCGCGTAATGAATACTAAGTAACGGATAATCATTTTATTTACATCTCTAGTGAGTAGTTCAATTCGATATAGTGAACCCAGAATGAGAAGTCATTGAACTGCATCCAAAGGAACTGGAATGGCATCCGCTTATTGCAACTGTCAATTTGAAGGTTTTTTTGACGTTTATTTGAGAAAAAAATAGATATACGTCAATAACATGATTATTGCATACTTGGAGCTCTGCTTCACATTTTTGCGGGTAAGGTACCGTTCCAGTTCCTAGAATTTAGTTCAATGTGAGAAGTACATAATATGTCGTTCAATTTCAACTCTCCTAGCGAAATAACAAAAATAATTCTATTACCTAGCAGCTTTACTGCGAAAACCAAAAGAGTTAAGCTCATCAGGTTGAACGCAACCAAAAACGTTAGTTTTCGCACAGAATTCTCACCGAAGAAAGTCTACCCTGGAAATTATGTAATATGCTGCCATGGATACCCAATAATACAGAATGAATGAATGAAGATAAAATACCAAATTTATTTATAAAACTATCTGTTAAGTATGACGTATTCAAAAGCTTCGAATAATAGAAGGAAAGTGGAATGATCCTAAAAACATAATACACTTTCAAAACTCCTTTTGTCGGTTTTATTGATGCGATTTTTTTGAGATTAGATTCAGAGAAAATACCCTTATTAAAGAATATTAATTAAGTAGGTAATGAGAGTTCTAGTTCCTGCTTAAACTGTTTGAAATTCTGCCTTCTCTGCTCTGGCGTCGTGAAAACAAGTAATCATTTCATTTGAAATAAATTAATCCCCCTCCAACAACCCTTACATTAGACATTTAGAAGACGTTGCGAAAAATATATTTAAAAATAAAACAAAATCATTCTCTCTTTCCTAACCAAGTGCTATTTAAAAAAAAAATCAGCCCCAAGTCAAAAAATATAAAAAAAATAATTTAATCAGGTCTAAATCTGTGGGATATTTATAAAATATTGGAGAGGAGTTATTCTGCAAGCGTAGTATCCTGGCTAAAAATTATAAATGCGGTATAAATTAAGTACCTACCTACTTTTTTCCGTGTTACAATTATTCTTAAATTAAGTCATGCTCGGTTTTTAGTAGCACTAGACGCACGATAGTAGAAATTTTCTAAGCATTTCATAGATTGCAATTAGAGAAATCAGCCGTTAATTTGTATTGACATTAAAGACCATACGTCCTTAATTCTCAAAAGAATCCGATATTCTTGGACATCCAGCTTTTGCCGGTACCTACGCTATCATCTTGAAAGTTTTTTTTATTCATCTGGTTGTCATATCTTTCTTATTTACTTGAAATAAAAAAAAATCCTGGAATTGTTTCGCTATTAAAGTCTAAAAGCGAATTGTAAATAGTCGCAGAAAAAAAAGCGGAGCAAAAACCAATTGGATTTGTTGACATTCAAGCAGAGATTTTCCGAATATAAAATAGGGTGTTAAGTAGCAGTTGTGCGTATTGCGGAACGACCGCCATTTGTTGGGTCTTTTCTTGGTGAACCTTTCGAATGAAGCTCTTATACGAAACCCCGAACGTTATTAAATTTTATGTCGAGGAACTGTTTTGGAACAACGCACTTTCCACCTAATAACTTTTATTGTTTGAACGAAGTAAGAAAGAGAAAAAGCTAAAAAAGAAAATGGAGCACACTGACGATATCCCCGAGAAAAGAAAAAACAATTCAGTTTTGTTTGTTGGTCGCGTTGGTTCGCTGTGATTTGTCTTCTCATCGCAATTAAAACCGAGTCTGCTATTAGAATTGTCAAAGCTACCGCTGTATACGGGGTTGTAAAGGTTTATTACCGTGTTGCTTGTGGGTAAATTAAAAAGTAAATCGCTCCTAAGCGGTGACGCTCAAAGATTAATTATTGCTACTACTTTGACGAAATAAATTCGTTCATTTAGATAAGAAAGATGTTGAAAAGCTATTATTAAAAGTTTATTCAAGTTAGTTGGAAAATAAACAAAATATAAATCTATAGTAATAACTAAAAACTTGATTATATGCAGAGGGAAATTGAAAT
This sequence comes from Cetonia aurata, assembly GCA_949128085.1. NCBI lineage: Eukaryota > Metazoa > Arthropoda > Insecta > Coleoptera > Scarabaeidae > Cetonia > Cetonia aurata. The sequence goes on along the minus strand of OX421882.1, from coordinate 8,440,128 downwards.
ATATACCCATATTATATGCACGGATTTTTCCGGAAATATGCGTAAATTTGAGCCATATATCCAAAAAAATTGTAAGAATATACAAAACTTTTATCCAAAATAAATAAAGGCAGAAATTTAAACATGAACTTTAGTGCACAAACATTTTTTACAACATATTTCTAAAACAATTTATAATTAAATGTTTTTGAAAACTGTGTAAAAGAAAGTTTTGTTTTCTGTCAGAATACATACTGCAGGCGTAATTGGTGCAATTTTAAATATTGCAATGCATTCTAAACTAAAATTGAAGTCGAAACCATTTACTGTTTCACCTTTAAAAATTTTGTTAATTTTGTTTAATTTTAAATACCCCTAATTTTTATTGTTATTAGTTTTTATTGGTAAGCTTAGAACAAACATCGCTCAGAGCAATCTATATAAGAAGTCAATTTTTATGTAAATTTAGTTCATAGTGTTTTGCCATGTCGGTAGCTAACATGATCCACATCAATCCAGCAAATATTATTTATCTGTTAATAGATACTATCATACAATTATAATCGAAATAAAATAAGAGGAACTAATCTTCCTGAATTAGAATCGCATGACGTGACAAGAATTCTAATCGATACAAGTATACGTGAAACAACTTTCGCATTTGAAAATATAGAACGATTGGAATTTGAAGATATGGATCATTCTCATGTTGAAGACGCGCCGTTATTGTCCTACGATTTAGAGCAGATGCTGAAGTAAATATTTCTGTAAAGATACTTTTTTTCACCTTCACAGAAATGAACACAGGAAATGAAAAGGTCATTCTAACATTTTTTGCAGTGTTAAATTTTAAGCATTGATATAACTAAAGGCCGGCCAGAATAGTCTAAGAACTCAGATGAAATGAATACAAGAAAAATGTTAAATTAAAAATGTCTCAGATTATAATAACATTTTAATCTCATCTCAATGGTAAATGGTGATGACTGACCAGTTCAGTTGCTACGAATATTTGTACGGTATTTGCTAGAATAAGTTGACTAGTTGACTAGTACTAAACTAGATCAAGCATGCAGTAACAGTATGTGGTGGTAACGCAATTTAATAAAGACCATCGGTTTCATTAGTAGAGATATTTTCATATTGAATACGAGCGTGAGCCTACGTTTTATCTGTGAACTTTATAAAGCAATGTGTTAATGTAAGAAGATCACCGAGTAATAAACTCTGGCTTATTGGAGCTTGTACCTACATATGTGTTGGTATAAATAGCTCTGGATCAATATCAATATTTATAAAAATAACTGTAGTTTAAGTTTAGATGTAAACATTACGGTTAATGTGACAAAAGGGTAACCTTTTCCTATATTAATATTCATAACCAGGATTTTTCTCTGTGTGATGTTTGAATTAACGAACTATCACTCAAACAGCACTTTAGTAATTGCAATAGCCACAAATGATAAGCATCCATCAAATTTGTTAATTTCAGTGAAACCTACTGTCGCTACATTAATCTTTATTAAGTAACCATTTGGTCTGTCTGTATAATAATAAAATACATTCGGTCTATACAGTATAATTTCCGTAGCAAGGATAAACCTAAGTTTAAACGATTCTCTAAGTGGTAAATTAGTACCTATCTAGAACGGTGTCTGTTACAACACGCACCCACATTACTCTATGTCACGGGACTTATGTATGTATATGATCTTATAAATGGGACGTATTCAGTGTATGTAATGCCATAGGATTAATCAATCCTCTAAGTTGTGGCACGCTTCGGTTAACAGATGACAGTTGTAAGGTTTGTTTTGTAGGGAATGGAAGCTTTATTAGCTTATAATTCTGTTTTACCCTTTACTGCAGTTCTACTTCTAAACGTTTATTTTAATGTCGTTTTTGGTACCTAAAATGTAATAAATATAAATGATTTAATGTGTCTAATAATGATTTTCTGATGACAATTATTGTGTATGTTCATATTGAAACCGAATATAAAACCCTTAATGAATTAGGCACATTTCCACTTAAATGAAAATAAAGTTGATTAGAAATTTCTAACAATAAGATATACAGATAATTCTTCTAGGCAGTTTTAACTGAAGTTCCTTAAAACTTCTTAATCCCTCTTGCGTCAAATTTATCTTATGCGCGAAATATTTTACATTCACTATAATCCTAAGCGAACAATGCTTAATAAAACACGAAAAGGAAGAAAAAAAGGTGATTTATTTCAACCTTTGTCTTGAAAATTCCGAAAGCGACACCTGACAGCTTCGCGTTATTCATTATTCACATTCTTTTGCTAACTTTCAGTGCTTTGTTCTCAAGCGATAATTACATATTACGCTAATGCTAAAACGGTAGCTTATGTAGTAGCTGCCTATGCATTCTTAATTTCCTTTTTGTATAGCTTCTATTGTGAAATATAGGTGCATATATAGGTAAGAATATAGTAAAATTAATATGAGAACAGTTTATTTATTTGTATCTACGATAAAATGTCTGGACAATTTCATCTTGGCAAATTCGGTTGAGGATGATGATGCTATGAAAGGTAAGTGGTTCACATGTGTTAAATCGCATCTAATACAATTTTACGATCATTTTCACCGTCACACAGATCTGAAATCTTTACGGTTGTGTAAATAGACGGTAATAAAATGAATATAAGAGAGATAATAGTAGATGTCGTATACGGTAAAAGGTATTAGAATAAGGAAGCCGAAAGAAAAAATCTCCTACACAGTAAGAAAAATGTCGTTGTTAAGTCAAAATTTGCTAGAGTTACAAATGTTTATCTTGAAGTAACATACAATTTAACTAAGGATCGGTATTTCAATGTCCTACTAAAAGTTATTAGCTGAATAACTGAAATAACCTTACATTATTCCTATACTTATAAGCTGAAACGAGGTTCATTATGTGAACTTTTATTAATATACGCTTCATCCTTGTCGATTTAGCAAAATTATTTGCAAACAAGTTATAAATTTTTAAAAATTAAGCAAAATCCTTCAAACAAACAACATTAAACTAATAGATTCCATTAAACAAAAGCAATTTTACACAACAAAAAAGTGTACACACACAGGAAATCATAAAAAATTAAAATAAATTCCTCTTAACTGTAGGATCAGACAAAACGCTTTGCATTTGCTTCTTAGTTACAACACAAACATCTTTGATATCGGGAAAAATATAACAATGAAATTGTTTATTGTATCGCATACGACTAACTTCAAAGTTTTTGGATTCAATATTTTTAATCTGACAAACAAATTCCTTTTTGTTTTTCCTTCTTTGTGCCAGTGTCATATACAAAACTGCAAAGCACAAAGTCATCTACACTTGGTTCAATGTTCTTATGATTTTCTTCTTTATTTGCTTCGTGTTCTACATCGTTGGCACTTTGGTTATCGTTCTGTTGTTCGATTTCATTTTCGTCGGTTTCCACGTCATTTTTAAGCTGTCTTCTACAGGATTTTCTTGAAGTTTGGCGTTTGTGATTGGCATTCCTTGGGGCACCTTGTCCTTTTTTCTTACTTGACGAACAATCTGCACTTGTATCTGTCTGGTCAATCTCAACGTTTCTTCAAATGTTGCGTGCCACTCCTCTCCAGCACCATTTCCATCTTGAAAATCGGGTAATCTTTTTAGAACCTCATTTCTGTTGATTGGTGCAAGGCTACAGGCTTCGAATCCGGCTTTTACATTGGCGTCTATATTTCTTTTAATACGAAGAACGGAAGGGGCAAGGTGCCACGTTTCCGTTCTAATAACGTTGCTTTCCAGGTCCTCTTTAGCGGCCTGAAAAGTGCCACGTTCAGGGTCTGTGTCAAATGAGTACTGTTGGGTCGCAGAAGTATGATTTTTATATTGTGCTGTTCACATTTTTTAATAACAGCAACAGAAATGTGACTGGCATGGTTATCGACGATGATCGCCTTTGTGTCATCGCGCTTTCTGAAATATTCCAAAGCTACCTGTATAAACCAGCTTTAGAATACGAAGCCATCAATCCACCACACTAGTATTGCAATTATCCACAGCCCCAGGTGATCCTCCTTCCCTCCAATTCTCGTGAACGTGCTTTGATTTATACACAACGTAGCTTGGCAAAAGTGTGCCACTGCCAGTTGGCAAACATTACAAAAGTGCAACTGCTTTTGCAGCATCCAGGGTACATTTCGTGTACTTTGCTTCACGGCGAACAGGCACGATTTCCTGACCAGGATGGTCGCACATGTGGATTTCGTCAAAATTTAGTAAGTTGCCAGGTTCGATACCTGTAATTCTAAATTGTCGAAGTACTTATTTATTATTTCCTTGGACACTGCAACGCGACTTCTTTTAACGTTTTCACAAACTCTTGTGGCCAGTGTGTTTTTGTGTCTTTTCAAAAACCTTGTCAGCTAGTACCGTCCTGTCAAATTTTCATTAACTGTTTAACCGTTGTTACTTTACGATCTAGAAATCGTTTGCCGAGTTTTCTTAATTCTAGAAGGTGTAAACAGGAAACCCTATGTTGAAGAAATCAGCTGTCTATTTACGACATGCTCTTTGTCTTTTTTTTCTTTAGTATTAATTGGCGGCCTTATAGTCGAGATAAGAGCGATGAAAATTTTTTAATTACGTATAACAATAATATTTATTTATAATAGAAAGGCTCTGGTAAATAGTAACATAACTATATACCTTGGTATTTTGTAAATACCGTTTATGTACACATGTATTATATAACCGAAGTGATATGTTCCGTTTTAAGTACGGAAAACCTATAAAATATTATAGTGGGGGCATCGACCACGTCGACAAAGTTCACTAACACCCTAGACTAGAGCTCCAATCGTCGTCTCCATTTCTTTCTTCTCCGTTACCGTGAAAGCAGCAACGATTGCAAAAAAAAAACCTACCCATCTCCGTTACACACACTCGCATAACAAACGATCTGTAAACAATAAACAAGGTTGGACGCTAGTGCAGGGTTGCAAAGGGGACATTTCCTTAATGGCGTCGGGTACTCTGACGGACGACGTGCCAAAGAAAGGGGTCAACGCCGACCGGACGCTCGGGCCGACTTCCTGTGGACGATGAGAATCCGATGTGACAGAAGCGAAAGGTTTTGTATTCCGGTCGCGTGGCGTCGCGATTTCCAAAAAATTGTTTCGCCTCGGCGCGGCGGATTATTTAGGAGGAGCTGACGGCCGCGATTTTTTCCGGCCGTTGTTATATGGCGACGATAAAATAAACGGCCGTCTATATTGTCAGAGAGTTGCGCTTCGTCTGTTTCGTCTAGCTATGGGCGAAGTGAACTCTCCTATATCTCGCCGCCGAGATAAATGAAGGGAAACTATACGGGTTAGAAGTAGACATAAATAGCTTGTGGAACACTTATTTAATTCTGTATAGTTTGGAGGCTTGTATTTATCAGATGGAAACTTTCTATGTATCTTTTATATACTTTGAGACACTATTAGACCGGGTGAATCATTAAACCTGGAATTTCGTAATATCGCGTAAAACACACATCGTACAAAAAAATTTGTCGAATGAAAACCTTAATTTTCCGGCATCCTCTAGTGTTAACTTACGCCCACCCCCACGCCTCTGTGGTAGGGGGGGAAATTTGGAATCTTAAATAAGAACCCCGAAAACTATGTATCATTTGTCCGAAATTTTTTGTTCGATTCGTCACATCGAATCCGAATCTGCGATAATGATAGGAGTCCCTATTTAAGATTTAAAATTTGCTCCCCCGCCCTGCTCACAGGGGGCGTGTGGGTGCACAGGTAAAAATATAACGGAGTGAAATACAGAGTCTCCGATTCGGAAGTCTTTATGTAGAGAAAAGAGCTGTATATCTACAAAACGGTGGGCATTTTATCACTTTCGGACAAAATCCCTACCGAATCGGGGGTTCACAATGTCCTCCGTTTTATTTTAACCTCAACACGGAGAAAACGTCCTTCTTATTATTTCCGCCACGGATATTTGTATATCTAACTCCCAAACGCAGTTAAATGTATTCATTGCATATTATATTCTCTCCATATCAGGGTTATTCTTATTTCAACTACTAAACGCTGTTAAATGTATCCGATTAATGTAATATTCCGTTTTTATCGGAGTTATTTTTTTGAATAGAATACGTAGTTTTAGTTGCGTATTTATTTCCATCAGTTTTACATGGAACAGGAGAAAAATAACCCTTTCGGGGATTTCTTTTGTCCAATGTGGAGTTCGGTTAATGCTCGTCGATGAACGCATGCGTACACGTTGTATCAGGGAGCCACTTGAAAATGGCGTAAAATAGCAGAAACCGTTCCTTTTATTGTTACGGAAATGGCAGACAAGAAATATAATATATATTTACGCATAAAGTATCAGAATATCAAAAGGTGGGTGAAAGTTGAAGGACAGCACATTACCAAATTTGATGTAGATAAAGCAGGTAAGTGAAATGTTTAGCAGAATATCATGTTGTTGGTTATACGTGCTTGTGCTTTATAATTTTTATTCTGTACACTACTTGCAGTTTGCAGTTATAGTATGAAAACGATATTTATCCTATGAAAATTATTAAAATGTAATAGTATGTTTGAATTAAGTATGTAGAACCTGTGATGGGTGGAGACTGTGGTCATATAGGGATTTTTTCACTTTTTCTTTTGGATTTTTGTTAAGTATGTAGAATGTAAAAAATTGTTATATTAATATTGGTTCAATATAATGAATAACCCTGACTTAATTATTATTACCTAATTAAGGACGTTCACATACTTAGTTTCCTATTTGTTCTTTAATTTCTTATTAAATGTGTTAGTTTCTTGTTAATATATACAATGTAATACTAGATAGTAAGTCAACATGTTATCGTTATGTATATGTCGTGTTTGTGTTTCCTTAATATAAACTCTTCATTTCAAAATGACCTTTGATTTAGTATATATAGGTATTTAACACATAATTATCTACTCTCTAGCTCCAGAATTTCCCCAATTCGTGTGTAAAAAGTAATAACCACACTTATGTCACTCTTTTGGAATTATATGATTGTTACAATTTCACTATTTCAAAAATAAAACATTCTAAGAAACAAAACGGCTTTGTTGTTTATACCTCTTATATAGAGATTTTTTCTCTTTGAAAAGCACAGTCTTCCATGCACATTTCATAAGATGTGAAAGAAACTTGTTTGATATATACAGCATATGTATTCGCAGGAAAAGAATTTTAAAGTGGACATTCGCTGGTTGGTATTGATTGTTTCCGATGGCTGTGCTATATGTATATACAAAATTGAATTACTGGTTTCGTAATGGAAATATGTAGGTAATTTCATGTATTATGAAAAAAATTGACTTAGTTTTGGTTTCCAGTAACTTCGCTATGAAATCAATTAATTCTGATATGGAATTAGAAACGCTCGGTAAAAGAGCTAATTTCTTCTATTTCGGAAAAAGTTACCTCCGATATGGATTTCAATAGCACCGTCATGGAACAATAGTTTCCGTAACGGAGGCATTTTCGTCTGTCAAGGAGGGGATGTACTCTCAAATGGAGTTAGAATCTCTCCTTGGCGGTGGTAATCTCATCTATTAAGGAGGTAGTTACCTCTGATATGGATTTCAGTAGCTCCCATTAACCTCCCAGCGGTGTGTTTTACCTTCGTAAGAGGAGAAACATCCTCCTTATTGGAGGAAATTCACAGTTTCTAGGATGAAATTGCCTCCACGTTTCTTTCGTTGAGGTGTAAAATATTTAACTCTTAAATGGAGGCTCCTTGAACGGATGGTCGCGAGGGAACACCGGAAAAGTGTTGAAACGGTGTTAAATCCAACTCCGTATTTTTATCTGTGTGGGCGTAATTTAATACTAACGGATGCTCCTCTCGGAAATATTAAAGTTCTGATTCGGCAAATTTTTCTGTACGATGCCTATTTTTCGAGATATTACAAAATTCTAGGTTAAAACGATTCACTCGGTATCCATACATTGCTGTACTCCGCCCTTCATAAAAATACCCCTACTAACAATTTTCTTCTTTTACAATAGCTAAATTAAATATTATAAATTGTTGCATTTTTAAAAAAAAAAGTTATTTTCCAATGTTATATTATTTTACTTTGTCGGTATCCTGTATACACATTTTAATCCGCTTAACATTCCTTAACGGATTGTTTGGTTTATTTCTATAAAAAAGAATAGAATTCCGCGAAGGGCACACCCCCAAAATTTTAAACTGCGCATTCTTTCACAAACCTACTGCCACTGCGACCAATAGAGTCACTTCACCCTACTAACCTAATTTATGATTGGGAGTCTTACTCCTGATTTAGTGTTTCATTAGAATACTTTATTAATTAATTAATGTTATTTATTACCAAAAATTTATAAGAATTCTCAGGTAAGTAACATCTTGATAAGGTAGGTTCAATTGCTCTAATAAACAATTATATAAATCGTTAACTGGAAATTACCGGAAATTAACGTATAAATTCATTTTAACCAAAATTCGTTAAGTGAAAATTTTAAATACCCAACGAATATCTTTACAATGTCCATAAAATGACAATGACAATAAAAATCTAGTCAAGGAAAACATTAAGAAAGAAAATCTCTAAAATAAACAATATCAGCTAGAATGGGGGCGCCAACTCATTTCATTCAAATTCCATATATGAACGCGCATATATATAAACCTAATTTAACTTTTAATCTAAATACACCAGAAAATACAACCAATTATAAAGTTAGTTGGCCCTATTCTTACTATCTATTTTTCTCAGTGTAGTTATTAATTAAGAATAGCGGAATAACTAAACAAATGACAGTCAAATGCCCATTTCAGGTAGCGCTTAATCCAGTGGCGTACTCATACTCGTAAAAAAACGCCTAATATGATTTGCTGCATTTTCATCCCTACAATTCTTTCTATAAAAGAAACGTGAAACTTTGTTGAGAGGTACAATTTTTCACGTAATACAATTTAAAAGAAAGTTGGTAAAAATCAATCAGTAAATACAAATACATTTATGAGGTGTCCAGATTTCATTTAAGATAACTTTATGAGGTTAAAGACAATCGACTTATTGACACCAAATTTAGTGGAGTGTGGACAGAATTTGGTACATACGACTTTCTTCTCTTTTATGACGTTGTAAAGTGATATTATTCTCGCCAATGGCTAATGAAATACAGAATATTATCGAAGAAAGATGAAATTAGAAAAAATGTGAACTCAAGAACGGTTGAATTTTAAAATAGAGCGAAAATTGTATTTTTATATTCTGTTGAAATCATTTAGGTAAGAAGAAAGTTCTATTTAAAAAAGAAATTTGCTATCGATTTTGGTTATAATGAAACGTTTCCGGAATATGAGAATATTTTAAAATGAGTTTTACTATTGTAGTTTTTTGTTACATCAGTGTAGCTACAATATATTCCGAGAATTTTTTTAACGAAACCTGTACGTTCACAAGTAGGTCACCCACAACTGCACCTTAGCCGAAATATCATTATATTATATTTCTATAAATAAGCATTTTCAACTATTCAATGAAGTATTGGCAGAAGTAATCTAATTTAACGGCTCCGTTAATATCAAAACTGTACAACAAGGCGCCCTTGTTTATATAGTCCACCTTTTGCAAATATGGCAGTGAAAAACCTTATTAAAATTTCATTTCGTTAATGGAATGTAAGCTCATACATCTCACCGTTTTTTTTTTTGCAAAAATGTTAGATACATGTAAAATTTGTTATGGTGTCATACATTGAAATATTCTTTTGTTACATAAAGATTTATACTCATTTTTTTTTTAATGACAAAGAGATGTTTCCTGAAACTACCTCACTCCACTCTGTCGGCATCTAGCTATTACTTCAAAATAACTTCTGTTTCTGCGCAGATAAACAATGAATAAATTGTGTGCGAGTTGAATTGGAGCTGATATCGAACTTTTCGATTACGCAGCACTTCACACCCGAGTGTGGTCGACTAGACTAGAATTGAGTGGCGCTATTTATTTATATATTGCCGTTTCATATATCGCAAGCATCGATCGGTAGCGAAGTGAAGCTTGTACATTTTTTATGAGGTATATCCTGTCACTGTTAATACACAGGAAACGGTGTTTTCAGAAACTTTCCTCTTAGACTTTCTTTAGATGGAAAGCCAGTATAGAAAGGATGGGAATACATAAAGTATTCTGTTGGAGATTTGACAGCGTGAAAAATAAACTTACAAATATAATGTGAGCGCAAAACAGAAAAGAACTAAGTACTTATTAATGTCAAACATTGTAATTTTTGTTTTGTATACATAAAGATCTGAAAAACATATTTTTAGATTAAATTTTCCTCTTTAAGACGAAAACAAAAACATAAAACCGGGCATAAACTGCATGTCTTTGTTCATCCTTGATTTTAGCAAACAATTTAACGTTGGTTACATTTTAAAAACAAAACACAACGCTCTAGATACTTATGCTGCGAACATAAATCTCCCAGGGAAAATATTCTCCGAAGCAAAACAATATATAAGATTTCGTTTGGCGATAGATTTTTCTCAGGAGAAGATACAGCTGGGTTTATACTGTACGTTTCGAGAGTAATAATGAAATTGATAAAATCATAACTGAGTACCTACTTGTCAAGGGACTGTGATTTAAAGGTGGTGGATCGTATAGTATATGCGGGAGTCAGACTTTTACTACATCCTGGAAGGCTTATCCTCAATAAGGATATTCTTCTTTTGATGAAATAAAAAGCTATTGATAAATTAAGATTTCTATAAGGAAAAACATAAGTGAAAGTGAATAAGTTAAGCGTTCGTTTTGTTATTTCAAAAATAGCAGCTGATGATGTAAAAAAAAACAAAAAAAGAAAAAGCGCAAAAAAAGCGTGTATTCTTGTGTTTTCTAATTTTTTTTTAGTTCTTATCTTGTTGATAGAATGCACTTTGTGAAGCACCTCGATTTTGAATCTAAGCGCTTCATATCAAGTTCGGGGGTTCCATAAGGAAGTAATTTAGGACCACTATTGTTTCTACTTTACATAAATAGTAACATGAGCACAATCCCTATAACCATAAAAGCCGGAATGTTATCGCTACCAGCGGTATAAGTGTTCCTAAATGATTTTATGGCACTCAAGGTATCACTTTCTGTTAGAGAGGTGAGGTCAACACACCCAGCCGTCGGCACCGAAGTGTTCGCCAATGGAACAGAAGCAACTGGAAGATAGATCGATTGGAAGAACTCCTGGAAAGCATTTACAACAGAATTGGGGTCATCAAACGTGTTGCCGTAATCGTCCTTGACGGTTTTAGAAATACCCCTATTATTCTTCTTAGAATTGACATACTGCCAGAAATGGTTAGGATTGGATGAAATGGAAAATTCGGTCGAATGGATAAAATTCTTATATAAACGTTTAGAATTTTGTTTCTCATCAAAAAAAGAGTTGTGTAATTTTTTCCTAATCTAACCAACATTGTAACTCTTACCGTTTCCAATATTTCAATACTATGCCATTCTTATCTTGGACGAGCTGCATACATATAATAAAAACCTTTCACTAACAAAAATTCTTTTTCATAAGCGTTTGAACAATTTTCCCACAGGAAATAAGTTTCATTTTGTGATGGCGCATTTTGCTAATTAACATTTACTTAATTTTTCACATTGATTGATTTGTATTTATTTTGTATCTTCATTTCTCAGAAATACAGGCATTTATCATTCAGGTCCTGTCACGCACAAGCATGTTACAGCAGTTAGAAACATCGATAGTATACAGTATATTACCTACCAACCTGCGTGATAATGATCACGGCGAAACTACCTAACCGTCCGCCCGTTAAACAACATTTCTTTTCCTCCATTATTAATGATCCCCGAAATCAAGTTTTCCCTAATATTTTCCCATCCACAGGGAGTTCATCAATCTTCTTGAACCGACGCCGCGGCAAAGACGGGGGCTGTTTGGTCTCCACGTCTGTTGTTACTTTACAATTGTATATATCTATACTGGGGAAATTCGTGCCCGTAAAATTCGACCGTTCCAGGAACCGGAAGGAACAGGAATGGCACGCCCATAAAAATCCTAATTGGAATTGTGTGTCGGGAATGCCACAGCGTCGTCGACAATAGTTTGTTGATTGTCCGGGCGAACGATAATGCCGTAAAGAGAATTCGCAATGGCGGTGTTATTTCCGTGTAGACAAACTAATGGTGAATTTTAGTGACTATAGAAATTGGTTTTTATTAGCCCGATCTACGGTGCGATGACCCAATTTGAGAGGTTCTTTGTTTCTGGCGTTCTTTAAGTATGCAATGGATGAGTTTTTACCGTAGTAGGACAATAATATTCGGAGCAAATGCGAATTTTGGTATCCAGAAGATCGAGGTATTGTTCCTATCGGGGTCATCGCAAATGAACCGTATTTTATCAGGGCAAATAGCTGCTGAAAACATTTTTATAGAATTTTGTTTACTAAAAAATGTATTATGGCAACATTTCTGAGAAGAATTTTCACTTTATGAGTATTGTTCATCTTCCTTTGTCAGAAACTAGTAAGACAAAGTACCTACTGATTTTGACGTAGACAGTTTTTATCGTTTTTATTGACATTCGAGATATTTGCTTTCATATACAGATATTACAGATCACAAAGGATAACAAATACGCGAAGTCTTTCAGTGAAGATATGTCTGCGAATGCAACGTTAAGGTTATGTCAATTCCGTCTTACCTTTTATGTATACGGTGTACAAAACAGCTATCACAAGAGTGAAAAACGAAATCTCAATTTAAATGAAAATATGTATGCTGAACAAGTGATTTCTTTTTACTTCTTTGATGGTACTTCTTTATTCAATGTCACTCACAAAGAAAGGTGCATCCGGTATTCAATTCAGAATTTAATAAAAATAAAGTGATTGGATAGAGATAAAGAGTATCTATGTTTAGATATGCAAGAGAAATAAATAAAAATAGATGTAAACTCAAAGTGTCAACCTTGTTTTATAGAAATGTGTTGCATATAAGTCGCCTACATATTTCTGTTTAAAGATTATGTTTACAGCTGACATCCATAATGTTACTACGAGCTTTAGAGGCTTGAAATCCCCTCCTGCTTATGGAATGTCCCTGTTTAAACGTTCTAATTCATACAATGTTTTTAATAAATATAATTCTCTTGATTAAAAATTTTAAAGAACCTTAGAAGTTTTTTGTCATGATGTTCAATATCTTTTGACTCTTGAAATTACTTGAAATGCTGCTACATCTACATTCTTGCATTTACTTATATGCCCTTAGATGTTCAATACAACTGTCGTACAGCTAATAATATTATGGAAATTCTACATGGTAATATGTTGAAAAAATGGAAAGTAGCTAGTAGATAATTTTGATCCTTGCCCTAAGGCATATCTTGCTTGCTCCTTTTTACTTATTGTCCAGCACCACCACGCGTACGATACATTTCGTTTATTTACTATAAGGATATCGATGACCTAAAACGTCGAAGCTAGTAAGCATTGAGAACGTGCAACGATATTTACGAGTGCGAAAGTAATGTATGCAACTTTATATTTCTAATACCCTGTAGTATACAGTTTTCTTTGTGTGCCAGTTTCATTAAATTCTGAATCTCACATCTATAGAGCTTTCGTTGTCAGTGCTTTGCTTTGCGTCTCTTGTTTGATATTACCTCAATATGGTATAACTTACAAATTCAGACAATTGCATAGTATTTGCATGCATATATTCCTTGTTATTTGAAGATGAAATACTCACAAAGCCAAATTATCGTATGCACGTACAAATACGTTTCGTCGAGTTAATCCATTTTCCCATTTCGTAGTCCCTTAACTAGTCGCGGTGTTGACATTAGAAATTGTAAACACACATTTGCGTCATTAAGTCGGGATGTGACTCGCAGCCTAAGGTACGAATTCGATTATCCCATATCCCTCATCTTTTGAATATATAAGAAAGAAAAGACGCCAACTGTGACATTCTCTCGACGTCTTGCAAATAATCTTATTTTCAACGTTATCTACGTATTTTACGTGTTTCTGAAGTTCAATTTAGCAGGAAGACAAAGTGGGAACGTGTGGATGTATTCTATGTATGTATAGGTTCTTTGCTTTGGTCGTATCGACGGAATTATGTGTAGCACTCATACACTTTTCACATTTAATTTTACTCTTAATCGCAGTGGATAAAGTAAAATAAATATAAATATAAATAAATCCACTACACAGTGGAATTGTGAAACAACAAAGAACTACAGATGAGGTGTGCATGTAGGTAGAATTTAATTGCGTCTTGGAACTGCGTTTGGTTGACTCTTTGCCTTCACTCCTACATAACATGCTTAAAGTTATTTTCATCTTTCAGTTTGTTTGGGTTCCATTTTTTGTATTAATTGCTTTCCTCACATTTTATTTTATTTAGTCATGATTTTAGTGATCAGTTTCTGCACAGCTACATATTTTATAGATGTCGCTTTTCTTTTGTTTATCAGAATGTGATCTATTTGTAAGTAAACGTTTTGATCTGATGATATCCAAGTCATGTTGTGGTTTTTGTTATGCCGCAATTTGCTACTGCTTATGATCATGTTTTCCATTGCTGCAAAATTACACAGTCTTTGTTCGTTCTCATTCGTTCTCTCATCAATGGTCTTTTTCCCTGCTATATGGCTTATATAATCCTCTCTCCTTATTTGTGCGTTGAGATCCCCTAAAATTATTATTATATCTTATTTTGGTATTCTTTCCATTTCCGATTCCATTTTCTCATAGAACTCGTTTCTGCTTTTCTTGCTACTGTTTTCGGTTGGCGCATATACATTAAACAAAGACACGTTGGATGGTTTCATTTCAATTCTTAGATATACTAACCGGCCATTTACTGTTGTAAATTCCAAAGTCTTTCGCCTTAAATCACGAAAAATCATGAAAACGACCCCACATTGTACCTATTTTTCTAACCGAATGTCGTAAACTAAAATTTTCGCTCTCCTTAGCTCCTTGCTTTTTCCGTCTCGCTTCTTGTTTTGCAACAATATCCACTTCATATTGTTTCAGTTCTGGGTTAACCTTGCATCTTTCCTGGTCTTACATCGTTCTAATATTTCATGTACATATGTTTATGCCTTCTTTTTTCTTCCAATGTCTTTTTTCCGTATTTTTACTTTCTGTCTTTTTCGTACCATGTCATCGTCTGTTTTTCTGTTGTCCTCTACATTATCATTCACTACTTTCTTTCAAGGTTCTCTTTAATATAATTCCATCTCTACTCCTTTCCATTTACTATCACTTTATTATATCCTATTTTGAAATCCTTTATATGCCTCCTCTCTGCCTGGGTAAAATCTCTTATTTCCTTTTGTTTTCTTCTTTCTATTTCTGTAAGATTATCGTTAATTATACTTTATATAAAGTTAGATTCTTTAATTTTGACTTATTCATCATAATTTTGTCTTTATCTGCCTTCTTCGCAAGTTGTATCACACGGGTCTTAGGCCCTATTTTTTTGGCCGATATAATATATATGTCTTCTTTTAGTACTTCTTGGTCCTCATTATCTATTGCTAGGCCATTCATTACTACATTGTTTTCTTTCCTGCTTTTATTTACTCATTTTCTATCTTTAATCTTTCATTTTCTAGTATTAGATTATGTATTTCATCTGTGACATTCTTTTGCTCTCATACGTAGTATTTCATTTTTTATTTCTTTTTGTTCCACTATGACACCTGTAATATCCGTTAATATTTCATTTTTCATTTGCTCCATATCTGAAAGATAGGGTTTGTAATATCGGCCGCTGTTCTGACATGCCCCGAAGTATTCTGGGTTCTCCGGTTTCCACCATATTGCAGTTGTTTTAATCCTCATATTTTTTTAATTGTTCTATGGCTTTCATTCATTCATTCATTCATAACGTTAGGGTGGACACCTTTAGTCCAGGCACTTGAGCTAGGTGCTCATTGTACCGTCCCTATTAAATCTCTTACTTCCACCCGAGCAGCTTGGTGTTCTCTATAAAGCCCAGTATCTTGCCCAGTGGAAACTTAAGAACCTTCGAGGGCTCCAATAGATCCTTCCCGAAATACTTCTGCCGGAGTACCTTCAACTCCTCACATGTGCAGATTACGGCTTGTTATTAATGCCCGTTTACACTTGTTTGTCATCTTAGTTTCTTGTTAGTTACGAGCGAGGAACATATAAACAAAAGGAATAAATCAAGAAAAAAGATATAGCCTATTACAATGGTTCCATTAAGATATGATTAATATTGATTGGGGCATAAACAAAGATACACTTTAAATCGAGCATTTCATTCTGTACATGCATATAGATGAATCTACATATTATTCAAGTATTAATTTTATATAGGTTTCACGTTGTGCATCATATTTTCAATTTAAAGATAAACAAACGTCGCTGCATTTTTACGATGCATATCATCAAATGGTCACGCTGAGCCATCCACGCTCCCTTATTATTTCAAGTCCTGCTCGTGAAACGACCGAACCATACCATGGTCGGTCATGATTTAATGCCCGAAGATACACCGTTTTATGTGCATTTTTATCGGTCATAAATATGACGCCAACGTTCCAATCTGATGCTACGTCCTCCCCTTGAACGCCTGTGTGCAGATTTAATAACCCACACTCCGGTGTAGGTACAGCATTACAGGAGTTTTATAGGTGGAAGCTATAGAATGGATGTATTGCAATTGTAATTATTTTGCAGAAATTGCGGAAATAATTCATTAGAGACGTTTCAATTACCCTTCTTTATAATTGAAAGTTTTTAAAAGGCCGGGTAAGTATAGGGGATTTCTGGCTGAAAATTGGGGCATAAAAAAAATTTTTTTAATCGATTCTTTATCGATTCAATTACATTTCGCTATTTGTCAAATCACTTTTCTATTCTTTTGTAGTAGTGACCATGTTTTATCAAACGAATTTCGTTTTGTTTTGTTTCCTTGTGTGTCAATTGAGTTTCTCGTGCGTGAATAGTTGCATGTTGCTTTATCATAATGAAAAATAATGACAATAATTGTCAAATAGGAAAAATAACAAAATAAGCAACGAAGCAAGTAACTTATTCACTAATTTTTTAAATAATTGTTTTACAGTTAAAAATATAGGAGAAGAATTTGAAATTCTGGCGGACACAATAAGAAAAATGCATGAAACTTATAAGAGAATACTGCAAAGCTGAGTGCTGGACATAGACCACCAAAAGCCCAAGCACCAACGAAGATAATATTATTAGCCGATAGAAGAGTACATAGCACATTTTTTGTGTAGATTTCAAAATAATTTTAAGCCGTTGGCAGCGATCCTCCAGCTTGGAAGCTCGTAGAGTTAGAATAAACAGCTCAGCTAGTCATCTATGTAATATCGCCTATTAATCTGATGATTTTGGCAATGACGATTTCCGATTGGTATATAAATAGATCTCTTACTGTAGGTCTATAATCTCGCATATTGATGAATTAGGTGTAGATTTCAATGGCAAAACAAACCCAACAATATCTATGAGTGACCATTGTTTTCTGAATTTGGACTTGAACGAATCTAGAATCTGTTGTATCGTCCTGCAGGGAGTGTAGGTACTCTAAATTGTACACTGAGAGAAAAATAATAGTGCTAATTAACGAGCGAATATTCAGTCCTCCCAAGTAAAAATTATACTTAAATATGCCATAGATATTCTAAGTATTAGGATAAATAAAGGATTTTATTATTAATAAATGTAACATCTGCCACAACGAACAACACACATAAGTGTGGACAATCCTATTTGTTGTTTATTGTGTTTTATTCCAAATTAAATGGTATTTGTAACAGACATTTTTTGCAACTTCTGGCAATTATGCCAAATATATAGTTATTTGCATAATTTTTCTCAGTGTAAGGAGGTTAAGTACATGCCCCAGTTTTCAGCCAAAAATTCTCTATACTTTCTTTTGGCCTTTGGCAACATTTTGACGAAATAATTTAAGTAATGCGCCAAAGCAAGCCAATCGAAATTACGTTGAAAGATATAGAAGAAGAAATAAAAAAGCAATTATTCCAGTCCACAAAAAGGATGATCCGCAAAATATGGGAAACTACAGACCCATTGCGGTCTTAAGTGTGTTTTCGAAAATAATAGAAAAGATAGTAGCTAATAAAACATATAATTTTCTTATAAAGTATAATTTAATATCCAATAGTCAGCACGGTTTTAGACCTGGTCACTCTACAGAGATTGCTGAATGTGTGCAATACATATGTGACAGTATGGATTATTTGATCTTACGAGAGCCTTTGACTCAGTAGATATACAATTCGTGTCAAAAAAAAATTACAACATAGGTATTCGTGGAAGTCTGAACGACTGGATAATATCTTTCCTTACGAACCGTAAAATAGTAGTTAGGATAGGGGAGTCAGAGTCCAGAGAATTTCATTCTGATACAGGGACACCTCAGGGTAGCGTTTTGGGACCCCTCATATTCCTCATGTTCATTAATGACCTTCCTGAACATATAACTGTAGGAAAAGTTTTTCTATACGCGGATGACTCGTGTATCGTAATATCCGATCCGGACAAATCACATTTTACTTACAAAATATCCTTAGCATTGCAAGAGTTTAAAAAATGGTGTGTAACTAAATAAACTGATGGTTAATCATAGAAAAACTATCCTTACAGAATTTTATAATAAATACAGATCACCAAGCCTAACTTCTTTAAATCATAATGGACAAATACTAATTCCTTCTACACAATACAAATTGCTGGGTACCATATTGAATAGTAATTTAACCTGGGAGCCCCAGATCGAACAAATTAGCGTCAGGCTTCAAAAGGCATGCTATATGATTTTTAACTTGAAAAATATTTTTACTATTGACGCTCTTCTAAATGTGTATTATGCATATGTATATTCAATGCTTTTGTATGGCATACAAGTCTGGGGTCAGGCGAAAGACATAAATAGGATTTTTATACTTCAAAAACGTGTAATTAGAATAATATTTAACATATCTTATCGAGAGTCCTGTAGGGGTGTATTTCGCGAACATAACATCTTAACCTTGACGTCCATTTACCTTTACAAGCTACTCACCTATATATATGGAATTAAAAATAGCTTTCACACACATGCTGACTATCATAATTATAATACAAGAAATAATAATAAATTAACTTTTGCTAAACCAAACCATTCATTTTATTTGAAATCCCCTTGTATAGCAGGTGCAAGTATTTTTAACAGGCTTCCGGTGGATGTGAGAGAATCCAAAACTATAGCAGATTTTAAACGAAAACTTAAAACACTATTAATTTTAAAGTGTCCATATAATCTTAAAGAATTCGAAGCATGCCTGATGCTTTGAGATACATGGTTTTTTCTTTGGCACATAGTGTTATTGTTAACAGTTTTTGTGTATTTTATGTATTTTTAGTATTGTTATTTCTATTTCTTTAACCATTGTATTGACCATCACCGTTTTTATGACTTGCCCTATCTACACGTTATTTATTGTAGCCTAAAGGGTCAATAAAGTTATTATTATTATTATTATCCGATGAAAGAGATTTACGTTAAATTATCCCCTTAACACGAACATTTCAATTAAGTACAGTTTAAACTGCGGTATGCTCAACAATGGAATTATAGAACATCTTTATGATAGGACATTGTAAAAGATCATAAAAATATAACTACAACAGATTTTGGCGTGTAACCGATAAGTGGAGAGACTACTAATAAAGAAAGCAGCAAGCACATTAAACGATCATGACGTCTACGAATTTTTGCATCTACTTGATATAAAGCGCGTTCCTGCTACCCCATAAGCGATTGGCTGTTGCTGGTATGAAGTTTGGGGCCATTCTGAGGCGACAAAATGTATGATAATTCTATTAATCCACCTTTCACATTTCAAACATGACGTCCTAAGCTTCAAACGTATATTGCAAAATATTGGTTGAGAGTGACTTTAAAACCGTAACCTCAAATTGTCACTTCGACTATATACTGAGTTATTGATCTAATATGACCAGCTTCCGTTAAGCGTTCCGTGAAATAATGATTTTAAACACACTCATATTAGTGCTTTTATAGACGATAAAAACGATTAAACTCGACACAAATCTCCATCATTCGATTACCCAAACCTTCATATGCAGACGTGTTTACCTCATACTATACACACTGTTCTTGCATAAATGGTGATGCAATTATCTGTTAGACTGCACTGCTGTGAAAATTGCAACCGTTACCCATTTGTTAACTGAAATTCACGCTGTGACACTGTATTTAATTTAAAAGCGGACGTATGTATTGCGTCGGTGGAGTTTTAAATGACGTACAAAATTACATTCCGTTCTGTTTATCTGAAATGTCTTCTTTGTCGCGTGTCGGTGGTAGTTGTGATATAGCACTGTGGCGTGAATCGTGAATCATTATTCGTATTTGCAAAAATGTAATTTAGCGTTCCCGAAGGCACTTTTATATCTACCTTTATTATATTTAACTGGTGTTGTAGAAAAGAATTGCAAATAAATGTCTCATCGCACAAGTTCCTGGTATTTTTTTATCAAAAACCCTAGCAAACCATAGGCATCTTTGCAGATATTTACAACGTGCAAATTAAACATTAATTTCGTGTCAAATCACACCCCCAGACCTTGAATGCTGTCATATCGACCCAAAACATGATTTTCTATATGATATTCTTACATTAATTTATCAATTTTTCTGGAGAAAGTCAATACCTTACATTTACCGAGATTAAGGTCTAACGAGTTAATGACACTCCAACTGTGTATAGCTTTTAAATCTTTCTGCAATGCCAAACAATCATCAAAGCTGGCCACCCGCCGAAAAATTTTTAAATCATCTGCGTAAAGCACCACATTCGACAAAACACGAGCAGGAAGGTCATTAATAAAAATAATAAAAAGTAATGGACAGAGCCTTGGGGTACTCCAGAAAAAGAGTAATACAAAAATGAACGACAGCCTTGATATTCGACGTAGTTTACTCTATTGTTAAAATAAGACCCAAGCAACTGCACAATTTCCCCCGCAACTCAACATCATAATGGAGTTCCACAGGGATCACTTTTGGGCTCACTTTTTTTTTACCGAATTGAACTGTCAACGCGTCACTGACAGTTCAATTCGCTGTGGTTTCATTAATTATAGTCTCGTACACATTAGTAATAAATAGTTGTTTCTTCATCATTCACTTCCGTTAATTTACTGTACATTTCTGTGAAGATTCTGACGTTTTTCTGGGTTCGATTATCGAAATAACACTCAAACGATGTGTTATTCAAATATGAGTATTCTGTATATCTGCATTCTGAGCACTACAAATGCAAGTAAATTGATTTTAGCAAGTGGTAATCATGAGGTAGTCAAAAAAATTTTGTACGCACCACGGCTGGAAAGAGTGGAAAGTATGTCTTTATCGAAATCAGTTTGTTGCTTGTCTTGGCTCCACCTTGACTCGCAATCTCCAAAATCGTTCGATAAAACATCATTTTCCAGCCATGATATATGAATAACTATTGTTAAGCATTATAGAGTGGTAGATTTAGTATTTGATAATACCAATATATAAAAAAGGTGAGCAAACCCAGTCTGAAAATTACAGCGCAATATGCTTTGCACAAACAATATACAACTTAAAGCCAATAATTTTAGAAAATGGTTAGTTGCACTGGTTTTCCTTAGTAACGAACTTAGTTAAGTGGAACCTTAGCTTAAGGTGAAGACATTTTGTCTCATAAAAGCCTTAGATAAGTATTGGAAACAGTTGGTGACAGTAAAAAATGACGCGTAACCAAGGCAACGAACTGTTTTTAACAGATAGACTGTTGACTAATGATATTGCTGAAATCTCTGATTCAGTTAATTCATAGCAGCAACATTATTCTTGCTGAAAATTTGGATTAATTTTCCTGAAATTAAGAATAACTCCTTCAAAGACCTAACATTCTGCGAAACGACACATAACATACCTTCGTCCACATAAACTAGCAACACAATTAGCTCCCACCGAATTATTAATTACTTTCGCGTAAAGTTCATTGCTGTAGGTAATGCAGCGCACGTCCATGTATGTAATTTAACTTTCCGCAACGTAGTTTGAACTTTTTCCATAGCCCTCACAATCAGTAAAATTTCGCGACTATCAATATTAATATACGAGACAAATGTACCTCTGCCTACAGGGTCGATAGAGTTTCGATTAATGTCACGATTTATATATATCCTATCTTCCGATATTAACTTATTAATCCAGAATTTACGGAAGGTAATGATAGTGTAGCGAATTTATGGCCGCGATAACCAATAATGCACTAGTTGTATCACGTACCTCAATAGATATTGCAAGTTATTAATGATGTAGTGATTTAATGGTTGCCTTATCGTATTAAATTAATTGCTTCGGCATATTAGGGGGCTTTAAAATTAATGTCTTTATGTCTATTTTAGTGCAAAATGCTTGCTAGAATCAAAACGTTTTAATTAAGACTATAATTTCAGAGATAACCATGTGATTAAACGATTTATTCACTAATGTTTTAGAATAACACACAAAAACCTTTAATGTTCATGTTAATTTTATTTAGTACCATTAAAACGTATTTATAAAGTCTAATTTGAGAAGAATATTTGCTTAAATACACCCAACTTTAGGCCGAATCGTTATGAATAAAGGATGAAGTTATCAATCTTTTGTTGCAATTTCCATAACAAAATTGTACCTGTCAGATTATATGAAGAATCGACGTATGTGCGCGACAAAATGACATTATCTACTTTCATGCATAAAACAAGCTGTTTCGTGTTAAAATTGATCTTTCCGGAAAATGGAATAAGTTAGCAGCAGAGCCACCTTTCAACGAAGTGTTCAATATGCGCATTAATGTGATCCGTAATGCCATGAGCAAGGGTTTTAATACCATATGTATAGTAAAAAATGCATTTGAAAATAAATAACTCCTTATGTTTTACCTGCTCAGCTGTATTGAACACTTATTCTATTTTTACAAAGTATAAGGCCAAACCATGTATTAGCTTATCTTAATGTCTTTGATTAAACATTCTTGCTGTGCCACGTAAATGTAAATAACTTCCGCCCTCTCAGCAATAGAGTACACCACTTTTACGTAATCCAGGTGAAGTTGAATGACAGCAACTGCTCTCCGAAATAAACGAGTAATGGCTTTCAGAGGCCCATCCAACTTATTCTAGTACCTGACCGCCCTGTAGTAGGGAGTGCTCTCAAATAATTTGGTGTCATGCATAGGCACGCTGAAGTTATGCCGTAATCTTGTACTCATGATGGAATAGTTGTCCTTATTTTTTTTTTTTAAATCATTTCATTTTTCTTGTAGAACGTTAGTAATTCATACCGGGTGTCCAACCTAAGATGCAACGGTTACTAGCCAATTTATTACTGCCTTTTTGAAAAAAATTTTCAAATAAATGTTGCCTCGAATCACATTCTACATATGCTAAAATTAGTTTCAGTAATGGCGGACTTCCGGTTGTACCGGAAGTAACTACTAACTTTATTATTTTAAATGGAACACCCTGTATATTATTGCACTTTTGGATTCCTTGTTAAATTTAAATAACAATCCGTTAGGGATACATTGGGGCTAAGTTGCACCGTTTCCGAATTACATGACGTTTTTCGAAAGAAATGACATTTGCAGTGTCTTCGGTGTTTGGAAATATCTCGGGAAATACGAAAGTTAGAAAGATGCGGTTTTCGGTTTTCGCTCAACTATGAAACACCACACGTCTTTTATTTTAAAATTGTTGCGTTTAAATTACAGCGTTATTAAATAGGGATCTGTAATTTTCGAACTCTAAAATCATGGATAACTTGATTTTTTTAAATTGAACGGTGTAGCAATTTTCACATAAATGGATGTAAAATTTCATTTTCTTTCGATTTTATATGACTATCATTGCATCTATCTCCAACGGTTTTGGAGATATTCGCAATTTTTCAGTTTCTCACGATAGATACGTATTGCGAAGCGCCGCCGCCAGCCACCTTCCCCTCGCATTTCACCAGGCTTGGAACTGGCAGCAGTAATACTGGGATGATTAGAAAGTGGCCAACAGAACACAATAGGACCACTAGAAACAAACAAAATGGTCTAAAAGATACTTGAGATGTTTAAAGCGGCATCTTTAAAGTCAACGCAAGCTTGAAAACGCACTAGGTATCTTGCCATTATTAGTGTTCCAAGTGTCAGAACTGACATTCAGAGTACTATTTGGTAACATAATAATTAAAGATGTCGCTTACTCGAGAAGAATGAGTAGATATGGTTTTCGATCTCGGTGAATGTTACAGAAACGCTTTGTTAGCGTCAAGAGTTTACACAAAGTATTATACCCATGTAGAAAGCATCCAGATAGGAGGGCATTTCAGTCGCTACTGGGTAGTTTTGTAAGTACTGGATCCGTAGCACGTACAAAACGGAACCTCAATAACTACGTACTTACGGATGAAAATCACTTGCAAACTGCGATTTCTTCTCATGGGGTTTCATTAAAAATAAGGTTTATGAGACGCCACCAACAAACCCTGATGATATGCGCCATCGTATTTTAAGAGCGTTTGAAGAAGTCACACCAAAAATACTCAGAAATGCTCAAAAGTGTTTGCAAGAGCGATTTCGATTATGTAGTGCCGAAAACGGACAGCATTTTGAACATTTAATATAATAGTGTTGTACAAATTCTCTGTACAATGACAACACTAGCGTTTAAAGTGTAGCCTGTTGCGAGCAAGACGCTCGAAGTGTACGTACGCCATACATTGGATAGAGTAATGTAGTTGTGCTGATTTATTGATATTCCAGTAATGTTATGTTTTCTTTTATCTTTGCTATGTTTGCTTGTTTCTAGTGGTCCTATTTTGTTCTGTTGACAACTTTCTAAGCATGCCAGTATTATTGCTGCCAGTCCCAAGCCTGGTGAAATGCGAGAAGGTGACCGGCGGCGGCGCATCGCAATACGTATCTATCGTGACAAACTGAAAAATTGCGAATATCTCCAAAACCGTTGGAGATAGACACAATGATACTCATATAAAATCGAAAGAAAATTAAATTTTACGTCCATTTATGTAAAAATTGCTATACCGTTCAATTTAAAAAAAATCAAGTTAGCCATGATTTTAGACTTCGAAAATTACAGATCCCTATTTAATAACGCTGTAATTTAAACGCAACAATTTTAAAATAAAAGACGTGTGCTGTTTCATGGTTAAGCGAAAACCGAAAACTGCATCTTTCTAACTTTCGTATTTTCCGAGATATTTCCAAACACCGAAGACACTGCAAATGTCATTTCTTTCGAAAAACGTCATGTAATTCGGAAACGGTGCAACTTAGCCCCAATGTATCCCTAACGGATTGTTATTTAAATTTAACAAGGAATCCAAAAGTGCAATAATATACAGGGTGTTCTATTTAAAATAATAAAGTTAGTATCTACTTCCGGTACAACCGGAAGTCCGCCATTTCTGCAACTAATTTTAACATATGTAGAATATGATTCCACACAACATTTATTTGAAACATTTTTTCGAAAAGACAATAATAAATCGGCTAGGGACCGTTGCATCTTAGGCTGGACACCCGGTATATATGCAAAGATGTTACGGTATATATTCTCAAATTCTTAAAAATATCACGACATGACTCTCGCATGCCCGCACCCACTATGTACCGGAGAAACCGTTTCTGGAAAAACAAATCATTGCTCCGCATGTGGAGAGCACCCCCAAAAGATGATGCAGTAGCGCAGAGGAGCCTCAACATAGCCACGATAGGAACACCTAAGAACACTAATGTCACAGCAACGCCGAAGACTACGAATCGCAAATATGGCTGAGAATAGTCTAGTATTCAAGGCAGTGGTCAAGGTGTCTATAAGTACACCAAGAAATTTACAAGTAGTACTTTCCGGTATTGACCTCCCATTACATTTACTGTATAAACTAGCAGGACCGCGCATTTGGCTGTTCTTAAAGTGGAGTAGCTCAGTTTTAGTTTTGTTTAATATAAGACTGTGATCATCACACCATGATATTATTAATTGTACTGTTTGCTGAGTCTATCACATCACATAATAAGCCAGCCACTACGCAACTCGTGTCATCAGTGTACTGCGACAACAAGCAGTCATAAAGATAGTGACGTAGGTCGTTAAGATAAATATTGAACAACATAGGCCCCAAGACTAATCCTTGTGGCACTCCACATGATACATTCTAGTACTGAGAATTGAAAAGTCGCGATATATTGTCTTTTTCACCTACAATGCGAACCAAAGACTTCCGATTTGTCAAAAAAGATTTCATCAAGTTATATGCTACTCCACGAATAGATACTCCCTGCAACTTTGCGGTGGTCCAAACTATCGAAAGCTTTACTGAGATCAAAGAACAATGCCACTACACAGTCTTTTTGATCGAGCCGGCTGGACACTGTATTTAGTACATTATATATCGCATTTTTTATTAAGTTTATTAAGTTATTTTTGTTTTTGCAATTTATAAGTGATTAAAAAATAATAATTTAAAACATTTTTAGTCGTTCCCCCTTCCAACCCTTGAGTGTTCTTTTTTTTTAAAGAAAAGAATAATCATTTAAAACAATTGTAATCTTTCCTCCCTCACCGGTGTTGACAAAATAGTAAATTTAATGATTTAATACAAAACTGGCCCTCTTCCCACACCGCACCAGCGTTAAAAATAATTCAAATTAATTAGTTAATTTAATTCTCTCTTCCTCCCTGGTATTGTAGAAGAAAAAAGAATTTCATCGGTTTAAAAATAGATTATGTATGCCCCCCCAGCCCTCTGATGTTAAAAAAAAACTTTTATCATTTAAAACATGTTTAGAACTCCCTCCCTCATCGCTGTTGTGAAAACAATTAATTTAATGATTTAAAAAAAATCATTCCTACATCAAAGTTAAAAAAAACTTAATTTAATTAACATGTCTCCTTCTTCGGTGTTAAATTAAGTTTGTATGTGAATTTGCGATAGGAAACTAAATAAAACTAATAATAAGCGGTAACTTACCCAATTGTCCCGGTCCTGGTACACTTTGCACAGGGTGAAGGGATAGGGAAAGACTAAGGATGGTCTAGGATGTGCTTTTAATGAACTCGCGACGCGGGACAACTGCGATTTTACTAAACGGAGCGGGTGTGACTATTTGTGCGGATAATACAACTATGAATTCTATCGTGCGACTGCGAATGTGTATCTGAATTCCTATCTTCAACTAAAAACGCGTACAAACCAAAAAATAGAAAAACAGATATTCAACAAAAATAAGTAAGATATATACCGAGTGAAGTTTATGAAACTGGCGTAAACATCCCCCCGGCCTGAAAGTGATGCAATCAATTTCAAACAGCAATAAAGTATTCTAAAAAATTAAACCAAAGAATGAATGTAACTAAAAAAAAAAAAAACTTTAAGCGAAATTATTATTACTAACTAACTATTGCGAGGGTAAAGGACATAATTTTACCACTGGTCGTTCATAAGTAGTGTTTTGTGTCCGAACTGTAGCTACTCTTATAATACCATCTTTGCCTGGGTATACCTCTTCAATGATTCCCAAAGGCCAGTGAAGAGGTGCAATATGATCTTGTTTAATAAGAACAAGAGTTCCCACTTTGACTGGGCATGCCGGAGTATTCCACTTCATGCGAATTTGCAAAGTATTCAAATATTCTATATGCCATCTTTTCCAAAAAGATTGAACTAAATTATCTAACATTTCTTTGCGGGTAAGGAGATTCACTCCTTTATTCAAAACATCTATGGCTGGCAAAAACGTTAAGGGTGTAAGTGTTAAAAAATGGGCAGGTGTTAATGGCTGTGGATCTGAAGGATCCGAACTAAGCCAAGAAAGGGGCCGTGAATTCAATAATGCTTCGATTTGTGTCAAAATTGTGCTAAACTCCTCAAAAGATAAAATTTGTGTGCCTACGACTTTAAACAAATGAGTTTTAACACTCTTATTTTGAGCTTCCCAGATACCTCCCATGTGAGGAGCATTGGGTGGAATAAACCTCCAGTGAATATGCTTTGAAACAAGTTCTTGATTTATGGTAAATTTATATTCGCTAGATAGAACAAATTTGTTTATTTCATCTAATTTACCTTTTGCTCCCACAAAATTAGTTCCATTATCCGAGTACATGGTAGATATAGGACCGCGACGAGCTAAAAAGCGTTTAAATGCATTTAAAAAGGTGTCTGTAGACAAATCAGACGCGAGCTCCAAGTGCACTGCGCGCGCAGCCAAACAAACGAACAAACAAATGTATGCCTTTTGAGCTTTGATGCCTCTTCCTCTACTACAAGTGACATAAAATGGCCCCGAATAATCAACGCCAGTATTTAAGAAAGGTTTGGCTTGGGTAACCCGTGGCAAAGGCAAATCAGCCATGAGCGGAAATGTAGGCTTCGGATTATTTCTAAAACAAACGTTACATTGATTTACTCTCTTGCGGACTATACCACGGCCAGAGAGTATCCAGTATTTTTGTCTAAGTAGTGATAAAAGTAAATGTGGTCCTGTATGCAGATGCTTGCGGTGATAATGATCGATAATTAAATTTGTATATGGTTCATTTTTTGGCAATAAATACGGGTGTTGCTGATCAAATGTTAAGTTAGCGTTTCTCAAGCGTCCGCCTACGCGAATTATGCCGTCAGAAATAAAAGGATGTAGCTTCCTTAAGTGCACTGGAAAATTACCCTTCCTCAAAATTGACAATTCGCTGCGAAAAACCTTCATTTGTACAACGCGCAATAACACTTGTTCAGCCCTATCTAAATCTGACAGCGTTATTAGTCCTTTACTAGGCAACAATTTTAAAAATCTGCAAACATACACAGTAGTGTTCAATAATTTTGACCAAGACGATACTCTACAAATTAAATCATAAACAGGATGCGAAAATGGTGTTTCGTTTATGTTATGCAATGCTAAAGATTTCTCTTCTAGCGATGTGTTTATATCTTGCGGTAATTCTTTAATCGGCCACATTTGCTCTGCCTGACAGAGCCAACTAGGACCGCTCAACCACAAAGAGTGGTTTATCAAAGAGGCGGGTGTTAATCCACGCGAAAGACAATCTGCGGGATTTTCTACACCATTAACGTGATACCAAAATTGGGGTTGTATGATTTCTTGAATTTTAGCAACACGATTTGCTACAAATGTATTCCAGCGATGCGGAGATGCTTTTATCCAACTAAGGGCAACCATAGAATCCGAAAATGCATAAACTTTAGAAATAGGAACACGCAAACTATACGAGCTTAAAATTGACGTCATTAATTTTGCTAGCAAATGTGCGGCACAAAGTTCTAAACGCGGAAGTGATATTGTTTTTACAGGTGCTACCTTAGATTTAGCACTAACTAAAGCAACTTTAATACTTTTGTTTGGCATAACATTATGAATATAAACAACAGCACCGTAAGCTTTTTCAGATGCATCGGCAAAACCTACAACTACTACAGCGCTATCCGGAAATACAGATATGTGACGAGGCACATGAAAGCTTTTTAAATTTGGAAGTTCCTTAGAAAATTCTTCCCAAGATTTGATTATAGCAAGCGGCGGTTCTATATCCCAATCCAGTTTGAGTATCCACAATTGTTTTATCAACAGTTTTGCAAATAATGTAATAGGTGCAATTAATCCAAGAGGATCGTATATTTTGGCTATCGTGGATAACATACTACGTTTGGTGCATTTTGGTTGCGTTTCATTAACTAAAAATGACAATGTATCAACATCGGCGTTCCATTTTAGTCCAAGTACTTTAGATGTTTTATCGCTACTAAAGTCTACAACATTCGGTAAGCAACTTTCTAAAGGAATATCTTTTAAAAATTCAGTAGAATTACTACACCATTTAGCAATTTCGAAACCCCCGGCCCTGAACAACTCTACCAACTCGCGATACAGTTGCTGCGCAGATTTCAAATCAGGCAGGCTACTAATAAAATCGTCCACGTAAGTATCCCTTAATACCGTTTCAGTCGCTATCGGAAAACGACTGCCTTCATCTAAAGCTAGTTGCTTAATCGTTCGCAAAGCCAAATAAGGTGAAGATCTTAAGCCAAATATAACGCGATTAAATTGATAGACCTGTAAAGGCATCTCGGGCTTATTTCTCCATAAAAGCAATTGAAATTGTTTATGTTCAGGAGCAACTAAAATTTGGTGAAACATCTTTCTCAAATCAGCGGTTATTGCTAAAGGCATTAATCTAAAATTTAGAAGAATTGTGAATATATCGGTATGTAATTTTGGGCCAGTGTATAAAACATCATTCAGAGACTTCCCACTAGTGGTTTTAGTACTACAATCAAATACTATGCGTAATGGAGTGGTTGTACTATCCGGTTTAAATACGCCATGATGGGGTATAAAATAATTAGGTTCTACAATTTCAGTGTCCGATACCAAAGTCATATAACCCTTATCTATTTGGTCTTGCATAGCACTTATATAACAACGTTTAAGTTTCGGTGAATCTTCAAATCTTTTCTCTAAATAATGAAATCTATTGCGTGCTATATTGAAGGAATTACCCAAACAGGTGGGATTCTCTTTGAACGGTAAAGAGACGGTATAGCGACCAAAGCTATCGCGTTTGTGAGTGGAAGTGAAGATACTTTCACATTTAAAATCATCATCGCTAATTACATTTGCGTGCGGAACTTCTTCCAATTCAAAAAACTGCTTTAAAGAGGATTCTAAAGGTTCTACAAAAGTACAAAAACTCTGAGTAATACTGTCACTACAAGATATGGTTGGCGCTTGGCCCAAAACGATATAGCCTAAAGTAGTCTGAAATGCTACCGGCGAATTAGGTTGGCCAGTAACCTTTGCAGACCCTAATATTTGGGCAAATAAATTGGCACCTAATATGCCATGTATTTCTGAAGGTTTATCAAATGACGGATCTGCTAATGACAATTGCCTTAAATAGTCTAAATTTTTAACATTTACATGTTGCGCGGGCAAGTTTTCACTAATCTTATCAATTACTAAGGCATTTAAAGTATATATAAATTTAGAGTCGTGATGCGAACTAACAACCATGTCTACGTGACCTTTCACAGGTTTTTCGTAGCAACCAATTCCTTTAACTGAGGAAGCAACTTTATGAAGCGGTAATCCTAAATCTCTACAACATTTTAATGTAATGAAATTTGACATACTTCCAGAATCTATCAGTACTCGAATAGACCTCTGGCCATAGGGAGTAGCAATTTTAACTATAGCGGTTGACAACAAAATAGTATATTTCGAGGAAGCATCTAATTGTATATTTGTGGGCGACATTGAGCAAAGGCTACTAGTGCTAGCTATAGGATTCGATTCAGGATTATTATCATTTTGCGGAGCAGGCTTTCTTTCAACGGGCGGTTTATTCCAATGTAACAATGTATGGTGGCGTCCAGAACAACAACTACAAGTTTTTGATGAATGGCAATCACGAATGCGGTGGCGAGAGCTTAGACAATTCAAACACAAATTCTTTTCTTTAGCGAGTCTATATCTATCAACCGGTTCCTTGCTAAGAAAATTATCGCATTTGTAAATTGAATGGGCACTATTACAGATTTTACAAAGGTCAAAATTTGAAGTATTTTTAGTATCATTACTAACTATAAAAGAATGAATAGGTTTTTGCGGCGAAGGCTTGCTAACTTTAGTAATGTTAGGCTCAGTTTTACTAGTTCGAGACAAGATCCTTGTTTGTTCTGTAATAAAT
The DNA here is from genome assembly GCA_949128085.1 of Cetonia aurata. Taxonomy (NCBI): domain Eukaryota; kingdom Metazoa; phylum Arthropoda; class Insecta; order Coleoptera; family Scarabaeidae; genus Cetonia; species Cetonia aurata. The sequence continues at coordinate 8,408,243 of OX421882.1, read as the reverse complement.
TTTAAAATTTCGTCATATGTCGGCAAATTATGACTGCGACCAGGGCGAGATAATTCAAATAAGCGAAATGTTTCACTGTCTAATTTTGTAAGAGCGATATGTGATATTACACAATCAAACAGATCAGTAATATTTAAAGTTTTTAACGCTTTAACTGCAGTATCGAACTTTTCTAAAAACGCATTTAAACAATGAGATGATTCTCGTTGCGCTGGTTTAAATTTCAAAATTTGATCTATGTAATATGTAGCTAATGAACGGGGATCCTGATATTTTTCTACTAATGCTTTCCAGATAATTTCGTAGTTATCAGCAACAAGAGGAATACCAGTACAGACTACTAATGCTTTGCCGCTAAGTTTCCCAATCAAGTAATGCAGTTTACTAATAGCATCTAAATCGGTATTGTCATGTATTAAACTTTTAAAAGTTTCATAGAAAACAGGCCATTCCATTATATTTCCTCCAAAACTAGGCAGTTCTATTTTTGGAAGTTTTACTACAGTTGTGGCGTTGGTTGATTGATTTTGATTTTCTGATTTAGATTCAAATAAAGGCTTTGCAGTGGCTAGAATGTTGCAATATATATCCAACATGCTATCGATTGGTTTAAAATTTGGCATATAGTTGTCATCAATCTCTAACTTAAGTTCATTAATTGAATCTACAGTTTTTATGAAGTCACGTTTCGTTTCCTCCAGCAATTGATATTTAATTTTAAATTCTTTTAAAACTGGTGCGGATTTAATATTCAAACTAAGATCATATAAATTTTGTATGCGAAGAAACAAATCTTCTTTTTTAGCTTCTAAAAATTTTAAAGCAATTTCCTTCTTAGTAGGTGGCATTTTTAAATTCTAAATATTTGAAATGTATGTTAATATTTCCAACAAATTGTGAAAATGTACTAAAAGTGTTTGGACACAAAAACCACCAACGTGAAAAACCAATTCGAGAACACCTGTGATGACCTTGAATGCTTGTGCTGTTTAAAATTGACCAATGTTTTAACGTATGCATATACTACTAAAACTTTAAATTGAAATAAAGCTACTAAATTTAAGCTCCAACTATTTTTTTAATGAAATGGTTAATTAACTATAATTAACCGATTCGCGAATATCTAAAATCTATCCGTATTTCTATCCGTGGCTCGAAGGACCAAAAAAATATGTATGTGAATTTGCGATAGGAAACTAAATAAAACTAATAATAAGCGGTAACTTACCCAATTGTCCCGGTCCTGGTACACTTTGCACAGGGTGAAGGGATAGGGAAAGACTAAGGATGGTCTAGGATGTGCTTTTAATGAACTCGCGACGCGGGACAACTGCGATTTTACTAAACGGAGCGGGTGTGACTATTTGTGCGGATAATACAACTATGAATTCTATCGTGCGACTGCGAATGTGTATCTGAATTCCTATCTTCAACTAAAAACGCGTACAAACCAAAAAATAGAAAAACAGATATTCAACAAAAATAAGTAAGATATATACCGAGTGAAGTTTATGAAACTGGCGTAAACAAAGTTAATTATAAAAGAGTGTTCGTCCCTGGTTACAAAAATAATCGATTAACTGCTTCGTTTGAACAAAGCTAATGCTAGTTAGTTAAAGTCCGAACTTGATTTTTATAATTTAATAACGTGCAAGAGTGGTTGAAAGGTTGAAATTATTAACGATAGGCGACAGTTCCACTGACAGTTGTCAGTGGAGCTTCGGTCTAAAATCCAAAGAAATAAATACGTAATTTGGGGAAACGGTCCTGTGGTTCTGAACGGGAATTACTTGGACACGAAGGAAAAAGGTTATTCTCCCAGGAAATACAGTTGATCACCTCTGGGATGTCTAGGGGGCAGTAAGGAAGTGGGTAATCGAAAAAGTTTAATATCGATTTTCGAATTTGTTTCAACAGTAAAAAAAAAAGCGGTCCGTTAATTCATTGGGATCGATTTAAACTTCGGTTAGTGGCGGCGTAGGATAGAAGACAATCAATTTCTCAATAGTTGGACGCTCTTTTTTTTACTATTTGGAGCAGACAATAAATTTCCGTTAAAATAGTTTTAGTTTAATGTTTTCCACCATCGTGTTTTACCGTAATTGTTATAAATGATTGTTTTGGTGGCCCCTTTTAGAAGAGTTTGTTTTTGTGTCTATATTCATTTCATAATTCCATAAAAAAATTCTTGGAAATTTCGGTTCAGATCAATTTCTTACTAAACACTACAATTATAGACAGAAACTTATACAGGATGTTAGGAGGAATGAACCAAACACCAATATTGTATGATACACGTAAAGCTAATCTTAAAAAGAAACCTACAATATTTTCTTATCCGATCTTATTTCCATATCATCTTACAAATAACTACCTGATATATTCCAGAAAAATAAAGTTGAAATAGTAAATTAAAGCGCAGAACCAAATGAAAATATAAATTGTTTACACCACGAGAGAACATATCACCATCCCTACTTGGAAAATCGGTCTAAATTACAATAAAATCTCTAACTTCACATAATACGGGGATTCCCTCATTGTACTGACTTGGGGGATATACATAAAAGGCGGTTCAACCATATAAAACCGAATCTATAGCTACGTCTATACAGTAAAAGCCATATAAAGCCATATATATATAAATGATTTGCCACTGCATATTGCCCATATGAGTAATATTACTCTGTTTGCGTTTAGAAGTAACAATTTTGAAGATTTATTTCACATTGCAAATGTAAGCTATACTAAGTTAAGTCAATGGATATCTTTTAATCAAGTATGTATAAATTCAGATAAAATCCTTTTTCGTAATTGGTTCAAATATGATGTCAGTAATTTCACCCTTAACGGTGAATGTGTTAGATTCACGGAATCTGCTAGATTACTTGGCGTCTTTCTCGATGAAAATTTTAAGTGGATTTATCAAAAATATGTTACGCTCTTAATAACTTAAAAAAATCGTGCTCTTTATCTACGTTAAAAACTTTTCACTTTTAAAATTTTTACTCGAAGATGGCTTTCGGCATCAAACACTGGGGTTCAGAATCGAATACTGACCGTATTCTTATTGCAAAAACCGGCAGTTAGGATCATGTACAATTTACCACATCGTGAATCGTGTAAAGAAACATTAAAAAATCAGGGTCTGCTGACCTTTTATGATACCTATATATACGAAGTTTTTTGTTTTGTGTTTAAACATACATCTGAATTTTCTACATGTACTGCCAGTACTTATAATGTGGGAAACTGCAACTACTTATTACCTCTTCGTCATAAAACCTCACTTATCTGGGATGTAAGTTATATAATAAACTGCCTGAGGACATTAAGTCTACTACAAATTTCATAACTTTTCGATTAGGAGGGAGATTTGGTTCTGCAGGGGTGCCTGACAAGCACAAGATGCTGAGGCCTTGACAACCCCATTAAAAAAAAAAAATAAAATAAAATTATTATTATTATGGGTCCATTAGACCCCTTCGGTAAATGACGGAAGAATTTTTGTACTGCAAAAGATATTTATCAAAAAAAAATTGTTTTCTGCAAAAATTATAGAGGTATATCTTCTATTTGAAAAGTCTGTGAATACGAGTACATTAGCTCTATCATACGTTAAAAAAATACTTTTAAAAATCAATTTGGGCCCAATGGAACCACCTGGTATTCGTGGGGTTACAACATTTTATGCATTTAGTCCACAAACGCTTGTTTACTGATTGCACCTTCTACATAATAAAAAGGAATCACTGAGCAGCTTGCAGTGAAATCGGTCCTTATAGCCACTCCAATCCTAATACAATCTAATATGATCTAGCACTGGGCAGCAATCCGCACAGTTTATTAAAAACTCTGATGAATGTGTATTTACCAGTATTTCTTTTGTATGGAAACCGTTACTCTGCAGCAACTGCAATATTCTTGTTCAAACACCATATTTGTGTATTTAAAGTTTGAATAAGTATGTGGTATTTCCCAAAAAAAAAAAAAAACTTAAATTACTGTCACAATACAGTGATACTAACACATATCAAAACAGTAAAATTATTGAAATGACTTTGAGCCCCGTATACGTCATGCATGGTCGTGGGATATGATATGTTTCTCCTGACTTACTCTGTATAAGATTAAGTTATTTGGAGACGGACCTCCAAATAACTTCTTCTTTGTTGAATTTGCTAACGTTAGAAAAAGATTAATGAAATATTTATAGAAACTTGTGTTAATCACATATAATAATCACATTTCATTTGGTAGTAATTTGAAAATCTCAAAATCTATTTGTTAATTAACCCAGCCAAATCAATCGTCCGCGAAAATAAAATTACGCTTCAGTACGTTTCAACCACACTAGCTATGGATTGCCATCTATTTCACCCTATGACCTTTCTCGGGTAAATTCCATCATGTCGCGGACTTTCTCCTTAGATTATATAGTATCTACCCTTGCCAGACGAAAAGGAACCATATGCGAAGTTTCTTAACGGAATGGGCATGGTGCAGTCCAACTGAGAGCCTTAATGATCTCCTAGCAGATTATGCTAGAAGGGAAACAGATTCAGGGCCCGTTTTATTCGAGTTGGATAAAGGGAGAGGTCGCTTCTGATACATTACCGGACCGGAACATCAGGCAAAGTAGAGCTTTCGACCTTTTCCCGGCCAGCCGCTTTTTGTTGTTGCCGAAGATCACACGGATAGTTTTTATTAAAGTGGGAAAGAAAGGTCTACAACAGAAATGTTCTTCCAACGTAGCTACCCAGATTACGTAAATGTCCGAAATAAGTAGCGGATATTGCAAAGAACTAACAAATTGTGAATATCTACATAATTAAATTAAACAAGGTTCGTGCATTTCTTAAAAGTTGAAGCTTTGGAAATAACGTTTAACAGAAATTTAAAGTAAAATTCGCCCACAATAAACCAGGATGAATTTATTAATGTGGTATCTTTGCCACATTTCTGTTGTCAGCAAAAAGAACTAGGACAAGCACTACTTTTAAAGTCAAAATTTTTGTAATATCCATTACATTATTTTTTTGAGGAAATAATGAAATTTAACACATCTAAAATGTCTTTAGAGTTATAATCCTAAATATTTTATATAAAATTTGGTAAAAAATGATATAATTTCGCTCATCGTACATAGCAAATCAATAACTTATAGTTTAGAGACTTTGAGCTTAATTGGTTCAGTATTTTTCATATATAAATAAAGTATTTAAACGTATTTAAAAGGATTATTTTGTCATCGTCATCTAAATTCAAGGGTTTCTTACAAAAAAAACAGCCATTGTCACATTTTGATTTTGTAGACACCTACATTACCATTCGATGCAACACTTGTTCTATCAGAAACAAGATAAAACTAAAAAGCGTCATTTCTGGACTATGGTTGCTTTTGTAAGAAACTCACTTCAATTGGATTCTACGGAAAAATGGTACGCTTTCATGAGCAGTAAAAAAACTAAATCTATGAAAATGAGACAAGGATCAAATGAAGAAATGCAATATTCAAAGAATAATTAGTTTGCGTTTTGGAAATAACAATTAAAAAGAATAAAGAAGAAGTTATTAAATTTACGTACGAACTCTAATATCCCAGGGGTAAAATAAATTCATAAAATGAGTTTGCTGGCGATTGGTTTAGAGTACGAGTTCATTTTTGAAGATTAAACAATTCCACAGGCGACGAAAACTGGAGCAAAAAGGATTTGAATAATGTCACAAGTGATAGAAATAGCCCAAACGCCATCCCAAAGCAAAAGAAATATCTAGAGAAGCCAGATACAAAGATGTAAAAGATTTTTTCAATAAAACACATCATATAATAGAAAGTTGCAAATATTTTTTTAGTATGAAGTATACATACATAATTATGGCGATTATGTGTGGAATAGAACATCCTCCAAACGTTCTCCATGCTTCCGTTGGCACGCTTTTGCTCTTTTTGAGAAGTTCCTGATTATTCTTTCGCACATTTGCCCATCCATTTCGCCAATGATACGTTCAGTTTCTTCATTTTCACTGAATTGTCGGTGCTATCATCGAAAATGTGTGATCCAGTTACTCCACCAGCGTAAAATCGGCACCAGATGGTGACTCCATGTGGATTCAATGCCTTCTCAAGAACAACATGTGGATTGTCTGTTACCCAGATGCGGCTGTTTTAGGTATTGAGGTGCCCATTTAAGTGGAAGTGCGGTAAAGATAATTTCGTTGGCAAAATCAGCGTCCATTCCAGGCCTTTCCAACATTCAGTTGATAAAAGATACGGCGTTGTGCATGGTCACCTGGCTTAAGTCCTTGAGTCAATTGAACTCTATGTCTTTCTTGAATATTCTTTAAAACTGCTTGTTGAAATGGCCAGTTCCTGCAAACGGCGTCGAATTGATGTGGCTGGATTTTCTCTAACACTTGCAGTCACTCAGGAAGAAAGTGATCGATTGTCCGACATTTTGGTGGAAGCGGTCAAGTCGATCGAAGCCACGCTGAGGATAAAAGACGAGGTCGAGGAAGACGAAGCTGAAAGTTTAGCGAGACGCGAGACATTCCTGAATCATCTACATACAAAGAGTGAAGATATCAAAGGTGAAGATGTGAAAAGCGAAGATATAAAGGATGGAGAGGTAAAAGACCCGGAGCCACAAGAAGAAGATGATAAGACGGCGGAAGCAACAGGGGAAGACGCTCCAACAGGGGATAAAACCTCGGAAGAGAAGCTTAATCTTCAAGAGCAGGAAGAGTTTACTTGAGTTTTGAGTAGCGCAGCTGGGAAAATAGACACGAGTGGAGAAGAAGATGTCTTTTAAACAAAATATAATTATGAGAAATTGTGTTTTTATTATTTTTTTTGTATATTAAATTTTTTATTGGAAGTACTTACCATATATATGAATGTATAATTTTACAAATTAAGCACTAAAATAAGATACCCATAAACTAATGCAAAATTGCCAATAGAGGCTTGCCCTGATCGAGGACGACTTGAAGATTTCTCGTTTACAAGCGAGCTAGTCCGTTCAAATCTTTCAATCAGTCTCTCAACTGTTTGGGATATTACGCGGACCAAAAATTGTACACATTTTATGAACTGGTTTCGCTATACTTTCACTTTTTGGACTTATACAACCAAAAGAACGAGGTTAAGATTGAGGTATGGGAGCAGAACGTGCTGCGAAGGATTTTGGGACGCAAACGACTGGGAAATGAATCACAAGAAGAAAGACAAACAAGGAATGAGAAGAGATATGTGAATGATTGAATTCCGCGATTAGAATGATGAAGGGCAGACTTGTAAAAAGAACATTGATGGAAGGTTTAGAAGGAAGAAGAAGATGAGAGAAGGCAAATAGAAAATATTTAGAGACTGGCAGGGCTGATGTGGTTCAAGAGAGAATAAAGTGGAGAAAACTAATGAAAAGGATGAAAAAAGACCATACGCTTAATAACAAAATTGCAAACATTTTTGTGAAAATTTTAGAACAATAGGCATACAAGATCTGTATTACAGTTTATTTTTTAAATAGACTGTTTCTAAATTAGGTACGTATTTAGTTAACCAAATGTGGGAGGAATGAAAGCTGTCTCACTAAATTGAAACATTGGAAAGAAATAAGAAAAGCTGTTAATGACCTACATAACTTATGTGTTTAATTTTGTTGTTTAATTTTAGCGAAGTTTGCAAATACATACTTATTACGGTTTACGCAAATACGATTTAGACAAATAACTAAAGTAAATATCATGATCATTTTACAAGGATTTCTCTCAGAACAATCCAAATAAATTTGGTTGTTCGGTAGTAATATTTCTCTTCTGTTAGAATCAACTTTCCGCTACGTCTTATTTGGTTTAAATTACTTATATGTCTATGTTTATATATTTAGATATAATTTCGCGCAAGAGAAGCGCTTGTTATTCGTCCATTTGCACAAAATATACATGAATATGAATATATCGACTCGAATCGCGCAATATTTACAAAATCCTACGTAAATATTTGAACAAATGCGAATATCTTCATACTTGGTGCGAGTATAAACGTTTTAAAATCAACACAATTGATGTAATAATAATAGGTACTGTACAGCAATATATCAGCTATTGTAGATTATAAATTCACAAAAACATATCTACCCAGAAAAAAGAGGAACATATATCAAATGGACTTACTGTCGCAAATATTCTTAAATTCCAGCGTTCCATTAATTCGGGAATATTTACGATTTTTTTTTAGATCGTCAATGATCGCAAAAAGTACAAGCAAAAAATACGTATTGACGTGTGCAAATTGAAGTTTCGGTACTCGCAAACTTTTAAAATTTTGCCTGATCGAAGTTTTTTACATCGTTGACCTGATTGGTTTTTATCACCCTCGCCGTTCTGCGCAATTAGTCAACGTGTAAACTGATGTGGCATTTTTCGTAGGAGTGGAGTGGTTGTTAAAAGTACTGGTGTTACAATGGGGTGGAAATGACATTTATAATGTTCTTGATGCCTGCAACAATTTATACAGATGTGTCCTGCATTTGCTTTGACAGTTCCTTTTTTGTTATGTAACATTGCTGCATGGGGAAATTCACATAAATAATTTTTTAAACGATAAATTGAAAATTTTGACACAAAATCTGTTTGATTGTTCCTTATAAAAAAAACCTTAACAATCCAATCCTTTTGGTTAAAACAGATGGCAGTAGCAAAACGACAAAAAGATAAAATAAAACAACAGTACGAAGAATTTATATTCCTTTCCTCATGTAAACAAACATAATAAACCCTAAATTCCCCTAAACAGTAACAGTCTAGTTTGCTCGTTTAAACGGAGAATCTGGCAACAGTATTTTGTCACGAGGTAAAATTTTGAATATAAAAATTGCCTCATATTAAAATTACAGTGATAGCAGAAAACTATTTATTTAAGTATTTTTTCTAATTTGCAAATTAATCGTCCATAATATGTACATTCCGGTAAAAGTTCCACCAGTGCGTTAATAACTCATTACGGCACAGTGTGCGTTTGTTTTAGCTTTTGTGTAACATCCAATTAGAAAAGAATTAATAAAACATTCCTTAAAATTTGTCTAATTTTTTCATCTTGATTTATAAGCTTGTTAAATCAAATAAAAACCAATAAATCAATGCAGAGTGTCATCTATTGAGGAAAGAAGATTTTATTTTTCGCTATGTTTACGATATAAAAAATATCTACACATAGTAAGAATATCAACAATGTAACATCCTGGAATTTATGATCTTCCATTTCCGTCGTTTAGAGCATCCATTAAGCACAGCTACATCCTGCTAATAAAATTACCCTGAGACTCAAGTTGTGGTTTTATAGACGAACGAACGTTATATTTACATTGTTTCATTGTTCCCGCATTCTTTCATTGTTTTATGACTTGGCGTTAAATACAAATATTTCCAGAACATATTTGTTGAACCGTTCGTATTTCGTACACTACGATAAGTTTATACAAATTGTATTCATTGTTTCGTTCTTTTACCGTTAATAAACTTTCTTCTGCTTCTACAGTGGGCCAAAAGAAACCAAGGGGTGTAAAAGTTTAATAACTTTTTTGTTTATTAACTTTTTTTTATTTTTCTTTCAGATTATATAGACAACACTTGGAGAATTTATAATGGAGAGGTTCACAACTGAACAGAGAACCAGAACAATTTTAAACCAGAGATCAATTATTTTAACGCAAAGAGCATATCGTCGACATTTTAACCCGACTATTTTCTTTGGGGTTTTTTGAAGGAGCGAGTGTATGTGAACAAGCCAGAGACAATCCTTGAACTCAAGGCAAACATTGTTGCAGAAATTCGAACGCTACAGCCACAAGTTTTGAAAGATGTTATGGAAAATGCTCTAAAAAGAGCCCATCAGACGGTGGTCATTTAAGAGACATCATTTTTCATACTTAGTGTAAAAAAATTTCCATTTTGTATACTATATAATCTGAAAGAAAAAATAAAAAAAAATTAATAAACAAAAAGGTTATTAAACTTTTACACCCCTTGGTTTCTTTTGGCCCACCCGTAATAATATATGTGTTCAGCTAAAAATTTATGCATTTGCCTCGTTTTCACAAATTTAATTATGCAAATCATATTCACATAATAAATTTAACCCGCGTCTGGTTTCTAAAAGGGAATGATTCGTTCCCCTCGAATTTATGTGTGCCATTTTTGCATTTCCAACTCATACATTTATGTTTCCTCTAATGTGATTTAGGGAGGAACTTATATATGCGAATATCAGACCAGCTGGGACCCATAAAGCTATCATAATATTTGCACTTTGAGTATTTCAGCTTGTGGGAGCATGTAGGCCACGCGATGACCTTAGAGAGGTCAAGGAACTTTGGAATATTACTCTTGCAAATGCATATCCTTTTTTAACAGCTATTATACTTTGCAAATAACTGCAACTATATAATTTAACTACACTCCGCCAAAAAAGTATCGCATAAACTAAAAAAGGGCATTTATGAACCAAGATATTTTTATACGTTCACAAAAAGTTTGCCTCGTGTATGTGAACTATAAAAACACTAACAAAATAATGGAACTTAGCGTTTTTACTTTATTTTTTTCCTAAAAGAACACATTTAGAAAAATGCATATGTGTAAGGTTTGCTCAGTTGTTTATTGAAAGTCTTCCTATACGGACAAATTTTAAAGTGCGAAGTCAGAGTTCTGTACCAACGCTTTTAAAACTAAAATGAGCAATTTAACTTCAGAACAAGTGGCTGCTATAGTTGCTTTAATCGAAGATGGACGATCTCAAGCATACGTTGCTAATTTGATGAACCTCAATCAGTCAAGTGTTTCTAGAGCCGTAGCCAGATATAGGGAAACAGGCATTTACAGTAGAAGACCTGTACCAGGTCGTCCAAGATGTTCTACTCGCCAAGATGACCGCTATTTACTACTACAAGCATTACGTCGAAGACATGTAACTGCGAGACAATTGCAGAACGACTTGGCTAGAGTCAGAAATACTCGTGTGAGTACTCAAACTATTCGGAATAGGTTACGACAGAGTGGATTAAGAGCTAGAGTAGCTGTAACAGCCCCTCGTCTCACTAGGAACCACCGAGTGGCTCGCTTAAGGTTTGCCAGAGAACATGTAAATTGGAACATTAATGACTGGGGCAATATACTCTTCACAGATGAGTCAAGATTTGGTCTTTACACCTCAGATAGGCGTATCTCAGTGTACAGACGGGACGGTGAGCGCTATTCGCAGTGTAATATCAGACCTAGACCTAATTTCGCTGGTGGCTTTATTATGGTTTGGGGAGGCATCTGTTTAACAGGTCGTACAGAGCTAGTACCAGTAGACAGAGGTACACTGACTGCCCACAGGTATATAACGGACATTTTAGAAGAACATGTAGTACCATATGCGCCAATTATAGGAAACGAATTCATGTTAATGCACGATAATGCACGACCGCATGTTGCAATAATCGTCCAGGAATACCTTAACGATGTTAGTATTCCAGTTTTAGATTGGCCTGCGGTAAGTCCGGACATGAACCCTATCGAGCACGTGTGGGACCTCCTTCACAGACGGATACGAACCCAAAATGTTGCCCCAGCGGACCTGCATGGACTAGCAAATGCTCTCCGTGACGAGTGGGAGAATTTGGATCAGGCTTATATACGGAGGTTAATCGAATCTCTGCCAAACCGTATGCGAGCGGTCATAAGAGCCAGAGGTGGCAAAACTCAGTATTAAAAGCTACTGTTGTGACATTTGTCTTTCCAAAATTATAATTTCTTGTTTTAATAAAAATCTCAAGTATGAGTTCTTGTTTTTATTTGGCCTGTATTTTATTTAAACAATCATAGAAATTATATCTTAGAGCGCATTAAAGTATATTTACAACTTTATGCTACAAACAAAGATTATGCGATACTTTTATGATTCAAAACTAAATTGTGCGATACTTTTTTGGCGGAGTGTATTTACGGATAGAATTTCAAAGCACAGATTTAGTCTGCAAATGCATCTCTATCTAGAATACTACGTATACACGGAATATGTGTTTACTCTTCTGGGAAATATTACAATCGTTGAAACATCTGGATCTATTTCTCTACCCCTACGCGTTTGTAGAATTTCAAGTGCGGTAAACGTGGCTGTTCCGTGGCTTGTCAGGATTCGTGTCGTCTTGAAATTGTTTTCGTTTGCAATTGTTGTTTTAGCATTTGGTGTGCTTCTGGTGTTTGGTGTATTTTGTGCACGTTGCAGTGTAGGCAGTTCACTTTGCAATGTGGAATCGCACCGAGTTATTGTATTTCGCGGGATCTGAATAACTGATGCTTTAAAATTTTCATCTATGTGGATGCAATATGTTCATATTACTGCTATAAAGGGAAGTTACATTTAGAATTTCTTTTCATTTGTGGTGCAAGAGGAAAAAATAATTTGAGAAAATCAAATCAAGTTTTTGTAATTATGTTTGAAGTAGGATTTAATTGTGTATCTAATATTCTAAAATGTTTTTTTTTAATAGTGGTTATCTCATTACTAACATAATAATTACAGCAAACGTAACGTAACAACTATATATAGGGTGATCCGCGAGGTAACCGACAAACTTATACAATTTATTCTAAAGGTTATCCTGAACCATAAACATTATGTATACTTTAGGTCAATTAACGTATTGCACGTACACAAAATTACATTTGCTGATAAGTAATAACTGTCAAATTAATCAGTAACTATGGCTAGAACTTACACTAACACGGAATACGCTGACATGGTTTTTGTGTATGGTATGATATTGCAATGGAAGGGGACGTGTCGCAGTAGAAGAATACCGTCAATGTTTTCCAAATCGCATAGTTCCTCACCATACGACATTTTCTAATGTCTTTCAGTGTTCTCCAAATTCACGCGTCGAAAGGGAGTTTGATTTTCATTAGGAAGCTAATGTTCTCCTCAATGAAGTTGAACAAAATCCATCCACAAGCATACGCAAATTATTTACTATAAACCCAAGTTTGGCGAATCTTACGGTTCGATGGGCTTTATCCCTATCATCAACAGAAAGATCATTACATGCTACCAGATGATTCAACGCATTCAATTTTGCCAGTGGTTACAGAACAATTTAGAACTCATTTCACGTATTTTTTTTACAGACGAGACTCAATTTATTCGAGGAATAAATTAACACTCGGCATTCTCACATTTGGCCGCATGAAAACCAAAATCATGTAGTTGTGGGTAATCACCAACATCGTTTCTCAGCAAATGTATGGTGTGGGTTGTTAAACAATTACGTTATTGGGCCGCATTGACATCTGATGGCCAATTACACTGGTCAACAGTGAAATTGCTTCTTAGGTGAAAGTACCCAATCCTGAATGAATTCAACGTGCTGAACACGAATATCACATTGAAAAAAGTTGATTGGCTCAGGTTCCAGAGATATTGACGTTTTGTCCATTGTATAGATGCTATTGCATAATGTAATGCAATTTAGTGAGAAATTACGAAAAAAAAAAATGGTCTACGTCAATGCTAGCTGACTATTGTTGGACAATCAGTAGAGATGCTCCACAAGTCCACTACAAACGGCAGGCCAAAAGAAGTCGAAAGCCAGAAGCAGACTAATGTTTTCTTACCATGTATTATAATATTGACATAAGTACACTTTTTCTGAAATATGCGTACATATTACAGAAAACCCGTAGCCAATTCAGCTTTTTCTTAGTCATTTTCGTGTTCAGCACATTGAATTCATTAAGAAATGACTATTTTCAGCTTGGAAGCATGAACTTTTCGAAAATTTGTTGCCCAGTGTTATTATAAGAATTTCTTAGAAGATACTTTGCCGGAATTATTGGAAAATGTTTCACTGGAAACTCGACATGACATTCTAAATCAACAATTTCCTGGACGGTGGATAAAAAGAGAAGGCCCTGTACTATAGCCTACACGTTCTCCTGACCTTTCGTCATTGGACTTTTTCTCGTGTTTACAATAACAGTCGGATAAACACGCGAGAAGAATTGATCGAAAGAATAGTTGCAGCAGTAGATGCTCTGGGAAATTAAGTTGCGGGTATTAACTGGCAACATAATATAGTCCAAAAATTATAGCAACATGTTTAGAAAGAAGAGGTGAACATTTCGAATATTTAATTTATGTTATTTCAGGAATAAATACATTACTAACGCATGTTACTTTCTCTTTTGTTAAAAACTCAGGAAGGGAATTGAATTGACCTAAAGTATACATGATGTTATTTGTTCAGAATCACCTGTACAACAAATTGTGTAAGTCGCGGATCAACCTGTATATAGCTGGTTAATTAAGCTCTCAAAGCGCTTGGATAAAAATATGCAGGTTGTTGATTAAAAATCCAGAAGAGTTAATGTTAACATTCTAAGCTGGACAATGACTTTTGAATATCTTGCATATGTATGTTGCTACACTTAAAATTTAGCCTGAAGTGTCTCTGAATGAAAGAATCTACAATTATTTGATCTAACATCCCACATTGTTGTGGGAATATTGCTTTTTTTTAATGGTACAATGTAAATGTCGATTTTTTATTAAATAAATTAATATCCGCTTAACAAAGCCAGTAAAGAAAACAAATCAAAATAAGTGTGTAGCTACTATCGCAAAAGCAAAAATTTACACATTTTATTAAAAAAATTTGATAATTTTCCATAGATTCTTCATTAGCTTTGTCGTATGTTTAAGTGAAAAGCTTGATTTCAACAGCAAATAAGCAGAGCGGAGTTCATCTGCAAGGTTCTTTACGACTTGGTGTATTGGATTAATAAACTATTACTATAGAATAACAGTTCTACGAGTATGTTTGAAGATACATATGGATTCATTAATGTTTAGCATAAACGCAACGTTATAAGACATATTTACTGCTGTTTCTGTTTAAATATCTACCAAAACATGTTCTCAAAATTAACATCAAAGCAAACGATACATAAAAGCAAGTTTGTGATTGTTATTAGTTGGGTACTATTACACTGTTTTGCTTATTTAGGTTTCGCAAGTTGTTATATCAATGAATTTGTTTCTAGAAACTGCGAAACGATCCACACAAAATTAACTGTACAACAAAATTGTAAATGATATTTGAACGGTGAATAGGGAGCCTCTTTGATGTCTGTTGATTGAGCTGTTTCGCATAATTCGGTGGTTAGAATCACATATGAGTATTTAGATATTCTCTCGTCCCTTGAATATCTCGAGAAGGAGTCTTGTAGTTTACAAATAACAAATATGTTTAGCAATGGTAAGGCATGAGCGACATATCAGAGTATTTTAAAAAGAATTAACAAGTGCTTTTTAACAAATTTTATAAAACTCTTTTAGTTTTATTTTGTTTGTTATGTTTTCTTAAATATATTTTACCTTTTGTGTGATCCTGCATTACTAACTTTACAATTATTTTAACTTTGTACAATACTACAACGTACTGACTACATAACTATTACATTTCAAGCTCTTAAATGAGACTTTTTGCCTGTTACTGTTTTTTTATTCCGTCGTCGATAAAACGGCAAAATTCATTAAAAATCCGAAATCTCGAAATCTGTCAAATATAGGTATATATGAAAATCTTAAAACTTAATTATATGTATACATGTATAAAACATTATAAATAATGTGTGCTATCAAGAAATGAAATAATATAGTGTCTATTCTATTTAAAATAAGCCAGTTGATATTCGATTCCGGAAATAGTTCAGTGTTGTTAATATTTTTATTTAAATCCCCAAAGACAAATTTTCAGCACTAAGCTAGTAATAATTCCCAATATTCGACTAACCGACGGTTTAGATGTCGCACACTGTATACTTAGCGAGAACAGACTGGGAAAGGATATTTCTTTGTCTATATTGACAACTACTCACTATTATTTGGAGGTAAAATATATCTGTTTGATTGCAAGAAAGCTTTCTATAATTATAAATGCGTCATTTAGGTATTCATATTCACATACAGGTGTTCCAACTATGCGAGGAGAGAGAATTTTTCCTATATCTAATTTTAAATCCAGTGAATTAGAAAGGCAGTCCGTTAAATTAAAAAAAACAAAATTAATTACACGTTTTTTTTTTTGAAGGAGAAAATGAATGTCACCGATCTACGATTAAAAAAAAACAATTAAGAAAAAGTTAAAAATTAAGAAATTCCAAATTTTTTTAACGTGACGCGTAACGTGGAATGTAACGACAGCGAGACGCGCAGCGTCGAGTGTGCTTTAAAGAGAGGCGCGTTAAAAAAAAAAAAAATAAAATTAAGGAAAAGTTAAAAATTAAGAAATTGAAAACTTTTTTAAAGTGACACGTAATCTCGAGTGTAACAACAGCGAGACGCGTAGCGTCGAGTCTCTTTTAAAGAGAGGCGCGTTTAAAAAAAAAGAAAAATTAAGAAAAGGAAATTAAGAAATATTTAAAAATTCAGAAATTGCAAATTTGTTTAGCGTGACGCATAACGTCAACTGTAACGACAGCGAGACGCCCAGCGAGTCTTTCTTAAAAAGAGGCGCGTTAAAAGAAAAAAAGAAAAATTAAAAAAAAGGAAATTAAGAAAAATTTAAAAATTCAGAAATCGCAATTTTTTTTAGCCTGGGGTGGGTGCGTAATCCACCATCCAATGACAGATTAACTGGCTGGGTGAACGGTCAGGAATTTCTAGTTCAGTTACTAATAACAAAATAAATAAAATAAAAAACAGCGATATTTCATATGAATCTCAATATTTCCGCGCCTTCTACAATAATTTCTTGACCGGCGCAAAATTAAATTTATTCTATTTCTCCATGAGAAATAAATCAAATTCATCCGCAGTATGACGCGATCCGCTATTACGAAATCTTCAACTATCTGTTTGCGTATGTATTGCTGAATATCATTAGCTACTATATCGATTGATACCTACCTCATACGTGCTTCTTAGTTCATCAACGAAGAACGGATGTCGTCACTAGTACAGGGCTTTTTTATAGGCCTATATATTGAAATAGAGACGTGAGGGGTCCGGATCCCGGCTGTCGAGTTGATATGCTGATATCGTTCATTTTTAAGTGTAAATGCTTAATTTGTACGTACACAGTACCTACACATATGTAAGTACATAATAGGTAAATAAAATCAAAATCAATACTGAACGATCGATATTTCCGTTGGGACAATTTATTTGAAAATCGCGAATATCAAACACCGCCGGGCTTTAATTAAACTCGAACGCGGTGGCTCAACGCCGACGGAATTTAGTCCCACCGCGCCCACGCAGATTTCTCCGCGCCTGTGACCTTACTCTTTTTTTTCCAATTCGCGGTATTCCTCTAAGCTTCTCGAGATTGAGTGACGCTCGACTCTATTACGTAAGGAACGCCCCTCCAGCACCAGTAAACCGCTAGGCGCGCCGGGCGGCATCTAAATCAGATATTCCCGGATAATTGCGTCTCACATATCCGACACTTAAAATTCACCGCCTCCACTATACCCTGCACCTTAGCTGTCGCTGGCATTCCTCATTTGTTCCCTCCCGAAGCCATCCCAGCGATCGGACGGTTTACGTATTTTGTACGAGTACATGTTGCGACACAACGCAGGGTTTTAAATCAATCCGTACAAGTTGAGATTTTCCCTTATTTGCGTGGTACGTATACGGGAGGTGAATAGACGCTGGTAGGGTTGAATTTACTTGTGTGAGAGAAATAAACAAGAGCTGAATACGGATTTCTGTTTGTGTTTGTTTAATGTAGCTTTCGCGAGATTGAGCGGAGCGGAAATGGATTTAGATCGCACGGGGTTTGCGGATTGCAGCGGAAGAGATAGATAGTTGAGTATACAAATTGGGTTGTTACGGGAATGTCTTAGGTTATTTCCACAGAAAAAAAACAGTATGGATAAGCATGCAGCGTTAATAGTATATATGCGTTCGATGATTAAACAACGTTTTGGTATTTTCATGCGTATATTGAATCTTTAAAAGCAATATACTTTACCTCAAATAAATTATAATATCCCATACAGTCAAATAAATACATACTTTCTCCAAAAAAAAAAGAAAATTTGAATCGAAGAACTGCCAATATTGTCGCGAAGAAATACTTTTCCATTAAAACAACTGATTTTATCGTAGAGCGTTTTCAAAGAGCGCACCTACGATAGGCTCTATTGTCTGTGATCATATTGAAACGACAAACTTAAGTTTGTCGTTGCATGCCACTATACTTAAGCATAGTGGCTTGCATTTAACTAAGATACATTTATTCACTCTACAAGCGCGTATACAATAAAACGCCAACTCCATATGAATCATCACCAATAGAGCCTGACGTCGATCCGCCCGTTGGATGTTGATACCCATCAAATCTGAATAAAATTAAAATAATTCTTTCAATGAGAGAAACCTTGTAAGCTTTCATCGTATACATTATACATTTCCGAAAACCACTAATTATTTGTTATTACTATCTTGTACTATCATCTACGGTGCTGGTAAGCAATGGCTCAGGTCTGGCTTTCATGTATAACACACGAAGGGTTGCCAAACAAAAAGTTGCCAGCACGGTATATGTTTAAGCACTCGCTAATGATTGGGATCGAGTAGTAATTTTGTTTGCAATCATTTTTGGACAATCACTCACACACAAAATCGAAGAGTGGAATACCAACAACAAATCGTCAAACAAAACAACGAAAATATACCTCGTATATAATTACAAATTACATATTAATTGAACATTTGGTTTAATATTTTAACGTATTGATGGTTAAGGTAATCGAAAATACTTTCTTTGCAGTAAAATATTAAATCTAACAAAATAATTGAAGACACGCTTAGATGAAGCTGCCATGTAACTAATATTGAATTTTAAGATGGAAAAATGCAAGCGGGATGAGGATCTTGCAAGCTATATTTTGTTTTCAGATGAATTAGTCCATTCAATATCCCATTTGGCGACAGAAAACCACAATCAATGACCTAACGTATGATCAGTTGGAGAGCATATTATTGGTCAATTTTTAGATGGAGATTTAAATGCCCAGAAGTATTTATGAACAACGCAAAACAATGCAATAGATCAGAGCGTTTCGTTTCAACAGCATGGAGTGTCGGCCCATTTTGAATAAAATGCAAGAGAATATTTAAATTAACAGTTTCCAGACAGATGGATTAAAAGTTATAAGCAAATTCGGCCACTTTTATGACACACTTTAGTTCTATTTGTGAAGTAAATAAAATTGAAAGAAAATAACCTCATGTATTTAACATCTGAAATGATTATCAATTCTTTTGTGGATTGACATAAAAAATATATTAGAATACCTTTATACTTACCCAATCCGCTTTTGATGGTTTACTCTGTATATTATATCTCCAACACCGTACGGGAATTTATACATTAAGCAATAAAGTTTTGAATTCCCCGAGTCTCCTATCTACATAGTTGATGGCGGACACCGAAAAGTTACGGAACAATTCGCAACTTTATCAATGTCGAGGTTCCATCATAAATAACTTAGTTTTTGCTGCGTTGTCTGGGAACCAAGTCAGATGCCCGTTTTGCTGCTAGCAGAGGCTGACGAGATCCGTCCTTTTTCATATATTGTCTACGTCTCGAAATAATATGTCACTGATTTATATGTCCTGTGCGTCTGTGTTATTTTTTTTGTCGTTTCACGGTTTCCTTTGTTATTTTTAGAAAGCGAAGCTTGAAGTAGAATATGTAATGGATAAGTAGATCAATAATGCAGGTTACGTGGCTTGATTGTTCCAAAAAAAAGAGAAATAAAATTATGTTTCTCGCAGAGAAATAAAATAGCATTAAAAATCTCGGATAGAAACGAAAAGATCTAATCTGATTTTACCGAAAATAAAATTCTCTTTTTAATAACGCTGTCCCATCGTTTCTGGCAGGAAATTAGACGTTAATAATCTTAGAAAATAACCCCTGGAACCAACTTCCTTCCTTTTGAACTTGTCGACGAATTTTTGCCCGGATTTTCTATTAAAAAAAAGCCGTTATGTTAGCGTTCTAGTATCGAAACAATATCATTACGCAGAGGTGCAATTTCCGCGGAGGAATTCTCGAATAAAGAAAGAAATATTGTTATTAGATCTTACCCTTTAAGGAAAATTTACTTTTGAAAGGGGGAACCTTTTTGCTGTATACAATATGTTTGTTAGTAACGGTGCAAAAGATTGTAGAATCCTGTTTTAATTTCAGATTCTAATGTAGCAGAAACAAATCAATTGCAGGTAGTTAACATATGCGGTTAGAATACATTAAATATAATAAACTTATGCGATGTAAAATGTACCGTATGTAGTAATCCTGTCATAATATTTGTACAATGCACATAAAATTAAATTTACATTGCTAAAGTAGACGTCTGGCGAACAGTTTTGTCTAAACAATTTTAAAGAATGGCCTTTAATGTTGTTTACCTTCAGTTGTTAAAATAATAGCCAGGCTCCGGGTAATTACAAGAACATATGTTGGTACTCGTGTAAGCACGAATGTGATGAACAGGTATTTGGAACAGTTTGTTACCATTTCAACCACGTAGTTTATACAATTAAATGCCGAGCTATGGTATGCCGCATATATTTGCCACTATAACGTGTAAATATGTGTGAAAATTACCGTCTGTTCATGTCATATATCTTCAACATACACATGTGTAAAAGCTACTCCAATTGCTTTTGCAGTCCGTTTTTATATATATCGTTTTAAAGTACATTTACCTGAAAGATGTGTAGCTTCTATAATGGGATATTATTTGATCACTACTATTTTATGAATTTAACAAACTCAATGAGTTTACTTGAACAATAAGTTCAATTAACAGGATTGTTATGAAATAAAGATTATACTAACCATAGTAGCGATTAATTTAATGTAACTGCAATGTTTTGAGTACTATTTATTAAATTAGCTAATCATCTTAATTTTCACAAGTGCACGTTCTGAACTAAACATTACTAGAGCAAAAATTAAAAATTCAAAAAAATTTGAAAAAAGTGCAAATGCTGTACTGTTTTTTTTGGGTAAAAAATAGCGATTTTTAACGAATTTCGGCACATTTTTGCGAATATCTCGGAAACGGTTAGAGATATCGGCAAAGTTTGACGTCATCCGATTCCCCGTGCGAAAACGCGTCGGATAGGCTATACCAGAACGCTATAGCGGTAAAACATTTTTTCAAAATTTTAAACGCTCATATCTCGGAAACGGTAAGAGATAGAGACGAGAACTCGACAGATTTGGACTCCTCGTGGGAAGACGCTTCTGATAGGCTACATGGCAGCGCTCTAGCGCGAAATTAATTTTTCAAAACTTTAAACCCGCATATCTCGGGAACGGTTAGAGATATCGGCAAAAGCTTGAGGGCATTCGATTCCCCGTGCGAAAACGTGTCGGATAGGCTATGCCAGAACGCTCTAGCGTTAAATTTTTTTTTTAATTTTCCCAAAATGTTCGACGAAATTTAAGGAAATTCGACGGTATCTTCCGAACCGTAACCGATAGCCGAACGCCGACTTCAGATTCGGAATCGCCGTCGAAAAGGACGTCCGACGGTGTATGATACATCGGGGTAGCGATAGTAGATAGAGAAAAAATAAGGAAAAATAAGCGATTTTGGGTAAAAAATAGTGATTTTTAACGAATTTCGGCACATTTTTGCGAATATCTCGGAAACGGTTAGAGATATCGGCAAAAGCTTGAGGGCATTCGATTCCCCGTGCGAAAACGCGTCGGATAGGCTATGCCAGAACGCTCTAGCGTTAAAATTTGTTTTTTAATTTTCCCAAAATGTTCGACGAAATTTAAGGAAATTCGACGGTATCTTCCGAACCGTAACCGATAGCCGAACGCCGACTTCAGATTCGGAATCGCCGTCGAAAAGGACGTCCGACGGTGTATGATACATCGGGGTAGCGATAGCAGATAGAGAAAAAATAAGGAAAAATAAGCGATTTTGGGTAAAAAATAGCGATTTTTAACGAATTTCGGCACATTTTTGCGAATATCGTTTTTGACGGCTTTTGTACAATATGTTAAAGTTTCTTTCAAGTCCAAAAGCGTCAGGAAATAATTTTATTTTTCCAATCTGTTGCCTTTTTGGGAATATTTCAGAATTCTATTGTTATTTTTATTGACATTATGGAATTTATAACTCGTTTGGTTGCTCGCCTCGGTTTGCAATCTCCAAACTCGTTCGAAAAATGTCAGTTTACAACCTTGATACGTAAATAACTATCGTCGCTCTTAATCCACAAAAATGAAACGAATATTGTATTGTGAGTTTACAGCAGTGTTGGGCAAAAAGTAATTAGTTATTTTTATAATTACAATTATAATTTAATTGAACATCGTCAATTACAAAAGAGTTCAATTACAAAGTGTTCTTTTATTATAAATATATTTCTGCAATTGAAAATAAAGTCCAAAGGAAACATGTAAAACGTATATTTTTATGGAGTTATTTCTCGCTGCTAAAGAGTGCAGGTAATCAGTAATGCTTGTAACTAGCGGCACCTTTATTCAAAAGGTGTTCAAAAGAATTTTGTGTCGATTCTCAAATGATTTGTACATCTATCGAAGGACGAAGATATCTAGAGATGTTTGAAAGTTAGTTAGGTTGTAACTGAATTGCGAAAGAGTTCATTAAAATGTAATTGAATTACAGTGTAATTGAATTACAAAGTAATTGCCCAGTTTCAATTACAAAGTAATTCAACGCTTTCAATTACAACGTTAATTAATTACAAAATAATTGAATTATAATGTAATTAGTTAGTGTGGTAATTAGTTATTTTGTATTTAGATACATAACACAATGTAATTAATTAATACCCAACACTGGTTTACACTAACAGTAAATATGCGAGTTTCTACTATATAGCATTCAGTGTTTCCATATATTTTCCATTTTTTGTTAGAATAGAGAAAATATTTATTTTAAATAATCAAGGTTGATTACCTTGCAGCGAGTGGAAAACCCTATGCTTTTAATCATTGAACGTCTGCGATAGTGACCAAATCCAAGTTACTGAATTTACTGAAGCTTAACTCCTTCGTATTCGTTAATTTTTCACATGAAAAGATTTTACTGTTAAATACAAACCAGGCACTTTCTAACAGTGGAATCGCCGACTTCATTTATTTTAACACCAAAAACGGATGGACGTTAGGCAACACCGGAAAGGAGTTGAAAAAGTGTTGGAATTGTCACCAATTATCTTTAGCTTTTTATGTGTGCACGTAACAAGCAAAGTATCATGTTTTTCTTTCCTCTAATTGATAGGATGCGACATTGTTTCGATTCTATCTAAATTAGCTAGCCGATGAAGGTGAATACCTGTTTTTGTCGTTTTCAGGAACAATATTTTATATAATTAACATGACCTCCCCACTAACTAAGAAGAAAACAGGATTGATTACCTAATTCATTTATGTCGTTCTAATTCTAATCTAATCAACATAATTGCTTAAACTTACCGCACCGGTTAAGTATGATTTAAATTTCTTAATATCAAATCTATTTCCATGAATATTGAACAAATAACCAGTGTTTTAATACTACAAATTCACTATTTCGTGCAGTAAATATCTCTCTAAATTTTCTAGGTACACTTCCACTGATGTACATACAGACTTCGTTCTAAATTAAAAAAAAAAGAGATTGCTTACGCTAGCTTCGCTGTGTTTACTTTTAAGGCATGTTATAATTTTAGCTAACTTGATTTTACTTCGTCGCTCGCGCAATCAAAAGTTGTTGCGTGCTATGCAAGTTTATTATGCCTATCTAGAAATTAATTGATGGGTACGGCAATTATACCGCTTGGAATGTAGTAACTTCGAAGTCTCTTACGCTTTCAATAATAATCAAGCGCCGATATTCAATTATACGTTTTAGGGATTGCTTTCGTTCTCTTGTTCTAAACTTAAATTACTTTCATTTGCTTTTGTTCGAGCGATGCTTCCAAGTAGATTGTCTTTCTTTGTTAGGAATTCATCCTATGCAAAACTGCGACTTTATAGGTGAAACTTGGTAGTGATATAAAGTGAATTCGTTGAGGTTTATTGTCAATTCATTGGTACAAGTTTGTCTTCAGTAAAGAAGTGGTGGAAAAAATCGCCGGAAAGGCTACATACAGGGTGGGTCATATCATATACTGCGTGGGCTTTATAAGGAAAAGCACTGGAACATACACTATATAACATACATTACATAAACTTGCCCTAATTTGGGGTTTAGATTTCATATAGGGTAAATTTGGGAGAGACGCCGTGGTAAGCTAGATGTCGCACTTACAAATCATAAGAAACACGAAAAAGTTTGTTGTACTTGGCGAATATATCTTATAAAGAAGAAATATTATTCTTTTAAGGTAAATGTTATTAATAACCTTGTAGTTTAAACGTGTTTATATAATGTGTAATATAAACAATTGGTTTCCAAACATATTTTTTTTTTTTACTAGAATGTGGCATCTGTCCCATACTTTGAGGAGAGATGCCGAATTTGTTAGAATGTGGATATATTATATTATTTCTAGAATGCCACGTAAATATGTAAGGAAAAAGGTAATCAGAACGGCAGACTGGACTGAAGAAAAATTAGCAGTGATAGTAGATAAGGTTCTAAAAGGTGAAATTACCAAGCGAGAAGCAGAACGACGCTATGATGTCCCAGTTCGAGCACTAACAAGACGAATACTTTCAGGAAAATTGACAAAAGGGCCTCTAGGTCCTTCAGGTAATTAGAAATATAATTTATATTTATTTATTAAATAAAATATTTTGTATTAGTTTCCCTCGGAATCGATAATGAGAAACGGTTGGTAAATTATGTAAAACGTCTTGCAGCATCTGATTTTGCGCCATCTAGAGAACATGTGTGTAAACTTGTCTTTGAGTTTGCTGAGAAGGCTAACATCAAACACAAATTTTGTAAAAAGTCACGCAAAGTTGGAAATCACTGGCTAAAATCGTTTGTAGAGAGTAGCCCTGAAATTTCAATTAGGCAAGTTGAAAGTTTGTCACTGGGAAGAGCTTCAGGGATGAATCGAAGGGATGTACAACCATTTTTTGAGTTATTGAAAGAGCTGATGATTATTTATAATTTCACTGACAAGCCTGGGAATATTTATAACGTTGACGAAAATTTAATTCAACTAATTAATGAGCCCAGTGAAGGTCCAGAGCCCGTATATGGGATTATTAAGGATTCTGCTAAAAGGGAGATCTGGACCTGGCTGGACAAAGCAAGCACAAATAAATGGAGGACGACTGAATGTCAACTCCAAGACAAAGCGCTAATAGGGGATGGGGATGCTAAGTTCTCTGATAACCTACTTAGACGCAGCAAGAAAGAAGTTAAAACCATTACTGGGCTGGTAACTGGACACTGTCCCCTGAAAAAGGATCTATGCAACACAGGCCGAGTAAGCGAACCGTGGTGCAGAAGATGTGAGCTACAGGAGGAAACGAGTTTACATGTAATCTGCGCATGTGAGGAGTTGAAAGTACTCAGGCAGAAACATTTCGGGAAGGATCTATTGGAGCCCTCGAAGGTTCTCAAGTTTCCACTGGGCAAGATACTGGACTTTATAAAGAACACCAGGCTGCTCGAGTGGAAGTAAGAGATTTAATAGGGACGGTACAATGAGCACCTAGCCCAAGTGCCTGGACTAAAGGTGTCCACCCTAACGTTATGAATGAATGAATGAAGCCCAGTAAAGTTTTGGCAGCGAAAGGAGCAAAGAACGATGGAGTAGTTACACCTTGTGAAAAAGGTGTAACCGTTTCATTAGGAGCCGGCTGTAATGCTGAAGGTATATTCTTACCCCCAGTGCTAATTTTTAAAGGGGTTAACAGAAAGGCCGAATTTTAAGGATGATCTCCCAAATGGGTTTAAAGTTTACATGGAAAAGGAAAATCCAAAATATTTACAAAAAGTAACATGGCCAAAGAAAATTTCAGTCCTGTTGAGGAGGATACAAATAATTGCTGTGAATGCTGGGAAAATTATTATTTGACAAAGAGTAAAAGTGATTAGTTGAAATGCATTTCATGTAGTAAATGGCTGTACGAATCTTGTACGATTTATGACCCGAAATGCACAGATTGTGGATGCAATGAACAACGAAAAGTTAACAAATAAAAACAAAAAATTTAGTAGCTACCATATGCGACATCTCTCCTCATATACATATGTGCAATCTCTCCTCACAAAGATGGGAGATATGCCACATTGAAGGGTTTAAAATTTGGGTTATATTTTATAAATTCATGGTTAAATAGCCCTAATTTTGGTTTTTTTGAAGTAAGAATTACATCTGCGTTCTTTTTAATCGATAATAAGAAAATAAAATGTGATTTTGTGTACCTTACAAGTATTTTTTGTTTTACGCGGTGCCTCTCCTACGTTTACCCTATGTCATTAAATATAGGATGTTCCATTTAAAAGAGGTAACTTTGTTATGGATCTTATTTCTCGAACACCCCGCATAATTTAAAGTAATTTTAAATTGTACATACAAAGTCTAGTACTCAACGAAATAAAAAGGATTTAAAAAAATCCTATGCTTTGCTATATAAAGCTCGCGCCGTATGAGGTGGTCCACCCTGGATAAGACATATAAGTGTAAACATTGTGGTCATTAAATTTAATAATTCTAAAGCGAAATTTACGGGGAGACTTAAATTTCCATGCAGATTAACTGTATAAACAATAAAGACTTTGAGAAACGCTTCTTTTTATCGCAATAAACGGGTGTTTGTCAGTTAAACGCCACTTTACACGTTTACCGAACGTTCCATCAATTCATCGCTTTGCATAAGAATGTGCCAATTCCCTTTGGATATCTACTAACATATATCAGCTATTTTCTCGCCCACGTTCTAACGTACTAACATCTTATTAAATGACAGGACGGTCGATTCGGAAGATTAATCGCGTTTACGATCTCTGGAATAGCCCCTCCTTTAGCTTGAATGAATAATGGAAACTATACGAAGGAAGGGTCGACGAGAAACGAAGTTGGCGTTGTCTCCGCGCCCGGCGTGTTGAATTTTTGATGAAAACGCCTAGCTATTTATTTTATTTATTTCGTTGTGTTAATGCAGGCGTAAAAAAATTGCCCGACATTTATGCTCGCTGACAGAGAAAACAAGTTTGGAAAAAGCGGAGAAGAGACTTGTACTGGCGTCGTTTGGTTGAAAATTAATGCGAGATGTGGAGTGTTTGGTGTGCCTAGTAGGTTCTGGTGGCGACATCTGTTGGGCTCTCACGTCATCCTTATTGTCGTTGTGCTTTTTACGACTGGTGCTTAGACTTTTGGCGGTTAATAATATAACAGTTGAGGAGTTTGCAGTTTGCTTTTAATAATAAGGGGTAGAAGTTCATGTAACTGCAAGTTTCGTCTCAAACTTTAATCATATTTTATTGCTGTACTTATAGACAGTTTTCCTATGTATGAAACGTGCTAACGATGTTTATGAATAGTTGTATTTTTTAAGTTTGGGCAGAAGTTATCATTTACAATGATAATTTTTTATTTGTTTTTTAAATAATTATGGAATATAGATAACTAATAAGGAACATAAACCAGCTGATCTACGTATACACTACCTTGCAGGAAAGTTTGACAATATAACACATGTATTTAACAAAATAAAAAAATGAAATGCAACTAATACTAAAAACATAAATTTAATATTCTGAAGCATAAAAACTATTACAATCTAACGAAAATTTCAATGTCGCTTCTTATATATTTTCTTATCAAAAAAAAAAAACATCCTCTTGCGATTAATTTTCTTAGTGTGTCGCCTGGGATATTATTCCATTCACCACCACCAACCAAACACTTTAAATACCGATTTACCGATCCATAACATATTCCACCACTGTGTCACCATACAGTGTAGATGTTCTCGGGCCCACTGTGGCGCCTTTAATCGGTTATCCCGGCATAACACTGATTTATGGGCTGATCGTGTAAATTTTCTTCCGCCAGTCGGCGTTTGACCGTGGTCACTGAAATCGAAAGCTGACTTCCGTGATTTATTTCGCTCGATATTTCTGATGCTGCATTTCTGCGATTCCGTTTGCTTATTAATTGTAGAAGGTTACCACCTGCTGGGTTGATTATTCGTGATGGACCATAATCGTTTCACTGTATGTAAAGGATCCGCCCAACTCCCTTGGGCCTAGTGATGTCATTTCATATGCGGATGATACCACTATTTTTGTCGAAAGCAATGATTCATCCGAGTTACAAATTAATTTTAATCTTGCATCAGAAGCATTTATTACGTGGTGTCCGAAAAACAAATTAATTCACAACTTAAAGAAAACTATTTGTATGCAGCTCCATAACAGAAAAAAAGTTAAAAATATCAATATTTCATTAGATAATAATGTCATTTATTGTGTGGAAGCAACAAAAAAGTTTGGGTGTGAATGTCAATGCGAACATGAGGTGGTCTGCTGATTTAGACCAGACATGTAGCAAGTTGGATACTACTTATTGGGCTTTACTTCCATTAAAAAACTTAGTGGATAAAAAGGTATTATTAAATGTTTCTTACTCGTTGGCCGATTCAGTCATGTCCTATAAAGTCAATGTTTGGGGTTACACTTCCGAATGGAAGAAACTATTCGATTTGCAGAGAAGATTGTTGATACTATTTTATAACTTGAAGCGTAATGACAGCGAAACCTGTATTCAAATCTAACTATATACTAACTTTTCCATGCATTTACATCTACAAGTGTACATTCAGAAATATAAAACTCTTGAACATAATTCTAAATGCTCTAATTGCCATGGTTATAGTACGAGGCACGGCAATTTGTTGCGAACTGACTTACATAAAACCATCCTCTCTGAAAAGAGCCCCACGTATGCGGGCAAGTATTTGTTTAACGCCTTACCTGTAGATATTCAAACTACCGACTAGTTGGGTCCATTTACTGAGAAACTGAAACAGTCTTTGCAATGTCATTGGTTTTACTTGGTTGAGGAGTTCCTGCAGTTTTGGTCTATGCAAAAATGAATATATAAAGTCGGGTTGGTTCTTCGTCCATATAGAATTTTTAAAAGCTTGTTGCTCATGACGGGAAATTGTTGACGATGGATGAAGAATATAAATATGATTTGGTGTTTGGGCTACTTCCATCGTCTATACATATTTTGGAAGTGGTTCATTGGCGTTATCAGGATGGCGCAGGAAAGGATTCTATCTCTGCAATTAATGTATCTCGCGGATAAATATCTGTATTCCATTGCATTATATGCTGCGTACTATAATGCTTGAGAGTATTTTCGCGTTTTTTCCTTTCTTAGTTAATTTCTTGATTGTTGGAAATTTTTTAAATATGTTCGCAAAAAGTTTCATGACAACATACTCTACATTGTTTCTTAGGATGTTGCAGTTGCTTTAGAGTTATAATTACACTTACTTTATTAACCTAGTTATGTACTAACAGTACTTCACGAACTAATAGGTTCTAATATTGTGGCAATGTATGCAAGCCTGTTGTACATACCAACCTTGGTTTTTCAAATTTCTCCTATATTCTTAATCTTTTCGTGTTCTTCCATTCTTATTTCTAGCAGCCTGCTCATTGAACTAATGCATGATGACCGACACTCACTAGTAGCAAGAATTATGATTCTGGAACAACCACCACACTACAAGAAACAATGTAGGGTATGTCCTTAACATCAAAACGCAATGACAAAACTTTCTGTAGAAGCAGATTTTAAAGACTCCTAGTCATTAATTAGAAAAGGAGAAACCGTATAGGTACACTCATGCATACAATGTTCAGTATATAAGTATAAATATAGGTTCAAAAAAATGAAAGTATGCTTATCCTCCGTTGAAACTGTGTGACTGCAAATATTCTCAATACATGCATCAACTTCAGAAATGGAACTGATAATGTCAATGCTGCCCTGATGTCGTCGGTCGAATTTCTGCCGAAATCTCGGATCCACACAATTATATAGACGATAGAAAAATAGTCCAAACACCAATTTATTTAAAAGCTTTGTATAACAAAGTCTAAATGTGCTTCAATGATACAGCGTTGCTTTTATAACTTAATGACTTTAGAAATACGTGGAAAATGAACGTGAAGGAATAGTGACCTGAAATTTGCACGATCTTTTGAGCTGATTATACCTACCGAGGGATTCTGGTGCATAGAATTGTCTGAAGAAAAATTTAAATTTGCTATAATAGTGTTCTACTTTAGTGACTCAACGAAAATAAAAACTTTTAATGTTGTGTTTATTACCCAATATAATCTCGTGAAAGAATAGTTCGTTTTATGTGAAAATTAGACCGTGAGCGCCCATTAGCGGATTTTCTGTGTGGGTATTTAAAAAAAGCTACTAAAAGCCAGAAACCTTGCTTTCACCAGCTTAAATTAGCTAGACGATTCCATTTGCGTTAATGGTTTTTGGACTTCGTTTGATAGTTACACATTTTCAGGTTCCATCGCGATTCTACCCTGTCGTAAATGTCAACATCCGCAACCAACGCGCTCTACCGTTTTATTGGCTCTATACGTGTGCTTTCTGTGTTTGCGTTTGCTTAATTTTGAATATTGTGTTCGTCCTCGCGTTCTCTGTTCCAAGATCATTAGAGTGGATAAGGACAAAGAAATTCGCCCAAAGATAGGCAGTAAATTCAATAAACGAACGCAATCTTCTCTTTTGGGCTGCCGATACCGAGGTGGATGGCGTGTGACCCGTAAGTTCAAGGGCAAAGTTGAACGTCGCGTCGATTAGGGCGTTCCGTTAAGCCGCTGTCGGGGGAATCCCACTCTTGTATGTATCTGTGTGTACTTATGTACTTAATATAAAAGTTGATGGAGCGTATTTTGGGGGTAATAAAATTTAGTTAGGCGTAAAATAACAGAATCTGCTATTGTTAAGTTTAAGTGGCCGCTTTGAAGGGCTTACGTGCTGAGAATTGGCGTATATAGACGAAAGTACTTATACAGACATAATTCTGGTTGCGGTGCTGCAAAAAGGAGTGAAAAATTCGAAAGTATAAATACAAGAGACTCTTCTGACAAGAAAAAAATATCCAATTTCTCTCAATTTATCTATGACATTTATTCTCAGGTATGTACTATTAAATTTATAATTATCTGACTCAACATTTTATGTAGTTCATATATTAATCATGCCTGCTATGCAATATAATCGGTCGAAGATAGAGATTGATAACCCCGAAACCAAAGTCAGTATAATTCGAAATTTCGGATGAAAACGACCATTTTTTTTTAGAATAGAATATATTTTATTGTCATCGTTCTGTCCATCACATTAATACAAAAATGTACAAGGCACGTCATTACTGATAGCTGCATGTTAAATATTCTTCAATAGAATAGAAGCTATGTTCATACAAAAAAGTTTTTAATTTAGTGTTGAAATGGAATTTGTTACTACAAATTTTTATATCTTCTGGTAGTTTATTGAAGAATATTATTCCTCTGTATGCTGGGCTAAACTCAAATGCTTTCTTACTATGCTTAGGTATGCTTTTGTTTATTCCATTACGCGTCGTCATAGTACTATATATATCAGAATTTCTTAAAAAGGTATTTTCATTACTTTTCAAGTTCATCAAAATTTCATAAATATACGCCACGGGGAGAATATTCAGTTGCCTAAATAAGGGACGACAAGAAACGTCAAAGGACTTACACAACATGCAACGCAGAATTTTTGTTTGCAAGGTAAAAATTTTTTTAAAAGTAGGTGTGGCGCCCCAGAACATAATGTCTTACCGCAATCGTGACGCCACATACGCGAAATAAAAAATTCTAAGCGAATCAATGCTTACGGCATCCCTAAGACGTCGCAGTCCATAGAGAGCGGTAGCCAACTTACGCGACAGTGTGGTACAGTGGAGGTCAAATTTTAATCTAAAATCCACTGTCAAACCCAAAAAGTTAACATTATCACTCTGCGGTACGGACTTATTATTACACGACACATACAGGCTGCTACCACCCTCCACCGTCGTCAGCGAAAATCGCATCAGAACCATCTTATCGTGGTTAAGTACTAAATTGTTAGCATCACATGTCATCAATTCATTGTACATGATTGGTAATGAAGCTATAGAGAAAGGTACAACCTTCAAAGATCTAGGTGTATGGTTTGGTCCTTGCCTCACCTTTATACCACATATTCAATATATGTGCTCACGAGCAATGAAGAACTTGGGGTTTGTGATGCGATCCGCAAAATACTTTAATGATTGCACTACTCTGAAGGCACTGTTTTTTGCTTTTGTTGTTAGCACCTTGGAATATGCATCACCAGTATGGTCACCTTATTATTTGTGCCACGAACTTGCTATTGAACGGGTGCAGCGGAAATTTTCTTTCATTTAAAATAGATAGTGCTTACCCTGCACGAGGCATTGATTATAATACCCTACTTTGGAGGCACAGTTTCCGATCCGTGGCTGACCGTCGCAGAGATCATGCAGTCAAGTTTGTCTACAAACTTATTCATGGATCAATTGTTTCCCCTGATCTCTTGTCCCAAGTGAATTTCCATGTCCCTCGTCCATCTGCACGCTATTCAGTTACTTTTGCCTTACCAACTGCTACTACAAATATTTATAGAAATGCACCTATACACCGTATGCTTACAATAGCTAACTCGCATTTTTCTGACATTTTTCTTTAATTTTGTTTAGTAAGTTCTACATTTTTAATTTCATTTTTTTTATACTATGAAATGCATTTAACTTTATATTTTGCAACTGCGCTAATTATTTGCTTTTTTATGCTACGTGTTGTAATCACCTTTGTTTATATTTACCCTGTAATTGTTTATCGTTGGGTAATAAAGATTATTATTATTATTATTATCACACCATCTCATCATGTCCCGAACCAACTTGGATGTTAAATTAGAGGCCGATTCAACAGTATTAGTCGTTATAATACAACTTGTATCATCAGCATACTGCGCTAGTCTGCAATAATCAAGCGTCGACTGTAAATCGTTGACATAAATTAAAAATAGGGTGGGACCTAATATTGAACCTTGCGGAACACCGCATGTTAAGTCCTTATCATATCATCCTGAACGCCCTTAACACTAACCACACCTTCCTACCAATCAGTTATGAATAAAACAAATCATAGGCCATCCCGTATATACCAATCGACTCTAATTTTCGTAACAAAAGCCAATGATCTACCATATCGAACGCTTTAGATAAGTCAAAAAATACACCGGTGACAACATTTCTCATATCCAAGCCCTCATAAACGTTGCACAAAGCATGTTCAATCGCAGCACTGGCGTTCTTTCCATAAACAAAACCGAACTGCGCGGGTGACAATAATTTCTCTGAGTAAATAATATTAGAGCGACTGCATGCTTTTTCGGCATCGGTTATAAATCGATTTTTGCTCGGCTAATGGCCAAAGATCGATATATTGCCAGAACACATTAGTGCCTTATTACAGCTGCAAATAAGATCCGTCTTTACTTGTTACAGTT
Organism: Cetonia aurata; assembly: GCA_949128085.1. Lineage (NCBI taxonomy): Eukaryota > Metazoa > Arthropoda > Insecta > Coleoptera > Scarabaeidae > Cetonia > Cetonia aurata. The sequence continues at coordinate 8,374,651 of OX421882.1, read as the reverse complement.
TGATGAGCGCAGAATACCTTAAAATCGAGGTAGTATCAATTTGGAACGCATATATAAGGAACTATATTATATTCTCGTAAATTAACTGAGGACAAATCAATGAAGAAAATAAACTTCAACCGCTAAACTAAGTTCAACACCAGGTGGTTAATATCGTTTAGTACTCCCAAATAGAGAGTGGTATCGACTATATTCCATGTTATTTCAAGTAAGTTGATACGCACCGATATTATCTTCACAGTTTAATAATAGGGCAACCCTTTAGAGGTCGATAAGTCTTCCGCGTTTAATTATGCGGGTAATATCCGTAAAAGGTATCGGTTCCTTTCGCTATAAGACGGGAAACTTAACTGCATTATTTTTGTATTAATTAAAATAAACTTCGTCTTTATTAAAATCTACCCCAAGATGGTAATTCGATTCTGGTCGCAAAGATGCAAGTGCAAATAATATTGAGTGATGTTTATTACCTATGATAATTGCATAGAACAAATAATTTAGAATCTCAATTAATTCAAGCTTTACCGTAATTTGCGTGAATAGCAAAGGAAATGTGCGGACGATTAAATAAAGGAGATGAGAAAGTATAGTAAGATGCAGATCTACTTCATGATAAATTAAACAAAGATATACAAACTAAATAGTCTATTTTAGTGAGTGTGCGTTTTTTTGTCCGAAGTAAACTCTAAAATTACTGCAATAGTTCAGATGGATGAAGGTCATATTTTATTTAAAAAGAATCGGATGCTGTAAGATGTGGTAATATTTATATCTGAAATTGGAGGAACGACCAAGTCGTCTGTTTTTGACATGCCAAATAATATCTGTGATTTGTTATTCAGTGCGTTGCTTTCTTCAAATTCATACTTGTTTTAAAGGTAATTTTACGAAAAACGCAATTTGTACATTTGCTAAAATGTCAGTGTCAGTAAAACTGCTAATATAATAGAAATTTGGTATAAGAATTATACCAGAAAATACGTAATTAACAGATATTTTTGAATATGTTGTAGTTTTATTTGTTTTAAAGTATTTCTTCTACGGGGTTAACGTCAAAAGACTCGGACAAATCTTTGACATCCTCTTTGAAACTCTTCCTCGCCTTGAGATGATGGAACTGGTGGTCCCGTCTCGGACTATCGGTATTGAGAGCGCTGTGGTCTTTTGGTTTTTGGTTTTTCTCTGTTTAACGGTTATTGTCTGTCAGGATTCTTTTTTTGATTTCTATTTTAAACTGTGCGTGTGTTAATTCTCTAATCTCTGTGGGTAGATTATTATAATGTTTGATTGCTTCTGTGTTTGGCATTTTTTTATACTTATTGCTGACTATTCTTTCAGTTCTTTCATGTGAGTGTCTTCTTGTGTTATGGTTATGTGTTTCTCTCTTGTTTTTTAGTTTGCTGTTGGTTTTTATTAATCCATTTTTCATCTTGTGTATAAGAATTAAAGATGGTTAGTTGTCTTACATGTAGTTCTTGCGTTCTTTCGTAAACTTCTAGTGTTTTTTTGTCTAATCTATGTAATGTCTTCAATATCTTATTTGCTGTCTTTGCAGTATGTCTATATTACGTTTCGTAGTGTCACTCATGCATTTATCATGTAGCTCATGTGGAATGTGAAAAGAGCATGTACAGTGGTTTTTCATATGTTCAGGCACTAGCCTTCTTATTTTGGTTATGCCTGCTTTGGTTACAGTGTTTTTCTTCATGAGGTCTTTGACGCGTATATCCCATTTCAGGTTGTTAATCCTAGGTATTTTACTTGAGTGGTTTCCTGAATGATTTGGTTTTTTATTCTGATATTGAAAGTAGAGGTTAGTCGTCTTTTAGTAAAAACTATATATTTTGTTTAACTTTCGTTTATTGTTATGAGGTTGTTAAAACACCATTCCTCTATTTTTGTAATGTCCTCGTCGATGTATTGTTGTAGTTTCTAATCGTTTTGATTTGAGTAAACTAAGCATATGTCGTCCGCGTATGCATACATTTTTCCGTGTGTTTTGGCAGTGAATATATCATTTGTATACATTATATACAGAATGGGTGGTAGGTTTCCATCCTGTGGGATTCCATATTCTGTTGGTCGCTTTCAGAGTTATTAAAGTTTGTGGTCTGGATTCGGTTTGATATATATCTTTGTATTAGTTGTTTCTGTGTATTTTTTATGCCTAAGTTATCTAATTTTTCCATTAATTTTGGTTTTGAAATGGTGTCAAACTCCTTTTTCATATCAATTAGGATCATAACGACAGTGTTATTTTCTGCTACTTTGGTTTTTATCCTATTTAATAGGTCAATCGCAGCCGACGTTGTCCCCGAATTTTTCTGAAAAGCGTATTGTCGTTTGTGTATTATGTTATTCTTCGTCAGATATTTTGGAAAGAGGGTCACTGATGTTGTACACAGAGGAATCCAAGATGGAACAAGGTGTGGGAGTCGGAGTTTGGGCCGGACTACCGTCTCTCCCCAACCATCTTTCGGGCAGAAATATGTACCATAGATGTCTGTGTCCAAGAAAATTTCAAGAAAGGGACGGAAGGAGCTAACATCTACATATGCATTGATAACCAAGCCACGCTGAACGCTCTAAAAGCAAATAGCTTTGCGTCTAAGCTGGTATGGGATTGCTTAAATAATGTAGTGGACCAGAACCAGGTCTGGGTATTTTGAAAACCAGGATTGGAGGTGAGATTCAATAAATAGGAGCATGAGAAAGCGATATCCCTCTGGACAACTCATAGCTTGGTCAACCCCAGGCCAAATACTAACAAAACCCTATTCAGACCCAGCAAACTGGAACTAAGGCTGCCAGCTGGCCTGCTCTATGGATAGTGCCCTCTGAGATACCATCTCAAAAAGATAGGCAAAACCGAGAGTGACATGTTTCCGTTTTGCTCTGCTATTGTAAAGGATAACATCTCTCGAAGTAATAAAAATTGCAGACCAAAGCACCTTGGTTGATTGGTAAAACTATATCAGGATCTTTTACAATAGATCGCTTTGGTTGTGGTGAGCAGAGGCTTCTGTGCCTCGACCTTTTTACAATGCAATACAATAATGTTCTTAATAACTAATAACTTACTATCATTATAGGTGCCTTATTAATGCTGAAAGTATTTCCACTGACTTTTTCGTACTGATGACTATTATTAACAAGTGCGGCTCCATCGAATATGAATTTCATTAATTTTACGTCGACCTCTGTGTTATTTGCTACCGTGAATGACCTATGACATTACATTTTTGGCAAGGTGTATATATATATATGACACATCTTCTGCTAAAAGCTTTTTATAATGGACTACAAGAAAAACACATTTTCTCCCTAAATATATAAGCACTAATCGAGGCATTAATCAGAAAACATATCGGTTTTTTGTTTAGTTTGACCCTACAGAAGTTTTCGTATCGGAAAAAGCGATGGATCTCCCTTTTCGACTGCCTTCCGAACTTCTGTTTCATTATGCGTTCGGGAACGGCATGCCGAAAATAAACACCGAAGAACATCTGCAGATATAAATTGATTGTACGGCATGGAGTGAGTAACAGGAGGCTCATCCAATGGAGAGACTGGAAAACTCTTTAGGCGTCACATACACCGATGTTCGCATTTATATAATTAAAATTGTGAGAAGTGTCACGTGTTGCCTTCGCGAATATCCTCGGGTTTTGTTTGTATTGTGTTTATGCTTTTAATAAGATATCGGATTTCATTAAGATGGTAGATAAGTATGAGATTATATTTCTGTTTGGTTTAAAGGGGATTGTTTTGCCGTTATTTTTTAGATACTAAATTATAGGGGATATAATGCTGATGGTGATACAGTAAGTTTGAAGTAAATGCTTTTGCCCTTATTTAATTATGGTGTGTATGAAAACAGGTATTTTAGATTTGAAAATGGCATACAAATTTATAAAGTTTGACTTGAATTAAATTTTCTGGTAGTTCATCTTCCATACGATAATTTAACATTTCTATTTCACTGGAGATACCAATATTTGCGCCACTATACTATACTATACTATATTATACTATTTATTGACAATATTACAAGCCAGTAATAATATCTACATTGTCAAAAGGACTGCATCACCTATGGGTGTTCTTCCTGTAGCCCTGGTGTTTCGACTGGTCTTCACTCTTCGTGGTCATTATAAGGTGTTAGAGGCTTGAGTCGTTACTATTTTACAATTTATATTTCAGACCAAATTACATAATATTTCTTACTAACAATTTTGATGACACATGAGTGACAGTTAATAGTTATTAAATTGATATATATTTATAGAGAAAGAGAGATTAGTGTCACTTTAAATCAATATTTTGTTTCATAAATTCAGAAATTTAGGTTCTACTTTCAATTGAAGTAAAGTAACATTATTGAAAAAGCTTCACTTCACTTCTGAAGAAGATCACGACAAGGTGATCGAAACGTCAAGTAATTTAAACTTTCTACACGGCAGAGAACCCGAGAACCGAAGAGCAGCTAACATTATTGAATTTGTTTGATATAAAATGTAAATATTCAACGGTAGATACAATTTTAACGAAGTAATGAAACGAATGCACTGTTGCTCGTACTACATACGAAAGTTAAGGGTAGTGCAGGCACTTTATTGTTGTAGAAGCTGGGAAATGCCTCAGAAAATTATAGACTTTTAAGCAGATGAGTTCGCCTAATGGAACGGAAAGCGATCGCCTCGCAAACACCAAGTTTTAATGGCAGTAAATTAGTCCGCCCGAAATGAAAATGTCAGTAGGGCACTGTTGGAGGTATAACTGTGTATTATACTTAATTAGAAAGTGTATTTTCTGTATATACAAGACGAACTAGAACGTTCGCTACGTGCAACGACTGCAAGAGAATTTTCTGTAAGCAGGCAAAGGGGACGTTATTAAGGGAAGCAAAAAATTGAAATGGTGTTTTCCACTTTAGACAGCGGGAAATACCGCTACTGTTCAAATAAATAACGGTAGACATTTCCTTTCCTCAGAAATACGATTCCAAATTTCATATTCGTAATAGCTATCTCCCAGGCGGAAGGAGCTTTCCGGAAGAGTCTTTGTGTGCGCGCCTAAATATTCTTCAAGTTTCTATAGTAAACTATGCTAGACAGCACTAACTTAGATTTAGTCCTGAACAACTCAATTCCACTCTAAAGAAGTTATTGGGAATACGTAGGTTGGTAAACTTGCATTGCTGCAATACTTTAATTTCCTACATCATCACTGGAGTTACGATTAATTTAGATGCACCAAGTGTTCTTGATAGTCCCCATCTAGTTAATTATATCGTAATGTATGTAATTAAAAAAATCATAATGCATCGGAAGCGCTGTGTAAGAAGCTCAAGAACTTTTACAAATTAAAGGTTAAATAAGATTACCTGTCAAAAGTATATCTTATGCGCATGAAACCTTGTAGCCACAGAATTATACGATTTCTTTAAATTTTATTAAAAATTATTAACGTTGTAGAGTGATTGTGTTTGCAAGCCCAGAATACCTGGAAAATTGAAATTCAAAACTGGGAGAGTAGGTAGTTACATTGACGAAGGTTGCGTAATATAGGTGCCTGTTTTCGAATTCCCGAATTTAACCCAAATTACTCCTGCCGAAAGTGAAGTGAAAACCTCAACAAACAATAAGGGTCGCTTGGAAGGAAATTAATGAAAGTGGGGGTAAATGAGAAAACTTCTACAAACATCTTGTATGTGTCCGCACAACAAGTTAGAGGTAAATCTTATCAAGGCCGGTTTAATACAAATGTATAAGGTGAATAATGTTTTTGCCTTAAACGAAAACCAAATGAAATTAAATCAATAGAATGCTTTTCCCTATAAAAAATGTTTCATGCGTCGTTTAAACAATTTAGAACAATAACTGACTGTAACCAGCATGGCAGAGTATTATACAGTTTCAAACTCATTAGAACGGGCAATGGTTTTGTTAACGCCAATTTATGTCATGTAATTGTCATAAAATTTAATTGCCTGGTATTGTGCACTTATGACTTGTGATGTAGGGGACTTCTCAATACGATAGACCAAAAATTATTCATTTAAATCGTTTTTGTAAAGTAAAACCTTGTTCTTAACTGGTTGCCGTACCCCCAGACAATGACATTATACACCGAGGAAAGAGAATCGTGTTGACAAGCGAATATTCAGTCCTCCTAAGTACAAAACATACTTAAATATGACAAAGATATTCTAAGTATTTAGGACAAATAACACTAGGTTTCTGAGTTAGAATATTTGCTATAGTATTCCGTTTATCTTATACCAAATATTTTAATGATTTTAAGTGATATCTGCTACAATGAAACTGGTAACTACTTCTTGTAAGTTGACGTAGTTATTGTAAGTGAACTTTACCTCTTCCAATGAAATAAGATATTTGATTTTAACATATACCTAGTTTTGTCATGGTACATGTGCACTCAGTAAATGAGAGTGTCGACCAAAACGCAGTGCACATAATGTTTAAAGTAAGCAAATATTTTAGACTAGATTAATCAAATTACACATTCGGAACAAATAAAGTAGTTTATTAACGGCTGTATTATATTTGTTAGCTCCTTTTATGTTAATAATATGGATCCAGAATAAATATATTCTACACTAATCTTTATTCTGGATCCACAGGGGTCAAAAGCCACCGCCGGCGCCGCCGATGGCGTGGCAGAAGTCGCAGTTTTAATGATCACACCCCTTTAACGATATGAATCTAGTAAATACACAATATAAATAATTTATAACATTGTCTGGATGTGCAGTTTACGCAGGATATAGATTATTATGAGTGCGGAATAAGAGAAGCGCCATCTTTACAACAATTTAACGTATTTGCTGTTACATATAGGCAGAAAATTCAGAATTGGGTAATTTCAACATCGTAATTGCATTCAATTAACTGCCATTTTGGTTAGTCTAACCTTATTTCTTACCACCGCTCATTTTGTTAAATGAACGGTACTTACTGTTCAAATGAACTGTTCAAAAAGTAACAAAATAATATGATTGTCTCCGTATTTAATTGTTTTTTGTTTGACCACTTAAAATCAATGTATTTTCACTGCCATTTATTGTTTTAGCTTTTATAATTACAGAAATATCATCCGCAAACAGAATTGGCTATTCACAAGTCAGTCTTTCCAGCAAATCGTGTATAGTAAAAACAATAATGGACCCTAAACTGAGCCTTGGGGAGCACTTAGTCAGTGTTGTATTTGGGTAACTGTTCACTTTCCCACTGAACAACTAGTTTTCTGCAGTTTAACAATGACAATAATCAATTTAATGGACTCGCTTTAAATACCATAACACAACGCTTCTGTGTTAGAAAAAGAAAATATTAGCTTCTAAGCTATTAAAAGGTGCAGTCTTAGTTGATTTTCGTTTTTCCAATCAATATTGATTCGGGTGCAATGTCTTGTGTTTTACAACAAAGCTTGATATTACAGCAAAACCAATTTCTTCAATGAATTTTAAAAAAGAACTCAATAAAGAAACAGGTCTGTAATTTTCTATTCCAGTTTCACGTCCTCTTTCCATCACCATCGTTTGAGTTTTGGCAATGGCGTCTATCTAGTACATATATGTACAAACATATCAAAGAAAAAAATAGTATAAGTGCTTGCACGCAATAGTCAGCCACTACTAAAAATGGGAAAAAGTAGTATAACGGTGTCCCATATAAAACAGAAGTGTCATGTGATGTGTCTTTTTATCTAAAATGATTTTCAGATTATGTTGTTTTAATGTTTGGTTTCACAGGGTCTCTAAATGAAACATTTTATTTCAACAGCATATGAGTAATTAAAAGACTAAGAGCTCGTCTATGGGATTCTATATACAGCAAAATTTATTCATGCTAATAAAGAATGGAGTAAATTAGGCTTAACCAGCGCCCCAACCGGAATTGTATTTTGATGTTTTTTTACTTTTAGATGTTAATGTTAAGAAGGCTTTCGTTTTGTCGTTTTATATTAATACAAACATTTGGCAAATGATTGGTACCTACGTTTTAAAATATTCCTTTTTGTAAAATTTATAGCTAATGATCCAATGAAAGCTCAGTGCACAAGAAATAATTCACATCCCAAACATTTATTTTAACGGTTTGTAAATATTTTTTGCATTTCACTTAATTCCAACAGCGGTGCACACATGAAATAATCTAAATGGCATACAATGCGTTTCTGTCCGTGCATATTCATTTTGTCTATAAAATATTACGGCTTTATTCAAATGAACCCGCAAGCGAATGAATGGTAAAACAATGCTTCGATCGCATACATATAGATTGGCTATATCTAATTCAGTTTAAAGCAAATATATACGTGGTCTATGAACAGCCTTCATGATGAAAATTAAATTCTAATCTCGCGGGCATCTGCTCAAAATTCAAATGCATACACGATACGGCGGGATAATTAAATAGATTTCGATCGATACGTCTGCATAGATGAAAATATGTTACCCGGATCTAATGTCACCGTAATCCATATTAATGCATGACTATATGAGTAAATTTGCGGTATTGAAAAGCGATTATATCTATTTACCTAATAATAGTAGTTTTTCTCATTATATTATTATAAAGTTTAATTATTGGTGAGGATTATTAAATTAATTAGATTAATGGTGATTTAGGTACTATGGAAGTAAGCTCTCATATTAGAAATGAATTTGATCATTTATCAAAATCCACTGCATATCTCTCTTATGTCCAAGGAGATACCGAACGTATAGGAAGAATATACGGTGGCCAGAAAAGGGCGGATAATCGCTAGGCAGAACGATTCTTTGTTCGATTCTGAAGCGATCTTAATCCAAAAAAGCTATACGGTCCTTCCTTAAGGCATACGAGACCATTAAGATGTACGGCTAAAATTTAGCAAAATTCGTCAAATTTATCTATGTAAAATCATTGTGGTGAAATTTAGAAATGGAATTATCTCAAATGCATTGATGTAACTAATCGATTAATACCAATGGTTTACATTTTTAACATTTCTTCATTGGTGTTTTTGAAATTAAAGTACATATGGCAACGTGGTACTGTAAGGCTGCTTGTTTAAAAGTAATAAGTAGTTGTCAATTTTTTACATTTCTCATGTGACATTTGGCTGTTGAAATAAGATAAACATTTTGTGCTGTTCTTAATACTGAGCAATGTTTACCTTTGGAGAATACGCCGACATGTATATGGTATTCGGATTTTGCAATGGAAATGCAAACTTGGCAAAAGAGGAATATCAAATACGGTATCCACAACGGCGACATCCATCCACCAACAGGTTCCGTGGATTGGATCAGCGACTTAGAGAAACTGGCACCTTTATACCGAATTATCGTAACAGCGGTAGACCTAGAGAGCGTCGAACAGTTCAATTAGAAGAGCAAATATTGGATGCTGTTTACGAAGATCCGACGTCCAGCACAAGACAAATAGCTCGGGAACTGAATATTCCTAGCAAAACAACAGTGCATTCAGCACTATCTCAAAATCTTTTGCGTCCGTTTCATGCAAGGAAAGTGCAGCCTTTGTATGTAAACGATAATGTGCACAGAAGAATGTTTTGTAACAATGTTTTACAAAGGATTCAAGTAGAGCCGAACTTTTTATTGCATATTCTCTGGAGCGACGAATGCTTGTTTACGAGAGATGGCGTCTTTAATAGCCATAATTTTCATTTTTGGGCGGACGAAAATCCCAAGGCAGTAAGGGAAATTGGACATCAGAGAAGATTTTCGGTAAATGTTTGGCTGGGGATTTTAAATCTCCGAGTTGTTGGACCAATATTTCTTCCAAATCGTCTAAATGGAATTCAGTACGTTAACGTTTTAGAAGAAGTACTGGATAATATTCCATTGAATTTGAAACCCAACATGTTGTACATGCATGACGGAGCACCCGCTTACAATGCCAGAATTTCGAGGGATTGGTTAAACGAACACTTTCCGAATCGGTGAATAGGGCGTAACGGTCCAATAGCATGACCAGCAAGATCTCCCGATATTAATCCTCTGGACTTTCGGGGGTTTTTAAAGGAAAAGGTCTATGCAACGCCTTCAGCTAACGAAGAGGATGTAATTAATAAAATTACGGCGGCAGTTCGATTAATCACTCCCGATATGTTGGAGCGCGTTTTGAATTCGCTTCCTCGAAGATTGGAATTATGTCTGGAAACTGATGGCTACCAATTTGAACAGTTGTTATAATTTTTTCATATTATCTCTAAATTTCAATAAAATTTTTATCCATGTTAACATAAAATTCTTGCTAATTTGCGTATTTACCTGATTTATAGTAAATAATAAAATGATTACTGCCACGGTACTTGTCTGATTAGGTGTTGCCAAGTTTACAATTGTTTTAAGCTGCTCGTGTGACTTAAGAAAACACTGTACTACTTTTCTCAATTAAGATTGTCAACTCAGAATTAAACAAAGATTTGGCCTGCGTGGTGTTTGTCCGCATTTTTCTGGCCACCGTGTATAATCCATGCACACAGTAAATAATACACATTGGGTTCTTTCCTCCATTTTGCTTAGTACTTCTTCCATATATAATAGCATATATTGTTAGTTTGTTGTCGTATATTTTCAGAAAATTTCTAACTTAATATTTAAATCATGAAGTTTTAGATCAATTTCTGTTATTGCTGTTGTGTTAGATTTATGAGATACAAAATTGTAAACAAGTGCTTTTATCTATCCATATCTGAAGATACAGAATGTTTAGTGTTTAGACACAGCAAGCAAAAGGAACCCTAACTTTTCCTCGATCTTAAATCATCTTCAGAATAAGTTTATCTCTTCCACAGTTCTTTCCACTGCGCCCATATATCTCTTCCGCTATCGACATCTTTCGATTTATAAATTTTTCCTGAACTTTTTTCACTTCCATACCCGTTTTTATCGGGCGTATTTACGAACCCCGTAAATCATTTAACTTCTTGATCCTTCGTATTACTAAAAGCGCTCCGATTTTCCTCACCCTTATATAACGAGACTGTATTAAGTGTTTGCCTTAATTTTTTCCCGCCCTGTTGCGTATAAGTGAAAACGACTCCTCGTACCCAGATCTCCTCTTGGCCGCTCTTGAAAGTATCTAAGACCAGGTTCAAGGTTGCGCACGCGAACGTGCTCAGCGTTATTATACGCAGCCTCCTTTGATACAGCACATCAGTTCACATATCGCTGACCTCTTTGATATGTTATGTACGATGCTGTTTTCGGAGCCATATGCGAACGGGCCGCAAATCGATACCTTTATGGCTGGTAGCGATCATGGGCGGATCGCATCTTGCATGTAAATTTTGTGCCTTTTATAAGCCGGATATTAATATGTATTTAGTCGCGTACCCAGTAAAGAAGATTAGGTTTTCAAATTTGTATGATGAAACGCGTCTGGTATATTCAAAGAAGAACTTCGATGGCTTTGGCGGATAGCTTTTCACAAGCGCATGTAGATTTTTTCTTTTGTAATTACTAATTAATCAGTGACGTGTTATTTTTTCACAATAGTGGGTTTTGTAGATCAACACATTGAAATGAGCCAGCAGAATAATTAAAATCATTCTTTTTGTTGTGCACTCGAATTTATTGGTTTTATAACACACAATTTCAAATTATCATCTTCTTTGGTAAATATCTGATAGCCAAATTTTCTGAGATCTAATAATAAAATGAATTACATAATTGTAAAAATTAACACTAAACTAAGGTAACACAACGAAAATATATTTCAAGTACTTAATAATCACTTCTTTACCTTTATGTCGAATGGTGCTGCTGATCCTAGTATACTAAATTTTTATAATAATAATAGTTTTAATACTAATTCTTTTTCTTTCAAATTACTAACAACAAATGAAGTAGAATCTTTGCTTAAGTCCATTAAATCACGAGCAACGGGACTGGACGGTTCTCTTTGTTGTCCTTATTTGTGGCCTATGATCACCCATATAATTAATTCTTGTCTGCTTAAGGGGGTCTCTCCTGATTCTTGGAAGAGAAGTCTTGTTACTCCCCTCCCGAAATCAAGTTCTCCAACTGACTTTACTGACTTGCGACCTATATCTATTCTCCCTGTGTTGTCCAAGTTATTAGAGAAAGTCGTTAGTGTGCAGATTCGTTCATTTTTGGATACGCATAATATTTTGCCCATGAAGCAATCGGGATTTCGTCGGGGATATAGCTGTGAGCCTGCGTTGGCTAACATTGTTGACGATTTATTGCGCAGTATCGATGACAATCAAATTACAGTTTTGATATTGTTGGATCATTCTAAGACATTTGATACTATTAATTATGGTCTTTTGCTCCCTATCTTAAAGTATATAGGTTTTTCTCGAAATTCTGTCGATTTTTTCTTTTCTTACTTATTCAATAGAACCCAACAGATTTCTTATGATGGTCGTTTATCTTCTCCGCTCCCAATTATATCAGGCGTTCCTCAAGGCAGTTTTCTGGGACCTTTACTTTATGTAATTTACACCTCAAACATCATTAAGTGCTATATATTATATTGCAATTATCACTTTTATGCTGATAACGCACAACTATATTATACCTCCAATCTTGGAGACACATGTGAGGCCATCTCATACATAAATAGTGACCTTCAGTCACTTGTGAGCAGGCCTGAAAAACATTGTCTCAGAATAAAAAATAAAAAAACTTCTGTTTTAGCTTTTGGCCGTGAAAAATCCCGAGCTGCGATTTTGAAAGATATTGAAATTAGAATAAAAGATGAAGTTTTCATTCTGATTGTGTGCGTAATTTGGGCCTTTTCCTTGACACCAAACTTCGTTTTAAAGAACACGTTTCACATTTAACTACATTGGGTTACCGTAGTGTGAAGGTTTTGTATGGTAGTAAAGACTGTTGGGATGTCGGTTTGCGTAAGGGCTTATGCGAATCTTTGGTCCTTTCCAGATTCGACTTTTGCATAAGCGTTTATTATTACTGCTTGGACACCATTGACAGCACTAGACTTCAGCTTTTTGCAAAATTCGTTTCTTAGATTTATTTATGGGATACGTAAATTTAACAAAATCTCTCATACACTCGATTGGGCTGGTTGGTTAAATATCTTTGCCAGAGCTGAATTTTCTGCTACCATCTTTTTCTATAAAGTTATTTATTTTAAGAAACCAAGTTACTTGTCCGTAAAATTTTGTTTAGAACAGGTGTACATAATATCAATGTGAGATACAAAGACTTACTAACTACTCCAGTTCACCACCTTGAAATTTTTAAAAGATCGTTTAGTTATAATATTGTTAGACTTCGGAACAAAATTCCACTAGATATGCGTTGTTTGAGTCCGCTTTCTCTGTCTCATCAATTTCGAAGGAGCGCTTTCTTTAACAGGTAAATATATTTTCATTTTCCTTTATAAGTTTCTATTACTTTTTTCTTTATGCTTTTTGCGCTTAGATTTGAGTTATTATTACTTTCTGCTTATGATTTTTTATTTATCAGGTTAACGTTATTAATGGTGCTGGAGGTAGAACAGCGGCTTATGCTTTAAGCAGCTGATTCTGCACCTTTTGGCATTTACTTATTTTGATGCCAATAAACCGCTATTATTATTATTATTAAAATACATATTTTCTCAAGATAATTTCGGGAATTTTCTAGTTGTAATATATCTGTCTGAAAATCTTGAGCTAAGTATTAAATTTGTTCGGGACGACAAACAAATTTCATTTGAGATAAAAGTATCTGTGTTTTTTCAAAGAATTTTTTTTTTAACAGGCTATTGTATCTATAACAAAAAAAAGATATTAATTAATAATGAATAAAATATCACCTTTATTAGCTTCAATTTTATTCACGGTTACATCTTTTATTCACAGCTAGTCGAAGCAAGCATCTGTCATCTGAATTTTTTATTTTACTAATTTTTTTTTTTCTTTTTTCCTTTCTAGGATATCAACCAAAATTTGATGGCTGATGTCCAAATACGCTGTCTGGTTAAAAAACAAAACAGCGTTCCGTTTTCCACATATTTATCTATTGTAACAACGCCGTGAAACTAATATAAACTCAATTTATCCATGTGGCAAATTGTTCACATTTCCTGCATTTTAACGGCTACTAAATGTCTGATGCTGCAGAAACAAAGCAGTAGTAATTGTTCGGTTTAAAAAATAACACCTTATTGCAACGTGCAAACACATACATATTCGTATTTGTAATTGCAGTTTTGTGTGTTTCTTACTGTGTATTCGAGCGAATCTGTCGTCAAAACACGTAGGCTTGATGCTCTGACAGGTAATTATTTACTGGCTGCATGTGTACGAACGTGAGCTTTCATCGTCAGCACGTTGCAACATTCGGCATTAAAAGGGTAATGAAATTGAGGTGACAGCATCAGTAACGTTAAACCTGACGCGTGGACGTGTGAAAAATCCTCTACTTTTCCCAAATGTGGGTATATGTGTACTCTATATGTTAGCAGGTACAAATGTTGGCGTTGTATTTTATTTAACCTATGCCAGACTTGATGGATATGATCGAAAAAACAAAGCAGACGTATACAGGAGGGATTTGCAGGGTGAAAAATAATAAAAGCGTTTTTCTGTCATGAACGTTTGATGCGGACTAGAATTTATGGAATATCGTGAAATTCTCTAAGCTGCCTATATAAAAAAGACACAATGGATTAATTTTATTTTTCCGCCCTATTTGAAGTGTTAAAGCGAAATTTACATACCGATCGTAATAATTTGTTATTCAGCTCGTATTCGTAAGGGGAGTCTAGAACTTTTATGTTGGGGATGGTTTATTACCTGAATTTTAAGATTATTTTATGGATTTGAAAGCAGTAAAAATTATAATAAGGTGCTAACATTTGAAAATAATGCAAAAAAAAATAAATCAATAGAGACGAAATTAATAATTAGTTAGTAGAATAAATGAAATGTTTTGTTGCACATATCTAAATTTCATTTTAATTTGAAGAGGTACTGAGAAGAAACAGCAACAGCTGTTTTAGTGAGATTAGGAGTTGCATACAGGAACAGAAATTGATAAGGCGGTGATAGTGAAGGGACCCAGGAGATTGTCGTTAACGAGACGATGAATTTTGGCCAATGTGTGCAGACGGTGGTGATCAAAACCGGGAGTCGTATGACCGGGACTCGCACTGGGTAAGATTGTGCCTAACATTGGAGCCCCGAGGAGCAAAAATAGGGAGATCCTTTGTGGTGCGCTCAATAATATTATATATTCCTCACGAGTATTTTAGGTATTATACTAAACTGTTACGGGGTTCCGGCTCTTTAATCTCAGGATCGTCTGTTTCGGAGCGGTGGATTGACGTAATCAAACACAACACAATTTTTCAACGTAACGCTATATTAAAACTTATTAAAAAAACTTTCAAATATGCTGTTTCAAAGGTTATTAAGATGAAATAAACAAAATAAAATAATATATTACACAATGACGTTAAAATCGATTAAATTACAAGATGAAATAAACAAAATCAGTGTGACGAAATCTTAATTGCTACTCTACAGCTAGTCTACTCGATCGAGAAGCTTACATCACGAGCCATGATTCAATACTTATCGGATATTCTGCATATTACCAAAAACGAACAGCCAAAGAAAGAAACGTAAATTTTGAAAGACAAGTTAATAATAGTATAATGAATTATGGCACGTTTTGCAAAAGGAGGAACATTAAATTAACTTACAGTAATTAACACGGAACCTGATACACATACACGTAAGTTGTTGTTGTTGTTGTTCTCGAACGGAGCTGATGTGAAGTGGGTGAAGTTCTGTTCTCGGCGCGTTTGAAGTAGACTATATCCGTGCCCGGTACGCGATTCTCACGGAGTGATGGAAACTGCACTAAATGCAACTAAATGCCGCGTCGCTAAACTTCCCGTAAGAAATCCTTTTTTTTTAAATCCCCAAATCGTACTAAGTACTTCCCCGATGGCAAATTAGGATTTCAAAAAAAGTCTCTACCCTGACACCGATCTTCACTTCATTACAAAAAGAAATCGAATAATGCTCTCGCGTCGCGCCAAACGGAGTTTACCCTTTTTATAACCTCTGAATGATGGCGGTGTGATGTGACCAATCAGAAATTAGGTTAGTAGGGTGAAGTGACTCTATTGGTGGCGAAGCAGTAGGTTTGTGAAAGAATGCGCAGATTAAAATTTTGGGGTGTGTCTATTCTTTTTGATCGAAACAAACAAAACAATCCGCTAAGGAATGTTAAGCGGATTAAAATGTGTATGCAGGATACCGACAATTTCTTTTTTAAATGTAACAAAATGTTTTGGGACCAATGTGACCGATGACTGCATGCATTGTGCAACGCCAGATACAGCGGAGCATACAATTTTTTAATGTTCCCGTTGGTCCGATGACAGGGAAACGATCAATGAGCAGCTTGCAATGGTCACTCCGAAAAATCTGGTCGAGCACATGGTATTTTCTCCCGAAGGGTGGCAGAGGATCCGTAACATGATTAACAGAATCATGAGTTCAACGGAGAACGAGGAACGAAATAGGTCAACATAATGCAAATAATTAATAGGTAACCCACACGTTGCTTGATGTAGAAGCTTCATAAAGCGGTTCTAGCAGTGTAAATAATTGGGAGGTATGGAAGGTTTTAGTGGGTAAACAAACTCTGGATATCCACACTACCAGGCCATCGATTCAGGGCCTAGTGTGCATAAATCATTTTCCCCCGACAATTTATTGCCATCGACTTCGTCACTTTTCGCTGAATCCAATCCCAGTAATCATAAACTTTAATTAAATAAGACTAATAATAATGAAACAGATAATTATTTTGAAATATTAAGGCAATCATATTCGAGAAAAATAGATACAAATAGTTGAAATAAATAACAGTAAATAAGGAATAATTGGTGATATTGTGGTTAATAATAGTTGTATCTGAAAACGAATTTTATTTATGAGATCAACTGGACCCTGAAATAGCTCTAGATAGAATACGTCAAAATGAGGCACAAAAGCTTTTTTCCTCGCCCTACTTCATGCATGCACATACGTAGTATCATTCCAACTACTACGCTGACTCACCAGCACTGACGAATTTTTGTCATATTTTCATAGAATACAAATTCCATAGAAAGGCAGTAACCGCATAAGTACCCGCAAGTTGTAGTTGTGCTTAAAAATACATACAGTATGTCCCCGGATTGAGTTTACAATAGGTATGATTAATCAAAAATTTCAGAATTGGAATTTCAAATTTAGGGATTCCGCCTTGCTTGGTCTGAAACTTCTTTTTAATTTACTCTCGATTTTTTAAAGTCAAGTATGCCTTTACAGTTGAGCAAACACTATTTTAGTTCTAGGTAAATTACCTTTTCCGTTCACAGTATGCCAAAGTGTTATTAAGAAAAGTGATTCAGAATGAAAAGTTATCGCGTTATGCATATTTTCAGAATGATCGCCCTACTTTGATAAAATCCAGTATTGCTCAGTATTGCAATTGAAACAGCAATGAGGTGGCTTACTAATTACAAAAACAAAAAACATCGATTACATGTCAAGTATTTATTGTAGTATGACATGTGTCATTATCTTTCATATCGTTGAAATAATATTACAAAACTGATTTTCATAGCGAAGTAACTAATGACAATATTTTTACAATAAAATGCTAACGTTAGAACAGAAAATATGTTTAGTACAGTGTTATGGACGTGGAAAAAGTTTCCGTTACGTGATTGAAAAATTTAATGAAAAATTTCCGGATATTTATGTATCACGTATGGGTGCTCAGAAGCTTATTAAGAATTTTATAAGAACTGTCTCAGTACTAAATGTAAAGAAAACTAAGAGAATGCATAATGAAGACGATGCCGCTACTCTGCTAATTTTAGATTCGGTACAAAATGATCCAAAATTGTCTTTGAGGAAGCGGTCGCTTCGCTTAGGCTTTAGTAAATCACACATACAACGAGTTTTGAAAGACCGGAAGATTTATCCATAAAAACCCATTTTTAATCATACTTTGGAACCAGGAGACGAAGCAAAACGTCTAGACTTCTGTTTATGGATAGGAAGCAAAATAGCAAGTAATCGTTATTTTTATCGAAACATTTTGTTTTCCGACGAAGCTACATTTTCTACCAATGGAACTGTTTCCTCGCAACATGTTCGATATTGGAGTGACACTAATCCTTTGTTTAGAATTGCAAATCATCGGCAATATTTTGTTAAAGTCAATGTATGGTGTGCTATTTCATATTATGGAATAATAGCACCATATTTCTTTGATAACGTTAACCAGCATACATACTTAAATATGCTAGACAATTTCTTCGATGACGCTTTAGGTGAGTTGCCTCTCAATTATCGGACGTCAATGTATTTCCAACATGATGGTTGTCCGGCGCATTATTCACAAATTGTTGTGAATTGGTTAAACCGTAAATTTGGTCACCGTTGGATAGGTAGGAATGGTCCAGTTTTATGGCCCCCAAGGAGCCCAGATTTGACTATTGCCGATTTTTATTTGTGGGGACGTTTAAAACAAGTAGTGTATGCAGAAAATTTACCCAATGATGCCGAGGTATTAAAAAATCGCATAAGAGATGCTATATCCGCCTTACCAATTCAGGAAATCCGGAATAGCTTTAAGGAACTGCGACGGAGGATTGAATTATGCAGCGACCAAGGTAATAGAATAACTTAATACTTGTTTTTGTTATAATAATTTAATTAAAAATTCCTTATATTTGTTGTTTTTGTGATCATTAACCCATCTGAAGGTATGATTGTAGTTTCAATTACAGATTTGTTTTTTTTTAAGTCAAGCTGACACAACGTTGACACAAAACGAAGTTGAAAATGAAGTTGACACAAAAGGAAACTGAGCAATATTAGATTTTATCAAAGTAGGCCGATCATTCTTAAAATATGCATAACGTCATAGCTTTTCCTTCTGAACAACTTTTCTTAAGAACACTTTGGCATACTGTGAACGGAAAAGGTAGTTTACCTAGTACTAAAATAGTGTTTGCTCAACTGTAAAGGCATACTTGACTTTAAAAAGTCTAAAGTAAACTAAAAATAAGTTTCACACCAAGCAGGGCGGAATCCCAAAATATGAAATTTCAATTCGAAAATTGTTGGTCAATCATACCTATTGTAAACTCAATCCGGGGACATACTGTATGTTTTCTCTCTCTAACAATAAGAGATTATCTTATCTTCACCATACCTTATGGAATTTACAAAATAAATTAGATGGGAAATTATATATTAAGTATAACTTGATTCTATTCAAAAATTAATTAGTGACCCTTACATCGGCGAAAGGTCTCCGAGGAGGGCATCGCTGATGACGTCAAATACGAATTAACGTCCCAATAAAGCGGGCTTTGATGTCGCATATTGACGCCCAGCTTTGGAGATTTAACGATAAAGACTCACATTAACCATATACGCACGCATAAAGACCTTAAACTCGCACCGGAAGACGTCGATAAACGGCGACTCCACCATTTTCTTAGTCTTATACACCGTCGACTGTAAAGCTCTTTCTATTTAGTCGTTAGATATCGTAACGTATGCATGCATATACAGCAAATATCTGTTACTATATGCACAGCGAGGCCAAGTCGCATACTTCATTCACTATATGCGGCGTATAAAGAATGCAGATTGAGTAATAAAATATGGAAATAGCGTTGTAAACGGTGTAGCCGTTTTAGGCGGTCGTAAAATGCGACGGGATAAAGGGAAAACTTCGCAACAGTCGTACGGTTTTGCTTACTTATTTAAGTGAGTAGCCTTTGATTTGTTTACGTGAAAAAACGCGTCTAGACGTATGTACGTAACTCCAGTTTTACGTATTGAGCGCAGATAATTTGATTCTGGGTCCGTGTTGCCGCAGCGACCATTGGGACAAAATTGTCCTTATGAAACATTTTTTTTTTATGAATAACGTCTTGGAGTTCTGTTGATTTATGTGGACGGCACATATGTTCATTTCTACAAAGAAAAAGAATAGCGAAAATCTATCGTTAAGGGTATTAAGGTTCTTATCGATTCTGAAGATTATCGGGAATCTAAAACGATGAAAGAATGAAAATACACATGCAAAGGACATCTCAAATTAGAACTGTATTAGTACAGGGTTAGTTATCAGCAGTAATAGATAAAGTATAATTTAAAAAATGAAACGAAAATAAAATAAAAAGAGTAAAACTTAAATTTTATGGAATCTGATTTGTGTACCATTTTTCTCAGTTAGCATTTTTAATATTCATTCTAATAAAAGAATGTAAAGTCGGGTTATATCGTATCTTTACTCAGGATTAATTATTATCGTCTTTAGGAATCAGGATTATAGCTTGCCGTTTACATTAAACATATTTACAAAATTCCATTTATATTGGAAACATATTCCCACCAACATATTACTTACAGTAGAAAATATAAACATTATGCGAATCACAGTTTACCGAAGAATTCTGTGCATATTTCTTTTTGCAATACTTTCATATTGCACTGTACTAGTAACTCCAAATTTCCTTTGCATTCAAATTGTTACGTTCATGGTTATTTATATGATAATATGCAATGATGATATGAGTGTACGACCAACTAAACACAAGTTATATAATTGCTT
This sequence comes from Cetonia aurata, assembly GCA_949128085.1. Taxonomy (NCBI): domain Eukaryota; kingdom Metazoa; phylum Arthropoda; class Insecta; order Coleoptera; family Scarabaeidae; genus Cetonia; species Cetonia aurata. Next base: position 8,353,992 of record OX421882.1, on the reverse strand, counting down.
GCTTTGGTGCTTCTCTATATTAAAAACACTAGCAGAAAATTATATTTTCTACTTAGGTAACGAAGGAATTTTGAAATTAAAAATAGTGCTGTAATGGAGCTCATTATAGAGGAGAGGTGGTAGACCGTATCATTCTGCACCTGCTAAAAGTTGTATCATGATTATGTTCCTTTTAAAATACTTTACATATAAATCAAATATTAAATTTAAAATCAATCGTCAGTGCTAGTAACATAATGGGTAGCACTGACTACAGATGAAAATTCCAGAATCTTAATTTAAACAAAAACAAAAATCATTGATAATTACCAAAATAGGAAAATGTTATAAAAGATTCCTTTCGTGAAAATGTGTTGTCGTACTCAGCTTTTTAATATATTACTTATTAAAAAAGTGCTTAACTGTCAATATCGCCAAATATCACAGTCGATAAATATTCATATTCATATTCATTTATTTATTTGTAATAAAACTATTGTAAACATCGTCATAGCAAAACAACGTTAGCTTTTGCATTTTTATTATTTCGAAACACGCTTTTCCATTTTATAACATTATCGGTGTTAATTGTACTGTTTTTTTTTTTTTAATATTATTTCTTTATTTATTTGCTCTACCCTGTTACCATTTGTTCATTAAACCCTTTTTTCAAAAGTATGCTGTTAACGCAACTATTAATGCCTACAACTTTTTTATTTTCGTAATTTCTTTCTTTCTTGAGAGTGTATCTCTTTTTAATTCCTTCAATAGTGTTATGTAATTATTAATTGTAAAAAGCGCATGCCTCAAGTATGGCAAATTTTATTGCATCGTTTTCTCTGCATATATAGAAAACCTAAACTTTTCGTAAAAGTGGTGGTATGAACTCAAGTTCTATGACTTTAAATTACCCTAGAAGATTTTTGACAATGTATTATACAACATCTGCTAGTTAGTGGTTGATTCAATTTCTCTAAGTTGAAGTTAGTTATACTTAGAGGACAGAAAATTTAAAATAGAAATCATAGACGAATGACATTAATTTTTTTTCTTTTTTAAAAAAAAAGTGCCATCATTTTTATATTTTATGGTCTCATACTGATGTATATTAATTTGAAGCTTTATTCAATTGTATAATATTTATAGTGAAGCCGACTCGAAAATTAACAGACAATTACTTGGATTTGTTTAGAATCATTAATTAATATGTATAAAATCCTTCATAAGAAGTAAATTCTTAGTGCTTCTATTATTTTTCAAACATTGTTAGGCCCTTTGTTTTTATTTTTTATTAGTATAAAATAAAACTGGCCTTATTCATTTACTTAAAGCCGACACACTTTATACTCACGTATATTGATGAGATAAAATAATGTATATACTATTTTACAAACTTTTACAGTTCTAACGCCAAACCAACTGTCAAAAATCGTCTATCTTTTAGAGAAGTAACCGAACTGGATGTTTTAACCGTTATGGCTAGCATTAGATCTAATGCCGTGGGTACTGATGGGATCAATATGAAACTTCTAAAATAGATTTCCCGGGTTGTTGGAAAGAATCACTGGTTCTACCTAAACCGAAGACCGATACACCTCGAGATGTCCGAGATTTACGACCTATTAGTATACTTCCTGCAGCCTCCAAAATCCTTGAACGTGTTATAGCGTCTCAACTAATAGCCCACATTAACAGTCAGGATATTTTACCTAAATTTCAGTCAGGGTTTAGAAAGAATTACAGTTGTGAAACGGCTCTGGCTTCTATTACCGATTATCACCATTAATCACCATTTTGGTGACCTTGGATTTCTCCAAGGCCTTTGATACTATTAATCATCAAATCTTGTGTGCATCACTATATTGGATTTAGTGATGGTGCAGTAAGTCTGTTTGAGAGTTACTTATCCGATAGAACACAGCGTGTAAAAATCAACAATGATATATCTGAGCCTCAACGAGTATTAGCTGGTGTACCTCAAGAATCCATTCTCGGCCCTATACTTTTTTCCACTTACACTTCCCCGCTCCCAACTGTACTGAAAACATGTCGTTATCACATGCTGATGATTCACTACTTTATCATTCCTTTTCATTGCATGATAAAGACGAAGCGATACGAATGATTAATTATGATTTACATGCTCTATGCACCTTTCCTGAACAACATTTCCTGAAACTTAATCCATCTATGTGCTCTGTTACTATCTTTGGCAGACGACATGCATTGCATATCTTCAATGATGTTGTGATTAAGGTTAAGGATCAGGTTTTGCCGGTGGTCGATAATACTAAAGTATTGGTAGCAACTAACTAAACTATTGATAGCAACTTACGCTTTACTCAGCATGTCAGTTGCCTTCTGAAATCCTCTTATTATTATTATATCGTTTATTCCATTTTTTAAATGTAAAAGCTTTAAATCTGCGTGTTTTGCTCAAAGGACCATCTTCAAACCTTCTCAAATAAACAATGGAATGGACCATAATGATTTTATTTCATCAATATTCATTTTAAGTAAAAAAATTAAAAAAGTATATTTTCTGAAGAGTTTGCGAAATTTGCAGTAGGTAAATCTGACTTGGCAACCTTAAACGTACAAAAAATTAATGTCTAGATTAAATTCTCATTGCAAATTGTGCAGAAGCTTTTGTAGAACGTTTAAAGCAAGAAAAAAAGTCAAATAGGATTTTTCTATTTGTTTCTGTTATACATCTGTTTAAAGTATCTCCTTCTTTTTCCTTTCTCCAGGTTCTGTATTACATCTCATTATTTGTTCTAAATTCTTCTTAGCTGGTTGATTAATGAAGGTAATTAAAAAAGATCTAACTGAATTTTAGGCTTCTTGAAAGAGACTGTTGATAGTCGAAATGTCATATATAGAGGTAAATTTTAACTTCCCTTAATTAATGTTATTATTTGTTCGTACCTTGCACCTCGTTCACATTTTCCTACTTACCTTTCCCGACTAATTGGTATCATATTATTTACATAATATTGAGAATAATATCCAAAATTGCGTAGGTTAATTTGTATGTAGATTGTTACATTGTTCACCCTCCATCGTTTATATAAGTTTACCTGATCTTAATTTAAATATCTAACTGTTGAAATTGTTTTTGTTATTAACATAAATGTATAGTATCTTCTCCGTTAGTCGAAAATTCCATAGGGAAATAAGCCATTGTATCATCGCAACTGCTGGCATTTTCTCCTTCCGTCAACGGTATCCTCGTAAAAACCCAATTAATCATTCCTCGGCTCGTTTCCCGCCCACACCGGTAATACAACAATAACACAGAGGGCGCGCAGCGACATCTGTACCTCGCCTTCGGCAACAACTTCGACGTAACTAAGCGGCCGCAGCCAATTTCCGTGTCAATAATTATTTCGGTTTTATCAGTCGACCACAATAGTTAATTACGTCGGCTGGGATTACCGGCTCACGTGTGCTTTTCACGTTACTGGAGATATGTTAAATCAGGGACGCTACTACCGCCAGCGGCGCGCGTTGGCTCGATAAGAGAGCAGTCGGTCTACATATATGTAACGTTCGAGTTGGTAATCTCTTCGTCGCGTCGTTGAAACGCGTCGGTGTAATTTAATGGGTCACGTCGTTTGGAATCGGTTGGGTACTCCCGATGCGAACTCGGGTTCAATTTTAAAGACACCCGGATCGGAAACAATTCGAAAAATTCGCCTCGTATAACGCCAGTTGAACACTCCTCCGGTGTAGGGACCGAAATGCCTTTCCGATATTGCTTTATGGCAGATTTACGATCACTTATTGTGGTCGTTCGCCTTGCATACGTTTCCTTTTTGATAGCGTTTCGTAAAAGAGATTTCAACAGTAGAAAGTATTAATTATGTATTAGTTTGTAGTAATTGGAAATTATACTAAACAACGGTACTTAAATTGTATTAAACTGCAGCATATTTGATATAACCAATTTATTAGACGTCTCCAATCCATCGCACTCCATCCCAGTGTTGGGTAACGTAACAGATAAAGATAATTTAACTATTATTATTATTATCTTTATCTGAAGATGATAGATAAAAGTATTTTTATCTCTATCTTAAGACGATATACAGATCGTTGCATCGCAAGTGCCGTCAAAATATTATATCGATAGTTGAACGGTATGTCTTAGTGAAGTCCATATGCCGCGCCGGCGCCGATACATATTGCAGAGAATACGTATGAATATTTGGATATTTGCAGTCTCCAGTTAGGCATTGTAGAAGATAGTTGTCTCATATGTTCTAGCGCTTTACGATATTTTATTACATTTTCATTTTTTTATTATTCTTGGTGAAACAATATTCTTTTCATTTGCATTTTCTTATTATATCCTAATCTGTTAATTGTCTCATTCTTCAAGCATTTTTGCTAAACATATTCGTTTAGTTAGTGTTTTGTCGTCGTTTCTATTAGGTTTTCTGCAGAGTTTAGTGTAAGATACATACATAAGTATTTATTTAGTTTATTAGTTTGGTATTTATATGTTATAAAAATAATGGATGTTTATAATTTAGTTCAAAGAAAACAAATTATTAAGTGGTATCATCAGGAAATACCCTTAAGGCAAATAATAGAGCGCTTTTATGAGAATTATCAATCACGACCCGCTCTAAAAACAATTCAGCGAATAATAAATAATTTTGAAAGATTGGGCTGTATTATGCCGAACAAGCACAAACGTAATAGGCAGCCATTTGTTCGCCATGACGAAAGAAATGTTTTAATTTGTACCAGTGTCGAACAGAACCCGAAAATATCTTCATTGGGTATTAGTGAGCAGCTGGATATTTCTAAAAGCACAGTATGCCGTGTTTTAAAAAAAAATAAATACCATGCCTACAGATTACAGAAAACAAATGAAATATTTCCCGAAGATGAAGAACAGAGAATGGAATTTTGCGAAAATATGATGCATATTTGCAATAAAAACGCAAATGTTATTGCAAATATATTATTTACGGACGAAAGCACTTTCCCGTTGCACGGAAGACATAATCCCGCTGTACCTCGACACTGGGCAAGAGAAAACCCGCACCTAACATACAATGCTAGAACTCAGTATCCCCAAAAATTAAACGTTTGGGCGGGATTACTTGGAGAGCATAAAATTGGACCATTTTTTATAGATGGCAATTTAACAGGCGTGAAGTATCTTAACTTGCTCCAGAATCGAATTATCCCACGCCTCCACGAATTGGCGCTCAACTTGGATAACATATGGTTTCAACAGGATGGGTGTCCCGCTCATAATAGTAGAGTTGCACGGGAATATCTTCATAATGTATTTCCAAACCGTGTTCTAAGTACCTGGGGAACTATTCGCTGGCCACCTAGATCACCAGATCTCTCCCCTAATGACTTTTTCTTATGGGGATACATGAAAACTAAGATCTATACATTTGAAAACGATACACCAAACAATTTGGCAGAATTGCAACAAAAAATTATTAACATTTTTGATGACATTCCTCCAGCAATTTTACAGAATGCGCAACGAGGCTTCTACGATCGTTTAGCAATTTGCTTTGAGGCGACCGGAAGACGTTTCGAGCATTTAATGCATTAGAAAAGTGGTCGCTTTTATGTTAACTTATAAAATAATAAATTCTGACTAATAATAGATTCCTTTTGTTGTAACATATGCATATTTTTTTAACGTTTATTCCTGCAAATATGAGAATATTCATTTTTTATTTAGCTACTAATTACAGAATTTAAATTTCATTATTTTACTGTGAATTGTTGTAATAATACATAGTATTACTATTCTCCACATAGCTTTAATATTTTACATTTTTCATTCGTCATAAACATCTTCTTACAATACATATTCTGTGCACAAGTTTGCTATTCTACCGGCGCAGCTATGCACGTACATACATACTACAACGCTAAGACCTGCTCAACGAAGTAACACGTCAATCGCAGCGAGCGTTTGACGGCACTTGCGATGCAACGATCTGTATAAATCGCTATCTTTTATTTTTATCCGAAGACGACAGCTAAAAAGTATTCTTTATTTTTATCTGAAGGCAGCAGATTTCTTTAAACATTTGAATATATTTGGAGTTTACTTGATGTAAATCCATTTTAATTAAATAAACAACAACTAAGTTGTAAGATGTACACTTTATTAGTTATTAAAACTATGACAGTTGTTTCGCCCGGACAACGGCTTCGTCAGATAGTGTACAATAAACTAGGCGAAACAGCTGTCATAGTTTTAATAATTAATAAAGTGTAAATCTTACAACTTAGATTTCTTTAACCTTAGTTTTAGTTCTGGATTGAAGCACGCTTGGGGTGCATTTTTCAAATGCTAGCCAGTTATTTTTAAGGCCCTAAATACTTCAGCGAATGGTATATAAAGGCTTTTCCACGGAAGTGGCTAGTTAGATTTAGGCTTTGTCATGTTTGGTATTCACTTTCTTTCTAAAATATTTCCAAGTTCTTTACACTTCCAATTAACCAGAAATCGCCATGAATTTTGTTATTTTAATTAGAATACCCTATATAATTTTGTGACAATTACAACTGGAGTTCCTATCTTCAACTCTTTCTGAGATATAACGATTTTTGTGAAAATTTTGATATTTACACCATGATAGGTAATGTATTATTTTTCACTAGTTTTGTGTGCTAGAGGTCCCGAATTTTAAAGCCACCACACACTAACATTGTTTCACTAAAAAGTTGTAAAACTCCATCTTTTCAAATAGAACATATATGTTTTAATGTTGTTTGATGCACAATTAAATTTTGGGTTGTTTGCAGTTTGCAATTTAAAACTTTACTTATACAGACACAAGTTAGGATTTCTAATGTCAGTTGTCAAATTAATAAACTCAAGTGATTATCTGAATAAAGCCAGAGCCTGCTAGACCATTTTAAAAAATTTAATTTTCTCTGGCGAATTACAGAAAATTGTTTTCTATTTTTTTTTCTCGATAACGGTCAGAGATAAGAAAAAATAGAGGAGATCAAAAAGTTTCTAAACAAGACAGAAAATTTATTGCGTATTTTAGAATCTAGCAGTGGCGCATCGCAAAAAAGTTCAGGGTGGAAAAAGAGGGCACGACCCCGAAAAAATTATTACCCTGTAGATTTACATCATCATTTGGCATGGCTAATGATGCACGCCTTATAGCGTAACCTACATTCCAAATTTGAGCAAAATATCTCAAAAACTGTAGGAGCTATACAGTAAAAAGTGAAAAAGTCTTGAAATTTCAACACCCTGCAGATTGGTAACGAAGCGTTTGCAGACCTATGTTTATATGAAATTTTAGGCACAAAATAAACCAAATAATTACCCCCTTCCTTATGTACATGATATTTAGGAACATCCTGTATGTTCGCATTAATTAAAATTATTTAAAATAGTTCATTTTTTATAACATTTGCGTTCATTTCAATATAAAATTGGTGTTTAAAAATTTATTATCACATACAAATTATGTTTAAAGTGCGGTAAGAAATTCGACAACGCCAACCTCGGCCGACATTTAGAATCATTTTGATAGGTTTAGAATTTAGAGTGTCACAAAACGCATTTTTGATATTTAAATAAAAATAATGATTTTAGTTAGTTACATTCAAAATACAAAAAAAAATGCACTATGATAATGGAATTTGGTTATTAAATCATGTAAAATCCTAGTAACTTTCTTATATTCTTTGTAAAAAAGAAATCATGTGCATTTAGTAGTAGCAAAAGCAAGTCTTATTATTAATAATACAATGTAATAAATACCATGTTAACAGAATAATTTAAGATTAAACTCGTTTACACGTAGATATCTAGTTTCGGTTATTATGTCAAAAACTTAGCAGAAACGGTAATTGTGTTTGCTCATAACATATCGAAGACGACATTCTGCGAACTTTGTCGCTGTATATCGGTATATAGTTTTACTAGACGCGCCAGTGTAAGCATAAGCTTGATCCCTTCTGATACTGTTCAAACTGTATACATAATTAATTCGAACATCGACTTCACTTCCATAATAGAACAGGATGCTATTATGTAAACTTTTAAGGGGGATAAAGTTATTTGTGAGCTCCAACAACATTGTCTCTCCTATATCCAAGTCTATATAATGAAAAAATAAAAATTGTTGCTTTAAGAAACTCAGTAAGTGTTATTAATTACAGATACAATGCATTTTCATTCTTTTTAACGAGAAACTTGTACATTTTTATTAAGTAAATCTGGCAAAAATGCTGTATTATTACTGGGAGCTTTAAAGGCAAAATTGAGTACAATGGAAAAGTAGTTTAGATTTTAGATATTTATCCAATTAAGTGAATGCACGTTTTTCTAAATAGAAACAATACTTCCTAATAATAGATTTACACAGAAAATGTTGGGTATTTTAATATGAAGGGTTAATTCAGCGATTCCTTGCAAAGTTTACCTGAATGCTTAATATTTAAGAATAAAAAACTTGTTCAAAAAGCTTAAATGTACTTTCTCTATGTATGTCCTATAAGTTTTGATGATTTTTTTATTTTTATACATCTATTTAAAAAAGTCATCCTCTTGAAGAATTATCATCATATATTTGATAACAAGTATAAAATTAAGTTACTCTTAAATTTCATTAAATTTAATGAACTACACTAAATAGCATTCCACTTACCATCGAATAGATTCCACAAGCGAAGCTACCCTTTCTGACAGAACTCCAACAACAGCAAGTCGAAAGTATTGCCATTTTACTATTGACTGGTTCTTTCCTTTTCCTTGCCTTCATTAAGCGCCATCTTCTCCGAACACGACAGATAGAAAGTCCAAGAGTTCACAAGGAAACTTTAACATACACTTTACAGAAACATCTAAACGATCAATACACTTTAGAAGCACAAATAGTTTTCGTACGCAAAGTGATGTTGAACCAGAGGTGAGATTGTCTTAAACGCTTCTTCGACTAAGCGATTCTGAATTTAACTGTGTGTATAAACTTAGATTATTTGAAGTAGAGAATATTAGGTTGATAAATACCTGATTGTATATAAAATATATGTACAAATTTACAACAAATACAATATTATTTCGGCGCCCAACGTGGGGCGGTTCAACACAATAATATAGGTATATATTATAGGTATACTATCAACTTAAACGTGCAATACAGTCACCTATTGCCCTTATTATTAATCCCAGAAAGTAGGCAAATTTGGCAATGATGTAAGGTTTTCAATAATTGTTTATATATCCACAAAATTCAAAGTCTAATATTTTCTTAAATGAAACATTCTGCCTATTTGAGAGGCTGAAAGATAACTTGTTATATACGACAGTAAAACATTTCAACAGGAAATTTTGCATTACATATATTTACTAATTTATAGAAAAAAAAATCAACTATGTGTAAAAAATATACGAAGTTCTAAGGTAACTAATGCAAATTAATTCGCAAAGAGCAATTTCCTAACTTTAGGAACACTAGTTCAGCTAGATAATTATTTTCATATTCAAATGCACCATATTCGAGAGAGCAAAAAGTTTTTGATTTATAATTAGTATTAAGCATATCTTAGTTCGAAAGTACTGCAGAAACTCAAGCTAGATTTATGGATTAAAGTCACAATTTTCTTGGAAAATATAAGTACTTCGAAGCAACTAAGTTTTGACATCTGTTGACTCGTTCTGAGTTAAACAGATGGGGGAAATAAGCCTTCGGGATTTTAAATAAAAAATGATTTTAAATATATTACAACGCATATCCTAATGTTTCTTTTATGTCACTTTAGAGCTGTCAGATAAGAAAAAAGTCCAGGATAAAGCGTCGTGAAACAGGTTGGTAATAAATTCGTATCAGGAAAGGTTGTACGGAAAGAAAAAATGATTTTGGCGTGTTTTCTTTCCCTCCAAGCGTATAACGACAGTTCCCTAACTATGTCAAATTTCCTTGTATGAGACGTAAAAACTCGTAAAGTTTTGGTAATTTATATACCGCACGATATATTTTGTTAGACTTCCGTATATAATTTACGAAAGCTATATAGTGGTAACGCTATAGTAATGGCGTAATTACTGAGAAATGATATTACGGTAGCTTAAACCCTGCATCACTGCTTGTTCAGCGAATTTATTACGACATAATATCGGGTAACCGCAAACCACTAGGTACGGAAATGTGTTTCGTGTTTGAAGTTCCGGGAAAGTGGTTTTCCGTTCGGCCAATGTCAAGTTCCAGGCAGAAATATTATCCCTTAGTGAGTGCAATTTCATACGATGAGGAGTTCATTAGTTATTCCCGGGATTACTTATAGTTAGTTAAATAGATGTAGCTTGCTTTAGGTAAAAATTCCTAATTTAATTATGGATTCTACAATCGCACATTCCGCATTCCCATGGGAGAATGGATAAGCTGATTAAAATTGAAAAGAAAATCATAGAAGTGTTTGCTATGGTAATAAGCAAATAGAAGTAGATCTATAACTAGAATCAGCATATTTCCGCGCTGTAGCTTATTAAAGTGATCAAAATTGGAATAGAATTGCTTGAAGGCTGTATAATTAATATACTCTATTGAGTCCAAAACTCAGAGCGTTAGACGTTGCAAGACAAAAGATGCTGAGTGTTATTTAGAGTCATTCATGTATAATAGTATATAAATAAAATCAAGCGGATGAAAGACCGAACAAAAAAAAAAGATTTATTGTCACTAGAAAGTGCACAAATAAACATCCATATAGTAAAATTTACATTTCCATGTTTGACGGAAATTGTAGTTACAATTTCTAGTGTTGTATGAAATTTTATAATAGCTCACCACAGTTTCTTATACCACAGTCACAAAAATAGCAATAAAATTGTGAGAAAGAATTGTAGGACAATCTTCTATAAAATATGGTGAAATTTTTTACAAAATTTTACAACTAGTAAATATAATAGATCGCGCATGATGATGTGGAGATCCTGCACAGAGAAAACTGTCCGCCTGGATTTCTTACCCAATGTAAATTGAACACAATTTACATTGGGTAAACGCGGCTATGTAATATTTATTTGATGCTTACATGTGGTAGACATCGTATAAAAGGTTGACAATCGCCCACAGTACGAGAATTACGAGATGCTTCCACACCGATACTCCTCAGTTAACGGCCGGACTGATCTCACACCCAATGCATGAACAATTGGCAACAACAGTCATGGGCTAAAAAAATTAAACCCAAATATATTAATTATTGCAATAGCGTAGTTGATCGGCATACAAAATCTTGTTGACACAATTTACTACAGGAGTTTATAATATTTATCGTAGATGGATTGCAATTTTTACAACTGCGGTAAACGCATTATTTGCTTATGTTATGCTACTTTAATATATAAGTTATGTCAACATAAATTGCGCATTTTGTTGCAATAAATGCAATAATTTTCCTCAACAATTTTGTAGGAAATTTTAATAGAAGTTATATATGTCCTACAATTTATTGTACTAAACTTACAATTGTTTTAAAAATAATTTTTTTTTCTGTGTGTCTAATTTGCTTTCCATTTGGATTATGCCTCAGAAATGAAAGCCAGTTGTATAAAATGACGAAGTTGTGCGTTACAGGAGCAATTGTATCGTCAAACATTTTAAGAAATTGCATAATATGCCTGGAAACGTTTTCCCTTGGGGAAGGAAAAACTCGCGAAAGAATTGAGTAAAGAAAGTCGTGTAGACTTTTGCCCCTTGAGACAAAAGTAAAACTAAGTTAGGTGAAGTAACCGTGTTGATTGAATTTATTTTCCTTTCGGCTGACACAAATAAGTTTCGATATGATTTATTTTACCACGTGTGTCATTCTTAACATTATTTATATCATACATAAGTTAAAGTATTTTGCATGCGAAAAACTTGTAACTTTAGTTAAATATTTCTTTTTAACTTTAGTTTTAACTAAATGGAAAGCAACTTACAACGAAAGTTTTCAGATTTTAAAGAAATTTGGTAGCAATGTAAAGAATATCCAGATATACATGCTTTTATCGGCGAAAATTGAGATAAGAGTAATTTTTATATTTTTCCATGTAATTCTCGAATGATAAGGAATAAAGGTAATATTGAAGCATAAAGAAGTTGCTTCACAACACGCCACTCTGTAATATACAAGAAAAGTTTTAAATAAAGTTGCTTATATTTACATTTCCTTAAAATCATGTACACATTTGATGTACAGAGCGTTCGAATAATAGGTAACATCGAACCCAAAAACCCCTTTACTATAATATCGACTCGATTAACTTAATGATGGTCAATGCAAGAAATAATTAGCAAACAATGCAGAATGTCACACTAGAGCGTAATTTTTTAATTATGGGCGTAATTATAATGTGACTTCAAACTGAAAAATCGTCTTATATTCGAAGTGGTTAGCCTAGACCTATAGCTGTCTTTATTCTTGAAAATACTTCATCATGTTTCCCAAAATTGGTTCTTGTTTTTAAAGATTCTGGACAGTGTACTAATGAGTCTAAAAGTTCAATTGTTTTTGATCAGTGTTGGATATATTAGCGAACGAATCTGTTATATCTGGCTGTCAAGTATAAATAAAGGCTTCCTACTATAAATAGAGGTGATAGAAGTTTACCTAATGTTGATATTACTGGCGAAATTATTAAAGTTAGCGAGTTGTATCAGTCCCTTCCTTTGACTGAACTTTGCGTTTTCTTTACTGTTCTTACTTCTGATAGACTCGGTATAGTTAGAATGTATAGCATCTTAAGTAAGTTTAAACACCCAATAATTTTTGTTTAAAAACTTTTTTCATATTATTTTAAATATACCCATCATACAGGATTTTAGACTAATTGTAACATCCTATATATTTCATGGTACGGTGTTGTGAATAAACTTCCGATATGAAGTAACTTTTACGTTTAAATACTACCTGAATTCCTAAAAACTGTGGCCTTTCACCCCTTTGGAATGGATTTCCGCCAAGAGAGCTTTTCTTGCTAACTTTTTTTTTATGGAGTTGCCTAAAGTTTTTCTTGATTTGTGATAATAAAGTGGTTTTAGTTGGCGGGCATTAAGACTGTATCTAACTTTTACTTATTCGAAGAAGTAATTCATGATTAATATATTTGTATAAAACCGGGAAGTTACCCCATATGCATAATAAATGTGTTTAAAGAGTTATTTTTGAGTATTTATAAATACAAAGCGTATATCGAACTAGATTTAAGGAGCACATAGTATATTATCACTATGGAAGGTGTGCATCATCCAGTGATGCAAGACATATAAATGATACCGACCATAAAATTAACATTGAAAACCTTGAACTATTGAAAAATGTAACATCGTCGAGGGAATTAGACGCTTATGAAACCATGTATATGAGGAAAGACCCTAAGAATTTATTAAATTGAGAATATGCCACTCTGCACCATTTGGCGTTCATTTGTGTTCATTTATTTCCAGTTGGTATCGTTAGTTCTCTGTTTTTCTTTAACCCTTCATTAGTCGGCATAGGCCCAGCGGACCTATGTCTGTGCATTTCTTATATGTCGCAAGCAGACGCACCTAATGGAGGGTTATAGGGATTGGACTTCTAATACGCCACAGTTTTGAACCAAACTCTGTTAGTTACTTTGACAATTGGTGAAAGAAAAATTTCTTCTTCTATTGTACAACATACCATTTCTCACCAACAAAAAAATATTAAGCCTAATGAAGTGTGGTACAGAACGTACAAATAGCATGGAGAATTAGCATTATAAAAGATGCTAGTACAATTTTAGCAAAGAATTTGGAAACGTGAACATGGCATTGCAGGTTAAGCGTATCTCAAAGGAATGGATGTAGAGATATCTCTTCTTGCTTTTCATAGCATGCATTTCTGTTTTTTGCTCAAAAGATTTGAACACACATTTTACACACTGAGTAACAATTTTCTGACAACTTTTGTGACTAAAGTAAATATCAATTACTCTTTAGTGACGTGAAATTTTAATGAAGTTATGTACTGCTGTTCTCTTAATTAGTGCCTGTACAATAGAAAAAGATGCACTCAAACGTATATATGAAATACAAAATATTATAAACTGTATTTTCGATATATACTGTGTCTATTGTAAATAAATTAAAACAAATCTTACACAATTGGCAGCACACGTTGCCAGGGTATTTCTTTGAGGCAAAATAATGAAAACTGCCTCATTTTCGTTAATTTGCACTAAAGATCATTTAAACCTCAGTACGTCTAAATATTTGTTTGAGAAAATATGTGTATATAACTTTAAATATCGCATTTATTTTTCGTAGGACCATAATACCTATACATCTAAAATTTTAACATTTATTTCGGAATAAGTTTATTTACTTATATCACCTTCACAGATTTACAGGCAGCTACAGACACAAATATTTGCGTCTCATATGATGGCTAACAGCCCATAACTCAAACTTTAATGTGTTTTGATTGCATTTTGACTGGTTAATTATATATATAGTGGACCGCACGGTTAGAATTTCTTTAGCGATTTTTTTGCTCGAAACGTACGTAGGTATATAAAAACTGTTAACCGATCTTGCGTCTGCAAATGTTTCGGCCATTACCTATAAGCCAGTATTTTTAAATTGTTATGTTTGAGTATAAATAGAGAACTACGAATATAAGCAAATAAATAAGAATTGCCCGGAATATTGAATGAAATCGCTTGGTGTAAGTTTATTTTAATACGCCTCGTTGAAGAAATGCATGTCTACCAAAACAGAATTACAAATAAATAATATCCTGTGATAAAATATAATATTATGTGCATTTGGTCTAAGATTTTGTAAGAAATAGATGCTGTTTGCTCGCAAGTTTCAGTAATTATCAACTTACTCCAACAACGCTTTTCTATCTTCAAAAGGTTCACGGTCATGTAAAGCTACATGTATACATACATCACTACGATAAACTTTAACGCAAAAGAGACTGCTTCCATACACAAATATTTAATATGATAATCTCTTCCTGTAGCGCTGAAACACTCTTAGCGCTCAGAACATCCATCTCAGCTTCTTAGAAAGGTTTTAGCAGTAACGTACATATACGTGTTTTGCATTATCACGACGCATCTTCTTTCCATTACTGAAAAGCACACATGCGGGCAAAGTAGGTAAACCTGGTGATGGGTGACTGACGGAAAACCCGCTGTATTATCGTGCAATAAGGCGACGAAATTTTTCCCCATTTGTGAGTCGGAGGCACATATTTCAAGTTCCGCTACCGTCAACGGCATCTTATCGATTCTGTGTATGAAAAATCTATCCGGAAGGGCGTGCAAAAAGTGAATTTTAAAAGTGCCGGTTGAAATTGGTTTGGTGGAAAAGTAAGTGAAAATTGGAAAAGCCGAAAAATTTGGTTTTAAATTATGTATAGTACTGTTTGGTGTTCTGTGCTTATGAAAAGAGTAATGGATGTGATGCTGTGGCTAATGATTCAATATATTCTTCATGTACATGCTTTCATAAACATCTAATTCTCTGGACTATGTTACATTTTTCAGTAGTTTGAGGTTCTCAATGTTAATCTTATGGCCGGTATCATTTATATGTCGTGCAACACTGGATGATTCAAACCTCTGATAGCGATAATGCACTCTGTGCTCCTTAAATTTAGTTCCAAATGCACGTTTTGTAGATATTTATAAACATTGAAAAGTAACTCTTTATAGTTAAGCTAGCCCTTACTATTAGTATAAAGATCGAATTGCTAACATAGGTATGTATATGTAGATGTGATACGTATTGCTGTGGTCTTGGTTTGCATATCAATATCACCCGTTTAACGGAAATGCCGCCAGGATTACATATGTGATTTTTGATGTTGGAACGGGGTATTTTAATGTATCGAGGAGATATTGATAATTTTGTTTTTCTATGTATAAGAGATTGCAGCATGGGATTTTATGAATAGAATAATTTTTATTATTAGCATTTTCATTTGTTTTTTAATTTTTTGAATTTGTTCACGCTAAGACTACTTTAAATTGTTAAACCATGTGGATAGCAATTTAATGGTTATGTTTAAGTTTTAAAAAGAAAAATCTTTTTGAACGAACTAAACCTTTTGCATAGGAAATAGCATTGTCCTATATTAAAATTATAGTCTTGTGCAGTTTTTATTTTAGGCCAGAACCTTCAGTTCAAGGTTTTTTGTCTGTACCGTTGATTGATTGTAAATTAATCTGTTGATAAAATAAATTCATTTTGTTTGAAACGTCGGTGGGTTAATAAAAAATCTGTTCTTTTATTTAATCAACCTTGTTATTTTTTTCATCAAGTTTCAAAGAAAGTGTGACATCACATACTCACTAATTATTCTTGTAGTTAAATTTGATAAAGTTTTAACTCTCGAGGGTAACTCTGGGTTAGAGAGTCTTGTGTTCAATTAAAACAATTTCCATTGAGCCAGCTAATTTTTTTTTTTTTGTTAATTTAAAAGTTTTTTAGATATTTCTTTAACTTGTTGTGGTGGATTCTCTATATTAGATAGAGGGTACATCACAGCAGTATGTTATATCTGTATCATCTAACGTTTTTTTTTTGTACTTGTACAACGTTGCTTGGACTAATTCGTTCAAAGAAAGTTGTATCCAATTAGAAATTAACTGAGATTAAAGGTCGCCTTCACTAACGATGAAATATAACCACCTCAACTAAAATTGTGAGAATTTATTTATTTTCACTCAGTCTTGTTACTCTAAAATTATAAAAGTTTCTTTTTCCTCGAAAGCAATATATTTTTCTAGTAAAAATTCTAGGAACTACATTCGAAATGGGAACAATCCCGTAGTCGATGTAAACATCATTTGTTTCGGGTTATTCCCTTACAAACTTGTTTTCGTATATTGTTCCAAAATCAAACACAACTTAGGGGTTCTCGTATCGTATGGAAATTCAACACAAAGGAAAATCGTCGATATAAGGAAAACAAATGCGGAGAAACCGAATTTTTAAAAAAAATATTTTGCCTGGGAAAGATGGTGGGTTGCTGTTTCTTTTTTGGGTTGTGTCTTCATTTAAAGAAAAAGAGGGATGCATATAGTTTTAATTTTCTATTTTGTTGGTTAAATTTGAATTTTAGTTACGGGATAATGATTAAAAGAGTGTTTTACAGTTCTTTTTTGCGCAATGGTTTTAATAGTTATAACAGAATTCGCACATGTTTCTACAGTTGCTTCTAATTAAATGAAAATTCCACGGAATTTAGGTTCACAATCCACACAACTTACTACGGTATTTAAAGTAGCCACCGTGCGCATATTCTGAGCAGTATCTAATTACGCATTGGTATATGTATAAAGCAGTGGCTACTTTAAATGCAGACATGGAAAAGGGGTTCTAAATCTAAATCCTTACAATTCTCATTCGATTAGAAGCAGACTGTACATGCAGCTTCAGATTTCACTATCTGAAGCAGCCAACATACGGTAATTCAACTTCAGACGGTAATTAGTCTTTTGACTGTGCAATCTTGATGCTGGTCAGCATTGCAAAATTCAATTGAACGCCGAATAGAGAACTTCATGCAAATATAATTTAGGTTAGTACCTACAATGGGGTACATTCTTATTACATTAAGTGTAGAGAGTTATGCGATAAAGTGCAATAGAAATGGTTGTTGAAGGTTGACGAAGTAGGTGGGCCACTTAGAGTAAAGAACAAACAGTGTTGATAGATGGAAAAAATTGGAAAATTAGTTCATACTCGGCTTTTTTAAGGCAACATTCCCGTGATTTTTTTCTTCTTGTCATAAGCCGAGGGAAGAACATCTTAGGTTACTCCACATCTTAGGTTACTCCACGGTAGCAAGCGCTATAATAACATATAGTTGGCCGATATCCTTTGTTATTGACGAAGGCTTGAGGTTTGTTAAAGTATAAATATTTTATTTTATTTTTGTTACTAAAGTTTACACTCAAGAAGATTATAAATATTTGAGGTGTAATTTGGCAATGGAATACATCATTTCCTTAAACTATTGCGTCTATAGAAAAATATTGACTGAGGTGCAATATTCGTTCTGCACAATTACTTGCAAATCACTTGCAACTAACCAATTATTTCTTGCATTGTACATATATAGGAAGAAATTTATAGTTCGTATCTTCCTTAAGATGGAGAAGTATACTCAATTAATGATATTAGAAAAAACCATCAATTTTGGAAGGGATATCAGCAACTTAAGTAATATCTAGACAATAACTTCATTGTTAAATACCACTCCAAATAATTGTGACTTAATAGTCCTTTACTTTTTAATAGCAGTGTGTTCACTCGCCTTGGTTCCTTTGCTTACGCAATATTGGTTGCTCATATCTCTGGTTGTTCTGCTTGGTTGGTTGTCTGACCATTCTTCGCGCGAATCCGGTCCTAACCTTAGGTCTCGTGTGTGTGTCGAACTGCTGTTTTCAGTACGTAATTTCAATTCGAAGATTAAATTTTAACCTTATGTTTGTATTTCTTATTAATTGTTTGCCTTCAACCTTCACTTCTCCACAGAGTAAGTAGTTCTAAATTTGTAATTTATTGTAATTTGTTGTAACAAAAATCCAAAAAGAAAAAATGAAAAAATCCCTTACCACAAAAATTAAAAAAGATAAAAAATCTAACATTGCTAGTAATTTGTTTATCAACTCTAATTTGTAACCGTTAATTAGCGTCTCTGAAGATGTAACAAATAAAGTTACGAAAGCTCAGACAGCAGAAAGGAAAGGACTTGTCCCTCTAACTCTCACGAGTACAGCCGGTACTTTCACCTAACCTTATTATATTATCCTTGTCGCTTCACCCTATAAGGATGTAGGACCTTACCCCAAAATTCTCTCCATTTTCTTGGGTCATTTATCAATGTTACCACTTCCTTTCTTCTATTCCATATCGCTCTATTAATTACAACTAGCCTTATTTTTGCTGGTCTGTCTCCATTCCCTTTATATATTGTTCTAGTTTTGAATATTCTCTCCTCCATTCTTTTCGCATATTAGCTTATTTATCTTATAATAATATAGTCAGGTAGGTGTCTTAGCTTTGGTGTTATGAAACCGATTTCTACAAAAGTTGATGGGAGATGGGGGAATTTACTTCGTAAGTCTTTGTTGTTGAAGGCCCCTTTGGCCCTTAACTAGAACCCGAAAACCTATTGGATCTGTTGTTCTTTAAAGGAAGGTGGTCATTCTTCTTATGTGCTGCAAATTTAATCCTTTAAGGCGTTAACATTTTCCGCCCAAGGGGTGGCAGCATTTGCTACGGCAGTTTCCTGCAAGTGAAAAGCAAGTCGTCCATAGTACTGGCTTCGTTTTTGTAAACTTTCTGGAACCTATGGCTTTAAGGTGATGTTTCGTCAGAAACTTTACAAGGAGATTTAGTTGTGATTGTTTCAGACTTAATACTAGAAGTGCTTCATTATATTGAATGAAGAATTTTCGGATTCCTTGGTAAATTTTTTCTTTGGGCTTTTATTAGAAAATGCTTTTTATCGATTCCATAACTGGAATTGGTTTTCCAGATAATTCTGATCCAATAAATTGAGTGTTGGTGAAATTAGTGATTCTGTTTAATCAGTCGATTTTTGAATTCGAAAAAACAAGACATTTAGCATCGAAATGATGAAATGTTAAAAAGACCTTTGCAGACTTAAATATCTATAAATACAATTGATATAATTTAAAACATAATACAATCTCTGTGCAAATTGCTAGTATGAACCTAGAAAATCCTTTGCCGGAATTGCCATTCGAACTTTCCATTTAAGTCACACTTGCAACATTTTTCCATAGCAATTATTCGCAGATTTTCTTCAGCACCCTATCATAAAAATAAGATCGTCGAAGGAAAGAGAGCCCGCCGGAATAATCTGACATCATCATCCAGCGTTCGAACAGACTGCCGAAGCCGTCGTAATAAAAGTTTTTCAATAAAACCTCAGTCGTCAGAGCGAGCCTCGCGCCAACAGAGTCACACGTCAACCTTCTGATCTGCAAGCAGTCAATCGAATTATTAGATTTCGACGTGCCGTATATCGCCTAGTAAAAAGTGTGCCCTACAAACGATGCGGACGGAATCCCAATTAAATCGACAACAAAACGTTAAGCGTTCCGATTCGACTCCCTACACCAATCGAGGTGGGATTCGAGAATTAATTACTGGAACGGTATTTGCATAAAGATACCGTGGAGGATTAACGGATTAGATTGCCCGACAAGGGGAAGTTGTAATGAGGATGGTCGTCGGACGAAGAAATACTTAATGAATACGATTTATTAGATTTTCCGCCCTTGTTAAACAGCCCTAATAAAAATTCATTTTATGTTCTGGGCAAATAGAATACTTTTGAAGTCTTGATTGAAGGCACTAACTTAAATATTTAAGCACCGAATTTGCTCTAATGTAAATAGGAAGCGCGGTATTTGACAAGCTATTTATAAAAGTGACTCGCTGATCAATGTGCAATTCGCCTAAGAACCAGAAATCCGTGTAAGTCTATTTGAGCCTCTTTCATTTAATTACGGTGCAATTTTGGTGGATTCGCCGGTAATAGGATATTTTGATATTGAGATTTGAGATATTGCTTTACATTCTGCAAGTACGAGTGGAATGTGAATGATATGGAACGTATATAAGAAAGGTTCTATTACAAACTCTGATAGATTCTAGACTGTGAAGTACAACACCCATTACACAACGACTATCAAATGTAAAAATGATATTATACAGTGACCGGCAGTATGATAGTGGCTGTTACAATGGACTGTATACAAGAGGAATAAATAAATTTTACTAACATTTTTTATTCTAAACTACTCAGTAAAGATCACTTTCATTAAAAATTATAAAGTTTTTATCTTGTTTTCTGCATTGAAGTTGAAACTTATAATATTGCGTACTTCCCGACGAATTTGGCAAGTTTTTCGGTTGAAGTACAGTAACAACAACAAAATCTAAATCAGATG
Source organism: Cetonia aurata (assembly GCA_949128085.1). NCBI lineage: Eukaryota > Metazoa > Arthropoda > Insecta > Coleoptera > Scarabaeidae > Cetonia > Cetonia aurata. The sequence goes on along the minus strand of OX421882.1, from coordinate 8,333,039 downwards.
TATTATATTTCGTTACAATTATCTTCAAAGTGTCATCAACACGATCGTTTTCGTTTTCAAAATACTTGTTCGGTTCCATACTTTTTCCCAACCCTGTATATTTTATTACATCCAACTTTTATGTTTGCCCATTCTAAATTATCACCGAAACGTATCGCTCGCTATTAACCACTTTGATATTGCATATGAAATATGAAAGGAAGGATTTACGACTCACTCGACTCTGTTGATTGCATATTAAAATAAACATCCGTCAGGAATCATATAAGATCTTGTTTAGTACGTTCCGTAAAAAAATTATCTGCGGAATTAATTGTATATAGCAGCAAATAATAGTAATTATTATATTACCTATTTCTGCTTGCAAAAACAGAATAGTAAATAATCAAGGAAATGAATCATAAGCGGCTTTTATAAAAATTTCATTACAAATTCTCAGTAACATTTCATACAAAATAGTCAATGCACAATTACGGGAATTTCTATGAACAGCTAATTCAGGGAATTGCATATATTAGTATTTATCTGTGAATTTCCCGCAGAGAAAATTAATAGAAAGGTTCATGGGATAACAAATTAATTCCTGTAATAATGCACACCCCGATTCTTTAAGGGTCATATCTCAGTAAAGCTTGGCATTATGTACGCGTTTATCCATCTTGCGGAACTTTAGGTACTTAAAAATATTTTTAAGAATGCTTTCATGACCACATTTACTAGTGTACTTTTTTTCCTAAGCTCTAGGATCAACAGTTAGCGAGATATGGTAGGTAGCCACCCCTAATGCATCACCCTGTACATCCATGTGTTCCACTTGTACGAAATTTTCTCTAATTTATTTTACAAGTGCATTCGTACTTTATATGATTAAGTTATACATATATAGCCCCACTAAGAAATGTTTATATAAATTATAATCTTTTTGACGTTATCCATATAATTAAGGTTGTCATTGTTATATAAGATTATAGCGTCAGCTTGGATTAGAGCTACCAGATTAATGGCATCTTATACTAGTCCATCTAGTTACTCAGGATTGCAACTTCAAATTGCTCCAAGCTAAAGAGCTCCAGCAGTAGACGACTTCTTCCGCGTCATTGACTTTCGAGCCACTCTACTACATCGCCTGAAGCAGGCTATTTATTATTTTGGATATTAAAATGCTCCGAAATAAGTTTATCGTGTGTTGTTTATCTGAACAATACCGGAGCTAGACGTCAAATGCGCATCTAAATTATACCTCCGCCATTTTATGGGAAACTTAATCTCCATTTGCTCTAGGATTTAAGCGTTTGCAAGATTGCCTCTCTCCTGCAACGGCGGGTAATCTGCATGTTAATGATGCTTTCTAAATGTATACACGTGCACGTCTAATGCATTAAGTCGCCTGACTTTTTGATTGAAGGTCTGGTTTTAGGACCGCAACGACATTTTGTGAAAAGGCAGAACTTTGAATGCCCGTTTTTTACTTTTTATGCGTATTGTGACATTTTGTATACGATACCGGTTTAGTGCGATTGAAGTGAAGGTGTTTAATGTTCCGCAAATTGTGTCAAACCTCGTTTAACGAACTAAAGCTAAAGGGAATGTATACTACGTACAAAAGCTGCAAATCGGTGAAATTGCAAACATATTAGTTCAGGCTTTAGGCATTTACTTTGAACAAGCCGTGGTGGCTTTGATATAATTTATGTTGCATGCACTGCTTGTGTATAATGGATTAACTTGGCAGTAAGGCTTTGCCTGGACAGATTAGTTAAACGATAACAATTATTGGTCATTACACAAGAGAAAATATATGTTACTGAAATTTAACACGTATAGCCACTTAAAAAGCAAAATAATTTGTAGTGTACTAATTTAGAAAATCTAAAATATGTAGGTGAAGTTTTGAAAATATCCATCAAAATTGTTATTAGATTTTGGTGTTTTCTACTAATACAACCTGAGTAATAGGAGTTAACCATAAACTTCCCAACTGACAAAAAATATAAGATTATTCAAACCAGGGAAGAACACCAAAGTTTGCAAAAAATCTACCCAAAGAAGATTACTAATGCAAATGTGGATATGAGAGAATCCAAAACTATAGCAGATTTTAAACGAAAACTTAAAACACTATTAATTTTAAAGTGTCCACATAATTTTAAAGAATTCGAAGCATGGCTGATATATATAATAAATAAATAAATGTTTCTATTACTTGCATCGGTTGACCCAAGAGCAGTTACAATGGACAAAAATACGTAAAAGAAATCTTCTCTTTTAATAACCAGAGATCATAGGACTGTTTCGACGGAACCCCTTTTAGTTCTGGCGAAATCTCGTCCCATTACCTATGAATAAATACACATTGTTGCTGGAACATAAAACACGCAAAATGATTGGTAACAGAAATATTATAGCGAGTTGGCAGGAATTATGGAATAAAGTCAATGGTACAGCCGAGTAAGCAACAAGATTTATTAATAATCTTGACACATTTTGATTTTTAAAACTTAAAGTTGGGGAGATAAATAGAAACATTAATAAAAATGACACGCTCTTGACAAAGAGTCATTTTCCACTTTCTGAAGAAGTAGATTGCGACATTAGCTCGGCAGCGCAGAAATGACATGAAAAGAAAGAGCGAACAGCTACGTTAGGGTACCGCTCTCAAGGAGGGTAAGTCCATTTAAGAAAACAAAATTTTATAGAGTCTCTTAAATTCTAGTATAATATAACGTTCCAAGATTATAGTATGAAACATCTAGCTCTTGAATGTAAACGACATAGCTGAAATTTTTTGACAATAAGTTGTTTTTATTATTGCACATAAAAAACTACTACATGAACATAAAGAGGCACCCCTTATGGGGATGCCAAGGGACGCCATGGTTCAGAAGTTTAACTTGGATAGGAAATATCAGGTTATATAATACCAGATGAGAAGGGCTGGGACATAGACCTTCCAGTAAGAGCGGACTCAAACGCAAATTATGGCGTAGGAGCCGGAATATATGGAAGAATGTGTGCCGGGTTAGGTAAAAGCGTTGCTGCTTTCTCCGACAACCAGGCAACACTTAAGGCGATTAGCCCAGCAAGTGTTGACTCTAACTTGGTTTGCGACTGTGTAAGCGACCTAAGTGAGGTGGGACCCAAAGTAATATTAGCCTAGGTTCCCAGCCACATGGGCGTTAACAAAGGATCTGGCCAGACGACATCGCAAATTAAAAAGCCCATCAATGCATGGATACAGAAGTCCAAGGAACGGTGACAGGAGTCACCAGGACAAAGACAGCCAAAGGATTCCTAAGGGACCAGAGGCCTGAGTTTACTACTGTTACTATTGTAAATTAAAAAAAAAAAGATTACGCGAAAGTTAGTATTCTTAATATTAATTAACAAATACTAGCTGAAATGAGTAACCAAAAATGTTAACAATAATAAACAGTCATTACAAACGAATTATAGTTGGGTTTCAAAGTTTTGTTTTTGTAGAATTAACGCTAAAATGAATATTATTAACTTATTAATCTGCTGCTACAATATTATCAATTAGATTCTTTATGAACTTTTTAAGATAGGCCGCAAAAATTTTCATTTGGAAAAATATTCATTTGGAAAGGCTAAGTTATCGGCTACAGTTTACTTTTGGAATAGTCATTTTTATGTTCTAAATCAATGGATATTTTTGATCGATCTTTTCGTATTTTATTCGAAGCCAGAATAGCTTTTAAAAAGTTTTCGGGTTAGAAATACTTTTTAACGTTCATTTACTATCGTTTCTATTACTCAAGAAAATCAGCGCGATTGACTCAGTTTGTTCAAGCGTTTGATGAAAATGAACCTATAGGGCGCGAAAACAAGATTTTTCAGCGGAAGCAGTTTTCTGGTTGTGTTTAAATTTTGCGAAACAACCTACAATCTATTCAACTTTTTAAAAACGATTAAAAAGAAAACAAAGCTATTATCTCCTTGAGATTTTGTACGTTTTCATCATAAAATAACCAACTTTTGAAAATCCTATTTTACTTAAAATTAAATCGGTATTTAAAAAAAATGCACTTACCCATGTTCGATTTAAGAAAACTTGAATTATAACGAATGAAAACAAAAAATAAAATAAAAGAGGTCATAAATATCCTCACCGCATATTTTCCAAATATAAATTTCAACAGTTTGTTCTTCATAAAACCTATCACTGATTTGGAAAGCATAGCATGGTATAATCTTATGCTATGTGCCATATTATGTATTACTGTATGGACGTCTGTTTGATGAACTTTAATTTGTAATTGGATCATTCCACCAACAGCGAAGCATCTTGGAATTGTCAAAGTTTAACAATTTGAAATGTTGAATGAGCCAAAACTTTCAATTGTTTGTAAAGTGTGATAGTTAACGGCAACTCTACGATAGGGATATCTATGCTACAAAGGGACAATAGTAAAAAGTTATTCAGGTATAGCAGACGCAAATAACGCATAGCAACTGCTGGTTGGAATTACTTATTTTGTCTATTTCTAATACTCTTAAAGAATGTGATAAAAAAAAAAATAAAGTAAAAAAGTTTCCGTATTTCTAGAGTTAAAAAGTGATTGCCTGAATAGGTAAAAGTTTGAGAGTACTATAAAACATGCCTACCTTTTTCTTTTATAGACGCTTACAAACCAATAAAGTAGAAACGTAAAAAAAGTTATTTGTTACCTTTTACGTCAAAGTTTCTTAAATCAATATTTGAATTCTCGAATTGGCGAAACCAAATTAAAATACTTACAAAAATCACTTATTAATAATACTTACGAAGTATGGCTTTTATATTTTGGATTACCACTACTTTATTTTAGTAATTGTGAGGGTTACATAAATGTATACATATATTATACTACAGTTTACTTAGAACTTTCAACATTGAAAAAAGATATTATAATTAACGATTATGTCGTACTGAATTTTAAGCCTCCAAATGGGGAAACAAGAGGTTCTATCAGCAGACACGTGCTCCGCACACGAGGGAATAAGCTTTCCACGACGACGCGCTCAATTCTTGCGGAAGGTCGCGTTAAACTAAACTCGACGGTGCTGCGAAGGCGTCCATCCCGCTTTCAAACTCACGTTAGCAGCGTCACCGTCTCGGCGCGCATGGTTACGCTTCAGGTGGTTGTTTTTCTGGTCTGAGCGGCTGCGGGGAGGCCGATGATAAATTTTCAGCTCCGTTCGGACGTCGCAGGAACTCATTCACCGCTGTTTGCTGTCCGTCTCCTGTGTTTCGTTTCGTTTTGGGGAAAATATTAGGAAATTTGTAACGTTTTTCTTCTTTCTATTCCGCGTATATGCGGTGATAAATATGAATTATTTTTTTGTGAAGAAAATTTTGTGGCGGAAATCGGTGGTTTAAATACAAAATGCGGTATAATAATTTCATTAGCGATTGTATAGATTCGTAAGGACCACATTGGTGGTTCAAAATATACAGAGCGACAAAAAAAAAAAATTGCACACCAATGTTATGCAAATTTAAATGGAACACCCTATATATTATCATTTTCTGATAGTATGAACTAAATAAAGGCAAGTTACTGTCACGTTTCCTATACTTAACTTAATCCGATTCTGAGATAATTAACTATTCTTCAAAATGTAAATCAAAATTTAAGATTACATATTTACCCTGGATATTTTAAATTGTATTTAGTTTTTAAACAAAGCATTATATTAGAAAATAAAATTGAAGTGATGCTTAGCAATTATACAGGGTGAATAAAAACCTACTTTTCATTTTAACTACCATTAGAGGCAAATAACTTTGGTATTTTAAATGGAACAGCCTATATTTATTATCTTATTTGAATTCTAATTTTAATGGTCCTTGAGATTGTATTAGGTTTTCTATGGCGTAATTTAGAATTTTCTATTTGAAATACTATGCTTAACCATTTAGTTTTTCAAAAGTAGGCTTGGAAGAAACAGTGCTTTGTTTAAAAGATAAATGCAATTTAAGATATCTAACTTAAATATGTAAGACATATACACGTCTTAAATTTTGGTTTACTTTTTGAAGAATAGTTAATTATCTCAAAAACAGATTGAGTTTGGTATAGGAAACGTGGCAGTAACTTGCCTTTAGTTAGTCCGTACTATCAAAATATGACATAATATATAGGGTGTTCCATTTAAATTTTTATAACAATGGTGAGTAACATCTTTTTCTTTTTTCTCGCTAACCCATTATGCACTATCATTAATCTCGCTATCAACACTTTCACTTGCCCTAATGTTTGGAAGAGGGCTAAAGTTGTACCTATCGATAAGAAAGGTGATTTATCTGCTATTACAAATTACAGACCTATATCTCTTTTATCAAACTTTGCTAAGATATTTGAAAACATTATTCATGTATTTTTAATAATATTAAATCGTTTCTATGTATACACCAGCACGGTTTTATTCCAGGTACGTCAACAGTTACTAATTTAGTTTAGCAGTTATTTCCCAATACATTAGTCGATATCTTGATGATAGAGGACAAGTGGATGTAGTCTACACGGACTTTTCAAGTGCCTTTAACACGATTGATCATGGCATTCTTTTGACAAAGCTTAGTGCATTTGGATTAAGCCCATCTTTCATTGCTTTGATAAAGTCTTATCTTTCCAATAGATCTAATCATGGCTTTTATAATAGTTTTTCATCAGATTTGTTCCTTTCAACGTCAGATGTTCCACAGGAGTCAAATTTAGGTCCCTTGTTATTCATAATATATATCGTTGATCTCCTGAAATCACTTTCTTGTCCTGTATTGGCATACGCTGATGATCTAACGATTTATTCATCTGTTGCCAGTCCTTATGATATTGCTCTGTTACAACATAATATTGATATGATTGTTTGCTGGTGCTCGACTAATAATTTAAAATTAATGTTAGTAAATGTCATTTTGTCACCTATTCTAGAAAAACTAATCCATTTCTATCCAATTATTACATTAAAAATCAAACTATATCAAAGTTAGAAACCATCAAGGATCTTGACATACATTTTGATAGTCGGCTCACTTTCATCCCAGGGATCCCAGGGTTCGCAGGGAACTTCACAGCAGCAGATTCATGTGGAAGTTAGTTAATGGTGTTATCGACTGCGCCAAGCACTTGTAGATTAATTTTTCTTAATCCTTTTATTTTTTAAACACTTAAATAAGGTGAAACGTCTTACATGAATTAAAGAGTTTTTATCATTAACAGTCCACAATTCCACGAAAATTATACAAAAACATTTTATTTAAAAAAATGTCCATACCTATCTCGGGTTCTCTTCCGATGTTGCTAAAACAATTATAATTATATTGTATTTTGGAAGCCTTTTTATTATAAATAATAACTCCAATGTCAGTGGAAACATAGGCTTTTTTGACAAAGACAGAAAATATCTGTTGAACCGGCTGATTTATAAAAATAAAATTAGAAATATCAAAAAAGTTATTACTTAAAAAAATTACATAATTTACAAAAGACAAAATAATTATCCCCATCTGCCAATACTCTTTCGCATCCAATTGGTATTGTTTATTAGGTATGTGTTTGCTTTTGATGTATAATTTCTTTTGGTTTTAAATTATTGTTCATACTTCTTCCAGCGCTATTTCTTAAAATTCTTTTTCTATTAATTCCTACCGTATACATCACTATTTCTTATTTAAGTTAAAACTGTTTAACACAAAAAAACAAATTACAACAAATCTTATTTTCTAATTAAAAAGACAACTCTTGAATACTGATCTCAACCATCGTAAATTTCGTTAAAGCAAACGTAGCGAAACTAACCTAACTCTAATTCATTCCAAAATTTAACAAGGGTTTGCCCACAACGGTACACTTATAAAAGGAACAATCCCCTTTCGGGACCCCCTCTTTCGTACTACATGGGCTTTTATCGTTTGTTTCACATAACTAATTAAGCATGCCACTTTATACTAGAAGGTTCAGCGCTCATTCACTTTCAACTGCCACCGCGCCGCGGTTAGTGGCTACAACCAACGGAGGCTCTCTGTTCTCTTTCAGTTCGCACCGAGAAAGAAAATCATAGCTTGTAAGGCGGGTATGACGTTAATGTATGTATATATCGGAGGAATATTTCTAATATACATATAGATTTTCCAATTCCTCTACCATTAGCGTGACCTGTGACATTAAGGTTTCTGTGTACCTATGTTTATGTATGTATATCTCACTTGGTCGGACAGAATAAATATTTCCATATATGTACATATATACATACATGTCGTATGTATATATGGTAATAGAGTTGGTGGTGGAATGAACTAACGTGAACAAAGCACGGAATGAGGACGTGGCTGGCAGCATAGTTAGGGCGTAGAGATATCACAGGAGATAGCTGTGATAAAACTGCATGTCACATATATAGTTCTAGGGTTAAACTTGTGGTTATCTTTTTTCGCGGTATTAAAAGCCAGGTTCTCTGTCACAGTGCAATTTTTCTTACAGTATGAAATCATTAAATAAATGCATTTCTGCCTAAACTGTAATTTTTAATACAGGGTGCGGCAGGGAACTTGCTGATTTGAAAAGTCAATAAAAGAAAAAGTACTTCAAATATCGATTTAATTCTTTTTGTATCGTATAGTACATATTCTGAATTTTTGTTTTAAGTGGTTTTAAAAATGACATCGGGCAAATGGCGGCCCTCATTCGTGATACACTGATCAACCCTAGATTTAAAGTTGCGCTCCACTCTTTCGAGCACATCGACGGGAATGTTGGCGATGGCTTGGCGGATGTTGTCCTTCAGGTGTTGCAGGGTCCGGGGTTTGTCATTGTAAACGATGGATTTAAGATATCCCCATAAAAAAAATCGCAAGGTGCCAAATCGGGGGAGCGCGGCGGCCACGGTACGTCACCCCTCAAGGATATCAGGCGCTCGTGAAAGTGTTCCCTCAAAAGCTCCATCGAAGTTCTCGCTGTGTGCGCCGTGGCTCCGTCCTGTTGGAACCATACGTCCCCAAGATCCATTTCTTCAAGTTGTGGAAGAAAAAATGTCTCAATCATTTCTCTGTAGCGAACTGCATTCACAGTAACAGTTCATGTTCCTCGAAAAAATGAGGCCCTATTATTGCAACTCTCGACAATGCACACCACACAGTAACACGTTCACAATGAAGTGGAATGTCATGAAGTTCGCGAGGATTGACATTACTCCAATACCGCATGTTTTGTTTGTTAACACAGCCGGAAATGTGAAAGTGGGCTTCATCACTAAAAAACACGAGAGCGTCGTCTGGCAAGTTACTGAGCGCTTCACATGCAGTTTGGCGAGAAGCGAAATCGCGTTCACTCAACTTTTGGAGCACAGCCAGTTTGTAGGGATGAAACTGGAGTTCCTTGTGAAGAATTCGTCTCACTGTGCGATCAGAAATCCCCAGAGCAACAGCGTGTTTACGCGCCGAACGCCGGGGAGAGCGCAAAAACGACTCCCTTACCCTTTCGACGTTTTCTGGAGTTCTGGATGTCCGTTGACCTCCTGGGCCTTTTTTTTTCAACACTACCAATTTCCCTAAATGTGTTCACCCACGAAACAAGCGATTGCCGGCCAGGAACGGGACCCGCGGGATGAATATCGAAGTATGAGGAAATTTTCTGAGTTAAAAATTTTACCTCGTGTCGAATTTGAACCTGCCGCTTGCCGGGCGGGCGACTCTACCAATCGAGCTAACGAGGTGTCTGATCTAACACAATTTGAAATGTCTCAAGTACAAATCTTAGGAAGCCAGCAGGACAGCAAATATGCAATGGTGCAATTTTTCTTATAGTGTGAAATCATTAAATAAATGCTTTGCTGCTTAAACTGTAATTTTTAAATAAATTTTTAAATAGAAAATTTCCTCATGTTGTGTATTTGAGGCATTTCAAATTGTGTTAGACGAGACACCTCGTTAGCTCAATTGGTAGAGTCGCTCGCCCGGCAAGTGGGAGGTGCCTGGTTCAAATCCGACACGAGGTAAAATGTTTAACTTAGAAAATTTCCTCATATTAAAAATTTCAGTTTAAGCAGAAAAGCATTTATTTAAGTTTCTCTGTCCTTCAGTCCATATCTTGCATATCTTGGAATAAGTTTCCAAGTTTTATTCGCATCGCTAAAAAATGCTTGACAATGACCATTAAATTGGAATTATTGATCATGTAGTTTGTCAAAATTAGATTCTTGATTCTCGTGTATAATACAGTAAAGCATTTTTCAACATTCAATTTCAGACCAATCTTCGCGCACCAATTTTGTATAAAGGTTAAGTTCTGCAAGATGTAAGTGTCAACATTACTAGTAATCAGATTTTCAGGTCATCCGCATAAACTAAAGCGTCATAGCTTAATGACGTCAGTAAATCATTTATGAAAATATTGAACAGTAGTGGTGCCATATTAGAGTTTTGCGGTACACCTGTATAGACCTTGAACATTTCAGAAGAAAAAGAATTGAATTTGTTATGGAGATAAGAGGCTATCAGGTTGCTAAGTTAAGTTCAATTAAGAACGATTCTATGATCCCTTAATTTGTGGGCAAATATCAACTGCTTGTCAACTTTTTTTTATCATTATTATCAAATTCCTTATACTTTCAGTTAAATCTGCCATATCACAAATGTATTTTTTTTTTAATTTTCACAAAAAGATAGCAGAAATACCTACGTTTTTGTATTAACATTACCTCTACTGCAAATTTGGTACCAGAAGAAATATCTGTAAGCTGACAGAGTAAATTGAGACTATCTATACTATAAATTTGCTAGGGAAATGTAGGCATGGCAGCATTTGCTTAATTATTCATGTAAAGATCTAGCAATTGGTTCTACTTATATAATAATTACTAGTCAAACTATTGCTAAATTTATATTCATTAGACTCGTCTCTTTGAATCTTTATTTTATGATCTAGATTATTTTAATTTACTTAAGGTGATCAATTATTATCTAATATAAAATTACCATAAAAATTCATAAAGATTGGTTAAATTCTAAAAGGCGATTTTACGAAAGGTCACATACCGTTGTTTCACACACCAAAACAAAACTACACACTACTTACGCTTTACTGTTCTTCCTCTGTTATAACGTAATAAATAATAAATTTATAATACGAATTGCTTCGGTAAATGTCAAATATAAGCAGCTACCAGTAATACCAAAAAGAAATCACGTTTCCCTAAATGAAAACTGTCACATGCAAGCCCCAGCGTCTTCCATCTTCAAGCAATTTGCAAAATACTTTTAATTACAAAATAAATTACGCGATAGGTCAGAGAGAGGTAATTAGCCGAGTAAATGCTTGTCCATAATTTTTCCCCTTCATCCTGAATTCTGCGTATGATTAATAAACTCTTTAAGGTTTTACGGCGCGCATTACTACAACAAGAAATATTACAGGGGAAATTATAATAAAAAAATATTTTAAGGGAAAAAGCAAACGCTTACCACGCAAATATCGCGGCATACTGGAGCTGTACAAATAATATTCATTCTGAAAAACTAGCTAAGCACATATACATTGTACATATGTACCTAATCTTTACGCTGGTGGTTCTGTGTTGTGCCGTCGAACTGATCACTATGCATACAATCGGCACAAATAAATGATGAATCAATATTGACAACTGTCCCCCAAAACTTCGATGGGTTGATGATCAACGCGAACCATCAGATTAATCCCTGGGCTAAACAAGACCTAACAAGACTAAACAAACCGTCTTGTTTGCTTATATTTAATATTCTACGAGAATATATACATGTAATTACATATGTATTTTTTCCTTTCGAGTGTACACAACGAAAATCCTAATGACTCGAATATGACAGTATATTTGCTTAAATACAAAATTACGGACCTTTTGAACTCATTTATTCCTGACTCAAAATACATGTACCTATTGTATTTATTCATAACAAGTAGCTTTCCAATAAGAAATCCCATTCCAATTTTGAAACAAACATTTATTTATTTTCAAGTAGTACAAAAGTATTTACATAAACTCAAAGTACCAACTTTGCGATTACTTGTGGTAAATGATATCTAGTAAATGCTTACCTCGACTCTATCTGCAAATGGTCATTCTTTTCAAGAAGTTTTGCATTTCATTTTTACGCGACTGTGGTTTTATTTGGCGAAGATCAGGTCAAACAATGGCTTTGACGGCTGTTATTGTTTTGCGGATTCTTTACGTAGCCACAACAACAGAATGTTCAAGACAAATTTAATTTTAATAACACAGAAATGTTACCTAAAGAAAATAATTATTATGCTTGGTGTATTCTAGAAATGATTCGCATGAACAAAAAAGGAATAGTGTTAACGATAAAGCAGATATCGCAACTTTGTCAGAAATCTACCACCAAAATCCTATTTATCAGTAAATATTTTAACCACCTATATATATATTCATTACAATAATATAAGAAAATCGTAGAAAAACAAAAGAAAAGCTTTCGCACATATCTACAACATATGTGTGACAAATCTGATTTATAGATTTAACGTTAATTTTTTTAAATAAGATCTGCCATTTCATTTAATTTTATTACTGTTTTTAGAACTGTTGCATTTTGTACTGTTGATGAGAACACAAGAATAGCTCAACTTATTAACATTTGTACTCGCAACCATGCACAATTATCTTTACCTGACGGGTACGCGATAGCAAGAGGGCGTGCTCAATGGAGTGAGACACACCTAAAGGAATATAGAGAAACGCTATAAATCGCACACCATTTCCGCGATTCGTACAAAATACGAAATTCAGTTTTTATTGTAATATGTGTCCGCAGTATTGTACACTGTTCATTCGGCGATCTCGTGACGTAAGCTGCGCGTGGGGGCGGGGTTTCGGCTAACAGAAGATAATTCTGCTGTACATGATTCATTGAACTAGCTCGTTTAGGTTCTTCGCACTTCTAAAAAAGCTTAGAAGTTTAAAATAAATTTCAACGACCCATAACGCAATAAAATAATTCAACGGTATGAGAAAAATATAATTAGCTTAGGACTAATGGCACCGCAATTTTGTTTATAATCCATGAGCATTCTCCATTGATTTACGACAGTAATTTTCTTCTTGCTGTTATCCAAGATAATTTCGCCAGCAGCGCAAAAAACTTAATGATTTTATCCCTTTTTTATTTAGAAATCCTGAAATATATAACCCCGCAACATAAAAAAAAATCACCCACCAATACCAATACTATCCTAGATTAACGCGTTTGAGAATTGATTACACTTCCGCCTTCTTCATGTTCGTCCGAATTAGCCACAACACTACGGCCAACAATTTAATTAGGGTTTTTGTTATCTTTTTCTCTTTAATATGATCGACGAATTCCATCATTTTATCGATTCTGTTTGCGTACGTTTTTGAAATTACACGGTTAACGATTCCGTAATTTATTGTTACAATCTGTTCTTTATTGTAGCGATTATGGCTGTCCTGTTTACTTTGCGAGTGCCGATCGCGGCGATAAAGAATTTTTTTGGCGCTCGTTATTTGTTAACAGGCTAATTCGCTTTATTAATCGTAAATCTAAGCGGACGGCGATACCGGACGCTAATCCCGGGTTATTGTTATAGATAGTAGATACAACGAGGCAGCTTTGTTTGTGGAAATTTGGCAGATTATCTCAGCATCCTAAAATATTGTAGTATTATATTTATATTGGTGTATCCATAATGACGGCATTGTGTCTCGTAAAGATTACTTTTTTATTATTAGCTTTCATAATTAAGATGAGACAGGGCTATTTTATTACACTGGTGGAAATGATAATGTTATTCCAACAGTTTTTTTTATTTTGCAGTGTGAAATAGCAAGCATTGACGTAACTACTAAATGGTTAAATGAATCTAAGAAATGTTAAATGAAAGATATCTCATATAAAAATATTATCTTAAGTGTAAATTCCTGCTCGTATTTAAAAAGAAACATGCGTGCAGTAACCGATAAATGGTTAACGCGACCATTTTTCTCTCTCAGTGTTGTAAGTATTTATTCTACAAATTTTGCTGAGTTTATATTATAACTTAAATATTTCTATAGTTTTTCTTTTGTCAATCGTGTTTGGTCGATGTTTCTTCTTCAATAGTAAAGAACATCTTCAGCATTCTTCCTTGTGCTGCTGTTAACCTGAAACTGGCACGTGAGGAAAGTATAAAAATATTTGACTATTTTTTTCATATTGGGTTTTAATTAATTATTTATTAATTAAGTCATTTAGGAATAAACACATTTTTATATTCAAAATACGTTACAAACATCCGTGTTTTATTTTCAACTTCATCTGAACAACTTGAATTGTAATTCTATGACCTCTTCACCTAAATTAGACTTAGGTTCGGTATTTCTCTCTTCTAATAAAGTTCCTAATAAATGTTATTAACGGAATAACTGAAATAACTGTACATTTTTCGTATATATTATTAGCTAAATTGTTATTAGATACCCTTATTAAGACATTGAAATACCGGAAGCTAAAAATGTGTGATTGACAAGGGAAGGTCCAAAATAACTTTTAAATGGTGACAGATAAAACAATGTTTCAATGCCGACCTTGGACCGTTTATGTAGTTCTTTCGGCTAGTATATTGCTATTTATCCTGTATATATGTGCAATAAAAACGGTGATACGAAGTATTCTATGTTTACTTCATCGAATTTTGGAAATCGGTTATAATAATCGCTCCTTTTGTTATCAAATATATAGTATTTTTGATTGAACAATTATTTACTTAAACAAACACAAACTATACAGTTTACAAAATGTATGTATATACACAAAATAAAATTGCAACACGTATTGCAAGCGTTGCACTGTTTTTCCGCCTTCATTCTTCATCCGAGCATACGAGATGGTGCACTCTTCTCGAACTAACGGTATCGAAGGCGACGTTGGTTTGGTCGTTTGGTCCTTCCTACATGTTGTACTGCCGGTATACCTCCATCCTTATCTTGCTTTTAAATTTAACGTGTTTTAGTGCCTTTGTCTGTTTTGGTAGTTTATTGTATGTTTTTATCGCATCAGGTGTTGGAAATGTTTCATATTTGTAACTTTGTTTGTTTTTTTCTGTCCTTAGGTGTGAATGCCTTCGTGTTTTGTATATGTGTATTTCTGTATTAGGTGTGAATTTGCAATCAGTTTTCATTAATTTGTTGTCGATTTTGTGTATTGTAAGGAGATTTCTGAATGTTATTCATTGTTGTAAATTTAGTTCTTGCGTCTTCTCGTAAACGTCCTTTGATGGTGTCCATTTGTCCATGTTATACAATGTCTTTAGTATCTTGTTCTGCTGTCTTTGTAGTTTGTTTAAATTTTGTTTAGTTGTATGGCTCCATATGTTTATTAGATAGCTAATATGGGACGTAAATGTGCTGTGATACACAGACTTCTTCAGATATTCTGGTACTATGTCTTTAATTTTCTGCATTTCCTGCTATAATCATGGTGTTTCTTTTTATCAAATTTTTTACGTGGGTATCCCATTTTAGGTCATTTTGTATGGTTAATCCTAGATATTTTATTTGGCAGGTTTGAGTTATGGTTTGTGTTTTAATCTTTATGTTAAAAGTGGGTTTATATGTTTTTTTTTGTAAATACCATGTACTCTGTTTTGTTCTCATTTATCGTTATTAGATTGTTATAGCACCAATCTTCTATTTTTTCACATCTTCTATAATGTGTTGCTGCAACTGTTCATCGTTCTTGCTTGAGCAAACGATGCTTACATCATCTGCGTATGCATATATTTCTCCGTGGGTCTTCAAATTAAAAATGTCATTTGTATAGGCTATGTACAATATCGGTGGTATATTCCCTCCTTGAGGGATTCCATATTCTGCTTGTAGACTTTCTATTTTGTTGACTATTGTTGTTTGTTCTGTATTTGGTAAATATGTTTTTATTAAGTTTCTATTTGCGTTCTTTATCCCCAGAGCATCAATTTTTTCGACTAATTTCGTTTTGGAGAATATATAGTATTGAAGGTACACAAAGGTGATTTAGATAATTATACAGGGAGTCCTCAAAATTATGAATTTTATGAAACTTTTCAAGGATTGTATGGTATACTAAATTGTATTTGAGAAACCAATTTAGACTAGCATCTTGAATTAATGACGGAAGATTAAATGGAAAAAAAATTATTCTCGGGTGATGATTCCTGAAACTCTGATTTTAACATTAAAATATTATGAAATTGTCACCCCTAATTCGCCTTATCCCAATTCCTAATATTCATTCGTATTAAAAAAGCTTATAGGGGTGAGAGAACCCCTAGTTAATTAATGAACTGGAGCTAACTAAAACCAATTATATTTCAAGAGAAAACAAATTCAGTTTGTTCCAGCATAGATAAACAACCTCATTGGGTTAGGTAATATCTTATTACATCCAGCTAGTGCCTTAAATATTTATCTACCGGCAACCGCAACGTGTTCTCCCAATCTCCTCAGCCTACCAGTATTCTATTGACCGAACAAACGCCAAAATTAACGCGGAATTTCATCCGTTTAAATTACTTACTCACTTCCGACCGGTAATAGGCATACACCGCGTGAAGATCGAGTATTCCGCCTTGTTTACCTACTGTAATTCCGCCACTGCCCCGAAATCGCGTTACGCAGCAATTTCGTCGAGTGGAAAGTTCCCTGTACTTGTCCGTCACGGGAAGATGGGCTCAGGGTGCCTACATCAATCTCAACCGGTACTTGGAAGGCTGTAATGACGCGGCACTTCTTCCCGGAATGTTCCGAGATGGAGCGTTTTATGTTTCAATAATCCGGGTAAGGGTTGCGGCTTGTTGACTTTGGCTAATTAATATCGCCGTTTTATGATTCGGAGGGTAGTTCAGGCTTATGCTGGCGGTCTCTGGTGGGAAGAGGTTATTTTTCTTTAGTTATTCCAGGCGTGAATAAGCTATCGTATTAAGTAATCTTTTAAAATTACAAATTACGTTCATTGCTGTAAATATGCGTGTTTTCAAATTGTGAAACATTAAGACGGAAATATCTACCAGTCAAAAAACAATATTTTCACTGCAACATAGACAAGACAATGATGAAAAAAGTCCCATCAGTGCAACTATTCCAGGGCTTAATTAACTAATGTACTAATACAATAATGCAAACAAATAAAAGAAATATAACAAACATTTTTAAATTAGTATTACCAGATACCACAAATAGGTGTGCAGCTAATCATAATTGTTAGTAGGGAAGTGAAATGTAAATCAGTATTGTTATCAGCTAAGGAGTAAGCATTGCAAACTTTTTGAATGGGGGATTTTACCATAACATTTGTTCTATAGGCTTAGTACAGTAAAATGTATAATGCAATGTGCAGGCTGGACGAGGAATGAGAGAATAAAGTTTTTCTAACGGTATTGGTGATTATACACTGATTATATTGTTCTCAAAGCTATAAATTAGTTCTTTTGCGACAAAGGTTCAATCGATCGACATCAAATGTAGAAAGAAGATTTTATTGCTCCAATTCACTCTGGACGGGAGAAATTCCATAACTCTTATAATATAAATACATATTTTAGAAATGGCCGCTGCATTTGCTCTAGTTGGTAAAGATGGTGTTTATGAAATGGGCACCGAATTAATGAGGCGTATTGTAGTTTGGAGCGCACAAAAGTGTAATAAAGAAGCTTGATAGTCTTTGGTCCTGCGTACAATAAAGCCTAAAGATCTTAAAGCCGATGCTGAGCTAACGTTGGAGGTAAATGCAGCATTGATCGTACTTATAGCAGCAGATAGCTTCAAATCATCGTAAACGAAAAGTAATTTGGAACAGTGCAAATGATCACACACACCTCTCCTTATGGTACTCCGGAGTAAACTGTGTAGATTCATGACCCATGTATGTTACATAATGTAAGTATCTTCCAGGCGGAAATACACGCTATTGAAAGATATGTCCAGGTTAACATTGACAGAAGCTATGAAAAGCAGAAGATTATCATAATATCTGATGGTCAAGCAGCCATTAGGGCGCTGAGGTCAAACATAATCAGCTCCAAAATGGTTTGGGAGTGTCTACAAAAACTAAACGAGCTAGGCAAAAAGGACAAGGTAACCCTATTGTGGGTTCCGGGACACACGGGAGTGGAAGGAAACTAAATAACAGATAATCTCGCTAAGAGAGGGGCTAGAACACCTTTTGTAGGGCCAGAACATTTTTGCGGGATAAGTAGCAGCATAACACTGGAGAAACTGAAAAATTAAGTAGAGCAGAGAAAATCCAAATACTGGGAGAATCTCCAGGGAATGAGGCAAGCTAAAACTCTTCTGGGAACCTATAACCAGAAGAGATCTGCAGAATGCATCAACCTGAGTAAAAATAATATTCGGATATTGACAGGGAAGTTTACAGGCCATTGTAAACTGAACGGACATCTAAGTAGGCTTGGAATAGCAGAGGAAGCCGAATGTAGATTTTGTGAGGAACAGGACGAAACGTCCATCCATCTACTCACAAACTGCGCTGCACTGTGCAACTCGAGGGCCCTGCACCTGGGAGCATGTGAAATCGAAGAGGGAGAGTTACCTAATCTGGGGCGTTCGGACATTGTACACTTTTTAAAAGGAATCAGACTGGACGGCCAGCTGTAAATACAGCGAGAAGAGGGGACACAATAGATCTTTCAGGTCGCAGTGTACTATCAGCCTAACATCACACATACGTACATAATGTTTTCTATTGGTAAAATACCATGAAAATAAGGTTGAAAATACGTCCAAAAGTATTCAGTTTTTGGAGTGAAACAGAGTCGACAAAATGCCTTGCTTAGATCAGTGTAAATAATATTTACTTGATTGTTATCGTCTAAATTATCGGAGATGAATTGTATAAGGTAATAAAAAAGTTGTATATGACAAAGAAGCAAAACACCTTGGGGTATGGTTTGATCAAAGACTTACATGTAACACATATTATCCAGAAAACAGAAAAAGATCACTAATGTCCTTTTCAGATGCAAGTGGTTGCGTGGTCTGTGGTTATACATACGGGTAATTAGACCTATGATAACTTACGGAGTAGTAGTGTGGTGGCCAAAGGTGTGTCAGGCGGGGGCAGCCAAAACGCTGGGTGGTGTACAAAGATTGGCTTGTCTGGGTGCCACTGGAGCAATGAGATCGACCCCTACCGCTGCAATGGAAGTTATTCTAAACCTGCCACCACTACATATTTATATATGTACAAGAAACTGAAATGGCCGCAGTTCATTATTACGTCAGAGAAGTAGAAATGATGGTCCGAGTTAGATAAAAACGCTATCTTCTCTGACAGCGCGGCAACACAGACGATCAGCTCAGCAAGCTTTGACTCTAAGTTGATTTGGGATTGCGTAAGCGCCTTAAAAGAGGTGGGCACTCAAATAAAACTAATATTGGCCTGGGTTAGCACCTACGATTTGGCCAGATGGGGCTCGTGAACGTCATTTGTTGGAGTTAGTCTTTCCTTCGGTATTACCAAATCGCAAATTAGAAAGTTCACGAACGAATGGATACAGAACAAGTTCAAAGAATTGTGGTAAGAGTCACCAGGATAAAGACAGGCCAAAGAATTCTTCAGGGAACAGAGGTCTAAGTTTACTAAAGATCTACCGAAGAAAGACTGTCAAAATGATAGTAGGTCTGTTGACTGGTCGTTATAGACTAAATAGGTATATGTGTAATATAGGTCTGGCAGAGGACGCTATATGCAGCTTCTGTCAAGAGGAGGAAGATACATAAAGGAGCTGCTCTCAAACATGATAGGCATAATTAGGAAGACAGAGTTAGAGGGCGCCTTCTAGGACAAAGGGATCACAATAGTCGTGATAAAGTAAATCAGATCCCCAATCCTAATCTAATCTAATCACTCAATGCATTCATAGTGGAAGAAGAGCCTACAAAGCAATCACGCAAATTTGACGTTGAAGCAGGAATGTCCGCGGTTCTTTTACTAGTATTTACATATTTCCAGAACGGTTTGGGATTGCTCAAAATAGCTCTCTCAACTTCAACTATAATGTATTGCAGACAGGAATTGAAATAAATGAACCACTGAAATTCCGACAAAAATTCCGATTCTTGGAAGGATTCAAATCACCTCTTCGGCAATGTGAACAAATGACAACGCTTCCCAGGTAAATTCTCGGCTAACGATACTGACTATTCTTTGAGATGGATGTATAACTTTAAACCCTGGTTGTTTAGCGACAAATCATCTACGTCTATTTATTGTAGTAGGTATAGGCTAATCATATAATTAGGCATCGTATTCTTTTCTGTTCTGTCCTCTTCTTATTCTGGTACACAAAATTAATTACCTCGCTTTTGCTTGCCACCTCTCTCGCCTTTTTCTTTTGCTCGCATGAATTCGACCACCGCCCAGACGAGCTGGCATAGAACAAACGGCTAATAATTTCAGCGGGAATTGCTCGTCAGAAGGGACAAGCAGACCGACAAGGACGTGCGATATCAAGGAGGGCAGGTCACCATTGTTCTCCGGGCTTTATTCGCCTATTCTATACGTCGAAAATGCGTGCGAATTGGGAAGTTTTAGAGTCCGTCCTCGTAATTATCTTGCGGTTGACGAAATGCGGGAGGCAACTCGAACAAATGTTCGTGGCGTTTAGAAACGGTAGGGAATTAATTTCATTACAACATGCATACTCTGCAAGCATATACGAGGATTCCGTTGTAACGTTTCCACGTCGACAACCCCATTCGAGAGATCCGGAAAGATATACATTGAGTGCCTCATTTTAAAGTCAAAAGATCGCATGTGTGCAAACGCCACATAGATTATACGGCAACAAAGGGATGTAAAACAACGTTGAGAGATGAGCCTGCGACTTTTCAATATCCTTAAAATACTTATTAAATTGTCGATTCCCGCAGATGGTGACCCTTGTTAAACCGTTCACTTCGATACTGGAAGGTAATCACCCGTCCGAAATGTTTTGCGGTCGAAAAAGCCAAGTAAACAATCTACATTCATTCGAAACTTCACAAAAAGGTGGAAATTTAAATGTATGTAGATGAAACGTTGGAGCACGTAATTAGTATTTGCCAGAAATTTACGTATTTACGAATATTAATATTTGCGAAGCGGCGGTGGCTTTTTGACGTCCCAAGCGGATTTGTGTTGTCAACAAAGTAAGCAAATCAATTTTGCAAGATCAAAGCCGCTGTTGCTTGCTTTTGTGTTTATCCGTCGTCAACTACTGTCAAAAGAAATGCGAGTATGGTAAAATTAGATATATCTAACCTTCTGCATATGAGGGGATGAACATCATTTCGTTTCAGTTTTGCGTAGCTGAAAACAAATAATACTTAACGTGCCATTGAAGGGATTTATTCTTTTGTATGTTTGTAGATTTTATTATGTTTGAGAGAACAACAAAACATGTGCTTATTTGGCGTCTTTCTCGGTGTAAATTGGAAAAATTTTAGTATGCATTTTACAACAAAAAAAAAATATAAACTTCAAATAAAAGAAGCAGAAATGCAGGGCCATGTAAACGAATACACCAGCAAAACTAAGTAACCTAGAACAAGAATAGATAATATATTCGCGAACATTTGGCGGGTAGGTTTTAATACAACAACACGCGATCTAGCGCTTTCGGGCTATAAAGGTATTACCTGCAGATACAAATTCTTAAAGCAAATCGGGAAAACTGGAAGTAATATTGATATAAGTATAGATCAGTGAATGACCCTACAATTATTAGTTATAGGCGCTCACTGACGAACGATGATTGTTGCCGGTTTTATTCTAGTTTAGATATTGAGGGCGCGCAAAATTTTTGTTAGGTACCATTACTAAAAGTTGGAATAATTCGTTTCCTCTAAAAAAAAATAAAGATAAAGAAGTTAAAATCAAATACTTAGCAAAAGTTAGAGCAATGAAGGAATATTTACTAGTGATGTATGATCTGGGTAAGTACGATAGCGCGTTTGGTGATTATTATCGCAATTACAAACGATTATATAAAGAAGCCATAAAAAATCTTGTCATAAATCACAATACATCACGGATAGCTAAATTAATCAATAAACACAGAACTGCCTAATCAATCATCAAACTGGAACCAGAACCGAGAACTGTGAGATAAGAGATCAGAATGCGTTAAAGCTAGGGGAAACGACGGGCGAGTGTGGTGACGGGTATAGCACGCATGTGCAGCGCTCTATCTTCCTTTTCCCGGTCGATGAAGAAGAGATAGACATGTCGACTGTAACTGCTCTGGTGGACATGGTCACGTATATCGCGGACGAACCTGAATCAAATAATCAGGTTATGGGGTGCTTCTTGGATCTGACCAAGGCATTTGACTACGTCTCCCATACTCTATCATTTCGTAAAAGCTTCTTAGTTAATAGATCACAGTATGTTCACAGTGGCGATGAAATCTCGTTAATAAAGCAAAATAACTAGACCCAATCCTAGGGCCCATGCTTTCCATATTATATGTAAATGATTACTGAACACAATATTGAATATGCTGATGCCACCACAATCTTGATAAACAATGAAAATATAGAATTACTAAAAGAGATGTGCCATGATTCGATATGCCAAGTAACGAAATACCTTGATAGTTCAAAATTATGTTTAAATAAGGACAAAACTCAAACCTTTAACATTTAATTTAAATCCCCAGAGGGAACTGCACAATAATGACCCGGTGAAGTGTCTTGCTCTGACACTGGACAGCAGGCTGAAGTGGAGGGCGCCCATTGAGGTCTTAACACATCGATTGTCTGTGACGATATTTATATTAAGAAAGTTGAAATCAATGTTCAATCCTGAAGCACTGTTAATGGGTGTATCGTGCTCTGTTCCACTCTGTTATCACCTATGGAATATTACTGTGGGGTGGTTCAACTCATCAGAAGAATATCTTAATTATACAAAAGGGAGCGATAAGGACAATTACCAATACAAACCGTAATGACTCCTGTAGGCCACTATTTAAAAAACTTAAAATATTAACATGTATTAATCATTTCATTCTTCAGTGCTTAATTCACCGTGAAGACAATTTAACTTCTTATCCCCGTCAAACTATTCACAACACCAGACATAAAAATATTGTACACCCGCATTTTAGACTATCAAAAAATTTAAACTCCTTTAGGTATGTGTCAATAAACACAAAAATTATATAGCATCTTGCCCAGTATATGGAAGGAATTAGAGGCTAATAAATTTCGTAACACTATAAAACAATATTTACAAAAAAATCCTTTTTATGAAATACATGAGTTTATCGATAATGTGAAAAATGAGTGAATTCGGCAGTGAACGCTCTTTTGCCTTGCCTCTATTTTAACGGGTTGTGTTGTCACAAGTGTACACATATTTATTACTTTTGTATTGTATTGTATTGTTGTTATAACTTGTTGTTATTTTTAAATACAATCAATATTATCAATGATTTGTATTTAAAATATAAAAGTTTCCAAACATGTATCTAAAAACAGCAGAGGTGTTATAAGTACATTTTGAAATCTTTGTGCATTTGTAATGTCAAAATAGTGCTTTGGTGACCAGCATATTCGAATTTCAATTTCGGAACTCGATTATTTATCAATTGATATTGTAGTTTATTAAGATTAATATCACTTCAGCCGATGCAATTTGATATCACAGTCCGTATAGCATATTTTTATTATTTAATACCTTATTTTTTCGATTCTGCAAACAATGTATCGACTAATTACTATTTAGTGACAACTGAATCGAAGTCAGTATAATATTTTAGGTTTTCTATATTATTTATTAATACGATAAAATGACAATAAATAATACCATGTGGCCAAGCAGGATGTGAAACAATTTCTACTATCGCTATCACAAATTACATCTCCAATAAACACATGCATCGATTTTCACAAATATTTAATACTTCAGATAAAAATCAGCATGTACAGATCGTGGTAAATATTTGCACCACCCGCATAATTAGCGAGATAAGCCGAGAAAAAATATTTTTCGGCGTAGTTGTAACATTTTTATCTAATTGCATCCCTATACTTGATACTAAAAATAATTATGACGTGAATTGCTGATGAAATTTAAGAATTCGTTTTTTCCCCAGAAATTAATGCGTTTGTTCAATGGCATAAAAGAAAAATGACATATGAATATATGGTAATTAACTACATAACTATACCTATTCGTATGAGTAATAAATAGTGGTGTTAATGACCGTTTTTAAATATAATAATAAATCATGACCTGTTCCGTAGGGTAACATTTCTGTTGAGTGCTAAAACTGATACAGTTTGACGTCACGTGCTTGATTGATGAAGTTCTGCATGAAACAGTGATTACTGTACGCCAGCTCACGGCTTTTATTTTAACAGTAATACATCAATTAATACCTCGAAAACATTTTCACCTCAAAATAAATCAAATTTTTAATATTTATTTTAAAATTCCAGCAAGTATTTTTAGGAAGTCTGTACTTGGAGTAATCCGTAAATAGTTCAATTGTTTTCATGGAAATTTTACAAAAGTATAATGCGAGGGGTTTAGTCAAACTGAACTAAAGACAGAGATTACCTGAGAAAATGTTTTGTCAACCGACTTAAATTACTTTCCGCAAAAGTTTGAAATTGCTTTCTTTATCGCCGTTCTATAAATATATGCCAGAAAATTTTCATATCGGTAAAGCCGAACAGACATTTAGGCATTGTGTGTTCATGGGGAAGATAAGAAAACATTTAATTAAGGAAAGTTTGCGTAATGAATTAATCAATATCTCTTGAGAGAAATTTGTTCGAGAGCTAATAAAGCTATGTAGATATTGAAATTGTTATAATAATATAAATACAACTATACTCAAAAGTAATAGACATCTCTATGATTTACCATTAATTTCGTGTTTTGGCATTACATCTGTGGCAGTTAATTTATGTGTTTAGGTATTCGTTTTTATGATTTTACAACAGTTTTTATAGATACTTTTCCTAGATTTATTAAATTTTTATGCATGTTCACATTTCTGAGACGTCAGTTTTTTACGCACTGAAAAAAAGTATCACAACTGTATTAAAAGCTTACACAAATGCAACAAATTATTTAGATTCTTTATTAAAATACTATTTATAATGCATTTAAATTAAGAGTTTTATTTTGAACTCACCTTAATTTGATTATTCGCAAGAAAATATAGGTGTCTAATACATCTGAGCATATCTGTATCTTGTAGTAGTTTCTTATCCGTTAGATACTGTAGGATGTATTTAGTTATTTAACTATTTATTTGACGTTTCGCTAATGTGCATGTTAGCTTTATCAAAAGTTTACAACTATACAAAAAATGTGTTCATTAGTAAATGCTCTTGTTAGAGAAAAAAAAGTTTTTTTTCTTATAAATAATAAATCTATGAACTTATTTGCATCAGTTTGGAACGAAGCAGAAAATAGCAGATTAATAACTACATTAATTGACATAGTGTTGGAAGAACAGATTTCAAAACTGTTATGTAATTCGTTCTACTAATATTATGTCAACAAAAGTAATTATAAACTTGCTATTTTCCCAGGCAAAAAGAAAAATCCACATATATTCTCTCCAGTCAAAACCGCACGCATTGCTTTGGTAGACTAATAAAATCGGAGATCCACCTGGGTAAATATTAATAAAAGATGTTGCCTCTGCATGTAATATTAACGAGTATTCCCTAATCAGTCGTTTTCAGACCTAACCTAACCGCAGCCGGACGATATAATTCAATTACAGACCGAATTTGCGACAGCAACGGTTCTCATTCCATCGAACCCGAAAGTTGCAAAAGAGATTACTAAAAACAGGCCGACACACACCACTTTACCTTGCCACTCGTATCTGCTATACGTACAATTACAATAATTATTACTGTGTGGGTGGAAATCATGGCGAGACTTCTGATTAGATGTTTCGAAGCACTTTTGTCCGAAGAAGAGATTATTATACAAGTAATTTTAAATTAAATTAAGTCGCGTTCGGAAAACAAAGGATTAGACGAACGACCGACTTGAAACTTGCTTTCCCTTTATGTGTGATCGCTGAAGGATGCGAAGCTGTTATTTTGATTTAATTTTGAGGATTTTGTCCTCGGAGTTTAAATAGTTTTCGATTAAGTACACGAAAGTTCAATACGAGTTTCTTCATTTTCCGCTCAACTCTAAAACAGTAACAGATAACCGAGCGGCGTTGTCATAAATGGAATCGCAGTAAAAAAAACGCATCAAATGGTGTATAATCGAATAGGGTTTCTGGCGACACAGAACAGAATCTTGGATATCAAAATAACAAAACGCGAGTTTTTTTAGTTCATTTAACATTAATTAGTCCGGAGCAGCGAGAGCTATAAGGTTCCGCGAAGTTTCCAGAGATTCAGAATGATCAGGGAGACATTTTGTATGACAAGGGAACAAAATTTATGGGTGAAAAATAACGCAATTTAACGATTTTCGGTACATTTCTGCAAATATCTTTGGGGTTGGATCTTTTCAGCATTCGATTCCACGTTAAATACACCTAAGCCTGGTTGGCCATTCTCTCTTCATTTTTCAAAACTTTAACCTGGAATATATATACATAGTGTATGAGAGTTATAAAATCTTAAACTCATTATTTTAGCGAAGATATTTGCTATTTTGTCAATATAGATTGACAAATATGTTCAATCCAGTAATTGGGTTTTGGAACCTTTGGTGTAACAAGGTTTGTCAGTAAAATATGTTCAAATTCGAACACAAATTTAAAATCATATTGACGTAAGCCGTGAAATTTTTTGTATACATTTTTCTGCATTATCTGCATATTATCAATTTTTTTATATAAATGTTGCTAAGTATTTTACTGATTTTTTTTTCTTTTCTAGTGACTTCTTAGTGGGTTCTTAGGGAGCCATTTTGTGGATATCTGACCGTGTCAATTTTAATTCTTAATAGGTAAGAAATCGGAGCTTTGGAGGTCAATATGTTTTAGTGGAGTTGAATGCGACTCCATGTAGGCTTTCT
This sequence comes from Cetonia aurata, assembly GCA_949128085.1. Classification (NCBI taxonomy): domain Eukaryota; kingdom Metazoa; phylum Arthropoda; class Insecta; order Coleoptera; family Scarabaeidae; genus Cetonia; species Cetonia aurata. Next base: position 8,305,993 of record OX421882.1, on the reverse strand, counting down.
AGAGTTAAGAAATGGTCCAGATTATTTTACATCTAAAGGTGTCTTATTAATAAATTAATATATTAAAAATCAGTTTTATTAGGAGAGGCAAAAGAAATTATTGTAGTTTTCTAGTCACGACTGGAAGTCTCAATTTAAGTGTGTAAAATCACAAAAGAAAAATGTCCAAACAATTAACCGAAAGAATGCCACAAATAAAAACACGTTTTTGATCTGTGATTGTATTACCGGCTTACGATGCGGTCACTTTGTGAGTTGAGAGTTTGACTTGTATCCCCTAGGGCGCGCACATCTAAACTCTTGATTCCTTAGTGATCGGGGATATAAAGCTTGAGATGTGATAGCAATGAAGGTAAGGTTGCACTCGGAGTGTCGCTGATGACGCCTGATACAGGCAGAAATTGGAAACCATCTTTATGCTGCTTCCCTTTCATTGCTTTTGGTGGCAATTTTTCGGCTATGTAAAACTGATTTTTTATAGTTTAATCTCAAATGGGTTACCTTGAATTTGTATTTGTCACCGCCGGTTATATAAAAATGATATTAATTCGTGCAGAGAATTCAGCTAGACGGAGAAAAGCAAAAAGGATAGAGATGTAGTTTTTTGCTAAAGTGAAGGTAATGCTCACCTATTCCTACTCTCTTCCGCCGTAACTGACAGCAAATAAGCAAAAACACAAAAACGTCTTTAGAGCGTCCTTTAGGAAAGGTTTTACTGTACAAATCTTCCATTGTTGAAAACGCGGCTGGCGGTTACATACCAACCCATCTCGAACAGTAATTTAGTAAAACCTTACCACACCAACCGGTAAACCATAAACATTGCCTTTTAAGGTAGATTAATTGCTATACAAACATCTTTTATGCACACATAAAAGAGAACTACTGCGTATTTTACGCCGAGAAAAGAAAAACAGGAATTTTTTGCTCGTTCTCCTCTTTCATTCGATTCCCTTGACCTAAACGTAATTAATGGCACGATCCCCTTAGACGCTATTTCTATAGGGATAGGGCATCATTTTCGTAATGTTCTGTGTTGTTGAGTCTTTAATTCTACTTCAATTATTGTTCTTAATTTCAGAAGAATTCAAACCGAATTTGATATGCTAGGAGGCGACATGTTTTTTGTTACTTCGTGTAGTTATTAACATAAGTGGAAAAATTACTTGGTTTTAGTAAACAGCTTTTTACCAGAAAAACAACAGTGTAAATTTTAATATTTTTAATACTTTTTGAAAGCAATATAAAACGATGTTATTATAAAACTCCCTCCTTTCATTTGCACATTTTTATCCAGCAGACTGTAAAGTTCAATTAAGAGTAGAGTCCAATTTCACGAAATGTTGAGCATGTGCTTGTACCAGTACATTAGCGGCTTTCGAGTGTTTAAAATTACTTTTTGTATTTATAAATGAGGTCAAAATGTTGGCGTATTACAAAGGCGTGTTGATCATAAAGGGATCGTTGAACTGGGATTTTGACAAAGTAAATTTAATCGGTGATTTTCCTTTGTGATAGAATAAACAACACCGTAATTAAGAGGAGATACAGTTATATCAATTTACGGCGTTGAAAGCAAATGTATCTATTAACTTTGTATAAACACCTGATGAAATTATATACTCATTATTATTTAAGATGATCAAAGAAATAACGCAACTGGAAGGTCCTTAGTTCTTATCTACTGTAAGAATTCGAAATTGTTTAAGTACAGTTAAAAAGATTTAATTTCATTGCGTGAAACTAGCTGTTCATAAGTACCGTGGAATCTGCGGTAACAGTTTCTTTCCACGGGAAAGACGTTCTACGTTGTTCAAATTTCGCTGATACATGGTAATGTATTCTCGGTATTATCCTTATCTTCACCTGGTCTAACTAAAGCCAAATTTGCTGATCAGCAAATCCCACGATACCGTCCGAAAGGACATTTATACATAAATACTACCATCCAATCTAACGAAGATGGACAAACTAAAAGGAAACTGAAAGAAACGGCATACATAGCCACGGCACCAGAAGCCCTACAGTGCACCAAGCCTGGAATTGCATAGGCTATAGATGCCGTTTGTGCGTAACTGCATACAACAGGGATGAACTGAATTCCAGAACCACCATAACAAGGTACGAGCAATGAAGAAGACGTTCTTAAGGTGAGCAAAAATATAATAAAACTTTCTGTAGAATCAGAATCTCAACGATCAGCTTCCGAGGAAAGGAAACAGCGCAGAGCAGAAAACTCTCATGCACACAAATTTCCATATATTACATATAAGTAAACATTCCAAACATTTCTAGAACCGGATACTCGGGTAGCCAGGATCCGGGTTGTGCATTAAACGGGTACCTGATTGTTGAGCAGGACGGGTTTCGACAGCCTTATTTATAATTATGCAGGTACTATTTACATCCTTCGAATAAGTACAGTGTCTCGTGGGAATCTTTTTCGCGTCGATCTATTATCATCTACACGAGCAGCGCTCCACAACTCTGCCAGGAGCTGACAAATTGTTCCGCTACTACGCGACAGTGTTCGTAGCTCCGTCTGGCGTGGAAACAGCGAGACGAAGCCACAATAGAAAACAAGATTAAACAGTCGTAAACGTCCGAACGTTCGATGTAAACGCAGAAAAATAAATCGCGCGTCTATACATTCGTATACACAGGATATAAATCGCGCTGGGCATCCGCGACCGAATAATTTGAAAATGTCTCGGGGAGGTTTCCATTATTTTCCGGGTTTCCTTTTGAAAGAAACGGGAATAAATTTCGCTCTATTTTCGGATTAATTCGATCGCGCGTATTCGATGCCAAATTAATGGAATTTATTAAGATGTATAGCGGGACTATTAATTCAGTTTGCGGTTTTACGGAAGAATTGCCGGATTTGTTTTTTCTTCTTTTGGTTTTCCTAGTTTAGAGGTTTCTATTGAAGCGTTGGATTTTGTTTTGTTGAAGTGGCGCCTTCCTGGAATGCGGACGAAAGCTTTTCCTTTCGCAATTCTTCACTCGGATATTTGCAGAAAATATTTACATACAACAAATTTTCTGTACATTGTCACCATAATTATCAAATAAGCTGGAGACAAATTTTGCCAATTCTATTTATTGCCCGTTGAAAGCAAAAATGCGCAGCTGATGTTAGCTAAAACTCCAAAGAGAAAGGAGGCACATGTTCACGTGAAAACTGACTACCCCTTCTAGGCGCTTTCACTTTGAGATATTTTCGAAAAGAAAAAAAACTACTTTCCACCAATTTTTTAATGTGTGAATAACATTTTTCTATAGTCTTATCATTACAGGGCGACTGACACTTTTTTTCTGAAACCATGCGACACCCTGTATTAAAAAATTGTAATCCATGCAGTTGTTTTTTGTCCTGAATTCAAATATACATATATATGTATATGACAGTAGCAAGCTATTCCAAAACTAACCTGTCAAAAAATTAGCAAACTTCCAGCATAACGATCTCTTCTTTCCATTAGGTGGTTGTAATAATAACTACAAAATTTAAAAAATAGTACATGTTTTTGGCACGAAGTACATTGGTTTCCTATATTGTACAATTGTCCGTTAACAGAGGTTTTACTGTACTTGCTTATCACTACATATTATTCATTAACAAAATATGAGTATAAAAGAAGATGCCTGTTCTTTTATACTCATATATACATTGAACGCAGTTAAAAATTTTTGACAAAACATTTTCACCAATTTAATTCTCGTCGAAAAACATAGTAATACCTACGGTGACGTCGGAATGTTGATTTTATTTTAAAAAATTCGCGCATATCTCAAGAACAGTTAAAGCAAAGAGCTATAATATTCATCTCAAAAAGACGCTTCTTTTTATATACACATTGGCCGAACAAAACATTAGGGATATGATTGTAATAGAGAACTATAGCAACGTTGTCAAACCGATTACCCGCGTATGGGGGAAGCAGCGATGAGTACGAATCGCCAGTTTGAGTTAATTGTCATATGTCATTTGTCATATTCTTGCTTTATCTCTTCGAAGTTTTCTCTAATAGTTTATTAATTAAAATGTCTGTTTATACAAAAGAAGAACGCATAGCTATTATTAAATGGTACTATTCGTTTGAGGGTACGTATAAAGTTATTGGGAGTTTTATCTTTTCTTATCCCAATCGACTATAAATTTGAAAATACAGGTTGTATTACTGGTTGCTCGAAATGTAACAGTCGTAATCGGCAAGAACGGCCACTTACTGAGGAAATAATGGAAAGAGAGGTTAGAGTATGCGCTTTATGATTTATAGCTGGGCAATGATTAAAAACTCACCGATTTTCAGCACGTTTTTGTAAATATCGCGGAAACGGTTTGAAATATTGACGTTTGCTTATCACTATTCGATTCCCATTAAAATGCATCCATAGAGCCACATTAAAAGGCTTTAGATCGATTAATTTCAAAACTGTAACTACAAATATCTTGAGAACCGTTAGAGATAGAATAACGCGTACCACGCCGTTCTATTCTTCGTGAAAAGACGTCCATAAAAATGCCTCTACATTCTTGAAAACGGCTAGGTTTTAAAATTGCAATAATCGATAAAAATAAAGTAGGATATCGTTTATTTCTTAACAGCTTTGCTTTGCACCCTTGTTGCTACCAATCTTATTCATACAGATTTTATAGTCAAAGGCGCTGGGTTGACGTCAGAACAATGACGTTATTGCTACGAAAAGTAGGTATAAACATAACGTTTCACGAGCTTAACAAAGTGCCGATAGTGCTGGCGATTTGAAGATGTGATATTTGTTCGTGTATGAAGCAAACGTGAGGATATCTATAACTGTCATATATATGTTAACACTTCGGTAAAATAACATACTTTTATGTACCTATGAGTTTGAATCGTGAGGTATTCATTTTAGAGATATATTAATGCAAATTATGGCATCATCTGTACTACATTTAAGATTTGTTGTTGCCTAACAGGTAAATATCTATCTAAAAATTTATCTTGCAAATTTGCGTTTACGATCAAAATGAAAGTTATAAAAAGTTTCATTCGCAAATTTAACTTAAAATTAATGAAACAATAAAAGAAAAACTGTATACGAGGAAATGATTAATGAATCATTAGATATTTGTGTGTGCCAGGCCTGTAGCCAGAGACTGAGTAGAGTCAGGGCAAATCCAAATTTGTATTAATGCATACTTATATATTTTGAGTAGAAATTGACTTTTTAACACCTTTTGACACTTTATTTGGTTAACCAGTCAGGGCAAAAAAAGTTCCAGTCAGGGTAATGCCCGGACCAGCCCTGTGCTGGCTACGGGCCTCGTGTGTGCTATCTTAACTCATTTAAATTGTAAACCCTTTAAGTCCGAGTTGATTATTAAAACTAAATAGGTAATGAAAAGGACAACTTTGTCCTAATCGATCAAAACCTTTCAATTAATATGATATTGCACTTGGGATAATAGTTATTTATGCATCAAGGCTGGAAAGTAGTGTTTTATCAAACGAGTTCGATAAAAACACTCTCCAGCCGTGGTGCGTACAACATTTTTTCAACTACCACATGATTACCACTTACTAAAATTAGTTTACTTGCATTTGTAGTGTTCAGAATACAGATCATTCATATTTGAATGACAGACTGTTTGACACCTATTTTGACAATCGACCCCAGACAAACTTCTTGACAGAATAGTATGGTAAAGTAACGGAAATTACGCGTTGGTAGTTCAATTCGGTATGTACTTATTGTACTTTACCGTCCATGCACGGTAAAACTCAAGTACAACGTTCAGATGTAGGCACTAAGAGTAATTGGAATTCATCAAAGGTTAATGTAATGAGGACTTTATTACATCACAGGCATGTGCCAGATGCAGTTTCAAGCAAATTCTTTAATATCCCTATTTAGATTAGGATACAAAAAATATTTTACTTTACTACTACTAACTAAATTACTAATTTAGTATTAAAATGCTTCTTTTATTTTATTGGCAAAAAAACACAATGTTCTTCCAAAATAACCAAAAATAGTATAATCAAATTTCTTTTCTTATATTCAAGAAAATCACCCTCAGCTACATAAAGTCAGCTACAACAATTCCACAGAACGACGTTATATCCCGTAGCAGTTTTTTTTTTAGGTCTATACAAAACTCCTTTAGCGACCTTGAATCCTTCCATTCATCCACACGTCTAGAATCTTGACAAGCGCTATTATGATACGAAGTTTTATTCATTACGTGGAGGCAGTTTCCACCTCCTGAAATTCGATTAACGTTGTGTATTTTCATGTCGTGTTTACCAGTTCACCCGAGCCCATCTATTTTTTGTTCATTTTCTATCAAAATAATAAGAAAATGTCTGTTTGGAAATATTATGTAAATGCACCTAAACAAAGTTAATGAAGCTTAAACAAGAAAGTTAATTTATATTTTAAATTCTAATAAAAGGCCGCAACCCCAACATTGCTTCTAAAAATAAAACTTAACATAGCAGCTTGTCAAAGAAAATTGAGTTTATCAGAGGCACTTTGGTAAAATTATTTCTACATCAATTAATTTCCAAACAATTCAGAATATTTCATAATCGAAACATATTTCTCCTCTTACATCGAACTTTGTTCAATTAGTATAAACTTAGTTTAAGAAATTTACGCAATGCCACAAAATAAAACACTTTATATCGCATTTTTTGTAATAGTAGAAAGAGTATTTTCTTAGTTCTTTTTTTATATATTTCGGTTTTTATCATCATTTCGATGTCTTGTCGCATTATTAATACTTATTTAAATATTATTATTCCCAAATGAATAAAAATTCTCTCAATAGGACAGGAAATATCTAACATATGGTCCCAAAGCGGTCTAATAACGGCAGATACTCAGGCCCCATTTTCAAATTATGTCCGGTTTGCTTTCTCTGCTTTCCTCTTTCGTCCTATAGAAATAAATAGGAATTGTTGTTCGCCACAGCTCTTGACAAAGAATATAATACGATTGTCTGTGGCTACGCACTCGCACTCGAACCACAACTTCGAAAACCCAGAACATATTTCGAAGGGATTTTATCAAGGTTTGTTACTCGGGACTCCAAATAATTCGCAAAGTGTTCGATTTGTAAGAGATAGTTTTTTTAAAGATTTGCTCAAATTGCAGGTAAAATTAAAGCGAGGGTGAAGTGATAAATATGAGTGGTAAAAGAAATATAAGTATGTATAATATTCACCAGCAGATGCACTGTACGGTCTCTGAGCAAGTTAAATTTATTAATTTCTACATCTTTAACACTCACGCAAACTGCTTTGGTAATGCTGTACTGAATTTTTTTCATGTTGAACAATTTTAGGTAAATTAATATTTTTGTTATACGCAACTTCAAAAACTAAAATCAAGCAAAATAGTAAAGAAGTCATCCTACAATAGCCACCATCGTTATAAAATTTCATTCGTACATACACAAACTACAACTTGATTCAAGTCGAGTGTCTGAAGTTGGTAAGAGAAAATTTACGTTGGCAGAATTTGCAGTTGACTTACAAGCAAAAAAAAAAACAATAGTCAAAATGTATGTATCAAAAATATAATTGAGGAAATCTTACTATTTTTGATGTGCTAAAACTGAAAATAAACTTATCTTTTTAATACTCTTATTAGTTAAAGTTTTAGAGATATGTGATGTCATGTGACTCTATAAATTAACGTTGTAACCGCATGTGTGCCTTGTACTGAACAGCCCCGGTGTACTAACGCCACTATTGCGAATACTATGGAATTGACTAGAAAATTATCGAATCCTCTCGAACATTCTTTAAAAATCTAGAAGCCATATTTGGGTATTATATCATAATATTAATGTCCGGAGCAGAGGATTGCTTACAACTGCTACCCATAGGACTGCTATGTATGAGAGGTGTTTTACTTACTAATTGTCTTTGCCATCGTCCAGAAAAATGATGCTCTGTAACCTCTGACTGGTCAGTCGATCATTTGTTCGTCCTGTATTCTTTCTCTGTGTTCTTGTAATGTTACCAAAAGGAGTTCATGCCGTTTTACTCATGATTTTTAGCGTTATCTGTTAGTTTATTTATATATATTTTTTTGTTACCTACTAGCTAACTTGCATAATATTATTATAGATATACAGCTTGTCCCCTAGTTGGGTCGCATAACTTCATAGGGTTATTCCTTGTATCAAAATTAACAAAACACTTCTAGTCAGCATAGGTCCAATTCTCAACCGTTTTCGAGATATGGGTGATCAAAAGCGCTGAAAGTAACTAGTTACGGTAACTAATTTAGACCAATAAGAAGAGATTTTGTACTTGTGGTACGTGGTATGGATGTAGCCCATTTTCACGTAAAGTCCTGTGCATCGACGCTCTTTTCTGTCCTGTGGTGGCAGCAATTCTTCTTATGCTGGTTCTCCGATTCTCAGAAACTTCATGAAGAACAGCTCCAGTGTGGTTTCTTCGCGCAGGCTCTCGCTCATTAGTCTTTTTCGGGAAGGATCCTGTTTGCCGGAGCGATATGAAACAGTTCGTGATGGTTGTCCGACAAGGAAGTCTTCGGTTCGGCGTACTCTCTTGCCGCTGCTGCAGCGTTTCCTCTACAATAGCCATACAAAAATATCATGTCGGCGTACTCTTCCTTCGTAAAAAGAGGCATTTTTAAATGTTCTGCGAGCGAAATCCAAAACTGTCAAAAATACAATAAAACTGCTTACATGACAACTGTCCAAACGCCTACGTCAAGTGCATTGGATCTAAGTTACCAGTCGAGCCAAATGTGTCCATGATTCATCTAAATTAGTTACCGTAACTAGTGATTTTCAACGCTTTTGACCACGCATATCTCGAAAACGGTTGAGAATTGGACGTATGCTGACTGGAAGTGTTTTGCTAATTTTCATACAAGGAATAACCCTGTGAAGTTATGCAACTCAACGAGGAGACAGCCTGTATAGTTTGCTTCTTTAAAATATCAGATGTTGGGTGTCTATGTGTGTGACCCCCACGGATCTGTGACACTTTCTTATTATTTTTTTTTGTTTTGTTAATACTGTTATGAGGTATGTTTAAATGAATTGAATTACATAAATAAATATAAGCCGTTACAAAGCGCAGAGATTAGTCAGTCGAATCGAATAGTTGACATTGTAAGATGTCTCGACAGTGTGTAAACAATCAAGATCACTTCTATTATGTTTGTGGCGAGATGACTTTTGCGTCTCAGAAGCATTTACTCCATTAGTGATGCAGGCATATCAGCTTTATTTCGGTTGTAAAATAGAGGACCAAAACAAAAATTGGGCGCCACATATCTGCTGTATGTTCAAAAAAAAAAACGATCTATGCGGTTTGCTGTTCCAATGCTCTGGAGAGAGCCTACGAATCATGTAAATCATTGCTATTTCTGCATGATACCTCGTGTTGGGCAAGTCACAGGTAAATCCAAGAAGAAAAAATTGGTTATAAACCATTCAAATATACCATCTGCCATGAAATTTGTGCCCTATAGTAACGAACTTTTTATTCTTGAATCCCAAGAAACACTTACGAATCATAGATAATAGCAATATAGCGATTTGAGATCCTGATTTCACACCAAGCACGTCTTACCGGCAACTGCACAAAATAATTCACTCAGCATTAAACGATCTTGTGAAGGATCTAGACCTTTCAAAAAGTAAGGCAGAGTTACTAGGATCAAGACTGCAACAGTGGAACCTATTAGAAGACGATATTTCGGTGTGTGTTTTTCGTAAACGGCATAAAGTCCTAGTACCATTTTTTGTCATGAAAAATAACTTGGTTTTCTGGAATAACATTAGCGGTTTATTAGCGGCTTTAAATATAAACTACAAGCTAGAGGAATGGAAATGGTTTATAGACAGTTCTACATTTAGTTTAAAGGCAGTATTATTGAAGTAGTAAATTATACATATCTATGTGAGAACAACAATTATAAGCTTTGAAAAATTTATTCAAGATATTTTTTGCCCCATAAAAGAAACATGTTTTATGCAAAAATTAGATACGAGTTCTGATGCATTCTTACAATGACTGACAAAATATGCTGTTCGTGTCCGTTACATAGTGTCCACTAAATGCATGTGTTCGCCAATGGAGGTTGCACTGTAGCTAGGTCAGTTGAATTCATTCTAACAATTTATTACGTTTTCGTTGTCTTAATTAAGACAGAACACCTAAGGGAAAACGTTACTTTCCATCCAATGACTCGCAACTCTATCGTACGAAAAACGATAAAACACAAACATAAACAAAACTACTTCTCAACCTCAAAAATTACGCAACGCACAGGCGACATTGACCCGCATTTCTCATTTCCGTGCCCATTCTGGCGGGATTATCGCAATTTATTCTTCCGTTTGCGTAATTTAGTTCCGGAAAGCGCGTCCGCCCTATCCCGAAAGTGACTCGAACGGACGCGAATTGAAACCGGAATTGCGTCCATCGTTGTCGAACAAATAAAGCAAATCGATGGATTAAATTTCCGGTTGCGTAATACGATGGGTGATCTGAAAAGTGAAGAGCTTTTTATCTTTACTTTTCGACATTGTCATCGTTTAGCTCAATACATTTGTTTCGATGTTACAGTCGCTCAGTCCTAACATAAAAACACGGCGAATCAAATGCACCAAAATACAGGCAATGCACTGTCTGTTGAGGGAAGCTAGTCGCCCTTATGCGCATATTGCGTCACCAGCTCAAAGAGGCGGGCGGAGCCCAGTCGATGGCTGGTGTACAGTACTGCAGATATTTATAACAAAAAAAAAACCTACACAATTACAAAAGAAAATATTTTTGGAAATCAGGAGGCATCTGTAACCGGCATGTTCAACTATAACCTAACAGTGAGCGTGGCAAATTGTCGTGACGTCGTGACAGCGAGATTACTGTTTCCTTTGTAGGGGAATCATTGAAATGACTGTATAAGCAATGCTTATTGCCACTGCTGCCGGATTCATTACTTACAATTAGTCGACTAGATAGTGTTTGCATCATATATATATAATCATTTATGTGCAAGAAATAAATATTGTTTAAAACATTTTCCTTAGCGACCTCTGTGTTTCTGTTGCATAATCCGAACGCTGACAGCTATTGTGCAATTTGAAAATTAAAAGCGACGTCTTTGGGAATAACATTGCGTAAAAGTAAATTTTGCTAAATGATATGTACGGGATTATTATGGGGTCATCTCTGTATTACTTGCATTACTTACCTCATTTTTCATTGCCTCCTCGTATGCATTACAAAACGTGGCACATTAAAACGATCGGAATCCTCCATTTCGTATTACATATATCGTGGTAGCTCCATAGTTAAGGATCTTCTGGTGCGATAATAGATGTAATGGATTATCCGTGTGCGTGACAAGCTCTTAGTAATCGTGCACATGCCGTGCAGCAAACGGATATGCTTGATAATGCTGTATGAGATTGCGTACCTATATCCAATAACACGTCATTGTTCCGAGACAATTGTATGACATATGCGAGTATATTGACTGTATTGGGTGTTGTATTTGTCGTTTAATTAAAATTCTGTAACTGTAATCAGGGTAGGTAGTACCTATTTATTACAGAATTAGTAAGAAAAACAATATTCAATATTTTGACACAACAACAATAAAGCGCTATTCTCATTAACTCTAGAATTATCATTTAGGACTTAGTTCGGCTTTTACCTCTTTTTGTTTTTCAGTACGGTAAAAGAATCATTATGTAGTGTCAACTAACATTTTACAAATAACAACTGCTCTTATTAAATTTTTATTCGTAATGCTGTAGTAAACAACTTGTATTAATATTTTATTGAGAAATTGCAGAAATTTGTATTAGACCTTGTATTAATACCATACGCAACTATACAGGGTACTGCGATAGTTAAGTTAGGAATTTCATTCATACGCCGACTTATGCTGTATAATAGGGTGTATCTCAGGAAAATATTTTTAGTAATGACGTGTTTCCGTGTCCCTATAAACCATAATATAAATAAACACCCTGAAATTATATTTGCATAGTTTTTGAAATTTCAAAATCTTCGAAACTATAAAAGGTTTCAGTTTTTAGTTAAAAATGAAAGAGCACACGTCTCTTAGTAAAAACACGTTGGGTATAAAATACAGGGTAATTAAATAGGGATCTGTAATTTTCGAGCTTTAAAATCATGGATAACTTGATTTTTTCAAATAGGTGGGTGTAAAATTTGATTTCCCCTTGCATTTCACCAGGCTTGAAACTGACAGCAATATTACTGGCATGCTTAGAAAGTGGCAGGACCACTGCAAACAAACAAAAATTAACAAAGCAACATAATATGTAACATATTATGTAAACTTAAACTAGGTCTGGAAAACTACATTTGAAATTAAGATTATTAAATAAATTTCTTATTTTAACATATGTTCGAAATGTCTTCCATCTTGTTCAAAGCATTTACCAATTCTCACTTGAAAGGCCCTTTCCACATTTCTAAGGATGACAGCTATAATGGAGGCGAACGCGTTGACAATTCTTTGTCGCATATTTTGTTCAGTGGTTGCAGGGTCCCTATAAACTTTTACATATTCCCATAAAAAAAATCGATTTTTGTTAGATCGGGAGACCTCGTAGGCCAAAGAACTGGTCCTCCTCTTCCAATCCAACGATTTTCATACTGATTATTTAATAAGGCTTTGACTTGTTGCGAAAAATGGGCCGGGATCCATCTTGATGTAACCATATATTTTGTGCGTGGATGTTTACAACTGAATTTTGAATTCATCTTGAAAAATTCTAAATACATTTGGCCGTTAAGGTGACCATTAAAAACATGTAGGCCCACCAAACGTTCTCCAACAAATCCTCCCCAAACGTTTATTGACCAGTGCTGTCGGTCTATTTGCCAAACTATTTTTGGATTTTCGACAGAATAATAATGATAATTATGTCTCTTGACGCATACATAGTTATGAAAAGTTGGTTCATTAGAAGAAAGTACGTTCACAAAAAAAAAGTTTTCGTGGAGACACAATTGTGCCCACGTACAAAATTCTGCCATCCACTGAAAGGGATTTTGACTCGGAGCCTGGTGCAACTGAATGTGATATGAATAAAAATGATGTTTCTTTAAATTTCTTTGGCTCTCTCTAATTTCAACTTCTTGCCCTACACTTGCTTAACTAGTGTATATATTTGGATTTTCTGTAATCGCCAATAAAATTGCCAATTCATTATCTTCATTTGTTACCGCCTTTATCTTATTGTAGTTAACGTCTGGCAAAACTGATTCGCCTTTCTGGAAACCGATTCGCATAAATTCTACTAGCAAGAAAACAGTTTTTTTCACTCTCACCCAAAACAAAGATCATATCAATGAGTTCTTCTATTAAATAATTCATAATTATTCACTATTGCAGGACCCTGTATGGTAGATTATTAAAATGTCATGCGTTTGGTAAACACCTTCTGATGTCACATTCCTCCACGTTTCTATTGGTGTATTCTTTGTGACTGTGTATTAACTTACATATTTTCGGATGCCTATTGTTTATTGTTATATTTCGGTATTTTCTTGTGTCCATTGCAAAATGCATTGGTAACAGATAAAGGCAAGAGGACGTCTTGTAAAAATGCAGTTTGTGAGATATTCTAATGAATAACGGATTATACGAACAACTGGCTGTTTTTTTTATTAATACATCCATTTCGTATTCATGTATCATTCAATTTCTGTTTATTTAGGGCGCTTATTTTAATCTGCTGGTATCTAATTACAATTCAGCTAATATATATATATAAGGAAAATGTAGTTATTTAGCTAATAACTTATATTACAAGAGTTTGAAATACCGGCCCTTATTAAAATTAATGTTATTAATCGGTTGATTGTTATTATAGAACAATCTATTGAGTTAAGTAACAGTTCATTTATTTACAGATTCGGCAATCAGATTTATTCGCAATCCCTTCTAAAACAATTTCATTAAATAAATTTAATTCTATAAACTATAATAACTTCATGAATAGATACGTGATGCATGTTATTTCTACTTTTCCTACGAAGAACATAGAGCTGTGAAGGCTCCTGTTTTTCATTTTTATTTCTGTCAGGTTAGTAGAATGAATAATATTATTTCATATGGCTATAAATGGCGTGTTCGCAGTTTGACGATCAATATTAGAACGCAATGAATTCAATGCGAGCTATTTATCTACCCAATATAGATATTGACAACGTTTGCGTGTCCGATCTAATCAATGCATCATCCATCAATCTCTATATTCATAAGGTCTGATTGCTTATTTGATAATATAATGAATATTCACGTTCAAATTAACCTCGAATCGTTATGGAAATAAATAATAATCAGAACGCGCTTAGCCAAATATAGAAATCAATAATGACAAACTCAGATTTACACTTTAAATGTGAATCACTGTTAACAAAAACAATATACCTATTGTAATTTATATTTATTCCAGATGCGGTTGAATGCAGTACAAAATTTCAAAATTTATTATTTCCAAAATGAAAGTGGAAACAATATTGTTCCTTTTTTAACATTACACTTAACATAACAGTAAATATTCATCATATTATAAAATTACAGTGTACGTATGCCAACAACTTAGTACAAAAACCAATCAGCCCCTGTGGCCTAATGGACAAGGCATCGGCCTCCTAAGCCGGGGACTGTGGGTTCGAGTCCCACCAGGGGTAGCTGGGCTTTTTTTTACTTTCTTTCCTTTTTAGTATAATTTCACTCATTTAAAGCAATTGTGTTCGTTCTTTGTTACACCCTTTATTTGTTTTCATGAGCATAAAATGCTTTTCCGCTTTGTTATCGACGCATTTACAGAGTGTGCAACCCCGTAAAAAATGTGTTGCTATTATTATATACAGCTCAGAAACAAGACCGACGAAGACGAAGAACAATATTCGATAAAACCTTTATAGAGAATACAGTACAGAATTTGTTCGAAAGCAATCAATATCTCAAGTTGCCACTTTCCTACTGTCAATAATATGACATTTCCCACTTATCATTTATGTTTCCATTCCAAATGGAACGTTTTTGTGAAGGATATTTTTTATATTCGAGTTGAACCATCAAATTGTTGTTCCAAGTAAACTAAGTTAATTTATTTTAACTGAAAAAAGTGACTGTAACGAAAATCAATGAATTTACAGCAATAAAGCTACATATATCAGAACTTACTGTTAGTATGTATATACTTACTATTGTCGAATGCGTCTGTTTAGTATTAATTCAGTGGGAGCGAGAGATCCAATTAGTAAGTAACTAAGTTAGTTTTGTGTTCGTAACTTCTAATTAACGGTAAACTCTACCTAGCAGCGTCTATACATTGTCATAGTAAAGTTTTAGTAGGTTGCAGAATGAATCATTGCGTTTGTAAACTAAATTACTTTTAACCCTATGCTCGACGTGAAGGGGTGAGTTTGGTACTCAAGCGTAAATTATTCTAAATATTTTTCCACTATTTGAAAAGGAGTAATGAAAAAATGTGCCAGCTTAGTTTTAGTTAAAAGCTTCAGATTTTGGCTTAATTACTCCTTCTTTCCATTCCTATTTCGATTTAACACTTTATTTTGTAATAATAAATTGCAATTTCGAAAAAGATAGTATTATATTTCTGATTAGTTATGATAATTTATAATTTCATTATTATATTTTTGGCGCCCAACGTGGGGCGTCGGTATAAGATCATAAATCAGATAAAAATAAAATTCATAAATAATATGTGTTGTCAATACATTTTATTATATGTGGAATGTGTATTTATAATGTAAGGAAGACCAATAAAACTCCTTCTTTTATTTCAAAATCTATTAATAAAATTAATATTATACTCGATATTTGTTTCAATGAATTTTACGTAGCATAAAATATATCATGCATATTACATATTGAGGTCTTGATTCCTTAAAGAAATAAAGTAATTAGCACAATTTATTTCTACCATTACTTAACACTATAGACGCAAGCACCACTGTTTGGGGACGTGGAAAAGATCAGGTTAGACAAATCGTTTTCCCCGGCGGCGTCTACCTTTCCGTAGAATTCCTCTTTTATCTTTGCTATGTATTTCTCCAGGTTCTCCTGGGGCACCAGAGCGACAATACATCCTCCCCATCCGGCACCAGTTAATCTTGCCCCGAACGATAGCTCCCGAGAAAGTTCCACCAGAAGATCTAGCTGGGGATGGCTGCATTCGTAAAGATCCCTCAAACTTTGGTGGCTCTCTTCCATGAGACGTCCTAACACTTTTAGGTTGGCATCGCCGGATCCTGAAGTGTCCTTGCATGCTTCGATAAATCTTTCAACGCGTAAACTCTCTGGAAACGACAGAAAGGGTAGAATTCTAAATTTGTAATTGTTAACACGGGATTTGAAAATGCGAATTAAATGAAGTTTGAAAACAATATTATTTTTCGACAGGTTATGGAAAATGGACAGATTTGGTTTCGATTTATAATATATAGGGGATAAATATGTATTAAGGGTAACTGAATCTGCCTCAACCGAAGGAAAATGTTCCAAATATTCTTGGTACATACCCACACAAAAAAAAAATCACTTTAGCCGAAAAGTAACTTGTTAGTTTTTAAGTAATTACCGACTATTGGTCTATAACCAAAAGTAGAAATATCAACTTTTATAATCCAAATCAATAGTTCTTACTTAACTCCACACTTAATTCTTCCCGCTGACACACATGACTTCATCATTCTCATCTGCTCTCAGCTCAAGTTGTGGGCTTCCTTATATACTCTTAAAGTGTTTTGTCTAAATTTGTGATCTCTAATTATAACTTGGAGTATAACTCCATTGTGTTTTCATCCACACCATTTCTACCAACAGCTGGTCATTGAGTGAGCTGAAAAAATCGTTTGAACAGGTTGATTTTTGGCACTTTTTGGTGCCCAACGTCTTGGTAGTAAGCCCGGTACTGTGCGAAAATGATTTCTACGAGGCTTTAGGAGTGCTTCAGTACTTTTCTTTAGTGGTCTCTTACCAAATTTGTCTATTTATATTGGTCCATTCCTATTACAATGATTGGCCACTTGGCTGCAGGTTACTCTGCACTGTAGCAAAGCAACAACTGTATCCGATTAATTGAAAGTGTCAAAATGATCAAGTCTTATGTAAGGTATCAAAAATTTGAAAATTTGATAGAATTTATGTCTATGCGCAAATAAACGTTGCATCCTTTACTACAATGTTACTGACTGCAAAATTTAGATAATTTTTTTTGTATTACATGTGCACTTGTCTAAACCAATTCATTTAACTTTTTGTGTACTTTTCAATATAACTTTTATGGATTGTCCTATGATTAGAATCAGAAATTATGGCTGCATCCATTGCGCCTTTGCAATAAGTCAATAAGATTTTGAAGGGCCATTATTTTGATATTCTGCTTTTGGCAGGCTGTTAGCTCCCTTATTTAACTTGCGTTTTTATTTAAAAGTCTTAAAATAAACATTGTCTTAATGATTTGAAATAATTACACAAAATATTCCCTTTAAAACGTATTTTCTGTTGATTAAGTTAATTTTCTTTGATACAATAGACTACATATAGATTTTATGGACCACAGAAACTCATGCTTAACAAACCACCTAACGTGATTGCTTCACACTATTGTTAAATATCTATCGAGGAAGTAGAAAGGTACACTAAGCGACATACCGCTAAACACGTGTAAAGCTCTATCCCTAAGTTTAAACTGTTGTATGTGGGTCGTATTCGAGGTCAGGCTAGTCCCGTTCAATTCCTCTTCGGTCACGTTCAATTCCTTCAGCACCTCTTCTTTGTCGTAAGGTGCGGCGCGTAGGGTCTCCTCGACGATTGTTATCATCGTGGATAGATTCACGTTTAGAGCCCTTTGTAATTCACCCAGCCGTCTGACGTTGATCCAATCCAAGCCCTGCTTCTTCGCAATTATCTGTAACGTTAAATTCGTTAGAGCGGGCGAGTGAGTTGCGTGTAGCAAGTAAGGGAGTGGTTGAACGTGTCAGGCAGACGCAACGAAAAGAGGATTATTGTTCTCACATAAGCGGGATATCATTAAACATAGGTTTATATTATCTGAATAGAGTAACGGCATTATATCCATCTCTGCTTTTGCATTATTAAGCTATCTCCGTTTAATAACGAGGAGAAACATAGGTAAATTGGATAACTTAAATAAAATTTAGTTAGTTTTAACAGTGATAAATTAACACTGGACTATAATAGACGAATTCCCGTTTCGCTGCTTTTATATCCTATTGCATCATAGAATGATAAATGCATTATGCAGATTCGAACAATTGCATTGAGTTGTCGTACACTTTGGTGTATATAACTCACCTGCGCTGCAAGGCGGCATTCGACCACTCGACAATTATAATCTGCTGTGGCTGCTTTGTTCAACTTTGCGAGGCTGTGAGCGACCACAAACACTGCTCCTGATGGCAGTGTCACGTCCTTACATCTCAGTGGCGAGAAATCGATTGCTTTAGCACAACCTGTAATGTATTTGTAGTAATTTGATATGAGGAATTGTCGGTAGTAATAGAAACTTTACAATGATAAGTGTTTTAATGACAGATAAGTAAGTGGTAGTAATCAGAGCTCCTGCAATTTATACCTGTCCTGAAGTTTTTACGCTCTTAAAATGTCATTGCTGAAACTTAAGCATGTGCTGCTGTGGCGTTATTTTACCGTTTGTAATTTATAATTGTAAGTAAGATAAAGGTGATAGTAGATTGCGATCTGAAAAGTCTATTGTATCTACTATTCTTGCTGTATTCACAGCTGGCCATCCAGTCCAATTCCTTTTTAAAAATTGTAGAATGTCAGAAGATAGTAGTGTAGGTAACTCCGCCAGCTCGATTTCACATGCTCCCAGGTGCAGGACCCTTGAGTTGCTCCCTGCAGTGCAGTTTGAGAGTAGATGGATGGATGTTTCATCCTATTCCCCACAAAATCTACATCACATCTCCTTTCAGTTTACAGCGGCTTAATAAATAAGATTCTCGAGAAAAGCATTCACCAACAAATAATGAAACATGTACAAGAAAATAGCATAATAAATTACAGTCAATACGCGTTTCAACCAAAATCAAGTACAATGTCAGCGACGTACGATCTAACAAACACTATCCAAAATGAACTGGATCACAGAAAAACAGTAATAGTGATATATATTGATATGAAGAAGGCATTCGATACCGTATCAAAAGAGAAATTAATTGAAAAACTACAATATTACGGTTTTGAGGGAAAACAATTACACTTAATACAAACATATATCACCAACAGAAAACAAAGGACAAAAGTAAATAACATTATGAGTGAACCTATGACTGCAGAATACGGAATACCACAAGGGGGAAATCTTCCACCAGTTCTCTACACATTGTACGTGAATGACCTATTTGAGCAACCATTCCATGGAAACCTATACGCTTATGCAGACGTCACCTGTATACTTTATTCCGGACACTGTACAAAAACCATGGAAATGAAAATAAAGGAAGATATCAAAATCTTGGAGGAATGGTGTTTTAATAACTTACCTACTAACCATAAATGAAACAAAAACTGAATATATGATATATAGCAAAAAAAAGAAAAGCAAGAAATAAATATACAAATAAACAATCAGAAATTAAAGGAAGTAAGTGAAACAACATACTTAGGATTAAAATTACAAAATACCATGAAATGGGATAGACATACATAGAAACTAATTGAACAAAATGCAAGAACAATTGCGGCTTTAAATAAAATTAAACATATAATACCTACTTCTCTAAAAAAACCGCTATACCACGCCCTATTTGCTTCAAAAAACAGCTATCTAATAAACATTTGGGGAAACACAACAACAAAAAATCTATCCAAAATACAACGACAACAAAATAAAGCTCTAAAAATAATATATAAGTTGCACTACAGAACTCCAACAATACATGTTTATGAAAAAACCAAAGAACTAAACATACAAGGAATAATAAATCTAAATAACGTATTATTTCTACACAAAATTAGAAATAAGGAAATCAAAACAAACATAAGATTACAAACAAAGAGATATACATGACTACAAAACTCGCAGAGTATCGCACTTGAGAACCGACAAATATAAACATCAAAACTGCAATCAAACATTAACTACAACAACAATAAAAATTTACAACAAATTACCGAAACAAATTAAAGAATTACCGTACCACAAATTTAAAAGCGAAATAAAACAGATTTTAAGAAAGAAAAACTAATAGTTAAAACCTAAACCACGACCGTACTCCAAGGAAGAAACTGCTAGGAGGCCCTCAATACCGCTAGCCCGAGATAGAAGCTCCCGAGGCGAGGATGAGGGATGGTGAGCAGCCTGTATATACATATAACGACATATTTTATGTGGCTATGTATTTATTGTGTTGTTGTCAATTTATTGTGAATAAATGAATAAATAATAGAAGCTTTGCCAAAATGCGAATATTATTTTGATGAATTCTGTAGATCTCTTTCAGGTATAGGTTCTCACAATAGTGTTAGCTTGCCTCATTCCCTGGAAATTGGAGATTCTCCCAGCATTGGGCTATTGGGCTTAAGTTTCTCCAGTATTGTACTGTTACCTACAGGTCATACAAATGGTATTCCGGCACCTTTCTTAGGTGTCACGAAATTATCTGTTATATCTTTTTCTCCATCTCATATATGTCTCGGAATCCAAATAAGTGTTACCTAGCTAGTTTAGCTTTCTTAAACACGCTTAAACCATCTTGGAACTGATTATATTTGAATTTAAATATTGGGTGCTTAGCTATAAGATATTATGATAATCTCTTGCTTTTTATAGTTTCCGTCACTGTGGAACTGGAAGCATCTTTCAATTGCGTGTGTTTTCGCCTGGAACATACTCGAGGAGAAGCCCAAGCTTTAGAAATATTTGCATTTAAAGTCATATCCCTCTATTCCAGTCCGCTCTGCCGTTTTCGAGTCATCCATTTACCATTTGATGGCATTTCTGTTGAGCTTCAAGATGGTGTATTTAACCTATTCGCTTTTACTGCTAAGCTCTGTGGTAAATTCTTTCATTAAGCTTTTTTGGTTATCGTCCCGGGGCATGCCCCAGGTTTGGTCACTTTTAGGAGGTTGAGGCCTGTGCCTAACCATGTCTTTTCCGATCATTCTGCGTGTGGTGCTTTTGGCTTTACTCTCTACGAAAATGTGGAGAGGAGTTTTACGGTTAATTGATATTTCATCATTTCATATTTTTCAAAATGATGTGTTTACAAAGTATTATTTCACTGATTCCAATTTCCATATATTTTTGTTGCTCGCAAAATATTTTTGCCCCACAAATTGTGGAAGTGTAGATTGAATACCTCTCCTTGCAAGTCATTTCTTTATATTTTAGAAACAGAAATTTGAGGAATTGGATCAGCGGAAGGTGAGGACGCACAAATAACAAAAATCCTTCTTTGGTCAGCATCCGCTGCATAACTATGCGGTAGCATTGTCTTATGGCGTGAACTGTTACTCGCAATTGCTAAACTTGTATACTTATAGTAAAATTCATCACAGGGCTTCATATTCTTCAGGTATTACAACCTAATTATTTCTATCAATGGATATACATTTCTAAACCATGACTTCACTTATCATCCCTGTAAGGGGAGACACCTTTATTACCACTTGTATGTAACCAGAGTCATCTTGGGGTTCTCGCAATCTTCCAAGTCTCAATTTCTTCCACACAACCTCTTGAACTTGCTGAAGACGATAGTGAACTTATTAGTTAGTTTTCTGGATATGTGCATTTCAGATAAATCTTTGATCGAATACTCCAAGGTGTTTCGCTTTTTTGACATATAGAATACTGTTCCTCCCAACACTAGTGGTTGTAAGTGAGCCTTCGAACGTAATTTTTTTTCTTGTGAACGCGACAATCTATATTTAGTGAGCATTGACTGATAGTTTGATCACACAAGTTGTTGAAATCTTGCACTGGCGACTGTAGTTACATCGCCAGTATAACCCAAGCAATGGAAACTCTTCTTGGTTCATATTTGGATTAGGACGTCAACAATAGGATAGCCCGTAGTAAAGGAGACAAGACTGCACCTTGCGGACACTTCTCTTACCCCCCTGCTCCCTCAACGAATGAGGATGTAATTATTATTTTTTCTATCCTGCCTCGGTGTGATGCATTTTCTTTGTAGAGCCTCAATAATTGAGTTTGTGCTAGCGTTGTTGAATGTCAGAGAATATCTCCACACTATTTCTTCCAAATCAAGCTAATAATAATATTCTTCATTGACACGAGAAAATGAGTAGGAAATGGGAATGTTAAATAACAGCACATAAATAAATCTTTTCCTCTATCTTAGATAATAATAACAGATGGTATTTGCACCAATAAAATATCGTTTGGATAATGAGATGATGGTCACCATCATAAATAAAAATAAATGTATATGTTTTGTTTTATTCTTTATTCTTTTACATTTCATTACATTAGAGGGCAAGCACGTGGCACTAACAAGAAGCCAACTTCTTACTTGATGTTCACGCTTAATACTACCAACTTCTTAACTCTAAAGTACACTATACAACAGTATACAAACATCTTGCATAGGTCATCGCGGCATTTATTTTTTAACGAGTCACTTGGGACTCCACGTATATGTAAATCTGCAAACTAAACAACTACTGAATGCTTCCCACATGACATGCAACTCATTCACCACCAAAACCAAATAAATTCGGCAAGTTCCTAGCACCAAACGAGAGGATTAGCAGTGCACAGACGTCATAAATCACATTAGGTATTCGCATGAGCGCCTCTTGCGTACGTCGGCGGTCGCCGTTGACGACAGTTTCGAATTTGTTTGTTTCGAATTCGTTCCCGACGTTCGCGCCAGTCGGTCACCGAAGATACTTTACCGTCCTGATCTGATTACGAGATCTCGACTACGAGGATTCTGATCCCCAAGAGACAGAGAGAGCCGGATAACGTGTACCAACGTACCGGATAATTATGTTGAGAACGTAGATATCCGCGCATATAGCTGACGAAAATATTTGTAGGTGGCGCTGCTGGCGTACGTAAAGTTTTTACCCCGAATTTTTGGAGTTTAATTCTCGTCGCACATCTCATTAAAACTGCTAAACAAGGGGAAACGGACGCGTTGCAAATGCTGTTATATGATATCGCGCGTTAAAGTTTGATGCTTTCACGAAAGTTTTCGCTCTAATTCATTCCCAAAATATACCCTTTCCTTAAACGCTACAATACAAATCGAGGGAAGATTGAGCAATCGTTTTGGCCTTTCTAAATATAAGGTTTTCCAATAAGAAGTCCCATTTTAATTTTTAAAGACGCATTTATTTATTCTTAAGCAATAGAAAAATATTTATTTAAACTTAAAGTACAAACCTTTGCGAAAGAAATGAAAGAAATCTATCTCAAGGCGTTTGTGGTTTGTGGTTTGAGATAACGATACAAGAATGCGCCACTTACCTTGCAAGATTTGAATTTTAAATTCATCTCTGTTCCCGCCTTATTTAAGTTGCTCACCACGCAATATTACGATTAAAAATTGGAAGAAATCACATAATTCAGGTAAAATAAACAGATTATATTGAATAAAATATGTAAATAGACAATCAATGCATAAAGCATAATCGTCAGTCGTTTCAAAACCAAATAACATTAAAAATGAACTCTTTAACATTCACAAGTTCTCATAACCTATAACTATTTTCTTTTAACGAGAACTCTGTTTCATAACCAATATAACTAAGAAATTATATGTGACTTGACCTTTTTGAATTCTTAGGATTCGATCTAAATGAATTAAAATCAATTCTGAATACTTTAATGTTTAAGATTCGTTGAATAGCTTGAGCATAACTTATACTAAACTTATGTCTACAAATGTCTATTGGCGGAATGGCGAATTCCTTGCGTATCAACCGGTAAATTATCTTATTTTTGAAATTGTCTCTCTGCTCACAGTCTGATCTTTATATCAGGTTCACAGATGCGCTGGAATAGTCCTGATTTGGAATAAAAAAATTTCGGCTAGCCTGGTATTCTGCTGCAAACTTCTTATCCGTTGATTTCGGTCGTTTCTAGATGTCTGGATTAGTCTTGAGTATGGGTGAAACGTTGTGCTGTTATCTGCTTTTCTGGATAGTGCCAACTCGTCCAGATTTGTATCTTGAATAAACTTGATTTCGGAATCAACACTAACACGTTCAAGGTGAGTTACCTCTTTCTGACTTGAAATTAATTTGTAATTAATTTTCGGGAACAACAATTTCAATAGCGTCCTCTTACCCACGCTATTTTTCACCTCTTTGTACTAAATTTTTCGACAACTTCTTTTCTTTTTCTCCCATAGATAACTTGGACTTATTCAAAACATCCTTGTGCAGTTGGATTGCGTTCGGAACGCGTTCAGTTCAACCGACTTCCTGCAGTACCTTCTGAGAAGTTTCCGGCGAAAAATAATACAACTAATCCGTCTACTTTTGTTCAATTATTGCTCCTATTTCACTAATATTACATTAGTTACGTTTCATAAATCATTCTAAATACAAATTTGTTTGACAATCAGATTACAGTTCTCTATACAAGATGATAAGAGTTAACTTTTATGCTTTCTCGCTAGATGTCAGCAAGAGGACACATATTAAATTATTTAATTTATTGAAATTCTGAAACATTTAAGATGAAATAAAATGAAAGAAAAGAAAACTAAATTGTAACTTAACATACTTTAATAAAATATTGCTTTACAATTCTGCATGATTGTGTTTGGTAAATTTGGGAATTATGACATTTAATTCTGGTATAAAAAACTAACATATTTGTGATTCCATAAGTAAATGTTTGTGTTTCTGTGATGACAGTTAAATTTGTTTTGTGTTTGTGATGTACTGTGTGATTAATTACATCAAGATATGTACCTACAACTACGTAGGTTTTGTGATTTAATCCAACAATGGGAATGTTGCCCACGTAGCTTGAAATGGAACTTGTAAAGTGAACAATAAAATATCCTTAGACAACAGCAGCGTAATAAAACCAGGACGCGGTGAAAATCTTAACTATAGTGGGTGCTTTTAGCTTAATAGAAAAATCGCAGTAATAGTTAGCACACTGTCTAACTTTATAATCCAAAGAACGATCGCTTGCTAAATAAAAACAGTGGAACATACGGATCGCAATCAATCTTAATAAGTTAAGAGCCGACAGAATCAACGACAGAAATACCATAAAACTTACTCTTATCCTCCACTAGTAAATTACAAAATTTTTCAATTAAAACTTATTCCTATTGTAACACGAAATTTCCAAGTTTCTGCCGTGTGTAAGCTTTGCGTAATCCGATCGAAAACAATTGCTTCTTAGTCTTTTTAGTCTGGTGGAAGAAATGGAGAAAAAACGAGGCAACAAAATAAGAGTAATCCGCAAAGGGCTAGGCGAGATGGAACTAAGTGAAATTTAAAACGCGATTATCTAGCAAGTGAGGGCCAAACAAATACTTACAGCTTAAGTGTGTGTGTGATAAAATTAAACGCATTTCGCTTTGTTGTTCGGCGAACTAAGGGCTTGTGTTAGGTTTCTCTAGCGTGGTATTAGAGATTTTAGACCGCACGCTCTATTCTCGTGTAATATACAACATGGAATTTCCTGTGTGAGGTTGTATTTCATGCACTTGAAAGTATTATACGTTTTGTAAGATTTTGTTGGGAATTTTTAAGTACAAAACGAGTCTTTCCAATACTCTTCAATCCAAAATGAAATTTATATTTTCGAGGATTTATAAATTTATAAAATTTGGGTCTATAAAATATGATACATTTCCCATGAATCTTAAACTTACGAAACACCTCCAGCATATAGCAGGTACACATGCCGCCAATTCATAACTCCAAAAACTCATAACCGACGCTTTATTCAGACCCGAATGGCATACGCTCCATTCCGTTCCAATATTTCCAATCTTCCTACATGTACGCTTTCAAAAACGATTACTTTGATGTTCGTACGCATGGCAGCGATAGGAGCAGTCATGTGAGCAATGCGTAAAGGGATTCGTGGCGGTCTAGCGTTCACGTGAACGTATTCAAACATATTTACTGTAAAACAGTCAATAATAGGAAGGCTGGGATATTACTGTTAGGGTTACCCCTCGTGTTTGCGAAGTGCAGGTGCTTCGGGTGCGAAATGATATTGCTAGCCTATTTTTAATAAGGAACGGATGTAGGACATTTTTTGGATCTAGAAAGAAATATCAATATAGCTTAATTGCCGCCTTATTTCGAAACTTCCTACGTTGGTAACAATGAAAAATTACGGTTAAATTAAAAATAACTTGTTAGTAAGGAATTGTTTTCCACTAAATCTTGTGATTGTCGGAAAATAGGTGAGATATGTATTAAAGTGATTGATATTTTGAAGGAAACCACAAATATAATCAGATAAATTAAACAATTAAAATATGAATTCTTCAGCAATAATACATAAACACAATCGTTGTTCAAAAACGGTAAAATCAAACTTTTTTAACAAGGAAATAGTCGACTTAATCTATAGTTATTGAATTCGAGCTCTGTTTAACTGTAAAACTATGTAAATTATGTTAGTTAACCGTTTTAAAATTCCAGGTCTTGAACAAATGTATAAAAGGAAATGAATGCCCTTAAATGGTGAAATCAACAAGATTCGATAAATAAATGCATCACGGGAGCCATGTTCTCGACGCCGACTACAGCCATGCCCATACTTGAGCTTCCTCCGCTAGTTGGTGCTGCGGTCAGAAGCTACCCTGGGAGTATACAGAGTAAAATGTAGCGGGTGTAAAGGTTTCTCTGGAAAAAGCGGAGTTCATACCAGCATCTTCAAATAAATCGAACAGACAGTACCACTGCCCACAAGGACGTACAAGATTTCGTCCGTCTTGAGCTTCACTAGGATATACCTTGTAGATATTTCTAATAGTGAGATTGCTTACGTCCGCAAACCGAGGCGAGGTTCCCATCGCTGGTTTGTGGATGCCTCGAAGACGCCGAATACCACAGGCATTGGGATCTGGAGATGTGGAGAACCGAACCATCAGTTTAGGGGGCTCCACCTCCATTTTCCAGGCTGAAACAATAGTCAAGCTGCCCTCAGGGCACTGCAAGCTGTCAAATTCGTTTCCGAAGTGGTACTGGGGTGCCACAGGAAGCTCGAGGAATTGGTGGAACATCACAGCATTACGTTGAGATCGGTTCCAAGCCACTCTGGGATCAGAGGTAACGAAATTGTTGACAAACTGCTAGAGGTGCCAGTGAACGACCATTCACAGGTCCAGAACCGACCGGTGGCTTATGGCGGTATCAAAGCTCTTGTCAGATCTGAACTCGCTGCTGGTCATTGCTCCTATTGGAATGGCCTTGCCGGCGCGAGACATTGTAAAACTCTAGGCATTCATCCAGACGAAGAAAGACACCGCAAGGCAGTCTTTATGA
Organism: Cetonia aurata; assembly: GCA_949128085.1. Taxonomy (NCBI): domain Eukaryota; kingdom Metazoa; phylum Arthropoda; class Insecta; order Coleoptera; family Scarabaeidae; genus Cetonia; species Cetonia aurata. The sequence continues at coordinate 8,278,441 of OX421882.1, read as the reverse complement.
GCAGGAACAGACTAAGATCACTTACGGGAGACTTAACTGGCTACTACGCACTGAACAAACACTTGCACCGCATGGGGCGAGTGCACTATCCCCTGTGCAGACACTATGGGAGAGCAGAAGAATCTAGCACCTTCTGGCCGACTGCCTGGCAGCGGACAGGGAGAGACTTAGTCGTTTAGCGGTTGCTCGGTTAGACGAACCCAGTTTAAGAAAACTTACTCTCGACCAGTTTGCGAAACTCTTTGTTCAGGTGTAACCGAGTCGAGAGATGAAGTAAAAAAAAAAAACAACATGCACGCACACCACAATACTAAACAAACGTGCCTACACGATACCGTAAAGAACAATGGCGTCTGATGACGCGTCTTGGAGTAGTGCGCAAACTTGGTCAATTTTAATCCTCGAAACGAGCATACCTAATATATTTGTATCAAGATATTAACGACGTCAAAAAGCGCAACACCACTCAAATCAACACGAGATTATGGCATTCCGTTTGACAACTAATCCGAACAGCGCCGCCGTGCGACCACGAAGCGAAGCTCCGCACGCAGAGATTTAGACATACAGGGGTCAACGTAAAAGTAATAAATAATAAGCCTTATAAATTGTTATACTACATTTTTTTTTACAAAATAGGTGGCAGAAAATAAAACGATTAGGTATTAATAAGTTAATTCTCATGTAAAAGGACTTACATATATCCCCGATAAAGAATGAATCAAAATACAGTTTACTTAAAACTATTCAGAACAATTAGTTCACGCCATATTTTGCATGTCTGAATTTATTAGAGAAAACATTCAAATACAGACACCATTATTACTATAGTCAAATAAATATTTTTAAAAGTTCTAGAAAGGACAGCGTAATTCTCTTCCTTTCTCTTTTCAATTTACAAACAAAATAATGTGCACAGAGGACATAATTTTTGATATGTAAATAAAAATATGATGAACTTTAATAGACCAGCTGGCTACTGCATTAGTAAGAAATCAGTTTACACACAATTCAGCATTACAGTGAAATAAAAAAGAAAACCTTTTTGCTCCTTCTGGCATTATCACTGGAAATATTCTCATAGTTTTTTTGATGATTCAGGCCGTTTTGCGACGGCTAGAATCAATATTACGAAAACAGCCTGGAACGCTTAGGAAAAAGAGTATGCAGAAAGCATCCGTTTATCTAAACAGGGAATATCTAGAAATATTTGACGTAATTTGAATGTAATGAATATGTGATGCTCTATTCTCTGTGATGATCCGATTCAATTAGCAGCAATGTCATATTGGTTTTAGATGCCTAAATGCGCGGTATTCTAATGAACTACTCAAGTATAATACACGTGAAACTTAACGATCTTCTCTTACATATGTTTACGGAACGCGGATGTTTTAATGCGCGCAATGCAGATGCAGTTCGCGATACGGCTAACGGCCTCGAAACTTTCGAGCGACTCGATTTAATTACGCGAAGCGTTTTCGGCGTTAGCGCGACGAGACAAGGGACATTCAAATTTAAAGTTAAATATTTATGCTTCCTAAGTGTTTGCCCGTCTGCGAACTTTAATTGAGATAGCTGGGCAGAAGGATGAGGTGACGCTCTGCGATTATTGCATTTGCCATCGCGTCCTTTTGAACACTTTAATTATACTATCAAATAGAAATTCTTGGCGCATGGCGAGTTTGTTGATTGTTGTCGATGCAATGAACGAGCGATTTATTTTTAGAGACAAAGAGTCTAAGAGCTGGCTACACTAATTTCTATGCGAGTCAATGTAGTCATGATTTTCATTGATTTGTTTGTCGGCCAAACCAAAGCTGAGGCATAAAGCGTGGATTATAATAAATAGAAAAGTTTCAATCTTTGGTTGAAAATGAATTTCCGAAACAGTTGTCCTGAATTAATTAATTTGGTGTAGCGCGGAGTGATCTGATATCTTGTGTGTTAATAGGAAAGTGTAAGATTTCCATTGCAAAAATATAGAGGAAAAACTGCTGTTCTAATAACTGAATAAAATTAAATTTTGCCCAAAACACTGGTAGTAAATATTTCTATATTATCATAACCATATATTGTAAATTTGTTTCGATAAGCGAATATCTATCTTTGATATACTTTCCAGCAGTAGATACTTATTCATAAGTTTTTTTTTCATCGTACATACAACCACACTTATTGTTGAAACTGAAAAAGCCGGCGGGAAGTGGTGCTGATAATAGTTAAAACATTAGCTAAACCTTGGATATTTTTAAACTAAATATACATTAATTCATTCATTAATAATACATAAACCAAGACAGTTATTTAAAATATGATAACTACGTTAACAACTACATCGAATGCACTTTCTAATTGCACATCACGTCCAATATTTTTTAATCTCTCTAACCGTAAATTCGTTGATGTAGTAGTCACAGATCATAACTAAATAAGATTGATAACTTAATGATAGAAATGTGTCCCAACGTTAGACCATGTAGTTGTACCAGAATCTGGTTTTTCTGGTTTGGGTGTTTGGCGCGAAATTTAAAATGAAATATATAGGGTCTAGGTATTACATAATGGTTGTTTGCGGAGACAAGAGAACTCAATTTTATTTGTTAATGCTGTTTTGTATATGTACCTTGTTGTATTTGCACATCATAGTGTGTTAATAAATAGAACAATAATACGAATAGAAAACGGCATTAATAATCTTTAAGGAGTTCTTCTCGTTTTCGTAAAGTAACAGTTTTCAAGTGACGCGCTTCCTAGTCCGAACAACAATTATTACGTATCAGAAGCAAATGTTTTATAAAAAGACTATAAGACGTCAAATTTGTTTATTATTATTTCAGTAGTATAGTATACGGAAAAACAATGAATACAACAGTAAAAACAATTAATAGAAGAATTAAGCGCAATCTAAGAGCTCCATATATATATGTATATAATAACTACAATAATAAACAAAAATAAAAAAAACTTACTTCTTTTTAGATTTCAAATATTTACTTCTACATCTTTGCAAAAATTTGTCTGACGTATTTCGCGAATCCTTACCACTTAAATATCGGGAAGCTCCCTTGCAATAATTAAAAATAATAAATTTTATGAACTGTAATACAAATGTTTTGCTAAGGCGAGCTTTATACACATCACATTTAATTAAATATCTTAAATCAATCTTATTACAAATAGATATGTACATTAATTTGGATAATTTTTTACGGCAAATATGTGGTAGCATACTCGTAGAAAACGCAAAACAAATTTTGAATAGGGTCCTGATTGAAAGATCTCGGTGAAAAGTACTTGAAGCCCAATTCTCTAATAATTGTGTCATATAAACTCCTGAAGACTCTTAATGTAACTACCCAATTTTTTAGTGAAGATAGTCGAACTCTCTTCCCATCAGTTGTTAAAAAATACATATTTTCCAGCTTTTTTACTGCCGACAACAATTAAAATAATATGTATACTCACACCACTGATACTATGTAAAAATATTAGAATTGATGAATGTAGAATTTCACACAATTATAACACCATCAATTCGCAATTGGCATATGACACTATGTGAACATAACCCTCGTAACGAGATGCAAAAATGCCAACTTTTCACTTTCATTCCCGCCCGGTTTTATCCTCGCTGAATCCGTCCATCGGTAAGGTGGGGAGGAATTAATTTGTACTAGTGCCGCCCTTCGTGTTTTCTGGAACCAACTACGGGTCTTGTGACGTCACGAGGACAACTTTTGAGACCAAGTGCCCACCACTGTGGTAGTAGTGACTCTTCGGCTACCAATATTTTTATATATATTACGAAATCGCCAGGTTTGCGGCTTTATAACTTATTCTGAACAGAATTTTTGAGTGTCAAAATAAGATTTGATTGTTGAAGAATAAACTATAATAATACACCAGCTAAAACATACACGTAATTATAGGTAGTGAAATATATTACAAAATTAGTATGCTAGGGACACTATAAAATGCTCAAAATAATCGAATTATAAAGATTTATACGGAACATAACCTATAAGGTTGGTGTGTAACGTACAAATTGGATAAGGTTGGCGGTTTGAGTGTACAGAATTCATAGAAAACGTGTAAAAGATATATGTATATATTGTCGATATTCTCAACTCAAACTCGAACAATCTTTAGCTTTAAAAGTAAAATTTAGTTCGAACAGGATCTCTATCTATTTAGAACGAAGAAAAACTTTATATCTAGTTGTGTAATGTTATCCAAAATTGCGGAGTTGGAAACAGGAAAATTGATATAAAAAGTTCTGGGAGTGACAAAGACTTTCACGATATATAGTTTATCACGGACGCGTCCCAGTTTCTATCCTTTCCCTTCTGAATGGAAGTGAAACTGTGGGAGCAACAAACGTTAACTTGAAAAGAGATTCAAGAGAAAAAATAAATATTAATCCTTGTAAGTCGCAATAACTGCCAAACGTTTATCCGTCTTTAAAATCGTTTTATCTATAATATTCTATCTGATATCTAAGTATATAAAGGTGAATTACGTTCAAAAGATTTCTTTAAAGCAGAACTTCAACATTTACCACAAAGCGAATAAATAATTCGCGATATGGGAAATCGTATAAAATTGCACGTTATAGCAATATGAAAAGTATATAATAAAAAAGTATACGGTTTAAACGCACCATAAAAATGGTAGAGCGTACAGAAAAATGTATACTAACCTTCTGTGGCTAAAAATGCGATGGCCTGGTCCATTCCGCCTCCTTGGGTTCCAATAAATCGTTCGCATTCGGCGCACAGGTTTGCCAATTTTTCTTTGGAGATGCGATACTAGAACGAACTTATGCGATATTACAAACATAATGTAATGTTTACGCTTCAATTAAAGCCGGATCCATAGATTCATACAATGCCATAACACGAAAGAACAAAAAATTTCTTTGATGCAATGATGAACCGTTAGGAAATAGCATGTCACACGGCAATAGTAATAAATCTCGGAATCTTATGTACATTGTCGTCTCAATTCCACTAGAGTTTACTATAACTTTTTATCTCGATTATCTTTCGAGTAAATACGTGGGAAAATAGATGTGAGACAGCCTGTATACTCTAAACTCACAATCAGCTAAAACAACTATTATTTAACCGAACATAGAAAAATAAAGTCCTATAGGAGTATTAGTTACAAATAACACTGTTGTTTATTCAATAAGTGTTAATTTGGTATTATCACAAAGATCTGAAATGGAATAGGTTAATACAGTTTGTACTGAATTTGTGTGGTGATGTGGTTAAATACTAAACAATTTCATTTCAAATTTATATTTTGAATTAAAGGTAATCAAACCCACAAGAAAGCACTCTTGCAGATCTAGGGCAATTAGAAGCATGGTTTGTATTTACCCCCAATCTGCAAGAGAGTAAGTACATAACGCTTGTAATACATATACCTGATGTCCTATGTCATAGCTTCCTGTCCATAACTTTTTTATTTATAAGTATTTTTTTTATAAAATTTGAAATGCACTATTTACTGTAACTTTCCAGTTATTCAACCTATATTATAATGTTTTATCACTTCTGGTTTTACCGAAAATAAGAAAAAAAGTAATATTTTAAATGGAACAGTCTGTATATTTTTGCATATTCGGATTCTGCGAAATTTTCATAAAATATCATTTGTTAGTTTTCGTTTCCATGGTTACCAAAATTAAAATTTTTATGTTTGAGTCTGGTAGTACCTACCATGAAAGGTATTTATGAGGGAGTTCAAAAATAAATAAAAGATATTGAACCAAGTGCAGTATAAGTCTATTGTGCCGCTCATATTTTAAATCTAGTCGTAAAGAATGCTGTAAAAGATGTGATAAAGATGGAAACGTTTTTTTAAGTCGAATAACAAGTTTGCATTTTTTGGACATCGCCATAACAAAAGGTGGAATGTATTATGTATTATCAGGTTTTGTTTGTGATGCACAAGTGCGTCTTCTGTTCAATTGATTGCAACACGATGGGCAAGAACATATGATGCTATTTTTTGCTTTAAAGGTCTGGTACGTTTAAAAATCCCTAACAAAAACTGTTTTATTAAGTTCCAAAGCAGATGAGAGAAATAAAGCTGTTTCACTGGCAAAGAAAATTGAAAACAGAGATGTTATTATCCACCGTAAAATTTGAAAAAACTGTTGATATAGTATCTAAACCATCTTAGTCTAAAACCACCGATTTATCGCATGCATCCAATAGAGTACACATGACATATGTATTTTATTTGTCACTATCAAGTCTATCAACAAGTTATTTTGAATAAATAATTTCGTAACTTGCTAGAGGGCAAATTTAATTGATCATATGGTATTATTTTTAACAATGCCCATCCCTACTGCTCCTGCTGAACCACCAACGCTGATTAAGCTAACTGAGGTTTCGAGTCTAGAAGTAGGTAATAATTCTTTGGGGGTCCAATCCAAAAATTTACCGAGAGCAAATAAACAAGATATTAAAGATAACACAAAAAATTAGAACGTAATTTTGCATCAAAGCAGAATGATTTAAATGCATTAATATTTAAATTTTTCGAGTATGATACAGCATTCATTTCAGTAATTAGACAATTTTGAACTTTGAACGCGTAAAATTTCCTATTAAAGTAACATGAAGTCTAAAATTGAAAGTAAATGTTCAGAAGAATTTTATCGTTCATAATTGACTATGAGTTTGCAATTTTATCCAAAACCTTTAATGAACTAAAATTGTTTTGGACTAACCTTTTAATGTACAAATTATACTGAAATGACTAAACTGTTTTTGTATACATATGTACTTGTAGCGGTTTTAATAAATCATTAATAAAAAATGTCAACTTAACATCGATGAAATAACCAGAGAAGCATCAGCGATGTACAATATCAATTTAGAGAAAATGCCGTAATTGTCGCTTCCACTAAATAGCACCAGTTGATTTTATTATTGATACCTACGATCTAATTTCGTGTAAACTGAGAAGAGCGTAGAGGCATTCTCACAGATATGTTCACTTTAAAATGCACGAGAGCAGAGGAAGGTTCAATGGACGTTGATAGTCATCGAATGGAGAGTGGTTGGGACGCTCTCTAGCGGTGCTGAAAGGAAACGACTTTTTCGACGAGGACATGCCGTCTGGGAAAACGGCGCGTCGTCAATGCATCCGACTTCAGAAGTTGCACTAACGACGGGAAACTGTATTATGAGTACGATTTCCGCCAGCAGAAGGTTTTCTAAAAGATGTATTTAATCCAATTAAGTGTTTTTGCAATTCTGAATTCTGTTTAACTATCTTCTATACACAAGCATTTTCTTCGAAGTTTCGAAAAAAGTTTCGAAGTTCGAATTTTCGAAAGAGGCTAAGATTTCAAATTAAAAATGGGCTCTTTTATTTCTCATATCTATACGAGCTCTACAAAAGTTAGCTTTAATATAAAATCTTCGTTAACTTACCTCATGAGCATGTGCTGTAGCCAAAGCTGCTGCACTTACCAAAGCGCTACTGCTCGATAGTCCAGCACTAGGTGGAATCGTTCCGTGCACCAAGATATTCATCCCCTTTGGCGAAATCTTTGATGGAAGAATATTCAAAATGCCCTTAATGCCGCATAGAACGTATTGATACCATTTTGGAGCGCCATCTACTGTAATGCTGAAAAAAATAAAAGCGCACTTATTGATTAATTTTCCTTTAATAACATTTCAATTTTTTTTTTCAATTAATTCAGTGCAATTTTCTTATTTACCCAAATAAACAGAACATGAAAGTAAACATTTCTTGGTATAATTAAAGGGTCCCTGCTTTCAGGATGTCTCAATTTAAAATGTATTAGATTTTAACGAGATCTCTCGTTTTAATAAATTATGAAAAAAAAAATTGGCCTTTCCAAGACGTAGATATTTATTTATTTCGAAGTTTTTCTTGCGAGATTTTTATTTGCCGGGCTATTTAAAAGCATCATCATTAGAGAGAGCTTTACAGTTCACGGAATTCGATTGAAATTGTCTTGTTTGTACCTTTTCAATGGTTGAGAATAAAAAAAAAATTCCAACGTAAATATCAGGTCAATTTTCACCCCCCACAAAAATTACGATATGTTTATTTAAACTTAATAATTGTTTCAAGCCGATAAAATGTCAATTTTGCTCAAGTTGTAACTACATATATTACTTCATGCACAAAACCTGCGTAAACTCGCTTGCCATATCTTAATTGCGAAATTTATGCAAGACAATTTAAGTTAATGCCACTCTAAAACGGACCCGTGGGTTCGATTTGTAGTCGACCCGTTTATTAAGTAAATATGCCACCGTAAATAGAGATTGAACAACTTCCGCTGATGGGATAACGTTTCTCTTAGTCCACCCTAGGGAAAGAAAACATATTCCTTTACGATTATGTCTATTTTAATTGTCAATTGCGGCTTCCCGTGCTGACAGTCACCTTGAACTGTCTTCGTAAGTGGTCGACTTAATTCTATAGCCTTCAACGTGCAGTAATATTTTAAAGATTATCTAAATTGTGGGTAATTTACAATGTCTAAAATGTACTAAAATGATATTAGGTTGAAGGGAGATATCAGTAAGGCTACAAAAGGGTTATTTTATTCATGACATTCATGTAATTTCGTAGGTAATCCACCTATACACTGCAAAAGTTTCTCTAGCAAAGAACTAGTCACATTTCAAGATAAGTCTGAAAAATGTAAGCACTAAAAACTATTAATTTCATTTGTCTTCAAGTTATTAACACTTTCGTGAAAATATTTTTATTATTATCACTTTGTCATTCTCAACAATTTTTCAATTATTTCTAAAAACTTTCCCACTCCAACTCTATTTTAACAGTATATTTTCTCCAGAAGAACCCTATTTTGTAACTACAACTGTACCAGCAACAATTCTGATTCTATCCACTTTCAAAACCATGCCTTCAAACAAGTGTTGAATAGATTTAAAGCTACAGTCTCTTCTTCTATATCTTTAAATTTAAAATTATTGTTATAATTTGGTAGTTATTTTCTTTAAAATCCTTCTACTCCAGTTTCAGTTTCTTTACGAAAATCTTACTTTGTGACTGATATCAATAGAAGTGAGGACATTACAGATCTGATCCATTCACTTTGGATTTTCAAAGCTACAACTGAAGCATAAAAAATTCTTCAGTGTTTCTGGAAAGTGGCTCGCTCCCTTAGAGTATTTGCATTGGACTTTACTCTGAGGTTGGTGGGGCGATATCGTTCTTCCAGTATAAATCTTAAAACAGGACATTCGCCAAATCTTTCCCTCCTTGCAAACATCAGGTATACTGGAATAATATTATAATAAACAACGAAAAAGTGCAAACATAAAAATATCAGTGAGAGTTCTATAGAGCCTACCAATAAGAGGGTCAGAACTTTAAACGATTACCATGGCGACGCTGTTTACAATTTTGACACCTTCGTGTGACAATTGTATTCACTGGTATTCACTAGGGTTAGTCAAATCATTTGCTTGTCAAAGTGGTAAGGCATTTATTTCAATTTTATCCCTTTGTAATTACTTATTAATTAATATTTGTGGTATCTCAAGTATGATTTAGAAATTAATTCTATTCTATTGTAATCTCTTAATGATTTTCAAATAAGCTGTTATTCCGATAATCGAAGATTATTTTGTTATTGTCATCTATTAATTAAATCATGTAATGAAGATGTGTGAAGCACGGCAAGATAGTTTATTTTATACCCGGTTGTCAATGCAAACCCTCCATAAAATTTATCTTCGACAGTTATTTTTGACATTTATCTTTTTTTAAGTTTTCCTTGAATATCTCCTTTAATGTTAACTTTACGCCATATAAGTTTTAGTACTTTTCTACTGACTATTAGACCCTTTTCCAGAATTTGTTATAAAAAAATAACATGTTCTATTAAAAAAAAAAAACAACTTGACCTTCGTATGACGCTCTCTTAGGGCTATGACTGTGTAACCATTAGGTAGGTGTCCTCTTGTATTAATACTCCTACTAGAAACTTTTTTTCATAAAACTTTTTTTTGGGGGGAGGGGCGCACGATAAATGGACCACACGGTATATAGGTCATGTGTTTTCTAAACAGTGTAAAAAAATCGTTAAAACTGCTTTCAAAAAATTTGTACGAAGACCTTCAGTATCCATCCCTTGTTCAACCTTTGGAATTGGTAATGTTGCTAACTAAATAAGTCCTTGCACTTATTTTGAATAAGAAAAAATTAAGTGAACCTTTTCTTTTGCTTACAAACGTAAATATAACCAAGTGCCAAGTTCGCAGGTCATTGGTTTTTTTTTAATTGTGCAAAGAAACTGTTGAGGCTATCCGAAATGCTCGATATAAAGACCTTCATTATGTTTCATTTATTTAAGTAATGAAATTGACAATTTCGTTATGAGCTATGCAATAAGAGAATTTACCTTGACTAGAGGGTGACGTCTCTCTTTTTTTTAATAAAAGAAATGTTAATGAAATCTTTTCTTCTCCTTGGCAAACGTAAATATAATAAATGCAGTTGTATACCTAACATCACATTTAATAGCGAAAAAAAGTAGTGTACCAGTATCATAACATCGTAGGTTATACATCTTCTTAAACTGTATAAAGGGGTCGTTAAAACTGCTCCCAAAACATTTCTACAAAGTCCTTCCTCATCTTTCCGTTATTTATCACACTGTTGGTGATAAATGTTAAGCATATTTCTTCAAAATTATTCTTAAATTTCCCCAGAGGCTATTGCTTCCATTTCATTATTCTCCCCAGACAGCCAAGCTCACAACACATTTGACTCCAGAGGAGGCAAATATCCGCAAAACAGCACGTAAGGAGCGCACTTCATCTCTCAAATTATACTCCTCAAGAATCACTGGGGATAGATGGCGCGCATTCTATACGGCAGAAAAATGAAAACAATATATTTAGTGGGCGGATCCAATATGCGATGCCACTCAGTCACTTAGCGGCGCTGTTTCCACATAATAACCCAACTAAATTTTACTCGACAATGCGATAAGGACCTCCGCTTTATTAATATGTGTCCGTAAATGCCGTCGGCGTCGCTTTATTAAAGCTTGTCACAACATATAATGTGCGCCCGTCATGTCTGGGCGCACTGTCGCATTTGGCGGTGGCATTTTTCAGAAACTCGTTTAGCGAATATGTCCGTGAGTTAGGTGAACGGGTTAGACAGGCGGCCGGAGAAAATTAAATGTCAAGCTTCTCGATGGAAGTTAGTTAGGTATGCGTTCAGGTGATGCTAAGCCGTATTAGCAAAAGCGAATTTGAGGAAGATAGGAGAAAAATATCGAAACTAGCAAAGAAAAATGTGGAGTATCATTTTGTATTCCCCGCAGTAGTTTATAATGTTGAAAATAACGCTAATTATTCTTTTATTTTCAATTAATCAATATTTCAAAAACACTTTTGGTAAAGAGGCTAAAGACAATCATTTTTTTTATTGTGTTAGCCGTCTGACAAAGTTTCCTCTTGGCTTTTTGCACTATATTTCCCATTTCCTTTACCCATTAAATTATGGCAGCAAGTCCAATATTCTGGTCGATCGAAACAATCTTCCCGGTTCATTTTTTTTTGTTATTTTGATGTGGTCCTTTGATAAGGGTCTTTTTATGAGATTACCTGGTTGTGCTTATCCCGTATTCCTTGTGTTCCAACTCCTTATCTACTCCCTTACTGTAGTTTTGGACACTCGTAGAACAGGTTCTAGGCCTATAAATGAAATCCGATGATCCCAAGCCAATTATACAGAGAACCAAAATAATTCTGGATATCCAGTTCGGATTTAGACAAGCAATTGGTCAGTACATGGTATCATTAATGTGACTAAAATAAGTATTGGAGGAGAAACAAGTATTCTCGACCTTGTTTCCGTAAACGCAGGGCACAAGGGATTAGCACGTATATAAATATCATAAATCATTAAACACAATCAAACAAGGAGTTATAAGAAATAAAAATGGGAAGACGCTAAGGTAGTGTTCTTGGACCTGTACCCTACCTTTTATATGTTTGCAACATACTGGAATTAGAACATGTGACTTTGGTTATACTTGCAGATGATAGAGCAATTCTTACAATAGCACAAGACCAGACAATATTTACTAAAAGAATACAAACAGCTTGTAAAACAATATATTAATGGGCGCAGATATTGAAAATCAATCTAATTCAATCTAATCAGTTCAAATAGATTTTTTTACAGAAGAATATGTGACCCTCTATCAATAAATATGAAAAAAAATAATGCAAAATATAAGGCTAGATGCCAAATTAAACTGCAAAGAGCACTCCAAGGAAAACAAACCTGAACTTAAAATCTAAAATAGACTATACAGATGGATCCTCGGAAGAAACTCCAAGCAATCCTTAGAGGAAAAAAAACCTTAATTTATCAATCAGGTATTTAAAACCGGTTTGGTTATACGATATACAATTACGGAGATGTACCCAAAATGAATATTATACAGTCCTTCCAGAGTAAAGCACTACGTGCTGTGATTAATGCACCATGATATGCAAGAGATGTATATAGATATCTACAGTAATCTTGGAATTCAATTGTAAAAGAATAGATTAAAAGGATTGCAAAGAAGCAAAAGAAAAACAGGTTTTACTTTCTTAGGAATGCGGAAGCTCTGCAGCTCATGTATAATCAACACCATGTCCGCAAGCTGTAGAGTAGCAAACCATATGAGGTCGTGTGAAGTCTTTAGTTGTAATTAGACAAAATACATAAGGAGCAAATTATTTTATTAATATTATGATGCAATTTCATTATTAAAAAAGTTGTACTTAGTACTGAGGGTATTATGTAATCTTCCAGGACAAAGAGGTCAAAACAATTTTCAAAGAAACAACTCGCAAACCAAGAAGTGTATACCATAAACAATAACTTTGTGCTATAAAATAGCTTGAGCACTACAAGAAGGCCAACCAATAGTTTAAAAGAAAACATCTAATTTTATAAGTTGCAAATGCGGACGGAAAAGTGTGTCTCTGGAAACAACTTCTTCCGGCAATGGCTTTAATTACTTTAATTAGCTCCCTGTTCTATTATCAAACGAAATAAAAAAATCCAGCCCTCAGAAATGAAGTATTTCAGAAGATATAAACTCAAGAACACGAAGAAGTTTCGTGAAAAGCTACCAATAACGGCTATTTTAAATTTCATCGAACAAAGAAAAGTAAGCTAGCGATGATATTTATAATGAATGAATGCTGAAAGGATTGCTAAAAGGATGTGGTTACCAAAAATCCAAAGCAGCAGAACAAAATCTATGTAAACGTGAGGTAAAATTAAATTTACCGTAAAAATCCATCAATAAACACGAAGAAAGTGGAAATAGGTAAAATGCGGGGACAAGATAAAAAGACATGTAGTAGGTATTTACACAATTTACGAGTGATTAACGCAGATAAACCTTTCGGTATAAGGCTAGAACAATATATACACATGGTACTTACATTACCGTGTTTCTAAATCAGTTACAATTCTTTTAGTAGTTTTTACTAACGTGTATACACTAATGGGAGTAAAAATGAATAAGATGATAGACAAAGTCATCAGAAATACAGAACAAAAACATTGGGAATTTTAAACTGAATCAATAATCTAAATGTAACAAAAAAACCGTAATTAAAATTTCAATTACTGTAGAAACAAAACACCCAATCTGATTTAACAGTGAGAATTACATCTCGACGTTCTGCTTAACCTCTTACCTTCGAAAAAAAAAACACGTTTCAAGGTTGAAACAGCTACGAAACAGAACGGGGGGGGAACGGGGTGTTTGCGGGGTGTAATTATAAAAATCAACGGGGGATAACAAGGTTATGTTAAAAAAACAAGTCGCGGACGGTAGCTAATATTCCGCTAAAGCAAAAACCTCAACAACCCTGCCGAATGACGGCCCACGTAAATTTCACGGGAGGAAAATAGAACGCCCTCCCAGACTATAATAACAACATTTTCCGCTGAATCCAAAAATATACTTTGCGATTGCGGATTTACAGAGGATTGTATAAAGTTTATCCAATATTTTCTGCTTGTGTGGGATTTAGTTATGAATACCTTTGTGTTGGTGTAAAAGAAAAGTATAAATTTTGCTTGGATTATATATTTGTTTGGATTTATTTAGAATTGAACCTTATTTAATGAAATTTGTAATGAAATCATTCTAGTTATTTTTAAATCGTATATCCTAGTCAATAATTTATTTTAGAAAACAATCTAATCTAGAAATGAATCTTTATTTGAACAGGTAGCAAAACGCGCTTGTGCGGAGATAAAACCATGTCATCCTCATCACCTAATTTAAATAAATATGTAATAAAACCTACTCAATGCTCTCCATATCATGGATATAATCGCAGTAGATAGCGTCAAAGTTCGATATCCTCAGCGAGGAATTCTCGCAAACCGATACTGCCAAGAGCATATCCTGTTCGAGTGCCATCGGGCAAACGCCGTATCCACAATAGTCCACATGTTCTCCGATAAGGTTCACCCTAAAACCAAGGAATCATCGTAAATTGAAAAGACAAATCCGCAAATGCCTAAAAGAAAATAAGTACCTCCCTGGCACTCGCACCAAAAATCCCGCTTCCTGATCGAATCGCCCAGAAAAAAGAGATAGAAGATCCGTCGTACGTTGATTCAGGGGAAGAGGATATACAGGACAAGTACCGCTCTCTATTTGAGACATGTTTAAACACCACTGATCACTTCAGACACGAAAGGGATGGACACGCAGCACTCGCGCCCGAAAACACCTTTTATTTATAATAAATCTAATATTTATTTACTTGAAATCGTGTAATAGTGATAACCGACACGTATACAATCTCTTGAATTTGTTTGTTTACATCTATAGGCGTCATCTAGTAGCAATTTAGTATCTTGTGAATCTAAACTCAGCTATCATTCAATAGAGGGCGCTGATAGTACAAAAACTTTAATATATTTTGTAACTTTGTAAGAATAAAATCGAATTATCAAATTATATATGGCTTCCGTATTCTAAAATAATTCTAAAATAATGAAAACCAAAGCATGCAATTATTATTTTAATATCCGCTTATATATATAAATTTGTATTGCGCCATCTCTATTTAAAAGATTTCATAATTTGTATTCAGCTTATTTGCAGATTCCTATAGCATGAAGCTAGCAATATTTCCTGTAAGATGACACTACTGAACGGTCAAACATCCATAATTTCTACAATGAATATTATAATGTCTAAATAAGTATTGTAAATATTGGCTTTATTTGCTTAGAATAAATTGTGGATAATATAAAAAATAAATTATGATATTGTCAAGGTTAGACATAAACATAAAATTTAAACATGTTCTAAACGCGATTATATTTATAGTAATTATTTATAGTGTAAATTAAATTTACATCTAGCAAATATACAGATTTCTTTAAAATAAACTTGTGGACATTCTCTCCGAGATGGCACCACCTGACTATCAAATATCCATATTATATTCTAAGATAAATTATATAAAATGCTCTCTATAATTACATTATTTTAAATATTTACTTTAAAATTATACCGTACTATTTTAATTAGCAAAATCACATTTAATATGCTTCCTACGACATACAGCAAATTTACAGATTCCTTCAAGATTAAGTTAACGGTATTTCCTAGAAGATGGCGCTGCATTACTGTGAAACACCTGGCGCTATCTGTCGAAATTTATCTTTAACTAATGCAGTTCATCTTATTTTATATTGTTTCCACCCTCTCTATGCGTCTTTCTTACAACTTACTGACTGTCAAGGGATAAACGATTAAATTGACCGCCCGTTCTACGTTTCTCGTATACTATGTCAGGTTTAAATCTAAACATCTTCTGCGCGAACGATGACTGAACACGGGGAAGATCGTGTTCAGCGTGGCGCTCAAATTAATGGGGTAGTTCTTTGAAATATCGTTCGCCCACGTTAAGAGCCGTAACATATATATTTCGGTAAGCTAGCTTAGTAAATTTGTGCAGATTCAGAGCTGGTTTATTGGATGGTGCGTGTGTAGGAGATTTTGGATTGTTTATTGTGTCATATAGAAGGAGCCTTTTTGGGGAGGTAATATGGTTTTAGATGCTTGAACGTAGGAACATGAATATTATTAAAGGATATTAAACACGCAATTTCCTCCACATATACACAACATTTGTATTTCGCAATGTTAATACTGGTTAATATACCTACTCGTTTTTACAAATACGACATACTTTAACTTGTTTTTCCTACATGAGATTTTTTAATGGCCCGATGATGACAATCGCCGACACATGTAGTTATTAAAAATATACTTGTAATAAATAACTGTAATAAAACTTTCTTGATTTGTACCAGATTAGATTTCAGGAGGATATAATGAATATTATTAAAAGAGTAAGACAAATTATGATGGTTTTAAAGAGCAGAATTAAGTTTAATTTAGATGGTGCACGGTTTCTATATATTTAGCAAAATTATTTCGTAGTTTGTGTTTTGGTGAAAATGATATAACAATAAATGATAAATTCTCGTTTATTAGGAACAAATTAAATGACAAAGTAACATGAATAAGTATATAATTCTTTCAAAGGCACACACTAAAAAATATTTGCAATTTCTACGGAAAATTTTCTAATTTTTGGTAAATTTACCCTATACATTACTGGAATTTTCCGTAGGAATTGCAAATATTTTTTGGTGTGTAGGGTATAGAAACGTAATTTCTTTCAAGAAATGTATTAATTTGGAAATTTTATCTTTCCGTATACGTTGCTGAATGTTGGTACAATTGCCCATATCTGTCTGCATCCCTTTTTTTT
The DNA here is from genome assembly GCA_949128085.1 of Cetonia aurata. Lineage (NCBI taxonomy): Eukaryota > Metazoa > Arthropoda > Insecta > Coleoptera > Scarabaeidae > Cetonia > Cetonia aurata. The sequence continues at coordinate 8,261,570 of OX421882.1, read as the reverse complement.
TTTTTATTATGGAATCACTTATAACTTCATTTCGAGAATGCGCGCTTTTAAATTCATAGCTCAATCTTTTGTCAAGCTTCTGTCATTTAATGTTGATCAGATTTTGGTGCTAGATTAGTCGTTGTTCGTAAATTTTTGATGATTTGATAGAATTCGAGTAAGTTATATAATTCAGGATTCCAGGCTTGAAATGGAATTTTATTAACCACAAGATTATCTAAGTTCAACTACGCTTTAAGACGTGAAGGACATACTGTGAGTAGAGAGACAATATCAAATAAAAGGTATTTTACCTGTCAGAACGTAAGGAATTCATCGTTCCTTCTGTAGCAATAATTGTAGTCATAAGATAAGTTAAATTTCATATTACGTGAAATTTATTCATCGAATCTTGGAGAATTCACCAGTGAAAACATTCAGAGTTTATTTAGTTCAAAACCTAGAAACTTAAAACGCTCAATTGACTTAAATTTTTCTTAGATTTACATCTGGATCAGAGCTCAAACAATAATTATAGGTTAAACCGACCATTATTTTACTAATGCCCGTTTGCACCGACACGTTAAGGTTGGTTTAACTTTAACTAACACTTTGAATGTGATATTTTCTATTTAAAACATACAGCGAGTGTCACATTCTAAGTATGATTTAAAGTTAAACCCAGCTTAAGGTGTCGGTGTAAACGGCCATTAAAAACTTAATTGTTTTCTGTTTTGAATCTGCTTACAAATGTGCTTAATGTATGAATGTTGAATATTTACTTGTTACTTTTTAATATAATTTGTTTAACTTACCTGATTATTTGTAGTTTTCTTGAAAACATCCAACGCATTTATTACACGCTTTTGAGATATCGGCCAACACAAGTTTTTGGGATAAGATTTCATTACCAACAGTTTTTCCATTTTATTTAACCGTAATTTTTGCATGGTGGCCAACGTAAATAAGAGTCCAGAAAAGGCGGCAATTAAACTAGATCCAAAAAGTTATTTCAAGGTAAGTAGCGTACTCTCTTTTATTTCTCTTTTATTTCTCCGGGAATATCGCAAACATATACCTACAATTTTATTATACACTCCGCTAAAAAAGTATCGCATAATTTAGTTTTGAATCATAAAAGTATCGCATAATCTTTGTTTGTAGCATAAAGTTGTAAATATACTTTAATGCGCTCTAAGATATAATTTCTATGATTGCTTAAATAAAATACAGGCCAAATAGAAACAAGAACTCATACTTGAGATTTTTATTAAAACAAGAAATTATAATTTTGGAAAGAAAAATGTCATAACGGTAGCTTTTAATACTGAGTATTGCCACCTCTGGCTCTTATGACCGCTCGCATACGGTTTGGCAGAGATTCGATTAACCTCCGTATATAAGCCTGATCCAAATTCTCCCACTCGTCACGGAGAGCATTTTCTAATCCATGCAGGTCCGCTGGGGCAACATTTTGGGTTCGTATCCGTCTGTGAAGGAGGTCCCACACGTGCTCGATAGGGTTCATGTCCGGACTTACCGCAGGCCAATCTAAAACTGGAATACCAACATCGTTAATGTATTCCTGGACGATTATTGCAACATGCGGTCGTGCATTATCGTGCATTAACATGAATTCGTTTCCTATAATTGGCGCGTATGGTACTACATGTTCTTCTAAAATTTCCGTTATATACCTGTGGGCAGTCAGTGTACCTCTGTCTACTGGTACTAACTCTGTACGACCTGTTAAACAGATGCCTCCCCAAACCATAATAGAGCCACCAGCGAAATTAGGTCTAGGTCTGATATTACACTGCGAATAGCGCTCACCGTCTCGTCTGTACACTGAGATACGCCTATCTGAGGTGTAAAGACCAAATCTTGACTCATCTGTGAAGAGTATATTGGCCCAGTCATTAATGTTCCAATTTACATGTTCTCTGGCAAACCTTAAGCGAGCCACTCGGTGGTTCCTAGTGAGACGAGAGGCTGTTACAGCTACTCTAGCTCTTAATCCACTCTGTCGTAACCTATTCCGAATAGTTTGAGTACTCACACGAGTATTTCTGACTCTAGCCAAGTCGTTCTGCAATTATCTCGCAGTTACATGTCTTCGACGTAATGCTTGTAGTAGTAAATAGCGGTCATCTTGGCGAGTAGAACATCTTGGACGACCTGGTAAAGGTCTTCTACTGTAAATGCCTGTTTCCCTATATCTGGCTACGGCTCTAGAAACACTTGACTGATTGATGTTCATCAAATTAGCAACGTATGCTTGAGATCGTCCATCTTCGATTAAAGCAACTATAGCAGCCACTTGTTCTGAAGTTAAATTGCTCATTTTAGTTTTAAAAGCGTTGGTACAGAACTGTGACTTCGCACTTTAAAATTTGTCCGTATAGGAAGACTTTCAATAAACAACTGAACAAACCTTACACATATGCATTTTTCTAAATGTGTTCTTTTAGGAAAAAAAAAAAGTAAAAACGCTAAGTTCCATTATTTTGTTAGTGTTTTTATAGTTCACATACACGAGGCAAACTTTTTGTGAACGTATAGAAATATCTTGGTTCATAAATGCCCTTTTTTAGTTTATGCGATACTTTTTTGGCGGAGTGTATTACAATATGTAATGTGCTTTTATCATATGTCTGTCAAATGTTGACATCACAGTTGAAAATAATATATAGAAATATATAGCCATAATCTATAAGTAATAGCCACACGGCAATTATTTTTTATTTGTCACTGCCAACTTAATAATGTTTTTAAAGGAAATAATTTGACATTTATTATTTCAATGTTTCTCTAGCCAAAGTTTATATAGAGCTGAAATCGCTTCATGCACCGCAGTGCTATTACTCTCCTAAATAAATATTAACTTACTTACATAGACCAAACATAATAAATTTCGTTTTATATCCCTCCACAGAAATACGCATCCCTTCCGAATTATAACTGAATAAACCCCAGCGAGGGTGCAGCGAACGCGGAAGTTTCCGTCCGCGTTCGATTCAATCGTGCATCTAATGATACATCAAGAACGCCCTAACTCAATTGCGTCGCCTACTTAGATCGAGTCCCTCCGATTTCTCCCTCGACCTCTCCGAGAATAAATAGGAACAGTGTTAAAAATCATCGCCGCGAATAATCCGATGATATACGAGGACATTTTCGCGGTTAATTCGTGGGGCAAGTCTCGGTCTCCTCCGCTTCCTTTCCAGAGAAGCGCTCCGCACTGCTTGGCTTTCTGCCAGCTATATACCAGGTCGTGTTCATTACAATCGAGGCGGTGCGTCAGAATTATAAACGACCTTCCGAATCGAGGGCGAAAAAAGGCGTCTGCCGTTTGAAAAAGAAAAAAAAGAGGAAAGAGAGAAAGGAACGAACGGAGAGGATAAAGGAAAACGTAAAAACTCGTCCCCGGCAACGGCTAAGGGATAATATTAAAAATTACATAATTCAAAAGCGGTCCTTCCGGTCGTAGACACTTGTCTGGATTTGCTGTAAATGGCCACTTCCGATTTAAAACTCCCCAGGATTAGGGAATGGAGGGAAATAGATAGAGTTCTAGGAGAGGAAGTGCTCTCCCGCCGTGTGGGTGATTCACAGCGGTCGTCGTCACCGCGAAGACGTCTTTTGTCGGAGGAAATGGCATAAATGGTCCACGAAATGAAAACAATGGGGGTATATCTTATTTACCAGAGACGGATCAGGAACTGATGACCCATGGTTTCCGGTCAGCGTTTCCTGGCGATTTTCTGACGCGCGTTGTTAGTGGTGATATTGATTCTTGTAAGTAATGTTTGTGTGCTGAGAAATAATGTTGCGCTACCAGGCAATTAATATAGACGTGGTGCAATAACTCCGTATTCTAAAAATCCGGGGGACGCCAACATTATTCGATTACTGCCATTGAATTAATCACAAAAATAATATATTGGAAAAAAAATGTTAAATTTTGCTGCTAAATATGGATTTGAATGTACTATGTAAAATCATCTTTATCGACTTTAAATTAATATAAATTGTATAGTCTCTTACTTTGTTTGAAAGAAAAAGCGAGGTTTACCTATGGTACGTTTCTTAGAGAATTTGCTCTACTATAAAAGATAAATACCTAATGCTTATGATCCCCGGGTGTGAAGCGTGTCTTATTTTCCCTTGTGTTCATACGGGTTGCCAGGTTTTTGATTTTTTTATTATTATTATTTTTATTTTTTATTGGTATATATTGGTATATATATAAAATATGTACGTGGCTAATGGCTAACGCCAAGGCCAATAACAACAACAACAACAACAATGAGTAATGCTTATGATTATTTTTTAATTTTTAACTAACGTTCTTGTAAGAGAAAAATAGTTTTCTGTTAATCCAAAATATAAACGGATATATTGACATTGCAAAGTAATTTTGGGCGTGGTGGTTAAAAGAATACAATAATTAAAACGACTGTGCGGACAATCCGTAAAAGAAAAAGTCTACAAATTTTTTTACATTTATGCACCATTTTGAATTATAAATATTTACATTAAGAAAATTAAGCGGACATAAAAACAGTCCATTTTAACAAATTTAAACTAGTACACTAAGAGAGCAATTTCTTGTTATATTTTATCAATTTTCCAGTAATAAATTCGGCAACATTCAATTTCCCATTTCAAAAATTAAAGCATTCAAAGATGCACTTACTTTGTCAGTTTGTAGTTAATTCATGAAAGTACTTCTCGAAAAATTGCCAAGCCTGAATACATTCTGGTGGATACTTTAAATTACATACATACAATATGTTACCGACACTGCTTTTAGAAAGGATTTAACATGGGATAGATCATTGATAAAATATAGAAAAAATAGTTCAGTTTTCCAAAGTTCGACTCATTCTATTAATTTTGCCTTCCTATTTTTAAAGAAAGTTTGAATGTAGGTTTCATGCTAAAATAGGAATGACTAGAAAAAGAAAGAATAAAAACAAGAAAAGTTATACCTGACCAGCATAGTAAATGCTTAGGCTTTATATATATATATATTTTTGATGGGGATTCGTTCGTAGCCGTTAATGCAATTTTATGTTTTTTTCTTTTTTCATGAGTTAGCGGCTTATTTTTATATAATGATTTAAATTTTTTAATCAATTAAACACTTCATTAACGTTTCGACAATCTATTTATTGTTGTCTTCTTCAGAAAAATGTTTTATATAATTCAAATTTTTATACATTTAAGGACAATCACAAGGACATTTTAAAACTTATTTTATAAAATTTTTACATTTTCTTCAAAATTACAAAAACATGTTGTTAGTCAATTACAAACCAAAAAATGAATGTTAAATGTAATCTTCGGCAGTTTGAATTCAAAATATTCTCCATGCACATTGTTTTGTATTATATTATCCTTAGTAAATCTTGGGACGTGGGAGGATGTACTTCTCCAAACAAAGAAGTATATTATTAGCTTAAATTGACTTGTTATAATCTTTGTTTCTTTACTAAAAGCTGTATTACTTCCTGTGATGGGTGGAGACTGTGGCTTGAAAACTATAACAAAAATCCCAAATAGATTTGTTATCTAATTTTGTGGTAAGGGATTTTTTCACCTTTCTTTTGGGATTTTTGTTACTGTATTACTTATTCATTCGTGATATTTTTCTATTATAGTGAAAAATAAAACATTTTTGTATAAATAACTTTGTTTATTTCGAGTTAATAAAAAGTGATGAACAATTAAAGCGAATATTCTCTCTCTCTCAGGGTAAGTAAGTAAGTTCAAATACTATTTAAGTTGTACAAAAATAAGATTCCTTGAATCTTAATCCAAACTAAACTCAATATATCTTGTTTAAATATCAAAATTGAATTCAAATTTCCCGCTAAACTCCCGTCATAAAATCAAGCATCGCTAATAACCTTGTACAGCAACAAACGTTTGGTTACATACAAAAAAATCCCTATAAATAACTGCCATCAAAACACTCTAACCTCAGAATTCTATTTACGCTCTGAACGCCGGTTATAAGTTCAAAAGATGAATAATCGCTTACTTGAAGTACGATAAACTGCTTTCTTATATTCCAAATACTGATTCCAGTTCTGCAACAATCTTTTCAGCTCCAAATCAGCAATCTACGATGTCTCAGCTACTAAGATCTAATCGAAGCCCCTTCTATTGGCCCCAGGAATAGAAAATACGCCACCCAAATCTTCGAAATTACTGGATTTCCATCATGTTAGCACAACATACACAACACTTCATTCTTGGCAAGTAAATCTTAAGTTAACAGACTCTTATGTGATTTAAATTTTGAATTTCTAGATGTTTTCGAAAATACAACCAACTCGGGAAAATAACGAAAAAGAAGTCCTCACAATTGTTTTAAACAACTTTCATATCTCCAAGGCAAAACAGACCCCAGAAGAATATCGTTTCCAACGATACGAAACCTTAAATCAACCCACGTTCGAACGATCAGCGAAGGAATTTTATACCTAAAAATTCATGGAAACGTGCCCTTTTTAAATTAGATGCGATATAGTGAGTGTTTAGTTTAGATTTTACAATAAAATTTACAAAATAGATAAATACATAAATCAAAATACATTTATAGGTATGTACATAATTTAATACTTTGCGTATGTTGCTGTAAGTTGTAGAGGTTAGGTTGCATGAAATCATAGCAATATACATATATATATCTTAAAAAGAAAAGTTACATATATGTTGTAAAAATATTTTGAGGGTTTGATATTGATGGCGTATATGATTTATGTTTGCCTCTTTTTATTATATACGGTAGTAATAATGCATTCAACTTTAAAGCTAGTAAGTATACAATTTGTAGAATCTTACATCAACTACTTTCGCCAGATTATCTTTCTTTAGATATGTACCTACTTTTAATAACCACCACTAACTTTGACAACGCAGTAAATACTGATACAGAATTAGGGATTTGCGAGGCGTAGCGCAGAGTGAAGTGTCAGTTTCTGGACGTGCATGCGAAGAGTACATACACCTAAATTGTAGAAACCATAAATATAGACTCTTTTTGTTTTATCTGTTCACTATAGTTGATTTATACAAAGAAAATGTCATTTTCAATATTCTCGTATTTTCTATATAAATTATCTAATTATAATGCGTAGGTACATAACATCTATACTATAGAAGGTTTACAGCACCGAATTTAAAAATTGTAATACATCGAAATTGAATATATGAATAAACTAAATATTTCGCTAATTCAGATTCGGTCGTCTAATTATAATTTGCTGTTATTACTATTTTATTTTTCTCTGTGTTCGGACATTTAAGACTATGCTTTTCCGGCGGTTCCTCTTTCCTACACAATAATTTAGAAAGTACTGGTCCAATCCAATTTAAGCCGAAACTGTGAAGGCTATTGACTTACTCTAGTCCAGCAAAATAAAAACTGTTTATTATACCTAAAATAGATTACAAAACGTTTAATTTTCACTTTACTTATGCTAAGTATAATACCGTGAAAAATACCGCAATAAAATACTGTTTATTATAAGGATATCTTATCCTTTATTACACAATAGGTATATAGGTAAATTAATTAATTAAAATTTGGATGCTTTGTTAATCCATCAGAGTGAAACAATAATACATATGTTTATCAAATTATTTTGTAAATACAGCAATTTCAAACCTCTTTTTAAAGCTCTACATAATTACCTCTCCTCTAAAAGCTTCACTTTCGAATTTCTCCTCTTTTAATGTTTTAATCCTTGAATTTAAGATCAAAGTCCTGCCACGCGGCTTTCCGACGAGGTAATATTATCTTATACGCCTTATACCCGTGCTGCTACGGCTACTGCTCTCTTTTTTATCGGAAATCTAACGTCTAATGAAGCGGGGACATTGATTAAGAGCCCATTTCAGGCTAAATCTTTAATTCAATCGCATTAAACAAGAGCAAGCGATTCGCGGGGGACGACGCGCAGGATCGCAGCGAGGACAACTTTTTTAATCAGTTGATTCCGGAGATCGCTTCCTCCGATAAGGGCCGATGTTAATGGAATTAGTATCGATGTTTTGCGCCCGGGGAGCTCTTCTCTTCTTCGTTCGTCTTTTTGCCGCTGTTCTCGGAGTTTAGGCGAGTAAGGAGATCAACAACCGTCGATAATTGAATTGTAAATTTTTATTATAACGGTCTTTGAGACGCTGATGAGAATTATCGGGTTTGCTGAAGGGATTCGTTTGGGAGCTTGTTAAGAATAGCGGTGCGAACTTTACGCCGATTGAACAGCTGTCCTACTGTAGTATGCATGTTGTAAACTAAGAAATGGTATTCAAATTCGAAAATAAGTAAGTAAGTAGAAATTTATTTTAAAGACAGGAGTATAAAATTTGCTATTACAAGGCATTAAACAGAACAATTAGTAAAACAGAAAGAAAAAAGAATAATACACTTACATTATGAAATTACATCATAAAAATTCAACTAAAGAATAAAAACATTTTGTTTGTAGCCATGTTTTAACAGTCTTTCTGAATTTTATTAATGGTAAAATTTTCCAATCATTGAGCAAATGATTGATACGTATTTTCATACCTAAGTATCTCCACTTCTGTCGGTTAAGTTGAAATTATGTCTCATTGCATATATTTGTGGATCTATATGATATTGTAACTATGCAAGTTATTATTTTTGTTCATGAAAATATGTTTGTGCTTGTGAATATGTAAACTGAATCCCAATATATGTATATAATTCAGAAAGAGTTAAAATTTTCAAGGATTTGAAATAAGTTATAACAGTGGACTTATGTTTAAGAAACACTTTCATGGCTGCGGACCAGGAAACATATAAGAATTCCATACGTAAGATGACTTTGGACTTCAACTACATTCTTTAGTGATTTTAGCTGAAGTTTACTTATTAATTGCTGCCAATGCGTGTTTTAGTTTACGGTGGAAGCAAAAGTCATTCATAAAAAGAGTGCTGAATCAGTGTGCTTTATTGCATTATCTGAAATCTGGGAATTTAAAAAGTTATTTATTTTTTTTTTAACAGTATGAAATAGAATATATTTTATTTTGTTGAAATTTAATGATAATTTATTAGCACAAAACCAGTTGAATAATTTGTCCAAAATCAAATTTGCTGTAGCTTTAGCATCGATTTATTTGTCTGAAACAATAACAGTAATGTCATTTGCATAGCACATTACAGCGAAATAATCGATAAAATCAATTATGTCGTTTATAAACAATGAAAATAATAATGGCCCCAAGACTGATCCTTGCGACCCCAATACTGATCGGTAAGTAAGAAGATATTATTTTGTACCTAAAATGAGGGTCACTTGTGCTAGAAATTCTATTGGTATATTTGTAACGTATAACATGTAATCATGACTATAATAGAAGAAATCCCCACAAATAAAAATTTTGCAGTCATATTGTACATCGATGAATGGCTCCTTTTAAAAACTAATTGTCTTTAAAAAGTCTCTGATAAATAATAAAAAACTTTAGGAGCGCTTACATCAAGGAGCAATCGAGTTATTGAAATTAATATATTTATAAATCTCTTTAAAACATATTTTGGATAATTAGGTATCTTCGGGGTTTTGTAATGTAAAAAAGGCAAATCAATTGATTAACCATACTCTGCCTTTTTATAACAACGTTTTTTATATTTACGGACAATTTATACATTGCAATTGATAAAGTTATTAAAAATCTATCTTGAAAAAGTGTGGAACAGATGGGCTTTATTAAGTACTGGCTATTCTAGAAATTTAATCCAGAAAAATCAATAAGAAAAACAATGTATCAACATAGTATTTATTTCACAGTTAGCCTTCCCTACTGAAACTACGTCAGCGACAAGTTGATCGTGACACATTTTTATGATGAATTGTAGATCTTATATACACAAAAGTTGATCACCCCTGTTATATCCAATGCAACAATAGTCTCCAAGAAACTTCTGAGTTATACTTACAATAGGGTTATAGTATCGTTAAAGACAAACGAGTTATTGGGCATTCTCGCAAACTCAATTTTTTGTTATAACTCAAAAACAAACAAATATAACTAATTTTCGTTTTCGCTGTTGAGAATATCTCGAAAAAAGAGATCACCCGTTTTTCCCATCTCTTACAGTTACCGAGATACCTTATTCTGACAAGGAATTTCGACCAGTCTGTACAAAGCCACATACCAAATGAAGCCGTTTCATTCTGGTATATTGCCTAAGATTTAAAAATCGCTTATTGCTTTGTCTGTAGAGCAGTACTACCGACAAAACCGAACTGGCCCGCGTTTTTTTTTGCAGAATTTGTCACCATCGACCCTATATCTGTATGGTATGAAATCGTTTTCAATTCGTATTTTTATAAGCACGCATCTTATTCCTTTTTGTTTTCCTGCGAAACGCTAAACATGTTGTGCAACTATGGTTCTAATTTATTGTGACACCATCCGTATACAAGCGCTGTGTATACCAGCAACAAATATACCGTGACAACGAGTAAAGTACAAGAGAAACGATCCCGGGACAACGTTTTGAGCAACATTACAATACGCTACACGAGAATTACAGCGTCGACACACTATAACAACAGAAGAAATAGGTGTATCAGAAGCACGTACCGCGTATAAGTGGTTCTCGGTATATACACACACGACCGTACGGGGTCGAAATCGTGAGATACCGGCAGTCTTCAAATATTTCGGCCGGTACGGCGACGGCTACACCGTATTTACAACGGCGCATCGTTGTAATTTACATTGTGGTGTCGGCGATCTGCTATCAATCCGGCATAAATCAGAACGGGGCGCAATGCGGCGCACCGGGGCAACCGATATCTCCCGGTCGAGATCTACTGTCCGCCGTTCCGCACGGTGTTAGTAAGTACGTAGGTGGAAGGTTACATCTCACTCGGGCCAGACGAGCCTCCTTGGAATGCGTGCGCGCCTCTTGAAGTATGCAAACAAATGCTATCTGATAATATTCAAAACTGCATGGCGCTCGGACAAGCGACGGCTGCGACCCGCAGCCGGTAAACAGCGGGCCTTATTTATTGTCACGTGCACAGAGACATACCGTGCTGTGAGTAATTGCAACTTATTGTGAGTTTATATTCTTTTCATGTTTTGATATAAATTAGGACAGAGAGGGATAATTAATTGAATATTGGGATGTTGCTGCATATGTCATCTGGAATAATTGATTAAGGCCCGGCTTTGTCGATGAGTGATAACCAAGGGTTAAGAGTACCAATTAAAAACAGGAAAGTGTTTATACATCTCCTTGGTCTTAACTGACAGTCACCAAATTGATACTTTCAGCACACAGAGAAAAATACATTCTCAAATTAAAAATAAAAACTTGTTTTTGGGATATTATTCTTGCACGAATAGTCATTCTCCCCAGTCAAGTAAATTTTTGTCTCAGAACTAATTTTTTCTCATTGACATTTAAATATTAATTTAACACAATCAAATATGTAGATAACAATGTAACGACATACCTTCACACATTTCAACTGATTTAGTCATACATCTCTCTTGAGTTTGGTTTTTATAAGTCAACGGAACCGCCAGTATTTGACAATACAATATAATAATAATAATAATAATAATAATTATTGTCTTTATTGTACTGTATACAAACGTATATGAGAACAAAATAAAAACTCACAAATAAGTATATATAATTAAGAACCCATCCCTAATTTATACGAGTACAACCGCAAGGTGAGATTCGGAGACTGGCAAAGCTCATCTCCGCTCTTCCATCTAAACCTTAAGTATAGATTAACAATAATAAAAAGAAAAACATGCCTAATATTGTAAGGAAACTATAACAAAAAAATGATAAAACTAAACTAAACTAACATGATATACTGCGATGCACCAGCCACCAACCAACGAAACGAAGCGCACAGGAATCAGGGCAATTGTTGAGAATCCAGGAGAATTTTGAAATATTTATTTCGAAATTGTAACAGACTAAGATTGGAAAAATCATCGTTAAATTTGTTATAGGATTTATAGATGTGGTAAGTGAAACTCCTTTCAAACATGGTAGTTCTATGTTTTGGGGGGGAAATTAAGTTACGGTATCTTGTACCAAGATAATGTAGGTCTCTACGAAAAACTATTTTTTTATAGAGATAAAGAGGGGCTTGTTCTGTAATAATTTTAAAGTAATATAGCAGCGTGTGCAACTCCCTCCTATTAACCATAGATAACCACCGAGCATCAACAAGGTTATGTGAAATACGCTCATACTTCTTTATGTTATAGACTAATCTCAAGCAGTTATTTTGAATTTGTGAATGAAGTGTCCTTATCAATTGCTGGGTGATACACAGGAACACAGTAATTAAATTGACTCAATACGAAGGAGTCGCACAGACGCCTCCTAACTGACGTCGACAAAGAAGCCTTATGCGCATAAACTTTTTTTAAGTTAATATAAGCACATTTTATATACTTAGAAATTTGAGCACGGTATCTAAAGGTATTGTCGAGCATCAAGCCAAGGCTACGGCCGCTGTCGACACACTCCACCCGCTGACCCCCAACCTGAATGTTCACCAAGGGCCTCAAAAGCTCACAGCTGTTTTTATTACCAAAGAGTAGTAGCGAGGATTTGCTAGGATTTAATAATAGATTATGCTTTTGTGAAATGTGGTAAACGGAATTTAAATCAGTACTAAAGTTCTCCAAAGATTCAAGATAATTTTCAGGTGGAAACGACAAGTATAATTGAGTATCATCCGCATATACATGTGCGGAAACGTATTTAAGATCTTTAAACAAGAATGAAGTATATAAGGTAAATAACAAAGGGCCCAGTATAGATCCCTGCGGGACACCCATACTCGTGGGAAGGGGCTCAGATAGGAATCCGTCAATTTTGACGCACTGACGTCGGTCAGCTAGATAAGCTCCCAGCAAAGCACTCGACCCATCCGCAAAGCCAATATATTTTAGTATTTTGCAAAGTAAATGGTGATTAACAGTGTCGAACGCCCTACTGAAGTCATACAATATGGCAACCATATTTATTTACCGTAGAATGCAAACTACTATCGAAAGTAGTCACATCAGTGCAGAAGGGTAGATTTTTCATCTTTGAGATTGGATTCTCAGATCCTGTTAAAAATATCAAAACCTCGGTCCAAAGTAATGAAGGTGTTTCTCATACTCATCTACATTACATTTTCCTTAGCATGCAAAAAACTGTGCTCTTTATCGTTACGATATCTGGAAAAAATTTCCTTATATTTAGTTCTAGAACTCTGAAGTTCTGAAGATAAAAGGCGACTGCTATGGAGACACCTATAGTCTCCAGTCTCCATAGCATTCGCCTTCTTTTATCGTTCAGACTCATCGCCTGTTATCTTGGTATCGGTTGATTTATAAGTGAGAGCGAGGACTTGACGATATACTGTAAGTCTTGCTTATTGTATTGACCATGGCAATTCAGTTAGGGGCAATCCAGTATGAGCTACCTCGCTATATTTTCTCATTCTTGTATGAGAAATCTTGAAGGTAGAACGTACATACTAGTTAATAATACTGGTATGGTAATTAATATTTTAATTTTTTTTTATATAATCTTCTGTACTTTTCCTTTATTTTTGCCTGTTACTTGCTAAAGATAAAGATTTTATTCTGCCTGCTCTCCTCGCTTGTATATATAAGTTTATCATTTTGTGTAAATAAAACCACATTATTAAAATACCTGTTTTTTAGTTAATCTCTATTCAACCGTGGCTTACTTAAGCTACTTAGCCACTTATTTATTCTATTTTGCAATGTATCAATTTTATTATTATTATTATTATTAACGCACATAATCTGCACATCACTTGTCAATCACGTGCTGCCACTATATTTTACTTCTGTTTTCCTATCGCCATCTATTGAGCAAAGGTTTGAGTTGTTTGAAAAGCAATTTGAACAGCCGAACACTAATTTTAATGTTTTATGGTTTTTTTTTTGCATAATAAGTGTCACTTTACCACTCTAACTAAAACCTATTCCTTACCTGAACTTTATTTTAAAGTTGCTTTAAATCGTCGTTAAAATTTTTAAATTCTTGTTTACAAAATCTATTTCTGTAAATTACTGCGACAAAAATGAAGCACCGTTACACCATATACTTAATAAATTTTTAATTTCTACGAATTCCTTTCATTTTTCACTACAATAGTAGCTACGTTTAAAAATCAATAGTAAACATTTATTTCGATCTCTGCTAGATTGCAAATTAGTTGTTACTGTACTTTTTTTTTCAATTGATAATCTCTTGTATTTTGTTAGCCGTTTTCAAAGTAATCTCGACATTTCATCAATTGTAAATGCTGCAGAACTATACGGATAGCATACCTACCTAGGGAATTCCTATGTGTCTATAGGAGTTTCTGCGATGTGATATGTGTCACATACAACCTTAGCTATATATAGCAGTTTGGTAGCGGAATAGGCCAATAATTGATGAACAACAAGGAGAAATACGTGGAATTATGTTTAAATTCCCGTTGCAGGGAATATATTCACCACAGATAAGGCTGTAGGTATAGACGAGAAGTTATCTACGATCTTCAAGGTATGTATAAGTATACACGCAATTCATCTTAGATATTGGCGTTGTTCGGATTCAAGTTTGCAGAAAATATATACAGGGTTAGTAAAAAGTCCCGGAACGGTCGAATAACTTTGTTATTTGAAAATTATGATTTCTGGGGGTATAGTTAATATAAATGCATTTTATGCAATACAGTTTTTTTTTCACTTCCGGTTTAATCGGCAATACGTCCAACTTTTCTTTTTAAATGGAACGCCCATATTTTTTTAACACTTTTGAATGCAAAATAAAAAACTACGTTCAGGAACTATTAAGATGTTTATTTTTATTCACAAGAAAACAGTTAAAAAATTAAAAAAGTGTCCTAATACAGAAAAATCAAGATACCTGTCTATTCAGGTTGCGATTACAATAATTGTTCAAAATGCTCTCCATTTACAATTTGACAAAAATGTAAACGGTCAGTAAAATTTCTTATTGATAATTTTTTAACTGTTTTCTTGTGAATAAAAATAAACATCTTAATACTTCCTGAACGTAGTTTTTTATTTTGCATTCAAAAGTGTTAAAAAAATCTGGGCGTTCCATTTAAAAAAAAAAGTTGGACGTATTGCCGATTAAACCGGAAGTGAAAAAAATATTAACTGTATTGCATAAAATGCATTTATATTAACTATACCCCCATACCAAATTTCAGAAATCATAATTTTCAAATAACACAGTTATTCGACCGTTCCGGGACTTTTTACTAACCCTGTACTATGTGTACACAATGGTATGCCGACTTATGCTGACCAGATATAAATTTATACATATATGATATAGTAAATATTATAAATATACCAAACGGATTATGTTTATACGTTATATTGGTATCTAACATGAGATAAGTGAAATGATTTATCTGTTTTATTTGTCGTGTCAAGTTACATTCACCCATTAGGATTTGAAATATTTAAATATCTGTATTTTATATTACAAGTTACTTTGTATGTACTATAATTTTAAATACAGGGTATTTCAATTGAAACTAGCCACCTCAAATAACTCTGTGACTTATATAAAATTCCGAAACCTGTCAACTATCATCTCAAAAGGAACAACTTTTAATGAAGGCCCTGACGATTTAAACTCATCGGTCTTGGGACCACTCATTCAATTCTTTTTACGGCAAAAAGTGCATTATTTGCAACCTGTGTAATAAGTACATAACACCGTTCCTGACTCAGGTATGAGCGTAGTAGTTTTAGGAAGAAGAAACGGTGCCAAAAATAGGATAAGGATTTCATGATCAAATGAATTGAAAGACCGTTGATAAGTCTGTATAGATTACATCAACCCTTCCTCTTCTGTCCAGCACGTCTTCCACCTACTGAGGTTACTTCCTCCTCTTGGCAGAATCTACAAATGGCGTCCTATGCCAGGTCTATGTTATACATATGCCTATTTAGTCTACAATGATCGGTCAACAGATCTATCATTTTGACAGGTCTCTGTTCTCTTAAGAATTCTTTTGCCTGTCTTTGTCTTGGCGACTTTTATTATTCCTTGTTCTGCGTCCATTCGTTGAAGGACATTTTAATTTGCGATTTGGTAATGCCGAAGGAACAACAAATGACTTTCACGGGCCTCGTCTGCATAGATCGTCGGCCCTTCACGTCCATGTGGTTTGGAACCCAGGCCAATATTAGTTTCCCTTGGGTGCCCACCACATTTAGGGCGCTTACGCAGTCCCAAGCCAGTTTAGAGTCAACACTTGTTGAGCTGATCGCGTTAAGTGTTGTCTGCCTATTGGAGAAGAGAGCGACGCTTTCACCTGACTCGGACCATCCTTCTCTTTCGAAATCATCGTATCCTTGCTGGAGCATATCGAAAGGGCTTTTCTGGTTTTTTTTTTTCATATATTCTGGCTGCTACGCCATAATCAGTTTTAGAGCCGTCTGTTTACCAGTTTGAGTTCACTTTTACTGGAGGGCTTTTCCTCCGGTCCTTCTTATCTGGTATTATAACCTGAGACTTCCTATCTAGGTTAAATTTCTGCACCATTGCGTGACTTGGCATTTCCCTTCTTAAGTTCATCTAGTAGTTTCTTATGGTGAGCATAGTTTGACTTACTTATCGGTCAGATGAAATGAAGGACGGAGTACTATTGTATATGCTTACTTAAATCTTGGCGAAATTTGATATAACAGATATATGTAGGTCTGTATTTGGATATACACGTGCGATTTTCATTTTTATGTACATACCGGAACGTTTTTTTGTAGACTAGCATACATGCCATTATCAATCCAATATTGTATAAGCAAATCTTTTAGAATTCTTAGAATGCCATTGTAAATTACATCTGCTTAATATTTCATGATGAAAATACCTTTCGCCAAATGACGATTGATGTTTCGTTTAAACAGAATTGACCTGCCGTGTCCAAAATGCTTTTTCCAGCACATCCAATTAATTCTAAAAAAAAAAAAACGATTGTCCTCGCTGATGGAGTAAACGCTCTATTGCGAGGCGACCTTCGCTGTACCTCCTCCTACCTTCACTACTTTCCTCTCCTTCTCATTTGTCTAATTATACAAGATCGAAAGAAGAGTTGAGACTGCGAGGAATACACCGACAAAACTTCCACATAATTCAACGTGGACAATGTAAAAAATGAAATTTCAATCGTCGAGCAAGTAATGTAGTAATGCTAATGGTTTTATTTACGCACACTTTTTCCCGTCTGCCTTTAAGGAGGGGACTGCTTGGTTGGCGAACACGCACGGGTGGTCTGTGGCGCGGCTGCCGATGGTTGTCACTTTGACGTCGCTCTTCAGGCCTTACTCGGTCGGCTTTTAATATTTATTAACATCGGCCGTCCGTTGTCGTTTACTCGCGCAGATCAGCAGGACGAAAGCGAAGGCGGCGCCGCGGGGTGGAGGGCACAAAACCGGTGGTGGAATGAAAAAGAGGAGCTTTTGTCATCGTATCTGCGTTGCGCGATCGCGAAATAAGCTGGAATCTCTTTCAATTCGGCCGCGAGGAGAAGTTATTGCGTGCCTCGATTGCCTGTTATGTTCGCGTATTGTATTGAATTTGAAATAGTGAAATAGTATTTTAATTAACAATCAGTAAACGTTCTGCATACCTCATAGGATATTATTTGGTTGAAAGTATCTAGGGTCGTTTGTGGTAAATCGAAACGGTTTGTACAATTCTAAATATTATAATTTCTTTCTCAGCTTAAATAAAGTTTTCTTTTAAACGCAGAAGTTTCAGTATAAGACGTGTTTTTTTTTTATTTTTTTCATTCATTGGCAATTTACTATTGTATAGAAAACGTCATGAATATAATATAACATATGCATTAATACTACAACAAAAAACAATTCTCGAGATAAACAAAAATACTATACAAAGCAAAAAAATCGTTGAAACTGTAGAAGCAATTCTCGACAAGACACTTCCTAAGTTGCATTTTGAATGCTTTTATAGTTGGTACAGTTGGTTGAGAACCCCCACACATGTTAAATTCGGGAGATCTACGAAATAGCGATGTAGTGTTATGTGGGGCCGACCACGAATCACAATCGCTGGTAGAGATAAAAATTTGTCAAACTTACTCCAGCGTTTCTTTGCGAATATAGCGCACTATTAAATATACAAATATATTGATGGGTACGTCAAAATTTTGTTCCGTTTAAATATAAATTGATAGCTGTTCCGGCATTTCACATTAAATGTTAAGCCTATGATCCGCTTTTGAGCAATAAATACTCGAAATCCTGTTTACATTGCCATGGTAAATATAAAAAATGGGAGTAATTGTAAACGCCTACTATTTTATTTATTTGCTCTTAAAATCGTTACTTTAACTAGTAACGACGTTTTTTTTGGTTCTTATTCGGCGTACTGATATTTACTGCTTACTCTTTAATACCTTGCTTACGAGTTTTCGATTACTTACTTACTTTTAAAATGTCTATTACTTATGCGTTGATTCCCATAAGTCGAAAGATTCACCCCAAGTTCGTTCAGCGGGGCTGGTCGTACGGCCTTATGTCAAACGCTGAATAACAACCCAACGGTGTTGGGTCTTATTCACGCCGATACAATAAAGTTTTAACCCTAAAGTAGTAGCTATGAGTCTGAGTGCGGGGATGTTCAGGGTTCTGGATCAAATTACGCAACAAAACAGTGAAAATGTAGTATAAATCAAACATTTATTTCCATTTCAACAGGTGTGAAAGACATTGAATATATACAGCGAAAAAAGAAGGTAAGTGTCAAAACATATGCATGTGCAGTCATGAACATACATAAATATATGTACGATGACGAACAATAAAACATTCTCGGTGTTTCAGTAACGCTTTGGAAATTTAGACGCGGAATGTAATGGCTTTGCTTCGGTTAATAACATAAAACGAGAATCTGTATACAGGGGTCGGTCGAAAAGTACGCGGACGGTTTTCATGGGCTATGATGAGTTAGATATCGGTGACGGTACTAAACTCTGCGGTACGGGAATGATTGTAAATAAAACCCTGTGAGCGTCAGAAAGCTGTGCCAATGCAACGGCCAGAGCGGAAAGAACCGGTAAAATGCCTGTGTCATACCAGAAAAGCTTTGCGAGCGTTAACAAACAGGCCGGGAATAATAAAAATGAGATGTTCCGCGTGTATCAGAAAGTTTTGCCGACACATCCGTCAGAGCGGACTGAGAGGTACCTAGGGGCTCGTGAACTCACTGTCTACTTATGCTAAGCGCGCAGTATAAATACACATTATTAGCAAATAAAAACTTAATGAAATAAAATACCATGGGGTAGCAACGCTACCGGCCATGGAAAAATCAATCAAAAGAACAGAACTAATGATTAATTCGAACTAAACGTTGCACACTAATATCATTCATATTATAATTTACGGGATGCTCATTGCAAAAGAATTACCTTATACAGGAAACAGTCAAACAAAGGCACATACAGGTCTACATACAAATCGGTAGCCAAAAATATTTTAGTAAAATCTGCAATACACTTAACTAAGAAATAAAACGAGAATTAATAACCGAGATCATTTAAAGAAAAAAATTAAAGTGGAACTATTCAGAATGGAAGAAAAAGCCATTTGGTAGACAAGTCTAAGATTTTAAAATCGAAAAGCAAAAGAGAGAGATTATTAAAGGAAATAACCTAACCAGGAGAGCGTGGCAACAACATTCACATTCAACTAAACTACGGCGGAGTATAAGCGTGCAAAAGCTCATTAAGCTGCATAATAACACAACGACCACCAACCAACTATTTAAGTACACGGTATGGAAGTGAATAATATATCCTTGTGTACCGCATGTAGTTTTTCGAGAAAAATGAGCCTCCAGGACTTCCTAAGTAGACACTAATTCTCTGTTTAATTGCGGCAATAATTAAAACACGGCTGCTAAGTGCAGAGCAACTTTGCACGCTCGCATTAGAAGGTGCATAAAGCTGTTGTTGGTTTTGCAGTGCATATTACTGCAGCACCTGTTGTAATATGTCAAACGAACGTTGTCCCAACGAAGAGTGAACACATGTAAACAGACACGCGTAAGGGCGTTGCTGATAGTTTATCAGCGCTGTCCGGAACATGGCGGAGCTCCTCCCCGGAAGCGATATGCGTGACACCGGACCACTTGAGTTATCTTTATGGTAGTCGTGGAAGCGGCGATTACTGATGGTGGCTTTCAGGTTTAATTAAAGGAGCTTTTTGGTCGTCCATATTTAGGCTGTGATGGTGGTTGCGTTATAATTTTTTAACGGTTACTTTTCTTTACATTCCGTATATCACGGTAAGAAAAATTTCTTTGTTTAGTGAGAATTTGTTAGAGTTACAAATTTTATGTTGAAATAACATACAAGAATGCTTGATTTTACAAACTGTACCATAAACAAGATTTTTTATGTGGAATTTTGTCAATATACGCAACACCCTTGTCAATTCAGAAAATTAGTTACGCACACAATGCCATTGTTAATGCAACCAATAGCATTGTTAATTTATATTTTGTGATTTGTATACTTACTCTGATTTGGACGTGCGCCTAACGAAATATGTATTTTTTTATGAACCAACAGTACTTTACTTGTTTCGTGTTCAATGGTGTCGGAACTTGCAAGTTTAGATACATTTTATTATTTATTGTATACATAGGTACTTTATTTTCCAAATAGGGAAACACACTTACGAATGTCTTTTTGTATTAAAATTATCAGATGTCCAAGTAATGGATATAAAGCTCCCGAACTATTCGGGCCAGCTTGGATGCATGGAAAGCTGATTGCTGATTAGATCATAACATAGATTACATATAAATTATGTCGTTCAAAAAAATAGGGAATAGCCTGAGCGTATTGTTTTAAACAAATAAAAATGTATTATATTCAAATTTTCGTGTTATTGATATTATCTTTAACAAAATAAGGAATCGGATTAGTTTTTACAGTTAACACACTATTACTGCAATTGCATCAAGAGAACGCATAACTAACAAATACATTTTAATAATGGAGCAAAGCAATGTCTTAAGTTAACCAAAATTGTCTCTCACATTTACAACATTGTTTTGTCGATTAACTAGATTAATTTGTTAACTTTTCAAAATCCGGAATAATAAGAACAACAGCTGTGAGTTAATATACTATTTATACTATAAGAGACTGAATGCCTGCTGTGTTTGGAGGATGAAGAGACAGTTGAGTATATCTTCTGCCACTGTCCCGCCACAACGAGAATCAAGTATGACATCTTTGGGAAGGTTGACTTTTCCCTAGAACACCTGAAAAAGACCTCATTCAAAAGGATTCTGAGCTACGTTAAGGATCTGAACTTGTTGGATGAACTTTAAAGATAACATCCGTTCTACAATACGCCCTAGCGGTCGCGGTGAACGGGAAGGATAATCGACCCATGCGGATACTATCTTACCTCAATACAATACAATACAATATACTATTTTGACGATGCATCTCATCACAAATTTGGTTCGCTGTCTTGAGAAAAAAAAGAAAAATAAATGAATTTGACAAGTTTAGGAAAGAAATTTTACCAATTATTTTTGGTATTCCAGGTAAAAAAAAAAATGTTAAACTTTAACAAAGTATAAAATGTTTGGATAATAAATTTGGGTAGTTGTTACATTAACAATTTTTCCTTGTTGGCCTTCTGGAATAACAAAATTTGTTAAGTGTTTGTTAATTTCATTCAAATTTTTATTACTGGGTACCATATTTATTTTTAGCATATAGGTGAGAAATTTTCTTTCGTGATTCATCCATCTTATAAACATAATTGGGGATTATGAATAGGATGGGAATTCAGTTTTACCAACGAATTAATGCTAATAGAAGTATTTCAAATACATATACAACAAAAACTATATTTTTGTTGGAAAGCTAATTTATAATAAACCTTTAGGAAATATTGGTTAAGCATGTGGTTAATCAATTTTATTTTCGGTACTTGCTAGATCAAAGAAAAATTATAAACCGGAAGCTTCTACCAGGAGCATTACAATGATACAAATTAATGAAATATAATGAAGTGGCACCAAAAATATACAGCGGCACTTTAGTGAAATCAGAGTAAATAGGTGTAAAAGATATAACTATTAAATACGATTGGACAACTAAAATTAAAAGAAAACATAAAAAGAAACATTGTCACGGTCTTTCTCTGCTTATGACTTGCTAAGGCTACTATCTCAAATCTTCGAATGCCCGCTAAAGTGGTTGCCTACACCACGGTTCATGACGTTGGGCGGTGAAAACCTGAAGTAATAGCGCTGATAGTAGCGTCCTTAATCAGCCAGTCAGTCATGCGCGTCGCGCTTTCAATATTCATCGTTGCGTATATGTTTTGCCGTGACAAATAATTATTTAAAATTAACCCTAACGAGGTAGCAACAATGTCGGAGTGAAATCAGGGTTCTTACTTACTTTATACGCAACTTTCGGTGATACAGTGGAATAATAAGTGCTTTAAATACAAGAATGTTCATTTCGCAAAACAAGTGGTTGGACAAAAAAAGATATACAGATGTAAACAGGTGAGTTCTATATTTACATATAAATATACAAATAAAACTGCATGTACACTCGTGTAAATATTAAATTGAACAAAAATAATAATAATGTAACATACGTGCTGATATTGAACTAAAAACTGCCATCAATTGAAATGCGCCATATTGGAATACAGGCGTCATCAATGACGTCGATACGATGGCGGACATTCAAATAAAAGCATAAATAAAGTTAAGGATATCAATAAATTTTAAGAGCACTTGTAATTTGTAATGATAATTAGTACCTTATTAGATTTTATCCTATGTATTTTATATGGCATTGTTTTTTTTTATTAGTTATGGACAGCAAAACTAGAGACAATTTCTAAACTTACGATAAAGTGGCAACATATACTTCAAAGAAAAAAATTATTCCTTCAATGCCATATACGCTTGATAAAATCAAATGAGTTTCATGGTCTTGACGACTTCTTATAACAATGCAACATTGTATGTTGGCTTTAAGAGTAAATAATATACTGCAGTAGTTGTTGTATAATTTATTGGTGATTAAATAATATTACTTTACTTAATTCTTTTCGTATTGATTTTCCTTGTATTTTTTCTGTAAACTTCATCGCTAAATTATGGAATCTAATTTTGCTATAAGATATTATGGTTTTACTTAAAAAATTGAGTTTCTTCCAGAGGTGACATATCTAACAAATGATGGGATAAACTAGAAAAAATGTTTTGGTGAACATGACTTGATAGTAAATAAACAAAAGTCGTCGGAAGTTTTCTTCTTGTGGAATCTTGTTTCCTGTCAAGACCATTACTTTCCGAATTTGTTTTTTTGGTGGACTGGCAAATATATCGTACCTCCTTTGCTGGGTAGATTAATTTACCTAAGAAATAGTGAAGAATACTTAAAGAAATATATATATAGAGCCTGCTCTGAGGGCCCATTAAGAAGAATGGTAGCGTAAGGAATAGAGATGTGTCGTTCCAACCGGACTCGGTACAAAGGAACTAGTCCGCACATGGAACTAAAAGGAACGAGTCCGCTATATCGTTCCGATATCGTTCCGGGTCCGGACTCAAATGTACCTATTCGGTACATCGTTCCTTTAGTTCCTTCGGTACATCGTTCCTTTAGTTCCTTTAAACCGAGTTCGATCGGAACGAAATGAATTCGGTCCACAGTCGGTGTGTTATGATTACCTACATACACAAGAAACTTTTATCGCTATTAAGCGATTTGCTAGTGTTGAAAGCTTGTTTATATAACTTGACTGTAGACTGTGGACGTGTTTTTAAATAAAAATAAAACGTTCTTTGTTTTCTTTTTGACAAGTTACATCTGCCATAGTAAATAAAGTCTATATTGGGTTTATTATTTAATACGTAACTTATGCACATGTATAATAGATACGGTATATGTAGATGTAGATTACATTAGATGAATGCTATGTTTGTATTGCGCACTCACTCTTTATACCAATTCCGATCGGAACGACATATCTCTGCCTGCGTATAGCGGCGAGCTGGCGAGTGTATTGTTCAAGGAACGATACCTATACCGAATGTACCTATATTTGATTTAGTTCCAAAGGAACGAGTTCAGCGGACTCGTTCCTTTTTACAAAAGGAACGAAAGAAACTAGTCCGTAAAAGGAACGACATTTCCCAACACTAGTAAGGAAGCACTATCCCTCTGGAGACAAACCTCCAGTCATTTCGTAGCGAAAAGGTTGATCAACTTCTCCAAAATATTTCTTATAACACTAAATTCTTTTTAAGATATAGTGGATAAATAGAAATCAGTTTTAAACATTAAAATTATAAAAGTTCTCGTGTACATCATACTTTCATTTCGCGGATAAATATGAAGAAATTAAAAGCCCATTTAAAAGCCAAAACCTTTCTGCTTTAATATAATCCCGGTCGAAGAGGAAGTATAAAAAAGGAGGACGCATAAATCGCCTATATACTTTGTAGAGGGGGTAAGAAGTTAAGAAACCGAAAGAACTTTGTAATTTCACGGATACTCGGTGATTTTTTTACAGGACGTCGGTTTTTAAAGTATCGCCATTAGTCTTTCTCGGCGCTGCTCTGTAAGGGAAGTAAAAGAGTAGGTATTTTAACTTTGATATAATGTCGGCGCTTTTGTCTATTTATAAATACTACCGGGGGCGCTCTTATACGAATAAGCGGGCAGGTTGTATAGAAAAGTGCATTGATGTGTAAAGGAGACCGGTAGACTGTTACCTCGGGGTGTAAGAGCTGGAACGGGTAGTGTTTTCAAAGTTATTAAAAGTTTCATAGCGAATGGGAGTTTTATTTTGTAAAATAGGTGGCGATAATGAGCGAGCATGTTATGGTATATAATAATATAATAATAACGAAGAAAATAGTGGTAGTAAGATTATTTTGGAGTACTAAGTTTACGAAAATTTCGTACTGGTTAATAAGAAAACATTCATAATGTTGCTCAATAATATATTTATATCTTTATTTGACACTATAATGAGCAATACAGATGCATATACAGTTAAGAAAGTATCAAATTTACTTAATATAGACAAAAGAACAAAAAAAGCAACTGCGTATTGTTTATAACTGCTTTTCTAAATGGTATTTCCCCAATACCTAATTAACTTATTATAATATGTAATGAAACATGAGCTATAATTTTCTTTTCTATTATTTAAAATTTTATGGTTAGTAGAAAAAAAGGGTATAACTGTGTTTTTTAAACAAAAATGAATCTAATTAACCATCTTAGATTAATAATACTTTTTATTCAATTATTAATAAAAGATACACACACACCGATATGAAAGTAAGACAAAAACATTTATTATTTCATGCAGAATCTAGAAATACAAATACGCATTTTATTAATCACATTTATTTTTCTTTTTGAAAGAAATATTTTTTTTTAGCGTAAAGCCAAGCTGTTTGAAGAAAAATGTAGCCAAAGTTAAAAATAACAACAACAAAAAACTATACAGATCCATCACTTAATTCCGAAAGTTACATATGGGGAAGTTAGTATTGTTGTTCAAGCCAGGCATAAATCGGAACCAAAGCATAAATAAACTGTTTTACAATTCGTTTCAAGTTTACTAAAGAGTGTTTTGCTTATCGTAACTTTCGGTATTGAACGAAGGACCTATATATATCTAAGGATTTTTAATCAGTATCAGAAATCGGTAGCGTTGAATGACAATCTGAATCCTAATAATTTAATAGAGACAAACGCTTTGGTAAAATATACTGATTGTGAGTATCTTATAAATGATCACGCGTCTGCTTGATCGCGAGATCATAAAGCGATTTGAGAGAAAAATTATATTTGCAAAGGTAATCTACAATATTCGTTGAACCTGTTATCAACGATTTTTAAGAACAAATCATTACGAAAGTCATTAGCATAAGCAGCTAAATTTCATTAGCGAAATTAAGTAATTAATTATGTGCTTTTTGCTGGCATTAGTAGGGCTAGTTGCACAAAAGCTCTGCATAAAATTCTGCACTTACAACAATTTTATGGGAATTATTTTATAAGCGAAAATCTGTGGCAATCAAGAGATCCTGAAGTAACGCCATCAGACTTCTTCATTTTTGGACCTGTGAAGAATAATGTTTATAAAAACCGCTTGCATAACTTCGATAAACTTCAGCAAGCAATTAGGTATGAAATTGAAAAAATAACGCATAAAGAGGTCTGCCATGTATTTGAAAACATGAAACGACGGGTTTCACAAAATAATGGAAAATATTGTTATAACAATAAGGTTACTTTCAACTCATCAGTAAAATATAAATATAAAAAATAAATTAAAATAAAGATATAATTATTTAACTCAATGGCTATAATCTTAGATTAATTCCAATGTATCTCAAAAACTATGTCAAATTAGTTAACGTTTTAGTTAGCCTTAATAATCATCTATAATATTATTGGAATAATAAAATAGCAAAGTTTTAATATCCTTTGTTTTTATAATTAAGCCGCTTTAGATAAATATCAGCATATTAATTTTATGATCAGAATGAGATAAGGGATTAACTTGGGGTATCTAAAGATCATATGGAAAAGTTGAAAGTTCCACATTAAAGGTTGCTTTCATTTAAAGTAATACATTTAATAACAAATTCTTTCATTTGTAGAAAAATATTTAATTGACTCTTTCTTAATAATTTTTTTTGATAGCTTTTATAATGTCGAATATCGAGCTTCCACACGCTAAAGCGCCAATCTGTATATCATAATATCATCCTATATTTATTAAGTTATTGCTATGAAACTAGGAATGAAATTTATTATAATATATAAAATAAGGATTCAGCAAATTATATCAGGATATAAGAATATAAATAGTAAGAGTCTTCAAGTTACTGGAAGGAAAAGCGAAGGAATATGGTCTAACCATCAATGAGAATAAAAGGAAATACATAATCATGAAGGATACCATCAAGGGACAGACCGCAGATCTGGTCACCAATTGTGGAGATAGAGTGTACAATATAGAGAAGACGGAATAGACTGAATACCTGGGCGTGACGGTGACATGTAAAGGAGACTAAGAAAAGGAAATAGAGAAACGTTTAGCTAAAGAAGTTAAGCAACAGGAATATTTTCAAGGACGCTTACAAAGAAAGAGGAGATGAAGCTAGAGGTTTGGGAGCGTACAGTTTTGAGAAGGATTTTTGGAGGGGTTCGAGTTGGAGATGAATATAGAAGAAGAACAAATAAGAAAATAGAAGAGCTGTATAGAAAAACCCAGCATTGTTCGGGTAGTGAAAATGCAGGGAACTGGATGGTTGGGACACATAGCGAGGATGCCAGACCAAAGATGTGTTAAACGTGTGCTGATGGAAGAAAATTTTGACATAACTTATCGCGTGACATAGACGACGAACACTACATAGTTGTAGATACATATGCACCCAAGCTACACCATAAACGTTGAATAACTGTTTATAATGCATAAAATAAATGAATAAACGTTTCATATTGTTTAATGCTTAGTATAATACACGTAAAAATATCTCGTTGAAATATAGTTCACCATACACTAATAATTAGTATATTATAGGCTGCATCTGAACGTCTATTTAACTACCTATATTGGCATTATAAACGGTTATTCAAAATATATGGAGAGGACATTCGATCGTTTATTATACGATACTCAGTGCTGATTCGGCACTATATTTTTTCCTTCTTTGTGTTTTATTTTATGTTTATATATATTATGTGTGTTATTGTTTAACATTTAATAAGTGGTGAATGCAGTTATCAATTAGATTGATGTAAAAATGCATTATTTTCAACTATGTACTACAGTGAAAATCGCAAATTTAATACATATATAATAATGTCGTCCCACTGCAAAGACGATTTTACAACACACAGCCACAACACGAGAAGAAAAAATAGCAGAACAAACAAAAAGAAAACATCGAACCCCAGATTATTATAGGTGTTTGTATACACACGTTGGCGAACCTTTAATTATGATTTATAGGCTAGAAAACGAGTTAATTGGGTGTGAAACTGGGATAAATCGATAATTACGATCCATCCATTTCGGTGAGTGTCAGATTTAATCGCCGATAACCCGGCTAACACATGTTTCCGGTGACGGGCCCTGCCTATTTTTAAACTAAAAACCCCGAAGACTCCTTTAATCCTCCACGGTCACCTTTAACACACTCAACGTGTTTCTTTTGTTTGTCTGTTCTTTTTTTCTAATAGCCACATAATGGTAGGCAGAAGAAACTGTCGGTAATGTTGTAAAGAACAAGAAAGGTTTAAATGTAATTTTCAAATTCTTATTGACTTTATACATATATTGGTACTTATATATTAATGATTTCTTGGTTTTCTAGGTCTTTTAAATAAAATATATGTAAATAATGGTAAAATGTTTCGGTTTTTACATTAGATATGTATAAAACTATATTTGACAAACATTTTTCTTGTTTTGTTAATAAAATCAGTATTTTCTGTTTTAATTTGAAAATTTTGTATTTATACAGGGTGTCCCTGAAATAAGAGTACAACGTATTAAAAATGGGAAGCCCTAATTTTATTACACCTTTTATCTAAATTAATTTTTCCAAAATTCCCACGCATACGTGAGGAAAAAAATGGCAAAGATATTTATTAAATATCCGTCACGCCACTGGTATTTGAGACACTACACTTCTAACCAACGAAGGTAGGGCAGGCAACACGCGACGTATAACTACGCTCTGAGTCTCAGTCTGTCTGGATCCTTACGCATGAACACATCGGATATGGCTTTTACCACACGCGAGTTGTTCGATATGATTTATGTCTACGGCGAAGCAGGAGGAAGTTGTCGAAGAACTCTACGTATCTACCGGCAGCGATACCCCAATCGTAGAACCCCGTCTTACACGTGTATAAAGGATACCGTGTTTAGATTAAGAGAAACTGGTCGATTGCTACCAAATTACGAAGGTCGCGGACGTGAAAGACCACGTCGAATTTTACGAGCCGAAGAAGAATTGCTGGATATTGTGAACAGAAATGCAGGTGTAAGTACACGTGATGCTGCAGGGTAAGTGGGGGTGTCACGCAGTACGGCACACCGCATTTTTCGAAGAAACTTGTTACACCCGTATCACATTCAAGAGAAAAAAAGAAATAATTACGCACATTACCTTCGTCACATCAAATATCAACTTTTAACAATGATGTTTATTTCAGACAGCTGTCATTGATCAGATTACGCACAAGTGAATAGAGTTATTCATTAATAGATTCCACATTTTACTTTCAATATCTTCTTTGAAATTTGCTTTAAATTTCGCGTACGTAATAATATTGGAGTCGTTGACTCGTATCAGCTACATACAATGATTATCTGTATATCACAGCTGTATTTACAAATGACCTTAAGATATAGTATAAACACAGATAGTGGATCCATGGGCGGCACATTCGTGACGTTTCAATGAGTTTTTAATTGTATATTCGATATTGCAATTGGCGTACGAATTTTTGGATACTTATTCAGTATAATTTGGGTTTCCCATTTTTAATATTTTGTACTCTTATTTCAGAGACACCCTGTATAAAGATTATTTTGTAAATTGTATAATAAGGTACATATATTATTATATTTTTCTCGATTTTACAATTAGCTAATTATTATAGAATTAAGTTATAAAGTTCAGGGAAAAATGTTTCAGTTTTCTCATTAAAACCCGTTCATAATTTATTTCTCTTAAAGTAAAAAAATTTAAATTTGTCACAATAAATGCTTAATTTTTTTTAAATATGTTTAGTTATATTTGCAAGTGATTAGTTACTCCCGTCAGGATTTCTAGGGTGTAATTGATGCCACGCTAGAAATCCTGACACTGTGACTCAAAGAAAGTCCAAAGTGATTGTTTTACTTACTAAATAGTTTATTTTCAATTGTTATATATATAATTAGAAGTAGTTATTGTCTATGGAATTGACGAAAACAGTTTTTAGTTTTTGTTCAACAAACATGCACTTTGCGTTTATTGCAAAAGATTCTTGATGTTTCCTTACAATCTTTATTTTTACTACGAGAGGCAAAAGTTATTATCATCGTGCATTGGCCAGTGACCTACCTCATCATACCTGATCTGGTATGACAGCTCCAAAGAATTAAAGCTAAGGCCGAGACAAGAAGCCCATGGAAAATCGTGGGGGCTAAAACCACATATGATGTATTGGACATACATCACGGTGGTCAGACCCATGATCTGATGATGTTATGCATCTCTGGCATGGTGGACAAATATGCAGCAGCAAACTGCTGTAATTGAACTGGGAAAGATACAGAGGCTTGCGTGTTTAGGAATAACAGGAGCAATGAGGACTACTTTGTAGCAGCAATGGAATGTCTCCTAGACCTTCCTCTCCATTTGGTGATTATGGGGGAGGCAAGAATGGGACATCACAGATTGCAAGAATTGGCCCATATGCAGGATTGGAACACAATAATATTGCCCATCATGTGAAAGGTAATCTTTCGGGAATCAGATCAGAAGACATGATTTTGACATATATATTTAATAGAAGTTTCGAGGTGGAAATCACTGGTCAAATAAGAGAACTGATTAGTCTGACCGCAATCAAGTAACTTTACTGTGGGTCCCCGAACATTCGGGAAGCGAAGAGAATGAAAAAGCCGATAAGTTAGTACGATGTGGATCAGCGGCTTCATACATAGGCTCTGATATTTTACCTTATCTACACTCCGCCAAAAAAGTATCGCATAATTTAGTTTTGAATCATAAAAGTATCGCATAATCTTTGTTTGTAGCATAAAGTTGTAAATATACTTTAATGCGCTCTAAGATATAATTTCTATGATTGTTTAAATAAAATACAGGCCAAATAAAAACAAGAACTCATACTTGAGATTTTTATTAAAACAAGAAATTATAATTTTGGAAAGAAAAATGTCATAACAGTAGCTTTTAATACTGAGTATTGCCACCTCTGGCTCTTATGACCGCTCGCATACGGTTTGGCAGAGATTCGATTAAACTCCGTATATAAGCCTGATCCAAATTCTCCCACTCGTCACGGAGAGCATTTGCTAGTCCATGCAGGTCCGCTGGGGCAACATTTTGGGTTCGTATCCGTCTGTGAAGGAGGTCCCACACGTGCTCGATAGGGTTCATGTCCGGATTTACCGCAGGCCAATCTAAAACTGGAATACCAACATCGTTAAGGTATTCCTGGACGATTATTGCAACATGCGGTCGTGCATTATCGTGCATTAACATGAATTCGTTTCCTATAATTGGCGCATATGGTACTACATGTTCTTCTAAAATGTCCGTTATATACATGTGGGCAGTCAGTGTACCTCTGTCTACTGGTACTAACTCTGTACGACCTGTTAAACAAATGCCTCCCCAAACCATAATAGAGCCACCAGCGAAATTAGGTCTAGGTCTGATATTACACTGCGAATAGCGCTCACCGTCTCGTCTGTACACTGAGATACGCCTATCTGAGGTGTAAAGACCAAATCTTGACTCATCTGTGAAGAGTATATTGGCCCAGTCATTAATGTTCCAATTTACATGTTCTCTGGCAAACCTTAAGCGAGCCACTCGGTGGTTCCTAGTGAGACGAGGGGCTGTTACAGCTATTCTAGCTCTTAATCCACTCTGTCGTAACCTATTCCGAATAGTTTGAGTACTCACACGAGTATTTCTGACTCTAGCCAAGTCGTTCTGCAATTGTCTCGCAGTTACATGTCTTCGACGTAATGCTTGTAGTAGTAAATAGCGGTCATCTTGGCGAGTAGAACATCTTGGACGACCTGGTACAGGTCTTCTACTGTAAATGCCTGTTTCCCTATATCTGGCTACGGCTCTAGAAACACTTGACTGATTGATGTTCATCAAATTAGCAACGTATGCTTGAGATCGTCCATCTTCGATTAAAGCAACTATAGCAGCCACTTGTTCTGAAGTTAAATTGCTCATTTTAGTTTTAAAAGCGTTGGTGCAGAACTCTGACTTCGCACTTTAAAATTTGTCCGTATAGGAAGACTTTCAATAAACAACTGAGCAAACCTTACACATATGCATTTTTCTAAATGTGTTCTTTTAGGAAAAAAATAAAGTAAAAACGCTAAGTTCCATTATTTTGTTAGTGTTTTTATAGTTCACATACACGAGGCAAACTTTTTGTGAACGTATAAAAATATCTTGGTTCATAAATGCCCTTTTTTAGTTTATGCGATACTTTTTTGGCGGAGTGTATATTATTTAATTTATGTCTCGCACGAATAAATATTTAAGTAAAAATATAGAGCGGATCCAATAAACTAAACACCAATCAATTAGTAAAACATTAGAAGATAGCTCTCATATTTATTTTTAGAAACATGACGTTCTATATTTTCAGTGTTTCCCTCGTAAATATACCATGTATTGTAGAAAACAGAAATATTAGAAATGAGAAATAATTTGTATAATAGGGGCTGATTAATCCAAATTTCCGCGAACGCCTCGATGAGCCGTATTATACGAGGCGAAATTACATCACCATCAGGAGACGCGCCCGCCAGAGCTCCACTGACTGATGTACACACAACAACATGCACATAAACGCACAGACAGACAGCAGGAGCAGACAGAAGCGTATGTATACCTCCTCTACAGAGGTTTACACAAATAAAAGTATCCTACGGGCAACATCACTAACGATCCAGCATGTAACCAGCGGTATTGATAAACAAACTGGTCCCGGGGCCAAATTAAATGCGCTGCCGTGTAACCAGCGACTGGCACAAAAACCGACGAACAGCGCCCGATGCTCCGACACAATGTAGATACAATAAGAACATCTTATATACGGAACAAGTAGGCCATGGAGGGTTTCGTCAAAGAGTGCTGCCTCATTAATACGGCGCTCCGGGCTCTCGCAGACGCTCACTCACTGCACGTCCTACGTGCACCGCGTCGTCGTCCCGTAGTCACTACTTCTGTTCATTACTTCCTATTCGCATCTCTGTTACGTCTCCTTTACGTTTGTATACGTCCAAGTTTTAGTGCACCCGCTTGCTAATAGCGGTGGCATTTTCTGTCTCCTTCTTTCGGTTTAAATTATTAATTTTTTCCTTGTTTTCGTTTTGTAATAAACATTATGGTTCTATAGATAAGAAAGAACAATGCAATAAACTCATAGTTCGATATGATATAATTAGAGGAAAATGCTGGGTGTGTTCCAGTAAGAGTAGCAATAACTTTTAAACTATATATTGGGAGAAAAGTTGCGAGCTATGGATTGCATCCTGGGCGATTCGAAATGGAGGGTACTTCAGCTGTGGGTGTACCTACTAAGGTCGCAACACAAATTTATTAACGTTCGGCGAATTATCATAGCTCGGTGGAAGTAAACTGAGCCAGATACTTTTTTTTCTCGTTTGATCTTACTCTTATACCGTTATTGATAGTATGAACAACAAATTAATAACCAATTATCTCAGTGAGCTATTGTAAACATGATTTACCAAGTTCGTAAAACTAATATTAAATCTAATATTACATTTGCATTAGTGAAAAGCGAAATAATAAGGCAATACTAATTTGATAACTGAAAAACGCAATAAACTGCCATGCGTAGCATTGATTTGTTTTCATTCATACTTATTTTTATAACGAAGCATCAGATAATGTAAACTATAAATTTCAGTGGCACAGTTTATAAATAATACCAAAAGAAAAAAAAAATTAAAAGGAGTTTTGAAATCAATAATCAAATAAAAT
This sequence comes from Cetonia aurata, assembly GCA_949128085.1. NCBI lineage: Eukaryota > Metazoa > Arthropoda > Insecta > Coleoptera > Scarabaeidae > Cetonia > Cetonia aurata. Next base: position 8,227,660 of record OX421882.1, on the reverse strand, counting down.
AAGAAACATAGATTCTAACAATCCTAACAATAGTAAATGAAGTACCTAATCGTCAGTAAATAGCGTATTATTGAAAAAATATTCATGTTTGGGATATTTATTAATTATTAATTCATAAAATTCCATCCGACGGTATATAAAAAATAAGACAATAACCATTGAATAACCAAAAAACACACAATAACGGTGTGTAGTAATAATTTTTTTTTACATAATTATTTTTCTCTTGAAGCATTAGATAATGTTACTGATAACAGATTTCATTCCCCAAATTGATCACAGCTTCATCAAAAATAAAATAATATTAAACGTTCTAAACTGAATAAAAATCTAGAGACTTTTGTTTCTATTTATATTTATATTTTATGAGAGTAACTATGTTACAGTCTACTAATCTCAACGCTATAAACAACTCACCCCAGGTGTGGGGTGAATTGACAGTATTGTAGAACACTTTTAAAACAATTATATTTCAAGTTGAGTAACGGGTCTTTTAAGTTCAGTAAGTAGAAAGTGGCCTAAAAAGGATATGCTATACTCAAAAGTAATCGACATCTCTATGATTTACCATTAATTTCTTGTTTTGGCATTACATCTGTGGCAGTTAATTTAAGTGTTTAGGTATTCGTTTTTATGATTTTACAACAGTTTTTATAGATACTTTTTCTAGATCTATTAAATTTTTATGCATGTTCACGTTTCTGAGACGTCAGCTTTTTACGCACTGAAAAAAGTATTATAACTGTATTAAAAGCTTACAGAAATGCCATAAATTATTGAGATTCTTTATTAAAATAGTATTGTCACTGTAAATAAAACATATATATAATATTAGGATACATCCTAATATTAAATTTAATTATTATATATAGGGTAAATAACTCAATTAATTTCTTAGACTTAACTATTACGCGTATTAACCATAAACATGAATTTTCAATATTCCATAAACTGACACATACTGATACTACTATTCATAATTCATCACATCACCCCTTTAGCCATAAATTGTCTGCATATCAGAGTATGATTCATAGATTAGTTAAGATCCCTATGAATAAAACAAACTTTGAATTAGAACTTAACAGAATTTACAAAATAGCTTTAAATAATGGTTATTCAGTGGATTTTATTAATAACATTTTAGCGAATAAACAAAAGTCTCATACGCTTGCTTTAATATACCCTAAAATTTTTAACAAAGAACCAGTTAACTATACTTCTATTACTTATTTTGGAAAAACATCAGAGGTAATCGGTAATTTTATCAAACGTAATAATAATAGCTATGTTTCATATAAAACTAATAATAACATTAGCTCGTATTTAAAGAATAACAAGGACAAAACAGATAGAAAGTTTAACTCTGGGGTCTATAGATTGACTTGTGAGTGTGGTAAGGTGTACATAGGACAGACAGGTAGATCTTTCATTACGCGTATTTCCGAACATACTAAAAGTTACAGAGATAAGAAGACAGATTCTACCTTTGCTAATCATTGTTTAGAACTTAATCATAATTTTAATAATAATTTTGATATTTTGCATGTTCATAAGAAAAGTAAGAAACTAGACTTATTTAAATGTTTAGATATTAATAGATATAGTAAGTTAGGTTTAGCGCTCAATGAACAAAAGGATTTTAATTATTCCCCACTCCTAGGTTTAAAAGTATAAATAGTGTGTAATTTTATATTCTGTTTAGTTAATTTCATCCACCTGATGAAGCCACTGTGTGGTGAAACAATATTGTTGTGGACTATTTCAATATATTTTTTACTCCTTAACGTTTTTGTGTTTTATTTACGTTTTGAAGATGGAGTTTAAACACGTATCCTCCCATTCGATTAATTTATTGTCACTGTATTAAAAGCTTACAGAAAGCGACACATTATTGAGATTCTTTATTAAAATACTATTTATAACGCATTTAAATTAAGCGTTTTATTTTGTACTCACCTTACTTTGATTATTCGCAAAAATATAGTTGTCTAATACATTTGAGCATATCTGTATTTAGATAAAAACTACTTTCATGTATATTGTTGTGTAATTTTATTGCTGAAAATCCGATTTACTGAAAATACTGTCAGCTCACCCCGGTAAAGTAGGGGATACTTTACCGTCCATTGTACTTTCCGGGCATGGACGGTAAAGTAACGGAAGCGACGCGTTGGCAGATCAATTCGGTAAAGTTGCGCTATCTATCCTCGAATGAGTGTAGTAAAGTTAGATTTTCTTATGTGGTAATCGAAAAAATTTGGGAATGTACACGGAGAAAAAAAGATGTTACCACGTACTATAAATATAATGAATGATATTAACTCAAGGACAACAATACGTTATCTAGTACCCAGTATTCATCCATGTATTACTGTTTATTAGTAAGATGGTACGCTCCAATATAATTATAATACAACCAACTATAAAGTTAGTTGTCCCTATTGTTACTATCTATTTTTCTCAGTGTAATTTCCACATTTGCGTTTCATAAATTATTACAGTTGCCTGGACGTAATATTTCACGCGTCCTTGCTTGTTTGCGATTACATTTAGTGGCTCGTTGTACTTTATAGTCGAGTACATTTTTTGTAGCTATATCTTCATTATTAATGTATAAGTTACAAGCATTCGTTTTGTTAAGATAACGAATATGGACAGCGAATTGCTATTAATTTCATCCATTTAGTTCAAGATCTTGTAGTCGTGAGCAGCGTTGTAACAATACGTAATTTATGCGCGTACCGGCACCGCGGCCAAACGAACACTACCATCTAGATACGAGAAGAACGGAATTGTTGAGACGACGACTTTTTCCGTCACATTTTCCCCGTTCATAAATATGTAGGACGCGGCTCGTTCGAGATGCGCGGGCCCTGGTTTGATTTATGTAACGAACCGAGCGATCCTGATATGTTCGACATTGCCGGCGGTGCGTTTTTCTGCCCGTTCCCTCGACATAATGTGTTTCATAAATTGCCGCGACACTTTTACCAAAACGGAGCCTCGACTGAAGTCCTGGCTTCCTACCTGTGTGACGGTCGAAATTAGCGAGAGACGCGTACACGCCGCTGACCGCTCTGTAAAGGTATTCACGCATTTTTCGCATAGATATCGCGCTTCCGTCTGCTTCATTAAAATTTCTGCCAGCGGCGGTTCGGACAAAGGCGGTTTTAGCGACGGAACGGCGCGGCGGTTAGGCTTCGCGGGTCGTCGTTCTACGTTCGGTCGTCGTCTGGATATAGCGGTGGCGAAATTTATTGGCAACTTTTTAAGAAGCATTTCTCGAACGTTCCAGACGGTGATCCCCGCTGATTTACAATGACTGTTGAGCCTTTTTCTTTCGATTTTTATAAATAGCACGTTTTTTATTATTTTGACCCCGTAGAGTTCGAATATGACCACCAAAACGACACCTCGGCGTTTGCACCGCCTCACAATGGGACAGTGCGACGAATACCGTCTCAAAAATCGATAACTTTTTTATTATATACATTATGTTGAACTAAATTATGTGAAATTATGCTCTTTATCCGTCAAACGAGGTGCGTCGCAAGGAAGTGTGCTCGGTCCTCTGTTATACACTCCGCCAAAAAAGTATCGCATAAACTAAAAAAGGGCATTTATGAACCAAGATATTTTTATACGTTCACAAAAAGTTTGCCTCGTGTATGTGAACTATAAAAACACTAACAAAATAATGGAACTTAGCGTTTTTACTTTATTTTTTTCCTAAAAGAACACATTTAGAAAAATGCATATGTGTAAGGTTTGCTCAGTTGTTTATTGAAAGTCTTCCTATACGGACAAATTTTAAAGTGCGAAGTCAGAGTTCTGTACCAACGCTTTTAAAACTAAAATGAGCAATTTAACTTCAGAACAAGTGGCTGCTATAGTTGCTTTAATCGAAGATGGACGATCTCAAGCATACGTTGCTAATTTGATGAACATCAATCAGTCAAGTGTTTCTAGAGCCGTAGCCAGATATAGGGAAACAGGCATTTACAGTACACTGTAAAAAAATTTCTAGTAAAATTACATGTAAAATCGTTGGTAACAAAGTTGCCTACGATATTACAGGTAAATTTACTTCATCTAGTAAAATCGCTATCTACTAGTAAATTTCATACACTGATGTATTTTTCAGTTGTTCTGTAAAATTCATATGTAATATTTATATAAATTGTATATTTACCGAACAGTCAAGTAATTTTGGCATGTAATTTTATAACGAAGGCAGGTAAAAATACTAAGAAGGTGAATATTACTGGTGTAAATATACATTGCACAGAAAATTCCCTTGCATGTGTGATTCTGATTACAACCTTATTACTTTTTACAGCATACTGTAACTCGAATTAAATTCCTGTTTAGAGTGCCGATGATTGCAATATAAATTTGGTAACATTGAGGAATATAAATTGTATAATTTTACTTAGACATCACCATTAATATTCCGTAATGTTATCAAATACACATATGGATATCACAGGCTAGTATAAATAGTAATTTAATTAAAGGCAAAGTATCATTACTATAGGATTATAAAACATAATAAGTACTAAAACAATAAAATTCTTAGTTATTAGACAATTTTGTTGCAGCTTCAGAACTTGCAAAACGTCAATGTTGTTGAGTTATAGGAATAAAACTAATAGTGTTTTCGACTTATTGCACTTTACGCGTGGAGTATATCTATCTCCCTTACTAACATTGTGTATTAAAATAAGATGGAAATACAATCAGTGGATAAAAGTGCAGTAAGTCGAAAACGCTATAAGAATAAGCAAATATATTTTATTAATCTTCAGTAGAATAAAAAATATAAATTTCCTTTATCTGACATTTAATGGCTATTTCCGAACCAAATGCTATCAAATTCATTGAATTTTGCTCTGAAACAAAAAAAGAGAAACAAATGTTACTTCCATTATATTATTATATGTATATATCAGTAAATAGATCAAATGAAATTAATGTAAATAGGTACCTACAGCTTGTACACGAATAAATATTCCACTACAAGAAGGAAAAGATAAATATAATTTTTACTTATCGCAACACCCAATTGATGAATAATCATTAAAAACGACTACTGAATTATTACAGCCAAGTTATCTTTAAAAAGTCTCTTATACATTATACAAAAACGAATACAAATTGCATCATAGGTTCTCACAGTTCTCTACACCGGGAGCAAGATCTTGAGATGCAATTACTGTAAATATAAATGCATTATTTCTTTACAAAAGTAATGTATTAAAGGTTTTGTTTTAAGTAAATAAGCTGTAACAGTTAGCATTCGTTTTAATTTTAACAGTGAATCGTGAATAATAGTGAAATTTTTAATCAATTTGTGTTTATATTCATGGAGCAATAAATAATTTATGAAAACATTAGGTTATGTTTAATATTGGCGTGTGTTCCATCATGAATCAGAATACCCTCCAAAGTATTAACAATAAGTAAAATCGGTGAAATATTTAAAGCAAAAAAGAATTGCTGTATTAACCACATGTGAAAATATATTAAAATGAGTATTTTTATAAAAGCATCTTACCTAATTCTTTTGCAATGCTTGAGGCAGCACACAAACAGGAACAATCACCCCAACTTGCGATTGTTTATGCGTCACCATAACTGACTAGAATTACCTACGCGCACAGGCAAATAACCCAATAACCAATCACATTGCGGCGTATGAATTTTGTGCATTTGAAGGTAATTTTACACAAATATTCCAGTAAATTTTAGTAGCAATCGCAAAATATTACATGTTTTTTACAGTATTTTTTCTTTTCATTTTTATTACATCTTAAAAGTACATGAAATAACTGTAAATTTTACCGAAACTTCTCTTTCCATCTCAAATATCCTGGAAAAAACAGGTAAAATAAGGTTTACATGATTTATCGTAGTAAATTCACAACGTTATTTCATGTAATATTTCCGATTTACTATAGTAAAATTACTGTAATTTTTTGCAGTGTAGAAGACCTGTACCAGGTCGTCCAAGATGTTCTACTCGCCAAGATGACCGCTATTTACTACTACAAGCATTACGTCGAAGATATGTAACTGCGAGACAATTGCAGAACGACTTGGCTAGAGTCAGAAATACTCGTGTGAGTACTCAAACTATTCGGAATAGGTTACGACAGAGTGGATTACGAGCTAGAGTAGCTGTAACAGCCCCTCGTCTCACTAGAAACCACCGAGTGGCTCGCTTAAGGTTTGCCAGAGAACATGTAAATTGGAACATTAATGACTGGGCCAATATACTCTTCACAGATGAGTCAAGATTTGGTCTTTACACCTCAGATAGGCGTATCTCAGTGTACAGACGAGACGGTGAGCGCTATTCGCAGTGTAATATCAGACCTAGACCTAATTTCGCTGGTGGCTCTATTATGGTTTGGGGAGGCATCTGTTTAACAGGTCGTACAGAGTTAGTACCAGTAGACAGAGGTACACTGACTGCCCACAGGTATATAACGGAAATTTTAGAAGAACATGTAGTACCATATGCGCCAATTATAGGAAACGAATTCATGTTAATGCACGATAATGCACGACCGCATGTTGCAATAATCGTCCAGGAATACCTTAACGATGTTGGTATTCCAGTTTTAGATTGGCCTGCGGTAAGTCCGGACATGAACCCTATCGAGCACGTGTGGGACCTCCTTCACAGACGGATACGAACCCAAAATGTTGCCCCAGCGGACCTGCATGGACTAGAAAATGCTCTCCGTGACGAGTGGGAGAATTTGGATCAGGCTTATATACGGAGGTTAATCGAATCTCTGCCAAACCGTATGCGAGCGGTCATAAGAGCCAGAGGTGGCAATACTCAGTATTAAAAGCTACTGTTATGATATTTTTCTTTCCAAAATTATAATTTCTTGTTTTAATAAAAATCTCAAGTATGAGTTCTTGTTTTTATTTGGCCTGTATTTTATTTAAACAATCATAGAAATTATATCTTAGAGCGCATTAAAGTATATTTACAACTTTATGCTACAAACAAAGATTATGCGATACTTTTATGATTCAAAACTAAATTATGCGATACTTTTTTGGCGGAGTGTATATTTTGTATGTACATGATATATCTCTGACGGATGCTGTGATGTTTGCGGACGATACATCAATGCTTGTTAGTGCTGCAAATTCTAAGGAAATTAGTAGGGAGGCAGATATTAAACTAAGTAGCATAAATAATTATTTCAAAAAACACAATTTACACTTAAATAGTAAGAAGACAGTCTTTATCGAATTTAGAACAACAAATAATGAAAAAGATTACTCACATTATATCAAAGTCTGTGGTAATAGTATAAAGCAAGTTAATTGCACAAAATTTACTAACGACTGATTCTAGGTGTAGTTGGAAGAATCACATTGACGCGCTAAGTAGTAGACTAGCTAAAGTATGTTATGTTTTGTCTCGCCTTAAAAACTAATTGAGTTTTGTATTATTTTGCACACTTGCACTCACTCGTGTCCTACGAAATTATCGCATGGGGAGCTTCTTCTGAAGTAGGACGAGTGTTTAGGTTACAGAAGAGAGCATTGCGTATCATGGTAAGCATGCGAAATGGTTCCAGCTGTCGTAGGTTGTTTTCAGATATCGGGGTGATGACGTTGAGTGGTGTTTCTATATTTCAATTATTAATGTATGCTAAGGCGAATATTAACGATATGCCAAAATTAAACCAATTTCACTTATACCACACCAGAAACCCACACATATTGGAAGTGCCGCGGCATAGACTGGCACTTAGTGAGCGAAACCCTCGTTATTTGGCCGTAAAGGCTTACAATAAGCTTCCAGCATGTTATAAACAAATGCCACAAAATATGTTTCGCTGTAATGTTAGACGTTTGCTGCTCTCCAAGGGTTACTATACATTTAAAGAATACTTAGACGATTCGAGTGTGTAGTTCTTGGTTACATAGTTGTTAATTCTTAATAATTATGTTTCTTTAAATTTAGCTGTTTTAAGTAACATATCTATTGTTTCGGAGATTTGCATATACTATTCGTGCAATGGTTCTTTACCCATGACATCATAAATTGTGTACATCTGAATCAAGTCAGTACTTTATACTCAAGTAAAGTACTACACTACACTATGATATGGGTGATATTTCTAACCTATTGACAATTGTAAATGTCAAAAGATTCTGTTTACCTGAAGTTCATAAAACTATAATCGGCCCACAACAAGCACATATTCTTACCGAGTTCAATTTAGAGATATTTGTTCGAGAGCAAGAATGAATACTGCAAAAATCGGTAAAAAAAACCGAACTGTGAGTGGAAATAATGTTTTGATTGTAAGGCCACCTTAGTAGAAAAGCGATTTACGTTTATCTCAAATTTTAATTACTAGTGCTTACTATATTATTTAACTATTATCTTATATACAAATACAATTAGACACACACTTATACAACAATCTCTATTTTATTTTCAACACAATTGTTTGTGTGCTCTAAGAAAAGCATAAAATAGAAAATTCAAAAATCTAAAATATATATTTACAAATGCAAGTAACTTATTTTAAGAATTTAATCAGATTCTTCTGTTCCCGAATCAGAATCTTCACCAATATTGATAATGACAGACGCAACATCTACTTCTGCTAGAAAGTGTTCTCTGGCGTACCATTTCTGAATTAGCTCATATGTGTGTCGTACGCAATTGCTCCACACATTACCATCCCAACACTATATCCATATCTGCCGGTATATGTATTATAATATCATTATAATATGTTTTAGCCCTTGCCCAAAGCAGTTCAATAGCATTAACGTCTTCACTAACATCAAAAAGCTAAATGACAGATCCATAGACAACACTTTGACAGGACAGAACAATGCAAGATGGTGTACTGATTTTGATTAGCGCCGTACAAGTGTAGCACGTTTAAGAATATATTATTTGGCTGTATTCTATCTCTTTTCTGTTTGAATAACGTGCAATATTAGTACTTCGATTGCTTGAACCAACGGCTAGAAGACAAACGTTTCAACTTGAATTTGCTTTCTCTTTCTTGTATCAAACGGAAATTGTACGAAATGCATTGAATAACATATGAGAATTATTGCTATATAAATCAATTACGCGTGGGTAAAGATTCGTTGGACGAATAGTATATACAAACAAAATAAATTAATTATTTATCGCCGTTATCAAAGTTCTTTACAACTCTCAATATATTATTTAATATCAATGAATCTATAATGTGATTAATTATCCTTAAATAATGTTTTCCTATACGTTATATAGAATAAAATATTGTTAATGATATTTTCCTTACTATGAAAGAAAAAAAAAGAAACTGTCCCTATTTCTCCTTTCATTGTTTTTATATGTTGATGGCAAGTCAGTCTAGGGTCTTACTGACACGCGGCTGTACCGAAACACTTCGACGAATTCGCCGTCGGTAGTGGCAGCAATGACGACGTCGCTTTTCATTTAGGTCACGTGCAAACGCGGACTGCGTGTTATTGTTTGTTGTGTGTCGTTGCCGCGTATACGAGCCGTTCAATTATTGCGCTTCTAATCCCTAACACTTGCTCTTTTTATTGCCGCTGCGCGCGAGTACCCTCGCCACGACACCGTACGACGAAAGAGCCGGCGCGGCGGCCCGAATAGGCGAACGAGGACAGGGGAGTTTCCCTAGCTGGAAAATTCGTCATTGGACGTCATGTAATTAGGTGGGTTGCATTCGAGTAACGCTACTTTTCTTTTTCTAATCGAGGATATTTGGAAAATCGTTAGTGGGGAAGGAAACTAAGAAATGCCTGCATATATGCAATATAATAAAATTCGAGACTCTTGAATAATAAAGTTAAAATAACGGATAAACAGAAATCTATCTCAGGGCGTTGATAAGGTTCGAGATAACGATACAAGAATGCGCTACTTACCTTGCAAAATTTGAATTTTAAATTCAGTTTAGTTGCCGCCTTATTTGGCAACGTATTCAAGTTGCTTACCATGTAAAATTACGGTTAAAATGAATAGAAAATCTGTTGGCAACGTATTCTTACTGCCAAAAAGTCCTGAGTGTCGATAAATCTGTGATGTGTTTTTCAAGTGAATGGATATATTCGAAAAATCATAAATATACAGGTAAAATAGACAAATTATATTAAATAAAATATGTAAATAGACAACATCAATATATAAAGCACAATCGTAAGTCGTTTCAAAACCAATTCACAATAAAATGAAGTTTTCGACATTCACAAGTTCACTTAACTTATAACCGATGATAGACATATAAAAGAGATAACAAAAACAGAAAAAAAACAATAATTATAATTCTCTAATAAAATATAAAAAAAAGCAAATACCTACAATTTACAAATCTAAATTACAAATATAAAGAAAAAGAAAAATAAAATAGGAAAACATAAACCAAAAATTATATTGTAAAATAATCTAAACTAATGACAGTGATAGTGATACCCAGCTTGAAGTAGTGTAAGTTATTGTTAGTGCGAGGAACCCAGTAAAGATCTTACGCGTCTTTTAAACAGCGCAGGTGACATCTGCTTTTCAAATTCAGAAACAAACTCATTGTAAATGACTGCAGCATTATAACTAAAAGCACGCTTGAACATAGCAGTTCTATAGTGAGGTATGCACATGGTATTCCTTCGCGCACATTTACGCTATGGGTATCACTACGAAATATTAGTTTTCTGCGTAAATAAATGGGAAATCAATTTTGTAATAGTTTATGCAAAAAGATTAGGTAACTTAGCTTCACAAGGTCTGGGAATCGTAACCAGCCTATTTGGATATATTTAGTACTAACATGATCGTACTTGCGAAGAGAAAAAACATATTTACAGCAGGTGTTTTGAATTACCTGTAATCGTCGCTTCGTACAACAATCCAGACAGGGGTAATAAACTAAAATAGCATATGACAACAATGATATAATCAGTGATTCACATAACTTGTTTTTTAAAGAAAAGCTTATAATTTCTTTATTGATGTACAACGCTCTGAGTCGGATGTAAATACGCTGACATAACCCGGCTATGTGCTCATGAAATCTCAAATCATTGTCCACAGTTACTCCTAGTACTCTTATGGTACTTGAAAAAGGTATGATGTTTTGATCTATTTTTATTTTAAATCTTGGTTGTATATATAAGCTCCTCCTTTTAGGGCAAAACAAAATACTAGACGACTTGGTTGGATTTAAATGTAAATTGTGGCAAACCGCAAACTTCTTAATAAGATCAAAATCTGTGTTTATGTGTGTCGCCCCAATTTCCATAGCCCTGGAGCGATGAATGTTTGGTAACATTAAACAACTCGCTGGTATATAACAAAAATAGTAGCGGTCCTAATACTGAGCCTTGGGGCACACCAGAGCATATTTGTCCCACGTACGATTCAGAGTCACCAAGAGAGACCTTTTGCGTCCTGCCGACAAGGTACGTTCGAAAGAATGATAATGACCTATCATCTAGTCTATAATAATGCAATTTTGCACACATAAGCTGGTGATCTATCGTATCAAAAGCTTTCGAAAAATCTATGGACACTACTGCAGCAGCTCTACTTGCATCCAGAGCCTTAAAGATATTGTCTGTTAGATTTAGCAAAGCAGTTACACAACTATAGCCCCTCAGAAAACCTGACTGCACATCCGGTATAATATTGTTATTTGTTAGATATGAATTTAGTTGTTTATAATACCGGTAAAATGCTTATAGGACGCAGGTTTTGAATGTCACTTAGATTATTTTTCTTAGGGATCGGATGAACTATGGCTTGCTTCCAACTGGTTGGAAAAAATCCACGCTCTAAACAAGAGTTTACAACATGTGCAATGTATGGCAATATGGTCGGCATAGATGTATTATCTTTAGTGAAATGTCATCTACACCCACAGCATTCGACGTAATACTGCGTATGACTTCCAACACACTCTCAGGTGTCATGAGACTGAAAGTAAATGTTAATTCGTCTCTACATTTATTTTTTAAACAGTAATCAATCGCTTCGGTGCAGTTGTTCGTTTTCTTATAAACAGACATGAAATAATCGTTTATAGTGTCACGAGGGTAAATATAACCTCCGTAACTGGGGGCTAGCTGGGGGTGACTCGCTTATTACTAGTAAAACAATTAAAATGATATAAATTTAGAGGGTACCTACCTTTATCGACCCTGATTGGATGGGAACAACTAACTGATATACAACTATTTTTCTTTTCTGTAAACTCTTTATTCTGTGCCTCTAACTACTTGCTCCCGCACTCGCTGCTACTACTCTTACTTCCATTCTTCTGATTTACGTCCACTCCTCCCCACTTTTAACATAGCGTCTTTGCTGAGTGGACGTAAATCGGCGAGCTCACACAATACCTTACAATAATACATATTACTTAAAACTACTTAAAATATTAAAAATAATAATTTCGTGGCATTAGTGTCCGGGTGAAAGCAATGTTTCGGCAATTCCGTAGATTTTCTTGTTTTAATATTCAAATCATATAAAGTATTCCATAATATTCGAGATTGCCTGGAACGTTGCAAGTAATCTAAATACGCTTTCTTTTCACGTCTTATTGAAGTAAGGGCAAGGTTCCTTAAATGTTTGTACTCTGACCAAACCTGTATGGTTTTGCTGTGCTTGTACTTTACAAATGCTCTATCTCTTTCGCGCATAATACCCTTCAATGGATACGTAAGCCACGGCGCAGGTCGTTTATTAACACGTATACGTTTTACTGGAGCATGCACATCAAATAGAGCAGTAATGCAGTGTATGAGGTAAGCTACCTTATCATCTATGTTGTAAAAATAAAGCACATCATTCCAGCTAATGCAAGTTAAATCATAATGAAAGAGATCATAGTTGAAGCATTTAAAATCTCGCATAGTAATGTACTTCAATTTACTACGCATACCGGGTATATTAACACAGCAGTAAGTCAAACAGTGATCAGATATATATATGATCAGCATTCTAATAGGTTTGCCGTAAAATTTGTAACACTCTTCGGCTCAGTGACTACTTGATGAAATGCATATGACTCAAAACATCTACTAACCTTATTATTTGCATTCAAGATATTAATATTAAAATCGCCCATAACTATTACGTAGTCATAATAGGGCACGAGAGTAGAAAGTGTCTCATCAAAGAAATTAACACACACATCTATTTTTGCACCTGGCGGCCGATACACAATTAAGCGGAGCTCTGATTCAAAGCAATTGATTGAAACAAGAAATTATATGTCAATTGATCATTTTGAATTCTTAGGATCCGAACTAAATGAACTAAAATCAATTCTGAATACTAGGATTTGGAATTATACAACGTTAATCGCTAAAGTAGCCCTAGATGCTTTAGTAGAATGGTTCGAAGTTTGCTTAGAACGAGGTAAAAGAGATATTGAATATAGGGAAACTCCAGTAATTGGGTTTTGGAACCTTTGGTGTAACAATAACTATTACACTGACAAAAGTCAATGCTAGGTTTTCCACTATCCCCAAACAACAATAATTGTTGTTTGGTGATAGTTTGGATGATTAGCATTGACTTTTGTCAGTGTGATAGTTATAGGGAAACTACTAATTAAAAATTACGATTGAGAAACCGTAACTTCCATGCATTGAGTGTGGTGAGGAAGAATTAGATAAAATTTGTTTGAACATTTTTAATTCCTTTAGAAAATTTATTTTAGTAAATAACCCCGGCAAAATAGAAGCACCGTTATAGAGCAAACTCATATTTGCAATCTTACAACTGTGAACCGTATCCACTTTTACAATATAAACAGGTGAAATTAGTTAGAAGATAACCGAACAGCTGCTATTCAATCCTGGAATTCAGTCTTGGTGGTTGTAGAAGTTCATCCAGCGACAAATATGATTGCTTTTGCGTTTGCCTTTGTTATTTACAGTGTGAACACGTCCAACATATCTTGTATGCCGAGTGTAGCTACACAATCCTGCACTTCGATACTTAAGAGCTAACTAAATTAAACGTCACGACCTCGCGCTGTACGAAATGGATGCGACACGTGGCCGTTTCTGACCCAATGAATACACAAACGCAAAGGCGTTACTTTTGCGGCACGTGGCCGAATTTGTATTAAAATCGAGGGCGTGAACGCATTCACGCTCTGTACGGTGTATATAGGTGAATACGATTCAAACAATTGACGAGGAGGAAAGTTTTCTGACAAGATTTACTTTTGATAGCTCGGAGGAGATACGTCAAATTTAATTATCAGAGCGGTATTCTCCTTTTAAATCTCCTTCTTCTAACCGTGCAAAAACGAACGCGGCGCTAAGATTATGGTCGCTGCGTTTGAACGATGCAGAAGTTGAAGCCGGTATCCGGAACTCCGGATAATGTAAAATATCCATTAAAATCCTGGCGAATTAACCGGATCCAATTAAAAATTGAGTGCTTTTTCATTTTCGCTTCGTATTCCCGTTGGAAGCGGGCGATCAAATAAAACTGAAAACGATGATATTACTAATTAACCGGGCTGTCAGCGATACGCCGATGGCCGGACGCGCCGACCGTTGGCGGCGCAAATCCGTGAAAACGTATTTCATATTTAATTTGAAATTTCCGGTCTCATCGCTCTAAATAGATAGTGAATAAATACATATTATTGCCAACAGGACCGGCTTCACATCACTAAAAGAAACGAAGATGCATTTTAGAAAGGAACGTTTAATTCCAAAAGCTTTAACTTTAGAGAGCGGTATATAGGAAGATAATGAAGAAGCCACAGAAAAGTTCTTTTAAGAGTTATTTCAGCCTATGGAACAACACCTACTATAGCGCTACAAGTACTCGCTGGAGTCCTACCGATTGATCTACTAGTCATTGAAGGGAAGTTTACCCACGAGAATGGAGGCATAGAGTTTAGAAAGTAGGCGAGAGAAATCATAATGGATAAATGGCAAAAAGGTGGGAAAATGAGCAGAAGAATGCACTGTGGACAAAAAGGCTAATGAAACATATTGGACCATGGGTTCAATGTCTGCATAGGAGAGGAGGATACCATTTGACACAAGCTCTCACGGCTCATGGTGTATTCAGAAGCTACGAAAAACGTTTTGGCAAGGACACGTCGGACAAAAGCATTTATTGTGGTAAGATGGGCGCAGTTGAGCACACAGTCTTCATGTGTGAGCGATAGAAAGAATACAGAAAAATGGTGTACACTAAGATATACAGGCTAACACCCGATGGTTGAATATATGCTGCAAACCAAAGAAAAGTGGGACATGATACACACTATGATTGCCATGATCATGAAGGACAAAGAAGCTGAAGAACTGAGAAGGATTAGGAAAGTAGACAACTGAAGAAACCGGGGTGCTGGCTCGGTTTCCAGCAGTACCTAAAACGGTGGAAATGAGGGGTGTTTAGTGGGTAAACTAGGCGAACTAGGAGTCCCACGCTACCAGAATGGTGTGCATAAAGCATTTTCCCGTCACAAAAAAACCTTATCTTAAATGCTATGTTTATGTTGTTTCAACACTTGATCTTGGGTAAATCTAGTAACAATCTATTGTATATAATTTTGAATATCTTTGGAGGCACAGTAAATTTTGTAGGTTTCTCCGAAGAGTTATTTAAACAGGTCCAGAACCAATCATTAGAGTGTCTAAAAAGTCAGAACAAGGATGGCTAAGAAATTAGATCAAAAACTAAAGGCAAATAATACTGGGACAATATAACAAGGCACATTCTTGGAAAGAATTTTAATAAGGAACCGTCGAAGGAGAAACCTTACTAGGCATTATCTTAATACGATACTGTGGTTCTCTCACGCAGATGTGTACTACGGTGGCAGAAACAAAGAGTGAAATGCTAAGCTTTGGGCGTAAAAAAAAACGCAATTTCTGGAAAGCAAAACAAAAAAATTAATCCAGAAGATTATATTGATCAGATAACTACATTAATTAATACAGGTCAGTAGTATTTTGATATGGCTGGTATAATTTAATTGTGAAAGGTATGAGAGATTAATGAAGTTTTAAGTGCCAAAAAGAATTGTGTATGTAGGAATGACGATATTTTTAAATGCTTTCGAAGAATTTTTGTTGAAACTGTCAACTGGTATCAATTTTCTGGTAAGATTCTAAATTTTTTACGTGAATTTAGGTTTGCCAAAGCAAACTCCAGGCAATGTTTGTATTTTTTATTAGTCCACATGCATGTCAGTCACATTTTGTAGCACAAATATATTTCCAATTTTACCAATTCCTGTCCTGGACCGTTTATATAGCTACCTTATTCCCGCATTTCAACAATTATCAACGTCCCTAATACCAGTTCGAAACTATGATTGAAACCGCTTAACTAATGTGCATTTATATCAGTTAGCTTTAATTATTATTTTAAAATCGGACTTGGTGTCCGATGAGATCTCTACCGATTGAATTGGAAGTTGACCCGGTCTCCGAAACTAATTTTTTTTATAATTTCAGGTTTAATATAATGACGATGCATTGTTTTGACAGGCGTCCGCCTACTAAACCGACAGCTAACATTATATACAAACCGGCGGACACGAATACAGTTTTATTTCATTTATTACGTTATCGGTAAAGTGCCAGTGTATTTTGGTCAATGTAGATTATTGCTACGTTTTAGTGCAGTGTTGGCGTGTCAGATAAACAATGCGTTTGGTTTTCCTATTAAACGAAATAGAAAAAAAAGATTATACTATTGGTGAATATAAATGTTGAATAATTGATTCACTACTGACATTTCTAAAATTTTCCGGGAATTTTTCAATAATTGTATCTTTGTTTATTTTATTATTTAGTTTGATCAAATAGTTTCTGTTGTATTGCTGCGTGTATAACTTACATATCTTGATATAGGGAGCCATATTGAAAACTTCATATTTCTGTAATTAATCCAAAAGGTAAAATGCTCTTGTTAGTGAAAATATAATTTTACAATGCGCTCTCCTAGAAACATTGAGATAAATGTACACTGAAAAAAGTCCAGTGGTTTACATGGAATAATTACATGATTTTTACTGTGATAAGTCATCATTTTTGATGTAATTTTTGTTCACGTTATGATCATGAACAAAATCTTGGGCTTAATGTAAATTATTTGATAAAATAACGTAAAAACACATGCTTGGGTAAAATTTAATCACTAGAATAATTTTTACTTTGGCAAATGTAAAATAACATAAGAAAACACGTATTAAAAGTATTTCACTGTATTTTTACTAACGTTCTCTGTAACATCACACGTTAGATATTAACATTACACGGCTCTGTATAATACATCCAATCACAAAGCACGAATCAAGTCATGTGTTAGATGCGCATGCGACTTTGTATTGCGTAATGCGTACCGGCTTCAGTTCAGGCATAGATGATGTATACTGTTTTCAGGTAAACACATTTCCTGTTTGTCGATGATTTATCGTGTCAGACGAGTTTTGGTTATACGTTTGTATGAACCACTGTTTTTGTTTTTATTAGGCTTCTTATCAAAGTAGGTAAGTAAAACAATATGTTTCTTTGTAAAATATGTAAGAGTAGCTTTCGTTTCATCATACAATCAAAGCATGCTTGGCTATGATAGGCTAATAATGGGTATTATTGTAAATTATATATATTTGTTTAATACATTGTATATTATAAAAACTGGCACTGCTCTACATAAATATGATCTCTTTGTATTATTTCTGTTTTTATTATGATGCTATGTCTTATTTGTTAATATATTTGTAATAAACTTTTATAATATATTTTGGACACCGTGTTATGTACTTTACCTTCGTTATTTCCCATATTTTTTCATTCAGGAATTAATATTTCTTTCCAGCTGAATATGCATATATCTACTCTCTAATGTAGTGTGCTTCATGACAACTTATAAATGTTTCTTAGATAGCTAAAACAACAAAATTATTATACGTGAATTATCTGTAATGATTATGTAATTTTAATTTCTTTAATAAAACTAAAAAGTATGGTATTGGTGATGATAAAGATATTTATTTATGCAGTTTTATTATTTTTATACTGGATTATTTTAAAAAAAAGTAGTTTGTAGCAGATATTTGTGAAAGAAAATAAAATTAAATAAACAAAGTATAAAGCAAAAGTACTTACGTCTATACCACATACGGAAAGGACTTGTATGGGATGAAACATAAGATACTGAAGTGAATGGAAATAAATGTTAAATTAAAAATTTCTAAGACTAAGACAACATTTTACGTGTACGTTTAAATACGAGCAATGCGCTTTACTGTTACATTTACACTTGAAATGTTAGAAATTTTTAATCTAACATTTATTTGCATTCAGTTACTATTTTATGGTTACATCAACGCTTAATACACTGCAAAAAATGTTAAAATTACATTTTCATTTCTCTCGGTGTAGTAAAACTACATGCTTGAAAAAAAACTAGGTAAAAGTACAAGTGAGTAACACAGGTAGGTATAAATCTACATATGGAAAAGCTACTACCTGTAAATTTAGGATGAAACATTACATTCACGCGTAAAAGCAATATTTAAATATACAGGGAAATTTTACACCAAAGTGTAATATTCCAGATATTGCTACAATGTACTTTTCCTATGGTATGTGAAGATTACATGTTCATGTAATATTCCAGATATTGCTACAGTGGACTTTTACTATAGAAGTGAATAATTACATACCCATGTAATAAAGCTACGGTGATCGTTAAGAATAAATAACCAACGATAATCGCTGTAAAATCGCGAAAAACTTTTTTCAGTGTAGAATCTTGGTGAATATTTTATAACATAACAAGTATTTACAAAAGATAGCGAGTGTCCAGGACACTTGCCATTACTATACATCAGTAACCGATGACAACGTTGAGAAAGAAGAAGCATCATTATCATCTGAGGTAGCTCATTATGAAATTTGATTCGTGACCAGCTATATACTTTTTCGAATGCTTTGGTCTTGAAATTTGCGGCGGTAAAGTTTATTCCGAAATTATTGAATTTTGACCAAAAATCGAATGAACAATGATCAAGAGTTGCTAAATCTAAAGTCACCAACATTTCACAACCGCCAAACGGGTGACAAAATATGAGTGAATATGACGACGAAACTTATGCCCAATCTTTCTAAAGGAAGTTTCCTGGTGAACTAAAAGCAAAAGAAAGTTTTGTCAGGTTCTATTGAATGTGATGGTTCTACTAACTCTCTCTTCCGATTTGCTCGGCGCAATGTATCATCAGCTCTTGCCACTTGATCGTACGAATTCTATAGCGTTTCTATGAAGTAATCTAAAATCAGATTGTTGATGAAGCAGTTCTTTGGAAATTGCATCGCAATAATGTATGTGTTTATACATGCTGTCTCAGCGAGACCGTTCATTAGAAATTTATAAGGTTCTGGCCAAAATATAAATTTGAAAATTCAGAACTATATATAATAGATTGTGTTCTCTTCAATTAAAATATTTTAAGAGTAGCACTTCCGTTTATACCGAAAGTCTTTATCTACTTTGTTATTTGTAAATGAACAGCTTGTAATAATATAAACTTTATAAATAACTCTATTGTTTGTATGAATCGGCCGTTTTGTAGTTATTCGATTAATTATATAATAAAAGAATTGCTATAGCAGACATGTACTCAAAGAATCAGAGAACACTCGATTTTTCGGATATCAATTTAGAATTCATAATATGGTTAAATAACACATTGGAGCATGTTTTGGCGCCTAGAACGCCTGTGTACATTTAGTATAGCACGTGAACTTTTCTACACTTTGAAGAATCACAACTTAATTTCTTCAAATCGCACCGCAGGTTTGTTTGAAAAATGCATACATAACTCATCGACACTTATCCAGTGTGCAATAGAGAATCAGCATTCTCAAAGATTTATTGTGAAAGTCAAACGCCAAAGTCACAGTTCTTTACGTCGTTTGATGCTTGTTAGTTAATAATTATCCATTAAGTGCCTTAACATTATTGCTATAAAGAGTTAAAATGGATAGCAATAACGAAAACAATGATTATACAAATCAAGAAATTCTTAATTTATTTTTTACACACCGAAAGTGCAACAAAACTCTTAGTAGAACTTGCAGAATGTTTAACGAAAACTATCCACATTTATCTCCGAAGAGAAGAGGTAAGTTTAGGAGCAAAATTTGTGCTTTTTTTTGACGAATTGATCATGTGTTAATTCGACAAAAAAGTGTAGTGAAGAATGAAGAGGGAGAGTTGAATATGTTCCAACGCCTCAGTTCGACCCACCGAAGAAGATCTGGGAATCACTGGATCTTCAGTACATAGGATTTTGAACACGTATAACTTCTACGATTACAAGTTCTTGTTAATACAAGATCTTCATCAAATGACGTTAAAAAGAATGACTTTGACAATAAATCTTTCAGAACGCTTGTTTTCCATAGCACACTGGATAAGTATCGACGAGTTATGAGCCTTCTAAACCATCAATTTAAGGTATAGGACATGTGGGATATGAAAGATGTAAAATTAGACGTCGAAGACCACTAAGTAATAAAATTTCGAAAAGTTAGCGCGCCATAGTTAAGTAACCCAAAATATGAAGAGCCGTTGTAAGCGACAAAACATACAGCAACATGTTGTTTAAGCATAATACCAAATTGATGTCAGAAAAATTGAGTGTTCTCTGATTTTTCGAATAAAAGTCTGCTATAGCATTGTTTTTTAGAATACATCGAATAACTACGAAATGGCCGGAGAAAATTGCAAAATGTAAAAGTATTTATAAAGCTTAAAAATAAGTAAATCCAAATATGTGAAAATATTTAGGGCGTCCAATGTCCACTTGTATTTCACTGCTTGTCCGTTAATCTTTGACCAAGTGCAAGACCGTTATAATTTCTGGCCATAGAGGACATCTTAGACAACATTCCACATGATATCGACAAAGAAAGCGATAAACAGCGGAAGGGTAACGGCGAAACCCTAAAAAATACGACAAAAAACTGCCTTGGTTAGCATAACCAAAAGCTGACCACAAAAAGGGAGTCGCTTTCATACTTAGGTAAAACAAGAGGTAGATGATCTTCTATATAACTTTACTGGCCTAGGCATCTTACTCTGTCAATAGTACGAAAGGAAGTTCATCATATTCATCCTGTGATGGGTGGAGACTGTGGCTTGAAAACTATAACAAAAATCCCAAAAGAAAGGTGAAAAAATCCCTTACCACAAAATTAGATAACAAATCTAAATACGTATTTCGGCAACTAAGTTGCCATCTTCAGTAGAAACAAGTGAAAACACTAAGTTTAACACTGCTCTTCACTTGTTTCTACTGAAGATGGCAATTTAGTTGCCGAAATACGTATTTAGATTTGTTATCTAATTTTGTGGTAAGGGATTTTTTCACCTTTCTTTTGGGATTTTTGTTATCATATTCATACTTGATTTTCTACTAGTTTCCATTAAACTTTATATAGGAAAGAAGCGTAATTAGAAGGGGATACAATTAATATTGACGGTTAAATCTGAAACTTGGTGAAACGTCTTGATCAAATTTGTTCACTATTCAAAAACCAAAAGAAATTGTGTGAAAAAATCTTTGGATTTACTTTACACAAGAAGAAACAATATACATTTCGACCATTCCAGACTCGCATTGTCAAAAGGAAAAATTAATATGAGGACAAATTTAATTATTTTGGTACTAATTTGAAATGAATATAGCAATAAAGTGACACGAGCATATTAACTATCAAAACTTTATTCTATCCCAACCAGAGACAAAAACTTTCTTCTCTCTTTATCTAATCATAAAGTAAAATGTTGCCAAGCCGAAACTTTACTTGTCGTGCAACTTTACTTGCCCGAATCAAAACGACAGCAACGTACAGTTATCAATAGTGCAGCTGTAAAACAGCACCAGGAGGTTATAACATCGATTTGAGAACGCACACCGCCCAGCATACTTATGCACACAATCGAAGGCATAGAGGAAAGGGAAACTGAGGCAAAAAAGAGAGACACACAGAGGGAGAGAAAGAGAGAGGAAAGAACGGAAGAGAGGAGAGGAAACGTTCCAACGACCCACCCCCAGGCACAGTTTGATCAACTTCAACTCTGCAATCATTTGTTCGACACGGGTGCCAACAAATCCAGACGCCGTGGCTTTGTGCGAACTACATTAAACTCCTCTCAACGGGAATTCACAATAGCTTCGATGGCGATATACCGAGGTGGCGGTGGGACCGTCTAATGCCGGTGGAGTAGCGTACTGGCGGCGGCATTTACATTGTTATCGAACTCGGTTCATTTCCGAAGTACCGCCGTGGAATCGCCGCTTCGCAGGAAAGTCTTTAGATCGATAGGAACATGGAAAGTTTGTATATACATCGGGGTATCGATCACAGCTGGCCGGTCATAGCAGAGATTTGAATGAAAAAATAAGGAAAAATTACGAAAAAACACCATCTTTTTTAGTTTTCTTACCATAACTCCGGAACGGCTAGAGCTACGGGGTCGCGCTTTGTCTCAGACACTTCAGAGCGACCAGGGGTACAGTTTGCGCTACAGTAGAATAAAATCGGAGCGGTACTTCGGCCACAAACTAAGCGATTATGGGTAAAAAATAGCGAATAGGAGCTTAAATTTTCGCGAAATTTTCAACGAAATTTAAGGAAATTCAACGATATCTCCCAAACCGTAACCGATAGCCGAACGCCAACTTCAGATTCGGAATCGCCGTCGAAAAGGACGTCCGACGGTGTATGATACATAGGGGTAGCGATCGTAGATAGAGAAAAAATAAGGAAAAATAAGCGATTTTGGGTAAAAAAATGGCGATTTTTAACGAATTTCGGCATATTTTTGCGAATATCTCGGAAACGGTTAGAGATATCGGCAAAAGCTTGACGTCATTAGATTCCCCGTGCGAAAACGCGTCGGATAGGCTATGCCAAAACGCTCTAGCGTTAAAAAATTTTTTTAATTTTCTCAAAATTTTCGACCAAATTTAAGGAAATTCGACGATATCTTCCGAACCGTAAGCGATAGCCGAACGCTGACTTCAGATTCGGAATCGCCGTCGAAAAGTACGTCCGACGGTGTATGATACATCGGGGTAGCGTTCGTAGATAGAGAAAAAATAAGGAGAAATGACGAAAAATCACCATCTTTTTTAGTTTTCTTACCATAACTCGAGAACGACTAGAGCTACTGGGTCGCGGTTTGTTCCAGACGATTCGGATGGACCAGGGGAACATTTTGCGCCACATTAGAATAAAATCGGAGCGGTATTTCGGGCACAAACTAAGCGATTTTGGGTAAAAAATAGCGATTTTTAACGAATTTCGGCACATTTTTGCGAATATCTCGGAAACGGTTAGAGATATCGGCAAAAGCTTGACGTCATTCGATTCCCCGGGCGAAAACGCTTCGGATAGGCTATGCCAGAACACACTAGCCTTAAAAAAAAATTTCAAAACTTTAAACGCTCATATCTCGGTAACGGTA
This sequence comes from Cetonia aurata, assembly GCA_949128085.1. Lineage (NCBI taxonomy): Eukaryota > Metazoa > Arthropoda > Insecta > Coleoptera > Scarabaeidae > Cetonia > Cetonia aurata. Next base: position 8,204,127 of record OX421882.1, on the reverse strand, counting down.
AGAGATAGAGACGAAAACTCGACATATTCGGACTCCCCGTGGGAAGGCGCGTCTGATAGGTTATATGGCAGCGTTCTAGCGCGAAATTAATTTTTCAAAACTTTAAACCCGAATATCTCGGGAACGGTTAGAGATATCGGCAAAAGCTTGACGTCATTCGATTCCCCGTTGGAATGCGCGTCTAAAGGACCTCCAGGGGGTGACAGAGCGTGGATTTAATTTTCGAAACTTTAAACGCCCATATCTCCGGAACGGTTGGTGCTAGGAGGACGAGCGTGGTACCGTTCGATTCGCCGCGAAAAGGCGCTTCTTCTGATGTATAATACGTCGGGATTATTACAATTTTGAGACGATTTTGTTTGAATTTTCCCAAAATCTTGGACGAAATTTAAGGAAATTCGACGATATCTTCCGAACCGTAAGCGATAGCCGAACGCCGACTTCAGATTCGGAATCGCCGTCGAAAAGTACGTCCGACGGTGTATGATACATCGGGGTAGCGTTCGTAGATAGAGAAAAAATAAGGAGAAATGACGAAAAATCACCATCTTTTTTAGTTTTCTTACCATAACTCGAGAACGACTAGAGCTACTGGGTCGCGGTTTGTTCCAGACGATTCGGATGGACCAGGGGAACATTTTGCGCCACATTAGAATAAAATCGGAGCGGTATTTCGGGCACAAACTAAGCGATTTTGGGTAAAAAATAGCGATTTTTAACGAATTTCGGCACATTTTTGCGAATATCTCGGAAACGGTTAGAGATATCGGCAAAAGCTTGACGTCATTCGATTCCCCGGGCGAAAACGCTTCGGATAGGCTATGCCAGAACACTCTAGCGTTAAAAAAAAATTTCAAAACTTTAAACGCTCATATCTCGCTAACGGTAAGAGATAGAGACGAAAACTCGACATATTCGGACTCCCCGTGGGAAGGCGCGTCTGATAGGTTATATGGCAGCGTTCTAGCGCGAAATTAATTTTTCAAAACTTTAAACCCGAATATCTCGGGAACGGTTAGAGATATCGGCAAAAGCTTGACGTCATTCGATTCCCCGTTGGAATGCGCGTCTAAAGGACCTCCAGGGGGTGACAGAGCGTGGATTTAATTTTCGAAACTTTAAACGCCCATATCTCCGGAACATTTGGTGCTAGGAGGACGGGCGTGGTACCGTTCGATTCGCCGCGAAAAGGCGCTTCTTCTGATGTATAATACGTCGGGATTATTACAATTTTGAGACGATTTTGTTTGAATTTTCCCAAAATTTTGGACGAAATTTAAGGAAATTCGACGATATCTTCCGAACCGTAAGCGATAGCCGAACGCCGACTTCAGATTCGGAATCGCCGTCGAAAAGTACGTCCGACGGTGTATGATACATCGGGGTAGCGTTCGTAGATAGAGAAAAAATAAGGAAAAATAAGCGATTTTGTGTAAAAAAATAGCGATTTTTAACGAATTTCGGCACATTTTTGCGAATATCTCGGAAACGGTTAGAGATATCGGCAAAAGCTTAACGTCATTCGATTCCCCGGGCGAAAACGCTTCGGATAGGCTATGCCAGAACACTCTAGCGTTAAAAAAAAATTTCAAAACTTTAAACGCTCATATCTCGGTAACGGTAAGAGATAGAGACGAAAACTCGACATATTCGGACTCCCCGTGGGAAGGCGCGTCTGATAGGTTATATGGCAGCGTTCTAGCGCGAAATTAATTTTTCAAAACTTTAAACCCGAATATCTCGGGAACGGTTAGAGATATCGGCAAAAGCTTGACGTCATTCGATTCCCCGTTGGAATGCGCGTCTCAAGGACCTCCAGGGGGTGACAGAGCGTGGATTTAATTTTCGAAACTTTAAACGCCCATATCTCCGGAACGGTTGGTGCTAGGAGGACGAGCGTGTTACCGTTCGATTCGCCGCGAAAAGGCGCTTCTTCTGATGTATAATACGTCGGGATTATTACAATTTTGAGACGATTTTGTTTGAATTTTCCCAAAATTTTGGACGAAATTTAAGGAAATTCGACGATATCTTCCGAACCGTAAGCGATAGCCGAACGCCGACTTCAGATTCGGAATCGCCGTCGAAAAGTACGTCCGACGGTGTATGATACATCGGGGTAGCGATCGTAGTTAGAGAAAAAATAAGGAGAAATGACGAAAAATCACCATCTTTTTTAGTTTTCTTACCATAACTCGAGAACGACTAGAGCTACTGGGTCGCGGTTTGTTCCAGACGATTCGGATGGACCAGGGGAACATTTTGCGCCACATTAGAATAAAATCGGAGCGGTATTTCGGGCACAAACTAAGCGATTTTGGGTAAAAAATAGCGATTTTTAACGAATTTCGGCACATTTTTGCGAATATCTCGGAAACGGTTAGAGATATCGGCAAAAGCTTGACGTCATTCGATTCCCCGGGCGAAAACGCTTCGGATAGGCTATGCCAGAACACTCTAGCGTTAAAAAAAAAATTTCAAAACTTTAAACGCTCATATCTCGGTAACGGTAAGAGATAGAGACGAAAACTCGACATATTCGGACTCCCCGTGGGAAGGCGCGTCTGATAGGTTATATGGCAGCGTTCTAGCGCGAAATTAATTTTTCAAAACTTTAAACCCGAATATCTCGGGAACGGTTAGAGATATCGGCAAAAGCTTGACGCCATTCGATTCCCCGTTGGAATGCGCGTCTAAAGGAGCTACAGGGGGTGACAGAGCGTGGATTTAATTTTCGAAACTTTAAACGCCCATATCTCCGGAACGGTTGGTGCTAGGAGGACGGGCGTGGTACCGTTCGATTCGCCGCGAAAAGGCGCTTCTTCTGATGTATAATACGTCGGGATTATTACAATTTTGAGACGATGTTGTTTGAATTTTCCCAAAATTTTGGACGAAATTTAAGGAAATTCGACGATATCTTCCGAACCGTAAGCGATAGCCGAACGCCGACTTCAGATTCGGAATCGCCGTCGAAAAGTACGTCCGACGGTGTATGATACATCGGGGTAGCGTTCGTAGATAGAGAAAAAATAAGGAAAAATAAGCGATTTTGGGTAAAAAATAGCGATTTTTAACGAATTTCGGCACATTTTTGCGAATATCTCGGAAACGGTTAGAGATATCGGCAAAAGCTTGACGTCATTCGATTCCCCGGGCGAAAACGCTTCGGATAGGCTATGCCAGAACACTCTAGCGTTAAAAAAAAATTTCAAAACTTTAAACGCTCATATCTCGGTAACGGTAAGAGATAGAGACGAAAACTCGACATATTCGGACTCCCCGTGGGAAGGCGCGTCTGATAGGTTATATGGCAGCGTTCTAGCGCGAAATTAATTTTTCAAAACTTTAAACCCGAATATCTCGGGAACGGTTAGAGATATCGGCAAAAGCTTGACGTCATTCGATTCCCCGTTGGAATGCGCGTCTAAAGGACCTCCAGGGGGTGACAGAGCGTGGATTTAATTTTCGAAACTTTAAACGCCCATATCTCCGGAACGGTTGGTGCTAGGAGGACGAGCGTGGTACCGTTCGATTCGCCGCGAAAAGGCGCTTCTTCTGATGTATAATACGTCGGGATTATTACAATTTTGAGACGATTTTGTTTGAATTTTCCCAAAATCTTGGACGAAATTTAAGGAAATTCGACGATATCTTCCGAACCGTAAGCGATAGCCGAACGCCGACTTCAGATTCGGAATCGCCGTCGAAAAGTACGTCCGACGGTGTATGATACATCAGGGTAGCGTTCGTAGATAGAGAAAAAATAAGGAGAAATGACGAAAAATCACCATCTTTTTTAGTTTTCTTACCATAACTCGAGAACGACTAGAGCTACTGGGTCGCGGTTTGTTCCAGACGATTCGGATGGACCAGGGGAACATTTTGCGCCACATTAGAATAAAATCGGAGCGGTATTTCGGGCACAAACTAAGCGATTTTGGGTAAAAAATAGCGATTTTTAACGAATTTCGGCACATTTTTGCGAATATCTCGGAAACGGTTAGAGATATCGGCAAAAGCTTGACGTCATTCGATTCCCCGGGCGAAAACGCTTCGGATAGGCTATGCCAGAACACTCTAGCGTTAAAAAAAAATTTCAAAACTTTAAACGCTCATATCTCGGTAACGGTAAGAGATAGAGACGAAAACTCGACATATTCGGACTCCCCGTGGGAAGGCGCGTCTGATAGGTTATATGGCAGCGTTCTAGCGCGAAATTAATTTTTCAAAACTTTAAACCCGAATATCTCGGGAACGGTTAGAGATATCGGCAAAAGCTTGACGCCATTCGATTCCCCGTTGGAATGCGCGTCTAAAGGAGCTACAGGGGGTGACAGAGCGTGGATTTAATTTTCGAAACTTTAAACGCCCATATCTCCGGAACAGTTGGTGCTAGGAGGACGGGCGTGGTACCGTTCGATTCGCCGCGAAAAGGCGCTTCTTCTGATGTATAATACGTCGGGATTATTACAATTTTGAGACGATTTTGTTTGAATTTTCCCAAAATTTTGGACGAAATTTAAGGAAATTCGACGATATCTTCCGAACCGTAAGCGATAGCCGAACGCCGACTTCAGATTCGGAATCGCCGTCGAAAAGTACGTCCGACGGTGTATGATACATCGGGGTAGCGTTCGTAGATAGAGAAAAAATAAGGAAAAATAAGCGATTTTGGGTAAAAAATAGCGATTTTTAACGAATTTCGGCACATTTTTGCGAATATCTCGGAAACGGTTAGAGATATCGGCAAAAGCTTGACGTCATTCGATTCCCCGGGCGAAAACGCTTCGGATAGGCTATGCCAGAACACTCTAGCGTTAAAAAAAAATTTCAAAACTTTAAACGCTCATATCTCGGTAACGGTAAGAGATAGAGACGAAAACTCGACATATTCGGACTCCCCGTGGGAAGGCGCGTCTGATAGGTTATATGGCAGCGTTCTAGCGCGAAATTAATTTTTCAAAACTTTAAACCCGAATATCTCGGGAACGGTTAGAGATATCGGCAAAAGCTTGACGTCATTCGATTCCCCGTTGGAATGCGCGTCTAAAGGACCTCCAGGGGGTGACAGAGCGTGGATTTAATTTTCGAAACTTTAAACGCCCATATCTCCGGAACGGTTGGTGCTAGGAGGACGAGCGTGGTACCGTTCGATTCGCCGCGAAAAGGCGCTTCTTCTGATGTATAATACGTCGGGATTATTACAATTTTGAGACGATTTTGTTTGAATTTTCCCAAAATCTTGGACGAAATTTAAGGAAATTCGACGATATCTTCCGAACCGTAAGCGATAGCCGAACGCCGACTTCAGATTCGGAATCGCCGTCGAAAAGTACGTCCGACGGTGTATGATACATCGGGGTAGCGTTCGTAGATAGAGAAAAAATAAGGAGAAATGACGAAAAATCACCATCTTTTTTAGTTTTCTTACCATAACTCGAGAACGACTAGAGCTACTGGGTCGCGGTTTGTTCCAGACGATTCGGATGGACCAGGGGAACATTTTGCGCCACATTAGAATAAAATCGGAGCGGTATTTCGGGCACAAACTAAGCGATTTTGGGTAAAAAATAGCGATTTTTAACGAATTTCGGCACATTTTTGCGAATATCTCGGAAACGGTTAGAGATATCGGCAAAAGCTTGACGTCATTCGATTCCCCGGGCGAAAACGCTTCGGATAGGCTATGCCAGAACACTCTAGCGTTAAAAAAAAATTTCAAAACTTTAAACGCTCATATCTCGGTAACGGTAAGAGATAGAGACGAAAACTCGACATATTCGGACTCCCCGTGGGAAGGCGCGTCTGATAGGTTATATGGCAGCGTTCTAGCGCGAAATTAATTTTTCAAAACTTTAAACCCGAATATCTCGGGAACGGTTAGAGATATCGGCAAAAGCTTGACGCCATTCGATTCCCCGTTGGAATGCGCGTCTAAAGGAGCTACAGGGGGTGACAGAGCGTGGATTTAATTTTCGAAACTTTAAACGCCCATATCTCCGGAACGGTTGGTGCTAGGAGGACGGGCGTGGTACCGTTCGATTCGCCGCGAAAAGGCGCTTCTTCTGATGTATAATACGTCGGGAATATTACAATTTTGAGACGATTTTGTTTGAATTTTCCCAAAATTTTGGACGAAATTTAAGGAAATTCGACGATATCTTCCGAACCGTAAGCGATAGCCGAACGCCGACTTCAGATTCGGAATCGCCGTCGAAAAGTACGTCCGACGGTGTATGATACATCGGGGTAGCGTTCGTAGATAGAGAAAAAATAAGGAAAAATAAGCGATTTTGGGTAAAAAATAGCGATTTTTAACGAATTTCGGCACATTTTTGCGAATATCTCGGAAACGGTTAGAGATATCGGCAAAAGCTTGACGTCATTCGATTCCCCGGGCGAAAACGCTTCGGATAGGCTATGCCAGAACACTCTAGCGTTAAAAAAAAATTTCAAAACTTTAAACGCTCATATCTCGGTAACGGTAAGAGATAGAGACGAAAACTCGACATATTCGGACTCCCCGTGGGAAGGCGCGTCTGATAGGTTATATGGCAGCGTTCTAGCGCGAAATTAATTTTTCAAAATTTTAAACCCGAATATCTCGGGAACGGTTAGAGATATCGGCAAAAGCTTGACGCCATTCGATTCCCCGTTGGAATGCGCGTCTAAAGGAGCTACAGGGGGTGACAGAGCGTGGATTTAATTTTCGAAACTTTAAACGCCCATATCTCCGGAACGGTTGGTGCTAGGAGGACGGGCGTGGTACCGTTCGATTCGCCGCGAAAAGGCGCTTCTTCTGATGTATAATACGTCGGGAATATTACAATTTTGAGACGATTTTGTTTGAATTTTCCCAAAATTTTGGACGAAATTTAAGGAAATTCGACGATATCTTCCGAACCGTAAGCGATAGCCGAACGCCGACTTCAGATTCGGAATCGCCGTCGAAAAGTACGTCCGACGGTGTATGATACATCCGGGTAGCGTTCGTAGATAGAGAAAAAATAAGGAAAAATAAGCGATTTTGGGTAAAAAATAGCGATTTTTAACGAATTTCGGCACATTTTTGCGAATATCTCGGAAACGGTTAGAGATATCGGCAAAAGCTTGACGTCATTCGATTCCCCGGGCGAAAACGCTTCGGATAGGCTATGCCAGAACACTCTAGCGTTAAAAAAAAATTTCAAAACTTTAAACGCTCATATCTCGGTAACGGTAAGAGATAGAGACGAAAACTCGACATATTCGGACTCCCCGTGGGAAGGCGCGTCTGATAGGTTATATGGCAGCGTTCTAGCGCGAAATTAATTTTTCAAAACTTTAAACCCGAATATCTCGGGAACGGTTAGAGATATCGGCAAAAGCTTGACGTCATTCGATTCCCCGTTGGAATGCGCGTCTAAAGGACCTCCAGGGGGTGACAGAGCGTGGATTTAATTTTCGAAACTTTAAACGCCCATATCTCCGGAACGGTTGGTGCTAGGAGGACGAGCGTGGTACCGTTCGATTCGCCGCGAAAAGGCGCTTCTTCTGATGTATAATACGTCGGGATTATTACAATTTTGAGACGATTTTGTTTGAATTTTCCCAAAATCTTGGACGAAATTTAAGGAAATTCGACGATATCTTCCGAACCGTAAGCGATAGCCGAACGCCGACTTCAGATTCGGAATCGCCGTCGAAAAGTACGTCCGACGGTGTATGATACATCGGGGTAGCGTTCGTAGATAGAGAAAAAATAAGGAGAAATGACGAAAAATCACCATCTTTTTTAGTTTTCTTACCATAACTCGAGAACGACTAGAGCTACTGGGTCGCGGTTTGTTCCAGACGATTCGGATGGACCAGGGGAACATTTTGCGCCACATTAGAATAAAATCGGAGCGGTATTTCGGGCACAAACTAAGCGATTTTGGGTAAAAAATAGCGATTTTTAACGAATTTCGGCACATTTTTGCGAATATCTCGGAAACGGTTAGAGATATCGGCAAAAGCTTGACGTCATTCGATTCCCCGGGCGAAAACGCTTCGGATAGGCTATGCCAGAACACTCTAGCGTTAAAAAAAAATTTCAAAACTTTAAACGCTCATATCTCGGTAACGGTAAGAGATAGAGACGAAAACTCGACATATTCGGACTCCCCGTGGGAAGGCGCGTCTGATAGGTTATATAGCAGCGTTCTAGCGCGAAATTAATTTTTCAAAACTTTAAACCCGAATATCTCGGGAACGGTTAGAGATATCGGCAAAAGCTTGACGCCATTCGATTCCCCGTTGGAATGCGCGTCTAAAGGAGCTACAGGAGGTGACAGAGCGTGGATTTAATTTTCGAAACTTTAAACGCCCATATCTCCGGAACGGTTGGTGCTAGGAGGACGGGCGTGGTACCGTTCGATTCGCCGCGAAAAGGCGCTTCTTCTGATGTATAATACGTCGGGATTATTACAATTTTGAGACGATTTTGTTTGAATTTTCCCAAAATTTTGGACGAAATTTAAGGAAATTCGACGATATCTTCCGAACCGTAAGCGATAGCCGAACGCCGACTTCAGATTCGGAATCGCCGTCGAAAAGTACGTCCGACGGTGTATGATACATCGGGGTAGCGTTCGTAGATAGAGAAAAAATAAGGAAAAATAAGCGATTTTGGGTAAAAAATAGCGATTTTTAACGAATTTCGGCACATTTTTGCGAATATCTCGGAAACGGTTAGAGATATCGGCAAAAGCTTGACGTCATTCGATTCCCCGGGCGAAAACGCTTCGGATAGGCTATGCCAGAACACTCTAGCGTTAAAAAAAAATTTCAAAACTTTAAACGCTCATATCTCGGTAACGGTAAGAGATAGAGACGAAAACTCGACATATTCGGACTCCCCGTGGGAAGGCGCGTCTGATAGGTTATATGGCAGCGTTCTAGCGCGAAATTAATTTTTCAAAACTTTAAACCCGAATATCTCGGGAACGGTTAGAGATATCGGCAAAAGCTTGACGTCATTCGATTCCCCGTTGGAATGCGCGTCTAAAGGACCTCCAGGGGGTGACAGAGCGTGGATTTAATTTTCGAAACTTTAAACGCCCATATCTCCGGAACGGTTGGTGCTAGGAGGACGAGCGTGGTACCGTTCGATTCGCCGCGAAAAGGCGCTTCTTCTGATGTATAATACGTCGGGATTATTACAATTTTGAGACGATTTTGTTTGAATTTTCCCAAAATCTTGGACGAAATTTAAGGAAATTCGACGATATCTTCCGAACCGTAAGCGATAGCCGAACGCCGACTTCAGATTCGGAATCGCCGTCGAAAAGTACGTCCGACGGTGTATGATACATCGGGGTAGCGTTCGTAGATAGAGAAAAAATAAGGAGAAATGACGAAAAATCACCATCTTTTTTAGTTTTCTTACCATAACTCGAGAACGACTAGAGCTACTGGGTCGCGGTTTGTTCCAGACGATTCGGATGGACCAGGGGAACATTTTGCGCCACATTAGAATAAAATCGGAGCGGTATTTCGGGCACAAACTAAGCGATTTTGGGTAAAAAATAGCGATTTTTAACGAATTTCGGCACATTTTTGCGAATATCTCGGAAACGGTTAGAGATATCGGCAAAAGCTTGACGTCATTCGATTCCCCGGGCGAAAACGCTTCGGATAGGCTATGCCAGAACACTCTAGCGTTAAAAAAAAATTTCAAAACTTTAAACGCTCATATCTCGGTAACGGTAAGAGATAGAGACGAAAACTCGACATATTCGGACTCCCCGTGGGAAGGCGCGTCTGATAGGTTATATAGCAGCGTTCTAGCGCGAAATTAATTTTTCAAAACTTTAAACCCGAATATCTCGGGAACGGTTAGAGATATCGGCAAAAGCTTGACGCCATTCGATTCCCCGTTGGAATGCGCGTCTAAAGGAGCTACAGGAGGTGACAGAGCGTGGATTTAATTTTCGAAACTTTAAACGCCCATATCTCCGGAACGGTTGGTGCTAGGAGGACGGGCGTGGTACCGTTCGATTCGCCGCGAAAAGGCGCTTCTTCTGATGTATAATACGTCGGGATTATTACAATTTTGAGACGATTTTGTTTGAATTTTCCCAAAATTTTGGACGAAATTTAAGGAAATTCGACGATATCTTCCGAACCGTAAGCGATAGCCGAACGCCGACTTCAGATTCGGAATCGCCGTCGAAAAGTACGTCCGACGGTGTATGATACATCGGGGTAGCGTTCGTAGATAGAGAAAAAATAAGGAAAAATAAGCGATTTTGGGTAAAAAATAGCGATTTTTAACGAATTTCGGCACATTTTTGCGAATATCTCGGAAACGGTTAGAGATATCGGCAAAAGCTTGACGTCATTCGATTCCCCGGGCGAAAACGCTTCGGATAGGCTATGCCAGAACACTCTAGCGTTAAAAAAAAATTTCAAAACTTTAAACGCTCATATCTCGGTAACGGTAAGAGATAGAGACGAAAACTCGACATATTCGGACTCCCCGTGGGAAGGCGCGTCTGATAGGTTATATGGCAGCGTTCTAGCGCGAAATTAATTTTTCAAAACTTTAAACCCGAATATCTCGGGAACGGTTAGAGATATCGGCAAAAGCTTGACGTCATTCGATTCCCCGTTGGAATGCGCGTCTAAAGGACCTCCAGGGGGTGACAGAGCGTGGATTTAATTTTCGAAACTTTAAACGCCCATATCTCCGGAACGGTTGGTGCTAGGAGGACGAGCGTGGTACCGTTCGATTCGCCGCGAAAAGGCGCTTCTTCTGATGTATAATACGTCGGGATTATTACAATTTTGAGACGATTTTGTTTGAATTTTCCCAAAATCTTGGACGAAATTTAAGGAAATTCGACGATATCTTCCGAACCGTAAGCGATAGCCGAACGCCGACTTCAGATTCGGAATCGCCGTCGAAAAGTACGTCCGACGGTGTATGATACATCGGGGTAGCGTTCGTAGATAGAGAAAAAATAAGGAGAAATGACGAAAAATCACCATCTTTTTTAGTTTTCTTACCATAACTCGAGAACGACTAGAGCTACTGGGTCGCGGTTTGTTCCAGACGATTCGGATGGACCAGGGGAACATTTTGCGCCACATTAGAATAAAATCGGAGCGGTATTTCGGGCACAAACTAAGCGATTTTGGGTAAAAAATAGCGATTTTTAACGAATTTCGGCACATTTTTGCGAATATCTCGGAAACGGTTAGAGATATCGGCAAAAGCTTGACGTCATTCGATTCCCCGGGCGAAAACGCTTCGGATAGGCTATGCCAGAACACTCTATCGTTAAAAAAAAATTTCAAAACTTTAAACGCTCATATCTCGGTAACGGTAAGAGATAGAGACGAAAACTCGACATATTCGGACTCCCCGTGGGAAGGCGCGTCTGATAGGTTATATGGCAGCGTTCTAGCGCGAAATTAATTTTTCAAAACTTTGAACCCGAATATCTCGGGAACGGTTAGAGATATCGGCAAAAGCTTGACGCCATTCGATTCCCTGTTGGAATGCGCGTCTAAAGGACCTCCAGCAGGTGACAGAGCGTGGATTTAATTTTCGAAATTTTAAACGCCCATATCTCCGGAACGGTTGGTGCTAGGAGGACGAGCGTGGTACCGTTCGATTCGCCGCGAAAAGGCGCTTCTTCTGATGTATAATACGTCGGGATTATTACAATTTTGAGACGATTTTGTTTGAATTTTCCCAAAATCTTGGACGAAATTTAAGGAAATTCGACGATATCTTCCGAACCGTAAGCGATAGCCGAACGCCGACTTCAGATTCGGAATCGCCGTCGAAAAGTACGTCCGACGGTGTATGATACATCGGGGTAGCGTTCGTAGATAGAGAAAAAATAAGGAGAAATGACGAAAAATCACCATCTTTTTTAGTTTTCTTACCATAACTCGAGAACGACTAGAGCTACTGGGTCGCGGTTTGTTCCAGACGATTCGGATGGACCAGGGGAACATTTTGCGCCACATTAGAATAAAATCGGAGCGGTATTTCGGGCACAAACTAAGCGATTTTGGGTAAAAAATAGCGATTTTTAACGAATTTCGGCACATTTTTGCGAATATCTCGGAAACGGTTAGAGATATCGGCAAAAGCTTGACGTCATTCGATTCCCCGGGCGAAAACGCTTCGGATAGGCTATGCCAGAACACTCTAGCGTTAAAAAAAAATTTCAAAACTTTAAACGCTCATATCTCGGTAACGGTAAGAGATAGAGACGAAAACTCGACATATTCGGACTCCCCGTGGGAAGGCGCGTCTGATAGGTTATATGGCAGCGTTCTAGCGCGAAATTAATTTTTCAAAACTTTGAACCCGAATATCTCGGGAACGGTTAGAGATATCGGCAAAAGCTTGACGCCATTCGATTCCCTGTTGGAATGCGCGTCTAAAGGACCTCCAGCAGGTGACAGAGCGTGGATTTAATTTTCGAAATTTTAAACGCCCATATCTCCGGAACGGTTGGTGCTAGGAGGACGAGCGTGGTACCGTTCGATTCGCCGCGAAAAGGCGCTTCTTCTGATGTATAATACGTCGGGATTATTACAATTTTGAGACGATTTTGTTTGAATTTTCCCAAAATTTTGGACGAAATTTAAGGAAATTCGACGATATCTTCCGAACCGTAAGCGATAGCCGAACGCCGACTTCAGATTCGGAATCGTCGTCGAAAAGTACGTCCGACGGTGTATGATACATCGGGGTAGCGATCGTAGATAGAGAAAAAATAAGGAAAAATAAGCGATTTTGGGTAAAAAATAGCGATTTTTAACGAATTTCGGCACATTTTTGCGAATATCTCGGAAACGGTTAGAGATATCGGCAAAAGCTTGACGTCATTCGATTCCCCGGGCGAAAACGCTTCGGATAGGCTATGCCAGAACACTCTAGCGTTAAAAAAAAATTTCAAAACTTTAAACGCTCATATCTCGGTAACGGTAAGAGATAGAGACGAAAACTCGACATATTCGGACTCCCCGTGGGAAGGCGCGTCTGATAGGTTATATGGCAGCGTTCTAGCGCGAAATTAATTTTTCAAAGCTTTAAACCCGAATATCTCGGGAACGGTTAGAGATATCGGCAAAAGCTTGACGTCATTCGATTCCCCGTTGGAATGCGCGTCTAAAGGACCTCCAGGGGGTGACAGAGCGTGGATTTAATTTTCGAAACTTTAAACGCCCATATCTCCGGAACGGTTGGTGCTAGGAGGACGAGCGTGGTACCGTTCGATTCGCCGCGAAAAGGCGCTTCTTCTGATGTATAATACGTCGGGATTATTACAATTTTGAGACGATTTTGTTTGAATTTTCCCAAAATCTTGGACGAAATTTAAGGAAATTCGACGATATCTTCCGAACCGTAAGCGATAGCCGAACGCCGACTTCAGATTCGGAATCGCCGTCGAAAAGTACGTCCGACGGTGTATGATACATCGGGGTAGCGTTCGTAGATAGAGAAAAAATAAGGAGAAATGACGAAAAATCGCCATCTTTTTTAGTTTTCTTACCATAACTCGAGAACGACTAGAGCTACTGGGTCGCGGTTTGTTCCAGACGATTCGGATGGACCAGGGGAACATTTTGCGCCACATTAGAATAAAATCGGAGCGGTATTTCGGGCACAAACTAAGCGATTTTGGGTAAAAAATAGCGATTTTTAACGAATTTCGGCACATTTTTGCGAATATCTCGGAAACGGTTAGAGATATCGGCAAAAGCTTGACGTCATTCGATTCCCCGGGCGAAAACGCTTCGGATAGGCTATGCCAGAACACTCTAGCGTTAAAAAAAAATTTCAAAACTTTAAACGCTCATATCTCGGTAACGGTAAGAGATAGAGACGAAAACTCGACATATTCGGACTCCCAGTGGGAAGGCGCGTCTGATAGGTTATATGGCAGCGTTCTAGCGCGAAATTAATTTTTCAAAACTTTAAACCCGAATATCTCGGGAACGGTTAGAGATATCGGCAAAAGCTTGACGTCATTCGATTCCCCGTTGGAATGCGCGTCTAAAGGACCTCCAGCAGGTGACAGAGCGTGGATTTAATTTTCGAAATTTTAAACGCCCATATCTCCGGAACGGTTGGTGCTAGGAGGACGAGCGTGGTACCGTTCGATTCGCCGCGAAAAGGCGCTTCTTCTGATGTATAATACGTCGGGATTATTACAATTTTGAGACGATTTTGTTTGAATTTTCCCAAAATTTTGGACGAAATTTAAGGAAATTCGACGATATCTTCCGAACCGTAAGCGATAGCCGAACGCCGACTTCAGATTCGGAATCGCCGTCGAAAAGTACGTCCGACGGTGTATGATACATCGGGGTAGCGTTCGTAGATAGAGAAAAAATAAGGAAAAATAAGCGATTTTGGGTAAAAAATAGCGATTTTTAACGAATTTCGGCACATTTTTGCGAATATCTCGGAAACGGTTAGAGATATCGGCAAAAGCTTGACGTCATTCGATTCCCCGGGCGAAAACGCTTCGGATAGGCTATGCCAGAACACTCTAGCGTTAAAAAAAAATTTCAAAACTTTAAACGCTCATATCTCGGTAACGGTAAGAGATAGAGACGAAAACTCGACATATTCGGACTCCCCGTGGGAAGGCGCGTCTGATAGGTTATATGGCAGCGTTCTAACGCGAAATTAATTTTTCAAAACTTTAAACCCGAATATCTCGGGAACGGTTAGAGATATCGGCAAAAGCTTGACGACATTCGATTCCCCGTTGGAATGCGCGTCTAAAGGACCTCCAGGGGGTGACAGAGCGTGGATTTAATTTTCGAAACTTTAAACGCCCATATCTCCGGAACGGTTGGTGCTAGGAGGACGAGCGTGGTACCGTTCGATTCGCCGCGAAAAGGCGCTTCTTCTGATGTATAATACGTCGGGATTATTACAATTTTGAGACGATTTTGTTTGAATTTTCCCAAAATCTTGGACGAAATTTAAGGAAATTCGACGATATCTTCCGAACCGTAAGCGATAGCCGAACGCCGACTTCAGATTCGGAATCGCCGTCGAAAAGTACGTCCGACGGTGTATGATACATCGGGGTAGCGATCGTAGATAGAGAAAAAATAAGGAAAAATAAGCGATTTTGGGTAAAAAATAGCGATTTTTAACGAATTTCGGCACATTTTTGCGAATATCTCGGAAACGGTTAGAGATATCGGCAAAAGCTTGACGTCATTCGATTCCCCGGGCGAAAACGCTTCGGATAGGCTATGCCAGAACACTCTAGCGTTAAAAAAAAATTTCAAAACTTTAAACGCTCATATCTCGGTAACGGTAAGAGATAGAGACGAAAACTCGACATATTCGGACTCCCCGTGGGAAGGCGCGTCTGATAGGTTATATGGCAGCGTTCTAGCGCGAAATTAATTTTTCAAAACTTTAAACCCGAATATCTCGGGAACGGTTAGAGATATCGGCAAAAGCTTGACGTCATTCGATTCCCCGTTGGAATGCGCGTCTAAAGGACCTCCAGGGGGTGACAGAGCGTGGATTTAATTTTCGAAACTTTAAACGCCCATATCTCCGGAACGGTTGGTGCTAGGAGGACGAGCGTGGTACCGTTCGATTCGCCGCGAAAAGGCGCTTCTTCTGATGTATAATACGTCGGGATTATTACAATTTTGAGACGATTTTGTTTGAATTTTCCCAAAATTTTGGACGAAATTTAAGGAAATTCGACGATATCTTCCGAACCGTAAGCGATAGCCGAACGCCGACTTCAGATTCAGAATCGCCGTCGAAAAGTACGTCCGACGGTGTATGATACATCGGGGTAGCGATCGTAGATAGAGAAAAAATAAGGAGAAATGACGAATAATCACCATCTTTTTTAGTTTTCTTACCATAACTCGAGAACGACTAGAGCTACTGGGTCGCGGTTTGTTCCAGACGATTCGGATGGACCAGGGGAACATTTTGCGCCACATTAGAATAAAATCGGAGCGGTATTTCGGGCACAAACTAAGCGATTTTGGGTAAAAAATAGCGATTTTTAACGAATTTCGGCACATTTTTGCGAATATCTCGGAAACGGTTAGAGATATCGGCAAAAGCTTGACGTCATTCGATTCCCCGGGCGAAAACGCTTCGGATAGGCTATGCCAGAACACTCTAGCGTTAAAAAAAAATTTCAAAACTTTAAACGCTCATATCTCGGTAACGGTAAGAGATAGAGACGAAAACTCGACATATTCGGACTCCCCGTGGGAAGGCGCGTCTGATAGGTTATATGGCAGCGTTCTAGCGCGAAATTAATTTTTCAAAACTTTAAACCCGAATATCTCGGGAACGGTTAGAGATATCGGCAAAAGCTTGACGTCATTCGATTCCCCGTTGGAATGCGCGTCTAAAGGACCTCCAGGGGGTGACAGAGCGTGGATTTAATTTTCGAAACTTTAAACGCCCATATCTCCGGAACGGTTGGTGCTAGGAGGACGAGCGTGGTACCGTTCGATTCGCCGCGAAAAGGCGCTTCTTCTGATGTATAATACGTCGGGATTATTACAATTTTGAGACGATTTTGTTTGAATTTTCCCAAAATCTTGGACGAAATTTAAGGAAATTCGACGATATCTTCCGAACCGTAAGCGATAGCCGAACGCCGACTTCAGATTCGGAATCGCCGTCGAAAAGTACGTCCGACGGTGTATGATACATCGGGGCAGCGATCGTAGATAGAGAAAAAATAAGGAAAAATAAGCGATTTTGGGTAAAAAATAGCGATTTTTAACGAATTTCGGCACATTTTTGCGAATATCTCGGAAACGGTTAGAGATACCGGCAAAAGCTTGACGTCATTCGATTCCCCGAGCGAAAACGCTTCGGATAGGCTATGCCAGAACACTCTAGCGTTAAAAAAAAATTTCAAAACTTTAAACGCTCATATCTCGGTAACGGTAAGAGATAGAGACGAAAACTCGACATATTCGGACTCCCCGTGGGAAGGCGCGTCTGATAGGTTATATGGCAGCGTTCTAGCGCGAAATTAATTTTTCAAAACTTTAAACCCGAATATCTCGGGAACGGTTAGAGATATCGGCAAAAGCTTGACGTCATTCGATTCCCCGTTGGAATGCGCGTCTAAAGGACCTCCAGGGGGTGACAGAGCGTGGATTTAATTTTCGAAACTTTAAACGCCCATATCTCCGGAACGGTTGGTGCTAGGAGGACGAGCGTGGTACCGTTCGATTCGCCGCGAAAAGGCGCTTCTTCTGATGTATAATACGTCGGGATTATTACAATTTTGAGACGATTTTGTTTGAATTTTCCCAAAATTTTGGACGAAATTTAAGGAAATTCGACGATATCTTCCGAACCGTAAGCGATAGCCGAACGCCGACTTCAGATTCGGAATCGCCGTCGAAAAGTACGTCCGACGGTGTATGATACATCGGGGTAGCGATCGTAGATAGAGAAAAAATAAGGAAAAATAAGCGATTTTGGGTAAAAAATAGCGATTTTTAACGAATTTCGGCACATTTTTGCGAATATCTCGGAAACGGTTAGAGATATCGGCAAAAGCTTGACGTCATTCGATTCCCCGGGCGAAAACGCTTCGGATAGGCTATGCCAGAACACTCTAGCGTTAAAAAAAAATTTCAAAACTTTAAACGCTCATATCTCGGTAACGGTAAGAGATAGAGACGAAAACTCGACATATTCGGACTCCCCGTGGGAAGGCGCGTCTGATAGGTTATATGGCAGCGTTCTAGCGCGAAATTAATTTTTCAAAACTTTAAACCCGAATATCTCGGGAACGGTTAGAGATATCGGCAAAAGCTTGACGTCATTCGATTCCCCGTTGGAATGCGCGTCTAAAGGACCTCCAGGGGGTGACAGAGCGTGGATTTAATTTTCGAAACTTTAAACGCCCATATCTCCGGAACGGTTGGTGCTAGGAGGACGAGCGTGGTACCGTTCGATTCGCCGCGAAAAGGCGCTTCTTCTGATGTATAATACGTCGGGATTATTACAATTTTGAGACGATTTTGTTTGAATTTTCCCAAAATTTTGGACGAAATTTAAGGAAATTCGACGATATCTTCCGAACCGTAAGCGATAGCCGAACGCCGACTTCAGATTCAGAATCGCCGTCGAAAAGTACGTCCGACGGTGTATGATACATCGGGGTAGCGATCGTAGATAGAGAAAAAATAAGGAGAAATGACGAATAATCACCATCTTTTTTAGTTTTCTTACCATAACTCGAGAACGACTAGAGCTACTGGGTCGCGGTTTGTTCCAGACGATTCGGATGGACCAGGGGAACATTTTGCGCCACATTAGAATAAAATCGGAGCGGTATTTCGGGCACAAACTAAGCGATTTTGGGTAAAAAATAGCGATTTTTAACGAATTTCGGCACATTTTTGCGAATATCTCGGAAACGGTTAGAGATATCGGCAAAAGCTTGACGTCATTCGATTCCCCGGGCGAAAACGCTTCGGATAGGCTATGCCAGAACACTCTAGCGTTAAAAAAAAATTTCAAAACTTTAAACGCTCATATCTCGGTAACGGTAAGAGATAGAGACGAAAACTCGACATATTCGGACTCCCCGTGGGAAGGCGCGTCTGATAGGTTATATGGCAGCGTTCTAGCGCGAAATTAATTTTTCAAAACTTTAAACCCGAATATCTCGGGAACGGTTAGAGATATCGGCAAAAGCTTGACGTCATTCGATTCCCCGTTGGAATGCGCGTCTAAAGGACCTCCAGGGGGTGACAGAGCGTGGATTTAATTTTCGAAACTTTAAACGCCCATATCTCCGGAACGGTTGGTGCTAGGAGGACGAGCGTGGTACCGTTCGATTCGCCGCGAAAAGGCGCTTCTTCTGATGTATAATACGTCGGGATTATTACAATTTTGAGACGATTTTGTTTGAATTTTCCCAAAATTTTGGACGAAATTTAAGGAAATTCGACGATATCTTCCGAACCGTAAGCGATAGCCGAACGCCGACTTCAGATTCGGAATCGCCGTCGAAAAGTACGTCCGACGGTGTATGATACATCGGGGTAGCGATCGTAGATAGAGAAAAAATAAGGAAAAATAAGCGATTTTGGGTAAAAAATAGCGATTTTTTAACGAATTTCGGCACATTTTTGCGAATATCTCGGAAACGGTTAGAGATATCGGCAAAAGCTTGACGTCATTCGATTCCCCGGGCGAAAACGCTTCGGATAGGCTATGCCAGAACACTCTAGCGTTAAAAAAAAATTTCAAAACTTTAAACGCTCATATCTCGGTAACGGTAAGAGATAGAGACGAAAACTCGACATATTCGGACTCCCCGTGGGAAGGCGCGTCTGATAGGTTATATGGCAGCGTTCTAGCGCGAAATTAATTTTTCAAAACTTTAAACCCGAATATCTCGGGAACGGTTAGAGATATCGGCAAAAGCTTGACGTCATTCGATTCCCCGGGCGAAAACGCTTCGGATAGGCTATGCCAGAACACTCTAGCGTTAAAAAAAAATTTCAAAACTTTAAACGCTCATATCTCGGTAACGGTAAGAGATAGAGACGAAAACTCGACATATTCGGACTCCCCGTGGGAAGGCGCGTCTGATAGGTTATATGGCAGCGTTCTAGCGCGAAATTAATTTTTCAAAACTTTAAACCCGAATATCTCGGGAACGGTTAGAGATATCGGCAAAAGCTTGACGTCATTCGATTCCCCGTTGGAATGCGCGTCTAAAGGACCTCCAGGGGGGTGACAGAGCGTGGATTTAATTTTCGAAACTTTAAACGCCCATATCTCCGGAACGGTTGGTGCTAGGAGGACGAGCGTGGTACCGTTCGATTCGCCGCGAAAAGGCGCTTCTTCTGATGTATAATACGTCGGGATTATTACAATTTTGAGACGATTTTGTTTGAATTTTCCCAAAATTTTGGACGAAATTTAAGGAAATTCGACGATATCTTCCGAACCGTAAGCGATA
Organism: Cetonia aurata; assembly: GCA_949128085.1. Classification (NCBI taxonomy): domain Eukaryota; kingdom Metazoa; phylum Arthropoda; class Insecta; order Coleoptera; family Scarabaeidae; genus Cetonia; species Cetonia aurata. The sequence goes on along the minus strand of OX421882.1, from coordinate 8,184,127 downwards.
GCCGAACGCCGACTTCAGATTCGGAATCGCCGTCGAAAAGTACGTCCGACGGTGTATGATACATCGGGGTAGCGATCGTAGATAGAGAAAAAATAAGGAAAAATAAGCGATTTTGGGTAAAAAATAGCGATTTTTTAACGAATTTCGGCACATTTTTGCGAATATCTCGGAAACGGTTAGAGATATCGGCAAAAGCTTGACGTCATTCGATTCCCCGGGCGAAAACGCTTCGGATAGGCTATGCCAGAACACTCTAGCGTTAAAAAAAAATTTCAAAACTTTAAACGCTCATATCTCGGTAACGGTAAGAGATAGAGACGAAAACTCGACATATTCGGACTCCCCGTGGGAAGGCGCGTCTGATAGGTTATATGGCAGCGTTCTAGCGCGAAATTAATTTTTCAAAACTTTAAACCCGAATATCTCGGGAACGGTTAGAGATATCGGCAAAAGCTTGACGTCATTCGATTCCCCGTTGGAATGCGCGTCTAAAGGACCTCCAGGGGGTGACAGAGCGTGGATTTAATTTTCGAAACTTTAAACGCCCATATCTCCGGAACGGTTGGTGCTAGGAGGACGAGCGTGGTACCGTTCGATTCGCCGCGAAAAGGCGCTTCTTCTGATGTATAATACGTCGGGATTATTACAATTTTGAGACGATTTTGTTTGAATTTTCCCAAAATTTTGGACGAAATTTAAGGAAATTCGACGATATCTTCCGAACCGTAAGCGATAGCCGAACGCCGACTTCAGATTCGGAATCGCCGTCGAAAAGTACGTCCGACGGTGTATGATACATCGGGGTAGCGATCGTAGATAGAGAAAAAATAAGGAAAAATAAGCGATTTTGGGTAAAAAATAGCGATTTTTAACGAATTTCGGCACATTTTTGCGAATATCTCGGAAACGGTTAGAGATATCGGCAAAAGCTTGACGTCATTCGATTCCCCGGGCGAAAACGCTTCGGATAGGCTATGCCAGAACACTCTAGCGTTAAAAAAAAATTTCAAAACTTTAAACGCTCATATCTCGGTAACGGTAAGAGATAGAGACGAAAACTCGACATATTCGGACTCCCCGTGGGAAGGCGCGTCTGATAGGTTATATGGCAGCGTTCTAGCGCGAAATTAATTTTTCAAAACTTTAAACCCGAATATCTCGGGAACGGTTAGAGATATCGGCAAAAGCTTGACGTCATTCGATTCCCCGTTGGAATGCGCGTCTAAAGGACCTCCAGGGGGTGACAGAGCGTGGATTTAATTTTCGAAACTTTAAACGCCCATATCTCCGGAACGGTTGGTGCTAGGAGGACGAGCGTGGTACCGTTCGATTCGCCGCGAAAAGGCGCTTCTTCTGATGTATAATACGTCGGGATTATTACAATTTTGAGACGATTTTGTTTGAATTTTCCCAAAATTTTGGACGAAATTTAAGGAAATTCGACGATATCTTCCGAACCGTAAGCGATAGCCGAACGCCGACTTCAGATTCGGAATCGCCGTCGAAAAGTACGTCCGACGGTGTATGATACATCGGGGTAGCGATCGTAGATAGAGAAAAAATAAGGAAAAATAAGCGATTTTGGGTAAAAAATAGCGATTTTTAACGAATTTCGGCACATTTTTGCGAATATCTCGGAAACGGTTAGAGATATCGGCAAAAGCTTGACGTCATTCGATTCCCCGGGCGAAAACGCTTCGGATAGGCTATGCCAGAACACTCTAGCGTTAAAAAAAAATTTCAAAACTTTAAACGCTCATATCTCGGTAACGGTAAGAGATAGAGACGAAAACTCGACATATTCGGACTCCCCGTGGGAAGGCGCGTCTGATAGGTTATATGGCAGCGTTCTAGCGCGAAATTAATTTTTCAAAACTTTAAACCCGAATATCTCGGGAACGGTTAGAGATATCGGCAAAAGCTTGACGTCATTCGATTCCCCGTTGGAATGCGCGTCTAAAGGACCTCCAGGGGGGTGACAGAGCGTGGATTTAATTTTCGAAACTTTAAACGCCCATATCTCCGGAACGGTTGGTGCTAGGAGGACGAGCGTGGTACCGTTCGATTCGCCGCGAAAAGGCGCTTCTTCTGATGTATAATACGTCGGGATTATTACAATTTTGAGACGATTTTGTTTGAATTTTCCCAAAATTTTGGACGAAATTTAAGGAAATTCGACGATATCTTCCGAACCGTAAGCGATAGCCGAACGCCGACTTCAGATTCGGAATCGCCGTCGAAAAGTACGTCCGACGGTGTATGATACATCGGGGTAGCGATCGTAGATAGAGAAAAAATAAGGAAAAATAAGCGATTTTGGGTAAAAAATAGCGATTTTTTAACGAATTTCGGCACATTTTTGCGAATATCTCGGAAACGGTTAGAGATATCGGCAAAAGCTTGACGTCATTCGATTCCCCGGGCGAAAACGCTTCGGATAGGCTATGCCAGAACACTCTAGCGTTAAAAAAAAATTTCAAAACTTTAAACGCTCATATCTCGGTAACGGTAAGAGATAGAGACGAAAACTCGACATATTCGGACTCCCCGTGGGAAGGCGCGTCTGATAGGTTATATGGCAGCGTTCTAGCGCGAAATTAATTTTTCAAAACTTTAAACCCGAATATCTCGGGAACGGTTAGAGATATCGGCAAAAGCTTGACGTCATTCGATTCCCCGTTGGAATGCGCGTCTAAAGGACCTCCAGGGGGTGACAGAGCGTGGATTTAATTTTCGAAACTTTAAACGCCCATATCTCCGGAACGGTTGGTGCTAGGAGGACGAGCGTGGTACCGTTCGATTCGCCGCGAAAAGGCGCTTCTTCTGATGTATAATACGTCGGGATTATTACAATTTTGAGACGATTTTGTTTGAATTTTCCCAAAATTTTGGACGAAATTTAAGGAAATTCGACGATATCTTCCGAACCGTAAGCGATAGCCGAACGCCGACTTCAGATTCGGAATCGCCGTCGAAAAGTACGTCCGACGGTGTATGATACATCGGGGTAGCGATCGTAGATAGAGAAAAAATAAGGAAAAATAAGCGATTTTGGGTAAAAAATAGCGATTTTTAACGAATTTCGGCACATTTTTGCGAATATCTCGGAAACGGTTAGAGATATCGGCAAAAGCTTGACGTCATTCGATTCCCCGGGCGAAAACGCTTCGGATAGGCTATGCCAGAACACTCTAGCGTTAAAAAAAAATTTCAAAACTTTAAACGCTCATATCTCGGTAACGGTAAGAGATAGAGACGAAAACTCGACATATTCGGACTCCCCGTGGGAAGGCGCGTCTGATAGGTTATATGGCAGCGTTCTAGCGCGAAATTAATTTTTCAAAACTTTAAACCCGAATATCTCGGGAACGGTTAGAGATATCGGCAAAAGCTTGACGTCATTCGATTCCCCGTTGGAATGCGCGTCTAAAGGACCTCCAGGGAGTGACAGAGCGTGGATTTAATTTTCGAAACTTTAAACGCCCATATCTCCGGAACGGTTGGTGCTAGGAGGACGAGCGTGGTACCGTTCGATTCGCCGCGAAAAGGCGCTTCTTCTGATGTATAATACGTCGGGATTATTACAATTTTGAGACGATTTTGTTTGAATTTTCCCAAAATCTTGGACGAAATTTAAGGAAATTCGACGATATCTTCCGAACCGTAAGCGATAGCCGAACGCCGACTTCAGATTCGGAATCGCCGTCGAAAAGTACGTCCGACGGTGTATGATACATCGGGGCAGCGATCGTAGATAGAGAAAAAATAAGGAAAAATAAGCGATTTTGGGTAAAAAATAGCGATTTTTAACGAATTTCGGCACATTTTTGCGAATATCTCGGAAACGGTTAGAGATATCGGCAAAAGCTTGACGTCATTCGATTCCCCGGGCGAAAACGCTTCGGATAGGCTATGCCAGAACACTCTAGCGTTAAAAAAAAATTTCAAAACTTTAAACGCTCATATCTCGGTAACGGTAAGAGATAGAGACGAAAACTCGACATATTCGGACTCCCCGTGGGAAGGCGCGTCTGATAGGTTATATGGCAGCGTTCTAGCGCGAAATTAATTTTTCAAAACTTTAAACCCGAATATCTCGGGAACGGTTAGAGATATCGGCAAAAGCTTGACGTCATTCGATTCCCCGTTGGAATGCGCGTCTAAAGGACCTCCAGGGGGTGACAGAGCGTGGATTTAATTTTCGAAACTTTAAACGCCCATATCTCCGGAACGGTTGGTGCTAGGAGGACGAGCGTGGTACCGTTCGATTCGCCGCGAAAAGGCGCTTCTTCTGATGTATAATACGTCGGGATTATTACAATTTTGAGACGATTTTGTTTGAATTTTCCCAAAATCTTGGACGAAATTTAAGGAAATTCGACGATATCTTCCGAACCGTAAGCGATAGCCGAACGCCGACTTCAGATTCGGAATCGCCGTCGAAAAGTACGTCCGACGGTGTATGATACATCGGGGCAGCGATCGTAGATAGAGAAAAAATAAGGAAAAATAAGCGATTTTGGGTAAAAAATAGCGATTTTTAACGAATTTCGGCACATTTTTGCGAATATCTCGGAAACGGTTAGAGATATCGGCAAAAGCTTGACGTCATTCGATTCCCCGGGCGAAAACGCTTCGGATAGGCTATGCCAGAACACTCTAGCGTTAAAAAAAAATTTCAAAACTTTAAACGCTCATATCTCGGTAACGGTAAGAGATAGAGACGAAAACTCGACATATTCGGACTCCCCGTGGGAAGGCGCGTCTGATAGGTTATATGGCAGCGTTCTAGCGCGAAATTAATTTTTCAAAACTTTAAACCCGAATATCTCGGGAACGGTTAGAGATATCGGCAAAAGCTTGACGTCATTCGATTCCCCGTTGGAATGCGCGTCTAAAGGACCTCCAGGGGGTGACAGAGCGTGGATTTAATTTTCGAAACTTTAAACGCCCATATCTCCGGAACGGTTGGTGCTAGGAGGACGAGCGTGGTACCGTTCGATTCGCCGCGAAAAGGCGCTTCTTCTGATGTATAATACGTCGGGATTATTACAATTTTGAGACGATTTTGTTTGAATTTTCCCAAAATTTTGGACGAAATTTAAGGAAATTCGACGATATCTTCCGAACCGTAAGCGATAGCCGAACGCCGACTTCAGATTCGGAATCGCCGTCGAAAAGTACGTCCGACGGTGTATGATACATCGGGGTAGCGATCGTAGATAGAGAAAAAATAAGGAAAAATAAGCGATTTTGGGTAAAAAATAGCGATTTTTAACGAATTTCCGCACATTTTTGCGAATATCTCGGAAACGGTTAGAGATATCGGCAAAAGCTTGACGTCATTCGATTCCCCGGGCGAAAACGCTTCGGATAGGCTATGCCAGAACACTGTAGCGTTAAAAAAAAATTTCAAAACTTTAAACGCTCATATCTCGGTAACGGTAAGAGATAGAGACGAAAACTCGACATATTCGGACTCCCCGTGGGAAGGCGCGTCTGATAGGTTATATGGCAGCGTTCTAGCGCGAAATTAATTTTTCAAAACTTTAAACCCGAATATCTCGGGAACGGTTAGAGATATCGGCAAAAGCTTGACGGCATTCGATTCCCCGTTGGAATGCGCGTCTAAAGGACCTCCAGGGGGTGACAGAGCGTGGATTTAATTTTCGAAACTTTAAACGCCCATATCTCCGGAACGGTTGGTGCTAGGAGGACGAGCGTGGTACCGTTCGATTCGCCGCGAAAAGGCGCTTCTTCTGATGTATAATACGTCGGGATTATTACAATTTTGAGACGATTTTGTTTGAATTTTCCCAAAATTTTGGACGAAATTTAAGGAAATTCGACGATATCTTCCGAACCGTAAGCGATAGCCGAACGCCGACTTCAGATTCGGAATCGCCGTCGAAAAGTACGTCCGACGGTGTATGATACATCGGGGTAGCGATCGTAGATAGAGAAAAAATAAGGAAAAATAAGCGATTTTGGGTAAAAAATAGCGATTTTTAACGAATTTCGGCACATTTTTGCGAATATCTCGGAAACGGTTAGAGATATCGGCAAAAGCTTGACGTCATTCGATTCCCCGGGCGAAAACGCTTCGGATAGGCTATGCCAGAACACTCTAGCGTTAAAAAAAAAATTTCAAAACTTTAAACGCTCATATCTCGGAAACGGTAAGAGATAGAGACGAAAACTCGACATATTCGGACTCCCCGTGGGAAGGCGCGTCTGATAGGTTATATGGCAGCGTTCTAGCGGGAAATTAATTTTTCAAAACTTTAAACCCAAATATCTCGGGAACGGTTAGAGATATCGGCAAAAGCTTGACTTCATTCGATTCCCCGTTGGAATGCGCGTCTAAAGGACCTCCAGCAGGTGACAGAGCGTGGATTTAATTTTCGAAACTTTAAACGCCCATATCTCCGGAACGGTTGGTGCTAGGAGGATGCGCGTGGTACCGTTCGATTCGCCGCGAAAAGGCACTTCTTCTGATGTATAATACGTCGGGATTATTACAATTTTGAGACGATTTTGTTTGAATTTTCCCAAAATTTTGGACGAAATTTATGGAAATTCGACGATATCTTCCGAACCGTAAGCGATAGCCGAACGCCGACTTCAGATTCGGAATCGCCGTCGAAAAGTACGTCCGACGGTGTATGTACATCGGGGTAGCGTTCGTAGATAGAGAAAAAATAAGGAGAAATGACGAAAAATCACCACCTTTTTTAGTTTTCTTACCATAACTCGAGAACGACTAGAGCTACTGGGTCGCGGTTTGTTTCAGACGATTCGGATGGACCAGGGGAACATTTTGCGCCACATTAGAATAAATTCGGAGCGGTATTTCGGATCGGCTATGCCAGAACACTCTAGCGTTAAAAAAAAAATTTCAAAACTTTAAACGCTCATATCTCGGAAACGGTAAGAGATAGAGACGAAAACTCGACATATTCGGACTCCCCGTGGGAAGGCGCGTCTGATAGGTTATATGGCAGCGTTCTAGCGCGAAATTAATTTTTCAAAACTTTAAACCCGAATATCTCGGGAACGGTTAGAGATATCGGCAAAAGCTTGACGTCATTCGATTCCCCGTTGGAATGCGCGTCTAAAGGACCTCCAGGGGGTGACAGAGCGTGGATTTAATTTTCGAAACTTTAAACGCCCATATCTCCGGAACGGTTGGTGCTAGGAGGACGAGCGTGGTACCGTTCGATTCGCCGCGAAAAGGCGCTTCTTCTGATGTATAATACGTCGGGATTATTACAATTTTGAGACGATTTTGTTTGAATTTTCCCAAAATTTTGGACGAAATTTAAGGAAATTCGACGATATCTTCCGAACCGTAAGCGATAGCCGAACGCCGACTTCAGATTCGGAATCGCCGTCGAAAAGTACGTCCGACGGTGTATGATACATCGGGGTAGCGATCGTAGATAGAGAAAAAATAAGGAAAAATAAGCGATTTTGGGTAAAAAATAGCGATTTTTAACGAATTTCGGCACATTTTTGCGAATATCTCGGAAACGGTTAGAGATATCGGCAAAAGCTTGACGTCATTCGATTCCCCGGGCGAAAACGCTTCGGATAGGCTATGCCAGAACACTCTAGCGTTAAAAAAAAATTTCAAAACTTTAAACGCTCATATCTCGGTAACGGTAAGAGATAGAGACGAAAACTCGACATATTCGGACTCCCCGTGGGAAGGCGCGTCTGATAGGTTATATGGCAGCGTTCTAGCGCGAAATTAATTTTTCAAAACTTTAAACCCGAATATCTCGGGAACGGTTAGAGATATCGGCAAAAGCTTGACGTCATTCGATTCCCCGTTGGAATGCGCGTCTAAAGGACCTCCAGGGGGTGACAGAGCGTGGATTTAATTTTCGAAACTTTAAACGCCCATATCTCCGGAACGGTTGGTGCTAGGAGGACGAGCGTGGTACCGTTCGATTCGCCGCGAAAAGGCGCTTCTTCTGATGTATAATACGTCGGGATTATTACAATTTTGAGACGATTTTGTTTGAATTTTCCCAAAATTTTGGACGAAATTTAAGGAAATTCGACGATATCTTCCGAACCGTAAGCGATAGCCGAACGCCGACTTCAGATTCGGAATCGCCGTCGAAAAGTACGTCCGACGGTGTATGATACATCTGGGTAGCGTTCGTAGATAGAGAAAAAATAAGGAGAAATGACGAAAAATCACCATCTTTTTTAGTTTTCTTACCATAACTCGAGAACGACTAGAGCTACTGGGTCGCGGTTTGTTTCAGACGATTCGGATGGACCAGGGGAACATTTTGCGCCACATTAGAATAAATTCGGAGCGGTATTTCGGATCGGCTATGCCAGAACACTCTAGCGTTAAAAAAAAAATTTCAAAACTTTAAACGCTCATATCTCGGAAACGGTAAGAGATAGAGACGAAAACTCGACATATTCGGACTCCCCGTGGGAAGGCGCGTCTGATAGGTTATATGGCAGCGTTCTAGCGCGAAATTAATTTTTCAAAACTTTAAACCCGAATATCTCGGGAACGGTTAGAGATATCGGCAAAAGCTTGACGTCATTTGATTCCCCGTGCGAAAACGCGTCGGATAGGCTATGCCAGAACGCCCTAGCGTTAATTTTTTTTTTAATTTTCCCAAAATTTTCGACGAAATTTAAGGAAATTCGACGATATCTTCCGAACCGTAACCAATAGCCGAACGCCGACTTCAGATTCGGAATCGCCGTCGAAAACTACGTTCGACGGTGTATGATACATCGGGGTAGCGATCGTAGATAGAGAAGAAATAAGGAAAAATAAGCGATTTTGGGTAAAAAATAGCGATTTTTAACGAATTTCGGCACATTTTTGCGAATATCTCGGAAACGGTTAGAGATATCAGCAAAAGTTTGACGTCATTCAATTCCCCGTGCGAAAACGCGTCGGAGAGGCTGTGCCAGAACGCTCTAGCGTTAAACAAAATTTCAAGGGTCCAAGAAAAAGTGCTTTACATATACTTACTAATTACATAATAATTTTGTTTGCGTACTGGAGTAATAATCACTAGACTACTAAATATCCAATAAATTGATTATGCAATATCTAGAATATTGTTGAAAGGTACTTAAAGCGTACATATAAGGAACAACAGAAGCGTTTTGATCGGTTATAGGTCCATTCTGTAAAAGCTTTAATAAAAAGCTATTCACTATGACTTTATGGAAGACAGTCACAATAAAAGTTTCCTCATATGAGTACATTCAAAGGTCCACAGATTAACGATAGCTAATATAGCGTACACGTAAACGCATACAGAGAGTTCATGATTGAAGCTTAAACATGCTTTTATTAACTCACTAACTCGTTCATAATACATCCAATAAACGTTAGCTATGTTAAATATGTCGTACTTTCCGTTAAAGTGACTGAAGGACGTTGATCGTTAACTAAAGGATTTTGGGGCAGAGTTTTCGAGTTTATTACTTAATATAGCGACCCATCTGAGACGATTTTTCCACTGTCATCTAGCCGTAAACGTCCGCGAAGGGCCCTACAAAAATAGTGGCCAGTAGACGAAATTTACGGCGACTTAAACTGACGTGTCCGTTTTTAAGTTACCAAAGCGTGCAGGTAATTTCTGAAAGTAGATGATAATGCTGATAATTTTTACGTAAATTCTAATGCAATTTTAATTTCAGATTTAATAAGTCGTGAGATCTCGATTAGTCGCAAGCAATCTTCTTTAGCACGATCATCACCGAGGCTAGGGGTATCCCATTTGAATTCCTACCAATTCTCTGACCGCTTAAATGAGAACATTGACGCAAGTTTATTCCATTACATTTTAATTCGGTTTTAATGCTCTTTAATGTACCCATACCGTAAGTATGGGTGCCGTAACTAACTAATCGCATTGTAGTTCTACTAATTTGTGAGCAGAATTCTTTTCGGTAGTAGTGATGTGGGAATAAGTTAAAGAGGGCCATTGACAGAATTAGTAATATTATACACACGCTTAATTTCGATTTAATTTTGTATGTATTTGATTCAGTGCTGATGCGCTTTGTATATCTAGAGGGTGAGTTCACAGTATTTTCAGTGAATCTGATTTTCAGCAATAAAATTACACAACAATATACATGAAAGTAGTTTTTATCTAAATATATCCTCTTTAGGCCGCTTTCTACTTACTGAACTTAAAAACCCCGTGTTAAGCTATTCTCTATTGTACGCAGGAGAAGAGAAACAAGGAACCAATGGAACAGCGTTCATGATAGATAGTAATTTCAGAAATAAAATCCTGGAATTTAAGAAAGTAAACGGTAGAATCTCATATCTAAGAATCAGTAACAAAATTGCAAACATAACTATAGTAAATGTATACGCACCAACTGAAGCAGCATTACCGGAAGAAAAGGACATATTCTATGAAACACTTGGAGAAATATGTGAGAAGACCAAAACACGATACATTGATAGTGTTAGACGACCTCAACGCAAAAATAGGAAAAGAATACCATCTAAGAAACGTAGCTGGAAAAGAAACAATCCATGAAATAACTACCGATAATGGGACCAGAATAACCAACCTAGCAGAAGAAATGGACTTATTTATAGTAAGCACTAAATTCAGACATAAGAAGGAACATAAAATCACGTGGACACTACCAGGACAAACAAAAGGAAATCAGATAGATCATATACTTATCAAAAGCAGAAGAGAAAATTTAATAGAAGACGTAAGATCCTACAGAGGAACAAGTGTCAACACAGACCATCATTTGCTAATAGCAAAAACGAAGTTAAGATTAGTAAGACACATTAGAAGTGAAAAAGTAAATCAAAAATGGAACGTAGAAAGCCTAAGTAACGAAGAGAATAAAAACAAATACCAAGAACAAAGCAAAGCAAAATTAGTAACAAAAGAAAAAAGTGAAAATATAAAAGAGGCAATAATCGAAGCATCAGAAGAAACAATAAAAAGAAGTAAAACAAAGAAGAGAACAAACTGGTTCGATAATGATTGCGAAACCATGATAAAGAAAAAGAGGGAAGCAAGACTAAGATGGATAAGATCAAGTAATGTAGAAGATTATGAATTGTACAAACAAATAAGAAAGGAGGGAACAAAACTAATAAAAGAGAAAAAAGTCAATTGGATAGAAGAAAAGATAGACGAACTAGAAAAAGACAATAACAATAATACGAAAATATACAGACAGATAAAGCAGCAAAAAAGAAAGAAAGTAACGACAACAATGAATAAAAAAACCAATGGCAGGAATACCTAGAAAACTTGACAGACGTAGAAGACACTAGCGAAGAAGAGAAAAAAGGTAACAAACAAGAAGAATCCGTACAAGATCCAACAGTAGAGGAGATGAATAACATTATCAATGACCTAAAAAATGGAAAAGCCCCAGGATCAGATACCATTAATAGTGAAAATATGGACAGAGGAAATAATGCCAGAAGAATGGAGATTATAGGAATTATAATACCTATCCCAAAAAATGGAAACTTAACAAAATGTGACAATTATAGGAAAATAACATTATTAAATATAGTGTATAGAATACTGGCAGCAATCATATTAAAAAGAATAAACATATATATACAAAAGGAGATTGGAGAATACCAAAACGGATTCAGAAAAGGGAAATCTACTATCGACGCAATACACGTAATAACTCAACTTAAAGAGAAATGTTACGAGAGAGATATAGATCTATGTACTATATATTGACTTCAAGCAGGCATTTGACAGCGTGGGGAGGAAAGCAGTAATGAGAGAAGTAGCAAAGATAGGAATACCGGAAAAAATACAAAGGTTGATAAAAATGACACTGGATAAATCAAAAGCTGCTGTAGCTACACAAGAAGGAATAACAAACGCAATGGCGAAAGGACTAAGAGAGGGCGATGGTTTATCTGCTGCTCTTTTCAATATAGCACCGGAAGGAGCTATAAGAAAATGTGAAATAAAGGGATCGTTGATACAGAAGTCCTCACAAGTGGTGGCATACGCAGACGACATCGCTGTGATAGCAAGAGATGAAAAGAGCTTGATAGAAATAATAAAGAAAATAGACTGTGAAGCACAAAAACGAGGTTTGGAGATAAACGAAAATAAAACTAAATATATGAAAATTCACAGGAAAAAGAAAGAACGGCCAATGACTCAGGTACAAATAGGACAATACATGTTCGAAGAAGTGCAAACTTTCAAATACCTTGGAACGATGATAAGCAATGAAAATGACAGGAGTGTAGAGGTAGCACAACGAATAAAATCAGGATACAATGCATATTACAGATATAAAGACATAATGAGAAGTAAAGGGATAAGTAAGAAAACAAAAATCAGAGTGTACAAACCGGCCATAAGATCGACTGTACTATATGCTGCGAAAACTATATGCGTTACAAGAAAGGACGAAGAGAAATTGAAAGTGTTCGAAAGAAAGATGATCAGAAAGATTTATGGATTAAGGAAAATAAAGGATGAGAAATATAGAAGACTGACGAATCAAGAGACAACAGACATAATAGCCGGAGATGACATAATCAATGAAATGAAATCAAAAAGAGTACGATGGTTCGGGCATGTAAATAGAAAGGAGGAAGAAGCAATTATAAAGAAAATAACGGAATGGCAGCCGCAAGAAGACAGATCAAGAGGAAGACCGAAGGCAAGATGGGAGGACCAGGTACTTAATGACATAAAGGACTTAGGAATAACGGACTGGAGAGAGAAAGTAAAGGATAGAGTAACATGGAGAAATAAAAACACACAACAGCACGTAAAGGACAAGAAGTAGAAAAGTGAAGAGGAGTGACGACCCACTTTATTTAAATAGTCTGCAGAGCGGCTCCAAATCCACACGGAATGTACAGCCGGTTATATATATATATATATATATATATAAAACTTAATTCATTTTCTTGGTATTAGTGACGATAAAATGTGTTCAAAACAAAACTACATTCTTTTTACGTTTCGGCAATATATATTGCCTTCTTCAGAAAAACTAAAACATTATTTTAAAACCGAAAAAATCCGATTTACATTTGTTTTGGTTTTTTTTTGGTTTTAGAATAATGTTTTAGTTTTTCTGAAGAAGGCAATATATATTGCCGAAACGTAAAAAGAATGTAGTTTTGTTTTGAACACATTTTATCGTCACTAATACCAAGAAAATGAATTAAGTTTTGTATAATTTTGTGTATTCCCCAAAAATATTACATTGTTTTATATATATATATATATATATATATATATATATATATATATATGGACAAGGACTCTTTGCCGTTGGGGTAAATGAGTATATGGATGATTTCTTGGGTAGCGGCATTAACTAGAAAAATTACTCTATTGTTTCTTTATTTTTATTGCCAATATTTCGCATCTAGCTTGATGCTTCATCAGGGCTCAAAATTTGAAAACAGATGTGAAAAAAATCTCCACCTTAAGAATCCACGCTTTTAATTTAAAAATTTTTGAAAATTTGTAAAAATGTCGTTGAATTTGTAAAATAAAATTTTAAATTTAAAATGTCGAAAAGTTAAAATTATTGAATAGATACACATTAAAAAAAAGTTGGCACATTACAAAAACGGAGAAGGACAAATTCACATATGCACGGAACAAACAACAACACTTATCTGTTGTTGTTTGTTCCGTGCATATGTGAATTTGTCCTTCTCCGTCCAAGATTTTCTTCCATATACTAAGGCAGGTACAGCTACTTTCTTTACTACTTCAATTTTTATTTCTTTTGGTATTTCTCTTTTCCCAAAAAAAATTCTTCTAATGGCATTATATACTTAAATACTTTTCTTACTTGTTCACTTATTTCTTGATCTAATTTTCCATAGTTTTCTATTATAGTTTCCAAGTACTTGTAATGTGACACTTCTGTTCAAGTCTTTTCCTTCTATGTAGGTCTTATTGGTTTGTTGTTTTGCTTCTCCAATCTTCTTCAATGTATTTACCATATTTATGTTATATTGTAGGCTTCTTTCTGACTTTGCTTAACTTAATATGTATTAATTTATCCACGTCTAGCCGAATTTAGCATTCAGGTGCTTGGATGTGAAGTGTCCAGGTTAGTGTTAGCCTTATAAAAATTATCATTATCTGGAAAAGTATAGCAAATAAGTTGGTAGCAGACATATAAAAAGTTGTTATATATGTGAGCAATTCCATTTAAGAAAATTAAGTAAGATAGCGGGGATGCAAATAATCTTAAAAATAACTACCACCTAACGGACATTTATTGTATAATTCTCAGAATTCTACAATTTTTATTATTTCCCGAAATATCGCGCTGTCCTTCTCGTCGCTGAACAGCCTGTATATTGAATTTGATTTAATTTGCAAGCATTAAAATGTTGTAATTTATTGCTTTAGTTTATATTGTGACAGTAACTGATATATTTGTACCTATTTTCCTAACAATAAAAGTCGCTAAGCAATTTCATCTTTTATTGATTGTTCCTTGAAATAAAATTTAGACTTCTTCTGCGTTCTTAAATTTGATACGAGAAATTTTATTAACTTTTTTTCCCTTTTATCGTTTGCAGTTACTCGAATCTCACATGCACATGCCAATCGCCTATTTAGCTGTCAGTTTCATATCTACGAGGTGTAAATTGTACTAAATACCCACCGAATCTTGATCGAACCGGCAAGGAAATGTACTTGTTTTCGTTGACGAGCCCAGAAATCCGAAACGAAACCATTTTGGCCGAAACTAATTAGTGACACTACAGCGCTAATGATGTCAAAGCAGGTGCCTGTCGTGTTTCACTTCAGGACGTATCTCGCAGACATTTTTTACCTTCCTTTATCTGTATGTGTACCGGAGGTAGACGCATCAGAACGTCTACTCGGTCAGCATTAAAAACAAATTTGAATATATACGTAGTGTACCTAATTAGATTCCAGATAATAATTATTACTACCGAAATAAAGGACAGATAGTGCGGTTCTGTAATTGACAGTTCATGCTGCATAATACATGATGCGACTACGCGTCGCATTAACCGTTGCCATTACGAGATGTGCAGCAAAAATGTCCCGCAAAAACTGGTTGAAATTAATGCGATGCTATCTTCTCGAGACATGTTAACAAGTCGAAAGTATCGGACATGACAGAATGCAAAATTCGTCCTCGCGTAGCGTTTCTTGTTATCGTCGGTCGTTATTTTCGGAATTGTTAGCATTATTCGGATGTTAATACCTATGTGTACATGCATACGTACATGGTAATAAGAGGGGCTACAATGAAATTTAATTTAATTGAAGTCGGCTTTGAGGTTTTTTTTTTCTTAGAGTACTTAATTGCTGTTTTATACATTGTAAGATATTGTAACGGGTGATTCAGTAAGGGTGGCGATCGGCTGTATCTCGGAAACTGCTACGCCTAGAGCTTCGGGACAAAAAAATACATAACCAATGTGGCCACCAGAAGTATCTGAAAATTATTTTAATGTTCGAAATTTCATCGCTAGGGGGCGTACCTGATATGTTCAGTCATAAAATGAGTATTATCTTAGAAAATTGCAGGTTGAACTATAGTTTTGAATGGGCCGTTCGAAAGCTGAGTTGATGTCCCATTATTTTGTTTAATGACTTTTTTTCGTATCTGCCATAATAAGGAACGGGGAAGCCAGACAATTGTTCAACATGTAAATTTTAATATCTCCTGAACCGTTCAACCAATCTGAAGATTTTTGGGCTCGTTCGATGGAGCATTTCATGGGTTTTTTCTAGAAAAATTGTCGTTCTAGCGTTTAGTTTGAAATAGCTAAACTAGAGGGGGTTTTCTGTAGTGATTACATATTTCGGTGAATTTCAAGCAGTGTCACAAGCTAAATTAAATGGTTGAAGTTTACCGCATCTTAATATCTCTATCCGTTCTCGATTTATCTCCAAAAGAATTAAATTTGTAATAAAAATTGACTGCGGCCTTGCAAGTAGGCGAGCGACGCGACGAATGGTTTCCATGGAAACTATGAAATTCTATCAGATCGTTTAATGCATATATCGGCTAAATATAGTCAAAACAGAATGAAATAAATTATTAACGAAAATAATAACAGCAAAAAGAAAATATCCAACTAAAATTTTAATTATAAATGTTCGAAATGTTTACCATCACTGGCCACACACAAATTGAGTCTGTTACTATCGTTATCGTAAGTTTCATCCTTACCACTTACGAAAAGCAGGAGAAATATTGTATTTATTTGAAGCAAAACCAAGTTGTTCAAGGTTCAAGCTTTCCATTAATTGCTTTATGAAATGTAATTTTATGTAAAATTACTGAAGAAGGATCAGTAATTGACAAAGTGCACAGTTTGATGGTCTTACTTTTCAACGGAAACTTTTCCGAAGAGACTGCGTGAAGCCGATTGAACTGAACGAGCTCCGAACGCAATCCAACAGCATCAGGTTGTTTTGAATAAGTTCAAGTTATCTATGGGAGAAAAGAAAAGAACTTTGTTGACAAATTTGAGTACATAGAGGTGAAAATATTTATTAGTTATTTTGATTAAAAAAGTTAAAAAATAATATTTACCTACTCACTATAAATTAATTTCAAATCAGAAAGAGGTAACTCACCCTAAATGTGTTAGTATTGATCCTGATATCGAATTCATTCAAGGAAACACTAATCTGAATGAGTTGTTAATATTCAGTAGAACAGATAGCAGCATAGATTAAAACTGTCTAGCCGAAGAATTTCTAATTTAAAAACAGGATTAGTCAAGCGCATATGTGAGTAAGAAATAAAGGAGAGACTGTGATCACTCAGACAATCTCAAAAATATGATAATTTACCTATTGAGATGTAAGATACAATTTCAAGTATGTTCATGCTATTGAACGAATCTTGAAGATTTCTCGAGCGAATGTATTCAAAATTAATCTTAATTCATTTAATACCAATCCTAGAGATTCAAAAAGTCAATTGACATATAATTTCTTAGTTGTATTGGTTTCTCAATAAAAAGAAACAGTTATAGGTAAAGAGAAAATTTGTGAATGTTAAAGAGTTAATTTTAATGTTATTTGTGTTTGAAACGGCTTACGACTTTGCATCATGTATTGACGTTTAATCGACATTCATGGGTTTTGCCAGTAAGAAAACGTTACCGACAGATTTTCCATTCAGTTTAACCGTAATTTTGCATGGTGAACAACTTAAAAATAAGCTCCTAAATAAGGCGGCAACCAAGTTGAATTCAAAATTAAAATATTGCAAGGTATGTAGTGCATCCTTGTGTCAGTATCTCGAACGCTTCGACGCGCTGAGATAGATTTTTGTGTTCTTATATTTTAATTTAATTTATTTAAAAATCTGTGGAATTCTATTATATTACATCTAAACTAAAATGCGATGTAAAATTATGTTTCTAACGTTTATTATTATCTAATGTTAATTACTAGTGGTGTCAGGAACCGTGATTTACAGGAACCGGGTACCCGATTCCTAAAATTTCGGGTAACGGGTAACCCGGTTCCTATCCGGTTCTCGGTTCCTAGCCGGTTCTCGATTCCTACCCGGTGCTCGGGTCCTACGCGATTCTCGATTCCTGCCTCGGTCTACACGATTCCAGTTTTTCTTTGCTCTATATTATGTTATTTATCAATTCTTCATTAATTTATACTAATGCATAAGAATATTGTTTCTCGAAATGTAACCGAGATGAACAAGTTTTGAATAATGAGATTATTATTTTTTAATTACTTTTGGTTTATATGAATAAACAGTATATAAACATTGTAATTATTTATTACTTGCACATTACATTTTATACAAAATACATGCCTTACAGTAATATAGATAATCACATGCAAATAACATTTTTAATAATATTTTCATGAAAAAGAAAAGAATACACTATATACGCTCAATAAAAAAATGTGGCGGTTTTATTATTTACAGTTTGTTTAAATTTTTATACAAAAATAAAAGTTTATCTACATTTTCTGACTTTAGGCAACTGCGTTTTGCAGATATTAAATTTCCCGCGGCAGAAAATGTTCTTTCAGATGGTGCAGATGTAGCAGGAACACATAAATACATTTGCGCTAAATCAGACAATACTGGATACCTTTTTGTATTGCTTTTCCACCAATCTAGTGGAGATAAATTCCGATTAATTTCATGTTCTTCCGCATACATGGCTAATTCACTTTTGTTCTCCTGCGTCAAGTGAGGGAATAAACAAGTAATAGCAGATGGTTCGGTGGATGTATCCTTCGTTCTCTGTGTATCTATGGATTTTCCTTGAATATTTTGTTCTAAGTGACTTAGAATTGTTTGCTTTAATATTTTGTTGTTCTCTAAACTTTTATATTTGTAATACTATACATTGTATAGTATACAACATAAAGGAAATTGATAAATAAAAAAGGAGAGAATTATCAGGTACTGAATCCAGGTAATACGGGAACTCGGATTTAGCAGAGTATGTAAACAGAACCGGGAATTACGGAATCCGGTAATAGTGGACAAGAAATCGGGCAACACGGGTACCCGGAACCAGGTAACTCGGGTACCCGGAACCGGGTAGGTTTGGCGAAAATAAAACCGGGTACCCGGTTCCGGGTACCCGGGTACCCGGTTCGTGCTGACAGCACTATTAATTACCATTGACCTTCTCATTACAGTTTACTAATAAAAGTGAATAAGTGCACTATTGTTTCATGAAATACTTCTTAATACGGGTATAGTTTTGCATTATGTATTACCAATTAACTTAGCTTGTTCCTTTTAAGGCCATTGCACCTGCCTTTATATAAGTGAAAACAAAATTCAAGGAACTGGCAGCGAATTATCTGTGGGTATTTATGTGTAGTTTGTATGGTGACAAATTCCCTTCGCCCGCTATTAATCCGGTTAGGTCTCCCACATCTTCGCATGCTGCCCGTCTCGGAAACCAGCGGTTCGGACAGTAATTTATAGGCCGACCCGGCCAGACGAGATCTCATTAAAATCTATTAATTTTTTCCGCAATTCCAGCCACCTCATAAGAAATATATGTAGTACTAATTGGGTGGCAGGAAACATACCAGTTTTTATCAGAGTTCGCGATCTGTTCTGCGGACTGACTGACTGAAATCATGCGCCGGCGAGCGCTACGTTGGGATACGCGACTTTAATAATGCTCGTTATATCATGTAAAATATTGTACAAGATTACGGAGGTGCGCCGATGGCGTGCTTACGTTTGCCAAAGCGGAGACGTATCGTTTTATCTGCCATCTGAGGAGTAGCCTGTTTTGGAGACGGTGAATGTTCCGAGTTGTCAACGTTTTCGGTTGTGTCTTCGAGGAATGCGAATAAAGGATAGAAGAATGTGCATATTATATCCAGTGACATTGAAAAATACTACAACGCATAGTAGATACCATGTGATAGAGAAGCAAGCAAAAATAAGACGAATCTTATACAATAATATCCGTACTTAACTTTCAAGATAGGGAATGTTAAAGATATTTTAGAAAATTTAAATTTTTAATAAAACAAGAAATTGTTAAAATGAATCAAAATTTAACAAATTTGGTTGTTCCCGAGATTTCACAAGAAAAACTGTCAATATAACACCTAAAGTTGTTATTGAAAAACGATGAAGTGAGAGAGAAAAATATGCCTGGATTTTGACCCCTTTTGTTTTATATTTTGAGTCGCAGGTCTTGAGGTCGTTTTATCTCGACCAACCTTTTTGCATTTTTGCTCATTCGTATTTCTTCTTCTCGTTTGTTTATAAAATTCTTGTGCAGTGAGTTCACCAATTTCCGGTATTATAACATATTTTTTTCTAGAATATATGGAAGAAGAAATCTTAAATAGAATCGACTTTGAAATTGTTTTTTTCCAAAACAACGAAATCTTAACTAAATGGTATAACAAACCTGCATGATCTGGATGTTATCTAAATTTTAAGTCATCACAGCCAGTTTCCCAAAAAAGAATGTGTTATTATTAGTTTAGCTGATAGAGTTATAACTTTAACCAGTCTAATTTTTCGATATTGTATTGCCACAGAAAATGCCATTATGTGTTAATGCATATGTAGAATTGTGCATACGCGTAAATCGAAGCCTCGTTTCCTGTGTTGACCTTGAGATTCAGCAATCGAAGACTCAGGAAGCGAGGTAAGGGTGGTGAACGGTTGTGTGTAGTTATGAATGTAGTTGTTGTTATCTAGTAAGTTGGAGTTTTATTATTAAAAGAAGTTCTTCCCAAATTGATATTGGAGAAGTACCACCTGAAGTAACCCCCGGTAAGTACCATTTTAATAGTACCTCTAGCAAATAAGATTAAGCCAAGCGAGTACGTGACAATATTATTAATAAATCAACAAATATTCTAAAACAAAATATTTACCCAAATTATCTTATCAATAAAATATCCAAACTAAGAATATTCCTTTTTTTCTATAATAAATCAACAAAAACTATGAGATAATCAAACAAAATACAGAAAAATTCCTTATATTATAAAATTTATCTGAAAAATAAAAATATCAAATTATCAAATCTTATAATTTTAAAATAGCAAATCAAAATAATAAATAATTACAAAATTAAATCTACACAAAATTAAAATCAAAAATGAAGAAAAATAAAACGTCCCATGTAGTACATAAAATAAATTGTCAAAATTGGCGAAACTATGCTATATTTAGAAAACAGAAAAATAGGACACAAATACAATAGAAATCTTACAGCTTTAAAAAAACATGAAATAACATAACATCATACACTTTATCGAATAAAACAAAAACTTTTGTCAAACATTTTTTGAAGTTTTACATGTCGTATTTATTTTATTTATTATACACACAAATTAATAAGGTTTAAACAAAACACAAACAAAACATTTTACAGTAGGTACAATATTATTAATATCATTTTATTAGCTGGTCTTCGGTTCTCGGGTTCTCTGCCGTGTAGAAAGTTTAAATTACTTGACGTTTCGATCATCTTGTCGTGACTTCACTTCTGAAGAAGATCACGACAAGATGATCGAAACGTCAAGTAATTTAAACTTTCTACACGGCAGAGAACCAGAGAACCGAAGAGCAGCCAGCAACGACGGCCGTGAAAGCCTAAAGACTTTATCATTTTATTATATTACTGAATTCATTAGCGAGGCTATGGACAAACATGGACAGATCGATGTTATATATACAGTTTTGTGTAAAGCATTCGACATTAGAGACCATGATTTTCTTGTCTTCAAATTTGCATCTTTTGGCTTTACTCCTACAGCTACTAAATTAATGAAATCTTATCTTAGCGACCGAAAGTGTTATGCATACTACAATGGACATAACTCTGATGTCACACAAGGCTCAAATTTGGGTCTGCTATTATTCAATATTTTTATTGATGAACTGTGACACAGTTTTACTTCTCTAGTTTTGGCATACGCCGAAGGATATTAAATTATTTATTGAAATCTCCTCCGACACGAATGTGTTGAACCTACAAGAAAATGTAAATAACTTTGTCAACTGGTGTAACACTCATAAACTGCAACTGACTGTTGATAAGTGCTCTATGGTATCTTACACTAGAATGAGCTCATCGGTCACGTCAACCATACATATTAATGGTACTCCTGCGCGAATAGAATCTGAGGTTAAGGATCTGGGAGTAATATTCGATTCCAAACTCTCATTCAACATTTAAACACTTTGTGCGAATGCTGTCAGATCGCTGGGATTTTTTATGCTTGGATGTTCACCTATCAGATTTGGCAGATATATGTTTTGCTTCATAGCTATATAGATCCTATTGCTCTACAATTTTTTTCCCGCAAGGCTTATACGTCGTATACAATCGACCAACACCGGCAACAATTACGAAATATTATTCCTCATAAAAAAGAAGAAAGATACTGCTAGTAATAAGGCGGTCGAAGGACGATTAAAACCTTAGCGGCGTCGAAGGAAAGAAGGAAGTATGCAATTACTACAGAAATGACTGACGGGCAAGGAGTTTAATTTGAATAAGCCGGAGGTATAGAGTTGTACACGCGTCGTCCGTTGCCGCGACAGCTAGTCGTGTTCCGCTTAAAATTATATTATGATGTCGTTTTTATTGCCAGTCATTAGTACGTTGTATGCACCGGGCATTAAAGTGATTTAATGTACAATTTAAAGATTGTTGTGTTATAATTATTTGAATGAAAATATTCCGTGATCCAGAAGCATGAACGGTATTGTTTCTGATGGAATGAATATGTTAATAGCGCGCTTAGAAACAATGGTGTATTCATATCACAACTAATTATCCAATCCGTCATAGCACTGAATTCGTTAGCATGTTGGGTAGCTTGTCAAAAGTGTAAATAATGATCGTCAAATATGTTCAAAAATAAAATCTTAACCGAGATATGAATTTTTAAAGTCATCGTTAAATATTGCTTTACTCTACCGCTGACTTTCTGGCATATTTTTTTGTCTAAATGAGGGTTAATTTCAATATATTTTCAGAAACTTTTCTCCGATGATTGTAAAAGATCGAACCTTCCTTGCTTTACTGTTAGGAATTCTTATAGAATAAGATTAACCTCACTTGCTTTACAAATATATATCTAAGATCCTAGATGAAAGAGGTGGACGTTATATTTCTGCCAGGAGAGTGGCTACCTCTGGGATTCCCCAAGGTTCAAATTTAGAACCTATGCTTTTCCTGGTTCTTATAAACGATTTGGCGTCTCTGGTTGCGTGCGATTGCCTTCTGTTTGCTGATGACGTAAAGATATTTCGTTCTGTTTCTTCGGTAGCTGACTGACTTGCCTTGTAGAAAGATCTTGACACAATTTATGCTTGGAGTCTGAGCAATAGGTTATCACTTAATGTTGCTAAGTGTAGAACGATGTCTTTCACACGAAGTACGAGTATTATTACTCAGAATTATGAGATAGGCGGGATCATTTTGAAGCGAGTGGAAGTTGAGAGAGATTTGGGCGTGCTCTTTGATGTGAAATTAAGTTTTCTACCGCGTATAGCTGATGGTGTTGCCAATACAGGCAAGATGCTGGGGTTTATTTTGCACACGAGTAGGGATTTCAAGAATTCCGATACCATGAAATCGTTGTTTTTCTCCTTAGTCCGATCGAAGCTCGAATACGCTTGTATAGTGTGGAATTCTCAGTATCGGGTGCATAAAACATCTCTTGGGAACGTTAAGCGGAGATTTGCTAAGTATTTGTGGTATAGAGAGCACGGCACTTACCCTGAGAGAGGTATCCTCCACCTTAGTTTACTAGAAGAGTTTTCTTTAAATTCTTTGGAGATGCGAAGATCTGTGAGTGCACTTAAGTTTCTCTACAACGTTATACATGGCCGTATTAACTGTTCACAGATTCTTGGTTATCTACGATTTTCAGTACCACAACAAGGGGCTCGTTATGTACCAACTTTCTACATTTCCTCAGCGCGCACAAATTTAATGAGTGAATCACCTCTATCGTTTATATGCAGCACGTATAATCATATAAGTATGGAATGCGATATTTAACTGTAGTGTGAAAGGTTTAATCTCGACATTTGGCAACAAAATATCGGATGATGGAGGTACATAGTTAGTTTCTAGCAATGTATAATTAATTTTTGCTTATTAATTATTTTTGCTCCGAACTCATAATCAGTTTCTACCAAAGTTGAATAAATACTTATTGCATTTTATCTGAATGTATTTTTATGCACCTATGTGTTAGTGTTGCTACTGTTGTATTTACCAGACATATTTTTAGGTTTTAAGTTTGACTTTTGGCATTGCTTTCAGTTTTTGTATGTTTATCTGATTTATTATTATCCTTGCTATTATAGTATTTCATTTGCGTATCTTATAAATATTATCCTTGATTTGGCATTGGATTAAAATATTTCTATTTTTTTCTGTTTTGATCTAGGATCTTGTTTATTTAATCTAAAAAAAAAATTACAGTTTTGACGGACACTATGTCTCGTACCTTTTCACCAGTTCAAAAGTCCAAACCTTCTTGCATTTGACAATATATAGATGTTTCTTCATGAATTTGTCAACGTTTGGAGAAAAAATAGCATATTTTATTTGGAGGAAAAGTAACTTTTCACGGTTTTGCTCTCTATTTTATTTCGATCGGCTGCTAAACACGAGCGTAAAACTGCCGTTTTATGATTATATTTAACAGAAAATTGCGTTTTTTTTTAGTTTTCTTTCCTTATAGAAAATTGCAGTTTCTTTAGTTTTGTTTACAGAAAATTACCTTCGAAATTTTCTGGTTTCTTTACAGAATAACGCAGTCCCTTTTTTTATTTGTAGATCACTGCAGTGTATCATAATATACATACATAGATATCCTTTTTAGGCTCTGTCTTCAAAACAGAGCTTTAATCAGATTCACAACCGAATGTTTGCTTAAATATTTGCGTAATATTCCTAAACATACATAAAGGAATGTTGTATAGGAATATCCCTAAAATTTGTAATTTACCGATAAAGTTTACTACGTGTAGGTATTTTTCTGATATTACTGAAGTTTATAAGTCGGAAAATTCATTAATGTGTTTTTTTTTAGAACACAATTAGGTGTATTGTGTGTTTGTATATGCACAAACCTATGTTTCAACGTTTGTAAATTATGAAAATGCAGCTGCAGGTCACCCTCAGTAGTAAGAATGTATTATTTAACTACTAGATTTATTTTAAATTAGTCACTTAACTAAATACGCCTATAAATAAAACAAAAAGAACGACCACTGCCACTTCCGTGCGTGCTATCTATCTACAAATTGAACATGCGCGCATTGTAAGTATGTATTTGGTTTCCTAAGTAAATTTCCTAACTGTGGATAAAATCACGAAGTAATTTAATAAGATTCCCTGGGAAAGCATAAAAGTTTTAATAATATTACGTTTTGACGTAGCACTTTTACCTACAATTGAAAAATACTGGTCGAAATGTGGGAAATTTCTAAATGTATAGATAATTTTGCTAAGAAAACGTAAAATTACCCAGTTTTTGGTGATTTTTCCCCAAATGTTACTGGAATTTTTAGCAGGAGTCTTGGTAAGTTTACTAAATTTTTTTAGTGTGTACTGTAATGGTGCACCTATACCTAACTATGTATGTATACCGATGATGATTTAAATAAAGTGGTTCCGTTGCATTATCGTTTTTCATCCACATACAGGTTATATAGTTGCATGTCCCTATCTTTCTCTCACTACGGGTATTTCTTTCTTATTCACTTTCGGTCGTGTTTGTTTGCGCGTATTAATCTTGAATTAGCATTAAATAACAGATAATTCTGTTCCTACTAATGCACTCTTCGAGCATATAGGTAAGATCGAGGGGCAGGTGTTGCGCGGACACCTGTTCTGACATCTCCGTACACATGTCATATCATATAGGTTAGTGCCGTGCCGTCAGAGTCGTGTTTCGTAAATTTTACATCGTGCCGGACGCGACACACTGCTAATTTATTTAATTCAATTAATATTTCCTACGTTTCATGCGACCAATTAAGGAGGATGAGTGGCAACGGCTCGATATCTGGTATTATTAATATTAGCATAGCATTTTAATATCGAATGGTGATCCCTGCACGATTTAGAAATGGAAAAATTCATTTAAATATACCCGTAGGAGGATGGTGGCTGTGTCTTAGACTTGTATTTTTTAAACGAATTGTAGAAATTGGGTTATAAGTCTTGTTATATATCCGTTAATATAATATTATTAGGTAAAATTAAAAGGACGGTATACTACTTATTATGAGTAAAATAATCAGATCTTATCATACTTATAATAAGAAGCATAATTTGGATTACATTTTTTACGACCAATGGATATAATGTAAGCGTTATTTCTTCAGAAGCTGTTGCTATTGAGATAGGTGATGAATAATATGTGATTGGCAATAAAGTAATTAAAATCAAAAGCTTCTTCTGACATGGATGACATTCCGAGCTATATATACGAGCCCTAACAACTATATCTTCGGACGATGTAGGAAATAGTTTTTCTTACCGATTAGAAATCGACTTCCATATACTTTATTTAGCATAAAGTGCGATCGCATTTTCATGTTACATAAACTACATGACCAAGATTGACTTTAAAACCAGTATTATGCATTGCACTTATCAATAAATCCAGTGTGCTTGAGTCAATAACTGTTAGTTTTGGTTCCGTCTGTCATTTTATGAAGTAAATTCCTTAGAAAATGACGCGTGATGTTGCAACAAATAAAAAACTGCGAGAAATTATAATTTCTCACTACTGGAAAGGTAAATGAACGTAAGAAATTTCAGATGCGTTAAATATTGCGAAATCAACAGTCGAGGATGCTATAACAAAATATGGAGAGACAGCTAATGTTGATGTTTGTGGTGACAGTTCAGTTTGACCTCGCAGTATCACTGACAGAGAACGTCGTGAAGATTTGCAGAATTAATTGAAGAGGTACCTTATGACAAATACAAGCTCAGTGGAATCACGAGGCAAATTTAAATATCTCCAGAGAATGCTGTAGATTATGGTAGCGTTAGTCTAGTTACAGTTTTTATAAAGTTTTTATATAGTTCGTGTTACAGCATAAAAATTAATAATGCTCTTCTATTCACATTCCTTAGACGCAAAGGAAAAGCCATTATTAAAAACTATTCAAAAGAAAAGACGTTTGGATTGGGTAAAATCCAAAATATCCTGGACAACGGAAATGTGGGATAATGTTATTTTCTGCGAAGAATCAAAATTTGATATCTGCGTAGGTGATTTTCGAAAAAGGGTAATCCATACAAAATCTGAAGCCTTTCATAAAGACTGCCTTAAGCGCACGGAAAATTCTCCCCAGGGGGTTATGATATGGGGGTGCATGAGTTGGTGGAGAGGGGTTGGCAAATATGGATTCGTTGATGGTGCTGTAAATGCAGAAAAGTACCAACATATTTTATTAAGAAACTTGATTTCAACAGCAGAGCAATGTTTTGGAAACGAAAGTTTAATATTCCAGCAAGACGGTGCACCCTGCCACATTGCGAAAACAACAAAAAAGTGGTTTATGGACCATAATTTAAAAGTTTTATCATGACCATCAAGTAGCCCCGACTTGAATGTCATTGAAACTTTATGGCGTCAGATGAAGACGTCTTTGCGTAACGACCCTCAGGGTATAGTTCCAGCATTAAAGGCAAAAATCACGCAAATTTCTCAGTCTTTCACTCCTAAATATTGCAAGACTTTAATAGATTCCATGCCAAAACGCATACAAGCCTTTATAGCCGCAAAAGGCAATGTTACCTCTTACTAATATTCCATTTAAATTATGGATTAAGTGCGTCCGAACGTTTATTTGTAGGTAAATTTGTGATATTTTATATAGTTAGTTTATGCAAAATAAAAAAGTAACTAACTACGATGGGATTTTGAGTTATGTAAAAAGTATGTGACGTGATTTTTTAATCGGTCTGCTGCAATAGCTATAAGCAGATAAATATGAATATATTTTT
Organism: Cetonia aurata; assembly: GCA_949128085.1. NCBI lineage: Eukaryota > Metazoa > Arthropoda > Insecta > Coleoptera > Scarabaeidae > Cetonia > Cetonia aurata. Next base: position 8,156,601 of record OX421882.1, on the reverse strand, counting down.
GTAACATTTCGTACATCGTCCGAACGTATAGTTGTTAGGGCTCGTATATATATATGTATAGGAAATTTGAAAAAAAAAAATTACTTGTTTTATTAATAATAATAAAAAGCAAGAATTGAATCTTATAACAAAATTCGCATTTATTTAGTTTTGTGAGGTTTCGGGAAAATGATAATGTATCTCCCCTCAGACCTAACTACAATTTTAAGATGACATTAAAATAGCCACCTAACTTACTAAGAAGATGAGATCACTTACAATCACTGATCAATGCGTAGTTGTTCCAGTATGCAGACACTGACATAAGTTGGTATGTTTTAAATTACGTAAGATTGAAGAATTAAAATTGTATACTTAAATAAAATAAGTTCTTAAGACATCAAAAACAATTTAAAATTAAAAAATGGACGACACACTTTAAAATGAATGGACGTTTAGTGTACATACGCGGTTACCTGTAATGCGGTTAACCATCTGGTTTATCTTAACATACAATGAACCTGCGATGAAAGCACGCAAACACGAAAGCACGCAAACACGGAATTTTTCGTCAAAAATTGAAAGGTGGAGAATAATGGAGCAGTGATGAATTTTTGAAGTGCTATAAGGAAATAAATACATAATTCTGGATTATATACATTTTACAATGTTAGTAGGTCATATTATGTAATCCAAAGAAGCTATACGCTTGGCAAAGGATGTTTTCTGCAGAATTTGCCAAAACAAAGAAGGAAGCCTAATTTACCTTCTGCACCAATGCGATGGCTTGGCAAAGAGAGGCTTTCCAATTCTGGGCATCGAGAATGCTAAAGCACATAGCTAGGCAAGGAAACCGTTCGAAATGGTGATACTTATAATTGGGAAGGCAAAATTAGAAAGCGTGTTCTAGAGTAAATGATCGAAGTGAAACAAGCCTTTGTGATCACTCGAATAATATCAACCTAATATAACATATTAAGCTAAAATAACTTTTAGTTCTTTTTTTTATGTCAAAAACTGCTATCACGGTTGAGGTTGGTTGAGGCTATAGATCAGTGGTTCTCAACCTTTTTTCGCCTAGCGCCCACTTACTGGATTTTGTATAGATCCCAGCGCCCACTGGTGGGCGCTACCGCCTACGTTGAGAACCACTGCTATAGATAATAAAATGTGTTTAGCTCTAAACCAAAAATCAAAATCAAAATTGAAAGCTGCGTCGTACAATAGAAGACGCTACTGAACGACTTTCAGTTGATTTGAGGTTGCTTGCCTAACTGTATAATATATAAATTAATTTTTAATTAGTTGGTGACTATAATCTGGTGTTTTCTTATAGCGGAAATTTAATGTAATTTCAAATATGCTGTCATGTTTGAACTTAGATGACCAGGAGATACCCTTGATGCAGTTATGCCTAAGATATATTGGATTGTTATATTTCTACCTTTAAATCGAAGAGATTTGTAGACAACCCGCTAGTTACTTGTTTGTTCCAAAGAAATAGTCGTAAGTAGAAGAATTATTTCACCATAACTGGCGTTAACAGTCCATAAACTTGGATATTTTTTTGTATTCATGACGATGACATGCTAATTTAGTTGCAAGATAAGAGACTTAAGAATCCAAAATTATTTCCATCATAAGCATTTACATGTATTACACTCCATTAGCATTAATTACGCTCTCTACGTACATACTTTCAAAACTATAACCATACAAAGGACGTAAAACAAATTAATCTCCTAGACGGTTAACGGTTACAATAAGATACGCTAAGCATCGGTTACGCAAACACATCATTCTCGCATTTTTCTCATAAAACACTTATGAACGCTGCATGACCATCGTAATACCGCGTAATAGCCTTCATTTATCGAAGGAAGCGTGTAAATACTTCGGAAGATTGACCTAATGTCAGTAATTTCACACAGATAGAAAGGATTTCTTAAGTCAAAGAAATATATTTTGTTGCCCATATTTCTTTGACTTAATAAAGAAAGATTTTAATACAAAGCATTATTTTTTACAAACAAACAAATAATATTTTTGGCTTTAAAACGCAATACTTTTGATATATTTCCTTGAATAGAAAAGATATTTATTTAAGGCAACCCATGCGATTTTTTGCCGATCTTTCTGTCTTACTTCAACAACTCGGTTCGTATCAGTACTACTTCAAACTTGCATTCTACGACAGACGACAGGCATTGCACTCATACATCAACATTGCTTCCTTTATGAACCCCTACCACGCCCAGTATTCGGGTGTTTGATCACGTACGCACTTTTATGCATTTGCGAGGCATTTGCCATTAGATATTTATTGTCAGGTGTTGGTTGTTTTGAACGTTCTCTTAGGTAAGTAAATGTTGTATTAATATTATATTAATTTTATAATATACGCATATATTGAACCTCCACACAGATACAAAATATATATTATTTTGTATTTTTGTTTCTGAATTAGAAATAAAAAAACAGCAAATAAAGTAAATATAGTATTCTCATAAAATATGTGTAGTATTTCGTTTTGTTCTTTTTCTAATTTTAACATAAATATATACACACACACGTTCTCATGCATAGGTACATGTGTTTATATACGCATATATTTGTCCAAATTTAGGTATATTTTATTAACATAACGTTTTGCCGTAGTATACAACGACTTCATTGACATCTGAAACTGAAAAATATAGGTAAGTTTTAATTTTATATAGTTTTTGATTGCGTTTGAATTAAAATTAGAATCATATTTTGGATTTTTTTACTTTAGTGAGGGTAGAGTTCTCACATGATATACTTACCTTAAACCTTATATAGCTTAATTAAAATGTCTATTCTAAACTACATAATTAACCTATTCAATTTGTAAATTTTTCTTGATCTTTGTGAACCAACTAGTTCGGTTGTATGTATAGGTATTTGAACGCAGTGGATGCCGATTTATAACTGCGTTTGGTTTTTTGTGATCATAGTATATAAAAAATTGTTTCTAAGTATCTTTATCATCATTTAAGATTTTAAAAACATTACTATGTACAGGGGTGAAACAACTCACGGAAAAGAAAATTAAACAAAATTATTGATTATGTGAATTACAGAGCAATTCTGACTAGATTTCGAATCGAAACAGGAATACTAAATGCTGCCCTAACGTAGCAGTTGTAGATATATATTTTTTTATATTTTATATACAGTCCGCTCAAAAAGTTACTCTGAGAAATCTATAACAGCTTTATTATAATTTTTTTTTTACAAAACGTGTTTTGAGATCCAGAAGTATTCTTCAAATAACACATTTGCATAGGTATACAGTATAGTTTTTTGAAAAAATTCCGAAAGTCGACTTAAAATGGGACAGCAAAATTCAAATTTGCCGCAATTATTTTTAGTATCTTCAACAATAGGGCATCAAATTACCTGTGATACTGTATCATATTAATAGGTATTTTGATATCCTTATGTTGAAGTTACTAAAAATATTTGCGGCAAATTTGAATTTTGCTGTATGGGGAACTTTTCATTATTCATTCATATTAAAGCAATCTTATATAAGTAACAAACAGTATTTTAAACATTTCAGGAAATATATATCATGGAGCCTGTTATAGAAAAAATAAAAACTTGGAATTTTCCGGAATTAATTGACGTTTTCTTACGTATGTCATGAATTTTATATCTAGATATTGCTCCTGCACGTAATTATAACTTTGAAATATTTTAGAGAATGAATTTGATATAGAAGCATTTAATAATTTAAATGAGGAAAACATTAAAGAATTAATCCCAAAATTAGGAACACGAATTAAATTCTTAAATAAATATAGAACATATAAAAAGGAAATATTAGATGAAGCTATGTCTGATGTAGGTTAAATAATTACGGATAGGATATATTACGTTTATTTATTGTCATTTTTATTAATATTTTAAGGTGAGCACTGATACTATAACTTCGGTAGACGAAACCACTGATGAATCAATTGAAAATATTGATAAAAGTGTATATTTAAATAAGAGCTGCGCAGATAGTGCCGCTCTAAGCTCTATCTTCAATCCATTATCTGAGTTATGTCTAAAAAGTGTATTAGGAAGCACATACCAAGGACGATCTTTATTGCTGTATTATGGAAAAACTAAAGAATTAGGTAGAAGTCACAGAAAACAACTAGTAGATCTAATTTTAAATTATATTTGTCAACTCTCCTCTACGAGGTAAACGCACTGTTACTAATAATTAATATTAATTGTTTTAACTGTGTATATTTTTTCAGGCTCACATTAACTAATAAAGATTTTAAAAATATAGCAGAAAAAATTGTGTTGGATTTTCCAACAGAGATTGTAGAAACCTATTATATACCTCCAGTGCGAAAAGTAAAATCTAAGATTGGTAAATCGGAGCCCGCCAAAGGGAAATTGGTCGATAGATATAGGAACATAAAATACAAACTGCAGAAAAGTGGAGTAAACGATAGTGAATCAGAAATAGTTGAAAGTTCATATACGTTTGGAGGTATTAGTTGCATTTCAATATACAAGTATTACTCAAGTATCTACTTTAATTTATTCTTTTAGAGGACGTTCGAGAGAGCCTTGACTGGTTAGAAACAAGATGTGATCCATGGGATGCGGTCCTGAATCACTGGAAGAAAACACATTCAGTTCGCCTAGCTTGTAAATCTATTAACTGCAGCAGATTTTTTTGCAAAATGGCCACTACTGCAGCATTCTAATGGATCAACATTGGTAAGAAACTGTAGTACCTAATTTTTATATTTATTTTCTAGTATTAACTTTCAGATTGATGTGGATTTTGAAATAAAATATAAAAAGTATGTACTTACCTCACATAAACTTAATTCCTTTTTTGAAAATGTATTATCTACCCGGTCCAAATATGTAACTGACAAGCAAGCGATTGCATATGTTGAGCTTCTAAAAGGAAATTTATCAAAAGGTATAACTCATCTAAATATAGTATTCAATATTTATATTTACTAATCGTATTGCATCAACTTTTCAGATACAAAAGCACTAATTCAGTTACAACTCTTATCACACCTTATCCCACCCAGAGGGCGAACGAGAAATGAAGCGAAAACAATAAGGAAACCCACAATAGCTGAATGTTCCGAAAGTATTGTAATAAAGGTATCAAAGGATTGAACATATAATATCAGATACTCAAAATAATACGTATATGATATGTCGGTTATTTAGAACTTTATATTTTAACGGACATTTATTTGCATACAGTATAAAAGAAACTGATCAATATTTGATAAATGAATTATCTACGTTAGATTACTTTTTTATTCCAACTGTTACTATAGTAAAACATAATGAACTGTTTGTTGTAAATTAATATTGTTTTAATGAAGAATTAAGTATTGTTTATATATTTATGATTAATATAATATGTATATACATACATACACATATATTACCTCGATAATAAATATTATTATTTTCATTCAACTTGTTTTAATTCTTTAACCCTTAAATATCTGTCGTTCGGTTAATTTAGCTATAGCTTGGAACGAACATTTTTAGTCGATGTTTAGTCCTGATTCATATGAGGACTTTTCAGTCATTTCTTTTCTACTGCTGCTCGAGTTGCATGTATTAGAACAGCAGTATAGGAATAAATACAAAAGGATTCTAATAAAAAAGCTAGGAATTGATTGTATTTCAACAGGTCAGTATTATTGAATATAAAAAAGACAGTATTAACTCAAAAAAACATATTGCTTTCAGTCAAATATTACAATTTTTTTGATGTTGAGATTAAAGCCTTCCGATTCTTAAATCAATGCCATTAGTGTTATTTGTGTAATACCCCGCTCAATTTCAATCAAAGTCAGTTATTTTTAACTGAAATCAATATGTTTCCACTCAGAGTTTTCTTTATATTTGACTCAACAAAATGTTAAACTTCAGTCTACAAAATATCTCTTTGAGTGAATATTATTATTCGAAAGAAATTATGTTCTTGATTGAACAACAGCACGCTTTGCCACTATTGAAAAGAATTATTTCTTTGACTCAATGCATATTTCTTTGACTTAAGAAATCCTTTCTATCTGTGCAGTTGAAACGAAAGAACGGAGATAATACTTCGGTTTATGGAGTGTAAAGTTTGATGAGGAGATTGCAATTACCTTTTTGCTTGGTCTGATGAAAGGAGGTTATTTGTTACATACGTTACACATACTGATACCATGTTTGGATCACTTGTACTGTAGAACAATTAAAAAAAAAAAAAGGATGTGTGTACCGCTAGAAAAAAGACAAGAACAGCGTCTGTATTGCAAGAATATGTAGTACGTAATTGGAATACAGCGGTTGGGCAAATTTTTTAAACGTTTTGAAAGAGTAGCAGGAATTGTTTGGTAAAAATGATGATTTTATTTATTGATTTCATATTGTTTGCATTTATAATACCCCAAAGCTTTTTAGGCAACAAAATCTGTTTGGTTAAGGCTTGATCCTCAATTGCAATAAAAACACTGAAAATCCTAAACCACACGATAATGTTTTGATTACTATTTCGACTTGTAGAGAAACATATGCACCCATCGAGTGTCGCATATCCATATGTTAATAAAATTTCCCTAAAAACCCTGAAAAGCCGACATAAGGAGACAAAATACCCCCAACACTCTGCTCAAAAGGCATAGCAGGGAAATACCGCAAAAACAGAGAGTAAAATAATTATTGACAAACGTTCGAAACAGATGTTCAAAACTGGATAAGATACTGTGATATCTCTGTATAATACATTTCGTTAATTGCTAGGAAAACACAAACAGACATCGACGGTGTTTACCGGGGCATTAATGGCAACAAGTCTGGTTTTGGAGAGCCGAGCGCCTAAAGTCTATTCAGCTCCGATTGAAATGCTATGTTCGCCGACATATGGAACTCTTTTCACGAACGGATTACCGGCCGTAGCGGACTACTGTTGTTTAAATAAAATGAATATTTATGTAGTCGACTTTTTTCCAGGGACTAAGCGCTGTGGCCGCCTATTTTTTTTCGGCCGGAGCTTAACGTCAATCAAACTCCACTCGTTCCGGAGCTGGCTTTCAGTCGATTATATCTACACCGCGTCTACGATATTATGAATGGTGGACTCTATAATTATAACATTAGAAATCATAATAATAAGTTTTTACACAACATTATCCTAATAATATAAGAAAAATACACTTTATACTTACAAATAGATGATCTAGGGGATACCATGGCTTGCATACATCAAGAGAGTTGCTTCTGTACAGCATGCTAACGTGTGGAAAGAAAACACAGACATTTATTTTTGATTGTAATAATAATAATAATAATATTTCATTTCATTTTGCAAAAGATGCATAAAAAATGTCAAAAAACAGCAAAACAAGTAACAAACCAAAAGAAAAAACAATGTCCACACATGTTAAAACAAAAGAGTCAAAATGTGAATCAAAACAGCATGAACATTTAATTAAATTGATTTGACAAGAAATCATTTATGGTGTAATAGGCGTTACAAATTAATATATATTGAATATACGTTCCATGCCGACAGAATTGCCCCAGAAAATTACACCATACGTCAAATGGGAGTTTAGGTATGCATTATATGCACTAAGTGCAGCTTCAAGGCAAACACATCGCGATATGACCCGAAGACAATAACAAAAACCAGCCAGTCTAGATGCGAGATATTCGATGTGACTATTCCAGGATAAACGAGAGTCCAGCTTCATCCCAAGGAAGGACACCACATCAGCAGAGGTAAGTGATTTGTTCTGGTATTTAATTTCTCTATTTTCAATATTGTTGTTACAATTTATTATTTGTGTTTTATTAATATTCATCAGGAGGTTGTGATCAGTCATCCATTCGTTTAGTGAGTTTATAGTATTTTCTAACTCTGTTACATTTTGTTGCAAAGAGTTTGTTTTTATCACACATGAGGTATCGTCCGCGTATTGCACCGTTAAACACTGAACATTCCCCGGCATGTCATTTACATATAGTAAAAATAGAATAGGGTCCAAGATAGTACCCTGCGGTACACCAGAGACACAACGACCCCACCCATATCTTATTCGCTCGCCATTTTCCAAGTTCGCTTGAACGCACTGTTTCCGATTGTGTAGGTGACGAACTTAACCAATTATGCGCAACTCCACGGAAACCCATCTCTTATAGTTTGTTTAGAAAAGTTTGGTGGTCAACCCGGTCGAAAGCTTTTGAAAGGTCTAATAAAAGAGCAGATGTACATGTTTTCGAGTTGATTCCACTTATTATTTCTTCCAGAAGTTGGAAAACAGCTCTGGTAGGAGATCTTCCTCTTATGTATCCATTTTGTGATTTTTCCAAAATATTATTTTTAATTATAAATTTCATTATGCGTTCAAATACAATTTTTTCTATAATTTTGGATATATTTGAGATAAGAGCGATCGGCCTGTAGTTTTCGAAACTGGATTTCTCCCCCTTCTTATAAATAGGATTTATTATAGTGTTTTTCATAAGTTCTGGGTATTTTCCCGTCTTGAAAGACGTATTAATTACGTGCGCCAAGGGAACAGACAGAGCGCTTGCACAAAATTTCAGTACTCTTACGTACTTCATCGTCGCCCGCAGCTGATGTATTGTTCAGATTTTGAATGATACGCAACACCTCTGCCGGATCAGTCAAAAATAGAGAAAAAGTATTGGGTACTTTTTTTATTAATGGTTGTGTGGACAGTTCATCAGATCAGTGATGCTTATTTTGAAATTCTGGCTGGAAATATCTATATTCATATAATACATTTAAACTCAAACAAGAAAGTGAGACATTGTAAAAAGTCCAAGAGAATTTACATCCTGTCTTATAAAAAACTACCAAATTACCAATTTGGCGAAATTGCTAACACACTCATGGAAAACTACATTATTTAAGGAACTTGTTTTAAATAGGAATATAGCAATATTACAATTATATTCAGTTACTATGTTGTATGAATAGAAATGTATTGCTAGCTTTCAAAAAATTAAGTTTGATTAATATTGTTATGATGTGCCAGAAAAATTATAGGAAAAAAGTTAAAGAAACAAAATATTAACATTGCATATAAAACTAATAATAATTTAGGGTAGTTCATCAAAAACAATAAAGATAAAACGACATGTTTTTTGTAAGTCAGGAGTCTATAAATTAACATGCGGTAGTTGTACAAAAACATACATTGGACAGAGTGGACGTTCTTTCAAAAAACGTATATCAGAGCATTTGTACTCATTTAAATTTAAAGAAAATGATTCGTCGTATTCCAACCATTTAATTAAAGAAAACCATAGGTTCAATAATAATTTTAAGATACTTCATGTAGAAAATAAGAGTAAAAAATTAGATTTATTAGAAGCAGTTGAAATTAATAAACTTACATTTTAAGATGATTTACTTAATGATAAATTAGATCTTAATCATTCCCCATTGTTAAGTTTATTCCCTTATAAAGTTTAAAGTATAAATGTTATTGTTTTGTACTTTCCTACATAAATAATTGTTGACTTTGTTTTAAATTTTATAGATTCTTTTAAAATTGTTATTACCTGTTTGGATATTTTAATATATGTTTGTGTAGAGCCATTTGTAGGCACTTTTTTAAATACATGATGTTTTGTAAAGGTTGTTTGTGAAAATAGGAGGTTGTACGTATGTTTAGTTTTAGTTTATCCTATTTTTTACAGTTTTTACAGTGAGGTTTACACTAATAAAGTGTAAACCTCACAATTAGTTGTTGTTTATTTAATGAATATAGGTAAAAGTTATTTTTGATGGTTAATCTTTTTATTGCACGAATAGCTGTGAGCAGTTTCTTTTATTCTTCATTATAATGTGTATCTAGTATAGTATAGCAAAATATTTTATCAGAACTGGGAGAAAAAGAACTCCAACCACCTTCATCAAGTAACCGCTTCACGTTTCCTCCGGGTTGTAAAACTGCCATTCAACCGCGCGCTATTCATAAAAGCGAGTAATACACCGCCCCCACTGTGTTATGGATGCGGCGTGGCAGCGACGTTGAATTTCTCTCTCCCGACCGACGCGTTCGCTTTCCGCAATCTAAAAATCCTTCTGCCCGCATATCCCATAGCCACTCACCGCTGCGAACTCACTTACCGCAGACATCGGAAGATGGAGGGCCATAAAAAATTTCGGGCGCGTTCAGCGGAACCCGTGTAAAATACTTCGCGGTCGGATGAAGTAAAACCTTTCTCGCACGTCGCACGAGAAACGAGTACCCCGCTCGCTAGTATGTAATACACGGCGATACATCGATAATACAACCTCGTCGCGGCGAGAGAAGTATAGGTGACGTATTATAGGAACAGCGAGGGTGCGGACACGTGTCGAGGTGGCGAGACGACACGGAAAGCACATTAGGAGTTCGAACGGGCCGCGGGCGAACCTCCCAGAATCGACGTGTGTGCGCTGATGTCGTGCGAGGGATTGATGTAAGGAACCGGTGTCGGTTGGGGGTGGTTTCGGGGGAAGATATGTTCTCCTCGAAGCGTATCGTCGAGTGTACTAGAACTTACTTACCCGTGTACGTAACGCGGCAAAAGGAAAATGGCGTGATCCTCATCGTATGTTTTTTATCCTTCCTCTCCAGTCTGTGTTTTGTGTTTCCTTTTCACTCTTGAAGTTGAAGTGCATGATGAGGAGATTATCATATACATACATATAAGGAACCATCGTTGAAAATATTCCTTGAATAGAAATGAATACTCTTACACGGGATATTCTTTTCTAGAAGAATTGCAGAATTTGTAACTACACACTTTAAAAGACCTTATTACCACTAACTTCACCGCACTTGGACACACGTTGAATAAATAGCAAAGCTATCCTTGTTAGTAATAAATCTGAACTCAGTTTAATGGTCACTGCTTGTACCTAATATATTGTAGGCAATACAATTTTTAAAATAATATTTTGAATAATAATAAATGAAATTAATTGTGCTTTAATCCCTGGGTTGATTCCTTTTGTATGTCATGTCAGAGCGTGGCTTCGCTTTTTATGGCTCAGCTATTTACCGGCTATACCGGTGCAGGCATCGGCACCAGTTTATCAGGCGGGATCGCCGGGGACCATGTCCAGAGTCAGCGAGATTTGCGTGCAAAATATGGAAGCACAATCTGCAACTACGCACTGAGAGAAAACAGATTGTAAGATTACATAAATAATCGTTGGCAATTGTTTTCCAACATTACGTTAAGTGATATTACAACCCTGTCTATAAATCTGTAAATTTACAGAACATGATATATTATGTACTTTTTCATATTTGTTATGTAATATTCCAACTATAAGTTAGTTAATTCTCCAATGTATTTTTAAATAAACTTTTCTTTAATATAAAATATGTATCATTTCTAGTGATTCTTACCTTGTAACTTTCCAATAAAAATTTACAATAGATACTGTGGTATATTTGCATTGGTATTCTGTTGAATGCATGCACATCATCTTACTTCCGCAGACACATGACTATATGGAACGATTTAACCAAAGAAACAACGAAACGCTTAAACCGGGTTAAATGGAGCTATTCCTCAGAGCTTCACTGACGACTATCCCCTTATAAATATGTACCTTCAGATATTTGTTACCATAGATTTTTGTTAATTCGGTCAGGTTTTAGAAGAACGCAGGCTATATATATCTCTCAAAGAAAAACTACTAGTAGACCAGATAAATCTATATCTATATAAATCCCATGTTTATTTCTGTTATATCCTGGCAATTGAATTAGCCCACTATAGAGTTTTTAACTTTTTGGTACTTATAGTTAAAATAAAACAAAAGTAACAGTGTAATTTCAGTTTATTTAATGTAATAACGTGGTAACAATACATTGATTGAATATTTTGCTAAATTACCATTTAAGAGACATTTCAAAGCTTCCCAATTTCTCACATGTATATATACACGATGATACATATTGCTTTTATTACAGATTTTAAAAATGCAATCAGGAATAGTAAAGCAGAGAGGTATCTTACATTTATCTATGACAGTCTCTTTATCGACGTGATATCTATAAATATGGGTGTTAAAACCATTGTACGTTTTAAACGCCATCTTGTAACTACCTACAAAGCATTGAAATCGAACATTTTCCAATTACGATGTATACCGTGTGTTCACACTTAAGTGTGCACTATTGATAACTTTGTTATCTTTGGAGGTACAGAATCGGTCAAATGGACAAAGTAGTACTATTTTTTATGGCGGTCACAATTGTGAAAACAGAAAAACAATTGAGCGTCGCGTTCTCTAGATATTCGTCCAAAATTATTTTTTTTAATGAAACTGTATATGTTTTTTGCAATTTAAAAGAAAATTCCAAACTGAACAAAAAAGTCTTAGTACACTATTATAAAAAAATGTTAAATAAAGTAGTTACCTACTGAGAAATCTTTATCTTTGCTTTGTTGGCATGAAATTGATATACCTATGGAAAATTAAAGCGTCACATTCATTAAAGCGTTTAATTTAATAAACAAATAAAAATAAATACAAAAATAGTCAAGAAAATTATTCAAATTAAATGTTCAAAGACACCTCCTTCCATTTCAATACATTTTATGAACCTTCTGTGAACATTACGAGTAGCTCCTAAAATTGTCCTACCGTCGATGTCGTCAATGATGTTGGAAATTCTTTCGTGAAGCTCATCCACTGTTGTATATCTATGTTTGTACACTTGATTTTTGACTGCTCCCCACAAGAAGAAATCTAATGGCGTCATGTCAGGTGAACGCGCGGGCCACTGAATAGGACCATTTATGCCAATCCCTCTATTTCCAAATAATCTTTCTAATAACTCACTTGTGTCACGGTGATTATGTGCGGGCGCTCCATCTTGTTGAAAGTAAATAATCTGTCTGTCTACCAAATTTAATTCATCCAGAAAATTTTCTAAAATTTCTGTCAATAATGCCACATATCTTTCTCCTGTTAAAGAACCCCGATAGAAAAATGGTCCAACAATTCGGGATCCGATTATACCACGCCAAACATTTAAACTAAATCGGTGTTGGGGATTACAAGGATAAACAGCAAATGGGTTTTCACGACTCCAGTAATGATTATTTCTTTTATTGAACATCCCGCGATTAGAAAAGTTAGATTCATCACTCCATAAAATGTGTCTAAAGAAATTGTGATTTTCTTCAAAAGCATTGATAAACCATTTAGCAAAAGTTAATCGTCTTTGATAATCGCCCAAAAGTAGAGTTTGAACAGGCTGATATTTAAAGGGAACATATTTATATTTTTTCAGAATTTTATGGATCGTGCTACGAGAAATACCTGATTCTCTGGACAAATCCCTTACAGAATTATTTGGATGTACCTGAAAATATGCCAACACATTTATTTCTATCTCTGGTGATAATATAAAATCATTTTTTTTCCTCTTCTTTATAAAAATTGTTTCGTTGCTTCTTAATCTTCGATAAAGTTTTAAAAAATAGCGACGGTCTGGTACATCACAGTCAGGAAATTGCTGAATGTAACGTTCTAGCGCTCTATCTGAATTTTGGTAAACAGCAAGTACAACTCCAACATATCACACTTTTCCAAATGAGTAAATGCCATTGTTACGGTTGAAAAATTTGTAAAAACAGTACTTTTTCCGCACAGTAACGTTAACAACAACAAATATAAATAATTTGACAGCTACTAAACAATGTGACGCTTTAATTTTCCATGGGTATATCGATTTCATGCAAACAAAACAAAGATAAAGATTTCTCAATAACTATTTTATTTGATATTTTTTTTATAATAGTGTACTAAGACTTTTTTGTTCAGTTTGGAATTTTCTTTTAAATTGCAAAACAATATACAGGGCGTTCCATTAAAAAAAAATAATTTTGGACGAATATCCAGAGAACGCGACGCTCAATTGTTTTTCTGTTTTCACAATTGTTAGCGCCATAAAAAATAGTACTACTTTGTCCATTTGACCGATTCTGTACCTCCAAAGATAACAAAGTTATCAATAGTGCACACTTAAGTGTAGACACCCGGTATATTGGTGTGTATTGTATTTTGAAATAGTACTTGAAATAGTAATAATGACAAGTACTGCACCTCATTTTATGTGAAGTATGTATGTATATAAAACATTACTTACTAAATTTCACAATAACGTTACACAATATTTAGATTACGTTCATCAGATCTGTAGAAAGAATTAAATAAACCCAAATTCTATTTATTATTAATTATATATTATACATGTTCTGAAAGTTTCACATCTTTTTTGAATTTACGGATTCATGGCTGAGGACATAGGAATTGAGAAGAGCAGAAAGAATCAGTTCCAGTTGTGTTGCAACGAAGAAGAACCTAACTACATTGAGTAAAAATAAATAAAAGTGGACAAAAAAAACCATGAGGGACAATACCGCGCCATGTTAGCTTGATCTAACACATTCTTGTGTGTTCTCACTTTCATATTGATATATGTTGCTGCCTCTTCCTTTGTGTTTCTACATTTTTCTCACAGCTACTTTTATATTATTATTTTTTATTATGATAAACTCCAAATATGACACGTTTCTGGTATACAATCAGATCCTTTCTCCGTCACATTAGGGGAGATATCCCGCGTCGCCAGCGAATCTCCCCGTCTCTCTCGTACTCTCCTTCAGAAAACTGTCACTCCGATATTCGCACCATCGGCGCGGAAAATTAAAAGTGCGCGTTAAGAGATTAAACAAGTCGAGGAATCGGACGTTGTACATACACACATAGTACATACACACACATTTTCGTCCAACAACACACATCATATCGTACAATACGTATGTCGCGATGTAGCGATGACGTCTTGCAACATCGACTAACATATGAATTACACTGTCGACGCCCTTGGGTGTTGTTTTGTTAGGTCTTTCGTCCTATTTTCTTCGCGTCGTCCGCATCTGTTGTGTTATTTTTATACTGAAGGCTAGGGAAAAATTCGCTTCCACGTATTCGGATACGAACAAACACGTAGACTCGCACGAGATAAGGGATATCTGCGGATGTAACAGCGCAAAATAGTCTGACACTTCGCCATGACTTGTCTTTTGACTTAATGTCGTGCTGTTGACAGGCTGCTATATCATGTAAATTGCATAGGATTTGTGTTTATTACATTACGGTCCGGTGAATCTTATTCGAGTCGTCTTTTGCTGAGCACTGGAGAAAAGCTTTTAACGTGTTTACAGATAAAGTATGTTTTAAAATTAATCTCATTGGGCGTACCTAAGCTGGCGCATTTTCTTTTATGGTATAAACGTAAGTTTTCAGAACAGCGGACGGCGGATTTTTTTTTAGCGGATTTCACGTGATTGGTTAGAAAATATTCAAAATGTCAGTGGCGCGAAATATTTGCGGAGTGTTTAAGATTTTGCGGTGCCGCAATTTCGTTAAATATTTTTTAACTTTCTACCGGATTTTTAGCTTCCATCTTTGTTTAACCGCTTGGGAGTTGAGAGGTTATGTTTATCGTGTTTGGTGGTTATGTTTATATTTTGAATAGGTGAGATGGATTCTATGTATGTAGCTTATTAATATCTGGACCAACTAAGGTAAGCAATTCTTCAAACTGACTAGGCGACATTCTTAAATAATTGACATAGCTTTCGGTGTCAGTCAACCGCATTTCTTCTATGAGATTATGAAACGATCCTTGACTTTTCCTATTTAGAAATATGTTTCTCACCCACCATCGTTTTCGTTGCCGTTTTCTCTTTATTTGATAATATGCATAAAGTAATGCAATTAAGCAAATTTTACGACCTTTTATATTCATTTTGAATGTCGATAAACCTTAAATAAATTCCAGTTTCATATATCGGTTAAGTTCTGTCACTTCCATGTCATTTCTAAACTGTATCAAACCGGTTTTGACAACTTTGCAAACTGAAAAGTTGCTAGAATTCACCAAAAACGCTCCGCGTATCTGAAAACCGCATTAAATTTTTTTTATATATCTCCTCTGCGGACTTAAATCCGCCGTCCGCAATCCGCCGTTGTGAAAACCCGGCTTTATACATATTGTATTAAAAAATAAATGAAATTAAGTTTTCAGAGGAATACAACTACCAGACTCTTGCTTAGAAAATAAAGAAATCTATTCTCAGGGCGTTTTTATGGTTCAATTGAACGATACAAGATTGCGATACTTATCTTGAAATAAAATTTGAAATCTAGCTTATTTGCCGTCTTATTTGGGAACTTTTTTACCGTGGTTACAATGTAAAATTACGGTTAAATTAAAAATAACTTGTTGGTAACGAATTGTTGCCGCCGAATCTTGTAATTCCGAGAAAATCAGTAAGATGTGTATTAAAGTGATGGATACTTTCAAGGAAACCACAAATATATCAGGTAATTTAAACAATTTATATTGAAACAAGAATTCTTCAGCAATACATGAACACAATTGTAAATCGTGATTCAGAAAAAAAATAATAACTTATCCATGTGGCACAAGTGGAAATATTACTTCTTTATCAAGAGTTTAGTTGAATGACGGGCGAGCTTTTAGTCTAAAACATTTCGTAAGTGACACTCATTCTTCTCTCAAAAATCGAGTTATGTTGCCTGTTTGACAGCGGACACAGCAGTACCAAAGTATGCTAAAGATCGTGGCATAATTTTAATGTGTTTGCTTCCCCACACACTTAAAAATGTAAATATTTTTACTGTGCACTGTACGCATCTAACCAACCCCTGGGTGTTACATTTTTTGGCCCGTTGGCTATTTTTATTTTTTTTTCAACTCAAATGTGTTCCCTGATCACCTGTTTAGTCCCAGCTTAATAAGTAGCCAGCCTTACTTCGGTGTCGTCGGAGTAGGAGATGAGGAAACTGCAGCTTCATCTGGTCAAAGGAACCCAATCATTAATACGACATTTGTAAAAGAGGCAAGAAAAAGTGACGGGCCCCAAAGAACAACAATTCAACTCTCGATCATTCCATCACCTCTAAAACAAACGAAATCTTCAAACGTGAAAAGAAAAAGATCCCAGCGGTCTGGCGACCACTTCACAAATTGAAGAAATTAAAAATGAAAAAACCATGAAGCATTATGCATATATCGCAATGCGCTTTATAGTTTTTCAAAGGCTGGAGAAGTAAGTTAGATATCAATTTTATATTTATGTTGGAACACTCCTGTTACTACTGATATTAATCTATGTAAATTGAACGTATTTTTGCATCTTTATTATCATTCTAATATTTAATTTGCAACGGTTAAAACAAAGAAAAAAATTAACGCAAAAATAAAAGAGAAGGCATCTACTCCTAAGTCGAAATTTGAACCATGGCTTTAGCACTACACCACTAGAAACTCGTAAGCCTGTCTTGTATTCGGGTAGACTTAAGCGAGACTTTCAACCACTGTAAGCTTTAAAAATCGTAAAAGCTGAACGCCTGGGCATCTATGGTCCCCACTACCAACTGACAAAGCCAGAATCAGAACTGGGGTTAACAACTGGCGACTTCTTCTTGTTAGATACGATTTGGCAACTCGTCGCATGCAAGATGTTCGTTGAACCTTTCTGTATATATTATATAGAAATGTTCTAGTATTTGTGTGCTTTTATTTGTAAGTTTCTAAAGTAGTGAGCAACATGTGATCATTCAATCTATGTGGATTTTGTTTCTTATTTTACTCAAATTTGAAAATACTGTTTACAAGAGATTGTTCTTAACAACTGTGGAATAGCGTGTGTTGTGATTCAAACGAAGGAAACAATGGAGATTTTATGTTTTTGTAGCTAATCTTCCGCTCACAGAAAATATTTCTTCGATGCTTCGAATGAGAAACATAAAATTGCATTCTTTTAGTATAGTTTTAAAGTTAGGTAGTTCAGGTGCACCTTCAAGTAAGTGTAATTAAGACACTCTAAAATAAAAAAACAAACATACCAGATTATATGCCTTTTCAACTAAGTTTTTTTTTTATTATAAGAGATGTATAACATACGCTTGTATTAACAGCAACTACATCAGAAATCTCTAGAAGAGCAACAAACCGAAGATCTTTGTTAACTCCTTTTGTACGCTCGACTCTGACTCGACAGTTAAACTTCTCCGGATCAGAGACGCGTCTTGACATTTTTCCAAACGACTGAACCCCAGATGACGGATAGGTAACGCACCTCCCATCGGTATCCATCGCCTCCTGTGCCCGATTGTAATACAACACGGTTTTCATTGTCTGTCGAAGGATTTTTTTTCGATCTGACGGCAGTAGTATGAACTGAAGCAGTGGATGTCGAGATTTTACCAGGGCAAGTGGTATACTTCTATTCAGTTTATCCGTGTACGGAACTAATACCCGTCGAAATTTTAAGAAATCCTCGAAACGGCTTAATACGATTCGTTTTTCTTTTTTCCCAATCTGTTATTTTGAATTGCATGAAGTTAAGGTATTTAAGTAGGCATGTTAGATGTCGCCTGACAGATTGGAATGTTCCCACATGTACGGTTATTATTTTTTTGTGTGTTAGAGCGCTGACACATTTAAAAGTAAAACTCTTGAGAGCTGGTATTTGGTTACTGGTGTATCTGCGCCCTTATATTGTAGGATATTGTAAAAATATCATTTCCTGGAATAACAAATCAACACAAACATACCCCTTATCCTACTATAAATACCCAAATCAGCATGAAATAAATAATTAGAGATAACAGACACATCAAAACACGTCTGCCTATTTTCACGCCCAACAATACGTACCCACTCCTGCATTATTACATTACACAATAATAACACCTATATCTATACCCCTATAATTAATGGTTTGTGGCGACGGTTCGTTAGCATGCAATTACCTGCATTCACAGATAATCAGGCGAGAACGTGTTGAAGCTGGCTTTGCCTGTCCGAAGACCGCCTTATTATCATCTACCTGAGGTCTGGTCGATGTTCAAATGGGTACTTGTGCGCCTTCTACATATATGCATAGACAGGGATCCTTTTCACAGTCGAAAACGTCCGGCGAATTAAAAGAATTTTTATACACGCTAATTGTGTCAGTAAAGTGATCGGTGTGATTTATGAAACGAATAAGAAGTATTCACTTTAATATTTAACTTGTTTTTGAGTGAAACATGAACAGTGAATTGCAAAATTAAATATCGTACCCTCCGGGAGGTAATATCAATTTTTCAAGGGGCCTAATTCTCGATCGCTCTTAATAACCACCGATAGACCATCCTGCTTACAATTATGCATATATTTTTGGATGTAACTTATGTAGGAATACAGTTTAAATTAAGGAATTTCATCTTAAAATATCATCAACATTTCTGCCACCATGGCCGCTGCTAATTCAAATAATAGTCGATTTTTATAAAAGGGTTCCAGTACCTACTATAGATTGAATAGTACTTGGTAGAATATCAATAATCGGAAGAACTACATGAGTAAAACGCATGTGTGCAGATGGAGCAGCAGAAACTCTCCTGATTACAAGTGGACTTACCTAGAGAATATACACTAGAGGAAATTGCTATAAATCCACTGGCATTACATCATTTAGTCTATGACCGATCATTAAAACAATGACGCCGCAGCTTTTATGCGTGTCCCGACATGTTTTACACCACCTGTGCGGATATCAGCTAGTCACATAAGGAATGCACTATCTTATTTGATTTTTAGATATAACTGGTCGAAAATCGATCGTTAGTAGCCGCGATAAAGGGATAATTTTTAGGCTGGACAGAAAATCACATGGTTGCTTCCCAGATCGTGCTCAATTATAACTTGACGTTACGACGAGACGTGTACGCCAAATTTTGCAGAGTAATGAAAATTTAGAATGGCGCAAAAGATTAAGTAAACCGAAACTTACTGTGAAGCACACCGACGCTAGGTTGACGTTTGCCAAAAAGCATATGACCTGGGATCATGAGTAAACTCTCAGACAAGAAAAAGTTCAACTTGGATGGTCCTGATGGCTGGCAATGCTACTGGCACGATTTGCGAAAAAGCACAGAAGTGTCAAAGAGTCGGAACTTTGGAGGTGGCACGGTAATGGTCTGCGGTGCAGTTTGCTTTCAGGGTATATTTCCTATTGCTTGGATTACTACGAAAATGGATGAACTCTGCTGCATATGTGGAAATACTAAAAACACAATTAATCGACAATCCGCCTGAATTCTTAGAGGAAAACTTTCTTTTTAAACAAGATAACAAGTTCACAAAACAGTGGTTTGCACAACATAATATTCAACTTCTAGAATGGCCAGCGTGCAGTCCTGATTTGAACCCCATAGAAAATCTATGGGGTATCATATCCCGACGAATTTACCAAAATGGTAAACAATTTGCAACAATCAATGAACTCAAAAATAGAATTCGTGAAGTTTGGGCTAACATAGAACTAGATGGAAAGCAAATCAATGAAAGAAAGTTTTTGACTTAATAGGACTAAACGGGAAACATATGCATTATTAATTTAATTTTTTGTAAAATTACTGGGATTTTATATTTATTTCCTGTTATAGGCAACGTATCAAGTTATTTGAAAATGCATTCGCTTCATTTCTAAAATTAAGTAGATGTAACTACCTTGAATGCAAATAAAGTAAGGTTTAGTCTCTGTATTATGTTGTTTTTTAGCGATATAGGTTAGTAGTTAAAATATAGTGTGGATGTATAGTTCTTTCCTCCAGTGTATAGATGTCGAAGATATTAATTACTTGAATATATCATTTATTTGTGCTCCTTTTGTATATTTCTATTTATCGTAATTGTTACTATTATTTAGAATTGTTGACAATTTATCTTTATCTACTTGCACTAATCAAATATATCCTCCAGTTAAGATAATTCATCCAAACAAAAGTTTTCTTGAATTAAAACTCTCAATTTTCTTAGTGGTAAAAATTTACTTACAACAAAACTATTTAATTTTCTTTTTAGAGAATTGTGTTTGAACATTATTTCGTTTTGAACACAGAATTCATTTTTCTGTGTGTAGTAAATAAAGTAATTTATGTATTTCTACATACACAAAATATGTACTTAAAAAATATATTTGAAATACGTAATATTTGAAGTTCACTTACGCTCAGCCCTTTGTGTTTGTGTGTATATGTAGTGTTCATGTAAATTTAAACAAAAATGACAATTCTATATCCAAAAAAATGTTAAAAGATATAATAAAAACATTTTTTCCTTTTTGAATGCCATACATTTCCAATTAAGCCAAAGCAAACCCTAATATAGAAGCAAAAACAAGCGAGCAGATATTTGCTTATCTCACCACCTTGCAGATGAATTCACCATGATCACAATTGAAGTGTCATTAGCCTTTTATGCCCAACATTCGCCGCATACTAGCGGAACTACGAACACCGGTCGGAAACTTGATTAATTATCGCAATTTCATTAAGGGAGCCGTCAATCATGGACGGAGACGTCTTTGTCTAGAACCGTCGATAAATTTGTTTATTAATTATTACTGGTGACGTCGGTACAAACACGGAATCTATTGACATTTAATTAGGTTGCGACGGAATCTCTTCTTGGGTTGTGAGTCTACGTATTCCAATGAAAATTGAATTTAAATTGTATTCGGAGAACAATATTAAGAATAAATATAGTAAGGTAGCATTGACTGAATTTCTAAGCAAGGAGAAAATATACACGCTAACAAAATAGGTGGGATTACTCTTTTCAAAATTCCCCGTTAAAATGTATATACTTACTTGTAGAAAATTTACCAATTCTTGGTAATCTCCAATACATTATTGGTATTTTAAACAAGAAATTGCAAATATTTTTGGTGTATTTCATTCATCCTTTTCATTCATTTAATTGAATTGTCCTCAACTATATTTGATTATAAGATATGTACACGTTGATAAATATACTGCATCAGCATTTTTTTTGTACATTGTGTCGCTGTTTTAAAGCAACCTCAATTTTAAATACATTATGTATGTAATGAATACGCATGACATGGTTACACATCTATACATCTTTATATAATAGTATTTACATTAAAATAAATATTAAACATTCAATTTACATAACTCTATTTCCATTTTATAACTTACTTAAATGTATAACATTAAAATTCTACCGGCAAGCTGTGCAAACCTGATTAACTTGTAGTTATGTGTACGTAAATCCGAGTGTTGTTCATATACATGCTTGCTTATACAACATTTCAAAATTAACAATTAATAAATTCAAATGGAAACACATATTAGTTAAAAGCCAGGACTGTGCTTAGTATAATCCGTGCATAAGTGATACGTTTTGGGAAATACACCACAATTAACTTTCATAGTTATAAATACATAGGTATGTACATATTTTACATTAGTGCCCATGCACTTAAAAAAGAAATATTTGCATTTCTAATTGTACATAAATAATATTTCTGTATTAGTTTTCTTGAATAATGGTGTTAAATCAGTAGAGAATTAAAATCAAACTAAAAGCAAATATATTTTTCGTAAAAAATATATGTCTCTAAATG
Organism: Cetonia aurata; assembly: GCA_949128085.1. Classification (NCBI taxonomy): domain Eukaryota; kingdom Metazoa; phylum Arthropoda; class Insecta; order Coleoptera; family Scarabaeidae; genus Cetonia; species Cetonia aurata. Next base: position 8,134,056 of record OX421882.1, on the reverse strand, counting down.
TATAAATAAATTTTATGATATTGAGATTGCAATGATTTATTTCTAAATAAAACTCTTTGGTCAAATAATCAGAATATATGTTTTTGTTGTTGCTTGGGAAATAATTTTTCAAAACTAAATTTCATAATCATAAAACATATTAAACAACTTTCGATTAATCATTAAGAATGTAACAATTTAATTTTCAAGGAAAGAATACTCTTGAAATCCTGCAGAAAGCAGTAGAATTCTAGTTCGACATGTTTCGCACAGATGGCGACGCCAGTACCGAATCAATAGCACGCTTGAAGATATAACTATCTACGATTATAACTTAGTTTCTTTGTTCTCATTTATCTTTTGGTAATACTGTATGTGTAATTCGAATTTTTATGAAAACATGTATCGTGAAAAAGCATAAGCTTTAATTTTTATACCTTTATTAATCGCATCATATAAATATCGTGCAATTACAAAATTCTTGTTGTTATTTCGTTGTTAATTATATAATTGATGGTTTTTAAGATAAAAATACATGATTGTAAAACTATTTTAAGATCAATAAATATGGATTTTATTTTAGTAACTAATAGAAGATATGCTGTAGAAAATATAAGAGTTATACACAGAAATAAAGTGTGTAACATATACACAGTATATGTTACACTTACATACCTATAAAGTTTCTGTCCTGATATACCATATGTATCACCGGTGCGCAAAAATTTAGTTTGCTTGTAGACGAAGTGTATCACCGGTGATATCCTACAGCAATATGTTCAAATGGATGGCAAAATTTGCGGGTGCATAGAAGCGAGTGCTGGTAGTAAATAGTGGTATACAAATGAACGAAGTAACGTACAGACAGTACAGACAAAGTGGGGATCACTGGTGATTCACTTTGGTCAAGTTATGTTTGCTAAAATGAAGTAGTAAAATTGCAAGAGAATATTTAGTTTTTGTAACTGTGACAAATACATAAAATATAAAATATTTTCATAATATCCTATTGAAGTTTATGTTTATATCCTTTTCGTTTTATTTAATTTTAATTGAAATCTTTTAAAATTACATGTTTTGGCCTCGATCTGCCATTCTCCGGTTTAAAAACGTCACCGGAAATTAGTGCCGTATTTGAGAGCATTCTAAACATAATGCTGGAGAATTTGGACATTCGCTGCAAAAGGTGGAAACTAATTTAGTTTTCTGCACTGCTATTTTCGATGTTTTGTGAATTTTATACTCCTTGTCATAACATCCAGTGCATCTTTTTTCGATTGTCTTTTGATCTGTCAACACTCTCTCTTAATACGTGTTCGGTTTTATTACTGCGTTTTACCTTATCTATAACGTCTCCAAGCAAACCCATGGCAAGTGCTTCTTCAAAATCTGCTACCTGAATTTTTGTTTTGTTTGTTAGTTGGTATAAGATGAGAGCATTAATAACGGACGTTCCAAACAAATATTGAATTATAAATAAAGCAGAAGTATTTTAGGGTGACTTAAAAAAGTATCCTCTTTGACAAATTAACTCTGAAAACAGAGTGATCGACGTTTTTTACACTTTTTATTTTAACTTACTGTTTTTCATTATCTTGATCATATCCGCAATCATAGCAAAAGGGTATTAAGTCACAAAATATCTATTTTACAGGACCATCAAGAGAAGCTTTTTCTCCTTAATTTGTGTAAGAAGAAGACATTCATATTCTTCTAACGGATCGTAAAAATATGAAAATTCCTCTTTACTGAATTTAACATTCAGAGAATGGTACATTTTAAATCCATAACTGCAACAACTTGAAGTAATGTGATAAACGGTCCTAAGTTGTTGTTTAGCTGATTGTGGGGGTGTTTTAATTGGTAGGCCTTTTCTAGAGTAGAGGGAGTCCAGCACAATGTGCATAACGGCATTTCGCCTCAAAAAAGAATCAAAAGAAAAAGAAAACAAAATCTAATTTAGATGCAATCATTAGGTTGCAGGAATATTTCTTGTAGCTATTTGCAGAGCTTTTATTTCACTTCCTCTACTTGGTATGTAGGCACTTAATTTATAATTTTCCATTAATATTCATTCCGCTAATCATATTACACTTAAATAAAGTAGAAAAGAAACATTCAACCTGAAAGCGTTTTTCGCTTATCACATCACTTGTACCTTTATAGAATTATAATTTTAGAACGCAACAACGCCACCCTTAAAACATTTTGACGTAGCTGCCACCTTGTAAATATTCCAAGCGGTTTTATTAACATATGTATCTACCTGTGTTATTTTCTCGTACGTAGCGGTAAAGCAACCCGAACAAAGACTGATTATTTATACGGAACAACCCCGTACTCACTTTATATACAAATACACCATTACCGCGTGAGACGTAAAACTGCAGTACACCTCATTCTCGTTACGTGTAACATGTCCTGCGTTAACGGGGGTAAAGCTTACATATTACCGCGTTATGCCTTATAAATAAGTTAACTAAACTCTATCCGCGGCATGTATATTTCATAGCCGTCTAAGTACTACATCGCTGGCGCAATTGCAGAATTAATTTGCATTGTTACTCAGTCGCTTGTCTGCATATACACGTATGTTAATTCAGAAGTTATTGTGTAAAGAAATTTATAAAAGCGTTATAAAGATGTGGACACTTAGGAAATATGCAGCGACGAACATTGGTGCGTGTTCCTATGTAGTTTATCTTTGCTATATATTAGACATGTAAGTATGTATGACGGGGCAATGTATGCTCCTTACACTTATTATGCGCAAGCAGAAAAGCAACTTGTGTCGAAGCACACGTATAAGTAAGAACGAGTCAGGAATGCGTTAGAGATAACAAATTCGCTTTTCTTCTTTTCTCACTGGGAATATCATTATTTTGTTTGTTTATTTAATGCATTCTTATAAGAAAAGTGAATTGCAATAGATACATCTAATAGATTCAGTACTAATATAGGACGTTGGCAAGTTTATTGCTACTAATACATATAATTAGGATTAAAAATGAATAAAACATATCTTTGAGTAGAATATTAAATTTTATTGAAAGAATTTGTTAATTTATATAAGGTTCAAATAGACATATTAAGTAAAAAATTATTGATCTATTGTAAAGCGAAATCAACCAGTTTCTTTTCTGTTTTTCTTTTTTTTTTAAAGTGTTGAAATACGTCAGTTTTAAAGTTTATAAATACACAATATTATTGTGTGCAATTGACCGATTTTATTTGTTTTTTAGTTATGCCGTCATTAGATAGCATAGATTTCGAAAAATTTCAAAAGGCATGGGCGTTAATTTTAAAGAGAACAATCTGGACATTCTGAATTTAACACATCTGGAATTAGACGCTTACGAAACCATATATATAAAGATAAATTCTGGTAATTTATTGAATCGGGAACATTTGATGTTTATTGATTTATCGGGATGAACAGATTTTCATCGCAGTTATATAGACCCCTTACGTAGTTTGAGTTCTTGGCATTTTAGCAGTTCAAAGCAGGCGAAGAAAAAAGAGCACTAATTTCAAATGTTCTCCATGGTCCATGTTTTATTTCCTTTTTTTATAGTTTTGAGGCTTCCTATAGTTTTCAATTCGTTTAATAAATAGTTAAACATGTTTGTAACCCGAATATAGTAACTTTTGCTAGTGACAGTTTAACATCTTTTCGGTATAATAATACTTTTGTTTCTAGTAAGACTATTAGATCATAATATTTCCTTATAAATACGGGTTAGCATTATTGTCAGGAGCAATTACGGAAAATTTTAACATTTAAAAAGTAACTGTTTCGAAACCCTGTGGCGTTGAAGTTTTAAAAGAAGCATTATATTCACCTAGACAAAGTAAAGTAACAAATTATTTTCAATCTTAAATCAGCAAAGGTATTTGCAATTAAAATATGTAAAAAACATTAATAAAAGTTTTCTTTATTTGAGCACTTGCTTTTGTTTATATTTTATAGAGTGCAATATCTCTTAAACCCTAGAAAAATTCAATTATCAAATTCATCAATATTTCATAAGTTTTTTATAATCAAATTTCTGTGAGAATTGAGGGGTTATGCTATTTCAAAAAGTTTCGAGTATAGAATGTATTATTTTTTTATATTTATAGATTTTATGGAACTATACTACCGGTTGATCAGCAGAGAGGTTTATAAGGTGATATAAGACATGAGAACCTGTGAAAAATCGATAAGAATGATGTTAAAAAGATATCAAAGGAATTTAAGGTGAAGGAATGTATAACATAGGGCTTTATGTGAACTGCAAGTATGGGAATCATGGAAGCTATGTCTTCTTCACCGTCATTGGCTTTGGGAATTCTTCTGGACTTACCATCCTTATACATTGTTCTGGAGAACGAGGACAGATTAACTACATACCGCCTATATGGCGAATCAATCGCCACACACTCATATCTGCGTAGTTAACAAGCTGCTGGAAGTGGACACTTCCAACAGTATGCTGGGAATTCCATCGGACATCATGTATACTTGACCAATGATCGATGCATACTTCACTACCTCCTACCCAAACAGAAGGGAATGGAGGTGCAACGAACAGTACACACCTGCTGGTTTACAGGCTGGACAGAGCAAGGAGTGGACGCAGGAATATTCTATCGTAACCAAGAGTTAGGAAACACTCTAACCTTGAACAACACAACGATTTTTCATCTATGAAATCTATGCCATTGGGATTCGTGTTAGACAGATTTTGAATAAAAACATCAGACGCAGATCAATAAAAGTTTTCAGTTACAGTCAGGCAGAAAGGCGCACAAATGCAACTCGAAACTGATCTGGAGCTGTAAACATACTCTAAATATATTGGGGACGGCTAATAATCTATCCCTAATCTAGGTACCTGGGCACTGTTATCTTTTTTCCAATATCCAATACCCCAAGAAATGGGAATTCATAATTCATTCTTGTCATTCCTTTTTTACTTTATGCTTAGAAAGGACTATTAGGGGTGCAGAAATTTATAGATTTCTGCGATCATGCCTTTGTGCACTTAATAAGTTGTTGAGAAACAGAAAAGTGCCACAAAAAGATAAAGTAGGAGTTTATAAAATAATCATACGTCCTATAGTTTCTTTTTTTATCGATGACAATTGGGAGTGGCAGAAAAGGAAAAAGACCAAAATTAAGATGGAAAGTTATGGTAGAGGAGGATGTTTAAGTTATGAAAATTACAAGTTGGAGGGGAAAAACAGAAAACAAGAGGATATGGAAACAAATAATCAATCAAGTCGTGGATTTTTTGGATCTGCAGTGCTAATAGTCCTCAATGTAAAAACAGATATTATATTATTACTAATCTCAAAAGTGCTTCATTTAATTGCCTTTTTTTGTTTTTTTTTGTTAATTGCATTTTAACCAGCTCTAAAACCACTGAATCTTTGTTCGTTTCACCGAATCTAGTTTTAATAATAACGAAATTAGCAATACGACGTCAAAATCCTCGAATAGGTTGTATATATTGGTACCATCGCAATCATTTCTAATCTTTATATGAATTCTGGAACCAAAACCAAAGACGCCTCCAGAATATATGGCTCCAATGCGTGTTGGTCGCCACTACATCTTCAACCGACGTGTAAATTTATCCAAGAACATATATTACTGTCTGGGATATTGTTGTCGGAACTGAGAGGTATATTGGCGTGTAAATACACCCTATTATCCGCCAATTTCAGGTATTAAATCATTCGGAATAATTGGCCGTCGTATCCGGTCCCGCTATTATAGTGGAACATCCACTGGTTGGCTGATGTGGACGGTTATTCGCGCCGCTGTGTGTGCCTCGGCCACTCTACGGAGGTGCTAACCGGCTGCATTGTTTCCGTATATGTTCTGTTGTATTCGTACTACACACAACGGCCGCAGCAGAGTGCACTGCGCGACCGACTGAATCCAATTGCGACTTCCACGTCAGTAATACATCATAACATTATAGGTGTACGTGTAATGTACGGTGTACTAGCGTGTCCGTGTACTAAAACAGCACTTGTACAACGGGCGTTTACTACTTGTTAGTTTGTAGTGTAGTAGTTAGGGCGGACGTCAGATTTTACCACCGTTGCGGCAAGTTGCGAATGAATGATGTGTGTGGTGCAAACTGGGCCAATATAAATGCAAATGTCGATAACAGTAATAAACGCTGGAACCCTTTTTTGGAAAATAAAAAGTGTTTGATGTTAAGCCAGCATAATACAATTTTACTTACCTTAACTAATTAAGGATCACAGAAGAAGCAACAATAAAAGTATGTCCTGGAATTGGATAAATCAGTCAGTCAGTACAAGAAAAGAAATCAGAAGTTTTGACCGATAGAAGTAGAAAAAATAATCTTTGCAGAACTAAAACTAATTAAATTTTTGTCACAATTATCATAAGCTCGTTTGTTTCAAGCAACAATTTGCAGCATTGGGAAGGAATGAAAACAATAAAAAGATGAGGCTTTGGATAAATGTTGAGCCACGATGATTAATAATAAATTTTCCAAAACTCTCAAATAACTTTAGTTTTTACAAAAATCCCAAAATATATTTTTTGAGATAAACAAATAGTCTGTAAATAACATCTGAAAATAGTAATGTAAATATCATCTTTCCAGAAGATGGCGTTGGAAAAATAAACTTACGGAGCTTAAAAATTACCTTGAATTTTTTTATGTAATGGAGTCCTTTATTTGCTGCAAAAACGACCCTGCTTACAAAATTACGAATTTTTCAATATTTGTTGCAATGAATTTAAAATGATGATTAAAGAATACGAAAATTTAGTGAGTCTTATTTGCCTGTAGAAAATATGTTTCCTGTTCGAAATTAAAATTATACTTAATTATTTTACCGATTATTATTGAGGGTTACTGCAAGTAGTGATGTTCCAGAATTGAGAACTTTATTATTGATATGGGGCTATGCAAAACTAATTTTAAATGACAATTAAAGAATATTTAATTTGTACCAACCTCATCTTAAACAAATTGAAAAAGAATGCTTTAAACAAATCGAAAAAAAAATAAGCTGAAACTCATTCGCCGATGCAAAAATCAGACCATTCCCATAATTTATCCAAACTAAAAATTGAGTAACCAGCATTTTCTACAAAACAAACAGTCGATCATACTTATTTATTATAAACTCACCTGCACTTTTTACAATCCAAAAGTTACACTTTGTACAAATGCAAAAATAGAACCACCATTTTAACCAAAATAAAAATTACTCCACCCTCATTTTCAGCAAATCTAAAAATGCAATACCCCTGCCTTCTATCGCCTCAAAGATCGAAACTCTCATGTTCTGTAAATCCAAAAATCAAGTGTTCCTACTTGTGTTACAAACTCAAAAATCGTACCACTTACATTTCCTGCAATCCAAAATTAAGCCACCCTTACTTTTAAACTAGACCAAATCAAAAATCAAGCTGTTCCATTTTTTACAGACCCAAAACTTGGAACACAACCACTTTCCTTTACCTCAAAAATCAAATCTTTCATGTCCCTTCTATTGTAGAAAAATTAGACTTTTCATAGATCAAAAAGTTACATCCCCAAACTTTTAATCAAAGCGCAAATCACGGCATGTCCATTTTTTACAAACCCAAAAACTAAAGCACCAACATTTTTGCACACCCAACATAGAAACCTCCCTACTTCCTGTAAATTCGAATATCTAGTTTTCTTATTTGGTGCAAACTTAAACGTTGATTCACTCTCGGTTTTTATATATATATGGTTAATTTTAATCAGCCCAAACATTAACGCACCCTAACTTGCTAAAAACCCAAGATTGGATCATCTTTTAGCATCAATCCGAAGTATGGAGTTTTATTTATTTTTTACATTCGTAGTATGTGGGGGTGACATACTACGAATGTAAAAAATAAATTTGAACTGCCATTATCATTAAGTCAATGTATATTTCGCCAACTTTAACAAGTAAACGCACTTATGTAATATAATTGAGTCCAATATGGTTGAACACTACTTGTTGAATCTTGCTGCAATTGTTGCTCCAAAACGATGAACCTAGTGCGTCAGAGGCTGTACTATTTTTAATCCAAATGATGTGCTTAAATGTGTTCTTTATATGCTTTTTATGCACGTCAGTAGTAATAATTATAATATTTTATGAAGATTGTCAATTTTATTTTGACATACTCCAAGATAAGATCAAATTTAATAAGTACGAAAGAATTTCAAGCAAAAAGTCGGCAATTATACTGTTGCATGGGACTCATTATTTAAATTTAAATCATAATTTAAGATATTAGAACTCGCACTTTAATTGAAATAATTTTTTAACGAAATCGATAAAAAAATCTTCATGCAGAGACATTGACTGCTTCCCTACCCGAAACCCAGTAATCAAATCCAATTTACATAGCTCTGAAAATAATCCAGTGTAACAAATTATGATAATTACCATGTAGGTACAGCTACTTTTCATAATATTCATATTCGCTGTAAGTGCATACGGGTGCATTTTTTTCTCATGCAAATAAATATCTTAAATATACCTTTATATAAATTGGATACGCAATTACCATTTTCTACGTGATGTGAAAGAAGAAGTTCAGGACAGTTTATTATTGAATTTAATCACTAGATGAAGTATGTTATTATAAATATATACCAGTTTCTGTTTAGTACAGCGATGTATAAGGTTGGTTAAATAAATAACTGTGAAATTGATAAACGACTCATGGAACTTGTTTGTATATATTTATTACTGTCGAATCAATGAGGCTATACAATACACAACTCCTTAAGATTCTTCTGTATGAAGCTGCATTTAATGTTTATAGATATGCAAATATGTGAAGAAGCTTATGAGATGCTGAACACATAACGCGTTGTTTAATATACTATATACAAACATATAATTCTAGTGAGTTAGGTTTGTATATACGTAATACAAATACATAGTGACAATTTGCAGTAATGTGTTTCCCATTCGGAGAATAATAACTGCATTGGTCGCCGTATATGTCAACAAGCGCTCAATTTTACTAATGCCCGATTTCCCCTTACGCTCGTTTTGCAGATAGCCGTGTAACTTAATCGACAGATTAGCTTGTGGGTTGCAATAATTCGACTCGAGTAGTAACGCATCAATCTTAACGCTACTTACAGTGATACAGCTGCTGCGGTAATCATCGGTATTAGAGCTAGAAATGTGTCGACCCAAAACCGAACCATTTACGTTAACTGACCCTATACACTTCCCATTTACAATACGAGGCTTTATACAAACGCATTTGATTACGACGAATCTTTATTACACTTAATCAAAAGAATCCATTTATTCCTTTTTCAAGTTCTTTAATGTATATGACGCCGTTGGCAATACTGTTGATAAAACTCCAAACCAATTTATTTTAATTGAAGTCGCCGTTGGCCTTGATGTAAATGTAATATGTACCCAGGATAAAAACGCGGCAGAAACGTAACAATGCTTCCGTTTACATGTTATGATGACTCCTGTATATTTAAACATGTCAGTCAGCATGCGAGTTCGTTTTAATTGCGCCGGAGATATCAAAATGTTGTTCGGAATGCTCGTGCACCTGACCGTGTCCGTAATTAAGATGCACGTTACGCATTCAGTTGTTTCAGAAGCACTTACGCTGTTAGAAATAATGAAGACATGCATATGTAAGTAGGTGTGTTTATTTAAAGTACAGATGTGTGTAATATATGGAAAACTGGGGCGAATACTTTTGATATTAATGGACAAATTCAATTAGAACCGAGAATGTTGACGTACACACTTGCGATGGTGGCATTAATACGGGCATTCTAAAGAGTTGTTGCAACTATTCTTCGTCTCTGTTGATATATTAAAAAGGAACTTTTCCTTAAAGAAAGATATTTTCCCTACCGAATTAAAAAGAAGGTAGCTTTGATAAAACCTATTTTTAGCATGAAAGCTAACAGCAGAAGATAATTGGCTGCAAGTGAATTAGCTAACTTAATTATTTTCAATTTAAAATTAAATAAATCAGAGAGCGAGGACTCGACTATATCTACTGTAGATTCTATTCTATTAAAACACCTGTAGTTAATCACAAACTCGTTTACTTGAGTCCCTTAACTCCTCATAGAGCAATTTAGTTATTCTGTTTTGCAATATGTCAGTTTTTTTAATAAACTTGCGAAATATCTACAACGACAAAGAATCACCACCGAAAGAACGCCTCAAAAAATTAAACAAAGAGCAATAAATATTTTAAATTATAACATAGGAGGTGTTGCTAATAAAATTGACGCATTACAATGAAATATAAATGTAGGTTGCCTGACCGAGCATTTCTTAACCATTGAGAAGCTAAACTTTATTAAGATAAACGATTATAAAATTGTGAGTTGCTTCCGCAGAAAGAAAAATACCTTCGTCCCTCCGAAGGTGTTTTATTAATCATAACAAAATCAGAAGAAACAGCTACTGAAAGGTATGACATAGTCCAACTGTCAATAGAACAGAATATTGAAATTTCAGCCATGAGCTAGTCAAAAATAAAGTTATCATTAGTGCCACCTATAGACCTCCGAATATGGAAATTTTCTTTGATAAGCTTACGTAGCTGATATTCGTTTTAAATTTAGAACGACTTTTTCTCGAATAACTGACTCAAGCCATACAACGGTAATGTCGTTACAAATGAATGTTGACTCCGCTGATCTGGTCAGTGCACAATCGATATGCTCTTATCAGATCACTTGGCGCAGATCGTGCACTGTAGGCGACATGCACTTCCTCAATCTGCAAATACAATAAAAGCAATCAGAAGAATGGACGTAGATAGGGTAATTGCTATTATTAAATTAAAGAAGGCACTGGATGGGGATCGGGGGATACGGGGCGTAACTACCGTATAAACTTCTTTTTACGTTGGTTGGTGACAGTTTTTTAATGAAACACGGGTATGCCTTTTAAATATAATTTAATCAACACTTAAACCCTTAGCACTAAACTTTAACACTTAAACATAGGACACTATTACACTCTAAACCTGAACTGAAAAACTGTGATGATGATTGAACTGGATGTTTGAAATGTTGCTGCAAGACTGACTATGCTCTGTGAATTTTTGCAGAGGAAACCTCTGTACAATATATTAAATAAATAGAATTATCCTGATTCTCAGAAAGGGATGAATTGGGTAAATTCGAGTTGTAAAGGTAATTAAATATTCTCTAGTAATTTCCAGCGGATGTTGACCATTACTCATCAGTAGTATATTAATATTATTGGGAATATAATAGCTACGGCAGTATCTATGAATAGATAAGTTTGTATAAATAAAAATATAATATCTACAGCAAGGTAGGGAGCCATTGAAATATAGAAGCTGTAAAACTTTAACTTAAAATAGGGAAAATTTGAAACCGAAATAATTGAATGGGAAAACCCAGATTCTGATGAAGTAAGGGTTCTCTAAATATAATAAGATCAAATACAAATAAATAAATGCTTAAAATACTAAACAGACACTATTTGCAGATTCTGTCAAGAGGAGGAAGAAATCCCAATTCATTGGCTGTGTCATTGGGAAGGCCTTGTGAGCACAAGATTTCTAACTCTGGGCGTAGAGAACCCCACAGCGAATAGCTACATAAAGAGCTGCTCTTAAAGCTGATAGGCCTAATTATGAAGATAAAGTTAGAGGGCTTCTTCTAGGACAAAGGGAATCACAATAGATCTAAAAACGTCACGGTGAAAAAGGTTAGAAAGTCACCACAATCTTAGTCTAATCTAATCTACACCACCTAACATTTGTTATTCCCTAAATTTCTTCCTGTAAATTATGCCAGAAAAATAGACGTTTCATCTCAGCATAATCAAACAAAGTATCAAATAAAGGCTACAAATCATCTTGTATTATTGCTTTGAATAATGTTTCGATATATAAGGAATCGACATTTCTTCAGGGAAGCAAATTTGTGAAGGAGTATTTCTTTTGATCACAATAAATACCGTCATTTCGGGTGACATGATAACACTTTTGACATATTTTAAACTGTAGAATTTTAAATAACTGAGTGAAGAACAAATAAAATATTGGAAAACCGATCTATGGGCTCAAGGTATCTATCCTCAAAAGAAAGAGTACCAGTGGCAGCCCATCCCCGAGAAAAAAAATATTAACCCCTCTGTTTCAAGCCACCCGCAACTTGAGTGACTTGAAGCTAGTCTTGAAATCACGTTTAATCTCCACGTAAACCTTCATTTCATAAAGCCTGTCTTGAAACAAACAAAAAAAAAACATTTTTAAAACAGTAATAATGTATTATACGTGAAAAACAGTAAAAAAAATATAAAAATTCTCATTAATAAGAGTATTTAAATTTTAATAATATTGTATTTTTCAGAAGCTTTTCTATATTTCAGTCCACCCCTAATTTCTCTTAACGCACTTTGCAAAGTCTCTGCAGAGTAATCTGCGTATCTCCGGCAGCCAGGTGTACGTTTGTAGTGCGACGGCATGTTTCAAGTCACCCTACAAATGTCACAAAAAAATAAAAGGGGTTGAATTTACCCTTACATGCAAGAATTTTGAGTTTATGTTTGCAGTTATCTGTAGCCCAATAATTGGGGATTGTAAAAAAAATATTTCAGCAAACTCAAAAACTATTTTAAATACTGTACAAATGAAAGTATTCAGCCTTAAAAAAAAACAACATTTTACTTAACCAAATTTCTGATTTTGTTTTTACCAAACGACAACATTTACTATAACGTTTTGATGACATAGTTATATCACGGATACCTGTAATCACGATACACCGTTTTCTGAGCTTATACTTCCCACCAACACAGGGTAGTCCACCAATAAATGAAAAATGTCACTTTTGTGTCAAGTCGCCCTGCAGTTTCAAGTCACCCGAAATGACGGTAACTAAAAGAAAATTTTTGATGAACAACATTTTATTTGATGATTATTTTAAATTAAGTTGTGTTAATTTTTTTTTTTAATATAAAAGAACCTTTCTTTGTATACATGGCTTTGCTATTCATAACGATAAAGGGTTAGAGCACTTCTTTTATAAATTGGCATATTCCAGCATACGATTCCCTTTGAAGCAATCCAAAACTACACATGTCGTTACATTTTTATTTTTCATACACGTGCAAAAATCTCTGGCCGAAACAGAACCGCACCCCAGAAACGCGTTTATTCGTGCGAAACAGAAAACACGTATTATATTTCTGACACCTAAGTGATAGCCGCTGACTTTCATTCACACCGGCGGACGCACGGCTCCATCCAATTAACTTGTTTTCCATAAAGTTATTGGACTGAAAGCGCAACAACAGATTGCGTCGAATACAAACGGCACCAGTGGCGGGCATAATACACGCGAACTTCGGCCGAAATAAAGACGAAAACGTCGCTCCGAGGACGAATAAAGAGATCGGAGCGCCTGCATTTCTATGGGGAGTGCGTAAATAAGCGTTTTCATTTACAAGTTTGATTGACAGCCGAGTGAGTGGTGCGCGGCGGAATCGGGGTGGCCGAAAACCGTCGCCGTTCGACGCAATATTAAAACGGGGTGGTTGCGTCGTCAATGCCGTTTCGGAGAAGTATTCGGCAATCGAAGAGAAAGAGAGAGATTTCTAGTGTTCTCGGGGTTGTAGCCTCTGGGAAAACGTGTCAATCATCAGTCGAGGAGCCACTTTGTGTCTTATTTATGCCATCTGTCCGAACGTTAGGAGTCAACATCCGTACCCCTATTGTACGGTGGCGTGTTATTATTTAATATTTTTCGTGTAGTTTTGAACGTTTTCCATTCACAGTCGATCGACATGGGGATGTCAAGGCAGCTTGTGATGTTTTCAACGATCTTTTAATTAAAATTAAATCTGACGTCGAGGTGGCAGAGGCTCCTTGAAGTGGTTCGAACGGGAATTAGTACCTGAAAATAAGTCGAAAAATAAAAATAATTAATCAAATTTTACAAAAAAATATCCAAGAATTATCTACTGTGTTCTACGATATTTGCAATCAACATTCCAGGACACGGAATGGAAGAGGGAGTTAGTGATTGGAAAGCCCAATGTTTCCATTTATTTTGGCTGTTTCATATCAAATAGGAACAACATAATTCCGCTAAGCATCGCTAGTCGTATAAATTCTACAGTATTAAATTCGGGATGCAATTTTGTAGAAAGAACAGAGTATATCTACTCGTAACTATAAAGCTAATTTGAAACCGAGAACTTACTTGCTGGACACACATTGTAATGTCTATTAAGCATATGAAGATTAACACAGATTTTCAGAACCTGAAATGATAACAGTATTTGATAAGATTAAGAACAAATTTACATCAGGACCAGATGGCATACCTGCTAATATAATTAAACTTTGTAAATACGAATTAGTGAAGCCTATTACGCATCTGATCAATTGCTCTTTCGAACAAGGTGTTTTTCCGAATTTACTTAAAAGCTCTAAAATTAAACCCTTTCATAAAAAAGGCGAACTATTCAATATTACTAATTATCGGCCGATTACTATGTCTTCAGTTTTCTCAAAGCTGTTTGAGTATGCCATGCTAGGTCGTATAGAAAATTATATAAATAAATTTAATTTGCTATAATCATCTCAACATGGATTTAGACCAGGCAAATCTACAACTTCTGCACTGTTAGAGATTTATAACTGCATTCTGGAGAATATTGAAACTAAGTTTTATCCTGTTGGTATACTTTGCGACCAGTTAAAGGCATTTGACTGTATCCGACATAGTATACTTCTGCAGAAACTTGGCACCATGGGTCTTAGAGGCAAGGTAGCGGAATGGATTTCCTCATACCTATCTAATATATTTCAATTTGTGGAAGTAAGCACTAGTAATGCTAATATTAGGTACAAAACAATTTATTATTACTTACCGATCAGTGTTGGCGTCCCACAAGGATCAGTCTTGGGGCTATTATTATTTTCATTATTTATAAACGATTTTGTCAGCGATTTCGCTGTAGTGTGCTATGCAGATGACATTACTGTTATTGTTTTAGACAAGGAAATTGATGTTAAAGCTACTGCCACAAATACATTCAATGAGACATAATTTAAACTTAACCGCCAAATGTGTAGATATCTTAGGTATTAAAATATATAATCACTTGATTGGAAAATTTTACCATTAAGAAAGTAAAAAAAAAAAAATTTTAAAACATGATTGCAAACAAAATGTTTTTATTCTTTAGCTGAATTTTTTTATTGTAATCTAGTTTCATAATGTAGTTTCATAAGGTAATTTCATAACGTAAGTATATTGCTCTTTTTTCCTTTGTACTTTCTGTTTCACTAATTTTTCTGTTTAATCTTTTATAATGATATATTTTATACTTCTGTCTTTAATATAAATTTCTACTTACTTACTTCTACTTACAAATATAGGTATTTGTTAGAGACGTTCTTGCTTCCGTTAAAGGCGAGTTCACCTTATGACTGCTACTGATTGTAAGCCCGTATAGCTTGTTGTTTAATTGACAGTTAGAAATAGTGTTTTCCACATAATGAAGGTGTGCATTTTCGCTAATTATGGATTTAATATTAATAAACCAAACAAACTCTTAAATGAGTTTATAAGAAGATATTGAAGTACGTACAATCTAGAGATAATCTCTTAAGGAACAATAACGTATACCTCTTGGTGAATCATGTAAACTAAAGATAAGATAGAGAAATTATCGATTCTAGTTGTATAAATAAAATATGGGGTCATCATAAAGTAAGTGGTATACTTTAAAGTCTTATATAATTTTAAGAAATCAAGCTAGTAGCAAAAACTAAATGGAATCTAGTTAGTTTTGGATTGGGATTTGACTGTATATATCTATGGAAAACAAAAGAGTTGCCGTTTTAATTTATCAGCAAGTGTCAAATAAATCATCGGGATTTAAAGAATTGTTCCTAAAATAAAACCCATGTAAACGTCCATTGAAGCGATTAAAACTTTCAGAACATGAATCTACAAACAAGAATTGGTTTAGTTCAATGTTATTACGAATGCGGTAGAAGTTATAGTGCCGGATTACGAAGATTTCTGAACGAAAATGAGATTAAGATTAAGGCCCTGTCGTATGAAAGCGCAATCTGATTAGTAAATTTGAAAGAACAGGGTCTGTAACTGATCTACCAAGATCAGGTAGAGCACGAATTAGTGATGTCCAAGTTGCAGAAGTTCTTCAGGAAAATCAAAACATAGCCAGCATTAATCCGCTCTACAATCAGTCGTGTGAATTCGATATCGAAACGATTGCAAGTCCAATATCCCACGGTTTGGAAAATTTTACGTAAAATCCTAAACATGTATCCCTATAATCAGAAATTGTTTTTCAAATTAAAGGATGCAGATTTTTCTATCAGATACGATTTTGCTTTGCTAACATTGGCTCAGATAGAATTTGAACCCGAATGGTTATCCCTTAGTTTATGGACAGATGAGGCCTATTTCTCTCTAAATGGTGGGGCCAATACTCAAAATTGTCGAATATGGTCGATGGATAATCTACATGAAATCGTTCGGGAAGGTCTTCACGACAACAAAGCCACTGTTTGGTACGGTTTCACTTTGGATTTTATCATTGCACCATACTTCTTTGAGGAGATACAGAATGGAGATGCCGTATATCACTGTTACTGGTGAACGATCCTGCAAATATTACGAAATTATACCATTCCACGGATACAACACAAGTACGAAGGAATTGAAAACATCATTTTTAAGCAGGATGGACCACTCCCGTATATTTACCGACCAGTTAAAGAATTGTTAACTCCTGTTTTTCAAGATCGCGATATAAGCAGACATTTTTTAAATTCCTGGCCTTCAAGATCGTCTCATCTTAACCCAGCGGATTACTGGCTGTGGGGTTATTTAAAAGATTTGGTGTTTAGAACACGAACGCTGGAATAATTAAAGGACTTTATTAGGGATCAAATTGTTACAATTTAACTAGAAATACTGAATATGCTGTATACGATTTGGTGGAACGATTGATGATTGTATAGCAGCAAAATGGTCGACATATCGAAAATTTGCGTTAACCACTGTTGGAAATGAGACATCCCATTATTCAAGCAATCGAATTTCTTTCACATATTATGGTTAAATTAATTCGTTAAAAATATATAATAAACTGAAATATGTCCTTACTTTATGATAACTTTGTATAATGAGAACTTATTCCTTGCAAAAAGCCGAGGTTTTTCTGAATTTGCATAATTTTGGTCAACTCCCCAGTTGATATTATGTTATCTAGGAGGCATTACACCTTAAATCTTAGGTAGATCTTTGACCAGATCTACAGATTTGAGGTTTTAACCGTCGTTTAGTAGAAATTTACTAGTTCCCTAAAAAAAAGTTTTGACCATATGTGACTATGTCTTTCCTCTAGCGTTTCTAAACTTTTCGCAGCTTCATGCTTTCATGGTACGGATAATTTGGTATAGAATTAAAGATTGTTTCAGGTTTGAAGTCATGTTTTCCAGAAAATATATTTTCATCAATCTAAACATATTTTGCAATGAGTAAAATTTCTTTACAATTTCCTTTCATTATTTATTTATAGTTTGATTTGGCATTTCTGCTGCTCTAGTGAGTACCAAATTTGTATTATTTCAATAAGAACAGGGCATTACAGAGATACCTTTTTACTATAATTATATTACTTAAATTCTCTCTCAATTTATTTTATCATTAATTCTTAATGCCACATCCTAACAACTTTAACGAGAACTGCATTAATCCATTATTATCCATTACGTTGATTCGAAACATGGAGCAAAAGACATTTAAACGTCACCATTCTACTGTTGCATAGACGTGCACACATGCATACAATATTAAAACACGGGATCGCTCGTTCGTACTTATTTCAGAGTAATCTTGCAGCTTGTTAGCGACGGGCGCATCAGTCCGCCTAAATGACGGCCCCGTATTGGAAAAATGGATTAGCCCTATAGAAAGTGGCACTCCGGGGACACAGTATATCGCCGGCGACACTCGCTCTGTCCGTCGGGATTTCACCCCTTCGCCGAGGATTTGTTTTAATGTTTCAGGGGCTGTTCAAACTTTAAAGGACATATATTGAATTACGTCCGATTTTTCTCCGGGATTGTGTGTCGAGTCGAGTCGAGAGTCGCGCTGGGAGAATTCTGGTATCGGCTGGCTTCTCGGCATTTGGAATATTTGACGTTTTATCGGACGAGTGCGAAATGGAGAGCCGATAAGGGGGTCCTCTTTAAGTTTTCCGTCAAACTTGGAGGTATAAAGTTTAAAATAGAATTTGTATAATGATATTTATATTCTGTAAGTAGATACACATAAAAGAAAATTGAAGAAAATGATATGTATTTATATGTAAAAAGTTTTTTTTATTTGCTCTCAATAGAATAGAAAAAATTTGTTTGTTAAAATAGGAAAGTTATTTGCCTTTAATGATAGTGAAAATAAAAGTAGATTTTCAATCAGCCTGTATAATTTTTAAACATCAATTTAATGTGATTGTCAAGTCTAGTGCTTTGTCTAAAAAATAAATCCAATTTAAAACATATATCTTAAATCTGTAAGGCAGGCAGGCCACTTAAATTCTGGTTTACATTTTGAAATAAATATAACATATATAACAGTGACGTACCGACATATGAACGGGCCCTGGTTCCAGTTGTGGTGCGGGCCCTAACCCTACTCCCTTCCCCACAAATAAAAAAAAATACTTATATAATTTTTTTTAATAATTATTGAATACATAAAAAATATTAAAGGCAAAAAACAAACAATATAGAGAGATTATACAGCTGAAAAACAAAGAAAAAAATTATAATATAAATACATTGATTTACTCTATTTTTTGTTTTTTTTTATTTATTTTTACATTAAATTTTTTTCTTGCTTTTGATGTGGTAAAAGATGTTATCAGACTGGATACATTCAAATTTTTTGCTACCACATTTTCAATAGAAATGATTGCCAGATTAGATAGCCGGTCTTGGTAGTGCATGTAAGGTATCGTGCCTAGAGGACCATCTTGTAGGCACTAATCTCTTTAATTTTATTGTATCGCTGGCTTTGTCAGTTGGGTAAGAGTGATATCTCTGATGCAAGACGTGTACATAAATAAAATTGTTTTTAGATTGTACACGAAATTTGTAATGCGTGTATGGTTTATAATTTGTATAATAGTTTATTGATAGGATTAGTGGCCACTGCAAAAAAACCTATGGGGTCGAAATATAAGCGTATAAAGTAACTTTGGGATTTATTTTCTGATTACTCAACGTTGGAGAAAAATGCACCAATCTAGTGAAATATAAACATACATTATGTACAAAACTATTTGGCGCATTGATTCTTGTAAAAGAACGAGAGGTAAACCACGGGCCCCGAGGGGCCCAACGTTATGTGCAAAACAATTTAGCATTTCGGACCTTGTAAAAAAAAGCGCGGAGAGGACCGGGCTCTTTCGGGGTCCGGGCCCTGGTTCCGCGGAACCCGCGGAACCATGTTCGGTACGCCACTGATATATAATATATGCGTTCCTTTTAAATTTTTATAACAATGGTGTGTAACTTTTTTTTTTGAGTCATATCTGTATATTTCGAAATTATTTTAAAACGTGCTCCTTATGAATCCATATAACTTCTAATCAAAATATGTTAAAAATATTATACCGATTTTTTTACAAACTGAGACGGTTGTGGTGAGCCAGCCTGTATATTACCCTAGTATATTGTTACTGGGTATTTGGACTAACACTGTTTAATGTTTTTAACACCCTCTAGAGCAAAAATGCACCATGCTTAACAGATCTAAATTATAATATTTTCAGCTAAATAAAGTTGACACTTCTCCATGAAAAATCTGGCTTAAAAATCCTGTTACACTTTACATAAATTCACCCTGATGGGCGGGTCTTAATTGCTATTTATTTTGAAATACACTAAGGACCGCTCATTAAACGTAATCTGAAGAACAAAAAGGGCGCTCATTACAGCAAACCGGCGACGATAAGAACCAGCATTCCTGCGAAATGGTACGATGCAGTCGTAACAGTGTTAGTGGAAGTAGAAGAAATATGGACGAGAAAAGAGGAGGGATAATAAGAATAAGAAGAAGGAGGAGTCATAATTCAAGGAAAACGGGAAGAAAGTAGAAGCTAGCAGTTCGGGGTCGTTGAAAAAAACCTCCGGGAGATAACACATAAATTAATTTAGCGAGCATAAAAGCCGTGCTACCATCAGAGCTGGTACACAAGCAATATGAACTGCTAAACGAAACGCGGGCGAGATAAGAGGACTAATCCCTCTTCCTAAACACAGTTAACTTAATTAACAAGACATTAAAACTTTAAAACAATCCTGCAGTTGTGATTCGGATTATCTGGCTCAGTATAGTTATCCAATTATGATTAAAAGGTTAGTAAGAACGTATTAATTAGTCGGGCAGCGTTCCGTCGGCGACGAGAGAGCTACGCGCTCCCCCTGGCTTTTAGGGATCGGAGTGCCAGTCGTCCCGTATGAATAGCTCATGTGGGCGTCGCTCCCCTAACCCCGCGGCTACCCCTCCGGTCCGTTGTTCCCTAGTCGCGACCCCGATATCTCAGTAATAAATCACATTAGTCAGCTAATCCTCCGGTTTGAGTAGTGTCGCTGATGTATCTGGGGACTCACTAACACTCCTCCAAAACATTTTGATTATTAACTCCCTTTCAATCGAATCGAGGCGTCGTTTAGATGCTCGGGGAGATTAAGTGAAATTTAATTGGAAATGAATATTGCATATCGGTTTAATGATTTTCGCCAAACCAACATCTGTAGGTGCTAATAATGTTAAAAGCAATTTGGAACGACTAGGGAAGGCTGATAGTCTGATAATTTATTCCATTCTATTGTGGAAACTCCAAATATGAACTTAGAAACAGAACAACACATGCAGAAATACATTAGAAATATCACACTGATGACACTAGTTTACAAAATGAAATTTCTTTCATGTACCTACTTTTTTCTGACTTACCGGCGAGGTGTGCCACAAATTTTTGGAAAAATTGGCGCCTCAGTTTCTGGAAGATGCACCAATGGCAACAAGAAATGCAATCTGGTTCATGCACGGTGGTGCAACAGCTCATTTTAGTCTGGTTGTTTCTGAGTTTTTAACAATAGCAGAGATTGCTGGATTGGTCATAGTGGACCTCGATTATGCTCTACTCGATCCCAAATGTAAATCCCATCCATATCGCATGGGACCATCTTTAAATTCTTTAATTTACACTACTCCAGTGGAAAATATGGAAGATTTGAGATATCAGGTAATTGCTGGGTGCAACTCAATAACAAACAATTATGGTGTTTTTGAAAGAATTTTGCCATCAATAAAGAGAAGATTGGATGCTTTAATGGAGGTAGTCATTTTGAATAGTTCTTGTAAATTACGAAGCTTGACATGTAATTTTTGGTAATAAAATGTCTTCGTTAAAAATTTCTCTTGTATTTTCGAAACAAAATCATTAATATTCTTACAATACTCCAAGGAATAAGCCTTATATTTTTTGCCGTATATTTAATAAACAGTCTGTATATAATACGAGATGTTATACGTATATACTAATCGTCAGTATTGTCAACGTTGCAGTCGTGTATGAACTGTTCCTTGCATTTGGAACAGCTGGGTGGAGCCGCCTGGCTCTGGTGTGGTGAGACAACTCCTTGTCCTGTATTTTCTATAAGATACTTACCTAGTTGCACTAGATAAATATGCTTTGGCTTGATAAACCAGTTTTAATTAATTGTCATCTTTAGGACAATTTCTGTAACACAATATATTTAACATGTTTTTACTATGAGATATAAAACATTACTGTAATGATAGATTCAAAATATTCTACTACCAAAATTATATTTCTCCTATAATCTAGATTGCATTATATACTTTTCTTTGGGTACGTTCAATAACATTATGGATTTTGTTCTGTAGTTACCAAACTTTTTCGTGCCCGTTTTTTTATACCGACGTATTTGTAGTTAACGCATTCCCATAAACTGTAGAATTATGCAATTAATTTTTATATAAAAAACACAGAGGAGGAAATTGCATATTAATATTAAATAACTTCGCCTTGGTGTTCCCTGGGCTCAGAAATTCCAGCATCTCACTTATTATAGGCTGCTTACATATGTATGTATGTACGTACGTGTTTGACCAAGACAAAACTGACAAATACAGTTTCGCATCAAGACGCTTTTTACATGAGAATCCCAGGTACGTATATACATATATGCAAATAACCTCGAGGCGTATTACCAACAGTAGAGACAGACGTGTGCCACCAGTACGTTGCTTCGGCCCTTTTTTGTTCTTTTTTTTTACTAACCCGGCGGCATTTGATGTTAATGTTTTCGTAATCAACCGTTTCGTTTTAACCGCAGAGAAACGGCGAAACAATGGCAATTAAGCGGGAGCTTTTTTCAATTACGGCTACATATTTTTAATTAGGATGCATTCATGGGACGTGCATCTGTGTGAGCATGTGCAGGTGAACTTGACACTCGTATTGCTTGAAGTTTTAATTGCTTTCTTTACTTATGTTAGCTGCAGGGACGTCTGCTGTTGTTCATATCTGCGCGCTGCTTGTGTTGAGGTCATGACTGTACAAAATTTCTGATTGATATTGACAAAAGTGAAATGAGTGGAAGCGATGAATACAATTTTTTATAATTGATTATGGTTATAGAATTATCTTATATCTGTAGAAGATGCAATATTATAAACGGCGTACAGAAAAAGGTTGGTATGTCACCAATACTATTATAGTATTTCAAAATAGTCATGTACAAAATATTTGCGATCTAACCAGTTCTACAAAAGTAGTTGTTATTAAAACACGGCAAGCAGAGTGTTGGTGTTGTTCAATTTAATAATATTAGTATTATATTGTGTATATAGCACTTTATAATTGTACCAGTATAATTCTACTGCAAGATCTGTTTTTCCAAAGTTTTGAAATGTAAAAAGATGTTATTGTATTGCTAGTTTTACTGTTTTAACTAACAATAGCTAAATCAATACATAAATACTACGGTTTTACCAGCATCAAAACAATCTGTCACCTTCATAAATTAAGAATACTTTTCCAGACGAACGGAACTGAAAACCCCAAAATCAATAAATATCTGTCTACGTAAACGTATATCTGAAGGTATAGAATCCCTGTTTTATTCAAAGAAAGTAGAGTATACCCAAAACTCCTAAGGAAATAAATTACGTAACATTGTCGAAATTGAGCGGAAAAGAATATACAGAATCAGACCGCTGAACCGTCTCCCACTCCCTCTACCAGCAGCGCCCCATCAGCGAGCGCGTACAAATGCTTCGGCGGGAGCCCAAACCCACCAAGCTGAATCGATACAAACCAAATGCAGTGCAGCTAAACAAATTGCTGAATTATACAAGTCATGAAGGCGAGAACTGGATGAAATGTACCGGTTGATAAAACAGATCGAATGAGGCGTTTCTCGTATGAAAAATGGGAATGGTAGATGGCGGGTTTGTCATACGAGGGTCGCACGAAAAATAAATAAAATCGTTCTAATAGTGATTCTATGTAACTTTAGATTACAATTTCTTTTTTTTTAGAAACAGTGATGCAGTTAACTATAATAAAAATTAAAAAAAAAAAATAAACAAAGATTAGCAACAGGTAAATTCTAGTGTTCCTCAAGGGTATTGCACTATTTAGAATTATTAATTGTTCTTAAGTATCTTAGGTATGGCATTTTTATTTCTTAGTTACTGTAAAAATGATTTCATTTGTTTTAATATAGCCTAGAATCATGAAAATTATTCTGCCTAAACTCGATCTGCAGCGGCGAGCTAAGATTATTGGCTTTGCTGATGACTTGGCCTTAATAGCAACAGCAAACGACAAATCCATACTAGTCCAAATACAAATGAGAATTTAAAAAGAATAGATGCATGGATGAAGGAAAACAAACTTCTACTGACACCAGAAAAAACTGAGGCGCTGATTATTACAGGTAAGAGGAAAATAGAAGGCCTGAGATTTAAAATCAATGAGGTGGAGATAGTTCCTAAAAAAAATTGACATGAGAGGCCGCCTCAAAGACCATTTTGAAAGGGTTACGGGCAAAGCTGAAGAGAGAGCAAGAAGATTAATGCGTCTAATGCCGAACATCTGGGGATCAGGTAGTAGCAAGAGGGCAGTTCTTGCCGGTGTTGTATATATAACATTGCTTTATGACGCTCCAATATGGGAACACGTCATGAGGACTAAAAGGAATTGTCTACTGATGGAAAAGGAAAATTTTAATTAGAGTGGCTTCAGCCTATAAAACGGTCTTCACGATGGTACTCCAGGTAATAACAGGAACCCCACTCATAGACTTGATGGCACAGGAAAGAAAAGAGATTTACCAAGGCAGGAACCAAGGAACGGTAGCAGCGGTAAAAGACCGGACGCTGATAGCGTGGCAGGAAAGGTGGCAAAATACCTCCAAAGAGGAATGGACTAGGAAACTTATGCCAGACCTGAGCAAACGGTTGACATGTAACCACAGAAATGTTGAGTTCTATCTGACACAATTTCTCACTGGCCATGGTTATTTCAAAGTATTCATCAAGAGAATAGGAAAAGCTATTGATGAATATAGCGTAGATGTAGATACAGACAAGAGGTGCAGAAAAAAGTTGAAACGGAACTTACAACCATAAATTTGATTGAGGTTATGCTGATGTCGCGAAAAAACTGGGAGGGGGTACATCAAATGGTCCGAACAATAATGAAAGCTAAGGAGCTATAAGAAAGACAAAGAGGTCAATAAAATTAGATACTGGGGCATTCATGGAGGAGATATCCAACAGATGGTTGCGCGAATGGCCAGAGAGGAAGACATTGAGTGGTTTTTAGTGTGTATACCAGATATTACAGCTAACTGGGGGTCTGACACTACCATGCCGATAGAGTACACACATGGTGTCCATACAGGAATTTCCACCGGCAAAAAAAAACTCAAGTCAAATGTTTTTAGTCTCTGTCAATAAGGCAGTTTATTTATGCTCTAACTACTACTATAAACAAAAGCAGTGCTTTCAACCAAAGATCTATGTGAACTGTTATTAACATGTAAAAGCAAAGGACTATTCAAAATTTGAAAGGTAAGTGTGGGTTCATTTATTATTGTAAATAATTACTTTCATACGTTTTATGTAGAGCTCTATTGAAAATGTTATTATTCAATACATTAATCTTTTCCAAAATTTCCCTTGAATACACAACTGCATGCCCTCAGTTAATAGAATAATTGAGATCAATTAAACCAACATTTGACAGATAAAATTACGAAAATATGAATTTTTCCTATGTTAAACCGTATCAAATGGTGTTCTTACTTATTGTTTTATTAACACGAACATTTCCTAGTAGTTTCCAAAAAAATATTGGTTAACATTGTTGAGCGCAATATTATCGCAACAATCAAATTACTTGAAATATTAATTAAAATTGAAATATTCTCTTTTAAGATGGAAATCTTTTAAAGTATTTTAGCAGGAGGGGGTCGTAATGGCGGCTCCAGGGTACAATGAAGATGGGGCCACAAATCGAAGGTATTAGTGGCTCCAAATGGTGGCTCTGAGCGGACTTTCTCTTGAGAAAGTAGCGGTAGACAACGTCCAATGGTAAAGGAAGTTTGTAAATTAAAATAAAATTGAATTATGAGGTGGTAGCAGTAGAATTTATTGAATTTCTACTAATAATACAATATTCCGAAAACAGGCCTAGAAAGATGTTCATACAACCCACAATATTATTACAAAATTAAATAGTTTATGATAAAGAAATATGAAAAAATTTCTTTTTTCTCTACTACATACTTATAAACTGACCCGCGTACATGTTTCTCATATAGACGTTGCACGTATACACTTTTACACTTTAAAATCTTTAGGGTTGCACCCCACCGACTTCAGCCACGACGTCAGTTCGCTTCTAGCGCGACTCTCCCTAACTCTTCGTAAAATATTTATAAATTAACTGCATTACAGTGACACATAAGGCGAGAGCTCAGTTATACGGTTGATTGATTTTATTACGACTACATTAGCGTCGCATTTAGAATCCATTTTGTTTAATGAACGTATCTCATTTATATATAACATACGCGAGGCGACGCGACCTTAGTGACATTGTATTCTCATCTGCAGGAAAATGTTGTGTCATGGTGCATACTTTTGATGTTGATTAACTTAATGGCATTTGAGAGAAAAGTAATTTCCATGTTATTACGTTCCACATTTATTGATTATAGCTAATACTGATTGTTGTTTAAGCATCTTGTTAGCAAATTGTCTTATATTCAGAGCAAATTAACTAACTTCATTTTCATGAAGCCACAAAATTTTCTTCGATTGAAAAGTTTACACATTAACGTTGTGTGTTTGAACAGGTTAGTCTTGCTTTGAATGGTAGATAACTCCAACTGCCTCCAATGGACCTCTCCCAAGCTTTTAATAAAATGGATTATGCTGTGTTGTTGACTGAATTGGAAAGAATGGGCTTTCTAGGTGTTATAGCTATAATTGGACACAGTTCTTGATAATAGGAGGAAAATCTTTATGTAAAGAGACAAAGTAGCTTCCAAATTAAATTCAGCGTAAATGTGTGGATGGGTGTTACTGGGAGTAATTCAATCGGTCCGCGTTTCTTACCTGATAATTTTAAAGAAATGTTTTACGTTTAAATTTGTTTGATTTATTGGATGATGTGCTACTAGCAAATAGAACGAGCATGATATTTCAGCGTGATGAATACGCAACTCATGATCGTGAAACTATCCGAATATTAGTGGATATGTGGTTTCCAAACAGATGTATGTGTAGAGGAGGCCTGCCAGAACTCCTCATCTCACGCCACTGAATTTGGTATAAGAGGCGTTATTATATAATACAAACGCGAGAGGAACTTATAAGCAACATCTAAGAAATAATTTCTCCAACAGAGCTACTGAATGGTTATCGATAATGTCTTGACACTTAAGTGGGTTAAGGATCATAAAGGAAGTCTAGATAACGAGGCTGCCGATGAGATGCCAAGGTGTGGCTCACGCTCCCACGTTGTGGGGCCGGAACCGGCTCTTCCTATTTCGTCGGTTATACTCAATACTCTAGTAAAGCAATGGACTCCCAATCTTCACGAGAATAGATGCAAATCCATAACCATTTGCCGTCAAGCGCATGAAGACATCCCCAGGCTATCACCGAGCTGCAGCTTTCTCGCAGTAAATTACTCAGAAATTCCATTCTGGGAGAGTATTGACCCAGTATGGCCGATATCGGCGGCACTTTGCCCGCTGTACTGCTCGAGCTAATGCTCAGGTCGGGTAGGCTTTAGGCGAGCGCCGCTATGCCGACTAGGGGAGGTAGCATAATGGGTCCGGGAAGGATGGCCTAGGTGCACGTGGTTACCAGACTTAAAATCCAGCATCCAGAGTTACTAAATCCGCAATTTGAAAGCGAACGGGCGCGTACATAAGAAATGGAGGAAGTCATTATATTATAAAGATACTTAAGGGTGTTTTATGAGTTTCTTTAGCATATAGGCACGCATACTTTTTTTCCTATATGCCCTAAACAGAAATTTCTCCTTGAGTGTTATTAAGAGTATTGTTCATAATTTATACCTTATTTTGAAAACAGTGGTTAAGAGTTTAATCCTCATTCGAAAGATAATAAAGTAGACAATTCTTTAAGAAAATTTATATATATAATGCCCTATAAAATTTTTGAGATGATAGGTCATGTAAGAATAAGCCGGCAGTACGGCTTAATGGTACGTTGCATCATTGTCAGTTTTGTGCAACAAACAGCAATATGCATAACAAGTTGTTGGATGGGTGACCATTTCAATAAAAACTTCTGCCTAGGCGGCTCGGTGTGTCCGGCACCCTGAAACTGACATCTGTCGGTAATTTGGGTTTATGAAGGTCATGTAAGAATAAATTATTAAATTTATTTTTGGAAATGCTGGTTTGCAGTGTAAAACTGTTTTAGGAATGCATCGAATCTGATGCTTTCTTACATAAGTTGTGATGCACTGCGTGGCTAAGAAACTTAAAATCTTACAAACCGGTTGGTAATTTTTTTGTAATTTTGAATTATTAGCAGAGTTTCATTTTCAGTAAAAACACAATACTTAAAATATCTCAGAAACGGCTAAGTTTGGCGTAGTGGTTATGATGGCTAAATTTATTGCAAATAAGGTGTAGTATCATGCCCTCCATGAAATACGTCCGCTTACCAGTCACTCTGTATATTTTATTATAATTATTAATAAATATATTACTTATTCATTTATAGTATTTATGAAATTGCAGTTAAAAGACCTTCATATTCGCATCATAATTCCTCAGCAAAATCTCCCGATATTTCCTCAATATTAAACCTTCCAAAACGATACCCTTAAGAGCATCAGAAAGAAATTAATCATCCGGCGATTCTAATTACGATGCCAGAGCAACGTATTCATGTATTATGCATAATTCTCCGAAGGCAGCAGCCTTGTCATCGCCGCCGACGAAGTGTTAATTTAAAAATTGTCAAAGACATGATTAATTCAAACATGTTCATCAGATGATCAGAATTTTAATATCACGCCTTCCTGACAAATACCTACGGCTATTCATTCCAGTATCAGGGTTTAGAGCGTGTAACACCGCCCTTCGCGAAACGTCCACAATTGAAGACGTGTCCTTGTTCTGTGCGCTTCGAAGAAGCGAGAGGGAACTGAGCGGAGGTGCGATGACGTGAAGTTGTTCCGCGTGAAATTAGAGATGTAGGTGTCGGGCTGTATGGGGATCCTCAGATGATTGATGACTGGTGTCGACACCGTGTACCGGGAAGATGTGGAAGCTCAGCGCCTCGACGGCGGGTGGTATAACTAATAGCGCTACATCTTGAGAGATGATTTCAACTTACAGCGGTCGACGTCGCCATGGAACATGTGTTGTGCCCGGTATATTCCAAGTATCATATCTCCGTGTTTCGCTGGTTAATTTTGCATACTGGAAATATTTACTAATGATGTCTCATTTATTTTCTTGTCTGTGGTGTAAGTTATTTCTGGAATCTCGAGAATTGTCGATGAAATAAACATATAGGTCATATTCTGAAATGAATTGCTACGAAAATTAGATATTAAGGATCAATATCGATGAAAAATGGATTGGAGAAGATACTAAAAAGATTTAAATCAACGAAAATTTATATACATAGTAAAGAAATATTACCTACAGTGACATTCTAGCATATTTACATTAACCTTAGGATACTTAACCTAAGTATACAATATCGGCATTTACATAATCCGGGGCTCCGAGTCCCGCTATATAAAGTTATGTATGGTTGTAGCACAAAATAAAGCTATTGAAATAAAACTTGAATTATTTATACATATATGTTATAAACGTGAGATTAAATATAAAAGTGAACATTATTAAAAAAAAAAAGATTTTTTTCAGGTATTAGAGTAGCAAGTAGAACATATTCGAATGCTCATTACAGATATTAGTTTTACATCTAATACAATATATCATTGTACTCTTACGATCAATATTTGAGGGACACACTGAACATCTTTTTCTCTTGATTGTAGCGCTTGTTTGAGCGTTTGACGAACCGAGATATGAATAAATTTGGTCATACACTCCCGAATACTACGCCGTAGGTAAGGGTTAGTAGATCTTTCCTGCATATATGATGTCACTAGTTCCTTCGCTAAATCATTCGAAAATATTCTGCGTTTGTAAGTCTCCTTGGATGTTCCTTCGTATAGACTACAGATAGATAAATAGATAGATAATTTTATTGTCAGAGATCTCCGATATCGACATTGTCATGGTTACAACAAAGGTTATAAAAAAGTAGTAATTTTGGTAATAATGATAGAAACAATACAAACAAAACTATGGAAATAATGGGACAATACGACATAATAATATACATTCAACAAATTGAAAGCCGATTCATGGTCCCAGTGACTGAGTGAAATGCATTATGTACTGGTGAGCGTTGGTTCAAATTATTTGTTAAAAATTACAAGTAATTCAATAATGGAGTACACGCAGATAATAATAATGAAAACATAGTATAGTAAAAATGACAATATTTAACGAATCGATTAGTGAGCACCAAGTTTAGATTATTTGTCAAAGATTACAAGAAATTCATTAATGGAATATACGTAGTGGTCCAGAAGAAGCCCACGCACTCTTTTTTTTTTAAAGTTTAGGATTTTTAATAGCCTTCAAATCGCTCGAAAGCACGTTGAACAGCCGGGTACCCATTTCCAGATGGCCACGCTGAGTCAAAGACAGTTTATTGCAAGAAGTCCTAAGCAGGTCGTTATACCTAGTATTGTATGTATGGTAGTCTGAATTTTTTGGGATCTTATACTGGAGTGAATGAATGTACGAGAGAAGTTCCAGAATGTAGATACTTGGTAAAGGTAAAATCTTAAATTTGGCGAAGAATGGCCGACAAGACTCGGTAGAATTTATATTAGCAATACAGCGAATGATGCGTTTTTGGCTGATAAATACTCTGAAAGAGAATCTTAAGGAGCCTCAGAATATGATACCATAAGAAAGTCTGCATTTGATATGCATTGAGTGCTGCAACATCAATGATGTTGAAGAAAAATGTCATAGGCCATCTTCTACTATGCCTCTTGCACGTGTATGTCGACGCCATTTGGTCCATGATGTCAACATCGCCTTTTGTATTGTTATAATAAGAGATGATGTCGAACCTCCGCTTAACGTCATCATTGATCACTGCATCGTGGCTCATGGTGCTTAGCAAAATTACGCATGTGTTCTTTTTACGTGCATGGATATGTTTTTTTCGAAAGCTACACAGCGAAGAACAGACTACACGCTTCTTCGAAGCTTTCAGTTCTATCGGAATGTCACACTTACTTTGCCGTAGTGTACCTGCCAGTAATACCTTCAGTCAACAGATAAGTTGCTAGAGGAACGCTAGTAAAGAAATTGTTTGTCGTGAGATTGAGAACAGACCTATGAATGCTGCGCATAACAGTTTTTACTACTTCAAGTCCCAGGTGTTTATGTGGATGTTCTCCGGGTTGGGGACCAACATAAACTAAGCCATCCACAACGTAACCGGACTTACATTCACACATCCAAAATATTTTCAATCCATAGCTTGCCAGATTAATTGGCATATATTACACGAATCTGCATCTACCTCTAAACCCAACGAGTTGTTCATCTATAGTTATATTGATATCCGGTATGATGCAGGTTCTGCATCGTCGAATGAATAAATCTCAAACCATTGCTAATTTATCGGGTTCCAAACGCATATTCTCAATTCTCTTATCGTCAAATCTGACGAATATTCGTATTTCTTCGAAGCGAAATATGGACATTGTGGTTCGGTACATAGGATTAGCAAATTCACCATGAAATAGTTCTCTAACAGGAACATCCCAAGATCTGTTCCAGAGTTATCTTCCTTGACTTTGCAAATATAGAATTTCAAATCTGTTTAGACAGATGGCAACAACTCTTGGTATCGTTAAAATCATATGCTACGAATAGTTCTACTTCTTCTAAGATATTTATATTATTTGTTCAATTCATTGCTGCAAGTCACCTGTGTAACTGTGTATATTATCCACATGTGTTTCAAAATTGTTGTTTTTTCTTTTGCAAAGCCATAAAAAGAAGTCACATGGTGTCGAATCACTGAACTGGAGGCGACGGATTTTTTGTGTTTTGAGTAACCTTTCGATCATTAAAAAAATGTCTCAGCAAGTCCAACGTTGCAACTCTACAATGGGAAGTAACAATTTTGGCTTTCAATAATAAATGATTTTAAAATTTCTGTTCGGTATTGTTAAAATCAATAAAAATTGAAAACAGCCATTAGGAGCACATATTTTCCTTACCTTAAATATTAGCCCAATTATTCATGAATCCAAATAATTCTTTGCAATGACTACCCAGTTACAAAAGTCAAGACGCCGAGCATAATCTGGTGGTTTCAATTTTTGTAGCGCAGTAACACAGTAAGGTGAGAGTCCCAAGTCTTTGCGTAAAAGTTTATGAGTGGCTCCGTTGGAGAGATTGACCTATTGACTCAATTACCTAACAGATGTTTTCGGCGTGTCATCCATTATTTTTTGAGGAGAGTAGCAGTTTCGAGAAACAGACGTACATCTAAAGTTTTGCAACTGGATGTAGTCAACTGTAAAATTTGGCAGCCGTGCTTTAAATCCTTCCAGGCAATTTTGAATAGAAGAAACCCATTCTCCGCCAACATGGGTGCCATTACGAAAGTAACTTTCAACTAAAAAATTTCTTTGTTCTAATGAAAGCAGCAAAGTTGCAAGTTGTATGTTGAGCTTACATAAACAAGAATTCCTTGTTTAGCTATGAAAACAGCTGATTTACAGGAAATGGTTTACAAAGATGATAAAATAAAAGAATTAAGAAAATAAATACACTTGAAACGCTAAAGAAAGACACTTTGCTTGTCAAAATGGAATTTCTGTATTATCAAGCGTAAAGTTATGACGTTCTCTTTCGCTCTATCTGTTCCTATTAAAAATATATAGCTAACCTGACATTTTTATACAAACATCAGTTATAAAGGTAATTAATCTACATGTTTTACTTAATTTTTATAGAGATACTTAAATTTTGATTTTTGACAACTACAACTTATTATTTAAATTATGAACTACTACGATGAAGATTGGGCCAGATTAAATTATCATTGCACAAGATTAGCTAGAGAAAATAATACTTTAAACATATGGATTCCTACTACAGCAACTAGTTTCCCAAATTTCCTCCGCGAAAATGCTTATGCGGTAACGTTCAAAACACAATGACGTCATTATATGCAGATGGGAGTCACTGGAATTTCCGTCGATCTTTATCGTCCAATTTAAGATAATAAACATTCTAACATTCGAACTGCGAAACTCTAATTAGGCGAGCGCCATCATGTCTTCCAACCACGCGGTCGAAGATGTTCGAAATTGAATTCGTTCCGATGTAAACGAGGACCATTTGGTGCCGACGCAGGCGTCTTCCTCATCGTCTTACACGCACCGAGCGGGCGCCCTAATAACAGACCGCAATTCTATCGCAACCAGGCGCGAATCATCAATACCAACCCTTGGCCCCACCACCACGTCTTGCACCCCTCTTCTATCGTCGACTACGGGGAATCTTTCTTCCGAAAACTTTAAACTTCATAAATACGACATAAAGTTCGGGTAACTTTGGGAGCAACTCCCGCGCCTCCTAGCGGGATGATTATTTTAACCGGTGTGGGGAGAGGCGCGACATCTGGCGACATCGCCTAAAACTGTTGATAATGAGAATCCCGATTCGGTCGGATATTATTCGCATTGATTTCGAATTTAATTCCGATCCCTTTGAGGAGTTTGTCCGGATGGTATTAATGCTGGGGATATAATACGATTTTTGAGATTTTATCGATGCGTATAAAGTTTATGCGGAGGGAGGTGAAAAACGTCGCCGGAAGAAAAGAAGTTTTCCGGAGAACATGTTTTCGGATTCGATAATTCTGTTTCTGAAAACTTTCTGTCGGAGGATATTGTCGGGGAAATTGAATAAAATTTGTATTCCTTTTCTAAGAGGTTCTGGTCGTGTTAAATTGCAAAACTTTTTTTGTGGGGACGTTGGTTCGCTAGAAATACTACAGTCACATCTTTTGTATTTATTATCTATTCTCAGTTCTCTCACTGATTGGTCAATAGGATGTCAATGTTTGTATTTAATGTTGAAAATTAATTGTTATTAGGTAACGGCTGTTACGGGGCTTGGATGTGATGTCCTATCCGAACGGATCGTAAACTCTGGCCGGACTCGGTAAGACCCCAAAAGCAGATGGTCCGCTGAATTCCCCAAGGGCGGTGAAAGAATCAAAAAGTCGCAGAAAATCTCAACCAAGCGTGGGTATTTGAATCCTCACATAAAACGAAGTTGAAAATCCAGAACTCCAAAAATGATGCGACGATTAAGACCTCGTTAGAAACCGGCTCTTTCAACGTAGCGAAGAAAATTTCAAAATGGCGTTGCAGACGCGTGCGTTCTCAAATTATATCTCGAATAATCGAATCCATCAGCCGTGGTAATCACATAAATTCCATATCAAACACAAGCGAAGATACGGCCGATGATTATTTTCAGTAAACTTCCATTTAAATCCACAGATGTGAGAAAATATCAAAAAATTCCGAAGACAGGAAGAATTACACTTGAGACACGCCTTAAACAATACACCAAGATGATGCTGGAAACAGGAAGTCGGAAGGGAGAATACGTTACACAACCAATCAGAAAACAGAAAATAAAATTAGAAAACGGACGTGAGGTGCCATCTAACGTCGAAAAGATGTGAACACAAAATATGATGATCTAAAAAGAAAACAATCAATAGACAATCGATGCGTAGAAATCTGTAAAACAGATAAGTGAAGAACAAACAGATCTAACCTTGAAAACTAAACAACTGTCAAAACATAGAGAATGATTTACTAAAATGATATAAACAGAAACTAGAACCGAATTAAGTAAAACACAATATCTGAAGGTAATGAAATTAAAGATTCTCAAATTCTAGCTAAGCCGCACAAACATGGGAGAGAAAACACACATTGAAAGGACCAAAATGAAACGATGAAGGTAACGTTGTGGAAAACAAGCAACTCTGAAGTGAGAGGGCAGAAAGAAAAGGAAAAATAAAGATACGAAAGCTTGTCGAAAAGACTAACGGAGAACTACACAAGGTAGGTGAAGAAAGAAACCGTAACAGTGTATCTGTAATGACTGTGAGACAATTATATCTCAATATATTGTGTGTTAATCGGAGAATTTTATGTAGGAGATAGCTAATCAATATACGTCTGAAGGTCAACTTGTTTCTGGTATTGTATCCACTAAATAATACTCTTTAGGAGAATGTGTAGAGGAGTGTAGCGTTCACTTGAAATGGAGGTAGACACTCCGCTCGCCGTATTAACTAGAAATGAATGCCTTTTGTTCCGAAGTAAAATTGTCTAAGAGCGGCGCATCCGAGCAGATTACCAACATAAAGATCATATTCGCCGGTGCTTATGGATTCGCTTCTCCGAAGCGCGAAAGTTCAGTTATGAATTTCAATAAGTTATATATTAGTATTTACGGAGCAACTCGACGGAATAAAGGCGATGCAGGAGGAGGCGGTCGGCACCCATCCCACAGCTCCGGTTCGCTGTCGAGAAGGGCGTCGCCGCCGTTCCTCCGGCTCCATTATTTACAAGGAAGTTTAAGATTCTTGATTCGCTTTAAATTTGTCTGGCAGTAAACAAAGCAAATTCCCCTTTGTATGTGTTCGGGCGTGTGTATACGGCTTCTATAATTCATCGGGCTTTAATTTAACAGTGAGTTTAATGAAAACGAACAGGATTTCTATAGAATTTATCTCGCCGATTCCCGGTTATAAACTCTGTTTCGTCGGTTCTCCGCGCTCCAGTTCCTCCGCGTATACAGTCGAGACGAACGGCAGTCGCTATCGTTGTGCAGTCGTCCGTTTTCACGTTCGCCATCTCGCTTCGTGACGGTTCCGTATTTGTTTCTCTCTTTCCGTCGACGTTCGCGACGTTCTAAACTTTTAGATTAATTCGAACAATGTAATTAGCGAATCGGGACGTCGAGCGCGCTGCACGTTTGTATTCTGATGTAGTGGAGGCGGAATGAGAGATCCTTACTCTCAATTATGAGCCTGCAGCACGATGGAAGCACAAAGGGACAGAATTTTGATCCATTTACATGATATTTAGGTTAAGGAGTTTTTGAAAAAATGGGATTTTCATGGATAGGACAAAAAGATTCGCTATTACTTTGAATTTTTTTGTTTCTTCAAGTGGTTGGTTCCCACTTCATAAAGATATTACAAGTAATGATGAGATATTACTATAGATCGTCCAGGATCGATATGAGAGTACGATTATCCTATCTATAATCAATGATTATAGATTTAGTTTTGGGATTGACAGTTGTTTCGTTCATCTTATACCAACAGCTCAAGTCAGCAGTGATTTGTTAAACTTTTATGAAAGCAATTCTAGGGTACCTTTTTTGCCGCTGTTCCACTTTGCTATGGTTGAGGTATATTACATTCTAGTAATTGTTGACAGTAGTTTGCCTAGTTAATTACTTTTTTATTCGTTCTCATATGGTATAAAACAGGTATAGAACACGTCACTAAATAAATAAATATAATAAAAGACACTACATGCACATCACTACATAAAAAGGACATACTGAAAACAGAGGACAGCTATTCTATTATCGGTTTACAATTAAAAAAGTCTTTTAAACTATAAAAATAATGTTTATATCATATTAGTTCTTATTTGCATCTTATAATTTAAAAGGCGTAATTCTACAGGTATGTAGTTATCGATTTTAATAAAGTGTAAAACAACATTTTTTTGTACAATTGTTAAATTAGGGTTCGGTCCAGATATATAACTATTGTTAGTTGCTGCTCTTGTGGAAACATATATTGACGAAGAAAAGTGTTTTCGGATACTGAATAATCGATCCACTTCACTACTATTGCCCCAAAAAACCAACCCATACCGTAGGCGGGCTTCTACACATGCACGATAAGCACTCAAGCCTGCAAACACATTCACCGAAGTGGCGACCACTTGCAGAGCGTAACTGAATGGAACTTAGGTGGTCGTCGATCGAAGTTCATCGTCTTCGTATTTTATGGGAAGTTCATGTGTATTTCTTGTTGTTAATTTAAGTAAGTTAGTCTTTTTTATGTTTAATTTTAAGTTAACATTTTTAAACCGGCTTTTATTTATATCTAGTGCATGTACAACTTTATCTTTCAGGGTGTCGAGGTTCGCGGCTCTTAGAACAACTGACACATCATCTGCGAAAACTGCCACAAGACGCTGCTGAATATCCGGCGATCGGTCTAGGTAAACTATGAAAAGAATAGGATCAAGGACGGAGCCTTGCGGAACCCCCTCTGCATCTCCTAGGACGATCGAAGTAAGTATCGCGCCGCTACTGCTCTGCGTCTTTACACACTGCATTCTATTTTCTAGGTACGATTGAAGAAGCTCGAGACTCTGTCTCCGAATTTCTGCATTCTCTCTCTTCTCTGCTTCTTGAAATAATGTTTGGTGATCAACGCTGTCGAAGGCTTTTGACAGGTCTTTGTATAAACCAGCTACATGATCACCATCGTTTACGCCTTGCAGAATTTCGAATATCTAATCTAATACCTGTGGTGTTTATGATATTGCAATCTCGTTCATTAAAATGTGTGTATTACTTCTTAAAATATTTCACCTCTGCCTGTCTCTAAATCTCTCTCTCTGCAAAACAAACATTATTAAAAAAATATTTGCATCCACTTGCTCTTCCCTAATATTTTAAACAATTAATCAATAATTTTTATGATGTCCCCATGATCATGATATCAAAAAAAAAATCACTCTACTTCATTATATCTGGCTCCCTGTCGTCAATAGTTTGCCCTTCTTTGGTGTAGTAACTAAGTAATATAATCCTTTAAAACAAATTGTTGCCCCTATAGTGGTGTTGTAAATAAAGTGCTTTAATAATAATAAAAAAATATGCATCCACAGGTCTTCCATTTCTTTTAGAATATATATATATTATTTAAAAGAAATTTATCCGCATTTGCTAGCGTCCGCCGATTTTTTTATTAATTAATCATTAGTTATTGTGATCTTCGCACTCAATGGTGTTGCTGATAAAATAATTTACCGATTTAAAAGAAAATAATCCATCCACTTACATAGTCTTTCCTATCTCAAAGCAAAAAAAACACTAACACATTACCATCTTTTGTCACTATCTCACTTTGCAGTTTTGTCAAAAATTCATTCAATATTAAAAAGAAACACCTCTTCTTATGCTTCTTTTTTTAAAAAAATATTTACCCGTTATTTTTTTTTTTTTTTTAATAGTCTAATCATTTTAAAAACTTTAATCTCCGCCCCTGCATCGTTGTCTCCTCCTCCAACTCTGCGTTGTCACAAAGAAAATCACTGTCCCCCTAATTTTGCTATAGAAATTATTTAATCATTTAATAAAACGTCTCCTCTTACGCCTCTCTAAAAAAATATTTACAGATTACTTTTCTTAAAAAAGTAATTTAATTATTTCAAAAACTTCAACTTTTACTTTCTCCCACATTTGCCCCATCTTTAAGGAACTGTTGTCTTCCCCAGCTCCAACACAGGGCTGTTGAAAAAAATATAATGATATTCATACAGATACATCCATCTTTACACCTACTAAATATTTATTTATACTTTTACAAAAAAAAATATTTTGTTTAATTTAATAGGCGTTCTGTTTAAAAATATATCACTGACGATCACTCGATGATGCGACAGCCAATGGGGGAAAGCCTGCGTTAACATAAACCCCCTCCTGTAAGGGTCGAAGAGAGGTGGCGCTAAAAATCCGGAAAATTTTAAAGTATTTGACAACCATGAACCACCCCCTCAAAAATTAATTACAACTCACTATTTGCTCCTCATCATATATACACGCTAAAATTCGTAAAGAGACTGCCCAAATTTCTTCTTCATAAAAAAGAACCGCAGAAGAGAAGAGATTATGGGCTCCTCTTTTTTCGAATATTTGAGATCCAGAAGTAAAAACACGACCAGTACGGCGCTTGCAGTCTAGAGTTGTTTCGTCGTCGCGTGATGCAGAAACTTGCAAACGAGGAAACGGAGTATACGCTGACGGTTCCGCTGCATATGCAATGCAATGCGCGAACGCTCCCTACACGGGAGACTACACAACTAGTCCGGGGCGAAAACTTTTAGAACATGCACCGCGATCTCGTTTTACATATAAATTTCTTTCGCAGAATTGCTGCTGATGCTGTGGAGCTGTAGCCTATATGTGTTGGAAATATTCAATAGTACATAAGAAATTCTGAATGCGATACGAATACCATATCTGAAAAGTATTGGTGATGGTAGATTTATTGAAGTACTGCTTATCTAGACAGGAAAGTGACTTGTACAGGGAATCACAATTATCCATGTTTGACTAAAGCAGATTTAATGTGAATAACTAGGGCTGAAGAAACGTTTTAAAAATAGCTTTGTAGAATAACGCAACCGCTAGCCGTAGAAATGTGAAAAACGAAGTTAAACCTGAATCCGTTAGACCACTAATATAAATTAAAAATAATAACGGGCCTAGAATGGATCCTTGGGGTAGTCCGTGTTTATATTTAACAATTTGCTGTGTGTTATTAAGAAAAGGCAAAAGTAATTTGATACTATGGTATGAAAAATTATAATGTGTTATATATTTTTATTTTCTTAATGTTGTTTTTCTTTGTTTTTTAACAGTTGGTAGTATATCATAGAGAACAGAGTGTAGGAATGTCAGAGCAGAGTCAGTAGAACTACGTAAAAGTTTGTAATTAAAGTCGTTTTTCAATATACGGGGTTTTTCATTAGTGCGTCAAAGTCCAATATAGCATTTAAAAAATAAAACTGAAGGAATTTATTTTATGAAAAGTGGTACAGTAACCAAAAATGCACATTTTAAAAATAATTTGAAGTATACAGGGTGATGCCCTAAAGCGGGGCCCATTCAAAAAAAACAATTTAAAACGAAACGCCTTGTGCGTAATAACAGCAAATATTGTGCACCATTCAGATGTCCATTAGAGAAACGTGGTCCAATTATAAAGTTACCCATAATATCACCTCAAACATTTACAGTCCATCGCCTCTGCTTATTAACCGCTCTTAATATTCTTGGCTTTTTTGCTGCATAAGTATGAAGATTATGACGGTTTGGGCTCATCACTCAGAGTAAAGGTGGATTCGTCAGTAAACAATACCTTTTGAAGGAAGTGTTACCCTTTTCAATTTCTAATCCCCATTGGCAAAATGTCCTTCTAGTATCTAAATCAAGCGCCAACAGTTCATGATGAAAAGATATACTGTAGTCATGATAGTTATGATTTTTTAAAATCTTGCTAACCGTACATCGTGGTACATTTGCTTCTGTTGCTATTTTAGTCGAACTAGTAGAGGACTTCTCATTACTGATAACAAGACATTCAATTTACCTTCGTCACTGTCCTCTTTCTCCTTTCACACTTTTCATAACTCACATTTCCTGTTCTAACGAATATTTCCTTAAGTCCTCCCAAACTTGTAACTAAAGGTTATCTTCTGTCAGGATATGTTTCCGCATAAATTCGCTGAGTTAATGAACAAATTTTTTGGGCAGATCCCATAATAAAAATCATGTCAACGAGTTGGTTTCTGTCAAACTGCATATTGACTTAACTAAAAATCGTAATAATAATATGTGACAAATAATAAATGTGCAAAAAACTATGTACCAACTAATCCAATTAATAAATAATACAATGACAATATTACAGGCAGAAACTTAAGAAATCACTAATGCCTAAGCAACAGCAATAATTAAGATTTGTCATATTTGACACTGTTTGTTTTTGTTTGTCAAAGCGTTCGCCTGATAGGTAAGTACACTAGATCGAATCTAAAACAAATAATAAGCGGTTTATAATGCAAAATTGAAAATAACTTTGAAATTATTGGGTTTGGGTATAGGGCATTATTAACAAAAATTAAGCGCAATTAACGGGCCATTCCAAAAATTAAATAATATATGGGGTGTTCCATTTGAAAAAATTCAGGAAACGCTCTTTGACAATCGCCAAATTGGCTGTATCGTAACAAATAACCTGTATAATAAAATTAATGTTTAATCATTTTGGACGTTCAACACATCCCTTGGCTGTATACTTACTAAATAATTTTGTCTTGGCTAATCGTAATACTGTCGCATGGAATTAATGTGGTAAACCTTGTCACGACCATTTTTTTTTAATTTTCGTTAATAACTCAACAATGCGTCACTAAAAACAAAAAACCAGGGGATCGTTGAAAACACAATTTAAAGCAGATAAGAAAACACAAAAGATATACAGGGTGTTTCGTTTAAAACAAATTTTTGAATGTGCCCCGCTTTAGGACATCAGTCTGTATACTTCAAATTATTTTTAAAATGTGCGTTTTGTACCATTTTTCATAAAATAAAATCCTTCAGCTTTATTTTTTTAAAGACTATATTGGACTTTGACGCAGTAATGAGCAACCCTGTATAATTATAACTGTATTGAGTGAGTTATTTAACAAATGTTTAAGTTTATTTATGAGAATAGAATTGCTAACACACCAAAATCGATATATTAGTAATATCGTAATACTTTCAGCATGCATATTAACATTTACCGTTAAATTAATGTGACAGAACGGGATCTGAAACTCTACGCTGTTTAATTGATGCAAATATATTCAGGACACAGCTGAAACCCCTGTATAATGTAGTGCACAGAGGTATACGTGACGGATTATATTTATCGATAGAAAACGTCAAATACGTATCAAACTTCAAATTAATAACATTCGAATGCACTTTATTTGTTATTCTAAGGAAAAGCCCTGGCCAGTCGCCAATTGATATGTACATACATTTATCCGTTTATAAATCCATGGATTGGTCGGTTTGAAATATGGAAAGCTGCAATATCGGATATACCTTGACGTTTACCTAAGCTCGGTTTATAGATAAAAGCGCGTAGTATGTAGATGGATTTGGTGTATGGATACGAGAGCGAATTAGCTGTCAATCAATAGAATTTAATGCGAGCGCCGTGTTTTAGTATTTTGCTAATACGATAAGGTCTGGCGTGCTTTTATGCAAATAATCACTGATATGCAGTGCATTTATAGGAAAATGGAAGGGGAACATTGAAAGGTAATGTTAATATTAGAGATTTTGTTGCAAGTTAAATATTAAGTTAATAAAATTTAAATACTTCTTGATTCCGAGTGTTAACTGCAAGTTATACTCAGTAACAGCTAGATTTTGTTTAGTGCTAATTTCAAATATCTCGGAAACGGATGAAGATATTTACATTTTTTCAGAAGCAGTAGTTAACGAATATGATTGAACCCAGTTTGCTGCTACAATTTTGTTTTACTACGCGAGAATGTAGAAATTTATTTTGAAGCTTATTGCGTCGTATGCCGAACTATGCTGATTATTCCTCTCAGACCCCAAAATTATCATAATTGTTATTTCACTAATACTAAATACGTTCTATTATTTAGTGTAAAATGAACACCAGTCAGTACCCCAAATCCGTACGATGATTGATGCCTCCTCAAACAACAAAAATTAGTCCATCTAAATCTAAACGGGAAAGGC
Source organism: Cetonia aurata (assembly GCA_949128085.1). Taxonomy (NCBI): domain Eukaryota; kingdom Metazoa; phylum Arthropoda; class Insecta; order Coleoptera; family Scarabaeidae; genus Cetonia; species Cetonia aurata. The sequence goes on along the minus strand of OX421882.1, from coordinate 8,091,647 downwards.
TGACAACACACATCGTTTTAATTTTTAGACCCTCATTAGGGCCGACTCCGTAGCAAACAAAAAAAGAAAACCGGTAATCCTTCCGTCGGAGCAGGTAGTCTGCCCACCTGGACTTCTCACGTTAACCGGAGATGTTGCCGGTGCTAATTCACGGCGATACGCGCTAACTTGCGCGCTCCGAGAGTACCTCTACGGATCCCATCAATCACGGAATTATCCGATTCAGTTTTAGCAGTCGCACACACATCATTATTCTCCGCGGACCATTATTAACACATTAATATAATATTTTTACAACGGGGCGTTGCTATCAGACCTTCTGTCAGTCGCACGGTTTCTGCGCCACTGTTCGGGAAGGGAGTTTTGATAATCGGAGGTGGGTTTTTACGGACCGCAGATAATCAGGGCCGTACTTCGTTAGAAACTGAATGGCATCCTCGTTCAATTTTTGTTTATTGGATTAATTACAAGAATAAACTATTGATGTGTGTTGATAATCAAATGTGGATGTGATAGTGTATTTTTGTTTCATATTTCTTTTAATTACTTATTAGTCATCGTCCCTTCAAATTTGTGTAGGAAGAGGAAGTAATGAGAACAATAAACCCCCTGTGCATGGAATGAAATGGATACTGATTTTCGACTTTTGGCGTACAAGTTGTTAGGAATATAAAGAATGCCCATAAAACAATGCACAACATCTATTGTTAATTTAGTGATTAGGCGATTTCTTTCTAAAGAGCTGAAACATGTGATAAAAGACTCCTTTTGGCAAAAAAATATTTCGTTTTAAGCAAATTACATAGTATGTGGAGTTGACTTCGTTAACAACGTAATGAATATGGTTTTTCATAGTTCACAGTCCATAAACAGTCCTAAGAACAGAAGTTGTGAGGTGAAATACGTTTTAGCGTAAATATTAGTGACATGATTTTAGAATGAGTGTGTAAAAGTTTATTCTTTTGACACCAGTCTGTATTCAAACTTACACCCTTCCAGTTTATTATGTAATTCAGTTTCATGTGTTGCTGATACAGCAATAGTGGTATCATCAGCAAAATTAGTCAAATGGCCGCATAATAATCCTTTCTGAGAAATTGCAAAAAATGGGCCAACCCATAACAATATATCACATAAACCATAAAAAAAACAATAGTAGATTCTTTACAAAGATCAAACAAAAAATTTACCATCTAAACAAAACATACGTAATTTATAAAAATTATTGCAAAGAATGCGTCGGCATATAGATTGGTTAGACACGGCAATATCTTCGCAAAAGAATGTATGCCCATAAATACAACATAAAAACTAAAAACGTTAACAAGCCCTCTCCCAGCATTACCACAATTTGGGACATGAATTTGACGTTGAACACGTAAAAATTTTAGCTAACGAAATCAATTACCAAAAAAAAAAAAAACTGGTCATAAAGCAAATGTTAAACATAAAAAACAAGGATGCAATTAATCATAGAGAAGGCGTTAGTACCTCAATCGTTATTATAACAATCTGATTTAATCTACCAACTGCTTACATCATAGCATTTCAAAACAATTATACCTCCGTGTCTCAATCCGTTTTATTACTTTTAATCTCCTTTTATCTTTACATCATAACAAGCGAGCATATTTATAATGCATTGTATTGTGCTCTAATCTAATTTCTTGCTGCCATCTAAGAAGTAACACATTCTTTATGTCCGGACCAAAAATAAGGCGTGAATTGCATTTGCATTTTACCTTAGATATTTTATATAGTTGTAACGTGCCGTCTTGTGGGAAAATCCAGCTTAGTATAAAGTTTAAGTTTATCATTAATTTGTCATCAATTTATTATTAATTTCCTTTAAAACGATTTTCCCATATTGTATTCCCAATTGTAGTTTCTTTAATTCAGTTTTTTTTTAAATTTATTCTTGTTTTCCATACGAAGTACCGTTCCCGTTTGCGCACGCCTGACTCCCACCATAGTGACAGCGTGTGGGACCGCTGCAGTGTATATTAACCGCACGCTTGACAGTATTGGAATAACAATCTAAGACAAACCAAGTTACCAAGATGGGTACACACAAAGTATTCGGGGATTCAAGGCTGAAATTACAGAAAAGTTAAGGAAGCGATAAATGTATTAGAGTCATTCTCGCCCTGTGAGTTCGGTGCCGGCAAAGCCACTGGCACGACGCGGACCATCCGAGCAGTGAGTTCGGTGCCGGGAAAGCCATTAGCACGACGCAACGTTACCCTGCGAGTTGTGAGTTCGGTGCCGGTAAGTTACTGGCCGGATGCAGCGCCAACTTGTACTCCAAAACTGCCTGCGCACTTTTGACCCGACCCGGTATATTCTAGCACGACGCGAACCGTGTGTTTTCGGCGCCGGCAAAGCCCTCTGGCACGACAGAGGACCAACTTGTACTTTAAAACCGTCGACTTTGATGAGATTTTGCTCTTCTTATTTTATTATCTAAATTCTAAAGCACTTCCACATACGACAGAAAATTTGTTACATTTTCAATTGTACATATTTGTTTATTTTTGTCACTCACCTATTTTGTTTTTGTCATTGTACAATTCTCGTTGCACCTATTTTATAGAAATAAATTCTCAATTAAAAATACGTTTTAATTGTTTTAATTGTTACGCACACCTTGATCAGAACCCTCAGAACCCCGCACTCACACAAACAGCTACCATTCTGTGGAAAATATTATTATAATGACAAATAAGCGCAATAACTGATCGATTCTACGCGCGTCATTTGTTTGACAGCTGTCATGTACAACCAGCACTGCTGTGCGGGCACGAGGCGAGACTGCACATGAAAATTTAAACATATTGGGACTAATGTAAAAGTAAAGAGGTTAAAATTACAAAAACGTACAATATTTACTTCCTTAGTGTTTTTACCTGCCTTCCTTATAAAAGTACATTTCAACAAAAAAAATTACAATTTATATAAATATTACATATGAATTTTATAGACCAGTGTTTGAAAAATGCATCGAGTCGCAATTTTACTGTATGAAGTAACTTTATCTGTAAAATAGCAGGCAACTTTGTTTATACATGTAATTTTGTTAGGGAATCTTTTACACCGTGCGGAGTTTAAAACGATTGCGGTACGCATAACTGCCTGATGATAAATGCAAATCTGTCCGAAATGAAAACAATAACAAAACCGAGTACGGTCCTGTTCGACGAGGTTATCGTTTCAATATTAAGTTCCACGAGTTGGCGCGCCGTACAAAAACAGGTTGCTCCCATTCAGCACGGCTAATCGCGTATATGATATTAATGTACGGAGGAAACGTCCGGGACAGATTTTAAAACGAGTTAATGCGACACCGTAGCCGATCCTCGAGCGTCTCATTTATCAAGTCCCATAATGCCCGCGCGCTCCCAAACAACAATGGACTATGTTAACGACCACAATTAATTTTAAAAATTATACGCCACCGCGCGGCAGTATAGAGGAGGCGCTCTTTTCTCCGCTGTACCACCGTAGATAGGACGACGTCCGCAGTTCGTATTGAAAAGAATTTCCTCCTCGCGCTGATAATGACGGTTCGTCAGGGCAGAACAGTACCGGAGATGTGCAGCACGCTATACGTGTGTATTTATAAAGAAATTGTTGGGCTTTTTCCATTTGCGCCTGACAGATATATAAAGATGACAAATGCTCCCGATGCGCGCACGTTTCTGGCTGAGGATGGCAGTGATTAAGCGCGTATAAATTCATATTTATTTTATTTTGCCGTGGCGGCGTTGTACGTTTGTCTTCGCCGGGTAATATTTATGGTCGACATTGTCGAAAATGACACGAGTTTCTGCGGACCTGTTCAATAAGAGGCACATAAAAACGTTTCAAGAACGAACGAGGCGGCTTTTAAACGGATGAATGGGGTGTAGCTGTGTAGTACCAGATAACCTTGACTTGATGATCTTTAGGAAGAGCTATTCGTTTCTCTATAAACTATACTCCGCCAAAAAAGTATCGCATAAACTAAAAAAGGGCATTTATGAACCAAGATATTTTTATACGTTCACAAAAAGTTTGCCTCGTGTATGTGAACTATAAAAACACTAACAAAATAATGGAACTTAGCGTTTTTACTTTATTTTTTTCGTAAAAGAACACATTTAGAAAAATGCATATGTGTAAGGTTTGCTCAGTTGTTTATTGAAAGTCTTCCTATACGGACAAATTTTAAAGTGCGAAGTCAGAGTTCTGTACCAACGCTTTTAAAACTAAAATGAGCAATTTAACTTCAGAACAAGTGGCTGCTATAGTTGCTTTAATCGAAGATGGACGATCTCAAGCATACGTTGCTAATTTGATGAACATCAATCAGTCAAGTGTTTCTAGAGCCGTAGCCAGATATAGGGAAACAGGCATTTACAGTAGAAGACCTGTACCAGGTCGTCCAAGATGTTCTACTCGCCAAGATGACCGCTATTTACTACTACAAGCATTACGTCGAAGACATGTAACTGCGAGACAATTGCAGAACGACTTAGCTAGAGTCAGAAATACTCGTGTGAGTACTCAAACTATTCGGAATAGGTTACGACAGAGTGGATTAAGAGCTAGAGTAGCTGTAACAGCCCCTCGTCTCACTAGAAACCACCGAGTGGCTCGCTTAAGGTTTGCCAGAGAACATGTAAATTGGAACATTAATGACTGGGCCAATATACTCTTCACAGATGAGTCAAGATTTGGTCTTTACACCTCAGATAGACGTATCTCAGTGTACAGACGAGACGGTGAGCGCTATTCGCAGTGTAATATCAGACCTAGACCTAATTTCGCTGGTGGCTCTATTATGGTTTGGGGAGGCATCTGTTTAACAGGTCGTACAGAGTTAGTACCAGTAGACAGAGGTACACTGACTGCCCACAGGTATATAACGGACATTTTAGAAGAACATGTAGTACCATATGCGCCAATTATAGGAAACGAATTCATGTTAATGCACGATAATGCACGACCGCATGTTGCAATAATCGTCCAGGAATACCTTAACGATGTTGGTATTCCAGTTTTAGATTGGCCTGCGGTAAGTCCGGACATAAACCCTATCGAGCACGTGTGGGACCTCCTTCACAGACGGATACGAACCCAAAATGTTGCCCCAGCGGACCTGCATGGACTAGCAAATGCTCTCCGTGACGAGTGGGAGAATTTGGATCAGGCTTATATACGGAGGTTAATCGAATCTCTGCCAAACCGTATGCGAGCGGTCATAAGAGCTAGAGGTGGCAATACTCAGTATTAAAAGCTACTGTTATGACATTTTTCTTTCCAAAATTATAATTTCTTGTTTTAATAAAAATCTCAAGTATGAGTTCTTGTTTTTATTTGGCCTGTATTTTATTTAAACAATCATAGAAATTATATCTTAGAGCGCATTAAAGTATATTTACAACTTTATGCTACAAACAAAGATTATGCGATACTTTTATGATTCAAAACTAAATTATGCGATACTTTTTTGGCGGAGTGTATTTTAATATGCTGTGGCGGTGGAGGCATTCTGAACCGAGAATACTCATTCATAAACATTATATAATGCATCAAAATTCAAGGAATGTGACTAGAAATTAGCGTCGAGTCCGTTTTTTTTCCTAAGTTAAAAAAAAAAACATGAAAAAAGGAGGCTTGTTATTGATTAAAAAAATATTTATTGATAAGTAAACAACGGAGGTACGTTAAACATATGATTTATTACAAATGTTTAATAGTGCCTTTAAACGAATAGCACTTTTTGACAGATATAATTACCACAAAAAAATGTGAACTTGGGAATGTCATTATCCATGTGATAATTAAACCAGGTACAGTACGATATTCTCTTCAGATAATGTGGTGGCAGTAACGGAAACATGTTTAAGTCATGTTTAAGAATGGTCGCAGACGTGCCATAACTTAAATTGGTTTCCTGTGTCTATCTACGCATGGATAAGACAGGTTCTTCCTGCAAACGTTGCCTAATCTGATAAATGTTATCGTCATTTCTAACACTTCTTCTTCCAGATCGAATTCTGGCATTTGTGTTAACAGTTTCTTCAAAGTTGACCACATATTTTCATAGTTGACAATCAGAATTTCCACTGATGAAGGCAAAATATCTGTCGAAATTCTGTCTTTTAAAAATAAACTTAGAAATATCGAAATAGCCTATATTTCCACTGACATTGTAGTTACTATTTATAACTAGAACAAAACATCGTAGAAAAATTTCTCGAAAGGTATGAAATTAAAAGCATCGACCAAATTTTCGTGAAATACTTGTCTGTAGGGTTGTTTCGAGGGTAAATATTTTCCATTGTTATTTTGGATAGTAGTTACCCAAAATAATACTGTAAAAGAAATAAGCGACATTGGAAATTTTGTTGCATTTCTTGTTTCATTAATGTTTCACTACACCCAGGAACATGCTAGAGCTTTTGTACCATCTTCAATATTTCACTTAAATTGTTTAGTACCTTACTTCTTGCTAATTACAACCCAAACATTATCATTCAAAATATCACGATGTGGTATATATCGTATGATTGCCTGGTACCACCAACGTCCCGCTCTATATAACAAAATAAATAAAGAAATAAATAATCGCTGCACATCGAACTATTACCTACACGAAGAAATTATAATTTCAAATCCCATCCGCTCTACTGATAACATTGTAATTTATAAACGTGAAACAAGCTATTAGTTAATTGTAATTATATCGCATGCATATTCGATCAAGATACCGATGCACGTATATATCGCGTACCAGCAGCTAGTAAGTGGGTACCAACCGCTCGACATTGGAAAATTCGCCGTCAACTTAAGTTATAACATCAGATTATGCCCGTGGACTCGGTAATATTTGCATGTATAAATCCAGAAATTACTTTCGTCGTACTGACAGGCACGCAACGTTAGTAACACTGTGATAAACTTGTGTTCGTCGTCTATAAAATATAGGCCAATATTTACATTAGTTTGTATACCTAGGTATATCTACTACACTAAGGTGCATGTTATACTCCGAGCGTGCTATTCGTATTTTATGTATGTATGTACTTACGTGTGTTATATTGTTTATACGTGTAGTGATTTGTGGGACGTTTTTTTTTTGTGTGTTTTCCATTCGTTCCAACACGCGTATAGCGAGTTGGGAAAACGGCCCGAAAATGTGTTTCCGATCCTGTTTATCACGCAACAAACGTCAGAATTCTAGGGTATAAACGTGTAAATCACGTAAAAAAAGCTATGTTCCCTGGAATAAACGGAATGACGTTTTATATTGTCGATATATATCGATATCTCTCAGTTCAATCTTTTAATATAGAAGGTCTATGCTAGAAAGTTAATTCGCTGCATTGTACGCACTGTAACATAATAAAATAAGGATACATAACGATATATTTCCGTAGAAATAAATAACTAGAGAGACTCTTGAATAAATTAATGAAAGCAAATTATTCTCAAGCTATTTATAAGGTTCGATCGAACGACACCGGAATGCGATGCTTACCTTGAAAAATTAAATTTAAATCCAGCTTTGTTCCCGCCTTATTTGGAAAACTTATTTGCGTTGGTCAACGTGCAAAATTACGGTTGAAATTAGAATAGATGTGTAGGAAAAGTTATGGATATTTTCAAGAAAACCACAAATATTCAGGTAAACAATTTATATTAAATAAACAAAACTTTGGCATTAGTACATTAACCACATTTGAAGTTGTGATTCAAACATAGGGAAGCAATAAAAGTAATTCTTTTAACAAGGTAATGGACGATTTATCCTATAATTATCGTTTCGAGCTCTGTTTAATCGTAAATCTAAATAAATTTAAGGCAATTGATTGTGTTAAACCTCTAGGTTTTGAACTAAATAAAACTAAAGAAACACTGAATGTTATTAACTGACGAAACAACAAGATTCGATAAATAAATTTTGTAGTTTCTGAGCTAGTGCTATTACATAAAAAATCTTTTGTTTTTTTTAGTAAATTTTAAAGAATTATTTGGGATTATCAGCGTATAGTTTTTCTCTACCTACTAAAATTACATTATTTGTATTTTCCAAGACACAATTTTATTTAGCAAGTACGCGAACGTATGAGAATTGAAAATGTTACATTTTTAGGTATCAGTTTCTTGATAAAACTATTACTTGGCGAAATCTTTCGTGCTTGAAATACACCTTTATTGATCTGTCAGTTCGGAAAGAAAAAACGATTTTACTGAAAATTTAAGATATTTTAGATACAATTTGCTAACAATAGCCACCAGGCTTGACAGTTTTAATAAACACGACGCCACCGCGTATATAAAATAATAAAATAATTATAGCCCCTCGCAGATGTCAGAATTTAGATATTAACTAACAAAATCCGGCGAATTTATATTCCAACGCAGCCATGTAGATTGAAACCCTGACTTTTGCATTTCGGTCACGCTTGGGTTGTTTAGCCGTATTTACATTTTAGATTCGCCTTAATTAATATGCAATAAGCGATCCTTTTATGCTCCTGGTGTGCCCTCTCCCTCGAACTTCGCCGCGTTGGTGAAATAATTGCCCCTGGTTCGCTGATTTATTTTGTTTACATCGTTATTTGTGTAAGGACCTAAGGGAACTTCGAACACGAAGGTATTCTTTATCGTGAATTAGATGTAGGTACATAAATTCTTTTTCGCAGTAAAGGTATGTCCAGGTACATCTCATAACTTTTAGATAATTATAGAACAAATGCTTTTACGCATGATTTATTAAGGTGAAACAAAACGTTAGTTAGAAAGAAAGCTCCCTTATTATTTTTTTTTATCGTTTTGTTGTTTTTAAATGGATGGAAATGCTAAATTAATTAAAATTACCGTATAATAGATATTCCATGATTATTTTACCTATCACATTGTACTTATCTACTGCAAGCCACATAAATTGTAAACGACATAAGAGACCCCACACCTATCTATCCACAAAGCACGCAGGCATAAACGCATTTATATTTCCACAAGCATTTATCAAGACAGCGGATAATTGCTACATAACGAGATAGAGCAGGAACACACATACCCTCGATTTATATAAATTGCATTCGGAGCTAACATCTGGAAAAAGAGGGAGTAAATCCAAAAACAGGGCTGCAGTTGCTATAGCGCAGTGGCTAGGAGTTCTCCTTTAGTTAACTATCAACAGATCAATCGCCATTATATGAGAAATCATTTATATACAGTAATACAGTATATATAGGAAATGGGTACAATAATCTGCAGATATGTGCATATTGCAATTGAAACAGTAATAAATAAGCATTAACTAAAGAAATATAGGTATATATAGGATAAATTTAAAAGTGTTCAATGGAAGCTAGTGAAAAAAATCAAAAACTGAGGTTTTTTAAGGAAAATTCGGTGTCGTAGGTAGCTTGTTTTTGGATCAAATAACATTCGAGTTATAGACCATACGATTATTTAAGTCAAAGATATTTCTATAAAAATCAGTTGAATGATCGTGCCCAAACTGTATTTTGAAAAATATTTCAGAGTTGCATGTTTCGGCCTCTCAATGCAATCCTCAGGCTCATAAATTTTTCAGTTTGTTGTAAGAAACTATAAAAAACATCTATCATTGTTATTGTCATACTACTCTAATCTATAATTGACGTTTCTTTTATCGTGTATTTACACTTTTGACGTTTATGAGCCTGAGGGTGGCCCTAAGAGGCCGAAACATGTAGTAATATTTTTCAAAATACAGTTTGGACACGAACATTTACCTGTTTTTATTTTTACATATATATATATCCATACATTCGAGTAGATAATATGAATTTTCTACTTCGATTAAGAATGATTGGGGAATTTCCGAAATATGTAGTTATTTATATTTTTTCTATTTTACTCTATTTCTAATGGTAATAACAATAGCAAGTATATTTAGACTTCGTAAACTACAAAGGAGTGAGAGTTTAAAGTAAATTTCGGAAATGACCCCAGTTTTCGCGAATACCGGAGTGCGTTCAGATTTCTACGCCGGGTTACCCGATGACGTCAATTTGACGTAAATAGGCAGTAACTGACCAATTACAAGTTATCGTATACCTAATTTTGACGCCAGGAACGTGGTCCGGACAACGCTCGGTGTTAAATCCGAACGCACCCCAGTACCGGCATATTTTAGTCATTCTTTGAATTTCATTTAAAATAGTAATGGACTTTCTATTGATAGTTTTATAGGCTAAAACAATTACCTCATGAAGTTCAATTTTGGAAAAACAGAAAAACAGTAATAGTGGGATATATATAATAATATAAGTATATTAGCCCAACAGTACAAAAGACCAATTACAGGACTAAATATATAACACAAAATGTAAATGTAATACTACGATAAACAATATAAAGCAAACAAAAACACAAAAACACAGATACAGAGAATAGTCAAGCATTCCTCTGAGCATTAGTGCTCAAAAGATGCTTCAAAGAACAAGAAAACAAGTCACATCTATTACATATACCATTATAAACTTCAGTCATAAACACGAGTGGTGACTTAAGCAGCATATTAGTCTTAGCTTGTGCATTATAAAAGGTACAAACATATATATGAAGAAGGCATTCGATACCGTTTCAAAAGAGAAATTAATTGAAAAACTCCAATATTACGGTTTTGAAGTAAAACAATTAAACTTAATAAAAAATTATCTCACCAACAGAAAACAAAGGACAAAAGTAAATAACATTATGAGTGAACCTATGACTGCCGAGTACGGAATACCACAAGGGGGAAATCTTCCACCAATTCTCTACATATTATACGTAAATCACTTATTCCAGCAACCATTCCATGGAAAACTATACGCTTATGCAGACGACACCTGTATACTTTATTCCGGACACTGTACAAAAACCATTGAGACGAAAATCAAAGAAGATATCAAAATTTTGGAGGAATGGTGTTTTAATAACTTACTAACTATAAATGAAATAAAAACTGAATATATGACATATAGTAAAAAAAAAAAAAAACAAGAAATAAATATACAAATAAACAATCAGAAATTAAAGGAAGTAAGTGATTTTGAGGAAGAAAAATTAATAGTGAAACCTAAAAGACGACCGTATTAGAAGAAAGAAACTGCTAGGAGGCCCTCAACATCGTTAGCCCGGGATAGTAGCTCCCGAGGCGAGGATGAGGGATGGCGAGCACCAACGCTACTAATATACATGTACTACATTATGTAGCTATGTATTTATTATATTGTTGCGTGTTTATTGTAAATAAATAAATAAATTTCATTTTGCATGAAACCCCATAAAAAGAAATCTAGTATGGAAAGCTCGGGGAACCATGCGGCTACCTCACAGATGCGTTTGTACCTATCCATCTATGAAGAAATTTATTATATAGATCTGGTTCATAACTCAAAAACTATTACACCTAAAAAAAAACTGGATTTTTAGTAAAAAGCTGGATAACATTCCATGTGTACTTTTTCACTAACTTCCATAGCAACTAAAGTACAGGTAGAGGTGTTCGAAAATTGAAAATTTCCAATTTCACTTTGCATCTTAAAAACTAGGGGAGCTAGGGAATAATATACTGCAAAAGAATATTTTGAGATTCATATCAAAAGTTAATTAGCTCCATAATGTTGCTACGGTCAAAGCACTAGAGAATTGGTGATATCAGAAACAAAACCAGTCATGCCTTTTATTGGTTCTATTGAAGATTAAACTCTATAGAAGCTTTTATTTTGAAGGCTATATGAAATTAAGCATAACAAAATATTTCAAATAGTGAATAATTGTTGTACAGTGATTGATGTAGGTACACAAGTATTGAAACAAATGGTAAGTGATTTAGTTATCAAAATATAGTAAAAACTTATTTGGCAGATAGCACGTCCAAAAATTCAATTATTATTTGCCCAGTTCACGTGACCATTAGGTGTTGCCAAATTCAAAAAAAAAAATAGTATGAATCGACAATAGTCTAACAATAGTTGACATAATATTAAGAGAAATGTTATTTAAAAGTGTTGGGACATGTTTAAAGTATATAGAAATATCTAGATAAATTACATCGTCAAACCCTTGGCACAACTTCATCTTTATGCCTTTTCTTTCCATAATAGTTTTTTTATTTCTCTTTTCCCAGAAAGACTATTTTAGAATTCACAGTATTTCGTATGAGCTTCAATTGCGAAATTATGGCGATATTAATATATTAACATCAACGTGAGGATCGCTAAATTTAGACGGCACAAACCTAGTCTTTGTAGCAATTTCCTTGGCTGTATACTCGTACAGGGCTGACCAGGGATGTTGGGACGCCGACGGGAGGGTCCGTTAGGAGGCAGTAGATCGAAACCAACCACCCGCGACGACCCCTCACGACCATTATACTCACAGATAAAGTTGATTCAATTATAGGCGACCGCATCTGCCATCTGTTGGCCATTATGAGTGCGCATTGGCCGTACTAACGTGATTAACTCGTTGCTAATCTCCATGCAGCAGCTTGACTCTACGACTCCGGCCACTATTGCCGCCAGTAGCGCTACTAGCGGCACTAGATCAGATGAGGATTAACACCGAGATAAGGACGAGTGTAGGTATATATGTGGACGCGCACAGATACTATACACAGAGACACTGAGGGCCCGTGATAAAGAGAACGAAGCGAGGAGTTAATTTAATATCGTTTATTGCCAAATTGAGGTCTCTTGTAGCAAAATAATTTACTCCCCGGCTATCTGATGAGGTCGCGGAGCAGTAGAACGTATAAAGCAGAAGCGTTATTTTATTATAGGACGTGTTTGCCGCGATAAAATGGGGGTCACACATCAGTATGGTAATGAAGTTAGTTGGGAGATTCGATTTAGGCTACTACAGTAAGGACACAGTCGTAAAGTTCCGAGAAAAGAACTTATTTTTGTTAGCAAAACATTTATAAATGCAATCTGGAAAAATACTGTATTATAGAGAGTGCTTCTGAATTGCTTGGCCAAACTTTCCAATGTGATGTATGTATAGGTACATATGTAACAAAATTGTAGCTATTTTTTTTAACGGTTGAATATTACATGTTTCCAAAATATTGTAGAAATCTAACATTCTAACTAGTACAAATTTCCTTTCTTCAATTTTTTAACCAAAAAACTTATTTTATTCTCATTATTTGATTTTTTTTATCGAATAATGAGTTTAAATAAATAAAATTATGAAGAAATATTAGCAAAAATATTTCCACCGAATTAAGCTGCTACACAACAAACAACATAAAAATATTACTGCTTTTTGGTGGCTTGCATTTCCGCCACATATAGTCACCAATACGTTTCAACTCGCCGTTCAGCAATATCAGCACTAGGAGAAATGAACTTGCTTTAACAAGAAACTGTTAAATATGTTGATGTACGCAATATGAATATACGTCAATTTTGCGTCTAGCTCCAAGGAAGTATTGCCAAGGTTGCCATTACTGTCATTTTTTGTATCGGTCTCTTTTGCCCTCTTCAGGTCCTCCTTTTTTTAATTAGGTTCACCAAATTTTCTTATATGTATAATATACAGAAACATTTATAAAATGTTTTGTCCCATACCCAAAAATCAAATTGGACAGCTGATAGTTGTCGTCATCTTCTTGATGAAGGTACGAAGATGATTTCCCAGACGCTAAGATCAGTACAAAGAAAAATAAAGCTACAGTATCTCAATCTTATTATATATACAGGGCATTTCACGCAAAAAGTGCATAATCTGCAATCTGTGTAATGAAATACGATTAGAATCAAATGATTTGGATTATACTCCATTAAATGTTCAAATTTCCATACAATAGTATAATCTTGCTTCAAATGCTCTCCTGTCGTTGTGCAACATTCCTTGAGTTATTCGTTAGCATTCTTCAACAATGTTTTGGCGTAACTTTTGTAGGAAAGCTCTTAGCCTTGAGATGCTCCCAGAGAAAAAGTAAAGCGGTGTAAGATTTTGCGATCTGGGAGGCCATTATGTAGGCCCCCTTCGACCAATCCAACGATCGCGGAAGTGATGATCCAGAAATTGTCGTACTCCGGGGGAGAGGGATGAAATTTGAACTTCTCAAGTATTCTACCAACTGACGAACGGCTGATGCTTGAGATATCTTTGTATCGCATTTCCAAGCAGTGCGACCTGGATTAAGACTTCCACGTTAATATCTTCATTATTGACAACCCGATGAATATGTTGTTTTTTGTTATGTGCAGACCCCGTTACCGTACATTTTTAGATTAATTCCAGTATGTATTTGTGTCGCACATTTTGGCCTGCATAAAAAGTAGAAATTTTTTGCCCAAACTTTATGATGTCGGTGATATTACAATTTACAAATAATCTTTATTGCAGACATTTATTCATCGATATGTTCTGTGGCTTTACTTGTATGTAGGTATGTATGTGTGATTAGGGTGATAGTACACTGCGACCTAAAAGATCTATTGTGTCCCCTCTTCTCGCTGTATTTACAGCTGGCCGTCCAGTCTGATTCCTTTCAAGAAGTGCAGAATGTCCGAAGGCCCCAGATTAGGTAACTCTCCCTCTTCGATTTCACATGCTCCCAGGTGCAGCGCCCTTGAGTGGCAGAGTGCAACACAGTTTGTGAGTAGATGAATGGACGTTTCGTCCTGTTCCCCACAAAATCTACATTCGGCTTCCTTCGCTATTCCAAGCCTGCTTAGATGTCCGTTCAGTTTACAATGGCCTGTAAGGATCCCTGTCAATATCCGAATATTATTTTTACTCAGGTTGAGGCATTCGTGGCTTTACTTACAAAATAGTTTTACTAGAGACTTATCGATCAGATTCAATGCAGCTCATCCGAAGTTAGGAATATATTCCCAATCCAAGATAATATCTTCACATCTACTTAAAACTCGTGTGTAATTGACGGATGGTACTCTTACTTTGCGAGTGCTATGCTTCTAAATGTGAGAATCGTTTTATCAAGCACCTATGGCTGCGTTGTCCCGCGGTGAGACAATCGTGAAAATCAAATATACCGCAGATTACATTTCTCACGCTTTCGTATGTCACACTCAGTGGTGCCCCTAAAACAAACAAAACTTCTTTTGATAAGGGTGAGGACGCTATTAAACACATCAGCGGGAGCGCTCATATAAATCAGTTATGGGTAAATATGCCGTATAAATCAAATTTGAAATATGTAATGTAATATTTATTAAGGATATAATAGTTTATATAATATGTATATTTGTAAGCAATATAGTAGACGACGTGGATTGACTAGCATTAAAACTTATTCGTATTATGCGGACGAAAACAAACCATTCCATGAGTTATCTTGATACTATTAAAGTTATACCATAGGAGAAATTATAACGCGGTATTATAGCTGTTGTAGATAAACTTATCTTTACAAAAATCTATAAATTCCTGCGAAATAAAACTGTATAATTATTTACCAATTGAAAAAACAAGATTACCATCAACCAGTTTCAACAAACAAATTATAAATATAATTTAGAAGGAGTGAAGCCGTGATATACTATAAAAATTTTAATAGCAAAAGGACTAGCAGTTAAAGATTGTGTAAAATTTTAATTTTTTTATGTGCATAATACTTAATATTTAGTAACCGGTGTTTGTTATTTTGTCATTCTTTTTATGGACACGAGAAGTCGTTCAAACAGAAATTAAATGCCACTAAAGGACGGGCTAAAGTCTGTAATGCAGATAGCAGTGGTGACAGATTTTTTTTTTTTCAAAGAAATCCTGGTGAACATAATAAGTTAATATTGTTTTATTGTAGCAAGCGAATACCAGGTGAGCGGTGATTATAATAAAAAAGGGGGAGAATGGGAGAACAAAATTATTGATCCAAGGGTGTCATTGTAACAGTCATCATTTTATATACGATGGATGTGTAAGAAAACTTTGAAAATATTCACCTGTTTATTAATGGTGTATCAAATACCATTACGTAAAATGGACCCCCATTTTGAAAATTTATGGAAAATAGATCTGCATAAAAATGTAACACTTTGTTCACTTTGAATTTATTAATCATGTAACATAAAACAATATGACGAGATATTTTGCTTTTTATTTTGTATTTCAGAACAGGCAGCCACCTACGTTTGAAAAGTTTGTTAATTTGAAACTGTTTCGAGAGTAACGAAAAAAAGAAAGTACTGAATTTGAACATCAAAGTCGGGTTATATATATTGTTATACAACGTTCTCTGGGTAAATAATAATTATTGACTAATTTTGAAGTTCTAACTAAAAAAAAAAAAAATTATAAAGCCACAGATTACAACTTTTTCGATATTTCCAATTCATACTATATTCCGATCTATTCCGATAATTTTAGATACATTAGATTAAATGCAGCACCGGATTTATTATAACTCAAAATTCATATCACAACAGGCCCGCTTTCAATCCAATCCCGGTATTCAAACGTCACGAAAACAAGCCTAATCCCACCGGGACGCATTAATCACAATAAAATAATATCAATCATTGTTCAGCGATAATACATTTCAAACACAGTTATAAGTAGATGTTTACCGGTGACTCCCCTTCTATATAGGCACTTCTACTCCAAAAGGGCAGCGCACCCGCGTACGTTCCACAGTACATTGTGCACATCGTCATTGTTTACACTAGGGTAATAAATGCGGTTTAGTTTCGCTCCTATCGAATGTGACATATCGACGGACGCACAGTCGTAGCGTTCGGGATTAACATATGAATCGGATTTATTAGATGTTTAATGTATATAACACGGCGACGCTGACGGACGCGCGCGTCGTCTCTAAAGCGGCGGAGTATAACGTGGGAATGGCAAATAATGTAACGCCTAACCGCGTCCTCACATCACAAATGGAAGCGGGAGTGTTGCGGTGTGCTAGACGATTGTGACACGGTTTTCTGCGTATGATGATCGTTATTTATGTGCCAAAATACGCGTAATGGATGAGGAGAGGCCTATTGTCCTAGCGCGTGATGCCATTATTGGTTCATATTGCACCTTGTATTTGATGTTTATAGGGGAAGATGCTAATGAATCAAACGTTATGAAATCGCTTCGTAATATTAGATGTTGTAATGATATTAAGGATCATAAAATTAAATATACAGTGACCGGCATAAATGTTGCAACATAATCTTTTTGTGGGGATAAATTCAGCATATTTAAGAACTGGAATATTTATTTTGACACATGACAAAAAGTGAGGTTATATGACATGATATCAAAAAAAAATATGTGAAAAAGCTCCTCAGAATTTGATTTTGAGAAAATTTTTGCCAACACTCTTAAAAGAAAAAAATTGAAAATCATAATTTCACATATTTCTCTTTTTTTGCTTTTAGTAACTTCACTGTAGGAAAATTCCTGAATTTGGTGGAAACTCAAACACTTTTGTCATAGCTGAATTTTACAAATATCTTCATTGCAAATTACATTATTCTATCGAAAATAATATTTTCCTGATTGGATGTTACAAACGACGACGCAGTACTGAAATGAATATTACCGCACACTGTGCTGTAATGGTATATTAACGCACTGTTCGGCCTCTTGCCGGAATGTAATATGGGCGATTATAATGTGCAAATTAGAAAAAAATTCTGTAAAAAAACTCGTGTCACAATGACTTGTAATGCTCGTACATTGAATCAGTCGCCGCTACGCGAAGATTCAAACTTTTACTCGCATTACATAAATGTCATTGTGACACTTGTGTTTTAAAAAAACTATTATATTCGTGTACTGCGATCAAGTAGAAATCTAGTAGATCAAATCTTAATGTTATATACTTTACGCCTCATAAGGTTACTGGTCTCGTCGTAATTTTGTAGTAGTACGTTTTGAAATCGGAAAACAACAAATATTATAAACAATACAATATACACTTCCAGATTTCTGGGTTGAAACCGCGTCCTGGCACTTCCTCTGGCACTCTCTCCGTCCATACTTGCACGTAACATCTTCAGTGGGTTTATACATATGTGGATATGGGTAGGGTTCAGTTGGGTGTGACGGTTACGTTTGGATTGTCTGGAATGGAGGAATTTCCAGGTGTTGTATAGGAAGTTGCCGTCGTGATGGTTAAGGTTTAGTTAGGATGTTTATGTATGGATTCCCGGAGTTTGTGGTTATGATGGTGAGGATTGCGAGATAGGATTTGGACGGAGTTGAAATGAATTTGGTGGCCGGTCTCGAGCCTATACTCAGCAAGTGCAGACCGAGTTACGCGCAACGCTAGTACAGTACAACGCTAGTTATCTGCAAAAGGAGTGCCCACCGAACGCCAATGTTTCACCAATGCAAACCTGCCACAGGAACATGGAATTCGGTAAAAACCAGGAGATTTGAGAGGATTACGATTTTTGATGGGAAAAGAGTCTGAAAGTTTGGAACTAGATTTAAAAATGGTTTTTCTGTTGTGTTTGGAAGGGATTCTTCCTATACAATCAGTAACATCTTGGATGTAGATGAGATAGGCATTGGCGCAGGGCGTTATTTGTGTTTTGGATATGTCGTATATAGAATGTAGGTGTCGCTTTATTGTATGCACAAACACGAGGGTTGGTCATACTACAAGGATTTGCTAGATTCAGTCATAGAAACAGGCGACCTTATGTTTAAAAAAATATATTCATAACGCAATAGCAACTTTCAGTTTTTTTATTGCAAAGTTTTAAACTATTCCATGATATCTGATGGCGCATCTATAATCTATTTCTATATGAACACCAAACAAAGGCGGCGTATAAGTGATACACCCTGTATTACATCGCAGTTGTTTCTTATGTTAAGTATCATTGGGTAATTCAAGTCAAAATTATGGTAAAAATGCTTTTCGAGTCTACACTTTGTCTCTTGTTTTGTGTTAACTATTTTTAGAACATTCGGTATACCGTGAAATAAACATTTTCTAAAACCTTTAAATTACTTTTATTTGAAACTTTTCTGTATTATTGGGAATATGCCATCGTACATGAATTGGATTTAACTGCGACACTCTGTATATTTCGCGATACTGTATTGAGAAAGAACTTGCACGTTTAAACATTATATGTATCTCTTATCGTTTGAAAATTAAGTATATAGAAAAAGATAAGAATTACACACTTTTCTAAGGAGATTTTTACCCCTTCAAAGTAAAATTCCTTCTCAAAAGGAAGCATAGTTTACAGCAAAACCGCAATAGCGTTTATTTCGATTTAACTTTTAATAAACCATTCGTATGTAGTAGCATCATTACATTAATCGCTTCTAACTAAAACAGTACCAGTAGCTTCATCAAACCTCTCTTTACTAACTCAGGATAATCCTACCAGCCTAAAGCCACCAAAGCAGAATTGATTCTGATCTGCTATGAAGGTTTCGGTTGTGGAATTTCGCCAGCCGATAAACAACAATAAGTACATAATAATGTCTGATTACGGTGATTTTCATAATGACCACGACGGAAACACAGAGCGAGCCACCGAGAAAGACAGAGTAAGAGAGAAAGCGGACTAGAGTCTCCGAGGCCGAGTTATAAGGCTCTTAGTTGCTGTTCACGTGTACACTTTATGTATGTGACCATGTTTCCACCTAATTTGTACTTCGTTAAGGTTATGTATGGTAATCGGATAATGGCAGAGGCTGCTGGATGTCTTGTACGGTTCAGATGAGAGATTATTATTTTTTTGCGATATTATTTGACTTGGTTTAACTACCTGTTAAAGTAGCTTTAGTTGGCGAGTTGAAATATTGTTTTGGGTAAATATATGTTAAGCTTCTGATGTATTTTAGGTGTTCGGCTTAATTGGAGCTACCAGCGTTGTAATAAGGCATTTCTGAAGAAAAGAATTACTTGAAATAGTATGCAATGTTCCAGATAGTTAACCAGCGAATCTACTGCAGTCCAATAACCCGATATAAACAAGACCGATGCTAAATTCCTGCATGTTAACTAGGGAACGAGTTCGCGCGTCACTCTTTCGCGTAAATAACATCTAAAGGTTACAACAATAACGATTTCTCGCATCGTCAATTACACTATAATTAGTCTCCGTAAAATTAACGCCACACGACACGCCGAAAATTTGCCCGAAAGGAAGAACGGGCCAAGCTTCAAAGAAAGCGAACCGACAAAACGGTGAACGTAGACGAACTTGAGAACTCAATTACATTCCGTGTTAAATTGCCGCTGTCAAGTAGCTAAGCCCGCGATCCTGCGACGTTTGAACGGAGGAGGCACCACACCAGAGACGGTAAACTTTGACGGACATCGGACAGACCCTAATCATAACTGCAGGCTTGTAATTACATCGAGTATAATTGGAGATGTGCGAATTGCTGCGTGTTAGCCTTGTGCTTGGGGTTTTGTTAGCGTGAGGTTGGCAATGGTTGTCATGTCCGTCTGTGTAAAGATGGGCATAAACTTGTATATTACGTGATCTCAGATTCCAGGATTTGTTTAATGTTGCCACGCACTTTATCATGTGGTCGATTCCATGTGTATACCCGCCTTTATATTTCTTTATTAGACACGATTTGCTCACCTTTAAGCTTAATTAAATAAAGGCAATAAAAAGTAAGTAATGGTCGTACGTAATAATTACAATTAAAACCTATTTACTTGATTACATTTCTCATAATTGTTTTCAGAAATTGTTTTCCATCAAGTAAATTGTTACATCAGGGTGTCGGCTTTTTGTAACCCCGGTCAGTGGTATCAAGTACACCCCGACCATCTGAGAAATCCTGAAACGGCTGGGCCTATCCTTAAAAATAAAATATTACCGCAGGTACGTGTAATATAATTAATCAGAATAAATAGTAATTCAAATTAAGACAATCGCATTACACGGGCAACAAATTAAAACTTATTCTGCTCTGTAGATCTTAAAAACGACTTTGACATAACTGAGGAAGCAAAAATGTAGGACCATTTTAAGCAACATACTTTTTTTTTACATAATAATATAAATAACAATATTGCAAGGAAATTTTAAAAGAAAATTACGTCTTGACAGTGGCTTCATTGATTTTAACAATGGAAACAGTTACCGTATAAAGAAAGTAAGTAATTTATTAATATATATTCATAGAATCAGAATCATAATATGAAGTGTCTATTAACCTTATCTAAAAATCTCAAAATTAATACTGAAAAATTCACAAGATTCAATTCAATTACAACTGAAATAGTTGAATTGTTCTTCAATTGAACCTGGATTACGTGAAACTGAGGAAATGGATCAAATTGCCTAAATCTAAACTTAAATCTAAATTTAAAATAAACCCAAGGTAAATATATATTTGGATGCACATACACAAAAATAATTCTACCTATCTAAGGGCAACAGTGGAAATGTGATTAGTTAAATAAAGGAATAAATAGATTGCTTCAGATGGCACGCACACACGACACGTAATTAAATTTCAACAGATACCTTTTCATTTGTTGTTTAAATGTAGAAAAATTGAAGGTTTTAAATTCTTTAGGAATTTTATTATAGACATTGCTAATCTTATAAGAAAATGAGCGTTCGAACAAAGTTGTAGAATGGACAGGAGGAGTCAACGTACCCTTAAACCGAATGTTCAAGGTGTGAACATCTGTACGAAATCTAACTCTTCTAAACAAGTTTTTAGGCTCCTTGTTCAGAATAATTTTATGATACAATGTAGCAGCGCGCAAAAGTCGACGACCACACATATCAAGCCAACCAACGTCCCGCAACCTGCGGGAATTGCTGATTTTTTTTTTGTTATATGTATTTTAAGCAACAAGAGTGTATTGGTGTTATTTTATTAGAACAGAGAGTAGGCATTTAGCATATGCATTTTTAGGTGGCGGATACGCGATACCAAGAGAACGTGCTCAATAGAGTGAGACACATTCGATGAAATATGGAGAAACGTTATAACGCAGACGCAAAGTAAAGCTAGTCCCACTATTTTCGCGATTCATTCAAAAATCGTAAGTACCCCACTAGCTTCTGCCTTCTTCTTCGAGCTCCTGACGTAGACGCGCGTAAGGGCGGTGTTTCCACCAATAGAAAATGCGTGTGATGTAGTGTAGAAATTTTTTTTATTGTGTTATTGTGCCACCTATAAATAAAGTTTAACTAGGGGTATTAAAGGAGTATTTAATAAAAATGTGGCGCTTTCTGCACAGTGATTACAATTCTATGTATATCTTGTTTTCTGCATATTTGTAAGCATGTACTTTAGACGCTATACAGATAACCTTGCAGGGATTTCTTAATGCATATAATCTCACCATCAGAACAAGCATTACATACTTAAAAATTCAAAATTTACCGCTCCACAAATTTAGTCTGTTGAAATCCACTAGATGGCGCAAGAATACGATTTCATCTGTTAATATTGCAGTCTCCTAGTGCCTATATACCTAATCATCCCTGCCAAGCAAGCACGCTGATAAGACACCTACCGTTCGGCTACACCGAATTACAGTGCTAAAAAATACCTACCGATTCTGTTTGAACATCGCCACACTGTCGGCTGAGGAGTGATTTATGACTAATTTGTGATTGATGCGTTTCATATCGAACTGGGGTGGCCGCTGTGGCAGGCGTACAAAGGAAAAACTTCGTGTGAAGAATACACAAAGGGCGAGAGCGCTTTATTCAAGATCGAATGGCAGAGAGTAAGCGGGCAAAGCGCGAAATTAAATGTCATCGAAAATAAAGGCAAATATTGCATTTCTCGCGAGGTTAGTGGGGTTTTATTCCGTTTCCATTGGTGAATGGATGGAAACAATAATGACAAGATTTTGAATGTATTAATGGGTAACTTAGTAACGTTTAAAAATTTGTTTAAATTTTATTAAATTACTATATATACTAGCTAATCATGAAAAAGGTTCAAAATTCAATGCGTAAACTTTCTGTTTGTCAACTTTGTATTGCACATAAATATAATCTTTTTGTGTGTTGATTTTTTTTAAATGTAATATGCATCTGCAGTACTGTACGCTCTTTATTCAGCGAATAGTGCCCGCTTTTTTCGAGTTCGCGACGTAAGCTGCGCTGGTGGGTGGCGTTTCCGCTAACAAAAAATAAATCCACATGAAAGGTGAGATAGTTCGATCAAATTGGCTAGACACTGATAGAGGTGTTCCACAAGGTTCATTACTAGGAGCTTTTCTGTTTATATTATATACAAATGACTTGCCTGGAATAACAAATCATTTTCTAAATATGTATGCTGATAATACATCGGTGATTATTTCAGAACAAAACAGCAGTGACCTCAGAGATGAAATAGTGAGCGTTATTACAAGAATGGATACCTGGTTCAAGATGAATAATTTATCATTAAACGTTGAAAAAACTAATTTAATAAAATTTGCTCTAAGAAATAACGAAACGATAACAATTAATTACGACAACAAACAATTATCATCTACAGACACAGTTAAATTCTTGGGAGTACATATAGACAGCACCCTAAACTGGAAAGAGCATGTTAATATTCTTACCAAAAACTTATCTGCAATGGTTTATGCACTGAGGGCAATATCTTCAGAGGTCCACAAGGAAGCAGCATTAGCAGCGTATCACGCTTACGTAGCGTCCAGGCTAGGCTACGGAATAATCTTCTGGGGCAGCTCGGTTGACGTAGAACGAATATTTAGGCTTCAGAAAGCATGTTTACGAAGTGTTTTCGGGCTGAAAAAGAGAGAGACCTGCAAAGAAATTTTCAAAACAAATAACATACTTACCTTACTGGGACTATATATTTATGAATGTGCGTGCTTTGGAAAGAAACACTATACAGTGAGTTACTTGCCAAATTCGAAACAAGCCATAATTACAATACTCGCGAGTGTGATAAAGCAACATTACGTGTGCCTCAAAGTACTTACACAAAAATACACAAAGGCGTGGTGACACAAGTGCTCAAAATATATAATAACATTCCAAAAGAATTCAAAGATTGCAGTCTGAGGAATTTTAAATCTAAAATAAAAAGACACTTAACGACGAAGTGTTTATATAATGTGCAAGATTTTTTTTCTTTGCTCTTAAGAACATTTACAAATTTTTGTTTAATTATTTGTTAATTTTTTCTAATTTGTAATTTTATTTTTGCTTATTATTTGTATATCTTTCTTTTCTTTGTTGACTTATTTCACACTGGTTTTGGTAAAATGAAATAAAAGGGATATTATTTCCTGAAATCAGGCCCAAACAAAGTAATTTTTTATCTACCTAAATTTTTGATCCTTTTTTTCCAATAATAAAAATTATATATGTAGATACATTTAATATTTAGCGATACTTTTTTTTCCCAACATTTTAAATTTTGTAGACACACCAAATATTATTTTAGGAATTTAT
Organism: Cetonia aurata; assembly: GCA_949128085.1. Classification (NCBI taxonomy): domain Eukaryota; kingdom Metazoa; phylum Arthropoda; class Insecta; order Coleoptera; family Scarabaeidae; genus Cetonia; species Cetonia aurata. The sequence goes on along the minus strand of OX421882.1, from coordinate 8,067,267 downwards.
TTATGAATGAAATGAAATTGATTTTTCTTTTAACAGTTAACCATGCATTTGTACTAGCCGTATATATCACTCATACATGTAACATATTATATTCATTCTGTATCGTGCAACCGGCACGCAAGTATCAAATTGTAATAAATTACGACAACTACATTTTAAAACTCCATATGTATACATGTATAATATATAAATGCGAGTGCTGATAGGAGATTTATGAATTCATGTTTTGTCCGCCGGCTAATATATTCTTTCTCATTACCACTGCTAGTACTACTACTAGCAGAGCCCAACTTGCATTCTATGCCCCGTAAAATATAATATATACATTTTATTTGACATCATAAAAACATCATATGCACTTGTCGGTTATATTTCATGTGTAGAAGCAGTAGTTATCACCCCTCTCTTCGCAACAACAGCGCCCTGATATTACGGGGTGCGATGCATCCGCCGCTATTACATTGCAGCGACATCTAGTGCATGTTTAACGTAGTACGTTGTAGAATGTGTTCAAGTTGTTTGGTATAGTATAAGCGATAGCAGTTAGAATACATAGGTAGTTTATTTTTTTAAGCTTTTTTTTTTTTGTCACCATCTAAATATAAATATATTTTTTTAAAGAAAAGATAGAAATACCCTTTAAGCTAAGAACAACTAGAAGTGAGTTTAAAATCCAAAAAGCTATAATGAAATTTCAAGGAATAACAACAGGATGTCTACCAGGTAAATAACAGCGTGAAGTAAGGTGATCCAATATCGAAAAGGTTCTTTAATCTAATGCTGTAGGGGGTTACAAGAAGAGCAATAGTAGACATACACAAGAAACATATTATGGCGCATCAGATACAACTAATAGCGTATACAGATGGTACCACAATAATAGGAAATACAAAAGATGGCTATACACTGAGAGAAATACATACTATTGAGAAGTAAAAATTCGCTAACGACAAGTAAATATCTGGCTTAAATAGGCGCCAAGTCAGTTATACCCCTAGAACAAGCAAATGAGTTTTCTTAAAATAACTTAGCTGCTATAAGCTACCAGTTTGTTAAGAAACAATATAAAATTTCTAGTTAATGTAAGTTAGAAAATTTGCTGCTCTACCAAACAACTTGCTTGTAGTAAATTACATTTCTTTTAATAGCGAATAAAAATATAGTCATAATAAATAACGAACTTACTGAGAATGAGTTTTTAGCCGCTGGTGCTTACTTTCTTTTCATTGCTAACAAGTATAATATCTTACAGTATTAAGTAAACTGCCCACTTGACTTAAGTGAGCCGCTTAATTGAGCTGCTTATTGGGTACAAGTGAACCGCCTACTTGGCGCAAGTGGACTGCTTCCTGGGTATCAGTGAGTTGCTTACTTGATGTAACTGGACTGCTTACTCGGAATAGTGAGCCGTTTACTCAACGTAAGTAAACTGTTTACTTGATATATGAAGCCGGGTTTTCCTAGGAGCAGGTTTTATGCGTCGCGTACAACGTAAAACGCCCAGCGCAATACGCCGTCCACTCAGGTCAAACAAAATAGTTGGCGTCGTTTTCCTAGAAAGTCCAACTATTTTATTTGGTTTGAGTGGATGGCGTATTGCACTGGGCGATTTACGTTGTACACGACGCATAAAACCAGCTCATAGGAAAACCCGGCTTAAAAGTAAATTTATTAAAAGCAATAAAACTTCATGTGGTGTCTGTTTTGCTATAATCTACAGCAGAAGAGCTCAAAGGTTCATCAAGTTCATTAAACATTGGCTGATGTGAAACCCGTAGAGAAGAAGAAATGAGTAATAAATAATAAAAATGCGTTAGTGTATATAGATCTTTTATTAATACTTGAAAAGAACATACATGAAACTATAATAAACAAAATGAGCCTCGATAGAAAAGACACTCTTACATAGAACTATTATTATGCATACTAAGATAGTGCGAACAAATACGTACTTCTTTTTATTATTGGTACTTCAGAAAAATGTTGCTTAAATTTATTTAGACAAAAGTTTCTGAACTTCGTGATATTCATTGTCAGCCGGTCATATGCAAATTACTACTTCCGATCTGGAGTGGGACTCTGTGCACTATCGACATCGACTCTCGCCTTATGTCGACCCTATTCGGTACTCTGTGATGATATTTACTATCGTCTTCGCTTCTCCCACCACGGCGAAACCTTCGATTTGAAGCGAGAGCCAAGGGTGTATCGCTTTGAACAGAGATACTCTGGCTATGTCAATCTGCAAACTGGTAAGAAAGAGATAGACAATTTTTATAAGAGACTAATGGCACGATTACCTATAGTAGATATTTGCTTAAATATTTATAATAGAAAAAATGTTGTAAAACCAATATCTCACTGTCATTATATCATTTTTGTTGGTAAAAAAAAAACAACTTAAAATGCTTCATACGAAACACAATTATAATCTGACAAGTTGTAACAAACTTTCTGAAGTAAAACACAATACAAAGTAAAATTATATTTTGAAAACTATATTTTAAACAAAATCACTTAAAATTATAAATTCAAAATATTAATTAGAGGGCAACAAGCGTTATAACCCCATATTACGATACTATATTGTAGACATTAGAAGATTGGTAGTTTCATCCTAAGTAAAATGCAATTTTAAAACACAGAGAACATTTATGTATGTTTCTCTGTTAAAAAACAAAAACACTTACTTCACTATATTCCTTTGATGTATGCTTTCAATGAAAAAACTTTTCTATGGGTATATTTGTATTTAATGTTTACCTATGGTTTGCTTGAAAGTATTATTTTTTGGCCATTTTCGCTGATTTATTCCTAGTAATTTGACTTCACTGATAAAACCACTTAATAAATACTTAATAGGCCTATTAATTGCTACATGCATCAATATATGTACATACACGCATGCACGGTAATGGGCGCAAATAATGACGATGCATATTTACTGTTATTTTATAGTGTTATAAATAAAAAAAATGTTATAAATATGTAATTCGGTCGCTAAACGTTTCCACAAACTTTTGTTTTCGTCTTTTGGTTTCTATATACTATAATGTAGTACCCATCTATAAAACAAAAATCGTGAAAATCGCACTGCAACCAGTATTCTTAAATTTACCCAAGTAGCCCACATAGCATTTACAAACTCATAACTATTTATCAAGTACTTAAATATATATTACTTACCTTCAAATGCAGCAATACAATCTGCCAAACCCCACTCTAATAACTCTGAGTGATATTTAAACACCATTATTCCTAAATTGCAATACGGACTACGTAGCACAACGCATCACCCAGCAAGTCACAAATAAGAATGGCGTCGGCGTGCCCGCTTCCTATAGAGCGGTAATTTACCAGCTCACTTACTTTAAACAAGCCGGCAACTGAAGAACAATAAACATTTTATTTACGGAACGACGCGCTTGTTTTAAAACAGCTTTTTACTTAGGACTAATAAAGAACTTATTTATAGTTAATAAATAAACACAATATGCTAGTCCTTACAAATTCAATCATTAATAGCAAGTAAGCCCGCAATTATGACAAGAAACAAGTTTTAGCATTATCATCTTACTAATGCTTAATCGGCAACTTTATTATGAATATACAACTCTTAGCTACTGTTAATAAAAATTTCCTTAGGAGAACCCAGTGCACTTTAAGCAAAGGCCTTATTTAACTCATTTTTCTCAGTGTAGAACGTCAACATACAGAACCACAAAACTTGGTATGATAATAAATGAAGTAAAGACAGAAAACAGGGAAAGAAGCAGTCGCCTCTGTCTATTACTTAGACTAGGGATTTACAGTGGGAGGAACTGTATAAGACAAGGAGATAGAAAGAAATTTTTAAAAGGAAACCAGGCTTATGGCAGAAATAAATTAATATTGAGAAGTAACATGCTAAGCAAGATAACCAAAGTAAAAATATGTAAGTCTGATCAGACTGGTCAATCTTTATGTTCTAGAAACTAGAAACAATGGCAATAAATCGAAGGAAAGAATAAACAATAGGAGGAAAAATAATGCGAACAATATTGAGATGAAACCTGTCAATTGTCATATGTCATTTATTTCAATTAAAATGCGCTATATAACAGAAGATGGAGAAGCAAGAACAAAAAGAAACAGAAAAATAGAATATAAGCTCGGAGGAGAAAACATCGTATGATACGTTAAAGCAAAGTGGTTACTATGTGCATGCCGCATAATAAGGAAAAAGCCACTAGAAATGATCATGAAGATAAGATAACACAGCAGATCCAACTGGGAGCCAGAAGCAACGGAAGACCGATGAAGAGATGGGGAGACGCTGTGGAGGAAGATACAAAGGCTATAGGAGTGTCGGATTGCTGGTCAAGGTATATGGATAGAAAGGAGTGGCAGAAAATAATACGGACAACCAAGACTCACAACGAAATTTAAATAAAGGAAAAAAATTAATCCACTCAAAAAAAGATATTTAATGACGCCTAAACATCATAATCTACAATCAACGAACGGCCTGATGATGATCATGAATTGCAATCGCTGCTGCTACAACAGATAGTACTCATGGTTTAACTAATGTATTATTATTAACTTTACGCAAACTGCGTTAAATATTCTCATCCAAGACTGTCACCAAATATACAAACCTGCAGCTAACAAAAGTTTTTGTGTTGCAAAGCGTCTGCACTAGATTATACATACAATCGCCTGCTTAATACACGCGAAAAAATACTTAGCATATATACTATAATAACCTCAAAATACAACCACTGTCCTCGATTATCGTTGGGACTAAATTATGTTTTAATTTCCACGCAATTTAAATTACAAAAAAGCAAAAATATACACTGATGTACACACACACACACATACAATAAGGTGATTATCTAAAATTACAGTTTTAATTTTATGTAAAAGCTCCAGGTATTCAATGTTAAAAATCGCTTCGATAGATTATACCGAGTAACGACTGAAAATTGCAAATTTCTGACGAAATCCGGCCGAAAACTCCACGGCTACTTATATCAGTTAGGACGGCAACCAAATAATGAAGCAGTAAAATTATGCGGCGATTATAAAAACAAGACGGTAATTGATGTATTTATGTCGAAGATAATGGATATGAGAAAACAATTTATCCCGTCTGTTTTAAAATATAAAACGCGAAATTACATTAATTGCATACACAAGGGCCTGGACTGTCGATGATTCTCGCTATCTTCGCTGCAGCGCCTATCATAAAACGTCTATGTGTAATATAATCGAAAAATTTGATCACGCATTATGACTTCATAATAACCGGTTTGAACGTGAACCGATATAATCGTCAATTACAACTTTAGTTGCGTATAAAACAGCACTTACACTTATCAACTGCTTTATGAAATTATAATTTGCTGATGGCAGTAAATGAACTACTACAGCGTTGTTAACCGATAGCTCTCCTTTATTTTGATCTGTTTTCTTTGGTGAAAATGTATGGAAAACAATCTGAACATGGAATGTTGGTAGCAAACTATTTAAAACACGTTCGTCATTATGAATTTAAAGTCGTGCCTACACAGAAAGATAAACCGTCGCCAAGGAACAACTTCGGTTGTTCCCTGGCGACCACCTGTTTTCACAGTCAATTTTAGATTATTATTTACTAAAAGTGGGGAAAAGTATTTAGCTAACTCTAAAATTATGAAATATTTCTTTTTCTTTAGAGTTAATTATATAAACTTTATGAAATAGGTATCTATATAAATGTGACTTTACACTCCGCTTGACGTTAGATTTACGAAATACCACCAAATTAAGAAAAGCTTCTCTCTACTTCCAGGGTTGTAGTTATTTGCTGACAAAATTAGTATTAATTTTTGCCTTTGCAGAGAGAATATACTTTGACTAGTGCCATTTGTATCACTTAAGAGCGAAAATATGAAGATAATATAACTCCAAAATATGTTAGTCACCACAACTAACACTTAAAGTAAAAAAAGTGAAATATTAAGCTTTTTGAGTGTAAGAAAGTTTGTCAAAGATTTAGCTTGGCTATCAGTCACAGGGTCCGGGGTTCGAATTCCAGGGCCTGCTCTCGGAGTGAGGTTTTCGTGGTTTTCCTCACTCCTTGGCAAATGCTGAGAGACAAACACCTTAAGTCGCTCCACGGGCGCAGGCGTAATAATAACTCATGGCCGGCCGATGGCCCCTGTAATTGGCGAAAGCTGTTTGGGGATGTAAAGGCATGAATTATTATTACTATTATTATTATTAAAGGTGTAAGTTATCTTTTAAAACGAGTTTACTGCTGTTTTGCTATAAAATTTGCTCGATTTATAACTTTGACTGTATCTTTTTTTTTCCTGTGTATATAGGGTTGTCGTCGGATACCTTTTCAACCATTATTTAGGTTAAGCAGAAATATATTCATAAATTAACCTTTGGGTGCTAGCATAGGCGGCATTTACACCTTTTTGTTTCTTGTATTTTATCTCAAAGTCGCAAATGGGAATAGCGGGGCTTCTATGTCGCCACGTAATCTTAATTGGCGCGAGCGGTTTCAAGTAATCTTCGTCTATCAGTTTTTGGATAGTAGCAGCCCAAATTGGCTTCTTACACATCGTTTATCATGTTTTACACGATGTAGTATTCTGGGTATTTTTTATACAAGTTTGAGAAAAAGTATGGAGCCATGGATTTAAAACAGAAACGTTGATATTGATTAAACTTTTCAGTGACCGATAGACAGAATGCTTAACTTTAATCCACAACACTCACTACATCACAAAATAAATATCATTAAAAATTTAAAAAACAAAATTGTAATTTTATCGCACCATATGTTCCACAATAACAATTTATATTTTTTAAAAGAAAGACTACTACTTAATAATAAATAATTATCCAACAACTTTTATTAATAATATTTTATGTAATGACAATAATCAGTATAGATTCCAACCCCAACAATGTCACACTAATTGGGGTGTTTCCCCAATAAAAGACAGAAATTAATCAATAATTATTTGCTTACAAAGCAATTAAAAAATGTTTTGAAACAAAAAGACACACAAATAATAACTTACAATATTAACATTCTAAGAGATCTACATGTTTTTTGGTAATCTTAAAGATAAGAGTTAGTAGAGTTAGTAGAGTAAGTTAAATACAAAGAATAGTGTATACAAAATAAGATGCACTAATTGTGAGAAGGTGTTATATAGGTCACAAAATTTGAGTAAAAAAATAAAGCAACACCAATATGATGTAAACTCTGGTAACCCAACTACAGGATCAACAATTTATACCATTAGCTTTGTTCCCTGTGCAGTCAGAAACTATCCACAACTGAACGACGCATGCGTAATAACAATTAAGCGTTCGCAGTGCTATAATTTCGTATTTGGACCGTTTGCAATTTAGAATTTGGTGTTCGCACAGTGTCAAATTGTAGTCGGTAACAGTTGGAGGTTAATCCAAAAAGTTCAAAAGATTTCAAATTCACATATTCGCATTAAACGGGAGAGGTAAAACAAAGCATGTTGAAATATGTTATCTTGTGTTTGTGAGGGGATAATCAAAACATCGGTCACACCGAAACCTATGAATTATATTTCTTGCGTAGCAAAGCAATCAATAAATACTTTCATATTAAATATTTACCATCCATATTAATCCTATTATTTTCACAAATACAATTATTATGTATCAAAAGCAAGATAACAAACACACACTTCAGGTTATACCCAGTTATACCGAATTTCACGTTGCGCTTAGTGACACATAAACTCCAATTGTTGGACAGAGATGGCAGTATTATCGGTTTTGGATGTGTTCGCAGGGCAAATTATCAAACTAATTTCAAACTACAACCCTTTTTTGAATCATGCGCACTGGAAAAACTTAAATAGTTTCCAAATAAGTTCTGATTCGTACAGCGAACAAACCTTTAATATAAGTTTGATTTTCTAGATGCTGACATTGTTGAGATTGAAAACAATAATGTTAAAAATTAAATTGAACAGTATGTGCAATTTTAGAATTAATATTAATGATATTAGTAATATTTATAATGTAATATTACTTTATGATCGGACTGTATAATTGTTTGGGAGCAAACTATCGTTTTTTTTGCTGTTTTTGTTTTTATAACGTTGTTTTGAATGCCTGCATTTAAACGCACGGTCATATATTCATATTTGTCTTGCATTCATCGATGTACTCTTGAAACCGCTATCAGTTTAAATACCTATTTCCTGTCATTTTAAATTAAAATTAATATATTTTCAAAATTGTTAGTTTTTATTTTAATTTATGTACGGTGACGTAATTTATTTAAATTGTTCAATTGGTAATCGTTTGAGTTTTTCTTGTTTTCACTGGAATTTATTTGTAGTTTTCATCCGTAGCTTGAAAAAGACGTTGGTTATACGTTGAAACGTATACGCAACAATGAATTAAGTTAAATAAAGTAACTACAGAGCAACTCAATTTGGCCTTTTATTTAATTTTATCAACCTATGAAGCAGAGCGCCAAATTTTTATTAATCTGCTCTCTAAATAAAAAAATGGTTGAGGGTAGGTACTTCAGGTGGAACCAGAAGTATATCACGCGTCGTTACACTTATCTGCAAAGTTTCATCAATAGAAACGTTTCTGTTTTAAAGGTATTTGCTTGGTTCAATACTTTATCCCAACTTGTTCAGAAAAAAAAACAGACTTGGAAACTTGAAATGCTAATTAAGTGATATATTTGACTTTGACATACATCGTATAAATTGACATAACCTCAAAAGAGATTGACAGAAAAAATTGCATCATAAACTGCAAATCATATGACCAAATTAGATATTCATCTGTACATTTTATTGGTAAAACGATTCATTATTTTCCTCATATTATTAATATCAATATAAAAAAATATATGAAAATTATCTTTTATCTGTTCTGATCGTCCTATTCGGATTTACATTTTCTTCCCGCAGGTAGAACGGGTCTCCCCAGCGGCAAAAAAAAATAAAATTCCGAAATCGTGTGAGAATACTAAACAACAATAACGAATTTAAATGAGTCCCAGGCCTCGCCAAACACGTACGAAAATAAACAAATTCTGCAGCGACGAACGCGGCGCTAGGATTCTGTTTCTCTTCTTTATCTCCTGATGGTGCTGTTGTTACCGATCCGCCACCTCTACACCATAGGGTCTAGAGTATTATCGGAAAAAACACCGAGACCAGAGAAGGACGAAAGCAGAGGAGAGAAAAAAAAAAAAAAGAAACGAAGTCCCTCGAAAGGAAACAAGACGAGTTCTGAAATTCTGACAATAACGGTCCGAATTCCCCGAACGAGAATCTCTTATACAAACTCGCGTACAAGCGTACTATACAAGGTAACCGGGTCCGGGGGATCGATGCCACGTCGGCTGTCGATATCGCTCTATCTTTCTCGTTTATATTCCACCCCGATCGGCACAGACGCGACGGACAAGAAGCGATACCGTAGGGTCTTCGTTATTTTTCTGTTTACGGGGTTGGCGCAACTGTCTCGTGTTCTGTCTCGTGACTCGAAAATCGGAGCTGGCGATGGCGTTATTCATCAAAAACGCATTTTATACACGGTGTTCCGTAATAAAAGCGAATTTGATAGGGCTTATTGGGTCTCGTATTTATATATCTCGAGCGGCGCCGCCGAATTTCGTTTGATTCTCCCTTCTGGGATCATGATAAATAGATAACGGAAAGGAAGTTCCGATAATGTGCATTTTCCTTTTATTTTTATGAGACTATTTGATCGAATCAAACGAGAATAGAATGTCAATGGAGAAAGTTTTGTAAGCCTATATGTAAGTAACACTGAATATTTTTAATTGGTTGATTATTTTGTAGCCAGTTATTATATATAGTAGGAAATTTATGGAAATTTTCGGCTTTTTTAAAAACAAACTATTTTTTTAAAACGTTTCGACCTAATCTGGTCTTTTTCAAAATTTTTTTATTATTATTTCTTCCTATAATTAACAAATTTGTGAATTACAATTAATTATTATTATTATTATTTTTTTTTAATTTTTGTACTTACATGTTTCTGATTACATCAGTATTTATTTGTTATGTTTTTTTATATATAAAACATATTGTCAAAGTTTAAACAAATTATTTTTTAGGTATATGACCTACAAAGTTATTGGGACGAACAACACATTTAAATATAAAATTCAATATTGAGAAGTACCTATATTAACATTTACGCTATATTGGGAAGTGCATACGAAATATAAAAATGATCCGAAAAAATTGTTTACTTACGGATCGACAATATTTAATATAAATGATGATATACACTCCACTATACTTCCACATTACCCATTAATTATAAAAAAAATGTGGTTATAGCACTTATCGATAGAGGATTAAAACTCACAAATCCTGAATACAGACCAAAAATACTAATCGAAATTAAAAACATTTTACAAAATAACAAGTACCCTCAAACATTCATCAATAAAATTATTAAACAGCGTCTACATAAACTATACAATACAAATATAGAAAATAAAACAAAACTAAATAATACTATAAAATTCATTGCAATACCATACGTTAAAAATTTATCAGAAAAAATCAATTCCATATTAAAACCGATCAATATTACTATAGCACATAAAAATAACAATAATTTGAAACAATATTTCACCAAACTTAAAGCAAAAACCCCATTTGAAAAAAATTCCCACTTGATTTATTCCATCCCTTGCAATAACTGTGAAGGAGTGTACATAGGACAAACAAAACAATACATAAAAAGTAGGATCCAAAACCATAAGTCATCCACAAGCACAACAGCCTTAAAACAACATGAAACTGAAAATAATCACAAATTTAACTTTGATAAAACAAAAATTTTAAATAAAGAAAAAAATTATCACACACGTAACATATTAGAAATGATCTACATAAAAAAAGAAAAAAACAGTGTTAATTTCAGAACAGACACAGAACATTTAGCAAAAATATATTCTCAATTATTTTAAATTACCTAACAAATCTGTGTTCAGCTGTATATCATCATTTATATTAAATATTGTCGATCCATAAGTAAACAATTTTTTCGGATCATTTTTATATTTCGTATGCACTTCCCAATATAGCGTAAATGTTAACATACTTCTCAATATTGAATTTTATATTTAAATGTGTTGTTCGTCCCAATAACTTTGTAGGTCATATACCTAAAAAATAATTTGTTTAAACTTTGACAATATGTTTTATATATAAAAAAACATAACAAATAAATACTGATGTAATCAGAAACATGTAAGTACAAAAATTAAAAAAAAAATAATAATAATAATAATTAATTGTAATTCACAAATTTGTTAATTATCGGAAGAAGTGATAATAAAAAAATTTTGAAAAAGACCAGATTAGGTCGAAACGTTATAAAAAAATAGTTTGTTTTTAAAAAAGCCGAAAATTTCCATAAATTTCCTACTATGAATATTTTTAATGAAATAGTTAAGAAAATTAATTAATTATTAATCGCAACAGGTCAAGACCAGGGTATAAAATGTATGACAACTTTCTACAAATTATAAACATGAAACTAATTAAAAGAAGCCTTCTTTTAATTAATTTTATGTGTCATGAGTTTGAATGAAAGTTTACATACCATCCTGACAATCTAGACTTGTGAAATTAACTAATGCTATACTCTGATCGAGGTTCCTGATCACTGTGGTATCAATAAATAAGACTCGGATAGAAATTGAACCCGAATGGTTATCCCGTATTTTATGCACATTTTGTAAATTCATGGCCTCCAACATCGCCAGATCTTACTGGCTGTGGGGTTATTTAAAAGGTTTGGTGTTTAGAACACGACCAGCAACGCTGGAATAATTAAAGGACTTTATTAGGGATCAAATTGCTACAATTTAACCAGAAATACTGAAATATGCTGTGTACTATTTGGAGGAACGGTTGGTGATTGTATAGCAGCAAAATGGTCGATATATCGAAAATTTGCGTTAACCACTGTTGGAAATAAGAAATCCCATTGTTCAAGCAATCGAATTCCTTTCAGATATTATGGTTAACTTAATTTGTTAAAAATATATAATAACCTGAAATATGTCCTTACTTTATGATAACCTTGTATGATGAGAACTTATTCCTACATATTGAAATTGCAAAAAGCCGAGGTTTTCCTGAATTTGGACAATCTTAGTCAACTCGCCATTTGATATTATGTTATCTAGGAGGGATTATACCTTAAATCTTAGGAATATCTTTAACCAGATCTACAGATTTGAGGATTTAATAGTTGTTTACTATGTCTTTCCTCTAGCGTTTCTAAACTTTTCCTAGCTTTATGATTCCATGGTACGGATATTTTGATATAGATAGGTTCCTCTGTAAATCCTTAGATATCGAAGAGCAAGATTCAACAAGTGACCAACTATTATTTAAAATATCCATGACAAGTTTAATGAGATTTGTCATTGATGTTTTAATGAATATTTTCAGTTTGAAGTTCTATATATTGAGTATGAAAAAGATAAAATAACTTATAGCATGTGTGTGTAGAGCAGCCATTGTGAATCTGCGGTATTTCACGATTTACTTGTATGAAGGCGCCTAGTGAATTGATTTCACGTTGAATAACCTCTGAGAAATGAACATTTTGCTTATGCTTATTTTGATGTCGATAATCGATATGATCACATTACCGTATAGGTATGAGTGCTTCATTTGTAGCTAATTATAACGGGAAATAATTATTGCATAAGAAAGTATTAATTAATTATTAATACTTTATTATTAATTAACATTAATACGCCACTCAACACATGTCCAAGACAGTCACCATATTGATAAAATGAATTCTAATACACGATTGCACTAATTAGTATTATAGAATTAATGCACTTAACGTGTTATCTAATCATACCATAAGAAGTAATTAAAAAGTATTAACAAACATCTTTCTAATGCCCCAGCACATGTCGGATGCACCATAATGAGAAAGCAACGTTGACGGAACACCTTCAAGTCTCGAAAAAAAGAAGAGGACGACGTTAATTAAATTTAATTGATACACGTCCCGGCGTACTCGGCTAATCTTTCTATCTCTCCAGATCATCTCGGCGGGCATGTTTATTAGTGCTTTTAATTTTAATAGGGATCTCGTTCGGAGGCAATATGTTTATTTAAATTCGCGATTATCGTAACATATACTTTTTAAATGGACGCGATTATGCGTATATATATGTATGTAAATATTGGGTCGGACAATGATATCTCGAATTAAATATAATGGGGTTTCTGCTGGCTGTTGTGCGCCTCGTTGACTCGTCCGGCCGGTTGTTAAACTTCTTGATTGGCAAGCTATCGTTTATTCGGCAGTAAGTAGATACAACGTGTTTTAGCAAGTCAATGTAGGTGCACGCGTTCGGACAGGGTGTTTCGCATCAGGTATATTGGGTACATGTACTTATTTATTAAGACGAATTTTAAATTAAGCGGGTATTGAGATAAGTGGCCAAAATAACAGTTAATTTTGTATGAGCTCTTTGTTTCTCTTTTTTGTTGTCGAAATAAAAAAAATTGTAACTCAAAGTATAATATCATTTCAAATAGATTTATTCTGTATTATAATACAATATATATTGCTATGATATCAAATTACCTAACCTACCTAAAATCAACAGCATACAGCAACAAACGTTTGTTATTGAAATAAAATGTATTTTTAATTTATGTATGTAACTATTTTGTAAATTTATTGTAAAAATTCAAACTAAATACTCACTATATCGCAGATAATTTTAAAAGGGCACGTTTCCATGGAATTTTATAGGTGAAAGTTCCTTCGCTGATCGTACGAACGTGGGTTCACTTAAGGTTGTCGTATCGTTGGAAACGATTCTCTTTCATCGTTGATGGGATCTTAATGCCTAGGAGATATGAATGTTTGTTTAAAACAATTGTAAAGGACTTCTTTTTCGATATTTTCCTGAGTTGGTTGTATTTTCAAAAACATCTAGAAATTTCAAAATTTAAATAAATATAAGAGTCATTTAACTAAAGATTTACTTGCCAAGGATGAAGTGTTGTGTGTTTTGTGCAAAAATGATGGTAATCCATTAATTTCGAAGAATTGGGGGACGTGTTTTCTATTCCTGGAGCCACAATCGAGGGACTGAGATACAACTTTCGTGGCTGAGATATCGATAACGCAGGTTTGGAGCTAGAAAGATTATTGCAGGACGGGAATCAGTATTTGGAGTATCATGGAGCTGTTTATCGTACTTTAAAGTAAGCGTTTATCCATCTTTCGAACTTATAACCGGCGTTCAGAACGTAAATAAATTCTGAGGTTAGAATGATTTGATAACAGTGATTTCTAGGGAGTTTTAATTGTAAACAAACGTTTGCTGTTGTAGTAAGGTTTTTGACAATACGCGATTGTATGACGAGAGGTTAGCGGGAGTTTTGAATTCAATTTTGATATTTAAACAAGATATTTTGAGATTAGTTTGGATTAAGATTCAAGGAATCTTATTTTTGTATAATTTAAATAGTAATTCAACTTACTTACCCTGAGAGAGAGAGAATACTTCATCTTAATTGTTATTCAATTTTTATTAACTCAAAATAAACAAAATTATGTATAAAAAAATTGTTTTATTCACTATAACATAATAACATCACAACTAAATAACTAAAATAGCACTTATTAAAGAAACAAGGATTATAACAAGTCATTTAAGCTATAATATACTTCTTTGTTTGACGAACTACAGTCTGTCACGTCCCAAGTGTTACTGACTAAATATTAGTATATCACCCGATTGGTATGCTGTATACTCAAAACAGGTAGAGGGAAAGCTTTTCATTCACTTGTGTGCTATAGTGGCATCTAGGTATTGATGCATAGCTTATCTGTGGAGTCTTTTTATCTTGAATAGAGGACGCTGCATGTCTGAATGTAAATAAAACAGTGTTGAGTTAATTTAAAATCAATTTAATAAAATTTAAATAAAATATCTACAGTTCCGTAGTAATATATATATATGATGGCTTAACACCCCTTGTGGGGTTGTGCCGCTTATATAAGCTTTCTAGATCCATTTCAGATTGGGGTGGATCAATCCCCATTTTCTTCCTCTAAATCGCTCTCACTATTTGTCTCCATAAATTTCTGTCCTCTACCTTCTTCTTCCATTTGTCAAATCCGTCCTCTCTTAGATCTTCTTCCACCTCTTTCAACCATCGTGTTTTTGGTCTTCCTCTTGCTCTTTTGCCTCCCGGTTCCCACTCCAACATCGTATATATTACTGCTCCCGGTCCTGCTCTCCACACATGTCCCAGCCATTTCACTCTCTGCCTTTTAATTCTTCTCACTATGTCCTCGCCTCCCAATTCTTGTGCTATTTCATCATTGCTTCTTATTCTGTAAGACCAGACGACCTTGTTTTATTATCGGCAGTCAATATTTTATAGGTTATTATATACTCTATTATACCCTCTTCTTATAGAGTTTACTAAATATTTGTGTTCCTTTTTCTAATTTTATAAAGGTCTTTTAGTATCGGATATTGTTTCTGTAAAATATATGGATCATTTCTGTTTTCTTGCGACGTTTTAACAGTGAAGGAAATGTCAGATACACTCGAAGTTAAATTGCATTACTGTTAGTAAAGACATTATCAATTTGTGATTGGCTAAAGGTTCCTATTCCAGTGAGGCTATGTACACATGCTTTCAAGTTGTACGACTAAAATTACAGTAATTTACAATCTAGACCAGAGTGCCTAAACCTAAAACTAAATATTTTTATAATTTGCAATACCTACCTACCTATTACTTTTTAAATACATAGTGCTATAAAAAGTTTAATTTTTTATTTTTATTTATATAAATAACTTAGTAATACAATACTTATTTTCTTGTGACTATACATAACACTAACATAACTGCATATTTATGCTGCTTCATCGGCATCATTCTTTTCATATACTTTTGCAGAGATTATATTCAGCCACCATACATGGAAGGAAATGGGAGTATGGACGATTGAAAGTAACGTAGATAGAGGGCTAAAGTTTGTTTTGAGCGCGATCACTAGCTGGACATTGGACACATCGTTACCCGGGTCCTGACCATTATGCCTGTTCGTACGTGTATAGGTTGCGGTTTAGTTTGCGTATGTTTTTACAAGAGATTAAATTTGCCAGCGGTGATTTTGCGGCATAACCTGATATTGTATACCCGCACAAACCTTATACATACATACATACGTATTGGAACACATGGGCACATATTGGCGTACGCAAATGAGTAGAGGGCTGATAGTCATCTTTTTGTCCTATCGTGTTGCATTTCGAAAAATTGTGTCGACCTTTTATTCCATAGATTTTCAACTAAAATTATTTAAACTATTTGAAAACTTTTCGTGACAATTAGGAAAAAAATACCTACGCCAGCACATTGATAGATTAAAGTGAAAAATCGTAATAAAAATAATTCTAATTGGCTCGGATTATTTTCCATTGTATATGGGTTATGGAATATAAATAATAAAATTTTATTTTAGAGCACGAATATATAAATAAATATCAACGATTATACGATGTGATTTTGATAGATAATAGGTTAAATTTTCATGTACAAAATACTCGTTTATAAACTGCGTTCATTAGAGACCGTTAAAAAATTTAAATTTACGAAAATTGTATTGTGTTAACTGTGCGTCGATGTACGGTTTTCAATGTTTTCCAATTTTTATGTAACATTACTCCGTCATTTTTCAACAATATATCGCCCGTAGTGCGGGCTTTTAATAAATATTTATTACACGAACGGAAAGGGCTATTGTTCGAAAAACAATATGAATAGTTGTCGTTCGTATAAAATAAATACAGATGGTCGGCTAGGTGGAGCTAATTTATATACATATTTTATGTCTAGTGCCTATTGTATGAAATTTATTATTATTATTATCATTATAGCTAACGAATTAACTTCTAACTGAGCATATTCATATTGTGCGTTGGCAAAATATGTTTGTTAAAAAATAAATGGTTTTTTCCTTGACTAAAATAAAAATTCAGATACTTTGTGTTTGCTTTTATGGAATATTTAATAGTTTATTGGCATCTGTTTTATTTGATGTGTTAGAATATTGAGATATCAAAATGAGATAATTTTATTCTTTGCTTTTGTATGTTTTTACAAGTGAAGCATTGCAAATAATACTAAACAAATACGTATTAAACGGGATTGTAATAGATTCTTTTTATCGGGCTATATTAATAGATAAAATATCAATGATTGTGTTTTTATACTCGCAGTGGCTAACAAAAATTTAGAAAATGCTAAGATAGTCAATCCCTGATAGCTTATGTGCCTTATCTTTAACAGTTATGCATTTATTTTGATACTCCTTGCTAATCCCTTATGAGGAACATAGTTAGCTTCATTACATATTTGATTAGACAGACTAACTGGAGATTAGTTTACTGTTGTTAAACATCCAAGCGTGGAGGAAAGCGAACTGGCAGATAAATTGACCAGATGGAGACCGCCAAGATTTCTCGTTGGATTCGACTCCTTTTTGGCATTTCCAAATCCCAGATGAGATAATCCATTAAAGAAATAGTACATATTCAGTCCAAAAATAAAGTAGATTAAACTTCACGACAAAGACAGGAAATACAGCTCTGAAGGCAGCAAAGACTGGAATTCACAAAATACCTGAGTAAAGATAGAAGCGCTGATGAAATGAAAGTAGGACTATGGCCGGTCCCTTTGGAGCAATGGTTCCAAACTCGTAGAAATCTGCGAACTTAGTCTACCACTAATCCAAAAATTGGACCGTGTATGAACCACTCGATTTGGGGAGCGAACCTACCTGGGAAAATATTTGAAAATGAGGGTGTTAAAAAGTGCACCTTGAGGTACTTTTATAGCATATGAATCTGTTGTATCATTTACGAACAGAAAGAGACTATTTTTAGATAAAGTATTCCTCAAAGGCGATCGATGAAAATATTCCAACAAAGTCAAATAGCTGGAACTCATACTAGACCAGAGATTGAGTTTGAACAAACAATTAGAAAGAATCACAACAATGACAACAATGGCATTTTGGTCTTGCCAAAGGCACTTTGGGAAAACAGCAAAAAATTATATATGATAACCTACGCTTCCATAGTATGATAACCAAACTAATAAAAAAGTACCGCACAGGCTAAACTGCAAAAACTATAGAAAATGACCTGCTTGGAAATTGCGCTTCATCTGCATGTTAGGAGAACGGCGGGCCTTAGCAGACACACAACTTTAAAGACGGTTACCTTATAGAACACTTCACAGTACTACACGTCCTCAAATCACTAAGGTCACGAGAAGTGCTAACGGAGATTATGCCCGTTAATCTAAACTTTAGACAACAATTCAAAATACTGGTTGCAAGTTGCAAGTAGAGATTATTGGAGCCTAGTGGGGCCAACATTTGAAAGTGGATACTTGATGTGGTACACAGAGGAATCCAAGATGTAACAATAAGCGGAAGTTGGAGTTTTTGGACTGTACTGCCGTTCTTCAGTCGGTTTAGGACTAACTCCAACCACCTTTCAAGCAGAAATATTTGCCATAGGCGTTTGTGTCTAAGAAAATTTCAAGGAAGAGATGAAAGGAGCTAACATCTATATATGCACTGATAACCAAACCACGCTAAGCGCTTTAAAAACAAATAGCTTTGAGTGCTTAAAAGATGAAATGTGGCTGGCTATGATCAAAAAAGTCACACTGGTATGGGTGCCAGAGCATTATTAAATTAAAAGTAACGATATAGCTTATCAACTGGTCAAACGAGGGGTCATTAGCCACCACTATAGATCAGAATCAGCTCTCAATATTTCGAAAATACAAATTGGAGGTAAGCTCCAACAATGAGACCACGAGAAAGCGATATCCCTCTGGACAACTTATAGCTAAAAGTTTGGTCAACAATAGGCTAAATACTAACAAAAACCTATTTAGACTCGACAACCCGGAACTAAGGCTACTTACCAGACATTGGGTTCTGAAATACCATCTCATAAAAATGGATAAAGCCGAGACTGACATGTGCAAGTTTTGCGAATGCGAAATCGAGCAGATACTTTGCTATTGCAAAGGCTGCTACATTACGATCAGGAGACAATATCTCCCGAAGTGATAAAAATGGCAGCAACAAGGAAAACCCTCAGAATTGCGATAAGTACAGGGTATTGATTGATAAATCTAGTTCAAGACTTTTCACAATAGATCTCTTCGGTCCCGGTAAGCAGACGCTTCTGTGCCTCAATCCTCAAAATATAGTCTTCAGTGGAACATCGTGTGGGTTTGGCAGATAATTACAATTGCATATTCTGCTGAAGCGAAGAGGATACCCCAGTCCACGATCCGTGCTGTCTGATGGGTTGGCAGATAGCTATGTAGGAAGGTCGCTCTCAAGGTAGCAGAAGACAAAATTAGAGAGCATCCTCTAGCATGAGGGTTATCTTAATAGGCTGGAAAAGGTAGCGATGAGAATTTTTAGATGTATTCGAATCCTTTATACTCAGTATAGTATATTAAGACCACCATTTTACATAATATCGGCTAATCAACTCCCGCCGATGTAGTATCTCTGCACACATGCCATGTTGTTCAAAAAGAAATCATTCAGTGAATCAACAAATCAATAATATGTATGCTAAACAGCAAATACAAAACGTCAATCATATCGCAATTATAAAACCCTTCCGCGTAGCAAAAAAAAAGTGTACAAGTGTTCCGAGCGGCGTACACCAGAAAGGGTGGGCGCGATTCCAATACGACAGACAGGGGTTTGGGATTGCTGGCTGCCTGGTGCGGCGTACTGACGTCCGAATGTCACCGTCACATGTGATATAGACAGGGCAAACGCGACGTTTCAAATTTATACTTTTTATTACGGACCGTGAAAAGTGTAAAATTCTAAAATTGAACTCTCGCATATGCTCCTCCGATGTATGGCCGTGTAGTGTGTACGGGCTCGAAGAAGGGCGGGCGGAACATTTTTAATATCGACGGGCGCGCGTGTGAAATATGTAGAAGATGGGCCACGGGCACTTCGCGACATTTGTTCTGAGATATTGGACGAATTTATTTCCTACGCCACGTTTACTTTTCCTCGTGTGCCTTGTTCTAACGTTGCGGACCGGCGACCAGCGGTGTCGATATGATAAAACGAGCGGAAAATATATGAGGTTCAATTTAAAAATGCTCGCGGGAAGAGGTGGGAGCGGGGGGAGACATAAAGATACGTTTCCTACATGTGTTCGGACGCATCCGGACTTTGGGGAGGGAATAAGAAATGTTGACATTTTAGAAGGCAAATTTCCTGCTAAACGAGTAATACCAAAAGAAGCTTGCCGTTCTTTAGTTCTGGATGCTGCCCAATAAATCACTGGTTAAAACAATTGGATTACTTTACTGTCCTCTAAATCATAAACGTAATGGCAATCTAATCAGTAGCACTAATAGAAATCAGAATGGGATTGTAGCTAGGAATTAATAAATCCATAACAGATATTTTACAGTTATCATATGAAGTTTCTGAGTGGTTTAGGAGGAGAAAATTATCAATACCTAAAAAAATCTAACGAATAAATACTAAATTGCTTAAGATTTTTTCATCAGATGTATGATTTGTAATTTCTATCACCCCCATTTTCTCCTTATTGTTAGAAACCACCTTCACCAGCATCTTTAATAGTTCTGAGATTAACCATTTTATTCCATTTTTCAGGAGGACGCAAAGATTATCAGGTCTGATGACTAGATGATCATACTTGATTGGCATAGGTACAGAATCAACATATCCAGGTAGGTATGTTAATTTCTATTCTAGTCATCCATTTAAAAGATTAATAAATTAAAAGCGATAAAAACCATATTGACTAAGATAGCACCTCCATCAAAAATATTTAAAGAAACTATTTCTTAATTCAAGCGATACCATGGAATTCTCGTTTTTCCCAGTCATAACCCTATTCGTTTCTAATTATTTCAGAGACTTATCGATCACTATTAGCCAGGTGTAATTTATACTCCTCAAATGATTTTTCAAAATTAAGCATTCTGCTCTTTTATTGTCGAGGATAAACTTAGCATATTTCATTTTTTTGTTATGAAGCGAGTCAACAAGATAAACTTCTAATAATATGCATATATTATAAGAACCACTATTTTGTTCCCTATTGTTGTTATATTTACAGTTGGCGTGCTAGCCCGATTCACTTTAAAGAGTGCAGTATGTCAGAAGACCCCAGGTTAGATAATTCTTCCAATTTAGCACAATTTGATAGGAGATGGATGGATGTTTCATTCTGTTCCCTACAAAATCTACATTCGGCTTTCTCGGCTATTCCAAGCCTACTAAGATGAACTTTCAGGTTACTTTAACCTGATAGAATCCCTGTCAATATGGGAATATTAGTTTTAGGTCTCTTCTGGTTGTAAGTTCCTCGAACAGCTTTAATTGGAAGCAAAATTTGGATATTCTCGGCTGTATTTCACTTTTAAGTTTCTTCACCATTGTACTACTATTTATCTCACAAAAGGATTCAGGCTCTAAAAATTGTATTCCGGCCCCCTTTTTAGCCAAATTACCAGCTGTTTCATTTTCTTCCACAAGGACTACCTTGTTCCTTTTGACTGGCTCGTTTATTTTGTTTTAGACACTTCTAAATCATATTGGAACTGATCAGGATCTTAATGGCTGCTCTACTATTATCCTTTTTGATAATCTCTTTTATTCAATGTTGAACTGGACGCATCTCGCAATAGCGTGTGTTTTCGCCTGGAAGATACTCGGATATATGCTCGATCTGTCGAAATATTTGGTTCTAGACGTATGTATACCTCTGCCGTTTGGAGCTATCCTTGTACCATTTCTGCATTTCTATTAAGAGAGTTTTAATTATGTGGATCCCACTCGCTTGTTGTAATATCCTTCACACATTTAAACGTTTTTGCCATATCATTCCGGGGCATTTCCAAATTTGGATACCTTCAGGAGATTGAATCTTGCGCCTAGTTATTCCTTCTCTAATCATTCTGCGGATGGTTTTTTTGGTTATGCTCTCCACCAAAATGTAGAGAGGAATAAAGTTTAGTACCATTTCAGCAGTTGCCGTTGGACAGGTATCTCAAGCACTAGCCAGATTGCACCAAACCACTGGCCCATAAGTCATGATTGGTCTCACTATTGCTATATACATCCAGAGCAGTATTTTTGGGTTGCATCCTCAGTTATTTTCCTTCAAATCTTCTAGAAATCGTGACGGCTTTTTTGCTTTGTTGATTGGATCAAGTTCATATTTATTCCACAAAACTTATTATCTATCTGAGAGCTAGGTATTTCACTTCCATCTTCCAATCCACGTCTTGATCATTTATTTTTATGGTTTTAAGAAGGGTGTAGATGAAAAAGAAAACTATTGGGGTGGTGTCATCTAAACTAAGACTCTGTATGTTAACCCTGTATATTAACAGAAGATTAGATGAGCAAATTTATAACATTATTTTTTTTTTCAAACAATTGATAACCACTATCTTATTTGTTTGCAATATATTAAAGGGAATTTATATTTCTTTTACAAAAACTCAAACGAATAGGTTATTCATGAATTTAAGGCGCGTTTGGAACGCCTGCAACTTACGCCATTGCTTTGCTTATTTCCGTTTATCCAAATTGTCGCAGATAGGCGTGGAGAAGCTTCCAATTTATTTAACTGCAAACAAAAACCAAAAACTTTTATAAGGATGGGTCATCATTTTATCTGTGCTTCTACCAAAGCAATGAAATAAAGTTATGTAGTGAACTCAAAACAGTTTAGTAATTGTAAATAAAGGAATAATTTACTTACAAAATTAATGGATTTCCATTTTGCTCATTGTAAATGGACTTCAAATCGATTAATCTGCGTCCATTAAATCGCAGCTTTCTTTCCGTTCGCGCGTAAAATCCCTACCTATAAAATCTTTCCGTTCTCTCTCGTTCGGTAGCGCACATAGGTACACATAAAAATCTGTCATTGGTAAACAAACAAGACGATTTCAATAGTCACGCAACATTAATTTTATCGCCCCGGCCTTACAAAGGAGCCCCCACAAAAAAGGCCCCTCACATAATGGCATCACTTAAGTAAATATAAAGGTCCCGACAATATAAGGAATTATATTCTACTAACGGCCATACAGCCGCAACCGAACATCCCAAAAGCCATTATCCGAGGACATAATGAGTCTCAGGGAGAGAAAGTCTTTGGTATATACTATCGCGTACGCGGTATATGTATACAAATCCCGACAACGGTGACGATGAGAAAGGAGACGACGATGAAGAAGAACAACGCCATGACAAATGCGAATCTACATGTTCGTTCCGTTTGTTTGACCCGTCACGGACAATGTTTAAAACCTCACAATCCGTGTACAAATATTGTAGTACCTAACCTAACAAAGTGTAGCTGTGTGTACGCATATGTAGGTACAGAAAAGGGGAACTATAGACAGGCAACGCACGCACAGAGAGACACACACATACATAAATAGAGATTATCAACGCACCGGTTTCCTATGGGTATTGTTTGCCCATTTACCGCTAGCTAAGCTGTCTGTTTGCCAACACTCAGTGTGTTAAATGTGTCTATATATACATGTGGTGCGATGGTTTAAAGACCGAGAGTTATAGTATGTAAACACAACTTTTAATATACAGGATGTTCTCACTCTGAAATCATAGTAGTCATGCTAAAACGGTCAAAAATATTAGATATATTCCAAGTAAGTCTTACGTGTGGGCCAAATTTATTAAACTATGTAATATCGATTCCCCTCCGTGCCACACAAAAGATTAGTTAATTAATCCAATTGTTTCCAAAGTTTGTTGCTTCTGTTCGACCATAAAAAATTTTAAACCATTACCATAGCAAACATTTGTTTCTAAGAGAAGATGGCTTGTTATTTACATCTCATGTGTCAAGTTTGCTGTAACTACATATGATACCTTTACAGAAAAATATTGAAACTTTTTCTTGATCAGGTCCTTTATCCAATCTTATATAGTTTTTTTTTTTTATCTTCTTTAAAATATTTATGCATAACGATAGAAAAACTTGGGAAGTGCATTCTTATTTCGTTAATCGATAACTGTTTGTATTCATAAGTTATATATTGTTCCAGAATGGTACGCCATGGAATGATTTTCTAGCCTTGGT
Source organism: Cetonia aurata (assembly GCA_949128085.1). Classification (NCBI taxonomy): domain Eukaryota; kingdom Metazoa; phylum Arthropoda; class Insecta; order Coleoptera; family Scarabaeidae; genus Cetonia; species Cetonia aurata. Next base: position 8,042,993 of record OX421882.1, on the reverse strand, counting down.
GTAGAAGTAGAAGTGACCCTAGAAAGTGAAGTTGGGCAATAAAGGTTGCAAAGAATTTCTCAAGTGATAATCGGTTGAGTAATTATTTCTAGGTATCAATTGACTTTTTCTGTGGTCCACACTTTCATGGCAAGAATATTTATTGATTCTTCTAAGAAAAGCGTTTGCTTTTAAGAAGAATAACAAATTTTTCTTTTGGCCATTCTTTTAATTTTAATTAATTTAATGAATTTGTCGAGTGGCACTCCCAGCTTTAATGTTTCTATTTCGGATTATTTGTACCTACAAATGATTGTTTAACAATTTTCGTAAATATCTGTTTTTGTTTCAACACAATATTCTTTACTTACTCTTACTACATCTGCATTTGATAAATTATTATTCTTCTAAATTTATCATCTTTTAAGCGGGCTGAAAACTGCTTTCACTATCTTTCTTTTAGTATCCATATTTTCAGTTACCTTTTTCATTAACGTTAAATTCTCCATTATATATATGCTCACTTATTTTATTATAGTCTTACATAGATATAATGTATTGATCTGCCTCTTCTGTAAGTAATTTATTTTCCAATAGTTTTCGGTTTCTGTGGTAGATCTTTTTGCGGCCATTAGATTTTAAGCCATTTCAATATTTGTCTCGTTCTTTTTCTTAATTTTTTGATAACATAAATGTAACTGGAATTTTTAGAAATTATGCTGCTTTCAGTTTGATAACGTTATAGAATTCTATGGGCTTTATTTATGCCGTATTTTCATAACCAAAATGTTCTGAATTTTATAGTATTTCCATTTGAAATCAAAGTTAAGTTTTATTTCAATTATGTCCTGGCATCCACACCAAAGTAACTATGTTGTGTTTCTCTACAGCTCCTATAAATCTTGCAGGCATTCCCAACCACGTTTAGAGGTTAGGGTGGCTTAGAATCAGTTAGCTTTTAGTTTGTTTTTCCAGCATTCTGTGAGCGAATGTTTGTGTTGCAAGTATAATTTAGAATATTTCCGTACAAACCCACACCAAACCATATGCTTATTTTTCACATTTTTGCACACCAGTTTTGGGATTGAAGCTGTCTGTCTCGTTTTTCAGCAATCCCAGTCCCACATGCAATGAAATCTTGAAGGATTTTTCATATAGGAAAGTCTGAGTATTATTGTATCACTGCCTATTCCCAAGAGAGATTTTATTCTGATATGCCTAGAGATATTACAGGGTTTCGCATTTCTCTTGATGTAATTATGGGTAGGTTTAATATACCTTCTCTGGCGACTGTTATATATTATAAACTTTTTAACTTTTTGTGGTCAGAGAGATACATAGGCAAGCAAGTATCTGAAATCATTGTATTTTTTATATTTGCTTCCGTACAAACTTGGTCTATTAAATCAAGCAATTAGTTAACATCGATTTTAGCATATCATGCGTGGCTTCAATTTCCCTATTTTACCGATTGTCTTGTGGGTTATCCTCAGAATCAGAAATCGCTTACATTTGCTTGCCATCTGTTTAAAATGTTGATTGCAGGTTACTTTTGAGTTGGGGACTATTCTTAAGAATGCAAGTGTATGTGAAGTGTACTGTTTCATCATGAAGAATTGAAAATAAAACCTTTTGCAAAGCGAACTAATATTACTTTCGCAGGATTAATTTTATAAGGGTTTTCTCTGTGCAGTATCCTTGTGTTAATATCACAAGGCCTCTGTATGAGTTCTGAAGCAAGAGATGATTTTGTAACAGCTATACTACAGGTATTGCTTGAAATGGCATAAGAAAAAAGGCGAATAAAGTAAAGAAAAAACTTATTTGTGCTAAACTTATACATGTATCAGTCAGAAGAAATGCAAAATAAACTTGAATGAATTTATTTTACACTAACAAAACTTTAGATGATGGTAGTAATATAATAAAGAAAATCTTGCAATTAAACAGAAGCATTTCAATTAAAGATTTTTTTTATGAAGAAGTTGTATGACGTTGTAGATTTTCATTTAGTGAATATGTCAGAATATTGAATCACAGAAATTCGTTTCTAAATGTTTACATTTATAATTTTGTTTAATATTTATTTCGCAAATATATTACTTGTCTGTTTTTGAGATTTCTGTTTGATGTTCATTTTGCAAATTTCTTCTTCATTTTTTTTTAAATCAAAAATGAAGTAAGTCAACTAGCACTTTCCGCTCGGGATTTACAAGTAAGCTCAGCCAACACATAAAGCATACACTGATTAAGAAAAAAAAAACAAGAGTCGGTTGATAAAAAAAAATTAAATTCAAATTCACTCATTAATAATAATATCATAAATGAATTTGAATTTTGAAAGTTTTGACTCTTGAAATTATAGCCCTCGCAATAAGTTTATTTTAAAAAAATGTATTTTAGACTACTAGGCACGATGAGTAAGATACTAAACACCCTGTAGCAAGATCTACCAACTCAGATGGTTAACAGACACCCTCTTGCCCTGTCAATGAGTGATTTAGGTACAGATCCAGGTGTGTTTGCATAGGTCGAAGCTTAATCCAGACGCGGGCGGCGGTGGTTTCCATAAACATGGCGGTTCCACTTTGATCTTCCACGGCCTACTCATCACTGAAACGTGTACGAGTGTATATACAATCTTGAGATGCCGCCAACGGTGTTCCGAACGCTGCGATGACAAGCCGCAAAGAAAGTTATTTTAATATTTTCCGTCTAACCGTGTGTTCTCTCTAAGTCCGCAAGACTTAAGTGCGAAAGTTAATATTTATCTACCTTTTCTTTAAAAAGAAGAAAACACAGTGAAGATGAGCGAGAATTCTAAAGGATTAGATAATATATACCGTGAGTTGTTTTTAACTCTGAATATATAATAACTATCACACTGACAAAAGTCAATGCTAGGTTTTTCCACTATCACCAAACAACAATGCACAATCTCTCGACGCGCGTTTCGCTAACCAAGTTAGCATCATCAGGAGATGATTAATCATACACCAAAGGTTCCAAAACCCAATTACTGAATATATAATGTTAACATTGCCCTATCTGCAGATTTAAAAACGACAAGTCAATGTATCGGTGATAATTTTACAATATACAAAACAATGCAATCTTTGATAAAACAAAAGAAAAACAAATTTGTTGAGCTACTTGTCAATTCTGACGTTGATAATAAAATTTGATATTAATTTTCATTAATCTTTATTTCTTATAGAAGGAAACGTAACAATTCTGAACTGGTACAAAGGCAATAATACAGCTTCCATATATGTATATAGTATTCCTGATTTGTTTTCTGTTAATTATCCTGATAAAAGCCAATACCGTCGATTCATATTATTTATAACATTATTATCAAGTTTAATACTGAAGGTTGTGCAGTAAATTTCCTATTGCAAAATAAAAACTAATAACATCGATTAAATTTCACTCCAAACCCCCCCTACCCCCCCCCCCCCCCCCTCCCCATTGTCTCAGTATCTCTACTCTGTTGCTACCCTTGTTCGGAACTTCGAAACGATATTCCCTCCTTTTTTGCTTGCTTTATTTTAATTTAGCTTATCCGACGGCGACTGCGTTTCAAGTTTTAATTTTAATCTCCTTACGATGGGAAAGTTTAATAAAGTGATAAAAAGTTTAATTAATAGTGACACGGCCGTACTGGCAAAACCGGGAAGGGCTCTCTCTGATTATTCCTTCTCTGTCTTTCGCTACCCACTTACAAGGTCCTTTTCTTTGGATACCCACTCTCCGTTCGTTCGGATTTATCAAATTAATTAATACAGATGTTTTTCCGATGGACATTTGAGACACAGTTCGGTTGGTACAGTAAGCATCAATTTGCGGTGGTTGATAGTTCTTTAACACATTGACTGTTGGTTGAAATAAGAAGATGCACGTATTTATACATAGATATAGAAAATTGTACGTATAAATTTGTAGTGAAGAGGTCCAAAAAGCAGTTTTATCGTGTAAAAAACGGAGCGAATGAAAGCCGAACCTACAATTCTTTTTCAACTTCTCTCTAAATTATTAAACTTGTGTCTTTTTGGACAACAAATACCAGCGCATTTTAAAGAAGGTAGGTATTATTAGCAATATATTTAAAAGTATTCGAGCAGAATGTACCAACTACCGGGGAATCACTGTCCTAAGCTCCATTGGCCGCATATATGGTAAGATTCTGAAAAATAGAGTTGAATATGAGATGTATGAAGACCAAAGGGGTTCTAAGACGGGCAGGTCATGCACTGACAATCACTTCAGTATTAGGCAGGTCACGAACAAGAGATTGGCATATAACCTGGGAACCCATTTTATATACATAGATCTACGGAAAGCGTATGACAGCGTTCTTCTATCGAAATTGTGGTCGGCAATGGAAAATCAGAAAATTAAGGGAACTTGCATTAACGCCATAAAAAAATTGTATATAGGAAATTTAAATAAGGTCAAAGTTGGAAACCTAGTGTCATCAGGATTCCACGTAAATAAAGGACTGAAACAAGGGTGCTGTGTAGCACCTACCTTTTTTCTAAATATATTCGAATGGTGCACTCAAAAATTGGAGAAAAGATGCCACACTATGATAATACCCATAAATGACAACACCCTGTATACTTTGAATCTTGCCGATGACCAAGGCATATTCGCCGAAGATGAAGACGACGCATACTACACGCTAAAAAAATTCAATGAGGAAATTGGGAAATGGGATTTATAAATAAATTTTGATAAAACTGAATATGTGGTAGTCGGAGGCACAGGGAAAGATGTGGGAATGGAAGACGGAAGTGTAGTAAAGTGCTGCATCACATATAAATCCTTAGGGGCGAATAATTTTAGTAAAGGAGGAGGCCAGGAGGAAATTAAGCAGAGAGTAGCAATGGAGAGAGTTGAAATAAGGCAGTTCTACTTGATTATATGGAATAAAATAACAAAGGATGTGAAAAGAAGAATTTATAAAATGATAGTTGAGAGTATTGCATTATATGGTTCACAGGTTTGGCAAATAAAGAAAAATGAAGGAAAGTTAAGAGCGATGGAGATGGACTTCTGGAGACGCAGTTGTGGGGTGGCCAGAATAGAGAGGATAAGAAATGAATACATTCGGGAAGATACGGATAACGATTTAGACTTTTGGTCAGCTTTTTGGGATTTGGCCTCACTGTGCGACGTTTCATTACAGATTTCTAACATTTTCAAGCCTGGAATATCAGACTTTGTTCTACTTTACTAATTACAATATTACTGTAGTAACTTGGCCACTTTGCTCAAATTTTGGTGATGTACAAATATGTCTTCGTCTTAAAAACGACAGTTTTTTAAAATTAACCACAACTTGTTCCTTTTTTTGTAAAATATAGCGGTCAATAAAAACGAGTTCCTTTGTTTTTTTTTTTTTTATTATTATAGCCTTGTCAAAGGAAAAACGCCAAACACAATTAGAATCGCAAAATGCCACCAGGCGCTCAGCAGGGGGATGGCACCACTAGTGCTATTGGATCATAGCTGCACTGAGAGAAATAGATTGTACTCTTTAACATAAATATAGTATACTTTAATATATTTTATAGCTCCTATAGGGACAATCATATTTTATATTACCGGTGACAATATCTGTATAGTAAATTTCTGTGAATAGTTTTTATTAGCTCGTATGGTAGTCGTAAGTGGGTGTACTATATTTGTATTATTAATTTGAGCATACATGTTAGTAAATGTGAAAAAAATGTCTAGTAGCACTGACTATATTTGATAATAACTGTTAAATTTTTTATTGTACCCAGTATAATGTAATATTTTACTATGTACGATACATGATGCTCATACTTACTATATAGCCTTGTAGTACTTACAATATTATTTTCTACTATAATAATCTAACGTCTCTTAGCATTTAAAATAGTAGATAGTAAACAATAATATAATGGATCATATGCGGGCACTATACAGCGATACTTACCTGTAATTTAAAATATAGTACTATACAAGGTTTTACTCAGTTCATGGATAGGGAAAGTGGAATATTACACAATAAAAACTATAATATTGATTTTATTTTTTTATTTGACCTTAAAACCATTATTACAAAAATCCAACGTGTATTACTTTCATTAACATAACAATCACTGGTAGGTTAGATTTAGGTTAATGTGCTATCAAAGCATAAAGTACCCACCACGAAGTATATGCATATAATATCTATTACTTGCCTTTGAATATATCAATTAACTCTGGAAACCTGCACTCGATTAAAATGTTTTCCACGTTTGCATCCATTTCTGCTCACGATGCACAACAATCAACGAGGACGAGACACAAACATACACGGACACGAATACGTACAGCTGTATCACACGTACATAACACGTGTCAGTAATTTTGTCGCTGCAAAACAGCTTATTGGTCGATTTCTTCGGTAAAGATCGACAATGAATAGAGCAAGGGGTGGGAAGAGCGTTACAAACATTTATGTTAGAAATTGAATATGCAATCATGGTAAGAAATTTTTGGACACGCATCGAGCACCGAATCTTTTCGTAGCTATAGTTGTCTCTCTCATTCCCCCTCGCCTAAGTTCTGATACAATGGTCGACCTTGATAAAGCGCTCTCAGTCGGCAGGTAGCCGTCAATGCTAGGGTTTATGGTTTTGTGTTTACCTCTTTATAATTGCTTGTAGGTGTAATGTGAATAAAATACAAAATATACCGCACAAACTACAAAAACTTATGCACAGAGTTATGTATGAAGCGCGCGCTTCCGTTTGGAGTCGAGGTAGTTTCTGCAGCATATACATTTATAGTAGGAATATGACTATTTTGAGAAAAGTAATTTATAAAATGACTGCAATATATTATTGGATTGTAAGGGGTCTCGGGATGGCAATAATAAACACTTGCACTAATCTGCTGTAGGACCGTATTAAAGTTTGATGTAGCATTTTAACGATGATGGATCAAACCTCTTTAAACAAAATAAAAAAAAAAGAACCGAAGAACAATAAGGGGCAAGCTATGTATTGGATTATTAATGAACTGGTATGACGATAGGAAATTTCTCCTACTTTAAAAAATATGTATATAAAAAAGAAACTAGTCCCACAGCTGATTTCCACAACAAATATAACTATATTGTAAATTTTATAAATAAACAAAGTACATTTAATGAAATTAATTTTATTTAAAATTGCAAAGTGTGGATTCATAGGCATTAAAAAAAATACGTTGGCAAAAATATGTAATATATTTAAAAAAATGTAAGTGGTCATTATTTCCTTGCCGGTTACAAACTTTGCACCGACTTTAATTATTGGTACTATTTCCTGTAGGGTAATTGTTCTTAATTATAATATAAAATTCCTTTCTCTTTTATTTTAACTTTTATAGTAGGATTAGTGGAGCAATTGTTGTTTGCCAATAGGAAGTGTGAATTATACCTCCAGAATTAAAGGGGCTAATAATACCTAATACCAAAGTGTGTAAATTACCCATGCCCTTACATTGATTACTTTTTTAATTAATGTGTGTATTTATGTATTATTTAGGTATTCTAAATTAACCCCGGACTGCAATAAATATATCCAAGAGCAATTATTCAGTAATTACATTGTAATGCAATTAAAATAATATTAGGATTAAATTTCTTTGTATGCATAAATACTTTAGAATTGTGACTGGGGAATTATAGAGATTATTGTATATTTAAGAATTGCTAAATTCTTTTTTTTCTGAAAATCTTACAAAATATAAGCCTTTCAGCTAAGGTTTCCAAGTTAGTTAGAGGTCAGTGGTACTGTAGTTAACATGCGCGGTCCGGAGACAAGCATAGAAATAAGGGCAAAGGTGGTTACCCTTTGGGAGCGTGGTTTGTCTTATAGGCAAATTGCTGCGGAAGTAGGTTCATCAGTAAGTATTCTCTTTACATATCCTTAATTTACAAACATCGTTTCGGTTTAAATGAAACGAAAAAAAGTTGTTTTTTTTCTGATTATACACCACGTGAACGTTATTTAATATACTGCTGGTTTATTACAGAAGTCACTCGTTCATTATTGGGTGCATCGATGGCGAACTGAAAACGAAAATGTAGCGCTGAGAACTAGGCCAAGGCCTGGGCATCCACGGAAAATTACCCCTGACGTCGGAAATACAATCCTGGAGTACGTAGGACAACATCCAATCTGTACATCTGTGGGGATAGTTGAAGCACTGCATTTAAATTGCAGTGCCCGTCTTGTGAGAAACTTTCTTCACAAAAGTGGGATTCACTGTCGGCGTCCGGCGAAGAAGGTAGATTTCTTGGAGCGCCATATTGTGAGTCGACTAAACTTTGCGCAAGCAAATTTAAACCGCAACTGGGATGTGGTTATATTTTCCGATGAGAAAGTATTTTCAACCTCTCAGGATGCGAGAAAACTGGTATGGCGCCCTAACAACACTAGATTCGAAGAAAGCAATGTTGTCAGAATTCGGCAAAGTAGCCGAATTAACTTGGCGTATTGGGGTTGGATGTCCAGTGCCGGACCTGGAGAATTGACCCGGATTGAAGCACGCATGGACGCCATCCAATACATTCGTGTCCTGGAAGAAGTGTTGCTTCCCAGTGTCCGAATTATATACCCTGCACCTCATCGGATTACACTGGTGCAAGATAATTCTGCAGTCCATTCAGCTCGGATCGTGAGGGATTGGTTTGCGGAACATCGCAATGAAATAGAAGTCCTTCCCTGGCCAGCAAAGTCCCCTGATCTAAACCCCATTGAAAACTTGTGGGCGGCTATGGGAAGAATGTGGGATCTACGCGATGCACCAGTTCCGCGAAATCAAGTAGAACTTCACCAACACGTTACCGAGGTGTGGGAACGCTTTAGAGGAAGGGAAACTTGTTCGAATCTCGTGGCGTCCATGCGTGGACGATTGGAGGAGGTTATAGATCGGAACGGGTACTGGACGCGTTATTAATAATTTTTTTATTTGTTTTTTTTTTAAATTTTTTATATTTAATTGTTTTTTTAGAAGAGGATTTTTTTTTTTTATATTTTTGTTTTTTTTTTGAGGAAGTTTGACAAAAGTGATATTCTCACTGTTTACCCATCTTAGTTATGATTTAAGTTGTGTTTTTGTAGTTTTTAGAATTTTTTTAATTTTATTGTTGTTATAAGTTTTATAGTTATTATTTTTTTCTTTTACTGTTCATGCATGTTTTCTTGCTTGATCGTTTTGAAAAACGTTTTTTTTTTTTTTTTGTAATTTCAGACATGTATTTTTAGTGGTGACAACTCTCAGAGTGTAGGTTTTACCGTGCTTTTCCTCACTCCTAGGCGAATGCTGAGAGCGAACATATTAAAGACGCTGCGCGGGCGCAATTATTAAACTCTGTTTTAAATTTAATTATTTTTTTTTTACCTTGTTTTCAACCTATAACTATATAAGAAATACACTAATGAAACGATATTGGAGCTATTCGCCTTCAATGACTATTGTCCCATCGCTTTTTAGCGCAAGTACAAAAAAGATCCAGTATCTGTAGGATAATAGATATTTTGCCTATTTATAATTTCTTTAACTTATGCGAGAGATGTTCTTCTTCATCGATATTTTTCTTCTACCGTTTATCCTTTAATAGTAATATTTTAAAGTGTTATTTTTCCTTTTTTGGGTATACGGTAGATATAATTCAATAAAATTTTACATATGTTTAACTGTAATTTATTATTCTACGTTCAAAGACAAATCCGAAACGTAGAATAATTAATTACAGTTTAAATATGTAGCAACACTACGCCATCATTTATTTAATTGATGGGGATCTTTTCTTAGCCGTGCTTGTAAATGAGTGTATATCGGGCAAATTGAGCAGTGCTTGTTATGCGCTCAAAGTTATTGCACAAAATGTGAGCATTGAATCAGCTCTTTCAGTATATTATGCCAATGTCTACTCTCGATTGAGATATGGGATTGTCTTCTGGGGAAATTCCATCGACGTGGGGCGAGTCTTCATCCTGCAGAAAACGTGTCTACGATCAATTTTTGGCATACGAAGGCGTGACACGTGTAAAGACATTTTTAGAGACTTTAGTGTACTTACCGTTCCGGCTATTTATATACTTGAGTGCGCCTTGTTTGTCAAAAGTAATTATAATGATTTTTTTAAAAAATTTGAACTTGCACATAGTCATGGCACCAGAAATACATTAAATGGTTTCTTGGTGCCACCTTATACGCACTTGACTAAATTACAGAAAACTGCATTGTTCCAATGCATACGTATTTATAATCATTTGCCAAATACTTTAAAAATCCTGCCTTTCATAACTTTCAAAAACAAATTAAAGAAAATTCTTAAATCAAATATTTTATATAAAATTGAAGATTTTTTTGCAATAGAAATACGTTAGCAAACACTCAAGTTTTACATTATTTGTTATCGTAATGTGATGTATATTGTGTATGTGTGTATATGTGTATTTCTTTTAAGTCCAATTGACATTGACTTGTTCCACACACTTTTGTATCTATGGAATGAAATATATTATTATTATTATTATTATTATTATTATTAAATTTTTTGGTTTTTGTTTTTTTCTCTTGATTTAGCGGCTTGGTTTTTAAATTTAATGAATTATTCAATAAAACTCTTCATGACGTTTCGACAATCTTATTTTTCATTGTTGTCTTCCTCAGATTATTTTATATAATTCCCGAAATTTTGTCTAGAAATTATGAATGGATTATGTTATTAACATTTTTACAACTTTTTTATGCGTTTTATACTTACAAAATTAAAGACATTCACACAACATTTTAAAATAGTATTAAACATTTTTTTTATCTTTTCATTTTTCTTAAACATATACTAACTGTTAATTGTCATTTAAAATTATTATGCATGGCGAAACATTTTGTGTGAACACTGGAGAACTACATTTAAAATAAACCGAAAGGCACTCTCAGCTATGGGCGTTTTTCTCCTAAATTGTTGTACTAAAAATTGTTTATTTGTAAATTTACCTATATATATATTACTGACGAAAAGTATGTTGAAATGATTGGTGCATAAATTTTTGATAAGTTTTCTATTTCTGTTTTGTCGTTTACTGCGTTATTTTGTTTTTTTATTTGGATCATTTCTAATATACATCGCGCTTTATAATTTCTTTCTTTATTTAAAATACTTGTATTATTAAAATTGAATGTGTGTTAAAATTTTAAATGTAGTTCTCCAGTGTTCACACAAAATGTTTCGCCATGCATAATAATTTTAAATGACAATTAACAGTTAGTATATGTTTAAGAAAAATGAAAAGATAAAAAAATGTTGAATACTATTTTAAAATGTTGTGTGAATGTCTTTAATTTTGTAAGTATAAAACGCATAAAAAAGTTGTAAAAATGTTAATAACATAATCCATTCATAATTTCTAGACAAAATTTTGTGAATTATATAAAATAATCTGAGGAAGACAACAATAAAAAATAAGATTGTCGAAACGTCATGAAGAGTTTTATTGAATAATTCATTAAATTTAAAAACCAAGCCGCTAAATCAAGAGAAAAAAACAAAAACCAAAAAATTATTTATTTAATATCAGATAGAACAAAATGTTCCAGTTCGATGGGCCCTTACAAGAATTGCAAGACCTGCCGCAATTTTTTCTTGAATATCTAAAGTTACATTCCATTAATTTTGGGAAACTTTTTTTTTCAATTAAAATTTATAGTCCGTTGTTTATTAAATGTTGAATAAGTACCGCAAGACATTATAACTAAAACAAGATTAATTGTCATCATTAGTTTATATCACCTCTTCATATTATGCAATTATACCTTACTTTTACAATAAGAAATTAAGGACACGGTTAATACTTTTAAATAGATATATCGTTTTTAAAAAATACTAAAATTGTTTTCAAACGGTGATTTTAATAATAGCTACAGAATTAATTACATATTTTTAAATGTTACTTTATACATACAAAACTTATCTCTTTAAGCTACCGAACGTTGTTATATTAATTGCATTATGTTATGAATAGTTATGATTATAAATATTGTATTTCAATGCTAACTTTGGAACGGGTAAGCTTCCGAACGCACAATCTGTACTGCATTATGCCTTCATAAATCCTATCGCTACTGTTTCCCGTTTTCTATAAATGGTTCAAGTTCAACATATAATAAATTTGTGATTATGAGAACGAGCAGGTAGTAGTATAGCGCCTGCGGCAAAATTTGCGGGGTAAAACGGGAGGAAGAGATAGCAATAGCTACGAGAAAGTTTGCCTCGATGCGTGTCCTAATATTTCATACCGTAGCTGTACATACATAACACGTGTCAGTGGCAAAACAGCTGATTGGTCGATTTCTTCGGTAAAGATCGACAATGAATAGAGCAAGGGGTGGGAAGAGCGTTACAAACATTTATGTTAGAAATTGAATATGCATCGAATACCTGATAATATTACAGTCAATCGCAGCGACTATCTATATAATCCACGTCATTATATAGGCTTTCAGCAATAGAGTATATTAATTGTTATATTCATAAGATGTAGATGGTAACATCCAGATTTTGCCTCTTACTATAAGCATGATAACATCTGGTTATTTTACTCTTAATACGCCACATATTGTCGTTTTGACAATAATTATGTTAGTAATTAACATAAAGAGATTTACGATCTAATTTCTACAATCCATTTTTCTCAGTGTGTGTTCTCTCGGAATTGTCATTAGTTCTAATTTACATTAATTTTTGTATATTATTTTATATTATTTGGTAATTTAAACGAATAAGTAAAATTATGATTGCATTGCCAATTCAAATACTTTATTTATTTCAGACTTACTTCAAGTTGAAACCCACGTGACACATATTTTCAGAAACAAACCATGTTCGTTACCCCACGCAAGTACTGCCATAGGTACTATCAACCTGTCTGTACTTAACAATCCGCGAACAAAGAAGGAACAAACATACACGAACTTACTATCCGAAAGAAGAAGAGGACGAGCCGTAGAGAACCTAGCGAAGTAAAAATAAAAGGCGACAGCCAAGGCAGCCACCGCATCGGCAAGGCAAAACACGAACGCCGTGAAAGTCCTCCGCCGACGGGTAGAAGAAACAAAACCGGCCAGAAGAGAGAAAAGAGAAGACAAAAAATAATCAGCGCTCCTCTTATCCGAACTCCATCCGCTCTATCCAATCTTATCTACAACTCTTGGAAATAATGAAACAGCTTATACAGCAATAAAACAACACAACACAGTGTTGTTCCGTTTCGACGCCGTCAGATCGCGCTGGCGTACGCGGGCCGGCGGCGTCGGGGGTGCCGCGAGCGTCCCGATGGGCGTGGCCGAAGGAGGGGCGACGATCACGCCCTCCGACGGAACGACGACCTCCATGTTAGATCATTCCGCGCCGAACACACGGACATGTTAAGACTCCAGAACATCTTCTACAGACCGACTGTATGTTTGTATTTGTATGTATTTGTGTATTTGTATGTAACTACAATGCGGTAATGTATGTTTCTGATTCTTATATGTTTTATCAATTGGAGTTTGCATGTATTTTTATGTAACATGTACAATTATGGATTGTTTAGACGTTATTATAAGGATAACGTATGGGAAATCTTATAAATTATATTATAAAAAAGAAGCCGCTCAAGATAGGAGATTTAGGGGTTCTATAAGCAATAAACTTTTAGTACCAAGTAAGAGTACTATTGACTAAAACTCTCTATTTCAACAGATTAAAAAATGTTTTAAAACTTACATAGACCCGTTGTGTCACATTATAAATTATTCAATGCAATTTGGTTGTTTTCCACAATATTTAAAACACACTGCCATCAGAAAGATAATCCTAATGATTTCAATAACTATCGACCAATAAGCTTATTAACGGGTTTTTCTAAATTGTTTAAAAAAGTCCTTCGGAATCGTTTATATATGTGCTTTACTAAATATGATTTAATAAATAAACACCAGCATGGCTTTTTCAAGGATAAAGATATCAATATAGCGCTATTTGGATTTGTTTGAAATGTTGTTTACCCCTTGAAGAATAAGCAGGTTCCATGTGGTGTTATGTTGGATCTGTCGAGGGCATTTGACAACAAATATCATCAAAAATTACTCAAAAAATTGGAATGCTATGGGGTTAGAGAAAGTGCCCTCTTACGATTCAAATCTTACCTTTTGAATAGAAAGCAAACAGTCTATTTATATTCTGATGGCAAACCTATATATTCAAGAGATCTCTTATTTGTCATATATTTCAATGCTGTCAAACATGTCGGCGATCCACACTCGATAACTATTAATTACGGGGATGACACTTCGACACTGATCGTGGAAAATGACTTAAGTTCTTTAATCGCAAATTTGGCTCCCCCAAAACCATTTGAGTCTTAACCACAACAAGACCAATGTAACGTTATTTAAGAGTAAACGAAGTGCTTATCGTGGCACTATTATGCTTAACAACTTCGCATATCCTATTCAAAACAAAATTTGTGTGTTAGGTGTTATGATAGACGATTCGTTAAAATCGAGAGAACACATAGACGTTATTTGTAAGAAGCCAGTCAGTTTCTGCTATGCTGTTCGTCAGCTGAAGGATCTTCTAATAAGCGATACCTAATATCTTACGTATAGTATACTAGAGTTGCTGTAATTCTCAGTTGAAATATGGGATTATTGTTTGGAGTGGCAGTAGTGACTTACACCACGCATCTTTGTGTTGCAAAAACGAAGCTTAAGAGCTATGCTACAACTCAAATATACCGATTCATAGCGAGGATATTTCAGGATAAATTATATTTTAACTATTTTTGCAATTTATATTTACGAATCCTTAATTTTTTTTAAGAACAAACGTATATATCAAATTAATACTTTTCTTTTCTTTCTGTTGTATTTTATTTTCTTGACATTTTGCTGCTGTAAATTTATTGTTTATTTACAAATTGCAATAAACCGTAAAAAATCTGACCTTTGTTTTCGATTGGCCTATGATATAATTATTAAGAGAAACACACACACACACAAAAGAAAAAAGCGCTGTTGTGTGTTTATAAATGGAATAATCCAATAAAAGACAGTCTTCATATTACCACTGAAAACGCAATAGTTCTTAGTATATAAGTTGGTGCATGCAAATGCCTGTCAGAAATTTTGAACATTACAATAAAAAATTTCTCCACTGAAACCCCTGCATATTATTTGAAAAATAACCACAATACATTGAATACATATTTATATATATTAAATATATAATATAAATTGTATATTATACTGATATCAACTTGATTGTGATTAAAACATAAATTTTAGAAACTTAAGAAAATACCATTTTATCAGTGTTGCTAAAAAGTATGTTAAAACTTATTGTAAGTAAGTTACTATAAGTATTTGGATAAATTGTAGTGAAATTCAGGCATTCATTGTGTAATTATAGATATCCTAGTGGTGTGGTAAGTTGGAATTTTTGCATTTAGAGCTTTTAATATAACTATAAAGTATTAATAATATAATCCCTTGCGACAATATTAGGGCCACTTACTAATACAACGATTTTATAGAAATATTGAAACCAATTAATAATTTAAACGCATTTTATTGCAAAGTATAAAAAAATGATGCGTACACCCAATATATTAATATTTTGTTATTCCACCTCTTGCCTTGGTCATATCCTTAATCCTTTGCGGCTATCAACATTTTCAAGGTGGCCAGTGTTTGAAATATGATTCACATCGTCTTAAGGAAATGAATAGATGTGTCTATTTCCCAAAATCCAAAAACATGAACAAAAAGTCGCTTCAAGGGAAAAGGTGTATCTTCGCATATTCATGTTTTTTCTTTCCCAGCAACTACTGAAACAAATATAAAGTAGCCTCATCATTAAAGGAGACAACCTAGTCCCACACGCATCCAAATAAATCTTTTGAATCATGACAATATACTAAATTATTCCATAAAGTTTCTGTATAAAATAGCATCAACTAATGGGAATTGAAACGCATCGTCGGAATCGTTTGAAGTCCTTCAAGATTTAGTTGAATAGTTTCGCATTCAAGCAAAATATAATAAATAGAAATGAGTAAACGCAATATGATTTATATTCTTGGTACTTTGCTGTAGCAACAGATTTTATTTAATAGTGCGTGGCCACACACCAAACACTTTTCCTGCCCAGTAGACTTTTTCCCTCAAATGCTCTAACCATTAATCCCTTTCTCACGTTCCCTTATTAATGTACACGTTCTCACATTCTTAGTCTCGTAAAGAAAACAGAGCGACCTTCTTCTCGATTGCCTCGGAGTAAATCTCTCGCGCAAACACCCATCAATCCCGAGCCTCCTCGTCTCTTTTTTTCACGAAACCAATACATTAGAGTCGAACAATACGCGGACACAATCCCCACGCTTTCCTCTAAAGTGCAGCGGTAAGTCTCAACCTCAACCTAGCCGTCGTCCGGAGACTGCGAACAGAAGCGGCAGTGATATCCACCTCACCCCTATACAGTATAGTAGTCTAATGCGCGTCCCCCGGGGAGGAGGTCCATTATCGCGCCCCCTCGGCGTTCACCGACGCGGCACAACGATGCCAATTCCCAGGCGCAACGGCTAGAATACGTTTAGTTTAATGCCCGGCTCGTCACCGACATCAGACAGATACAACAAACGAACCGAGGCGGGGCGGGTGAAGTTGCTACTGCAGTAGAACGAATAAGAGGAGTCGGAAAAAAGTGGAAGCGAACGCGCGTCGGATGAACAACCCCGAAGTCCGGCCGCCGTTCTGGTTTGGAGTCCGAGGCTGTTTGGGCGACCCCGCGCGCCCGCCGAGGTTCGTTTTGTTGCGGATTTATTTGGATTTGCACGCCGAGCAACACAGGCAATCCGTTTTCGACGATTCTGCTACCGTAGCACTACAAATGCATTTTGGGCGCTCGCTATCTATGTAGTGGGATTGATGGGTTTGCGTTTCGACTGTGTGTGAAATGTTTATCGATCTGGGAATCTGGGAATATCTATCTATGATTATATTTTAATAATATTATTTTATTTTCTTATTTAATTACAATTAGTAAAATTTACACAAACGCTTACAAACACTTACAAAAGTATATTAAAACCTCTAACTAATCAATGATTTTACATTTTTTTCTTTATCCTTACATAAATTGTATTAATATACTCTGATGGTACCTACCACTTTTCGTTTAAAGCGCCTTCAGTCAGAATTTAAGTAACATTGGTATCTTACCAAAAAATTACCGAAATTACAAATATATAAGTTACAACCAAAAAAGAAATAATACAGCGAAATACATCTAAAGTATGTAGCATTAAAATTATCTTATATTGGAGAAGTATTGAACGGTACTACCACAGATAGATAGCTCACTGTAGCAGATTTGGCCAAATCACACGGGCTGCATTAATCAAAGGTGTAATATTTCGAATTTCTGAAACATAGATACTTGTGCAAGGTGTACGGCCCAAGACGACTGAGTGTGAAAGGAATACCGAGCCTCTAGTTTTTATCTAAAAAATTTGTTTTTTTTGCTGCACAGCTGTTATTTACCTAGAATAGAAAATTGGAATTAATATGGATTGTTGACGCTCTTGTCTAGAATATAAATATTCTCTAGATTGTTCAGGTTAACTTGCAGTGCGCATAATGTATTCGTATATGTCTCATAAGAAAATATTTTATGGTTGAAGTTTTTTTTTTTTCTTAATAATCGAAAATAATGCAGAATGATAATTTTACTACATGCATGTAGTCGAAACTTTATAAATCCGATTTAAAGTTTAATTATCATTTTCTATTATTTCCAAGTAACACCAAATTTTTTTAAAATATGTATCACATATACAGAATCATTCATGCTATACGGCACGGAATATTGTGACCAAAACACGTGACGTTCAAAAAGTTTCAGTTTTGGTATATACGGGGGTGTTTTATGGTTACTTTTTAAAATCATTTTTATGTATGCGCAGAGTATTTCAAAAGCCCTAAAAGTATCAGAGTTGTGTTTTCTGAAAAATATAGCTTATACATATATGATTGCAATTTTAGGTTGTTTAATCAAAATAAGTATCTGTTTTAATAAGGTTTATACTAACTAAACCTTAAAGTTTTTAAAATAATATGAATTTTGTGAAAATATAATCTAAATATAATGTTTCAAATATCTAAGAAGTATTTAAGTTATATAAGCAAAATTTACAATGAAGTATAAATGGACAATATTTTATAATCCAATTAGAATAAACTTGCCATTTTATAGAGGCTGTGCAAAAATTAAATCTAATTAAATAAGAACTTTAAGTGGCTATAACTTTATTAATTTAATTAGGACACCATATTTTTTGTGTATGTAGGTACTTTTTAATTACCTATCGATTGGTATTTATAGTTTAAGTTTTAAGTCTTCACGTTTTTACAGAATACGCCGAATAATTGTTTTTGCACCATTTGACGTTTTTTTTTTTTTAACTAAAAGTTCTGTTGTATCTAGTTGCCTATAGTATTTAGAAATATCAGATAATTCAGTTAATGTTCTAAATACATATTTTGCTTCTACTTTATATTATCGTTGGTATGTTATTACCTTTATTCTGTGATGGGTGGAGACTGTGGCTTGAAAACTATAACAAAAATCCCAAAAGAAAGGTGAAATATCCCTTACCACAAAATTAGATAACAAATCTAAATACGATATTAAAATAGATTTGTTATCTAATTTTGTGGTAAGGGATATTTCACCTTTCTTTTGGGATTTTTGTTATAATTACCTTTATTGTTGTTAGGTATAGCCTATTTGATTATAAATTACGGTAAGTTTCTGAGCACTTGTTAAAATATTCTTCATTATTATTCATATAATTGTAAATTATCTGACATTTCTCAGTACTCAGTGGCAAATTTGGAAATAGCATTCAAAATTGACGAATATAACTACATACTTGGCTGCATGTACAATATCACTGATGTTTAGATTGTATTCATTTTTAAAATTGACACTTAATGATGTAAAAATTGTTAAGTTTCTATAGTTAAAAGTTAATATTTTGATTAAAATAATAACAGTAAAATGTTCGTTTTCCAATCCTATTTTATTGTTTATTATCTTTTATGTTGCTACATGTTTCAGCAAAAAATGACCATCTTCAGGCAAAATAAAATTGTCAGAGTTTTGTTATGTATTACAAGAATGATGTGTCAAATTTTTTTTTTATATATAGTAGTATATATAGCATCGAGAGAATAATTTTTTTTTTTTTTTTTTTTTTAATCCTATTATCTTAAATTTTAATTACTTTTTTAAAAACATTAACGAATAACTAAACACATTAAAACGTACAAATTTTAAAATTTAAGTTTAAAATATCTCCGATTATTACAAACACTACCGAGTGGTAAACACAACTGAAATGGCCCGAATGTGTGTATAAAAAAAATTTGACACATCATTCTTGTAATACATAACAAAACTCTGACAATTTTATTTTGCCTGAAGATGGTCATTTTTGACTGAAACATGTAGCAACATAAAAGATAATAAACAATAAAATAGGATTGGAAAACGAACATTTTACTGTTATTATTTTAATATCAAAATTACATCACACCAATCCCCTGGAACACTATAGATAAAAGTTAATAGTTTCAACTTGTAGAAAAAAGTTTTAAAAACAACAATTTTAAAATTAAAAAATTAATTAGAAATTCTTCGAACTTTTACTGTAATTGTAGGTAGTCGAAGAGTGTTGATCAGAATAAGATCAGCCTAAAATTCATACACTATGAATTACCTTGAGGTATTTTTATGAGCAAACCATATTTTAACCACTATATTATAGAGTCATGAATCATATTTTCCATACTTGATTCGTTTCTGCATCAGGCAATAAAAGTGTCGTCATTTTCATTCTCTTACATTTTCTACTGCGTTCACTCAGCTTTAATTGTGACCAATACCTAAATATATGCGTAAAAAATGCATACAAAAAAGGTTTTACATCGCGTTAATGTTTGCTCGACTAATAGCAGAAAAAACGTCGCCCTGTTACTTTTCTCTTTAATAAAATTTAATTACATACCCGTTTTCCGCATTGCATAATACTTATCGGCATCAAAGACCCTACAAGACAAACAATACCGGTCGCAATAATTAGCGATAAAAACACACACACGTCTCTGGATCCTTCCAGTGTGTGTCGACCACTTACAGCACATAATTAAAAGTGCCTAACGACCGTCCATCCATCCCCGCGACCTTCCCTCGTACTGTAAACACAACGTTGTAGTCTATAGAGGGCGGCACAGTACCGCACGTAATACAGCGGCTCCCGGAAAGGAGACGAAGACTATACACGTTACGGCATTGTATCAACAGCGCTGGAGATAGCTGCCCTCGGGCTGATGTGGGATATCAAGTATGTGTGCAAACACATTTGGAATGCAATTAAGGCCTAGGTATCAGAGTCCCGGCGACTCGGCAACGGCGAGCCCAATCAATCAAAGCGAGAGCCGTAAGTCTGGGATCGTTTGGCGCTAGCACGCCCAGGGACGTGCTCCTTTCCGACTGACAGCGATTTTGCAAGTCAATATTAGATGTAATTCTACACTGGCGGAGAGTGGAGAAGTGTGGTAGTGCTTCCGCGACTTTGCGGAGTGCTGCACCAGTCGAGAGGAGTTACCCGTTACTCCTATGTCCAGCGGGTTCCCAGGAGATTTATCTTTCTCTTATAGTTGCCTGGAATTGGATATTCCGCCTGGAATTAAATTTATATCCTTCTCTGATTTATTAATAGAATTATAAATCTGACTATCATTTTCTTTCTAATGTTCTCAGATCGTATTTGAAATAATTAAACCGTTTTGCCATAAAAATTCCCTTACAATTATACAGTTGGAACTTAGGCTGGGCAAAATACATTCCAAATGTATTTAAATTAGTTCTTATTAGTACATGTTTTAAATATTAAATATAGAATGCTTTTCAAATTAGAACTATTTCGTTTCCGCCAACTCAGGAGAATCGAGCTGTAGTATCTGATACACCAAACACACAATACACGCATTGCATTTCCTTTAAATAAACAAGCACTTCAAAAAGTTTATCTGATGCAGAACTTTTGGAGGGTAACATATTAACTCTGCAAATGAAAATAGTCTTTCCACTGGTGTTGATGAACATAAACTTGTATTATATAGAATAAAGGCTCTCTTCACAGCAGGATAACAAATTTAGCACCACATAAAATAAATATCAGTAACATAAGCATTTTCGGAGATTTGCTATTCATCAAAAGGTTAAAACTTTTAACGATGTTATCCCTTGTACCTTTTGACGTGAACCGTCCCAAAGAGTTTTATAACAAAATTTATGATTAGCAGGATGCAATCAGAGTAGATACCGTTAGCACTATCCGTATAAATACACTAATTTACTAATTTTACTAAAAAAAGTCGCAAAATGTGCTATTAAAAATGTCAACTTTACAAGTTTCTACATGTATATAAGCATAAATTATTATAATAAAAATGTTAAAATATTGTGGGAGATACCTGCCTGTATATATTTGTATATTTAATTTGGAGTGCAGCCAAAAATCTTTGTTTTTGCATCTTTACACTTATGTAGTGATTTTGCCCGATTTCTTTAAACTAAATAACCTTCATTTTTCGACATATCACGTACAATCTGATTCTTTTAATTAATTGAGACATAGTGCACAATTATAGTAAATTGTTAGATTTTGAAAAGTACTTCTTTACTTTTTTATACGCCCATATGTAACAAATTTAAAAGTCCTTATCTGAAACTTCATTTGGGGAAACAAGAGGAGGGGGTGGGGGCGGCTTAGTCTACTTTGCACGCGGGCGTTCAGGCGGCTGGCGGCGGGTCTGGTGATATTTCTAGGTCAAATAAATTCTACGCATCTTATATTCGACACAGTATTCCAATTTACAATGCTTTACCTGATGCTCTGAAACTCTGCTCTCATGCAAGATTTAATAGACAATTGAAACTACACCTAAAAACCAAAAACTATTACTTATTCGCAGAATATTTCATACAAGAATAATGGATTTGGCTCTGGATGTTGATTTATGTAGTTATTCTATTCATAAATTTATTTAAATTATTTTATGTGTATTTATTATTATTATTATTATCTTAACTTACATTTTATTTCCATCATCAACATTATTATTATTATTATTAACAATACTTTTATTATTATATATCTGTTATGCTACACCACAGGTAAAGCAATATATGTATCTATCTATCATGTAACTAGAGATCCGAGCTTTGTGCGTTAGTAAAATCCTCAAAATTTTACAACTCTCATGTACATCTGGGACTGAGGATTTTTAATACACTGCCACGGGAGTTGGGGAAATGCTCGGCCGTACGTTTCAAAGCAGATCTTAAACAATATTTTATCGATAAATGTTTTTACAACTTGGACGAGTTTTTTAATAAAAACTGATTTTATTATATATTTATTATTTACCTTAATATTTACTTATTGATTTATTTATATGTTTGTATTATCATTATTAATATGCTTGGTGTTGTTGTTGTTATATGGGTACTGCATTTTTTAATAGGTTGGCGGTTATTTTGTCCTTGAAATTTCGTATTTCTGAACATGCTGTTTCTGTGGTTGTTATTGTATTGTCGTTTTTACCTACCATTGTTATGTATATCTAAACCACTGGTTAAGATAATAAAGATACTACTACTACTATGCATGACTACTGAAATATTGCATGTCCTTTTGGCATGAGCTCAAAACCACCACAACTATTTCACTCGATGAAAACCAATAATCATGCATGCTGTGCCATCGAAATAAAACATCCGAAAACCTGTATCATTTTCGCTAATCACACCGTGCCGTGTAATGTGACCGTCGAAATAATCAGCGTACAACAACCGAACCGATACCGTAACATATCGCAAACACTCTATATAGCAATTATCGCGGCGCGTAATACAAAAGATACAAAAGCGTTTACACGAAAACTCGGCCGAATATAAACAAGCGGAGCTGACGAAAACGCGTACACAAACAGGTTTTTTTTTTTCTTTAGTCCCGTGTACCCACTCATTTAAATCCGCCATTGACTGGGCGGCAGCACCTCTAATTAAATCGATAGCGAAATCAACAGTGTGTCCGATATCCAGACAACGACAACACTCTCATTTTTTTTTATCCGGCAAGACTGTTGATCCCAAGCGGAGAGAGCGAAATTCTCCCGTACATTTAGTACTATTCGTTATGCGTATGGAGCGTATACGGGCGCCTCCACCATTTCTAAGCCTAGGTAAATGCCGACGAATGTGCCGCTCGCTGAGAAACGGACACGCACGAAGGCTTCCCGACACAATTAGGGGCAGCATAGGGCTAAGTACAAAAGCGTGTAGCGGCTTGGCAAGTGTGAGTGATGGTTGACAGCTGACCGCGGTCCGAGCGGCCAGGACAAAATTACCACGATGTCGTCTCGCTTCTCTTTCTACAGCCTTGGAGATCTGCCGTCCGACTCGCTCGTTCTGTAGCGCGACCGCGTCGTCGTTAGTGAGCGTCCGTTGTGTTGGATTGGCGAGCCGGACGTCTTATGTTCGACACTGAGGATTTTAGTTTTATGTATTTATGGGAGAACGACGACGGCCGGCAAAATTGGACGTTGCTGGTCGTCTGTCCCGTTCTCCACCTCCGAGTCTCCTAGTCGTGTTCGTGTTCTGTCGCAATGATGTGACGGTCTGCTCTCTTTTTAGATTCGTTGTCTCTCTCCTTTGATTATCCTTTTTTCTTATCGTTAAACGAAATACGCAGATGGACTTTAGCTTTTATATTTCATTATATACCAGTATAAGTATTAAATACTTTCCTAACTAACATGATTTCGCCTATTATGCATAAACTATATAAAGAAGTAATTTACATGATACAATTTGCATTTCAAGGACTTAAAATAATCTTGTATCTATGGCTCTAGATAATGTATACGGCAAAAAATAAAATTTTTAAATTTTCGTCGGTTTTTCTTTTCCTATTTTGTGTTGTTCTTTATAAAAGTTTAAAGAATTATATGTTAAACTTTTGTCTGTTTTTATACTCCCTGTTTAACCTGGTGGAATAATTGTAACCATGTTCGTTGTTTATGAAGGGTCTTTTTCTATTTGATGTTAAAAAGTAAGGATGCATCTACCATACACGGTAAGTAGGTTCACTCTAGATTTTAAAGAGTCCGTTCACTTTAAGCCCAGTAGCGCGCGCACAGCACGTTCTGTATTATAAAAACGCGCTTGATGTCTGATGAGTAGAGCAGACCACTTTCCGTGCGCGCCATGTGCGCCGGTATGGGAGTGTAATTCGTAATATACCAGAATATGCGAAAAAATAGGGACGCAACATGAGCTTGTTACCGATATAAGTATAGAAGTAAAGACATTTATTCTATCAGAAATAATTAAATATACATTTGGTTTTCTGCTAATAAAATAATATGCAATACAGTCATCCCCACATCGGCGCACATGGCGCGCACGGAAAGTGGTCTGCTCTACTGATGAGTCTCCCATATAATACAATGCCAACAACCTAAGTATGATAAACAGCGCTCACGGTTTGGATGCTACCCACCGCATTGAGAATTCGTAAAGCATAGTACGCAATAGTGAGTCTATTACCTGGTTTACGGCGCTACAGCGTGGGCGTCGATGGCCCCCACCAGATCGAAGTCCCTCGAGGCACTTCAAAACAGGACGCTACGGCTAATCGCAGAGGCCCCTTGGTTCGTTAGGAACGCGCAGATTCATCGTGATCTGCAAATTCCGACTCTCCGAGACTTCATTAAGCAGATGCTTACCGCTGCTTGGGCTCGCGCTCAACTCAGCGAAAATCCTTTGGTCCAGGCGGTCGTGGAACCCCAAGATCGTCCACCACCTCTTGCTCGAGTTAGACGTTTAGATGTTCTCTTAGAGTAATGTCTAACGTACAAACACCGTGACGACCGCCTGTATATCTTTACCTCACCGAGGTAAAATTAAGATAAATTCTCATTCATATTCCATGTTACAAGTTCAATCCAAATATTACGATCACCAACTCCCCTTGCAGAGTAACTTGTTCAAAGTTACTTCTGAACCCCACCCCGCGGCTTGATCGTGCCGCTTTATCAGCGGCGAAAGGGTATATGAACCTCAGGTTCCCAACCGTAGATGAGATGTCAGCTTATTGTCTCATTGAGTCTATTACATATAGTTTAAATATTGAAATTGACGATAAAATAAAATGAAGCTATCATATAAAGATTTACAGCTTATTGTTGGCTGATATTTAGTGCGGTTTAATATGACATAGCGATGTGTGCTCATGTACTTTTAAAAAGAATCAAATGAATTTACTTTTAAAAACAATCAAATGAATTTTAGCTAAGCTAAGATGTATTTCATTCTCTGTGAGCCATCTTTTCAATTGCGAATCCTTCAAGTAGTGATGAAACAACGATATTAGAAAATAGCGAGTTGGTGTCGCCCGCAAATTTCGCGATTCTTTGGTTCTCGTGCTTAGCGAAGTTGGGCCCAAAACACTTCCTTGCGGTACGCCCGTAAAGATTTCCATGCTGTTTTGGGCTGACAAACATCACTAACACCAGTAACTGGCTGATGGTCTAGTGGCTTGCACACTTGACTATCAGTCGTGACGTCGAGGGCGCAAACCTCACTCTAATCAATTAAAATAATTGTTTTTTTTTTTTTGGAGATTTGGCTGGGGGTGCTTGATAAGCATAGTATATACTTAGGTTTTATCTAATCCCTTAAAAAAGCAAAAGAAGAAGGCCTATGAGCTAAATATGAGTGAAACCAACTCCGCGAGACGCCCCGGAAACCATAGTATAATAATTTTTCATGTAGTATGTTATGAGACATACTGTTGAACAATCTTGTAAGGTCAAGAAATAGCCCATCCACTAGTTTATTTTTTTCCTGCATTTTCAATATTCAGTTAGTTTGCTATATATAACGCTGTGGAAGTACCTTTGTTTAATACGAATCCGTGTTGTCCTTGATATAAAGAAGATATTAGGTTTGTTTTCGTTCTCACTTTGGACGGTTCTATTACAGTTCAAAGTAAACGCCCGCCCAGGTAGTAAACGATTTCGCACTATACGACAATATCACGATTGATATAGGTCCACTGCTTTGGACGGTAATAGAACCGTCCGAGGAAAGAACCAAAACAAACCCATTGTTACTGGCTAAGAATAGACTTGTTGATATACAAAACAAAAAAGATCCTCTTCTTGTAGAAGCTTTTAAATAGGGTATCAATTTGAGATCTCAAGTTGTAAATAGTTAACTTATTACTAAGTAAAATACTATCAAATGAATAAGCTACTGCCGCTTAATATTTTTAATTAATAATTAGATGAGAGCGTTGTTTATGCGTTTGGGTAAAAAAGGGAATTATGTATACCCACTCCATAGGTTCTTCGTTCGAAAAAGTGTGTGCGTTACTATTTAGTATGATGCAAAATAGTAATTTTATCGCTACACCGATGCATTTCAGCTGCACTGCTTCTTCGGTCGAGCAAGTTTGTTTATCTGATTCTGATCGAAACTTCGCGGTGAGATTTCGGTTATTTCTACGGGCTGCAGCGGTAGGCATACGAAATATATATAAAGAGCATTAAAAAGTATTGCATCGTAGAACTAGGAATTATATGTGTTAATGCACGCCTTTAAGAAATGCTCATTGTATTCTAGCTATCGCCTTGCGCCTAAAAAAAACGCTTCAGCTTATTAATAATATATAGAATTATGCTTTTATATATTCATATTCATTCTTCAAAAAACCGCTATCAGAGCCCTCTGCCAACTAAAAAGGGATGAAAGTTGTCGAGAGTATTTCAAAACTGAAAAAATACTGACCTGACCGTCGCACTACATTCTTACCTGTCTAAAGTATGTTCTTGACCATCGTCACCGCTTTTCAACGAATGGGGAAAACCATGTATATGAGACACGACATAAAAACAATCTAAAAATTCCATACCAGCGGGTGCAAGCCTCACAAAGATATAATAATAATAAATAAATATTTGTTTTTTTACTGACGTTTCGCATGTATCCGAGTTGCACGCGGCGTTTAGACTACGCATTAGACCGGACATTTTGGGTATCCGTGAGTGTACATAAATACCAAATAATGCCATGTCGGTCAAAAGCTAATCAAAAATCCTAAGCGCTAACAAATGCTCTATAATATACTCTATTTCGATGGATATTTTATTATAGTACTAACTGCTGCTAGTATCTACTTTTGACAAGATTGTAATTTATACTTATAATCAAATAATCAGTCAGATATTTATTGTACCCCTCTTACTAAAATTGACAGTTAATTTTGATATTTATATGAATAAACACTGCATTGAAGTATCAAAATAAAACGTTTAACAATTGATAGCTATTAAATACATCATTAATATTGTTGCGGCACACTGAGCAAGTACAGAATAGAGTTATTTAAAACAAGATAACGCACTTAATATATCAAAACCGCTTGATTTATTATTTTCATTTTAGCTCTGATATTAATTCGAACTTACATCTGTAAACGTTACGTTGCCGTCGGCCTGTGCGGCATTTAGCGTCGCGGCTAGTGAAATATGCCCGACGAGAGATCCAAGTATAGACGTGTGCACGCGTGTAAATTATTTGTTTACTATTTCGCTAAATTAATGTCGCAATTTGTGTCGCGGATAGAGAATTTACGCCAAGCACAAATAGACCAAGTAACAGTTGTTGCCAAAACAATTACATGTGTAATTGATGGCGGGAAATTTATTTTACGGCCTAAGCGTCGCGGTGGTATTCGAATACCGGCGTTTGAGGCGGGCTCCTATATTTAGTTAGTGGCGAAAGTACCCGCAAAGCATCTGAAAGCGGTCGCCACGTATGAAAGAAGGACAAAAACTGCAATTATATATAGGGTTAATAAATAGATGCTAGGCTCGGACGTGTTCTAGTTTGGTAAGACACATAAAATTGTGATTTTATTGCAACACGCTTTGTCTCATTGTTAGATTTGTGCATAAACTGGAGATTTTAAAAAAAATTAATTAACATAAAATGCGTTAACCCCTCTGGTTCATACATTCATTTACACTTTTATTGAAACAAACACGAAGTATTTAATATACTATTGTGATTTATGCAGCCCACGTTGGGCGCTAAAAATAATCTGGTTGTATATGCACCTATTTATTCTTTCTATTTTTGTTTGCAAATATTTAACCATATTTTAGTATATTTTGTAATTTCATTATAGATGATAATTGAAAAATGAAATAAGAATTGAACAGTGGGGGATAATAAAACGGTATATTATAAGAGCTGCTAGCACGCAAATTGGCCAGATAATAAGATGGAAGGAAGTGGATGGTGGATCATTAGAAGATTAATAGCAAGAATATAAAGGCTAGAATACAATCGACGAAAAAAAAACCAATAAACTAATGGACGTAAAACATTCAAAAAAAGATTAATGATACAAAAGGAATGGATTGCAGAATTGGAGGGAAAAAAAGTATGTGGGGAAACTACAGAAGAAGTGCTTACAAAAAAAGTGAAATAAAAGTATTTAGAAACAATACTAAAATCAGAAAATGGAAAAGCAGCTGGAGAGAATAGAGTCCAGTATTGAACTAATTGTAATTAAAGACGGAGAGAAAAAACTAACTGTTGGAAAACAAGTGGGGCCGAAATAAACAATGCCAAAACCAAAATAATGATCTGCAATAGACGGAGTTGCAAAAGGATTTTAGAACTTAAGTTAACTTAAGTTTAGTGAGGAGCAAACATTAAAGTAACAAACGTTGAGTAGAGTAACTGAAAGGCAGTAGAAGTCGAAGAATGAATACAAGCCGTAGAGTTTAATATGCTAACAAGACAATTCCAGCGAATAAATAAATACAAAATACGATTAAAGCCAGAGTATACAAAACTTTAATTAAAGGGTTTAGGTAGAAATCAATAACAAAAATCTTAGAGCTCATATGGATTCATAGCGCCTATAGACGTAAACAGAACAAAGGATAAATAATGTTCAATCAACCAAGGCAGAAATGGTAAGAATTGGATATGATGCTAGATGGCATACACTTCAGCATTTCGATCACAGCGCTTACATTAGGACAGGTTTCCACAAGTTTCTTTTTAACATATATATTTAAAATTATCTATTTTCGTTTTAAAATTTTATAACAAGGTACACCTCTCTTATGTAGTAAGAGAAAATAAGAATCATCCTTTGAATTGACTCTTATTCACAGTGAAATAACTTGAAAAATTGTTTTTTTTTATTCCTCTGGTACAGAAACGAATCTCGCGGCAAAAGCGAAAACAAACACCCATAAAAACTTCAACGCTATCGCACGCGGAGCAGGTAATATAACACACGCCGAGTTTTAATAATAACCCAGCTACGTGTCACTGTCGAGTTTAATTTATTATTCGAGTGACGGTATTAACATGCCGTAAAGGTCCTTTAGCGTTGCACTTCGGTGTTTTGTCCTGAATACTGAATAATACCGTGTGGGTTCCACGGTCGACGGCTAGCCGCTCGGTCGCCTGTGTAGTCGAGTCCCCGTACGAGGTGTACACACGCGAACTTCGTCCTGTGTGTTCGTGTGTGCGCGCTGGTGTTGGTGTGACCCGTGTCCACGGTGAGTGTCCAATGATCTCCGACGCCATCCATTATTCAACGGTGCCGGGAGGATGGCTAAGAAGCTATAGCGACCGACGACAGCGTGTCACCACCCTCGACGCCCGCGGCTCGACAAATGTATCCCCCGTCCTACCGCTGACCTGTGGGGTTTAAGAGGTGTCACCGACGTCGGTGACGTCAACGATGCTTAAATATAAAAGGAATTTTCGATTTTTTCTGTACATGGAGTGGCATTGGCTGTTTTCTTTTGTGTCTATGGTTACTTAAAGTCATATCTAGTAGTTTCTTGTTTTCTTTTACAGTAAACAAACGAAATTCCGTGTACAGCGGAACAACCAGTCCACAAGACATTTATGTCCGTCTAGAATACAGCCGAGCTATATTAATTTTGCATACATAAAGGAAGATTTTCTAAACAAACGATGACAAGTCACAATTTTCACTTATGTGACTTTGTCAATAAGCAAAATTTGTGGTGTTGGGGGACACAAACACTCAGAACAACTCACCAAATACCTCTTCATAGTGAGAAAGTTACAGTATGGTGCGCAGTTTCAAAGAATTATCAGGGTCTTTTTTTCCAAGAGGAAGTTGGTCACACCCTATTGGTAAATGGAGATTGACACAGGAGAATTCTGCAAGACTTTTTATTGCCATAACAAGAAGATGAGCAAGGCTGTTGGTTCCAATAAGATGGTGCCAAAGCTCATACTGCCAGACCACAACTACTCTTTTGAGGACACATTTCCGGAACCGATTAATTTTCAGAAATAGATACTAGAGATGGGCCCCCGGACAGACAAAATTAGAGAAAGTCTTGTAGGAATAGTGTCAAAATGCACTCAATAGTTGTGTTTCTTTTTGTCTGACATGCTTGCTTGGAAACGTTACAGTACCTTAGCTGTTTGTACTTAATCTTTCATTTCTTCATATCCCAACTAAATTTAATTTAATTGCATATCTGTAATTTTAGCTTAGGTAAATACTTTTTGGAAAGGGTTAAAACAATCAAATTTACTGTGGGAAACTACAATTCGTTTCATTAATTGATAAAGTAATAAATATAGATATCAGATTAATATCTATACCAGTTACCAGTTGGTATACCAGTTGTTTATAGCATCTTCAGATTTTAATTTTGATATCTAATACTGTGGACTTAAAAGGAAAGTGACGTCTAAGTATATCGTTCGAATAAATTCAATTTTAGACAAACCAATTAAAACACCAAACAGGTACTTAACTCATTCATATGAAATATAAAATTATTACACCTGATTATATATTTGTATAATAGGTATATTGTTTAATAAGAATTCGTTGGTCACTTTTTGTGATAATCATTTCCAAATTGACAGAAAACTTAAACATAGAAATTACAAAACCCGCTCAAAATTTGCGAGAAACAGAAACATCGACAAATTTAATAAACCCTTCAAAATGTTAAACAGCCGAGTCGTTTTGCAAGTTTTCTGCAACTTTAAATGTATGTAAACTCATTTCGCTAGAAACCCCCCTCCTGTTCTCTCACAACTCGCTGTTCTTGCCTTTCTCGCTCTTAATTCCAGAGGAGTAAAATTTATGCAAACGAAGCCACCGCGTGATCTTACATGGTACGTAATTTCGTTGCTCAGTTGACGCTGCTAGTTTCATCTTCGTCTTTGCCTTTAGGGAATGGGGGAGGCGTCTGCAGCGTTGGGTAACAAATGAACAAAACGGGAGCGTCTTTTGTTTTAACGTTTCACAATTAACATTCGCGAAACGTCTGTCACCGGCACCTGTAAACGTCTCGAAACCGTTTTGCTAATATTAATTTTCTTCCATTTTCTTAGGTGACGTTTCCTCTCTGCGTTTCTTAGATAAAACATGCTGGGTTAACTCTTCAAAATCGCACAATCTTGCAATAAACATTAATTTAACTGTCTGTTTTTGTAAAGCTTACCGAGTTCATTTCGTATTTTTTTAAAGAAGAGTTAAAAAATTGATATGACATGGATTATAAATAAATATGTTCACTATTTTAGTCTGCCCTTAATTTATTGTGTAACTTTTCGATATATCTTCAAGAAAATAGGTCTTGAACATTTCCTAAGAGGTTTTATAATGAATAGCCTGTCCCGAAATTTTCTTGAGGGTGTTGGTGTGGTTCTTCTAATTGGAATAAAAATAAATTAAACAAAGAAAAGGCAATTCCATCAATTAATGTGTAGCAAATGCAAATACCAAAATTTTACCAACATGAATTACAAAGAATTTTTTATTGAAATAGATTGTGACAACCTGAGTTCTTTCCGTTTTAGAGTGATATGATTTTGAAGAGATAATACATTGGAAATAACAAAGCTTATTTGTTTAAGTTCTCCTTCCACGGCAAATGTTGGTAATTCACTGTTTTAATTAATAGGATGATGACAAACAAACTGGGTCTGTACTTCAGAAATTTATTAATTTAATTATACAAGTTACAACCGGTTTCGTGAATTACATACACATCTTCAGGACTGAATTACACATCAGTAGAAGTTCTAGTCGATTATAAAATGGTAAAACTATGATCAAATTGTAACAAAATGAAAACTTGTATCACTGAGTATACGCAAATAAAATAGTTTTTTTGCGAAAACCAGCATGAATCTGTGTGTTCTGTAAAACCCAGTTCACAAATGTATGGCGTTTCTGAAGGCCAATTTCTTTAAGTTTTGCGTTAGTTGGAAATTGTACGCTTTCAAATTAATATCTTTTCTTGAAATTCGTTGAATCGTACTGCATGAAAGAGCCAATTACTATGCACGGCGGCGAATTGTCATGGTTGCTTCCTCGTGTGTACTGTCACTTACCCGAGCAATATTTTCCTCGGTACGGCATTTACGCAGTTCTTTCGTTTGTCAATAACCACATCAAACTTTTGCACTAGATCACGAATTACAGGCTCACTTGGCACGTTAATGTATTCAAAAAGTAGCCGAAGTTTTTTTAGTGTACTAATTCTGACTGTTTTTTTTCCATAATAAATGTATAATAGGATAAGTCAAACATCGCGCTAGATGCATGTGCTAAACCAAACTTAATACAAATAGTGCAAACAAATAAAAAAACGGTCATATTAATAACAAAAAATATGTGCCAACTCTAGTAATAAAAACGGAACTATCAATTTTATGTAATTCGCTAAAGCTAATACAAAATAAACATAATAAGCAAATGAAAGAGAGGGGAGGAAAAGAATATGCTTATAATGTCTCATTAAGGTATTCATCTGTAGAGTAGTACACTTTATGGACTAATAAGGATTGTAACTTATTTTTGAAAATACTGATAGCGGCAGAGCTTTTAATGTTTTCAGGGAGATGATTGCCAAAAAGGGTTCCTTTATATGTCGCGTTTGATTCATGAAGAGATAAACGATGTTTCGACACTTGAATGTTGTTATTGATTATAAGGTGGTCGATGTACTACATACATGGCACATTTAAGTATATATAATGCGGATATCGTTAAAAATTATTATTTTTGAAGGTGTTTATACAAGAGTCTCTGCAGCCTAGGCCAAAAATATTTCTGATAGCTCGTTTCTGGAGTAAGAAAATTCTATTTGCTTGAGATGCGTCTCCCTAGCAGATTATGCCATATATTGCAACACTTAAAACAAAACAACTTAGGAATTTGCTTATGTATTAATGTTGTTTATCTACTTACTTTTTTAATATAATCTGTTTATTTTACCTGAATATTTGTGGTTTTCTTGATAATAACAATTCACGTTTATAATTAATCACAGATATATCGGCACCAAAGCTGAGTTTAAAGGTTCAAGGTAAGTGGCGCATTCTTGTACCATTCAATCGAACCTCATCAACGCCCTGAGATAGATTCCCTTTACTCTTTATATATTTTTTTATTATTGAAGAATAATTTTTATTATATTACAATATGATATTGTCCCGGACATAGTTAGATCGTGTCCGGTAACAAAACTTATTATTATTATTCAAAAGAAATAGCAGAACCTTTCAACATAAAATTTCAGCTTCAAAATTTGCACAAATTATTTAGTGAAATCCCATCTCCAACTCTCCAAACCAGTAATTCCGATCATCCTTTAAGCAAATGTTATTTTTATCGCGTCGGTGACGAGCTCAGACTTCTCATCGCCTTACTGCGGCTCCCTAATCCCTACTCCGTGTAAGTACGAAATATTAATTTCGGTCAAGCCCGGGCCGGTCACTTCGGTCAGGAGTTTATGAATAATAATTACCGGCCGTAACAAGGATTCGGAGGACGTCCCAGGGCGGTCTGCGGCCGACCAAGTCGGTAGCGACCACATTTCCGCAAGCGTCGGTGTGACCACAGCGGTCACTACTCCTTCTCAATTTATGCGAAGGTTAGACGCTACCGTGGTCAAATGAAATGCCACCAAGATAATATTATAAAGCACGGTGATGGGTAGTTGAAAGAATCTGCGGTAGTTTTGGTTATAAATGCGATTCGTGTCCCCCAAAAACGATAAATCACTGTCGTCAGATGAACATTGTTCTTAAAATAGAATTAAAACTGTTTATACGGAACAAATTCCAGTAATTTTGAACAAAAAAAAAAACAATGGCACTTTTACTAACAAAACCAACAATAAGCATACATTTGAATTAAGAAATCCACATGAGTTTGTGGAGCATAATCTGAAGTCAACAGCTGAGAGTATATATGTGTGTGTGAATTAAAATTTATACTAGGTGGGGTGAAAAGTAACCTCCTTGACCGCCAGAATGCGCTGCTACTGCAAAAGAGGTTATGGTGCCTTGAAGTCCGTTCATATTTAGGCAGACATGCCAAATTTCAGTGCGATACTGTATTTAGTTTTGTTTTGACAGCTGATTGTTGTTGACGTGTTTGGCATCATGTTGAGTATGGACAAAAACGATTTTCGTTCTCTCATAAAACATTCTTTTTTGAGAGGCCAAACGGCGAAGGAAACAAAAGAAAAGTTGGATAAATATTATGGGGCTAATGCTCCGTCAGATTACACCGTCAAATATTGGTTTCGAGAGTTTCGTGGTGGCCGCAACTCCACTACCGATCAAGTCCGCAGCAGCAGGCCCTCCGATGCGGTTACAGAGGACAATGTCAAAGAAAATACATGAAATGGTGTTGGCTGACCGGAAAGTGAAGGTGCGCGAGCTAGCAGATACCACAAAGATTAGTACTGAGCGCACACGCCATATTTTGGGTAATGTTCTGCATATGAAAAAGTTATCCTGCCGTTGGGTGCCGCGCATGCTCACTCCTGACCAAAAACACGAACGCGAGAGCACTTCGAAAGAGTGTTTGGACTTGCTGATGCGGAATCGGGAGGACTTTTGGCGTCGATTGGTAACTGTTGATGAAACCTGGATCCACTATTACACACCAGAGAACAGAATGAGTGCCGGGCAATGGACTGAAGCCGGCACGAGTGCTCCGAAGCGGCAGAGGGAGGCTCAATGGGTGGGAAAGGTTATGGCGTCGGCTTTCTGGGATTGTCATGGCATACTCTTCGTGGACTACCTCGAAAAAGGAAAAACCATCAACAGCGAGTATTACTGTGCATTATTGGAGCGATTGAAGGCCGAAATCGCTGCAAAACGGCCTCACATGAAGCGAAAAAAAATTTTGATTTTGCAAGACAATGCACCGGCGCACAAGAGCATCCCAACCATGGCTAAAATCAATGACTTACGGCTCCAATTGCTATCGCATCCACCGTATTCGCCCGTTTTGGCTCCCTCGGACTATTATCTCTTCCCAAACCTCAAAAGATGGCTCTTCAATAAAAAATTCAGCTCACGCTAGGAAATCATCGACGCCACGGAGGAGTATTTTGCAGACCTTCCGAAAAATTACTTTTCGGACGGGATCAAGAAGTTGGAAAATCGCTGGAATAAGTGTATCGAGCTAAAAGGGGACTATATTGAATAAAATAAAAAAACATTTAAAAAAAAAATTTTTCATTCCCAAGGAGGTTACTTTTCACACCACCTAGTAACCATTTGACTAACAGTTGGAAAACTTTTACGTTAAAAAAATTTAAACAAACTTAAATCTTGGTTGCATACTGAATGTTTCTATACTGTTAAAGAATTTTTGGAATTCTGTACTTACTATATTTTTGGTAAAATGAAATAAATAGACGATAGTTACTGCTATCCTTCCTAAGTACAAAAACGATTTTACCAAGTTGGGAGTGACCAACCTAACAGAATCTGCTAATGTTCTATGGACTAATAATTAAAAGCACACCGATTACCAAAACACAATATTGACGGTAAGAACATTATTTTATGTAATGGGTCTAAAATCCTTGGAAAACGTCTGCAAATGAAACAGCACATTTTTAATATAATTACAAAATTAATTTTGTCTCTTAAAAAAAAGAAAACAGTAACTCTCAACCATTATTCATAGCGCAGCAGATTTTAACGCTTCAGCGCTTGTCATTGCTATCGCTACTACAAAGTTTATTATCGACATGCAGATAGAAATGCACAATGGACACAAACATACACATACGCAAGTACAGCACTAGCTAACAGTACGCGATACTTAATTTCCAACTACGGCACTTACGTTTAATATGCGTCCGCACGGTGTAAATGCCATTTTAAAAGGCGCCCATGCAGGAGTCCGGATCCGAGAGCATGTGTAACCGATTTAACGGCCGTCAATTCCAGAAGCGCTCTCGTCGACTTGGTCCCGGCGAACGCAGTAAAATTTTATACGCCGAAACGCAACACTCCAGCCGAGCAAACGCGCAGATATAGATATATATATATATATATACGTTGCTATATCGGTGTAAGCGACCTTTTTTACACTATCTCCGTCAATTGGGCCGTAAAATTTTACGGTGTTGCATAAATATCGGGTGTGTCGATCGCTTGAAACGTTCGGAAGGCGATGTTTTTGTACATATTATTGAAAATTAAACGGTCAATACGACTCGTTTTATGATGTATTAAAAGTACATTGTAGTTGTTTAGTATATTTATCTCTGTAATTCTCTAACAAGGGAAGCTCAGGGGTTGTAAATCGCAGACTCCGATGCAAGTTTGTTAGTTTGTAGACTCCATGGAGTGTTACTCAAGCACACTCACCCTATGTTGCGGTTGGACTTCAACTTTAGGGGGTGCAATGCGATATATTTCATTTATCCAAAATAACTTTTAAACAAAGAAAACTTTCTCTTTTTATCGAATACTGTATAGAAAGGTAATTTAGATAACTAGACAAATAGCCATTTATCTAATAAAGAGTATTGCTTGAAAGGACCCCCTTTTTATTTTTATTTCATGATTTTCCGTCTTTAGAACAAACTGGAAGTGACTTATATCGCTCCGTAAAACAATGGTTTATAGAAAATAAGTTACAAGTAAATGAAAACAAAACATGTTGCATACTATTTAAGCCAAATGAAAGTACAAATACACCTATTTATATTTTTCTAGACAGCACTAACATAAAATTAACAAAATATTGTCGTTTTCTAGGGGTCAGTATAGACGATACACTTAGATGGAATAACCACACAGAACATGTGTGTAGCAGGCTCAGTGGTGCTTGCTTCACATTAAAAATATTGAGTACAGTCTGTAATTATGTAGCTTTGAAGGCAGTATATCACTCATACTGTGTTTCAATAATCCGTTATGGTATTCTACTCTGGGGGTGTTCCTCAGAAGCTGAGCGTGTATTTGTTTTACAAAAACGGGCGATTCGTGCACTACTGGGTCCGAGTTTTAGCACATCACTGCGATCTGTTTTCAAATCTTTCGGTTTTTTAACGTCGCGTCGTATGGTATTTATATATATGAATGTCTTTTATTTAACTTTAAAAACAAAACTTCATTTAGAGACAACGAAAAAATGTATACCCACACAACTAGACATAAAATCAATTACAACGTTCCCAGACATCGTTTGACTAAATTCACCAAAGGTACACGGAGAGATTTATTGTAATTTAATATTTTGTACTGAGGTTTAGTACGTCATGTGTAGTAGAAATAGCAAACTCACGTACTTGAATATGAGAATAATTTTTTACTTAAATTAGGAATAATGCGATTGCAAGATCAAAAACAAACAATTACTAGGACAGAAAACAGATTATTTAAAACAATTACGCACGTACGTTAGATTAAGTATATTTGTACTTATTTCCACTACTAATGATTCTTGGATTAGGTATAAAAAAAGTGTTGTCCTGGAAATATTTTGTTATAAATCTACAAGCCTTTTTCATTGAATTTGGTGGGATTTATTGGATATTGCGGAAATAAACTAGTGTTTAATATAAAAAATTATGCAGATAGAGCCCCGTTTACGAATTTAAATACTAAGTTATTTTTGGTTCAACAAGATTGATGACTAAAAATTGCCTAAAAAAGATGAGTTTATGTCATACATTTAATATCCAAATTTAGTTTACACTTATGCTTCTTTCACCATCTATGTTTGGCGTAATTTGTTTGATTAAAATAACATAGGTAAGTCAAGGAATTTAAGAAAAATACTGATTTGTCAATACTGATTTGTCAGTAATATTGTGTCATCATTTTAAACAAGTGGGCAGGTTTGTCTTAATTTACATATTAAGACAAACCTGCCCACTTGTTTAAAATGATAAGTATAAACTAAATTTGGATATTAAATGTATGACATAAACTCATCTTTTTTAGGCAATTTTTAGTCATCAATCTTGTTGAACCGAAAATAACTTAGTATTCAAATTCGTAAACGGGGCTCTATCTGCATAATTTTTTATATTTTGTTCATGATAATATTTTTAATACAATTGCGTCAAATTTACATTTTATTACTTATCTTGGATTGGTATTTTCTCACATCATATGCGCTACATTTCTAGCCTCGTGTAACAATACAAATCTGCTCAACTTCAATTTTCATCTGAATTTTATGGTTAAATGATTTTTGAGTGAACAGACCTAACATTCCTATAATGACAATTTATTTCTTTCTGTATTATTAACAAATTTACAAAAAAAGCAAGTAAAATTAAAATTGATATTCTCGCCTGAAACATTCAGTCAGCAAAAATTCTTTACAACTTATATTAAATTAAGATCAGACCAGAAATGATAAGCCTGTCATTATGGTAAAACCCCTAATAGTAATGGAACCCTTTAAAGAAGACATTTTTAAAATGTGTTGAGGACTTAGTGCGAGAAGAGATGGAAGATATAAAAGCAATCAAAGATAATGGTATTACCCCTTACATCTATAGTAGCAAACGCACTCTGACACTACCCTAATACATCCAGCGAGTCCTTACTCTAATCCAAATAGTATTGCCCAAATCTGGAACGTTCCTCCTCGGCTCTCCCTATCAAAAAAATTTTTTACGCAAACAACCCCCATCCCCAAGCGTTTCGCCAGCGGTTTCCCGCGTCTTCGCGCCACCCCAAACCTAATACCGCGCCATAAAAATAAAATTTCGTAAAATTGCGTGTCGCGTTTAACGCCATCGCTTGTTGGATATTAAAAAACTTGCTCCAGAGTTGCGGGGGCGAAGACACTTTCTACATAAGAAGGAGTAGCGGGAAGGGTAGTGAAAGAAGAAGTAATCACGACGCCATCCACTTTGCCCCGCAGGGTTGGTTTGTTAAAACCCGTTAACCGATCTTTTAAAATCCTTTAAAAAGTGAGTTCATAAAGTTTCCCCCGCCGCTGCTGGAGCTTCGGTGAGATATTCGCAGGCAATGGTGGAGAAATAGGGGAGTGACTGGGATGAGGTGGGAGCTCGCAGCTGAATAACACGGTTCCGGTGTACCTCGGAACGATGTTCATAAAAATTAAGCCCCGACTGTGGCGGTACGATGGGGATTTTTGAGTACGGGGTTTCAGCGGTTCGACTCTCGGAGCTTACGGGAGGGTGGAGGATGCGGAACGCTCGTAAAAAAAAAGCGGACCAGTTCCGATCTATACCACAGCACAAGGAACGTCGTTCGAATAGGTGTAATGGGCTAGTAATAATCTATAGACGGAATTTCAGCTTTTAAATTAGGAATCCACCTTGGGTGGTGGAAAAGTACTTCTTTTCTCCATCAAATGCCCCTAACATTCACGTATTTCAATATTTTCTCGCGAAAGACGTTAAAGCTTCTTTAGAACTAGATAAGACTTAACCGAGACAACGACTGACGGATTTCAACTACAGCAGAATTATTTTTGGTAGGTGGATGTACAAGAGAAAAAGAGTGTACTCAATGGAGTGAGACACACCCGAAGGAATATGGAGAATCGTTATAATTCGTACGTTAGAACATCTGCAGTACTGAACACTGTCCATTCAGAGAGTTCCGCCCGCTTCTTTGCGCTCGTGACGTATACTACGCGTTGACGTAAACTCTACTCCCACGAGTTTACGTCAACGAAATTAATTCTGGTGTAATCGTTTAATTTTAAAAGTAAAATTGTTTGAAATAGCCCAGCAGAATAGCAGCGACAAACGTTCTTGTTCTTGAACGCGTCAAAAGATTGAACGTATATGTAGACTTAAGCAATCGTCATCCATTTTGGCACTACTTCCGGGCGGCGTTTCGTTCTCACTCGTATGGAAAATCTTTAGGGCTGTTACTTCGGTGTTGCATGAGCGATTATCCACATTCATGTTTCATGTGAAGAACATACTTATTCTGTGGCACCTACGCCAATCCTTAATATTTATCGAATAGTCTAAACGAATTGCCAATCTACAATTTGAAATATAAATTTTATCTCTAAATATTCTTTCTATTTTTAACCTACATTGATATACATTGATATATATATAATAACAATAAATACCAGTATACTATTGCCTAAAGTGACAACAACTTCCACCTCATTGATTACTTTTCTAATGATAATAGAGAAATTATAGTTTTTAATTGTTTGATATGGTGAAGGATCATCGAAATTATGGCTACAAATTAAGACATTCGAAAATTGACAAGGAAATAAATTTAATTTACTTGCATGTCATCTGTTTCAATGAGTTTCATTTTCTCAATTAATTTTTTGTGTAAATTTTGTAATCAACCTTCTCGTGTGGACTAAGCATTAAACTTTGATGTATTGTTACGCTTTGTAAACGAGCTCCATGCACCCCCAAACTATGTGCATGAGTTACTTGTGTTCAGCTTCATCATTATTATTGAAAAACAATGGGATAGGAGCAACTCTCACGGCACCACCGTTCCCTTATGATCCCGTGCCACTAAATTGCTCTATAGCTGGTTTATTAAACTTCCTTTCCTCCAATTTTCGTATAGGCGGCATTTTTAAGAGCACAATATGAACACATATTTCACTGCACAAAATACATTACAAAATCTGTTAGGCACTGCGAAGGATAAACTGACCGTCAAGGAAAGGTCAGGCATTCATAAAACTAGGTGTCAGGGATACAATAAAATTTATGTCGGACAAACGAAGAGAGCAGTAGGAACTAGATTTAAGGAACACATTGCACATTATCGGTAAGATAGAATTAGCGCACGTGGCACAGCTCATTAAGGATACGGGCCATAAATAAGTTTAACATTGAAAACCTCGAACTACTACAACACATCTAACATCTCCGAGAGAATTATCCGCTTTTGAAAGCATTTATATTAAAAGAGAATCATCTAAAAATAATAATTTAGTAAAATGGGAACCTGCTCCTCTCCAGCATTGGGTGCTGATGGATTTATTGGGGTAAAAATACATTTCAGTTACATTTTGTATGAATCCAGAATTTTCAGAATTTGAGCAGGCCAATGTAGGCGGTAAAACGCACTTGTAAATACACTCCGCCAAAAAAGTATCGCATAATTTAGTTTTGAATCATAAAAGTATCGCATAATCTTTGTTTGTAGCATAAAGTTGTAAATATACTTTAATGCGCTCTAAGATATAATTTCTATGATTGTTTAAATAAAATACAGGCCAAATAAAAACAAGAACTCATACTTGAGATTTTTATTAAAACAAGAAATTATAATTTTGGAAAGAAAAATGTCATAACAGTAGCTTTTAATACTGAGTATTGCCACCTCTGGCTCTTATGACCGCTCGCATACGGTTTGGCAGAGATTCGATTAACCTCCGTATATAAGCTTGATCCAAATTCTCCCACTCGTCACGGAGAGCATTTGCTAGTCCATGCAGGTCCGCTGGGGCAACATTTTGGGTTCGTATCCGTCTGTGAACCTGGTCCCACACGTGCTCGATAGGGTTCATGTCCGGACTTACCGCAGGCCAATCTAAAACTGGAATACCAACATCGTTAAGGTATTCCTGGACGATTATTGCAACATGCGGTCGTGTATTATCGTGCATTAACATGAATTCGTTTCCTATAATTGGCGCATATGGTACTACATGTTCTTCTAAAATGTCCGTTATATACCTGTGGGCAGTCAGTGTACCTCTGTCTACTGGTACTAACTCTGTACGACCTGTTAAACAGATGCCTCCCCAAACCATAATAGAGCCACCAGCGAAATTAGGTCTAGGTCTGATATTACACTGCGAATAGCGCTCACCGTCTCGTCTGTACACTGAGATACGCCTATCTGAGGTGTAAAGACCAAATCTTGACTCATCTGTGAAGAGTATATTGGCCCAGTCATTAATGTTCCAATTTACATGTTCTCTGGCAAACCTTAAGCGAGCTACTCGGTGGTTCCTAGTGAGACGAGGGGCTGTTACAGCTACTCTAGCTCTTAATCCACTCTGTCGTAACCTATTCCGAACAGTTTGAGTACTCACACGAGTATTTCTGACTCTAGCCAAGTCGTTCTGCAATTGTCTCGCAGTTACATGTCTTCGACGTAATGCTTGTTGTAGTAAATAGCGGTCATCTTGGCGAGTAGAACATCTTGGACGACCTGGTACAGGTCTTCTACTGTAAATGCCTGTTTTCCTATATCTGGCTACGGCTCTAGAAACACTTGACTGATTGATGTTCATCAAATTAGCAACGTATGCTTGAGATCGTCCATCTTCGATTAAAGCAACTATAGCAGCCACTTGTTCTGAAGTTAAATTGCTCATTTTAGTTTTAAAAGCGTTGGTACAGAACTCTGACTTCACACTTTAAAATTTGTCCGTATAGGAAGACTTTCAATAAACAACTGAAAAAACCTTACACATATGCATTTTTCTAAATGTGTTCTTTTAGGAAAAAAAAAAGTAAAAACGCTAAGTTCCATTATTTTGTTAGTGTTTTTATAGTTCACATACACGAGGCAAACTTTTTGTGAACGTATAAAAATATCTTGGTTCATAAATGCCCTTTTTTAGTTTATGCGATACTTTTTTGGCGGAGTGTATAAATTTAGGGTAGGGATAACTAACCTCCCTTGTGTGTGTATTACCACGCTACATTCCTTGCAGATCTCAGTATTCTATGGAGCTACAAAATATTATAATGAATTAATTGCAAAATTATATAAAAAGAATTTACATTTTCTATAAGGCCCATCAAGTTGTTCAAAGTATTTCTGTGTAATAACTTTACTGCTAGGATCTCCTTCAAATGAGGCTCCTAAGTAGTCTCCCATCAATGTGCCTAGGAGATATCCTCTGAATTCCAATAGTTCTTTATATACTGCATTGAACAATTACCTAAAAACCTAGTACCCTCATAAACACAATTAAAATTATCCATTAGCCAAATTAATTATGAAATAGCGGTCGCTTACGCGCAGCTGCGTGTTTATTTTAATCTCAGTTTATGTTCCAACATAAACATCGCACAGACGCCA
The DNA here is from genome assembly GCA_949128085.1 of Cetonia aurata. NCBI lineage: Eukaryota > Metazoa > Arthropoda > Insecta > Coleoptera > Scarabaeidae > Cetonia > Cetonia aurata. The sequence goes on along the minus strand of OX421882.1, from coordinate 7,999,441 downwards.
TATATCCGCGCGACGCGCACATATTATCCACGCGAAAACATTTACGATTACTTTGAACCACTCAATTAAAATTTGATTTACGTATAAAATAATTAGTAGACGCTTTGTACAGGGCCCGCGTAATTTATGTCGCCCGAAGATCACAAGAAATCTCCTTTTCAGTTACACCGGTAAGCGAAAGTGCGGTATGCGTGTACTTACTTGCGTTTTTACCCCGGGACTACGTCTCGTTCGTTTTTCCATCTTTCCGGGGGCACGTCGCTGATTTATGCTCCCGTTAGCCGCTAGTAACGAGTAAAATAGGACTTGTCTGTCGCTGGAAGGTAAAGCGAGGGTATATTTACGATGCAGTTTGTGTTATATGCGGATACGAGTAATTGGGAAAGCGATGAACGCACGATTTTGTTCCGTTGGATGCTTGTTGCTCCTTCTTTCATGCGTAGAATAAGCAGTGCCTCAAAAAAAAATAAGCAAAATGCCGTTTACATTGGAAATTCGTCATTGAAATATACAGGCAACAATACAAAATCACATATTATGTGTAAAGTTACTTTTGTAGATATATTACCAATTGATACCTGGTGAATTATTTTTAATTTTCGAGGTATTTTTATTTTTTCGCACATGCTCCCTCACTTTCAAATGAAGATTCCAACGCCAATCTAACAACTAATAATAACTAGTAAGGCTATATATTAAAATTTTTACTGAAATTTGATTGGAAATAATTTGATATTTTTATTTATTCCACTTCATCTTTACCCCAATTTAGGCACAAACATGCATTCATACAGAATAAAAACCAACAGGATATCGATTTTAGGGAATAATTGATATTCAATTCGAGCACTTTGCTTCATACTTGTAACAGATGTCCTACAGATGTGCATACGTATAACACAATTTACTGGTGTATGTATTGTAAATGCTAGAAATTGTCTTATATCAATTCTTATTATATATTATTTCTATAAATTACTAAACATTTTCACACGGTACGTTATGCACGTATCACAAAAATTGGTAGATTTAAATGCACTCCTCACAGCAAGTCAGCGCGAATCGCGAAGACCAGACGACCCCCGATGTCACCTAACATAAACTAAAGGCGTCGTTTAAACTTATCAGTCTGTATCTTTGTTCTGTAAACGCTACAACTTACAAGGCGCTACGAGGGCTCCTCTCTAGCCTTCGCGCCAGCCAGCACAGCGGATCCGGATTTGTTTATGGCGCGGTTCCATGTATAATTGAATCGACTCTTTGTATCGGCATTCTGGTTTTAAATATCTGCGTGTTATATCGAGATCGTGTTCGCTCCGACGGCTCCTACGAGAACTCGCGGGGCGCAAGAGGCAGATACGGTGGGTGTCGTAAAGTTTGAAGTTGTCAACACGTTGAGTCGATATATTCTCTCACGGTCGGTGCCAATTGATTAAAAGAAGACGCAAGAAAAATGTTTGAATGACCAAAAGCATAGTTTTTATGATTTAAATTTCCTTTTAGCAAAATTAAACCTGATTAAAGGGGGGAAGCACTATTTGAGCATATTTAACTAGGAAAATCTTTCCCACAAAGAATGGGACATGATGGTTATGCACTGGCACCCAAAATGCTTGCGGAAACGAAGGATGTTAACAAGATCTCAGTATTTCTTAAGTCAAGACTTAACAAATGCGGGGATCTAAAAGCCTGAGGGCTCCATCTAAGCACCATAAATGCAAAAAAAAGCATAAGTAAGTATGCGAATGATGAATGCCCATGATTCAACTAGAAAGTAGTGGAAACATGGAAATAATTAAAACGGATTAAGTAAGTAAGTTTGAATTAGCACCAATATCAATTACACATTTTATTTCTTTCGATATGCTACTGATTCTAACTTAAAAAAAATGAAGCACCAACAGCCCAATGCTTTTTGTTAGTAGAATAGATACATATACATACGATTACATTCCGACAATACAAACATAACAAGGATGAAACGGATTTCGCGCTTTGATATACGTTAACAGTGTTAACACACCCTCGCGATGAGAATTTTTTTGACACGTGCTCCTACGAAAATCTGATGCCGCAATAGTTTAATAATGAAAACAGATTTTTTGCAGTAACTTATTGTGAAAGAGGTGTGGAAAAGTCAAACATTTCCAAAATTGCCCCGAAGGCTGCTCAATAATTTAAATTCACCTATTCTGGATTCAAAAGGTTGAATACCGAAATCCGAGGCAGACGGACAGGCGGTCCTACGGGGATCTACTGTCTGTCAACCTGCAAGGGCTGAGCTCTCTGGGGGGTCTGGAGGTTGATGGCCTCCGTCAGCTAGCTGCTGGAGTGCAGGCGTCAATCGTGGACGCCTTTGAGCGATCGTGCCCGCTAAAGGTTACATCGGAGAAGAGTGGGACTCCATGGTGGAGTCGAGATCTCTCAAAGATGAGAACCAAAATAAGAAAGCTATTTAATAAAGCTAAATCAACCAGATCCGTAGAAGACTGGGCAGCCTACAAAGCTCAATGTAGGCAATATAAAAGGGAGATCCATTGTGGTCAGAGACGAGCCTGGAGAAACTACTGTGACTCCATCGAATCTGTCACAACGGCTGCTCGTCTAAAGAAAGTATGTGTAATAGAATGACTGTGGTATGCGGTCTACCACATCATATGTGAATGTGAGCCTCTGGGCGGAAAAGGACAGGCAATTTTTGTAAAATCAAAAATACACCCAGAAAATTATTTCGATGTACCAGTCAGAGATCTGTTCATGCTTACACCAGGGTATTGGAATTGCTGGCATAAATTAATGGGCAAATGAAATCGGAGATATAATACAAAAAGCCAATAGGCTGCAGTGTTTCTGGAGACTAATATCAGACGGCTCGCCCAACCAAAAAAGAAAAAACATTTATAAATATGATGATATATTGATCGTCCAATTGGAAATGGTTCATGCAGCTGAAGACAGGTTACCAAAAACCAAGATAGTACTGACTGCGATGCCCATTCCATGTGATCAAGGCGTATTTACCATAGACAACCTGAAATGGCATTAAAAGTTGATTAACTTCTTTGGTACTTAAGCCGTTTATGGCAATTATAAAGCACAAAGACGCTATTCTGACTGGAGCGATCACAAGAGGATTGTCTATATCAGTAGAACTACTGATCTGCTTCAACGTGGATGGTTATCGCTTTAGTGAGTTCCCTAACAACTGTAGCCTTTGATTGTCTTGTCGATTGTTGAATGAAGCTATCTGTTCGCGAAATGATAACACTGGTCAACAGTAAAATTGCTTCTTAGGTGAAAGTACCCAATCCTGAATGAATTCAACGTGCTGAACACGAATATCACATTGAAAAAAGTTGATTGGCTCACGTTCCAGAGATATTGACGTTTTGTCCATTGTATAGATGCTATTGCATAATGTAATGCAATTTAGTGAGAAATTACGAAATTTTGCGTCATATTGCATCACCCCTTCACACATTTCATCAGGACATTGCCACCATGGAGCAACGGTACCAAGGCAAATGGTCTACGTCAATGCTAGCTGACTATTGTTGGACAATCAGTAGAGATGCTCCACAAGTCCACTACAAACGGCAGGCCAAAAGAAGTCGAAAGCCGGAAGCAGACTAATGTTTTCTAACCATGTATTATAATATTGACATAAGTACACTTTTTCTGAAATATGCGTAAATGTTTTCTTACCATGTATTATAATATTGACATAAGTACACTTTTTCTGAAATATGCGTACATATTACAGAAAACCCGTAGCCAATTCAGCTTTTTCTTAGTCATTTTCGTATTCAGCACATTGAATTCATTAAGAGATGACTATTTTCAGCTTGGAAGCATGAACTTTTCGAAAATTTGTTGCCCAGTGTAACCTGCAGAAGGTATGATCATCAAAAGAAGACAATCATGAACAAATGAAAACATACAAATACGGTCGTAGATAACCAGTGCCACTGGAAGGGATCTAACTGGACATATCACACTGATTATTATTGTTCTATAACTTTATTGACGTCTATTAGTAACACAACAAAAGAAGGATATAAAACATGGATATTTTCACTTCAGTTTTCAGCTCTGCTCCATCTAGATTTATTCAAGCCACACACAATAGTAATAACAAGCGCTCCTCATCCGCTTATTAAATTAATTTAAGCAAATACCCCGCATGTTGTATGTATAAACAGGCGTTTCTGAGGTGTATACAACGGCAAATTTGCTAGCCCATTATTCTCCGGACGAGTAACAAAAACCGAGGCACTTAGAGAACGGCAGCTGTAGCAGCAAACTGGATCTCCTGCGTCTGTGTGTGGATGAGCCACGCAGGACGACGGCAATACCTGCAATGTGTGTATGAATATCGTACGCCTGTATGTGTATGTGCAAGTAGTTCGTAGCTCGTCTAGCTAACAAGAGTCGGTAATAACTAATACGGGGTCGTGTTAAACTTCCCTCTTGGGGTTTAATCCACCGCGCCACTGTATATCATACAATGCAGCGTGTTACGGTGTTCTTGCCGCCGCCAGTTACCTACACCCAGTGTTATGTTAAGCTTAATGTTATATATGAGCCACGGTTTGTCGGGGGTAAGGCCGACACGGATTCCCGTCTACATATTTTCATTTGCCGGTCGCGGTGAAATAGGGTTACTTCGGAAATGAATCTCTATTTGGAGCTGTGTGTCTACTCTGCGCCGCCGGTGTCTCTCTGTCGAATATGTTTTTACCGAATCCGCCCTAGCATCCCACCTTATCGCAGTCGATGTCTTGTTTTATTCGGGTCGTTACCAAGCAGAAATTAAATTGTACTGAAAAATTATCGGCTGTATGGGATTGTTCCCCATTCGCGACTTCAAAACGACAACACTACGAGCCCGAAATTTAATTTGCTTGGGGATTTTACGCGCAAAAAAGGCGGAGGTGTTTTAACAGAAATATAAAACAATGGATTAAATTTGTATACTAGTTAGTAATTGGATCACGGAAATCAAAACCCGGCTAAATCAAAAGTATTCTCCTTTCTGCAGAAACTGCATGTTTCTTGCATGCATATCATGAGTACAAGATGGCGCAAAAGTGAACTAAAATGTTTTATTTAAGTTAAATAAAATGTTTTAAAACTCATAATAAAAAGTGTGTTTCTTGAATTTTTTTTCAGCTATTAGCGAAAAGGTCTAAGAAATGATGTCTCCTTTCCTGATGACGACACACGTCCTTCATTACTTTTTGTAAAGATATCTCCAAAATTTTTCACCTATTGTTCGCCCTAAGATGTTCGAACCATTGCAGCCTGAGACGACTTGTATACATAGATTCATCTGTTTTTAAGTTCGTAGAGTACTGTAGTAGAGTTTGCTAGACCTTAGCAATGGCACAGGATATGAACTGAGATTTCCTTTTCGTGTTAGTGATTAATGTCACTATCATTTTAAAAGTAAACTTCCTTGTGAAGCAACCACTGGTCATACATATGTATGTCTAAGCAGAACAAAACCAATAAAGTTGGTACAGTCACCAGAAGACGCGCTTGATGAGTGCCAGTAAGTAATGCTTCGAATTATAATGGAGGCAATTGATGTCAACGGTAATTATTCAAATCATTAGGAAATGACACACTATTGAACTAACAAAACTGCTGCTGGTAGTACAGTTTTTCTCATTCCTCATCGATGGTAATTGACTTTTTTTGTAAGGATCAAGTATTATTTTAAAACATGATCTTCCTCTTAATTCAGATTAACTGGCAAGTGGAGACATCTGTACTGCAATTTAATGATGTTTAATATCAAAATAACAGGGATTAACAGTTTGGTTGATGACAGCGTGTTAAATGTGAAGGAATAAAATATCCTATTCAACCGTATATTACTATTTATTGGAAATCTTAAGTGTTTTTCTTTCTATTGTCTCTAGTACACAAAATAAAAACGCAGATGAGTTTTATTGCGATCAAGTAATAAATAAATGCGCTAGAGAAGCAAGAAAAAGAGATCGTTTATATAATCTGCTGTGACAAGAAGAAAAAATGGAATGTAATTCCTCGCAAACCCTTAAAAATGATAATTCGACTTGCTTTCGTGCTTCAAAGGAACATCATCAGGCCACAATTTATAGGAGTTAAGGCGATGAATGGTATAAAAAATAATTTGTAAAAACTTAAACCATATTTATATCTTCTACATCTACTGCAGAAAGAGATTTTTGCATTTTTTTTTATTATATGTACCAAACTCTAGAGTTTTTATTTGCAATAATATTTGCTAAATTTATGTTTCATACTTGCAAATATTTTGTATTAAAAGTTTTTTTTTTTGATTATTGGTAATATATATTTTATTTTTAAGGGCTTTTGAAGATGTTTTGCCTGAGGACTCTATAACTTCTAGACACGCATTTAATTGTAACTGGATTTTGCTTAGCATCGTGTATGTTTCGGAAGCATCTTAAGAGGGTGTAGTGAAAATTAACAAATTCCCGTAACACATTGCTTATCATATCCGGAGTAATATCTTGACAGACTTCTGAGGTGATCCTCTCCAAATGATCAACATCTTGAAATGGCCTTTGCTTATAAACCTGTCTTAAGTAACCCCGTAAGGAATAGTCCAGAAATCGCTTCTGGAGATCTAGCAGCCCAAAAAAGATCTGAATGTCTATGGATCAGTTTTCCATTGAAAATATTTTAAAGATGTACTCTAATGTAGTGTGACAGGGTGCATCGTCTTGTTGGAGCCAAACACGTTGACGTTCTTGTAAACATAATTCCTCCATTAAATAAGTGCTTTTCTGCTTCTGATTTCACACTGTAAGAAAATTGCACTATTGCATGATTCGTCCATAAAGTCCACTGAATTGGTTTTGTAAAAATTGTAAATAACGTTCCGCATTCATAGTATGTCGAATATGGTTCAATTATGCTATTCTTGAAAACTCCACCCCAAATGTTAGGTTTTCTGTCAGCCCACTAGGGACAAAGTAGTAACGAGACATTTCCGCTCGAAGAAATTGTTGCCTCATCGGTAAAAATTATGCGCCTTATTAGAAATCTTTAACTCTCCTTGGATGTCGGAGCAAAATTCCATTCTCTAGATGGTTTATAGTTACCAAGTTACCCTCCACAATCAAAACAATTTCAATTTTTTCTTTAAAAGTTAATACCGCTGCTATTTCGTATTTTATGTTTTATCAAAGCGTTTTGACGTTCAAACAAATTTATGCTTTAACAAACTTTGTATACGCCTACAACAAATTGATATTTGATTATTTTATTTTTGATTCTAGATGATGCAGAACTTTTTATGAAAAATAACTTTTTTTTTCTAAACTAAATAATAAAAAAGTGTTCCATATAATTCCAACTTAAGTAGATATGCTGTATACATAATTAAATCGCTGTTTAAGACTGCAAATAAAAGACCTGCTTCTTTACAATTTTCTAGGTAGAAACCTCTCACGGCTGTAAATGAAATAAAAAAGGGTGGTATGAGCCCTTACAAAACAACAATAATAAATCTTTGCTAGTCGCTTTGGAAAAAAAATAAAGAATTGTTTTCCACAGAAAAATGCATTTATGAATGGACCCAATTCTTGCGGCCAACGCACGCAACATCCACACACACGCAGACACATCCAATGGGCATCGAAAGGAATGGCGACCGTACACCCGAACAGTTAATCAATCAAGTCGGCCGTGGTAGACACGCGAGAATCGAAACCTTTAATGGGGATAATGTGGCGCCACCGGCGGCTAAAAAACAAAGATATCACCAGATAGTCTACGGTCCGACGACCAGAATCAGATCCTTTTCGGCGATAAAAAGTCTGTGGGACGCGCCCATTGGCCGAGCCGCGGGTATAAGGTGTCTTTCGGGCATCACCTAAAAAAAAAAAAAAAAAAAAGCACCGCACGCTATTGAAGTGTAAAGGAAAAAACGAGAGAAGAAGAGAATGGAAGGTTTCAAATGGTCGTTAGAAAAGGTCAGAAGACGAAAGGATTGGAAATTGGAATCAGTTTTATCTTTGTGTGTGCGGAGAACAAGACGAAAGAACAGATTTACGAGTGGCCGATCCGTTTAATGGGTGGCTTGGCCTTCCTTAATTACAATCGCCACCACTACCATCTCACGGGTCGTTGTCGGTACATTCAAAGTTCTCCACACAGGTCGCCTGGTCACCGGTATAAATAAAAGAAACGCGAAAGGGACCGTTTTTTGTGCTGGTTGGCGTCTAGAAGTTGATGCCGGTGAGTTTGTTTTTGGTGGATTTTCGGACCCGTTCGCGAGAATTCACGAATTATTCTGACGGTGTTTTGGTGCGGTGTCGTAAAAACGACTATAAGCGACGATCCGAAACCAGTCTAGCCGGAAAGAAATTGCGTCTGACTGTGGCAGAATTTTAAGTGGCCGAGGTTATAATAACCATGGGGTTACATTGTGAGCAAAAGTAAAATTTTTCTGCTTGAATCATATGTACCTAGTTCAAAACTTTTTTCTGTACCATTTTCACGTTTAATTTATTAACTAGCCCGAATGATAAACCAAATCGTAACAAAATTGGATGTAAGGCTTGTAATGAAGTTTATATTAGCGTATTATAGCTATGGGAGTCTTGTATCGTTCAGTGTTGCACAACACATAAATGATACCGGACATAAAATTAACATCGAAGACCTCGACCTATTGAAACATCTTCTAGGGAATTAGACGCTTACGAAACCATATGTATAAGGAAATACCAACAATTCATTGAATTTGGAACATTTCTTTCCCTCTCAGATATTTATCAACAAAAAAAAATCTCTTGTTCGGAGTGTGTTACTACATTCTGGGTAAATTTTTTATTTTATATGTATTTACTTTAATGATGATTCATATATGCATTCCCACATGCCCAGAAATAAATAAATAAATAAATAAATAAACAAATAATGAATTGAATTTTCATGTTAAACCTATTATTTTACGCCAATAGATTCAATTCGTATAATAATCAATAGTACCTTAAACACATCTCCATATCCAAGCAGCAATTTTTCCCTCACCCTTAAATATTTACGGAAATAATTACAAAACCAGAGGCCAGCGCTTTGAGATTTTCTTCCGTCTTTTCGCTTCGACTACAAGTTCGCCCTCGTTCGAATCACGGGGCCGTTAAAAGCTCCTCGGAAGCGACTCGCCTCGCGAATGTCTCGAACGTCTGGCGAAATTACTTTTTCCCAAATTTAATAGGACCTGGCGTTTTATGTCGCCGTATAGCGGATATAAATTATGGATACGATTATGGGCGAATGTAAAATTCATGCGAATGCAATTTCGCGCAAGAAATGCGCCTCGTCGCTCTGTCGGTTGCAGTGCGAGATTGTTCCGGGTGCTCGTTTTATAGACGGAACACGTGTCTCTCGCTTATTTGACAGCTTGCTTCCATTGCGACGGCGTAGTTATAATATTTACCCTCTCCGAGTATGTGTGAAACTTGAAAAGACTTAAACGAATAATCACCTTTAATATTAAATTTATAGTATTTCTAGTCTTTTAATTCTAACTAAAAATTTCCTAAAATTTTACAAAACTCAAATTCTTGTTTTAACAAGGATCTTCAATTAAAACTAGAAAATCGGTGAGAAAGCGATTTAACTAAATTGCACTTTCTTAATGATCACATTAAATTAAATCAACAGAATTCAAAATGACCACTTCACATTGTAAATGATAATACCTAATATGGGTTCTGGAAACAAAAAGAGGGATTTTATAAAAAAAGTGTTGTAGATCGAAGAAAACCAAGGAAGAATAATAAGTATCCATCCAGTTAGCAACAAGAAAGAAACATACATATCTTTATTATATACTATTTATTCTCTGAAGAAATCCTTGATGCTGGGAGAACTTCCTAAAATGAGCATGTCTTTAAGATCAAGTGTAAGACAAGTTGCTTTAGGAATGGCTTCGTTAGTTATATCTGAAAAGAAGAATGAACGCAAGATGCCTATAATACAGAAAGATTTTAGTAGTTTTACAGCTATTTTTTTGAATGCATGACATCTAATTTTATGTGAATTATATATATAAAATTTTAAAAATTCATGTGAGACCATAAACATGAAATAACAAAATATTACTATCTTTCCTCAAAAAAATTACTAGTACTTATTTATGTTTATTTAATTTAGAAGTAGCAAATAATTCTTAAAAACACATTATGGATAATATTGAAATATTTTTGTACGAAAAAAATTTTTATGTTTTAAAATTTAGACAAAAATATGTACAGTAAGTTATATAAACATGTTTGTGACAATTATTACATGTGATATTTGTTTTATTGTTTTCAGTTGGCTACAAAAATTACAAGGGCTCTGTTTCACAGCAGTAATTTATAGCATATTTATAATGGAACAATATGCATACATTTTTAAATTCTTTGCGCAATATTTCGCGATTTCTCTGTCCTTGGCATATGTGTTCTGCTTCTTGTATGGATTTGCGCGAGAGATTTTCCTAATTAATTTAGATCTATACTTTTCCACAGAACAAAAGGCTTATAAGCATTATCAAGCGTATTATAAAATACTATGATAGGCCATTGAGGTTCCCTATAAAACCTTATTTAAAAAAATCAAATTATTCATGATTTTAAATTTGGAAACTCACAGATCCCTACTTAATCACCTTGTATTTTAAAGCTAACTTGTCTTTAATAAGAAACGTGTGCTCTTTCATGCTTAAGTGAAAACTAAAAATCGCATCCTTTTAACATTTATAGTTTCAAAAATATTTTGAAATTTCGAAACCTTGCAAATGTCATCTTTGTTAAAAAAAAAAAAGAACGTTATGTAACTCAGAAACCAAGCGACTTCGATAATAATAATAATAATAATAATAATAATAATAATAATAATATATATTTGCCCAACAGATTGCTCCAAATAAAGGACAAAAAAATACAATTCATATAGTTGTACAATAAAAACATAGTAAACATAAAGAGCACTTGAGCTCAGTTTAAACGCTAATATATAAACATATGTGCAAAAACAAAAATTGACAAATTATGACAACTGCTTATTTGCTATTGACAATATTTCCTGCAGAGGTGTAAAATGTATGTCACAGAGAGATGATATTAAATTAAAGTTACGTGACATTGATACTATAGGAGAATTCAGGGAAGAGTTTAGACGTGCATATGGTACATAGAACGTGCTTGTGTATCTAGTGGAACAGCGAGAAACAAAGAATTGTAGGCGTGATAAAAGGAAAGGAGCATCAATATTGTTATTTACTAGATTATAGACAAATTTAATTGATTGTAATTGTCGTCTAACTTCCAACGACTTAACATCGAATTGCTGAAGTAGAAGCTGGTGGTCATAACCAATCTCAGGGTAAGAGCCTTCTTGTTTAAAGTATAAATATTTTAGAAGCTTTCTTTGAACTTTCTCCAGTGCTTCTTTATGCGAAGAGTAGAATGGATTCCAGATCAAAGACCCATACTCCAACTTAGATCTGACAAATGAGTAGTAAAGTAGTTTAATTGTATCAGGATGAAACGAAGAAGAGCTTCTAATTAAGAATCCTAACATCTTCACAGCTGACAGTACAATCTTCTCTCGATGCGCAGAAAAAGTAAGGGAAGTATCAAAGTAAATCCCCAAATCCCTCACAACACTCACGGATAAGAGAAACTCCATTAATCGCATAGTCAAATAAAATGAGATTTTGCTTTCTGGCGTAGCTTATAGATCTGCACTTATCGACATTTAATTGTAGACCATTAGCGTTACACCATTCAGTCAGCCGATCGATTTGGTCTTGTAGATAATAACAATCATTGATGGAAGTTACTGCGGTAAAAATTTTCAGGTCATCCGCAAACATACATTTATCAATATTAATGTAATCCATCAAATCATTAATAAACACAATAAACATGAGCGGTCCAAGATTGGAACCTGAGCTAGCGTGAAACGTTTGAGATTTGTAGCCGTTATAAGTTACATATTGAACTCTGTCAGACAGATAAGTTTCAAACAGTGTAACTAGGGAATCGCTAAAGCCAAATGTTTTCATTTTTTGCAGCAATAATTTGTGTTGAATTCGATCAAAAGCTTTCGATATGTCCGTGTAAATAGTATCCACTTGTCCACAAGAGTCGAACTGATCAAGTGTATATTGGGTAAAATGTGCCAAATTGGTTACTGTAGATCGATGCAATATATACCGAACAAAGTGGCATTTAAATTTAACAAAGAATCCAAAAATGCAATAATATATAGGATGTTCCATTTAAAATAACAAAACTGTTGTCCACTTCAGGAACAATCGAAAGTTTGCCATTACTAAAAATATTTTCCTCAGATACACCCTGTAATACAGGAAAACTCGGCATATGAGTGAAATTTGTAACTTAATTCGTGAACAAAAATTAAATATATCCATTTGTTGTTTGATTTGAATGACTAATAATTCTTCCACTGTGATGTCATCTCGGATAATTGGACTAAAATATTTTTTTTTTGTCCAAAAGCAGAGAGGGTGGGGAACAGGATATATTTTTTTTAATTATTTAAACCTACCCCCTAAAAAATTAATTAAATAGTTAAACAAATATATTTCATGATGTAATGTATATCCGAATGAACGTATATGTATAATATTGAATATTCATTTATATCTTCGAGTACTACATTGCGTTGGTGTTTGCTCGATTTCTAATTCTTTTAAAGCTTTTAAATTGTTTGACATATTTAATCTAATGTGCAGTGTTTTATTTTATTTTATTTAATAATGACAAATTTAACCTATCGACGTTTGATCTGAAGATGGCATCATAGCCGAAACTAGTAATCAATATATATAATAATTTGAACGTAAGAACGTAGTTTTTACTACTTAAACCTTACCTACTAAATATATTTCAAATTTGATGTTAATTTAATATTAATATTTAAAAACGTTGTTTAAGCACTTCCTGGACTGCCTCGAAAAATAAGATGACAGACACCGGTCCAATCGTCTCTTCGAACATGGCACCTTGACCATTTTCCCGAGGGTATCCGTCGATTAGGAAACCGTTCGCGGTGTCCATCTTCCTGTAGACTTCCTCCTGGATAAGACGCAGCACTAAATTGGCCGGCATTTACCGACTTCCATGATTTGCGTCAATTCAGAAGCGTGAGTCAACTCAAATCTTATTAGATCTCCGGAAGATATGTGAATCATTTTTTTAGCAACAGTGTAGAGGCATCAGAAAAAATTGCTTTTTTATTTTATGGACATGTTCAAAGCATAGCATAATATTTTAGGATTCTCTCCCAGTAAAAATTAATTAAACCCAGCCCTAATCTCGCACACGAATGAAAGAAATGTTAGCAAAACCCCAAATGATATACATACATACATAACACATGAAGAAAGCGTGAAGAATCCATTTAATAAAGAACTAATTGCAATACATAACACACACAAGCATACCCAGTTACACAGCGACAACTGTCGGCACCCTTCTAGCGTCCCCGAAATAAGTTATAGCCTTATATAAGAAGGTAATGGTACTCCTTCCGAATTTCGAACCCATAACCCAATACACCCTCAATAGCGGCAGTATTCCATATCACATCGGTATCGGCGTATATATAGTTGAGATTTGCATATTCGACGGCCGCGTTTATGTAATAGCAATAGAGGCCAGCTGTGAGGGTCGCAACTGTTGCGACTTGACACCTCTATTCGCCAATTATTAAATACGAAATCATATACACACACTGCCAACTCGGCATCATAGTCTGAAACACCCTTTCTCTCCGAACATTGACACATTCGCTCTCCCCTCTCGCTGAAGGTTACATCGTTCGTAATCCGCCGATAAGCAAGGGAGCATTGCGACGACACTTCTCAATCTTATGTTAATGTATGTTAATATCGTAAAATGTAAATTGGTAAACTGGCAATTTGAAAATAATACCGACGAAATTGTTTCGTAATAACCGTGATTAAATTCCAGGGTCTAGCGAGCGCGTATACGATACGTGTGTGGTAAATGTGCTGTGTGCATTGTAGTGATGTAATTAGGATAATGCAAAAACAGCCAGGGAAAGAGTAATCTGCTCTCCAGTTTCTCTCTTATGTCAATTATTTATTTATATTTAATGAATATAATTGCCGGGTCAGCTACCGTGTACGAGAATGCGTAAATAAAATTGCTTTAATATAATTAGTTTCTTTTTTCTTTTAATGTGACGTGCACATTCATAATTAAAATTAAAGCATCAACAGCAGAAATTGTTTTTTTTTTTTAGTGTGTTTAATAATAAGAAATTCAGATACATTCATGCAAATGTACGCTCCACAATTTTAATAAATATTCGCGGGTGGATAAAAATAGTATTTAACCCTGGATGGTTACTGTTCGTCGAATCGACGAAGCTCATTTATTCTTTATCATATAACTCTTTTATGTGTGTTCAAATTACGCTGTCCTTGTCAACAACGTTAGTTGATGACGAAAGCTTGCAGTGAGCGGACGTACGCTGGATCATAGAGATGATAGAGTGCTTATATTTAACTCAAAACTTCCATCAATTGAAATGCGCCATATTGGAACACAAACGGCATCAATAACGTCGATACCATGGCGGATATTCAAATAAATAAACTTAAGGTTATAACAATAAATTTTAATAGCACTTGTAATTTGTAATGATAATTAGTAGCATATGTTTGATTTTATCCTATGTATTTTATATGGCATTGTTTTTTTTTTATTAAAGTTGTGGACAACTTAGAACTATAGACAGTTTCCAAACTTATGATGAACTGGTAACATATACTTCATCCGTTCTCAGGTTTAATAAGAGAGAAAAGAAGAAATTTCTTTCAACGCCATATAAAAATACGTAGAAAATATCTAATACAAGTTTCACGAGATCTTCACGACTTGTCATAACAATCCGACATTGTATGTTGTCTTTAGGAGTAAATAATATACTGCAGTAGTTGTTGTATAATTTATTGATGATTAAATAATATTAGTTTACTTAATTCCTTCCTTATTGATTCCCTTGTATTTTTTCTGTAAACTTCTTCGCTAAATTATGAAATCTAATTTTGCTATAAGACGATATTATGGTTTTACTTAAAATTGAAACATGAGTTTCTTCCAGAGGTGACATATCAACAAATGATGGGATAAACTAGAGAAAAATGTTTTGGGGAACATTACTTGATAGAAAATAAAAAAGTCGTTAGGAAGTTTTCTTCTTGTGGAATCTTGTTTCCTGTCAAGACTATTACTTTCCGAATTTGTTTTTTCGGTGAAATGTCAAATATATCGTACCTCCTTTGATGGGCAGATTAATTTACCTAAGAAATAGTGAAGAAAATTTAAAGAAATATATATGTTATACATCATTACCTGTACCCTTTGTTTTCAGGAATATCAAGTGATTCTAAATAAAAATATAATTTTTTAGATTTTCTTTGTCGGAATTCAATGTTGGAATAACTCCCTCTTTAATTCGCACAATCTGTCCCGTTCTATCAAAATCCTTTTCGAGGAAATGTAGTGAACAAACATATGCACGCTTACTTTTGCAGGGATTTATTGTACCCCCTGTAACAGTAATACACACAACAATGTTTGGGCATTCTACAAGAAAATATTTCACATAGAAACACTATGTATTATCATAATTTCTGAATATTTTTAAGCTATGTCATTATTCTGCAAGTTACATATGAAAAGTTAGTTCTCCATCATCTTTGTAACTATTGCTTTTGCAGGATTTTACACGACGCGATGTCATCACTTTTCTTTAGGAAGAACCATCTGGATGAATTGTCATATAAGCCCAATTGTTAATGCTATAATATGCATACTTACACCACAGCCTTACACGTAAAACAAAAATATCTGGCGAATAATATATAAGTGTGGCTGATGATCCAGTGACTTGCGCGCTTGGCTATCAGTCACGGGGTCCGGGGTTCGAATCCCAGGGCCTGCTCTCAGAGTTAGGTTTTCGTGGTTTTCCTCACTCCTTGGCAAATGCTGAGAGACAAACACCTTAAGTCGCTCCACGGGCGCAGGCGTAATAATAACTCATGGCCGACCGATGCCCCCTGTAATTAGCAAAAGCTGTTGGGGGATGTAAAGGCATGAATTCTTATATAATATTCCAAACAGTCCGTGAAAGAATAAAGCAAAGAAAGTAAATAAAACAATACAACTGCAAGGTTGGGTAACATCAGCAACACTTGTCAACTTGCAAAAAACTTAACGTCACTTAACGCAAATAATTCCTAAAGAAAACTAACGTAAGCATGACGCTACATGAAACACGACGCATATAATGACGTCTGTATTCCAAGATGTCCTTTAGTTTTTTGATGGTGCGCCGTAGCGATGCGCATACGGTTCATTGGCAGTCTATCAAGTCTGTGCGCTGGATACTCTCATTTTTTAAGTTGAAGTTCGCAGGTGTGTAGTGTGTACTCGTCGCTACGACGAAGAGTAACTTTAGTGTGACTTTTTGCGTTTATAACAGCAACATCTCAGGGAGAACATTACGTAAAAGAGCTGACGAAAACTGTTAACATGGAACGAATGGCAATATTACAATGGATAAGTGGTTCACATCAGTTCCACTTGCTAAATCACCGCTACTGGAACCCTATAAATTGCCTATTGTTGGCAGTTTACGGTCAAACAAGAGAGAAATTCCGAAGGAAATGGGCAATGTAAAAGGCCGGAGAGCTGGAACATGTTTTGTTACGACAATAAACTGACTTTATTATCCTACGAGTCAAAACCAAATAAACTTGTATATCTTTTATCAAGCTGCGATGACGAAGAAACCTTAAATCTGAAAATGGAAAAACCCCACATGGTAGAATTTTGCAATCAGACAAAAGGCGGTGTTCACACTTTGGATCAAATTTGCAGCATTATCTTGTGTTCTCGAAAAACCAACAGGTGGCTAATGCGTCTATTTTTCAGGTCAAAAACTCAAAAACCAACGACAGACTCGGGATACCTACCTTGCAGACCTCAATTAAAGAAGAAATTCAAACTATAATACCTAATCCATAAGAAGCTGTCGAAAATGTTGGTAAAGGACCAAAAAAAAATTGTCACCTCTGTCCGTATAGCAAACGCAGAGTGACGAAAACTACATGTAATATATGTAAGAAAAGCATCCGTGGTGAACACAAAGTTCAACTTTGTGTCTCATGCGTAAAATAAGGCTAATAACTAAAAATGTTTTTTCTTTTGTATTATTTGACTAATTATTTGTATTATTTGACTAACTATCTAAAGGCTGTATATGAAATAAGTCATTTTTATTTTTAGTTTGTGTTGTTTTAAAAAGTTAATTAATATGAAAAAACCCGAAAGGGAGTTCAAATTCAAATCGAATTTTAAGAGATTAAAAGAATTTTTATTTTTATATTTTATTTTTTCTTTATTGTTTAATAAAATGTTTAACTAAAAAAAATTTTTGTTTATTTTATACTTTCAAAATCGTTTCGCTAGAATTTTTTTTTTCTTAAATAGTATAGAGTAACCTTGATGTACTAAAATGAAGAATACCTTCCATAGTTAAAGAATAAGCTTAAGATTAGTGAAAATACAGACAGCCCTAACTAACGTTAGCATATTCAGAGATAGATTAGTTAAATCAGATAACTTATCTAAGCAAAAAAGTAATTTTTTAATCAAGCTTATATCTTGCCTAAAAAATATAAAAAAAATAGTAAGGGTTGAGAAAACTACTGGTCAATAACCTACATTTCGTGAATATTCATTTATAGAACGAAATGTTTCATTTTATGATAAAATATTATCTACAATGTTTGATTAATGTCTAATAAAGTTCGATTGAATTGTATTTAAAACTCGTAAACGTTAATTATTCATTAACATTTGCATAACGACATCAGAATTATCTATTTATAAATACGCATAAGCGCCGAACATCTCGACATCTACCACACTAAATTTTCAATGCCTTTTTCTCTTCTGTGTATTCTTCAATTCATTCTCTTTCGAGATAACAAACTCGAGAGTCCAGCTTCGCCTTTCCACCTCATCTTTCACAATTGGTGAGCGCATCGTATACCTTTTGTTGCCTTATCTTAACACCATCTGGGCAATGATATATTATTGCCGCCGAGAGAACAACGGACATATCTAAACTGTATACGGATGATGCAGTTGTAAAAAAACTTGTTTATACTCTTTCTGGTCCCTGGTCGCCGGACCAGATAGGACTCATAATTAAAACGGTCTTTGTTTATTGACCAGATAAGGATTTCGACTACGGCCCGCCGCAATAATATTTTACTGACCCATTAGCTTATAGCCGAGCTTCGTTTGTAGAATCCGAGTGACCGGTCGGAAACGTAAAATAAAAGAGATCGAGAGAAAAAGAAATGAAGAACCACGAAATAACAAGAGAAGAACGACTTTTGCGATAAGGGAAGAATGTAAATCCGATGTTCTGTGGATGTTGTTTAGTGAAATCGTCGAAAGCATGTCGGTGTTTTGAGGCATATTTTGTAAAAATGTGAAATAAAATTAATGAGTTACCTTTTCTGGGAACCCACCTAAATACAAAGACAGTTTTTCTGAGATTGACGTGAGGAGGAACATTACTGTTACCGTTGTATCGTGAATATTATTAATAAAATCATATTCGATGTGATTAACACATTTTAACCGGTAAAAATAGGTACTGTTAAAGTTAGTAGTAATTGCTACCAAGTTACAGAAAATCCTTTTAGCAATGGATGCGCTTACGGTAGGAAATTCAGAAGTGAACCATTCACTAATGTAACTTGTTTATTTCCAGAAATAAAGTTCAATAAGTTACAAATAATTTTTCCTTAAGTAAGTTTTAAGTTGTTAAACATTTCTGTGGATAGCGGTTCTGGGTTCGTCCCGTTGCTATCCCTAAGAAAGTAAATAAATAAGTAAATAAATAAAATAAATAAGTACATTTATTTATTCCTAAAAATAATTTTGAAAGAGGAATTAGCAAGAGCATCAGCACAACCTACTGCTATCAAAAGAAAAAGTTTTGTAAAGGTTATACAACCTCAGAAGCACAAAGATTATACACTTCCATTGCAAACATGAGTGGACGCTTCTCAAAGTGTTACAGTAATATTTTTTTTTTGCATTAGTCATAATGGGAAAAATGCAAGCACTATTTCAGTACACATGCAAAAAGCTCTGAAAACAACAGAAGGGTGATATACCTGGGAAAACCTAAAAATTAATCTAGCGAAAATAGCACTAGTCGATAACCCGTAGAATGATTTGGAAAATTTGGAGATACGCATGATATATTGCAGTGGTAAGATCCATGTTAACCAATCGCTACCTGATTTGGTGGACTAAGACCACAAGGAAGCAAACAGCTGCAAAAAGCTCACTGCTATGAAAACCAAGCTAGTAACTTAAGTGTAGTGGAAACTGGAGAACCCAGAATACTTCGGGACATGCAAAAATATCGACGGAAATCACAAATCCTATATTTAAATTGATAGTGATACGATGATTTCCAAACCCTCCTTCGATAGAGTCTTCAAGGTTGTTTTGAATTGATATCCGGGTTTTCAAATCAAATCTGGTACGCAGATGATGATGGTATATATAGTGAAATTCTGGATCACAAAGAATATATTACATTAGGGTAATATACAACAGCAGACCAAATGAAGTACTAGCGATAGAGTGCTCGAAGTGAATTGCAGAAACAATCCAAGCGGTAGCTGGCTCATATCTCATCGAATAGCCAGGCTGCCCTAATGACGTTAATATCGTATGCGATAACCTCGAAGCTAGCTTGGAACTGCCTGGAAAATCTATAACACTGACCAAACACAACAAAGTTACTTTGGTGTGAGTGTCGGGGCATAAGGGCATATCATGCAAGAAAATAGCAAACAAGCTAGCAAGAAAGAGTTTTGAAAAAATATTTAGTGGACCTGAACCGGATTTGGCGTGGTGCAGCGACTGAGGGGATAAAAAGAAAGCACCAGGTACAATGGAACAACGTTAGAGGGTAGATAAACAGCAAAGGGATGATGGGGCAGCCACCACGGCATTTAGCTGCGGATGTGCTGACTCTCAATCGAGTACAGCTTAGAATAGCGATGAGTCTATTCTCAGGGCACGGATGTCTAAGGTAAGACCTACACAGAATTTACATCTTTAAAGATGAGCTTAATGAAGATTATGCAATGACGATGAGGTGACCGCTTACTACGTTGATTTTGAATGTGTTGCACTGGAATGACAAAGACTAGCGTTGTTGGGAGAAACCGACCTACTTACAGTTCTACGAAGAAATGGTTTACCACACGGACTACTAAACCTAGTTAAAAAGATTAATCTATTTATGTAAAGAAATTCACTAGGTACGGAATAATATAATAGGCCTTAGGTTGCGGTGTTAAGAGCATGATATAAAACCTGACTTGTACCCAGTGACAAATCAATTCGGATATTACAAAATACGTTACATATGGTATAATTAGTATTACACCATTCTAAATCCTTAGAATCGTCTTCTATGAGGCCAAGAATCTAGATGTCCACAATTGGACTTTCTTCGTCCAAAATTCGATTCGGCGATCTGCACGATCCTCTCTGAGCAACTGATCTATTCGTAACAGAGCAAAGTAATTAACGACCTCTATACAATAACTACACCAATCTGTAATCGTCTTCTGCACAAGGAGGGTTCATCTCACTTCGCCAAAGGATTCTCTATGCAGTCTCAGCTAAGTCTTCAGTTTAGAATCCTCAGACCAAGTATTCTTGGTTAGTGTCACAACGGGTCTTTCAGTGGCAGAGTCTACACTGTAGAAGTATCCGCAGAACACCATCATCTTGGCATCAATGGTCAATATCATCTCCATCACGAAACATTCATCTTCAGTTCAACATCCTGAAACACAAATATTAGTTTCACAGATTCTTGACACATCTAACCAAATTATTAAGTAAGCAAAAATATGAACAAAAGATACCGAAATATATAGATCAATATATTAAATAAAGTAATTAAAGTAAAGAAAATTGCTAGAAATATTTTGTCGTGAAAACGCTCGCGTCGAAATGATGTCTGTTGATATAGTTTAACAACAACAAATTTAACTGTCGAATCTAAACAAATTTCCAGCTTATTTTTGCGATTCTTAATTACTTTCATTGTTATAAGCACTGCTACCATGCGTTGTATCTATACATCAAAATCGCTTTGTAGATAATCTGGGAATTGCAATTTTCAAACATTGCCTTTACTATTTGTTATTTATTTCTTCTATAGGTAAATGTTCATTATAAGCCGTCAAATTAGTGGACCACATACAGAACTATAGCCAATAAAGCTCTATAAAACTTGCAAGTACTTCCAAAACCGTTAGGGATTTCGCAAGCATATTTCATGTATATATTTGCTTTCTAAATCATTATATTCTTCTTTAAGTTACAGCATTTTACAACAGTGTAGGAGGAACAAGCATTCTTTCTGGCTATTATTCTATTAGTCTCTCCTATTTTGTATTCCTCTCACTGTACACTGAATTAGAATTCTTGGCTCGTCTTATGAAGCATTAATTTGTCTTAATAATAGTGATAACATCCTACATGCTATATAGAAACTGTCGAGTTGCTTTGTTCCTTGGTACATTTCCATTAAAGTATAGAGAAACCTATTCAACGCGACATCAGCATATCCACTCTTAAGTATTTTTACAGCCACCATTTAATTAATTAGAGGAGAAGAATCCGTGTTTGCTTAATTTCGTCAGTCGCTCGGTCCTTTTCCATTTCCCAAATAAAATCCACCGAAAACTCACCTCGAGTTTTATAACATGCCTACACGATTGTACAGACTGGCCGTTCGTCTCGTCCGCTTCTTTTTCCTTTTTTATTGTATGCCGGTTACCCAGTTTCTTTTATTGGTTTTTTGCTTGTTGTCAACGATGCCCATCGAAGTCATTTAGTTGTTAAAGGTGTTATAATTGGTCCAAACATGGAACCTGGCGTCACCGAGACCAGACACTCGTCGGTCGGTCGAGGACAGATCACGGATCTTTTAGAAGATGTAGGTATACCTACCACTACAGTTCGGTGTGCTTGTACGACGCTTTGTAGTCGAGGGTTCGTTTCTTCTTGCGCGAAGGTCCGTGCGGTTTCTATACACACATATCAATGTTAAGGTAGATAAGGTTAATTCACCCACGCAGATCTTGCATGGTTACAACAATTTGAGAGGTTGTATTGTTTCGAATACGAGGTAAAGTATAGATAATGAGGTATCCGAATAGGATTTTTAAGAGTATGTACAACGGGGAATCCTGTACGAGTAGTTTATAAGTTTTTAATTTTTTTTAAGAAGCTTACACATAATGTTGCTGTCGTCAATCTATACGACACGCTGATTGTATTCTCTGTTTTACTTACAAGGAAAAAAAGTAAAATTTTGATGAGAAAAGAGACCGTTCTCAGAAAAACTTGACACAAGTTTGATTAACCATTATAAAAATTGCTGCATTCAAAACCTATTTAACTTATTTTAATAAATCTTGCAGCAGAGTCGATTAACTAGGAGTTTTGAACCAGATTATATGAAAAATTAAATTATCTGTATGTAACAGATAGGTAGATACTGGAAATAAGATCTTGCGTGGTTGATAAAGATTCATTTAAACATTAATTGAGCTCTATGCAGCATGTATATACACGCATAACATAAAAAACAAAACTATTGGAAGTTTAATAGCTGTTGCCATTCATAATTCGCAAGTATGCACATATACTGGCTAAAGTAGAGGTAATTATTGAAATTAGCAACACATTAATG
Organism: Cetonia aurata; assembly: GCA_949128085.1. Classification (NCBI taxonomy): domain Eukaryota; kingdom Metazoa; phylum Arthropoda; class Insecta; order Coleoptera; family Scarabaeidae; genus Cetonia; species Cetonia aurata. Next base: position 7,976,551 of record OX421882.1, on the reverse strand, counting down.
CAGGAGTTAATAGCCCATGGGCAATTTAATTCGTATTTGCTCTAAAATATAAATTTCTTTTTTTTTTAACAATTACGTTTTGATGCAAATATTCTAATTATATCACACTTGGCTTCTGTTTTGTTTTCTTTTTAATATTTACTACAGTGATCATGATTCTATACTTCATCAAAATTAATATAATTGATTTTAATTCTGATATATAAATGACAAAAGAAATACATATTTATTGACATCACTCGTTATAAATGCATGCATGCATGCATTCAATATTTATTCAAATATTATTGTAAAACATATTCCAATTTGTTTCGAATTCGGAGCAACATTAATGCATTAAATTTTAACAGTCGACTGTTATGCCATCGCTCAATTCGAACTAACGGAAAACTAGTTAAATGTATAATATCCACATAGGTATCAGTTATCCTGTCATATACCTATTCATAATTTACCGACAAACGTTATGATAGTTATTAATAACATATCGCATCGTATCAAACCAATTAAAACTGTCAATATATCAGACCTCATCATTTACCGGTACGCGTACAAAATACACATACATACCTGCTAGCCGGTATAACGGATCCCAGAATATATTTTCCGATAATTTATTACGTTTGCGAATGACGTTTTGATTTAGTTTCGCCTAGTACGTCCATAAAAATAAAATTGCACTTTTCCATTGTCACAACGTACTCGTAAATGTTTTACAACCGCTATTCTGTTTTTAATATAAACGGCAATTAATTTAGGTTGTGCTGGAAAAGGATGGTTCTTTTTTTTGTGTGTACATTTCTGTATGTTAAGAGCTAAAAATGGACGGGCGTTTTTCAAATAGTGTTGTGCACGCAGGGTGATATAATGACAGATACATGAACGGAAAAAATTGGTCTCATTTTGCATACGAATTTTGTAGAGGAGCTCGGTAAATTAACCATTGATGCTGTTTTATTGATAAACTGCTAATATCCAACACTGAAAGACCCTAGAATTAAAAACTTGCAAATCGCAAAACACTCAAACTATGAAACACCTTCTACTTCATATGAATGATAGTAGATTAAATACATTATAGCTACCACATTTTTTTAAAGGAGAGGATAGTCGCACACTTCTTCTTTTTGAAAAACGTTAGATATTGGTTTTTGTACCGAGCTGGGGGGCTTTGGAACTTTTCTGAAACCACCAGCGATATGAAATTATGTGAAAATAAATTAACATCTTGAGCATTATAACACTACGAAATCGAACTGTGTATGCAAGATTTTTTGACATTGATGCAAAATAACTCTACTATGCCTGAAAAAAATGTGGAAATGCAATAATTACAGTTTTAAGTTATTAGATTAAAAAAAAAGAAATGAGGAGTAGCCTATAAGTATGAAAAGAAGCTGAGCGGCGAAGGATAATTCAATGTCGCGAGTTCTCTAATAAACATGTCTTAAGCAATTTAAAGTCATGGGCAGCCGAAGAATTTCTGGTTGATAGGTCCATCCAATCGACAACTACAGAGTGGTGAATTCAGAACTCCAATTCTATGAGGATGGGATTCCACAGAGCGATCATCCAGTCTGATTTTATTGAATGTAAAAACGGGCTTCCTAAAAATCCAAGATATCCCAAAGTGCCAGGGATTTAAGGGATTTCTGAATGTGGTTAAATCTGGCGCGCTTAGAAGCTGCAGACATCATTCATTCATTCATAATGTTAGGGTGGACACCTTTAGTCCAGGCACTTGAGCTAGGTGCTAATTGTACCGTCCCTATTAAATCCTTTACTTCCACTCGAGCAGCTTGGTGTTCTCTATAAAGCCCAGTATCTTGTCCAGTGGAAACTTGAGAACCTTCGAGAGCTCCAATAGATCCTTCCCGAAATGTTTCTGCCGGAGTACTTTCATCTCCTCACATGTGCAGATTACATGTAAACTCGTTTCCTCCTGTAGCTCACATCTTCTACACCACAGTTCGCTTACTCGACCTGTGTTGTATAGATGCTTTTTCAAGGGGCAGTGTCCAGTTACCAGCCCAATAATGGTTTTAGCTTCTTTCTTGTTGCGTCTAAGTAGGTTATCAGAGAACTTAGCATCCCCATCCCCTATTAGCGCTTTGGCTTGGAGTTGACCTTCAGTCGTCCTCCATTTATTTTTACTTTCTTTGTCTAACCAGGTCTAAATCTCCCTTTTAGCAGAATCCTTAGTAATCCCACATACGGGTTCTGGACCTATGAAGTGTCTTTTAGAGCCCTCCTTGGCTAGTTCGTCGGCTATTATATTGCCATTTATATCCTCATTTGGGTGCCGGAACACCCAAATCAGCGACACCGTGTGATCCTGTGCCAATGTATTGAGGGATTGCTTGCAGTCTCCAACTAGTTTTGACCTACTTACAGGGTTCGAGACTGCCCTGATAGCAGCCTTGCTATCAGTCATTATACACTCCGCCAAAAAAGTATCGCATAATTTAGTTTTGAATCATAAAAGTATCGCATAATCTTTGTTTGTAGCATAAAGTTGTAAATATACTTTAATGCGCTCTAAGATATAATTTCTATGATTGTTTAAATAAAATACAGGCCAAAAAAAAAACAAGAACTCATACTTGAGATTTTTATTAAAACAAGAAATTATAATTTTGGAAAGAAAAATGTCATAACAGTAGCTTTTAATACTGAGTATTGCCACCTCTGGCTCTTATGACCGCTCGCATACGATTCGGCAGAGATTCGATTAACCTCCGTATATAAGCCTGATCCAAATTCTCCCACTCGTCACGGAGAGCATTTTCTAGTCCATGCAGGTCCGCTGGGGCAACATTTTGGGTTCGTATCCGTCTGTGAAGGAGGTCCCACACGTGCTCGATAGGGTTCATGTCCGGACTTACCGCAGGCCAATCTAAAACTGGAATACCAACATCGTTAAGGTATTCCTAGACGATTATTGCAACATGCGGTCGTGCATTATCGTGCATTAACATGAATTCGTTTCCTATAATTGGCGCATATGGTACTACATGTTCTTCTAAAATTTCCGTTATATACCTGTGGGCAGTCAGTGTACCTCTGTCTACTGGTACTAACTCTGTACGACCTGTTAAACAGATGCCTCCCCAAACCATAATAGAGCCACCAACGAAATTAGGTCTAGGTCTGATATTACACTGCGAATAGCGCTCACCGTCTCGTCTGTACACTGAGAAACGCCTATCTGAGGTGTAAAGACCAAATCTTCACTCATCTGTGAAGAGTATGTTGGCCCAGTCATTAATGTTCCAATTTACATGTTCTCTGGCAAACCTTAAGCGAGCCACTCGGTGGTTCCTAGTGAGACGAGTGGCTGTTACAGCTACGCTAGCTCTTAATCCACTCTGTCGTAACCTATTCCGAATAGTTTGAGTACTCACACGAGTATTTCTGACTCTAGCCAAGTCGTTCTGCAATTGTCTCGCAGTTACATGTCTTCGACGTAATGCTTGTAGTAGTAAATAGCGGTCATCTTGGCGAGTAGAACATCTTGGACGACCTGGTACAGGTCTTCTACTGTAAATGCCTGTTTTCCTATATCTGGCTACGGCTCTAGAAACACTTGACTGATTGATGTTCATCAAATTAGCAACGTATGCTTGAGATCGTCCATCTTCGATTAAAGCAACTATAGCAGCCACTTGTTCTGAAGTTAAATTGCTCATTTTAGTTTTAAAAGCGTTGGTACAGAACTCTGACTTCACACTTTAAAATTTGTCCGTATAGGAAGACTTTCAATAAACAACTGAAAAAACCTTACACATATGCATTTTTCTAAATGTGTTCTTTTAGGAAAAAAAAAAGTAAAAACGCTAAGTTCCATTATTTTGTTAGTGTTTTTATAGTTCACATACACGAGGCAAACTTTTTGTGAACGTATAAAAATATCTTGGTTCATAAATGCCCTTTTTTAGTTTATGCGATACTTTTTTGGCGTACTTATTTTCCTTCTCTTGCAGCCCCCCTTTGCAAACATTTCTGCGCAGGCTGCAAGGGCGAATATCTCTGCCTGGAAGACCGTCGCATGCTTCTCCAGGCTTGTGGATACCCTTTGATTAGGGTTCTGTCCGCAAATACCGGCTCCTGTGCCCTGGTTGGATTTCCATCCGTCCGTGAACCAGTCATTAATAGCAGTGATAACCCTTGGCTCTGTTCGTTGTGGAGATTTTCACCTTTTCAGTGAAGATAATTTCGGGTGCCATTCTATACGTGGACATTTGCAACAATGGCCCGTCCAGTATCGTACTCGTAGTATCAGTGTGCCCTCTGACCCTAATGTTGGGATGCCACAAGTTGTTGGTTTTCAGTCTAGAGATCGCATTCATGGTCTCCGCCCTCACATATAGCTCCAGCGGGGGTGAGGCCCACAATTGTCTCCAAAGAAGCGGTCTCTGTGCTGTCGATTGCACCAGTGATAACCATCCAATTTGATCTTCATGAAATTATATCTTCCCAGGCTAGTCTGGAAAGCAAAAAATCGAAAAGACTTCTGTAGCAAGAAACTATCATTCACTTGCAAGGTATACATTAAAAAGAAAAATTAGTTGTTTTTCAATTCTTTGCGTAATCTTATGCAAGAGGAAAGCGAGAAACAGGCCATACACTATAGTTCACTCTTAAATAAATTTTCTACGAAAGAGTCCCCCCCTCCCAAATACATTTATCGAAACCTAGAAACGCCACGTTTATCTGTCTTTAAAAACAATCGATCTTTTTATGATCGATCCTTATAAGTGCGAACGCTTATCTCACTCGTGGCAACGGTAATATTCAACTTGCTCGCCTCCATTAACTTTATTGAAGTGCACACATCGCGCAGTCAAGCACCTGTTTAGACAGCAGTTTCACACTGATAAATGCTGCATTAACAATCGCTATCGTTAATTTAAGTTACATTAAACCATCGGTAGCGATGTCGTAAAGAAGCGAACTTTATTACGGTAGTAATATCGCTCTTGCACAATCCGTCGCTCGATATATACATACATACATAAGCACAAAAGATATTCGTACATGCATAAACTTCTTAACCTGTCCTGTTTAATCAGTACCATAGGAGAGTTCTATATGCATATATGTAGGAGCACGCATGTATTTGTGTACGTAAAAACCAGAAAGTAAATTATATTAGCTTCACTGCAAAAGCGAAATGCTTAACAAAGCGTCAAGACAATATGCAACGTATTTATGCAGACTTATATGTATTAGTTTAGATCAGATATTTACTACACGCTCTTTAGGATTTTCTGCAGAATAATGAGGTTTTTCATGTCAAAATGAGATGGAACTCGAAACCAGTATTAGATAAACATTTCTAGTCGAATTATTACAAAAGCAACACATAGTGTTATCGTGAGAGCTGGGAAGTGCGTTGAACAGCAAGGCAACCTACTTCGAAATAAATATTAACAAATTTCTAAAGCAATAAATGCTTCTCATTTATTTGTTTCTCAGTTAAGCAGAGTTATTTATATATGTAACAGTTTTGGATGTTCGACTAAAAATATGAATATTTCCAACGATGCCACATTCATTTCCTTTTTGACATTGCCATCGTAATCAGCGCTAAGAGCACTAATGCTTTCCTAATTTAATCAAAATCGTAGCTTTAGGAATAAGGGAGATAGCAATAGTGCACGGATAACTTTGAATTCATTCGCTATCATCTTGTTGCAGATTGTACCTCTAGTTTCCATCTCGGATTTCAAAGCTCATGTAAGTACACTTCATTATACCAGTGGAGGGTACAGTCGTAACAAATGTTCGACTTACCTGTTTCAACAACTACGTCTTGTGTTCGCGTTTGTTCCCGCTTACCTGCGCTATAAAAGGAGAGGTGGAGCCTATCATACATAAACCACACCTACCAGTACCTCGTGTACGCAACCTGTTCTCTTCGGTCGAACACTCGGACAGAAATGAAACAAAAAAACGAAACGAACAAGCGAAAAGAATACCGTCCTGCTAACAAGTCCGGCTGTGTGCAGCAGTTCAAGATGGCTGCTGACGCCAGGGTCCGTCTGCTATGCATCGGACGTCTTCCCCTGCTTCTTCTTCTTCTTCCTTTACTTCTCCTCCGCCGTTTAATTGGTGTTACAATGACGATGGGAAGTCATTTAGATAGATCTGGGGGTACGTGCCTTGTTTCGTTTATTGGCGAATTAAACCAAAACAAGACGGACAGAGCGGGCGCGATTCTGCACGCTTTATCTGCGTATCACCTGATTCACGTTGTTATTGTTGTCTTTTCGAGTTTCGCCCGATGGCCGGCCCCAAGCCGACCGAAGTCTTGTTTCGGCGCCAGACACGTTGCTTTTTGGCGAAAAATGCTTAATGTTTAATTGTTGTCTGTGAGGTTGCGACGAATACCTGATTAGGGTATTTCTTCTTTACGCTGGAGAATTTCAGTTCTTGTTGAGTTTATTTTTGGGTAGGTTTTTTGAAGGAAAGAATCCTTTTATTTTTTGGGCACAATGTCTACGCTTTGTTTGATTACAATGATCAGCCGCAACTGTTTAGACATTCTGTGTCACGTATTGACATGTCTTCAGCAGGCAAGGTTTTATAATAACAAAAATAACGCACACTAATATTTTGAGTATCTATACCAAGTCTCACTTATAACCTATCGATTGCCGTAATATGATTAAAAAAAAGCATGAAAATATAGTTTCTATCAGTTAACAAAGTCGAGAAATACACAATGCTGTTCTGCTAGGCAAATGTATCAGAATGGTATATCCGATATCCACTCCGTAATATGTCATCACCGTTTAATGGTAAGCAGACACTGATATTTTCTACCCTTGTCTCACACTGCAAAATGCTATCAGCAGCTCCAACTTTTCAATTTGAAACAAATCAACGAAGCCCTCATTCTGTACTACTGCGAGGTGAGAGGAACGATTTCCTAGACATGCGTAATTCACTTCAAGGGAAGCCAGTGTCCGATTCACTTCGCTCATTTCTTAATAAAGCGTCGCAGGATATGGAGGGTGCGGTCCTAGTTTTATAAAGGTTAGTAAATTATGATTTATTGATTTATAGAAAATGGAATATTATACGCTCGCGGAAGAACTATTTATAGTAAAACAATTTTACGGTGGCAATTCAGCTGAAGTTACACGCGATTTATTTGCAGTAAATTAGGTATCGCGAAAGATAAACTCCTAACGCGGCTACTATTCGTAACACTCGCTTTTGTTATTCAACCATTGCTCGTTTAAAATTTGGCATGGTATATTTTCTACACATCTAGGTGTTGTAGAGTCACCGGTCTGTGAATGAGGGTATGAAGAGGCCGATTTGGATTACATAATACTGGGTTGCCTTAGACATCAACAGCACAGAATCCAATCGCTTCGGAATTTGGCATACCAGTGAGTAACGTTTCTCACAAGGCTAGTTGGTCTTTTGGGTGAAAATAGACGTAGTTTAAAGTTAAGTAAGTTAAATTCATAAGAAGTGCGGAGATTAGGATTTAACAGCGTTGGATGCGGTATTGTCAGCTCTTTTCCGGTGGCTGCTATCTTAAGTTTATTTCCATAAATCCCGATGCACTTTTCCCTAGTTTCTTTCATTCACGTTGTTTTTTGTTTTTTGCAATACTAATTGTGGCTAATGGGAGAGATCGCGAAAAGCCAAAAAAAACTTTAGGTTTGTCCGTTTTTAGCATTAATATCATGCAGAAAAATGTATGGACAAGCATAGAATTATTTTTCAATTTCCTTGTAAACCAAACATAGATATAGGACTACTGCGCTTGTGCATTTCTTTGCATAATGTTGCTGACAAAACAACCAAACTTTTATACCATTTACGTAATGAGAAACGAATTTTTTTTTTGTCAGTCACTCAAATTGAACTTTAAGACAATAGAGGTCGCTCTCTAAGTAGTTCTCTTGACAGTTGTTAGTTTAAATTGGATACTTGCACATGCGACGCTTTGAATTGGAAGTCCTTAACTTTGTAAGAGAATTGTATCCAGAAGGTGACGCTATTAGAGAAATAATGAGACCCATTTGGAGCGTAATGGTATCACCCCGAGTAAAATACGAGGTAGTGCAGTGCCGTTTATTGTTCGAAGTGGGAATATTTAGAAAATAATACACGAACATTGCATATTTCAAGCGGAACTGGCGCACGTTCTGCGAAACACCATTTCACAATCAAGGAACTAATGCCGGGGACCATGTAAATCGCTTCATTAGCAGTAATACAATCTCTTAAATTGCGCCGCCGCCCCGATGCGCCCCGTCGAATTGCCCGCCGTGCATTAAGGGCGTCTTTATTAACGCCTACCAATATCCTTAGAGTTTACGACGCCGCAAGAATGTCATATGGTCGAACGCGACTCGCTTTTGCTCTTTTTATGAATAATTTCGTGTATACAACGTCTCGAAGTCAATTTTTGAGGGTATATAATTGAATTCAGGAGCGCTCGCCTTTTACGAGTACGTTTATGGCGTCGTTACCGAGCGGCCGTGTTATTGTCGACTTTATAACGCGCGTTTATGCCTCTTACAAATCAAATTCTTTGTTTTGGACGCGGGCGCATGCGGGGAAGCGGAAGGGGTTGAAACGCGCGTGGTTCCGTATTTAAATTTTTCTATTACCCACTTCGCGAAAGTGGCTCAGTTTCGAATGGTTATCAGGCGGTCGTTACCGCGGTGTTTAAAGCGACTTTTTCTCCAGAAAAAAAAGTATTACGGGTTTATACCTCCGCGACGGTTCCACGAAATTTGAATACTATTCCGGAGTTCTTTACATAGTCGTAACCTAGTTACTTATGAGAATGCTTTACAGGAATACAGAAAAATGGTAGTATTCGTTTTGCGTTTCGTTTTGCACCTCACACTTTTAAGAACCGAGTTAAACACAGATTTAAGAGTTTTCAGATTGATACAGGATATGTGACTTGGAATGAGGAAAGGGGATTAGTGACCGAAAAAATCGCTTTTTAGTTTTTTATTGATTCTGATGCAGAAAGCTGTAGTCTTTTCAATAAGCGTACATTAGTTTGAAATCTCAAAACAAAATTACTTACATACAAATAGTTATTTACAAACAATCTTTTATAATGTAAATTATATATTGTATATGTATTTTATTTATTCATTTTTCGTTTTTTACTTTGGTTACTGACATTGGCACCACGTCATCCACCTTATGTAGATCGCTACAATACTGTCTAATATTTTTATATAGTATTGGATCGAGCAAACGAGATATATTAATTTCCTTCGATAATAATCGACTAACATTTGATGCCTCGCTATCCGCAAATCTTTAACATCAATGATGAAGTGATGGTATCTTATCATCTGCGGTAATGATCAAAATTGTGTATTCATAAACTGATCCCATCCATACCAGCTAACGTTAGCACTAGAAATTTCTCTATTCTATCCACCTGATGAAGATCTCTCAACACATTTTAAAACATCTTCGAAAGCATCAATGTTGATGACTTGGAAAATTTTTATATGATCGAGCAAAGCTTTCTATCGGGATCAAATTTGGTATGACTTGTTAGTAGAAAATTTAATAGTATCTTTTGATTAAGTCCACATATTACATTGTTTTTATTCTAAAGAATAACTGTCCTCTTGTTGATCTTTCGCAGATAATGATGTAAGAGGTTGATCACTTAATTTTAACTTTTTTCATTTCCGTCAATGCAGTAATTTGAATACAACATAACTTGAAAGTATGCTCTTTTAAGGTCACAAAAGCGTCAAAGAATAGTTGCGATAGCAGCAAGAGTCATATTTTCGTGGTGTGATTTCTCAAGTTACCACTGCAATGACAGAAACAAATAAAGTGATATGCCATTGCTCACTCATGTGGTAGCATAAAGAAAAGCAGCGTTTAGATTCTTGTAGCATGCACAGGTGTGTTCAGTAATTATAAAAAAGCTGAATATAGCCAAAACTCTCATTATGTCTATGCAATTTGCATGTAACACTAAACTAAGTTCCTTATACAGTTCCTGGCCACAATATTAGGGCCACTTACTAATACAACGATTTTATGGAAATATTGAAACGAATTAATAATTTAAACACATAAATTTATCGCAAAGTATAAGAAAATGATATGTACACGCAATATATTAATATTTTCTTATTCCATAATTTGCCTTGATCACATCCTTAATCCTTTGCGGCACACTGTTGATGCAAGTTGATGATATAAACTATCAAAATTTTCAAGATGGCCCTAATATAGTGGCCAGGGACTGTACACTGTAGTCTCATCATAAACGTTTGCAAATTATCAAAAGATGTCATTTGCGTATTAAAGCCTTGTTCACAGATATTTTTATGTCACCCCACTCTTTCAAATCATGCTGTTTTACGGAACGATTATTATTTATGTGGTAATTTCTTAAAACCATTGCTGTCTTTTTTTGAAATAAATATCCGAATGTTTAGCTTAATTTACAATCGTATATTGTGAAAGGGATAAACCGCAGAGCAGTTAATAATTACATTTTTGTTATCAATATTATTTCAACCTTCCGCGAGGCGAAACCTTAGGACCATTGTCCTTTCTTATCCACTCGCAATGCGCCCGCAAAACGAGCGGGTAGATAAAATTTCAATTTGGAATTGAAAGAGGAAACGTAGGAGCGCAGTGGTAGTTACACGGCCGTAACGACGGCGTTCCCCGCATCGTAACAAAAGCCTCCCTGTCCGTGTGGCAACGGCGGTAGCGGCGTCGGCGCCCAGGCGTACATCCATTACAATCAGTAAGAAATTAGCATTCCGAAAAGCGGATTCTGTGGCTCCGGAATTTAATTATACACAATTCGGCGATGTAATATTTATGTATTTATTTAAATGCGATGGTAATCCCCTGGCCAAGAGGAAACCGATGACGAGGGGGAAGCCTAACTGCCACCCCATCATCCCCAATCCCCGCGCTCTCCTTTTAAAGGCGGCTAAGAGGCGCTAAAGTGGAGATGGTCGCAGGAGGAAGAGAGAAAGAGCCACCGCGGCCCGCTTATTTCACCCCCTTGCGAAACCAATTTCTGAGACTGTTTACGGTCGCTAGACTTAATGACTTCTAAAGGTGTCTTAAGGGTTTTACGTTTTATTTTGTTAAATTCTATTTGAGGATTTTAAAATTTCAATTATGTATATTAGGTTATTCTGGCGGAGGAGCCGGGTTTGCAAGGTCGAGAGAAGAAAACGAAAAGAAGATGCGAAGAAAATGGAGTCCGCAATTTATGCGGAACGCATATAGTAGTAATAATAATAAGCGAGAACGCCCGTTGTATTATTATCTCGTAACATGCGCCCGGTTGATGCTTTCATAACACCCTAATGCAAATATTTCTGTATACATTTCGAGTAAGCGGGTATCGTATGCATTCCTAATTTTTGCAAAAATTCCAAAATAATTTCCAAAAAGGACACATCGGTTGGTGTTTCTTACATATCACTTATGTCAGAAACATCAGCCGATATGATATACTCTGTTTAAACTTTTAATATGTGTTAGAAGTTTCAAAAGCGGAAGAAAAGCATTAGTTAGAGCTAATACTGTAAAAGGATACAAAAGCTGGTGCGAAATTCTAATTTATTTGTCACTTAGTATCGATGTCGCATTTCTCGCACCTGACCTAAGACTTCCACGTTAGTATCTTCATTATTGACAATCCGATGCAAATGCTGATTTTTGTTATGTACAGAGGCCGCTTCCGTAAATGTTTTGATTAATTCCAGTACATTCTTGTGTCGCACATTTTGGCCTGGATGATTTTCGTTGAATAAGCGAGCTGTAGATCTTGCGCACCTCCCATTCTCATAATACAAAGTCACTAATTCCACACGTTCTTGGATCTAATAGACCATATTAATTTATTGTGAATTCACGATTAAACTAAGAATAAACTCCACTAAAGAACATTCTACTAAACAACGCAAACGAAAGATCGTACAAAATAAGTGTCTAAAGCTGAAAACAGAACCAAAAAAGTGGAGAAAGGCAACATTAAAAACGATAAGTGAACGTCACAAAAGCGAGTAGGAGTTGCTTTGGTTACCACAAAAAAATTGCGAAATATCAAGAGAGCACATAGGGACAGCATTTGAAGACGTTTCATTCTGAACGTGTTTTATAACGCAGATAGCAAATTATGCACTTTCTGCTTAGTGTAGAAATGCGCTGTATAAATATTGGAAATAGATAATGCATTCTTCTAAAGAAACAACTAGCAACAATCTTTTCCTTATACTTAAATCAAAGACCAAATCTCATATCGCTTTTACTATCACATAAACATGCTTCCTGGTATTAGAGTTGTTAGAAATGCGTACCAAAAGCAGCGTGGAATAATTATAATGTTTGCTGCTATTTTCCTAGAAAACAAGTAATCGTTTTAACGTACATATGTAGTACACACCTAAAGAAAGCAGACAGAAGTTTGTACAAACACTGTTATTTGTTCGATCACCGGTATCTACTAAGAACTTTCTACAAAGATTTATTACCGTTTAAGCTTCTAAATTCCTTGAAAGAATCAAGGAATAATTGCGACAAATACTTTTATATAAAGGTTTATTAGCCTTATTACATACTCTTTTCTGTTCTAGTTACTTGTACAATTTTTTTTTATTTCGATAAAAATGCTATTGTCATTTCACGTAAGGACCAATTACCAGTTTTAGTAGCACTAGGAAATGAATGGTTGGTTGTCTTATTGTTTCACAATGTTCTGTGATCGGATTCCTTAACAGTTATTTAGGATTTCCGCTGCTGTCTCTGTAACTTTTTGCGATATCGCGAGTTCAAACGTTGCTCTGGTCAATCTAGATAACCAGTTTCATCAGAAATTTGATGATAAATAGGAGCCAGTCTCCTACACTTTTCAGTATAAACAATTCTGATCCTGTACATATTTGTTTCTGGGCTTCTCTTGGCTAGTTCATACGCTGTTCCATTTGCCTCAATCTCCAGATGATCTAGTACCTAGGAAAGACACTATTCCGATGTATCTAATAGTTCTACCCATTTGCCAGGCATTCAATCAACAGTTGATTGTAGTGTTATGAATCTATATAACTCTCCATAAAAATATTTTTAAAATAAGTTATAAAAGATATAAACGAACATAACACATTAAAATGATTGCTGGCAATATCAATTATATAATAAATAAAGTAAAACTTATAGCTTATTAAAAAAAGTTTCTCTTTCTCGATTTGTATCATGATTTGATGTGTACCCATTAAGAACGATATCTTTTCGATCTTGTACGTGGTCGTTGTTTATAACAATAAGTACAATAACTATAAATAAAGCACTCGCTCGTTTGTGATCCAGTGCCGGCGTTTATATTAAATTATTTTGCTAATAGTCGTCTTATATCATGATTAAGAGTGCACATTTTACATTTCATTGCACGTTATTTAAAATATGTAATTACTTGTTGCTTTTTGCCGCCCTGGTGCCGTGCACCACTTGCACCACCGGGTTGGCACGGGCCTGATGCTCGTGTCTATATAAGTATTGCAGTTCATATTCAACTCTTGGCAGAACTAATAAAGTTGGTGATAGGATGTTTGAAAGTGTGTGGTCCTCCTTCTTCTTGATCACTAGGTGCACTAATGACAAGTCTAGCAGTGCTTCCATAGCTAACCTGGATATGGTGCCTATGACCACCGTTACACCTAAACAGACAAGCTTTGTCCATCTTAATCAACTTCAGGATAGTACTTTCTTCTTGGCATGTTTTTGGTCATCATACTAAGGCAGCGTAGATAAAGCTCATACTGTATATTTACTACAGCTCTTTAGTGTTAGACCTGCCATCGCCTTCTAAGTGATTCCAGGTAAGCTTTTTAAGAAATTTTACTTCTTTCACTGTTTTTATTCAAACTCCCTTCAGTGTTTCACGGGCGAGTGCATGCAGTGATAGTCATATTAGTTCTGATACTATATATAATAATATATGAAATGTTCACCTCTGGATATATGCATCTATATGATCTATATGCACATAGACGTCCTAAATTCTATATTTGTGACATAATAACGTTGTTTTTTCTTATACATACTCATAATGATCACAACGTAAAATATTCAGGCAGCTTTTGCGACTCGGGTTTTTATATTTTTGCTACTACATGTCAATTATCGTAGGCATATTTTTATTCTTGACTAGCTTACTCGTCAGTCGCTGCCCTGTCAATTTATACAAAAATAAAAAGATCGCGTTCTACCTTGGAACGTACCCTCAGAGAAAGTGGATACGCCTTGTCCGTGATCTACTTAGACCGCACCTTCTATAGAGGGTAGCAGGTCGCTCTTTAATCGCATAGAATTGATAGTCTCACTATAGTCACACTTTAAAGAACACTCGCTGCGCGTCCCGCCATGGTTAAATTCGACACTACCCGTCTCATTGAAACAAATTATAATTTCTTAACTTTTCATGTTATTTTATCTCTATTCTTTTTTTTTTTCAAATGTGTCTCACTTTAACAAAGGTTCGACTTTGGACGTCTCGCTATGGTTAAACTCGACACTATCCGTCTCATTGCAACAAATTGTAATATCTTAATATTTAAATTTTTCTTAATTTCTATTCTGGTTTTTTTTTTTTCAAATGCGTCTGACTTTAAAAAAGGCTCGGCGCTGCGCGTCTCGCTGTGGTTAAACTCGACGCTACGCTCGTTCAAGCAAATTGCAATTTCTTAATTTTTGAATTTTTCTTATTTTTTTTTTTTAGTGGTTAAACTTGACGCCACGCGTCTCGTTGAAACAAATCGTAATTTCTTGATTTTTCATTTTTTCTTAATTTTTCGTTTTTTTATTTTTTCTTTATATTTGTTTCTTTTTTCAAATGCACCTCACTTTAAAAAAGACTCGGGGGTGGGCGTCTCGCTGTGGTTAAATTCGTTGAAAGATAATGTAATTTCTTAATTTTTTGTTTATTTATTTTTTTTTTCAAACGCGTCTCACTTTAACAAAGGCTCGACGTTGGGCGTCTCGCTTTGGTTAAACTCGACACTACTCGTCTCATTGAAACAAATTGTAATTTCTTAATTTTTTGTTTTTTTAGTGCTAACAAATTGTACTTTCTTGATTTTTTTATTTTTTCTTAATTTTCCGTTTTTTTTTTATTTTTTCTTAATTTTTGTTTCTTTTTTCAAACGCGTTCACTTTAACAAAGACTCGACGGTACGCGTCTCGCTGTGGTTAAACTCGAGGCTACCCGTCTCAAAACGTCAAAATTATAGACATACCTACATTTTTTTTTTATCTATCCTTTAATAAATAAAGGTCATTGTATGTAAGAAAACACTATACAATCACTTATTAAATATGTTTATTCATCAACTCTACACTTCTTAGACTGCCGTAATCCCTAATCAGTCGTTTACATTCTCGGTCCCGACATAAACAAAACGCGGGCTACGATTTCATTCTCCTAACTTATACTTAATAACGTTGCTATACAGGCAGAATGATTACTATCGGATTTTATATTCGACCACCTGAAATACGGTATGTCCTCATATCGAATGACATTTCTAGCAATAATTGTTACATATTGTCTGAAAGAATCTCTTTATAACCTCTATACAATCTTAAAATAAATCTTATCTAGTAACAAGCTAAATTTTACTTTGATCGTAACTATACCCATATTATATAAACATCAATAGAGATCCATACATCTTAATGTAGAAATTACGCTACTGCTATTAAAGGATACCTTTTTTAAAACATGAATTGAAATGTTTTAGGAGTTTTCTCAAGAAACGTTAATTATGTTGTAATTTTAGTGTTCGCAAACTTTTCGGACGGACAGTATCTAACCACCCTGCAAAACAACAAAAATAGACATGTCAGTACTGCGTTGATGTGTAAGTTCAGCGCTTTACCACCGTTAACAACAAACATTTGCATACAGTCCTACACGGTTTTACTGCTGCATTTTCATTCCACGTTGTTTTAAAATACACCAACCAGCCGCCTCTACTGAACGTCCTCAATCATCATTTATCGTAAACTTTATTCCCGTGTTTACATCGTTGAGCGACCGCGGCGATTATTAAGTGATGATCCGCTCCCAGGTCGACGGTATGTTCACACGTACACACATACCGTCTGCGTATCTCTTCTCCGAAAAGTAAACTACTTAAGCTATATTTGCCGACGTGGCATCGTCGCCCTGGCCACGGGGACGTTGCTGGTCCCATCATCGGAACGCGCTGTCGACAATCGGCCGGAATAAGAGTTTATTGGGTGCTGAGTGGTGAACGAGCGCGATAACTAATCTGAAAATTTAAGTAATGACTGGTGACGGTGACATTCTCCACATGCGTGGCGTCCCGAACGGGACCGTTTTGCGCCGCTGTTGCGTTCGGAGCTCACCAAAATAGTTACACATGCAACTACACCCGTATATACGCGTTATGAGCATTCGTGCGTATAGCAGTACAGTTGCCACAACAATAAAAGCATCACCAGATTGTTTTGTACTAGATTAGTACTAGGATGAAGAATTAGTAATAGAAATCTTCCTTAGATTGACATACTTAATAACAATAATAATCATAAGAACTCCACCTTTAATACGAATATGGTTCTCACATATGTCAAATGTCAGAACCATTTAAACGTAATCTTAAATTTAAAGTAAATATTGTAGGTACTATTAGGATTTATTAAATTAACTAAGGTGAAGTAACGATAGTGTTTAGTTCAAATTGATATAAGGACTAAATTACATATGTTAAAATTTGCTTCACCCTTCTGGGCCATTAAGTTTTTAGTTGTGGTAATTGCTCTATAACAATAAAAATATCACAGAATTTAGATGTGCTATTACTCTAGGAAAACAAATTCTTTTTTTTTCTGTTTTGTTGCAAAAATATGTTATCTCGAACTTGTTGTGAAAATTTGTGTGATTGAAATGCTTTTTCTATTTCTAAAGGTGTATTTTCAAAATTGTGAATAAGATAATGTGTGTCTTCTGTGCCTTTTAGATAATTTATTCAGTGTGCATGAAGTAGATACTTACAGCTATACCTAACATATACGTTCAACAGCATGAATATCCGATAAATATCAAACAATTTTTATTTTGACGTGATAAATTATATTCGATTATGAATCTACATCGATTTTGGCAAGGTATTACTAAACGCCTTGCATTGTATATCCATCTAAATAATTTAATTGTTACCTTTAATCTAATTTTTTGAATTTCCCAAATTCACTAAAACATCACTATAATAATTTTATAAAATTGCTATAATATATCTGTCTTAACAATATTAGTCAAGTCTTATTTACAATTTCACTGACATTGCGTGATGCGTTTTTCATCGTTACAACTGCATAAACACATAAAATTGTCTGAGCATGAGCTTTAGGTTTTCGCATTTTTCAAATATTTCCAGGATGTTTACGAGTTGTGTGTGGGCACGAAAGCACATATGCGCAAACACATGTACTTCGAAAGTGTTTACATGTACCTTAATTTAAGAGCTCTGAACTCTCCAAATTTGTGTTATTATGATGTATTTTGCCGCGTAAAGTGCATTTCGCAAGCGGAAAGCGTAACTTTGATGTAAGATATTAAAATGAAATGAAATAATGTTGCGGGGTTATCTCGAAACTATACTCCCGAATAATTATGGTGAAATTTATGTTAATTTTCTATTTCGGCATGTTTTATATTCATTGCAATACAACCTCTCACACCTTGCTTTCATTTATTTACATGGCGAAAATGTTTATTCAAAAGTTACCCGTAAATAACTCGCCTTTTGACGGCTGCGAACATGTCCTCAGTCCACCCATACTTTGTTTATGTTCTCCCTTTGCCGAAAAACACAAAAAGCTTTTTCTCCTCGGACCGTGTACACAGTTCGCCGTCCGAAACCATAAATTACCTACACACATCCACTTTTAGCGTTACAAGTGTTGGGAGTGTTTTTTTTCTTTCTTTCAACACACGGGCACACACATTTACTTAATTATTACCCGAAACTCGATGCGCGAAATTTACGAACCCGGCAACAGCAACAAATAGCAGAACACCTCATCGCCTCCTTTATCTTCTCCTTTTTTTTTAGTCTCAACAAAATTAAATGGCATTATGTTATGCGATAAGGATATGCATATTAGGACAATAACCTGCTGAAAATAACACGAATAACTTTTTTTCTTATTTATAAGCATACTGGTTTTGCAAATGTAAATGTGTAAGGACATATTTTATTAATTGCCCCGGCTAAATGTGAGTACGCTAATTAAAATATGTCGGCATGGGTTCGTTCCGTGCGTCGTGTGTTATTTTTTTCTCCAAGGTATTGTAGTATGGACGTGTTGACATCGTTTTCGCTTGTGTATGTGTGGAAGTGTTGGCGGCCAATATTTATTTGGAAATTGCTTTTTGTCCTCGTTATATCATTTGGTTCCACCAGGGAATTTATTATAAATATCATGCTCGGTGGTGCATTTCTTTTTTTAGCGCCAGTGAATAGGTATATTCTATATCGAAAAGACAAATTTAATTTTGTTTTTTTGATAAGGCTGGATAAATCAAGGAATTAATTTTTTTTTAAACGTTTCGACTATTTATTCCGACTTTTTCAATTAAAACAAATAAATTTAAAAGAAGTAAACTGCGCTAATAAGACATAACTACGGCCATTGTCACAATATAAGTTTTACACATTAAAATTTTACACACTATTTAACAACAGAGACATTTAACAGAAAGAATTTTTTATCTTTTTCTTATCACCAAAAAAAAAAAAGAACTAATTATCTTGATATATTTACAATACAGACTAAATACGTTAAACTTAACCGTTGCATATTTAACATATTCATTAAATAAATATATAGAGTGAAAACCATATTTATGTGCAGAATAAGGTTTCCTCTTGTCCTCCTCTCTGCTTAAATCTGTCTAACTCTGTCCACACAGCACATCTGCTAGCAGTCCTGCTCCATGTCAGAATTGGGCATTATTCGAATAGAATTATTCATTTGATAATTTAAATAAAGAAATTTTCTGGCTTTTCTAGATTACTTATTCATAAATACAATCATTTAGGGATAAATATTCGAATAATAATAAAAACAAATTTTATTTGGGTTTCAGTAGGCCGACAAAAAATAATCAAATCAAATTAAACATTTAGTACTTTTTAAAAAGATACCCACGTTTCGTCGTTGTTTAACGACATCTTCTTGGCTGCTATAGTAATAAATTAAAACTGAATATATCTTAGAAGTGCATTATAATGTAGTAAATTAAAAATATGCAACGTTAAAATACAAAAAATTTAAATACGAACAACATTCACAATAAATACGAAGGACACCTTAACATTATTCACAAACAAACGATGAATGCATACATCCTATCTAAAACTATTTTTAGTTTTTGAGTTTTGAGTTATACATACCTGTATACTTTATAATAGCACTTATCCAGTCAAGATCGAGAACTCATAAATGACATTCCAGAACAATGGCCCTATATGCAATCCCTGTGAATCCCTGCGTCTACAGCCATTGTTATTCCTCTGCCGATAATGATTTTACTGTCGGTAAATAGTCTCCTACTAAGTTGATAAAGGGGTAAAGTAAAGGGATATATTCCTTTTTCTCAGTTCCTCGATCATTCTTTTCCAGGAGACAGTATTGAAAGCGTTTCCAATGTCCAACGTTACCATGGCAAAAATCTTCAGTTTTAATTTTTACACAGTAGATCTGTCACTGCTTTCACGGTAGATTTGCCCCTGACAAAACTATATTGCCTATCAGATAAAGGCATCCTCTCTTTCTTCTAATTCTCTCTCCAACCTAGTCTTAATCATTCTTTCATACAATTTTCTGAAAATACTTAGCAAGTATATGGGTGTGTACCGATCAGCCTTGGCTTTCCCAATAAGGACAATGGTATCTTCCTTCCACTGTGTTGGAAATCTCTACTGCGACAGTAGTTCATTCAGGGTGACCAGTAAGATATTTGAGGTTGTGCTAGCTATAATTTTTATGGCTTCGCTCATCAGGTGGTTAAGTCCCGTCGCCTTTCCAGATTTTTGTTTGGTCAACGCTTTTTCCATCTCATGGTTTTTAAATGGAGCTACTTTTATGTCCCTTGAAGTTCTTCAGCTCCGTCAGTAACTTCATCCAGTATTCCCTTTTGGATTATAAAATCATAATCTTCATTCCCTCTCTTGCCCTTCTCTATTGTGATCCCCCCTGAAGCTCCTGTGATTTTGCTTTTTGACTTTCCGACGCAACTTGTGTTTGCAGATCTGTTGCAGATCTCCAAGTCCCACCAATACGATACGATGCGCTGTCCCTTAAGCAACCGGATTGAGCTATCTCTGTTGATTTTCTCGATTTTAGAGATAATAGATTCAGGGTTGAGTTCTTGGCTCCCTTTCAGCTTTCTTATTTACGCATCGATCTTTTGCGAAAACCTTCCCTTGTCCACCTGACAGGAGCTGGATGAGCACTGCGTGTTATCGGATCAATGGTCATTCGTCTGGCATTTTAAACAGAATTACTTGTTACAATATTCGCTGCCTCGATGCCCTGATTAATAGCAGTTTAAGCATTGGCCAGAGTGGTCCAGGCCTTTACATTGTGTCTTCATGTGACCAAATTCTAGGCATCGATAACACCTTGTCACTGCTCTCTTGCCTACAGTAGGTGGTTGGCAACTCCGCCTCTCACTTGGACCGTAGCGATTTGAATCCTATTGCAACTCGGCTATATCGCCGTCACCCTGATGGATTTCAGACTGTCACCAGCGATTTATGTCCGTATTATTTTCGACATTTATCAGCATATTTAATCACACCCATATTTTGAATGAACGATCGCTTAATTCTAAGAATAACTAAACCTCTTAACCATGAGCAGGACCAGACTGAGACTTCTTACGGGAGTCCTAACCGGCCACTGCTCATTAAATAAGCATTTGCACCGAATGGGGCGAGTGGACTCTCCCCTGTGTAGAAACTGTGGGAGAGCAGAAGAAACTCCTGTGCACCTCCTTGCCGACTGCCCGGCAGTGGACAGGGAGAGACGGAGCTGTCTAGGGGTCGCTCGTTTGGACGAACCCAGTATAAGTAAATTAACTCTCGACCAACTCGCGGACTTGTTTGTTCGTTTACAACCGGGTCGAGAGGGTTAAGACATCATGGGGGCACAATAGGTCTCAAGGCCGAGTTGCCTTACGGGGTTAAACCTGCCCATGAAAGCAAAAAAAAAAACCTCTTAACTTCGTAATTTTTAGAAATGCTGTAGAGAGAATGGTCCCAGTATCACAATCATATACTTTCCTTTCCTTCTATTTTTCAGTTAATTTCTTGGAGCGAAAGCAGCATACGTTTCCTATCATTCATCATTTCATCTGCCGCGTTTGTCTAGACGTAGCGGATAACAAAGCGCAGTCTCTTCTTGCATTTCACCACAAAATCGTGTATTTCGGTGTTATTTTAAGTCTGAGTCGCCTCTTAAACGACCTGGGCTCGCTTGTGACATGTGACGTCCACACATATTTAGCGGAACACGCGTGCAGCATTGTCAAGAATGCAGGGGCGTAAGGTCATGTGCGCGCTGTTTGTCACCGCTGCACCGAAATAGTCACTCACCTCTTGGGCCCGGGGATATCTGCGGGATTCGTCGCCCTAAACATCTTTCGGCTTTGGAATAAATGATGATCGCACGTCGAGTGAAATGCCTTAGCTGGCGGACGTTGAGGCGCGTCCGGCAACGTCACAAATCATCTAGATAGATTAATATTTGGATAACCGCCGGCATGGCGCTGAACGCCTAAGATACGTGCAAAGGGTGCATAGGGAGCAAATATTCTATTTGTAAGAATTTTGACATTTACTTAATAATAAGAACCAATTTATTTGGCATAATAATTTTTTCGAAAAAACTTAATTATAAGCATCGGATACCCTCTACATATGCTTTTATATTTCTTTTGTATTACACAGCCAAGGATTATGCATATTAATTGCGCAAAATGAACAAAACATTACCCTGCGGTGTCCCCATATTAGTAGTAGTAACGCCTCTGATCTTAACAATTGATCTTTTGCAATTAGAAAATGATAATAATTGAAAAAAAAAACACTTAATATTCAAAAATAGAAGGAAAGTTTCAAATAGATCAAATATAAGCGGTTCTTAAATTTTCAAAATCAAATTTAAATTGATGACGAGGACAAGTAAAAATAAGCGCCTTTAAGAACATACTGATTATGCCGAAAAATAAAAATACTGTACCACCCTCGTATGTTTATCAGAAAGACATCTTCCTATTAAGAATCAACGAAATGAACACATAATAGCCCGCTCAAAACGCCGCATTAGTGCATCTCAAATTCCTTGCTCACGTAAAACAGGACACTAAAATGTCACCGAATGAAGATTACATCTTCATACCGATGTAAGAATGGTTGCCCTCAACTGGACGAAGCCCGCTGGCGCTACTTGATATTTTAGATGCTATCTGATTATTTATAAGCCGACCGATAATCTCCCGCGCGTTTTGGGACTCGACCATGTAACGGGCCGCATGTATTCGCTGATCCTTTTTTTTCGGCGGATTGTCTTAGTAGTGCATGAAAACCTTACATCATACAAAAGATGGTCTTTGTAAGAGTTGTAAAGAAAGGGGCATCTAATTTGGAATGGTCGATTGACAAGCCGAAACATGAGCTTCTTGGTGGGAAGATGGGGAAACATGGGGTATAGGATTATGTTTACTGTTGACAGCAAATTTGGCGAAGACAAAAAGAGGATGTTGAAGACGTTTAGTGTTACTTATATTAAAGGCATGTTAAGCATTGATAGGTGGTTTTAAATAAGTATTCCAGGATACCTACTTTGTGATTCTTTGAGATAATCTTTTTTGTTGGAAATGTCAAGCATTTCACCATAAACTCATAAAATTTTTCTACGAAATATCGCGTTCTCACTACTGTCTCTAGAAAATGAAACGCAACATTTAATCCAAATCAATAACTGCTACCATTATTTACACTTCGAATTTATTCTTGCAAAGGAAATATTCATCATAAGCAGATTTATATCCTAAAGCTCTCTTAACATCGACAGATCTGTATGTCTTACTTATATGTATATACTACAAGTCGATTCCTTTATTACTTTATTGCCTGCTTGCATTTATTGCTCATGAACATCGATGTACCCAAGCCACTGAGGGATAATGAACTTAACGTTGGATCTTTGAAATTGATTATTGAATTGAAGACTTCTCGCCGCCGTAATTGGGGATTGAGATAAGGTGTCTGGAAAAGCCCGAAGGAGTCATCATTTCTTAGTACAAGCTGCACGAAGCACGAAGTGAATGACGACCGTTTGTCTGTGTTTACGTTATCTGTTTTACGATAATCAAGCAATACGCTGTGGTGTGATAGGAAATGGAATTATGGACAATGTGCAGTTATTTAATTAGTGTGTATCACCGGATGGAACGCAATGCTGCTGATAGAGTAAATTATTGTAGCTTACTGAAAGCAGAAAAATTCCGTTTTATATCCAAGTGCCTTTACTGTTGTAGGAATGTAGAAAATAACCGTTAAATGCTTTTACGTTTGGGTAGCTATATATATCTAACACATTAATTAATATGAAAACGAATTTTGTTCCTAAGTGGTGAAAACTTAAGAATAAGAATAAAAAGATAAAATACTGTGTATGTATATCCGCTGCAAAAGCAGCATTGTGTTGTATGGATGTTCGTTTATACATATATTTATTTTGTTGTAAGTATTGTAACATTTTATAACTGTATGGTTGTTTGTGTATTCCTATTACTATTGATGTATGCAAATGATTTAGTCTTATTTGCGAACTGCGATGGAAACAAAAAACTTAAGGTATTAAAACAACACTGTGACATCAATCAGCTGGTAGTCGATACTGAAAAAAACAAAGGTGCTAGTTTTCCATAGGGGTAGAAAAAAGGAGATCAGTACGTTACTAGTCACTGTATGGACTTTTACTTATCTTAGAGTACTTACATTTCGAGAGTGGCGATACCTTTAATCGAGCTTGTAATTTTGTTTATTTATGGGCGAGGCTTTGGGCTGTAGAATACATCTTGACACTTCCAGGCACTGTCATCCATTGAGGTATTGTACCAATCCCACTCAAATTTTGCCGAACCCGAAGGAGTTGCAACTTCCAAGTCTCTGCCACGATAAGAAGTAAACTATCAAAATCTAAATCTGATAGATTTGGCACCAAAGTAAAATTATTTGAGAGTATGAGTTGAATCGTCTTGTATGCTACGAAAATATGGATCCTGCAATATATGGACACGATGGGAAAAGTACAAGCCGACTTCTTTGAAAGAATCTACCACTGGCAAAAAAAAATACACCGGGATATACAGTACGACTCGAAACAGTCCGCATCAAGGTAGAGGCAATCAAAAGGGGAAATGTAACTAGTGGCAAAAGATTTTTGATAAGCACAACGACCGACTTCCCAAACAATGCTATAATGCTTTAGTATACCTTCACCAAACCTCGAATAATAAAAGACGTTTTATAAACTGTGTGTCTGGATTAACAGACATGTGTACAGAGACCGAGGAAATAAACATATGGTATACGAGTCAAACAAACTCACTAATAAAAACAAAAAAAAAAAGATGGCATCTTACAAAAAATCACAAATCATTTTTTTGCTCATATTCTAAAACTGTAGTTTTTGGCCTAGTGATACAAATAACTATTTAAATAACATTCTCTCAAGTTTAATAACATGGATGGCCATTTATTTACAATCTGATTATATATGGGCATTTTCAATGCCTGTCGCTTACATTAAATGTAATCCTGTTGTTTAATAAATTGTAGAAGTATCTGACAAGATTTAAAATTATTTAAACTTTGTCCATTCCTTAGAAAATAATATTATTTAGCAAAATTCACTTTGATTTAATAAAATAAAGAATTGAATATATTTAATTATATTTATTGATCAAACTTTAAAAACATATTTAATTATAAATCACTCTTTTAGAATTATAATAGAACACTAATAGAACACAACACCCCTGAGATCGAACTGCAATCTTCGATCGCCATCTTTACAGATGGATCGAAAACGAAAATGGGGACAGGGGCCGGAGTTTTCTCCTCGGACCTTGATCTCAATCTAGAACTGGCGCTGGGCAGGTTTGCCACGGTTTTTCAAGCCGAGGTGTTAGCGATCCTGCACGGCGCCGAAGAAATTTTAGCAAAGGGCATTAGGGGACGGCGTATTGTCCTTTATAGCGACAGTCAGGCTGCCCTTAAGGCTCTTAATAATCATAGGATCGCTTCGGGCTTAGTACTTCAGTGTCACAATGCCCTAGAAGCGGTCGCTATCGATAATGCCCTGACACTCAAGTGGGTTAAAGGCCATAAAGGAACCTAGGTAATGAGGCGGCTGATAGGCTGGCGAGGTGAGGCTCGCGCTCCCACTTTGTGGGGCCGGAACCAGCTCTCCCTATTTCGTCGGCTACACTCAACACCATGATAATGCAATGGACTGCCACTCTTCATGAGAATAGATGGAAATCCATAACCACCTGCCGTCAAGCGCGTGAGGTCATCCCCAGGCCGTCACCGAAGACAGCAAAATACTGCCTGCAGCTTTCGCGCAGTAATTTACATCAACTTGTGGGGCTTTTGACCGGCCACTGCAAGCTAAACAAACACATGCACCGCATGGGTTTGGCTACCAGCCCACTGTGTCGGGCATGCTACCAAGAAGACGAGACGCCGCAACACATTTTATGTGATTGCCCAACTTAGAGGTTCCATACTGGGGGAGTACTGGCCCAGGATGGCCGATTTTGGTGGCGCCTTGCCTGCTGCTCTGCTCGAGCTCACGCTCAGTTTGGGCTGGCTCGAGTAGGCTGTGGGCGAGCGATGCCACCTAGGGGAGGTAGCACAATGGGTCCGATAAGAGTGGCCTAAGTGCATGTGTTCACCACCTTCCCCGACCTAAAATCCAGAATCCAGAACACAACACGAGTGCGAGCGATTTAAGAGACAACACTTGGACTGATCTCACGACTAATTCAGGAACTAATTAAGAAGAAGAACTGGTCATCTAAATCGCTTGCCTCCTTTTATATGAATCAAAATTGCTGACTACGATTTTCAGATTAATCAATGGGTCTATTATGAGGGTTGCAATACAACAATATACTCACTGTATCTAAGGTATAAATTATTTTCTTACTGAGAATTATATTATTGAAGTTTGTCATAACATACATTCAGCAGATGAAATGTATATCACTAGTCTATATTCACATGTAGTTAGCTCTACAAAGGTGCGTTCCAGTTACATATTTATCCTTCTTCTTATTCAATTTGCAAATCATATCCGTTCATCTAGACACCATCTTCCACTCAACTAGCAGCTTGCTGAAAATTTACGACTGCGATCTTAACAACTAACAAGACCCTATAACTTTTACTACTCGCACACAAATATTCGCTCACACACAAACGAAATGACCAGCATAAGGTAATTCTGTGGATCATTGCCGTTTGAGATTAGAGTATGGGTAATATACACCTTACACAAATCGTTCGTAAAACTTATACCTGAACAATTTACATAGACATGCATACCTATACTTCATCGTTAACTCGGCAGAAACAATCGCCTTATCCCGCAGGAGTCCAACAGAATGAGCATAAATCAGCGGCTTGAGGAATCGAAGCGCGATTATACCGGGGCTAAAGTAAATATTTTCACCGTTCGACAAAAGGCCGTGTACAGCGTGCAGTTTTGTTTCCGACTTGTATACCTTAATTTATTTACTAGGCAGCTGTTGTCTTCTATCCATGGCTTTCGGATGTAGAGCAGCAGAGAGCTCTGTTGCACATGGATCGTGTACGCTGTCGGTAACAATGAGCGCATGATTGCCGGCTGGTTTATGTATCTCCGTGGGTGGTGACTGCTAGACTGCTTCCCCGGCATCTTGTAAGAACGTTGATTGTCGTGAAGTCGTCCCTTTGGTTTATATAGGTTTTTATATCGGGCTTTCTTGTTTATTAATATATTGAAGATATGCCATTTTGAGCCATACTATATTTCCTTCAGTTCTACGAGAGCAAGAGAAGTACTTAGAGAGCGATTTGACATCACGACTTGCGAATAGGAAATAGCTGTAAGCGGAGTGAACGAAAAATGTTAAAGGATTTTTCTATGTATTACTTTCTTGAATAAAGTTCCCTCCTGAATATTTAATTTGTTAAATTGTATTTAAATTTTTTGACCACACACTCAAAAAGGAAACCAATCCAAAGTTAATTAGTCAGTTAGTCAGGGAAGAAGTATTTGATCGTTTTTTAGAATGATTTTAGATCTTTAGGGTGTGCCAATTTATTGTATAATTTTCTGTAATAATATTGTTTTCCTGTTTTAAAAATGTGTACCTAGTAGTTATGCTTCACATCGAGTTATTCCTCTAAGACTTGATTATTTCGTTTTTGTTTATAACTTCTTAGAATTTCTCGTAATTCACACTTGGTGGCAATTTTTATCGTACCATCTGTTAGAATAATAATGTTAAAATATTTACGTGTTATGTAACAGAACATGAAATAATATTTGCTGAACTAATACTAAAATGATATCAGACATTTGGGACATTAAACTTAAAATTCTTAGAAAATAAACGTAGACTGGTTAGAGCGACGCCAGTTACTTGAAGTGTCGTTCTGTTATATAATTTAGGGTAAATTTCTATCTTTTTATAATGTTTCGTCTATTTAAAGAATTGCAGGGCCGTGTTCTGATCTGCATCAAGAATATTAATACATATATGCACTATCATGCCATGTTTATATACATATCTACTAGTTTTGTTTTAAATAACGTTGCTGGAATATATTATCAATGTTTCCTTTAAGTTTTAAATGAAAGAAAATCATCAACGCATCAAGCTTGTGTAAATATTAAAGTAATCCTTTAACCTCTCCTTCAGATCTGCGTAATTTCCAAGAAATCAAACCGTTTCTGTATCGCTCCAATATTAACATCGTTTCAACACCCAGATTGTAATTATCGGAAATTTACTCCTACAAAAACAAAAACACCCGACAAACAGCCGACATCTTATGTACAACCTACGTCATCTGTCATCTTATTTACGGCACTTAAGAGTCATAGCGCATTCCCCGCCGAAGCATAGATATGTAGATTATCTAGTGAGCCAGTGTGTATGTATATATTTCACGCGCCGTTTAATAACGTCGATGAAAACACTCCTTTGATTTATATTAATTTGCTTTGGGACTGTATAGAGAGAACTCGACCATAATCTGTTATCTTAACGTCTAAACAGACGCGAGGACAAAGACACCGCTTTTCCTGTGCGCCAACATGGCCCGTATAAAATAAACACTAGTGAAGATTCATTTCTCGAAAGTAAATCATGGTAATTTGATCAGCAACGTCAACACATCTAGCTTTAACTAAATATTATTCTCACCTCTTTTTAAGCTAATTTGTTTGCAAATAAAAAATCTTGTATTATTTCCGAAACTGATTCTGTCGGTAAATTTATCTTGCAATGAATCTTATATACTCCTCTATGGAGTTATAAAGGAGAAAAAACTAATATCTGATTATTCAAATTTCTACAATTTCTCAATACAATAAATTAACAATTTTTTTTTAGTAATTTATTGACAGTAAATCAAAGCTCTGATTTTAGTATAATTGTGTGAGTAGTATCATTGCATTGTTAGCAACTTTTTCAGTAGTGTGAATAAAAAGATTATTATATGTCAACTATAAAATATTATCAGATTCGGTATCTTCGTATTATCAGTTATAGTCAATGAAAATAAATCCGCAAAATATAAAGTGTGAAATCTTTGATATTCCATACAAGTACTTCTATTCGCCCATCATCTGCAATCAATCCTCTTATAGCCCAAATTTTTATAGAGTTTAGTGAACTTAGAGCCGATGTAGAATTTTTATGGGTTAATTTCAGGGATTGAAGCCAATGAAATAGCTGATGAAACTGCAAAGCTGGGATGTGATTGTACGGAGGTTTTAGATCACTTGTTATTGCCCAGTGATATTTCTAAATCAGTGTTCAGATCTATTCACCAGGAATTCCAAAAAGAGTATTCAGAGATCAAAGCTGGAAAATTCTACGAACTCATACAACCTGAGCTTCCAAGTGAAACCTGGTTTCAAGAAACTTACTCAAAGAATTTCGTTAAAGTTGTAAGTAAACTTCGTTGCAGTCATGGTTTATGCAACAGTTATTTAAACAAAATACACCTGAAAGACACTGACATTTGCGAATGCGGGGAGATTGAGACCCTAGAGCATATTATATTAATCTGCGATAAATATAGTAACAAGAGACGGAGATTCCTGCAAAACTTATCGAAGCTGGTGGTAAATTTAATTATTTGTCTTTGTTAGGATCACTAAAAACTGAGGTTTTCCGCAAACTTTATGAGTTCTTAATAGAATCTAACGTAAAAGTGTAGGTAGTGTAAGAAGAGTATGCATCTGTATTCCTCTATTCGAACCCTTTGTGGGCATACCTGTGAACCGTGGTTCTATTTTTGTTTGTTCTTGTTAAAGCCCTGATGAACCCCTGGGGAAGAAGCGAGTGACCCGATGTGATTATCCTTTTTGAATGAATGAGTTTCTTGAAAGTGTGTTGATGGACATGGCGCGTAGCTAAATCCGAAAATTAATTAATCAATCAATCAATCATGAAGCATAGTAGTGACACAAAGATGGATTTTGGGGTTTGAAAGCAAGCAAAACATATTACTAAGAAATTTCTGAAAAATCCCAGACTAAATTTATTTCCTTTATTGTACCTAACTCAATCGAAGGACATATTGTATGTATTAAATACTCAGAAACGACCTTTGTCTCCCCAACTATCCACTAATTTTATTCCAGCTGTCTAGCGCTACTGTTTGTATCAAACACTTCAAAATAGATTCTCTTTTGACCAGGACAAACACCGATCGTAAGACAATTTACCACTATCTGGCTCGTAAATATAACGGGGCCTTTTCGTCGAGGCTCTCGTCTTCCGATAACCTTCTTAATTAATGAATTAACTAGCGGTCCTCTTAATCCTCCATAATTATTAACAAGATGGAAACATAAGTCAAATGGTACGCTCATAAAGATTAGGGGTCCGGCTGCGTTCTTATTTATTGGGCTGGATCATTGTTTACATTGTCCCTAAATGGTGTAAGATAACCGCGTCCTAAGTTTGACGTATAAATTTCTCGCGTTATCGAGAACTCGATTGGTTCACGAGTCACGCCATAATAATTATATTCCTCTTCAGTTTTTGAATACGGACTAAAAGATTGGTGATTGGTTAACGACTACATAAAAAATGAAACTGATAAAAATATTGAAAACATAGACTTGCAAAAAAGTCGGCATAGTTTCAGAACAGAAATGATTACAGCTCAAAGTATATTATTGAGAAACATCAGGATAAAATCATTAAGTTTCAAAATTGGAAGCACTATATAGGGTTGAATATTTAATATTAATGATAAGCTTCAAATCATATTTATCAGTCATTCTGAATTAATCATTTACTCATTATAGATAATACTAAACTCTACTCTAAGAAGCAGCCTTGAATTTGTTGAAATTATTTCAAGGCAAGTGCATTGAGGGGGAAGGTCATAGTTTACAGTTAAAACACGCCCTCATTAGTCAGCTCCGCTTGACACTGTCTACCTTAGGATTACTACACTTAAAACCTACTAATTAACCGGGCAAATATTTATGTTCCATGTATACAGAAGGTATTAGGTAAATATACATTTATATACAGAATGTATACACCAACCCGAAATGATCTACTTAGAATAATTGCTTAAATAACTAGGTATTTTAAATATGTATGCATGTAAAAAAATCTCTAATTTATACATTTAATTATGTTGTGTGTGCGATAATATTTCAGGTATTATGGTGATATTATGCAGGAATTATTATGTCATAAATTAGATATAATTACCTGAAGAATAAAAGCGTGAATAATGTTTCTTCTCCTTACCTATGTAATATGCATAGCTACATCTTTCGGATGCCTATTAAATGATAACATTGTGGAAATTAGGTACATCTGTTACACACAAGATCCCGTTTTATTATTTAATTTGTTATAGTTACCTCACAGCAGGAAATATAATTAAGGAACTGTGAATAAAGAATAAGTTGAAAAATCTAATTAAATATAATGTTTCTACCGTATATGGCAAGTAGAACAACCACTTTCACACATTTTAACTTTCTTAGAAGCTGATTATCTTTAAATAATAATTAAAAAGGCGAAATTTCGAAGGAAATTATAATTTTTGTACCTAAGGGATTTGAAATAATTGTGTCGTGATTTGTCGTAAATAACTTTTCCATGTAACCTTATTATATCTGTATCCTTACAATGAGGGAATTAATAATAATATATTGCTTCTAAAATTCATATAAAATATATAATACGTGTTAAATAATATTTTATACGACAAACGCAGTTTAAGAAGTATTGTATGGTGCATAATTAAACCTTATCTAATTTTTAAATAGTACTTCAATATCGCACATAGCTACACGGGAGTTCTTTCAAACCTGCTGGCGAGTATTTATAAATTTCAATGCACTGATTTGTCTCCTAAGGAATAGGCAATCAACTTCACTTAAGCATATTTTTTTTTACTTGCACTGCATCTCACACCTACAGAAGTGTCGACAATTGACTAGTATTTCAGATACAATAAAAACAACAGGGGCCCCAACATGTACCCCTATGGCACTCCTTTTGTTATTGCTTTTCTATGCGTACTGGTTGCCACTAAACTTTATTATCTTTTTGATAAGTATGATTTTATCCAAGATTTTCTGCCATTTATTAATACACAAACAGTGCGATACTTTTGATTTATAACAAAAATATACATCAGTAGCTACTTCTTCGAGTGACTGAAACATGTTTCAAGTTGTTGAACCTATTTATGTAAATATACTTAAACTTTCTAAGGATTCTTAATATTATAGATGTTAGATTGGTCTATAATTCGTTCATTGTATTTTACCTCTATTTTATGTGTCGATTTTATAAAATTATTTATACATTTAAGTGCATTTCAAAATAGTATGAATTATTCGTAATATATGTCGGAGAAAGTCAAATTATACTATCTGCGTAAACTTTTAATGAAAGAGTGGGAATTCTATTGTGATTCAGCGCAATGGTATTGCTTAAGTCATTTAGTATCTTAACCAATCTGCGGCAATCTATTAGATATGGTAAAAGGTGCTTTAGCCAATTTTACTAGTTTTTGAATTTCTATGTTGACAAAGTAGTCTTGCCCTTTTGGCAGCAGCCAAATGGCCTATTTGATTTTCAAATACATTTAAAACGTATTTTGCTTTCTGCTTTTTCTTTTTTGTTTTGTAAATAATGGCTGTATCCGTTTTACACCTTTGATTAGTTCATTTTAGTTAAATTAAAAAAACCGAAACAAACCAAAAAACTGAAGTAACCGAATCAACAAAGCACGTACAAGATACCAACATGCATCCCCTTTACCGCTAAAATAAAAGCAAATCCTTTATGTTTAAAAGGTTACAGCTTTAGACCAACTTGTAGCTATGCGTAAAATAAAATAAATTTTCCAAATAGTTTTAAAACAGAATATTTATATTTTGTTAAAATATATATAAAAAAAAAATATGTTTATTCCTCCTCTTATTAGGAAATTGTTACTTAATGAACTTATAATACTTTCGTCGTATGATGTAGCACTGATGAGCCTTGGTAATGCAAAACGCGTCTGCTGATAATGACTGTTGCTTATCAAATTTTCTTTATGTAATTAAGGTACTTAGACAAATGTACTTAATGTTTAACAATACGTGAGACGGTAAAATAAGTTGCACTTCTGTAGAAATACCGTGAAAGTACCGTCTCCAATCACCCCAATCCTTAAATCTAAGAGTTTGTAATACCATAGATAATACTAACTGTGTAATAACTAGCTGTAATATAAACAAAGTCTATTTTGAGGTTAGCTCGTTGATTTGAACGGATTATATTTTGATCCCGCTTTTCGGGTGGTTACTAGAGGGGTAAAGGGAGGTGCCTTTGGTTCGGATTGGTTACTTTATTTAAAAAGAAACACAACACATCAGTTTTTATAATAAACTGAACAACCCTGAAGTGACTAAACACGTCAGACGAATACACTAAATGTATAATGTCCCATGTTCTTTTATGGAAGTCGTTATTTGTTCACAACATGTTCCTTTGATTTTTCAATTTTATTTGCCAGATTTTCATAAAATCCAGTACATTCCTCAAGTGATATTTTGTTACTCTCATTTTTTCATACTATTGACTTATTTTGGGGCAAAGCAATAAGCTTAAAAACAATTTATTGCTGTCAGAGCATATACCTGCCCTTTAGTTCTTATAAATGGTTTCTCTGTAATCAGATACTAAATCGGACTTATTTTATTTGAAAATTTATTTCTTTGATGGGAATAAATCTTTCTCTAAGCGCAAGAAATTGAACTTTGTTTCAAAGAGAAAGAAATTAGGCGCGTTTACTAATAGTGACTGTTGGTTATCAAATGTTAATTACAAAAAAATTGTTTGCAATTTTTTTTTAATTTATCGATATATCTTTTGAATTAAAGTGACCGCATTTTAAATTAGAGAAATAATTTAATAGAAGATTATTTCTTTTATGAATATACATGCTTAGAAATAAACAGCCTGTAAAAGAAATAAATGTCTTCGATTCAACAGTTCCTTTATACACTAGGAATTATAATTCTTAATTTCGTAAGTTTTGAAAGTTATTTTAGCATTTTTGGCAGTGCTAAATATTAAATGAAATGGTAAAAAATGTATGCGAATAGATGGTTAGAAAAAAACTATTTAGTTGACTGATAAATTGTCAAGTACACCATTTTTTTTTATTTCAGTGAGTGTGTAATCTACTTATAATATTAATATTCCAAAATGCTTTTGACGGTTTAGTAAGCATTCTGTTCTCTTTATACTCGATAACGATTCCATCAGGGGGTATTAATGGCCCATTAAAGAAAATGAATAAAACAGAGGGATCAACTGTCAAAGAAGTAAACGTAAGAAAGAAGACCTTTAATTGTGCGACCACCATTGCCCGCTTGATCCTTAAATTAATTCACACTAAATTAATCTCCAACCAAAAGTTCTATTACACATTAAGAGAGCGAAAAACGTCTCTAATTGCTCCGTTAATTCTTTCCACTGATGTCAACTTCAATTTAAAAGAAGCACCCTTCCTCCTCGTACCATCGTCCACCACCTTCCATTTCTTTCCATCCTTTTCCTTTTTACATTCGGCGCAGACGAGCGGAGAAGAGATCAACCGCCGGCCAGACAAAGGAAATAGGAAGGAGCGAAATAAAGAACTAGGAGGGCAGAAAAAGACGATAGTCACCGCAGGCTCCGAAGGAGCAGATAAGGGCGAGAAGCTCCTAAAAGGAGAGCGGTAGCACTTTTCATTTTTAAATGGGAGCCGAACAATAATTAGGAATTCCTTGATTATTTCACGTAATTGTCCCGGGGCCTTGGAACTTCTTAGGAGTGTCATTAGCAATAATGGATGAGGCGGTTCACCAATCAGGCCACCGGCCATTGGGGGATTCGAACCTGGCCGATCGTTAGTTGTGAATAAATTATTGCTTCTCAATTAGTCTCGGCTTAGAGGAAAAAGTCGTTGGATTTGGAAAATTACCGCGTCCTGCAATTAATTCAGTCGGCTTTTATATCGGTCTCGTTTTCTTTTGGTCGTTTCTTCGAGAAACGGCAATGGGTTCCTTTCTTTTTTCACCTCTAGGTGTCTATCGAGAGATGTCGATTGAAGAGTTATCAGCCGCTGTTTCTGATATTGTGGTATCTACGTTCACCTCCACAATCGATAGATTTGCAACAGAAATTAAGGGAAAGAATTAAGAATTAAACTTTAAGAAAAACTGTATAAATAGAATGTTTAGATTTAAAGAATACGAGTCGAATTTTAATGTGAATAAACAATTTTAATTCAACAGTATACTCGCATAAAAATAGCAATGCATATTTAAATATTTGATTTGAGCATTCTATAAAGCAAGTGTTTTTTTTTAATATATTATGTAAAAAACAGAACTATTCGACTGTATCATGTTGCTTTAACGAAAATAATTTCAAAATCGTTTTATAACGGGCAGAAAATTTGGCGGGATAGCGGATCAAGTTTGTTATATATCCCTACATACTGAAAAGCATTTATTATTCAAAATTGTGTGTAAATCATACAGTTGCGAGAAAAACTCCCTGCATTTCTCAACTTGTTGGCCTACAGTATGCCCGATTCCTCCGAGCTACACAATTTTATTAATTCGCGGCAATTGTTTCGGAAATGCGTGGATTTCTATTTAGAACCCAAGACCGCATAAATCCAGAAAAAGATACAAAATCTAAACATCTCCCAATATCCCTATTCTAAATCTATATTTACAAATGCTTTCTTTAACGCTTATTTTGATCTGCTAAAATACCAAGAACTCAAAGATGAATCTAATTGAAAACTTTTTATCTATTACAACTTTTAACAACTTTTGAGAGATCACCTGTTTATATGGGTATTAAGATTTATAATAATTTACCTGCGTTTATTAGAGATATAAGCAGTATTTCAGGATTTAAAAAACAACTTTTAGCTTTCCTTCAAAATAATGTCTTTTACAATTTAAATGAATTTTATGATTTTGTTTGTACTTAGCGTAATTAAAATTATAAATACCTAACTTTGTAATTTGTTGATTTATATTTTTGTTTTGTTTTTCTTATTTTGGCACACAAGGAATTGTATGTATTTTTCTTTTTTATGTTTATTGCTATTACTAATGTCTGTTGACCTTACCTCATACCTGTATGGTCTACGAGATCAATAAACTATTATTATTATTATTATCATTATGACAGAAAGTTTTTTTTTTTCTTAAATAAAGTCAAAAACATCTTTGTCCGAATCTGAAAAAAACATGTTTATTATTACTACAGCAACAAGACAATAATCAATTTTTATTATGAAGAAATGCTAGCCAATTAAAAGACAAAAGTTTCGCTTCTTTCGGTAGCACAAAAACTACGGGAATTTATTGTTTATCAGTATTTGTTTCAGTATTTTAAACAGGTAATTACTCCGTATCAACATGGTTTTTCCCACTCGCGATTGGCTGACACAAACCTTTTAATTTTTACACAATACTTGCACACTCATTTGGATAAATGGATGCTGGTCGATGCCATATATGCGGATCTGAGGAAGACATTTGATAAGGTTAACCGCAACCTTCAGGCCGTCTTAGTATTGGGATATATGTGAATATTTTGTTGTTCCTTCGGGCGTTCCACAAGGATATCACTTAGGACCCCTATTTTTTTGTGATGTAGGTGTATTAATGATTTAGTTGAATGTCTCCACAATTGTTATTTTCAGCTTTATGGAGACGATTTAAAAATATATACCGTCATTTTTTCTGTCCCTGGCTATGAACGTTTTCAAAGCGATCTAGATAGATTAGCGTTATATTGTAAGGAAAACCAATTATTTGTAAATATAGGTGAGTGTTCGAGGATAACTTTCATTATAAATCACATCAAAATAAACTTTAACTACTTATAATATTGACAATAATATACTGGAATGGATGGAGGAGGTTAGAGATTTGTGTGTCACAATAGACTTTAGGGTACACATTTGATTCACACGTTAATAAATGTGTCTAAAAGGTTCCATAAAACAATTTACATCTGTTGCAAGTCCAATGGTATACTTTGCTCCTGCGTATTTTATTACTGTTATTGCTTTATTTCGAGTCATTTTTCCAATTTTTGATTTTTTATCTTCTCCTTTATCTCTTTTTCTTATAAAAAACTAGTACAGTACATTATATAT
Organism: Cetonia aurata; assembly: GCA_949128085.1. Taxonomy (NCBI): domain Eukaryota; kingdom Metazoa; phylum Arthropoda; class Insecta; order Coleoptera; family Scarabaeidae; genus Cetonia; species Cetonia aurata. The sequence goes on along the minus strand of OX421882.1, from coordinate 7,939,475 downwards.
TATAAAGTAAATATGATTTATGTACACTAGCGACACTTTCTAATTGTACGACCTACAGGGTAAAATAGAGCCCATATGTTTAGCGTGGATAGTAGACGAATTTATGCAGTAACTGGCCGCTTCGAAATATGTAAACACAGATGTGCGGTCTCTCTGTCGGTTATTTTAAAAAAAGCTTAGGCTGGATTTATTAATGTGCGAAGTTGAATGCATCTATTATGTATTTGTTATCTTTGCGTAGGAATAATTTTATTTGATGTTTGAAGTATTTCCAATAACTGTTGTCTTATTAAATGGGTTTAAAAGGTATTTTCATTTTACAGTTGAACTACAACTAGGAACTAAACCAAAGGCATGTTAATTATACAATAAATAGCAATATAAATGGGTTTATTACTTTTATTCATTTTATACGTATTTTATAGTAACTTTATTAAATTATTACAACAGATTATCTAACTTCAGTTAATTAGGATGATGCACCTAAAGAGCTCTAAATAATAGTGTGTTGTCTGCTTGTTCTTATATACTTCAGCGTCTAATGACAGCTTTCCAGAAGGAACATGCTTGTTTATTAATACAAACTTATCAATAAGCCTGTGTTTTGTTCGCATGAAAGAAGATTCCGAAAATACTATATATTATATACACTACTTTAAATGAAAGAAAAACCGGCGGCGCTCTACAAAGCACTAGCGGTTTATAAAAGATATTTCGCCCGCATACGCACAAATGCGGTTTCTTAAACGAAAAAACAACCCACATTTTAATACCAGAAAATATTAAATTTATGAAACAGAAAGATGCATCAGCCAATTTTCAATTACCGTTAATTTTGAATGTATAGGTAACGGGGTAAGAGTTAACTCTTAAGATCTGAAACTTATTATTATCAGGAAGACTTTTATTAATTTGTCAATTTAAATCAACAATGACGTTCTAATGCGGACACAAATTTGAAATTTTATTGACATAAGCCGCTAAATTTGGGGTGTTGCGCTAATTAATGACTAAATGCAGAGAAATTTGTCGTTATTCACAGAAATGCATGTTTTGTTTTGCCTGAAGCTTTACCCAAATATGTTTACATTTTTTAATCTAACTGATATCTAATGATTTCATATCAATTTTTTAATTCGTTCCGGCTTCCTTCTTTGATATTAAATAATGAAGGAGATATGGCAAGGATGCATTCAAAATCACGATTTTTATATCTGATATTAGAACGAAAAACTCTACACTTGTCAGAAATATTTTTTGTTGGTTATAGTAATGGTATGTTTTTATTAATATTACAATAATAAGATAAAATAATATTTCATTTTTCGTTTATAAATTGCCTAGTTCCAAAGATTTTACCTCAAAAGTCTCACAATACTTTTGAAAGGAAATACAAATTTTCAATTAGTCCTAAATCGAACAGCAGTGATAGGTATGAATATAAAATGCAGGTTTAAATAAATAATTAATGATTACTTTATATATATGTATATATAGATATGAAAATAATTATTTTGAATTAATTGGATTAAAAAACAAACATATTTAGTAAAGCTGTAGGAATGTGTAAAGAAAACAAAACATCTGTTCGTATACAATATTATATTTAAGGTAAGTAATTGAGAAACTTGGAATTGTGCTAACCGAGGTAAGTCGGCAGGCATAAGTATGCGCCTTTGATGTATTTATTTCTCGCTATTTTATAAGTTCAATGTTTTTCTATGTTTGCTTACTGCATTCTTCCTTATATTTAAAGTAGATTTACTACCAAAAAAACAGGTACCGCACATCTGTGTTTATATATTTCGAAGGCGGCAGTGAATGCATAAGCCGTCTATTACCCATGCTACACATTTAGGCTCTATTTTATGCTGTAGGTCGTACAATTAGAAAGTGTCGCTGGTGTACATAAGAATGTAGCCTGGAAACTCGTTTTTGGGATATTTGTGCGTTCCATATATTCAGGAATAAATAAATAAGTAATCGTTTAATAATAGCAGGGACAATAGATTGCTAAACGCAACATGAAGAGATTAACACAACACAAAGTCAAAACCAAGTCAACCCTAAACACTGGCTACACGCACATGATAGATAGTTCTCTACTCTACATCAAAAATCTTCATGCCGGTGAACGCATTGTAATTCTCCAATCGTCTCCAAACAGAGTTCAGCATATAAGTGGCGCCTTTTGGAATATTCAAGTGTTTGAATTTGGATCGGTGCCTACTGTATATGTAAAACAAAATAGCCTATTTCAGATTTTGTTTATTATGTTTTTAGATATCTTACATCAACTAGGACTAAATTTAAATATTAAATCTAACATAAATAATTATATTACTTAATTTCTTTTCAATAAGACGAAATGTTTCTTTCACTGTTTTGTTTCATACCCGAATAAGTTTTTTTACTTATATTAATCACATATTTTTCACAATATTTTAATTTATTGAATTTCAAGAATCTTTCTCCTCGGCACACAGTAAAATGTAATATAAAAAGTATAGCAATAAAAGAACTAGTTTGCCATTTGACTTCACCAGTTTTTGTGGTCTTATAGTCCTTCAACCCAGGTTAATAATTCTGTATAAAATTGTTGTTGTTTATTGAATTTAATCAATACAATATTGAATAATGAATAATGAAATACTAGCTGTTTTCCCAGGAATCTGTTTTAGTCAAAACAAATAGAGCACTGAGGCGTTAAACTTACATATCTGTTAAAGTATATTTGATGTAAGTAGTTCAAGGAAGCGCAATTAAGAAAAAAGTTGAAGCAAGCGGCATTAGCTTTATCTATTCGTAACTACATAAATATATACTTCAGCACACGTAAGTTGTAATAGTAACAAAGTCGACATGAATAATATAAATTTAGCATTAGGTTGTTGTGGGAGAGAATGCATGCACCCATTAGCATGACCGTAGCATCATAATCTTTACGCCCACTTAAATACTATATACCTAATCTTTATTACACCATCATCTTCTCACCAGAACAAAGAGCGCTTCCCTCAGAGCCTTTATTAATTATCGCTAGCCGTCACCATTCAATTCAATTTTTTCCAGTAAACACCACTTATTCGGTTTATCTTAGCGTCCATTCACCATTCACAACGAACTAATGAAATTATCGCCCCCGTTCTCAAATTAAAAGGCTACAAATTATCCCAATATGTTCATTCATCCTGTGACAACGCTTTATCGGCCTCGTCGTACTCGTATCTTTCTTTTTCTCGGCTTCTCGCCTTCCACTTCTTCCTCCTCCATTGGTAAGATGGAAGGAGAACAGTGGAAACACGCTGACTATCGTATAGGAGCAATAAATTCAATTAATAAGCATATCTGGCGAACAGATAACCCCGACAAAATGTTCGATGTAACCGAACGTCGTTGTTTCGAAAGTACCTCACGTTTGATAACTCGAGAACTTAAATAAAAATCTGGAAAGAGAAGAGTTGTCAGTCTCATTATCGCCGCTCGGTAATAAATCAGGCGTACAACGAGCCCTAAGAATCTAGTCGGAGCGTTCGTGTTAGATAATAATGCGAGCAGTATGATACAAGAGGTTAAACTATAGTGAAATGGAAACATGAAGTAGGGAATCCCACACTTAGAAGTGATAAATAACGAAAAGTATGCACCGTTGTCGCCCACTCGATTTCGAACCTCGTAAAGTATAAAGCGCGTTAAGTTCTTCAACGGACGAAACCAATAAATATGCTAAATTACTTGACAGCTAGAGTCCTGATAACTTTCGTATCGCCCACTACGTGATACTGTGTTCCGTTTGTTTACTTGATAGTTAACACTTGAAAGGAAGGGAGAATACATGTTATTTTCGGAATGAAGACAAGATGTTTTTCGCATTGTTAATTCTTATTTTTCAATGTTTCTTATAATAAGGACAACTTTATGCAGTGACTTAATAATAAATCGAATATTCCTAATATGTTTGTTACCTAATGCAATAACATTCGCAGTTTAATAAAACAGGATTATTACTGCATTATTACAGATTTTTTTTACAGTATGGGGAGCATCGACGGAAGCACAAAGAATGTTTATTCATCAAAACGGGCAATTCTTATATAATCTGAAAAACAAAGACAGGTGTAAAACGCATTTCTATTGTACCTTTTCTACGTTATTTATTCTCATCGTCCTTTCTCTCGTCGTCAATTTTGTGCACAAAAATAAGTACATTTTTGCTAAAAATTCCCCATAGTTATACCATAAGGATACGTAATAATTGACGGTTCTCTAACACCAGTTTCCGTATTTTCAAAATTAAATAGACTACTGGGGTACCTAATTATGCAACAAACTGCCAGATAGGGAACTAACAAGTGTATAGCAGTGTCCTTACTAACTTAATTTCATCTACAAAACATAATCCTAAAAAGATAAGAAAGAATATAGCATCAAACTTAGTCTTATTCTAGGAATTATGAAATTGGGTTTACCTAATTAACATTAAAGAAAAATATTATAAGAACGCCTGTAACAAAGAATTAATATTATTTTAGTAATATTCTACAAAAACTAGAATATCTATTATGTAACTAATTGCTATTTAATTGAACTTTGTGGTTAACCTCACTTAATAACCACTTAAAATTCTCCAAACCTCAAAAGTAAACGTCTTCTATTTAACATTTAAATAGGGCGTTGTAAAGAGACGAAAATTGAACCGAGGTCCAATTCTATTCAATTTTTCTAATCTCCCCGATGATAAACGGGACCACATTAAACATCTCTTTATAGCATATGTAAATGTCAGCGGAGAAGTGCACGAAAATCAAGATTAGTCGCGCAGTATAATTGTATGATAATATGAGACTGGAGGCTCAGATAAGCTCATTGTCTACTCCGGCACCGTTGCCTCTGGAGTTAAGCGAGAGTATACGAACGTATACACAGAGGTTGGTAATCTGTTTCCGAAACAAATGAATACAAGGCGTAAGACAAGCTTAATTAAACTATACATCACTATCAGGCGGCTTCCACGTTCTTTCGCGGAGGTCCCGTTGGATTATCTTGTTAGTTCATCGTGGATTAATGATTCTAGATTTTTAATATACATTTCGGGTAGGTGCCTACGTTACCGGGTACGCCAGGAGGGAATCCGTCTTTTCCTATGCGGAAAATTTATTGGCTCCGTCGAAACTCTTAAACAATAAATTAGGTTGATGTATCGTTAGATTAATCTCCGGGATTTTACTCTAGGAACGTTGCATTTACTTCACAAGGGTTAGGCGTTTAGTTTGAGACTGTAACAACAAGGGATATTTTCAACATGTTGCACGGAGCATATTTATAAGATGATGAATAAGAAGTTTAATGGAGGAATAATAACTTTTAACTTACACAGTAAGACAAAGGTCGTTGTTAAGTGAAAATTTAGTGAAAAGTTATAAATTTTTATGTTGAATGAACATACAATAATTGTTGATTTAATAAACTGAACTAGGAACGACGTTTGCTATGTGAATTTTGTTAATATCCTTGTCAATTTATAGTATACTGTACACAACACTCTTGTTAATGCAACAAATAGCATTGTTAGTTTACAGTTTATAATTTGTATACCTACTTTGCTTTGATCATGTGCCTAACGAAATATGTACGTTCTTTATGAGACACCAGTACTTTACTTGTTTTGCGTCCATTCAGGTCGAAACCGGCAAGTTGCAGTGACACAGTCGGCATTCGTGAACGAACGCAATTGACGATTAGTAGGTGGTAGTAGACCATAGTATGATAGGTAGACCATTGTAGATGGTGAACGTGTATTTTGGTTATGCAACGTTATAAATCACAAAATTATATTTTAGAATAATATATAGAAATAAATATGTGTGGTTATTATAAAACTTTGAACATTGAACTTAAAAATAGCTGCATACCAATCTCAGTATAGATTACGTACATGCTTGGAATTCTGGAACAACAGAATTTGCTAAATTTCGTTAATCTTAAGAAGATTTTTTTATTACCATATACGTTTAAACCGCCAATATTTGATCGTTTATATACAAAGCGGATCCAAAAATAACAGGATTGAAAGCCCGCTGCCGTTCTTAGGCACGATAAAGAGTTCTTCCGTTAATTGAGTGCAGTAGAGACCTACCCAAATCTGTTGTTCACGCCTCGTCTGCGTAGGAGGTCAACGTTTGATCGTAGTGTTATTGTTCTGAACTGTTTTCGTTCAGTTCATTTGAAATTGTACTTCCTACTTGAAGAATCGACAGCGGAAGCTTACCAAATGCTTCACCAAGTTTCCAAAAAGGATGCTATTGGCCGCACGCAACTTTTTAGTGGTTCGGGTGCTTCAATCGTGGTGAGATGAGTGTTGAAGGTTATGTTTGTTCCAGGCATCCTTCATCATCTCGAAAGGACTAAAACATTAATAAAATCCGCCAAATAATCAACGAGAATTCTCATTTCACAATGGACGAATTTTGAGAACAGATAGGAAAGGGAGGGATGTTTTAATGACGTGGGGATTATAAATAGAGCTTTGTAGCGCTCATTGAATGACGTCAAAAGTTGAAGAGTTCCAGTGATGCTTCAAACAGCGGAAAGGAAGATTGCTTCGATTCTAATGGGGTGTACAGTCGTTCCCGCCTAAACCAAATTTAAAGGTCTATTCTACTGTTATAATATATATAAACGGTTGGTCAACGTTTACTATACGACATACAATGTTGCTTGAACTCAGTGTATTTGAAATGAGAATAACCCATCTCTCTTTACAGATTTAATCGCCTTATATGGTAAGTCGTGATAATGTAGGTTCATGCAACTGCTATTCTTTTTTAAATATCTGGAATGATTTAATGACCACTGAAAGTTAAACTGGTACTTTGGATATTACAAAAAGAAAAAAATCCAACGCATATTCAACCTGCGGAAGGTGAAATCACAATTACCTTTGAGACTGTTCACCACCAACAACTTTCTTGATTCAAAAATAGTTCAGATAGATTTATTTAAATATTTGAATAAAGACAGTATGGCTTTGCAATTGCCTAACATGTTTCTAGTTACCCGCAATATTTTATACAGAATACCTTTCTCCACCACAGAGTGCACACCTATTCCGTTTTTCCATCAATAAGAAAATACAAAACACAAAGCATACTTTCAACTACCATAGCTTGGGGACTTTTTCTATATATACTCCCCTCAAAAATCCCGCACGCATTCGTTCGCCTGTGCGCAGAAACACTTGACCGCCGCCGGCAAAATTATTAAACACACGCTCCCACGCAACGATAACAATGATAAGTGGTATCAACGACGGGGGGTAGTTAACCCCAGCGGCGGCTGTCGCAAAAGCACGCGAACACGAGTCGGCCGTTGTTTACCCTTTGTTCGGAGATGCCTTTATGCGAAATGGACGTGTCACGTGACTGGATGAAATTATTTATTAGCGGCGGATCGTAGCTTTCGGATACAATAACAATTTTTTCCTTTAGCGTTGGAGTGATGCCGGCCGCTTTTATAGGGCCTATTATTTCGTTAGCGCTGAGAGGTTGTGGGTAATAGGGCGCCATTTGCTGGGGAGGTTTTCTTATAATGAAACAATGAAGGGTGTTTGAAATTATCAGTTGGTTATTGCTGATAATTTTGTTATATTCAAACATACACATAGAATAGTTCGTTTTTTTATTATTTTGAAGTGAGTGGGTTTTTTGAGAATATTTCTTGCAATCTTATAATGCGCACAATTTCTTTGTAAGAGTATGAGCCGGCACTCTTGCTTGTGTAATTTATTCAGCTAAGAAATTAATTCAAACAGGCTTTAAACCTAATTACTATGGGTTAATATAATTAGAAACACATTTCGAAACTAGGAAATAGAACAAAACTTATTAATACTACTAAATAAAGGAAGATCAAAACGGAGTGTAAACTATAAAGAGACGAAAACACTTTCTTGGGAGTCGGCATATATTTTAAATTTTAAACATCTATTAACATTACAAAAACGTTGTTTTCATATTAATTTATACGATTACGGCAAAGAAAAGAAATAAGTAAACTATAAAATGGAGCAGCCAGTTTAGGTATTACCAATGCAATTTGAATTTAGATGGCCGACGAGGCAACGAAATAAAGTGAAAATAAATGGGGCAGCGACACGAATCCACCCAAAAAAAAAAAAAACAGAATACCTATATACAATGGTGATATTGCATATTAGAGACGTAGTGGAGAAAAATGACAGGAAACAAACGGCTTTGTCCACAATTATTATATATGTAGGAGGTAGCTCAGATGATTAATGCCCACAATCATCTGAGCTACCTCCTATACATATAATAATTGTGAATTAATTGTTAATTCCTCTCATCCCCAATGAAAGAGAATGAATATACAGACGGCAGGATGGCCTCCAACCGGGCGCAAGGAAAGAAGAATGGACTAAAGCAATAAATAAATAGTGAAATGAAGGGCGGGCAATTGATCAAGGACTTATGGACAAGTGGGTTAGGTGTGAGCATAGTAGGCGCAGTTGTTCTTTGGACGCAGCCCCTATTGTGGAACGGTGTCTTTGGAAGTTACACTTATCATATAGCGAAGGCGCCAGTTAGTAACTGTATCAATTGCGATCAGGAGGACCAATCCGAGTGCACCGTTATATTGGAAATGGGAAAAGAATGAAATAGAACCAGCATTGCACAGGAGACGAGAATTTTATTGCAAAGATCTTGGGGGCCAAAGAAAATACTAATCACTGGGCAAATCAAATCAAATCAAACCTTTGATCTGGTGGCAGATACATATGTATTCTTTTGAAAAAGAAAAAAGTCGCAGTACGCCATGGAATAAGGCCGTGTGGATTTCACAAATTCGCGTTCAATTTCATCTTTGATTGGTTTGCATACACTTTAATTTCCAAAAAACCACAGTGGAAATTATAATTTAATCGCATGGTTTTGGCAGTCAGTTTTTGTCTCCAACACGAGAAATGACACCATTTGTAAGTTTTGTTTGCAAAGTTTATCTTGTTGAAACTAAATCTCAATTATGTCTATTCCATTATATCTTGAAAACAGAAACAAGTTTGTCAAAATGTCACTACAACAATCGCTATTGGCCGTCACGTTGGCTCCTTAATCTTTTTCAAAAAGGTACGGTCACTTTAAACAGGGATGGTTCGAAAATTTTTGAAAGGCATCTGGATTTTTATCCTTTCAGGCCCGAGAATTCTCTGATTGTTAACGAAATAGTTGACAGTGCGTAGTCTAGGTCCATCACTCTTGCTGCTGATGTAATGGGTTATTCCGGCAGAAAAAAATTATGCTAGTGGCAAACTTATTTTTGGGGACTTTTTACTGGGTAACCTGAACATTGGGGGTGCATGCTGGCCATGCATGATTCGTGCATAAAGCATTTTCAAATATACCTATTCAGAATAATAAAAAAAAATAAAATTTCTCAGCTTTTATGTAAGCAAAGCTATAGACGGTTTACTTAAATGTATTAAATTAACTTCATATCATCATAAATTCCGCAGGCCGTTGACTTACCAACCTTTTCCGCCACCCCCTCCCCTCTATAAGAATAACAAACAATCCCATTAGGGAGAATCATAACAAATGCCCGTCACATATACCCTTTAATACACGTGGATATACGCACATCAGGGCCTCTTGACTGATTAAAAATCAATCTAATACCAACACGTACGTACATAAAAATACCTGCGTAATAGCGTTATATAATAAGCCTGTCTGCATCCTACGTGCTTAGATCTATTTAATAAACAATCGGAGAATCCCTACATGTGTCCCCCACGTCCAATGCAGAGGTCGCGACGATCATCCCGCTTAAAGGTGTATTATACAATACGGACACGCGTGACAGTCACACATCAAAGAGCAGGCCATGGAAGTTTGGCCCCGCCCAAGTCCGGCGAACGGCACATTAACGTAATGAGGCAGGGCGGTTCGGGTAGGTGGAGCGTTTAATTAGTTGATTTAATAACGTACGGTCATGTGATCGGTGTAGTCGGTCTCGCACAGGGTCTTAACATGTGCGCCTATGTTCACGTTCAATTTGTAACCTTAGAAGAGCTCTGCGGTCGCCTCGTACAACATGGACGTGTACATGAGCCATGTTTGTATACGGTAAGCGAGATAATACTGGATACCTACCTGTGTATAGGTATGTGTATGTGCAACCCGAGTAATTATTATTGCAGGTCCGAATTGCGTGCTTTTTCCAGGGTTAAAAGAATCATTTAATCAAAGAAAACTCTGTGGTTGAATGAAAACCTTATTTATGGGAGAATGGCGTCATCAGAAGTTTCATACTGGTGCAGATTCCACAAAACCTAACCCCGTCTTCTTTGCAAAATTGTTACTCTCAATGTAAGATATTAATACCTTACTAAGTTTTACTTAACCTAAAAATAGTCTAAGGCAATTTAAGCATTTATTAATATTACTTGTGAGTCTTCTGATATGCCTCTCATTTCTCTCTAACTTGCAGATATATTTATAAATTATTTTGCAACTAAAAACATTTTGTTCTATTAAATTTTATAGACGTTATGTAGATGATATATTCATAATTTGGTTAGGTAGTTTCTGAAGTTAGACGAATTCTTAGACTACATCAATAACTTACATGATGACAATGTGCAAATTTACTTTTGAGATAATAAATACAAACCGTGGATGACAGCATTCATTTCTTACACTTAACTATATCTATAGAAAATTACGACTTAACAGCAAACCTTCTTATTGCTAGTTGGAATGACCTTAACTCCATTGCACTTTACACTAATGATTCATACAATAAATAGTTTATTATCCATCCTTCGTTACTTAATGAATTTTTCTTCATTGATTGGATGTATATACTCGTTCTTTGGGCCAATTTTAATACAATACATGTAAAAATGAACTTTTTCATTATTTCAGGACCCATTGGTACAGTGTATATAAAGGAACGTTTATTAAGCATGATTTATTTATTAGTTCAGAAAAATACTTGCTTTGAAACTATGCACGTGTTCTTGTGTACTTTGTTCAGTATATTCCTTTGAGCAAAGGAACTTTTCCATTAGTCTTAAGGTGTGCTTTCATCAATAGCACCAGTAGCAAGGTGTTATTTCTCTAACAAAAATAATCATTTCTGAATACAAAATTTTGAGGAAATTAATATAACAAAGGACTTTATCCGTTAATCTCAACATTACAGCTTCATAATAATATCCTATCTAGTGTGATAGCAAATATTTATCTTGATCACATGGAACAAGAATATATTTTAAACGATAAGAATCCCTTAAGAAAACACATCCATCTTTGGTGTAGATATATGGACGATATATTCTGTCTTTGGAAGGATGAAGTAGATGAAATTAATAACTTCCTTACATATATACACAATATACATACTAAACTACACTTCACACACGAACTAGAAAATAACAACACACTAAATTTCCTAGATTTACAAATACAAAAACAAAATAACAAATTCCACTATGCCATCTACCGAAAACCTACTACAACCAATAACATAATCCCATTTTATTCCTTTCACCACCCTTCACAGAAATATGCAGCACTAAATTATTACATACAAAGATTACATAATATACACCTAACTACAACCGAATATAATAAAGAACTTAGCATCATAAAACAAATTGCTCACAATAAAAAATTTCCAAATAACACAATAGATAAACTCATCTATAAACATAAAATTAAAACTGATCCACTTTATATAAAAGACTGTTGGAGGCATACCAAATAGAACGACATAAGAAAGCACCTGACATTCACCTTTTAAATGAACAAATAGATTACAATATTAAACCAATGTTTACCTATTTAGATTTGACAACCAGTTTAACACAACACAAACATCCCATATTCAGACAACCTAAATAACTTTATACACATACACACAAAATACACACACATTCACACATACTAAAAATTTCCAAACAGTTTTCACATTTCATTGTCGTTCTGTAAAAGTTGGTGTTCGTTTGATTCCAATTTAATTTTTACAATTTATTTTCATGTTTAATGTTTTATCTGATAATCGACAATTTTATCTTTTGACGTGTAAGTACACTTTTAATGCATAATAATAATTCAAAAATGTCATTTGTAATTGTGGAATTTTGTTGTTTTTACTGCTACCAGTTGTATGTTTCTGCAGTTCTATATTTTAAAAAATCTAAAATTGTAACACAATTACTGTTTTTTATGTTAAATTAATCATTTCCAGTGATCTGAAGATGGCTTTTAGCCGAAACTAGTAATCATATATTAAAATATTAGATTAACGAAAGAACGAGTTTCATTACTCTATCCTAACCAACCTTCATAATAATTGTAGATATAATGGAAATTTTGATTGGTGGAATTGTGATAATAAAATAAATTTAAAGTTCTTTCCAATCAAATATTTATTTTTAAATTAATTGTATCTACCGGTTTTGGCTGGCGCCATCATCTGGACACACACACTGTGTAAAATGCAGAGAAAACATATTTTCTTTTTAAGTTATTAACATTATTTTAAAAACATTTTCACTTACATATGTCTTGAAGGAAAAAAGGTGCTACGTCAGCTTGATATGAGGAGTTGTACATTAATAATTGTGATTTAACACAAAACATATAAACATCGATAATGCACGACAAATCACAACGACAATACAATACACGTTAAAAATTATTTAAGACTCAGCGGTTTGTGTGATGTGTTTTGGGTAAATTTAGTACAATGTGGAATTTGACTAGTTTTTGTTGTGTTTGAGTGTGTGTGTAGTATTTGTGTGTGTGAATGTCTAAAGATTGTGTGTATGTGTCTGTTGTTAGTGTGTGTAAATCGGTGACAGATGAATATTAATTCAATGAGTATTTATTTATGAGTAGAATAATCTAGCGAGCGGAATGGATGTATTTTAATATGTTGTACGTAAACATTAATTGATATTATTGTTTGTATGTGTAAGTGTGTTGTATTGTTTGTTTAAGTATGTGAAGATAGGTGGCGTGCTATATTCTAATTGTTCGTTTAATAATATTACAGTATTGTTTTCTTTATATTTTTCTATAGTGTATGCTTCAAGTAATTTTAACTTCAAACTCTTATCACAGGGATAAATTAATTTTATGTTTTTTTCTTCATTACCTGTATGTCCATTGTTGACCAAATGCTGATAAAAATTGGATTTTGTGTTTTCTGTGTTCATTAATTCTTATTTCTAATCTTCTTCCTGTTTCTCCGATATATGTCGCATTGCAATTATCACATTTTATAGTATAAACGCCGTTCTTCTGTAGTATGTTTGTGTTTCTATTTTGATACAATTAATTTAAAAATAAATATTTGATTGGAAAGAACTTTAAATTTATTTTATTATTCATAATAATTGTTGTAGAAGACAACCTGACAGCTGTATTTTTCTCTCCATCCAAGCATAAAATCAGCATGCACCGAGACCGTAAAATCATAATAACGATAATTATTGGGGACGGAGCGACGGATTTATTTTAGAGATTAGCGTCGTGTGGCAGTCGCCACCTCTGCCTTCTCCTAGGACGTGTGGCATCACCCGCGCCGATCGTGATTAATTTATGTTTGACTTCACACCACGTGCGATCGCAAATTAAATATATAAATAACGTGGGATACGTCCTGACGCGTTGGACCGCGCGTGTGTGTGTGTGCACAAGAGATGATTAATATATTTGGGGGTCCGCGAGAGCTTTCGCTCGTTCCCCGAGCTCGTGATCTCAGATTACGCGAGTCATCGGTCTGTGAACACACATTGAGTTCCTCTGATAATGCTAGTAGTAACAGTAAGCAAGTAAGTGAGCAGTACGTGTCTGAACAACCCTCTGTAAACGCATATAAATATAAATATCGTAGATTAGTGGACGTGTGGCTCCTATTGCAATCGAGGTTGGGTAAATGATTAACCAGTAAGGAGGCTAGTTTATGTTTGCTCCACTAGAAAACCCTATGGGTAATTTTTAGGCAATTTGTCAGATTTCTCTTTTTGAGTAAACCGTAGACAATTAAATATTCAGCTGTGGATAAAGTATTGGAGGTGCCATATACTGTATATATCTATGTATGATTATTCCGCGGAGGTCTAAACGAACAAATTGTGATAATAAACTACACTCCGCCAAAAAAGTATCGCATAATTTAGTTTTGAATCATAAAAGTATCGCATAATCTTTGTTTGTAGCATAAAGTTGTAAATATACTTTAATGTGCTCTAAGATATAATTTCTATGATTGTTTAAATAAAATACAGGCCAAATAAAAACAAGAACTCATACTTGAGATTTTTATTAAAACAAGAAATTATAATTTTGGAAAGAAAAATGTCATAACAGTAGCTTTTAATACTGAGTATTGCCACCTCTGGCTCTTATGACCGCTCGCATACGGTTTGGCAGAGATTCGATTAACCTCCGTATATAAGCCTGATCCAAATTCTCCCACTCGTCACGGAGAGCATTTGCTAGTCCATGCAGGTCCGCTGGGGCAACATTTTGGGTTCGTATCCGTCCGTGAAGGAGGTCCCACACGTGCTCGATAGGGTTCATGTCCGGACTTACCGCAGGCCAATCTAAAACTGGAATACCAACATCGTTAAGGTATTCCTGGACGATTATTGCAACATGCGGTCGTGCATTATCGTGCATTAACATGAATTCGTTTCCTATAATTGGCGGATATGGTACTACATGTTCTTCTAAAATTTCCGTTATATACCTGTGGGCAGTCAGTGTAACTCTGTCTACTGGTACTAACTCTGTACGACCTGTTAAACAGATGCCTCCCCAAACCATAATAGAGCCACCAGCGAAATTAGGTCTAGGTCTGATATTACACTGCGAATAGCGCTCACCGTCTCGTCTGTACACTGAGATACGCCTATCTGAGGTGTAAAGACCAAATCTTGACTCATCTGTGAAGAGTATATTGGCCCAGTCATTAATGTTCCAATTTACATGTTCTCTGGCAAACCTTAAGCGAGCCACTCGGTGGTTCCTAGTGAGACGAGGGGCTGTTACAGCTACTCTAGCTCTTAATCCACTCTGTCGTAACCTATTCCGAATAGTTTGAGTACTCACACGAGTATTTCTGACTCTAGCCAAGTCGTTCTGCAATTGTCTCGCAGTTACATGTCTTCGACGTAATGCTTGTAGTAGTAAATAGCGGTCATCTTGGCGAGTAGAACATCTTGGACGACCTGGTACAGGTCTTCTACTGTAAATGCCTGTTTCCCTATATCTGGCTACGGCTCTAGAAACACTTGACTGATTGATGTTCATCAAATTAGCAACGTATGCTTGAGATCGTCCATCTTCGATTAAAGCAACTATAGCAGCCACTTTTCTGAAGTTAAATTGCTCATTTTAGTTTTAAAAGCGTTGGTACAGAACTCTGACTTCGCACTTTAAATTTTGTCCGTATAGGAAGACTTTCAATAAACAACTGAACAAATCTTACACATATGCATTTTTCTAAATGTGGTATTTTAGAAAAAAAAAAAAGTAAAAACGCTAAGTTCCATTATTTTGTTAGTGTTTTTATAGTTCACATACACGAGGCAAACTTTTTGTGAACGTATAAAAATATCTTGGTTCATAAATGCCCTTTTTTAGTTTATGCGATACTTTTTTGGCGGAGTGTATATCAGATCACACAATATCATCACAACATTACCCCATAATACAATCTACAAACAATGCTAATTCATATAAATATTCATGTTTTTCAACAGAAGTCGAAGAAACTTGATTTAAACTTTAATCAAATTCAATCAAACTGCAATTAACCTTGGAATTGTTAAATATTATTCAGAATTCCAGTTATTTAATTTGATTTCAAACAGAATTCAATCATTAATAATTACAATTAAAAAAAAATAACTTGTCAAGTTAGAGTCATCTAGTGACAGAACAGAAAAGTTCAGAATTTGACTCTGCAAAGTCCTCGGCTGCGCTGTGCTGTGCTGCGTGCAGTTTGCGGCTGGCCTTACGCAATCCGAGGGCTAGTTTTCAAGCACGTGTCATAACAGTGAAGCAACGCCTAGCGTACCCTTAATATAGTTATGTCAAAATCGGATTTGATTAATCAATTTTGAAAAACTTTGTTTCCTTAAACTAATAGACTTTTAATAACCCATATTTTATATTGTAATTAATTTTTTACATTAATCTTTTCGTTTTAACAATTTTTATTTGCCGTTTAGATACTTTTACGCACAAAGATATATTAATTTAAATATTGGCACATAGATGTCGCTACCCTTTGACATTTCGCATTTTAATTAATTTCTATTTATTATTTTTACAAATTTAGACATGATTAAAGCATTTTAGGACATGATTCATGTATTTTATGAATTTAGGTTTTTTCTTTTAAATTATTTGTACAAATTTTCGAATATTATGATTAATTCCAGTTTCAATATTTTAACCTTGTCAGAGATGCTTAAATTTCTATAAGAATTACTTAAAAATCCCAATATTACTCCATTTCTTAATGTGGTTTCACACTTTGTACATAGGACTGTTGGGATTTGGTCAATATTTAAATAATGTACAATCAATGTAAGGCTGCGTGGTTCATTCACGCGGATTTTTTCTTTCAATACATTCAATCTACAGATGCACATACACACAAAAAAATTACACTTTTCTTACGGAAAATTCCTGTAAAATTACCAAACATTTGGAAATTTACCTAAAGTTTTATAGTAAATTTCCCAATTTTTGGTAAATTTACCCTATACATTACAGGTATTTTCCGTAGGAAAACTGTAATATTTTTTAGTGTATACGCTAACTCCTGCAATGCCAGTCTTCTACATCTTTGAATATGAACGAATGCAAATAGATATTTGCTTTTTACTTTCCTATTTCCAAGTTGTAAATATAAACCTACGGTATATAACCTTCCTTTTAGTGGAGATTTTACCGGACAATACCCCACCTCTTATTAATTAGCTCCTGTTTTCGCCAACAAACCCACGATCGGCAAATTTGTTCCACGTCTAGTCCCTCGAATCCCGCCGCCTCTGTATCAACGCTATTCAAATTTAATTAACCGCAGACAAGTGTCCCGGAACGCCGGAAGATTTACGTCCCGTCGATACTTTTCCCGGATTCGTCGTTCGTGGGGTTACCTTCGAACAGCTCGTTCGAAAATATTTCCTAACGCTGCATCGGGCGCTCCGATAGAAACATTTAAATGCAAAATAGGTGCCCGGGGAGGAGTGTAGGGGATTACCCAGCAAGCGAATCTACTTTTCTTTCCCCCCTGGTTGCCTGTGTCTGTGTATATGTGGGGTTTTCCAGGCGGACCCGTGCTGCTACATGAACAATGAACTGTCGAACCTGATGTCAGCGAATTCGGGTAACAAATGGCACCGCGGCGAGGATAATCAGGATATCGCGGTAGTAGAAGTGATTCCATCTTACAGGGAATGGGCGGGTTACGGTGGCGTGTAGATCGTCCGGACTCTCGCCTGAATAGGGCGCCGACGTTTCGAACAAGCGGGCGAACCGTCGCGCACCGCTTTGATGTAGGAGATTTGCCTCGAGCGACCTCTGTTTACATATATAGTCGTATATATATCGAGAATTGTAGGTGATTTCGTTTCGATTTCCTCCTACGAGAGACTAGATAAATTTAAACCGTGAAGTAAGGGCACTTGAAATATTTTTTGAAGTTTAGTTTTATCAAAGTAGATGCTTACAAATTGTTTTCCTCCAAAATTAAATCCTTCACCCGTGATAAACTGATTTTTGTAATTCAACGTTTAATAAAAGCACATCATGAATAGATAATTTGCGGTTTCTCAATGTTGATAGTTATTTGCGTATGGTATTATGTGACGTTTTGTCGAATGAGGTTGGAGATTGCGAGCCACCAAACGAAAAAAAAAAAAAAAAAGAAACATTAAAAAAAAAACAAATTAAGAAACGTGACGCGTAACATCGAGTGTAACAACAGCGAGACTCGCCGCGTCGAGTCTTTCTTAAACACGCGCGTTTGAAAAAAAAAGAAATATTAAAAAAAAAAGCAAGAATTATGGAAAATTTAAAAATGAAATTGCAAATCATTTTAAAGTGACGCGGAGCGTAGAGTCTTTTTAAAAGTGAGAGGCATTTGAAAAAGAAAATTGAAACTAAAAAAATGAAAAAATTTAAAAAAAATTAAAAAATTAAATATATTTCCAGCGAGAATTAAGAATTAAGAATAAGGAATATACAGGGTCTACCGACGATCCCAAAGCTGTCGCAGGTGTAGATGGCGGTTAGCGGAGAGTGGTGCGGTTTGGCTGGTCTGTCGAGTTGGGGTGTAAGCGGTGCGTTTTAGGTGGAGCGCGGGCTTTCTACTTTCTGCCGAGTGGGGGCGGTAAGCGGTCATAAACCACTAATTAGGTGGCTAAGTGGCCGGCTTTCTAGTAATAGTATTTTAAAACACAAATGTCACAATGACGTTTATGTAATGCGAGAGATTCAAAGTACGAGCATTACAAGTCATTGTGGCACACGTTTTTACAGTATTTTTTCTAATTTGCACATTAATCGCCTATATTACGGTCCGGCAAGAGTCCCACTAGTGCGTTAATATCTCATTACAGCACAGTGCCCGCTAATATTCATTTCAGCACTGCATCGTCGTTTGTTTTAGCTTTATTGCAACATCCAATTAGAAGAAACATTCTCCAGCCGTGTTGCGTACAAAACTTTTTCGGCTACCACATGATTACCACCTACTATAACCAATTTCCTTGCATTCGTAGTCTTGAGAATACAGATGGTTCATGTTTAAATCCCAGATTGTTTGACAGTCTGTTTGACAGTCATTTTGACGACCGAACCCAGAAAAACTTCAGAATCTTTGCAGAAGAATACGGAAAGTAACGGAAGTAACACATCAATACTTCAATTCGGTATATACTTATTGTACTCGACCTCCATGCACGGTAAAGTAATACTTCAAAACCTACTTGAATACCTTCGATGGGTGCATTAACATTGTGAGGGTCGAGATACCCTATGTTTAAATTTTGGACTAACTGTTACCACTTGAATAAAAAAAAAAAAATAGTTTTCAATAACAGTACTTAATGTTTTACTTGGCAATCTAAATTAAAAATATCTACAAAATTTAGTTATTTCTTTTGCATACAGTTCATGCAACAGCAATTGTCATACTGGAAACGTACTTTTTAGTTTTAGCTATATTAATTTTGCAAGAATTAATAAAATTGTTTGAGTATCAACCATATTTAGAGATTTTACTTCAGTTGAACTACTAAACCCGAAAGAATTGAAATACCTGATTTATTTCATAAATATTTAGAAAAAATGTTAAATACATTTACAAAAATTTGCATTGAGTTATAAGCAACTTTTTCAAATAACTTTTTTGAATATCATGTCATCTAACTTCACTTTTTGCCAATTCCGCCACACCAGTGGTCACGTGACAAGTGTCAAAATAAATTTTGGGGTTCATAGACATGCTGAACCATATGCCACTTCCATATGTTGCAACAAACATTTATGCCGGTCACTGTATATTTGCAATTACATGCACCATTACGAAACAAGCTGACGTATATAATAATGTAGGCAATTGTCTAGTCGTCAATAGAAGGAGAGATGAATAAATTAAGTTGACATTTACCCTTTTTTTTAAACTAGTAGAGGTAAATCCTTTAAACTGTCAGGTAGTTTGTTGTACAACTTAGATCCTAGCCTTGTTTATATATCTTATAGTTATTCAACCGAGCTGCGTAAGGTGCTGATATCTGGCGGCGATAGTATAAAAGTACTGATGAATGAAATTAAATACCGCCAAATATTCATTGGAATGCGAGCTATGTTGGTTACAGATTCTGAAATAAACTTGGCAGTTAATAACAAAGTAAAACCAATCAAAATTAAGAAATTACAATGCAATATTATTAAAAAAAATTAATGGGCACGCCAAACCTGACACGCCATCTGAACGCCATCCAAAGGTACTTCAAACCGGTTGAATAACTAGATATATATAAACAAGGGATCCTAGATAGTCAACACCTTTTTGAGAATACATCAAACGATAATAAGGTGTTCTAAATTCGTTCCTCGTTCGGGTGTTGTAGGAGTGATGATTACTGTTTACGTGAAAAGAATATTTGTTTTGACGAACATGTGTCACACATGCGAGAATATAGATCGATGGCAATGCAGTATATTTTTATTCCTAAAGTGTGGTTTGCAGGTTTTTCTACTCCCCAGTTCACATAGATATCTAAGTGTTCGTTTTTGTAGTACCAAAATTGCTTGGTATATCTAAAATGATCTGAAAGCAGAACAAAACCTTCATGTAAGGTCGTTACACTGCATGAATGTCTTGTGTTATAAACTTACGAGCTATAAGTATCTCATTGTTAGCGGTAACTCCGATGTACGAATTAACTCCAAGACGAAGAGATACACGTCATGGAGGTTCCTTCCTTCTCCGCCGAGTGTAAAGTTTGTAATACCACTGCTAAATTAAAAACCAGGATTATGCTAAATATATTACGGGAGGCACTTTTATGGCACCAGGCACTGGTGCTGTTTTATTCTGGAATTAAATGATCTCAGACCCGAGTACGTACACTTCGTTGAATCTAGAGGGAGGGATGCCTGGTCGTCAACGAGCTCTTTTATTTTTTCAAATCGTCTTTGTTTAATTCGAGGCGATAAGGAAGATATAAAATGCGGTATTGGTGTAATTGAGGTTTTATCTTCTCTTTATTCCGTTCGCTACTTTCTAGATATGCATATTTACCAGTAATGGTGTAGCAAGAAAGAACTTGAGAATATTGTCGCTAACTTCATTAATATACTATACATACATTCATTTTTTCATAATAAATGAATTAGAATTTAGTTTTTTGTTTGATTTATTCTTTTAATTGCCTGACCTTCTTTTGTTCTTATCTTAGAACCTGCTTTGTATTTTTGGCTGAATTTGCCTCTACAGCTAGGATAGAGCATGCTTGATGGATAGCAAAGATTCGTCAGGATTTAGATATTGGTGTAAAATAATAAAAATAGTTATGGAGTTATCACCCAAACTGACGTTATAAGGATGCCATATGTTTTTGCAAAGAATTATGCAAAGATTTTGATATATCCTAACCGAGACGTCATGTAATAAGATGTCCAGTAATTGGGTTTTGGAACCTTTGGTGTAACAATAACTATCACACTGACAAAAGTCAACGCTAAGTTTTCCACTATCACCAAACAACAATAATGAATTGTTGTTTGGTGATAGTGGAAAACCTAGCATTGACTTTTGTCAGTGTGATAGTTAATAAGATGTGTTGATTCTTCTTTAATGATCACCAACGCATTGATGTGAGCTTCTTTTTAACGGCTTTTTTTTTAAGGACGATAACCCAGAGACTATAATAACTAGTATGCCTTCCTCGCAATTCACAAGTTGATTCGAACTCGATGTGCGTCATTAAATAAACTTCGAGTTTCTTTTTCAAAATTAATCATCGCAGGTACCTAGCTCGAGTCTTATTCAATTAAATCCATCCTTCACACCTTTTTTTTAAATAAACCAGTGGAAGTTTCGCTGTACTTTACTACAGATGTTTACTGCTTACTCTTTAATAATTTGCTTACGGACTTTTGATTACATATGCGTTGATCCTCATAAGTCGAAAGAGGAGCTTCGCCCCGAGCTCGTTCGGCGGCGCTGGTCGTACGGCCAGTTGTCAAACCGTGAATTACAACCTCGTGGCGATTTAAACGTTGTTGCGTCTTATTCACGCCGTTACAATAAAGTTTTAACCCCAAAGTGGTAGCTGCGAGTGTGAGTGCGTGGATATTCAGGGTTCTAGTTTGGATGGCGCAACAAAACAATGAACGTGTATTATAAATCAAACATTTATTTCCATACAACAGATGTGAAGGACATCGAATATATACAGCGAGAAGAAAAAAGCAAGTGTAAAAACATATGTATGTACAGTCATGAACATACATAAATATATGCAAAGTGATAAACAATCAAACATTCGCGGGGCTTCGGTAACGCTTTTGAAATTTAGGCGCGTGATCTAATGGCTTTAATTCTGTTAACAACATCTGTATACGGGGGTCGCTCCAAAAGTACGCGGAAGGTTTTCACGGGGTATGACGGGTTGGGCTCTGCAGAACGGAATGATTATAAATAAAACCCTGGAAGCGTCAGAAAGCTGTGCCAACGCAATGGCCAGACCGGAGAAAACCGGTAAAATGCCTGTGTTACACCAGAAAAGCTTTGCCAGCGCTAACAATCAGGGAATAATTGAAATAAGAAACTCGGCGTGTATCAGAAAAGCTGTGCCGACACATCAGGCAAAGCGGACTGGGAAGGACCTGAAGACTCGGGAACTTTTTGCTTGTGTTAAGCGCGTGGTTGATATAGACTTGCGTTTCCTCCACGCAGTCGCGATGGTGGAAGCTGAGCGTGCGTGATCGGACACCGTCTGCGGGGACGACACTCGCGCCGTAAACGAGATTAAACAAATAAAAACAGGAAATCAATCAAAAGAACAGAATTAATGATTAATTCAAAATAAACTTAAAATCTGTTAGGTTTTGCATGAAGGACTAAGGAATGTATTATCAATTCTTTTTAAATGAACAGAAATAAAACGGAATAGTACATTTTCATTTATAAAAAGACATGGCCATCATAACTTTTTCAAAGCTAGTGTAAAAAGGACCATTGCGTCATTAAAATGTAGTTTAATGACATTATTATTTAGCTATTTCCAGACCGTTTGGGCACCCTCAGTTATAAATTAGTGCTAAAATTGATAGTTCTAGTTAATTGCATTGCTATTCAATACATTATAGCCTCCTACTTCTAATCAATTTTACCATAATC
The DNA here is from genome assembly GCA_949128085.1 of Cetonia aurata. Classification (NCBI taxonomy): domain Eukaryota; kingdom Metazoa; phylum Arthropoda; class Insecta; order Coleoptera; family Scarabaeidae; genus Cetonia; species Cetonia aurata. Next base: position 7,916,513 of record OX421882.1, on the reverse strand, counting down.
ATGTATGTACCCCGTACAATGCGCACATCTAGTACCATCATCTGATCTCACCAGAATCTATTCTCGTTTCACCCCTATTTAATAGCAATCGCAGGTTTATTTAACGCGTATATTCGGTCCATATGGCGGTACATAAACGACTACGCTAAGTGTGAAGTGTAATTTGTTAATGCTCCACGCGTATACGTGAATCTATACCGTACACAACTACGGTTTGTTATTGCGGGAAGCGTCCATTCCACGTCCCTCCCTTCGAACCGTCACCCTCAACCCGGCATATCCCGAAATAGCCGGATTTAAATGTATTTTCCCGAACGGACGGCGCAGATGTAAGGGCCCTCTACGAGTCGCGGTTTAGCAACACACCTAGGTATAGAATTTTCCGAGACGAGGACCTCTTTCGCAGTTAGTACGGTCGATTGTTGTTGTTGTTGGTGTTGTCGGTTGTTCGTTCGGTAAAACGATTCCGTGTTACATATTACCTACCAGCGTTTAATTTCGTTTTACAATGAGAGTGCCGGGGCAATAAATGGAGACGGGAATAAATTAGTTCTTGCGGCCCTACGGCTTTCCGAATTGTGTCTACTGATGGATGTGAAAGCCGTTACTGCTACTCGCTGGCGTTGGGTTGGTTGGTGGGCGTTGTTGCTATGTAAATTGCTTTGCCGGCATATCGGCAGCGATGTAGCAGATTTTGGTTTCTTTTTTCACCATTCCTTTTTTAATTACTACGCAGGTAGTTTGACAGGTGAATTGATTTTTATATCAAAACTTATTCTCGCTCGGTCGTCATCACCATATACGGTTGAATATAAAGATCCTTAATTTGAAATATTTTATATGCTGATACTTGGTTTGAGCAATCTAATAATGCAATTGATCAGATCTTATCTCAGTGACCGACACTTCTTTGTATGTTTTATATAACTTCTATTCTTCTTCTGCCGGAACAATTGCATCTGGGGTAACTCAAGGCTCCAACCTAGGGCCTTTACGTTTTGTGTTGTTGAATAGTGACTTGCCAAAGTATGTCAACCACCAGATGCTTATGTTCGCCGATGATGTTAAGATTTTTAATTGAATTACTTCAAAGGGAGATTGCAGCATAGCTTGTATGTGTCTGATTGGTGTGACAAGAACAAGTTGTCACTAAATACAGCTAAATGTAAGGCTTAACATCGGAAATGTTTTGTTCACTGGTTTAATTTGTTGCAGCTATAATGGATCCCCTTACATTTCAATGTTATTAGCTGCGGTTTCATACAGTAATGCCCGATTTCTGAAACGTTACACTGCAGTTACCTGTGAAATACCTGGCGTTTTAACAAACACCGTCTTTGTTAGAGCGCAACAAATAGCTATTGTTTAACGTTCCAGAAAATGGGCATAATTGTTTTAAATAACCCCAGAAAAAGAAATCAAGGGGATTTAAATCAGGTGATTGCAGGGTACTGGGCCTCCCCGGTCTATCCATCGATTACACTGGGCAACAAATTTTCGAAAAGTTCATGCTTTTAAGCTGAAAATAGTCATTTCTTAATGAATTCAATGTGCTGAACACGAAAATGACTAAGAAAAAGCTGAATTGGCTACGGGTTTTCTGTAATATGTACGCATATTTCTGAAAAAGTGTACTTATGTCAATATTATAATACATGGTAAGAAAGCATTAGTCTGCTTCTGGCTTTCGACTTCTTTTGGCCTGCCGTTTGTAGTGGATTTGTGGAGCATCTCTACTGATTGTCCAACAATAAATTGCATTAGCATCTATACAATGGACAAAACGTCAATATCTCTGGAACGTGAGCCAATCAACTTTTTTCAATGTGATATTCGTGTTCAGCACGTTGAATTCATTCACGATTGGGTACTTTCACCTAAGAAGCAATTTCACTGTTGACCAGTGTTATCAAACACATTATTTAAGTTTTTACACACATTGCGAATTCAATCGGGTGGCACACCATCATGTTGATACCACAATACTTACCTAATGTTTAACGGAACATCTTCAAATAGGTTTTGTAAGTTGTTGTTTCGAAATTTCAAATAAACTTGACCATTTACTTCAGCTGGTAAAAAAATTGTCCAAGAATAAAATTATGAATACTATACATTTAACGAAAATCGTTGCTGGTAATCTCCATGGTGAATAGCATGGGGATTTCCCATGGCGTTGTGAATATGGTGAGCGTTGTGAATATTGAAAACGCCGTGAAATTCGCTTCATCAAAGAACAAAACCCTACAAAGAAAATCGGTATTTTCAGCATGTTTCTGAAGATGTTACTTGCGAAACCGTATTCGTTCAGGGTAATCATCTGGTGGGTGAAAGCACTTGCACCTTCTGATAGTGATAAGGATACAGCTTATTTTCCCTCAATGTTCTCCGAACAATATAGTGCGAAATATTTATGTCAAAGGCAACTTGTCGTATGCTTACACTAGCGTCATTTTAAATAGCTTCTAGTATCGCCTCTTCGGCACCCAGTGTACAGGCAGCCCTTGCAGGCCCCATAAATCAATATCATGTCGGTTAATTCACTATTAGTAAAAGCCATTGCAATTAGGAACCAAAAATACAAATAAAATAACTGCTACTATGGATAGATATGAGTCGACTGAAATTGTAAGCGTCACCTAATAAAAGAGAATTTTACCTAAAAATTTAAAAGTGCTTAAAAGAATAGCCCCTGTATTTTTACCTTGACACGACGTAAGCTTTGTTCGTTGGTGTTACATCAATAACACTGGTGCGTGTTTTATCTTTCTCTAATATGCAAAGTGGGGATCTTCTATACTGTTTTGCTAAGGAGTCAGTGTAACCAAATAGATCTGTAGTAAACACAAAGCAGATGTTTATTTATGGTTTCGTCTTAATCAGCAGTTAACTTTTAGCGAAGATGCATATCCAGGTGGTTGTAAAAGCACATTTACTGCACTATTTAATATTTTTTTAGGGATTCCAAGACGACTTTTGTTATAATAATATTATTTTTCTTAAGTAAGGATACTTTCAAGCATCTACTCTCCGAAGCCTACGGATGAATGCAAAAACAGCCTTTATGTAATGCTACTTAACAAAATAATTAAAAAACAAATAATAAAGGGTCCAAAACAGAACCTTGTAGCACTCCCCTCACATTAGTGAGAGTGTTAGAAATGGCACCACACCATTATCTTTAGACTTTTTTTGCGTACTACGGCATTCACACCATTTCCATATCATTAAAGTGATAGGTACGAATTATTTGTTTAAAAAGTCGAATATTGCCGAATCTCTACAAAAAAAGCTATAATTTTAAGTTAAAATCTAATATTTGCTTGCTTTTATCTCCGTAATTGAATGTGTAAAAGAAAACTGTAACTCACAAGTCTCCTATTTCAAGCTACCATATACGTTTTCATTGCTTTTTTACTGTCTAGCGCGTCGTTGCATTGTTTCAACGCTTCCCTTCAGGCGTCTAGACCCGAGGGACTCTCACCCGCCGACGTAATACTAAAAATAATAAACCGGACAACTTCTTATGTAAATCAACGCCATTACTTAGTGTTGTCGTCGTGTTTTAATTATTCAACGCGCCCTGCCGGTGATAAACAGAATTAGAGTCGCAGGTCACGACTGTTGCGACAAGTGTTTTTTGTATTATCTATGCTAACGAAACGCTCTAATCTCCCGGGGAATGGCGAATGTATACTCGCCCGGATGACGATAATATAACGTATAAAAGTTTCTCGCTACGATGTTCGCAGTATTAGGTAGTATACGCTCTCTGTGACATTAAGACCAAGATTGAAATTAATTACCTTGAAGCGTTCCCGTTTATTGCTGTGTTATAGAAGCGACTCGTGCGAAGGTAGATTGCAGTGGTGATCTTTCCGTGTTATCTGAAAAGGTTTCTGTTCGTGTTCGTCCGTGAAAATTTGATGGAGAATGGATATTATAAACAATTACAATATACAGTTACCTGTAATAAAAATACTGCCACCTCTGGCACTATTTTTATTAAAAATGGTGTTCCGCAAGGTGCTGTATTGAGCCCGCTGCTATTTAGTTTATGTACATTGTCCTTACCCATTGTAATCCAACACAGCAAATATCATTTATACGCAGCCATATTCTTATTTGATTCTTCCCTATATCACTTGAGGCATTTGCAGGTTTTGTGAAGACCAGCAGCTGTTTATTAACCCAGAGAAAATACACGCAATTAAATTCGATCCCAGGCGTCCGGGACTGCATCTACAGTCTATCTTAGAATTTCTGAAAAATGCACTAAAATTATGTTGATTGAATGTGTGAAAAACGTGGGACTCCATGTAGATCCTCTGCTATTATCATGGTAAAAGATGTGCGCCACTGTTCCCTTGTCCCCCAACACAGCCGATATTCAGTTTCTTCAGAGAGTTCAATTCTGTGTATGCGCTTTCTGAGTATAATTACACATGTGGACATATATCATGACGTAGAATCTTAAAGAAAGCGTCGCATATCTTCTTTCACTTGGATAACAATATCTTACACGATATGTAATTTCCTCCCTGCAATATAACAAATTGTACGAAGGCTGTATTGTCTCATTAGTTTTTACTAAATAAATATCTGCAATAAATTACATATTTACACGACCCAACAATACAATGCACTACACAGGAATAAAGTTAAAACAATGGGACATTACTCAGGTAACAAACTGTGTAATATCGACGTATCTACAAATCGTTCCTGAACTGACTGAAAATAGACTTCCCGATGCACAACACAAGGCCGGATTTAAAGGATATATTAGTTAGGAGAATCACTCTGACAATCCAACGGCTCGAACCGCACAACGTATCTGAGCACAACGTCATGGAACACATCGATAAAGCTATGTCGATATGTAATCGAGTACGATCCACAATTTCATTTGTATGTTGTATTTGTATAGATCTGGTATACGATATGCTCGCATTCGCATAATACGTTGCCTTCAGCGGTGACAGCGGCATATAAAATTTAATTTCGTAAATGCAATATCGTGTCAGTAGTGCGCCATTGTGGATGATACTGTTATAGAATAAATAAACGTGCAAATACGAATAACCGACCGGCGTACATATTTAATTCGATAAATAGGAGCGAAGCCAATGAATCACAAATAGCACTATAATCGCACGGACCTAGTTATAAACAGCATCTGACTGAATTTCAGTGGATTAGGGGTGAGTTTCACGGGGAGGGTGGAATTATCTCCACATGAAACTCTAATATTTGTGGAAACAGGATGTGTGGGAAAATTGTAACAGCATGTTACCTATACAATCTGCTAAATAAATTTTATTTGAAACAATAAATTTATGTAAACATGTTCACGTTAATTTATAGTTAAGAAACATCGTAGAAATGGAAAGCAAAAAATTTTATTTCATTTTTGTTTTAAAAATTGTCTCTCATTTCGGCTTTAGGACCCTTATTTTCTTTAGGAATGAGCCTCTAGGGGTTAAAAACCAATAAAATGGTTGAGTTATCGTGTATAAAACCATGAGTTTGTTATCCATACGGTAGGTATTAAATATAACGGCGTTCATTTAAAAACGCCATTAAGTTACCTGTGATTTCTTTATAGAATAATAAACTAGAAAGCCGGGCCCGTTCACACGGCCTATTAATCAGTCGTTTGATGACCGCTTACCGCCCCAACTCGGCAGAAAGCAGAAAGTATGCGCTCCACCTGGAACGCACCGCTTACGTCCCAACTCCGCAGACCAGCCAGACCGCAACACTCTCCGCTAACCCCCGTCTACACCTGTGATTGATTTGGGATCGTCGGTACAACCTGTATATTCCTTTTTCTTAATTTTTGCCTCTCAGTTGTAAAAAGACTCGACGCTTCGCGCCTCGCAGTCGTTTTGTTTGTGTGATTGGTTTGGGATCGTCGGTACACCTTGTGTATTGATTTGTCTTAATTAAAGATTACACATACTGTATATATTTTAAAAATTAAACGTGAACATTGCCACCCTGTATCTAGCGACACAGTGAAAGAGACATATGCATACGTAGTATACAAAGTTTGAGAAAATTGTATGAGTATATAAATTTTCTATAGTGGTAACCTTTATCTGACCACTACTGTATATATAAAATTTTATCCCGAATGCAACAGACAAACACTTAATTTGGAACATCTCTGTTATTTCTTAATATGTATTTGAAATAATTATTCTTTTTTTTTCCAAACTCACTTTAAAAAACTCGAATCATATGCAGAAAGAGAACTTGACGCGTAGCTTCTCGTTGAAAAAAATATATTTTAAAATTAAATTAATTTTTGAATTGTTCATTGTTTTTTGGTTTTCTTCCACTCCTCGCGGTAAATACATTTACTTTTTGGATTTTTCTTAATTTTTTCATTCTTTTTTAATTTTAATTGAAAAAAGCATTTTAAAAAATGTTTAAATTAAATTACAGGCATTCCACTTTAGGATACATATAGAAAGCCGGGTCCATTCACTCAACCAATTCACCAATTCAATAGTCGTTTGATGACCGCTTATGCCCCAACTCGGCAGAAAGCAGAAACTCCGCGTTCCACCTGGAACGCACCCTATTGACAAAGTTGGTACGCCTAGCCCCTTTTTTCATTTTTTAATTTCAATTTAATTACTTGATAATTGTAAGAACAGTTCCGTTTGGAAAATAAAGTATCCTGCTTTTGCCGTGAAATTTACATTGAGTTTTGACGTTTCCTGTTTACATCCATGGAAGGCCGAAGACATAATCGAATTCAATCCACGACTGCATTTTCAAGTTAAATTCAATCAAAACACGTCAGTCAGAATTTTATCAAAGAAGGAGTTTTCACCTTGCCCAAGTATTTTTGCGTATATTTATTTTGCGTGGACTACGAAGCAAAAGACAACGAGTGACATTCTTTTGATACTTCATTCAATAAATATTTAAGTGGTCTAGGTTTATCAGGGACATACTATTACGGCCCTTAGCATTACATAGCATTACATAGAAGATTTGGTTTTCGAATCACCACTTTATTTTTTCACATATTCTCTTGGCAAGATTTGTCTGCACACAAGATTGATTTGAAACTGCAACCAATTTTGAAGCGCAAATAATCTTGGCGTAAACAGTCTTGGCAGTTTTGCTTTATTCTAATAGTAATAGTAAAACGTTTGGAAAGTGCTTGGCAAAAACAAGATTTCTACTGCTGAGCTGTGAGAATTCCAGCTCAGATAGCCATTTAAAAGAGCAAAAAATTAGAGAACGGTTTCTAGGCTAAAAGCGATCATAATAGCTGTGAAGAGATCGCGGTGAAGTAGACTTTTATGGCTACCCCGATCCTAACACTGAATCTAGCGGCGGCCGACATAAATGAACACAATGGTGTCTGCTAACATTGCTTCATTCCAAACCACTTGATAGCGTCGCTCTGCTGTCTTAATTTGTTAGAGAAATATGTGTTCATCACTTACGTTACCAAAATTGTCCGGAAAAAAATTCAAATGCAAACGTAGAAAATGGATTTATGTACGCCTGATAGAAGCAAGTAAAATGGTAAAAGAAATAAAAGAGAAAATTAACAAGAATGAAATAAAGTAATGACATTCGGTACTCATCTTGTTGCAGTACTCCAACAAATCTGTAATAATTGCTTTGTAGCAGGGTTTTAATTGTTTCCAAGTAAATTGGCAACAACCAGCTCAAATGAATTCCAAGCCCCCTTTTCAACTTTGCGCTTTTGAACAATTTTTTCATGTACGGACAAAGTATTGCTGTAGAAAGCTGTGAAGATCCTAGACAAGGAAAGCCAAGTTTCTCCTATTTGAAAATTGATTTTGAATCGAAATTCACAAAATTTTTAATGGGGCCAAGCTTGATGTTATTTTTTTCATATGTTTTTCCAAAATCAAAATTGTGTTGCCTTATTCTATCAGCAAGCTTAGTAATATACATATTCCATGCGATTAAACTCAATAAGTTATCGAAAAATATATACTCAGAGAATGTGGGATTTAAATCCCTGAATATATTCACTCAATCGCCAATAACCTTTTTATTTTTAGTCAATTTTTTCCTGGTTGGTGCTATTTTGTGTGTAAAAGTATCGAGCTCACATACATAAAGACAAACCGGACGTGTTTCATTGGTTTCTATTTCTCTGTCGCCACAGAATCAGTATAAAGATTTAATTTTTCTTGAAATCTGAAATATTTTCATCGATATCTTTTGAATTGCTTAAAGATTCCATTATATGTATTTGTTTACCACTTAATATCTTTCATTTGGTAGCAAGATCAACCAAATCGGACACATCTAGCCCTAGATATGGTTCTTAAAGTGCAAGGAGGTCAAATAAATGAAAAGATCACAATATCTCAATAACTTTTTAGCATATATTTTCGAATTCAGAAAGAGAAAATTCATAAAATAACTTAGCTCTCATCAAATACACATCTTTAGTGTAAACTAGTATATTTAGTTTATCTAGAATACCTTTTCAAAGGTGAGAAGAAAAGTTTCGTTAGAGTACTTCGTTTAGGTAAAACCTTTCGATTGGTATACCTTTTTATACGGAAGGATGTACACTCACGGACACCCAACATGTCCGGTCTAAGTCACAGTGTGAACGCAACCATCCACACACCAGAGTAGCCCACGACGTTTAGACTACCCATTCGACCGGACATTTTGGGTGTCCGTGAGTGTACATAGTACTTATTTGATCAAATTTCAGAAATCGGTTATAACCCCATAGGTGATTTAGATAATATATACATACAGGATGTCCAAAAAATTATGAGCTACAAACAGGTAAAGTTTCACCAGAATCTACGATTTACATTACGCAAGCTTTCCTTGTCAGTATGCTAATGTCCAGAAATGTATTAAACGGAATGTATTTCGACCATATCATAGGTGAAAAGCTAATTCCGCAATCATTCACTGCTCGAATGCGATTATCATTCAAAACGGTAAATTTCAATCAACGGAAGCCCTCGGATGCCGTCAGAACAAATCAACGTTCATCGTATTATTAGAATCTTAATGCGTTATTCATGACAGCGATCACTGTACGCAATCCGCTGCATTTTCGCGCGCGATCCTTGCATTAAAACCGAAAACCGGGAAATCCACACCTCGCCTCCCCCGACCTTGCGCAGAGACAGGCACGTATAGGATAGACAGAGATATATATATAAAGCGAGGAATAATGCACGACCAGACTTCATATTGATTTGACCCTTCAAACAAACGGATCAACGTGTGATCTACATAATAATGACATACCGGGACTCCCCCGGGACACTCGTCCGGGATTAACTCCGGAGCCCCGGACTTATTAATTGAATGCCACGCACGTCCGTTCATCATTGGCTGCCACTTCATCGCGAGTAATACCGGATATGGGTGTTCGGTGTGTAGTCCGCCCGCTATGGGGCATCGCTTTATGAGATAACTGGGAGATGAGTTCCCCGGTCGCCGTGTTGGCGCTGTTGTTCCGCGCTAGTTCTTGCAGCAGGAAGTGTCGGTCGTCACCACCACCCTATACTTAGTCCCATATCTTTTATTATTGTTATTATTATGATTGTAGTGGTGTCCCCAAGTCGTATTGTTCTAGCAAGTCGCTTAATTGAAACTAAAAATTTCGATGAAGTAAATGCGAAGAAAGAAAGCGACGTTTCGGATTTTAAGATTAGAATCATCAGGATAGGTAAAAGGGAAGAAAAACGAAGTGGCCCCTAATTTATGTCTAGGCGAAAGAGCACTATATTGATATAAAATTGACTTTGAAATAGTACTTATAAGAGACTATTTGAGTAAACTAATTGTTTTTGGAGCTAAAAAAAAAGAAAGATGTACCTCTTTAGATAAAAAAATTTGATTGTTTCGAGTTTATTTAAATAATAAAAAAATTGCAGGCCTTGTTCCTATTGATTTGTCCATGGGTCGAATCTGGATTTCGGGATATCAAATTCTTTTCACTTAGGGTGCTTTTGAAGTGACTTTTATCTTTAGCGGTTTAAATTTTTTTTAAATTTTATGCTAAATGTGCATATGAAACCTTTCTGTAGCAGCTAAACACAGGTCTGCACACGGTTCCGCAACAAAGTTCGGTGATATTCTCTTCCAAAATCTGAGCTATCACTTCTTGTTTTTGATTCCACGCTTGCTTCGGAATTTGGGTTCCAAACAATCATATTGCAGTATCATGTCACATGGTCGGATAATTGTATACGGCTTTTAGCATTTCTTGTAGGTATACATTCCCATTTAAATTTCAAATATCAAGTTTTTGATTTCATTTCATTCCCTTGATTTTATTAAATTTTGTGAATATTTATTAATAACCGTTTTTACAAAAGTTTGTTATATTTGTGATTTGTATTGGCTTTGGCGTTTGTTTAAATTGCTTGGGTTCGTATAATATATGTATGTGATTGACGTTTTTCGCTTTAGATGGTGCTCATTTGACAAGTTTGTAAATTAATTGTAATTTAATTCCTTTTTTTTTAAGTATTTTATTCTGAATTAAAGGATCTTCCGCATAACAAACTGGAAATTAATTTTCCCTTAATATTTTGTTATTTATCATGTTTTTCTCAATTAATAAAAGGAAAATCCTCTTGAAATGTCAACATATTTCCTTCTAAAAGTAGGAATAAGCTTTAATCTACAAACACTTAATGAGAAATTCTGAGTATATTTAGGTTTCAAAGTACACTCCACATAATGTAGACAAATTTCCAGTTTAAATCTATTGTGTTTATCTAGCTGTTTTAAGTCCTATTCATTAACAAAACTAAAACTAATTACCGAAAAAGTTCCTACTTATTCCACTAATGAAAGGGCGGTCATTCACGGCTGATAGTCTAGTGGGATATACGCTTGGCTATCAGTCATGAGGTCCAGGGTTCAAATCTCACTCTGGTCAATTAGGATAACCGGTTATTTCCAGGGTAGTAATGACGATTAGGAGAAAGATTTGTAAGCATAATACTTAGGGTTTATCTACTCCTTTAATAATAAATAAAAAAATATATACGCACAACAAATGACTTGGTAATTTATCAGCGAGTGACCAAGTACCCCACTAAATATGCCGTATTTTACGTTTATGTACAGAAGAATGAAAGTAATTGTATATAAAAAAAAAGAAAACGCAATCCCTTCAATTCAGTTCGGTACTACCAGCATTGTTACCGCGTATACGAATTGAGACAGCTGTAACAGACAGAAGCGTATATCCATTAAAAACGTTCAATCGCAGGACGAGCTTCCAGAAATCTATCCGGCCGTTTCCAGGGGCACGCAGGGCATTGTAGTCGCGCCGCTGGATACCGAAAAACACATCACGGCACGAAACTTAACTTCACAACAATGAAAAATAAAAAAAGGACATATATACATACGCCGGTCGCAGACAATCGAAACTCTTCGACTATACGGTATTCATATATTACAAATACGAACATAGTATACGATTATATGTTCGCGACTATATATCTCAACGAATCGGCTCTCTCCCCAGGCCCGGATTCAAGCGCGCTTCGAACTTTTGAAACCATAACGTACTATACTACATGAATACGTACACACGGGCGGGCATTTGGCAGTTGGCAACTGGAAGAGAGTCAAAATGTAATTCTAAACCGCAGCAGGGGGGACCTGACATTAATCTAAATAATGGGCCCGTTTTAATGAAAGAGATGTTTGGAGATGTCAGGCCTAATACGACAATGTGCGAATGCGATTCTCTGGCCGTATCTCAGGGTGTCCTTCTGGTTGCTGGATGATATTGCATTGGGTTTAACGGTTGCGGGATGTGAGATGAACGACCATCATTATTCCTTCCTGTTTCCTTTATTGTCCGTCACCTCCATTTTGTTGTTTCAATGCCACATATCTAATAAAGCAGATACTTATTACATTAATATATGGTCCTGTTCCACACATGCACAGAACCGATTAGAATAGCCAACGAATCAATGGGGCTACCCTACAAATTGATTGCAGAAAAAAAAATTGCAAAGTAATTTGCTATAAAACAAATAGCTAAAATTAATGTGAAAAATAATGAAGTGATAGAAATACAGAAAATTAAAATGGCGAGCAATTACCTGAATATATTTATATATGTACAAAAAAAAACTGAAATATATCGGCATATATATATACACGGTTTTTTTTTAGAAAATATGCATAAATTTGGGCAATATTTGCAAAAAAAATTGCGAAAATAAAATAAATAAAAGCAGAAATTTATATATAAGCTTTACTGCACAAAAATTTTTCAACAAACATATTTCTAAAACCATTAAAGCTTCTCACACAGCATATCGAATTCCTCTATTTCGACTGATTTCGAAGCGACATCCCTTGCATTTCTAGTTTATGAATCGACCATGAAACACAGCTATGATTTGACTTGAAATACAGAAGGTTTTATGGCAATTCTGTTGATGTTATTATCTTTTTACAATTTTCTAGAGAAATGCAGCAACTGGTAATTTCAAGAATTACAATTACCACTAACCACGTATCCCATCTCGTGATAATGGGTTCAGGAGGGAACTAAGAACACCAGGAAGTCGCTCCTTATTGGATTCGCAAAAGTTCTTTTAAAAATGTTTTTTTGAATAAATTATTCACCAAAGGGAATTGATTTCTAATGTCATCGGCTACACAATTGAATCCATGAGCCAAGCAAGTGGTATGAATGATGTTACTATTTTTTTTTTTAATTTTACGCGGCTTTTTAACATAGTAAAATTTCTTCACTTCCAAGTGAAAAAAAATTTATAACCCTTCTGGAACGAATTGTGCAAATGTTACATTATTTGCTTTTTGAAGTTGTTTACAAAAAAATTAAATATTATTTCCCTAAAATATTTCATGAAGAATTTCTATTATTAAATAACCAATACAACGGCCACACCTATCCGTACTTTCACTATTACCATTAAATAAATAAAATTATTCCCTACGAATTGGTCTATTTCTGACATTGTTTGCTGGTAACAAGACGTGACACAATTTTATTGAAAGGTCTACCGTATTAATTCCTGCAGAACTATTTTATTTGAGATAAATTAAGACATCTGGGAATAATCATTTGACTTGAATTCTTAAAATTCAAACATTTCTAGTAAATTTACTTTATCAATTAAAATGTGCTAGGAAATTCGTTTAATTGGTTGTTAGATTAGGTAATTTACTTTGGTATTACTCCTAAGGTGATTTAATACATAAGCTTTGGTTTATTATTTTATCAGCTGGTTATTATTATCATATTGTTAGAATCGAAATTGAACTTTACATCCAATGCTTGCTAATTTAAAAACTGTTAATTGGATAAAAATAATAAATATGCTTGCCCGTTTTTGAGATAAGTTTATTTAATTATTTAACAAAGAAAAAATTAGTTGTTATAAAAGTAAGTATATGATGACTTAACGCAGCATATGTTTTTTAATGCTAATATGACTTTTGGGCGAACACAAATTGCTTTAATAATAATTAGAAATGTTAAAAATAATACATATTTTATATTAATTATGTTGCAGTCGCGTAAAAATATTAGGGATTAAAATTCGTTCTCAAAACCGGCGCCTCCACCATATCTTTCAATCGATTTTTTCTCTGTTTAAGGTGTTCCGTGACCCCAGATAATGCGTTCCAATGGTTGATTTGAAGACTTTTTCAAAATCTTTTTTACACTCACTGATTTTTTTCATTTACCATAAATGATCCTTTTTGAAAAACTTTTCCCAGTACGACAAAGTAAAATGAAAGCGCCACTTATCAGGAATGATGGTGCTCTGTTCGTATTTGGGTTTTGATACCCACAATCAATCAGTTTCTTTGGAAATTGTCTAAAAGAGAAAGCAATCATATGGAAAATAGTGGGCAGCCTTCTGCTTCTTAACCATAAAAAACTGTCTGGCGAATTTCTAATTTTTATTTTACTGGCTAGTTGCAATTAATTTGCTATTCTTAAAAAAAGAATTTAGAGCGCTTTTAATTGAAAAGAAAATACGGAAAAATCCATTTTATTAATCTCTAATAGAAAATAAAAATTAAACGCGAGACATACTATCTCACTTAAATTAACTCAATAGGATAGAGAAGAAGAGATGTTTTGGTAATTATTATTTAATATAATTTGCAAGAAACATAAGAAATTAGTTATATTAAAGCTTTAGTTGCGCGAATAGTTTAGAAGTCTTTATAATGTAGTTATATGCTGTTGTTATTAAATTACGTTCATTTTAATCCAATATTAATTTTATACGCGACATTCTTACAACGCCGCTCTAACACAGAATAGACATGATAATAAAATGTTACTTTGGCAATAAATTAATAAAAATGCCTGCCACACAATTAAAAAAAAAAACATATAATCTAAAAATATTACCTTTAAGTACCTTTAACTGCTATTTAACTCAAATAATACTATTGAAAATGAGAATACAGTACGGTCACAACGTCTTCTTTACAACCACTTTCCAGCATGTGTGCCGTACAGCAATATATCTTTATAATATCCAAAGAATAGAGCCGAGAGCTAAGAACGGTCGAGGTGACAACTTTGCGACTATAATCCCACAGATCAGGACTAATGTAAAAAGTCGCATATTTCACGTTCACCTTCGCACAATGCCCTCGATCCTCGTCTCCGAATGAATGGTCTCGCAAAATACGCACTAATATACACACGCGAGCATTCGTGTCCGAACGCACAATAATAATCGGGCCTCCTTCCCTCCGGACGGAGAAAAGAAACACCAACAGCAAGCGCCATTATGAGAGCATTACACGCGGAACCATAAATTCTTCTTAAAATCTCTATTATGGCGTAATTTATGGACGGTACTGTCGGAGTGCTTAAATTTGTTTATTGTCGTTCGCTACTCGGACAGTTGAAGATTGTGAAATCTATAGGGTGAGACCACACATCGGATAACCGGCGGATGGAACCGCAACACACAGCATCTGTGCGCGCTCGAGCATCGTGGATAATTTCATACGTTATTAGACCTCTTTGGGGAGAAATATTTACGTTTCTGATATGTCTCTTCTGAATGAACATCGATTACTCAGCTTTTGCTTATGGTCTTCTAGCTTGAAGATATTTATTGCTTTAATACAATTCCTTTCTCGATGCTTATTTAGATATATGTGAATTTTATGGTGTTCTCTAAAGCTGTAACATATTTGAAGCGGTAAGTTTATCGTACAAACTAGACGTAACCTTAAATTCATAACCATATTTATGCAAATACGCATTTTAAATACCTATTGTATTTTAATTATTTCAAATTTTGTATTTAATAATAATATACACAATAAAATAAAATATGAAAATTAAATAAGTTTCCTTGTCGCCCTTAAGGCACAAATATCCTAAAGATGATCTCTATAATTTAGAATACCTACCTGTAAGAAATAATAGCAATAGTTAAACACTGCAAAGTTATTTCTGTCAACTACCTATAGTTTTAACCGAAATGCTATTTTTTTTTTATTATTACGTCATTAATGTTAACTGTCTTCATGTAATTAGCTAATTGTATCCGTACATATTCTAGCCACGAAGTAAATGTGCGGTTTAATTAATTTTGTCTCCTAACCGGTGTTTACAGGTAATTTACCACTTTAATCCTAGTATACCTCCCATTAATGTTCCTTTCTTTCCTTAAATTAGAATCATCAGAAGTATTCGTCATTCTCGCAAAGAACATTGTCACTGAAGCAATTTTATGCATGAAACCCTCTGTCAAAAATAACTCCAACTACAATAATTCCCAACGCGACTCATCTAAACATGGAAGGGAATAATACCGAAATTAATCATATCAGTCACAATGCCACTCTCGCGAAAACAAAAGCGAAACAATCGAATAATAAAAATCAAGAAAATTAAACGAGGACATTTACATTTGAGTGAAAAAAGAAAAGAAAATACGATCCCGGAAAGGAATAAAAAGAACGCAGCAGGAGCAGAATGGCGTCATTGTCGCCCGGGCATTGTTACCAGCTGAGGACATTTGTATGGGTACGATAAACATAAAAGAGGGTACAAAGAAGTGTTGACAATTAAATGAAACAACGGCGATCTACAACGGCAGCGACGAACAACTGCTGGTAGGAACTGCGAATAAGAAAGTTTACGAAAATGAAGCGAATGAAGGCGTGGAGTACAACAAGGGCGATGTCCTGTTAAACTAGGACGACAGAATTTTAATTCCTTTTTCTTTTTAAACAAGTGTAACTCGCTAAATTTTTCAGTAGAAACGTAAGAAATTGCTTGCTGTTTAAGCTTAGAGTAACGTTTGTCACATAAGTTTTGGGAAAATTTTCGTGGGCATAAAAATAACTGTAAATAACTTGCAATCTAGTAACCATGATAAACATATGTTTATTAATACTCAAACTTGTTATGACATTTCATAGATGTCAAATAATTTGTCCAATTATGTCGTACAAACTTGAAATACGGAAAAGCATTTACAGCCTGGTTGGACATGTACCCACGCAAGAAATTGTAAACATATTTTGGAATCAAATTATTTCAAAGACAACCATTTATAGAACAATTGCAGAATGTGAACAAGGTATACCATGCCTCAATTTACCAAAAAGCGGACGTCCCGGAATGTTGACCGAAAATCGCGCCAACCGAATCTGTGAAAGTGCAAAAGACCGCGTTGGAACGTCATGCCGAAAGTTATCCAGAAGATTTAATGTTTCTCATGAAACTGTAAGAAGGGTATTGAAAAAAAAGGCCTAAAGTTTCGTAAAAGACGTAAATGTCCACGTTATACAGAGGACCAGTTACGAAGAATTCCAATGTGTTGTCGTAGATTACGCCGAACTCATTTTGCAAACAATAAAGTGATCATCATGGACGATGAGAAATATTTTACGTTCTCTCACTCAGAAATGAAAGGCAATGATGGTTTTTATACCGATAATATAGAAAATTGTGCAGATAATGTTAAATACAAAACCAAAAAAAAATTTGAAGATAAAATTCTAGTTTGGTGTGCCATATCGGAGAGAGGAGTTTCACGACCTTATGTTGGGCATGTGAGGGGTGAGGCAGTTAATGCCAACATTTATACCGAAAGATGCCTACCGAAGTTGCTACAGTTTATTACTACGACTCATTCACGTGAAGAAATAATGTTTTGGCCGGACTTAGCAAGTTGTCATTATGCAAGAACGACTAGAACATGGTTAGAAGCTCACAACATACCCTTTGTACCAAGAGCAGACAATCCGCCAAATGATCGAAGATTTTTGGGGACTATTGACCAGAAAAGTATATGATAATGGGTGGGAAGCTCAAAATGAAGCTCAACTAAGGCGAAGAATATATCAAAAGATAAGAGAAATTAATATAAACATCGTCCACAACATGATGGGACAAGTTAGACAAAAACTGCGTGCCGTTGAGGACCATGGCCCTTTGTCATTATTTTAATTGTAGTTTTAAGTAATTTAAATATAAGGTAAAATGTTGGTAAAGTGGTCATTTGAATAAATTACGTTACACTTACTTTAAAGAATTTAATTATTTTTCCCAAAACTTATGTGACATACGTTATGCTGTGGTTTCCCAAGCAACATGGTTTTGTTTAACAGCCGTATATTATAAGTAAAAGTAGTTTAAAGCAAGAATGGATGAGCCTTTTATTAAGCAACCACGTTCTAATGAAGCAATACCAACATGCGGAAGAGGTTAACAGGTTTTCTCACTTGCACTGAAATTCAGTTTGAATAGTTGCAAATGTGGTCTCTCTAGCTTACTTATATTTAGATTGTTTCCCTGTTTTGATTATTTTTAAATTTACTTTTGCACAAGATTTCTGTTGTTACGTCCATAAAAGCACTACTAGCATTAATTCTCCACAAGAACAACCCCAAAATTATTTATTAATCATGATCAATAACCGTCATAGCAACGCACATTTACCGAATCAATTTACAAGTCATTATTTATAATACGGACGGAACGCTGTCCGAAAAAAACGAAGGCCAATAAACGTCCTGTAAATATCTGCACACACACAGATAGGTATATAATCATGGATCGAGGATACCAAGCAACGCATTATAGCACCGAAGCCATCATATGAATAAAATAGCGATAACGTCACACGTCTATTGTGTATATGTGTGCGTAGGAAAGGATCTTAGGGCGGCCAGTATCGCGGCGGTCCGAAGCCTAGGACCATTAATATCAATTGCGAGCGCCTCGGACCGGGTCCCTAACTGACTGACCGGCCTGTCCGCAGTACGGCCGCTGCATTAATACCAATTCCGTGTGACTGATGGGGCGCCGTTCATCATCGCCACCTCCGTCGAGGCTACGTGCGGATCGCGGATTTCCGGGTACCTCCCCTGGGATGCACGGAGCCCGTCAGACGCTCTACCGACGGAAGCAGGCGGAGGCCGATAGGTTTCGCACGAGGAACGCTTTATTTTTACGATCGACGAGAGAGCGATGTCGGTTTTCGGTGTCTAGGTGGCTGGATGTGCCGCATAAATTCAGGGACGATTTGATTTTTCTTTCCGTGTTTGCCCCATAGTTTCCTCCGTTTTTTGCTTTATTTTTTCTGTTCCTGGTGTATATGGTATTTTAGTAGTTTATTGGGGAAATGTATTTTAAATAAGTAAAGAAGTTGTAGGAAAAGTTGATATATGAGTCTCTGATGCTCAAGTTTTGTAACCTATAATTTCTTATGGAATTTATTTTTATACTAGGTAGTGAATCTTAAAGGCAAGTTTAAACTTTATAAACGTTTCAAAGCCCGTGAAGAATCAAGGAGAAACGTGGAAATGTTCACTTGGAGGAGAGGAAAATAAAATTTTCTGGATCACCCTTTATTCATTCCACATTTACAACATGTAAGCTGTTTAAATTATTCGTAATTAATATAGCTAACAAAAAATGCGTAAATTACTTACACTTCTTAGGCGTTTCTAGCTGTTACCAAGAATTATTGAAATTTGCGTGAAAAAATTATGCATTTTCATCTGATTGGTGAATTTGAATATCAATGGAAACTATTCTAAAAGATAAGCAATGTTTCAAATTAATTTATAGATTTAATTATAGATTAGAAATGACGAATATTTCCCTTTTACTAAGTATTTTCTTTAAATTAAAAACATTATTTTGAACTTTCTCTATAATCTTTTTATCTTTTTCCGTTGCAGGGTTCCATATTACCGAAGCAAATTCCAACTTTAACCTTACATAAGCATTATATAATAAAATGATTTAATGTCCACAAAATTTGGAGAGTTTCTCCGAATACAACCTAAATTTCTATAAGCCACTATGATTTTTTGAATATGTTCAGTAAACGAAAAAGACGACTCAAAAATCACACCTAGATTTGTGATGCAGTTGCGCAGTCTGCGTGGAAGGTAAGTGTTGTTTAATCTATAATGAAAAATGACAGGAGCTTTCTTTCTTGACTAGCTGACAATTGCACACTTGTCTATATGCATAGTCAATTTATTGTCTCTGCACCAAACAGACAATCTATTCATATCATCTAGCAAATCCATTGCGTTCTCGACGGAATTAATTTATGTGTAAATTTTACAATCATCCGCATACTTTAAGCGTTTAGATGTTTGAACAATTTTAGGCAGATCATTCACGAAAATCACGAAAAACAAAGGGTTTAAATTAGTACCTTGAGATACGCCAGATGTTATTGAAAACGGTTCTGAGTGCGTGTTTTTGTAAAATACTATTTGTCTTCTGTTACGAAAATATAAATGAAAAAAATTAATCAAATTACAAGAAAAACTAAATCTGCAAAGTTTACATAAAAGAATTTGATGATACTTACACTTTATCAAAGCCTTATTGAAGTCTGTATTAACAGCGTCTATTTGCGACCGTTTCTCAACCGCTCTCAACAAATCATGCGAAAAACTAAGAAATCAGTCTCTATTTCTCGTGCTCTACAAAATGTTGGCGATCAGTTAATTTAGATTTGATCTGAATATATATTTTAGAATGTAAAATATATTAAAAAAATTTCGAAACAGCAGGCAATACAAAAACCGGCCGATGAAATTAATGATTAATCTAGCATCCCCCTTTTTAAAAATTGGTGTAATATTCGCCAGCTTCCACTCATCAGGAGAACTATTACTTCGTAAGAATAGATTAAAAATATGTTTCAAAAGACCGATTAAAAAAAATCCTCACAACCCTTACAAACATAACTCGGAATGCCATCTATGCCGGGAGAAGCGTTTGGTCTCAATTGTCTTATTGCCATGCGTACATCCTCACCAAGTAAATACCTCCAACATGGGTTACACCAATTCACTGAAACCAGAAGCAAATCCTCGAGCTATGTCACCGCTGCCGGCATAGCCCTTTCCCTCGCGGTAAAACTCATCAGAATAAACAAGGTTGCGCCTACGATATTTAATCGTATTTTTCTGTGAAGATTCTGAAATTTTCTAGATTCGGTTGTCAAAATACAATCTGTCATTCAAGTATGAGTTATTTGTATTCTGAATACTACAAATGCAAATAAATTGATTTTACTAACTGGCGATCATGTGGTAGTCGAAACAATATTATACGCCTTGATTCGCAATCTCCAAACTCGTTGGATAAATTATTTTCCAGCCCTGATAAGTACGTAAATAACTGTAACATATGGCAACTTTCACTTTTATTTTGAAAAATTAGAAATATTTATTCTATATGTATGGGTTTTCTACATTAGGTAATGATATAATTCCATTCCTACATCAGATAACCAAATAAGTTCGTGTGGATTTCGATGGTAAAATTTGTCAACAACCATTTTTGTATACCGGTATTGTAGAACTCTATATGGCTCTTGGCCGACAGCATTCATTACATCAACTCGAGTTTTGAACTGTCTATGCTTCATACAGTTATCAAGAGACAAACAAGAGATGGTAATCACTTGGCGAAATGTCAGTGGAATATGAAGGAACATCTCCCAGCTACGTTCAGAATGTTTTTTGCAGTCTGCAGCCTGGTGTTATCCTATAAGAATACCACTTTCTTTTGAATGATCAACAAAGGCTGTTTTTGCATGAGTGCTGCTTGTATTCGCTACAGCTGTTTACGTTACAAGTTAGCAATGATGGATGGTTTGATTCCCTTCTAGAAACTCATAATAGAAAATTCCTTTTGCTGTCAACAAAACGCGCAATAAAATTTTGTTTGACAGCAAGGAAGCTTTCGAAGTGTGTGGTACCAAATCAGTAGGCGACAACAAATCATATAAACGCCTAGAATTTGAGTGCAACAATATCCACTTTTCGTCGCAGGTTAACGACCAATCAAGAATGGTGGAGTATCCTTTTCTGAAGCCATGTTGTCTTGGAGAGAGTCCCCCATTGTTTTCTATTCTGGCCCGGAGTCGCGTCTTAATCATGTGTTATAATAACTTTCCTGCCGTCATTACTTATTAGAACTAGATGCTTAATCTTCCGTCTGAGGTGCAAACATCTACGATGGTGTTCGGCGATATCGTTGGTCAACCAATAAACGCCCCTGCTGTTTCTATCAGAGCAGCATACTCGCGGCAAAGAAAAGTTACAAGCTTCTCGCAATAAGGTCATGGCAGCAACCGTAACCTCCTCTGCAAAATTTTCATCTTCGCCGGCCAGAACAGTCGCAATCAAAGAATCCTCATTCAGCCTAGTTATATTCCACGTAGTATCTTGGTTATGTCATATCTGATCGGTTCTTTCTCGTCGTTTTCTAGTGTAACTTCGTAGACGATATACTCATGGCCACTACCTGTATAGTCGTCGATAACCTTCTGATTACTAATTTCACGTAACAGCGCTTCAGATGCAAAAGTGACGTTGGGGATTGTCTCACCATATCCTGGTCTTCGGAAAGTAGTGATTTGCCCAGTATTTATGACATTCGAAGCCTGGACGTGATATCCAGAATATACCTTCTTCGTATATCTGTTACAGACTATCGCTTTTGCATTAAACTCACCTGCAAACACGATGTCGCCATCCAGTGCGGATATCTGCGATAGACTCATTCGGTGTCAGATACCAGCTCCCGTGTGTTACCTCCTCTTTTCCTTTGTGATTTAGTATATGTACTGTAAAGCAATAGTAAAAATAAACTATTACAGCTAATATTGCCATTTTTTATTTGAAATTTCTCTAAGTATCTACTTCTGTTATACACATACGACACACAAAATAAAGCAACTTGTACTCATATTAGCTTAATGGATATACCAGACGACCCAACACCTGCCTGGAGCTTACGGTCTCGGCGGATTAGACGCGATATACCTCCGAAAAGTTGTACACGTGTACCGTCTAATTAGCGCGAAGAGTGCTGTAACAGCTTCAGTTATTTAATAGTCTAAGGAACGCCGTCCCCAATCTTACACGCCCAAGCACAAGAAGAGCATTTGGAAGGTGAATATACGTATAAATATACGTACGTATGTGTGTGCGAACACCTAATAACCAGAACCGCCGCTGCAAACAGAGACTTAGGCTGTAATTTCTACAAGATGTAAAGTAAATCCCATTCGCGCCCCTCAACGTTAAATAGTTATATTAATTTATGCCTTACGATATTAAGCGGGAACACAGTGTGTGTTCGGTGGGCGCAATTACAACAAAACCGAGTTGTTTGTCGACGACTAAGCCCGGGTCGCCGGGACGCCCGCTAGATGGGGCGACTGCAGACGCGGTGTAGCTACGGTACATTAGCACTAATACACCCGGGGCGAGGCCGAGCGCCGTAGTTAGCTAGTTGAATTAATACCGATGTTGTAGTAGACTGTATGTAGAGAGCGTGTAATTAGCATGTCCATGGTTGTCTGCTTTTTGTTGGCGTCGCCGTCGTCGACAGCTTCGGTGAACTTTAACCCTTATCCACGGGGTTATAAGGGATGCCCCATCGGCGACTTAATGGCCGGACGAGTTATTATAGCGTGTTTTCTCGGCTCCGGTATGGCCCTTTGTAAGTACGTGTCGCCTGCGTTTGAATGTCTGTATGTTAAGTAAGTATATGTAACGTGTTTTGCGAAAGCGATGTGTATTACGTATGTAGGTACCTTGTATAATGGAGCTGGGAGGCAAAAAGCTTGGAGGAATAACAATAAATTAGCTGTTAGTCGGTGGGTTACTTATAATAAAAACATATGAAGGGTACATGGAAAGAACGGTTATAGCAAAATCTTTTTTACACATGTGCTAGCAATGCTATTTGCTACGAGCTAGCAGAACAACTATGTAAAGCCATTACTACAAAAAAGGTGTGGTCCATGAAAAGAGCAATCTAATATCATCAACATTTTGAAATAACGTTGGGAATTCAGTCCATTAAATTAAAGATTATTAAATTGTTATTTGTATTAAAACGTCAAAACTGACAAGTACACTGTAAAAAAATTTCTAGTAAAATTACATGTAAAATCGTTGGTAACAAAGTTGCCTACGATATTATAGGTAAATTTACTTCATACAGTAAAATTTCTATCCACCAGTAAATTTCATACGCTTTTTCAAACGTTGTTCTGTAAAATTCATATGTAATATTATATAAATTGTATATTTACCCAACAGTCAAGTAATTGTGGCATGTAATTTTATAAGGAAGGCAGGTAAAAATACTAAAAAGGTGAATATTACAGGTGTAAATATACATTGCACAGAAAATTTCCTTGCATGTGTGATTCTGATTACAATATTATTACTTTTTACATAGGGAGAAATTTTATTTATCCAGAAGTGGTATATTGTAGGCGAAATTTATTTATTTGGAATGTGGCTGGTTATTAAAATAAAAGATTTAAATTTTTTACGTTTCGGCTTCTTTATTCATTATTTAAGCCTTCATCAGAACTGATTGTATACGTTATCGCACAAAGGGTCAAAACACATAAAACTAACAATAACAATTTTTTTTTTTATACATGTTAAAAGAATTATATACGACGAATAAATTACAAACATTATAGACAAACAAACGTATACCTTTACAATTGTATGATAAATGATCATCATTATCATTGATTCCAATATAAATTTGGTAACATTGAGGAATATAAATTGTAGAATTTTACTTAGACATCACCACTAATATTCCGTAATGTTATCAAATACACACATGGATATCACAGGCTGCTATAAATAGTAATTTAATTAAAGGCAAAGTATGCTTACTATAGGATTATAAAACATAATAAGTACCAAAACAATAAAATTCTTAGTTATTAGACAATTTTGTTGCAGCTTCAGAACTTGCAAAACGTCAATGTTGTCGAGTTATAGGAATAAAACTAAGAATAAGCAAATACATATTTTATTAATCTTCAGTAGAATAAAAAATATAAATTTCCTTTATCTGACATTTAATGGCTATTTCCGAACCAAATGCTGTCAAATTCAATGAATGTTGCTCTGAAACAAAAAAAGAGAAACAAATGTTACTTCCATTATATTATTATATATCAGTAAATAGATCAAATGAAATTAATGTAAATAGGTACCTACAGCTTGTGCACGAATAAATATTCCACTACAAGAAGGAAACGATAAATATAATTTTTACTTATCGCAACACCCAATTGATGAATAATTATTAAAAACGACTACTGAATTATAACAGCCAAGTTATCTTTAAAAAGTCTCTTATACATTATACAAAAACGAATACAAATTGCATCATAGGTTCTCATAGTTCTCTACACCGGGAGCAAGATCCTCAGATAGACATTAGACAAAAATAAGAAAAAAGAATCGGGTTGCGAATTATGTAAAAAGAAAGTCAGAAGTGATCAAAATACTAGTATTCAGGAATGTATAGTATTTGATGAGAGAAACTAAAACTTAGTTTTACTTAAGGAGATTAGAGAACCAAGGATACTGGTGAAAACAATGAAACTAAATATGGACGGGAATACGAAGAAGCTAGAAGAGGACCCTAACAGTCAAATATTTATAGCTAAACAATATGAAGAATTTCTTTAAAAAACCGGAAAGGGCTGGAGTTAGGTAATAACTTCTGCGTCATATTTTCCTTTTTAGGGAAGGTTAGACTTTTTAAATGTGATTAATAAATATCTATAGAGGGTATTTTTGACTTTATCTACCGCGCTATGATTTTAATTGGCATATGTATGCCACATGCCAAACAAAATCGTAGTCATGGTTATCATCTGAATTTCTGTAAATTTATATTAATAATAATAATAATAATAATAAGTGACTTTATTCATCCCAATAGTCCCAGTACACATCTTTACACGTATATAAACCAACTATTTAAAATTAAAACTACTTTTACAAAGATAAATACAAAAATAAATAAATATGTGGGTAATATCGGGTACAATCACTTGGCGAGGCCCAGTCAGAACAATACTTGTTCTTGCCTGCTCATGCCTAACCAAGAAATATCACAAGAGAAATTATAGATAGAATATTATAGATAGCATTTTCAAATAGATAATTTTTTAAAACAACAGATGTAGTTGCTATTCTTTCCATCAGCATTTCTAGTAACATTATTTAATCCTCATCATTATCGATTTTATTTAGTACAGCTATCATCTAACAGCCTACTGAACCATAAATCATAGCCTCTTAAAACTACATTAATCAAGTCCCAAGTACCTCACCTAAGGCGAATAGTAGGAGGAGGTAAAAAGTAAAAATATCCATAAAAAGACTATAGGGTCATTAATTAATCCGGCCGGCATCAGGCTAATAGCGTTTCGGAGATGTGGGACCGATATTGGGCCGATAATATCTTCGGGCTTAATGAATATGTCGAACATATACACACACGGTGTAGAAACCGTAGGACAGGTATAGGGAGCCATTTCTTAATTGGATTACCTGCCGATACGAGATGAGCGAATATCTTTTTTGAGCTATATTACTCACCTATTTAATTCTGTTAACGTTCGGCTGTTTTCATGCTGTTCGAGTGAAACTACATTATGTCGATTAGAAAGTCGGACATGTTTGACCAAGTTAATCATGGAGTTAGTCCTGTGGGAATAAATAAATACCAATTTCATTTCGATAAGGGTAAAAATCTAAAATAAACTGATTTTCGAATCAATTAATTAATAATTTTGAATGTACGTAGCTACTGACAGTCTTGTAATGCCCAAAGTCAAATTATAGGCTTCACTGACACAGGAAGCGTGTTGCAGCGCCATCCCGAAAGCAATAAATCGATCCATGCTTTCGGGAGTTCGCGATCGTCAGGTAAGAAAACACAATCACGTGACGAAACAAACAACAAACAACGCTCCATAACATCCGCTGTGAGGGTGTTTATCTTGTGTAAAACAGTAGTTTACACTTACTAGAACGGAGCGACAAACCGTGGAGAGCTAATATCGAAAAAATATGGGCGAAAGGTTCTCGTCGACGCTGTTCGCATGTTTTCCGTCGAGAAAATGTTTTCGTACATAAACGAGAAGTGATTTTATTCCCCAATAGTTAAAGTAGAAGTAGTAGATGAGATATTTTGATTACTTTATAATTGCCTAAATCGTTTCGTTCAAGAATACAAAAATATCACCTTTTCTCGTTGACATTAATTCGAAAGAATACATCTGCACACTAAAATTTATTTAAGAGCTTATTTATTGATTATATTTTACCCCCTTCTATGCTTCTTATAACCCTTTCTAAACTCTTGATGATCGTATTAACATCGCACGTGTTGTATCATATTCATAGCAAATACATACGACATTTCTATATAATAAGGTCGCAAAGGAAACTCATCACCTTGTATCACCCTAACACCACAACACCCCACTCTCTCCTTCCGCGAAGCTTCATTCCACAATCCCCACCCCTGTTCATTCCTCTTCCGCGAACGCCTCCGTTAAAATTAAAACCATGTTTCAAAATTACTTTAGTGGTGTTTTAAAAACCTTCGAGGATGTCGTAAATTTAAAAAGATGACTGTATAAACTTTGTAGCCTTAAACTTCTTCTCCATCTAACGCTTTGCCCCTTACTTCTCGCCCCTCCCCTTCACTCTGCTTCGGGCGGCGGTGGATTTTTACCACGTGCCCCTTGCACTTTTGTAGCGAAAACCGCAGAAGTTATATATACAGGGACGGTTTATTTAAATAGAGCTTTTAAGTTTTATAAAAGAAAAGAAAATATCTACTCGATTAGAAATATTTACTGTGGTAAATAACTTATGGCTTTTTAATTGTGAGTATAAAATGGTAGCGCTTTACTGACACCTAATTTATTTTAATTCAGGGCACATTCTTTAATTACTTGTTTATAATATACTTTCTAAACATATGTATTTTAAATGCTTTCTGAACATATTTATTTATATTGCTTTCTGAACAAACTTGTTTTTTGACATTTCAATATTTCTTTATTGTCAAAGAAGGATGAAGAAAGTATACGTCTTCATTGGCATTCTAGGGTATCGAACCTCGATTTCCTATGTTTATAATTCCTATACTTTCACTGATAACCGATACCGCATCGATAAAACCGATTCCTTTCTATTAATGTTGATTTCAGTTATGGTATGATCTACTTGTGAATTAGTAAGGTTTATCTTCGCAGCTGCAAACTGTCGGCAAAATAGTTTCACTGGTTTTGACAAAAGAAGTACCTGCAGATTGATTTGTTTGCGATAGTTCAACTGGTTATATTTTGATAGAATATTTCCACTGCACATATCTTCGCGTTTTGCTAATTTATAAGCGAGAGCGAGGACTTGACAATTTATTGTAGAATCTTCCTTATTATATTGAGAACGGCAATTTAGCTGGCGGTAGTTCTGAAAGAGATACTTTGCTACCTGTTGTCACTTAGTATTAGACACGACTTCTATTCTTGTATAAAAAGTCTTTAGTCTGATCAGATTAGATCAGAAAAAGGGCTATACCTTGCAAAAGATGACGTAGTTCTAATTTTTTTTATAATATATGTTGTTGGGACCTAGGCCAAAATTAAAAATCCAAATTGGCAGCTTTTTCAAAGCTGCAAACGTGGATTTTCAATTTTGACTTAATTTGACTGGACCACTTAGCGATCGAACTTTGTAATCCTAACATGGTAATTAATATTTCAATTGTTATCAATTTCTTTTAATATTTATATCAACTTTGAAGAATTTGCCTTCGTAAGAATCAAGAACATGTTGCTTTGGAAAATTTCAAGGAATTCTTTCCAAAAATACCACCCTATAAAATAAAATAATAATCACATATCCCTCACCAAACATTATTTCTCCTTATCTGCTACCACACAAAACCCATTTTAATATTTGAACTACCCCCGTACATTTACAGAGAACTTGAGCAATAGACCGTACCGGTCGTCTTCGAGGGGAATAACGTTGTACCAAACAATGTTTATCACCATTAGCGCTAGTCCGTTGGATGCAAGAAATATACAAGTCGAGCATCTCGAGGATATAAAAGTGATATTAATGATAGGGCCGCTGATAAAGCGGCGAGACCGCCGTGAGGGAGGTCGGCTTGCTTGGAAGGGCTCTTTCCTAGAGAAAAAAGCGACCGCAAGTGGCGGATGGGAGCAGCGGGGTGGAAGCCGACGGACGAAGATGAAGAAAAATGGTGCTAAGTGAACGGAGTTGTACATCATAGAGGTCGGAAAATGCTCGTCGGTGAATTTTCTCCGTTGGAGTTACAGAGGAGCGTATAAAAAATCAAGCAGGCGGTAAAGGCGCGGAAGAGGTGGCTCTGATAGGGAATGGGCAGTGAAGCTTTATGGAGCAGTAGCTATGGCCAAAATTGAGAACTGACGATCCTCTCAAGAAGTGAAGTAGCAGTTAATAAGCGTTAAAAGCTATTATAAAGTTGTTATCCAGACTCTGGAATACCGATGTTTCTACCAAATTTAGGCGTCACTTAAGCATTCGTCCATTGCTAGAGTTTCCGATTTCAAACATCCTATTGGCCAACTGTGATAAAAAAATCAGTGTGTTCATCATCAGCATCACTAGAAGCTTATTTATTTTATAGTTAGCTTAGTGGGGTTGCTTGATGAGCAACTAAATGTTTTAGCCATCTTATTTGAAAAAGAAAAAGAAAAATAATAAAAAACGGATATAGCTTTACATAATGATTTGTTTGTGAATTCGACAATTTTGATATCTGAAAGTAATTCTGCTATGATTCCAAGCTCTTAGTGTTTCTTCAGTCACCATTAACTTCTGAGCTTTTCTTTACTGTTGTGGACAATCTCGAAGCAACAGACGATACTGGTTCCTTCAATAGCTTTCTTGGTGGTAATTATTTTTTTTTTAAAGCAAAGACCTTACCTAGGTAACGAACACCCTTGAATGTAATTTCTTAGATTTCTGCGCCATAAGTTAAATTGGATTTCTATTACATTTCTTCGAAGCAACTCAAAAAATCGAAAAGCTCCAAGGAGATATAAACTAGATCTTTCAAAGAGAATTTATTCATTAAAATAGAGATTTATCTTTGATTTTCGTGAAGTACTTTAAAAGATTTCGGATTACCTGAGTGTCAAGTCTTTACTTTGAGTAAACTATACCATTTTATGGGAGCTTTTATATGTTAAAAATTCTGCACTTTGTAAGTATTGGCATTTAAGGAACTACATTTATTTAGAGTCTGGCCCTCTTTTACCCTAGGTTGTCAAGGGGTAACATTCCTCCACTTCTTCCTGTATCCCATCAGGTCTTTTATTATATCCCACACTTTTTCTTTCTTATGCAGCATTTCTTCAATGGCTTTGTCCCAATCCTGCTTTGTCTTCATTTTCTTATTTTGGTGTTTATGGCATTGAAAAGATTACATGTACAGTTCTGTTCTGTTTTGCCCTAGTGTGACAAGGAAGAACATTCCTCTACTTCTTCCTGTATTTTTTCTTCCCTTTCTTATTCATCATTTCTTCCGTAAGTTTGTCTCATTCCTGCTTTGGATTAATTTTCTCTTTTTCTTCTCCATCTGCTTTACCTTACAAAAGTTATTCATCTGTATTCCCTCATTCACTACTACTGGATGTCAAAACCATCACAGTGGGTTCCCTTCTTTACTTTAATATCTTATTGTATTTTGTTCATTTATTCAATATTTCTTCCTTCAATTTCATTTACTTGATCTCCAACTACTATGCATTTTATGGTTCCCATATTTAGGTTTTACATATTTAAAATTAAAATTTAAAAGATTAATAAATTCAAGCAACTAGCTTTCGAAAAACATCTTCGTTCGCACCTCTAACATTTATGAGTTAATACTTTTTTTTCGCTCATCTGACGCATTTCCGACTATCAAATGCTTTCTGCTTTAGATGCATTATTTCCTTTATATTTTTAGTTATTCCTTTTTCCTGTTGACGTTTGAATGGCATTGATGTCTATGCACTTTTTAATTTTTATGTTTTGAGTAATAATTTATACTTACCTTTGTCCTTGCTTGGTTACATCCTTGTCTATCTACCCATACAATTTTGACGTAGAAGTATTTCACTTTGCGCAAAATTTCAAATTTTTCAATGTAGACATTTTAATATATCCTGTAGGGTTTTATGAAGGTTTTTGATTTTTTAACAGCTTCCTATTTTGCTTTTATTTAATGCCAAAAATCATATGATTTAAAACCTCACGATAAATTTAAAATTTTCATATTGTGTGAGGGCACAAAATCGTAACTGGGCCAACACACAAATAGAGAATAACAAAATCTGTTATATTTTGATACTCAGAGCGGCAACCGAGTGCGATATCACTTTTATCGTCGCATGACCTTCGGGATAAAATGTTTGATGAATCATTTCTTCGCTTTTGTTGGCTGGAGATTACCTTAGTTAGTACATAAGTATACCTAAGGTTTTCATTCTTCAAATTTTCTATAATTAAGATGTTATTTAAAAATTATTTCATGGCCAACAATAAAGGCCATTAGGCGGGCCTCTTACAATCATAAAAAACGCTATTTAAACTAATAGGGTAATAACTCAACTTAATACCATCTTTCAGTCTAGCATTATCTTAATCTCTCAGAGAGAGTAGTCGTGCCGTAGATCCTTCCGTTAACGAAATGCGTCTCGTTCCGGATCATATTATAAACCGCATTACATTAAAACGCAGATAGTAGAAA
Organism: Cetonia aurata; assembly: GCA_949128085.1. Classification (NCBI taxonomy): domain Eukaryota; kingdom Metazoa; phylum Arthropoda; class Insecta; order Coleoptera; family Scarabaeidae; genus Cetonia; species Cetonia aurata. The sequence goes on along the minus strand of OX421882.1, from coordinate 7,885,351 downwards.
CATTTGGAAACTAAATACAGAACGTAAACGACATCAGCTCTTACCTAGTACTACTACACACTAAACATAGTTGCAACGAGACGACCAGAATAGACTACTTAGTAACCCGTAGCCATTAATCATAAGCCACAGCGAGCCTTATCTCTCCCGTATTCCTGGTGAATGTGTTAATAGATCTACGGAGACTGCGGATTCTCAGGGGATGTTTTAGCGTTTCGGGTGGAGGCAAGAGGGTGGGCGGAGGGTAAGGCCGACGACGTCGTACCGAGGTGGTAGGGTTGGTTTGGTCGTGCTCGAGGAACTGCTACATGTGTGCTAGCCAATGTTCCCTGTCCTCTGGGAGTTGCCCGCCTTATCGACAGGGCAACACCGCACGGACCTCTGTTCAGATTACACGGTACACAGTTCGGTTTAGTTCGCCGGGCGAATGTTCGTGTTGTACAGAATTCTTGGTGCTTCGACGAGTTGCAGCGGTTGTGAATTGTGACACTATGGGAAAGCAGATCGGAAATGGGTTTATTAACTGAATGAGTGGGTTTGAATTATTGGAGTAAAGATAAACGACGAATGCATAAGGAAGTTTTGATTAAAGGAAATCTAAAATAAATTACTTTAAATTTTGTTCTAGAAAATGGAAGATAAGGAATCTAAAGTACTGGCTCACCATGGTCCAATCAAACCATGATACCTTAAGAACATAAAACTCGACGGACTTTATAATTATATGCTAATAAAAGTTTTTTCACAAAGTAGATTAGTATGCCGAAGTTCTTATTCATAGATACAAGCCGAATTTCTGGGTTATTGTACATTTCTTTGCTTACGTACAACGCCAAACCCAGTATTTATCTAATTTATTACTCAAAATTGTATAATTTTAATCTAATATTTATTTTTGTTTTCAATTTTAAGCCACCTACACATAAATCTATTTTGCGACAAGTGTCTTTATTCTTTTCAAAGATTTTTTACGATTAAATTTAAAAGTGATATTGAAAGGACAGCAGTGTAATAGGGCATACAAGATATCCAAACATTCCGCGTTGCACCAGTTTATTTATTCGAGGCAATTATTTCGGAAAATCGTACGCTTCCATCTTTAGTCAAAGACCGAATAAAAAGAAAACTTGTAATATTTAAGTATGCATCGTTATTGCTGCTCTTAAAAGATATTTACAAAGGAATTTTCTCTAAATCTCATTTTGACCTGGTAAAATATCGTAATTGATAGAGTGAGAATATCCAGTTACCCCAAAAATTCCAGTCAACACGGAATAGTCAAAAAGAGTTTGTTTTTGGTTCAATAAATTATCAGTCTTTTCCCATGTATATAATCTCACACGGTAAAGCTACACTTTTCCTTAGTTTAAGGTGTTCTATTTTAATACCATGTGCGGTGTCATTTATGTGTTGTGCTACCCTCGATAATTCATACCTTTGAGTTATTATTATTAATTAAATTATTATTAATATTACTATCAGCCCGGCCAATAGTCTAGTAGCTTGCACACTTATTTATCAGTCGTAAGACTGAAGGGTTTAAATCACACTCTAATCAATTACTACAACTGGTTCTTTTCGGGGTCGTAATGATGATTTGGAGGGAGATTTGACTCAACCGGGGTGCTTGACAAGGACATTAAAATGTTTAAGCTTTACATACTCCCTTAAAAAAAATATATTTGAGGAGAAATTTGTTATCTTTTCTATCTCTATAAATGTAGTTATGAAATCTCTAATCTTTTTACTTAGAATCTAGTACAATATAAAAAATGTAATGCTAGAACTTATATAATGATTTTCATACCAAAGTACAGCGTTGTTGTCATTGAAAACTGAAATCCGCTGGCTCAATAATTTATGAGAGTAATACAGATCACTATTTAATGGGTTCGTTTTAAAAGGAGTATTTGAAGTCTCTTAAATACTAAAACTTTTGGGAAAATCATGGTGTTAGTTCATTATAAGGGTTACGATATTAACTATCACACTGACAATGTGTTACACCAAAGGTTCCAAAACCCAATTACTGGGTTACGATATTGATCACTTCTTGTCAAAGAGAATATCTTGGCTCTCTATAAAATTTATTTTCTGGTATATTTATTTTCCTGTATCAAAAATAACTGGACTGAGCCAATTTACTTTTGTTCTACATGATTATGGGGTGATAATCTTACCACCTGAATACAAAACCTTTAACCTTTTTAGCAAAATGTCAGAATATTCCTGGCAGCATAACAATGGAAAATCAATTTTGCTTCTGCAGTCGATATACACCAAACAGATTGCTACAATAAGAATTGCCTGATACAGATATATCCTTAATTCTATAATGTTTGGACTCATACTGTAACTCATTCTTTTATAGAAACTAATGAGTTTTTCAAATCCAAAGTTTTTAGTAGATCAAACAACAATAATTTTACAAAATATTGTTTTGACAAGGATATTTGCTACATCTTAGCTTGATTAATTTGCTACATCACCACTGGAAATAATTTCAACATACATAAGGAATCTGAAACCCCGTAAAGTGCTCGACCTTCAGATTTAAGCTACTCCTCAACTTACATACTCACCTTATGATGATAACTCATCGGTAGTGAACAAGACATGAAAGCTGTCAAGGAATAGATGATTAATTTTCTCTACATTTCAACACTATAAACCTCCGTCGTTAAAGATTACTTTGAATGTAATAGTTGTGGTTAAGTGTATTAATTCCATATCGTCTTCTTTTAACACAATATTCAATATTCTATTAATGTCACTACGATGAACTTCTTCATAATTATATTCTAATGACTTATTAGAATGTGTGTTGCGCAGAGCATATTTTTTTTTGCATTCGCTGTCCGCTCTGTTGTCCACTCCCTACATGCCGAAGAGTTTCGGAACCTGGTCGTGTTCGAAATAGGACATCAATCATATGCAGACGACCCGGAGCATAAGGAAAAGACACGTTGCCTACGCCGATAATTGATGACTACCAGTCGCAGTACCATATCCGCCCACCTCTTCAGATATGATAGCCCGTAGTATGTTTGAAGTAGTATATTTTTGTATATGGGAGTATTGTGCGACAATTAATAAAAAGCCTGGAGAAATTGAATAAATATATTCTCTATTTATATTGGTGTATACAAAAAGACAAATCATATTGAATTTATATAACCAAAAATTTAACACATTTTGTTTTTATCATATTGTTTGGTTCATTTTTGCTTGCGTTATTTTCATACAAAAAAATTGTCGACATATAGTTGCGGATTAGTAACACAAAGTAATCGTAATTTTTCACTTGAATGTAATCTGAAAAAAGACATCAGTAAAATTATCGCTGCTTTTTAGAGAAAGTGATTTATTTGCTTACGTTTAGGTGATAAAAGTTTGTTGGTAAAGTGCCTAGTTGTTATCATAACATATGACAACCTTCATTATCCGCAAATCTGGTCATTTCGGATTTAAAGTGAGGACTGTAGGATCATTTGTCAATTTGAGTGCAAGTGTAAAGAAAATTAAGCTAGTTTAAAATAATCTTATATAAAAAATAAATGGAAATTATTGATTATCGCATCAGAAATAAGGAAAGAAATTTTTTTATAAGTTCTTGAACACGGAGGTGTTTCCAATTTCGATGGAATTTGGTTTTAAGTTTGCCAAAAAACATTTTTTCATGAGACTAATATGATCTATAATCAGAAACGGAGACACTTTCCAATAGAGTTTCACAAGACGAATCTAAATATTCTGAAAGATAAACTTAAACTTAACAACTAATCCAGTTCAATTAATCACCGAACTACTATTCACTGTAAAAATACCATGCTTTCAAATTGAAAATAATACTAACTTTGTTTAAAATTCACTTTTTCGTCAATGAAGCTCAAATAAATTCTTGATTCTGAAAATTGTATTGTAGTGTCTTATAATGATAATACCTTAGAGATTTCTTTGAAACTTTAAAAGACAAAATAGTTATTTAAAAAGTATAGATGTTGATCATTTATAAAATAAAATGTAAAAACTGTGATAAAACTTATATTGCTCAAATAACTCACATTTTCTTGCACGGCCTAAATCAAAGAAGCAAACTCCAGCCTAGAACAAACAAAGGCCAGGTAAAGAGATAATACAGCTGTGTGAAGCTTTGGCAGGGAAGTATAATTTCAAATCATCAGCAAATAACAACTTGGGACCGCTCAACTGTCCACACAAATCATTTATGTAAAATTTATGTTATTCCTATATTTTTAAATTCATTGCTATTTTGTCACCCAAACATTTCACACAAATATTTTTGCAATTATTACTATGGCTTTTAACATTAATTTGCTTCTCTTCACAAAAAGAATACACATTAAGAGTCGATACGTCAATAGAGATAAAGTTAAAATTTACGATAATAAATATCAGCTCTAGGTGGTCGTTCTTTCAATTCTCTTGTTAGGTAATCAACCTTACACTTTTAGAACTTAGATTATTATGGACTTGATTCTCCCAGAATAATCTGATGAGGTGAAAGACTGTCTACATATTTTACATAGTTTTTACCAAATAAAACTTTTGAAATTCCTAATGAACTTGAAGAGAGTGCGATTTAGTAGCTAAGAAAGTTATCGTCGTTCTTACTTACACTACATTGGTCTATAAACCCCTCCCCAAGCTTTATTTAAATCGATGGGAAGCTCCTGCCTGTTCCCTTGTTAGTTAGGCATATTACAATCAACTCAATTATTTAAAGCAAATTCATAATATTACCTAGAAAATAAATTACTAAAATATTTAACTTGTGTAATATGTTGTAAGTTACCCCATTCTATTGTATGTGAAAATATTCTATAACTCGACACCTAAAACTTGCAAGACACGCATACAAAAAAATTTCATGCAGAAAGTGTCGCAAGTTATACCAATTCCAATCACCATTTCATCTAAAAACCACACTTAAACGCCATAAGTAGGTATAGAACCGAAAAATTCCCATGAGATATCAGACACGTCGATGCGATCAACCACATGCTGAGCACCGTACAACGTTCACACCTCGGATACTCGCCTCGCGGTAGGAATAATTCCAACACCGTCACTGACACGACCAACGTTTTTATTATGTAAATTGCTTAACGCCTGTACCGTATATATATGTATGTTTATATAAACATAAACTCACTACATGCAGGTATTCATACACAAGAACAAGCACGCATACGAAGTCGACGTAATATTTCTATATTTCTGTATATACGCATATGAAAGGCAAGCGTTGCTCCTCTGGTATAGTTCTCTGCTATGGGTAGCCAGCGGTCGTTCAGCATCGCCGCCATAAATCAGCAGCGATTAACATAATATTTCTATAATTTTGATATATCGCCTCGGTATTGTGTCGTGATTTTCTATTAAGATACCCGGCCATCGTGGATTATTAATTACACGAACATTAGTTTTAAGTGTTTGTTGGTACTGTCGGGCGACGGTCAAAACTTATAAATAATTTTCGATAGGTTGGATAAATTATGTTGTTAGTTGTGAATGAAATTTACTGGCGATATGTTTCCTCGTAAGAACTACCAGCCGGCGCGGTGGTACGGGCAGTTACAGGTATAAAATGTCGTGAGAAATATGTCAGAATTAATATTTTTATCACCGATAAAGCAATAAGCAACGCCCACGCACATAATCTAACAAGGAAAGGTCACGAACTGTAAATCGTAGTTTTAGAAATATAACTTAAAATTTAATTTAAGCTGAGGAAATGTGGAATCACTGTGGAACTTAACTAATGACTCCATTGTTGGTAAGAACAGAGTGCACAAGCGCAAGTAAAAACACTGGATTAATGCGAAATAATTAACTAAGAATGAAATACAGGCAGCAACCAACAAGGTCTAAACCCGGTTATGACTATTACTGTTGAGCTCATTAAATTTCTTACAATCAATATTAACTAAGAGGCAGTAAATAGAACTGAGATTATTAATGTCACTTCTGAAATTGACAGTGTTGTATTGATTAATATGTCATTTTCAAAAACAGTCGTTTATTACACTCATTTTGTTTTTCTATAAAATTTCTAAGAAACGGATGGCCCCTGCAGTCATTCCGACTACCGGGCAATTTGGATATCAAGTCTTTCTTTTTTCGAAGTTAGTGTCGACAAGGGTGCATATGTAATTGGAATATTTTTCGACTTAACGCCGGCTTTGATAGTTTAGATTTAGATAAAACAGAAAAACAAATTATATAGTGTTGTAAAGAATTTGATATTTGAGCGGCTGGTTTCCTTTCTGAGTGACCGATCAATGAGAGTAGTTGTTCCGGGCAGGATATCGAAGTCCAGTCAGGTTGCATTCGGTGTCCCACAGGAGTCAACCTTCGGACCAGTGATTTTTCTTCTATTTGTAAATGATCTGCTGAATTCGATTACCACGGGAAATGTCATGATTCATGCGAATGATACTTCTGTTGGCACTCTCGTCGCAGGAACTTCATGTCAAAATAAACTAAACTATTAAGGACTTTTCATAAAAATGATAAGAAGGTGCTTAGATTTTCAATCTTCAACCTAGAGATTCATGCAAACCTACCTTTATTAAACATAGTATGCTAACTTTTGTATCAATTTACATTTAAACTGCCTATTTAAAAAAAACCTACAATATGAATAAAATGGACGAAAATAGTTATACTGGATAACCATTATTTTTTAAAATGTCAGACAAAAGGTCTAAGTTTTTTTTCTATAGAACTGCTTTTCCGGTAACTCGACAACTCTGTCTCTCATAACCTTGATGATGTTAATTTTTTTATTGAATAATTGACGTATTTGCCCGTGAACGTGGGCTTCTGATATCAATTAATAGGAAAGCTCTAATCGTTATTTCTGATAACCTTCGTGACAAAAAATGGTACGGCAGAGTTGGTCTCACACTTAACAGTAAACTGTAAGTATATGTGGATCAAAAGAATTAAAGATCTGTTTGTTCAACAGGAACGGGTGTGATAATGTCATCCACCTAGAGAAAGATGGATGGTAAGTGAAATGGAAGATGAGTAATGGAACTGTCAAGAAAATAGTCTATAACCAATCTGGCCAAAATAGGAGTTAATGTGGAGCCACATGAGAAAACTACCGAATCAAAAAGAAATTTGACCATTTTGTTGAATATATCTTTAGAGATGGAAGTGTCTTCAAATATCAGATTCCATTTCTTCCGAAGGATATCGATGACTAATGACGGGGCAATGTTAGAGAAGAAGGAGACCTGTGTAGGCCCTATATAACCCTATGTAACTCTGTCAGTTTATAGACTCAACGGCACTCTTTGTTACGCCACAACTGAAATTTGGTCCAAATTTCGTTTATGCAAAATAACTTTCAAACAGTGAAGGTTAGAAAAAGATTTTACTTTTTTTTTAATTTTACTTGCTCAATCATGTAGCCGTTTAGGCTGGTATAGGTATTTATATACAGGGTGTGATATGTATACTGAAGACAATTTTACAATCGTAAAGTATCTATCATCGAAAACAGACACGTTTTGTGTTGTGAGAAATCTGTTGCTTCTAGAGAGTATATATTAAACGTTCTTCGGTTTTTCCTAAGTTTGGATTTTCAAATTTTGCATAGCACGATAAAAATCTCACGTGTTCACGTGTTACGTATTGGACCAAAAGTAATTCATACTCTTACTTCTACGTATGCAATAGCTACCTACCTAATATCACGTAATCATCTTTAGCATATTTAGAGGTATTTGGGCCAAATACTTCTTAAACTTGATAAATTGCTCTATACACCTCGAAAATAAACGCACTGTGAAGGTCCTCCTTCTATTTATTCCCACTATAATTGCATTTTAGGTACTTTTCTACGTTTTCCATTCTACTTTTACGTCTTCATTCATCCACCCAGCATTGCTCCGTGTCCAATATCGGTAGGATATACCTAAATATTGTGTCCGCGATGCGATTCTATTTTGTCGTGCGACGTCGAAATGATAAATCACCGACTCTCCGTACGTGTGTTTTGGTTGCGGGTGGCCGACGACAATGCCTCTGGAAAAAAAGCGTCCGGATTAGGTGTGGTGACTTCATTACGTCGAATGCGCTCTCGCACCTGGGTCGTAGATCATTGAGTGCGGACTTTTCCACGATGCCCTTCCGGCTAGTCAGCTAGCCAGCCAATTCAGGGGAACAGGACAGCTGTGATAATGTGCTTAGTTCGACCACTCGGCGGGGGATCGGCTCACTTAATCACGAATACTCGGGAAACGTGAATTGTTATGATTAGTATGTTTTCTATATTTACCTTAGTTCCATTTATTTATATAAGATATGATGCTTACATGAGGTAGGTATTGTTATTATAGAGGACGATGTGAGATCAATCATTGCGGAGAAGTTTAATTAAAGTGTGCGAAAGAGCTGAAACATTGATAACTTTTATTGGTATTTTTTAATGATAGTATAAGCATAATAATTATTATTAAATCTAAATTTTAAATTATCAAGATTGTAATTGTGGAAAATAGGGTCTGCAAGTGTGTGAATTTTGTTGAGTTTTAATAATGTTAAGTTTTTGATCTAGAGAATGTAACGAATTGTAATTGAGTATTTTATAGGAACTAGTGGGTTTTGTGTAAAGACCAGTGATCATATGACCGTTATTGTTTGTGACTAGAACGTCCAGAAGAGGAAGTTGCTTATTATTTTGAAATTCAATAGTAAAGCTCAACCAATCATGTACGTACACTGTTAAATAAATCGAGAATATTATGATTTTGGTTTTTGTGAACAATCATAAAGGAATGATCAACATATAAGCAATTGAAAATAGGTGTAGGATTAATTCTTCGCAACACTCTCTCAAGAACAGTGTCCATCACCAAATCCGCTCAGAGGGTCACCCAGATTAGATTAAGTCGCCCATAGGGGCACCAAAAATTTGTTTGTAATGATTTCTTTTTGTCTTGAATATAACTAGAATCAAAGATGATGTCAATTCCTTGTAAAAAGGTACCTAATGGAATAATGGGGTCAGGTTCTGTGCATCTAAGGAGACAAAAATGTAATCCTTCGGTAAAGAAATAGATTTAACTTTGGAAACAAATTCTTTGAAGTTTTTAACAGTCTATTTGAAGGTCAGTAGGTAGGAGAATTTTTGGTGATTTTAGTGATTAAAAAGTAGGTTGTTTTTTATAAAGAAATGGTGTAGCTTTATTTTCACTGTAAAAGAAAAGGACATATCATCAAAAATTTGGGAAAATGTGGCACACAGGATTGATATGACCATTCTTCGTAGCACTTCTGTTAAAATAACTATAATAATAAATGCCTTTATTGCTCAAAGAACAAAGGGTAATGTGTACATACAAAAGCAAACATACAATAGTATTACATTTATGTACATCGATTAAATAATGTAGTAAGTGGGGATATTACTGCATCACCTATATATTTCAGGGAGGATCCTTTGAGGTTGCACAACGGGGCACTTCTGGAAGATGTGGGCGATAGTCTCCTGCGTGCCCCCCCCCCCCTCCTGCATAGGCGTTCCTCGGGGGGGTTGGATGGTATAGCCTTTGTGGGAAGATTACCTGTTCTTAGTTGCACTGCCTTGACGTAATCCCCCCCGACCAACCGAAGGGCCTCCTGAAAATCCAGGAGCGGCTAGTCGCGACCTCGGTGGAGGCCTCTAGCCCTCTGGTGATGGTGGACTCCTTTATCTTGTCCCTACAAAGTTGGGCAGGCGGGACATCCCCAGCAAGGGCGACCAGTCTATTCCGCAGGTGGTCAAAACCGGGGGTCGACATGAGTACTGCCGCCATGGGGTCGGAAGAGGAGTCCAGATTCATCAGTCGACCCAGCATGGTCCTTGGTATGGAGCGGCGCAAGTGGGGCACACCGAGGCCGCCGTCGCGACCTCGGGCGTAAACACACTGGTTCGGGGTGTGGAGGTGCCCCTCCTCACTCTCGATACTTTGCTGGGTAGACCCCGTATTATTTGGCGGCTTTCCTCAGGCGTCACAAGCACCATAAATATTGAATACTCTGTTTCTTGATATCCATTTTGTATTAAATCAACGTGCCTTGCTAATGATCTCTACAGCATTTAGAATGTTGTTAATAAAACCACGAATGGAAATTAATAAACAAGCAAGGAAAAGTTTCACGTGTTGAATGCCATTCCAGTAAGAAGATGACCGTAAGTTTGAACACGTTCCATAGGAGTCTTACCCAGAAATTCTCGGTGACATATCATGGCACCGGTGATTTTATTGCACACATTTCTTCGTTCTTACACACGTCCAAATCCAATGCACTATCGCAGAAAAGTGTTTCAAAATCTTTGAGGAGTTGAGATATCCTGAGAAACAATAAGGACAATAATTAAACAAATAGAAGCACATAAAAGCACATGCAATAATGTCTTTGGATTTTGTCATTTCAGATATTCTTACTCTTGCAGATCAGAAATCGAATAAGCGAACGTTTCCTCGGTAATATCACCAACCATATGAAAGGAAGTAGATACAATTGTATACAGCGACCCTACGGATTCCGAATAAAGTTCGTTCATCGCCAGAAGCTCGGTTGTCCGCATCGAACACATCGATGTGTTAAATCCGTTCCAGGTCCATTGTATACCGCGACAATATTGTCGACTTTTTGATCCGATTTGTCAGATCGTCCTGTGGGTGGGTCAGAGGAAACGGCCCTGGCTGATCTTTTTTCTATATACGAGCGGTAGCGTCCAGCGCGACAATCCAACTAGCTGACACCTAATGCTTAGGTGGACGAGGAGAAAATAAGCGGACTACTGTACGCGCCGTCCGATATAATCCGATTTTCGTTCGAACTTCAACTGGCCATAATGACGAAAATAACATATGTGACGGCATACGCCCCAATTCTGTCTCTGAGGGTGTCTTACTGTCAACGTTGTAACAATTGCTGTGTTATATGTGTTCTGCTGCTCGCTGAGAAAAGGCCAGTTTCCTCTCTTGCGCTTCAGTCGTCGTTCATTGTCGATAAGCGCATTAGGTCGTCGGATTTCGTCAATTTCCAAGCTTGCCATATCTGGGACGGACATTAATAACTCTTAACTAACATAGATAATACAAATCGTCTACATTGAGACTCGTGAGAATTTACTGAAATAAGAAATAACTGAGCGTTAATGGTTAATTACATACATATATCGCATAACAAATACGGCATTCTTTTACCTATACTTTTAACTTAAATACTACTATTGCGACAAATACAAAAGAATTGCTAAAGAAGTTCGGAACAAAAACGCTGTATCTGCGTTGTCGGTCAGTTGTGTGATCGTTTTTTACCTTACAGAGTAGTTTGTTGTGTGAGTTTCTTTTAGGGAAGTTGTTTAATGGAATTTTATTGGTTTTACATGTATCGATGTACTTATGTTACATGACAAAAAGGTTGGTAAATATATGTAGCGATAAATCTACCTAATAATATTAATGATGAAGTAGGTAAATAAGCTGCTGCTCGGATTGGATTTGTTGGATGATCTCAGAAAGATATTTTAACGCAAGTGTTTTTTTTTTTATTAGATTACAGTATTATCGGTAAATTTATAAAGCAACTGAATCTGAACTGAAATCTGTCTCTAGATTTCTGTAAAGAAACATTTATGAGAATATTCGCATTACAATAATTCAAATTTCTTAAAAAAAAACAAACGCGTTCTTTCAAATACGTTTTCTATATTTTCATATTATTTAGTCGCTTATTTAGATCTAGAGAAACTCAAAAACTAACGATGGTGAAAACAGATCAGGTAAAATATTTGCAATTGTTATATAAGTATCATAAAAAACATTTCCACTTTGTCATTAAATACAAAAGTAAACACTAGATTTTCTTTCACTTAGTATATTTTGGTAACACTAAAATTACCAAAGAAATTGCTTTTAAAATTAATGTTAACAAACCTTCAACCATAAGATACATCTGCAATTAAACTAAGCTTCTCATATTGTAAATCTTCAAAGCAATCAACGCCACATTTATGTCTACTAAGAAGGCGTTTACCTCGTTTTAATTTCGCTTCCCTCCAAAGTACACAAGATATCCTGTTACACCGAAATATCCCTTCGGAATATTCATAAATAATCCTCTTCGACTAGGAAATTAAAGCCAAAGACAACACTCATAACTCCTCACAAGCGCAGGCACGTTAAAAAATATACGAGCTCGCATAAAATCTCTTCGCTACTTCCCTATCGCTTTAAAATTAACTCAACTGTCTTACTAGCTAGAATCGTCGTTAAAACACGAACCTGCATAACGATGGATGCGCTTCCGTCTTGTAACAGGACTCGCGTATTAGCATCCTATACAATTTACGCGTTTAGATGGGAGGTTACGATCGAAAAACAGCGCGATAAAGATGTTTTACTAACGAAAATACGCCTTAAAAATGCAGGAGAAGTGCTAGTAGACGCGGACAGACAAAACAAACTCCCCGGTTATTTGTATAACGGTTATTTTGAAAACATTTCGGGACTCGACGTTCCCCCAGGAGGTCGTAAACTGATATTTAATCTGTCATAATTTTCGAGTATTCAAAAAAAGATAGGGATATTTACGTGAGCTAAGGGTGGGATGCAGTTATGCTCCACACTGAAGTAATTAGAATGTGGCGTTTTTTCTTTTTCTTTTGGCTCTTGGAAATTTTGTTTCACTATTATTGTACTCATACTAGACGGAGAATGAGGCATTTTCATGTGCTGTATCTAAAATTGTGACTTATAATGACACAAAGGTACAGACAGTCGTATCATGTAAATAAAACGTTTTGTTTTTACTGCACCAAATTTCGTAACCTTCAGCCATTAATTTTTTATGGTTTTACAGCTAGCAATTTAAAATTCTCGCATATATGATGTTAATACACATAAACAAAAGTTTATAAACTATCATGTTCTACAATTTATATATTTCAATTTACATTAAAGTATGCTTACAATGCGGCATTGTTAAATGTCTAACGGCCTGGCGTATTATTTTAACCACTACCGTGTACTGCGGGTTCAAATCTCGGTTAGGTCAATTGTGATGACCGAATTTTGCGAACATCATTCTCAGTGACTGCGATGGAGATTTGCGCCGGCGGTATAACAGTGTTTAAGCTATATTAAACTTATTTATAAGCATTTTGTTAATAAATAGTCTTCAAGTATTTGCTGAAAATTATCGAGAAAGTACAATAAACTCCCCTCCCTTGATTGATTCTCGAAGTAGGTATTATATTGCCGAAATTCGTGTCAGAAGATAAATCCGTAAAATTTTTTAATGAAAGTACGGTTACGAATTAGAGTTTATATGATGTTAAAACTCTTATTTTGCCATCAATCGCCAAGTAGCACTGATGAGCTCTAGTAAGGCGAAACACGTGTGTGCTAATAGCGATTGATTGCATACTTTTAATTGCTTAATGGCTTTCGGGGACCTATAATTAAACAGTAGTTATGAATTTTAACACAATATTCTTTCACCTTATGTATGTTCATAAACTAGGTAGCCCAAAAAGTATCACCCTATTTGAAAACGCTAAAACTTCTTCATTTGACGGTTAGTATATTTGGTTTTTTTTACATTTGTATTTCAAAATGGAGATATACGTAACCAGAACGCGGAAAAATGGTTTCAATGTTTTTGCGAAATAATTCGTCAATGGTTTTAACTCAAAGTGAATTTCGGAACGAATATCTGAACGGTAGCAGCACTGTTGAGCCTTGGTAAGGCGAAACACACGTCTGCTAACACACGTTTTATGAATATAAAGTTAGTAAAGAAGTGACTCGTCCAGTTTGGGCAACAGATAATATATATATGCCATAGTTAGAATTCAACAACAATACCTAGCACAATCTTTAGATGTGCTTAGGTTCAAAATTGGAAAAAAGGTATCAAAATTTGTTGTGATACAGTTTTATTTAAGGCTTTTAAATACTTGTGGTATAATAGTAGATGAACAGCAAAATGAACAAAATTATGTTTTTCGCTAGAAAACCAATAAATTTATTTATATTATTAATGTTAATAATTGTATAAATTATTAAACGAAACCATAGAAAAATATTTATACTAGTACCTATTCCTTTAGTCTATCCGATTGTGTCGAAATCTACTGATTGATTAGGTTTCGACCTAAATATGCTGTCTTTTTTTATTAATATTGTAGATAAGAATTTTCCGGTTAATAAAAACGCATTTTTACGCATAACCACTTATAAAAATCGATTCTAACGCCTACTCTTTTTTCCACCCGAGTGATTTAAGCACACACTTCAGTATATCTGACATCGCAACAGCCCAGGTATATCCCGAATATCCGATTGATTGAATGCCAAAGCGTCCTTTTTACCCCGAACACTTACACACAAGCAACATACAACCCGATTCGAGGTCCTGTATAACTGTATAACTTTGAATGGATCACTGAGATAATAGCCCAAGCCGGAGAAAGGGAGGGAGGGTGACACGCAGTGAATGTAAAGCTAAAACGAAAACCAAATCGAACTTCTACTATTACTACTACTAGTTCTACGGAACGTGGGTGTATACAACTCGAATGACAAAGACCTGGCAAATGTATGAGTTGTTTGGATTGGGGATTATTGGAAGGCCGACGTAGAGGTGGTCTAGTGGAGAACCTCTCTCTAGTATACTACAGCTAAAAGAGCGACGGCAACGGGGAAGAGGAATATAAGAGGTCCCATTGACCGAAAAGGGCCATTACCCTAAAACGCTGTCATTCAGTAGACACTCTGCTATACGCAGATATGCCCTGGGATTTATTGTGAACCAGGGGTGGTGGCTTTCTATATCTATCTGTCTATATATATATCGCGTATCTATGAATAAGTTTTCTGGAAAGCTCATAGCAAGGAGACACTGCGAGAAACTATTATTTATGTGTAACGATTTATTTACCGAAGATGATTCGACGATAATTTTCTTTTTCTGCCGTTCCTTCGAATCTCTGTAAATCACGGCCAGCCAGAATTTGCTTTGGCAGTTACGGTCGCGGGCAGGTAAAATATTGGCATTGTGTTTCTGGGTGGTGTTGAGTCCCGTTTTGTTTGCCTTTTTTTCGTGTGGGGCCTCGGTAGAATGGTTATTGTGCGTCAATTTAATGATATATTCATGACTTACTAGATCGTTTCGACGTAATATATTGAGGGTCCTACTTAAATTTCGGTTTGAATTACCTTCAATATTTGAGGTTTCGGAGTTATAAATATCGATTATTGAGACGTGGGGGTACGAGCAGTTTATTTTAAATTTATGACCTTTGCAGAAGGAGAAGTATCGAATTTTTATTTATCCACTTGGAAGTTCAGTGTGAAATATGAACAAGTCAGCACACTCCATCATTAAGAGTTGTTTAAGCGTGGCTTTAACGAATGTCTTTTCTTAAAACTATAAGATTAAGTATATTACTAGTAAACTCTGGACCGTTCACCCAGTCAATTAAGTGGTCGTTTGATGACGGATCATCAAACATAACCAAAACAGCGGACCGGCTAAACCGCACCACCCTCCACTAACCCTCGTACACACTTGTGGTTTGGGTACACCCTGTATATTCATTTTTCTTAATTCCTGCCTCTCACTTGTAAAAAGACTGGACGCTTCGCGTCTCGCAGTCGTTGATTTGATAACGGACTATACAATATGTGTAATTTACGACCCAGCTCAGAAGACCCGCTAAACCCCTCCCACTTGTAAAAAGATTCGCAGTCGTTGGTTTGATGCCCATTACGACCCACCTCAGCAGACCCCCTATACCGCAACACTCTTCGCTAAATCCCGTCTACATTTCTGCTTATTTCACATCAAATTCGTCGCCGTCCAAGGTTCCATGTTTTGATGTGCGGTATACGACTACCTGCTGATCACCGGCAATATTATATAATCCGACCTCTCTCGTCGGCGCGCGGGGATCGACCTTGGGCATTGTCGGTCCGTTACTAAAAATCGTGAAAAATCGAAATTTCGGAAAAGGTTTACGCGTTTTATCGCTTTTAACGAGGAACGGGGATACCCCTAGTACCAGACGACCGACCGTCTACGCCCCCTAAAAATACTCCGGCGCCTATTCGCGGGCTACGATCGGATCCCTTACAACAAAACGTACCGGCTAAAGGCGTCCATGTTACTAATAGCGTACTGCTTTTGAATGCCTTAGGCCTTTGGCTAGTATTATTAATTAATTAAATTTCTCTAATAGGATGTAACGCTTTTATAGTTATGATACAAGGCTCCAACTTAGGCCCATAACTTTTCATTGTTAATGAAGGTTTAGTCTCTTTAGATTCTTTGTTAAGCAAGACTTGGTATTTAACAAATAAAGATAAAAAAACACAGTTGTAATTTAATTCTGTTCTTTTTTGTAAAAGAAATGGTGACCTCATCACTCTATCTCTCATAGCTACCATTATACTGATTTCTTAATTGATTGGATGATTAGAGTGATAGTTGTCGTCAGCTGCCAGAAAAAGTAAGTTTTGTTTATTTGTATGTAGATCAGGTATGGTGAGGAACCACTGAACCGCTAATTCATAACGAAAAACAAAATATAAATTGCAAAGAAACCTTTGTTATCCTCCTCGACATGGTTTTGACATAAATGTCTTAATCTAACATTTATATAAAAACTAATGTGGAGGCTTTTGGGACTAAATGGAAGGAATTTGTTACTAAACAATTCTTCGATTTATCCAGCGACATATAAAATTTAAATAATAGTCACCTTTCACTTTTCCAAAACGTTAGAATCTACCATCCAAGAAGTGCATATTTCATAAACATTTCGGTCTGGAAAGCGGAGCTTCCGTGTGTTTAAATATGAATCCATCCCGATGCCCTTTATTCTTTCGTCGGGAGCGCAGAGCGAAGCGCTAGAGATAATCCTTTGTTCCCCCGGGGACTCGGAATTCGTAAAGAGGGGGTGCTGTAAATTCTCGACAACGCGACGTCGAGTGAATCTATTGATGAAGACGAGTACGTGTTACCCAGTCGACGGGGAGCGCTAATTAATTATGAGCGTTCTCTTCTCTCCGCGAGTGAGTGAATGAGGTTGTCAGGAGGGCGCCCCCTACATAACTTAATAGGAAAATTAATGATGCAACAGACGACCAGAGTCTGAACCACTGTTGAGCTCAGATCGCTAGCATATTCGATTCGAACTTCCTTTTTCGTTTTGGTTTCGGTGTATCTTTACTTTTTCGGTGACGGTTTTTGCAGTATAATTGATCAACTTTGAAATGGTGATAAAGGAAACTGTCACTGTATAACGAATAAATAAAATTGCACTAATAAACCATTTCACTTTATAAATTCATTTTGATAATAAAGGTCGAAGGTCGAAGGTCGGAACTTCTCAACTAGGGTGTGGAGCCTGAGGTCCTGTACCCTTTCATCTCTGATAATGCGGCACGATCAAGCCGCGGGGTGTGAAAGAATTGTTTGTAATTTAAAAATTACACTGGTCGGGTTGTTGGATGATCGTTTAAGTGCGAATTTGTGAAATTATTGAATAATTTCGTCTCGTTTAGTGGTAATGAAGGCGGTCGTCAGGGCGCTAGGCGCTAGCCTGTTTCAAGGAAACCAGCTAGACGTCTGACTCGAGCGAGAGGAGGTGGACGATCCTGAGGGACGACGACCGCCTGAACACAGGGGTTCTCGCTGTTTTGGGCTCGAGCCCAAGCAGCGGTCAGAGTCTGTTTAAGAAAATCACGAAGGAGTGGAATTTGCAGATCTCGATGAATCTGCTCGTTCCGAACGAACCAAGGGGCTCTCAAGATTAGCCTGAGTGTCCTATTTTGAAGTGCCTCGAGGGACTTCAAATTTGTAGGTGACATGGACGCCCACGCAAAGGCGCCATACACCAGGACCGGCCTTAGTATTGATTTGAAAATCAATAACTTGTTGGCTAGGTGGAGGGGACTCCCCCGACCTAACATGGGAAGCAGAGAGTTGCGGGCAGCAAGAAAGCGAGTTCTGAGCTCGTTGCGTTGCTTCGACCAGACGAGACGTCTGTCGAAGATGACTCCTAGGTACTTAACCTGTTGGCTCCACGGTAAACTGACGTTTCCCACGCGGATACGTGTCTCGGGAACACATCTCTTCCTTGAGAATCCAACTGCGACGCACTTGGATTCGTTCAACTTCAGTCTCCATCGAGAGGCCCAGCGAACGAGACGGCTTGTGGCCGCCTGCAGGCGATCACAAGCCAGTCTCTCGCTCCTGCTTATCGCGTAGATGACGGTGTCATCGGCGTATATAGCGAGGTGCGTGCGAGGCTCCCGAGGGAGATCTGTCAGAAACAGCAGGAAGAGACGAGGCCCCAATAACGATCCCTGCGGTACTCCGGCGAGGATATCGCGAGAGCCGGATCGGACTCCGGCAGTCCTAACGCAGAAAGATCTGCGCTCAAGGTAGGATCTGATCAACCTGATCAGAGTGGGATTTAAGCCAGAAACAACCAACTTATGGATCAGCCCTTTGTGCCAGACAGAGTCAAAGGCACGTTGAAAGTCAAAGAAAACTGACGCTACGGTTTCTCTCCTCTCGAGACCGTTTCTGAGTGCCTCAGTGAACCTGAGGAGCTGTAATTCAGTAGAAAGCCCGGCTCGAAAACCGAACTGTTCGTCCTGAATCACGTGAAGTTCATCGCTGTCGAAGGTTAGCCGGTCGAGAATGACCGATTCGGCTATTTTTGAGACGTTTGACAGAAGGCTGATCGGGCGGTAACTCTCGGGGAAGCGGGGGTTCTTCCCAGGTTTAGGGATGGTGACGACGTCGGCGTGCTTCCAGACTGACGGAAAATGCTGGAGCAGGAGAGTTGCGTTCACGATGGAGCGCAATTTCTCCCGTGCCTCAGGAGGTAATCTCTTCAGAGCCATGTTGGAAATTCCATCAGGCCCTGGGGACTTTTTGTTTCTCTTGCTTTGGATGAAAGCGTCGAGTTCCGCTGGCGTAGCCGGGTCGATCGGGGTTCCGGGCATATCAGAAAGCCGGGTCCACGAATCGTCCACATCGCTACGAAAGTCCACCTCCGCGTCACCTCGATGGCCTCCGTCTTCAGAGTCAGACTCTGAGACGTCGACGGGTTCGACACCACGAAAGACTTGTTGAAGAAAGTCTGCGTGCACCTCAACTTTCTCTTCGATCGAAAAAACTGAACCGTTTGCGCCGAGAAGAGGCCGGTTCTGAATCGCTCTCCCGCCAGGTTTTCGAAGCGCTCTCGCCAACCTCCATACGGAGCCGTCCTCTGTGGCAAGCGAGGTAAGCTTGTCCTGCCAGAGAACATTTGAATGTTCCCGGAGGGCATCGCGTACCCGTCGAGCCAAGAGGTTGGCCCGCTGGACGTCGGCGGGATAGAGAGTGCGTTGGGCCAGTTTCCTGGCCTTTCTGCGCTCCCTGATAAGCTCCCTCAGTTCAATAGGCAGTTGAGCAGACGACTGGCGAGGAATCGTCTGAGACGATTCCTCAATGGCTTGAGTAAGAGCCGACGTGAAAGATTCCGCAGCCTCTTCGAGAGAAACTACGTCAGGAATCACGTCGGGGATGCCGGATAGCAGAGCCAAGGATTTGGAAGAAAAGAGATCCCAGTTCGTAGACCTACGAACAGGGCCTTCCAGAGACAAAACATCGCCGCCTAGGACGACCAAAATGGGGTTGTGGTCTGAGGAGAGATCTGGGATACTCTCAACAGACACCGCGCAGGGGACATCCATGGACAGCGCCATGTCGAGAAGGTCCGGGTGGAAGCCTGTGCGGAAAAAGGTCCAACTGAAGGGGGAGTGAAAACTTACGCCTTTCCTTCGGACGAAGTCGAACAGCGCGCTGCCGAACGCGTTCGTTGTCCTTGAACCCCAGAGGGGGTGTTTTGCGTTCAAGTCTCCAGCCACCAACACCGGGACGGTGTCGGTGAAAATGCTGGAGTAATCGCTAAGAGAAAACAGTCTACTCGGTGAAGCGTACACTGAGTAGACCTTGAGTGGACCGAACTCGGTCCAAATCATGATGGCCGTCGCTTCCAGTGAAGTAAGCGGCGGCACGTCGACGAGAGAATGGCGGATAGAGCTTTTGATGAGGATAGCTGTGCCCCCGCCGCGGCCCGTCAGGCGATCCTGACGGTACACAGAGTAATTTGCGACCGTTAACCTGTCTCCAGGACGGAGCCAGGTTTCACCGAGAAGACAAACGTCGATTTGGGACGAGACAAGAAAGTCACGAAGCTCCGGTATCCTCTCCTTGATACCGCAAGCGTTCCAGGCCATTAGCCTGGTGCCTCGTCCGGAATTGCGTGTACTTCCCGTGGCCATGGAGTTAACCGCGGACAGGGAAGATCGCTTGCAGCTGCTGCACGGCAGCGTTAAACTGGCCGAACAGCTGCTGGAAAGCAAGTAGGGCACTGATCAGGTCAGTCCCTTGGGGAATCTGCGGGGACCCCGACGGCTGCGAGCCTGTTGGGGTCGGGACGCTCTGAGGAGCGTGTGGGGCGGTGGAGCTCTGCTGGCCGGCTGCGGCCTCAGCAAAGGACCTGGACTGCCGGTTTTGGGTGCCGGCGGTGGGGGAATTTGCGGTGGCAGAATTTCTGCTCGCCGCAGGGGCAGAGGGAGCCCTTACGGGCTGGACCGGCCGGGGCCGGGGAAAATGCGGGCAACCGCGGTAGCTAGCCGCGTGAGATTGCCCACAATTCGCACAAGTGGCGGGTTCCTCTCTTGCTAGAGTGCAATCGCGCACGAAGTGGTCGCCACTGCAAGCCACACACTTCGGCGGAGCGGTACAGCGCGACTGCGCATGACCGAATTTCTGGCATCGGAAACACTGACCGATGCCAGGGCGAGAGCGCAGAGGCTCCACCGTGACGCATACCCTGCAGGTATACTTCACGTGGTAGATCTCCTTCTGGGCCTTGGAGATCTTGACTAATACTAGGGGCATTGGCGTCTTGCCCCTAGTACGTCTCATGCGGGTCACGCTCTCAGGCGTAAAACCCTGCGCGTTGAGGTCCTGGACAATGTCGTCCAAGGAGAACTCAACGGGGATGCCCCTGAATACCACATTTAGCAGCTTCTCCGAAGGAAGCTGGAAAGTGTGGTAGGGCAAGGATAGCGATTCCAGGAGTTTGGTGGCTCCTCTAAAATCATCCACAGTGGACGGGAAGAAACGGATCCCGTCCTTGGTGTTTTGTGCTTTTAGGAAATTAATCCTTTTGTCGCACATCAGGGTTGTTAACCTGTTCCACGCTGATTTATCCCGTAGGATAATCGGTGGAGGCTTTTCGGTAGCGACGGCCGGAGTGGCAGCGTCGCTTGCGGCAGCAGCTGGCACCAGAGGCGCTCTGGTTGCTGATGCCTTTGATCTTGGGGCAGGAGAGGGACGGGAGGTCTGGCTGGCAGCAGACGAAGCCGCTTTGCCACCAGAAGCCTTCGGGATGGCTCCCGAGGAGACTTCACCGGCGCGCGAGGTCGGTTGAGAAGCCGACTTCTGCCTGGGTGCGGCGGGAACGTTTGTCCGTCTCGCTGGCTGCGGAGCAGTCAACGGAGGAAAATTCTCCGCCTTCGCCGCCCTCTTTGCGGGTGGTGCGACAGGGATCTTCGAAGATCCCTTTTCCGCAACTTGCTGCGCTTTGGCGGGAGCCTTGCGCTTTTTGGTGGCCGTGGACCACGCTGCTTCCCCTTCGTCGCTCTCAGAAGAGCTAGGAAGGGGCAGCAAGGTCTCTGCGACCTCCATCTCATCAACTGGCGTTGGATCGCCTGAGTTGGGAGTGGTTTGCGCGTTTAAAACGCGCATCTCAAGTATTTTCGAGAGATTACAGATAATCTCTCGAATTTGCTCATCTGAATATTTATCCGCTTGCTCGAACATACCCATGTTGAGCAAGACGTGATAAATAGCTCTAAAAGGAATAGAAAAACAAAAAGCAAAAAGCAAAAGAGTTTAAATTTAAATTTGACTGATAAAAATAAAATTTACGGGCCGGGAAAAATCCCGGCCGTTCGCCTAAAATGTACTAGCAAACACTATCCAAATGATAGCTATTTGAAACAATAAAAATTTTAACAAAAAAAGAAACACATGCAAAGCCAGGAATCTAAAAATAGATTCCTGACTGTATATATTTTAATAGGATTAAAATTCCTATCTAATTATCGTGGGAAAGATAAACATGCAAGCACTTACCCAATTAGGCGGCTAGGGGGCGGGGCCACAGCAACGCAGATCCTGCACGTACCGAAGACGCAACTCAGTACGAAGTTCGCAGTTGTGTCTAGTATTCGCTTCGGAGAGAAATCTCGGGAGCCAGCAAGTATACGTCTTTACCCTGACGAATCACGGGCAAGACTATATGAATTTTCTTGATAATAAAGATTTTTGTTTCAAATAGACACCTGGTCACAATTTATATTTTAAATAGTTTGAGACCAATTGTATAAAATAAAATAAAAATATAATCCATTACCTAGTATTATCCGCGTTAAAGTGGGGGTCAACTCTTGTTCTAAAAATAAATAAAAACGCTCTGAAAGCAATGGTCTTATAAAATGGCAATTTGCAGATGCAATTATAATTTTTTTTTACACAGCTGTAAATAGAACAACTAAATTAGTGATAAATAATAACACATTTTTTTTAATCCAGAATGTGAGAGTATGGCCTAATAATATCATGAATTGTCGTGTACTATGTATTTAGGAAAATTCCTAAACATACAGGAATAGGAATTTTGTATAGGAATATTCCTAAAATTTGTAATTTACCGATGAAGTTTACTACGTGTAGGTATTTTATTATTATAAATATATATTACAGGTAATTTAATAAATATAAAAAACAATAACAATAATACATTTTGATGGTACTCAACTGTTTCATTAAACTTATAACTTTCTTTTTCGTGTGTGAAAAAAGGCTGCTTTTGGTGTCGGCATCAGGATGCGTCTTCATGATGTAGCGTTGGAGGAACTGCAGCAAACAATTGATCTTCTTTCATTATTGATATACTTACAAGATCGTGAGCTTGTGAGCTTTGATGAAAAATGAATGCCTAGATATCAATTAGTATCTTAGTATGCAATATGTAATGTGTGTAAAATATAGGTTTTAAATTCCCTATTTGAAGAGAATATAAAAAATAAAGTATGAAGAAGGCTAACTGTATTATATATATTGTGCATTCGATATTTGGTAGAAGAAATCATTAATGTTACTAAGCCTAAAATAGTTATGTGCTTGTTTAGTTGTTATACCTAAACGCTTTCTTAACCCTAAAAATAAATGCATAGATAGGTATAAGATAATATTCTAAGTATAAATAGACAAGTTGAATAATACTTTCAGAACAGCGAAATATGACTGCAATAAACAATATCTATAACCATTTACTTTAACATTACGGTAATACACAAACTACAAATATATTTTATATACCCTGTCGAGGCATATTAATGTGGTTTTTGGAATACAATTAGCTGTATTCTGTATTTGTATATGCACAAACATACATGTTTCAACGTTTGTAAATTATGAAAATGCAGCTGCAGGTCACCCTCAGTAGTATGAATGTATTATTTAACTACTAGATTCATTTTAAATTAGTCACTTAACTAAATACGCCTATAGATAAAACAAAAAGAACGACCACTGCCACTTCCGTGCGTGCTATCTATCTACAAATTGAACATGCGCGGATTGTAAGTATGTATTTGGTTTCCTAAGTAAATTTCCTAACTGTGGATAAAATCACGAAGTAATTTAGTAAGAATCCCTGGGAAAGCATAAAAGTTTTAGTAACATTAGGTTTTTTCGTAGCACTTTTACCTACAAATGAAAAATACTGGTCGATATGTGGGAAATTTCCAAAAGTATAGATAATTTTACTAAAAAACGGAAAATTGCCCAGTTTTTGGTGATTTCCCCACAAATGTTACTGGAATTTTTAGCAGGAATCCTGGTAAATTTACTAAAATTTTTTAGTGTGTAACGTAGCCTAAATTAAATTTCGAATACTCTACAATACTTTCGTCGGTTAAAAGTTTTTAGAATATTTTTTATTTATTTGATTTTCACGATTTATTTCTAAAAATGTTGATAAATTTTCACCTCCCAATTTACTTAACTTCAATTATTACTTCGATCAATACAAGTGTTTTAAATCTTCTCCTTGCAATTTCGCCCACTCGATACTAAATTCCACCTCCATATATTCCCACAAAACACCCCCAGAACGACCCGCCCCCTCCTCCCTTTCAGCCTCCCTCGCTGAAACGGATGCTAATATTACATTCACCTCTCGAGTATTTTTCAGTGTTTACACTGGGAGGTTTGTCGGGGGCGCGTAGATTGCCGACGATGAAAGATCCATTTGCAATATATTTGCCGCTCATTTCGGCTTCAGAAGAGAGAGAAACGGAGTGCGCACTCCGTTTCTACTCTCTAATAAGACGTACGCACACACAAACATACACACGCGCGCGCGCGTGTATGTTTGTGTGTGCGTACGTCTTATTTTCTCGCTTTACGTGTGCATTCCGTGCGACTCCATCTTTGTCGCGCGGGGGTGAGACGATCTCGAATCGCGTAAGGGAAAGCTAGCGAAATTAGAGCCGGCGAACGCTACATGGGATGGGGAGGGCGGAATTGAAAGCGAGACGACAGATACGGCTCGAAATGGGAATCGAGAGTAGTGATATAAAATTCGTTAGTGAGTGGCTGAGTCCTTTATTTTATTTTTTTTTTCTTTGGGGGAGCACGAAGGAAGAAATTGTATGGTAATGAGTATGTAAAAATTGCTTTTAAGGAAGTGAATCGCTGGGGAGGAGAATTTGCGTCCTTATGCAAGATAGTCAAATCTAACGTTTGGCAACACTGCCTCCATACTACACAGGTGTCCAGAATATCACGCAAGAGTAGATATTACGACATAAAATATATCACACAATATCATCACAACATTACCCGCTAATACAAGCTACAATCAATGCAAATTCAAATCAGAGAAACATAAATATTCATGTTTTTCAACGAAAGTCAAAGAAACTTAATTTAAAATTTAATAAAATTCAATCAAACTGTAATGAACCTTGAAACTGTTAAGTATCATTCAGAATTTAAGTTTTCTCAGCTGAAGTGACGGAACAGAAAAATCCAGAATTTGACAGTTGATATAGATTCCTGTAATCGTGAACTAGCTAAATCAAAAATTAAAATGAATTTTTGTTTTATTAATATAAGTTACTTAGAATTACGGCAAAAGGGCGCTATTTGTGCGAAAAAATAAAACAATTAAAAATGTGTTACTTGACGCGGGAAGTTTTCCGAGAATCGGAACAAACTTGACGACTTTGGGAAGACACAAATTTCAATTTCAAAGGTTTGCTTAGAGATATGAATACACAGAGAAGTTTTGACGTGCGTTTGAAAAAGTGGTGTTTTGGGAATCAGTGTTAAAAGTAATTAGAAAACATTCCAAAACTACTAGAACAGTTTAAGTTATCTCACCTGAAGTGACGGAGAGCAAAATTCCGTGATTTCACGACATAGAAGACATCAAAGTTCGGAAAATCACTTCGTTTACTGCGAGAAGCCGATCCAGGACCGATGTTTGGGCGTTGATAATTGTTCGCGAGTTTGTGACAGGACCAAACCTCGAACAAAAACGGTACATATTCAAGTTCTGATCGAATTTCGTGATGTACGAACACTCGTTCTAAGTGAAAAGACAAAAGACAGTTACTTAATAGCCACTCTTATTAAAAAGTTCAAAGGTAATTACCTGAAAGCGCTCAGAAACTTGAATTTGTGTGATATACAAGCTCTATCAATTGTACCAGCTGAGAGTGTCAAGTTACGTAAAAATTTCATTCATGTTAGCATTAAAAATATCTGTAACTTAGGCTAATGATTAGATTTAAATCTAAAACAGACAAAAAACGGTTAACCCGATTAGAATTCTTTCAATTAATTTAACCAAGAGCACAGAACTATTTATTTTAGGGTAAGTTATCAGAAGTTTGTTACGGCTTAATTTTTCTGTTGCTTCACATTTGAATTTTGATATTGAGACACGCAATTTTTAGTTCTATTTGATGTTAATATATTTTATTTTACCTTACCTGAATATTTGTGTTTATATTGAAAATATACGACAGAATTTGATCTCATCTCTCACATACGCAAACCATCTTAAGTTTTGGCGGTAGAATTACGCTATTGTTACCAACAAGTGTCAGTTCTATTGCAATCTGTATATTGCACATGAACAAAAAAAAAAACAGTGTCCCCAGAGAGGCGGCAAGTTTAAAATTAAAATTAAAGCAATTTATCCAAGGGAAGTAGCAGTATTTGTGCATCGTTCAATTCGAACCCCTTTAACGACCTTGAGTTAAAATTTTAACAATCATTGAGAGAAAGATCCGATTAAAAAAAAGTTTAAGGTTGTCGACTACCTGTCAAAGATTCAGAACCATCCTGTTCGCTAATGATGGAACAATAACAACAAGAAGAACAACATGCTACATGCGGTTGACGAGGCGAATAATTACTTTTTATTTCTATTAATTTCAGCGCAAAAATTCGACAACATTAAAAATATATCATTGAATTAATGAATAAAACTTACAAGGTAGACAGAAGAATATTGAAAACTAAAATATTGAAAAGTAAAGGGAAATACATCTTCTGGCATGTTTTATTTATTTATAAACAGTTTTGTATATGACAAACTCGGGCCGACCCTTTCAAAACTCTGTTTCTCACAGAAGCTTTATGTTTGTATGGCTGGTACAATATTATCCTGTTTGGAATGCTACCCAACGGATGACAAATCAACATAGAAAAAAACGAGCCTATCCATTATACTTGCTACACATATTACTCGCTATTATATAAATCGTGTAGATTATTTAAGCGTAGTCGTGACAGAAAGAAAAATAGAATAAAGAAGGGTAGAAGCAGAAAAAAAAACAGGTAGCTAGATTTTCGTTGAACCTCCAATTAGCATCTACCCTAACCGTTGAAGCGGCTTTGTCACAGCATCATAAATCATCAAATTTGAAATATTCTTTTCATATCTCTGTAAGGTATCATCTAATATAGTGTATTAGATAATATGTCCAACAAAAAGAATATATTGGAACCCAAATAAGCAAATTAGATTCAAACAAAGTTAGTTTTTAAAATAATCAGGTTATACCTATAACGATTAGAAGGCCTCACAAACGAACAGATGGAGTGAAATTGCCAATGAACAGCCGCAACTAATTCAATTATTTCCTTACAGCCTACTACTCCAAGTGGTAGAAAAAAAGTGGCCAGAATAAGGCGAGCAGGAAAACGAAGTCATTAGATGATGGCATCGCCTTATTTAGTAGCCGATAGGAGAGTAAATGTTTCCGCTATTAGTCAGCTGCTGTTAACGAGGGTAGACACTGGTAATGTTCCCTTCTTCTCATTTTTCAATCCCCGTTTGCTTTAGAAATAGATCCGAATCTATATTGACGTGCAGAAGTAGATCCGGCAAGTGTTCTAAAAAGAAATTTACGTGCTTTAGATACATAAAAAGAACGCGATGACCCATAGCAAATACGAAAACCAGGAGGACAAAAAAAAAGGATGAAGCGGGAACTGGAAACTAAGGACATAAGGACGAAAGTAGCGGTTCGCGGTTCTGTTACGCGAATATGAGATCTCAACCGATCCTAGCCAATCTCCCGGACCAATTGAGTTTCCCCATCTCGTGGGGATTTAGATGATAGCCGCTTTTTTTTTTTTTTTTTTTTTTTTCGTAAAAATGACTGCCACTACGCCGGCTAGGACTACAACTACGGCGGATGAATAACTGGCGTTGCGCGCGCCAGTAAAAAATCAGTGAGGTAGAAGGAGACGTGTATAGCAGTGGCGGAGGCTGCGAGGAGAGACGGAGAAGGACGCAAAAGCTCTTGCTAGCTGTTCGAGTCGATTTGCCGTCGAAAAACCAATATCGCATTACATGTCTTCGGTTCGGATTCTTCTTCCTCCCCTTTACCTCTGGCCCCGGTGCTCGGCGAGGCGGTTCCTTACAAAAATACACATTAAATTTTATTGCCACGCTTCTGGAGTAAGTGCCGCGGCCTCTGAAGAGGCTTATGCAGAAGAGAGTGCCAGCCAGTGTGGAAATGAACGCTCAGTTACACGGTCTAATAAAATGGAGCGAAAGAAAACTCGTTGATCTGTGAAAGAATAGCACCGCATCTGTGGGAAAATTAACAAATGAATTACGGAAGATTGAAGACGCTTCGAAAACTCGGATTTTTGAAAGAAAATTTAACGAAATCAATTTTATTATTAATCTTTCGTATGGCAGATTAGGATGATATAAAAAGACTTTCAAAGGATTCGCTGGAATTGCTCAAGATGATCAATTTTGCAAATTGTTTAAGAGTATATGTCGTTTGCATCGTATTGAGGCGTTTTGCATTGAATTTGAGTAATTTTTGCACGTTTGTTTGTATCATTATTGTGTGCGAAAAGATCTGGCCTTATATTTTTTAGACCACACTGATTCTGAGAAAAACACTTTACAAAAATAGTGAGAATAAAGCTTATAATTAATGGTGTTATTTATGAAAGTGGTAGTGGTATGTATGTCTCACTTAGAAATAAAACTGTATTTCTCAACATGATTATTAGGAAAACAATAATTTTTTATAAAAACATAAACTTAAAGATCTAAATTTTCTACAAAGAAATAAGCATTGCTTTATTCAAACGCAAAATAGGAAATAATGATTAAAGAAATAGTCATTGGACCACCTATATACCTGTCTAGAATATGGCCCATACATAAAACTTCACTTATAAACTAAAAATTGATTCCTTTGGTTTTCATTTAGACGTGATAGATCTTGTTTTTTATTAAACAGGGTTTTAGTCGCTGTTTAGGCTTGATAGGTTATTGCCTTGCATCGTGGCCTTTCGTCTATGCTTGTAATGTTACTAAGTGTCATACATAGGACCCAAACATTTGAAGAAAAAATGGTAAAACAAGCTTAGTTAAGGTGTTCAGGGTGTTTATCCCAGTATGTTAGCAATTAGATTCAAACGATACACAGTGTTATCAGGGGTTTATATGTCGTGTGTTGTGTTGAAATGTAGACCAAATAGGGTAATCCTGTGCTTGTCTGCTGTTTGGACAATGGTGTAGACTAGATGACTCGTCGCTTCATACGAAATATTAAAATAGTTTTATAACGAGAAGATGGGGGATGAACTCTAACTAACTGTTCTGTTGTTATCGATTCTGGGCAGGTTATCATTGAATTCTGGTTTTAAACGTTTTCCTTTAAATATGATAATTGGAGGAATCCAGTATCCTATTGCATTGACACAACTCTGCGTGTTCAGGAACTATAATATAAATCCGCTTGGTTTTCATCTGTGCTATCACACTTTGCTAGTGATGAATAGCTATTTTTGCAACAATTTTCATCCATGTCATATATTCGATGAGAGTGGGCCATTAGATTTAACAGTTCTAAAGTAGCGACCAGTTTAATAAAATAGTCCTTGACAGTTACTTTCTTCAGTTTTCGAACCTTTATAAATTGAGCATTCCTTTTTGGTAAGTTGGAATTGTTGAATACGCATTTAAGTATAAAATGTTGCCGTATATTGGCATAAGTTAAGTAAAATATATTGTAACCATCAGTTTGAATAAAGCAGTACACCAGTAAACAAGTGTATGAATATAATGGGAATGCCACTGAGAAAACTAAATCAGCCAAGACTTTTCCTCATACTCCTTAGTTTTGTTAAATTTGTGTTTTATTTTATTTCTTTTGCAATACCTATATAAACACTATATATTGCACCAAACTGGGCGTTAGAGGTAATCCGATGTCATGGAATCCAATAATTCTATTTACAAAATCAATTTTCCTGCTCTGAGGTAAGCACGCTGGAACCACCTCAACGCTTGCAAGAAATCCCATTATAAAGGTATCTTCTCAAGATACACCGAGGCATTTCAAAACTGGCACTAGCATTTCTTTAACTTTCACCAGCTTTAACAGCCGTTATAGCAACCTCCAAATTATTTTGGCTTCACTGTTTACGTAGACTCCTACTAGTTCTGCCCATTTTGAGAATTGCTAAAAAAGATTTTCATGTTAGAAATGGCAAAGAAATTTGTCGGTGGTACTAAGGCCCGAATGATAAGACCAATTCAGTAGTTCTAGGAAGTTATTCAAATATACATATATATTCAAGTATATTTGATTATCGTCCAAAAGGGATTACTTTACAATACTAATAGTTTTAGTATTGTAAAGTTTCGAAATAAAACATTTGATTTTACCTTACTATATCACAACCGATTCTTTCGCTACAATGAAACTCGGGCAAGAAAGCGCATACTAGTCAGAAGTATCAGAGGTGAGGCAATTATTAACTTAGAAAATATGAGAGTTTAGCGACAGGTAAATTTAAAATTTGACGGCACTGAGTCATATTTCCGTATACATTCCTCTGCTTTATACCATCTATTATATCTAATATAATACGTGATAATATTTCAGTCTTCTCAGTTCAATTATCGATTATCGTTGATAATTTTTCCTCTTCTTCTTAAATTCTTTTACATCTGAGAAATAGTATTAAAT
Organism: Cetonia aurata; assembly: GCA_949128085.1. NCBI lineage: Eukaryota > Metazoa > Arthropoda > Insecta > Coleoptera > Scarabaeidae > Cetonia > Cetonia aurata. The sequence continues at coordinate 7,854,656 of OX421882.1, read as the reverse complement.
ACATCTGGGTATACAATATACCGCATTTGATTTTAGTTTTGATAAATTAGTACCTTAATCGAGTCCATTGTATGCGAACACAAAACACCATTCAACCATACACGTTTGAGAAACCAAAGAAAAGCGATAGTTGACTACGCTTATCAATACACTCCCGCAAGGTGGCACCATTCTTCCACAAGACAACCGGTACTGTTTTTAGTAAGTCACCCAACACTGGTAGCCTCATCTAGACGGCGATCTCATCTCGCAGTCCCGAACGAGCTCTAAACAAAGAAACAGCAAGAGGTTGTTTCCTCGGCGGCTGACCAGGGATCGGGTAGGGTCTAATCTAAACGACAATCAACCTTCTAGTTTGCATACGATATTGTTACGATGTTAATGCCACCATCAGGCACTGGTATACCGTAGGGACTTTACCGGGGACGTTGTTGTACATACACCTGTAGCCGCAAATATATCGGCGAGCGCTTGGTCTCATTCAACTCCTAACTCACTGCTCTACATAATAATACGCTTAAGTTGGCCATCTCGTTATTATATCTCCTGGTAAACCTTGGCCCCGAGGAGATGAATCTTGTTATTGTACACATGTCATTTAGTTATGTTACCTAATAAGAGGCAATTGTTCGTTCTTGTCGTGTTGGTGGCGTGGTCGGGTCTCCTCGTTTCCGTGGTTTTATTATTATGCTGATTATACCTTCGAGTCAGCTACTGGTTCTACGTGATGCTTAACAAAAGACGCTCAACGATATTATAATAAATATGAATTATTCTTGGAGATAAGCCTTCCAGTGGTGGTTATTGCCCCTCTCTTGCGTTTCGAGTAACTTTCGTTTAATCTCTTCAATATACAGTGTCACGATTAATTATGCGATTTTATTTACATTCTACGCTCCTTTACATGATACTTCTGCAATATTCCATTCCGTTGCTGAATATAATAAGATAATTTGCAAGATGAATGTTTGTGTCCTTCTTTACAGCGTGAAATGTGATGCGTGCAGCCTGAAAGCAATGTTTATATGAAAAAATTTTACCTCGTGCAGTATTTGAACCTAACACCTCCCGTTTAGTGGACGAGCGCTCTGCCATTTGAACCATGGAGGTCGGCAGGTTCCTACGATTTGAATCACATCAAATATAATTCTTAGAATGCCGGCAGTACGGCAATTATGCAGTTTGTGTACTTCCTTACAGCGTGAAATCATTAATGGAAATAATGCATTTCTGCTGTCATTATAATTAGATTAAGAGACAATTTTTATATGAAACTGCATAATTGCCGTAGTGCCGGCTCCCTAAGAAGTGTATTTGATGTGATTCAAATCGTAGGAACGTAAAAAGTTTTCATATGAAAATTGCCCCTTAACTTAATTACAGTGATAGCAGAAAAATATTATTTCCTTTACAGACGGTACTGTATATAAAAGTGGATATCGTTCCTGCAGACCACATGCTCGCCTATATGCACTAATGCTCCCGTAAATACAGTATATATATATAAAGGACGACAGACCCGGAGGCGATCTGAGAGATAAGGACGTGAAAGGAATTGCATTTTGTCATTGTTGTCGTTCCGTGAGAGTCCCGTACAGTTTGTTTTTGTACTTTGTTGTATCTTTAAATTGTATCGTCTCCGTGTGCGTGTCGAGAAAAAGAATTGAAAAAACCAATTCGTTAATGAGGTGCGATCGTTTTGAAGGAGAGATCTTGAGAATGTTCCATATTAAAAATCGTCCAGATGTGTATAATTTCAGTTCATTTACTGTATTGTTAGGAATAATATCAGGAATTATGTTTTTAACGACATCACGGGATAAAGCTTTTGCGGAATAATGAGGAAGCATATGTGAAGCTGTAAGAATGAGGTTAAATTTCATAATTATTTAAGCTATACAAACTGACAAAAAGGGTATTTTTTGTACTTCTGGATGTTTTCTGTTCCGTCAAGTCAAATATTTCGTATTTCTAGAAGGAATTTGATTTTGAAACTTGCAAACTAAGACCAACAAAAACAATCCAACTTTATGTCTCTTAAGTGATTTTTTTTTTTAATTTTTAGATGGTTTAAAAAAGGCATGCTTCCTTTAAATCTATTAACTTAGGCGGCTATCTGTACCCTGTCAGAATAAAAAAAAAAACAAAGCGAGTGGTTTTCTTTTTGATTTGATTTTTTAACTACCTATTCTTTTCTTCTTTATTTTCAAATATAAGAGCAAAGAAAAGCCAAGATTGTGAAAAAGAATTGCAAGTTTTTGTTGAAATATCGACGAAAACTAACGAACGCACTAATATTACATTGAATGTGCAAAATGCAACCAATTGATTTCTTGCCAGTGAGATAGTTTGTCAACAAATTCACCTAAGACGTTATTGATAACCGTTCATTCTATTTGGGGAATTTCTTCTTTTTCTTCTTGTTTTTTTTTTTGTTTTTGTAATCTCCAAGGGTGTTAGACCAGTAAATCTTGCTGGCCATTATATGGACCTTAGTCTGTCAATCCATCTTTCTAAAAAACAGTGTGCAGAAATCTACAGACAGAAGGAAGCGTATAATGTGGTGGTGCATCATAGTGCTGATACCAAAAGATATCAACATTTGGAATTTATCTTCGGTTGGCTAAAGTGGAGCCAGTACTGAAATTAGATCATATTGGAGAAACTCCAAGTACATTGAGAAAAATGTTGTTGTTAAAATTACAATACATTATATTGCAAAGCGATTGGTGCTAAATGTTACTGAAATTATTGTAGTAATTGCCGCTAAAACATAGTAAGTTGCTAGTCAAAATTTTACAAAGATGCAATAGAATAATACAGTTATATAAAACATTTATATAAGCTAAGTAAAATAAATTTTAATAGTATTCAGTTCTTTGGATAGTTTATATGTAGTAGAAAATAAGATAGTAGTGTATTTCCAACATGGCCTGCTTGTAATATTTACCATGTTGATGTAATTTTTACTAGCTTCGCAAAGTAATACGATTTACAAATGTATGATTCACATGAATGAATAGTTAGATTTACAGTACGTATAAGCAGTCGACCCAAGTTATTACTACAATGTCACTGAAGTAATATCTACTTACGTTTTGTGTTTACTTTTACAACAATACGTTTGCTATAAAAATCTTACAAATTTTACCGTATACAGTTGTTGTTGCAATAATTAATATCCGGTTGTGTTAATTAAAACACAATTGTGTTAAATCCAACAATATTTTTTTCTGAGTGTGCCTTTATCCATTAAGATCTTACTCAAAGAAAAGAAGAGCCCAGAATTCTTTTATGAACTGTTCCATGAACTGCCAGATAATTAGAATTTCCTTACACCAAAACTTACAGTTCGGCGGATTAACTGTCCCGTTTTTATATAAAAAAAGTTACTTAATGGGATATAATTTGGTGATGAAAGCGTTCGTTGGCATGTTGCAAATCCAACATTTTCTCGCAGAACAGTCAAAGTCGGTCAGAACCATCTTCATTAAGTTCTTGAACTAACTGAAACTTAAATATTTTCCCCATTTTTCCCAGTATTGCAGGCCGCTGACATTTTTACATATCTGCTGCTAATCGAAAACGCGATATCTTTCCTCAATACTAACTTTCTAGATGAATTTCTTATGTACACTTATTTCTGGACGACCGCATTTTGAATCTTTAACATCTCCTGCCATACTTCTTGATGGCATCTTGTGAGGTTTCCACAACCAAGATAAATTAAAATGTCTATATGCTGCGTTATTGTTAAATTAGCCTAATAGAATATTACGAATAAAAAAGTTCCACAATTAACTACAATGATTATGACAAGAGCGTTTAACAAATTGACAGCATGCTTTTATGATACGCTAGTCTTCAAATTTTGTAGTTTTCTGATAAGATTGAATTTAAAATCACTTGAGATCGATTTTCTCAGAATTTTTGTTATGAAACCTCAGGATTTATTTACATGATTATAAAGAAAAAAAAAGTATTATCGGATTCCTATACTAAACATGTAGATTGTCAATTAAATATTTTTGTGATGATATGTAAGTAAAAAACAAATAGTATGTCATTTTCTCAGTGTCCCCAGCCATATAATGTATTCTTACCGCTGCAGTGCTGGTGAGTCAGCGTAATAGGGCGTGAGAGACAAAAAAATAAGCAATAATATCTACTTTTCTGAAATAGTATTTCTTTAATATTTCTTGATAATTATCTCCTTCTGTATAGTGTTATTAAATTAAGATTACTATTGTTGGCTTTCAATACTAGACGTCGCGAGCATCTTCTAGTAAATGATAAAATACAAACCAAATTTTGTACAAGTCCATAAACGGCATTCATTTACAGTTACATTAATTATGACTGTATTTTTAATAACCATAAGGAAAAGCAAAGAAGGATTCTTATTGCGTGCATATGTATAAAACTCGCCATTAAAAATCACATACACATGCGTATAGTGTAGATGTGATGTGCGATAAAATACCTCACAATACATTCATTTATATAAAACACTAGTATAGAAACAGGAAATAAATTTCAGATAAGTATAAATAAAAGAAGGAACACACATGCAAAAGAATAATTAAAAAGATAATGTGCAGTCAGCTAAAAGAGCTACTTTACACGTACGAGACACATAGCGCTCATGCATTTTAAATCAAGAAATGTTGTAGTTTGCTACCGTGCTAGCCAACCGTGAATAATGATTGTAATACAGACAAATCTCATAACACGAACAAATCTTCAAAATTGACTGTTTACTAATTGTTTTTATACCTTAATAACAGCTACCTATTACTTCATCAAAGTAAGTAGTTTCAAGTGAAAAATGACGTCCAAGTTGTATTACTACAATCCGAATCCAACTGACAAATTTACTTAAATGTCGATTTTAAATGGAACTGCAAAACTAATTTGTGATACTTGCTCAAAATAATAATCATTTTGAAACGGAATTTATTCCATTTTACTGTACATATATCCGTTTATATCCATTCACTTATGTAGGCAATACACAACATCATCGAGACCGGATGATGAAAATAGCCCTGCCTTGTTAATAATTGTATTTTCTTGTACCTCTATGCAGATAGCGCATAATTAAGTTATGTGGCGTTACTAATCCGCAATTGAATTAATAGATACTACATATATATGTATATATACTTCAATTTGCGCTACTGTTCTGTATCATGATCTTGTGTTTCTACACTGCCTTGTATTTACTATATTGATGCAACCGATGCGATGATATAAATAATCACCTGGTAATAAAACGGCCAAGTGATTCCCGTTTTAATTGAACCTATAAGAATTGTACGAACTCTGCGAGAGAAGAACACTCTTCAGTCACGCCATAGGAATTTAAATGTAAATCCGTAAAGTTTTTGCGCTTAATTTAACCGCGCTGCGTGCAGGTATATTTAATAAAAATGGCATGAATTGATGTCTCCGAACACTGTTTTCAATGCAGTGTGCTATGTTCTGCGCTTCTGCTGTTTTGGGTACATCTCTTTGTTTGGAGAGTATAGCTTAAAGTGGACATTATGCAGTATACAGTTTAACAGAATCATTATTGTTAATTTAATTATAAAAGTGCTGATTTTTTGCGTCAGATCGCTTTGTGAATATATCTCATGAACATTTCTGTTTTTTACTTTAATTTACTTTAATTTATTAAAAACTTAAACCGAGGCATCTTTTTTATATTAATTAAATTGTTATTTAAATTCAATTTTATTGTTCTTTGCTGCACCCTGGGTTCCTTGCTGTTGGCCCCCAACTATTTTTGCTGGGCAGCTTTCAGTATTGCCAATTTTGAATATGGAAAAGTATTCCAAACATATTAAAGCATCTAAATGCGAACTTTCGAAGCAAAACTCTCGTGTCAATCAGTTACAGAGTCACGTTTAAAGTTATTAGGCATGTTTTCTTTAGAGAGCATTAAAAGAAAGCAAGCAGTTACAACAATAGGCCCAGTTACTATCAATATAATAGGCCGTTTAAGTACAATTAACAGTATAAAGCTTATGAGAGGGAAATATACCCACACATAAATGTACCCCTTATTATCAATCCATCCTCCTTGCTATGTGTTTAATCACTTCTGTCAGTCTCTATGGTATAGATCTTATTAAGGGATGACATTATTCTGTTGGTGTTAACGCTTTCCATGTTTCTTTTGTTTGTCGCAATATCTCAGCTGGAGGCCACTGTAAAATTCTAATATTTTGTTTGGTAATCTACTACCGAAACTATATGAGCGCTTCAACCGTTTTTCAGCATTGTGATCGCTTGCATTCTAATTTCAGGCCTTAACTTATTTCTTTGCATAGCATACATAAACTGAACTACCTTCAACAGTTAAACGCACCTGTATCTAAAAAAAAAAAAAGTGCGAAACCCGTGCATCAGAAATTACCTCTATTATCGAAAAATAAACTCTAAGAACCCTAAAAATAATATTATTGGTAATATTAAATCATGTAATATCCGTTCATGTAACATGTAACTTGAAGTAGTTATAGATACTTCAAGTTACATGTTAACAACGGATAAGATGTTGGTATACAATTAATCGGTTACAGTGGGATATCAAGTAACAGTTATTTACCTATCAAGGCTAGGAAGTTACGTTTTGCCCTTGGCAATCAAATGAGTTCGATAAAAATACTTTCCAGCCGCGGTGCTTACAAAATTTTTTGGGCTGCCCCATGATTATCACTTACTAAAATCAATTTAATTGCATTTGTGGCTTTCTGAATACAGATGACTCATGTTTGAACGACAGATTGTTTGACAGCTATTTTGACAACCAAGCCCAGAAAAACTTCAGATTCTTCAGAGTCTGGAAAGTAAAGTGACACGTTGGTATTTCAATTCGGTATGTACCTGCTTACTACAACTGTTTAATTTCACTAAACACCACCCAGAGTCATCTGTAATGCTCTCAATAATTTCAGAAATAAGCTAGATCTCAAATGATACAGGGCAATTTTGATCTACCATCCATGGACGGTAATGTAACGAAAGTAATGCGTTGACCGTCCAGTTCATAGTTCAATTCGATAAAGTGACACTTTCTATCTTCAAATGAGGGAAGTAACGTTGTACTTTCGGATGTGGTACCCGAAAAACATATTAACCGAATTAAAGTAATGTGCATATTTATGATGGTGTGAACACTCGACTACAGCGTCCATGACATCCTTTGGGCCAATGAAGAAATAAATATAATACTTTGTTGTCGACAGGTAGTCTAGTGTAAGCGTATGATTTCTAGACATCCAAGTGTTCTGCTGTCTATTGAGATGGAGTTGTTGTTTAGAATTTAAGTAATATAAAAATTTATTTGTCACTGAAAAGTGAAAAATATTTGTCTAAAAGAAAAACTCTCGTATCTGAAGGATCTATAAATAATGTAACTTTACCTACGTTAGAATAACACAGAAGTCCAAGAACAACCTCGGTCCAGTGGAGGAGACGAGAAAGTGGACTCCCCTTTATAGAACGTACCTAGAGAGAAGACGTCGTTTCTGTTATTGTTAGGAAGATGCGATATCAGAAGAATGATAATCCTTGAATGGGCGAGACGTAACGAGCACTACCGGTTCTATCTGTCACGAGACCTACCAGGTAGCGGGCATAAAATTATACTAAATCGTGCATACGCCGTCTCTCTGCCTCTACCATTCACCAAGATATATGGGAATTCGTGTAGATATGAAGCCATTGTTAACGGATTACCGCGGCTGCTACCAGTCTTGAAGAGTGGTTTACACACCACACAGTACGTATTTTACGCCTTATTTTATAGGTCGGTGGATTTAGACACCTTTTGGCTTCTTCATCATACCTGCTGGATGTACAAACAGCCCTCCTGCACACCGTCCTCTGGTTTCTGAAATAAAAACATGAAGAAAACGTTGCCGGTAACCCCGACGAATTATATACTGACATAGGAATAAGAAATCGCGTTTGTCACAGGGATATTTTTCGAACAATTACAAAGGGATGGTGTTGTGATCGCTTATTGTGACCATAATGATCGTAGTAACTTGGAATTCTGTTTTTTCTTTGTTGTAAACGCTGTCGTCGTTGGTAATCTTATGAGCAGACAAATAATTTTAGTATGTGATTGTACAAGCTCTAACAATGTGTTTTGGTGTCTGACTTAAAGGCTTAGAATATCCGCTCTTTTACAGCCAAATATTCTGAGACGTAATATTAATCATGCTTAATATGATTGATGTTGTAGAAGAAGGTGTGAGTTAATATGTCTTAAAGGAGGAAGAAAGCTCCAATTGGTTTTTACAAATGGACAATGAGTTACCAATTTCTAGCTTTTGCAATTTAAATCAGATTTGGTCTAGATTAATGGCCTCAGTAAAGAACCCTACCGCACACCAAAAGTCTATGATTTTTTTCTGTGCAATTTTTTATTTCTGTATAGTGCGTCTGAAGTTTTGCTGGATATTTAGGTTTGTTCACATAGTTTTAGTTTCCTTTTGAATTGCATGCCTGGAGACACCTAAGGTTTCTTATTTTCATACCGCTTCTTATTCTATCTCGCGCTTGACTATTCGACCCCCAGAACATAATACCATATTGTAATCTGGACAAAATATTAGCATGATAAAACATAAGTAGGCTATCAAGTGAAATAATACCACACCAGTCAGTTGCACTTAATTTGGATATGCGACTTTCGCATGACAAACAATAATCAATCCAGCAACCAAGAAAATTAATCTCCTGCACCACCGGCAAAGTCTTTCATCCCAAACGCACCAACCAACGGCGAACTATCAACAGGACACCTGTTAGGGCGGGAAGTTATCATTAATGTTTTTGATGTATTAAGTGTCACTTAGACATCGCCCTGGCACACGCACTGAGAAAACATCGGCTGCACAATTACCCGTAACTATTACAATGGTGCCACCTATATGCTAACAGAAACTGCCAGCGGAGAGGAGGGAATTGAAGTCGGTCACATACAGAATGAACAGCAGGGGCCCAAGAACCGAACCCTGTGGAACACCCACTACAATATCCATTGGTGAAGAAAAGGCATCCGGCAACGTACCACTGGCATGCACATGCTGCAAACGAAAACCACTGCAAAGCGAGACATCTAATTCCGTACTGCGAAAGTTTATACAGTAGTAATCAACTGTATCGAAGGCTTTGGAGAGATCGAAAAGCAGACCATACAGCATCTTGCCTTCACCCGATGACTGATCTGTAAGATTAAACGTTACCAACTTAAAATGTGACTAGCCGAAATACTCTAAAAGAGATTTCAATACCAACTTACAACTAAATTACTCCCATTTTACTTAGGAAATAATGCAACTATGGGGAATTTTATAAAAAAACGCTATGATACCGTTTTAAGGCATCGTTTACTTAGCCGGGATGAAAACTATGCTTAACATGTGGTAAGCTCTAATTGCAAGAACGAAAAACACTATGAAAATGGGAAAATCCTTTTGGTAGAAGAGTTTCGGAAAATCTCAACAACAACACAAAGATACGAAATCTTTTTATACCCACTAAAACATAGGCAATCAGCCTATATTTCAGTATTTAGATATCTCAATTTTTCCTATAAAAATGAATTTGTAATTAGTCGAAATATGATTAAATTTGACAATAAAAATAGCCTACACTTACGTACTACAGTATGTAAACAATGGAAATGCTTATATGGCAACGTAATCTGAAGAACCCCTTGCGTTTATATCGTATACCTCGTACATATCGCATGCATATATTCAATTCAGTATTTACATTTCCACGGCGTAGATACCTACACCTTTCTCGAGTTTGACGTCAGCCTCGCGGGTTTTCCGTTAGCGCTGATGAAACGCCATCACCCTACGCTGATACGCGGATATTGAATGAATCTGAATACATTTGTTTCGCAAAGTTTCCGACATCGCCTCCCAGGAATACGCTTTCAATATATACTTATGGCGTTGCATAACATATGTATGTATGTATTCTACAATCTCAATTTCTATCTGTCTACTGTCTTTCGCCGTATATAGTAGACGGGTGAACGTATGTAGGTATATGATGCATCGATTCGCCTATTCATAACGCGCAGTGGGATTTTCGCTCTTCGTCTTAGATCTTTCAATATATGAGAGAAGGAAAACATAATGATTCTCGCGAGGTATATGATTGGATACATATACCACCGTTCACGGAATTTTGGCCAAGTAGCGAATGTTTAAGAAATCGAAGAACAAAAGCCAACTAACACTCAAGTAAAGGGTCTAGCCGAATAAGCATGGTGAACTGGCCCCCAGAACGGATTCTTGAAAGAAGTTATGCATGGGCACTGACAAGTCATAAGAACGACTCCGACTCCCCAATGACCTTGAAATAATCAGAAAAATGTGCCCCAAACAGACCTATCTTTAACTTTTTTTTCCTATAAAACTATTCTCTTTACAAAAACGGCGCTGCCGGTATCTGTTAGATATCGAACTATAGTATATTATATATTTTTTCGAAAGATTTTCATTCATAAAATCAAAAAAAAAAAAAATTATTTTGAAATATTTGAAATTATGCATTTTATGGTTCCTTCAGAGTGACAACCACAAAAAAAATACAAAATATTACTAATTATATATACTATAACTCCTATAAGTTTCATTAAAAAATAAAGGGTGCAACATATTAAAAAAAAAAAATTCAATTATGACCATCTGCATGCTTATTATACCTATCTGCTGTTGTTAATCTTTTGTGCCTATAATATCATGAGTCAAGTGATAATCAAAAAAATATGAATAGTTATTTGCGTTCCGAATAGAGATAAATATACTTTTTTATTCGAGGTGGCAGTTCTTGGGCCGAAACGGAGCTGTGGTCCATAATCAACCGAGAATAAAAAAATTAACTTACCCTACAAGGATGCGCATTAATTTTTTTTCGCTACCACAAACAAAACACTCAATAATTATACATTAATATTTAATAAAAATAAAAAAAAACTGACACATTTGTGACAGACAACATATGTAAACGTCAGTGTAACTGACATAGCGACTGTGACACCATGTGTGGAAAGTTACCTGTTGCAATAGGTGACCTGCCATGGTAAGTGACCTTGCATGGTAACTTACCTTCCGCGGAAAATGTATTTTTTGGTTCTTAGATACAATCAGACTACTCATTTCATTACCTGGTTGTTTTACTTTCCATTACTGTCGATCTTTTGACAATGTAATGTCAATTTACTAAAGTTTTCATTAATAAAATCAAAAAAAAAATATTTTGGAATATTTGAAATGATGCATTTTATGATTCCTTCAGAGTGACAATCGCTGAAAAAATACAAAACATTACTAATTACATATAGGTACTATAATCTCTGTAAGTTTGATTAGAAACAACCGGGTGCAACATATCAAAAAAAAATATTCCAGTTATGACCACTACTTGTTGTGTTGTTAATGTTGTCAGTGTCTATAATATCATGATTGCCTTATAGTAACAATAATAAAAAAAAAAACTTAATAACCTTGGTAATGGTAATAACTTGCTTAAAAATTAATCTTGATCAACGAAAGAAAATTTTGTTTAATAGGTAAGGTTGTATATTACATCGAGTAAAAAAAATATTGTTGTACCGTCACTACTTGTTTGTGAAAATGAAACTAAAAGTATATAGTATTTGAGACTGCATAATTCGAAGAAATAGCATATCTGTTGATATAGATATAAGTTTCGTAGCTGTTTCTGTTATAATTTAGACTACAATATTATGCAACAGGAAAATATTGTGATCACTAAATACATCTAAGATAGAAACATGGGCTTTGGTATCTTAATAGATTAAATGTGTCGACAATATTAAAGCAGAGTTAAAGAGCCATATATAATGTAAAATTATGTATCTATGTTTTTAAAAGAAATTTCTTCTAAACACTGATGTTGTAAACGTTTTTGTTTATAGTAAAACAATTTGCTTACCTCTCTTGATAACAGGTAGTTGATAAACAGTAGCAATACCTACTTTTCACTTAACACAATTTTTAATTTTGCCGGTGAAGAATTAATAATTCGAGAGCTTCTGGCAATAACTATGTTAATTTTCTGTGATATTTTTATTACTTTTAACCAGTAGGTACATTGATACTTTTATGATAGAGATATAGATAATTCCCTGTTTATGTGCACCTATGGTAAAACATAAATTGTATTCATATTAGCCACAAACCAACTAGATGGAGAATAACCCTTAGAGTGTGTAGACGAACCGAAGAAGTCAAACATAGCAAGTATATAAAGAAAGATACCTCATTTTGTTTATCTCATATTAATCGATTATTATAAGCTAACACAGCAGATTTCACAATTCTAACTTAATATTATAACATAATGACAACGATACAATAAGTGCAGCGAATATTAAAGAAGTAGCATGTTCGATGTCATAATGTAGGTATATGACCGATATTCATAATTATGGTATTTGGTTTATCCTCTTTTTAGTCCGAGAACCTAGAGATTATGAAACATACATCGAATGTTTCGTCACTGAAATGGCATAACGTAACAATTTTTTGTTAGAAATATTAATTAACATGCATTTATGAGAATGCTGGAAATGGTAATGCGATAAACAAAATGTCTTTTCACAAAAAGTTGCGCGTACTAGAAGGATCGTAGATGTCAAAACAGTTTTCCTTTTTTTTGGGCAAATTTGGGCATTTTTTTAAAAAGCTAATAGAAGTTAAAATTTAAAGTCATAGAACACCATCTTCAAGAATCGATAACAACGCTAAATATCTAATTAATGAAGAGTTTATTCTTCGATATTTTGCTTGTATCATTTCTGTAGGAATGTATTTTTTATTGCCCTTCAATCGTCAGTTCTCATGACAATAAATGTCAGGCTAGCTATAGGGTTGTAAGAAAGTTGTCCATTGTAACATTTCGGCCAGATGCTTTGAAAGACGTCATCAATACTTTCACAACTCCTTGATTTGTTTCTCTACCTAAAACTGATGATTCAGTATGGGAGAATATGAATTCCTTGAATCGCAAATCCATTGCTTTTGAATTAAATAAGTTATTTTCACATTTGTCATTGTGAGCCACAATTTTTAATGGTTATCGTTTCCGTTCTTATTTATTTTTCCTCTATCCAACCTTATCCATGGATTTTTTTTTGAGTAATGCCAAAGATGCCTTGACGTCATAATTAATGTAGAACGTACCTACATGTAAAATATCATTGCTATTTTCGATATTTGCACTAAACAAAGATATGCAAAACTTAATCAAAAGCATTACTGCAAATATCAGCACTTATCAAACGTAATTCGATTATTTGCTAGTCAGACCTTCTGCGTAAATAATATTAAACGAAACTTTACCCAACATATTATGTATACTTAAATTACTATATCTCACAATACAGTTAATTAAATTAGTTCCGAGCAAACAAATATTGATTCAACATCATATAATTCCACTTGAATCTCATAATAAAAATCCCTGGTAATAATCCCTCTACGAGTGACTCTCCACTTGTGCAATCATCAGAAAGTTTACCTGTTGATATACTCGCGTTCATTTCAGCGTTAGCCACATCTAATTGAATATCGAATTAAAACGTTAAAGCCAGCGTCATATTTTCGTCGTAAAGGCAATAAACCGATCCAATAACAACAATATGGTGCGAGGAACGTGCGATGCCCGCGTTGTGTCATCGCAGTCGGCCGTGATGATCGTAATGATGATAGCTCCATAAAATCGGTAAATAACAGTAAAAACGAAAATACAATATGTGTGGCTCATTTGAAGTGGGAAAGGAGTGCGAGCGGTATTGCGGGGTTACCTCAGCGTTTGATTGGACCCGATGACGGGTTTATGAGGGTTTGTTGATAAATTTATTAATGCGTCTCCCGCGATAATTAACTAATATGTTACGGTTTTACGTGGTTTATAGAAGGGAATTTAGTCGTATATACAGGCACTTTTACGACTCTCTATATCTCAGCTTATTAGTGATGCATGAGAGATCGAGGAATCTCAAGAACTTTTATTTTTATTTTATCTTGTTTGTTTGGAGAGAAAAATAAAATAATGGGAGCTTCAATTATTGAAAAAATGTTGTCAGCGGTACTTTATTTTAGCCGTTACGAATAACAGATGCACAAAACCAAATATGGAAATATTAATTAGACCCTGTATTTCTGATGAAATTGAGAGAAAGGGTAACTTTTGCATATAATACACCAAATCAAGTGGAAATGACAACAATAAAAGCATAAGATACACCTTATGTTTATTCAAATACAAAATTAGTTATCATTAGGTACCTAACAGGATAAAGCTACTTAGAATATATTTTCGCAGTAATGAAAAAAAATTTATTTGGTAGTTGGTTGAGTATAATTTGTGAAAGAATAATGGGCCTAACTATCCCTATAGGCAAGAGACACTTAAACTTGAACTTGTTAAGAACAATTCACTATTCATTTGTGTTAACAAACTATTTCTATAGGCATATATGTATGTTAGCCGTGCTTTCTTTTACACATGTAGATTTAATTATTGTTGCATTGTTATGTTGTAACAATACGTAATAATCATCCGATTGCCATAAATCATCGAAATGAATGTCATTTAATGCTCTTGCAAGATGACTCAGTCCAATTTTCATCCCAAAAAAAAAAACGAATTTAAAACCCTAAACTAAATATTTAACATTCAAATGAGTCAAGATAAAATACGCAGATGGTCTCACTTAAGAATCGGAAATTTGCGCCATTTCCTGCTAAATTGGGAGTGACAAATTTTCACAACCCGAAAATGTGGGAAAAACTTCGTGTGTGAGTGATCAACCTTAAAACCTGCTCAAACCCACTTCTTGGGTGTGGGTAAGAGCGCAGTTCTTCGCTAGCAAGGTATTTCATTTTAATGGAACGTTTTACGTCTTACTAATAAAAATAGAGGCAATTTAGTGTTTGATAATTAACGAATCTTGTACCATTATGGCAAGAAATCTCGTTGCTGTCTCTAAATATATGTGCCTAATAGTCTTTTTCACATTTGGTATGGCCCATTAAAAGAGATACAAGTTGTGCTGACTCTAATGTAATTTTCTTAATATGATGGTTTTCACACTATATTTATTTTCATTTTATTTTGCACCTCTACACACTAAAAAATGTATGCATTTCCTACGGAAAATTCCAGTAACGTATAAGGTAAAATTGCCAAAAATTGAGAAATTTACTAGAAAACTTTAGGTATATTTTCTAATTTTTGGTAAATTTACCCCATACATTACTGGAATTTTCCGTAGGAATTGCAAATATTTTTTAGTGCGTGGATTCATCATTTATTCATCATTAGATCATTTCACATTTCGACTCAGTGACAGCATTAAAGTGTAAGATCAAGTATTTAGAAACAAATCCAAAATTAAGAAATTGTCAGAAAACAACAAATATGTAGCAATCTGTGATAAAAGGTTAAAGTTATTATTACTATTATTATTATTAAGGTAGGGGAACAGGAAGCCATATAACCAACTTCCCGATATTGCTATTATATCTAGGTTTTGCTGGTAATAAATATTTTTAAACTATATATTTTTAGAACTCAAGATCTGACGGTGATGTGCATTACTCTAATGAAACCACTGTTCCTAGCAGGTACGTGTGCGTTTAGCATTTCAAAACAGAAAAAAACAACAAGAAGTGTTTAAGAGAAATCAGTGCAACAAACGAACCATAGAACTTATCTTTCTCAAATGTTAAACTTGAGTACCTATTAAATATAAATAAATATGAATTACAAAAAATCGTTTTTCTACCTCCTTTTCAACGATAATAATAATAATACTGTTTATTGTCATTCGTTCAGAGAACATCGACATTGTCAATAGATATAAATATAAATGTGAGGACAAATATAAGATGCACGCAAAATTAGGTGGATTTGCAATAAATACAAGCACAAAGACACTCAGTACAGCAGACATTCCGACACGACTCTCCAGCGCCCATGCCAACCGCACATCTTAGGATACGTTTCTGGCTGACGAACAGCTGATAAGTATATGATGAACAATTAGAGATATAATAGAACAATTTTAAGACATTAATGTCACAGCAACGCCGAAGATTGCCAACAGCATACACCGCGCTGCTCAGCTTAGCGTTCAAACCAGAGCAATGCTGTTCCCACTTCAAATCGCAGTCAAGCAGAATTCCTAGAAACTTACTACAAGAATTCTGAAGTATTGATTTGCCATTGCATTTAATATATGGGCCAATAATGGCCGACCAAGATGATACCTACGCTAGGAAACATAATCGTTCGGCGATTCGTTCGAATTGGTGGGAACCAATTGATTGATGTTCTGTTCCACGCGGTTCCTTACAAGGTTGTTTCTGGTTTTCGTAAAAAAGGCTTCCGTTAATAGATTATGCGTAATACCCATCCTTTTTATACCTTCTTAAGCAGTGTAAATAAATCCTTTTTTGTTAAATTCTTTCTTGTAACGATTTTAGAGCCTTTGGTTCTTCGCTTATTGCTATAAATATCCTGTTTTATCTATGATTATTGCGTTTAACAATAATAGATCCAAGATACGGTCCAGATTTCATTGATTTCTGGATGAGTCTCGTATTCAGTGATTACTATGATAATTCAATGTTTTAAACAAATATGGTAGACGTTTAAGAGAAAAAAAAATTATGCCAAGGTGTATTAGGAAACAACAATGTCGATTTGCCACGAATAAAAAATGGTAGGCAAATTGCCATGGTGCTACATTTCTTCTTTTTTTTTCAATGGAAAGTGATAATATCAAATTATAATCAGCCAAATAGCACATTCTACAAACTCTATATTCTGTTTAAAACTTTCAGTTTAGGACATAATAGCCGGGCTTTGATTCAGCGAACGTGACCCAAAATCCGACAACGAATTTTAATGAATTTCTATCGCGAATCTGGGTGCAAACATCGGCCGAGCGGAGTGACGGCATGTAACATATGTTATATTAAAACATATGCGCTTCGCACAGTATATAACGTAATATTATAATGAAGTCGGTATCGTCCTCCGTGCACACGAGCGGCGGCAATTTAAATATTTGGACTGGAGTTAATTAAATAACGAACGGAGCGGTGTGCGCGCCAGAGTGCGTAATAATAAAGTCATAATATATAGGTGGTGGGTAGGTGTCCCGTCGAGCTGCACATCGCTTGATAAGGGAGCATCGGTCGGGCACGCGTCCGTGATTAACAATCCTTTATCAGGTTTTCACACTCTATATTCATTATTAAATCAACACACGGGCGTCAGGATATAGGCGGCGAGACGCACAAAGTATATGTAGGATAATTGACGCGCGCACACATAGATATTGTTCGCGATAGATTATCCAACCACTCTATACAATTTCATACTACAGAAGGTGTATAAGATACTTAACTCTTTTAAAATTTTGGAACATGTACTGGTATAATAATAATAAGAATAAAGTTTATTAATCCAAACGACCTTTCCATACATAAGATAAGACAAAAAAACACAAGTGATTCACTAGAATTGCAAAAAATAAGAATAGATATTACTGCACTTGTGTTGCAGTTCAAAATACTTCTACTGCTCTATTCCATAGTCATAACACGAAATATATTATTCATACTTAAAACTAAAAAAAATCGTCTAATGTATAGAATACATTATTCTGAAGAAACTTCAGTAAGTCTCTATTAAATGACTTAATCATAGCTACATATATTCTTAATGTAAGGTGGTTAATAAGCATGCCTTGAAACTATGAACATTAGAAGATTGGCAGTGCTGCTTGGGTCGTCAAGTTACTGGTCTAATAGAAGAACCCCGTTGTTGGTAGAGGCACTAAAGTACACCTTACCCTTCAAGCCATGCACACCAAATTTGTGTTTATCAGAAGTCGATTATTATCAAAACCTCCAGAGCATGCCGATTAGTTTTCCGAGTTATGGCGATTTACCATCGGAGAATAAGATTATTCACCAGCAATTAATTGAATGTTTAGCGCCTACTTCCCTGATATATACTGACGCATCTAAGTCGGAATAGGGCTGTGGATTTGCTTTTTTGGATGTGACACGCAATGTTCATCGCTCGTTTAAGCTGAACGGTCGACTAACTATATTCTCGGCAAAGGCTAGAGCTATAGTAGAAGTATTAATTTATATAGAACGTCATAATATCAAAAATGCTAGAGTCATGTCGGACTCGAAAAGTGCCTTAGAGGCTCTAAATAATAGGAATTGATTTTTAAAATATCATGCCCTCACGGAGAGAAATAGATTGTACTCTTTAACATAAATATAGTATACTTTAATATATTTTATAGCTCCTATAGGGACAATCATATTTTATATTACCGGTGACAATATCTGTATAGTAAATTTCTGTGAATAGTTTTTATTAACTCGTATGGTAAAGTTGGTGTACTATATTTGTATTATTAATTTGAGCATACATGTTAGTAAATATGAAAAAAATTTCTAGTAGCACTGACTATATTTGATAATAACTGTTAAATTTTTTATTGTACCCAGTATAATGTAATATTTTACTATGTACGATACATGATGCTCATACTTACCATATAGCCTTGTAGTACTTACAATATTATTTTCTACTATAATAATTTAACGTCTCTTAGCATTTAAAATAGTAGATAGTAAACAATAATATAATGGATCATATACGGGCATTATACAGCGATACTTACCTGTAATTTAAAATATAGTACTATACAAGGTTTTACCCAGTTCATGCATAAGGAAAGTGGAATATTACACAATAAAAACTATAATATTGATTTTATATTTTTATTTGTCCTTAAAACCATTATTACAAAAATCCAACGTGTATTACTTTCATTAACATAACAATCACTAGTAGGTTAGATTTACGTTAATGTTCTATCAAAGCATAAAGTACCCACTACGAAGTATATGCATATAATATCTATTACTTACCTTTGAATACATTAATTAACTGTGGAAACCCCCACTCGATTAAAATGTTTTCCACGTTTGCATCCATTTCTGCTTACGATGCACAGTAATCAACGAACGACCAGACACAAACATGCACCGACACGAATACGTACACCTGTATCACACGTACATAACACGTGTCAGTAATTTTGTCGCTGCAAAACAGCTTATTGGTCGATTTCTTCGGTAAAGATCGACAATGAATAGAGCAAGGGGTGGGAAGAGCGTTACAAACATTTATGTTAGAAATTGAATATGCAAATATGCACCTGATAATATCGCAGTCAATCGCAGCGACTATCTATATAATCCACGTCATTATATAGGCTTTCAGCAATAGAGTATATTAATTGTTACATCCATAAGATGTAGATGGTAACATCCAGATTTTGCCTCTTACTATAAGCATGATAAAATCTGGTTATTTTACTCTTAATACGCCACATATTGTCGTTTTGACAATAATTATTTTAGTAATTAACATAAAGAGATTTACGATCTAATTTCTACAATCCATTTTGCTCAGTGTAGGTTTATTTTTCGGAGATATTTTTTGAGAATATTTCGAATTAATACATATAATTGTATTTTTACGTCTAGTAGCTACTGGCGAAAATTTGCGAGAAAGAGTGGAGATACAATTTAAAGAATATATAAAGTTTGAGAGGTGGTTAAAGGGCTGTTTACACGGCGAGTATCATAATAGCAGAATCGTATGTACAATATTGTCAAAATTTCACTGGAGTTTACTATAACTTGTTATCTTCATTAGTTTCCGAGTAAATACATGCGAAAGTAAGAGAAGAAAATAAAAAAACCGCATATAAATATACTTGTACGATAGCTCACATTTATGTTATGATTGATCCTATATATAATTTAATGTCTACTTCTAAAGTACGTAGTATACAAGTGAGAGGCAAGAATTGAGAAAAAGTAATATACAGGCTGTACCGACGATCCCAAACCAATCACACAAACAAATGACTGCGAGACGCGAAGCGTCGAGTCTTTTTACAAGTAAGAGGAAAGAATTGAGAAAAAGTAATATACAGGTTGTACCGATGATCCCAAACCAATCACATACATAAAAATCAGGGGCAAGAATTGAGAAAAAGTAATATACAGGGTGTACGGACGATCCCAAACCAGTCACAGGTATAGACGGAGGTTAGCGAAGAGTGGTGCGGTTTGGCTGGTCTGCCGAGTTGGAAGGTAAGTGGTGCGTTCTAGGTGGAGCGCAGACTTTCTGCTTTCTGCCGAGTTGGGGCGTAAGCGGTCATCAAAAGACTATTTAATAGGCCGGGTGAACGGGCCCGAATATCTAGTATCTACTTCTAAAGTACGTAGCGTATACAAGAAGAATAAAAGAATAATTTACCTACTAATCATTTTGTGGTAAACGTAAAGGATAATCAAATATTAAAGACGAAAACACTATAACTTCGGAAGCTTCTCTTTATATAATAGTCGTTGATTCGGAATTAAACAATAAAAATTTTAAAAAAGTAAACACAAATGAAATTACAATATAAATACGAAACAATTAAATCATCTAGACATTTCAATGGAAATCATTTAATCAACAGCATAATTTTCAAATCGCTTCGAAATCCCGATCTTAATCTTCGCCCGATTTAAATTCAAAACCAATAATAATTCAACACGTTTCTCAATCTCGTCTACACGGAAGATTTGATACCATCGATGCCTAGTTAATGTGGTTATAGCCACCAGGCAGCAGTAAATTTGATTTCAATGAGCGCGTGGGTACCTCACCACCACGTAACACCTCGTTACATTCTCGATATTTACCAACCTGCCTTTGGTCGTATGCTTAATTGAAATAGTTCGAGCCTAGGCACATTCGGCGATGACAGGCACGATAGGAAAATATTGGCTCACGGATTGTGTAGATGAAGTAATCTTGGAATATTCTCCTCCCGATTGAAACTAGTCGTGTATTAAGTTGTATTAACTGCGTTTCTGTAATTAACATGGCCGTTTGGATCGGTGGAAAGATTATACAGGCATTGAAAACTTGAAATGCTTGGGAGTTGGGAGTTTCGGTGACACTTAACCTAATGCGTGGGCTGTATCGATGAGTTTATATTTTCTAAACGTTATAAGTGAATATAGTTGCTTAGTTAGTTACCTTGTTAAGGTAATCTGTTTGCGGATTTATGTTTAAATTGGAAACAAAGGTTTTCGTTTAGTGTGGTGTATAAGAAATATATAAATTATTCTGTTAATAAAATTATTTCTTTGTCAGCTGAACTAAATATACATTAAAACTAAAGTTGACACAATTTACAAAGGAAGGAGACAAAACATAACATTCGTTAAAGAAACCATTAACAAAAATGTATATTCTTATCATAGCTTTTATTCATTTCTATTACAAAATTTACCTATTTATTTTTGCTGATAAACCTGTCAAAGATGTAGTGACTCTCGATTTACCAAAAAGGATAGTTGTGTTCCCTAATGCTTTTTATTAAGTCGCCAGTCAAAATACTTGGCAATAATAGCCCTTAGGGTGGGAGATTTTTGTGTCACGTCCATTCCATTATATTATCCACCATCTCTAACTCATAAGCTGCCAATTCTAGCTAGTATAGGAGTTTAGTTTTGGCAGGGTTGATAAGGTGCAAGGAATGCCGGAAATTATGACGGTAACGATTCCATGACGTATTTCCCTGTAAATTTCCCACCTTTGACGTCCTTACAAACATCACAGAAAACGTGAGGCCACGTTTGGTCAAAGCCGAAAACGTCCACGGCATAAACATTTTTACCGATCGTTTTTCCGTATTCAACGGGAGCGCAGAAACAACTAGCCGACGTCATATTCCTGTCTAAGCAATGGACAGCTCGATAGCTTTATCGGTAAACGAACGCTCCTGGCACGCTGGCGACTTTAATTAAGGCCGTACAATACGATGATGCCGAGCTGGTCTTGCTTCCGTTTGCCGTTCGCCCTGTCTTTCAATCGTCGCCCGGATTATGTCAATATTTTCCCGGAGCGCAGAGACGAGAGGGCGTATCGAGTGAGTTGTAATTACTGCACGTCTCTGACGGTCCCTGGTGTGTCTGTCTGTGTACTGTGTACCCACTTGGACTCGCGGTTGTCTTTGATGTGTCTGCACCGCCATTTTTTGTAAACAGGAGTTGTGTGTGTGTGATAGCAGTGTTAAGGCGATAGACGCGATCCAGATGTCGTTTTAGCGAACGCCTGATCACTCAGACTGTTTGCATTAAGATATTATCATCCTAATGAAAATAGTTTCTGGATCTATTTCAGGTTTTATTAGTGATAAATAATCAGCTGCTAGGGCAACATTTATCCTTCCTTTTTCTTTTGTTGTCGATTCAATTAGAAAAAGTTAATAAATCACCAATTATCGTCCAATTTCTATACTTTTAAGGATAAGCAAAATATTGGAAACTGCTCTTTATAAACACCTACATGCGCCCGTCGCACAGTGGTTCAGAACGCGAAATACGCAATCGAAAATCATATTTTCAAGTTCTTCGTACAAAGTTAAAATTGCAGTTTAATCTTGAATAGTTGCTCTATTTGATGATGTAAATAATATGCATCTTATTTACATAAGTTTTTTATATTTGCTTTCAAAGTTCAGTACAATTGAAACGTTTATGTGTATAGAAATTAGGGTGTAATTAAAAAGACTGTACCACAAGCAAATGCGCTTATTTATTGATGTCATTATAATATTGTTAAACATTGCTAAGTGTATTATTAAGTCGCATTACTTATTATCGGATAATATTTGCCTGTTACAAGAAAATTAATTGTTTATAACAGGTAATCGGATCATAAAAATTTGCATTAAGTACAGGATTGAGTTTACTTCTACACAGCCCTACAGGGTAATTATCTCATTTATGGGTAAATTAGCTATTTGGCTTTGTAAATTCAAGAAAATTAGCTGCCAATATTTGCCTATTCAGAACATATGAAAGAAAACCCCACTTGCTACCCGATCAGTTGAAACTCAACTTTGAGTCGAAACTTTATGCAGATTATTCTGTGTGCTATTTTCGAAATTTCTGACGTTAGAGTGGTTGTAAAAGATTGTGTTTTTGTTACAATAGTTTTTTTAAAAAGTTATAACATAATGGCCACGAAGAAAATAAGTCGATTGGTATTGGCAAAGGTATAATGAAAAAATGGAGGAGTCCCGAACAGGAATAAAATGCCATGGCACCTGAAGAAGCTTTATCATTTATTATTCCGCGTGATTTTACGAGGCAACAATATATGCTTATTAGAGCAACAGCTTTAAAACGTTGCAAATTATATCCAAGTTACCACGATATTCTAACCAAGTACAAACTACTAAACATGTCAAATTCAATGCATTAAGTGGTGGTTTTGACAAACAAATACGTCGAATTTCCAAACTAAACTGTATAATTTGTATAAAAAATATTCTTCGTACTTGTATTAAGTGCTATCAATTTTTCGCATTTAAGGGTTGTATTTTAAGGTAGGTTTTGCAAATACGGGTTTTTTATGCATAATTTCAGATTCAGCATACTCAAAAACATGAACTGAACTCAACTTTTAATGTAAAATTTGTTAAAACTAAAGAGTAAACTATTTCGATCGCGTTTCTCGCGTTCTGAACTACTGTGCGTTGTTAACTGTCTTTCCGGAACGCAACCTGGATTCATTGAACAACGATCAACAATTACCAATTTGGGACAGTTTGTGCAGTACACATCTGAAGTATTAAATAAGTCAAGCAGATGTCATTTACATCGACTTGTCCAAAGCATTCGATCGGGTTGATCACAGTATAGATATTACTGTGCAAGCTACATAGTATCGGTTTCAGTAACGCGCTTATCCAGTTGCTCAGGTCATATTTAACTAATCGAGAATGTTTTATGTCCTATAATGGCTTTGATTCAAATAGACACATTATGAATCCAGGGGTGCCCTAAGGTTCCAACTTGGGCCCATTCTCTTTTTATTGTTTATGAACGATGCACCTGAATCCATCGACTGTGAAATACTAATATTTGCAAAACTCTCTATTCCGCTGTTCCGGGTAAATTTTGTATAAAAATTAAAAGCGACATCTTTAGGAACAACTTTGCATAAGAAGGAGGAATAATTAATTATAAACGATTGCAGTGCCCTATCGGCATTTTTTGCAAACACTCTTTAAAGTCCTCTCTTAAATCAAGATAAGGAACCAGCTATCCAGTAAGTAGCAGGGTTGGGCAAAATTTATTCAGAATAATAATAAAAATAAATAGGTAGCTTGTTACCTTGTTATTCGTTAATCCATTATTCAGTAATACATCTTTGCATTCATTTTATTCATTATTCAAATGATTATTCGAATAATTATTTTTATTTAAATGATCATTTTCATTCAAATAATTACTGTTATTCAAACAATTATTCCTATCCAAATAACCCATTCCATTCAAATAATGATGGTATTTATTTTTTTTTAATGCTAAATTTTAGGGGACTAAATTAATTAATACAATTTTACAAAGTATTGGTGATCAAAATTTCTTTAAAGAAAATCTTAATGTACTGGAATAGCTACTTGGTTAATTAAAGAAGGATTATCTGACTTACATACTTAAAAAATGTCAATCATCAACATTTTATTTAATTTTCTATTTCCGAACAACACTCATATTTGTTGTTCACGCATCATCAATAGATAAATTGAATCATACTTTGCAGATAAAGAGATTTCCCTTTATCAGCAACTTTCCAGAAATTTTACCCATACCTTTTAGTATGACGATATACCTAACATAAAACAGCGCAGTATGATGAAATCCCAGGGCATTATGCATAATATAATACGCCGTACTATGTGTGCCCTCAGCATACATACAAAGTGCAAGCAAGGGGTATCAAGCAGGACGAACCTCTCTGTTTATTTTATATTGTCGTAAACCGTGAAACAAGCTTAAACATTAGCTGAGGCGTTAGCGCATAACAACTGAAAACGTGGCGACACCAGAGCGACACATTTTCCCCGATGCGCTCCCCGACTTTTTCCGCTACTCTAATGTTTGCAGTTCTCACTGCATAATGTGCTAAAACCCTGTTCGCAACACAAATATACACACAGGCGCACATACACACGTAGTATTTGTGTCTATTATCTCCAGCGTTCATTTGTCTGATTTTTATCCCTCACACAGAGGTTATTACGGTCGCTATTGTACCTAACAACAACCGGGGCGCACCCTGCTTAGTACTTTACCGGCGAGTTTGTACGCAGACGATCAATCTTGACGCCTTATGCATTGCTACTGTTTGTATATATGCATGTAGATACATAGGTTGAGATAGTCTTTTTTCTCAACTGTGGCTAGGTATTATATTATTAAAACAAGAGGTGCTCGTAATATTACAGTCACGTACGGCACTGAAAGTTTTAATTACTTTTTCACACTCTACTGGCTGGAAATGAATGTATACGAATGTGTATATTCGTGTACAGAGTACACGTAACACATTTACAGGTATATACTGTCCTGTTGGGATATAATTAATTACTTGTGTGTATACACAGTTTTCTGCGTTTTCAGTTTGAAAAATAAATGAATCATCTGTCTGGTTCCCTTTTTCTATTATAAATGAGAGCATGTTTTGCAGTTAGCTGATGTGAATATCATGGGATATTAATTATGCGGCAAAAGAACGTAAATCGTATAAAAATATCTAACAACAAACAAAAAACAGTGGCATTTACAGCAGCGTGGTCTCTCTGAAATTTAATATCTTACTGTTTTTTCCCTCCTCAATTTTATTCCAATAAACAAAAAAAAAAAACGTGTTGTGCGAATCTTTAGCTCACAGTCGAATAATCTCTAGTCGTAATAAAATTGGAACATAGTATATCTACCCATTCAAAACTTTCGTTATCTCAGCCAATTAAAATATTAAGTCCATATGACATTCTGACAACCTCAGCAATTGTTTAAAAACGTTTTGAATGAAACTAACAAGAAGCTGATTCCATTAAATTTGTTGAAAAAATGATCTTTGCCAAGTGTCCCTAAATCTTTAAAAGTTTCAGTTCAGTTGTCAGTGGAGAAAACAGTTTCCTGAAATTGATTAAAAAATGATGGCATAAAGGAGGTGGAATTGATAAAGATTCAACCATTTTCCTGGATTTATACAGGCACCATGTATTCGGTCAAAATCGTTGGTCCCTTATCAATAAAGCCCGAACAAGATAGTCAGTTCCCCAGTGACGCACAAAGAAGGAATACGGCCAAGCGCGGGCTAGCACGGAATCCATCAGTGATGTTTGTTCGTTGACGGTTGAAATACTGCAAAATTTCTACTACACTTGTTCACCTCAATCTGTCGAGCGCTTCGCTTGGAACTATTACACAATTCAACTGTGCATTTGAGACACTAGCTCCTTTGTCCGTGCTGTGCTTGTAACGACGTTTGTTGTACTTAGTTCTTGCTACCTGATTTAACTTCATTCACTTATTTACTGACTTTTATAAAGCTTATTACTTATTTCTTTTACGCTGCCCCCCCGTATGTCTAAAACTCCGCGCGCAGGGACTCGCCGTGTACGGCTACGCAATAAGTGCCACTTGTCAAAGGGAATGTTGATTTGAGCGGTTTTGCGCCTTTTACGTCCTTACAATTATATTTCAACCCCAGATTGGTAGCTGTTGGTGTGAGAGCGGGATACCCAGGGTCACGATCGTGATACGCAATAATTTAAACAATAAAAGCGTATTTTAAACCAATAGTTTATAACCACAAAATAGGTGTGAATGACATCAAGTATGTACAACGATAAAAACAGGTGATTAACAAAACATATGTGTATACAGTCATGAACAGATATATGTACAATTGTAAACAAACAAATATTCGCGAAGCTTCCGAACGCTTTTAAATTTAGGAATTTTAGCGGTTTTAATTCTGGTAATAACGTGAAATGAAAATCTATTTACCGGGGTCGGAGGAAAAAATCTTAATTGTTAAGATTCCATTGATAATTACAATCACCAAGCTTTATTTTATACTGCAATTTTTTCTGTTTTAGTTTTACTTAGATATAAAAGAAACATAAATATGAGACCTTCACATATCCGCTGAGAACGAAAGCATTTCTCAAATCCTGCGTACATAAAGATACTCGCACATCCACACTAACCGTGACGACGACTGACGACATAAAAAGCGTATATACAATAATACAGTCTTTAATATCGTCGTGTTTAAATGTAAATAAGTATATAAGAGGCGTATTCGTGTGATAATGTAGGGAGATCCGTTTATGTATGTATATCATTATGTAGCGTGGATGTAGAGTATAAACATACCTTCGCGCCCTGGTACGTATCTTGTATACGAAGGGAACACGACCTAACTCGGAGTAATACATCAACTTGACGGACATAAATAGGAATTACTCGGCCCGTTTTTTGTGTTAAAAAGATAGAAACCTCTAAATATGGTATCACGCATGTACGCGGTAGATGAAAGACGACGCCTTGCCGCCGCGCCGCCACTGTCGCTCTTGTCCTGAATGATTTAGTTGCTATGGTAACGGTAGCCGTGCGTCGTCGTATCGCGTCCATGACGGGTGTGAATTTCGTGAAGGAAAAAACTTCAGCGCACACCTCTGAATGTATGAGTAACTTATACAGGGAAACAAAACTGCATTTTTTTTACGTTTTTTAGACCACAATCGAATTCTGCATATTTATTTGCTTCTAAAAAAAGAAAAAAAGATACATCAAAAGCATTGGATTAGCAGACGCTCGAATATGCAATTATATCTAGAAAAGTTACTCAAATTCAAGGACTATGGACTCACAAGATATCGGCCCTACACAATTTTATAAATTCGTATCAATTATTTACAAGCGAAGACCGAATGAATTAAGAGCAAGTTTGCCATTTTTCAATAGTTCAAAGCTCGCAAGGTTAATTTTATGGCCGGTATCATTTGTATGTTGTGCAGCACTGGGTGATTCAAGCCTCCCATAGTGGCTGATTTGTGGTTCTTAAATCTGATTTCGATTGCAAGCTTTATTTGTTTAATATAAACTTTATTGCAGTTCCCGCATCCAATTTTGTAAGTGCCCGAGGTTTCGTTGACTTT
This sequence comes from Cetonia aurata, assembly GCA_949128085.1. NCBI lineage: Eukaryota > Metazoa > Arthropoda > Insecta > Coleoptera > Scarabaeidae > Cetonia > Cetonia aurata. The sequence goes on along the minus strand of OX421882.1, from coordinate 7,826,455 downwards.
GGGTTTATCTTTCGGGTTACCGAAAAGGTTTCTCAATGACTATCAGACATTGATTTCAAAAAGCTTGAGGTTTGGTTTTCTTACTCCAATGGCTTGGTGTGTTTTAATAGTTTTATAAGACGGCAACAGCAAATAATTTACAACTTCAGATTAGGAATGTGCTGCACTTGGTCATTCATTAAACCTTTTATAAAACGACTGTTCTTCTATTAGGAAGTGGAAGGACAACATTGTTAATAGTTATTATATGGTTGCATTTTCTTCCCGTATGATTTCTAAAATTAATTGTAACTTTTCACGCTTTCTATCAATGTTATTTCTGGAGGACGTAAATTCAATTGATACAAGATTCAACTATTGTTATTATGTAAAACAGTAAAAATAGGGTGGGCATTCTATACGCACCAGTTGAACAAAAGAAGGGAAGCTTAGGTTTAACTGTAGGAATTTTTTTTTAGATTTTGTTTTTTACTTTGAATTGTTATATTGTGAAACTCCAAAGAATGGTTTTGGGTTATTTCAAGTTCCTTTGGGGTTATTAGATTATTCTTATGTTTATGCCTTTTTGACCAATAGGTATACACACATTACAATTTTTACAGTCTATCTTTTGTACTACGTGTAATGTTTTAACTTTTTTCTAGTTCTGATTTTAATGTTGTATAGACTTCAGATCTATTGTGATCTCTTTCACCCTAGAAGGCACTATTTTATGTTGCACTCCTTATTAAACCTAATAGCTTTGAGAGCTATCTGTTTTGGAATCCTGAAGTCCAGAAGCTGAAAGGTTAACCTTGTCAAGTGTTGGTGCAGAACATAAACTTAAGTTTTTTTTACGTCTTGGTAGAATATATTGTTCTCTGCTAATAGATCAACTATCATTTTAACAGTCTTCCAATCTTCACTCAGTAAAGAGGCGAAGACTATGCTCTGAGGACACCACCTCTACCCCAATAATGCTCCCGCCAATTGTAAAAATTCTTTTCCTCAGTCCAAGCCTTATCCACTGCAGAAAAGTTGGTGTGATGCACTTTCTATGTAGAGCCTCAATAAGTGAGTGCGTGGTAATATTGTTGAATGCTCGCTCAAAATTTAAGAACGGTGCTATATAAATATGAAAAGACCCCATAAAATTGTTCTGATTCTTCTTGTTTCAAAGTAGAGTCAAAGGAAGTCAAATGAAGATCTCCTACAGAAGCTACCAACAAAAGTTAAAGCTAATTAAAGAAAATATCGTTTTTGCAGGTATCTAGTAATATTCTCTTGGCGAACCAAAATTAATTTTCCCAGTATTTCTTTTTGCGCATGTTATAAATTAATGCTGTCGATCCTTATTGTTTCCGCGAAATGGGCGAACGAACATTTACGGACACAAAACCGTCCATACGCACATACGTACAATACGACACGGGTTCCGCGCTGTTGTCTTTGTGTAGCCGTCGATCGGCGGGTTATATAACCGCGGCGTTGCGACGGCACCGAATGTCCGCACCGCTCGCCGACGATGGCGTCGGGACGCGTGTTGTACATATGTAGAGCGCTGTACAATTAATGTCGGATGTAATGGACGAGCGGCGGCTTTGTCTCCGGTTGTTTATGGGTTATTGCAGCCGATATAAAAGCTATTGATTCGGAACGATTACACGGACGGTCGTGCCTCACGCGCTGATGTACGCCGACCGCTCGTAGAGAACGCCGCACCGAGAGCTTTATGGCTTTGAGCTGGACGAACCGGCGGATGCCGGCAGGACCAAGCGGGTCGAGCATGGCGTATTATGGATGTTTCGATCTGTGTTCGTGTGCGTCCGTATGCATCAGCCGTGGACGTGGTACATTACCGCTTTATATCGGTCCAGTTATAAGCAAATCATCGTTCAAATCATCATCATTGGTTCGTAAGAATCGGGTTTGCGATTATCGTGAATATTCCATGAAGAAGTCCCCAAAAATTAAAGTTGTCCAAGGTTACTCCGCTGTATGAGATAGGTTCTAGATTAAATTTTGAAAATTATCGACAATTTCACCAACTTTTTCAAAAGTCTTCGAATACGCTATGCTAAATAGACTTCTTTCACACTTAGATAAAAATAATATTTTGGTAACCAATCGGGCTATCGAGTTGACTCCTCGACACTAACAGCGATTCATACTTTCTATGAATATATAGTACGACACCTAGACAATGGGGAACTTCCACTTCTTGAAATATTTTGCGATTTAAGTCGCGCTTTTGACTGTGTGGATCATAATATGATGTTGACCAAATTAGAACAGTCTGGCATCCGCAGGCTTGTAGCTCAATGGTTTAAAACATACCTAGATGAGAGAACTCAATTTGTAAGTGTTAAACATATGACCGAAACCCGTATGAATAACATTAAGTCGTCTGCTTTACCTGTTGAAAGGGGGCTTCCCCAAGGAAGCATTTTGAGCCCTGTGCTGTTCATTATTTTTGTTAATATGATCAACTTTGTTCCTTATTTCCGCGTAGTAATGTACGCCGATGATACCAGTGCAGTGGTATCTGGTGATAATATTACGGAGAGTGAAAATAGATTGTTGAAAAATGTGACAACATGGTTTTCTAATAATAAATTATATTTAAATGCTGAAAAATCCAAATTTGTAATCTTTCATAATGTCCATAGCCAAAAAAGCCTAGGCATACCTGTATTTGCCCAAAATAAAGAAATTGAGAGTGTGGAAGAAATAAAGTTTGATTCAACATTAACATGGAATTCAGATTGTAATCAACTAAAAAAGAAAATGAACTCATTATGTTATCAAATAAGAAATTTAGAGCAAGTGGTTGATTTTGACAGCTTATTATCATTTTATTACGCAGTAGACAGTAGATTATCATATGGCATCACTCTTTGGGGTGCGTCTCCAGTGTATCGCAGGTATTAAGAGCAGTGAGTCAGGTACGCCGTGTTTTCAAAAATGTAAAATATTGCTGGTACCATCTGTATATATATATATATGAATTGATACATTATACATATAAAAATAAAAATAAGTGATTTCCATGCACATAACACCAGATTTAAATCGAATTTTCATATTTCCTCCCATACATTAAAGATACGTGAAAATTCCCCAAATGTTTTGGGTTTAAGACTTTTTAACGCTTTTCCTCAGAATTTGAGAACCACAGAAAGTGAAAATAAATTTAAACGTAGTGTTAAGTCATATCTTTTAAACCATATGATATACTCCCTTGAAGAATATTCTAAGCTGTAAATGCATGAATTTTCTTGTGGTGCTGTAATGTCTGGCATCCGCAGGCGATGCACTGGTTAGTTGCCTGTTGATTGAGCATATTCTCATACGCTTATGTATTGTATATATGTAAAAGAAGGTCGACGTTACCTTGTAGGTAGGTCGTACCACTTTTAGTTTTATTCGATGTTATCGTAAAGTACCGTGCATCCATATCGTATGTCCGTACAACAACACCTGTACGAATAAAAAAGGCTACGTAAAAACCTGCATATTTGGACATCAGATATTTATTGTCAGCGTGGTATTCAATTGTATAGTTATAGGTAGATAGTACATAAGAATAGTGTGAATAATATCTTTTAATGTCGTTTCTTTTGTTTATAGGTAAGTTTGTAAATAAGATTGTATAATGTAGATCTATGTTAATAATTAAAATTACTTTTGTTTATAGAGAAACCCAGTATAGTTATTATTTCCACACTACCTAAGTTCACGTATAAAAAAACACATTATATATACTTATTGTTTTATTATATTTCTTGTTCTGTTCTATTCTAATGTCTTCAAAACTATTATTCACTCCAAGAATTTTTAAAACCAAATGTTAGTCTATATGTATAATTTTAATGTGTTGTTTGTTATCTTTTTTTCTGAATTTCTGAATTTTTGTATTTGTTATATACTTATATAATGTTATATAATTCTTTTGACGTTTCTTGTAAAGTTTTTATTACAATGAATAAATATATCTATCTATAAGAAGTAGAGATTACTATGCAACAAAAAATTCACCGATATCTCGAATAGTCAGTCACATTAGGATTAGGTACTGGGTATTTCAAACTCCCAGTAGAAGAGAAAACTTTTATCTCCGACTGTACACACAAATACGTACACACTGCCACGAGATAAGCGTCCTTCTTCTTACTTACTCATTCACTTAGACACCGTGAGAGGCTAATCTCGAGTAGCAATCCATCTTGATTACACACGAGAGAGACGAACTGGGATCCGCACACAGCGTCGAGGGTTTCGCGAAAGAAACGCGCGAAGCGAGACGGCGATACGCGTTCCGTAATTGTACCGACAGAGACGAAACGAACTAGTCGGGGACCTGTTTTGTCGTTGCCGGTCGGCAGGCAGCGCACATCAGCGCTCAGGACGACTGCGACGACACACTGCTTCAAGTTATACAACAGTCACTAAATTACATCATAACGTAAACAATTGCTGTTTTAAAACGCCCGCGGCGGCCGAATTTCTGGAATGTCCTTTTGTTGCCGCTCGCTTTTCTTCTTTTCTCTCCCGAGGTAGACTTTTCCCCTTCTGCTGGGTTCGTCATCTTCGTCGAGCGCTTTCTAGTTTTGTTCTTTTGGGGCGAGGATTTTTCTCGCTGACGATTTAACTGCTCGAGTACTTTCAATTAATTTCATTCGCGTTGTTCAGGTTTCTTTGAATATGTAATTCTCTGCAGTGGGTATTTATTCGGAGAAAGAGGTATTTTATATTGCTATCTTGTATATTATTTTTTGAAAAATAGTCGTCATGATATATAATATGCTTTTTAGAATTGAAAAGTTGAATGATAAATATTTAATACAAAGTAGTCTTTTTGAAAGGCACAACTACTTGACATCAAATCAGGCATGCTCAATGTTCATTAGTAACTGAGCCCATGTTTTCTGGAAGGAACCTTAAATGAGAATGCAGAAAATGGATTTTCAAGAAATATGCATTCTATTTTATGATGCCCACCAAATTAATTTTTTCATAGAAATCTGGTGTGATTGCTGATCCATGTGACATGGATAAAAGCTAACCATGCTCTTTTTTCTATGGAAATGATTGATTATGCAAGATTCAATATTCGTCAAGTAGGACACCCAGATATTTTGGGATTCGATTATATCCAAACTAGTGCGGAAACGGTCTTCATTTGAAGCCTTAAAATAATATGATATCATCTTGAACATTTTGAACTAGTTTTAAAAAGTTTGAGAAACTTTGGATTAACTTAAATTTAAATTGTACAGTAAGTAGGTTTATATCATTAAAAACATATTTATTAAAAAGCCCTTTAGTTTTCTGTCCAGAAAATCGTAATACCATGACCTAAATTCCACGGTTTAATACAAACGGAATGTAAATTCAAATACCGAAACGACAACTCACTCCACCCAAGCAACTGCCATCGAAACTTTCCGTGTCCACTCAAGACAAAAAGCAATCATATACACTATCTGCGTATATCCACATATACAGATTATTCATTCGACTTTTCCAGTCTGCACACATCGTACACATAAAAACTACAAACGAACAAGGATAATATATCTCCAAGCGATGCACTATCGAGGACCGGAGAAACGGGTAAAGTAAACACGCTGAGCCCCCGATTTGTCGTCGGTCGACTCGACTCTGCGCTCTCCATTCTTGTCAGATATGAAATCATAACGAGAGCTGTGCAAATAGATGGCGTTCTAATTGAAATCTGGACCGGTATTGACCCTGCAAACACTTGTCGCAGATCAATCGCTTTACGATTGCTACAAATGAAACGCTTCGCCACGACTCCGGAGTCGATTCCTCCGGGTAGATTTCCACCTCGATTACTGTTACGGGATTGGGTTCCTATTCCTTCGCCTTTGGTAATCCAGAAATGTTTTAGGTAAGGATATAGAGGGATGGATATTTAGTCATTCGTTATAAGGCGAGGTTGAATATGGAATTGGTTAATAGATATAGTGCTGTGTTTCCTCCACTAAAAATATTTGTATTCATTTTCTCAAACATAATAAGTATTAACTTGTTATAAGGTTTGAGCAATGTATATTTTAATTTATAATAACAAATAAACTTTGATATTAATCCAATTCATTCTAACATATCCTAGAGTCAGCTACCTTATAATATGGTTAAATGCATGAAGCATCATTAGAATCATACTGTAGCATCAGTTCTACTGGCCTACAGACCACAAGGCACATGTTTGAACGATGAAATCACTAGATATTCAAATATTTCTATGTGAAATCGCACCAATTAAATGTAAGCTAATATTTTAGAAATATAAAAACCACTAACTGTTATTATTATTAAAGGTGATGTAAGAGTGACTGTTGCTCTGCAGGGTCTTGACGGGAATTTTGTCTTAAAAACTCAGGATTTCAATCGTCGACAATGTTCAACTGTGTGCAAAAAAATAACTTAAATTAAAATTACATTAGAAGATGCGATCGATTAATTTGGAAGTTATGAATCGTGAGGACACCATTTTACCAGAGCTACCATCAATAAGACTGTCTCACACAATAATCAGTGACAAATAGTAAGTTGTCGATCAATGCAAAAGAAATTATTTGTTCTCGAATACAGCAAATTATGGAAACTAAATCTGGGCAATAGCAAATAAAGCACAAAATAAACCAAATAAAAATAAATATCCAAGTTTATGCTTCGGATATAAAGAAATAAAATAAAAGGGGTTTCTCATTAATTAGTTTTTGACATTTGTTAGTAAATGGCACGATATAAGTTTTTACAACGTTTAGAAGTAGTGAAGATCCATTATAGGCACGATAAAAACTTCGCAGTGTTTGTAGTGTTTTTGTTCGGTATTTATCACCGTCTCGGAAAGCCACTGTAAAACTAATCGCAAAATTTGAGAAAAACGGTCGAGCTACTGATGTAAAGTTGCCATTTCGAACTCGTACCATCAGTTCAGTCCAGAAAATTGCCGCTATAGTTCAAAGTGTCACAGAAAATCCAGGTTTGTCTATTCCTATTATGTTCACAGCAATAATTAAAGATCACACAGACCAGTCGTCATCGCCGAATTTTCGTTTATTAGGTAAATGCAGGAAGGCAATCCTGATTTTTTTTAGAAAACCAATTTTTAGCGACGAAACCCACTTCCATCTCAGTTGGTTCGTCAATAGTCAAAACTGGCGCAGCTCGGGTTCTGAAAATCAAAGAACAATGGTCGAGAAACCACAAAAAGTGGCTGTTTGGCGTGGTTTTTTAGAATGGCGAACTCATCGGGTCTTTTTTTTTGGGCTTAAAGACAATGTTTCTTTCAAAATTAAAATTCCTTCTTATTGGAAAAACTTTTACTAATTGTGGATTTACCAGCATTTATACATTGGTAATTAATTTATATTTTGTAATTGTATATGATTCAATCTTGGGCGGTTTGAAAATATTCATCATCATAGACGTTATTGGAGATCATATTGGTTAATAATTATGGCCACCTCAATTTTTTTCTTTTTGTTTAACAAAATATTAGAGCATAGTGAACTTGGAAGCATTATTTGAAATTAAAATAAAAGTGCAATAAGTTTCTGAAGTAGGTAGATGTAAATGGAACCATTTTTGTTCCTTTGGACATCTGTTAAAATAATACGTAAAAGTATCGTAAAATGATTCAAAAACATTATCTAAATCATCATACTCCACTCAAATTTTAGTCCCAAGTGCTTGCAATTCCACAATCGCGTCAGAATAGGAAGCTCGACTTGCTTAAGGCCAAAAAAAACCTTATCTTAGATAATCGATTATTATTTAATAATTCTAGTTATCCTCTGCAAGTATTATATTGTATTTACCCTGTCCACTAACGTCCATCTGCTTCTATACGTGTCTAAATACATATTTCGCCGAATACCTGTGTGCATACGTTGTCCCATGGGACAATGCTCGGTTTGACAGCTATTCCTCATCTGTGGCGGTCCGAGAATTCCACGGATACTCGTCATCCGGTACATTGCGCGAAAAATTCAATATCTCAGGCAACGCGCTTGTACTACTACCTACCCGTGAATTGCGAAGTTAGTCAATAATTCGGGACTAGCTCTCCGTGTACCGGTGTATTGTGTAATAACGGCGACTAGAAATTCCTCGTACACACATATTCTGAAACCCTGTTGTATAGAATACGTTTGTAGACCCTGAGGAGTTGGCTTCAGGAGTGTGGTCTGTAGTCTGACAGGTTTAGTTGAATCTGTTGAGATATTAAATACCTAATTTTTTACATAAGTCTGCAATAACAAAATTCTTTCTGGAAAATGCACTTAGTGCTTTTAACTATATTAAACAAAAAAAACAAAAGGGAAAAACAGTAAATTAAAAAAAATTAAATCAATCTGGCAATTGTAGAGTGTAATCACAGAAAATACAAAAATTCCAATCCACAGGTCACCTAAAAATGTAATAAAAATAATCCTAACATTTTTTTATATCCCAAAAACAAATATAAAATACACAGCCCCAAGCTGGGCGCCAAAACTTATCTTCCTTTTATAAAATGGAACCTTTGACTGCCAATTGCATGCAACTAACATGTTTGGGTTCGACAAAATTAAATTAAACCTAATGAATACAACGTATTTTTAGAAAAATAATGTTAAGTTAACCATAACTAGGTGGTAATAATAGTTCATACGTACATGCGAATTCTATTACTAAACTCCCAGAAACGAAAAGTTGACATTACTCACATTATCGGCTCGAACCTAAATGATCTACTATAAGCTTTGAATGTGTACGCATTATATAAACAACAACGATGTCAGTAGAAACTTAGTAGCGCCATCTATGGCATGAGGACGTCACTAACATGAAACTATTTTCAATGTTTGGTGAAAAATTTAAAAACTAACTAGTTTAAAGGAGAATCCATACATTAGGTTTTTTGTCTTACTAAATCTTTTAATAAGAAACTATGCCACCGGTTTCGTGTGAACAAACACCGTTAGCCTATATAAGACCACTAGCAAAAACAAAAAAGCTTTTATAATCATCAGCAACAGCTATTTTTTAAAAAAATAACATATCTGGCGTTGACACATTCGGCAATCACTTCTTACCTTCCGTTTTGTTTAATTGAGAAGGTTATTTTAAATATTTTGGTGGTTCAATCCAGAAAATTTTTGGAATATTGTATCTACAGCTTCATATTTGATCTAATTGGGTCACTTAGTTAGCTGAAGAGGTTATATTAAGTTTCATAATCAACATTATATTGATTGATGTACATTTATTTTATAATTTATACTGGTTCTCTTTGTACTTCTTCAAATCTTACTTCATTGATGTGAGTTAAACTACGAATTATGCACAATAACAGCGATAGCAGTCGACTAATCGAGTTTGTCATGAGTAGGTTGTAGCTTAACTCTAAAAGTTACGCTAATTCCTAAAGCTATCAATGCAACATCTATCAGAAGAAAGCACTTTTAAGAAACTTCAGAAATCGTAAACGGAATTGGAGTAGATATTTTTAGAGTTAAGAAACAATAGTTAAAGATATGTATGATTGCTCCAGTGGAAATAAAAGTTCTGTTAAATTCTTTGGGGTTAGGCAACTTATACAGGACCTCTTCATGCTATAAGCAAATTGCAAGCAAATCCTATAAGTAACGAATCCTTTAACTGTCAAATTAATTGAAAAAACTTCAGCGCATGTTTTTTTTTTAAATTTAAATGGTTCATGACGTTTAAAACATATTTCGTTTACTTATATCAGAGTAATCTATGAATAGACGCCAGATAAGTTGTCTAACGCCAAGGGGTTTTATTTTAAAAAAACTTTTATTGCCATCACAGAAATTATATATTTTTGATCCATCGTTTAGGAACTGAGAATGTCTATCTTGGTTCCATCAGCCGTTGCGCAAATTCTTTTAAAAGTTGTGTTTCCGTAGCCTTATATTCTTTTCTCATTCTATTACAAAATGCCAATATTTTGAATTTAGTTTAGCACTCATTCAAAAGATATTTAATATCGATAAGTCATTGTGCATTTTTTAAGCAGATAAGAATGACAACATCGAGCTCATGAAAATTATCAAATGTAGAAACTATAATAATTTCAAAAATCATATTTTTAGAGAAACATAAATAAATACATTTGATGAAATTGAAACATATTGTGCGCTATATTTTGAAATAGGACAAATAATCTTAATAGACCGTACAGAAGTCACTGTGGTACGTAAATACATTTGTATTATAGAGGCAATTAACTGGAACAATCGGTGTTAATAACCCTTATAACAATCAATATTATAACTTTTCTAGAATCTAGATTACGTTGCACAATTTACTGCCTGCAATTGCTGGCTTATGATTTTTTTTTTTGTCAGTGTTGAAAGTTTAGGTATTAAACACTTGCTGGAACTGGATGCTCCAATGTAAATGCTTCCAAATTTTCTTTTCTCGACCAAATCAGGCTAAAGTTGTAATACTTTGGTTCACAGAACTACAACGAACTATTAACAGCGATATTATGTAGGAAAACAATTAAGCGGTGTTCTTGAAAACGAGCTTGTAGAGTAACAATGGAACGAATTTAAAATTAATTTATGACAACTGCACACTCAAACCTATTATTATTCTTTATGAAAACCGGTACTTAAAAATAGATAACATCGTTACAATATACACATAAATGCCGTACAAGTGCAAGAACCTATAAATTAATTAAGACTGTAAATTAATTTTTCCATTTCTCCAAATGTTTAATGGGAAGATTCTCACATTAAATCGGTTCGTGTGCGTTCGTGTCTAACTTTCTTCATAATTAATTATTTGATATACTTATGGCAATTCATAAACTTAATGGTTTACACAATAATTATAACTTCATGTGTGTATTACACGCCTTAATTGCTTTTTTTTTGTATTTACTATAACGCTCTGATGCCCCGTGATCTTTGAAAGAAATAAATTCTCAAAGTTCCGAGGCGCGGATACACGCATTAATTATTAATAGGTAGTATACGCAGTTAAATTTCCGGTTTCAAATTTTCTATCGCGTGGGAGAAATTACATATTTTAGACGGTGCATACAGATTCAATGCGAATATCTCTTTCACAATACAGCTACATGCATCCTGCGATGGAACTCTCGAGTGAAACGTAAAAAAGTTGTCGCAATTATACGGCGCTACAAACGAAGCCTTTAAAAATGGAATAAGTCATTTTGCCTCCCCCCTGTTCTTTCAATGTTGGTGTCGTAAATATTTCAGCGGAACAGATATTCGCAATTTTATGTAATTGTACCCTTTTAAGTGGAAAAAAACTGGGGGCATTCCTTATTCATACGAAGCAGGTGACGTGACATTCGTAGTAGGACATCGGTTGACTGTGTTTTACAAACGAAATAGGATGGGTGTCTGACACAATGATGTACCTTGCAAAAAAAAAAAAAACAGAGAGGACAATTGTAATTATTTTTTCTTTCTCTGACTTTTTTTGTACAAATTCCTTGTTACGGATATCTGAATAAAATTCGGAGATGTAAGTTGACAAAGATAGATAGGATTGTTGTAACTTTACGATCAAAGCATTAGAAAACAATATATACAGGGTGATTGATCGAGACCACCGTCCATTAGAAAGATTGGGCCACCTATAGTAATAATTAATTTCTGTAAAGTTGCATACGTACATAGTGTAACAAAATCTATGCCCTGAAAATATTTTCAAGATGGCGGCACTTCCGGAAATAACGGAAATTTACATCAAGAATATCTGGGCATCAAGTCAGACCTTCATGAATCATTGTCCGTAGTGTCACAGGAATCTGTGTTGGGACCGTTGCCGTTTTTGATTTTTGTGGATGATGTCGCAAAATTTATATCAAGATCGAATTGTTTACTGTACGCTGATGATTTGAAAATCTTTCGGCATGTCGGCCCCTTAGCTGACTGCAATGCGCTACAGAATGATTTAACAGCGCTGTGCGGATGGAGTGATCGTAACTATTTGTCGGTGAATATTAACAAGTGCAAGGCCATGATTTTCAGTAGGGGCCAAACTGTAATTACATTTCCTTACAAGATAAATGGAACCGCTATTGAACACTGTAAACATTTTAAAGAACTGGGTATTCTTTTGGATTCGAAACTTACATTTAATGACCAAGTATTGGAAATATGTATGCAAGCAACTAAAGCGCTAAGCTTTATAACTAGGAATACCAGACAACTGAGCAGTTCTGCTCTAGTTTCAACCTATAATGCTTTTGTTCGTCCTAAGTTAGAATACGGAGCAATTGTGTAGAATTCTGGATATTTATATTATGTCAGAACGGTAGAAGGAATCCAGCAAAAGCTTCTAAAAACCTTATATTATCGTGAGCATTCAGTGTTTCTTTCTCACAACTACTCCTATGAGGACCTGCTTAAAGAATTTGGATTTATTTCTCTGCGCAACCGTAGGATTATGTCTCAGATTATTTTTGTTTTAAATTGATTACGGGAAGCACCTGTGCTCCGGATTTATTGAGCTTACTGAACTTATACGTCCCCAGATCACATAGCCGTAATAATGCAACTTTTTACCTTCCCTTCTGTGGTACGCATCATTACTCTCAGTCGCCGGTACTGTAAATGTGTTGTAGTGTTAATAATTTTTGTAATGATATAGATATTTTTAATGTTAGTTTAAATTCCTTAAGAGCGTTACTGTTAGCCAAATTTAATTAATTATGTTAGCTATTTAACAAATATTAGCATCTTTTCGTGTTTCTCCTTTTCTTTGTGTTTATACTAAGATATATAAGATTTATCCTATAATAAGTATTTTGTTACTGTTGGATAAACAAACTATTATTATTATTATTAACTTTCTTATTTCAAATAGAATGGTATAGTTTTCTTTGCACTTTTGAAATCTAAACGTTATTCTAGAGGAACTCTTACTAGTATTCCCTATACTTAAGTTTACGTTTTGGAGCTTTTTCGAGTAAATGTTTGGATTTACATCATGATGTTTAATATTATGTACTGTCGCGAAATTTTAACCGAGAACGCTAAAATTAAAACTATCGATGGAAGAAATCCTGACGTTTCTGCCGAAGTTTTTAGATTTGTTTCATTATCTACAGCCTGTCCAAAATTTAATTGTCCTTTAATACAACGGCAGGCGATCAAAACTCGATTTTTTCAAATACAATGACCCATTTTTTTTTTCAATATTCTGAAACCTTATTAAATTTTGCATCAAAATGAATTATCATTCCTCATACATATGGGCAATAATTTTGAAATTATGAAGGTTTTTGATACATTTTAGAGGAATTTTAAAATTTTCTTAATCAAAACTCGATTTTTTCAAATACAATACCCCATTTTTCAATATTATGACACCTTATTGAATTTTGCATCAAAATCTATTAGCATTACAAAAACAGTAAAATAACCGCTAATAAAAACATAAAGTCTACGAAAGCTGTAAACACTCTCTGTGGCCCCTGTTGACCTGCAGGCAACTACTGATTCTTTAAGAATCGTGGCACATTTATCGTAGTTCAAACGTTTTTTTACACGGGGCCCGATATTATCAGCAAATTCCTTGTAAAATCACCTTCAAAATGCTACCAACACATATTTTCAGTATTTTCGAAGATGTTATGCAAAATATATTTAATAGTAGCCACTCACCTCTATTAATTTGTTCTTTTTTATGTAAATTGTTTAGATTATTTATAAAGTACCGATTTTTCCTAAAACCGGTTAATCGGTTTTCAGTTAAAACCGGTTTTCAAACGTATCCTAAAATCTGTTTTGAAATGGTAACAATTTTTTACATCGTGACATATACAGCGATATTCAATATTCATATACCTGTGCTGCAATTTTGAAAGAGGTAAACCTCTCAGTGTTGTAAATTACACCATTTTCGGAGATAATCGTGAATAACATCTGCATTTTTTAAATAAGTATGTATATTCTTAATAGGAAATAAATGCATATTTTGACACACATCAAATTAATTAATATTATTCTTTTGATGAATAAAAATTTAATAAATTATGTATAAAATATATTTCAGAATCAGCACCTTCTATGATTTTTCAGATATAGATTTATAAATGAAATAATGTATCCGTCTTATTCTTTATTACCATTTCAAAACCGATTTTAAAAGCCGGTTTTAGAACTGATTTTAAAACAAGTTACGGTTTTTGTTTTGAAAGCGACTAATCGTCACACCCAAAACCGATTCGCAGCACTAAATATTCTCAACAGTCCCTGTATGGACTGATGCCTTAAATTTTCAGTCATATTGTACTCGTTTAACTAAAGAAAAGCATTTCTTATGCGTTGCTGCATATTTTTGCCATTGTAGAAGGTATCATACATACGATGTTTTTTTTTTAGTGTAGGCCACAGAAAAAAATCGCAAGGGGTGAGACCTAGTGATCGCGGTGGCCAGCTTATTGGACCTTGTCTCTTGCATCATCTATTAGTCAAATTCCTATCAAGGTGCACTCTTGTAGCAGCTTCATAATGTGCGAATACCCATGAAGTTACACTCTACAGGTCACTAGGAATTGACGGAAACCCGCCCGCAAACGCATCTGTCGCTATAAGCTGGAAGAATGGGCTAGAACCGAACGACGTCCAGCAATCAAATTGAATGAATCGCGAAGATAGTGGGGGTGGCTATATTCTCACTTGCGAATTATAACATTTCTCTATCTTTATTCGGGTGTGTCTCATTCCATTGAGCAGGCCCTCTTGATATTGCGCATCCGCCAGTTAATTTTGCGTAAGCTGTTATTGGTAAATTAATAGGAAATTTCTATAAATTTCACAATTTAAAGTATTGTTAAAGAAGAATGGTCTCACAACGATGTTTCCTAAGGTGCCTCTTCAAGTGTTAATACTCCATTTGTGTTGATACAAGATGAGCTGCACAAAGTGAGGGTTTTTCTATCATAGTAGTGTGAATTATTCCTAGTCATTATTCCAACATTGGCAATTATTGCTTCACTTATGAAAAGCACATTAGCTAGAAAATTTTTGTCTTGACGTAATCGCAAAAGCAGCCATTCACAACACACAATTCAATGTTGTTTTCAAATTTCTCTTGTAGATACATGCGGATTTTCCACAACCGATTGAATGACGGTCACTTAATTATTTTCTGTAACCATATAGTTTTTGTCCCTTCACGTTTGTCGTAATTCGCAGAACACGACCGAAGAAACCTTACTAACAAATTGTCAAAACTTTTACTATCCGGCGTTCTACGGGTAGGAGGTAGGATATTCCTGTTGATACATTTTTGATGCTAATAGGGGATTTCTGTTGCAAGCACTAAGAATAAATACTATGTCTATGAGTTTCCCCGTGGAAAAAGTCATTTTTACTAAATGAAATTAGGTGACAGTAACAAAACGATATAAATAAAAGCCAGATTAAAGTAATACGTAATAACTAATAATCCACAAATAAATAATTCAAATTACAAAAAACGAGCGATAATGAACCCATAAAAAATTCTAAAACACTATGATACCAAAGGTAACACTACAAAGAACAACTTTATGCGGAAGTTTAAGCAGAGATTTGAAGCTTTGTTAGATTCTTAGTTTTTATTGAAACTTCTTACCTACTTTTTTTTTACTTGAAAATCATGGCCATCTAAGTATCCCATATATTGAATATTAAAGCTGATAAACAAAGGAATAATGTCCGACACTACAACCGCTTTTAGGATAAAACTTAAAATCTCAGAAGTCACAAATATTTATATAAAGTCAGTAATCCTTATATTCTGTTTATGTTTCGTATTTGGTGTTAACTGCATACATTTTACTAAAGAATCTGTAATTTACTGGACGCATAAAACATCCTGTCACTGTGATAAATGCACCCTCAAAGATATACGGTTTTTTTCTCCTCCATTCATACCTGTAGTAGAGAATTAATGATAGGCCCAATACATACATTCATCGTCATAATATCAACATGCATGCCAACTTCTCGACTGCAAGCTCGGAAATGCATTGTTCAGAAAAAAATTCCGAACATTCTTCCTCGAACGAGCAATTCATTTCATATTGACTTTGCGGTCGTGCTTTTGTCAGACGGTTCTGTTGACACAACGGCGCGTAGTTTCAATAACGCATCTGCGGATCCCGAATCCGTAGTAAGTCACACGTACGATAAACAACCGAAGCGGTGACAAAAATATCCCGCCGCAAGAAAATCCCCGAGCATCGACGATGAATGATGAAATGGAACTAAACTAGGAAGTACATGTATATAGTAATAGAATACAAACAATATCCGCAACTTAGTACTTATTCAGTTGTCAAAGAAAATTAGTGAAATTCAGACTATATACTTCTAGGAAAGGCTCTTCCAGTTACACATTAAAATTCAGATTAAATTCTTATATGTATGTCAATAGTTACATGATGAATGTGCAGCATTGAATGTTTCATGGTTTTATTACAGTATTAACACTCTTTGTGCGACTGATGTATTCAATATTCCGTGTACTTGACAGCACATGATCATTTCTAATTAACGATAAATATTTATAAGGATTAAGAATTATTAATTGTTGCTTATACAATGCCTGAGAGTTTAATATTAATGCATAGAGGAACCCTGCTGGCCGGGTACTTATGTGATGTATTAAACATCTTACATAACGTAATTTATTTAATACGTGAATCCCATTAAAACTTGTTTACATTTAGAAAACTAATTACACCTTGTTCATTTAATAATCGCAATAAATCAAAGGCGTAGCATTGTTCTTACTATTGTTCCTGTATCTCGATGCAAATTGCGGCAGTTATGTAATAACTGTTCAACAATAAATACTAGCAGACAGTAGACACATTGAATTACAAACATGCTTTGTGCATCTTCACTTTAATATCTACAATATAAATATCTATTATAAATATTCCCAAACACGAGAATAGGAAAGAAACAGACGTTGGTTATTAGCAGCTTGATCTCACAAAACATTATTTACAAGCAACAAATTTCGTATCTACCTATATCCTGTTTGGAACTTCCGCACAAATAATGACATGAGTCAAATTGAAATAGTGTGTTTCGATGTTTAAGAACCGTGGGAGGCCCGCAAATAAACTTCCAACAGGTATATTCAGTTCCAAGGTTCAATACGAACCGTACTTACAATGTTCGCAATGATATGAGGTATTGCATTATATAGGTCGATTCATAAAAAGGCAGTGATTGATACACGACTCCCGAGTGAAACTTTTAATTTTGAATCATATTATACAAATGTAAGCTTTTTGTTCCAGATATAATTCATGGTTATGGTCGGTCGTTATAAATACGTGCAGGACTGAACTCAGGTTGTAAAAATACGGAGTATTACCTTGTATGATAGAATATCGCTAGTGTGCAGTATCGTCTCATTCACGAGAGAGCAGAGTTTATTTTTGTAGAAAAAAAATCCATTATATGATAATAACGTAAAAACTAGAAAACAGGAAATGAATATACTTTTGTCATCCTGTTATAAGAAGAAAATTAACCAAAATTCTTTTAAAAACAAAGTTATGCTTATCCTGCTGGTTCACTACGTATATAAATTTCACAATATTGTACTCCATCTGTCCCAAATTATGGTATACATTTCTCTTTGATATTTGTCCCAAAATATGATATACAAAACTTTGAAAACTGCTTTATTGTATTTATAAAATCAGTTACTCAATCTGTAATGTATACATTAATGATGCACATAATAGAAATAGGTAAACCCCATTGGCGGTAAAGTGTTTCTTTATTCATGTGCTCAATTTTATTGTTGTTGCCTCCTGAGGCCATAAAGGTTGACCCCATGCACTTTTCACAGTGTCAAGAATACGTTATCTAATTTTTCTTCAGTTAATGCGTCGAAGGCCCTTTCAACACAATCTATTCATTCATCCAGAGTGTTTGGCGATGCTTTGTGCTGCAAAGATTGAATAGCATTGAAGAAGCCAAGGTCTAGAACATTCAAATCAGGAGTATTCGGTGGCTGTGATTTGAATTTAATTCACTATCCATCTCCTGCTCCTTCAACCAGCAATTCTACATTGTTGTTACAAGAATGCGGTTTTGCTTTAGCTTTTTGAAAGTAAATTGTCTTGGCTTTATGCGCTTTTGAAAATTTGGATATAATGGTTGGTAAAACGTTATCGATAATCATCTTTTTGTATTCTGCTATTTTTGGTCACCCTTATTCCTCTTGCCTGGTTTTTGCTGTTTCTTTTTGCAGATTTCTTTATAAACAAAAGGCTACAGTCCTATTTTGCCGTTGAAATACTGTTTTCCGGCATTGTCATAGCGTGACCACTGCAGCCATAAACATAACTTTAATTACGAACCGTTTGCTTTTACACTGCCTTTCGGATTCTGCTTTGTTCAACATGATGTAGTACGACCTTTCAACTTCCTCAAAACATCGATTGATTTAACTTTCGACCAACTGAATTCTAGTCTCGTCATTTTGTTACACTCCGTTAGTAATGGCTTCACTGTTGATGATATTATTTTAAAGTTTCGCGTCGTGCTTCTTTTGAAAATGACGAAAAGCGGTCGATTTTGGAATATTAATTGCAAACGACAAACTCCGAATTGTGCCACGGAGATTAAATGGAGTTTCTTTGAATATATCCAAATTCTCCGAGTAATTCTTGCGCTTTCGGCCAGAATTCCTTTTTCTGGAAGCCAAATTATCACAAATCTATCCTTCGCTGTACTGTTTCTTCTTCCTGTTCCAAATACGCGCAATAGTTAGTCGGGAAACATCAAACCTCCTTACAGCTCGACCAATAACACCGCGCTTCAATTTGCTTTTTTTTTTTTTGTTGTAACAAGAACTGTAAAATTCCAGGACGCTTTTCATACGTTCGTTGCTTCATCTTTGTACATTTCGTGATAAATATCTCCCATAGTTTTAAAACAACGGGTATCTTGTGATTGTTTGACAAATTCGCATTTCTCAACTGACGCATCCGTAACAACTGAACTGTTTTTAAACGCAGCCGCCTAATACTTCATTAGAAACACCGCATGTAGATTATATTAAATGGATAGAAACTCGTTGAATCCCCAAGCTTTTTTTAATCCATAAATTTTAAGGAAATGTATACCATAATTTGGGACAAAGGGAGTACATTTTATCTTGCAGCGCTTACACAAAATTGCGTGTAGAAATTAACACTAAAGGTGGTCTATATAAGTCCACACTATTTTTGGTAAATTTTACACTGTGAAATTTGGTAAAATTTACCAAAACGATATATATGGATAAGGTGCTTTTAGCTGTAAATATATATCGTACAGTATATATACGCTAAGCACTCTAATAAACGTAAGGTGGTGAAGTGATCCAAAAGAAACTTAAATTTGCTAATAAAAATTTATTTGCGAAGATCTTTTTGTATAAACCAGAATTTAAACATTTGCTTTCTCGCAAAACGTACAATGTACAGAACAGCGTTTAAACGACATGCACTATAATATATATAAACGAATACGAACACTAATGATTAAATAAAAATATGTCTTGGAACAATATATCAATAATATTACTGATAATAATTAAGGTTAAATAAATAAGTTATGCAATAAAAGAAAAACCATTGCACAGCACGGCAATATTATAGTACAGTTAATATTAACAAAAATATATATATATTTTTAATTTCAAACTTCTCGCTACCAGTTAGGTTAAGGAATATGGAGTTAACCACCGGAATGGAGGGAATAGACTAAACAGGGAATTACATTCTACACGATTAGTTATATATACATAACCTACAATATGTCATAAAAATCTTTTAGAACTGACAAATATTTTACGAAATACAGCAACAAAGAATATAGGTTGTAAACGATACGTATTATGTACCTACCTACATATCCAACTATTGTTGAAAATGGTGTAATTGGTTACTTACCGTTTGATATGCAATGTTTGTATGCCGACGGGATAGGCGAATCACTAATACTCAGCCATTTAATCATACTTTTGCATTTAGTTCATATTAACATCATGGTTGCAAAAAACAAAAAATCTGTACGTATAAACATCTTAAAAGCAGAGGCACAGGATTCATGTTTCAATACGAATCCGATCACGTGTCAATTGTCCGTTAGTAGTCTGTAAGTTTATCTCTCTTTATTACATGTACCTGATAGAAATTGTTCATGCGCAGGAGTACATATGTACGCCCCTCTCTTTTCGAAGTCAACTTTTTACACCCCCAGGTGTAGATATTTCAAATATTGGGCAAAGATGTCTTTACCTAATTGATTTTGGTAACAAAATGCAACTTTTACCAAATTAGGTGTTAATTTTAACACGCAAACTTTCTACCACTTACTTTTTGAGCTTTAAACGCAGAAATTTTTTACTGTGTACACTGAATTACCGTCGAGAAATAATCTTTGACACAATGGTAAGTGACAGTATTATAACATTATAAAATATAATTTAAAAAAATAAGACATATTGTTCAATTATACTGTAGCTTAATATGGTAAGAATCGAAACTTTTGAGAAAGTTTAATTATACCATCGAGACGTCAAGATCAATATAATTAAAATATTAGCCCAACCATCCTCAAGTCTTTTTCTTTAATTATGATAAAAACCTGCGTACACTTGTGTATCTTTTAAGTTTAGTAGTAGATATTTATGTTAGGTATCGTTGCTT
The DNA here is from genome assembly GCA_949128085.1 of Cetonia aurata. Taxonomy (NCBI): domain Eukaryota; kingdom Metazoa; phylum Arthropoda; class Insecta; order Coleoptera; family Scarabaeidae; genus Cetonia; species Cetonia aurata. The sequence goes on along the minus strand of OX421882.1, from coordinate 7,805,733 downwards.
TAGGTAAAAACTGGATACCCATGAGGGCATTCTTATTTACTATTGTATTTCATTCATCATCCAATTTACTTTTCACAACAATACCTACTTTAATCCCTCGAACAACACTAGTTTCACGTCCCGGACAAACGAAGCGCCTTGACTCGATATCCTTAATCGACCGACAATCGGCGTTCAGTTACAGTTTACCCCCGTAACAAATCGCGGTCCGGCTCTGGACTTGACAATCCCCGCATGAATAATTCACCGCTAGCAGTTGAATCGGCGAGCCAGGCGATCGTCGTCCATCGCAATTAGACAATAGCGGACAGATTTAATATTATGGATTGGGCATTTGTATTCCACTGGAATTGAGTCCCATTGTTCCCATGATAAACTTATGAGACGGACTTTGTCATATTATCTTGTCTGTGTCATATTTCGTATAATTTTATTGCCGTGTCGATTCAACGATTGTATGTGTGTGTGTGTGTATGCTGCCTTGTTCTGTGCTCTCGCATAGATCGTTCAGGTATATTTGTGATATTGAAGAAGTAAGGTGGAATCGTTACTTTATTTATGTACAGGAAAGTGGTTTAGACGGAACATTATTTAATAGCAAACGAAGTTTCGTATTTAGTAATTTAGTTTTTGTGTATTCTAATTTTAGATAAAATTTTGATAAATTATTATAATTATTATTAATGCAAACTAGAATTAAAAAATTTATTTTGATAAGTGAATAAATAAATATAAAGAAATATTTCTACACGTTTTATTAAGGGTCCAAATGTTTCCATATTTAAACACGCTATGTAGTAGATAAGGATAGTATAAATGCAGGTTTAATTTGAACAGTGTGTTTCGCCATTTGTTGAAACAATGAAGTTCAATTTTTTTTTTTGCGCCTCCGTCCAGAAACACTGATTTTGCATTACTATAAATCGGCCGGAAACTTACCATTCTCCGGCCTAGGCCGGCAAATAGACCACTATTGGTTGGCAACACTATATTGGAATTACTGACATTTCCGCCATTAATTATAGATTCGATGACAGATGACAGAATTTTCGTTACACAATCTCTTAATTAATTCATATTCATTCCATTTCTATTTTCGGAAGATTTTACAGGTAATAAATGGTTAATAACGTCACACACAACCTCTGTAATATGAGCTGGGGTCTCCATTGTCCTTATTATTGATGAATATGTATCAAAACTACCAAGAAAATTAAAACGTCAAATCACTAAGGTATTTTAACCCTGATTTCCAATTCAAAAGTCATACGTAATAAGTATTGCCAACCTGTACTGTTAACTCCCTAGCGTTAATTTCTTTTATTATTGACAACAAAATTAAGATTTGTCGGCTCAAAAAATAGTGTGTAACACACGGCCAGAAACTCTTTTGCGAGTATTCGCACTTGTGAGACCTCGGCTTCGCCTCGGTCCCACAAACTGTACTCACACTCGCAAAACTATAGTTTCTGGCCTAGTGATACAAATAAGTATTTCTTCTAGTATTTTCCAATTTATTTTTTTACGTATTTATACAAATCCAAAATGAATGCAAATTACATTAATTGCTTTAGTCACAAAATATAGAAACACCCTCATAACTTTTGAAAGAATCTAGATATAATGTTGAAATTTGTAGAAGTAGTATAAGATCATGACAACTATGTTTTGTGCAGGATGGCATTCACAATTTTTTTTTTTAATGTTCGCTGCGACTATCCATTCGAAAGTTATGATCATGAAACAAAGATGTTAATTTCCCTGTTTATTGTGTTAAGTTGACTTATGCTAATTTGACCACTTTTTCAAATAACTTTTTTGGATATCGTCTCATCTAACTTTTCCGTAATTCATTGCATTTCTTTTTAAATTTACCACCATATTAGCGGCCACGTGACGGGTGTCAAAATAAATGTTGGTTTCTTACCTATCCCACAAAAAAGAATTTTAACATATCTCGATAACGAAAAAAAAAAAATCTCATAAGTTGCAACATTTATGCCGGTCACTGTATATTATAAATTGCACTTAGATGCAACATCTTGTACACCCTCACAAGTATTGTTAGGTTATTTATTTCTGTAACACTCTGTATAAGTGAAAGTATGCATACGATTTTAAGTAGATTTATTTAAAACTTTTTTCCATTTTATCACAAATATTTCCACCATACAAGATTTGGCTTTAAGTGCAACACTCTGTATATTCCGTAGTACCTGTATATGAAGGAATTTCCGTTACGAAATAACTTTTGGATTATATAGAAATAAATAAAATTATAAAAGAAATCACTTATTTTCATAAAATTTTAAATTTTACATTTAGAAAATAATTTATTGCAAATAATGTGTTTTCCACTATCTGTCTGACGGATGAGCATAGAATTCTAGGACATTTTCTTCTAGCAGTCTTGTAGATGAACTTTCAATTATTATTTATTACCAACAGAATAATTAGCTAATGATTTACCTAGCGAAATAAAAAAACGTGTCATGCGTCTAGTTATATGTTGAATGTTATGTATGACCTCCTTAAGATACAATAAAAAAGTTTCTGTTCACATGCAAATACATAATAATCCTCTAAAATAATCTACATAAACATTTTTATACTAGAAACTAACTACATACACACATTATACATAATTAGCTTTTTTCTCTCTCCTAAAACACACAGATCCATCAAGTAGATAAGCCACGGCAATTTAGACAACATTTTTTTTCACCGTACAAACATACACACGACATTTGCATAACTCTTTCCTAATTTATTTTTATTGCGTTAATAACATTTGCATAATTAGTAGTATTTTTAAGCGCCTTCAGTTGGGGTATCTCAAGAGTTCCCTCGGACTTTCGGCCGTTTCCACTTGTCGTGTTAACATTCGGTCGAATTTAATATTATTGTAATGCCTGATAGTTGTCGGGTCGTAACTCAATTCTGGTATTATACGGTTCAAATGCGTCAGATTATATATGTGTACATTTGTATGGGTTGTATTCACTTCGAGAAAGCGTCGATGGATTTACAAATTAATTAAGGATAGTCCGTTAATTATAGGTGTTGAATGATGCTGACGGGGCCGCGAAGGCTATTGAGATAAGAGATGAAGGAACTCTATGTAAAATTATTGATAGCTTAAGTGAAATGCTGTAGTGTTGAGATAAGTGACGATATTTCCATTAATTAAAATTGATTTGACATTTGAAATTGTGGATTGGCAAATATGTAATCATTTAAATATATCAGCATCAGAGAAAAACATCCCGGGGCTAAGATATTCCTTTAATTCTTTTATTTACACTTTAATATTTATAGTAAAATATTGACACAATATTGCATAAAAGCATTTTATACTACTTTTAGAAGTATATGGAAAACCGATCATCATAATTAATTCAAATTTTATACGTGTAAGTTATTCGATGTGAACTACCTTTCAAAAATATTTTCATCCGTGCAGTGTTGCCGCTTCCACTAAGCCTGGTAACAACTTTTTCCTATGTACTATTCCAGTTTGTGTAATAGGATATTAACACAAATAGAATCGCAAGTTTTTGTCAAGTCTATGAACGCTGCAGAAATTCTTTTCACCGTATGCATTATATCTGCACGAGTCGATACTTAACAAGGGGAGGTCGCCAGATGTTGAGCTCAGTTTTGATCCCTAGCTGGTCAGTTAGTAGTAAGGACCCTTCGAAGTATTTTTGTAAAATATTAGCCATAGATGGCCAGGCATTTATTTTTTTTACGATTTTTTAAAGGTTGCAGTGGTTGACAGTCTCGCTTAAGTACACTCATGTACGACATAAGTTTGCAAGCTGCTCGTGGCGTAATGCTAAAGCGCAAATATATTATGCAGTAGGACGATGGTTCGAATCGTAAAGGAAGCGATATTTTTCTAATGTTATATTTATTTTTTGTTTTAATTGTTAATTTTACAATGATAACAAAGGTGTAAGGTACGTCCATTTTTTTTTTTTAAGAATTGGCTCATATTAATTACAGTTATTAGCCGGCAGGTATTTATTTAACGATTACACACTGTAAGAAGTGCATTCGTTGCATATTTGCCGGTCTGCCGGCTTACTAACATCTGTATTTGGGACATTCAAATTGTGTGCAGCCCGTACACCTCGTTAGCTCAACTGGCAGAGCAACATTCGGGGAATGGGAGATGTCGGGTGCAAAATCCTACACGAAGTAAAATTTTTAATATAAAAATTGCCTCATATTAATTACAGTTATTAGCAGGAAAGCATTTATTTAATAGTTTTGTTGATTTCTGTTTTATTTTTTGATTTATAAATTCGTTAAAATGTGGATATTTTACTGGGTGTCTAAGTCGGTTAATTAGAATGAAATGTAGGTACCTACTCCTTTTTTTCCTTCTTTTACTGGTTTATTTTTTCTGCCATGTATCGTTACTTGGTTTTTGTAACACTTATCTCAACACTACAGCATTCAAGCTTTTACTTTACTTTGCTTAAAATACATCATTTGATTTCTTTTCCTACAAATTTTCAGGATTCAAGAGAATTTTATATTTAATATGACGATGAAGTAGACTCACCTTTTAGTTATCTTTTTCCTTTTTTCTCTTTTTAATTTCTTCCGGACTGGAATATGTCAATCAGTTAAAGTAAACAATAAAAGATTATACAAATGCTGTCTTCAAAAGTTGAAAGCAATCATTTGGTCATTTATCTGCAACCTTTCATAGATCGCATATTTTTTAAAATTATTTTGATAATAATAATCCTACTAATACAATTAACAGCAAGCATTGAAATGTTTGGAATTAATATTTACTTTGGATATAATATTTGTACAATGTGTGTTTCCTTATTACTCTCCAATGCAATTAACCGAAATGCTTTTAGTTGTGGTTCATTTATTTTCTGATACACCTATTACATACTGATATTACGGCCAGTCTGTGTAAATTGAACGTACTTTACACCTTCATTATCATTGTAAAATCAACAATGAAAACAAAAAAAAATCAATAAAAAACTAAAAAGGAGCACCGCCTACGCCCCGATTCGAACCATCGTCCTCCGGCATACCATCCTTGCGCTTTATCATTACGCCACTATTAGATTGCAAATCTATGTGGTGTTCGAGTGTACTTAACTGAGATGTGAACCACTGTAAACTTGAAAAAATCGCAAACGATAAATTCATGGACATCTATGGCTAATATTTTACAAAAGAATTCCAAGGGGTTCCTACTACCAACTGACAAGGCCGGCATCAAAACTGAGATTAACATCTGGCGACGTCCCCTTGTTAATCTTAATGTAATTGTATAAACCAATACTAAACTTTTATTTTGCTATTATAAATAGTTATTCAACATTTATGGCGTGGATATTCGGTTTATTATACGGCACATACATTATGTTGCTAGGGGTAATGAAGGCAACTTTGGTTGTGTCTTGCAATTGACAGAAACCAATGTTCTTCGTTGTATAGTTGAATTCTTATTGTTGTCCATCGCCAATACTTTTAAATTCAATACAAAAAGACGTAAGAACCATGTTTACTTGCACTTACTTAATGCGAATCATTAAACCGAGTGGGTACAACACTTTATTCCCGTACCATAAACATCACTAAACAGTCTCCCTTTCTCCGGCGATTTGCATTTTATCCATCTTATCTCCGCTTGTACGCATACAAAGTATTAAAGTTAAGCTTATCTGACGACATTGTAGAACCTGTAGCGATATTTCACGTTCCAAACGGTCATCGGGGAAAGAAGGTAATTCTTTAAAAACACATTAAGACACATATCCCATAATGTCGAACATCGCCAACTAACCGGGGCTCTAATCTCAGCCGGCTCGACCTCGGGTCTCCTATCTTCGAGAAATTCATTAAAACAATGAAAGGGAATATATCGGGTGATGATGGCCAGGCTATCGAAGAAAAAGATAAGGAGCTCGCTAACGAGATGAAGATCGAGTTAAGGACACGCCCGGAGTGGAGGGAGATAAGTTAAAAGTCATGTATAAAAATTCCGCCAAAAATACCTCATTTCTTCGAGCGATTGGTGCCAGAAGAAAGGAGGTTTCTTCTTCTCTGGTATACGTGTTTTTGGAGACAAAGGATCTGCTTTAAGTAACAAAAAAAGAAAATAAAGTCGAGCGAATAGTCTACGTCCATCTCTTTCTAAGTTTGTAGAGAAAACAAAGCCCAAAGCTGTACAGCCTGCGTGGATAGCGTGAGAATAAGAACGAGGCGCCTCTTCGCCAAAGGCGAACGGATACCATCTAGCGGCGGTAATTATAAATAGCTACTTAACATTCCCGAATAACCCGACAACCAGATAAAAGGTCTATAATGTTAGATCGGGTCACCAGACCATAAATAAGATGGGGGACCGTGATTTTGAGTGAGTGTTGAGATTCGTTCGCGATTAGGCGGCATCCGCTGGTGGCGGCCCTTTGACCAGCCGAGCTGACAACACTCCTTTCTGTCAGCCGATATTCGATTCTGTATATCGGAGCGTTATTAATTTATCGAACGGACGGACGCGCTTGCCGCGGCCACGACCCTGCGGCACTCCCGATGCGGGGAATTGAATCGGCGCTGAGAGAAGAGAGTGACAGGCCGCGAACGCGAGTAGTGTCGACTGAAGTAGATGGACAGGTGGACTGCCTCGGTGCTGCATCAAGTTTATCGCTTATCGAAAAATGCAACCTTAATTAAGAATTAATCGACCAACTATGCCACTCTATAATGGAAATCAAATAGATTGTATGAAGATCTGAGACCTTTTTGTGCACTCATAAAGTTAGAAACTTTTAATCCGTATGGATCTTAGTATTCATTATGAGATTTGCATTGTGAATCGAGACTAAACGATGAACACTCGCAAATATTTATGGGGGTAAAAAGACAAGCAAAATAGTTCTTAAATGATGAAATGCTAGTGGGATGGACTACGGACTAGATAAGCATATACTATACCTATGGTGTCAGCAGAAGATGCCTGATGGAAAAGAAAACGAATTAAAATTATGTGCCAATGTGATGGTTGGGCAAAAACAAAGGTTATACATTCTGAAGTTGGAGAATCGCGAATAGCTACATAAGGAAACTGTTCTCACAATCACAGGTGTTAAGTCTAACTGGGAAGGCAAAATTAGAAGGCATCCTCTTGAAAAGATTGCGGTGACACAGTCTTTTATGGCTACCAATTCTAAATATCTAAGTACTTACACACCAGTTGTAGCACAGAAAACTATAAGCATATCAGAAAGGCAATCCACCACGATTTTTAAAACCGGCAGTAGGACTGTGGCAAAGTGTAATCCAAAATCTTTGCTCAACGCTTTTTCACGTTGATCTGTGTTATTTGATTGATGTATACAATTTATGATTTCTATTTATGTTAATAGCTTGCTTTGTTTAAGTGCTTTTGGTATCCTGTCATGTAGGTTTTGGTGCAGCAAGTGCACCGTTGGATAAGCACTCGCCGAAAAGCTATAATCAGAACCAAAAGAACTTATTCTGACTGGGGATATCTGATAATACCCCCATAATGCATGAGACGTTTGTAAATTACAGAAATGCGTTTAGAACATGACAAAATTGGTCTTTTGAAGAAAGTGGAAGAAATATTGACGCTAAGTATCCACGCGTCATGGACACAGAAATTCATCATTGCAGAGGATTTCTTAAAAGGATTATGTCAATATTTGGCTTCACAATGTTTAGTTTTTCGTGGAAAGATTGAACATTTGTTTCACAATCAACGTAAAGATGGACACTGCCTAAGGTAGAGGAATTTTCTGTTTGGTTTGATCCAGTTGTGGAATTCAGAACATAACTGGAGAATTTAACGCGAAATTGTTAGAAGACAACTTACTTAGGCAATAATATAGATGGTAGATGGATAAACTTTAGGGGCTACCTGAGGTGGGCCGCGCGCTCACCTTATTTAAACATTTGCGACTTCTTTCTGTAGGGCTACCTGAAGGAAAAGATTTTCAAACATCGGCCTTACAACTTGGAAGAACTCAAGGATCGAATTCGGGAGGAAATACCCGTCAAGATGTGCCAAAATGCGGTCGAAAACTTCAGATATCGCCTACATGCATGTATCGCTGCATGAAGATGACATCAGAAAGATGATGACCCCCATCATCTTTCTGATGTCATCTTCAGGATTTGATGCATGAAACAACACGATGTACCGAATAAAATAAAAAAAACCCCATTTCTCTAACTTGCGCCGTTTTCTTTTAATAGCCCTTCAAAACTGCACTGCCTGTTTTTGCACCCTGTATTTAGATCACCCATAACGGCTTCGTGTGAGGTCATCATGATAAAATACAGGAAAAAGATAAAAACACAGAAGGTCCTGTCGAACAATCAACAAATCATATAGGTATTACACGACTAGACCTTCTGTGTTTCCCTTCTTTTATTTTAATATATTTTTAATATTTTCCACACAGCAAACGATATTGCGTTTGCACACCTATCATTATTTCCAGCCATGCGAAAAATGCCAGTATAAAATGTGAAAACAGTATTAGTTTTATATAACATACATATCAATGTTCCCAAACACACAGAATCACAAATAATTCTACTGCAAATTTACAAAAAATAACGAGTATCAAATATTTTATTCTACTCTAATTTTAAAACAGAATTGGGAGAAAGATAACAAGCTACAATATAAATGGTATAAACGCAGACCCGTGCCGCACAATTTATAATAATTTCTGCTGCTTCTTCACACACGAGTCAGTACGATTAAAATTAATGCTCCGTTTCGGATTACACGGATTGTTACTTAAAAGAGGGTTTCCTATAGATAGTATCTGCAAATTGCCGTGCTGCGTATGGTTGCTATCGTCTCTGGTGAAAGAGAGGTATCCCAATTTCATGGTCCAAGCCTACAGCTAGTGCATACCTACAGTTATGCGTACATTTGATATATGTATTTGCTATAGTTTAAATCTGGGTTAATCGATGTAATTTTTTAAAGAAGATTTTTTAAATTTTTTTTTAAATCGATGTACGTTGTGTAGCCAAAAATGTAAAAGATACTATTTCTTTTTTATAGAAGAGCACGTCATTTATTTAAGTATGTTTGTTAATAGTTATTTAAACACAAATATGAACTAGTTAATAAGCAATCTAGGCATGTTTCTGATACCAACTTTAGAGCCTTTCAGTTGATCATAGTGTGTGTAAATAAAGATATGTATATGTTATATTTCTTCTTCTTCTACACTGAGAAAAATGGATTGTAGAAATTAGATAGTAAATCTCTTTATGTTAATTAGTAACATAATTATTGTCAAAACGACAATATGTGGGGTATTAAGAGTAAAATAACCAGATGTTACCATGCTTATAGTAAGAGGTAAAATCTGGATGTTACCAGGTATTCGATGCATATTCAATTTCTAACATAAATGTTCGTAACGCTCTTCCCACCCCTTGCTCTATTCATTGTCGATCTTTACCGAAGAAATCGACCAATAAGCTGTATTGCCACTCACACGTGTTATGTACGTGTGATACAGGTGTACGTATTCGTGTCGGTGCATGTTTGTGTCTGCACAGAGAAAAATCCATGTTGTAATATTTACACTTCACTGTTTGACGGAAATTGTAGTAAGAATTCCTACTATTGTGCAAAATTTTAGAACAACGGCGTTGCATTTTCCTATATCACGGTTACAAAAAAAGCAATAAAATTGTTTAAAAATATTGTGTGACAATCTTCTACAAAATATAGTGAAATGTTTTACAATATTTTACAACAAGTGAATATAATAAATTGCATATAATGTAGTGAAGACAGTTATAATAACAGGTGTAGCAAATTTACTGTGTTGTGTTTATTTAGGTTAGGTTAGGTGCTTGCAACAGTCACCTTACTTTGATTATTGAAAACGGCATTAATAATGAGATGGAATGAAATGAATGCTGTATAGTTTTATATCTATATAGTAGGAATATCATAACCTACTCATAATTGGTTTAGCTACATAAATATGTGATACTACAGCTTTTGTCGTAAAGATGGCGCTACGCTTGTTTCATAATCTTTGAAATTCGTACTCAATGTAAATTGTGATCGGTAAATGTGGCTGCGTAATATCTATATGATGCTTATACATGGTTAACGTCGTGTAAAAAGTACTGTGGACAATCGCCCACAGACGAGAATTACGAGGCGCTTCAATACCGGTAGTACTCTACAGTACACGGGCCGGTCTGATTCCCGCAATCCTGCCCGATACGACGGCAATTCGCCCGGCTGTCACCGGCTAATCAAATTATATTAATTAATTATAATTAAAAATTATTAAACTATATTTATTATAGTTTTCATTGTTAACAGTTATTATCAAATATAGTCAGCGCTACTAGACATTTTTTTCACATTTACTAACTTGTATGCTCAAATTAATAATACAAATATAGTACACTTTACCATACGAGTTAATAAAAAGTATTCACAGATATTTACTATACAGATATTGTCACCGGTAATATAAAATATGATTGTCCCTATAGGAGCTATAAAATATATTAAAGTATACTATATTTATGTTAAAGAGTACTATCTATTTCTCTCGGTGTATTATTCTCTTTTCTTTCAATAATTACAAACTCGGAAACGACGCCTCTACTACGCCAGTGAAAGTTGCATTAGTGAGAAAACGAAAACGCATATTGGCTGCTGAAAATATCCTAAACTTTTTTCATTACAATCAGAGCGCAAATTGGTCGATTTTATGTAGTTAAGACCGCAAATTGGCCGAACGTTACTTAGCCAACACCAATTTACAGCGCCATTTGACAGGAAAAAGTTGCTAACGTCAATTATTTTTTCATAAAAATGTTTCCTCTTCAGTAACTAAAACACTGCTACAACATACAAAAGAAAAAAAGTACCATATCGCGTGTATGCACAACAATGTTACATACTTAGTACATACTTGCAGTAATACACAGCAGCTTGTTATTTAGCAAGCACGAAAATTATACCGTGCGAACGCTACATCTACATAATTTATTATAATATACTGCTTTATAAAACAGTGTTACTCACCCATTACATTCTTTATCCGAGTATACAATCGATATAATAAGAGTCGACACCGTTTATTATAGCGGTAATGGTAAGAAAAAAAAAGGATAAACGATGAAGAAATCCATTTACCTACTTCTTCATGCATTACGCTCCTTATAGCTGTCCGATTAAAATCGAATTAATTATAGATTTGCGATAGGTAGGAATGAACGAGTTGAACGGTATTTATTATTATTGTTATTACGTGTACAAGAGTAATGGTTTTTGAAAGTATATGGGAATGATAAGACCAATTAACAGGTAATATTTATAGCTACAGCTTTCGTCAATATCAAATTCATATATGTCCAGAGATAATTAATTTGATAGGTGTATTTGAGTTAAAGATGACGAAAGAAGGTTTTCTATTGAAAACACTGCAACCATCCTATAACAGAATCACTCAACACTGTTGCACTGATAACATTATGTACTTTAAAGTATTTTACCGCAAACTTCACCACACTGAACCTACATTATAATTGCAAAACTACACACGAAACTTTAGAAATAGCACCTTTACCTATAAAAATTTTGCGATAATTTTGTAGTATAGTTATGAGAATGTTTGAAAATGCCTAATAATTTCTGTGTATGTTATATAGGCTGTTCTTGAAGTGATAATATAGCTGGACATGTTTAAATGGGTGAAACTCATTTATTTCAAATAGAACACTATGTATATTGTTATGCCACATGATGCAGAACTAAATTCTCTTTCAATGGCATGTAACACTCCTTTTAGGTAAAGCTGATATTGTTTGAGTATTTTTGAGTATTTTTGAGTAAACAGTTGAATATCTATTTCACTATTATTTTATAACAGGTACAGTTGTATCTGTATCATGTCACATAAAAATACATAGGGTGTTCAGATTGAAAAGAAAAAATAGTTTTACCCATTTAAAGATGTCCAGCTTCATTATCACTTCAAGAACACTTTGTATAATGTAACAAAGGAATTATTTTTTGGTTATACAGTTTCAAATATTGTCATAACTATACTACAAAAATATCGCAAAATTGTTGTAAGTAAAGGCGGTATTAATTTTTCAAGTGAACCTTGTAAATGCATTTTTTTCTCTAAAAAGTCGAATATCTCCGAAACAGTTTAGTGTTGGTCTAGGGTATGGGAATTAAATCTACTCTATTTTACATCAAGGAATTCAAAAATGCAATAATAGGTATATTGACTGTTCTATTTAAAATAAGAAAGTTGAACGCGCTGTCTAAACTCGACAGCCTGTATACATAAAAATAATGAAATATGTTTTAGATAAAAGTGATTCAGGATCAAACGTAGAGTGTTTGATCCTGAATCACTTTTATCTAAAACATATTTCATTTAAGTGGATAGGTTAGCCATAATAGACTGTCCACGGATAAATGCCACACCCTGTATACAAAACCTACTAGTAATAATACAGTTATCCGAGAGATTCACATCAGTTAAGTCGTGAAAATAGCAGCTATTAATTTTTGGGTGCATTGTTTACTTAATTTTCCTCTATCTGTAGGACGGTGTAATAATAAATTTGAAGAAGTGTCAAAATACCAACAAAATTATTAGTATGTTTCGAAATTTCATGGAAAAAAGAATTCTAAATTACAATAGTGAAAATGACGCAAGCTGTAACATCTCGATTGGCAACGAAATGTGAAGAACCAGTGAAAAATCAAGGATATTGGAAGAATGTGATATAGTTTTTTTGGCAATCCGTATTAAATACATAGGCTTGTAAATACTGTGAATAAATTGGATTATTATTATAAGAATTGTAGCAAATTCTATTATGAAACATAAAAACAAATCAAGAATTATAAATTTAAGCGTATTAGAAATTAATTACCACAGCAATAGTTAAATCCGCAATTCATCCAAGTAGACGAAAGATGGACAACATTTTTTCGCTAAATTGCACCTCGAAAGTGCCTCTGCTACTTGGTGACCATAGTTTTGCTATTCAAACGTGCTTAAAACAACTATAAAACTGAACTCAGTTCAGTAGGTGCAGTGTAGTGTAACTTCTGGTAAAGTGTTTGAAAGTGTGAAGCATTATTAGTGTCACAGTTTTTAGTATTTTTGTCATAAGCAAAGCTAATTTTATGGTGGCTATTTAGTTCAACTTTAGTGTGCGTTATATACAACTAATTATTTCACTTCCTTATAATTTAGAATGAGTTATTTATCTTAGTACGACACAACCACGAAAGCGTGAACCGACGAAACTAACGCCCACCAAAACTGGATCGCGTTATTTAGCCAAGTATACGATGTGGGCCACTAATACGTGCAGATCTGCCGGTGGCTGCTTCCTTGAAATACGAGACTGGGGCAATTAAACCCTTGCCGTGGCGGATAAATGAAAAGGAGCAAAAGAGAGACGGAGAAGTGCAGGCGGACGTCGGCGGCTGCCAGAAGTGCCACTTCTCTGCGGTGATTACATAACCAGAAAAAGGAGGTGCTCGATATTTTTCCTTCACTTACACGACTTTCGCACAATGATATATGTATTATTGTATTGGGCGGATTTGCATAATTCGCGGAGTAATTGCTTTTTCTGTTGGCGAAGAGGGTGTTGATTTATATGGGAAATTTTTACTGAAGTACACGAATCAGGGGATGGGATGTGATGGTTTTGTATACGCGTGTGTGCCTATGTAGGATTTATGTTGGGTAATACTTCCAGTATTTACGTTGCCAAATAGTTCTTTACTATAATCAAATTAAAAACATTAATGTGAAAAAAAAACTACTATTTAGAAAATAGTATACTACTATCCACGGAAGTTCGCCCAAGTAAGAAATATTTAAAAAATCAATCAAAAACTGAATAAAAACTATTACAATTGATTGAAAATTGTAGGTTTCAATGTTATTTGTTAAATATTCTTCCAAACAAAAACTTGGAATATACTCATTTTAAGTTGCGGAGATTTCAGATTTGATATGTGCAATGTTGCTAGCTTTATGCTTTTTCCGATATTATTATTATTGTTTTTTTTTAATGCAACACCCTGTAAATTGTTTCATGTTTGGAGTCTATCCTTTAATACGAGTTCAACCATATGTAACACTTGAGGTTTGATGTAGTCAAAAAGGTTTTAAATAAATAAAATTTATTTGAAGTAATTAATTTCTAGAATGCTATGATTTTGACACTAATTCAAAACTTATATTATTAACTAAAACTGACAGTAGTTTGATGTGTTTCTAAGACCTGGTTTAGGCTACGGCAATAGAACAAGATCTTATAGTGACGTAGCAAACTTATTTAATGATACATTTCCAAATCGTTCTCATATCTATAAGGTGACGGTTAAAAAAGCGATAAAGCGCTTTGAGGGAACTGGAAATGCAAAGGATAAAAATCAAACATGTCGACTAAAAATGGTTATGATGTTATGAATGAGTATAAAATTTTACATATAAGCATGATAATGAGTTTCGTTGAAGATCCAAGCACATCTTCTCACAGAGCTGCACAAATACATAATGTATTTTTCAATCTTACATGTTACTTAAGAATAAATTTAAACACTTTGCAGAATTAAGATACAGTGGTATCTACTAACTTAAGGAATTAGCTTGCACTTTTCGGAATTGTTCTAACGAGCTTACGAGAATAAACTCTGAATAATGCTTTACTAATTCATTACCTTAAGTCCCTTCATTAGTTAAAGCGTTGATCAATATCAACAGTTTTTCCATTGCCGTTATTATTATCTGACAGCGATATTAAACAGAATGTAACACCGGCGAAAGATATTATATTTCTGCTGTTTAGAGTTGGAAAATTCTAACTGCGTAAAGTGTAGTTAGCAACGCTTCCAAAAATTGTAAGATATCTCTTTTTGGTGTAGTTTTGACAAATGTTTAGTGATACTTTAAACGATTTTAGAAAAGCTATAACTCCGTTTAATTTAACTCCGTAAAATTCGCTACTTTCTTCATGGTAAAATTTATGTAGGACATTAATGGACTGATCTACAGTTACAGTAAATACTACAACAATGTGCTTGCCAGAAAATAAAAATATTTTTCTCTCTGTGGAAACATAGCATAATAAAGCCTCCTATTAACTCCACCTGCTCCAACAACTCTGATCTCGGTCTCCGCGTCTTCTCCTTCCTCCCGGATTCCACGGCAAGATGTTATAAGTTGTTGCCTTCGTCCCTCCTCTCCATACTCATCCCAACCATTTGATTTCTATTCTTTATTCTTTTTATTATATCCTCCTTTTTTTAGTTCCTTCAAAATTTCATGGTTCATCCTAATTCTATATTCGTTTTCTTTGATTTTTACAGGCCCCAGTATTGTTCTTAGAATCTTTCTTTCAGTGATTCTTAGCTTTTCTTCTTCACTTTTGGTCAACGTCATCGTTTTCCCGCTGCTTACATCATTATTTGTCTTATTGTTACTGCATAAATGTTAGGTTCGTTGTTTTTGTTAGTATTTTACTTTTAAACGGTTTCATGTTAGCATAGTATGCTCTATTTGCCGCTGGTACTCTTTCCATCACCTCAGCATCCCTATTTCCGGTACTACTAATCATGACCCCAAGGTAATTATTTTTTTTGACATTTTCAAGCTCATAGGATCCAATCTTTATACTCTTGCTTACACATGCCTGTCCAAATTTCATAAATTTTGTTTAAATTCATTTATTTTCAGCCCCATTTTTGTTCCCAACGTAACTATTTCATTTAGAACACTCTCCATTATTCTTCCTTTTTTTTTGTAACAATTACAATATCATTAGCATATTATTTGACTACCACCCGATCTATAATTACCTTTGTGCAGTTTTCTCATAGTGGATTCTAAGGCTAGATTAAATAATGTTGCTGACAATGAGTCAAGGGGTAAGGCAGGGCCAGAAATTCTTTTGTTTCACCTTTTTTGTGTTAATACGCTGACACTGGTTTCACTCATTGTCATTTGGATTGGCCTTCTTAACTTTACGTCTACCCCTTGTTCTTTCAACGCTCCCATCAGCTTACTATCGCTCTTGATTGAATCGGAAGCTTGTTGGAAATCAATGAATAATATTTTTCATTGAACACAAATTATACGCATGCAATTTTTCTATTATTTGTTTTATTGTACATATGTATGGCATCAATTATTGATTTGGCTTAAGTCAAGCCACACTGATATTGTCCCAACACTTCCCTAGTACATCTTGTTAATTGATTGTACTTTAAATGTGCCATTTAGCAGTGTGATGCCTCTATAGTTTTTGCACTCATGTTGGTCTCCTTTTTGTGTATAGTCGCCCACTTTTCCATTCCCACTTCTGGCATCCTTTCCTACCAAATTATCTGAACCAACTGGTATATTCTCTCATATAGTTTGTGGCCCCCATATTTTATTAGTTTCCTGTTTATTCCATCCTTTCCCGGTACTTTTCCATCCATTTCTGCTTTTATTTATTATTTTCATAACCTCTTCTATTGCTGATTCTTTCGTTATTTCTTGGCTGTAGCTTACTCTCTGTTCTTGCTCCTCATCAAGATGGTATTTACCTCAGCTAGTAGTTCCCTGAAGTGATCTGACCAGATTTGTTTGTATTGGTGTTCTTCTTCCGTCAGTTTTCCCTCCTTGTTTTTTATTCGTTTTGTTTTTCCCTTGTAGTTTTTGCAAATTTCCCTTATTTTCTTATATAGCAGCCTTTCATGTTTCCTTTCTATCTCTCCTTTTCTATTTCTCTTATATTATTTTTACTTCTTCTATTGTTATATAAATTTCGTTCCATATACTCCAATCACACTTAATACTACTTTCAGAGAGAGAAAAACGATTACCACAGCTCCATATCACCAGATAAGTTCGTCCTACTTTCCTCGCCAATAATTGCGGAGTCACACAATGGTTCTTCTCGCTTAACGCGTGGCTGAAAGCTCCTTCTTCGCGGATTAGGCTCTCCTTTCCAAGAACCTAATTCTCCCGTCATCATATTCAATGCTAATAATTCCGTTGCTACTGTGCCGCAATAATAATTACTTCGCATGTACGGCGTACGTAGCAGATAAACACGCATCTAGACATACGTAGGTATATGTACGTATGTAAAGTAATGTGCCTAATCCTTCCTATAACACGCCGTCTAAGAAGCCGTAAGACGTATGTATACAAACAATTACACATAATACGTATAATTACGGCCCGTTACGCCCCAGGGGAATCCAGATGCGTATCTCGTTTAGTGGGAACAAGACTGCGATGTACCGGCGTTGTTAAGAAGGATGAAGTGTTCCGATTTCCATTCTTAAGCGAGTAAGAGGTAATTAGATTGACAACTGATTTGTATCGTTGGTAAAAAGGAAATTAACTGAGAAATATACTTAGATATTGAGGATTGTAAACAAAAGCTGTTGCTTCATAATAAGGATCTTCGAATACTGTTTAGGAATAAAACATTTATTTATTATCTGTCAGAATAAAATGAGAAAAACCTTTGATTTAATATTATGTAAATACGCGAAAAGCTTTTAAGCGTACTATAAAAACAGGCATCTTCTTACATAGTGCAACACGGACATTTACATAATTCTCCTATTCGACAGTGATTCAATATTTATTCAGACTGAAAATCGAACCGGTAATATTTAAAACGTACAAATAAATCTATAAATTTTAATTTGCCTTTTTACGTCAGTTGGTTTCACGCGTTTTACAAATTAGTAAACAAATTAGTACATTTGTTCTTTGTGAAATAAAAACCGGACGAAATAGAAGAAAAAGTATATATCACTGCATAGGTGAAAACGGAGGATGTAAATTAGAGAATGTAGGACACTGCCGAGATTTATCGTTCGTATTTTGGATGTGATGTAAGAAATGGGTGTGTTAATGCTTGTAGCAATAGGTAAGTAATTAATCTGAATGTCTTAGAAATAGAGGAATTAGTAGCATTAATAAGATTATGGAATTAAAGTTTAAAATACAGAAAGAAAACAACAAATTAAGGTACATATTATAAATGTTGTGCGCTTTCAAAAATGTTTTGTAGTTAAATTTATCAGAAGTAATTTATTGTACCTAAGTTGAAATGGTCGTTTCGTGAAAGATTTCCTCAAAGATTTATTAATTATTTCATTATTAAATTATTAAATAAAATTAATTATTAAAATGAAAGATGAAGGTTTTTTTTCTCCTTTTACTTCTTTTTCATTCCTTCGTTTTTCGTTTTTAAGGTGTTATTATTTAACAACTCTTTTCGCTGTTTTACATCTTGTAGCATTTTCGTCTTTGATTTGCAGTTGTTCATTTTTATGAAATGGTTATGTGCTCTTTCTTTTCGACGATCAATTTAGTTTATATCTTATACAATAGTTCACTTCTCTTAGTCAATTATTATTGTTATCATACATATTATAAAATACCGTTTATGGCAAATGACGCTTTTGGGTTCCTATTCGCCAGGTCATTTTGGCATTTACTGTCAATTAAATTTCTTTGGACATTCTTTTGGTAATCGCTTGTAACTGTGTTCTACGTTGTTTGTCGTCGTTTTCTTATTTTTGGGCGGATCTATTCCAAATTTAGTTTTGGAAGTCTTTTTTCTCCTATTCGTTTTAGGTGTCCATACCAACATTTCTTACAATTGTTAATTTTTTCTTCTTCTAGATCTAAATCCCCAGGTAATTTCTCTCTTCAAACACATATATTATTATACTTATACGTGATGACTTGTAAACTCTATTTCCGATATTCTCCTATAAGCTTTCTACACTTATATTCGGCTTTGGTTCTTGACGCAGAGGGAGATCCGGATGATCCATCGCTGTACCGTCCATTGCGTATGCTGGACACTGCAGATAAGATTTTGGAAAAGCTCATCCGAATTAGGCAGTATTTGGCCGTTAAGGAAGCCGGAGATCAATCACTCCGACAATTTAAATTTCGGCAAGGCTGATCAACCGCTGATACTTTACAAGAAGTTTCGGAAACCGTAATTAGAGCAAAGAGTCGCAACCATTTTTCATATAGAATCGTTCTCCTTGTGACACTTGATGTGAAAGATGCTTTTAATTCGGCTAAACTGTACTGCAATATCTTTTACGACTTCTACAAGATTTTTTACGAGATCGCTCCATTATGTAAGACACAATTAAGGGTCAATATAAGTGTTAGGTGAAGTCCAGTGTTGCCCAGGAATCCATTCGGAGGTCAGCCCTTTAGAACTTTCTATATGATGGATCCCTGATGACTCAGATGTCTGAGGAGGTAGTGCTGTTTGGGTATGCTGATGAGATCGCAGACACATTGCTCATCACTGCACGAGATGTTGAGCTGGCCCAATTGAAACTAAATCATATAATGAGGAAGGCGGATTCATGGATGGGAGAACATGGGTTTAACACTGGCGCAAAATACAATAGAGTTAGTCATTTTCTCATGAGAGAAATGGTAGGTACCAAAACGTCTTTTTGGCCTCAGATAGTTAAAGCAGGAAAAATGACTGCAAACCTAAGTAAAGTGATACACAAGACTGAGGCTCCTCTTTCCAGCAGAAGGATGGCAACTGTGCAGTCGGGACAGGCTTGGTAAACAGTTATATCGAAAGATGCTAACCCAAGTTCAACGGAGAGCTGCGCTGCGAGTGACTTCAGCTTTCCGTATCGTTTCGAAATCTGCGGTTCTGGTGGTTGCAGGAATTATCCCTGTAGCCCTGCTTGCCAGCGAAAGAAAGTAAGTTTTCCTCAAGAGGCGTAATTTCAAATTTTCGAAGACATTAGTCTAGCTATCGAAAAAAATGCCACTTTGGCGTGGTGGCAGCTATTGTGGGAAAATGATGACGTTGGTCTGAGAGATTCATTCCGCGCATCCGTCAACTCTTAACTGGCCATGGATATTTCAGATCTTATCTAGGCGCACCAAATATGTAAGGTACAATCTGAAATATGCTTATCATTATCCAAGAAATGATAGAGAGAACGAAGACACCCTTCATATTGCATTACCTATGAAGAAGAATGATTTAGATCGTGATCACATGTGACGCATTTATTTGAAATAGACCCAGTTTGAAGTTATGTGACAAACGGTTCCGCACTGCTGTCTGGGACTAAGGGAATTTTAGCGGGTATACTAAAATTCAGAATTTATTCTTTCACAATGTTATTGTATGGAGTTGTTTAGTAATATACAGCTTCATTTCAATAGGATGAGGATATAACATCAATAAAGTACGAATAATGATGAATGTTAAAACGATTTGGTGCAGGCGAGGTTGTTTGACAGGCGTAAAATTTCAACGAACCAATCATGATTATATTCCGACTTATTCAACTTAAGCAATGTCATCTAGCATAATAATACCTTGAGCCTAACGAGCTCAAGAAGGGAAATATCGCAAATAAACCCAATTAATCACAATTTTCGATTGTGTAACTCATTTCTCGACTACAACATGGCACCTTTTAGGTAGTACATTGAACGCAAACATTACCAACAGCGATCCTGCAAATTTTCACCGACGAACGATACCACCAACCGGCGTGAATTCATTGGTAAACATGATATTCTCCGGTAAATACATCAGCAACGCATCCTGGTGATGAGGATCACACCTACATATATACGTACTACATTGATTCGGACTAGTGGCGTCGATACATTTGATTGAAGTGTTTGATTAATAAACCGATTGTGTTCGAAAAACAACCGTGAAATATCTTTTTACACGGACCGGCCCGAACAGAAACGCTTGTATGTAATAACAACCAACTTCCAAACAAGATGTAAATAATGACGTGTTGATTCTGCGATTCGGATATACAGAGATATCTCTCAGTACGTATGTCTGCGTGTCTGCTGTTGAATGTTCACGTTTAGTCATACAACACACAAAATATGTTTCTCCGCACGTCGTTGTAGGCGTTTTGACAGCCGATTGATGCTGGGCGAACAAAAACTACGGCTTCTAAATCATCGAATACTCCCGCTTGTTCGCATACGAACGCTTTTGTTTAATTAATATTCATTGTGTAAGATCCGTGAGCGTGTGTATACGTATTTATAGGAACGTTACACTTCATATTTGTATAGCGTGTAGCGGTCGATGTTCTTACCTCGTATATGTACTCACTTCCTATTGTTCATCGTCTGTTTCGAAACGTTATAATGGCTTATTTAAGTTCTTTTTTAACGTGTTTCTCTTACACGCGATGGGGTCA
Source organism: Cetonia aurata (assembly GCA_949128085.1). NCBI lineage: Eukaryota > Metazoa > Arthropoda > Insecta > Coleoptera > Scarabaeidae > Cetonia > Cetonia aurata. Next base: position 7,784,435 of record OX421882.1, on the reverse strand, counting down.
TCCTTCCGTTCGCTAGGATAGGCGCGATGCATAAGGTATATCTGCCGAAGACGTGATATCCGCGTCCGTACACGCGCACGGACGCAAATACAGAGCGTGAACGAATAACCGATTGCATTTAATAGGTAGGCGAATCTAACTTCCGCAACTACGAGGAAATTTATTAAGGTATACGACCGGAAACAGTTTACACATATTTAGCGTATTCAGAGAGAATACTATGTAAAATTGACAACGCTTAGATGACATAATTTTTGTGTAAATTCTAGATTTCAACTCTACAATGTAGATCTAGAAAAAGCATAATACTATGACATCTTTCGAAGTTAATTACGTTTTGACAATTCCTTTCATGTTTAACAAAATAATTTGTTTTAAAAACTAATCTACAGCTTGCCTTCATTGACTAAGAGGATTTTTAAAGGATTTAATTTTGTTTTTGTCAAAATATTGGGGAAATGCGGAGAGAGGGTGCATTAAATATATTTCACATTATAAGATTTCTTTTAACACTGGAATGGGAAAGACGATACATTTTTGTTTAAATTAGGATTACTTTTGTTTCCACAACACCTTCCCTCCTCAGTTAATAAATGCTAGAGCTAGCCCTGTTAGCCTTTTAAAGATGGTGTAAAGAGAAAGAGTTAAAATCGCTTATCAAAAATGTAATGTTGTATGCTTTATCAGACATCGGACTCCTAAACTAACCCAAGTTAAATTGGCGAATAAAATGTTTACGGTTAGTAACGTCACCCCTCTTTCGGCACTACCAAATCGCAAATTAAAAAATCCATCAATGAATGGATATACAAACAGTCCAGAGAGTGGTGGCAAAAATCACCGGGACAATGGCAGGCAAAAGAGTTCCTAAAGGAGCAAAGGCCTGAACTTACGAGAGATCTACTGAATAAAGACAGGAAGACTGTCAAAATGATTGTAGGTCTGCTGACTGGTCACTGTAGACTGAATAGGCATATGTACAACATAGGCCTGGCAGATGATGCAACCTGCAGATACTGCCAAGAGGAGGAAGAAACACCAGTTCATGTGCTGTGTCAATGTGAAGGCCTGGCGAGGACAAGGTTTCTAGTAATGGGGGAGGTGAACCTCACAGCTAGTAGCTACATAAAGAAGCCGCTCTCAAAGATGATAGGCCTAATTAAGAGGGCAAAATTAGAGAGCGCGTCCTCTAGGAAAAAAGGGGATCACAATAGATCTGAAAAGGTCGCGGTGAAATAGGTCGATAGGCCACCCCGATCCTAATCTAATCTAATCTAATCTAATCTAACTGAAAACCAGGGATTGTCAATGTGACTGCAAGTCATACAGCTCTTCTTTTTTTTCTTATTTCTAATTTTGTCAAAACAAAAATAACTACATAACACCGCGTATCATAAGAAACATGTAAACATTACGGCTACGTTACATTGATGTTTCGTCTTAAGTTTACGATGTGGGTTGAACACGAAATCCACAAAACTTTCGCGGTAAAAAAAATAAACATTATTCCCGTAAATTCATTCGAATTTATTTTATGTACGATTCCGTGTTTTACTCGTCCCGTACATATATCAACAACAAATGGAACAATAATTACGCCGTGCGGTATTTCCGAAACATCAATATGCACTTAAGTCCCGGGCCCGCCAATAAATAACCGTCCGAATTTTTGAGACCCGTGGAATGCTCAAAACGATCGCAATTACAAGCGGTTCCCCGACAGAGGAGCGAAGAGGTGGGGTTAGTGAAGGGAAAAAAGAAAGGAACGGAGGAAAAAGAAACGACCGTCAGGCACTAAATTAAATTACGAGACAAAAGGATACAAATTTCACCTAACGCTCCCAATTTATGGGTATCGCGGCGGAATTTATAGGCACCAGATAAAACGCACGGGACACGCATGCACCGAGGTAGCAAGGGGCACACTTCGGACTTGCATACGGGCGTTTGTTGTGGAGAAAATGCGGCGAGGAAGGAAAGGAATCGTTTATGCCACGCTTATGTAAGAACAACGGTACGAGCAGGTGCGCACCAAACACAGACAGCATAAATCTAAAACTTACGCATTGAGCGCAATAATCAACATAAATAACGACTTCCTGTGCGTAAGTTTCGAGTTTATTGCAACTTTTTGGCGTCTTTATGGCGAAATTAAGGCGGCTTAAATCGTTCAATTAAGGTGAATGTACTTGAAAAATTGTTTGCTGAATGAAAGGTGACATTATTATGCTGCACTATACCTGCATACTTCATTAATGACGAATATGAACAGGTTTTTGTTTGGGTGCATAATTAAATAAAATTAGGTATTAAATATAGTAAATAATGGAATTAAAAAGTATTTTATCTTGAACAAGATCATGTTAAGCAGCCTAATTTATGAAAGCTACCTGCAAAATACCTTATAACAAAAATGCTATTATTAATTACTTTAGACAGAACGTGTATAAAAGAAAGTTGTTTATAATCCAAAATTAAATGCGGACGTATATGATTTATGATATTAAAATTACTGGGTAAACATCTTATAGGAACTTTGATCATCAAAACCATTACTCTAACCACATGACGTTGGGCATGCAAATCGATCCAAATACGCAAGTCGATTGCTGAACTTTCAAACAGTTTCGGTAGTCCTAACGTGCATACCTCAGAGCAGGGAAATACTTGTAAATGGAAGAATTCGATTATGTTTAATAGACTGGCTCAATTTTTTCATCTTCATGCAACTTAGTAGAAACAAAGACTTGACTTATGAACACAATTATGTAAGCGTGAAATACGGGCAAATACTTCATCTGTTGGCTTAAGGGCACATTCATAGACCTGTAACTTTGAAACAAATAAAAATAGATATACAAGTTTGCGTGTTTTTTTTTATAACTTGAAATGAAGTTTTACAAGATGTAGAAGCAATTTACCAAACGCAAATTAAGCTTACAAACATTAATATATCACATATTTCTGAAAAAAAATATTTTAGGAGTAATTATAGATAAAAGATATCAACTATGTAATTAAAAAACCTGAAAAAGTAATTAATACTTTACGAGCTTTTTCTAGGACAAATTGGGGTGACGATCCTAGTATTTCCATTCTTTTTCACAAGACTGCAATCAGGTCAGTAATAGATTTTGGCTAGGAACACATGGTTACATAAAATTGACATCTTGCAACAACTTGCCTAAGACTATCTATAGGTTATCTGCGCAACATACCAATAAACGTCTTGCTTGCTGAAACAGTCCGAATATCTTTTGACACTTAGAAGAAATTTGCTTGCTTTTAAATATTTGTTTAATTGCGCATTAAAAAAAATCCAACATCGTTAGTAAAATCTACACCTTATTCATTAAGAATCTAACCGAAAAACTTTGGATTAATAAGAATTCATCCGTACAAGTTAATGCTTATGAACATCTTTCATCTCTCAATATAAAACTTAATATTGATGACACCAATCTTTAAAATTCCATACAACAATCTTATCAATCCCAGAAAGTATTTCTTGTTTGATCAATTAGATAATATATCTAATAGTTCTATTAACAATCAAAATTTTAATGAATTATTATTTGAAAAGTGAAATGATTATGATATAATATATACAGACGGATCCGGAATAAACCAAAATCTGGGATGTGCTTTTTATGACCTACAAAACAATTTCAAGCAAGCTTTTAGATTAATGAGAGACATTTCTGTTTATAAAGCAGAATTATAAAGTCTGTGAAGTAGTAAAATACATAAAACGAATTAGTGTCTGTAAAAACGTCTTGGTTATTCTCGACTGTCAAAGTGCTGTTCGAAAATTAGGAACTATAATAGAAATAATAGAGATTCTGAAAGAGATTTTCAATTTTCCATTCATTAGAGAATTGCTGTGGATAAGAGGGCATATCGACATTGTAGGTAATGGAATCGCTGACACTGCTGCTAGAGAGAGTTGTGAAGTTTTGCAAAAAATAATTCTTCCTGTATCTGCTTTAGATATATACAGCAAAATTTCATCCTCAATACATAAATTGTTGATTGAGTTTTACGCTAATACAAATACTGGAAATTTCTATGAATCACTTTTTTCAATTCCCCAGTGTTGAATATTGAGGTAAGATCAGATAGCATCCGCATGGGTCGATTATCCGTCCCGTCCACAGCCGCCGCTAGGGCTTATTGTACAGCAGATGTTATCTTTAAAGTTCATTCATCAAGTTTAGCTCCTTAAGATGGCTCAGAATCTTTCTGAATGAGGTCGTTTTCAGGTCTTCTAGGGAAAGGTCGACCTTCCCAAAGTTGTCATACCTGATTATATTTTTGCGAGGCAGTGGCAGAAGATATGCTCATTCTCTTCATCCCCCAAACGCAGCCGGCATTCAGTCTCTTCAGAGAGTCCGATTCTGTGTAGGTGATTTCTGAGATTGCAGTCACCTGTAAAGACAGAAGCTATTACTTTGACATTTTTACGGTCAAATTCTAGTAGTTCCTGGCTTCTGACAAGATTAAACGAAATGCACTTTTTCGCAATGTACCATACCAGGACAATTGTTCCAATGTTGGAGCATTTTCTGCTGCGTCCATACACTGATTTGCTATTTAGCTACCGTAGGAGCTATGCCAATGGCATGTTCTGGTCCCTGGAAATGCATTTGCAAAGGTGTCTGCTTCCTCATTGTCATGAATGAGTGAGTGCCCAGGTACCCAGATTAGGGATAGATTCTTTGCCGTCCCCACTGTGTTTAGGGTATTTTTGCAGCTCCAGGTCAGCGTCGAGTTGCATTTATGCGCCTCTACTGCTTTCAGCACTCTTGGATTACGACAGGATAATCCTGCGTCAACACTCTGCTCTGTTTTCGAACCGTTCGTAGAGCAGTAGGTGTCTGCCTGCGGCAGTGTTTTTCCATTACATCTTCATTCCTCTCTGTTTGAAAAGGATATAGTGAAGTATGTATCGATCATTGGTCGAGTACACATCACGTCCGATGGCATTCCCAGCATCCTGTCGAAAGTGACCGATTCCAACAGCTTATTAGCCATACAGATATGAGTATCTTCTTCAATTCCTCCCTGGTTTCATAACACCTCAAGAAAGAAATTCATTAAAGTCACATCGCGTTTGCGATGTAACCATGGAGTTTGTAAACTTTATCTGTACAAATTTAATCAATCAGAGTCAAATCTCTGTGATTGTGGTGATGAGGACTCGCTTTAACATATATACCCTAATCTTCAACAAGTTCGCCAAATTCTTTTGCGAAATTTTAGCACTTCTGTTGCAAATCCTTTTAATTACTCAACATTGTTACAATCTAATAAAATTCATACTTATAAAGAAATTTATAATTTTTTGGTTAAACGTAAGATAAATATATGATTACTTTTGAAATCCCTTTGTGGGTTTCCCTTTTTACCGTGCATGGTTCAGTCTTTCTGCACAAAATGCTCTGATGAACTTCTGGGCCAGAAGTATGTGAAGAACCCCTTTTTCCTTCCTTTTGTTTGAGTTTTCTCTTGCAAACTCTGGCGAGTTTTGAATAGAAAGTAGTTTTGTTAATTATTAAATAATCAATTATTTAATTTATCTTATATATACTATATGTATGGTGGAAATGGCTCTGATAGCTACAGCCATGTAATTGACTAACAACAACAATTATGGTAAAGTTTACCACACTTTTTCTCTATGCCTTCTTTATCTCAAAAGCAATTAAAGAAACGTTGCCATTTATAAGAGAAAATGTTGCATATGTAAATCAAATTATTTAAAAAGTAGGCTAAGCATTATATTTTTATTATGCAAAAACGCTGTTGGGCGCAGCATTGGAACATAATCGTTTATAACTGCATAAAAACCACTCCTTTTTTTCTCTCTACCAAAATCAATACCAGTCCTACAATCACAACTGTAGATTTCTAATTCCCCACAATGACTATCTAATGTGTTACGTGATAGAGCGAAGAACAGGACTAATTGAATGAACTTCTTCAAACAAAACCGTATACCCGTCCCACGCCTGACACGAAATATTATATACATCATAGAGACATCTCGCTCCGGCTTAACACAAATTGCGCCCATTAAATATGAATTCATTAGAAGCCACGTCCTTACGAGCCACCACGAACCAGCACACGGGCGAACAAGCTTGTTTGTGTACCGCCGGAGCGCACAATAGGAACAGTAATGAAGGGACAAATATGAACAAGTAAGTGTGTATATATAGTTTCGCTCCGACGGAGAAGAAGATATTAATTCGGCTTAGTATTCTATAACCTTCCCACTCCGGCAGCGTAGCCACAATTAAGATGAAAAGAGACGATCGAATACCAACAACAAACTGACATAAACAATTGTGAACTAGCCGCCAACAATGCAGTCACCACAGAATTACATCTGATCCTAGTTTGACTGACACGTTTTTTTTAAAGTAAGTATTTAAAAGTCACGACGCTGGTCTTCCTCTCTTCTTTACTCTTAATTATATCTAAATTATGATGAATACTTGCAAATAATGTTTGTATAACGTCGGATTTGTTGTCCGAATCTCACGGTGATCATTTATCTGGATTTGAGACGCTTGGACGTGCTTTGAATACATAGCTGAATGGCCTTAAAAGTCGCCCATAATGAGCGGAGCTAATGCGTTGTTGTATAAGCTTAGTTGGCAGTATTTTGAGATGGCTCGCTTTGAGAATGAATTGGTATTATTCTTGTCAATTTACTCACATTTGAGCTGAGTAATTGTGTCCGTTAAATATGGAATAATCTTGGGTTTATAGTAATTTACTCTCTTGTTTTGATTTGGTTTGGTTTAGAATGAGATAGTCTCCATATGATTCGATGAATCATCCTATTCACTGTAACAACTAGTGCCAATTGTTTTAGACTTTATCAAACAACTTCAAGTGTTATAGATAACTCAGGATCTTGATCAATGAGACCTCTTTCAGATCTTCCAGAAAATTATTATAATTTCGTGACCTTTAATCTAGTGACAACAAAATTAAGTAAAAATTAATTAAAAATCCACAAACCTAATGTTTTTTTGCGTCCTATAGTTAGTACCAGTAACAGTCTTACCTACAAACTCTTCAAATACTTCCCCAATATCTTAAAACCCTACACTGGCAACATTGATGGTGTACCTTATTCTGATGACCATGAGAGATTGGTAAATAGTAGTGTGCTACACGGTCCTGTTGTCTTTTAGTCTCAATCTCATGAGATAATCTGATTTTTTGTAAGTGCTTCCAGAGTCTGCATTTATTCGTAAAAACATACGGAAACATTTTTACATTTTACGGTGAATACTAGGAATTCCTCGGTTCCGACATGATTTCTTAAGACGTGTACACATGTACCATCCCAGGATAGTTCCAATATTGGATTGCTTTCTGGTTTGCCCAGAATGACTTACGGTTGAGTTATCGCACGTGGTAAGACTATAGTAGGTAAATTTGGCTCCTGAAACAACAAGGGTGTCTTGTGTTTCATTTTTCCGAATAAGAAAATGCTCTGGATTTCAGATTAGAAACAGAGTATTAGCAACTGAAATTGTAGAATTTTTCAAATTTCAAAGTTTTGGATACACATATAGGTCTTTTATTTTATTAGCTTATTTCAGCAAAATAAGGAATAGTTTCAATTAGTACAAGTGAATAATTGATAGTCCTAAGACGATGATTTTCCCTCAATCATTTCTATTTTCTTCGAAATTACAAATTTATTTTTCAATTGCACAAATTTTATTCCATTGTAAAAGTTAGACCGTTCCAAACATTAAATCTTCACGAAACTTCATATAAAATATGTACCGATACTAGCGATATTCCTAGTAACTTAAATATTTTATCCACTAGAACCGCTTCAACTGAAATATCTTTCTCCAGCTTCTAACTGAAACTTTCAGCTTTTTAATCGAATCGTGAACTCGTAGATGGCCCTGCAATCGCTCGAACCGTACTGTCGCCGCATCTAGCCATCCACCGACGATAAGTTAATGACGGATTCGATGGGCCCGTCAAAGGTGTATCGAACTCAAGCCGAATATATAACGTGGCATCCCGAGCTGTTTAGATGTCTCCACGAGGGCGGAACCAGCTACGCCTTTTCAAACGAATCGACGATACTGTCACCAGTTTCGACATGAGAGTGATTAAGGGAGGTGGGTACAGCCAAAGGAAAAAAAAAGGGAAATGTTCGCTGGGAATTGAAGTTGATGGGGAAGTCATTGGGACAAAAAACATAGAGTGTATCTTTGCGGCATCACACTATATAATTTAATTGCAAAAGCTATGCAATTTCTTTTTCGTCCTATTAGAGTGGATTCAGTTCATTGTTCCTATTTAAGCGACACTCATCAGCGATTGACTGCTCTATCAAACTGGCTGACTGAAAGCTTATATTGGTTTGGAGATATGTGTAGATCTTCTTGGTTTTTAAAGTCATATAACCTACCATAACTAATACAACTGACACAATTCACAAAACAATCTTTATATAAAACATTTCAAAACTCTTTTAAATTAAAACAAAAAACAAACTGATTTTATCAATAAAACAAAAAATGTTATATATTTTTTTTTATACATCAAAATTTTATTTTCTACATTATTAATTTTTAAAAATGTAAATGATTAAGGTTTTATAAATAAACCGAAACGTCTTACTCAATCTGATAGTTGTTTAACTATATGACTTTAAAAACCAAGAAGATCTACACATATATATATATTAAAAAGTCAAGAAAATTTGGAAGTATTGGTTTGGAGGATTTCCTGTCACCTCTTTAATTTTGTATATTTGGGTAGGAGTAAATTACGAAAGCATGACATGTGTATAATTTAAGTATTCTGCAATTTGTGTGCAGCCAATTAAGTACCTATATTTAACATAACTGTCATAGGAGTATCTGTATAAGTGTTAAAACCCAATACAATTCTGCAATAACTGCAATAGATGTACATTAGTTCTGTTACATGCTATCAACAAAGAGCAACAATAAGTGAAATGCGGAAAAAGTTATAGTTTTATATATTAACATTCTACACCATTGAGACAAATTATGTAACACACGGAAAAAGAACCCCAACTTTTTACCTACTTTTTTGCATAAAAAGTCTATTTGATGAGAAAAAGTATATTGCGATCCAAATACACACCTAAATATTTAAACTGAGTTACGAACGCTATGTTTACATTATCTATATGTAAGCAATAATTGTTAGACTTGTTCTTATTGCAATTCCTCTTAGAACCTAGTACCACACACTTTGTTTTTAACACATTAAGTCTAAGTTTGTTATTACAAAGCTATTGAAACAATACGCCAAGTTCGTCGTTCAAAGCTTGCGTTATCTCTTCCGTATTTGATCCAGACACAGAAATAAAGGTATCATCCGTAAACAAACTACCAAATGACTGTCTCAGAACTGCATGGATATCGGTTATATACATGAGAAACAGCAGCGGTCCAAGCACGCTCCCTTGCGGAACCCCCATTATGCACTCAATGAATGGGTTCTGTGAAACAGCTTATATAGTACATGTTATACGATCTTCCATTGAACCACCATTTGGCAGTGCATTGTAAGGTTGTTGCAAGGTGCAAAAAAATTGTTTGCATTAGGTATTCTGGTAGAACTATAAAGTAAGAATTTGCTATTATTATGGCCTCGGCTCTCACCATTAGCCACGTACACGGATAAGAATTTGCTATGAATTGTCTTTACTCTAAGCCGGATTTCCTAGTAATTCTTAAAACACCAAATTTACAATCTGTCAGACCAGCCGCCAACTAACTAATTAAAAATAAAAAATCCTCCGCGCGTTATACCATTCATCATAAAATAAAAACGAACGCCAAGGATTTACTCTTCACAATATCTGTCGCGACACGATATTTTATCCTAAATTATGCGTGTAATCTTCCGAAAAAGATATACGATTTAAGCCCGGACTTGTTTCCGTAATACATCAAACCAAATCTGCTCGTGCTTCACACATCAAATAGAGACGAACCTTCGGCGTTTAATTGGTGTTCTCCGCTTTTTCTATCTTTTACAACTGAACGGTACGAGTACCGTTCAGAGTTGCTTGCCGAGACCGCAGACCGTCGAAAATAAATCGACGCGGGTATTTTTTTGCGCGTCCGTCGCAGCTTCTAGCGTACGGTTTCGAAATTAATAACGGCGCATCACAGAGACTGACAAATATTTTGAGAAGTCAACGAAAACAACGATAAATTTTCGGCGGAGAAACGCTGTCGCGACTATTGGTGCGCTTCCATCTTTAATGTCTGGAAATATCAAAAGGAACTGTAATAAAGATGTATATATGTATACGTACAGTTAAAAGAAGGAGACATATTATGCGTATTTTGATATCTTCCGGTATTAAAGTGTTGTCACTAAACCACCTCGGTTCTTTGATGGTATTAAAAAGGACAGAAAAACATTATTATGATCACTTAAGTTTGAATAGGTACGGATTTTCAACGCTTCTTGGAATTCCTCTCCTCTTTATACTAATACATCTTGACTTCCAAGAGTTTATTATAAGTTATCGATGAAAGCTATAGAAAATTTCGCGGCATTTCTGGTCTGTTGAATAGCAAGATTTGAATCTTTGAAATTGGTCTGTAGAAAGTATACGATTTGAGAAAATGGCACCATATGCGCTCAAACAACGTACAGAAATAATAAAATATATTATAGACACGGTGATAATTTTGCCGAAACAGTTCGCAGTTTGTAGCGTTTTTGATCGGTATGAATCGTCTTTTTGCAAAGTGATTGTATAGCTAATCGCAAAATTTGAGCAAAATGGCCAAGTTACTGACGTAAAATTGCCAGCTCATGCCATAAGATCAGCCCAAAACATTGAAAAATGAAAAAAGAGAAGATAGTAAAGAACTTACTTACCCTGAGGGAATCTTTAGAAGATTAATTTCTTTGTTCATCAGATTTATTTAACTAGAAATAAATAAATTACTCTTAAATAACGTCTCTTTTATTCAATGTAGTATAAGAACATCACTAACGAATAACTAGTACAGTCACAATAAAGATACTTAAGTGTATATAAGCTATATATAAATATAATAATCGGTGGCTCAGTGGTGTGACATGACCTCAGTACGTACCGAGGTCGATTGATTTGCGGTGTACCCAAAACTCTGTGGTGAGGTAAATTTAGTGTAAATTTACTGTTAATGCCATCTAACATATGGGTTGTAGCATATCTTTGGAGTTAATGATAAAGCATATAATAGATGACGCTGAGTGTATGAAAGGAGAATAAAAACAGTGTTGACTTAGTTTAAAAAATTTAATAAAAATTATAAAGAATTATCTACAAGTTTCGTAGCAATATATAATAAATATATATATATAAATAAAGCCAATTTGGTTGAGAAAGTAAAAAACCTACGCTGAAACGATGACCCAAATTTGAAGACACGAATCCCGTTTCTCCTCCTACCACATCCATCACCGCCCCTCCACATCATTTTATTTACAATATCAAAACAAAAAGAGAAGAAGGTAAAACAGAAAACAAATGATACACAAACCGCCACCTTTTGTTCGAACGAGGGCGTATTCCAAATAAATTAGATCCATGTAGCACATCCACCTGCTTGGTATTCTGGCCGCGAACACGAGGTATGCCCACTCCTAAAATAATTTGCGGATTGCTCTCTCCCCCACGGCTCCTCTCTCGCCCCATTCTCCCCTACCGCAGTCCATCGCGGACAGCACGGCCGCCCCTCCCCCCCCACGCCGCGCCGCCTCAATTTATTTTTCCTTTTGCCGTCGGAATTTATTTCATTTGCGCAATGATTAAATTTTTATGACATTCCCTTTTTGTACGAGCACTGGAAGCAGAAACGCGCCTTCTATATCGCACCGTGCCGTGGAAGGTAGACGTTACGTGTTTTTCTTAACAATAGAATAACTCGCAGCGTGTTCAGTGCTGAAAATTAAATTGATCTACACGGTGGATAAAACCTATTTTCTTCTATTATACTTACAGATAGCGTCATAAGATGCAACATAAAATTAAGCATTTCTACTTGTATGCGTATTTTATTGTGATTAGATTTTGTTTTATAAACAATAGAACTCTGGGTAAATAAACATTCATCTTTGTGATGTCAAATGTGCGTGGGTGTTTCAGATTATGTCACATTATGAATTGCATTTTCCTGGCTTGCTAAGCTTGCGCTTTTAGCATTAGAACATAAATATGTGGGCTTGTAAGTATCTGCGTTTTGATAATAGAATGTATGTTGAAACGTGTATAGTCGCATTTCCGGTCAAATAAAATGTGCAGTATCTTCATAGTTAACTGCATAACCACTAACTATGTAGAGCACCAACTGGACATAAGAATTCAACATCAGCAAAGATAACAGAATAATAGCAAATGAAAACTAACTTCGGCTTTGACATTAGAGGTTGTTACGTGTATGAGGATAGGCTTCCATGTAGTACAGCTGTTAATAAAAATAGTTTATGATGGTTACCTACTTTAGAGGAGCCATATCATTACTGCAAATTAAGATTTTTATGGAATGCAGCAGTGTCTACACTGACGCTTGTTGTAGTTATAACGTCTTAAAAAATTAAAAAAAAAAGGGTTTTTGTGCCTCCGTCCAGAAACACTGATTTTGCATTACTATAAATCGGCCGGAAACTTATCATTCTCCGGCATAGGCCGGCAAAAGATCACTAAAAGGTGGCAACACTATATTCAAATTACTGACATTTCTGTAATTAATTGTAGATTCGATGACAGATGACAGAATTTTCGTTACACAATCTCAATAATTCAAATTCTATCCAATGCAATTTTAGGAAGATTTTACAAGTAATAAATTGTTAATAACTTGTTGCACAACCTGTGTAATATGAGCTGGGGTCTCCATTGCCCTTGTTATTGATGAATATCAATATGTACCAAAACTAACCAAGAAAATTAAAACGTCAAAATACTAAGGTATCTTAATTCTGGTTTCAAAATGTCAGACGTAACATGTATTGCCAACCTGTACTGTTAACTCCCTAGCGTTATTTTTTTTCATTATTTACAACATTAAGATTTGTCGGCTCAAAAAATAGTGTGTAACACACGGCCAGAAACTCTTTTGCGAGTATTCGCACTTGTGGGACCTCGGCTTCGCCTCGGCCCGTACTCACACTCGCAAAACTATAGTTTCTGGCCTAGTGATACAAATAACTATTTTACTATACTCTAAATAGTTTAATTTGATTTTTTCAACCAATGTTCAGAAATAAGTTTTCTAGTAATTAACTATAAGTTTTGAAACAGCCTTGCTCAAGTTCACTGATGATTTGATTGTTGCGTCCGACAGGGGATATGCATCCATTTTGATCCTGTTGGACTTTACTAAGGCCTTTGACACAGTTGATCTCAGCTGCGTTTATCCATTTTTCTTTATATCGGTCTTTACTATAATAAAATCAAATTGTTAAGCAGTTTTTTGCGTGGCAGGTCACAGGATGAGGATAAATAATAAACTAGCTACCAATTCTGCCTTAATGTCTAGGGTGCCGCAAGGATCGGTCTTGGGTCCGCTGTTTTTCTTTTCAGTGTGTACTTGTACTATTTGTAGGTAAAGCATTGTTAGATTCATGTGTATGCTGACGATACGCAATTATACTAATCTTTCCGTAAAGAATCCTGTGTAGATGATATGTACCGTGTTCAGCAGGATTTGCATAAAATTCTCCGTGCCTGTCCTCTCCGCTCGTCTATTGTTATGTTTTTTGGTAGTCAGCAGTGTCGGATAAAGCTGGCGCGGGATTTTAAGCTGTCCATTGGTGGTGAGTCCTTGCCTGTGGTAAGTGAAGCTAAAAGTCTTGGTGTAATCATTCACGACAATTTCAGATATAGGCAACAAGAGTCCAAGTATGTTCAGCGTGCATACTGCAACTTAAAAATTTTATACTAACATTTGTTCTCGTCAATTACCAAGCAACAAAGCTTTCGTTCAAAATGAAAGTTTGTCCGGATAAAGACAAGCTCTTATGGTATTACCCCCGACAAAATAGCTTATTTCTATCATCCATCGAAATAATTCACAGAAACAGATAATTTGAAAAATGTGGTTCCAAAAGGTATGGGAATCACTGAGAACTTCGCTGACAATACCAATTTTTAGATGAGATTAGCTGAAAGGAACTTCAGTAAATAAAAGTTATAAAAGAATAACAAAAATTCTCGTCCGAATTTTTTGGCATTATTATTAATGCAAAACGTAATTGTACAAAAACTAGATATAACAGAAAAGATATTACGGTTAGAATTTTCTACATTTTGAATAGGAAGATATATCAGACAGCACCAACGATAATAATGCAAACAAAGTAGTAAAATATATTATACATAGAACGTAATATAAATACGGAACAACGGCTGCATTGTCGCTAATGTTATATTGTAAGTAATATAGAGAAACGTGACGGCGTTATTATTACAAAGAAACGGCAGATATGAGACGAGCACTTCACAACTTGCGAAGATTGCGAATTGGAGTCCGCTCGTCTATGAATCCTTCTATCTCTCGTCTTCGTTTCGTTGGTTGAAAACGACGGAGAGGGTGAGTCGCGGATCGCGACGACTTGCACCAACGCGACTTTTACGCCCGAGTAAGTTAATCTCGAGCAAGCGAGGAATATGATGATGTTGCCGCGATGCACTTTGTTGCTTGCTCTTCGCGTTTTGTACATCGTGCATGTACGCTCGAGATAATGCGTCCGTTCTGTTCGATTAAGAGCTCTTGTTGACGGTAGCGGCCAACGTTCCGGTTTTTAAAACGGACGGTTGTCCGTTGCTCAGTTCTCTTTAGGTAAGTACGAAGGTTTGCTCACGCACCGGACAACGCGCCGGCTACACAACCGTCGCCCCTCGGCACAACGCTAATCGGCCCGATGCGATGCAGTGAACTACGCTAGTTTAGGGGGATACAGCTCGCGCCTTTCCATCGGGTTAAACGTAAGTATCGTGTGTTTATATGTACATACGTGAACATGACGTCGTACTTTGCGAAAGGACGACGGATGCGTTGATTACCTGCTTATATACAGTTATGTATACTCGATAGAATATTACGTAGAACATGCATGCATAGGTACAGATACGATAGCGTGTTGTTCGCTAAAGCTTCTTTGTTATACATATTTCTGAGCGAGGTGTTTTATGTAGCGACTTCCTCTCCGAAAGATAATGCTGCAACAATGTAGCAAACGCTGCGTGATGGTGGAAGATCGAGCGGACAGGAGCGTTCTGTGCGCAGTTTTGCGAACAAAGAAAAGTGAATTCTATAGAATATGATCCCGTCACACACTAATGAAGCTTGGGAATGACTGTTCGTATTTACAATCAAATCTGCGTTTCAGTAATGACATTTATTTCAATCAACACAAAACACATGAAAGGATTTAGAAAACTAAGATTAAATATTTGACTGCTATTCTAAATACTTGAAATACTCAAATATCTTCACTCTGTAAGTATCATAGACGACTTAAGTTAAACATTAAGTAAGTAAAAACGGCCTAAGTGACAGTTCATTCATTCATAGTTGGTCCTGTTTTGCACTAAACATTTCAATTATAACGGTTTGCAATACAAAATTTGCTTTAATTATTATTTATACAACTGAATTAAAAGTTTGGTTTCGACTTCCAGACAAGTTTATTGTCACGGTGATAACTTTGAAAGTGTGGAATATTATCAGGAATTCGTGCGATTCCTTATTATTGGCAACCGACAGCATAAAATGTAATAGGCCATCCGCAGAATCAAAATTTATGAGTCAATTTACTGGATTTTTTTTTTTTCATATAGAAAAATTGATCATCCCAAAATTAATAATTGCAGTTGTTTTTGATTTTAAATATTGATTTCATTAACAAATTGAAAAAAAGTAGCTAAGTCAATCGAAACGTCTAATATGTTTTGACTCTATTTCAATTCAGTCATATTTCCAAAAAAAAAACATCTTTAGAAAGAATAATTAAATAACATATCTGATCTGCTGCTATTTAATTTCACACTGCCTCCTGATTGGTTATTACATACATATAAATCGCCTTTTTAGTCAATTTTGATTGTTGTCAGTTTTATGCCAACTCATATAGGGTGAACAGCAATTAAAATAGAACAAGTAGATACTTAATTTTAGGATACTACGCTTAAAAAAAAACAAAAAGCATTGCTTGCGATACATCTAAACCATTAATCATCTTGACATAAACAAGAACAATAACTTGAGATCTGCTGTTAAACAAACCATTCAGAGAGAATCTACCGTAAAATAACTCGCCTCTCTTCTTAACATCTCAACGTAGCGACGCTGCGTTCCCATAGCGTGTTTACGCGTACCAATAAGCACCTGACGTGCTCGAATAATAGAAAACAGCGTCTAATTAAGCATTTTATGCAAATTAACAACGAAGATATTGAAGCGTACATACGTTGTACACCTACAGAAGACAAATTATCGGAGCGGTGAATGTTTTCCCTTAGGATTTCTAACCATCTATAGCTCTTGTCTCTTTGTCTGCGAAGCAAAATAACTCGCGTGTGACAGCTAGATTATTAATTAACATTTTTTTTTTCTTAATTGCACCGTTTTACGCATACATTATGGATAGACGGAGATTGTGAAAATCCTTTGAATATGTGCCAACTGGGAGAAATATTTAGCAGTCGATGGGACGTTAAAATTCTCGGTATAAATATTTTTTTTTTACTGTGGGATTTATTGCAGGCTTGAGAAGAATAATTGAAGCATTTTATTTTATAGGCTATTATAATAGTAGCAGCTGTGAGTTATATAGTGAAGTTACACACATGCTTGACAAAATAGCGATTCTTTTGTTTCTTAAACAAGATACTCATGCATGACTTTGTAAAACATGGAATATTTCTCATAAAATATCATTCATGCTGGTAAAGGTGTTTAACATTTAAATTTTCAATCAACTTTAAGCGTAAAGGTATTTTCTGTATTCTTATTCTACAAGGCATAACTAAAGTTTCAATTCTTAGAACTTTACCAGGTCTATATTTAATACAGTCGACACTTAATTTTTCAACGATCCTCTAGCACTCATATAACAAATGAAAACAGCAGTCGCGCGTCTCTCACGCTAACTATATCCAATACCGAATGATGTTCTTTTGAACTGTTCGCTTTGATATTTTCCAATGCGTCGAACAAAAACAACACTAAATCAAAGGGGATGGAATGATCAAAATAAAATTTAAAAAACAAAAGAACCTAGAATAAAGAAGGTTATTTATTATCGTTTCGCCCCGACTTAATAAATAATTCCCGAATTAACTGCATAATTCATTAAAAAAATGCCGAGAACGTGAGGAAAATCCGCGGTAAAGGAGGTAATTAATTCATCCATTAACGCTCTTCTACAGCGCGTTGCCGGTTTCTGTTTATTACGTTGGCGGTACTGATGTTTACTTTTTCGGCGCGGTAAGTACCAACATATCTGAGTAAATTTGAAGCGGTAGATGAACGACGAATGGATAGGCGGACTTCTTTGATACTCCCGCTAAGGGACTATCATCTCTCTCTCTTTCTAGAGAGCTAATAAAAGCCCGCAGTGCTTCAGCTAAATATTTAGGTGCGTCTGGAGAAGAAATATTTACGTAAATCGCTGGGAAGTAGAGAGTACGCTTTTGATTATGGCGAATGACAGGCTGTTAAAGTGATGGAGAGTGTTTATATTTTTTGATGTCAAACTTATTTAGATCGTATTAAAATTAAGAAACAAAATTGCTCCTCTGCATGACAGCCATATTTACGTGAAATAAAATGCATAGGTCAAAAATATAGAATAGAAACTTGTAATGTCGAGATCGATTAATATTTATATGAATTATTACAAAATTTCCATACTTCGAAATAATAAATATCAGGTCATAATAATTCTAGCTGTCTGTACACATCGAGCAAGATTTATTTGTTTAGTCAGTGGCAGAAGAGACGTCCATTGTGGGGGGATGTTGCTGATTGTCCGCAATCATATAATAGTATTATTGTATTATGTCTAGCTTCCAGTATTTTTTAACAAATTTTACCTGCTACTGCATCAACAAAAGTGCTACCTATTAATAAAACTTTGATCCATTATTAACATGTAAAGATAATATCATAAACAATTGCCTTCAAATATTTTATCTAGGCTCGAAATAAAAATTTAATAATTTACCAATACCTTAATTATTTTCAAATTTTTTTCGCAAATACACACTGAATGCCATCTGTATCGGGACAGATCAACTAAACGAACATCTGGGAGATGAAATCACCAAATTTCTAAATTTCTAAATGTCCAAATCAAATACCAACTTATCCATTTGTTAACTTGAACATGTTTGCTCCTAGTTGTCAAAAGAACTACATTAATTCTGAAAGTTCCAAACTATGGAATAACATTTTCTACGTCTTTGGTTTTCTTTTTATCAGACGGAAATGTTCAAGTTCTCTAAACTGTGAATGAATTTTGGAAACGGTTCCTTGCGAAACATTGGGCAATTCAGGATACTTTCGATTAAAGATATCAGCAACTTCTAGGACTTTTACACTTATCTCCGTAACCGATCATCATCAAAATTGTTTATTAAGGAGATAATGTCTGTTAAAAAGACATAATTTACTAAAATGTTTCTGTCCCTGTAAACGATAATGTCATACTGACTTTATTTTATTGTTTCGTTGCCTAGATTATATTTATTTTGGTGCAAACGGCAATAAAGATTCCTATAAGAAATGTTTCTTTCCTAGGTGAAAAAATTTTGTAAAAATTTTTTAGTATCATTGTTTGCTGGTACATACTGTTATTAGGCGACAAGCACCTTAGTTCTCGCCTTAAGAAAGTACACTTTTTTACATTTGGGGTTTTACAAAATTAATAGTCCTCTAAAGAATTTCTGGTTTTAATTCGCTTGGAAATAATTCTTTCCTCATTTAGGTCATAAGTGTTATGGATCGGTGACATCAGTTTATTAAGGAGACTTCATAAATAGAAAATATACAGGCTGATCAATTTAAAAAAGATCATCTGCTACTACACTTACTTGATGTTTGCAAATTAAATAAAATACAGATGCAGGAGAGACCAGATATAGAATCTGCTAAGATTCTGCAATCGTTTGACAAGAACAAGGTGTCTGCTACTGAAGCCCAGAGAATCCAAAGCAGACAATTAATCTGAAGGTCTAATTAAGAAGGTAAAATTATAAAGCGTCTTTCAAGGTCAACAGATTGGAAAATCTATATAATCATCATTCTTAATCTAGTGCGATTGAATATCACTTGTGTTTGGTTAAATATTAATGATTTAACTTTTTATTATCTAATGGTTGAATCGACGTTATTTTGATAAAAAATCCTTCCAGACTTGCATTGAAAATTCCTTAACAAAGCAAAATGAGATAAACCTAAAATAGAATTATCACACAACATGTCTACTCCCATGCTAGAAGTCGCGCCATCCGAAAATCGACTCGGAAGTAATAAAGACATGTAACCCGGGATCCCGGCGAAATCCCGATAGGTCGTAGAACACACCCACTAAGCTCAACGTGAGTGCCGTGTTCGCCATGGCGACGATGCAAATTGCACGAGTTTAGGACGCCTAATAGACTTAATCTTGTCGTTTATGTTCGACACTCACGCGGGATAATTAGCAGAGACGCGCAGATCTTCGGATACAAAGCGTTCTCCCGCCCGGTCCCGGTACGCCCCCGGTCGTCCCGGGGTCGGCCGGTTCGAGGTGTTCCTCAATTCTCCTCTGCCGCACACGGTGTCGTCACCGGCAGCGACCGACGCCGAAGCTGTCTATTGAATCCCGGTGTTTGCGAGTCCTAATTACGGAGCCGCAAGCGACGCGAAATTAAACTTTCATCAGCTATTACCATATGAGAGAGCTCTAATTAAGGTAAAGTGTCTGTGCCGCGCCATTGTTACACAGGCGTGTATACGGCTAGATGGCTCCCAGAGCGCGCCTCTATGGCCGGGAGAAATTGGGAGATTCTCGCGGAGTTGGTGCAGAAACGCCAAAATTTGTACTTTGTTAAGGCTCGTTTGTTGCTCAGTATTTTTTTTTTGGCATGGAGTCACTGCAAACACTGCAGCCTCTTGGCTTTTTGTATTTAATCTCCCATTTCTTTTGCCCATTGAATCATGCCAGCCATTCCAGCTTCCTTTGGTCTATTATACTAAAGTGTTTGCTTAGTTATCTAACTTCAGAACTAGATGCTTATGAAAAAAAAAGCTTGTACAAAACCTTGCATAGATGTAGGAGTGGAGAAAAAGACCTAAATTAAGGACGAAAAGATTCGGAAACGTGGCGTTAGACAAACAAACCTCTTATTTCACTGTCAGATTATGACTTGTATTGGTCGTCTTTCTATTTTCATTTTCACATAAAATATTTTAAATTCTCAACAACGATCTAATCTTGCCAAATACATTCACTTCAATTAAACTTCCACCACAAGCAAAAATCCATTCAAATCCTCTACCTAAACCATCTCGCGCCAAATCATCAGAGCCACCTCACGGGGAATCCCTTCCATTCGCCTGTTATTAAGAGCGGACGTGCGTTAGCAATTCGCACGTCTGTCACCGATGTTGCTTTTGCGAAGTAATTAAAACCCATTCCGTCAATTCTCTTTTGATTAATTGTGAACACAGGACGGTGGCGGTGAAAGCGTCGGCATCAACCCCCGAGCGACGCCCGTCCTAGGTGCGCCCTGGGAGGGCGTCGGTCCGGTTCTATCTGCTCCAGAGCCCCCGGAGCCGGTTTATCTCCGCAGACCAGCCCTCGGTAATTTCCATCTCAATCGTCACTTTTAATGGCACACCGAATTGTTTCCTTGATTGCAGTGACACGTTCAATCACTTTTCATTTAGTAAGATGGCTCGTTAATTGAGTTTTAGGAAGCGGTCGGTAGAGTCGCCAACGTTTCGGACTGAATCGTTGGTTCTACTTCCCTCAGTTTGACAGTAGGAAAAAGCGACCGAACTTTCTGATTCATGTCGGCATGCGAAGTACAAATAATGGCTTCCCGATTATAATATGTGCAGCGATTTAGTTATACATCTATAGATAACTCCTGTTCTGTATTGAAGGTTCTGTATGAATTTACGGAACAAAGTAATTAATATTTAATCTCTCTGCAAATTGACTGAATTCATGAATTCATCTTATGCATCTTCTCCGCTTATTCAAACCAAATAAAACATATTTCCAAGTATTATAACAATTCCCTTTTAATTGGAAATGTTGCTTCTTTTTTCTGTTTGTGGAATTTATTATTTGGATACCATTATTTATGTTACAGAAATGATTTTTTTTTCTTTTTTAAACATTATTATCCTGCAACACATTTTATTTTATTATATTAATTAATTTCTTTAATATAAGGAATGTTGAGAAGTGACACTTTTTTTTATTTAAATTGGCATCTCGGGATCAGAGCCCATGTGCCTGAGAAGTGACACTTATCTATCGTATTGAAACTTGGAACATTTGTAACCCCAATCGAGTGCTATAAATCGCCGCTTTCAATTTTGACGGAAGCTCGTGTTTAAGGGATGAAAGCTACACTTGAAGCTTCGATGATTTTCGAATTTTTACAATTACACCGCCATCTTGAATAAAAACAAATAAAATTATTATGTCTAAATGGTCCTTCTACAACCCTACCACATCAGCGCCAATCAGTTCAAGTAAAGTACTGTTGGCTCATAAAAACGTACGTATTTCTTTGGGCGCATCACAGTGGTCGGAAATGCAGTTCGAGGTGGCCAAAATGTTTTCACAAGTACATAATAAATGAGAATTGCATTGATATTTAATATTCACAAAAAAAGAAGTGTGCAATTTTGTAACTGGTGAACTTTTCAATTTTGTACTTTTCCAGTGTTTCTCCTTTGCCAAACCATTTGCCGAACCGTTTGCCAAACCGTTTACCGAATTATTTGCAAAATCGTTTGCCAAATCATTTGCCAAACCGTTTGCCAAATCATTTGCCAAACCGTTTGCCAAATCATTTGTCAAATCGCTTGCCAAGTCATTTGCGAAAACGTTTGCTAAATTATTTGCCACACTATTTGTCGAATTATTTGCCAAACCGTTTGCCAAATCATTTGCCAAATCGTTTGCCCAACCGTTTGCCAAATCATTTGCCAAATCGTTTGCCAAATCATTTTGCAAACGTGTTGCGGAAGATTGGAAGTTTAAAACTGGGAAAGTGGGACAGTGAAAAGTGGAAGCTGTACAAATTGTACAACGTAACCTAACAATAATTTTGCTAAATTGACAAGGGTGTTGCGTATATTAATAAAAGTTCACTTGTTGTACAGTTTGTTAAATCAACCATTGTTGTATGTTACTTCAACATAAAAGTTTGTAACTTAACAAAAAAAAATTTCTTACTGTGTAAAATGTATGATATGAATCTGTGTGTATAACTACGTATAAAGTAATTTTACATTTAGTATTACAAAATTAATTTGGGATATATAAATATTAAATTCTATAAACAACTAATCTTAGTGGCATTTTTACAAATCAAGTTACTACTATAGCAGGCTAAACTAGATAAGGTCCGATTTTGGATATTTTGTGCAAAAAAGTGCAAACCACATGCGTTTCAAAAATAAACGAAAAAAAAATTACGTCAAAGTGCCGCCATTAAAGCGTTCTTCCAGAAAACATAATCTGGATAAAATGATTTGATATCTATCGTCATAAAATCACATAGCCATTCCGTTTCTGCTTGCAGGTAACGTTTCTGTCCACCTTGTACCTGAATGCATACCTACTAACTAATTCCGTGGTTTTTGTGTAATTGATGTATTACCAAGCCCACAAAATCATTGTGTAACGTCAAGCGTCACATTTAAACGGTAATTCCGCTACTCGCTTGCCATAAAACGCTAACTACAATGACGTTTATTACTATTAATCAGTTATATATTTACCGGCACTTTACACAGTTCACCGAGCGCGGAATATGCAGCTAACGTGTTTTTATTAATGTGTTTCCTTATTGACGCGTTATAACCTAACAGTTCCTCATAGAACGCCATGTGCCATGTGTATAACATAATTGGTATTGAAACACTTTTAAAATAGCGACCGATGTGAACACGAAATAATAACGGTTACTAAGCGATAGTCGAAGCATGTTGTAAATTTCATAATAACCTTCTTGTAAATTTATTTACTTATGCACATATCATATGTATGTAGGTGTTAATTATACTGGTATGTATAGATACATGGTTTTCTAATTATTTCCTATATCGGATATAAAAGCTTTAGTTACTACTTAAAAAAGGAAAATAATAATACATAACTAGAACGTGGTGTTGATTAAATCATATTCTTATAATAAATAATAATTTAAATAAATAATTTTTTCGACTAAGTATCACATCCGAAAGTACAATATATTTATACTCACTCGCCTACAATGAACTGTCGCTGGAAATTAGAAACAGCAATTATATAGAACGTTTCAAAGGTGAATTAAAAATATTTTTAATGGAAAATAAATTTTATAGTCTTAATAGTTACTGTCATAGATAGTGTATGTTTTTCTTTACAATACTGATGCCAAATGAGCTATGGCCTTCACCTAATGGCATTAAGAGACGGATTTTCCAGTACTAGGTCAATTGCTGATTAATGGTTAGTGAATGGGGGTAACCCTGTGACCCTTTGAACTGTTTATCGCCGGATCAAAGCTTTCGGCTTGCGTTCCTATCGGCCACGTCTTGTACTTTTTATCATTTACGACTCAACACCGACAGTAACGTTTGGAGTTGCGTAGGTTGCGAATGCACTGGAGTGGGATAAGGTGATATTCAACGATGAATCTCAATTTTGTATAGTGATGCATGATGGTAATACAGACTATAATATGGGGAACGTGGTGATATTTATTTGCCTGCTGAAAGACCTGTAAACCGGGCTGTTGGAGTTGTGGTAGAGGGTGCTGTAGCATATAGTGTAGCATTGTGGAAAGAAAGCTGCGGAACTTAGCAGATCCTCCGCAAATACTGTACATTTTCCGGCATAAATTGCAGCTATGAAACTAATAATCCGTAAAATCCGCCACATTATTAATTAAAATAAAATTATGTTTTGTTATTCTCTTGTTCATTCTCTTTGGAAATTTAATCAAATATTACCAGCGGCGGCTTCGTATAACTTCCTAACATAGAAACATATCGAAACGTATTTGACGAGAGCATACGAAGAACTACGATCATCGTCATAGCCTCCGAGTAACGCAAGCACCTTTGAAAAATCGCATCCCTTCTTAGAATTGCAATTTCCATAATATATATAATATAATGTATTTGCATAATACCGATTAGGCTAAGATATTTGCTTGTTTTAAATTTACCTTTACAACACTTTAAACTACGTATCGTTAATTATTCGCAACGCTTGTAGTGTACTATAAAATTCTTATTTTGTATTGCCTATGAAAGTACACTAAAAAAAAAATTCGATGTCTAAGAAGCGAAAGAAATTACTTAGTATTTATAAATAGGTAAAATTTTAAGGGCAAAGTTGTCTCTACTTATCTTTTTTTTTTGCAGAAAGTTGTATGTTCCCTAAAATTTAATTGTTTATCTATAGCAGTACCTGAAATTTTTATGATCAATTAGAGAATTTTAATTGAGATATGTTAAATAGGTGTGTCAGAACATCTTTTGGTAGTAAAAAGAATTTTTACAGATTTTGCACTGGGCGCCAAAAGGGTTAGGAACTGCACTGCTGCTGGGATTATGCAAACAGGAAGTTATCCAAGATAAGGCTTAACTACTAACTTTATAGCGATCCAATTTACTGAAAACTAAAGAAAAGCTGATGCAGTCGAATGTCCTGGATAAGTTGAAGCACACACGGGAGGCCATAGAATTATAATTCACAAATATACTGAAACAATGCTGTTTGCTTCAATACTTCGATTTTGACTCGAATATGTGGGAAGCTGGGAGTAATTCTAAGGACTTGTTTTGATAAAATTTTTATGGCTTTGGTAAAAAGTAGACAATTTCACAGTTTTTTTTTCTGTGTTATGTGGACTAGGTATATTGTAACTTTACAAAACATCAAAAAGTGATAGTTTTGGTAGCAAAACATTTCATACATTTTCAACAGAGTGAATTTCTTCCTGGGAAACTACTTCTGCTGCTCTACAGATGTTCTGTACCATAAAAATCAAGAAAATGCTTTTATTTTATATGTTAGGTTTTACTGATTTACTCAATTTAGTTTTTGCCTTTTTAAGCAATTTATTACAAGTAAACACACGTTCAGTACATCAAAATATAAAATATAGATATTACAATCTCTTCTTTTTTTGCAATTTCTCCTAATTGTAACTTCAAAGTTTATTATACCATTATTATATATCATTATTATTTATCTTAGTCTAATAGAACGAACCAACAAAAGAAATCCAAGAACGGACTTCCTAAGAACTCCACGCGGGCATCGTTCAATCGCATTCTCTACCGCCAGCCGATGACTTCGTCGTAAATAATTTATAACAAACAAAAGCATCGTCGGAAAAGAAATGGACTGCCGTCTCGTACATCAAACCTTACGAGACACTAACTCGTGTTTTTACCGCTCGCTTATTACTGCGTTGTGTGCGGGACGGGCTGACAGAGAAGAAACAATTAATTTGATTTGTTTGTGAACGCTGACCGAGCAGTTACAGAGAGGGTATATAACGTATCAATCGTTGCGAAGTCCGACTGAGACTATGAGGTCTTGCGTTCCTGCTAATCTTACCTTTTAGACGATGCATAAGCGATTTAAAATGGTTTAAATTACATGAAGTAGCAATTTGGCTGCTGTTTAGAAAATGCAAACTGTAGAGGATATAACCTCGACCTGATGGCACTCCAATTTAAATTATACTTATATATAGTGATATAATTATCTCACAGCTCATTAATTAATTTTCAAAATTAAATACAAACAATTTATCTAAGAAACCACAAATATGTTAGTTATTTTAATTTCAGAATAAAATGTTATATACCTATATATTTTCACCGACACAATTCAAGCAGAATTATGAATCATTTATTTTATTAAAGCATGTTGCAAGTTACAGTCTTTTTAGTGTTCTTTACATTCGGATAACAATTATTTTAAAAGATTCAGGAATCTAAATATAATTTAAAAATATCTGTCAGGTAACATAAATGTTCACTCTTAATACTTAGGATAGCAACTTGGAAACTGAATTGGCTAAGAAATTGGTAATCAATTGATTTATTAGAACCTGATTAGTGTAAAATTACTGTAAAAGGAACAATATTTGAGCAAATTGAACAGTTTAATTGTGTTACGTTACACTGGAAGATTATCCGAAGGACCTGCATGAAGTCAGTCGAATAGGCCCACTTTTGAACGCAATCCAACAGTACAAAATTGTTTGGAAGTCCTACTAATCTATGGGATAAAGAAAAGGAGTTTGTTGAAAAATTTGAGTTCAAAGGTGAAAAAATAGCGTAGGTGGATACACGTGCAAAGAAAATTGGGGTGATTAAAAATTGAAAAAGTGTAACTGAAGAAAGCCTATTACTTACCAATAAATCGTTTTACTAAAGTTAACTTACCCAAAAGTGACAAGTTTATTTCCGACTCTGAATCGAAGCAAAGCCGGAAGAATAACTAATATGCAGTAAAGCAGACTTCATCACCGAGAGTACGGCCGAGCCGCAATTCACATCCAGACGTCGAGAAATTTACGATTTTCTACCGAGAAGAAGTTCTATAGTAAAAAGGTGTTTTTTTTTTGTAGCCATAATTTGTAGTCATAAGATGAATATCATATTATGTCAACTTTATTCATCGAATCTTGCAGATTCCGCCAGTTAAAGCATTCAGGGTTTATTTAAATTCATTTAGCTCAAAACCTAGAATTTTAAAACGGTCAATTGACCATTGACTGTTAAAAGGGTTAATTTTATTGTTTTTCTGTTTTGATTCGACCTACGAATGTGTTTAATGTAATAATGCTGATTATTTATATATTTTTTAATATATTCTGTTTATCTTACCTGAATATTTGTGGTTTTCTTGAGAACATTCCATCACTTTATCACGCATTTCTGATTTCACCGATAAGCACAAGTTTTGGCGGTAAGAATTCGTTATCAACAGTTTTTATTTTCATTTAACCGTAATCCTTACATGGTGACCAACGGAAATAAGTGCTAAGAAAAGGCGAAAATTAAACTAGATTTAAAAGGTTATTTCAAGGTAAGTAGCCTCCTCTTGTATCGCTCAATCGAACCTCATAACAGCCCTAAGAATATCTTTTTATTTATTTAAGAGTCAAGATTTCTATTATATTACAATATATATAATTTTAACCAACTTTCCGTAGGCACCAGCAAACGTTAAGTGTTGTTCACTTTAAGCTGTATTTAAGATGCTTCTTAACACGAAGGTGTTCGTCCGGATGTGGCCCAGCCCGCTACTGACAAACGCGGCGTCGTTCATCATCCCAAAGCGGCATCAAAGAACCCGGCGCGTCCTAAAAATGTTATCGAGAGAAATGAAACGCAGGAAATGTCTGACAAATACCTGCTTAATTATTTACCACGGCGACATATTGATGTCGCAAGTCGCACAATGAGTCCTTACATACTGCACGTTGTCTTTACATGTATACAGGTTACGCTTGTATATGCTAAGGCAGAATGGGAGCCACTCTCGCCTAATTAATGAATGAGAATTGTGGAGTGTTTGTGTCTGACAGCGTCTAGTATGTGCGCATATGTTTCTATGTGCCCATGTCGGATCGAGGTGTACGATGCTTAATGGGGGTATAGTGGTGTCAGAGGAACAAAGTTGTTTATCGTGGATGCGGAACGGAATCACGTGGGCACGATGGTTCTTAATGGAAGAGTCGTCGCGATTTATTAAATCTTTTAATATAATGAGCGCGCCAATACGACTATTGTTTATCAAGATCTTATGGGCAAAAGATTCCAGTATCTTTAGCTAATTCTGATACGATACGATCCTTATTTAATTTACTAATTCCCATTTGTTTCATTTGAATGAAGCACAGATAGTAATTGAATAGAAAAAGGAATATTCCATATATTTTTGTGTTAAACCATATTTAATATAATTTAGACTTTTAATAATTATTTGGATGTTCAAAGAACTTTATTTGATAAACGTAAATTTTCGCTGGAATTAGAGGCTTACGAAACCATATATATAAGGAAAGACTCTAACAATCTTTTGAATCGGGAACATGCCCATTTGGAACATTCGGTGTCCATTGATCTATTGCAATAAACGAGTTTCTGTCTCATTCCACTTCCTTTAGAATTATTAAATATAAATATTCATAATTTTGTTATTTATTATTTCCATATTAAGGCTGGAAACCGATGTTTTACCGAACGAATTCGATAAAAAGACTTTTCAGCCGTGGTGCGTACAATATTTTTTCGACTACCACATGATTATCACAGCTTACCAAAACTAATTTACTTAGTTGCATTTGTAGTATTCAAAATACAGATGACTCATATTTGAATGACAGATTGTTTGACAGCTAATTTGACAACTAAATCCAGAAAAATTTCAAAATCTTCCTAGCAAAGTACGGTAAAGTAACGAAAGTGACGCGTTGGTAGTTGAACTCGATATGTACTTATTGCATTTTACCGCCCATGGACGGAAGTGACGCGTTGGCAGTTCAAAGGTAAAGTGGCGCCTTCTATCCTCGATTAAGTCCTTGTCAAAAATTTATAGTTTTTTGTATCTCGGGTTTCATCTCTCTTTTCTATGTATTGGTACCACGTCATACAGCAGAAAGAGCGTACAAATTCGAAAAAGTTACCCAGTTCGAATATCTAGGAGTAACATTAACATCGAAAAACCAAGAAGAGTGGGAAATAAGCAAAAGAATCCTGGAAGGACACAAAGCAGCAATTACATTATCAAGAAATTTAAGGGCGAAAAACCTATCGAGAGCAGTTAAAATTAGAACCTGAGAGACAATCATAAGACTAGTTGTGCTAAAGATCAGCAAATTAGGGGTAATGACAAAGAAAGGCGAACAAAAATTGGAAATTTGGGAAAGAAGCATTTTGAGGAAAATATTACGATGTGTAAGAACAACAGAAGGTGAAAGAGAGGTAATGAACTTGCATAAGGAAGCAAAACAACGCAAAAGACGAGATGGTTAGACCATATTATTCGAATGCCGAAGCATTTAGTTGTTAAAAAGTTTTGTAAGAAGGAGGTGCGAAAAGGAGAAAACAAAGATAAAAAAAAATGCTTGAGGAAATGAAAACGGCTATAAGTGCGATAAGCACCGATAAGTGGGAAGATACAGCAAAGAACCAGAAAAAAAGTGGAAACAACTAGTGAATAAAATAGAAGCCAAGGGCCTTCAAAGTCTGTGGCGCTCAAAAAAAAGGCATAAGACCTGTAGCTCTTCTTCGGCCATCAGTTCCTCTTCGACGACTTTCCTGTCTCACCGTGGTCCATGACTGATAACAATGAGTGATACATCGTAGATTGGTTATTGTTAAAGCAATTTGCAATTTCCCTGAATGAAAAGCCATGTTCGCAAGCCAACATTTCGACCTCTGTCGAATACTCTCAACTGACAGTAATTCTTACATTATTGTACTCTGACCATAAGTAAATCCTCAAAACAAGTTATACCAAATTATGACATGCGAAAAACGGTGAAAATTAAATCAAAAGTACCGGTACAAAGGAACTAGTCCGCACATGGAACTCAAAGGACCGAGTCCGCTATATCGTTCCGGGTCCGGACTCAAATGTACCTTTTCGGTACATCGTTCCTTTAAACCGAGTTCGATCGGAACGAAATGAATTCGGTCCACAGTCGGTGTGTTATGATTACCTACATATACAAGAAACTGTTATCGCTATTAAGCGATTTGCTGGTGTTGAAAGCTTGTTTATATAACTTGACTGTAGACTGTGGACGTGTTTTTAAATAAAAATAAAACGTTCTTTACTAACTACTTAATGCATTGAGAGAAAATTTTAATTAATAGCTAAATGTTTCTGCCAACCTTAGTGAAAAAAAATACACTCCCTATTGATGTTATAATTATCTATCATGCCACGTAGGTGTAAAAAAAATCAAAACCTAACTACCACAACATTGCCATTGGGTTTTTGGAAGAAGTGCCAAAATAATTTCGTTTGAATACATGACTTTCCATAATTTTTATTGATGCAAAACTCATCTCATAAATGATGGTATAAAAAGCGAAAATATGATTTTCAAATTGAAAAATATTTCTTTAATACGTAGTAGCTAGTCCTACTAAAGCAAGTTTATTTTTATTCCGTTCTACTAAATTAACCAGGGACTACACTACGTCTAATTGCACCTATTTTCAAAACAACAGTTTCGACTAGCAACTCCCAACTTCGATATTTAGAAAATAATAGAGACGTAATGGCTTGCCGGTATCGTCTCGTATTTTTATTACTCGCTTCACGCTCAGTTGGAACACTATGAACTAAAATTAACGGCTTGATTGATCGGTAAGTATGCCGGCGTCTACTCCATAGATTCCGAACTTCAACAGTAGGTATTCTTATACTGACACATAGGCTGCGCGTTTTATCTTAACGCCGACTATATAACGTACGCGCCGAAGGAAGAAAGATGCTTCTTCGTTTTAACTGAGGCCGAATCGGACGCCTCATGGCAAATATCTCACCCGGCTAATTGGAGAACGTTTTCACGGATGACGCGTCTGTCAAACAACGACTGCACGGCCAGTTTATTTTATCCGTTCGCGTCGAGCGGTGTTCGTCTTCTATTTCTGGATCCTGCTCCGAAAGAAGAGGGAAAAAAATGAACGGTGAATAAGATAAAAAAAAAAAGGAATAAGAGGAAAGAGGTTCCGTCATTCTCAATGACATTTCTTCATTTAACTGTTTACATAGACGTGGTTACAGATCTCTTAATGGGTGGTGTAGATACACGTAAAAAGAATTAATTTTGAGTAGGTAATGTAAAGCTTGTAGTTTCTATAAAAAAAAAATAATATGATAATAATGCAGAAAGAAACAATTTTATTATCAAGCATTACTTTAGCTATTTAATAAAAGCGAAGTGACAAATTTTTCTGTCACAACAATATTTCGCTTTATAGCGTTTGAAGATTTGAACAAGTTAGTAAAAAATTTCAGAAATAAATTCTAAGGGGCGTCAGATGCACTCTTACTAACGGCAAACATACCCTATGCAACTCTAGGCTTGGGAGCACTGATGACCTCTGATGTCGTGGATATAAATGCCGCATGTTTGAAATTTATGTTTGTCAATACCATAGCTAACTATGAGATTAGCGAGTGAGAGCCCTTGTCAGGGCTACTCCGACCGAAACGTCGAATTTCAATAATCGAACAGACAATAGAAACAGTTCAAACACCAATTCATATTCTTAAGAGATTAGGAAATTAATCTAGGGTAGAAGAAAAATAATAAAGAGATAAAAAAGAAGCATCTGGATGCAAGTCATGGCACTCATGAAAAGCATAGAAGAACAAAGCAAGGTGGTTAAAGAGAAGGCTGGTAAAAAGGATGGAGATGGAAAACTAAACCTCACATGCCACTCATAAATCGTTTGACTAATGGTTTTTTTATTTGTTTTCAGGCTGTCAAATTCATTTCCGAAGTGGCACCGAAGTGTTATAGGAAGCTCGAAAAATTGGCGGAACATCACAGCATTGCGTTGAGATGGGTTCCAAGCCACTCTGGGATTAGATGCAACGAAATTGCTAGCAAACTAGCTAGAGTCGCCAGTGAACCACAATTCACAGGTCCAGAACCGAGGTGCATCAGTTCTTATGGCGGCATCAAGCCCTTTATCACATCTGAACTCGCTGCTAGTCGCCGTTCCTACTGGAATGGACTTGCCGGCACGAGACACTGTGAAACCGTCAGGATTCATCCAGACGGGGAAATACTCCCCAAGGAAGCCTTTATGAGCAGGGACAGACTAAGACTACTTACGCGAGTCTTAACTGACCGCTGCGCACTGAACAAAAACTTGCACCGCATGGGACAAGTGGACTATCCCTTGTGCAGAAACTGTGAGAGAGCAGAAGAAACTCTTCTTTATCTTCTGGCCGACTGCCCGGTAGCGGACAGGGAGAGGCGGGGTCATTTAGGGGACGCTCGGTTAGACGAACCCAGTTTAAGTAAACTTACTCTCGACCAATTTGCGGACCTCTTTGTTCGGGTGCAATCAGATCGAGAGGGCCAAAACATCATGGGGGCACAATAGGTCTTCTGGCCCAGTTGCTCTACGGAGTTAATCCGCCCATGAAGGTCAAAAAAAAAAATTAAATGATTTGGAAAGTGTAGAGCAAACTTATATTTTACTCATCGCCAAATATAATAAGCTTTTTTATTTTCAATGGTCATAAGTTTCAACTTCAAATTCCTTCAAAGGTTACAACTTTTGTTAATATTTCTAAATAGGAGACAATAACCTTTCACTAAAGAAATATTATTTATATTGCCAACATTTTTAACTTTCATACCCACTAAAAATATTTTACATAAAACCCGTATTAAGTACTACTCTTTACTTTCTACGCCACTGAATCGTAGCATCTTTCCTCATACCCATCTCCGGGGCACCTACAATTATTTTAGCTATTTGCCGCTCCGTCGAAACACACGCGCGACCGGCAATAGCACACAGACTCGTCGTCTAAAAATAAGGCGCTTGTATGTCGCCGTTGCCCGACATCGGTGTCACCATTACTGAAAACACTCGTAGGAACTAAATGAGTGAATGAGTGAGATCCTGCGTTACTGAAAGAAACATCTGTTTTCACTAGCTTCCTCGCCTTACACATGATAATAATTAGTAACTGTTTTTTGTTCGGTATGGTCGATTTTCCGGCTTTTTTTCTACTGTGTCTCCTCCGTCTTCCTCGACTAGTTTAGTTTGAAGTTTTCAGAGGAACGACGTAGAAAAAGCGAGTAAGTAATTAGGAGGGTGATACGAAACTTTAGATCGGGGTTGTTAAAATTGTGCATATGTGCATCACGCGAGGGTGTACTAATCTGTTCTGGATTTCCTCTCTAATTGGTGGAGACTTGAAAGGAATTTCTATTAAAAAGCAAAGTGTTATTTCTGTCCTATCGGTGTTTATAATAGCACCAACCAACGGACGCGTAAAATAAACGAGTGTAAACACTTTAATTGGTCCGAATGCTTCAATCAATATCATAATTCAGAGTCATTCAATCATGTTCTAAGAATCGACTATTCACCTTGAGAACCACTCACGGCCTCGTCAATTTCATTATTAACGCGCACCGTTCCGATACAGGCAAAAAGGAAACGCAAACATACGTCCCTAATAGGCGATAATCCCAGGCGCATACAAGGCAATTTACAAAAGGTACAAAAACCGAAACGACCACTCCAGTTAATGCTTGAGCTTCGAGCAATCCGATACCGACTTATCGCTTAAAAAAGAATAAATCATTAAACCGCGGTTAGGCATAAGGAGAACTGGATAACTCGCGAGGCCACAAGGTAAGTACCTGAAATAGAGGTAAAAAGGAATATTCGTGCGACTTGCGGCTCGAACTGATGTGAACATTCATAGTAATAGTTTATATTATAGGTTTTCGAGGAAATTGCACGTGGTAGAACTAAATGAACTATTATTTGATATCTTCCTTTGAATGTTACTAATGTATTGGGATTTTATTGAGCAGTTTTCTAGACATTAGTAGGAAACCCAATCTTTTACACATTTAGAAATTTCGTTGTAAAGATAATAAACTGCAAAGCCGTCGCTCCTTCTTGGAAAGCACCCTGTAGAGAAAGTGGATACGCCTTGCGTAGACCGCACCATCTAGAGAAGGTGCGTACACTTTAGGTAGCAGCTCGCTCTTTAATCGCGTAGAATTGTTATGGGAATTTAGAATACAGTTTCAATCTATACATTTCTCATCTGTAATTCTTTAGTTGCGTTTGAGTCTCGTTTTAAAAAAGAATAGAGAAGAAGAAATCACAAATTTTGAAATTTTCTTAATTTTCTGTTTTTTAATTTTACCACTCGTCACGTTGATAAAAATTGCAATTTCTTAATTTCTTATTTTTTCGTTTTCTTTACTTTTTTTTTAATTTTCAGTTTTTCTAACACGTCCCACTTTAAACAAAAATTCAAAGATTTAAAAATTTAAGAGAACTGGAAAATTAAAAAATTGAGAAGAAATAAAAAAATATGGAAAATAAAAGTATTCAAAAATTGAAAAATTAAGATATCAAATAGACATCCGTTAATGCAATTGGTTAGTCGGAAAATAGTCTTAGTATTGGAGATATTCCCAAAACCATAAAATAGTACTTTAGAATAAAATACAAAAATAAAATTGAATGGTACGTAATAACACCAAATTATACCTATCCTGGCATCTTTAAAAAAGGTAACCATCTACACAAAAAAAAATATTTAGAACAAAATTTTGAAGTTGGAAAATATTTAATCTTTCAAATAACGTAACAGGTACAACTAGGAATATTGTTTGTATTAAAATTATCAGTTGTCTAGATAATATTAGGTAGTATCATGATGTAATAGATGTAAAGCTAACAAACTTTTCGGCAAACGAAAGCAGAGTGGTGATTAGACCACAACGTGACTGCACATTAGATTGCACATGGTTAAATTAGATATAACCTAACTTTTACAATATCAAATAGTTTCAGTGTAATATTTTAAATAAATAAGAACATATTATGTTTAAATTTTCGTATTATCGATGTACCTATCACCCTTAACAAAATAGGCAACAGGATTAGTTATTACAAGTTAACGCTCTATTACTACAATTATAACAAGAGAACGCAGAAGTAGCAAATACAATTTAGTAAAGCAACAAAAGCAATGTGTTAAATCAACAAAAAATATTTGTCACATTTACAACACTTTTTTGTCTGTTAGCCAAAAAAAATTTGCTAATTTTTCAAAATCCGGAGTAATAAGAAAAATAGTTGCATGTTAATGTACTGCATTGGATGATCTTGATGCATTGGATGATCTTGATGCATCTTCAAAGATTTGATTTGTTATTTTGACAAAAAAGGAGCTGATTCTTACAAGTTTATAAGACAAAGTTTGCCGATTACTTAAAAAAAATGCTAACTTTTAGCAAAGTATAAAGTGACATTGAATTGTTAATGTCACTTTATACTTAACAATTCTATTTTGTGAATCTTCTGGAACAACAAAATTTGTTAAATTTTTGTTAATTTTAACAGCAATTTTATTACTGTGTAGATTAGATAATAGGCGATATTCAATACGTTATTAAATAATTAATGAAGTAATAAAATTGCCACCTAAGCAGGTTAAGTGTAATATATAAAGCGGGCAACTTTCCGTGCGCTTCGCAGGCGGAGATACGGAAGGAATATTTCTATATATAATATATATGTCAAGATCACATGCGAAACACGAAGCACAGTAATAAAAAAAACCTGGCATAAACGAAAAACAGTCATTGTATAACATACATAGATGAATCATGACATTAAGTACAGATTTTTGTTTGCTATTTCTGTTGTTTCAGTGAAGA
The DNA here is from genome assembly GCA_949128085.1 of Cetonia aurata. Taxonomy (NCBI): domain Eukaryota; kingdom Metazoa; phylum Arthropoda; class Insecta; order Coleoptera; family Scarabaeidae; genus Cetonia; species Cetonia aurata. The sequence continues at coordinate 7,748,704 of OX421882.1, read as the reverse complement.
TCCATTATTCTATAATGTATAAAGGATATCCCACCTATTTTTTACAATACGGAGCTTATTAAAAATACGACGTACTTTGGGAACGAATAAACTTTTGACAAATCAGATTTATTAATTGCAGTAAGGGGCTCCTTACTTTAAAACGTAAACTCATTACAAAATAAGAGCAATATTCTAATAACGTGTTATTTAGGTGAGAGCTGCTGGAATATTAACCTTTTTAATTTGTAATTAGCTAAAAAATGTCGATATTATTTCCAACCTAATATATATTGTAATATAACCACTTCGCTTCCATGACCATCCGTATCACCTTTCCTTATTAAAAGTCACAGCAAAAACCATCTGGGCTCTAAATGGACGTATCGACTTCTTATTATTTACATTATAAGCAATTAATAACTGTATTCCTCTCTGCCTGGCATTTTAATCAACTTTTTAAACCACCCAGTCTTTTGTTTTTCCCGTCGGTCCGTACCTTGATCTCTCTATTCTAGACCAGCCAGACGAAGGAGTTCGAAATGCTCGCGGCCGCCTAGTAGTAAGTCACCCGTCAGCCGGGGCCCGACTCGGACCGTAACCCCTATGAATGTTTCATGCCCCATACCGACTCAAAAACAACGGCGAGCCTCTCCTCTTGTCCGATCTTCGAGGTCCTCGTCGCTGATGATGTTGTCATCAACTGTCATCTAGATGGGAGCTCGAGCCAATTTAGCCGGCGCTCACCCTATATGGCGAACAGACCTACATCGTGCTCGACCTAATATAATGAAGATACCAGCGTTCAGCGCGCGGTACTTATACTTAATAACGTATGTCGTAGACATAATGTATTATAGCGGGACGATTTATGTTGGATGGTTTTTTTTTTCTGTTGCATATATAGAGGCGCCCCCGCTTCGGGTACCGTTTGGAATCTTTGCTGCCGATGGCATCATCTCTTTCTTAAAGGGGATCCGTGTTATCGAGAAATGAGCTCACCGTTTTCTGAGTATTAACCGGAGTAAAGGCAAAAAACAATCGCAAATGGTCCTATTGGTTTGATAGACAAGCATGTACCGAGCGTATCAAATCAGTCCTTAATATTTTTGTTTAAATGACAGTCCAATATTCTTTTTATCATGATAATGAGTTTTTTTAATGAATAAGTTTATTTTGTGCATTAAAAATTATTTTCTAGAACTTAAGTTTTTCATAGGTTTTGATTGGTACTACTAAAAACTTAATAAATTAATTACTGAAGTAAGTAAGTGTTTTAAATGAACTCCCCGAGTTAATATTTGTCTCGTACTGACAACAATACTCATTGCAGATGCAATTGTGCGAGAGTTTCACAAATATAGTTTCTCATTACTTCAAGATTTCTGGTCATCTCTGATAAACCATCCGTTTTAAGTAAACCCAAAAGAAGAATTACTCATTGGGTACAAGTCAGGACAGCGGGCAGACTATCTAAGTATCTAATCGGACTTTTCTTATCAATCCATATTTCATGAAATATGGTCTTTAAGTATTCAGTCACCGTTTGCGTATTATGGTGGGGGTCTCCATACTGTTGCCACACCATTGAAAGTTGTCTTAACAAAGGAATATCTTTTAGAACACCTGGGAGTGTATGTTGGAGAAAATTTAAAAAGTGCACTCTTGTTAAAGCGCCCTCGACAGAGTAGGTTCCAATAAAATATCTATTAAATATGCCAACCCAAAATTGAATTCCCCATACTGTTTAGAAACGAGTTTCTTGTAATCATGGAAGATTTTCTGTTGACCAATAATGAACATTGTGTTTATTAAGCACTGAGCTCTCGGTCTTACTTTAAAACCTCGTAAGTCCAATTCTTCTCAAAAATGAGGTTTTAACATAGTTACGGTCAAAACATTCTTTTACACTTCTCTTTAAAACCTCGTAAGTCTACGTAAAAAAAAATGAAGTACCATCTAGTGATAAATATTAAAAACATACGTCGGATCCAATCGAAACTTTACTATAAAATTCTCGTAAGTCGGTTAGTCAAGTTTTTTTACCACTCACAATCAGCAGTTTGATGGCATTACGGTTTAAATTTAAATTGGCATAAAAACCTAGTATTAAATGATAAATATGAATTATTCGACGACTTCTCAGGTATGTTTTGTTAGTATAAGCGAAATAATTATGTGGAAAATGCCCTTTCTGAATAAATATATGTGCACATTATACATCATACAGTTTTACAGTGCAATTTAAATGTTTTGTTTATTTCACAAATAAAAAGTGCTCCAATATGTTTGATATAAGATATACAAAATTTGTGTTCAGATATAAAAAGTTAATATGTTTATTTATAATTTACATAATATTGAAAACAATTCAAAATTTATCTTGAATATTATATTATATAATAAGTTACTTTTTCATTTATAAAAATATTGATAATACTTTCATCTGTCTAATTTCTTTGTAAATTGGTTTGTGAATAGTTGGTGATGAAGTTCGAATAAAATAGTGCAATAGTAATATAATATAATAATAATACAGTTAACATACTATATTTCTTCTTCAAAATTCTCTCGACCTTGTTTTGTATAAATAGATATATATCTTCTTGGTTTTTTGGTCTGTATAATAAAACACCTCTATTCTATACTGTATTACGTTTAGTACCTACTAACTGTGGAATTTTTTTTTATAAATGGTGCCGATAATTACAATAACATGTTACAGGGTGGATTGATAAAATTTTATTATCGATATAACACTTTCTTTTAGGCCTGGTTTCCGTTGGAGCAGGCACTTCTTTCGGCATTACCAAATCGCAAATGAAAAATTCCATCAATGAATGGTTACCTAACAAGTCCAAGAAGTCTAAGAAGTGGTTCTGCCAACCGAGGAGGAAGAAACACCACTTCATGTGTTGTGTTTCTAGTACTGGGAGTAGAGAATACCATAGCTGTATCAAGGCGTCGCTCTCAAAGATGATAGGCCTAATTAAAAAAGCAAAATTACAGAGCTTCTTCTAGAACAAAGGGGATGACAGTAGATCTAAAAAGGTCGGGGTAAACTTGGTCCGTATGACCACCCCAACCCTAACCCAATCTAAACTTAAATCAGACTAGTACAGGAAACTAGAATATTGATTCAGCGGGGTAAAGAAATAGTAGATTAAATACAAAAGCTGCAGTGTTTCCAGGGACTCCATGTCAGATGGCTTTCATATATAAAAAAGAAATCTATAAAAGCATTTCCTAAATTCGTAAAACAACCCTATATTTCTGGCATCACAGCAATTATTTATTCAATTAGTTGATATCAGTCAAATAGGAAAGATAACTAAAACATAACCTCTAAAGTATAACAGAAATGGACAGAATAATTCTTTGGGGGGATGTATCTTAAGACCAATACAGAAGGATGGAACATGTTAAATTTTCATTTGTGCCAAATAGCCTGTACAATAACACTCCCAATGAGTTCGAAGGTCTATTTTAGCCCATTATAATGGGTAATTTGGTATATTAATATGTAATCCCATGTTTCTATAGTTTTTTTTTCTTATTTATATATGATAATTTTAAACCATTCCAATTACGATTGTGATCTGTATAATAATTCTAATATATTTTATATGAGTATAACCATAATTCTGAAAATTAAAATGAAAAAACTTTGGATTGCTCCAAAACATATTCTATGATATCTCAGGACCATTGTACTTTAAAAATGGCAATTTTGCATAGAAGGGGTATTTTTTAACACGAAATGCTAGTAACCCTAATATACATTCAGGGAGATTTCAGGGTATGATGAAGGTAGCTTGCCTACTTAAAGGATATTTAAAGGAGAACATAACTGCAAACATTTCTATAACGATGCTTGCAAATAAATCTCTGGTATAAAATATCGCTGTTACTCGGGAATATGTATAAATAACATTGCACACATTCGCGCAATATCGTAAATATGAATCTATACACAGACCGTATCTTCACCACGTTAACATACGTCGGTACAAACATATAACAGGTACACGACTCGACATAAGTTTTGTTTTGTTGTTTTACCAATCGTTGCGATATAAAATGCCGACGATGCGATGTCCACACACACACAGAGAGAGAGTAAGAGAGAGAAATCCGCAGATAGAATACAAAGGCACACTGTCATGCCACACAGTATAGAACCAAACCCTCAGTTTGTGGAGAGAATACGCGAAAGAAGGAAGAGAGGCAGATTGTCATGAAAATTATGCTCACGAGTTACGATAACAAGAGAGCGGAGGCGACGTCAGAGGAACGGGTTGAGAATAAAGGAAAAGAAGAAGAAGAAGAAGAAGAAGGAACGGAATGAAAGACGACTTCCACGGATGGACTTAATACATTGTTGCAGTGTTCTAAATCGCTGTCCGCGGCTGGTGGTCCGAGATTTGTACCGCGACCATGTCTATTGTCAGCGTACATTCTAAACTTGATGCTTCGGACCGCACTGTCGCCAGGATACCGGCACAAAGACGCTGCACAAGAATAAGGTTCGTGTCTTTTTTTTTTTCATAGATGGTTCGGTCGAGTTTGGAAGACTGGCCGGCTCGTCCGAAAAAGTTAGGAATTCGCCCGAAAGCGCGGAATCGTTCGAATATTTCCGTGGGAATGGAATCAAAAGGCAGACAGCGGTGTGAAGTCCGTTGTATAGAACGTGTTGGGATTCCTTTCTAATGAGGAAGATGTAAATTTTTACACCAAACAATGGGCAAAAAAATCTAGGTTTGATAAATAATGGGGTCCCAGTTTTGGCTAAGCTACATATAAAGGATCCTTTCGGGAGACTTTTTTAAATGCTGTCACACCCATTTGATTTTTTTCTTGGGCGGGCGTATCTGGCAAAATAAAAAACTTAAATTGAAAAGTCTTTGCTTAGGAATATTAGTAATTAATCCTATGACGTGTAATAATCATGGAAATTATTTAAAATTACCTTTAGAATAAGTAGTTCAAAGTTAAGTTGGCCATTCATTTTCGTCATTTAAAAATAGATTATTACCTATTACTAATGCTAGTTTCTGCTGTCACAACAACACAGATTACAAACTATATACTTGTAGTTTGGTTTATCAATATGTTCTCCGAAAGAACGTGGTGTTTAACAATAAACATTATGGGTGTACCTTCTTTTAACCACTGATCAAAAGGTTTTGAAATTCAATATACCTAAAGTAGTGAGTAATGAATTTGCAAGTGAAAGATGATGATAAAATAAATTCTATCAAACATGTTAGTCAGTTAAGTTGGTGGTTGAAATGTTTCCATAATTTATGATATTATTCAAAATCCAATGCATTTTTGCGGTGGTTTTACTAGCAACATCAGGATAAGCTTGAGAAGCACTGTATTTTCTTAATTCGTTGTGTGTGTATCTCCGTTACTCCTCTAAAAAGTGAACACTTAAACTTCTAAACTAAAATAACTTTTTTCCATATTCTGAAAATTATAGCAGTATTTTTTTTTTAATTGGAGGAAACATAACGGTAACAATATATTCTCTATTAACTTCATGGAAAAATTTTTCAAATTTACTTAAGGACCAAGAATACGAAAGCAAACAGTGAAACAAGGACAAATATTAGTAGATTTGAAATAAAATAATATTTAGCAATAGAATAAGATCTCATTAAAGGGATGTGTTAACGAAATTCGTGCTACTCTGTAGTGTGAACAACGAAAACACTCGAAAATGTTAATAATGAATAGCTTTAATTTTGAATATATCTGGGAATTTTCCTGTCTTTATGATGTGCTACAATATGTAAAAGCACGCCAGAGGATTGTGGATTCGAGTGTGACTGCTATTTCAAAAAAGTATGGCTTGTCAAAATCCACAATTCGCTCAATTAAACATAAAAAGAAAAAATCATCGCTGTTTTGGGGCTGTAGTACGGGAAAATCTAGCAAAGAACGTACATTAAGAAAAGCAGAATATCCAAAAAAAATTGAAAAAATTCTATACATACGGTTTCTTAAACAAAGCCAAAAAAAAAAAAACATTCCGGTTACTGCTGAAATAATTCGGCAAACGGCTTTATTTTTTTTTATGATAAAGTGTATCAAGGTACAGAAAATTTTAATGCCGGTTATGGGTGGCTCCAACGTTTTAAAAAGGGCTTCGGAATTCGTCATCTAAAAATTACCGGAGAAAAATTATCATCGCAGCCATATCTAGTGGATCTTTTTAAACAACAATTAAGACAAAAAATTGCGGAATTTGATTTAAATGGACATCAAATCTATAAAGCTGACGAAACTGGGTTATTCTGGAATCTTTTTCCTGATAAAATCCATGTTCCATTTTCTGAAAAAGGAATCAAAATTTCAAAACAAAGAATTAGATTCCTTGGTTGTACAAATGTAGCTGGCTCGCACAAATTAAAGCCGCTCGTAATTGGAAAAAGTAAAAGATGCTTTAACAATTTCTGTAATCCAGAAAAACGTAAATGCATGGATGATTAAGACTTTGACCAGTTCGTTCCTGAGGTCCACACAAAAAAAAATGCCGTAGTTGATTTTCATAATTTTAGGTTATAGCTTTTTTACGTAGCAAGAACGTCACAGAATATGCTATCCTTTCTCTTGATAACACTCCTTCTCATCCCTCGGAAGTAGAACTAAAAACAGCTGATGCTAAAATATTTTACTGACTTCCAATTTCGAGTACAGAAAATATTGAGGAAACTTTGTCCTTAAAGGATGTTGTATTGGATCTAGCCTCTGCATGGAATAAATTGGAACAGTTTGTTATCCCTAAATGTTAGCATAACATATTATCACACAGTAACAACAGTGATGAATTTACGTAGAGCGTTTTACAACGAAAATGGAATGAAGAAACTGCCGAGATACCTGAAACAATCAGTTTATTGAATATCAAGATTATTCAAGTGAACCGAGCGTAGACCAATACACAAGGGCTTACATTGAAGAATGGAATAAAGACACAGTTACGTACGAAATCGAAGATCATGATGAAGACAATGAATTATTGAAAAATGAAACACTGTACCGCATTCGGATGGTGTGTGACGTGAAAGCATTAGATATGACTTTACACTGGACGCGAAGAAACCATTTGGATGCTGAACACATTATAAGCTTAAAGGCAAAAGAAAGCAATTTTACTCGGGATTTCTAGCAAACAAATATAACCAAAAAAAATCAAATTATTTTATGTAATCTATATTTTTAAATAAACGATACACATTCGTGTCCCACCGAAGACTGGGTCTTTGATTACTCATCTGTTTGTCATTTCCGAAAGAAATTTTTTCTACAAAAAATTTATAGAATCCAATGCTGCACACCATAAAAATATTTCTGACTATACAGCGTGTTCTAAAAGTAGGTAAACGCATACCTACCCCGTCATTTTAAATAGAACACGTTATATATTACTTAATTTTTCAATTTTACGCAGGAAAGCAATATGACTTCATATAAACTACTATATGTCTATCTTTAATAACAACGTTGTTATTTACCCTTTTTTAAAAAATGACCCCTCTGCAAGCCATCGGTTAAAGCGACGTAGTTTGTATTTGCATTTGTTTTAGATATTTATATTTTAATCACTAGACATACATACTTGTATTGTTGCAACAGTGCTACTTAAATCGGTGTAATTATATACAGGTATGCATTATAGTCCTGAACTTTAGCCCAAGGTAACTTGACTCTTTTAAATATCACCATAAATTTTTGTTTATGCTAAATTACCCTTTATGCAAAGCCTTTTCAGTTCATAATAAACATTTATGATGGCTGACGTAGCTTTTTATTTATAATTAATGATTTTAAATAAATTCTATAAATTTTCCATAGCCAATTAATTTTCAAGTCAGTTTGGTATATAAACGCTATACAATTGAATAAAGCTACGAATTAGTAAACATATCAGATCATAAATTCATAAAATTAATTACGTATTTTTTTAAAAAAATTTAATTTCATTCGTCTATGGTTATCTGAAATTTCTTTTTTGTTAAAAAATAATAAAAAGAAATAAAAATGCCTTACCTTATTCTCCTTTGCTAGTTACAAGGCGACCCAGAGAGAAAATATAGAGTCTACCTTCCATGAAGACTACCTGCTAGGCTTAAATTTTTTTTTTTTTACTAAATAATATCTTTAAAAATCTTCCGGCGCTCTGTATTATAAGTATTTGGATAGGTTATTATTTAAAAAGGCCAATTTTAATGAACGATTCACTTTATTGCAGCATTCTTTTGTTTTACACACGAATCAAGAGGAAATAGTTAAGACGAAGGAAACAGAAAATACTAGAACAAAATCTGTAGACGGTTACTTCATAACAGTATTTATGTAGTGGTAAACATGTCAGTAATATTAGACACAACATTACTGGCTTCATTTTCACTATAATAAAATCGATGTTGTGTGGTGATATGTGTGTGTGTATTTGTGTGTATCTGGATGTGTTCAGAAGTACAGATGATAGAGAAATACAGTATGAGCAACGGAACAATCGCTTGAAAAAGAAACAATAAACAATTGAATCGAAACAATCGATATTTATGTATATACGTTTTCGTGTTGCGCGTGTAATCACAGTACACCGATAACATCTCGAGAAATTGGAAATTAAGGAAGAACAATGCCGTTTTTTTTTTTGTCGTTTCTAATGATAATAGTATTTGTTTCGTTTTTCAGTTTGTTCAATTTGAATAGTAATATTATTGTTTCTTGTTTTTCTTTGGGTGCTTACAATGTCATTATTATCATCACGAAATATGAATAATAATACATATCATTACAATAACAAAGATTCCTGGCTACACTCTAATTTACATATACATACATATACAGGGTGATCGTAGTTCGTCGTCGCAGTCATTTTCCGTTAAAATTTCTTTTATAATTATGCGCTTATGTACTCGAGGCGTACCTTCAGTTTATTTATTTATTTACAAATTTATACCAAGAACTATGTATATTATTTTTATATATATATCATATTTTATATATATTATATATATGTATAAAGTGACGCAGCGTCCACGAAGAAACGAGCGCTTGAGAAACGCAAGGAACCAAAAGGTATATATCACATTTAACTGTACAGCACACTACTAGAGGGCGGGTGCTATGTTCATAATAATAACGTAACTAAAATATTCATTCATGCGTTACAATACAATATAATTTTATTGTCCGCACTGTATATTTACACTTGCCGAGGTAGATCAGGGCCACAGCGGTACCGAAAGTCAGGCCTTGTTCAGGGCTACTGGCTTCAAAGGAGTTTCGGATCCGGAGGATATTGAAGATGTAGAAGACGGAGACATCCGTGAAGAATTCGTAGTTAACCCCAAGGGTAACATAGGAGGACCGCTTGCACTGGAAGAGGGCACCGTACTACTTTTGTGCAACGTCCCACTGCTACCCGTATGATGCTGCGCCGATAAGAGTCCAGCTCCTAAGGTTCTGGAGTAGGTTTCCAATAACGAAACATCGGGAGACCCCCCGCTCGCACTTGCCAAATGTTGGGCGGCTGCCGGACCGTACAGGCTTCGATATAAATCGTGTGGCCGGGCATACGGACCTGTATGAAGACTCGGGGGTGGTAGTCTACCTCCCAGAGGCGGAACTAATCGCCCGGTGGCGGTTGAATAGAAGGTGGAGGACGCCGATTGGGTGCTTCCGTCACTTTCCTTGCTCGCCATATCGGCCAAAGACCAAATTCGAGGTTTCGACGAGGAAGAACCGGAAAGCTGAGGTGGCGATCCTGAGGACCTGGGTGGCAGAAAGGCGGGGTGCGATCTATCGTAGAGACACTCGGGACTGTCTGGTCCACTATCCGGACGGGATTCGCTCCACTCGCTGCTGGTATCCGGTCCAAGTCGCGGGTGTGACGGCCTATCGCCGTCTTCGCTGGATGCTGTTCCGGAATCCTTAGAATCTGCAATGGAAATTTCGATTTACCCCCACGAACTCGCTCCATGAAACTATCGGCTTACCTAATATATCCTTGCCATCGGTACTCTTGTGGTCATCATCATCGTTATTGTTATCTTCATCTTCAACACGATTACGAGGCTCCCAGGTCATCTTATTCTCCTTCTTTAATCGCCTTCTTGCGTTGGCGAACCACGTCGATACTTGCGTCAGCGTCATTTTGGTGATGATCGCCAGCATGATCTTCTCTCCTTTGGTTGGATAAGGGTTCTTCTTATGCTCGTTGAGCCACGCTTTAAGCGTGCTGGTAGTCTCCCTAGTAGCATTTTTCCGTCGTGCGCCATTTAAGTCCATCCCATACCTGGAAATAAAGAAACAAACTCTTGAAACTTAGGAAAAAAATTTAATAAAAATGATAAAAACGAATAACCAGATACAACAAGGTGTTCCAATTTTAATTCTAAAACAAGAAAAAATCTTCTTTATGCCAGGAAAGGCTAATCTCTTTGTTTTTTACTTTCTTTCGTAAGAGGATTTATCGTCAGTATTAAAAGAGATTGTGCTTGACGATCCAGAACAGTAACGGCTGGGCTTCAACCCTTATCGGGAATTACTTTCCAGGCAAGTGGTGCGGATTGATAGGATTGGAATTAAAGGGACGGTCGCTTATTTGGAACTAAAAAAGGTAGGTTAGTTCAATGTTACTGATGGGAACTGCAAATTGGTTTCGTCAACGTCCAGATTAGAATATTACATCATCAATACAAATTGAAAATTTATACATGTATATAGGGTGGTCCATTTGAAATGGAAGAACCATTCCAGAAGCTATATTTTACACTAAAAATTATGCAAATACCTAAAATAAAAATTCTTCGGTTGAGCTTTACATATATAACCCATGAAGAGTTGCCAAATCGTTTTTTTTTTCTCAGGCGAACATGATACATAAAACAATAATTTTACTCCTTATTGTTATGTATTTGATGGTTTCTAAAGCAAAACTATTACATTTATAACAATTCAAGCAAGGAATTATGCTTAGAGTGTTGCTAAATTAACATTCCTCAAACAACTTTGAGAAAAAAAGTGGGATAGGTAAATAGAAGGTTGCCCCAAATGTAGCAAAAATTTCAAAGAAAATCGTTAGAGCCGTTTTCGAAAATAAATAAAAAAATCGGAAAACTAAACTGATCTAAGCCCTAGGCCCTTTTTAAGCGAAACCTTGCTGTCGCGTTTTCTAAGGATACCTAGCGTAAACATCAAATATAAATGTCCTTAAATATTTCGTTCTTGAGATAGAAAAGAAAGAAAAACAAAAACGTTGTGTGAGAGACTACTTGGGGTGGTCCAAAAAGAAAATTTTATTTTTTAATGTAGTTTATGGATTAGAACAGAAATATATAAATTTCTCATTTACGTGTTCGGAGGGTTAAAATTTGTTCTATTTTAACCCCCTACAACCCCATTCAGGCGCAACTGACCTCTGTATTAAACCAAAAAGTCCGAATTGTCAAGAAGGACATTTCCCTTTTTAGTTAAGTTCGATATCTCTTCTATTTCCAAAGATACCGTTAAAAATGTGTTAAAAAGAACTTTAGGGGTCTGTTGCTTCCCTACCAAGTTAATATCCGCGGCTAAAAAAAAAAACTCAGGTCGAATATTTTTCACTGCTCTACATGTCTGCAATATTTTATCAAAATCAGAAATGACCGGTTGGGGGACTTTACTTGTAACAGAGATCAGCACAAAAAATTCTAAGTTTGGAGGTCATTTTTTTTTTCCTAAAATGCCACTGTAATAAAAAGCGTCTTAATTTTTAATTTATGAATTTAATTCAATCGTCTTTTAAGGTACCTACATTGTTATTTATTGTAGTGTAGTTTGTTTAATTTGTGTATTTTCCCTTAAACAAACTTTATTAAAATAAATGATAAAGGTATATGTATTAAAATTTATAAAAGTCTCTCTGATGCTCATATGCTGAGCAGTTGCTCTTTTGTCCACGCTTTCACCCTTCAATCAATCAAGGGGTGCTTAGAAACAATACCGGATGGAAAATTAATAAATCTGTCACTCGTATACGTCAAGCAGGCGCTGACTCCTTCACGTAGGCACATCGAAACGGCATATAAGGGAGGCCATATTTGTTCTCCCCAGCATCTGATATCAATATACCTAGCAATCTTGCGTCTTTCCCCTACAATAATCGTTACGAATCCGCATCGTAACGATTATTTGAAGGTGAATTTCCAGAACGAAAAAGTTATCGTAAAGCAGAACACACCCGGCGCGGTGCTACATAGCTGCCGGTATTTGGATAGCGTGTCGCCGACGACAGTACGCTCTCGCCCCCTAGCCGTCGACTGATCGCATTATCAGCTTGTTTCCATAGCAATTGCTAATCAGAGCGCGCCATGCAGATTGCTTCCGCTTCGCGTAGTACCAATGGGCGAGGCGGGAGCGAGGTTGCGCCGCCGCCGGGTCGTGTCGCCCGGAGCGGCTGCGTTTCTGACGGTGGCGTCTCCCACCGTTTTATGACTGAAATGAAGCTCGCAGTTGACAAAAGAACGAAAAGTGAAACTTCAGAGTATTTAAATTAATTAGAACAGACTTGATAGTAAGTATTAACAGCAACGACACGCATCAAATTTTATTTAATGATTAAATATGTTACATACAAAGATATCAATTTATTATTTCCATGGAAGACTATTTGATTTCACTCTAAATATTCTACGAGCTATAGGAACTATGAGTCTTATGACTCTATAGTTTAGTACAGCTAAGTTTCATCTGTGTAAAATCTTACTCAATATAATACCACACATTAATTGAAGAAGTAGACGCACCAGAATTACTGGTCAAAATTGTGTGTCAAAAATATTCATACAGCAGTATTTACATTACTAGAACAAAGCATTCTGTGGAAACTCCGGTTGCAGAACATGATATGTGCTGGTTTTGCAGTATCAGGGCAACAGAAGTAGCAATTCTGAAGTTATCCCATACAAGCAAAAACAAAACCTCGGTGAAAAATCCAGGAAGCACGTTCAACTTGGAGAAGAGAAGGAGTAAAATGATCCTTTGAGGTAAGATGATCTCCTTAAATACTAGGAAAATCACTCGTACCATGAAAGTAACAGTTAGGGAATGTGACAGTTAAAGTGTTTTAAAGTTATTGACAGTACGTCTGGTTAGCGCAAAGATGCTGTTTGGACATTTAACCTATATGAAAAAAGTGGATCTCTTAGCAAAAGCAAGAGAAAACTACGTTACATCTTAAACCAAGCTTTAGAAAAATGGATTAATAACAACCTTGTTTAAAGTTAGCAAGATTTTTTGCGCAGCTTATTTGGAAGCTGCTAACTGCCCACTATCGTTATTCATGGATTTCTGAAAATTGGAACTGGTTCAATTAATCTAGAAATTTTTGCGGATGTCAATTTTATAGCTGCAATAGTTACAGTTTACAGATGAACCAAACAAAATAGCAGGCAGCCAGATTGTAGGTAATCAAGACGCTTCAGAAGTAATACACCAAGGAAGTCTTATTACAGGGCCAAGTTCACACTCAGATGCCCCGTTTTAGATTCCAATCGCAGAAAGGCAACAATAATTATTCATTTTCTATTACTCCCCCGATCGCTTTTCTCTCTTTCACAATAAAAATTACATGTCCAAGAATGTCAAATGGTGTTATAATTCTAACCAGCACCTCAAGCAAGAACAATCTAAAAAAATAGGAGATGGATGAAAAATTGACGCGGAAAAAGAAAGGTGAGGATAGAAGCAAAACTGGCTAACAAGCAAAAGCACCCCAAGCGATTTTGATAAAATTTGGTAGGGACACTAGAATACTGAAAAATGTTTGTTGCGTATTTTTTTTAGCGCTCCGTTTTTTGGTTTTTTCACAATATTTGTGAAACGAGAAGAGATATCGAGGTTAAAGCCGAGATTATTCCTTGTTAGTTACCCTACACTTTAGGTTGAAAAAGAACAGCGGGGATCGTCAAGGGTTAAAAAAATTTAATTTCTTCTCCTCCTTTCCTTGTATATTATATTATTTTTTCGCTTTATATCTTTAAACTACATGAAAAAATAAAAGTTACGTGTTTTTGGATTTTGTTAGAGAAGATGTCGTCATTTTTATATACGCCTACGGTAGACTATTTTTCTTTAAATTCTTAGAATAAAATTTAACACCGCATTGTATTTAAACTAAAAATCGATTGTTATTTTGTAGGATTATTTTGCCAAGTTATATGTATTTTCATCAAGCACTTTTACATCATTTTACCCTACTCTCCCCTATATAGTATCACTTAAGTTGATTGTTAAAAAGCAACTAATTCTGTGCTGTACATTTCCGTAATTAAACTTATCAAATGCCTCGTGCTTTTTTGTTGCTTTCTACTTAAGTCAATAATAACCAGGCTCATTACATCCTTTAAAAAAAAATACAAAATGGTCCTAAATATGTTTAAGAAAACAAGCGTTCTTTTCTGCGAACGCATCGACATCAATTTTGATTGTTTATCAATTCTGTAGATGGATGTAGTCCTAGACTATGCAAAAGGTAGCCAATAGGAGTCAATTATATAAAATGCGTTCGTACTGCTGATTTTGCATCATGTGGAATCCTTAAGGAAAAGTCGAATACTAAGACGCTGAGACGACATAAGCAATTGCAGCATCCATTAAACGATTAAGCCAATATCACTCTTCCTGTGTGCGCTTTAAATTCTCTAGGAGTCCTTATATATATTTATACCTCGATTAGAGACAAAGATCTTTCTTTTGATCCACCGCAGTAAGTTAATAAGCCAAACACTGCTCCTCCAGCCAATATCAATCACGGACACAATAACATTAAATCTGCATGCCATGATCGTGGCGCATGAGTCACCTGTAATAGACATCGTACACGCGGGCATGTAATCAGCTCACGTACGAAACCTGAACGTTGAAGGAATCTTGTAATCAACTTTGTATATTCGGCAACATATTTTGGCGACGTTCATCGCGTGCGCTGTGTTAGCCAAAACAGGAATCTGCGCGCAACCCAAGACGTTTTTTACCAGCTTCGTATATCATATCTCCCGATCTTTGTAAACTCATCGACACCAAAAATACTTGGCTATTGCTTAGTCTAAACGCTATGTGCCACTCGAATACATGGAACGCTGTGCTTACGCTGCGACTTAGACCGGATATTTTCGGTGTCGATGAGTTTACATACACATACTTATTGTAGTTTATGTTTATTTTTTGTGTGCGTGCCTTGTAATTGGCGGTGTTCTTCCGTCCACGTGCCGAACTCGCTGGAGTCATCGCCATCGCCTTTCGGCTTACGGTGACAACAGTACGCGACCGTAATGATAATAATTGATCAGCTGCGCTCGGCGAAAGCACGGACAGCACGAGGAACCCCAACTTCCGAAACCGCCAACGGCATATTAATTCATTTCCCGATGAGCTAAGCACTGTATCAGGTGAAGGAACGGTGGCTTCGTCTACTGATCATATTAGAAGGTCTTAGTTCTTTTTAGCGATATACTCCCGTCACGATCGTCTTAATATAGCCCGTACTTACAATTTTAATTTTTCTTTTTAAACGCTATACCTAGGGATTATTTAATCTAATTTTACTTTCAGCAATAAACCAACCCTCTAATAAATTAAATGTGCTTTAATATCCCAAAATCAGGTCCTTTAGATTTACAAAATTACAGGGAATGAATTAGATCCTTATTAAGAGATGGAACTGATTCTCGAGAACGTCCCCAGATACGATGCGCTTGCCCCACTTATATTGCAATGGATATTGAAGCACTATTGATTTAATGTTCCATTAACTACGTGTTATTATACAAATAATGTATATGTGTGTATATTATTATCGTCTACATGTTAAGCCGATATACTAAATAAAAGTGATTTTTACCAATAAAAATTTATAAAACAAAATACTTTACACGGTAGGTTTGATTATTTTAATAAACATATTTTTCGTGAAACCAACGAAAAATTTAGACGTGACTCAACGCCAAAGAAGTATCTTAGAAGTGATGTAACCGATTCGGAATCTGTCAAAAGCGTTTGAGGAAGCTATCCCCTAATGACTTCCAAAATCACGTCAATGAAATCTAATAGCATAGCCAAGACGAGTAGTCGAAGCAACATGCGGCATCTATTGAATCTTTCATCGTTCGAGGTGTCAAAACTGATGCTGACAGCGGCACATTCTGTTCATTCGCCTTCCGCTTCTTGCGCTCTTAATATCACGCTGTATGAATAAAACCGACACGGGTAGGCGTCCCGGCGCCCTCTACCGACATAGTTACGAATCCTGTATCCCGGCAATATCGCCGAGCGAGGATGACAACGACATCCGTGTCGTTTTCCAGGCAGGTAATCGATGCTCGCTTGTCCTACACGGTTTTCATATTATGTCATATTCGCGGCATTGGAGGGGATCTTTTCTTGTGTATCGTCGTGATTTTCGATTAGTTTGGGATGTTTGATTGAAAAGAATAAATAGAAAATTTGATAACTTAACTTAAAAAAATTGTCTTAAAGAGATGTTTGCGTTTTTTATTTGCAAACATATCTTTAAGACCATTTTTTAAATGTAATTTGGAAATGAAAGCCTGAGTACAGCATTTTCAATGCACGGGGGTAAAACAAGTATGGCACAATAGTTGGGGCGAAGTCCTCTAATTTGCTAGGATGAAACCCACAAAACATAAAACATAATCTTAAGGGAAGAATAGCAATAAATGAACGAATACAATTGGTGTAGCTTTCCGGTGATATTACTTAAGGGAGTTGGCACACTTCAGAGCATGCTTTTCTGGCAGCTCCTATTTCCTCCAGGAAAACTAGTGAAAGATGTCATTTTCTTTTCAGAAAAGTCTGAATTATTTGATATACGTAAGGCGTTTTTTCGCGACTTAAAATTTTGAAACATATTTTTGAAGCGGTTTCGTCTTATACGTCATCAATTTTACGTTCGCCAAAATGCATAACTTTTGAAACGGTTTTGAAGTTGTTAGCACATAATAACACCTGCGCACAACGAATGTTTATGTTTGACTTTTGGCGGTAGTGTCCCGCTTGCACGCGTTTATTTTTGAAAAATTGGGAGGTCTAATATGTTTCTTCCTTAACAAGTTTATCAAGAGAAGTTCTAGTGGTTCATCACACTCAAGCATGTTCAGCAAAATCTGCCATTCTAAATAATTTTGATTGGCATATTGGGTTATTATTACAACAGGATCCATATTCACCTAAACAGTGATCAGAAATCACTCATAAATATACACTACAAGTGTGTTAATTTATATTTCATTGAAATGCCTACCAGCTACAGCTACTACTTGTTACTAAAACGAGATAATCTTGCCGAAAAACAACAAAAGTCAATTTGTCAATTGTCATGTTATTTATCGAGGTTAGGTACAGCGCCTCTCCCACTTGAAACGTATTTTGAAGCGGTCTTGCAGACCGGTTCAAAAACGCTTGAACCAATTTCAATTTTGACGTCATTCTTTGAAGCGCTTTCGTCGCTCGAATGACATGTTTTGAAATAGTACGCAGCGCTTTCGTATCGCTGCGTCGCGAAAAAACGCCTATATGCAGCATATATCAAAAAATTTGAAAGGGGCAAACGACTATTTGACCAACTTTATGTTCCTTTGTCTCAAAAACCAGTGAATATTTTTTAACGATTCTTGTTGTAGGCACTCCACTTTAAAGAGTTAAATGAAGGATCTCCAGGAGGATTCTTCAAGATTTTTTTTTACTTAATCATTTTTTTATGACAAATTCAACATGTGTGCATCTTTTTTCCATATTGTTTTATATACTTAAGATTTTTGTTCTCTGGTTTTAAATATCTTTTGAAAACATCTCCCGGGATAGTGTTAATTTGCTACAACTTCTTTTGCAAACAAACATCAGTTTGATTCGTTCAGGTGTTCTTACAAAAAAGAAACATGAGTGTGCTAAAACACGACATTTGAAGAAAAGCGGTTTTTTATTTGTATGTAAATTATATTGCAGAATATAATGAATTCATGTTCTTAGAAAATGATAAAGCAAATATTGTATAAGTATCTATAAATCGTTACATGAGCAAACAAGGGTTGCCAGAAGATATGAACTGCTTTTGAACAGCTCAGCTTATCCCATCTACCTTTAAATTCGGTACAATGAACTCCTCTGATAGAAGTAAACGTTTTGTAATTATTTCAATGTTACCTGTTAGTACTTATTCTCAAAGTATTTATTTTTTCTTAGTCTTTGTGTGTGGCTTACTAATCAGTTTTTTTTTTTTTTTGATAAATTTAAGCCTAATAATGTCGAGAAGCCAAAGGATTTATAAAACAATTGAATCTCGTCTAGGAAAAGACACCTTAAGACATGCGACTCAAAATATAAACGAAAAGGAGCAAGATGCAGATTAATTATCTAGATAAATGTTCGTCTGAGGCGAATCCTGCGCCAAGCGAAACCTCTTATAACGATTTGGAACAGTTCACTACGCCCAGTTGCGAATCTACAATCAACTGAAACTGTATAAGGATTCAAATAGTGCCTTTGCGAGTAGGGTTGTAGTTCATCAAAATGTTTGTGCTTCAAAAATGAAATTTTGTGTAACTCTAAATGCAACTGTACCTACCTTGCCCAAATATATACATTTTAAGCTTTGAACTATAATTATCTATAAGTTTTATGAAGATTTTATGTTTTTTAACATAACCTAAGCATATTGCTTTCAATGTGTGAATGGAGTGTATTTTATACTTTTAATGTGTTAAATATAAGTATTTATTTTGTCGATACTGAAGACACTAAGCGCTTACTGTATATCTATCTAATTTATATCCATTTGATAAGCAATGCTATAAAACTATTCCGTAAAAATCACACGAAACATTTGAGGACGAACAAGAAATCTAATAAAATATAAGAAGCATTCCGTAAAATTATGATTAGTAAAAAAGTAAAGGCCTGTTTAGATTTGCCTTGGTGAAATTATGACTGACCTCCAGGGGCGCGCATGCGCGAAAGCCGATTAATCACCATGTAATTTACCGTTCACCAGTACAAATAATAATAAATTTATAAATAAACAAAAAACGCACGATGCGAATAAGGTATAAATAAAGAACAAATGTCACGGCAGATGGCGTTATATACTGTCGCCGATGTCGCCTTGCTCATTCGTGTAGAAACGCTCAGCTCGGATTGCACCTGGCCCGAGGCTGCTAGAGACACGGCCGCGATGCACGGCGGCCAGCGATCTCGTTAACGGAGCGACGTCTTATCGGTGCGCGGATCGGTCCTATCAGGACCATCTCTAAAGTGCCTCCTTAATGTTGCCTTATACTTAACGTGTCACCCGATGATTGCCGTTACTCACCGATGGATTTCTCTTCACGTCTCGCCACAATCGCCACACGGTCGCTTGATGTGATAGCTCTCGGTTTACTTGACCCGAGGAGAATCAATGTAGGCACTAATATAGCTAAGGAATGGACTGCAGTTTCTACCCTCCACGAGTTTGATTGTGAAAAAGTTTTATTTTCGCATTAACTTTTGTTTCTTTTAATTTAATTAATAATAATTTCGTTTAATGAGTGAGAAAGGACGGTAACCGAATCATAAATCAAATCGTTGTAATAAAATGAATCCTAAGTATGCCTTGTATAAAATTACTCCAAGAATTATGTGCGGTATATACACTCTGCCAAAAAAGTATCGCATAATTTAGTTTTGAATCATAAAAGTATCGCATAATCTTTGTTTGTAGCATAAAGTTGTAAATATACTTCAATGCGCTCTAAGATATAATTTCTATGATTGTTTAAATAAAATACAGGCCAAATAAAAACAAGAACTCATACGTGAGATTTTTATTAAAACAAGAAATTATAATTTTGGAAAGAAAAATGTCATAACAGTAGCTTTTAATACTGAGTATTGCCACCTCTGGCTCTTATGACCGCTCGCATACGGTTTGGCAGAGATTCGATTAACCTCCGTATATAAGCCTGATCCAAATTCTCCCACTCGTCACGGAGAGCATTTGCTAGTCCATGTAGGTCCGCTGGGGCAACATTTTGGGTTCGTATCCGTCTGTGAAGGAGGTCCCACACGTGCTCGATAGGGTTCATGTCCGGACTTACCGCAGGCCAATCTAAAACTGGAATACCAACATCGTTAAGGTATTCCTGGACGATTATTGCAACATGCGGTCGTGCATTATCGTGCATTAACATGAATTCGTTTCCTATAATTGGCGCATATGGTACTACATGTTCTTCTAAAATGTCCGTTATATACCTGTGGGCAGTCAGTGTACCTCTGTCTATTGGTACTAACTCTGTACGACCTGTTAAACAGATGCCTTCCCAAACCATAATAGAGCCACCAGCGAAATTAGGTCTAGGTCTGATATTACACTGCGAATAGCGCTCACCGTCTCGTCTGTACACTGAGATACGCCTATCTGAGGTGTAAAGACCAAATCTTGACTCATCTGTGAAGAGTATATTGGCCCAGTCATTAATGTTCCAATCTACATGTTCTCTGGTAAACCTTAAGCGAGCCACTCGGTGGTTCCTAGTGAGAGGAGGGGCTGTTACAGCTACTCTAGCTCTTAATCCACTCTGTCGTAACCTATTCCGAATAGTTTGAGTGCTCACACGAGTATTTCTGACTCTAGTCAAGTCGTTCTGTAATTGTCTCGCAGTTACATGTCTTCGACGTAATGCTTGTAGTAGTAAATAGCGGTCATCTTGGCGAGTAGAACATCTTGGACGACCTGGTACAGGTCTTCTACTGTAAATGCCTGTTTCCCTATATCTGGCTACGGCTCTAGAAACACTTGACTGATTGATGTTCATCAAATTAGCAACGTATGCTTGAGATCGTCCATCTTCGATTAAAGCAACTATAGCAGCCACTTGTTCTGAAGTTAAATTGCTCATTTTAGTTTTAAAAGCGTTGGTACAGAACTCTGACTTCGCACTTTAAAATTTGTCCGTATAGGAAGACTTTCAATAAACAACTGAGCAAACCTTACACATATGCATTTTTCTAAATGTGTTCTTTTAGGAAAAAAATAAAGTAAAAACGCTAAGTTCCATTATTTTGTTAGTGTTTTTATAGTTCACATACACCAGGCAAACTTTTTGTGAACGTATAAAAATATCTTGGTTCATAAATGCCCTTTTTTAGTTTATGCGATACTTTTTTGGCGGAGTGTATTAAAGCAAAAATAACAATATGGAGCATCAATTGATTCCTTTGATTTCCACTATATTATTTCTAGATTACATCTTCATGAACAAATTATAATTTCTCCTGATTTCATTTTCCAAAAGACTTCGCCAACGCGGCAGCAACTCCCATCAAAATGACTAATGACGGTCGGTAATGCGTCGGGTAGGTAGCTAGGCCGCCGTCGGCTATTCCGACGCCCACCGTCTCATTTATTATTTACGGCGTTAACTGGTCGGTACACCCAGGTCGTTTAATACGAACACACACACTGACTCCTTGATCTGTTAGGGTGTTTCCCATGTCGTCGAGGACTAGAAAGGCATTAATTTTTGCAAAGTATTTAATTACTAGCCTCATTTTAATCATATAGGACGACACCTCAGTTGGTATACGTGTATTTTCTGCGTATGCGTACATAATAAACCTTTACGTAGTAATACTACGACGGAGGCACCATCTGCCGGAATCGATATACGTGTAAAGTAAGTATGCAATCGTGTTGAGAGGAATATAAATCATCTTCGTATTGCATAGGAATTTTATCGGCTGACTAATTGACTTCTTACGCGAATATATCAATGATTAAGCGTCAATGAGCATGTATTTTTTGTCGGCGGATGTGTTTTTTTTTTTTAATAAATTCGCGTTTAGAAGATTAATTAAATTTACGTTCGGAACTTCAGCGGTAATTTAAATGGCTAATTAATATTTCGAATGTATCTGCCAATAAATATTAATTAAATTCTGGAAAATATAGTTAGTATATAATACAAAAGGTTTATTTTTTATTCAAACATTTACAGTGGATTTTAAATATTTATTTATATGGTTATATGAAAGTATACATCTAGCATGTCATCACATTTTTTTCTACGTTTACGTGAACTGCCCAAACGGGATCTTCAAGACGGGATTTAATATAATTCTTCTACCGTATATAATTCATTACATTGTATACACAAAAAAAAAGAAATGGTGGAAGTATTAATTAGGATGCAAATTACATAGTCTACTCAGGATGTTAGTTCGGATAGAATTTTATTTAATAATATACATATATTCCTGTCGGTTATTGCAGGTAAATTGCTGGTGTTAAAAGACGTACCGATCAAAACTAGTTTTGCTACAAGGAAAAAAAAATATCCTGAGAGTTGATTGAGCACTGAAAAATATAAAACAAGAAATATAATTTTGTTATAGTGATATAACGGAACATAACTTCTGATTACCATATCGTTTATGAGTTATAAAATGTATTAATGGGAATGTATTTAAGCTGAAATTTATATTACTGTGAGAAAAACACGTTGAAGAAAAAAAAAATATAAAATAGATTGTAACGTTCAGTTAATGGCTAAATTCAACATTTCTTTGTTTAAATTGCCTATATAATTATCAGTTACGATCAATTTCTAACAAACCATTGCTACAAAAGGACAATGGGGCTAATTTATATGAACCAGTTAGAATTTTTTTATTCAATATTTGTTCAATAAGAGAAAAAACAACACTTGTAGAACAAAAAAAAAAAAAAAACGTAAATAGTCCCAGCTTGATTTTTCATGAAACGCATGTGAAACTTATATCGATGTATTAAGATATTTGACTGTTTGACCTAGAAAACATCTTGGAAATAGGTATCACAAATAAAAATCATCAAATATCACCATTTCTAACGCAGATGCGGCTTCCAGAGCTTATTTATACGATAAAACATACATAAATATATTACATAGGAAAACATGTGAATTTTAAAAGAATTGTAAAGTTTAGTACAATAAACAGTAGTCTTTTGATTTTTTTTTTGTAAAGAAATAAAAATTATAGACCACCTTGATTTTTAAAATAATGTTACTAATATCTATTTTGCCACAAAGTGAAGTTATATTATAAAATTAATGGTTCAAAGCTAATACATTATGTTGTAAACCCGATTAAAGCAGCTTACAGCCAAGTTATGTTAAAAACAAAAGACACTACATATTTTTTGAAATTTCAAGACACAAGACGTCCTATCAGAAAGAGAGAAATGTTTGTAGGTACACATTTTTTTTGTACCGCAGATGTATCCTGTGATAACAACGGTCTTCCTACTAAACCCGCTCTGTATCAGCAGCAAAGCAAATAACTTGTTCGATTAAAGATTTATGTCAGGTAGGTACTTACATCTATCATAGACAGTCGACTCCGAGACAGCTTGTATATTTAAATCATGATATAAATTTCAACATATGAAAAGACTATTTTGCTTTTTTTTTATAGTATTGTAATCCTCAATAGAAAAAAAATAAGAAAGAAGTAAGGGCTCAAAACAGAGCCCTATAACACCCCACTTGAATTTTGAATGATATGATATATATACGGAGCCAGAATCCACCAAATGAGATGAGAGATATCTAAGCTTTTAATAGTGAAATTAACTAAGGAGGTCAGCCAAAGTGCCCAACTCATATTTCTTTAAATGCGTATTCTGCGCCATTAATGAAACATCATATTACAGTTCTAATAAACAGAGATAGGTGGTGCAATAGAATACTTAATATATATTACTATGAAACTGTGGATATTTTATTTAAATTTTATTAAATTGATTTTAGATTAACTCAACACTGTTTTATTTACATTCAGACATGCAGCGTCCTCTATTTAAGATAAAGAGACTCCACAGATAAGTATTGCATCAATACCTAGGTGACACTATAGCACACAAGTGAATGAAAAGCTTCCCTCTCCCTGTTTTGAGCACACCGCCTACCAATCGTATGATTTATTTATTTAATTCTCAGTGACTCCTGGGGCATGGGGGGGTGTAGCTCGTTAAACAAAGAAGTATATTATAGCTTAAATGACTTGTTATGGTCTTAGTTCCTTTAATAAGTGCTATTTTATTTCTTTAGTTGTGATGTTATTATGTTATAGTGAATAAAAACAATTTTTAATAGATAACTTTGTTTATTTTGAGTTAATAAAAATTGAATAACAATTAAGATGAATAATACTCTCTCTCAGGGTAAGTAGTAAGTTCATTTACTATTTAAATTACATAAAAATAAGATTCCTTGAATCTTAATCCAAACTAATCTCAATATATCTTGTTTAAAAATCAAAATTGAATTTAAAACTCCCGCTAACCTCTCTCATACAATCACGTATTGTCAAAAACCTTCCTACAACAGCAAACGTTTATTTTACATCAAAACTCCCTAACAAATCACTGTTATCAAATCATTCTAACCTCAGAATTTATTTACGTTCTGAACGCCGGTTATAAGTTCGAAAGATGAATAAAGGCTTACTTTTAAAGTACGATAAACAGCTCGTTGATACTCCAAATACTGATTCCCGTTCTGCAACAATCTTTCTAGCTCCAAACCTGCGTTATTGATGTCTCAGCCACGAAAGTTGTATCCCAATCCCTCGATTCTGGCTCCAGGAATAGAAAATACGTCCCCCAATTCTTCGAAATTAATGGATTACCATCATTTTTACACAACACACACAACACCTCATCCTTGGCAAGTAAATCTTTAGTTAAATGACTCTTATAATTATTTAAATTTTGAAATTTCTAGATGTTTTTGAAAATACAACCAACTCAGGAAAATATCGAAAAAGAAGTCCCTTTTACAATTTTTTTAAACAAACATTCATCTCCTAGGCATTGAGATTCCAGCAACGATGACAGGTAAATCGTTTCCAACGATACGACAACCTTTAAGTGAACCTACGTTCGTACGATCAGCGAAAGAACTTTACCTAAAAATCCATGGAAACGTGCCTTTTTAAAATTATATGTGATATAGTGAGCATTTAGTTTGAATTTTTACAATAAATTTACAAAATAGTTACATACATAAATATAAAAATACAATTTATTTCAATAACAAACGTTTGTTGCTGTATGCTGTTGATTTTATATAGGTTAGGTAATTTGATATCATAGCAATATATACCTTATAGAATTAATATTTATGTTTAAGCCCTGAGTTTTATTTTGTACTCATTTTACTTGGATTATCCCCATAAACTCCAAGTTGCCTACAACATTTGGGCGTTGCTGCATGTCTTCTGCGTCAAAACTAGGCTATACGATAGCATTTTACTGCACTCCTATTTATGGTTCTTCTAGAGTTTTCGATTATGAATAAAGAATAAACTATATTTCTGATTTCACAATGCAATTGATATTAATGTTTGCTCCCAAAATTTTCCTGAATTGTTTGTTGTATAAGTTGTCACCTTCAATACCCATAGAAACAGAACATTAGTTACATGATAGTTCAAATAGGGAAAATTTAGCACTTAAATCATAAGTTCCTTTGTTAGCACAATATATTCTCCGAACAGATAACCTAAACACCGTTTCAGTAAATGAACGTTCATCGAATACTATGATATTTACGTCACACTTTATACTACGCTTCCATTTCGCTTTAAAATCGACGTGTGAGGTTTGTTTTGGAGCAATCGATGTGGCCGTTTTATCGTGCGGCCGACATAATTATTGTTTATTGACAAATTCAATTAAAAACAAAGCAGTTGCACTTTGATATTAATTTGTATTCGTTGTACGCGGTATTAATGTGTGTGTGTGTGCGCTTGATTTGTTCGTGCTAACGAGTTATTGAGCAACGTACTTACGATTAGATCATTTAAACAGAATTATGTTGTGCATAAGTAAAATTTGGTCAGATATACGATAACAAAATATAGAATAATGAGGTTATAGAAGTTGCAATATTTACTGGGTTACTATAATTTCCAGCGTCTTGGTTTCATTTCAGATTGTACACGTATAATTGAATAGAATAACAATAAACCTTACCCATTGAAAGGATAACCAGCAAACGCAGCGTCATAGGGATGATACACGGAAGGATAAGGCCACGTGGCAGCCCCAGCTAAATTCTCTTTCAAATCCAAACCAGCCTGAAACAATAGAAAAAGCTTAAAAATACTTATACAACCAACTAATACAACTCATTATTATGAAGTGATTAATTGCACACTGATTCTTATAACATCGCAAGTGTGAAATGAACAATGCTGGCTTATATGCAAATACATTCAAAACAAACAATAGCACGATTTGTTCGGGAGTTGTATTTTTAAAATCTTATCGGTGTCACGACAGTGAGTATATACCAGCAGCGTTTAATAAGTAAATTAATAAGCGGAGCGGTCGACCCAGTTCGACCTCCTACTGTGAGAGTTATTGTTAACAACTTTGTGGTTAAGAAGGCATGTTATCCTTTTCACAATAAAATATCAGTGCAAAGTGATTGATATCCGATTAATTAGTCGAGTATGTATATAATTATCACACGAAACGCTTCCTAGTTTTCGCAGAATTATGGTGCGAGTTTGCATCTGCCTGCGTGTGGTTATCGTGTTGTTATGACACGATGGTCAGTCGTGTATCTTAATACGATGTAAATAATTAATCAATTTCTTTATTGCCTCGGGTTCGATAACGTAACATTTCGTATTTCAAGGAGTGGATTTGCATTTATGAAACAATGTCGGTGTACGTTCGAATTAGCGTGGATGGTGTTTTGTGGTTGAATCCATTAGGTAAAATAATATTCAAATATGAAACCACTAACAATACTTTATAACCTCAAAAGCTTATTTTACTAACAGATGTAAATTCGTTTCCTTAATAGAGTAATAATTATGTAAATAGAGCATTGTACAACCGCGATCCAATGAAAGTTGCAAATCGCAAGCAAAAATTTGTCGTAAATAAAGGAAAAAAAGGTCTTGCCACTGGAAATAGCACTTAGCAGATCATTTACATATACGATAAAACGTAACGGTCCCAGTGCAGATCCCTGCAGAACATCAGTCATTATTTATTGCGCCACCTTGAAACATATAAATCGTTAGTCGCCAAATTGATAACCAACGAATAACGCGCGACACTATAACCGTTTTAAAGATAAAACTTAAAATCTCAGAAGTCGCAACTGTCAAAATTATGGCAAAATTTGCAATATAGCCTAAACCAACTGGCAGAAGTGCACATAACTATATATCACTGTAAAGGTGTTTTAGGTAGCTATCGAAATAATTACTAAAAAATATAGTAATCCATTTAAAATAAAAAAGTCGAAAGTAGATCTGGGAATTTGTAACACCCTGTATATTTGAAAATATTTTTACCATATGCGCATTGATCAACTATATATATAGAGAAAATCTCAGTTTTCCTATCTTTAGTAGTTTTTGTGTTAAATTTCGCCGACACACTAATAATAGGATAATAGGATAATCAACATTTTATTTTAGTTTTTTCTTGTAATTTTCAATAGCAATTGTGGAATACTCCATGTATTTTTATTTGACACAAATATAAACAGTATTCATTTCTACATTTGCATCCACTATAAATACACGAGTCATCAACGGTTAATTTGTTCTAAACGCGGTATCATTCCAAAACATGACAGATAAACTTATAGGTCACGATCCTGCAATAAAAACACATGTCCGAGTTTTTTCTATTAGCTTTTATTTATGGGCGATTCGTACTTGACTTCAATAGATGTACAGGAAGAGCAAAAAATATCTAGCGGAGAGAAATATGACGTGTATTTAACTTTCGCGGCGGCATCTATTGCACCATCTCGAAAGATATAAATACTTTTTTATCATTTATTATATTTTCATTCACAATATATCCCGCAAAAAATATATATTACGTCATATTACTCTTTACTACCAAGCACCGCGGATATTTTTTCTCTTGTAAGTCCTCACGAAGTGCATCAAACGACCCTTAAAATGTCCCTTCATACATTTCAGAACAAACATTTTAAATATCGGAAAAAAGTTCTAATTAAATTATTAAACAATAATGCAGATACTTAATGTGGATATATTACGACCATAGATAATGGTATTATAGATGGGTATGTTCCATATACTGTTTTGAGGCCGTAATGAGCCATCTATAGATGTGTTATGAAAGCTTATGAGGAACCGCGGGCTTCTTAAACGGTATACTAGAGCATACTAAAGTTTAAAATTGTAATTATCAGTGAATCTACGTTGAGTGCGGTTTCCCATATTAGGTATATGGGAAACTGCACGCAACGTAGACTCCCCGATGACGAAGGCAAAGAGAATCGATTTACCGCTTACACTATTGGAAGAAGTTGGAGTTTGTTTTCTGTATACTTTGAAGAGTAATATGCTGTTTTTAAAACTTCTCACAAAAGTGTGTGTGGTAAAAAGATTTAAAGGTATAAAATGGAAATAATACATATATATTTTTTTTTTCGTGTTTAATTATAACTACCAACATATTGCTGTGGAAAAAGGGGATGAAAAACTGTGCGGGAGTGCGTTGACCCCTTCGTCCAAGTCAGCTGTTTCGAGAAGATTTTTAAAAGACACTAAATTTTTCGTAAAAGTTAAGTTAGTATTAAGTTACTTTGAAACATGTTGAAAAATTCTTATTAATATCATTTTTAGTTTTGTTTTACAGCAATGTAATTTTCATTTAGTTCAGTTTTTTGTTTTTCATGTTTGTTGGCCTGGTGTAAGCCATGTCACCGTGTAAGTGCGCCGCGTTTGCGTGCGCTTCTCTTTTGGGCCGGCGTTTGCTCGCTTGCGGGAGAGAGAAGGTAGTGTACAATTAGACTCTGCGAAGGTAAGATCATTTTTCTGAGCGCTGTAAATTTATGTCGTTTGAAGACATTTTGTTTCCGCGTGTCATTTGATATTTACAAATCTAACCTTAGTAGAGGCATCTTACACTCAATTCAGTTAATTTTATTGTATAATATTTGGAATTCCAAATAGTTTGTTATAGCTGATTTAATTTTACTTTTTGAGAGTTCATTTTTTTTTTTATTTGATATTTAATTAAATTTTGATTCATTCTTTTTCCTTTTCAATTAGATTTGATTGTAGTTCACTGTGTTGAAGGTATTTTTACCTTGCTTTGTAATTGCTGACTACAATTGAGCAGTTTTAAGTATTTAAAGTTAAAGACGTTCACCTGAGAACGCCATTTTGCGATTTACACGTGGTGTATAAAAATTTTATATTTCTAAATTTTCTTAATCTTGTTAGTTTCACGTTAAATATAGGGAGTTTTCTTTTAAGCCTGGATTTTAATTAATCTAAGGTTTTAAATTTCTTCCTATTTGTTTTTTTTATTTATTAAAGTTCTATTTAATTTCAAAATTCAAATTTTGTTGTTTTAATTTGTTTCCCCACATCGTGGTCAATTTACACCCACTTTCAGTTTCTTAAGGTTTACCTTCAGAAGGTGACCACTGGGATTTTGAATCCCATGCTCTTCAAGCAATTTTTACTCTATTTTAGAGTTGGCGCTCAACTTAATAATTAATTTCAGACTTTTGGTCACAAGCATTAATTTGATTTTAAATAATTCACATTTTCATAATTATGCTGTGATAATTATGAAAATGTGAATTATATAAATTAAATTAATTTCAGACATTTGGTCACAAGCATTAATTTAATTTATATAATTCACATTTTCATAATTATCACAGCAATATGTATATATAAATTAAATCGTGCATATATAGTTATTAAAATACACTACATTTAGCAATTAGAAAATAAATTGTGTACGTTAAGCATTTAGTAAAATAATTCCTGTGTGCTGCAATATATTTTCGCAATAATAACAAAGTGAAGTATATACATATAAAACTACATTTGAAGATACAATTCCAAAAATACGTTATGGGCATTATGCATTTGTGAAAAGTGGGTTTTATTATTATTTATAAATGTCTTCAAGATTATTTAACCGGTGTGTATTTCTTATGATATTTTTCTTTTCTTTGGGTCTTCCGGTTTAGTAAATAATACAAATGGTCTTTTACGTTTCAGAAATTATATTATTTCCTTTTTCATACTCCATCATATAATTATTTCCATTTTTTCACCTTTGCGGTGTTGTCAATGTAATTTTTAATAACATTTAGTATTCAAAATTTTAAAAGACACATTAATACATATTACAAATCGACAAACAAACATATACTCTTGTATATGTTTGTTTAAAAAAAATTACTTTGACAACACCGCAAAGGTGAAAAAATGGAAATAATTAAATGATGTAGTATGAAAAAGGAAAAAATATAATTTCCGAAACGTAAAAGAACATTTGTATTATTAACTAAACCGGAAGACCCAAAGAAAAGAAAAATATTATTTATAGACGTTATTTAAACTATTTTCTATTTTTATACTCCCTTCGTTTGTTTGCATAAATTCTGGCTTGTTGAAATATAACATCGTTTCTGTTTTGCCTGTCATCCTGTCCTCGCAGTACTCTATTTAAACCTACGCACCAATTGTGGCACACAAACTTAATAAAATAATTTAGTATGATGTTTTTAATGTCTTTGCGGTGACCACATGAATTGCTGTAAGGATAACACACATGTTCATCAATAAAAGATATAATGTGCAATGCCTTAGCGTGGCAAACTACGAGTGGTAAAAGGGCCCGAGTAAAATTATAAAGTTTGCACATGTACTGCATAAATATTGGCGTGCAATATTTCATTTTCATTGGAATGCCATTTGAAGATTCCTTTTCAACAAGAACATGCCATTCAAAAATTTGATCTTTACAAAATATTTGACTTTTACAATCTTCACACTGCGATAATTTCTTTATATTTCTGGTTATAAACCCACTCACATAACCGATGCTAACTTTATCAATATAAGATTTGTTGTCACTTACACAAATACTTCTGTTGACAAATGCAACCATGCAACGAATTGCCTATACACACGCTAAATGCAAAGTAACCGTCGATAAGATTGACCACCTTTCTTACCCGCGACGCGCGTCATGATCTCAGTCGTCATCTATTGATGCGTTATAGAACTAAAAACCCGGTTTCAGTAGCTGCCATTTAACATAACCACCCATGATTACGACTATGACATTCGTTTAAACAATTTGTGCGGGGTTCTCGACCTAGCATCTGCATGCTATCGTGTGAGAATTAATGATTTATGACCGTAGGCACATACGTGCAAATTACCTAGCTAAGTGCATATTTCCTCTAATTATGTCTGCGCATTGCATATATTTACCTTTATTGCCGTATCGACGGGTGAAACAAGATTTTCGTTGGAAATTAAATTAATTAGTCGCAATGCGTTTAATTAGGATATAATGATAGGCTAATAAATAAATCGTTACGGCCGTTAAGTATTTTATTGTTTTACAGGATATTAATACATTAATAATATGTACTACCGTAATGATATACGATCCAAAAGTTTATAAGTAGAAATGGATAATTAATTAAGCAAGGGTGTGCAATTTTATTGCCCGGAGTGTCCCTTCATATAGTCTCTCGCTTCCTCACCACCCTAGTCGCATGCACAAATTTGTGAGGACGCGGATACTCTCAAGTAAGTAGGTTCATTTACTATATAAAATTCATTATAATAAAGATTCCTATTATCTAAATTCGGATTAAGGGCTTAAATCTGTCGATTTAGAAACATAAGTAAAATTCAAATTTTCCACCAAAAATCCCATTCAATAAACTTTCATAGTCAATGAGCAAACGCATGAACGTAAAAACACGGACAAGAAATACGTATACGAAACTCAAAGAATCATAACCAACCTCAAACATAACTATTAAATTTCACTATATAATATGTGTATTAATAACAAATATCTAACCTTGAAATATCTTGTACGTATTTTCGAACTTAAAAGTAAATATCGTTTCCTACAGGTACAAACAACTCCTCCAATATAAGTTCCGTATCACAGAAATGATTTCAGCTCTCATGAAGTGTATCGAAACGACAACAGGAACCTACAACCAAAACTCGCTTCGAGTGCTTCTCTTTAAAACTCCAGGATTAAATCAGGGACAATTCCAAACCACCAAATAACTGGATACATATCATCTTTGTACCAAACAGGATGTACTACCATTCAAGTAAGCAAATTAATCTATTGTTTAGAATTTCAAATTAATAAATAGTCAGAAAATCGAAAAAGAAGACCAATCCCGCTTTTATTTTCAACAAAACTCCCATTTCCAAAGAAAAGCTTATCCGCGCAACCCCAAATAGAAAATACGTTTCCAACAATACGGCTAAATTAAAAATTCCCAACGACGAAAACTCAATTGAAAGATTTTCTGCAATCAAGGGTACACAATAAAGCGCAGCGCAAAAAAAAATTAAAAGTTGGCAGCTGTCAAAGAATACTTGATTCGATTTGTTGATAACTGTAAAACACACACAATGAAAAGTTTACTTTCAGAGAACGGGTGTAGTTCCTTTAATACATATCTAAAAAACCTGCAATATATTTAAGGCTTAAAGACATTCGCCCTCCGTTCAACGCGAAAATCTAAAATTATCTCAATATGGAACCAAATGGAGTTTCCCGACAAAGAAATAACCCGCAGGATATAATTGAACGTTTGATTACTCTTAAGTAATTCATCGACTCACAACACGTCGCCCTACATCGACTGGGACACCCAAATACGAAGCAGATAATCTTGAAGCTTAACGTTTGTCTTCAAAAGCGATATCGTGGCAGTGTCATACGTGCCTAGATGATGTAATAATTAAAGATTTCAATGGCAAAAATTGTCTGAACTACCGCGTTTTATAAGTTCTGAGGCGGCGTATGTTTTTGAAAAAACTTGCGCTAAATCATAACCCTAACTTACGAAGAAGACTGCACGAATGCCAGTCCACAGAAAATCTAAACGGCGCAATATAAGCAGTGGATATTCTGTTTGTCCAAAAAACAAATATGAGAAAACATTTTAGGCCTGTTTGCGATACGGTTATATTAAGCAAAGTCAATACTCATATTTCTTTTGTGAAAATTGTGCTAAACTAGAATTGTATTTTTGATTATAGTATTGTATTTTTTTTTTAGTTCTACTTGTTAGATTTTTCAACAAAATCCATTGTCAGTTCCATTTTTAGTTTATAAGTTCAAACAATATTTTCATTCATTGTAGTGTAACGAGCATTGCTTCAATTTAATATTTACCAATATATTTCAAATTCTCTGCATCCTGACTTAATGTTACTCTGAAATTTGACAGGCCTCAGAATATTAACTATGTAACTTTTTTCTCATAGTTAAACGCACCAATGTCTAAGGGTATTTGCATCAGAAAATTTTCTGTGCGTAATAACATAATGTTGCTACCTAATGATTTCTAATGCATATGATAAATATTAAATAATGTAACCTATTCCGAGGAATGTTATGAGAGTATTCTAGCTAGATTATAATTTCTTTTCGCACGTCGTTAACCAACACATCTAATTATTGTAAGCTTATATGTAGAACAAGCGTCAGGAATTCCTGCCTGTTAACAGCGAACACTTATAAATGCAAATTAAGCTAATTCGATTATTTCTACAGATAATAATTGCTCGAATACGAGCCACTAATGACGACCGCTTTCTTTTTAATTACACAGATCGACGTCCTCTAATAATAACGACGTCCGACTGTTCGAAGTAGCGACTAGGATATACTACTTCTTAAATAGCTTTTTGTAATCGCTTAGTGTATCAAGCCATCTCAACTGCGCGTTGCATAATATGTGATCTTTGCCTGTGTTACTCAAAGTATTCATTAAGTTTCTAATACTGAGATCAGGATAAACGATTAAATATATCTTGAGAAACAGAAACAGAGAAGAAAAAGTTTAACAAATAATCTTATATATATAACATGTATTTTTTATAAAATCCATTGCCTGTAAGAAACGTGGAAGTACTCTCTTCAATTAAATTTAATTGAATTAAAAATATCAGAGTTACCACGACGGCACTGAGCACTAACCATTCGAAAAAGAACTAAATTTCTCACCGATTTAATTTGAACTAACAACATCTCGCGATCTACTTCTTATATAGCACGGAGTAATTTATTTATGTTATTTACATTGCTTGTTCACGAGGCGTTACGATTTTTAAATTGAAACACGCGTACTAGTCAAACATCAATTCCCGCTCAGTTATAAACGAGATAGCTTTTACTGCTGCGATGCATCGGCACTAAGGACAGTCGATTCAAACGAAGAACCATAAAACCACTGGCGCATGCAGACAAAAAAAGGATAAATAACCGTATGCATAGATAAACGAACACGAGCGTGAATCTGGTAATAAATTCAATTTAGAATTGATAGCGTGTTTTCAATTAATAATCAAAAGACGCATAAGTGAGTGCGTGTGTAACATACAGAGTATCCCAACCGCTAGATGACGGAAGATTGCTCATAAACCAAAAGTTGTTTATCTTAAAAAGATTGTCCACTATACAGGTAGTGTCTGTTTCAAGATATAGTGTGGACGTTAAGCTCCAATAGCTGTGTACGTTACCAGTAAGCGACGCCGCACTATATCTTGAAACCAGGGTTGGGCTTCATTCAATAATTTTTTATTCAAATAATTATTTGAATGAAATTTGCATGTTATTCTTTATTCCGTATTAAGTTATTATTGAATAAAGCTATGGGAAATCATCTGAATGAAGAATTATTTCAATAAAACGTTATTTGAATAAAGCATTATTGGAGTGATTCTTTCACCAAATAAATCGTTATTCAAATAATTTATTACTGAATAACACCGACATAAATGTAGATGAGGTATATGCCTACATGTTTGTGCAGGTAATCATATAAAAATTATATCCGCCGACATCTTCGACATTCCTCTAGATTTACGTGATGCCATTTCTGAAGTCGATAAACAAAACCTTCAAACTTATAAAAATTCCACTTATTTTTTCCCACACAACTTTAATCTCTTTAAAAATTGGCCGGCAATATTAAAATAAAATCCGCTGATGTAGAAAGTGTACCAGTAAGACGACATGGCAGTAATAATTATATTCGTCAACATCTTCGACATCCCTCAAGATTTAGTAGTTGTCGTTTCTGAAATCGATGCACAAACCCTTAAACTTATAAAAATCGCATTTATTTTTTCTCCCACAACCCCCAATGTTCTTCAAAACTGGCGGGTAATATTTATGTATATAAAAATTTTCGCTAATGTCAGGATGTGTACCAGTAATAATTATATCTGCCGATATCTTGGACATCCTTCAAGATTTACGTATTGTGGTTCTAGAAATCGATAATCAAACTCTCAAACTTATGAAAATCACATTTATTTTATTTCCACAACTTCCAATGTCCTTCAAAAATGGCGGCTAATATTAATATAAAAGTTCCCGCTAACGTTAGAAAATGCATCGGTAGGAACAAACTTCAAACTTACAAGAATTTCCTATAAGTTTGAGGATTTGTTTATGATTTATATAGGTTCTTCATAACTGTTTAGAGAACCGAAACCGTTATCATAACTGTTTTGAACCCCTGTACTTAGGTATTTTTTTTAAATCCAGTGTTTACTTCGTACAAACAATCAAACATACACACGTACATAAACAAACTCACCCATCTCTTTGTAGTTAGTATAGATTATACACGAAGGAATTACTCCAATCAGAAAATCATCACTAATGAAGGTAGTTATTTGAATAACAGTAATTATTTGAATGATGAATGAAATAAATGTTACCGTTCGTTATTGAATAATTGAATAATGAATAAGAAGTTATCTATTATTTCTGAATAAGAATAACGACGTTATTCATTGCTTTTTATTATTAATCTGAATAAATTTTGCCCAACCCGGCTTGAAACGAATAATACATAGTTCCATCGTTCAGCTGCAAATCAAAGTTGTATTATTTTAAATGAAGCAGCCACTATTTCTTTTATGTTTTGATAGACTACTCTAACACAAACAAATTAAGATAAGGTACTGAAGGGTTTTGATAACCAGTTGTTTTTAATTATGGACTGTTTAATCTAAAAACAAATCCAAGGACTTACCATACTCCGCCATTTTTAATATAGAATTTTGAAGTTTTCATGGAGAAATCCTGTAATTGCAGTTGTTAATCGACACACACCGTTATTTCTTTATGCAAGATATTCTAGAGCACAAAATGTAATGCTCACAAAAATAGTTTTTTTATGCCTGGTTATTGCACAACTTTAATTTTCGTGTACGCTTTGTTTCTGGAGTATGAAAACATTGACAACCTTTGCCTACGGCAAATATAATTAAATTATTACTTTAACCTTTAACTGCTCAAGTAAAACTCACGTTGGTACATAATGATTAGAGCAGACTACTTTCCGTGCGCGCCATGTGAAATTGCTTGATCTGTAAGTGTATCTACTTCCATTTGTCCGCACTTGGACGAACAACTGGACAATGTGCATATTTTCATTGTACTAGGTTTCTTTTATCATTTACAATATTATAAAAAGAAAATGTCTCAGCTGAAGTCCTTCCTTTTCTTTCTTAAGATAATTTAACTTCCATATAATTAAAGAAAATAAAAGCAAACCTAGTGCATTATTTCAGAAATTTGAAAAATACCGCATCAAAATTAATGTAAACAAGTTTATCGAGGTTCGTCCCGTACACTGCGGGTTTTCCGCGAATTCCCAGGCTCGACTGTCAATGAATCGGTTTGTTGACGCTGAGAGCACGCAGCGATTAATATAATAATCCGTAATGAAGCTATAGACACACGATCCAATCCTGATTTATGGCAAAGTACACACTACGTCCCATCACGCCAGAGGGTCGTTTTATCAATGCTGTTATTATGATAATCTCCCATCAGTATACATAGTGTGTCCGTGTATGCGTACAACGCTTCCAATATATAAGCTACTCGAAGGTTTATAACATGTATGGATCAATATTTAATACTTCTTTTTTAAATTATAGTTACATATAATAAATAAAGTATGGTAGATATCGATTAGTGAAAACTAAATATGGTGAATGCACCAATTATCGTCCGTGGCCTATAAGTGAAGTTGACTATTCGCAAAAAAATGAACTCCGTTCAAGAAAAGAACCAATTTAGTGTTTTATATTGTTTTTCAAAGATTTTTGATATTACTGGCAAAATGGATATAGGCCTATAGTTGGACATAAACATTTTCTCTTTTTATTTGTACAAGGAAACTACCAAACGACCCTCAGCTCATCTGGGCAAATTGCGTGTTCGAGATCTAAATTAAATAAAAGGTAGCCGTGCATCTAAAATAGCTCATACGACGAAAAACAAAACCGCTTAAACAGTATAAACCGTAGCTGCTTACGCAAACGTCCTGTTTTATCCATCATTAATTTATACTAAATCTGAAATATTTCCATATATTTTGAAACTATGAAATTTAGTATGCTCTATTCCGACTTCAACCTCCACGTTTCTGCTATTAAAACATCGCTGCCCATTGTCGATCAATCTAACTGAATTCCCAACGAGTTTTTTAAATAATAAATCGTAATTTATCACACGGATCGCCGACCGAAACATTTGTAAACCGCTAGTATCCATACCGATAGAAAAATGTACACAGTACTATGTGCTGTATAACCGATGTGTAACGAATCGACATCTGTAAAATTCACATGCGACAGCAGAGCTCGTGTGATACCCTTGTTATATGTATGGATCTAACCAACCGATACAGTTCGCTTACGGCCGCTGTTACATTCCTACATATATTAAACGATAATTGTGCGTTTAATGCGCCACTAATGGCGCATTATGAAACGGACACAATTGATGTGAAACCGTGCAATATATTTTATAGAAATATCGCGAAATTGTAGTTGTATTAGTGTAGGCTTTGACTGTGCAGTGTCGGAGCCCCGGTTCGATTGAATAGAATTGCCAACGGACGCAAATTGGTACGCAATAATGCCGTAATGAACCGTTTCTCTCCGCTGTAATTCATTTCGTTATACGAGGTAAATTGATCGGTTGTTGCTGTGCACGTTAAACCGTGCGATTGTCTTCTCTTATTATCGCTACTTTAACGTCAGGTATAAAATTACACTATTGCAATAAATGTATTTACTTTTTCGTGTTAATTTGATGATGAGAAAGGCATGAATTTTGATCGTCTAAAGTAATAAGATCACAATGGCGTTAATATACTTTGTATAACGTCTAAATTATCATATAACTTGACTTATAATAAATAGAATCCCAAATAAGACAGAACGTTTTAATATTCCAACTCGTAAACTTAAGATTACATCAACGAGACGATACGGCTTCTTAAGTAAGTTATATAACCTACTCTAAAGCAGCTATTTTACATTCCTATAAACTGAAATATCAAATAGTCTCCTATCATATCGTAGTGTGAAGTCACTACCATACATCTGCCGTATTTTTCACGTTATAACATGGGTATTTTAAATTCTATTGCTTTCTCCAGGTATTTTACATTATTATCAGACACAAACATATGCTAAGGCATTGGAATTTTGTATTAACACACATTTTGATGTAAATGACTTTGATGTAACACACATATGTACTAACATACAAATGTTATTTCGGTATAGAAATATAAGAACAAGAGAAACTTTATTTGTTTGCGTGGGTAGATTATTTTAAATATTATCTACCGTTTAGAAATAAAATCCCTAATAAAATTTGATTGTATGGTTTACTAGTTGTATGGGTATTGCATGCATACGATGATTTCAGTTTCGAATTAAGTATATTAAGATAAACGATTTTAATAATATTGCCACGAACTAGCGCGTGGTTTTGATTAGACAGATCGTAGCTAAAAGTTTTTAAATAAGAATTTGCGATACGCAAGAGACGCATGGTTGGAATAACGGTTGATGAATCATCCTTCATTCGTTTAAAATTACACCTTTACTCGAATTGAATAAAGATGATTATGACAGGAGGTTGGAATTTTATCGGGCGTCTCAACAATAATCCAAACTTAATGGATAATATCTGTTCTTCGGATGAATCATCTTTTTAATTGAATGGTGAAGTAACCCAATTTGACGCGGGAGACACATACACAACGGCCACAGAAACTTAATGTATGGATTGGTACCTTTGGCGATCATCTCATAGAACTATCTATCTTCATTGACGGGAATGGTCAAATGTATTTGAGCATTTTTTTTTTTTTTGCTTTCATGGGCAGGTTTAACCCCGTGAGGCAGCTCGGTCTTAAGACCTATTGTGCCCCCATGATGTCTTAACCCTCTCGACCTGGTTGTACTCGAACAAACAGGTCCGCAAGTTCGTCGAGAGTTAATTTTCTTATACTGGGTTCGTCCAATCGTCCCTAGACAGCTCCGTCTCTCCCTGTCCACTGCCGGGCAGTCGGCAAGGAGGTGCACAGGAGTTTCTTCTGCTCTCCCACAGTTTCTACACAGGGGAGAGTCCACTCGCCCCATTCGGTGCAAATGCTTATTTAATGAGCAGTGGCCGGTTAGGACTCCCGTAAGAAGTCTCAGTCTGGCCCTGCTCATAGAGACTGCCTTGCGGAGTCTTTCGTCGCCCGGATAAAAACCGAGGATTTTACAGTGTCTCACGCCGACTAGTCCATTCCAATAGGAGCGGTGACTAGCAGCGAGTTGAGATCTGACAAAGGCTTTGATACCGCCATAGGAACTCCCGCACAACGGTTCTGGACCAGTGAACGGTAGACCACTGGCGCCTCTAGCTAGTTTGTCAGCAATTTCGTTGCCTCTAATCCCAGAGTGACTAGGCGCCCATCTCAGCGTAATGCTGTGATGCTCCGCCAATTCTTCAAGCTTCCTATGGCACCTCAGTACCACTTCGGAAGCAAATTTGACAGCCTGTAGTGCCCTGAGGGCAGCTTGGCTGTCGGAAAAAATTTCGACCGATCCATTCCCATGCGGGCAGTTTAAGATGCTCCCTGCACAGGTCTGGATGGCTATAACTTCAGCATGGAAGATGGAAGTGGATCCCCCTAGCATTTGAGCATGCTGGAGGATATAATCAATCCTTTGATCACAGAAAAATTGGACCAAGATCCAGATTTGTTGGAGAATGAAATAGTATTTCAGCAAGCTGGAGCACCTCCATATTACGCTGCCGAAGTACGACAATTTCTGGATTGTCAGTTTCGCGATCGTTGGATTGATCCAAGGGGGGGGGGGGGGGGGGGTGTATAGAATGGTGTGACAGATCGCTGTATCGTACACCACTTGATTGATTTTTTCCTCTGGGGGCATTAAGTCTAAGATACATGCCACGCGTTCAGGTTCTTTACAAGAGTTACGCCAAAAAACTGTTAAAGAATGCCAACAAATAACTCCGAAAATGGAGAGCTTTTGAATCAAAATTGTGAACTATTGTGCGGAGGAATGGTCATCATTTTTAATATTCAATAAAGTAAAATCCAAACCACTTTATTCCACCATCTTCTCTATTCAAATTTTAAGGGTGGCGAATGCTGCGCTCCCAGGAATGATTTCAAATCGTCAGGCCAAGAAGAAATTGTCCCCCTTGCTATGACAAATGACAGGTTTCGAAATTTTATATAAATCACAGCAGGTAACAAGTTATTTGACGTGGTTCGTTTCAATTGAAATGCCCTGTATATAGATTATGTATTAAAGACAGTCTAGTTCAAAATTTCATTTCCGTTAAGACAATCTCCTAAATATCCTTTCATATGTCGGTCATAGTTTTGGTAATGTTCTTGTGTTACAGCTTCAGAAGCATTATGAATTTGAATATACAGTTGTTCTTCATCCGTCTTTCTTTTATGATGAATTTCCATCTGTTACACAGCTGTTCAATTGCGTTTGAAAACGGACTAAATGGCGCCAGAAATACTGGTACATGGCCATTAGCTCTGATCAGTTGTTGAATCTCATCCGTTCTATAAAATCGGACGTTGTCCATGACAAAATATGCACCTTGTATATTATCATCGGCTAAGTGGCCAATCAAAGATATCAAGAATTCTTCTACATTGTAAGACCTATCTTGAATGGTGAATAAATATAATGAATTAATACAATTTGCAGCGGCAATCGAAAAATTACGACCGCTTGATTGGGTTTTAACTTTGTTGGCTCGATTATTTTTCTGTGATCTTCTAGAATTCGCTTGAATCCCAATTTCGTCAATAAAATATTTATTCTCTACGGACCACTATTCTCTTATACAGAACAGCATAATCAAACCTACTTTGGATAATATCCGGTGCGTTACGCCATTCTGGCACAAAAGAAATGCTTATCGACCATTGACAGAGCGACAAAGGCTCTGCCAATGGTCGATAAGCTCACATCTAATTGTGGATTTTGTTCTAACAATTTGGTTTTTATTTGTTTTAGTGCAATCCTTATCAACTAAAATGCAGATTCTTTCTCGCTCTTCTTGAGTAAATTTTTTCGCACGGTGTCCAACACTCTTTTTTTTATCTCGTTCGATATTTTGTGAGCCTTGAAAATTTTTCTTACAGTATTTGGAAAAACATTGAACTGTCGTCCTATCTGTACTGGCAAACTACCATCGTTCATCGTTCTGATTATTAAAGCACTTCGTTCGAGATTTTGTTGTTTTCCCTTCTTTCAACATTCATGCTGACATACATGTAATAACAATGTGATAATTATAGTTTTGACAATTAAGGAAATAGTTTTGACAAAAGAGGAAAACCAAAAGGAAAATACTATTGTATATTTGATACGTGAAGAAAAACATTGTATATAATAAAATCAAGCCTGAATCCCCTATCCCTTATACCTATGGGAATAACCAACCAATAACTGTGTTATATATTCAAATATACACGATTGGATTGTAAGCTTACAAAATTATGTAGCTAAACATAAATGTTTGTATGTAGGTGTTATGTGTTAGATATATATGTATGCAGGCATACCTACATTGCAACATAGCTGCATGCATGCATACATATAGATTATCTAACCTTAGTTGTTCGACTACACGCCAGAGAGAATTCCTAGAACGAGCATAATTTGATTAAATTGTATTTGCATTGTAATTGGAATGGTTTAACATATTGATACACGTGTAAATATATCCAGCACATTCTCCGCTTCCCAATCAAATAGACAATTCTAAATAGACATTCGTATTCGGAATATTGAATCGCAGAAGTACGTTAACAAAATAAGACTAACTATTACTGGTTTTATATAATTTATAGAAAATAGTAATGGGGATTTTATAAAAATTGCAATTAACATTATCAAAAAGAAATGCTCTATATGATTGCAAAGAACATCTTATTTGAAATGTTATCTATGTAACCTTCTATAATCAAAATGCTCGTTTAGATAAATTAATGCCGTTGCAAACTCGGCACCATTGCAAAATTAGAACGCTTTTATTAGATGAAAATGCAAAGAGGTAGAATTTTTCTTTGCTCTAACTTAAAAAAAAATCGCCAGCATTTATCTCGAATACCTACCAAATACATTTTAATTAATTCTTTGCATGAGTTAATCGGGTTCGTATAATATTGAATCACGAAACCCAACAATAAACAACGCAATAAAATTTGCATCTAAACTGCCTTTTTATTCTCATACTATTGCATGAATCGCGTTTATTTTTTTCTTTCAACCATGTGTATCTATTACCATTTATTAGTAATGTTTTGGTATTCGTTAATTGTTACGGTGTGTGTGTGTAATTATGTACTACGTATAGATAAACGCTTTTGAAAAGCACTTTTTAGTATACACAATGTTAAATTACCTAAATATAACCGTGTATTACTTATACATAATTAGTGTAGCTAGTCTAAAGGGGAATTTGTTTATGTTATTACGAAGTTCCTTTAGTAAGGCTCACAAATCATTCTGTACCGACAGTTGTATTAGTAATATTGCAAATTGCGCTGTTGTGGCGTACACGGTTTATTGTTTTATTAATTTTTTACAAGTATAATGCATGCAATATGAATAATTTATAAATATATACCTTAATGCATACTGAGGATTAAGTTCTGTTTTTTTTTGTTCGGTTTATAGCTGGGGTTTTACAATGTTTAAATATATAGGAGTTACGTGAACACATCCGGAAGAATTTAATCCTTTTTACCTTTAGTGAGTAAACATGCAATACTAATAATTAATTAGAGGTAAATCTTATGCATTTCTATTTCGATACTTCTAATAAATGATATTATCTGTAATATCCATAATTTTATCGAAAATCAGTACATATTTGTGATTTCTCAAGTAACATGTTCAAAAGAATGAATGATCTGTCAACGCAATGGTAAGCCAAATAGTAAGCCATCTCAGCTTAAAGCAGAAAAATTTTGTTTAACGTACGCAAATAAAATTTGTGCACATGATAATTAAAATTTAATATATAAAATTGCAACTTAAGATTAGTGATGTAAGATTTCGTTACTTCTCATTACTTGTATCTAATCGTTACTTTCGTTGTTTGTATTCGCTACTTTGAATTCGGTGCTTTCGATACTTTTGTGCACTGGTAATCATTACTTCGGATCCCGGCGTAACGGATACTAATTTTATTTACACTTACGATACTTTGGCAAAAAAGTATCGATATACAAACTCAAAACACAATTTTAAAGAAATTTTTGAAAACCT
Organism: Cetonia aurata; assembly: GCA_949128085.1. Lineage (NCBI taxonomy): Eukaryota > Metazoa > Arthropoda > Insecta > Coleoptera > Scarabaeidae > Cetonia > Cetonia aurata. Next base: position 7,704,952 of record OX421882.1, on the reverse strand, counting down.
TTGCTGAACAGACTCTTCCACTCTGAGCAGACTTACAGGGATATGCGGCAAATGTGAATGAACCATTGACATGTTCGTCTATCACTCGAGCGCCGCAGATTTAATCCCTGACCGAGGCAATTTGGTTTTTAATTATGAATAAAAAACAGGAGGACATTTCCTTCTCCGGTAGAAACCACAGGTAGGACCGTAGAATACGAGTCAATCCGATATATCTACCGAAGGTTGGAACCCCTCTAGATTCGGCAAAATTTCAATGGAGTTGGTACAATACATCAATAGATATCAATGCCTAGATGCATGAAGGTTTATTCAACAACCCAAAGCTGCACCCAGTAAGAAATAAACAAACAAACAAACAAAGAAGGTGATATTCCATAAAACGTCAAAATCAGGAAAACATATTGGAGTAAGTGCGGATGGAACATGCGCCAGAATGGAATGTTTCTCAGTTTCCTATTCAGAAATCTTATTTAGGTAAAACGCAACTTCAACTGACCGTCAATGCTGAAGCAATTACGAAAATTATTGAAAGTAACATTAACAGGATGTGTGGCACTAAAACGCCATATGTGCTGAAGGTTGGCAAAGTATTAGAAAAATATATATCCCAATATGTTGCATGTTAATTGCATTGCTCACAGTATACACCACTTTTGCAAATTCATTGGAAATGAATTCGAAGGTAACGACAAGCTAATTATGTAGTTGGGTCAAAAGAATGCCTTTTTGACTCGCTGTTTATAAAGGCATTGTTGTCAAATCCCAAATGTCTGTTTTTTGAAACCCAGAATTTTAATAAAATCAAAAACGTTATTTCAGCATTAAGTGATGATGCCGAGAATATTGTGTAGGGCAAGAAAGTAAAATCAACTGAACGTTTAAGACTGATTTCTACATAACCAATTTTAGTTATTTGGTACCAGCAACTATTCATATTGAAACCCAAAATTTTACTTTAGAAGAACCCATAAATATTTTAAAATCTTCTTTTGAACTTCCTTCGAAATAATCAGAAAAAAATATCTCCATTTTTCAGAAAAATATATATACATAAACGATATCGGAGCAATTTTATGAGTTAGTATATGGGCTATTTCCTTTGTCTTTGGGATTGCTTGTATTCAGGGCCTTACTGCCATCGTCAGTTAAGCCATCTAAAAGACTGTATATTGTCAATTCTATGTCTGAAATTAATGTAAGTATTTCTCTTGCATAATATGCATTATCGAAATATATGTAACTCGTACTAAAAGAGTATAGATCAAAGCAATAAAAACCAAATAAAAGAAGCTGCCAACCTTTCTCTATTATGCTTTTGCATTTGTAATACCCAACAGAATCTTTTCGATAAATTCCCACTTGTCACGCGTATGGATGGCCTTGCATTTTCATGTACCTACTCCATGTTTTTTTTAAACATATATATGCGTTTGCGTCGCTCTAAAATTCCAATTGGGTTTCCTTTTTTACTTTTGTTTCTGCTTGGCCTACGCTGCTGGCAATGCCGTTTATCGGTCGCCGTAATTAACGTGCCTATTGAGATTCCCAGGAAGTGCTGATTTGTCGTTGACTCTCTGTGCTTTTGACACAAATCTTGTAGGTAGGCATATACGATACGTCCTCTACATTGCCAAAAGGCGATGTATGAACTTGTTCTGCGTGACTTGCCGTATGATACGTAACGTTTGGGATCGTTCGCATAAGAGGCAGGTAGTTAGAACAAATTGATTGATGATGTTGCTTGAATTCTGGGCACGATTTACAATTATTATTCTGGAGTTACAGTGCAGTATTGAGCATAAAAGTTGATTTTTAAAGTTATATTTAAGTTAATTTACTCCGTAATCTATATAAATGTATGTATCACATGTATGCCAGGGCATCACTTTGTTTGTAATTGTCAGGACAAAGTTTATATGGAAGAAAATTTTTCGAAAATTCACGGAAAACGTCGGAAATTTGAACGGTATTTTATGTTAAATTTTGACGTTTTGATGAGACGTCCTTTTTAAAGTGAAGAAAAATTAAAGAAACGAAAAATTAAGAAAAATTCAAAAATTAAGAAATTACAATTTTTTTCAACAAAATGCGTAGGGTCGAGTTTAACAACAGCGGGACGCGCATCATCGAGTCTTTTCTAAAGCGAGATGCGTTTAATTAAAGAAAAACTAAAAATTACAAAAAAAAAAAATTAAGCAAAATTCAAAAATTAAGAAATTGTAATTTTTTTCAACGAGAATTTAACAACGGCGAGTACCATTTTATAAAGTGGGACGCATTTCAAAAAAAAAAAAATCAAAATCAAAAAAAAAAACAAAAAATTAAGAAAAATTCAAAAATTGTAATTTCTTAATTTGTGAAAATTTTAATTTGACGTTTAAGTAAGACTTAAACGCGACTAAAAAATTACTGATGATGAATTAATAGAAGCTCTAGTCCAAATTCCCATATCAATTCTGCGCGATTAAAGAGCGAACTGCTACCCAAGGAGTACACACTTCCACTAGAAGGTGCGGTCTAAGTAGACCGCAAGACGTACCCACTATCTTGAGAGGGTGCGCTCCAAGGAAGAACGCGGACTTTCTAATAAAACATAAAATCGGATTCTGTTCTAAATTAACTTAATTTTTTCTTTCTTTACTCTGCTATGCTATTCTTTATATAGATCAACTTACCGTTGAAGTATAAAACGGCGCTTGATCAGCACCCAAAGCGGGAAAATAGGCGGCCATGCCTTCAGGATATGGGGCGCTGTACATAGACAGGGCAGGTATACCCGGAACACCACCCGCTAGTCTCTGATAACCGAGCAGTTCGTATTGACAAGAACAAACACTTTGTCCCGTTAACGGATCGGTAAAAATTGGTCTACCGGTGTCGCAACAACGTTGAGTTGTCGGGGGAGTCCCCGGAGTCGGTGCTGACGAAGTTACGGCCATGGTGGTTGGTGGTGATGACGATTGACTAGGTCCCGACGATACTGCACTCTGTAACAAAAATAGAATGGTCGTTATTATTAAATTCTGTTGATTCTTGTGAAGAAAATTTTGGAGGAAACAATATACATTTTACTCGAGAAAATATTTAATATTATTACGTTATTTTGATTTATTGATTGATTGGATAAAGCTATGAGACTAAAGATAAAGAAAAAGTGGATAATTATCTCAGGGTTCTGCTCCGTGGTTTGCGATTATTTTCCATTCGTGTTCTTTTTACTGTCTGTTTCAAATAGCTTCAGATAAAAAATAAGATCAGGTAAAATACGGTGATTCTCTACACCATGGATGAAGTTTCAATCGCAGTAATTCTTGAAATATTAGTGGTAGGTACAGTTTGATGATACCAGTATTTTTGCTTAACAGGAGGAATAGAAAAGTTCTTGCTATAATTTCTTACAATTAGTTAGTATTACCTCATTTTCTTGACAGTTGTGATAAGTTGACGAAAGTCCCAGCTCTAATATAGTATTTCTGTTCCTCTTTCTATCAGTGTACAGTAAATAAAATTAATGGATAACGGATATAGATAAATGAATAAGCGTATTTATAAATAAATATTATTTGAATGATTTTAGAGTCAGTTAAAAAGAACGCTGCCATATCGCATAAAATGTGTGCTACCCGCATATTAGTAGATCAATCAATCTAACCGCAATACCCTGAAGAGATATGTTTTTGACATCCTTTAATATTTAATAAACCAAAACTTCAATATTTGAATTTATGATATGTCCAAGAAGGTACAAATAAAGATATTGATGATGTAAGTTATCAAGCATCAATAGATAAACATTTTAAGTTTTAATTCAATAAATAACACCGATTCAGAATTGGGAATCAAAATGATTCTTGGAAATTCTAAAAGCAAACTTATTGTTCGGCGAAAGGCGCATTCAATGAACGCGAGTCTCAAACTTTCATTCATACCATAAATCCATTGTATTTTACGCTATAGTACGAACAGTTAAATAAATTAAGTTCTAGTACTATAAGGTCATATAAGTATTGGAGATTTCTACGCAATTGGAGTATATAAGAAATTCTTAATATGTGGTTCACATATGTATCTCCAAACTTTTGTATACCAAAACAAAAATGGATTGGTGTAATATCTACCGGTCGATATAAAGGTTCTAATAATGATTAGATCCATTATCTAAATATTAAATTTACCACAAAACATTTGTTTCGACATATCTAGTTTGAGGCACATTAAAAGCAATGATATAACAGATTAGTGAAGTAAACAAGGAGCCTGGAAAAATCTACGTAGGTCGCATTGGACGACCTCAACAGGCTATTATCAAAGTCAATAGACAAAGAGATAGGTATAATAACTTTCCTAGATACTGAGGGAGCATTTAACAATGTTACCACAAATTCAATTATTAAGGCCATAAGGGAGAAAAGGCGCCACACCGAACCTTCTGCAGTGGGTAAAAGCCAGCCTCAAAAGAAAGATAATTACATCCACAAACGGCGAGGCTATTATCGAAGCGGAGGTGGCTGGAGGATACCCGTAAGGTGGAGTTTTGTCTCTCTTACTGTGGGCTACCCTAGTGGACGACCCAATCCGAAAACTGATCAGAAAAAGTTTCTATGGCCTGGTGTATGCTGACGACCTTACAATAGCCGTTAGAGGTCGGTTTCCAAAAGTTCTGGTAGAACGTATGCAAACCGCACTAAATACTGTAGACAACTAGTGTAAACAAAAGCGACTATCAGTCAATGCTCAAAAAACACAAGTGTCCGCGATATCCGAGTCAGGTAAAAGCGTCTTCTCCGACAGACAGGAAACACTTAAAGCGATCAGCTCAGCAAGTGTTGATTCTAAGCTGGTTTGGGAATGCGTAAGCGCACTAAATGTGAGCACCCTAATGAAACTAACATTGGCCTGGGTTCCCAGCCACATGAATTGCGACGGCCAACGATCCGGCCAGGCGAGGTTCGTCAAGGTCATTTGCACATTAAAAAGTCCATTAACGAATGGATACAGAATAAGTCCAAGGAATGATGGAAGGTACCACCAGGACAAAGACAGGCAAAATAGGTCTTAAGAGAACAAAGGGCTGAGTTTACTGAAGACCTACTGAATAAAGTCAAGAAGGCTGTCAAAATGATAGTACGATTGGTCATTGTAGACTAATTAGGCATATATAAAGGAACCGCTCTCAAAGATGACAGGCCTAATTAGGACGGCCAAAGAGCATCACAATAAATCTGAAAAGGTCGCGGTGAAATAATCTAATCTAACTGTCGAATGGTTAACATCCAGTGGAATATTCTGAAGGCTTTACGAAAGCCAATCCTGAATCCACCTTAAATGAAAACCTTCATTCAAGCAGTAATTCGTTTCTAAGTTGTTGCATGAACTTTCTTATAAAAATTACCGTTTCTTGAAACAAATCTTTTTTGTTTTGCTGTACTATGCAAAGAATTAGCTCTGCTAACAGCACCAATTAATTTTGAATAGTGATTCCAGTATTACATATGAGAATTAGGCATAATTTCGTGGTGATTAGCTTTCCAACAATGTAATCTTCAATAGACCTATAGTAGAGCATCACATTTATATAAAATGCATAACTAGTTGCGAAGGTTTTCTCCTCTCAACTGCATTAACAGACATTTTTGCACATATGTGAGCAATACATACGGATTTCTAGTCTGTCCGCTTTACGAACAGATGCACCTAACCGTATACACAACTTCTCTATATACATACAGAAGATACATAGAAAGAGATTTATTTTTAATAATGGAGGACGAGCAGTCGAGCTTCGCATGACTGCACATTCCCCTCGGTAAATAAATAATGCGGTTATTACACCTCGCCGACTATCACAAGGCGCGCTATTCTCCGGCGAACGTCACGCGGGGCTCCAGAACGGGGTGCCGCCGAATTTTCACCCATACAGCCCTCGATTTTAAGGTTCCCCGACTATTCGTTACGCTACCGCTGCCGTATCGCCGAACGTAATTCGAGATAATTTTACGGAGGCACTCATCCCGGTTGGCTAAGACGTTCCGGCCCGCAAAACCGAGGGGGGAATACGAACAATAGGGGGATGGAATTGAGAAGTACAGGGGAGGTATGGGAGAAGAGAGAGGTAGAGTTCCAGTCGATCTCGGGGTGGTTTTAATACGGGAGATGAAAGGATGATGATGAGTTCTCCTTGTGTTCCCGTTGCAACAAAAGCTGGATATACTTACGTTCAGGTTATGTGTTTAGATGTTCTTTTCGTCGCTGCTGCTGGAAGTGTAGGGCATAAGCGGTCGTCTTTTGTGAGTGAGGATTTTGACAATGGAATTTTGAGTGTAATCGATTGGGATTTGCAGGATATTTCTTTTAAATTAGTCTAACATTTTGAAGAATATAAATTAAACTGAGAGAGAATATATTTTTAAAATATAATCGCATTTTTGCTCCCAGATATGCTTAAACGCATATTATTATTATTAAAAAATACATTAGACATAACCAGCGTCTATTCATTTTAATATATTGGGCGACGCAAATAATCTTTGTTATTATACCTTCAATATTTTTTAAATAACCTCAAAAACTAGAAAAAAAAAATTACTGCAAAATAACAATCAATTTTACTAACAGCACCAGTTTCAAAACAGCAAAAATAGTGGTTTTATAGTTCAATATCAAGTTTGGCACGATTGCTACAAGGAGGTTGTCTTCAATTTAACATTTCTTATTTTAAAAACATAAATCCTAGTTTATGCAGACAGTAACACGGAAAAGCTTTACAACAGATGTGATTAACGTGTGGCGTAAGAAAAATCACGAAAATTTAAGTACGTAGCTATGTAATACATGTAGGTCGTCTAAAGTACTTGTGTTACGCTTCTTTTTAAAATATATTTTTTTAAAAACAAATAAAATATAACTGAAAAAAATACTTGTCTTGAAAAATCTTTTTTACTGTATTGGTAAAATGTAATGTCATGTCTTCCAACTCCTTTTCCACTTTTGGAAAAAAGCTGAAAAAAAAAATTGTTTACCCCTTTAAATGATGATCGATTCTACATACAATAACGTTTGTCTCAAATTTTTCTGTGGATTGATTGTTTGACCATACTAAAAATCTTTTCAAAAATAGATAATGTTTCTTCTTTATTCTTTCCCAGATTATATTGTTAACAGTTTTGTTCTGGTTCTGGATTTCCCATGGGAGAAAATCCTTAAAACACGATCCATGTGCCCTTCATTATGATTTGTTATGCATACCAAGATCCATGGCATAACTCATAGAAAAGGACTTCATTCGCTGAGATGAGAGTCCTTCCTTTTTGCATTCTCCTCCTAATGCCAACTCCAAAATAATTTTGGATTTTATCTACAATATCCTTGAGCGCCCTTAAAGCGTGTCTAGCAGTGAGTATGGATTATATCGATTTCTAAGTGAATTCGACAAAATTTTTCGAATTTCTGGTCTAAGAAGTAAAGAATTCAGTAGAAACAAAGATTAATTAGAAGAACAGCTCTCCTGAAAAGATTAGTTTTATTCAAATTTGGGAACATTTTCCTCCAAAACTTCTTCACTTTACTACTGCTTGTGTTCCACTTTTCCTTTTTTTACCTTCACCTCTGGATTTGTTTGTATTATCCTTCTATGTTTATAGCTTCTGCAGGTAATAAAAGTTTCTGCCCAATATTTCATCAAAATCCTATTCGCAGCCAGGTATCTCTAGATATGGATGCTGGGCACTTTACTCTTGCCTTATTTATTGTCCTATCAAAGGCTTTTGATAATGTTAACCATGAAATATTACTACCAAAATTAGAACTGTATGGAGTGAGAGGAGTCCTGTTGGCGTGGTTCAGAAGTTATTTATTATTTCGGAAACAAATAGTAATCACGAACAATTATGAATCCAAAGTGTCTGTGCTTGGAAGTGGCGTTCCCCAAGGGTCCATTCTAAGACCTACAATGGTCTCGATATATATAAATGATTTGCCATTGCATATTGCCCATATGAGTAATATTACTCTGTTTGCTGATGATATTACCATCGCGTTTAGAAGTGACAACTTTGAAGTTTTAGTTCACACTGTAAATGTAAACTATACTACGTTAAGTGAATGAATATCTTTTAATCAACTATGTATAAATTCAGATAAAACCCAATATATACTTTTTCGTAAGCGGTACAAATATGATATACCATTAACGGTGAATGTGTTAAATTCGCTGAATCTGCTAGATTACTTCCCTAGCAGCACAAATCATCGGCTAATGATCGGCTTTATATAGGGCCGATATCCTGATGTCGGGTCGATATCAAAGATATTGTGCCGATATCGGCTTTCTACCAGTATACGATATCACTGCGATACAAAAGATCCATTATCGGTAAAATATCGGTTGAACGTTTGATGTATCGGCTGATCATCGGCTGGAAACTCAAGACATATATCAGGGCGATATCATTAATAAACGCCGCTGCGATATTGATAGAAATGAGGTATATGGATTTGACTATTGTCATTTTTTTGACGATAGGAAGTCGGCTAATATCCTAAATCTATACGGACTGGTTGATTGAAATATAACCGCATTACAAGAGCGTTCAGATATAAAATTTCAACGTTTGAGACATCAATTGTGAAATTAAAATTAATATCGACTATAAAACAGTTTTAGAAGGTGAAGCGATTGATAACTTAAGAATATGCAAATGCAATTTTCTAACTCCGCCGTGATTATAAAAATTGGCATCTAAACGCAATGTTTATGGGAGTTAGATCTACGCGCAATATCTTACCACCACCACCTACCACAATCCATCATAGCGGTGATAGCGTTCCTTATTGCAGTGTGAGCATGACGACCAGGTGAAGTGGTTGCCATTATTTATTTTGTCGCTGCATTATAGTAAGCGTTGTGTACATTACAAAATGGGTGAATGAAGCTTATAAAGGTAAGGAAATTTTTATGAATAATGTTTTATGTATGTATCAAGTATATAATTTAATTTAATGATTAGTACTCATTTATTGTGTAAATATGCAGCGTTAACAAAATGGAAGACGCTTGTAAATTTCTTATTTTACGTGAAAGCATTGTTTCTACAATATGGGTAGCGTAAAAAACGTTTCGCATTAATAGAATAAAATAAATTACAAGCGTACTTCAGACAAATTAAAGCTTTTATACGATGCTGAATACAAACACTTAAGAAAAACACTTTTTTTTAGATACGTATGTGGTGCTTAATTGGGGGAAGTACGTTAAAGGAAGCATATATCTAATGTTAAAACAAATCCTCTCGAAAAGTATTAATGTAAATTATTCATGAAAATAGAGACAATCCAAAGAAGCTTTTGATAAATTGGAAATATACATAGTATTTCTAGGTAATGTTACATGCATTATTATTTTATTTGTAACTCTATATCAAAACTGTTATTTTTATTTACAGAAGCAATTAGAGTCAAACAGCCGGATGGGACAGAGACGAATATCAATAGATGAGATGGGGGCAGAAAAGAAAGGAAGAAGGTCTTTAGCGAACGAATAATTTAGACGACTGGATTTTTTTTAGGTATTACTTAGAATTTTTGTTGTTATTGATTTGTTAAAAATTAAACTGTAACAAATGTTAAATTACTTTTCGTTTAAAATAAGCACATATTGAGTTTGTTTTCGGTTTCATGTTTTCCTAGTTATTTTCAGTTTTTGTTTTTATTAATTATGTCGTTAAATATTTGTGTCAATTACTCATAAATAAACATATTAATTATTTTTATATTAGTACTTTTTCTTGAAATTTATTGCCTTCATTATGTATATTATTTTATGCGCATAATATTCTATTTTGTCATGAATTATTATACACAGAAAATGGTGGCAAACAATTTGAAAAACATTACATGTCTAATGTGATTATGAATCTGATGTATTTTTTCCGCATTGTTCAATATTAATATGACTATAGAGACTGCCCCGAAATTAAATGTTCAAACACAAAGGTGTTATAGTGGGTGTGATTTGCAGTCGAACTAATCCTAGGTGTGATTATTATTCGATGCATAGTTTACGAATCATTTATTTTTTCTAAAAATCTTCCTTCATATAAACGTTCATTAAATTATCAACAAACAAAAGAGTACGACAATAAGAATGAAGTTATTTTTTAATGAAGTTAAATTGAAATTAAACATTGTGATATTATCAAAGGTACATCCTTTTGTTTAACGGCTGTGATATTTCAGAAGACGTTGATGGTTTCTAATTTCTTTCTAAATTCTAACATTACAAAAAAATACTGTTTTTGCCTATAATTTTATGAACGTTTTTTGTGGAAGATCTTTATAAAACTCGCAAAAACCTTATTAGAATTGAATAATCACATATGGGGCTAATTTGACTCGAAATTATACTCTTTATAACCCTTTTCCGATTCGGGAACTACTTTTGGGACAGCCTGTATAAATATCCACTATCGTGGATAGACAAACTACATACTTATATGTAGAAATTAGTCATCACACCAATATCGGTGCGATATCCCAGGACGACTAAAACTTTATCGGCGGAGCATAGAAAACGTTGGGTAAGTATCAATCATGTATCGGTATACTGATTTTAATTGTATTGATATCGGATAGGTATTGGAGTTTCGATATCGGATAGATGTTGGAATTTCGATATCGGATAAGTATTGGAATTTCGATATCGAACCAATATTGCAAAATGTTCACATTTTGTATCGGTATGATATCAGCGGCCGCTATAATTACGACATCGGTCAGCAATATCGGCGAAGCTTAGCCGATATCATGCCGATTCTTGTGCTGCTAGGGTTGGCGTCTTTCTCGATTTTGAAATCGAACTGTCATGTGGAATACCTCTCTAAAGAATTAATAACTTAAAAAATCGTGCTGTTTTTCTATGTTATTATGTTACTTTCCCAATTTTTACTCGAAGATGGCAAACGGGCTGTTAGCATCATATACAATTTGCCACACCGTGAATCGTTTAAGGAAACATTAAAAAATCAGGGCCTGCAGACCTTTATGATACCTATATATACGAAGTTTTGTGTTTTGTGTTTCAACGTTAAGTCTGCTACAAATTTCGTAACTTTTCGAAAGTGGAAATAAAGATATTCGAAAATTTTCTTCGTCTGCCTGTCGAACGGTCAAACAGGAGAAACATTCACTTCATCTTGTACTTGCAATTTCTCGGCTATTATTTTATTAATTAAAATATATTAGGTTATCCCTTTTTTTTCAGCACCAAACAACAAGAGAGCATGAAAAACTAACGCGTGTTCTTTGAGCGAAGTATGAAATGATGCCTCTCATAAAAAAAATTATAGTTTGAAGAAAAAAACTTAAAATGCCTAAATCAAGAATTGACCAAACCCTTCAAACATGATTTTCGACAAATCAGAAACGAAAACTATTCGGTGCTAAAGCAAAACTCTGTAGTTATTTGTTAATGTTTTTAAATTACATTTTCAATTATACAAATTGTCGCATGTGTGTCCACCATCGCTTTTGAATATATCATTCCTTTACCATTTGAATTCGTAACTATTAATGAGAACGCAACCCATCAACAACACAATTTCTTCTTTTTATCTTTCTCAATCAGAGAGTGTATATCCGCACGCACGCAAAAACAACAGACCGTCAAAAAACTCGCTCGCTATAAACATAATAAGAAAAACGCGCGGATTCGCAAAGCGCTTGCATAATAAAATCCGTGAATTGAACACACTGAAAGTTCCCATTGAAACCGGAGTTTATGTATGTACGAACAACGCACGCAACAGACAGACAATAGTCATAATCTCATTATCGAATATGTACGATCAACTACCGGCAAAAAGGAACGAAAACAACATTAACAACACACGACATAATGAGCCTGTGTGTAAGATGTAATGGCGGAGATAAAAGGATTAAGCCCGCAGAACAAAAAAGAAATTGAAACGGCGGGAAAACAAGTATAGTGCCGCTCATTATAGACTCACGCATTCAAACAGTCGAACAGAATTTCTATGCGGTTGCTAAATCGCATTTATCTCTTAGTATAAACTCTATAAACATCATTTCTAGTGGATTTAATGTATATGCACATGAACTTCTCTGAATAATTAGCATAAAGTGTGTACGGATTGGAATAGAAAAACCCGACAAAATAACAGATGTGTACGTAATATACTTTCATATTTATTTATAAGTGTGCAGTTTCACGGCAATTACCTATCTTCAAAAGAAACAGTTTTGTTTTAGTAACGTTCTCATCGCTTCCGACGATTAGACAAAGCTAAAAACAAAAGATTGTGATTATTAGTTGTATTAAATGCTATTAAATCACGGAAGAATCGAATAGAAAGTACAGATATTACGATGAATGCCTATATACTCGTATTTATAATTTATAATACCTAACATCCTCCTTAAATAACAATAAATATGAGTAGTAGTAATTATATTGTGCAAAAATTATAGGGAAGGATGCAACAATTATTATATGAGAGGTGCTAGCACAAAGTTTTGTTCTTTTCCAGGATATGATGAATGAGAAATAATTTTAAAATTTATAAAATAAATAAATAAATAAATAAATAAATAAATAAATAAATAAATAAATATACCCATATATAAATATCTTAGAATTATGTTGTTAATGTGGGGCATATTTATCTCAGTAATTCCTGCAAATTAACTGTTTTTCGTCGAGTTAAAATTCCTACCTAAAAACGTTCTAATAAAAATTTATGAACTAAATTCAAGCATTTCTAAAATAATTGCTATTAATTGTGAAGCTAATTAAGGTAAAAAAAATCTATTCCAAATTAATTGTTAACGATTACATGACAAGATCCTATAGTTACTTGTTGGTTATTACTTCCGCAACTACATTTCTTTTTTTGTGTGTCACACTTGCCCCAAATTGTGGAATGTTATGTTAAGTGTGACACATTTTTTCGGGAAAGTGTGAACGTGTTAATATTATGTGTCTTTCTTACAGATGGTACGCAATTCATGATGAGACTCTTGTAGAACAGCAACTATGACTTCATACACAGCACATACAAGTTTTACAAACAAAAATTATCTTTTATTATCACTGAAGCGTAAAAGAGGAAAATCATGTGTATCTCAGGGAAGACACACTGCGATCTCTTTAGAACAAGAAAAAAAAAAGGCTTGCAAATGCTATGGAATTAATGGAGAAATGGGAATTTGGTATCTCTGGGAAAGAAGTGTTTCGAGGAACATGGATTATATCCGTGAAAACACGATCCAAACAACTTTTAAGGATGGCGTATCAAGAGACAATTAATTCAAGAGTTTCGTTGAGCAGTGTTAAACTTCTACAAGTTGATTTACTACAAAATAGAATTTAGACTTGTGTTTGGGTGGACACTATAGCACAAGAGAAGTGAGGAAACTGTGATTCAAGAATTTTGGATAATTGCTTCGTCGCAAAGAGAAAGACTTAATCATTTAAATAACTAAAGATACGAAAGTCATTATTCTCCAACGAGAGTTGAATCCTGAAACTAGGTCCTACACATTTGTGTCTTAATTGCAAGCGTAAAAATTTTATCAACAAATAATCGTTTAAGGACGAGTAGTAAATTACTACTACTAGTTATTTTCTTGGAGAAATTTTTTACACATTTCTAGCAAAAAATACATTTATGTGTACCAATTGACTGACAACAAATTTCACATACAACCATTTCTTTCCATTTTCCTATTTTCACTAGTAGCTTCAATACATACAATAACCGGGATATCCATTAAATTACATTCTTACACTAATAGATTATATCGTACATGTGTATTTGTATTTAATTATTGCATTGAGAAGGCAGTTTATCCCTGCATTTGAAAAGCATCCCTAGTAGACCCAATACCTAAAGTGGCAATGCGGTTGAAGCTTCGAGTGACCTACGTCCTAACAGTAGGTATATTGCGCCCCGTGAGGAATATTTTAGAGAAGATACTGCATGTAGATCGTTGCAACACATTACCGGTAAAGCAGTCCGGATTTCGGAAGAACTACAGTTGCGTTGCTGCGCTGTCTACTATTGACATCTTAACTGCATATAATTGTGGGGTATTGACTGCGCTAATATTGCTCGAATTCAGTAAGGTATTTGACACGGTCAATCATGAGGTCTTGATCCGCATCTTAGCGTCAAAATGTCTTTGTAATTCTGCCGTTGATCCGATTGTATTCCACAAGTCACTCGCAGAGCATTATAATGGCAAATCATCCAGAATGTTAGAGGTATCATATGGAGCTCCACAGGGCGCTACTCTCCTTTTATTCTCAATCTAAAGTTCTAGATTGCCTGATGTGGTGCTTCACTGCAATTATCATCTGTTACTGATGATACACAGATTTATATGTCCTTCTTACCTTTAGAGTGGACGAAGAATGATCGAGCAGTGCTTTAATGAGAATTTTGAGAGAACTAGACAGTTTTCCACCATGCATTATCCTCGAATTAACCCAGTCAAGACTCAGTTCATCCTCTTCGTCCCTCGACAAGTACGCGAGATAACTGCATCGTTAATGAGCATTCGGATGTTATGTTATTCTTCGCCTTTTCTTTATTTCTATTACTATTGTTGTTTTTATGTTTAGCTCTCGCAAGAGGCTCAGGAAGAACACCAAAACACGCTGTTCTAACAGCGTTTGCCTGATGCAGTCTTTTTGAGTTCACAATCACATTTATACTTGGATGTAGGTTATGTTCGTTTCTACAATGTATACCTTGAATTTAGTGTCAGCCAATAAATTTCTTTATTATTACTATTATTTTTCTAGATATTATTGGATTTAATTAAATCCCGTTTTAATTACTACTTCTTCTTCTTTCCCCGTAATTAGCCGTTTTAGATGTCGAGTATGAACTCCGTCTCTTCCTGTATCTACTTTCTATATTTGATCCATCCATTTTTTGGCCTCCCTTTTCTCCGTTTAGTAACACTTTTTGTTTCCACTATTATGTTAATTATGTATTACTGTTATCACATTTATTGCATAAGATGACCTTGCATATTATTGTCAATCATCGATCCAAAGGTATATCACGCGAGACCCAAATTCTACCTGCGTATTGTTAACAAAGAATATGAATCATAACAAGATGTAAAGAAATTGTAAAGAGTTTAGTTTGAATATAGTTCTTGAGCAGACTGGTCGTGTGATTATTTTACAATTATTTTTTTTTGTGATTCTGTCTGTCCTCATTTTCACTACAGGTCCGTACCAAATGCAGCTGTTTCCTTTTTATTTTTTTCAGTGTTCGGTTCTTGTTTTGTTATTTGTCTGATGTCTTCATTTTCAAATCTATCCAATTTTGTTTTTCCCATTATTCTTCTTAGATGCCTCATCTCAATTGCGCTTACCTTGATTTCGTCCTTCTTTCGTAGTGCCTAGTTTTCACATGCATTTTAATTACATCATTGAATTTATAAATTCAAGCTACTGTTTGTATAATCATACCAATTTGCATGGACCTCTATGCATTAATTACATTTTTGTTATGCTTAAACTTATCTTAGTTCAAGTTTCGTTAGTATTACAATTCAAATTGAAGTACAAATTGTTGATAATATCGCCTATGAGTACATCAAAATATACAACAAGAACATCACGTATTACAGATTACTAATATTGTAAAACGCTCTTATCTAGAAAAAATAATCTATTTGGACAAGTTTTATCATAATGCCATTCAATACCAATCCCTTTTGTCAGCATATGTCCAAAAATCGCTTAGTAGAGAGTAGCCTTTCTATATAAGCCCCACATAGATTTATCCAAATGATATATTGGCCTAAATAACCCATATATATATATAGCCCTCTCCATATATAGATAGAGAGAGCCACGGTATACTTTAGTGCCGTTATAGAAAAGCAGTAAAAACTTTATTCCTATTACACGACAAAAGCCAACCTTCTTCGGCTATATCAAAACAGAGTCGGCAATTTTCGACCTTAACGCCCGACAACAAAGGCTCTCCCTCCGCGACTATCGTTCGAGCTTCCATTTTATTCGGTATTAAATATAATTCAGCAGCTGGCTCGCCCTTCGGCAGATAGGGTGGGCACGGGGAGAGTTAGTAACGCCAAATTTCACCCATCAAAATAAATATTAAATCGTTATAAATCACTAAAGCGTTCGCGCACACAAACAGACGAGTACAGTAGGTATCGTATATGAACGCCGAAGGGGCTGAAACAGACGGACGGGGGTTGGTCGCACACACATAGGTAAAGACTAGGAAGGTCTCGCACGGTTTGCTTTTTATTAGGAGGGAGCGCCAGAGTTTTCTAAGTGATGGATTGTTTTCGATGGTCCCTAATTCATCGTGTGTTTATTTGGCGGTTCGTTATTATCAATTATGTCGGATAAGGAACGGATAAATAAAATATATGAGACAAATCTGTGTGTGAACGTGAACTGTGTGAACATATATTGCAGGTTTAGTAATAAATTTTTAAATAAGAAAGAACACAACACGCTCAATTACCTAGAATTGCTTCGTATTTTGTCGAATTCTAAGTAGTGTTACTTCATAAAAGTTATAAAAAAAATTATGACGAACTCACTACTACTTTAAGATCAAATTTATAATATATAAATTGCATATCTACTAGTGTGCATAGCAATATCAACAAATTATATTAAAGTAATATGCTTTTTCTTCTTGTAATTGACCTTTTTCTTGTAATTTGACCGATGTTGTTTTTTTTCTTTTCGAATAGAGGTCTTGTTAAAAAGTTAAGGTAAACAGCGTGACTGAAAAAATAAAAAGTATGAAATCTGAAACGCTTTTTAAGAAGACCTGTATCCATAACAAAAAAACAACATAGTTCAAATTAAAGGAATATGGAAAATGTATAGAATAAAATGTTATTTCAATCAGATTAAAATTTAAACGTAAAATTTTTAAATTACTTGGGTTTTTCTTTTTGCCAAAGAACTGTATTTAAAGTATCTACTAATATTACATATGACAATTTTATCAAATAAATTATAAAATTCAAATTACTGATGACTACATTAAGGAAAGCATAGAGAACAAAATACACTCCGCCAAAAAAGTATCGCATAATTTAGTTTTGAATCATAAAAGTAGCGCATAATCTTTGTTTGTAGCATAAAGTTGTAAATATACTTTAATGCGCTCTAAGATATAATTTCTATGATTGTTTAAATAAAATACAGGCCAAATAAAAACAAGAACTCATACTTGAGATTTTTATTAAAACAAGAAATTATAATTTTGGAAAGAAAAATGTCATAACAGTAGCTTTTAATACTGAGTATTGCCACCTCTGGCTCTTATGGCCGCTCGCATACGGTTTGGCAGAGATTCGATTAACCTCCGTATATAAGCCTGATCCAAATTCTCCCACTCGCCACGGAGAGCATTTGCTAGTCCATGCAGGTCCGCTGGGGCAACATTTTGGGTTCGTATCCGTCTGTGAAGGAGGTCCCACACGTGCTCGATATGGTTCATGTCCGGACTTACCGCAGCCCAATCTAAAACTGGAATACCAACATCGTTAAGGTATTCCTGGACGATTATTGCAACATGCGGTCGTGCATTATCGTGCATTAACATGAATTCGTTTCCTCTAATTGGCGCATATGGTACTACATGTTCTTCTAAAATGTCCATTATATACCTGTAGGCAGTCAGTGTACCTCTGTCTACTGGTACTAACTCTGTACGACCCCAAACCATAATAGAACCACCAGCGAAATTAGGTCTAGGTCTGATATTACACTGCGAATAGCGCTCACCGTCTCGTCTGTACACTGAGATACGCCTATCTGAGGTGTAAAGACCAAATCTTGACTCATCTATGAAGAGTATATTGGCCCAGTCATTAATGTTCCAATTTACATGTTCTCTGGCAAACCTTAAGCGAGCCACTCGGTGGTTCCTAGTGAGACGAGGGGCTGTTACAGCTACTCTAGCTCTTAATCCACTCTGTCGTAACCTATTCCGAATAGTTTGAGTACTCACACGAGTATTTCTGACTCTAGCCAAGTCGTTCTGCAATTGTCTCGCAGTTACATGTCTTCGACGTAATGCTTGTAGTAGTAAATAGCGGTCATCTTGGCGAGTAGAACATCTTGGACGACCTGGTACAGGTTTTCTACTGTAAATGCCTGTTTCCCTATATCTGGCTACGGCTCTAGAAACACTTGACTGATTGATGTTCATCAAATTAGCAACGTATGCTTGAGATCGTCCATCTTCGATTAAAGCAACTATAGCAGCCACTTGTTCTGAAGTTAAATTGCTCATTTTAGTTTTAAAAGCGTTGGTACAGAACTCTGACTTCGCACTTTAAAATTTGTCCGTATAGGAAGACTTTCAATAAACAACTGAACAAACCTTACACATATGCATTTTTCTAAATGTGTTCTTTTAGGGAAAAAAAAGTAAAAACGCTAAGTTCCATTATTTTGTTAGTGTTTTTATAGTTCACATACACGAGGCAAACTTTTTGTGAACGTATAAAAATATCTTGGTTCATAAATGTCCTTTTTTAGTTTATGCGATACTTTTTTGGCGGAGTGTATTTGAAAATTGCTCGAAGTATTATATCAGCTGAAAAACCTCCTACTTCTGTAACACAATGAAAGGTTTGTGGATTTGGAGAACCAACCTTCAATATCCATGTTTATTATGAAATATCGATGTGTTTTTTTTTTCAAATGATGAGAGTTCGGTTTTTAACATCAAAATGAATCGACCATAAAGTGAACGATTTAATTTTTTTTTGTGGCTGGAGTAACTGTAAGTACACACATATATCTGCAAATCTTATACCATTTTCATAAAAGAAAGTCTTCATTTTTCGACAATTCTTTCAAAAATCGGCCACACGATTTTACTGGGAACAGACCATCGACCATGCCCCCATACGAGTTCTTTAATGTAATCAAGAATACGTGAATTACTGCTGCAAGACATTGTCTCATCACAATCGGAGGATATCTATACTCATGAAAATGCACCACATACTAACTCAATTAATATTTGTAAAAAATAAGAAACTAATACGCCTGCCTAGTGTTCAGTATTATTTCCTATTTGCTTTTCCTGTAATCTAAATGACAGCAGCAAAAATTTTGTAATGTCAGCAAAATCGTACAATACTACTGACAGATTCTTTTTCAACGTGCTTTGAAAATATGTTTTTACACTCTTTGCTTTATTAACTTGGGCTAGCGCCCTTCTTGATCACACTGCATATTTATGAAAAGAGTGTGGCTTTCAAAACTAGTTGTATAAGGTACTAGATCTTTGTTAAATGTAAAAAATGCGGTTAGATTTAGTTCCAAAGTAATTGTGGAGTAAATTAGTAAAGTAAAATAGGTCAAAAAGAAATAGGTGAAAACAATAAAGAGATAGGCAAAGATAAATGTGAATTAAGAGGTCTATTTTCTCACAGAATCTATAATAAATTAGGCGACCCGTTTCTATCCTCACCAGGATATCATCAGACCAGAAATCATTATCACTCAAAATAGTCAGATATTTCAAGGTGAAAATTTAAAAGTAATTGTACAATTACTCAATCATATTAAAGATTGTAAAACACGCGGCTCACATAAATAATTACACAAACATACAATAAAAAAAAATTCCTCTAAAGAAGTTCCCACCAAAAAAATGGTGATGACAAATTAATAATAAATTAAACTTATTAAAGAATCTGTGAGGTAATAGACCTTTTATCTTGATATCCATCTTAGCGTATTATATTACACTATAATTTTATTAGGGAATAAACATACTATTTCAGCTACAACATTATACGGGGTGAGTGTCTTTTTTCAATGATTAGTTTGTCGATCTGAAAACGTAGAGAGAAAGAAGTGTTACGAGCTCAATATATCTCAATAAAAAATATTCTTTTGTTGATTCGTTCAAGTGAAAGTGCAAAATATGCTCGCACTCGTGTTGAGAGAGATACCTACATTAATTTCAGAAAGGGATTTGAAAATATATATCCTGCTCAAGGTACCCTGATGACAGAAGCAGAACCACCGTCGAAATGTCGGATTTAAGCAATTCTATAGACTATGAAAGCAGCCCAATAACTAAGTCATTCACAACTTTGATTTAAAACATTTTAAAACATCCTGTATATACATCGGTCACGTAGTTAAATATGCATTTACAAATATGCAATTGCTAATGCATCTTGCACCTACTTTCATCCATCTTTATCTGTGTACTGGAGTTATGTTTGATAATTGAAAATCTACCAAAATGAATCTGCAGCAAAAAAAAGGTATGCGTTACGATATATAGATGTGCCCTATATACTTTCATATTCTTTTTAATTGATCTTGCAATAAGTTCTCATAAATGTCCTTTATGGTGCAATGCATTTAGAAAATAATAGAAATATGTTTTATAATAACAAATTGAAGTTAATTTCCTGTAATGGGTGGAGACTGTGGCTTGAAAACTATAACAAAAATCCAAAAGAAAAAGTGAAAAAATCCCTTACCACAAAAATTAAAGATACAAATCTAAATACGTATTTCGGCAACTAAGTTGCCATCTTCAGTATATAAACAAGTGAAGAGCAGTGTTAAACGTAGTGTTTACGGCTAAGGTAAACCTTGGAAGATATGCTCTTCACCAAATCAAGAAAGTGTTATTCCACTAGTGATTTGGTGAAGAGCATATCTTCCAAGGTTTACCTTAGCCGAAAACACTACGTTTAACACTGCTCTTCACTTGTTTATCTACTGAAGATGGCAACTTAGTTGCCGAAATTAATTTTTGTGGTAAGGGATTTTTTCACTTTTTCTTTTGGATTTTTGTTGAAGTTAATTTGATTATTGTTATACAAAACTGTTAAATTACTGCTCATGTTCATATTTACTACTAGCTAATGCTTGCGATTTCGTGTGGCTGGCCATAACATCAACCATTATTTATGGATAAAATAACATCACATTGAAAGTTCCAAATAAAAAATGTTATTCACGAAATATTTTTCCAAACAACTGGGCCTCGTTTTGCTTTCCATAGCTAACCGAGGATCAGCGTTTTTTAGTTGTCTTCAGAGGACCGAGATATGCTCATCCCTTCAGCAGATTTTAAGTAACAGGAGGAAGCAGAAAGTATTCTTCTAAAATTATACGCATTTTGCAAAATTCTTACTTCAGTTGCTGTGAAAGTAGGTGTCAGAACCATATTTCCTAAACATTATACGTATCTAATTTGAAACAAAAAACACTAAAAATCTAGACTACTGATCATAAAAAAAGTTACATCACAAATTCACCAAAATGCTTTTACAACATCAATCACAATAAAAATAAATCTAATATTATCCCAAGAAATATTGCACAGCGACAACGCAGAACCATAACTTGCAAGTTATATCTATAATAAAAAACGATAATTGGGCGAGAATTCGAACGCCAATTTTTTAACGATCACTCAAGAGAGACCATCGTATTCTTCAGAAAGTCGTTAGCGATATTCGCTTTACGAAATCCGCGACATAAATTTAACAGCTGGTATTATATGGATGATGACAATGTTGGCGGTCAATTGGGTAAGTTTGACAGCCTGCCAAGATGTGTCCAAGTTATGTTGGCTAATTTATTTCTCGAGTGGAGGTAATCCCAATGATGCAGAGACACATGTACGACTGTATCTTACATAGATTAAGTACGAAGGAAACACATGTACAGATCTTTGAAGGTAGTATCTATTTGGAGCAGTACCTATATACTGAATTCTATCTGCGATAAACATCGTAAATTTTATGCAACAGTACCTTGTTATCTAAAACCTATGGTAATGAGTGTTCGCTGTCGTGCCAGCACAATACACGTGTATAAATCGGTTTTTTTATTAGGTACTACATAAATAAATTAATCCCGATAGGGCACGAGAGCAGTGCAAATGTGACGGTAATGTTAAAATAATCTGGGCACACACAACGATGTTGGTACACATTACCATGTCACTATAATACTTACAATCTGGAGATCTAAAGTGAAATCGTGTGAAATAACGTACACATGTATACCTAACATTAACGTTAAAAGCGTCATTTAAGTTGGATCGGTTCGAGTGGTGTCATTTTATTGTTGTTATTATATAGGGCAGATAAAATCGTTTTTGGAAAGCTATAGAAACACGAATTTGCGATAATATTAATCAGAATCAAGTGTGCGCTATCGAAACTGGGGATTATCTGGCTGTATTTCCTTATATTACGTAAAACATATACATGAAGTATAACATAAGCAGAACTTAGATCGGTGTAAATGGCATCAACTTGCCCCTGGCGATCAAGTTCAGTGCAAATGTATTGAGAAATAGATACTAGGTTGGTACCAGTCGATCTACCACGAATAAAGACTTCGCATTATGATAAATGCACGAATTGTATAACATTTTCGAAAACTTTCGTAAAATAAGAAAGGATTGAAATTGGTCTGTAGTTTTCTACCGTATCTCTTTCTCATCCATCTTAAAGACAGGGCTGATTCTAACCCATTGCCACTCAGAAGCAAAAACACAAGTTTTAATGGTTTATAATTAACGCCAGAAGTTTAGCTAAAGCAAATTGTGTGTCATGTCCAATCATACTTGGTACCAAATCATCGCCAGAAATAAAATTTTGGGGAAAGGAATAATATTAGCTAGTTCGTCCTCAGTAATACTTCTCAAAGCAAATGGGAGTTGATGAGGTTGAGAATGGTGGTCAGGCGAGAAGGAGATGCTGGCGTGATACATCGAGGAAAATGTATTTACAAAAGCGTCCACGACAAGTTGCGGAGACGTCCATTCAACTCCTTTATAGGAAAGCTTACTTGGGATACTAGTTGTACATTTTCTAGCGTTCATAAATTTTAAAACTTTGTTTGGATTAGAAATAATCTAATGCTCCACCTTGCTCATATACGCTTTGTAAGGTATGTGAGTTTTGCAGATAGACCCTAATCGCTTAAATTCATTATATGCGTAAATATTGGTTGTATCTTTCCACCGATGTCTATATGAGGCCTTTAACTTTAAGTAAGAAATAATGGTAGGTGTGAACCACGGCGGATAGCGTGAATGATGGGTGCAGGAAGAAATTTTTTTATTTTTTATCGAATAAAATATAGAGAGCTTTGTAAAATTTCTCAAGCGTATCGTTGACATTATGGAATTCCTCCAGAAATGACCAATCTGTGTGAAGAACGTTGAAGTAAAGTTGGCAAAAGTTGGCCTTTCGAAAGTTACATCTAAAGTTGTTATTCGATGGAAAGGTGATGGCGTTAGAAATATTCTTCGGAAGGGAAAGGGTTATAGACACAGGGGGATGGTACGAATCTACAGGAATAAACAAATCTTCATCACATTCAACAGTAGCGTTACATTCTTCACTTGAAAGAACTAAATCAAGTAGTCGATGATTACTCCGTTATATCCTCCATTTCCCTTATTCATTAAATTATTTCAATATGCCGGTGCCCTCTGCTAGTCTATACAGGTCTCTATACGTATCACTAGAGCATATAGAACGTCGCCGACCAAGTCGCTGCTAGTGCTGGCAAGATGTATCCCAATAGAGTTGGTGGCTGCCAGAAGGGGGCAAGGTGATAATGAAAGAAAGGAATACGACATGCTAAACGAATGGCCAAAGCAGTGCGAGAATGACGACGACAAGGGCAACTGGACGAGCAAACTCATAAGGGACATAAGACATTGGTACAAAAGAGGACACAGTTCATTTACCCAGATACTGACGGGATGGATGTTTTAATTTTTATTTCTGCCGCATTGGTCTAAAGGTTACCCTCTTCTAACGAAAAGGACTCTGCTGAACATGCCTTCTTTTAGTGCTTGAGATGGACGAAGGAGAGAGCTCATGCACAAAAGCGCGTAGGCATATTGACACCACAAAACATTGTTGGTATTGTGCTGGAGTCTTAAGAGAGCTGGAGAGTCGTAGAGGAGATGCCAAAAAGTATTATCATGAGAAAGAAGGGCATAGCAACCAAGAAGTAATGCCCGAACATGCTGCAACAATCACCTCCATGAAGTAATGCCACAGCAGTTCCTGGGAGAGAAGAGGTGAACAGCTCAATCAGGGGGGTTTTTTAGTCGGCAGAAATCCGACATACTTCGGAGACACGGGCCGTCTTCTGAAGATTTGTCTCCCTTCACATTAAAAAAAGGTCTTTCCATTGGTTTCCCTGGTTGTGTTGTTTCAATAGCTTAAAAAGTTTCTGTCTCCCCAGCCTCCTGGTGTATAAATTAAACTATTTGGTCATTTAAGAGCAATTCGCATTCTGTCTCTCTCTTTGGGCTTCAAAGAAATTATTTATTTGATAACTCACTGCCCGAATACATAAATCAATAATAATAACATTAGAAGATACTCAAGACAATCTCAAAATATTCCTTTTGTTCCTCTTGTGTCCAAAAGTTTTATTGCACTATATGTTTCAGGCTAAAGTTAGACCACACAGGAAAAGGAGTATGAGACAGTAACCATAAAACTTATCAGTTGTCCGACTACCGCAGCTTAATCAATGGTTTGAGAAAAAAAAATATTCCCACAACGGCGGTCCAAGACATAAAGTGGGTACCCACCGTAACTATAAAATTTCTTATCTGAGGGATGTAAGAAGGAGTTTCTTTAGCAACCATGACAATGACGTTCAATCACAAACCTACAATATTTTACTTTTATTAATATTTTATTTCATAAATTATTGAATAACACGTTTTCTTATAAGTTTATAAAAGAGTTGTAAATTAAATAAAAATAAAAATGCTTAACAGAATTTGAACTTTGCCGATCTAACTAGGGTTAAAGAGCATTATTTTTTCCCTACATGAACTACATGAAACTTGTACGAAGAAACTGTCGTCAAAGGTCCCGTAATGTTACTTAAGGATGTTAAATTATCCAATGCTTAGTTATATATGCATCCATTTCCATATTCAACTCAGAATTAATTTACAGGCACCGCAAAATCTAAATTACTTCAATAATTAATTTTATACTACTTACGCCACATTCTGTCACGTTTTATAGCGTCCGAAATATCCTCGTAAATAACCCAGAATCCGAAATGAATAACTTCATCCGAACGTTTCCTGGGATATTTACGATACATTTCTTCGCATTGAACCGATCACTAATAGTCAAAAGTAATAACCGTTTTATATTTGTTTCATTAGCTGTTTAACGATTTTACGAGCCGATATAGCTGAGCGTCGCGCCGTAAAACTGGTAATAAAACTGAATATGTGCGTAACATATATCTATATATTCCAATTATTTGTATAGTGATGGAACAAAACGTGAATACAACCAGGGCACAATACTAGCGCGCGTATAAAACGCGAGTAAATAAGCGTAGAGTCAATGTGGATGTGTGTGAGAGCGCATACGGGATGTTCGAAGTTGATGTGTCATAAAAATACCAGTAAAATTATTCGAAGTTTGTTTGATCTTCACTAAATCGAGGAAGAGGGCATTGGGGCTTTTATTATCTGCCGCTTTTGAGCTAGGAATATGAGCTATAAAATACTATTAAGTTGAGTCAAAACTTGCAGGTCTTTACTTTTTTATTTATTCTCTGAATATCAGATCTCAAAAAAATGCTATTAGAAGCTTAGTCTACAATTTTATCACCAGACAAAGCTTTCCTTCGGGACTCGTTGCAGAATATATAGGGAATCTTAGGAGTTATCTCAAAACTAGTACGCATCCAACCATTACTTTAAAATGACGACATAGTGGCAAAAATTTGGAGCAAGTAAGAAGAAAACACAGGAAAACTTACATCAACATAAGAAAATTGCAAGCATGGCAATCGCTCTCGTGATGAACGTTTTCTTTCCCATCATTAGAAACTCTTCTGGATCTCCCATCTTTGGATATTCTAGTGGGACAAGCAGACTATATTAACTACATTCCGCCTTTGATGCATAGTAGGCGATGGCATGGCAGCAAAAGTCGGAAGAAGTAAACGCCATACCAGAACCTACATTCATACAAGGCATTGCAAGTATAATAATCACAGAAGCAACGTCTCTTTCTCCATCATTACCATTAGAAACTTTTTTGAATCTCCTATCTTTGGAGATTGTAGTGGGATATTAAATAGATTCGCCTTTTCTGCATAGTATCTCAGCGCATACTGGGCATTATCATAGATTTAACTGGACAAATATCACAGATGTTAATATTTTAAAGTGAAATAAAATTTCATTTGCTTTATGCAATTTATACGCATCTCACTTAATAATACGGCATATTTACATGGTAATATAGATAAATATAACATGAAGTTGTTTATAGAAACAAACTTAAATTAGGTACCTATTTGAGAAATTATAAAACAAAAAACATGTGTATGTATTTCAGTGTATGTCCAGAGTCTTTTAATAGAAACGGTAATTTGACCTAAATATATCAGTTTTAACAATTTTATTTTACGAAATTATGTTGAGTGCGATATAGGATTTTACTATATAAAAGCAAAAGTTAATAAACGTCTTGATTTGGTTAATCATCAAATTCATCAGATGATGAGTTCATCAGGACATCAACTTCTTTTAGACATTCAGCAATGTCAGGAGAAGACAAAAAATCAAGCACATCATGCTAGAAGCTATTATTGTGTTTTGAGGGAGACTGTCTGCCGCTGTTCGAGGATCTGATGTGATTAATAAAAAATAAATTGGTCTTTACTTGTTTGAATTCTAGATGTTTTCCGGGTGTGGTGCTAACAAAACTAAAAGACTTCCAAAAGCATTACGCTATTAGTAGCGTGGACGCCTCTAGCCGGTATGTTTTGTTACAAGGGATCCGATCGTAGACCGCGAATAGGCGCCGGAGTATTTTTAGGGGGCGTAGATCGTCGGTCGTCTGGTACTAGGGGTATACCCGTTCGTCGTTAAAAGCGGGAAAACGCGTAAATCTTTTCCGAAATTTCGATTTTTCACGATTTTCGGTAACGGACCGACAATGCCCAAGGCCGATCCCCGCGCGCCAGAAAGAAGGGTCCGATTATATAATATTGCCGGTGATCACCAGGTAGTTGTGTACCGAACATCAAAACATCGAAACCTTGAACGACGACGAATTTGGTGTGAAATAAGCACAAAGGGGATCGAAGAAATGGTAAAACATTAACATTATGATTAATGTAATCACCATTATTCGGATGACGTCAGTTAACAAGTATGTAAATTATCGATAGTTGACGGATATCTAAAGCAGATAAGAATTTTGTGTTTTCTTCGATTGTTTTAGTGTTACAACGGAAAATAATGATGATACAGTATGTGTAATTTCTAATTAAGAGAAATGAATATACAGGGTGATAATTTCACGTTTAATTATTAAAATATATACAGTATGTGTAATTTTTAATGAAGAAAAATGAATATACAGGCTGTATGGACGATCCCAAACCAATCACAGGTGCAGACGGGAGTTAGCGGACAGTGGTGCGGTATAGGAGGTCTGCTGAGATGGGTCATAATGGTGATCAAACCAACGACTGCGAGTCCTTTTACAAGTGGTAGGGGTTTAGCAGGTCTTCTGAAGTGGGTCGTAATCCGTTGTCAAATCAACGACTGCGAGACGCGAAGCGTCGAGTGTTTTTACAAGTGAGAGGCAGGAATTAAGAAAAAGAAATATACAGGGTGTACCGACGATCCCAAACCACAGGTGTGTACGAGGGTTAGTGGAGGGTGGTTGTTGGGACGTAATCCGTCATCAAACGACTATTTCATTGGCTGGGTGAACGGTTCGGAGTTTACTAGTTCTTTATAAAACTAATATTTGTTTCTAGTTTTTTGTGCATCTTCCGTTAGCTTCGGTTCAGACCTGTTTCCTTGCGTAAGCATTCAATAATTTAATTTTTTTCGTCTTTTGAATTCTTTCTAGTCTTTTTGATTTTTTATTTGTCACTTTTTGATTTTCAACCTATAAGAAATATGACGCAAACACTCAAAAAATTTAATGTAAGAATGCATAGGTGATAATTTGTAATGACAAATTTGAGCACATACTTAAAATGGCGAATTTTTTCAACATGAACAGTCTTTAATTCAATAGGATAACTTACCGAGTTAAGAAGGTTTACAAATTAACGCACCTTAATTTAAACTGTCTTATTTTTTCCGCAAATATGCTCGAGCAATGTGGATTAATGTCCATAATTAGCCAATAAGACCTTGATTACCTCAGAGCATACATATTGACATTGTTGCAACGCCATGGGTCTTTGGCATGCTATCAATGCTAATTGGGCGTTGAAAACGAGCTCTCCTAAGTATATCATGTTCAAGAGTGATTTCGCGCAATCCGAAACTGGTATTACACCGCATTATTATACTCATACTCCCATGATTATTACATATTACCGCTAAATATCTATCTCATATTATTTACCTCGATACACGCTGGCTTGGGCTACACAGTTAATGGCGCAATATCGTGAACCTGCATGCTAATTGGATAATTAATTTTCATATAAACAACCGAACTAAATACCATATTTCTCATATAGGCTAAATTACTTTAAAATCACGGTAGGTTTGATAAAGATATTACGGTATGACAAGCAAGAATATCTCATTTATCTTCTATCAACTGCTAATCATTAATAAGAAATCTCAAGTTTGTGTAATGAAATGTAGCTACTCGTAGATAAAACGCATTGTTGAAGCCTGGTCGTCAACATGTGTAATTTTAGTTTTCAGTATTGTTTATGTAAGTGATTTCTTTTTGACATTATCACATCTAGTTATGGATATACGTGAGTTGATAAATCTGTATGATGGATTAGACAATGCTAAGGAGAGAGATAAAATCACATCTTGGAAAAGAAAGAGAGTATCTAAAATCAAAGATTGAAAATAGAACGACCTAATTTAAACGGAAACAAAACTCGTTGGCGCCATGCGAACATTGATGAGAATTATCTATCATAAATATGTAAAGACTAATTATTATAACTGTCAAACGGCAAATAAATTGGTGTCGAACAGATTGTTTTAATTTATATCAGATAACCTTATCAGATGCCTGAAAGGCAATGATGTCGATATTTCGTACCTTATCTAGCTTTTATAAGCTTCATTCGATGATTCAAATCATATTTCATGCCGAGAGAAGACGAAAAATGTTAAATAAATCGTAAAACCACTATATGAAAATCTTGTTACCCTAAAAAAAAAGCGAAAAATGCGTTTAAAATGTGCGAAACTTAAATTTTGTCATGGTTAACTCAATTAAAAATAAGTATCGAAGTCACGCGTGATTTATAATTGTCTACAACTACCATTATCAATAGCTAAATTCTAAACAGAGTTAAAAAGACGGGATTTTTCGATACTACTAAAACTGCTAGGGCAGATACCGTCACAAAGGTTAATCCAAAATCCGATAGTATACACTCACTGTAGAAAAAGAGGTGAACAAACAATTTCTGTTCTTAGATAGTTTAGTAATCACATACAAAAACAAATTCATAAAAAGAAACCAACAACAATGGATTCGTAAAGATCGATTCAAATCACTGCTGACAATATAAAATGGTCAAATTCTTGATCAACAGATTAAGTATATTTCAACCTAATAAAACGAAATTTGACAAATATTTGCAATTTGTTAAGAAGGTAGCGATTTATAATAGTTACTCTTGTATAGATGTAGTCCAGAATCTAAAGCAAGTTCTATATGAACACTATGTGAGAAGCTCCATCATCTTAAGCTCAGTAAGAAACCGTAACAAAAAAATCAACAAATCACCTTTTCATAAAATTTCGAAAGGCACATTTCTTAAAAGAACAATATGAGCACATGTTCTACTTCGCGAAACACAATCAGAAACTTTCTAGCTAACCCGAAAAATAAACCAAATCGCAACAAAAAAAATTTACAAAATTCTATGAGGGGTTACAATAAGGTTTATATTACACTTTGTGTGGCTGATGGTCGAGTGACTAGCGCGCTTGGCTATCAGTCACGGGGTCCGGGGTTCGAATCCCAGGGCCTGCTCTCAGAGTGAGGTTTTCGTGGTTTTCCTCACTCCTTGGCAAATGCTGAGAGACAAACACCTTAAGTCGCTCCACGGGCGCAGGCGTAATAATAACTCATGGCCGGCCGATGCCCCCTGTAATTGGCGAAAGCTGTTGGGGGATGTGAAGGCATGAATTATTATTATTATTATTATTATTTGTGAAAAAATCAAGTTGAAGAAATTATTCCTTCTGGGTGTGACACTTCTAATTCACGGAGTATAGAAAATTTTCGCTATGGGAGGCTTGATTCGTCCAGTGTTGGACACCACATGAATGATACTGGTCATAGAATTAATATTAAAAGCCTTGAATTTTACATTATTGGTCGGTATACCTAATTTTGTTAATCTTTTCTTAGACATCATTTTCGGCTGCGTTTGGGATACCTAACAGTATTTGAGAAGCAAATTACCGAACTATTTACTTTAAAAATTGAAATAATTTGTATACTAGTAATATAATCATTGGTATGCAAATTTTATAGATATAAACAATGATTATTTACAAAGCTGAGGCATTGATAAGTACCTTGCTTACATTATTAACTCGAATGTGCATTTTTAGCCGTATAAACGATGCTGATTGACAAGATCAACATTCTGATTAAACAAGGATGCTTATATTAGACAATATATTTGCCGGAGCAGTTATACATTAATAAAATAAATTAAAACCCATATATTTACGGCCGTAAATTTAGTTAGTAATAACGTCGTTAAAAATCGCTGTTTTATTTACGGTCATGGAGATGGGGTCACGTCTCCAACTACGACGATTATCGTCGACCATTGTATCTGTTGCAAAATCGGACCGAACGAGGGACCGAATAAATTTGTAGTTAGCATTAATTCGATTACTCTCCGCTGTGTACATATGCGTACGACCGCTAGCAGAAATAGGCATTATTACTTTTAATATTTATGAGAAGCGCTATGCGGCTCTTAAAGGCTCCATAGTTGACAGCGTAAAGCGTAGATATTGTGTAAAAGAGTGTGCCCGCGATAGTATGTCAGGGTGAGCTGTTGCAGAAGCTTGTTGTCTTGAGAAAGAAATCGGAAAAATCAGGATCTCATAATATAGAAACATGTTAAATCGTAGGTATTTACTTGGGTCTTGGAGTATCGTGAAAGAATTGTGCATCCCTATTTTGTTAGAAACGAGAAGGAAAGTGTACTTAAATTAACAAAGTGACATACGTAGGAAATAAATTAACAGGTACAAATGCTACTTATACAGGATGCTTCTTAAGTGATGTTACAAATTTTTAAAGCTCACATACGAACCGTTATTTATTATTGATATTCCCAATATTCTTATATACATATATTTTGAATTGTTTTTACACATTTTGATATCTTTATTTTCAAATCCCTACATTAAATCATACTGTTACATCTACTGTTTTTAATAATCTTTGATAAGTATGAATAACTTCTATATGAGGGTGCAGTTGCTTAACTTATGTCCGACACTGTAGGTAAGTGAACTAAATGTAACGATAGTATTTTTATAATCCTGGCTAATAAAATATTTTATATTTCTAGGAAGATTTTTTTTTCACTGCACTCTAAATTGAAATACAACAATTCCAAATTTTAATAACCAACAAATCATAAGTTTTCACAAAACCACCCAGAATGCGAATATGCAAATATAAAATAAAATAAATAGTAAATGCGCTTTATTGTCATGAAAAATTACAAAATGATTTTGTGGAGAAAGCAGACTAAAAAAGTGTAATTAACAAATTTAATAATAAAAAAGTACTTATACAACAAACACAGATATAAAGTGTCAGATACACTAAGTCGCCAAAGAATAACCCAGAGGATTGCACTGGCTGCACAAAGAAACAAAAGAGGAAACGAAAGATTGAACCAAAAACAAATAATATGTTATTCCCCTCCTAAAAAAAAAAAAAACGCTAACAGCGTAAAGAGGTTGCTAAAGGAGGTATGATTTTACATTCCTACGAAACTTGACGTATGGTGGTATCGATTTGAGTTGGATTGGGACGCGTAGCGAAGATGGGATTCAAAAAGGGCAAAATAAGTAATTCGAGCAGTATAAGCATTTAGCTTCCTGGCTACAGATCTAATTGCAAAGCACGCAGAAGACAATTTTCTGGAGAGAGTGTAGATATGAGGAGACATTTTAAGGATATTTTCAACGATAAGTCCCAGGAATTTAACAAATCGAACCATATTGACGGTGTCATTATCGAATAGACAAAGTTGCTGCAGTGCATCTTTGTATGGTACAACCACCGTTTTGTCTTTGTTATAACAAAGGCAGTTGGGGTTACACCACTGTTTGATGATGGTTAGGTATTTAGATATAAGACATTGTAGATCCTATTTGGGTTGCTCCAAGTAATATTAATGTTATTTGCGAAGAGACAAAATTTCCCGGAATCTTTAAATCGGTGATGTCATTGGTAAAGAGCAGGAAAAGTATTGCGCCAAGCACTGAGCCTTGTGGCACGCCAATGTCAATTCCCATATACGATGAGGAGGAACTATTTCCTCTCACTGTGTTTCCTATTGAAAAGATACGATTTGAGCCATTCAAGAGGAAAGGTGCTGTATTTAAAATTTTAAATTTATTCTTATTTCCGGCATAACCAGAACTGATAAAAAATTATAAAATAAGTTGAGCAATTGGACATTTACAGAAAATAGTACATTCTAAATTTTATAAAAAAATTTCTATAAATAAAAAAGTTGTGGACCGGGACCTATGAACTGGGACACCCCGATGTACCACGTAATCACTAGTAGGGCGACAATTTTAAAAAATATATCATAAATCGGCAAAAAGTGATGTTAAATGCAAAAAAGTTACCAGCACGAATTTTTGTAAACATATTTTAAAAATATTTTTAAATCAATTAAATATATCCAGTTTTTCGCTTATTTAGCCCAACCTAAGCAAAATCTATGAATTTAGTTCACATTCAAACAATTAATAAAAAAAAATCGATATTTTAATAATAAAAGAATCGCATATGTTGCAAAATTTATGGCGGTCACTGTACACACTAAAAATGATTGCAGGCTATTTAAAATTTCAGTAACGTATATGGTAAAAATACTAAAAACTGGAAAAAATAGTTAAATAATGTTTTCTATCAATCTTTCAATTTTTTGGTAGTTTCACCTTATATTTAATTTACAGGAATATTAAACAAGTGTTGCAAGTAGTTTCTTAGTATGTATACTGTAATGTAGGTACATTTCAGACAAATTTTAAAAACTGATGTGCAAAGAGAAAAATTGAGTGATCAGAACAAATCCGAAAGATTCTGAGACGTAGCACATTTAAAAAGGCTTGGTATAACTTTATTACGAACAGCTGTTCAGTTATATAAAAAAAAATAAACTGAAAAAACAAAAGTTGGAATATAGAAGAATTAAATAAGTTGCCTACAATTACTATTTAGAGAAAAAATTATAGGTAGATGTGCCATTTGTTTTTAAAATTTTTCAATAAAAACAGGGTATATGTATCTTGTATAAATAAAAGGATACAACACGACCAAAATATGCAAATCAACAAACGGAATTACTACTTACAACTAGATGCTAATTTGTAAAGATTATATTATATGGTTTAGGCGTAATCGATTGAATTTTATTCAATTACACTGTACAAAATATGAAATTTATGTATAGTAAATAAATAAAAATAAAAATCAAAACTTACCATTCTACCTGTTTGTAGATACGTACTCAGTCAATAGTATAAATTCACATTAATTCACATCTTATTAATATCTTTAAGTATCAATATCCAGATTCCCAATAAACATTCAGTTTATCCTAACCACACTAAGCTTAATCCGACTTTACTATCTAAACATAGGTGATTAAGTACTTTTTAATCATCAGAAACAATAGCCAATAGTAACAACGCTTTTTTTTTATGTGTGAAGGTGGGTATACACTCGCATCTCTAATCTTATCCAAAAAAATTCATTAAAACGATTTGGGCAAACCGATATTCCGAAAACAATAGTATTCACCCACGCAATCAACATCTGTCGTCAAAACATTTACGAAAATTATGTAGGTACTAATATGTAAGTACTCGTTCCCTGTGTGCAGAGATTTATTATATTATGCATCGAAATACCAGATATAATCGTCCTACGCGTAAGTGGATAGCCGCCTTTAAACTACCTATTGCCAGTACCAAAGGCACAAGTATAACAATTTTTTTATATATAAGATAGGCACATACATGTGTATATTGCTCTATATAGCCACACGTAACAAATGGAGAAACACGGTTGGGTGTTTGCTTTGGAGCATGTTAACATATTTGCTTATATACATATTATCAAAGTACGTGAGTTCATGATAAAACTTTTTTGGGTATTGAGAATCTTGCATGTTACTGCTATAAAAGGTATACTTACATGTATGTGTATGCATACAAGTTTTGTATTAAGTGACTTATTTACTACGTTTTCATATTTTGCTTTGGCTCCTAAGTTTTTTTTTAATCAGAGTAAGTTTTATATAATTTATGGTTTATTAATAAAAAACGTACCTAATTAAAATGCGCTGGAATTTAAAACTAAATATCCTATCCTCATTTAAAGAACGACACAAATGTGTGTGATACAATTCAATATTGCAATATTTATAATATTCATTACGGATTACGTAAAAGCAGAATAATGTCGTCTAAATATTTTAATAGGCGCGCATAACTTTTTTATTTATACCTGTGAAGGATTAATGGGAAAATTCTTCAAATACCTGTTGGTTTTATTTTAAACTATTAACACAACTTGAAGTGTTAACGTGGTGCAAAATAGCTTCAACTTACTGTTTTGCATTGTTAGTACGATTACATAACTTTTGTAATTTTATTTAATAGAGCTGTTGTGTGTTTATAAATTCATAAAGTTGGTGTCACTAATAATATATGCAATGTTAAATTTAAAAAATTAAAATTATTGGAATTTTACATTAAGATTGTTTAAAAATGATTGGAAATAAAACAAAAATGAGAAAATTTATTCCCGTTATAAAGGAGTTGTTTTCGCTTTCTTTGATTTGAAGTTATAAGTTCTATACACAATTTTAAACCGCTTTAGTACCATGTGGTTTAAATCCGTACCTTTTGATAATGTTCAAAGTTTCTTTTTTAACTTAATTTAATTTAAATTACATTTTTTTCTTTTAATTCAAATTATATGTTTATAAACTAAATAACTGTTTAATTCCATTGAATACCACTCAGAGTCATCTGTGATAATCTTTACAAATTCACAGATATACCAGACCCCAATTTGCAAGTGGCCCTGCCTGTAAATTTTCCCCCCTCTCAAAAGATTTCACTCATATCCATAGTCACGTTAATTAAACCTACACGATCATGTAAGTTATTAGTCAGAATTTTATAAAATACAGTAGGCAGATTGATACAATATATAATACACTTATATACGTCAAGTAAAATCAGTTTAAATAGTAAGCAATTCTTTGGGTAATTCATAATTAGTAGATAATAACATAGCACTACATATAAATAAATAATACCAATTTGACTATAATAGGTACAAAATATGTATACATACATATCATGTCACATATGTCAAAAGGACTAAATCACCGATCCTTTAACCCTTTACTACGTCCAAATTTTCATAACTTTGGCCAACAGTATAATTTATTTGCATCCATATACGTTCAATTTCTCCAATTTATTTCCATAATACCTATTTTCCAAAAACCCAAGAACTTTAAAACGCAATGCAAAAGATGTGTTGTTATTAAATGAGAAAGAATACAAAGTGCTGTTCAAATCTACATCGTATTTTTATTACAAGTAATGTCTTAGCAGTTAAATACTCTTGGTAAAATTAGCTACACATCAATGATGAAAAATACATTAAATATTATATTATTAATTACAAATTTGTTAAAAATGCAACAAAATGTTAAAATACCAAACTACTATCCCAATCTGTTCCAAATTAATTAATTATCAAATAAACATATATTTAGTATTTAATGTAATCAGAAAATACTTATTTATAATTAGTTTATGTAGTGACTCTACTGAAATAAGTGTATTGTATTATCAACATGTATTTGTAACCCTGTAACTCTAATGTAAGTTTGTTAAAAAGATGGTTTAGTGTCAAACTTTATTAAAAGGTTTTTCTTGAGTAGTTTTAGTTACAGTTCACGAATCGCTTATGTTTTAATTACAAGTTAAGTTAATTTCGTGCATGTATAGAATTTAAGTTAATGAAATTCGAAGTCATGGACTGACCAGATCATTTAACCAATGATGAATGTGCAAGAGCTTCAACCTTGCTAAAAGAAGGAGGTACATACATACAATGCATTATGTAGCCATGTTTTTGGGTGTTAAGCATACTACAATAAGTTGAATGATTTGTAGATTTTGTTGATAGAGAAAATCTGGTCAAGGTAGAAAAAAACTGACTGAGATGATCGTCAGGTACAACACAACTCAGTAACCAGCTTAAAACAATCAAATATGTCCGAATTTCTCCTCTAACCGTAAATAGAAGGTTGAAGAAATTAAGATTGAGTCATTGTAGGTCTGCATTTGAACCATTACTTACCGCAGCACAAAGACTACGACAGTTGATATTCGCCAGAAATCATGTCGACTGGACAGTTGGAAGTGAATTTAGTTTTCGGACAAGATTAGAGTCGGTTTAAAATCTTCAGATGGTCGCGAAAGAGTATCAGGCAGAAGTGAAGAAAAGTATCAGGACTGTATCTTTCAAAGGGAGCCCTTTGATGGAGAATCAAGACTGTTTTAGGTAACTATTTGCTTTGACATCAGCACAGAGTTAATTGCTATTCGTCAAAGATCAATTCATACTGAACACTACCTGGATAATATTAATCATAACTATGTAATGCCTTCGCACCATTTTTGCATGGTTTCTGCTAGTGTTAGTTACTTGTAGTTTCTAGTATTTGCACCAAGCAAGGCTTTTAAGTGGTATTTTAGAATGTAATTGATCTACCAATAAGTAATTTCTTCTTATTATTAAAGTTGATGCTATCCTTATCATTGATTTGAATTAATTCGATAACTCTTATATAAAACATACGTAATTAATTTCATTCCAGAAGACGTATATGTGTATATGAAACACAAACATCTATCTGCATATATTATCAAACACGATTTCGTCAGCTGCCTGAAGTTCTGACTCTGCGCATTTTAACCTCATAACACAGTCGAAGTGTATCAGTGTTGAGAATTCACTTAATACTAGTAGCCGAGGTCAGATTATTAATTTATTATGAAAATAATTTGTTAATTATAAGAAAAAACACAAGTGTTTATCAATCGCTCCTCTTTTTTTGCAACGCTCCTTATCTGCGTTTTAACTCTAAACATAAGCGTCTTGAACGTCGATGACCGATGTGTCTAAATTTCCAATGTGATTTCATCAAAGTCCGCTTACAAATTTACTGATGATTTAATTTGTTTTTGATCAGTCAGATCTCGACATCGTTTATAACGTACATGTATACATGATGTTAATTTTTTCTGATACTTTTAGTCACGTAGGTATGTTTTGATGTTATTTTTAGTTTCTTCCGTTTGTTGATAATAATGAGAAGTGAAAAGTCATGTCCATAATGTCAGATATATCTTCTGTATTTACAAAATGCACTTAGCATGTTGTTACTTGAATTATAAACTTGACACCTAGTATTTAGGATTGGGAATACAACTATTGTTTTTCTTGAATTATTATCATTATTTTGCATGAGTATAATACATAAGAAGAAAAATGTACTTAAACATAACAGTAAATAAGAGACAAATTAGGTACATATATACAAAAAACCTATCTTTAATTAATGGAATTATATCTTTCCAAGTTTTTAATTCCTATAAGCTAAAAAAATAGTTAACTATTCTTATTTGTTTAGCGCTATTTTTCTGACAAAAAGAAGAGTTTTAAAAGTCAAAGATGTCCTTTCCTTGTCAAACTTTTACTGCAATGACTATTTAGCAGATTAAATTATTAGGTACGATATAATCAAAGCTTATTGTCTCTTGGTTCAGTACTAGGAAGTATCAACAGATGCAGTTCTCAAATAATAATAAAAGAAAGAACAGCGGGCGCTAGTGGCTCAAGGTAAGGGTGAAGATATACTCCAACGCGATAAAAGAAATTCATTCGGTGAGTATGAGTACAGCCATTTATCAACGTACAACACTCGGCAAAAGGTCAGCAATTCTACCAAAAGTAAACAAACATCCCATAGTTTACAACATCACAAACGCTTCGTAAAATAGCCAACTGTGTCGGCAAAGCCACTCCAAAAAGGAGACCCGCTGTGATAAACTGGCATAATTGATACAAATCCGCTATGTAGACATCACGTACGCCGTGTATGAATCAAAGAATTGCTTGTTGTTACAAGGAAACGCAGAATTTGCAACAACAAGTTAGCCGTTTCGAGGAAGCAACCTTTGATTGTTTGGTAATAATAAAGTTTTGCTACTATAAACATTGTTTAAAATACTGCGATCAGCGTGATATAACAAAAAATAAATTTCGTTTCAATATTGCCGAAAGTTAGTTGTTTAGGTATGTGTATGTTCATGTTAAAAAAAAGTTTTAGTAGCATTTTATGCGGCATATTACAAATTAAATTCGATAAGTTATAGAGATGATTGTATTTTATTCCGAGATTAATTCTCTTTTATCTGCCGTTCTGCAAATTCATTGCATCTTTTTATGAAAATGTTGAATAGGTTGGACTATTTCCTTTGAAAGGATTGCTTACCTCATTTAGACATAATTTCCTATATTATTAAAATTTCTTTACTTTTATTATAAAGCAAATACACCAAAAAAACTTACTACAAAATTACAAAAAACGCATTTTATAAAATGGTGGAGAAGATTTTGGTATTACATATCTACACCTAGCAAACGCAATTGATTTGGCTTCCAAATTGTTTTTCATCTTTGAGTGATGTATAATCTTTACACGATAGCCGTCTAGTCCCCTAGAAAATTAAGCGATAGATTTTGGTCATATCTATCAATAAATGTGCCTCCCTTAAACAGCAACGTAATAGAGCGGTTTGCAATTTTTCAATAGACAAATATTATCATATACCTAGTTAGGGTACATTACAATTTTTCAAAATATTATTTTCTGATAGATAAAAGGAAAAGGAAAGACAACCTATTATTGGTGCATTGTACCTCATTGCACAAATATTTCATGTAAGTCGCCAGAAAAAATATTTAGACATGTTCCTAATGAAACTAACATTCGGAAGCGATGGATTTAAGCAGTTCGAAGAGCCCCTGAAGAAATAGCTGGATGTACACCAATTATACTTATGCTTATTTATAATTATGCAATGAATTAATTTTAAATCTGTCATCGTTTCTTAATATTTACCTTTGTGGTTTTACTCAACAGATATAAACCAGAGACTTTTTTGATAGAAAGTGGCAACCACCAACAACATTTCATAAATTTGAATAGATTTGGCGTTTACTTGATGTAAATCCATTTTAATTATGTAAATAAACAACAACCACGTTGTAAGATTTACACTTTATTAATTATTATAAAAACTATGACAGCTGCTTCGCCGCACAAAGGCTTCGCCAGATAAGTACAATCAACTAAATTTAAACATAGGTACAACCTCCTATTTTAACAATCTATAAACAACCTTTACAAAACATCATCTTTTTAAAAAAGTGCCTACAGTTTTTGGCTCATACACAAACATACTTATTAAGATATCCAAACAGGTATAACAATTTAAAAAAATATATATATAAAATCAAAAATAAATTTTTCTTATAGGAAAGTAGAAAACAATTACATTTATAAGGAAATAAATTTAAGGAAGCCGTTGGTCGTCGAAACAGCTGTCATAGTTTTTAATAACTAATAAAGTGTAAATCTTACAACTTAGTTGTTGTTTATTTAATTTCGTAAATTGTTGAATTGCACTGTAGTTTATACCCCACATCAATCATTATTAAATTAAATGCGTGACGTTTTCAAGTTGCTCTGTTATTTTAAATATTTTCAATTACAAATTTAAATTGCATATTCTTTTTTAATGAAAAACGGATAGACATATTATTACTTATAGTTACAGAAAATTCTTTAGATATAAAATTATAATGTCCAGGCAACTCTATTGTGGGTGTAAGACAAGTCAACCACTCAAATCTGTTATTGTAAAAAAAAAAATGTGCAGAACGCGGATAACTTACTAAAATCACAAAACAAAACATGGACCATCTGCAAATATTCATTATTATGTGACAGCTGACAACGTTATTTGCTTTTTTTTTGTGCCTAGATATATCAAGATAATCTCTTTCAACAAAGCACTCTTTCACTACACTAAACCAAAAATGGGTCTTAAGATAAAGAAAAAAATTCATTGTTCACACGAAATAGTGCATTAAAATTTGCTCGAAGAACGAGTTTATCAAATCGATGAACAATATTTTATTGAATGGAGCAGGAATTTATTCGGTAATAAATTATTCATTGTATTAATGAAGTCAGTCATTGAAAATTAAACGATGACTTGATTGGTTCAATGAAATATGCTATTATTGTAAAGTACACTAGTTTTGTTTTAACAACTTGGCGTACTGAATAACCACGAGCTAAAAATTTTATATACAAACTTGCAGGATAGAATGAACAAATGCATCGACACAATGAACATTATTTATTGATGTGCTGATCGCAAGTGGTTGATTCAATATATGTTGTTATAGAATAAACTTATAACTGAAATAATGAATTCATTCATGCAATAAGCGCATTTTATTCATTCGATTCACTGTTGATGACACTATTGAAGCAATTTTAATTTACACTTAGTTTGCACGCCAAGTAGCATTAGCAACATGCCCGAGTTTCTGCAAAGTCACTTTCATCGCTATCGCATCTCAAGCTTTATCCACCGTCACTTGTGAGGAAATCAAGAGTTTAGATGCGCGCTCCCTAGGGGACACAAACCAAACTCGCAATCTACAAGACGACCGTTAGGTTTAGCTGGTAATGCAGTCATAGATCTGGCTCGGACAATTCATAAACACCAAAGAAAAATGCCTACATACAATTGGAACCGAAAAATGCCACCAAACAATTACCGCTGACATTAGCAATCTTCTAAATGCCGAGTAACAGAGCAAGATGGTTAACTACATGTATTCTGTTTCAAATATATCATTGTGCACAGCAAATATCTTTGTTATTAATTTTCATTGTTATGAATGAACGAACCTAGAAATATAGATCATTAAAGTATGTTATCTGTTCGTTTTTTTGAATAAATTTTATTATCAACAAAATTATTTGTTGAACCTATGAAAGAATAGTTAAGATAACAAATATTATTCTTGGACTAATTAACTAACTAATTAATTATTTTGTTATTACTTAACCAATGATTGTAAATATTTTCGTTTTTATCATAAGAATGAAATATTTCGTTCTGTCAATAAAAATTCACTCAATAAATGTAGATTATTGATGTAACGATCAGTAATATTCTCAGTGTAAAGTAAATATTTGCTATGAAGTCAGTTTTTTAATACATTACTACTTCATGATACAAAAAATTTAATTATTTATATGTGCAATAATTTAGTTTCATATACACACATATGTCTTACTATGACACCTTTCCTTGTGCAATTTATACTTTAGCACCAATAATATCGCACAAAAACCTGTAAAGATATGATCGTATTATATACTACTGACAGACAACCAAATAGTAATTAGTTCAGAAAAGCTGTTACATAACGTATAATAACATTGATTTCTGGTTAATTAAACCGATTTGGTGTATATAGCAGGAAATAGCTAGGAAGTAAATGACGTTATGTTATATCTAGATTACTTGATGTCTGCATCTTTAAAGCCTTGGCTTCCATGTAACTGTAAAGTACTTTTACCGATAACTCTTTAAGATTAGGACGTTATTTTAGAGAAAACAGAAGCAATATACGTTAGCACCTTTTCATTTATATTAAAGAAGGAATACGAAAGGCGTAACTGAATCCACGTACTTTTTTCATTTAGTTAACGGGAGCACCTGCTTTACTATCTACGTTATATATCTTTAAACGTTTACTTAATTCCAAACTTTTTTCTCGGTGTTGTTACAATAAAAATGATTATCGGATAAAAATGTGCAGTTCAACTTTCTACTTCTCGACTTACTTATACAAGAAAAAAGATAAGCGTATGTGTATATGTCCGTGGCTTCTCTACAACATATTTGCACATATTAGCGTAGGTAACGCATGTAATATACGAGAATAGCTAGAAGTTATTTTTCGCTGTTATCTTAACAGCTCGACACACTGTTCGTTCGTATACGATCCCAATAAAGAATTTAAATAATGTATGCATACTTCTCCGGCCGCGAGAACGACTTCCTTATTTTCTTGTTTTCATTCCGCCGTGGTAACTTTTATAAAACACCGCCGTTGTAGCCTCTCTTTAATGATGCGAGAACAGCTGCAGAGGTGAAGTGTTAAGAAGCGCTTCTTTTATTCTGAGCCGTGGCGGTGAATCGGTGAGCCACGACGATTTTGACTTGAGAACGACAGGATGGAAGGCGACTACGCATTAGCATATCTTTTAAGTATCCACCGCTGTTAATCGGTTCGTCATTGACTTAAAGGGACAAGCGAAAATTTATAATTGTGCCTCCGGAGGAAACATTTGTTTAACGTCTTGTGGTAACAGCAAAGTTTGCTTTCGCACGGTTCTTGGTTTTTAAGTGGAATTTATCTTATTTATTAGTATTTAGGAAGAATTTATTTAATTCTGAAGCATGTTTAAGTGGAACCTGCAAATAATAAATTATTGACAGTGCATATTCGTATTTATATCGTATAATGAGGTAATCATAATTTTGACATTTCAAAAGAAAATTAATTGTAGCTAACGTATGTCACATAAGTTTTGGGAAAAATAATTAAATTCTTTAAAGTAAGTGTAACGTAATTTATTCAAATGACCACTTTACCAACATTTTACCTTATATTTAAATTAATTAAAACTACAATTAAAATAATGACAAAGAGCCATGGTCCTCAATGGCACGCAGTTTCTGTCTAACTTGTCCCATCATGTTTTGGACGATGTTTATATCAATTTC
The DNA here is from genome assembly GCA_949128085.1 of Cetonia aurata. Classification (NCBI taxonomy): domain Eukaryota; kingdom Metazoa; phylum Arthropoda; class Insecta; order Coleoptera; family Scarabaeidae; genus Cetonia; species Cetonia aurata. The sequence continues at coordinate 7,661,645 of OX421882.1, read as the reverse complement.
TCTTATCTTTTGATATATTCTTCGCCTTAGTTGAGCTTCATTTTGAGCTTCCCACCTATTATCATATACTTTTCTGGTCAATATTCCCCAAAAATCTTCGATGGGTCGAGCTTGTGGCACATTTGGCGGATTGTCTGCTCTTGGCACAAAGGGTATGTTGTGAGCTTCTAACCATGTTCTAGTCGTTCTTGCATAATGGCAACTTACTAAGTCCGGCCAAAACATTATTTCTTCACGTGGATGAGTCGTAGTAATAAACTGTAGCAACTTCGGTAGGCATCTTTCGGTATAAATGTTGGCATTAACTGCCTCACCCCTCACATGCCCAACATAAGGTCGTGAAACTCCTCTCTCCGATATGGCACACCAAACTAGAATTTTATCTTCAAATTTTTGTTTGGTTTTGTATTTAACATTACCTGCACAATTTTCTATATTATCGGTATAAAAACCATCATTGCCTTTCATTTCTGAGTGAGAGAACATAAAATATTTTTCATCGTCCATGATGCTCACTTTATTGTTTGCAAAATGAGTTCGGCGTAATCTACGACAACACATTCGAATTCTTCGTAACTGGTCCTCTGTATAACGTAGACATTTACGTCTTTTACGAAACTTTAGGCCTTTTATTTTCAATACCCTTCTTACAATTTCATGAGAAACATTAAATCTTCTGGATAACTTTCGGCATGACGTTCCAACGCGGTCTTTTGCACTTTCACAGATTAGGTTGGCGCGACTTTCGGTCAACATTCCGGGACGTCCGCTTTTTGGTAAATTGAGGCATGGTATACCTTGTTCACATTCTGCAATTGTTCTATAAATGGTTGTCTTTGAAATATTTTGATTCCAAAATATGTTTACAATTTCTTGCTTGGGTACATGTCCAACCAGGCTGTAAATGCTTTTCCGTATTTCAAGTTTGTACGACATAATTGGACAAATTATTTGACATCGATGAAATGTCATAACAAGTTTGAGTATTAATGAACATATGTTTATCATGGTTACTAGATTGCCAGTTATTTACAGTTATTTTTACGACGACGAAAATTTTCCCAAAACTTATGTGACATACGTTATTATACTCAGCAAAAGATTGCTAATTAATATAAATTGCAGGAAAAATCTCGAGTGTTATATTCTCATACTAAAATAATACCAAACATGTTTCCAAAATGTTGAAGGATTTTAACACCTCAAAATTTTGGTAAAGGACTGTAAACCTGTACTGATATTGCGCATTTGATTTAAATTTTATTTAACTTGGTGCATCTACAACAACATATCTCGGTTTTCTAGTGTTGCAAATCCGATCACTGCTTTCCCAATCGACTGTGCATTGAGATTAAGAAAATCAGAGAAATGGTATACCAACTGATACATGTCACACCATTTTTACCTTATTTTGCTTACAGAATTTTGATTAGGTTTTGAACCTACAAAAAGTCCAGTAATCAATACAACTTTCACTAAATTTGCACAAAACAGGTTTGCGAAATAGAACCAGAAATATAATTGAACAGATGGAAATCAGAAGCATCTGCAAGACGATCATATTAATCATATTGTCAAGAAATGTGGTAATTTTTTCAATAGGTTGCTGGAAATTATCAAAGTTAAATGGGGATTAGATATTACATCTATTCTGATTCTATTCGACAATTTCCAAAAAGAAAACCTACATCGAATAGATATTTTGCATCTGCTGCTTTACGAACCAGTGTGAGAGCTATGAGATCTACTCAGATTGATGCACTGCACATAGAGATTGAGGCCAAAGAATCTTCACTGGACCTGCGACGCAAATTTCTTACCACTAACAATATGTTTATAAATTAATGATTTCCAGAATATCAATTCTTTGGCAGAAAAATAAGACGCCATTAGAAGTAGATGCAATTAGAAGTAGATTCTTTGAACTTGCATCAAAATGAAAGGTTTATTTTTCTCGATATGTAGGTGAAATAATCCATGATAAATCTTCCACGCATCAATAATATCGGACTTAGAGATACTGTCATTGTTTATACTGACGCATCAAACACTGACAGTAAATGTGATTGTTCTGTATACATCGCCATAACGGAGCATAAGAAAATATATAAATTAAAAACGAATATGTCTATTTTTGCTGCAGAAGCAGAGACCATCATGAAAACTGTAGAATACATACATAAAACGAAGATTAGCAAAGATTGTATCATGTGCAGTGTGCTTAAAGGTATGTCAAATGAAAGCCTAGAAGCTATACACCCTACTGTACCAAAAATAAGAGTTGAAACTGGAAAACTAAAACGCTGAGGAAATAGTATAGTATTTATATGGATCAAAGGGCACGATGACATCAGTTCGAATGATATAGTAAATGAACTTACTAAAGAGCAGTTACGAAAATAATACTCTGCAATGCGGAAAGGTTTATTAGCGATTAGAAAGAAAGAAATTTACAACCAAAATCAAATCAGATTAATTCATCCTAATTACTTATATTACGATGAATTAATCGGATTTGATTGGTACTCAAAGCTGTCAGTTTCTAGGTGGTTTCATTCTATCATCGCATGTCTGAAATTTGACAGTGGCCAGTTTACGGCGCATCTTTATAGGCTGCACCTGAAGAAATCACCAGCTTGGAGTTGCAGGAAGGTAAATGGAGACATCAACCATTTGATTTTACAATGTGGCAACTATGCTAACGCAAGAAAGGAAATGTTAAGAGAAACAACGAAGCTGAAGGTTCAGCAACCGACGAATATGGTGCAGATTCTGAGGGAAGATAATATGTAGATATGTATACAAAGCATTAATAAAGTACATCAAATCCATTCAAATGTTATCTTTTGTTTTTTTCTTATCTTTCCGATTGCCTAACTCGTGTTTGACTGTGAAATAGAGTCCATGTTTTACCCAAGGTTATAGGAAGTCTTAATTTAACTATATTTCATATCTCAGACGGCTTATGGGAACTCAACTTGAAAAACCAAAAAAGCACCTGCAGGGCAATGAAAACAATATTGAAAAAAGGCGATTAAATGTGAGAATAATCTGATGAAAATACCTGTTGAAGATGAACATTTGAAAATCTGTACAATACGATATATAATAGATATATAATACCATCAGTTGATCTACTTTTTTATAGTGTATGGTGACAGCCAAAAATGGAGTCCTTGTATTGTAAGCATGATTTCGTCCAAAAAATGTGCGAACATACAAATGAAAGTTGTTCATTGTATTACTGGAGATGTTACACCTAGGAGTAAATAATTTGAAATGAGAAGTAGGTGACAACAACAACACAGAGGAAAAATGAAGTTCTGACAAATTTTAGAAAATTAATTAATTAATGCACCTAAGCATGTTTACAGCTACCCAGAAAAAAAAGTGTATCTGTAGATGACCAGATGATCAATTAAACGCACTTGAAAAATTAAGCAATTTCAATGTTAAATGTGGACTCACAGAAGCGCGACCCATTCACGCGGTTCGTTTCACCATGGTAGCAATTTTGACTGACTGCACTGCCTCTCTCCAAAATCTGCTTTAGTGAAATCTACCTTAAGTTCGATATTTTCTCAAACATTTAACATTTTTCAAGTAGGTAGGGGGTGCACATATATTTTAAGGAACATGAATAATCTTTCATTTATCTCCCGTCTCACTGAAAATTTCAATCAAATTTGTGTCAATTTTCTTCAGTATGAATTTGAATGAGAATTTACTCAGGAAATTATATTTTTTTTTTAGAAAATCGGTTGGCATTTTTAATTATAAAAGCGAGAATCATATATTTTTAAATATTGTTTGCTGAAATAATGAAGGCAAATGTAGTTCAGTAAGGATAAGTTATACATGATATGGATATATGCAACTTCTTTTCCTACTTGTTAGTTGTTACTTAAATGCCCCCTTAATTCATGTTCCCCCTGATCTGTTAATTGAATTAAACTGGCCTGACTCTGATTATTAGATGTGAATGCTTGTCTTTGAGTTTTACTTTCTTTTGCTTTTAATCGTAGATTTAGGCATATGCCAAATCAAAAAAAAGTCTTCTAAAGGAGTCCGCTTGCGTAACGTTCACTTATTAAAATTTTTCAAATTCGCCCAATTTCTCATTAAATATTCCTACTTTTTTCTCTGACACATAAAATTCTGCGTATAAAATATGTTTAGTAGACCAGCACTTAACATATCCTTTTATACGCAACAAACGCTTACTAGCACACATACTTTTCTCACTTATTAAACCCACCCAAAACACGTCTATATATGTACGTTCCTCTGCTATTAATTCATTTTTATTATTTAATTACAACTAGGTCGTTAAACGTACTTCCTGCAGCGTTACAATTACTTAAAACACACACACGGAAGAATTAAAATTTCTAATGGAACAGTAAACAAACGCTCCTTTTGCGATTTACGAGGTATAAAACCGCTTTCAGGAACACATCTTAACTCAACAACGTGTATATGACAGTTACGATGAGAAAGTATGTATATAGCGGCTAGCTGTTATAGCCGGCATCTGAAGTTGATGCAATTTTCTTGTCTTCAAAGTAATCAGAGCGTGAAAACCATCAACGAAATAATATAGTTGCAGAAGATCGTGTTGTATAATCTCCGAGTTTTACGACAAAGCAAGATATAATGACCCTCTTGCTCCTATATACCTTATTAAAACTAATTCAGATTTGCCCGGCAGTTATTTAAATATGCAAAGGAAATATAAAAACATCTTTAAAAATAATATATAATAATTTATACCAGGCTAAATATACAATCACATTTACACAGAAACCTTATACTTAATGAAAACATTATTTTTAACGACAATCCGTTCACCAAAGATATTGCATCCTCAGAAGAGACTTAATGATTTAAAATGAAGCTATAAAGCCTTATTAATCGAAACATGTAGTATCTTATGCGCAGCCGATTTTCTTGTAGTATCAACACAATCATGTCGTTTATAACTTATAATTTTGAGGGCTTATGTAAACGCGATCAAAATTTTAAATTTAATATACGATAAGCATCATTTATGTAACAGCTGCCTCGTAAAATGGCCATTTCAGAATAATTATGTGTGGATACATTGTAAATGAAAAAAAAAAACTTAATACCTGCGTATCGTAGTATCATAAGCTCGCTTAACGTGAACGATTCAGTTGATAGAATTAATTTCTCACAGTATCTGTAGAGACGGCAAATATTATTGCATTATTCAGCGTCACTAATCGAAAATTAAGCAAAAATAAACAACATAAATGAAATTAATGTAGATACAACTATTCGGTACTACAGAAAAGGCATTTGTAAGTGCCGCACGATAAGATTTCTAAGAACAGAGATGGCGGTAGTTCTTGAAGAACTGAAATTTAAGCTGGGAATTCGACACGCAAATAAAATATGCTGAGATAGGCAAACAGTTATTTCAACAAGATAAGTACCTAACTTCCTTACAGTGAAACTATGATATAAACCGTTTCATTCATCAAGTGTAAAATTTTCTGAATGAATTTAAATCTATAGGTAATTCAATGCTACTTATTTTTAGTGAAAATAAAAGCCTACAAATCTTAGGTGTATATGTTTACAAAAAAAAATCATAAACAGCAGGTAATACTTAATAAATTATTTTCTATGTTTGCATTATGCATTCTCAAAACTGTTAGTATATTCCAGGAAAGTAAATTGGTACATATTTCTGTAAAATAAATTAGTTATATTATAAGTATCTATACAATTGAAATTATTAATTCCTACAAATACGATAGAACCTCAATTATCCATGCATTGCGGGGGGATAAGTTCACACAGATAACCGAAAAAGACGGATCATAGAAATGTCTGGCACTAGTTTCGCGAGGATTATCCCCATTTTGATACTTTCTCCTTTTGTTTTTTTTTTTTTGACAACAGAAAAACATTGTGTGAAAAAGACAACATGAGGTCTAAATGAGCCAATGTTATGCATGTCTTTTAAACAGAGTAGAGCCAAATGCCCTTAAAATTGGCAGAAATTTTTGGCGGTCTTTTGACTGACTTTGTCTTTATTATTGTGCTATACGCGGATATACAAAGAGATTGTAAACTGTGCCCCCACCCTCATAACTTTTAAAAGGAATGCGAGCAGCAAAACAAAGACGAGGTGAAATTAGAGACAACTTGTGATGTTTTGACACAAGCTTTATAACAATGCAAACATTTCCATGATTTTTTATTACCCAACTTTACCCAAGGTTAATGGTTGATGTATGTTACTTTTCTCATAACCCTCGTGCTCATTTTATGGTTTTTGTTTCTTAGAAAACGTACTACAAAATGCTACTAAAATATGTCATATTGCAACAACTGTCATCATATGTACTAACCAGTAACTCTTGGCTTTACTGGCATTGAACTGAACAAGAATGAATACGAGGGTTTTCGGAAAAGTACCGTAGCTAACCCTATTATTAATCTTGGATAAGTTAGTAAAAATTTAGAAAATCATAAAACTGTTTGCAATATCGTAAAAGTAATGAAAATATCTTAGAAATGAGCTTTTATATGGACTGGGCCGTCACAAATTATCTCTAATATCCATATAGAGTTCTTAATGAGTTTATCTAATGGTAGTTTTTATAAATCTAATGCCCATAAAATTTCGGCTGTTAGCCGATCTTGTTAACCTTTGATTTTCTAGGTGGATGGTCGGACGTCTGATATTATAACTGAGGAGCTCGCGTGCAAAAGCGGTTATATTCACTCTTCAAAAAATATTCTCAGCTTTTTGACTTGTACAACACATTAAAAATCTTACGGTAAGCTTATTAGGATTCGTGAAGTGAACAAAATGTGTAAGTTTGGAAAATGTCAATTAAAACCTGCTACTGTTATACCCCAACAAAAAATTTATATACATATCCGGATTTGTTCACAAATAAGAAATTTTTCTTAAAAAATAAGGTTTATTTCCACAAAAAATTTGAAATACATTTTATTTATATAGTGTTTGTTCCTCTTCTATTAGGCAGTCACATAATAGGTATTCGTTTTCATCTTTGTTTACCTCAGATGTCTCAGTTTCACCATTCTTACTCAACAAATGTTTGTATCATACCTCATTTTCCAATTTTTCGCATTTCTCTGCAAAATGTGCTGTCATAAGATGATGTAGGTAATTTTTTTTATCTGCTATGGAATGTTAAAATGAATTTCGTCATGAGATTTTCCTTTTTCGGTTCAGATTGGAAGCAATGAACATGTTTGAAACGGTAAAATTTAGTTATGGCAACGTTTACCTCCACTATTTTATTGACTATATATTTTCTAATAATTTTTTTTTGCTATCTGATATTTTCTTAAGTTTTTTTATAAACCTTTTCAAGATCCTTAATGTTATATATCTGCCAACCTGTGAACCTACCCCCACATCCATCACAAAATGCAGTTCGTTTCATTATAATTCAGGCCATTAAGATGATTTAATAATACTGAATTAATTTCAGGGGAAGGGGAGCTTCCAGCTAAATCTTCTGCTCATACGTAAAATATCGGATTCTTTGAGCTTATTGGAATACAATAAAAAGCATACCAGTTTATTTGGTGGGCATAAAACGCATCACTTGATCATCAAAACTTTACAAACTGTAGCAATTCTATGTTTTGTTACTCCAAAAACAGCAGAGATAAAGAATTTTTGACAAACTCTGACGATATTTTTTTCGCCAGATGTCAGCAAATAGGCAACTGTTCCTTTGTTTTAATTCATGATTGGTTCTGTGTCGTCTTGCAGGTAGGACAGAAAGAACGTGGCAGAGTTTCTGTTGGATTTTGTACACTTCACCGTAAAAACCTCGCTTCAACTTTTTTTTACTCTATCTCGGTTTTCTTTGAACATAACTGGTTTTGCACCCAAATCATAATTTCGACTAGCTATTAGAGTGTCATATATCTACTTTTGTTTACAAATGAACGCAGCAAACAATAGAGGCCATGAAATTGATGCAGAAACGTGTGCTACATTACTTTCAATTGTGGTCTGCATTATTCTCAGCAATAAGCTTAAGTCTGTTTGCATGAATGTATGTAGTTAATACGGCAATTGAATACCTTGAGCAAATAATTCAGTCATTCTATGGCACTATGAGTAACTATAGCATTGTTCGCGGTGCCAGCCCCCGACAGTTTCTTGCTAGTCATTTCGTTTAAGCAGTAAAATAATTATGGTTGCCTAATTCACGATTCTTTACATAACTGAAATGGTCCAACAGAAATGACTAGTTTGTGATTAGTTTGATTGCACCGCGAACAAGCCTTATAAAACCAGTAGTACGACTAGTACACTAGATGTTGCTAATTGGATTGGCACTAGGGTAAGATTTTAATAGTAACAGTATTCTCATCGAGACAATGCCACATTTACTTATGGGCTGAATGGGTCATAGCCTAAGGCAACAAAATTATAGGGACGGCAAATGTTTCTTTACATAAAAGTAAAAGCAGTGCCTGGAAATTGTTTTGTACTTGGAGGAGCTTTTTGTGTTTTTAAGAATAGTCAATGACAGTGAAAAGATGTGTTTTAAATATTAAAATACCTTTTTTTAGTTACATTTTGTATAAGTACAGTCAGATTTAAGTACACCGATAAAAACAATTCTTTAAATCAAAGAAATATTACTTTGCAGTTATTTAAAAGAATCATTTCTGTCAGTTAATACCTATATATTTCTTTTAGTTAATACGTACTTCTTTCAATGAACTAGTACCTATTGTTTTGAGTTAAAAGAAATATGTATTGACTGAAAAAGTGTTTTTTTTAAATAGCGGCAAAAAAGTTAAAGTTTAACACCCATGACCATAGTCAAATTAACACAAAAATTACACTATTAAATTAGTCAAGAATTGTTAAATTTTTTATTAGAGTGATATTGAATATTATTTAGATATTTTTACCGAGAGAAAAATTGAGGAAACTCGTTAGCTGTAAAATGAGGGTGTAGCATTTGATATCTTCGTTAAAATTATGTTGCAATAGGCTCAAAATTGATTCAACTGTACTTAGTTGAGGTTTAATTCAGTAGCAGGACGTATTAATCAATTTCTGCGTGGCTTAAACGATCTAAAGCCGCATATAAAACAAGAGAGCAATATATAACGTCTACGCGTTGCCTACATGCAAGGAGGTAGCGGTGGAAAACGCGCAGGATCTTAAGTGGATCAACGGGATCCTGTCATGTGGCAGCAGCAGCTAGCAGAATGGGTCAGAATAGTGCTTGCAGTGGTAGTAGAGTAACATTCAGTATAGTAGTTCAGTACCTGAGTATTCGGCGATGCTCGGAAGCCAAACTGGGACATGTTGCGTGTCCCAGTCGCTGATGCATTCACTGGGCCGTCGTCAGGGGAAGCATGGCTTCCTGATGCTGACTGCACGTACGCAACAAAAACAACAACACACTATTATGTAACTGTATAAGTAACGTACACTGTCACAATTCAAACGGTCGAGCACGCACGACGGATGAGTAAACCTGTCAAGTCTCAATCGGCTAGTTGTTAAGTCGCATGTCTACTACGTTTGTTCAAAGGCGTTTTAAAAGAAACAGAAGCTACACGCACGCACCAGGTGATAATTGCGGTCGACCGCACGACTCTTCTTTCTGTATGCCGCTTGATTTTTGCGAGTTGTAACCGGTGGGTGGAGCAGAGTGGGGTTCGCTTTGAAGGGAGGAGAACGCAGCAGGAAGGGGTGGGGTGTTTGTTGATGTTGATATCGCGATTGTTGTTAGATTACGGGGTATATCCTCTTGTTATTGTTGTCGTTCTGGATGATGTGGAAGCGCCCGGGAGCGTAGTTTTTACCACCGACAGCGGAACTCGACTATTACGCGCCGATGTCACGGGGAATTCTTTTCGGTGGGACAAATTGTCGCGCGATCAAACAAAACTCGCACACACGACCGCCAGACTAAACTATAACAAACACACAAGCGCAGTAGTCGCCGGCCGATTCTCCGCGTATAAAACGGTGGCGAAAAAAAAAAAAAAAGGAGGATCGGCGAGAGACCGAGTGAGACGGAACGATATTATAAACTCTTCTTCGCGCGGCGTATACGTGGAATAGTGGCGGGCGCGAGTGGTAGTGGTAGTGGTCGTGTTGTTTTCCTCCTGGGTACGCGTCTCGCTCGCTTCTCTCTTTCTGAAGAGTGCGGAGCATTTTTGTGCGGGCCTCCCCTCGGCGGACCGATTGATCCACCACCACTAAAAATCGCGCCCTACTTCTTTTTACCGCGGGCAGCCCCCGCCACAGCGCGCCGCATTTTTCCCCTCTTCGCCTAGCGAGCCGACGGCGGATTTGAAGAGTGCCGGCGTTCGGTACCGCCTCGCCCCGCCCCCACGTCTCGCCCAATCCCGACCTCATGATGGATCGACCTCGTGCAGACATCATCCCCGTGTCTAACTGCTGTTCGCACCTCTCTAGACACGGGTCGACCGTCTCCAATGTATAGTCTATATCTATACGTGTGTTGTATTTGCGTGTATGTGTGTGTTTGATACGTCTTTCTCTCTTCCTCTCCGCCGCATAACACGTACGGCTTGTTTGTATCCGGTTTTTGGAAGTGTGGTTGTATTCGTCTGTGTGCGTGCGTGCTTTTAGGGGAGTGTGAGTTTGTAAAATCGCTTGCTGTTATCCCCTAAATTCCCCGACAATCAACGCTACCTGCTAGTAGTACTTACTAATACTTACTTAGCACTTTACCAACTACCGTCGGTATAAATTCTGTCTACAAGCGGTATAATTTCATCTCGAAATGAATTCACAAACGTTCTTATTTACTACATATGATATTACTAGTTTTGTTTATAATTCGCAATTTGTACATGATTAAATACAATTTTTGACTTCATTTTAATATATTTGTGATTTGTCCATTTTACAATAATTTTTTTATCTATTTTGACAATCTCTTCTTAAAATACTTTGAACTTTTATTTGTTAGGGTTTGACTCAAACCTTTTGTTTTTTCTTTTCGCTCTTGGCCCGATTATGAGCCTCTCGAAACTAGTAGCCAAAATATATTTCTGACATTTTCCCAATTATATTTGTTTATTTTTACTATAAAATAAAATGATAACTGTTCTTTTTTTTTAAAGGAGTCGTAGTTCGATATTTCGTTTAGTAGCTATTGACTTCAAATCTTTAAAATTTATCTGTGATTTTAACCTCCGCTCTTAAGACACAACCTCGCGAAACTATACATATAAATAAAATCACTCAGCAGTTGAATGGAAGGGATGAAACATAACGTTTGTATGACCTTTCATTTATAGATCAGGCTTAAATAAAGAACAAAATTTAAAAGTAGGTATATTCGAAATAATCCAGATTTATAAATATAAAAACTCAGTTAATGAGAAAACAAATACACAATTTTTTACCAAACTATATAATTTACTTTTATAATTATACACAACAATATTTTTTAGAAATCTACATATAAAATTTAAAAACGTCTTTCAGTTTTTTATATAGTGTTATTGCAAGATGAAAACACCAAGAAGAAAGTTTGATCTCCAATTATACTGGTCAAGAAAAGAAGATTTTAAACCTTTTATTTATTTCATCTAAGTGTGTTTGAAACATTACAAAATATTTTAATGTTAGTATTTTAAGCAAGAAATATATACATATATATTTGTGAAGACCAAAGCTGCAAAAACACAGAATATATAGAACACACATATATTTCAGTTTTTGTTTAAGGTTTTTGCTGGATAATTCTGTTTCCAACCACCCCCTCCCCTCTGCACCGTTCATGTTTGCTCCCTTGTACTAAGGTAAGGCAAACGGTTAGGACGAATCGGTTTTAGCGATGGTATAGTGCGTGCATTTCATGCATTATTGATAATTTTGTTGGGATTTTGAATTAAGTAATGAATAAATATACCATTTATTAGAAAATTCTTTGTAAAAAATACTTTGTTTTAATATATAATCAGGGCTTAAACTTTGTTTTAATACATAATATACACCATTTATTTTGTTAAAAATAATATGGAACGAGCAATATATGAGGAGCAGCCACAGGTCAACATCATTGTACTCACAATCAGAGAAAACTGTATTATTACAGAGTATGTACCAAAAATATAATAGTAGATATTATATTTTTAATTGCTTCTTTTATTTAACCTGTTGACCATAATTTTCTCTTCTTGTTTGTTTAATTGGGTAATGCGGTTACAAGTTTTTTCATATCATTCTATAATCATACCATCCTTTTACGTTTCGGAACCTTGTTTATTCAATTTCAAAAATAATTAATAATGTCACATGCATGCATTCATGGTTCGTCACCCCCCCTACTACTTACGATAGCCTCCAAAATAGCTGCTGTTTTAAACAAATAGGAAGATAACTAATTTATTCGTTATAAGCGACGATTTTAATAAGTAAGAGTATCTTTTAGATGCGCACGTTGAATTTACGCTTATGCATGCTGCTGATTTAGTAGCGATTCTGAAAACCGTCTGTATACATCATATAATTATGCTCTAGCAGTGTTTACCGTTATAGCTATGTGAATATAAACTGAATGTAATAGTGAAATAAAACAAGCGTCATCTTCGCGACAAATTCTGTAGTGTGTAATTCACAATACCGGTAGAATATTATACGTAACCAGATTTATTGTTGTGTTTTTGAGTTCCTACCACAGCTGTCGCTTATTACTACGGTGGACGGAGGGGAATACATCGGGATTTTGAGAGGTGTTTATTATTCAACATGTATTCTACTAAATCGGCTATAAAACATTGTCATAATAAAGTTTAATAAATTCAACAGACATTTTTAACTGTTAGAATTAAATACATAGCATTATAGAAGCAATTAACTGGATCAATAATCATCAACAAATTTTATTACGAAGCAATATTATAGTTTTCTTATAATTTAGATTGTAACATGCAGTTTTCTTATTATTTATTTTACAGGAGCATGTATCCAAAGATATGTTAATGATTTTATATTATATTCATTGGTTAAGAAAAAACAATGTCTTAAGTATAAATCACTACTTTAAGGTACCACTTTCTAGGTTATTAAATGTTTATTAGATATTATCTACTCCTGAAAATACAAATTTGTTTTCTGCCCAGTTTTTGCTGTTATGTTTGTTCATATGATGAATACTTTCTTCTAATGTTCTTTGATATATTCAAAATTAAAATAATATTTAATTTCGTTCATACTAAAGACAATTTCTTCCCAATTTGTGATGACATCATGTACCTTAAAGTAATTCTGAGCCAAAAATAATATCATTCTAAGAAAGCGTGTACTTTTATTCTATATAGTTTTGTTTTTTTTTCTGTAAAATCTTTAATATCTTTTTCTTATTTGCCTTATAATTTACAATTGTACTATGGACTTGTTCTATATTCAATAATTTTATCAATTATTTGCAATCTAAAAGCTAAATTATTATTATTCTAATTTTGTGTGCAAGAATTTTTTAACTTTGAAAGTTGCAAATGACAAAGTAATAAAAACCACTGAGAAACTCCAAAGCAGTTTAGAATAATTTTGTTGTTAAGTAAGATGGATGAAAAGCTTCCTTTTCTTTAAAGTACCAACAGAGTACTAGAATCTATTAATCGCAGCTTGGTATCATGATAAATTAAGATAGGTAGATAGTAAATGCTTAAACCAAACCAATTTGCATATTGTAGCTGCTCAGACACGTTGAGAAAAATTATGTTTACTATAAAGTTTGCTGTTATTTTTTTTATTAGGTATTACTTATCTTTCTCAGTGCAGAATAAATATACATAATTTATCTCTTGCAAAAAGAACTAAGAATTTCTTAAATCCTTAGTTGAGCTTACCCTAAATTTGTCACAACGAAAGTGTAGGTTCGGTTAAGAATGGTGAATTTAGCTGATTGCAGCGCCACCTAGTATTTATACTAAGTACACGCATACTGAGATACGGTAAATTACAAATTGAAATATGTACTTCAAAAGGGTATTTTTGATGTTACATTTAAGTATATAACATTTTCACAACAAATTTTATTTTGAAAGTATTATAATTATCATAAAATATTTACGTATTAATAAATAGATACAGTATTGTGGTAATGTGATAGATCTCCATAGATCTATTTAAAGTAACTTTACCTTTTTTAATATTATAAAATTAAGTTACTTAACGAAAAAGAGCTTTTAAAGAATCGAGTTTTGTTGGTTTAAATCTTGAGCTCTTTTCTAAATACTTTGAAGTAGGTACTACAAATTACTAAAAGATTAAAAAACATCAACAAAATGTTTGTTTAAATTTTCATTATATACTCCTTGCAAGTATACACGTATTGAACATTTAATTACTTTAACAACATTTAAGCGTCCCTAAGGATTATTTTAGCTGAAACGTCAAATGAAACATAATTTTTAAGCAGCTTATTTTATTATCCAATGCCTGACATTTAAAACATAATTTATTCGAATATATGTCAACATTTAGTTTGAGTTACTACTTTGCAACATTATACACGAAAATTACGGTAACTCGATTAAAAAATAACTGCCCGGCTAGACATCCGCCTCGTTTGCGTCTATAAATTATAAACAGGTACAAATTGACCGTAAATTATGAAGAGCGTTCATCAGTTCCGATTCAATTTCAATTAAAAGGTCAGCTAAATTATTCACATTCGGGACATACATAACTCGCAAACCGTCTGGCGTCTAGCGCCTAGTGTTTTGTTTACCTAAAATACCTCGCTGTTGCTATCGATTCCGAAACGGTTCATCCGCAGATATGTATAGTGTTAAATTTAATAGATAGTCCTGTAATATTTATTTTCGAAAGGGATTAATCATACATTTGAGGGTTTAGGAGGGAACCATCTAAACTGGATCGAAATTTAGTCGATTAATTAATAACAAATGCTATTCAGTAATTAATAATATGATTTTGCACAATTACAATAGAATAGTCATTAGTTTAACGTGGAATTCGTAACTACAAATTTGGATAATTTCATTTCATTTGAAAAGTAGTAATATTTCAGGGGTGAAATATACCTGGCATGTTCCTGTAATATTTTGTTAGTGTGTGCAAAAGTACACGAAATAAGCTTTACGTAGATGTAATGCGTGACCAATACTGCTATCACTGGTTTTAACTTTATGTCTAGCGATGGCGTTTGAAGCTGAAAATAGTAAGTGCTAGACTTTAGTATTTTCATACACGTTTGATATTTTTATCGTTTCCGTGTGTATTTTGCATCTTCTCAAAGATGGCTCACTTTCACACTAATAAAAATTCCAAAATTATTTGGATTTCACCTTATATACAGCCTGTTAAAAAAAGGTTGTCGGATATTTTACCCAATTATAGTACTGGTGGAAATAAACAAAAAAGTCTTAGTCAACATGGGTCCGCAATTCAACTGTTTTTGACATATAGTCGATTGCATATTTTAAAATAAAAAAAAAAGCATTTTTCGGTTTTGAGAATAGTTCCCTTTGTCAAACAACTGATGGTGACTTAAAATTAGTTCTGTCAGACATCTGTCATCAGATTATTTATCATTTGCGTCAATTTTTTTTTGTTCTCAAATTATGCATAAGTACACAAATGCAGAAATGGCCGATATGCATTTTATGTACGGTCGTGCGAATGGTAATGCCACTGAAGCACGGCGTATGTATGCCGAAGAATTTCCAAATCGGTTGTTACCGAGTGATAAGATTTTCTCAAGACTTCATATCCGGCTGTCCGAAACTGGTTCATTTAAAATTAATGGTGGTTCTGGTAGACCTAGATCAGTTTCTTCTCCCGCAGTAGAATTAGATATTTTGAGACGGGTAGAAGACAACACAAATATGAGCACCCGAAGACTTGCCGCAGAACTGAACGTCAGTCATCCTCTCATTTGGAGAATTCTGCGGGAACAGCAGCTCTATCCCTACCACATTCAACGCGTGCAAGTTCTTGCTCCTCTCGATTATGATGCACGTAGGGTTTTTTGTCATTGGGTTTTACGAAAGCTGGCAGAAACTCCTAATTTTGCGACTCAGATTTTATTTAGTGACGAGGCTGGGTTTACAAGAGACGGAATATTCAATTTTCATAACAATCACGTCTGGGCAGATGAAAATCCCCATGCTGTTGTTGAACTGCATCACCAAAACCGTTTTTCGCTAAATGTTGGGCTTGCTATTTTTGGAGACTGTTTAATTGGTCCAGTATTTCTCCCTAATCGTTTAACGGGACAAGTATACTTGGATTTTTTAAGAAATGAATTACCCGTTTTGTTGGAAGACGTGCCAGTTTTTAACAGATTAAATATGTGGTTTATGCACGATGGAGCTCCTGCGCATTTTTCCATCGTAGTTAGAAATTTCTTAAAACAAGATTACAACGAGAGATGGATAGGACGGGGTGGACCAACTGCATGGCCTCCTAGGTCCCCTGACCTGACACCTCTAGACTTCTATGTTTGGGGGCATCTAAAACAATTAGTGTACGCACGATCTGTAAACAATTCGGAAGAACTCAGGCAACGAGTCGTAAATTGTTGCGAGGAAATTCGGAGGACTCCAGGAATATTCGAAAGATTGCGTCGATCTTTCATAAGAAGGTGTGAAGCGTGCTTAGAAATGAACGGTGGACATGTAGAACAATTTCTTTAGTTTTACTTTAAATAAACATTTGTTTAATTTACATTGCGATCAGAATTTCTTTGAAAATGTTTATCCTACTAAAACAATATGCAATCGACTATATGTCAAAAACAGTTGAATTGCGGACCCATGTTGACTAAGACTTTTTTGTTTATTTCCACCAGTACTACAATTGGGTAAAATATCCGACAACCTTTTTTTAACACACTGTATGTGAAAAATAATAATGTATATGATAATATAGCGAGACTCTCTTTAGAATAAGTTAGGTATTGGTAGGAATTAAACCCATTTTTAAATGAAATCGATAAAAATTCCTTATCGGAACAATAGAATTGTCAATAGTGGCGAATTTGCCTGAGATTCGTGGCGCGGAAACAGGCAAGTATTTGAAAAAATATCTCTCCTAAAAAGTTTCCTTTTTAATATTTTTCTCCAAAACTACTCTAGGTAACTTGATTGCTTTTTATTTTAAACGCGGTCAAATGCGTCGTTATGATTGGGAGCTTTCCAAGGAGGTTATTTGAAAAAAAATATATAGGTATCTTACTTTAGAATTTGGAGCGAGTTTCTTGAGGTTCGTAATTAACTAATTACATCCTGGTTTCCTCTTTTTTAAGTTTTAAATGTAGCTAGGATTAATAAGGATTCATATGAATTAAAAGGAATTAAACCAATCTTATCCATTTTTTGAGAAAAGTGTAGTTTTATGCGAAAAAATAATCTAATTTATGCAAAGATTTAGAAATTCATTGTTTTTCTTTTCTTGCTTCATATTAAAAGTGATAAAAAATGATAGCATAGTTATAAGGTAACTGGAGAAAATGCTATAAAACTTAAATGCGGTTTTTCTTCCTAGAAATATTACCAACCCCTATTAAAATATACAAATGGGTATAACGTGTTTTGGTATAGGCATACTTAATTCTGTAAATTCATTATATGGAAAACAACAAAGGCAGCAAACAAAAACAATCGCGTCTGTTACGCCTCTCACTCTACACGATTGAAAACAATCGCCGTCTATCTATCGATGAACCGCTCGACCCTTTCCCGCCTCCAACCCACCGAATTTGCATCTACGAACAATCGATAACCGACAGACGAACGACAACAACGCCGATCGGCAAGCGGACGCGACGACTCAACGCCGTTCGATGCCCGAATCCGAATGAAATCAAAACCCACGGTCCTAATAAATACAGAAGAGGAGACCCACACCGTCGGCTATTCAGCGCGTTGATCCCTACTATAGTACGCGATTGTCTCTCCGATGGCAGCACCGAGCAATCGTCACGGGTACGGACGGCCCCGTGGTGGTATCGGCATTTTTCCCCTTCCGAGGTGCGCGTTCCGGCCTCGACGCGGCGCGGTGGGGGTAGAAGTTACCTAGTTAACGTTATTGCCGATAGGAGCGCGCGACACGCCGCCGCGGCTCCGCCGTACGATCAGCGCGACACGCTTTCCAACTTGATGGAACATTGTCAGATGCGTGCGATCTTGCTCCTCGGAGTTTCGACATTAATCTTATGAAGATGGATGAGGTTGGGGTATTACGTATGTATCTCCTCTGTGCCGGTGTCTAGTGGAACGGTATCTTAACGGAAGGCAAGAACATGTATACACGCTACATGCATACACATAAGTACATAAGTGAATAATAATACTTTATTGTCGTGGTTTTCAAGAAAACATTGACATTGTCAGTAGGAGAGTACAATCAATAAACAAATATAAAAATACAAAATAAGTAGCTATATAATGAACACTAATGATGTTGATATGTCAAATAGCTATCGAAAATATTCCTCCACAGTGTAGTATGTGTGTGCCAGTAGATATTTCTTAAGTTCTCTTTTAAATTGAGTTTTTGAAGCGAGCGATTTTATATATTCTGGCATTTGGTTGTATATAATAGTAGCTTGATAAGTAGGGCTAGATTCATAAAATTTGGTTTTATGAGCTGGAATACTTAAATTATGGCAGCCCCGTGTCGTCATACCGTTAAATATATCACGATTTTTTGCAAATTCGGTCTCATTATCTTTATAAAACATTAAGACTTCATAAATAAATAGACCAGCTAATGGCAGAATACCGAGGGCACCAAACAAAGAACGACACGAATCTCCGGGTGCAACTCCCATCATAACTCTAATTATCCTTTTCTGAGTCACAAACAACCTCCTCGCAGATGCAGCGGAACCCCAGAAAACAATACCGTAACGAAGCCTAGATTCGACGTACGCATAATAGAATAATTTCAAAGAGTGTAGACTGACACTACTTCGCAGTGATCTAACAGCATATACTGCTGAGCAAAGTTTGTGGTGAAGGGAGTCACAATGTTGTTCAAACTTAAGACGTCGATCTACACACAATCCCAGGAAGTTAACACATTCGCTCTCAGGTATACTTCTACCGTCAACGCGCACATAGACGCTTGAAGAGCCACTACGAGTCACAGGAACAAAATGCAGTAGACCAGTCTTGGAACCGTTCAAAACAAGTCCATTTGAGCAGGACCAATCTACCATGTTGCCCACGACGTTATTACATAGTACCGATGCTTCCGATACCGACGCTCCCACCACAATACAACTAGTATCATCAGCATATTGGGCCAACGAAGAACAAGACAGGTGAGCCCGAAGATCGTTTGTGTATATCAAAAATAATGACGGTCCCAAAACTGATCCCTGCGGAACACCGCGAGATATCTCAATTAAGGAAGATTCTCTCGTCGAAATCATGTTAGCAGCTTCACCCGTCACACTCACCCTGGTATACCTATCTGCCAAGTAGGATGAAAAAAGATCATGAGCTGTACCTCTCACACCCAAGGAATAGAGCTTATCCAGAAGTAAATGTAATGTATTGAAACTATATATAGGTACAGTGAACTACGAAAGTATTAGGTTTAGAATGACTGACGGCACAAAATATATCTTTCACAGAGAAGGATCAAAGCAGTTCTCTATTGAGTTTTTATTTTTAACTGTGAACATATAATATTCAATTTTAAAAACGACAAGTCATTACAGTTTACAGACAATCGCACAATATACCGGGTGAGTCCATACTCCGATATTGTCTTTAACATCTATCATAAAAGATTTTTCAATATGACATCATACATGACGAAAAAAAAGTGTAGGTGCTAAAAATATTTTCACGTCCACGGGGTGCAACAGCTTCACCGGACCGTACTCAACTTGATTTTCTCCTAATTAAACCCTACTGTTTTTTTCGGCATGCTTTGGTATTTTAAATTGAACACAAAATGTAGAAGACGTCATCAAGGATCCGTCAAGAATATATATATATATGTATGTAATATACACTTGCGACGAAACGGGTTTCCAAATTAGTTTAAAAACTGGAAGAAGCAAGAAAGATCTATTCAATTGAACAAACTTCACCTAAAAGTATTATAGTTATGTTTTCCTTTTCGGTCAATGGAGCTATATGTTGTCCTATGATAATCTATCCCTATAATCGAATTTCTGAAACAATTTCGAAGTCCATTAATCGTTGTAGGGGCATTGGCCGTAGTAACAATGGTTGTATGACTGAAGAAACGTTTTATGAATATATAGCGAATATTTTCTATCCTCATCTGCTAGAGAAAAATATTCAGTTCCCAGTCATTCTTTTCGTAGACGTTCATAAATCGCACCGAACTTATGACTTAAATGTTCTATGCAATCAGTGTCGCGTTATACCCACGCATATTTTATAACCTGCGGATGATCGGCATTTAGACCAATTAAGGGTGGATGGAAGCGAACGGTCATAAAGTGGTACGTTTATCATCAACGAGAAATTTTAAATAGAACATCTTCTGCTCCACTGCTTCAAAATGTAATTGACAGCGCGGCGAAGCCAGAAACTTTAGTAAACTGCTTCAAATAACGCCGATGTCGTAGACTACTCGAAGTGTTTGGCTAGTAGAGCTCAAACACGGTTGAATGACGATGCATGACAGGGTCGTGACTCACAATGATTTTATGTTAATCGTGGGATCTGAAGAAATAAAAAAGTTTGAAAGTGTAATACAAATTGTCCGTGAAGACACTAAACATTTTTGGGGCAAAATTAATGACACAATTGATCCAATATCCGGCCAAAATTCATATGAAACTGGAGAAAACACAAAAAGATATTCGGATCTTGAAAAAAAAATAATTTCAGTCAAGATAATTATCAGATATCACCAGATAAACAAAAGAATTATACACAATAACCGAAACTAATGAAGTAGATGATGTAGAAACACTGTATCAGCTATATAAACAAGAATCTAAGCAATTAGGTTATTAAATTCGATAGAAAAGTATGTTGATGTATGCGTCCAATAACTGTATCATAAATGTCCAATAATTACAATTTTTGTCCAATTACTATAAATTTTTACATTATGCGTCGTTCTTAACTAGGAATCTTAAGCGTTTCATTCAATACTTCAATTTTTCAAAAAGTAAGTGCAAATATTTTTGTCTTAATTTTGCATCAAAAAAAAAAATCTTTAACTGTCCAATAACTGTGTTATTTACTACATAAAGAATGATACAATGTAGCAGTAAATGACAGGACAGATATGTCTGGATTGTCCAAAATATACCATTCAATAATATAATTTATAACTATTCGTAAATATGTATTTACGTGCCCCTGTACAATTATTCCTTTTAAAAACTTCACAAATAAATAAAATGTAGATTTAAAAAAATCTTAATCCACACAAAAAATATTTTACATTGAATGCATTCTCCATTGTATTGCAAATGTTGAGGCATGTTTTAAATATGCATATAACAAACTCTATACATAACTACAATAACTACTATAACTACAATTGAAAAGTGACAAGTTCTATTTTTATAGAACATAATAATTTACACAGATTGAATTAGTTAATAATTTTATGAAGAACCACCATTAAACTATTATTAATTTTTTGATTGGTGGAATCCTGTGAAGAAATGAATAGGTGAATGAAGAAATTCACCTAGTCCATTTGCGAACACATCACGATAACCTTTAAGTTTTAAATAATTTTAACCTGTTTTGTAGTGTTTTGTAATTTTCTTGTGCGTCGTCTATATGTTATAGTAATTTGAAAATTCTTAATATTAATGTTACCTATACAAATTTATTTGACGTAGCACCTAGTTCCTTTTAGACGTACTGTGTCCAGAAGATGGCAATAAGCCGAAACCGGTAGACACAGGATTTTTTAAAAATAAATGATTGGACAGAACATTTAATTATTAATATTATTAATTTATTAAAAATGTTTTCCACGTTGTTCGTTTTAGTTGCTACTGAAGAAGACTAAAAAAGTTATGTTGAAACGTTTAGAAAGAGAAAAACATGTAACAATATAATAAATAAGCCGAATTTCCAAGAAAAAATCTTTTATTTGTAGAGTTTATAATAATATAACTACATAAAATATTCAGAAATTAAGAATATACTCGCTGCAGTATTGGATTGAATCTAAACCTTTTAAGAAATTCTGTGCAAGTTTTTTTTAGCAAGAACGTGAAACCGGTCACTTCGAACAATTACTCTAAAGTATTTTTATTTACCCAATAGTTTAACAGCTAGTTGTTATAAAAATGCAACGTAATTATGTAGTTATAAGCCAAAAATATTTTTCGGTTTAATTGAAAGTACAAAGTATTAATTTGATTAGTTTTTTTAAAATAAATCCTTGACGTTTATTTAAATACTTATTTTATCGAAGGTGGTTTGGCTTGTGTATTTTCTACCATTACCTGTAATGATTCACTTGCCTTTTTTGAAAACTTAGCATAGGAAAATGCACATCACATGTGTATATGTTCGGAGTTAAAAAAAAATACGTTTTAATAATAAAAAAATACTTCTACTTAAAGGACACTTCCAACATAATTTGGTTTATAAAGTTTAAAATCAAAAAAACCTTGTAGAAAGAATATAATCTAACATTGCACCAATTTTCATCACCCATACATTTTCGGAAATAGTCTTGCATGTATCTACTCCGATAGGCCATAATATAATTTTTATCGTTCATTTGAAGTTAGATTCCATTTATTTATTCGTCTTATTATTTTTCAAATTTTTATTTCCCGTTATTTGCCTAGCTGACTGCACGCCGGATCGGCTCACGATTTAATGAACTCCCATCGGCACAGTTGGCGAGAGCAAATCAAAGGAGAACGCGCAATTAAAATGATATTAATGACAGCTTCGAGCTCACGCGGAATTCCAAGACCTTCAACGAGGAGGTACTATCCGTCTTGCGTACTGCATACATGCATACATTCGCCGCCAGACGGGTCGAAGACGAGATGCCGATGTTCCTTGTCGAAGCTAGGAGTATTTACGGTGTTCCGATTAAAATGTATGGCGATGAGTAGCCACACATAAGGAACACTTTAATGCGAAAGCAATTATAATTACTATGTGAGAATTGAATGTAGTGTAACGTTAAGGAAAGAGTATAGGAGAAATGTGTTATTTTTGATTTGAAACATTCATGAATATGAGAAAGATGTGGAAAGGTAAGAATTTGAGTTAGTAAGTTTAATCTTATAAGAACCAATAACAGTTAGGTAAAATTGTGAAAACGCCTTCTTTAGTAGATGATCAAACTGTTAAAAATGGTGTTAAAACTTCTTTTTGTTTTAAGTCAATTTTTGGTAATGAGTGTTTTACATAGCTAAATAATTCTACTCCCACTCTAACAATTCAAGCTCATTAAAGAATCCCCAATGAAATTATTTTAAGAGTTGCCAGAAAATGACAAAAGTTGGCCATTACTTGTTGAGAAAAACATGGAGGATGCTTTCTCCTCAATTTTGTTTTAATGAAATACGTTTGTATGTGAGATTTTCTAGGCGAACATGAATTATTTCTTTTTCTTTTTCTAAAAATATGGTACTTATGTAAAATTCCACGAGTTTAAACTTGAACAATTTCAATTATCATAAGTTTGAATAAATAAAATGTAAAAAGATGAGTTATATCCAGTATGAACAAGTGCAGAATTAATTGCAAATTAACTTTTAATTTTAATAAATTCCTAATCACATTTCTTAATAGAGCTAAAGATTGGTATGATTTTCGATGAAGCAAAAATTTCGACTTTTCCTGTAGAGCGTTTTAAATTTTTGAAATGTTCTTTGGGCCATTTTAGATTTAAGATGATGGAGAACTTTTTATCAAGAATAACATATCTTTGAGAAAGAAATATTAAAAAATATCACGTAAAAGGCAGGTCGGCCTTTTTATAATTTCTAAAGCATTTGCAATAAGGAAAAAAAAACAAAATTTAAAAATTTGATTCATAAGTAATTCCGGTTCAAAAAAATAATTTTAATTTTCATTTTTAAATGGAACCAGTAAATATGACATTTTTTACATACATTTTTTATATTTGTTTTCCATCTAACGTGGATACTTTGAAGTTCTTCTTAGGATGCTCAAAATTGTTACCGTAAAAACATGGTAAAATTTTTTTATTTCCTTTTTTATTGTCTATCGCTGTAAAACTTAAAAAGAAAATAGTTTTCAGATTTTATTTTAACTTTTTTCACATGGAAAATGGTGGCTAAATGGCTTGAATGAGCAATTGAATTGCATTCATTTTGATACCTAGCATTAATATGCCGCACAAATATTTATTAAGCATTTTTGGTCAAAGTACAAAAATACATCTACCTTCATTTCGAAATTTGACCATATATAACTTTCACTTTTGGTGGAGGCGTCCTAGCCACGCCTTTGTAGCTCCTAAATGTAACTTCTGCTAAAAAGGAAAGCCTCATAAACACCTACTGTTTTACTAACTATTCTTCCATTCGTTCTTATATATTTTTTTATTACGATGCCGACAAAATAAAAGACAAATTTGAAGCAACAACCACACCCACAACCTTAAACTCCTTCAACATCATCAGCTTGTTTTAAAATCATTCTTTAAGAGTTAAATTAACAAACGCACATGACGTCACATAGCTCATAAAATCTTTTTACGATCACTCATCAACGATTTTTTTTAATGTGTGTGTAATGTTTCCATGCCACTTCGAATGTAGATCCGATCATATCTTTCCTATTTTTATTAGCAACCAATAATGCCGTTACATTCGTAATACGTGCACTATTTTATTGGTTTGTTATCGGATCTTAACACACATTTATGCGTATAATGACTCTCGTTTACAATCTTTACGGTTGTTTTATTATATTTAATTACGAAGCTTAATTCGAATAATATGTCTTCTGGTTTTAATTATTTGCTATAAATTGTACCTGCTTGTAGAGCGTATATATATATATAGGTATAAATGCATACGTATTCCGATATTCGAAAGTATCAGTATGTATATACATCCGAATACTTTAAACTGTGTTAATTATAACATGCAAAGGTCCACAGGAATAAATATAATAATTATAATTGTAATGATAATAACTATTGGACAAATTTCATTCCTGCTCTGCATGTTTAAATGCACGGTTTTAGCTGCCAAATATGCTTATAAACTACGATTTCTTTTATTATTTAGTAATATATTTAAAATGGAGTTTAAAAATAAAACAGAAAATATTGTTTTTGCATGTACTGCCGTTTTATCTATTGTTCAACTTCACAAAAACCCCGAATACCTACAACCAATACAAATTATATTTATGACTATAATAATACAGTCAATTTGTGCTCAAAAGGGCCGTTAGCGAGAAAATTGTGAGGTAGTTTTGATTTCTTCCATCCCATGTTCTTTCCTTTTCGGGGGTGCCAAATACGAATTTGAACTTTACTAACAATATTTCGTAACGCAACGTTGAGAAAATTATAAAAAAAGGAAAAAAATATCATTTTTTTAAAGATTGAACCACTTAAAATTTCCTATAAATTTCTTTACTTAGGTTTTTTTCGTGGATCCACCGTTTGGATTGAGGCGCTAGATAAAAATAGACGGATTTCAGCTGTATCACAAAAACCTAGTTTTTGGCTTCAGAACTTGATGGTTGTTAATTAATAAACTTCTGCCTGTTCTTATTTCGATGGTATATATAAAAGGACAGCCCATTTTATCAAAAATTATATAATACTTATTAATAGTTATTTAATGAAATCTGAGATTCTATAAATTCCGTTACACAAAAGGCATAAAATGCAACAAATTCAATGAAAAGTTTTGAAAAATTAGCACATATTATTTTACTTATGATTATATGCAACAGTTGAAACTTACAATTAGCTTCGTATTCTTTTTGCACATCTTTCACAATCTCCTTCACATCATTAGGAAGAATCACTGTTCTGTCAACGTTGAACAAGATCTCTTCCAATTGTTCTAATATAGTTGGTGACAGTGTTTTGTAGTGAAAAAAGTGTTTTTTTGTGAAGAGTGTCGAAATATGTATCTACGTTCAACTAGCGCTTAAGCACAAACACTTCGACCGCAAGAAAAGAAAAACATTAAAAAATTTGTAGAAAATTTTATGTGCTTTCATTTTAGATAGAAATATATTTAAAAAAAAAAGTTGATAGTTTCCGAATTGCAAGCAAAACCATGCCAGAAAATGTGATATTTTTTTATCCTTTTTTATCTTTCTTCTTTTTTCAATTATGCGTCACAAAATTTTGTTAGCAAACCTCAGATTCGTACTCAACACACAAAAAAAAAAAAAAAGAAACATGTAGAATAGAAGAAATAAAAACTGCTCCACAACTTTCCTGGTAAAAATCCAATTTCACTGGATTACAAATAAAAACAAATCGAAGTTTATTCCAACCTGAACCCCTAAATCCTCTCTTACAGTCCCTGGTCATACTAAAATTAGACGCACTTAAATTTTTTTCAGTTATTTCGACTGTTGGCTTTATAACAATCATTATTTTGTTATAAAAATATTTTATTTTTTTAATTTGCAATCTTAGCAGCTAAAAAAAAAACAGAATACAACTGATTTAAACAGTACAATATATACATATAAAGGAAAAACTTCATTCGTATAAATTTTACAAGAAAATCAACACATGTCTGGAATCGTCACCCACCTATGCAGGAGACCGTTCAGAACTGCATTAGTAGCATGCCACTGCAAATTGAAGCGTTAAATCACCGCTAAAGGTGGCTCCACCAAAAAATTTATACGAATGAAGTTTTTCCTTAATATATACACATATATATATTTTACTGTTAAATCAGTTTTAGTCTGTTTGTTTAGCTACTAAGATCGCAAATTAAAAAAATTAAATATTTTTATAACAAAATAATGATTATTATAAAGTCAACAGTATAATATAACAAAAAAAACTCAAGTGCGTCTAATAGTATGGCAAGGGACTGTATATAGTAAGTGTTTTGGGCGCACTTTTAATTAATCAGTTTCATGAAAAATACACAACCCCCCCAGTTTACTGGACAAATTTGTTCATTTTTGAAAATAAGGAATTTTTTCAAGACAAAATTGTAAATATTTACCTTTATATACAAATTCATTCGGCGCTCACGGGTAATAGACAATAGTTAGTTTTATTTGTCACCTACAAACCACCCATGCAAACAATAAATAAATTATCTTTATCGGTGGGCTTATTTCCAATAAATCTTTGCCAAACTCTGGATGACAAGTTAATCTCCAGCTGTAAATGAATATCAAAAACGGAGCGAAGAGTACTGAAAAGAGGCCAAAGAGAAGTCGGTTAAAATAAATTGTTATTCGGTGATAATAAAAGAGATCTTTGAATATACATCGTAGATATTTTGTCAAAACCGCTGTATTATTGCGAACTGTATTAGATTGTATTAAACTGTGTTAAATTTTGATGTATGTACTTATATTTACTACAAATTTGTTTTATCAGATTATAGGTTTTCTATACTTATGGATATAAAACATATAGTATTAATATCTAATTACCGGCTTTGCCTCCATTTTAATTATTACTGTTTAGTTTTCGATAAAATTTACCAAATTAATAACACCATTCCTCATTATTACTACCAAATAGTTACTTTTAAAGATAAAAAAAAAGATGTACTTACGTGCACAAACATCCGGAACCCGATGTACTTAACTTTTCCCACACTCGCGAAACACCACAACAAATTGCCTCGATTTTGCCAGATCGTCAATCCAAAATCCCCCGTCGCAACTCTAATCGTTGCCCAAGCCTATCTATCGCGAAGCGCATTCGCTGTCACACAAATCAACACTGAAGCAGGACGATTACAATATAAATCGAACAATCAAACTCGAAGTTCTATTACGTACATGAAGTCGACGGCATGAATATTAATCCCATGTTGAAGAATTGACACCTATTTATTATGTTCGTCGCAGCATCGGTATGCTAGAGACGGTCGGATATGAGGGCCTAAATAATTCCGGACGTTGGCAGCGCTGACTCGAATCACTTGTGCGTTTTGTGTCTGATGGGTTCCGTTTTATTGCTAAAATATTAATGGTGTTTAGATTTCCTGTTGGTACTAAATATTCGCCCGGTTATTTCCTCCCGGTTTCGGGTGTTAGATTTTATGACGTGGATCATACATAGATAATTTTGAGATTGTTCAAAGGAAATTTGGATGGGTTTTTAGTGAAGCTACAAATGAATTATTTTAGTTAAACAAAATAAAACATTAATAATGATCTATAAGAACCTTTGTTGCTCTGTTTGTAAAGAACAAATCCAACCTTGAGTCGTTGGTGGAAATAAAGTGTTACTGACCTATATTCCCTCAGAGCAAACATTAACAAGCATTAAACTGCGCTATGAACCAATGGAAGACATACTAACTGAAAGCAACTGAATACCTTGCAAAAAAACTTATGTAACGGGGAATATTGCTTAAGTGCGGCCAATAAAATTTAAAATCACAACACATAAGTAGTGAAAAAGATGAAACATCATTCATTTTCAAAAACTGAAAATAAAAATCCAAAACAATATGGCATTCCAGAATGGACCAAAACCTAGATTCAATGAAAAAATTAATATTTTATCTAGCACTCCTAGCATCCCTATTTTCCATTTTTTGAGAGAAATGTAATAAATACGATTTCAAATAAGAAACACCATAATACTATTGCTGGCATCGAAGATGTAAAACCACAGTAATAGTATAATTTATTAGATGTGTTGTAGCTTACTACAATGTATTTATTAACTGCAAATATATAGTTGATTTTAAAATTGTATGTTCTTATATTAACTAACAACACTCGAATGGTCTATCACAATATGTTTACTACAAAAACCAAAATAATTCAATATACGCAGTGATGATTTCTTAATATTAATAGATATGAATTGCTAATTCTGCGACCTATTATTTTTATTTCATAAATATGTACTCACAGTCGTCTTAAGCTAGATGTAAATCTAAAATAAATAAAAACAGTGATGTGCAAAATATCGGCATCGAACCTTGTTTTATTTTAGTCTTTATATCAACAAATATATAATTTTAAACAAGATATATTTTTTTTATAAAGTAACGAGGTACTCCTCATTAACAGCTGTAACATTGAGCAAATAAACCTGCAGTAGGTACCAATTACATTTGCATGTTTAACTATTCATTGTGGTATGGACTATCCATAAATATGTAGTTTATTTTACACTGTGTGTTGTTACAATAACTAACAATACTCATACTATCTACCACGATACTAAACCAAAAATAAAAACAAATAGTACTCGCTTCCTTTTCGTTAGTAAAATTAAAACATGGCATTAGTAGACTGAACTACAATTGTGGTAAATACTACCACAATATGCTTACTACAAAATGTAGTTCTGTGTACACGAATATTTTTCTCTGTGTAGCTAAAATTATGCATCACATTTGTTCGAAATTAAACTGCAAACAGAGCCTTGCAATTTTCTTACATACCAAACCTGTTTTAAAGGGCAATTAATATTATAATAATGTTCATTTCATGTTAATACATCACCCCTATTGCTTTCTAACTCAAAATATTTCCTAATTTTATCTAGTAAAATATGCTACTAATTACTTAAAACAATCTTGTTTAATACAGTATATTTAAAATCAGAAAATGTAGCGCTAAAATACGGAAGTGTCTTTTGAAAGACCTCCAAAACCTTTCGACCTCAGCATAACAAGAAGACACCAAATGAGACATGCAAATACTGCATATACTTGTATTGATTACTTTTCTTACATGATATACATAGATACAGGTATGGTCATACTCATCATGGCAAACCAAGTTAAAATCCTACAAGAATGCAATAATAACTAATTAAGAAAACCGCAAACCAAAATTCCTAGCATTAACATACAAAGAAGCACTACTAGACGATGTAAGCGCTAATCATATCTATTCTGCTACAGTGAAATACGACGAGTTCAAACAATGTTGCCAAATTGATTATCGAAAAATTACCGTCCGTAAGCTAAAGACCCCAATGACCTGTCTGAGAGCATGATGACAGGCGTTTCGCAATGCCCGATTGTATGGTAATAGGCTTGTAAATCGTACATACATAAAAACATTCATACACAGTAAATCACGATCAATAATAAAAATACGTGGTTAATGTTTATGCATGCGAGGTTTTGAATAATCGTATGTATATTGTGCACATGCCTAATGCATATATGAATTGTGTATGTTACGTGTTTAATTTAAAACAGGTGGTATAAAATATATGGGCGACAGTGTATATGTATATACTCGTGAATAAAATAAAACGAGAAGCAATGTACGTATAATGATGGTACATGCATGGCTTTCAAGTAAGTAACCTCAAAACTTTTTACAGAAGGATCCTTTTCTTATGTGTGTTGTTTTTTGTTAAATAAAAAGCGATGAGCACATAAACAAGTAAAAATAACTTATATTCCATATAATATGTTAACTGTATTTGCTGTTTTCGTTTCTTTAGACAGGCACTTTCATGCTCCAATGCAATCCAATGCACTTTCCTATTGAGTGGATATTATGCTTGAAAATTGATAGATAAGCGAAATAATTTCTTTTTTCGATTAATATTAGTCAAACTTAAATGGAAATGGTAGCGAGAAATTAAAACAACAATTTTTTTATTAGTTTAAAAAATAGTCCAGGTTCTGCTACATCTAATAGTGTCTCTAAAAATATTCATTGTCCATTAAAAATCTAAAAAAAAAAGATATTGTAGTTAAAGTATGCAACGTCTTCTCCTTCTGAAATCGGTGCAGCTGTAGATGCAATTAATAGGGACTTACAGCAGATTTCGGCTATTTCGCGACGTCATTGTTTGAGTCTTTGGTAGTTCATTAAATAGAACACATAGTAATGATTTTATTAAGCTCCGAATGGATGGAACGGAGCTAACTCGTAAGGACTCTGCGAGAAATTTGGGTCTAATTTTTGACAGTGAAATGCGGTTTAGGGACAACACTACTACTAACATTAAACGGGCACATATGAATTTAAAACTGATTTATCCTCATAGGCATATTTTAAATACTTGCAACAAAAAACTACTATGTGATGCTTTAGTGTTGTCACACTTTAACTATTGTGTGCTTCGATTCTGTTAATAAGCAGATACAGGTGGTTCAGAACTCGTGCCTGAGGTTTATCTTTGGTATACGGAGATGGGCTCATATTTCTCATAAGTTGACTGATTTGTCGTGGTTAAATATCAGTAATCGTAGAAAATTGCACCTCTTATGCTTCATTTATAAAATCTTAAAGGCGAATAACCCAGCGTATATTGTTGCGAAGATCAAGTTCAGGACGGATGGGCACCACACTAACATCAGGAAAAAAGATTGAATAGATATTCCAGCACATTGTTCTCCGTATTTTAAAAGGGATTTCAGTTATATGTGCTCAAGCAATGAACCAGTTACCTAGCCACATAAAAGAATTCTCGCTGCCGCAGTATAAACACACAACCACAAGCCTTCTTGCAGTTGAACAAAATAAAATAAATTAATTTGGCAGTGATTTAGAAATTTAGTTAGTAACAACTTGTATGAGTGGTCATATCTTTTCACAGTGGGTTGCCATGTTAAGTGCATGTTTCTTTGTTACCCAGTCACTAATTTACACAACGAATATATCTAAGACACTCACATGCAATTTGGGAGAACCATTTTCAACTCCGTTTTTTGACAAATCTGTGGCTAGGGCTAATTGGTAATTTGCTTGGTAAATGTATAGAAATCCTACGAAATCAACTTGCGTTAGTGCTTGAAACCGTCTGTTTGAATCTATGTTGGCAAACCTAGTTCCAATAGGACGGACCCTTGTGCATTATGAACGAATTGTCACAAATCTGTTGAGTGCAGTGTTGAATACGATTCGCTTGGTTTTAGCCCTATGAATTTTTGCTGATGGAGCAACGTAAAAGCCGTTGTGAATGGACAACGAAAACCCGATACCAGAGGAGAACTGCTTCTTAGAGAAGAGGCAGAAGGAGTTAAGAAAAATGGCGGAACTATGTTTCACTGTTTATGGTGCACATGTCCAATAGTTGTAAAAATTTTAACAACATTCGTATTGAAATCGCTAACTATTGGTTTCAATTTTAAGGAAATGCTATACAAAAACCTCGAATTTTCTCGTTGGACAGCTTGTACGTATATATAATTTATAAAAGCATGTTTATACAGGGTCAGTAAAAAGTCCTGGAACGGTCGAATAACTTGTTATTTGAAAATTATGATTTCTGAAATTTGGTATGGGGGTATAGTTAATATAAATGCATTTTATGCAATACAGTTAATATTTTTTTCACTTCCGGTTTAATCGGCAATACGTCCAATTTTTTTTTTTTAAATGGAACGCCCAGATTTTTTTAACACTTTTGAATGCAAAATACAAAGCTACGTTCAGGAAGTATTAAAAAAATGTCCTAATACAGAAAAATCAAGATACCTGTCTATTCAGGTTGCGATTACAATAATTGTTCAAAATGCTCTCCATTTACAATTTGACAAAAATGTAAACGATCAGTAAAATTTCTTATTGAATTTTGTATTTGTTCTGGAGTGATGCGATTGGCTTCTTGAACTATTCTCTCTTCCAATTGTTCAAGATTATGGGGACGATTTTTGTACACTTGACATTTCATGTGACCCCAAAAGAAAAAATCTAATGGCGAGAGATCATGGCGAACGTGCTGGCCATTCGATTGCTCTTCTACGTCCGATCCAACGTCCCGGAAAAATTTCATTCAAATAATCGCGGACATTATGGGCAAAATGGGGGGGAGCTCCATCTTGTTGAAACCAAAAATGTGCATTAGGGTGATCACCTATGTTTGCATTTGGAAAGAGGGCCGCAAGTGCTGGAACAACCTCATTTCGCAATAAATTTAAGTAGACGTTGCCAGTTAAATTTCCTCTTATAAAAAATGGTCCTATGATGTTGTTTCCAACAAGACCAGCCCAGACATTCACCTTTTGAGGACGCTGTGTATGGACTTTTTCAATCCAATGCGGATTTTCAATTGACCAGTAGCGACAATTATCTCTGCTCACAGTGCCGTTGAGACAAAACGTTGCCTCATCTGAAAAAATGATGTGATCTAAAACATTAGGCTGCTGCTCGATCAATTCCGTCATTGTTTCGCAAAACTGTAGTCTACGATCTGGATCATCCTCAGTTAACTCATGGACGGGATACATTTTATAGGCTTTCATTCTTGCTGATTTAAGAATCGTATGAGCAGATTTTTGAGAGATCTCATGAATTTGACCTAATTCTGTTGTGGACACATGATGATTTCTTTCCACTGTAAGTAACACATTCAAACTAGTTTCTTCATCTTTTGCTGTTAATGGACGTCCCCTTCTAGGTAAATCCTTCACCTGACAAAAGACTAAACTTTTGAATTGTTCGGCATACCGTACTTTTACTAATGTGACGATCCGGATAAACAGTATTAAACAAAATACGAACCTCTTCAAAAGAACGTTGACGATCACCGTACCCACGCATCATTAATATCTCAATTCGTTCTGATTCAGTAAGTTTTTCTGCCATTTTCAAATGTGTCAATGTTTAAAATAAGTAAATTTATAGCGATGCAAAAGTTGAAACGCTTTTAAAATTGTCAAATGTGACGGCAAAAAGAATGCAAACACTAAACAACAACTTTTTTCAAAGGTACCTTGATTTTTCTGTATTAGGACACTTTTTTAATTTTTTAACTGTTTTCTTGTGAATCAAAATAAACATCTTAATACTTCCTGAACGTAGTTCTTTATTTTGCATTCAAAAGTGTTAAAAAAATCTGGGCGTTCCATTTAAAAAAAAAAAGTTGGACGTATTGCCGATTAAACCGGAAGTGAAAAAAATATTAACTGTATTGCATAAAATGCATTTATATTAACTATATCCCCATACCAAATTTCAGAAATCATAATTTTCAAATAACAAAGTTATTCGACCGTTCCGGGACTTTTTACTAACCCTGTATATGTTTTCTTTTTGAAATAGTTTCCCTTAGTAGTATTGGTATATAGTTATGTAATTTATGGGTAAAATTATTTATACCTACTCTACTTCTAAGTGCGTAAGCCTAAAAAATATATAATTTATAAACACCATCTACGACAACTTCTCAATTCTAAAACGGTACCGCATATAAATAACGACAGCTTGTTAAATATAAATCATAAAAATGCGCATATGTACGCATACTGACATACTCTCCAAGTATCCACGCATCAGAGCACATCACAAATCAACTAGATACATACTGCTTACTTGCTTAGTTAGTCTATCTTTTTCAACCATTCGCTATACAAGCAGCATAATTGAATTTCGATGAACCGTCTCGAAGTACCATTGAAAGAATATCTGCCTACAATCGCGCGAGATCAGCACTTTTCCGTCCATAAAGTGAGAGTATCGCTTCGAAAATGAGTTGATGATACGCCGCTACCACGTGATGATGTGTCGGAGTAACGACTTTCGTAAAATAATAGGTTCACCACGATTTAAAATCAGCGTTTTCTTCACTATGCGAAGGGAGATCGTAGAAACTTTAACTTGCTATGTAGGGACAGCCAGATCGTCTCGCATGTAGTTGTTGTTCTGTCGTTTTTCTCCCTTATTGTTTTTTCTTTTTTATTCTATTTCGTGATGTCGCGATCGGCGCTCCTAGAGTGGTAATAGGCTGGACCAATCAGGATGCTGTACGGGCACTAATGGGAGGTATTCGCTCATTAAAGATGCGGACCGTGTACACGCCTCTTTCTGATTATCCGTCAGGTGTGACTGATTACCTGGTCTGGAGCGCCGGAAGTCTATGTTGTTAGTATGCGTGCGCGTATATGTGCATCTAATACCGGTCCAGATAATCCGGTTTCGTGAGACACCGTCGATGATGTTGATGTGATGAGCTTTACTGGTTGTGCCGGTTGCCTATACTACGTAGGTTAGTTGCTCCATTCAGGTGGAATAAATTGTTTCAGATTGAAGAAAAAACTGGTTTTAACGACTCTGAATAACAATTGAACAAATTAGGAAAATATAGTGGATAGATGGATCATTTATATCAAACATTCAAATGTGTAATAATGCAATAAGTGAGTGGAAATCTAGTATACATATTAGTGAAAATAGTATATTGAGAGCTATTAATAAATTAAATAATTCCATTACCGTCGGATATAATCACATCCTTTCATTATTAATTAAGAAATGCACATTTACCATTATCTTATTTAATAAATTAATTGTTTCAGAAAACATTCCTATTTACGAGAAGGATCTTATTCTCATTTCATCTAAACTATATGAGTTGTTAATAAACAGAACACCATTATCTTATTTTAATAAATTTGTCGTTTTGTTGCCACCAATATTGTTTCCTAACCAATCGCTCAGTCCACACTGTGTTCATTGCACAAGTTTACTAATCAGATATCTGGTGGTATTGGCCTTAAATAGTCCGCGTCCAGCTGTATTTTTATTTATTTATGAGTGTTTAAATCAGACGCTCCCAAACTTTTTTTTCTCATAGACCACTTTTTTTTGCTGGTTCCGGTGGACCCCCTGCAGCTACATTTCTACCATATTCCCAAAACTCGACAAAAATGTGAAGACTAGATCTAACTATGGAAATTTGCGTTGCGGCTGAGTTATTGGTTAATTAATTAATTGATTGTGCTGTGAGTGGATGTCAAAAAAGTAAAGTTAACCAATCAAAAAAGTGATTCCATCCAACTTTACTCCTTTGACATCTACTCACAGCCCAAGAAACCAATCAATTCTCACATATTCTATTTAGAAAACTCCCCATTCGGAGTGGTAAAAATAAAAAGAAAAATAGTATATTTCCTTGTGTTGTATTTATTCAAATATGTAATCATTACACGATTAATTATTATTGTTATCATATTACATTTTAATATGATAACAGTCGTAATATAATTAAAATTAAATATTAATAACGTAACGTAACTTCGACAATGACAATCACAAAATAGACATAATTTTAGTGGGAGGGATGTACTTGATGAATTGACAGCAAATTATCAATATTTGGCGTCAGTTTTGTTAGGAATAACTCCCCGTTCTGTGATATTCAATCGGCTCCTTTTTTTTGTTAAAATGTTTGTAACGACACTAAAACTTTTCTCGACGAGATATGACGAGGGAAACGCTATCAAAAGGTTTCTCGCAATTCCCCACAGCCCAGGATATTTTTCGGGTATTTCCGCCTACAGCCAAAATGTTTGTTCTTTTAAATTTCACCTTCAGTTCCTCATTAGTGCTAAGCTCGAGTAGCTCCTCTTGTAATATCACATTCTCCACTTCCGTTTCATCAAGTGGATTTATGATCCATGGTGGTATTTCCATCGTCAGAATATCTTCAAATCTGATTTTAAAGTCATCATGCAGGGCAATTAAATGTTGAACGTATGTGTGAATATCCTCATCAAGGCATTCTACCTGTGACAAGTTTGGAAAATTCGCGCCGACTAATATTTTGCTTCATAAATTTCAATTTTCCAAGAAAAGCCGATATTACACCCTTTGTTTTTATTAAATTGAAGCTGTCCCCTTGTAATTGTAAGTTAATGTCATTAAATTTATTGAACAAATCTGTCAAATACGCGATGTCTGCTTTCAAATTGATCAGGTTTTCTTTTAAATCTGGATCTTTACTTTCCAGAAACTCGACACGTTGTACAGAATATGAAATATGCAAGTTTTTACAAGTAACAGTCGCTGAGCTTCTTAAAATATTATCGCCTACATTGATAAGTGAACTCAAGCCAACATTTTAGTTCTTCACTAAGGGAACCAGATTAATTTTTGTGGACTCCCGCTTACGAATTGTGAACCCCCATTTTTTTGTCACGCCAGCGTAGATCCCCGTAGAGTTTCCCGTGGACCCCTGGGGTCCATCTGGACCACTTTGGGAATCACTGGTTTAAATAATGAAGAATATTGGGCAGCTGTTTTTATGGATTTGAGCAAGGCCTTTGACATGGTGGATCATTCACTGCTCTTACAATTGGATGGAATTTTACATGTCAGATAGATTTAAAACGGTTAATATTCCTTCTGGTCAATAAAACTTAAGAGAGGTGTACCACAAGGCTCCATTCTATGACCATTACTTTTCATAATTTTCATTACCGATTTGCCAACGTCCTCTACTTTTAGTGATCTAATACTTTATGTAGGTTATACCGGTTATAGTACGTGTATTTGCAACAGTAGTAACGGACAAGATTTAATGACTAACTTGCAAAGGAATTATATAAAAAAATAAAAGGATATATATAAAAATAATTTAAACAAACGATTTTCAAAAAAACAAACTGTCTCAATAAAAATAAAACTTTATTTATTAAATTCACTTCAAATTAATAGTAAATTAGTTAAGAAAGTTTGAAATTCAAAATTTTTGGGACACATTTTAGAGAATAATTTGAGTTGAGAAACGTATGTTAAGTACTTTCCGTCTAAATTGTCACCTAATGCTATACCATATATTTCGCTTAAGAGATTTTGTGTGGAAAAAAATACTGTTACCGGATTATTACTTACTTTTTAAATCTAGACGGGAACTTAAACACGGGTTAATGTTTTGAAAACTTCGATATATCAAATTAAAACCGTTTTTCGTAAAAAACTTATTACGTATTTTGCATATTACATTTTCTAAGTATCGATCTATTTTTTGAAATTAATGAAACGGCTTTTAAAAATAAATATTACCAAATAACCGAATCTTTTAATGAAAAAGGTTTTAATTTGAAATATTGCTTGTGTTAAAGTGTAATAAAAGAAAATAGCTTCAATCTCACAATCAACTAGGGTATTAGTAAGTAAGAGTTCTTATCAAGACTATGATGACGGAAGGAGACCCACTGCCGAAACGCTGAATTTTATCAGTCCTACCGAATAAAGGAAAGTCGAAATACCAACTCATTATATAAAAATTAATATTGTTTTATTAAAGTCAACATATTTTGCTAAACATGTATCTACTAATAGTAATAATAGCAATAACAGAGCACAAAAATCTTGTGCGCCATCAACACAACGTAGAAATTCACCCTCACACCCTTTTTCCATGTAGGAGAAACTCCCGTCTTAATA
Organism: Cetonia aurata; assembly: GCA_949128085.1. NCBI lineage: Eukaryota > Metazoa > Arthropoda > Insecta > Coleoptera > Scarabaeidae > Cetonia > Cetonia aurata. The sequence continues at coordinate 7,623,353 of OX421882.1, read as the reverse complement.
TCTAGCAGCTACTTATTCCTTGCCAAGGCTGCGAGCAACACTTGGTTCGATAATTATCAACTCCTGTTTAATTAATGCGTTTATGCGTTGATGTAAATTAATTAGTGTAACTTATTGCGATGGGGGAGACGACAATGGCAAGGCAGCGAACGCGACCCCCTTCCTTATCCTCGCTCCCATTCCTCCCCCTCTTCAAGTCATCGTACGCGAAGTGCCAGAATGCTCCCGCTTATAAGACAAGGTATAGCAAATTTTCAAGGATATAACCGAAAGTTGGTTGTAAGATGGCTTATACTGAAATGATACTAATAAGTTTATTTTATGTTAGAAGATGTGGAAATTAATGTAGGGGTACCTCAAGGTGCAATACTGAGACCGAGTCTTTTCATATTTTTATCTTTTATGATTTGAACTTGATTAAAAGACCCATTAACTTTAGTAGAATGTGCGTGAATTATATTTTATATTATATTTTTATCAATAAAACTGTAGAGCTACATGAACACAAGTAAGTATGCACTATAATTTAAAATTTTTTGATTAAAGGTACTGCTAAATGGTATGGTATAAGCATTCATTGGAAAATGTTGTTGTGAAGAAATTTCAATACAAATAAAATTATTCGTAAGCACATGAAAACTCTTCCCAATAATTTTTTCCTAATTTACACATGTATTTCTTCGTCAACTACAAAATTTTCTTATCCTATCATGACCGGTTTCGGCTTTTATGGGCCTTCTTCTGATGATACGTAATAACAAGTTTAAAATAGCCAATAATAAGAAAATCATTTTTTTTTCTGTATGTGTAGTGCCACAGAAGTAAGATAGAAGTTTTGCAAGTTCCATCTCTAAGTAAAGCGAAAAAGATGGGTGATATTTTTCCAAGAATACTTATAACTTGGCAACTGACAGTGAGTAATTACGGTCCAGACGATGACCGTTCATCTCTTCCATTCCCCTTAGAAATGAAGTTTTCAAAACGCCTTTCTTTTTCTTGCTTGCGCCATTAGAATAGTGCGCTTTTCAAAATTCAAGTTCCAAAAGTAACTAATTCGAACTGGGCCCTGGTAAGTTGCATTGATGGAGATATAGCATCTGGATGGTTCGATAGCTTATCCAGTCTACCACAGCTTGTAGAATGGATATTATCTTAGAGAGAGAGAAACAACTTAACGCCCTTAAAGTACATTCTTGTTCAATAAGATCTTTTCCAAGTCTTCTTGCGCTTTCCCAAAAGTGTATTTGATTCCGGATGCAGTTGCACACTGGCAGCTCCCCAGTTTCTTCGTCCCCTAAACACCGCTGGTTATGAATCTTATTAGATAGTCCAAATTCTGCACTGATCATAAAATAAAAATAGAATTGTTTTGACTTTTTTATGGTCAGGGTTCTGACATTCGCAATTCGATTGTAAAAACATTTTTGCGTGCACAAAATTAAGTAATAAGTCCATCTTTTTCTGTGTTTTTCTGTTTTACCCAATAATCGCTCCTCTGTTTCTTGTGTAAATCTCCACACTCATTGTTAGGTAGAATAGAATAGCATACAAAATTTGTTTCGCTTGTTTTGGTAAAGCAGAGAGTGCATGTCCTTATATGCGCAATAGATGAATATTGTTGGGCAATAACCAATGAGAGCCTGATTGAGATTGTTAAACGTCAAAATTCGCGCAAGTTTTGGTGATGTAATATATTCTATACAATTGAAACGGATTCTATATGTCTTAAACATTCAGCTTCGACGTTTTCCGATTGCTACTGCATTGGCTGTACAGGTTTGAACATAAGTTTATGTCGAAAGCATATAAGCAACGTTAAGCAATACGTTTCTCCTCTGCTTCTGTGTTTAATTCCTACTTTGGAAAGTTTGTTGCCTCCACATCCCGAGACGCTTTGGATTAACAAGTTGTTTTAATAAAAGTCCACAACCCTTTTCCCTGAGCTCACCCCTTCCGTATGCTCTTCACTCGCTCACAGCGCTAGCAGCGTCTTTCGCAACTGGGAAATCTGTGTGTTCACCAAAGTCAGAGAAATTGTCGTCTGGTGCAAGGAAACCAGGCACTCGACGAGACGTCGACCGGGAATAAAGGGAGAAGAATAAATCAAAAGTTCCACTTCGACCGTGTCTCGCTTATGAATTTGTTTAACTTTATGGAATATTAAATTTAATATCGTTCCTTAGAGCGGCGCTCTGCAACCAACCCGCCCGCACCATCCTCGCGTACTATGTCGCGGGAAAAATGAAAAAGTGAACGTAAAATATTTATCGCTCGCTTTACGTTTTCATTTCGTCGCTTTTCGGTTTTGCTTTTATGTTGTTTCTCGGAATGAATATGAAGTTCGTTCCTCTTGGACAAGGAAATGAAGTTAGCAATTAAAGGATTGAATTCAGAATCTTGAAGAAAGGAATTAGATGTTTATGTTAGTAAATATTTTTGCTTCCACTTGAACAATTTGCGGCAAAAAACAGATATATATTCATAAGCTTTTTAATTCAACTTTGCGCTTTTATTCTGTTAATTCAATTTTGCTGGGTTTTCAATATTGTTGTTGCAGAAGCATGTTTTTATAGTCTGGACAGGTAAACGCGTTTTAAAAATGCTTGAAACCTGGTTTTTATAAGCTCAAATGTCAAATATGTCTCAATAAATTAAATTGTGCTCTTCCTTCGGGTATATATTCAAGCGAAATAAGTTCGCCACCAACATTCCTTACAAGGGGAACTCTAAAAAAATATGAAGTGGATATCAAAATCACATCATTCTTGTAGAGATATAGGCTCTACACGGATTTATTTTTAGTGAATTATATGAGTCAAAAGGGTTTACCTTAAAACTTTGTGGGTCCATTACTGACGTTGTTTTCCCATATACAGTGACCGGCAGAAAGAGCATATGGGATAATTATTTGTCTTTGAATTTAGTAAAATTTCTTTTTTGCAATAAACCTCTGCATGTCTTTAAACTAAAATAACACTCATCAAATTTACTGAAAATCTAATTGCATAAGAGGCAGCGTCGTGGGTGTAGTAAGATTATTTTGTTAAGAAATGGTATTCCAAAATAAATACTTTATCCAAATATGAAGTTTCATTTAATTTTAGCGAGAAATGAGATGTAATTTCTTCTGTATTAACCTGTATACAACACTCCTATACTGTGTATGGTTTGTGAGAGAAAATCATGCACAATGCGTGAACACACTAGGGTGGGAATTTGCACTACCCCACCAAGCGCCAGCTGTGGCTTGCGCTTTGTAAATACGTCTCTGTGTTCCAGGTAGAGATATTTGCCATCTTGCAATTAGATCTTTATCTAGTCGGGAAGTGCTGTCGGAGCTAGTATGGCAGTGCCTCGAGGAACTATGGAGACTGGCAGAACGAAACAAGGTAGAGCTCATTTGGATGCCAGGACACCAAGGGATCGAGAGCTAATGAACTCGCTCGTCGAGGAGCAGAAATACCACTCCAAGGATTAGAACCGGCTTTGAGAATAAGCAATAGCATGGTCCGAAGCCATATGAGAGGAGAAGAGCATAGGATGCAAACATACCCAGGCATGAGCATGGCACGCAATTTATAGGCAAGCCATGCCAGAGAAAAGTTGAACAAATACTACTTTTAAGTACGAATCAGCTACTACAGAGGAACACCTAAACAATATAGGGGCATTCAATGAAGACCTTGAATACAGACTATGCAAAAAGGAACCAGAGACATCTAAAACATACTACTAAGAGGCATCAACTGTTTGGGCAGGACAAAACTGAACCAAGGGGATACAACTACCTTATGCTACGGACCTGTACTGTCTATTACAGGGCACTAGTATACTGGAGCGGGTTCTGTAACAATAAATCTTTCGGCTGCAGTGTTATACATACAGGATCTGGAAACAGGATTGAACGGTTTTGAAAAGGTTGTTGTGGTGATCCTGTTTATTTATTGACAAACGGTAAATAGTGATAAAATTGTATTTTATTATCGAAGGTTATATATTACAGTGACAAATTGGCCGTTTAATCAACGGCTTTTTGGTGTAAAGTCGTTTATCCTGACCCAGTCCATCGTGCAAACTCAGAGGAATTTTCGCCGTGAATTTAATTTGCCAGTGCGCGTTGCAGTTCCACCAAGAAACGCAATTTTGAGATGGGTAAGAGATGTAGACGAAAGGGACAGTGTAAACTCAACATTTGTCGGACGGCCCAGTTCGTACACAGACGTAATATTAAAAGAACCATTATAGCCGTTGAACGGAGACCAACACGTTCTGCAATCCGGCATTCAACTGCACTGCGAAACATGCGACGAATTTTAAAGCTGGATTTGAAATTTCATCCCTATAAGGTACTGAACGCTGTTGATAAACTTGAGTTTCTGCATGCAATTTCTGGAAATATTGAACAACAATGCAGGAATTCTTCATAAACTGATCATGCCTGAGGAAGCTCACTTCCATCTTAGTGGGTACCGGTAATAAGTAGAATTTTCGCTACTGGACAGAACACAACCCAAGGAAAATGCATGGACACCCACGCATGACCAAAAGGCAACGATGTGATGTGGAGTGTGCAAAAGGTAACGATGTGATAAGGCCAGACTCTTTTGAAAAGACACAGTTACAGTCCATTCACTTCGGTACGTTGAGATGTTGGAAAGATTTGTGGCCGTGGAACTTTAAAAAATGGAGCAGGATTAAGTATGGTTCCAACAGGATGGCGCCACAGCGCATACAGCTAGACGATCCATTGCTGTTTTACAGCGTATGTTCCCGCGTCGCCTTATTTTCAGGTTTGGTGACATTGCATGGCCCGCAAGATCACCGCATGGGAATTCTCCAGTCCAAAGTGTACTCCACGCGTCCCCAAACACTTCTGAAATTCAGAAAGAATTCGCGAAGGAATAAATATGATAAACGAAGATTTACTCAGAGGTGTTATGGTCAATTTCAGAAATAGACTGCAGCAATGTATAGAAGAAGATGGTGGTTATCTTACGGATGTGATCTTTGCAAACTGTGTGTTATAAGAAATTTCCAGAATTGTGTTTTTAGTTATAATAATAATAAATGCAAATATACTCTTTGTTTTTCAACAGTGGCCTATTAAAAACCATTCAATCCTGTTGTCGGAACTTGTACATACACCGTGATCAGATGTGAAACAGAATACTCTGAGAAAAAAGCAGGAAGATGTTTCCGACTCAGAATTCCTAAAATAAAAATGAATTTCCAAAACTTCTTACATCTAATATGTCGAACGTCCCGCATTGAACCCGCAATATCCGCGTTGTTAATGACGGAAGTCGGTACTTACAGATGTAAACACGCGGTGACAATTGCAACGCGAATTCACAGGAAACAGTACGCCGTATAAAGATGCCTGCCAACCGATAAGGCGTCCAACGTACGGTTTAACGAACTCGTTGAACGGCGTTAATTTAGAACTCGGCGAATAGCTCACGATGAATTTATGATCGTATCGTCGATTTTATAACTATAGTTTAAGGCCGAGCATACAACATGCATGTATTCATTAATTCGTTTCTATATATGCAAGTGACGGGTTGCACACAATACGGAATCGTCCGTTACTTTATTGTTATGTGATTGAGGTGTTATACGACCCGATATGACGACTTGGACGTTTGCTTACTTCCTATTCCTATGTCAGCGAGCTCATTGCGAATCTTAATAATTTCTAGTCGCCGCTTATCGATGGGAAACCAGTAATACGGTGATTGGGTCTTCCGGTAGCGCCTGGGAAGCGGTTTTTAATCCACGATTCCATTGTACTCGAATCGGTGGGCAAATTAAACGGATTGTGTGTGAGCAAAATATGTAACATCGGTCGGAACAATCTGCAGTACGTGTTTGTGGTTTTGATTTTGACGGGAACGCAATTATAGAGGCTGATACTCGGACTGTGAATGCAAATTAGTTTCTAATTTAGTATTGCAGTTTTGTACAGCTGGTTGAGTAGGATTTTGCTTATAGTTTTTAGTAAAAGAGCAACATAAACTAATATATTATATTAATTTTGTTTTCTTGATGTTTTTGTCCTAAAAGATAAACCAAATCACAACAAAAGGTCGCGCGTTTACAAAATAAGATGCGGAGACTGTAATACAGTTGGTATTGAACAGACAAAACGTGCAATTGAAACTAGATTTAAGAAGCACTTTATCGCTAGAGAGGCTCAAATCATCCAGTGTTGCACAACATATAAATGATGCCGGCCATATAATTAACATTGAGATCCTCGAACTATTGAAAAATGTAGGGAATTAGACGTTTAAGAAACCATGTATGTATATGAGGGAAGACTCTAATAATTTATTGAATCAAAAACATTATAATCGCTTTTTAAAATAATTTTGTATGTATCACACCACCCTTGGTCAAACATTGATCGTATGCGTGCTTTTTTGTAGAATAAAGACTCTCCCTGGGTCCATGGAATATCCTCAGAAGTGCACCTCATACTTCAAGCGACAATGCACACTGGCATAATATACAGAAAGGGCAGTTTCAATGCAGCAGACAAGCCTTTTTCCATTGTGTCTGACTCTAATATGTTCAAAGTTGTCACTGAAAGTTATTCATTTCTCTTTTTTTAGAGGCATAGCTTTACTACTGCATTACTACTAATTGTTTTCTAAATTTTGAACCAAACTAACACTATCTGTTGGCCTCGTAAATGTTATAGTATCATCTGCGAACATTATGACTAAATCGGAAATTGTCTATGTTATATATGTCGGCTTTCTAAGATCTGTTTTTGAGACAATTTAAATTGTGAGGAACCCGAACGCATCGTTAGCTCAACTGGCAGAGCGCCCGTCCGGTAAATAGGAGGTGTCGGGTTCAAATCCTACGCGAGGTAAAAAGAAATAATATTAAAATTGGCTCATGTTAATGCAGAAAAGCATTTATTCAATGATTTCTCTGTAAGAATTGTTGTCACACATTGATTGTCCACAACGCAACAGTCCATAAAATATCAGTCCAGAAAATTCTTTAATTCATTGCGAGATGATATTAAAATATTGCCATTAAAACAAAAAGTCACCTGCCTAATTGTGCTTTTTATAGCATTGAAGATTTTTTTTGTTATAAAATCAATGTTAAACACATATAGTTCAAGTATAGAATTTATTTTCTTATTTTTTAATTTCTCCTTGCTTATTCCTGTTGACTTTCTGTGGTATATGTTATTATATTATGCTTGTGGAAATAAAGTTCATCTATCTATCTATCTATTGTTAATTGTTTTAGTACTCTGTTATTTTTGTATTTTATTGACAATGATTTTTGGCAAAAAACTTTTGTATTTGTATTTTTGGGGGTTTGCGACGAAAGCTATTAAAGGTATTTGCACGAAGTAACGAACAACTTCACTCTATTATACAACCATGAGCGACATACTATGTCATTCGTATCACATGCATATACTACTAAAATATCTACGACGGATAAAGAAACAAGTGACTTTTGAGCCGTTTAACAAGTCGAAACATATGTTTTTGAGGGTGGAAAAAAAATGTCGCCTTGGTATGCCTAAATTGCTCTTTTCCGTGTAAATACGACCGTTTCTAGTAATTTATGTTTTCGGTTCACTTAATTTATCGCTCTCCGCGTCATGTATTCAGTACAAATGGTGAAGTATGCATGTCTTAAGTAATAAATGTGCTCAAAAAAAAAAGTACCGTGTTTCAGTTTTGGAATATCTCAATTTTTTAAAGTACAAGCTGTGTTTTTGTCAGTGCACACCTTCTGATTATATTGAAAATAAAACTAAACGTTAACTTAGGAAACTCAATACTTCAGTTTTCACCTTATTACCGCCTTTCTGTTCTGTTGTAGTTGTCAAGTAAAATTCATCATTTAAATGGCTTGCGTGTGCGTGTATGTATATATTATATTAATATCGTAGGATAACGAATTGAAATGCAAAACACATGTATATAATAACTAAGCATTGTAAGAACGACACCATCATAAATTTGAATAAACAAGTCTCAAAAATTCAATTGTCTTGCGCATCAGTAATGATTATTAGATTCGAGCGCGCACCGTTGACATTTGACACGTATGTACAGGATGCACTTTTGATTACTTCACTTCCGATATATCCAGCAATGAATGCACATATTCTTCTCGTAATACCCCGTACTGTCGGTTGCAGTATAGGTGACACGATTACCCGTGTTAATGAAGGTAGAGTGTCAACAGAATCCAATTTACGTCATTTTGTCGCCGGCCGAAACAATAGCACGAAATATGTTTCGTAATGCACGAGGCATAGGCGTTATGTTTATTCAAATTTCCAATGTAAAGTACTTATTATTGTATACGAAGCGACGGATAAATATATTCCGATTGTCGGCCGTCATCCATATTCAGACGTACACCAGGTTCGTTCGCGTTGTTATAGTTTTGATTTTGTGATTCGATATTTGCATTACAATGGTGTAGGTATTGATTTGATATGACTACATTAACAAATTCAATTGTGCACCTCTAAAGCGAAAACAGAAACGGAATCTATTATAATTTGTACAGAAAAAAGGAAACAACAAAACCTGAATTCGAAAGCCAGGAATTGTTTAATGGAATTGTAGACTATAAAGTCATTTCTAAGATAGGAGAGCAATGTGAAAAGTAGATGATGAAAATGCTGAAAGCACAGAGTATGTTTTCTGGCGGTGCGGTGTGCAGTTTGAAGAATGGAATTGATTTTTTACTGGCATCAGTATGAAGAAAGGGGGCTAAAATTGTTTCAAATGGCGAAGATATGTTTTTAACAACGGGGAAGAGAAGGGAGATGAGCATGATTTAAATGATTTTTGGGTTGGATTAAATATTATTTAAGTTCTGAAGTTTATTGTTGTCAACACTGTATGAGAGAAGGGAATGAAATTATTATTTTTAGCGTTGTAGAGAGGGGAAAGAAGATGCGATGTATTAAAAATAATATATTTTTTTTAATGATGAAGTTATAGGTATCTGTACAACACCGGAAACTACAATTAATTTATGTGCCGAAGGAAACAATAATAATATCTAATGTAAGAACAGCAGTAACTTTATTAGCTGCTAAATCGCCCGTTTTCGAGAGGTAGAGCGCTTTATCGGCAAGACTACTCTTCACTATTTGCTTTAATATCGTATACTTGAAAGATAATTTAAATTTCAATCATATCTCAGTTAAAGAGAATTTTTCGTTTGTGAAATTGGTGGACGACAGATATGCTTCAACTACCCTATTATTTCCCAAGTATAGTTGTAATAATAAGGTAATACTACAGCTTCACCTGTATGTCTGCTTGACATTTTTACAGCGGAAAGCACCCTCGCTTGAATAGAATCACGAAGAAATTTTTCTTTAAGTTTTTCAAGCCCAACACCCCCTTAAGTCCGGATCTGTCTCCACAACCCAGCTTACATATATTCGTGTGTGCGTGAATGTGACAAATACGCACCTCGCGTCGAATTGAAACATCGATATAAACAAGCGGAGCGTTCGTGTGGTGACAGAATTATGAGGTACACCGACAGTGAGCTATGGAAGTAGCCGTATACGTGGACGTCTTCGGCGTGCACGGGGCACGGCCGGCTGGACCGCAGCGGGTACGATTCCAGGACAGAGCGGGGAACGCTGCTGCGCCTGGCCGCATACATAAATATGCATACGTAATAGGTTTACGTATATGCGGCCGCCTGCGTCGGGGTTCTGCGTCTTACCCATGTATGTGTGCTCGTGTGCATCGTACGGGAAGGAAATTATTCGTGTAGATATGCGATAGATATCAATATGCATGTAAACATTGTGCGCCCCATGTTAGCTTTGAGTTATTTGATGTCCGGATGGGACTGTAACAGTCGTCATGAGTTCTCTGCGTTCTGCTGCTCTTCTTTTCTCCTTTACCAGATGATAAGGCTTGATGGAATTAGATTATTGTCAACTCTTCAACTGCAACATGAGAAGCGGCTAACTAATTTTTTTCCCATAATACGCTCAATAATATATGGAGAAACTTACCGTTAGTGCGATGATATGAGCATTTTGAGAGCCCTTTGAACAAAATTGGTAAGTTACTTCATGGTTTTATAGACTATGAGCAAAATCAAAGAAACAAAGGCAATGGAAGGGAAATAAACATCAAAGGCAAACTCTAGTTTCTGCCACGTGAATGTCCCTCTATCTGCTAAACCCATATTAATTGTTGCTGAAAGGTTCAACACCTCCACAAAATTCAACCAAATCGTTATAAAAAAATGCAAGATATGCGTCACTTTGGTTATTATTATTCGTTATTTGTAAGACAAGTTTGTCGATAAAGTTTATCCAACAATTTCAAGTCCTTAAAGAATAACGTGCCGTTCCATGGGAAAATCCATTTTGGTATCCAGTTTTCAGTTTAGTTTGAATTAATCATTAATTGCTTTTATTTCGGTTGATTATTCAATAGGCGGTAGCATTGCTACCGCATGTATTTTATTTCATCTTATTTGGTTATGTTGTTATCTGACTGTTGTGTCGGCAAAGCTTCTGATACACGCTGAGCTTCTTATTCCCGGTCTGATTGTGGCGCTGACAAAACTCACAGGCGTAACACAGCCATCTTCCCGTCCGCTCTGACTGATGTGTCGGCAAAGCTTCTGAAACACGAGTACCGACTCCACACTAAACCGTCACCTTAGGAGTGCACTTCTGCTCCTCGACGAGCGAGCTCATTAGCTGTCTCATTGACCTGGCACCCAAATCAGCTGTACTCTGTTTCGTTCTGCAAGTTCTCATAGTTGCTCGATGCACTCTCATACTAACCCCGACTTCATTTCCCAACATGATAGAGCCCTCAGTGCTGTCTGGTTATCAGAGTAAATACGAATCCACTTATGGCATACGTTACTTGAATATCTTTGAAAAAGATATCTTATTGACTTATTTGTTATTAGAGTTCACTAAATACTCTAAATAAAAAAAAATGTCGAAATGTTTTACGTAAATACATATCCCGTATGGCTATTATTTTGTCCAAATTACAGACCATGCATTTTCACCTGGGCGATGGCAAGAGGGCGTTCTTAATAGAGCGAGCCACATCCGAAGAAATATAACGTTAGAACGTAAGAACATAGTCACCCCCACTATTCTCGCAATTTTTAAGTATTGCAATATATATCTGGAGTACTGTACGCTGTTCGTTCCGGGAGCTCCTCCTGTCTTTTCGAGCTAGTGGCGCAAGATGCGCGTAAGAGTGGGACTTCCACCAACAGCCAGTGCATAGTCTGTAATTTTGTTTTGTTAATTTTATAAGCAATTCTTAAATAAAAGTAAAGAAAGATATCCAGTAATTGGGTATGATATGGTAAGATATGATGGTTTTGTTTACTACGACAAGCAATCCATTTTTTAGCAGCTGTTCTTCTATACTACTCCAGCAATAGCAGGTCGATAGGTTTCATTATGTCGCGTCTGGACCTAAATGAAGTCGCAATGTCGTAAGTATGTAGGCATGTAGTTGAAGCTGCTATAAAGATTGCCGCTAATAACTTAGGTTAGGAGTGAAACCCTTTTCCTTACTAATTTCATGCCCAGTAAATAATTCCGTCCAGACATGCATGCGTAAGGGGACTTAACTATAATTATCCCAGATTACTCCTAGTTGGACATGGACCCGACAACAAGGACTAGGTATATCATGACTGTGCCTACAAATTGTTACACGGCCGAGACAAGTGTCACTGGCTGGCGATCGACACACACACACACGCGGGGCCCTGTGATTTGTATTCACGGCTAATTTCCGGTCGCAGAGACATGCTTAACACGTGTTACCGCTATGTGGCACCGGACATTTGAAGAAATAACTTCCGCCCGTGCGACCAGCGTTCGTAGGTTCGCATACACAAGCTGATATAAACACCAATACTTAGGGAGTAGGTGGACTTTTGAATGAACGTCAAAAATGTGAGTGATACCAGAATTAATATGTTAATATAGGACGTGGAAGGAATGCATGATATTATTAGATAGCAATAGGGTCTTGGCTTTGTGAATTTTATAACATTACAACAGAGCGCAATTCCTTTTTCGTTTGATTTATTGGTCGTAAGTTGCGGACACGTAAGTAATACACATTGGCCTAAATAGTTTCAACTGTATGTGTCTAAAAATGTAATGTGGACATTGTAATGCGTCTGCAGACAATGTATGAACGGTTTGTTAACTTTTAAACACTAAAAATGTAGGTACATAATTAGCTAGACTCCTACAGGTATGCATTGCATAATACATTTTTAACATATAGTGATCGATACAGTGAAACCTCTGCAAACGGCTAAAATTCTCTTATTCATTAAAAATAAAAATTACAAAATATATGGGGATGACTAAAACATTAAACAAATACTACATAAACAAAGTCAAACTTTGGTTTTTCTTCTCTGATAGCCTATTTACATACATTCACTTAGATACATATGTATATGTATGTTGTTTTATCACCGTAATTCTTTTTTCCATACGCTTGCCTCTTCTTTCATCCCGTCGCTCGTCTTGATGTGCTGAGTGCCCGGGAATAACTCACTTTTTTTATGGCCAATGTGGAAGATTTTATGAGCGTTTTGGAGTGCGAGTACATACCTCGTAAATTAATGGCGGTGGCTAAATTTATTAAATTTTAATAACATACGCATCAGAAATACGAATACGCATTTTCATTATTTATAGTTTATATCTTTTTTTTTTTTAGAGGTGAAAATAATTAGACGTAAAATATTCAAAGTTCTTACAAATTTATGTATAAGTTGACTTTAGTGCAATATTTGTTCTCGAGGTAGGACAATTAAATGCGTTTGTGTGCCTGGCTCCAGCTCTAAGTAAAGCTAATTTGTGATAATGAGTCAGGAACATCAATAAAAATTTTATTTCACTTTGTCTTCTACGTAGATCCAGAACTATCAATATCAACATTATGAATACTCAACTACAAACAACGTTATTCCTTGTTTAACTTTGTGCGATCGAAAGTCGATTAAATTATACGATGCAACCGTCGTACATATGTTTCAATTCCAGTGACGAAAGTCACCATAACTCATCAACCCCACGCCTGTTCGACCCCATGCCGGCAATGTGGCCGCGTCCACGACCACGAAGATCAACGTCTAGAATTAATATTCTCTCTCTTCCTAGAGAGCGGGTACGATTCATCGGGTCCAAGACGTGCCACCTGCGGTGAAGCGGTGATTCACTAAATTAGCGTAGCTTCGGATTTCTTAATAATTCTTGTCCCCGAGCATGTTACGCGCGTACGTACTGTTGTATACTGAATGTACCAACATGCAAAAATGAAAAATTAAATTAGCTAGGTCAAAAATAACACTTTCCTTAAAGCGCAAAAGAACAATTAAACTCAGGGTTTCTAATCATGAAAAGAAAATGTGGGTGAAAGAAATCTGACTTTCTTTAATACTTCAACAATTTAAAAGGTTTGATCTCAAATAAAAGAACAGTAATTTGAACGACGTAAATAAACACTAAATTTTATTATACTCTAAATTACAAAAGGACAATTCTCAATCCCTTATCGATGCAAAAGATAACAAATAGTTCAGGAAGATAATAGTTTTTTTATCAATTCAATCCACGTGGTCTCAATATTAAAACAACTAAATTAAACGTGAAAAATTCAAGTAATTTAAATAAATGAAAACTAAAAGCAAGCACAATGCTTTTATTCACCCAACCCGCGGTGATTACTTATTTAAAATACAAAACAGTAAAATAAAAAAAAATGAACAAAAAATTAACTCTTTAAACTTGAAATATCTTCCTGCACGTAAAAATAATAAAAGATCTTATATCTAAATTGTGTACGCAAAAATACAATATCAATTATTATAAAATGAGTTCCGTGATGAACGAAATAAAATCAAAAACGTGATTCAAAACTTGAAATCAAAAATCACAAAATGTCAGCAATGAAATACAATTTTTACATCTACTTACTTTCGTGTCTATCAAGGAACTAAACCTACAAGGTTAAACAACCGTATATGTATAAAAATCTCAGCTGCGTGCGATTCAACGCACAACGATCTCTCCGCAAACGGACGAACTCGCAAAACATAATAATATATATACAATACCGGTGAACGCAAAATGTACAACTGAATGAAATTAATATAAACAACTGAACAATTAAATAAATAAATTAAACAATCCAAAACATTAACTAAATCTTATATAAAAACAAAACAATTTGAAATTTCTCGCAACATTGACAAACGCTTATCGGAATGAACAAAAAAAACTGAATTTATAAAAACCGGGGTGCCAGACCACAGCAGTACGTACGACAGTCTACGGTGCCTACAATACTGCCAACGTTTAGCAACTACGTCCGACTCTGCAGAATGGACTGTTGAACGTCGTCTGTATTAGCGGTGCACCGGCGAATATGTTTTCGGGACGGATATTTGTCACACGTCCAAAAATATTAACGAAGGAGAAGGAAAAAATGCAACCGCTTAAACGGCGCAAAGAAATAAGAGAGAGAGAGAGACGGGTTGAAGTCGGCGGCTTCGCATCATACCAACGAAAGCATATCTTTTCCAGTATTTATGTTTTGTCAGCTTTAATACGTTGAAAAAGAGCGCGTCGGCGTTTGAAATCGACCCGAAAATAAAATAATTACTTCGAAAATATGTTGTAAATTGGTCGGAAATATTTGTTTGGGATCGTTGCCAACAGAATAGGCGTTGGAAGATTCATTATGATTGTTCACTTACAACTGGGTGTTGGTTTACATTAAAAAGCGGCTATAGTTCTAAATAAGAATGCTCATTAAGTCATATTAAACATCAAATTGTGTAATTTATATTAGTGATGGATTAAAAGTGAGCTAATTCATACTGAAAATGCGAAGGCTTTCTGGGATCCCGATTTCGCTACTTTTTTAATTCTCTTGTAATATAAGTTTTTAAAAGTTTCCTTTATATTCGAAAAAAGAAGGTAATTTTTTAAATTAATTTAGAAGATCAGTATTCTTATCGCTTTCGGCTTGTCCTTATTTTATATTTCTTTGTAGCTAAACCTATTTGCAGATACGCCACTGCGATTTTTTAAGCTCTTTGAACTAGAGCTGTTATCCGAATCCGGATAATTTTGGATCCGGATAATTTACTATCCGGATATCCGGATCTGAGTGCTATCCGGATCCACTATCCGGATCCGCTATCCGAAACCTCGGATCCGGATCCGCTATCCGATACCTTAGATCCGGATCCGCTATCCGAAGCCTCAGATCCGGATCCGCTATCCGTAATCTCGGATCCGGATCCGCTTCTTGAATTCGGGTATACTATTCGGTGCTGGGATCTAGATCTGATAACTAACAAAAAACGTAAAAATTATTATCGAACAACTGAATGGTAATTAGTAATTACCATTAAATTAATTACCATTAAAGTAAACGTACAAATTATTATCGAACAACTGAATGGTTCAAATAGTAATTACCATTAAATTAATTACCATTAAAGTAATTAGTAATTACCATTCAGTTGTTCGATAATAATTTGTATGTTTTATGTATAGTTATCGGATCTAGATCCCAGCACCGAATAGTATATCCGAATTCAAGAAGTGGATCCGGATCCGAGGTTTCGGATAGCGGATCCGGATCTGTGGCTTCAGATAGCGGATCCGGATCTGAGGTATCGGATAGCGGATCCGGATCTGAGGTATCGGATAGCGGATCCGGATCTCAGGCTTCGGATAGCGGATCCGGATCTGAGGTATCGGATAGCGGGTCCGGATCCGAGGTTTCGGATAGCGGATCCGGATCCAAGGATTCGGATATCCGGATAGTTTTGGATCCGGATATCCGGATCTCAATTTTGTCGGATATCTGCAGCACTACTTTGAACCTTGTTTTCATTGAAATCTTAATGCTTTTACACACTGCTCATCTAAATGTCGTTCTGTCAAGCTGAATATTTTGACGGCAGAAGATATGATGCAGTTATTAGATCATTCAAGAGAAGTCTTTATTTTAAATGATTTCTTATTTAACCTAAGTAAGACTTCAAAAGTGTGACCTATTATTCCTAAGAAAACTTACCCTGGATTTTCTTTATAATATATTTAGTTTCAAAGATATCCCTGGTGAATTTATACCATAAAATTAATGATGTTATCTACAGGCCCAACAAAGTATTAATAGAAATGGAGTCATAACGACGTGTTAGAAAACTAAATGCTAAATAATGGTGAAAGGCAAACATTTCCTTTCCACATTCATCTAGAATAAGAAGGTACCCATTCATCAACTCCCCTTGAAGATATCTGAACCGAATATTCTATCCACCATCACAGATACCGCACATACTTGAAAAACACATGCCATTACTACGATAAAAACCACATTTTAACACAAAGCTAATCTAAACATTGCGATAAACATCTCTGACTTCCCAGAATATCTGGGATCACCGCAACAAACGGGCATCTAACACGTCTCATGTGCTGACACACATTACAAGTCTGGAACGCGCGTGAACATAGTAGAAAAGATATACTAGCTCGCATGTGGAAAAAAATCGAGCCCCATAACGCCTCGGAAATCCACTTAAACTGCCGTTTAGTTCGAAGTATGTGATGACACCGTCATAAAAATTATGTACAGACAATGTATACCGTCTACTCTCTAGATATACCTAATCTTGAAGTGTCACACATGTATCGTATGACATTGCGTCGTCATTAAAGGATAAGAGATTTTTTTTCTGGTTCACGGTTTTAAAGTTTACGAGCGAGTTATTCACATCAATCTAACAGGGTGTTTGTAGTGTGGGGGTCGGTTTTAGTTAGAAAGAGTTATACCATTATGGATATACGTCTTTAAAAACTGTATATCCAGGAAGAAATATGTTTGATGTAGGTTTTAGAAGAAGAATTTGTTTAAATTGGTTATACGTCAAATAAGTATTTTCGTTGTTATTATGACAGGTAATGAATATTCAATATAAGCACACTTACGATTTTAATTCAAGATTATTACTACATTAATTAAAGAAATTTTTGTACTATAAGTTTTGTAAACATGATAACTCAAAACCAAGCTCAAAAAAATTAAGTACCTCACCTAAATCATCAAAGCCATTAATTGTCAGCTCGTAAGCATTCTTCAAGAATAGATTGCGTAATACTTTTTGTAAACCTACTTCAACCTCATAAAAATAAATATTGGATTTTTTACAATTAAAATGGAGCATTTTGAACACAATAATGAGTGTACAGGAAATAATGTTTTTAGTTCAGTTTTTTAAATAAATAAAATTAATACGTGGAAACAGATTAAAGACTATTGAGCATTAGAGTATTTGTAACTTCATTTTTAATTCATACTGTATCTTCCAAAAAGTGTGTTCCATACACAGGTGTCTTCTTAGTTTTTCAGATAGAGGTGTTCTGTAAAAGGTTCTCTTAATTTTTCATGTACCGTAAAATGGACCCAATATGCAACATTTTGTCACATATTTCAATTTTGTTATGTATTTACAATTTCTCATTACATTTTGTCAGCAATTTTAGCCATACAACATTGAATTGTGGTTATAAAATCAAACTCAAGTCAGTTCTTGTGTGTTCGTTTGCAAAATAAATGTTCTCACAATTTCATACCAAGAGAGATGTGAGTCTGTGACAAGTTGCCATAAAATAGTGAATTATTTTGTGGCGCCAAAAATGAAAAAATGTAAATTTCAGCTATTCTGTTATCGACTACGAATAACATGCTAGAAATTCTGAAACGTTGAAAGCTATTAGATTAGATTATCACCGCGTAGGTCGTCTTGTGGGTTGAGGGTTTGGCTTGTGTCCTCTAGGGAGCGCACATCTAAACTCTCGATTTCCTAACATACAATGGTGGATAAAGATTGAGATCCAATAGTGATGAAAGTAGGTTTATACTGTTGCTGATGGCGCCTGGTAGGCACGAACTCTAGTTTGTTTCTAGTGCTATTCCCCGTTCATTGCTTTCACTAGTGTGGTGATTTCAGCAAAAGAGCGTATGAGCTCCACCATGGTGGGAATTTTTTCGGTTCTAAAGAATACCCGTCATAAACATTTAGAGAGACAACAAATACACAGACTGTTTTATATGAAAAAAGTATTTTAAAACACAAGTGTCACAATGAGGTTTATGTAATGCGAGTACAAGTTCGAATAACGAGCCGCGTAGTGGCGACAGATTCAAACTACGAGTATTACAAGTCATTGTGGGACACGTTTTTTACAGTATTTTTTCTAATTTGCACATTAATCACCTAATTACGGTCCGGCAAGAGTCCCACTGTTGCGTTAATATCTCATTACAGCACAGTGTGCGGTAATAACCATTGCAGCACTGCGTCGTCGTTTGTTTTAGCTTTATTGTAACATCCAATTATAAAAAATTGGTTTAATCGCTTGAAGCTTGAAGTTTCTAAATTTTTGGTTTTGTATATCGAAAACTATCAAATGCTTATACCAATTTATGTGGAATTTTATGCTGCATTCAGTGTAATAAAAAATGCCATGTTTCTTATGAAAACAAAAAATTTAGTAGTATTAATATTGGAGATCGGTTATCGAACACCCCGTGTCCTTGTACTTGCATTCACAGTAGTAGTTAATATCCTATGGAATATTTTATTCTTTTTTTTTTTCTAAACAGTGCAAGCGCCTAAGATCTAAAAACATTGCAGAAATTATCACTAGAAAACTTGAAAAAAAAAAAATTAAAAGGGAGAACTTTACTAATCTACACAATACCATTTAGTGTAAGTTTTTCTTGTTCCGTCGTCAGAGAAAAAGAACGATATTTTTTGTGATTTATAAATTGCTTTAAAGAGGTTGTTTGATCCAACTGTAATAGATTGGAATGCAACTTTTTACAATATAGAATGAACGATGGAGGCAGCATCAATAGTTTAGCGTGATCAAACACAATAAACTATATATATAACTGAAAATCAAAGGAAGCATATATGCAGAATGATAAGTGATACACCTAGTTTTGGGTAAGTTTGTAGGGAATCGAAAGCAAAATTTTGTGGCAAATAATAGCAGTGGGTTTCTAGATTTGCTCAGATAGTGAAAAAACAGGGTAGAGATACTGGTGAGGGTAATGAGCCTAATATTACTTACAGTTTTTTATGGATGAAATCACAGGGAATTGTCGACCTAAAGTGAATAAATTGTAAGTAAACTTAAAAGAAACAAAATTACTCTTGATTGTGTAATATTTCCTTGAATGGTATAGCACATGTCAAAGCAATAGTTAAGACAACCTCTGCATTTGCCTTATTGTAGCTTATTCCATTAATAACACATGGAATAAATATATAGAAAACAAGGCGAATATATTTTATAATCAAGAGTCAATAGGAAGGAAATTAGTTACAAAGAAATATATTTTAGTTTACAGAACAAATACGTACAAGTTACAATATGTATGATTTGTCGTAGATACCGATAAGACAGTCGAAACAAAACATAAAACGAACCCCGACCGCTATTTGACGCGCCGGCAATAATTCCCAATGACATATTCAACGTTTCCATTGGAGACATAATACATTACACATTTGACGCTGTAAAACAGACTTTACGCAGCGTGCGTTTTCCCAGTACATATAGAACTGGAGGCGAATAAATTGATAGAGCGAAGCCACAGTTCGCTTTGACCGGCTCGGGAAAGAGCGAGAGCAAGAACGGAGAAAAAAATCGACTCGAACGATCAGCTGAAAAAAAAAAATACATTCCTATCTTATTTTAGTGAATAATTACTTTGAAGGCGAATAAATTATCCTTCGAGTCCTATTTAAAAGCACGAAAAGAAATCATTGCTGGTCATAATAAAGATGGCGTGTTTAGAAATTCTAGCCGGCTAATTAATTTATATATGTTGTACCTTGATATTTGTGTGTCTATGTAAAAGTATGTATACAATCTCGGCAGAACGTTTAGATACGTTTTCCTAAACTTCAAATGGACTTGAGGCCAGTGGATTAGTACCTTTAAAATGAAAACGGCTTTAGAGTAAAGAACAACAATTTTGTACTACAGAAATTATCACGCAGATGGCGCCACCACTTATTTCACAACCTTTGTGATGCTTATTCGATGTAAATTGTGTTCGTTGGGCACGACTAGGTCATATTTATGTGATATACACATTTGGTAAGTATCGCTCACAGCTTCTCGTTCTTTGGGCGGTACTTAACGCTCACAGAAAGAGATGCTACCGCACTAATGGCAGTCGCAGTGATAACACGAGCGATTAGCTCTCTAGTTTCTCATGTACTTCAGATTAATATGATAGATGTGGGCTAATTAAAATATAGCAAAAGGAATGCTAACTTAGTATTATCCAATCTAATAACAAACAATATAGAATTCCAATACCGAATATCAACTCTAATGATATCAGGGAACAAATAAATTTATTAATTTTGAATACCTTTTTTTATACGGCGTAGTACATGACGGTAATTAATGGTATTATACAAGATAATTAATAATACAACTCAATGAAACATTTGAAACAGTTTCATAACGTTACCTACATACGTCCCATCAGAAATTACTTACTCTTTTACGAATCTTGCAGAAAAATTATGAAAGAACCGAATTTCAACAGAAACTGTACTTTTATAGGTTTATATATATACAGGCTGTCTCTGAAATAAGAGTACAAAATATTAAAAATGGGAAACCCAAATTATACTGAATAAGTATCCAAAAATTCGTACGCCAATTGCAATATCGAATATACAATTAAAAACTCATTGAAACATCACGAATGTGCCGCCCATGGATCCACTATCTGTGTTTATACTATATCTTAAGATCATTTGTAAATACAGCTGTGATATACAGATAATCATTGTATGCAGCTGATACGAGTCAACGACTCCAATATTATTACGTACGCGAAATTTAAAGCAAATTTCAAAGAAGATATTGAAAGTAAAATGTGGAATCTATTAATGAATAACTCTATTCACTTGTGCGTAATCTGATCAATGACAGCTGTCTGAAATAAACATCATTGTTAAAAGTTGATATTTGATGTGCCGAAGGTAATGTGCGTAATTATTTCTTTTTTTCTCTTTCATAATCAATTGTTGGTTCTGAAAAGAACCGATTTGCAAACCGGCGATACAGGAGAAGTGTTAAATAAAATGTTCGAAGTGTCCTCCTTCAGCTAGACGTTCACGACACCAGGTGCAAAATCGAATTCGCGGAGGACCATCATTTTCAGTAAGTTCCTGCACACGTTGAATGTGATACGGGTGTAACAAGTTTCTTCGAAAAATGCGGTGTGCCGTACTGCGTGACACCCCCACTTGCCCTGCAGCATCACGTGTACTTACACCTGCATTTCTGTTCACAATATCCAGCAATTCTTCTTCGGCTCGTAAAATTCGACGTGGTCTTTCACGTCCGCGACCTTCGTAATTTGGTAGCAATCGACCAGTTTCTTTTAATCTAAACACGGTATCCTTTATACACGTGTAAGACGGGGTTCTACGATTGGGGTATCGCTGCCGGTAGATACGTAGAGTTCTTCGACAACTTCCTCCTGCTTCGCCGTAGACATAAATCATATCGAACAACTCGCGTGTGGTAAAAGCCATATCCGATGTATTCATGCGTAAGGATCCAGACAGACTGAGACTCAGAGCGTAGTTATACGTCGCGTGTTGCCTGCCCTACCTTCGTTGGTTAGAAGTGTAGTGTCTCAAATACCAGTGGCGTGACGGATATTTAATAAATATCTTTGCCATTTTTTTCCTCACGTATGCGTGGGAATTTTGGAAAAATTAATTTAGATAAAAGGTGTAATAAAATTAGGGCTTCCCATTTTTAATACGTTGTACTCTTATTTCAGGGACACCCTGTATATATAACTTATAGAGATAAGCACGATCAATACTGATTTTCGAGCGCTATCAACAATTTTGAGCATCAATAGCAAGTTGGGTATCAATAAATATTGATACTTAATTAAATATCGGTAACTATCTATGGTTGGGTATTGATAACTATTGATCATTGAAGCATAATTATGGTCAGTGTGATTGTTAAAATTGTTAGCATCGATAACTATTCATGGACTCATTACTTCATGTGAAATGCACACTATGTTGTTGTGGAGGTGGCATTTGTATTTTTGACGTGTGTCCTTTGAAAATAACAGTTAGGGTATCTGAAAAAAACTTTGTTAAGGTACATGTACGACATCTCTATGGTTTATGTGTAATATATGGTTTTTACATGTATATTGTAAATTAGACAGTTGTCATTAATAGGTCACTTAACCACCGCTGTATAGTAACTATGACGACACGCAATGGATAAATAAAAGTATACCTATACATAGTACGAGAGCATTTGAATTTAGCCCGGCATACAAAGGAATAATATTCTTCAATAAACTACCAGAAGATATAAAAACTTGTAGTAACAAATTCCATTTCCAAACTAAATTAAAAACTTTTCTTGTATGAACATAGCTTCTATTCTATCGAAGAATATTTAAGATGTACCTATTAATAATGACGTGCCCTGTAGATTTTTGTATTCATGTGATGGACAATGTCTATGTTCTTTTAGCAGAACGATGACAATAAAATATATTCTATTCTATTCTATTCTTTTCTAAAATTAATTTTTTTCGTCCTTGCTCATAACACGAAAATTACGTGAAATTCGCCCATCTCTATCTGTGCTGTAAAACATTCCTAGAGAGAGAGACAGTCCCCCCCAAATCTGTTAAAATAAAATAGTACTCATACTCATCTATTATTTCTTAATAAGAATAACGACGCTATCTATTCATTTTTATTGTTGATCTGAATAAATTTTGCCCAACCCTGACGTGCATTTGCTGTGATAATATTTCTTCGAATGCATCCGATTTCTATTGTTTGTGCCTCCCATACTAAATTGTCAAACTTTTTGTCAGCATTGTATATCCCAACGCGCGCATATACCAGCAGAGTTGGTGTGTGTGATTTACGTCGGCTTGTCGACTTGAGTTTGTTCGGCGTAAATAATCTATTAATCAACACGCGGATGCCACCTATGGAGCGATACATGCACGAAGGTAACCCCCCTCAAGCGATAAACTCCGACACTTACTTCGATGGCCGTCCGTGGCTGGCCAAACGCACATACAGTTACGAGCGACCGACGGCAGACGATTCGTATATGCGGGAATCGTATGTACTTAGCACTCGCATACCTCCCGGCCGTGCGCAAGTAGAGATGCTCGCTCAACGTGTCACCGAGAGATCGCACTTACTTATCCAATGGGAATCGTCGGCGGGACGCGTCACGTGATCGCGAAAGCGCCGATTTATCGATGCCGGCTCAATTGCGTTCGCTTCTCTTTGGGTGGATTCGCGGCCATTGTTGTGCGAGTATCGTCTTTTCTCCTTTTCTTCCAGACGGAAGAACAACGTACACGAACTGCATGCATACATATGTATGTATGTAACGGAATACTTTAAGCGTAAAACGCGTAGTATCGTTCGCGTTAATCGTAGACGCCATTTTGCTTTTCAGATGCAAGATGAAGGCTACGTACTAGGAACTCAGTTGAAAGTTTCTTCTAAGAGTAGCAAATGAATATAATAATATAAGGGTATAAAATTGCATTAGAAATTATGAAAATTCAATGAGCTTTCACAAAACTCCACGCTTAAAAGTTTACAGTTTTCTTTAGAAAGGGTTATTCAACATGTAATGCCTGATACATCTGTTATACCACCTTATTCTGCAATTATGACCATTTAAATTGATTCTAGCATTCACTATATTTAATTTTTTTTTATGCATAAGCCTTGTGTCTGTAAGATCAGTACGGACCAACCAAGAAAAACATGTATCTTCAAAACATTTAAGGGAAGTAAGTAGCAGTTTTATTCCTATGGAAAACACCGTGCACATTTGTTCCTTTTTCTCAAAAACTACTGGTCCGATATTATTAAAATTTTGAATTTTGAATATGTGATGATTGGTTTATAAATTTTAATTTTAAATTTGATTAAATAAACATAACGGACAACACACGTGATTATATGATTTCATTGCAATTCATTATAAAATAATAGGAAGTTTGCGTCTGTTTCATATAAACTGAATTACAATAAATACATATTACATCACAAAGAAATCACACACTAACCTCATCTGGCAACCCATTCAACATTGTCACACCAATAAAGTATAAGGAATTACGTAAACATACAACTAGAAATCTACCTACGATTGGGCATGCCCAGATTTTAGAAATTACATTTACATTGAATCCTTTGGCGGCAATTGCAAAAGTCAAATGCGCAAGCCGAAAAAGTAACGGCATCTTTATCGCATACACCAAGAGCATTATCTTTCGGAATAATAATCCACTCCGTCACGGATTTAATGGCTCTCCATTTTCAAGTGTAAGAATACTATAACAACACTGTGTTGCTATTGCAGTTGCACTTAGCACAGTAGGATATTGCATATATGTACTCGTTTCTTGTTCCAGCAAACAGAAACCGTACTTGCCTTTCTTTTTTCTTTGCTTTATCGTATCATCCACTCGTGGATGTGGTATTAATTAAAAGTTCATATATAAATAAACCTTCCAAGGTTAAAAAAGGGTTTCCCTTATTAACCGATTTGAGAATAGGATTTTGGGCATCGGATTCAGAAATCATTTAGGAAGTTTGGCACGAGTAAAAATATGTTTTGCTGTAGGTGCAAAAGAAAATAGCCAGAAGCAGTTCGAGGACGACGTTTCAACCACATGAGCGCGTAAATTTACATTAGAACAATTGTATAACATGAGAAAAAAAATAACAGTTAGTTCGTCAGTTATTTAAACATACAGCCTTTTATTGCAATACAGTAAATTGATACCTAATTGATAGTAAAATATAAGAAAATATCTAAAAACAATTTAAAATTTTTAAAATGAAACAGTTTTTATTCTAACGTATCCCCGTCTCCCCTAAATGTTCCTGTAAAATATCTGCCATTATTTCTGATGGAACAAAAAGGAAATCGTAACACATCGAACAGTTAGCTATTCATTTGCCGCTTGTTTAATTAAGGTCTTCCTTATCTACGCAATAAAGCAATTCCTTAACCTGCACGTCGACATAAAATAAATTCCTACATTCTCCTAACCGTAATTTAACTATCAGCCCACGACTAGATGGCGCACCTTTACAATATATAAACCAACGTAATGTTAAAGGCGGTGAAAAAATCTTAATGAGCATCCTTTATTTTCCAATTAAGAAGCGATCAGGCGGCGGTCACATGAAAAGCCTCTATCCTCCCTCTAACGATCATAAAATACCGTAGAAGCAGTTCGTTCAGGGTTTTATCAATGGATTTCTATTGTAAGCCGCGCGATCGTTCATAACAGTCCTTCTCCTCTTCTGAATTATCCTCGCCGAAGACGAATTAACATTTTCCGAATATCTACGGTGAAATATACGCTCGTACGACGTTCGAATGTAATGTCCCACTACGTGTTGTTAGTACTTAGTATGTGGGGTAGTGGGATCCGCTTTTGTCCGTACCTGGGTGGTCTTGGGTACCGAACGCGTTGCTCGGAACATTCGGAGACATTAAGCATTCTTTGTACAATTAGGCTCCGACGATTGTGTGCGCCGATAACAGGACAGAACGGAACGGCTAACAAAATATGACTATTATGTCGTTGGATTTGATGCGACTTCGTGCCTCGGCGTGTTCGGATGTTTTTATTAAGGTGTGACGGTGATTTTGTATACTTATACTTGGTGTAATCTCTGGACATGACGAGCGTTGAGCTAATAGGTGTGGGAATTTTGGTGATTTATGGTTTCTAGGTTTGCGTGAGGGCTTAGGAAATTGAATTAGTTTTCTGACATAATACACTCCGCCAAAAAAGTATCGCATAATTTAGTTTTGAATCATAAAAGTATCGCATAATCTTTGTTTGTAGCATAAATATACTTTAATGCGCTCTAAGATATAATTTCTATGATTGTTTAAATAAAATACAGGCCAAATAAAAACAAGAACTCATACTTGAGATTTTTATTAAAACAAGAAATTATAATTTTGGAAAGAAAAATGTCATAACAGTAGCTTTTAATACTGAGTATTGCCACCTCTGGCTCTTATGACCGCTCGCATACGGTTTGGCAGAGATTCGATTAACCTCCGTATATAAGCCTGATCCAAATTCTCCCACTCGTCACGGAGAGCATTTGCTAGTCCATGCAGGTCCGCTGGGGCAACATTTTGGGTTCGTATCCGTCTGTGAAGGAGGTCCCACACGTGCTCGATAGGGTTCATGTCCGGACTTACCGCAGGCCAATCTAAAACTGGAATACCAACATCGTTAAGGTATTCCTGGACGATTATTGCAACATGCGGTCGTGCATTATCGTGCATTAACATGAATTCGTTTCCTATAATTGGCGCATATGGTACTACATGTTCTTCTAAAATGTCCGTTATATACCTGTGGGCAGTCAGTGTACCTCTGTCTACTGGTACTAACTCTGTACGACCTGTTAAACAGATGCCTCCCCAAACCATAATAGAGCCACCAGCGAAATTAGGTCTAGGTCTGATATTACACTGCGAATAGCGCTCACCGTCTCGTCTGTACACTGAGATACGCCTATCTGAGGTGTAAAGACCAAATCTTGACTCATCTGTGAAGAGTATATTGGCCCAGTCATTAATGTTCCAATTTACATGTTCTCTGGCAAACCTTAAGCGAGCCACTCGGTGGTTCCTAATGAGACGAGGGGCTGTTACAGCTACTCTAGATCTTAATCCACTCTGTCGTAACCTATTCCGAATAGTTTGAGTACTCACACGAGTATTTCTGACTCTAGCCAAGTCGTTCTGCAATTGTCTCGCAGTTACATGTCTTCGACGTAATGCTTGTAGTAGTAAATAGCGGTCATCTTGGCGAGTAGAACATCTTGGACGACCTGGTACAGGTCTTATACTGTAAATGCCTGTTTCCCTATATCTGGCTACGGCTCTAGAAACACTTGACTGATTGATGTTCATCAAATTAGCAACGTATGCTTGAGATCGGCCATCTTCGATTAAAGCAACTATAGCAGCCACTTGTTCTGAAATTAAATTGCTCATTTTAGTTTTAAAAGCGTTGGTACAGAACTCTGACTTCGCACTTTAAATTTTGTCCGTATAGGAAGACTTTCAATAAACAACTGAACAAACCTTACACATATGCATTTTTCTAAATGTGTTCTTTTAGAAAAAAAAAAGTAAAAACGCTAAGTTCCATTATTTTGTTAGTGTTTTTATAGTTCACATACACGAGGCAAACTTTTTGTGAACGTATAAAAATATCTTGGTTCATAAATGCCCTTTTTTAGTTTATGCGATACTTTTTTGGCGGAGTGTATTTGTTTAGCAGCAATTTATTCCAAGCAAAACTAAAAAAAAATCATAGTAATATCTAAGCTTTAATTCCCTTTTTAGTTCAGGTTTTCCGAGATTTATGAGATTTTTACCTAAATTTTTAATGAAAAATAATTAAATCTAAAGATACATTTAAAACGACAACTGAACGATCTTATCAGAAATGAAGATTTTGCCTAAGGTATGTTGTAGAATCTATCTCTAAGTATTTTTGGCATCAACTTTATAAATAGAATTTTTAATAAGTCGCCATTAAAATAATCGAGAGGAGTTTGAAGATCTTGCCGGTCATTCAATAACACCACCCATTTCATATCCAACAATTTGAAAACTGCTGACTTATAGCTAAGCAGTTTCTTACAATTGCTGCGTTTTGAACCCGTGCGCTGCCTTGTTGCCACCATAAATGTTGCAAATGGTATGGCTCTCTCATCTAGAAAGCTAGATGTGTATGTCCAAAGAATGTCTAAGTATCTTTCTTCACTCATTGCATCTTCAAACATAAATAGTCCTATAAGACGATTTCCCACAATGTTCATCCAAATGCTTAAGACTAAAACAATGTGATCTTTTTGCCCTCATTTGTCTGAGATTCTGTTCAAGTTTCTAGAAAAATCTAGATAAATGCTACGATGCGATGTATCTACCAATTGTCGTTCTGGATACAGTTTTAAATATTAATTCTAAACATTATTCGCTGTTATCGTACTTCGATTCGATGAGGAAAACTTTATTGACTCGTTTATCTTAAATATGGTGTACGCTATTTTTCTAATAATTCTTTCTAATAATACACCAAGGGAAACCAGAAAGAATCAGCCTATATAACATTAGGATTTCGGCGATTTCTAATGGCTTAAGTCAAAATTGTGAGTGTCAAAATAACCAATTTGGCAAAAAAAGCACAATTTTTTCCAATTTTATTTAAATAACATCCGAACTATAAAGTTCCGCTTAGCCCTAAAAAAATTCAGTATAGTCGGAGGAACATTTTACGTGACATTAAAATATAAAATGGAGCTGTAATTTACGTCAAAATTTAGGATTTAAGAGTGCAAAATAACAATATCTTTTGAAAATCTCGGAAACGGTTAGAGATACCAACAAATGCTTTCTTAGCGTTTAATTTTTCGCACAAATTGCGCCAAATTCATATTTAAGATCCCCAAATCTAGTCTTTATGGTTTATTAAATCAAGATACAAGAAATATATTAGACGGAGCTATAATTAGTGATTAGTTAAACAAGGCGGCAGTTAACCATAGCCGTAATCAATGTGCAATGTCCTTTTTAGGTATAAATTGGGATAATTTTGATGTAGTTATTCAGTTCAGTTTAACTGATGATGTTGATAGTTTTACTACCGAAACGTAGGTATACATACGTACGTCTAGTATAGTAATTTTTGTGGTAAGATGTTTGAAAGTGTGATAATAATTCACGATCAGATGATATACACAAATTTAAATGGATTCATATATTCATTAGATTCATATTGGTACACAATAAATGTTTCTATTGTATGTTGACATTATAAAAGCAATAATTCACTTATATAAATGGACGAAAACAAAAATGACGTGGCATTAGCGAATGAATTCATTCAATATCAATGTCGCAATACTAAATGTGACCTAAACAGGAGCATGACAATATGCTTGTGTATAGTTTTCCATCAACAACGTTTTGTTTATGCATAATGCATGTCCCTATACATTGTGCATTAGTCATTTGATTTATTAATGATTTTATGCATGATTGTAAAGCAGGTCTTGTAAACAAAGTTTTTCGAACCCTAGTTAGAATAAATAATTATTATATTAGCTTGGTAGTTTTAAAGGTACATTGACAACTACAAATTGTATACATGCAACATTGAAAAATATAAATTTCGTAATTATTTAGTCATGATATAACAGCTGTTAGTTATACTTGATTTCGCTAAAAAACTTAAATTAGCAGCTGAAATAAACGTTAAAAAGACAACCACTTCTTAAAAAGGAGAAGAAAAAGTATTATGGAACGATACATGTATTAGTTAATACTTCCAAAAACGTAAATGTGAAACGGTATTGTTACGAAGCTGGCTGTACGCTTGATTTACTGCGTCGAAAAATCTGCTTCTGCTAATAAACCTTGCGGAATTTATCTTTTGACCGTTAATAGTACTAATGTCGCTATAAATAAAGTTTATCTTATTACACTTACATAATAAGACGCTGACCTTTTGCCACGCAATGTTCCGTAAATCCGCACTCATATGACAAGCACGCATACTTCGTAGGTTTACCTAACTTATATCCAAGCACGATACACACGAGGGTAATGGAAAAACACGATTATACGTACAACATTGTCTTGTTAAAAGCGTTAAAACGGGGACATTGTCATAAGCACAGTTCTAGCTTGTTTAACATACCTTGAGTGAACCAGAAGTAGCACTAACAATCAGTATCTTGCTGGAATGATAAATAATCGATAATATAATCTAATACTCGCGATAATTCCCTCGTTAAACAAGGTGGCATTTTATGTTGCAGTTAATAATGAGGGAAAGTTAGTGTAAATTTTTGAACGAATAAATATATTATACTTACATTAGCAGTTAACAGGAATTTACGATGTTTAATTTGAGCTTTTGTCTTTGTGTCTTTGTGCTTCACGGAGTTCATCTTTTTTTCTAACTTTGGTACTAAATCAGCACTTCAATGGCAGATTTTCTGTGGCAGATTCTTCAAAGTTGATCAAATTAACTTCAGAACGCTGATTTTTTTTTGTACTGTTTCTACAAACGTTATTAGTTGATGGTATCTCCAAACTGAATCCAAAGAAAGCATATCGAACAAATCAATCTTTCTACGTTATCTTGAACAGTATTAGAAACTTTCTGTGGACACTACTCTGGTTGTTGCCCAACGTAAATTTTCAAACTTTAGTATAATGCCATTTTGGATCACGCAAACTTTAAAACCATATTTATTTGATTTGGATGGAGTATGTTGCTTGAATTTGCTGCACCCTCGAAACGCCGGTAACACTTCGAGGTTTATCACAAAATAGCTCCAATTACAGAGTGATTCACCGAGAGAGTAAAGCTCATTACCTCGTTTGTTTCGAGAAGTACCGAAACAACGTTAGACACAAAAGTTTTAGATAATGTTAAGGTGCACAGTTTAAAACTATTTCTAAGTACACAGGTTTGTTCAGAAAAGCCTGGCGAATATAACATATTATTTTTATAATGGAACATCCTATTTTTTAATTTATTTTTAGATTCTATGTGTAATTCTACAACTTTTTTGTTGATGATTTTAAACGGTTTTCTAATTAGGGTGGGTTGATGTTGAAATGAAATAAAGAAGATCAGTGTGAGATATTAACGAAATTCTTTTTTGAAATATAACATCGTTCAAATGTCCGCCGCGCCTTCTCACGGCGGCACGGATCCGAGATCCGAGTGGTGCAATTTTCAATGACTCTGTCGCATAGATCCGGCTGAATTTGACGGATGACCCGGATTATGCTATCTTTAAGGGCATCGGCTCACAAGAATCGTCTAGCGGGGTCAAAACGCACGATCTTGGTGGCCAATTCCCGTCACCTCTGCGAAAGATAACCATATCGTCAAATCGTTCATGCAGAATGTCAATCATGGCGTCAGCTGTGTGGCACGCAGCACCGTCCTGCTGGATTCTGGATTCTAGGTCAGGGAAGGTGGTAAACACGTGCACTTAGGTCACCCTTACCGGGCCCATTGTGCTACCTCCCCTAGGTGACGTCGCTCGCCCATAGCATACCCGAGCCAGCCCACAGCTTGGGCTGCCGCGGGTAGGCAGCCCAAACCAAGCGTGAGCTCGAGCAGAGCAGCAGGCAAGGCGCCACCGTCCTGCTGGAACCACATTTCGTCTACGTCCATATCGCTCAATTTGGGCTAAAAGAAATCGGTTATCATCGTTCTGCCTCACCAACGTTGTTTTCAAAAAAGTACAGACCAATGACGCCGTCGCACCAAAATCCGCACCAAACAGTAACTTTTTGTGGGTGCATTGCCACCTGGTGAACCTCGTGTGGGTTGGTGTCGTCCCATATACGGCAATTGTGCTTGTTGACATAGCCATTTATCTAAAAATGTGCCTCGTCGTTAAAGATGATTTTTCGACCAACATTGGGGTCAACTTCCAAACGTTCCGAAGCCCAGTCAGCGAACAAACGGCGTTGTCTATGGTCATTAACTTTCAGCTCTTGGGTCAGTTGGATCTTGTACGGGTTGAAGCCCAAGTACCGACGCAAAATTCGCCAACTTGAAGTCTGCGAAGAGCCGAGTTCTTGTGCACGGCGAGGAATCGACTTCCTTGGGTTCTCCTGCACACTTTCATGGACCGCGGCGATGTTCTCGACCGATCTGGCATTCCTTTGACGTACGGTTGTTGGCTGCTTGTTTACTGAATCGGTCGTCTCGAATTTGTCCACCAAACGTTGGAGAGGCAACTTTTCGTGAGTAGAATTTGAGGAGCGTTTCTTACGACATTGCCAACAGATAAAATAAAAGAAATAATCCGTAGATAATATTATAGGAATCTCATATTTATCGCTAAAGATCTTCTGAGTTCCTTATACATGCGAAATCATTTCCATTAGAAATTATATGAACCATCCGTTGCGTTGGTGCCAATTAATAACAACAGGCGGTAAAGCACTAAACTATCTCCCAGTATCGCCGGTAAAGATCGAAAAATCCTCACAACGCGCGGATATCAGGCGATGTAAATGACCATCCTCAATTTTTATGAATCCCTCTCGCCATTAACGGGAACATTAAACGGGCGATAGTGTTTAACAACCAATGATGGACGCCGTTCTGTATATGCCGCATGATATAAGCTGACGTATTTGTGCGTTCTTTTCCCGCGTATTCGTGTGAGCGTGTATGTGTGTGTATAAAACGCCCTGAAATTTTTATGAACACTCTTAACTTAATAACATAATAAATTTAACATATGTGAACGATATTTTTAAAGTCTATTACGGAATATATAAAAGATAAGTGATTCCACTAAAGCTTATAACGTAAAGATAAATGACAACGTTACCGCCGCTGCTACACTCGAAGAGTGAGAGACAAGAAGCGGAGAACGATGATGATGATGAAGTTGGAGAACAATGGCGTTCTCTGATGACGATGTTGGAGAGAGACGGGTAAACTGGAATGAATCTTAAGTGTCATTCCCTTATTTTATTGCTGCAAGAGGCGCATAAATATCTTCCAGCGCTTTGGAGAAACAAACAAATTTAACCAGGACTAAATTATTAATATTTAAACCGCGCTATCTATACACGAGCTCTGGTTTTCATATTTAAAATTATTCCTGAGATACGGCTAAGTATATCTGCGCCACGTGAAAGATTTAATTATTTGTCAGGCAAGTGTGAAAGATAAGAAACGAAAAACACTCTCATACGGCGTTTTAATTCGCAATACTTCAATCTGATACGAGTATTTACTGCTAAGAATTTAGGATGATTTTTTGGAAAAACGGTTGGTAATAATTATTTTCAATATAAGCGTATCTCCATAAGAAATAAAAAAGTATTAAATATAATGTAGGTGTCTTATTTTCATTGCATATTTTTAGTTTATAATTTTATCGGTTTAATTAATATTAAAAAATCCGGTAAATATATCTCAACATTTTACATTATAGTAAAGAAAGACAATATTTGGTGATACATTGCATAAATTTACATCATTTCTGCATATTCAACTCATAGATTTAACCAAAAATTATCTAAACGTCTGTGCGCAAGATATCCGAATTTCCGAAACATTTGTTCGGAATCAATAGAATTGTGTAGCACGGAGTGGTCAGATATCTTGTATACCTATTTCTGCGCTAGAGTCCTTGCAGAATTTTGAACAAAAATTACCTACTACCTCAGGTAAATACCTAACAGCACTTGCGCGCTAGCGTGCATTATGATTTTTATCTGCTATTATTGTGGATCGTATAGTATCTAAGTTCGTTGCAGTGGATAAAGTTCCAAAGTTTTGTAAAATCGAAAAAATATTTATAACCAAGACACAGAGACGAAAGGTATTCTTTCCTTTGGCAAAATTCTACTGTCAACATTCCCAAACTTATAAAGTACTTCCAAACCATTAGTATTCTACGCTTGTATTACTTGCATTCAGATTCACCAACTGGAGGAGATTCTGTAACAAGAAACCAACTCACAAAAATACATAATTAACTAATTTGAAATTTAACTTTCACTACTAGGTGCCTACACCACTTAGACCGTAATGTTCGGTTTGTTTTCTCACTTTGGATCATTTGAAGGTTAGTTCTTATCTGTAGAAAACCTATCCAACAACAAATTGCATCGTTTTCCAACTCATTCGTAGAAGAAAGAAACCTTCTGGTCCCAAAAGATCTACATTAGTGTATGTATTAAAGTAATTTTTCTGTTTGGAGCAGACCTCTAAGGGTGGTCAAAGAACTTTAACGTATTTTGATAATACATGCTAATCAAGCATGAAAATTATTTAGTTCAGCAGTATGGTGTACAGCTATTAAATTGGAGACAACGCGATGCTAGGGTTATTACAAAGCTGTTGTATCTTTGGACTAAACAATCATTTTCTTACGTAAGGAATTGCCAATGGGTGAGTACAACTATACAGTATATTTGGTCCAAGTATTATTGTTGTTGCAATGAACTGCAATCATGTTGTGTACTGCTCTCTGTTGATACATTTCATATTCAGTAGCTTTTCAAACACACAGATATGTTGATCTAAATAAAGATAAGGATCAATCTTATAATATGACAATTTTGACATATCCTACTGTTGTTTCCAACAGTAGGATATGGTTGAAAATCACATAAATAATCTTCTTGAAGTAACAAATGAGATAGAATTGAATTCAATTATTCCAAGTTTGCAACATATCCATACTTTTGCTTGATTTGTGGACAAATAATTTTGTCTAAGAGAATATATCATCTGTTTGATAAATAGGGAACTTATGTGGTGGTTGAAATAAATACTTTTGTGTGTGTCGATATACGAAAATAGCTATACAAAAATGAGATCAAAAATTGTACCTTGAATTAATCGTCAATTCATCTATAGTTAAAGTAAGGATAACGTTTAATAATATAGGGCAATTCTAATAGTATTATTGACAATATTCATAGGCTTTCAGTTTTGGAGTTCCTATCATCATACTGGGCCAACAAAAAACCTCCTTTACTTACGTCTACCTATGGTTATATTACAACGCTAGGACTTTCAATCCGGTACTCAGTCCAGCCAAAATTAGATTTTCACCAATCCATTAAACCAACCCAAATCTTCATTCCGAGATATACCAGTCAAGCCGTTATAGACACAGCAATACATGAGGAGATTGTTAACAATCTAGCTGGTTACACTCTTATTTATACGGATGCTTCCAAAACATCGGATGGATGCGGCTGCGCGTTTCTTGACTATAATTCAAGTGTTAGTAGATCTTTTCGTCTTAACTCGTTGACGAATATTTTTTAAGCTGAAGCAATGCAATTGTGGAGGCTCTTGAGTATGTAAAGCAGCTGGATGTCGAAAAACTTGCTATTACGACGGACTCTCTGAGTTTTCTACAAGCCTTACAAAAAAGGATGGTGTTGGATGTTCTATTGAGCTGTGCTGAATTGGAAGGGCAACACAGGCAAGTTCAATTCTTTTGGGTGAAAGCTCACGCTGGTATAATTCCTAATGAGGAGGCGGTTTGTTTGCTATACATAAAACTGTTTAGTTTTAGGTTAGTGCTAAAATCCAATGTCATTTCCTTCGCGAAAAATGGGAGGAGAGATGGCAAACAATATGCAAAGAAAAACCCACAACCTACTCCAAAATTCATCCATCTGTTTTCCACTCCCGTTGGGATAGTGGTCACGTGGTTTCTCGCTATTTGTCTTCCACGATCGCTAGGATGAAATTTGGGCGAGGTTGTTTTCCAGCACACCTCTATAGATTAAAGATAATTGATTTGCCTGCTTGCCCGTGTGGTTACGAATCAGCTGACTTGAACAATTTCTTCCTCGGATGCCCAAAATATGAGTTAGAACGACGTGAGCTGATTGCCGGTTTACTAAAACATAAAGTAATTTTTCCAACAGCTGTAATACCTATTCTGCAATACAATGATATTGAAGTTTATAAAGTACTAATGAATTTTATCAAGAAATGTGGAATTCAAGTTTAATTTTAAATCTTGGTGTTAATGTTATATTTTGTTAGTTAATGTGGCGATGGGCTATGATCCCTTAAACGCAAAAAAAAAATATAGGGCAATTTTTGTTACCCAGCCTTAATAACATTCTTCGCCTGCGTTCATAAATACACTTATGCTGGGCACTGATCCTTACGGTCTGGCACAATATCAAAACGATGTCTGAAATATTTACAACAAACACTCAAAAACCCTCGTCATATCAGATGAAACCAATTCTCCAAGTTTACCAACCTACCTCTCCGGTTATCTTAGCTTCAGATCGAAAGTTCGCAATGGTCGTTTGCGCGTTGACTCTCGGCAAACAACTCGACAGCAGTTTTATCCGTTTCAAAAGCCTATATAAACACCAACTAAATCCATTGCTACACTTCCCAGCGCAGATCCGCCGGAATATGCGCACCGAAGGACCTCCATTTCGGTGAAAATAATCCGAGACACCCCCTTCTTCCGCGGCTCGCTGGCGGAGGGGTGCAGCGGGGCCGAACTACCGATGTTTGAATATATTTCATAAATTCGGCGCGTTATAATCAAGTAAGCGCTCGCTATGATTGATGTTGGAGCGTATTCCGTGAACCCGGAAGCCGACCTATCGCTTTGATAAATCGTTGTTATAATTGATTTCGGTATAATTATTCACAAGAGTTCGGCTATACCGACATCTGTGCATTGACGTGTTGCGTTGTTCGTCGGATCTCCGTTGATGTTGCTGAGAGGGGTCCTGGGTCTTATGCGGACTTTATAATAGCTTTAAAAATAGGGGTGGATGTCGTAGAAAAGCCGTGGGGTGCCTGTTCTTTCCTTCTATACCAAACAGATAATGTTGAAATCCCAGTTTTTGCATTTAACCTTGTAATTATGAGTTTAAAAATTTGTTAACTGCGTCTTTGATGACAATCTACATCAGAAGCTTCTCTACTCTGGTGTAAAAGGAAATTAATTAAAGATTCTTTATCTTATTGAATGGATAGAAAGCAGTCTGTGGTCCAAAATACCAAATACAAAGTACCAAATATACGTTTTATCCCATAAAAGAGTTTGTGGTCACAAATCAAGACATATATACTTATATATACACAGTTTCAGTGTTCGGCATTTCTGTCTTTGCTTTTTGACATTCTTTTGCTTATATACTTATGCGTTATACATGTGGAAATAAACCATTATCTATGAAGTGCATCGGGATGAAACCATGCGATTTCGATTTAAGAATAATGACTAGATTTACACATACACTAATTAACATAAGATGATTAATCAACTAGGCGCAATTAAGATGTATCGACAGACTTCCACGAGAGAAAAGTGACAAAATATATTTGCATATATTTGAATAAATAACTAATTAATATTCGATCATAACTTATGTAAGAAAATGCTTGAATTGTTTTTATAGGGAAAGAAAGATGTGTGAATTAGGATTCACTGAGACATTTTGATATATCGGTTTCATTAAGTCTTGAAGTGGTTGCTGATTCAATAGTAAATTTGTACATGATCTTGCTAATATACAGATCTTGTTCACATTGCATCCGTAGGTGCAAGAATTCATATATGTATGTATTTTTAGTGAAGATATTCAAATTGTGACGCATGTAATTTGTAAATATATATGCATTGATTTTATAATGCGCTATTTAGAGTAAGCATATAGGAATCCATAATCCCAAAAAGGTTTCCTAAGACATCCAAAAGAATTCCATGTTATCAAAGGATTCGAAAAAAAAAACAAATCCCTAGGATTATTTACTTACTCATTTACTATCTAACAGCAGAAAATCTGCTAATTAGATGGTAATGTTGAAACAGCACTCCTGGCTGATGAGGCATTTTATATAATTCGCATAAATATGTTTCACAAAAGGTTCTCCATACTCACAAGAAATATTTATGTATAATTATACTTTTGTTTTACCAAAATTTAAACAAATATGTGAAAACTAACATTTCCATCAATATAACCATCGCAATCAAGAACAAATATTTTAATATTTTGTGCACGGGAAAAACATCGGTATCCTATATTGTTTTTTTTTTTTTATATGCTTTATTGTCAAGAAAAATTACAAATTAATTTTGTGGACAAAGCAGTAATTAAAAAACTTAATAATAAAAAAGGTACATATACAGTAAACACCGATAGAAAGTGTCAGTCGTTAAAGAATAAACCAGGAGATTGTGCTGCCCGCATAAAGAAAGAATAGGGGAGATGAAAGTTAAAAGGAAAGAAGTTTAGTGTTACCCCTCTCCGCAAAAATCGCTAACAGCGTAAAGAGGTTGCTGAAGAAGCTAAGATTTTACCTTT
The DNA here is from genome assembly GCA_949128085.1 of Cetonia aurata. NCBI lineage: Eukaryota > Metazoa > Arthropoda > Insecta > Coleoptera > Scarabaeidae > Cetonia > Cetonia aurata. The sequence continues at coordinate 7,585,255 of OX421882.1, read as the reverse complement.
CTGCGAAACTGGACGTATGTGGGTATCGATTTCAGTTGGATCGGAAAAAGGTTGTATAGGATGGCATTGTAAAAAATTGAGTTCTTAGTTAACTCAGAATTGGGTACAGGTAAATAAAGGTCATGTTGTAACCGTCTTGTAACGTGGTTATGAAGGGGCCTTTTCGGTAAATCACTAATATGTTTTCGAATTAGTGAGACGGATTCCAGGACGTAGAGTGCCGGGAGGGTCAGGATTTTATACTTTAAAAAGTATGGTCGGCAGTGATCTCTGGTCCTTAGTTGAAATGTGTAGTGAATTGCCCTTTTTTGCAATTTAAAGATTGTATTAAAGTTGTACAAACTGCAGGTGCCCCAAAAGGGCAGCGCGTAGCGTAGATGGGATTCAAAAAGGGCAAAATAAGTAATGCGAGCTGTGGAAGGATTGAGCTCCCTGGCTACAGATCGTATTGCAAAGCACGCAGAAGACAATTTTTTTGAGAGAGTGTCAATATGGTGAGACCATTTAAGGGTATTGTCAACGATAAGTCCCAGGAATTTAACAGATTGAACCATATTGATGGTGTCGTTATGGAACAGACAAGGTTGCTGCAGTGCATCTTTGTAAGGTAGAACCACTGTTTTATCTTTGTTAATAATCTAACAAAGGCGGTTGGAGTTACACCAATGTTTGATGATGGTTAGGTCCTTAGCTATAATACTTTGTAGCTCCATTTTCATTCCTCTAATCAATGCATGAATGTATTCTTGGGGTATTTGGTGCCACTTTTCCAATAGTACATTTCCAAATTCTTGTAGCTTTTGGAGTGCATCGTCAGATGTATCTATTAAACCTGGTTTTATCTATTTCTAATATAGTGTTTGTACTGACTCTGTTATCAGAGTATATAGATCAGTTTCTTTCAGGAACATGATTATTTATTTCAGGCTGAATATAATGTTGCTACCAAAACATCAGTTTATGATGGGACCCTATCATTCTCATGGCATTAGAGTAAATGTCCTTAGAATGATGGTACCACCCATTGGTTAAAAAAAAAAAACAACTAATTAGCACAGTATTTCAAAAATATTTTTCATGCTTTAGCTGTATACTTTTAACACGTCATGACTAATCTATGGATTAATTCTTTTAAATTTGATTATAAAATGTATTCCTTACTAGAAATATTGCTTTAAATAATAACTACATCTATAAAAATTTGTTCCAAGATAATATCGACTGCCCCAAGACGTTATTTCGACGCCTACAAAATGATTAATCCATACTTTCGATGTTTTTTTTATTGTTAACGGATGCATTGAGAATAAATAAAATCAAACATAGGAGAACGATAATATTTGAGATACATTTCTAAGAAAATAAAACACAGGGCACACTGTACAGTTAAACGTGATATTCTGTTTCAGTTTTTAAAATACCTTGGTTCATTATTCCTAAATATGTGTTTTCGTTGATTTAAGTTTACTGTGGGAATAGGTATACTTACACATTTTAATTAATACAACATTTATTTATAATAATATAATATATTTCAAAACCCTGTATATTTTGCTGTTGCAAAATAAGTTACACAGAGTATTGTTAACACTTTTACACAGATAACAAATATATTTGTAGACTTTTACCTGCAATTTTGTAAATTTCTTATGTAAGATTTACACACATTCGTATTATAATGATACACAAGACTTGATTTTGTGCAATTTACGAAAGTGACAACTTAAGTAAGTTTTACAGCCATTCAAAGTTCATTTTTCTAACTGCGAAGATCTTCAACTAAAGGCTCGTTAGCTGCAATCAATGTTGTACCGTTAGAATATTGGCGACAAGTATTCCGGGTAAGTTTTTTTATCTTGAAACAAAGTAATATCTCGAAAACTACCATTGGCTCAAAAACTTTGTGAATAGAATTCATTTATCTTGAAGGACCCTATATTAAATGATTTCTACTCGATCACCCTCCCTTATCTCCTGTAGGTGAGGGTGGGACAAACTTTCAAACAACTTTCAAATTTCAAATGGGGAACAGTTCTCCACCAGAAGAGAAGTGTAAAACCAAGAAAGAAGAAGCTCCGAAGAAAATGATAAATTGCGGTTGCGTTAGTTCTCGACAAGGAAGTCATGAATCGGCTATGAGTCAGACGAGTGTTGGCCAATTATTGAAGCGTAGAAAGTATCATCCGTTTCATGTTTCTATACATCAAGAACTTCACGGCGATGATTTTCAAAATCCAGTGATATTCTGTATCTGGGCGCTTCATCAAATAAATTGCTTTACTCGTATATTGCTTTCCCATGAGGGCAGTTTAACAAACCACGATATGATTAAGCAACACAACATAGATTATTGGAACATTGAAAACCCACATTGGTTGCGCCAAGTTGAAAAACAGCGCCCGTGGAATGCGATTGTTTGTGTAAAATGATTAGCGAGAACCTCATTGGTCCATTTTTTAACGATGGCAACTGAAATGGTGTAACATATCGAAACTTCTTGGAGAATGATCTTCCAATATCGCTTACAGACCTCTTTCTACGACAAACAATGTGGTTTGAATATGAGGGTTGCTCAGAACATTTTTTTTTTTGTTTTCGAGCTGAAGGGAGTTTTGGATCGCGTTTACAATCGTCGGCGGATCGCTTGGATTTTGTTTGTGAGGTTACTTAAAGCTTGAAGAGAATGTGATTAAGCGAATCACCAACGCATATTGGACGATTACAGGATTGTTTTTGTCTCCAATCATTCCACATACTGATAAATAAGAGCATGAAAGCGGGAAATTAACAGATTTTGAGCACTCATTCACACTCATTAATAATACTCTATTAATATGTATTAATTTCATATTGTTTCCTTTAACGTCGTTTACATGCAATATGACCTTTATCAATTATATCTTTTAGTCTTTTCAGATTTCAATTCTAATCATCAACAAAAGAGGTAGCTACTTTAATCGGATAGGTACATACAATGTTAGGACCTAACATACAGTGACAAATATCAATCTGTAAAACTAAAACGACCACTTAACTTCATTACATCACCGGCACGGAGTGTCCCGCTGACTTTCTATTTTTCCCAGACGTTAATTTTAATATATTATGTACGCAATCGCGAGAGTCCCATTAAACAAGCATAAATTTAGATAAAACAGAGTGAGCGAAATTTTTTACCTAATTAAGACGCTCGCCGTTTATACTAATACCAGGACACTTGGATACAGCTACCCACGGAGGCCCTGCCTCGCATTATATTTGAATAAATCATTTTCTCGCGAATACCACCACCTCATCAGACCGCACAGGTTCTGGTCCCATCGCGCAACGTATATACAGCCGATATTTATTTAATTACGCACTTGGAGATGTCGTGCCCTTGTCGCGCTAATTACCACCAGTTTAATACTCGAGCTATTAACATTATCCAGAGCGTTGGGAAGCGGCGATGTATAGAATAAAACAAGCTGGTTCGTAATGAGATGCGCGGTTATTAATAACTTGGAATACCTACTAAAGACCTGGCGTATTTTATACCTAATAAAGTAAATAAGGAAATAAGTAATGCTTTTTAGGTGCGATTATACGCTCTGTTATGGCAGCGATTAAGATGAGATCTTCATCTGTCTGGGAGCGTCTTGCAACGTGGGAGGTTAATAATCTTGTACTTCTCTGTGTGCTGTGTAAGAACAGATAGTTTTAGTCGTAGAAAGACAAAGAATTTTCGAAAAGATTCGCTCGGTATACAAACTGTTGGGCGGCACTAGTACACTGAGAGAAATAGATTGTAGTAGTCTTTAACATAAATATAGTATACTTTAATATATTTTATAGCTCCTATAGGGACAATCATATTTTATATTACCGGTGACAATATCTGTATAGTAAATATCTGTGAATACTTTTTATTAACTCGTATGGTAAAGTGTACTATATTTGTATTATTAATTTGAGCATACATGTTAGTAAATGTGAAAAAAATGTCTAGTAGCGCTGACTATATTTGATAATAACTGTTAACAATGAAAACTATAATAAATATAGTTTAATAATTTTTAATTATAATTAATTAATATAATTTGATTAGCCGGTGACAGCCGGGCGAATTGCCGTCGTATCGGGCAGGATTGCGGGAATCAGTCCGGCCCGTGTACTGTAGAGTACTACCGGTATTGAAGCGCCTCGTAATTCTCGTCTGTAGGCGATTGTCCACAGTACTATTTACACGACGTTAACCATGTATAAGCATCATATAGATATTACGCAGCCACATTTACCGATCACAATTTACATTGAGTACGAATTTCAAAGATTATGAAACAAGCGTAGCGCCATCTTTACGACAAAAGCTGTAGTATCACATATTTATGTAGCTAAACCAATTATGAGTATTATGATATTCCTACTATATAGATATAAAACTATACAGCATTCATTTCATTCCATCTCATTATTAATGCCGTTTTCAATAATCAAAGTAAGGTGACTGTTGCAAGCACCTAACCTAACCTAAATAAACACAGCACAGTAAATTTGCTACACCTGTTATTATAACTGTCTTCACTACATTATATGCAATTTATTATATTCACTTGTTGTAAAATATTGTAAAACATTTCACTATATTTTGTAGAAGATTGTCACACAATATTTTTAAACAATTTTATTGCTTTTTTTGTAACCGTGATATAGGAAAATGCAACGCCGTTGTTCTAAAATTTTGCACAATAGTAGGAATTCTTACTACAATTTCCGTCAAACAGTGAAGTGTAAATATTACAACATGGATTTTTCTCTGTGCAGACACAAACATGCACCGACACGAATACGTACACCCTGTATCACACGTACATAACACGTGTGAGTGGCAATACAGCTTATTGGTCGATTTCTTCGGTAAAGATCGACAATGAATAGAGCAAGGGGTGGGAAGAGCGTTACGAACATTTATGTTAGAAATTGAATATGCATCGAATACCTGGTAACATCCAGATTTTACCTCTTACTATAAGCATGGTAACATCTGGTTATTTTACTCTTAATACTCCACATATTGTCGTTTTGACAATAATTATGTTACTAATTAACATAAAGAGATTTACTATCTAATTTCTACGATCCATTTTTCTCAGTGTAGAAATTAATTACTCTCCATCTTACCGATGGAGGGCTTCAGCGAGGATATAAACCGGGCGGGAATGAAAGTGAAAAGTTCGGATTTCTGCATCTCGTTACGAGGGTTTGGGTTAAGTTGACGTAGTGTCATATGCGAATTGATGGTGTTATAATTGTGTGAAATTCTACATTCATCAATTCTAATATTTTTACATAGTATCAGTGGTGTGTGTATGCATATTATATTAATTGTTGTCGGCAGTAAAAAAGCTGGAAAATATGTATTTCTTAACAGCTGATGGGAAGAGAGTTCGACCACCTTCACTAAAAAATTGGGTACCTATCTCGTGTTAGTTTAGCTTCAGTATATTGATGATGTGTACAATGCACACAAAATGTACATTTATTTAAATTAATAAAACATTTGTGAAGAAGGACTTTGTGTTTTTTAAATCAGCAATTTTGTTTGAGGCACTGTTTTGGTGCTGCAAATTTTAGAAAACCGCCATCATTTGACGCATGAAAATTTATTTAAAATTCAAAAGAAAAACATGTCATTTTTGCTGAAAAATGGTAGTGATGGGAATCTATTTTTTTTTTTCTTTTCTTCTCAACCATATTGTAGCTATAATATAAGATTTAATTAATTGCATAAGCAATCATCTATATACACATATGTATATGCACAGATTACATAGGCAGCCGGCGTATGAGGCCCCAGACAGACCGCGTGAAAAAAATATAGGTACGGCGATGACGATCGAATAGCAAATGGACATGGAACGGCATCGGCAGTGAGAGGGACCAAAAACAAAAAAAAATATATATATATATACGCCGTATATACACACACACACAGATACAACGGAGTGTCCGAAACCTGCCTAATTGATGTGTCGTTTTTGTTTTGCTTAATACCCGGGCCCGGACACGGTTTGGCCATTAAAACGTCCGGTATATCGCGGTCCGATCTGTACTAGATAGATGACGGGCCGCAAGACAAATGAAGCGCGACTCCGCCGCTCCAACTCCAACCGTCCACGGACGCTGATGCCGGTGTATGTGTGTGTCATGATGCGAACAAGTCGGGCCCGACTGTCCCGATCTCCATGTGTGTAGGTGACAGGGTCCTTTACTAATAATAACGCGGGGTCGTCACGGACATGTGATGACGTTCGCCCTAATCATCGCTACCTGTAACCGAGTTCCCGGTATAATAACTGTGTGTGTGATATTAATAATGCGGCCGTAATAGTCGGCGATGAACACGCCACGTTAATATGTCGCTCTTTGGACACGGTTTATGCCCTATCGGATTCGGTTTAACGAGCTAAATGCTACGGCGATCAGGAATAACTGTGCATTAATTGAATCTCTATGCGGTTAACTGTATCGGAAAAGGTTTTACAACGTGAAAAGTGGTAGCAAAAATGTGGTTGTGCGTTGATGTCAACTATGACTACTACAATTTAAAACTATCAGAAATATATATCTAGAAAGATATACGACTGAAATTCTTCACTCCCCGGTGATCAATGAAGATAATTTAAAGACGGTCAATTAGAGCTGATATTTAGCTTTTTAATTTCTTATTTGTTTTCGACTGTTCACAATATTTTCCTCAAGCTAAACATTTTATAATAACATGACATGCACAGCACAAGAAGATACGGTACTACAATAATTCACAACTCACAAGAAAATAAACGTATATTACATCAATAATAGATTACATTACAACGCGCAATTGCATTATTTTACTACGTACTATGAGGTTCTCTATCTGAATGTTCGTGCAGAAGGTCGCTCTTCTATAGTTGGGAGACCTCTTGGCCCCCAAGAGAAGCTTTTTTTAATAAGCAATAAGTTTTAGTTTATTTATTATAATTGATATTGCTAGCAATCATTTTATGTGTTATGTTCGTGTAACCTTTTATAATTCATTTTCAAATTTTACTACGAGTATTTATAAATATTAATCAAACTTACATTAACTTAATAATAATCAGTACTCATTGATTGTTTAATTTCATAGAATAATACAGAAGCCAAAATTATAGAATATTCATTAGCGCTAGAAAGTGGAAATGCATAATTTAACAACCAAAAATATGTAATGAGATCTGCGATTTTTAAAGTAGATATGTTTCATGTAAATTTTGAAACCGAAACTAGATGGCTGTGGCTCTCATGAATTGCTTTTTGTTGGCATTGTTATTATGAGAAGTATTTCAAATCTGATGTTTTTTCTATCTGTCCTTAGATATTTTCCGTTAAATTTCAAAATCTAGTTTTTTTCTTAAAACTAACTTTTTTTCAAATGTAACTAGGGTGGATCTTATCGATTTATTTTTAAAGGATGTTTTTCTTAAATTTTTAGTGCTAAAACTTTTAAAATCAATTAAGAAATAAAGACGCAGTGTTAAAAAACTTTTTATAATTTTTAAGGTAATTGACATCTATCATATCTAATTATTCCTAAGCTTATTCAAAATGTCCGCCATTATGCACAAGACATTCACTTGCTATTCTCACAACATTCTCTGCTACTCTTTCCAACATTTCTGGAGTTATCCTTTCAAATGCCTGTAAAAATCTGTGTTCCAGCTCTTGTAGTGTAACAGCCGAAGAAATGAAAACAATATCTTTAATGTAACCCCAAAGAAAGAAATTAAACGCAGTTGAATCCGGAGATCATCTTGGATTTGATATCGTAAAAACTCTAAATAACGTGCTCCAGTAAGCATGTCTTGAAACAAAATAAGCCCAGAAATTCCATTGCCCAGTATGCCCGCCCAAATATTTACACCAAAAATCGTTCTTGAGAATACCCAGTTATTACAAAACCGAGATTCGTGAGTAAATAAAATGTTGTTTACGAAATTGTTGGCTTCCTTGTATTTATTTAACCACCATGTGCGATATTCCAACCTTCTACCTGCGTCTCCATCATACAAATGTTGGTGCAATTATTACATTTGTAAGAACGAGATTTATGTTTTCTTAATATTTTCATCCATGAATTATCTTGCAGCATGTCAATTTTTTTTTTCATGTGTATACGAAGCGATATCATTATTCATGATGATAATTTATTTTTGGGTTGTTTAGACTGACATAAAGACACAACAATATACCTACCTATAAACGTAAAATTTAACTGCTTTAAAAACTTTGTTTTACGCTTTAGTTAGATCTCATTTGGAATATGCCGCATTAATATGGTATCCTCTCTATTTAATATCATCATATCAACTCCATTGAATCTATTCAGCGTAGATTTTTAAAATTTCTTTACTTCTTATATGAAGGATCATATCCACCTAGAGGTTACGACTATTCACTGCTCTTGTCTCAATTTAATTTCTCTTCTCTTTATACTAGCAGAATGATGTAGATAATAGCAGTTGCTTCATAAATTCAATTTTCTAGTCCCTAGACTTAATTCTACATCACCCTCTACGTTTTACTGTGATTTTTCTCGTACTAATCTATTTCTCCGATCGCCGGTGCATCTGATGTGCTCAACTTTTAACCTCATTTCGGAGACATGCGACATTAACACTGATTCTCTATATACCATAATAAATTTTGCTGGTTCCTACTTCGTGGGTTAGCATGCTCTTGTGGGCGCTTTTAGTGACAACCTCTATATATAAGATATAGTTTTTTTTTTTTGGCATTAATCAGTTTTTCTGTGTTTTTCTTGTCTTTTTTTATTTTTTCGATGTATTAATTTAATTTTCTATTTAGTTATAAGTCTTTTTGCTTTAGGGCTTCAGCATGCGTAGAAATGATACACTGATTCAAAAATGTAAAAAAAATTGAAAATCAAAAGCTCGGAACGCTTCTAGTCAAACCAACTTGCACATTCAAAGTTATTACAAAAACTCACAACGTGATCTCCTCCAAAGGCCCTTCAAAATTTAAATTTTTACCTGAAATAATAAAAAAATTACAGAGTGTATCCACTTCCCATTGTCGCCCGATATACTGGACGCACATTTCAATAGCAAAGCATTGCAGTAAAATTGAATTTAGTTGAACTGTTAAAGATGATAGCTTTGCTATTGAAACGTGCGTCCAGTATAATGAAGTTCATGGTAAGATCTTTGAAGGTGTGTGAAGTAATGTACCAACCGCATATCATTCATACTTTGTTGTTTGTTATTTATTGTAATAGATTTTTATTCTTTTTTTAAGCAAAGACTACAAGCGATTATATTTATACCGATACAAGGCGGACCATGTCCGATCTAATCGGCGTATTAAATTAATAAAATTATTACGGCCGTTAATTCATCGGAAACGGCGGCGTTATGTGGCTATTGGCGGCCGTATATTATTTCAGTCAGACTGTCGAATCGGAATTGAACCGACCACAATTAACTGGCGAACGCGCTCGCATTAATAAAACCAACATCGCCGGACGCGGACAAGCTTTGCACACATGTAAATGAATTAATAAGACAACTTTTCTCAAACGAGAGCCTATCTGGCTGCGACCATGTTCCCAGATAAAACTCTGTACCTTTTAAATAAGGCACAGATGAAATAAATTCGAACCGCGCTGGCTGGGCCGTTTTAAAAACGACACTCGGCCAGAGTTGCTGGTTGTGGCTTTTATCTGAATCCACCTTGCATACTAACACACACACACGGATCCATGCAGACGTGAGCTCTGAGTAGTGTAGGTAAAGAACTTTTAACGGACTCGGATGTTATTTATGTGTTTATAATTTGTATTAGTAAAATAACGCATTAATTACGGCGATACGGAAAGAGTGCCGTCTCGTTTAATGCGGTTTATCCGAATTCAACGCGGGGACAGAACATAACATGTGTATTTAGTGCACAGATAACTAAACCATCGACTCTATCATAATTACGTGAGAACGCCATATGTAAAATACATACATATATGTATCTACCTACCTTGCTGGATTTTTTGTGGATTTCGCTCGAACAAATGTCTTCTTTTTTTCATATGACTTACAGGAAGTCCATTAACGAATTTCTTAAATATATGCAGTTTGTTAATGTGTAGAATGATTTATGATTTAAAATTTCGCAAGTTATAAAGGATATTAAATGGGAAAGGAATATAGGAGAGAAATAACTTTCGCTTTCATTCACGAAGAAAAAAAAAAACAAAAAGTTTCGTACATATAATTTATTTTTGCGTTTTTAATACATTATTTTGTTACACGTGTACAGTAAGAATCATAATCATTTTTTGATACTTTTCTCTTCAGAAGTTCGTCATGTGACTGACGTCTAATTTTCAGTTCGTCTATAACCCATTTTGTATCATTAATTTGCTTTACCTTTTATTTTAACATATTTCATGGGGCATAACATATCAATCGCTGACATAATTTCATTATGAAAATACATACATATATGCCTTATCTGCGGCTTCCATATTATAGATCTTAGAGCAAACATGTTTTCTCAAGATATGTGCTATTTCACCAACTTTTGCGTCAGTATTTTTCTTTCACACTTGCTTTTGCAAGGTGAAGATCGTCGTTGGCCATTTGGAATTTCAATAATTTGACCTTCGTGCTCTGTTGTTAATATTTTTGCCTCAAAAGTGTTGGCATTCGTGCAAATATTATCAATTTGTGTCCAGGTTTGTGTGGTAATTCTTGTTGGGCCATTTATCACTTGCTGTAAATCAAAACATGCCATAATGTCCAAGAACCGTTGTTCATTTGTATTTAGATTCTGGATTCTGGATTTTAGATCGCGGAAGGTGATAACCACGTGCACTTAGGCCACCCATACCCGAGCCAGCCCAAACTGAGCGTGAGCCCGAGCAGAGCAGCAGGTAAGGCGCCGCCAAAATCGGCCATGCTGAGCCAGTACTCCCCCAGCATGGAACCTCTGAGTTGGACAAGTGCCGGGCAGTCACATAAAATGTGTTCCGTCGTCTCGTCTTCTTGGTAACATACCCGGCACAGTCGGCTGTTAGTCAAGCCCATGCAGTGCATGTGTTTGTTTAGCTTGCAGTGGCCGGTCAAAATCCCCACAACTTGACGTAGGTTACTGCGAGAAAGCTGCGGGCAATATCTTGTTGTCTTCGGTGATGGCTTGAATCCACGCGCTTAACGGTAGGTAATAGACTTCCATCTATTCTCGTGAAGAGTGGCAGTTCATTGCGAAGTACTAAGCCTGAAATGATCTGATGATTATTAAGAGCCTTAAGAGCAGCCTGACTGTCACTATAAAGGACAAGACGCCGTCCCTTAATGCCCCTTGCTAAAATATTTCCGGCACCGTGCAGGATTGCCAGCACCCCTGCTTGAAAAACCGTGGCGAACCTGCCCAACGTCAGTTCTAGATTGAGAACAAGGTTCGAAGAGAAAACTCCTGCCCCCGTTCCCATCTTCGTTTTCTATCCATCTGTAAAGATGGTGATCGAGGATTGTAGTTCGACCCTGGGGTCAACAAGAACATGGTGGTGTCTGTTCAAAGCAAACACGGGAGGCACAGCATTTGTATCTGCATGATTCCTAAAATTTATGTTAAAAGCCCGTTAGTACCAATGTAGTATTTGGATGCAGTTTTGGGAAGATGATTCTGGAATATGTTCAAGTCTTTGGAAGAATATAGTTATACCTAGTGAAGGATCATAGATATTTAAAAGACACTGGCATATTTTCCTAGTGAGATTGTGACCATTGTATTTCTCACCTCACTGTAAATACCACCTCAAGATTATTTCTCGGTTTTTGATCCGCCTCGAAACTAGAACAGTTCACCGAGCCTATCTGTGTAGTTGAAAATCTCTCTTAGATAGATGTATCGAAATCACGTGGCCTGACCTCATTCCCAAAAGGTTGCCTTTTACATGATCGAGAATATTATTGTGTCCCAATCCTGCATATCTGATGCCTTCGTATTTCTTGCCCCCTCCATCATCACCAAATGGAAAGGATATTTTCTGCTAATAATAATACTATTTTTAATACTCCAGCAATACAGCGCCATCCTCTTCAAGGATTGTCGTCCGCAGATGTACAGTGGGATGTGATGATATAGATCCTGGATTGTAAATTTAAAATTTGTGTCGAAATGAGCATTCACAGGTTTTAGCATTAAAAATATTTAATATTTTAAAGAGGGGAGTGTTTATTCTTAAATTTATTAAATGGTAGGGCTTTTATAGAGTAAGTTGAAAATCAAAATAGATATTCTGGTATCGATCGTGACACATTGAGAGAAGAATCCAGGTTAAACCGGCATCAGCTATGCTTAACAGGAATTACCTCAGAATACACATGGTCTAAATAAAAGCATACAAAAAAGATTGGTAACCAACTCAAGCCAAAATTTTGGATAACTAAGATGATTTGGATTCTGGTTATCCCTTTTTTGTACGTACCTAATTAGAGAAGTGAGTGAAACATGTGCGTCCTGAAATAAATTCATAAGTTAACCATTAAGCATTGACGCAAATTGTGAATTAAATAAGAAAAGTGTCTCAGATTTTAATTCCATTAATGTAAAAGAATCATGTAAACTTTTTTCAGATTTTCAGTTTTCACTGCTATATTTCCAGCTTGTCATGGTCCACCGAACGGTCATTGCTTACTCACAGTTGAGCTCACTTGACAACCGGGTCGCAAATTATGACTCTGGAACCGTTCGAGAATGAATCAAACGCCACGACCGTCAAAACTAATTACACGCTGACAAAATAGGACTGCGATATTTATTTCGCGTACGCACGATCTGAAATATCCACTCTAAACGTTGGGCTAAGCGTTCTTATTTATAACGGTGTCAGGCGGAAATATATGTTGCCTCTACCGCTAGATCCAATTTATCGTCTGCCTTGTACCGGTGCACCGTGTATATACGAACGAACTTGTACTCGGGGGTACCTACGGCCGGCCGGCTGCCTCGGAGCACAGACAAAATGTCTTGCAAATTTATTTGGAAACCGAATGAGGTAAACGGTCATTATTCACAGTCGAACGGTGAAACCGAACGCCATTAACCACTCGAGCATGTATAAATAACGCAATTCCATAATGACTGAAATTGAAATATCGCCCTGCGTACGGTAAACATTTCGATGTTTATAAACTGCGGCAATGAAACCGCAATTTATATTTCAATAAGTGGGCGGATGAAGGGAGAAAGAAAGAGACAAAGGTGAAGCAATATGTGGTTAGGTTTGTGTGAAGGAACAAGGAACAGTACATAGTTGGTGTCCTTACTGATGTGTCCAATTGAATCACAAAACTATTTACGTAATCAAATTATTGATGAATGCTCCAAAACCCTTAGCTGTAATAGTTGAAGGTAAGCAAGGATTGGAATAAAGTTTCTCAATGATAATTCTTCCCAACATCATTGTTCTCTTAGACCCCACATTTTATACAGGGTGTACCACCTAAAACGTCATAGCTCACCTATCATCCAAGATACCGAAGAAAGTCTAAGAATAAAATTGTGGATAATTACTCTTGCCATCTTTCTAAAATACTTCTGGTCAGCTCTATAAAATTTGCTTTACCACGATATATCATATGTCATAACTATCTAATCATTTAAAAACATAAATTGAAAATTTTAGTACAAATGCACGCTTTGGTAGATTAAAGCTTTATTTGGAAAAGTAGGCGGTGAAACAAATAAAATTATTTATCAGCTTCTAGTTGAATGACATGCACTTTAGTGGTTTCGCTGTTAGAAAATTTTTTCCTAACAGCGGGGACCATTGTTTGAATTTTTTTTGGCAGGAACTAAATTGCATCGGCACTTACGTTTCGAATTGAAGGATAGACTAAGACCTCTTGTTCCTTCACATATATAGATTTTTAACTGATGGGACGTGCAGAGAGTTAGAGCGAAGCTAACTTTGATCCGAGATAATGAATTGCAAGTTCTGAAGGCGGCTGTTGAAAATCCTCATATATAACTGAATTTTTTTTCTATCTTTACAAATAAAAGAGTTACAGCACTGAATAGGTTTTAGTGAATTCCCATTTCCTGCAAATGTCTAGTAAACTAGGCTTCTCCTTAAATGGACAAAGGCGTATTTGGATTAGATTTATAAAGATGCAAATCTTACTCCATTTAACTCAATGCGTATCTTTCATGGTTTTCGAGATGCCAAGAGAAATAATAAAAAAAAACCCATCTTGTATAATAATAATTGTTTTGTATTGTCCAAGTTTCTTATTTTAGTAATTTTTTGCATCTCTGCCTCTGGCTTCTAGGGTTTAGGAGCCGTCCTTCATCGTAGAGAAGATGACAGCAGTCAATTTCGGTTTTTGGTATGGCGTGTGTTTATATTAACACGTCTGTATATTCCACATGCACAGCTAAATCCAACGACCGCATTTTTCGGCTAATTGAGAAAGAAAAAGACAGGACCAAGGAGCATTTTAGCGAGCATGGAATCAACTGGGATTGCTTAATACTATTAAGTGAAAGACTTTTCAAAATACGAAGTAGAAAATTTATTACGATGAGTTTGATAAAGATTTTTCCAAAGAACATTTGTAAACTTCAAAAAATTAGCTATTCGCAACCCAGAAAATATCGTTAATAATTTATTCTCACTAACAATAACCGTCGTCGACAAAAAATATTCGATCTAGGGATTTATTAACCACATCATGAACAACAAAGGATGGTTATAAGAACCGTCTTAAACTCCTTCATCTAATAATGGCAGAATATAAGGTTTGCCATATATAGGTAGGTATAAAAGACATAATATACGTTTACACGTGTATATTTACGCTACGGTCGTATCAGATTTAATGGCCGCGATGTGGCCGTAACATCATTTCGACTATTACTACGGGGACTTTATCGTCAAACATAAACGGGAGTCAGTAACTCTCTGTTTAGACGATCGTAACAACTAGAGTGGATTAGTTAATACGCGGTGGCTGGATCGTCATCTATCTATAGTGTCGATTTTCTTCAAATTATTTATAAGTAAGACTGTAATATCATCATCCAGTAACCAGACGATTGTATACAAGTAGTGAGTTTGCTGTTTTCTTTTTGTCTATCGTACTATAAACATTTAAGCTTATATACCTGGTATAACAAAGGATTAAGTATCCCTAGTATAGAATGTTGAAATACAATTTATTATATACCGATTATTGATATAAGTATGATGAAATACATTTTAACGAAATATTTATACGTTTATTACACCATGCATATACAAAAATTAAACACGGATTCAACGTTGTATGTTAAATAAAAAGATACACCGGCAGGTCAACATCTTTATTGTCATCAAATTCTTTCTTCTCCACCTGATTATATCATCACATTCTATCAAAACACTTTTTCTATCTCTCTTCATGTACCTGCAACAATAATCATACTTATTTTAACATATCAAAGTATGTAAAATGTAAATTTGAGTATCTATCCTCAAAATTTGTTGCATATTAGATTTTTATTTTATGCACTCGTTTTGGTCTTAGAAACACTAAATTAAAAGAATGAGAAACTAAATCAAAACAAACTAACGACGAGAACGTTTTATTTTGTGGTTAGATCTGCTTATTTTAACCAAAGTTTATGACACTACCACACCAATATACCACAACGTTTACATCATTAGACGTGCGTCCCTTTTCACGGTAAAACAATACGAGAGAAAACCGAGAAACATCCAAACAGCCATAATAGTATAATCCGAAACGCAGGTAAAATTTGCGGTTGGCGCCAGACTCGGCGAACTAATGAAGGTCCGGTAACCCGACTCCGGTTCGGTTCCGGTTATTATGGGCAGCGAACCGCGAGAATCATAAACTGGCCGAACGATGGCCGCGGAGGGACAAGCCGCTTTTCGGTAACCGGAGTAGAATGACTAGCACAGCCGGAGCCTTTGTAATCCTATGCAATCGTAACTTGGGTATCGTATTTGATTATTGTTATTAGTCAAGTGATATAGCTACTTACAAGAGGGAAGAAAATGAGGACAGAAAATGGAAGTGAAAGTGTTTTATATGTCGAAAATGCATGACTTTAAAGTTTCATAAATTTAGAAGTTTACAAACTCAAAAGGACTATTGAAATAATATCAGTTTTCTATTTTTGTTTATTATTTTTTTCGATACATCTTACAATCAGTGGTAAAACTGGGTACTTCATTAAGAATATAAATGAATGAAGTGATTTTACACATTTTGTTTGTTGAAACGTTTAACAAATTACTAGAAGAGGATGGCTAACAATCTTTTTACAAACTGGACACCTAGGAACTTGCACTTCTTACTGTGTGAAATCATTAAATGAATGCTTTTCTGGTAATCACTGTAATTAATATGCGACAATTTTTATATTAAAATTTTTTACCTCATACAGGATTTGAAACCGACACCCTCTGTTTATCGGACCAGCGCTCTGTCAGTTGAGGTAACGAGGTGATCGGGTTCCTCACAATTTGAATTGTCTCAAATACAAATCTCATCTCTTACCTCTGGGGAAGTTCACCTTTCCCAGGAGGACCTGAACTAGAACAAAACTTTGAATTGTTTGAAGAACCCGAATTTGTTGAACACGACAACAATTCACCATTAAAGAAAAATCCCTTTCCAGAGAAAATCAAAGCAATTAAAGATGTCATTAAGAGTTGCCCTGATTTAATTCACGCGCTTTTAGCTAATTTTCGCTTGTTCCAAATGTATTGCCCAGTCCAAAATTCACAAACGGATGAGATCTATAGGAGCATGCTAGTAACTTTTTACATGTAAATTTTGCAGGATATAATTCATCTTCTTCGAAACGATCTAAATGATAAATCAAATATTGGGGAGGAATCTATACATCGTTAGATGAACAGACAAGGGTTGCCAGATGGTTTGAACGGCTTTTGAAGAGCTCACAGCTTATAAGACACTATAAATTCGATATAATGAAGGGGGCGACTTCATTGAAGTAAGCATTTTGTAATTATTTCAATTTTATCTATTATTACTTATTCCAAAACCACGTGTTTTTTTTTTGTTAGTCTTTGGTAGGGCTTACTGATCATCTGTTTTTATATAAATTTAAATTTAATAATGCCGAGAAACATACGGTGTATAAAAAAAAATAAACGGCCTCATCGTGGAACAGAAACCTGCGACTCAAAACATAAAAAATGGGGCTAAGATTTAGATTAACTAGTTTAAAATAGACACATTTTTTCACTGATTTTACTTTCCTTATATAAAAAAGCTCGTATTGAATACGATTTTAGTCGAAATCAGAAATCGTTATCTTCAAAAATTAATTTGGAACACTTCTGGCTGTCGAAAGAATGCGGCACTTGAAATATTTCATTAGGGAGGTCTTATATATACTTTGATAACAGAAAAAATAAAAAATGGGATTTTTTTAAGCCCCAACTGTCTGAACCCTCTTAAATTAAATGATGGGATAGGTGATGTCAAAATCGCAGAATATAAAACTCCATTGTCTATATCTATATATATTGAAACCGTTTTCCAAATACACGGGAACTATTTTCAGCAATCACAAGGAATGACAATGGGCAATTTCTCATATTTATGACAACGTAAAATTGTTGGCATCAAATTCTTAAATAATGATACAGTTCGGCGTAATAAGCTAGATTTATCAAAGAAGTGCAATTCATCAAAAGGGTAACGATCTATAACAGTTACTCTTTCACAAAAGTAGCCTGGAATTTACAAAAAATGTGAAAACATCATGTGAGGAGGGTGACCATAACAGCAACCAGCATTATTTTTGCATAAAATTTTCAAAGTATTCTTAAAGAACAGAACATGGATGCATGCTTATATTGCCAGTCTCTTAAGTATATAAGGTGCAAGAGAAACCAATGTTATAACGAAACACACCCCACGGCTTGATCGTGCCGCTCTATCAGAGATGAAGGGGTATAAGACCCCACCCTAGCTGAGATGTTCTGACCTTTGACCTTTTGTTATAACGAAAGATCGGAAATTTACCACAAACCATACAATCGGAACTAGATTTGAGGAACACCTAATATATCGCTATGGAAGGCATAAATTATCGAGTGTGACACAACACATAAATGATACCGGACAGAATATTAAAGTAGAGAATCTTAAACTAATAAAAAGTGCTACTTCACCACCTAAATTCAGTATAGGAATATAAACGATTTTCTCTTCAGAAAACACACAAATGCAGAGCGTTTCCTTACATAAATAACATAGTCAATTATTGTGTTGACATGCACACGTAAAACAAACGTACACGTAAGTGTGCATCCACTTACACTGTGCTTTAAAATAGCATGCATCAAGTATATCGCTAATGCGGTTAATTTTTGCACCAGTAAGGCTTCTCAGAAACACGCGCAATCTTTACACTCCGCGCCGCTATCACCTATAGTACAAACTACAAACGACAGGATCCCTAACCTACAGGGAAAGTGGTAAATATAAACAGGATGCCAGTCCAGATACAAAGTTGCAAAGTACTTTAGTGTGTAAGATTTAAGCGCTTAGACGAATTACGGTGCCGAGATTCCAGAATGCAATTTATGTCCGGTTGCAATTAACTATTGATAATTTAACACCTATACGCCCACTAGAGTTTGTGTACGCACGCAACTCTCGTGTAAATACGCGACACAGTTAGCGATGATATGAAAATGATATGCATGTAAGCAGAAAGTTGTATTGGAAGTTGCTGACATGTTATACCCACTGCTGATACCTTGTTTTGTGGTGATTAAAAGCTCGTTTGTTGTTCGTTGATGTTCGTATATCTATATAAGGTGGTTCTGGTGACAAAGAATATCTAAAGCATGCGTTTCAAATTGCTATCTAATAAGAATTCTTTGTGCTTATTGATGCATCTACCTGTAAAAATGAAATTTGCGGAATCTAACTTCTGTGAAAAGAAACCGTTAATGGGAAATCAAAATTAGTCACAATTTCCTGTAATATAAATGTTATTGTATTGGTACTGATACATATTTTTTTATTATTTCTGAGAAATCAAATTATATTTATGTCTAGTCTACTACAGTACTGTACACTCGCGGTGACATTTCATTCTAGGGAATATTATTGTAACAATAATAAATGCCAGTGCAGAACGCATTAGCAGTTGCTGATTGATTCGGATTTTGATTTATTGTTTCTTGCTAATAAAAACTCAATTTAATAACTTAGATCTCTAGGACATCTTGGCGCGTTTAGCAAAATCTTTCTAAACGAATTAATTAAAGAATTAACGTGGGGAAATTGTTCGCGAACGATTTCAGCAATGCGACTTATTCCATGCACAACAAATGTTGTGTAATGTGATATTAGGAGAAAGTTTCTTAAGCCCTGTTTTTAACATTACGCTTGCAGCATCCGAAAGAAATAACAGAACTTTTGAACAATCGTCGCCACCTACATTTGTTACGCTGTTAATAATAATTTGGCTAATTTTCTTTGCACTTACTCGTGTTCCAATTTTTGTGGCTACTAAAAATGACATGAGAGGATTTTCGGAATGCAATGTGCCAGCTAATACATTAAAAACACATCTTCTTTTAATGTCTGTTGTTTCATCTGAGCTTATGTAGAGATAATTCTCTCTTAGTTTTGACCTGATTGTATTTATTGTTTTATCGAACTGCTTAGGTACGTAATACTTTCTAATGGTCGGAGGATGAGGAATATCGTGTTTGGTATGTTTCTTTTAAGAACTCACGGACTAGTGGATTCCGTAATTTATGTAACAGGATATTGCCACCAAGAGAAGCTAGAAGATAAATCATTTACCAATTCTTTATGAGAAAATCCTCTGTAATGTTCAATATGCTTCATACTTTTTATACCTATGCCATTCAGGACTATATAGGACTAAAACCTAATTTCAGAGAACAAACGGTGCAAGTACTTCTTTTTTGTTAATGACTGCGAAGATCGTGCTATACTCTCAAGGAATGTTTATCATTCTCGGCATTACTGGGAAATAATGAATATGTAGAGTTAATTTAGCACAAGCAAAAATATAGCGTGCTATTTAAAAAAATCAAGTTACCTTGGATTAATGTTAAGCAAATGTTCAAGACTATAGTGGACACCTGTATACAATTACATCGATTTTAATTTCAATATTGAATCAGACTAAGTATGTACGTATGATATTTAAAATATGAATGTCTAACACAAATGCAAATATAAACCAGGCCGCCTTAACCGATGCTTTGCATCGGGACCACTTTTGACAAAAGAGTAAATAACAACGTTGTTATTAGAGATAGACATATAGTAGTTTATATAAAGTCGTATTATTTTTCTACGTAGAATTGAAAAATGAAATAATATATAGGATGTTCCATTTAAAATAACGAAGTAAGTATCCGTTTGCCTACTTCTGGGACACTCTGTATAGTCAAACATATTTTTAAGTGACGCAGCATTAGATTCTATAACATTCTTATAGAAAAGCTTTCTTTCTAAAATCATCAATAGAGCTGTAATGAACGACCCAGTCTTCGGTAGGACTCCCTGTACGTATGAGTCTCGCACATGAAAACAGAACGCCTATGATAAACTGCACCGATCATCGCCGCTCTGTTCATAATGCATCGAATCAAATCAAGTCAACTTCAAGTAAGTGAATATTCAGCAATTAGTTGAAGTAAATACTCTCCAATAGCCTTATATACAGGCTTAGTTAAAAGTATTGCCGTTAATATTCATTTTAGGAAATTTTGTTCAATATAAATTTTTTTTTTTTAAAACACAACAGTCATTGTCACAATATAAATTTTACACATTAAAATTTTGTAAAAGGGACAAGTACACAAACAGAGACATTTAACATAAAAGGACAATAAAATTTTACCATTCAATCCAATGTGTCACAAGACGATTGCGTAACTACATAGGTAACTAAAAAGTTTGAATGCAATACAAACTGTCTAGCTGCTGAAACTTCTAATTTAATTGTAGATGCATGTGTGCGCAGCTTCATAATACTCCATATGACGCAAAGATGCATCCAGACAATTGCTCAACTGAAAATTACCTAGGCTCTGTGTCCTAGGCTAAAATAAAGAATATTGATTTTATTGAAACTAAAGTAGCAATTGAATTTTAAGACCCAATTATAAATACTACTCGCCAACAATAACCTAATTTAACTCTTAACAGTTTGAAGAAGAAATACCGTAAAAAAATCGTAGAAAAACGAACGAAAAAAAAAAACCACAGAGGAACGAACAGTTTGCGTTCATGTAGCCGCATACCGCATGTTCTGAAATAACTGCGACCATTTTGGAATTTCTATTGTTTTTCGCGGTCGAATCCCGGCGTCCGTTTTATCATCATCGCCGCCGTATCATTATTAGCGTGGCCGTTGCCAAACGTGCGCCTCATTCCTGCTTGGGTTTAGTCATTATAGGGTATGCTGGCAGCGTTTGGTGGCCGCCACTGCCGCTTGGGTTTTTGCGGTATTTGCGCTACAGTTATGCGTGAATTGAATTTTAAAATGTTGGCCGTGCAAGAGGGGTCTATTCGCTGGAATATTTTGGACGTAAATGCGCATACAGATGACGCTTTTTTTTTTTAGTATTAAAACTGGTGCTGATTGTGTGAACGAAATGATTGCATACATATACAGTTGTGTTTAATAAAACAGAAAGAGTAGTCTTACACCCTATTTATGCATTAAATTGATGACGTAACACACATATGATTAAGCTCATAAATAATTTCGAAGAAATACCAGAATTGTGGAAGAATAGAATTCCTTTGTTGCAAAAACTGATTAATCTAACTAATATGCCACGAAAGTAATATATTGGCCACCGGGATTTTGATTTTTACTTGAAAGATCATAAGAAATGGTTTATTTTAACTACCTGCATGATACATCTGCCTATCATTGCAATACCAAATCATATGCTTTTTTCGTCTACTTCCTTGGTGTTACAGGAATACCGCAAAGTTCAATTTTAGGCCCTTGACTGTTTGATATTTATGTAAACTATCTGAGTTTACGCAAATAGACGGCTTGTATCAACACACAGAAAAATGCATTCTTAGATTGAAAATAAAAAGTTGTTTTGGGATATTATTCTTCCATGAAACATAGAATATATACTTATTCCGAACAAAATCATTTTCTCCAGTCAAGTACATTTTGTTTCAGAGCTAATTCTTTCTCATTGATATTTAAATATTAATTTGACACAATCAAATATGTAGATAACAATGTAATGACATACCTACGCACGTACACTTGAGCATATACAATGAACATAATTTGAATCTATACATGAAAAAAGTCTTGATATAAATATATGGTTTCATTTCGTAGGAAATATAAATGAGGCTATACTTCGTGGTTAATGTATACGATTAGGCGATTTATAGGTGTACCATCGGATAAAGCATCTCTCCCAGAGTTCAAAATGGGCATTCATTATGTGAGGAAATGAAAAGAAAGTACTAAAAACGGTGTTTGAAAAGTGCTATTTCCAGGTTATGTTCGACGCAATTTTGACGTTTATTACGTGTGGTACTGGTGAAAGTTACTAAAAGCAGAGACAAAAGTTACCAACGCAGATCAAATTGGCGCGAAATACAAACTAGATTTATAAATTACATATTCT
Organism: Cetonia aurata; assembly: GCA_949128085.1. Taxonomy (NCBI): domain Eukaryota; kingdom Metazoa; phylum Arthropoda; class Insecta; order Coleoptera; family Scarabaeidae; genus Cetonia; species Cetonia aurata. Next base: position 7,562,526 of record OX421882.1, on the reverse strand, counting down.
ATAAATAATAGAATAATAAAAAAAAATGTAATACCTTGTTAGAATAAATAAATTTGTTAATGTTATAAGTTTTGCACGTGTTTACCTTGGTAGTGGTTGTAACAGTTAATGCTATTCAGAATCGCAAAAATTTCAATAAAATATATAAAAAATTTCAAATAAAATTTATATGTGAAATGTTAACTTGGACCTGATGTCTAAAGCTATGAAAAAGATTTATTTGACTTCGAATTTTGGGTGAAAATTTCTTCCGTCTACACAACCGAACTAACAAGTTTCACTAGTTTTCCACTTGTTAAATTAAACAAGCAAAAAAAAAAAAAACAAAGAACGACAAAGAAAACTAGAATTATTAATAACAGGTACTTTTGTAGTGTTTGTGAAGAAGTCTAAAGAGACACGAGACCAGTATATGCGGTGCAGGTGGTCGGTATACATGCAGACTACACAAATGTCAGTCCTAAATGGACAATCTATAATTGCCTTTCATGCTTGATAACTATTTAATAAAAATTTATTTCAATATCAATTATTGAACATGGCCGAGTTTAAGATCGTATAGGTCCATTTTATGCAATGGGTTTCTTAAATTGGTCCATTTACAAGGATTACCAAAATATTTTTTTTTTGTTTGTAATAAAATTTGTATTTTGCTTTTGCAGTCAAACGCTTTTTAACTTAATACATTTCTTTTTGCATTTCTTAAACCCATCTTTCTTCTCCTTGCCTGCACTTCACAATGAATTATGCAGGTATATAATTGCACAAGATGCTTTTTAACTACTTCTACCTTCTACTGTCTGAATTTTCTGTTACTTTAAGGCGCTGATATTCTATTGCACACAACTGTATAGTTTAGATTATTTTTTGTGTGACTAAACTGTATTTATATGTGTTAGCAACTCGAGATTACATAGCATTATTTGCATATTTCTAAACTCCAAAATGTCTCTTTAATTCTTGCTACAAAACAGAACACGGTATTTTAAGCGATAACAAATGTTTCCCAAACCATTTATCCTACATGGCACCTAATAAAACATCTGTACCTATTCACAGATGTAGATTAAACGTATTAGGGACTAACAAAACATCTACACTACAATAGCCAGCATTCACGCCTTAAAAGATTTAGTCATACCCGTTCGCAGACAATCGTAAACAAACCATCAACCGAGTAAAGCGACAAAGCACATGGGGTATTGTAAGAAATTAGCAATAATAGGAGCGGGAACACCCACAAATCCACCAAAAACCGACTAATAAATACATACACATTCACGCAGTTCCAACGCAGAAAGACACAACACGAGCTCCGCTGGATCGGGTTCTCTTTTAATGCGAAACCCTAAGGTCAGTTACAACCGTGTGAAACAGGAGACCCCGTGCTGCGAGGCCACCATGAAATCGCTTTTGGAAAATGTTTGTCAACAAAGATATTCTATGTAAATACACACATAATGCTGATGGGCCACAGGCATTTCGGTTCAACGGGCTTCCTCTCTCGAACGGGCAATAATAGCGAATCTGACAGTGAAAGATGACTTCGTAGCAGTTCGCAGTATGAATAGGATGACAACCTAATTTAAACGTTTCGGGAAATGTTCTTTCTTCTGCCCGTTGTGTTACGGCTGTAATAAATCGCGAGGAAGTAATGCTGTGAATGGTCTGTTGGTGCGTAGTTTGGCAAGTGGTTATTGTAAGATTTGAAAGGAGAATCGACAGTAAAAGAAATGTTACGGCTTGTGGGGTCAATTTATCAGAAATGGAAATGTAAACCACAGCGCTGTTGTATAGAATAGGGAAATGTAGCAGATGAAACAAAAGCTTGTTCTAATATTTGTAAATAGGACCTTATCTTAGATAAAAGAATGAATATAACCAAGTAAATTTCAATTTTGCGAGAAAATTTTATGTGGGTAGCAAAATAATCATTTCTTAGTTAATACAGTCCATGTACTATGTCCACAACCAATAATAAGCAACACGTTTACCTTGGCAGTTTTTGTTCAATCAAGTTAGATCAAATTATACCAAAAAAAGGTGATGTGTATAGTTCTAATTTTTTATATATTGTTGGGACTGCAGCCAATATTAAAAATTCTTTGCAGCTTTGAAAAACCTGTGCGCTTTTGCTTTTTTTTCACTTTTTGTATAATATTTCAAAAAATCTTACATTAAAAGAACTTAGTTAGTCCTTAAAGTACATTAAATTCGATAAAATTTCATACTTTGCCGAACTCTACTCTTCGAAATCTGTGTTCAAAGTTTAGTATTTTTTCCAAAAAGTCAAGAAAATTTGTGCTTTTTAATCTTCTTGTTCAATATCTCAAATTGAATATCTTAAAGGTAGTCTTACAACAAAAGGTGTATAGATATTTTGTAGTGTACATTAAATTGCTTGAAATTTAGTGTTTTACTGGACTGAGCATGTACAATACTCTCCGAGATACAACTCTACAAATTTAAAAAAGAAAAAGCATTTAAAGAAATCGATTTGGGGGAAAAACAATGAAAATTTAATACTGAGCAACTAATCCAATAAAAGGCGCCTCATAACACTTCTTCAGTGTGGATCCAGAAGACGTTGACCAGGAGATTATTAACATGGCAATATACAAAAGTCCAATATCTGACCTAGTCATTATAGTCGGGGCAATTTGTGGATCTTCTCGTTTTCCTCAATAGTTTGAGCTCGGAAACAACAAACTTATACCTACAGAAATGTATGAAAAATTAAGGCGGATAGTGTTATTACTGAAGCTCTACTTTCACCCGTCAACTCGCTGTACACCCACCAAGGGTAGTAGTTTCTAAACGTGCATCCACACCTTTTGGCTACGGTAAGATACAGTTTGCTTCCATCCTGTACAAGAATCCGTACCTTGTGAGGATTGCCGAGAATTGCTTGCAGTCATATTCCAGTCATAAATCTATTGCAAAAGCTGGGGAGGAGTTATGCCTTACTTACTAGGTTATCCGTGATATCTGCAGCCAATACTAAAATTAATCTTGCAAATTTTCTCCCAACAGAAGATGCTGCAAGCTAACTTTCGTATACAACGTATCACTAAGTTAAAAAACGGTTGGGGAATTGAAAAAGTCTCACAGAATGGGATGGAAGTTATATGATCATTGGCTCACTTCCGTCACTATGGATCCTATACCTGGCTTTCTATTGCACATGGTTTCGTGTAAATACAAAAAAGGCTGCACTGTCCGCTGCAACTACCAGGTAGCATTTTAATGCTTGACTCTTCGTAAATTTTGTGGTAACCTATCATGCTAAAACGCGATACAACCTGAAGATTCTAACGATGGAGGTGACTGTTCTATGTTTACTGAAGTACGTGGAAAGCCTTCAGTTAACCATCAGGACGATTTGTGAAAACCAGGGCCGCCAAAATAGGTGACATTATAATATAAAATGTATGGTAAGTAATTAAGATAAGTATATAGTTAAAAATTGGTCACTGAATTAGTTTAAAAAATTTATTTTTGTTAAAATCCGCAATATTTTCATCAATATCTTTTGAATCACTGAATCAATTAAAGATCCCATTATATGTATCGATTCATCGCTCCAATGTCTATCAGTTTGTACAAAGATCGATCAAATAGGACACTTGTAGCTCCAGATATGGTTTCCAAACTGGAAGGAGGTCGAAAAATTAAAAGATCACAATACTCAAAAACTGCTACTAGTATTAGCAAAATATTTTGTTTTGCTGCATGAGGGGAGAAAAAAGTGTAGGAAATTTAAAAAAAAAATACTAGAATGATGGAGGTGAGTTAAAGGAATAGATATATTTTCTTTTTCAATGCCTGCTCACATGAATGACTTATTCGCAATCTGCGAAGTGTCCGCGTGAGTTGGCTAGTATAATAACAAATATAAAATAACACAGATAGATAAATCATTAAACATAGATTTTACTGGTGTTGGTATGATGATTCGAATATTTTTAGGTAATGATCATGATCAAATTGGTGATTACTGGCTTAAAGATTCACTTCTGTCGGGGGCAACTGCGCCAGGAAATATTATACGTCAAAGTGATGACGTGCCATCGTCAATTTAGAGTTGCCCGTCGCTGTCAATGAGTTAACAAGAGAATTTCTGCGACGCGCTGCTCTTGCAAAAACGACACAACACATTAGCCTTTCGGCATTTGCATCGAGCTCTTTCGCACAAAATTCCCAGCCCGAACTATGAATACAATTCAAACTAACGCAACGACGACGCAGGGTAGGTAATTACCTCGTACACCCCTCTCGCGCCTATCGATTTTATTAAAACCGGGACCGAACACACAACCTGCGTGCTCGAACCTGAAGTGGCGCAGTGTGCAAGTCAAAATGATAAACAGTCGACGGATCTTCCATCAATCTCTGAGCGTAGATGTCGCTGTAACGACGGGGCGAAGAAATCCGATTAGAAAGAGACGATATTACAATACCATTGAGGGTTAGAGAAGGATGACCTGATAGAAAAATGAATAGAAGAAGAAGACGAGGAAAGAAAATGTGGTATCTGTGTATATATATACAGTTTTGTTGCTGGTTGGAGAGCTTAGACTGTTGCACGCCAACAATTATACGGAATAAACAAAGTGATGTCGCCGTGTTTTATTTCCCCTATTGTTTCATTGTTTGTGCGCTCGTGAGACGCCTGGCGGGGGCCCCCGTGATTTATCGGGGCACGTGGGGAATGCAGCCGGCGCCACTGGGGGCGCCGAATGGTCCCCGAGAACCGGGATCGAGGAGTAGGTACACGATCGGTGTATATGCGCGCCGTATATCCGTGTGTACGGTTATTGTCGAGCCCATGGATGGTGTATCAAATGTTACGGAGTCCGTGGTTGTCGGTTGGTACCATCAGGCGATCGGGAAATAAAACGAGTCGTTAATAGATGATTTGAAAACGTTACAAATGGGACTATAAAAGTCGATAAGGCACGAACAGCAATTGTGTAAATTGTAAGAATCGGTTAGCATGTACAAACGTAATAGTTGTTAAGACGTAGGGATATTCGTGTAATCTTTTGTCCGAAGTCTTGTAGTAATATATAAATAATGTTTTTACAGGATAAATTAATTTGCCCCCCCCCCCAACTAAATTGGTGATAATAATACGTTTTTATTGTAGAATTATTTTCACATGAATAAAAGGGCTTTGAAATACGTCAGGCAATTTTACTTATTTTATATGTTCTTGGTAATGATTTGAAAACCACAGGAATTCATATACTAAACCTTAACAATAATAGATGATAAAGGTAATAGAGAAATAGATTCTTAAATAATCATAATTTGAAAATAGTACCACAAACAAAAACAAAAAATTACGACGCGACTAAGCTTTGAACTCCCCACTCTCGAATTAGGAGAACGTCCACTTTGACGCTGGGCTATTGATGGTATCGTTTCGTATTCGTTTATATATACCTCACGTTAAAATATCTAAGGCCCTAAAAAGTAATTGGCTGCCCATCTATATAGCTAATATTTTACAGAAGTACTCCAACCTAAGAACTAAGCAAATATGATTTTTTTTTTCTTCCTTTACAGTCGATATTTCGTCGGTACTTGTAAAAGTAACCAGTAACTCTATTACCAGACACAATATGTCGAAAATTGACAAAAATGTGCTCCTCAATCTTTCAACCTCTCTAACAAAGTTATCAAACCAGCCAAGCTACCGAATTAATTATAAATGTGAAAAGATACTAAAATAATATAGGAATGACCACAATGCTGCGACTAGTTCCTAAACAAATTAACAGAATCAATGCATCATCGATTCCTTCAAACAATGAATATTTTAGAGTTAGTGTTTTGATATATATATATTAAATTGCTGCTAGGGTGGGACGCATGTGAGGATTTATGAGGATTTTATTTTTAAAGTTGGTTTGTAACGTTAAAAAAAAATTAAAAACTTGGGTGAGGAATAACATGTCACGAAAGCAGATTAGCTTAATTATCTGTTTTTTTTATTTCTGTTTTGTTACCGCTGAATTTTTCTTCGGAGGCATGCTGACCTAAATAAAATTATAGTTGCCGTGATTTTATTTTATAAGTAATTTTTTGTCATAGAAAAGCTTTGATCTAATTCCGGTTTCTTTCAGTGCAGTATTTATTTGTGTCATGTAAGCTTTGGCATTGAATATAAACATAAAATCTTGTGTGATAATCTCTTTTGACAAGTATTTTTTTTTTTTTCGTCGTGCGTCAAAGATTTTCATGTTATATAGTTCGCTCTTCTCTATCGGGACAATAGATTTGTTTATATCCATTCTAATTTTTTAGTAAATGCCTTTGGTTCTCGTTAACAAATCGTGAAATAATTCTTGAAGCGTCACAATGGGCTCATTTCTAGTTTACTGGAACCATGTCGTGTAAATGCTCTCCTAAGTTTCAAATTTGATGCGTTTTTCTTCGAATCGCCTTGTATAAAGAATTCGGTGTCTGATTAGTTGACCTTCAATAATTCTTCATACAGTTAATATCAGTTATATTGAAATGTGGACACTACATTCATCACATGCCAAAACACATTTGATAAAGCCTAGTAGTATAAATTAAATATCAGTAGAAAAAAAAAATTGTTTTTCAATATGATGATATTAACCATATAAAGAGTTCCGTAACTTTTTAAATTCCTCGCAATAATTTTAACGTAACAACACAAACAAAAAAGAAATACCTCACAATTTCATCTAAACCGACACATACTTGATTCTCGCCGCTATTGTTATTATTAATTTCGCTTCATTTCGCTTTATGTTCCTGACGCCATCCGTTGCGATTTATCTATTCCCATTATAAAGTATCACGCAGGCCATTTCGGTTGTGCAACATATACACGAGTGGATTTGTTTTTTATTGCCACTAAAATAAAAACATGACATTTCTATGTTTCACGTCCGTGTAGCGCGGCCAAGATTTCACTCTCCACAGAGCGCGTACATCACAGGGATTACGACACCGAACGAACCCACTATCATTGTAATTTATTACAAAAATAAATAATCGCATTTGTGTACGTTGTATTTTCAACAATATCCAGCGAACGCTATATGAAATAAAATAGTGAAAAAATAGCGTTCGCTTTTCGTTCAATTTTTTGCTGTAGGTTAGATGCACATAATTCCACATGTGTACTACGTGTTGCATCTATAGGTTATGTATTTAGTATTTATGTACACGCATATATAAATATACCTACCTGCCAGATTTATTCGTATAATTTCGTTATCTCCCTTGTAAATACTAACAATTTTATTATTGAAACATTAATGTGGCCTGTGTGGTTTATATTTTATGGCGGGTAAAAATAAAATTAACGGTCGAATAAACTCTTACCGCGCAGCAAACGAAACGCTGTTATAAAGGTGAATTGTATAATTAAATTTTACATTTTTATGCGGTCATTTCGAATAGATCCCGCCTACGGTTAATCTAAAATTAAATAAGCCAATAGATTTCTAACTAAAATGGACAAAGAACCATGTTTATAGAATTTATCGATAGTGCCAGCTAAAAAGTTTAGATGGCGCTAATATGAAGAACAAATGTCAAATATGATTTTTCTTGTCCTGGAATTGTTTTAATGAACTACTATGCTTTTAGAAAAAGTTTTAATCCACGTGACTTGTTTTAAGTATGCAACGAATCTTGCAATGTTGTACTAACAAAAAATTCCCTGATTTCAAGAAAATTTGTGTTGACTTATATGGTGTTGTTAAGAGTTTGAAAATGACATTTTCCTGTCGAAATTGCAGTCACTAAAGATAATAAAGTGGTAAAATCACAAAGTAGACGTGCGATTTTATTATTTATTTACTTTTGATATATTTTTATTAACAAATAAAACTGAGGAATTTTTGGTTAAATTGCAACTAAACAGTTATAACTAAAAGTTGAATATAAGAAAAAGGATAATAAAATTTATTTATAACAGACGCTCGAAATATCATCCACTAATTCCCAAGCAAAATTCCCTTTCATTAACTGCAGATTATAGATACCTTTCTAGTTTAGACCTGTTTACAGACTATCCAGAATTTCCAAAGATAGATTTCCATCAGTATGTCAAACCAACGCGGGATTTGTCGGGTCAAATCTGCGTGGACAAATGCATAAGCGCAGAAATTCTCAACAGGGTGTTCGGTTTTTCTTTTTGACTCTGATAATGACGATGGTGTATCCTTTTGCTTGAATGCAGAGTGAAATATTTTCTCAGCCGAATTAAATTTTTGAATTTAAAAAATTCTGTAAAAAATCCATTATTTATGACCTATTCATCCATTATCAAAAAGAACTCTCAACGAATTGCATAATCTTGTCCTTCAAGAGTGAGCTCTCATATCTGATTAAACTTTCGGCAAATCCCTGAACTTTCTAACTTTTGCCTTAGATTTCATATGTCACGGTCAAGAACTGCCCCTTGCATTGACCGAAATTGACTGCATATTCTTTTGATACGCTGTTTATGAATTTGCTGGTTTATTTAAGTAACTCTTAAACAAATTGAGAGTTATACCAGAAAATTTCATTTCTTTCGAATTCATGAACGCATAGTTTTCTCTACTTCCTAATGCTTTACGAACATCTAAAAGTTTTCCAGTAGTTACTACTTTCTCCACATCACTTTTAGCAGGTTTATGTGATTTAAGAATGAAGGCAAATGATGCGGAAAAAGGCCTTCATTCTTAAATCACATAAACCTGCTAAAAGTCATTGATTAACAATAATGAAAGCTCAAAATATTTCATTCTTATGCTTTGTTCATTGTCGAAAACAGCTTTTTAGTGTTGGATATATAAAAATTATGCAATCAGCATTTGGTTTAACCTTTAGTAGGTAGGTATGTCTATGTAGTGAACAACATATCTTACTCAATCAAACTAATATATTAGTGTTATTCCACTAGTGATTTGGCGAAGAGCATATCTTCCAAGGTTTACCTTAGCCGAAAACACTATGTTTAACACTGCTCTTCACTTGTTTCTACTGAAGATGGCAACTTAGTTGCCGAAATACGTATTTAGATTTGTTATCTAATTTTGTGGTAAGGGATTTTTCACCTTTCTTTTGGGATTTTTGTTATAATATATTTAAAAAAATTAAGAATATATAACTATTGTTGGAAGTTCTATCCAACTATTTCTACCAAATAACTAATTTTTATGTAAATCCTTGACAGTAACAGGTCTATACAATACATCCTCTGCTGATAATCTCAATAAAGTTTACATTTTGTGCTAATCGGAATGAAATCGCGTTTTACAACGTTTCAGCAAGTGTCATGTCATTAATAATTTTGTCCATCAGTTTTCCCCAACCTAGTTTGACTGTCCAATTCCCTCCATCTGCCAATACCTTATTTAGGTACAGCACGTCCAAATCCTTTGAAATATTATCCTGCTTCGGCTGCAAAAAAAAGACTGTCAAATGCATAATCATTCTTCACACATGAGCAAAAGTGCAGCAAAATTATTATTTTCTTAATATCGCAAGTATGTAAGTATCTACATACGTCTGTGTCATAACCGCTACTTTAAATTTTGCGACTGTATCTGAACTCGTAAACACTCGTTCTGCATTTCAGTTTAGTTAGTGGAGATGTGCTGGTAGACATAAAGTCACGGCCGATATTATACCTGCACAACAAACTTTACAGCGCACATAAAACCCATACAGCGCTTCTCTCTTATCTTGGCTACCGTTGACACACGTGGATATTTAGTTTATGCCAGTAAATTAAAAGGATTTAAAGGGTAGTGCGATATTTAGCCGTGAGTCAAAAGGTAAAGTGTTTTACGAGATACGTAAGTGCAAGAAATTACCGCTTGACCTTTCACGTTATCATTGATGCCATTTTAGGATCTCAATTACCTTTTTTGCTATTTTGTCAGTAGGATAGTTAGGAAATAAATATAAAACTATTAGTTAATTGCTTACCGTCAACCTACAATATCGTATTCTTACTTTTCTATTCTCAGGATTAAAAGTATTATATTTTACATAACCATAAATTTTCAATCCCTTATTCAAAACAGTAATTATTTTATCGGAAAAATTATTATATCGATCGGCCACAAATTTTTAATTCCAAACTTCAAATCATCGCTCGCTGCTCCATCCAACTATACACCGCTAGACGGCATAATATTACAAAAATAGGTTCGCCAGGAGGAATAAACGAACGACTTTACAGGATCTAAATCTTAATTTGCCCCTCGCCACGGCGCATTGACATTTTTTCCGTATTTTATGGCTTACTTTAGGAGGTAGTCGCGAGAGATTCCATGGGGGCGCCCAGGATGCCCCAGAACCTTTGGGGGGCCACTTCCTTCCGACACCAGGGGGTCGCACCGGGCATTCCGAGAAGAATACCCTTGAAGATGCAGCGTCCACACGGGGTCCCGCATGTTGTATCATTGTTGTTCTCGACCATGATCTAATAATACTCGGACGTGCGCCAGCGCGCGTCCACAAGGAATTCGTTTGTGATCTATGATCTGCTTTCGTAAATGTGATCGTATGAGAAATCGTTAATAGACTGGCGTCTTGTACATACGTCGTTTTTTTTTTTTTCTTTTTTATTGTTATGATGTGATTTTATGACCATTTAGTTCGCCATGTATGGGAACATCACACCGAGCCCTCACTAAACCACGCTATGGGCTCGCAATTAAGCATGGAATGTTAATTGCTCTCTCCTCTAGGAGTATATAGTTAATGATGCTAATGATTTTCGTTTAGCGTTTTTGTGACTGTGTCCCGTCTCAGTTCATTTTTACTCTTACGCCATTAATTTAATTTGCACATCGTCTTTGCAATAATAATAGCGGTAATAAGAACGACAGGTATTCGTTGTTGATGAGACGATCAACAACCCTCCAAGCAATTAATTTGTCGCATATTTATGCAACGTAAATTAACCAGACAAGAATTAAAGTTCGTTCATGTCCACAAATATGCCTGCTTGTTCTAGAAAAGGACATTGTTATTCCGATAATCACAGCATACAAAAACTTAAAACATGGTAAACATTAACACATAAACTTATTTATTATTTGTTCTGGAGTGCCACATTTGGCCCATTTTTATTGAATCTTCGAATTATTTAATGTAATATTGTCAATAATCATGTTGTTGTCTCACATAATAATAAAAATTGTATGACTACGCCTAAAGATATAAAATACTGAAGTTCACAACTATTCAACGGCGCAAAATTAAGAATTAACACATTCCTCGAATGATTAATTCACAACGGATTTTATTTGAATTAGGAAACTCTACTGCAGCAAGAGGAACCAATAAGTACGCTTATTTCTATGCTTATATATGATAGCCAATGTCTAAAGTCATTTGTTTTAAGAGAGAAACTAGGGCTTGTTTTTACACATGTCCACCAAGTTATTATTTTATGACTCTAAGAGCATAACAGGCAGATGACACAAGTGTACTTGTGTCATCTGCATCCTTGATCAAATAGTACTCCAACAAAAAATTCGATATATCATTCATTCATCAGTTTCTAGAGCCAGTTTAGGGTAGTTGAGAATATTTTTTAGTTTATCGTGGTTTAGCGGAAAATTATGAACAAAATTCTGAACTAAGAATTAAAATTTCATTAACGTTTCGCCAACGTATACATTGGCTTCTTCAAAATTGTCCGATATATTATAAATGAATATTTTATTCGGAAGATCCATCTATTCTCCATTGTACCTTGATGTAGGTGCAATTTTGAAGTTTTTTTGAACGTCCAGAAAATTTCTTTGCCATAGATGTCCTCTATTTTTTTTTTTAAGGATATGGGTGACATTATTCTTGTAATAATGCATCAGATATCCAATTCTTTGTTAAGGCCTACAAATTTATGATTTTCCCACAGTAAATTATTTCTTAATTTTGGTAAAACTAAATATCCCATATTTTATAATTCTCAGAACGAAACTCATTTCAATGTCAATTTTGTTTCAAATCATTTGGAAATAAATCGAGCAAGCAAACTTGACGTTTGAGGTTTATGTACCGACCACAAATTAACTTGGCAGATACCTAATAATTTGCTACAAACTCATCGGTAAATTTAACTCATTGTGTGAAGTATTTAATCTAACACACTATCACACAGACTATCTTCTGAGATCATAGTTTTTAGAGGATCAACACTTGTTAGGGAGGTTTTTTTTTAGCGTACATGTATGGTGGGCATCATAATAGACAGTTTTGTAGAACTTATTTTCAAAAATGGAATATTATTTCTGTTGGTGCAATGCATATTTATGAACTTCTTATACTTATGTTTATAAGAACGAATTTAAATTGTTGTGTAACAACTACATTCACCAGCATGGTACTACAATTCGTGCATTGCTGTTGGGGGAAACCCCGACCTCACGCACATCTACGGTCATAAATACAATAGAAACTGAATTTCGTATTTTCTACGAATCGCTTAGATAGTGGGGGATAGAACATAGCCACTATGTTCTAACGTGCGATTTATGGCATTTTTCTATATTTCTTCTGGTGTGTCTCACTCCATTGAGCACGCCTTCTTGCTACCGCGCATTCGCCATTTGAAATTGCTTGATTTGTCGTTCTATACTGAATTTCAAACTTAGTCCGTATTCTTTAATTTTACCAAAAGGTGTTCCCGCGAATTTGGAGGGTGCATCTTTTTAACGCTTTGCCTCGCGCGCTAAAATCAATTTCAAGTTTGGTATGTTATAAGCCAGCCATTAAACCTTTCTTATTCACTGTATAGATTCACCTGGCGAATGTTTTGAATTGAATTGCACTACCAGTTTTTTTAATTATATCTTTAATATATTTTAACTGATATAACTGTTCATATTGTTGTTGTTTGTAATTTTCTATGACAATGATGTCAAATTTTTTTTTTACAATTTTATAGCTGGTAAAAATTTAAAATTTTCTTCCCGTCTATTTCTTTTTATTAGAAGAAATTATCCTACGTATTATATCGTTTGTTGTCCCAATTTTTATAAAGTATATAGGTTTCTTTATGTAAGAAAGTCTTTGAAAAATTCTACCATTGGAAATCGCCCACAAATTGGCAGCAATCGATAACGAACACATTTTCGTCTGTCAGTTGTCATTAAATTTACAATATCGGTAATTTATGCATACGAAAATACAGCAATAAATAGTCGACGTAGTTAAATTAACTTCTAAAGAACGTACAATTTATCTCTCATCAGCCGGATACTTATATTCCGAATTATCTACGCACATATCGCTAGGAAAATAATAATGTCAGAAAAATATATTATGTAGGTACCTAGTTATGATGGCATGTTCAACGAACAGGTATCTAGTTCAGAAGCGAACCGGCAATATTTACGCATCAAGAACAATCTATGAGAGCTAATTGAACGAGTTATCAGCGAACTTTCATCTGTTCTGACCGGGGCATTTTCGAAAGCTTACGTCACCGTGCAGAACTATCTAGGATCTGTGCGGTTAAAGAACCTCTATTCAATTTAGTTTCGTGTTCATGATTAATGGTAAATGGTAGTTTATGCGGCAGAGTGAGCTTAGTATCAGCCACCGAGTACGCATAGCTAAAATATACGGAGCCTTGGAAGCTTTATTTGAGAAATTTAAAGATAGAAAGCGTCTATGTAGTGCGTACTTCTAATAAATACAGTAATTTAAATATGGTTAAGATTTTCAAAATTACGTTTCATTAAATTAAATTATTAAAAAAAGTCAATTAAGAAATCAAAATAGTATCTAATAATGTCTAAACTTCAGTACATACTTAGCTCTAGACCAGTGATTATATATAAGTAGATAAACCATGTCCATAAGACCCAATGGCAACGCTCAAATTTGAGTTATTGGACCACGCCGCGCCGCTTCAAGTCGCCACTGTTCCTAGATCCAAAATATAAATGCTATATCTAATATTTGAACCAATTTTTAGCTCATTAACTTGAACATTGTTACTCTTCTAAACAACAGATAGCGCTGTCTATTGCACCTACATATCGCACTTATAATATAAAATATTCGAATTGAGAAACTAATATTGTTTCAGGGTTAAATACTGCTGTTATTTATTTTACATCGTTTAAAAAGAGGGTGGGGGTGCTTTGCGCGTTTTACTGATATTCATTTTATTTATTATTACTATTATTATCGAAACTTGTGATAGCCGGGTTCCTTAAGGTCTCACTTGGGGCCTCGACTATTACCAGGTTACCGCGGGTTCGAATCTCGTCCTGCTCAATTGTGGTAACTGGATTTTTCCGGGATCATGATGATGATTAGGGGGGAGATTAGAGCCGGCGGGGGGCAGTCTGACAACCATTAAGTTGCTTAGACATCATACCCCTTTTTTATATTCTACCAACTGCTGCATCATCGACTGGCGGTTAGACAATCTCAGGTCATACCAAGTCAATCGGACTGGACTGTAGTGTTTCGCGGTGGCTACTTGGTGGATGTGCGAAGGCCCCTTTACGAAGGGGAGGTGCGTGGGTAGGGCATTGGTAATACCACTCTGCGAAGGTGGTAGGTGCTCGCAGCGAACTGCCCCGTTACCGCTCTTCAGTGCACGTTAGCCTCGTTACCTCCGCGTATACAACGCTCTTTCCTTATCTGTGCGACTTGTCCAGGGGTTAATAACTGCTACATCTTCATGGATTCTTCAAGACTTCTACCAACTTATATATATTTTTTTTAATTTGTTGATATTTTAATTCAAATGTAATATTTATGATTTCGCGAATTTTCAATGGTTTTGGTATTTGTATTTATTTCCGTATTATTATTCAGGGGTTTCCCAAAATAATTTATAATTGAAAAAGTTTACATATACGTAAATATACACAAAATTATTAAAATTATGTTAGTATATAAGGTTATTTTTTTGTATTAAATTAATTGAATATTGTATAAGAATAGATGGAAAAAAATTGTAGTTGTGATAATTTATTATTAAATTAAACATTCCAATAACTCACCAATTTAGTTGCATCATATGTTAGTGTAAAGTATGAATTATTATAATATATGAAAACAATATTTAAGTGTTTCATCTGTCTTCTTAAAAATAAATAAATCTTTTGTAACTCAAAACTTTTGTTTATTAAATAAAACCCATCTACCTGTAATAACATTTTTATTTGGTACTGAACTCAGAAGCGTCGTTGTAAGGTCTCAAACAGGAAAACTACTAAAATGAACAGTGATTTTCCATGTAAGGTACGAAACATTCATATTTCTTTAACATTTGTAAAATGTAACAAATGGTAATAATCTTTTGGGCGTTTTGCAGTATCCAACAATAAAATGAAATAGAAGCAAAATGACTTATATTTACATAAACTATACACTTAATAATCTCAGCGCAGAAGCTACAACCACAATTTATTTAAAAGTAAGACAACAAACAAACGTATGCAAGCTCTAATAGCATATAAGCAATATACTTTACGCATACTTAACGTAAACCATAACAAAAGCGACTTTGGAGAGTATCACACTGCTGATCTTCAATCACAGAAGTGAAACAAATATTAGTCAGGACGCCGTAATGTAATATCTCTAAAAATACATGCGTGGAACGTGAAACATCACCCTTGAGAGAAGACATAGACAATCCACCTTATTATTTATCAGCTTCCGTAAAAAGTTGGCGCACTGAAAGTTACTTCTATAAGAGAGCGAATCCATAGATAATCTTGAATGATAAATATTTTAAAAATCTTCGATGCATTCGGTCAAGCATTACTTGGTGAAATGCATCGAATGAATACCATGCAATAACTGCATATTCCATCTCGCTGGCTACGAATGCATAATACAAGACTTTCAATAGTTCAATATTTGTAAAATGTGTAGCCACCCGCATACTGAAATTAATCGCTGTTTTTTTTTTGTACCATTTGAGGTTTTTTAAATAATAATCTAATGAATCTAGTTGCCTATGGTATTGAGATATGTCAGATAATTCATTTAATTACACCTATATACTTTTGATTTTGTTTGCTTTAGATATACAAACAAATTATAAATTGAATAAATGTGCCACTCTCCGCTAGAGTACGCTGCTATAGTCAGGTTTCCATAAATCGTCAAATTAATCTGATAAAACATAAATTTAAGTTTGTAGATATAAGCGACATCTGGTGACACCTTAAAGTACTATTATGATAAAGTGGCTGTTGGCATATCTACTTATATATAATCATTGCTCTAGACGAATCAAAACAAAAATAAAGCCAACATAGCTTGTATATATGCAACCAAATATGCCAAAAATTAATAGAATTCCTGCAATTTTACATAAACACAGCTGATAAAAAATACACTACGATATTTCTCTATTTACACTAACATCCGAAAAAGAAAACCACAGCTGCCAACTTCAATCGACAACTACCCTTAATATATTTTCAGCGATTTTTCCAATTGTACATCGTCAAGATGATAAGTTTTTATCCCGTTAGCAAGTGACAGTAAGTAATTGTCTCTTCCCGTGGATCGCGGGACACGTTGACGTGTGGACTTCATCGGGAACCGATTGCGCTTTTTTGCACGACCCCTTAGGCATCTAATCCGCTTTTTTGTGACCCTCGTTCTTTCGGGCACCCTCGCCGCTGTCCACGCGTATGGGGATATATAGCAGTTCATCCCCCATGACATATTGGCCGTAGTATGAATTTTTATAATATGATGGAATAAAGGAAAGGGCGATGAGAAATACATATTTCTTTTTTTTCGGTTCAAAGTATGATTTGTGTTTTTTGAGTTGAGTGGTTTTCAGCTGTTGAGATGACAAATATGTTTAGATAAATATAGAGAAAGCTGTGAGATACAATCAAGATTATGGAAAAAACCCGTATTGATTACAATAAGTTTTTCTGATAAAGTTATACTTTTTTTATTCACTCAATTGTCTCTATTTATTCCCGTTATTAACAAGTTACTTCGAATTTCGTCCTTCATATCTTCCAATCCATTTTCTGCAAAGTATATTCGGTTTATCATTTGGTAGTTTTGTCACACTTTTTTTAGCCTGTTGAATTCTTCCTCAAGCTTTGTAAAATGCATATGTTGAACGCAGCTGTATAATATGTAGATTTGTATTACATGAACGAGCTCACAATTTCCGAACAAGCGTACAAATTAGAAAGGAAGCATATAGGAAAACTTAATTCCGTGTGACGTTACAACAACCAAAAACTTGTTAATAGTCGTTCACGGCCACGTTCTAACACCGCATTCGTTAAATGTCCAATTAAGTCGGCATTTTTAATTACACATCTGTACAAAGATACCACGACTTCATTTGCATTCTCGGAGTATAACGTGATAATTCGTTTTATCGCTTGGGTTATGCGGTTAGTGTGTGTATTTCACGCGGTAACAACAGCAAACCGAGGGTCGTAGGGAGAAAAGAACACCTTGAGCACGGAATTTTCTACTTCCGTAGAAGCGAAACACGAAATAATGTGCAAGAGCAGAGGTCAAACGTATAAATAAACGAAAACATACTAGATCTTGAGCGATAGACAGGGGCAAAAACAAAATGTACTTAACTACATCTACAAAGGTTGTACATTATTTGTTGCCTGTAATATTGGAAGAATATTAGCTTTCAATATGGTCACTACACTTGAAAACACTTATTCTATAAACATTTGAAGAATACTAGCTTTCAATATGGTCACTACACTTGGAAACACTTATTCTATATACGTGTTTACATGTTTTTGATCAGAAAAAGAATTTGGGCTGTCACAACATTTTCTGTCTTCATTTTTATTAAATCTGGTTTCCCAAAGACTTTCCTTTAAGTTTTGAAAATAAAGAAGAATCACTATCAAATGCTTCATGAGCTTGAAATCTGCATTGTAAATTATGTTTTAGGAAGCAAGTGCTTCGTACATTATAGCTTTGTCCTGGTGAAAAGATATACCACAGGACAACTTTTCTGTTTGTTTCTCTCTCCCTAATAAAATTAATACGCTTTCCTATAACACAGACACGTCAAAGCGATACGAACACGTATGTCGCCATACTAGTCCCTATGTGAATGTGAGACTACCGTCCTAACTAAACAAATAAAAGGTAAAATTGGTGTCAACTTATTTTAATACAAACCGTACAATATAGGATATAGAAACACAACTCAATAATTTCTCCTTTTATACGGCTACACATTGGAAACACTACCACCATAAGCAGCACGTTTTAATAAATAAAACATCAGGAGAGCGGACGTACCACCTCGGGCGCCATACAGCAGAGACAGGTGATAATGCCGAGATAGCAATGCGTTTAGTATTTTATGGGTATTTATGTTATACTACGCGTTGTCGCTGGTTGAGAAATTAAAACGACCAGTGCACTACAATGTATTGGAATACCCTTTATGTCTTTATGTATGGCAAAAAGAGGCACGTCGCGTACATTATCGTGAAAAATTGGCGGTGGAGTCGTCCTCATTGTGTCCTTTTCATTAGAGCTGCTGCTGGTACGTTTGTGGAGACTTTATGGTCGGTTGAACGCGACTTGGTCGACAATGCCAACGAATTATCTGCAATGGTACAATAAATTTAAACGAACAAGGAAACAGTATTCCATATACTAACATTGTAGGTATTAGTTTCTATTATTTTGAATTAAATTGTGGTTTAGCTTATAATAATTGATTATAAAAACACAATTTAATATAATATTATTGCACAATGTTTTTGGTGAAAAAACTTGGGTTTTATCTGCGTACATATAAGCTACTAAATTGTTTAGGGAAAACCATTTTCCTACCTGCATGACGGCAGGGCCGCCGCCAGCCGCCTGAACGCCCGCGTGCAAAGTAGACTAAGCCGCCCCCACCCCCTCCTCTTGTTTCCCCAAATGAAGTTTCATATAAGGACTTTTAAATTTGTTACATATGGGCGTATAAAAAAGTAAAGAGGTACTTTTCAAAATCTAACAATTTATTATAATTATGCACTATGTCTCAATTAATTACAAGCAGATTATACGTGGTATGTCGAAAAATGAAGGTTATTTAGTTTAAAGAAATCGGACAAAATCACTATACATAGGTGTAAAGATGCAAAAACAACGATTTTTGGCTGCACTCCAAATTAAATACACAAATATATACAGGGAGATACTTCACAATATTTTAACATTTTTATTATAATAATTTATGGTTATATACATGTAGTAACTCAAAGCTCTCGTTTACTGCGTGTAAAAATGAGATTGTGCATAAGGAAATCAAGTCGTTGTCCATGCTTTAAAAGGACAAAGAAAATAATTTCTACACATAAGTTTTAAATAATAAAAAAACCAACATTAAAGATTTGTTTAAAATCTTCTTTTCTTGACCAGTATAAGTATTTATATTTTGTTTTTGGTTCTTTTGGTCACTTAATAATATAGATAAAACTTTAGAAATACGAAGTTTCGGTTTATTATTAAACCTTTCTCGAGTACATTTATAAAAATATTTTAAAAAAGATGTTAAAATTGTAAATAAACTTGTTTGTTTGATAAATGATAAAATCATTGTTTGCTTTAATATGTAATTTTGAAAACTGTGTTTTATATAAAAATTGCGCTGTAAAATATTCTGGTTTGATTTTTTTTTTGTAAATATGGAAAACGTTTTTAAATTTTGTAAGTAGATTTCCAAAAAATATTGTGTTTAATTATAAAATGAAATTACATATATAGTTTGGTAAAATATTGTGTATCTGTTTTATGATTAACTGCACTTTTATGTTTATAAATTTGAATTGTTATGTTGTCAAAATCAAAAGAATGATTTTGAGTTATTTCATGTTTCATCAGTGCTGTAAGAGTTTCGCTATATTTATATTCTTTCGTTCTGTTTTCTAAGTATTGCATGGTTTCATCAATATGTACACCATTACAATTTTTAGTGAATCTTATATGCAACGTTTTATTTTTTCAATTTTTTATTATATAGATTTGGTTTAGAAATTTGTTATTATTTCGATTTGCGATTCTAAAATTATAAGGCTTGAAAATTTGATTTATTTTTTCGGATAAATGTTTTACAAGTATTTTGAAATTGTGTGATTATTTTTCGTGTTTCCTGTTAATTTATTATAAAAAAGGAAAATTCTTTGTCTGAATATTTTGTATATAATTTATTTTGTGTAATAATTTTATTTTAAAATATATTTAGCTTTATTAGTGGCATCGGATCGAAAAATTGGACTTTAGTTAGAAGTTTAGAAATAAACCGAAACTTCGTATTTCTAACGTTTTACCTATATTATCATTAAGTGACCAAAAGAATCAAGAACAAAATCTAAATATTAAAAGTTCGTTTCTTCAGAAGACATACCTTTTGTAGCTCTTAGAAAACATCATTCAAAATTTACATTGAGAGTCTCTAATGAATATTATAGAATTATAGGTACACATAAATATCAAAGTTGGTATTTTGTCAGTCGCACGATCTGCATTGAGTGCCTAATAACTATTATCGTCTTTATTTGTATGCGTTGCGTTTTCTTACGATATCTGCATATTACCTATATAAACAACTCGAAATTTGTTTATTAAACTCGATGTGGACGCGTTAAAAGCTCTTACATAGACGTTTTAATAATGATTGTATAAGAGATTTACAAAAATTTGCCGCCCCCCTGAGCATGCCGCCCGCGTGCAGTGCACGCCTTGCACGCCCGCTTGCGGCGGCCCTGCATGACGGTCATTTTGAATCTATCTTTTGGATTATCATTAACATACGAGATGTCCGGTTACTAAGATACATTTATGAATTACAGACAGACTACTTTATTTATAGAAATCAAACATACACTAAATAAAAGCGTGAACTGTTAGCTACTTTTCAACATAATCGCCGCCGAAGTTAAGGCACTTATTCCAGCGAGGCACAAGCTTCTGTATACCCTCGTAGAAAAAAATATGCCATCCAAATTTCTAAAATACTTGAACACATTTACATCTGGAACTGTGGCGTCGTCTTCAAACCTTTTACCCGACATATGAGCTTTGAACGGCCCAAACAAATGAAAATCAGAAAGAGCCAGGTACGGACTAAAGGGTGAATGGAGAATAACTTCCCAATTGTGTTTCTGAAGCCAGGCCGTCGTTTGATTTGAGGTGTGCGGTGTTGCATTATCATGCAACAACCGGATTCCCTTCGTCAACCTTCCTCTTCGGTTCCGTCGAATGGCTTGGCGTACTTTTTCGAGAACTTGACAATAACCACCACTGTTGATTGTCGTTCTCGGTGTTAAAAACTCTATGAGCCTTGCATATCCCAGAATACAGTTGCCATTGTCTTTTTTGCAGACTGCTTAACTTTGAATTTTTTCGGTATTGGTGAATACCGATACTTGCATGTCATCCAGTTTATTTTTTGATCCGAGGGTGGTGTACTCACGTTTCGTCTGTTGTAACTACGGACTCTAAATCCGTTTCCCTGACGATAGCGCGTTAAAACCGCCGCCATTCGTCGCATTTTGTATCGGTCGGTCAACAGTTCTGGTATCCTCCTCGCGGACACTTTTCGATAGCTAAATTCAGATCGTACGATTTCATCAACAGAGCTTTTAGGAATACCGGTCAGTAAAGCAATTTTCAACTGACGATTTTTTCGAATCAGCGTATCGACCTTTAATTCATTCTCATCTGTTTTCGTTGTTGATTGTTCCCTTCGCAAATTTTTCATAGTGCAGAGCTGTGCGTCCACTTTTTAACTGTTTACACCAAACACTAACTTGTTTTCGACTCATAACGCCTTATCCGTAAGTCTTCAGTATTTTTTTATGAATTTCGGTAGGTCTTACATTATTTACATGCAAAAAACGAATAACCGCACGTATTTCAAACTTGGAATACGGTTCGATCAGAACTCACGTTGTGTAGCTCTCACTGTACACGTTGTACTGAACATAAGGCATTGATAATAGCCAATTATGCAGTGCATATGGGGATCTAAAATACGTGCAAGTTTCAACCTGATCAGAGCTACGCAAGCGGTGTGCCGCGCAAACGTACCGTTGGAACCCGACATTCCTCGTATACAAACAAAACTGAACGCTTATAGGTTCCAAAAAGTTGTCGATTTGGCAATTGATATTATTCTCATAAGATTTCCGGAGAAGCACATATCAGAAGCTCTATAATAGGTCCTAGTGGGGCTGCGATGAACAGCTCAGCTAGTCAAACCATGCGGATGTTGCCTTCACCTATAAAAAAATCTTGATAAAAAGTTATGCATCATCTAAAACCCAAAATACATTAATAAAATTTTGAAATTAGAATACTTAACTAAATTTATGTAAAAGTTGATTCAGAAAAAAAGTTAAGTTAAAAATAAGTGCTTTCTCTAATTTTAAATGCTTAGTCTGCATTCGGGAAAATATAATTACGTTGAAAGGGGCCCAAGTAGATTTTAAATGGTGTAAGTAATAATGCGGTTTAGTTTATTGAAAAAAATTAAAACGTTAAAATCACAATTCCAACTTTAAACCAGTAGGACTTTATAAATGGTTTGAATTTTGTATTCGATGTATTTCAATACCATCATCAACAGTAAAACTAAACTGGAGCACCAAACGAAGTTCTATGTTTACGTTTAATGAGATGATACGAACTGTCACTGATGGTGCAACTATCCAATATCCTTAACAAAAACTAGATATAAATTACCGATATTATGCTCTAAATTTTATAAATAGACTGATTGGATATTCCTTCTTTCGGAACATACACTTTCCTGAGGAAAAAAATAATAAAAAATGTAATCAATTGTAGACAAGTTTTTGTGACACAATTTATATTATTAAGAACTAAGATAGGTCCATGTGGAACGCCATTCTTGTCCGTCGTTCTGTGATTTCTGTTCTGTTAAGCAATTAAGTTTTTTATTTAATTCCCATAATATTCTAGTTTACTTTTTAGCAGTATTGTGTTGCTATGTGTTGTACAGTTGAATTACGCATTTTCACTACAAGCTTCCAGTAATGCCGAACATACATAGATTATCGATAGCATACCTCTATTAGTTATGATATAATAATGCCTAATATTGGCTTATACAAATTTTATTTTAAAATCACCCGCGACAATTTAAACGTGTTAAATTTTGGCAGTGTAATGCGGACGCCGATTGCAGCGCTATATACTATTTTCTAACGTGAATGGACTATAGATGCGTTTCTAATCTATAATCTTGTCAACAATTACTCTATGATGTTACTGCTTGGTAAATTCCGCATATCCTGTCACTTTAGCACACTCAAACGTTGCATATTAGAATATTTTTTAAATTAATGATTTCTCGACTCACACCCATCGTAATTTTCTCTCCATCATAGTTTGAGTTTCCCCTACAGCATTTATTCATTCATTCGTAGCATAATTTTCACTCTTTTGGACGGATAATACAATTATTTCGACGTATATTTAATAACTAAACTGAGCTTTACATCGCGATAGAATTATAGCCAACCGTGCTGGTCTCTATCGTGACTTCTGCCTATAAACACTTCTTTGCTGTCAGCCAGTAGTTCTTCTCGCATTCACGCACACTGACGCCCCAGAGGGCACTGAAAACTAAAGCAAAAGAAATGTTCATTCATTCAAAACTACATACTACATATACGCAAGGCAACATCGTGAAATATCTTCGAGTATCGGAGACGGAGACTACACAAAATCGTTTTTATTGAGATGGAACAAGACGTGTTTATGGTATTTTAAATTGGTCCCAGCCAGAAATGAAATCATTTATGTGGGTATGTTTTTCTCTTAGGTATAAATCAGTATTGTGTAGGTACTGGAATCTTTTTCTGTGAGCATTTTTTTTTGTTTTTTTTTTAGTTACCCATATTCACCGCCTATTTCTCTTCTCTGTTAGCGTCCATATTTACACAGCGATGAGGGCAAACACCGAACTAGATACATATTTACATGGATACTGTGTATATGTATGTTGATGCGCCATTTTGGACAGTCGATAAGGATCAAGCATTTTTATTTGTCAACGGCGTGTTGGACTACATTTGGAAGCGAGTTATCAAATTTCACACAGCGCGGCTTATCTTGGGCGGCGATCCCTTTTTTTACATACTAGCTCGACTCAATAAACACAGAAGGCAATGTGCAATGGACAATGTGGAAGAATTTCCTGACTTTTTAAATATCACATAATCTTGTGCGGAATTTATTGTTTTATTGTCTGGTTTTACACATAAATAAACAATGCGTTTATAGCGAACAAAATTATATTAATATTAATCTAAGGATATTTCTTAAAAACTATTAATTTCAAGGAGAAATTCTTGTGAGTATTTTATTTGAAGTAAGTTATCAAATAAAGTGGTTCTATTATTGTTGAAACAAAGAAAAAACTCTTTTATAAAAATCTAATTTCTAATATATGTAGCTCATTTCAAATACAGTTTTTGGTTCTCATGTTCAACTCTTTTTATGTTTCACATATTAAATAAATTAAACTGAATTTAGGAAACTATTTACGACTTTTAACATTTTAAGTGTAGAAATAAAAATTTTATTACTGATTATCTAAGAATTGGCCGTGAATAGCATATAAAATTTATTAAATAATAAAACATCTACCGGTTAAGGAAAACTAAGTAATTATCTGTTAATAAATTTTATTACTATAAAAATCTTGTAAGACAAGTCAAATATTTCAAGATATTAATTTATAAAATACATAGATGGAGCGTTCTGAGAATATTAAAAAGCAATAATCCAAAAAAAAATCTATAATTAAATAGAGTAGGTAAAGAATTTGTTTTTTGTTAATACCTTTTTTACTATAGCAATCTTCTTCGATGTGGAATTAAATTGTGGGAATTTGATTCTTCAGTTGATTTTCGTAAATCCACTACAGATTTCAATAAATTTAATAAATTTGGAGGGAAAAAGTTGAGATTATAAAATACAGTGTTAAATACGAAGAAGTTGTAATGTTTTTCAATATTGTTCTAATTTACAAGGAAAACCCAAAGACGATTTACCCAATAGACTAACTAGGCTAAAGCTGCAGGCTCCATATTTCCCAGGAGTGCTGCGAAATTCCAAGAAGTGTCGTCGAACGCAGTTCAAAAAAAACCTGTCTACTAGATGGCAGTACAAAGTAAGTTTACAAAGCAATTTTTGTTTTCTTTTTTTTTAGACAAACTTTTTTATTTTTGTTGGGAAGGACAGTAAGACAAAGGCTTGAATTGATTTTTAACCTAAGGCGCGTTTAATGATACTCACAATTACCATACTTGTATGATACATGGAATATTGTAAATCGTGGCTCTTTGTTTCGGTTGACTTCATGTTTATGGGGTAAAATTTTCGACAAAATTCGATAATTTTTAGTTCTTTTGGAATTTACACTATTGTTACAAAAAAAAACAGAATTAGTTATCTATCACCGCAGTTATCTTTTGTATGTCAAACTACCGCAGAAGAGATTTTGTCGTTTCTGATACATCTAACCCCCACTGCTTTATCAGTAAGAGTTGAATTACAAGTGATAGTTTGACTGGTATTTCCGGAAATGACTTAAAATCCTTTCATTTCATTTAGTTAGCAAATTTCAATACCCAAAAAAATATAATAAAGCATATTTGTTGTTTCATATCTGTAGAATGGTTTAAAGCGAATGTTAGAAGTAAATTTTCCCATATTTTTATAATCCCTTACACATTTGCCAAAATACGAAAAAGCTTTGGAACAGTGCGTAAAAGACCAACTACAAGATTTTTATGAGCGAAACAATGAACTTCATCATAAACAATTAGTATTTAGAAAAGGCCATATATCACAAGTGGTTGCAAAAATTAGATAAGGGAAATGTTGTCATAGCTGTGTTTTTCGACTTTCGTATGGCTTTGAAACTATTTATGGCAAACTATTAATAAAGAAACTAGATGTGTAATTAGTGATGAGGTTTCAGGATTGGTTCGATACATATTTAAATAATAGAATACAAATCGTAAAATATAATGGCAGGATATCCGATAGTTTAAATACAAATAATGGGGTTCCACAAGGGACGGTTTTAGGTCCCTTATTGTTTAATTTGTAATGAAAATCTGTAATATATGTGTGTTTGCAGATGAAGTTATATTGAACATAAATGGTAATAGTATTAGCGATGTGGTAATTACTATAAATAATCAACTATCTATACTATATCAGTGGCTGTGTGAAAATAAACTAAGTATTGATGGTAATAAATAAACATAAATTGTTATAGGTATAGATATAACTAGGATTAAGATAAAAATTTACAATAGAGGTTTAAGAACGACAGAAAACAAATACTTGGGGAGTTACTTTAGATAAACATTTACTATTAAAAAAAAACATGCAAAAAATATTATAATCAAAATGTCGAAAAAGGTTTCTGAATAGAATTAGTAAAAGTTTAACATTGTATATCAAATTGTTTACTTATAAATCTATAGCTGCACCACATACTTATAGAATTTTGTTCCACAGTACTTTTCAATCTAAACAAGATTGGGATTCAGCATATTCAAAAGATAGGTATAGGAATAACAACAATATATATCAGTTAAAGATATATTAATTACACTTCATTTAATGAATATCCGTCAAAGAATTTTATTTAAATGTTTGTTGTTCATACATAAAATGAGAAATAATCTGCCTACTTCTCTGTGAAAGATTAAAACCCATTCATGATACTCATATTTACAGTACTAGAAACTATAATAACTTTTATATTACTCCCTTGGATATAACCCAAATTTCTAAAAACTTATTTGTAAATAGTTTTATCG
Organism: Cetonia aurata; assembly: GCA_949128085.1. Taxonomy (NCBI): domain Eukaryota; kingdom Metazoa; phylum Arthropoda; class Insecta; order Coleoptera; family Scarabaeidae; genus Cetonia; species Cetonia aurata. The sequence continues at coordinate 7,535,671 of OX421882.1, read as the reverse complement.
TGTATAATTCTTTACCATACGAAATTAAAACTAACAATAATAATATTAGTGGCTTTAAGAAATATTTGTGTAGGCATATTGTTGAGCACTATAATTGATTTATTATTTTTATTCCTTTAGCTAAATAAACTAGCTATCTCTCTGTTTTCATATTATTTCTTCAACAATGTGACAACAACTAATTTGACCGCCGTTCAATGTTTTAGCCTATGTAAAATTAAGTATGATTTAAAGAAGAGCAACTCACAAGCACAATAAAACGCTGATAGTTAACGAATGTTACAAGAATTGGCAAGCTAGAATGAGATAAACTATATTAACATCTCCAACACGTGCCGGCTTAACGAAATGTCTGTAATCCACACCAAAATATTTAATAAATCGATTTGTAATCCACCTACGCATTTTTCGCCTTTCCTTTTGTTTCTCTCTTTTTTTTTTCTTCTTCCATATTGTTTCTGAAAAAAAGAATCGTCCATAATTCATAGTTTCTGTTCTCTGATTTATATTGATGCCCAGCACGCGTCCCTCTTCCACACAATCCATCTAAGAACAACGGCACGCATATTATCTTTCGAGAAACAAAAACAATTGTTATTAAAAGACAAACGACAATATCTCCAATAATTAGGAATTCCCGCTAACACGAGCGAAGCGATGATTGAATTTCAAACGGAATTGACAATGGCGTACATGTAATTTGTGACACGGACGCTTGATTTTAACAAAAATGGAAATGGGAGGAATTGAGGACTGGAATTATAATTCGTGTCTGGATGTATTGAACGTTTGTTCACGCGTATGAAACGTGAGAAAGAATAATGTTATGAATTTCTTCAAACAGTGAATTAAAAGGAACAGTAACGAAGTTTATTTTTGTAAAATACTGTTGACGAGTATTATTTTAACATGTAGTAATGTCGGCTTCAATAATAACTGACTATAATACAATTTTGGCTGATATATATATATGAAGGTTAATGAGTTTTCAATGAGGAAAAGTGAAGTTGACGTTTTTTGGAAAGTTGATTAGTAAATGATAAAAAACTATTAGTCTAATTACAATTGAAAGTAGTGAGATAAGAAATATGAATGCATTTAAATATATATATATTGATGTAGTTCTATAACAATAAATACGACACTATATATACAGGGTTAGTAAAAAGTCCCGGGACGGTCGAATAACTTTGTTATTTGAAAATTATGATTTCTGAAATTTGGTATGGGGGTATAGTTAATATAAATGCATTTTATGCAATACAGTTAATATTTTTTTCACTTTCGGTTTAATCGGCAATACGTCCAACTTTTTTTCTTTAAATGGCACGCCCAGATTTTTTTAACACTTTTGAATGCACAATAAAAAACTACGTTCAGGAAGTATTAATTAAGATGTTTATTTTTATTCACAAGAAAACAGTTAAAAAATTAAAAAAGTGTCCTAATACAGAAAAATCAAGGTACCTTTGAAAAAAGTTGTTGTTTAGTGTTTGCATTCTTTTTGCCGTCACATTTGACAATTTTAAAAGCGTTTTAACTTTTGCATCGCTATAAATTTACTTATTTTAAACATTGACACATTTGAAAATGGCAGAAAAACCTACTGAATCAGAACGAATTGAGATATTAATGATGCGTGGGTACGGTGATCGTCAACTTTCTTTTGAAGAGGTTCGTATTTTGTTTAATACTGTTTATCCGGATCGTCACATTAGTAAAAGTACGGTATGCCGAACAATTCAAAAGTTTGAAGTCTTTCGTCAGGTGAAAGATTTACCTAGAAGGGGACGTCCATTAACAGCAACAGATGAAGAAACTAGTTTGAATGTGTTACTTACAGTGGAAGAAAATCATCACGTGTCCACAACAGAATTAGGTCAAATTCATGAGATCTCTCAAAAATCTGCTCATACGATTCTTAAATCAGCAAGAATGAAAGCCTATAAAATGTATCCCGTCCATGAGTTAACTGAAGATGATACAGGTCGTAGACTACAATTTTGCGAAACAATGACGGAATTGATCGAGCAGCAGCCTAATGTTTTAGGTCACATCATTTTTTCAGATGAGGCAACGTTTTGTCTCAACGGCACTGTGAACAGACATAATTGTCGCTACTGGTCAATTGAAAATCCGCATTGGATTGAAAAAGTCCATACACAGCATCCTCAAAAGGTGAATGTCTGGGCTGGTCTTGTTGGAAACAACATCATAGGACCATTTTTTATAAGAGGAAATTTAACTGGCAACGTCTACTTAAATTTATTGCGAAATGAGGTTGTTCCAGCACTTGCGGCCCTCTTTCCAAATGCAAACATAGGTGATCACCCTAATGCACATTTTTGGTTTCAACAAGATGGAGCTCCCCCCCATTTTGCCCATAATGTCCGCGATTATTTGAATGAAATTTTTCCGGGACGTTGGATCGGACGTAGAGGAGCAATCGAATGGCCAGCACGTTCGCCAGATCTCTCGCCATTAGATTTTTTCTTTTGGGGTCACATGAAATGTCAAGTGTACAAAAATCGTCCCCATAATCTTGAACAATTGGAAGAGAGAATAGTTCAAGAAGCCAATCGCATCACTCCAGAACAAATACAAAATTCAATAAGAAATTTTACTCACCGTTTACATTTTTGTCAAATTGTAAATGGAGAGCATTTTGAACAATTATTGTAATCGCAACCTGAATAGACAGGTATCTTGATTTTTCTGTATTAGGACACTTTTTTAATTTGTTAACTGTTTTCTTGTGAATAAAAATAAACATCTTAATACTTCCTGAACGTAGTTTTTTATTTTGCATTCAAAAGTGTTAAAAGAATCTGGGCGTTCCATTTAAAAAAAGAAATTGGACGTATTGCCGATTAAACCGGAAGTGAAAAAAATATTAACTGTATTGCATAAAATGCATTTATATTAATTATACCCCCATACCAAATTTCAGAAATCATAATTTTCAAATAACAAAGTTATTCGACCGTTCCGGGACTTTTTACTTACCCTGTATATGTAGTAAAGGGAAAATCGAGATTATTCTAACTGCTTGTCTGTATAGTAGATACAAGCTAAAGAATAATCAGATAAGGCTTGTGAATATGCTATTAATAGATCTGGGTGTAAAAAATTAGAGATTAATAGCACACAAAGTAATTATAACCTTATCCAGGTGCGTATATTACCTGATAATCTTATCTGGGTATCTGGTTTATAAGATCCGACAGTATTTAAAGAAATTATACCGTAAATATTTGAAAGGATCTATTAGAAATGCCCAAGTAAATTTATTTACCTTATAAAGCTGTTGCTATTGCACGGACAACCACTTTTAGATTTTATTCCCTTCGTTAAAAAAACTGTACGAAACACTAATTATATATTATATAAATGTTATGACCGAATTGTTTCTGCTTTTATAAAATCCAAAACGGCTCCACTCGAGCTAAACCTAAAGTTTAACTAACCGTAAACTTCGTGTAATTATATTTTTTATACCCCGGCCGATGCCTGTAGTAAAAACCGATTTATAACGGTGGTTGCTTTGAACAAAAACCATATTATTACTTTGTTAAAATTCCTCGGCTATCTCTTACGGAAAAAAGAGTCGATCTTTATCTCTACACAAACGCCCAGGTGAGCAGATAAGAACCGAGGCGCCTTAGTTCTTGTGGCGCCTGCGTCTTCGATGCTGGCTGGGTATATCTTGCAGAGAGTCGTTCTGCAGACGAGGTAGTAGATCTAGTCGGCGCTGAAAAGTGTCAGGTTTTAATATGTATCTGTTTGAGTTTTGAGTTAATTAATGTGATTTAAATTTTATACGTTTACGGTATAAGTATAAGAAAGTAGGTTGACCGACTAAGTTAAGGAACGCATAATAATACTTGCAACTTGCAATAAAGTAAAGCGTTCAAAAGCTGGGTTTATATTTCGTAATTGCACGTACACATAAATGTAATATGTATTAATATTTGCATGTCTTAATAAATAAGGTTGACCTGTTTAATAGATACTATTAATTCAATAAGAAGTTGACAGACATGTAGCATTTTAAATTATTCAGCACTGTAAGGAGATTAATTTATTTGGTATAATGATTTGAGACATTTGTGGATTTCGATTCGATACATTCTCTTGCTTACTTGTTACTGATTTTTAATCTTTAGTCTTTAGTTTTTTAACTTGCATATGTAAATACTTTAAAAATTTGACAACTAGCGTGGATTATAATTTTCGAGCTGAACTTAAAATCACAATTTTCGTAATACAGACACACAACATGATATTTCGATAATAAACAGCTGTTTCTGCAACAATTGTACTTTCTTTTCTTGTTAACTGTATCGGTAGTACATTCTTATCATTTTAGGAGTAGAAATGATTCATTGTTAACTTTTACGATGCTCGATTGTAGCAACACCACGTGTTGAGTGAAGGCAAATCGTAGGTACTTTTCGCTAATACTAACACAGAAATCAGTTGTTTTTTTTTTTAAAGGAAACAATACGACTTCTTTTGCAATAAATCCTTAGATTGTAATAAATTAATAAATACAACAACAGAAAAACATGTAGTTAACATAATAAATTGAAAAAACTCTAAATTATAATAATAACCACACAACGGTACCAATAAATCAAGCAATTCTATAAATTTAATGAAGTTCAAATAGAAACAAGTAACCGCCAAAAGTTTGCTTTCATTATCAAATTTATGTAGCTTAAGATTGCTCAAGAAGAATACGATCTAGATAGTGGGATGTGCCATATCTTTGTACCACTTATTTGGTGAATTTTGTATTTCATTTCAAGTTCTTTGAAAAGTACATCTTTCAACTCTAATAATGGTATCAAAGTTTTTACATTTCAAATTTTCAAAGAATTCTTCTCCAAAATCTTCTATTCTTTTTTTCTTCTGAACAGAAATCAACAAAACTTTCTTATCAGTAATTCTAGCTCCTAGAATATGTGTTACATTCTTTAACAAACCGCCGAATTATACCAGAAATATTTTAAACCTGAATTTAGATAAAAAGATTTCTTTACATCATTATTGAATTCAGACAACACACAGGCACAATGTAAAAAATTACAGTAATGTCATTATGACAAATCGGGAACATTACCTGTAATAGCGTTGCTAATTTACTATTATAAATCAGTAAACTTTGTTTCACCTGTCTTTTTTCTTAAGATATTTAACATGGAAAAAGAAGTTCCAGCAAAATTTATAGTTTTTCCATTTAAGTTCGAGATGTAGCGAGAACCCAAGGAACAAATACGTGGAAAAACGTATAATTTTGGCATTTTAATAGATTCGGCGTTTACTTGATGTAAATCCATATTAATTAATAACACAAATATTTGTGAGATTTACACTTTATTAATCGGATGTTAAAATGACAGCTGTTTCGCCGTACAACGGCTTGGTGAGAAAATATACAATACAATAAACTAAAACTAAACATACGCACAGCCTCCTATTTTTACAAACAAGCTTTACAAAACATCAGTATTTAAAAAATGTGCCTACGGTTTTTGGCTCTACACAAACATAATTAAAATCAAAACAGGTAATAATAAATTTAAAATTTTAGAAAGAATCTATGAAATTTAAAACAACGTCAAAAAAATTTACATAAGAAAGTAGAAAACATTTACATTTGAAGTCTATAAGGGGAATAAATTTAATAATGGAAAATGATTAAGGTCTAATTTATCATTAAGTAAATCATCTGAAAGTTTAAGTTTATTAATTTTGGGTTTTGTCAAATGAAATTTTACTCAAATTTTCGGGTAAAACTACCGTCAAACAGAAAATTCATATGCTGTAATGTGATTGATTATTGAATTGTGCAGGTAGATAATCTTATTCATTTGTTGAACTGATCATTTGCTTGACCATATGTACTGAATTATGAACTATGAACAATCGCAAGTTATAGTACAATTATTTTCTGTTTGCGGAAACCCCGCATATTCCTGAATATGAATATCGATAGCGATATTCACATTTCATATCGGCTAATATCGATATATCGATTTCTTGCACAGCCCTAGTCACGAGGTCAAAGAGGTGGGTGGAGCCCAGTTGATGGCTGGCGTACTGCAGATACTTATTACAATAAAACCTGAATTTCCTGTTTTGTGCGAATCGCGAAGATAGTGCGGGTGTGTTCCTTCCTGTTTATTGGTAAGACATGCTAAATGTTCCAAAAGAATTGGGCAAGTTACTTTTATAAATACATATTTCCGCATCTTTTTACATGCAGATAGTATCTAGCATTTATTGCAACTTATAACACCTAGAATTATAAGCTAAATGATTCGTGTGTATGACTAGGCACTTCTGGTAAATTAAAGAATGAACGCTCTGATGTTTGTGGTTGTTTGCAAGGTGGTGTAGAAACAAAATTTTGATTAACTTTAATTTAAAGCCACGATCTTTAAAATAAAGATGCGACTTTTAGGTTATGTCGGCACAACTTTTAAATTTCACTATCTTTGACGAATAACCGGTAAAAGTAAATTCTAAACTGCCAAAGTTATGTTTTCTGTTTTAGAAAGAAACCTTTAATACTTTATTTTTGTAAAAAAAAATCAAAGATTTCTTGTATAGAAGACTTATTTCGTGATGTAATTTGCATTTTTCTTTTTGTAAATAATATATACAAAATTATTAATATCTTTTTACATTGTCGTCAACATTAGAAAAGTAGTGTCTAAAAAAAAAAAGCTTTTGGATAGCTATTTTAGTTTTGATTAATAACGTTAAGAGCTGGTATGCTGTTTGAAATGCTACATTTATTGTGCAATTAGGTATGTTCGATAAGTAAAAACGAATTAATAATGCAAATTATTGTAATTGAATGTGGATGGAAACAACAAATGCGAGGAAATGATGCTAGGACTGTCCTTGTAGTTAAAAACAATATTAATAACAGAGTTAATAATTTTTCTACACAAAAAAAGAGACCGCAATATTTTTTTTTATAGAAACCATATCTTGCGAAACATGCAGATATTGATTACCTACCTTAGATTTCAGTGTTGTATTTAATCTTCAAAGTAGAAAAAAATTAACATGAAAAAAAAAACGAATAAACGACTTGGATATTCTTTAATTACTTATCTGTTTATAATCGTTCACACTACACCGAACGACGAAGTCATACCTGTCCTTCCATATTCTTTTTTCAGAACTTCATTCATGATCAGCTGGGCCTCAATTACGACCATAAATTTCGACCACGCAACATTTAATTAACAGATTAATCAACAAAATCATTAACGGTCGGTCGCCGTTGTCGATCTCTCGATTCTATCCTAGAGGGGGCGACCTCCGAGTGGAAAAAGAGAGTCGGATAAAACAAAAGAGACGAGAAAAAGCAAACAAACGGTCACACCGAAGAAGAAAAAAAAAGCACAATAAAGAAACACAAACGATTCGAAACCAAATGGGACGGGGACACAAAAAAAAACGAAAGGTTCAGACGATCCAGAATTCTATTTAAGTGTGTGTGTGTATTTGTGAGCGTGTGCAGCGTTCTGTTTCGTGTGTGAAGTCCGAGTCCGAGGAGAGGAGGCCGTGGAAATAGGGGACCCGGAGCTGTACCTGCCGCGCGCGTGGGACGAACGAAGCATCTCCATCTAGAGTCATTAATATTACCACTTGTCTGCACAATTAAAATATATAATCGTATTCAGACAATTTATATTATTGATCAGCGATTAACGGCCAATGTTGATCATTTATCTTATACGGTTCTGTTATGTACTGTAGGCCCCTTGCTTCTCTCTCGTAGGATGTTTCGTTTCTTTTTTTTTATTATTCATATCATTTTCTGGTTGCATCTGTTTATCGTTCGAATCAATATTCGTTGCTATCAAAATTAAATCGAATTCAAATCAAGTGGATTGCTATCGATATGGTGTACAGGGTGGACCATCTCATGCTTTTCATGGTAGAGCATGCGATTTATTGAAATCCTTTTTATTCAGTTGAATGCTAGACCTTTGTATGTTCAATTCAAAATATTTTGAATTATACAGGCTGTTCGAAAAAAAGATCCATAACAAATGACATATTTAGAATGTAAAGACCAAATTAGAGCAAGTTTATGTAATACCCCATATTCCTAAAGCCATCGATTTTTGAGATATTTTAAAATTTATGAAATTGCAATACAAAATTTAAGATTATTTTTGATTGTATAATGCAACATTAAGCACGCCAAACTGCATTCATCATTCAGCTAGAGGCTAAGCAATCGAGCCACACAGTTATGCTGAATGTTAATGAACGCTTGTTTAAGTTTGATGACTTTTTTTGATATGGCTGCTAATTATGTATAAACAATTTATCATTATTTGACACCAACTGTTCAAGTCAACTGGTTATCCTTAGAAGAAATAAATTGTATTTCAAGGTTTACACGAATTTTAATAAACTAAATCAGTCTATTTTAAGTTTACTAACTTAAGTGAATTTTTTAAATAATATAATTTTTATATAAACAAAACAATTAAAAAAGATATACACGCAATAACAAGCATGAACGATCGAAAAAATAAAAACAAACGGAATGAATATTTTTTCTAAATCAAACAACCGTCCCTCTCAATACACAAACGGATTCGCTTTTTAAATGATTGATGTACAATCGCGGGGTAATAGTTTGGAAAGCACCTATTATCCTTTCTTTCAAATTTTCTAAAGTACTCGGAGGTGTAGCATGTACTATATCTTTAATATATCCTCACGAAAAAAATCCATACAAGTCTAATCTTGGAACCTTGCGTGAAATAAAGATCTATATACCGGGGTTGGGTCAAAAGTACACGGAGGATTTTCACGTGGTATGTCGGGCCAGGAAGTTGTGCCGGTACCAATTTTACAAAACGATATTGATTATGAATAAATCTCTGCGTACATCAGAAACTGTGCCGATGCGACTGCGAGAGCGGAGAAGGCTGGAAAAATGCCTGCGTTACATCAGAAGCTGTGCCGACACCAACTGTCAGAGCGAGCCGGGAGAGAGAATGACTATGTTACGTCAGAGACTATGCCGACGCCAACTGCCAGACTGAGCTCGGAGAAATGCTTAAATATATATTTATATACACTACATCGGTCTCTCCCACGCGATTGTGATAGTGGGAGCTGAGCGTGCGTGAACGGACGTACAGTGTACGGAGACAATACCCGCGTCGCGCGGTAAATAAGAATAAATAAATAAAAACTTAATCGAACAAAATAACACCCAGTAGTAACGCTACCGCCTATGGGAGAATCAATCAAAAGAAGAGTATTAATGATTAATTCACCATAGACTCAAAAGTAACACTAAAATTGATTTTCTCGCAGAACGACAAGTTACAAGCTTAAGAATAGACACCTACCGGATTATTCCGCGTTGCGCGGTTTTATCAGTTCGGGATAATTCTTTTGGAAATTCACGAATTTCCGAAACAATTGTCTTGGCATATCTTTGTATAGTTTAAAAATCAGAATAAAATTTAATAACTTGCGGAATAGATAGAAAGGTTAATTACAGGACAACAATACAAACTTAAATGTAAGTGACTAAATGACTTAATTTAATGAGAATTAAGGGAAGAAAAGAAGGAAAGTTCTTTCCTTCCTTTTCTTGTTTAGTAAGCAACGTTCTGATTTTGTTTTTGATTTTATAGGATTTTTAGTGTATCTGTGGTGTAAATGGTTTTGTAAATGGTGGACATATGAAATTGTGCCATTTTTAAACATAGCATGGCCCCATACAAATATTATTTTTACTGTAAACACTCCTCTCATTATTCTCCACCCAAAGTTGTATAACAAAATAAAACATGTTTGATTAAATCTTATCTGAACCGACCAAAATTAATCTATTGTGTGTAAGCAATATAAGTACACAAATTCTCCCAGGTTGTACTTAGATACATTCTCCGGAGATACATGCATAAGATACATACAAACCGTATAGTATATACCGCGTGTACCCATTAAAATCAAACAGGAGAGAGAAAGTCAAGGCACAGACAGAAAGATGGTAATCAGCTATGCGGTTGTTTTCGAAGTTACGTTTAGCAGTTGGTGGAATAGTAATAATACGCATACCTACATATAATTCTGGTGAGGTCGTAAGCAGGCAGGGGGGCAACTACCCCGCTCCGGACGGGGCACACCACTCGCAGAGTAATTTATTGCGTTTCCTCCCGGACTACCTTATTGTTTGACTAACTATAACCTCTGTCACGTTTATCTACAGATGTATCTCTGTTTATCTTTTTTGTAAATTTACTGTTTAAGATATTTACCATAATATATATGAGTTTCGTCCTCTTTCACGGGTTTATTGTCGCTGCGTCGTTCTGCTATTCTTCTCCCTTATTGACTCTCTTTCTAACGGCACTATACTCATTTGTGCGTTATCCCGTTAAAGTTTTTATTATTTATTGTCATCTCTATCCTTTTTTCCTAGTGTTTGTTGGCGCGCGAAAGAAACCCGACTCCACCGCGCCATGGCATTCTTGATTTATACGCGATATTTTAATGGAAATGTAAATGCTACGCGGCACGGCTGATTTATGCTCAATGAGGCGGTTATATATTTTAGAACGAAGAGAGCGACTCCCTTTTGTAATAAATTATCGTGTTGTTGTTATATTCGACCGGCATGGAATGTCTAATTGTGTAATGTGGTTTTTGTGTTCGGTTTTTCTGCTTTTCGACGATGCTCCGAGTGCCCGTCTGTGCGGTGTTTTATTGGACGCGTCTCTCTTATATATTAATTATCCAAAAACGGGCTACTAGATGGGGCTACTATAGAATCAATAGCGTTTAGAACGCCTGACAGGAAATAAAGTGAACAATTTATCGATGCACGGCGGTTAATCAGTTTTAAATCTTAGGCATAAAAATATATTTATCGAGGTTATTGATATTTCTAATCTGTAAAATCGAAATATAAGAGATTTAAAGATTTGAAATTAGATTTTATTTATCTTCTTGATCAGTATTTTAAAAAATTAATTAAGTCTAGTCGCTAGTCTATTTCGCAACGTCATTAATGTCTCTCACAACAATTAAGGAAATTAAAATCTATTTATATTACTGTAACATTAGTTTTAATAGAAGCACCTATTGTATTTTTTGAAAGACATATATCTTAAGTGGTATTATATTGGTAATTATATAGTTCGCACCAATTTTCAAATGCGGCGATTCTAAAGCGTGGTCCAACCATAATGCACGATGTTAAATGTGAGTCACACCTTAACGTCAAGGTTTTTGCCCAACTTAATTTGACATTTCTTTGTTTCAGTGTTTGACAAATTCAACCATGGAAGGTACACAATTGAGCAGCGCGTTAAGATTGTTGAAGTCTTTTACGGAAATGGGCGTTCAAATCAAACTGCATTTCGTGCACTTCGTGCACTTCGTGATTTTTTTGGTCAGCGTAATCGACCAAATGTGTCCACAATCGGGAGAATTGTGCGCAAATTTCAGCAAACCGGATCTGTAGAAAATGTGGAAACACCTGTGCATGCTCACCCAGTTCGTTCTGCGGAAAACATTGCTGCTGTTCGCGATAGTGTGGCAGAAGAGCCGTCAACCTCGACTCGTCGTCGTGCCCAACAATTGAACACCTCACGAACATCGCTGATGCGAATTTTGAATAAAGATTTGAATTTACACGCTTACAAGGTTCAATTGACTCAAGAGCTGAAGCCTACTGACCATTTCAAGCGTCGTCAATACGCCGAATGGTTGGTTGAACAGACAGAAGTGAATGGTGACTACAAAGAAAATCATCTTCAGCGACGAGGCACACTTCCACCTCAGTGGATTCGTTAACAAGCAGAATTGCCGCATCTGGGCAAATGAGAATCCACGAGTAATTGTTGAAAAGCCGATGCGTCCATAAAGAGTAACTGTTTGGTGCGGTTTATGGGCTGGCGGCGTCATACTTCTTCGAAAATGAGGTCGGCTAAGCAGTTATCGTGAATGGTGTTCGCTATCGCGAGATGATAACGGACTTCTTGTGGCCAGAAATTGAGGATATGGACCTGGACGATATGTGGTTCCAACAGGATGGTGCCACTTGCCACACAGCCAACGAACCAATGACTCTTTTGCGCGAGAAATTCAATGGCCGTGTTATCTCATGTCGTGGCGATGTTAATTGGCCGCCACGACCATGTGATTTGACACCGTTGGACTTCTTTCTTTGTTGATATTTAAAAGAAAAAGTGTACGTCAATAAGCCAAGAACAATTCAAGAGATAATTCGGCACGTTAACGACATTGAACCTCAATTATGTCTCAGAGTCATTGAAAATATGGACCATTGGATAGAGGTATGTCACCGAAGCCGTGGCGAGCATTTGGCCGATATTTTGTTTCACACATGATTGTCATAGATCAATATATATCATAATAAAAAATATTAAGATAATTCCCTGAAAACTTTTTGTTTTATTTACAATTCACATCGTGCGTTTTGGTTGGACCACCCTATATTGAAGTGGAATATTGAAATTTGCAAATAATTAACTCCTGCACGAGTAAAGCAATATCTAACAGTTTTTTTTTTCTTTGGCGTATACGGGGTCGAAGTTCATGCGCCTTTGATGAGGGACATAAACAAATATACATTATATAACAGAATACAATAAAAAGATAAGAGTATTTCTAGGATGAAACTGGGCACTCGTTTCACATCTCTAACTAACACAAAGATACACATTAATTGGGCCACGGTAAATGTGATGGCCCACACAGGCAAAAGCGAAAGGATACTCTACATCTTTGCTATATTTTATTTTTTATGTTTTATAGGGCGTCTATTGCAAATCACATATCTTTCTGTTAGTAGTAACCAGTAGTGTAATGATATTTGTCGGTAAAGTAATATTCTCTAGTATTAGATTCTCAATAAAGTTATTAATTGCATTTACGTGTTGCCGGCATCCGAAGAATATATGATTTAATTCCGCAGGGTCATTACCACAACTACATGATGAGGATTCTATCATTTTCATTCTGGCTAAGTGAAAAGGAAATTGGCCGCGCCAGAATAAAATTCTGGAAATAGTAAAACCGTAGAATCTTGAAACGTTGGAATTAGTGTACCAAGATTTACAATTGACAATTGTTTGAATGGATGTCAGCATACTGGGTTATATGTGAGGAATTACTATCTCTCCAGCGTGTATCCATTTTAAATTCAGTAGCTGATGTTTTGCGATCAATACAAAGTGCAGATTTATATAGCTCTCTCTTTGTTCTACCCAATTTAGCTAATTTGTCCACTTCTTAATTGGGTTTAATGCTTGCATGGCTTTTCACCCAGTATATTTCTGTTTGCACTGCTTTTGATCTTAATTCCATTAAAAGAGTGATAATATCTAGTACAGTACGATGCATTTTAGCAGGATGTTCCTGTTTTTTCAAAGCGCCAGCAAGACACTAGCAGAATCTGTCATGATAACTATATGTGTATGTTTCATATCTATAGCATTTTTTAAGGCTTCGAATACAGCGATTGTTTCTGCGGAAAGTACTAAGGCATTACGATCTAATAAGTATGTCCTACTGTTTTTATAATGTGGATCATCATATGCACATGGGCACAAAGCATATTCTGATGTAAAACGAAAACATTCAGATAGGAGCTAGGACGACTCTCATAAAGCAAATGAAAAAAATATAACAAGCTTGGATTGCGCAGAAGCAAAGTTTCTAAAGCATGTTTTAAAGCAGTGAAAAGAGAAACACAGGCATTTTTTCACATTAATGATCTATTTATACAACACTGTTTTCAACACATCCTGGCTGGGATAATTCGAAAAATTATAAAAGGTATAGATTATATACGAAGTATATCTGCAAATATTGTAGTAAAATTGCGTCACCTAACGTGCAACAATATAAAATTTGGCGAATTTACTATTGGATAACAGTAGTATGAAATTTATTTGTATTTAAAATACCTTTGCCTCTCCGTCTTTCCTGGTTTACGTTATTTAAAAATTGCCAGATGGCATATAATGGCCATTTGGTTTTTATTGCCCCGGCATTACCGGTTGTTTCTTTCATTTTCTTTTTATTTTTGAAAACGTATCTTTTATCTTCCTCCATCTTGCCTTGCATTCTTCAGCTACAATCAAGTAAGAATCGCCGTTAATCGTGTCACTAAGGCAACTGGTAACTATAGCGTCTTAGATTTGCACGCGTACATCTACAGAAACAGTTTTATTTATTTATTTTAAATAGGTATAAATGAAGAACTTTAAAAAGACGATTCAGGTGAATGTGATGATGCTGCCATTTTAAATCCACAAATATTGAATATTGAAGTCATTGTCAAATAAGATCCTTATGCCATAAAGAAGAAATGGATTAAATCGACAACTTCTTTTTCGATAATAGTTAGTTTGTGATCCGATAGTTTTTACTGCCATATGATGATTTCAAAAAAGTATCTGACTAGAAAAATAAAGATTGCAATAGAACCATAGTATCTAAACGCACGCGGGCTTTAATTTGCTCCTGGATTTTACGCTAAAAAGCTTATATTCATTTATTTCCATCATAAAATTAGGAGAAAGAAAATGGAAGTATTAATATAACAGTGGATAGAAATTACGCAAAAAGAATTAAAACGTAGGTTTGCTCCCACATTCTCAGCATTATTGATACCTCCTTAATGACATCATAAAATCTGAAACTGCGTTCCTAATTAACGTGCTAGCACTTATAAAATCCAAGTATAAAAATTATTAATATTCGGAAAATTAAGGTTGTAAATTTCTTCGTGGTGCAGCGTCGTATATGTGAATTCCAACCAATTTTACGACATTGACGACAACTTTAATTTTCTATTACCATTATTAAATTCAACGATATTGCTTCGGGTTTAGTACCGAGCTATCAATTAATTATATCTGGGATTTAAATAATATATTATTGCTATTAGAGAATTATGTGGCAATATTCAAATACACGCACGCTTAGGCATAAACGTATGTCGTATAGTTTTATAGTAACATACGGACTGCGTAATCGATAGTGTTTTGTTTATAGTGCTCGTAAAATGCCTATTAATATTTTTATAACGTTTTATATCTTGTAATTGCAACTATTACTCGTGGATACTTGATAACTTGCTCCATTTGTACCGTACGGAATACGGAGCGCTATAAACTAGTATATAGAGCTGTAGTTATATGCGCCATTGCGGCGGAACACGAGTTCGCTAAGTTAGATAAATCCACGTTGATTAATGCTTCTGGATCGTATAGATACGTTCAAATTAATAGTAAAATAGGCGAGTATTGTTAAGATGTTTAAGCAGGGGCTACCATAATAGATACAGAGTTTATTTATTAGAGTAGGAGAACCAGTCATGTTCTGCTTTCATATTTACTTAGACTAATGATAAATACGCAACTGTATTATATTTTATAGATTTTTTACTTGAATGAATTCTTTTAATAAAAGTCAATATAACTATATGAAATTTGATTGAGACTTTAGAAGCATCTTCTACAGTTACCATTATGGCGATAATTCTTAGAATTGAATAGGTATTGATAAGATGTTTATTAAGACTAAATAGATTTCTAAGCAAGAAGAATTACCGAAAGGAATACCTAACCCCTTACTGTTTCAAAATGAGGAGAAAATTTGAATTCCTAAAGTTGATGATGTTTGTTAATTTCTGTTTGGATTGTTTTTTTTTTTCTGAATCTTGAGACTCTTGATAAATTAGTATTTGATCATAGAAATCTCGGACTAAAATTAAATTTCAAACAGCTTCGGCATTCAACTTCTTAGGTGATAAAGCTGTGGTACCAATATCACTAAACATTTCAAGAAAACTTACCATGAAACTTCTGAACAGTTCAGTTTTACTATTGATGGTGAAAGCTTAGCCCTAATATATTGAAGTCTTGTGTTGAGGGGTTTTAACGTTTTTAATTTTGCGAACGTATTTTATATATTCAATTGCTTTAATTATTTGCATTAAATCATTTTATTTCATTGTTTCTTGTTTTGTATACAAGCTCTTTGATAGTCCCCGGAAATACTACAACCTCTTGGCGTTTTATATTTAATCTATTCTTCGCATTCGTTGGTCTAGATATTTTCAGATTTTGGGAAATCTTTGAACAAGGTTAAAATTTTTCTTATGGTTGTGATATAACGGAGCCTACAACATAATTCTTCCTGTATCAGAATAGTCAAACCACCCAACTTTTCTACCTTTTAGATTTGTCCATAGTAATTTAAGGAAAAAAAGCAATAAGGTCTGACGATACCCCAACTAAGAAAATAATATGTTAGGGTGAGTGACGTTTTGGAAATTACTAAGAATTAGAGCTACGGAAGGATTTTAAGTCAAATTATCTTGAATAAGCTGATCGCACATACATTATTTTACGACGTAAATTTAGAATGATACCAAGAATTAGATTTTTGTTTATCAAGAAATCAATATTAACTTTAAACAAATTAAAAATTAAATCTAGTAGCTTTTCCAAATCATTTTTCTTTAAAAACACTTTTTTTTTAATTTAATATTCATTATATAACAAAAGATCATGAAGTGGATTCATTTCATCGTTTGCTTTTCCTCTCCTTGAAAGCAGTACAAAAGACAAATACTTACAAACATTACATTTTATCCTTGTTGTGCCATATGCTTTTCACTATAAGATCCTCTCTTGTGTTACCTAACAAAAGCGAAACGCTCAGACTATTACACATCGATTTGAATGAAAGTTGGTGCATTTGCAAGACGCATCCATTGTTGCAAATTTCTGCTTTGTCTTTTTGGAGACTTCATGTTTAGGGGGTCAAATCTACCCTTGAAATGGTAAAGGTTCACAGTTCTTTGCGATATACCCCGATATCGTTATAAAGAAAAATAAAAAATTAAGTTATGTATTACCAAATTTATCTTTTATAGATCTTACGAACCTATCACAGTTAAGATTTTTTATGATGGTATTCCAGCCAACCTCCACTCCTTTTCCGAGAGGAAGACGAATGGATATGTGTAAAATACAACCGCCTTTACGCCAAACATATTTGCTTTCCTCTCCATCTAAAATTACCCCTGAGAAAGTTAAGATTGGACACTAAATTGTTTGCGAAATAGCCCATTGAGATATTTTTGCAAAAATACTGAGTTGGACGCAAATAGTGAGTTGGATCGGGCAAATTTATTTGATTTTGTAAAAATATACATGTACAATATACCTACACATATATATATATATACAAAAGTTGGCTTTCCTTTAAAAGTATATCATTTGATGTTCGGAATGATTAGAAAATGCTTGTTTTAAATAGAGACGAAGCATGAATTCGTAATTTTCCTGAGTATAAACGACAAATCAAAAGCATAGTTATAAGTTTCTGTACTTACCTACAAATACCAATTTTTCAAATGAAAATAGGAAAAATTAATTAATTTTGCAAAATTTTTATTTCGAAAATTTGTACTTGGATATGTATAGGGATTTGAAATGTTACAGTTCATATATCTTCAAAATAAACGTGCTTTAAATGTGGCTAAATTATATTCTGTGATTTCCATTTTTTTGAGCTATCTTTTGCAGAAGAAATTATCACCGAATGAGAAACAACAGCAGACAAATCGGTGAGATATAATAAAAATGAAAAGGTGTCCAAGAATTTAACCTTAAGGCACTCCATAGATCTGTATCCGATCTGACATTATTGACGCACACAATTGAAAGATTTTAACAGATCTGTAAAAGTGCCAAAAGTGTTATTTTCACCTGCTTCAAGTATAATATGCTTCAATAGTTTAAATATTGTTAGGCATTTACTTACGACAATTGCTATTCATCTGTATGCATTTTTTTTTTTTTTGATATCTTTGGAATATTCTACTTCAATTTTATTCATACGTAATTGTGTTATCAATTTAAATAAAAGACTTCGTCAAATTCCTAGAAAGAAATTTATGCCTTCGGTAATTTTTCCGCCCATTTTTGTATTTAATTTCTACTTTACTTAAAAAATAAACATTACCGGATCTCAATAGATAGAGATACTTAAATAAAAAATATAGATATTCAGGGGACGTGAAAATTCAAAGAAAAATATCAAATTTACGCCTCTAAACCTAAAACATTTTAAATGTTAATAGGACTTAATTCTGAAAGAATCGATTCCTTGGCTCGAAGAAACAGAATAAGGAATATGTAAGAATATAAAGAACACTGTGCACAGCTGTAAGGTGAATAGTCTAGTTTTAATTTAGATTGACAAGTAACATCATTAGTATGGCCACAAAATCACTATTTCTACGATCAACACGTTGAACATTATGTGGTTTACTTATTCTTGAAACTTTCCGTGAATTTTCGATTGTTGAAGATCAAATGGTTAATCTAGGCTAATGCTCGGTGAATGAACACTAATGTTATGTAAATGAAACGACGAGATGTTCAGTAGAAAACGAAAAAGCATGGCTTTTCCAATCTAATTTTCAACATCGTTAAGTGATGATAATTATTGAATTGAAAAAGAACAATCTTTCTTGCCTTGGGTTCAAGTGTAAATTTGTCTACCCAAAATGTAAGCCTTCACTAGTAAAGAAAACGGTGATTTAAAACATTCTTTTTTGATTGGGTGCATCTCTTGTAGTTTATTACTTTTATAATTTCCAAAGCAAAGAAGTATAGTGAAAGAGGATCAGAGGAAAGTAACGGGTTAATAAATAAAAAGTCAGTGGGTTTCATTATAGTCTTTGTTAATGATTTTTAATTAAGACAATGATAATTATATAATAATATCCTTCTATTATACACACTGAACTATTTACAAACAGATAAAAGTTAATGTACAATCTGTGGCCTTTTACAGCCGATAGAATAGAAACTAAAAAACTGTTAGTCATCAATAATATAATAATAATATTAAGAATAATAATAATAATTATACAAATTTATGATATGATCTCTTTATACACATAACAATTCATCTATTATCATCAATTTTTTATCGTAATTATTTATAATAATAATAATAATAATCATAAATGTCGTAACAATAAAGGAAAAGAGGTGATTGTTTTCCCTTCTTCAACAGGTTTCTTTTCGTATAACATTTCTTCTTTGTTTGTAGATATGCAGCAGAACGCAAAGAAAAAGAAAAACGCTAAAAATCAACTATAGCAGATTGTGTAGCACAACAAATTTACGTACAAACGGAACGTGCACGCGATACTATTTTTTTTTTTCGTTTGTTTATTCGTCGATTCTCTTTTGTTTTTCCAATGCCCCTTCTCCGGCTTCCCTCCTCAGAAGTAGTCGAAGGATCGGCAATTACAAACTGTAGTGGTAAAAGGGATCATCTACTAAATTTGGGTAAAATATATTGCAATAGCATCATTTTTTTTTTCTTTTCAATAACAACATTTTTCTCTGCGGTCTTTCACCCCTCGGAAAAAATAACACTATTAGTTAAGTAAGTAGTTTTCTTCTGGACAATTTTTCGTTTTTTTCTCGGATTTCTTTTAATTATTTTTTTTTGTGTTACTTGTTCTTTATCACAGATATAAATAAATGCATGTACACGAAATATACAACATCTGATTGCACGCTTTTGTCTTTTTTTTTTTGTTTTTGTTTTGTACACTCACACACGAATTAAAATCGTCTCTCTTTGTTTTGTTTGTATATTTAATATATTTTTTTGTATACATATAATATATACTTTCTCTTCGTTATTATTTTTTAAAATTTTTTATTATTTAATTTCTGTTTTTCTATCGATTGATTTATTATTTAAATTTCTTGCACTATGCCCAGTCGTATGTGTCGTTGGTTAACTCGAACTTAGTCCGTATAAAATTGTTGTCTCTGCTGATCGCCGAAGTACTCCTGTAACAAAAGAGAAACATCTCAATCATTTTATTCAAAAATAAATCGAATACGTTTGGGACAGGACACAACAGTACAAATATCATTAATAAAAATGAGAAATAAAAGAGGGCCAAGATTAGTTCTTTGAGGAACACCAGAAGTAGGATAAAAGTGTGAGATTTATAGCCCATATATCTAACATAGTTTTCCTGTTCTTGAGATAAGGATCAACAAGATCAACAAACCGCGAAGAAAAATTAATAACATCCAGTTTATGAAGAAGTAGAGTGTGATCAAAGTGAAGTCCGTATAAATAACATTAGTTTGCTTGTTATTATCGATATTAATAGATATAAACTGAGTGATCTCAACTAAGTGGAGCGCTTATTGACGAAACTATGTTGGCTAGTGCTTAAAAACCATAAATGTAAATAACATAACACCAAACAATGACAAAAAAAACTCGCGTAAGGTGTGTTGAAAAACCGACTTTTTTAAGTAATCTGAAATATCAAGTTACTCATATATCCTCGCATTTCCTTGCAGAGGTTGGATCGGCAATTTACGGTTGCCACCGTTCGTCGTTTCGCGAGGATAGTCCTCGTTTTAACACTTCGTCCTCTTGTATTCCTTTGGCAACAGAAATCCTCGAAAGACAAACTTCTTTACTGATAAATTGTGTCAAAAAGACAACATGGGGTACAATTATGTTACGTGTAATAAAGAATTTATTTGTATATTACACTCTACTGGTTTTTCTCTGAATATATACGTTTCCTTTTTTAACTGTCTGACTTAGGGTTGCTATTTCAAACTCCTATGCCTTGAGGGCGATGATCTTATAAACCCAAAGTCCTCTGATCCGAGGGTCCTCTAGCAGAATTATTGTCCGGCCCACAACATTCATTACGTGCAAAATTTTTTGGGAGAAAACTTTAATTAGAGAGAGTGTTGTCAAACAGAATGGTCATGATATCGAACAGTTTCTTTAAGTGAATACAAAATCTTAACCTTTAGTATATTTTTTTTTACTTTCTACATTTGCGTTTTTTTTTGTTGCCTCGGTTGTTGCAGTACATACCAGGGAAGAACGATACTCAAAAACCGAAAAGAAAAAGTCTCTCAGCAGATGGTGGAAATCAAAATTTAAACCTGTCCTTAGACAGATATAATAATCCTTCGCTCTCATTTCGAAAGAGGTTCTCAAAGGTTTTTGTAAGGTTTTGTTTTCGCTCATAAACTTCGTACAAGCGTCCTAAAATTTATAATTAAAATAAATACATTTCATGAAAAAGGATGAATTTCTTTTTGCCATGCAGTAGTGCACTGTTAGTTCGTCGTTCGAAAGCCCTGAACTAATAGTTCTTATTTTATAGAAAAAGTATACTATCAGTCAATAACTTGATCCTTGCGTCAAAATAACTCTTTTTTTTTGGTTGAACGCAGAAAACGATTTCTTGATCCTTAAAAGTGAGGTGCTGCGCTTAAACCACAATGAAATCTATTAGGGAGTTTTGGCGAGTAACTTTAGTATCATATGTGGCATCCCAAAACATACTTTTGTGTTTTCGCGAGCAAATTGTTTAAGAGGGGAATACATATGACGTCACCTTCTTCTGTAACGAAGTAACCAAAACATACCAACTTCCCTAGGTAGTTAGTTCTAGTATGTTGAGATTACAGATTATGTCAGTTGTGTCCGTTGTATCGTGGTTTTGTCAATTATTTCTATTGATTGTACCAGATTGTGAGAAATGGCGGATAATACTGAAAATGTTGATTTGGTTGATTGTTCTTGCAAGTAGATATCGAATAGTTTCACGAAGGTTCCTTTTGCCAAACGAAAAATCTCATAAAACTTTAATTCAATATATTTTATTAACCAGTCTTCTACTTGTAATGCTTTCTTTTGATAATTATGACCATAATGTAGCATAGGTAGGATGCAATTCTTGGACTCACTATCTGTTAAATATTCTGTATTTGTATCAAAAAAACAAATTATCTATTAGAATAAAATCAAACTTATTCATTTCTTCTTAGAGAAACCGTAAAAGTAAACAAAGCATTTAACCTCACTTTTATGTTCTTAAGCATTTTTCTCGCCAAAACTTCCTAATATTCACGCATTAGCTTCATAAAAGTTGTGGTGGAGTAAGAAACTAAAACATACTCTGTGGTATGTTCAAGTATATATGGAAGTTAGCTCGCCAAAACTCTCTATATGTATACTAGCTTAAAAAATCCGGTTTTATCGTTTTTGATCGCGGTAAGCTGGGATTTTAACCACATCAACCACCCCCACACGACGATGTACGCAACGACTAAAAACAAAACAACAACAAAAAAAAACAGGGTGTGGAATAATTTGTATTTGTGTGTCTATCGGCGCACACGAAACAAACACACACACACAAACACACGGACCGAAAATAAAACACAATGGATCTCATTCGTGCTGGATATTGATTTAAAACAATGAAACGGCGTGACACACGGGGGCTACACACACATACACACGCGCGCGCCCTCTTGGTCAAGTTTATCGGACGCGCGAAGGCGCTGAAGAGAGACAGGCGCGACGGCCTATCGGTAGGATAGAGAGAGAAAAGCCGATAACGAGCAACAAGGGGGGCCTCGCGGCGCGGTCCGATTCCGTCTCGCTCGGACGCAGGCGCGAGAACCTTCACCGATCAGAATCTACGGTCATTTGTCAATGTCAGGCGAGGTGGCGATAGCGGGCATTCCTTCAATGAGGCATAATTCAGCGCCGTGTGGGCACACACACTTACCTTGGCGGATGGTCCAGCGTCGGTGCCGTGGCGATACAGCGGGACTCAGACAGGCGACACGAAACCCCCGTTCATGCTCTGAGGGCTGCAACAAAAAGGAGAGGAGAGCATAATAAAGGCGGTGCGGTAATTACGATCGAATTCAGAGATTAAAACTAGAGGGGATCATATCGGAGAGGAAATGGGTGACTACGCTGATTGTAATTTGCGGTTAAGTGTTTGAAATATTAATTAAAAGGATAAATATACGAAAGAAACACGTAACACATATTAAGTTTTTAGAGAATGTAGTATAAAATTTACAATTCTTCAGAAAAATGAGTGACCAATTCTTAAAACTGTTTTAGAGGTAGGGTCACGCTCACTCGAAAACTGTTCACGCTTACTGATATTTTTTTAAATTGAATTAACCGAAAAATTGAGTCGCGTTTACTCGAAAATTATTCCTAAAATAGAATCACACTTACTGGAATCTTTTTTCTAAAAATTGCCTCGTTTTAACTCGAAATTGTTTCCAAAAATTCATTCATGTTTATGCAAAAACTGTTGTACAAAATGAGTTTGTCTCGAACATTTTTCTAAAAGAAAAGAGGATACTCCCATTGGAAACCCTTTCTACAAATTGAGGCACGCTCAGTGTAAAACTGCTTTGAAAATTTAGATTTTCCAAGAAAAATGTTGGTAAAAATTAATCTTCACCTTCAAAAATTTCTCTTGAAAATTGTTACAAAAAATTAGTCACCGGTTAGAACGTTTTTTCTAAAAATTAACTCACTAATTGGAAAACCACTAGAACACTTTTCTAAAAATTGAATCGTGCTCACTCGAAAACCGTTCTGCCAATTGAGCTACACTCACTAGAAGATTTCCAGAAAAAAGTTTGTAAAAGTTGACCTTCACCGTCTAACATTCAGTCATGCTAGCTCGAAAGCTGTAGCAAAAAATGAGCCACCCTCGAACATTATTCTAAAAATTGGCACACTTGGAAACCTTTACTGTAAAATTATTCCAAAAAATAGAGTCACACTTACTGGAATCTTTTTCCTAAAAATTGAATCGTCCTGACTCAAAATTGCTCCAAAAAATTCAGGCTCACTCAAAAACTATTGTAGAAAATGAGGCCGCCTTGAACATTTTTCTAAGCAAAAATGGGCCGCTCTCATTGGAAAACCTTTGGCAAACCGTTATAACTATACTATACTAAATCGCCCTCACTAGAACACTTTTCCAACAATTGAGTAACGCTCACTGGAAAACTATTTTGAGAAGAGGTTTAAAAAAAAAACAAAATTGTAAAACTTCACCTTCAAAAATTCAGTCACGCTTACAAAAGAATGAGTCACTCTCGAACATTTTTAAAAATTGGCTCACTCTTATTGCAAAACCTTTTAAAAAACCGAGTCACTCTCAGTGCAATGCTTTTCTAAAAACTGAGTCACGTTCACTTGAAAACTGTTTTGAAAATTGGGCCACGTTCACTAGAAGATTTAAAAAAAAAACCTTTGTAAAAGTCGACCTTTACTGAAAAGCTTTTTTTCATCAACGAATCAAGCCCCACTATTATTTTCTTGTGCAGAGAAAATATAACCTACAATGTACCATTAGCTCAACTTCTAAGTTAACAGTTAAGGCATTGAAAACGTGTTACACGTCAGCCTAGTTGTTGCGACAAGTGTACATGTACTATTTTTCTGCATAAATTTTTAATCTAAATGTAGCATTTATTTAAAAAAATCTATTGCCAAGAGCCTCAGTAATTCTCAGTCATTTTTTCGTTTCCAGAAAATAGATACCCTCATAAATGTGGTCGCTCCACACACTCAGATTCCGTAATGCTAATGCCAATGTTTTATCTTTGAATTTTAAACTCCAATTCCAATGCAGAAGGAAAATCCATCCACCTAAAATCCCCATAATACAAACCGATCATCGGATATACAATATTATTTCAGAAAAATAAACCGAACTACCTTCACTCAAAATTCTATTAAAAGTCAAACCATTTACACCTAAAATACACATATCACATTGTTTGACACTCGAGTCATCTCCAAACTACATTTATTGTTATTTGAGCTTCCATGAAGGTTTTATTTCTACACCTTAAGTTAATAACACTTGGTAAACGTGTACTATTTCTATTTACACTTAATTTTAATTAATGTTGCCACCTTAGAAGTAGGGAGGAAACAATACCTGACCATAGTGAGAATACATATGCATAAATTGAAACAAATTTAACCGAAGGACAGAATTTTTACATCTTTCAAAGAAATTCTAAAGCCTCATTTAGAAAAATATCAATAATTGCATGAGTTGAAGTTACCCGAGATCTGAAAAAAGCTCGAAGGATTCGCAACACTAGTAGACGCAGAAGCAAGCACTGCCTATTAATTATGTTCAGATATCTATTAGGACAAGAAAAAAACAGTGTGCGATAGTATAGTATATGAATCAAATTAATTCATTTGCATATTAAAAGGAAGTAGAAGACATTAATTGTATGTAATTATTCATGAATTGAAATAGATTAACATCATCACATATTCAAGAAAAAAAAGAATCTCCAGAAAAGCAAATTTTTGAAAACAATTCATGAGTATCTATTAGTAAATGAGAAGCTATTTTTTAAAACAGCTATATTTTGTCGGTATAGTTTAAATTTGTACAAACTTAATACAAATTATATCTTATTCTAAAAATTATAAATAGGGTAGCTGTACAATCACAACAGATATTAATATTCTAAATTAATATTCATAAATTAGCTAATATGTTAGATAGATTTTTTTGGATAAAGCAGATAAAATAGAAAGTGATTAACTATAACATTATGGTTTTTGTTCATTGGAAATCTATTGTCCCATGGCAGATTTTAGAATTGAAAGTAGTATTTGTAAATTGTTTAAAGGGCATTGTGAATATTTGCAGTATCATTATGTCCTTATATAATAAGCCACTTGCATTTCCGCTTTTTTCTATTTTAATTGGATAAACGTGGATTTCATGTTACGACACATTAACTTCAGAAAAAACCACGGCGAAACGAAAATAAACAGCCGCGCGCATTTCGAGTTTGTCGCGCACAAACACACACAGAGAAACACACACATCAACACAAAACTCGTTTTCTTCCTTTTCGATTCCATTCATACGGAATTAATTGACCGAAGATGCTGTTTCAGATACGGTTTCAGATAAAAACGCTTTCTGATCGTCTGTTTGGGTTCCCGTCCTCTCATCGTTGCACCTCTCTCTCTCTCTCTCTCTCTCTCTCTCTCTGTAACATTTACTCTTTCAGGTAGATCAGGCGTTGTTCCCTTCTTATCTTGCAGGTCGTAGTAAGTATGCGAGTTTGGAAATTACCTAGCGTCTATTAGCCTTATCTCGGGCGAGGACAATATAATAGTTAAGTCGTTTATATTAATTTCTTTCCTTCGGGAGATTATCTGGAAGTAGAGGTGTATGTAAATAAGCGATTTTGTAACAAATACCCGCTGTTCGTCGACTCTAAAATATTATCTTGGACAATTACTTTCTGACGTTACGGCAAAGATATGGGAATAAGTTTCAATTACGTGTATACTTAGGCTAAATGGCGGTGCTCATTATTAAATTGTTTGTAGAGGAACAAAAATGAGGAACATTTTCTTGTTAGCCCTTTGTTTTGGAAATACCATTACCTTCAGCGATTATTTACCAAATCAAAAAATACTTAGGCAGCGTAAGCATTAGATTTAAGCACAAATATTATTTTTCATTTCAGGTCCAAAGAATGATTATATAATATAAAGTAGGGTATAGAAAAGGAGTCCAATGCCGGTCCACAATTTAAATTAATTTTCACTTGCTGATTACATGTCGCGACTTCAGTTTTATTTCCCGAAATTGTAAAAATCACGGTGTTTTCGTCCATCCAATTAAATTTGACCAAAATAAATCTCTTTCGCTAGTTCACTCTAACTGCATCTTCTACCTCATTCAAAAAAAAAAAAATTGAGCCGTTGTTGCAACAAACTGTGTTGCAGATGCAAAATGAAAACAAGACTACAAGCTCCATCTGAGAAGATATTGTTTTCACTAAAAATGTCGACTTCAGTTTTTGGGCCAAAACAAACTGGGGTGAGTGTACACCCCAACTTTTTTGCAAAATACATTAAGTTATCGTAACTACTTCTAAGCCTTAATTATTGGATGGGTAACTGTTGTGATATTTTTGCCACTAACAAATTAAAACACGATTTATTCTAATGCTTACATAATATGTATACTGTCATTCGATATAGAATAAGTGGTATTATAGTTCTCTAATCCATATTTTGACGTACAGAGTTCCAAAAGTGTTTCGAGCAATATTTATACCTCTAACTAACATACGTAAAAGGAATTAGCTAAAAAACTAAAACAAGTTGAAAAGATGTATTTGGTTCGTAAAATATAAATATACACAAGATTTTCACACTTTATAGACCACCAAAACGGTCCTTTAATTCCTCAATCAATTATTTTGGCTGCTTCTAAGTACATTCATTTACTCTATAGCTTTTAAATAAATGAATTGCCGAAGTTTTTTACACCCAGTATAGATCACCTTGTGTATTCGCTAAATTGCTATTAGATTACCTTATTAGGGGATTGAAATACCGGCCCTTAGAAGGATAAAATGAGAGGTGTATTATAGTAATAAACTCATACTTTCTTCTCGAAATGGGATACGCCAAATACAATCTGTTTTCTAAATAGAAATTTTATTATTAAAACCTTATTTACCTCTTATAGAAGGGTTTGAAGGCAGCATTTTCCGAACTATTCGCGTTCATCTGATTCGACTGCGAGACATGCGGCCTCTGCGGCGACTGTATCCTGCTTCCATATCCGCTGAGGAAATTCGACTGCGACGAATAACCGGCGTTGCTTCCTGTCGAAACTCCTATACAGGAACCCTGTCCAGGCAAAAGGTTACCCGCCACGCTAGGCAGTTTCATACTGGGCGGTGTCTGTGGCGGGGTATCGGTTTGGACGTCGGGGAAACCCTGCTGACAGTGGCTGGGCAGGAAGTTTCCGCCGCCGTACCTGGAGTTCGGCAGGGCGAAACCATTGCTCCCCAGCCATTGCTGTTGCTGCGCTGGCGGAGGAGGTGGGGGTGTTTTGCACGCTGCGGTGTCCGCTAGCGACCAGATTTTCGGTTTCGATGGCGGTAAGGGTACGCCGCAGTCCGATGACTTCATTTCCGGTTTCAGGCCGAAACCGTTGCCCAGGATGTGATGCATGTGGTTACCGAGGATGTCGTCCTTTCTGTCGTCATCCACCATGTCGTCATCGTCCAAGTCCTTGCCGTTTCGTTCGGATTTTATTCGGCCATGGACGTCTGTAAAGAAAGCAGAACAACAATGTCAAACAGCGTGCTTGTATACGTTACCTCATGCTATTATAATCCGTTTCTTTCTTTCTTAAAAAAAAATGGAAAACCAAATGAATCAAGAGACACTAAAACCGTTATAAATAAAAACAGATGAATTTTCTTTATAATTCTCCTTCTTAACCTTAAAAGAAAACAATAATGATTAACAGCCAATTTTAAATAGAGACACAATAATATCAGGAAACCCAATAGAATATAAAAATAAATGTACACTAAAAGGAAGCATTGATCGCCTCAAAGTGTTTTATTTTATTGGTTTGTATATTTGAAATTTAGCACAAGCAATGTCTACCATTATCATTATCATATTCAAAAAGTATAACTCACTTTATTTAATGAATTATTATATTAGACATGAACAATCTATGTAATAATGAAAATAAGCAGTTACAGACTGTAAATGTTCAATGTATAACCCGTTCGCCACACGGCACACATTTAAGCGATAAACAAACTCGTCTTGCACACCTAAAAGCATGTCTTGTGTTGACACTTAATCACTTAACCTAGCTCCACAAGAAAAAGTCACATGGCGTGGGATCAGGAGATCTCAGTGGCCACAGCCTAGGAGAGGATTGATTTAAAAATCCCCGGATATCATGGTACCAGTGGGATAGAGCTCCATCCTGTATGATAATGAAGTCGTTGGAATCTTCAGTAAGTTGAGGAAAAAGCCATGCCCTGCTACGTTATTCCAGTTAAATTTTTTTCCATAAAAGAGAATGCTCCATAAATTTTTGTTCGTGGTAAGGTACAGACCAAGCTTAGCTTCACTAAATCCCTGTCATGTTGCAATGATGGAGATTTTGTAGATCCTATATGCGAATACTGTTTCACTAAGATCGAACGTAGCTTCGCCGCTAAAAAAATACGCGTGGTAGAAACGTATCATTCTCCATCATTTCTAGCATATCACCACAAACTTTATTACGCTTTTCTTTGACATTCTCAAGGAGAACCTGCACAAGTTGTAAGCGGCAGGGTTTGTAACGCTTTCTCAAAATCGCCATATAGTTGGTTGGAGTGTTCCTAGTTCTCAACCAGCTCGATTGGTTGGCCTTCTTGGACTATGAAGAAAACCGTGTTCTATTCGTCTGACACACGCGGTCGGTTCGGGGTTTTTCTGTTGCAGAGACATCCAGTTTGTTAAAATTCTTCACTTCTTGCATTCTCAAGAAATTTCCATTTCCTTTCGAGTGTCTCACTCCATTGAGCACCCCCTCTTGCTATCGCGCATCCGTGGAAAATGCATTTACTGTGACAACCTTTAAATTTAACACAAATCCAATGTTTCCCATATTTTCTGTCGTTGTTTGGTTTCAAGAATAATGTAATGTATTACACATTAAACTCTGTTGGAATATATTTAAAAAAAAACTAGTTTTATTAGACAAGTTCTAAAGTACGAATTCAAGTTAAAAAAAAGTTTTTTCCTTTATTAAGAGAGGGTTATATAATTCTTATGAAACGAATTTCAATACTATTTTTTCTAATTAAGAGTTTTAAAATCTTTTCTGTAACAACAGAAAAGATAGGTATTTGATAATATAGTGGTTATGTTTTACTAACAAAAAGCCCGTATTTACATCTTCCTTTTTTTTATTATTTTTGCTTAATATAATATGCAAACAGTATCTTTTAACCAATAAATGTTATTTATTAATAAAAATTGTAATCAATCGTTAGCATATAAAAGTAAGCAGGTACTATTTAAAATCTAACAATTATATTCAAATACCATATTCAGAACTCAATTGAAAACTTAATTATTTAATACATTGATTGCTTTAAACTTCCCGCGAATAAATACAACAACTAAACAACCTCTTTCTTTTGAGAGAAATTAATTAAATCAATATTTGAAAGATAAAATTAGTAGATATTTCAAATTGCTAATGTTAAACCATACCAACTTGTTGATCGGGCATATTTTTAAAAAACCATGTAGTATTTCTTGTTTGTACCCTTAGTCAAAAAGTTTTACCACTACCCTCATTCAATAATTGGGTCGTCCTCAATTATGCTTTCCATTGACTTTTAAAATTTCATATACGTAGTTTTCATTAATTAATCTCTCATTTAAGAATAAAAGCAAACTGCGATACGATTTATAGCTTGTTAAGTGCGACGCCCCACATCATGGGCTAATAAATATCAATTTCAATTATCGAAGGACGAGTTCAACCCTCGCCCTTGCGGATTTCCGTCCCCCATCCCCTTCCGTTTCTGCCCCCTCGTCGCAGGCGTGCATGCAACTCTTTCCTAACTTTTCGGCGGCATCTAGCTTCGTCCCTTCCTCTCTCGTTCACTTGATAATCATCCCCCGTATCACAATTATTATTAAATCTTAGGGGCGACCCCAGAAGGTAATTTAAAACGTTCCGAAACCCCAGCGGCGTTGGCGGCCGTTTTGGCGACTATGGAAACGGCAGTGGTGGCGGGCCGGCAGGGGGCGAACGGCGCGTTCTCTCGCCAGAGTGCCAGCGGTGTATATATGTATCTCCGGTTCGGGTCTATGAGCATTAACTGCTGATCCGATTAAGTGAAACGAGGGGTGAGACTTAATGTGCGAGACACTCAAACTGCCATTTAACGCACAGAAGAGCGGGGGTGGGACGCGAGACGGGAAAAATAGAAACTGCTCTCCCTACAGGAGGGTACATGTGAAATTTTCCACCTAAGTCAATAGAAAGTGAATCGTCGACTATAGGAGGGAATTAGAGATGTTTATTTCGCTATAAAAATTGATTATTTAAACCGTCAAAAACGTTTGTGGTGGAGATTTTTCCTCTTTCATTGTCTTATGAAAGATTTGTTCAAATACTTTTAAACGCTCTCGTGGATTAAGTATTAGAAATAAAATACGACCAATTTTGAACAAAAATAGACCTAACATTCTTTCTCAAGCTGAAATTATAATGGGACAAATATGAGCCAATAAGATAACAAAATTTTACATATATGTAGATACACTCCGCCAAAAAAGTATCGCATAAACTAAAAAAGGGCATTTATGAACCAAGATACTTTTATACGTTCACAAAAAGTTTGCCTCGTGTATGTGAACTATAAAAACACTAACAAAATAATGGAACTTAGCGTGTTTACTTTATTTTTTTCCTAAAAGAACACATTTAGAAAAATGCATATGTGTAAGGTTTGCTCAGTTGTTTATTGAAAGTCTTCCTATACGGACAAATTTTAAAGTGCGAAGTCAGAGTTCTGTACCAACGCTTTTAAAACTAAAATGAGCAATTTAACTTCAGAACAAGTGGCTGCTATAGTTGCTTTAATCGAAGATGGACGATCTCAAGCATACGTTGCTAATTTGATGAACATCAATCAGTCAAGTGTTTCTAGAGCCGTAGCCAGATATAGGGAAACAGGCATTTACAGTAGAAGACCTGTACCAGGTCGTCCAAGATGTTCTACTCGCCAAGATGACCGCTATTTACTACTACAAGCATTACGTCGAAGACATGTAACTGCGAGACAATTGCAGAACGACTTGGCTAGAGTCAGAAATACTCGTGTGAGTACTCAAACTATTCGGAATAGGTTACGACAGAGTGGATTAAGAGCTAGAGTAGCTGTAACAGCCCCTCGTCTCACTAGGAACCACCGAGTGGCTCGCTTAAGGTTTGCCAGAGAACATGTAAATTGGAACATTAATGACTGGGCCAATATACTCTTCACAGATGAGTCAAAATTTGGTCTTTACACCTCAGATAGGCGTATCTCAGTGTACAGACGAGACGGTGAGCGCTATTCGCAGTGTAATATCAGACCTAGACCTAATTTCGCTGGTGGCTCTATTATGGTTTGGGGAGGCATCTGTTTAACAGGTCGTACAGAGTTAGTACCAGTAGACAGAGGTACACTGACTGCCCACAGGTATATAACGGACATTTTAGAAGAACATGTAGTACCATATGCGCCAATTATAGGAAACGAATTCATGTTAATGCACGATAATGCACGACCGCATGTTGCAATAATCGTCCAGGAATACCTGCGGTAAGTCCGGACATGAACCCTATCGAGCACGTGTGGGACCTCCTTCACAGGCGGATACGAACCCAAAATGTTGCCCCAGCGGACCTGCATGGACTAGCAAATGCTCTCCGTGACGAGTGGGAGAATTTGGATCAGGCTTATATACGGAGGTTAATCGAATCTCTGCCAAACCGTATGCGAGCGGTCATAAGAGCCAGAGGTGGCAATACTCAGTATTAAAAGCTACTGTTATGACATTTTTCTTTCCAAAATTATAATTTCTTGTTTTAATAAAAATCTCAAGTATGAGTTCTTGTTTTTATTTGGCTTGTATTTTATTTAAACAATCATAGAAATTATATCTTAGAGCGCATACTTTTTTGGCGGAGTGTATAATCTTACCAACAAAAAACTTAGAATAACATCTCGTAAAAACTATGAATATTAGCATTCTGTAGCACAATTATAAATAAGTTCAAATACATAACAGTATAGAACAGTGAGAAAAACAACGAAGCCCTACCTGTTTCGTCCCTCTTGTCGTCGTCATCCTTATCTTTATCGTCGCTATCCGAAACCAACGCGTCGTCGTCATCGTCCGTCTTGTTCTTGGGCTCCCACGTCATCTTGTTCTCCTTCTTCAATCGCCGCCGGGCATTCGCGAACCACGTCGACACTTGCGTCAGAGTCATCTTGGTGATGATAGCCAGCATGATCTTCTCACCTTTGGTCGGGTAGGGGTTCTTTTTATGCTCGTTGAGCCAGGCTTTGAGCGTGGCCGTCGATTCCCTTGTGGCGTTCTTGCGTCTTGCAGCCAGGTCGTAGCCAGCACCATACCTATAACAAAAAAAAATTTAATTTTAATTGGATTAAAGAAAAAATACTCGTAATTGTATCCTTGAAAAAGTTTAACCTTGAATGAAAAAGGCCGCTGATTCAATGTTCAACGTTACGCGAAGTCTCGAATAAAACCGATGATTGTCGCGTGCGTTAGCGAGTGACGATATCACGCTATCATTACGGCTATACTAGTAAAAGTTGCAGTTTTACAAGAGATGTTTGCGTGCGTGTGAAAACAAAATAAAGCATGTATATAGAATTATAGAAATCCGAGATATGGCGCCTTCATTGTACTAATATTCCAATATTTTTTTCGTGCTCGCCTGCGTAAAAAAAACACAAACATTTATAGAAGTATAAATGAGGTCCAATGAGAGAAAGAGAGAGGAGAGAACTGTAGTAACGCACGTGCGATCCCGCATATTAAATATTTAGGTATAATGTTGCACTTTGCTTTAATTAAAAAAGAAAAACTAACTTTAGTCCGTAATTATCCTGATGGGGTGGTAATTATATAGTTGCGCAATGTGTTAACAGTTTTTGTTGTTATTTTTCTACTTCAAATAAAAAAAAGGATGCAAATAAAACAAAATAATCCGTTAGAAGAAATGATTATAAATTGTTTTATTTTGAGAAGTGGTTACAAATTTATAGTCGGTATTTAAGAGGTTTAATAGCATCTAATGTAATTTTCAGACATATACCTACTTACTTTTAAATGACTATGTAATTACTAATATGTAATATATTGGTCCATATTCCACAATGTAATAATGATCAGATGTCATAAATATGGAATATATAGGTAAATATAAAAGATGATATAGATGAAAAGGTATTTTGTTTTTGTTTATGGATAGGAGGCTATGATTTCATATTTGCATATATAACTGCCTATTCTGAAAAAAATTCTTAATAACATTTACCCCTTTTTTTAACAAATAAGGGTACTTTACTCTTGAGCCTTTTTCATTTTTAAATGTATACGGTAGAAGAAAATTTGCGTTCAACTCGGATCTCGAGTTGATTTTAAAGGTGTGCAAACTTCCTGAGCTGTTACAAATTTTCAAAAGTCAATAACAAAAAAAAAGAAAAACATATGGTGCGTACTTTTTGAAGGTGTGTGTCCGTTGAAGTATGAGATAAGTGGGAAAAACTTTTATTATTAATTTTACAGAAAAAAATATATAAAATAGAAGTTGGTGCTTGTTTCGAAACATTTAATATTTTATGCTCAAACTTAC
This sequence comes from Cetonia aurata, assembly GCA_949128085.1. Lineage (NCBI taxonomy): Eukaryota > Metazoa > Arthropoda > Insecta > Coleoptera > Scarabaeidae > Cetonia > Cetonia aurata. The sequence continues at coordinate 7,501,467 of OX421882.1, read as the reverse complement.
TTTGAGATGCTTAGTGTAAATATATAGCCTCAAGAGAATAATCCAAAAAAACACATGAAAATGCAATAGGCATTTTTGACAAGTGACGTTGAAGTTGTCATTTTATTTGCCAAAATAAAGTCCATCATGTTATTGACTGATTATTAGAGCTGAGGACGTTTGCGGTAAGCCAGGGACGTAGTAAGTGCACCAGCGTATAAACACGCTGCAGCGAAACACTTTAGTTAGGCGTGAACTGCCAACGTGATCGTATGTTGTATTGAGCTCTATTTAATAAGTATGACGGACGTGCCCAAGCCAAGGAAGCGCCCTTTGCATAACGAAGTGAAGAAATTTATCCGAGACTTTCCCGATTTGTATTATAATGGAGCAAATGTGGTTTGTAAATTATGCGATAAACAGTTACTTTGCTGGGACAAATACGACTCGAATTCGAGAGTTTCACAGTCGGTGCCCTGGTATTCCCCAACCACCAGAGCCAATCCTTACACGTTGGGGAACTTGGTTAAATGCGGCATTTTATTATGCCAAGTATTTCCAACAAATAAAATCTGTGGTTCTACAATTCAATCCTGCCGAAGCTGTAGCCATTAAGGAAAGCCAGAGACTCTTTCAAATCCCTTCCCTTGATGCAGATTTACAAACTATTTATAATAATCATATAGGATTGTTTAACGCAATCGAGAAATTTCAAAATACTGCATTATCGTTAGCGGAGTCACTGCAAATACTGGACGATGTACACGCGCAGCTATGCGCAGTAAATGACAACAAAAATGTGAATGTAATAGCAAAGTTCGAGAGTGCGATAAACAAAGATTCTGATTTTACCAGATTAAAACAAATTAGTAATGGTGCAATTGTAGATTCGGTTTCTATCTATAAAGATTATTTTAATTGTGCGTGTGTTACATCCGTAGATGTCGAGCGGTCTTTCTCAAAATATAAAAAAATTTATTCATCACGGCGTACATCGCTCACCGCTACAAATATGGAAACCTATCTAATGCTACAAACTTACTACGAGTCTTATCCACTTGGCGCTATGCAATAATAATCGTAAATAAGGTAAGTGTGTTATTTATATACAGTACACATAACTGACATACCTAAGTGATATAAATAGCGAATGCATGTAAAGCAATAAAATCACGCATGCTTCACCGATCGAAACAAGATCATAATATTCGTGCGTTTACCTGAATACTATCCTGGCTTACCGCAAACGTCCTCAGCTCTACTGATTATTGAATAACAATACAAAAATCCAACGAAAAGAGACTAGAAACTATTTAATGTGGTGAGTGGTGACGCGTCCATTCAATACACACATATAATAATACGCCTCTATAGAGCATTCCAACCTTAGTATGCAGAACTGTCTTTTATTGGATATATACTATCTTAAGCAATTTGTAATAAACTATCTTCTTTTATTTCAAAGCAATGATGTCAGATTAATTAATATGTTTGTAGTTGGCAGGGCTGGTGTAACTCCACAACATAATGCAAATATAACCTTGTCATATTGTCATTTAGTTATTTGACGTTAAATTCTATGAAAATAATTTAATAAATTTAAATTTTTGGAATAAAATTCGAACCAAAAGGTATTTCAAATGTCTTGTCAGTCATTATCAGTTGCCAACCTAAGTTAGTCGTCTCCATAAGACACGTACTGAATACTAAGGTTGGAGCGCTCTATAGTAACATTGTTAGAGGGGGTTATTCGGATCATTTCTGGTGTATTTTATATGTATATCTTTACGTTTTGGTATGGCTAAGCCATCCCAGACAAAATAATCCATTGGATTCAGATCGGGTGAGCACACCGACCATGTAAATCTTGTTATTAAATACTCCACAACTGTTCGTGCACTATATGCGAGTGCTCCATCTTCAATACGCCAAAGTGAGGTCCTTATATTTAGTAGCAATCCGTCAATCTAATTTTTTTCTTTTTTAAATATGGACCTAATATTTTGTTATTTATAATTTCACACCAAACGTTTATTTCTTGAAAATATTTGTTTAAATCTTCCATAAATATGCAGGCTGTTTCACTAATAGGGAATTCCTTTGTAACTCGTAAACAGTGACATATAGGAAAAAAGTTTGTATAAATTGTTGTAGGAGCGCAAAATTATCGGCATATTGGTATACAGAGTGTTTCATAACCTACAGGTGGGTTTTTTAAATGCAAAGTTAATTTACTAGATAACTGTTAGCTAAACAAAAATATTGATAATTGAAATATGTACATATTGCTGTAAAAACTTCACAATTTTTTACGTACACAGAGTGATCGATAAGCTTGTCAGGAATAATAAGATATTTTTTAAATGGAATACCCTGTATACAATCAGCTTATTATATTCCACATTAAATTCTGAATATCTTTTGTTAGTGAAACGGCTTAGTTTCCTGCGTATTCTCACGGTTTAAGTATGAGCAGACTTCTGTATTATTACAGTAGAAGAATCCCTGCATCTCAAGACGACATGAGCTTTATAATTTTTATACTGTATGATCGGAAACTCTAGTTGCATTAGGAGAACTGCTGAATTTACTGAAAACTTGTTTATTTTAAATAGAATAGCATCTGCTTTTTGTTTTTGAATATTATTAAGTAGAAATTTATGTTAAAGCCAGAAGTATAAAATATGTCATTATAAAAGATTAAACAGAAACAATTAGTAAAACAGAAAGTACAAAGGAAAAAAGAGCAATACATTTACGTTATGAAATTACATTATGAAACTACATTATGAAACTAGATTACAATAAAAAAATTCAGCTAAAGAATATAAACATTTTGTTTGCAGCCATGTTTTAACATCTTTTTTTAACTTTCTTAATGGTAAAATTTTCCAATCATTGGGCAAGTGATTATATATTTTAATACCTAAGATATCTACACTTTTGGCGGTTAAGTTTAAATTATGTCTCATTGAATGTATTTGTGGGTCTCTGATATTGTAACTATGTAAGTTATTATTTTTGTTCATGAAACTATATTTATGCTTGTGAATATATAAGCTGGATTCCAATATATACAATTCAGAAAAAGTTAAAAAGTTCTGCATGAGGTGACTTGACTAACTCCTGCAATGCATCTAACAGCCGACTTCTGTTTAAGGAAAACTTTCATCGCTGCTGACGAAGAACCCCTTAGAATATATTGCATGAAAAATTGCATAAAAATATGAGTTTTTTTCAATGGTGGAAATCGGCCCCATGATCTATAGTTTTGAAACGAGAGAAAAAAAAACACTCTGTCTAACTATGTCATTACCTACTACGATTTACATTTAAAAAACTTTATGCTGCAGACCAAAGACGAGTGCATAAAATAAGAATCTGATTGAACTAGTCGATTCTACTCATAAAAGTGTCTTAAAAATGTTAAAACGGTTTTTTCGTATTGCTAAAGACAGACGAGTTATTGGGCATTCTCGAACACACGAGAAAAACTCAATCTTTCGGCTATAACTCAAAAAACAAATGAATATAACTAATTTTCGTTTTCGCCATTGAGAATACCTCGAAAAAAGAAATCGAGACTTGGTCATGTTTTTTTTTCTTATCTCTTACGGTTACCGTAATGGCTTATTCTGACAAGCAATTTGGACCACCCCGTACAAGTTCCTATTTAAAAAAAATTACGCGGGAAGGCGTAACTTAAAAACAACTGAAGAAAAAGAAAATATCCTGAAATGTAGATTAAAATTTCTTAGCAAACTTTTATCACAGATAAGTAAACAGATAGCTCACCGTGGCAAATTTGCCCGATTCTCACGGGTTGCATAACTAAAGGCTGCAATATTACGATTTTATGAAACATAGATAGCTGCGGGGAGCCCGGTGTACGGTCGGAGACCAAACGTCCGAGTGTGGAAAGGGTCCGGCTCGCTAGTCGTTTTTATTTATGAAATATGCTTTTTTGCCGCACAGCTGTTATTTACCTAAAATAACAAATTGAATAGAATTTATACCTCCTTGAATGCGAATTGCTTACGCTCTTATTTAGAATATGAATATTTTCTATAGACTGTCCAGACTGACTTGAGTGCGCCTAATGTATTTATTGAATTTATTCGTATGTGTCTCATAAGAATATATTTTATGGTTGTTATAATATATTAGAAGGAATCAAAGTTTATAGCCAGTAGCTTATTTAAATAATTCCTGGAATTATTATTTTCTTTATTTATTTTCAATATACGTATGTGACTTCACATTATCAATTAAATATCTTGTTACGTTTCGACTACTTAATATAGTCTTCTTCAGACATGTATGATGAGAACAAAAAAAAAAGATGATTTTATAGATAGATTTTTTTTTAAATGTAGTTTGTCATGTTTAATGTAATTGTTAATTGTTTTGTTTGTTTTATTAATTTTAATCGCGGCACATTTTTCTTGACTTACATTTATTGCAGTTTGCAGTAATATTTTAATTTCCATTTTACTATTGCATCATTAAGATGCAAGTTAAAATTCATACATTTCTGATTTTTTATATTAAGTAGTCGAAAAGTAACAAGACATTTAATTGATAATGTCAAGTCACGTATAGTATATTGAAAATAAAGCCTGAAATTGCACGAACTATTGGATTATTGTTATAGTATATGAAGTTTTTTTTTTCTTGATAGCAACGGAGATAACGAATAGTGATAATTGTACTGCATCTAGTCGAAATGTTATAAATCCGATTTAAAGTCAATTATCATTCTTTATTATCTCCAAGTAACATCAAATCTTCTTAAAATATGTATCATATATACAGGGCCATTCACGCTATACGGCACGGAATATTGTGGCCAAAACACGTGATGTTAAAAAATTTCACTTTTGGGATAAATGGTTACTATTTCAAATTATTTTTATGTTATACAGGGTGCTCCAAAATAGTTTGTAAATTATTGCATTTTGGATTGTATGATCAAAATAAGTATCTGTTTTAATAAGGTTTATAATAACTAAACCTTAAGGTTTTTAAATAATTGTAATTTTGTGAAAATCTAATCTAAATATCATGTTTGAAATACCTAAGAAGTATTTAAGTTATGTAAGTGAAATTTACAATAAAGTGTAACAATGGACTATATTTTATAACCCAATTACAATAACTTGCCATCTTATACAGGATGTACAAAAATTAAAACTATTCAAATAAGAACTTTAAATAGCTATAACTTGATTAATTTAAATAGAGCACCATATTTTTGAATTTACCAGCAAATGTACTTTATAATTACTATCGGTATTTATAGCTTTAAGTTTTCACGTTTTTACGTAATAATAAATCTGTAAAAACATAAAAATGGTCGTTTCTTGCACCATTTGCCGTTTTTTAAATAAGAGGTCTACTGTATCTAGTTGCCTGCCTATAGTATAGTTTTTGGAAATGTCAGATAATTCATTTTTTTTGTTGTAAATACATATTTTGCTATTGTTTTATGTTATCGTTGATATGTTATTACCATTATTGTTGTTATAGGCGATTGGATTATAAATTACGTAAAGTTTCCGAGCACTTGTAAAAATATTCTTCATTATTATTCTTATAGTTGTAAATTATCTGACATTTCTCAGTACTATATAGGCACCTAGATAGGTTAGAAACATCAAATGGTGCAAAAAACGATTACAGTGCACTCTCGATTATCCGGGGTAATGACCGGGAAGGGGTGCACGGATAATCGGAAATCACGGATAATCGGGAATCACAGATAAATGGTAAGACGAAACGCAAAAAACTCTATATTTATGTATATGTATCTATTTGTAAGTTTTCTCTAAATTCTGAATGTACAAAATACATATTTAAAAAGATATCTGTACGTTACATGTAGACACGTATCTATAAATGTACGGATTTAAATACACAACAAACAAAAAGTATGAAATTTAGAAGAAACAACCAAAAATACAAGAAAATGAAAAGTAATTCTTAATTTTTCACTCGTTTAATGATTTAATGTGATTTGTGATCTATTCATTTTAATCTTTTCCAAAATAATCATTTATTGTTGATTGTTTTGTATTCCTATTGGCTTTGCACCTAATGTCGGCACGAAGATTATGTAAAGCAAGTTTTATAGGTAACAACTCATTGCCCTGCTGCTCTAAGTACTCCAAAAGACCTTGCACGTGTTCAAGAGCACGGGAGTGTGGAATTCGGTTTTCGATTACAAGATCTCCGTATGAATTGTTGTCACTACTTCCACCTTCTTCCACATTGTCACAAATGCGATTAACAATATCCTCTTCTGTAAGTGTCATGTACCCTGGTAAAGACTCGTCAATATGCAACCACTCTTCAATGTTTTGTATGTCAACATCTTCGCATCTATTCTGGGCACGTAAAATGCTACGCAGTTCGGCAAGTGGTATGTTAAACTCAGCATCGTCGTCGTCAGAATCAATGTCTTCATTTTGATCTTCATCATAACGGAATATTTTCTTCCAAGATTTTTGTAGTGTTGTTGACCGCACTTTGCCCCAGGCCTTTTCCAGTTCGTAGATTGCATCCAATAAGGTTAGGTTCTTCCAAAACGTTTTTAGATCAGAATGTTCATCACTCACTATTTGAAGCAAACCACTACGATAATGACGTTTCATTGTGGCTATCACGCCCTGATCCATCGGCTGAATCAGGGCTGTTACATTTGGTGGTAAATATTTAACAAATATCTGCCCATCGCTTGATTTCAACGTTAATTCGGGAGGATGAGATGGAGCATTGTCCAATAGCAGTACAGCTTTTTGAGGTAATCCAAGAGATTGGAGATGCGTCTTTACCTGGGGCACAAACTTTTTATCAAACCATTCTTTAAAAATTGCTCTATCCATCCACGCACCCTTTTGATTGAAATAATCTACAGGCAAGTTTAAAACATCCGTTCCTTTAAAAGACCGCGGTCTTTTTGCCTTCCCAATAACACAAAGCTTTACTTTATGGGTACCGTCAGCATTTGCACAACACATAGCAGTTAAACGTTCTTTCGAAGATTTGTGACCTGGTGCTTGACGCTCCTTCACAGAAGCAAGCGTTTTTGTTGGCAGACATTTCCAATACAAACCAGTTTCGTCGGCATTGTATATTTGTGCGGGGAGTAAATTTTCACTCTCAATAAACAAACGAAAGTCTTTTACGAAAGCCCGAGCTGCGACTTCATCGTTGCTTAGCTTTTCTCCGTGCATACTTATTTGACGAATACCATGGCGCTTTTTAAATCTCGTCAACCACCCTGAAGACGCATTAAATTCACCTTCCATTCCCAGTGCATCGAAGAAAAATTTTGCTTTACTTGCACAAATGGTTCCTGAAACGGGAATTGCCGCACTTCTTTGCTGATTAAACCAAGTTACCATGGCGTTGTCTAATTCTTGATAGGTTGCTGGTTTCATCGTTTTTCGTTTTGATAAACCACTGGCACTATCAGAATTAGCCGCATATTTTATTAGGTGTTCTTTATTAGATTTAATATCACGCACTGTTTGCTCGCCCACATTATATTGTATTGCTACGTTTTTAACACCAACTCCATTTTCTAGTTTATTTACAATTTCCAGCTTTTGTTGGATAGACAAAACAACACGTTTTCGTTTTGACGACATTAAGCAAGCACAATGTTATTTTACTAGAACGGTAAAACTCTATTTCCCATTTATAACGCTCTCGTATCTAGTCACTTTACAACAATGTGAATCGTCTAGGCGGTGTGTAAAATGAGCGTGTCTGGACCTGTCTGCAGCACGGTTTTAGTGGGGGAATTGCGGATTAACCGTGCCGGCACGGTTAATCCACTTTTGAGATGTTAGCACGGTTAAGCGGCAAACCGGATAATCGGCCCCCGGAAAATCGAGAGTGCACTGTATTTAGCATATTCAAATGGGAAGACTTAAAGCTTAACCTATAAATACCATTCGATGGGTAATTAAAAAGTACATTTCCTGCTAAATTAAAAACTATGGCGTTCTATTTAAATTAATCAAGTTATAACCACTTACGATTCTAATTCGATTAGTTTTAATTTTTGTACACCTTGTATAAGATACCAAGTTTATTATAATTGATAGACTTTACCATAAGCTTCGAAGAAAATTAGATGAGATTTTTCCAAAATTCAAATTCTTTGAAAAACGTTAAGGTTTAATTATTATAAACGTTATTAAAACAGACATCTATTTTGATCAGACAATCCAGAAGTGCAATAATAGAATAGGGATACATTTAAAAAAAACACAACTTTGATACTTTTCGTGCTTTTGGAACTTTCTGTATAATATGAAAGTAATTTTAAAAAGTAACTATAATAAACCCCCATACATCCCAAAAGTGGAAAACTTTTTGAACGTCACGTGTTTTGGCCATAATATTCCGTGCCGTATAGCGTAAATAACCCTGTATATTTTAAAAGTATACAATACATATTTTAATATTTGTGATGCTAGGGTCATCTCGGCTACTACAAAAAAATATATAGTCTAAACTGGGGTATAAGCAGAAAATTCCCTAACTTAATATAATTATATATCCACCCCACAAAGCAGAAGCGTATAATTTGCAGGTGTAAATTCACGGACTACCGTGGAGTTTTCGCTTATAAACACAGATTTTTGTTTAAAACTTTAGTTTTGACAATTTCAAATTTATAGACGATATAAGCACAAATCAAAAACCTGTCTGTCTGATGACTTACGGCGGTAAGCTTTCGAAATGATCTACCCCTATTTTTTTTGTTACATTATTTGTCAAATTTAGCTATGTCGAATTTAAACCTACATACATTGTATCTTTCTTTTAATAAACGAAATCCCTATAATCAATAATTACCCGCAAATTTAAAACAGCCTATATAAATATACATCGTGACGTTTGGTAGGTCTCTCAAGAGTGTGTAAATTTAATAATTAAATTTGTTACAATTTTCTTACAACTAAAGTCTGCAATTTTATTTTATTTTGATGATGTATTAATGTTTAATTATAATTTACAATATCAATATATGTATGTTGAATGCAATATTGTCGTGAGTTTTTACTGTTGTATTCTTGTATTAATGTAACAAAGATATCCCAACACGTATTTACCCGCATTTTTTATCCATTCAGCACGCAATAAGTTATATTCCGGGATTTTAAATAACTTACTAATTTCTAAAACTCTACCGAGACTTTCCGCAGCGTATATATACGCATTTATTCCCAGCACCGCGTGTAGGCATTTTAATGCTAGCGTACGTGCCTACGCGACTGTCCACCAGCGACTGAAGTGCGGAGACTGACATGCAGCGCTCCGATTGAACTCACGCAGGGTTCCCAACTATTTGCTCGAGGGTTCCCATTTCAGCGAAAGCCGCGTCCAATTCTCCCGTAAGGTGAGCTATCTGGTATACTTATCTGTGCTTTTATATTGAACATAATTTTCTAAAATGAATATTAACGACAATAAATCTCTCCTTACTTTTAACTAGCCCTGTATATATATCCAATATTTGTCTTTATAACTTAACAGATAAGTACTACGCAAGTTTGCAAATTTGATTATAACAATCTCTTGTCAGCATCTAATACTTTATCAAAAAGTATTTGGATATTTTCATTAACGATAGCGATCAGGATTTTACCTCCATGTTTACCAGATTATTATGTATATATCTCGCCTTTTAAAGAGACCCCGACCGCACTCATCAGAAATACATATTTGCGTTAAGATACCGCGAAAAATCAATTAGCGCCGTGTCTGTACACTTATGCTCGTACAAATACACATGTCCTTTATGGATATCTACCTTCTAACATATTTTATACACAAGCAAAAATAGAAGTGCGCATTATACATACTTAGATACATATTTGTGTGCGTATACAAAACAGGTAATCTAACCGATGTCACAATATTTGTCATGTTGGCGATGTTTGACGACTTTTTGTTCTACGAAAATATTATTAATCGATCCATTAGCTCTTATCCTTTGATCGCCCGTTTTACAATTGTAATCTTGGTATATCTCCGGCCTAAGAGATTTTTCGAGTCAATCTAATTGTATCCATTAATTTATCGCGACGTGTGTTCCTGTCCGTTTTGAGTGGACAATGGGTGTAATGTTGTAATGTGACTGTGTGCGTTTGAGAGTGTGTATATTATGTAGTTAAGGTCACGTAATCTGAACTGTGGCAATTTATTATTAAGTTGTACCTACGGCTAAATAGAGGTATTTTTTTAAAGGTTGATGTTATTGAGTCAGCAATCGTATATTACATAATGTTTAAATTAAGCATTGAGTGATATTATACAGGGTGTTTTGAAACATCGTTTAAAGATTTTAAGGGCATGTAGCACGATCGAAAATAAGGTTAAAAGTTATAATAAACATATGTCCACAAATTAACTGTTTACGAGATAACAGCGATTTTATCGCAAATGCAGAATAAGTTTGCTTTAGCGGTTTTTATTAAGATGTTATTGTATTTTAACATAAAATAGATTGTAACTAAAGAAGATGTTCAAAATGACATCCTTCCATTTCGACACAGGATTTACATCTGCTTTCAAAGGAAGCGCGCACTCTTTCAAAAAACAAGGGTTTTTCTCGTATTATCTGGCAACAGTGTTCTATTCGTTGGCGCAACTCGGGAAGATCGTTTACCGGTGTTGCGTACACTAAACTTTTCAAATAACCCCAGATACTAAAGTCCAACCGGTTTTTATCGGGAGATCTTGGAGGCCAAGCAATGGAACCTGCTCGCCCTATCCATCTCCCAGGAAATTCATTGTTAAGATGTTCCCTAACAGCACGCGTAAAGTGCGGTGGAGCTCCATCTTGCATAAACCAGAGGTTCAGTCTTAGATTTATAGGTAAATCTTCCAAAAGTTCAGGTAAAGTATTTTCCAAGAACTCGAGGTATGCAGGACCTGTTAAGCGTTGTGGCAAAACAATCGGTCCTAACAACCGTTCCCCTATCACGCCTAACCAGATGTTTAGAGAGAAACGTTGCTGGTGCCGAGCTTCAACGGTAGCATGAGGATTCTCGTCACACCAAACGTGATTGTTGTGGAAATTAAATATTCCATTTTTAGTAAAACCAGCTTCATCAGTGAAAAGGATGTTATCAGCGAAATCAGGCCGATCAGCAGCTGTTCGCGAAAACCACTCACAGAAAGCCCTTCTCGCTTGATAATCCGGAGCAGTAAGGGCTTGTACCCGTTGGATATGGTAGGGGTATAGGAGTTGCTCATGAAGAGTTCTCCAAACAAGATTGCTGCTTACACCCACTTGAGTCGAAATTCTTCTAACACTAGTTTCGGGATTTTCATCAATAATATTCAAAATTCGATCTTCTATCTGTGGAGTACATGCTAATCTCTGCCATCCAGTATCAGAAGACCGCTTCTCAAACGAACCAGTTTCTCTTAGTCGTTGAAACACCGTCTGAAACATCACATGCGAAGGCAGTTGGCGATCAGGAAACGTTCAGCATAGAAGCGACGTGCTTGTAAAGAATTCCCATTAGCTCGACCGTACATGAACACCATATCGCTCATTTCAGCATTAGAATACGCAACCATTGTAATTGCTACAAATTGCACAAAACGTCAAATTAAACTGTCATAAAACAATAGCTGATAAGCACCTGTTTACTGGGATATGTTATATCCATGTACTACTAGGAACACTCGCTGTTATCTCGTAAACGGTTGATTTGTGAACATATGTTTATTATGACTTTTAACCTTATTTGCGATCGTACTACATGCCCTTAAAATCTTTAAACGATGTTTCAAAACATCCTGTATATAGATGAATAAAGGTTTCAAGTGTGTAGGTACAAAATCCGTACAGCTTATTTGAAGATAGTGAAGGAAAATACAGTTAGTTCAGTAAGAAGAATTAATCAAAGGTTATGCTATGTAAATGTCTGTTCTTTTTTTAATTTTGTTATGCATACTATACATATTATATTATATTCTGTGGTTTTGGATTTTCCCAAATAGCTGTTTCATTTATATTTAGAATTTAAATAAAATATAATCATTTATAATTAGAATCTCTTTAAAAAAAATCTTGTTAAGATAAAAATGTATATATTAGTTATTCATAAAGATAAAAATTCCTGGCCGTATTCATCAGAATCAAAACCAACTAAAAGTATTAAAGATGAAAGAATAGATCGATTTTTTTCGTTTTTTTTTTTCTTTTGAGAAATCTGTGTGTCTATTTCCTCATCGACCTCATAACGAAATTTTGCATCTTTACCAAATTTGAACCTACTTTCTATCTGCCATAATAAGTCAAATTCCCATAATGACTACCAAAAATTAATCAAACTGTATGCTCTGTGAATGGTCTTGTCCCTGGATTAATAAAGTGTATTATTATTATACTGAGAAAATATGTGCTAAATTAACAAAGAAAAAATAGGTACCCAGCAAAAAAAAATTTGGGTAAATATACTCGGTGTAAATTCAAATACAGGTCAAATTCGGGTAATACCCGACTTCGGGTAATAAAATTTTGGGTACCCGATTGCTGAGAAAGACGGGCTTCGACAGTCCTAGTAGAAATCTTCACAATTTCAGTAATAATTAGAATACTTTCATTAAATATTCTGAATCCCAAACAAAAGTGATGTTGATTTAATAAAAATAAACCGTTACTTTTTCCAGTGTTAATGCAGCATTTTGCTTCATTTAACATCTGTGATTTAACGAAACGTAACAGACCGTCAATGTATAACACAGCGCGTCGAGGATTAGCTGTGTTGGCAAAAAAATGAATTTACTACAAAAGAAGCAAACGATTTTATTAAGCGTGTCACTTCATTTTTGAAATCACATCTAGGATAATCCAGTTGATTTTGATTTAGCCTACACGGCATACACGAAAACGACAGAATCCATTTGTAAATTTCGCGTTAGTCGTAGCACTACAATGCAAGCGTCCACACTTGGAAACTCTCATTTGTGAATCGTGTGCGGAACCGATTTTATCGACTATAAATACAAATGGTGCATTGCGATGGCAGCCGCCGCCGCCGCCACCACCTGCGCCGCGACGCCGCAACAGCGCGCCAATCAATAGCGCTCGCCACTTCGGCCATTTTGTCTTGGAGCCATTTGTACGCAGACGACGACGGTAGACGCACGTCTACGACGAACAAGCGCCCGCGTATTTACACTTCGTATGTATAATACGGCGAGAGGTGGTGTAGGAGGAAGCCCCGGCGCATTCCGGAAGTCGGATAATGGAGGTGAACTTCAAACTTATACACATTTGACACGTGTATTGTTAGAAACCTCTGAAACACTTGAACGAGCGTCAGCAAAATTTTAAAAACTCGTTTCAATCAAAATAAATATTATTCTTTTCTTATTTGCTAACCGGCGATATCCAGCGATGAAATCGCCAAGCAAAAGGCGTCCGTGTAACCCCAGCTTTGAATAAATAAATTAGATTCCCCTTTTTAAATATTAAAATGCATGTTGAAAACGCTCGAATATTCTTTTAATAATACATAACTCGTAATACCACAAAAAAGAAAAAAAAACGCATTAATGCACACAGTCCATTTCTTGCTCGCTTATACTCATAATTTCTATCAATTATGTATACTCAAACTGATGTAATTATACCTGTATAAAGTCCAACGCTAATTAGTAATTATCAATGATCAACGCTATCTTATGCGTGTTTTCATAATTAATGTCGCGTATTAAACTGACAATTAAATCTAATAATGCGGACGTTATAATTATCAATAACAGTAAAAATAAATATATCGGAATAGTAATTTAATGTTAATGCGCGTCCAGAGCAGGTGAATGCAGACACGAAAGCGAATGTTCGTTAGTATTATTAACGTATCTTACATAGTTTATATGCATCAGCGAAGAGTTCTTCATTTCATTTCGAGCGCAATCGTAGATGATATACACAGAACGGGAACTAATTTGCATCCACGACTTTCTAGGATTTGAGATAAAATTGAATTTGTTAGATGAGATCAACTGCTTGAGTGTTTTTTTAAGTATACAATTAGTATGTATCAGCGTAGAAACGCTTTTTCTCCAGTTTACAGTTGTGACTTCGTTTCCTGAGAGTGCAGGAATGTTTTAAATTTATTTTCTTTTGTTATATGATACTTTGTTTGAATTATATAGCCTCCATTTACGCTGCAATTTTAGTATTTAATTTACTGGGATTTAATGTAGACTCATTTAAGTCGATCTCTAGAGCATTACCAAATTATTGTAAATAAAATTCTGTGGGATTCTGACAGATTATTCATCTTAGCTTTGAATACAGCAGCTAAAAAAAAAAAAACAGCGGAGGAAAAAGCGGCTCAACTTATGAGAATAACAGCAAATGTTACAGGCCCAGGTTTTAAAAAGAAACTAATGCTGTATGGGGTAGTTCAGTCAATCTTGTTGTACGGTGCTCCGCTCTGGCACAAGGGCTTAGGTTAAAACTAGTACGCGATACCTGACGAAAGCCCAAAGAAAGTTCCTTATAAGGGTAGCCAGCGCTTATCGAACTGTCTCTGCAGGTTATAACCGGAGTTCCCCCTATTGGTTTGCTGGTAGAAGAGAGTAGGTACATCCATACCGAAGGGGCTCGAAATTTGAAAGAAAGTAGGGCCAAAGCACGCGAGAGCCCATCTCAAACGTGGCAGGAACTTTGGAACGCCAACGACAGCGTTGCACAATGGACAAAATCTTTGATTCCCCGAATCGACCATTGGGTGGACTGCGGCCACAGAAGGACGGATTGTTACTTGACGCAAGCGCTCACGGGACACGGTTCGCTTAAAAGCTATATTAAAAGAATAGGAAAGATCGATGATGACACCTGCGCTCATTGCAACGGAGTTGACACGCCAGGACATACACTCTTCGAATGTGTGAAATGGATTAATGTGCGAGAACAGCTGAACTCGCGTATAGGGCAAACCTTGACCATACGAAACATGGTCAACCTCATGACAAGAGATAGGGACACCTGGAATATCAGCCATGACTATGTAATTTTTGTTATGAAGAGCAAGGAAGACGAGGAGAAGCTGACAAGAGGTAGAGCAAGGGGGTCTTCGTGACCAGCGATAGAAGATAGACAGACCATCCGCCGCCCTGATGTAATTCGAACCAGAGGTCCCAGGTCGGCATGAGTGCAGAGAAAGGGGTGGTTTTTAGTGGGTAAAAGGTTTTCCACCCTACAATAATAAAAAAAAAAAAAACTGGTGTTAGGAAGAATCCGCAAAAGTGCTTATTAAGAGATTATAATATATAAATGATATTAATTCATTGAGAGCATTCTAAAAGCCAGTTAAACGAAAAAATAAATATGTAGGATCTGTTTTTTTTTTTTCTGCTAGAGAGAGGGAAGTGTTCACGGTCACATCTCTCCCAGAACTACTTGCTGTCGCGAGTTCTTTTAATTGTTTTTTCTATTTCGGGAATTTTCAATTTCAAATTATATTGTTTTTATATAAAATGGAAATTTAGGATTTTTCTTTATTTAATGAATATTTTGGAAATTTGAAATTTCATATTTTTCACACACCAATGACCAAATTGGCGAAATTTTACAGATCCCGCGATGTATTTTCCTATTTCAACTCCCTTTTTAAGCATCAATAATAAAAAAAAGGACTATTTTTAATTACAATCATGAATTTGCGATTCTGTAGTAAATAAAACCAACAGCAAAGCAACGATGAAATAATTTTTGACAGGTGACGTTTGCAAAATGGTACTAATCGAAAAAATAAAAATATACTGAAAACAGTGCTAAAATGATCTCCTCCGTTATAGCATTGTTTTAGATTACGACATCACTTCATTATGGCACTGAAATAGAAAAAATGTATTTGCAATACAGTTCTACAACTATAATTCAATGCATGTTTTAGTAATAGTCCATTGGACCTTTTAATCAAAAGAAAAGCTTCAACAATCAAAGGGTGAGTTTGAGGGTAATATATTTCACATATCTAGTTTTTAATACTATGTAAGGGTTAACAAATCTGAGTAAATATTAAAAATTAGGTAAACTATACATATCAATTGACCTAAATGTAAGTAAAATTATTTAACTATTAAATAAAAAATTGAAAAAAAGTTCTTGCTTTACTAAAAAAACAACATTTAAAGCTACATGTTGTTTTTATACAAACAATCTTCAGGCTTTAAAGACATCTATGTAAATAAAGATGAAAGTATTGTGAAGACTGATAAGAAGTAGAAGAGATTTATTTGTAAAGATTATTGAATTGTTTATATATATGCTTTTATAATATTAAATTCTTACTACAGCACAAGAATTTTTAGCTGGCGGATGTGCGAAAGCAAGAGAACGTGCTCAATAGAGTGAAGAAATATGGGGAAACGTTATAACTCGCACGTGAGAATCCTCGATCCTCGCGATTCGTACAAAATACGAAATTCAGTCTTTATTGTAACATGCATCTGCAATACTGGTACGTCAGCCATTGACTGGACTCTGCTTGCCTCTTCGAGTTCGTGACGTAAACGGCGCATGGAGACAGTATTCCCACCAACAAAAAATGATTATATGCTGTACTCGGTTTCGAATGTGTTCAAAGCCTGAAGATGATTAGTAAAAACCGAAACATGTAGGTTTAAATCATCCATATTAATGAAAATCAATTGCCACTGAATGACGAAGCACCACTTGAGAAGGAGTCGAGCCGATTTGGCTGATTTTTTTTTTGTGTTCGTAATTGTCAGGACAAGGTTAGTATAAAAGAAAATTTTTGGAAAATCCCCGGAAAAAGTCGGAAATTCGGACGGTATTTTAATATGAAAAAATCTTCATGATAAATTTTGAAGTTTTGGCAAAACGCGCAGCGTTGATTCTTTTTTAAAGTGACACGCGTTTGAAAGAATTAAAAAAAAAAAGAATAAAAAAATTAAGAAAAATACAAAAATTAACGTGGCGTAGAGTTTAACAACAGCAAGACGTACAGCATCGAGTCCTTTTTAAAGTGAGACGTGTTTAAGAAAAAATGTTATTTCTTGATTTGTGAAAACCTCACTTTGACGTTTTGACTAGTCTCTTTAAGACTCTTTGAGACTCCAACGCGACTCAAAAATTACAGATTATAAATTAATAGATTGAAACTTTATTCTAAATTCCAATATCAATTCTACGCGATTAAAGACCGAGCTGGTCCGAAGGGATACGCACCTTCTCTAGACGGTGCGGTGCAAGTAGACCGCAAAGCGTATCCACTTTCTCTAAAGGGTGTGTCAAGGCGGGACGCGGGCTTTCTAGTTTTTAATAAAACAAGAATGGAATAAACAACGCCTTTTTGTTTCATTTAGGAATATATTTATCCACTTAAGTAGAACATTTGAATGTGTAAATTGGAAGCTACACTATTTTCAACGATTCTGACAAACAAAAACTATACCTTCAAACGGTTATGAAATAATTTCGCAAAACTTTATCAAGGTTCGGACGGCGAAATTTATTTCACCTTTAGCGGCCTAAATCTTAGCGGCGGCACTGGCAGCACTTGTGCCAATATTCGATGACTACTCTGCTATTATACGGCATAACGGTTTTGTTCACGTGGCGCATAATAAAGCAGTTTCAGATATAAATACTTTGCCCTTCGCTTAAGCGCTATTTTTCACTATAAATACATCAATCCGTCTGCTCGTCAGCGATCAATTCAATAAAACATTGCGTTTTTTTTTTTTTCTGAGCGAAAGCAACGCTCACAATCCTTCGTTGTGTGTATTTTTTTTGCAATGCGTGCTTACTAGCCGCGGTAACGTGCCGGGGTGACCCGTTTTCGACGCGCCGTCGCTCCATAACCGCCGAACGAGCCAATTCAGCTGTCAAGTTGATGTATACACAGGCGCCCCGATCGACGCACCGCGTCGCGTTCACTACGCACTCACACGCATGCATCACGGCACCGAAATAACGGGATTTGATTACGGCTGGAGAGTGGTTTCACCCCTATTAAGTTCGCTACTTCTTCTCCCTCCGACGTATAGACAAGGGAAAGGCGGCCCCTGCGACGTCAATAAAACTGCTAAAAACGTATACTGCGGCTCCTGTCGCCCTGTGCATGTGTTCGAGCGCGTATTTGTAAGTGTGTAAGTGTTTGGGGAAACGGGGATTTTCGCACACAAACGCTCGCGCGCACTGATACACTCATACGCTAACAAAAGAGCGTTCGATATATACAGGTTCGATGAAAAAGTACCTACGGCGGACAACGGCGAGGCAATTGGTTACGCCTCCGGATTGCTCTCTCGAAGTCAGCGCGTTTTAACGATGTGACTGTCGAACGTAATAAATTGACTCCCGCGCTGAACGGGGTTTTGCCACATTTTCGGTTTCGAAATCGAGATCGGTGACTAAGCGGTTTAACGATGGGAAGTTGTTTTGAGGGCAGGCAATTTTTTTTTTTGTTTTTTTCTAAACCGATTAAGTTTTAATACAAACTGGATTTACGTAAGCACTTTATATATTTACTTATACCTAGCAAATAACGTTAAATAATTGAATATAGAAGAAGAAAGTAAAAACAGATTGTTGATCTTCTGTTTAAAACATAATCTTATATGAAAACTATTTGACGCGCATACATAGTGCACGCAGCCGAGCTTAAGATGGGTAAAGTAAAAAACAAAAGAACGGTAAGATGGTGTAACGGTTCAAATTTAATTTAGTATTAGGCCTTACTTTTTTGCTATTCAGTACTGTAGATTTTTATTTCCTTTTCTTAACGCTTATTCATTTTTGGTACAGCAGATGCCATCTGTGAGTTTGATAAACTGCGAATATTTTTAATACGATTTTTAATTGTTAACTTCATTGTTTCATATTATTCTTGCGTTTTATAGTAATTTTCAAGTAACGTACTGCTGTGGTCTGGCACCCCGGGTTTTTGTAAATTAAGTTTTTTTTTGTTCATTCCGTTAAGTCTTTGTCAATGTTGCGAAAAATTTCAAATTGTTTTATTTTCAAATAAGATTTAGTTAATGTTTTGTATTGTTTAATTTGTTTATTTTATTGTTCAGTTGTTTATATTAATTTCAGTCAGGTGTACATTTTGCGTTCACTGGTATTGTATATATATTGTTTTGTTTTGCGAGTTCGTCCGTTTGCGGACAGATCTGTGTGCGTTGAATCGCACGCAGCCGTCGAAATTGATACTTGTACGATTGTTTAACCTTGTGAGTTCAGTTCCTTGATCGATACGAAAGTAAGTAGATATAAAGTGGTATTTCATTGCTGACATTTTGTGGTTATTGATTTCAAGTTTTGAATTCGCGTTTCTGATTTGATTTCGTTCATCACGGAACTCATTTAATAATAATTGATATTGTATTTTTGTATACACAATTTAGATAAAAGATCTGTTATTATTTTTACGTGCAGGAAGATATTTTAAGTTTAAAGAGTTAATTTTTTTGTTCGTTGTAAATTTTTCTGATTTGTAATTATTTATTAATCACCTCGGGTTGGGTGCATAAAAGCATTATGCTTGATTTTATTTTTCATTTATATAAATTACTTGAATTTGCCACGTTTAATTTAGTTGTTTTAATATTGAGACCACGTGGATTGAATTGAAAAAAAAAATGTTTAAATATCTTTGGAAGGATCATAATTAAATGGACGCCCTAGGATTTTAACATAGCTCCTCCTACTACTTATTGTCAACCAGCCAGTAGTGATAAATTCATCAACAGGTCGACCGCTTGCACATTGTAAATTGTACCTATAAAGCAAGTCGAAGATCAAGGATAAGCATTAATTCATATTTATCGTCTAACACATATCAACTGTCAAATCAGTGTTTAAATTATTATTTAGAGAAATGGAGTTCGCCTTTGTTGATGAACGTAACGTTTTCCGACTGCAATATAATATAGAAATGGAAGAAAATTGATGGTGAACGGATATTTTCAACGTCTATAAAAAAAAAAATTTCTAAACGACCACTTCAGTCGATCGGTAAAACGTTATGTTCATTTATATAGATTATAGATAAACAGAAAACATAAGCACCAAAGCAAGAAGCGATAGATGAAAAATACCAACTGAGGAGGATATTGAGGTAGTTATGACAAATAACCCGACGTAAACGTGATTCTACAGTGCCCAAATGAAACGAGGTTAGCGCTTCCAAGCCGCAGCAATGACGTAAGTTTCGAGAGCGTAAAATGTTCTGGATACAGATGCATTTAATTTCGAGCAATGATCGTGTTATTTCAGATTTTGATCCACAGAAACTAGACGATGATGCATCTGGAATTAACTTTCAATCCCATTTAACATAAAAGCTACACCAATATGCAGAGTATACATTCTTGACTTGTAGATGTTCGGTTTTGGCTCAGTTTAATGTGAATTCTTGCTCGTCATACCATGCCGCTATTGAAAAATCAAATCGCGCAAGCTAAATAATTCGGGTCCAGGGAATAAATCCTGCGGTACACCGTTGTCTAAATTAAGAAGTTGTAAATATTATTTTTGCAATACAAAAATAGATGAGCTGTAGATTCAAGGTTATACTGACGGATGTGACTGTGCCTGTCTATAAAGGGGTGGTATGCAGTGGGAAAGCGATTTGCATTTACAATTTATCTAGTTTTGGTCACGTGTTGCAATTGCGTTGTATTTTATACATATGTCGGTTATGCGTGATTGCAATTCAGAATTTGAAAAACTGGGAAACGTTTCAGAGGTTTTATCTTCATGGGGCTGCACAGAAGACACAATAAACTGCTATTTATTATGAAATACTTTATTTATTAACCCATGCTACTTTTAAATAAATCGCAAATTTATTTAGAAGGTATTATATGTTTATACACACAAATACCAAGGTAGCTTGCGTTGAGCTTGGACAAAACTAAATATATGTTGTTTCATGCCCGACAGAAGAAACCCTATAGCATTAATGTAAGATTAGCTGACAATACTTTAGCAACATGCGGAACCACTAAATTCTTGGGAGTTAATCTAGATTCAACTCTTTCTTGGAAAGAACATTGCTGTGACCTAATAAAAAAATTACATGCTAAGAGTTATGCTTTTAGGTGCCTACGTTGACAATTACCTGTGGCGACCTTACTCTCTCTGTATTACTCCGAAATTTATTCACGGTTACAATATGGTATATTACTGTGGGATTCCTGTTCTACCATGCAGCAAGTCTTCCTGGCGCAAAAATCTGTAGTAAGATGTATAGCTGGTGTACGCTACAATGACTCGTGCAGACCTTTATTTCAAAGATACAGAATCCTACCCTTACCATGTATATATATTTTAGAATCCAGTAGCTATATATACGATATTAAAAACAACATTCCGACAAATGCTGACTTTCACCGGTATAATACCAGGAATAGACAAAATCTACGGGCACCTCAGTACACCATGTCCATGACACACTCTGGAGCGTATAATCTCGGGATAGCGTTTTTTAATAAATTACCAGCGCCAATAAGGGAAAGTAGGTCTGTTGTTTGTTTTAGAAAGAGTTTAAAATCCTTCCTTTTAGAAAAATTATTTTATTCCCTGAATGAATTTTAATTTCTTTTTTTGCCGATATATATTTATATTTTTTTTTGTCTTGTAGTGTGCTCACTCGCTCTTTTTGAATTGAATTTTAAGTTAATAGAATGTATTAGTTTAGTCTTCAATTTAATTATATTTCTTCTGCAATTTCTTTCTTATTTGTTCAATAGCAATAGAATATTTGTTCCAATTTGTTTTAGCTTAGAATCAACTTTAATATATTAGAATGTAACCTGTTTTGTTAATTATTGCCACTCATATTTTATTTTATCTCTTTTGCTTGAATTTGTATTTTTCTTTTTTTTTTCTATTTACTTATTAGTGCTAAGCGGTGATGGACTTATTTTAGTTTCATTATTTTTTTTTTTCTTTTTTTGACTCTGTTATATACACTATTTAAGTGTCTTATAATAAATACACTATTATTATTATTATTATTATTATTTTTAAATACAACATTGAGTGATGCAGATCATATCACATCCGGTAATTAATATTATGAATTTCTTAATCCACAGATTTCGTATTTTTAATTTAAATACTTCATATAGTAAATTGAATTGTTGCATTTTTCAAACAAATCTTTTATTTCCTATTAATGATTAGTAAATGTTTAACTTTAACCATACAAATTGTTTCTCTGGAGACTAAGATCGTTTTAGATCAAGATTAAATGTATTTTTATTTGAAAATAGCTAATTGTTCGCCATTATAGGAACAGTTTATTTTTAATTTAAGCATTGATTTTTATGTGTGCAGTTTGAAAAATACAAATATACCTCCATATCCCTCGTTTCCTTACTAATTAAACTGTGCGACAAAGTAAGTGCTGGTCGAAATTTACAAAAATACATTAAAATAGAACATCCTATAATATGACTAAAATATATTTTAATGGTACTCAATGCTTTGCATATTTTAACATTCAACGAAATATATCATAGCAATACATAATACAATTATATATGTATGACTCTCTAGTTAATTAACGATTTCAGAAATGGACGTTTCTAAGTAACCGATAGCATCTTCATGTTAATTTACTTGAGGTCTCATCCATACATCGTTGCTTTTCTCTTGAAGAAAGACATCGTCACGAATCAGAAACAGAATATACATGCATGAAAGTCACACCAAACGTTGGGCCGTTATTCACGTCAAAGTGTTCAAGTTAACAAACAAACGCAACGACAAATCGATGAAACCAAACGTCACGAGCGAGGCGACGGTCTCTGCGCGTCGTCGCAATTACTTTCGAAGATTGCGATTGTACGCCTCCTCTTCGGGCGGCGGACAATCCGCTCCCAGGGAATCCGCGAACGGAAGTATACGAGCCCCGACCGTCTGATACATCATTCTACTTATCGTCGCACGTAGATCGCCGCTTTGGGTGAGAGAAAGCTCGCGCACAAACGTTTGGTTTCCCGTGCGAACGCCGCTGGACCGAGACACTGCATCGACTATCGACTATATATACTTATAGTGTATACGCTCCAGTATGTAATAGACTTTATTGCCGCCTGTTAATAGATTTGCGATCTCCACCGGTGCATGCATACACACGGCGCCGTAATGGATTTGTCAGAGGAAGCGTATGTGGGAAAATCATAATAGTGCTTTGGGGTCTTCTGGTCGCGTGAGAGATCCGAACTATTCTAACAGTATTTATTTTTTTAAGAAAAATCGAAATGCAGTTCCTAGATTTCAGTTCTTTAACCGTGTAGGTTAAATTACACAAGAATTACAAAGAATTGTTTCAACAGGTGCACTGGCTGTACACGAAGGTCATTGTACCCTCCATAACCTATGCCTCGTTAGTCTGGTGGCATAAGGCTAGTCTGGGCTACGCGGTAAACGTGCTCAGCAAGGTCCAAAGGATTGCCTGTTTAGGCATCACGGGAGCCATGTCCTCGACGCCGACTGCGGCCATGGAGACCATTCTTGGGCTTCCTCCGCTTCAGTTGGTGTTGCGGTCAGAAGCTACCCTGGCAGCTTACAGAGTAAAATGTAGCGGGCGTAAAGGTTTCTCTGGTAAAACTGGAGACCATACCAGCCTTTTCAACTACATCGAACAGACAGTACCTCTGTCCACTAGGGCGGACAAGATTCCGCCTGTCTTCAGCTTCACTAGGAAATACTCCGTAGACATTTCCAACAGTGAGGTCTCCAAAGCATACATTCACAGACCGAGGCGATGTTCTCATCGCTGGTTTGTGGATGCCTCGAAGACGCCGAACGGCACAGGCATTGGGATCTGGAGAGATGGAGAACCGAATGGCAAAGCCATCAGCTTAGGGGGCTCCACTTCCATCTTCCATGCTGAAGTTATAGCCATCCAGACCTGTGCAGAGAGCATCTTAAACTGCCCGCATGGAAATGGATCGGTCGAAATTTTTTCCGACAGCCAAGCTGCCCTCAGGGCACTGCAGGCTGTCAAATTTGCTTCCGAAGTGGTACTGAGGTGCCATAGGAAGCTTGAAGAATTGGCGGAGCATCACAGCATTACGCTGAGATGGGTGCCTAGTCACTCTAGGATTAGAGGCAACGAAATTGCTGACAAACTAGCTAGAGGCGCCAGTGGTCTACCGTTCACTGGTCCAGAACCGTTGTGCGGGAGTTCCTATGGCGGTATCAAAGCCTTTGTCAGATCTCAACTCGCTGCTAGTCACCGCTCCTATTGGAATGGGCTAGTCGGCGTGAGACACTGTAAAATCCTCGGTTTTTATCCGGGCGACGAAAGACTCCGCAAGGCAGTCTCTATGAGCAGGGCCAGACTGAGACTTCTTACGGGAGTCCTAACCGGCCACTGTTCATTAAATAAGCATTTGCACCGAATGGGGCGAGTGGACTCTCCCCTGTGTAGAAACTGTGGGAGAGCAGAAGAAACTCCTGTGCACCTCCTTGCCGACTGCCCGGCAGTGGACAGGGAGAGACGGAGCTGTCTAAGGGTCGCTCGTTTGGACGAACCCAGTATAAGAAAATTAACTCTCGACCAACTTGCGGACTTGTTTGTTCGAGTACAACCAGGTCGAGAGGGTTAAGACATCATGGGGGCACAATAGGTCTTAAGGCCGAGCTGCCTCACGGGGTTAAACCTGCCCATGAAAGCAAAAAAAAAAAAAAAAAAATTTATATTTATTTGTTTTAAAGAAGCATTGAAAACAAGATTTCTTTGTTTTGATTGTATTGAAAACTACCATTTTATTTACGCAAAGTATACACAAATTTTAAATGATTTTGACACTAGTTACATAAGATTCTATTTTTGAACCAGGACGCCGCTTATGACGTACATAATTCCCTTGTCAATGCTTTAACCTTGGATTAAAAACCATTTAGATTGGCGAATAACATAAATCTATAAACAATTGCATAACTTCTGAAGAAAAATATGATTCAATTAGGACTAAAAGACAAGATATAAATTTACGCTATCTAAAATCAATGAAATACATATATTTTTTTCTCACTCAACAGTTTGACTTTATCACTTTGAGATCGCCGGATGTTAAGCTCAGTTTTGATCCCAGCTTTTTGAGTTAGCTAGCTGAGAGTAATTTTTCTAAAATATTAGCCATAGATGGTCAGGCGTTTATTCTTTACATTTTTTTAAGTGTACAGTGCTTGATAGTGTCGCTTAAGTACGGCCAGATATGGGATATGTTTGTGTAAATTTAGGGTATTTTTGCATCTTCATTACCATTCTAATATTTAACTTGGAACGATTCAAACAAAGAAAAAACTCCATTCCGATTCGAACCATGGTCCTACCGCATACTATCACTGTGCTTTACCACTACGCCATCAGTACCTCGCAAACATATCAGATATTCAAGTGTACTTAAGCGAAACTATCAACAACTGTAAACTCCAAAAATAGCAAAAAATAAGCGCCTGGCTATCTATGACGGTATTCGTCAGTAATGGAGGCACCAATATGACTTACTTCACGAGACACTTAAATAAGTTGAGTATTTTCAAGCATCGAACTGCATTGTTTGTGAAAAGTCCGGGCTACGCCTGCATTGAGGTTGTAATCAGTCCAACTACAGTAAGTTTAAAACCTCAGTTTGGAGCTATTTTACTGGTAATTGTTTTTATAAGATATCTGATTTTCTATAAAATTTTGGCTGTTGTCTATGTTTTTAGCATGTCTAATTTTTTATTATATTTATTGTTGTTTTCTGAATTATTTATTGTTAATATTGACAAAGCTCATACCTATTCAGATCCAGTGGTAATAAAGCTTATTTTGTTATTATTATTACCTACGGCTAATATTTTACAAAAGCACTACTAGCAAGGGTCTCTGCTACCAACTAGCAAAGCCGGAATCAAAACTGAGCTTAACATCTGGCGATGTCTCCTTGCAAGTTAGTAGTCGTTGCACTGATAAGGTGGCATCTAAAAAATATTTTTTAAAAACATAAGTTAGCAAAGGTTCTACCCTATACCTTCAAGACTAGGTACGCGATTCTGTTTCGAAAATCACGTTGAAAATGTAACAACTTGTATCTTTTCTTTTGTAATGTCTGTCAATTATTTTTATGTCCTATACATTAATTGTTATTGTTTGTATTGTTTATGTATGTTTGTAATTTACTTTCTCATTGTCTACATGTATTTACTTTTGAATTTAACGTTTTTTATGCACTACTGTACTACGGAAACAAAATTAAAAGTAAAAATAAATTCTATTTTTTGTTTGTTTTTTCTGTAAAATTAACCAATTTCAATTTCTTTTCCAAATGCGCGCGTCTTTTTTGCTAAATGTTTATCACCTTCCTGTAAGTTTTACCTTGTCAATTGTTGTTAACAATTTACTGTGTTTTGACTATAGGGATACGCTATTGGCTTGAAATGTAAAAAAGAGGGCGTAGATGGAAAATAAATTCATACAAAAGTTTGTTTGAAAGATATTTTGCAAACAGTTTTATGATTTTCTACATTTTTACTAACTTAGCAAGGATTAATGGTAATGTTAATAATAATAACCCTCGTAATTTTATGGTTTATGCTTCTTAAGAAACGGTTTATAATATTTGAAAATATGTCATATTGCAATAACTATCATATGTTCCAACCAATAACTCTCCGCATTACTTGTCTGTGTGTTACAGGTTTCTGTATACAATACCCCAAAAATGAACACGAGGGTTATCGAAAAAGTAATGTATATAACTAATTAACTATTACTTAATGCTGAATTTCCGAAAACAAGTATCCCTATTCGGCACTAGAACCGACTATTCGAATATCCGGTTTTCGGTATCTGAAAATGATTCGAAAACCGAATAGTTGGATACAATCAAGCACCCATTCTTGGAACAGCACCCTTACTTGCGACATTTTTTAAAGTTTAGTTTTGTAGGTTAGAAAACCTTCTAGCGTTTTTACAAACAACTGTTGTGTGTGTTGTTGCCAGTCAGGTAATTAGTTGCTCTTTGAAATTATGTAACAATAAATGCACTGCTGCTGTGCAATTGGCAGGTTTATTGTTGTTGAAATTTTTATAAAAACATACTGTTTTAAAAGATGTGAATAACTTTGAATGTCTATATTATCTGATCGGCATTAGACTTAAAAGCGATTGAAGTTATTTTACTTACACAACTAATCAAGGTGTCCATATATTTAAATTTTTTTTAAAAAAAAATTATACATGTATTTCGAATCTGAGATACTGTCTCATGTTACGAAATTGTTATACCGATTGTTTTCCGATTAACCCTAACAAATAGTGTGAGGAGAACGCGCTCCTTAAAAATATAAACTCCTCCCAAGTTGTCATTACTATTTAGAATTTTATGACACACACAAAGATTCGTACGTGCTTAAGGTTCTATTGACTTTAGCTTTAAAACAACAATTCGATTAGTATATCCATTATTTATTTAGACTATGAAAGCAGTATCGATTGCTCAGCTTAAAGTTAAGGAAACTACATACCCGTATGCTGCCAACGCAGGATCATAAGGATAATATCCTGCCGTCGGTTGTAATCCTGCGCTCGTCCAAGGAGACATATCTGTCGTCGTTCCACCGGCATCTTTCAAGGAATAAGGATTACTCTGCAACAATTGAAGCAATTTTAAGCTAATTCCACTAATTCTGATATACGTATATTATAATTATTTCGACGTGGGATTCTTTGACGTCTTTGAATATTTTCAGCCGCATCTTTCACTTAATTAAAACCCAGTTTTACTTTAATTAATGTCCGCTCTCCATTCCACTGTTGATTTACGTAGTTGACATCGTTGTTTTATCTGCTCCTTTGTCCCACAAACATAAATAAAGTAATAAAACCCGATATAAAAATAATAATAAAACAGTGCTCCTTCCAATAAACTAAACCAGATTTATTGTCATTAAGATCGCGATAATCACCCTCTGGCTTTACGAGAATTCCCAGATCATTCGTTATAGTTCCAAAGCTATTCTCGTACCCATAAACTTCTCGCCAATATTCTTCTTAACGTACACGCATATGTATAATGAATATGTACCCTTTTCGACTACTATACTTATCAGTACGACCGATACATCATCGTTCTTCATCGTGAAAAAACCATAAAACAACCGTCCTTCAGTTTTATTACATTTATCAAGTTTATTACCACTTATTTTACGACTAATTCTGATGCGGTATGGTCAACATTAAACATTCCATAGCATCTTTACTGTTCGGCTATTATATTGTACCGAACTTACATCGAGAGAACATTTCGACTAGAACGAACTAACCGCTATTTAGAGGGACTCGTGCGAAATTTATGTCGCAACAGCCGGTGCGGTGTGGCTGCTTGCGAAGACGGAAGAAAATCTAGGGCGGAGGATGGCGGAAGTGGGACGCGTGTGAAGTAGGCTGTGGACATCGATCCTGCGGTCGACAGAATCGTAGGAGGCGATGTCGCCGAAAGTCCACGAAATCTTCTCTAAATTGACTTTAGAAAACTTTAAGTACTCCCAGCGCTGAACTTTTTGAAATTCTCGCTTTTGGTAACGTCTGTGTTCTATCTGAAAACTTGATAAGAAGTTACAAGTCGAGTTATGTAAGGAGTTAAATAAGTAGATATTTCCATTCTTTGAAATTCGTACTTTTTTATACAAATCAAATAGAATGTTTAATATTCACCATAAAGTTTCCGTTCAATTAAAACGTTCTATGTATTAAACGTTAAATTATTGAATTTATATTCTGTGTGACATTAGAAATGTGGAAAAAAAAGATCCCAGAGTATATTGTAATGTATTAAAAAAAAAATACAAAACCTTGATTTCAACCACAGTACCTAAATTTTTATAGTATCCGGCATGTTTTAGAAAGCCTATCACCTAGGCATCATTTCTGCTTAATCAAATTTATGGGACAACATTTGGTTTGACCAGCGCGAATTTTTTTCTCGCGAGTATATACTATATTACGCGATTTCCACCCTCTCCCTTCGTTAGACCCCGGGTGACATTGGATCTGTTATATATTTTAGAAAGCCTATCACATAGGTATCATTTCTGCCTAATCAAATTTGTGGGACAACACTTGGTTTGGCCAGCGCGAATTTTTATCGAAAACGTTGCTGAAACAGTTTAGTTGCCACTGGTGTCAGAAACGTTGCTTGCAAAAACCGTTGCTAGGTTCACGCGGGTTTTTTTTTTGGCAACTGACGTACTTTAAAAAAAAGTTTCGACGTTCAAAGTAATAACTAAAAATATTTTTCGTATTAATTAAAATTATTTTTTCTAATCGGATGTTACAATAAAGCTAAAACAAACGACGACGCAGTGCTGAAATGGTTATTACCGCACACTGTGCTGTAATAGGATATTAACGCACTGGTGAGACACTTACCGGAATGTAATATGGGCGATTAATGTGCAAATTAGAAAAAATACTGTAAAAGACTCGTGTCACAATGCTCCTACATTGAATCACTCATTGTACTCACATTACATAAACGTCATTGTGACACTTGTGTTTTAAAATAATATTAATCTAACCCAGCCAAATAATCCGCAAAATAAAATTAAGCTAAAAAAAATAATTATATTAAAGAGATTATTTTACTCAAAAAAAAGGCAATATTTTTCCTGAAACTTAACAAATTTGACGAAGCGAAAAAAAAATTTTCAATGCGAGAAACCCTATTTTCTAACGAAACAAAAAAAACCACATACTCATATTATATGATTATTTAGTAATCACAGTTAAGGGGGTTCAATAAGGGGTTGACCCGTATTCAAGGTGGTTGCGAGCGAAAAGTATTTGGCTGTGCTGTACCCCGAAGGTTCGTTGCTCTACTGGAGACGTCTTACTAATCATTCAATCAATTCTCGTCAAATATATACATCTATATACAAAAACTCCTAGTGATTTGTTATAAATATCATGCGCTGCCATCTGTATATTTGCTCCTTAATGATTAATTAAGATTGTGTATTCGTAATTTTCTTTGCCGCCGTTTTGAGGCAATAGTATGAGAGCAGAAAAATGTAGAACGGCCAAGAAGGTGCTGACAAAGAAAGTATTTTAAATATGTATATCTAACCTCCTTAGTTTCTTTTCTAGACAATTTAATACTTCTTGTATAATTTTCGTGGAATTGTCGGCTGTTAATGATGAAAACTCTTTAATTCATGTAAGATGTTTCGTCTTTTTCAATTACTGTAAATACATAACAATTGCCCATTTTTATATATATATATTTACCTTAGAATGTCACAAAAAGAATTGATTATGAACAGCATTATGTTGCTACGTCAAAATGTTCCTTTTTTTAATTTCTACTTAATTGGTAGATAAAAAACATTTTAATATGTAATTATAAATACAATTGTATAAGGAACTAACACAGTACGTTTAACAGTTTTAAATCTTTAAAGACTATTGGCAGATAGGGTGTTTGGTGACCGTATTTGTATTAGACAACGTTCGATGGTAGTTGTATTAACCATTTCTTTAATTATGTTTTTAGGACATTGCAAGAGTTTACACACTTTAATTCAGGTGGGTTAACACTCGCGGTGCCACATTTCTCAGCGTTCGGTCACCACGATAACGATACTAAGAGATCGAAAGAATAACCTCTTGGGGGAATCACACATATAAGAAACCACTGAACGACCGACGTGGTCAAATCAAATGATAATATGAATTATTTTTGTATTTTCCGGAAATTGATAAAGCCTAAGCATCAAGTGCTTATCCGGCATCTCTACAAAGCCAAATCTCCCTCCGAATCATCATTACGACCCCAGAAAAAATCGGTTATCGCAATTGACCAGAGTGAGATTTGAACCCCGGACCTCAAGACTGGCAGCCAATTGTACAAGCCACTAAGCTATCAGTCGGGGTTTAGCGATGACATTGTTGTAGAAGGCAATTCTAATTAACAATATATTGATTAAATAATTTAAACACGCAAGAATTGGGAAACTAAATAGTGTGTTAATAAAGACAATACGAAAATTTAATTTCTACAAAGGAAAGAAAGCACAGACTATACATTTAGAAATTGTATCTCTAAAAAAAGTCCTTTTTGATGCTTCTCTTTCTATATATGTATACTAATTGTAGGAGTCATGCGTACTTCCCGACTCTCTTCAGTTTTTTTTTTTTCTTCGTAGCTTATGGAATAATTTTTGGAATCTTTTAGCCTTGATAAAGTTATAATCGCATGTAAGCTAAAGTTGAGAGATACATACATATCTACATTTATTTTTGCCGTTCTCTCTTGGGTTTAACGGCACAGATTATAATTTTAGATTTAAAATTAAGAACAAAATTAGTACGTAAAAATTGTAAAATAGAATTATAAATCTTAATTCAAACAGCAATTTTTTCTTTGGCATCTAAGACGAAATTCTTCTATTTAATTACTTTATAGCGATTGGAAGAAATTTCTACATATCTCTCCAAAATTCGTAGGTATTTATTTATTATTCAAAATATCTGCAATATAAAATTTAGCTATTACAATAAAAAATTTTACTAATTAAACTAAAATATTTCACATATTTGTAATAAGCTATTTACTGCTTTCAAACGAAATTGGTCTCATTTCAAATATTATCCAGTATTCGGTGTTGCTTTCTCTATTACTGCAGCAGTACACATAAACACATCAAAAAGAAATCTTCAAAAACCCTCTCTTAAGACCCGCTATTAAAGAGATGAACCCGATTCTCCATTCACAATAGAGAGAAAAAAATACATTCAATTTACCGGCTATCAATTGACTGCTGTTTACTGTCGGATAATGCCGGTAATTTAGTGCCAGAGTCGGTTAGAAACCGGGGGTTTTTTTTATGAGCACTCGGAGGGCGTTAAGCGGCGAAACCAGCTCCATCCATCTTCTTACGGTTGCCCCACGGGAGAAGCGCGCTTCTCCCTCTCTACCCCCACTTTTCCGGAAATACGGCAAGACGGGTGAGATTTACGCGCCCGGAATAAATACCAAGGGGGTTCTCTCTCCGGGATTCACTAGCCGGCAGACGGCGTCTTCTAGTTGGGAAGAGATGTGGCAACGGCGGCTCGCCGCCGACTCCACCGAAACGTGCATGCCCGGGAAATTATATTTCCATCAAAATCTCGCCGCCTAGTCGATTGTTTCGGCATTCGAAGTGTTCGAACGCGTTGGAGGGACGTTTATCCCGTGTTTTATGTTTTGTTTTCTTTTGCAAGGGGCCGAGGTTCGATAATTTATTGGATGCTAACGTATTGTTAAGAAAAGAATTGAGTACCGATGTTTAGTTATGGTGAAATAAACGCTGTATTTTATTAAATAATTAATCGACTAACTCGTGCTTACAATCGGCATACTTACACTGTGAAAAGTTTTTGTACAATGCACATTTCGGTGTAACATGTAGAAATTTTGCGTGTAAAGTCTAACACTAAAAAATGCTATTGACAACACCACAAAATTTAATGCGATATCGTTTCCATTTTTTGCACAAGTTGTGTCAGTTTTGTTGTGTGTAACATCCCGCATGCGCAATGTTCTGTGTCCTACCCTTTAAGTGTTTGGTGGCATATCTTATTATAACTTTATACAGTAAGAGTACGGATATGCGAGTTTACGGCATCATCTTATCATTAGTTTCATATAAGGAGTCGGTTTAAACGCACAGTGAAGGCGAAGCACCACTTAATTTGAAATGTTAATGTGTCAGTCCAGAATACTCTAGACTGCCGAACTAGAATTAGGAAGTAAGAACTTATCTTTTATTATTAAAGTAAAAAAAGGAGGCAAAATTAAAAGTATCATTAGTTAAGTTGAACAGTTTTGCTGGACTTCGCCTTTGTAAATGGCTTTTACAATAAAGCCCGTTTAATATTAATATTATTATTATTATTATTAACCCAGGATAGTGATACTAAATTAATTTTGAAAAAAATGGAACATAATTACAATATATACAGGTTTCTAACGGTAGTCGACCGTTACAATTTTGCGTGGTTAAGAAAAACTAGAATTCTGAATTTTCTCGACTCGAAGGTTAGTCAAGATTCTCTTTCATTTTTAAGTATTTTCCAGTTATACCGGAAGTCGCCATTAACTTCCTTATTTTAAATGGAACAGCCGATATATTATATCACTTTTGGATTTCCGAGAAAATCTCATGATGTGTTCCATCTCGTATACTTATTTTTATTTGTCTTTTAGATATCTTGATTATTTTTAAAATTTTGAAATATGCAGCCTTATTTTCAATACAGCGCCTTTTACCAATTTTCGACTGGTGGTAAGCGCTTCTGTGGTAGGCGGATGCGCAAGAATGGTACTTTCGAAATTCATATTGGCAATTGATTTATCGCATACAGGTGTTCAAAATTTGATGACCAATTATATTATTTTCAAAGTTGAAAAAGTTCTGGTTTGAAAATTGTCATATTAGTTGAAAACTTTAACAAAAATAAATAAGTAACAGTAAATTTGAGTGTAGTCATCATAAAATGAAAAGACAGATTTAGAAAACACTAAACATTTAGAAGAAAATTAAGTGATTAGTAGTAGTTGTGTAATCCACCCCAATAAAAAAAGGCTACGAAAATACAACTATAATAAGTCCTATAAAGTTTTTTCTAACCACGGAAACTTCTAATGGACGGCTACCGTTCGAAATACTCATATATACATATATATATAATTAAGTATTAGTAGCAAAAAAAAAAAACAAGGTGAAGCATTGACCGACTCACAGAAAAATGTATGCAATTCAGTTCTATGTAGATAAGTATGAGAAATAGATAATCCCAAAAAAGAATGAGATATATTAAATATTTGTATATTACAGAAAATACCAAGAAGAAAGAAGAAATGTATCACATTTTATCCAAGACATGAGAAAACTTATGAATTTGGAGAATAAAATAATAAACTACTAGGAATTGAAGACTATATCTATATCTCTTAGTGGTTGACAGCTTTGTAAGAGTAAGTGTTACTACAAAATATTAAAAGTAGAAAATACAATCATTAGATTTAAGATAGATTCTGGAGTCGAGATAAACACTATTATGCTAGAGTATTAAGAAAATTAGGATATAGTAGGATAAGTAAGAGCAGAATAACATCAGTGGGTTTTTAAAAGTCCACCTGAAATGTAAATTTAACGTTAAAAGATTCGTTCTAAATTTTGTAATGGTGAACATGGATGCAAAGCCAATATTAGGTTTAAAAGCTTACAAGAATTGGGAAAATTTCAAGATTAAAGTTAAAGCTAACTAAAGCTGCTTGAAGCTGGTGCTGCACCAGCAGTAATTCCATCAAGAAAGATGTAAAATTATAGGAAAAACAAATAGTGCTAGAGTTCAGTGTTTCTGCTGATGATGATAGCTTTGCTATTGAAACGTACGTCCAGTTTAGTGCAGTTTGTGGTGAGGGGTTTAGGAGAAGTTTGCAGTGCTACTGACTGCAAACACAATGTAATATATAGAATTTATAGAAAAGCCCGATAATACTTTATGGTTATGTCTATTTCCGAGAGAATTAAATAAATGCATCAAAATATTCATAAAAAAAAACAGTTGCCAGTTAATTTTTCTAATATAAATGCGTTTTTTTTTTTTAATTTGTAGTTTTATTTGTTTCTAGTCCTATTGTGTTCTGTGGGCCACTTCCTAAGCATGCCAGTATTATTGCTGCCAGTCCCAAGCCTGGTGAAATGCTTGGGGAAGGTGGCCGGCGGCGGCGCTTCGCAATACGTATCTATCGTGAGAAACTGAAAAATCGCGAATATCTCCAAAACCGTTGGAGAGAGATACAATGATACCCCTATCAATTTTAAAAAGTCAAGCTATCCATGATATTAGAGTTCGAAAATTACAGATCCCTATTTAATAACGCTCTAAAATTCTAATGAGCCAGTTCGGTGGAACAATTATTTGGAAAAACAATGGTACATAATTTCATACTGCAGTTTACAATTCAACGAAATGTTGATTTTAGTATTGTATTACATATTCTTTTCAAATGAAATTTTCCTATATGGCCATTAAAAATATGTCCTTTTATTTATGTTTTTACTTTTTCTACTACCTACTCGTAAATTTTTACTGTTTCTTGTTTGGTATCGGTAAACGTAATAAAAATATGGTTATTGTATAAGCAGAAGTGGAAGCACTTAACTTTGTTCTTTTTTTTTGACACTGATTACTATTTTCTAAATTTTAATAGTGTAAAAATAAGCGTATTGTTTGTTGACCAGGATGGTTATGTCATATCTGCTTTACCAGCTCTTAAGCAAACACACTTTCATCTCTGCCGCTGTAGAATTAGATAAAATTAGTGGTTTTCTGCTTGTTTGCCACCAAACGTTTAGATTACGTTACTATCCAAACAGAACTTCTCTCTTTCAACTTCGAACGATTCAGATAATCAACGGGCAGCTCTCCGATCTAGTTTTCATTGGAGCAGTAACTATAACAATCTTTTGTTTGTTGTAAAAACGCAGTTACATAATCCCGCATACTTACTTACAAGTGTAAACAAAGACTTCGTCTCTTTTTCCCTTTCCTCTCCAAACGATGACGACTGGTGGAGATCGCTAGCGTTGTCCGCCTTTGTCCAATCAAAATGTGGAATTATCCCGGTGGAAACCTATCGCGAGCCGTTATCATGGAACAGACACGCCAGAATCGCCTGGTTGTTGACATTGTGCGTACAAACGCGTCTACCGCTCAATAGCCTACGCCACTACGGATGGGTGCGTTTGTCCGTTGAACGACAGCGCCCTCTCTCGTTTATATGTTATGTATTGAGTAAAAAACGAAAAAAAAAACTTGCTTTTTTAAACTCCTGTTTATATAAACAAAACGCGTTAGAAGCGCTTCATTTTAGTCGAGCGTAAACAGGCGATAAAAGTGGCAATCAGAGCGTGGTTTGCTCGCTGGCTCGTTCAACAGAGATAAGCATTGGATTAATCTTGTCCGATTTTATTAGAAACGTGGAGCGGTGCAAATTAATACCGGGTTTCGTTCAGTTTTCGATTGGGAAAATCGAATGAAAGAATAATTAAATAAATTCAGATATGGACTGACAATGAGTAAATTTACGTATCTACAGTGTGACCCTTTTGAAAGCGGGACACCCCCATGAAATTTGTATTTATTGTCGGATTTTGACCATATTTTTTTTTTTAAATTACAGTCCGTTAAAGCTCTACTTCCGAACAAAGTTCAACATTTCAAAAAGGTAATTGTTTGGATGCAAATGATCTCCTTTGGAAGCATCCAATTTGTGGTTAGAATCTACAACCACAAAAAGTTGAAGCCAAGCTAGTAAGACATTTGATAGAGAGAAAACAACGCGGGATTATTTGAAAAAATATTCAGTAAAACCTGACAGAAAATAACCTAAAAAATATTACAAGGTTTGTTGAGACAAAATAAGCAATTTAAAAATTCAGCGAAAACCAATAGGAAAAAAGGGTATACATAAAAGTTACTCGATCTTTCTTTCCACGCATTCTGTATTTAGAATCACATAAACAATAAAATATAAGGTGTTTACGTTCCTCTTAATGCACTCTAAAAAAAAAGGCATACTCACCTTTTATAGGCAATAGATCTTCCTAGTATTCCCGGCGGTGTTTAGCAGAATCACTCTTACATGTCGAACATCAGTTTTTGACTCGTAAAATAGCAAATAAAAACGCGAAGAATTAGTTTTTGCAAAAGCATCGCTCGCTGCGGAACAACGATCCGAACAATTGTAAGTAACTTTCGCTTACAAGTCCTTAAATCGAAATTCACCACACAAAGATAAACCGCCATCAAATCGACGTAAAAATAAATAGGTGAAAAAGAGAGAGGATCAGAAATTTACGACGTGACGTTTATTAAGCACCAGAAAAATCTAATGAAACGAGCTTCGCGTGGAATCGGCCTTTCACGACACCACAGCTTATATTTATAACCATTCGGATGGCAGTAAAACGGCAATTTGTAGTTCTTGTTTCGTCGCTGCACTTATAGGGAAACGGGCAGAAGAAATAAACTTTATATAAGAACCAGGAGAGAAGATCTCGAACTCGGAATTTTTCTTCTTTCACCGGCTACAAACCAGGAGTTTTACAACAGCGCCAAAGCCATGAAAACGTGTATAAAGTGCGTGCTGTTGTTGTATTTTTGTCCTCGCAATAGGAATACTATCGGGTTTGCGCATTCTAGGAAAGTATCGGACGTCGATTCCACTCTGTTATAGGTGTCGAAGGAAATCGTGTCCCGAATATAATCAATACAATGCAAGGTTTTACATGTTATCCGAGCGCCGACATAGGGTGATTTCTGGTTTTCGCCTCGCCAAAGGTGTTCGTCGCCGCATATTTATGTTAATCTGGATGGAAAGTCCCGTCGCGAAGGTGGCTGTGAAAAATTCTACGCTAATGAGACGGATGTGGGATGTTTTCTCTCGGTTGTTCTTTCGTTTTGCAGGTGGTTTCAGGTGCTCGCGGTTTCTGGAATGCTCCGCGATAACGAGACGTGGATGGATGCAAAAAAGAAACAATAATGTCGCTTTTCAAACATATTCTAATACGTAAAAAGGTTTGTCGTCTAGCAATTAACAGAAATAAACTTAACAAAGACCTTTACCACCTGGGTCATGTATACAAGGACCAGGGGGACCAGGACATTCCAAAATCTAGCCGTCCTCATTATTCTAAACATGGGCTCTGTTCTAAGCATTATTATAGCAATGTTTATGCGTTAAATTGTCGTAAAGATTCTCCTATTTCACTCCAGTAATAATATAAATTGAATGTACGGCAGATACAGCAAAAGCTGTACATTAGATGTTAAATTATTTTCCCAAAGCTATATAAAGGTTTTAATACAACATAAATAAATAGTTTAAATATATATATACTTGCTCATTTTAACTTAAAATGTATATTAATCTAACTATAAAATGATAACAAATGTGTTTTGGTTAAAACAACAAAACCTGTGTGTTTGACTTTATTTAATCTCATACTACTGCTAATCTGAACAAAATTTTATTGATTTGACACTTGTCGACTTATATGTGTGTATTATTCAATAATTGTTAGTTTACTCTCGAGTTCTCGACAAAAGGTTTTGGTTTTTCTTATTTTTAAACACGCCTCCCTCAATTTGTAATAGAAATTTTGCGCTTTGTTTATCCTTGAATTTATTGCTTCTTTCAGTCCTTTAGTTTTCTTTTTTATAACTTTGCTCCATTATCTTAAGTATTTCATGCATATAAGGGTCAGAATGTTGCAGCTAAATAAATAATATATGAACCTGCATCATGTAAATGGTGCTTCTACTCATCATACTCATTGTAAGTATAAGATACATACAAGGTACTAAAATTTTACAGCAAAGAACATGTTCTGGTACAACTTTACAAGCAACTTCTTTAAGTTGTAACAACCGCTGCAAAGGAATCACTAAACCGCTTGTGATAAAAATAAAAACCACAAAAGAAGATCAACTGGTTCACTTGAACGACAAACAATACAATATTGAAGATTCAATGGACGCTAGAGGAACCGTAGTGGGGCCCTCGATTTCAGTAACTCGATATGTTACGGGAAACCCAATGCCGTTTTGCAAGAAACGGCAAGGTGCACTCGTTTAAATGGCGGAATATCTTATGCTACAAGCGTATTACTTACGCTGTTTGTCCCGCGATGTGTGTATAGTGTTTGCATCGCATACACAATACCATATTTGTAGGTTAAGTTGTCGCAAAATTTTAATTTCCCGTCAAGTTATTGTTAATAAGATTATATCCCGACACAACTTCAACGTTTATATCCAAATAATTTTAATTTTCCGTCCAGTTATTATTAATAAGATTATTTCCCGACACAACTTCAACGTTTATATCCAAATAATTTTAATTTTCCGTCAAGTTATTATTAATAAGATTATTTCCCGACACAACTTCAACGTTTATATCCAAATAATTTTAATTTCCCGTCAAGTTATTATTAATAAGATTATATCCCGACACAACTTCAACGTTTATATCCAAATAATCAGTTTATCTTTTCATCGAATTGCAGATTTAACTTAAATTTAATTCACTCCGACCTTAACTCGAAGTGCATTGCGAGCGAGCGACGTGCGAATTTTCGAGCCACGGGAGATCATATATAGCCGGCCATAAAATAAACAACACAGAAACACTTTTATATATACACAGCCGTTGCTGGAGAGCGCTTTCGTCGCCTTTTATGTAACCTACCCACTACTGCGTACGATGCAGCGCCATCTCGCGGTTGGGCGCTGCAAGTCGGTGAAAATGCGACGACTGCAGAGGAAAAAAGGAATAAAACGAAGTGTCCGTGTAACGTATATTGTACTGGGACAGCTTAAGAGCATTCAACATTTTCGCAAAATAATTTGAGATTGTTTTAGAGACTTATTGTAAATTAGCTGGTGTTGATTTTTCTTTTTTGCTTACTCGCTGCGGTTACTACTAAAATCTTTAATTGTAGATTACGCTATGGAAAAATAGACTGTTTAATAAAGTAAAGAAAAGCTCACCTCCAAAACAAACATTAAGTTCTTAAGTGCTTGGATAAATAAAATCTCCTGGTTTTCTATTAACTTTATGACCAAGTGACCCATTTTTATTTTTAATAAGATATCTAGAAAAACTGGTTTAGTGGTAAATAAAATTTCTTGCAAATGTTATAGTTTTATTCTTGATAATCTTACACTATCAAAGTGCCAAAAAAATCTACTAAAGAAATTATCCCTTTTGGGGTGTAACACTTCTAATGACACGGTGTATATTTTGTCAATTTTTCAAAATCTGGAGTAATAAGCAACAGTTGCGTGTTAATATACTATTTGGATGAAGTATCTTCACAAATTTGATTCGTTATTTCGACAAAAAAGATAGTGATTTTTACAAATTTTTAAGGGAAACTTTGAGAATTACTTTTGCTTTTCTAACAAAAAAAATGTCAACTTTAAAACAAAATTTAAAGTTGTTCGTTAATAAGTTTGTTACATTAACAATTTGTTTTTGTGGACCTTCAGTGAAATATCAACTACAGCTGTCCAAATGTGAAGTAAAATACAAGCCCCAAAATATTTCTTTAATGGAGAAACGAGTTTCTGATCTGGAGTGCATAATATCGTTATCAAAGAAAAACTCTCAGTTCGTGACGAGACGCAAAAAGTTGATGGTAAAACACAAAATTTCAACAGAATAACATCTACTGATAACAAAAACGACAATATGCAAGCGTCAGGTGACATTGAACTATTAAGGGCATCTCCAGATACTACTCATATCAACGGCCCTGGCTTGAAGCCGTCTGTTACTAACCAAAGGAAGAAGAAGGATGATTCAAACGTTAGAGATCTTACCTTGGTATAAGCCGCTGGATTGGTACTGTAGGGATGTGCGATTAGATCGTAAATCTCTTTATGTTAATTACTAAAATAATTATTGTCAAAACGACAATATTTGGCGTATTAAGAGTAAAATAACCAGATCTTATCATGCTTATAGTAAGAGGCAAAATCTGGATGTTACCATCTACATCTTATGGATGTAACAATTAATATACTCTATTGCTGAAAGCCTATATAATGACGTGGATTATATAGATAGTCGCTGCGATTGACTGCGATATTATCAGGTATTCGATGCATATTCAATTTCTAACATAAATGTTTGTAACGCTCTTCCCACCCCTTGCTCTATTCATTGTCGATCTTTACCGAAGAAATCGACCAATAAGCTGTTTTGCCGCGACAAAATTACTGACAGGTGTTATGTACGTGTGATACAGGTGTACGTATTCGTGTCGGTGCATGTTTGTGTCTGGTCGTTCGTTGATTACTGTACATCGTAAGCAGAAATGAATGCAAACGTACACTGAGAGAAATAGATAGTACTCTTTAACATAAATATAGTATACTTTAATATATTTTATAGCTCCTATAGGGACAATCATATTTTATATTACCTGTGACAATATCTGTATAGTAAATTTCTGTGAATACTTTTTATTAACTCGTATGGTAAAGTGTACTATATTTGTATTATTAATTTGAGCATACATGTTAGTAAATGTGAAAAAAATGTCTAGTAGCGCTGACTGTATTTGATAATAACTGTTAAATTTTTTATTGTATAATTTGATTAGCCGGTGACAGCGGGCGAATTGCCGTCATATCGGGCAGGATTGCGGAAATCAGACCGGCCCGTGTACTGTAGAGTACCACCGGTATTGAAACGCCCCGTAATTCTCGTCTGTGGGCGATTGTCCACAGTACTTTTTACACGATATTAACCATGTATAAGCATCATATAGATATTACGCAGCCACATTTACCGATCACAATTTACATCGAGTACGAATTTCAAAGATTATGAAACAAGCGTAGCGCCATCTTTACGACCAAAGCTGTAGTATCACATATTTATGTAGCTAAACCAATTATAGGAATTCTTACTACAATTTCCGTCAAACAGTGAAGTGTAAATATTACAACATGGATTTTTCTCTGTGCAGACACAAACATGCACCGACGAAGAATACGTACACCTGTATCACCCGTGCATAACACGTGTCAGTAATTTCGTCGCGGCAAAACAGCTTATTGGTCGATTTCTTCGGTAAATATCGACAATGAATAGAGCAAAGGGTGGGAAGAGCGTTACGAACATTTATGTTAGAAATTACTATAAGCATGGTAACATCTGGTTATTTTACTCTTAATACCCCACATATAGTCGTTTTGACAATAATTATGTTAGTAATTAACATAAAGAGATTTACTATCTAATTTCTACAATCCATTTTTCTCAGTGTAGAAAACATTTTAATCGAGTGGGGGTTTCCACAGTTAATTAATATATTCAAAGGTAAGTAATAGATATTATATGCATATACTTCGTAGTGGGTACTTTATGCTTTGATAGAACATTAACCTAAATCTAACCTACTAGTGATTGTTATGTTAATGAAAGTAATACACGTTGGATTTTTGTAATAATGGTTTTAAGGACAAATAAAAATATAAAATCAATATTATAGTTTTTATTGTGTAATACTCCACTTTCCTTATGCATGAACTGGGTAAAACCTTGTATAGTACCATATTTTAAATTACAGGTAAGTATCGCTGTATAGTGCCCGCATATGATCCATTATATTATTGTTTACTATCTACTATTTTAAATGCTAAGAGACGTTAGATTAGTATAGTAGAAAATAATATTGTAAGTACTACAAGGCTATATGGTAAGTATGAGCATCATGTATCGTACATAGTAAAATATTACATTATACTGGGTACAATAAAAAATTTAACAGTTATTATCAAATATAGTCAGTGCTACTAGACATTTTTTTCACATTTACTAACATGTATGCTCAAATTAATAATACAAATATAGTACACCAACTTTACCATACGAGTTAATAAAAACTATTCACAGACATTTACTATACAGATATTGTCACCGGTAATATAAA
The DNA here is from genome assembly GCA_949128085.1 of Cetonia aurata. Classification (NCBI taxonomy): domain Eukaryota; kingdom Metazoa; phylum Arthropoda; class Insecta; order Coleoptera; family Scarabaeidae; genus Cetonia; species Cetonia aurata. Next base: position 7,458,902 of record OX421882.1, on the reverse strand, counting down.
ATATGATTGTCCCTATAGGAGCTATAAAATATATTAAAGTATACTATATTTATGTTAAAAAGTACAATCTATTTCTCTCAGTGTGTTAAAAACAATATTAATGGAGGTGAAGTCAGTAATATTCAATCTATTGTACAACATTTCGAATACTCTTGCATAAAGTTTGAAATTAGAAACTTTTCATATTTGTTGATGTGTGTATCGCTTAGCATCAGGAAATTTTAGGGTTTTCAGGGATAATTTAATATTTTAATGTGTGAGTGTTGAGTTTTATATTGTAATTGTCTATATATTTCCATATTGTTTAACTTTATTGTTGACAATACCAATATCATTGTAAATTATGATCTATGGTAATAAAATTATTATTATATCCTTATGATATTATAAATTGCCATAAACTGAAAGTACCGTTCTTTAAAGAACAACTCGGAAAGATATCCTCACCTCATCGAAACCTCTTTCCCGTATTTTTCTCCTCACTTGCATCGCGATCTCCAAGGTGACAATAAAAATTCAATATCGGCATTCCTGCCGATCCGAGGTCTATTCTTTTCGAATCTCGGCTGGCATACCGGCGGATTGGCGCTGCTTTTTTGCTCGTGCTCTCGACTACGCGGCCAGGCGACAACCATTCACATAATTAAGTCTGAGTCACCCCGAAGTCCATAACGGACACTACCAACGTACTCAGAACGGCTTTATATCGGCGGAGATATATGAGGGGAAATGTAAGTGCAAACACTCATATTCTCGGCCGTCCTAAAGAGTAATATTGGACGACACGCGGTGCAGGAATATTATCCCTCTTAGTGGGTGTCATATATATCTTAAGGGGTGATGCAATTGAGATTTTTGTTGACAATGTGGGAGAAATTTTATGAATTTGGTAAACACTTGTGCGACTCATTATCAGTTAACTTGGTACATCAATCTACTCTCACATTGTGTTTATATTGCCATTGGATCTTTGTTAATAGAAATCGTAAACTCAACTATGCCATCTTTTAATGCAAGAAACGAACAAGGAATTTAGTCTGGAGAGTAACAAGTTTAATGGCAAACCGTAGCACACTTTAAAATGCTTTACCACAAACTTTAGAAAGGTGTTTTAAAATGTATAGTAATTATTCTGCCATTTAAATAATTTAAAAATAACCCTCAGAAATTCACAAGTTCATAAACTAGAGATTGAAATCTCGGACAGTTATTACAATTTTTCGTGTTTTTTTTACCTATATGAATTCCTATCTTATCTTCTATGTTTGAGGCACTCGAAAACCCGCCGTTTATTAAACGATAACATCGTCAAAACTGTAGTAAATCTGTTGTTATTACAGGTGTTTTGATTATTGAGTTACATATCGCAATTGTGCCCGTCTATCGTGCCACATATCTATATGTATATATGTAGACAGAATATCACGATTATAATATGTACTACATATAAGCAGATGCATGTCAAAGTCACATAATTGTAATAGTAATTGTTGTAACTGGCTATGCTATAGCAATGTGATCATTCTGATCATCTACGGTGTTTACCATGCTGTTATAATGTTCCTCGTTCACTATTGTGTCATGACGTGTTTTCAGATAGGTGACACAGAGAATTTAATCAAAAACTTGATTTGATTTTTTTTCCGTGTGTACAAATAAATAAAAATGACTAAGTTTGATGAATGTTGGACGTCATTTATCTACAAATTTAAAATGTCATACGTCAATCCCAAATGTATTGCTAAACCTTTAATGGCCATTTTATTGGAAAATAAACATTCACATATTTTCAATATATCACTATGCCAATTGAATTCATGTATAAAACTTTGTTTTTCCTTATTTTTTTTTTTTTTTGCAGAGCAATATATACGGATAAAACATTTTGCATAAATATTTTCTCACGACACAAAGTAGAGGTATTTGAATGGAGTTTCTTCCCATATTGTTTTCGTTTGTTCTCCGTTTGGTATTCCGGTTCTAATTGGGAGTAACAGGGCAGAAGTGCCTAGGTGATTTATTGACCGACGCCTCACGCCACCAGGTGGTTTAGTTTTGGGCATTTCGGAAGCAGATGACTTATACTCGGTTGGTATTCTTTAATTGCGGATCTGTTGCCCTTAAGTGGACAGTTTAATTTGAGTTGTGTGGAATTTTTGTCGGTACCCGTTAATTTTTATACGATATAGAATAATTACAGGTGACCCAGCAGATGTTTAAAATTAACAAGTAATTAAAATTATAAAAATTATAAATGTTTCATATTATTATTACAATAATTAATCAAAATAGAGAGTGGAAGTACTGGCTGTACTTGCTAGGAATTGTTGGATTATTGAGAGATCGCCAAATAAAGCTACTATCCTTTTTAAGTGTTTAAACTTTCGCAAATATTATTGTTTCTACTTCCTCAAAGATAATAGTCACAGAATTTTTTGATATTACGGACTAAATAAAGGAAAGTTACTCTTTCGTTTCCTATACCTAACTCAATCCGTTACTGAGATATTTAACTATTCTTCAAAATGTCAATCAAAATTTAAAATGTGCGGCACCTGTAGAAAAGAATTCAAAATTTCCACGCATATCTTCCAGTATTGTAACATATTTGACAGTCAACTCATCCATCTTAATAGTCGATCGCTTTCAAACGTACACTCTGGCAGTGGTAGATACATACATATTTATCGTGAGAAAAAAGAAAGTCCGGTACATTAAATTAAAATATTACGGTGTCCGGTCCGAGAGTCGAGACTCCTCTTATCTCAACTCTACTGTGTTAAAGTGGATTTTTTATCTTGTTATTGTTGTCCGGTATCATCCATTAATTTTAAATTATTGATACGACTGCTCCGTACGGCAAACGGCATTGGCATCTTGCTGATGTGGACTTCTTTCTTTATGGATATCTTAATTGTTGTACATAAACGTTATTCTTAGACGGTGACAAAAAAGCGGCTATCTTCTTCTCCTTCTGCGAGTAAATGCGGGTACATAAATTAGCCTATTTATGTTATGCACGTATATCTGATGGACGGAATCGTTATTATTATGTGGGCTAATGGACGTTGTTGGTGCGACCTCTGAAAGTCATGCATATATGCATGTGAATATCAGAAAGGGTAGACAATATGATGTTAGTCCATTTTCTGCTAGTAATGGTAATCATTTGGGTGTGTTTTTTGTTTTGTCTTAGATTTTTTTATAAACAGAGTAGGCAATTCAACGTTAGGCATCCCCGTTGAGCTGAAGCCAGTTACCACAATGGACCAGACCGAGATTTGAACCCACGACCAATAGTAATAGTCGAGATCCTTTAACTGAACTGACTCATGAGGTGACAATGGGAAGTGGATACACCATGTAACTTTTTTATTATATACAAAAAGATTCCTACACCAGAAACTCAATACAACAAACTACCTAAAGAAACAAAAGAACTCGATCACACCCGATACAAAAAAAACCATTAAAAATATGCCACTACAACACTTTATATAAAAAGAAAAGTTTGAGAGGAAGAAGTAAACCAATATCGCCCTCAATACCGATAGTCCGGGACGATACATTTTAAGCCTCATCACCCCGCGACGAGAACCGAGGACGGGAAGACGCACGTCGACACATCATGTTCTACACGGATATGGTACCTTACTATGTATTGTATACTGTGTTGTATATTATCCAAATGTATCTACATATAAGATGTGTCAATAAAGTTTTCAAATATCAAAAAAAAAAAGAATGTCCACCAATAAGCACAAGATATTTGTTTGCTCTTCTATTACTCTTTCCAACATCTCTGGAATAATCCCTTCAAATGTCCGCAAAGTTCTGTGTTACAGCTCTTGCAGTTTAAGAACTGGTTTTAATGAAAACAAGAGCTTTAATGTAACCCCAAAGAAACAAATCAAGCGGAGTTAAATCAGGAGATCTGGCTGGCCACCTTATTGAACCGTTTGTTGATATCACATTGTGTCCAAACGTTTCATGCAAATATTGGGAAACATCTCTCGTATTGTGGGGGAGCTGTGCTCCCCAGTCCTGCTAGAAGTAAATTTTTCGACAATGCAAACCAAAAGCAATTTATGAGAGTAACAGCTACCTAGTTTCAGTTTTAAAATTTACATGAAACATACCTACTTATAAACAAATCCGCAGATAGCTTCATCATGCGTAGAATAACACGCCGATTAACAAAATTTAAAAAAAAATGCAGGGTGTTCCATTGAAAAATCTAAAGTTATTAACACCTCCGATCAAACCTGAAATAACTTCGACATTCAGAATTATTCCAAAAACTCACTTGATCTATGATAAGCCCATAAAATGTAAATTTTTACCTGAAGTAATAAAAAACTTACAGAGTGCATCCACCTTCCATTGTCGCTCGGTATATTTAAACTTTTCTTTTCTTTTAAATAAAATTTTCTCTTTATATCGCTATAATAGAAAGAATAAAATAAATATCCAATGCAAGCATCTCTTTATTGAGTTTTTATTTGTCCAGTTTGATTATATCGGTATAATGAAAAACTAGTTGCATAAGGCACGATTGAAACCACGAATTTACATGTTTGTTTAATTTTAATAAATCCGCGGATATGTAATTTTATTATTTAAAAAGGATTTAAAAAAATATATATATTTGCCTATCTGGTTGAATGCAGATTGTCTCATGAAAGGATGTTTTTGCAATATTTTACTTTTTATTTTCATTAATTTATCCCGAAAAACAAATCCTTCTCTATGTATTGATGCGCAGTACTTTACACATTACGATATAAAACACAACAATTTAATTTAGAACCGAGCACTGTTTCCACAAATATTTTTAGAAAAGAAAAACTCGACTAGCTCAATTCTAAATGAATTTGATTAATGAACCTCCAAGGATGTAGTAGCAGCAACTAATGAGCGCTAATATATTCAATCAGTCTAATAATACCTTGTTTTATTACGCCGAAATTAGCGGATCTGTTAATTACGAATGCTCGAATTGCGTCATAGGAATAAATTAACGAGAACCTGAACCGTACAAAACGATAAAACGCGTCCTCCTTCGACCGTATTTCTTTTATTATTATTATTGTTCCCATTACCTGATCGCGCAATACGCCGTCAGAAATGTCTGGAGAGGAAGACGTTAATAAAACCTTATGTTTGTATAATTGATTGTTAGCGCGGAGTTTATTAGAGTTATAAGGAGACTATAATTTTTTTTATTTTTAGGAAATATTCTCGTAAAAATTCCGAATTTTCGGACGCGGTTTCGATTTCAGAGCATATTGGAGGCGATTTGGAGCGACAGGAGGATGAGATATACTCGCAATAAATACACAAAATTATATGGCCGGGTGGGAGTAGTTTTATGGGATAAGTTTCCCGGTTTTACTATCGCTGTTAGTTGTAATAAGCGTCGAAATTAAGAGATTATTTATGATAGCGTTCGGTATTTTATTGTTTGAATATTCGTGGTATATAATTTTGAATTTCCTAAAAATTTAAGCCACTACATCTTAGATAAATTGTGACGACCAAAAGTCACCAACTGAGATTTTGTGACCCACCTTTAGGATATTACTTTCATATATGAACTTCTAAAGTTATAATATTACAAAAGCGTTTACTTATATATAATAACATAATATAATCCGTCAATAAAGTTATATGAACCCTGGTTAATAAGACTAGAAGCGCCCAAAAAGAAAAAAAAAATAAAACAGTATGATACGTCATTGACGTATGACTGCATGAATAAATCGATAGACATTTTTTTTCTTTTTGAATTTTTATATCATTAAGGATTTTATTTCTTTAGGTGTATGTGAAGTTGCTCAGTTTGCAGGCGATGACATATGTATTTGTCTGTTTTATGCATACTCGATTACAATTACAAAGTTAGGCAATAATATATTGGTAAACAAAAGTCACGTTAACATAAATGTCAAAACAACGGCAAACAAAAAAAAGTTAACGTATAAAAACATGACTCCACCCACATGGCTGTGGGTGCAGCCTAAGAAGCTTCGTCAATTTCTTCACCTTTTGTCTAAACCGACCTCCAACTCATTAGCGATATATTGTACTCCAAGTTATTTAATATTAATATATCTTTTACTGCATGTTACTGGAGAACCATACCATTGGGCGCATTCAGAGACGCTCAGCGGCTAAGATAGACAGAAATAAGCTGGATGTCACCACAGTGCAAATCCCTGAATAAACCGCTGTTTTAAACACTACTCCATCTGGCGTCGACATTTGAAAATCGTTTCGTAAATACGAAAAGTTGTTTTTTGCAAAAAAAAAAATAAACAATAACTAAAAACATGTGTCATCATACATCGGTCCAGGTTAGGATTTCAAGGAAACCTGGCTCGAAATGGATTGAACTTCTGACTGGAAACAGGATTTTCACCGGCATTTCTCTTCAAAACAGAACCCTGAGATACTCGGAGGTAGATTTACGGGTAGTGCAGTTCAAAATGAGGTAGAATAATATAAAAATGTTGCAGGACAACATAGGTGGACTGGATAATTAAACATTACTTAAAATGTTTAACTTCAAAAAAAAATAACAGCTACTAAACTTGGAAATAACGTCGACAGAAACACGTCTGCCGCCTTTGGTAGTCTGAGGAAGAATGGCCAGTAATTTGCTTGAAAAATAACTATCATCGCTCAAGGCAAAACTGCGTAACAACCTTAGATCATAAGCTAGCAAATCGTTCGGTTGTTTTCCAACTGTGAGAAACAAAGACAATATAGTTACTAACAACAGGAGAATTATCGATAATCGAATGTCATACAGATCCAAATGCAAAATAAAACCATAACTTAAAATTCAAGTAAATTAATTTCCAGATTTTCAGTTAAATTTTTAAATACAGACTTTGGCAGCTTGTACAAATCTTTATGATTGGTTGTATACATCCGGATAAGTTTTAAATAAGCAAATTTTGATGAATTTAAAATTACTATACAGAGGATTATAAACGTGGTAAAAATAATTAATGATTGAACTAATAAATAACATAACAATATATGTTGCCGTAAAATGATCGATCAATAAATTCATCTATGTAAATACCAAATAATTGAATATGCTTTGTCAATTTAACCTCTAATTGTAAGTTAAATAATTGCCGATCATGTTGTGCAAACTAGTTTACTATTTCTTTCTTTTCGTCTTTGATGTTAAAATTATTATATTAATTACGAATATTTTATCTGAATTTATCTTTTTGTCGCAAAAACATAAATGTGTACTCATTGTTAGAGCATGGCTATACACCATTGTCAGTTCAGGCAGATCACTGTAGGCATTTCACATAGACAAATATGTGTCCATTCTTCTAACTAATCTAACTAGAATCTTTAATTACAGATTTGAACGAAACAAATACAACGTGTTCAACGAACCCGATTCTATTTTAATTTATCTACAACATAAAATACGTTATTAAACATGTAACCATATATATTACATTCGCTACGCAATAAGGACAAAATTATGTTTGAATTATGCCCGAAATTTATTTATCAATCCTACTTAATATAACTTTTAGATAGCATACTATAATACCAAGCGTGAAACAGGGATGACGAATGATACGCACAAATTAATCCACGTATATAGGGAAACGAGAAAAAGTGAGTTTACGTGCTCTGGCGTGTTATTATAAAAATATATATATAAATTTTTTTATGGTCTCCGTAGGGAGCGGCATTCCTAGGCGAACTTTATTGGGTCGTTATAGAAAACCTGCCGTGGAAGAAAAAAAATCCTCTTGGCATGAATAATATACAACAATAATATTATTTTAATAATACCGAAGGGGATATCACGGCGAGGGCATATATCAATCATGAGTGATGACTGTCTGCGCACTCCCGATCACATAAATGTCATCGTAGATCATTTCACCGTGCTCCTTTATTGTGTATAGTCGGTATGTCCGCATATATATCTAATATTTTGATATGCATAGGTGTTTTATTCGGATATACATACGTATAAGTAGAGCAGACCATTTTCCGTGCGCGCCATGTGCGCCGGTATAAGTATAGAACTAAAGACATTTATTCTATCAGAAATAATTAAATATACATTTGGTTTTCTGCTATTAAAGTAATATGCAATACAGTCATCCCCACATCGGCGCTCATGGCGCGCACGGAAAGTGGTCTGGTCTACTTATAAGTAGTGAAAATATGGCAGTAGTATGCCTAACGCATGAATAACGTTGACGCGTGTAGTAAAAATTGCGTTAATTAACATTAGTGTGTTAAATTTCACACTCTCAAATTATGGTTATATTATGGATATATGTAACGTCGTTAAGGAGCTAACCATGGAAGCTGAGACATTCGCCACAGCTGATAAATCAGTTAACGTAAAAAAAGCAATGGCCCCAAGGTGGATCCTCATGGCACTCCAATGAATCACTTGCCTCTACCCGGATAGAATCGCGTGCCGCTTATTTCCCCGTGCCAATACGATTTATTTCTGATTAAATAAATAAGATTTTATGCAATTGATATAGTAGACCTCTCATACACAATAATTTTTTTTATTCTTGAGCGTAGCGCTTCATGGGTTACACAGTTAAGTGCTTCGCTTAAATCCAAGAATAGGCATGTTATTTGTTCCAGTTTATTTAAGCCATTTTATTTTGATTCATTTCGAATTATAACTCCTCAAACTGTATGAAATTGATTCGGAGAACAAAATTCGATGTGGAAGACACAAGAAAGGTAGAAAAGTAAGGGGTTCAAAAATCTTATAATTCTTGATGGAAATTATGTTCTTGGTACTTTGTATACGAACTAGGATGATATTTCTGTTGATTAACCTCTTGATATTTGTCCAAATAGTAGTAAAGAACTGGCTGTTTTTCGGTAAGTTTTGCAAATTAGTTGTCTCACTTGAGAAAACGGGAAGATACCGCGATTAATTCTAAATCTTTTACGTGCTAACTGTACAGGATGTCACAGGCTTCTATTCTGACAAGAAAGAGAATCTTAAACCAAAGAAATATGTTTACATTTAAGAAACAGTCATTTGAATATAAACATAAACATTTTCTTAAAGTCTTAAAGGAAAGGTTTCTTTAATCTAAAGTATATTGCTTTGAATGGGAAAAAAAATTCTCTGTCAGTGCAACAATTGTGATTTCCAGGAGCGATTTCTTTATGAAAAAAATGCATTTCTTTCGGATAATATGTAAGAACTAGAAAGTATTTCAATGAAATGATTAATTCACCAAATTTCAATACTACCATATTTTTATAGTGGGCCATTGAAGTTATTAATTTTACTATAGGTTTAGTTTTGACAAAGATTCTGGGTTGTTTATCTCTTTCTTTCTTTTTTATTCAGTGAGGAAAACCTTTCAGAAATGAAATCATTTTTAGGTTATTTGTTCAATTGGATTCCTGGCATACGCTATCTCTATATCTTAGAGAAAATTAGATAAAATAAAGTGACAGCAGCATAACTCTTCTTAAAACAGTAGTACATGAAAGAAAACTAAATATTACATAATGTATTGCTATCCCTAAGACGGTTTCTTGAATTTTTAAAACGGGGTAATATCTATTTTTCTCAGTATACGCTAAACTTTTGCCGTTTAATATACATATGTGCTTCAATAACCGAACGTGTGAACCTTTTATGGTTTCAGATTGATCACCGCTTTGCGTTCATAGCTATTATTGCGTCATCCCATACGCTGTTGAGTGATTGTTATATGCTGTACGTACACACACACGCTAAAGCACTTTCAATTGTATTATGTTATACAGGAATAAACGACATTTTTGTTATAAATGTGTGTACATGCAGTGAGTTGGTTGTAAATGACAAATTATTCCTCGACTAGAATAGAAATATAGGTGGACAAGATAATGAATATAAATATCGCATGGTCGTATGTGCATATATGTCATACACAGGCCAGGAGTTAGTTAGATATTCTAAGATCGAATAGGTATTACGAATTTAACATACGCCTTTATTCCTGACATTACTATCTTAATCTTAATAGAAGAGACTCGTCAGTTTCGGATGATAACTACTGGAGATTTAGAGTTAGGGTGCAATTGCCTCATAAACTGAGGATATAGGGCTTCCATTGGAATTTTACAACTTGAGGGGTCGTCTTTATAACGTACACTAAATTCTAATTAGAACTTTAGCTGTACAACCACAGGTATTTACAGGCATAGTCCGTCGTAATCATTATTGTAGAGTGGCTAAAATTTTGCAGTTAAAATTAGTGTTATTGAAACGAATAGATAAGTATATATGATTATAGTCGCCGTCAGGATATTTTAAAATGACATCAATTCGTGCTAATCGGATTATAAAGGTTATAAAACGTTTACAATATTTGTCTATTGGGGGGTACTCCGAAAAATTTTAAAGGGGCTTACTGGTGCTGTTTTAAATAATTAAATATTAATAATATAATTAATATGATTAAAACATTACATAGCCCCTTTTAAATTTTTAATACCTCTCAATAGACAAATACTGTAAACGATTATCCTTTACAGGTAAGCACAATAGCGAAACCTTATAACCCCATTAGGAAGAATTTAGGTCATTTTAAAATATCGTGACGGTGACTATAAGTATACACAAAATTAAATATAGCTTATTGTGTATCCTAAATATTATTTTCCCTATTTTTGCAGCTAACTCTGTTACCTAATGATTTTTTATTAAATCAGCAGTAAAATAGTAATTTCTTTCATATATAGACGCCAATATAATTTATTAAATGCAGATGTTGATAAATGTTTTTGATTGATTAAATTAAATGTTAGTATTATGACGGAGGAAACTACATTAATGCAAATTAGGATTAAGTTTCAGAAACTAATTTAGAGGCACACATTAGTATATTTTCGATCTATAAGACGCATATTTATGTCTCTGCTGTTATTAAAAAGCAAAAATTAGGTGCTCAAATAAATGTCATAATGAAAACATTATTTGCTAAATTTGAATTGTTATTTACAATGAATGAATCGACAACAATTGCGAATGAAGTGAAAGAGCCAATGCAAGTCTGAAAAAGGAAACGCATACAAGCACACAAATAAAATGAAAACGAAAAATATCCGAATGCAGCGAAATAAAAAAAAATATGAACAGAGGAAAAGGATGGTGTTGTATCCTCTCAAATTTATATACGTGTTTACTGTTTATTCCTTTATTTCAGACTAACTCACTCCAACATACGCTCTACCATTTCTTTACTATATTTTATAAAAACTATTGTTTATACACATACCTCCAAATATATTTACATACAACATACACTACTTCCCATATATAACATCTCTCCCCTAAGATTTACAACTACAACTTAATACTAATGTATAATAATATAAATTAAACACATATATAACAAACAATAACTATACACATTGTAATCTCTCAGGTGGTTTGGTTGTACGTTTGGGTCTTAAATTAGATGTAAAATCGTTAACTGGTAATGTACAATATGACTTCTTTAATTGATCGACGTGCTTTTTACACAATGTACCCTTATTGTATAAATATACTAAATAACAACTTTTACCTAACACATTTTGTATTTTACCTCTAGTACGAACATTTTTATTTCCGTCATATATCTGTACGAACACTTCCTCTCCTATCGAAAATTTTATTTTACGTTTACCATTATAATTAGTCTTTTGTTTTTGTTGAGCTACCTTAACTTTTTCCTCAACTGATTTTGTGGAATGTGGTAGAAGTAAACTAAATCGATTATTTACCCTGTGTCGAAAAAGTATTTCAGAAGGAGTAACGCCAGTGGTGGTGTGGATGGAATTTCGATAATCAAATAGAAAGTTACATAAGACATAATCTAAGTCTTTACCTTTATTTTCGTACAAAATCTTTTTCAATGAATTTTTGATAAGTTTAACATTAACTTCAGCTTCTCCATTAGAAGAAGGATGATAAGGCGGTGAAAGTATATGTTCTACGTTATTTAATGCTAAAAATTGAGAAAATTCTTGACTAGTAAAAGCTGTCGCATTATCTGATACTAAGGTACGCGGTATACCAAATGTAGCAAACATTTTCCTCAAAATTTTAATAGTTGTCGCACTAGTACTTACATTAGTAACCTGCACCTCCACCCACTTAGAATGTGCATCTACTAAAATAAAAAACATTTTACCTAAGAATGGTCCACAATAATCAATGTGTACCCTATCAAATGCTTTTTCTGGCCATGGCCATGTGGTAAGTTCGGATTTATGAGGATTCGGAGAATTTAAATTACATGAATTGCATGCTTTCACCATATTTTCAATATCTTTATTTAGTGACGGCCACCAAAAGTAAGTTCTAGCAATACCTTTTAATTTTGTAATACCCAAATGTGTATTATGTAATTGTTTTAGTACTGTTTTCTGCAATGCTTTTGGTATGACTATTCGGTTATTCCAAGTTAAACAATTGCTCTCGATTGACAATTCATATTTTTTTTCTAAGTAAGGTTTATAAAATTCTGAATTATAACAAAAACCTGGCCAACGACCACTCTTAACATTCTTCATAACCCTTAATAAAATATGATCTTTTTGTGTAGCTAATCGTATATCTTCAAATGTAACATGAAAATCTGAAATTTCTATACAACTTAGACAATTTACGTCATTGATTGTTTCTCTGTCCTTATTAGGTACTGTTATAGGTAATCGGGATAAACAATCAGCTAGATTTTTATCAGACCTCACATATTCTATTTCATACACATAATTAGATAAAATTACAGCCCATCTACGTAATCGATTCGCTGAGAATTGAGGTATTCCTTTCTTTGGTGAAAAAATATGTAATAAGGGTTTGTGGTCAGTAACCAAAATAAATTTGTTTCCGTACAAATACTGATTAAACTTGTTTAAGCCAAAAATTATAGCTAATGCTTCTTTTTCTATTTGAGAAAATTGCATTTCACTTTTGCTTAGTGTTCGCGATGCGTAAGCAATAGGTCTAATGATATTGTCTTCACATATGTGGCAAATTACTGCACCTATTCCTACATTAGAAGCATCTACTAATAATTTGACAGGTAAATTCGGCTGAAAAGTTAACAATACCTCATCAGAGGTTAATTTTTCTTTAATATAATTAAACGCCTTATTACACTGCTCAGACCAATTCCAAGATATATTTTTTTTTAAAAGATTATATAAGGGGTGAAGAATTGTCGCTAAATTTTTGAAAAACTTTCCATAATAATTTATTAAGCCTAATATTGATTTGAGTTGTGATACGTTTTTAGGAATTGGCGCTTCCTTTATAGCTTTTATTTTATCCTTACATGGATGAATTCCGTTTTGATCAATAACATATCCTAAGTAAGTTACAGAATTTTTAAAAAACTGACATTTATCTTTAGATATCCGTAAACCGGATTCCTGCAAAATTTTCAAAACTTTATGTAATGTCTCAAAATGAGCTTTTTTATTATGACCAGTAATTATTATATCGTCAAGGAATACGGCTACCCCTTCTATTCCTTGAAATAAAGACTCCATGATCTTTTGAAAAATAGCAGGACCTGAAGCAATACCAAAAGGTAATCGATGAAATTGAAAAAGACCTTTATGAGTAGATATTGTTACGTACTGTTTTGAATTATCATCTAGCAGTATTTGCTGATATGCATTACTTAAATCTAATTTACTAAACTCCATACCACCACTGAGTTTGTTGAATAACTCCTCGGGTCTTGGTAACGGATACTCAGGAACTTCCAAAACAGGGTTAATCGTAATCTTGAAATCTCCACAAAGACGGATTTTTCCATTCGGTTTAACCAATGGAACAATAGGTGTTGCCCATGGTGAATAATCTACTTGCGATATGACTCCCATTTCCAACAATCGATTTAGTTCCTCCTCCACTTTCTCCTTAAGTGAAAACGGTAGCGGTCTGGCCCTGACAAATTTAGGAATTATATTTTCTGATTTTAAAGTAATTTTTGCATATCCTTTACTAAATGTACCTACTTTCTCATCAAATAATTCTTTATATTTATTCAATACCTCGGTAATATTTAAATCGAATTCATTTTGAATATTAATTGTATTTACTTGAGAAATTTGTAAATTAAATTCTTTTAAAAAATTTCTACCCAAAAGTGGGACTCCACCATTTTTAATAACATAAAATTTAATAGCCCGTTCTATATCTTTATATTTTACTCGTAATTCTATATATCCTATAGGTTTAATTTTAGTTCCTGTGTAATAGACAAATTCAGTATTAGTGACCTGTAGTTTAGCTTTCGGAAAATTCTTATAATAAAATGAGTCTGAAATACACGACATGCTAGCACCAGTATCTACTTGAAATTTATATCGATTATTTAGAATAATTATCTCTAATTTAAATTGATTATGAGAGGTAATACAATAATTAGATAAATATGTGTCACTAATTCTTGAATCCATGGTATATAAAGAATGTTCTAATTTATCTACTAAATTTAATTGAGAACTATCATTTTCTATAAAATTATGTTTTTTATTAACAAACTCTTGCTTAGATTTCATATTTACTTTACTTTTGCACACAGGAGCTAAATGACCTTTCCTTTTACAAATATGACAACTTAAATTTTTATACCGACATTTATGTGATGGATGATTGCTTCTTCCGCACACAGCACATGAAGATGGCGCTGCCTTATATCCGGCTGACGTATCCGGTTGCGACGTATGCCTCTTCCGTCCGCTCTGCACTTGGTGCAATGGTTCCTCCTTTATTGAAAATGGCGTATCATGACCTTGAAGTGCAGCTTCCCTAGACGTTGCGATTCGGATCACTTCTTCCAAAGTTACCTCCTTTTTCTCCTCTAACAGTCGGTCCATAATTTTTCCTCTTCCCAAGCCAATAATATATATATCCCTTAATACGGTAGATAATTCCGTATCAAATTCACAATGTACTGCTAATCCTCTAAGTCTAGCCGCCCATTCATGCATCGACTCACTTGTTGCCTTCCTTGCAGTATAAAATTTGTATCTTTCCGCAAAAACAGATACTTGACCTTCAAAATGTTCATTAAACAATTGGATTAATTCTTTAAACGTTTTCCTTTCTGGAACTTTCGGTAGACATAAATTATAAATCAATCGGTACGAATTTTCCGATAATAAATTTAAAAATATGGCTCTCTTTTTTTCGTCTTCTTGAATTCCATTTGCTTCAAAGTAATTATGCAACCGAGGAACGAATATTGTCCAATCATTGGTCTCTGCGTCGAACTCCCGCAAATGACCGATTACATTTTTGCTTGTAGCCATTTTGACACGTGGAAATTGTCTTCTTCACAATTTAAATCACCTCGTCGCCACTGTTGTATCCTCTCAAATTTATATACGTGTTTACTGTTTATTCCTTTATTTCAGACTAACTCACTCCAACATACGCTCTACCATTTCTTTACTATATTTTATAAAAACTATTGTTTATACACATACCTCCAAATATATTTACATACAACATACACTACTTCCCATATATAACAGATGGCAAAGAGAATTTATAGAGCAAATTATAAAGGGCAGCTAGAGAATCAAACAAAAAAGTGGAAAAACATCACCCTAAGAAACAATAAAAGAAATAAATACTACAGCAAAAAATACGAAGACTATAGAACAATTTATTACACCAAATATTTAAACTAATCAGCAACACGTGCACAGATCTCTAGAAACAGTAAATGGCAACGCAGAAGAAGTAGAAGGGCTTGCAGAACAAGAAATATATAAAGTTATAAAAGAGCTTAAAAAATCAATAAAAGTACAGGAGAAAGTGGAAGCCTTACAGAAACATTAAAACAAAGTGGGGAGAACTTGCAACAGCAATTAAGTTATTTCGTACAAACACTATGGAATGAAGGAAAAAAATCCTAAGACAGGAGTGGGACATTTAACACTTTGTAACTATATAAAACCATCGACAAGTTAACACACAAAAACTAAAAAAAAAATACGAAAAGGAACTACAAACAAATTTTGGCCTACATATAAACAGGGAAAAACAAAGTACATGAAGACGACAGTAGAAATAGCAGATCAGAATATATATGCTAAGATTAATACAAGGGAAATAGTGTACAACATTTTAAAGAATTAACCAGTTTAAATTTCTGGTGAGGAAGCCTGGTCAAAAATATTAAGGAAAGGCAAAGAACTTATCAATCGTTTACATTTAAGGAATAGGGTGTGACCATCTGTTGTTATCCTTTTATTCTTAAAAGACGTTCTCAAATGATGCTTCCGAAATTAGGCATATTATCTTTGAAGGCGGCCCTTTCGGAGTTCTCCTAACTCAGTAGTGGAATCTTTATACTTGCTAAGCCATTATATTGGTATTCCTTCTTGCTCTTGACAGTATTTGCCTATAATGTCTTCTGCCAGGTCATTTTAACAGCCTTCCTGGCTTTACTCGGTAGATTCTGACCTTTATTTCTCTAAGAACTATTTTGCCTGTCTTTATTCTAGTGATTATCGCCCCCACTATTTGATTTGTTGTATATCCATTAGTACATAGACTTTCTAACTTGCAATTTAGTAATAACGAAGAAAGGAAAAGTCAAAAGGAAAACTTTAAGGATTCACATCTTGCTGATTTAGAATTACTTCCACCGATGCAAAAGGAGTTGACCTCACTACTTAGCGTTTTTGACGCACCCATTTGCCACACTTTTGGCTACCAAACTAATATCGTTTTCAGCTTACTGCACTTTACTGCACTTTTATGCACTGAGTGTATTTCCATCTTATTTTAATACATAATATTAGTAAGGGAGATAGATATACTCCACGCGTGTAGTGCAGTAAGCTGAAAACGCTATAATACTTCGTATATTACCACAGATCTAATTGCCCTTGTGAATAACCACATGGTCATCTTAGAAGTGAGACTCCAAAAGGACGAGGTGGTTTGGCAATATTGCTTAAGCTGAGCAAAGAATTTTTTAAGAAAGCTTTGTATGAAACGAAAGGCGCCAAAAGACGAAGGCCAAAGGAATGCTTCAGCAAGTGAAATCTGATATAAAGGAAGAATGTAGCTATAACCAAATGAAAAAAGCATAAACCTATGTAACATATATATCTACAATTACCAACAATACAGAGAAAAATATACTGGCAGAAAATCATTGACAAAAACATTATCATCCTACAGGAAAGATATAAACTTAGCTTTTTTTTCAAAAACCAAAACAACCGAATGCCAAGGTGCAACTTGTTTGGCAACTAGCACAATAGCTTGAAGACAGATCTATCTGTAAACTCCAAGTTTTATTTATAGCTACAAACATCGGAAAATATAAACACCAGATAATCAGGCCAAATAATGAACGACTAATCTCAAAATAATTTTTATAGCAGCAATAGTCAAGCCTGGCACCTGTTTGTATTATTCATTTTTGTTTGAAATCGTTTCCTATGCCAATTGGACGCATTCCAACAGGTCAGTATAATAATAATAATAATAATAATAATAGTCATTTTATTATCCAACAGGCATCGCCCATTTACAGGATAATATATACAATAAATAAAGTATACACAATACATAGAAAAAGATAAGTAGAGTACAAAAAAAAATAATAATAATAATAATAAGAAAAAGAATCAAATCCAATTAAATAAATCGTCTTCTTGCCTATTAGCCACCTTCGAAAGCGTATAAGTCGGCGCTCGTCTCATGATGTCTGTCCTCGCAAACGGAACAAGAAAAGCGCTGTTATGTCTTGAGCTCAACCTTGGCACAGAAAAATTCATACGTTGAAGAATGAAGGGGCAATCTATGTTGTTGTTAAGTAGTTTCCGGAGAAATTTCTTGTAGATCTCCTCCCTTCTCACGCTTAATGCCAACATGCCATGTTTTTGTAGTAATTCGTCCTGAGGGACTCCTCTCTCAGGATAGATTCCATCAGATTTATATGACAAAAATTTTAAAAATCTACGATGGATGGTATCTAAATAAAGAGAGTCACACGCATACAATGGATTCCAAATCAACGCAGCATATTCAAGCTTACTCATAACATAGGCATAATACAATGTCTTTAAGAGGGAAATATCTTTAAAGTATTTAGAGATACGTATGATAAAACCAAGAGATTTCATGGCCGCAGAACATATGTCAATGATATGAAATCTGAAGGTAAGGGTACTATCAAAAAGTACACCAAGATCCCTATATTCAGACTTGCGAATTAAGGTGCTACCTTTGATGCTATAATTCGATAAGTATGGGGAGGATGAACGAGTATAGGTGAGTACACAACATTTTTCAACATTTAATTTAAGTTTGAAGTTATCACACCAATCAACTATTGTATCCAGTGCACGCTGCAGTCGACATGCATCATCAATAGAAGAAATTTCCGAGAATATTTTAATGTCATCAGCATAAGCAAGTATAGGGAGATCAATTTGCGAAAGCAGATCATTGATGAAGAGCACGAATAACAGGGGACCCAGATTCGAGCCTTGCGGCACGCCAGAGGTAAGAATAAAACTATTAGAGCTGTAACCGTTATAGGTGACATAACATTTACGCTGTTTTAGATATGATCCAAGCAAACGTACAGCAGATGGAACAAAACCCAAGCAACTCAACTTGACGAGCAGGATGCTATGATTGATCAAGTCAAAAGCCTTAGTCAGATCGGTGTAAATCACGTCCACCTGTCCGCGTCTGTCCAAGACCTCACTGATGAATTGAGATGTTGATGCAAGGTTGGTAACTGTAGATCGACCTGAGATGAACCCGTGTTGACAAGGGGAAATGCAATGGTAGGTGGAACTATAATTAAATACCGCGGAACAATAGCGACAAACAAAACTGCAACAACGATGTATAACAAATAATGTAAATAAACAGAAAAAAAAAACAGATATAGTTTATGACCTCATATCGTTTTATCAAACTAATTTTCGATAAAAAAAATACGTATTTTTATATTAAGCTCATCAATAACGTTGATCAATGTGGAGTTTACTGGCCTATTTGACAGGTTCTTTTCATTTTAGTAAACTTAATATTACATTTGGAAATCAAAACATTACCTATAGGGAACAGTGTTTGCCACGTTCAATCAAGATCGTAGATTCTTGAACAGATTATGCGTTTATGATCCTCTATAAAAATCCTATTGGGTGGCGTATCAGGTAAAAATGATTGATCGTTGACCAATTGGATAACTTTTTTTCCAATATAGAAACGTTAAAGCTGAGCAGCAACAGGGACGTACAATAGAAGACCTGTCAAGATAGCAGGTAATAAAAATTGATTTATAACATTTTAATGACACCCTCACAAAAATCGTGCGATAGAATTATTAAATGCACCTGTTACCGGTGATATTTAACATGAATTATGTTAAATAATTGTTTACATATGGGAACTTAAAAAGCATAAACAGATTTGTATTAAAATTTTAGCAAATGCATACTTAAATATATCAAAATCTGGGATTAAGCAAAGACAAAAGTTTCGAATTGTGTGTACCTACACCGATTAAAGCGATATTAAATATTCTAATTCGCCCACGTCGAACAGAAATAAATCTCTGTCTCGACATACTCACGTACGAATGAATTATTATAGTGTTTGCAAGCTTTGTATCGCTGTTTAAGTAACCCATAAATATGCATAGCCACACATCCATAAGTGTCTGCTTGCTGTTCATTTATCTGACTTAAAAAGTCTAGACAGCAGATACTATTTTAAATAGCTACGTTACGAAGTATGTTTCGTTATGTTTCAGCACGTGTAAATGAGAATAATTATTGTGTATCTGTGGTGATATATCATTATTTAACGAAGTTACGAAGAAGTAACAAGCGAATTGACATTTTAAACTTGAAGCATTTGTGAGGTTTTAACTGCAATTTTATATAGGGAGCTTTTCAGCATAGTTATTTATAAAACATGACGTCAGCGCCTGCGCAATCAAGTTTTCCCGCTAAAAACAAATATGCACATTGTTGGCAATATCCTTACACGATATCGGCGGCAATTCCATTTTCCCTGCCAAACATTATGATGTTTTACATCAAATCAATGATAGGAAATGGTGTTCTCTCGACCTATTGTTCAAAACTGCTTTACATCGATTGGTTCAAACTTTAAATATTAAAAAGAAAAAGAAAAGGTAACCATTTAAAGTTTATCTTGTACATGAACCTTATGTTGGTGCTGACTTTCATTATTGCTGAAGATTTTTTGGACTTTACTAACCAATTCAAAGTTTCCATTCTCTATTTTGTTATTTGACGGGAGTTTTTTAAACAACCACCATAATTCACATTACCTACTGGTCGTCTGAAAACCCATCCTGTATAAGGAAACAAACTTTCAAAGAAGGGAGAGTATAAATGTCTGCTGTGCGCTAGGTTTTTGGAAAGCTGCTCTTTTACTCGAAAATGTTAATCTAAATTTACGGCAAGTGATGTTTTTTCAATGAGATGGCGCTCCTGCTCATAACATTGTAACCTGGTAACCGATCATATAAACGCGGTATTTTCAATTTGATAGACAAGTATCTACAACATAGCTACATAAAATGATTCTATAAAATGCTTATTTTCTATGAGACATTTGGAATGTAATTTGCAGTACGCATTAAGGGACATTGGAGGTTTAAAAGAACGCATTAAAATCGCTTGTGCTAGTATGGTACCGGAAACTTTAAGAGACAAAATAATAATAATAGTAATAATAATCTTTATTGATTATAATAATAGTTGAATAAGTCAAAAAAATAAAAAGTACTAAAAAGTAATCTAAATACTATGAAAGTGAATACAAGAAAATTTTAACAGAAAAGGTATTACAAAAGATATGTAAGTATTACTAAATGAACTATCAGCTAGGACTAAATATTCTTCTATGCTATAGTAACAGTTACATATCAGCATTTCTTTCACGCGTTGTTTAAAAAGTTTTTGATTTTTATATTCTTTCGGCAATTTATTATACAGCTTTCGCCCCAAATGTTCTAAACCTCTACATGTCACAGAAAGATCAGCTTTTGGCACATGAAAATCACATGTTTTTGTTGTAATGAAAATAGCATAACGTTTCCAGGATATAAAGGCACGGCAAAGTCAAAATTTGCAAATCCACAAAAATAGGTTTACATGAGTCTGTTGCTCTTATGCCGCTAAGTGTTCTTAAAACTTGTTTTTGGGCGAGAAATACATTTTTTGCTGCTGGTGAGGAGCCCCACAGAAGTATACCGTAATTTAAACGGGACTGTATTTCGGAATAATACAATGATATTAGTGTTTCCAACGGTAAAGAGCTTCGTAAACTCCTGAACAGGTAAGCTTTGCTGTGAAGTGGAGCTACCAACTTATTACAGTGATCATCCCACAATAGATTGTCCTGAACTATTATTCCTAAGAATTTCGCCTTATGTTGTTGTTTAATTATGTTGTTATTTACACTAACGCTGCAGGTAATATTTTGTTGCTTTTGATGGGTATGGTACAACAGAAAGTTTGTTTTTGCTTCATTAAGCCTTAATTTGTTCGCACAGAACCACTATGGATGCGATTTATTGCATTATTTGCAGTTATCTCTGTTTGCTCCAGACTATTATTTGTAATGACAAGTGTGGTGTCATCTGCATACATAAAAATCAAAATGTCTGACATAAACGTGCAAATATCATTGGTATACAAATTGAATAAGAGAGGGCCTATTAGCACAGACCCCTGTGCAATTCCATGTAATACTGGTATACAAGCAGATTTAAACTTTTTTACAGTGTCACCATTATTATAACTAATGCTAACATATAGCGTGCGACCATCCAAATATGATGCAATCCAGTCTGCAGCAGTGCCGCTTATACCGTATTCATATAATTTGTTCAGCAATACTGAATGTTGGACACAATCGAACGCTTTACTAAAATCACAAAATAATGACAGTGGAAGTTGTTTATCGTCTATGCTATTGATGATCAGATAATAAAAGGATAGTAAAGCACTAGTTGTCGATTTTCCTTTTCTAAAGCCGTGCTGGTTGTTGTTGATTATGTCATATTTATCTATGAATGAATTTAAACAGGTGATCATGCAATATTCAAAAATCTTTGCAACCTTAGACAATGCGATATCAAAAATGTATAAAGTACAGCGACAGAAGATTTGACAATTTAATTGAATTTCGATTTTTTTTTTTTTAAATATATTGAGCTCTTTCAGTATTTAGTTTTGTTTTGTTTTTAAATTAGTTACTAATGTAGTTCACTTTTAAAATTAAAATTATTCCGCCATTTACTTGTGTTTTGTGTTAAAATAAAGAGAGTTATATTAGGACATTTTGTATTAACTCAGTACCTTAATTCCAGTAAAAAGAAAGCAACCTATCTATGATATAACAATTTAGTTTGTTTATTAAACACGCAAAAAAGAGAATTTTTACAACTTTTAAGTTGACTTTTGTGAATTAACCTTAAGAACAACTCTATACCAACAACTAAACCGCATTCGGTTAGCTGGTAAATCACATTATAAAACCCCACATTTTACTAAACAATTTTTAGTATATAAAAGTCGCATAAATCATTAATAAAATCAACATACTATGTTCATGCATAAGATGGCGCTGTTTGTTGCCAGTCACAATTTACACGACTCCTTAAATCTTAAGTCTGCGCAACAATTAAACAGCTCCCAACATCCGAAGCAGTTATACAATAGTCGTTTTTAAACGTTATTTCCTCAACGCCTCGAATACAAATAACGTTTTTAATAAGCTAAAGAGGCGAGCACAGGCTCGAACAAAGGGATATGCCCGTCAAGCGTTAAAAGAACAGTCAGTCCCGCCGTGTTCAACAGCGTTCCATTCGCGTAACCAGCTCGCGCACTGCTCGTTTAAAAATTCATTAAGCTCGGACCGGCGCTACCGTGAGAAACGATTATAAAATCAATTTGAAACAATGATAAGAGGACCGGCGTCGAGGAATATTAAAATCTGCGTACCCCTCTTGCTTATATAGGTTCTACGTTGGTGAAGAAGTGGCAACCGCTGATGTTTTAGGTAACCTAGTTATACACTCCGCCAAAAAAGTATCGCATAATTTAGTTTTGAATCATAAAAGTATCGCATAATCTTTGTTTGTAGCATAAAGTTGTAACTATACTTTAATGCGCTCTAAGATATAATTTCTATGATTGTTTAAATAAAATACAGGCCAAATAAAAACAAGAACTCATACTTGAGATTTTTATTAAAACAAGAAATTATAATTTTGGAAAGAAAAATGTCATAACAGTAGCTTTTAATACTGAGTATTGCCACCTCTGGCTCTTATGACCGCTCGCATACGGTTTGGCAGAGATTCGATTAACCTCCGTATATAAGCCTGATCCAAATTCTCCCACTCGTCACGGAGAGCATTTGCTAGTCCATGCAGGTCCGCTGGGGCAACATTTTGGGTTCGTATCCGTCTGTGAAGGAGGTCCCACACGTGCTCGATAGGGTTCATGTCCGGACTTACCGCAGGCCAATCTAAAACTGGAATACCAACATCGTTAAGGTATTCCTGGACGATTATTGCAACATGCGGTCGTGCATTATCGTGCATTAACA
The DNA here is from genome assembly GCA_949128085.1 of Cetonia aurata. Lineage (NCBI taxonomy): Eukaryota > Metazoa > Arthropoda > Insecta > Coleoptera > Scarabaeidae > Cetonia > Cetonia aurata. The sequence goes on along the minus strand of OX421882.1, from coordinate 7,435,234 downwards.
TGAATTCGCTTCCTATAATTGGCGCATATGGTACTACATGTTCTTCTAAAATGTCCGTTATATACCTGTGGGCAGTCAGTGTACCTCTGTCTACTGGTACTAACTCTGTACGACCTGTTAAACAGATGCCTCCCCAAACCATAATAGAGCCACCAGCGAAATTATGTCCAGGTCTGATATTACACTGCGAATAGCGCTCACCGTCTCGTCTGTACACTGAGATACGCCTATCTGAGGTGTAAAGACCAAATCTTGACTCATCTGTGAAGAGTATATTGGCCCAGTCATTAATGTTCCAATTTACATGTTCTCTGGCAAACCTTAAGCGAGCCACTCGGTGGTTCCTAGTGAGACGAGGGGCTGTTACAGCTACTGTAGCTCTTAATCCACTCTGTCGTAACCTATTCCGAATAGTTTGAGTACTCACACGAGTATTTCTGACTCTCGCCAAGTCGTTCTGCAATTGTCTCGCAGTTACATGTCTTCGACGTAATGCTTGTAGTAGTAAATAGCGGTCATCTTGGCGAGTAGAACATCTTGGACGACCTGGTACAGGTCTTCTACTGTAAATGCCTGTTTCCCTATATCTGGCTACGGCTCTAGAAACATTTGACTGATTGATGTTCATCAAATTAGCAACGTATGCTTGAGATCGTCCATCTTCGATTAAAGCAACTATAGCAGCCACTTGTTCTGAAGTTAAATTGCTCATTTTAGTTTTAAAAGCGTTGGTACAGAACTCTGACTTCGCACTTTAAAATTTGTCCGTATAGGAAGACTTTCAATAAACAACTGAACAAACCTTACACATATGCATTTTTCTAAATGTGTTCTTTTAGAAAAAAAAAAAAGTAAAAACGCTAAGTTCCATTATTTTGTTAGTGTTTTTATAGTTCACATACACGAGGCAAACTTTTTGTGAAAGTATAAAAATATCTTGGTTCATAAATGCCCTTTTTTAGTTTATGCGATACTTTTTTGGCGGAATGTATATAAAAATAGATTAAAACTTAAAACAAACGCTGACATACACACGCATGATACCAGGACTAGAAATGATTTGCATATGCCTGAATGTACGTGCATTTAACAAGCTTGTATCCCGAAAATTTAGGTATTAAAATTTTTAATAAAATCTGCGGGTTGATAAATATTGGCAATTCCTATAGAGATTTTCGAAAAACTGTAACAACTTTCTTGAAGCAGCATAATTTTTACTCTGTGAATGAATTCTTTAATTATTAGATTGGGTTTGAGCTTGTTTACTTTGTTTTTCTTTTCGTTTATTGAATAATTTTGTTAATTCTTAGTTAAATTGGTCATATTTTTCTGTTTATTTTTTTCTTCTTTTGCTGTATTTTTGTTGACTTGTTACATACACAAATGTGTCTCAGTAACTAATAAATTATTATTATTATTATTAAAATGGATTTTTAAGATCGAAAATTTAAAAGTTTATGACATGAATTAATAAAGTCATTACAAGAACAATTTAGCTAGATTATTGGTGTTTAGGAAATCGGAAATGCTGATATTTTCAACATAAATGGGAAATTATTTATTTGCAATGGGTTATACAACAGACAAAAAGACCTCCATAAAAATGGGTTATCAAGTTCCATATGATTATAATAAAAACAACTGTGATATGCCAGAATAATTAGAAAGCTATATTTTTCCCAGCTACTGATATACGTGGGATATACATACAATAAAGCATGATATTTATTACCTCGTATATGTAATGATATGTAATCGTTCATTATAAAATATGAATACAATTAATATTTTTATTATCCTGAACGAATATTGACCAACCTTTTGGGTTAGATAAATTATTTTATTAACATAGAGCATCTTGAATTTCTGATTTATTATCAATCTGACTCACGAAACAATAAAATATAAGCCCATCTAAATAATTTTCCACACTTTCTGTATAAAACATATTTGACATTCATTCATACCTGCGTCGGTAATAAAATGTAAATTACCAAAAAAAAAAAATTAAACGAGACCACATGCTGTGCCTATTATTCACCGAAATTCCAAGGCGAGCCATATTTTACGCCGCACGGTAATATGGCGTCCGTTACGCAACGCCGGAATAAATATAGTTATTCATCAAAATCGGATCCGTAAAACTAAACGAGAAACAGAACCCAGTTATTAAGAGGGCCTTATCTACATCCATAAAGCAATTATCAAACATACAGACGCGTATGCGTGTATTACTGTAGGTAACATAAAAAAAACCGGCACCACAGCGACCCACGGCACTGACTGGTAATACTTACCTGAACACATAAATCCGATGGAATACAAACATAATTACACGTCGGACAAGCGCAAATTATTATAAAAGAGGTGGTTGGGCGGTCGAATGCCCAACTCGTAACCGCTACAGCTAGCACACACGAAATGTAATTTGCCATAATTCACCGATCGACGCAAGAAATGCACACAGCACGCCTCCGTCTGCTAAACCAATAATTAAAACCTCTTAGTAGCTGCAGATGCAACGTGACGATTGGTTCCAGACCATATATCATAACCTCTAATCAGATAGTTGTATCTCTAGGTGGTATCGGCTTTCTCTGTTCATCCTGCTCATCGTGCAAGACTGTGTGTTGAAAGAGTTGAACGGTTATTCGGTTGCCTACATACCCATAAGTAATTTGTCTGAGGAAGATTTGGAACTTCATTTAAAACTCTCAATTGTAACGTATCGAAGAATTTAATCTAAAGATGTGTATTTAGAGATATGTGTTGTTTAAAACCCCATACTGTTGTGATCGGTAATTAAGAATAAATGGGAGATATAAGATGAAGTAATGAGCAAGTGCAGGATGCCCCACCGAAGATTAAGTCTTTGATTACAGCTCTATTTATTATTCTAGAAAGAAACTTTTTCTACACAAAAATTTTATAGCGTAAATTATTACTACCATGGCAACTGTCAATCAAGATGCGGTACCTGTTGTAGTAAACTGAGTGGAAGTTGACAAGATAACGCCAGTAAGTAAGAAATTAAAAACAGAGATTGGCATTAAATAATAAAAATAGCAAAATAATATGTATGAAAGGTGTTATTACGCCTAAAAAGTATTTTTGTTGGAAACGATGGGCTGATAAACTGTTGTATAACTATAAAATCTATTTCCAAAACCTGCAAAGAAAAGGAGGATAAAAAAAGAACTAACAGATATCTTACTAACGTTTGAAAGAGACGGCAAATCTCCCGAAAATGTAATCCAAATTGAAGAATGCAAACGCATATTTAAAGAGAAAGATGCCGAAATAGCAAAATTAACATTTTAGATTAGAAGTATTTTAGAGCAACCTTTACAAATATGTACCAAGCCAATTAGAAACAGGTGTGGATTCTTCGTTTACAGAGGAAAGGGATGACAAGGACATGGATTAAACCACCCAAAGTGAAGAATATATTACTGTAAATAACTTGCAGAAATACTTACAAGAAATAGAAACAAGAATTCTAAGCCAAATAAACGAAAGCTCTTTGAAGGTAACATAAAAGGTAACATGGCCACTTCTCAAAATAGCCAATTTTCAGAAACACGTAAGCAACTAAAACAACATCATGGATTAGAGGATAGAATAAAAGATTAGGAGGGAAGGCACATTAAGCAACTACGTAAAAACATTGGTAGGAAGCAAAGGAATAAATGACGTTGCTTTTGTTCCTATATACAAATAAGTACCTGTTGGAAATATTTAAGCAAATTCCAACAAATATTAACCAAATTAAATGAAAGGAATATTTAGAGAAAGAAAATTATTTTTCTAAGTATTAGTGTTGGGCACGCTAGAGAAAAATAGCTATCCCTAGCGAGAACCAGACAGACTCGTGTTTATCCGTCTCGGGAGAAGGGATTCGTGTTGCTTACCGGCTTTTCCGAGAGTTGACTAAACACGAGTCTGTCTAGTTCTCGCTAACGATAGTTATTTTTCCCTACCTTGCTCAATACTACTAAATATTCATTTTTCATGTCAAAGATAACCATTTCACAATACATAAAATTGTAAAAAAATGACAGGCACTGAGGTGAAAAGTTTTATTGTTTGAAAGTAGGGGTAAATATAATATTTAAAGACGAAATTTATAAAACCTCACATTGGCCAAGCAGCATTGTTGTGAGCGAGTTTAACTTTTTACTGACAAAGTATCTTGGACTACTATAAGGAACCAGAAATCATTGTATATCAAGTAAAACTGAGCAAAGTCGTCACTACGAATGATCAAAGATGGTAATGAAATAAAACGTCAATTAGAGGCAAATTGTATCAGTAAGATTGAATTAATTCCTCGAAGAAAAGAAAATTGACTTTGTTTGTTTAACTTTGGCTAAAACATTGGCACAACAAAAAATTGCGCTAAAAAATATTCGAAAACTTTTTTATTATTTTTGACGATTCAATCGTTAAAAAATTCAGTAAATGACATTTCTGTGAACATGTTTTAGTTGTATAAAGTGACTTTATTTTATAAAGGTATCTGAAGGGTGAAAAATCAGGTCACTTTTTCTCGCATAGCATTAAAAAAAAACCAGATGTTATTTACAATTGAACTTCCGACAGCATTACTTTTCTGCTTTCTGTCCATGCCTACAAGAAACGTGCATTTATTTTACTTACTAAATCTCCTAAACATAGTAATGATCTCTAGGTATATATTTCACCATAAATCGACTGATTCAGAAGACGAAAGCGCTGGGAAGCCGGGGCGCTTTTCATAATGTTTTTGTATTCTGAATGCGACCATTAACTTCTTACTTGAAGTGACATTGTCATTATCATTTATATGGGTTTTATTGCAAAGTAAATTACATTTTTTATGAGTTTTTGTGGTGAAATGTCGCTAGGATTTCATAAGAGTTGCAGAAGTAAAATTTGAGAAAACAATGAAATTTGAAGGTAATTTTGGATAATACTTGGTAGCGCTGTAGTCGGTCAAATTAACCAAGTTCCTTAATTATCCATTTAAGCCAAGAAGTTCTTTTATAGCACACGTTTAGGCCTTGCATTTTTTCCATATGATTTGCAAACACCACATAAAATTTATCACTAAGTATACCTAAGTTATCCTTATTACCTCCAATGGTTTACTGAATATTTCAGAAGCAATCTGTATCGATAATATGTACTATAAAAATTTAAATCGTCGACAAAGACCGATTCAAACAATCCAAAATATCGCATACATGGTTTATATAAATTGTAAAATGAAAGGGCCCTACATTTGTACCTTATGGCACACCAGAGGATAAAGAGAAGTATTGAGCGATGTAAAGGAAGCTATCAATGATATAGAAAATCCAATTGCATCCAGTTTCCGAAGCAGTATGGAATGATCAATATGATCAAAAGCCTTGCTCAGGTCAGTGTAAATAGCACCGACTTGGTTATTCTCATTTATACTATCAACATGACTATGACCTGGCTAATTTCCCATGGGAAAAAATTCATTTATTGAATCGTAAGATATAATTCCACCAAAATTACAACACGGAATTATAAATTTAAAATCGCACCTAGTATTCACATGTATATATAAACCTGGAGAGGAAAATTTGCGCCCAAAACTTCAATCGAAATTCATTGTAATTCATTGTCAAAATTGTTTCGTGCGCGCAGCTGCTAACTCGCAGAACACGAAATGAATATCGCGAGGAGGATAATGTAAATGTTAATTTCAAATAAAACGCGAAAATTCAACGGCCACATAAATTTCCCGGCTAAATTAATAATCGACACGATTTCGTGACAAGTTACCGGCGTTTATCGCGACAAATTTATCTGGCATCGTAAAACAGGCGTGTACGGGGAAACCTAGGTGAAACGTTATTGCATGTGTATGTATGCTTTTACTATGGTATGTATGACGTACATACCATAAAAAAAATATTGTAATAAACGTGAAGATCTATCAGTTAGTTTTAGTCCGTAAAAACGTCGAGCTAATGCGACAGAATTTTTGCGGACAATGTTATCGGTCATCTGTTTTGCATAACTGTGCTTATGCGCTGTAGGTATCGCCACAATATGCAATACTGCATCGCAAGCGAGACTGACATTTACATGTTGCGTACAATGTAACGTATTTTATTACTGTATTGTCACTGTGGGCAAATTATTCTTAGAATTACGCATGTAAGTGTGAAATAACGGAATATATGATTTTTCTTTAGAAATGTGTATATAACGTGCTTAGCACTTATCAGGAAATTCGTTAGAAAATCGTTGTCCAACACTGGTTGCTTCTTATTAATTATCCTACACAGAAAACAATTATTTAAATATTATCGCAACAATATGGAGAAACAAAATATTATCCAAAATGAGGAAATATGTTTCTTATTATCACTCTAAGAATTATTTTAAATCAAACAATAGTTTAAATTATTTAATAAGTACGTCAATTAGGGCTAGTCCACATTGTGTGAGAAAATATGAATTCCAAATCCTATTCTGGTCAACGATAATATAAAAACTCCTAGTTATGTTGTTATGAGAATCTTGTGCTGCCATCTACATGTTTGTTCTTTAATAATTAGGATTGTGCAGTAATCTACTTTAAAGCTTTGAGCAATCTTTTGAGAATATTGAAAAGAAGACTCCGAGCAATCAATTATTAAACTAAATAAAGATATAAGAATTTGATTTATTATTTTAACTTATTAATGTTCATGATTAAAAAAAAAAAAACCTTTCTTTACTATTGTAATAGTGTCTAAATCTATCAAAATTAATTATTCCGGCTAAAAATTTAGATTATCAGGCAGTACAAATAAATGTTTATTTAAGTATAGTTAAATAAATTTATGTTTAAAGAGATTATAGGTTCTGTTTTGAACCTTGAAGCATTTTTCTTCGAATTTTTATATCTCTATTAGTTCTTAGAGCCAAAGCTTTCTAAGAACACAAATTCTTTTCTTGTTAAATCTACTGTGATAATGTTTTTTTTTATTGCATCCTTCTTCTAAGCAAATTTGTATTATTATATGCACACCTTACAATTTATTATAAAAAGTATTCCTTATGATAAAGGAGGGGTAGGGAATTAATAAAAATAAAATAAGAATTGCTTATAAAAAATAAAATTGCCAAAATTTACTGCGTAGACATTTTATATAACAATCCAAGCAAAAAATAACTTTCTCATTAGGTTTACAAAAGTAATCGGTCATTTATTATAATCTCAGACCGCACACAGCGTATAACAGATAAATATTTGACGCCGAACAAGTGCATGCAGTAACATAAAGATTAAGGAAATAAAAAAGGAATGATAAAGTGAGAAATTTCTTCAATTAAGACTATTATAAAGTCATTTTTATTTTTATTGCTCTTAATTTACTGCGATCATTTCTCTGACTTATCTATTGCGTTAAGTGCATTATTTGTATCGTTTTTCTTCTGGGTTTTTCTGTGCTACCAGTTTGGATATAATTGAAGACATTAAGAGTGCTATAATTCAGATAATCTAATCTTTGCAGGAAGATGAGTATTCAATAAGATGCCGATGATGATTTGGGTTTGATATCACACTAGTGTCGGTGTTTGTAATTTAAAAAAATGATCTGTAAATTATGAATGAATAATTATGAAAAATTATTATAAGTGGAAATGAAAAAAAAATAAACTTTACTGGAGGCTGGAGAGAATTTGTGTATATAAAGATAACGCCAAATACATTCCAATATTTCCAATTGCTTTCCAATTCCGTTGACCGTAATGATCATGGGATTATTTTGGAGAAACTGTATGCTGCTGCTCCAATCGCACTTCAGTGAAGGCATCGATTACAATGGTTTTTCTTCTACCAGGTGTATTATACATTCTGGAGTGCCGCAGGAATACAATCTTGCTACCCTGCTATTTCTTGTAAATAATCTGCCTAAATAATACATGCGAAATGTTTGTTGATGTTAAACTAATGTTAATTTCACTGAGGACACAGTAGCCCTTTAAGATTATTTGTGAAGAATGCATGTTTATTATTAGTGCAAGAGTATTTCAAAGTGTAGATCAGTCATATATATTTAAAAAAATGCTCCATTTCCATACCGCTATGATATTAGCTGAGAAATCCTGGACTGCATCAAGGGGAACTAGCTTTTGCAAGCCACCAAAAATTTGTAAGCTTCACCTTGCATAATTGTAAACAGTTTACTTTATCGGGAAAAAGGTTTTTCTCAACGAAACCTTCTCAGTGCTTTTTCTCTATCTTCTTTACAGTTACAACGACGAAAGTAACGCTTATCCTTTCTGCATAAACTGATTCGCAATGGTGCTAACTAGAATCAACACTATTCCATTTTTCTGTTCTTAGTTAGTCATATTTCTGATATTGTTGTGTATTCTGCTAAAGAGCTGTTTAATTTTGTGAAATTGTGCTAATGACTGCATGTGATCATTTGTCTTATTGTCAAATTTTAGCTTGTACTAAAGTACTTCTTCGTTCTTCTAGGTTGATGCATAACTATTAGACGTTCTTACTGGCATCCTGTTTGTTAATTGAAATTTCATAAATTTTTGATTTAATTAATGAACATATTCTCGTATTTTTAGGTTATAAAAATGTATGTCGATAATCCTCATATTCGTCATATTATGCTTTGTTACTTAGAGACAGAAATTGAGAACATTTTGGCGCTGGTACAATCAGCGAAAGTCGATGCAGGAAACGGTTTGCTCGTATCAAATCTGGCGGAAGATAAGCCAGAAAGGCACTTCTGGTAGCCACGGAAGAGGATGAAAGCTTGACACCCCGAACGCTGGCTAAAAATTTCAATTTTGATCATTCAACCATCATTCGTCGTCTCAAAAAGCTAAGAAAGATGGAGAAATTCGCTGAATGGATCCTCCATGAAATCACCTACAAGAATAAAGTCGAACATTTTCACCGATTTGCTGCAATGAAACGAGCAACCCCCGTTTCTGAAGAATCTTGCCACTGATTCAAAAACCTCAAAAACAAGGGGGCCTGCGTTTTGCCCGGAACAAATTTGCACTGCAAGCAGGCAATGTTTTTCCTTCAAGAACCACAATTTTAAGTTCCTTATCCTTGGAATTGACTGTTTTCCAAGCAAATTGGAAGCAGTTATTGAAGTACATGGTGACCACGCTCATTTAAAAATGTTATTCTTAAATTTTTATGTTTCGTTTTTCATAATAAAAATTGTTTAAATTATGCAGCAACCATTATCTTAACTCTTTCCTGGACCATTGGATAAATAACTATGTTATTACTAAAATAAACAATAACAGACTTACCAGAGGTGAATAGAAGGCCGAACTCTCCACACCTATACTCGGATAGGGGTTCTGGTCGGTGGAGGGGTAAGGCGTGCCGTAGACGCTAACGCCTCGGGGGTACTGCAGGGCGGCGAGTCGCGCAGAGTCGTACTGGCAGGAACAGACGCTCTGGCCGGTAACGGGGTCCGTCACTAAAGGTCGCCCGGATTCGCAGCATTGCGTCGGGCCGGTGGACGACGTACCGCCCGGAGAGAGGGCTCCGGGTCCGCCGGCGGACCCGCCCGGACTCAGCGAACTACCACCCGATACCGGAGACGAGCCAGAGTTCGTAGTCGGTTGGCCGGAAACGAGTAACTGGAAACAGAATAAAGAAAATACAGTCCTGTTAAAATTTTAAAAGAACAAATATAAAAAATCAATGGTTTCGTATTTAAATCCTTTTTCATGCAAAACCGGTACTTATGACAGTATGGCACTTAACTAAATTAACAAATTAAATGACTAATAAGTATTATAACCAATTAAACTACCCAAAATTCTTGTTATATATCCTTATTCTTTTTTCATATAACAATCAATTTTTAAGCTATTTAAGTAATTATTAGCATTTTTTTTTCATTGTGGGGGCCCTTTTGTTGATGTGAATTTTTTAATTTTTGTTTAGTCATATAATATGCCTTCCTTTTTTATATTTATAAAACCTTCAAGGTCCATATATGTATGTTAAATTTTTAAATACATTTTACAACATTTTTAAACTTAAATTTTATACATATTATTAATGTTTTTGATTAAGTTCGCCAATGTAAGTGCAGTTTTTGGTTATTATTGTATATACTGTAAATAGAAATATATGTTTTAGGTCTGATGAAGGGTGAAAAGCCACCCGAAACGTCACATAGCTAAAAATAAATCTAATTTTAAAACCAAATAGTAAATTACATATAATATGTTTTATAGATATTCAATAAAATAAAGTAACACACCTTTATATTACTTGTACCTGCACATATCTTTTTGAAGATTGCTCAAAAAAAAATATAACGATAAAAAAAAACAACGATTCCAAACAAGAAATTGTAATGGCAAAAACATTTTGCTATATATAGCAAACAATTCTGTCACTATTATCTGATAAGAAAATGCCAACCATTTGGTTATTAACCTAATTTGTACAAGTTATATTGACGTATTAATCCTGACTTTACCCGAACAATTAAATGGATACCACCGTAGGATTGTCGACTACGTTAATACCTATCATATGCAGATAAAAAAAAGAGCAATGTTTGCTCTCCAAATGTCACCGGACTAGTTCCAACGGTAAACCGTTTGTTCCTACATCGTTGTTAACGCTAAAAATGAGACGCTTTTAACTGGGGAGACATATGCAATACATACACCGTTGCCTTCAAGTTGTCAATCATTCTGGGAACCCGTATCTACCTCTCTGTCGAAAACTAGGGCCATCAATCGATAAAAATTCTCTTTTCGGCGATTTCCGACGAATTTAAATAATATCCCTTGTGCACACAATAGTCCTAGACTACCAACACATTCATGGAAGCATTGGGTATATACATATGCGTTCGGCTTAGCCGAAAATAAACACAAACCGTGCGGGTATTGTACTGTGTACACGTTATCGCTAATGTTGGTGTCCTCCTAATGCTTTTTCGGGTCCTCTGTGCCGTCAAATCGATGTATTTATTCTCTTTTTCTGAGTGTGTGTGTACTAGTGATTTTGTTTACCGTTCCTAAGTGTACGCGTCACGATTCACGATAAAATATTTTCAATATTGTACGTATATATACCTAGAGCTACGGACAGGCGGACAAAGATTCTGACATGAAAGGTTCATCCGCCTTCCATTAGCGCTCAGTAATTATTATTATTAATACATAATTACCGACATATCAGGATCATAATAATCGACAGATGTTCGCCTCTCCACACACCACCTATTTTATGTATGCAGTCAGTACATATTTGCGTTATATTCGTGTGATAATAATCGAGAATCAGATCAGCGCGCAAATGCGTTAATGCTGTTCTTTTGTATACTGATCGTATGGATACGAGGAAAATCGCCGTTATAAACAGACTGTGTTGACTCTAATAGAATTAAAAAATTATATGCTGGTAAGCCCGAGCTGAATTAAAAAAAAGATGCTGTGAAGTCGCGTAATGTTATAAAGGGAAACTTTATATTTACTTTCCGATAAGGGAACACTATTTGTGTATATTAGCCTGGACGGTTTGAAATCACAAATTATTTGAAAGATTTAACAGAATTGAACATTATAGGATTAAATTTAATCCGAACGATTATTCGAATAAATTTATCTGTGACTAGAAATGACATCAAGCAGAACATTTTGAAAGATCCAATCTGACGAAGTATTTATTTAGCAGTTGAAAATAGATCATGTTTACCGCTTGGATACAAAGACGGTGATTTTACGGTTGTTCCAGAAAAATTGCGTAAAGCAGTTTTAGCAGAATTACACAGCACCCATACTAGAATGGTGAAGATGAAGGCTTTAGCTAGAAGCTACGTATGGTGGTCGCGAATAGACAAGGACGTAGAACGAACCGATAGAGAATGCGTGAGATGTTCTAAGTCTAGGATGATACCAAGAAAGTAGAAGTGCACCCATGGGAGACAATGCCATGGCAACGTGTGCATATCAATTACGCTGGTCCGTTTTACGGATAGTAGTTTTAAATCTTAGGATTTCAAGAAGTTTATGAACACTAATGGCATACACCAGAAATTTACAGCATCTTACCATCCGGCGACTAACGGACGGGTAGAGCGGTACATTCAAAGCGCCAGGAGAAGCCTGTGAAATCAATTAGAAGACTAAGGTAACTTCAAGTTAAATTTGACTCGCTTTCTGATGCAGTACCCCAACAAAAAAAAAAAAAACACCAAATTCCACAACAAACATGAGTCCTTCGGAATTAATGCTAGAATGTAGCGTCAAACCCAAATTGACATTGTAAAACAGGAACTCAATACCCAGGTGGACGAGAAGAAGACGTAGCTGTTAGGAGAAATACGCAATTTTTATGTAAAGACCAAGTTCACGCCAGATGCTATGCTAACGCTAGGAATGAGTGGGAATATGGAACCATCATCACAAGGACAGGACGCTTACATTAGGATGTTCTTATAAATGATCACATCAACCAACTCTTCCTGTTTACTGGCATTGTACCGAAACCGAAAATGGATGTTGCGGTATTGCCCGATTCAAGAGTCAGAAGCAAGTGACGTTATTGAATCTGGTATGTTACAGATATCACCTCGTGTCGAAAATGAACAACCTGGAACCTCAGGATTATATCTTAGGCTGCAGAGTGGGACTGAAATACGGTTTTTGGGGAAAAACTGGCATTGACAACCGAGGTTTAATGAAAATTTTCTACTGAATAAAAAAATTCTTATAGACAAGGGGTCGCAAATCAAGCCTTCTCTAAGTTTCGTCCAAAATACCCAAAAAATCCCAAATTATTGTCTTCAATATGTAACAATTTGTATAATACTGTTATTTTAAAATACTGCAAATCACCTTAGTTAAATGTCAAGAATAAAATTATTTGGAATTGATTAAAAACGGTATGATTTTGGTCTCTATTATATCCTTAATTGGAAGCAAATTCAAAGTATTATGGAAATTCTTTGACAGTCTCTAAAATATTTTATTTTCGAATCTTATTTGCAAACATTCGAAAATATTCGTAATGTGTTAGTTTTACATAAAAACAAGTAAATTTTACTAGGTGCAGTCTATTCATTTTTTTATAATCTATAACGTTGATATTTTTCCATTGTATTTATGATACTTAAGAGCGTTTGAGTTCTCAAAGATTTTTATTTCTATAACAAGCTTTTTCAAAGCAAATAGCAATAATTCTTATCTTGTCTACCTTGTTTTTTATACTCCTACTAAAATTATCAGAAACTTTTATAATAACAATAAAGAATCCTGATGTGATTCACTGTTTCTATGCGACAGATGTTGTTCAATCCTTTTAAATTGAAATACATACATTAATTTCCATTTATTTACCTCCTTTCCCGTTTACCGCGAATTTGTACCAAATACATCCTCACTATGGATAAAAAGAACCATGTTTACCTTTACAGAACACATTTTAAATCAAATTCTATTTGGTATCAAAGCGCGTTTGCGGAATAGTTTGTACTTACACGAAGTGCATTTATTACTCCACTTTTTTTAACCTACTACAAAGCCACAGCACGTTCCACGGGCAATTAAACGCCACGTATGAACATTTGCTATACGTGAAAACAAACCTGCATGAATCGTAATTACAACGCATAATTGCTTATTTTATTTCTTTTAAACCCGAGGCAGGAACAAACTGCAAATGTAGAGTGCAGAGTAGATAACATGAGTTTTCGTTTACCTTGTGGTAATTGTCAATTAATTTGTATGGTTCGTTTCTTGATGTATTAGTATTAGTATACTTAAATTCTACCTACTTACTACTTACATATATATATTTTACTCTTCGTGGTGATTTAAAATCATGCTAGTTTAAAAGGAAATAGGCCTATAGTTGGATATAATTAAATTACTTACTCATAAATAGTGATTACATAAATATAACATATCCCTATATATTCAAACGTATACCTACACGCATAAAATTTGTACTTATCAGCGCGACAGATTTACGTTACGGAGTTTAAGGTAAATGTAAATGCGCAATCTTAAATGTTAAACACGCCTCAGTTCTAGGTTAATTAGTTTATGTAAATACAAATATAGATTAAATAATGTATGTGCGAAAAAAAAACATTTAAGCCTGACTAAGTAGGTATGCGTATGGTAATCCAGTTTTCCTGGTCGACGGCCATCCAATTAATCATGGGGACAACAAGATGGAGAACAGCAGTATTTAATGCTTTACTTCTCTGGCAGCGCGAAGTTATAGACTACATATTACGTATCATATAATGTGACGTAATATTTTCATACGAGTGTTTGCAAGCGTCAAAATATCTATTTATAATGTCTAGCTTAAAAGGGCATGCTACAATAAATCCTAACTTGTATTACGGAAACGAAATAGATGAATAAGATGAATTCATATGGCATTTTGATTAAGTAACAGGACTACTGCTGAACTTTCTTGAATTTCCTATATACACATTGTGAATTGCAAACGTTTTCCAAAGATGGCGAGCAATAAATTACTGACCAAATACACGGAGAAGAAGATGTATAATTTACCGTAATTGCGGTATGCGATAAAATTGAAATTGAGCGTACCCCAACGGGTCCCCTTCTGGGAAATATTCCATACAGCCTCAAAAAGTATGGAACCACCTCCATGCTTGACAGTGTATTGAATGTGTTTCTCGAATAATTCTGTTCGACGAAAGCCTTTAATATCTAAAACGAACCGTGCTAAACGTCTGGAATTTGCAAAAAAGTATATAAATCATTCTCTAGATTTTTGGCGGAGTGTTATATTCTCAGACGAATACAAAAAGAAATTTATTTGGCTGCGACGGTAGGCAAATGGCACGGAGGCAGTCACGAACAGAATTATCCCAGAAAAACATTCAACACACTGTCAAGCATGGAGGTGTTTCCATACTTTTTTGGGACTGTATGGCAGCTGGAGGTACCGGAAATTTTGAATTCGTTGACGGCATTATGCACAAGATAAAATATCTTGACGTACCTACTTAAGAAAAAATCTGAGAGCCTCAGCTATAATTGGTATGCCACGGGTCTATCATTTTCAGCAAGACAATGAACCTAAACATACTTACCGCATACTTATATAGTTTATTTACGCACTTATGCACTTTGGACAGTATATTTTCACATTAGAAATTGAAATTTATGAACGTGAACAGGAAATATCTCGTTCAAGTAATCCCCTACAGAGGTGGAAAATACATGAAAATAGGTTTCCAACACTTGAAATATTATCACGAAGCAGCTGGGTGTACTAGCAACAATACGCCCGTTGAACGGGGTTTTTCAACAGCTGGAAATATAGTTTCGATAGAACTTCTTTATAGCCAGAAAATGTTGACAAACTAATTTTCGTATATCACCACCGTTAAGTTGTTAAGTAACGTTTATGAAGTTTTTATACTAATTTGATGTTTTATATATTTTAAGCATAAATAAAAAAAATGTATTTAAAGTTAAAACTGTCTATATTTCATTTAGTTTACCCTAAAGGTAATATACTCAGGAATCGAATAAGTAGAAAATAAATCTTCTGCCAATATCGAAATATGGAATTACATATGCAAATAAAGAAAAACTTTGTAAGCAGCTTTTAGTATAAGTTAAACCAGGATATTTCACTTAATGCAAAGTGAAAAAAAAAGTTTTGTACGTCGATTTGTAAAATTCGGAAATTTTAACGTGATACGTATATTATCAAAGTAATTGCTATATAGGTAATACTGTTTTTGTCCCTTATTATATACTACCTATTATTTGCAGACGTGTTGTTCGAAAACATGCGGGTTCTAGATTATCCTAAAACGGTTCTATATAAAACAGAATAGTTTGATGTGCGGTTTCGGGCACTACCCGATTTCGAGTAATACTCGTTTTCGGGTAAAGCTCCATTTCGGGTAATACTCGTTTTTGGGTAATACCAAGTTTCGAGCAAAATACGATTTCCAGGACCCAGTTCTAGGATCGGATACCCTTGTAGCTCGATACCCGATAATGAGGAAAACGGGTATCCGATTCCTGAAAAGACAGGTTTCGACAGCCCTAATAAAAAGTATATTGGTACTCTTTTATTACTGATGAACGATATTTTCCATATTATGTTTAAAAACACATAAAATGTAGAATCTATCAAGAAATTAGAATATGAGATAAGTATAATAGGTAAATATGAATTTCCTTTTTATTATTAATTAGTTGTTTTATTAATAAAATATATCAGAAAACGTATCTCATGAGTCATAATCACTAACTGGTTGAAATATTAAATACCTTTTAATTAACGCCCAAACATTTATGTTTTCTTAAAATTGCCTAAATTTATTTCAAACAAAAGAAGCCGTTACACATTTACACATAATATGACTAAAGCCATACATAATTTCAATTACTTCAGACAAGTGTAACATTGTTAATATGCAAATCCAATGAGTAATTTCCGTTTTGCTTCTTTTCTTAGAATAAGTACATTGCATTTTACATACGTGATGTAGAAATCATGGCAATTATACATGGATAATAAATTTGTTTACTTGCAAAGTGTTAACGCGATTAATATGTGGTAAATATGATAAAAATAACATTTCAGGCAACTTCTTATCTTTAAACAATTTTGTAAACGGCTTTTTTTGTAATAATTCGGGGTATACATAATTTTGACTAAATCAGATACATATTTATCTTTGAATGCTAACGCAGAAACTAAAAGTTCAGTGTTTGTATATGATTGTACATATATATATTAGCAAAATTCAAATAAAATAATCCACAAGAAAACACCATAATTCATACAAAATTAAGAGTTGGCACAGTTACTTTATATACCTACTGTTAATTCTATAGCGCAGAAGTGTATCACATAAAGAAAAGTTTACGGATTTTTGTTAGATTAGATTTTTGACTTTAGTGTATTTTCATTAATATTCTACTTAGCACTTAATGCAATTCCACATATTAAAGAAGCCAAAACATTGTTTTAGGAAAATCGAAAGCAAAAGCCTCTTTACTTACTTAAACCATTTCATAATTTATATTGCGTACTTTTACCTTGTAATGTAATATAATGAGGCACCATTCTTGAATAATATATCCCAATTAATTTTTTTATGAAATATAAAAACATTTCACAACAACTTTTCAAGTATGAACATGTGTATACACTTATCCCACCTTTCTAAAAATAACCAATTTATCATCTGTAAAGATTCCAGATCACAATTATCAAAAAGAAAATGCGTAAATGAAATTTTAAAGTGCGCCACTCAATATGAATATGGCACATCCTGCTATTCCAAATAAGTTTTTAAGAATAGTAAAATAGCATCTTGAACACTTGAACATATGTACTTTACATTCAGCTACCTTCAAAAATTAATTAAATTTATTATCAAATTAAAGCTTGAGAACCAGCACCCCCGGCGTTTTATCTAACTGTCAAATCGGTACGGCTCACTTAAAATGCGGATGTCCCATCTCTGAGTATATAGATATATCTTTGACGTAAGTAATTAGTTGACTATGAGCCGGCAGTTCCGCCGCATCGTCGGAGAGGAAAGCAAACAGTGAAGGGTTGCAAACATTTGCACTACACTTAGGAGGCCTCTTTTAATATCTATTAGAGGTTGTTCGGGGCGTAGAAATGCTCCGATGATTGTCGGCACTGACAGCGGCTGAATATTCAACCACTTTGATGTGTAAATTAAACGTGGAAATACCGCCGTGTATACAATAGAAGCCGATTTGGCCGTCAGATGTCGCCCGAAACGCAATATGGAAATCGCGTGGAAATGGGGAAGCATGTGACAAATTAGAAGCGTTAAAACCTGGGTTTTCCGCAAATGATCGTATATTGCATGAAACATTTAGCGGTTGGTCATATTGGATTAATAACTCAGAAGGCGATGCGATAATTTGAGGTTATGGTTGAATAAACTGTCAAGCAATATTTTATTGTATCGAACATGTATGTACAAAGTGATCAATGTCAAGTGTCTGAAGTTGGTAGTAAAAAATCCCTAGATTTGTCATCAACTAGTTCATATTTACTTTTGTGGATTGGCGCACCTGTCACGTCATCTGTCGCGCCCTTATCAATTTTGCTTATAGTTGTTGTATTTTATCTAGTTCTTTCGCGTTTATTGTTGAATAAATTTTTCTTTTTAAACACACTCACCATCCCAATACAAAGTTGCCGTTTGTCCACACCTGCGTCTCCAAGATTTTGAGGCAAGCAGGAATTACTGTCAATGGTTCAATGAAAATTCACATGAAGACGACTTTGATCTAACTTTTTATTCCGAGGAAGCTTGGTTTCATTTATCTGGATATGCTAATGCTCAAAATTACCGCACATGGTCAACAGAAAACTCACATTTTTTTGTTGAGAGTGACCTTCATCCTATTAAAGTTGGTGTTTGAGTTGCGATGTCAAGAAGACGGATTATAGGCCCAATTTTATCCACCATACTATAAATGCTACAGGGAACAAATGCAAACTGTTTTTGAGTAGCTTGCATGATGATGAAATCGTTGATGGCTATTTTCTACAAGACGGTACTCCAGCACATACTGCTTGGGATACAATCGCTAATTTACAGCAATTTTACGACAGATTAATTAGTGTAAATCAGCCGATTCTCCTGATTTAACACCGCTAGAAATACGAAGTCGATAACTATGCAGCAGCTATGGGTCACATAGTGTTAAGGTTACCACCATATCACTGTGATCTTAATCCAATTGAATTTGTCTGGAACATAATTACAAGAAAAGTAGCCTTACAGAATGTTGATTGGAAGTTGTAAATTAAAGTCATTAATTTGGCGAAATTACATCAAATTTGTCCCAAAAGGAGAGCAAATGTGTTAAGAAAATTGAAAAAGAAGTGATTCGGGTTTAGGTATATACATATATGAATATCCTTTTTATTATGTAATTTTAATATATAAATCAATAAGACAAAATAAAAACTTATTGTAGTTTGTTTTGCTTGAAATTCATAAACGTATTTGAGATAAATCAGTATAACTTTTATATAGATTAGTTTAATTTAAATCTAATGTGCTAAAAAAATTTCTTCCAAATGTACATATAGCGAACAATAAGCGAATATGTTAGGTTAAACAACACTGTCGGTTTACAGTGTTGTTCAACCTAACATATTCGCTTAGCTTGACTCTAGGTCCAAACAATTCAATTGTTTTTAGAATAAGTTGTCAATGATGCGTCAAATTCCAGTTTTGTAATATATCATTCCGTCCAAATTCTAAGAATAGAAAACGCATAGCTGCAACGACACCTAAACGGCATTGAGCTAGCGCGACATACCACACATACTATTGTAGGATTCGCGCATGCAATTGCTGTTGCAACTTGACTGAATAAGCAACCACATAAATTACAAGAATATTCGCCCACCATCGTTGTAGGGTGTATGTCGCAGCAAATATTTAGATGCAATCGCATATGCAATATTTGCATACGGTAATTCGTTTTCTAACCATAATGTTTCAATTAAATATCCCGAAATGTTATTTATAAACGCATTGCACCCTTTTTTCATTGTTTGATTGATATTTGTGGGTGTATTAGAAACGTAATAAGGATACGATTTGGAAAACCTAAGCTGTAAGGATGCGGTGTTACACGATTGCATGATATCATATTGATTAAATTGATAGACGTTATTGTCAATTTATGTAAAAATGCGAGTATCACCAGGATAGAAACACGTGTTAATAAAAGAATGCGAATGTGATTGTTGAAACAGTATTTCCTGCTTTATATTGCCCGTATACTAATAAATTTTGTGTCAAATATAAGCGAATTTAACGTAATAAAATATTATATAAGGTGTCAACAATAAATAACTTTAAATAAACCTTCGTAAGATTGAACAAACTACATATAAAATTCACATAATCCCTACTAAGAGATGAGACTGACTTTCGAAACGTTCCCAGGATACGATAATCGTGCCCACATAGAATCCTGCGGGATTGAAGGTAATTCATTTCGCCTAATTCTAATTCTGGCACACAGACAATACCAGCTTATGTTGCTCTCAAATTATTGTTCCGTTAAGTTTTGTCGACATGTATTATTATTTACTGAATAACATAGTGAGTTTTACAAGTAAATACGTTATTTATTTTAACAACGAAAATAAAATATTATACAGGTAGGTTCGATTACCTTTTAATAAAGAAATATTTTAAAACCTTTCGATCTGGAAATTAACCTTTGATATTTATAAATTAACCAAAAATTCGTATTGGCAAAATTTCAAATACCCCGTCAATGTAATCACCATGTGTCGATAAGATAAATATTAAATCTTGTTAAGAAAACACTTAAAAGAAAAATTATTAAAAATTACCCTACCAAGCCATATCGGATACCAACTTATTTAATTCAAATCACGTGCTAGCGCGTAAAGCAAGCGAGATTTAACCTCACTTTTACCGTAAATACAACACAGCATTTTTTTTAATTAAAATTCATATTGACAGGATAAATTTAAGAAGGAAGTTTCTTATTCAGGCAACAATGTCTCGTCAGGAAAAACCGTTCAAGGAATTTTTTTCCAGCTAACCATACAACTTCTGACTGGATACGGGATCTTCAGGAGAAGCTTCTAGTCGATATAAGGTTCTTCAGGTACTTAGAGGGTAGGTTTTAAGTAAGTAAATTTCAAAATGACCTCGAATGAATATCGGAATGTTGGAATGGATATCCAAAACGTAATTTTTCTTTTAAACTTAAAATTCGTTATTAAATTTGGATCTGAAAACACTTTTGTCTTTTTCGGTGATTCGAGGAGGAATCCTCAAATATCCAGTACATTTTATTTGAAAAAATAACTGTCCTTTCAAAAGAGCTACCCTAGGTCGTTTCCTACAATCGTGAGATGCCCCGGATACTGCTCTAGTTACTAGTTGATGGAAATATTACCAAAATATAGACACAGATACAATACAAAAGCTTGTAAATAATCTATATTACAAAATGCGCACATAAGTATAATGCTGTAATTATGGGGAAAAACGAAGAATTATAGAAAAAGCCAAAAATCATAGGGAAAAAAAGGATTAGAAGAAAATTATACGGAAATTAATATAGGTAAATAGAACAAATACACACAAAATATCAGAACCAATACACTATTTTCATTATTAAGATGTAATAATACAAGAAACCGGAAAACATAAAAGAGAAATTGAGAACAGGATTGAAACACTGTGAAAGTAAACTACAACCTAAATGAAAATTTAATAAATAAGAGAATTAACCAATCTTGATCTATAAGTAGATGGGAGGCATACACACTGTGGCAACAACAAAAAATTGAAACACAAGCAGTATAGAAATGAAATATCTAAGAAGGCTTGCAAACTCAATAATCCTAAAATCTATAGAACAACGTCAGTTAAGTTGGTGGATCCACCTGCGACGGATGAAAAATAATAGGCAAGTCAAAGGACGACCGAAATCAACATGGGAAGATACAGTAAAAAAAAATATTGCATAATAAAGAAAGAAAATGTGGCATCAGGTAACAAGATGACCAGAGATAAAACTGTGGTGTAAACTTGTATATGATTTAACTGATATGTTTGATTTTCTAAATCACAGTCTCTTTTATAAGGAAAATTATATCTAATACTAGAGGATTACCTCCTATAGTTTAGCAAAAACGTGTAATATTTCCTAATATAAATAAATAGTTAACAGTATTATACGTTATAATAACCTGTATTAATTAAATATTTTTACTGCCAATTATATGAGAGTTTAAAAAGAGCTAATCACAAAAGGACCGATATGCAAATTTCTAGCTTTGTATAGGGGCTATGAAATGTTACAGTACCTACTTATATTTCTCTCAGTATATATTGAAAAATTAAGAGATTCTTGTTAATAACCAAAAATGCCGTGAAATATAATTCTGCCATTTATAATAGCTTCTGTTTTCATTTATATATGATACGAAATTAATAATTTTAACGTGAAAAATTATTTTAATTCTAGATATACCAGCAAAAGTTGGCCTCAAAATGAAAAATAAAGCAATAAGAATTAAATTAAGAAATGCTTTGCGTATGTATGTATATCATTTATTTCATTAAGAGATTTTCATAAGAACCCAATGGTACAAATTAATTACTAGTTATAGTACGATACCAGATGGTATACCTATATGCTTAGCGACGGCTGTATTGTCAAACATCATACCAGGGTTCCATTGTAGGTTATAGATAAATTCAATAAATGAATCAATTTTGACAAATTAAGAATATTCAATATTGTTAAACGGTTTTATTTTATTTAGAGATTGAAATAAGATTACAAAATGCAAAGATAAAATGATATCCAAAGAGAAAAACAGTTGTTCCGAAATCGTTATTAGTTTGATATGAGCAATGCTGACTATGTTACCGTCATTTTATTTACATCGAATTGAAAGCAGTATATTCTCTAAATAAATATCTATAAGACGCTAGTTGTAGTGTTTGCAGAAAAAGCAGTGTTCACAATACTGAAGCATCAGCACATTTTGTTTTCCTAATCACTCTTATAACCGCACCGCCAAAGATTCTCCGCTTAAGTTAAAATTTCTATTAAGATCTATTTCAAAATAATATTATTAATGGTTCCATTTCCTTCAGTTATATTTCGAATTATCCTTGACGTTACAACGGATACATATCATGATTTTATCAAAATTAGCATACGAAATCGAGTGATTTGTGCTGAGATACAGAACTGTGTAGTTCTTCTTATATCTAAAGGGAGATAATATAGAATGCAAAATCTACCTGTGATGCCGACGGATACCCATAGCCAAATTGCGTATACGCGGCCATCGCACACAAATAAATAATAAACAGAAATAATCCGATCACTCAAATAAACAAAAATATATATAAATCCGAAAATCAGCACTCGCACATTAACCCGTATATAGAAAAGCGTCCAGTCCGCACAGCACTAAAACCATGTTCGTCTCGTATCACAGCCTTGTGTTGTGTTCTTACGTCGCAACATCCATATACACAACATAACAGAACAGCGAATAATCTACCGATGATGCGAAGCTCGCGCTATCGTATGCACAGAGTGACTGGAACGCTCTGCCTCCACGGACGGGCGAAGGGGACCGAGTCAGCCTCCGAGTTTCCCCCTCCGGGCGTGGCCGAGCCCCGATAGCCATTCAGCGAGCGGCGGTGGGCGTATCTAACCCGACTCTTCGCGATTCGATTCGCTCCCCACCGCCGGCGTCGCGTCCCGAGGGCGTAACGACACGCCCACGGTCCGCGATCGTACGCCGATCTTGTTTATGGGGCTTCGCGCGTATCCCGAACAAATCCCACCTCGCCGCGCACAAAAACGTTAACAGAATTTATTGGATACAAGGTGTTTGTCTGAATGAATCGCTTGCATCATTTGTATTCTGATTTGGACGAATGATGCTACGGTTTTTTACATGGAAACCCACTTTACACGTATAGCGGCGGCCGCCGTCGGTGACGCTCTTGCGTCGCCGTCGGTTCTGTCCTCGGTTCGTTCTTTGCTTCTTGATTTTCGTGTTGTTGTCGCGCGCGCACGTGTCCTCCAGACAAGAGTGCTTAAAGATACGACATGGGTCGCTTCGGAAGATATGTTTATTAAATGAACAAGGAATAAGATTTGGTTCGCATGTATATACGTATGTGCCAGTAAGTGTTTTGACAAAAGGAACGGATGTTCTTGATCATCACTCATATGAATTTCCAATGGAATCAAACAAGTATGAAAACTTTTTGTTAAAGTACTTGCTTATTTGAAACATTATAATAGATAAACTATATGATCTAGCTAAGTCAATTAGGCGCATATCTCTTTTATAAACACGTATAAAAAGAATTTATAACCTGAAAACAAAATTAATTAATTTATTACTGAATTTAAGCAAAAGTGATTCAAAACAGAAGAAAAAATTATCGAACTGAAATAGAAATATATAATAAGCCAGATAGGAAGCATTACCCTCGATCATTGATTACTTCCTGCATATAACACTAAAAATTTATGACCCAAATGTTTCAAAGCACTTACATATTAATTGTTGAAGAAGGTACACTTAGTTTGCAAAAATATATAGGTAGGTAATTTTGGGACAGCAATTGCAACTGTACTATTTAGTCCTAGTAGGAAATATAGTTATTTCTGCTGATAATATAAGTAGGTATGTCACACATAAATATTACACATTTTCATGATCAATATTTGCCATCAAACTCATGCTAGAATGTCAAAAAAGGGATGATTGTAGACGAAACAGAAATACTCTATAATAGATAAAGACAAAGAACTAAAGTGGCCGATCACTACTCATCATACACAGCATACCTGTGAGTTTGCACCAAATATTTATTGGTGATCGTCCATATCATATCCATTAGTTGATTTTTTAATTATTAAACGTCCAATTCTGAGTAAAGGGCATGTTTCATTACATTGGTGCTTAAAACAGCTTATAATGTTAAATTTGTTGTAGGTAGTCTTTATTATTTATAAAATTAGAGCTAGGGTCTATGTAATAAAGCAGAATCCACATGCGGAAAAATGCCATCAGAATTGCTCATCGGCTGCAGTATATTTGCAACACTCATTTGGATTTTTTATTGTTCACACATAAGCAGTGAATTATTAAGACGCCGAAAAGAAGTATCTTATAACAAGGAGATTTTTAGGAGATAATGTTAGTGTCAACACCATTGAAGAAAAATCTTGGACATTCTTTCAATGTTCTAATCTAAAATCATTAAAGGAGGATGACTTCAACAGTTTTAAAGTTTAAAGGATATTTTAGACTAATAATAAGTGAATCTGTCCTTTGTAAAATTTGCAATAATTTTCTTTTCAGCTGCCATGTTTAGTTAAAACAATAAATACACTTATCAAATGTTATGTGTTATAGGAAGAATCTACAGTCGTGGTGTATTTACCAGGCCATCAAGTTGTACCTACAGCCACCATGAAAACGTAATGGTAAAAGTAAATAACTGATTTCACTTATCAAATTATATTTACTTAAATATTATTAGGTAAATCATTAATATTAGAAGTCCGCTATTGATACTAAATGCAGGTCAACGACCCAAATGAACATTTCTAGAATGATTTGCTACTTTCTTGGATAAAGTATAAGAAATAAAATAGAATCTGTGATGCATGCGCGGTTGCTAATTTTTTTTTTTATTTGGTCTTCCAAATAGTTTTATTTGGGGTTCTCAGTTAATGTTAGACTTTTAAAAAATTATCTAATTCTTTTGTTTGATGTTTTAGAGCAACAACTCAATAGAAATACTTTATTTATTTAAGTAGCTACTTTAATAAATAAAATTTAGAGAGTACATAAATGTTAAATAAAATGTACACCAAAATAGATGTCAAGTCAATCATCAACCATCTTTTTTCCAGTTTTAAGTATCTATGTGGAAAGCATTTGCTAAATTGAGAGTGAATTAAACAGTATTATGGTGGTTAACTCAATAAAAATAAGTATTCTAGCAGTGCATGCTGTATAATCGATTCAACTAGTAGAAAATGTTAAATTAATTACAAATTAAGAGTAAAATTACTATTATAAATTATCAGTACAAATAAGACTTATCTAATCAGTTCAACGATTTTAGTCTTAAAAAGTGGCATTTTGACATTGTTCTGCTGACTCAATGCTTCGATAACGCTTTTACTGTATATTTCGTGTATTTAGAGGTCCTGCATGATTCATGCTAATAAATCTTTCTTAGCCTGAAATTGCTTGGAAAATTAAAGCTTGAAATATCAAGCATCACAAACTTATAAGTTTCTATATTAATTACTGGTTTTATAAATTATTTAAAATAATAAAGCTAGTGGCGTATAGATAATCCTCGCGAAACTTTTAACTGGCTTTTCTAAAGTATCTACCATCTATTTAGAAATGGTAACGGACCTTTAGTCATTAATAAGAGAGAGTACAGCAGATATTTGTATTTATATTTGTTTAAATGTTAGGTCCGTATTGGTTATATAAAGTTATACCTAACTAATTTTTTTTTCAGCAAGGGATAGGTACACAGTCTCTCGTTCTTTTGTTTAAAACGCAATAACAAACAATCACACGATATCAAGAAAGAATATATACCTATTAATTATAAACCCGAACACTCAGAAGCCTTGCAAAAGATGTTACAACCATACACTTTACCCACATGTAGCACATAGACCTCTAAAAAACTAATTTTTCACAGAAACGAAACAAAATATTGAAAAAATGAACAAAACACATGTCATATACAAAATTAAAGTAAAGTAAAGTAAAAGTAAAGTAAACTTTATTTCCAAAGACCATAAAACTATAATATAGGAAACGTCAGAAAAGAAAGCAAAAAGTTAATGGTAATAATAATGAATGACATTACTCTTAAAGAGATTATTAAAAACAAAAAATAAATGAATGTAGTGGTAATAATAATAATAATAGTAATAATAGTAAGGAAATAATAATAATTATAAAATATTATTAGTTAAATTTATGAATTAAAAACTCATGTAGGGAATAAAACCCATTCACCATCAATAGATCACGCACATGGCGTTGAAAACGTACACGTGGAAGATTTTTCAGATCTTTTGGGAGTTTGTTGTATACCTTAATAGCGAGAACCTCCGGGGACTGCTGAAATAAAGTTAATCTAGACTTGGGCAACGCTAAGTCATTTCTACATCTAGTAAGGTAGTCGTGTTTGTCTTTGTTAAGTTGAAATTTATTAATATTGTCATAGGCATGAAGTGCAAGGTTAAGAATTAAGATGGAAGGTAAAGTTAATAATTTATAACGAATGAAAACTTGTTGACAAGACTCGAAAGCTTTTAAACCAATTAAACAACGAATAATCCGTTTCTGACAGATGAAAATGTCTTTAGCCAGGACTGAATTGCCCCAAAATATAATTCCATAGCTAAGCCTACTAAAAATGTAGGCATGATAAACATTAAGTAACTGCTGGCGAGTTAACACTGATTTTAAATTACGGATTAAAAAACACAAAGTATTTAACGTGGGAAGCAAATTCTCACAATGTACTTTCCAACTCAAATGTTCATCAACCCAAACTCCCAGAAATTTAGTTTGTTCGGATCTGGTAAGTGGCTTATTATTAAGTGAGAGATTTAAATAAAAGTCATGTGTAGGCAGAAGCTGGTAAGGATGAAATCGTAAGTAGGAAGTTTTATTTTCATTGACATGAAGTTTATTAATTGCAAACCATAATGATGTGTCTTCCAACAAACTATTGCAAGTATTACCCAACCTGTGAGTATCTGTGTCGGCAATTACCAGGGCAACATCGTCTGCATACATAGTAATGGACGCTTTGTCAATATTTAGGGGCAAATCATTAAGATAAAGTAAGAAAAGCACTGGTCCCAAAATGGAACCTTGAGGAACTCCCACATCATTAGGTAAAATCTCTGATGCAAAATTATTAATGGAGTTGTTACTCTTGTACGAGGTATTAACATATTGGGTTCTGTCTAGCAAGAATGACTCTATCCAATCTAAGGCTTTCCCCCTGATACCGTAAGCAGGTAGTTTATTTAATAGAGTATTATGACAAACACAGTCAAAAGCTTTACTTATGTCAAAGAAAATACCCACAGGATAAGAACCATTTTCAATAGCAACAATGATTTCCCTGAGAAGAGCGCTAAGAGCGGTAGAAGTAGAGTGACTTTTTCTAAAACCATGTTGGTAATCAGAAATAATAGTAAAACTAGTAAGAAATTTCTCGAGTCTGTCTAAGAAACAGTATTCAAATATTTTGGAGAAACAAGATGTTAGTGCAATGGGGCGGTAATTTTCAGGTAGAAATTTATCACCTTTTTTAAAAACAGGTACTAGTTTAGTTTTTTTAAGTAACTTAGGAAACTCTCCTTGTTCAAAGGACATATTAATCAAATAAGTCAGAACGGGTACAATTGCAGTAAAGACTGCTTTCAGAATGTGTGAAGGGATACCGTCAGGTCCAGTAGAGAAAGAAGTTTTTAGTTTAAAATGTAAAAGGTTAGCAAGTTCATAAAAAGAAAATGGTTTTAGGAAAATAGTTTTGTTTACAGTAGTTGGAAGTTTATTGTGAGCGGTGGTATCAGGTAACTTCTCATAAATGTTTAACGCCATCCTAGTGAAGAAGTGGTTAAAGTAACTAGCTATAAGTTTGGGGTCAGATATTATCTCATCATCGACATGTAATTGTATGTTTTCTGGAGAAGTGGTTGAGTGCGAAAGTTCCTTTATGACACTCCAAGCGGATTTCATTTGATTATTGGAAGCAAGAATTCTATTTTGATAGTATTGACGTTTAGTATTAGTTACGAGCAAGTGGTGCTCTTTTTTCGCCTTTCTATAAAAATCACCCCACTCAGGATGTTTTTGTTTTAATTGAAATAATAATTTTAGATTTTGCGATGATGTGATAATATGAGACGTTACCCAGGTTTTCTTTTTATTACTGATTTGTGTTTTTTTTAAAGGGAAGTGATTATTAAAATAAAATGAAAAGATATTGTAAAATGATTGAAAAGATTCATGAATACTTGAGTGCATATATACTTCATGCCAGTCTTCATTCATCAAGTGGTTGAAGAAAGAATTAACGCTAGAGGTATCATACTTTCTAGTATAAGTAACGAGATTTGAGTTGTTTTTCTTGCATGTAACAGGGAAATCAATTAGTATGGTTCTGTGATCTGACACACAGTTGTCGACTACCAATACTTTGACGTTTTCATGCTTATAATTAGTGTAAAAATGATCAAGAATGTACTTGTCACGAGTGGGAATAGTTATAACATTGGTGAGATTATACGTTTGCAAAATATTATTTAGGATAAAAAAATGTTGATAGTCTCTATGAGGATCAATGTTAAAATCGCCAAGCAGAATGATAGGTATGTTTATATTGAAGAAGGTTTCAAGCAAGGTTGTTAATTTATCAAAAAAAAGTGAAATATCACTAAAAGAATTATAGGGAGGTCGGTAGCATAACAATATTAAAAGCGTCATATTACCCACCCTCCAATACAGACCGCAAAATTCAACTTTACATTCAACAGAGAATTCATCAAGATTAATAGAAGTTGTATTAATACCTATACTGGCCCAGATAGCCGCTCCCCCGCCTCTACAGCCAAGTCTAGAGAAACTAGTTTTTAAGTTAAAGCCTTTCATATGGACACATTGAAGGCATTCAGCAGATCCCCAGGTTTCTGTAAAACAAAGAAAATTAGGGACGTGATGTTGTAAATAACTAACTGAAATTTCGTCGACTTTCTCATTAGAAAGAGATTGACAATTCAGTAAAAGAAAATTAAAATCAAAATTTAACGGCGAAGTACTGCTTACTGGTGTTAGGTGAATGGGTTCATTTCCCCGATGAGAATTAAATTTGGGAAGGCCTCCACTCGTTCCTAAGGCTGACTCGGCTTGAGCGGGCGTCGCCGAAAAAATTTTGCTACATAGGCACCAGAAGGCCATTTAATTGGATCAAAGGCATCTTCAAAGTTCGCTTGATTAATTGTCACTTTAAACGACTTATAAATTTCGGGATGGGAAGAGTTTAGTTCCTCAATATTCACCTCTGGAAAATACTTGGCCAAGTGTGTTTTAAAAACATCCTTATCAGTATGAGGTTGGATCCTTAATTGCAATGATTGTGAAGAAACATGCATAGGCCAAACAAAACAGCACTTGTAAAAAAACTTGTATACACCTCGGTATAATATTAAAACCAATAACAATAATGCTACGGCATTTTCACAATATCAACTCAATTAGGAACATAATTTTGATTTTGATAACGTAAAAATTTTAGAAACGGAAACTAGTGATATTACAACATTAATCAAAGAAATATTTAACACATGAACTGTTAAACAGTCTACAATGACCAGTCAACAGACCTATTATCACTTTGACAGTCTTCCTATATATCTTTACTCAGTAAGTCTCTAGTAAATTCAAGCCTCTGTTCTCTTAAGAACTCTTTTGCTCGCCCTATAGTGCTGGCGACCATTTCTTGGACTTATTCTGTATCCATTCGTCGATGGACTTTTTAATTTGCGCTCAATGTAATTTATAGTAATTTAATTGGAGAGCTGGTTGTCTACATTGTGTCTAATATTTTTTTTAATAAAAAAATTTTGTTTTTTCTGCAATGCCAAATAAAAAATTTATATTTATGTATTTAATCAAAAAAGTTGTTGACATAGGTTCACATAGATCGCTTATACATGTTTATTTCAAGACATATATGTTAATATTAACGTTATTAAATGTTACTAAATCGACAAAATTTTTATTACAAAAAAGTAATATTGTAGCTTAACTTGAGTGATAAAAGTAAATAGCGTTTTGGTAGACATTTTTACACTATTTAAAATCAAAAATGATTATGCTTTGTGTAAGTAGATGGTTATTTAATAATATTTAACTGTTTTTTAAAAGAAAGTGGGCAAAGATACCTGTACTTTGTTACAGATCATCTTGAAAATGTTGTAAAAAAAAAGATAGCAACGAAACGTGGATAAAATGAAGTAAAATCGAAGTTTAAAACATAATTTGTTTATTTGATCAAGACCTATATTTTCCAAAAAATAATTTCAAACAAGATTATTCAAGAAGGTTAAAGAAGAAAACGATTGAATCATAAAATAGGCCAATAAAAAGTAGATATATGTGCAAAACTTCTGTATACCACAAGGTTTGCAAAAAAGCTAACAATTTACAATTTAATTACAGAAGAGATTCATGCAGCGAAAACAGCACTTCAAGCATTTACGCTTATTGAACTACAGTAAAATCCGCGCATCGCCGTATATTTTATTTATTTTGACATCGTTTGCCACATTTTAGTTCAAATTGCCTTTTACAGACGTGTTAAGGGATGTTTAAAGAACACATGGAAAAAATATAAAAACAATATAAAAAGCTATTAGAGTGGACAGTTTTGCCAGTTCTGACAAAACGAGAAGGATTCCCAAAAGATATAGAATAGAAATAATATTTTAATATTTTTGGAATTCTTTTGGAACAAATTTCGCATAGATATTTTGCTGTCACCGTGGAATTCACACAAATACAATGGCAATACCTTTTACATAGTTCACATTTTAGTTCTCCGCCATTTTCGCCATTTTAAATAGTCCCTATAAAGACTTGGATTGAAGCCGAGGTAAAATTTTTGGTTTACTGTTACTTTCTGGGTTTTGGAGATTTGAGATAGAAGAATTTTCTTTTATATGTCCCTGATTTATTGAACCTTACAGGATTCAGAAAATCTTGGGCCATTACTGGTTCAAAGTCAGTTCCATTGCAAAATATTTTTAAACAATAATCGGTTGCAAAGTTATCGAGCCACATATCACGTGGATTATAACTGGCGTAGTACAATTTTTCCTTCTGAAATTTTGATATAACGTAAGTCTCTGCAAAGATGTTCCACTGATTTTACTTGGGGAACACTGTTATAGATGTTATTGATTACCTTCATTTTAATTTTGCTTGGGACTTTACAGGTAAGTATTTGCAGTTGTTCTTAAAATACATAGGCATGTACACTTTTTGGCGTTTTGTTCCATGTTTCCTCCTCTACTTCACACTATATTTTTTTCATATGTTCTCTGAACATCCCTTAACACGTCTGTAAAAAGAAATTTGGACTAAAACGTGGCGAACGATGCCAAATTTAATACAAATTCAAATAACCAATTCTTAAACTGCTGGGAGTTCGTGCATTAAAACGTGGTAATCTCGACAGAAGCACAAATTCTCAAACTATCTCTGATAATACACTTTCAGCTTGTAACTTCTCCGGATGCATTCAACCAGGAGTTAATTAATTAAAACTTTATCTTGCACCAACACAAGTAGGTTAGGTACTCATTCAAATTAGGCAGAATGAATTTGTACCGAACTTTACGAGTTGCAGTTTCCGATAAGTTAAGTAATTAAATCATCTCGTCAAGGTGAATCTCCAAGTAATCATTATTTAGGTGTACAAACGTGTCGTCTGCCTTTCATTCGATTACTTATAGAAACCGATTTATCAATAATTGTGTAAATTGAACAGTATTACCTATCGCATTACACTTTAATTTCCTAATTTAAAACCGACTGTCCGAACATCTCGATAAGATATATTGTAAAACAATATTATTAACGACACAATAACACAAGAAATACGATTTGTTTATTTAAAACTCAATGTTAAAAGCTACGATAACGTTGAAAGCACAACAACGTAAATATATGGTTATGCTGTTTGATGCACGAAAGTATTATATCTCTACACCTATCTTGGAAACTTTTCGTACTGTGTGTAGTACAAGTAGGTATACGATTGTAGAATGCCGTCGAGAACCTCTGATCTAAAGTGGTACATAAAAATGCCATATAACTAATCGTACAGAACTTAGACCAATAACATTATCTACTCTGATATCTATACGAAAGTAAATGCATGTGTGTGTATTATACTATACGTTAGAAACGGAAAAGGAGAAAAGAACAAATGAAATTAATATTTTTATCTGTAACAGCTTTTAGCTTTTATCTACTACCTGACGAGTTCAAAAATACCGCTTTGGAATTACTAAAAACTAAATGCCGACTTCGTTGTTTTGTTGTTCGAACATGATTATTTCAATTTTATTGTTAAAATTTACAGTTTACATATGTCACAGACACTTATCTACCGCCATTTAATTAAGAATATATGAACGATGTTCAGACAAATAATAATAGGTAAACAGATCATCTTGTATCTATATAATTATTGGTATAGCATGTCTCATACTGAGAACACGATCATATTATATACCATTAAAAAAAAAATATGAGAAAAACGTTAAAAATATGTGAAAATAAATCAGTGTAAAACATGTTCTTTTGAATTATTGTTTTGTTTTTGTATAGTTTGTCGCATATTCAATGTCTTCCGCAATAGATAACGCTGAGTGGTATTTGTAAACAATAATTATAAGGAATTACGATGTGTTGTTCGATGAAATAATTTCATTTACGCTTTCTTGCGCCTGTAATCTTATCTAGAATAATGTGAAATATTTGCTAAAATTACAAGTAATGGAGTTGCAAATAGAATGAGTCATCGATTGCATATTATACTTTATTTTTTTGCTATATAACGTTGTTATATTTAGATATTTATATATTTAGAAATAGTTTTTTAAAAACATAGGATCTCAGGTAAGCAGGTTCATATACTATATAAAATACATTATTACAAATACTTCTATCTTTATCCACACTAGAACCCAATTCAATCGTTTCAAATTATATTGAGTATTGAGTATTAGATTAGATTAGATTTATTGTTCGTCCAAGGAATACGAAAAATGCATAATGGACATGTCAAATTCGATACAATAAATAATATGAAAATGGATATATGTAGAGATAAATAAAGTAAGTATAAATACGAAAGTACGAAACATAAACAATATTACAACATACTAACGCTCAAGGACAGCTACAAATTTATCGACGGAGTATATGCAGTTTTGGAGAAAAAATGTACGCAAAAGTTTTTCAGTGGATTGATAACTTTAAAGGCAATTGGGTAGAGATTGAACAGCCGAAACTTCGCAGGAACGGGAGACCTTTGGGTTATACGAAGCCTATTTAACGGCAAGCGGAAGTTGGATTTAGACCTCGTGCAATACGAATGGAAATTTGAGTTCAGAGGAAAGTTGTCCCGCTTAGCAAATGTGTGGACAAGGACCTTTAGAATATATACGGAGGGAAGAGGTAAAATACCAAATTTCTTAAAGAGTTGCGTGCACGATGTGCTAACGCGGATATCTGCTATACAGCGAATTATGCGCTTCTGAGGGATAAAGACATCATGAGCGTGAGTAGATAAGCCCCAAAAGATAATCCCGTAAGTTATTCTGGAGAACACCTGACCATAATAGAATATTATTAAACAATCTGTGCTCAGTACATTTTTAAGGCTCCTAATTTGATAGCGCGATGAGTTTAAGCTCCTTATAAGCTTCTGACAATGAGAAAACCAACTGAGCGACTTGTTCGACTGTCCCCCAGAAGGTTGATGGAGTTCTGAACTGTCAACAACTCACCGTTCAAATGAATGTCTACATTGTAATTCGCTCGGGACTGAGGAGTATGAAAAAACATGAAATACGTCTTTGAAGTATTAATATGAAGTTTATTGCAGCTGAACCATTCACAGAGCTCAATATAGAGGGCGTTAGCACGGTCACACACCTGCGCAGGATCGTCTGCGTACAAATACGAAGAAAAGTTAATAAATTCTACAATGTCATTGATAAAAAGAAGGAATACTATTGGGCCTAGGATTGACTCCTGCGGTACCCCATGTAGTATTACATAGTAAAGTGGAAGAATACACATTTTTAGTGTTATGTTTAGATTTAAAAGATACTTTGACATACTGAACTCGATCGGATAAGTAGGAGCGAAACCAATCAACGGACTCCGTAATACCGAAGCTTATCTAAAAGGATTCGATGATCAACACACATATAAATTGAGTACTGAGTATTGAGAGAAAGCACCAAGATGGGTCGATTATCCGTACCGTCCACGGCGGCCACTATGATCTATTGTAGAGCGAATGTTATTTTAAATATTTCTAAGATTCTGAGCTACCTTAATAACCCGAACTTGTTCAGGTGGTTAAGGTAGCTCAGAATCTTTTCGAATAAGGTCTTTTTCAGCTCTTCTAGGGAAAGGTCAACCTTCCCAAAGATACTTGGATCTCGTTGTGGCGGGAGAGTGGCAGAAGATGCTCAACTGTCTCATTACTTTGACATTTATACGATCATGTTCCAGTAGTTCTTGGGTTGTGACATGATTAAACGAAATACACTTTTTCGCATGTACCATACCAGCACAAACAAATTCTTCCAATGTTGAAGCACTTTCTGATACAAATTATATTAAACAATTTAAATGTCCCACCAAAATCTTAACGGCATTTCATAACTCAATACGCCAGCATAAGAAAATTCAAATCACTAATCAGAAGAACATTATAAATTAAAGCAAAGAATTGTCACCAACTTCAATCAAATACATATATACAAGTTTCTGAAATTCACTGAAGGATTTTGATATACTTACACAAACAAAATTTAACCTTTAAATAGCTTGTACGTA
Source organism: Cetonia aurata (assembly GCA_949128085.1). Classification (NCBI taxonomy): domain Eukaryota; kingdom Metazoa; phylum Arthropoda; class Insecta; order Coleoptera; family Scarabaeidae; genus Cetonia; species Cetonia aurata. The sequence goes on along the minus strand of OX421882.1, from coordinate 7,399,959 downwards.
TTTTGATTTAAATACGTTAAAAGAAATGAAACTTTTGCTTACGACAGGTTTACACAACACCTCCTAAACATACGTTCCAAATATTAGGAGTTCTATCAGCTTCGTGAAATATCCTACAGCCCCAGACGAATATCAGCTGAGCACCCTCGAACGTTGAATAAGCAAAACACCAGGACAAATGCAGCGAAGATTCAGGACCTTCCAAACAAGAGGTTTCATACAAATTGTGAGCCAAACAGGAGGTGGTATCATTTAATGTGAGTAAAACAAACCATATCGGCGATTCCAAATTGCAAATTTACAGTAATAATACGATAAAAATTTTATATACAAACATCCATTTTACATCGATAAAATACAATCGGATTATTTGTTTTACATCGCAATAAAATGTTGGTACCCATTATAGCGCACGAGCGATAAAACTCCACCGCATGCACATATGTTTAGATATGTATGTATGAAACTTATGTAAGACCTCCAAGAGCCATGAGTTACATTCGATTAAAGAACGGCGTTCAAGAACGCAATGGAACGTGGTTGTAGTTACTCGGGATACACCTGCGCTATAAATAACCGTGTAATTTATGATATTTGTTGCGCTAAATGAATTCAAAACGTTTGTCAAACACAAATAATGTACACGCGCACGTGTTTTTCGAATTTTCCACATGCACAAGTAGCTGTAACGCACACGCGCGCAAGAGCGCTATATACATTACACACATGCGCCGGCATAACGTTCAACTATCGCTGCCGTATGTGGCAACGTGTCTGAGGACAGTCTTGGTCGGGGTCCGGAGGCGAGTTTATTTTTATAAATATGAAAAATTAATTCCGCTTCCACCTGTACATTTTTAAAATTAATTCGCCCGTTTTAAGCCATATTTTTCGCCGACAGCGCCGGACAACTTACACAAGAACGGGTACGGATAGACGGGTAGAGAGCGAGTCGGAAAGAGAAGGGAAACGGCGGAAGAAACACCTGTTTTAATTATAGTGACGTCGAATAATGTTCACTTAACAAAAAAATGCTTGTGGAATGTAAAGCGAAGTGGAGAGATGTTATAGGTACGGTGCGTTTATAAATATTTATATAAATTAACTCGAATAATGAGCTGTTAGAGAAATAGGAGGTATTTCACATTTATACCTTTTATATCCTTTCCACATTATTTTACAGTTGATCTTCTATTTACTAAAAGAAAGAGGTACAGTCGGGCAGTTTCGGAATGACCACCTAGGTAGTAGCGACTACCGGTCTAGTCACAGTCTCTTCAAATGCATTCCACGGCAGATAGAAATACTTTTAAACCACCTCACAAATGCAAAACGCAAACTGTTCACGTAATAAGAGCAGACGTGCAAACGAAAATAAAGAGCATCTCACGCATATTTTCGTGAGTAAAACAAAACATCAGAGAAAATACAAAGACGTTTTAAGAGACTGGGCTACCTCTAATCAATGAGAATATGAAGATATACATATAAACGGGGAAGATCAAGTAAGGTGAGAAGATGACCCAATCTTTGAACGTAGACTTACTTGTATTCGAGACATGCGGATCTTCTAGTACGCAGAAGGTTGAAAGCGTGAACGGAAGGATGATTGTGGCCGCTATCCTCAGTCAAAGACAGTCGTTCAGGTCAGATAAACTAATGGCGAGCTTACCACCAGTGACTGGAGGGCGCCACCCACTACAGTACACAGCCCCTTCTTGATCATGGAACCCAAGAGATATTCGCTTCAACGCACCGGAGCGCGCAGAAAAAGTTCAACGGAGTAACTCCCTCATCAGAGAGGAAGAAAATGCTCAAATAAAAAATAGGGTGATATAGCTTTATTTCACAACAAATAAATAGGGGCTTTAAACGGGCATGCCTCTTGGCATAAAAAAGATTGCTCAAGTTCTCCAAAATAATTGCCCGGTAAATAAGCGCAAAACTGTAGGTTATGTTTGTTACAGAATAGATGTAAAGAGAGTTTAATTGCACAATAAACCTGGTAAGATACACGACTCAAAATTTAAATTACGTTTCCAAATGAAGGTAAAAGCATCAACAGCAAAAGAGAAAACGAGACTATCGTTACGTAAACTACCGTTTAAAATATATCAAAATAAAATTAAATGTACAACCAATAAGAGAGTTAAATTAAGGAATACAAAAAGGGTTAAATTATCGTATGGTTAAGTTCGCTAGCGGCGTATATTTAATTTAATAATTAGGGTAATAATCTAATCTACACGCAAAAAAAAGAAACAAATTAAGCCACGACATTCAGTTCGCATACCAGAGGAGGAGAGCTCCACGTAATGAAACGAGACCACTTTCACCAAGTTCAAATACATACCCATAAATGGTGGAGTTCCAAGAAAATTCAAAGATTCAGAAAATTGTGTTTCAAAGTACAAACCGTAAAACAAAACGTAGTACTCAAAAATGCCTATGTACACTACAGCGAGGTTTCTATTTACAGAAGTAAATAACTCAAAAATAACACTCTGCACAAATATAGCCGCATTAGCGGGTATCTTTCCCATGAGCGAAACACTAATGAGTGAAAGAGCGAAACACTAATCTAAACGTTCTCCCACGAGGTCCCGGCCAGAAAAGAGCGAAAAATTGCCGTTTAAGCGACAAGAATCACACCGCGAGAGGGCGAACACAGGGACACCTCAAGGTTACATTAAAGCTGTTTTAAATTATAAAATTTTGAACACTGTGGGGAGATGGTTTTTCTTTAATCGACTATATTAGTTTCGTTACGCTGGGTTGGAAGGGAAAGATGACTTTTTTTTAATAATCAAATTACATTTTAGGAAAACGGTGGGGGTAAGAGTGCTTCATAGTTAGATGGAAAGGTATTTTATTTTCATTTCCCAGACGTTTAAAAAATACAAGTGCAACAGTATAAAATCATAATAATCATATAATATAATATATTGAGGTAAAAAGTTATAAAGCCATTTATGAAAATAGTTAAATTATTGAAATTTTTGTATGCGGCAGGGAAACTTGCTGATTTGAAAAGTCAATAAAAGAAAAAGTACTTCAAATATCGATTTAATTCTTTTTGTATCGTATAGTACACATTCTGAATTTTTGTTTTAAGTGGTTTTAAAAATGACATCGGGCAAATGGCGGCCCTCATTCGTGATACACTGATCAACCTTAGATTAAAAGTTGCGCTCCACTCTTTCGAGCATATCGACGGGAATGTTGGCGATGGCTTGGCGGATGTTGTCCTTCAGGTGTTGCAGGGTCCGGGGTTTGTCGTTGTAAACGATGGATTTAAGATATCTCCATAAAAAAAAATCGCAAGGTGCCAAATCGGGGGAGCGCGGCGGCCACGGTACGTCACCCCTCAAGGATATCAGGCGCTCGTGAAAGTGTTCCCTCAAAAGCTCCATCGAAGTTCTCGCTGTGTGCGCCGTGGCTCCGTCCTGTTGAAACCATACGTCCCCAAGATCCATTTCTTCAAGTTGTGGAAGAAAAAATGTCTCAATCATTTCTCTGTAGCGAACTGCATTCACAGTAACAGCGCGTTCATCTTCCTCAAAAAAATGAGGCCCTATTATTGCAACTCTCGACAATGCACACCACACAGTAACACGTTCACAATGAAGTGGAATGTCATGAAGTTCGCGAGGATTGACATTACTCCAATACTGCATGTTTTGTTTGTTAACACAGCCGGAAATGTGAAACTGGGCCTCATCACTAAAAAACACGAGAGCGTCGTCTGGCAAGTTACTGAGCGCTTCACATGCAGTTTGGCGAGGAGTGAAATCGCGTTCACTCAACTTTTGGACCACAGCCAGTTTGTAGGGATGAAACTGGAGTTCCTTGTGAAGAATTCGTCTCACAAGCTGTAGATGACACGAATTATTATTTTTTTTCTATTGTAGTAAAATTGGATTTAAATTTTTGTTTGTTCCCCAGAATAACTTACCATTTAAATGCGAATAAAAATCAGCAAAATATAGCATTCCTAATATATCAACATCCCAACGTTTTTTTAGTAGGTAGTACCTATGGGATATAAAATTATAAATTCCAGGCAGGTACCCTATTGATATGTTTTTAAAACTAAGTATTATATTTCACTGATGTATATTGTAAGTCCGTACAATTGCTTTTTTTTTCCTTTATTCAATTGGTTAAATGATACTTAATATTACATTGTAGAATTATACTTTTAGGAAACAATAAACGCGGAAGAAAAACTTAAACGGTATAAGTCGGGAAGACAGAGAAAAACATTAATATAGAAGAATGGCTATTATATGGCTATACCACACGCACCGCTCCTCATTGATTCAATTTACATTCAGCCGCGTATATTAACATATCAATCCTCCTGATTCGGACGTTTTGTAATACGACACGCTATATATTCCGTCTATCGCTGCCGTCATCTTCTGTGCGGTGCTGGAAAGAAAGAAAGAGAGAACAGCGGTTAAGGCCTTTGTTCGGGTAAAAAAAGGCGAAACGCAACCGAGACTTTTTAATTTCTTATTTATACACGTACACGCATACACGCGCGACGCGGGTCCATTCAGTGGAAACAATGAAGCGCCCGACAATGAATTCAAATGACGCTCTCTCGAAACGCTTTTTAATAATCCGTAAATAGGTAGCCGGCCGAGACAATGCGACCTGGTATATCGCAGGCGTGTTATTAGCGCCGTGATTCGAATCGCAAGTAACGGGGTTTGTGCATACTCTCCAGCTATACAGTTCGCGAGTGTACGCAAACTGTAGACGCGGAATTCCCCGCTCGACAATTCTTTCACTATGAGAAAGTTCGTTCGGGTTGCGAATTCCAAACTTTGTAGAATAAATTATTGCATTTGGTGCTATTGTGTTGCAGTCTAGTGGGGATTAGTTTCTATTGGGTGCATGATGCGGTATTAAATGACGATTTATCAGAACCATTGAAATTTGTCTATTAATATTCCAAAATCGAGTTGGAAGAAATTTAATATTTCCAAATTTCTGATCGATCCTAAAACAATGTTTATTTCTTCTTCATGATGTTGCAGAAATTCAGATATCCTATTCCATAATATTCGTTAGCTTAAGTTTCAAGTGTTCTGCTATTTATTATAGTTAGCCAATCCTGGCAAAAGCAGTGTCTGTTTCAAATAATTACTATACGCTTTTCAAAAACTGCCGCCTTTAGACAATAGATGCAAACATTCAACTACCCAAAGAGAAAAAATAGCCAATAAATGATTACTAATTGCATTTAAAGTGCTAGACTACATTTAATATAGCAGTCGCCACAAGTGATGGCGAGCGGTGGGAGTAGGTTCGCGCAGCAGTAGACGGGCACAACGGATTTACCATCGCCTCTGCATATAATTTCTCTATACCATTGGCGTGCAGGTTAATATTGAATAATGCAACGTTAATGTAATTAAAAATTTAATAAAATGGTTTTATTAGTATGGGATATCTCCGGACAATATAAGTATTTTGTTTACTAATTACTACTATTTACAAGTGCCTACCTACTAATTTATTCCTGGAATATATGAACATATGTATATTCACAACAAAAAACAAAAATATTATGTTAATATAATCTTAATGAACTAATAAACATTTAAATCCGATTAACCGTTAAGGGGCACATAATCCCCTGAATTGTTTACCCGGAAACATCAGCGATGATAATAACAAAAAAGGATTATTGTTTAAACGGTTTATTGAATTTAAACATTATAACCTATTAAACAAATTGAAAATTTAATGGATAAAGTTAAACCTCTTCCGCACTAAAATCGTTGTCGTCACTACTACTATCATTATTTACATTTATAATTAAATTTTCGGTCCTGTGGTGCCGCCACTGACAAATACTCAGAACGTATTAAGCAGTGGGCGTGCACGCTTTTAAAAGCGTCTACAGCGCATCCCTACTCCTCGCCATCACTCGTGGCGACTGCTATAACAGTCAACCACCTAATAGATGAAAATAAGCGTATATACACAGTTTATATATCCGTAATTTTGGACAGGATGGACTTAAATTCTTTGTACTGTGAAAGCATCTTGTTGAATCTAAAACGAGCTTTTTTCATCACTACCCCCTCCATAAAGCGTCATCTTTAAAAGACGCGTGCGAGGGATTTTGAGAAAATGTTTATAGCTAATATCTTACGATTTTCCAAAAAAACAAGAATCTGGTTATTATAAATGCAAAAGTTATAAACAAGGGAAGCAAAAATTATTAAATCAAAGTCTTTGAGGCACCACATATTTTCGCTTTCGAATTTTATATTCAAAGTGCATTATACAGTAAAAAAAAGTTTATAGGAATATTCCTGCTAATTGTACGCCAGAAATACTACTGTAATTTTACAGATGACAGAGAAAATTTCAGTATAACTGTAAATTTAGAGTTAAATCCTTACAACAATATAACATGATCGATAATATGTAATATTATTATTATTATGATCGCTGTAAATTTAATGTAAATTTCCCGTAAATTTAAAAGCTGTCAGAAATTTACATCAATATTTTAGACTTTCACATCTATTGTTTGGTTATTTCCTGAGAAACTTTGAAGATGCAGTAATTTTCTTGTAAAAATTTCTTTACCGTAATAATCCTGTAAAACAGAACAGGATTATTACTGTGTTATTACAGAATTTTTTTACTGTGAAGATTTGTTTTGTAGAGAATTACGTTCTCTATAAGTTTGCTGTTGTAAAAGACTCGAAAGAGGTCTATAGATAGATAGATTCATAGATAATTTTATGTCAAACGACCACAAAAAACATAAGTGGGTTGAAACAAGTCAAAACAATTTACAAATAAAAAAGAAACGACATATTGAAATATACCTATTATAAATTGAATCAAAAAAGTATAGTATTATCAGAACAAAAATTTAAATAAAAAACCTATATAATTGCTAAAAGTTAAATATTAAGTTACAATACAACCACAGGTAAATATAATCTCTTAGCAGCAAACTCAGAAAACAATCCTCAAATTCATAAGGTTCCAAATTAATTAGCAAATTAAAGGTTTCTTTCTTAAATAATTTCAAATTATTTATATTTTTAATTCGTTAGGGGAGTTTATTGAAAAACTTTATACTTTAGTAGCAAGAACCTTTTTCAAATAAAGACATGGTGTACAATGGGTAATTATAATTTGTTTGAAATCTTGTATTATGACAATGGTCTGGCAGAAAATGTTCGTATTTTTCTTTATATTTAAAATTAAAAATTAAGCACTCATATATTTATGAGCACAACAACTGTAAGTAACCTATTAGTTTTAAATTTCCCACGACACGATTCCTTCAAAGGAAGGCCAAAAATTGTAGGTAACACTTGTTTTTGAATTCGAAACACTCTAATAATAGGTACTTGAAGCTTTATCCCATAACAGGATAGCAAATTTCAGTCTTGATAAAAACTTTTTTTCACAATATTTACTTAGTATTCTTATGCAAAAACTAAGTTGATTTAATTTTTTTGCCAATGTGTCCAGATAGGAGCTCCAATTTAGGTTTTCGTCCATAGTGAGACACAGAAAGGTTACTGACTTACTTAGAGATAAATTGTGATACATCTTGAAACTGTCAATTTCTATATTAGATTTTTTTGTATGGAGTTTCGAGTCTTGGCTATGTTTAGTAATTGATCATTTTCAAAATGCCATTGTCTTATTCGATGCAATATTTGTTCTGCTTGAGTTTTTAAAGTAATTAAATCTTTTCATGTTATAAATAAAGCATTATCGTCTGCATAATTAATATCCGTATGCAAAGTATCAATTAATATGTTGCACAGATCAATGATATAAATATTATATAATAGAGGACCTAATACGCTACCCTGTGGCAAACCTCTTTCAACAATAAGTTATGAAGATACAACATTAGGTTAAACAAAATTATACAAAAAGGAGAATTAAAGGTAAAAAATCCCTTAAATTTTGTTTTTTTCATACAAAATTGATATTTTACATCACAAGAAACCTCTCTGCTATTCGATACTATGAGCTCGTTGTTTCTCAGGGTGGGGTACACCTCCTCGCAACTTTGAAGAAACATCCAGAACTAGGAATTTCATTATTTCAGCTTTACTGAGGCTGATGATTTTCCAGTAATATCTTTTAACAAAAAGAAAATGGAGAAACTGTAAATAAGAGCGATTACATTTTCAAACTTCTAAATGCTAGAAACTAAATAGGTATTTAAATATTTTTGTTCACTAATTGGTTCCAAAAAATGCTCTGCATACATTTTGTTAGGACATTTCGGCACCACTAGATTGTGGAATTGTTAACTCCACTTTCCTTATAGGAACATTGTCACATTATCAGTATTCAAAGATATTCCTTTGTTTATTAGGTATGTGGTTGAGTTTGATAAAATACCTAGAGTTTTGTTGAAGACGTTTCGACAGTCTAATTTGTTTCCAATAAAATGTCCCATTTTATTGAAGATCTTTTATTTTATTTGCAAAAACTTTTAGCTCTGCACAAAAGAAAATATCAGATTCTAAGGGTAAATTCATTATAAAGTCATAATTTATCATTTTGTTCAAAATTATAGCTATTCCTATTAGTAAGCTTTCATGGAATTATCTATTTGAACATTCGTTATATAGATTAATTTGCTATTTAACAAACAATTATAAATAAAAATAGCGTAACTAAAACAAAAACATGTAGTCTCTAATTGCATCAAAATGTTTGTCTAGTAATGTGTTGTTTGTATAAATACATATAAACAATTTACTTTTCGTGGCAAATATTATCCTATATCAACAATTACTGCATAAAGAAACAAGAAAAAAAACATTTTATGGAAGTATGATAATTTTTTACTAGGAACTGGATGCCCTCATATTTTATTTGGAATTTTTTTCTATATCTTATTTGAAACATTTCTGATATTTTCCGCATCACGCCACTATTTTATTAATACTTCCTATTATGCAATTTTATCTAATCTGTTGATGATTATAGGAACAATACTTCTTTCTTATTCAGTAAAATAATTATAAATAGCTATGGTTGGTTATTGTTGTGGGAGTTCCACTTATCCCAGTAAGGACGTCCGTGTTTCCCGTTAAATAGTTGGATATAATAGATACGCTGCAGAAGATTGCTTAGAAGTGTCTAAGTGTTAACCGCAATCGTGCGGTATCGAAAGCCATAGACGCGTACAAATATTTTCAGTGGCCGATAAATCCGTGTTTATTACCTCATTTCGCCGCCATATCAGTGAATTGTAGATATGACGATATTTCCAGGAATCTTTTAAACAAACCTTACCGCATTACTTCATGGTGGACGACGATAAGTAATAATTATAATGACAAAAAATAGTTCTTTCCCGCAGAAATCTTTAAAAAAATCTTTTATATAAAATAAACAATAGTGTAATACACATGTAGGAAACAATCTTAAGAAACTGAAAATTTGTACAACAATCTTAAGGTAAAGTAATATTTTCTTTAATTTTGTGCACAATAAATTTTATGTGACATTTACAGTTATAAAACTAAGTAATATTTATTCACAAAACAATTAAATCCAACCACTCAGCAAGCGAAGGAAAATATTAAAGCATTCCTGTTACTTACACCTTAATCTGTCTAATAATTATTCTTTAGCCGCTGTTCACAAAATACCTAGAACCAAGTTACAAGGTAAGTATTACACCTGTAAAATCTTTCCCTAATTTGTATTTGGCTAGGATTACAACGACTATTAGCCCTAGTAGGCCGCACAACGATTAGAAAGTTAACTGTTCCGTTCTCAGAACGAGGTATTCCCTGAAAATTTATGATATTTGGACAGGTAACAGATGAGCAGTTTTCTAACCCTAGACGTAGCTTTGCCTGCGTAGGTATGCATCTAGCACCCGTCATAATGCATAATTATGATGTACAAAGGTCTTTAAGAATGAATTGTGTCCTGGGTTTAGTCAACCTGAGGTAGCAGTGCGTCAAAGACAAGTAAGATAATTGTTGTTTGCTTATCAAGCAATAGGTACCTACCTACTAAATTTCTCTCTTTAATTCAATAATTTGAATTTTTTCGAATAGATATACCAACCAAACATCTTAATATTAAATTATTAACGCTAACTCTCGCAATATTCCTATTGGTTAATGTTGGTGTTGTAACATATTATTGCAACATGGTACTACACCATACAAGCTCCTAATTCGGTTGCATGTACCGTGTATTGTGGGGTAGGATTCGAGATCCACCTTCAACATAGGAAGAAACTTATCTAATTGGTTCAGTTTCGAGGAAAATTACAGGAAACAAGTCGCCCACCCTCCCATTATATTAATTTTGAAACTTCGCCGTCTGTAGGAGAACGCTAACGAGGAGAAAGTTCAGCGAAAAAGTTTCAGTTTGAGAGATTGGCTGGGGGATATGTCTAACTTACCAAGTTCATATTCGTTGTAATAGAAAAATGTTGAGGTAGATATTTGGGTATAGTTAAATGAAATTTCGCTTCATTCTTAAATAAAGAATATTCAGATGAGGATAACATATTTAGAAAGATATCCGGTCACTTCGCGCTAGCTGCACGATTTTATTAATTCGAGACAATTGTTTCGGAAATTGGTGAATTTCCATTTGCAACCAAGGACCGAATTAATTAGAATAAAAAGATATAATCTCACCTTGCCTTATTATCCTTACCCTAAATCCATATTAACAATTGTTTTTTGTTTCTTTTTAACGCATACTCTGAACCGCTAGAATACCAAGAACTCAAAGAAGTATGTAACTGGGAAAGATATCTGTTCACCCTAATAAATCAGTCAACATGCTACAAAAGGACAAGTTTCCGATTCAATAAATTGTTAGAGCGTTTTTTCATATATATGATTTCGTAGGCATCTAATTTATTTATTAGTATATATTCTTATACCAGTAGTGTCGAATACTACAGACATACAGACAACATACAACATATATGTAACAATTCAAAGACGATAATAATGATAAATGATACACAAGTAAAAGTAATTTCGTAAAATTATAAAATTATAAAAGGAAACAAAACAAAACAAAATTGAATCTAACCGGCAATACACCCCAAAACGCATGTTTCTATAGTTTAATAAATAAATTGTGTTGCACATATAGTGTTTAAAAAAGAAGTATTTAGAACAACAACATGCATCCAGGTATGAATAGACGAAGGAAGGTGTATCTCCGCAAACCCAATTCCGCCTTAAAAATCAAAACCTTACACTACACAGTACATATAAATAATCAACGTGCGGAGCCTGCACATAAATCAGAAAACTCGTCTATGTTATAAAAAGCAGGGCATCTAAGAAATCTTTTAAGACGAAGTTTAAGTTTCGCTGATGAGCCCTGCCTGACTTCTGTTGGTAACGTGTTATAGATCCTTGTGCCTATGCTAATATATGAATTATAGAATTTATTCGTTTTAGCCAGATCGCTACGAACGTAATTCGGATATCTAGTAGGGTAATTATGTGTTTCGGCATTAGTTCTAAAATTACTGAGATTTTTATTTATATACAAAGCTGATTCCAAGATATAAAGATTAAATACAGTTGAAATGCCTAGATCTATAAAAGAATTTCGACAAGTTTGAACAGAGTTTAAATTATTGATAATACGCACTGCTTTCTTTTGTAAAAGCAGAACAGTTCCCTCGATGAAATTATATTTTTCAATAGTTCAAAGTTCTCAATGTTAATTTTATGTCCAGCATCATTTATGTGTTGTGCAGCACAGGATGATTCAAGCCTCCTATAGCAATAATGCGCTAGGTGCCATTATAGATCGCTACCTTTTTAATGAACTGCAATTCTTTATCAAATCTCTTCTGATTGAGTCGAATACCATACCTTCATTTACCGTTATCCTTAGCTACCTCCTGCATTTGTTTTATAGATTCTACTAGTTCTTGCAAAGATCACAATGTCACCAACGTAGGCCAGTATTCTTTTATTCTGATTATGAATGATTCCTTTTGTTGTTAGAGGATGATTAAAGGAGGATGAAGCGGAAATATGAAAAGCAAGAAATTGAATGTTAACACCGAAGAGATAAAGTAGATACGAAGATGCTAAGAAGGATAATAAAAGAAAAACTTAAGCGATTAATTGACAAGAACGAACGATGAAAAGAACCTTGTATAACAAATGTAATAAGATTCCAGAAAATGACAAGCAGGGAAACGTAGCAATGCTAAATGACGAGCGACCAACAAAGCAGGTTTTGATAGGAGGTGTGACTATAGTGCAAAGTGAAATGGGACGATAAAAATAAGAGATAGGCAGAGGGTGTCATAGGACAAGGAGAATTGCATATATACATAACTTCTAACAGGTTTGTTACCTCTTGAAATGTCAGTACTTATATAGGTAATTACGACAATTTAAATGTATTTTGTGCTGAAGCAATATCTTCTGCATTGAATAAGTAAAATTAGCAAACATTAAGAACTGTAGTTGGTAGATTTTCGGAAATCAGTCGAATTTCCCCAGGCATTTTCGAAACCTCAAAGATAAAGGAACTAGAAGTAAAGTAAATGTCTTTTAATTTATTCGATCGCTTTGAAATCGCTTCAGATCTAATCTTTACACCGAATCTGATTATCAACATGAACAAATTTTGCCATCTTATACATATATTCACAAATACTACAGGCAACAGTCAAGCACATTTAGTGCAATTTCTATTGCCATTTCATGTAGGTACTTTGTTTCCCATCATTTTGATACTATTGATGTCTCATTGCGATCACCACTTGAGCTTAAGTTGAGATCATCCATATTCGGGCCTGCCAGTTCCATTGCGGGCAAGAACGCGTTCCGGGAATTCCTGGAATTCACCGATATACATCGCGAATTTCGCGGAACAATTATGGCAGCGATGACCAATTAAAACCCGTTTATAAATAATTGTTTACTGAATTTATCTTGTCGCTTTGTAGATAATTAAAACGTTCACGAAAATAATTGGTGGTTTCGCGATCAGATGTTTTAACCAATGAGCGGTTATTGACAAAAAATTACATGTAGATTACTTGCGTGGGGATTCTTTTGTGATTGAGAAATAGAATTCTGGCGGTACCGTAAAGATCAAACGAAATGGGAAATGTTTGGTTGGATGTTTGAGCGGCAATGATTTCAGTAGCTGTTGAATAATTTGAATTCCTAAAGTAATTCTACAAATGAAAGCACCAAATATTCTAATAATTTTTTTTTGCTAGGTATATTTTTGTTTATCCTTTGTAAAGTTTAAAAATAGCTGTAACAAAATGATTCTTTTCATGACTTTAAATTGAGAGGTGTTTACTTTCTTTTAGTATTGCCCCACGGCAACTATTTAAAAAAATTGCAAAATTTAACGAATTTTGAAGGGTCCCCCCTTTGATTTTTGAGAGAAAATTTCAATTTTTCAAATTGCGTAAAATCGTACTTCAAATGGGAGCTATATGCGTATATTTCATAGAAAAATAGTTTTCACTTCTGGAAAAGATAATATTCAACTTTTCCGATCAAATTTGGCTCAAATTTTAATGATTTTTCAAAGATTGAAGGCCCACACGCAATTATCTGCAGAACTGATTGTGACAGAGCTAAAATTCTTTAACTATCGTAATTACCAGGTCAAACTACGTAGGAAATGATATGTTTTAAACTATTTAAAAAAATTGCAAAATTTAACGAATTTTGAAGGGTCCCCCCTTTGATTTTTGAGAGAAAATTTCAATTTTTCAAATTGCGTAAAATCGTACTTCAAATGGGAGCTATATGCGTATATTTCATAGAAAAATAGTTTTCACTTCTGGAAAAGATAATATTCAACTTTTCCGATCAAATTTGGCTCAAATTTTAATGATTTTTTCGAAGATTGAAGGCCCACACGCAATTATCTGCAGAACTAATTGTGTCAGAGCTAAAATTCTTTAACTATCGTAATTACCAGGTCAAACTACGTAGGAAATGATATGTTGTAAACTATTTAAAAAAATTGCAAAATTTAACGAATTTTGAAGGGTCCCCCCTTTGATTTTTGAGAGAAAATTTCAATTTTTCAAATTGCGTAAAATCGTACTTCAAATGGGAGCTATATGCGTATATTTCATAGAAAAATAGTTTTCACTTCTGGAAAAGATAATATTCAACTTTTCCGATCAAATTTGGCTCAAATTTTAATGATTTTTTCGAAGATTGAAGGCCCACACGCAATTATCTGCAGAACTAATTGTGACAGAGCTAAAATTCTTTAACTATCGCAATTACCAGGTCAAACTACGTAGGAAATGATATGTTTTAAACTATTTAAAAAAATTGCAAAATTTAACGAATTTTGAAGGGCCCTCCCTTTGATTTTTGAGAGAAAATTTCAATTTTTCAAAGTGCGTAAAATCGTACTTCAAATGGGAGCTATATGCGTATATTTCATAGAAAAATTGTTTTCACTTCTGGAAAAGATAATATTCAACTTTTCCGATCAATTGTAATTGGTATATATATATATTATTACGTTTTCAGTTAATATGTATACAGTGTGTTCACGGATGGAGTTCACAATAGGCATGACGGAGAAACAAATTTTTTAATTGGAATTTAATGTTTGGGAAGTGAGTCCTGCTTGGTCTAAAACTTACTTATCGATTGCTTTCGATTTTTAAAACCCAGTAGGCTTTTACAGCTGACCAAAAAGAGTTTTCGTCTGAGGTAAAGTACATTTTCCATGCAGAGTATGCCAAAACGTTACCGAGAAATGTTGTGTAGGATGAAAACTTATAACGGATATGCAAATTTTCTGAATCATCAGCGACAACTTAGTGTGTAACGAGCTGTCGCGTTGCGAATAAAAACTTACCGCACTCTAATGTAAGTCCTAATACTGGTTTAACGACAATAAAATTTTCTATTTGTCTATATAAAGATATACAAGCTGTTCTATTTAAAATAATAAAGTTACGCACAAGTAAGGTTTAGAAAGTTTGTCCTAGGTGCTTGAACGCCCTGCAGAATGCTAAACAACCTTGAATATTCCATTCAATCAGCCTTCTAGGATCTAGTATTTACGATTTTCGTTTCACTTTTCTCAATTAAATCATTTTCGAAATACTAAGTAAACTTTTCTTGCAACATTGCATTTTCTAATAAATTGAAATATCTCACAAACTGTAAATAAAGTTAAGCTAATTTTTAGTGTAACGATTAAAAAAAATGCCATAAAATATAGGGTGTTTCATTGAGAAAAAATATATCTTGCTACGTTTTGGCATATCCTGTATATTGCGTATTACTTTTACATTGTATATTTAATTCACCTACATATATCTCAATATGTAGCTTTTCAAAAATTGTTACCATTTTACTATCAGAGACCATGGCGGTCCCACTGTTACATTATGAATATTTCAGAACGTATGCATTTGATTCTATGTTAGTTATAGCATGAAAACGAAAACTCCTGATAATGTTGCAAGTAAAAATGTATCCAAAAGCAAATGAATGGAAAACCTATAATTCTTTTATTTATCAAATATGCTTTGACTAGTGCCTAAAATACGGATCATAAGATGCAATATACACCAAAAACGTTATAAAGTCTGGATAAGAAAATCATACTTTTCTCGCCAAAACAAAAAAAACTGCTACAGTTAAGCCGTGGGCGATAGTCAGTCCATTAGTCATAAGCAAGAGGCGGATAGCCACAGGCACTATAAGCGACGATTCATACTGAGTCGGCTCGTTATACATATCGAGTGTTGTTATACATACGTCGTTGTGTGACAGTAGCGCAGACAGATATACTTTAATACGAATTTTAACATATGCTACATCTTGTTTAATAAATTTGGAGTAGATATTCATTTAGATGCACTGACAAAAGAAGATTCTTTAAAACAAATAAATATCTCTTTGACGGTATTTTTAGAGCAGCCGTTTCTTTCAGTTAATCAATATTTCTTTCATTGAAATAATATTATTTTTCCACAGAAGTAATACATACTAACTGAAGGCAATCATTTTTTTAAATAGTAGGGAAGTAATATCTCTTTGTATTAAAGAATCTTTCCTCTCAGTATGACAATATTGTACTTAAACAATATACCTATGTTATACAAGTTCGTGTAAACAAAATTTATTTGCATTAATTATTAAAATACATTCTAAATTCTGATCTGTAAACTGAGTCCGTTTGCTTGTCGTATGTCTTTAAATACAGAAAAACTTCTTTCTACATCACAACTAGTGAGAGGTGTATATTTAAAGTATATTTTAAAATTACTATACATTCCATTGTCTTCGGAACAGACATTTTTTAAGATGTTTAAATCCGGATTACGGATTTGAACTGCGTCAATTTTTTTGCCCAAACGGCCTCCAAAATCTCCGGAAATATTTTTAACTTTATGCAAGGTAGTATTTAGGATTTCGGTACCTTCTTCTAGTTTTCAACTTTGAGTTTCTAAATATTTTATAGTATTAGTTAATACGTTAAAGTTATTTTTAACTAAATATTATATTGTGGAGACAAATACGGGACGCTGAATAAAGAGATATTTTGTGCGACCGCTCTTCACTTGACTAATTCCGTATCTAGCGCGCCTAGTCGATCAACATTGTGTATCGTGCTCCGTCCGCCTATGGCCGAGCTTCGTAACGGTGATGCGATGAATAATGGTCTATGGTGCCTGTGACTATCCGCTCTTTAGTCATAAGCTTGCATTTCAATAAAAATCAAGAACCAATCCCATAACATTACAAAAATGATACAGAATGAATCACTAAGTGCTTGATTGAATAGTCAATAATATTTACATGACCAAAACTACATTTGTTTATTAATGTCGTAACACAAAACAACTAATTCGCAAGGAAATTGGTCCAATAATCTTATCTATCGCACGATTTTCACAAACCAACCGCTATGTGGTTGCGTGACTCTTTAAAACAAGTATATTGCTAATTTTTTATTGCAATGGAGATTTGTCACTTGTCAAATGTCAGGGTCGAAAATATGCAAGAAATTTTGAAGCGCGTAAATATAAACATAATTGCGGTTTTGCAATCGCACAAGGGATTACTAACTAGCCATTGTAAATTTTATTTCATCTTCATTAAGTAGATTAAAATATTAAATGCCTTCTCACTATTTACATAGTCCTTTTACGACGATCGCCTTGAATTTCGTCACAAAGGCCTTCTCAAACAACCAATAAAACTAATTGATTTTTAAGCGGGGCGGTGGTTAGCCGAAAAGGAAGACGAGCCCAAATTAGCCCATTCGAAAGCTACACCGCACCCCTTATCCAATTTAATATTCCATAAAAGTCACAGTTACCGTCCCACAGTGTAAGGCTAATAAAATATACGGAGTACTTCCGAACGGCGGCGCCAGACAATGTCTACCTGTTGTTTGTCCTCTTCTCGGGCCGGTTTTGTTGTATGGTAAGATTTTCCCATGTGTGTCAAAATGAAACAGGATCGGATTTAGTATACAAAGGTTTTGTAGTTCCTATTGGGTCCTTGGGTTAAATTATAAACTGCTCTCTGTACATTGACCATATCGTGAAGTCATAAAATTCAAATTATAGTTAGAAAGGTTGTTGTTGCATTTTTTGTTAATGTTGTAAAATGGAGTCAGAAAATCAGAATTTAAAGAAAACCAAACAATAAATTTGAAAAATGTTAATCCCATATGTTTTAAATTAATTACATTATGTATATTCATGTTATGTTGGGAATAAAGTAGTTATGTAAAATTCAAGGTAATTATAAATATGAATATATTGAACTTTTTCCTTTTACAAATTTTGGATTAATTTAGAATTTTTTTATAATAATTATTGGACAATTTCTGATAAAGCCAATGTTAACATTAGCGAAACGTCAAATAAAGATTTAAATTTCTACATTCAGAATTTTATTATTACAAATTCCGCAAAACCGAGATACATTAAAGGATTGCAAACGAAACGGAATGGAAAATGATTCCCAAATATTATACATATGTATATAGGCGCCGTCAGCGTCACTCCGAATGCAACCACCATCATCTGTTAGGAAATCATTAGTTTAGATGGGCGCTCTCTATGGGACACAAGCCAGACTCTCAACCCACAAGACGACGACAGCGGAAGCCGGTCGTACCTGATATATGATAATCCACAATATTGTAATGGCTGTTGTTAAAACTTTAGAAGGATTTGTATCTTCCTTTAAGAAAAATGATATATTTGAAAAGATACTGAAATTAATGAATTGACGCCAAAGAAATATTGTTAAGTTCAAATAACTGTGCTAGTAGTAGTTAAAAGAAATAATAACAATAAAGAGATAGTTGCTGCAGCAAACGATTTGATAATTTCCTGAGAAGAAAAAAAAAACAGATATGTAAGATGAAGAAAAACCACCGAAATTTCAAATTAAATAGGTCCTTGTGGCTTCCTAAATCTGATCCTGTCCGCTTCAAAAACAAGCAACATAACGATTCACAGCTAACAGAGCTCGACAATGATAGGAATTCGAAATTTCATATTATAAATGAGCGCTTTGCGCACTCTTAACACATAGCGCAACCACATACCAACGCCCTCCTAAGGATAATTTCGATAACGGGCCCCCGCTGGCACCAGAATAACATATTTATATAAATAATTCCCGTCACGTACTCATTAATTTTCTAAAACGGTCGTCCAAACGGCTCTTACGCCTTGTCGTTCGTCGGCCGTGTTGTGTTCTATCAATTATATATCCAGGCGGGGAGATTGGAGGTAATGCCATGCCTTTCGACGAGGAGGTAATCCGGCTGCGGATGATGGAACGGACGAGAGCGCACAACCGGAACGCTGATGGCAATAAAATCCTTTCGATTGTAATTAATACTTATTGGTGTTGAGGTTTAGAGTCGTTCGAATTTATTGAAAATCACCTCTTAGATATGGTCCGATAAGGATTTGGTTGTATGTACCTGGGTAATTGGATACCTATAGAGAAAACGACAGTAATTTTATTGGAACCAATTTGTTTTTGATATGGTAATATGGCAATTCGTTTGTGTGTTCCAAAGTTGACGTTAATTGCAGTTGAAACCAACAAGAAAGAGATTGTATATCTGTGAATTTATTTATTACTACGTAGTGATCGTGGTGTGCGACAGCGTAATAGATTTTATTTATTTTTCAATATATTTATTTCTAACTTTTCGCCTTACAAGTTTTCATACAAAAAATATCAGACGACTTAAGTATAGGAAACAAACTTAAAAGCAGTAAAGGACATTATACGAACCTATTAAAGTAGAACTATGAATTGTGTTCTAGATTAAACTTGCTATTGCTGTTATTCCGTTTGTAACATTAAAAAAGAAGCATTTAAAATAGTGAAGTATAAACTATTTCACAAAATCCGCTCTCCTGATCTAAATAATGCTTGCAGGAAATAGATTGGAAACATTTTTGAATAAAAGAATATTAAGAAAAAAGACAAATACCCGAAAAATATCCTGGACTGTGGGGAATTGCGAGAAAGCTTTTGATAGCGTTTCCCTCGTCATATCTTGTCGAGAAAAGTTTTAGTGTCATTACAAACCTTTTAACAAAAAAAAGAAACAGATTGAATATCACAAAACGGGGAGATTTGCGGTTATTCCTAATAAAACTGAAGCCAAATATTGATAATTTGCTGTCAATCCATAAAGTACATCCCTCCCACTAAAATTATGACTATTTTGTGATTGTCATTGTAGAAGTTATGTTACGTTATTAATATTTAATTTTAATTATATTACTACTGTTATCATATTACAATGTAATATGATAACAATAATAATTAATAGTGTAATGATTACATATTTCAATAAATACAACACAAGGAAATATACTATTTTTCTTTTTATTTTTAGCACTCCGAATGGGGAGTTTTCTAAATAAAATATGTGAGAATTTATTGGTTTCTTGTGCTGTGAGTAGATGTCAAAGGAGTAAAGTTGGATGGAATCACTTGTTTGATTGGCTAACTTTACTTTTTTGACATCCACTCACAGCACAATCAATTAATTAATTAACCAATAACTCAGCCGCAACGCATATGTCCATAGTTAGATCTAATCTTCACATTTTTTGTCGAGTTTTGGGAATATGGTAGAAATAATAAATATGGTTGAAAGTGTCTATTTCTTTTGTAGTAACCCTGTAGAATAATGTTTTCATAATCTTCGAAATGATTTAGTAGGAGACGACATCTACTCCGTTTAAAAAAGGCTCATTCACAAATGTACAGGGATTGATTTATATTCGCATCAAGAATAACATTCTATGGAATTAAATATTTTTTTTAACCACGGCATTTACCTTGTTAAAGTCACAATGCATTATGCACCTACAACCCACTAAACTACACGCTAGTGCGTTTCCCTTTTATTTTATTTTTTGCTGTGCCGTTCATCAAATATGTGTGCGTGCAACAATGTCTATCTGGGGTTAGCATTTTGTTCGCTCTAGCATTAATTTTTTTCCATACAAATATGGGCGCATATACACATGTACGAGAACAATACAACACAAATCCAACATATATAACATGCAGGGACATATATCGTATACAATATGCACTTCCGACACGTTCCCAAGTATAGCGGCGGCCATATTTATATTAGCTCGCGAAACCCCTGCAACGACGTAGATCCACCTGATGATAATTCCTGGGCGCTAATTAAGTTGGGACGCGCGACGGCAGTCATGCCAACGGAAAACTAACTCGCCCAGGTAAAACTGCGATATTTTGTTGTTGTTTATGGCCGCGACGCGGTCAGCGTCAGTGCCGGGGTTCAACTTAAAATTAAAATTAATGAAATAATTCCTTCCACCTAAGACGTTTACATTCGACTGACACGCCGGGGTGATTTATTAGCGCTTCGTTAAATTTAAAACGCAATAATACCACAACAAACGGGGTATTATTCCGTGTTGTACACAGTCATTAAATTAGAGGAATTATGTTAAAAAGTTATTACTAAAAACAAGCGCGTGTTCTCAGCTTTTCGCAACGTTACGTCAACTAAACTATAAATCGTCTTCGTCACGTAATTCTAAGATATTACTGAAAATGTTACGTACTTAGCGTTTCCCGTTATACAGGGTTATACACAAGCTAAGTTTTCTTATTTTAAATAGAGCAATTCAAATAGTTTTATATTTTGCAACGGTAGTTCAAATTTGTGTAGGAGTCCTGTTAGAGTACTACTAGTTTGTAAGCCGATGCGCCGGTGAGGGAACAGAAAAGAGGCTGATTGACTTTTAAAACAGTTTATTTTCAAATTAACATATCATTATTATTTGTACCTAAAATAGTATTGGGGGCATATTTTTTGTGATATCAAATACAGATTCTCATAATAATTACTACAAAGTCCTTCAATATAAGCACTAAGCACTCAACGGCCACCGAATACTGTTCCAACCTCTGCTTCTTTCCCAGCCGCTTAATACAGCACTCCCAGGGACTGCAGTCGGTAAGTTCTGCAGCGTGGCATAGGTTGATAAGTTCCTCGCTAACTAGGGAGAGAGGCTGTTTTTGCCGTCGAGTTAAAAAATGCTCTCTGGCTAAATTACGTTATGCAGACATATAAAAATACTTGAAAATCGGAATGAACAATTCTGTTACATTTGTTATTCTGTGTACAACAAAATTGACAAAAGATTACCTCAAAAAAAAAAATGCAAGAATAAGAATTTCCAAGAGAAATCCTCCATGAAAAACCTCCCGACAACGCTTACAGATAAGTATAAAAAAACTCTTTAATGCTAGGATAATTTAGTGATAGTCTAGTGGCTTGCACGTTTGGCTATCAGTAATGGGATCGCGAGTTTAAATCTCACTCTGGTCAGCTGCGATAATCAGTATTTTCCGGCGTCGTTATGACGATTGGGAGGTAGATTTGGCTCTGCGGGGTGCCTGACAAGCACCAATTGCTTAGGCTTCATCTACCCCATTAAAAAAATAATAAATAAAGCAGAAATTATTTATTATTTAGCACTAAAAAGTTTTCTATACTTATTTGTACACTCAAACACTTGAAAAAACTGAAAAAAAACTCGATGTCTTCGGCATTGGTAACACAAACGACAAATATAAATATTTTCATTTTAGTGTTGTAACATTTCATCACTCGATATTATAAAACTAATAAATTATTTGGCGGTAATATTACTTGGGGCGCTTGCAATCGTACCTCAATGCTCAAGGAAATTTAGGTGCAAGTCCTAAAGTTATTCATGGAAAATTCGCCAATATTTAGTTTAATTTTACGTCGGCACTACTTGACGCCTCAAAATTTCTTCAAAGTACTACAAATATGTAAGTATATATGAATTTGCTTTGTTAATGCATATGATTTAAACTGTAACTCATGAGTAAAATGACACCAATTTAACATGTTTTCCAGTTATTTGAAGAAATAGTGTATTACATACAGAGCAAGGAAAAGCTTCATTACAGCCGAGGCTTCGTTAAGACCCGAGGCTGTAATGAAGCGTCCCTTCGAGGTTTCTGTACTATTTTATTCACAATCAATTTATAATCATTCATTTTCAATTATATTTAATTTTATTAAACTCATAATTATAACTGTCAAATTGAACATTGTTCCGTGTCAGTTTTGTTAAAATGGGTGAGCAAAAGATTTTTGATTGTACTCCCCCAAAATTGGGAGAAACTGCTCAACATTTGGAAAAATGTTTACGTCCTGATAAAAGTAGGGGTAGGTATGAATCGATTTATAAGAATTTTAAATAAAAAAGTACTTACGTGTCATACTTGCTTATTTAGCGCCCTCTTATAGTAATAGCTTGTATTAAATGCAGGTAAATAATATTTTTTCTTGGCTAGCCGTGCATCAGGAAGTAATTTGTAAGGTCAATTCATATGAGTTCATATGACTCATTACAACTATATATGATTGTGAATAAAATTATTTTTGTATTAAAGTTGAAGCCGAAATGACAAAAACAATTGCTTACAAATGTCATGTATTGAAAAAAAATTGTCAAAAATAAATTTTGCTTATTATCTACGGAATATGTAATAAAGTATTACCAAGAACATTCACTTCACGATATATATAAAAAAACGTCAGTAAATGTTGTAAGACGATTAGTCAGTGAGAATAACTTAAATTAGCAAAAACAAAAAAAAAATAATTTAAAAATGGTGTTCTAATCAGGTACCTAATTATCGAATAGAAGAGAGTTGAGCTATTGATGGGTTATTTGCTTAAAACTATTACAAAATAAATGTTAATATTTTGTACTCCCCAATCACAAAATCGCATTTTTTAAATACAATACCTTATTTTTTATTCAATTTATGCTTCATTTATGCAATTACGACAGCAGAGTTCATAAAATTTGCATTTAATTCGCATTTTTTATCCACGCAATATATGCCTTGCAACCTTAATTAATGATTAGCTATAGAAAACGCCACAAATGCACCATTATATCCGATGATATATGAACCCGAACGGACTGGAGTATAATGAACAATTAAAAAACCTTAATTAGAACAGTAAATTGCAACTACTAGACGGCAATTTCACATCATTATTAATAATTATAAAGTATTTATTGTAAGTACAACAATAAGTAATTTTTTTTTGTTTTATCTAGTGTCGACATAAATGCAATAAATTTTTGCGTAGTGTATGATGTATTAAATTAGATCGAGTAAAACATGTGTAACGAAATAAACATATGCCCCTATATAATATGAATAGAAGACGATTTCTCTATTAGAAGTAATTAAGTAAAATATAAGTTTTGTCATCCTCCATAAGGCTTCAAAGGTAATTCAGTTTTGATAAATAATATTTAGCTTTCCTAGTTACTATTAGAGCATGTAAAAACCTAAATTACCTTATATTCTTCTTAAGCATGCCTTCACAATACAAGGATAACTGATGCAGATAACGTGCAAACTAAGTAAATACCAACCCGGACTTCAAGCCAATAGGAGCAATTCGGAAAGGTAGTGCGTGCAACCATGGGTGATTAAAATGTAAGAAATTCTTTTTATCCTCGCATAGACTCACTCACATATAATGCAAAACATACTTATATATGTTTATGCGTATAACGTTAGACCATATTTACATTTTGTTCTCGCTAATTGCAAGAAAACACTATGTAATTAGATTTAATAATTTAACGATGTGCCTTGTACTTTAGCCGCATGTTTATATTATACACTCTATACTTATATTATAACTTACATCCCTGTTGATGGCTTCATTTTGTAATTATCGGCCAAAGAATGATTCAACTATTGCTGCGCCAGTGTGCACTTTTTTCTTCGCGGGCACAAAAGGGATTTGTATAGTCGTTTTATAGTTTCCTTGTACAGTTGGGGGAGCAAATTATACCATAATAAATAGGATTAGCCAGTAAAAACGGTATGATTATCATGTCAATTAGTTTAATGGCTAATTACAAAAAATACTCAAAAAACAATTACCTACTAAGAAAATTGTTATTGATAGGTATAATAATGATTCGTATAGTGTATTTATTGCAGAGCATTTGTGGTAACAGAGGTAAGAACACCTATTTATTTTTGTTTTTATTCCTTGAATAAACATCCTCCAGCGAATCGCTTGTTGTAATTCTTCAAAATCATTATCTCTTAAAAATTTGGGCCGAAGTTCTTTATTTAAAAATGGAATTTGTCCACAATTTAATTTCTTTTAATTTTATTCTTGGAAAATGCCATCCCTTAAGAAATAAGAATCAAACACCCGCGAGAATATAGAAGCCTTTTAATAAATGCGACAATGGGATTGAAACTGAATCGTAGAGCGAGATCATTTGCAAGTGTTTTGCGTGGTGATGCAAAAAAAACAAAAGATGAAAAAAAAACCAAACAAAAGAAAGTAAGATATGTTAAACAAACATGAATTGTCTGAACTAAAAGCAGCTTTGAACTGGGTACTATCTTTAGCATATACGAAACTCTATTCACACAGGCACTCGTTGACAGAAATTCCGTTTCGTCATTTGATTATTTACCCGTAAATATTCATGCACATGTGCATCAAAAAAATCAGCTTCAAATCAAAAACCAGGCACAAATCTTTAATAGTACAGCGTTACCCAAGATGAGAATCACGTTAAGCCATTTTCCAAACTCCATTTTTCAAGATTAATTAAGCTATGCTGTAGAATTTGGCAGTGTTTCAGCTCATCAATCCCACGGGAAATATATAATAATAATATATAATAATATATAATAATAATGTATAAAATATACAACCTGACGACAGACATTTTGTAACGCCATTATTAAATATCACGAATAATAAAAATAAAATAAAACGGTCCCAAAACAGAACCTCGTAGAACTCCAGCTTTTTTTTTATGTAAGAATGTATATGACTTGAAGCCATTCTATTCAACGCAGTTTAAACGATCCAATAGGTAAGATACCTAAGTACCTCCATCAAATCAACTGACAGTACAAACGCGGCCAATTTCTAGTCAAATCCGTTCATGTTGAGAAGTCACCGTATTATATCGTATCAATTTGACTCTGCTCGTACAAAACACCAGAAACAAAATGAGCAGAAGAACAGACATAAGAAGACCTCTTTCTTTGATAAAAACGTGTTGATGGATCGAGATTAAGTTTCAACATCACCTTAATGACTAGTAAATATTTTCCGACGACAAGTTAATCACGAACTCATGTCGTTTCTATTTTATTTTTAACCTTAGAATGGCACGATGACCTATTTCTAATTCATGAGCGAATCTTTTATTGTTCTAACCGTTCTCCAGCATAGGAATCGCGCCCATTCTAATTTCAAGCACTCCGACTTTCTAGCAGCGATTCACCTGTACTAACCATAGCAAAAGGATTCGCCGAATTTTAGCATCAGGACGGTAAGTTTCATTGTATCGCGGCTGTATAACCAAAGGCAATAGACAGATACAGCAAATGTAAGTCAAATCGTTTGTAGGAAATAGTGGCAAAAGAAAAGGAGGCAAGCCGAAAAAAACGAAGTGCGTCAAGGACGTGAAGCAAGATATGGAATACACAGTATTACCACAGTATAAACCTTATGCAGTAGTTTCACTCCCGCAAATTGGTGGTTCAAAGTTGCAACTCGCGCACGGAACCGCGCATGTAGGGACTCAGGACAACTTTGAACAGGCCCGGATTGGCCTAATATTGGGGAACGGATTAATGGCTTGTTTACAAAGACACAACCTATAAAACCACCTCGATGGCACACGTGCGCCACATTTTGTATTCTGTCGTTAGCGTTGCTTTGTTTATTTGCAAGTGTTCCATAATTAAAATTAACCGCCGTAATAAGTTTAGTTATACGTGAGTTTAATATTTTCGTAGTAGTATTTTTTCTAGCATGTGGTATATAGATACTATCTTTAATCTTAATTTAATAATAATAGTTTTAACTTTGTGTTGTAGGTTAATATTTCTGCCTTTCATATTTACAGGTGTTGTTTTGTGTACGTTTATTCATAGATTAAACTTTACTTGATAGTTTGAATTTAGTGTGCATAGATAACTTATACAAATCAACATGAAGTGCTGTGTTCTCAACTGTAATAGGAGGTCTGCAGTAAGCAATGCCGTAGACACTGAAGAAGTTTATTTCATTAGGCTACCCACAGACCAAATACGGTTAGTAGAAGTATAATCAATTTATGCAATTTGTTTTTGATTTAACTTTTTGCTTTTTATGATGCTTATTTACTGTGATTATATATAAGTATAAAAAATAGAAATAGACAAATCTAAAAATTGTTACAGCTGTGATAAATGGATTGCAGCTCTTGGTGAAGATGTCCTAAAACCAAATGCAAAAGTGTGCGATATACATTTTACCGAATTCGATTTTAAAACAGGGCTTAGAAATAGATTGGAAAACGATGCGATCAGTAATCGATAGATGTATTCTGTAAACCTTACAAAAAAGAATTATGGAGAATTGCAAGAAAACCCAAGAGGTAAGTTAAATAATAATAATTATACTGTTTGTATAGCTTTTTCTTTCAATTGCTTACAGCTGCTGCATCTGTGCAGACATCTCGCACATTATTTGCCAATAGCCCAGAGAAGAAGTTACGAAAAGAAGTACAGTATTTAAAAAGGAAAGTTACACCTTTCGAATGTAGAGAGGCTTTTATGGAAAGAAAAGAGCAAAGTACGTCGGAAGAACAGTTTCTCCAGTTTTGTCAGACCCATTTTAATGAAGGTACTGTAAATTTGATCAAAGCGCAATTGCAATTATGCAAGCGATGGGAGCATGGCTATAGGTACTCCAATGTATTTAAACAATTTGCTTTAAATATTTTTTTTAGGTCCAAAAGTATATCGTTTTTTATATAAAACTTTTAACCTACCATCGAAATCAACATTGTGCAGAATAACGAGCAAATGGGATTTTGCTCCAGGAATAAACGACTTTGCTTTTGGAGTTATATCTGCTAAAGTAAGTGTTATGAATGAGGAAGCAAAAGATTGTGTTTTATGTAATGATGAAATGTCATTGAAGACTTTCCTTTATTTTCATCGGTCGAAGGATGAAATAATAGAAAACATATAAACCAGCAAATAATGTAGTACATAGTTTAATGTCCAGGAGAATTCATTTCAACTGAAAGCAACCTGTATAATTTTATTTTTATTTTATAAGATAGTTATTGTTATTTTAAGTTTTTTTTATTCGTAGATATGTATACCTTTTTTCTTGTTCATATAGATTACGTGATTTGTTATTCTCTTTTGCTATTTGTTAAGTAGTTTCTGTGTATTACATCGTGGAACCTATATATGTAATAAATAAACCTGCATGTGACTACTGTTACCTTATGTAGGCACCTAGGAAGAAAACAGGACATACTGTTTTTTCAGGAGCAACAAACATATTCATCAATTTATATCTATATACATTTTAACATTAGTTCCTTTATACATAAGTAAGTTATATTCCAGTAAATTGTACACTTTTGTTTTAAATAGATCACCATTAGTGAAGTAATAAATATTTTATTTATATATGATTTGTTTCCTTTCCATAACATGCATTAACAATCAATAATAATTTAATGATCGTTGGTTACTAACTGTTTCACAGAAGTATCAAAATATTGACATGGATACCTTTTGAAATTGCAATGGTATTATATATTGTAAATCATATCAGTACCAATTCTTTGTACTGAAATTATGATGCTAGTAAAATCTTTGTTAGTTCATTCTTACATCATTTACCCAAGATTTAACAGTACTAATTTCCGTTAAAATGTAAAATTAAAAGCAAACACTAATTAGATAAGATCTTCTATAATTAAGAATTACACTTTTAAGGACATCAACTATTATGCAGATAAATCCCTTATAATAAAGGCCTTCTCAATTACATTTACTACAAACAGTCTTTCTGAAGCACTATAACTATTTCTTGTTCATTATAAAAACACTTGTTAATTATTTACTTACCATATTTATTTACTTAATGATTTTATTTTAAATGTAGAATAGAAAGTAATGATTAATGAAGCGTTTACCAGCATTATATGTAGGTAAATATTAATAAACACATTTACAAATCGCATATAATATTTATTAACTGATGAATACAATAATAATCTTGTATTTTCCTCAGTAAATTTTTCTAATTTGCCAATGTAAACTATTATACCACTGTTCGCATTTTAATTCAATTTAATAATTTCCTTTTTATTTTTTCCAATATTGGGTTAATCCGGTTCTGTCGGGGCCGGGCGATATGCCCTGAACCTACTATGTGCGGTTCAGTGCGCGAGGTAAAATTTAGAACATCGAGATCAAAGGTGCCGACACGAAGTGAAACTACTGCTTAGGTATATACTGTGGTATTACCGTTCAGTTTGCTACGATACATCTAAATGTTATTGAGCACAATTGAATTTACGTATATTAAGTTGACAAAACCTTAATAAATATAGCGAAAAGTATTTCTTTAAGGAACATTCTATTATTGAAATTTTGCGCTAGCTTTAACAGTTACTAAGATATTCTTATACAAGCTCACAATTTTCTGCAACAAATCCAAAGGAAATTCTGGTAGATCTATAAAGAGCCTTGTTTAATTTCTTCTCCCGGTTTTTTGCCAAGTACAGTAAATACAGTTATTTTTAGAACGCTATTTAAAAATCGTTTGTGTTCAAATTCTACTGAAATTATACACGGTTGTCATCATGATAGCATTTCCAATTAATTGCTAACTTGGTAGTTCTAGTTCGAGTTTGAAGACGAAATGGTATATTTTGCCAAACTGTTGTGTATGTCACATAAAAATCTAAACCTACCTAAAACATGCACTAATTGGTTAAAGTTGGGGATTCCAAAAATTTCGTTCACGTTTTGTTGAGTAATTTTAATGCTATACTCAACCTCATGACTAATCGTTCACACCCTATACTGGAATATGAAATATTGAAAATAAAATCGCTGATGTTTGCTTTGATAATTCTGCATTCATTTGAGAAGCATTTTATTTCTTCTTCAGAGAATATAATTTCAATTCAGTAGCATGTTGATGAGGTAACCCATACTATCAATGATTTAATTAACCAGTTCATAAGAGAGTATATATCAGAGAATTTGCTTACCACATCCATTGGTTTTTCACTAGAATTTCTTCCGCAAATCTTATCAGTGTAAAATAGGATTCATCCTGTGACATTATCAGTTTTCATATATGTTAAATACGGATTGGTTGTTTATTTATTCGTTGGTTATTTAATAAATTAGTTATAGGTACATTCATACTTACAGTATGTACTTACAACATTATAGCAATTCATTAAAAATAATTCCAAATTGGTGAAAGATGTGCCTTAATGCTATATAGGCAGCTTAAATATAATCAGTTGTTTTAATAAAATAAATACGTTACTAATGGCGCTATTTATCGTATTTTAAAGAATTACCTGCTCCCCTGATGTATACCCAAAACCAACCGGGTTTTTAAATGTAAAGCGGTCAATAATCACTCACACCTGCCTCAGTAATGACGGGTTCTATTCACAAGACCACTATGATACAATCACGGGATATTTCGACCGCGATAACAGTCATTATACGAAGATACACTTCCCTATACGAATGTATGCGCCCATTCTACAATACCAAAAGCCGTATTTACAAAAACGCAGCTACTTTACAATGATAGGTTTCCGTAACAACGTTTCATTATCGCAGTCGGAAGGCCGTTCGGGTATAATAGAAAGGTCTAATTTCTGTGCTCGTATCTGTGACTGTTTCTTTATTTGTTTTTAATAAACGTCTGTTTTCGTAGCAGTTAGTGTGTCATTAGCGCTCCTGCAGTCTTCCTTTCTTCTATTTAATCGGACTAATCGTTATCTTGTCTGTACGAATCTTTCGGGAAATTATCACAGATAATTTGACGGAAGGGTTGAACGCTATACCTGTATGCAGTTTTGTTTTTGCATGTGTGACGTAAGTGTAAGAATTTTTAAGGAATAAAGAAAATTGACAACCGTTTTATCGTTGATTTAATCCATTAAATCTATGGGAAGCCCCATCTTACTTTTAAAAGAAGCATACATATATTTATTCTAAAGTGGTGTAAAAATATTTATTTAAATTTAAATTATCTATATTTTTATATTAAGCGGAAAAGTTTCTTGTGCTTTTTTTTTAGATTTCGACATCAAGACTATGAGCCCTAGCGAGTAAAATTAAATGTGACGAAAACTATTTATTAAAGGACCAGTATGAAACGATTATAAGGTAAAAGACGGGGACAGATATTTCACATCCTGGGGCCTGTCGGGATGGCATTTGCGACACAAAACAAGAAAACGGCCATTAGACAATAGATTCCCCACACAGTAGAGAAAAGGACGGGAGTCGTTTCACAGGCAATATCAAATATTCATTTTCATTTTAACTATTGCCATAACGATTAAATTGTAAATTACTTTCTTGTTTCAGCACATTAATGTGATTACACTTGTAGGTAGTTGTATACCCCTTCAATGACTAATTCTTGGGTGAGTAACTTTAAAGTTGCAGTAGCAAGATGTATTTGGCAGTAAAACAGTATATGGTTCAAATCGTCTTTCTCATACCCGCACTGGCACTTCGGTGTCTCAATGATGTGGAGTTTATATAAATGAGATGGTTGTTGTCCACGTCGGAACTTTATTCTTGCAATAGTAGATCTATAAAACCATGAAATTTTGCCATGGGCGAGATATCAAGGCTTACAATAAATTGATGGATGTATGTTAGCATACTGGTGTCATTTTCTCGTTGTAGCTTCTTGTCCACGAGTCTTCTCATGCCTGATATAATAATGACTGCTTTACGACAATGTTAATATCTTCATTGCATAAAGTTAAGTGGTATAAACTACCATTCATACAAGCAGATTTAGCAAGTCTGTCAACAGTCTCATTAAAAACGATGCGCCTGTATGGTCCTTCACCCATAATATTTTCACGTTCCAAATCTATAACTACATTAATGATATCGTGTGCAACATGATGTATTTTGTGAATGGACGAATATTGACATAATGAATACAGCACATTAGAGTCAGACATAACGACCATTTTCTTATACCCCATGTTTGAGCCATGACGCAATACTTTTAAAATGGCAATAGCTCTGCTGTAAATATATAATTATCTTTATCTAATTTAAAGGTCTTTTGGAAATCGGTATTAACGACATATAATGCACATCCACAGCTGGTATCGCTTTTTGACCCGTCTAGAAACGATGGAAATAGACCATAAAAAAAAAACACTTCCAATGATAAACCATCATTAAAAATATCCAAAAGTATTATCATAAATATTTTATTAAATTGTTATAGAATTAGTATTCCCAGAATAAAAGTTTATGTACATTAATAGAGCATGCGCAGATATAACTGAGTCTTTCAAATTATCTAGTAATGCGTTGTAGATATTTGCATTTATCGTGAGATAAAACTACAAACATATACTTGATCACCAACTTTGCGGATTACAAACGATCAAATTACATCATAAAAGGAGTAGAGATATCTGCGAACATATCCTGTATTCTCTCTGAATTGATATGACCGCTAACAAAACGTGATATGTTCGTTATCCGTGCGGTACACACAAAAAAAGAAACAAAGAAAAATATACAATATTATTTTAAAATTACCTTAATAAATAATTGGATAATGTTCCTTAATGAACCTATTATAATATTATTAATTTCCG
Source organism: Cetonia aurata (assembly GCA_949128085.1). Classification (NCBI taxonomy): domain Eukaryota; kingdom Metazoa; phylum Arthropoda; class Insecta; order Coleoptera; family Scarabaeidae; genus Cetonia; species Cetonia aurata. The sequence continues at coordinate 7,367,651 of OX421882.1, read as the reverse complement.
GATATGGCGCTATATAAATTTTAAGACTCCTGAGAACGTTAATTAATTTTATGCAAATCTCTTAAAATATAAACCCGTGTCGAACACATGTTCTCACTTATTAAAGCTTGTATTTAGGTATGTCATTAGTTAGTTTTATTTAAGAAAGAAGAATCATTTGTCTACAAAATGAATAAACAATAAAATTATACTATCCTTGTTCAATACCATTCCGTGTAATGTAATTAATAATTACAGCTACCTACAATATACAAAACAGTAAAATACGTTTAGCTTTAAACACCAATAAAAACGGAAATTTGCAATCATAAATATTCATATTCACGACAGTGTTATTTTAATTGCCTAGACTTCCTTCTATAGACGAAACTTGTTAATTCTTCTTAATTTTAATTAATTGTATAGTAATAACATGCAATATTTTATATCTATGCATCTCTTTTCCGGAAATTCTATTATGCTGTTATATTAATAACGCTCAAAGCTCTCGTTTCTTAATAGCTACAGACAGAATGCAAAATATCCCTATTGTATAATGTCACGAAAGTGAGAAATAGTTCCTGCGTATTTTTATGAGAATTATTTATGATAATAGCTGGTAGTAGTTGTATTAAGAAAGATCTACAATCTCATGCAAATGCTAATAGTGACTTTTCCTTTTTTTTTCTATAGAAATAGATTAAAAATGCCTCAACGTCCGGAGATAGACGGCAAATTGTTCTTCAAAATTGACTGTTGAAAACATTTATCTATATTCATATCCGCTAGGTTTATTACGAAATAGTTTTGTGATTCTACGTATACAATATATTAGAAATAATGTTGCATTTACATTTCAGGAAAGTTTATAGCAAAGTGCTTAAGTATCTGAATTATAATTACATTTAAAAACAATTCAATTATTTTATTATTTTCTTTTTAATTTGGCAATATTCATTTAGTAACTTTAGAAACAAGAAGCCCTAGTTTCGGCTGTCATAAATAAACAATAAAATAAATCTTATTTGCTCGTATTCACAGGTGGAATATATCTAGACTCTTTTATCGATAAAAATCGAGTTCATTTAAAAACTTCATCAAGTATTGTATTGTATTTTATTGTGCTTTATTAGCCAGTTGATCCATAGGATGTAGGCTTTGTCAGACAGAAGTTCTATGTTATAGCATAAGTGATTAATAACATTACATGTGGTAGAAAATACTATTCCTGAAAAATAAAAAGCACTGTTAGAGGTAGTGTGTTCCCGATATAAGTAAATATTTTTACTTGTTTGAAGCATCAGATAATCACTGATAACATGTCAGTGAAGTAATTCATCACAGCCTCATAAACAGCATAAAAAAGCAAAAATAAATAATCAGAACTCCTAAACTTTAAAATAAAAACTAAAATAATATTGTTCAACAAGTATAAAATCTAAAAACGCAACTATAATAAAATAATGGAAAATAAAATATTTAATTCTTAAAACAGAATTGTATTCAACATTATAATAAACCTGCAATTAACTAAAAGAGAATATTATTCTTAAACAATAATAAAATTTGAAGTAAATTAATTTATTAAGTGTTCAAATAAACCTCCCTCTTGATAAGAACAGTAACCCAACCGATCATAAAAATTCCGACGAACGCTTGTTAACATATCTGCTGTGACAGTATTACTGATTTCAATAATTCTCGCGCGCAGTTCCTCTAGGTTTGATGGCCGTTGATCACCGTGTCCGTATATTGTATTATGTAAAAAGGGCCATATAAAGAAATCGATTGGAGCTAGATCAGGGGACCGCGCTGGCCATTTAATAGGGCCCGAGTTACCGATCCATCTGTTTTCAAAAACCGCGTTTATAAAGTTTGTTACAATGCGTGTATTGTGTGCTGGGCAACCATCTTGCTGAAACCAAACTTCATTTATATTAAATCGCTCCCGTATTGCCGGAATAATATTATTTTCAAGTAACTGTAGGTATCTATTTCCGTTTAAATTACCGTCAATGAAAAAAGGCCCAATTATATGATTTCCAATGATACCTGCCCATACATTTAGCTTCTGTGGATACTGCGTTCGCGTTGGTATATTTAAATGTAGATTTTTATGCGACCAGTAACGACAAACTACGCGGTTATGATGCCTGTGTAGGTAAAATGTTTTTTCATCTGTGAACAATACGTTGTTAAAAAAAAATTGGTTATCCTGATATTTATTTATCATTCTTTCGCAAAATTCCATTCGGCGATAATAATCATCGGGAAGAAGTAATTGGGAACTTGTAAATTTGTATGAACGATATTTATTAGTACGTAAACTCTTATGAACCGTTGTTTTAGAGATACCTAATTCGCGAGCAATTTGTCGAGATGACATAGTGGGATTTACTTCAACTAAAGCACATACTCGAATTTCTATATCGCTTACATTCTTATCCGGAAAAACTTTATTTTTATTATTTACTAAAGAAAATGTAGTTTCAAATCGATTAACGGTCCTACGAATGGTGCTTGCATTGGGAATTTGACATTCGGGGAAATTAGCTGCAAATAAATGCCGAGTTACTTCCGCGGAATTACCACCGTAAAAGTGTTTAATCATGAAGAGTCTTTGCTCCGGCGTATAGTACTCCATTTTTAAAATAACCGTTATCTACCTACCAACAACGCGTTTTATTAAATAGTACGAGCGAGTAGTTCTCCCGACGAAATATAAAATGCATCTGACACGCACGCGTGCGAGCGACGGCTCTTGCGCCTGTGCCGCGACAGCGTAGAAATGTGGATTTCTTGGCAAATACGAGTACATCATAGCAATATGCTAATGTAATCCAGTCGAATATTCCGTATACTTCTTTACCGGTCTAATGCACGGATACCTCTGTGTATCTCGCTTACACTACAGGATCGCTATAATGCGGACGCAGGCGGACAATTGGTATACATATATAGTATTTGTTATTCAATGGCGTACATTGTTTTTCCAGTTTTTCTAAAAATAAACACAATTTTCACATTTTGCTTAATAGATAATTTAAAAATAATAAATTCTTCTTCGCTGTAAGCTCTAAGAAAAGTACATGTTAACGTGTTCACTTATTTTGTTTATTGTTAGGCGCCATTAGTCCTACATGCATACAAATCCAAAACATTCGTAAAATATGTGTTTCATTTTATCAGCATGTCATGGTAAAACGCGTCCATCTGATTTGAGCCAAAGCCAATTTAAAATAGCGGCTTGGCGTACATTTTTTCTTGGCATAGTTTTTGATTGCACCGTAAACAGATATTAGCTAATTGCGTTATTTCAGCAGAACCATTAGCAATGTCATAAATAATATTATGGTCGATCATAAATTTTGCTGTTATTTACGTTAAGTATGCATGTGTGTTTAGGAATATAATGACGAGTAAAAGTGTGCCTGTAGGCGTGCAATTACTTTAAACTGTTATACCTTAACGTTTTAGAAATAAATTCCGGGTTTTTTTCATAAATGAAATCATTTTTCTTTAAGGTACTATGGGTATACACGATTACAGATCAGGTTTTATTTATCCCTTAATTTTTGTCTTATGTTTATTAGTGGAACATATATCCAAAGGTTTAGGAATAAATATTAATTAGCTCTGTTGTATATACAAGCAAAATCTTTTGCTAAATAAAGTTATACATATGTCGCTTTTGCTTCGTTAAATTTACGACAGATGTAACCTAATGTGCAGGTAGGTATCATTTATTTTTCTGCAAAAAGTTGCCTTGTAAGTGAGTCGAATTATTTCGTAAAGTCATTGGTTGAAAATGCTCACACGGGACAAAAACAAATTGTTTCCTTAGGGTTATTAACAATGAGGAAGCACCAGTATCCACTTTATATTAATTCACCCACTGGTGCTATTCGTCGGACGTTTAGGGCCGCACCAAATTGATATTTACCACGAATAATTAATACATCATCGTCGTCCGGACAATAATATCTCTTTATAGAATCGAAAATATTAAAACCGGCTGTATGGGACGCACGTGTAGGTACTTACATACCAAGTGTGGAGGTATATCGAAGGGAGATCACGCAATAAAAACAACGCTTATGGCGGTTATTATGTAACAAGTCATAATGGATACGTCGTACATTCGTATTTTATGCGTTAGTGTGCCCAGGCATAGGGGCAGAGGAGGATTGTTAAAGACACCAAACACCTGCGTTTAGTTACACCTTCCTTCGCTGAGTAATACGCTCTTTGACATAAATTTACGCGGGTATTAATTAGGGGAAGAATGGGTATTGGGGATAGTGGTGAAAAAGAAATAGAATACCGGAAGATACTTGTTGATATTGCTTTTACAATGGAGGATAATATATCTTAAGGGTGATAATTAGATAATGTAGTCTGTAGGTTTTTTATTAATAATATTTTAATGTCTTTATTTACTTCTATCGCATATCAGATTAATCAATTAGTAGAACAACCAGTGAGAATGTGCGGTTGTTTGTTATTTTTTACGTCTAAGATCTTTCTACATAAAGTAGATATCGTATGAATTGCGCGCGGTTAACGCTATCTGAAGATAAGCTGTTCTTGATGTCGTATCTGCTTACCCTAATTCAGTTTCAATAATTTTTTATGGAAAACAGGTACCATATGATCGATTAAATTTACCCTCTAGCAAGCTATAAAATTACTTATTCAGAATGATGTTGATGGTACATTTAATCAAAAATGGACCCTAAAAAAAAAATTCTAGCCTCACTCCAAGTGCAAACCCACTTTCATCGTTATCGCATCTCAAGCTTTATCCACCATCGCATGTTAACAAATCCAGAGTTTAGACGCGCGCCCCCTAGGAGACACAAACCAAACTCTCAACCCACAAGACTATTATTTATTTCACATTTATTACTATTTATTTCACTAATGAATCTTGTTATTACTTAATCAGAAATTGTAACTGATATTCATATGATAAGACGGAAACATTTCGTTCTATCAATGCAAATTCACCCAGTAAATGTAGATTATTAATATAACGACCAGTATTTTTGTCAGTGTTAGCGCATTAACTCTAAGAAACTCGGAGTACTATACAGAATTCTTGTACTGCAATATCGAGCACGATTTTCTGTGTAAAGCTGCTATAGACATTTAGCGCGCATTCTACATTCATATCAAATTGATAAACAAAATTCGGTCGTACCTGAAATTGGCGATACAATACCGCCAATTTCAGGTGTTTCCTAAACCAAAAGTTTTGAGTACAGGGACCATACCGAAATAAGATGGCAAAGTAAGTTGTAGCGATGCTCTTCGACGAATCTGAAATCTGAAAATTATTTTTTGTTAATATTGGGAGCAATTCAAGATCATCAAAGATAAGGACTGGTTTGGGACCTTTGTATGGCGAAAATGAGTTGCTGCGAGGACTATAGGGATATCTAAAAAGCCTTTAAAAATGAAATTAAAGCTCTACTCTGCCTGCATTTCACACTTTGAACGGTTGAATAATTGATCACTTAAAATAGAGAAGTTGAAAGTAAAGTTTATTAGTAGCAGGAAGAGCATACATGGGCAATTTTAAACAAACGGTTTCAGGATTTTAAAAAATAAAAAATATTACTAAATCTTTCTGCAGTGCCATTTAATGCCATTTAGATTAGAATTAATTGAAATGCAATGCAGCGCTGCAGCTAAAAAAAAGCTTGGCTAATTCAAAACAAGATTTATCTTCATAAATCACTGCAGAAAGAAAAAAATCTACCCAGGCACCATGCAAAATACTCAAAAACTCGATGATCAGGTAATCAAATACCTGTGAGCAAGCATTTCTTTCAAACTTAAATTTAAAAAAACAATATTTTCAACAGACTTACAAACGAACACCCATCATCATGTTTTGTAAAAATAATTTCAAGTTAGAAGCATGATTTTGACGAATTTCCCGTGTTCATTTTCAAAAGCGTGTACAGTAAACGCTGGTTATATGTAGGCATTGATATTTGCCCAATAATTTGTTACTGTATTTAAATTACACCAGGCACACTAGGTAGGTATTGACCCTTACTTTTTTAACCTGTGGGCAAGAATGCTTTTGCAACTCTTGCGGGCAGGTGCAAGAGTTTTTTCTTTAATTTTGATAGATTTACTAGCGAACGACTGAATAAAGGTTGGCCACAAAGATTTTTACTAATAAATAATCAAACTATGACTGATTTTATGGAAAAGTTAACTCTTTGCAAAACGCTTTTCTTATACGTATTAATTTAAAATTATAAACATTTAATATGCAAGGAAATTATTTGATTTTAACTTACAATTTTGTACGTTTGTTATGGGCAAATATAAAATGCAAAAAGTGAGAGACAATCATTTTAGGGCCACTTATTTAGTCAAATTTTAGGTTTATGGTATTTTTTTTTCAACATTTCTTTAGTTTTTAATCTGTGCTCTGTTACTCGAAATTTTTCAAAATAATTTATATATCTTCTATACACTTTTTGGTTAGAATTTATGAATGAAATTCACGAAACTAGCTTTATAATTTTCGAGTAGTAATGTCACCTTAATATTACTAATTTTGTGGACTGTTCAACAATACTTATGTAAGTTAAAAAAAGAAAATTATGCCCACTCATATTAAATTTACCCCAACCTACAAGTAATGTTAATATAACTAGCCGGCAAATCTAGAAAAAGGCTAAACAAACGAAATATTATTCATACAAAACAAATACGAATTATGTTAGTTAAACAAGATACGTATGAAAAACTAACGAATTAAATGAATCTTCCCCGCACATTAATTATAACAGCAGCATGTTTGTACTGCTCGCTAAGCCGTCTGCACACTGCCACCAGAGAGTCACCGATGCCAAGGCAAGAAGAAATAACAGAGCGAATAAGAGAAACACAAAGCGGTACGGCGAGACGCAGACGGAAACTGGCCAGAAATACAATTAATAAAGATTGTATAACCCGTACGTAATGTAATGGCTATTCAAAGAGTAATAAATTACTTATAAGCGAGCCGGCGTATGTCAGCTTTCTTTAATACTACCGATTTCTATCTCGAGTAACATAATTAAAAAGAACAACGCCACTGCTTATTGTAATAACATAACTGACACTTTAATTTCACAGTAGATGGCGCTCGCGTTGAGTGCACCCTTGTGTTTATGGAAGGTGATCCCATACTTTATTAGAGATTTTGTACGTACAACAAGTCTTAAATTACATGAGTATGTGAATACAAAAACAGATATTGTTTTCAGCTGATGGTACATCATGTTGAATAAAATATATTCAGAGGATGCTTTGTGAGAAAATTTCAATATTTTAGCCAAATACGAGAAAATAAGATCATATGTTCAAGTCCGATTATTATTTGTTTTAGAGATAATTAATTTTTTTCGTTTTGAAAAGTTAAATGTTGTGAAACATTAAATAGTTTGATATCGTTGCCCCAATTGACAATTTGAAACATACTTACAATGTTAGATAAGTAGGCAAGGTAATTTGACAGACGTCATTTTTGACAGTTGTTCAACTTTTTTCGCTTTGCAAAAATACCGCACAAATTCATATAATATGTTGATATCATGTTTGTTTATTATTATTGTAATGGTAGTGTTGCTTATGCTGGAAAAGGTATCTATTAATGTTCAAATAGAATAATGCCTAGCAGATAAGTTTTCCAATCGGTTTTTGCACATGCCGGCAAAACTGGAATATTTCCAAGCGCAAGTATTATTTCTGAAAGGCAACACTGGTTCAATGTAAAACGTGAAGAAGATATTTGCAATATGATCAATATATGATTGATGATTATCCAGAGATAAGTAGGTACAGAGCAGATTGCATCCAATTTCACACATAATGGTTTGGAAAACACTTAGGCAACAAAGTTTGAACGGCTTTTATGTGCAACAAGTATAATAAAGATTTGCGATGACATCTGTCAAAACGGTGGCTGTCAACATTTTCTTTTTCAAATCACACACTGTATATTTTTTCGCACTATTTGATAGGTATTTTATTTCTAATTCTAAAAATGTATCACACTATGATAAAATAATAGAAAACAGTTAGAAAAATGATAAAAATTTATTCAGATGCGAAACAAGTAGATGACGATGAAAACAATTGTTAGGAAAATTTATTTAATAATTTTGGCAAAAATACTTTATTCATCAAATAGTCGAAATATGCACCGTTCCTCTCAAGATACATTTTTGCTCTATGTAACATCTCCTGGGTAAAGGCACGCAAAAGAACTTCTTGATTCAACTGATATTCATATTTTATTAAAAACTGTAGATACCTTTCCGCTGTAAGTGGGCCTTCATAAAATTTGGATCCAATACAACGCCACCTATTTATATCCCAAACATTTTAAAAATTGGTTTCCCGGACCCAATGAGGATTATATTCACTTTTTCATTGTTTAAAGTTTCATTCACAATTTGCCGAATGGATATGTGGGGATCAACACTTACTCGAGATAAAACGGCAATTTTTTTGTATTGATTTCTTGTAGTCCTTGGTCTAAAAGCATTCTCTTCATTTTGAAACTCCCAAATGCACCCAAATTTCTTGTCAGTTTTGCAGTGATCTCTCTGGATAGGGTTGTTGGTACATTCGTCTAGTAGCCGCACTATTTTTTGACGTTCCCGTAGATTAAAATCATATCTAACTTTTACTGACATGAATACACACCCATGTTTTAAAGAAATTTCAATTAAATGACGTGCCGTGACATTTGTTGTAGTATCTATGGAATGGTGCAAAAAAAATACAGGGTATGATTTGAAAAAAAAAAGAAATTTTGACAGTCACCGTTTTGACAGATGTCATCGCAAAGATAAATTGGTGATCCAATCCCACAGGTTTTGCCATGGCATTTACGGATATATAGGTTTGTTATACTTTTCCTCAAAAGCACAAAGGTTAAAGGTGGACGAATACCAAAGTGGATCAGTCCGTGTAATAGCAAAAACTAAATTGTACACATCAAAAGAAGAAAACAACAGATTAATATTGAAATAAGTTCAGGCCTTAAGGCAACTCAGAATCTTCTTGAATGAGGTCTTTTTCAGATCTCCTAAGCATTCTTTTTCTTACCAGCTAAGTGACGTAAAATCATTATTAGTTTGCAGTTTCCATGTATTGCAAAGTCTTATTTTGCCAGTAATTTGGGAGACTTCCATGGCTTATGTAACACAATCTTCAATTTCACGCTTAAAAGAACAACATTTCTATATTTTAATTCAAAACTAGCTTTTTGAAGATCTAGGAAAAACTGTTATTGTTTTGAATGGAAACCCTACGATGACGAAGCAGAGAAATGTTACTAATAAACCAAAATTGTAAAAAGATCAAATAAAACAAGAAACAAATTAAGAAAAATGAACCAATACATCTGGCAGAACCGCATTCATACGAAGTATGTAACATGTTGGTGCGTACGCGCATACAGGGATAAGAAAATGTTGAAGTCATGTAACTCCGGTCGCACAGGATCTCCCTAATGAAACTAGGGGGCGTTACCTAAGCGGCAATAAATCTGAACCTCTGAAATCAGGTGAGGTACGATTCCGCCGTATCAGATTAATGTACGCCATCCAATTAAATTAAATAGGCCGCTTTTTAATTGCGATTCCAGACAGTGAAGCGAAATTATTCGTACTAAATCATTTACAGTGGAAATTAATTATAGATATGTCTATACATATATACTCTGTAGTACATTTACTTTAAAATGATCTTTTTCCTTCTCCGGTACTCTCTAATTTAAAGAAAAAATAAATAAGAAACAAGATATCGGCTGAGTATCAGAAGAATTCTCGTAATGAACAGCGATAGCTCATTTTTCAGAGGCAAGAATTATTTCTCTTGTTACACTTGTCATCGACTAATTGTAAAACATTGCAAACATGGCCAGCATAAAGGACGTATAAAACGGTTTCTCACTCAAGTGGAAATACAAATATGAACGTTGATACCGTTGCTTAGTAATTAGATCACTTCATGTATCGTTTGATTGATTATCAATAAACAAATAGTGTGTACTTATTGCTCGAAAAGGCATTCACTGAAATAGGACTTTATGTGATTCTTAGTAGTGAACTTCAAGGCTCGAAACAGATCCAAAACTTTACACAGACTGAGTTAGATGATCTTGTAAAACGTTTGTATCTGCCGAAGAGTAGCTCGGAAGTTCTTGCTTCAAGATTAAAAGAAAAAGAGATATTAGCATCTGGAATTTGTGTTACTTTTTACAAGAAGCGGGAGCAAGATTTCTTGCCCTTCTTCATATGCTCTAATAAACTGGTGTTCTGTAATATCATAGCTAGTGTTTTTAATGTTATGAGTACCTCATATGAACCTTACGAGTGGAGACTTTTTATTGATAGTTCAAAAACAAGATCAAATTTACTATCCTCTATTCCAATAGGCCATCCTAGTCCTGCTACAGAAGGCAATGCCACAAGCAATTCGAACAAAAACTTTCACAATGCTGATTCAGAACGATGTACATGTAAACAACTAACCGGAGACCATATAACGCACGATTAGTTAAGCTATTCCTTCTAGCGCGGTTTACGAGGTTTCGATAATAACCCTTACCACATTCTTACGTTTGCAAAATACGTAAATAACAGCACATCCTGTTATAATTTCTGCCCAGCGAAATGGTTAAATGGTTTAATCGGTTGCAAGCACGTGCGTCAAATGTGGCGTTGCGTTTTTAAGTTAATTATTGACATCGCACACTCGTTTGTTTGCAGTAAAATCGCGATTAAACCAAGTCGCTGTATTTACGCTCTCGAATTCTGAGAAAGTTCTATTCTGAACGGCATATTTAATAATGTTAGAATGACCGTTTGCCGAAAATATATACGGGGTTTCGCATTAACCCCCAGATGCGAAAACTGACCATCCCTTCTAGACGCTATTTCTCTTTTTTTTTTCTTTGGTTTTGGGAAACGACAAACAATTTTTAATAATATACTAATTACATATTTCTAAAGTTCATCATATACAGGGTGTCATATAATCTTTTTTAAAATCATGCTCCGTTATAATATTTGTGAGAAATCCAGGTTGATATCTTTAATCTGCATTAATAAAATTTCAATAGAATTTTGCCAAATTATATCTAATTTTACGCAGACAGAAATGACGATTCGACAAGAAAATATTCTCAAACACGTATTCGATAATTAATAATTAATCTAGTTTCGACTGCGATGTTCACATCAAACCCATAAATTCAGCATCCACGCCACAACGAGCAGTTAAAACTAATTTTCACCTGACAACCGCGTTTCCACTCTAACAGAATCGGGCGTGCCACACCGACCTAACATATTCGCGAGAGCTTCCGGACAAGTTTCTTAATGAAAATCGATCCGCCGACGGCGCTCATCGGCCCAACTTCGGAGCTGTAAAACATTTCCAACAAGCACCGATCCGGACTTGATAATTAGATAACTATATTCGCTCCCGGACAGATCTGTAAAGGTAACAGAGTCCTCTACGTCGTATATACGCCTATATGTAGATGTAAGCGGTACGTCAACTTAGTTCTACTGGTAAGAAAGTTTGGGTCGTTGCAGGTGTGCTTAGGTGAACCGCACGTGAAGTCTTGACGATCAAGAAACGTTGGTCCGGAAGAATTCTGAGTACGTCGATAGAATGGACGTGGTGTAACCTTACGTTTCTTATTGCGGAAGTTGCTTAATTGCTTCGACTTCTTGGGAAGTGACACGTGCATTTGGTCAATGTGCATTGGTGTGTAAATATTAATTACGGAGGTTAACAGGCACTTGCATAGAATTTCTTTAAAATACAGTTGTAAAATTTTTAAACTTATTGTAATGTTGTGTAACGATGGAAACAGTCCAATCAACATCAACTCATATTCTTCTTCTAACCCATCGTCAAGAATTAAGATCATCATCTCGTAAAATAAAAGTACCTGATTATTTTATTATTATATATTATTATAAATTTGCTTTTTCTTTTCTATTATCAACTCAAACTTCCAACAATCTAATGTATTCTACTCTGGTAAGTTGTTTCTTATTGAATGAAGGATTTAAGTAAAAGTCCTGTGTGGACAGCAGCTGGTAAGGATGAACTCTCTCTGACTGAGTCATTATTTTTAAAATTTTGTATAGTATACGTTTTAAAGCGGTTAGGAATCGTTTCTGTTTCTGTAGATACCGTAGAGCGAAAGTGTAGAATCTTCTTGTTATTAAAATTTAAGAAAATACTTTTCCTTCAAATAACTCAGACACGTTTGTCGATAGGTATAGCAAACTTCACAGTAAATCGCCCTTATTTTAGGACTGAACAATAATAAAGAAGAACGACTTTTTATGGCATTTTTCGGAATTAAACTAACTAACAACTTTTATGCACGCCCTATATAAGATACAATAATTTTTATGCGCCATCTTGATATATTTACCTTTAGCCAATAAGTGTGCCAAGTGGCATACGTCTTTTTTTAAGAGGTTGCAAATGTAACCTTTCTGCAAAGAATCGAAATGTCCGAAAACAAATGAATTTAGGTGTAAAGATCCTTGCATAAATTTTAAATAGAATTTTAAGGACAATTCAAAAATATAAAAATATACAGGGTGTTGCATTTAAAATAAGAAAGCTAATGTCAACACTCTGTCTTACAGGAAGTGCCAAAGAGTTGTGCAAATCCATATTAGTATACACTAAAATTTTCAGCTTTTTCTGGTGAATAGCTATCCATATAGATATCGCTGACATTCGTGCGACATTTTGTGCGACACCCTGTAGAGTAATGGATGTGTTGTCAATATTGAAGGGCAATGTATATATGTGGATGTAAATTGAGAACTGAGGTCTATTTACATATGGGATTTGAGGACTATGATAGGAGAACGTCGCATGTAATATTTTGTACATAGTTATTAGCTTCTTACAGTGTGAAATCATTAAATAAATGCCTTCCTGGTAATCACTGTAATTAATATGAAACAATTTTTATATTAAACATTTTACCTCGTGTGGGATTTGAACCCGACATCTCCCATTTACCGGATGGTTACTCTACCAATTGAGCTGGCGAGGTGTACACGCACAACACAATTTGAATGTCTCAAATACAGACCTTAGAAATCCGGCAGACCGGCAAATATGCAATAAATGCGTTTCTTACAGTGTCAAATCATTAAATAAATACTTTCCTGTTAATAACTGTAATTAATATGAGGCAATTTTTATATAAAAAATTTTACCGCGTATGGGATTTGAACCCGACACCTTCCGATTACCGGGCGGGCGCTCTACCAGTTAAGCAGAAAAACATTTATTTAATGATTTCGTACTGTAAGAAGTGCACTAATACCAACTTTGTTATTCTAAATGAAACAGCATGTACACTATTGGGATTTTTAATTTTTAAACTAACCTTCTTGGTAGTACATACTTATAATACTTTGTAGTCTATTGAATTTCACAATATTCAGCTACATATGCATACCTACAGGTGTAATACATGTGAGATTAATGTTTCTTTCTACAAAAGAATAGGATTTCTGTTCGCCTAACAGCTAAAAGGGTTAGGCATTGTTTGAAATTAAAAAGAATAACCAAAAAGAAATTCCTTCGCTTAGAAACACGTGTTTTTGTCTTTTCGAGAGTAAACAGTATTAGATTAGATTAGATTTGGACTGTGGAATGGCTTTATAACCTATTTATGATTTAAAAAGAAATGTTCTATCAGTATAGAATAAAACTTAATTAATGCAGTAACAATGAATATATCCTAAGTACACATTAAAATTTAAATAATAAAATAGATAATTCCAGTAAATTAGCATATCCGCTTTCTTGCCCGGGTAAGAAGTAAAAAAACAGAAATTACAGGATAGGCGGTCGTAGATTATCAGTCGCTTGTTGTACAAACAAGATAATAACACAAAAAAAAAAACCTGAAACACATGTAAAAGGTTTACAATTAACTCATTCTGCGGGTCCGTTTCTAGGTGAGAGAAGGGTTGGGTAGGGAGAGGGGCCCTCGATTTAATATAACATCTAACTAAAACGTTTTATAAATATTAATGCGGCCGCCAATTAGTGGAAAAATAATTAGTTTTTGTGGTAACATTAAAGAACGGTAGTTTAGTTTTATTATAAGTGGGCGCGGGTAGCACGGCAAAGGGAAGGAGGGATAACACTGTAAAGTCTCGGATACGCCGAGGGTTTTAAAACAGCTGCGGCACGAAAAACATATATTAAAAATATATTATAATAAATTCCGTATTCATGAAGGTGGGTATTGTATATGAAAGTGTGTGCGTTTTGCGATCATATGTGATATATATAATGTTCTTAATAGAGGAATTTTATGTTATCGTTAACCGTTAAAAGTAATTTATTTCCGTAAAGAAACAATACCTTATTATTTTGGTAGAATTAGTATCGGTTTAAAACATTCATTATCCCTTATTTAACACAAATTATCATCTAGAATAAGTAGGTCACAATGGCTTTCTTATAATCGATACAACATTAAATAAAAATTGGACTGACAGGCTCACAACCAGCAGGTAAAAATAGTAAGTTGGTGGATATCTTCTACGAGCAGCCCTCGACTGACGTCTCCCAAATTTTACGTCCATTCCGAGTTAAATAGTTAAGAAATTTGTACGCTGCTCCGTTTTACGTTTCACAGAGTAAAATTCACGTTGTGAATTACAAACTAAAACAGTAAAAGAGATATGTTTGCATGAATCATCGTTTAAAACAGAAGGAAAGAAAATGTTTGGTATTTCGCTCAGTGTTCCCTCAGTAATTACGGAAGCTTAGCTTTGCAGTAGCGTTTGTCTGGAATTGTGTTTAGTTTCTAGTGCTTCTCTAGTTAGTAATTCAGATTTTGAATATGCCTCCGAAAGAAAAGCAACCTCTTATATGGTGGACAAAGATGCAACAGCAAACCGCTATAATTGAACTCAGCAAGATGCAGAATCTTGTGTCTTTAGGAATAACAAGAGCAATGAGGACTACTCCTACGGTAGCGAAGGAATGCCTCTTAGGCCTTTTCCTCTGCATTTGGCGGTAATGGCTTATAGGCAAGATTGTAAGAATTACCAACTGGCACGCATATATGCAGGATTGGAACAAAGTAATATTGCCCATCATATGGAAGGCAACCTTTTGGAAATGCGAACAGACCACATGATTTCCACACAGATATTTAACAGAAGCTTCGAGGCGTAAATCACGGAATGAATAAGCTGGAATCAAACCAACACGTTGGGTGGATTGATCTGCTTGAGAACTAGCCTGGAGCTGGATCATACATTGAGGCGAGAAATACAATAATAATTCGCATAGGTGTGCAACAGAAATCAATCAAAAGGACTTACAAAAAAGCCGGATTAATATTGCAATAGACAGCTAGGCGATACTGACGGCATTAGTAAACCCTAGAGTACAAAGAAGACTGGTTTGGGAACGTATTCGAGAACTGAGTAGCTTGGCGGACCGCAATAAGGTCGCTTTACTGTGGATGCCCAGCATCGAAGGAAACGAAAAAAGTGATGAATTCGCAAGAAATGGATCGGCGGTTTCCTAAACACAGCACGAACACGACATTTGTGCTGAACAGAGGTACAAAGAACACTGTAATAATAAAACCAAGCAAATTCATGGGAAAACCTTTACTAAGGGACCATTAAAAAATATGATTAAAGAACTACTACAGTTCAGCAGGAATCATCTTCGCAAAGTAGTAGGTCCCCTAACAAAATACTGGACATTGAAAGGACACCTACAGAAAATTGGGATCTATACTGGAAATACCAACTGCAGACTGTGAAATAGGAAGAGGAAAAGACGGCATACCACATCCTACGTGAATGCACGGCTCTGGATGTGAAAAGATAAGCAATTTTTGGCAAGCCAAAAATGAATTCAGAGGATTACTCCGATCGGTCAGCCAGAGGTCTGAACAGATTACTACAAGGCATCAGAATCACCCCCGTCCAACTTTTATTACAAAACTTGGTCTCTTCCCCTCCGGAGGGGTAGCTGGTTTGGGTCTCGCTCCAGAGAGGGCTGTACGAGTGGTAGTGTAAAATATGTTGCCTATCCAAATAGGTATCTAAACTCCTCATAATATGACATATTTATTATCTATGAATATGACAAAAGGGTGACATATAGTGCAGGTGCTTTCGATCCCAGGCCGGATGCGGTGATTTTTAATTGTGGATAAAAATCGGAACATGCCTTCTTCTCGGATAGGAAGTAAAGCCGTAGATCCCGTGTCAATGGGATGTTTAGCACAATCCCTACCGGAGGTTGGAATTCCTTCGGGTTCGGCAAAATTTCAGTGGGGTTGGTTCAATACGTCAAACAGATGTCATTGCTTAGAAGTGTCAAGGTGTATTTCACAACCCGAAGCTTCGCCTAGCAACAGCGTCCATACATACATACCTATACAAATTACGCGCTTTGAGCTCACAGCGCCTCTATGAGCAGAGACCGTAACCTAATATCACACATACACATACAACCTGCCAAATACGCCCCCCACCACATTCCAAACATGTACCCAGTTTTTAGTATTAAGTTTACTATCTCTTGGGTATATTAACTCTGATCAGAATATTGGAATGGCTGGCGTGATTCAATGGGCAAAAGAAAGCAATATTTCTTTTTTGCATTTCTTGCTATCAATTCCCCTAAAACAACTGATAGAAAATAGTAAATCATGGTGTGAGGTGACAAATCCAAGTGTGCAGGAACCTCCATATTTTTCAATGCATGGAATGTGATGAGTTCCGATATTGGGGATGATAGAGAATCAAGTCTTAGCAACATTATAACGAAAAACGTCGCAATAAATTGCAAATTAACAGAGATTAATGAATCTATTTTTCAGAATGAAGTGAAAAGAATCCAGGAATTAATAGCTTCACAAAAGTATATAGAAGAAAAATGAAACCCGCAAAAGACTCCACCATTGTCCTGTGGTAGAATTCAACGAACATTTCAACATTTAGAACCAGCAATGAAAATGCTTGACAAAATCGAGTCAAATTTGGAAACTCATGAATTTTTTTGATTAATTAAAATTATCACAGTTGCGTCAAAATTGCCGCCTAGAGAAATGATTTTTATAAAAATTGGTTAAATCGAAATGGAGATAAGAAAATAGAACAGTTTTTAGGGAACTTACACGTAGGTTTTCGATTTTATGTCATTTTTAGTGCCATATCACTATTCGTTTATATTTTGGTTGACTTGCACTTATTTGTCTAAAAAAAGCATTAATTTAAAAGTGTCACGAGTAGCTTAAAACATTTGCTTTGAACCGCGTGATCGGAATGTAAACTGCTAATTAGTTTTAACAATTTAGGGGCTTCCCTTCAGTGAATTCTTACAATATCATTAAAAAGAATGCTGGACATGCATACACACTTGTAAGCATTGGGATATATATATAAATCAAAGTGGTATATTTTTAGCTGCAGAATTTCATAACAATAATAATAGTGAATAATCAATAACAATAAACAACCAGTAGAACAATAATTTATTATGATTTACATCGAAAGTGCTGTAAGTACAAATTAATTTCGTTTGAATATTTCACCAAAAAACGATTACCCCTATTTATTCGTAGCGTCAGCTCATTATTGACTTTGCTCGGTGGTGCCTTGCGGACTTATTCTGACACCTTCAACCAATTTGTGACTGGCATTCTGTCTCCTCAACTTTCCTTCAGATTGATCCTTCTTATCACCCTCTTCCAAATCCTCAGCATCAGACTCATCGTCAATGATATCCTTTCCGATTTCAGTGCTGGGCTGTTCGGATACTATATCAGCTTCGCTCGACAAATCGTCATCGGCGATTTCCTGCTTGGCAGCTCCTTCAACTTCTGTCAGTGTCAGATTATCATTAGCACCGACTTTAATAGCCTCTTCAATAACCTTCACGTCTTCAGCTTCTTGTTTCGCCACCTCGCCAGCTTCGTGCTTCGTTATTTCCTCTTCCGTAGTTACCGCAGTTATTTCCCCACCTTCTAGGCTCGGTTTTTTGGCAGCGCCTTCGGCTTGCGAAGGGGTTTTCTCGTCGACCGCTGCTTCCTCATGTTCGTTGGTATCTTTTTCCGCTTGGCTTTTGCAAAATTCGCATTCGGATTCCGAATTGGCCCCACCTTCTAATTCCATGTTGTTAGAAACTCTTGACGTACGTAAATGTCATAAATGTCAACTAATGCACATATGTGTGACAAGTCAGATTGCTATTGGAATGGCGATTTGTTACATTAGTATATCATGTTGTGCAACTTCCGCAAATCGTTTGAGTTTACGTCAGATATAAGGGTTTGTTGTTAAATATCTAAATAACGTACGGTATTTAAGTAAGATTTGAAGAACGTGACTTACAAAACAGACCTTGAGATATATGCGATTTGTCTTATGACACACAGTTCTGCATTTGTATGTATGCTTTATGTTTTTGTGCTAGTTTACATTTAAATTCCATTATTCTATGGAATTTTTTGAAATTGCTGTTATAAAACCAAGCGCTAATTTGTTCAAGCAACATTTTAGAGATTATTGGATGAACTACAATGTATTGTAGATTAAGTCAATAATATTAGTGTAAATTATTTATATAAACATTCAAATGCTTTGAGCATATTTAAATACAACAAATTGATGTGCTATCCAATTATTGATTGTATCAAGTAATCCTTTTCTTCGGTTTACTTTAAATACATATGTCAATTGCTAAGTTGTATTATATTTATAACTACACTAGCATGTAATAAAGACAGTTACACGTATTTTTATTATCTTTTACCTTATTTCATTTAGAAATTCATAACATATATAACTAAAAACAAGAAATAGAAACGCAGAGCAGTTATATATATATATTATAGTAAAAACCATACAAACCAGTACTATTATAAGAATAACAAACCGCGCCAGATGACGGCTCTGTTATTAATTTCTAACACCGAATTCTACTCGAACCAGAGAATCGGGTCATACATCATACCGAAATGAACGCGCCGTCGATTTGGCCGGTACCTATTACACGGTGTTAATCTCCTATATGTCAACTAGTTTCTTTATTAGCGTCATTTGTGCAACGGCTAACCAACAACGGTGAGTATACCTATATTTTCGTTTACTTTTTTTAAGGAACTAATCCGATTATACACATTGTGTCTTTTTTTCAACTATCCGTGTGTTTGTTCCCATTTTAATCTGTAGTTTTTCTCTTGCTATAATGCTTTAATTAGAGAAATTAAAATAAAAAATATGCTTGCAACACTACTTGATGGGTTATTAGCAAAGTAGTGAAATCCTTTGACAGCTCTCCTCAGCTTGACACTTATAATGTAATCCTTAGGTGATTTGATACTAATAAGCATTGTGTTTTAATATTTACATATAAAGGAAGGAAGCTTTAGGATTTGGACTTTCGATTAAGTTGTAATAATATTAAAGAGTTTTATCAAATCTCAAACTTTATTCAAGAGGATATCTGCAACAATGCAAACTTCACAAAATTACCTCTCCAATCTTCCGTAATTTCTCCGCAGTCTCAATAAACATATTTGCGTGCTCATAGTCGATACACCACGCATATTTTACACAGTTTCGCGCCAAGAAGAAAAAATTTATGACGTAATAAATTGCTTCGAATTATTAAAAGCAAACACACATACAAAAACACGGGCTGCGAGGCTAGTTCGTGTGTGAAATTAATATTTTTAGCAGGTGTTTTACTATATAAGTACCGTCCGAGTATATTGGATGGACCCCTCAAGACTGTTTCCTTATATCGCATACGGAAAGATAAAGATCTGCTTACGTAGGTATACACATTTTGTTTACGATATCGAGACAAAAGGCTTTCCCATAACATATTTTATAGGTTTTTATTACAGCAGTCGTGACAATGTCAAACCGAAGGTGTTCGGCCGGTACTTTTAATTAATGACGCAATTTTGCTATTACGGCTTCGGCGACTGATGATGACAAGTTGGCTGTCGAAATGTAGTCTCGTACGGGTTGAATATTTACATGAAAATTGCGATATTATTGGGGGATTATGCAAAGCTTATCTGTCGATTTATCTCGATTAAGGGTTATCGACAAGTAGAATGATAAAGGTTTTCGGACTGATAATACCCAAAATATAAAATTTGAAGGTGTTATGTGTGTTTAGATTGAATGACCTGTGAAAGTTTAAAATTATAGATAATTTCATTTATGTAGTCATTAGTGTTCTGATAACAAGCAAAAAAAATTCTTGGTTATTTTATATCAAATCGCTTAATACGGAAGAATGAACGCCACCGGTTCACCTTATCTTCGTGAAGGCAATGTGAAAGATTTGCTTCATGCATAGTGGGTAATAAAAGAAAAACTGTTTGAGCCGTATTATGAACGAACCATCTATCGTGAATGATGGTGAAGCATTCGTTCTCAAAGCTTCCCCGACAAAAGAGCCTCAACAAAACAGCCTCAGCAAAAAAGCCCACCGACAAAACAGCTCTCGTCAAAACTGCACAGCCTTAATAGTTAGACTTAGTTTATTGATAATAAAGAAATGTACAAATTGCAACGCATTGTAGTTGCCGTATTTCATAGATGTTGTTTTTGTCAAATAACAACAAATGGAGAGGAACATCAGTGCTCTTGATACAAAAATGCCTATTATTATAGTATAATGTTACATTAAGTATCACATTAAATTATAAAAAAATTCGTAAGAGTTGAACATACAGAGTGGAACAAAAATATAGAAACACTCCTATAACTTTTGAACGGATCAAGATATAAAGTTGAAATTTGAGGAAGTGGTATAAGATCATGTATAAGTTATGTTTTGGACAGGATAGCATCCACCATCACCTCCTTGGGGCAGAAAGGTGGAGGTGACTAAAAAAGTTTAAACGGCATGTTAGGTCAAGTGGGAGTTCATTTTGACGGTGTTTTCAAGGAGATTTTTTTTTAAAGATTCGCTACAACTCTCCAATGAAAAGTTATTGTCATAAAACAAAAATGTGCGTATCCTTGTTTATTGCGTTAACTAATCTGTCAATGCCACAAAGATGGCAATGTGGTATCGAATATTCGCTTGACCACTTAGCTAATGCAAATAAATATTTAATCAAAGATGCCTAGGATTAAAATAACATTTTGAGTGCGAACTTATTAAAGCACATTGCGCCAAAGCGAATACGCTTTTAAATTTTTGCATACGCTTCCCACTCAAACGAAACAGATGCTGTTTCAAACCGACTAGTTTTAGATAAACAGGCATTGACATTATTGTGACATTGAGATATTAATTATCGTAATAAATAAGGAAATGCACATTTTAGTTTTATCATTATAACTTTCGATTGGGAAGTCGTGGCGGACGTTTTCAAAGAAAACTTTTTCCGCCTTCAAATCACCTTCTTAATGAGCCCCCATTTGACCTATCATGCCACATAATTTTTTTTAGTCACCTCATCTCCTGCCTTAAGGAGGTGGGGGTTGTATGCCATCCCGCGCAAAACACAGCTTTCATTATCTTATATGACTTTCCCAAATTTCAACAGAATCGCTCAAAAGTGATTAGATTGTTTCCACTCTTTTGCCCCGCCCTATATTAAAATAATTAGATAATTGGTTAATGACTCGAACTTTTTGTTTATACTTATAACTTATAATGCAAGATTATCTTCTTATGTTGACATAATTGTAAGTTTATATGCAATAATGTAAAATATATATCTATACATTATAATATAATTTTATATCAACACTTCTTTGCTATTGAGAGTGTTTTCTTTCGGCAATTATATTAAAATTAATAAGTGATATATTAAACATACATAAAGTAGGCTGCTATTCGGTTCACGGTTTCTCTGCCATGTAGAAAGTTTGGATTGCTTGACGTTTCGATTATCTTGTCGTAATCTTCTTCAGAAGTCAAGTGTCCATGATCTTCTTCACTTCTGAAGAAGATCACAACAAGATGATCGAAACGTCAACCAAGCCAAAGTTTCTACACGACGCAGAGCCCAAGAACCGAATAGCAGCCAGCAACGACGGTCGTGAAAGCCTGAAGACTACTTTAATACGTAAGGTACTTCATTTGGCGGAGCAGTTTTGTCGGGGGCTATTTTGTCGGGACTGTTTTGTTGGTGTGCTATTTTGTCGGTGAGCTGTTCATCGGGGCGGTTTTCTCGGGGCTGTTTTGACAAAGGCTACTTTGTCGGGCACTGTTTTATCGGAGGGCTGTTTTGTCGAAACCCTTTTTTTATTGGAGACTGTTTCGTCGGAGGCTGTTTTACCGGGGGCTGTTTTGTCGGGGCACTTATTGTCGGGGGCTGTTTCTTCGGGGACTGTTTTGACGACGCTGTTTTATCGGATCGCCGTTCTCAACACTGTTACTAATGTGTGAGATACATGTGCTCGTTGTATCTGTCAAATTTACATTTACTTAGAGGAAAATCTTGAAATGACACGTTTTAAAGATCTGTTTTCTGTTCAGGATTTTTTTTTAATTTAACGTTACCCGAAAATTATTTATATTACAAGATATTACAAGCCATTTTTATAATTGACTAGCTGTTGCCCTCGCATGAATTTTCGTTTTTGGCAAAATTGCCTTTAAGAAGAAATTATAAATTTTCAAACCACGTGAGAATTTGTATATATTTAGTGTAAACAAAAACAGTTATATGGCCGTTCTCTTTGGATGTATTACAGAACGGCATATATTTTTAAGTAAAACATGATCAGTTTCTGTTTTGAGCTAATGTAGCTTTATAAAAGTAAAAAAAAAAAATTGAGATTACACGACAAAGTTACTCTCTCTCTCTCTCTCTTTATATTATAAGGATTAAATAATACCTTCCACCTAACTTATATACTGCTGTGGTCTGGCACCCCGGGTTTTTGTAAATTCAGTTTTTTTTTGTTCATTCCGTTAAGCGTTTGTCAATGTTGCGAGAAATTTCAAATTGTTTTATTTTCAAATAAGATTTAGTTAATGTTTTGGATTGTTTAATTTGTTTATTTTATTGTCCAGTTGTTTATATTAATTTCAGTCAGGTGTACATTTTGCGTTCACTGGTATTGTATATATATTGTTTTGTTTTGCGAGTTCGTCCGTTTGCGGACAGATCTGTGTGCGTTGCATCGCGCGCATCTGAGATTTTTATACTTATACGATTGTTTAACCTTGTGAGTTCAGTTCCTTGATCGATACGAAAGTAAGTAGATATATAAAATTAGATTTCATTTCTGACATTTTGTGATTATTGATTTCAAGTTTTGAATTCACATTTCTGATTTTATTTCGTTCATCACGGAACTCATTTAATAATAATTGATATTGTATTTTTGTGTACACAATTTAGATATAAGATCTGTTATTATTTTTACGTGCAGGAAGATATTTTAAGTTTAAAGAGTTAATTTTTTTGTTCGTTGTTTATTTTTCTGATTTGTAATTATTTATTAATCACCTCGGGGTGGGTGAATAAAAGCATTGTGCTTGCTTTTATTTTTCATTTATATAAATTACTTGAATTTTCCACGTTTAATTTAGTTGTTTTAATATTGAGACCACGTGGATTGAATTGAAGAAAAAAATTATTTCTTCCTGAATTTTTTGTTTTCTGTTGCTTTGTAAAAGGATTTTGGATTGTCCTTTTGTAATTTAAAGTCAAATGCAGTTTTGATATAGACCAGGACTTTTTTGTCAAAGGGTTTTTTTTTCTGCAAAGTTTGTAATTATTTTTTTTTCTTTTTTTTTTAAAAAAATAATAAAATTATTGAATTTTTATGTCATTCAAAATACTGTTCTTTTATTTTTAATTAAACCTTTTAAAATTTTTTTTTGAGTATAAAAGAAAGTCAGATTTCTTTCACCCACATTTTACTTTTCATGATAGAAACCCTGAGTTTAATTGTTCTTTTGCGCATTGTAAAATGTTTGATTATTTAAGCTAGCTAATTTAATTGTTCATTTTTAAATTTCATTTTACATTTTTGTTGGTACATTCAGTATACAGCAATACGTATATTATTGCTTCCATATAAGCATTGGCCATTGGCAAGTATTGTACCTCAAGAAGTTACCATTACTTACACATTTTCCAACGTAACCCACACTACTAACGATTACCGTGCCCTGATATACCATTTAAAACTCGTTCAGCGCACATTGAAATACATAATTTCCCTCTATATAAAGCCGTAGCGTCCACAGAAAATTCCCGATAAATTATTGCGGTTATATTAAATCAAAAATTCGTTTAAATTAAAAGCCCGTGTACCGGACCCGTGCGTTATTATCATTACGGGATATCGACTGGTATGCACAAGCCGGCACAGTTTCAATCAGCTTTTTGCTGACGAGACGAATTATTAGTTAAAGTGAAGCTAGTATTTTAACAAGAGCACCGTGAACGTGTGGTTTATAGGATACACGTTGCGTTATAATGATGCATTACCGGCGCGTTTCATATATGTAGGAACGGGGATGTAATACCGTATACAAACTTCTTATACGGTTTCTCATTCAGCAAATCTGGTCCAGAATGACGACATCGAGGCTTCGAACGGTGTAATTTGTCCCATACGTGTAATTTAAAGCGAGTATAATGTTTATTTAACAGCGTTCGGTGGGTATTTTTGACATATACCTATGAAGTTCAGGTATATGTACATTGTAAAGAGGAATAAAGGAGAGACTTACAGCATATAACTATAATTTTTCGAGTTGTGAAATTTTCATTTATCTACTAATTAATAATTAAATAATGTTTCTAAACGTCAAATCAAAAATAAAAATTGAGCTATATTTAAAACTTGCCAAAAAATTAACTCAATATGAACTCATTCCTTACTTTTTACTCACAATAAGAGAAGTATACCATAAAGTAGAAATTAAAGCGCCGAAGTGAAGTTTTAACGTAATTATAAATATATGGTTGAAAGCAATATTACATTAAAATCAATTAGAAGTTCATTAACACACAATACAACATACATGTATCCAACATTTTATATCATGAGGATTATATGTTTATGCAGTGTAAGCATGTGTTAGAACGGAAGAAAAAAATATGTCTGTTAAAATTGATATAATTCCGCAATAATTATATTGTGTTATATTGTAATTAGCGCACGATAAGCCGGGATATGATGAATAATGCATATTTCGCGTTAAGTATCTAAACACAATCACAGATCCTGCCTCGCATATGTATACAAATGTTAACATAATAACGTGAACAACTATTATTTATAGGTATGTATTAAATTGAAGAAAGCTTGTAATACATCATACGATAGATACTAAAACAGCTAACGGAGATGACAGATTGATTTGGACTACAATATTGTAGAGAAAATATTGTAGCAGTAATTAACACAATTATTCATCGCAGACTTTTGTTAGTTATTATACCTTGTTTTCGCAAATAATAAGTTGTGGTTAAACTATTGTTGCATAGTTTCATACAAATGTAACATTTTTTCTAACAATTTTTGTCTCTAGACGTACAGGCAGTGGCGGCTTCTCAATAAGTGCACATGTGCACGTGTACCCCCAACTAATATCTTCATCTAAAGGAATTTATTTTTGTGTTTGACGTAAACCTAACGTTATCTATTGGGTATTTAATTTTATTTTTCATTTCCGATGTTCGGTTCAGACTCCAGGCGCGAACATGCGTAATGCGGCTCGTACACTACTCTCTCGAACTGGCCCGTGATTGGAGCAGCAGCTACCCCTCGCACACCCACACCTCCCGTAATAGTCCTCAGTACTTAGCTACCATATGTACACATTTTGTGTACGGTCGTCTGTTAGTGTGGTGTTGTATACCGGGAACCGGGAAATTACTTTTGTTGTATTCGCGCGCAATTATGGCGGATAATTTGGAGAATCCGATTTGCGCTAGCGTACAATATTTAAAAACAATTCGTTTTTCTTCGCTGACATTAGAAGAAAAACAGAAAATCAAAAGTGCCGGTCGTCCAAAACCGAATTTATCGATCACGCATGTAACAAAATGTAAAGCACGCGATTATCAAAGAACCTTTAAGATAGACACTTATGAAAAAGCCGCCTGGTTATGTGGTTGGGAAATTAGTAACAGTCTTTATTGTTTTCCGTGTTTATTATTCGCTGGTGATGTTCAAACAGAATGGACCACATCCGGTGGCAAGGATTTAATCCATTTAAAAGAAAAAATTAAAAAACATCAAAGTTCCAAGACACACCTCTCTGCTAAATTAGGTTTTAATTTATTAGGTAAACAAGATATTCGACAACAATTAAACAGTGCGTACCGACTGAATATCGAGAAACATAATGAGCAAGTAAAAAAGAACAGATACATTTTATCGAAAATTATAAACTGTATTAAATTTTGTGGTGCTTTCGAATTAGCATTACGTGGCCATTATGAAGGAAATGATTCGATAAATCCTGGTATATTTAAAGGTCTTATCAATTTTTCATACAATTTTTAGTTTAAGTCATTTTTGTTCGTTTATGATGTGACTGTTCTGTATAAAAAGAACTAACAATTTCGGATTTTTGCGCTAAGCCCTTTTCTGAATATTATCCCAAGATAATAATAATAATAATAATAATAATAATATATATTGCCCAACAGATTTTACAATCCAATAATAGGACAAGTAAGTAAAAATGAATATATAAAGATCCTAATAATTAGTACTAGTACAAAAAAAATAGCACTCAAAACAAGAAAAATACAAAAGTAACAACATACTTATTTATACAGGTCAAAAGTAGATGCAAAGAGAGAAGAGAAACAGAAAAAAAAAATAAAAAAAAAAAATAAGAAATATGAACGTCTTACAGCGTGTATATGTGAAGGTTAAGTACATGCTTTAAATATTTGTGATAATGAAGAAAAATGAATGTCTATGCTACTATCCGATATGTGGTTATAATAATGACAGATCCTATAAATAGGTGACTTAAAGAGAATGTTGGTCTTTGGGGTAGTGTAATAAAAGCTTGTGTGCGCACGGGTAGGGAACTGTGGGACAAGGAACGAAATGTGTGCCAGTAATTGTGGAGCGTCGATGCCAGAATGCAGCAGGTTGTAGAGGAGCTTCATGTCCGCTTTCTTACGTCGAGTTTGTAATAATTCAAAATTAAACGTTTCCAATAACAAACCGTGGTCGACACCCTGTGGTGGGTATGTGCCATATCGTCTGAAATATAGATATTTTAAAAACTTTCTTTGTATTCTTTCCAGCATATCTGAGTAAATGTTGTAAATAGGAGACCATATTACTGATGCATATTCGAGTTTTGAGCGTACGTACGCATAATATATAGGTATAATAGACGATATAGAAAAATGACGCACATTTCTTATTAAAAATCCTAATGTTTTAGCAGCAGCTGCAGTAATGGTGGTGATATGAGTTGCAAAAGTCAGTTTAGCATCGAAAATTACACCTAGATCTTTTAGTGTGTTACAACGTGGGATATCTTCATTGTGGTAAGTGTAAGTAAATATAACTGGATTGACTTTTCGAGTATATGTCAGGACATTGCATTTGGAGATGTTAATTTCCAGGTGGTTATCAAAACACCAGACAGCTAGTTGATCGATTTGACGTTGAAGGTAATAGCAATCCTCAATGGTATTAATCTCATTATATATTTTCAAATCATCAGCAAATAGCAATCGTGGACAGTCTAACGATGCACAGACATCATTAATAAATAACAGGAACAGAAGCGGTCCTAGATTGCTTCCCTGTGGAACTCCCGATGCTGGTGAAAATAAGGCAGAGCGGTGACCACCAAGAGTCACGTATTGTTTTCGGTCGTATAGATAAGTGCGGAGTAAAGAAAGTAGAGGTGGTGAAAACCCTAAGGTATCGAGCTTAATCAGCAGCAGTTCATGATCAATGCGATCAAAGGCCTTAGATATGTCTGTATAGACTACATCAATCTGTCCACCCCTATCCAACGACTTCGATATATCTTGGGTTAGTATCGATAAGTTGCTTACCGTAGATCGTTTATTTACGAATCCATGCTGGTACAGAGCTATTTGGTTTTTAATCTGAGGATATATCAGTTGATGTAAACACATTTCAAAAGCTTTAGCAAAATTGTTGATGATGGCTATCGGTCTGTAATTTTCAATGAGAGCTGGATCACTTTTTTTAAGCACTGGAAAGAGTTTGGTAGTTTTCCAGCGTTCCGGAAAAGTACTTGTAGCAATTGATAAATTGAAGATATATGCCAGTGGAGTTGCAAGTATATAAGCACAATCACGTACCAGAAAGCTAGGAAGGTTGTCGTCACCCATAGTGTTTTTATCTTTCAGTTTTTTTAGTGCACTAAGAACTAAGGATTCTTCAATTTTTTGCACAGTTATACATGGAGAATTCATACAGAAGGTATTTGCATGTGGCTGTGTTGTGCGCGTCAAGTACACAGACTGAAAGAAAGTCCGGAATGCATCCACCACCTCCGGCGGACCGGAAATGGTTTCGCCCTGACCATCCCTCATTATACACGGTACTCCACGATTTTGCTTCCTAGAGGAAATGTAGTCCCAGAAGTGTCGTGGATCACATTTAATACGCTGCTGAACGGTAAGCAAGTAATTGTGATATAACTTCGCGGTGGCAAGCTTAATTTGCTTCCTTAGAGTATGATATTGTTGCAGGTCTTGATAAGGCGAAACAACGTCACAAACTGCTCTAAAATGCGAGTTTTGAAGGTTAATTTTCAAAACCGGACTCCCTGGTACCTACCCACATGTGCACTCCCAAAATAAAAGTCCACGCGTCGCCACTGCGTACAGGATAACACTGTGTCAATTTTTGACACAAAATACCTTATTTCTTTAAGACTTTTGTTTCTAAATAAGTGGCTAAATTCAAATACAGCAATGCCAAGTTGTGGCGGGAGAAACTAACAATGTAATAGGTAGGTATTTATAATTGGTTGCATTAATTTTCTGCTGTCGTCAGAGGTAGTAGTAGTAATCTTCCGATTCCCCTTTCGATATGATATTTGGTATCGGATCAGTATCGAAAGCACGTTATCGATACTCCGATATTATCGATACTGGGAATATCATTCGATTATTTAAATTAATTATAATCAAGCAAACGTTAGGAATCGCGAAACGCACAAACTGTAAAGTAGAAACCATGTAGAAACCTGTACATGTTAGATTCAGTATTATTATACAGATTTTCATGGCTTATGTCAAAACAATTTCAAATTTGTGCTCGAATTAGAGAATTTGTAAATTTCAATCGGCAAATTAGTAAAAATCTTCGCAAAAATAGAATTTCAAATCACACAACTGTCATACATTTTTATCTAACATCTAAACAATAACCTCCGATGAGTGAACAGCGAATCCCAATGTTCATCGGGATTCAATATTTTGATTCGATCCTTGAAAGTTGCTTTCGATATCGCGATATTATCGAAACCCCGATATCGATAAAAATATCGAAAATATCGAAACAAATATATCGATATTAATAATATTGAAAATATCGGAACGTCACTAGTCAGAAGGGGTTGTTCCAATATAACCTCACATTTTTAACAGATCGGTTTAATTAGTTCGGTAAATCGTACCTACGGGTGGCTACAACGTATATGTTATATCTACCTATAATATGAAGATACAAATTTAAGATGCAACAATTTATTTGTATTCAACAAATATATTTTTTTGTAACTGCGAACGGTCACACTTTAGACACCTCAACATACATTGAATTTTTCTTTTGGATTTTTGTTACAGTTTTCAAGCCACAGTCTCCACCCATCACTGGAACCTCAACATACTTAGAATCAAGCTTTCTTCGCAAATGAAACAATATAATTCAGCTGGGTTCACCTCTATTTTAACATTTGTTACTAGATCAGCACCTTTTTGCAACGGGTTTGATAATTTTGAAGGACCGGGCTTTCGATTTAATAGGGACATCCACATCAACGTTTGTCATCCGTTCTTGTGATGGTTTTGATTTGGTAGCGGCGGTACGATATACCTGACTCTACCCTACAATTAGTGGCACACAATATATACATATGTGTGAATTTGAAAGGATATATTTTAAATTATAACCCTAACTTTTTAGCCCGATAGAACGAAAAACTTTAACCACAGATAAGTTTTAACATTAGCTCAACATGATACCACATGTGTAAATAAAGTTGCTTTGCTTTTTTAATTCTTCTTAAACATGGCACACAGTTAATCAAAAAAGTAGAAGGCCAAGACAGACTGGAAGAAGGAGGTGAAATATCTAGGCCCTATCCTGGATAATAAACTTCTGTGAAATAAGCATGAGCTTAAAGTAACTAACAAGGCAAAGAATGCCCCAATGGTTTGTAGAAACTTTGGAGGCAACAACTGGGGTTGCAACCCAAAAATACTGCTCTGGATGTGTACAGCAATTGTGAGACCAATGATCATTGGTCATGTGTGGTGTATGGTGATCATATGGGGCAGTAGCAAGAGAACTAATCTGGCCATTGCGAGAGCTAATCTCTCTAAAGTGCAAAGATTAGCATGTGTATGCATAACTGGGGCAATGAGAACCTGCCCAACAGCAGCTATTGAAGTGGTACTAAATCTTACTCCTCTTCACATTCTGGTGGAGAGTATAGCCAAAAGGACCACACGTAGGATGATCAGGGAAGGAATGGCTAGGCATAGGCCTCAGCCTCCTGCAGGTGACCAAACCTGAGACATGCTCCGAGACAACATGCCAAGGAAGTTCAACTTTGTGAAAGGATTTACCACAAAGCTTAGCACCAAGAGCGAATGGGATAGAGACATCATTTCGAAACTCAATATCAAATGGTACACAGATGGCTCCAAAACGGCAGAGGGAACTGAATAGGGATATATGGGCCTATAACCAAATATTTCGAAAGCTTGGGGATGTACCCAAGTATCTTCCAGGCGGAAATACACGCTATTGAAAGATGCATCCAGGTCAATATTGACAGGAGCTACGAAAAGCAGGAGATTATCATAATATCTGGTAGTCAAGCAGCCATTAGGGCTGCTAGTGTCTACAAAAACTAAACGAGCTGGGCAAAAAGAACAAAGTAACCCTATTGTGCTGGGTTACGGAACACACGGGAGTGGAAGAGATCTGCAGAATGCATCAACCTGAGAAAAAATAATATTCGCACTGTGCAACTTAAGGGCGCTGCACATGGGAGCATGTGAAATCGAAGAAGGAGAGTTACCTAATCTGGCGCCTTCTGACATTCTGCACTTTTTAAAAGGAATCAGACTGGTCGGCCAGCTGTAAATACAGCGAGAAGAGGGGACACAATAGATCTTTCAGGTCGCAGTGTACTATCACCCCGATATCACACATATGTACATACAATCAAAAAAGTATTTGTTTATCACAAGCAGTTGTCTTTTATATATGCGATTGCAAGAATCAAAATAAACATCTAGTATTTATTAAAAGTTGGATACCGTATCTAATAGCATTTAAAATAAAAAATTTCATGTCCCTACAATATACACCTACCGCATTGTGTATTTACTCGCCTATCCACCTCTTTACACCATTAATATTCTAATATATCGAAAACTTTACGCCCGTGTCCACGTGTGTGGTTATCCCATTAGAATAAAAACTCCCTTTGCATACACAATAAGGTCCTTTTGTGTCGTCTATTTTACGTTTTGTTATAACATAACTACCTAAACACGCATTGTATGCGTAATCTTCTATGATATTTTCGAACAGCACCATTACTTCGCGTGATTTCTAAGTCGGCAATGTATAAGAAATACTCCGAGATTAAGGTGATTTTCAACAATACTAGCATGAAATTCACCAGTGATATCACGAAACGACGTAATCTTATTAAGGATATACATATTTTTTTAATAAATACATCGTACATTAGCCGCATGCGAGAAGAAAATATGAGATTATGTAATGCTCCTGAGGCACACCAGACACTCTAAGTACAAGGAACATTAATTTAATCGATCTTCGATAAGTACATTTCTTTGCGTAACAGTGAAATGAAATGAACCTCCGTCTATTGCATAAAAATTTTATACTAATGGCACAATTACCACTGACAAATTCCCGACGTACAACATCGACATTGGTAGATAGATTAAAGTTATTTCTTCGTGTACTCGCTGCTATAGCACCACACGCACAAATTATATTTTAATAACCGGCGACCATAAAACACATGTACGCAGAACGTACATGGCGAGTAGATATGTTACCATCAGAATTTCTAATTTGAACACACATGTAGATCCGAAGATAAGCGGGTCCGGGTTATATTGTACGTCCAACGTACGTTAATTATTATTGTGTGTGTTTGCATTTATGTATGTCGTCGGTATATCAACGGCGAACGCCCTGACCTAGTGGGAAAACGGTGCTCGTATTTTTTTATGCTTTTATAGCATTAAAATGGAACGTATAATAAAACTTTGTATATGGGTGGAAAATAATTATTCTGATGTGAAAGAAGTTTGGTTGGTGCTAAAACTTGACCGGAAGACTTTGGATTGTGATATAGGCTTTTACATTATTTCTTTCACAAGAAAGCGCTGGTATTGGGGTACAGTAATGAAAACTGTACCTACTTTTAATCACGTACAGTATCTAGAAAATATATTTGTAATTTTAACATTTTCAGTTGTTATAACTTTTAATAAAAGAAACTTGTGTTGCGATATACAGAAAATCAAACTGCATTTATTACAGCAAAAGTATATATAAACGAAAAACATAAATTTTTATAAGCACTACAATTAGGACAAAGTTACTTAAATAACACAAAAATTATACAGGGAAAAGTATTTGCACACTTCTAGTTTAAAGCAAAGAAATAATATAAATTATATAGTTAATAAAAGAATATTTCGTGGGATAACCATTAGTGCCTTGCAGGCATTAATTAGATTTTTCGTTATATTGAGGTTGATTTTACTCCATTCTTCCGTTAAAGCAGATATTAGTTGTTATTCTTCTTTGTTATTTCGCGCAAACGAACTTGCCGATCCAACATTTCCCATAAATTTTCAATGCGGTTCAAGTCCGGTGATTGTTGAGGTGTTTACAGCAGGTGGGGCACATTATACAAAAACCATTCCCTCACTGTCTTCGACGTATGTTTAGGGTCGTTGCAAATTCTTAGTTTCTAAAGCTTCTACTTGTTTTCTAAACACCCATTTCTTACCATCAGAGCCAGTCAGCATAAATTTGCTTTCGTCAGAAAAAATTACTGATTTCCAAAACTGTATAGGTTGCAAATTCCAATCGTTTGGCGTCAGTTCGCTTTGCTTACAAATGGTTTTCTTCGGGCAGTACGGGCTTGACATCCATGTATCCATATCCAATCGATTCAAGTCAGCAAATACTAAGCAGTAACAACGTGTCTGACAATCGACAATCTTGTGGGGTTCCCCTGAGCATAGATTGTTTTTTTTTTGTTAATATCCGCTTGATGTGCAAATACTTTTTCCTGTATAATTTATGTGTTATTTACGTAAGCTTTAATGTCCTGGTCGATGCCTAACGAACACAGTGCCGTATGACTAACGTACACTGAACATCTGCACTTTCTGTTCTGATCCGTCCAGAACAAGTCTAACATACAAACCTATGGTAAAGGTATAACCTTGGCGGTTCGCTTCAGTTAAATTCTCGCTTCGCACTGCGACATGCAGGCGAATTAAAGCCACGTTCATCTTCGGATGAAACACTAGAGCAAAATCCAGAAATCATAATACTGTACGGCTAATATAGATGAATCCAAAAATGCTGAAACAACATTATGTATGTACCTAACACAGGTGTGTAATGTAACTTATCGCAAACTCCGTCAGACATATTGGAACCATTAAAGTTCTCATTAATCGCACGTAGATAAATACCTCTCGTAACCAACAAAGCGCAACATTCATTTTTAATCGATTACCATTGGTTACAACACGGAGCGATACTCGAGTGATATCAGCGGCCGATTGGAAGTCGCGATAACATCGATAAATCGGCAAATATTGATGTTTGGCTTTCCCAGAACCATCTTCGCGTCATTATATTGTCATCTCCCATGAGCTGGCACAGGTAATGTATACAGCATTGGAATCGCCATCGCCATATAGAAGACTGTGCGCACAAGCGTTCGATGTTCCTATTTTTTTTATCGCTTCCGACGTTGATAACGATCTGTTTCATCTTTTCGTACAAAAAAATCCCATTAGGTAATTACACACCAGCATATTTGGTTAACGTCGAGAAATTCTAGGAAATGCACGCGCCGTGGCGGTTACTTTACACAGCTTTATCGTGGAATAATTACCTCCACACATATATAGGTAAACACTTTTGATAACGACAGATATGGACATTGGGGCGTATTTAACCAAACAAAAAATCATCGTTCTTTAATCAATTCCCTAGACGAATCGTCGCTTTTGTGCATACAATTAAATCTTTGATTTTCGCGATTTTGATATCGCTTGGTGCTGATTTTGTCAGTTTGATGACTTTACTGATTTATAAATTGATAGGTGATATATGTAATACGTTGAAGGATTTTGGTGATTATGACTGGCAGTTAGCTACTAGTGAGTAGATAATTTGTCACACTTGTAAAACTCTTAAAATGCATTATAGAATTTATTGGTTAGGAAGGAATTATGTAATGGACCTACCTAATCTAAAACATGTGACGCATGGATTGTTTTTTTTGTAGTAACAATGAAATAATCTCTATTCGGTTTTGCATAAGTAAATCAATTTGTTCAAAATGTAGACATACTGTGATAGTCCTACACTGAGGAAAATATTATTGACAATATCAATAATTTGTATACATTTACTTACTGAATTTTCATTTATAGAACGAAATATTTCATTCTTGTGATAAAATATTATTTACACTCTTTGATTAAGTTTAGTGAACTGCATCTAGCATAATAAATAATTTTGTTGATAATATGAATCAGTATTGTAATTTTTTAGATACAATTTTCGAAAACTTATTCACCATATAAACGCCATAAAATATTAAACGGTCCATTGTTTTAATAGCTTGTAATTTATTGCAAGAACGAACAGATAATATACCTTGATGTTTATTGTTTGTTACTAATAGTCATCAATATTTACATGACAAGTCAGAAAGTATATAAATAAGTAAAATGTGATAAATATAAAAAAAGTATCCTAACAAAGAAATAAAGGTTTCTTTGGGGTACTTTAAGGTACTTTCAATATTATGATTGGTTGTGTAATCATAATATTGAAAGTAACCAAAACAAACAAATCAAAAAAAAGTAAGAAAAACACCAGTGACGCAAAACGGAGAAATCATTATCTTATACTAAAGAATTCGCCGACACTATAAATGGTATTAGTGAGTAGGAGTATTTTCACTTTTTTACCCTGTTGCTCAAGGACTTTATTTCATTTGGCAGATGATTGCATAGTTTTATACCAGAACAGCCCATTCGTGTGAAGCGGAATTGCCAGTTCTTCCCGATTGCGGGTGTAATGTCCATGGAAATCTCCATTCCGCGAGAAGCGTGATTTATTTCGGTGCACAAAATTTTACACAAGCTAATATATGTATATACACTAATGATGGTATGTATTCTTTCAGTTTTGAACGCTTCACGACATGATTGTCCACGGCTAAGTTCACATATAATTCTTATGGACTTTTTTTTTGTAGGATTAGCACCCTCTCACTATGCATCGACACCCCATGCTGCAATGCCATACGAAGCTACGCTGTGGAAGTTTGCGAAGTAGGTAAGTTTTACCGCATGCTTAGCAGAGACATGTTTGGCAGCACGAATTGGCACACAGCGAATCTACATAATTTTTCCACGTTGAAGTACTGTCAACGTGTAGGCCCAAGAAGTTTATGAACACACCCGGCTCTCCGAGGCTCACGGTCTGAGTTTTATTGGTGTTGAAGTTTAGGTTATTGGTGTGAAACCATATTTCAGCCGATGTTAACGCCCCGTTCTTTCTGGTCTCTATATCATCCTTTGTGGCTCTAGTAAGTAATGAGGTGTCGTCAGCATAGATGATAGTTTTACTGCACAAGTTATTACTCGGCATATCGTTTATGTATATAATAAATAATAGAGGACCCAATATGGAACCCTGTGGCACTCCGATGTCGATGGATCTTCAGTCTGATAAGGTATTTTGCCCCCAAACTTTTTGCTCTCTATTATTTATGTAAGATTTTAAAATATCGTACGCTCTTTCCCTAATTCCGCAATGCCAAAGTTTTTGCGATAAGATATCATGAGAGACACAGTCAAAGGCTTTACTCAGACTTACTCCAACAATGCTGTAACCGAAGATCTTCCCACCCTACACCCATGCTGTGAATCTGTTAACAAGTTGTGTTTTTCGAGAAAATCAAGTATTCTATTCTTAATAATTTTTTCAAAGATCTTTTATATGACAGGAAGCACAGCAATAGGTCTATAGTTGTTTATGTCTTTTATATTGTCTTTTTTTGTGTACTGCAACGACCTTAGCCAGCTTCAATTCATGCGGGAATATTCCTTCTTCAAAGCATGAGTTTATTATATATGTTAACGGTTGTGTCAATGGTGCAACTATTTCCTTTAGTACCCTCATCGACATGCCATAAATATCCACTGAGTTCTTATTTTTCATTTGTTTAACTACTTCTTCTATTTCTGTGGTTGTTGTGTTAAATAAAAAGCAGGTGTTTATACAACTCTAACTTTCAGTTCCTACAGGTTCTCTTCTGTAATTTGTAAAATATACACTGAGGACATAGTTAAACGAAATAATATATTGCATTATTAATTAGCAAATAAATTAGTAAAATTTACTTCCAGTATTTATTATTCACATTTAATTTTGTTAAGTCAACAAGGTAAACTGTCGTATTAACTAAATTATGAGTAAATTACAACTATAAAAACCGTTTTGTCAAAATTATTAAACAAACTATGTTAATATTAAGTCTAAGTAAGTTACTAATACAAACATTGTATTAAATTGTAGTAAAATTAGCGTTTTCTACTGTGGGTAATTAAAAGATATGACGTATGTACAAGTTTATGTTTTATAATGAAGGTTGAAAATACCAATTTCACACCTCCATCTTCGTCATTCAGTAATAGCTTTCATATAAACTTGGAAATAATTCATGTGTCACTTATTTACAAACATAGATATCCGAATGAAAATTCCAAAACAGCAGGGACAAATTTAGCGGATAAATTTAACGAGAAACGCCGACATAATATCTATTTATACGCGGTAAATCTATTTTAAGCGACGGACGTGGCGAAATCATCAATTTTCCCGAATCGTTTTCCTTCTTTCCTATGATCTATCTGCGCTCGTACAAATAAAGAATACCGGTATCGCTTCTTCCGACAACAGGCGCGCGTTATCTGCTTATTCAGACAATCGTATCGAGGAGGGATCATTTGGAAATCTGCGGTAGAAAACCAGACCGCAAGATCCGATGCCGCGTTTTAGTTCCTCGACGAGGCTTACATAAAAGTGGGAAAAGCGGGAAAAAGAAGCGTCTCCCGAGGTTAAAACCCATCCATCATTGTTTTTTAGCAGAATGTTCGGGTAAATTTGGCGAAGATTTTATTGGATATTTAGTCATGGGGTAATAGGGTGATAATAGAAGAGCGGAAGTCGATGTTATGAAAGTAAAGTTGATAATTTTATAGCATGGAGCTAAATAATTAGAGTTTAAGATATTTTTTTCTTTCAATATAAGAATAAGCACTTAGGTATTATTATTATATTATATACATTATAAATAATAATTTACTATTTATTAAAATAAATAGAATTCGGGTTTATTTATTCTTTATTTTTTTACCTATGTGACGTTTCGGGTTTTGGTTTAATCCCTCATCAGATATATAAAACATACATTTTTAAGAAAAAGTATACAATTAACCATCAAACTACTTACATTGGCTTAAATGATTGAAAAAGTGAATAAAAAAGGTGATTTTTTAAAAACATTTTTCGAACAATGTTTTGACATTGATATTTATAATAATTATGCCTTATACCAGGTGATTCAATTTGGTATTCGCTCACCTGTAACTTTTTTACTTTTGGGGAAAAGTATAGCAAACCAAATATATTCATAAATGCAATGACAAAACCTATCGGATTATATCATCAATTTATCTTCGCGATGACATCTGTCAATACGGTGACTGTCAACTTTTCTTTTTTTTCAAATAACACTGTATATTTTTTGCACCATTTGATAGGTATTTTATTTCTAATTCCGAATATGTATCACACTCTTTATATATCTCACTAAACATTATGGGATAGTAAGTTCCAAGAAAAAAATAGATAGATTAGTATTTTTGCTAAAATTTTTCCTAACAATTGTTTTCATGGCTATCTACTTGTTCCGCATCTGAATAAATATTTATTATTTTATTGATTGTTTTCTATTATTTCACCATAGTGTGATACATATTGGGAATTAGAAATAAAATACCTAACAAATGGTGTAAAAAAATATACAGGGTGTTATTTGAAAAAAAAAAGTTGACAGTCGTTGTTTTGACAGATGTCATGGTAAAGATAAATTGATGATCTCATCCAATAAGTTTTGTCATCCCATTTACGAATATATATAATAATAATAATATAGTTTGCGATACTTTTTGCCAAAAGTGCTATTTTGACAAAGTTAACGTAATCGTGTAGGACTGCTAGATTTGTAAAATTTAAAAATAAAGACTGCTTTTTCAGATGCAACACATCAAATTTACTGAACAACTTTTATTTTATTTTGAAACAATGTTAAAGCAATGTTAATAATTTGAATATGTCCAAAAAATACTTATATCTAATTTGAAAAGTTAATATAATTACAAAAAATATTTTTAGTTAATTGAATTACTTATAATTCATTTGGCTATGTTACATTTCTAAGGTTTTAGTTTAATGAATTTCAATAAATGAGCACAACTTTGTATGTAGTTAGATTGATTTTCCTTTTGTATTAAGATTATTAATTGTTTTATAAAGGGCTACATTTTCCAAAAAAAAATCTTTTATTATAATTATTTTCCTAAAATAAAATTTTTCAACTGCAACTGCACTTATGCAATTCTGACTTAAGATATAGAGCAAAAGAGATAAAGGTCATATAGTTTTAGCAACTTTAATAGACTTGTCTAAAACTTTCGATGGAATTAATTTCAGAGTACTTTAAACTAAACTAGAATATTTAGGAATAAGAGGAAATCGTAAAAATTGGCTATCCAAAGCAAGTGCATAAACAAAACCATGTTAGAAAATATCCTGGTTTTCCACAAGGCTCTATTTTAGATCCGTTATTGTTAATAATTGTACTGTTTATGTATTACATTTTACTACGGCCAATTTCTGTCTAAAATAACATATGACACAATCTATTAACATTTAAAAAAAGGACACATATATTACACCATTAAATACCCCAACTTGGCTGTACATACTGACATTTAGCGTTTTTATTTACACGTCCACAGTCACATGATCACAAATTATAAACGTTAATATCCAAATAATTCTTTACATATTATTACATACACTGTGCCTCGTGAAAAGCCACTAAAATATAGTACATACGATTTTTTCTTCTCCAGTCGCTCGGAGAAAAAAGCTAAATTTCGGAGTTTTACCTTGACTTTATGTAAATCGCGACAGTTTCCAGGTGACGGTGAAAATACGGCTGGCCGACGACGGCTGTGCCGTTGCGTTCGTCGTCTGCGGATCCGAACTCGACACAAGTGCGTAAATAATCCGAACAAATATTTAGATCTTATCAACTAAAATATATCACGACTTAATTTGTGTATATATTTTATTCGGAAGGTCGCACGGTCTACGATCTACGGCCGAGATATACGAGTTTTTCCAGTAAACCGACATCGCAACCGAAAAAAAAAAAATTAAAGAAGGAGTATAATAGATAGAGAAGGAAGGAGAACAGGCGATAGATCTGGAGCATCGCGAGCTTTGAACGTATAACAAATATGTACTAATTAGGCATAAATCCCAGCTAATGTTTCCTGCTTATGAATATTAATCGGGTGCTTTTTTGATAAGAGTCAAGATTTATAATGAGGAAATTGTGATTTATATTATGTTCTGAAGATTTAAATGTAATATTTAGAAATATTTTATATAGTATGACAGAACAGACATAATTAGCATTTTTTTGCTTTTTATTGCTAAGAAAAATACACTAATGAAACCGAATTGCAAAATTGATTTCATTTGCACGGATAACTAAAAATGTTATTACAGTTTTTTGTTAAGTAATTAGATACATTCAATTCGTAGAAAATATTAAGAAAAATAATGCAAAACGTCACCTAGTAGCACTGACGAGTAAGGCAAAACGCGCGTCTACTAATAATTGCTTACCAAACATTAATCAAATTCAGCACTTCTTTTAAACATTACAATAATAAGATTATATAGGAATATTGTAATTTTACTATTGTCTAGGATTAAAAATTGTTACCTGTGGCTTGTATTTTTTGCCGTACATTAAAACAATTTCAATCCCTTTAGAATTAGCATAATAAAACAAAATATATACATTAAATTGAAGGCTATCAGCAGTTATTGGCAACAGGGATTCATACTATCGATAAATTATGATAATTTAGGTCAATATAAATATGAATTATTATTTTTCTAGTTGCTAACTGAGGAAAGAAAATGTGTTAAGTCAAGACAAAATTGGATTGTATATAAACAACAACAAATTGGGTTAAATTTTATATACTCAATCAGAGTGGTGTAGTACTTATATAAAATTTCCTGTCATGACTGTAATGGTTGCTATATAGGCCAGACAACTCAAATGCTAAAAAGCAGACTAACGCAACACAAGAGTGACAGTCGTATCGGAAAGCGTTCTTGTGCTTTGGCCCTCCATTTGCAGAACTTAGTCTATATAGGCCATAATTTTGACTACTAGATGGAAAGTAATTACAGATAGAGATTGTTTTTTGAGATGGTGCACAAAATGGGTTGTCCTGACTCTGTTAACTTTAAAACAGATACTCAACAGCTCAGCAACATATATTCTAACATTTTAAATAAGCAAATGTAAAACTCCACTTTATTCTTCAACCTTGTATACCGCTTCACTTTTATTTTAATTCAGGACAAACAGTGTTTTATTTGACCGTATGTTTTATACTTTTGTCGCCAATTTATTTTATTCTGTTTGACTGTGCAAGTTTATATAATGTGTAATTTATAGTTCTACTGTTGTAAGTAATTTTGTATTGCTATTTTCATTTTCATTGTTTG
Organism: Cetonia aurata; assembly: GCA_949128085.1. NCBI lineage: Eukaryota > Metazoa > Arthropoda > Insecta > Coleoptera > Scarabaeidae > Cetonia > Cetonia aurata. The sequence continues at coordinate 7,326,225 of OX421882.1, read as the reverse complement.
TAATATTTTTAGCTGTACCTCCTTATGAAGCCAAAAATAAATTCACGAAATATTGAGGTTTATATGAACAATTAAGTTTTTCATTCACAGACCGAATTACTCGATATTAATTAAGTGTTGTTCCCTAACGAAGTCCGGTCGATACTTCCCTTCGCATATATATAATATATAGATATGTTAATCTAAAAGAATAAATTGTAGTAGCTTCAAGCCTGCCCAAAAATTTATTTTGCCCGCCCCACACATTCACTTTGGCTACGGTCTTGTAACTATATAATGTTGTAATGAAAATTGACAAAGTATCTACTGCAATCCTGTATACTCGCGTACACAATAAAGTTCTATCTAATACACCTTCTCCTTACCTGATTGGCATAAAAGTCGTGCACTCCCATGCCATTACTCCCTTCCTGATGATGGTGCTGTTGCTGATTATGCTGGTGGTGGTGATGCTGATGCATATCCGCTCCTCCCATATTCTGCTCCAAATCTTGCATCTCACGTCGACTACCACCACCACCTTGGATCTGTTGATGCTGTTGGAGATGATGCTGCGGCATATTCGCGTGGTGACCCATACCCTGCTCCTGTCCCAAACACGGGGAGTCGGATGCGCTTTGCTGCTGTTGCTGCACCTCTGCCATGCCCCTCATATCGCCCATCCCCACTCCCAACATCAACGGGGAAACGACGTTTGATTCCCAGGTGTCCTCCATCTTGAAAACGCGCTCGAACGCCCACGATTCTAACCGCACCGCCGACTTGCTCTATTATACGATTACCGGGCCCGTTGTTCGGATTAGATTACGTATTCCTATGAATATATCCGAGCGCAGAAGATCGCCAGTCGCTGTAAGTATCGGAGAAGATATATCTGGACGTGTACTGTGGGCTGAGAGCGCTTCGAACGTCCAACCCGTGTCCGATTGTCCGTTTTGCGAAATTTACGACTGGATTCCACCTCGGGTTTTTCACCAGACGGAATCGTGCTGACCTTCCTGCTGTCCGTTGGAGCCGAGCTAATAGAAGAATTGGAAAAGGATACACGTATTAGTACAGCATCGGAATGATTGTAACTTCTTTTTTTAGAAAGTCTCTTATTCAAGACGCGCAGAAAGAAAGAGACACCAAAAGCGAAACCTCTTTCTTCTGGTTTTTGTACAAAGCAATTTCCGCCGGCGGAAATATGATGAACTTACATCTATCCACAGAAAAAGGAAGACCGTTTTTTTTTTTCTGACGAATTCACACGTTTCTGTTTTTCTTGTTTTGTTAACGCTTTAAGATCTCTATTTCTATCTCTCAAAATAGCGTGTGAACATTGTCTTGCTATACAGGATTTTTAAATACCTTTATTTATGAATATCCTGAGATCAAGAGGAGAATTAAATAGGATCTCTTGAAAGATCATAATCTCGACTGACAGAAACGAGATTTATCGTCCGGTGTGCTAAGTAATATTTAATTTTGACACTCTACGATCTACATAGAAGTGATTTAGTAATTTGTGATATCCATCTCCTAATTTGGGATTAATTTCGTCTATTTTTTTTTTAGCCTTGATATTTAAGATTTGGCTGTTACTATTATATAAATCATATAAATTGCTACTGTACAGCTATTATAATAATAGAAAGTGCTAATGGTAAAATCCTAAATTAGAGCTGCACACAGAGCTGTAAATATTGATTGAATATTAGAATTGGTTATATCGATGGTATAACTGCAATAGAAATAAATAGAAGTAGACACGGATGCGTTTGCTTTTGCCGAATGCACCCTATTAGGAAAGTTTGATGCGATGAAAAATGTATAAGTTCAATGGTCACTTACTATATACAAAAATGATGATCAAGTGGAAAAGAAATTATTCGAGAGAAACAGAGAGTAATCGTACGTAAGGACTGAAGACTAAGTTGGACACCCTAAAATGGCGAATAAAGGAAACTTTGGCAGTCAATGTGTAATGTGAAATTGTAGATTAGCTAAGAGCTAAACTGATTCGAAAATATCCAAATTGTAAATTCTTCAATGATATCACAAAATAAATAAATGCAGTAGTTAGGTAAAATATAAGAATACTACTTGTATATGTTGAGAATAGTTTTATTTGTAGTGATTTTAATTTTTTTTGCAAATTATATAGTAAAGTTGATATTAGTCAAATTTGCATTGATAAACTTCTAATAATATAAACTGAATTTGTGTTTCCAAGGAAATTTAATGATATTAACACATCAAAACCATTATTAGCTCTGTTTTTTGTCTATTTGGGTTTTTCTAAAATTGTCGAGAGAGATTGATAGAGTTAGGGATTATTACCCTAACTCTATCAGAACTCCTCACTATGATAGTTGGGAGTTTTAGAAATATTAATAAAAAAAAATTTATTTATACTTAATGAAGGTAAAATTAAAAAAAAAAAATAGAAGAAAATGGGTTAAAGTCAAAAATTATTCTTTTCGATACAATCATTGAAGTTGCGAAACGAGAAATAGAATGATCAAAACGATTCTCCAACGAATAGAATACAAAGCTAAGTTGATTTTAGATATTGAATAAAAACGTATTCATCTGTCTTATTATAGATTTTGATACAATCGAACTTTGTTTATAAATTATTTGTATAAGATGGAAAAAATAATTACTAACTACATTCTGATTAAAAAATATAAATTATTAAATATGGAAATTTAGAATTCATCTGATTGTATCCAGACTATCTTTACTAACAGAAGACAGTCATTGAATATTCACATTTTTTTTTGTCCCTGTCGACATAGACATTAAAGATTTTCGCACAACTCATCAAAGTTCAAAAAAGGCATTTTTTTTACTGATAAATAAAGCTCAGACAAACTTCGCAGAAGAGTATGGTAATGTAACGTTGGTAGTTCAATTCGGTATGTAGTGTAAAATAACGGAAGTGACGCGTTGACAGTTCAATTCGTAGCAATTCATAGTTGAACTTGCTAAAGTGGCGCTTTCTATCATCGATTGAGTGTAGGAAGGTTGTATTTTCGGATGTGGTAGTCGAAAAACGGTTTTTACGCTTAGTTTCAACAACAAGAATTTTAGTGATTTCATCATTGAAGTTGTGATCTAAGTTTTAGAAATGAAAAGACATGACGTATGAACGTTTAGGTAGCTATACGGTTATATCACTTTTGTGTCGAAATAATGGATATATGTATGTAGAATCAGTGTCAGTCTTTTAAAAACTTATAATAACGCGGAGAGTTTGCGAGCCTTTAAAACCAACTGGAGACTTATTGAACCCAATTTATCCTCTACTGTATATGGAGTGAGCACTTCAAATGAATAATGAAGATTGTTTAAAAGTAAACCAAAAAGAGGAAAATGTTGTTCAAAATTAGCACCTATAATCAAATAAGAAGTCATAACCTCTTATTTCAGAAACAAAATGAATTGCCGTTTCTCTGGATCACTCTATATAAACTACACATCATAATATCTAATTTGGTTAAAGTTTTCATAATTGATGTAACTAACAAAAAAAAAAAAGGAAAATTGATCGCACCCCGTTGACGTTTCGTGTTGTTAACAAGACTTATTGAAATTTAGGTGAAAAAATGTCTTGTTTAGCTAAATACGTACATTATATAAAACAATACGATAAAATAAATCAAAAATTTATGATTTGCCATAAAAATTACCAAGTCCAAATTTTGGAGAATCCTTTCAGAAAATTCGTTTAATTCTATAAAATAAAAGGTCTATTTTATTTTATAGAAAATCGTTTTTTCATTAGTTTAATAGTAAAATTTTATGCATTTTATAGGTCATCCATATAATCAAATATTTTTTTTGAAACATGGAAAGTAGGTATATATAAAAAAATATCAGGGAATCGGTCTGTATAATTGAAAGAACTAATTTATTCAATAGCTCAATATTTCGTTTGTTATTTATTTTCAACTTCATTATGAGTAATTGCTACAAAGAAGTGCACAATGAATAGTAAAAAAAATTTATAACAATAATTGTAAACAAGTACTTACAATGGTAAATTTAAAAAACAGCACAAAACATATTAAAAATTGCTGACGTTAAACAAAATGTCTTGGGCTTTGGCAATTCGCAGCAAACATACGGGTCACATTTTGGACTATGATAACATTAAGATATTGGCGATCGAGAGTGACTATAGAATAAGATTATTCTTAGAAATGGCCTACATTAATACCCAAAAAAACGCTATTAATTTTAAAACTCATACCGATCAACTCAATATAATTTACCCGAACATTATTAATTTTAATCATAAACATTAGAGTTCATAGATTTTTGCAGCACATGGTATTTTAACATGTACTTCAACTTATTTTCCTTACTATATTTGTATAGCTTTTTTTATTGCCATTCTTGGGCGATCTTATCTCTATGCTTTTCACTTTTGCAAAATTTTCATACATTCATGTAGTTTTATTTTGTTAAAGTAACTGCCATTTAGTTTAAATATGTTTTACCTGTTTAACGTCAATAATTTTTAATGTTTTGTGCTGTTTTTTAAATCCACCATAGTACATCTATACAATTATTGTTATACCAATTTTTTTGCTACTCATTGTATACTTCTTTGTAGTAATTGGTCCTGATGAAGTTGATAATAAATAATAAACCAAATATTGAGCTATTGAATAAATTAGTTATTTCAATTATACAGACCGATTTACCTGATGTCCTTTAACTCTAACGTAGTACTAAATTTATAAAATAAAATATATATTCGGAAAAAAAGATGAAAGAATTCTTTGCCACACAAATTTCCATTTCTATCAATAATAACATAAATTACAAATTTTAACAATAACAAAATTCCATACATTGCGTCTATTAGAAGTCATTTAAGTTTTTATGGAGTACGATTATATAACTATGGAGTTACTAAATGGTAACACATATGATATAATTCCTATAATTGAAAGAGTTTATCATTAAAACATCAATAGTTAAATAAGTAACTTTTAAACGAATGAAACTGAGAGATATTTTTACAATTCGCGACCGATCCTCAGCACCATTTTATGTATACTTATTGAAATGCAAAGATAAAAAACAGGATAATTATTACAGCTTACATGTTTATGTAATATAATCCACAAAAAATGCTCTCCTATAAAATTATGGATTTGTTTAAGATTATAATCCATATTAGGAACAAAATCATTGTGGGACTAAGTATTTCTCATGAAAATAAAATTTCTATTTACTATTTATCTATTTCTATAGATAGAGAAATAGGTAAGTGAAATAAAAATATTTTCCTAAACTAATTAAAAGTTTCATTATTTAAAAGAAAATAAAAATATTATCGCAACTTACTATTCCAATTAAATGTTCTTATACTGATAATGTAAAACAAATTAACACCAACTCAGCTCCGATAATATTTAAGTACAAGCAAGTTATTTCACACAAATCGTCAACGATAACAATACCAAAACACGCCAAGGAAACACTTTTAAGTATGAATAAATACGAACGAACGAATCGAACGGCCTTTGACAATACCCGTATAAATATATCTCCAAAAATGTTATCGAAGAACGTTCGTTTTGTCACTTGTGATTTATTCAAGAGTCCGATGGCATCGTAGCCGCGAACCGACCCGCCGAGTTCGAAAAAAGGCGCGCAAAGCCTCCGAAAAACCACTTGTAACTGACGGACGAACTATATACCCGCTGGCTCACTGCTCGCCGCGACTTTCCGATGACATCTTCACAGTTTTTCCGAGCGGGAAATTTTCCGAATCATCCGCACGGAACGCGAGATTGGTTACACGAGAAGCGCACAATCACACGCGACTTTAGATTCGCGGAAGATCAAAGGGTATTCGCGCAGAGCACTCTTTGAAACGCCGGGAGTTAAATTCTATGTCCGGTTGTAAAAGAGTTAATTATTATGTGCTATTATTATAATGGTTTGGAGAGACGGACGAACGGTCTGGTGGCCGGCACGTCCCGAGCGGTAATTTCAATGGATAGAGGAGAGGACGATGTGTGTGCTCTGTGTGTGTGCATGTGGATTTAGATACGGTTGAAATGTTACAATGCCGGAGTACCCGGTGCGGTTCCGTACGCCGGGCAGCGGTTCCGTCGGCAACGCGAGGAGACTGCGTGAGCTCGGTGGTGGTCGCCGCCCTCCCTTTCCCCCACTTGTGATGCACTGGGCCACCCCCGGAACAGTATTATAATTAGGTATACACACACATACGAATAGAGAGAGATAGAGAGATACGAATATACATGGCGTATGTGAACGGTTTATATACATACATACGTTCGATGTTTGGCTTGAGTTTTCTATCCCAGTCCTGCTTTTTTTCCGTGTACTCTTCTTTCACTCAATTCTTTTTTGATTTGCGTCGGATGATGTTTTACGCGATTTGCCTCTATACAAACGTTGACTGTATTCCAGAACTAATTTAATGAATTTAATAATTTGTTGAAAATGTATGGATTATATCCGTTGTTTTTTTTCTTGTTATATTATTTGTATTTATTTATTGTAATCAATTTACGGAGTTTTGAATATTTCTTTTGCGATAAAATAAGAAAACCTGAAAATTAAATCTATAATAATGATGCTATTTATTTTCAAAAAATAAACATATCAGTTCTAGGAAACGTCAGTAAAAAAAAAACAAAAATACAGAAATTAAACCCCAATTTTCCTAAATATAGTATTAAAATTAAAAGTAAAAATAATGTTGCCTTTGCCAAAGGAAGGCCATAATTAAAAACCTTAATTAAAAAATCATCTAATTAATTAATTATAAAGTAAATAATAAACTTCTTAAGCAATTTTCGTGGCAGAAGTGATTATATTTCCATTGATTTTTAACTTTACCTTTTACATATTGCTGTGATAATTATGAAAATGTGAATTATTTAAAATTAAATTAATGCTTGTGACCAAATGTCTGAAATTAATTATTAAGTTGAGCGCCAACTCTAAAATAGAGTAAAAATTTCTTGAAGAGCATGGGATTCAAAATCCCAGTGGTCACCTTCTGAAGGTAAACCTTAAGAAACTGAAAGTGGGTGTAAATTGACCACGATGTGGGGAAACAAATTAAAACAACAAAATTTGAATTTTAAAATTAATTAGAACTTTAATAAATAAAAAAAACAAATAGGAAGAAATTTAAAACCTTAGATTAATTAAAATCCAGGCTTAAAAGAAAACTCCCTATATTTAACGTGAAAATAACAAGATTAAGAAAATTTAGAAATATAAAATTTTATACACCACGTGTAAATCGCAAAATGGCGTTCTCAGGTGAACGTCTTTAACTTTAAATACTTAAAACTGCTCAATAGTAGACAGCAATTACAAAGCAAGGTAAAAATACCTTCAAAACAGTGAACTACAATCAAATCTAATTGAAAAGGAAAAAGAATGAATCAAAAATTAAATAAATATCAAATAAAAAAAAAATGAACTCTCAAAAAGTAAAATTAAATCAGCTATAACAAACTATTTGGAATTCCAAATATTATACAAAGAAAATTAACTGAATTGAGTGTAAGATGCCTCTACTAAGGTTAGATTTGTAAAAATCAAATGACACGCGGAAACAAAAATGTCTTCAAACGACATACATTTACAGCGCTCAGGAAAATGATCTTACCTTCGCAGAGTCTAATTGTACACTACCTTCTCTCTCCCGCAAGCGAGCAACCGCCGGCCCAAGAGAAGCGCACGCCACAGCGGCGAACTTACACGGTGACATGACTTAAACCAAAAAAAACCAACATTTAAAACAATAAACTGAGCTAAATGAAAATTACATTGCTGTAAAACAAAACTAAAAATGATAATAATAAGAATTTTTCAACATGTTTCAAAGTAACTTAATACTAACTTAACTTTTACGAAAAATTTAGTGTCTTTTAAAAATCTTCTCGAAACAGCTGACTTGGACGAAGGGGTCAACGCACTCACGCACAGTTTTTCATCCCCTTTTTCCACAGCAATATGTACACTAGGGTGTCTCTTATATTGCCGTTTTTTTCTTTTTTAACCGCACACCCCTTCATTTTTTCCTTTTACTAACTATACAACATAGAAACAACTACAATGCATAGCAACATGTGATAAAGGGCCAAGAAATAACAAAAGAAGTTTCTATAGACTAATGTCCAATTGCTTTTTGTTTTCAAGTTACAAGCTGTTGAAGTTAAAAGGCTTTTATTAAACAAAACAACATTCAAAAATATAAGATACATATTAGTTCTGCATAAGGTGTTCAAATTGGTGACCTTGCTCCTGAATACCTACACATTTCCAATCTTCGTGTTAATGACTGACGGCATCTTTGAAATATGTTAGCATTATTACGAAATCTGTTAGCAGACTCCATAATTTTGTTCAATAATTGTTCTTCACTATTTAATTCTGTGGCATACACTTCACTTTTCATAAATCCCCAAAATGAAAAATCGAGAGGATTAAGGTAGAGACTACGAGTTGGCCATGGTATAGGTTCCCCACGACCAAATTCCAAATTTTCTTTGCAGAAATTCCCTTACTCTCCTAGAATAGTGAGCTGGCGCGCCGTCATGCATGTAATACATTCTTCTTATAATATTCAATGGAACATCTTCTAACAAAGTATTCAGTTCATTTTCCAAAAAAATTTCGATAGAGTTCGCCTGTCAATCGTCTGGGCATTCGAACTGGTCCAATTAGATAATTGTCGATTATACCTGCCCACACATTAATGGAAAACCCATACTGGTCATTCCGTATTACGTTCTGATGAGCGTTTTCATCGGCCCAATAATGCATATTGTAAATATTCAAAATGCCATCGCGACTAAAACCTGCTTCATGGGTAAACAAAATTAATGACAGAAAGTTTTGCCCTTTATTTTGCAACCACTCGCAATATTGTAAACGCGGTAGAAAATCCTGTTTCAATAGGTGATGGATTCTTTGGAAATGAAATGGATGAAGAAGTGGACTTGAGGACTTCTCTAACAGATTCACGATTGATATTCGGTATTTATTCTTCTATTCTAGGATTGTCTTCTACTATTTGCAAAATAGCTTCTGCATTTCCAACAGTACGACGAGTTCTGTTAACCCCAGAATCAAATTTTGGTTTTTTAAAGCACCATCTTCTCCCAAACGCCTATGTATGTCAATAGATGTCCTAATATTAGGAACTTGCCTTGATGGCTATCTCTCTCGACAGATCCGTTGAGCTTCGGAAGAATTTGAACGAACTTCGCCGTAACACATGATCATGTCCCTGCATTCTACGAAAGTATAGCGCACCATTTTGAAATAAAACTTTCAAGACACTACGCTAATATTGATTTGACATTTACCAAATGCTTTATTTCATGAAATCACAGCCTACTTTAAAATATTTTTTATTGCCCAGGTAATACTAAAATACAAGAAGAATATAAAAAACAGTTTGTAACTTGAAAACAAAAAGCAATCGGACGTTAGGGTGTAGGAACTTTTTTTGTTATTTTTCGTTCCTCCATCTCGTGGTGCTATGCATTGTAGTATTTTCTATGTCACCTTGTATAGTGACTCCATATATAATTTTATAATTATCCAAGAACATTTACCCGTGCCGCAGACAATAAGGAGCTCACCGTGAACCCTTGGAGTACACCATGGTGCAAAAGCATAACTGCAGATTTACAAAGCTTTTTATAAATGTAAGAATAGAAATGATGACCGTATCTACTAGTGTTAATTACGTGGCATTCCCCTAATTTTGTTATTCGACTAATCAAACCGTTCATCGCTTTATTTAACTCGCATGACCACTAAAATTTATCAGTAGCAGTGATACCTCCTCACATTTGCGGTTACAAAACTAACTTTGATTTTCAGCAGCTTGCCGCCTTAATAAACTTCTAAACGGTACTACATCTTATTGTTATACGTCATATTACTGCTACCTACTAGTGCTGCGCAATTAGAAGAAACAAAAAAAATCATAGGCCGATATCCGTTTGAGGTTAGCGATAATGATTTGTGCAGTGACAATGCGAACGCGCGGTTTTCGTAAATGTCAAACCGATATATATGTGGAAGCAACAGGAAACGAATTTCTTCGTTCCTCGTTATGTCAATTAATATTGCGGTTAGACGAACGATTTTACGGTCCTTACACATTAAGAGCTATGACTATTATTTTTATTGTCGTCTGTCGGCCGATATTTGATTGTGAACACGCGCTGTAAGAATGATAAAATGTGCGTATCAATTTACAACATTGCTAGGTACCAGTACCGATGTTAAAAATTTTCAAAAATCGTCGTATCTCGAATGGTAAACCATAGAATTTTATGCTGAGTTCAAAGGTGTAAAATATACGTGATGTTCAACTTGAAATAACAAATTATTATTATTGAAAAACACACAGAAACCCTATATTTTTAAAGCGAGTATTTTCGAGTTTAATTTAATAAAGTTTCATCATCTTAGGTCACTGTTGCGTAAAATTTGAACAATAAATTGTTAAATTAAATTACATACACGATAAAAAAAAATGATAAAATAACTAGTATCATTTATGCGCCCTTTTATAAATCACAATTTGCTATTCTTAATAAATTGAATTATAAAGCAGAATATAGTGCAGACCGCAGGTTCGCCAGAACTATTAAATTTGTTAGGTAATTTGTCATTTCGTAGCGTTCACAGTAGAAAATAGGCGGTGTAACATGATGGATGGTGAGTTCACGTGATTTTCATTTTGTTGTATCACGACGGAAAAGGCGTTTTAAGGTTTAATTGATTTTTTTGTATTCCAGTTACTGTTAGTTTTACTAACTGCGCGGAAATTACTTCTAATGAATTTCAGTGTTTTTTTTTTTTGTTTGTATAACAGCTCACTTTTTTTTTTGTATTCATACAAAGACACAGCTGCTCGTTTATTGATTACAAATGAGTATACGCAAGGTATTTTTATTATGTATAATTAAACCTATATAAATTTTATTGCGCCGAAATTAGAAATAAATACTTGATGTGGTTATTTATTGCTAATTAAAATATGAATAATTTGTTTGCGCAGTAACGTAATGTAGTTTATTTATTTAGTATAATTTGTAATAACATTCTTTTATTATAAGTTTTTATTTATAATTATTTGCAATAAAATCACTAATCTTTGTCAAGAAACTTGTTTGAAAGCTACCCAGTTGTAATTTCCTTTATTATCGTAAACAAATACAAACACAAAAAAGACTTCATTCATTCTTATTTCTTCGTATACAGAAATGGAACCCTCATGTTTCCTTGTAGGCTTTTCTAGCCAACATTATTGTTGTCTACATCCTGGTTTTAATTCTGTGAAGCTATCGATTCCAAGTAAGCTTGGACTCAAGAATGACACCAAGATATTTCACTTCCTCCGACAACTGTATTTCTTCACTTTGAAGTTTTAGCGGTACAAGAACATTTAATTTTTATACTCTTCAGTTTTGGAGAGGCTAATCTTTAGTCCCTCACAATGGTCCATTCTTATACACAAATCGTAGGGTGTTCTTCATTTTGTTCCGCACTAAGTTGTTGGATCCCTAAATTTCTACCTTTTCATCGTCCAAGTTTACTAATTGTTCGTCCATCACAAGATTCCACAATAGAGGGAACAAAACCATATGCTGCGGACCCCTTCTTCCGATTCGAACCACCAGTTTTCCTCCCAAAATAGTAATATAAACTGATCTCTAATAAGGAAAAATGGCCAAAAAAACACTTGGGCTCTTATATCTCGAAAACGGTTAAAGATATCGATAAACGCTTTGCGCCATTCGATTTCTCGTCGCTGGGCGCTTCTGGTGGAACCCAAGGAAATGACCTAGCGTCGATTTTATTTTCGACACTTTCAACACCCATCTCTCCAGACCAGTTGGAGGTAGGAAGACCAGCGTGGCGCCGTTCGATTCCCCGCGAAAAGGCGCTTCTTTTAGCCTTGGGTTTAATGGATGATTGGTGCGCGAACAACTTCTGTATATGACCTTATTTAAAATTGTGACAGCCTGAATTTAACTTTGGACGACCAGCTACTGCCAAATAGTTACAAATAACATAACACTTCTGGAATTAATTTTTGATGAGTATCTCACCTGGACATAGGACTCATTGTAATAATCTCATCAATTAGTTAAATTCTGAATACTGTATGTTTAGAAATCTAAGTAGTGTTCTAACTACGGACTAGATGTCCTACCATGCTTAGGTAGGCTCTAGGCTAAGCTATGGTATATGTTTGTGGGGTTTTACTGCCTCAGCGCCGGACGAGTTCTTGGCGCAAAAGAGGATTATGGGCATTATTTCCGTCTTATCTACTCGAGAGAGTTGTATACATGCTTTTAATGTGTGGCGTTTTACCGTAGACTTGCTCATTCATTTGCACGTGTTAACCTACATATTTCAGAACGAAAACAATTTTTGTAAACTAATCGATGTACACATAATCTCTACTGGACATCTTAACGATTTTTATAATAAAATATAATACAACATTGAAGTCTTCTTGTTATATGGATATCAACATTTTTAACGCACTTCCAAACAACATTAAGGTTATAGTAGATGATTTTCTTTTGTTGTATATTTGTTCACGTTTTGAATTTTTACCCCTCCCAACACAGGGCAATTAACGAAAGTGAACATGAAGTGACAGCTAGGAGTAGACATCATTCCTTATGTGTGTATCTAAAAGTTTTACTGGAGTCTGTGACATAAATAACGTATTAGTCTTAGAAACTCTGCTTCTTCAGGTTTTGGAGTTAGATTAGATTAGGATTGGGGTGGCCTATCGACCTATTTCACCGCGACCTCTTCAGATCTATTGTGATCCCCTTTTTCCTAGAGGACGCTCTCTAATTTTGCCCTCTTAATTAGGCCTATCATCTTTGAGAGCGACTTCTTTATGTAGCTACTAGCTGTGGGGTTTTCCTCCCCCATTACTAGAAACCTTGTCCTCGCCAGGCCTTCACATTGGCACAGCACATGAACTGGTGTTTCTTCCTCCTCTTGGCAGTATCTGCAGGTTGCATCATCTGCCAGGCCTATGTTGTACATATGCCTGTTCAGTCTACAGTGACCAGTCAGCAGACCTACAATCATTTTGACAGTCTTCCTGTCTTTATTCAGTAGATCTCTCGTGAGTTCAGGCCTCTGCTCCTTTAGGAACTCTTTTGCCTGCCATTGTCCCGGTGGTTTTTGCCACCACTCTCTGGACTGATTGTATATCCATTCATTGATGGATTTTTTAATTTGCAATTTGGTAGTGCCGAAAGAGGGGTCGGCTCCAACGAATGGCCTTGACGAACCTCGCCTGGCCAGCTCGTCCGCCTCCTCATTTCCTCTCACGCCCGAGTGGCTAGGGACCCAGGTTTTGGAGTTAAAGGAAGTCTGATCAGCCTGCAGGCAACTCGTATATATTCCACTGCGAGATTTCCTTTAAGTAGTGTACCACCCTTTTGAAATAAATGGTACCGGATTGTTTATTGTTTATAATCGGATAAATACCATTTGATCTTAGCAATCTTTATGATTTAAATAAGTTGACTGCCTATTGCACTTTTTCCATAGTCATTAGCTTCTTTGGTCTCGGGATGCTTGTCTAGTTCTGTCTTGCAGTTCTCTTATTGCAGTCTATCCTTTTGTCTGGTATATTCCTCCTATAGGTTTTATTAAGATATTTTGTCTCGAAATACGTCCGCTGCAATAAATTTGGCCACTTAAATATAATGATAGAGTGTAGTTGACGAGACCCAAATGCATTAAATATTGCTTCATCATCATTATTTTGTTTCATCTCTTTCGCTGTGATGACATTGAGGTTAATTTTTAGCACACACATCGTCGATAATTCCATACGGTGGTAACCTTTGCCATTTGCGCTTCACCGATCCTATAAAACCCATTTGAAAGCCACAGGAAACGGTAACGATTCCATTATCGCTCAATTAATTTTTGCGTTGTCCGTTCGACTCATCGCTAGAACATCTTCGAAAGTGGCCTTTGGTTTCTCTCGCACGTACGATAATCTAAATTCCGCGCCTGCTATAACGCAATTCACTTAACCGCCATTTGCATAAAACAATTGCCTATTTAGATAGCGCGCGATGGACACAATGGCGTGCGTTCGTCCCGGGGAGGGAGGGGATGGAGGACGTGCGGGAATCGTCGTAATTGAGGACGTTAAGCAACGACGACGTCCACTGCTAAGCTACTAAACTGAAAGGAGCCGGCGGACCGCAGCGACGGCATACCGGATGGATGGAAGCACGCTTAGCGTCGCCGTTAGTCCGGAGACTATGGGAAAACCGCGCTGGCCAGGAAAACTAGGAAAACTACTTGGGTTTTAATGTAATTGTCGTGTAGTTTTTAATTGGAGACGATTTAATGTGGAAACGGATTCGCGTGGCGATTTCTCCGCTTGTGTACTTACGTCATTTATTGTACTTATGTATATTATGCGCTCTCGGAATTCGAGTTAGTAAAACGGAGCGGAAACTCCGATGCTCGAGTTACGCCTAATCGAAGTAGATGGAAGGAAGTAAATAATTACGCAGGTATAAAAGAACGATTAATCAAAATAACACAAAATTAACTTTATGGGTTAAGTAATTAAAGTCTCCTTATATAGGGAACGAAGACCGTATTTAGAGGAGGAATATTCTCTTTAGTGAACTAGCAGATTTATCTATGAAGGAAACGAGTTATTTCCTAGAATCTACAGAAGGAATTCAATTATGAATGGACACTATTGATAGCAACCGTTGATACACGGAAAAACCGATTTAATTGCTGTAAACAAATCATACATTTTATTGATTCAAATGTGAACATTCTTGCCTAAAACATATACAAGATAAAAATAATAATTGTGTTGAAATATTTGCTTAACGTAACTAAATTATTTGGTAAATTACGTCCTAAAGCAAACAAATAGTGATGTATGCATATAACATGCGGATACATTGCGACCTAGAAGATCTATTGTATCCGCTATTCTTGCTGTATTTACAGTTGGCCATGCATTCCTATTACTTCCTGTAGAATGTTAGGCCCCAGGTTAGGTAACTTAGGTAACTTCCCAGAAGAGTTTTTGCCTGCTTCATTCCCTGAATATTCCCCCAGTACTTGTATTTTCTCTGCAATACTTAATTTTTGAGTTTCTCCAGTACTGAACTGCTATTTATCCCGCAAAAGAGTTCAAGCTGTGCAAATGGTATTCGAACCCCTTTCTGTGAGATAACCTCACTTATTTCATTTCCTTGTACTTCAGCGTGTCGCGTAACCCGCAGAGGGTTACCTTGTTCCTTTGTCTAGCACATTTAGCGTTCCTATACACTCCCAGACTACCTTAGAGCTGATTATATTTGAGATCAGCGTTTTGTTCGCTGCTTGACTATCAGAGACTATGATAATCTCTTGCTATTGTTGGTTTCTGCCTGCAAAATACTCGGGTACGTTCTCAAGCTTTCGAAATAGTTTGTTCTAATATCATATATGTATGTATCTCTATTCTCTGACGTTGTGGTACCATCCGCGTACCAGTTGGTGCCATTTCTGTTGAGTTTCACTCACTTTTAATCATTCTGAATGTGGTCTTTTTAGCTCTGCTATTCACCAAAATGTGGAGAGGAGAACGGCTTCGTACCACCTCAATAGCTGCTATTGGACAGGTGCTCATTGCCACAGTTATGCATACACATGCTAATCTTTGCACTTTAGTGAGATTAGCTCTCGCAGCGGCTAAATTTGTTCTTTTACTCCAATCAACTGCTCCATAAGTGATGATTGATTGCATTACTGATGTATTCATTCAGAGCAGTATTTTTGGGTTCCGTACCCAGTTATTACCTGTAATGCTTCTACAAACCATTAGAGCTCTTTCTGTCTTGTTGGTTACTTTAAGCTCATGCTTATACACAGAAGTTTATTGTTCAGGTATTTCACCTCCATTTCTGAGAAAAGTATTTTGTGAAATTACCTGGAAATTGAATTTTCAATGCCCTTTGTAATTGCTCTATTTTGTAAATAACTAATTCAAATGCAAAATTCAAAGCATATTGTGATGCTTTAACACGTAAATATACAGAATCATATTCCACGCATGCGTATTTGCAAATACTCTTTTGCTCCTCTTTTGGGCACTATTATGGGGCAACACTATATAAGAATGTGCAAATTTCTTATTATATATAAGCACGTTTTTAATAAATCATCATTTAAAATAGTCTTGACATAAATACGCATGGATTTACTGTGCGGTTTCTTGTCGTCATTAAAATTGCCCTATAATGAATTGTAATAAATAATAACAATACCACGATTACAGCCAAGAAGTATTGATAACTCCTGTCACGATTTGAACAAGAAACGTATTTATTTTCATTGAAAAATTGGCAAATTCTAGCTGAAGTCATTTGCAATCAGCAGTTTTACAAATTATTCTTATCTAACGTTATTTATTTATTTATCCCTTCCTTTAAGACAATGCTCTATTGTATGGGAGTTGTCACATTTTAAAATAAAAATTACGACAAACATATAGTGAGTATAAAAGTCATGAAAACATACAACACATATAACATACAAAACAATACAATAGAAATGACACTTGCAATTCTCAAAAAGATCACCAAAGGTGTAGTCGCACCTCTCGAGCAAGTAATGCTTCAATTTCTTTCTAAAAATATTAACATTACTGATTAACGTAAGCGGAAGCTGGGAAGTAGTTGCAAATCCCAGCACCAAGGTTGTCCGGGGTTTCAACTGTAATACGATATTTTGAGAAAAGTAGGTTTAGCACATCCTGACTTCTAGTATTGGTATTTCTAGTGTCGCCAATGCATTCAAATCTATCAATATTGATATGAATATGGTTACAGAGGTTATACTCATACATAAATAAATACGTCAGAGGAAGTATTTGGTACTGCGCAAATAATGGTCGTAATATACGCTTTTGTGCAAAAAAAACAACTGAAGTAGCCGCCTCGGAATTACCCCATATATAAAGAAATATCATAGCGTAGTCTACATTCGACTTGCACTTAATAGCAGGTAGAATGAATCGTCGTTTGGTTAGGATATTTCTCAAACTGTTGAGCTAAGCTTCTTGGTTAGATTCGGGCAATGTAGTTTCCAATTTAGATTTTGATCAAAGCGAAGATCTAAAAATTGACAGCGCTTTGTGAGTTTGATTACTACATTCTTAACATTAGCATTAATAGGAGCTAGTCTATTCTGCCAATAATGAAAACGCATAATTTGCATTTTAGCACTATTGAAGTGAAGATTATGAAAAGTAAAATAGTTAGGGGCATTTTCAATATTCGATTCTATTGCAGTTTTATGTCACTCATTAACATTCGTAGGAACTACTAAGCAAAAATCATCCGTATAAGATACAAATTCTATTGTATTTAAATAAAGGTCAATTTTACATAGAAAATAAATAAGATTGGACACAAAATTGACCCTTGTGGCACACCCATGCCGACAGGAAGCAGTTAGGAATCCTTACATTATTTACATTGTGAGTGAGATATGAATACTTTAACGGACAATAAAGTAAATTTGGTAAACATCTTGTGGAATTCAGTGGCACTATAAGCCCTAGAAATTCTTTTAAAATTTGTATGTAGCAACATTAAATCCTTAGTTTTCAATGTGTAATAACAATGAGCATTTTGCATTTTAGCATAAACAAATCATATCAAATCAATGTGGAGTCACGTCTGCGCTGCGGAATTGTGGTTTGGGGTGCTGTGTCCGGAGCGAGAACTATTTTTGTATTGCAAAATAAAATCAGTCGTTGCAAGCTGTGTGTGCCTTCCTCTTCTTCGTGTCGTCCATTATTTAAGGAGTTAAGTATTCTACCTCTTGCCTCTCTGTATATACCGGGTGTCCAACCTAAGATGCAACTTTCTAAGCATGCCAGTATTATTGCTGCCAGTCCCAAGCCTGGTGAAATGCGAGTGGAAGATGGCCGGTGCCGGCGGCGGCGCTTCGCAATACGTATCTATCGTGAGAAACTGAAAAATTGCGAATATCTCCAAAACCGTTGGAGATAGACACAATGATACTCATATAAAATCGAAAGAAAATTAAATTTTACATTCATTTATGTAAAAATTGCTTTACCGTTTAATTTAAAAAAATCAAGTTATTCATGATTTTAGAGAAACCGAAAACCGCATCTTTCTAACTTTCGTATTTCCTGAGGTATTTCCAAACACCGAAGACACTGCAAATGTCATTTTTTTCCAAAAACGTCATGTAATTCGGAAACGGTACAACTTAGCCTCAATGTATCCCTAACATATTGTTATTTAAATTTAACGAGGAATTCAAAAGTGCAATAATATACAGGGTGTTCCTTTTAAAATAATAAAGTTAGTAGTTACCTCCGGTACAACCGGAAGTCCGCCATTTCTGAAACTAATTCTAACATGTGTAGAATATGATTCGAGGCAACATTTATTTGAAACATTTTTTCAAAATAATAAATCGGCTAGGGACCGTTGCATCTTAGGCTGGACACCGGGTATATGAAGTGTTGGTTTTCTTAAAGATCAATGAAGATCGCTTTACAAAAAAACAGCGATATTTACAATACTATGACTACTGATGCTTGCCTAGATAAAACCATACCGGCTCATAATACTAAAGCCTTCGAACAAGGCCCAGCGTATAACGGGATTATTTTTTATAATAAACTTCCTGACAGTATAAAAAGAACAACCAGTATTCTTAAATTAAAAAAAAAAGGAACTGAAACACTATTTACATGAAAAAAGTTTTTATTCTGTTTCGGAATATCTGGAATGCAGAATTTAACTAAATTATTTATATGCTTATTGTTTGTTTGACTAGTGTGTTTTGTGTATTTTGTTTAGCCAGAACAATTATGCACTATATTATATCAATTGACAATGTCCATGTTCTTTGAACGATGACAATAAAATATTATTACTATTATTATTAAAAAAAAAAAAATTATTATACAAATGTTACCTGTTGTTTTGCTTGATATTCATATTTCCACCTTTAGCTATGCATTCCCAACACGATAATTAGTCAAATCCCTTTAAACATTCTAACAAGTATGTAGTTTTAAAACAATAAACAGTTGTACACTGTACTTAGGTATCTTTGTAAAAACATATGTATAGATATTTTTTAAACACGCATTGTGTGTCTATCACCCTCCTCATCTAGGTGTCTACATAAGAGATATTGCGTTTAATTATTCTGAGCCATATATCATCTTAATTATCCACGTAATCCGAAAGACTCAACCGTTATACGTTTAGTAATAATGTTGATGCATTAACGACGTGCATATTATAATTTTATAACGATTTGTGAGTCGTTATTTTAATTATAAGAACGTTTAAATTGTTTTACTAGGGAGCAGCAGGTGTTTGTCCTTTTCTAGTCCAATTAAGCTTGTCAATATTTTACGACTTTTAATAGTTCGGACGACAGACACCGTTTAAGTTAAGACATACATATGTTACACATGTATATTATGCATTCAATTAATAATATTATTAAATTGCTTATAGTAGTAAGCACTTACTATATACCTAATAAAAGGTGAAATAATAGGTGTGGTTATTATGCAGGCACTTATCTAGTGTTTGTTATTATAATTTATTATTATTCTATTGACGGTAGAAAAACGAATATGCAAAAAGATATGGTCAAGTACCTGATGTCAGGTCTGTTAGACTTTGTATATATTAATGTGATGCCGTGCAATGTTCGCCGTTGTGAGTAAAACATGAATACATAAATAAAGTATAGATTATTAATATTTAAAACGTCATAAATGATATTTAATTCCATTTAAACTTATTCGAAACGCGTAAATCCTAACGTGCAGCGAACGAACGATCCTACCCAGTCATAAAGCAGATTTACTAACCATCACGGTCGTTAGTTCTCTGTTAGATGCCGGGGGTTACTACCAATAAAACGGCAATAAAATATACGTATAGGAAATTAAAGGCGATTCCTACGGTACGACTAATTAATTTACATTAAGTGTGTTTTAAATTATACAAGAAATGTACCTACACATGGAATATAGACGCATATTAAGAACTTGGCGTACCTATGTTATGTAGATACATAGATTATTACATCATAGGATCATAGAGTGCATTGGGAATACTAAACCTATAGATAAAGATAAAAAAGTAATTGCTTTATTAGGTATTGGGTTTAGATTTGTTAGAAACACGGAGCAGATATACGCAACATGAACATGTATCGTATATCTGCGAGATAAGGCTAGGAAATAGATGGTTTTTGGCCCATTGCTGCAACATTACTAGCTTCAAAAAGATAAGAATTTCTCAATGATTTTGCGAGTTAAATATTAACAGCAAAAACACCTTCATAAAATGGTTTCACACTTACTTCTATCTATCCCAAACCCGTATAACATTCACCTCGCTACCCCGCGTTTATTTTTAAAACAGGCCTGACATTTTGAAATGTGATCAGAAAATAAAAAAAATAAACATTTAGTGTTCCAAATTCATAAAACATGTACAGTAATCAAAAAATCTAATGTCTGATAAAGACATCATTTTGAAACTATTTCTATTAAGTTTCAAGATTATGTCTTAACCACATTCAATGTAATCAAATGGTACACTGATGGTGAAATGCATGTGCACCTGAGTAAAAATAATATTCCTATATTGACAGGGATCCTGTCAATATAGGAATATTATTTTTCAGGCCATTGTAAACTGAACGGATATCTAAGTAGCTTGGAATAGCCGAGGAAGTAGATATTGTGGGAAACAGGATGAAACATCCATCCATCTACTCTCAAATTGCGCTGCACTGTGCAATTCAAGGGTCCTGCACTTGGGAGCATGTGAAATTGAAGAGGGAGAGTTATCTAATCTGGGGCCTTCTGACATTCTGCACTTTTTAAAAGGAATCAGACTGGACGGCCAGCTGTAAATACAGCGAGAATAGGGGACACAATAGATTTTTCATGTCGCAGTGTATTATCACCCTAATCTGACATACCGAGAGTTACTGCCCGATCAGCCTGCTGTCAAAATGTCAAATGTCTCGAAAATAGCCGAATCGGTCATCCTCGACCTGCTAACATTCGACAGCGATGAACGTCATTCAGGACGAACAGTTCGGTTTTCCAACCGGGTTTTGCACTGAATTGCAGCTCCTCAGGTTCACTAAGGCACTCAGAAACGGTCTCGAGAGCAGAGAAACCGTAGCGTCAGCTTTTTTTTTTTACTTTCAATGGCTTTGACTCTATCTGGCACAAAAGGCTGATCCATAAGTTGATTGTTTCTGGCTTGAAACCCTCTCTGATCAGGTTGATCAGATCCTACCTTGAGCGCAGATCCTTCTGCGTTAGGACTGTCGAAGTCCGATTCGGAGGCCGGAGTACCGCAGGGATCGTTATTGGGGCCACGTCTCTTCCTGCTGTTTCTGACAGACCTTCCTCGAGAGCCCCGCACGCACCTCGCTATATACGCTGATGACAGTCATGTACGCGATAAGGAGGAGCGAGAGGCTGGCTTGTGGTCGCCTTCAGGCGGCCACAAACCACCTCGTTCGTTGAGCCTCTCGATGGAGACTGAAGTTGAACGAATCCAAATGCGTTGGATTCTCAAGGAAGAGACGTGTTCCCGAGACACGTATCCGCGTGGGAAACGTCAGTTTACCGTGCTGCCAAGAGGTTAAGTACCTAGGAGTCATCTTCGACAGACGTCTCGTCTAGACGAAGCAACGTAACGACCTCAGAACTCGCTTTCTTGCTGCCCGCAACTCTCTGCTTCCCATGTTAGGTCGGAGGAGTCCCCTCCACCTAGCCAACAAGTTATTGATTCTCAAATCTATACCAAGCCCGATCCTGGTGTATGGCGCTTTTGCGTTGGCGTCCACGTCACCGACAAACTAGAAGTCCCTCGAGGCACTTCAAAACAGGACACTCAGGCTAATCTTTAGAGCCCCTTGGTTCGTTCGGAACGCGCAGATTCATCGCGATCTGCAAATTCCACTCCTTCGTGATTTTCTGAAGCAGACTCTGTCCGCTGCCTGGGCGCGAGCCCAACAACAATTACAATTAACAATTACAATATAACAAAGGTTTTATTTTCTGTATGGGTTGTTTCCAAACTGCATGAATACTTTAGAAAAACCGCTTATTGACAAACTTTTTCATTTTTTTGCGTCTATACCTCAACAAAATGATTATATGAACAAGCCCTCTTTTTGCTTCCTTGAGTATTAGTCGGTTGTCTTTGAACGCTATGCAAATCTATCTGACCTTGTAAATAAATACCCTGTTCATTTTTAGTTGCAAATTCGTAGAATATTTCAGAAACAGTGTTTCTGTTTTCTTCACTAACTTTCTCAAAGCGCTTTAATTGACAACTAACAAGGAATTGGTAGGTACGATTTAGTATCAGCATATAATGTATGATAAAACAAATCTTATACCTGCAAGAATTTGCAATCGCTTTGGCATGAACAACATTACCTGTGTAGTTTAGGTACTCTTTCCCTTGGGTCCTCGAAAACTTTATTAGATTTCGCATGGAGGTATTTTGGTGGGTTTCCAAAAGTCCTTTTTCTTTCAGTCGATGGTTCTTGTATTTTGTCCATTGTAAGTTTATTTAAATATTCAACAAATCTTGTCTATTTTGAAACGCTGTGGTTGCAAGTTATTAAACTAAAATTTATTTATAGGTTATGTGTTATTGCACTCAATATGTTTCCGTTTACTGCAAAAACAAGCCCAGTGCTGTAGTTGGATTGTTTCTGCAGTAAAACGATGTGTCTATAATTTAAATGTGTCTTTTCGTAAAAAAAAAAACTAAAATTCCCGAAAATGTCACTTGGATTCTTTTAGCAATAAACGACTGAAACTCCAATTCATGTAAAATACCGTAAAATTAAATCAACTTTTGAAACAACACTAACAACCATTTTTGTTTAACAACCATTTTGTTCAGAAAAACATTAAAGGCAAGAGAAAAAAGCAGAATTGATGTTTTACGAATTCTTAGTAAATGACACCTGCTTCTGACACTTTATCCAGGATGTTTGCATTTTTTTCCTAACAAAATCAACAATCACGATCTTCTCGTATTGTTTTCGCAATCAGTGGCGCAGTCGCCAGAACAAAGGTACCGCCGACACCATCGGCAACACGGCAACAAAGTAATTTTAACCGAAATTATTATTAAAAAAACAAAGGGTAGACGGAGATACGTACGTATTATAAAGAACCGAATTTTGATCGCATCCGGGCTTATCAGATTAAAATATAATATTACCAGGGGAAATGCATTTAATTAAATATTTTCGGGGCACGTATAATAATCCAGACGGAGCATCTGAGCCGTGCACGACACCTGCAATTAGTGATGGTTCGGAGCTCCGCTAAACGCTGGCCAGTGCATATTCCGATAACCGTTCGGACACGAGAAATGTAAAATTATATCTGATGCTCTACTTACTTCGGATATGTCATTTTGTTGAAGTAATCGAGCTCATTTTTCGATAAAATACAAAATTTCATCATATTTCATATTTATTCAGTTGAATGTATCGCCAACTAATAGAAAAATAAAATTAATTTAACATTTATTATTATTTAAAGCAATAACCAAGCACTTTATATCATTTATCTCATGCTATGGTTGCCGTATAAAATATTATAATGTATTTTACATTTATTATGAACAATATTACTTAATTTTGTAACCAAAAATTCTTAGTGGCTCCGTATAAGTGAGTTGGCGCTGAAATTCAAATACGGCACACGAGCGTCATCGGACCAAACGTTAGTATGCGTTCGGACTGACGCTCGGCACAACTCGGTTGCCCTCGAACTCAGTCATGGCTGATAGTGAACTGTCACTTGAGGAAATTCTCAAGTTTTTTGTGGAAAAAGGTGGTATAGTGGCAAATCGCGATGTCGTGAGGCATTTTAAGAAATACCTAACGGATCCCCTGACACAAGGTAAGCGTTTTATTGACCCCTTTCCATTTTATACCAGCGAAAAGTCATTGTTTACATTCCCAACCTGTGGAATCTGTTGTTTCCGTTGAGAGGTTATGCCTAGTATTTAAATTTCATTCGCATAGTGGAATCGCAGGCGTTTCGATTATTAATAATGCTTATTGCCTAAGATTAAACTTTAATCTCTAATCGCTAAAAGCTAAATCGCTGTCCTTTTAGCGGTTTCTTGTGGGAACGTTGACATCATCGTGTTGGGCTCTACTGCAGTTACATAAATTTGTTCCGATGTCGTATTCTTAGCAATTGTAATTTATGGCATATATTTGAATGGATTAGTAAATCGTTATACAAATCGAGCACAGTTTTGTGGTGATATATAGGATTGCAATTTCCGTCGTGTCTGTGCAATAACTCGTTCGTGTCACCATTAGAAAATGTATATTCGTAGATAAGTAGGTACTATCGGTTTATGGTTTATTATAAGGAGGTGTTATCGCATTTTTTGTGGATGTGCAACAAAATTGTATGATTAAAATAATTACACTTTACAAGTTAGCCAACTGAATGTTGTATGTACTCTTTAGTGACCAAATTCTTCGTAATAATCAACAAAATAAAGTAGCATTGAATATTAGTTTTTTAACTGATAAAAAGCCAGAACTATTTCTTATTTATTTTTATGAAAGATTTTTAATATTTGAGGGCAACCAATGTCAGTTTTGTTGGGAAATTTAATAAATTAATTGTTGGATTTTAAAGAGGGAAGTCTATTTACCTACTTTAGTGATTTATGTACTTGTAGAAAAGGTTTGATTTGAATTTTAATGAACTTTTATCACCCTTTTTAAATAAATAATGTTGTTACCTGCACAGTAAAAATCTTAATAAAAGTCATGCTGTTCTCCCGAGATGATATTATTTAACTAATTTTAATACCATCAAAGAAAAGTATTTTAAGTTACCGCGGTTTGCAATATACTTACCTGGTTTTATGGTGTTGAAACAGCATAACTTTCTAATTTAATTTTTGAAATTATGATTCTCGAACAATAAACTCTTATTCATATTGAAAGATTAGCTTTTGACAACAAAAGTTGATAATGATAAATGAATCTCCAACTCAAATTTCGTATTAGTTAACTGATGATGGCCCAGATATTTAGTAACATACAATAAAGATTAATTTGAGCAAGAAAATTGATCTTTAGATTACAGAAAATACAAATGAAGACTGTCGTAGAGATAAGGACCAGGCGGATTCATTTTTTATTTTCACCTCTAGAACCTTGATTTAACTTTGCAGAAGAAAACTAAAAACACATCAAAAACATTTTCGATCTTCTGTTTAATGACGACTTCGATTTTTTTATAAAGTTAGTGTTATATTCGGCCATCATTAATGGATTTTGATAGCACGAGAAATAGTGTTTTACTAATTCCAAAGTTGTATAACATGTTAGCAAAAGTGTTTAGTATTATGCTTTAATTGACGGAGAATATAAAAATGTGAAAAGAATTTCAGTAATTTGATGATATCAGTCGTTTTGGCAAACACTTTTTAAAGGCCCTTCTTAACAAGAAGTGCTATGTACGTATGTAATTATTTCGAAATTTGTTCAACTTCGAAATGAGAACGTCAAATGTCACAAGAAACATCTTTTATTAATATAGAATTTTTTTTTCATGTTTTAATAAATATAGGAATTTTAGCACTTTTTTTTATAGGGAATTTGATAAGTGTGTGAACACTTGTGAACTTTGACATGCCATATTTCAAGTATTTGAACTACAAAGTTTATTTCTAACGACAATATTAAAAGAAATTGCCATATGGACTCAACGTTTTGGAACACACTACACATTTGCCAAAATGTCTATCCAAACATTTAGACAGAAACAAACTTTTTTGCCTTATTTTGCCGCAAGTTTCGATCAAATTGTGAAGGAAATGCTACGGTGCATCGCTTGTCGTCCTGCATATAATTTTAAATATTTTGTACTCGCTATTGTTGGATTTCGGTTCGATAAATAAAAAATGCTAAACATTTTTTGTTTCATAGCTACCCTTTTTTAAATCTTAAAATGTATTCTTTGTCAATGGAAGTATAATATCAAAAAATTTTTGTCAACAGAGCTGAAATCAATAAAAATTGTTTTTAGTGATATCAAAATAGAATTTTAATTAATATCACTAAAATTTAAACTTGTACCTCCAAGTCCAAAATTAATTAATTAATAAAATTAGGTGGGGGTCATACATGTTCATTATGTAGCTAAACACTTTCTTCGATTTTGCTTTTTAATGTTTCTTAGATGATGCCCGAACCAAATTCAAGAAATTCGTCAACCAGTTAGCCGTCACCAGAACAGAAGGCAACGAGAAATTCCTAATTCTCCGTCCGAAATACCAAAGCGATGAAGTCTATCCACCGTCACGTTCACCACCCCCCTCTTCCCAAATCGACGTCAATAGAGCCATTCCAGGTTTGCCACCGGCTCCATCACCAGCATTCTCATTTTCCGATTATAGTCCTGTCACCTCCCCAGTTCCCAGGCAACCTCCGCCTTACCGCCCGCCGCCTCCCGTCACCATGAACTCCTCCTCGGACAACATCTCCATCAGTTCTTCCAATTTCTCTGTGCATTCCGGCGACTTGGAGAGTCCGACAGCTCCGCCGAGGAAGAAATTTAGCGAGAAGAAATTGGAGGCAGAAGTGAATGCCGTCGATGGCGAAGACGATGGGAAGGATGTCGATAAGCTATCGGTCAGCGTCAAGGAGAGGATGCAGAAGTTCAATAAGATGGCATCGGCTGAGGAGCTGAATCTGAGCCCCAGGCAGTTGGAGAAGAAGAAGCAACTTGAAAAGGTAAGTTTTTGTTTTTTAATATTTCCTAAAAACGAATTACATGAGACGTAATTTACAAATTAATGTGACAAAACTCCTTTTGTGGTAATTCTTTTATTACTTAATCACGTTGTTTATCGCTTTCAAGTATTTTTACGCAATCATTTTATGTCCTAATTGTCGCAATTTATTATTTTCTTCGTCGTTCCTACATATTTCGTTATTTCTCGAAAATATAAACCTGCCATTAAAATAAGATTAACAACCTTTTGGTTTCGTGTCATGGTCGCCTTTAGAGTGCAATTTAAGTAAATTGCTCGTGTTAAGGTGAACAGAAGCATAAATTTAATTTGTTAAGTTTTAAGTGTTTGCAAATTGCACTATTTGTACGTTGAAACGGTGGCAAAAGAAATAATTGGCTTTTTAGTAATGATCTCAATAGACCTATCGAAAATGAAGGTAAGTTAGAGAGAAAATACAGAACTAGACACTCTGTCCTTTCACTATACACTTACAGCCTTATTCATAAAAATATACTAAAACAAATTTTAAACGTCTATTAGTAAAAACGCTTTTTAAGCTTACTACGTTTTGAACAATTTATTCTGTTTACAGACGAAGGTTGTTTTATAAGGCATGGTATATTTAATTCTAAAAATAATCACCTGACGTAAATCCCTACGCAATACTTATTCCGTGCATAAGGAATCGCAAAGAAGCACATAATCGATCGTTATATTCTCCCAAACCGCTTGAATGGTGAAAATTATTTTATTTTCTGAGATACTGGGCAAATGGAGCTTCTTGACGGCTTGCCATTAAGCCCAACCATACACCGGCTTACACAACGCGAGAAGTCACCGCATTGCTAAATTGAAAATACCCAAATAAGTGGATTGGGAGGAGAGGTGGCGTGGTCAGCTCGGAGGCCCTGGATTAAGAATACTAGACTTCTTTTACTGGCGTAATCTGAAAACCTTTGTGCAGGAGACACCGATGAACACAATGTTATAGAACTAGAACTAGCGGCTAGAATTGTTACCGCAGCAGATTGATCTTTTTTTGTTTCATTGATCCATGATAGGAAACTATTTCGCTGTAAATCGTTGTTTTAATTTGTTAATACTTATCTCTGATTCAAATGTCTTGATTCTGCGACGTCCTTAAAAATACAAAGAATCCAGAACCTTTGCATTAGATTCATTTTTAATTTAAAGCGGAGAGATCACGTATCGCATCTGATTGGTCGTGTTGGTTGGTTGAGGATAGATAGCCGTAGAGAACTACACCTGTGTGTATTTGTTCATAGGGCCTTGGTGGGAGGTTCGCCTGGATATATCACGGAGTTGCTGATGCCTAGGGGCATGGTTCACGATAGACATCTGCGACATGTCGCTGGCCTAACTGTACAGCAACATCGCTGTGCAATATTCACTAGATCTTTTTTCTATGCATCTGCTAAGTACTACAATGCCATTCCGCACAACTTTAAAAATTTCAGTACCATTTCCTTCAGGCAGCACGTAAAGAAATTGTTCCTGCAGAGGCAGACACCTCACGTTGGCTGAATGTATGTGTGAATTTTAGTTATGACTGTAGCTTGAACAGGTTTCTTTCTTTCTTTCTTTGTAATTTTTACAATGTGTATCCTAGGTTAAGTAGAACAGCATTGCTGGACTTCCCCTATGATTGGACTTGTAAAAAAATTTTTCTTTTCTTTTCCAATAAAGACCGTTTATTATTATTATTATTAAATAACTGAATAACGACTTTTTTTTTGACACATCGAAATTTTTTTTAGGACAAAAGTTGTAGTAGATAGTTTACGGATTTTATAAACATTTAACATTCAGATATCGATAAAGCGATATTAAAGAATTTTGTTTCGCAATTTTTAATCTATCCCCATTTTGTTATTTCAAAAAATAAAAAATAATTATAAATGCAAATGTTTTAGGGAGCCGATAGTTAATTTTACATTTTTTTTTTATATTCCTCAAAAAGCAAAAGAACGCCAATAACTATCAAATCAAAAATTGGAACTAAGAAAACTTGTTTATTTTAATGAGTTCTAACTGCCATTTTCGAGTATAACGGCTTAGTGTTAACACCCTGTATATTTACTGCATTAATTCAAATTGATAGTTATGTTAGTATTGTATTGCGAGTAATTAGGAATGATGCTGAAGCATACTAGAAGTATCTGATAAGAAATCAGAGATGGTGCTCAAAAGAAATTGGACGAATACATGAGCTTGAGAATACTGTAGGAAATGGCATATCTTTACTATGCTCTAAAATTGTGTTCTATTTCATTACGGCACGTATAATTTGTTCGTGAAATGAATTCAAATTAGTTTTGTGAATATATTATGGACAGCTGATTCTATATTGATATTATCATGTGAGTCATGGGACAGCAGCACTTACGATTTGTTCATACTTAAAAAAAAAAGAATCTCAACGCCAAGTCCATCACCTGACAATAATATTTTCCACTTGATAATAATAGACAAACGGAGGTATTCGCAATCTGAAATTTCGTTTATATTTCAAAGATTCAATATGCCTCCATTTTTTATCGCTTCACTGAAAAAATAAACTGTCCGGCGTGGCATTGTCAGTGACAAGCAAATTTGTAAAAATATGGTAAATTATTGTGAAGCAATTCTCGTTAGTCAACTCTTTACACTAAGCATTAAAATTTGCTAATATTTTGAACAAATTTTTAAAATATCTTGATCATATTTGTAGATTCAATGTTACTAACCAATTTTGACAATACCCTAAGAAAAGTGAACCAGTTTTCTTTCAAGTAGAGATATACACGACATTGCATTGTTACTGTAATACAAACAAGCAAATTCATGGAAAGACTTACTGCGGGACCATCTGAAAGCAAGACTGAAGAACTACTAAAACTTATCTTCGCACAGGATATTATGCAACTGAAAGGATACCTACAGAAAATTGGGATAACACTGGAGAGACTCACTGCGCAGAATGTGTAATAGGATGGAAGTTACCCCATACTACATCTTGTGTGAATGCGAGGGTCTGCACTTAAAATGTCAGTCATTTTTTGGCTAGTTAGAAGATTCTTGCACTCAACCATCCAGAGATCTTTAGAGTGTGTGCGAAGACTCCTTGTCAGATTGCTCTAAATATAAGATAAATCGTGGAATTGGCCAGATAGGATAGGTAGTGCAGAAAGAACGAGAGTTACAAACAGTGGTTCAATTTAGGTACTGGTTCAATATGTGCAACCTTACATTTCCTATAATTATATATATATATATACAAGACTAAAATATTTCCGTAGGAATTTCGTTGCTTCTTCCAGAAGCCTTCACAACCCAGTTCGGTTAGGGTGGATTACCCTCTACGTCTCTTGTCGTTATGCGTGATATCTCTCCATTCTATTCGATTCTACACTTTTTGCCTCCAGTTCTTGACCTTCATATTTTCAAGGGCCTGTGTCACTTGCTCCTACCATGTTGTCCGTGGTCTGGCCCTTTGGTTTTTTACTAAGGGGTATCGATTCCATTATGGCTTTTGTTACTTTGTCTTTGTCTCCTCGCAGAACGTGCCCCAACCACCTCAGTCGCTGACATTTTATAAACTTGACTATATCCCCATCTTTTATTTCATGTACTAGTTCCAGGTTCATTCTTCTACGCGTCATGTCATTTTTCTTTTTTCTTTAATTATAATATACCTGAAATAGCCAAATATAAATTATTATATTTATATAACTGTAAAAAGGAAAGGAAGTTAAAGGAACATCTGTCCAATTCCTTATGTTTTCCTGTCGGATATCACTTCTTTTTCATAGTGTAGTTCATTTCCTTTCATCTATAAAAAAATACAAAAAATCCACGACTAGATCATCTTTGAATTTGCAATTTAATAACGGACTTCGTTACCTCGCGCATGATATTTCATTAATCGATGAAGAATGACCAACGCTTTTCTCAACTAAACCGTTTAGTAACAGGTGTCAGCGAATGTGACAAGAAACTTTTTGCAGCGTGAAGAAGGTGTTGTTGACACAATGTTAGATACGCTACGGTTATTGTTTCTACCTTTTGGCGGATTTCTTTTACTGCGTGTAAAGGTTGTAAATGTCTTCTTGGAGGAAGCAAATCTTCAAAAAAACGCCGAGTCACGCGCGTCAGACAATAATAATTGATATCATAAATACGTTACAAGATGTCTTGCTGCTAGGGTGTCAGTGATGTTCTCCATCCTATATTTTGGTATATACGGACAAGGAGGATCAAGATTGTAGTTGTAATTGTTCACTCTATCAGTTTTTACGATCGAATTGGCTATGGTCAAATCTATAACCGCTTATCGATTTAAAATAATTCCGTCATTTCTTTAATTGGCCGATAATTAGATCTGTATACGTAAGAGTAAGATTGGACGTCACGTTGTCGATGAATGACCGTAGCGTACGCGTCGGTTGGATACAGAATGGTGCCGCGAAGGCACGTGAGTCCTCCCGTAAACTAATTTGTGAACCCAGCGGGATCGTACAAACAGCGTGCCGTGAACGCTAAACGATGAGATGACGCTACACATTCTTGCGGACGGGTCATTAGTCATCTCTGATACGTTATCGCAGTGACGAGGTGCGCCTAGGACGGACAGTTCTGCGGGTAGGACGGCGTCTGACGCGTAGCCTGCTCTGTGTTCTGTACACTAGAGTTAAATGTAATTGGAAAGAGTGCCCACGTAAGCGGCGGAAATGGGGGTACAAAATACTGTGGATAGAATAATGGAAAGCATCGAATGTTTGCTTAGATTGTTAAGGTGAACACAATCCTCCAGTCTTCCAATGAGCTGTATTGATATTTGGCTTTTTTTACTTTTCCTGTTTAAATTTGGACAATTATTAAGCAATACATTAGTGCTGATTCAAGATACTATAACGCCACAAAAAAAGCTTATCATGCTCGTATGGGATGCTTGAAAGTGGCTCTAATAGGCCAGGATGAATAGATAGGGTAGTGTGTGCAAATAGTCGTAGAAACAACTCATTGGGTTTAATCTAAACTTACAGGAACGATTGTACATGTACTATGTTTTCTAACAAGCGTTTTAGGACTTTTCGCTTAACCCTACACGTTTTAAAACACCGTGAATGTTAGGAAAAAAAGAATCACTTTGGAAGTTGTTGGAATCACTTTGGAAGCTGTTGGATTCACTTTGGAAGCTGTTGGAATCACTTTGGAAGCTGTTGGAATCACTTTGGAAGCTATTGGATTCGGATTTGGAAGCACGGTAAGTTAATGTTCTTAAACAGATTATAAGCGAATGGTAATCCGCTATGCCATTAATGCAATTAAACACTTTGGCTGTAGCATAATGCAGCCGCATCGAATCCTCTTTTGTTGTTAGTTCATAGCGGAGAATGTAA
The DNA here is from genome assembly GCA_949128085.1 of Cetonia aurata. Classification (NCBI taxonomy): domain Eukaryota; kingdom Metazoa; phylum Arthropoda; class Insecta; order Coleoptera; family Scarabaeidae; genus Cetonia; species Cetonia aurata. The sequence continues at coordinate 7,293,902 of OX421882.1, read as the reverse complement.
TAAGCAAAGATTATTTATTTGCGCTGTTGCCAGATTCTTTGCTTAGCAGAATAGTTGTAGATTATGATGTAAAGGGTTCAACATGTTTGTTCACATATGGAAAGGATTATGAATGAATATGGAACGTCTGCTGCCATACCTTGCCTACATAAATTTGTCTTTGTCTTATAGGAAGTTGTATTTATCTTTCTTCGTTTTGTATTGGAATTCTGGAGTGAACACTTAAAAATACTCGACAACAGGCTTTTTACAAAAGTTATATAGCAAAAGTTCAATATTTTTGACAATACACTCTATATATACAGTGTGCTAACCACTTATGCAATAAAATTATTTTTCATGTTATCGCAGAGTTGTATGAAAAATGCTCGAATTCGGCAATTTTTAATTTTAAGGCGTATCTTTAAAATTCTGAATTAAATTTGAAATATACAGGATGATTCATGTAAGTGCATCTTTTTTAAATTGAGCTCCCTTTATATATTTTTTTTTTTGAAGTCTTCTCAAAGAACTGATTTAAAAAATAACACTTGAATGACCATTACAGAATACCGGAATTCGACAATGTGGCAACGGTTCTTTTTGATAACCACTGTGTTTTTATTGCGTAATCAAGCATAATATGTAAAGCACTGGAATCATAGATATTCACACAAAGAAAGCAAAAGATTTAATTTTGCTTTACGTTTCCTTCTACATTATTTACTAGTGAATCAGGTCAAATTTTGGTTGCCAATCGAAGTGCCGGCATAAATTCTCATAGATACCGATGACTGTTTGGTGTTTGAACTTTATCTCGCGATGTTATGTAGTAGCATAACATAGTTTTCATGTTAAAATTGCTTAGCTGTGGATGCGTGTTTACGTGACAAATTTATAAAGGTCATCTGAGTTATGTAAACTTACAGTTTTTATTGTGCAAAGCTTTTGTGGTAATTATGATTTATAATGACATAAATACCCAATAATATTATTGTGTAAATGATTCATAATCAAATACGCATACAATGAATAAAAATGATAATAGGAAAAACGTTGTAAATTTATATTCTCTTCGGCTTGGGGAAATAAGAAAAAATTCTATTGAAAAAGTAAATATTTTTTTTATATTATCCTTATTTATTTCGACTAAAATAAACACAAATTTCCAACATCCATATTTCTAACTTATTCACTTCGCGAACCTTACTTGAGTTTTGCTAATTCGAATTTATAATAATTAAAAGCATTATTTGTTTCTTTGTTACTTTATTATTACTTTTCGTAATTTTTTTAAATTACGCAATGTTATTTTGGTTTTGAAAGTTTAAGGGTATTTTTTGTGAGAATGGACCACCTTCTCGCAAAGTCATTGTAAAGCTAATCGTAAAATGATGGAGTTTGATAGAAATACTCTTTAAACGAATATATCGCTTTCTGGACAAACACAGCATTGCTAGTAAATATCTGTACGGTTACGTAACTGGTAGATCAACCACAACAGCAATATATCAAGTCCTATGAGAGGTAATAGAAGGTATAAACAACAACCAGTGCACGCTAGGAATTTTCATTGACTTGACAAAACCATTTGATTCTGTGGACCTTGATATCCTATGTGCGAAACTTGAAGCTGTGGGCATAAGAGGTGCTGGACTGAAATTGATAGCTTTGTATCTGCAAAATAGAAAACAGAGACTGGTGAACAATACCAATGGCGAAGTCTCGAAATGGGTATCGACAATAGGAGGAGTACCACAGGGCTCAGTGTTGGAACCACTTTTGTTTTTTATCTATGTGAATGAGCTATCTACATAAACTAAATGCAAAATAGTGCTCTATGCAGACGATTCTACTTTAGTCATGAGGATTCGACCGGGGACAATGAATATTGGGGTGGTAATAAATGGTGTACACAGCATAACATAGGAAAAACTAACATCGTGCGCTTTACTTGCTTTAAACAAGAACCAATCACATTAGAATATAAAAATAATCAATTGCATCTAGGCACACAATTAAATTGGAAGTCCCACATTGATTATCTAGCAGGGAAAATTGTTTCCTTATGTTATGCATTACGTAATATGTAAATACGTGAATGGAAATGCTAGTCTCACAGCTTACCATGCGTATGTGTGTTCTCGTCTCAGATATGGAATAGTGTTTTCTTCCACTGATGCTTCTAGCCTATTTATCTTACAAAAAGTATGCATAAGAGCTATGTTTCACCTGAAAAAGAAAGACTCGTGCAAAAAATATTCCAACAAAAAAATATACTTAACCTAACAAGCCTTTCCATAATGGAATGTGTAGTTTTTGTGAAAAAGAACTGCAACTGGAGCATTCCTATCAAACCAGAGGAGTTCAAAACGGATACCTACTTCCGATCCGAACAACAAAAGCGACCGTAAATAAAAGTGCTATCGTGCGAATCATAAATGTTTATAATCATTTACCAATACGTATGAAAGAGTTACCTTTACGAACATTAAAACAAAAGTTACAGAATATATTAAATATAAATGCCTTTTATTATGTGCAAGAGTTTTTTAACTACAAATTTTAACGACGGCTAAGTACTACATAGTCTTGTCAAATATTCACGTAGTGAGTTATTCTTTTTATTTATACAATATTCGTACAATTGTTCGTTTATATGCATATCTTGCTTGTATACATATTTTATGTAGATTGACGTGTTCTACATATTTGTTTGTTTCATTGAATTAAATTGCTATTATTATTATCATTAAAGATCGAACTTAACCAACACAAAGATCTGTATAGCTCTTGAAAAATTTAATTAAGTATTTTCCATTCAAGTGGTTATTATAATCCCCAACTCCATTTAACAGCATCATAAAAAGAAATAATAATAGACCGGGCCACTTCAGTATAGGGGATTCAGCCGTTGTTGGCTTTACGGCAACTTCAGAACCTCAAAGGCATTGTTAGCTGGTTACAAATACATTGTTGCCGGGGCGCGTGCCCGCCTTCTTTCAATGCTACTCGACAGTAATTTGTTCCTGTATAGCTGCTCGTCCACAAAAATAATTATTTCTATTATACCGTCCCGTTTATGGGAGTAAACAGCAGTTAACCGATGTTTTATTTCTCCTTTAACGGATGCTTTTATTTACTTTACGACAGTCATATCAATTCCACGCAGATAGATTGCGATCAATTATAAAATAACTGCACCGACGATGGTTAATAGAAGAGACTTGTAACGGCAAAAGCCCGTGGTGGATTACGTTAGACAACGATGGCTACCAACGAAGCGCTGTGGTCTTCGGAACCGGATGTGGGCCCTCTCAAGAATGATAATCGATACGGTCATTTGTAAAACATAAAGGGTATCGGTTCCAAGAAAAACTCCTTTCGACATCGGTACTTGTCACAGCCCCAGAACATAAATCGAGCTGTCGCATACATGAATTGCTCGGGCCTAATTTACAAGTACATCGGGAGAATATAATTCGGGATGGATGCGCGCCTGCTGGGACTAAAGAAATCATAAGAAAGGGTTGTACATTTGTAGTTCGACGGTGGAAGAAAGTGGGTTGCGTTGCTAATGCTCGATTGTTATTAACTATTAGTTTTTTTGTTTCGCCGTGATATATTTTCGTTATTAACACCTTTTTATGGATCTTTTTCAATAACATAAATACCAGGCGTTCCAGCTCATAGGTCCCGAACCATAACTTTTTGAACTGCAAGTAGATATATTTTTTATAACATTCACAATGTACTATTTACTGCGATTATTCAAACTACTTGTATTATAATTTTTTATCACTTCCGGTTTTACCGGTAATAACAAATTTTAAATGCAAGAACTTCTCGTCTTCGTCTTCGAACAGTCATGTTACCCGAAAATATTTGTATATCCTCTTTATAAAGTATTGTAAGAGTTGTAAAGTGCAGCCGTTCTGAAGAGATTGTTATTCTGAAAGTATCTGTGGTTACTGCAGAATCAAATAATGAAGGAGATTCCACAGTTTCTGTAGTAGTACCGTAAAACGTCGCCTGAAAGAAGCTGGCTGGGTTGCACTAGCGAATGGCTACTCGAAAACCATTACTCCGAAGAGGAAATAAGCAGAAACGACTGAAATGGACACAAGCTCATAGAGATTAGTGGACGATTTTAAAAACGTTTTGTGGACTGACGAATCGAAATTTGAGATTTTTGGAAATAGACGTGGATAGACAGGGAGAAGAATGTTACGGGTGTGTACAGTTCCTACGGTGAAGCATGGAGGCGGATCTGTAATGGCTATGGGTGGACCTCCTTAATCGGAGCAGGCGACCTCCTCAAAATTGTGGGCACAAGGAGAAAAGAAGAATATCGGAAAATCCTTGAGGAAAATGCCATACCGCCAGGAGTCCGATTAATTGGTCGTAGATTTGAATTTATGCAGGACAATGATCCCAAGAATAATTCTGAACTGTGTACAGATTACCTGACGCAAGAAGAAGCTGAAGGAACCTTAGAAATTATGGAATGGCCGCCACAGTCCCCCGATCTGAGCCCGATAGAGTTGTTATGAGAAGAATTAGACCGATGTCTAGTGTCCAAAATCGAAGGAGCATTTGTGGACTATTCTCCAGGAGGTGTGGACAAACTTGCCCAATGAAACACTAAGAAAATTAGTAAATCAGATGCCGATAATAGTGGCAACAGTCCTAACGGCAAAAGGTGGATTTTTTTTATGAAAATCGGATTTAAATCATTTCTATTACATTAACTTTTTCTTTTTAATAAATTTGCGTTTGACATTATGATAACTATTAAATACATGTCTATTTAATATTTCCCTTATATTCTTTGACTTCCGTACATTTTACTGCTTGCGCGAACTTCCATGACCGGTAGTGTACATGCCTGACTTTCCCTTAATGTCTTCAGAAACCCCTACAAAGATGCAACTTGTTCTATTTTACCACAAAAGAATAATAGTCATCCATTTACAGCCTTTCAAGCGGTGAGGTTTATATTAGAGTAATAAATTCACATGTTCATCATACTACCACATCGCTAACAAATACGGAACACAGGACTGCCGTACGTGTAACAGACTTTTCGCGAAAAAACATCAATCAAACATATTACAAACAGGGGACGGACCGACAAAATGCGTCCGCTGTTGTCATTCGTACCGCTGCGGAGTGTATTTTTGAGTCAAGGGCCGGGCATTGTAAACCGCACATAACACTGTATATTATACAACGGCGTTGTTCATTCATCCCGTCCGCTCGGCGTTCTACTATACTTTCAGCGCGCTTGTACTTCGCTGCCCGCAGGCTACTCTTCTATTTATTTATCGACGCGAATTTGTTTTGTCGCCAATTGCCTCCGCCATCGAGTGGACCCGCGGGCGTATAAACGCGCGACACGATCCGCTGTCGCCATTCGTTTTACTCGCCGGATTTATTGGTTAATTATTAATCGTATGCGCGCTCCCCGTTTATCTAAATAACGTATAATGCCCGTTTGGCGGATCAGCGTGTCTGCGACCGCGAAGCCGTCGCTCTGCTCCGTTTGACGGTGGGTGGCTGTGCGTTTGCTATTTAAAATTTACGACTTTATTCGCGACCGCATAAAATCCGGTGACGTATCCGTGTCGCTGCGTGTATCCCCGTACAAATTGCGTAATTGATGGTCAATTCAAGTGTCCCATTAATGCTAATAAGCCGCGCGACGAGCATAGAAAAGAGGACAAATAGGATTTAATGACGCTCGAATGCCCGGCTTCGAAAAGAGCGCCTCTCAGTGCACATATATGTATACGTACATATACCCCATAATAAATATCTGAAGCGTTTGTACATGTGTCTCTTCTATGTATAATCATTAATAAAGCTATCCATCCTAGTTGAATAATTATTCAGAAACTGACGAAGCAATTTAAAATCCATTCTAAGTTTTCATAAGTAAACCGTTTGTAACTACAAAGACAAAACTGTCTAATATAGCCGACATTCGATAGCGTGTATAAGAATACTTTTTTATCTGCTTTTTACACACAAAAACCGGCTATACCGTACCAGTCTCCACTAACCCCTTCTACACCTGTGACTGGTTTGGGATCGTCGGTACACCCTGTAGAATAATTTTGCTTAATTCATTGTTTTAAATGCAAGTCACTTTAAAAAAAATTGTAATTTCTTAATTTTTAAATTTTTCTTCTTTTTTCAAACGCGCTTCTCTTCAAAAAGACTCTACGCTGCGCGTCTCGCTGTCGTTGCACTCGACGTCACGCGTCACGTTAAAAAATTTGCAAAGTCTTAATTCATGTTTTTTTTACTATTTTATTTTTAAACCCGCTTCTCTTTAAAAAAGACTCGACCCTGTGCGTCTCGCTGTCGTTACACTCGACGTTACGCGCCACGTTAACAAAGCTTGAAAATTCTTAATTTTTAAATTTTTCTTAATTTTTCTTTTTTTTTCAAACGCGCCTGTCTTAAAAAAGACTCGACGCTGTGCGTCTCGCTGTCGTTACACTCGACGTTACGCGTCACGTTAACCAAGTTTGCAAACTCTTAATTTTTAAATTTTTCTTAATTTTTCTTTTTTTTTTCAAACGCGCCTGTCTTTAAAGAAGTCTCGACGCTACGCGTCTCGCTGTCGTTACACTCGACGTCACGCGTCACGTTAAAAAATGTGCAAATGCTTAATTCTTTTTTTTTTTACTATTTATTTTTTAATTCGCCTCTCTTTAAAAAAGACTGGACGCTGTGCGTCTCGCTGTCGTTACAGTCGACGTTACGCGTCACGTTAACAAAGTTTGCAAACTCTTAATTTTTAAATTTTTCTTAATTTCCAAATAAAAATATTCATTGATGGATAGATTAGTAAAATACAAGAACGAAATACATAATAATTTATGAAATTAACATTATTATCACCGGATAAGAAAATATTTGCAGATTTTATTGATTTCTTTTTCTGTTTGTGAATTATGAAATTTTTTTGAGCAGCTTCTTACAGTTATCAAAACTAATGTTTGTGTTGAAGTTTTAATGTATGTATACTATTTCTGAAGAAGATACGTATAATTGAAATGCGCATGTCGATATCCGATAAGATCAAGCTATTGCTACTGCACTTGCACTGAGGAAATTCAGCTTTGTATCGAGGGTGCAGTCTCATCTACAAATCCATATTCGTTATAATTTTAATTTCGAAAAAGATTAACAATAATTTACCCCGTACGAAGTGAACAACGGCCCAATAATAACAATTCGTTGTATAATAGTCTCCGTTTTAAATAAAACCCCTCCGCCGACGAACGGGAGAATAATTTAAATTATAAATTGCGCGTAATTAACACATAAAACCGATTCCACCAGTTCCATTGTCGCGAACACATTGAATTCATAACAAATATATTGCGTGGGTAATTAAAAATATAACCGATATTTATCTGGCAGGGATAATTTAAAACGACACGGGCAGAGGGTTGGGGCATCCGGCCGTGTTCGGCCCGACTGGCCATAATTCATTTATTTTTATAAAACTAATCAGTACAAATAATCGTACAAAGTTTTCGCATTAAATATTACAATTTGAAGCGCCCTCTGAATTAATCGAATGCAACCCATACGATCGAGTTATGACCTGTCATATTAGTCTTCACAAATGGGATATAAATATCTATTATATATATATATATCTATCTATCTGTGCAATCACTTTATACGACTTAATACGACAAATATCTTCTAGTCCAAAAGATAGATAAAGCTGCCAGACCATTTATTGAACCAGTACCGATGTCGTTCGCATATAAAAAATGTTAATCACTTTCCTGCGACGATAGGAAATTATTTGCCGCTTTCATTAAATTACCACAGCGATTAGATCGAAACGGTAGCGATTTTATAAGGCTACCATCACGCTCAAATCAATACGGGTCTATTTTTCATCGCACTTCTCATGCAAATTAACAAAGCGACCATATAATTTGTAATTTCCTATTTTATGCGGCGACATCGGATCGCGTCCTCGCGGTATCCGCGTGCTATTATGCCGTGACGTGTCGCGCAGAGGCCCTTTTATTCAATTTAATTTATGTTCTGGACGTCGAGCGACGGAAATTATGTGAAATTTTCGTCGGGCTGATATGCCCGGTCCGCCCGCTCGTCCGGGAATTGGGACGCACGCTCAGCAGGACAGAGGCGAGAGAAATTAATAATGCATGCCCGCTTATGCCGATATTTATGCGCCGAGGAAAAGGCGGAAGAATCAGGACGTCAGCTTCGCGTGGCGTGACGCCTAAATCGCGTCTCCCCAGTACCTAATTTTCCGAAAAAGCATTCGGATTGAAAATAGGGATTTTAAGTGGATATTGCGCGGGATTTTGGTAATTCCATGTTGGCAATTATCTGCTATTATGCTACCTGTAAGAAGAATGTAAAGGGGTACTTAATAAAAATGATGGAGGCCCCATATACATATGCTATTAATTCTCTACGCGAGTAGGTGATACCTATACAGACTGTTCAGGAACTCATGTCCAATATACACACCTTAAAACTTTTTTTAATGGAACAAATAAAATTGTCACAAAACCGGTTCAGAACAATGGAAATCACTGCATCATTTTGCAAATGCTACCTGTATAAATAGTGTTTTAAATTATAAAAGCTTTGGCATATTTCTGGCAGTTTTGTGAAATAAGTGTTAATATTCCAAAAACTACCGAGGTATACCAAACCTTAATACTGATCGATGCAGAATTTTGCGCTGGCATTCATTTCTGCAATGAAAAACAACCTGTATAGGATTTTGTGGTTACTGATGACGCGATTAATGCCAATGATCATGTACTTTCATCCAAATCAGTATCATTGGTGTCTTAATGTCTAATACCTTTTTAAATGTTATTGAAAGGAGTGCAAACGCCAAAATTTTGATAAAATTATAAATATCTCAAGAAGTATTAGGTTTACGGATAGGGCACATAATAATAATAATAATAATAATAATAATCTTTAATGCCCAACAGGTACAGACCCAATAACAGGACAAACAGTAATGAAGAATATGTACATACTATAAAGAAAAAGTAATAATGGAAAATATTATACAAAAATATTATACAGAAAAAAAATAATAAATGTAATTTACAATACAAAAAAAAAAACGGCAACATTAATACAAAAATAGTAATAAAAACAAAATCAATCGAGATTACTCAGCATTTGATTACCCAGTTTCGATAGTGTGTACGTTGGTAATCGTCTTGCATAATTCGTTCTAGTAAAAGGAATAAGGAAAGTAGAGTCGTATCTCGCATTCGGCCTCGGCACAAGGAAAGACATGCGCTCCAGCAGGAATGGACAATCAACACGGTTCTCCAAAAGTTTCGTTAAGAATTTTTCACAGATCCTCGTTCTCCTCGCACTTAAGGAAAGCATTTCATGCCTTGATAGAAGTTCCTCCTGCGAAGTTCCTCTCTCTGGATATATTCCGTCCAATTTAAAGGAAAGGTATTTCAAAAATTTTCGGTGGATACGATCCAGAGGTAGGATGTCCGAAGCATATAACGGATACCAAACTAAGCATGCGTATTCCATTTTGCTCATTACATAGGCAAAGTAAATGCTTTTGAGTATTGTGACGTTTGTGAAAAATTTTGAAATTCGCATTAAAAATCCTAACGCCCTACATGCATCGGAGCAGACATGTGACAGATGTGACTTGAAGGTGAGGCCAGAGTCAAATATCACACCAAGATCCTCAATTTCTGAAGCTGACCTCAACTCAGTACCGTTCAATTGATACGATGTCGTAGAAATTTGAGTTGATCGTGAATATGTTACAACACAACACTTCTTGATGTTCAGTTTTAGTTTGTGTGTGTCACACCATCGATGAAGTATGTTAAGGTTACGTTGGAGATTGTCTTCGTCTGCAGCAGAGGTAATTTCAGAAAAAATCTTGATGTCATCGGCATACCCAAGGATGGGACAATCAATCTTTAATAGTAAGTCATTTATAAATAACACAAATAATAGAGGGCCAAGGTTAGATCCCTGAGGCACGCCAGAAGTCAGAAAAAAGTCGTCCGACACATAACCATTGTACGTCACATAACATCTTCTGTGTGATAGGTAAGATCGTAGGAGGTTTAGGGAAGAGGGAACAAATCCAAAAGAAGATAATTTATACAGTAGGATTTCATGATCGATAGAGTCAAAAGCTTTGGAAAGATCAGTGTATATTACGTCAACTCTTCCCCTCCTATCAAGTACCTCCCCCACGTACTGTACCAAGGTAGCCAAGTTTGTGACAGTTGAGCGACAAGAAATAAAACCATGTTGGTTAGGTGATATGAAAGAATGAGTATGGCTGTATATGGCTGCGTATAAAAACTTCTCATAAATCTTGGAAAGGTTAGAAATAACAGATATAGGTCTGTAGTTGGACAGTGACGCACGATCCTCCTTCTTGTGAACAGGAACTATTCTTGTCGTTTTCCAACGATCGGGAAAAGTGCAAGACTTTAAAGAGAGATTAATTATGATCTGAAGTGGAAAAGCCAGGACATATCTACAGTCTCGGATCAAAAAACTAGGCAGTTGATCATCACCTGCAGTAGATTTGTTGGGTAATTCAGCCATAAGCTTAATTAAAGTATCGGCAGATGCAAATCCAAAATGACAAGGCAGAGAATTAAAGTCTGACTCAACGTAAAAGTTATTTGTCGGAGTGCAAGCAGTGGCGAAAGTGTTCGCGAAAGCATTGATAATTTGAGAGGGATTAGTAAACTGGTTACCATCTTCATCATGGAGTCTCCCTGGTATTCTGGTTGTCCGCTGTCTTGCACGAAGAAAACTCCATAAATTAGAAGGAGATGTTGAAATTACACTCTCCATTTTGTGTAAGTAGGAAACATAACTTAATTTTATCTCAGCCTTGATTAATGTCCTCAAACGCTTAAATTCACTATAATATCGTATATGTTTTGTGTCAATCCATTGTTTGTGATAATAGTTTTTGTTTTTCAGGTTTTTCAGGCACATGAATACAAGCTGGTCACAAATGGTCCAAGAAATACACTAGATTTGTAAAATTGTACCATCCCATTTAAAATTAGAAATATGATAGCAACCGATCATATCAAATGGGCTATAAAGTTGGAAATATTTTCTTTAGATAAATCATAAACACCCATGAGTCCTCTGCAAGAACCACTTTGTCCACCCTCTTTTCTTCCTTGCTATTTGTCTGCGTACTTGGCGCACATCCGATATTTTTTCGCTACTTTTATTCTAGGTTCTCATTGGTATTTCCTAGCTCTCTTTACTTGAAATCTGGAATCTATCTTTCTTCGTGACGCCTAATACACCTCTAAGATACTTCATCTCCATGCTTTGAATTCTGCTCTTCATTATTTTCGTCAGTGTCCAACTTTCACATCCATACGTTGGAACTGGTATAAACATCGCATTATGCATATTCATTTTCATATCCACTTCTTGCTTAATTTGGGTGCCGCCGTGTGATATTTATAATTTTGTTTTTCTTACCTAAAACCATGACTTTAATTTCGTTGGCATTTATTTCTAAATTTCTGACTGACAGCGCTTTAAATTTGATTCTAACTCCTTTGTGTTTTTCGCAAATACTAATAAAACGTGGACCGCACATTATCCTAAACATTTGACTGCAAATTCTAATTTCTCACATATACGGGGTTTGCCCTTTACCTCTTTAATAAATGTACATGATAAATGTTAAGAAGTAGAATTACAGCTGCTGTATACTAGAAATATTTTTACATAAATGTTATTTAAATTATAAAATAAAAACAGCAATTTGAGCAGTAAAAATCTTTCATACTTATAGTATGTCTTCTGTACTACAGTGACGTTTCGTCATTACATAACAACAGTTTTACCATTTAAAAAATGTTCATTTTACGATTTAGAACTAACAAGAGCATCTCATTATGGAGTGTTATTTAAATTATCAAACTTCTAACTTAACATTTAACTACATGAACTTATAAATGCAGTGTAGTTTCGCCCCGCAGTATGGCCGGTGTAAAAAGTATCTAAATGTGCACACTTTTTCTCAGCGTGATTACGTAAACCAAGCTTAGCAAGTACAGAATAACAGATTAGTAGTCCTTGAAATCTCAAACTTCAGTAATCGCTCTCGAAAATAAATTCAATAGGAACTCAAATTATGTTTACTTTATTACGATACAATTATTGATGTAGTGTTAAATATAAAAGAAATAGTAAGGAATGCGTTATTTTATTTTTAGTATTGTGAGTAGTTTATTCATAAAAAAAATTCCAAGATGCAACACTGCTAATTTCATTGGAACACGTTAGTATGTATTCATGATTGTAAACTTATTGGCGGTAGTATATCTACACTTGTCTATTACGTCATCAAAATCATCTTAATTCATTTTATTTGCTTTAATACGCCGTTACGTAATCAGCCGTCGCAGATGAATTCCTCGTATATCTCTATGCTTGTAAGATACAACAATAACAACACAACAACAACAACACGAGCAGATACGCGAACACACTGACGCATCACACGCCGGCCGGCTCACGGCTCGCAGTCGCACGGCCAATAGTAAATCCTCTCAGCGGGTCGTCGTGATGCGTCCTTATCTGTCGTGTCCATCTCTATTGTGTCGTACCAATAACATCTACTAAATTGAAAAGATTATAAAATCAATTGCTTCTCTGTCGAGCGGGCCCGCGACGGGCTTAACAACATGAGATGTTAGTGCGTCCGGCGGACGCCCTGCAACCGAAATTAACGCTTTCTGGAAGTGGTACGGCCCGCTGCGGTGTCAGCTGACGACGGGAGGTATATATACGAGTGTGCGTAGGGTCAAGAAGAGTTCCTCGGCCCTCGGGGAACGCGACGGGATGAATAAGGTTTTGAGTGACCGCATGACGCGCGCTCTCACATTGCGACATTTTTATGTCCTGTAAAATTTCAGATCCGTTCGTTCGGTTCTAGGAACACTGGCGCCTAGGTTCTGGACGACCCTTGCGTAGGTGATGCTATTTATTAGGCGCGCCGGTCTATTAAGTGTTCTCGGTTTACAAATTTCGAACGACACCCAGTTTAGAGAGTCAAATAACTAAAGAATTGGAAAAAACACGCATTGGGAATAAGATACAAGATCTTTTGTATCAGAATGATTTATGATATATGTATATACATCATTGATGAATTGGTATATAAACGTTTACATATAATATTACATATTAGCTAGCCATAACAAGTTTTATTTAATGTTATACTTTGCTTTAACAGGTGGTTCTTGGTCCAGTTTTTAAACGGCAAGGATAGTGTACGTCCTAATTTGTTTCTGAGATCATCAACATGTTTTCCAAACGTATTCGGCAGGATCATATTTTTATTGTATTGGCTGAGATGGTCGAACATTTATAAAATATTTAGGTATCATGTTCTGTGTGAATCTGACTAATCAAACAGAAAACATGTGTGTTATTTTTTCGGTAGCCTGTTTAACTGAGTAGTGTCAGATTTCTACCGACTAAAAACATCTCTCCATTGAGTTGATTTAATTCCCGCTGAAACAGCGTCAGTATTACATCAGGGAGAATATCTCTTAAGTTGTCCGGGCTGATATTCTCGATACAATTCCTCTTTCCTCGTTTCTTCCATTAATATCATTCTTCTTCTGAATTGTGGATTCTAAGTCGGGGAAGGTGGCAACCACGTGCACTTAGGCCACCCTTACCGGGCCCATTGTGCTACCTCCCCTAGGTGACGTCGCTCGCCCACAGCCTATCCGAGCCAGCTCAAACTGAGCAGGAGCTCGAGCAGAGCAGCAGCCAAGGCGCCACCAAAATCGGCCGTTCTGGGCCAGTACTCCTCCAGGATGGAACTTCTGAGTTGGACAAGCGCCGGGTAATCACATAAAATATGTTCCGGCGTCTCGTCTTCTTAGTAATATACCTGGCACAGTGGGCTGTGCAGCCAAGCCTGGCGGTGCATGTGTTTGCTTAGCTTGCAGTGGCCGGCCAAAAGCCCCATAGCTTGACGTAGGTTACTGCGAGAAAGCTGCAGGCAATATCTTGCGGTCTTCGGTGATGGCCTGGGGATGGCTTCACGCGCTTAACGGCAGGTGGTTATGGACTTTCATCTATTCTCGTAAAGAGTGGCGGTCCATTGCGTTATTATGGTGTTGAGTGTAGCCGATGAAATAGAAAGAGCAGGTTCCGGCCTCACAAAGTGGTAGGATCATTCTTCTTATCAAGTAGCAGGTTCTTAATTATACCCTGCTATTGTGTTCCAATTTTCAACGTTTTCCAGCATTCTATTTATAACATTTTCATTCGTATCTGACGATGTACTACTTGCCTAAGCACTCGCCACCTCTCGCGTGTAATAAAGATGTGGTACGCATCATCTATCCCCGAATCTACATGAGGACATTCAAGACTTTCCACTTTCCCCATCCGGTTCAAGTACGCCTTAAAATCTCCATGTTGGGGTACCATGACCCGTAGTCTCTAACGCCCAAGGCCTCTGTCATTGTTTTCTAATCATCTTATGAGCTCCCCTCTTTCCCATCACTTTTCCTGTTAGATAGGAGCTTTTTCTTGTAAACCTCTCGTAACCCCCACGACCACCAAAACTGCGGCTTCCGATACAGTTCTGTACGAACTAGTTGTTCGCAATGTCCCTCTTTTCTGCACGTTTGCAAATTAAAGAAAATTTTTCAAGTGTAAAAGGGGAAAAACTATCTAACATGCAATAATACGTGGTGTACGAATACTTATGTGAGCAACTGTACATATAGTCAGTATGATCAACATTTTGACATTTTTCAATCAAAAGTGAATAATTTTTTCATTTCCTGTAAGAAAGCAATCACATCACATCTTTTCCATTCTAATAATTTAGCACCAAATCTCCGATCTAAACATGCGAGATGATTTATCGAACAAAACGTTTTTTTTTTCTGCCAGGAAAAAGGGATGTTTAAATCAACCGCTTCTCTATATACACACCAACATTCCGCCTTTAACGACTTCAGGTGGCGAAAAAGACCAATCGGAATGGGAAAAATTTGCAAGTAAAAGTACTCGCAGTAAAATATAGATGTCAAAGTTGGCGGTTAATGAAGAATCTCCGGTCAGTTTTTATGGCCGTCGAAAATTTATAGTGGGCCTTAATAAACGTTGGAAAAGCGCATGGTCCGTCGTCTCCGATATAAATAGTAGCCCGGCCAATGAGACGCGAAATGTACTCTATCTCGTAGTCTTCTTTTGTTTCACGTGTTAGCGCCGTTGAATATCATCGACTGTGGTCGATAGAAAATATTTATAAATCTGCCTGGTTCTGTTGTGGTTGAATCGATGTTAGTTTACAAATATTGGTATAATTGCTATTTTGTGATTCAAACACAAATATCAAAACTCTAAAGTGTAAGATAAAATAAACAGTGTTGAAACAACATTATTGTTGAAATTTCTTGTATACTTAGAATTATATAGAATCCGGCCCATAACTTTTTTATTTATAGATATTTTTTTATAATATTGAGAATGTACTTTTTAATGTCAATTTCCAATTATCCAAGCTATGACAATTTTCTGTGATTCTAATATTATATACTACAGTTTAATACAACTAAATGTTCATGCGCAATTGAACAAGTTCACAAAAATCCTCGATACTTTCCAGTAGTGATTACACTGTCAACAAAAACATCATTTGATTTTACTTATACACTGAGAGAAATAGATAGTACTCTTTAACATAAATATAGTATACTTTAATATATTTTATAGCTCCTATAGGGACAATCATATTTTATATTACCGGTGACAATATCTGTATAGTAAATATCTGTGAATACTTTTTATTAACTCGTATGGTAAAGTGTACTATATTTGTATTATTAATTTGAGCATACATGTTAGTAAATGTGAAAAAAATGTCTAGTAGCGCTGACTATATTTGATAAGAACTGTTAACAATGAAAACTATAATAAATATAGTTTAATAATTTTTAATTATAATTAATTAATATAATTTGATTAGCCGGTGACAGCCGGGCGAATTGCCGTCGTATCGGGCAGGATTGCGGGAATCAGACCGGCCCGTGTACTGTAGAGTACTACCGGTATTGAAGCGCCTCGTAATTCTCGCCTGTGGGCGATTGTTCACAGTACTTTTTACACGACGTTAACCATGTATAAGCATCATATAGATATGACGCAGCCACATTTACCGATCACAATTTACATTGAGTACGAATCTCAAAGATTATGAAACAAGCGTAGCGCCATCTTTACGACAAAAGCTGTAGTATCACATATTTATGTAGCTAAACCAATTATGAGTATTATGATATTCCTACTATATAGATATAAAACTATACAGCATTCATTTCATTCCATCTCATTATTAATGCCGTTTTCAATAATCAAAGTAAGGTGACTGTTGCAAGCACCTAACCTAACCTAAATAAACACAACACAGTAAATATGCTACACCTGTTATTATAACTGTCTTCACTACATTATATGCAATTTATTATATTCACTTGTTGTAAAATATTGTAAAACATTTCACTATATTTTGTAGAAGATTGTCACACAATATTTTTAAACAATTTTATTGCTTTTTTTGTAACCGTGATATAGGAAAATGCAACGCCGTTGTTCTAAAATTTTGCACAATAGTAGGAATTCTTACTACAATTTCCAAACAGTGAAGTGTAAATATTACAACATGGATTTTTCTCTGTGCAGACACAAACATGCACCGACACGAATACGTACACCTGTATCACACGTACATAACACGTGTGAGTGGCAATACAGCTTATTGGTCGATTTCTTCGGTAAAGATCGACAATGAATAGAGCAAGGGGTGGGAAGAGCGTTACGAACATTTATGTTAGAAATTGAATATGCATCGAATACCTGGTAACATCCAGATTTTACCTCTTACTATAAGCATGGTAACATCTGGTTATTTTACTCTTAATACCCCACATATTGTCGTTTTGACAATAATTATGTTACTAATTAACATAAAGAGATTTACTATCTAATTTCTACAATCCATTTTTCTCAGTGTAGTCGGTATTAAATCCAAATCGAATATATCCTCAAGGTCACAAAATGTTAAAATTATAATTCTATGGAAAATAAAAGTATAATTAAACGACTTTAACTTCCGATTTGCTATCTAGGTAACGCTATACGAAAGTACTTAATTTAAAAGAGTGACAATTACATGAAATATGTATTATTAAGTTCACAACCAGATGCCATTTTTTTCCGTTTTCACCGATGATATACACGTATACTTAGAGCGTCGTTAGAGCGATAGAGATCTCGGCAATTCGACTCTAATTTTTCACAATTCCCGCATACAACTATCTGCTACGGCATGCACGCAACTGAACCTAATTACTCTTCTCCTAGTATGCACATACTACCAGTGTATACATCGACAACTGCCATCGTCGTCAACAATCCGTGTCTCCTACATATTCACTTGATACGCGCCGAAAATTCTCTTCCCCGTGCAGGTAATGAGAGACTATTAAGAAAAAAAAAACAGATATTTGGACGTTCAAAAATTAAACACTAGATACTGCCGACCGACGCAGGGTGGTTTAGGATCTGATATACGCTATCGAAACCGACAATTTCAACTTTTTCCAATCGTAGCAAAAATATGATATTCTTAAAACATTAAATCGCGTTTTAGGCTGGGAATTGCTGATACGTCAGGCAAACTAAAGGGAACTGTTACGGCGTCTCGGCTATTCACAACCGAACGTGGGTTGTTTTGAAGGTAAATTGGATCGAAATAATCGAAGGCATCAATACAATATATTGGAGTCATAAGAGGTTCTATCAAATATGCCGAATAACGTGAAGGTTATGCCTAAAAGATTACAACAGGTGTTATCTATAATGTACGATTTGAAACAAACAGCAATAAGAGGTGTGTAAGATTAAAAAAAAAGGTACCCAGATGTGTCTCAAGTGATACTGAACTTGATGACGCACCTCGTAACATGATTTTGCAAGAAAATGAAACCGAGATAAGGAACGTAGATATTTTGTTGTTTCTTTTTTTAATTACACCGATCAGCTGGCACCTGTCCTTGATCAAGAAACGTTGTATGTACAAGTTATATTATTATTACTATTAATATGCCGAATAACGTGAAGGTTATGCTTGAAAGATTACAACAGGTGTTATCTATAATGTACGATTTGAAACCAATAGATTCTCTACAAACAGCAATAAGAGGTGTGTACGATTAAAAAAAAAAGGTACGCAGATGTGTCTAAAGTTATACTGACCTTATTCTAACTTAACCGATGACCCACCTCGTAACATTATTTTGCAAGAAAATGAAACCGAGATAAGGAACGTATATATTTTGTTCTTTCTTTTTTAATTACACCGATCAGCTGGCACCTGTCCTTGAGCGGGAAACGCTGTACGTACAAAATATATTATTATTACTATTGTTATTATTATTTATACTATTGCCAAGGGTATAATTAAAATTTTAAAAATAAATAAAAATTTGCGTATTTGACCTAAAAACAAATACACTCGCGCTCTAAGATATAATTTCTATGATTGTTTAAATAAAATACAGGCCAAATAAAAACAAGAACTCATACTTGAGATTTTTATTAAAACAAGAATTTATAATTTTGGAAAGAAAAATGTCATAACAGTAGCTTTTAATACTGAGTATTGCCACCTCTGGCTCTTATGACCGCTCGCATACGGTTTGGCAGAGATTCGATTAACCTCCGTATATAAGCCTGATCCAAATTCTCCCACTCGTCACGGAGAGCATTTTCTAGTCCATGCAGGTCCGCTGGGGCAACATTTTGGGTTCGTATCCGTCTGTGAAGGAGGTCCCACACGTGCTCGATAGGGTTCATGTCCGGACTTACCGCAGGCCAATCTAAAACTGGAATACCAACATCGTTAAGGTATTCCTGGACGATTATTGCAACATGCGGTCGTGCATTATCGTGCATTAACATGAATTCGTTTCCTATAATTGGCGCATATGGTACTACATGTTCTTCTAAAATATCCGTTATATACCTGTGGGCAGTCAGTGTACCTCTGTCTACTGGTACTAACTCTGTACGACCTGTTAAACAGATGCCTCCCCAAACCATAATAGAGCCACCAGCGAATTTAGGCTGTTACAGCTACTCTAGCTCTTAATCCACTCTGTCGTAACCTATTCCGAATAGTTTGAGTACTCACACGAGTATTTCTGACTCTAGCCAAGTCGTTCTGCAATTGTCTCGCAGTTACATGTCTTCGACGTAATGCTTGTAGTAGTAAATAGCGGTCATCTTGGCGAGTAGAACATCTTGGACGACCTGGTACAGGTCTTCTACTGTAAATGCCTGTTTCCCTATATCTGGCTACGGCTCTAGAAACACTTGACTGATTGATGTTCATCAAATTAGCAACGTATGCTTGAGATCGTCCATCTTCGATTAAAGCAACTATAGCAGCCACTTGTTCTGAAGTTAAATTGCTCATTTTAGTTTTAAAAGCGTTGGTACAGAACTCTGACTTCGCACTTTAAAATTTGTCCGTATAGGAAGACTTTCAATAAACAACTGAACAAACCTTACACATATGCATTTTTCTAAATGTGTTCATTTAGAAAAAAAAAAGTAAAAACGCTAAGTTCCATTATTTTGTTAGTGTTTTTATAGTTCACATACACGAGGCAAACTTTTAATGAACGTATAAAAATATCTTGGTTCATAAATGCCCTTTTTTAGTTTATGCGATACTTTTTTGACGGAGTGTATTTTTAAACCTCGTACATAGCTGCACCTTTCCCTAAACGGACACACATTTCCACCCTCACCAAGGCATTGAAGATGACAAGCTGCATAAAAACTTTTTTCGTCAGTCGATTCTAACCTGACATGAAGCTGCTGTGGTTAAATTTTCATCGCGTTTGGCCAACTATTCAAGGAGCTAAAGGTTTCCATCGCGTATATCGTAACGTAGAGAATTCGAATTGTGGTGAACTCGACAAGCCTTCGTTAGGGCATTCGCGTGTCTCGTAAATAAGGAGATAACTCAAATTATGAAGGCCGTGACACCGCTGGGCCGTTATGCGATACGCGTAAATCACGTCACCCAGAGTTTCGTTTTTCCCCTTTCATTTTCACCGGACATATTTCAACGTAACTGATAGAATCTGTATAGAGTACGTGGATATGTGCGTATGCTCTAGGTTCAGGGTATGTCGCCTGCGTAATCTGCATATTAAGGCCATCCGAACACATACTGAAGTAGAGATCTAGGGTTGCAGCACTCACGTTCATGCACATGTGTTGCGCACCGCATTCTTTGTCCCGTATCGCCCTACGTGCGATGATGGCGCTGCAATAAGGGAAAAAAACGTACAAGACGAGACGTGTCGTAAGCAGTCAAGAGGATGCACGTCGTTTCTATAGTTAGAGTAATTGCAATATACATAATATAATATTTAGTCATTAGCAGGAGCACCTGTAACGAGTTGTAGAAATGTTTACTAATGAGCGGTGCAGGACTGACAATGTATAATTAATGTGTTGGAATAACGCGATTTAGACGATTCGTGTATCGGTGTAACGCAATCAACAAGATCGCGTCAATTTTATAAATGTACACGTGTTTCAGGTGCATAAAAAGTAAACTGTATAATTTATGGTGATACTTGAACGCATACTATAAATTTTTGAAAGTGCACGCATAAGTATAATAATATAAATAAATGCTACAAATAAAATAAATTTCAGTACCGTGGTAACTTTTATATTCGTGATAAGTCCACACATATGTAAGTACTTAACGTATGTCACATAAGTTTTGGGAAAAATAATTAAATTCTTTAAAGTAAGTGTAACGTAATTTATTCAAATGACCACTTTACCAACATTTTACCTTATATTTAAATTAATTAAAACTACAATTAAAATAATGACAAAGGGCCATGGTCCTCAATGGCACGCAGTTTTTGTCTAACTTGTCCCATCATGTTTTGGACGATGTTTATATCAATTTCTCTTATCTTTTGATATATTCTTCGCCTTAGTTGAGCTTCATTTTGAGCTTCCCACCCATTATCATATACTTTTCTGGTCAATAGTCCCCAAAAATCTTCGATGGGTCGAGCTTGTGGCACATTTGGCGGATTGTCTGCTCTTGGCACAAAGGGTATGTTGTGAGCTTCTAACCATGTTCTAGTCGTTCTTGCATAATGGCAACTTGCTAAGTCCGGCCAAAACATTATTTCTTCACGTGGATGAGTCGTAGTAATAAACTGTAGCAACTTCGGTAGGCATCTTTCGGTATAAATGTTGGCATTAACTGCCTCATCCCTCACATGCCCAACATAAGGTCGTGAAACTCCTCTCTCCGATATGGCACACCAAACTAGAATTTTATCTTCAAATTTTTTTTTGGTTTTGTATTTAACATTATCTGCACAATTTTCTATATTATCGGTATAAAAACCATCATTGCCTTTCATTTCTGAGTGAGAGAACGTAAAATATTTTTCATCGTCCATGATGATCACTTTATTGTTTGCAAAATGAGTTCGGCGTAATCTACGACAACACATTGGAATTCTTCGTAGCTGGTCCTCTGTATAACGTGGACATTTACGTCTTTTACGAAACTTTAGGCCTTTTTTTTCAATACCCTTCTTACAGTTTCATGAGAAACATTAAATCTTGTGGATAACTTTCGGCATGATGTTCCAACGCGGTCTTTTGCACTTTCACAGATTCGGTTGGCGCGATTTTCGGTCAACATTCCGGGACATCCGCTTTTTGGTAAATTGAGGCATGGTATACCTTGTTCACATTCTGCAATTGTTCTATAAATGGTTGTCTTTGAAATATTTTGATTCCAAAATATGTTTACAATTTCTTGCTTGGGTACATGTCCAACCAGGCTGTAAATGCTTTTCCGTACTTCAAGTTTGTACGACATAATTGGACAAATTATTTGACATCTATGAAATGTCATAACAAGTTTGAGTATTAATGAACATATGTTTATCATGGTTACTAGATTGCAAGTTATTTAAAGTTATTTTTACGCCGACGAAAATTTTCCCTAAACTTATGTGACATACGTTATTGACGAAATAGGGCGAAAAGAGAAGGAAATTAGTGTTCATGAACCTGAATTAGTGATAAAATGGCAGAGTAAAGGAAAATCTTACATGCAAATAGCTAAATTAATTAACCCATTTAATGCTACTGTACAATCAATTATTAAAAAATACAGCACTCAAAACATTGTCATGAATAAGTCTCCGATTGGACCACCGAAAATTTTAACACCTAGAGAATAAAACGCGCTGGTTCGTTAAGTTAACAAAACCCACATCTTAGTGCTCCAAAGTTGAGACAAATCATTAGTAGAGCAGAGCGTGGTTTATGCTTCTGTGGACAAAATGGATTTATTCATACCAACTTCATAGGCTCTTCGTTTGGAAAGGCGCGCGTATTACTATTCAGTACGATGTAAATTAATAATTTTTTCGCTACGTCGATGTATTTTAGCTACACGTGTTAATCCGTCGAGAGAGTCTGTTTTCTTTATAAAAAATGCAATAAATAAATATAAAGAGAATTCTTCCACAAAAAAAAGGAGAAAATAGCATCTAATTATTTATCGTCTTTGCCTATACACTAAGAAAATGAAATTAAAGCTAAACTGAAAAATAAAAAAAGTGTGGCTATGTGTGGACGAAACAACAGATTGTAAAAAAATTCTGTACTTCATGGCGTGATTCATGTATGTATGTTTGTAGACATGATATAAGATGTTTTTTTGTTTATGCCGGTTTTTTTTTTACTGTTGTTTGCACTTCGCACGTAGTCTTGACAATGTGTTTTTGACCAATCCATTATAAATATACCGCAAACTAAACACTTAATTTTTGCGTCATCGTTAACTCTGGAAAATCCTTGATAAAATTACTGATGCGTCTGATAATGGTCTTCTTTTTAATCAACGTATCTGCGACATTATATTTATATAACATCCAACGTAGATACAGGCACTTCGAACGTGTTGGAAATTTCGACTAACTCGCAGCTGAAATACTGCTTCCGTAAAGTTGCCTGCTTTACTTATGAGTATGAAAAAATGAATGTGGTTTTTTTATTTTCATCTAATACCACAAAAATTCTAACTACCCACAACTAAAACAAATTATATAATCAAAAAATCCAAGTTTATTTCTTTGAAACCCACTTCTAGAAACTTGCATTTAACGACAGCTGATGTTTTGAGCGTACTTATGTTAAATGCGGGCTCGATTAGTATGGCTCGTATTTTTTCTTTTTTTTTTGATATGTGTAGATGGACTTTTAAATTCATTCCTTGAAAAATATACAACTTGGTAGTACATACGTTCAAACCATCTTCCCAGTTTATAATTGTTGACAAAAATGCTCAAGACTATGACACTGATAGTACTACACACTTTAACACACCTTATCACAATCTTCAGTATACTAAATGCACGTTTCTATAGCAAAGTTACCATTATCAGCAGGGATTCAATTAATCTTTTAAATGGGGTAATGGAAGAAACCAGCGCCATGCAGATTTCGTTTATATTTCGACCCTAATTTTGAGTATTATTCAACACGAATATAATATAGTACAGGTGGTTAGCTCTACTACAGATTCGCGCGGAATTTATAGGCAAAAAACAGGAAAAACGAAGTTATTTGGTTGACAATTGTAAGCTTGAGTATTTACCAAAATTTCGTTGTGAACTTGAACATAGGTCATTCACTTCTAAACATGTGTAACCTCTCTAATACTCGCACGAAAACCTATGTACGGAGTTACGTATCTTCGCCATAAAAAGGACCATAAACAGCACTGAAAATAATAATACTTCGGCGGTAATAAAACCCGCACGGGCATACATATTTTAATGGTAACTCGACCCCTTTGCCACGCATATACAGAAGGCGAAGTGTTTGTACATATTTATCGTACTTAAAGCATCTATTGTACCAACATTATGTAACAGAAACGTACCGTAATAACATTCTTGGCGATACATCTAGTTTTTCTTTTAATATGGGCTTCTCATTAGCCTACGGAAGAACATGAATCTATGTACCTAAGTAGTAAATTTGCATTTTATAAAATTTGCATGTCAAACATATCGACGTGTTGCGAGACGATGGGGCATTATTTTCGCAGAGTTGGTCGCCCAAGGAATTTTATTATAGCACGCTATCATTGTGCGTTCGCTCAAACGTGAACTTATCGGGGTTAATATGAATATGACACGGGTGTAACTGCTTTGACCACTAGAACGTCAATACGTCAGTGTTACATGTTCGTCAGGGAACGTTGATAAGCGAATAGGAAATACGAATGGAAATTTACCTAGACAGGTTTTTTCTTTGAGATATGTTGTATAAAGAAAAAGAAGAGAATAAGGACTAGCAGTCAGTGTTTACTGTATTGCACAACTTCGAAAAATTGATAATAATAAAATGAGAAATAATTAAATTTGTTTTTTCAGAGGGAGGATTAAAAATGTGTCAAAGGATAAATGCCGGAGGGGGCATAGCATTTTTTGTCATCCACCGATGTTTAAAAGAAAGTTTACATTTCGATTATGATCTCTTTAAGGAAAACCGCTTTCGACATATTCTGAATTTTGACATTTTAATGTTTAACATTTTCCTATGTTCGGTTTTAAAGAGCAAAAGGCAGTGCGTTACAAACTATAGTTATATTACAGGATATGCAATATGCCTCGACAGATTTTTTTTTTTTTTTTTTTTGGTGAGGGGAAACCGCTTGGCATCCAAGCACGGGTTCAGAGTGCTTGGATAGTGTCGGGCGCAACTCCGACTAAAACCCCTCCTTTACCTTCTCTGGCAACCGGAACCGTCGTTGGAACATAGCGTCGGATTGCCAGCGGTATAGCCTTCACTTTCACGACTGCCTTAGGCTTGCTTGTCTTTCGAGTTCTTCCTTCTCCTTGTTCTTCATAATAGCCCTGATCATTTGGTCTACACACAGCCAGTTCGCTGGGGAAGACAGCATCGCAGTAACCAGGGTGTCTGGAGTAAGCGCGCATTTTAGCAGCCTCGACAGATTAAGATTGCTTTAAACGTTTATTATTATTTTTTTTACACCCGGATTTAATTCTTTAAAAACTACCTCTTTGATTATTTGTATTTCCAGTTTTATAAAGGATTGAAACAACCCATGACTGATATATATATAATACAATGGAAGATTTCTTGGGTAGCGGCAGTCGCTGCCGCTACCCAAGAAATCTTCCATTTTCTCAACGGCAAAGACTCCTAGTCTAATTAAATTTTAGAAATATATATATATATATATGATGGCTTAACATCCCTTGTGGGGTTGTGCCGCTTATATAAGCTTTCTAGATCCATTTCAAATTGGGGTGGGTCAATCCCCATTTTCTTCCTCTAAATCGCTCTCACTATTTGTCTCCATAAGTTTCTGTCCTCTACCTTCTTCTTCCATTTGCCAAATCCGGCCTCTCTCAGATCTTCTTCCACCTCTTTCAGCCATCGTGTTTTTGGTCTTCCTCTTGCGCTTTTGCCTCCCGGTTCCCACTGCCAACATCGTATATATTACTGCTCCCGGTTTTGCTCTCCACACATGTCCCAGCCATTTTACTCTCTGCCTTTTAATTCTTCTCACTATGTCCTCGCCTCCCAATTCTTGTGCTATTTCCGCATTCCTTCTTATTCTATACTCATTACCTCTTATCTTCACAGGTCCTAGAATTGCTCTCATTATTTTTCTTTCTACGATTCTTAAGTCCTCTTCTTCTTTTTTTGTAAGTGTCGTTGTGTTTGCTGCATACGTCATCGTCGGCCTTACCAATGTTTTGTAAATTGTTAATTTAGTTTTCTTGGTAAGTAGGTTACTTCTTAAAAGTTTTTTATTAGCATAGTAAGCTTTATTTACTATCATTTTTCTTTTTGTAGTTTCTATTTTATTGTCTCTGTCTTTTGATAACATCACTCGTAGGTACTGGAATCTATCCACCTGCTCAAATTCATAGTCCCCTATTTTGATTCTTCTATCCTTTTGATTTTTGCCAATCTTCATTATTTTTGTTTTATTTTGGTTTATCTTTAGCCCAATTTTTCCTCCTTCTTTTACTATTTCCTCTAACATTTTAGCCATTATTTTTCTTTGCTTTGTAATAATAACTATGTCGTCAGCATAGGCAAAGTAAATGCTCTGTTTTACTAATTATTCTAATTGGATGTTACAATAAAGCTAAAACTGTGCTGTAATGAGATATTAACAGACCGCTGGGACTCTTGTCAAAATGTAATATGGACGATTAATGTGGAAATTAGAGAAATACTGTGAAAACCTCGTGTCACAATAACTTGCAATGCTCGTACAGTGAATCACTCAAACTTATACTCGTATTACATAAACATCATTGTGACACTTGTGTTTTAAAATACTGTTTACAGTGCCAGTTATCAATATTATGCACTGTTCTATGTCATTTTTTTATCTTGAAAGTAATATAGAGATCTCCATTATTAATTATATCTTCTATCTTTCATTAATCACCTTATTATTATTTCAATTTCAACATCACCTACTCCCAATTAAAACCTAAACGCTCCGTTAATATCTCTTCACTTAACATTAGTCGATGCATTACACCAATTTATTTACCGATCGCGCTATCAAGATCGGAACGGTGATAAGAAAGCCCGCCGAGCGATTTCCAAAGGGATATACCACGGACTGTGTCGAACAACGACCGATACACGCATAAATCGGTCGCTGTTGCAGCGTCTTCTGCTTGCTCGGTCCTCCTTCAGCGCCGCGCCGCGTTGAGGAAGAACGCAGAGACGCATTCTCCAACTGTACAAAATCCATTACCGTTGCGACAGACAAATTACCTGGCCGTCTCATGTAATTCGTTAATAAAAACGGCGTGACTCGTCCGTTTAGTTGGCGATGTTATCGCCGAAGCCCGCTAATTTATACACCGTACTCTTTTGTTTAGTGCTGTGTTTGTCCACAGGGGTCCGAGGAAGATGATGGCGCTTCGGTTATTTCGGTAGGTATAGAAGAATGAGAGCGTCAGCTTTTCCCATTGGAAAGAGGAGTGAATCTTCTCGAGGCCTGCTACTATAAACTATATAGTTCAATTTAATCGTTATTGTCTTTGCTCTGGATTCTGAATTGGTTTCAATTTACTCCAGTTACTATAGTTCGTGAGATAAATGTAAGAAATTGCTTATAATTCAAACTAACAGTTTTGATAATTCAGTACTATTTAGTGACTAAAGTGTCGAATATATTGCATAAAATCTTCATGCCAAAAAGGAACAATATTCTTTTTTTTTAATCACCCAGATTCTTACTATTAATTCTCCTATTTATTAAAGAAAATGTTGCTTTGAAACGTCGAACCGTGTTACGAATAGTACTTGGGCTAGGAATATAATTCTATGTATAGTGTATACCGACTTTAGCAAAGCCTTTGACAGAATTGATCATAACATTTTGATTAGCAAATTGCAAATGTCTGGCATTCACGGCGATCTTGTTCGTTGGGTGGCTTCGTATATAAGTAATCGTTCGCAGACCGTACGAATGGGCAGTTTCATGTCTGATACGGTTTCTGTCACGTCTGGTGTACCGCAGGGTTCCCATCTTGGCCCATTACTATTTCTTATATACATTAACGATGTGAGTTCTTGTTTCCAATTTTCGAAGTTTTTGTTATATGCTGACGACATTAAAATATTTACTGAGATTTTGTCAATTTCTGATCAATTTAAATTGCAAACAGATTTAAATCGTTTTAATGATTATTGCAAAGTTATTAGATTCACACGAAACGTCATCACTTATAGTTTCCCATATTATTTGGGCACACATTTTATAACCGTTAGCGATATGATTCGTGATTTGGGTGTAATGCTCGATGCCAAGCTGCTGTTTAACCTACATGTAGACTACATTATTAATAAAGCTCTGAAGAAGCTTGGATACATAATTCGGTTGACGAAATGGTTTACCAGACTAACTGTATTTACTACGTTATACTATGCCCATGTGCACAGCGTTGTTTCCTTCGCTAGTGTGGTATGGAATCCGCAATACCATATCTACATCGATCGAATCGAATCGGTTCAAAGAAGATTTGTGCGATTTCTGTCAAATAGATTTAATATGCCTGTTTATAACTACGAACATTCTTTGTTAGAATTTAATATGTTATCCCTCAAGTCTACCCGTATTCGCAGTGATCTCACATTTCTTTATAAAATATGTAACAATTATATAGACTGTAGTGATCTTCTCATGTTAGTTAATTTCAACATTCCATCATACATCACTCGTTCGGTTTTACCATTTCGCCCGCCACATTCGAACAATAATGCACACATGAATTCCCCTATGGTCAGGGGCATGACTTCGTTTAATAGACTATCTCCATCTGTTGATATTTTTAACGTTTCCTTATCACTTTTTGAACAATATTTAAAATCTTGTTTGATGGGAGGTATGCATGGAGTCTAATCTTCTCGCAGTATGTTATTAGGTTAGGCATTTGGTTTAGTTGTGTAATTTCATTTTATTTTTTTCAACTCATATTGTTTTTTTGCATACGTTATATCTAAACATGTAATATTGAAACGTATTCATTATTTTTTACTTGTGGATAGCATTTTTGGGTTCGTCCTGTAGCTATCCCAAAGAACTAAATAAATAAATAAATAAAAATAAATAGTTAATTGAAATATCCGCGGAATTACCATCGTAAAACTGCTTTATCATAAATAGCTTCTGCTCCGACATATAATACTCCATTTTTAGATTGACCGTTACCCACCCAGAACGTGATAGATAATGTGTCAGGGAAGAGCAAATAACTAGACTCTAGATCTGAATTCATAACAACAATCTATTCATATTGCTTGTAGAGTAAGGATAATTTTGCCGAATAATAGGTATACACTTTCCCTGCTCTAATAAACAAAAAGCATCTAGCTCTTTCTTTTGCTTTTAACTATATTCATCCCCACGTCGCATACGCTCAGTTGGTATAACTCAATCGTGTTGCAACGAAGAATTTGCATGCCGCAATAGTCCAAGAAAAAAGGATTTCATTATTTTTCTCTACAATTAGGGACTTTACATTTGTTGTGCTTTTCTCAAGTTTTCTTTCCGAATATCAGCATCTTCTTGTGGTTGAGTTCCCAACAGGTGAAAAATCTCCTACATTGATGAGATATACCGCTAAGTGTCGCAAATGGTTGGTCATTTTAACTAAAGCCAGTTTTTTCTTGTTGTCTGGCTAGTAAAAATCAACATTTTTGCTAAGTTTACCAAGTAAAAATAATCCTATTTATTGACAATATTTACAAGCCTATGTATTTAATACGTATTGTCAAAAAGACTATATCATCGGTAGGTGTTCTTCCTACAGCCTTGTTTTTTCACTGGATCTTCATTCATTTCGTCGTCAGTCGAGGTGTTACAGCTTGCGTCGTTTTCACTACTACAATTTAGATTTGTTTTTTTTTTTCGACGAAATTTCAGAAAATACTAATAATTTTGTTGACATTTTGATATGACATAATCGGGTTAACTTTTCTTTATTTAACTTAACTTTTAAGTAACCTAAAAATAGCAATTTTTGATTATTACGGCTTTCTTTTTAAATAAGGCATTTATCGCTGCAGCTAATGCAAATTTCTAGAATCCCTTTTGTTTTCACCATTCAAGGGTTTTCAGTCGATATCATAAGTGAATTGCTTGTGGGCAAGGGTTCTGCAATTTTATATTCGTCTATTGCGCTTCTAATTTGATTTACTTTTTTTTTATTTCTTTGTTTATACACAGACGAGTGTTTTTACTTTTTTTTCACAACTTTGTATTTTGACTTATTTTGTGATGGTATAACTAACAAAATAAGCGCTTCTCTATTATATTCTATTTTACCCTATTCTATTCTATATCCACCGTATTTAAAATAGGAATAGGCATCAACAAATGAAAAAAAAAAATACAGGGCCGTATTTGAAAAAAAAGGAGGTGGTGGTGCTGGTGTACTGAAACGTGTGGTCAGTTTTGTTTCGTATAGCTAACATAGTTTTCATAGTTTGTTTGCTATTTTTAAAACTTAGACGCTGTATCAAAATCGGATTTTTTTTTTCATATATTTCGGAACCATTCAAAATACACTTAATTTTCTCAATGCACTTTATCCATCTCTAAAATAGGCAACTTTCGTTCAAACAATCATTAAACATCTAACCGCAGTTTTATAATTTGCTTCTTCGCTCAAAAAATTCCTCGCTAAATCTGCTATGCCTGATCATATATGGTTAAACCGCAGATTTAGAATTCTTTCCACTATTCTTCTTAGAATTCTCCAATTCCTCCTTCATCTATTTGTTCATTCGAATTCCATTACCCGAGGGACGAAGGAATTTAAATTTAAACTAATCGCGTCAGGTCGAAAGAAAACGTACAAGAGGTAGATACCCTTCTTCGGATGAAAGAAATTGTCGGAATTACGCGAAAGCTAAGCGCGCGGATTTGTCCGATTGTCGGGGCCCGATAAACGCGAATTAATTGGGAAAATCACGGACGCGCACCGCGTACGTTCTCTCGATTCGTTTAAGGAGATCCGCGCGCAAAAAGAGCACGCAACGAGGAGCGGTTTTGCGCCCGGTAATTTGTCATTAGGATTATCGAGTTGTCTTTCGTATGTGTCTCTTTAGTTTTTCTCTTTTTTCGCCGAGAGAAATTCGCCGTGTACTCCTCATTTAGAGGTTCCAGGGGGAGTGAACGGTTTGTTTTATTACGGTTGTTAATCTAGTTTTACCTACGCAAAAACGAAAATCCTGACCGAGGGAACCATCAGAGCAAAGACAAAACGACGTGGCGACCCAATAACTGTCAATCGGGTGAATAGAACCTGCGACTAGACGTCGTAAAATAGGGAAATATATGTTCTACGTGTCTCCTCTCCGTACTTGTTCCAGTTGGATTCGAAAAGGTGTGCCGAATGGTATGTTACGGCGGCGAAGGCTGACTACCAGGACTTGGCCAAGCTGGCGTCCAATGAACCACGGTTCGTCAAGCTCAAGGTAAGGTTTAATTTTATTTTATTCTCATTTTTTTTTTTTGTGTGTGTGCGCGTCCACCTCCTTAACTCCTAACGACGACTAGTCTCTCAGGCGAGCGGTAATTTACGAGCGGGTTGCTCATTCGGTGCGCTCCTCAATAAAGATAACGTTTCCGCTTACGTTGTACATGATGAAAGTGCTAACGGTTCGAAATTCTTGTAGAATGTTCTATTATTACCGTGGCAAAAATCGTGGGCGGGTGTGAAAGATAGATAACTATAATTATTGTTATATTACGGTGCAAGTTTAGTGAGGATTATTAAGATAAAAAGATAAACTTTAATTGTTAGATTTTTATGTAATGTTTTACAATGGTTTTTAAGCAATTTATGGCATAGAGCGGGTATACCCTAATAAAATAGTACTAAATATCTTCAAATTAATCTAATTTTTAAAGATAATAAAAGTTATTTAGTTATAGTTTTTTAAGACAATAGCTCAAACAGAAAAATTCATATTTTTTTAGAATGCCACATTCTCAAAATGAAGTTGATAATATCTTTAGCGTATGCAACTGGGGCTTACACTTAGTCCTTATAGACTGATTAAAGAACATTGATTACCTTCACTCTGAAGATGCTCAAATTTTTCAATAACCAAGAAGATAAATTAGAAATATTGGGAAGAGCAGAATTAAGATATCTTAGTATTTTTTCCTAGTTTTGATGCAGACTCATTAATAGTTTATTACCTGCAATAAAATATAAAAATTGTAATTGAGAAATTGTATAACGAAAATTCTGTCAACCATCTGTCATCGTATCTACAATAATAATTTCACTAACTCGAATATAGTGTTGCCAACCTTTAGTAACCTATTTGCTGGCTTAGGCTGGAAAATGGCATATTTCCGGACGATTTAAAGTATTGCAAAATCAATGTTGCACACAGAAAAATGGATGCTTACCATAAATAAATTTGTCTTGAACCAAATAAATCTACGTTTTGAATATCCGCAAGATAAAAATTTCTTAAGGCAAGAAAAAAATTGTCTTAACAGCATAATCTTGACGTAAGAGGTTGCAGTCTTGGATGAAACTACATTTAGTCTCCACTTAAGAGCATCGTTGACTTGTATTAAAAGCATTAGTCTTGGAGCAAGATGTTAGAATTCTTGAATCAAATCACTTTTCATATCTTTTTAAGAATAGCAATGCTTACCTTAAAATCATAACGCTTTATACAAGGATAAATATTTATTTCTATCAAATAGAAAGTAGCTATTATTTATGTGAAATAAACGCTTGATTTGAATTTTTTTTTGGGAACAGCAAGTAGTTTTAACGGTGCCTTATTTGCAAATAAGGAGGAAGTTTCTTTAAAGATCACAACTATCAAAATACTTACAATCGATCCAAATTCAGGAGTCTTTTCAACGTAACTAACTAGTCCACAATACATTAAATGAATGAAATCTTAGAAATCTTTCATTACAAAGTCTTCTAATCTAAGATTTAAAGTAAAACGCTGGGTTGCTTTTAATGCTGGTGCCCCCGAATCTTTTCTTGAACTAAAATATGCATATGAGCAATTTGAGCTATATGTTTGCCTTACCACAAAATTAGATAACAAATCTAAATACGTATTTCGGCAACTAAGTTGCCATCTTCAGTAGAAACAAGTGAAGAGCAGTGTTAAACATAGTGTTTTCGGCTAAGGTAAACCTTGGAAGATATGCTCTTCACCAAATCACTAGTGGAATAACACTAGTGTTATTCCACTGATTTTTGTTATAGTTTTCAAGCCACAGTCTCCACCCATCACAGGATATATGTTTGCCTTGTAGGTATGTTCTAACTTCGCTTGCACAATTGCATGTAAATATTATACTTGCCAAGAAATGTTTTTATTATTCCATGTATAGGGGTCAATTCCTTTATATCATTTTCGTCCAAGCTTACAAACTTCGCTTTATCAATCAGATTACCATAAAAGAAGTTTCTTATTATAAATACCTTGAATTAATAAAACATACATACAACATAGGTTGAATGCGATAAAAAAAAATACACGGCATTAAAGGTTGTGAACTTTGTCGAATGGATATTAAAGATTTTTTTTTCTTGTCAGCATCATGCTTCCCCGGAACATTACACTGCCACCTTAATATTTCGGAATATATCTAGCAACATCGAATCTGGCTTGCCTTCTCCAATTGCCTAGAACCCTAATTAGAAAGTAATCTGGCCAATTTTGGCTTCATCTCTAAAAAAAAAGATATGTTGCAAGTTTTCGAGTGTCCGGTTTTGACGTTCAAGATGCCAATTCAAGTAGTCATTTTTGTTTTGTCAGGACCGTTGAGCACGAAGTCTCTGACGAATTGTTTCAACAGAAATCCTAACACTTGTAGCTTCTAAAACTTGCCTTTGTAGCTCTGGCTGCGGAATAGATAGTCACTTCTTATTGTTCAATAGTTATCTTTTCACGACTTTGTCTATGTTTATTGTTGACTGTGTTTAATCCTAAAAATCTAGCATACGTTGTAGATACATTGCCTTGTGTAACCCTCACTGTAGCAGCTATTTTCCTTTGTGACATTCCTTGCTCAACAAGAACAAAAATTCTTCCCTTCTGTACATCTGATAATCCTCAACATAATACATTTTAACAGAGCCATCTCTGTTATAATATTAATATGCTGACTTCGAACATCGAGTACAAAACCCACACCTTTGTAAACAACTTTTTTTCTGTAGCTACAATATTCATTTTTATTTAATTCTTTAAAGCAAGAATTATACGAAATTTCCTGTACTTACCTTATATAAGTTTAGTTGGGTGTACGTCATATTCACACAAAGTTTATTTTTATACAGCGAATTTATTAATTGCTAAATTTGAGGATGCATCTTTACCCAGACAACATTTGTTCGCGCATATAATGATAACGTAAAATGTACTTCTCTGAATAATATTCGAACCTTTATCTGTAGCATTTCTACAATATTTACATCAGATATGTACAAGACGACAAGAATCTATTCGCCCAATCCAACCAGCGAAACATTCTAACAATTCCTTACTGTGCAAACAAACCTGTCAAAGGAGCTAAAAAAACCACGGTTAGAAACGTTCAATTTATTTTTTGTATGTTCTGGTCGATACATACGCAGACAATACGCGCTGAATCATTGTATTGAACATTCTCAGTGTATAACACAATAGGAGAACGATAACGCAACAAATCCAAACGGAATGAGGCTGTTTATTATTCGTACTGGCTTCGCAGTAGGCTAGCAAATGAGATGGGGTCTTGTAAAACGCGATTTGTTATTTCACGAAGATGTCTATACTTCTGCGGCTTGGTAATTCAGTGCGTAGTAGACGGGAACGCCTTCTAGTGACAGGCGCTGCTGCCTCGTTCTGAATGATAATTGTTTTCGCAATGCTGCATAAATATAGTTGTTTCAAAGAAATGAATTTGAAATCTCTTGTTTACTATCTTCCTAAATGAAGAGGATCTGAACCATCAGGGATTATTGTCGATCGTGTGTCTAGACGGAGACCTGCATGGGGCAAACGATCTGTGCGACAGTAACCAGGTGGAGACGTATCAATCGGATATCTTATACCTGATGGCACGTCAGCAAAGAGACACGCAGATGGGTATCGCCTTAGTGAGGGCTTGAAACAATGGATCTCTTTTCGGGTGTGTCTTTAGGGGCGGTAACCGCTAAATGGTTATGGATATTACTTGTAT
This sequence comes from Cetonia aurata, assembly GCA_949128085.1. Taxonomy (NCBI): domain Eukaryota; kingdom Metazoa; phylum Arthropoda; class Insecta; order Coleoptera; family Scarabaeidae; genus Cetonia; species Cetonia aurata. The sequence goes on along the minus strand of OX421882.1, from coordinate 7,258,963 downwards.
ATGCAAACGCTAAGGAGAAAGCAAACGAACACCCATGATGTTTGTACTAGTTTTTAGTTTATTCAAATGGAGCATGAGATTTATGCAAAGAATTATTGTCGAATTTTATTGAATATATTCTCCATATTACAGTTCAACAGGCAAAAGACTCATTTTATAGGACTCCTTAATATAATAATATCATATATATTTTTATTCACCAGACTACACATTGAGCATTGGACATGTCTAATAAATAATATACATCAATTTAACAATTTAAAATAATATTAAAACACTATTATAAGAACAGATTGTCAAAACCTATAGACTAAAATAAAAAGACAAACACAAGTTAAAGGTTAGAGTCATTCAGGTATTCTGAAAGCAACAATCTTTTAATATTTATCTTAAATTCGGCTTGTGACATTACCCTGTATTTTATTCGGAGCTTATTGTAAACACTGAGGATTTTATTCACTGAGTGCAAGTCTATGCCGTGGGACCTCTAGTACATGAGAATTGCGAGTGTTGTAAGAATGATATCGGTTTAGTTTCGGGATATCATATATAAATAAGTAATTGATATATATATATATAAACTGTACAAAGTCATTATCCCGATTTGCGGAAATATTTCGCTACAACTTGATGTTGAACTGAAGCCCATCGTAATACGTAATGCTCGTTTTTGTAATGTGAATACCCGCACTGCTCTCCCGGATGTTCCCCATGCTATTACAGCATATGATAGTAGAGAATGAAAGTGCGCAAAATAATACATTTTTAATACATCAAAACTAACTGCATTCTTTAACCGACTCAGTACGTAACACGCCTTAGCCGACTTTCCGCTGAGCAGGTCTATATGCTCACCCCAGTCGCATATCGAGTCAATCACAAGGCCCAAAAACTTGGTGGAATCAACTTGTTGCAGACTAATACCATGTACTTCTATATAATGCGAGTAGTCCCTCGCCAGAGGGAGCAGCTCTCTGAACTCCATAAAAACGGTCTTGGTGTTTAAGCAGAGGTTATTACGCACACTAAAAAATATTTGCAATACCTACAGAAAATTCCAATAATGTATAGGGTAAATTTACCAAAAATTAGAAAATATACCTAAAGTTTTCTAGTAAATTTCCCAATTTTTTGCAATTTTACCTTATACATTACTGAAATTTTCCGTAGGAATTGCATATATTTTTTAGTGTACGTTTAAAGTAATCGTTCAACCTAGTCAGTTCATTATTGACCGTATCACTAATTCGGGCAGGATCGTTAACCGACACTAGAAACGTTGTATCGTTTGCAAACATAACCGCGTCGGCAAGCGACACGTCATTCACATACAAAATATATAAGAGGGAGCCCAAAACACTACCTTGTGGAACACCTCGCTTTACTGGTAGGCTGGGCGACCGTGATCCTTTTATTCAGATAACTAGTAAACCAGTCACGGGCCACCCCCCTAACACCGCAAATGATCAAATTCCCCAAAATAATGCTATGATTTATCACATCAAATGCTTTACTAAGATCCAAATATCATCCAACGGAGGTCTGACCACTGTCCAACCTCTTATGTAAAGTATTTAAAAAGTCTGGTATAGCTAAAGTAGTTGATCGACCCCTTCTAAACCCGAACTGAATGTCATTCACAATATTAAATTTCTCCAAGAATCTGACAAGTCGCAATACAACTAATTTTTCAATAATTTTAGAGAATTTATTTAAGATGGCAATAGGACGGTAATTAACTATAACATTGGTTGGACCGGACTTTCATACTGGTATAATTTTTGTAGTTTTTAGGCGTTCAATAAAAATGCCCTTTGAAAATGAATTATTTATTATTGCTGTGATCAGCACATTGCTTCACAAGTGAGACAAATAATTCCCATCCGGAAGATTGGTTAGGCTAATATATATCTCCCCTCGTTTATGATTAACTGGCCAAACGACTAATTTTTTCATATACCCTATAGTTTCTTAACATCCTTCAATAACTTCTTTTTTTCTCTTTCTTTATCGTAGTCCTTTTTTCTTTAGATGCATACCACCCATTAACTCTTTGGGTCATCGAACATTCAACGAAAATAAAAAAAATATCTCCATCCCGAGAGAGAACGGAGTTCCTTATAAATCTCCCGCGTTTTCGGTCACTAACTTAGCAACAATTTATCGCAACAATCGAGTTTTACATAATTATAAAACTGCGGGCATAAATCTCTGTTACTTGCTCTCTTGCTCTTTCTCACACCCATCGCATGTATAAATACGAGATGCTGGTAGGTATTTTGAGTCTCTAGGTGCAACCCCGAGATGGCGGTTTTCATTCGGACAGGATTCAACTCCGACTTCGTTTAATTAAAACTTCTTCCCGGCGCTGTGCTGCTCAAAACTTCGACGCAAGAGCCAGTGTGGGTGGTTAACTACCTCCATATGTAGGATGTCGAATGCGAATGAGTTGAAGAACGGGGCAGAGATTCTAAGATCCAAACTAATTTCGATTATTTCCTTGGGAATTGATAATTTTGATTGGTGGGGCGATTTCTCCTCGTTGCTTTTTTACCTCCCAAACGGTAGTCGATCGTCTACCCCTGTACTAAATAGATTTTAATTACAATCGATAATATATTATCTTAATTACGCGAGTGTCAGGTCGAACCATCGGGGACTGCGGATAGGTGGGCGATTGTATTCGCTTTGATATATGGGCCCCGGTGCTGTTTTTTTTTTTTTTTGTTCGACGAGTCAGGCCCGGTTGTACAGCCGAACAACCGAACAACAACGACTACGGCGTCAGTGGAAACGAAACGAAAAAAAAATTAATTTATTTTATTCGGCCCCTGTGTGTGATTCATTAGCGGTTTGTGTGTTTTAACGACTCGACCTCGCGAATTAACGGCCCCGTTTCTTACCCCTAGGTGCCCTTTTCCTCTCTATCTACCCGTTCCTCTCTGTTTCTCTCCTGGGCGCTGTTATTAATATGCGTTGATCCCGTATATCTGATGAGGATAATTTAATTGCTGACGACTTGTTTAAGATATGGTATAAGCAATAGCCGACGAGGCCGTTAAGAGTAATCGGTTTGCCCTGTGTTTCTGTTCTTGTTAGCGGTGCTTGTTATTAAAAAATTAGCACAGTGTTAAAATTAATTTTTGTGAAAGATCGATCTTTAATATTCCTTTATATTTCCGGGATATTTTTACAGGAAGTGTACGAAGTATGTACGCAGTTTTACTAAACTCATAGAGCTTTTAAGTTAAAACTATTCGTTTAGTAAAACTTTGCTTTTCTAATCTTGATGCTTAATACGAGGGACACCTTTTCTATGTTTACAATGGACCACTAGATGGCGCTTTTGACATATGTAATCACTATATTCCTAAAGTTCGACATTTGTCAATGAGAAATCTGCGATAGCTTAGAAATCGAGTCATTAGTTTGTTGACAATGACAGTTTTAAGACAGTGAGTTTGTAAAATAAGTTGTTGGATGATTTTTTACAATTATATAAAAGGTCTAACTCCACAAGAAATGCATTGTATCGCTTCGGTCAACTTTTAGTAATGAAGTACAATCAGAAAAGACAATTGCTTTGCAGAATTTCATCGTGGTCGTGCCTCAGTGAGTGATGAATCACGTAAAGGTCGATCAAAAACTGTTGTGATTCCAGAAAACATCGATGCTGTGCGGAAAATGATAGAACACAAATGACATGTAACTTGCAATGAGATAGAGGCATCTCTTACCATATTGCAGACTGCAATACATTCGATTTTACTTGAAGATTTATTTGTAAAAAACATATGCTCCAGATGGATTCCACATAACTTGATCGAAGCACAGAAGGCAGCTCTTGTCAATTGGTGTAAAAAGATGCGCAAAAAATTCGACGCAAGAACCGCAAAATCCGTATATCCGTGTATGAGCATATACCAAGCAGCATTCTAATGTATGGGTGTTTCAAGACGAATCGAACCCCACAAAAGTTGTTCGTGGAAGGAGCACTTCTAAGAAAATGATCGCTTATTTCTTCGGCCGTACAGGACACATCGCAACAATTCCTTTAGAGGATTGAAGAACGATTAGTGCTGAATGGTATACAGTAATTTGTTTGTCAAAAGTTATAGACGAAATCAAGAAGAACAACCGAAAACGTCGCATTATTCTTCATCACGACAATACATACCATCATCTCTAAAGGAAAGATACTTTAGAAATCTTTTTTGAACACGTTCAATAATAAGTTGTTGGTGCAAGTATTGTGGATACCAAACGACGGATGCGTATTCCAATCTAGATCTAACTAGCGCGAAATACAAAGCTTTTAAAGCCAATGGATTGGTAAAATCTCTGCGAGAACGGATGAGAAAACCCAGAGTTTTTGAAGCACTTTCAGAAACATTAAAAACATTGGGAGATAATGTTAAGTGGGCATCAAAGAGTCAGATCGTCGAACTGTGACACTCTAGGAATGTGGGAGCGAAATGCAGTATAATTATAAAAAAGTGGATTAGCACATCTTGTGAAGGACAGCACAGCACATTTTTCAATGTTCAAATGAATGTGATTAACCGCACAGCATTCGCCTATGACATTAACATCCCTCTGCATCATCAAACAATCAGCTGTAGATGCAATACCGCGGTAGAGGTAAAGTCGTTAATAAAGATTAAATTTGCTAGTATTATATGTCAGTGTTAAAAAAAAACTCACGGTATAGATAATAATTACCGAAACATCTGCTGAACGTTTTGTTCGCGGGCACTAATTTAGAGCCCTCATAATGTACTTAAAAGCTGATTAAACAACATTCTTAACGAGCGCTTTATAGCTCTTTTCGCAAAAAGCGCCCGCCTTGAGATCTATTAACTCCCGTTGTCTTTAATGCATATTTCTAGTGGTCATGTGTTCACGTTGCTCCACCCCGGTATACCTAAATACATATGCAATTGCAGATGCACACTGCAGACGCAGGCACACAAACACATAGACGTCGGTAGTGTTTGCGCCGTTGTAGAGGTCGCACAAATACACACACACACGCAGGTTCATCAATTTACACACGTCCTGGTGGACCCGATAGCGGTATCGATACGGGTACACGGTCCGCTAATGAAACACGGCCCTGCAATCAGCTGTTGTCCTGGGGGAATCCCCGGAGGGTAGGCGGTGCCTGTCGACGACCGACGCGCCGCATCAGCCGGGCGTTCGTTGCGCAATATTCCGGGTGTAGGACACGGGGACCCGCTAATGAATACATTCCCTTGTTCTTCGACTTTATGACGTCGCCGGTCGCGGCGGAATGATTAATTTCCACGAGTCGCGATTCAATCTGCCGATAAGTCGAACCTGTCGGCGGACGCGAGTTCGGCTGGCGAAAGTCGATCCGGGTAAAGCCATTCCTCGCTTTTGAATTTCGCCTATATAGAATGTAGTATTCGATAAATGTGTTTTACATAATGGATTTAGTCGCGAAGGAAAGTAATTGAAGATAATAAGATTTTTTGTGTATGTTTATTGAACGTTCAATTCTCTCTCTCACTACATTTCAATGAATATACTACATATTTCTCTAATTCTATTACATAATACAATACCTACTAATGATAATTAATATTTGCGGCAATTTTTTAAAATTTCCGAAAATTGCGAAAGATATTTTTTTGGGAAGGCATTAATTCCGAGATGTTGTCCCGCCATTTCCGTGTTAATAATTGAATTGTCAATTTACAAAAACAGTAATGCATTTACATTAATATATAGAACACACCTACAAACTAGAAACTAAATAAACACCATCCTAATATTAAATGTCAATTAAAGATTTTCAGAATTTATAAATTCATTAATACTTTATAAAGGGTTACTCAACAATAATTCGTTAACGTGCCGCTTAAACACCTTGAAACAGTCTATTGACTGTTGACTGATCGGATCTCATGTGGCAGCTCATTGTACAGCCTTGAACATAACAATAAAGGTGATTTTCTTGTCAGGGACAATTTATGTTTCGGCGTGGTAATCAAATCTGTATGTCTTGTATTGTGCTGATGCACCGTTTTTAGTGTCTCAAATTCATTCGCAAGAGCCCTAACAAAAGTTACCGCTTTAGATATGATGATGCAGTAGTAAGTAGTTTTTTAGTTTTAAATGTTTCCCCCTCAGCTTTCTCGGCAATGAAGGTTTAGTGGCATTTCTTATTTTAAAGATATAATAGTACAGGTGAGAGTGTATCCAATCTTCTTATCAGGAGAGCAGCTAAAATAGAATACAAAGGCACAGTGAAATGGACTCTGATTTCGGAATTCCATAAGGGTGAAAGTCCACAATGACCGGTCAACAGATCTACTACCAATTCTTCCTGTCTTTACTCAATAGGTCTTTAGTGAATTGACGCCTCTGGTCCCTTAAGAACTCTTTCGCATGTCTTTGTCCTGGTGACTCCTGCCACAATTCCGTGGACCTGTTCTTGATCCATTCGTGGACTTTTTAATTTACGATTTGGTAATGCCGAAGGAAGGGCTAGCTCCAACGAATGACCTTGACGAGTCTCGTCTGACCAGATCGTCCGCCGCCTCATTTGCTTTAATGCCCATGTGGCTGGGAACTCAGGCCAATATTAGTTTCCTATGGGTGCCCACTTCATTTAAGGCGCTTATGCAGTCCCAAAATAGTTTAGAGTCAAGCTGAGCTATTCGCTTCAAGTGTTGCATGGTTGTAGGAGAAGATAGCGACGGTTTTCCCTAACTCAAGACCATCTTTCTGCTTTTCTAACACAATAATGAATTGCTGCCATCTTAGTCTGGAATACGGTCGTGTCCTTGCTGAAGCTTACCGAAGGGGCCTTTCTGAGCGTATTCCAGCTCCTACGTCAGTTAATCAGTATAATCAGTTTTAGATCCATCTGTATACCAGTTCGAGTCCGCTTTTACTAGAGAGCGTTTCTCCGTGTTCTCCTTATCTGATGTCATAACCTGATATTTCCTATCCAGGTTAATGTAGGAGACTTAATAATTGAAAGTTCTGAAAGCACATATATGTTAGAAAATAAGAGGTATTGCTGTAAGCCGAAGTAACAATTCCACGGACACCAATACTGCATCCAGAGGTTGATCGTTAATGAATTTACTCAAAAACCCCGAGGTATCCCAAAACGAATAAGGTGTGACTGCTGCGGGAAGTAGACCGTAAATGATTTCACCCCAAAATTCACAAAAATTATTTCTTGCGAATTTCAGCACCAGTTATCAAGAATCAAAAAAAAATGTTCAGACAAAACTTTCGTATTTTAATACGTGGAATCCGAATCTGCAATGAAAATTAGAGTTTCCATTAAAGATTTCAAAGTTGCTGCCCCGAGGTGGGGGTTGAGAGTTGTGTTAGGTATCCCTGGATAGGTTTATGCAAATGATTAAAGGTATGCCTTTTTGTTTTCGCGATTCGATGTGTGTTTCTCGAGATATTTGGGACACCCGGCATACTGTTTGTAGCTCAGTAAATAAAGCGTTGAGGTGTGAACGATTCGTCATCTTTAACTTGCTTTTCTGCGCAATAAGTATATCCAGCAAAGGAAAAATATAATAAAGGAGTAATTTATGCAAGTTAAGTGACACTGGAAAAAGTACGCAAGTATCACTAACACAATAAGCAATACAAACACCGTTAAGTGTATTAAGGCAACACTATTAAGGGTGGAGATTTGCACCTGAATGTGTAGTGATGTGACACTGCAATGCTTAAACTTCACAATTTACTAGTATCACTGCTACACCAGGCGTGTTAACATGTTTGATGGACAAAGAGCAAGGTGAAAGGAAGAGTAGAAGAAACATCTGAAAGTTTTTAAGATAGCTGATCAAGAAATAGAAGGTTATGCAAGAGGATAATAAACCAAACCATGGACCAAGAAAAAGTATAAAAAAGAACTTTGAAACTTAAAATGACACGTTCATTATTCAATCGCCCAACTTAGTATTTTTTTTTTCCGTATCAAATATCTAACGACATCCGAAACCGAAGTGCAAAGAGCGACCAAATCGAAACTCGCGCCGTCACATCATCATCCTGGATATATTTAATCTCTTTTTTTTTCCAGCGGCTAGAGGCCATAGTTGCGGCCGGATTACGATTGAGTTCCTCTCAAGTTCAGTATGCGTGCGCTCTCGGGGTATGTGCGCTCCGAAGGAGTCTAAACGCCGCCGGTGGTGCCCTCGACGGAATAGCGGACCACCTAACAAAAACAAGCGTTTTGTGTTCCCGGCCAATTATTTCCAACATGAGGTGTTATTAAAGCCGCGGCTCGTATTTCAACGGTAATGAGGCAACACTGGTAGCGGTCTCGCTGACGGGGATGGATGGATGGGATGCTTGCTGCTGTGTGCTCGCTTCGTCTGTCCGTCCGTTGGCCAATCCGCTACCCTGCCTCCCTCGGCCTTGGCCGGCCGTATTACGCCGGATCGCGTGGTCGATCATCGTTCGGGAGCTCACGTCAAAGTTCTGTCACATTTTGGCGGAGAGAGACCGCTAAATGATTCTCTGGGGATAGTAAATGGCGATGAAAGAATTGCTGGAAGGTTAATAAATGTAGGGTTTAAATCTTCTCTTGAGTAGCAATTTTTATAGTTCTTGTTGGAATTGGGGAAGCTTTAACATGGACTTGATTGCCATATATGCACATACATACATTTGATAATAAGTAGCTTTTACTGCACCGTATAATTATCCATTTCTAAATTGACCGTTATCGTTATCAACCCAGAACATTCGACGATATTTAGTTTTTGTGACATATAACGTAAAACAATTACAATGATCAAACATCAAGTCAGAAGCAAAACGCTCAGGTATGGCGCCCCACAAAGGTCTATCTTGGGACCCTTGCTCTTTATTCCTTAAATTAACGTCCACAGTTGGGATCTGGCTATATGCTAAAGACACTTCTCTGTTGATCCAAGGTAAAAGCCTACAAAAACTCCACAATAAGTATACAGAACTGGTTTGCTGTAAACTACCTAAAGATTCATATGGGCAAAACCCAAACACTCCGTTTTAACACCAAGAAGAAAGAGCAGTAGTGCAAAAATCCTTGGTTTAGTAATTGACAACAAACTAAATTGTTAGAGCGGACACAATCCCTAACATCTAAATTGACACGCACTATTTTCAGAAAGGAGATTAATCCGTATGTCTACCTACGAAGCGGCCAGAACTGCTTATATAATCTTTATCTTGCAAAAAAGACGGTTAGATCGTTATGAGGGCTGAAGAACAATGAATCGTGTAGGTCGTATTTCAAAATAGAATCAATATTTACATTAGCTTCAGTTCTAATAAACATCGTAATATTTGTACATTCTCACAAGCAAGATTTCCTAACTGAAATATCCACAACTATCACACCCGAAACAGACATAATCTTCAAATATACTTCCAGTCCTTAGACTCACTTAAAAGCAGCATGCTGTCGATTATGTAATACCTTAGGAGACCTTACAATGCTACCCACCAAAAACTTTAAAAATAAAATGAAATTGAAACTGAAGCACATAGAATGCTACAGCGTAGAGGATTTTATAAGCAGAAAGATTCTAAGGCACAATTGTTTTTGTTAAATAATTGTAATTTCGAAATTGGTAGTTCTGCTTGTACGTCGTAGTTTGTCTCTTTGTCTTTTAGTGTGTATTATCAACATTTGACTAGTGTATTTATTGCATTAATACATACATAATCTTAATGACTGAATTTGTAATTATTTTAGTGCAAATAAACTCCATAATAATCTAATTTCTGAAAAAAAAAATTAAAAATTATCAAATTTCGTAGGTTGATTTGACCCCTTAAACGTGTGGTTTTGCTGAAACCGAATATGTGTTTTATATTTGATGATGATAGTTTAAGGAGTCAAATCAACCGTGGAAATTTCGATATTTTTTTTCCACCCTCAAAAAGAAATGAAATAAATCTTTGGCATAAAGAAACCCCTTTTCGTCTGTAATAGTAGCCTACAGCAGATAAAGCAAATGAACTCAATCCAAAAACATTTTTGCAAGATATAGCTTCGCTGGCACGAATTATAGTTCCAATATTCTAATTTTCCCGTTTTACACATTCATACGTAAAATGGACACACAAATCGTATTTCGTCGTTATCCACGCTCTTGATCTCATTTCTAAAAAGAAAAATCATTACCAGCAATAAAACACGCATATCTGGTGGTCACGTTAAAATTTACGACTTACAATGTGTCCGAAACTGCCACACGAACTTATGTAAACGCGTAATACACATTATCTACACAAAAAAGAAAAGAATCGGACATTGTAACATGTAATTGCAACCGGCGACATTGACTTGAACGCATCTGTACGCAATGTTTTTCGTGTTTCGTGTGTGCCATTAACCTTGCGCTACTACACTAGTTGCTGGACTTACCTACATAAGAATGTAAGTATATGTAAGTCCGTGCTTGTCGCTCGTATGAATATATGGAACGCAGAAACGAGTTGTAATGGTGAGTAAAATTGTAACAGGTCACAACGTTCGATGATTTATCCAAAGTATTTTTGGTTCTTTTTTAAGAGAATAAAGTTTGTAATTTAAATAAGGTAGATGTACATGAGAACGAAACGCAAATTCAGGTATATCTGCAGATATGTAAATATATTTAATAATACTTTCAAAGTTGCACAACCATCTTATATCAATTTTTACAGTGATAAGTACATGAAGTTTTATTTTGCGTACCTTAATTTTAGATAATCGAAAATTGTTGTAGAGAAAAGTTACTTATAATCACTTCAATCTACCTAGACAATCTGACCGACAGAGCTCAATTATAGGTCTCTTTCTTTTCATTCTCAATTTTAATAAATGTTCTAAACCTCGTATTTATTTTATATGGAAAATTTTACTCCAATAGTCTCTTTTAAAAATAGAAATGATTGCGCTACAGTACATGCACTCATCGGAGTTATCCTTGTTGATGCGTTTTGCGAACGCGCAGAAAAATCCATGCCTAGACAAGATCTGTGTCAGCAAGTAGTCTGTCTGTCGGTGTCCGCATGCTAGCCATCCACCAATGCACCATATCAATCGTTTCGTCCATTGTGCCTTCGCTTCTACCAGTTCCCATTTCTGTTGCCAAGCCCGTGTTGTCGTTCTAGCTGGTTTTTTTTTTGTTATTGTTCGATCTTCCTTCCTCTTATCATACAAGTACGATATTTCCCTATCCATAACTTCAATCGGTATTACCCCAGTGATCACTTGCAAGACCACCAGTAATACCGTTCTATAAGCGGACGCAACGCAGAGCAACAAATTCCTTTAGGATCTTTCCAACATACTTTGGGATACTTACTGCTTTCTCTACTGTTTTTGGATCATATTATGTATGGCACCACATAACACTGCTCGTTTACCACTACTGGGGCCTTCATGTTTGGTATAAGCCTGGTAAGCTTAACCACTTTCTTCTCTGTGTTATTGGTTGTCCTGATTAGATGTGCTTCAAAGGACCCTGTTCCGTCCAATGTGACGCCCAGGTAGCTTACCGTCCTGGAAGATTTGATATCAACTCCACACAAGCGAAACTTAACGTGACTCCTTTTCCTTCTCCCTTTCATTATTAATTCCTCCGTCTTGTTAGGTGCCAGCTCCAGCCTATGATTCTTCATCCATGCATTTATTGTTTCCAGACATGTATTGGTATTACTGGAATAATATTGCCCCCACTATCAACGCTAGATCGTCCGCGAAACCAGAGAAAGAAAGACACATGGCATCAGACGTCAGGTTCAAATCCAACACCCCATCGTACACAACATTTACAACACCGGTCCCAGCGCAGAGCTCTGAGGCACACCCGCACTTAGAGTTTTCTAATTGACTTTTGACTTATTAGTTTCTATTTATTATGTTCAGGTGGAATAAAGGCGGAGACACGAAATGTACTTCAGAGGCAATTCTATCATTTTTAGTGCGAAAATACATTTTCTTTGGAGTCACTAGTTTTCATTTTTGCAAGCCGCTTTTAACGAACTTATCTGTAATTCATCAAGGTAGAATAAGTCATTTTATTGATGATATTTTTTTAATTGTCAAGTATTCAAATAATGATTCTCTGTCCAATGATATAGTTCATGTACTAGATCAGCTGGATATCTTGTTCACACAAAATCACGTAAAACAGATTACGGATTATAAAAATATTATTTTATTTTAAGTACCATCAAATCCTCTGAAAGTATGACAATACGATATAAATATCGAATGATAGGGTCATTAGCTGATTTTGAGATTATTAGTCGACTGTCATATGAATTGGAAATTGCAAATTTTGAGCATTTTCAGCATACAATGAAAATGAGTTATACAATCTTAACTACTCTTTGAAATAATACGTTAATAGTGAGTCCGCAAGTCAACGATTTTAGGTCTTTATGCAATAGAAAATACAAAATGCAACATTTTAAAGAAAACTGCAAGTGCATTGTTAAATCCGCCTCAAACACATTGTACTTTGGTGCAGGAAAGTGTAATGTAAATTATATAATCATCTACCTGATAGCCTTAAAATTTTACTTTCTGACAGGTTCAAGCAAAAGCACAAATTGGTATTTATAGTCTACAAGAGTTTGTAATATCGGACAGGGACATGTTTTAATATGTTTTGGACCGTTTTGCATATGGTTCCAGTTTAAGTATATAAGCATAGATACTTATACATATATTTATATAGAAATGGCCTTATCAAGGACAACTATTCCCATACCATGCACTTTTCTTTCTCTATACCACACAAAAAAGTTATTAACGATAGCAATAATTACTAAATTAATTAGAGATAACAATCACTTCCTTGAGTACTTAAACTCTACGCAACAGAAAAAAAAAAAAACAAGCTAACCGTTCCGAGCATATTCGATCGTGCAGCACAGGCTCTAATGACCTGCATATTTCGGGCTCTAATTAACGTGTAATTAATTTAGCTCTCGTACACAAGCTGGAATGACAGTGCGTATTTTTTCAATTAATACCGTGGATGAAGAGATGGCGTGCGTCTCTTCCTCGGGGCTCCGCACGGCTCTGCGCCAGCGATTATGGCCTAGGAACGTCGTCAAAATGATTTATTGCTGACGAAGGACGAAGACCAAGACGCGTCCACCTCGAGATGTTCGGTTAATTTAGGGCGGTGATGAAATTTCGAATTTGGTAGGCGCGTTTAATTGAAACGTCACGAAGGTGAACGCTGATGAGACCTGAACTTGAATACTCCAGAAAAGGACTCATGAGACTAATGAAGACAGGTGTTCCGAATTAGGCTGCAAAAATCCACTCTGCAATGGAATGCTGCATTTGCTTATTTTATATGGTTATTAGGAAGAAAAAAAAATGGAAATGACAAAGAAACTTACGCGGTTTAGCAATAACATGCTGGGAGACTCTGATTAAATCTTTTTTTTTACATAAGGGATCTTAAAATGGGCGAAAATTACAAACGCTGTCGTGCTGCAATTTCTCTTGATCAATATATACTTTAACAGTTTGGAAACGTCTCTCGAAAGAATTGCACTGGCATTATGAAAATAAATTACTGCGAAACACACATCCCAGATGACCCTGGCAGCAAACGTGCCAACAAATAATTGTTCCCACGGCATGCTCATGCTATATTCTGCTATAGTATCCAAATCTCGTTAGATTTTGTTACGCTTATTTGAAAAATGATAAAGAACAAATAGTCTCTCATTAAGCTAACACCGACACAGTTGTATGTGCTGTAGAGTAAAAGTAGTGTTTTGTTTCATAGCCAACTAACATAAGTTTCGATATTATTAAGTAGATATATGTAACTGATAAGGAAATTATTACTGATAATGTTATGTTAACTGTTTTCGTTATTATCTAGAAAGCGGAAAAAGATATAACTACGCCGTTTTCGCCAGTACTTTAGTGCGTCAAAGCTTTTGAATTGCAACACAAGAAAGGCATTATGGTTACATTTATTTTCTAACAGATAATTTAGAAAAACTCGTACAATGGGGGTAAGGAAATCTGGTGCATTTCTTGAGAACTAACCATTAATACCAATTGTTGCTTTTAAAACCCTTTCAAACAAGCCTAAGCTTTTTAAATTCGGATAAAAACTACAGAAGCTGTAGTAGATTTCTTTTTTCAAAATTTAGCAACGCCTACTGCACTTATAATTCAAAATATGACAAAACGTCTTTATCTAAAGTTGTGTGTAAATGACTAAGGTTTTTAATAAATCATTTAAAATTATAGCTAATGCTGGAAATTTTACCAGTTAGTTTAAAATTTACTAGCGGTCACGTTTGGAATTTTAAAATATTTTAATTAAATTTCTCCTTGCCACTTTGGTTATAACAAAAAAAATTTCCCATAACTACAGCTGTTGTAGTTTCCATGATATCGCCGATCCCTACTTTTACTGGGACACCCGGTATATGTCAGTATAGTCAATAGGTATTACAGGGGTGGTTCTACAGGGTTTTCCCAATTTTCCAATTATATACTTGAATTTGGACATGAATTTATCGGAAACAATAATTTCAAAATCTTCCATTTTGTAGAAAATGGAATGATCTTAAACAACTTATAATTTATATAGTAGGCCTGGAGATATTCTGGATGCAGGCGAATAATAAGAACAAATCAGTCAGCTTACAAATTATTTTCGTAACTTTTTTATTTGTCGCGACATAGTCCAGTATTGATTTGTTGTTATTTGTGTTTTTCCTAATGTAATATTTTTACGACCATTTGTTTAATATTTTGTAGTTATTTTCTTAATTATTCTTTCCGCTTTGCTCGTTCTTGCATAATAGTTTGCTATCTCATATATAAATTTTATTTGCAGGGGTTAATCAAGTTTCTCTCAGTGTGATTATGTCTAGGTTTGAACTTTCATAGAAATTCTAAATGTTATACCTCTTTCTAGCGAATGATTATCTGGTTCTTCTTCATAATTGTTGAAATTTGCCGTTTTGAAAACCAGAATTCCTTTATATATTCAAATAATTTCATTCCTTATTTCTTTAAAATTGACAGTGTACATTAATTTGAAGTAATAGTCGCACCATTTCGTAAAATAAACAGCAAAAGCAATCCGAAGGTGTTTCCTAATAATTCAGTAACATTATATAACCCAACAGTAATTTATCAAGTCCACTCTAGACGCACCAAAAATACTTTAAACGCTTACATTACGGTTTCAAGTCCGTCTTTCTCCAACGCTTTCGATTCCCTCGTGCATATAAACAAGACGGAGTCTTAACCGTACTCTTTCTCCGGTCCATACATCTTTTTAATCACCGCATCCAGTCCCATTAAGATAAAAATTTGACCTAACACGTTCGGAACCGATAGCGAGCGTATTATAAATTAGAGGCGAGTGCAAGGAGTCGTATATGGGAACACCTATACGAAAAGGGACCTTCGCCGGGACGCAAATTAACCCGTATGGTTTCATGCGGAGAGGCGTAGAGGAAGCCGCCAATAAATCTCTTCGGTATTCCACTTTGTACGGATGTCATCGTGGTATATAGAAAGCGAACGGGTCCGTCTTTTAAGTGGACTGAGGAACGGAAAGCAATAAACATGTCGCTTTACGGGATCCTAAAAGTACTCTTTTGACTACTGGGAAAGGGGACAAATCGCAAAATGAAAAACACGTGTCCTATTTGCTTACATACATACTTTGGCATGTGTTGAGCATAAGTGGTAAGTGGTTGGATCTTTTCGGTGTCATAAAAGTGCTGGTCACAATGAGGAAATAGGATCTTTCACACAATTATAGTTAACATAAATAATCAAAGGTAAATCTGAGGCTTTCTATCTAGTTTTTCACTATAGGGTTTAATATTTTTGGTATAGTAGCTTTACGAATGGGAAACTATTTCTCGAGATTACCAATGATAATTAAAAAATCATAAAAAAAAAGATACACTAAACACTTGCCAAAACAAAAACATCTTGTAATATTATCCCCTAGCGCCGTAACATTCCCTTATAGAAAAACACCAAAAACAACCGCATTACTGCGAGTATTATATCTTGGGGGGTATAGGCATTACCGATATCCGTTGCAATCTGACACCGAGCCTGGCGCCTGAACCTCGGACCAGATCTTCAGATTGCGTCTACCGTAGTCTAGACATTAGGGCATTAGGAGAGGCGAAGGTGCCCACGTCAAATCGGTGACCGAGTTGCGTAGTGACATTTACGCGAAATACGATACACGGTTATCTGTAATGGAGGAGAGATAATTTTTAAAAATTACCGGACCGAAACGTCTTAGACTTTTAAATGGCAATTTTTGAAAAATGGGTCCACTAAAATAATTGCGTCCATAGTTGACAGGTGAATCGGGCTGGCAATCTTTAAATAGTTATTTGTATCACTAGGCCAGAAACTATAGTTTTGCGAGTGTGAGTACGGTTTGTGGGGCCGAGGCGAAGGTCTCACAAGTGCGAATACTCGCAAAAGAGTTTCTGGCCGTGTGTTACACACTATTTTTTGAGCCGACAAATCCTAATTTTGTTGTGAATAATAAAAGAAATTAACGCTAGGGAGTTAACAGTACAGGTTCGCAATACTTATTACGTATGAATTTTGAATTGGAAATCAGGGTTAAGATACCTTAGTTTTTTGACGTTTTAATTTTCTTGTTAGTTTTGATACATATTCGTCAATAATAAGGACAATGGAGACCCCAGCTTATATTACAGAAGTTGTGTGTGAAGTTATTAACCATTTATTACCTGTAAAATCTTCCGAAAATAGAAATGGAATGAATATGAATTAATTAAGAGATTGTGTAACGAAAATTCTGTCATCTTTCATCGAATCTATAATTAATAGCAGAAATGTCAGTAATTCCAATATAGTGTTGCCAACCAATAGCGGTCTTTTTGCCGGCCTAGGCCGGAGAATGGTAAGTTTCCGGCCGATTTATAGTAATGCAAAATCAGCGTTTCTGGACGGAGGCGCAAAAACTAAATTTATTGAAAAACATTCGTGCGGTTAACTACCAAAAGTAATAACTAATAATATGAAACATGTAACTGCGATTTTTATGTTTTTTTTACGATAGTAAACAAATTCATAATTTGTCAATAAAAATACTTTCTTTTTATTAAAATGTTTTGTCTAAAATGGACACCTTTATTGTATGTGTTGGGATTTATTTTATTCAGTGTTTTGCATTAAAAGTCTAATATGTTTGCAGTAGAATACTTTCAAACTTTGTCACTAGAGAAATTTTTATAATATGTTGATCAATTCATCATTGAATTTCATTTTATCCTACCACATTTGTAAATTTTCACGCAATTAAGACCAGATATCCGTCATCAAACGCCCACCCCGCCAGCTTCACCGGTTTTAGCTTGTTGTACCCTATATTTTGTAGCATTTATTAAACATAGTTGATGAAAGTTTTGATTGGTTGGAATTGGTATTAATAATTAAATGTTCTGTCCAATCATTTATTTTAAAAAATCCTGTGTCTACCGGTTTCGGCCTATTGCCATCTTTTAGACGTACTGTGTGTCCAGAAGATGGCAATAGGCCGAAACCGGTAGACACAGGATTTTTTAAAATAAATGATTGGACAGAACATTTAATTATTAATACCAATTTATTAAACAGTTGGTAACAATATGCCTGTTAATGTATCCTGTCAGTTTTAATTAAAGGACAATAAAACATTAAATTAATAATCTACAATAAAGTGATAATCCAGGCTCAATCAAGTATGTTTTCAAATTAGAAACTTAAAATAAATTTTGTCCATTCAGCACGTTATATCTTTATATTTTGCCCAAGTTCATTCTAGACTTTCGTATGCCGTTATATTCTGAGGTTCCTCGACTTCTTTTTCTGGTGTATTTCTTGCTCAAAATCATCCGCTGTATTGCGAATATCAAATCTTTAGAATTTTGTAGGCCGTTTTTTTTTGCAAAATGTAGAATGTCGCCTTTGCCCAGTTTTATATTGTGTTTCTCGTACATTTACTTAATTCAACACGAAATTCAACCTAAAAGTTCAGAGTTTTAGGCATACAATACAAGATATAACAACCTCCTTGGAACGCCCTTCAATACTCTTTCCCCGACTCAGCGTGGTCCATTAACAATTGAAACTACACTTTATAACATTCTTACCGATAACTTTAAGTCGATTCCCAACGCTAAACTAAAAAAAAAAGGGCTACATGGGCTCTACTGGACCGCTGCGTGTACTTGCTTGACGAATTTCTCGCAATTGTCAATGAGTAGCCTCAGATGTACCTGTATGCCTCTTTTTGACACTCCTGCCTATTATACATGTTTTATTGTTGTCATTGCTAGTGTTTATTATCATTATCGTCATCATTATTATCATTGCTGCCATTTTGTGCTTTATTGCCATTACTATTAGTACTGCATTTATTATAATTTTATTTCTATTGTAAATTTTGCTTGATTGTAATTTCCACTCTGTACATTTACAATGTCGATATCCTGTGATCTGGTGACAATATACCATTTATCTATCTAATGAGAGGACCACACATTGTTCTGCCAAATACGTTACAACAAAGAGCGATTTAAATTGCAAATCAAAGGTACGGTTTCCAAATCTACTCTTTAACACAAGCATATCTGAGAAGCTGTTTAGCATGTCAAGCAGCAACGCCAACAAATAAAAGGGACCCTATCATCAGCTCAACGCTAACAAATAGCACTTTTGAACAAGTAGATATAGATTATGCGGGACCACTTCCAAACGGGGAATGTGTATTTCTTGTGAACTGAACACTCGAGGTGGTTTGTCCAACTAAATTTTGGAAGAATATTTTGTTCTTTTCGAATCCCTGTCAAAGTAAAGACTGATTATAGACCCCAATTCAATGAAAATGAATTCAACTTTCTAAAGGAATATGGCATAACCTATATAGAAATTTTATGAAGTAGATATGCACTATAGCTCACTATTAAGGGGACGCAACCTTTCATGATTTTCTAAAATACGTAGCGCATCAGTGGCAATAATTAATTGTCAGAATCAACGTAATTCCGCACCATTTATCCTCAACACCTTCCACGGTCTTGGACGTGGCCATCGTTATTCATATTTCCCAGCGCTGCTGATTAGGCCACTACCGTCACCTAAGAATTTTTATAGCTGTGAAATTTAACCGGCGCAAAAGACAATGGACTTTCCTTGTACGACGCCCAAGTCGAAGCAGGTGACTATTACTCTGTCGCTCGAAGAGCCAGCCGGTAGGAGGACCCCGTGTGCCCCTTTTCCCTCTCCGTTCGCTCCCAGGCACTATTTTTTATCCTCTGGATGTAGCGGAGAATGTAACTCGCGACGGGGATAAATGACAGGGCAGGAGCGATGCGTGAAATATGCGCCGGTTTTTTGGCCGCAGAGAAGTCGCATGTGGGTGTTATTAGTCGCCTGGCAGGTCGCGTTACAGCGACGTACAGTCAGCTGTGTGTTATTTTCTTGCCCTCTATATGTGTCGTTAACATGGTTGTTTATTTTAATAGTATTTGCATTGAGAAAATAAAACGATGATAATGATAGCGATACTCATAGTCTAAAAATACGCTGTAAGTAGGTATTTCATTTTGTAACCTTTGTAATACATAAACTCATTTTACACTGCCATCCTTTAATAGGAACCACCTCTATATAATGGTCACTTTTCAACAAATTCCAAAAACAGATATGGAAGAGGACGTATCAGTGATCCTCTTTATAGCAGCAACCCTGTAGAGCGGTCAACAAATACACACCTAAAATAAACAATACTTTTATTTTCTCGAACAGTTTCAATAACGGCCAGCTCCATATAACGATAGCATTTACAATAAATTTTGGTGGCCACTATTCAGAGGTTCTACCGTGTAATTAAATGGTGACAATCAAACTATTAACAACTAACTATTGATTCAAACAACGAAATCTTTAATATGTGTAAATGAAAAAAAGTGCAACGCTATCCAGCAGCGAAGGTGAGATGTCTGATAGCCTCCACACCAGAAATAACAAAGCTATCAAGCAGTAGTGAAGTACAGGCTTAGCTATCGCTATCGCCCACCAGAGTTCACCACGCACATTAAATAATGTGTAAATTAAATAAACAAGGAGTGATTGCTGAATGTGTCAACGGATAGATGGCGTTGCATTTTTTTCATTTACATGGTTTTGTCAGCAGTGCATTTAGCTGCCCGGTGGAGTGTTGTTGATTGTATCTCGCCTGTGGCATGGTGATGAGAACTAATAAGTTCGAAACAGTACTGTCCATGTTTGGCGATGACACATTCGCTCCTATCTTCCCTTTTGTTTAACGAAATCCTTATTCAGTATCTTGGGGAATTATCAGTAATAATATCACAAGAGAGAGTCTAAATAAATTGGAAATAATTTGACGGAAGTTTGAAAACGTGTTACCAGGCAATAAATACGACGCCCGCACGACTCGATTGACTATTGCCAAATGGGCAAATTATATTCTAATTTTTCAGAATTTGAAAATACATACATTTACAGCATCATCTTGCACACGAAAACTACAGTTGTTAGAGTTACTCCGTCTAAAAACACAGAACTAATGTTAATTTTTACAGTGGCAAATGGATTTAATAAGAAAACCTAAATAAGTTGTTGCCGAAAATTGTTTAGGCATCACCTGAAGGTATGCGTTCTCTAAATAAAATGAAATAAATGATTTTCATTCGTCTCTACATTGACAGATATAATCTTTGCCATAATTCTATGAAAAGCTAGGATCTTGCAACTCAATTTTTAGGCAAGGAAAGCCTCACAGATAAGTACATCCTGTCTTAAAAGCTGTAGCCAAGGATGTGGTGATTTTTGAATAAAACTTCAATTTTGTTATCATTGGGCTGGGCAATTATCTAGAACAAAGGGACCAAACGAATTATGAAGCCAGTCGTGAAATGTCATGCATTTACATTACTTCTCTACAGCAATTGCTGGAAAAATTTTGTTTTGATTAACTTAAAACCTCATCGATTTTTGCTTTTACCAATAACAACTGGAATAAATTTATGGCCAATGATTAACCGCTTCTCATTTCAAAAATTATAGTAGAGTATATTCGGAATTAATCAAAATATATGCATTTATGGCACTTAATCCAGATATGCCTAGAGTACTACATTTAGTACAGACCTGACAAAATCCCATCAAAAGTTTTTAGGCATATCTGAGTTAATTTCCCATACGTATAAAAAAAATAATTCTCCAACACCTAACTAATTACCGAGGCGCTGAGTAAACAAATGAAAAATACATTAGTGTCAAGTGGTATTATTGAAATGCGTGTATACATAAGGAACCCTTAATGTTCCCGTCACCCGCCCGAAGTCTAATTGGCCGGAGATGCCTAGGAAAAAAATAAAAAAAAAACCTACCAACGGATGCGGAGACTCGGATGCGCCAGCGACGATCCGATAAATCCGAAACATCGGTTAAAATCCGCCAAATATTTATAAACTTGTCGAAAATAAATTAGCCGGAGAAACGGTTTAGTCTGCGCTGTAGTGGAATGGTGAAATTTAGGAGTCGGCGTTTTGAGGTTATGTACCGACCGAAATAGCTTCTTTTGGGGATGCACCTGTTGAGTGCCATCAGGAGAAATGCGATGGACATCGATTTAAAACTGAAACTACTGCATCCGTATCTAAGGCTCTAGGTTTTTCCAAGAGATGGTTCCAAGTTAAGATTGATTAGTGTGAAATGAGAGATGCACTTAAAGCTTTCTATATGGTAATTTAACATTAGGTGATCTACATTGAGTAATAGCAGAATTGCCTAAAAGCCTGAAGAAAAGATGCTGGAGTTTGTTTTGGAGTAGCTCTTCCTTTCATAGTATTGTTGATAATGAATATCCATTTTTACATAAACAATTTTAAAATAGTAGTACTTATGTAAAGCATTCTTTCTTGAATTTTTTTCTTGAGTATTGCGAGAGAACCCTTCTTTATTTTATTAATTTTTGAAATAAATACATTTAATTATACAGTAAAAACCTGTGAATAGCGGCCACTAAAATTTATCTATCTAGTTAGGCAGAATTAAGAGAAGATCCTTACAGTACAGTACAGTGCTTGAAAATAAATGGTATCTTAAGTCCTCAGATCTAACGCCTCTTGATATTTATTAGTGGTCCATTATAAGGAAAGAGTTTACCAAACACCCGTAAACACCATGAAAAAATCGCAGAATGTACTTCTCAAGAATATGGAAATCTGGATCGAGTTAAAATGAGTGTGGTTCTATTGCAAATCTTGAAGAATTTGGAAGTGTACGGTTAACAATTAGAACAAATGTGAAGATAAATACATTGATAAATTAGTTTGTATCTATCTGTTGTTTTTGGGCTGTTTTTTCAATATTCTGATTTCATAATAACTTCATTTGCATATAGTGCTTCTTCCATATTTAGATATTAGCGCTTTATAAAATGCAACAAATAAATATAAAAAATCAAATCCTCATGGCCTACGTCAAATAAAAAAATAAAGGTGAAAAAAGCCTATTTATAAATGAAAGTCATAACGGTATAGACATAGGAATACTGTAGGTTCTTAAAAGATGAATTTATTGGTCTTTGCAAAAAAAAATTGTTAAAAAAGTTTTTCATTCATATCCTTTAAATGTAATGGTAAGTTAGTCCAAAGCTGTGTTTACAAGTTGTGCTATTAGAATTGATTTCTATAGGGGTCGAAATTTCTCAGAAAAAAATGTAAAATTAATTTTTATTTTGAAAACGTTTTAAGATCGATACTTACATAGTAAAGGTAAGTGAATGCAAAAATTTTCGAAAAATAAAAAAAAAACGCACTATTTCATTTAAATTAAGAGAATTCTCACCTTATGGTTTAGGTAAAAGCTGCAACATTACATTAGCGAAAAATATTCTAAAAATTTCGTTCATTTCGAACAGGTACATATACAAATTTTAAGCTAATTCTAATGTTTGGTTCTTCATATATAAGTAAATGGAGAAATTGTACAAAATTGACTAAGGAATCCTTAAATTGAAAAGACTGTACAGGCTGTTCGTAATATTTTAAAATTAAAACTGTCATCATGATTTTTGCTATGTGCTGCCAGAACTGTTCTATTAGGTTTGTGTTTAAAATCTAGTTCGTATTGTCTCAACCTGTTTTTTTATACTTATATTGCGATGTCTGGTCCACATAGACTGAATCGTATATGCCACATAGTAGTATGAGGTATAAACTACATTAGAATTTAGTACATTAGAAGTTCTTGAGTTACATTTGCTAAAAAGTTTGTTTAAAGTTTTGATATTGTAAGGCGCAAATGTAGCATTATGTTCTTTGAAAAGGTAGAAGATTTTATTAGTTAATCCAGGAATGGAGGGCATTTTACAATATGAGGTTTGGATGGAGTTAGTAGATGTAATCACAATAGAAGTAGAACCATTTAACGTATTTGTCACATTATCAATAGGGTCAGTTTCTCTCAGGATGATGGTCGAAGAATTATAAATCAATTTTCTGAGAAGATTTTTGGGATAGCCATTGTTGGAAAAGAATCATATAATTTATTTAAGTTATTTTGGTGATTCTGCTTTCATAGCTTTAATTAAGTTGACGTTCGTAGATATAGGATGGTTTGAAAAATAATTTCAAAATCTGCCAGAGAAGGTTGGTTTGGTGTACTATTAACAAACTGTCCAGAAAAGGGAGTTATTAGTTTCTCTTTCTATAGTGAATTGGATGTTCGTGTAGAACGAATTGAAGACTTCCAAAATGGTATCCGTATCGGTACTTGGTACAGATGTGATGACGTCGTCAACATATTTAAAAATAAAGGAGATGTTGAAGTGTAACTTCGGTATGCAAATGTTAAGTAATTCATCCATCACATTACACGCCAATGAACCCCATCACTTACGACGCCTATGAATGCTAAAATATAAATATTTACATTTTACGACCAGCATTCCAGTTTCAGAGTTTCATATTTGTTTTTGACAAAACGCTTTTATGAAATGAATTTGTATACTATTTTTTAATCAACAATTTTTAAGCCTATAGTGAACAAAACTAACAATGAAATAACTATGATATAACTTTTGACCGGTGACAGTTACACCCCAAAATTAAAAAGATACCGACTGAAAACAGTGCTGAGCTACATTGCAACAGTATTTTCGTTTCATAGTTAGTTAGCACCCAATTAGAAGTTTATGGGAGGTAGCAATAACAAACCCCAAATTAAAAAAGAAAAACTGAAAATAGTGTCATAATGAGCATAACAATGTTTTCGCTTACAAAATCGCATCACTTTGGCAAGAAACACAAAAAGAAATCATTTATCCAATATAGCCTCTTCTTCTTCCTGTGAAAACGTACCCATCAATAAAATTTCGCGCTTCTCTCAATAATTACCCCACGACGAGAACTCCTCTATACCGGCGAAAAGATTTATCAAGATCATTAGCGGATCGGGGAGGCGTAACGGTGTCGCGCGTCGTCGTGCTCGCGACCCGGCCACCTCTTCTCCGCTCCCCGTTCGTCGGGAAACCGCGGCGGGTGGTCCCGGTTCGGCGGCCGTTAGCGCCGTCCGGCACGCACATTGCCGTAACACGAATTAAAACATGCGACGTGAATACGAATCCGTCGATTTTATTACGGAGCCGAGCGCACGTCCCGTCGAACGTCAATCGTGCAACGAACGCTGCTCCCACGAGAGAGCTGAAAGAACGGAGGAGAATCCGCCAATATAAGAACAAGAAAACGGTATATGAGCAGGGGGAAGAGGATCGTTTGATACCCAAATAAGAAGGTGTAAAAATCTAATGCGAACGTGATTACGTTGTTAAGTTAATTTAGATAGGATTTTTTTCGATTGCCCTTGGGAAGAAAGACAATAATTGTCACATTAGATGTTCATTTACATCTATAAATTTTGTAGCTCTTTTATAAATGCCTATCAAAATTATAATCTAACCTTTAATATATGTACAGTGAATTCTGGATAACTAATTCTGGCAATTGGTGCAAGTCAGAAAAAGAGCCAACATAAAAATTTAAAATTTTACGGTAAAAACTAAAAATCGTTTGGGTGAAGGGCGTGGTTTTCCCACTCTTACTAGCAGAAAATTTTGTGGGTGTTCTAGGCTCAACTACTCACACACAAAACTTCACAGTTTTCTGCAGTCTTGGTAAGTTATTAAAATGAAAAAACTGCCTTAAACAAAACATTGATTGATAGCCGAACGCCGACGTCGGAAACGGAATCCTCGTCGAAAAGTACGTTCGACGGTACATCGGGGTATCTACCATAGCTGGCTTTAAACCCGAATACCTCGCAAACGGTTAGAGATATCGACAAATGCTTGACGGCATTCGATTCCCCGTTAGAATGCGCTTCTAAAGGACTCCCCCAATGACCGAGCGTGGATTTAATTTTCGAAACTTTAAACGGCCATATCTCCGCGCGGTGCCATTCGATTCGCCGCGAAAAAAAAATACATCGGGGTATCGACCACAGCGAAAAAACTCTTTTCATTTTCTTTCCATAACTTTCAAAGATTTTCTTTCGCGGCATATCTGCATCGAATTGATGGTATTCTCAAAGAAAAAGAAAGCTATAGAAGCTTATAGGAGGGGTATGCAATTCCGTTCGGACTGTGATTAATTGGAGCTTTTAATTGGCTTTCCACTTCCAATAAGATCATGACCGCAAACACACCTCGAAACGTTATAAAGGGTATTTACAATAAAAAGTAGAAGAGAGAATTTTAACAAATATGGCTTGGCCTCCACAATCGCTGGACGTTTATGACGGAAATTGTACAGAGAAATTAGAGAACACTGTCCGCAGTCCTAGAAGCAGCTTTGGGAGATGCTTTCAGATGCCTATATAATGTATAATAATGTACCATCGAATGCTCCTAAGAAACTTGTGTCATATTGCCCAAAATTTGTGAAGAAGTTATTCGAAAAAAAAAGCGGTTACTCTAATGAAAGTTAAAATAGTAAGAATTCATTTCTTGTGTATAACTTGCAAATATTCTTATTTGTGTAAAAAATAAGTTTCCATTTGAATAGTTTTGATCATTATTCTTACCAATAGAAATTTTACAATCCTGAAAAGTTTCTGAAGCGAAATATAGTTGTAAATATTTCCATTCGCTATGCAAAAGATCTAAATACTCTTCAAATTCATTTTGATTGTTTTTTTTTGTTTTGTTTTACGTAATTTCCGTATAGCATGGGTTGACGATAGTGGTTACCGTTCTACCAGTAATCACCACTAGTATCAGCATATTATTTAATTAAATCTTTTTTAAATTATTCTATCCCACATATCACTCGAA
This sequence comes from Cetonia aurata, assembly GCA_949128085.1. Classification (NCBI taxonomy): domain Eukaryota; kingdom Metazoa; phylum Arthropoda; class Insecta; order Coleoptera; family Scarabaeidae; genus Cetonia; species Cetonia aurata. Next base: position 7,232,573 of record OX421882.1, on the reverse strand, counting down.
CCGTATATTGTTGAGTGTTAGGAGAGAATTTAATTATATATTTTCGTCGAGATATCTACTTCCTTAATCCATATGTAATGAAAAATAGATAGCTTTTACACAGGTAGAACTTGTCGAAAGCATTGTAAACAACTTAAATAGCTTTAATATTTATTAAATAGTTTTAAATAGATTTCTCAAAAGGCCGAAAGCTTGTTGATTTTACATCTCTTTCACAATCTGCTCTAATATCCTCCTACTTACAATTGTAAGAACCAAATATAATACTTACCTCTGCATACTACAAGCCACTACTATTGAATGTCCAAAGTGCATTCATATGTCCAAAGCCCTTTCATCTGAATAACAGAAGGAATATTTGAATCGGACAACACTTGCTTATTGCACGTTGCCTGTGCATTAGCAAGAAAATCTCGTTATATACGGACGGATATTGAGGCGAGAACTCCTCGCTTGTCGCCGTTATAAAACAGCGATCCTGCGATAAAATATTAAGACCAGCGGACGAATTGAGAGTAATTCCGTGTCGATAACTGGACGAGGTAGGTACAAGGACCCGTGTGCGACACGAATGCATTTGCATAATGGACTAATTTTACATATGCCATGGCATTGAAATGTTGTCGAAAGTGTGGCGTAAGAAATGTTTGCTACATTTGAGATGATTAGATGAAATATGATAATATATATGTATAATCATATTCCCTTATACCCGAGGAGAGTGTCGGGATTACATTCTTCTTAGCAATATACAAATTTACAGCACTGTTTTCTGTCTTTTGCTATTCGCTTAGCTTCATTCCATGTTTTGCCTTTCTTGTCCAACAACTTTCCTATTGTGCACTCCCAAGTTTATTTCGGTGTTCCTCGTTTCCTTCTTACCGGTGTCTTCGCTTCCTATATTCTTTTAACATGTATGTCGTTGTTCATTCTTTGGAGATGTCCCCACCAACTCACTTGTCGTGGTTCTATATATTCTAATACTGACTGCGTTCGAAGGTCTTCTCTAATTTGTTCATTTCGGATTTTATCCTTTCTTGTTACTCTTCTTACTCTTCTCAAATACTTCATTTCTGTTGCCTGTATCTTACTTTTCATTTTTCTTGTTATTGGCCAAGTTTCACATCCATATGTTAGGATGGATTTGTAAATAACTTTGTAGATAGTCATCTTTGTTTTAGTTGATACTTCTTTTTTGTTAATGAAGGTTTTGTTTATACTGTGGTACATTTTAATTGCTTTTTCTATTCTTTTATTTTCTTGGCTTCCTGATTCTTCTATTATCACTCTTAAGTATTCAAAGTGTTGTACTTGTTCTATTCGTACTCCGTCCAAGCTTATGTTTTCTGGTTTTTTGTTATTGCCATTACTTTTGTTTTTAGCGTATTGATTTTCATGCTGTTCTTTTCCAGTGCCTATTTCCAAATTTCTAGATTCTTCTGTAGTTGTTCTTCAATTGATGCAATGATTACTACATCATCAGCATAGGCACACTCTTATGTCTACTGGTTGTAGGTTTTTGTATCCCGCAATTAGGCTCGTAGTTCTTTTATTACATTCCATTATGATAAAATCCATAAATACTGTGAACAGGACTGGGCTCATTCCTCCTGCTTGCCTCAGTCCTTCTTGAGTTGTGAACACTTCTGATTTCATATTTTTAAAGATTTTTATTAGCATACAGACTTTGTATTACTTTGTTCATTTTGTTGCCTACTCCTTTTTTTTCTAGAATGTCCCATACTATCCTCCTCGGCACTTTGTCGAAGGCCTTTTGTAAGTCTATCAACGTCATATAAGCTTTTCCTCTTTTCAGTTTAGTTTTTTGTATTATCTGTTCAATAGTGAATACATGGTCTGGCACACTTCTTCCTTTTCTGGAGCCACTTTGCGGTTCTATTAAGGTTCCTTCTATTATGTTTTTCAATATATTATTTAAGATTTGCTGATATAATTTCATTCCAGTACTTAGTAATATTATTCCTCTATAGTTGTTCCATTCTTTTTTATCTCCTTTTTTAAATAAAGGCAATATCATTCCTGTTTCCCAGTCACTCGGTAATCTTTCTTCTATCCAGGCTTTATTTATAATTTCTAGCAATACCTGATTTCCCATTTGTCCCATATTCTTCATAACTTCAGATATAATTCTGTCTTGTCCTGGTGATTTACCGTACCGTTTCTCAGTTTTGGTAATGCTGCTTTTAATTCATCCAGAGTTATTTCTCTTTTATTAGCTGCTGTCCCTTTTATTTCTGTAGCTATTTCTTCTTTCTTTTTTTCTCCACCTAGTAATTCCTTAAAATATTCTTGTCATCTATTCATTAATAAATGTTGATGAAATGTGATAATACATGATACAAATCTGCAATGTTGATTTAAACAAATTAATTTCCTTGACCTCAAGAGTTGACCCTTGAGGAACCCCTCTAACGACAGGCAACGGAGCCGGATCTTCATCAGGCAAACGAACAATTTGAGATCGACCATACAGATAAGACTGCTTCATAGAAATAAATGAATCTCTGTGGGTAAAGATATTTTAGATAAGGGTAGTACTATAGCACCGTCTGAACCAAGAAATGTATTTTTAAACTGTTAGTTCATCTACAAATTGTAAATGAAATAGAGGACGGCTACCAAGATTATCATCATAAAACTAACAGACACCATTCGCACATCCAGTATTCATAATTAAGAAAGGTGCTTGTTAAACGATTCAAATATTTTATTTCTTAGTACCTAATAGATATTTCTTTGCAACAAATTAAAAGAATAACATATTTACTAACGAGGAAGAAATCTTTTTCCTAAATGTACTTCCTTTAAATGAATTATGTGTTATTTAAATACTTAGTCGATTCGATGTACTATCATAATTGAACAAGTTCTCTCTAACAAGCTGACAAAAGAGCAGCTCGCATATGCTTCAAATTTTACACATGTTAGGGCCGATTATCTCGAGTAGTCTTTGTACGCACCAGCTCGGTAACAACATACACCATCGCTATCTTGTTACATAATTCGTATACAAGCAATAAATTGCTGTCAGCCTCATTTATCTGTCAAAGAATAGGTCTGCCAACCCGGCGCCTAACGGACATACATAAATCCCGGCCGGGAATCTCCTAAAACACATGCTGAGTGGGTTCGTCCTGCCTCTATAGGAGATATCTATTTACAAAGCGCGCGATTAGCCAATTTAGCCACTTAAGAAAAGTGTCAAATCTCCTCGTGTCAAACACTGCACGTATGTATATGAGATAGCCACTTATTGTTGAGACATTTTCGCAAGGGATTCCTAAAAACACATAACTCATCGATTCAACTACAGATTTTTATACTTGTTTCTCTACTTGTCTCGTGTTTGGATATTGTATTACGGGACCGGATGTAAACAGCGCTAGAAATGTCACTTAATTGCTTCGCCTTTCTCTCGTTTATCTCCTAAAAGAAAAAATATACAATCTGTACGGTTCTGACTCCAACCGAACCGCTTAATTATGGAATCTAGACGTTAAATATGTTAATGTTTCCCCCACGCACAGGCCGTCATGCTTTATGCCTTCCAAATCTGTTTTTAATGAAGCTAAGGCCTCGCCTGATGTGTAGTCCTCCTCCTCAATAATACTAAACTTTGCTTTTACGATTATTACCCGGTAAATTATTTAAAGGTGGTGTTATTCGACTGACGGAGGACCGTTGAGCATTTATCGCATACGAAAACTAAATATAAATTTATTTCCTCGAGTTCTAAAGTATCGCTGAATGATCTACATGCTTTTCATCTCCTTCTCATCGCTTCTATTGTTTTTTTCTTCCGACGAGAATACATTTTATATCAGCGGCAGAGAAAGCTCTGATGTGTGTTGTCGGATAGGTGTCAGAAGAGGAAATCGATTTTTTTTAAAAAAAAATGTCTTTCATGAAAGTTTTTGCTTATTTTGAAACCCATGAAGCTATACCGAACTTCGTAATACGAGACAATAAGAAGAACAAGTGTCAAAGTAGTTTAAAATGATAATTTAAGTTTTAATAAACAAGCCAGACACTAAGACCTTTAACAAAAACCATTACTACGGAATTAATAAAAAAAGAGATTATGTATTTATTCTGTTATACCTCCACATACATTAACCCAATAAATCTAGTCTATATTTCAGGGCCAATATACATATACAGTGTGGCAACCGTTCATAGCACGATGCATGTATTAGTAACTACTGGTCGACTATAAATGGACGTGCCACCTTGAATTGCCACGCCTACTTCGCGGCACGCGGATGGCATTTACAAACGATAGCGGACGTATTATAAGTTACACGTATAAATGTATTGGGGCATATAGGCAAATCAAAGTCTGTTAGAGTTCTATGTTATAGCATAAGTGATTAATAACATTACATGTGGTAGAAAATACTATTCCTGAAAAATAAAAAGCACTGTTAGAGGTAGTGTGTTCCCGATATAAGTAAATATTTTTAGTTGTTTGAAGCATCAGATAATCACTGATAACATGTCAGTGAAGTACTTCATCACAGCCTCATAAACAACATAAAAAATCAAAAATAAATAATCAGAAGTCCTAAACTTTAAAATAAAAACTAAAATAATATTGTTCAGCAAGTATAAAATCTAAAAAACGCAACTATAATAAAATAATGGAAAAATAAAATATTTAATTCTTAAAACAGAATTGTATTCAACATTGCAATAAACCTGCAATTAGCTAAAAGAGAATATTATTCTTAAACAATAATAAAATTTGAAGTAAATTAATTTATTAAGTGTTCAAATAAACCTCCCTCTTGATAAGAACAGTAACCCAACCGATCATAAAAATTCCGACGAACGTTTGTTAACATATCTGCTGTGACAGTATTACTGATTTCAATAATTCTCGCGCGCAGTTCCTCTAGGTTTGATGGCCGTTGATCACCGTATCCGTATACTGTATTATGTAAAAAGGGCCATAAAAAGAAATCGATTGGAGCTAGATCAGGGGACCGCGCTGGCCATTCAATAGGGCCCGAGTTACCGATCCATCTGTTTTCAAAAGCCGCGTTTATAAAGTTTGTTACAATGCGTGTATTGTGTGCTGGGCAACCATCTTGCTGAAACCAAACTTCATTTATATTAAATCGCTCCCGTATTGCCGGAATAATATTATTTTCAAGTAACTGTAGGTATCTATTTCCGTTTAAATTACCGTCAATGAAAAAAGGCCCAATTATATGATTTCCAATGATACCTGCCCATACATTTAGCTTCTGCGAATACTGCGTTGCGTTGGTATATTTAAATGTAGATTTTTACGCGACCAGTAACGACAAACTGGGCGGTTATGATGCCCGTGTAGGTAAAATGTTTTTTCATTTGTGAACAATACGTTGTTAAAAAAAAATTGGTTATCGTGATATTTATTTATCATTCTTTCGCAAAATTCCATTCGGTGATAATAATCATCGGGAAGAAGTACTTGTGAACTTGTAAATTTGTATGAACGATATTTATTAGTACGTAAAATCTTATGAACCGTTGTTTTAGAGATACAGGCACGGATACCTCTGTGTATCTCGCTTACACTACAGAATCGCTATATATAATGCGGACGCAGGCGGACAATTGGTATATATATTTTTGTTCATTAGGGATTCAGATATTTGAGCAAAAACCGTTTACAAACTAACTGGACGGTATTCTTTAAATTTATTACAGTCACAATGTAATAACACAAAGTTTTATTGGCAAATTCATAGTAAATAACACAAAGAACAATATCTACTTTATTTACCAGTACAAACATGTTCAAATTTTTGTTGTTTCGTTTTTCTGATATCGCAATCCCACTAATTTTTATTCATTTTATACACAAAGGTATTACTTTTGATACTTATTAAGCCCAAATATGTAATCATATTCGTCTACTCTGAAAAATCAAGTTTTCTTTGCTAAATATATTTATTTCATTTTCTGTATATTGTAATTTATATTTTACTGTATTCAAAAGCTATCTTTCCTGTTTTAAACCTGCAAAACTGAACCTTTGGCACGCTTTTATACTTACATCAAGGCTGATCTCTGGTGTTGTTGCTATTGTATGCAGGCCAATAAACTGCTATTATTGTTATTGTTTCAGAAAAGCATGTTCTCGCCTTTGTTCGGCAATAAATATTTTGACACCTACGAAAAATAACCACACTGCGATACAAATTGTGAAAACGTTTAAAATATAAAAACAAACGAAATTTTGCTAATAGCGGGAGCTTGTCTGCAATTAGTTACGTTTGACAGCATACAAGATATCAGCATAAACTTTACTACCGCCTTTTGTCTTGATGTATTGAAAGACGGATTATTATTTTTGACATATTCTAAACAAGCTACTATTTATAATAGTGCTATTTTTTGTAGAATAGTTTTGTTTTTGTCTGACCCGTTTATCTGTTGAAACAGTAATTTTTAAAAAATAATATTAGTATACGTGCAAAATTGTATGTTAAAAATGTTGGTCGCATAGCTTGCCAAGTATTTATGACAGCTGCTGTTTATTGTTTGAATTCCCTTTCTACGTGTTCTTGTTCCAAATTAATCAGAATCATAGTAGTCGCTGAACTGGTTAAGGCTTCATTTATCATTCGTCTTTTAATCGGTTTATCCAACAAACCATTTTTCAGCAGTATATCCATCTCCGTTATAATGAAGCAGTTAAGACAACGATCATCGATTTTTCAACGACTTCCTGTTGATCAAAATTTACTAGCAAATTTCGTTCTCATACACGTAAGTGTCACCAGACGACACCCATCTTCATGATGATAAAACGCATCTACTTAAGCGACTGCCAAAAACGCGATTCACCTACCTTCAAACGTACTCGCTCGTGCGTATTATATCGCCACTAGTCGATAAATAAATGCCTTCGAGAAACAGATGTCAAATCACTCGCCGACGTATTTAGCGCTACTAAAACAGGGCCGTTTGCCGCAGGGCATTAATTTCCTGCGAAATCGTCGACCTGCCATTACGGATGCGGACGCGGGAATATCATTCCGACTAATTGGAACAGCTGAGCAAATCCCCGGACGAGACTGGCTATGGCGTGCGGTCGGTGGCTGTTCCTACCAACTCGAATTAAATACGACGATATCTGCTCTGTATTGTAATGCGTACGAGGTATTAAAAACGCCGCATGTCGTCCGTCAAAGTCGATGGGAAGATTTGTCATACTTGTTTACTCACAGTGCCTGGATATAACGTACAAGAAATATATTTACAGCACATGCATTTTCTATTGGCGGAGATCCCGTCCGGACGCGCATCTTACGTCACCAACTACGATACATATTACAATAAAAACTGAATTTCGTATTTTGTATGAATCGCAAAGATAGTGAGGGTGGCTATGTTCTCATTTGCGAGTTGTAACTTTTCCACATACTTCCTGGGGTGTGTCTCACTCCATTGAGCGCGCCCTCTTGCTATCACGAATCCGCCAACTGAAAATGCTTCTACCGTAGCAAACTTTTTTGCATGCGCTTGAAAAAAACGGGTTTTTGTTTTGTAATAAAAACTATGAAAGGCATTTCTTTTACACGCCAAACCATTGTGCCATCTGTTAATATATTTGGTAAGTTTATGAAAGAATCTACTGAATCGATTGAGAACAATCTAAATATTTGACAGCCAAACAGTTGCATGTACCAAAATGATGACTGATGAAATGTTTCTATGAGGAAACCAACAATTATGTATTAAAAAATAACAAAAAATAAAATAAATAAATACATGTTAATCAAGTCAGAAGTATTTCAAACCACGTAAGGAATAAGACAGTTTGCTGTTTGTTATACAGAGTCTTGCAATAGTGTGTCAGCCTTCCATTGCTCCTTTACGAATTAAGTTAGGAATTTCATGCATATGCCGACTTATATTATAGAGTGTATCTCAAAAAAGTATTTTTAATAATGGCGGACTTATAAGCATACACCACATTATTATTTTAAATATAATATATATTACCGCACTTTTCAAGTCCTTCCACCTTGAAACGCACCCTCTAGGGAAAGTGGATACACCTTGCCCGCGGTTTACTTAGACCGCACCCTTTAGAGACGGTGCGTATCCATTGGGTAGCAGCTCGTTCTTTAATCGCGTAGAATTGATATGGGAATTTAGAATAGAGTTTCAATCTATTAATTTATCATCTCTAATTTTTGAGTCGCGTTTGAGTCTCACTTTAAAAAAGACCCGACACCACGCGTCTCGCTGTTGTTAACTACGCGTTTCGTTAAAAGAGAAAATTTTTAATTTTTTTTTTTTTTTTTCAAACGCGTCTCACTTTAAAAATGACTCGCGCTTCGCGTCTCATCAAAACGCCAAGTTAAAATTTTTACAATTTCGATTTTTGAAAGAAAATACAATACTCTGGTATTAGAAAAGTTAAAAGAGTTCAAACAAAACAACCTAATACTAAAAAAGAAAGTATATACATTTTAAAACAAATGAAACTATGGAAACTCCTAAAAAAATGACTTTCATATTGAGAAGATTGTTTTAGAAAAGCATTGTAAAATCTTAGGTTTATATATAGACGATAAATTACAATGGAACCGATATATGCATACATAAATGCATTATCTAATAAGCTTAGCAGCACTTGTTACGGTCTTAGAATTCTAAGTCAAATGTCTAATAACTACACAATGAGATCATGCAAACATTGTCTCATTGTCAGCTATACAAACTAATAAAGTATTAATAATGCAAATAATGGAGTGAGGATACTGCTGGGCTGAGGTACCAGAGGGTCTTGTAGAAATAAGTTTAAAGAGAACAATCTTTTGACTAAAATCTTCTTTTTTTGACCTTTAATTGTTTTGGTATTTTCTCTTGCTAAATACCAAAAAAAAGAAGAACGAGTACAACATACATATAGACTAACCAAAATAAATATAACTTACAACATTGTAAAATTTTACAACAACTTATCCCACGAAATCAGAGAAGCAACATCTATTACATCTTATAAAAATAAAGTATTTCGCTTTGTATGTGAAGCAGGAGTCAAACACGGTCGAGGAATTTTTAAATACAGAATGAAAAATTATAGGTACCCCATTCTTGTTAGGTATTCTCTGTGTTCCAAGCAGGAATAAAATTTGTTGAAATAAAATAAATTGAATGACTGAATAGTGTTATTTGCTGTTGATGAAACGAAAAACATGGATTTGAATGAAAGGTAAAACCGGGCATTCGCTAATAGTTCCTGAAATTTTAACTACATTTTTTTAATTATTTCTGTTTTTTTTATCAAAAGTACGTAGTAAGTAGTAAGATTGCAAAAGACATGCCTAAAACCTCCACTTAAACTTTTTTAAAGAAATTGCGCTTCTATTTATATTTTTCATGTATTATTTTGAAATTAAATATCACGTATCTTCCAGTAAAATTTTGTCTTCAAAAAAGAAATAAATGAATATCAAAAACGCATGAAAATGTATCTACTTGACCCTCCCGTGGAATAGCTTTCTTCTTCCTCTTCTCCGTCAGTACGTACAGACAATAAAATCACAAGCTGGTCGACAGCGAACAGCTCATCCGACAAGGCCCGACACGGTGATCGATTTCCATCCATGTCGTATTATGTCTAAGCGCTATACATTTTTTCGCATATTTGGAGCGGGCCGACACGTAAATGCACTTACGGGACCGCGTCGCAGTTGCCCCAACAGTCGCAGACCTACAAGAATGCACTTATGCAGAACATACATCTGCGGAAGGACCCACGCGTTCGACTCTCGCTGCACGAACGAAGTTCCCCCGTATAGTCGCGTAACTACAGACAGATCGAGAAGAATATATGGTGACAATCTGAGAAAGTTTACACAAGGTCCGGCATGGAAACCCGACTGCTTTCTAATTTTTTCTAGGTAATTGCAGTCAAATCATTTGCTGCATCACGCTGGAAGCTCGTGGCTTCGATATAAAACTATGTCGCGGTAACTTGGACGGGAGAAATGTTGCAGTCCTGTTCAGCTGATGCCAACAGCATTGGCAGTCACTGCCTCTTGTTCTCCGTCCTTAAAAGATAGAGATCAAACATCACTAAAAGAAAATAAACTACAACATCACGCGGTCACTTTGATATTTAATAATTGTTTTTCAAATATCTGTTTTGTCATTTACAAAGTTCAAACCTATTGCTATAGGTTTGAGCCTGTATATTCTTTTGTCTTGTTCGCTAAAGATTGGGGATTCCAAGCAACCAAATCCTTATCAATCCTTAAAAAATACCACGAACATGAGCCATGCCTGGAATTTATAATAGTTTCAACTTGGAATACGAATTTCGATTAATATTGAAATGCTGGAGAAACATATGTTGGTCTATCATGTAAACCAGTGGTTCTCAACCTTTTTTCGCCTAGCGCCCACTTACTGGATTTTGTATAGATCCCAGCGCCCATTGGTGGGCGCTACCGCCCACGTTGAGAACCACTGATGTAAACAATGCAATGTTTCATGATGTTTCGAAAGCTTTCAGCTGCCAAAACATGTAAGCCCAATCCCAGCAACAATTAAAAACAAAACCTGCAGGTTTCTCTAACGGATCCTGTGTAACTAAGATTTTTTAAACGTTGAATTGGTTGAGATGGTTTGGTGTAGGACAAAGTTAATTGGAATAAATTTTCTTGGTGTCTATAGTCGATCACTTATGACAAAACTTAAAATATATAGAAAAAAAGCCATGATATTAATAAGATTTTTTTACACATTTTTAAATATTTCATTGTTAGTTGGAGATATCGATATTTGCTTTTCAGTATTCGATTTCCCAAGCAAATACGCACCTGGTACATGATATTGGAAGGCTTTAGCTTTACCTTAATTTTCAAAACTTTGAGCTCAAATACCTTGGAAAGGGTTAGAGATATCGACCAACGCTTTTCACCATTCGATTCCTTGTCGAAAGAAGCTTTTGGTGGTCCATAAGAGGACACACTAGCATCGATTCTATTTCCGAAACTTTAGACGCTCATATCTCGACAATGCAATGGTTGGAATCAGGAGCACGGGCTTAATGCCATTCGATTCTTTTGGTATATAATACATTTTTCCGACAATTTTTTGGAGATTTTGCCAAAATGTTCGATCAAAATTAACGAAATTTGACGATATCTACAAAACGGTAACCGATAGCCGAACGGTGTTTCCAAAAATGAAATCCCCGTCGAAAAATACACCCGATCGTGTATAACACATTGAAGTTGTGGCAACATCTAACTGCTCAGAACACAGATTTGGATGCCAAAAAAAAAAGAAAGAATGGTAAGAAAAAAACACGAGTTTTCAGTTATTTTTTTTTTTTTCTAGATATCTTTAAAACGGTAACAGAAAACTAGACCACATTGTCAGAAATGAAATCGTGATCGAGAAGCGGATCCAATAGTTTGTAATACAATGGAGTTTCGGCGATTTCCAGCAGCTCAAACTCTCAGAATCTTGAATGCATAACAATAGGCATCGGTTTTATTGAACTTTATTCAAATGTCAATATTCCAAAACGGCAACTGTTTTAAGTATGCAATTTTTTTTTTTTCAAAACTAGAGTAGTACTTTTGATAGGAATAGTTTCTCATTTCCAAGCTATCAGTGCAATATCCTTAGAAAGTAATACTACTAAATGCTTCCACCTGCAATTATTTGATATTGTATTAAACTGAATAACTCTAGATTTGCTTTACCTCTTTAGATGTTTAATGTCCTAAAGTCTACATAAAAGTGGAATTTCTTTGTATGAACACTCAGAAGGCATTAGTACACATTTGCCATTAAAATAAAATAACGATTTTTTTATACTGATTTTACGTAAGTAGTGACACTAAGTTCCATATTTAGAAAGTTTTCATTTCATTTTTTAACTCGATTCTTAGGCCTTGTCAACTCCTTAAAACATAAAAAAAAATACTTCCAGTAAGCACTTATAGCAATATCCATTACCGCTTTAAGTACAAAGCCACATTTAACACAATTTAATTCATCGCTGTAAATCTTATATTATAGCTAATTCAAATTCACTTCTTGGAATTCCGAAACTGATTTAATTAATAAACGTTTCCTATAAATTCTAACAACATATCCCTACGCGAACTCTAAACCTGTTGTAGATTTGGAGGACTAATAGGTAGCTGTCTTGTCTTTGTTCGATTATCAAGATAAATTTGTGATGCATAAATAGAAAAATATAAATCTCCTCGTTAGACTCGCGTCGTATTTCTTCGGGTTCTCTATTAAAACATTCCAAATTAATTTTATTCCAGTCCTCCCGTCTAGGAAGGCAAAGCAAAAAAATCGTCCGCTCTAAGAAGACGAGCGCCGCGCGCGCACACACAGCCACACATACAAACAAAAACAGAATCAGAAATCGGAATTTGAGATTCCTAACGACGTCCGCTATCGGTAAATTAGTACGAAATTAGAATTAAAACTCGGCTGGAGAAGACAAAAGGCTTTAAGTGAATCGCGCGCGCACACATCGATGCCTATCACTAGAATAAACAATCCAATTCGGGGCTCTGCTATAAGAGAATAGCGGGAGACAGCAGTCTAGTGAGATTAAGATCGCATCTCGGGGATATTTAACATAAATTTCGCCGGTCTCCTTTGCCAGGTTGATTTGTATGCAATTAGTAGCTCGAGATATAGAGCCCCTATCGGCCTGGCCCGCCGCGTATTAACATATCCAGATAGCTGCTGGTCTGGTTTGTTGTCTCGGTGGTTTGCGCTAGGAAGCTACACTTGCCTACAAGAGTTACAGAATTAATTTAAATAATGATACCAAATATTCTTACCAATAATAGTTTTATTTCTACATCTCCTTAAGTTTGCCCAAACAATATTTCTGTTCTAATAAAAGCAGGAAGATATGTAAACTTTTATTATGCAGTTTCGTTCTCTCCGCTGTGCCACTTGGTCGTGGACGAGCTACTAGTAAACAGTGTGGACAATAAAACTTTAACATACCCAGAAAATCTTGCCATTCTGACCCAAGAAAATTCAATAAGGTAGTGCGGAGAAAAATGTAGAACGCTGCACAATTTGTAGAAGATTGAGGAAGGGTGATTGAATATAACTCCCTTCAAAACGAACAAATAGCATTTACAAGAAAGCTAGATGGCATAGGACCATTAAAGCTCCAGAATGAAGAAATAAAGCTGCCCAAAGAAGTGAAATAGCTCGATCTCATTCATGGCTGTAAGCATACTAGGAACATTGAACTATATCCAAAGGAGCTGGAATGGCATCTGACCTATAATAATATATTCAGGCGTTGTAGCCAATAAGGATACTAAACGCGACGTATATCTGTTTCACTCATGTTTGTATGTGTGCTTGCATTGCTACTGCAGATTTATGTCAATTTTAAGGGTTTTTTGACATTTATTTTCATAAGGTATATCGTAATGTGTGAACAGTCTTACCAAAAGTCAGTTCTGTTTTGTGTCGGATAGGTCAACAACCGATGATATGCATCATACATTGGGTTACATATACCGGGTGTTTCTGGGAGGTGCCCCTATAATTTCTGAAGTATTTGAGATAGAGAAACGAAATTTGGAAATTAAGTACGGGGCATAAATTTACATATTTTGACATAGGCAATAAATTTTCATCATTTTCGGTTTTACCGGAAAGGACTTTGATTTTCGATTTTTAAATGGGACTACCTGTATAATTTTTGATATTTTGATTTGGGATAACATTCTGAGTACAACGGCACCAAATTTGATATTCCTTGACATAGAAAGAATTCTTTTTTTAACCACCTGTTCCTATTTCAAAAAATTAAATCAAAGCATAAAAACTAAATTTTGGACGTACACATGTGTGTAAAAGCTGTGTATACAGTAAAAACGAAAAACTTTGTTCTTATCATGTTTATGCAGTAACACCTGAGCATTTTAAGAACTCCAAAGCACTCTTGATGAAGAGAGAAAAAATTAAAAAAGGAATTCTTTTTATGTCAAGAAATATGAAATTTGGTGCAGTTGTACTCAGAATGTTATTCCAAATCAAAATATCAAAAAATATACCGGTAGTCCCATTTAAAAATCGAAAATGAAAGTCAAAAATTTATTGCCTATGTCAAAAAATGTAAATTTATGCCCCGTACTTAATTCCCAAATTTCGTTTCTCTATCTCAAATACTTCAGAAATTATAGGGGCGAACCCCCTCCCAGAAACACCCGGTATAAAGATATTGATAGGAGCGATGCCGTTTTTTGGACCTCACGAAGGCATTTGACACTATAGCTTATTTTTATCGATGTGTTTGTGTTTCATTTCACTGGTCCGGATCCACGACCAGTTCTTTCAATTAAGGAATCTATAAAGGGCCAGGTCGCAGATTATTTTTCTTCAGTATTGGAAATTGAATATGGAATCCCGCAGGAGTCTGTTCTCGGCCCCACCAAACATGTGATTTACGAGCGATATTTGATAAGTTTCCGGCCTTTAAAAAAAAAACCTGTATTTCGTAGCAAAACAAAATTTATTTTTCGACTCGATACGCGTGGTCCAACGTTTCTCTCATTCTTTCAAACCGTCAGCAAAAAGTCCGCTGGGTTTGTTTGATACAGTCATTCGCGCAACATGTCCGTCCGTACGCACTTTTGGTCGATCGTCGACAAACGTGGCACCCAGCGCGCGGATAATTTTCTTGTGCGGAAATCTTGATTTAAGATCTTATGCACCCATTCTCATGATATCCCACAAGTCTTAGCATAATCCATAACAGTTAACCGACGATCTTCCTTCACAGTTTGATGCACTTAATCGACCATTTCATCCCGTTGTAACGATTTTCGAGCGCAGGGAACGATCTTCGTCTAAAATGCTCGTACGACCACGTTTGTACTCGGCCACCCAATATTTAACCCTTGTAAATATAGGAGATGCTTCACTGTATACAGAATCTAAGTAATCTTTTATTTCCTGAATCTTTTTCACTTCCAAATGAGGGAATTTTACACTCCACGATACTCAATTTTCTCCATTTTTGACAGACAATATGAACTGACAACTTTGAAAGCGTACCATATTGTATGTTGTTGCTAGGCGAAGCTTTGGGTTGTGGAACACACCTTGACACTTCTAAGCACTGACATCTATTTGACGTATTGTATCAACCCCACTAAAATTTTGCCAAACCCGAAGGAATTCCAACCTCCGGTAGGATTGACACGGGACCTACGGCTTCATTTCCTATCCGAGAAGAAGGTATGTTCTGATCTTTATCCACAATTAAAAATCACCGCCTCAGCCTGGGATCGAACCAGCATCTGCGTGGTGAAAGGCGAGTATGCAAACCATTCAGCCACCGAGACGACTGAAAGCGTACCATACACAAACTAATGATCAGAATGACTTGAAAATTTGTCAGTTTACTTATGTCGATGTCAACTATCGGACGGCGAGAAATATTTTTTTTTTCCTACAATTACTTTATGTCAATAAGGCCGGAAACTTATAAAATACCCTCTGTAGTAAATAAAATCGTTGCAGTAGACTAGGACATAACTTTTGCAATACTTTATACATGCACACAAACAATTTTCCTCTGTTGTTTCTGCTATTAGTGTTACCATTGTCGTTCCGTTGCCATGGCGCTCCGGAAAGTCGCCGTCGTAAAGACTCGTCGATGGGCCTCGTCTCGTTACCCCGGGGCACCCCCCTCGGAGTCGTCGACGCAATCTTCTCGCTGGCTGCTCCTGCTACGTTTCGTTGCCGTATTAATTAGTGGGTGTACGTCGTACGCTAATTGTAAATTTAATTAAAAGCCTACTGCCGCGCTCCTATCAGATACCAACGAAAGAGGTATGTGTTATTCTTGCCAGACTGAAATAAATTCCGAACCTTCAGCCTGAACGTTCAAGTTTCCCCGCGCGTACGTACGTACTACGTCTGTTCTCCATCTCTCTTTCTAGACATGAATATGCGTGCGGTGTATTAAACCGTATAATATGCTAGTCTTGTGATTTTTTTTTAACGGAAGGTTTAGTAATCTTATCGACTAAGGAGTTTGAAGATATCTACAGATTATTCTGTCTACCTATAGGTTTATTCATTATTATTATATAATATTATATTCATATCTTGGTATTGGTTTTGCAGACCAAACAGCTTGGATTTCTTTTTTAAAATTCGCATAATTAAGATTATAGTCAAAAATCTTTTATTTTATCAATTGCAGTTGGAAGGCTGTTGTTGCCACAATTGAACTAGAATGATTGCGCCAGTAATGGACGCATCAGTAATGAAAACCGACGTCATTTAATAAGTTTTATTACTATATTCCATATATTCATTGCTAGTACGATTTTTAACAATATATATTCATTATCCTAATGAATGAATTTAAATTGTAATTTTGGAAAATAATAATAGCAAGAAAAGAGTGGCGTAAACTAAAATGAGAGACCGAAACATGTTTGCTATTAATTACTGGGGCAGTTGGCTCGCATATACATTGGTTTCGATGAAGGCAAGAGATCACCAAAACCGTTTACAACAAGCCATGGATGGTTTCAAAGGTTTAAGCGGAGATTCAACCTGCACAATTGAAAATCAGCGGTAAAGCAGCAGAAAAATTTGTTAACGATTTGGATGGAATAATTAAAAAACAGCAGTAGCTGCCACAACAGATTTTAATGTGTATGAGACTGGCTTTTCATGCAAAAAAGAAGCTAAGGCGATGCTCGATTTTAAAACGTTTAAAGACGGGATCACGTTGATATTGGGAGAATAATTGCCTGGCCTGGGAAAACCTACGTGCATTTAGGAACGTTAATAGTCTGACCGCTTACTATCGGGCAAATAAAAAGGCACGAATGACGCAACCTTTATTTTACGATTGGTTTTTGAGCTGCTGCGTACCCTCAGGATTATTATTTAGAAAATGCAGTTACTTTTAAAATTATTCTCCTGCTTGCTAATGCTCCAGGTCACCCCCACCATTTTTATGTTTTATACCAGACGTCAAGGTAGCAACTGCTATCCTACAGTTTAATTTGCACAACACTTTTTTCCCAAGCTGCGGCAGAACAGAAAATGATGTACTAAGTCTACAATTTTTGGAAATCGAATACTATTGAAGTGGAAGACATTCAGAGAGAGCTAATAAATAAGGATTTAATAGAATTAGAAGCGCTGCACCATTTGGGAGAGGAAGAAACAGAAGATGTACAAAACAAGTTAACTGGAGTGTTTTCCAAAATTAATATTGGAACCTGAGGCTATAGATTCTAATGCCGAACGTTGTGACATGGGGTGAGTGTACTTTGAAAGTGTTATAGAGAAATTTATCAGGAAAAACAAAAGAGGATTACGAAGCAAACCACACTTACTAGTTTCTTTTGGACTATTAGATCTTGGATCTTCTTCCTTGAAAGCAGAAGTTCTGTTTTACCGCCGCCTTCCTTTCCAGGGCTTTCTACAGATTCAGATAACCAAATAAATAAAATTTTGCATGGACTTGGAAAACATAATTCGAATCTTGAACAACACCGCACATTCAGGAACGCGGTGAGTTTTCATTTGACGGGTGACTCAGATCCTGGTAGCTGATTGATGGACTGAAAATCTGTAAACAATCCGAGACAATGGAGAGAAAGTGTCCTTTTATAGAAAAAAAAAAATAATGGGAGAAAATCATTTCCTCGACGAGGCAAGATCTATGTAAAATTTAGTACATATCTGGAAAAAGATGTTTAATAAATAAAAACTCATCCGAAGAGAAAAGTTTTAACTTACCTGTGCCCAAAACACATTAAATTCCATCTCGATACATAAAGATTCCCCTATTTTGCGGGAATTGAAGGGTGAAATATCCTTCAGAGAGTTTCGAAAAATTGCAGAGGAAACTCACAGACAAACCTGATCCCTTCCAAGCCCTCGTTAAGAACATCACTATCGATCCCAAGCCCAATTATTCCAGTGAATTTATCTATGCGATTCCGGGAGGTGTTCAAGAATACGAGCTATTCATATGTAAAAAGACATGACTCAACGTAAAAAGAAAAACACAGTTTGGCACAATTATCATCCATTTTATTTAAAGAAAACTATGTACCATATTTTGCTAATAATCTTTGTTGGTATTCGCCAAGTGTTTATTTTTTTTTTAGAATTTAAGTGAATTAGTTTTAAGAATTCCATCACAAAATCTCTCCCGATTCAACGAGATATATCCAAAACTAGAACCAATTCTAATTCAATTGTTCACATTCACTCCATTATTGAATCCCGATTAGAAAGAGAGAGAGAAATAATAAAGAAAAATCTGTAAATAATGCAAAAATTATTGAAGATAAGTTGGGTTACAGCTTCATACTACCTTAGATTTCTTGTTATATTTCACATTTATTCTTTCCTTCCATCGCAATTATTTAATTATTTGATCTCATTATACGTGAAGAATTTTCAACTTTATTAGATATTTTTTTGTAATTTTATAACACTCCTATATTGCTGGTGTAAGCTCTTCCCATAGCGACCAATTCGATGTTTGACAGGTGACAGCAGCTTTGTTGTGACGCAACTATGACGTTTTCTGGCCAAAATAATAGAACCGGGTTTTTTTTTTCGCACACAGACTTAATATTGTATATCATACATAATGTAAGAACGGTAGTTTGATAAATAACTAAAGCTACAAAAGTCCGAAAACTTGATTGATTGATACGGTATATTCTTTTTTTCTTTCCTTGTCATAAATAAATTTAGACATTTAGAAAAACGTGCTTACTTCAATCACTTACCTTTTACGGCGATAAAAGAAAAAAAACACTTTATTATTTCGAGTAATCGAGACGTGAACCATCTTAAGGAAGTCCCTGCACGGAATCAATATTATTATACTTGACGCTATTGTGCTCATCCGTCACGCCTGTCACTTCTTCAAACCACGGCTTCTAATCACTTCATAATCTTCTTCATCTTCGGCTAGGTGTCCGACGGCTTATCGACGTCGTCCGCGAGCTTGTTGGTGCGAGAGAGAGAGAGACACGTTCGCTAGTTGCGTCTTGCGTCCGTTAGATGTCTCCGTCTCCGTTGAATTCAATCGAGCAGATCCACCGCACCGCACCTCACCGTCAACCACGGCTCCGATTATTATAATCCCTGCGTTGCCTCCTTTGCCCACACACGGAGTTCGTTCCCTATCGGTATTCCCATCGAACGGATATTGTCACTAATTGACAATTCCCGGTTTACTTCTCTTTTTTAGGACGCGAACGCCACTGCTAAAGAGATCTTCATCTGATTCCCGTTCATTATCATAGCGTTGTCGTGGTCGACTATGTAGTAGTAGCAGTACGAGTCTTTTGTTTCGTTCATTTTTCGAAATTAAAACAAAATAATGTATTTGCATTTTTAAATGTGTGTGTCACACCTGATTTAAATGAAAACTCTCTGTGGAAAATCAAATGAATACCTAACATACTAATGGCGAACTTATTTAAGCACTTGTCGACAGTAATCTATTTAACATTTTTTGCACATTTGGTTGTCTATTTCGTTCAAGTAAATGTATTAGAATACTCCCTGTACTTACCTATGCCATTATTTTTTGGGTTGGTTGTACAATATTGTCTAAATTATACTGGAATTTACTACAACTTTTTGTCTTCATTAGTTTCCAAGTAAATACATGTATTATACTGTTTTTCTACATGGTAAATAAGAGTTGATCTTTTAGTTTCGATTATTTTTTTTATAGTTATTTATTATATACAGGATGTTTCACAGTCAAATGATCAAACTTTTAGTTTAACCTTATTATAGCAACCTTGTGCCTCTAAAATGACTCATTTCTACACCATAATTCATAAAGATGTTTCTTCAAAATTATGTCAGATACCTCACTCTAAGTTTGGTCATTTAACCCCCTAACTACGAATATCCATATCAGATTTTGTTTGTATTTCTTAAAGAACGAATCAATACTATTTATTGCTTATGAATAATTAATATAATAATAATATAATAATATATAGTCTTTATTTGATGCCCTGGCATACTAAGTACATAATGATATAACATAAAACATGAATTCGATGTAGGAAGTACATAATAGTCATTAGAATAATACAATTAAATAAATATGCACGCACCTCCACAATAGAAATATCCAGAAGAGAAAAAAATAAAAAAAAGGCAATCCACTATTAGTATTTAAAAAGACACACCCAATCACAAGGCGAGGTTCAGAAAAGAATTCTGTTTTTCAACGCGACCTGGATTTTAATTAGATTTTGTACATTATTGTAACTGCCTAATGTAAACTCTTAACCTAATTCCAGTAGCGTGATATTCTAACCTTGCGTTTCCTTTTCATACGTACGATATGTTATTACATACTTTGTGAAATCCTGCCCTGCTCCCCCCTCAAGAAAATCTTCAACTTACTCTTAAATGCAGCATCTGGCAGTAGCCTCATAGTATTGGGTATCTTATTGTATTTGCTATAAGTATATGGAGAAGGCAAATGAGCGCTGAAGTAGTGCAGTCCTATGAGGAGGAGGAGAAAGTAAATTCCTAAATCTAGTTGTAATGGAATGTATATCCGAGCGAAACTTTAATTTCTTAAAAAATATGGGGGTGTTTTTGTCATCAATAATTTATAGTAAAAACGCAAGCTTCGCAACTCTCTCCGATACTTCATACTCAACCAACCCGCTTCCACCAATTTGAAAGATATATGCTAAAATGTTCTAATTCCATATGTAAATCTTAGACAGGAGTTCTGCAGTTTTTGAATTCTGTACTCCGTATCGCGATCTAATACCGCATGGTAAACTGTGGAACAGTAAGTAAAATGTGAGAGCACAAACACTTCACATAACGTAGTTTTAACCTCCTATATTAAGCTTTTGTCTGTAGGGATATGATTTTCTAAACTGAAGGTAAGCACTGCTGATGTATTTGGTGATTTGATGTTTATATCTAAATGGATTATCCAAAACAATACCCAGATTCTTTACCCCGTCATTAATTCATTCATTACAGGTCTTATTTTTGCCAAATAGTGCTACCTGTGATTTGGATGTATTAATCGTTAAATTTCTGTGAACAGCATTGTTATATATTGATTTTAAGTCAGAATTCATTATCAACAGCGTTCCGCCACTCGAAAGAGCAGTACAGCTATATCGTCGTCAGCAAACATATGAACTTCACAAAACTGTATACTTCTAACCATGTCACATGGGTATAATGAAAATAAGGGCGGACCCAGAGTGGAACCTTGTGCAACACCCTGTGTAACAGGAAGTGCTTTTGATATGGCGCCACCCAGCTGCACGCTCTGTTGCCGGTTTCGGAGAAAATTGCTAATAAGTTCCACAGAATCCTTAGAAAAACTCACATTACTTAATATATATTTTTATTTGTTATTTTATTCAAATATGAATCATCTATCATCGCTTTGCATAAAGTCATCAATGATTTTGCCCAATATATTGGAGAAATAATATAAAGAAAATACCCTCCAGCCATTATACAATTTTTTCTTTTTGTTGCAGGTATGTAAAATCTACACCAGGAATTCTACTTTTCCGACTAAAGCCTTACAGTTGAGGTAATAAAATTACGTAATACCTTAACAGGGTATTTATTTTTCTCATATTATTTTAATACTAACTTGTCGCAGTATTTGTTTGCGTGGTGACCAACACGGCAATCATGAAATATAAAGCTACCTTCGGAATGCCTGCTGCTCTTTGAATGTTTGTTTGTTTGAATGCGCTTACATTTATACAAGCACGTATGTTTGACATGCAATATTTCATGTGTGATTGTAAAAAAAGGGATCCGGTGTACACGTACGCATTATTGTAATATGCTTACAAACAATTCTACAAGTTATAGTTACTTATTTTCACAACACAATCAAAGCGATGGGCAAAAAGAAAGTATAAAGGCATTTAATGCAATTTCAAATGATGCGTTACGGCTTTTTTTCTGACATAAAAAGATATACAAGGACTATATAGTAATGTAGTAATATACACACAAGATTTCCGATCACTCTGCTCTACACCAATTTAATTAATTCGGGATAATTGTTTAGAAAATTCCCAGATCTTCATTTTAAACCGCCCCAGTTATAATTTAATCTAATCCAAAGAGTTCTAGGAGCTAAATTCAACCAGTTTTCTCCCACTATGAGATATGACATTAACAATTGAATAACTTTATACCATACTGTATAAAATTTATTATAATAATTTTATTATTCTGAAAGTGAAACATGTACGTGATAAACTAGAAACAAAAACGTATTTTTATATAAAAAAAAAGCAAATTAACCTTAAAAATAGCTCTCATTAAATGTTAAATCTTCTTAATTTCTTTACTAACTTCTACTGCCCATCAAACACTACTCATCAAGCAGTACTCATTTCCTCTTTGTTCCCAGACGCTCATCTTGTACTACGTTCTCCCTCCTCTTTTTATTCCTTTTCCCGATGAGGAAGTCTCTTCGGATTAAAATTCCTCGAGTTCAACCGACAAGTGATAAATCTACCGCTAAATATATAAATCGCCCCGGCATGTGACTATTTACAAACATGGATGCGCCTATTTTAACGTCTATAAATCGCCTCCGAATCCCCGACTCCCCTCCTCGAGATCCTTCTGGCGTCCGCGCCACGCCGAAAGAGCGTATAGCCGAAAAAAGCGAGCGGGTAGGCGCGCGGGTACGTTACCGGATTATTAAGAGCCTAATTTATATTAATGTTTGAAAGCTGTATATCATCCCGGGTAATGTGCTTTGTCACATTGCGCATATCGAGCGTATAATTTTAATATTTTGACTTGCCTGGGTCGGGCATTTTTTTTTCTTTTACCACACTCGCGGTCGCTGTATATTATCGAGTGGGACAAGGCGGACTTATCCCGCTTGTTTTCATGTTATTCTTTCGTTTTATGCCTGTACGAGGATCGGTAATAGATCGTGGAAGATTAAAATTCGGATATAGATGCGTGCTAAGTGCTTTTATATGTCCAATAATGCGTGAAATTATTTTGAATTATATATTGTTGGGTATGTGTAACTTGGAAAGGAATCTGTTTACGTCAATGAATTAATCAACACCGAATTTCTTCATATACATGGTTTCATTAGCGTCTAATTCGTTCGAAGAAGTTTTTCAATAGTTCAAGGTTCTCTATATTAATTTTATGTCCAGCATCATTTATGTGTTGTGCAATACTGGATGATTCAAGCCTCCTCCAATAGCAATAATGCACTATGAGCTCCTTAAATCTAGTTCCGATTGCACGGATTATCTGTTCAATATAAATTTTATTGCAATTTCCGCATCCTATTTCGTAAATTGCCGACCTTTCATTGTGATAAGGTTTATCTTTCGGGTTACCTAAAAAGTTTCTCAATGTGTTTAGCGCGATAAAACATATGTCCCTATTGTGGTCCTTAAAAATACCGCCTAAACATTTCAAAATTTTGTGGAAGGGTTTCTAATGAAGTTGAGGTGGTATTATATTGAACTTTCTTTAAATGCCCGTGTGCGTCTACACAAGAGTTAACCATTATAGGTCGGTACCTTTTCTGCTCTTATTAAGTGGAAATGTTATTAATCTAGTGGAAATTAATGCCGGCAATTGTATATTGTCTGCAGTGATTTTAATCGACCATTGTAATCATTTAGTGTTGGTCTCTTCTCTATAAATTCTATAGATTTATATTTCTAGTTTGTTATTGCATAGAACATATTGTATAGACGACAGATTTACTTGCACCAGAATACATATTCATGGAATTTCGGAACCAGAAAGTCAGATACAGCATCTTAAAAGAAATTAAATTAAACTATTAAATTAAGGAATCGTTAACTTTATTTTTTGCATTTAACGAATTTATAACATTTACCAGCATTCTGAAATCGCAATTGTAGTAATATTTAGTTTAATTGAATATAATCAACGATTTGAGAATAAAAATACTTGCCAACTACAAATATATAGGAAATACAAGTACGGAATTAGTAATCCATGTTGAAATTAATACCATCTCACTAGTAATTAATCTTCAGTTTGCTTTTACTTTGCTTTGGGAATGAGATGTAATTGAAATCATACACTGATTTCAGATCTGCAAAATGTTTCAAGCGTGTAGCTTTCCTTCCTAGCCAAACTATAGGCAAGACTACAGGCTTGCAAATGTTGGCGTACGAAACATTACCAAGAAATATAAGTATCGGAATCGGGGTAAATCGACCTCGGAGAACACGAGTCCGACCTCCAAATCTACCTACCTCAACGGAGCGGAGGCGGCAAGATCGTTAAAAAAATATAGGTGCACATAAAAAGTCTTAACTTCATACCCGGTGCAGATATCCACTTCAGATTCGATGTGGATACTCACAGAGGACGCATCTATATGGAAAAAAATTAGCAAACCCATAACTTTACCGACTTGGTATATATAGGCGCTCAAAGTCGACCTTCGGAGAGGGGATCGTCAGAATATAGGTCGACTTGGAGCGCCCGTTTCTCCCAAGCCGGTAAAGTTATGGCTTCTTCCATATAGATACTTCCTTTGTGAGTATCCACACCGAATATGAAGCCACCCCCAGTGGAGGTAGGTTACGGAAGTTTTGAAGATCTGAAATCAGATGATTTCAATTAGACCTCATTCCCAAAGCAAGGTAAAACCAAACTGGAGAATATTTACAAAGATCAATTAGATTCAAAACTAGTAATTAAGTAAACTTATTTTTAATCTTAGAATTATTTTCGATCATAAACTTAAGTGAAATTTTAATAATTGCAGTAAATTCATACCTTTTTGTTTATGTTTCCCAAATCAATTAATGTTCGCACCCGAATTGTTGATTCATTATACCTATTGGTTATCATAATTGTTTACTGAAATGTATTGTTGTATTCTGAAATCGTTGTCTTGTTCTGTATGAGTAGCTTTGAAAATAGTAAACAGTTTGAAAAGTCAAAACCTTGTGTTTGTCATACAAGCAAAGAAATATAAAATTACCTAAACTCAGGTAAGTATCTCAAGTTATCTACGAAAAAGGCGCTACAGAAACAGTCCCGAGGCACTAACTGAGATATCAAGAACAAATATTTTTTGACAATTCAATAAAAGAATCTCATGCTTAACAAAAAGAATTCTTGACCGATAAAAATTTCCTCTTTATATACACTCCGCCAAAAAAGTATCGCATAATTTAGTTTTGAATCATAAAAGTATCGTATAATCTTTGTTTGTAGCATAAAGTTGTAAATATACTTTAATGCGCTCTAAGATATAATTTCTATGATTGTTTAAATAAAATACAGGCCAAATAAAAACAAGAACTCATACTTGAGATTTTTATTAAAACAAGAAATTATAATTTTGGAAAGAAAAATGTCATAACAGTAGCTTTTAATACTGAGTATTGCCACCTCTGGCTCTTATGACCGCTCGCATACGGTTTGGCAGAGATTCGATTAACCTCCGTATATAAGCCTGATCCAAATTCTCCCACTCGTCACGGAGAGCATTTTCTAGTCCATGCAGGTCCGCTGGGGCAACATTTTGGGTTCGTATCCGTCTGTGAAGGAGGTCCCACACGTGCTCGATAGGGTTCATGTCCGGACTTACCGCAGGCCAATCTAAAACTGGAATACCAACATCGTTAAGGTATTCCTGGACGATTATTGCAACATGCGGTCGTGCATTATCGTGCATTAACATGAATTCGTTTCCTATAATTGGCGCATATGGTACTACATGTTCTTCTAAAATGTCCGTTATATACCTGTGGGCAGTCAGTGTACCTCTGTCTACTGGTACTAACTCTGTACGACCTGTTAAACAGATGCCTCCCCAAACCATAATAGAGCCACCAGCGAAATTAGGTCTAGGTCTGATATTACACTGCGAATAGCGCTCACCGTCTCGTCTGTACACTGAGATACGCCTATCTGAGGTGTAAAGACCAAATCTTGACTCATCTGTGAAGAGTATATTGGCCCAGTCATTAATGTTCCAATTTACATGTTCTCTGGCAAACCTTAAGCGAGCCACTCGGTGGTTCCTAGTGAGACGAGGGGCTGTTACAGCTACTCTAGCTCTTAATCCACTCTGTCGTAACGTATTCCGAATAGTTTGAGTACTCACACGAGTATTTCTGACTCTAGCCAAGTCGTTCTGCAATTGTTTCGCAGTTATATGTCTTCGACGTAATGCTTGTAGTAGTAAATAGCGGTCATGGTACAGGTCTTCTACTGTAAATGCCTGTTTCCCTATATCTGGCTACGGCTCTAGAAACACTTGACTGATTGATGTTCATCAAATTAGCAACGTATGCTTGAGATCGTCTATCTTCGATTAAAGCAACTATAGCAGCCACTTGTTCTGAAGTTAAATTGCTCATTTTAATTTTAAAAGCGTTGGTACAGAACTCACTTTAAAATTTGTCCGTATAGGAAGACTTTCAATAAACAATTGAGCAAACCTTACACATATGCATTTTTCTAAATGTGTTCTTTTAGGAAAAAAATAAAGGAAAAACGCTAAGTTCCATTATTTTGTTAGTGTTTTTATAGTTCACATACACGAGGCAAACTTTTTGTGAACGTATAAAAATATCTTGGTTCATAAATGCCCTTTTTTAGTTTATGCGATACTTTTTTGGCGGAGTGTATTTAAATGTACCAAATATTTAGAGCAACAGAATACAAAGAAGCAAGTGGTGGAAACTTTAGTATTTGACAGCCACAAAGCTATCAGACTACTCCGCAATACAAGAGATTTATTTATTTCAGACAATTGTCTCGCAAAACCGTGTTAACTAGGCTACAGTCCTTACATATCTTTGTAAATTTAATATTTGTTAAATAAGTCTCTGTCTTAGAAATGATAAAAAAAAAACAGATTGAAACATTCTGGTAATAAAGTCCAGTCTATACTCTTTCGTGCTGCTCCTCTTGTGTAATATTGGACCAGCGAATAGCGATCGATTGATACCTTTTTTCGTCCCATCAGTTAAATAAACAATAAGAGTGGTATCAGATCCAAACGTAATGAAAATTATTCAGCGCCGGCGTTCCCACGCACTTACACAGATAATTTGGAACGGTGTACGTCTGCATATTTTACGCGTATCGTCTCTTATTAATTACCGCCCGGGTATAATTTTAGGTCCCGCGTTATTTATGTAAATTCGGATCCGATAAATAACGCCGGTCGCATCCACGAATCCGACAGGCTGACTGTATTCGTGTAGTTTGCCGGACCATCGCTAAATGGAGCTTCCGTTCTAAGCCCGCGGCTAAAAACGGACCATGCAGAAGAAATATATTGATTGTGTTGTACGCGTGGAGGAGCGAGAGATTATAGATCAAACGCGTAGTAGTTTTATATGGCGCTGATCTTGTATTAGAAGGAGGAAACGTCGCAATAAAAGCGTACCTACAGCGCTACAAATAATCGTTGGAAATTTGGAATAATTACCTTCAAAAATTTGTGAAAAATTGTACTATAGCATTAACAAATTTAGCGCGAAAACAAAATAAACGTGCATGTATTGCTATATAATTTTGCTTAATAAATCTTAAACTATATTTTTGTCATTAACTAATTTACTACTTAATTTAAGCTGACTAAATATTCTCAAATACTTATAGCTATACTACCAAAATGTATGTCGAGGTGAATAGAGTAACATACAAATCAATATTTTAATAAACCAACTAAATCAAATGATATTAATATATAATATAAAAGTTCAGAGTTTAGCCAAATTTATTACATATTTTATGCATAATCATAAGCTTTTAATATATTTTTTTTCCTTAATGGGAGAGCCAGCGCGAAAGCTACCCAGAACAAGAGGCCCCACACAAATTCCGCCAAATCTCGTACAATTAATTTATTCTAATTTTAAACTAACATAAATGTCAAATTATGAACTAAATCAAACATCAGAAATCTTAATTCAAAACCACATATCAAAAAATCATATAGCAACGCAAATACCGTATTACAAATCAAATCAAAAACAAAAGGGAAGTAGCTGGTAAACATCTCCTAACGCACTAGACTTCAAGAACTAAACAAAAAAAATCAATTATACCAATACACACAAGCTTAGTATACATCAAACTGAAAATCAAAAACACAGAGGTCCAAAACGCATCTTAAAACGTAAACCTTCTCAAAAACAGATTAATTCGTAATTAGCTTCATATCTCGCTTCATAATTTTCTACTCGTATTTCCACCGGAATTTCATTGTAAATCTTTGCCAAATAGGCTTTTCACATTCTCCCACCATACTTATTATTACATTTAATTATTCTCTTATCTCTATACTCACGTTACCTGGTTTCATACTCATGGTGAATCCCACGTAGATTCTAAATAGCGCTCTTGGTATAAACAATTTTTTATATTCAACATTTTTAATTCTCTCCCATATATTCACATTAATCTTCCTTTCTCTTAATTATTTCCTAATTAGATATAGAAACTATCCTATTTTGTAAGTTTTATAGTTCCTCCATATTTCACATGAAAGACCAATTTTCTCAACATAACCGCAATCTTTCATATCCTTTACATCTACTTGATGAAGACCGTCAACCATATGGGGGATCTTATGTGCTTGATCTCCGTTTTACTACTATTTTTTTATCATGGCATCACAATTGCAGTTCTAAAAACTCTCTAGACAAAATCTCATTTGATTACAGCCGGTACTGCACTCCAACTGTTTGACAATCTGTCGAAGCGGATTTGATAATTATGACTACACTTGAGATTTCTGTCTCTTTCAATCATCCGCCATACGAAATTTTATTACTCGGAATGTCCCGTCAAGCAGTCTCTCGTATGTCCACAAATTTGTGGATGCAACTTGGGCTGGTGGAAACGCGAGAAACTAGCTTTGTTCGTTGGGATTACACCAATAACTCTGGTGCATGTTTTATCTTCCTGTAATATGCAAAGAGGGACTTTTCTGTACTGTTTTACTTATGAGCCAGTGTAAAAAGTATGACCCCAACGAACAGACCCACTGTATGGAGGGACATTCCGAGTAATATAAAGTAAATAAAGTTTCGTACGGCGGATGATCGAATTTTGACTGAAATTTCAAGCTTGCTCTCTGATGGTTTTATAAACATAAGGGAGAAGAGTCAGAGAATACATTAAAATAAATATTAAATTAATAAAAACAAAGGGATGGTAAGAGTGAATACCTGTTTCGAACTTATTAGTTCTCATCAGCATGCCACAGGCGAAACACGAACAACACTCCTATCATCCCTTTGTTTTTATTTACTTTACACATTATTTAATGTGTATGGTGCACTCTGGTGAGCGATAATTTTGTTTCTTACTGTACAAGGAAAGATTTGCAAATTATATTTATGGACAGCATTGTATATTCCCAGAAGAAAAACTCGTAAAGTAAATTATTACCCTCCTTATCATCGGAAATCGAGATGAGGAGGGTCGATCCGCCATTTATATTATATTCGGTGAAATGTAAACATGATTAAGCGGTGGTGGCGATTCCGAAAGTCTTTACGCAAACGAACGGCGATCGGTTTAATCAGGCGATGCCTAGCGATAAATTACGCGATTGGCGGCAGCCGCCCGGGAAAAGGAGGAGAGCAGCATCTGTGCTCGTCCGATGCCTTTCCCACCGTCGCGGCACTGGACGAACGCGGGAGCGAGAGGGAGAGATAGAGCACGGCGGCTGCAGTCTTATCTCCGAAGAGATCGTATTAGGTTCATTACGGGCCAATAATAACGAATAAGATCGGGAGGACGGTGAAAAACTCGCGGACTCCGGAGGATAATTTATCGTGCTGGTGCCGGCCGGCCTCCCGACTACGAAGGATGTGCTCGATTTTTAATTTGAATATATTTACATGTGTTTCGGATTTGTTATTAGTCTCATTTTCGGTTTAAAACAAATGGAATCGACGTTCACGTTGAAAGGAAAAAATTATGCTATAAATCATTCTGAAACTAAATAAGAATAATCTGTCCATTCGACGAATACCAGCTTTTTAATCCATAATTTTGCGTAATTGTTTGTTATGGTATTACTGATTTGTAGACAGACAGCTGCGCCGATGAAAGAACACAGAAATGAGTAGCTAGTTAGTTTTGAAATAATTTCAACACATAAAATCAATCTCACTGTATAGCTGTTGAGCACAATATCCGATGTTGAGAGTGTGTGCGATCGTTGAATATGTAAGTGCTAAGCACCGAACGGCCACCGAATACTTATGCAACCTCTGCTTTTTTCCCCAGGAAAAGCAGGCGTGGCATGAGCGCTGCTGTTCCCGGCTCACTACCCTCTAGCACATTCGAGGGCCTCGCTGTTTCCGTCGTTGACGCTCGGCAAGAGAAATCTCGTTAAAAGATGCGCATGCTACACAATTGCGTTATACGCGCGTACCTTGCAATTGTCTAATCTGGCACTTAGGATAGATTGTTAGACCATTTTGAGCTGATGTTTTTTCTATTAAAATATTCCATCATGATCAAATAATGCCACAGAAGAATTTAAACTTACATATCTGTCAGTTATTCTAATCAACTATGCTGATGTAAAGAAATTGTCAAAAACCGTTGTTTAGCCGTTTAATTCGAAATATTTCTGCACACTCTAAAACAACCTTTTCACTGAAAATACAGCCTTGACCAAAAGTATTAGGCACCCTGCCTTCAAATACATTTTTAATTTTTAAGGTAAAAAAAATATTGGTATTATATAAATTATTTTATTAAGGTAAAATTACAAAAAATATCGATATTTAGTTGATCCACCCTTGGCTTTAATAACAGCAATCATTTTGGTACATACTACGTACAAAGCTTGCACAATTTTCTGAACTTTTGGTATTCCACTCTTAAATAGCAGCATTCCTTAAAGCTATTTTCAAGGTTAAGCTGTGTTCACTGATTTTAGGTTTTAATATGGTGAGAAGGTGCTCGATTTGATTAAGATCTGGCCACTGCGCTGGTCAGTTCAACAATACAATGTTATTGTCGCCATCGCCTCGTATAGTGGCTGATTTATCAAATCGAGCATTGTCTTGTTGGAAATTGACGCCACGTAAATTGGAATCTCAATGCGCGTTTACGAAGGCACCGGTGCAGTTTCCAGCACATTATGTATTTTTGGCTGTTCATGCGGCGTTCGCAAACGAACATTTCACCAACACCATCAGCAGCTATGCAACCGCAGAGCACAATGCTGCCGCCTCCGTATTTTACAGTAAGCACAACGCAGTCTGGACGATATTCTTCGTTGATACGTCGTCTTAGGAAGGTCACGTTGGATATTTCAAATACTTGGAAATAGAACAAAAATATTCTCATTTTTATTACAAAAGCCGACTCTGACTAAGTGATAGTTATTTTTATTATAAAAGAGTTAAAATGCTTATTCAAAGTTGCAGTCATCGGACCATAGAACATTTAACCAATCTTCCACTGTAAAATCTGGATGTCAAGGACCCTACTCCAAGCAATTCTTCCTCTTGTTTTCTCAAAGTCAGGACTTGTTCCTGGCTTTGTACCCTTTTAATCCAGCTTCTACTAGTCTTTTTCTTGCCGTTCAGGTACCTATAGTTTCTCCAAACTCTTCTGACAGAACTGCAGCGAACAACTGAACTCTCGTATTAATTTTCTGTCCTGGAGCTTCGTTGCCATGCGTTTTCTGGCCATTCTTGTCTTGTTTACGTTAGACCGAATCTCCGTGGACCTTTTAATAGCAGATTGGACTGCACATCGCGAACATTGCACTAATGCATTTTAGAATTACGAAAAAATTTAAAATTCGCCAGTAGATCACACACGGCAATTACTTTGCATTGCGAAGATCAAATAAAGACTTGCAAAACGTTCAAAATATGTTTTCAAACAATTACATTTCTGTGTTTCAGTCGCCAGATGTTTATGGTCCTTTGAACGGGATTATCTATGCTTCGATTCACTTTTGACAACACCGCTTACGCCTTTGTATAAACCTGTTTACGATTCAAGTGTTTTGTATGAGGTGTCTAATACTTTTGGCCAAGACTGTAATTGATTCCTAGATCATTACTTAAATTTTCAAAGAAAATGATAAATTTAAAATATAAGCTGCAACAGTTTGATGGATATTATACTCTTTGTATTATTTCCAAATTAGTTTTAGAAATTGTTGTCTTCTTCAATGTATTGCTGCTTTTATTGCATTAAAACTAATTTAGAAATAATAAAAAAATCTTATAATTTCCATTAATGTAGTTATTATTCTAAATAATTAAAAAGGCTACCAAGAAAACAACCATAATTATAATAGAAATTCACGACAAACTTTAACCTGAGAACCAGAAGAATAAGACAGAAAGTTTGCATAACGGAAGCTTCAACCGAGTTGATCAAAATGAGAAAAATCCAGTACAAGGCTTATGAAAGATTCATCCTTGTTTAATATGCTAATATACCTTGTAACAATCCCACGCGAAAATCTGGATCATGTCTCCGTGAAATTTTCATTAGAGCAGTGCCCAATAGAAGAATGGGGTTTCCAAATCGAAACCCTGCAGAGACGTGAACTTGGCCAGTACCTGTAAGTTTGCTACATGTGTATTTAAGTATTCAATATGCGATTTTAGAAATTAGTTTTTTTTCTCTGACGGATCCACCAACACTAGGGAAATGACCAATTCATGGTTCGGTTCCGTGTTGCTTGAAGAATTGATGTGAGGTTTTTGTGGTGTCTGATACAAGGTTTGGCGCTGGTTCTATGGTGAATTAACGATCATTCCGGTCGTGTACTGGAATTGCCGATGTGGAAATTAACATACTTCCTGGGTTTTATTTAAAGAATTCCGGGCAATTTTTGCGTACCTTTCACAAAAGGTTTTTTTTTTGGGTTTTTCTCGTAATTCCTTTACGACCATCTAAATTAATCCACTTTATTTCCTCTTGTAGATAACCTTAATTCTCGGAAGAAACTTAATATCGCCCAGTATTCTCAACTAATCGTTCTTTTTTCCTTCGCCTCAATTTATAGTTGATTCCAATTAATCCTGAGCGCGGCCAATTTATCCAATCACTACATTTCTCTCGTTATTTCTGCGTTCTCCTTCCATTAACGCTTTGACAGCGCCCGGTTCGATGCTAGAAATCGAACTTAGTACCTACACTATACATATACAGCGTCTGTGTGCTCTCATAAAACCGATGTCGTAAATTAACCATTTCATAATTGGTTTTCAACGTTGTAATTAAGCGTCTCTTCTGAAGAGGAGGGCACCATCATCGGTTAGTGATTTATTGTATCGGATTAATAGCGGCGACCGTGCAATGGTGGCGCTGCGATCGCCACAACTTTCCGCCCGTTCAGTCCAGCCTACTACGATATTTCGTTTTTCCTTTTTCGTTCGTATATTGTAAAAGTTTAGTCGCTCGTACCTATGTATCCTATATCCACGCGTATATGCCCGTACTCGCCGTCCATATAGTATATCTAGCGAACAAACAAGCGACATGCGCGATTCTTATCTCTACAGGACAGGGCAGGACATCGGAGTACGTGCGGGCGGCGCCCTCTACGCTAGCGATCGCGAACTGGTCCGGAGATCATCCGAAGACGGGGAAGGACGATTCATTTTATTGGTTTAAGCAAGCCAGTCGATAGAACGTGTTTTTTTTAAATTGCGTATTGCCATTTTTCTCTGATAGGGTTATACAAATTTTACGGAACTTTTTAACTACTAGTTCTAACAACTATATATTGGAACAAAATAAAATACATCAGGTATTTGACAACTTATTTCTTCCTAATATTTTTTAAAGTATATTAGTAAATACAAGATCAAGGATTGAGGTTAATCAACAACACAAAAAATACTTATTCTGTCATCTCTAATTAACAATAAAAAATTTGGTCGGTTCTGTATTCTTCACTTACGCGTACAATTTTTCTTTTATAAGTACATAATTCCTTGTAGTGTTTTTATTGTTGTGTGTGCATACTTACCTTGCTTAAACCGAATTTTATATTATTCTGTAATTTCACCTGCATACATAGAAGTTATTTTACAACCAGTTTAGCAAATTTCGCACTACTGTTTTCAGAAATTCTTTACTATATACAAACTGTTTTATACTGTTATGTATTTGACCCTATTTATAATTGTGCTACAGGTTGTACTATTCGTAGTTTTTAGTAGAGCTGATTCTAATTCTTCCATTGGTGAGATTATATCTATATGCGAAATTTTGTTAATAAGTTGGCATAATTCTCTCATTATAATTTTAGCTTGAGAAAGACAATTGATTTTGTGTCCCTTAGGGTGCGCACATCTAAATTCCTGATTCTTTAGTAAGAAATCGCAGATAAAGTTTGAGATGCGATAGCGATGAAGCTGGATTTGCGCTCGGAGTTTTCATACATCAATAAAGTTACAAAAGCTCAGACAGAAAAAAGGAAAGAACATGTTTTTAATTTGATTGCTTACACAATAATCACCTCCTTGAAGAGCATAGCTATGTTTATTTGGATCCGTCATTTTCAAACTTGAGTGAAACATTTTCTTTTTTCCTTAGCTTTAAATCGACAATTTAAAATCTACTTCATATATCTAACATATAAAACAAACCTGTCTCCTCTGGCGTCTTTAACGATTCATATCCGACGGCGAAAAAATTTTCCATTTTATTTATTTTTACTTTTTTTTTATCGTGCTCCCTCATGTATGCCTCCAACCCAGGCCTCGCCAATTAGCGTAGGATAATGGAGCTGTTTTAGGTAGCATAGGCCGGGAAACTGGGCGACAAGAGAGCGGCGGATTCGCAGCCTCGGGCGACAGCGATCCGTACACACAAACGCGTCCGTCCCAACCCTGAAAACAATGACAACTAAAGAAAATATAATAAAATACACGGTTGCCGGTGAATGTTGCTTATGCCCTTTGAAATTTCCGAAAGTCAAACGGATAGCGCCCTTGTAAGCCGCGGGCGCTCTAAAACATCGTTGGGAACGGTTGCGCGCCGCGACGCGACGCGCGGAGGGGCGTCGCCTTTGTGTGTGCGTTCGCACATGGCGGTGGAATGCCGCCGTCGATTCCGAGCATCCACGATCGCGACGCTCTGATAGGAAGAGGGAGTGGAAAAGGGAAGGATTATCTCC
Source organism: Cetonia aurata (assembly GCA_949128085.1). Taxonomy (NCBI): domain Eukaryota; kingdom Metazoa; phylum Arthropoda; class Insecta; order Coleoptera; family Scarabaeidae; genus Cetonia; species Cetonia aurata. The sequence continues at coordinate 7,197,337 of OX421882.1, read as the reverse complement.
GATGTAAATTAATTAGCGTTCGTCGGTTGTTTCAATTAAAACTAGAGGGAGGATAAAAAGAGTAAAAAGTCGGTTTGGGGGACTTTTATGCCGAAATGGATCATCCGAAGGTTTTTGGTTGCTTTTCATTTATGCGTTCAACACGTTAGTATCTACTATTGTGCAAAAATATTGTATTTTCTATTATCACTTTTAACTCTATAGGTTAATAATATCATATTGTGGTAAAAGTTGTATGGGAATATTATTTTAGTCGTGTTATAAATTAATAGATATTACAAATAAAGGTGGTCCTACAAGACTGCTATCAAAACACCCCTACTCATAGACGCAGAAAATATCCGGTCACTACTTTATTAATTCGCCACAAGTGTTTCGTAAAGACCGAATGAATTAAGAAAAAAGTATACCATGCCGCGTTATCCCTACCCTAAACCTATATCTACAAGTGTTTTTACCTTTTTAACGCCTATTTTGACCTGCTAGAATACCAAGAACTTTGAGAATTATGTAACTGGGAAATGTTCCCCATTCAATAAATTGTTAGTCTTTCTTCATATATATGGTTTCGTAAGAGTCTAATTCCCTCAAAGATGTTACATTTTTCAATAGTTCGAGGTTCTCAGTTTTAATTTTATGGCCGGTATCATTTATATGTTGTGCAACAGTGTATGAGTCAAGCCTCTCATAGCGCTACATGCTTCTTAAATCTGGTTTCGGTTGCATGTTTCGTTTGTCCAATATGAATTTTTTTTGCAATCGAATTTTGTAAATGACCGACCCTTAGTTATGATTGGTTTTATCTTTCAAGTTACCCAAAAGGTATCTCAATGTATTTAAATGATGTTTATTAAAATTTTGAAATTCACGCGCATCCCAAAAAACAGACGCCATGACCTTGCCTGCAGATGGAACTATCTGCGCCTTCTTTGGACACGATTCTCCCATTCCAGTCCACTGCTTTGACTGTTCCTTTATCTCAGGTGTGAAGTGTTGGACCCATGTCTCATCCATGGTTACGAATCGAGGCAAAAACTCGGTTTTATTGCGGTGAAACATCGCCAAATACTCTATTGAAACATCTTCACGACGCTGTTTTTGTTCCATTGTGAGCCAGCGCGGCACCCATCTTGCGCAGAGCTTTCTCATCTTCAAATTTTCGGTCAATATGCGATGTATAGCACTTTTTGACATACCTATTATTTCAGCTAGCTCACGCACCTTCAGCTGACGATCATCCAATACCATTTTGTGGATTTTCTTAACCGTTTCTGGCGTGGACACTCCAATCGGTCGACCACTACGGTGTTCCTCTTGGCAGCTCGTACGGCCTCGTTTAAACTCTGCCACCCAATATTTTATAGTCGTAAACGAAGGAGCAGATTCCCCCAGAGTAGAATCTAGGTCGGCTTTAATATTAATTGGACTGAGATCTTTCAACGGAAAGTATTGAAATACATAACGGTGACCAATTTTTTCCATGTTCTCAAATTCACTGAGATCGTTTACTTTTGATGGCCCCAAAGAAATACTGAACAACGTGGTGCCTTGACACTTAAACCATGTTTTATAAGGTTGTCACTTCTCACCAAAGTAATTTTTTTCAAACTACTGCCGCCATCTATACGTCAGGCCGGCTAATTTTAGCACCATCCTCGTACCTACCCCCGGAGAAGCCAGTGTACGATTGCAATATACAGTAGTCTGCACACTGTATATTACAGAAGCAAAAATACGCATAAGGTAATTTATCCGAAAGGAAATACGTACAATTCCCCACACCATGGATTTAACAAGCAAGGACGTTAGCAGAACCACTGCCAAAATTCAACAGACAATGGAAACATTCCAACTCCTAAGTTTTTAGAAATCCCGGTAGGTATTTATTTTTTTTCGATCAAATACTATTATCAGTCGATTATTTTAAATAAATTTAATATATTTTTTTTATTTATACTCTGCGTATCTTTAGTTTAAATTAAAGTCATAGTAAAAAGAAATCTCCATTTTTGCAACTCGTTCATTGCCACTATTTCAACTTGTATACTGGATGATTATTATCCGCCTCTTTCGACACGCTAGCAGGTTCATAATTGCACTCCTTTCCCATAGAAAATCTTGATTTTCCAGTCGAAAATATGCGCCTCGTATCGCCGTTGTCAAAGTGTGTCCTCTGAATAATTAAACGCGGAATAAAAACTACTGTTAACGTGTAACAGTCGGTGGTCATGCAAAGTTAATTACTACCAACTTTTTTTTCCGTCTTTCTTTACAGGATCTATCTATCTTTCTCTAATTTATCGGTACGTTATTTTTTCCTCCTGTTTTATATTTTTTGTATTCTACTCTCCACCACAACTGTAAATAAGTACTCACAAAGCAGGACCAATATATATAGGCAAGTTTTTATCAGTTACCATAGGAATATTTTTTCACAGTGTGTTCTCGGTCGATACCGCCGACAAAAAAATATATCGTTGCTGAGGGTATGCGATCGGCGGACTGTTTTTGTACTTTTATGCCCAGCGTATCGCTGGAGAAGTTCAGAATTCCTGTGTGTGGCGAACGCCCCTGTTAAAGATTCGCACTTTCTCGTAAGCATCCTGATGAATGAGAGCCCATTGTTCAACACCGGTTCGTATTTCACACAGTCCGGCGGAATTCTCACGAGTGACCGGCTAGTCGGCGCTGAGAGAATCTGCTATGTTTGACGGTATATCCAGGCCTTCTTTCTCCATGAAGAAAAGGATCCGATTAAGAAACTAAAATTTCGTTTACTTTGAGATAGAATTACGTAAATTGCAATGCTAGGGTTCACGTGAAAGTTATCCAGCGAAAGAAGTATTTTAAATTCTTAAACGTTTCTGGGTTTTCATGAAACCGTTGCACGAAACAAAATTAAAATCATATCAAAAACGGTTCTAAATCTTATTTCTGAACTAAGGTTCTTCATGTATGTTCTGCAAAAGTATTGTATATCAATTCAGATATACAAATTGTTTCATGATTACAACTCCATAATGAAACTGCATATAAAAAAATTATTGACAATTTTAAAAATTATTGTAATGCTCTATTCATTGTATTATTGTTTTGGCTAAGTCGACTAATTGTAAGCACTAAACGAGAAGGCAATATTTCAGATTTGGATCAAAAAATAATCTACTTGAGTGATGTTATTTAAGACCTGCATTAATTCCAATGAGTCAGCTCAATTGCAAGTGCATCTGAAGCGAAGTTCAACAGCAATTTGCGAAACTCATGTATTCTTTTTTTTAATTTGCCGCCTACAACATTTACATCATACAACGCAGTCACATAGTAAATCGTTTGATTGATTATTCCAGTTGAGTCCTTTCTGTGTTAAAACTGGCACATATAACTCGTATTTGCTTATTAGTTCCAAGCGTATTTACACCAATTTATGTCAAAGCAAAAAATTATCTCAAAACGGATTATGTTTTAGTATACCGATTGTTCACAAAATCGCTGTAAACTGGCAATATGTAAGCATGGAAATTTAACACTTTTCTACCACAATATCGACATCACACCTACTAATTTATTTACAGTTCAACACGCCCTTATTGCTGGCGATTCATCGCAGCTACAGTATCTGATCTTTTATTAGAAATATAATACAATACATAGAAAATGACTACTAATATCTGCAACAATAATTGGGACACAACAATATTGTCCATCATGTGGAAGGAACCTTTTAGAAATGAGATCAAGAACACATGATTTCGACGTATCTATTTAACGGAAATTTCGAAAGTGGAAATCGGGGTTGGATAAGCTAGAATCAATCCTACTACAGAGACAGTTTCGATGAACTGATCTTGGAATTTACAGCGAGGTGAGAAATATAATGATCACAATTTTACTAGGAAAATATGCCAGCGTTTTTTCAAACAAAGTCATGCACAATATTGTATTGTACAACAGAAATTAATCAGAGGGCTTATAAAAATAAACGGATTTACAACAGACATATTGCAACAGGCAGACTAGACGATACTGAGGACATTAGTGAACTCCAATGAAAACTGGTTAGGAAATACGTTGGAGAACTGAACGCCATAGTAGACAGCAATACAGTTATTTTGCTGTGTGTCCGGACATTCAGGATTAGAAGGAAACGAAAAAACAGAAGAGCTGGCAACAAAGGGATCATCTGCTTCATATATACGCCCAGAACATGTTGTAATGTCAAAAAACATAGGTAAGGAGTTGGGTCCAAAACCAACACTGAAACAACACAACCAGGCAAACTCGTAGAAAAACTTTTACCAAGAGACTATCAAAGAAGAAGAGTGAAGAACTAGTAAACCTTGGTAGGAATCATCTTCATAGTACTGCAATAGGCGAACAACGAGCGCATACCACATCTTATGTGAATGCGAAACTCTGGGCGCAAAAAGATTTTTCGCATGCTAAAAATGAACCCAGATTATTTCAATTTACCAGCCAAAGACCTGTACATACTAGTACAGCACACCAGAATATTGGAACAGCAGGCATAATTCAAGGGTAAAAAAATGGTAGATAAAATACAAAAAGCTAAGAGGCTGAAGTGTTCTCACAAAAAGAAAAAACAGTAATTGCTGTTAGTTCAAACATAATTGTACTAATTGTTGGTTGTGGCATGTGGTGTAGACTACCTAGGCAAGGTAGTGTTGAAGGACCTTTCTGAGGAGGTGAAGAAGGAAAACGTAGTCGTGTTCCCAAGTGACGAGGTTGCCTGATAAGAACGGATTTGGATATTTAGGGTTGGAATGAGACGGATGAAGACCAACAGGTAGAATAGAAGGTAAAGAGAAACATCAAGAAGGCCATAGCCTTCTTGAAGGTGACGACCGCTGCCATGGATGATTTTAATAAGAACGAGGTGATGAAGAAGGAAATTTATTAAGAAATGGAAAGGATATGGAACAACCAAGAGATCATTCTCACAGACAGAGAAGAACAACATCATGAATTAACTGGTAGCAGATGCGTATGCAAGGGTGGATACGAAGAAACTCGTAGGAAAAGTGAGGACATGGCAGTGATAAAGAAGAACATAGATAAGATTGTCATGAAGAAGATAGAGTACACGAAGGAGGTAAACGTAGAAAGAGAGATTGGGGCAGCCATGGTAGGGGCGAAAAAGAAACGACTGCAAGATTATAATGAAGGTCGTAGTGGCGGAGGTAAAGAGCATGTGAAGGCAGGAATAGATGTGAGAGCGATTATATTGTAAGGGAAGAAGTTCGTGCTGAAGTAACGAATGCTTAGAGGCAGACTCGCAGAAGAAAATATTTGGGTGGACTTCGCGGAGACCAAGAAGAACGAAGAGAAGATTATTACGGAGAAATCAGAGACAGGAGTAGAGGACGGAAATGAAGGCGGCGAACACAAGCAGAAGTTAGTTCTTACGCTACTGACAAGAAGTTGTCAAGACTGTTCTTCAGTGTGCTCCTTCGAGTTTTTTCAAACACTACCCGAAGTGTTCGTCTGCATTCAGAAACATGGAAATTTATTTCGATCAGTTTAATTAATTAATTAATTAATTAGAGATTTTTATTTATGAAATTTGCCATCCGTAAACTGATTTTAAGAAACTAAGATAACATTATGAACCCTTTAAAAGGATTATATCAAATCACAAAAAATCTTTTTACATTTCCTGAACATAACAACACTCCAAAGTTGTTATAATTATAGTTCACGCATTGTTTGTACTTTTCATTAAAAGACGCAGCATTATACACCCATCTACATATTTAAGAGCGTTTCAAACAATTACCTCAGAACAACCGTTTTCGAGCGACATGCTTTTTTTTCTATTCTTCCTCGACCGAGTAGCTTAATTAGCCCCAAAAATTACGTTTCTAACTCGAATTTCTACATTTTCGTCAACATGCGATATAACAGGTGTCACGTTTCTCTCGACCAAGCCACGACCATATTTCATTGCGATGTGGATGGGTTTAGAGAAAAATGAGTCTGTTAGATATTACTTACCAGAATAGTAGAAACTTGTCCGAATTTCGTGAGAACCGAAACGTGTTTTTGGTATGTAGTTTTACAATAATTAATAATAACACCGAAGCCATCTTATAGGTTTATTTCTTATTTATGATTAAAGCAATTGAATTACAAATCTCATCATAAAATTGTGTTTGTAGTTTCTGATGTCGTGCATATAAGTATCACTTTAGTACTCTACTAGTCTCCACTTCTTGCATGGCACATCCATGCATATCCCTTGTCTAGCTGGAAGAGCATTCGATTTTCCAACCGCGATATAGAACCGACCATTGCATTGTGCCGTTTCCCATCAGATCAAGTGGACTTGATACCGAGCCTTGTCGCCGTAAATCGCCAAGCAAATTATTATTGTGGAGGAAATTATGTTGGCGTGCGGACACGCGTACTCCTATTGTTGTGAATTGATGTCGAGAAATTGATTAGTTAATTAAATCAGATTGTCCAAGTACAACATACGTACGTATAGTGGTTAATTATGGTGGAAGTCACATGAGAAATCTTTAGAATATACCTTTTGAGTTAATACAAAGGGATTTCAATGAGTTTTTCTACGTTGCGGATAAATAAAATAATAAACACATCTACCATTATGATAGGACATAATTCAAGTGTCTAGCAAGTACAATGTTCGAAGTAATCTTTCTGTGACTGTAAAGTGTTCGCTTCTGCTAGCAGTAAGATCAGTTGGGGCAAAAGTAAATAGAGTTTAATGTAGACGCACTTTAAAAAATGGATATGCTTGCATTATTATTGAAAAATCGGCGATCGCTGCTTTTTTCCATGCAGTGCAATTGTAACGAAATTGTTTCCGATATAAAGCATTTTTTTTGCAGTGAGTATATTCCATAAATTGTATATGAATGATGCTAGTTAAATTAAAGGTTTTAAGAGCAAGTAAATAAAATAACATATTAACCTAGAATTTTAGGTGTTTTACTGCCATTTTTCATATTTATGGGGGAAATACGTAACCATATTTGTTGACACGGTTTGTCCTGAGTTGCTATATACTGTGACTATGAATTTAAAGTCATCAAGCGCTATTGGCATTGATTGTCTTACCAATGTACTAAAAAATAGTGCCAGCTTAATAAAATACCCGCTTGCAAGTTTAATTAATTGTCATTTTTCTTGATATATTTAAAACAGCAGAGATAGCCAATTTTTAATAAGGGTGACTACAGCACAATTACCAACTATCAACCTATTTCCATATTGTCTTGTATAACCAAGGTCTTCGAAAAAATTATTTTTGGCCAAAGTATTTGCGTTTTTGGAAAAAGACAAGGTATTGAATTTCATTCAACACGGATTTATTAAAGGTAAGTCTACCCATTCGGCTCTCAATGCTACTCTGTTACATATCTATCACCATTTAGACTTTTACAAGGCTTTTCAACTTGTCAACCATACATGAACTATTGTTAAGAAAGTTGAATTGCTATGGACTCAGAGGCGTCATCGTTGGTTGACTTCATACTTGACAAACACAAAGCGCATAGTGGTGTTAAAGGGGTACTAAATCACAAAAGCTACCGATATTCTCAAGTGTGGCACAGGGTTCGATATTGGGATCTTTATTCTTTCTTCTGTTTATTAATGATTTACCAGGTATAAACAACGCGAGTACTTTTACTATGTACGCCGACGACAACTGCTTCTTGCAAGCTAGCTCGAACGCTGTTGAACTTCAAGCATGCAGAACAATATAGACATATTTACGAACTGGTTTTCCGCCAACCACTTAAAATTAAATGTCCATAAAACAGTGTTTATGAATTTCTCGACAAAATTGTCAGATACAAATTGCAGTCGATTGTTAAAGGTCTGTGGTAAGCCTATTCAATAAGTTCAATCAATTGAAGCACACTGGCAACAGCACATTAATGAACTCAGCAATGAGCAGCTTGCTTCGTATTATACATATTGTTCAAGATCGCCAGTATCGAGATATTAGAAAAGTATTATTATGTTCTTAAATTTTGGGGAGCACCGTCTTACACCATGAGAGTTTTTGGACTTCAAAAAAAGGCTGTACTTATCATAATGGGAATGCCAAAGCGTCACTCCTGTTAGTTACTGTTTAAAAAGCTTGATTTATTGCCACTTCCATGTTTATTTATATTTGAATCACTTATCTTTATTAAAAGTTCTATCTATAAGATTTCACGCAACAAGAATTTCCACGAATATTTTATTAGAAGTGCAGACGGTTTCGCCATTCCAACGCATGGATTAACTCTCATTGAAAATAAAACCCTTCAAACATGAATTAAGACAATTTCTTGTTGGTAACTGTTTTTACTCCTTAACTTAACCTTTGAAAGTATGTATCTCATTCGTAAGTAGATATATTTAAAGGCCTATAGTTTATTTAATTTTACCGATATCCTACATCTGAAACTGTACATTGACTGACTAAATTCTACCCATTGTTAGTAGCTACGTACTTTTGCTTAGAGAATGAGCGTTTATCTATCTATTTCTCTCAAATATTTCAAACAATTTTCACAAATTTACATAACAAATAACTTAAAAAACGTTATATTATATAAAACCCCGTGACATAACCGTAATAAAACTAGAAGAATCGTAACATAACAATAATAAGAGTAATAATACATCCGAATAACAGAACGGTATAACGAAAAAAACTGGCACCATTATCAAGATGAACGCGAGCATGTGGCTATATAGAGAAGGTCAGCCACGAAATTTTTACCACACACAAGAATTCCGAGCACTAAAACAAAAAGGTAGACCAAACCCAACCGGGGCACACACTAATTCAAAACGAGATAACATAATTCTGATGAAACGCAACGAAAGCTATTTTGTGAATGCTGCCCCGTGCGTCCGAGTCGCCGTAATTTCTAAGTAAGTTGAACAATGAAGACCGCAAGATCTCCACATGGTGATAACGCAGAACCACTGGCTGTATTCTCTTTTTTATACGCTTTTAATTTATGTTTATGCCTTTAATAGGTTTTTTTTTTCCGAGGGAATTTAATATTGTTGCGTGTTTCGAGTGGCGACCTAGAATTTCTAAAATGGCTCTCCTATATTCCATATAGCGGATATAAAAATTAATGTTGTTGTTGTCGGTGATATTATTGGCTGTGGAATATTTTATCTTAAGGGTAAAATTGTTAATTTGCGTTTTATGTACAGGCGCGAGTATTTATTGCAAAAGCTCGCACACACACCTGCTGCGATCGTCAATAAGTATTTGTTTTACTTTCACAGAACTAGGTGCGAGGATTTTTATCATGACGAAACGAACCCGAATAAGGATGCGAGCGAGGTTATTTCAGTGTGTACAATCTCCCGTGTGTAAAAGGAGCTTTGCAATAAATTTAAAAATTAACTATGAACCCGTAAGACCTTATGCGAGGAAACAATAGCGAAGTTATTGTTTTATTCATTTTGTTGTTTTGAGCAGCAAAATAGGAACAGTTAGGTACAATTTATATGGTATTTCATGGATTGTAGGTATTACGTACAAATGCAGGAAATACTACTTATTATAAAGTCGCTAACTGCTTTTCAATTTTACAAAAAAACTATGTAGGTAATTTTGAATCATATCAACACTGGGAAAACTACTGGTCATTACCTACATCAATAATTCAGATTTTCATGGACAGAGCGAAATGTTTCATTCTTATGATAAATTGTTATTTACAATCTTTGATTAAGTAATAAGAAGATTCAAATAAACACCTTATTATCACTTTCAACAAATCATTTTGCATGAGACCACACAATAAAGAAAACATAAAATCATGTTTGCTTGCTTCTCTTTTTTGTGTATTTTTTCTAGACGTTCACAATCATCTTTTTTGCGATTACAGCGCAATCTGTTGCGAATCAAAAAAAAAAGTTTCAAACAAAAACTACATACTTGATGGCGTAGAATCCGAATCTGCAATACAAAATGGGGGTTTCCATTTAAGATTGATACCTCTCTTCTATAATTGTAATGTCTTAACGGAATAATTGGCCTTGCTGCTCATAAAAATTACTAAGATTAACCGAAATCCTGTCTAGTGGGCTGTACAAGAAATGTATTTTGGGCGTAACACTAATATTAATTTATTTTTATCCGATCTATCATCCAAAAGAAAAAAAAATCGAAACTGATTTTTAAAATAGTTTTGACATCGGATTTAATGTTTTGCATCAAAGTGAGTTGATTGTAAAGTTTGATATTTTAAAACGGTAAACAGATACTTATTGATCGTTAAATAATATTACCGTCTTTAATTTTCTTATGCCATGTTGGTGGAGTGGACAAACTGTTTCATTCATGAAATTAATGCTGATGGAATAAATAGTTTACAATTTTTATGAAAAAGTCCCTTTATTATAAGGTCTATGAAAATTAAATATATTGGAAACATTCAGCCAAGCAATAGGAATTTTTACTTACATTTATAGCACATTTAAAACGAGAAAAACTGTATTTTCTGTACCTATTTTGTACATATACCATTAGTGTGTCGGCGGAAACAAAAAAGAATCGCGCGTTATTCTTTAAATAATAAACAAAATTTGTGTATCATTTTACACGTATTAATGTAAGTGGTGCACTCTGGTGGATGATGGCTGTGCCGGTACTCCGCTACTGCTTGACGGCTTTGCTATTTCTGATGTGCAGGCTACCAGACATCTACCTTTACAGGTAAATGGCGTTGCACGTATTTCATCTCCATCCTTTTGTCAGCAGTGAAGTGTTGATTGTGTCTCGCCTGTGGCATGCTGTTGGGAGCTAATAAGCTCGAAACAGTACTGTCCATGTCTGGCGTGGCGCATTCGACAATCACTCCTACCTTCTCTTTTGTTTATTCATTTTCACATTTATTAATGTGTTGGTATACTCTGGTGGACGATGCCTAAAGTCTAGTAGATTTATTTTTGCGATAACCTTGTTGTTGAGGACGAGAAAGCCTTTTTTCCAAAAAAATTAATCAACCTAATTTTCAGCAACTCTTCCAAAATTTTCGGAGAAACGGGTAAAATTGCTGTTGGTCTGCAATTATTTAAGTCATCCCTACTACTTTTTTGAGTAATGGAGTCGCATTTGCAAGTTTAAGGTGAGAAGGAAAAATCCCCTTCAGAGAACATTTATTAACAATGTCGGCAAGTGGATAAGCAACGATTAGGGCAACTTTTTTTAATACTGATGAAGTTAATTGATACACATCCTCACAATTACTATTATTTAGAGACGAAATTGTTTGTAAGTATTAACTATGACATTATTCAAGTAAGTATCTGCAGGAATTGAATTATGTCGAATTTTATTCAAAATTAACTGAGGAATTGAATAAGAAGCGTATTCAAGGTTGTAGCTGAAAAGCAGTGTTGATGTTGTGATTTAGGTTTATTTATTTATTTAAAGATTTAAACCAAAAATAGCGAAGACACCAATAAAAACAAGAAACAGACACATTAACGAAGAAATATTACATACACAACACACAGACACTGAAATATTCACGTAAATATTGAACAAAATGTTTATTAAATTTATGTAAAGTATTAAAAAACAAAAACAACGTTTTCTCTAAATACAGTGTGTTAAATTGCAATAATATGTGCTAGATTTATTGTTTAGATCATGAAAAAATACCCTCCTTTGAAAATACCATCCATGTATTTCATCTTAACTTTTATTTACATTACATTCCTTCCAATAAATAGGTCTTAATTTCGTACATATCCGCAACAATATTAGATAAATATTTACTTTAATACCGTTACTTCTTTCTGGCCATACATACTAATAATAATAGTATCGTGTTTCCTAACAATTTAATTACAATCTTACAATTTCCACTAGAATTTATTCTCCGACAGCACAGCCTCTTTATACGATTAAGTTTTCAAAAACTCAATTAACACAGCTGTCACTTAAATCATGCGCGGTAATCCGATATAAATTGCAAGTTTAATTAACCCTTGTATATATCGATAGCAATATTATTACATAGGTTCGTATAACTTACAGCAGAGTATAGGTACTCCTGTTATTTTATTTTCGTTTTTGTTATTTAAATTGACTGAATTATGGCTTTGGGATACAAAAGAAAGGCACTTGGTACTCATAAGTTTAGATTTTCTATGTAAAAAAGTAGTGTTAAGTAGGTGTTAACACTTCTATCGAATGTAACACCTGCTTCTTTCGGGTTAATCGCAACTGACTTCTACAATAACAATCTCATCTCGCACATCCACGGGATTTCACCCCGTTCTGTGAACGTAAACACCGAGAAATCCTCGAATCACCGACTTGCCACGTCATCAAAACGGACCACCTCTCGTGAAACTGAACGCCGTAAATACTTAACGCGTCGGTTATTTGTGTATCTTTCCACGAACGTTGCGACCGAGAAGTCAAGCCGAACACTCCCGCCTTTCAATCAACTTAATACGGACGCGCTCAGCGTTCGCGCCAGACAAATTGTAAAGTCGCAGCCAGCTACTCTTTCGCGGACCACTTCTTCGGCTCCTAGAGCGCTTTGTCTACTTGCTCCTCTTCCGTCGGGAAACGTATGGGGTATGCATGCGCTAAATCGCGCAATTTATCCGCTGCCAAAGGATGTAGAAGATCGTCTTTGTAAGTCTCACTGGAAGTACAAATGAGTAAGCAGTCATGCCAGGTTGATTTACACCTAGCTGTAATAAGAGTTAGATATGATGCGTGTGCGGTATGTAGATTCTTACCAAAACGGGTACCAACCATTAAACCTTCCGGAAAAGTGCATATTTGGAAATTTGCAGCGTTCTCGTGTGTGCCACGTCAACTTGGTTGTGCGATAAACGTGGTAACATGTTTTATTGAACTTAATATGCGATCAGGCATGATTGCATATTTGTTAGTTTGACGTCAGATATATTCGCACCAGAAACAGTATTAGAATTTTCAAGTGGGACAATCAATCTCTTTTAGAATGGTGAACCTTTGCTGCCACCTAACATTTCTTAATGCTAGTAACTCATCGCTTGTAACGAGCTTCAAACACTACAAGACTATTAATTTAAATAGTTAGTAACTCATTATTAGAATGTGTCAAAACCCCTTTATCTCAAAACTCCATTGTATTAAATCTACGTTTCAGTAATCCATGTTGATGATAGTTTAGCTATTGAAACATACATACGTCTAATACAATGGAGTCTTGTGACAAAAGGATTTTGAGCTAAATATTGTATTAATATTTGGCTAGTTTTAATCGTTTGCTCAGTTTTCATAATCCGACGGTTTAGCAATAATCTACTGACATCTTCAACTGGAGAAAATATTGTTTTTGCTGAACATCTGTAATTCAATATACCTATCTAGTTAACTAGTCACGGACTACCCTCCTTCAGATATTCGTAATCGCCAGGGTTAGTGTGCTGATGATGGAAGAAAACTGATTGAGGCAGCATATATGGTCAAAATCCCAGGTGGCCATAGGTGTACACCGTTGGGGTAAGGTATGGAATCAACTAAATATCTTTGAAATGGAAGCAATGGTATTAATGAAACTTTGCACTTAAGTGTGACAAAATATGGTACATCTGATTTCGATTTTGTTGTTGTTACTCCACTTTTTTTTATTTAAATGGGACACCTTGTATAATGAACAACTAGTTTTATTTATTGTAAATTATTGGCACAGTGAAAGTGATCCTATAAACGAAGTTATTTAAAATGTTCAAAATGCTCGCCGTTTACCTCCTGACAATATGCAAGTCTTTCTTCTAAATGCTTTAGTTACATTCTTACTTATCTACGGATTAAATTACATTCGTTGACGATTCTTTGTCTCAACCCCTGCAAAATAGTTGGTCCTCTATGAACTTTATGAATCCTCAACGTTCAATCCATCGATTTGGGAAGGTACCATACAAAAAAATCCTACCTCCTCATAACGGGCAGGCGCTCCATTCTGCTCAAACATAAAGTTTACCACCCCCCTTGGGTTGAAGTGCAGGAAAAATTTGGTTACTCAATAGATCCAAATAGTTTTCATCATTCATGTTTCTCCTTCTCCTTCTATAAAGACAATGTATAGTACCACTGTTTTTATAGATGGAGAAGGAAACATGAATGAGGAAAATTATTTGGATCTATTGAGTCTGTTTTTTTACAATTCCCATCCAAACATTCAACTTTTGAGTATGGGTTTCATCGATACGGTGAATATTCTTATTTGACCAGTACCTTGAATTATGGCGATTAACTATTCCATTTAAACAGAAAGTTGCCTCGTCAGAAAATACCGCATTCATTGCAGAATGTTCGTCTGCATTACAAATTTTCATCATTCTTTCGCAAAACTCTAGCCGTCGTGTTTGTCAAAATCATCAAGATACAATTCTTGAATCAAGTATAGCGTATAGTCTATACCAGTGGTTCTCAACGTGTGCGGTAGCGCCCACCAGTGGGCGTTATTTTAATTACTGTGCCCAGGTTAACTAGTCCACCATAATCCATAGTCGTAGCCCATGACGTGACCCTTCGCGATTTTCTGCAGTGGGCGCTGGGATCTATACAAAATCCAGTAAGTGGGCGCTAGGCGAAAAAAAAAGGTTGAGAACCACTGGTCTATACGAATGAAACTCTTCTCTTTTCAATATTTTTCCTACAGAACCAAAATACCAAAGTATTGGTAGCAGTTTGAGGTGGTGCTTCTAATTCAATGACAATGTTTTCTCTAATACTTTCGCTAGTTGCGGTCTGTGGTCTTCCTGTTTTTGGAAAAATTTTAACACACTCTTCATGAATTCTAAGGCGATCGCCAAACCCGATTATTATTAAAATTTCATTTAAATGCACCATTTTCATCGGTAAAATTAGTAATTAGATAGACAGGAATTAAATAAGCTTGACAGATCGTCAACAATTACCTATTAGATGATATGACTTCACTTTCATTCATAAATAAAAAATCAAGTTATTTATATTTATCTTCATAGTTTTTACTCCAATGTACCTATAAAAGCTAAACAATGTATTATCTCTCGATTATTTACAGTTACTGCTGCTAAAACCAGTATGGATGATTTCGAAAAAAACAAGATCTATTATAATCTGCAAAAATATACTTTACTTCCGGTTGAACCGGAAGTACTGTATAACGACAAAATCGAAATTGATGTATCATATTTCTGCTTTAAAGGTATTTGCTTGATTTCATACTTTATCCCAATCCTGTATATGCTGCCTTCTTCAATTTGATTCTAGTGTTTTTTTTATCGAGAGTTTTTTATCATCGCATTTTATTTAGCGATCTTTTAAAATAATAATAATAATAATAATAATAAATTGACTTTATTGCTGTACAATACAATATAAAAAAGAAAACAATAATAAAAATGAACTAGTAATTGAAGCAACCGGAAGGCGAATTTCAGTAAAAACAACTGCTATATTAACCTTCCTTATAAAAATAACAGTGTGAAAGAAAATGAGATGCCTACCCTAAAATCGATAATGCAAATGTTGACACATAAGTCACGCACAAAATTAATACAAATTAGTACATTGCCATATGTTGCAGTATATAATGTAACTACCGACGTGCATCAATAGTCATATCACTCATCAAACTTCGTTTAATTCTGTGCCTAAATGTTGTAAGGCCCAAAGATTTAAGATCAGGTGGAACTTGATTATATTTCAAATAAAATGTATAAGTAAACGATCTCTGACCCAAAGCGGATCTGGCATTAAAACGTGTTGTCTTAAGCGAAATTTATCAATCTTTCTATAAGTGAACCAACTTTTAATGTTCTTTGATTTTCACGTGAAGGGTTTGTATTTTCACAGTAACTTCAGCTATGTGACTATTCCAACTTTAACGTTATGTGAGACTGTGGGTAGTTGAAGTCAAAGACCAGATAATGTTCTGTATTCCTGAGTTTCTAATGCCTTATAGTCATTACCTTAGTCTCTTTATTATGTTGTCAGGAGTCATTCATTTATAATTAGAACGTTTACTTAGACTTGATGCAATAGTATTAATATTTTCTTAGCAATTTAACCGTAGTATTTGGAACTTAAGGAAAAATCATTCCGCACCAAAGCCAAGCGTTGCAAGCCATCTACCAGAAGCAAATTTTATGAAAACCGAATATTTATTCAAAGACGCTTCACACCATCCCCACGATAAATCTCACCGGCCAGAAATATCACTAAAATTTGTCACGCAATTCGTAAGGCGTGTAGGTAAACGGACATTTAACTTTGGCATCAGGTATATAACATACGTCTAACATTTCTAGGCCGACCGAGATGGACTTATATTTAGTGCAACGACCATTAACACTTGTCGAGATTAATTTAACATCCTGAACGGGTATCCAGCGACAATATTTCGACTGTCAGTAGTCATTTCTCACGGGCGATCTCTCACGAGGAGCGCGTCTCCGGACACACCCAGCAGATCCATTGAGGCGAAGGCGTGTCCGCTCTAGCACGCCGCGTTATTTATTTGCAACGGTAAAATTTGGCCGGTCGCCACCTATGTAAGTGTAATATTAAAGATTGCCGGCGATTTATTACGTCGATATTCGAGCTTCAACGCGTCTTTAATAAGTTTAATCTCGGAAAAGATTAACTGACGCGTATCGCGACGGCTGGACTCTTTATTTTTGGAGATTTGTGCCACGAAATATGGGGAATTAGGAGTTATTCTAAGGAGGTAACATGGTCATTGATATTGTTTGATTTTTTTTGCAATTCAACTTGTGTATAGGACATACAATGTCATATACGACATTCGATCACTCCTCCCTACATCAATTTAATTAATTCGGGACAATGGGAAATTCGTGGATTTCCATTTGCAACTAAAGACGTAAGAAACGATAAAAATATCTACACTTGCTTCGTTATCCCTACCCTAAATGTATATTTACAACTGCTGTTCTTTTACCGCTTACTTTTAACCTGCTAGAATTCTGAACTGAAAGAGATATGTTTTACCCTGCTAAATCCATGAGCACCCACCGAATGGTACAACGGAGCCTGTTCCCGATTCAATAAATTTGTAGATTCTCTTTTGATATAAATGCTTTCAAAAGCGTTTAATTCTCTCGGGCATATTACATTTTTTTAGTAGTTCGAGGTTCTCGGTGTTGATATTATGGCCCGTATCATTAATATGCTGCGCGACACTGGATGCATCAAACCTACCGTATCGATAATGTGCAATGTGTTCCTTTAATCTAGTTTCGATTGCCCATTTTATTTGTCCAACATAAACTTTATTACAGTCCTCGCACCCAATTTTATAAATGCCGGACCTTTCGTTGACGGCCGGTTTATCTATTGCATTGCCTAACGATTTTTGTAATGTATTTTGTGCAGTGAAACATGTGTTCACATTATTCTCTTATATAAACTTTTTATCAGGGGTTTGAAATGAACTTATACTCGTGGAGCTGCACACATAATGTTTATATTGAACTCTCTTTAAGCGGCAAAGTACATCCGTAGAAGAATAACCATTGTAGATATCTTCTTAATGTGTAATTTTCTGTCGAGTCTGATCTTAGTAAGTGGAAAAGTTATTAACCTGTTAATCAAGAAATTAATGCCGGCCATTTTGTGTTGTCCGCAATGATTGGAATCAGCCATAATAAATCTATTGGTATTGGTTTCTTTGCTATAGGTGTCTATTTCTAATTTGTTGTTCCTAATTACTAAGCTATTGAGAAACGGAAGTTGTTTGTTAACTTCTTCTTCTCCATGAATTTGATACTGTGGAATTTTGAGTTTATTTCGGTGATAAAATCCATAAAAATGGATTTAGTAGTATCGAAAACTGCAACTATGTCGTACCTCAACCAAATCCTAGGGAAATAATTAGCGTCTTCTTTCAACTTAGTTTCGAATTTGCTCATGAAAGGATTCGCAATGAATGGAGACAATGGGTTACCCATTGCCGTTCCTTGCGATTTTTCAAAAAACTTCCGGTCAATTTAAAAACGATTTTGATACATGCACAAGGAATTTAGTGTTTTATATTCCGAGATTTTAACATCATCCAAGTTATTAAATTTTAGGAGTTCCACTAAATATTCTATAGTTTCCGGTATTGGTACCCTTAGGAAGAGTGAACAAACATCAAACGATACTAAAATTTCCTCTGCCCTTAATTCCATAAGTATTATTGATTTTAATATTAATATTTCAAAACTATCTACTTGGGTGAGTCAATTTTTGGATTCGTCTACTAGCCATTTGCACAATTTGTACGCAGGTGAATCTATACCTGATGTAATCGATTTCATAGATTTTTCGGGTTTATAAATTTTAGGTAAGCAATACATTTTTGGGACGGTCGGATTTGAAACAGACGATTTAAACGTTCGGCTCGCGCTATTTAAGTCAGGGCAACTTTTGATAGCCTCTTTGGTTTCTATTATCATTACTGCTGGTAAGGAATTCCTCTTCAAAGGCTTATATGGTGCCGACAAGAGTAAATTGTTGGCGCCGGTGAAATAATCTGGCTTATCCAGGATTTTAAATAGATTTCAGCAAAAAGAAACTTTCATTTAAAACAAATATTTCCATCATACGATCGTTGCGTGCAACACCCTGTATATTATACGGTATTATGTTGTGATGGGACTTCTGATACGACGTAACATTTACACTTGAATATACTCTCTATGTCTTACAATCCCACGATTAAATAGAGAAAAATTGGAAGCTAATTTTAAGAGGGGTTTCATCCCATCAAACAGATTTTGTTGTTGTTTTTTTTTTCTTTTTGGCTGAGGTTCAAAAAGTTGTTTTCCTCTTGAATTTAACAGACTTCACCAAGTGCAACGCTTAATGAACTGTATCTAACATTTTAAACCTATTACAATGCCTCATTAAAGTACAGCTGCAGAAAAAGATATCCTAAGGACGTCAGCCTACGCGAGCAAGAGAAAAGACATTAATTTTCCCTTCTATTACAAACCACCGATAACTGGCATCGTTTAAATAATGTTTTCTACGACTCTTTATGCCTACATACATAAGAGTGCAACAAAACCGCATTTTTTGCTTGCTACAATTTCATAATACATAATTTCTCTACAACTTTCTTGAACATGTTGTACTTCCCCTTTTGCTTATCTCGAATAACCGTAACCTATCAATATCGGCAAGTAATGCGGCTAATTAACTTTCACCACACCAATCAATAAGGCTTATCGAGTAATTATCTTTAAAAATTTAATATCGCGCACGACGTTGAATAAAAAATAAAAATTAGCAAAAACTGTATTGTCATGCATGATATACCTTGTATATGCATGCATTAACATATGTTTACACGTTTCCGGAAACGAAACAAAAAACAGGTGTAAAATTACTTAATTTTATATTAACAATAACTTAATTAGTATTTTGTATATAAATTAATAATGCGCATGTATACGAGTAGTTATTGTAAAATTATCTACGGGCAGACGTGCGTTTGTTGATGATGTTATGCGTATATTACATATAGAAGATATGTGTTAAGGTATACCACAAGGCTTGGTGTTAGGGCCTCTTTTATTTATATAATCTACTACATATTTCTTTAAAGAAATAAAACGTTCACTTTCGCGAGATTGCTGTGCGTTATCGATAAAAGAAAAAGTATATTAAACAAAATTTTCAAAATGGCGACCCATAACGTCAATACGGTGTTGCAGTCGTAGTTCAAACGATCGACTAATGTTTCTTAACATTTCTGCATCAATACTCCGAAAGGCTTCTCTTATTCTTTCCATCATATCTTCTCGTGTTGTTACCGGTACATGACACACTCGATCTTTTATGTAGCCCAACAAGATATATTTCTTATTCTTATATAAAGTCCGACGAGTGGTCCTCTTCCAACCCACCTGTTGGAAAATATTGTATCGAGGTGGTTATGGATTAGTGCAGTCTTATGTACCGGAGACCCATGATGTAAAAATCACATTCTTTGACGTATGTTCAGAGGTACATTTTCCGTATATAATGGGGAAATATTCTGAAGAAAGTCCAAATAAACTTGCTCATTTACTCGTCCACCAAAGAGATGTGGTCCAATAACGAAATTTCCAAGTATGTCAACTCAAATATTCAAAGACCACCTAGTTTGGCCATGGACTTGTGTAATATGGGGATTGTTAGTAAAACAGTAATGTTTATCAATACCCAAACCATATTCAGTTGAGGAATTAATAGATATGATTAATTCCTCAACTGAATAGTTCCTTTTTGGCATGTATTTGAATTGAAACTGTGACATGGTTATCTTAAGTTTGCCAGAAATGCTAAGTATATACTTCAACCGACAGCGATATATCTGATTTTTGGATGAAATTAATTTTTAAGGAACACGGTTGTGCAATTTACTTTATTGAGGCGGTTTCTCTCTGATATTTTTCTTTCCTTTTTTATATTTGTTCTTCTAGAATTGTACTCTGCGATGATGTATTTGTGTGTGTTTAATTAAGTTAGCGACACATGTAATAGGATTCAGTCTTGTTTGTGTCCTTTTTGGGTAAATAAATAAATAAATACTTTCACCTCTTCTTAATAATTTTTTTGATAACTTTTATAATATCGGATATATTGAGCTGCCCCACATTAATGTGCCACCCTATATATCCAAGTTAAATAAACACTATGTTATGATTATTACATACATATACCAAAAAGAACTTTTAATATATCTCCACCTACTTACTTACTCCATGCAATTACCTACCAACATTTTGATTATTGCTTTCTCGAGACCTCTCTTATAATAAGAACAAAAAGTCGAGATTGGAAATACAGTTAATCGCGAAAATATCAAGGTCTCTTTCCAATCAAGTTAATAATACTACAGCACCGGGCAATTTAATATAGGAAGTGTAGTGTGTAATTTATTAATGAAATTAAAACCAAATGATTTACGTTTAGCTCAGACAGTTTATTTACTCTAAGTTAGAATTATTTGATTGATAAAGTCGATAAAGATATTGTATACGATAGGTGAGTGCAAATTTTCATTTCCGCAGATTCTGCATATTTGTTATATTGAGCGAGCAAAATTTGCTAGTTAATTCCTATACAACATCTTCAACTATTTTAAATATATAGTTAGAAAATGTTTTTGGCTATGCAGAATGTCTCAAAAATAAAGAAACGCCTCTATCTTGGATAAGATCATTGTTATTTAATCTTTTTCTCAAGAGTGGTCTTTGTGTGTTTCATTTTGTAAAGCAAAAAATAAAATGTAAAATTTTTGCAGTTTTTGTTTAAGTCTTAGCGACGTAAACACTACATATGCCAAATTTTAAGAAGGTTGGACAATATTTAGGCACAATATTTGCACACTTTGATCTGTAAAACTAGGCAAAAAAATATAATTTTTCAATATGAATTATTTTTCTTAAAACTGGACACTAAGGTATTGTCATGGGCGAAACATGTGTTATATTAATCAACTATGAATGATGCAATCTCTTCTTGTATTAACTTGGTGGTGACTTTTGTGCGATTCTCGATTACCCTCAACAAAAATTGTTTTTATTGTTGTTCATATCAGACCGATTCGTTAAACTTTTTTATCAGAGCAATTACTCTTTCTGCGGTATCATTGATCATTGACAAACCTTAAGAGCGTTTACATGGATTCTTGGGGAATCACTGCAGTATTCTGTCGTAGATCCCAAACATTCCAAATAACTTGTTTTTTTATCCTCTAATCATTTAATTTCCTTTTTCTTCCAGGTTTGGTTCCTAAATTTTTAGTCATATTTTCCTTAACAGCTTGAGTAATATGTGTCCAAGAACGCCAATCCCCTGCGTTTCTTTCTGTCAGATACCAAAAGTGTCTCTTAGCAACTGTGAGAGCATTTTTTGTCATCTTGCATCTGGGTAGTGCATATTATGCCTCTGCTATCCAGCTTACTTGATGCAGAACACCTAGGATTTTGAAACTGAAGCCATTTATAGACCAACCTCCTTGCATGTACAGAATTGAGAATTGTAACAACTCTTTGTAATGTTCTTTTGGATGACTTCCTTCTTTTATGACATTTTGGATGTAGTTAAGTATTCTCACTCGTTGGTCTTCTAGAAAGCCTTGAATGGAACTTTATCCAAGATTGTCGAATGTCTGGCTTCTTATCAACTGAGAAGCACACGGACTTTGGAACTGCTGAAAGATCTAGATATCAGGACCACAAAACTCCCATGTTATGGGGCCAAGCCAAACAAACAATGTTAGCCCGAATTCCCTTTCAATCATAGTGCATTCCCCAATGGGTCAATCAGTCCTGCATTAGATGCTGTAGTATCAAAATATATGTATACCGACCATTAAAAGTTTTACTAGTTTGAGATGAAGGTTATTCTTCTTGAAACTTGGCATACCTAAATATCTTTTACAACACTGAGATTCGGGGCGTAGGTAAGCAAAGTGATATGAAAATCGCATCTTTGAGGAAATGAAACATACTAATAGGCCCAATGCAGAGTTTCATTTAGGTTGAGATGGTTTTGTTTTATTCGCATTTATGGTTACCTACTATTTTTAACCTCAGATATCATCTAGATTCCATATTGTCATTGAGAAACACCCGCCCTTCACAAAAATAATAATAACCCACACTTACAAAGCTCTCCCATGAGAATAGGAGAATGGTCGACAATCTACCGCACAATTATTCTTCATTATCGCCATCAGATCAACCATATTTCGGACGTGTGATACCCTTCCACTGTCTCTCTCTTTTCCTAACACTCCCGCTAGTATAAACGAACCGAATCGAAATAAATTGTTTTCGTTATGTGTCACCGGGGCAAGATAAATGAAGTTGTAATTGGATACGCGGCATATGTAGCTAATTAGTCATATGATATCAATATCCTTTTGAGTCGTTTTTGTTTCCTTTTTTCCTCACTGGTTTCCCCTTCTAAATGCGCAAGTGACAAAATCTGTCAAACGCTCTTTAGACGCGCTACATTTACGACGGAGAACCAACAGGTGGCACTGTCCTCTTTAAATGAGTGCTCTCCAGTCGGAGCTGCAGTAGCTGTTGAAATATATTCCCTTTTTTTTTGTATGTATGAGCAATATGTCCACGATATGAGATAATATCGGATGCACTTATTATGAATGATGCGTTGATGTTCAAATAGTGCTGTAGTGAGATTTATAAGCGTCGCAGAATTGTAATTATTGTACTTAACTAGTATATATTGTATGAGTAGTATATATTAGTAATTAAAATTATCTCTTTAGTAACACAACTTCAATTTGCCTTAACCCACAATATGTAAACTCATAATATAGGTGTCATTCTTTTAGGAATTTTCATTATTGCAAAAATAGGCTAAGCAAAATACTACTCAACTCATAAATCTATAAACAAAAATAAGTAGCATAGGCGAATGACGTTGACAGAGATGAAATCCTTGTCGAAAAACACGTCCAACACTATACGTAAATACTGGACATGATAAAACAGTAGGCTTTTGGTGATATTTAACGGCTCAAAATAGAATCTAGAAATAAAAAAAAAATTGCGCAAGCCAGTTTTTTTTTTTTTTAATTTTTTTCGTATGACTTCGTAACGGCAAAAGCTAGAGAGTTCTTGTTGAAAATCGAAGCCATTACTCCCGTCCAAATTTAAGATTTTGTAACGTTAGGATTTTCCTATTTTTAATTTATTTTAGTACCGGTAGAGCCATCTGCCGACGTACCGTCGAACTACCGTAAGTCTTGGTTGGCAACGTAACTTTCCTACTTATTTAATTTCGGATTAGAGTGTTGAATTGTTTTTCACGTTTCAAAATTTTATTTAGTATTATTTTAAGGTTACCTAAAATGGATCAGGTTGTTGTGAAATGATAAACAAAATTTGTTTATCACTTTACACATATTAATGTGCGTGGTGCACTCTGGTGGACGATAGCTGTACCTGTACTCCGCTACTGCTTAATAGCTTTGCTATTTCTGATGCGGAGGCTACCAGACATCTTACCTGCACGGGTAGAGGGCGTTGCACCTTTTTCATCTACATCTTCATGTCAGCAACGCATTTAGCTGCCTGCTGGAGTGTTGTTGATTGCGTTTCGCCTGTGGCATGCTGATGGGAGCTAATAAGCTCGAAACAACTGTCCATGTCGGGTGTGGAGCATTCGACAATCACTTCTCCACCTCCTCCTTTGTTTAAAAAGTAATGGGCATATCATTTCTTCCTGAAAAAACATAATTTACGTTGTTATTTGGAGGTTGCAAAACTTTTTAGATGCCCTATATATCATTATCAAATATTGCTGATGCATCTGTAGAGAATTTATGCTATACTCCTCAATGATAGATTCACGACAATATTCACGAACTTCATCATTGATTGATGCCCACTTTCGTAACCACGCCGCAGAACATGGTTAAGTAACACGTGTCCGCGATCTAAGACTAATCAAATTAAATAATTCAACTTGGATCGTGTCTGCTTCCGAAGCTTAATATATCGATAATTCAAACCGGGTTGCATATCCAAACAGTCGCGTGTCATACATACATATATGCAACAAGAGGTCGATGCGTGTTAATATTAAACAGGCGATTTACATGACGTCAGCGCGTCAACCTATAGTAGATATTGTCGGATGCTCCGACATGAGCGTCGCGAACTGTATCCGCTCTTCTACGTGCGGAGGCGGGTGCCGCACTCTTTACTCTGCGAGAGACCGGTTAATAGCGTTTACCAGAGGCTGTGCGCTTTAGTTTTGAATCGTTAAATTAAAAACCGTGAAGCGACCGGCGGCAGAGCCGAACTAATTTTATGGCACCGGCTAAATTGAAAAATCGTAAACGTGAAGTTAATGCCGACGGTACGTGGAAGTGTCGTTAGGAAGAAACGTGGCGATGGTGGTGGTGGTAGTGCCGGTTTTACGGTCGCTGTATCCGGGTATCGATGTCTGTCGTCATTAAAATAGCTTTCCCTTGTCAAAACAGTAGCATATATTGTTTAATATGGCGATACCACGTGACGGAAACTGAATGACTGTCATTTTGTTTGTTTGGCCTGTCTAAATGAGGAAAGGTGCCCAAGACACAGTTCCAGAATTTAATGAACTTGTTATATAACGGCTCGAAGGATCCTAGAGCAAATAAATACACAAAGAAGTCGCTCTGCAAGATAATAAGCCTGATTAGTGAGGTCCTCTTTAACTTTAACGAAGGAGGGTGGGTCAAATTCTCTAACTATTTAAAAGTTTCCGAAAAATTTAAGAATGCCATTTCCGTTTATTACTTCACTGATGCTTAGTTCCAAACAGAAAAAAAATGCATGTGGTGGGCGTAAACAGTAAATAAAAAAAAATATGTACAAGGTGACATAGAAAAAATTGAAATACGTAGCACCACGAGATAGAGGAACGAAAAATAACATAAAAAGTTTCTATACTCTTTGCTTTTTGTTTCCAAGTTACAAACTGTTTTTTATATTGTTCTTGTATTTTAGTATTACCTAGGCAATAAAAAATATTTTAAGGTAGGCTGTGATTTCATGAAACAAAACATTTGGTAAATGTCAAACCAATACTAGCATACTGCCTTGAAAGTTTTATTTCAAAATGGTGCGCTATACTTTCGTAGAATACAGGAACATGATTATGTGTTACGGCGAAGCTCGTTCAAATTCTTCCGCGCCTCAATGGATCTATCGAGAGATATACCAATTAAGAAAAATTCCTAATATTAAGACATTTATTGACGTACATATGCGTTTGGGAGAAGATGGTTGCTTTAAAAAAAACCAAAATTTGATTCTGGGGTTAACAGAACTCGTGCTATTGCAAATCAAGCAGCTATTTTGCAAATAGTAGAAGACAATCCTAGAATAACCACCAGAAGAATAATTGCAGCTGTACCGAATGTCAATCGTGAATCTGTTAGGGAAGTCCTCAAAGAACAAATTCTTCATCCATTTCATTTCCAAAAAATCTATCACCTATTGGAACAGGATTCATCCTACCGCGTTTACAATATTGCGAGTTCTTGCAAAATAAAGGGCAAAACTTCCTGTCATTAATTTTGTTTACCGATGAAGCAGGTTTCAGTCGCGTCGGCATTTTGAATATTCACAATATGCTTTATTGGAGCGGTGAAAACCCTCATCCGAAGGTAATACGGAATCACCAGTATGGGTTTGCATTAATGTGTGGGCAGGTATAATCGACAATTATCTAATTGGTCCATTTAGGAAGTTAACTCAGAAATTAACAACTGACTATATTAACAAATTTTTACTTTATTATTTTTTTTGTGTTTGCTAATTGGTTTACATTTCAATGTGAATAAAAGTTCTTGAGTTTAGTAACTTTACTAATTCGACATTTTTTAATTCTAACATAAGGAACTTTTGAAAAAGGCGAAATACATATTGAACATATTGAAACGTTAAGCGAATGTGAGTAATAGAATTAATGAAGTTATAAGGCCACTAAACTCGAGAACTTTTATTCATATTGAAATTTAGATTAACAATTTAAGTTAAAGTGGATTACATAAGAAAAAAAAAGGAAATGTTAAATAAGCGAAATCATTAATTCAAAAATTACAGGACTCTGCAGTTCATAGTTCTCAAATCACTCACAAAATGGTACACGCGGTAACAAAAATTAATACAAATTATATTAAAGTATACAATTAAGTGGGAATTTATAGGTTGAAAGACCAAAATTAGAAGGAAATGGCAGTAGATCTGAAAAGGTCGCGGTGACACAGGACTATATGGCCACCCCAACCCTGACCATATCCCGGGTTCAATAAGTTAATTAAATTTTGCCCCATGTATATAATTTCGTACCTGTCTAATCTCTCGGTAAAATTACGTTTATCATTAGTTAAAAGTTCTTTATTTTAATACTATGTCCGGTATCATTTATATGTTGTGCCACACTCGATAATTCAAAACAATAATGTGCTGTTTTTTTTTTAATCTAATTTCGATTATCCCTCTTCGATTGAAAATCAGATTCCACGAATTTCCTCACTTGTCCCAAATAAATAAACTAGTGTAGCGCGGAATGATCCATTATCTTTTGTATGTCTGTTGCTGTGCTACAGTGCTAACTATATCTTTGAAAGAACCCTATGAAAATATTGTTTACATTCTTAAAAGAACGATATTTATGTCAATACATGGGATTAAAGGACCTAGTTGTCACTGAATTTCACAATTTGAGAAAACTGAAACAAGAACTGGCACAATGCATCAAAATAATCAACTCAACAATATCTGCCCATTACTCAATTTCGTTAAAAGATAGTTAACTGAATAACAAGTGGTGCAATCTCTTTTATTCCGGTTGTAGATAACCTGACATGTGTCAATTTAAACACTGGCACCCGGTAGAATTTTAATAGTATATTAAAGTACGAGTTTCATAAGGCATGATTTTGTCGCACGAGTTCAAGTTTAGAAAACGAGCCGCAGGCGAGTTTTCTAATGAACGAGTGCGACAAAAAGCCTTATGAAACGAGTCCTTTATACTATTTTTTCTATTTTGCATTATAAATTGATAATAAATACTTAATAAAAATCTCATTAAAAATGTTGAGTTTTATTTTTATATGAAGTTGGTCACATTGACATACGATTGACATTTGACGAATTCAAAATTCAAATTCGGCTATTTAAATTGTTTAAACAATATATTTCATAATATAGTCTCTGTAAACTGTAAAAAATGAGTGATACTGAGACAAATTTATCTTGTACGCCACCACAACTGCGTGAAATTGCGGATAACGCCGTCATGAATTTATTACCGAAAAAATCAAAAGCAGTATATGAAAAATGCTACCATCAATTTGAACTATGGGCTGTACAGAATAATGTCAACACAATATCTGAAAACATTTTATTGGCATATTTTGAATTACAAGGTAAAAATAAGAAATCTTCAACCTTATGGTCTATGTATTCCATGCTTCGTTCTTGCTTTTCCATTTATAAAAATACAGACATATCAAAATATATGAAATTACAAGCCTATTTAAAACGATTCTCTGAGGGATACGAGGCTAAGAAATCTAAAATTTTATGCATTGAAGATATTAATAAATTTATAGAAGAAGGTTCTGACGCATTGTATTTAACAATAAAGGTACGATATTATTTGCAAAATGTAATTTTTTATGTAATGGATTTAATTTTAGATCGTTTTAATAATGGGTTACACAGGTGCCTGTAGACGAGATGAATTAACAAATATGTCCATACATGATTTAGAATTTAAGAGTGATATTATTTTGGTGACAGTACCTAAAACAAAAAATAATATCGTAGGAGTTTTTGCAATTACGGATGAAAGATGGATTACTTTAATTAAAAAATATGTCGCCCTGCGACCAAAAAATATTAATCATTCAAGATTCTTCCTTACATATCGCAATGGTTATTGTATATCGTAAGTAAGTAAGTAAGTAAGTAAGTAAGTACTTTATTTCCAAGAAGTATGCAATACATAATAGAAAATGTCAAAAGAAAAAAGAAAAAACAATAAAGAGAAAATAAAATGACTAAGTAAGTGCCCGATTGGAATGAATACGATTGGCAAAATGCCTAAATTAATAGCTGATTTTCTAAAATTGCCCAATTCAGAGCTTTATACTGGACATTGCTTCAGACGTTCTAGTGCTACACACTTAGCAGACGCAGGCAGTGATTTGCTGACTATAAAACGTCATGGTGGATGGAAGTCATCTGCGGTAGCTGAGGGTTACATCGAAACATCTATGAAAAGTAAAGTGGCTGTAGCGCACAACTTATCAGGGCCAAGTACATCTGGTCATTCTAGAGTTATATCATCGAATGATTCTCAATCACAAGAGTCTACCATTAAAGCCAATAACATAACTCAGCAAAACTTTGTTACGAAGAATTTGCCTGGCATAACAATACATGCTCAAGATACTTGTTCCGTCAGTGTAAATGTATACAGTAATTCCACGTTTCATAACAATAACAATGTAAACTAAATTTGTATAGAATTTTTGATTAAAGTATTTACAATTTACATGCATTAAACGTCAATTTTGCTTTCTGTCATAATGTATTCAATACAGCCAACCTATAGAAATGAAAAAAGGCGTATCACAATGAAGCACTTTTCGATACGCAAAAGCGTGTTACAATTGCGTTTTTATGAACGCAAAATAGAAAACGTTGTTTGGGCTAGTATGTTTTTTCGATGCATTTCTTATATTTAGACCTTAAGTTATTCTTATAATTTAAATATCAAGGTTCTAAGGTGAAAACTTACATTGCACCTACATTATGCAGCACCAAGATTATGATACAAATGTAATAGCTTTATGCAAAAAAGCTATTACTTAATGCAAGATATCCTACGTATAGATCTAGAATTAAATTGCCTTTTCTCTACACCAGTTCCGCAACTATTATAAAATTGCATTAATTTTAATTATCTGTGCCGCATAGCGTAAGCATTATTAAGGAGTTAGATCTACTTTTTTATAGACAAAGGCCTCGCGCCGCTTACATTGAGGTATCATAAAAGTTATAAATCTTTCAACAATAACCATTATACTTTTATATCGTTAATTATGCCGCAATAACATCAGCATAAAACAAAGGTAAGGCGTAACTTACGATATCCTCGTATGTGCCCTGCAAAATAGTTATGATAGTTATAAAATCCGAAGAAAGGCTCATATGCACGTAACGTTATTGCAATTGTTCGACGTAATGAGCGCTTTATTACAAACTCGATATTAATGAGAACATTACAACCTTTCCCTCGGCGTATTCGACAACGGTGATATTCTAAAAATGCCGTAATTGCTGGTTAAGTGCTTTTTTTGCGTGCGCATGGTAATCGATTTCGTGCTCTGATATTCATACAAGTCTTTGCGAACTGTTCGATGGGAAAACTTAAAGGAGGGCGATGTAAACACAAATTCGTTCAATTATCCAAGACGTGAAACCGCAGAATGTTCTTTAATCACATATTCGATTCATTCTAAACGGTTATAGCGATGTGAGTCTTTCGCGTTTACAATTTTTCTGAAAATCGTTAACATAATTCATTGTTAATCACCGATGGTACCATTAAATATCTTTCCTGTTTATATCACATATGAGTAATATCTTTAATCATGTATGTCGTTATTGTTAATTTTGTTTTGTCTTTGGTTGATGCGAATGACATACTGAATGTTAAATTCCTTGGAGTAATCGTTTAAAGCAAATCGATGTGTTAAAAAAAAATTATTATGCGCAAACGGGTAAACTTAGTTATATACCGATAGTTTTCAAAATCGCTGTAAACTGGCATTATATATGTATGAAAATCCAACGCGCTTTAACCAAAAGTACAGCCCAGTTCTATTTACATCATTCGTTTGATTTTGAAAACATAATAATTCTAAATAAAGAACAAAATTTAAAAGCACGTAATATACATACTTGAAATAATCAAAATTTATAAACATAAAAATGCAGTTAATGATAAAACAGATAGGGGAGAGTGAGGGAATTCCGCTTAGCTAAGGAATTGTGGAATAGTAAATACAATAATGAGTGTAGAAGTACCCAGCCGCAGCATCCAGATGGGTCCAACCATAGCAAATTGTGCAGCTAAGTTTATCACCATCGGTGTAGTTCTCGAGGCACACCAGACAATGGTTGAATAATTGGTGTAAATCCACATTATCATCATCATCGTCACCATAGATGTTTTTCGTTTACATCTGTAAAATCACTGTCATTACTATTATGATTCCGTGCTTTTCTTTTGTTTGGTTTTTCTGATGTTTTATTTCCTATTTTTGGAATCTTTAATTTTTTTACTATGATTTCTTGAAGCATTAAATTTCCTCTTCGAATCTGCAATTTCTAATTTTAGATGCGATGATTTTAAAATTTCCGAGTGCTGTTTGCACTCTTTTTTAATTTTTTTATACACTTCTGAGGTATGGGAGAAATATCACCGACGGCGATTTCAGAATGATTTGTTTGACTAGATTCGGAAAGGTTTAGACGACTAGAATTAGAAACGTTCGGTCGACTAGTTTTGTGGTTAGTATCAAATTTGGTGGAGGTAGAAGCAACATTTTCATTCGGCAGATGCTCAAGTTCACTTTGTTCGTCCACCACCGTATAAAATCTGGTAGCCGGTTCGAAATCAAATTCCGAGAACAAATCCGGGTTTAAAGGCTATAAACTGCCTGGGAGATTTGAAGCCTGATATTGCTATATCCATAGTTGCCACCTTAAGATATGTTTTATTAAAAATGATGTCGTATGGTGTAATTTTTTCATTAACTTTAATTTTTAGGAAAAGATCGCATTGGGAATCTGTTTCGGCTTTCGTCCTAAGGAAAGTTTCGAAACGTTGGGTTGTTTAAGTTTATCTCGCAAGGTAGATTCGGGGAATCCAAAAGATCTTGCTGCTTCTAGAAGTACGCAAAGTACCTACTAAGTAAAAAAAATTTAATAGGGGTAATGCCGCACGCCAGTTGTCATGTTGCGCGGAATTGTCCCAAAGAGAATTTTTTCAATTAACATGTCTTGTTTCCATTAGATGTGGCTCAATTGATGTCAAAAAGCGTCTATCCTAATGTAAAACATCCTGTCTGACAATATTTGCAGATGAAAATTTAAATTTTTGCTTGTAAAAGGGAATTTACCTTAAGAATCCGAAACTTGAAATTCTAAACAACATGTTCAAGAAACGAAAAGCTGTGCTCCCATGACTAACACATACTCCTTCTACGCTATAGACATGTGGTTTAAAGACATTTCCCGCGCTTTTAACTATCGAAAACAGATATGCGCGGAATTATCCACTGCGCGGTGTTCCCACGTTTTCCCCTACACAATTTTTTACCAAATTATATAATTTAATTTTACGATTAAACACAACAATACTTTTTATAAATCTACTTATATAATTTAAAACGTTTTTCATATTTGCAAAAAAAAAAAAAACTAAAACCATATACATATATTTTACAACGCAAAATTTTTATATTAAAAACAATTTTATCATTTATTTACAATTTAACATTTTATATTTAAATATATTATAATTTTTATACATGTACTTGAAGGTTGAAATGTAACCGAAACGTTGTATGTATGAAGTGTTTTTCGACCTAAAAACTAAGAGAAAATACCAAAATATTTTACTAATTATCTTAAAAAGTATCTATTTTAGATGCATAATGAACATGACTTTTTTTGCATTTTGGTAAGGACAATTTGATGAGAAAGAGAAAAACATGTTGTATTTAAAAAAAAATTAGTTTTGACACTTTTTCACTTCGAAAGTTTAACCGTAATTTTGGGACACGCTCGAAAAATTCATTCGATTTCGAATGCTACCCTATACGGTCAACAGTTCCGCAAATTTTCAATTTTTAAAGTTATAGAAATTCAGATGCAATCGTCCGTCTGTCAAAAATTTAAGAAAAATGATGTTTAGTCGTCCCTTAAAAATAAAATCACAAGACCGTAAACAGCCCATATAGCCACACGGAGGTCTGAAAATGTTCACATAGTGCAACTTCAGAAGTGTTATATGCTTTAATTCAGATACTCCTGTAATTATAATTGTTTTAAATACTTTTCAATTATTCAGCAAAATAAGAGGAATTCTATACCTCTACATATTTAATGACTCTAACTATGTAGCGAACTAGGATACCCATACGAAACGAATTGTGACAGCGTTCACCGCACACGGGAAGCCTCACCGTCCTTGCGGCCAACCTCGGAGGTATTAGTTACGGGTTCGCATACCAGATTTACCCGGGGAATCGGTGACGATGGTTTGCGCTCGTAAATTATCCTGATTCGGCTCTGGCGCCGCTCCCAGGACATGTGTCACGAGATTGGATCGCGTCGGGCCGGCGGACTTAATGCCCGCTGCTCCGCTCTGGCTCTGTCGTGGTGCTGTCACCGATTGTACCATTCCGGAACTGCTCGTCCACATGTGTCCGAATCCGTCGGGAAAGGATGCTGCACTTTCAAATAAATAGGCGAAAATAAAATTTATACCTACTTCTCATATAAATGCGTCTATAGAGGCTGTCCCACCGAAATGGCTCATGTTCCAGTGAGAATGTGAATTTGAAATTTGCAGAGTAGTCACGGCCAACTGTGATCAATTTAAAAAAAAAAAACTATTTTCAGCTTTATAGCCCATCCGGTATGGATGGTGTTGATATCAACTTTCTTATCTTAAATGGAATGGTTTAATTTTTACGAATTCAGTGTATTTCTTGGATCAATTGTAATCCGTTTGTATCAATGTTCCCTATCCGTAAACCTAATAATTTTTGAGATACAGACCATTGAATTGGAAACCGAATTTACAGACGTCAATTAGAAAATTATACCATGTATAACCAATTACGTAACTACAACTTATATAAAATCCTAGCTAGTTTTAAAACTGCTGCTAAAAAGTAGCTTTGAAAAATTTCGTTGTGCAAACGGGTCATTTCATTTTACTTCTGCTAATTAAATAAATGACTTAAACCCGCTACTAAAAGTTTGTTAAATTACTTTCCCATAAAATTGGGAAAGGCGCAAGCGATATTTTAGCAAAATGTGAACACGTTTTTCCAGGTCGGACATTTACAAAATTCGGTTGCTAAAAAAAATTATATTGTATAAACGAAGTGTGCAATCGGAACCAGATTTACGAAGTATATAATGCATTATCGCTATGGGAGACTGAATTATGCAGTGTTGTACAACATATAAATGATACCGGACATAAAGTTAAGATCGAAAACCTTGAACTATTGAAATATGTTCGTGGATGGTATTAGACACTTCGGTGTTGATTGATTTATTGGAGTAAAGAAATTTCCTTTCCAATTACATACATAGATCTTTTGAGTTCTTGCTATTTTAGCAGATCAAAGTAGGCGTAAAAAAAAACTTGTAAATATATATCTTTTTCTTTCGGTCTAAAAATGAAACTTTCTCCGAATTAACAAACTACACACTAAAAAATATTTGCAATTCCTACGGAAAATTCCAGTAATGTATAGGGTAAATTTATTATCTTTCTTAAATATCTACCTAAACTCTATACATGTTTTAGTAAAGTTTGTTGCAAATTGTGCAGAAATGTTTGTAGAGTTTGTATTTTTAAGGAAATTAAAACGTGTTCATTTTTCATAGTTTAACTTTTATGATGATTTTCTTAAAAATGCAGATTTAACAAAAAATACTCATATAAATCTTTTAGTCACACGTATTTAGAATGTAAAGATCTCCAGTTGACACAAAATTGATTTACAGTGCACATCGAGAGCAGTCTAAAAGACTAACACTGGCGCCTAATCTAGTGTTAAACGTAAACAAACACGATAATCGTTTTTCACGGTAAAAACGTTAACACCCCGGGACCCCGACATCCGATCTCCAGTGGGTAGTTTAAACCGCAGCTTGTAGCAGCATCCGACCGCTCGCTCATCATCTATCTACAGGTCCCTAAAGACCCCGGTAAGTCCGTGCTGGATGCCGGTTCACGTAGGTAAACTAGACGGGGCCCCTCTTCGCTAGTTGTACACGTCTGTTGTCAATATAATAATTTGATAGATATAAATGGATCGTGGGACGGCACTGGACAGGGCCCCTGCGAGGGTGTGCCTGAGGTGTCATGGCGCCAGGGCCCAGACGGGACCCAATTAGCCTCGTGCACCTACGACTTGATTTACGACACCCCCGCCATCGCAGTGCGGCCGCTTCCTGTCCGCGCTAGATTCGCCCTCGCCCTCCGGAAGGGCTAGTCCGCCCCGTTCGGTCTTGCACCCGCTAATTTGGACACCGCCACCGTGTAACAACTCCGGCGTTTCCCGTTCGACCGTGCGGCAACGCCGCACGCTAGCACTAGCTACCATTTTTAATTAGCGAACGTTTTATCGGGTTCGTGTTCGGGGATGATTGATTGCAACAGGTAGTTTTTCGGTTCTGAATTTGATTAGAACTTTTTTGCTGTTATGTTTCGAAGGAGCGTGTAATTTAATCCCGGTAATCTTTGTAGCTGTGGAGTTTTCGCGGTCGTATGGAAAAAAGTAAATTGTGTTAATTAAATGAATATATCTTGATAATAAAATGGAAGAAATTATTAATTCTAGAGTTATAAAGGGTATGAAAGAGTCTATTCCTTATAAAATATATAAGATCACCTTATTTGCAATTGGAAGAACACAGAATTTAGTCCTTTTATTTGGAGGAAATACAGGCTTTGTAATAATTCGTTAGGCTATCGTTTGGTAGATTCGCGTACATGAAATTGACAGTTCTAGGGTAATTGTTTTTGTCATCTCTGCCATGGCTAACTTGACACATTTCTTAAATTGTGAGAAAATATTTTTCTTTCAAATAATTCGAAAACATTTATCGATAGGTATAACAAACTTAATTGTAAATCGCCCTTATTTTTGGCCTTGAACAACATCGATTGCTACTGATGAGATTTTAAAGGTCTCTTATATTTTTTATTATTTCTATTTTCCATCGGTTTCCAATTCAATGGTTCTATCTTCCCTTTGCATGTTACACACTTAAAGGTCAACAGATTACAACCTACAACCAATATACCTTCGAACCCATGCTTGCACCATAACTCACGTTTAACACACTCTCTTTTCCCTTTAGGCAAGCTGTATATAACGCAAACTGCGGGGTAGTTTCACAATTTGTTTAGAAAACACTTCCGCCGCTTACCAGCGACTTCCTCTCGCCGAATCTTCTCTCTACGATTCCCCAATGATTTGTAACACTTAAAAATCGTCGACCTGAACGACCGCATACATATATGCATGTAAGTGTGTACCGGCGGACACGTCATCCGACGACACTCGCCTAAGTGATTTCTGGTGTAACGGTGCGACGTCCGTAATTTGTACGATACATCAACGACAGCGCGTCCGACCTAATATTCTTTCAAACAACGTCCACTTGCCCCGTACCTCTCGCGTTGTCTATATCCGCGTATTTACGACGCCGAGTGGCGCCCCCGTGCTTACGCGCGACGCGTACAATGCGCCTAGCTCATCATCCGGGGCGACGGTGACGGATAACGACGAATGGTGAAAAGAAAGAATCGAATAGGAGGAGAACACGGTTTTGAGATGGTCGCGTTAATCTTGCGATGTTCTACATGGAAAGGAACAAGTCGCTGTTTTCCATACGGGTAATTCTCGTTGACGGGTTATATGTAAAAGCACTAAGGTCCTGCCATGGCTGTGAGAATGCTAAAAAAAAGCTTAGAAATACAAAAGAAATAGGTATTATGATGGCAGAATTAATGAGATTTAGTTTTTTATTTCCAATGATCACTTAGGTCTGAATTTTGTACAAACTCTTTCTGGATTGCCACCAGCTAAATTTCAGCGATCAATTAAATAAGGAAGATTCTACAGAATAAGTTAAGTTCTCGCTCTTATTTATAAAGCAATCGATGCCCAGATAAAAGAAGGCGAGTGCAGTGGAGGTACGTATCAGTCATCAAAGCGGACAATTCAATCTGCAGGTACTTCTTTGATCATAAGGCCGGCCGAAAGTTCAACGCAGCACAGCCCAGCGCAGCCGAGGATTTTGTGCGACATTACATGTTAAAGCGCAATTTGAACAGAGTTGCTCTGCCAGAGAGTCAATGTAATTCCCTATACCGTAAAATCCTCGGCTGCCCTGGGCTGGGCTATGCTGCGTTCAGCTTGCGGCCGGCCTAATCCCACACCTTGTATTTTTAAGGCATTTTAGGCACCATGTCTATTAGCCACCTATTCTTATTCACTAAAAGACTACCTATAACTTTAAGTGCGACACACGAGAATGTTTCACATTCCAAGGGTCCATCTAAACGACTTCACAAACAAAGGCAGGCCAACGGAAAATAGGCAAAACCCACAAAGGATAAAACAATAGGATACTGACAACCAGAGCAGTATATTACAATTTTGGGCGATTTGATAAATTTTCAAAATCTGGACTATATTCGTTGGTTGTGGAATTTGCAGAAGTAACAGTTCATTTTGTAGTACCGATCCCTGTGTGTTATATAATCGACGCTTTGAGATCAGCAACTTTATGTATATATAGGCTCAGAACCTGTTCTAAGAGTGTCCAAAAACACAGCACAAGAGCAAGTAAGGATCTGGGTCCAAGAGAGACACAAAGAACACTGGAATAATACAACCAGGCAAGTTAATGGAAAGATCTTTATTAAGAGACTATCAAAAAAAAGAACTGAAGAACTACTTATCCTCAATAGGAAACATCTTCGCACAGCGGTAGGTCTAAAAACAGAACAGTTTACATTGGAAGGACACCTACACAAAATTGGGGTGAACACTGGAGATACCCACTACAGAGCATGAAATAACAGAATCCGCATACCACAACACGAGGCTCCGGACGCAGAAAGACAATTTTCAGCAATTTTCCACAAGACAAAAATGAACTCATTGACGATTGTATCCACCGGCGTCTCGCGATTTATATAGACTAATACAGGGCACAAAGATCTTGGAATAGCTGACATGATTCAATGGGTAAAGGATATGAGAAATTAAATACAAAAACTCATGTGGCTGCAGTGTTTCCCTATCAGACAAAAGAAAAAGTACTTACTTGTTTTTTGAAATTAGTGTAACAGGTTCTGAAAACAAATAGTACCAAATAACTGAATCTTTTAATAAAGAAAGGTTTTAATTTGAAATATTACTTATCTCAAAGTGTAATTTTTAAAATATTTTTTAATTAATGTCCAAATCCGCCAAGCAGGTGAACAATAGATATATATCAAAAATTCGCCAATATTTCACATTAAATTTCAATAATTTGTGACAGCAATTAAGAACATCTATTAATTTACGTTTTTTTTTTATTTTGTTAGTAATATCAACTACGAATACTTTAAACACATTAGATGTTATAACTGTGGAGCTGATTTAGAAAAAATTAACTTTTTTTTTTGAGATAGGAGATAATAAATTTTACGAAACATCGTCTTTAAATGCATGAAATGGTTTTTTTTATTTATTTGTCGTTTCTTTATGCTGTTAAAATGACAATAATTGTAAACGCATTCAACACTTGAATTTCATTTACCATCCAATCTTGGGCAAATAAAGATACTCCCAGCCACGTTGTGTACCTACCTTCAACGTTAAAGCAATTCCCGGTACAATGAAACACAATACAATCCCAAATACAATGGGGAAAGGGAATATGCGCGCATGCATTGATATGTAGTTAAGAAGAAGCGAATTCCACCGTCCAATAAATCAGTCACGGGTTTCGCAAACCTTATTATCCTGCTCCTCTTCTCGGGAGTAGTGTCGCCGAACAAACAGACAAACGTACACGCCGGAACGATGGTGGATGGTCGCCTTATTTCCACGGATCGGGTTTAAATAAATCCGCGCCACAGGAGAAAGAAGTGCGAAGACAGAAAAAAATAAAAGATAAAAAAGAGACGCCCACGAAACTTCTCGCGCTATCTCCACTCCGTCGTGTCAGTGACAAAGTGGCGAAGTGGAAATAAAGTCGAGCGGCAGCTGCGACTCGGGCCCGTGTTCTGTGTCACCCCGATATGAAAACAATTCGAATGCGGATGTGTAATCTCGCATACCTCATCAAATTTACATATGTAAAACAGGGACGGCGGATTGCGCTACTCGTACGAGAGGATCGTCCTGTCCCGCAGACGTATTTGTGTTGTTAGAATTAAGGCTCGGACGTGTATTAATCTTGATGGCGTTTAGATTTATCTTAACATTATTTTGGCATCTTTAAAATTCCTATTTTCTGCGTACGAACCAATAGAATTTACTTTATGATCATACCTCGTATAAAGACGCTTCTTAATACTGCAGGGATTGCTTCAGCTATCCTAACATCCAACCATGTAACAAAAACAAATCTGTCAAAACAAATCTTTATAAATAAAACATAGGGAAAGGTCGCCAAATTTGGACCACCTCCTAAAATGAACCATCGTAATATCGTTGAGAAGGAATTGTAAAGAGACGCAACTAAATGGAAAAAAGCGAACTCTATATGCATCCTTGCTATGAGAATATTACTTGCAGAAAGTGCAGCTACCTATGAGTGAATTTTTAAACTAACCTTGAACAATCGATCAGCTGTGTTACTGCTTTTAAAGCATATGTATCGACTTATCCTCACAGAAGTTACATATTTTTAAATCTCGGGTGTATGTACATACATATTCCAACAAATTGAAGTCGATAGCATTTTATGAGTGAAAATATTATTGCCACAATTTAAATATTTCCCTAAAAAAATTATTTTGAGGTGAGATATTCCAAACATTTTAATTTAATTTAATCTGTAACATGCGAGGCTCTAATTGCGAACTAGTAGGTGCTAAATAAATTGTAAAATTCTCCCAACTTATGTAATTTTCACTCTTACAACCAGTCACCTCGCCAACACGCAACCTTTATTAAGCCCATACGCGCAATAGTTCTCGACAAGATCATAATTAAATAATGAAACCCCCATACACACACCGATAAAGTACAACATATCTAATGCATAACGCGAGAGATTAACATTTAACGCTATTAATTACTTGCACGTCTCATGCTTTATAATTAATACTTAATTTAATTTATATAGGGAAAGAAAACAAGTGCAGTAATAATAATGTAAAACGCATAACGCTCTTGATAAATAATGTTGTTATTCATTACGTTGGAGATTGAATATTAGATAGGAGCAAGTGGCGTAATTTGCACCGACATATTATGCATAATGGAGCGGGAAAAATTGTAATTTTAATAAGAATAGAAATCATTAATACTTTACACCTGCAGCAACAATATTTAACACAAAATGGCTCGAACTTCAAGGCAAATAACTATTAGATATATAATAATAATAATAAACTACATTTAATGTATTTATAATTTGTATAATGGAATGCCCCATGCTGGGCGCCAAATATATAAGAGGTTATCTATTTAAGTAAATTAAATCGAATTAATAAAATGATTTCAAACAATCCAGTCGAGATTGTGGTGACAAAATTATAATCTAAATATGAGTTAAATTTTGCTGCCTTTCATTAAATCTGTCATGTCAATAATGCACTCTTTGACTTTGAACGAATAAAACCCTGTTAATGTGATTTACATACATATGTAAGTACCCAACCAAATTTAACTCGACAGGTGTGCCATCTTGACAGATCACAAGACAATGCAATTATAACGCAACGATAATAATTGAAAAGTATTTATTACATCGAAAAAAAGTACTTCCATTTCACGCCAAGTGCCTACATATGTACTTATAATTACATCTATGATGTATGACTGCATAAATTCTCATGTTCTCAGTTTGAATTTCTAATTGGCCGCTGAAGCAAAGAGATATGCAATCCCTTACAAGAAACCAAGCCAACTCGTCTGACATAAATATATAAGAGACTATTATCTTCAAAAGTATAATAGGAAATTTACAGTAACTCTGAACACATATACAGAATAGGCCGCTTCACAAGTAATAACATATGTAACGCAAATTGAAATTTACAATAATAAAGTATCACAGGAAAAGTACGACTTTTTACGATTAATTAATGGCCTGATTGTGAGCGCAGTGTGTTAAGTAGATTTAATCAACGAATGCAAAGTTGGCTATTGTTTCAAATCGGTATTACATTACTAGATATATATATATATATATGTATTTTTTTTTAATTATGATGTTATCTACCAACTTGCATACAAAGCTGTTTGTATAACTGATCATTTATCATCATGAAAGATGAGAGCTTACTAAATTATTATTTGTACTAAATTTGAATATTGAAACATAAATTTATTTAAATCTAAAATAAATTTGTAGAAACGATTTCAAACTAACATTATTTGATTTTGCAAATGCTATGTTAGACGAAATTAATGCCTTACATAGATCCGTATTAAATTCTTCTTGTCCTAGAGTTCTAATTTGACGCTACACATTGACGTATAGATTGCTGCAAACACGCGGATCGCTCTAGTTTTTCATATTTTCATATAGGTATATGTGAAGAAGTTTTAACGTGTTGATCAATCAGGTATTCCTTTTATCTTCCCTTTACACCGACATTGTTTCTGAATCGCAGGTGATCTCTACCATTATGCATCTAAAATCATCTAATACACAAGGTATGGATAATATTACTAGTAATATTTTGAAGAGATGCATAGTTTTTCTGGTTGCTTCTTTAACGGCACTGATTAATAGATCATTTGCGGATGGAATCTTTCCTAAATGTTTAAAAATATCAAGGATACTACCGCTACATAAAAAAGATGATAAGCATCCCTTGGCGTGCGTTCTCCCGTGTCTCTAGCAGATCCGTTTAAAATGAATGATTATTTTGTGAATTCCTATGCTACTATTTCTGATGAAGATAAAACGGAAACGGTGGAAAGTTATAAAAATGGCTTCAATCATCGCAATTCTTTCGATTTTCAAACTGTAGACGAATGTGTAATAAGTAAAATAATTCAAAATATAAAATCTAAAGCTTATGGTGATGACGGTGTCAATATTACTATGATTAGGTACTGTTGCCCCGTGATTGTACCGTACATAACCCACATAATTAATACTTGCCTAATCACGGGAGCTTGCTTAATGTATTTTGACAACTAGGATGTTTGGCAATAAAAAAAATTAATGAAAAAATAAAACAAAGCACTGACTACGCCCCGATTCACACTTTCGTCCATAACCAACCGACCAACCACTGTGAACTTTAAACAATCGTAAAAAAATTATGCAAAGTTATTAGATTCACACGAAACGTCATCACTTATAGTTTCCCATATTATTTGGGCACCCTTTTTATAACCGTTAGCGATATGATTCGTGATTTGGGTGTAATGCTCGATGCCAAGCTGCTGTTTAACCTACATGTAGACTACATTATTAATAAAGCTCTGAAGAAGCGTGGATACATAATTCGGTTGACGAAATGGTTTACCAGACTAACTGTATTTACTACGTTATACTATGCCCATGTGCACAGCGTTGTTTCCTTCGCTAGTGTGGTATGGAATCCGCAATACCATATCTACATCGATCGAATCGAATCGGTTCAAAGAAGATTTGTGCGATTTCTGTCAAATAGATTTAATATGCCTGTTTATAACTACGAACATTCTTTGTTAGAATTTAATATGTTATCCCTCAAGTCTACCCGTATTCGCAGTGATCTCACATTTCTTTATAAAATATGTAACAATTATATAGACTGTAGTGATCTTCTCATGTTAGTTAATTTCAACATTCCATCATACATCACTCGTTCGGTATTACCATTTCGCCCGCCACATTCGAACAATAATGCACACATGAATTCCCCTATGGTCAGGGGCATGACTTCGTTTAATAGACTATGTCCATCTGTTGATATTTTTAACGTTTCCTTATCACTTTTTAAACAATATTTAAAATCTTGTTTGATGGGAGGTATGCATGGAGTCTAATCTTCTCGCAGTATGTTATTAGGTTAGGCATTTGGTTTAGTTGTGTAATTTCATTTTATTTTTTTCAACTCATATTGTTTTTTTGCATACGTTATATCTAAACATGTAATATTGAAATGTATTCATTATTTTTTACTTGTGGATAGCATTTTTGGGTTCGTCCTGTAGCTATCCCAAAGAACTAAATAAATAAATAAATAAATGAAATAAATAGATGGCCATATGAATAATTTTGCAAAAGTATTCCAAGGAGTCCCCACCAGCAACTGACAAAGCCGGGATCGGCACTGAGGTTAACATCTGACAAGCCCTCCTTGTGAGTAGTACGAAAACATTTTTTATTATTCTTATAGATATTGGACATTTCTTTCAAATTTTTAAATGCATTTATTTCTGAAAATGATATACTTCAACGCGTGACTTTATCGCTTATCCTCGTACGCGTATAGCTAATCGAATACTGGCCAATCTCGCCTGATAAGGATTGGGACGACCCTACGTTTATCATCGGATCATTGATTGCCAATAATGGTTCGATTTGCGCTGATTACAAGGCAGAGCAGCGGAAGCTTCGGTGTGCGGGCCGGACGCTGCTGACTGCCCGGTAATTGACGGCGCGACAGAGACAACACTATTCACTTATCGGATCGAACTAGAGCGAAAGGAGGCTCGAAATCGCGACGTCTGCCGTCTGAGTTGGAAACTCAGCTCCTACGGTCATAGATTTCCTTTCTCGCGGTATTTCACCCACCCCTGTTCTTCTGAGAAATAAACTCGCGTATATTCGGACGGCGAGAGATGATCTCTTCATCGTGTGAATTAATTTTCTACGGAGATGGGACGTATCTGATGATGCGAGGTGAGCTGCCGCTGATAGCTCTAGTCGGAAGGTAATTTGTGTTTTCTTTCGTGT
The DNA here is from genome assembly GCA_949128085.1 of Cetonia aurata. Taxonomy (NCBI): domain Eukaryota; kingdom Metazoa; phylum Arthropoda; class Insecta; order Coleoptera; family Scarabaeidae; genus Cetonia; species Cetonia aurata. The sequence goes on along the minus strand of OX421882.1, from coordinate 7,153,843 downwards.
CGAACATGCAGTTAATTTAAACTTACCGTCGGATTACTATACTTAAAGCTATTTAAGAAGATCTACTTAAAAGGGGATATTTGAATGAACTGGTGCATTAACTCTGAATAATTTTCAGCACGTTGAACATAGATATAATATCTAACATAATATGAATGAGTTATACATTCTCGATTTACAAAAATATTTAATGAAATATGCTTAAAAAAGAATGAGCTTACAAATATAACGATATACCTACTAAACGTTATGAGTTTAGTACTAATTATGATTAGTAGTAGTTTAGTTATGAATAGTTACCGTATTATGATAACCAAGACTCTACGAGACAGTTTGTTAAACGAATTGTAATTCTTGAAATAAAAAAATTGATGATAGCCACTGTAAATAAACAATGCAAAGCTGAAAAACAGCTGCGGTTGGCTAAAAAATTGCAATAACCTTATATCCACCACAACTCATAACTAGAGCAGACCATTTTCCGTGCGTGCCATGTGCGCCGGTATGGGAGTGTAATTCGTAATATACTAGAATATGCGATAGAATAGGGACGCAACATGAGCTTGTTACCGATATAAGTATAGAAGTAAAGACATTTATTCTATCAGAAATGATTAAATATACATTTGGTTTTCTGCTATTAAAGTAATATGCAATACAGTCATCCCCACATCGGCGCTCATAGCGCGCACGGAAAGTGGTCTGCTCTACTCATAACATTTCGTTGCTATATATTTATGCGAATGAATGTTTTAAAAATTTTCTTAGGATGCATGTTATAACTTGCTCCTATATAGTTGCCTTCTTTTCCAAGCAAAATCTATCCCTTTTGTTTTAATAATGTTTGGGTTTGCGTGCGCAGTCCACGTTAAGTATGTAAATGGACCTCGCCTTGTGACTGAGCCATTTTATATAATTGTAGATACATCCTTTTATAGCTCAGTTCAAGTTTTAAAAAAGTATTACTCTTGTCGACTATATGCATTCTTTTTTATTTCATACTTGTTTGTATGTGTCTATCCTTTTCTATGACGGAGATTGTTGCCAGATTATTTTGTTGACTCCGGCAATTATTATTATTATTATTATTAATGTCGGTAACGTCGATATTATATACTGTTCCTGTCATTTGTCAATTTCGATTATCTTTATGTATCAATTCAGTTATTCCAGTTTGTTTCTTAAATTACGTATTTCTTTTAAACAGATCAGTTTCTCGAAAAACTATCACGATCATTATTAGTGTTGTCCAAAATAAAACAACTATTGTAATTACATATAGAACACAAGAATGATTTTGTAGAATTGGAATATGAAAACATACAAGCGAAAACGAAAGGGCGAAATCTATTCGTCAAAAGAGAATCAAATGATTATGATTTACATATTTTGCAAAAAAGAAATAGGAATGTTTCCAAGACAGTGGAGGAAAAAGCAAAGCACTTGGTTGTGGTAAAAGAATGGTTTATTCTGTTACCAAAAGTAAATAAAACCCTCCAGTTGCAAAGGTAAGATCTGCCCAGTTTTTCGAGAAGTACGCTCTACAGGTTCTTAATTGACCTTGGTTTTACATTTAAGAAAATTGTGGAAGAAAGTAATGTTGATAGTTCGTAATGATTTTATAAGATGGCGTCATGATTATTTACGTGCTATACAAAAATATCGTAGCCACGGAAGAAACATTGCTTTTACCGATGAATCGTGGATAAATACTAAACACTTCGTAATAAAAGAATGCACTGACAGTACAGTAAGTACATCTAGGCAAGTATTTGCCCAAGATTTAAGTATTGGTGTATCAGGGCCAAAAGGCCTTGGTTCAGTTAGGGGGAATTTAATTTTCTATGTAAAAAAAGAGTACTCTTGATGTCCACAAGTATTTTAAAACTGGTTTTTGAACTATCTATTTGCTAATTTACATGCTCAATCCGTCATTGTTCTTCACAATGCATCCTACCATAGTCAATTTAGAATAAATGTCTACAAGTTGAAAAAGAAGAGCAGTACCAAAAGTTGCATGTAGTGTCAAGTTGTGTGTTTTGCCTGTTGGATTTTTGGATATCATTATTAAAATATGGCGAAATATAATAAAGGTCAAAGATTACGGTTTACAAAAGAAGAAGATGAAACATTGATTAACGAAGTCGTTCAACATCCTGCACTCTACGACTCTAAACATAATCTATATAAGGATCAAAATGTACGAGATAATACCTGGAGGAAATTTCACAGGTGTTAAGCAAAAGGAAGATAATTCCTCGCAAGCAGCAGACAAAGTAGCTGATGAAGACATGTTCAAAAATAGAGACGAAACGCCAAAAAGAGAATCATCTCAAGACACTGGAACAGTGGACGAAATTGCAGGTTCTCAAGATTGTCAGTGTGGAAAGAACATAGTGGAATCAGTTCAAGTCAGGCCAACGAAAAAAGTATTACTCGGCACCAAGTTCCGTTCAGCAGCCTAGAACCTATGAAGACTATGCTAATTTATTCAGCAGCACAAATATCTAGTAAAGACAATACGCTTTTATCAATTTGTTTCTATTACTTTTATTAATAAAGGTTACTGAATATTAGTTCTAGTAATGTGCCTCATCTGTCAACCAACAGTTCCAAATCTACTATTGAAATAGTCTTTAAAAGCATTTCTGTTTGAAATGCGGCTGTGGAGGTGTTCTCACCTGCGTGACGTGCAGGTTTTTTCGCTGGGCATTTCAGTATCAATATCATCTTCTTCTTGATTACGTGCAAACAACAGGAAACCATAACTATGCCATCTACGAGTGTTGGGTACGTTGCAATAGGTGGATAAAATATACGAACAGTTTGACATAAAATGCCGAAGGCATTTTCCGAAGTTCTTCGGGCTGGATTCCGATAATTAAATATTTTCTGGATCCCAAGGATAAGGTCTTAAAAAAATACTTTCCCTTAGTTTAAATGCTTCGTCCCAGACAATGACCTGAGGTAGAACAATATCAGTCCTGGGTAAAACGGTCGGCTCTGGTAAAAAGTTGTTACTGTGTACGAGTTGGTAAATGGAAGACCTTTGAAATATTCCACTATCTCCTTCTTTGCCATAAGCACCAACATCAATCTATGTGAATTTGTACCTAGCATCAATTATTGCCAATAAGAGAATAGAAAAATAGGATTTATAGTTGAAGTATAGACTTCCACTTCTCGTCGGACAAACTATGCGAATATGTTTTCCGTCAATTGCCCAACAACAATTTGTAAAATTCCATCTAACGTAAAAGTCGTCAGCTATTTGCTTCAAATCTGCTTTTGTAGACTTTGATAAATAAATCTCGAGCAACTTGTCACGCAGTGCTTTCAAAACTTCTCTGATAATTTTACTTATATGGTTATGACCTAGTGGGCATTGTTGTTATATACTCGGATATATACGACGGTATATTGAAAAACTGGCTCTTGGTAAGTCTGAAACATTCTTTAAATTTAGTGTCATCATCCATTAAATGCCTTTGAATCAGTGTATTGAAACATCCCTCGCTTGTCCTATTGAGAACATTTTTGTTCGTTTGGCATCGTGGTTTACAGATGATAGTCAATAAAGCTTGTTCTTCATTATTTTCAAATTACAACAACAGTACATCATACAACACATTTATTATTAATAATGACTTACACTTGAATGAATCGTTTCAACTAATCGTTGGAATAGAGACAATGCACGATTAATCGCCGCGTTTACTCTTGCTTCCTTTAAAAGCTGAACTGAACTATAACTACATGTATATCTGCACTTTGCACGTACCAACAATAAGCAGCAAAAATATGTAATCACGGCCTACGCAGAGAAGAACACCAACTCTATACCATTTACCTATTCTTTGGAATTCTCTACTTCTCGTATTATATAATCTCTACGACTGTTTTAAACTGGCGCAGTTAATCAAGTGCGCGGTTTGACCCGTACCGCGCCCGACCCTCACCTTAATGGTAATACTATCGAGCATCCGGCCACTTTTTGCAGTAGCCGACCGTAATCCAATATCGCGTATATGATGCGGGCATTCGGCGTGTAATATCTGCGCCTGACCATGGCAGCGATGATAGGGTTTGTAATTGCAGATGGAAATACCTGAGAGGCGAACGCTTTAAGAGGTATTATGTTTAGAAAGTCGTTTAAAAATCAATCTGGAATTCTTAAGTTAATCGGTACGTTATTGGTTGAGGTACGAGGCCCGACAGTAAAGTAGGTTGGTACTGAAAATTACACAATCATACAAGAATATATTTTTATTAGGTTGGCTCTCAAAATGTAATTTATTTAATAATCATTTTGCTAAGGTTATCATTCCAGAATTAGTAATTTCAATTGTAATGACAAGTTTCCCGTATTTAAAAATTGCATGTGTGCATATAACTTGTAGGTAGATTCAGTTGCATCGTTTAGAGGCGTTTTGTAAGCAATAATGCATAATTGAGTCATAAAAATTTGTACTTTTAAATTTTAATTACTAACACAAACCATATCAGATAAAAGCACCAAGTTTTATGTATATAGTTTTTAAAATGTAATAATATGTAACATTAATTTGGAATTAATTTCTTGAATTTTATTTCCGTGTCGAATCGATGTTGTCACCTTTCATCATATACATGTGTGTCTATTGTTTTTGTATATATATATTCGTGATTTTCTCCTCACTCAAATTAGTTAATAACTAGAGTAATATCCGGGGCGTCTCATTGTTAAACGATTGAAGATTACAATCGAAAGGACAGTTATTTTTTTTTTTTTTTTCAAATATATTGTACTGGACATTTGATGACCCCTCCTCGAACCACCAAAGAGAACAGACGTATTTTCAGTTCCAAATTTAGTAACGCATTTTTTAGTTTAAAAAGAAAATTTACGTTTTGACTATCCATTCCAACTTTTGTCCTAAAACATTCCGATATTTATTCGAGTTTATTTTGAAATTTACCTACATAAAACCTACTTTCCGAATGCCTGAAGACCATTGTACCGACAAAAATATCCTTCTGAAGATCCCGTATCCAGCAAGAGATTGTCAGGTTATCTGGAAATAAAATTCATTTGACTCCAGACAAAACATTGCATGAAACATCTTATTAGGTATTTATTTTTCACAAGAATGATAAACTTCCTTTTTAAATTTTTCCTGTTGATATGAATTTTAATTTAAAAACATATCCTGTTGTATTTACGATAAAAGTGAGGTTAGAACTAGCTCACTGTCTGCGCTATCATGTAATTTAAATTTAAATTAATTAAGCTGATATCCCATATGACTTGCTGAGGTAATTTTTCTTTTAAACGTATTCTGAACAAGATTTAATGAAGATAGGTCAACACACTGTAAATATATTTGGCCAGGTATTTAAATTTTTGACAACGAGTTTTTGGTTCATGTATTAATTGCAAAGGTTAATTTGCAAGTTTTAAAATATTTATTTATTAAAATAATTAAACCTAGCTGTATAATATTTTATTTTCTTTAAAGGGCATTATTGTTTTTAAAATAAATAACCGTTTCTACTTGTAAAACTCAATATTGTATTCGGTAAATAACATTACAAGGCACATACATATCAATAAAACAATCGGATTTAATTTATAATCGTGTCTGCATTCACTTAATGGAACAATCATTTGAGAGCGACAAAGGCCGGCTTTATCTGGGTGCCAAATTAAAATGAAATTACTACCTAAAATCTCAGGATTCTATGTGGGCATGATTGTCGTATCCTGGGAACGTTTTCGTGAGTCAGATCCATCTCTTAGTTAGAATCACGTCGATTATTTGTAGTTTGTTTAATCTTAAGGAGGTAACTTTGGTGGGTATTAAAGGCATATTTAATTTATTTGAAGTTATTTATTGCTGAAAATAAAGATACCTTTTTTATATAATATTTTATTACATTAAATTTACTTGTTTAAAAGAAAATAATAAAATAATTAGTGCGCACAATATCGAAGGGAGAATATACTATCACATCGACAAAGCAGCTAAATATGAACAAAAAAAAACAAAAAATGAAGCAAATGTCTAAAGCTAAAATAATTCAAGAAGTAAATAACTAAACCTGTCAGTCACTTCTTTCATTAGTTCGTTATATAATTTAAACCATTTTCTTCACATTTCACTTAAAATGATTTCGGAAGGCGTTCCTATCATTAACGATCTTAATTAATATCGTTAGGAATGAGACGATGCATCACTCAAATCGTCCAAGAGCTGACAAATAGGATGAGACACATTAAAGTTCAGCTGAGAGGAGAACGACTGTACGAAAGATAACCTCACGAAGTGCGAACGAAAATGATGAATGGTATAGGTCTCGTAATTACCGATGCGACATACGGCCCGAAAAGATAAAACAACAATCAGATCTTGATACGCCGAATATAAGGTTCCGTAGTCGGTATAAAGTGTGTATGTACTTAATAGTGCGTAATGTAAGTGGGTCTATAAGTATACAAACACGATATCTGGATAAAAAGAGACCTTATTTTTTTTGCTGTACGCGATGCACTGATGTGGTATATGTGTGTATGAATGAGAGAGGTCCGCCCGCACGCCTTATTTGGATAATGTTTTCTGACCTTTTATTTCCTTTTTGTTTCAGGATCCTTACACGGTACGTGGCCTCCTAAGATGATACCATCTAAATACCATCAATCACGCGCCCTCTTTCGGGTATCTCATTCGTACACGTAGGTATGAATAGTTGGCTCTTGTGGTTCGATTTCATTTACTAATTTGTTAAATTGATCCATTTTTAAACAAAACCTTTCATAATAATGTGGTCTGTAAAAAAATTAAAATTTTTTTATAAATTTCCATTTATTTTTCTTAAAAGAAGACAAATCTAGAAACCATAAAAATGAGTTTCTGCATAGATTATTGGTTTTTAAAAATAAAAATTTGAAATCCACCTCTGATATAGTAATTTAAATTTTGCAGCTACCCTTAGATCATCATTTGTTGTTATTGAATATCCAAAGTAAATTAAATCTTGGTGTAGTATATTATTTAGCCAACAATCAATTATATTATTTTAAATTCTTTCCAATTAATTGGATGTTGGAATATGGTTTCTATAGATTAAACACAAAAATTGCAATTGTAACGTAGCGGCATTTCATATGCCTTTTTCCAAACATTTAAAACGTATTTTTGTTAAGATTATATCATATGGCAGTGTTGTTGTAGTAACTTACCGTAATTTGGCACCAAGATCGTTCCAATAAGTCCATAGAAAAGAATAGAAAAACAACTTATTTGATGTAGATTCTTGTTGTCTTTTCCAAGCGTTTCTCCAACTTTTTTTTAGTGTCAAGTTAGTTGCTACCGCATCTTATTTTGTTTAATTAAGTTTTTATTTATTTATTCTTGTTTATGACGCGAGTATCGCTTCCGCAGACGGTATGTCCGTTCACGCACGCTCAACTCTCACAATCATAACCACGTTGGCGCCGGCATAGCTTCTGGCGTAACACAGATACTTCCGGTTATTCCCGGTTTGGCCGCTAGCGCCAGCATAGCTTCTGTCGTAACACAGGCATTTTACCAGCTTTTTCTGCTCTGGTAGTCGCGTCGGCACAGCTTTTCTGATGCACGCAGAGATTTGTTCAGAGTCATTCTCATTCCACAAAGTTTAGCGCCGGCACAGATTTCTGACCCGCCATAACACGTGAAAACTATCCGCGTGCTTTTGATGCGATCCTGGTATATATATTTCACCAGATTTTAAAACCGTTAAAATTCCGCGTCTAAATTTAAAAGCGTTCCGAAGCGCCGCGAGTGTTTCCTTGTGCACGATTGTACAGTATTCAAAAGATCTAATGTCGCCCCCTATAGGAATTTATCAATAATACTTTCCGCTTGCCAGAGAGTACGCTTTCGGTCCTTTTCGGATAGGCTAGTAGAAGGAGGCCAAGTAAATTACATGCCTTGTTTATAGCTCGAACTGTGACAGCGCTAAAAAGCTTATCGTTATTGTATATAGTACAAGCCTTGGTGCATGTATAAATATTCTGTATAGAGTTAGACGGGGTTAGTTGGCATTTCAAGTGGGTGAGGATTACAGATGGACCAAGGAAAACATAAATGTTAATGATTGAAAATATGGCAGAATAAATTTTCCACTTCTTCCAGCAGTTTGTGACATAATTTGATATCCCAGTGGTCTATTGCATTTTGAGAACACCAGAGCGGATGGTATAGAACCTTCAAGCTATTTGATTACTTCTCCTTATAGTGTAGACAGATTTGAAAATCTTTGTGTTTATTTTTATTTAAAGATTGCTTACATATTGGTTATAGGTACAAATTTATAACAATATTGTTTTCAGTACCTAGTGAATATACGTGTATGAAACGTCAATCACAAAATGGACACCCTCGCCCCTAGGGTGTGCAGTCTTATCTACGCCACTGGCCTCTTTAGAAAAAGAACACATTAATTATCCATATGCTTCAGAAGATATTGGAAATACTAAATTTGTTTTGGAAATTTTTGCTTGTCATAATGCGAAAGCAGTGTTTCTGGACGGAGCCGCAAAACGATCAAAACTTGTCATTTTCACTAGCTAGTTAAAAATATCCGTCAAACACCCTTGAAGCCTTCCAGAAAATCCAACCAATTATGGATTTTTCTCCCCAACAAAGCGGTATTCCTGTTAGATATTTTGTTTCTGCTATTCGAATATATTCATTTATTTATACCATTCAACACACATGTTTTTTGTTAATAACTTCATAGAAGATATCAAAATAATCTTATCCCAGATCAGAATCATGTGGCGAAAATAATGAAAACAAGAATTCAATTTGATTCATAAAATAGTTATCCTCTTTCTTCGTTACAACTGAATTACTTTGAGATCTTAAAGATGATAAGAGATCATGTACTTATTAAGTACATTGAAGCATTTCTTTATTGGCAATGCACTAATTTCCAAGTGTTATTTTATATGAAACAAAAACTTCCAATAGTTAAACTCAATCATGACTTTTTTATTTATTTTTATGTCTATACTACATACACATCGTAGGCAAATACCAGGAATAATTGGTCGCAGACCATCAATCATTTTATCTTGGCCATACTCGCCCCGTTGTCAAATTAGAATAATGTGTATCAGTCCACGGCTATCCGATGAATCCATCGATAATGTGCCTTCATAATGACAGACACGAGAAACGCTAGAAACGTCTGTCAGTACCTACATGGAATTATAAAGGGATTTGTTACAGAACTCATCATTGTATTACAGTTAAATCATATACACTGGACAATCTTTTCTTTTTTTAACGTGTGGTAAATCATTCTCGCAATGACTATTTCCAATGTTATCCAAGTCCTTATGTATAAGAACGCCAATTATATTTTTATAAACCAAATTAATACGCAAGAATATATTAAATAAATACATAAGTAAGGCAATAAATCTCCAAGCTGTCACCGTTGTCGATAATTTTATATCGTAATAATGCAATGCAGGATTTTCTCCTTTCTTTATACTACAACAAAGAAGTTGGAGCAGCTCGACATTTCAGAACATGCAGGTCATCCGATGATTATCACCCTGGGACATCGCGAATCTCCATACCGTCCGTAAGTAATAATTAATTTTCGAACTCAATTCCCTTTTCTTTCCTCTCCTGGAAACTCGTTAGTCGTCCTCACTTAGCGATGACGATTCATAATTTATCGACGAAATGGGTTTTTAATTGGGTCTCGATGGTGTATATAATTAGAGAGCGGGAATGGTATTCGGGCTGTTTTGTCGCGCACAAACGCACGACCAACCGCCGAGTTTCTTTGGACGCATCACCGTATATTTGCTCGTTTTTTCTTCTACTTCTGATCGTTGACATTGCTCATTCATTCCGCGTGCGCGAGCATTAATATTAACTGCCACCATTGCCTTAGTGCCACTCACACGCGGACAGCATCCTTCTGTTGCTCGCTGAGGTTACTCGTTTATTACATAAGGGAAATATGCGATAAGTACGCTCTGTAGGTTGCCATTCTTGATGTAGTACTGCACGTAATAGCTGGAGGTGACATAGGTGCAGGTTAAATTACCATGAACAGGAGAATAATTGAGTCTTCAGGGGGTTTGAGGTTTCGTAAAAAAAATGTAACTCTTTCCTCTTTATAAAGGCTAAGATTCTAACCACCAATGACTAACGGATTGATAGCAGTCCGATTAGAGTTATTTATTATTATTTTAAATCTATTGTGTCTCTATTTTTGCTGCATTTATAGCTGACTGTCCAATCATGTTCCTTTTAAAAATGTAGGATGTGGGAAGCCCTAAACTAGGCAGATTTGCTTCAATTTCATATACCGTCGAATTGCGCAATACCGCACAGTTTTAAAAAATCCGGACAGATATTTCATTCTGCTCCCTACTGAATCTACGTTGTACTTCATATGCTATTTCAGATGCCCTTTCAGTTTATAGTGGTATTGTGTTCATTTAGGTTGATGCATTCTATACATCTCCTCCACTTAGAGCTTCCCAGAAAGGTTTTATTTCTTGGAACTTCTCCAACATTTGAAAATTTTCTGCTCAACTTCACTTTTTATTTTCTCCGGTATTCTACTATTATCGTAATAAGATTTCGAACTTCAAAATGCTGCTCTAATCCTTGTTTTAGCTAGTCTCTTATTTCATTTCTCATACATCAGATACTCCTCGTCACATTAAAGGACTTACAAATGATGCATTTCCAGTTATTATAACGCCATTATGCCTAGCTCCAGAGAGGTTGTAGGAAAATTTTCGGTAACTTCTGAAGGGTTTGGAGTTGGTTCTCCAAATCCACAAGTTCACTCATTGAAAAAAAATGTCATCGTATTAAATAAGTGGAAGGTTATATATAATACTTCGAGGAATTTCACTCTTTATACTTTTCCCGGTGTAATTATCAGTAATTTGAGTTTTATAATATATTTGTTAGAATTGCAATATGTACCTAATTATTGTTGAACAACAGCGTTAAAAAAAGTCAAAATAATGAAAATACCAGTGTTTTGATAAAAAAAAGAACACGTTGTAATTTAAGCACTATACGAAAAGGATCACAAGAGTCAACTATATTCCGAAAAGAATACCAAATTGTTGAAAAAGACCGAGTATTAAAAGTACCTACATCATGAAAAGTATGGTACTGCATACCTCTAATTATATGAAATACTTATCAACATTAACTTTGGTCACTCTAATTGATCGTTAAACAATCATTTAAATCATATTTTAAAGCAAAGAAAATTAATTTAACTACTTTTTTCTTTTACATGTTTATGGAAATCTGATTGGTGACATCGTAGGCGGTAAGTACATATTTTGTTAAAAAATAGTGGTACCAGCATAATGCCACGATGACGCCGCTAGTCTTTAGTTGGAATTACCAAACTAGCAAAAGCAATGCAAACTCAAACTATATCCGTGATCGTTTACTGCGGAATCAAGAGTTTAGATGTACGTCCTCTGGGGACACAAGCCAAACTGCCAACTTACGAAACGAGCGCAGCGTAAGCTGATAATGCAGTCGCAAATAGAAACATGAGTCCATCTCTAGTGCTATCCCTCTTTCATTATTTTTGCTAATATGATGATTCCAACAATAGACCGTGAGCCCCGCCAGCTGGCATTTTTTTGGTTATTTATGTTTAGGCATTTTTTTTTTCAACGCTTTTAAAGAACATAGATTGTGATATATTTCAAAAGAAGGACTTATATTCAGTGTGCTAAATGTTACTATTGAAAAAATGTACATATTTATTGCAGGTACCTATTTTTTAAGATTAGATATACCTGTTTAGTAAACTTTAAGCTGGCATAATCGGCCTAAAAAAAAAATAGAGAGAAAAATTCAAAATAAGAAAGGCAGAATTTTTTCAAAAGTTTCATTTTTCTAAAATAGAACTGAAATTAAAAAATCCTTCGTGATATGTGTTGGTGTTTTCTTCTTTTTGCATTAATAAGATTAATTTATTTGTTTATTTTAACCGTTATTAGACAGCCATATGGCCGTACTTGAGTTTAGTGACTTATTCCGGAGTTACTTTTAAACTGTTCAAATATATTAATAGGCTGCCATTGTATTTGCAACATTTTCGAGAAACATCAACATTTTTAAATGTGAACTTTGGAAGCTGTTGCTCGAGAGGTGCTTCTACACCATTGACGAATTTTTTCAATAATTTTGAAAGTCTTTTGTTATATTCTCGTTTTTTATATGTTTTATTACATTTTTATATATATTTTTATGACAATGTCCATATTCCTTGAATCTATGACAATAGGGGGAGAACTACCATCGGTGGTAAAGTAAAATTGTGTTATAGTTTTCCTAAAAACAGTTTACTATTAAAAGGAAATATTTTACACTTTTGGGGAAACGTTTTTAACAATATACTATTTCTAACTACAAAAAGCAGAAGAACTATATTACCTTGCTATGGTGTTACTCTTTGTTTTTGTGTGTAAAACTTTATTGATTTTGATATCAAATGAATTTTTAGAAATCAGTTGGCTAATTCTATAAAGCTATCGCTGCTTTATCATTTGTCTATTGCTTACATGTATAAAAGATTAACCAATAACTTGGCAAGAAATATTTATGTGTTTAATTTTATCACACATATTTTTCGTCCTTCCAAACTGCAGATTAACACACAAGGAAGAAAGAACTCAACATGCACTTAAAGACGCACAGCACCATGAACATAAATAATCACTCGATGCAGTCACACGCGCAAAAAAAGAGCAGAAACGAACGCAACACAAAAAAAAATAAGGCAACATCGTACATACATAAGCGCGCAGAACGCACTCTCGAAAATAACAGCAACAATAAGAAGAAGAAGAGAAAAAAACAATAACGCGCCTCTCGAAATGTCCATGGGAGAAGTGAATGCCCAGTAGGAAATCCGTTACCGAGAGTCATAATGCAGGGGCACGCTGTTTGTTTTAGGGCTCCCCGCGGCGGACGGGCCCCCCATCGTTCGGTGCAGCCCCCCTAAAAGCTACTCCTTATCAGATCTCTGCATGATGACAATTTCAATTCAGTCGCGGAGAGCCAACTCACAACGCCCCAACAGCGATCGTCGGGCATCCTTCTCGCGCACCAGGACTCAAATGGAGGAGTGGAGCGAAAAAGGACGATGGGAAATTGTCCCGGGGAATGTAAATTAAAGATTCGATAAGTTAATGCGAGGTCCGGTGTTTGGCGCCTTTGTAATAATTTTTATACGGGCCCGTAATAAGTTTCGGCCCTGTATCATCCTTGTCATGACAACGTCCGGTGGGCAGAGGTCGGCGATAAAATATAAAAATGAAATATTTAAGCGTTATATTTTCTTCGTTCTCCCTCTCGCCTCGTCGGCCGTCAGATCCGTGCTTTTTCGGAATGCGTGCGGTATATAAGCATACCTACGCTTCGGAATTCTCCCTCCGATTCGACGCGTACGGTAATAAGAAATGCGGCGCTGAAAAGAATTAAGTAAGAGGAGACAAATGACGGCCGGTCATATTTTATAAAGTTATGAGTGTGCGATGACAGGAGAACCAACTCTTAATGCTTAAAAATATACCTTGTTGAAATATGGAGAAGTTGCACATGCTGGTATGACGCACAACGATTCAAAGATAAAATAAATAAGGAAGAAGCAAATGGAAAGCTTGAATTTACCGAGATTTTTACTTCATTGGTATAATATTGATGGAAATATTTCTAATCAACCAAATATTTTCAAGGAATCCACAAATATGATCAGGTAAATTAAAATAAGAATTCTTCAGAAATGATACATAAACGCAATTCTGAATCGTGGTCCAAAAATAGTGAAATCAACTCTTTTAACAATGAAATAGACGTCTTAATCTATAAAAAAATTCGAGCTCTGTGAGAAGAATTGTAAAAATAAATACGTTGGTACGGCGCAGTTTGAGAGTAGATGGATAGATGTTTCATCCTCTTCTCCACAAAATCTATACCGGGAATAGCGGCTTCTTCCGCTATTCTAAGCCTGCTTAGCTGTCCGTTCAGGTTACAATGGCCTGAAAGGATCCCTGTCAATATACGAATGTTATTTTTACTCAGTTTGCTACATTCTGTAGATCTCTTCTGGTTATAGGTTCCCAGAAGAGTTTTAGCTTGCCTCATTCCCTAGAGATTCTCCCAGTATTTGGATTTTCTCTGCACTACTTCATTTTTGAGTTTCTCCAGTTATTTCGTTTCCTTTCACTTAGGTGTGTCCCGGAAGCCACAGTAGGGTTACCTTATTCCGTTTGCCTAGCTCGTTTAGTTTTTCTAGACACTCCCAAACCATTTTGAAGCTGATTATGTTTGATCTCAGCGCCCTGATGGCTGCTTGACTATCAGATATTATGATAATCTCTTGCTTTTCGTAGCTTCTGTCAATGTTGAACGGGACGCATCTTCCAATAGCGTGTATCTCCGCCTGGAAGATACTTGGGTACATCCCCAAGCTTCCGAAATATTTTGTTCTAGGCCCCAGTTCCCTCTGCCGTTTTGGAACCATCCGCGCACCATTTGATTGCGTTTCTATTGAGTTTCGAGATGGTGTCATTGTCCCAATCGCTGTTGGTGCTAAGCTTTGTGGTAAATTCTTTCACAAAGCTGAATTTCCGTGGCATGTCGTCTCGGGGCATGTCCCAGGTTTGGTCACCTTCAGGAGGCTGAAGCCTATGCCTAGCCATTCCTTCCCCGATTATTCTGCGTGTAGTCCTTTTGGCTATGCTCTCCATGAAAATGTGAAGTGGAGTAAGATTTAGGGCCACTGCCATAGCTGTTGTTGAACAGGTTGTCATTGCCTCCGTTATGCATGCACATGCTATTCTTTGCACTTTAGAGAGATTAACTCTTGCGATGGTCAGACTAGTTCTTTTGCTCCAAGCAACTGCCCCATCGGAACCTTACATCTGTTTCAGACACTTACACATTTAGATCTCTCGAAATGAAACAATTATCTAGTAAAGCAATTCTCAAATTATTAATCTCGCTCCATTTTACAGTAAATAAAAAATTATTAAATTATTTAAAAAAAAATGATCCTTTTTGTGCTACCCCTTCTTGGCCTAGTGTTAGAAAAATTGCATTTAATAATTTTTAAACATATTTAAGCCTCCGGTATTGTGAAAGGAAAATAATTTAATAATCATTAAGAAAAAAATACGCCGTCTTTGAATTTAAAAACCAAATCCAATTATTTAAAAAAAAATGTTGGAATTCCGGCCTGCTTATATTGCAGCAAAATTTTCATTGAAAGCATTTTTTGATTGGCTCCTTTCCTCGGTATTGTAAAAAAAAATATTTAATTATTAATAAACAGAATTTATTCGGCTCAATCTCAGGGGCGATCAAAAAATAGATTTGATCATTTTGAACATACATATTTCATGCTGTCCCGGTTTAATCATTTTAAAAACATTTCATCATCGGCTTCCGCAATATTAAAAGAAAATTAAAAATGGAAAACATTTTTAATCCTTCCATTTTCCCCCTAAATCTTGCACCAACAATTATTGAATTATAAAAAAATAAAACATTAATCGTTTAAAACATTTCCAAACCTTACTCACTTCTCTATTCTAAAAACAATATTTAATAATCATGGCATTTTCTGTCACCTCCCAAATCTTCAAAAAAACTAATATATATAGCAATTTTTTATTTTTGCTCATTGATGATCTTAATTGCTATTAAAGTCGTCATTATTTACAACGTTTATTATTTTCAAAAAGCTTTTCCAAAGTATTTTGCATATTCGCAAATAATCCGGCACGACAACATAGTTTGGGCACTGTCCCATTACACCAGAACTGTGTTAAAACTGGCTTCGATCTGAACTAACGAATCCATCTGTTCGGCTATTATCGCAAGCATGTCAATTCGCACGGACAGTTTAATGGATGTCCGGGACTTAATGCGCCAATTAGTGTTAAATAGATCCTAAGCTCGGAAACCAGTTCGTAAATAATGAGTTTATGAACTAGATGCAACAGTAGATGCCCAACTAGTGCTCATAGATACGAGAAATACGTTACAATATAATTAGCTTCTTTGCGTGCATATTCTCTCATGTTTTCTTCTTGGACGCACTTCAATCTGACCGAGCATCTTTTTCCTTCTACACGTTTCGTGCGATTTCGGTTTTTATAATTAGTGCTGTATGCGTCGGGGAAGCACGTAAGTTGATAAAGACCCAATTTGTTGCAACAACTCATTACACCGGACATGTACACATGCCTCACTCCATCTGTCGCGGACATATATGGCTCTCTTCGTTGAATTTCCGCTCCGCCAGCGTTGGCGATCTCCTTTTGGAAAATCGAAATTCCTCCATTACCCTCCTTTATTACTTGTAATTATTCGGGTACGCCGAACGCGACCAGATACGTCGAATAACTCTGACGAGGTAATCGTTTCCACTTAAAAACGTTTTAATTCGATCGTCTTCAAAGTTGATGAGGCATACACCTTTTCTTTTTCCCAATAGGAACATTATTTGTTAAATAATAACCTTTAGTTTCATACAAATGCAAATAAAATAAAACGATATAACAGATGAAGACCGAGATAATCAAGGAAATGCCACATATCGCTGTCATATCAAATTTTAACGATTGAATTGTACGTAGACGTGTCAGATATAAAAAAAAAGGACGGCAGATAACATATCTGAGGACTTCAAAGCCGTCCCAAATACAAACGCTGTGGTATCGGCGATACCTCGGATATCTATCTATGCATACGTATCTAATTTTGACCGTCTCTTTTGTCGCCTTAATAATATACGTCGCGTTGTGGTAATGACGAAACTATTAGGAGCTCGTGAAGTGTGTAAAGTGTATCGTGTAACAGTGAGGCAGGTGCCGGATTCCCAGGTGATCGGAGTTGGCAGGCCGTAGGCCAACTCCGTACGGCCGCTGACGCGTTGATTCGCTGGAGAGGAGAAAGAGGTATCTTGAATATTATCGGAATAAAGAGTCAGAAGAAGACGATATACAGTTCCGGGTCGAAATAAAATAAGGATTTTATTTGAATCTGCCAGAAGTATAAATGCGAATAAGAATCATCAATTAGATAAAAACTGTTTTTTGAAAATGTTCCAAAATTAGCAAATAAAATCATTATTTTACGATTAATTGAGTCCTTCCACTCAAAAATATCTTCAGCTCTCTACTGGCTATCTTCTTGAGGATTGTCATTCTTCTGTTCCTTAAAGATATTTTTCTGTAACTCATAAAAATATTCACTGGTAGCAAATTAGCGAACTTTACATTGAAGCATAAAAATAATCGCACGGAGCATGAAGGAATACCCCTCGTATTCCTTCATGCTCCGTGCGATTATCGACAGCCTCTGTCGATGAACTAACCAGACGAGGATCGTCAATATTTCTATTGGAGCTGGACCTTCTTTCAACATTATTGAGTATTGAGATGAAGACAACATCCGCATGGTTCGACCAACCGTGCTGTCCACCGCGGCCGTTAGAACCTATTATAGAGCAGTTGCTATCTTTAAATTTCATCGAATAAGTTCAGGCCTTTGAGGTAGGTCAGAATCTATTTGAATCAGGTCTTCTATGGGAAGGTCAACCTTCCCAAAGATCGCATTCATGATTCTTGTTGCGACAGGGCAGTTGCAGAAGATGTGCATTCAATCTCATCAAGGATACCGATTCGGTGAAGGTGTTTTCTCATTTTTCAGTTACCTGTAAGGACAAAAACAATTGCTTTGACATTTTAAATATTTACTTGGTTTTGACATGATTAGGTTAAATGCACTCTTTCGCATATACCAAACCAGGACGGTTGTTCCAATGTTGGATGGAGCATTTTCTGATTTGCCCAGACATTGATTTGTTGTTCGGCTACCGTAGGTGTTCTGCCAATGGCGTCCCTAGAAATGCTTCGCAGCACCCCTTTCGCAAAAGTCTCTGCTTCCTCATTACCATGATTGAGTGAGTGCCCAGGTACCCAAATTAGAGATATATCATTAGCCGTTCTCACTGTATTTAGAGTGTTTCTACGGCTCCAGATCCACATCGAGTTGCATTTATGCGCCTTTAGTGCTTTCACTAAATTTTTTTATTGATTTATATCTGATGTTTTTATCCAAAATTTCTCTAGGATAGATTCCAGCTTGAAAAATCGTAGTGTATTGTTCGAAGTTATAGTATTTCCTAACTCTTGGATTACAACAGAATATTCCAGCGCTAACACCCTGCCCTGTTTTCGAAACCGTCCGTAAGTAGAGTTTGTTCGTTGCATCTTCATTCCTCTCTGTTTGAAAAGGAGGTTGTGCAGTATGCATTAATTATTGGTCGAGTACACATCATGTCCCATGGCATTCCCAGCATACTGTCGGAAGTGACCGATTCTGGCAGCTTTTTAACCGCACAGACATGAGCATCACAAATTACGCAGCCAATGAACAATTGGTTACACAATAAGCCCAAAGAATAGTGATAAAAGTATCAAAGAAAAAAAAATTCTTAAAGCCAGAATTTACAGATCATCTACTCAGTAAAGACTTGTTAAAATGAAGATAGTACTACTGACCAGTCATAGTATAACCTACACTGAATATGTGTATATGCACACCATAGATCGGACAATAGCTTTTCAGGTTCTGCGAGGATAAAGAAGTATTCCAATCCATATTCTGTGCTAGTGCAAAGGAAAGAAAAAAACTTCCATAACTGGACTCTTACTTAAGAGTTTTATCGCCGCTACCCAAGAGAGACTTCAATTTGACACCCTTTCCCAACCTGTGATGGGTGGAGACTGTGGCTTGAAAACTATAACAAAAATCCCAAAAGAAAGGTGAAAAATCCCTTACCACAAAACTAGATAACAAATCTAAATACGTATTTCGGCAACTAAGTTGCCATCTTCAGTAGAAACACTGAACACTTCTACTGAAGATGGCAACTTAGTTGCCGAAATACGTATTTAGATTTGTTATCTAATTTTGTGGTAAGGGATTTTTCACCTTTCTTTTGGGATTTTTGTTATACCCTTTCCCAACGGCAAAGAGTCCTTGTCTACTTCATATCTTGCTTAATATATCCGCCTTTTCTTTTAAACCAATTAATGAGTGAATCTTATTCAAGAAGATATTTTTAAAGTGTTTTATGTATATTTGATCCCTGCATCCCAATATTTTCTCAAGCAGCTGTAGTTCGAAGCTCGAACTCTTCTGTGCGTGAATATGTTGAGGTTATGTATCTTCTTGGGGATCTCGTGGACGCGCGAAGCTAATCGCCTCGGGGGCACCGCAGCTGAGCCCGTTAATAAGTTATCATTATCATTATGCAAATGCCGTTCTACAGCCGTCCGTCAACGTGTGTATGCTGCAACAGTAGCAAGAGGCACGTCGGTCGTAGTCCAGAACGCGGTTGGCGTAAACGCAGCAGAAATGGGACGGTTTTCTGGAATGGACAGCTCGACTTGATGGCCCGAGATAAGATGCGACCCAGATGTTTCCGATTCTATTCTTATACTTTAATTTCAATGCACTTTAAATCTCATAAGAGAGATGATTTCGTCTTATTTCACAATAAAAAAATATAAGTTTTCATTCTAATACTCCCTGCAATAAATTATGTACATTTCTAATTAATAACAGAACGCCACTGATAAATATTCAAAGTAGAAAATAGTGAGCAATACATGAATGAATATTCAGAAGCGTTATTGCCTCGTAACTATGCTAATTTATGTTTGTTTTTTCTCTTTCTTCTTTCATGTACTATATACCTGTCGACTGTGGCGCGGATTTTCCAGTACGTAAGTATACATCGTATTTTTATTACTCTATTTGCCCTGTGATTTACCGCATGGGTGAGATTATAGTTTTCGGTGCTGGAGAATGAAATCACTACATAACTACTACACGCATACACATGTAGCCTGGGTATATGAATAAAACAGCCGTGATAACGATGCAGAAAAAAAAAAACGAGGGATTGTTTAAAATCTATAACGGGATCTGCACGCGATTTCGCGATTCCTTCTTTCATGTAAGATGAATTGATGATTTCCGCTTGTTCTGTTATTGCTTGTTATAATAGATGATGATCTTACCGCAATACGTGTTGCATGGCATTACAGTGTTAAAAAAAAAATAAGGAAAAGAAACGAACTTATTAACGAATGTTAACGGAATATATTAGATGAATAAATTTGCTGCATAAAAATATTTTTGTAAAATAACTTTTTTTTTTCGACTACCACATCCGAAAGTACAACCTTACTACACTCATTCGATGGTAGAAAGAAAATTTGTGAATTGAACTGTCAACGTGTCCCTTCCGTTACTTTACCGTACTCTTCTGTGAAGGTGCCGAAATTTTTCTGGGTTCGGTTGTCAAAATAGCTGTCAAACAATGTGTCATTCAAATACTAGTGATCCGTATTTTGAATACTACAAATACAAATAATTTGATTTTAGTAATTGGTAATCATGTATTGGTCGAAAAAATATTGTACGCACCACGGCTGAGGACTGTCCTTCTCGAAATCGTTTGATTGCTCGCCTCGGCTCGCAATCCCCACACTCGTTCGATAAAACATCACTTGCCAACCTTGATGCGTAAATAAAATAACTATGAAAGAGTACTTAATAATAATACGTATGTAGGTATGTACCTTCTTCATTAATTGTCCAATTTGAAATTGTGCTTTTGAATACAAAGGCGCTCCCCTAATAATTTTTTTACTATAACTTCCTATTATCGCGAATAAAAAGTTAGAGCATAAGTAAAAGGTAACACAAAATTTTGTTTTGGGTTAATGTATCAATCTCTTTATCTATTCCAAGACCCATAGTCAGTACATACTGCAAAAAAATTCTATACATATACTATCGGCAACTATCCAGATAAGAAGAGAAAGGAACTATATCATTTTTTCATGTCAAATTTGTTAATGAAAATAAAGGAAAAAGAGTTAAAGGCAATGACTCTTAAACAGTCTACAGCTACAATTTCCTGCAGGCTTCTCTAAAGACTTTAGAAGAACTTCAAAATAAACTGATAAAATCCTGACTCCAAGTAGCGTCTCACACTTTATAGTTGATTGGCTGTTTTGTTATGACTTGTTATGACCATCGAGTAAGTCACAAAACAGTAAAATAATGTAATTTCCTTTTTTCTTGAGAAAACATTTACAATTATTAATATCAAATTTTATTTATTTATTTTTTCTTTTTTATTATCTATTGCTCCAGGCTAAAAATAAGGGCGATTTACTATTAACTTCCTTATACCTATCAATAAACGTTTTTCGAGTTATTTGAAAAAAAATATTTTCTTACGCTTTAAAAAATGTTTTAAGTTAACCATGACAGAGTGACGCAAAAACGATTACCGTGTACACGAAAATGCCAACACGTCTTAACTATACAAACAACTATTTAAATTTATTTATTATCTATGGAGAATGTAAAAAGTTACAGCAAAAACATGTGACACTTTCGCTATACAGAAACTGTTGGCAAACCCTGAGAAATACATACCTTTTACCAATAATGAGAAATGAGAACACAATAATAACCAATAATAACCAATCTAGCTACACTTGTGATTAACAAATATAGCAAAGAAAATAATAGATATAATTAATTTAATAAATGTTCAAAATGCTTTCCTTGAACTTCTAAAGACTGTTCACACCGTTTTACTATTGCATATTAAGTAGCTTTTTTAATTGTATGTGAAGATAATTGCAATTTATTAAAGCTCTCAGAGTGGATAAGTAGGTACGGCCAAAGGGGGCACTATAGATGAATAGATCGCGGTGCAAGGTCACCCTAATTAGATCTAATCTAATCTAATCTAATATGAAAATAAATTTTGAAAGGCTTTCCCCTCATAACGTTGCATGCAGTCTTCCGTAGTTGTTAGTGGACTCGCATAAACTTGGTTTTTTATAATTCCGCAAACAGAAAAATCTATAACTTTCTCAAAGTCTTCGTTGTATGGTTAAGACGCACTGGCATTTTCATGTATACAATATTGATAGTTTCAGTGTAATTGTTTTTTTATCTCGACCATGAGTCACTCTCATGAGAAAATATTTTTCTTTCAAATAACTCGAAAACGTTTATCGATAACTTAACAGTAAATCACTCTTATTTTTAGCGTTTAACAATAATAAGAAAGAAAAAATAGGAGATTTCATTTGAAATTTTTGGCATTTCTACATTTTTCAAAAGCTAAACTTTTATCCATTTTCATGCACACTTTGCATACGGTACGTTAATTATGAACAAATGAATTTAGGTGTAGGGATCGCTGCATAAATTTTAACTAGAATTTTAAGGGCAATTCAAAAATATACAGGTTGTATTATTTAAAATAAGGAAGTTGATATCAACACCCGTATAACCCGAAGTACTTGGGGTTTGGGTATATTTTGCTTGAATATTGCTGCTTTAAAATTTTCACGGTGAATAGTTTTCCATATACCGTTCGTTGTGGGACACACTGTATAATGCAATGTTATCCTTGAAAAATATTACCGACTTTATAACAACGAGGCAAATTCTTGTTAATGTCCTCCCCGATGCGTTCTCAAATCAAGTATCCAAACACCATCAATAATTCCTTTTATCATCCGACGATCCGGCAGAGACACACCGAACAAGCGGAAGTGTTAGCGCGGCATTACCTCGCGTAC
This sequence comes from Cetonia aurata, assembly GCA_949128085.1. Lineage (NCBI taxonomy): Eukaryota > Metazoa > Arthropoda > Insecta > Coleoptera > Scarabaeidae > Cetonia > Cetonia aurata. Next base: position 7,131,111 of record OX421882.1, on the reverse strand, counting down.
CTACACTTATTTATAAATAAATCCATCCGCGTATATGATATTTATGTATAGTCACACGCACGCACCCATCTACATATTGGATCCTATTTTATCTAGGCTTTAAATTACGCTGGTCGACATGGCATCGGACCCCATGCCACCCGTTATCAGATACAAGTGGTATCTGCGGGAATCGTGTAACAGGCATATTTCAAATTCCCCGCGTTTATTTTTGGTTGCGTTATACGATGCATTCTACTATCCTCGAGAAGTAGAAATGCGACAAGACAAATTATCGGCGATTAAAATCTCTTCTTTTATATTATACTGCCGTGGTGTGGTTTCGAACCGACCGTTTCTGTGGTCGCATTAGGATTATTATTATTATTACGAGTCTCCTTATGTGTTTTCAGACCGTCCTGCACTGGGGCGCTAAACATGGTAATATGGACGTTATTAAGCTCTTCGCTGGAAAATACAGATGCGACGTTAACGCCAAAACGGTAAGATTAAACTCGACGCTTCTATAAACAATAAATGGTATGCTTTAGTGTTAATGTTGATCTTAGGTATACATGGGTACTATAAACATTAATTCGCTGTTGATTATAGGCGTATTATGGAACTAATATCCTTTCTTTGTTACATGTACCGTCTTATACGATATGATTCCGGTTTTTAGAGTGGGGTAAGTGCTTCTACTTGATGTGAATTTGTAATATAATCTTATGCGGTCGGGAAAGCAACGTAGCTTCACGTTTAAGCTGAATAGTAATTAAAAGAAAAGGATTTAGCTTTACAACATGTGGTAGTCTTATGCAATGTGTTTGCTAAGTCGGAACTACATAGAAAAAACTGTACAGACATAATCTCTGCAAAGTCGACGGTTATACCACGCATGTGCATCTTCCGCTCATTCTTTCTTGCTGCAGTTGGTATTTCCTTACATTCGTCATTTGAACAATTTTATTGCGCAACTGTTCTAAATTAACTGGTCTAATAATGTCTTCATTGCCATAAATTATTTCTTTGAAATAACCCCAGTAAAAGAAATCTGGTGGACGTAACGGCCATTTCATATTTTCAGAATGAGTTCCGATTCACCGGTTAGAAATCGTTCACTTAAATAGTTTCAGACAATCACTGCATTATGTGCAGGATAACCGTCTTGCTGAAAGTAGATGTTTCTTATGTTGAGAAGTTGCTACACAGTAGGATGAATGTGGGTGTCCAGTAATTCTAAATATGCATTTACATTCAAATTGCTATTGATAAAAAAAAAAGGGCCCAATAATATGAGTGTTTAACAAACCTGCCCAAGCATTTACTTTTTCCTGTTGCTGGCTAGATGAACTTAAATATCTGTGGTCGTTTTACTTGGCCCAGTATGCTGTCGCAGATAAATTGTGATTTCTAACCAAAGGAAAAGAAGATTCATCCGTAAAGAGAATATTGTTTACCAAATTAGCATATCGGTTAATTAAGTCACTTGGCTTTCCACAGAATACCATAGGCTTAATTGTGTCGCCGTGAAATAGTGTTTATCTATAGGCCCATGTAAAGAGCCTGAAAAAATATGTATTTCTTTTATTTTATTTTCTTTAGGGTAGTAGCTGGTAAAATAACAGCTCACACAAAAATATAATAGCGCATAAGAGAGAAAAAATCACAATTGCACTGCACAATAATGTTTTAGAGAAAGGACGTATATTTTGTTTAAATATTAGATACTGTTAGTAACTTTCGCATGTACAGCACTACTGTTATCGTCAGAACTGTCAGAAACAGTTCATACGTCACGTAGAAATAGCCAATATTGCATTAAACAACAGTGATCAATCAGAAGGCTTATAAAAACAAACTGGTCTGTGGTGCAACAGACAGCCACACGCAGCTGAGAGCGTTAGTGAACTCCAGGATAAAGTAAAGACTGGTTGGGGAATGCATTTGAGAACTGCAAGATCTGGCAGACCACAAAAGAGTTTATTTACTGCTGGTGCCCGGACATTCTCGAATCGAAGAAAACGAGAAAGCCGGTGGAGTTGGCAAAAAAGGTATCATAGACTTAATTTATAGACTCGAAGCGATTCGGTCCAAGAGAAACATGAAGAGCACTGGGATCACACAACCAGACAAAGGCAAGTCACGGAAAGACCTTTATCAAGGGACCATCAAAGAAGACGAGTGAAGAACTATATACTTACTAAAGTATCTTCGCATAGTAGCAGGTTTCCTAACATGACATTGTACACTGAAAGGACACCTACAGAAAATGGGAATCCACACCTCAGATACCTAATGCAGTACAAATGAACCAAGAGGATTCTTTCAATGGGCTAGCCAGAGACCAGTACCGGTTAGTACAGGGCACCAGGATATTGGAATGGAAGATATAATACAAAAAGACGTAGAAATGGCACTGTTTAAACAGAGTTTTTTTTAGTAAACAAGGAACTTATTTGAAAATCTTTTATTTGGCAAGTTCCAGTACTACAAAGTCATTATTTGGCACCGTCGCGTCGTCCTGTTGAAGCTTATTCAAGTGGAATCTAAGTCTCCAGTGTTTCTAATGTACTCCTTAATCGTAGTTCAAATTAATCGTCTTATTTTGCTTCTCTTACAGTATTGTCCTTCATTGTTTTTTACTACAACTTGAGCTTTGAAAATTTCCAAATTTTGAAGATGCCGTTAATATAAACCACTAAAAGAAATGTAATTTTATTAAATTTGAAACAAATTGTATTCCTAAACGCTCAGAACTTCAAAACCACATACTTTATTCCCATCCGGGTATATTCGCAAAGAGAATCGAACTGATTCTATCGCATAAAAGATGCATGGCCATACAAAGATCGCTCAGAGATGATGGATTCCGGTTACCGAGCGGCGAACGACGCATGCCAGACATTCTCCTGTACGGCCCGATATGTCATCTCGTCCCCTCGGCATTAATACAACAGATAACAGCTTGTTTACGACATTTACATTTGTAGACGGACGCTGTACGCGGACTTATTAATGTTACCTTTCCTTATTATGGGCCGACGACGACTCATTTTACGAATGTAATGCCGGAGATGCGACAGTGGCTCCGGGTACGGAACCAGCGAGCTCGGTGCACACAGAACCAGAATGCTAATTTCCAGCATAATGAAAATTTATATTATGTTTATATATACTGTGTGTTCGTATGCATGCGGGAACTGTTATCAAATATGTGCATATTTGTTGTTGTATACACGTAGAGATAAGAGTGAGTCATTCAATCAATCGTGAAGCTCCTATAAAAGGGAATAAAATATTGCGGTGCAAAATAAGATTAATGTCCAGTTATGTATGGAAAATATGGACATACATTTATGATGTATGAAAGGTCTTTTGAGTTTGCAATTTATTGCGTGATTCTGAAAGATCAAACCGTCAAGGAACAGAGCAGAAAGTATTGAATACATAAAGTAGGTATGTGTATTGTGAAGATTGCTATAACTTATCTTCTCTAATATTTTGCCAAAACATATTTCGTACAAAATAATAAAAAGTTTTTTTGTAAGTGCTTTAATTTTAGAGGAAAAGATTGGATAAATGCAGCATTTATCCAACCTTCTCCCGACTATGGGGATAATTTTGACGGTACCCAGGAATTGTACGAATGTATACTATTATCCAAATTATGTATAACAAGTCCCAAGCCTAAAAGTAAAGAAATATTGTCGTGAGTTACTGCAGACAAATACTTGAAAAATTGGTATTAAAATACAACATGCCCTAGAATCTGAGACGCTCGTATCCCGTTGTCTTTGAAAAAAACAAAGAAAGCTCCTGATTCGCAGTTGAAGCGGCCGTTTATGAAACCTTACTTCAAATCTATTTCGCAATTTCTACTCTTGCCATGTATTTCGTTCCAAACAATTTTTGACAGTCTGTTATGATTATAAAGTCGCCTTCTTCGGCATTTTCAATATACCGGGTGACAATGGGAAGGGGATAGGTTCTATAACTTTTTTATTATTTCAGATAAAAATTTAAATTTTGGTGGGCTTACATTAGGTCACGTTTTGACAGGAAGTGTTTTTAGCTTTTTTATTTTTAAATGGCTGTATTTTCTTTTTTAATTTATTTTTTATATCGACGTGTTATTCTACGCAGAATGAAACTAAAAGTAGATATTTTTTATGTAAATTTTGAAACTGAAACTAGGTAGCTGTGACTCTCATAAGTTGCTTTTGGTTCGTATGAGAAAGAACTCAAATCCAATGTTTTTTCGATCTGCCCTTAGATAATTTCCCTCAAAATTTCAAAGCCGGTTTTTCTTAAAAATTGTGGGTCTTATCGATTTTGTTTTTAAACGATTTCTTTCTTAAATTTTTAATACCAAAACTTTTAAAATCCGTTAAAAAATAAAGACGCAGTTAAGAAGTTTTTTTATAATTTTTAAGGTATATATTCCTAAGCTTATTCAAAATGTCCACGATTAAGCACAAGACATTCTCCTGGTTTTCTTATAGCCTTTTCTGCTACTCTTTCCAACATCTACGGAGGTTTATCGCTCGAAACGCCTGTAAAATTCTGTGTTCCAGCAGTGTAAGAAGACAAGATCTTTAATGTTTACATTCAATTACGTTTGAAAAAAGTTAGTTTTAGTTGAAAGAAATAATAAGTTTAGTAGCGAGTTGTTTAATAACAGTGAAATAGAGTTTGTGGATTTTGGCTTTATTTTACCGTAGTGAAAGAAACGAATCCACAAACTGTATTTCATTATTAAAGTTAGTGCTTACCATTTTGAAATTTTGAGGAAAAATATCTAAGGACAGGCAGAAAAAACATCAACTTTGAATTATTTCTCATAACAGCAATGTCTTTTTTGTCTTCTTCATTTTTTCTTTTCCAAATCAACCGTTTTAAGTGTATTTATTGCCATCATAATCTTTCTATGCTTGTGCTCACTCTCAACCAACGTTTTTGCTTTTGGGTATGAATTTATTTGCTGTGTAGAAAGAAAAGATTCAGTGATGTAAGGAATTAACTTATCGAAGTGGAAGGAGTTGGTAAAGGAGCTTCTGGTGGAGGTGTGGCAGGAGTATCTCAAACAGTATTGGCCCCGTCAACTTCTTCTCATGTAGGTTCTGAAGAAATATATACTCATGAATCCAAAATTGAAAAACAAAAAAAAAATTATGGTCTTGGAAAATATTCCTATATATGCCATGCGAAGCCATTATTTGCAAAACTCAGTAATTGACAATTTTAGAACAACGTTTTGTTAGCTAAGTTTATTTAAATTTTAAAGAGGAATTGATGATCAACTCATATGTTACCAAAGCTTTCTTTATGGCTGTCTACAAAATAAAAGTTATTTGTAAAAATTACGCTTTGTACATCGTTTTTTTTTTTTTCGATTTCTCATACAAATGCTTTCGAGCAATTAGCAAGTTTTGCAAATAATGGCCTCATATTTCCGAAGCCTTGACTACCTGATTTCGGACGGTACCGTACTATCCCAAACTCTGCACATCTCCAGGAGCACATAAACAAAGAAAGTTTCATTTGAATTATTATTATGTTTTATTCACAAAACGGGAACAATATACTAGATGTATTTGGAACATTTATAAATATCTCTCAGTTGGTCACTCCCAGCATCAGATACATGTTAAAGAAACGGCAAATACAATGAATCCGAACACCTAATTGTCATAGTAACGGCTATAAGTTTTCATAGGCTGTTTCTTTACAGTACGGCCAATATAAAAAATTCAAAATCACATTCCATTCTGAGTATCTCGTGATTTTTAGCCAGAAGGATGTACAATTTTCATACTCTTTAAACTTTGTATCCTAGTTTCCTAAACGAAACGCATCTGTTTCCAGCCAGACAAAATTTTCCTTTTTCTAAATTACACACGTTGCGCAAAGTTGTACGAAAATCCGCACATTCATCTCTCCACAAGTCAGCGGATATTATGCACTCCTTGCAAAGGCAGGCAAAAATCCAGCAATGCGTTATGATTAATTACACCTGCGTCCGCATTTCCTGGGCGAACACAACCACAGAACGAAATAATTTACGATGTGACACCGCGATGATTAGAAAGATGAATTTATGGGGCGCAAAATGCGGGACAAGGTAAAGTTCCAGAGTCTGGTCGCTGCGCGTTGATCTTTTCGAGTTTTGCAAACCTTTTTGAATGGGCATCAGATGACAGATATAGGGGCTAGGAATGAATAAAAGCATCCTGACTGATGAAACATTCATTAATCCGTTTGATTTCGTACTATTATAAATTATCATCACCGATTTCTATTTTTTATGCAGGGATACACACCATTGCATCTAGCAGCACAGTTCGGGCATGATCATCTTTACAGTTTGCTAGTCGATGTTTATGGTAAATTTTCCCCTTCGAAACTGAAATGATAATTTAAACATGTCTTCTCCCATTTAGGAGCCAATGAGCAAATCAGAGACTACAGCGGCCGCTTACCGAAACACTACAAGACATCACAGAAGCAGACGGACGCCATAGTCACAAAGAGTGAGTACGAACCGCCAGCGCCTGAGATTCGCATGAAACCGGCAAAAACCGATCTGCGCAAGCAGAGCTTCCTGCGCAGGAGCTTGAATTACACGCACAGACGCATGCCCACATCCTCACCGTCACCAAAGCTAATGACTATGGCGCCAACTCCAAAAACAGCCACTTTCTTTTAAGCAACTAACATCCCCTGAATTGGTAGCTAGTTTACTAACCCCGCATTTTGGCAACTTGAAATGAAAATATCGCAAAGACGCGCAAAAAGATTTGTATATTAGCACTGCACAAAATTTGCACCATGTTGAACAGTTTTTCAATATTTTATATGTTAATCTATTGTTTTAGAGTTGCGTAAGAATAGCAGCGATGGCGCATTGCAAAAATTCCAAAGGTCCATTTCATTTTTTGAAAATTTAAAATAATTTATAATAAATGTGATATCCTTCCATGCAATAAAATTAAAACGTCTTACAATTACTTTTCATAGTACTACTATTACGCGGAAATATAAAAACTATTTTTAAGATTCTATAACCGATGGAATATTATTATATATTAAAGAATGATTGTTATCTTTCTAAAAATGTTTATCTAGTGAAAACTTTAAGTATTATAAGTTAATAATGTTCCCATTATGGTATCTGTCGCCATGTCAGTATCATCTGCAAACCAGAGCAAAATTTTAATGTATACATATATTCAGAAACCATTCACTCACAAAATTTATCATTTAAAAAAAGCATTTGAGATATATAACGTGTACCATCCACAATCATTTCTAGATTAGAGATGACCATACTTTTCCCACATATACCCCATTCTATTCAACTAACATGGAGTTCTTTATATGGACCCATTCATTCTCAATAGATCTTCTGCGATTGTTTGAGTTTCTTTTCCATATTTTTCACCATATGCAATCTTACATTATAAATACGCTAATATTTCATGGTATCGAGTTTTTTGCGCAGATTTGAAAATCTTAATATATTATCGATGTTTGGTATTGCCATCATAGATTTGACCTTTCTTCTTTGAGTACTCCGCGTTCCCAAAACAATATTTTTTTATAAATTAAGCTGGCCATTCGTACGGCATTTTGCTATATTGTACCGCATTTTAGCATTGGTAAATGTCCAGCAAACGTTCAGCATTCAGGCGTTACACATTAAAACTGTAATTAATTACAATACAAAAAAATATCAAAAATTTAAGAACCTTTCTTTTTAGTTAATTTTCAGGATCCGTGAAAAGAGATTTGTACTGCTCATTGGACCTTTTTTTTATAAAACCATACGATTATATGCGGTGACAATTTCTTTATATATATTTATGCAGCATTTATGCATAAAACATATGGTTATTATATAAAGCACAAATGAGAGATTATTTATTTGCTTAGATAGTATTAATTTCTATTACTATTTTTTATTTACTTGAGCAATTGTGGTAAAATGGACTTAATTCAATTAATAAAGCAGACCTGTATCTTATTATTCGTTAATTTGTAGTTCTAGTTAACCGACTTCGTTCTGCTTTACTGATAATAATTCTACACTTTTTTTTACATCCACATTAAGAATTTTGATAACTTCATTACAAGCTACAGTAGAAGCTCGATTATCCGGAACAATGTGGACCAAGCCTCTTTCGGATAACTAAATATTCCTCTCTTTCGTCCTCATCCAACCATCCAGTGAAGTCTTCCTTAGTAACATATTCACAATCAGAGCAATTCAAACATCTTGATCGTCGTCTTTGACTAAAATGCCTTCCTGACCACCTTTTTGACCTAGACTTTTGAATAGTGGATTCTTTTACTTTATTTTAATTTGCTGCCCAGTACACTACATCCTTAAGATTTATTTGTTTTAAAGTGTCGATCAAACCAAAATTTCGTTCATTTATTTTCTCCAAAATGGACTCTCGTAATGGTCCATGGGCTGAGCGGCGAAGTTACATTAAGAGGAAGAAACTCACTTTAATATCGCCACTGACAAGTTCGTTTTGATTTGGATGTGATGGCGCATTATCTATCAACAACAACGCTTTCCTTTGAAGTCCACACTATTCTAAGAAATCTTCAACGCGGATGACAAATTCATATAAAAAAAAACCACGTTTTAAACAAGCTCGCATTTACCCATACAAGGATGGTTACACGCTCTTTAGACTTCTTATAGCCAGGCAGACTCACTGCTTGACGTTAATGTTTTAGACGGCATCTTTTTATACTTGAGACCCGTTTCGGCGCAATTCTAAATTTAAACAATGGAATAACTAGAAGGAAATAGGCTTTTGTTATAACATCGGCGCTGATAATAGAACGCCACGTTCTCTTTACTGGATAAATCATAGATACAAACTTTTATCAATTTTGTCATATTGAGGAGCTTCAATAGTTTTTGGCGTAGTTGAAGGAGAAGTTAATAAACTACACCACTTTCCAAAGCCTTTCTGATTTTTTTTTTCAGTCTCCTACAGTGCTCACGCCCACTCCATCGTTCTTAGCAACATCCAATGAAACTACATTTCTTTTGTGGTTCATCGTTTTGACATCCATAGTAATCCGTGTAAACAACCGCTTTGACGAGCAATGACTGACTAATTTATGCAAAAATCGCACACTGCAATCGGCAAAACTATCAGATGTTTTTAATTCATTTCAGTTAAATGAGGGTCCTTTGGGTACGAGTTCCGGATAAAACGACACATTTAAAGATTTTATTCGTTCCGCATAACACGCTTTCCGATTAAGTGAGCTACGGATAATCGAGCTTCTACTGAATATATAATAAATTTAATATACACTAAAAGAAAAATTTGAATTTTCTGCAATTATTTTAAGTGTAACTTTAAGAGAATGATGTTAAAATTACTATCAATATAATTTTAAAAAAATGTGAGCAAATACCAAAAATAATGTAGTAATTAAAAATACTCCGAGAAATGTAAATTTGTTTATTGGAGCAAGTAAACCAAATTTTACACGCACAAAAGTACGTTTTTACTTTTTGCATCCTTTTATCCATTTTAAAGTATATTTTTGTTTACAATATATTTATTTTACAATTGATTCTATATTCTTACGTAACATATGCATTTTTACTACATAGGCTTAGACGTTAGTATTTTATTTTTACCATTTAATTATTTTCATTAATGTTGCTAATTGTATACAATATACAAGGTCCGTTCAAAAATTATGTGTTACATTTTGAACCTCTGAATCAAAGAGTAGCTATTTCCCAAATAGCAAAGAGGTTGTAAATATTATTTGTTCCAAATACTTTATTTTATAAACATGACAAGATTTTTTGGGCTTTCGTTCAAAAACACTGATTTTGCATTACTTTCAATCGTCCGGAAACACCATTTTTCGTCTTATATGTACTAGCAAAAACGCCACTATAGGTTGCCAACATTATATTCGAATTACTAAAATTTCTGTGATTAGATTCGGTGACAGATGACAGAATTTTCGTTACACAATTTCTTAACTAATTCTTATTCTTTCCAATACATATGGGAAGATTGTGCATGTAATAAAACTGTTAATAACTTGTTGAGCCACCCTTGTAATATGAGCTAGTGTCTCCGTTGCTCTTATCAACGACAAATTAATCGTGATTTCAAATTCAAAATTTATACGTAACATATATTGCCTAACTTAAAATGGACGCTATTTTTTTTTTCTTTCTATTTTCAACAAAGTTAAGGTTTGTTGCCGTAAAGAAATAGTATGTAACACACACCAAGAAACTCTTTTAGGAGGCGTGCTTATACTCGCAAAACTATTATTTCTGGCCTAGTGATACCAATATTACCAATAACAATGTCAGTAATATTTGTACGGATCTTGTATATTATAGTATTGAACTTTATTAACATTTTATAGTTTTTTTAAAAGTGCATGATTACGATAATAGTATTTTAGTGCATGTATTTATTGTATTAACATTAAAATTAATTGTTTTTCTTCGTAACATAGGTAACTTGATGTCCCCTCCAATTTCAATTGGATGCGTCCTTTTTATAATCGGAAACTCATTTCATTTAAATTGGTTTTTCGTTTTTTTGCAACAACCTAAAAAAAATCATTCGAAGCATATTGACAACATCTCAACTTTGCTCTTTTATTATTTTATTTATGTATTTATATTTAGCCAAGTCAAAATACGAATTTATTTTTCTGCAATCAGTTTATCATACAACCTATCAAAGGATACCCATAAATAAGGATGGATTTATCAAGTTATCTATGATCATATGTACCTAATATTTATTTGATTACATGTTTTTGCAACATATTAATTCATTTTTGTGCACGTTTTTATTCCAGTAGATGTACTAATAAACTAAAAGCATGATTTATTTATGTAGGTTTTTGTGGTCGTTACCTAAATACATTTCCATGTAGAATAATATTTTGTTTTTTTTTCTTTTCCATTTTGTGAAACGACCGTTAATTTTGAAACGACAGAAAAGGGACGGAAAAAGGTCTCAGGTATATGACAATTTCCACTTATCTATCAATGAGAAAGTGATAGCTAATTTTCGGTTTCTGATTTCTAGATAAAGATTTAGGATTCCTTAGGATAGGTTCCCTAAACGTTCGCGTAAAGAAAACCACAGAGGCGTTCAGTAACTTCTTGGGTGTGGGTAATACCGGAATAATCAGTCCCGTGGATCCTACTAACTTCCACAAGGGTTGGGGCTCAGCTGATAACGTAGCACAGGTATGCCTACTAATTGAAACAAATTTAATTTAAGTGTAACATTAACCTTAAATAATTTTATTTTACAAGCTTTCTAATAGATCCAGCTGGTGGTAATGGGTATAATGATTTTGTGTCACTTTCATTAGTTTTTTTTTTTAATATATTTGTCTCTATAATTGAAGAGTATAACTTCTGAACTTCTAAACTTTCATAAGCACTGGTTTTAAAAAAAAAGATTTAAATACATGCAAAACCAGTATTTATGAAAGTTAGATCATTGAATAGTTATACTCTTTAATTCTAATTTTTATCCAATAGGAAGGAAATATTAAAAACAAGCGGAAAACCAAACGACCCCTAGAGTCAACTGGAGGTACCAATAGCACTCCGGGTACACCGAATAATTATCCAAGGGCTTCGTCACAAAGAAACTTCATATTAGATTCGGATTCGGATTCGGCAGCTGGTTTCGATTCAAATTGGCAAAACTGATTCATAAACGTATTAACATGTTATTGCATTTTTACATTCACATACTTCAGTGTTCAATATTTTTAAAATACTCGTACTTAGTATGTATTTTCTGTATATTTTTCATCACGTCAGAATCTGCTAATTTTCTCTGATATGATCTTTATTGTTATAGTATTATTCAAAAATGTTATTATTTGCATGTGTATTGAAAATAAAATTAATAATTGCATCTTTTTTTTCTGTATTTATTTTGAAATTAAGCTATGAAAATAGAATTAATTGCTTCAAATAAAAAATAGGTTTGTCATCATTACATATTTATCAAATTAGAACGCTACCTATGAATTGGGCGCTAAAATTTCATAAGCAAGCAGAAAAGCAGATTTCTATAATTTATTAAGTACAAGTACTTTTACTTCCCGCTAACAGATAGCGCAAGTTCATAGTTTAAACATAAGAATTTATAAAAAGAAATCACATATATCTAATTATTTTTATAAGTTACTTAATTACTAGGGTTTATATTAATTTTTACACAAATAAATGAGAAATTCTTACAAACTTGGCCATACCTGTCGACTATATCCTCATTTCAGCTTTAAAGGAACCTGTAAAACCGATTTTAAAATAGTTTGCCTCACGGAAAGCAGATGGGGCCACCTATATCTTTCATTAAAAATATATATAGAATAAGTTGGCAGAACTTTTGTTTATTGAATTAAAAGTATAATGTTTTTGCTTCTTTAAAAACATATTATTTTATTTTTAAGGTTGCTTTTTAACTCTTATCTGATGGTTAAAAAGGTAACCAACAGATAAATAATCGACCGTCGGAAAACGGTATCTGTAAGTTAAAGTGTGAGTAAAAAAAAGTGCCGGTAAAATTTCTGATTATATGAGTTGTGAAAGAATAATGAATTTTGTCAGAAAACGTAGCTTTAATTTTTCTTCTGAAGAGAGGCAAGCGTTATTGAAGTTATGTAACAAGTATAAACAAACAATAGAAAATAAAAAAACAAATGGGGAGACCTGGAGAGCAAAAGAATTATGTTGGCAAAAAATTGAAGAACAATTCAACATTGCTATCAATGGTACTTTGGTAAGTAACTGTGAAAGATACTGGATAATCTCAAAAGATATCACCTTAAAAATTTCAGCCAAGATCAGCCAAACAACTGAAGTTAAAATATGAAGGTATAAAAAAGGAAATAAGAAAGAGGTATGCAACTGGAGGTGGTGCTCTATCACCAGTACCTGCAACTGAAGATGAAAAGGAATTGATTGAAACAATAATCAATTCAGTTGACGTACTGCAAAATCCCTCTGACAGTGAAAAAGGTAAAATTAATTTGTAAGATCATGAACGCTTCCAACTTTTTATTTTAAAACATTTAGGAGTGGAATTTGAAGACATAGCTGGCAAAGAAAGTGAAGACAAAATTATTACTTGGGATGATCGAACTACGATGGTATCTCCACCAGTGAAAGAAAAAATAGAGATCGGTGATGATTATGTTGCAGCAATTGAAAAAGCTGAATTTGCGAATAAACAAGAAATCCAATACCAAATTAATGTAATTGAAGAAGCCGCTGTATCTCAAAGTACAGGTATTGATATTTTTTTATTTAAACAAAAAAAAATGTGAAAGCTGATTTCTTATTTAGTATAATTAGGAATACTTAGTTTCTAAATGAATTAATTTTCAGATGAAGATTACACTACACATGAGAGACCTACAATTAAGAAAAAAAAGAAAAAAACGGTGTTTGAAGATTTGGCAAGGGAAAAGCAAAAACTAATCAGGAATTTGCTCCAGCTCTCAGAAAAAAATTTAAAAAGGAGTGAAGAAGAGCACAATTTGAAAATGGCAATACTGAAGCAGCAACAATTACAAGAAGAAATTAAAACACAGATTTTAAAGCATGAATTAGAAATAGCTAAAATAAAAATAAATAGATTCGACCGATGATAAACACTTTGTATCATTTTTTTTGCATTAGATAGTTATTAGAAATAAATAATTTATTTTACAATATCATTACGCTTATTTCATTTCAAAAATAAACAATTTTATATTTTCTTTAAATTTTCAATATAACAGTCATTTGGTTTGCCAGTTTCCAACAATATTTTGAAACTATAATAGGCGATATAAATAAAAGACAAGTACATGCTCGAGTAAAGAGTGGATATTTAATGTTATCCTTAGATTATGTATAGATAATTAGAATCAATTTATTTGTGTATCCGGATCTGCATGTCAATTTAAAATAAGCGGGAAAAATTAGCATAACTTGAAGGTAATTTGTATTACAGATCTCTTCACAGTTCAGTTAATTAAAGTTGTGCAGAGATGGCAGCACACAATATGAATCTGCAAAATGAAAATAAAGTTCCATTGTTTTTCTTGTTCAAAGTGAAAATTTAAATAAACTATTTATAATAAACTTCGCATTTTTTTACCCACTATAATTTGAATTTTTAACACTACTAAAACTCGAAAATTTTATACACTTTTTGTTACATGTGCTTACTAGATTGGTATATGATACAGTTTCTTTCATGGAAACGAATTAGAATTAGACGGTACTATTTTATCAAATTTTACTGATACTTAAGCCGAAATGGAAAATATTATAAGTATGGAACGTGAGGACGCTACTTCTGGAGTACAATTAAAAACAATTGCATAGTCAAATCCAAGGTTTTACACAAGGTTAGATAGTTATTTTCCATTCTAAATTATATTTGTTATTTAAGGACGGTTGATCCGTTAAAGTTAAACTCTAATGAATCTGCTTTATTTTTCTTTGTTCTCATGAAACGAGCATCCAGATAAATTTTCATTTGTATGTACTGCACGAAACAAAACCCGCGTGACTTTTTTTACTTCTGCAACCCATTTAGGCGAATGCACAGAATAAACAAAGTAAAAAATATAGGACAAAAAATAAAATTGTCAGCATAGCTGAGTTAATGTATTAGCTAGACAAATGGAAACAAGCTCAACATCAAGTCCAAAACATTATTATTATATAAATGCTAATTAAACCACTGCCAAAATGTTATTTTTCTTTCAAAATCAATTGGATGTAACTGTTACACCACTGTTAAAATGTTTTTCTTCCAAGCCATGAATTATGACATGCCCTGCGGTGTTTTATTGCATCGTAGTCCATATCAAAATCGGGAAAAGCCAGAGCGAATTTGTCGATACAACTTTGAAGAGAATTCTTCCCATTATCATTGTGTACCACTTCTGTAATGTGCGTTTAAAATAAAGGCGTCACTTCTGGTGTGAACATTATTTGTATATAATTGTATATAACCTCAAATATTAATACTGCAATTTCAATTAATAATTAATGTGTCATTAACTTACCAAGAACAAACGATAGTTTTAGGATTTGTTAATAGCTGAAGTATATTATAATTAACGGAGAAGCAGATATAAAATAAATACGTAAATAATCAACACGATACATCAAGCATATTAAAGTCAACCGTCGAAAATATTGGCTTTGCTGTGAATTTTGAATTTCGCGCCCTATAATAGCATCTATCAATTGCTAAATGCTCTGATTGGTTGGAGCAATTGTAACGGTTCAGGGGCTAAACGCTAGTGTACCAATCCACATCTATACAGACACCGACATATTTTTTGAAATAAAATTTTCTAAATATTTCCTCAGCCAAAAAATTTATTACAAATGTCGTGCATTAGGTGATTTACAGCGCTCTAACTCTTTCAGGCACTCGCCTCCGGCTCATGGCTAAAATTCAGTTGCCGGGCTGTAAATGACACCTACCGCACTCTAATGTAAATAGCTATTCATAAGGACGAATAATGTTGGTTAATTAACGGTAAAAATAGTTTACATTTTATATGAAATGATGAGTAGTATCGTCTTCTTCAGAGAGCCTACTCATCATCTAATGACTGAAATGATTTTGTGCAAGCAGCTCTAACCTGGTTTTAACGTTGCTTTTTTCGTATCTCTGGGTTGGCCAACCTTGTGAATTCTTACTGTGCCAGAGTGTATTTTATTCCAGTCTTTGACATAACTTCCTCTTGGCTCTTTTAATCTCTCCATTAGAGCTTTCTGATGTTGTACTTACAACTAAGTTTAAGAGAAATTAGCAAAGGAAAATAGTTGACAGTACTAGCGATTACGGATCTTATTCTTAGTCCTGTTAGACCTAGACGTGCTGCCCACAAGTAGCGCTTTTAATAGTAACTGCAAATTGCAACATAGCGTATGCCGTATACAGCCGGCAAATCGAATTATGTTTGTATTACGAAGCATTGACGCCAAAACGCCAACCCAATGACATTCGCCCGTGCCAATACGGCCGTAAGCGGACAAGAAAAACGTGTGACAACTGCTTTTATATTAACTAAGCGCGCGCGTTTATGTACGGCTCGCCACGCACACCGATCCGCGTCCGTCATAAAGGCCCGTACGCCGCCTATATGGGGCGCTGCAGCTGGCCCTCTACGGTTTCTGGTTTCTATCAAGTCCATAAAAACGCCGCATATACACATTCGAAGCGTACCTATTACCATACACCTATACCTTATACACCTTACCTTCGATCGTGCGTGCATCAGAGATGTATGTTTTGCAGTTTAAAATTAGAAGTGCACGCACCTGACTTTATTTTCACGTTTTGACTAGTTCGATTTTTTCCAGCGCGCAATGAGTTTTAATTTGACGTTAGACGGTCAACGACGGTACAACAATAACTCCACAACGTTGTCGCAGCAATAAGTACAAGTAATACTGGCGAGGAACGATTCTAGACTCAAAAGATTATATAAGACTCCAACAATATACTTGACCAACCCTGATACTTTTTTTTTCATAATCCTGCTGATGGAATCAATTCGTTCAGACTTTCATTAAAAAGGTATGAAATGGTAGAATGAATGATTAAAGCAGGAAAACATATTTAGGATTTGTTCACCAGTAACAATGTTATAAACATATGGATTTTCTCTGGTTATACTTTATTTCATCATATATTGTTATATATTTTAAACTACCATCTTGTGTGTTTATTACTAGACTACAGTCCATGCATACATATTTGTTTGATATAAACTTTTATGTGGTTTGAATTATCACTCGGATTATTTCTCACCATAATCTGGAGTTCCACAAGTCAGCAACTTGGCATCACTTCTTTTTCTCATTTTTCTCAACGATTTGTGCGATGTTTTATCTTTCCCTAAGTTATTATTTGATGATGACTTGAAAATATATGCAACAGTACACTCTGTTTAGGATTGTGATTACCTTCAAGACAAGCTTCATGTGCTTCAATGTAGATAAATGTGAGGTGATGACCTATGGTCTTAAAACAGCACTAATTATTTGTGACTACCGATTTGACGGATTTGTATTGCTTCGAAGCAACACATTCTCATATTAAGGGTAATAAGATAGTTGACTAACTGGCCAAAAGAGGGATCTTTCCTAATTTAAGAAAACAAACGTTCAATTTGAGTACGTGACTTTTCTCTGAAAAGCATCATCTAAATATCTAAAAAAATAAAGAAATCTTTGTGAGGAAAAAATTAGTTGTGAAACTTACGCTTTGGATTGGGGAAACTAATCCACTTTTATTGGAGAGTTGTTTATAACAACTTCTATTGAATAAAAATTCGCCTTGTCCTCATTTTGATAAAGATGTTTTGTTTGGAAATAATACTTTGTTCTGGTAAGAGAAAAAAAAATTATATCGTTACAACGGTGGCATAAATGAATTTTAAAAAATCAAAAATGAAGTAGCTAACTTGATGCACCTATCAGTTCATATTCTTTTTTTTTAAGTCTTAGCAATAGATTTATGTATTGTCTCTTAAAGTTACTATTGGTAGATAAATATATTATTGGACTTGGAAAATCAGGTTGCAATTTATCGTTAGTAGGAACCACTGCACTTTCAAAACAACAACAAAGTTTTCTCCATTAATTAATACGTTTTGAATAATGCCTTCTGATGAATAGAAAGTAAATTTTTTATATTCCACCATTTTAACCTTTTTTAAAATTAAACCTACCATTGAAATTTTTATTTCTTCATTTTTATATCTCCTAAATTTGGCGAACGTTAACTCATATTCTAGATTCACCATTCGGTTTATGCATTTATTTGTACCTGTTCTATTTGACGGCTTCGATATCTATAGATAAATAATCCCGTGCAATTTGATATTAAGCTATCATTAAAACCGATCACCAAACCTTTCAATTCTGTCACTGCGTCGTTCAAAGGCGACATTTTAAACATAGACAATTCCGTGAACGTCACAAGGAAACGGATGTTACATCTGGGCAATGTTTTACAGCGTTCGGGGGCAACAAACCTGTAGGAAACGGATGATTCGTGGTTGCTTTTTTTCTCCTCTTATTTTCGAGAAATAATCAAGTCAAGTGTGCCTTTTGAATGGGATGGTGGCTTGATTGAAAGACTGTGTGAAGTTTTGCGATATATAAATGGATCATAATAATTAATTTCATGATGACAGTTTTGTTATAAGTGTTCTATATAACTGATATTTATACATAAATTATTTTCGGAAAAGCAGGGTCGTATTACATAACACATTCTTATTGTTCTTCGCCGCAGTAAAAAAGACATTTGTCGGGAAACGAAACAGAGAAAAAAAAAGGAAATTGTATACGTCAAAGTCATGTCACCGACTTCGCCCGTTGTATTCCCAACACCGTTACGATAATATACAAGAGTGCCATACTTCCTCAAACACCGCCTCGTTCCCGAAAGGATGTCGATCGTATAGTAAAAGGGGAAGCGAAGTAGAACCCTTCCTGTCGGCGACGAGGAGCGAAACAGTCTAGTCGGGAGATTATCCGACACGTGGCGGCTGGTTGCATCAAACACGGGCCACAAACACGCGTTCGCTGTCCGCGTTTTTATGACACCTGAAACTTAACGTTGAGCAGACACTTTTTTTACCGTACGCGGAGGCATCACGACGCGAAAATGCGGGATATTGCGTAACGACGCCACGCATAGAACGTGCACGAGGAAAAAATTATTATAGGAGACGTGATAGGATGCTGTTTGGGAATTTGTAATCAATTACATCCTCCCTGATGCTTGTTTTGGCGGTTTACAGTTTTTCTAGGCGCACTTCTGGGCTACATGAAAGGAGTTGCCACCTTAATTACATTTTCGTAAGAGAAATGAAATCTTAATTGAATAATAATAATAATAATCATAATGTTTATTGTCGTTAGTAAAAATTACATCGACAGTGTCAAGATATAATAGATTATTACAATAATAGTGATAATAATAACATCGTTTGTTAATGCGTAAACTTCGTCAATAAATGTTGACAAATAAAATAATACATAAAATTAGTACATAGTAAGAAATTTTTAACACTAGAACTACACTACGCCGAGTTCATGGAGGTCCCTCTAAATAGTGTAAATTTTTTAACACTAAGAGTAGTGTTAATAGTTAGGGCATATTTACTATGCCTTAGTGTAAACATATAATAGGTAATATCAGGTAAATATAGTCAATTTTATTTATTATTAACGTTAGCAGTAAATAACGAGTTTTTTTCCAATAACTACGCGTATTTCCATTGTATCGGTATCGATCCTTCTGGTGTCATAAAATAGTCGGCTAATGATTTGCGAATTTTCATTGCTGTTGTTGTTTCGGAATATCCGTCTGGAATTTCACCTATTTGTGGCTGATTCGACACATTTTGTGCAAAATGCATTGGAGTAGTAAATTTTCCTTCTCGTATTCTTATAAAATTATGTAACACACAAGCAGCTTTTACAATCTCTTTTACGCCTTCCTCTTCACAGCAAATTGGTCCCTCAAATACACGAAATTTCGATACAAGTATTCCAAATGCACATTCGACACTCTTTCTTCCTCGTGAAAGTCTGAAGTTAAATATTCTTCTTGTAGCGTTTAAAACTCTTTGCGGATAAGGTCTCATTAAATATGCCAATAATGGAAATGCTTCATCTCCACATATGTAATAAGGAAAAGGCTCTCCATTTTCATGATTTGGTAAATGTGAAGGCTCCGGAATTCCTATCTTTTGTTTTCTTAGCAGTTTGCCAATATGGGACGCTTTAAAAACAGCTCCATCGCTATTACGTCCTAAATCGCCTACATCAATTGTTGTAAACAAACTATCTACAGTAGCAGTAGCCATTAATACCATTGAAAAGAAACCTTTGTAATTGAAATTACTAGATCCACTGTTAGCAAACTTTTTTACACGAATGTGTTTTCCATCAATTGCGCCGACACAGTTTGGTAAATTCCACAATTCGTAATACCGTTGAGCATTACGTCTCCATAAATAATGGTTGCAAACCTTCCCACATTGTGCTTGTTTCTTTTACTATTCTACCAATTGTAGTATCTCCTCTGTAGAACTGGAATGAAAGGCTTTTGAAACTGTCACCTGTCGTGACAAATCTGAAAAGCAAATAATTTTTAATTGTTATCAACATTAATAATTGTATATTTATTTTTTAGTGTCAAACTGTCGCGAGCGCTGGAGAAATATCAGGGGAGCATATCTCCGATCGATGAAAAAGCCACCAAGCGGTTCTGGCGGAAATTCAAAGAAAAAATATTACTTAAATGAATGCCTGGAATTTCTTTTGCCCTATATCAAAAATAAAGCCAGTGATGGAAATTTGAAAACGGTGAGCGACGGCAATGAAATAAATGAAAAATATTAAGAAATTACAAATTAAGGACAGCTTAAAACAATTTAAAATTAAGAAATTTTAAAATTGAAAACTTAAAAACATTAAAAAATAAAAAAAAACAGATGAGACATAAATATGTACTAAAAAGCGAGCTGCTACCTTCTATAGTTAACTTTTTTGGTATCTCTCACTAATTTAATAATCCCACAAACACTGAACCATTAAAAATGCTTTCCTGTTCCCCAATTCCCCTGTTCCAATCGGGAGATGTCGGGTTCAATTTTTAATATAAAAATTCCCTCATATTAATTACAGTGATTAGCAAGAAAGCATTTATTTAATTAATTTATCTAAAACCCCAAATTAAAAAAAAAATCAATCAATATGATTTGCAAAATATTTACTTTAATAAATTGCTTGCTAGTCTACGCAGAATAATTCCATTCCCCTCTTTCAGAATGAAAAATATATCGTGCTTGCATTTAATCAAGTTAGCCATTATCAATCACATCTTGTTAGAGCAGCACCATCCAAAGATAAATTTCACATTTTTTGCAACAAACCTTACACCACCGCGCGCGCCTTAAATTAGGTGTTATTAATACTCCTGATCAAAATTACCGGTTCTGCGCCATAATTCTTTCCGTTCGCAACGCCGAGACTCGTCTCAAATGAACTGACTTACGATGGGGGCATTTGTATAAAATGCAATAATAACGGGAGCTTCTTCTGCGAGAGCATCATCAACAAAAATCGCGGAACCGCTAATAAATTAAGCCACCCCCGTCGAAAGGTGAAACCGTAGACGACAGGGCGGGATGCGATGGAATATAGCATAGGTGGTGGCTGTAGACGGGAGTTTGCCGTTCATCGTCCTCCCTATAAACATCCGGAAGTGAGGAGTCGACGTCCAAACACTGTGGAGTAACGTTCGCATATGTACGTGAAAGAGTATGCTTTCCCTTGACGGGTGCGTGCGTAAAGTGCGAGTAATTATCTCGTAAATAAACAGAATCCAATGTTATTTGGATTCCACACTAGAGGAATGATGAATGGAAAGTTTAACCGGAAGCTTGTTAATGAAAAGTAAATTACCGAGAAAAAATGGTCTTTTTAGACCATTTTTTTTTTAATTGCGAGAGCATTAATTTTACATGCAATATTATTTACCTATCTATATAGTGTATAGCTTCTGACTCCTATAAATTCCAAAATATTAAACAAACCCAGGCTGTCCCAGAAAGCTATTTACAAACATTTACTATTTTTTAAAGAAAAAAACATTCTTGATCAAAAGTTATGCATCGCGGAAAACCCAAAATGAATAACATCTTAAAAATATAGAAAGCTACACAGGAAAAGTCGAAATTTGTACATTTAACTTCAGAGGAAACAACTAATTTATCAAAAATTATTTAGAAATGTTTGTAATTTAATGTAAATATTAATTTCTTCATTTCATTTATTTTATATTTATGACACTTAAAATTACAGACTTCAAATTATGCTCAAGTTTAGATTTATGAGCTTTTATGCACTATATGTATTTATAAAAAAAATCTAGTCTTTCTTATATTTAATTTATCGTGCGGAAATTTGTATTAATAAATTGGAAATATAGAAATTAAATCTTTATTTTACGTTTCGCCAATATCGACATTGGCTTCGTCCGAAATCATCCAATAGAAATCTTAATTAATCCGAAAATTTGTAAAAAAAAACAAAATATATTCATATTTATAATTAATTTGAAATTTTTATATAACATTTTATTCCTAAATTAAAATTCTTTATTTTTATATATAATAAAGTAATTAATTCATAACTTTCAAAATAACATTTTAATTTTAAATATTGTTTGATTTTTCCTTAAATTTGTGTGTCATTTTTATATATTTATTTGGAAATTAAGGACAACAACGGGACGAACCCAACACATTGTCCATACATGTACATAACAAACAAAACAATACAAGCATAGAAAATAATACCAAATTTATATTATACTCTAATCCAATAACATAAATATTTTTCGAGACCAAAGCCTTTGGAGCAAAACATACAATTATCAATTGCAAGTAACCCTTATAGATAATTAAATAGTATAAAGGAACTTACAATAGGTGATCATGAAAAAAATTTGAATCCATTAATAACCTTGTAGAGTACGGTAAGATCCGCCACCAACCTGCGTTTCTCCCGTGGCATCATGTTGTAAAAGTAAAGATTATGTGTGTAAAACTGAAAAGTCGGAAGGTTGGTCTTTTTGTTTAGATAAAAAATAAATTTCTTTTCTATAGCATCAAGGCGAGATATATAGGAAACGTACTGTGGGGTCCATACCGCTGAAACTACCTATATCATGAATATAAATCAAAAATAACAAGGGACCAAGATGCGACCCCTGTGGTACCCCTGAAGGGACCGAGCCGAAAGGGGATACATACCCATTTTAAAACAGTTATATCTTTGTTAAAATTTAATTATCCAATAACTATAAAATTATTGGATTATTAACTAAACAGCAAATCAAGGTATGGCCGCATCAGAAAGTGCTCCAACATTGGAACAATTTTCCTAGTATGGTACATTGGAAAAAGTGTATTTCGTTTACATAATGTCAGAACCAAAGAACTACTAGAACTAGACCGTAAAAATGACAAAGTAATTGTTTCTGTCTTTACAGGTCACTGCAAACTCAGAAATCACCTCAGAAATCGGACTCTCTGAAGAGACTGAATGTCGGCTCTGTTTCAAGGACGAAGACAGACCTGAAAAAGACCTGATTCAAAAAGATTCTGAGCTACCTTAAGAACCTGAACTTGTTGGATGAACTTTAAAGATAACATCCGCTCTACAATAGGCTTTAGCGGCGCTATTTTTGATGCTATTTTTTCTCCCAATGCTCAATACTCAACTTATTATATTTTCGTTCTCTGCTTTATGTAAGTTAAGTATTCCATATTAATTGAACGGCTCTCAATCTGTATACAGACATAATATTATTTTAATCCGAAGAAGTCAGTAAAAGGTATTAATCTTTATTATTAATCCTTAGATATTAATAATTCTGGACATTGTACCCATTTATTGTTCTGCATCTTCTATATACCGTAACGTAACTATAGTCATAGACGCATACAGATGTATTCTACCACCTCGTGGAATCACAAATTTAATTATAAATCTCACCCGGCGCTCAATGTTGAACTGTATACATCTTACAACATCTTAGTCGAGAGGTAAAGATAGCAAGAAGAGGCAGAGACGAATAGTGAGCGATTATTTCAAATTTTACACCCACACTGCTTCCATTTACTATGTCGAGTCGTAGATGTGTGTAACGCGCGCTAGGGACGGGCGCATTTTGTGCACGTTCTAACTTTCTTCTGTCTTTTTTTTTGTGTACTCTCATCTGTGATACGCAGTACACAGCTGTGAGTTCTGAGTTGGCCTCTGATAAATTTAAGCCACCTCAACAGTGGCAAGTGGTCTTGCGGCACACATGTGAGATACCTGATATACCGAAGTAAATATGTATGTGTAAATAATAAGCCTTAAATGCATAAGATTGCACACAAGGAGGTATCTACAACTAATATACAGGATGTTTATTCCTACAAGACAAAATACCGCTCCAAGCAAGAGGGAGGATTGATTCCGTATTTGTATTTCTGCATGCGGGGCAATTATATTACCCCGAAACCGTACAGGTATTTTACTTGTGCAAGTAAACTTACTTTGATGTGAAAATGTGTGACCGAAACGGTACAGGAATTTTACCAACTCTTCGTTAGAGTGTATATACAGTAAATTCGAACAAAAGTTCTACCCAAAAACTCAATAACAATCAAACAAACTATATGTACCTACTAACGAGAAATCCGCTTCTTTTCTAATAAAGCAGCAATAAATAATTCATAAAACAAACAAAAGGCGCTGATCTTTACGCGGATGAACACGGCCTTCAATTTCGAAACAGGTTTTCGGGAATAGAGTCGTGCAATCGTTATTTCGTTCGAGTTTCGTATAAACACAATTTCCCGAAAACCATAACATTCCCAAAGCGTGTGGAGTTTTTCATCTTATGTTGCACTGAAAACAACTACATAGGGATGTATACACAGTTAAAACAGCTTTTTCACTCTTATAATAGGATTTTATAACCTTATGAAAATAGAAATGCACACTTGACTCATTGACTTTAGTGCATATTGTTTTTTTCTTCTTGTATATTGGTAGTATGCTTTAATTAAAGAAGATTTAAAGATTAGTTGTAGAATAGAACAAAAAATTTTACATATCTTAGTAATTAACTGATTTTTTTTGTTTCTACAATTTAGTATCCATCATTCAGAATTAGAAACCGATTTGTTTTAATGGGATTGATAAAGCCTAAGCAATTTAATGCTTGTCAGGCACCTCTGCCGAGCTAAATTTTCCTCCTAATCACAAGTATGACCCCGGAAACCAAAAACGGTTGACCAGAGTGAGATTTCAAGCCGCGACCCTGTGGCTGATAGCCAAGCGTGCGGTGGGTCGCAACCCATAAGGGGTTGTGCCGCGTTGACTTTTGTGAGAAGTCGCCGGTTCTCAAATTTAAAGCTCAAATTAAATTTAATATTCAAAGGAAACATCGTAACGTATAAGGTAAAATTACCAAAAATTGGGAAATTTACTAGAAAACTTTGGGTATATTTTAACTTTTGGTAAATTTACCCTTTACATTACTGGAATTTTCTGTAGGAATTCCAAATATTTTTTAATGTGTACTCGTTTTTTGGAGAGCATATACACTGCGTGCACTCCTCGTTACTGATATTCGCTGTAACTTTGGTTCCTTTGGCTATTCTAATCGACAATAGTTGTCGGTTTGTTAGCTGTTGAACTATAACTGCTGTCTATTTCTACCATTTTATTATAATTTATTTCATTATCAAATCTTGGACAAAAGATAAAAAGACCCATACTATTGCTGAAAACCTCATCAAACTCTGTTTATTTACGCAATGCGTCTTTGAAGCATTTCCAACATGTCGAAAAAGTTATTTTATATAAAATAAAGGCATACCTTATCTTTTTCTTTCAACTTGACAAATCCATCGTTGGTAATTCATATTCCCAGTTACTCGTTTTCGTGAAGGAAAACATGAATTCATGGGACGCTTTAATGATGAGGCCTGGGTCCAAAAAATGTTCTGATATATCAACTATACAAGTTAAATTTCAAACTACAAGGTAAAGAAACGGACACCATTCGCTTCAGGGATAACATCAACAAAGCCTTTGAATCTGAAATCCAACGATATTTTCTGGAGTTGTCTAACAAGGAGCTGCATTAGTACGAAGCTCATGTCGTGTAACTCATGAATTTTTGAAGCTGTGAAATGATTCTCCAGTCATATATTTTAGGAAAAATTGTTACCTAACTCAATTTTGGTATACTAACGAATCCTAAAGTTTCCCTCCTTTCTTTTCGAATATCAATAGCATTTGCTTCCAATTGCCTCTGTAAAAGCGAATTTTCAACTCTGCTTCAAGTCAAAACCAAAGTCAGGAATAAACTGAATATTCAAGACTAATAACATTTGTTAAGAAGATGCTTAATCATCACATTGATCATACAAAAATTAGCTTAAACTTTTGGTAAGTCCTAAAATATATTTCTCAAATCCTTTATTTTTTATTTTACTTCCTGATCAAATATTGTGAGGATGAAATAGAGGTCACGAACATTCTTATAAGGTCAAAAAGGGGTCTCAATTAAAAGAAAATTGAGAATCACACACTATTTGCTCAGATTTTTCAAGCAGTAACATTTAACGTGCAATTTCGTTCTAATGAAACTAGTGTCAAAAGAATCTCCTTTTCTTGACTCGAATTTTCGTCTAGATTTTATACATTTCAAAGTTAACAAAGAAACGTTAGATCTGCACGGGAATCCGATGTTTTTTTACAATTTTTATTTTTTGAATTATCCTTTGTGAGGGTGAAACTACCTCAAACTATCATCTTTTCCAAAAATACTGCTTCATTTTTGCTACCACATTCCTCACAAAATTACTTCACGGTGTAGAAATCGTTTTAAACTCCAAAAAAGAGTCCCTAAAAAGAAATCCTGAAGACACGTAAATTAAATGAAATTCCACAAAGCCCATTTACTAACTAACTAAGAAGGAAGGCCTTGTGACAACTGCATTTCATTTCAACGTTAACTAGAGACTTGTAGGTTAGGGTAAAAACGAAAAAAATAAAAAAAAAAACCAAAGTATAGGAAACAATTAAAAATAGTCATTGTAAAAAACAAGAAAGCAAAAACAGAAGGACTTATCGCGGTCGATAACACGTTCCTGTTTTGTCTGCCACATCACTGCGAATGGCGAGCACATGCTGTTCGTGCGCTTCTTTCCGTACGCCACTACGATTCTAAAAGGGCTTTCGCTACTTTATGGGATTGGCGCGTGGCGTCGGAACCGCACACATAAATGCGGTGGTGAATATAGTTCGCGTTCGTCGTAAAACTGCGAAGAGAGATGCAGAAATAGTGGCTCGCGAGACGCGTACACATTTGCTCAGAGGCAAGTGAGTCAGTAGAAGATTTTTTTACGGTTTTAATATGAGCAAAGGCAGGTGAAATGTTTCCCGGGGCAATACGGCCGTGCGCACGTTTAGAGTTACGAGATTTTATTGCGTATACTCGAAAGTAATTACGCGCGTATATGCGCGTTAAATATGCATACGATTTGAAAACGATTCTGTATTTTAAGTAGGTATTAATTCATGTGAAATTGCAGATTAGGAAGGAAGGACGATAGAAATATGATTTGCTCGTGAGCGAATTTTGCTCTTAATTCGTCAGGGAATCTTATACCACAGATAAGTAAACAGGTAGCTCACTGAAGCAGAATTGGCCAAATCACACGGGCTGCATAAATCAAAGGCTGCAATATTTCGATTTGATGAAACATAGGTAGCTGCGGGGAGCAAGGTCTATAATCGGACTCGCTAGTAGTTTTCGTTTAAAAAATATGCTCTTTTTACCGCACAGCTGTTATTTATCTAGAATAGAAAATTGGAAGTTTATACCTCCTTGAATGTGCGTTGCTTGCGCTCTTATTTAGAACACAAATATTTTTTATAAACTGTTCAGATTGACTTGCAGTGCGCGTAATGTATTTATTCATATGTGTCTTATAAGAATATATTTTATGGTTGTTATAATATATGAAGTTTATTTTTTTTTCTTAATAGTAACGCAGATAATTACTAGTGATAATTGTACTGCATGTATTCGAAATGTTATAAATCCGATTTAAAGTCAAATTATCATTTTTTATTATCCTCAAGTAACATCAAATCTTTTTAAAATACGTATCATATATACAGGAACATGCACGCTATACGGCACGGAATATTTTGGCCGAAACACGTGACGCTCAAAAGTTTCACTTTTGGGATATATGCGGGTGTTTTATGGTTAGTTGTGTCTTTTAAATGGAATAGCTTCTATATTATTGCATTTTTTTGGATTGTCTAATCAATATAAGTATCTGTATTAATAAGGTTTATAATAGCTAAACCTTAAGGTTTTTTTAAATAATTTGAATTTTGTGAAATTCTAATCTAAATATGATGTTTCAAATACCTAAGAAGGATTTAAATTATATAAGCGAAATTTACAATGAAGTGTAACAATAGACCGTTTTTTTATAAGGCAATTACAATAAACTTGCCATCTTATACAGGGTGTGCAAATATTAAAATTAAATCAGAACTTTAAGTGGCTATAACTTGATTAATTTAAATAGAATATTGTTGAATTTACGAGCAAATGTATCCTAAATGACATTTGGTTTTAGCAGTGCCGGCTCGAGGTGATTTTATATACCGGGCAGGACACAATTCTGCTGCCCCTGTGTATACAATGCTTTCAACTCCTTTACTGCTTAATTGTGCCTATTTACCGCCAACGTTGCAAAAACGAAACTATTTCTAAAATATTCCCTTGAATACTGATATAGATAACGGATAGAACTTGTTCATTTTAACTGAAAATGTTCAGTTAATCTAACTATAAGATGGTAAGAAACGTGTTTTTTGTAAAGTAACAAAACTTGCACTCCAACTTCAGTAGAGACTGATGTTATAATTTTAATTTGTAACATTTTTTTATGTATTTTTTACCATGTTAATTTTTTAGCATTTATATTTATGTTCTTAACAATCTTATTGTACTCTACTTTGAAACATAAATGTATGAGTTTCCCGAGTTCAACAATATACCTTCAACTCTGTAAATTTCTTTTTAATTATTTTTAGAAGTATTATCTTACGTACTACCTTTTGTAGTTTCTCTAATGAAGCTGATAAATTTAGCGAAGGCTCATATTTGCAGAAGTTTCGTTTATGTGAAAGCATGAATTTATTCATCCTGGATTTTGCACCCTAACTATAGTGCGGTCGATACTTCTTTTGAAGTTGTATCCGAGCCAAATTATTCCACATACGTCATCAGAAATGAACATATCTTCAATTATGTTTCATCCTTCAATTCAATCGATTGTTTTATGCAATTTTTAGCGTTTGAATTGCATTATATTTTAATGTTTCATTTAAGCTTCTTTGTAGCTAATTCTCTCATTATTTTCTCATTTTTTTTTGTAGATGCATTACAGGCTATCTATGTCTATATGGTCAAATCATTTACGTGGTATATCCCAATTGTGAATTTGTGTTTATTGTGCGTATTCTATTGCATAGGGCAGTCTCTTGCTTCCCTGATAGCCGAAACTCAACATGTAAAGTGGAATGGAGATGAGAGCGAACATCTAACTAGCTCATCGTGGCGAAGTGGGAAGACACCATTTGCCACCGCGTTTCCTTCTATTTTTGAACACCACCACCGTCTAACATTCACGGCGCTATGTGTCGACCAGCCCGGTTCTTCCGTAAATCTTGGAGATTCTACGCCAGCAGACCAGCTGCACTCTTGCGTAAACAAAACCCGAAGCCAGCGTATTATAAACAGCAGTTTTCGTTTCGGATAAATCGCGTTGTCGTTATGGGCTATCACTCGATTGTTTTCATTCGTATAACAGATCGGGTACCCGAACTATACACTGGAAAGCGAAAATATCCGAACGATATGTCAACGTCAAAAGTTATGTCAAGTACAATTATGTAAATGTCATTTATATCTCGGCTATAGAATGATTTAATATATGTGCTGTTTTGCTGAACTTTTTCTTAAGAAGGAAGTTGCATATTTCATTTTGTCAACGTAAATTTTAAACACAATTCTTAATCCGTTCAAAATAATTGTATTTCTGGTATTAATTAATTAATAAACGCGATTTTCTTGCAATTGCTATATAACAAGATATACAGCCTTCTGTTGTTCGAGTTCCTTCTTAATAAATCCATAATGTGAGGATACTTTTGTGCATTAGTGCACGGAGTGCGTGATCCTGCACCTGAGCCATGCCAGTGGCTATTTCCGACGTTCATCATAATGACGTGTTTGTAATAAAGCCATTTTAGTACCTACGTGTACGGCACGCACACAAGAACGCTTCTCTTTTTTCGGCAGTGCAATGTGTTGCACTGGTATATGTCTTCTGTCCCTTTTGATCGACGCAATAGCTTGTATATTTATTTATCAAACGTGACTACCTATATTGCCGAATTCTGGATCTTTTTGGACGATTACGTTTTAATGTCTGCGTTTCACTCGTAATTTTCAATTTACGTCACCAGAATTAATATTTATGTATTATTAGCGGAGTTTTGATTTAATATATGCATATATATTTTTCCGAAGGGAGAGATATATTAGCTTATTTTCGTAGTAAACTTGGATTCGAATTTACTTCGGGTAAAACGTTCTTATTTTAGAAATTTAGAGAGACCAGTGAATATAATTCGTTACGAAAAATATTTATCTTATTACTAACAATATTTTTAGAGGAAGATTAAGAAAATTGACTATTTCACGTTTACCTTTGATTACCTTAGCGAATGGTTTCGTGGATTCTACATCCTCACGCGAAAGGTCTGAAGCAATCTATTTTAAAAAGTATTATTATAACTAGAAAGCCCGCGTTCCACCCTATTGAAAAAGTTGGTATGTCTTGCCCGCGATCCGCCTTGGCCCGCGATCTTTATAGAAGGTTGAATAGAAAGCCTGCGTTCCATCTTGGAACGCACCCTATTGAAAAAGTTGGTACGCCTTACTCGCGATCCACCTTGGCCCGCGCTCTTTATAGAAGGTTAAATAGAAAGCCCGCATTCCACCTTGGAACGCAGCCTATTGAAAAAGTTGGTAGGCCTTGCCCGCGATCCACCTTGGACCGCGCTCTCTAGAGAAGGTTGAAAACTCTTTGGGTAGCTGCTCGCTGTTTAATCCCGTAGAATTGATATGGGAATCTAAGATGGAGTTTCCATCTATTAATTTATCAGATACATTTTTTTTATTATTCTTTAATGTTTTCAAGTTTTCAGTTTTCAATTTGTTTAAGTGAATCTTTCTTTGGAAAACTCAACGTTACGCGTCTCGTTGAAAATATTGGTAATCTCTTATATTTGAATTTTTCTTAATTTTTCTGTTTTTTTAACGCATTTGGCTTTGGAAGAGTCAACACTGTGGGACTCGCTGGAAATATTTTTTCATTTTCCTTAATTTGTTTTTTTGTCAAACGCCTCTCACTTAAAAAAGGACTCGACGCTGTGCGTCTCGCTGTCGTTAAGCTCCACGCAATTTCTTAATTTTTTAATTGTTCATCGTTTTATGGATTTCTTTCTTTAAACGCGGTTTAATTTTGGAAAACTCATCGCTGAAACTATAAATTTTTTTTTCTTAATTTTTTAATTGTAACTTTTTTATTTTTTAAACGCCTCTCACTTTAAAACAGACTCGACGCTCCGCGTCTCGCTGTAATCAAAATATTTTTTCATTTTTCTTAATTTTTTTTTTCGAACACCTCTCACTTAAGAAAAGACTCGACGCACCGCGTCTCGCTGTAGTGAAAACTCGTCTTATTGAAAAAAGTTTGTAATTTCTTTTTTTTTGAATTTTTAATTTTCTTTAAACGCCGTTTGACTTTGGAAAACCCCTCGCTGGAAATCTATTTAATTTTTTCATTCACCTTAATTTGTAATCAGATCAGCCCAAAAGTGTCGCAGAATACCCAAGTTTGTCTATGCCAAGGCTTTCACAGCAACTAAGGATCTCAGAGATTAGCCTTCATTTCTTTCTGCATAAAAATCTTAGTCTGCATGTTTATAAAGAGTAACTGATACAAGGATTAAAGCCGGCTGACCATGAACAGCGCCGAATTTTCATTTATTGGGTGCTGCAAATGCAGCCAGGTAATCCTGGCTTTTTTAGAAGATTAATTTTTAGCTGCTGTATTTGGGGTTCCGAAAATCCAAGAGTAATAGTCAAGGAACCTCTTTTTGCCCAACGAGTTACTATTTAGTGGGATTTTTCGATCGGATTCTTAAAAAATCATTTTTGGTAGGTATTATGGACTAGCATTCGACATCACTCAAGGAATTCTTGAATATCCTCAAAACCACTCAAAGAATAGTCGGTCATGTTCGAAACCACTTAAGGTATGATTGAACATCTTCGGAATAACTTCGGGTACCATTAGGTATTTTCCGAATCACTTCAGATATGATCGGAAATCTTCGAAATCGCTTCAGGTGTCATTTGAGAGCCTAAACAAATGGTATATTTAGTTTTTTTAATTGATACTTTGACTTTCCAGACAATTTTCCTTTATAATTTCACAAAAATTATTTCCTGCAAAAGAGAATCGAAAAAGCGCTTCAGATAAAATTTTCGTATTTTGATACGTAAAATCTCAACCTGCACAAAAAAAATGGCGGGCTTCAATTAGGATTTCGAGGTTCAAGCTTGTCTCATCCCCTGAGGGTAGGGGTGGAGGTTCGTGCTTGGATAGATTTTTGGATATTGTTAAAGACATGTTTTTCCTGTTTTTCAATTCGATGTGTATTTCTTGAGATCTTTGATCGTCTCAGAACTTTTAAAACACCCAGTATAATATTGATTGCAAGTTCTAGGAATATTATTTTGCTATGTGAGACAATGTGAACATTGCACATCGGTTTCGGATTTTCTTCGTAACATATGCACTTGAATTAGCGATTGGAATGCTCTAAATACTTCATCCTGTCCCCATTCCGAGCATTAAACAACAATATCGTAAGATAAGCAAACCGGTGATGAGATGGTGAAGGTGGGCGACCGAAAGTACTTCTGCATACGTTGAACACGTGTTAATTTCGCTGACACATTTTCATTAATGAACGAGGACGCGCAGATCCGGCCATACGTTTTGCACCATCCACCGCGCGGTTTGCGGTTTTAGCCCATTCATTTTTACACACTTGTAAATATATCGCACACGCTAATGCAGATGCGTATATTGCATATGGTTAGGAACATACTTTAAAGTATCTGCAAGCGAACGAGTCGACGGTCGCTCGAAATAAGCTCGCCGCGGGCGGAAGAGAAGAAAAACAAACGGAAAGCACGTGTTGCGGTTATTGCAGTAATGCGCTTTCCTCTTTCCACATCATCGCGACTCGTTTTAGGATTAAAGTCGGGAGGAACAGAACAGGATGTTCGCCCGCAAATGAAATGAACGTTTACGCACGTAATATGCGGTGGTTTGGAATGAGATTCATTTTTGTTTCGACTGTGTTGAAGCTTGAAAGGGTTTCTTTGACTTTACTTAGATACCAATGCATCAGGTAACTTGGTAAGGAAATAAGTTTGTAGTGGAGACAATATTGAGAACAAAAATTAAAGATATGGTTCATAAGCTCCCTAATGATCCTGGTATTTTGTACGTCCTATGTGTGCAATTCTCAAAGAATTCGTCGATTAATTCCATAATCTCCCTTATCTTCTAAGTTATTTCGGTATCCTTGCCAGAATAACTCACCTTCTACACAATTCATGTATTTCTGCATTTGTAGCATGGTTACAAAATATTGGACGAACAAGTACATTTTGTCGGTTTAACTTCTTCTTATAAATGAGAATTAAATTCTGAGTTTTATGGGTATTTATAACATTCAGTATTTTTTACTCTACAGTTTAATTGTTTATTTACACAATACAGCGCCATCGACTAATAACAAGTTTCAGAATATTTCTTATGCCCTAAACATGTTCAAACTTCAAACAATTGCCCGCTAACACCAGGTGCAAATATAGGAAATGCGAAGAGGGATAGACTAGACGTTTTGCAGACGACACACTTAAGCATTATCCGCTTATAAGATATCTCCGTGTGCGTAATAAATTACTTAGGGATACCGTTACATCGGGGTGGTTCCGAAAACCACCTTTTACCACTTCCACACAATGTGCACGCACGCAACCTAATTGGGGGTGAGTCTGCTGAGGATTTTAGGGAGAGGGCACGAGTCGGAAGTTAAAGGTCCCACTAGACAAGTTGACTAGACGGACTCCAGGTGATTCCCCGTTGTACGCAATCCCAGAATGTTGTATTTGCGTAATAAGTGGTGATGTACCGCAGCTTGTCTGATGTGGCATGTTTTAAGATATGCCCAAATTGCGACCTCCTGGCCTACACGTGTACATAAGTACACAAAGATCGTCACCCCTATTTGCGAATGCCGAATACTTACGGAAGTTTGGAATGCTGTCGTGCTGGCTATTTTAACGAGCGTAAGTGACTATTCCTGTTTGCTTACCCATGAGGGTGACAGATTATTTATTGTAGTTTCGAACAAGGTCCAAGAATCTAACATGTAACTCAAATCAATGATAAGTTTACAAAAGAAAAAAAGAATTACCAAGTAAATAGTATATGATTAATTATAAAAACGTTTAATTCAAATATTTTGCTTTGCACTATTTCAGTTCCCTCTAGAAGACCAATTTTCTTTTCAAGTAATAGTTTTGTTGTTGATACTTTGAAAATCATTTTTTATATAATAATTTCCTATAATTTGTCACTTCTATAAGAAGAAAGTTCTTTTGGTCCTGGATAACAGTGATTTTGGAGTATATTTCCATATGTGGTGAATAAGTAAAAGCTAATAATATATTCCATGTTTAGAAAAATTTCTGCAATAACGCAAGGCTGTCCGGAAAGAAAATTATTTATATAAAAATAACATGATAGAGACGCAATAACCGTTACAGTAGGATGTAAGATTGTTGGCGAATTAAAAAAGAAAAGAACGCTGTTTTGTTGAGCTTTTTTTTCAGATAGCATCGATATCAAAATCATCTTCTTCTTCTTGACGTTTTGATTGTACTGGAGAAACTGCGGTCGCCGCTGGTTGCCTAGAAGTTTGCATTCTGTCGCTATACTCGATCTGAACATCATCTTCGCTGCTTTCCTCTTCGCTCTCGGATTCCGCTTCCTGTAACCACTTAATGAACGGAGCTGCTTTATTGTGGATCTCTTGCAATACTTCTTTAGAGACGTATTTCTTCGATACCTTATCGGCCCATTTGATGAATGTACTTTCAGTTAAAATATCCAAATCGTAGAGTACCTTAAAGATGGATGGAACTTTTGCGATTAAAGCGTCTTGATGAAGAGCGATCAGCTGTTCCAAACCACTCATTAAATATTTCTGGGCCTTCTTATCATTTAAGATGAATCGCAATAGAATCTTTGATTTGACTCAAGATGTTCTGGTCGAAAAGCAATTCTGCCAAAATCAACAGCGATTTTGTCTTTATCTCCAAACGTTCGGCTTCAACGACAATGTCTTTTTGTGTCTGTGCGTTATATAATACGCCTGCATCTCTCTTGCTCTTAATCATTTCGTACATGTTCATGCGTTCCTTCTACGGTTTCTCCAAATCATCCGTGATGGTCATATTTTTGGCTACGTCCATCTGTCAAATCTTAAAACTACCTCATCAGAAACATCAGTCGTCCACTGAGTGCTGTCATCGTCATCATTGTTCTTTTCCGAGGGTGAAGCTTCGACAAATGAATCCTCGCCTACTTCATTATTATCTTTGCCGTCCCCGTTGGTTTCGCCATTGGTGCGTTTGCTGCGTTTTGAGCGTTTGCCCTGTATCTTAGTCCTGTGGCTTTAACAAGCTTCAGATATTTTATTGTCCAAGCAGAAATTTCAAATAATTCGAAATAAATATTATAAGGTCAAGTACAAGGTTAATGTAGATCATTGAACTGTACCCGACATATTTTTATAATATTATAAAGAGTACTGAGCTGGAAAACCTTGTAATATTCGTTCTGATGATATTTTTATTAATTTCAAAAAAATAATTTAATGTACAGGACAAGTAATTGGATTAATAAACCGGGCAATATGCCTAAAGAAATTGCCAGATTTCTAAATATAGACCACCCACAAGAGTATATTGGCCACTGCGCGGATATTACAACATTAAAAAGGCATGGAGGCTGGAAGTCTTCTCAAATAGCAAAAGAATACATAGAAAATTCTCTGCAAAAGCGAATAAATGTACCAAATCAATTAGTTTCTTCAATTACTGGATCTAATTCTTCAGTAACTATCCGCTCAACCTCCAATTCTTCCTGCTACGCTACCGTTAAGTCTGTCTCCACAAATCATTCTGTTTTGAAAAATATTACGGAAAATAATTCCAACGCGCCAATTTTTAATTTCAGTAATTGTACCAACACCGTAAATATAAATTTTAATACCTTGTAAGGCAAATGTCTCAATAAATAACTTATTTTATTCAGATTAATTTAATTGTTTTTAATTCATACCTTCTGGTCGTGGAAAAAATATAGTCTGTTACTGGGTTAAAATGAAAACTCGATACTCGATTAGAAAATCTTCAAGTCGTATCGGATCTTTTTCATTCTACCCTTGTTACAGAGTCTACTATTATTTTTGATGTTTGTATACCTAGGTTAGGTATACAAATAATTTTACAAAGAAAGAGAGGAGTGCGTTTTAAAACAAAATAAAATATAGATAGATATTACAAAATTTTAATAAATTGAGGTAGATTTCTGAGAAGAAAATTTGATTGATTCGAAATTATGCAGAAACGATAAACAAATTTAATCTTAAAAATATTATGTTTATACAGACGCCTCAGTTATTCCAAATAAAAACGAAAACCGATTCATCTACATATATGTTTACTTAACATCCCTTTGTTCCTCGCTTTGATTGGCAGATTTATGTTCACGATGAAATTACAATTAATCACAAGATATTCCGCCCCCTTCCTCGATTCAATCTGTACGGATAAATCAGTTTCTAATTCTGCGGCTCGCAATTCACAACGTAAAACCCCAGAATATTTCCTAGCATTCCAGAGGACGTTATTAATTCTTTTTCAATGGCACACTATATGTATATATGTATGTACAACATAGACTAGTGACTCGGCTCACGGGATTTAATGGAATATAAATATAAAATCTATTTCTGTTGGCGGCACCGCCACATCCGTTCCTCGAGAGCAGAAGCGAGTCGCCTGCGCCTACCTCCCTCGCAAGTGCATTAACATTGAACGTGATTCAGGATTTCGGGTCGTTTTCCTCGCTGGCGTTTTAGTGGCTTGCGCGCCGGGAACGTTTCTGCTGATGCAAGCTGGCGAGAGGGGTTTCAAAAATAAATTTAATTGTCGTCGTTTAGCCACAGTTATTGACGGTTTCTGCGAGCTCTTGGTGCTTCGGTTTTAACAGCGACTATTGTTCGTTGTGTAACAGCAGCTTTGGATATTCGTCAAAGGAGTGGCTGCTTTTAGAAGTCTGTGGTAGCCAATTTTAGCTTAAGTAACAGTAGAATTCTCTCCGGCAGTTCCTAAATATCCAGAATTTGCACTCTCTGGCTCAAATCGATCAATACAAATTCAATTAAGGCGTGTTTTACAAAAACAGCATATGTTCAAAAACAAGTCACAAAAAGACAATCACAGAAATTAACAGAAATATGTAAAGATTATTTGTATACCTTCTTGTATTATATGTGACCAGATAGGTATTTCTCTTACGGATATTGGGAATGACTACTTAGATTTTCCCGTAAAAAAAATGTGATTGGGCACATGTTCGTAAAATCTGTCCGTAGTATTTTTTATTGTCTACAGACGGGAGCTTTATTACTACGAATGGGTAATAGGTCGTTATAAAGGCATTTGATTTCCGTTTGCAATAATATTAGGTGAAAATGGTTCGTGATAAAAATCTTTTATATACAGTATGTTTCACTTTTAATGGGGACAAATAACTTTTTTATTTTGAAAGCAATCAATATTAAATTGTAATCAGTTGTGTAGGCTACAACAATGCACCTTTTTGTATGAATAGAGTTTTTATAAAGGCAATATCTAACCAACTATAATTATAATAAAAAATAGTTTTTAAACTAATGTCACACTACACACAGAAAAATGCGTGCTTACCTTAAATAAATTTGTATTGGACCAAAAAGTCTACATTTTTAATATCTGCAAGACAAAAACTTCTTAAGGCAATAGAAAAATGTCTTAACAGCATGATCTTCACGTGAGAAGTTAGCGGTCATGGATGAAACTACTTTTAGTCTCCACTTAAGAATATGGTTTATTTGCATTAAAAGCATTAGTCTTGGAGCAAAATGTTAGAATTCCTGAATTAAATCACTTTTCATATCTTTTTAAGAATAGCAATACTTACCATAAAATCATAACGCTTTATACAAGGAGAAATATTTATTTCTATCCAATAAAAGGTGTGAAATAAATACTTGGTTTAAAAAAGTTTTTTTGGGGACAACAAGCAGTTTTAAGGTGCCTTATTTGTAAATACGGAGGAAGTTTTAAAAGTGATAAAATATGGGCTATAATATTTTCAGAACTTCCGCCTTATTTGCAAATACACCGCACCGTTTATGAAATGAATGCAGCCACCTTAAGTTTTATCCTTCTAAATGTTCAAATCAAACTTACAAACACACCTTTATTGTTCAGATGCATAAAAGTAGCATTAGATGCACATGTAAGGCTTACTCCCTTGTGCATGTACAAATTATCGAGTTCCAGGTCTAACAATTTATTACGTTACCTTTAGTTGTTCTATTCACTAATGTTTATAAAAATAAAAAGGCCTCAGTAAAAGAACCAACCTAGTTTATTGCACAGCAATGTAAGAGTCTCCATTACAACATGTATGTATTTACAATGATTTAGAATAGAGTTTCTTTAGAGATCACAACTACCAAAATACTTACAATCGATGCAAATTCAGGAGTCTTTTCAACGTAACTAACTAGTCCACAACGCGTGAAATGAATGACTGCAACATGAGCTATTTGTTTACCTTATTGGTATGTTCTAACTTACATTGCACAATTGCATGCAAATATTACACTTACTAAGAAATGTTTTGATTTCCCATGCATAGGAATTAATTCCTAATATTAATTAAATACACTCCATTAGAGGTTGCGCTACCTGAATATCTTTTCAGTTCTATAATTATACCTTTATGCATATGCATACCAGCATACCGATAATACTGTAATCTAATAAAAAGAAACACTTGCGTTGAACTGTCTTTCTGAGATCCTCCAACAAATCCAATTCGAGCTTAGCAGCTTACTTACCCACTTTATCATTAATATTATTAGGTAGATTTATCGCTACATGTGTTTACCAACCTCTTTGTCATATAATTAAACATATACAAGTACATTGATACATGTAAAAGTAATAAGAGTTCATTAAACAACTTCCCTAAAAGAAATTTACACAACGAATTACTCTGCAAAGTAAAAAACGATCACGCAATTGCCCGACAACGCAGATACAGTATTTTGCTGCTGCAGTCTAACCCATTCTAACATATATTTATTATATTCACTATATCCCACTTATTGCTGCGCATGTACAATAAGCTACATTCGCTATTTACTTGCACTAAGCAAATATATTCTCTAGTAAAGAAAATTCGTCGACACACATCTTCAACATCTCTCAAGATTTACGTATTGTCGTTTCTGAAATTGATAAACAAACCCTCAAACTTATAAAAATCACATTTATTTTTTCTCTCACAACTTCCACTGTCCTTCAAAAAATGAGTAATACTAATATAAAAACTCTCGTTGACGTTAGGAAGTGCATCGGTAGGGAAAAAAAAACCCTCAAACTTACAAGATTTTCCTATAAATTTGCGGAACGATCTTTCATTGAACGACAATCATTCGAATGATCATTCAATGAAACGACAATCATTCAAATGATCATTCAAACTATGTTTTGAAATAACATTCGAATGCGACTAATTCTATTATATACGTCAAACAAAGCGCCTCTGTCCCATTACCGCGCAATGAATCACACAAAAATTCGAATCCGTTACACACAAAAAAAACGCACGCCGTGCCAAAAACCGAAAACCTTGGGCCTAATTTACGGCCTGGCGTCGGACAAAACCACGACGCTTCTACTCAGAAATTCACACTGTCCGATGTAAATATTTAGTCATCGCCGAAACACTTGTTCTATGCTTGAAAAAAAAAACGATAAAAGAAATGAAAATATCAAAAGGTGGCCAAGCTATTTTCCAAGCGGATTTGCTGTATTTAAGGTGGCTTAAGCCATATTCATGTTTGTGACAAACACGTGGGTAGATCGACAACCTCCGTTTATACCTATAAAAATATTATATTATATTTTCACGTACAAAAAGAAAATATATGTGTAGAATTTGTTGACTTCTAGTTTTGCAAGATTGTCAGATTATCTATGATCGCCAGAAATGTAAAAAATACGATATATATTGCTATGAGGTGATTGAATCCCCTCATCATGCGAATGATCCTTCTGGACTTATAAAACTTGATTTTTTTACTCTAAATAATATCTTAATATAATTAATTGTATATAAATCAAGGAAACTTCACACAAGTTATTCTGAAAATAGCCGTACAAATCCTAATTTCATAGATTCTAATTTATATTTTCTAAAGTAAAAGAAATGCCTCGTTTTTTTTACACTAAAAAAACCAATTAAATTCACATTGACTGACGTTGATAGCAATATCAAAATTTTAGATTGTTGCAAAAACCTAAATCTTTCAAGGTGAACGTCTTCTTAATCAGTGAAGTTACAATCCAAATTTTGTAACAGCTTCTTAATTAATAATGCGTTGACAGTGGCATTTAGACATTGCTCATTATTATATCTCCTATTTGTATGGAAAATATAAATAAATTGAATTAAATTTATGGAACATAACATCAGCATGGTTCGATGAATCGTCGAATCTAAGAGCTCTTGTACAGCAAATATTATTCCAGAGTTCACAGAAGAAGTTTAGACATTCAAGGTAGTTCAGAACTTTAAAGGATGAAAACTTCTTTAGATCCTTCAGGGAAATGACAGGGTAACTGATGCTGATGGCAGCTAGATAGTGCCAGATGATATGCACCATTGTCATCCAAATACAGCCAGGATTCAGTTCAATCAAAGATTCAAATTCTGTGCTTTACAGATCTGCAGTAACTTGGAAAAAGAGAAACTATTATTTTGATCCTTTTACGGCCAGGTTTAAGCAATTCCTTAGTTCTGACTTGATTGGGTGCATTTGCATGTGCTAAACCAGGATAATTATTCAAGTATGTTTTAGCGTTTTACTTGTTGTTTAGCTATCGTAGGTGATTGGCACAACACTCTTTCTGCGAAAGTTGAACCAGTGGATATCCAGATTAAATACATATTGTTAGCCGTCATCAATGGATTTAAAGTACATGTAGTTACAATTCCAGAACAGACTCGGACTGCATTTATATGCGCCTAATCCTTCTAACACCGCCTGACTGGCACTGACAATTTTGATTGATTTGTGTCTAAGGTTTTTATTTTGTCCAAATGAGCATGAAGATTTAGAGTCAGGATTTTAGCTAGATTTTACAACAATATTGATAGAAATTTTTTGGTTGCTTATACGAAGTTTGGTAGAAATTCTGTGCGTAAAAGTGAGCACATGCGATTTAGTTGTAGTAAAGAGCAATTTTATGATATGCGCTTTAGAATTCCTTGTCTACAAAAATTCCTGAAGCGTACAAACGCATACCTGCACATATACAATACGTATAGAGAAGAATGAAACAACAAATTACGAACAAAATGAATCCGTCTGGTGAAGGATCAGCGTGCAGGCGGCGGTAGATCGTATGAGTCAGTGGGTGCGAGTTAGGATAGGTACGAGAAGCGCAGAGAGCAAGAGGTGGTTGGTGGCGCGCGGCCAAGGCGTCTCGGACGCCGAGAGCGTCCCGGCGCATTCCAACGGGTTCCGAAATTAGACGTCCGTCGCTCTGAGTAACTGCGCAAGCATCCATTCAACGTTCGGGCGACGACGATGGGTCGCTCTCCCTTTCCCCTCATACCCTCTGCGCTAGGAGTCGGCGGTAAGAGCCATGATTCCTCTGCTAGCGCGCACGTGTTCCAGGAGATCGCGAAACTAATTTTTGAAACGTGGCACTAACATGGACGAACATGTAGATGGGAAAGAAATATGTACGCGACGGCAAAGGAATAAATAGATGGTTTAGAGCTAGCATCAGTTCTACAGCAATAAGTCAGAAGAATAAGAAAAGATATGTGAATAAATTAAGTAACAAAATATGGATTTGATTTTATGATAATCTAATTATCAACAATCAAACGGTAAATCAAAGTAATACAAAAAAGGTTCTAAGTTTAAGACAAGTCCTGCAGAGCAACAAAACTTTAATATGTAACACTAATATTTTATCTACTTTTAAAGGCTTTTTCAAAATTTAGAATTGATTATTTGAAAATTATTCAAGTTTCTAAGCATATTTTTTAGAAAAACTTCCTGGAACAACATTCATTCATCCATTTTCTCCATTAGTTCTTCAATTCTTTATCGTATTTTGTACTAAAATTGATGAAAAAGACAATTTTAAGGTTTAAGAGAACATAATGTTACAAAAATACCAGCATTAATATTATACCGGGTGTCCAGCCTAAGATGCAACGGTCCCTAGCCGATTTATTATTGTCTTTTCGAAAAAATGTTTCAAATAAATGTTGTCTGGAATCGTATTCTACACATGTGAAATTAGTTGCAGAAATGGCGGACTTCCGGTTGTACCGGAAGTAGATACTAACTTTATTATTTTAAATAGAACACCCTGTATATTATTGCACTTTTGGATTCCTTGTTAAATTTAAATAACAATACGTTAGGAATACATTGGGGCTAAGTTGTACCGTTTCCGAATTACATGACGTTTTTCGAAAAAACTTCGGTGTTTGGAAATATCTCGGAAAATACGAAAGTTAGAAAGATGCGGTTTTCGGTTTTCGCTTAACCATGAAACAGCACACGTCTTTTATTTTAAAATTGTTGCGTTTAAATTACAGCGTTATTAAATAGGGATCTGTAATTTTCGAACTCTAAAATCATGGCTAACTTGATTTTTTTAAATTGAACGGTATAGCAATTTTTACATAAATGGACGTAAAATTTAATTTTCTTTCGATTTTATATGAGTATCATTGTGTCTATCTCCAACGGTTTTGGAGATATTCGCAATTCTTCAGTTTCTCACGATAGATACGTATTGCGAAGCGCCGCCGCCGGTCACCTTCTCGCATTTCACCAGGCTTGGGACTGGCAGCAATAATACTGGCATGCTTAGAAAGTTGTCAAAGAAATACACACACACAAAACACGAAGGCATTCACATCTAAGAGCAGAAAAAGTATGTATGAAAAATTTCCAACACCTGATGCGATCAATACGTACAATAAGCTACCAAAACAGACAAAAACACTAAAACACGTTAAATTTAAAAGCAAGATAAGGATGGAGGTATACCGGCAGTACAACATGTAGGAAAGACCAAACGACCAGACCAAC
The DNA here is from genome assembly GCA_949128085.1 of Cetonia aurata. Classification (NCBI taxonomy): domain Eukaryota; kingdom Metazoa; phylum Arthropoda; class Insecta; order Coleoptera; family Scarabaeidae; genus Cetonia; species Cetonia aurata. The sequence goes on along the minus strand of OX421882.1, from coordinate 7,087,769 downwards.
GACGCGTTCGATACCGTTAGTCCGAGAAGAGAGCACCATCTCGTACTGGTTGAAGAATGAAGGCGAAAAAACAGCGCATGGCAACGCTTGCTATACGTATTGCAATTTCTTGTGTATGTTCATACGTTTTGTAAACTGTATAGTTTGTGTTTGTTTAAATAAATAATTGTCTGATTACAGCAGGTATAAATTCTGAGTTAATAACAACAAACAAAAGAATTAATAACAATTTCGACCTCATATTGTAATTATCCCAACCTAGAAGGTATATTTTAACGGATTATACATCTGATAGCACATATTTTGAAAATAAAATTATTTGTTATTTTGAGATTTGAAAAGTATAAAGAGGCATAAAAAGCAATTCGAACAAAAGCCATCATTACACACAAAAGTTCCTACGATCGAGCACCATATAAATAAACAATGAGTCATCTAACTTCGACTTATTTATTACAATACTTCACACCGTTTCTCAGTAGATGGCCCTAGTAGTAAATTACGAAATACTAACAATGGCCATTTTATCCTAAAGCTTTGAAATGAGCTTAATGTAATTCAATAAATTGTTAAACTGTTAAATTGTTAAACCAGCTTCTAGAATATAAACATGAGAAAAGTCTGCACGAGGTTTCTACTAGAGATTTCACAACTTCAGTCCCATCTTCAGGAGAACCAATCAATTTTATTCACAAAATTCTCTGATTCATTGCCTAATTTTTGATGTATTGACTTGTCACAAGGTAAAAGAAAAACTCACTAGAATATTATTTTTATTATACGTATTATATAGATGCAAAACAGATTATCTTAATCCTATACAGATCATTTTGCATTTTAATACTTATTAATAAATACACTATATTTTATGAATTGTTACAAAGAGCGCCTTAAAATATCCCCATCTTTGCAATAAAATCCGCGAAATCGTTTATTATAACACGATGATTCAATAGCTCCGAGAACTTCTTGTGATATTAGTCAACATTGCGTCGCCACAAATAGTTCTAGTTTTAGCCGTGAAATATTGGAACAAGAATATACACAGCTGCATAATACAATAACTGAACAGGACGTGGTGGCCATAATGTTTAGTATATAAGAGGTTTCCATAACGTCGACTCCTTTCATCTTGAGCTGGACGTGTAACTTAGTAGGAGATCATAAATTCACACAGATGCATATAGTTATGCTACCAGTTCGTCGGGTTATGTCATGGTTGGTAGTTATAGAAAAGCTGTTTTCTTATTCTTGCTGTTTCATGAGATTTACAATTAAGAGAATATACAAGCAGAAGAATGATATAGGTATCTATAAACTTAAGGTATTAGCTCTGTGTGGTTAAAAATGTATGTTCCTTAGTAAGTTTGTTGTATACATATAGGTATAAAACATAAGGGCTTACAATATATAGTAATAATAACAGTAATAATATATATGCCATTATTGCGCGAAACATGAGAGTAATACAGAATTTACCACTCAAACACTAAATTCACCGCTGGATGTGATATGTGTTGTCTAGAAATATAAAAATCACCCAATATACCCACATTGTTTTCCTATTGTTTACGTTTGCCAACTTTCCCATCTCCTATATATAAGAAAAATAGACAATCCATTAATAGTCAACTTAAATCGCTTTCTTAGACCTTCCAAAACAAAAAATTTCCTACGATTTAATACTCAAAGTAATTTAATATTACAAAAGCTTTCTTGATCGAATTATATCCTTAATTCTCAACATCAGGATTCCGTTGGACTCATCTCATCATATTTATTATTTTGTTTGTTTAGTTTACTTTAAACATCGGTTAGCCGTTGAAATTCTTTTACCTAATGAAATAAGCAATTCACCGCCATTAAAGAAAAATATTTGCATCTGGTGTTAGCTAGCGTTAAATCACCTTGATTGTACAAATACATGCGAGAATGCGTTTATGAGATCATATTTTCTGGCCAGGCCGGTACATAAAAGGCGTTTATTTTACCAAAGCGGGCGCGAATTGTGTAAATACGTCCAGGTAGGTATTTAAAATTCAGCTATTCGATAATCTAATTTTAGGTTTTGGCTCCCTTTACCGTAAACATTGTGTCTGCTACAAGTGTCCATATTTTATAAATATTACTTTTACACTTGTTGATTTTAAGTAGTAGTCACTTCAATCAAATTTTTACTTACGACTAATTTTTAATTACCTTAGCAACGGGCTATTTTTTTTTCTTTTAATTTTTTTGAAAGACATCCAATTAAAACTAGGCTGAAACTAATTTCGGCAATAAATTTTTGTAGAGACATAACATACACAGAAAAATAACTCTCGGCAAATTATCGCAATTTTCCGATAGCAAAGTGGAATTTATTGCAATCTTAAAAAAAAGGATTTATCGACTGCTTTTCTTCGCGATACCTCGAATCCGCTAAAAAAATAAATAAATTAAATTGAGGCCATATCTCGTAGAACACTAAATGCATATTTCACGGACGTCGGCAATTATAAGCTAAGCATACGTATCTAAGATAAATGTGCTAATACATACTCCATCCAGACATGTGTTAGCGTCCTTTGAATAAGGATACAGAAATAGCAATCAATTTTAGACGTGAGATTTTCGGAAAATCCTATATGATGGCACATGTCTTGGAAAGATAAATGGTAATTACTGGGTATTTGCATACGCAAAAGCTTCTTATAAAAGTCTGGTGACTTAATGATGTTTATTTGAACTTTTAAAGAGAAAATTTTCAAAGAATTCCTTTTGCTATGCCTTTGTTCTAATCATATTAAGATTGTGACTCTGGGTCATTATTTTGTAGTTCGTTATTAGAATTTAAATTAAAGATTGCGATTTTACTTTGTTTAAACATATTTATTCCGGCAAAATATGTTGTGGCTTGAGAAATTTAATTAAAATTAAAAAAAAAAAACAGAAAATTTAAAAATTAGAAAATTGGAAATCATTTTAAAGTGACGCGGAGCGTCCAGTCTTTTTAAAAGTGAGAGGCATTTGAAAAAGATAATTGAAATTAAAAAAATTAAAAAAGGGGACTAGGCGCACCAACTTTTTAAAAAGGGTACGTTACAGGTGGAACGCGGACTTTCTGCTTTCTGCCGAGTTGGGGGGTAAGCGGTTATCAAACGACTATTGAATTAGCCGGGTGAACGGACCCGGCTTTCTAGTTTCATTTAATAATTGTATGCTTTTATTAGTTATTAAAATTGTTGTACCGTCAGCATATGTAATTAGTAAAATCATTCAAATACAAAATAAAGAAAGTGAGCCTCAAGACTGATCCTTGTGGGGCCCCATAAGTTAATTGTTGTATCGACGAGGTTTCATTGCCATTATCTACACATTGTGATCTGGTTTCTAAGAAAACGTTTAACAAATTGTAAAGTATGACCTCTAATACGATAAAGTCCCACTTTGCCAAGTAAAATTGCATTGGACACACAGCCAAATGCCTTGGTCAAGTCCAAGAAGCAGCCTACAACCGAATTGTTTACCTCAAGTTCATCTGTAATAAATGTAACCATTTCTACCATAGCAGTTGTACTCGATTTTCCTCCGCGGAAGCCATGATGTGAGTGCTTTAATATTTTAATATTAATTTTTTTCTAAATATTGCATAGTTTTTCTAAATATTGCATAAGGCTACTTTTCAACGCTTTCTCCAGTAGCATTGGGAGGATAGGGCACTGACCCTTTGCAAATCATAAATTGACAAAGTGATTAAGATGGTAAATTAATTTTGTCTTGCCTAACTTGAGAGAAGAACTGTTAGGAATCAGTAGCTTTGAAATTGCTCAAGTTATAAATAATTGTACCCATCTGAATTTCAAATAACTGGGGATAGAAAAAACGAACATTTCACTTCTGTGTCGCATCAGTCACGATAATTAATTGGGTTTTTCCCAACAATTTTGGTTTCCTACATTAGCCATCGTGCATAGGCAACAATTATACGATTGAGGTAGGATTAATCCACTATAGTGGCAACCTTTCTTGCCAGAGTATTTGTTTCCTCATTTCCCTAAATGAGTCAACACCCAGGTGTTCATATGAGATAGATTGTATTTACATTGCTTTTGTAGCTTCAGATCAGCTTCCACTTGCATTTATGTGCCCTTAGCGCTTTTAATATCGCCTAACTGTCACCAAAAAAATGTTAGCAGGCAGCTCCATAGCATACATTTCGACCTTTAAAATCGTCCAAATCTAATATTTTTTCCGACTCTTAAAAGCATATTTTTCCGCTCATAAAGTAGTCAATACTTTTTCGTTTAATCTTTTTGTTTAGGAAAAGATAGAGAAATCTGGTCTGATTATATTCGATGGCATTCTCATCATGTTGTCGGAGAAGACCATTTCCAGCAGGCAGTTCTCTATATAAACATGTGTATCACCACAAAATAAGCAATAATTTGTAATAACTTCTATAATCCACAAACAGAGGGCGCTGTAATGCGGCACCTACAGGTGTCACGCGCATTTTTCGAAGATCGACGCCCGACGACGCTGGTATTCACGGCGAAACGGCCGCCGTCTTGAAATGCAGCCAAAATACGAAATTAACAGGTGCTTCTCTGTCGCTGACGAATTTTCTGCAAGTGTACGCGCGTCCAGAACTTTGAACCCCGCGCCGCTTACTTAAAATACCGCATCCTTCGCGATTCACGTTGTCGGCGGGTTTTTCTTTGTCCTCTACTGGGGAAAAAATATCTGCGCTCTCCAAAAACTTCGACCACCACACAAAAAGAACTCGAACGACATTCGGATTTATTTAGGAAAAAAAAGTGTCAAGGATGATAATACTTAAAATATACAGCAGAGACATACAGAGACACCGTAGTGCTTGTTTTTGACACTGAAACAGACAAGTTGATTCTTGTACTTGCTATACTACACGACAATCTGGCACCTCCACTACGTTTAAGATTGGCGTTGATTTAGCACAGCGAATTTTTGAAATGAATTCATTAATGTCAAGGGAACATGTTTCTCTTTATAGGTTAGGTTGTAGATTTTGATAAATATCTCGGCTTATTTTCGTGCAGGTGCATTATTTTAGCCAAATTTCGGAATTGCGTCAATGGAATTTTGTAATTGTAGATGTTTCATTTATTTTAGGGTGTATACGATATTTCAAACAAGTGACGTAGAGATGACAAATTTATCTTTAACTATGAATTTTTCATTTTAATGTTAAATATGTTTAAACATGAAAAAGTAGGTGCTAAATAAATTTAATTTTTACAGAAACTAAAAATAAAAAATTGAGATTTTTTTAGCTTTTCTCTTTGTACTCTGAGATAACTCATTCCGTGAAATGAAAGCCTGAAAGCATTTTTGCTATCTTTAAGGTATTATAAAAAAAAAAAAACTTGAAAAAAAGGACAAAGATATGAAAAAACGGATCGCAGAGGCATCAAAATATCGTTGCTCTATTAGCGTTTCTTATATTAACATCCCCATAAGCTAAGGTTTTTTTCTTCTCTTTTTTTCCAATATTCAGATCACTTTTTTCACCTAACATAGAATTTTTTCTTTATCATAAAAACATTCCTATCCAAAATTTTCAAGAACACACTTTTGCTTAAGCCATATGAAACTATACAAGCCGTTACTCAATGTAATCTACTTATTTCACCAGATGATTCTTGAACTAATTTTAAATTAAAATGTTTAGAGAAATATGTTCTAAATTAGGTTAGTTTTCCAAATGGAAAGGCTGCTATGTTTTTTGTTTTTAGAATTCTTAGTGAATACAAGATCACCAAAGTAATCCCAAAAAACCCATCACTGACTTTAATAAGTCCCATTCTGATATACTATAGATCCGTCGTTCCTCATTGTATTTATTAAGAAAAAGATTAATTTCGAGTATATATCCGGCTGTCCCCGGATTGAGTTCACAATATATGCATAATAGACAAAAAAATTTCTGTTGAAACTTCATATTTAGAAAATCCCTGCGTGGGCTCAAACTTTTTTTTAGTTTACCTTTCATTTTTTAATTCAAGTAGGTTTTTGAAGTTGAGCAAAAACTATTTTGGTTTCAGATAAAGTAGTCTTTCTGTTAGCAGAATGCCAAAGTGTTATTATATACGAAAAGTTGTCCAGAACGAAAAGTTTTGAAGTTTTGCGACATTTCGGAACAATCGGCCTACTTTGATTTTGTCAATTTTGTCTCAGGTAAAGTACTTTTTTCGTTCACAATACGCCAATGAGTTACTAAAAAAGCTTTCCAGAACAAAAATCTATAACATTAAGCAATTTTTTTTTTTTTTTTAGTAATATGTAAAGAAATGGGAAAAGAATTTTAAGTGTAGGTGATAATATAAGCAAATAGCGATACCAATATCTAATTGTTATTAGATTCTACAGATAAAAAAATGTAAAGTATTTTACTTATATAAAACCTGGTTAAACAAAAGAGAAAATAAAAAGTATGAGTGGATATCAATATTTAACCATAAAAGTTTGGTTACTAGTTTAAAAAACCTCGCTGGGAAAGGTAGTACTAAGAAGAATTAAAATCATTTTACAGCATTTAGAAACTGGTTTAAACCATACTGGATGGATTAGCTAACTGAAAATTGTGATGAATACAGCTCCTTATAACTCATGAAAGGTATAGAAACAAACATATACCGATCAGTACCATTGATGTCAATAAAACAGCATGTGGATGATAAAATTGCAAAAGAAAACAGAATATAATTATCTTAAGTTAAGGTATACGCCATATTATTTTGAGCTAAATTCTATTGAATTAATTTGGGTAGAAATTGTAGGTGAAGTTGCGGAGAGTAACAAGGCATTTCAAATGGCGAGGCAGATTTAAAACTGCTACAACTACAAGCCATTTTGAATACTGATAGCGGAAGATGGAAAAATTATATATCACATGCCAGAAAAAGAGACAAAATGGAGTTGTTCAATTGATAAACTTGTAGAAGTGTTCATCATATCTACTTGCCGTTATTTCTTGTTACTGGAAGCATGAATTAAAAAAGCATATGTCGAAATGGCTACATAGATAATGGTGAGAACCATGAGGAGAACTAAGAAATGGCGCCGGTTAAATTTGGTGCTGCTACATATGCTAGTTCTAATTTTGCATAAGAAGGTAAAATGGTGTAGATGTTGGATGCAACGTTTTTTTTTAAGCTTGCAATAATAGCCTTAATATTCTATATGAAATTAGAAGTGATAGTGTTGCCTTATTTAATAACTTCACTCAAATAACAAATAGTAGTTTTAATAACATGCCCCCTATTGTATGAAAAAAGGCAGCGCTACCTAAATAAGCCTTTACAAATATGGATTCGCTTTAGATGTAAACATGATGACAAAACTTTCGACAAAAATTATTCAATCCGTTTGTCCGTTCTGTTCCGACATGTTCCCAGTCCTAAAACTGGATATTTTAAATATGAACACTCAAAATATTGTTAGCTGAAACAAACAATTCAATTTTATGTTTGCATAATATAAATATTTTTGATTTAAGCATTTAACACAATTAAAAAGCAATGAATATTCAAAACGATATATTTTCAATTATTTATTCTGACATCCTCTGTTTTTTAATTAGCAGTACATACATAGTAAACTTGAAAGACCCAACTATACTAGAAAATGTTTGCAATTAAGGCAAAAATTGAAAAAATATTGAGCATATTAATGTAAATCCATTATATCCATGTATGTTAATATATCTTTACATTAATATTGAAGAAAATTTATCAATAAACAGTAGTTATACATCTACCTATTTTGTTAAAATTATTGAGGAATTATTGACATTATCTACGCGAGAATTCGGATTAAGAAGTGGTCCACCTACAATTTACTACTTTTCTTAAAAGTTTAAAGTTTGTATCAAAATTCTGAATTATAAATAGCCTAAATGTAGGCGTGTAAAACATCATTCATTACTCATTAACCCTATACCTTGATCGAATCATAATACCCAGGATTATGAAGCACCAATTAACGTCTCAAGCCGACACGAAACGGCCTTTTTGTCTTTCTCTCCTCGCATCACATCGAAAACAAACAATGAAAAAACACACACACGTCGAGAATAAAAAGCGACAATCCGAAGTAGTAGTCATAATCACATCTGGTAACACGTGTTTTACAGGCCGCCTGTTTATTTTACACATATAGAAACATCATATTATTTCGATAGTGGCGTCCGTACCACCACTGTGGGGCACAGGTCCATCTTGACAGATCCCTTAACCTCAAAACCTCTAGCGGCAACAACAGAAAAAAAAACTTTACTATGTTAGGTGGTATTCTGAATAGGTAAAACGTGAAAAAAATCGTTCCAGACCAAACTGATGAGACGTGGCGAAGCAGGAGGGCCAATGGGAAGTATTCTGTCGCGGCAACATGCAGGGAACAGGGAGCAACGGGCGAGATGCTGTTGAAGAAATCTCCCCCCACCCTATTATAACCGCCTGAAATCTTGGCACGCGTCAAGATCCCGTAAATATAGAACAACTACCACGTTTCTTAAACTCAGTTTAACATCAACTATCCTTCAGATCACTACTACTACTACTACTACTACACTATACTGCACATCAGCATCACATAAAATTGTACATTATTAGCGTCTATTTTTACACGAAAACTTTAAATACGAAATTTTACCCTCCCACCACGTTTTTTTGGCGCATGACGTACATGAACTATGTATGTAATTTTTGCAACAAAATCGCAATGATCACCAATAAAATATTTCCACAATAAAATTGATAAGTGTGCGTCATCGCATTTTCAAATATTTCGTCCAATAGCAATTACGTTAAACACACACATAGACCCCGAACAACTGTCAAACTATTTGAGCACCTGTTGCGTGTTTTCCGAAAATTCAGTGTCGCAAAAGTTCGCGCCCGTTTTTCTAGAAGATCGCAGATCGTATACCAGATAATATTGTGCTAGCTGAAAGAACGGACGTCGCTGAAAACGCAACTATGCCTAGAGCTTTCCTGATTACTCATCGCAGGTATACCGGCGAAGGAATGGAGCATAAAGGTATGTTGAGTGTTGTGTTCATCAATGCATTAGTAATAGTAGCAAAAGCACTACATAATAACTATTAGTACAGAAGTATATGGATCAATAAAATATTTATTGTTTTCAATTTTAACTTTATTGACGTTGATTTTATAAATAAAGGTTAGGTTATGTTACACATTATAGATGTGACAGTATTTACATTTTACATAGGAATGATTCAGGCTACTGAGACAGTAGGTACTATACTAATATAAAACAGATATCTCACCTGTTAGTTTAAATTAGTGCGTTATTTTTAGGGAACTACGACTTGAGCATTCACTTTAACATCATCGGATGAAACCGACCGAGTAAATGAATTTACTATTAGTCATTGTATATCTCGGTATTCTATGAATAAAAGATACATTCCACCCGGCTGAAATCATTAAAAGCTTTAGTCACGTAAAATTTTCATCCTGAAATGTGAAATGCTGTAACTTATACGAACTATTAGGCGCTATTATATATCCAGCTTTTACATCCAATATAAATAAATTAATAAAATAAGGTAATAATAGCGTTTGTTCAGAATAATAACCTTATTTTTAGATCAAAAAACATGAAATATAAACCTATCTCTGCTATTGAATGCTTTTTCTGTGTGATTTCGCAATACTAAACTTTTAAATTGAAACAATGTGTGGTCTGTAGTTAAAGCGATTTTATGATTGATCAGATGAGAATTAATTGAAGCATGATAATTTTACTTTAGTTTAAGATATTCGAAATGTATTTTTGTGTTAGAATTACGATTTATGTTTGAATTCCCTCATTTTAATCACATATTATTGCAACAGCTCCAATCCGAATTTACCAGTTTCGGATAGTCGCCTTTGATTATTTTAAACGGGTCCTAATTTGAATTGATGTATTTTTAAAGAGTCATTAATACGTCCCGAAATAATTTAATTTCAGAATTTGTAGCGTTCGTGTAATAACGTGACTCACCGAGGAAAACTTTTATTACTTAATTTTATGGTTTCTTAAACACGTTATATTGAAAAGTTATTGCTTGAAATTCGTTATTTATAAATATCGTTTTGCTATTGAAAAATTTGAAAATAATTAAAAACTAATCAAATAGTACAACCAAATATTTATTATAGAAGGAAATGTTCCAGAAGTTATAATATTAATAGGAACTAGAACCGGCGTTATCCTTACACGTCATCCTGAATAAAACTCACTAAAGAACAAAACTATTTAAATAAAACTTTTGCATAACATTAGAGATTCAGTTTACAATTTTTTTCTAGGTGAGAAAATAACCACCTATGTGAACTTAGCATCCCACGTTTTAAAAATAAACTTTTTTTTATAGAAAATGTTAGTATTTCTTTTGTACTTGTTTGTAGTAGCAATAATTTCGTTTGTAGTTCCATCCATTAGTAATTATAAGACCTTCAAAAGATCAATCGCATCCCACTTTGAGATATCTCTTTAGCATCGTTTGTAGTTGTCTGTAGTGATATTCCTTTCGTTTGTAGTTGAAAGATAAACAACAAATTGTTTAAAGGTGAATTTGTTAGCAATTGAGATAACGGAAACCCACTTTCGCAATTCTCTTTAGAATCGTTTCTAGGTGTTTGTAGTGATTTTTCTTTCGTCTGTAGTTGAAAGATAAACAAACGGCGATAATTTAAACAAATTGTTGAAAGGTGAATTTGCTATTAATTGAGATAACGGAAATCTGCTTTCGCAGTTCTCTTTAGAATCGTTTCTAGGTGTTTGTAGTGATTTTCCTTTCGTTTGTAGCTGTAGCTGTTTGTAGTGAAGTATTTTCTTAAATTTTTGAAAATGTGGCAAGTTAGCCGTGCCCGAGATAACACAAAAATAATTACAGTAGAACTGTCAATATTGTATAAACTAAAATGCCAGCGCTTCTTAACTACACAAACGAAGACTATATAAATTTATTTTTTGCGCCTCCGTTCAGAAACACAGATTTTGCATTACTTTAAATCGGCCGGAAACATAGCATTCTCCGGCCTAGGCCGGCAAAAGATCACTAAAAGTTGGCAGCACTATATTCAAATTACCGACATTTCTGTGATTAATTGTAGATTCGATGACAGATGACAGAATTTTCGTTACACAATCTCTGAAATAATTCAAATTCTTTCCAATTAAATTTTTGGAAGATTTTACAAGTAATAACTTGTTGCACAACCTGTATAATATGAGCTGGGGTCTCCACTGCCCTTATTATCGATGAATATCAATATGTACCAAAACTAACCAAGAAAATTAAAACGTCAAAATACTAAGGTATCTTAATCCTGATTTCATACTCAAATGTCAGACGTAACATGTATTGCCAACCTGTACTGTGTCAATTTTTTTATTATTATTATCAATAAAATTAAGATTTGTCGACGCAAAAAATAGTGTGTAACACACGGCCAGAAACTCTTTTGCGAGTATTCGCACTTGTGGGACCTCGGCTTCGCCTCGGCCTCACAAACCGTACTCACACTCGCAAAACTATAGTTTCTGGCCTAGTGATACAAATAACTATTTTCTAATTGAATGTTGCAATAAAGCTTAAACAAAAGACGACGTGGTGCTGAAATGAATATTACCGCACACTGTGCTGTAATGAGATATTAACGCACTAGCGGGACTCTTGCCGGAACGTAATATATATAGGCGATTAATGTGCAAATTAGAAAAAAATACTGTAAAAAACGTGTAAATGACTTGTAATGCTCGTACTTTGAATCTCTCGCATTACATAAACGTCATTGTGACACTTGTGTTTTAAAATACTATTTTCTAATCGGATGTTACAATAAAGCTAAAACAAACGACGACGCAGTGCTGCAATGGTTATTACCGCACAGTGTGCTGTAATGAGATATTAACGCACTGGTGAGACGCTTACCGGAATGTAATATAGGCGATTAAAGTGCAAATTAGAAAAAATACTGTAAAAAACTCGTGTCACAATGACTTTGTAATGCTCCTACATTGAATCACTCGCCGCTACGCGGCTCGTTATTCAAACTTGTACTCGTCATTGTGACACTTGTGTTTTAAAATACTACATTATCTATGGAGAATGTAACAAAGTAATATTAAGAACATATGACACTGTCTCTCTACGGTACCCACTGAAACAGGAACCGTCCGTTACCATTTGAAGATCAATGAGTTGCTATTACCACCTAACCTTGTTCTTGTTGGCACCCTGCTCACCGGATTTATTAGTGTTAAATTTTTTTGTTTGGGAAACTAAAAAGGGTCAAGTTTATGCCAACCCAATAACAACCATGGATGATTGTATGCAACGTATAAGAAATGTTTTCCAATGCTTGTCTCCGCATGTGGGCCTAACATACCCTGAAAATTTCAAAGCAACAGATCGTCTGGTTCGTATACTACGTACCTCCAGATTTACGCTTCTAGATTTCCGCTATTGTCGCCTAATAAATAGCGCAACGTTGTATGTTTCTTTCAGCCAATCCTAGGCACCCAAATCCAAGATTTTCGTTTATACGTGATCTGTCTGTGTATGTATATTATGTAATAGTTTTTTCATCTTTTATATAATAATTGATCAAACTCTTGGTGGCTAACGGAACCATTAAATGGGATTTTTAGAAGTGGGTGTCACATCAACGTTAAGACTCATATTAAATAAAGAAAGATGATGATAAGCATTAACAAGTACAACACAAGTTCCTATTAATCCAAAATAAGTAAGACGCAGATTTTATTAACGAGGTTGGATCTTTTCAATGCTCGATTAAGTATGTATTCAGATGCGGGTAAGTTTCTTCTAAGTAGTAAAGAATTTTCTCCGGGTTCAGGAAGCATCAGAATGTTCATAGGTGTATTCTTGTAGTGGTAAACTCTATAAACTCGTTCTGAGAATTAATTATTTCGTTTGTAATTCATAATTATGCTAATGAACTTAGGAACGAATTGAATTCGCCAAAAGTTCTCGAATAGTTAACGATCGTTTCATGGTCTTAGAGATTAATCAAGTAATCCTCCTAAAAAAAATAAGCAACAAAGATTTACTTTAGGGTAATATAGTGAAGAAATTATATATGTAGACATGAATGCGCACAAACATTTTCCGAAAACAAGCAGAGAGGATTATGATTCATCAAATTTTACCATTTTCATCGATTCAAACTCGTGTTTATCGGACGCTTAACCAATCAACACGTCCCCGATGTTCATTTAAAATATACAAACACTAAAACAAATGGGCAATCGTTTCTGAAAATTGACTGTCAACAACTTAGGCGAGTGAAATAACGAGTAGAAAAGAGTTTTGCCAAACTGCCAGTCATATTCTGGCCGTAATATTTCTGAAAAGTTTTTACCTTGACATGAAAATTAATTAGTTTTTACGTGACTAAAAAAAAATTACTTTTGGGGTCGTTAGATGAAAATTCCTTGATGAGAAAGTTAAACGCTCAAGGTGTATACACTCGGGCGTTACAGCATCAGAATTGAAAGTTGTCGTTAGCACAACGGCCGTTACGGCATGAATTAGGCCGATGATATATTTACCAACAACGGAACGCCGATGAGTTGGTGGCAGCGGACGAATTTTCTACACGCATAACATGCGTCATTCAATATTAGATAATAATAAACCACTGCCAAAGATTCCGCGGCATCGTTTCAATCTTTCATCCGAGGGTATGCTATTATAACTAAGCGTGTTTGACGCAAAAAGTCCGTAATAGCATCGTAATGAACACTCTAAATACCTAGGGTAAATCATTATATAGAAATTCTCGTTGGACAAATTATAATGCATATTTTCTTATTGAATCTAACAGGAATATTTTACTATTCAACAGGCTATATTACCTACCTTTCAATATCAAATAAATAACCTCAAAATTAAAAAAAGTAATATACACTCCGCCAAAAAAGTATCGCATAATCTTTGTTTGTAGCATAAAGTTGTAAATATACTTTAATGCGCTCTAAGATATAATTTCTATGATTGTTTAAATAAAATACAGGCCAAATAAAAACAAGAACTCATACTTGAGATTTTTATTAAAACAAGAAATTATAATTTTGGAAAGAAAAATGTCATAACAGTAGCTTTTAATACTGAGTATTGCCACCTCTGGCTCTTATGACCGCTCGCATACGGTTTGGCAGAGATTCGATTAACCTCCGTATATAAGCCTGATCCAAATTCTCCCACTCGTCACGGAGAGCATTTGCTAGTCCATGCAGGTCCGCTGGGGCAACATTTTGGGTTCGTATCCGTCTGTGAAGGAGGTCCCACACGTGCTCGATAGGGTTCATGTCCGGACTTACCGCAGGCTAATCTAAAACTGGAATACCAACATCGTTAAGGTATTCCTGGACGATTATTGCAACATGCGGTCGTGCATTATCGTGCATTAACATGAATTCGTTTCCTATAATTGGCGCATATGGTACTACATGTTCTTCTAAAATGTCCGTTATATACCTGTGGGCAGTCAGTGTACCCCTGTCTACTGGTACTAACTCTGTACGACCTGTTAAACAGATGCCTCCCCAAACCATAATAGAGCCACCAGCGAAATTAGGTCTAGGTCTGATATTACACTGCGAATAGCGCTCACCGTCTCGTCTGTACACTGAGATACGCCTATCTGAGGTGTAAAGACCAAATCTTGACTCATCTGTGAAGAGTATATTGGCCCAGTCATTAATGTTCCAATTTACATGTTCTCTGGCAAACCTTAAGCGAGCCACTCGGTGGTTCCTAGTGAGACGAGGGGCTGTTACAGCTACTCTAGCTCTTAATCCACTCTGTCGTAACCTATTCCAAACAGTTTGAGTACTCACACGAGTATTTCTGACTCTAGCCAAGTCGTTCTGCAATTGTCTCGCAGTTACATGTCTTCGACGTAATGCTTGTAGTAGTAAATAGCGGTCATCTTGGCGAGTAGAACATCTTGGACGACCTGGTACAGGTCTTCTACTGTAAATGCCTGTTTCCCTATATCTGGCTACGGCTCTAGAAACACTTGACTGATTGATGTTCATCAAATTAGCAACGTATGCTTGAGATCGTCCATCTTCGATTAAAGCAACTATAGCAGCCACTTGTTCTGAAGTTAAATTGCTCATTTTAGTTTTAAAAGCGTTGGTACAGAACTCTGACTTCGCACTTTAAAATTTGTCCGTATAGGAAGACTTTCAATAAACAACTGAACAAACCTTACACATATGCATTTTTCTAAATGTGTTCTTTTAGAAAAAAAAAAAGTAAAAACGCTAAGTTCCATTATTTTGTTAGTGTTTTTATAGTTCACATACACGAGGCAAACTTTTTGTGAACGTATAAAAATATCTTGGTTCATAAATGCCCTTTTTTAGTTTATGTGATACTTTTTTGGCGGAGTGTATATTAAAATAAACACATCGAGAAAGTTACTCATTTCCAAATGCGCAAACCTAAATATAGAAATAAAAGAGAAGCATTTTCCTCAAACTAATATTCAGTTTCTTTATTTGTTCACATCGCCATGAAACCAAATTCCTATCTAATGTTTACCGAGAAATTCACTACATTAGCCTAAGTTTAAATATAGACGCGTTTAGCGTGTGTATAGTGAAGTTGAGAGGAGACTCAGATTGATGAACTTTTCGAAGAAGAACTTTGACTCTCTCCTGTATATTCCCGTTATATTGTGCTAAATATATAAAAAGGAAAAATGCGAACTAATTGTAAGTAAATTTCAGTTTAAAACAACTCATCACAAATGATCTACCGCACTCTAATGTAAATAACTATTGTTTCTGTCGTCCTCTGTCCTATAATTTTCAAGTAAATTGTGAAAATAAAACTCCTTCGAATGATAGAATTTTCTCTTCATCAACGTAAGATATACCGGGTGTTCGATTTAATATAATAAGTTTAATTCATTTAGATCATCTACAAAACGCAAATAACTTAAAAACTAGTGAAGATAGATATTAGGGAGCCTATTACTGGTTTAAAGACAATAAAATTATCTGATTGTCAACACAGAGATATACGATATGTTGCATTTAAAATAATGAAGGTACGCAATCAGCCAAAAGATCTACTATTCACGGTTTTCATTTCATTCTTGTGAATTTTCGAGATTTTAAACTTTTCTTGCAACGTTGTATTTTAAAAAAAAATTGGAATATCTCATAAACTATAAATATTAGATCCTTTAATCAAGTCCAGTTAGTTTTCAATGTACAATTCAAAATTTCCATAAAATATACCGTCGTCCTAATTGTAAAACTACCTAACTAACTCCAATTATTACGAAAATTGGGATTTTATCACCATCTGCTGGAGATTTTATCGATTAATCAGTAGAAAAACTCTGCAATTCCAATAACTATCCTATATTTGCCAATTACATAAAATGTAAACCATTCAAATCCGTAAAACGCACATCCTCAAAAGGTAAAGATGGCAACTCCAAACTTACAGGGAGTAGGCAAGAACTGCGAAACACAAAATTAAATGAGTCGTATATCATTTGAAAGAGGGAGTTAAGAGTAGAAAAACTGTAAACGGGTTTGAGTGCATGGGCCTTAATTTTTGAGATATGAAGAATTTTATTTAAAAACATTAACCCTTGGAGCTTAAGAAGAATTATATGTATACGACTCAATAGTGTATGTGTAGCCCAATTAGTTGAGGGCACGGATTACGAATTTTACCAGGAAGTGGAATAGGTTCGAGCCCTTCTTAGGGACACTATTTTTCTATTATCAGTACTGATCCACTTCCTGGTAAAATTCGTAATCCGTGCCCTCAACTAATTGGGCTACACATACTCTATGGAACACATATAATTCTTCTTAAGCTACATGCGTTAATGTTTTTAAATAAAATTCTTCATATCTCAAAAATTAAGCCCCATGCACTCAAACCCATCTACAGTTTTTATACACTTAATTTCCTCTTTCAAATAATATATGACTCATTTAATTTTGTGTTTCGCAGTTCTTGCCTACTCCTTGTTAGATAGATTGATGTTTATGAATCTCGGTCTATTCATAAACATAACCTATGTAATTGTGCCGAGTGTAAATAAAATTTTCGGATTGAAATAACACTGCTGTTATAAGCAAGGTTTCGAGCATATACTACAAAACCAAAATAGTTGTTTACAATTTTTATTGAGGGTGGTCTAACTGCATCTTCTCCATTCCATCGGATTTTTTTAATAAATCATTTAATACAGAAGGTAATGAGAATAACGTTATCCTTTAGAGCAGAGGCTCCCAAACTTTATTTTTCTCATAGACCACTTTGAAAGTTTTGCTGGTTCCGGTGGACCCCCTGCAGCTACATATCTACCATATTCCCAAAACTCGACAAAAAATGTGAAGATTAGATCTAACTATGGACATATGCGTTGCGGCTGAGTTATTGGTTAATTAATTAATTGTGCTGTGAGTGGATGTCAAAAAAGTAAAGTTAGCCAATCAAAAAAGTGATTCCATCCAACTTTACTTCTTTGACATCTACTCACAGCACAAGAAACCAATCAATTCTCACATATTTAATTTAGAAAACTACCCATTCGGAGTGGTAAAAATAAAAAGAAAAATAGTATATTTCCTTGTGTTGTATTTATTCAAATATGTAATCATTACACTATTAATTATTATTGTTATCATATTACATTGTAATATGATAATAGTCGTAATATAATTAAAATTAAATATTAATAACGTAACGTAAATTCTACAATGACAATCACAAAATAGTCATAATTTTAGTGGGGATGTACTTGATGGATTGACAGAAAATTATCAATATTTGGCTTCAGTTTTGTTAGGAATAACCGCAAATCTCCCCGTTCTGTGATATTCAATCTGCTCCTTTTTTTTTTTTGTTAAAAAGTTTGTAACGACACTAAAACTTTTCTCGACAAGACATGACGAGGGAAACGCTATCAAAAGCTTTCTCGCAATTCCCCACAGTCCAGGATATTTTTCGGGTATTTCTGCCTGCAGCCAAAATGTTTGATACCCTCTTTTAAATTTCACCTTCAGTTCCTCATTAATGCTAAGCTCGAGTAGCTCCTCTTGTAATATCACATTCTCCACTTCCGTTTCATCAAGTGGATTTATGATCCATGGTGGTATTTCCATCGTCAGAATATCTTCAAATCTGATTTTAAAGTCATCATGCAAGGCAATTAAATGTTGAACGTATGTGTGAATATCCTCATCAAGGCATTCTACCTGTGAAAAAGTTTGTAAACTGGGAAAATTTACTGAATATGGAATATGCAAGTTTTTACAAGTAACAGTCCCTTCTTAAAATATTATCTGCCTACATTGATAGGTGAGCTCAAGCCAACATTTTAGTTCTTCGCTATCGGAACCAGATAAATTTTCGTGGACCCCCCTTACGAATTGTGAACGCCCATTTTTTTGTCATGCTAACGTAGACCCCCCGTCGAGTCTCCCGTGGACCCCTGGGGGTCCACCTGCACCACTTTAGGAATCACTGCTATAGAGTGACGGTTGTTCATATCAAAAGCTTAACTGTACTCTGGCAAACGCTCTTCTCAATCTGGCTATATTAAATAATATTTGTATCGAACAAAAATACCTTGAAAAAGGGCATACAGAGAGATGGTGGCAGACTCTATGCACTTATGCATTGAATGTCGACTTCGAAACAGAAAAATAAACATTCCAGCAGATTATATGAGTGTGTACTCAGAAGAACGAAAAACACCAAACCCGTCAAAATCTATTACCTATAGACCACAATTTTTTATTGTGAAGTTTTGAACTTATAACATTCTGTAACTAGAGGACCCAGTAGAACGGTTGATGAGGAAGTCGTGACAGACATTCGAACTCTGGAATGTACAACAAGTGCAGTATTCATCCACCGTTAACAATCTCTCGTAATGAGTAAACTGTGGCAATCATGTCATTCAACATCTTTTTTAGTAGTATATTGTGTAACTGCTAAAGATTATGATTCTAAACTATTTTGCTTAACTTTTTTTATTGTACATGCTGCATAGTAGGCAGTTTCTATTTGCCAATAAAGCCATCAATTATAAACACATGTTACAATGTCTGTTCTTAGGAATAATTGTTCTTTTGAATAAATGGTGACTTCGAGGTTGCTTTTCAACAGGTCAAACATTCTATGAAATTTAAAATTAGGTTTCTTACTAACTCTTACTACTTAAAATCCTTTAAATAGTTCTGTACCAAATGCTTAAGAAACTAATACAGCAACATCAAACAGAAACTAATTTGTTAAAACTAATTGAGCAGTCTCAAAAGAAATCGCATATTTTTAGCACCATTTCGGCGCTTTACTGAGCTTTTAGCTATAAACGAGTAGTTTTTCAGACACACAAACCGCATTCTTTAAATTCCCTAATTCGCGTTAACGTTAGGTATGTATAATTCATAAAATCCTCGCATCCTAGAGTAAAATTAACTATACGCCAACATCAGAATTCCACGCGATTTTCCATTCATCAACGATCCCCTCAACGCTCCACCTGAAGGCTGTCGAACCTGAACATCCGCTAACTCTTTCCAAATTCTCCCACTTCATAAACTCACACCACTAATCCTTTAAGTATATACGAAAATCCACTAGTTTCCCGTGTAGTTTTCGAGTAAATCGTTAATAATACCAGATTTTTCCAATACTCGACTCCTCCTCACATTTTTCTATAATTAGCAGAGTGGATTCGTATACACTGCGCCGCGAGTGCGCAAAACGGACGCTGTATATCGGAATGAATCGGCGAAAATTCGATTATTGCGAAAGACAGGAAACACATGGCTTTTCCAAAAATACGAAATGGCAAAGCAACAGAGCGTCCGGTGAGTGGATCGCGTACATAGACGTCGTTGATCAACTACTTGTTGTGTTCGGGCGATGGCGACTTGTTGCAAATTGGCAGTGTGCCGATCACACCTTACGGAGCCTCAGTACGTGCTTGGGAGCGTAAGTATACGGGCCAGATCGGAATTTTTCGGATCAACTGACGAGGAAATGTTATTTACACCGGTGGTAAATCGATTACTGTAGTTGTAAATTACAAAAGAAGTACTGGAAACTGAAAGCAAAATATTAAAGCGGCGACAGAGTATTGTAAAACAGTTTTTATAGAGTAATATTTCAAGCAACATTTCGTAGAAACGCATATCTAATTTAATCCATATCGAGATTTATTCGATGTGTAATAAATGTGTAATTAAACATGAACCTTCGAAAACGCACATAGACGTTTGCATAAATATAGGCGCTGTTTCCGGTCTTGTGATTTTATTCTTAAGTGCTGATTAAACATACTTATTAAATTAAGCATTTTTTTTTATATTTTTGAAGTTTAAACCAAAATCAGAGTTTCAGAGCAACGTTGCAAGCAAAACAGACTTGATAAAACAACAAGGAGCGTAAAATGTTCGGTATTTGATTGGTGTAAATTGAAAAACATTACACTTACTGCTGAAATTCACCTTCTATAGAAGTTTGGAAACGGCAAAAGTAATATGGCAAAGGCTATGATCAAAAAGCTTATGATGTATGAAGCTAAACTTTCGCATATACATTGTGCAACTGTTCCGCGGAAAACCCGTGTCACAAAGCTCCACTTTTTGCAATCACCATAGCACCTACCTTGTTACGATATTCTGACGCGTTTGGATTATTCTTTAGCTATTTTGATATTTTATTAAGTTGACAGAAGCGAAAATTTTAAGAAGAAGACTTTTCAAGAAGGCACTTGAATGCTTCAATGCTTCAAGAACATTCAGGAAGGCGAACTTATACAAAGTTTCTTAATACTAATGGTGTGTAGTGCCTGAACGAACAGTTCAAAAGAGTATGGCCTAGAAGAATACGAGATTATAATGAGCTATAAAAATAACCTCTAGACTGATGCTAGACTGTCATAGAGCTCTCGCACAGATCTCTGTTAGAAATAAAGTCACGATTAGTTGGACTAAAGGACACGATGGCAATCTGGGCAATGACGAGGCTGCTACGTTGGTCAGACGCGGGTCCGGGACAGTTCTGTACGGTCCCGGACCGTTTATAAGGCCTACCATATCTGCCTTGTGCGACCAGATCAAAATTATTACCCATGAGCAATTCATTAAAGCCTGGGATGAGAATTGCCCGTGCCGTTTTGCCAGGGGCACTTTATATTACCCTGACAAACGGCATCAAACTATCTGAAGATGTGCTTAGTGATGGGAATTCCAGCCGGACACTGTCAGTTAAAAGCGCACCTTTTTAGGCTGCGAGACCAGTCCAATTTGTAGGAGCTGTCGATTAGAGGATGAGACGGCTGAGCATGTTCTTGGGGACGTTCGGCTTGACATCGCCAGCGTCAGGAAAGCTCCCCTGGGGAATGTCCTAGCGTTTGTGAAGACAATAGGCTGGTTGACAACCTAGGCGGGACAACGTAAACGGAGGAAGCATAATGGGCCTGATGGCGCCTAAATGCAGTGGCAGTAGCCACCCTCCAGCTTATCCAGAATCCAGAATCCAGAGCTATGGTTTTTTATGCGATCACGTTAAACAGAGTGTGTTTGTACTTGCATTGGAGGAACATAGATAGCTTTGGATATTTACAACTAAAAAATAATTAATTTCCTAAGAACATTTGCAATTGGACTCCCAAGAAACTAACTTTTTAAAGTAGTTCAATATACTATAAAAGGAACGATCTTACAAAGAATTATTTTCCGAAAGGAACAAAATTTATAATCCCTGTTTTATACTATTAAAATGTTGGCCAACCATGATGGTATTATGAGAAAATTTCCTTACAGAAAAAAATTTTAGCTATAGAA
Source organism: Cetonia aurata (assembly GCA_949128085.1). Taxonomy (NCBI): domain Eukaryota; kingdom Metazoa; phylum Arthropoda; class Insecta; order Coleoptera; family Scarabaeidae; genus Cetonia; species Cetonia aurata. The sequence continues at coordinate 7,065,863 of OX421882.1, read as the reverse complement.
TATTCATCAATTCCACCTCTTTCTTTTATTCTTAGATAGCCTATGCCAAGAACGTCAGTTTTTAACGAATCCTATTACATTATACTTAAAGATTTCACAGTTTTAAATTAGAGATTCACTTTGGAAAGAATTAATCTGTATATCCATGAACGAAAAAAAAAACATGGTTTTATTTATCTGTATAAAATAAAACGCGTCCGTATTACAACATGCCACGTCATCGTTTCCTAAAATACAATCTTAACCTCATCCTCAAACGCATTGTACCTAACTGTGGCGCATAGTATACACACATTTAAACGTATTAACATTTAGAAAACAGATATAACCGGATCCCTTGTATATTTATAATACGTGAAAAGCACGGCAAAAGATATTGCTGGCGGTTTAACGTTTTCCCTTGATTTATTTACGTACCTGTAGCCATGAATTTTCGTTTTGAGGAACAGCAGACGCGGATTGCTGAGCGCGTACGGCTTTTGATGATTCCCCTTTCGTGTTTTATTGATATTTACGAGGCAGTAAATATCTGTAAGTCATTAGTTACGATTTTTTGTTTCGAGTTTTTGCTCTAAACTGCTTTACATGTGTATGTTGAGCAAGGATATCTCCAAGTAATTAAGTGATATTTTGTTTAAAGTGTTTGGAAATGGCAAACTATAAGTTACGAACATTTTTTCTTTATTAAAACTCTTCCAACTCTTTGCTCTAAGCGTAGTCAACTTTGCACCAATGTAAAGGAGTGAAGTTGTTAATACTATATGCAATTTGACACAAGTTTCATCTTTTCTTGTTTTAATCTTGACAAATTAAATAATAAAAGAAAGTTGCCTATTTGTTTGAATCAAAATTTGATAAGAAGAGTTAATAATACTAGCAAAGTTAAGTGTTAGGTTAGTGACCTATAGTGTATGATTGGTTGCGTGGTCTTCCTTGTCCTACTTTATCAAATTAAGCAAATAATTGCCAAAAAAAAAAACCTTTTTTAATGTAGTGCTTTCAAAGAAATTATAGTTCCGCGCCTTCATGTTTTATCGCATTTTTTTTTTTTTTGAGAAAACAGCAATTTTGACAATAAAACAAAAAAACCGCTTTCTATGTACCAACATTGTTGAGTGAGCAGGGCATCCATCTTGTTGAAAATATACGCCCTGAAAGTTAGGTTCATCTCTTACTGCAGGCAACAAAACATTTTGGAGCATCTCTAAATACGTATGTTGATTCACATTTGCATTAAAAAAAATATGGGCCGATGATTTTTCCATATGATCTAATTTGGAAAAAAATAACTTAGTTTGCGGTGTCTTTTTACATCTTACTAAATCATTTGACATTATCTCACATGCAATATTATTTGAAAAACTTCAGTGTTATGGTCTGAGAGATGTTGCGTTGGAGTGGTTCAAATCATCCCTAACCAATAGACGACAGACAGTTAAATTAAACAGTGTTGCCGGCGTAGCATATTCCAATACGCTCACTGCAGATATTAGTGTTCCTCGAGGTAGCGTACTGGGACCACTTTTATTTTTAATTTTTATAAATGTCATTTTTGTGTTACACTCAAAAAATTATTAATTATTCAGACGACACAAACTTGCTGTTTGCTGCTTCTGATTTTCCGTCTTTAGAACAAACTGGAACTGACATATCGTTCCGTAAAACAATGGTTTATAGAAAATAAGTTACAAGTAAATGAAAACAAAACGTGTTGCATACTATTTAAGACCAATGAAAGCGCAAACACACCGATTAATATTTTTCTAGACAGCACTAACATAAAATTAACAAAATATTGTCGTTTTCTGGGGGTCGAAGTGTCGAAATACGAAAATTGGTTTTGTAAGCATTACCAACAAAAAATATTTGCATTATAAATCATATTCAAGTAGAAATTCTAAATTTTTAAATTTTAAAGATTATGCTCGATCTTCCTTAGAACTTTATTATCTATTTACTATCAAGTGTATTTACGCCAAAATTAAATTTAAGCAACCTTAACTTAGTATTTGTCGATTTTTTTGTCACATTGTAAGATAAACTGGAAAATAACTTTGATTATCAAAGCTTTTCGTTCACAGAACTCAGTCCTGAAAGGATAGTAAGCGTGGCCGAATATCCCGACTTCCAAGAATCGGACACAAGTTCAGAATGCCCAAACGAGCTGTACAACCTCACCAAACTGGCAGAAGTAAGTCTAGCTGCAGCTGCCGGCAAAATATCTGACTACCGTCACTTATCCACGGCAGGAACAAAATCCCACAACAACAATGAAGAACCCACATTCACCTATACGCACAAACTATTCGACAAGTCCTCAAGAGCGCCCAGGCCACACCTAAGAAAGGTACCATCGATCGCAACCAATCCATATATCAAATCGAAAATTAAAACTCAAAATCTCAATTCTAGAGCGATGCAGAAAACCGCCGACCGACGACACCTATCGGCGATACTTCGAATAATAATGATAATACTATGTCAAAGATGGTTCCATCAAACGCAACGACCGAAGCCCAGACACAATCGCCGGAGCCTCACGAGCACGAATGCGCCGACTGTGGGAAAAGGTACAGCACCTCGAGTAATCTGGCCAGGCATAGGCAGACGCATCGAAGTCCTGCGGATAAGAAAGCTAGGAGATGTCCGCATTGTGACAAGTTGTACGTCAGTATGCCCGCTTATTCCATGCACGTGAGGACGCATAATCAGGGCTGCAAGTGTCAGTACTGCGGGAAATGTTTCAGTAGGCCGTGGTTGCTACAAGGGCACATAAGGACGCACACAGGTTTGTTTTCTGATTGCAAAATATAATTGCCCCTAATTGCATGCATACACCATTAATTATTTGCTAAGAAATTATATATAAGACGAATTTTATCGTGAGAGCCACGGAAACACAAAAATCGGCAACTAATATCGCTGGTTAACTGCTCTGGATTGTCATCTAGTAAGTACGATTTTCCGCTTTGATATAAATATCAAAATACCAAATTTCCTTAAGCTTTCAGTTCACTTCACACACTTATTATTTCCATTTCTATGAGTACAATTCATAACGAAAATACCCAAAATTGAGGTAATGATAACCGAGTTCAGTTTTGCTGCTTCGGCTTTGCTATTGATACCTGCACCTAATACGATGAAGTTTGTGATAAGGTGTTTGAAAGTCTGTAGGGTACAAATCATATTTTTGTATGACCTTTGCGTCATTCAAATCAACATAAAGCTCTGAGAAACATTAACGATGGCCAATAATCTACGCCGAGCCAACCTCTCGGGCTGGCTCGGACTTATAATTCAGTATCTTTATTTAGCCTACTTGCAGTAGATCTTTCATGGATTCAAATATTGTGTGTCTTTAAGCTGGTGCGTTTCTCAATAACTCTTTCTTGTATATTCTGTTCTTAGTTCATTGAAGGCCTTGATGATTATTGTACAACTGCTACGGTTGATTTACCCTCTAGATTAGGTATCAAATCTAAACTCGATGGGGTAATTGTGAATAGTTACTAAGCAAATTTAAGTACACCAGTTTCCTCCTTAAAAAAATAAGTGGCAAGATACCATCCAGTGTACCTTAATCTGAGTCGAATGTTTTTACAGAATTTCACTTTCTGTGAAACTAGTTTGCTCAAATAATTCTTGGTGTGTGAAAATATAACTTTAGGTCGCCTTTTATGATGAATTTATTATTAATGATTAGGTGAGAAGCCGTTCAAATGCACGATATGCAGTAAAGCCTTCGCCGACAAGTCCAATCTTCGCGCCCACATCCAAACGCACTCCAACACCAAACCGCACGTATGCTTGAGATGCGGAAAAGCTTTCGCTTTGAAGTCCTACCTGTACAAGCACGAAGAATCCTCTTGCATGCGCATAAACGGCAGGCATTCCTCGCGCGAAACGACGCCGGATAAAAGTATAGCCTCACCAACTCCAGTAATCGTCTCGCATTCCACGGATTCAGTCATCAAGGCGCCCGAAAATTCCTTTATGTCGCCGAATAGACCTGTCAGATCGCCCTTGTTCTACCGATCCACCGTGATATCGCCAAATCCAGAACGTCTACTCTATTCTACGATACAACATCCCTCGGTGATACTAAACGCGGCCAGACTTAGTGGTATGAGTCAAATCCTGCAAGATCAACCGATGGATTTTTCTCCATCTGCCGGGAGGGATCAGTACGACAGGCAAACTTTCGCGCAGAATATGGACCGATCACCAGCGTACTCCATTGGTTTGGCGATAGCTGTTTAAACTGTTCGTTTGAGGTGATTTCGTCCAGTTGAATTCCTCTTCAGGGACCATATTTTGACGTCACGTCCGTTCATGCATAACTTAAGCTGTATATAATGTTTGCGTTAGAGATGCTTCCTTGTTTTCCGTCATTTTTTTTTTTTAATTTTCGTTATTATTTTGTATTAATTATATAAAATGTGCTCTTATTTTGTGCCTTCCAATTATAGATGAAGAAGAATAAGTGAATTCACACGTGCCATTTTGTATTTAGATTTTTGTGTGTTCGCATGTATGTTGTTACATAAAATGTAGGTGTATCTGTAATTTAATTAATTATATAATACGGAGCTATTTCGATTTGGTGCTATTCTAATATCGTAATTTCGTTTACGATATTGCCCTTTAAGGTAGCTAAGAACCCAGTGGACATAAGTAAAGTCTAGTCACTGACACCGTGCTATTTCTTTATCTCTCGATTTAAGTATTACGAAAACTGGTAATGCTCATAGAAAATAATGTGAAACTGTTATTCATTAATTTGCAATAATATTATTTTATTTAAGCGATAATAACTTCTATACAAAATACTTAAAAAAGAAATACAAAATAGATTTCATTTCTGAATCAGTTGGTGTGAGCGAAATTTATTGTCGGCTTAATTTCAAAATCATTTTCAATTCCAGAATTTTGAAAAACCTATTTCCAAAGAAAATACAAGATTTATTGGCTCTCTTGCTGAAAAAAAAAACGCTCGTGACATTGTCAGAAACATTGAGGGCAAAAATTATTTTGAGGTATTTCACCAAAATAGATCCTAAATAACTATTGTTGACATAATCAAATTTTAAATTAGGCACAAACCTTTAAAGTCTTATATCTCTTCAGGAGAGACAAATGGGTTATGTTTCTAGAGGTCATTTCACACGGTCACAATTTTATTATTAACTTTGGTTAATGTGGGCTAAATTTTTTGTATCATTTAATATAAGAATTTTTATCAAAGTGAAACTTGCTGATAAAAATTGTGATTAAATTTTAGTAGACTTGTAAAAGCAATCCAAGAACAGAAGAAGAAGCATGAAACATTTAATTAGGCGTCTCATCCATTCAGCTTTTCCTTCTTGCTGGTCCCAGACCCCCTGCTATCAGCTCAACAGCAGCTCGTCTGCGCGTGTCTTCTCCTTGGCCACATCCTTTCTTTGCTCTGCCTGTAGATCTATGAGCGGCGTCCTTGCCAACACTAGGAGTGCTTTTGTAGATATAGTTCCATTTTCTAAGCAGTTTGCAGTAACCTCCTACTTTCTTTCCTCTGAAGTACTGTCTCTCAGATTGCAACAGCCAATATTAATATAGACTGCACCACCGAGGCAAGTATTCTGCGTTCGATATAATTCTGCCAATCTTTGCCAGAGTTTTAGCAACTCTTTCCACGGTTTTTCTGACGTGTTCTCATGTCTGCATCTAGATAAACCCCTAGGTATGTGTGCGTATCTCGTCGTCTCCCATTGTTACTTTTATGCCCTTTGCTTTACGTCCTCGAACTAGAAGGACTGTCTCTGTTTTCTCTGCGGCGATCTCCAATTTCCTGAGCCGTAGCCACTTCATTATGTCCTTAATGGTAGCGTTTGCACCGGCCTCGATCTTCTCTAGCACTACCAGATAGTCCGCGTACCCCCACGTACTCTCTCTCTCGTTGGAATCCTAGCACTTCCTCGTAATACAGGTTCCACAAGGTAGGGCCCAGTACCGACCCTTAGAGGACACGGCACGTCATGTTCTTTACGCTATTCCTCCTACATCGATCTTTCTGCCTTCTAAATAGCTGGGAATCATATTCTATATTCAGATAGGGTACCACGTTTCCCCTTCTCAACTTCGTTAAAATATCTCCAAGGTGCCGAGTTAAAAGCATTCCGGATATCTAGCGTTATTAGAGCATAATGCCCTTTCCGCTGTGTCCTTCACTGTCTTTAAGGCGGTCAGTGTCTATCTCTCTTCCCGGATACCGTTTTAGTATCTAGCCAGATCTCTGCTTATCGCTATTTCTGTTTTTAATCTGGAAAAAAGTAATTGCTCGCAAAGACATTCAGAACGCATATGAGATGATAGGTTTGACTATCCTCTCCTTCCTTCTTTTTCTTTGCAATAAGTACCAACCTCCCAAATTTCTTCTCGGGAAGGTTCCTGTCCTCAGAATACTGTTCATCACGGCCAGGATTTCCAACGTTCCAACAATGCTCTTCACTACTTCGGGGGGTATGCCATCCGGTTCTGGGACCTTCTTTAGTCTTATTCTTGCACAAGCCGCCATCAATTCCCCTTAGTAAAGAGAGCCGCCTCTTCTGTCTGAACATCCCGTTTGTCCACTCTATCCTGGGGTTAGTAGGAAAAAGTGATTCGCTATCATGAGCTGCCCTTCATCATAATTTCAAATTGGCGGAAACGCCTTCAACTTTTGTGTCATACCTCATACCCCATCCAGGTCCTCTTTTACTTGTCTCCAGGTGTTTTCATGACATGAAACTTTCATATTATTGTCTTGACCCCTATTCGCCCTCAACAATTTTCGTTTACAGCTGATGGGAAATGAGGAACCATTTCTACGCAGAAGCACAGATCAAATTTTGGTTATTGGTATAATACCCACCAGTTGTGTAAGGCCTTCTAACAGATAGGAAAAACTACTGTCTACCTAAAAAAATTGTAACTGTGTAAAATGACTGTAATAATACTTTTGGTTAAAATTATATCATATTTTAAGACCCAAAATGTGTTATATATATATATACAATGGATTAATTAGTTTCTGAACTAATGCTCTTCGTATTAGAAAAAGCTTCTTATAATATTTCCAAAACTGACAAAACGGCCTTAGTTAAAATCATCCCGGAATTTTTATTTATTTGTAATTCATAAACCCAAATTACCGACAGATGTCAGTGTCAGGGTACCGGACACCGCGCCGCCTAGGCAGAAGTTTTTATTGAAATGGTCACCCATCCAACAACTTGTTATGCATATTGCTGTTTGACGCACAAAACTGACAATGATGCAACGTACCATTAAGCCGTACTGCCGGTTTACTTATTTGTAATATATTTATTAATTATTGTTTTTAAATAAAAACCCATATAATTTATTTGGCATTTTGATCATTTAGTGGTCAAAATTGCAATATTGCGCTAGTAATTGAATAGGAAGAAATAAGTAAAATTGATAGTCCAAACCAATCAACTCGCGCCAATGAGTCGACAAATGATTGTGTTGCAATTATTTTAATTAATTTTGCACAGTAATATTAAGTTTTATTCTAAATAAATTTGGAAAAAAAGTTCAGACTAAATAAAGGAATCACCATTTTTATAAAATTTCCGGCCTCCTGATTAGAATTGAAACTCTACTACGTTATTTTACACTAATTGGGTTTTCAATAGTACCTACTGTCGAGTCTATTATAATATTATAATGATTTTTCTTATGGAATGATATGCAAAAATATCTAAGTACATACAGATTGGAAGATAATCATTCAATCAGTGTATGTTGAATACTTAATTGCATGAATGAAGTAGCTTATCATATCGTTCCATTATCACCCGTTTATCGATGATTGTGACAATAGGGCTACCTTTGTATTATGCTGCTCTATTTGCTACAATAGAATGTTTCCTATCATGAGAACAATAATAACATTGAAGCATTATGAGTCTATAGTTGCTTCCACTTTTATGAAAACTAATTTCTGTTCTGTCAAACAAACTCGTATCCATACTGCATTGTATTATGTTTATCTTGTTGTACAAACAATCAATTTGTTTATTTTTAGTGGTTATGCCCCTAAACATTCAACTCGCAATAATTGAAATGGGAAGCATGGAGCAAATAATATTTACCTGATCGAATGAATCGCTTCCATTCTATATGTAGATAATTCTAACATTTCTGTAACAAGTAGTTTTCAGTCACAGTGATTATATAACAATGTCTGCTGGGGAAATATCAGTATAATGTGTTAGTATTTAGTCCCGGAATTACTTAAATCGACAATTTAATTGTAAATAGTCATTATAAACAAATAGATTTACAAATATATTTATTGTGAAATCGTTAATTCGTAAGATCCTTACGTTTAGGTAAATATTTAGGGTATTTTTATTATTAACATTTTAAGTTAATATCTGTACAACGGATGGCTATGGTATTCTGGAGATACTATTAGCCGATAATGAGCAAACAGGGTTTATTTTAAATCTTTCCTCCTATTATTTCGTTTTGTTTCTATTGGAATCGATTCGCTGTCCTAAATAAAAACGGAAGAAGATTAAGTTCTATAAAAGAAAAACGTTCAAAGGAAGAATGTCTTCTTCTCGGCGTGTAAATCGGTTCTTGTATGTTTTTTTGTTTGTTTGTTTGTTTCGTTTTCTTTCTTTGAACAGACGAGAGTGTTACTAGTCCAAAAATGCTTTCCGTTAAAATTTAGTTTTAACCGGATTGCATAGTTTTTAAGTTTTCTTTTTTTTTCTCGTTTTTCGGTTGTCTATTTTTAATTTACCCTAACTGTAATATATCAATACATCTCAAAATCTGAAATTTCTTATTTTGGAATAGAAATTAGAAGTTTTAAAATGAAATTATAATTAATATCAGATTTCTTATAGATTCAGTGGCTTTTTAGAGCATTTTAAACACAATAATACATAGGCCTAATTATTGCTATTGCTTTTGCCAAATATTTTGTTTACTAATATATCGATTGTACCATCTTTGAATTAATTTATTATTATTATAAGTTATTAATTTATTCACTTCGATATCGGCTAATGATATAAGAGTTTCCTAGTCATGACAAATTAGTTGTAGAATACTACAAATAAGCCAACATATGTATTACTATATTACGTATAGTCATTACAATATTATCTATTATAAGAAAGGGGTCGGTATAGTGCAATATTAAGTCTAAGGTCGTCTCGATGCAAATGCGTCGTCTATTCAAAGTGTATATTATATAATTGTATTAACAGGATATCATATATCAATTATGGATAGTAATTCTTTTGTACTTAAGCAGTTTAATTAACGTACTTAAATGTCTAGAATTCATTCCCCGGATGTTCTTTTGGAGAGAGCTTCAATTTTCATTCCTGTTGTACTTATTATGTAGGAGTTTTGTAAACGAAAGTTTTCTCGGTCATCCTTTTTACACACACTGTTTTTTTTTCTTTTCGTGTTTTCTAGATTTCTGTACTTTTATACAATAAAATGGTAACTATGCATAAATTGTTGAGTTTATTTTTTAATTCACCTATTTTTCCAGGGATTATTACTCCTGATCAATAGCAACGTGCGTCGAGCGTAGTGAAGTTTGTTAAAATCATTAAATAAATGCTTTTCTGCTGTCACTGTAATTTAATATGAGGCAATTTTTATATTAAAAATTTTACCTAGTGTAGGATTTGAACCCGGCAGGATGGCAAAAATACAATTAGTGCACTTCTTACAGTACTCAGATTGCGGTAAAGTATTTTAAAGTGTGTAATAGTATATCTATATACATATATTTACCGGACTTAAAAAAATACAGAAAATTAAAACCTACAATAAGGTAAACTAAAGGTTATCTGATTATGAAGAAGTATAGTTTAAGCTAATAATATAGGAATATTATCTATAAAGATTCAAAACAGCCAAACTAAGATCAGCAATTAAAAATTTTAAATTATAATATGCACCGCAGAACATTAAATTATCATAGCAAAATTTCTACTACAACGCTAAATTTAGCACAATCTACGCTAAACAAACTTTTGACCTTCTGACACTTCTTTTAAGATAAATTCACTTCCTCATGATCTAATATCGTTAAATTAGAAATAAACATTAAAACAACATAATAACTTTCCTTGTGTTTCTGCACAGATCGATAATATACTGATACATCGATCTTAAAAAAAGACAATAGAGTTTGCAAAAACGTAATCAATGATACATTGACCGATCGCGCAAATAGGGGCATTGAACTGCATTTGTTATTAACGTGAAACGAATCACAATTTGATAATTAATACGATTATGAATGAATCAAATATAAATAATTAAGATTTGGTTAATTCGGAAATAACTTCATCTAAGGAGTAAACAACTTTTCCTTGACCTATTGAAGAAATTCAGTAGCAATGAAGTCCTATACTGTTACATGAATTTCTTGGTCAGATCTTCAAAAATACGAAGCTTCCAAATTAGGAAAGAAAAATTTATTATATCGATATTAAGAGAAATAATTGGTCAAATCTAATCTTCAACCATTTATTGGCTGGTCTTTATTTGTTCCAGACCAACAAATTTCTTCAGTCAAATAGTGGAAAAGCGCTCGAAACACAGAGAAGCAGCGATTTAGAGAGCGATTTAATTTACAGGTTTTCTATTTGTGTAGAATAAAGAATGTGTTGATATCATAGTCTTCCATAGTATTTCATGAAGATTACATAACTTGAATGACCTCTCCACTTCATAATATATTTGTCACGTCACTTTCTATCAGATACAACGAGAAAATAAGAAAACAGATAATCATAATTGAACCTGTAGTTTTAACAATAGTGGTGATATTGACTTTTTCCTTGAATTTAAAAAAAGTTTCCTTATTCTTTTGCCGATCCCAAAATCTATGATAACAGCCTAACGTATCTACAATTCATGCAATGTATCAATGTCCTTACAACAGACTTCTGGGAGGGGTGTAAACGCGTTAAAATAAGAACAAAATCCGTTCCCATTTGTCAACAAATCATTGAATGGTGATGACGCTCAAATGGAGTTGACATCCTTAATTAGTGTTCTCTGTGCATTATTGACTATAGACGGTATTAGTGTTAGTGTCGCTGAAAATAATGCAAAGGTAAGCCAGGTAAGTGAACGAATTTTGAGGGTTAATTTCACCTTTCTATTTTGGAAAATTTATTTCTGCTAATTTAATGCTCTTTTGGTTGCGAAATAAATGCGAATTTGTAATATATTATATGGCTTATTAAAAATAGTGTCGTCAACGAATTAAAATTGTGTTATTTGTGTAATATTTAAAGTGGAACATACAATTCTCAACAACTTAAGTAAGGTCTTATCAAATAGGTCGATGTAGGGTCAAATACTAAATACTTCCCCATCATTTATGGGAATGTCTTTTTTTATATATATATATGTAAATAGATTTGTGCATTATAACCGCTCGAGAATGACGCAAAAATAAACGAATTATATGAAATAAGTAGGTATACAAATTTGGGCAAATTTGATTTTCCGCAATAATTTTCAGTAACTTCAATAATGTTGAAGCATGATGTTACCTAAGACTGTCTCACATTAATGATTATTTTAATACCTCCAGATTGAAGTTATTAAACCAAATTGCCGAAAATGTTCTATTGGGAATTGTAAATCAACATATTTATAATCTAGTTTCACTTTAATTTTATTCTAACTTCAATGAGAATTGAAGATATTGTAATCTGTAAGTTAACGACAAAACTAGAATTCACTAAACGTATATATTCCAAAAAGGAAGGAAGATTACATATAAATTACTTTTCTAGTACCTATGCAAAATTTCCGTTCTAGCAAAAATGTTAATACTTTACGTAACGATATGTGTATGTATTTTAAATAACTTCTTGGCCTCACTTTATTTTTTCTCGCGTTTTTTATACACAACAGGAACAGAAATAAAGACATCGCTAAATGTTTATAAATCACCGAATTATCGCTTCTATAGAATAAAAACTATATATACACTTACATGTAGGTCAAAGACTTTACTATCAGAACCGAAGATTTGTTGGTCTTACGACTCGAACGTTTACGGATTTTTGTGTTTAAAATCGATGTCCGAAATGAAATATGAAAGCGATAAGAGATGCTGACATTATTCTAAAGACCTAATTGGACTGAAAATTTATCTCTCAAGAGAACGGTTTGTATAACAAAGAGATGTCATCACTCATACGGGCATATTAAAATAACTTTTTTTTTTGTAATGTCATTAATAAATCCTGTTGATATTGGATATTTGTAGAATATGAATGAATTAAATTCTAGGATTTGAACAGCACATTTCAAAATCCTCAACTTGGTTACCCACCCCCAGATCCAAAAGGTGTGAGGATTATTAAATTAAACAACGCCTGTCAGGTTACTTTAATAAATATGAAGTTACTATTCATAAAAAACTGTCTTGAAACTAATTTTTAGGAATCGGCAGAGAAATGTTCCGAAATCGTATTGGATCCTTACGAGAACCCCGCCGCTAAATCTTTGGAAGCACGAGGCAAGAGATCTAACAACTACCCAGTGCGAGGGCAAACCCAATCGCAATACTTACACTACGGAAATGGCAATAACGAACCGGGTAAAGCAGAAGCGGAATCCACGCACGGCTCAACAAGAGCTGTTGTCAGTAAGTTCCTGCTTTATATTGCAGCATAAAGTACAGCGATTAATCACTAATTATGTGTTTATAGCTGGAAGCCATGGCATGGGCCAAGCACAGAGCCAAAGTTTACCCTTTGACTGCAGAGATTGCTACGGTCAGGGTCAAGGTTTACACTTTGGCGGTGGCGTAGGAGGAAATGGCTTTATAAAACCAGCTAGACCTGGCCAATATCCCGTCCCCGAGAAAGTTGTATATCCACCGCCACAGAATGGTGGTCTTCCAAGTGTACTAACGCCCGATAGGCCTGTTGGTCCCCCAGGGCAAATTCCACCGCCAATAGGACCAGGAGGAGTACCATTAGGTCCCGGAGGAGTGCCTCTGGGACCAGGAGGTGTTCCTTTAGGTCCTGGAGGAGTACCGTTAAGACCAGGTGTTACATTAGGACCAGGAGGTATTCCGTTAGGGCCAGGAGTACCGTTGAGGCCAGGTGAAGTACCTTTAGGACCAGGTGGTGTTCCGTTAGGACCAGGAGGAGTACCGTTGAGGCCAGGTGAAGTACCTTTAGGACCAGGTGGTGTTCCGTTAGGACCAGGAGGAGTACCGTTGAGGCCAGGTGAAGTACCTTTGGGACCAGGGGGTATTCCGTTAGGACCAGGTGGTGTTCCATTAGGACCAGGAGGAGTACCGCTGAGACCAGGCGAAATACCTTTAGGACCAGGAGGTATTCCTTTAGGACCCGGAGGAGTATCATTAAGACCAGGAGAAACGCCATTAGGACCAGGAGGTATTCCGCTAGGACCAGGCGGAGTACCATTAAGACCAGGAGAAACGCCATTAGGGCCGGGAGGGATACCATTAAGACCAGGTGAAATTCCGTTGGGACCAGGAGGAGTACCGCTGAGGCCAGGCGAAGTACCTTTAGGACCACGGGGTATTCCGTTAGGACCAGGCGGCGTACCATTAAGACCAGGAGAAACGCCATTTGGACCAGGCGGCGTTCCATTAGGACCAGGAGGAGTACAATTAAGACCAGGAGAAGTTCCGTTGGGGCCAGGAGGTATACCGTTAGGACCAGGAGGAGTACCGTTGAGACCAGGCGAAGTACCTTTAGGACCTGGAGGCATTCCGTTAGGACCAGGTGGCGTACCATTAAGACCAGGAGAAACGCCATTAGGGCCAGGAGGCGTTCCATTAGGACCAGGAGGGGTACCATTAAGACCAGGAGAAGTTCTGTTGGGGCCAGGAGGTATGCCGTTAGGACCTGGAGGTATTCCATTAGGACCAGGGGGAGTACCATTAAGACCAGGTGAAATTCCTTTGGGGCCAGGAGGTATGCCGTTAACACCAGGAGTAGTACCGTTGAGGCCAGGCGAAATACCTTTAGGACCGGGGGGAATTCCGTTGTATCCTTCAGGCCCTGGACCTGTACCAATGGAACCAGAACTATCAAATTTAGAAAAACGTAAAATTTACTTTAAAATTTAATTCTATTTGTTCAAATTTATCACTAAATCTTAACCCAATCTAAACACAACAATGAATTTTGTATTTTCTCGAAAACAAAATACGGAACAATGATGAAATTAAATGCAAAGCGCACCAAAAGTGCCTTTTTTAATATGAAAGTGTTCCTGAATTTGGTTACCTTTGTATTTTGTGTTCACCATAACGACGACAAAAATATGTTTCATTTGCCACGTGAATATATTTGGATTTGAATTATAACTATATACCTGATTGCAAAATGCTGTCTTTCAAGTTATACAGTCGTTGTAGTTTATTAGGATAGGTACATTTTTAGGATTTTGCATAAAATCCTCCAGTGGTACTGACGGCATTTGCAGTCGGTTTGATATCGCATTGACACCAGGTACCAATTTCTAGGAGATTAATATTGACTATGTTTCGATTTTCCTGAACAACTTTTCTAACTTGAGTATTACTATTATAGATTTTCATGTTCCTAATCATAGAAGATCAATTACAGACCCTGTTCTTTCGAATTTGGGTAGTAATAAAGTTCTGACGCACTAAAATCCTATTATTTTAACAGCCGGGAACCTAAATCTACTTGCAATTATTTTAATTTCCTAAAACTGTATGAGAAATTAATGCATTACTATTTTATACAACTCCATAGTTACATACATTATGTTTATAGAAAGAGAACATGCGGCCCGAATCCCAGGAATAGTTGATGGAACATTTACCGCAACTTATCATCCCTCCTCAACCGGAGTGGGTTCAGTTGCAGGTAATTTCAGCGGATATTATAAGCCTACCGCACTTGCTGCGCTGGACTGGTTATATAACCCGACAGGAAATGGGGAAACAGATTCGAAACCGGGCTGTACATCAGGAGTTTCGTGTCCGCCAGGCTGTGCACCAATAGGAACAGATTGTACAGGAAAACTTACCGGAGACGGTGCATATCAACCCGGGTACATACGTCCGATTATTCCTGGTGGACCTGGTTATCCACCAGGGCATGGACATCCTGGAGCACCCGGACAAATCCCTGGCCCACCAGGATACGGCCTACCTCCACCTGGACACATTCCAGGATACTCTCCTGGTTATCCACCAGCTGGCGGATACATTCCTGGATATGGAAAAGTACCTGGATATACCCCGGGTGTACCTGGAGCACCCGGATATACTCCTGAATATGGCCCTGGAACACCTGGACAAGTGCCTGGACATGCCCCAGGTGTACCTGGAGCACCTGGATATACTCCTGGATATGGCCCATGGGCGCCTGGACAAGTATCTGGATATACTCCGGGTGTACCTGGATATGCTCCGAGTGTACCTGGAGCACCTGGACTTGGATATTCGCCCAGCACACCTGGATATGGCCCTGGAGCGCCTGGTCAAGTACCTGGATATGCTCCCGGTGTACCTGGAGCACCTGGATATGCTCCGAGTGTACCTGGTGCACCTGGACCTGGATATGCTCCCGGTGTACCTGGATATACACCTGGACAAGTACCTGGATATGCTCCTGGAGCACCTGGACCTGAATATGTCTCCGGAGCCCCTGGTTATAGCCCTGGAGCACCCGGACAAACACCTGGATATAGCCCTGGAGCACCTGGCCAAACCCCTGGATATATCCCTGGCGTACCTGGATATATTCCTGGTAAGCATGAGCAGTGTAATACATTTACAATTGTTAATAATGAAAAAGAAAAAGTCCTCCAAATTGTAAAAAGTTAAACACGAAAATATACGTTCATTCGTCCAAAGCGTCAAAATGAACAACGGTATCAAGGATGAAATACTGCGCTCTTTAAACAATGGGCTATTTACCCCACCCATCGACACAACAATCTGGTTTTATATGCGAAATAATCGTCAGACACGTGAATTAGCCCAAAAAACAATTTAGCACCTTGCATGTTTAACCATATTTTATAGTAATATTTTCTCTACAAGTTTTCTGCACGTCGAAATGTTACATACAATTCACGTAGATACATGGTCAGCTTCCCAAAACATCAGCACACCATTAATATTTAATGCTTTCATTACTTCACACTACTAAAAATTACGAAAACAAACATTACTAACCAATTCAAGCAAATTATACTGTATTATAGGTACACCTGGAGCACATGGAGAGACACCTGGATATGCCCCCAGGACACCTGGATATGCCCCCGGTACACCTGGATATGCTCCCGGTACACCTGGATATGCTCCCGGAACACCTGGTTATGCTCCTGGAACACCTGGCTATGGTCCCGGAATACCTGGCTACGCTCCTGGAACACCCGGTTATGCTCCTGGAACACCTGGATATGCCCCTGGAACACCTGGCTATGCTCCCGGAACACCTGGTTATGCTCCTGCCACATCTGGTTATGTTCCTGGAACACCTGGTTATGCTCCTGGAACACCTGGATATGCTCCTGGAACACCGGGGTATGCTCCCGGTACACCTGGATATGCTCCCGGTACACCTGGATATGTACCCGGTACACCTGGATATGCTCCCGCTACACCTGGTTATGCTCCCGGTACACCTGGATATGCTCCCGGTACACCTGGATATGCACCCGGTACACCTGGATATGCTCCCGGTACACCTGGATATGCTCCCGCTACACCTGGTTATGCTCCCGGAACACCTGGTTATGCTCCCGGTACACCTGGGTATGCTCCCACTACACCTGGTTATGCTCCCGGAACACCTGGTTATGCTCCTGGAACACCTGGTTATGCTCCTGGTACACCTGGTTATGCTCCTGGTACACCTGGTTATGCTCCTGGAACACCTGGTTATGCTCCTGGAGCACCTGGTTATGTTCCTGGTACACCTGGTTATGCTCCTGGAACACCTGGTTATGCTCCTGGAACACCTGGATCAGCAGGATATATACCAGGCACAACTGGGTATGCACCTGGAGGACCATATCCCACCGGAGAAAGTGCTGCCCTAATTAAACCCGAAGAAGACGACGCCCAGTCGCAAGCTGAAACTTCAGTCCAACAAATCAATAACCAAACCCAAGCGGAGGCTAGTGCTCAAGGTCGTTTCTTAGGGGGCACGGCGCAATCCCAAGTTTCCGGGACTTATTCCGGATCAGGTTCTTTCAGCGCCTCTGCAGGGTCTATAGACAGCGTACGAGGTGCCCAAACTCAAGTCTCGGGAGGAAAAGACGGCGCGATCAGTACAGCGCAAGGTACCGGGGGCGCCGCGAATTCTCAAGCCCAAGTGCAGATGGCTTCTGCGACGGGACATACACAATCGATGTCTCAAAGTAGCGGAGTTAATCACGGAACGAATACGCAAGTAGAAGCTGGTGACAAGGGTGGTATGTCAGACGCACAAGCCAACGGACCCGGTAGTACATCATCGCAAGCACAAATCGGATTCATGCCTTTCGACAAGAACGAAAAGGACGATCAAAAGACGCCGTTCAGGGGCGGTGGAACTGCCGGTGCTCAAAGCGGGACATACGCGGGACAGTCACAGGCTCAAATCCAAGGGAAGTTCCTGTATGGTATTAAATATTCTGGTGCCGCTCAGGCTGGAACCGGAGCTAATTTCACCTCTACCAGGAATGAAACGAAACCATTTCTCTCCAATCACCAAAGCGCTTTCGCCAATTTTCCCACTAATTTCTTCAGCAACGCACCTTCGCCTATCGCCAACGGGAACATGCACGAAATTGAAAGCGAGTTAATAACTCAAACAGAACTATCTGCAACCACTACGGATACGCCTGATATAGCTTACGACGAAGAACTTGATGATAGTTACTATGACGAGGGCGATAACACTCCTGAAAGTCCAAAAACTATGACAAGGACCTTCATAAACCAAGAAGGCCGCTCACAAAGGCAACATATCATTCTAGATCCCTTAGAGGATTTGGACGCTACTGTTGTTCAAGACTCCGACCCTCCACCAAATACTGTTTTACAACCGGGACAGTCGATTCCTGGATCACCGGGATACAGAATTCCAGCAGGATTTAGAGGTAAAGTCAGTTCAGTTGCCGGTGAACGTACTGCGGCAATAGGACCAAATTCGCAAGCACAAAGCGTAACGCTCACACCAGGTATGGGCAGGATAACCTATAAAAGACCAGTTTACACAGTACTATCTAATACGAAACTGGAAAATAACGGTTTAAGCTATGGCACTAGTTACACTTACCAACCCGTGCAATACCATTTGAAGAGCGGTAATTCATATCCACCATTCGTTTCTGTCGCCAAGACCGAAAGCGGAAAGAAAAATCTTTATACTGGAGTCAAAACGCCATCTGTGTATTATACTCAAACATCTACTTGCGGATATTTTACCAACACTTGCGTCTATAACAACGGAAGAAAGATTTGCTTGCCCAGACCAAAGCTAAATGCTGATGGAACACCAGTAAAATGTTAAATTAGTTAGATAGTTATGTATGTATATATAATTAAATAATTTAAAGATTAAAGCTGTATGTTTTAGAAAGTCACTACTAAAATAGTATAATAATTCATAGTTAATGAAATTAGGCAACTTAAGTGACATAAATAGTAAATTTACTTTTGATAGCTATAGATGTCGTGAAACGTTGCCGAATGTTTAGTTAGAAAAAGAAATTCCTCAAAATTTATTTATTATGAACTGTAACAGTAATTGCAATAATATTTTACTTTTTACACTGTTTTTTTTTTTAAGTTTGTTACCTCAAGATTATGTAAGAAATAAAAACATTACCTTTTGTTGTGCATGTTTCCGTTTGTTCCTTTTTACTAATGCGTTGTAAAAATGATAAATTGAAGGAATTAAGGAAAAAATTATTTTTCTCGTAAAAGTAAATAGAAATTGAATGTGCTTTATTTATTTAAAACATATAATTTATATCTTACTGCTAAGTAGCTTTAATCTAGTGATAACGAGTTTTTTGTTGGTTCTTATATTACCTTATTTAGAGCCACTTTCTATTAAACTCAACACCTTGCATTATTGTTAAATAAAAAATACTAAGTTTGTGATCACTTCGAAACCGTGTTGAAATATAGTTTTAAAAATCTATTTAAGAGTACGCAACCAAGTTACAACTTGTAAAAAGGTGGATGCTAGTGCTACCATCTACAAGATGCCGGCCTTAACTAAACTAATTTTAAATCTTATTTCTTATACAAGGCGTTCAAACGAGTAATAGATATGCACAATCTGGTATCTAACAAAGAGTAACCAATAGAATCTTCGCTGCACAAATAATACGTTGAGAAAGAGTTAAATGTGCTGTAGGTGTGAAACGAATCCTACAATATTGGCAAGTAATGCTTTTGAAACGTACGTGAGCTATAATTATTATTTGTAGGTATTGTACAGGCTCATCGTTTGGGCCAAGTGACTACAAAGATTTACCTTAAAAACAGTACTCGACTTTTTTCTATTATCAAAGTCACTTCACTACCTAGTTATTCATATTCAATCACTATGGAATCTGGAACAAGTTTAGTAACATTTTATTTGTATGTTGATTTTGTGTCTGAATCTTATTTTACAAATTTTGTAAAACTACAAGACCGAGTAAGGTTTCAAGTTTGTCGCAAACTATATTTTATTTACATAACAAGAAAGAAAAGTGCTGAATTTAATAAAAAAAAACGTGACACTGTAAACAAGGTAGTACCTGTGGGTAGTACCAGAGCATTTAAAAACCATTATTTTCATAAAAAGCATGTGGGAATAAATGCCACTTTACTATCTAAATGAGATACCGTGAGACATAAAAATAAAAAATTTCACAATAAAACGTGGTTTATATTTGCATAAGATGTACCTGAAAATTATTTATTTCAAATGCTTATTTATGAACAAATAGTACAATATAACATTGAAAATCAGTGACATCAAATTTTTATTTAGCTTTTTGAAATAGTCTTCTTTTACTTTTTGCTATCGTTTATATATACTAGCACTTAAAACTTCAATAAACTGGTAGGTACATTGGGCAAAAACAAAAAATATCGTTGCTGTCAAAATCATTTCAAAAACGAACTTTTCAAATGTTGATGGCACTGTCTGTTCTAAAATACAAAATAAGAGTGTCGAGCGAACATCAAACACCTGGCATACATGTTACGATAAAAAAAATAAATATCAAACAATAAACATATTTTATTCGCTAAAAAAAAAATAAGCATAGAACATTTCAAATTACATTACAGACTTGCTGAAATTTATTTATATGTGTATACCCGCCGGGACTAATATGGATTTTTATGATTTGGATCACTTTGCTGCTGAAAACAAACAAAATATATATGTACATACATACACATATAGTAATTACAGTTGTTTAAAATCTTACGGTTTGGGTCGGGGTGGCGCCTGCCACCGCACTGTCCGCACCTACGCCACCATGGTGGCCGTTCAGCCGGAGCTGGAGGTAACGGCGGCGGTGGAGCTGGACACACCGGCTCCAGCTGACTAGCAGGTATCATTTCGCTTTCATTGGATGACTGTCAATGTTAAAACCAAATATAATTTGTATTAAAATTAATTAAACAAAAAGAATTTTCATAAGCTAGGCCATATCGGACATACAACGGTCACATAACGAGTACCTATCCTAAATGTGTTGCGCGAACATACTCGGGATATCCACCGCAATCGAAACTAATAGCTAATAGCTTTGTGCCAGCTGAATTCGCAAACTGTCAGATAAATGTCACACGCATGCTCATTACTTAATTTGTTAGAATAAAGGTGTTTATTGCCACCGATTGCCACGTATTTACTCAATGCGCATGCCTCTGATGTCCATCTGACAGTTTGCGAGCGTGATGGAACAGGGCTAATATTAAAAAATATTAATAATTGTCAAGGGTCTACCTAACACTGGCACGACTGCTACTACCTAAATCGCTAGACTATTAGGGTATATTATCTCTGACTATACTAAAGATAATTGAAAAATTTAAAAACAATACTTACCATGTTTCCGCAATTTATTATATGACATTTTCAAACAAAAGATTACCTTAGCAACTCAGTTCAAATAGTTCTCAATTCCTACACCGTAGTGGAAAATATCGTTGCTGTCAAAATAGTTTCAAAAACGAAGTTTCCAAATGTCGATGGCACTGTCTGTTCTAAAATACAAAATAAGAAAAGAAAGTATATAAAATACTACATAACGTGGATCACGCGTGACAAATTGTTGTATTAACTTTTGAAAATATGTTACAATTATATTAATTTGAATGCATTCTACATAATATTATTTAATTAAATTTTGACAATAAAACTGCAGTGGCACCATCTTTTAACAAAGTGCTATACATACTTCTATATTTTTTATAAATCATTCAAAATAGACATTCACTGTATATAGACGTATTATACACCACTCAATATTTTTTTCTAACTGCTCTTACCTATCCATTATATATAAAATGTTACTATTATAATGACACTACTGCATCAAATTTTTTGTTCCCTCGCGGTTATCCAGTTACAAATCGTTAAGATAATTTCTTCATCATGATTACCATTCACCTGGCGTTTACTTTACCATAACATATAATTAAGGGCCGGTTTTTCAATCTCCTAATTAGAGTATCTAACAACAATTTAGTTAATACAATAGGGAAACTGTACAGTTATTTTGGTTATTCAGCTAATAACTTTCATTCAGAACTTTATTAAAAGATTGAAAGTAATATTTTTCAAGATTATATGTATTTACAGTTATTCAACCGGAAGTACAACGAGATGGCTTGAAGGTAGGTTACTGCGTAAATAGGATTTTCCATTGGCGTCGTGCGCCATCTAGGAGACATCTTGCTATACTTCTAAACGGTTGATTAACTATAATCTGTTACCACCACGATCTGTATTACCGACTTCAGCTCACCATTGACAGGATGTCATATAAACAATTATTTGTATAATGCCTTCTAGAAATTTTCTAGTCTATTACTGTATTGGTAGTACTGATTTAAAATTCGATCCCTTCATAAATCTAGGTATTTTGTGGAGGTTCAAAGAAAACAATCAAAATATTTTATTAAATAATTTATTGTGACTAATAAAATATTCACATTTTCGAATTAATGTGGAGATCTTACTTATCATAATAATAATAATAATAATAATAATATTATAGCCGTTACAAATTGGAAAAAAAAAATGTGCTTAATTTATGTGATATTTACTCATTAAGTATGATATAAAAAAAAAACCTAAATAAAATATTTGCAGTTATACAATTCATATACACTAATTAAAAAATAAAATCAGTCGATAGCGAAAAACATCACACCGTTTCCTATAAAAATAAATATAGATATCGTATTAGGATACATTGATTTATAGCGTGAGTTTCATCATTTGTTTGTTTTTCTTTCTTCCATTAGGTACACAGTCATAGGATTAAAATCGTATTTACAAAGATAAATAATCAATAAATAGGAAAATCAATATCATACAGGATTTATAGTACATTATAATACGTAATAAAAGTAAAACTAATGGAAATATATGTTTGAACGGAAAGAAATGAATGTTGAAGTTAAAATTCGAGTGTTTCTTCGTCACTGACGTCTTCTTCATTTAGGATTGTCCCGCGATGAGATAGCAAACTCGAAGAGCTGCAGTTACGCAATCTATACGGTACAAGAAATGCATTTTTAAACACATAAAAAAAAATCCTATTACAAAATTGCATGAAGATAAAATATTAGTTTCGAAGCGGAAAAATTTTAATTTTTTTCTAAAAAGAACTTACGCAATCGCTATCTTCTAACAGCGCCATTTCCTCACCACCATCTTCCTTTTCGTCGCTTAAAAATGAAAATAAAGCAAAGGGATTAGACGAAGCACCAGAAGAAGACCCGCCAGTAATAGTGAAAGTAGAAATAGCGAAAGCAATACTCAAGTAAGTGGAATCTGAAGACGATACAGGAATATCGCTCATGCACATCTCATACCTGGTGTGGAGGTGCTGCAATTGTACTTGGAAGTTGTCCACTTGCTCCTGGAGTTCATCATTCGTCCGTTGCAATTTCCGTATTGTATTGGTCGCGGTGTCCAATTCGTCTTCGGCTACTGCAAGGTCCCTCTTTAGCTCCTCTACTCTGCTTCGCAGTTTCTTCACTTCCGACTCGTATTGTTCGGCTCTCCTGACCGCGTGGGCTAATTCCGTCATCTTATCTTGCACCATCTTCTTCAATTTGTTTTGGGAGTGTTTCAAGTCTGCTATTTCCTAAGGAATTCGTTCAAAAATATGCGTTAAAAATAAAATGCGTTGTTAAAGCCTTTACCTTCGCTTTATCCGAGACTTCTTGCTGTAGATGCCTCAATTCAGCATCTGCATTCGACATGGGTCTTCCTTTACGTTCCAATCTCTCCTGCATGTCTCTCAATTCCAATCGTAGTTTCTTATTTTCCCGTTCTAAAGCTAATTTTTCCGTTTCTAAGCGTTCTCTTTTACCCCATTCGGCTGCGTTTTCTGCTTGTAATCGCTCTAGCTGAAATGATTATTACTACAGTAAAACACCTTCGAAACGGACCCTTATCCTATAAAACTTTAAAATTCACTACCAAAAACTGCTTCAAGAATCAACTTTGCGTAAATGTAAATTTGTGTAATGAGACAAATATGGGATGTGAAATATACAAAAAAAATTCAATCAAAACAATAAAATAATCAAGAACTAACCTCTGCTCTCAATTCATTAATCCTACGATCCAAATTTTCACGTGATTGACATTCCTCTTGCAAATCTGACTTCATTACCCTCAATTCTTCCTGGTGTTGATCTTGCAGTTGAAGCAGCTCCCTAACAGCTTCTTGTTTAGCATCTCTTAGTTCTTCACACTTTTCTTTTGATTCCTGTAATTCTCCTGTCAGTTTTTCAATGCTTCGATGCAACTGCACTTTCTCCCTAATTAGAAAAATAAAGAGAATTCCCCATTAAATATGTATAATAATATTGCAAGTGAATGATGCTTACTCTCTTTCTATTTGTAGAGTTTTTGTGGCTTCGTCCAATCTTAATTGAAGCATAGATAATTTCTGCATAATATATTCTTCCTCAGCATCTTTATGTAGTTTATCCATGCGACCATTTAATCCATTTAAGACCTCGGTGCTATCCGCTAATCTCTTATCTAAACTATCTTTACTTTCTAAAATATGTTTTGGTACGGCACCTTGTAAAATATATTCTTCTATAGCGGAATCCTTATCAAAATCTATTATCGAGGTCGCCGTACTATCACATTCCGCCTGTGTCGTGATTAACCCATTCGAAACTTCGTTCTTTTCTTTTACGGGCGAATTATTACCTAAACTAAAGTTAAAATCTTTCAGTGGGTCATCGCCTAATGCCTCAAATATGCGACTGTCTAATTGCCCGGCGTGCCTCAGCAAGAGGATGTGTATCTTCTCGATTTCTTTTTTTAATTGCTCGTTTTGCATCTCCAGCTCTTGTTTCTCCCTTTTTGTTGAACTTGTATCTTTGAGGGCGGCTTCTAGTTTCGAACGTAACTGTTTGCTCTCCTCTCGTGCTTTGTTACGTTCGTTGCGGACTTTGCTCCACTTTTCACGCCAATTTGCTGTGCAATCTGACCACCACCTCATTGTTTTCTCCATTTGTGCTGCTCTGGCTCTAGCCTCTTCCAGTTCCCTCTGCCGCATGGCCTGAAATTTTTTGTTTTAATAGTATAATATGTGGGTCAAACATATTATAAAATTTACACCATGATATCATCGCAATAAACATAAAAGTGACAATGGAGAATATATTACATTATTATGTCAAATATACAACTGAAAAATAAAGTACTTTAATTTGAGTGCGACATAAAATAAAAAATATAAAAAAAAATTGATTGTCTCATATGTTACATTAAAAAGGACAGATAAAATGTACTGAACGTTATCTTAGTAAGAAATGTCTCATAGATAAATTAAAATAAAATAAATAAAATATATTCTTTAACAATAAACAGATAGTTATAGAAGCACTTGTAATTTTTCATCATGATATACTCAAAATCCTTATTAATAACTCTATTAAAATGAATACATAATTTTGGAATATTAAAAAAAAAGATTAATATAAGTCAATATAATATATTATGCTTCTCAGTAGTGATTATCAATAATTCAAGGGCAATTTTTTATGTACATATCTTTAAAAATTCGTAATAATAAGTAAGTTGTTGGTTCACGTCTTACCTCATTGGCTTCCCACTCGGTATCAACAAACCTAGACGAGGCAATCGAGGAGGAATCGTGATCCCGTCCATGTCTTCTAGAGGAGGTGCCGCTGGTGGTACTTTGGGCCATCGTTCAACAACACATACAGGACATAAGATCCGTAAAAATTACGGGTATCTGAATTAACTGTTCATTAGCGTTCACAACATAACCGATAACCGATACAACCAACAACACTAACTGTCAGCGGTAAACAGTGCTGCCATCCGTAACAACATATGAGCGGCACTTGTAAATTATAAAGTCACTAAAAGTTGCCGCCAAACGTTACAAAAGCGAGCAACGCGGAAATGGGTAATAATTTGAATAGTTTAGGCGGAAAACCAGTTCCTGGGATGTTTGGTTTATAATTTTGTATTGTGGTCTTATTAGTTTGAAATCAAAAATGACACTTCTGCTTATTTTATATGTTAATATATATGTATGTATATCCACTAATCTACGCAATCCTTGGATATATCTTGGTTTTGCGGAAGTTTATATTAATAAATTCTAAATGTAGAAATTAAATCTTTATTTTAGGTTTCGCCAATGTCAACATTGGCTTCTTCAGAAATTATCCAATAATTATTATAAAAATAACCTTAATTAATCCGAAATATGTAAAACCAAGATACCTACATCAAAGGATTGTAAATGAATAAGATATGAATCACTAAAATCTCAAGTTTTCAAACAAAAATCCCAGCGTTGCCATCTAAAAAAAAACAAAATTTGGCACTTTTTCTCAAATATCTGCAAAAGTATGCGCCTGACAAAGAAGTAAAAGTACCTAAGTAAAAGGTATTACCTTTTTTTACTGTAGACTAAATTTGTTACAATATATATTATATTTAGACCAGAACGATTTTCAATAGTTTTGGAGTTTAGCAAAATATTCAAAAATAGAGAAAAATATCAGCATGATGTTTCAGAAAGACAACAAAACCTTTTGCTGTTTTGTTCAAGATGACTTCGAAAAATTATTGCAAAATTTCCTTCCCACTATTAAAGCATCAAATTTTAAATATTTAATTTATTATATATTTATTGGAAACTGATTATCTACATCTTATATTCAGTTCTCTTTCATAGGAATGATCACTTTTTAAATGTTTTTGCCAGGAGATTAGCTAGGAATCTCTGTGTATCTGTTCATATTTTTTAAAAACCAATTTGCATAGTTCCTAATACGCAGACGCAGTTGCAATATTATTTCTGCCACATACTTCATGTATTGCTGGTGATCTACATTTCGGTTTTCCTAAATATTAATATCTGTTCTGCCAACCGTGTTTTGCGTTGCAGTCAGTCGTACACGTTCTTAAATTTGATCGTCCTAACTTGTCGTTTTTTAAATGCGCTTTTTCGAGCGTGAATCATATGATAAAGACAGAGACAGCGTGCAAGTACCGTAAGGTTTACCTGTCCAACGACTTATAGCAACGTGTCTACACGTTCTGCCCACCTTCAATGTAGTCTTACGCGGCTCAAAGAATACTTTGAAGCGCCAGTGTTATGTGTTTATATCTACGTGTCATTGAACCATTATTTTGTCTTTTCGCAGCAATAACTTAAATAAGCAAATCACTGTAAAACGAGCAAAAGTGTCGGCGAAGGTGCCTTGATACCAGAGAGATGATACACGCGGGAATTCGAATAATTTCACCGGTCAGTTGATGATCTCTCGTGTTTTGTTAGCGGGATTAGTTTTCGACAGTTAGTTAGTAATGTATCCGGGACTGTTTAGCTACGAATTCGATGCGATCGTGAGTGATTCCTAAGGCCAATTCTATTGTTATGTCATCGATTGTTTAGGTGTTCGGGACCGGTTGAATTCTGCAGACACTTAAATGTTGAAGTTCGGCAAGAACTTTGAAAAAATGGCCGGCGGAACGAACGAAAAACGCGGAGCCGGGAAAAGTGTCGTTATAGCTTACGTTTGTTGGCTATTCGGAGGGATATTTGGACTACATTTGTTCTATTTGCGCAGGGATGCGCACGGATTTCTCACTTGGAGTACGGCAGGTGGTTACGGGTTAGGATGGCTAGCGGATATTACCAAAATTCCGCGGTACGTCCGGGAAGTGAACGAAGACCCCGAATTAATGAAAGAAATATACAGGAAAATGAGGGAACATAAAAAAGTAAGTTTATGACACGCCAAAAGATGAATGACACGTTTGAAAATGTTGACTATCGGGGTGATAATAAGTAATTTGTTGAACGAACATTCTTGCAATTATGATAACATTTCGAGTGTCTAAAATTAACTTGTTCAGTACTTTCCTACTAAGTATCTACTTATTTGGTTAGAATCAGTTTATCGGATTATCGTTATTTTATTTGACGTAGATTTGTTGCTTAAAAAACACATTTGCCTCTAAGTTGTTCTTTTTCTTTTGCCCAGATGATACAAGTTTGCCTTTAAATTAATGAATTTGTTTTAGGATTTAATTTACTATACCTATATTTATTGTAATTTCTAAAAACAATAAAATTCGCAAAAGATAGAATCTAAACTTTTTCAAGCCAATTTTAAGAATAGAAATACAATTAAATATAGGGTGTATTTTTCTTATCTAATAAGTTCTATATTATTATTTAAACATAGTTTTTTTACCAATGTAGGCATATTTAACTGTTTGAGATATTTAAGTGTAAAAAATGTCGACACAGAAAGGTACATAACTCTGTTTCGTGTTTTATATGTGATTTAGTTGTGCAATAGCAATTTCATATACATATGTAGGTACGGCAGATTCAGTTTATCAATTTATGATTACTTCGTAATAAGAAATTGGGTAAAGTGGTCAAAAACGGCCTATATATTTCAAATATTCATATTTATTATATGAGTTATTAACGTTTACTTTTTTCATTAGTACGCTCTATGTGCGGCAAAAAAATACTGCTAATTCCATATGAAGAAAAACGTGTGGGAAGCGAGCTAAAAAATCTGACCTAAAAGTTATTGCATTCTTATCTATTTGTATAGCACTTAAATTTTTAAATAGCAAATATATTTTATACACTTTTTTAGCCATGGTAAATTTAAATATGTAATTATCCCAGCTTTCCCGTAAGGGCAGAGAAAGTTTTCGCATATTCTAATAGGTATGACTGTTATGAGCATAATTAAATAACTATAGATATCAGCTGACTTAACATTTCCGCCTGTAATAATTGTGGTCGTGCAACTGCGAATAATTATCCGAGGTTTTAATTAGCCTTTGAATGGAGTGATTTTATTAATGAATTAGCATTTTGGAATTCATTGAATGGTAATATAATATTTATCATTTAATTTAACCAAAACATACTTTATACACACTGTATGGATTCTATTTTGTCTGATGCAACTATACAAGCCTCGTGCAAGCACAGATTGGAGTGAAATGTGTTCAAAATAAATTCCTGATTTAGCTGGTTGTATATGTTACCTATTATTTAAATTACCTAAGACAAATTATTTAAATCTCGTTGCAAATCTCACCACGTTATATCGTTGACCGATTAGCTACCTCGGCGTCTCACAAATCTGCACTCCTTTTTCATTTAATGATAGCCGATTACCGAGAGGAATTGTGGAGTTGGAATAATTTAACCATGTTGCAAAGAGATTGTATGTAAAAAACGCCATTGAAAAGGGCATTTGAATGCCTATTCGCATTTCGAAGCAGAAAATTGCAGAAATAGAAAGCTAACACGATCGAAACTATTACCATTTAGAACAAAAGTCTGAACCTAGCGAGAAGAAATCGTTACAAAAGTTAGTTTTTATTATGCTGTAAATAATATGTTTCATTGTTGGATATGTGTGGATAATGAAGCTGCAACTGCATTGTTATTATTTTAATGGCCTTGTTTGCAGTTAATGGTCTGCCCCAATTTCCTCAATGCACAAATTTAATCGACATTTCGAAGTGAATGGTGTATCATATTTGTAATTGGAGAATTGGCCTCAAATTAAATTATAATCTACTGTTATAGATGTGCGTTTATGGTTTTCTTTGGAAATTGGAAAGAATTTGCAGTATTGTTCGGGTAGATTCTTAATTGTCAAATTCATCAAGTTCGTATTATAGAAATTGAAGGTACAAAACACACTTGCGAGCAACCAAATCGACTCACGCGCTCAGCGAGCACATAAATATGATTTTTTCAAAAAGGGCTTGACCGATTTATTAAAAACATGCACTATTTAAAAGCCTGAAACTTCAGATTTATGGTTAAAACACCATTATCATTAAAACTGATCGTATTTTTTTTAATCAAGCAATTTAAATGAGAGTATAGGAAAATGTACAGTGCGTGGTATCTACAAATCGCGCATGCAACCAATCGTATAAACGCCGACAAGTGATTTATTTTTGCAGTCGCTTGACAGATGTTGACAGGTACATTGTTGCATTTATTGTTTTGATAAAATTATAAATACGTCGCCAGAAAGAGCTGCTCAAGTAGTCGGTTTGTTGCTAAGTCAGCGAACAGTCGCTGCTCAGCTGCATTTAAGTCAGTCAGCATTTACAGAAGATTATTAGCTACTGGTGCCTCTCTGTGAAGGTTACCGGATCACTTCTGAGAGAGACGATTGTTTTATTGTCTCGACCTCATTGCGAAATCGTCACTTTATCGGTGTTGATGTGCAGCAGTAGTTGAGACGTGTTCCAGGAATAGCTGTCAGTGAGTGGATAGTCAGAAGACGCTTGAAGGAAGCCGACCCCACTCCAAGACGGCCTGTCAGAGTGCCAAAGTTGACAGCAAGGCATCGGCAAGCGCGTCTTCAATTTGCTCGAGAGCGCTTCAATTGGGGCAGATCGAGCAATGGCGATCAGTCTTGTTCACCGTTGAGTGCAGAATATGTCTGCATGGCAGTGACAGGAGACGCCAGGTCTGCAGACGTCCAGACGAGCGATTTGCGGATTTTGTTTTGCTGAAACAATTGCGGGAACCGCCACCGTGGTTCCCGCCTGATGTGGGCTGGGATCTCCTCAGAGAGAAAAGCCGAACTGGTTTCCGTACCCTAGGGAAGCCGAGGAGCGGTATTTACCGCTGAGCGGTACCTTACCGATATTCTTCTGGGACATGTTATTCCGTACGCAGGATTTATCGGCAATAACTTCGTGTTGATGCACGATAATGCTCCTTGCCTCGTTTAACGTACCACTAGACAGTTCTTGAAGGAAATCACTATACGGATGATGGACTGACCAGCGGTCAGTTCAGCCTTGAATCCCATTGGACATTTATGGGACAATCTTAAACGGAGGGTACGGGCCAGGAATCAAGTTCCTGCGAATATTGGGGAGCTCAAAGCGGTGTTGTTAGAGGAGCGGAACGGAATTCATCAAGAGTTCGCAGAAAGGTTAATTAGATCAATAGCCAATCGATTACAAGCTGTCATCAAGGCTAGAGAGGGTAACACCATGTATTCAGTAAAGAATTTCTTTGTTTATTTTAGAATTTTTTGTTTCATCTGGGAAATAAATAACCTCAATTCTTCAATAATTTAATTTCCTGAATTCCCATATTCCCTACACTTTAACATAAATTACATTATTTGAAAAAGTACTGAGTTGATTTTTATGTTGATGGTGTCACCTTAAAGCTAAAGTTTGAGTTTTTACGATGATATATATCGTTTTTGAAGAAAACATGTTTGAATGCGCGCTTTATGGGTGAGGCGATTTGGTTGCCCGTAATAAGTGTAAGTTCTTTCCAAAGCAGACGTGATTTCGGTTTATTAGTTAAAAGTTAATGTTGTTTTGACTGAAAGGAAACAAATTTCCACCAAATTCTACCTTAGATCAACACAGAACCATCATTGAAGATATGGTTACGTTGTTGTATCCACAGTTATAATTTATAATACTTTGATAATCGCATTAGATGCCATTGGTTCTTGATTCCAGAGCTTCAAATACAAAGCGAGTTGTTCTATGCTACAGGAGAAGTTGTGGATTAATTGCTTGATTTATTGATACTTTTGAGCCAGAGCTTCGTTGAGATTCAGGGTCACGTTTGCTTGTCATACTCCTTGTATGTATATGCCTTCTGATCTGAGTGCTTGTTGCTTCCCTGTTACGAATTGTTAACATCTAGATTGACGAGGAATAAACTTAACCATACTAGCGCTTGAGCTACTTTCATAAAAAATCTATTGCCAATTTTTAACATTCCATATAGGCTCTTTGTATTATGTATACACCTCTTGGTTTTACATCAAGCAGTCTCATTTTAAATTTCGCGGGATTTTGTTGAATAGCAAGCCTTGAATCTTTGACATTTGTCAGTAAAACGAATACGATTTAAAAAAAAGGTACGATATACTACTCTACTTTTGATTGAACTGTGAACGCGTCATTTCCTTTACTTTACCGTACTCTTTTGTTAAGATTCTGAAGTGTATCTCGGTTTGGTTGTCAAAATAGCTGTCAAACAATCTGTCATTCAAATATGAGTCATCTCTATTCTGAACACTACAAATTCAAGTAAATTGATTTTAGTATAAGTGGTAAAGGTATTGGTTTAAAATATTTAAAAAATTCAGTAGATTGAGTCACATTGTTAATATTTCGTAACGTAAAGAGCCATTCGAAAATCATTTACAGACTACTATTGTGTCATTTTTATAAATATAAATATTTTATATTTATATGTTAATCATGACAATTCTTTTGTTATAAAAGTTCATGGTAAAACTTTTATATATCGTTATAAGAATAATGTCAATGTGTCATTGAAATCGCAGAACTAGAAAAGAATTTGGAAATTACCTACGTATTTGGGTTATCTATGCATTGGTATGTGCAACACATTTATTTTATGAAAAGTGAAAATTTACTTAGTTTTGTTTATTCTGTGTTTAAATTTTTTATCACAATATCGCAACGGATAAGAACGTTTCCTAGAATATAAAAATATTATCATTGTAATAATATTTAAAATGTTTGCTAAAATAGTTTTACATTATCGAAAACGTTTTAAATATGTAGTTGTACGTTCTATAACTGGAAAAAGTAAAATGTTTAGTAATGAGCACGTATTTGAACTATTAAAATATTAAACTAAATGTTTCAATGTTTTGTTGAATTTTTCTTGTGTTGATAATATCAAGAATGCACGTTTTCATATCTGACATCTGACTTTTTCTATTCTATACTTCGGGGTAGTTTTGAAGGACTTTCAAAATCATGTTATATTTAAGTACAGCATTTCTCAAGGAAAACATTTTCTGTCGCAAAAGCCTTTTATACCTCTAAGGAATATCTATCTTTCAACTTAATGAATATGATTTTCGACAATACAAACGTATTGCTTATTAAATTAATCGAATGGGAGGATACGTGTTTAAACTCCATCTTCAAAACGTAAAAAAAAACACAAGAATGTTAAGGAGTAAAAAATATATTGAAATAGTAGTCCACTACAATATTATCTAGTGTCCCAGGGGATTGGTGTGATGTATTTTGATATTAAATAATAACAGAAAATGTTCGTATTCCAATCCTTTTATTATTAAAAGGATTGGAATACGAACATTTTCTGTTATTATTTAATATCAAAATACACTACAATATTGTTTCACCACACAGTGGCTTCATCTAGTTAATTTCATCCACCTGATGAAGCCACTGTGTGGTGAAACAATATTGTAGTGGACTACTATTTCAATATATTTTTTACTCCTTAACATTCTTGTGTTTTTTTACGTTTTGTATTGTTTATTATTTGCGTATCATTTTATGTTCCTTCCCTATGTTTTTATTATTTTGACAATAATGTGTACCTATATTCCTATCACGGTTTTTCAATCGTCTCTTTGACTCGTGTAAACATATTTGTATATATTTAACATTAATAAAGAATTTGAATTATATTGCTATGAAAATATAAGACTGATTGTAACAGTTGAGTTCACGTACTACTTACATTAATTAAATAATCCAACAATGCGCATGTCATGTCACGTCAAGTCCTAAAATGAAATAACGGAATCTCTTTTTTTATGCAAAGCACATAGGCCGCGAACGGTATAGGAACTTGCTCCACTGATTGTAAACTGATTGACGCCAATGACGATAATGTATTAACATAGCAACCAGCAACTTCAAATAAACCTTGTTTCTTTTTCTTACTGTAGGTTATCGAATAAAATTTTCAAGAAATATGGGTAGATTATGAGTCTTTATATACAAATTACTTTTCTATTAGAATTTTTTATAAGCACTTAATAAACTGACGGATACATGTTAAAAATGCTAATAAGAGGTGTGAAATTTCTATTTGCTTAGCTAACTGCATATCGACTATGAAAAAGAATGGAGATGTTGATGTTCTATTGCAAAATAAATTGTGTGCATTTATTTGAGATTTTATTATTCATATTATTCATAAGTATTTCATTCTATTTTGTTGAGAAGAAAAAGAAAACGATTATGGTATGTATTTGGCAAAATCAATGTAGATACAAAACGTATCGCTTCAATGAGTAATAGATCTTTTATTACATCATTATTTTTCATATGATAAAAAATCGACAGGATAAGAATTTCCCAATCCTTTAATGTCGAAAAAAGGTATGATTCATACATATAACTGTTTTTAATTGAAATGGTTTTTATAAATTAAAAGCCAAGCAAGGAAGATTATCCTTTGATGATATCCATTTGTCCATGTTATACAGTGTCTTTAGTATCTTGTTCTGCTGTCTTTGTAAATTGTTTAAGTTTTGCTTAGTTGTATGGCACCATATGTTTATTAGGATAGCTAATATGGGATGAAAATGTGCTGTGATACACAGACTTGTTCAGATATTCTGGTACTATATGTATAATTTTCTACATTCCCGCTATAATTATGGTGTTTCTTTTTGTCATTTTTTTTACGTTAGTATCTCATTTTAGGTCATTTTGTATGATTAATCCTAGATATTTTATTTGGCAGGTTTGTATTATGGTTTGTGTTGTAATCTTGATGTTAAAAGTGGGTTTGTGTGTTTTTTTTTTGTAAATACCATATACATACTCTGTTTTGTCCCCATTTATCGTTATGAGATTATTGTAGCACCAATCTTTTATTTTTTCCACATATTCGATGTGTTGCTGCAGTTGTTCGTCGTTCTTGCTTGAGCAAACGATCATACATCATCTGCGTATGCATATATTTATTTCTCCGTGGATCTTCAAATTAAAAATATCATTTATTGTATAAGCTATGTACAATATTGGTGGTATATTCCCGCCTTGGGGGATTCCATATTCTGCATGGAGATGTAGACTTTCTATTTTGTTAACTATTGTATATAGTAATAACATTTCCATAACAGACGAATCTGAGAAACAATTTATTTTATTTTGTTACTAAAGATGAAATATGAAAATGCTCAATGATTCTAGTTTGTGTAACGCTTTGCGGTTTAAGTTTTCGCTTTCAACTTGCGGGTACCTAACTATAGCTTAGAAATCCAATCACCTTTTTTTTTAAATAGGAAACAAAATAAGAAAGAAATATCCGACCTTCAGATGTAAAAATAAACGTAGATAACCTATGCAGGAGTCTGAACAAATGTTGTATATAATGTACCTAGTTGTTTTTAAATAAAATAAAACAAAATTACTGATTACATCTGCGTTCTGGGAAGCATTTTTTTTTATTTTTCTATGTCCGTAACCATACTAGATGGTGTAAGCATATCTGTTGCATAAGAACAACATGATTCAGCTTATTTAACGTGTTACTCTAAAAAAAAAAAACTTAATTAGATGAGTAATGTTAACTGTCAGATTTATAATACCTAATTCAATTGAATTGTATAATACGAAGAACATATTGCTAGATTTGATTCACCAGTGATTTGTATAAAATGGTTCTGTTGTGCAGTATTTACTGAGATTTTAAATTGAAATTTGATTTTTTTGTTGGTTTTATGTGGGTATAACACTCCTTTTTGTAAGAAAAGATTGGAAAAAAGAGCAAATATATTCTCTAGTTAAGAATATTCATCCAAAGAAAAGTTTTCTTGGATTAAAACTTTCAATTTTCTTAGTGGTAAAAGATTTACTTACAACAAAACTATTTCATTTTCTCTTTAAGAGAATTGTGTTAAAACAATAATTTGTTTTAACCTCAGAATGCATTTTTCTATGTGTAGTGTTGCAAGTTATACATTGAGGTTACATCAACAACAGTCCCTTGTTTAGTTATAAAAACAGCTGATTTGTACTGAAGGGGTTAAAAAGGTTATAATGAAAGAACTAAGGAAATAAACACATTTGAAACGTTTTTTAAATCTTATTTGAAACGTTAAGTCAAGGTTACCCAGTCAAAACGGAATTATTCTGAGAATAAAATTGTCAAGTACACAAGATCCAAGGTACGACTTCCTTTTTTTGCTCTATCTTAGCGTTACCAGATCGGTCCAGCAAAAAACCCAGCAAGTATATAACCAAACCTCACACAGTCAAATGTAATTCAGAGAAAAAAAATTAGACGAGTCAGGCAACCTAAAATAAATTGTGTGAAATAGAAAAATAGACAAAATTGGGGAGCGCATTAAATAAACGACATATTTTGTGACAAAAACAATTTGTTTTTCTTCTAAGGAATAATTTTTTTCGTACATTTTTCATGTTGGTACCTACTGTGATTTTTTTTTTCAAAGCGAGAGTGAAACAGCAAAAAAATAAACAAAAATGCACAAAATCGTCGTTTCCGGTAAGAATCAGCAATTCAGTACAAGGGTAAAAAAATCAGTACATCTGCTGACAAATCAGTACGTCCGGTAACCCTACTCCACCTTATTCTATCAAAAAATTACAGCTAACTTGCTAACGCTTTTAAAAGAACACTAAATTAAAACTAGAAACCAAATCTAGGATTTAATAAAATCTAATAACTAAACTATTTTGGCTTTACATATGACTGATTATGCCTGTATAAAATAGCTGTTAAATGTCACATTATTATTATTTAGATGGCGCTTCTAGCGGTTAATTACTCTAATTTTTTAATTGCAAACATTAAAATTTAAAATAATTCCAAGATTATGGGCGTACCGCAACTAGGTAATTGCTTATTTTTTTAATTAAATTAACTTTCGTTAACTTTCTCAAGAAAAAGGAGTTTTGTTTTGTATAAATTTTATTACCGACAGAAATTAGATCATAGAATATGTATTTTTTTGGTGTTAACTGAAAGGAAACAGAAAAAAAAACTGGGAAAGTTGTTTTCTGTCAAGTAAAAAAAATATTTCATATTAATCACGTAATTATAGATATACCTACTTATCATAGTTGATAAAATATAAGGATCAATTTAAATCATTTTTTATAGGTACTTAAATAAACCTAGTTAACATAGTAGAACTTTTTTTTTTAATAAATGACGTTTCTCCAATATTTTAATTTCAAGCCTAACTGATTTATTATTACAAGTAATTATACATATCATGAATCCTTGAAAGATTATACGCTTTAATTTACGTATAATATAATCAGAATCAAGATACACTTCTCACAAGCAATTTTCCATTTCAGCCGCCATTTTCCATCAGTAGATTCATATCGGCCATCATGATAGCCTACCTTTGGGGTCAGCTGGTGATGATGGCCATTCCAGAAGAGACGGTGGCGGACATCGACTGCTCCTTTCTGCATTGGCTAATACCCCTGGGTTCCGGGCTAGGTATTAAAATCGAAATATGAGACATCCACCACGGATTCAATAATAAATTCCAGCGGTTTGCAGGTGTATGGGTGGTCGGCAACATAGGTCGCGAGGCGGGGAAACCCTGGATAGCCATAGCGTCCGCTTACGCGGCATATCTGTCCAGATATTTGTACTATGACGAGAGCTTTTGGTTCTCTCTGATGATTCTGACATCTGCTTTGGCGTTCGATACGTTCTCGAAGCAGTGGAAGCCGTACAAGAGGAAGGAACGCCCATTTATGACGT
This sequence comes from Cetonia aurata, assembly GCA_949128085.1. Taxonomy (NCBI): domain Eukaryota; kingdom Metazoa; phylum Arthropoda; class Insecta; order Coleoptera; family Scarabaeidae; genus Cetonia; species Cetonia aurata. The sequence goes on along the minus strand of OX421882.1, from coordinate 7,028,510 downwards.
AAGTCGTATGAGTCGTTTTTAGGATAATGAGGATAGAATAAGAAAATCTTACATAAATAAAAGTGTTAACTTTTTTCTTTCCAGATTTAAATTTTTGCTAATTTAAAATGATTATTGCATGCATAGTCATTTAGTAGTCTAAACTAAGCAACATAACTCGAAACAATTAAAGTTGACTGTTTTTGAAATGAATAAGCTTGGTTTCTCCGGATATCTAGAGAGTACTGCCGAAGATTTTTTAAATCGACTTTACCTTTTGTTTGAATATATGTATCTATGATTCTTTGGACTCGATTTGATATTCTTAAACTCCTATTTCAGAGAGAGAGATTTCATTAAGCAATTGAAAAGCTAAGTCTACCGAAACGTTTTAAATATTATGTACTAATTGTAAGTCTATTTATTATAAGTCATATTTCCAATAAACATCTTTAAGTTTATGCATATTATAGTGAACCTTATGAAATTCCCTTTAAAATAAGGTGCCACACATCTCTATAGGCCTAAAAAAGAAGTCAAGCAATTCAATATTTAAAAGGTTACCGCATGCCAAAAATGATGATTGCATCCTTGTATGTGTTCGAGGAAATTTTGAACGAAGTGAAATCTTTATTTCTCAACTCTGACACACATTAAAATTCAATCTTTTAACATGAAATTTTTTAACCGTTTTATCCATATTTGCTATTGAACTCTGATTTAGCTACTTGGCTCAAAATGCACTTGATTAATTGAACTTACGTTTCAAAAATAGAGGAATTAGATAGGTGAATTTTACAAACAAATTAATTCAAGCGTAGTGCTACTATAATTGGATCTTTTCCTAAAATACTAAATTCTAGTAGTTTCACTTTTATGTATAATTAAAATGAAATCACTTGTAATCATTGGTGAATTCATTAAAGGGTTTGCTTGATTGAATAATAATTGAATGTTTACAAAATTTTTATTTATTTCTTATGGGGAATTCAATGCTTTGATCTTGACAACAAAATACAAAATTAAAATCATAACTAAATATATAACAGATTCTAATGTTTTCCACACGCATTCCTTTGCCTTCAACGTATGCTCTATTCGTATATAATTTTGGAATGCGAAATGTAAATATCCACTCCTAGGAGTGCCATATATCAATTAATGGGTCAAAAATAATTGTAAACTTATTTTGCATACGCTATCAGAAAAATACAATTATTATTAACTACGTATTTTGGGTTGTTACTTTATTGTTTACAACTCATAAAGCATTTACTTCATTTTAGTCAATGGTATTTTCTCAGCCAATGGAACCTAGTTTGCAATTTATTTATTTTCTCTGTTTAACTTTTAGGCGAATGGCGATCGTCACAGCATGCGGTTTATTATACTTATCATTATGGGGTAGTTATTTCTATTTCAACGGTAAAATAACAGACTCCAACGGCGATTCCGTTCCCGTCAGCGAAGCCATACATCATTTCTTCACGTCCCCCTGGTGGACAGACTTGAAACAATCCCTCTACGACACCTACGTCTACGCACAGCATCATGGATGGTAAAAGCATTGTATATATATATTTTTTTTAATTAAATAACACCACGGAGGCAATTCACATGTTTCAGGTACGAAGTCTATAAACAAATAATCGACCTATCAGATGTAACCGGGGAACAGAACGCCTATAAAGTGCTAGGCGTCAGTCATGTTACTAGTCAGTCGGAAATCACCGCTAGATGGCGCGCTTTGAGCCGAGAATTTCATCCGGACAAAATTAAGGATCCCGCCAAGCAACGGGAGGCCCAAGAACGGTTTATGGAGATCCAACAGTCGTACGAGATTCTTTCCAATATCAAGACAAAACGCAAGCGTAAGAACAAACAGTCCGTGCGAGATTGAAGGCCGCCTAGGTGTTGTAAAAAGAACTATTTTACGTGAATTGTTAAATTGAGCAAGAGAGAATATTGTGTCGTTTTCTTTTTAACTATTATTTTTATTATTTTATTTAAGTACGACTGTGCTGTCACGACTGTAATGATTACTACTATTAAAAGTTGTGGTTTTTGTTTATGTGATGTTTTATTTATTTATGAAAATTTTTCTTAAAAATATATACGGGACAAGTTGTAGATTTCTACTTTACCCGCCTTTAACTGCAATTAATTTAGTGTAGTAGCTTAATGAAAGATGGCATTCTCATTATTGAATATATTAATACATACTGATATTGGGTTGAAATTTGTTGATAAACCTACAATCCTGGTCTATTTTTGTGGATTATAATAAAAGCGATCTAATACAAAGTGGATCTCTCATACAAAACATATTTCTTAAAGGGTGAATTCCCGGTTACTTTGGCCATCTAGCAGCAAAAATTGGAACTTTTGAAATTATTTCAGTGTTATCAACGGTTTTGTTTAACTTTTCTTCAGAGATATGAAATGGTGTGTAAACTAAACTTCTCTAAGAGAAGCGTTATGGAAGCGTTTGTCACGTATTGCTTACTTGGTTCGTCCGAAATGTCTACCATCCTTAAGATATTCTTAAGTTATATTTTGCTGGTATTAATTAAAGATCAGTTCTATATAGTTTTAGGCAACGATGAGTTTTATTTGTTTCTCGTATATTTGTGTCTTTTTATATGTGTAATAGTATTTCTTTAACGGAATATGTGCAGGTATGTTTATATTATTTTAGCAGCATAGGTTATATAATGGACTTATGTTACAGCTTTTTCGCCGCACTTTGATTAACTTTGGTGTTTAAATCTACAAATTCGGTTAAATTAGCAAAAATGCAGTATTTTTAGATATCTAAATCAATTTTTTGTATGCACAAACTAGAAAGCTGTGTGGATATAACTTATATTCCTCTAAGGAATCCCCTTACATTCGAAATACCGACGCAAACTGTAAAAATTTATTGAATTGCGCATTTTTTTTAACCATCTTTACCAATAGGAGTATATCCACTATTTTTTTTTTTTTAATTCGAATTTGATTAACAATTATTATGAGTAAAAAAATTAAAAGAATAATACAAACACATTGGAAATTAAAACTTGTGCAAACTTGCAGATTCTGTATTTTGTTTTTACTTGATGTACGATATTTGTTCCTTTATTCGTTATTTTTTGTTTTCAACAATAAAAGAAATCGAGATTACGCTAACGATAACTGGAGAGTGACATAGATTAAGTTTAGACAAGTGCACATCCAAAAATATTTCGACCGAATATGATGAGTGAGTCGCCAAAAAGGTTTGTTACTTTTTGCGATTCAACATCATACATACGTTGCATATTTTGTTCGACCCGTGTTTTAAATGTGATATATTTGCTTAGATAAAATGTGAGTTATTTTAGATCTTTGGTGTAAACTTCGAAGAAAATAAAATAGAATTAACAATTGAAGTCTGCCCTTGAATAAGAATTTACGTAACATTTTACTGATGTTGACATTTTTGCGGGATTTATATGAACATAGCCATCATTTCAAAGTCGGTAATGCAGATCGCCATGGCAATAGATGTTTCATTCCGTACAAATCTTGAAAAATATAAAGCGATTTCAAGCGATCTACCAGTATTAACTACGGTTATACCTGGTTAAACCCTCGGTTGATATCTTTTGCATCATGGTTCCTTTAAATCGTAACCGGTTGAATGCTAAAAGTAGTTTTTGGTAAGTACCTGTAGAAACCGGTAGATCGCTTGCAATCGCTTATAGTTAGTCATATTCACTTGCTTACGAGTGGTGTATAAAATGCGATTACATAAAATGGACGACCATTTTGGAAGATTTACAGAAAATGTAAAAGTATATACACTGTGTTCGAAGATGATGCCACTGCAATATTAGTTGGCAGTAATATTAAGTTGCTACTACCTATATGTGGTATTTTGTCATCTCTTAGGGATAAATAATTATACACCAACAATGTGCACAGAGCATAATTTCTGATTGCTGATTTTTTTCAGATTTTTAACTTGATCAACTTTACCAAATAAGCCGATGAACAGAAATTATGAAGACATCATTTTTCTACGTTTGGCCAATTCGTTTTGAATTATAATGTTTCTATATGAAATTGTCTCTAGAATATTTCCTAAAATATTAATGTAAAATAAACTATGATTTTGTAAAATTTATTTAATTTAAATATAATATGAATAACTGACATTTTCGATTTTTCTGTGAAAGTATCGAGAGAAACAAGTACCAGTATTAGTAGTGCTCGGGCAATTGCTAGATTTCTAAAAATCAGTTACATCAGTTTTTGTTTTGAAGGCGATTCATCGTCAGAGGCAAAAAGTCGGATTCGCAGCCGTAATACAGTTTTCATTTTATTCCACCACAAAGATAGGCAACCCAAATAATTAAAGCTCGGTAGGTGTGCATAAAATTAAAGACAAGATATACATAATAATTTATTTTATTATAAAAGGCAATAAATATATAACACATGTAACATCATCATACATATAAAGTAACATGAAAAAAATGTCTCACTCATCTATGACAAAGAAAAAAGTTGGTAATTAAAAGTAAATAAACAATCTACACGTTTATTTGAAATTAACACAAAGATGTGTATTCAGATCGGAAACGCAGCACAACAAATTACAGATCATAATATCACATAAAGTATTATTTTTTTTGGGTACAAGTTCCTCACGATGTTAAAATTTACGGTAACTGCTCAGAGCCTATATAATTACAAACTTTCTATTGTAATTTTAAAGCTAAAAATGTTGTTTACACTTTTATAACGTGTATAATAATAACATGATTAACATGTGTTTACTTTTATATGTTCATAGATTTAAAATTGGTAATTATTTCGTTTATAATAGGTATCTCACGCTCCAGTAATGCTAAATCAGCTTTATTAGCAGTCTGCGTGCCTTTTTTTTGTAATATTGCAATAAACGCAATGGTCCCTAACAAATTTAAGGTTGTACGTTATAGAGATAATTTTGTGCTAAAGATTTTCTTGGACCCAAATCAAAATCGACAAATTCTTTTTCCGAGTTTAGAATATATTGTTAACGTCTTTGGTGTATATGTATGTATATATTTTAGGTTTTGTCTTTACGTCATTTAAAACATCAGAGAAATTAGGTAAAATAAATGGTAGATTAAACATTATGTATATGTTGCATCTATTAGACATCGTATAGTACTTATGTATAGTAACGAAGAAATGTTCTTAAGAAAGGGTGTTAATTTGAATACGGAATTTAGTAATAGAAAATAATTGTATATGCAGTTTTTCAGATTCGTAACTTCAAAGAATCCAAAAGAACAAACTGTAAATCGTACTGGGGGTACTGTTTGAAAACACATTTTTAATTAAATACTGGCGAGTATAAACTTGAATTATTAATGAATGGTTACACATGCCATTCTATATTAACACAAGTTTCTATACTATGTATGTTTTTAGCATTTTTAATATTATTTTTTTTTTAATAGGAAAAGAAAGGTGATAACCTAGTAAATTGTTGTTCATAACGTTTATAAACTCTAATTTTTGATATAGCAGTCGATAAAATGAACATAATATGCTGTTTCAATTTATTTCAAAACGAGAAAACGTTGTACATATATGCATGCTTAGTATAATCATTAATATTTGTTAACTCTCAATTTAACCTAACCTCAAACTGTCAGATTAATTACTGAGTTATTTACCTTTATGTGACCCACTTTAAAAAAATTGTTAAATATTCCCTGAACCAATGACTATGACTTATTACAACTGTATTGGAGGAAACGCAAATTATGTAAAGAACCATTATTGCTTTTTGATAGAAGCTGCATATACAATTATCACAAGCTGACATTTGTTCCTAAAAGTCATAGACCTTTAATCGTGTAGAAATAGAAACTTCTAAATGTATGGATAACATTATTTCTTACAATTAATATGTATAGAATATAATAATTAATACAGAAATTACAGTATATATGTAATAATTTATGTATAATAGAAGCACAGATATATCAACAATGAAGACGTATGTTTAGTGTTATTTTAATTTCATTTTTATCCGTTATAATTTATAAATGTACATACATAAGTATAATTTACAATCTTATTGTTAATAAGACAGTCTATAAATTTCCGTATTGATGTAAACGCCGCAGGACAGCCAAAATTTTTCGAAATCTGTTTTACAGTTTACACTTTCTTTTATCTACATAATATATATCTTGCGCTCTACCTTTCACTCGTCTTTTACCATTTGCAGAGGCTACATCTATGCTATTTCTTTTTCTTTGTCCTCGCCGGCTTGATGACCGGCACCGGTGCAGATTCCTCGTTGATGTTGGTTTGCGACTTGGATAAGCCGTTGGTTAGATTGGTCGAATGATTCGAGTTTTCGTTATTATTGTTGTTGACCAGCGTGATCTGAAGCCGCGGCACCGTCAGAGGCCGGATCAAGCTCTTGACTATCGGCGGCACGTTTGGCGCCGAGGGTAATGCCGGCGTGCTGGCGCACAGCGCCGCGGATGTTAGTTGCGTGACCAGACGGGCGCTGGAGAGGTTGTCGTTGTGGTGGCTTGGCCCGGAAGACGTTCTGAATACTTTTCTCAATTTAGATTTTATGCCTGCGAATGCAAACGGAAAGATTAACATAAATATCGGCACGCTTTGGCCGATAGAGGGCGCCGCACGTAAGGAGGGAATTTTAAAAGTGGGTTGATGATGATTAGATAATTTAACTAGAATTTTGTGCCTAAATGGTTCAATAGGCTATGTAAGTATTGCAGGGTGATACTTTAACATAAATTAGTAGTCCCCGAGTTAAAAGTATAAAAGAATTCTTACTTCCTTCTGTTTTTTTTTTCCTTTACTTATAGATAACTCAATTTCACGTTGGAAAAATTGAAATTCATAATCAGCATTCTAATAATATAAAGTCAAACATGAAAGCTCCTTCAGAATTTGTGGAAGCTTTTTAAAGCAGCAATCAGACAGAAATCAATCTTAATTCATGAATACCAGGTCATGATAGTAATTAACTTTCCATTCAGGCATATCAATCCATGTTAACAATAAGAAAATAATATTCATGATGATTTTCTTGTTCTTTTGTTGGAAAATACGATTCTATTCGCATTTTGATAGTTGATTGAAATTTTAAACTTCCGAGAATTATGTTAACTGAAATTGTTCACAGAAAATCATCTGGTTTACATTAAATCTAAATTTAGTAATTCAATTAAACTAATGGACTAATATCCGTATCTACTCATTTAAAAGTGATATGCATACAAGGCCATAAAAGTTTGAACAACACACAATATCTGGTACTCGATTCGAAAACTTTTAAAGTTTTAATAGTTTACGGGAATGTTATACCGAAATGGATGATAATGCGTTTACTTTGCTGTTAGAACATACATGATTTATAACGACGGAATAGTTTTTTTTTGTAACTTCTGCTGCAGTGCTACGTTGAATCGAATAGAGATGACGCTAATGTTGCTGCCAAGTAATACAAACTTTTGAAAAGTGTTGTCTTTTAACATTCATAATAATAATAATAATAATAATAATAATAATATCTTTATTTGTCCAACAGAAACCCATTAACAGGACAAAAAAACAACAAAAGTACAATGTTATAAACTGAACTTAAACTAGACATTACACGCAATAAATGTAACTCAAAAATTATTGTGACAGTAAGTCAACCAACAAAAACAAACAAAATGAGCATTCGTACTAAAGCAAAGCAAAAAAAGAAAAAAAATATATATATATATATATATATATATATATAAGAAAAACGTATGGAAACCTGAAACAACTGTAAAAAAAATATCTACTATATTATAATGAGATACATACATACATCTAAGAATTAAAAAAAAGATCTGGATATGCGACATTTGAATTAACAATCATGTGAGAAAGTGGTGCTCTCTTCAATAAGTTGGTTCTAGCGGAAGGTACACGCAAACTATAAGGACACCTGAAGTCATAAACTGGGACGGCAAAGCTCAGTTGAGATAGTAGGGATTGAGAATCCACTTTATTATTAATTAGTTTGGCAAGAAATTTGCCACTAGCAACAACCCTACGGCGTTGTAGAGATTCAAAGCCATGACGTTCAAGCAAGTCCCCATAGTTAGAACCAGGTGCTGGGTAAATATGATCAACTTTAAATGACAAATATTTTAAAAAACGTTTTTGAATTCTCTCTAGCGCAATCTGCTGATAGTGATAGTAAGGATACCAAATAATGGATGCATACTCGAGCTTACTACGAACAAAAGTACAAAACAAAGTTTTCAAGACATTGAGATCTGAAAATGATCTGCATGAGCGTATCAGAAATCCCAAACACTTAGAGGAAGCATTTACAATTTCCGTAATATGGTCACTAAAAGACAGCTGTGAGTCATATAGCACCCCCAAGTCCCTGATGCGTGACTGTCTAGGTATCGGTATCTGATTAATAGTGTATGGAAAAGATATGACAGTACTACGTTTCGCATAAGATATTACAGCACATTTGTTTATATTTAAATGGACCCTATTTTCATTACACCAGAGATTAACAATATTAAGGTCTCTCTGGAGTATAGCGCAATCAGATGTTTTGGAGATCTCAGTATAAATTTTAAGGTCATCAGCATAAGCTGCAACTTTACATTCCAGTTTACATAACAGGTCATTCAAATAAACGTTAAAAAAAAGTGGACCTAAGTGTGATCCTTGCGGAACACCAGTGGAGGCCACAAATGAATTTGAATTAAAACCATTGTAGGAGACATAACAAATGCGATTGCTTAAGTATGATGTAATCAAGTCAGTAACTTGAGAGGTGAAACCAAAATTAGACAATTTCTGAAGCAACAAGGCATGGTCTACAGTGTCGAACGCTTTGGTAAAATCCGTATACAACACATCAACTTGCTGACGATGTTCTAGTGATTCACTAATAAATTGTGTGACTTCAGCCAAATTGGTTAGCGTAGATCGTCCCGATACAAAACCATGCTGATAAACAGAGAGGAAAGGTTTGATCATAAAAGATAACTGACCATTTAAAACATCCTCAAAAACCTTTCCAAAGTTTGATAAAATATTTATAGGTCTATAGTTATTTATATCCGATATGTCACCCTTCTTGAAAACTGGTGTTATTTTCGCTATTTTCCATAGATCTGGAAAAGTGCCTGTGCGAATAGCCAAGTTAAATATCGTAGCAAGCGGTTTACAAAAAATAGACGCGCCATCACGCACCAGAAACCCAGGCAAGCCATCATGACCGGAAGTCATATCGCTTTTAATTTTCCTAATACTACGATACACGTCATCAGAGGTCACGCCAGAGAGTAGTAATGGATATGAATTAGTAAAGGTGGATACCAAGGGAATAGATGCTGACTGAGCACCTTGGTACACGTTTGAAAAAGTATCAGCAAAGGCATTTACCACATCCAGAGGCTCATCAACTACAGTGTTATTATACCCCAAGCTACCAGGAACCCTAGATACACCACGCTTAGTGTTTATGAAGTTCCAAAATAGTTTAGGATTTGTAGTGATATCAATTTCCATTTTTGATATATAGTTATCATAAGCAAGTTGCACTTGATCTTTAATTAATGAACGCAATCTCTTAAATTCCCCGTAGTAAAACACTGACTTAGATCTGCGCCACTTTCTAAAGTAATATTCTTTAAGTTTAATATTCCGCTTAATATAGAAATCGAACCAAGGCGGAAAGTTTCTAGTTGAAGATTTATGTAATGGCACTGATCTTTGTATAATTTCGCGGATAACACTGTAGAATGACGTAATAGCCTCATCAACATCCCCATAACCACCCAAAAAAGTCCAATCAACCTCAACTAGGTCATTATATAATACTGGAAAATTGGCCCGACGGAAATTATATCTAGAATTAGAATTTGATGGAAAATTACGCTGATTAGCGAATGTTGATAGATTAACATAAACATTAAGCGCGGGATGATAAGCATCTTCTTGTATTAAAGGATTACATTCACGATTAACCTCAACGGAGAAATCTATGTTAGACAAAATCAAGTCAAGTAATCTACCATTGCAGTTAGGACTTTGATTGTGTTGTTTCAGATTTAAAGAGTGCATAAAACTCAGTAGAATAGAGCGCTTACGATCGTCAACATCAATAGCATTAAAATTTGGACAATTAAAATCCCCACAAATTATAACATTTTTACCGAGAAGGTCTAAAGTAAGAGCTTCCAGGAACGATTCAAAATCATCGCAAGTCACATCGGGCGGTATATAAATATTTACTAAATACAACATATATGAGGCTAAAGAAAATTTACAAATTACAATGTCAATTAAAGGCACTAAATTTGCCGAGATAATGTTACTGAAGCTTTGAGAATGCAAACTGCTATCAACAACAGTCACAACACCCCCCCCACTCAATCGTCCAACAGATCCAAAATCCCTATCCTTTCTGTAGATATTAAACAAGTTTGTATCAAACAATTCAGAATTATGTATTTCTTGCTTCAACCAAGATTCAGTTAGAATGTTTCATACTTAGAATGCAATAGAAGTACAAGGAGATGTCAGTGTTTGGACAATAATTGGGTGCAGTTCGAACATTTGGTGTAACAAATTTATAGTGGTATTGCATTGTTACTTATATATAAGGAATTTTATTTAATAAACACTAATCAAACATAGTTAATGAAAGTTGTGATTGGTTTTGGAATTGGTAATAATAATTAAATGTTCTGTCCAATCAATATTTATTTTAAAATTCGCTGTGCCTACCGGTTTCGGCCTTATGCCATCATCTGGACATACTGTGTGTCTTGTGTTATTAGCAAGATTTCCTATTCTGGACGCGAGAATAGGGAATTCGTGCATAGGAAACGTTGGGCTCTTTCAACTTCAATAGTGAGTGACGTGGATTTGGTCTTCCGTAGCGTCGTCGGAATTCGGAAGGAAACGGGGTTTCCGATGGAATTTGACGCGGCGGAGCCTAGAATCCTCCCTTTGTTACTATCTGATATCGAGCAGGAATTGAATGTCTCCCTTAAGTATCGCTTAGTCGATAAGAGGATTTGTTCCGTAATGTAAAGTTCCAGAATGTGATCACATAAAATAATCAGGACTATACTATGTTAGCCTCTTTATTTGTAAATATAAACCGACAATGAGTGCCATTTAATTCTATATAGAAACATAGGAACAGATAAAAAGTATTTTAGTGATGTAAAAATACAAAATCTGTTTTTTTTTTAACATCGTAGACAACCACGTGAAACTTCTGAACAAAATTAGCAAGCAGATAAGTGTAGATCACTTACGATGAATATTCATCATGCAATTAATGAAGGGAATTTCGTTTTGAAGTTTGAAGCCGTATTATGATACGAACGATCTACCGTGAATGATGGTGAACGCTTCGTTTTCAACACTATAGATATATGCCTTGTAATGCTCAACATTACTTTTTATGTTGGTAAGGCTGTTATAAATCGTTAATCCTTCCATTAACGGTTTTCGAATCACCACTGTTTTTCATAAAAGTCTCTTCAGGTAGTCCATGCGTTTAATTTAAACAGATTGTTTACACTATTTTAAAATACCGATACAGCTCAAATCTAGTTTTCACATGTTGATTTACGCATCACTTTCAAACGCCCTTGAAATCACACATGCGCGGTACGTGAGGAAAACAATGCAGTCTCAATGAATGCACGATGTTAACTGGAGACACAAAATTTTGTGCCCGAATGAGACGTTTAACCGCACATGGCGAAGACAAGTGTAGTCGGCCGATTCATACTCGAAATAGAGACATCGGAAATTGTGCTCCGGAAGTTTCAAGCGTTGGCATATGTCCTAGTGTCTATGATGTGGAAAGACACTTTCATACCATCGTTATAAAAATACGTAAAAATAATGAAACAAAATAATGCACTGAATTACATGAGAATTTCTTTCTGCGTTTATCTTAGTGGTTAGGTGGGCACGCGTCCTTGTGCCCTTTAGTACCTGCCGCCATTTGTTGTGAAGATTCACTGTTACACTTTCCCAAAGACGATTTGAAGGTTTCATTGCCTCAAAATATCGCCTTTACTGCATCAGCTCTTGCTGACCATCTTGTTGTTTAAAGCTTTTTGGTAGACAAATAGGGGTATTTGAAGATGAAATTGCATCTCGCAGTATTTCCCAACGATAGATTGAAGAACAAGAACAGGTGTAAAACTCATTGACAAACATGCAAAAATATGTAGCACTGACGTAGCATTCGACGGAATAATTTCCTACTAGATTCAGCGAATGTATGCAGCTCACGGAATATAGTAAGCTAAATCATTATGCTTATTTGTTTGTGGTTGTAATCCTGCGTTTTAACCAAACATATTGCGTGCGCTATCATAAGCTTGGCCTGTGCAAGGTTTATATCTAAATCCATAGTTCTCTTAAATGAGTTTAGAATAGTTTCTTCCATTTTGCAAGCTATGCGAAAGCCGACTTTTTTTTAATCATTTTTTTTCTTTTTTTATAATTTCATAGTCGGTAAAAATTTAAAACATACCGTGTTAAATTTATTTTTTTAAGTACTATTTTCAATAATCAAGCTTTCAACATTTACTATTTAGAGAAAAAAAAAGCGAATTGCCAATAAGTAATATTACTGTTATTTGTTTATAAATTAAACTCTAACGTATTATAAAATCCATGGCGTGAACGCAACAGCTTCGTAGATGTCGTGAAGGCAACTTTGAGAATTTACTTCATTCATTTTCCCATTTCGCACTGCAATATTCTGAATATGAAAGCTATGTTCATCCCAACATTAAAATCATATAGAGGTAGAAAATCTGAACCAATTCATTGTTTCTCCGTGTCCAGACCATCTCTGGTCTCCCCTAAATAAAGTGCTATGGATTCCAATATTTCTTTTTTTGTATAAGTAATCCTGCATGAATCGTACTAAAGAAGATATCGCATAAAATTTTATTGTATCAAGTAATTTCACGCCCTATATGCTCAATATATTCGGCATAAATCGTATACGTCTCTTTTATCGTTTGTCAAAATATGTTTTCCATATTTCGGTGACTGATAGGGCGTAGTTTCGCAAAGTGAAACATAACAATAATTCTCCTGCGGAACTACCACGGTTTAATAGCGCTCGTTTACGAGGTTTCTACCCGTAAAAACGAATTAGACGCACCCCAAATCTCCTTAAGAGACACTGGGACAGGGAAGTCGTAATAAATTTTATACGGATCTATGTACCGTTCCGCTTGATATCTCCATCATGTTTACGAGCCCATTAGCGGTCGCGTTATTGGAAATTGACATACCGCGCTTCGTAAAATCCCTACATCGGATTGTTGGGAGGAAATTTCATGGAAAATTCCTCGAAATAACGATGTGAACGTACAGTATACAGCAAGTACACTTTAAAGCTGTCGGTTTAGGATCGATTTTATCGTGTAAACTAAATTCATTTTGATGGGAGTCGTAATAATTGTTTTCTGGCAGCAATTATGTCAATTCCCAAGTTGTAAACAATCAATGAATATAAACGGGCATGATTGAAATCGTGTCGCATAAATTTGCAAGGTTAAGAAACGTAATAAATGCACCGATAAAACCGGCTAATAATAGAACAACTATTGCTCGAAACCATTAACAACATAATCGAAAATTTCTAACTAGATTGTTTGTAGTATTCTAGTTGTTCTTAATTTTAATTGCAAACAAGGTTTGGTATTGTTCAGTAACTGAATTGGATAAATAGAAATAAATTGATTTTGCTCAAAAAAAAAAAACTAAATTGTTATTAAGATTCACATTGATTGTGAGTCAATAAAGAAAGAATAACTGTTAAGTAAATTAATATTTCAAGTAGGAGATTATTTAAAAATTATGCTATGACAGAATTTAGCAAATTGACTCATTTTTCATCATTCACTTTTCGTGGGTATTTTTCTTAAAAAACTTCACCTGTGTGAAGTTAGCCCCACATTTATAAAATGTAGATAAACTAATTAGAGTTCCAGTTGCCCCCCCGAAGAGTTCTAGAGTTCTCCATCGCTTATAAAAATAGTTCTAGCATTTTAAATAGTCAAAACGATATTTAAAAAAATGGGGGGCCAACTTCACACCATCTGTAACTTTCATGAGCTAGAACTCTGCAATTTCCACTCGAATCGCTTTGAGTCATAAGGATAATTTATGGAACTCTTTGGGGGGCTATCAGAACTCTAAAAAAAACTCAGCGATTTTTCAAAAAAAAAAAAATTTCAGAAATTTTTTGCGCCAATGAAAATAGAACGAGCCAGAACTCTGTTATTTCCACCCGAATCTCTTCGAGGCGTAAGGATAATTTATAGAACTCTTTGGGGGGCTACCGGAACTCTAAAAAAACACAGCGATTTTTCAAAAAAAAAAAAACTCAGGAATTTTCTGCGTGAATGAAAATAAAACGAGCCAGGACTCTATTTCCACCCGAATCTCTTCGAGTCGTAAGGATAATTTATAGAACTCTTTAGGGGGCTACCGGAACTCTAAAAAAACTCAGCGATTAAAAAAAAAAATAGGAATTTTCTAGAATTTATAGAACTGTTTGGGGGGCTACCATAATAATAATATTTTAACAAAATAACTTAGAAGAGAATTTTCTAGAATAATAATGATAAACTACCTGTCTATAACACTAAATTCAATATTTGAAAAACCGCTATAATTTTTTGTTCACTCACTTATTTACTAATGAAAACATAAACGATTACCACTATCATGCAGATTAAGGCCTTTTAAAAATATCGGATAAAGAAATTCGTAATTACATCCACTAGGAACCCAGTATACTAAACTATTTCTTGTATATGATTAATAACAATTTATTTTGGTTAGTTATTTAAAGAAAAAGTATACACTCATTTTTAACTAAAATCCAAAATTTGGAACCACAAATTAATGAAATAAAACCTACACTTTCAAATTTCATATTTTCAAAAGCAAATTAAATATTACTTGAAATCATGTTGCTTATCCGATAGTTTATTAATTTCGAGCAAATTAAAGAATCACCAGCATTGTGTAGGCAAATTCCTATTTATAATTACACTTTTTTAGAGTTGTGATAGCCCTCCCGCCTCCCCCCAAAGAGATCTATAAATTATCTTTATGACTCGAGGCTATTCGAGTGGAAATAACAGAGTTCTGAAAATTCTTTTTTAAATCGCTGAGTGTTTTTAGAGTTCCGGTGGCTCTCCAAAGAGTTCTATAAACTCGAAGAGATTCGGGTGGAAATAATAGAGTTCTGGCTCGTTCTATTTTCATTGGCGCAAAAAATTCCTGAATTTTTTTTGTTGAAAAATCGCTGATTTTTTTTTAGAGTTCTGATAGCCCCCCAAAGAGTTCCATAAATTATCCTTATGACTCAAAGCGATTCGAGTGGAAATTGCAGAGTTCTAGCTCATGAAAGTTGCAGGTGGCGTGAAGTTGGCCTCCCATATTTTTAAATATCGTTTTGATTACTTAAAATGTCAGAACTATTTTTAAAATCGATTGAGAACTCTAGAACTCTTCGGGGGGCAACTGGAACTCTAATTATTTTATCGAAATTTTATAAATGTGGGGCTAACTTCACACAGGTAAAAACTTCAGTGATAAGATAAATTGCTTTTACAAATAAATGAATGTAATATATATAATTGCACCAGAAATAAAGCTAGAAGAAAAAATGCAATATCTATTATTGCTTTCGAAACTGCAAAATTAAAGACCAAATGTGCGGATATTATTGACAATGTCCCATTTTACTCCCGGAATATTACATAATTCAGTAAATATTAACCCGAATGGGATTCGAATATATAATTTTTATTGCTAAATCGTTTTTAGTGATAGTTAAATTTTTATTACTTGACGTAAACTACTTTTACACTACAATTTCTAGTTTCGCAGCTTTATTTCAGTATTTTCTATAAAGAGTTCACCGGAAAATGAAGATCCGGAAATCATATAATGAGGTTAACAACTATCTAGCAAAAATATACTAACTAATGTGTAAAAATGCTTGAACTCGAAAAAAAAAAAGATTGATTTAAACTATACACAGCAAAAACCTTGTAGTATATAGCTGCTATATAAAAACATTAGAATACGTGCATAAACACCTTGTGGGTTTTGTAGGGATTCGTGACAATCTGTTTTAGAAATATTAACAAGATAGGAATCTCTTGTATCTTTTTGATCAATTTACATGTAATGTATAATACATTTGTATAAATAAGAGACATTTTTTTGTAGGATTTGAAACCGACACCTCCCGTTTACCGGACCAGCAGTCTACCAGTTGAGCCAACGAGGTCGATAAGTTCCTGTGAATTGCATCACATCTAATTGCAGTTCTTAGAACTCCGACCGTTATGCAGTTGGTGCACTTCTTACAGTGGGAAATCATTAAAGGAAATAATGCTTTTCTGCTATCACTGTCCTAAATTAACAGGAAATTTTTATATGAAAAATTTTACCTCGTGCAGCATTTGAACCTGACACTTCTCGTTTACCGGATGAGCGCTCTACCGATTAAGCCAACGAGGTCTATAGGCTCCTATGATTTGAATCACATCAAATACAGTTCTTAGAAATATAAATGTACCAATGATATGATATGATATATTATTTTGCGAAAAAATTGAGAATGCCCTCTGTGATTTACAACGGATGACCTCGAACCCGAAATTTTGGAAGATTATAAAACCTTGGGAACATTTAGATCACATAAAGTATGTATTACCCAATTTTTTTTCTGTGGACAAACACTCTGCCTTTAGTGTATCATTGTGGATGAAGCGAATTTTTAAAATTGGGAAATTTTCCATTCTGCCTATGCGCATAACTTGCTAAGGGTAAAGGATAGAGAAAAAATTTTAAGACAAGAGTTGTTTCTTTGAATCAGTTTTTTTAAGCGGCAAAGAAAAAAAGTTAAAAACTGTTACGCGCAAAATTTGTTCACTTACGTTTCTCTGGTAGTCAGGGTTAATACCTTCAAATAAACTGTTTAATGCGTGAATTTATTATTTGCACAACCTTTTTAACAAAGCATTGCACATATTGTAAAATACCCTGATCTAGATTTTGCAATCAACCTCCGTGCTTACCGCAAATATGCAGGTCATCTTTGGTGCTACCATTTTTATAATTTCGGGAGATTTTGTCTCCTGTTCGTAATGTAGCTGCGTATGCGGTGTCAGATCTTTGTAATAGCAGAGTGTCCCGTAGTTTGAATTTCCCGTTCGCAAAACTGTTACCTGCAATGTCAGGTGAGCAGGCCAGTAAGTATGCATAATCAGTTCTGGTTGTCCAGAGGTTTGACTCTAGAGGAATGTCGCTTTATCATGTTCCCATGTTGGAGCTCACCTCTAATCAGGATTTTCGAAATACTCGCGTAGGTTCTGGTCCATAGAAGTAGCTACTGGCCTCTCATTTGACCAGTTGTTTAGCAATTTCGTTAGCCTTGATATCAGAATGCCCTGGCACCCATACTAGTTTAGTGACTTTGTTTATCATAGCCAGCTGCATTACCTTATTTAAAAGCGCCCCAATATCACAAATGATATCCCTTTCAAATCAATATTTTGGACACTGGTCCATTGTACCATCAATTATACATATATGGTAAATGTTCACCACAGTGTTAGTTTTTTAAATTAATTTCAACACCGCAATTAGAGGGCTGTTACACAATCAACCAATTCCCTATTTTCAATCCCAAACGTATTTACCTGTCGAAAAAAATATCTGTAAAGATGTTGCTATTTTGACCTTCTTTTTCGTGCCTGCTTAATAAATTCTTTCCACAGCTTTTGTCTTAAAACAGTTCACAGAATGAGCCAAAAGTTTGGAAAATTCGAATTATCTTTGGAAAGGCAACCGATATCAATTTGCGGGTTTGACAGGTTAAACTGTCATTGCGTTCTATTTTTTTTTTTTTTGGATTGATTATAGTGATACCATTCTATTTGAATTTTTCGAGCAAATCACATAAATATGACCAACTAGTAGACAACGCCATCTAGTTTCAATTTAAAGCAACAAAGCAAACAATATTGTTTACGTTCTTCGCCTACTTGATGTTGTTAACAATGAGTCAAAGTTTTTGAAAATCGGTTGACATTCACTAAAGTTACAGGGACTTTTGTGTGATAAAAAGTATGTTTTCCATTCCACTTTATAATAGGTACAATGTGTATCAAAAAGAACTTCATCTAGTTGCCTATGAATGTAGCCTATAAATTATGGTTTGCCGCTTTCTCGAAATGCGGATATAGATTCAATGGGATAAAGGTTATCCAAGTGTCACTGTCAAAATTTATCATCGAGCGATATGGTAATGAACGGAAAACTAGTACAATTAGATTATTAATTTATTTAATAAGATAATCAAACAACTAAGGTAAATAACTTTGTAAAAATTTTAATTAATTATAATTTATAACAAATGTTCAAAGTGGTCACCATTCTGTTGAATGCATAATGCAATACGACGTTTCATGTTGTTAAAAATATTCTGCAATACATTTGGTGTGATTTCATTACATTTAATTGCAATTGTATTCATCAGGTCATTTAAGTTATTAATTCTGGTTTTATATACTTCATTTTTAGCATTCCGAAAATAGAAAAACTAACGGAGTAAGGTCTGGTGATCTTGCTGGCCAAACACCTCTGCTTATAATTCGATGAGGGAAGTAATGTTCTAAAAACTCTAAATTTTCGCGAGTTGTATGTGCAGTAGCCCCATCTTGCTGGAAGTAACCCCCATTGAGTTCGTCCTGTTGCAATTGATTTAAAAATGGTGTTAATAACTGCTCTCGGTATCGTTGGCCATTAATGGTATTGTGAAAAAATATTGGTCCGACTATTCTACGACGAGATACAGCTAACCATACTCCAACTTTAACAGGATGTAAAGGAACTTTGATGCGATTGTTTGGATTGTTTACAGACCATGTTCTGTAATTTTGTTTATTTACATACCCGCTTAAATGAAACCATGCTTCGTCAGTAAAAAAACTGAGATCAAGAATTTCGTCGTTATTTAAATTTTCTTGAAAGAAGTTGCAATAATTAACTCTAGTAACGTGATCTCTAGGTAAGATCTGTTGAACAACCGATACTTTGTATGCATGCATATGCAAACGACGCTTTAAAATTCTATGAACGGTACTAGAAGATACGTTTGTTTGAGCTGATAAACGACGAACTGAGGTCTGTGGGTTTTCTTCAACAAGGTTTTCTACGTTTTCAACAATATTTTGCTGTGTCCGTGGTCTACCAGAACTTTTGCCTTTCAATACAGATCTCCTAGCCCAAAATTTCTCCACGACTAGACGGATGTGATGATGTAAAGCGATATTATCCACAACTCTATTAGAAAACTGCAAGTAAAACTGTCGCTTACATTCTCCGTAAGAATATTGCCATTCCCCATTAAGAAATTGTGCACTTCGAAAATATGCTTCAATAATAAAAATATTTTCTTGCAATGTGTACATTATTGTATTGTTTAAGAAAAAAACTTATTTGTCAGGAAAAAATTATATTGCTGTCACACAATGACAAATGTCAAAACGACACTAGATAAATAGTTTTTATATAAAAGGCGCGTTCGAAATTGTAGCTCGGAGTACTCGGAGCTATTCTATGACGTCAATTTGATGTAAGCAAACAGTAACTGACCAATCACAAGTTATGGCATACGTCAAATTGATGTCATCGAATAACTCGGAGTACTCCGAGCTATAATTTCGAACGCGCCTAAATAAAAGGTAAGTGGCTTATAATAATTTGGAAGTATTAGTTACTCAGCGCCTACTGAGATGAAGATCTTTTTGAAACACATTGTATAATCTGAAAGTATCATGAAGCAAACTTAAAATATAAATAGTTATGAGTTGCCTTTTTTATATTTATTTTTCACCAACCTTAAATGGAAAATCATTAAATTTTTAAGGATGTGTTCATGAACACTTTTACTATATAGTATAACGTTATGTATTTAGCATACATTTAGCATATTTTCCAATCATTAGTGCTAACTTATTCAGTGTTATAGTGTTCATGTCGATATCATCAACCAGCTACAAATTCGCGTTTAAAAAAAATGATCACGAATCCAAACGTCTCATTAGAAGCGAATCGAACCCTCTTCACGGCTAAATTATTAACACTAAACGTTGGAATTCCCATTATACTCACCGTGCGACGTCTGCTGGGGTATGTTCGGTACCGGAACGACCTTTCCCATGAGGATTCTCGAACCCATCTCGATCTCGCCGGCCCAGTTTCCGTACGACGCGGAGCGTTCGAGTAGCCGCTGCCTGGCTAGCTTCTCGATGACGTCGGCGCATACGTAGCGGCCGCAGAACCGGGCCCACTGGTCCGCTCGCAGGCCCCGACCGTTGTCGCGCAGCGTCGGATTCGCCCCTGCGAAGAAGAAAGGACGCGGAAAATATTAAGTGGAGTGGCGTAGCCGGAAACGGCCTTTTTAAAACGATCGGCGGCTATTCGTTGCGCCAGTAACGACCGAGGGGTGGCGGCACCGGCGATAACCGTCCGAGCAATCTAAGAAATAACCGCCGGCCGTAAAAACCGTGACAGGACGATTGCTCTAGATTAAGTCGTATTTTTATTAGAGCAGGTCGGATAGGATGGAACAATGAAAATGTATTGAGTGCAGTCGCTGAGAAGAGAATATAAAAAGAATTTCGGGCTTATTCGGTTTAGTTCATTTACACCTAACTTTAAATTTAATTGAAAGTATACAGGGTCATTATTGTTGGGTGCGTCATTAGTGTGTCGGCGAAATTTAGCACAAAAACTACTAAAGATAGGAAAGTGACATTTTCTGTATGTAGATAGTTGATCAATGCGCATATGGTAAAAATATTTTCAAATATACAGGGTGTTACAAATTTTCATCAGGGAACACTGTTGTGGATCCATTCTTCTTTGACAATACCTTAAATTGTGAGACTTATAGAAACTTTTTTTAAAATAATTTACCAAGGCCTCCATAGCAACTTTACTGTAGTTAAAGACGGCCCACATCTGTGTTTACACATAAATCTGATAGGAAATTAATTTCAACCATAATATACTACATGAACTGTCTATTAATCAAAATCCAAATAACGATATATTCACAAAATACAGTACTTTGATACCATATTTTAAATTTGCTCCACTAACTACTTTTTCTGCATTTAAAGATGTACTAATATCAAAACGCACCAGCTTTACAGCTGAAAGCTTGGAATGGTCGCTTTTAGTAGAGGTTAATTCAGCCCTTATTTCTGTGAACTTAAAACAATTAAGGGATAAATAAACTCTGATAGACTGGCAATATTAATATTTATTTATTTATTATTATTATAAACCCTACAGAGTGAATCTAATTATAGGGTTATTATACAGTACTAGATTAAGTTAAATGTAATTTAAATGTATGACAAAAATGAACATATAGACAAAAGGAATGCATATCATATCCAGTAGTATTCAACAACTAACATGTTAAGTATTTATAATTGATTAGAAAATGTAGAAAAAATTAAATTAAGAATTCACAGTTTCAACATTCTCTAGCTATTCTAACAAAATTATTATAATTATTATTAAATATATCAAGGGCATAATTGAAGGAATTGTACGTGCGACATTACGAAAAAAGTGGAGAACTAAGTAAATAATTAGTAGACGGTGTCCTATAGGCAAAAGTTATCGAACTACGTGAGTTAAAACATATAAATTTATTCTTCTTAAAGAACTAGGATTGTAAATTAAGCCACGAACAAGTTTATATAGATAATTCAGTAAAATCAGTTTTCTCCTATTACTAAGAGTACTAAAATTAAATTCTTCAATAAATACATTAGAAGAAATATTATAGTTGGGATCCACCCCATATCTATGAAAGTATAAATATCTCAAAATCTCTTACGTGTAAAAGTCATAGTTTTACATTTTTCAATATTGAGAGGAAGACCATTACTAGAGCACCATTCATTACGCTTCGTGACATTACACTGTAATGTGTGACAATCCTCAATACCATCAACTACAGAAAAAACTTTAAGGTCATCCGCATACAGTTCATATTCAACATCGATATGATCGCATAAATCATTTATAAAAATCACGAATAAAAGAGGCCTGAGGTTTGATCCCTGAGGAACTCCACTGCACGCAGTATAAATACTAGATGCAACTGCTGCATACTCAACATACAGGCGACGATGGGTCAAGTAGTTTTTTATTAAAGGATGTTTTTTCTTTAATATTGTAAATATGTATGTCCCTTACCACCGATTTTAAAATCTCAATGATAAAATCTATTTCATCGCCCGCCAATGCAACTGGAAAAAACAAGGTTTTCATTCATATGCGCCCGCTGCGTATGAGTCACTCGTACGGGCCGGCGAGCCTTGCTAATCAACAGATTAAGATAATCCGGTGCAAATGCGGTTTCGTGTTCCGGGTCATAAAATATTTAATTAAGTTTCCTGTGCCTTATACTTTGTTTATTTAAATCGCGGATGTGCTCTAGCCGAACACATATGAAGATTATCAGGATTGAATGCAGTAAAACTTATTAAAGGTTAAAGTATTTGTAAAATTTTCTCCCTTGGCCAAACTTCATTGGACTGCAATGAATGTCAGTCGGTCCAATTTTGGTTTAACAGCGTGGAACATTTTTTTAAATTTCTTCTAACTGTCAAGCCTTTTATGCATATGTGATATGCTATCATGCATAATTCTAGTTCCCCGTCAATAGATTACCAACGTTCATTATATCAGTTTTTTTTTATTTATCATACGCTTTTAAAAATGAAATTTCCCCTTTGAACATCAATTTATATCATTCAGTGAGCATCAATAGTCCGAAAGGATGGACATATTAGACCTAAAAGTTCCCCCAACCCTCTATAAATGGAAATCCATCAGCTAATTTAGTCGATATTGGAGACGCACAGCAAACCTTAATCAGTTTCCATTAGAGCCGTCCACTTAATTTACGGATCATCTTTGATTGACGCTTTAACTGGTTGTTTAAAATTCCTCAAAGGAAAATTCCAAAGTTATAAGTATTGATTTGAACAAAAAAAAAACATTACCTTATCAAAAGTATTTTTATTAAACAAATTGTTTCGGTTTTTGTTCCCAAATCAAGTAATTATTCTTGTCATAAATTTCGTTGGTTGTTCCAATATGATTTCTGGGCAAAGTATTTTTTATTTATTCCCTTAAGCTACTTAAAGACGGGAATATTTCGGTTAAGATGCCAATTTGCCCAATAGACTCGCTCCGTCTACGTGACTGGAATTGGTAGGCAGACTTCGCCGGCAGTTAATTGTTAATTTTAACTTGCTTCCGAGTAAGGGATTCGGCGGTAATCCTCCCCGACTTTTTTTTTTTCGAAGTTTTAACGAGGGCACCGTCGCGAATCGAAATTAACTATGACGAACCGGCGTGTAATGACAGGGATGGAAAAAATTGCTCCCCGACAAGGAGATTACGTGAAAATGTCTGCTTTTAAGGAGGTTTCTTCGTTAATATTAGGTCAAGAAAAAAAAAAGTAAAGTTTATTGTCAATTTCGGTTTACCCGTTTCTGGTTAATGATTTCAATATTAAATTTTAATTAATCTATTAAAAAACCTATTTAATTTATATGCCACTGAATTCAATCATCGGTATTGGTTAACCAGCTAAAATATTAACTACTAACTGGAGGCCATACAACTAACTGTTAAATTTTTAATTACGATGTATTGAGTACTTGTATTTTGATGCTTGACATGTTGAAATATATCTATACCCTGTCAGCTAATCAATACGTCTACTAACGGTGATACATTATTTAATGGCGCTACCACTTTTCTTGTCTTTTATGTTTGATGCATTTCATTGTATAGCATAATTGATTTGAGTCACCAAAATGAATCAATGAATCAACTTGTACCATCAGTTGTGTGTCGTATAAAAACATAAAATTTTACGTAAGTTTAATCAAATAAATAAATTTCCGAAACCTAACACAGAAACACATTCGACAATTTGACCGCTTGGACAACGCGTTTCTCTGAAGATACTCTTCTTAATAACTTTATTTTTAATATGCCCTTTACGGAAATCAAAAAGAGGTAATTTGGAGTTCGCATCTCCGAGCAGTTACTTATCGGAAATTTTAAGAGTGACTTTATGTGTTGCATAAAGGTTCAACTTTTCAGACGAACGTGCACCCCAACGATAATAGGGAGCCTTTATCAAAGCTCAATGCAATTATCAGGCACATTATATCGAGGACTGTGCGTCCACACAGAAGGACAACCAATTAGCAGATGTGTCTGCTGCTCCAATATGAAGCCTCCATTAGATATAATGGAAGAAATGACGGGTAAAAGGAGATTCTTCGCAACAGAAGGTCGTTGTACAGGTATATCACATTTGTTTGTTCGTTTTTTAAAATTTTAATTCCTATTCAGGCTATTTCTTTAAGGTGTTCTATAAAATTTTTTATCCAACGCTTTATTTTAAAAATATTCGTTATTAAAGGTTTTGTATTTCATACAATATTTTTTAAGTAAAAGTAACTTAAATACATAAAAATCAATTCTCGTTGTAGTTGTTCAAAGTGACCTTCTTCACTTTGAATGCACCCGTTGTTCCAAACACCTACAATCCCTCTGTTTCTAATATAGCTTCACATGCGCCGTGTATTCTTTGCAGAAATTCCTTCTTAGTTTTCACTGCGCGAGCATAAACCACACTTTTCAGATGACCCCAAAGATAGTAGTCAAGTGGATTCAGATCGGGTGATCTCAGTAACTAGGCGACCGGTCCTCTTCTGCCAATCGATTTTTAAATGTTTTAAAAAGGCCTTTGACACTATTCATAATCATTCTCTTTTGCTCAGCATCTTAAAGTATATAGGTTTTTCTCAAAACTCTGTCGATTTTTTCTTTTCATACGTATTCAATAGATACCAACAAGTTTCTTATGATGATCGTTTATCTTCTCCACTCCCAATTATATCAGGCGTTCCTCAAGGCAGTATTGTGGGACCTTTACTTTATGTAATTTACACCTCAAACATCATTAAGTGCTTGCAATATTGTAATTATCATCTTTATGCTGATGACACACAACTATATTATACCTTCAATCCTGGAGACATATGTGAAGCCCTCTCATACATAAATAGTGACCTTCAGTTACTTGTAAACATGTCTGAAAAACAGTGTCTTAGAATAAATAATAAAAAAACTTGTGTTTTGGTTTTTGGCCGTGAAAAAACCCGAGCTGCGATTTTGAAGGATATTCAAATTAAAATCAAAGATGAAGTTTTCATTGTATCTGATTGTGTGCGTAATTTGGGGCTTTTCCTTGACACCAAACTTCGTTTTAAAGAACACGTTTCACATTTAATTAGATTGGGTTACAGTGGTTTGGAGGTTTTGTATGGTAGTAAAGACTGTTTGGATGTCGGTTTGCGTAAGGCCTTATGCGAATCTTTGGTCCTTTCCAGATTTAATTTTTGCATAAGCGTTTATTATTACTGCTTGGCCACCATTGACAGAACTAGACTTCAGCGGTTGCAAAATTCGTGTCTTAGATTTATTTATGGTATACGTAAATTTAACCGAATCTCTCATACACTCGATTGGGCTGGTTGGTTAAATATCTTTGCCAGAGCTGAATTTTCTGCTACCATCTATTTCTGTAAAGTTATTTATTTTAAGAAACCAAGTTATTTGTTCCGTAAAATTTTGTTTAGAACAGATGTGCATAATATCAATGTGAGATACAAAGGCTTATTAACTCTTCCAGTTCACCAACTTGAAATTTTTAAAAGATCGTTTAGTTATAATATTGTTAGACTTTGAAACCAAATTCCACTAGGTATGCGTTGTTTAAGTCCGCTTTCTCTGTCCTATCAATTTCGAAGGAGTGCATTCTTTAACAAGTAAATATATTTTCATTTTCCTTTATAACTTTCTATTACTTTTCTCTTTATGCTTTTTGCGCTTAGATTTGAATTATTATTAGTTTTTGCTTATGATTTTTTATTTATCGGGTTAACGTTATTAATGGTGCTGGAGGTAGAACAGCGGCTTATGCTTTAAGCAGCTGATCCTGCACCTTTTGGCATGTTAGTTGAATTTTAGCATTTACTTATTTTTATACTATGTTTTGATGCCAATAAACCGCTGTTATTATTATTATTAAATATCAAACATTTTATAGGAATTTTTATGCTTGTTTAGGGGCGGTATTTGAGTTACCTTTGCTTAAAAAAATATTGTGTTACATAGGGCCAGTTTAAAATTGTGCTTTTGTTGGTGTTGAATCAAAAATTTTATAGGAATTTTTATGCTTCCTTTTCTTGGCTTTTTCAAGTATGCGGATCACGTTTAGCGAACAGCCTGTATATAAACTTAAAGAAATGTAATTACAGGAACACCAATCCAAGCTTTAAGCATCCCCTTAATGGACATTTAATTTTACTGTTATTAAATCCAGAACTACCACTGTTAATGTATTTCTAAGTGACACTATTTTCCATATAAAAACAATTACTTTAATGCATTGTATAAAATACCCTAGCCAGTTTCGTTTATTCACTTTGTAGGTTCAATTAGGGGCCAGTTAAACTTCGATTCCTTATAGCATTTGGATAATAAATCGATGGCTGGAAATTTTTTCCACACAGAAACTTTATTTATATATGAAACAGCAGAAAAATTTAAATATTTATGACAGCCATTCATTATATAGATAACATCTATGCCTCCGAATTAGGTTATATTTTAAGTCGAACATTCGTAAAATTCAATCATAAATTATGATTTACAAAATAGTAGCTAAATATACGTCATCCTTATGAAGTTGAAGTAACATGTAGCTGCAGTTAAATAAACTGGTATTTATTTCGAAAATATCCGCTTTTCAATGCCCATCCGCAATAGTTTGTAAGTTATAAATGTTCTTCATACACCCCGAATTAATAGGATGTTTATCTGAAGTTTTGTAGTATAAATATGAATAATATAAATATCACTAAACCCGAAATACAGCACGAATTTATAATGTCATTATGATTATTCTTATGAAACAAAATTTTAATGTAGTTGTGTAAAAAGTTATATCAGTATGGGTTTTAAAATGAAATGAATCTAAAGAATATTCTAACATTAAGATGTCTAAAACTCTCTTAGAGAAAAATAAATTGAAATTCCATTATGAATAAATAGAAGTTAGCATCCACTAAGAAAAATATTATTATGAAGAATGCTTGAAGTAATTCCACGTGCATTCCACTCTGTAGCCAAAATGCAACTGCAATTGATGAAAGCGGCTAAAACAGTATTCCAAAGAAATGACGTGGTGGTTACAATTTTCAGACTTTGTTTTTTTTTTATGGTGTTACAAGCTTATGTGCCAAATCTCAAACATCATAGTGGTGAAGCTTGTCCAGCAGAACAACGACGTCAACCCAAATCTTCTTCAAAAGTGTTATTTTTAGATCAGTTAGTGTAATGATCTGTGTTGAGTTTTACATATTTAATTTTCAATTTATCATTATTTTGCAAATCAATCAGTTCCAATTGATGGTACAACTCCAAAGCTCCTCAATTATACAGACAAATAGATTTTGGACTATTGAAATATCTGTTACACAACTATAAAGATTTGAAAAGCCCAATTGTAACTTTGGGCAACTTTAAATTGAGAAATATATCTGCAGAAATTTTTCTGAAAATTATGTTCTCGTTAATATTTGAATATGTTTATGGATGGAACATGGGGGGAGTTCAAATAGTACAATTTCTTGGCGATATAATTTAACGATGCAGTACGTCCTGTTTGACCCTGTAATTTAAGGTTAAATTCGGGAAGATATACAATGATGTCCGTTGCAAGTGCTAATTTCCATAACCATTTATTGTTCGATAGTCGTGGTTGTGGAACCGCATCTCATTAGAATAAGAAAGCATGCCAAAATTTATAATTTTGTGGACATCCTTTATAATTATCTAACTTATCTTTGTATTCAGTATTTGATGACAAAAAAAGCGATTATAACCGATTTCTGAAATTCGAACCAATAAGCGCAACATACGTTGTTCCGTGCTTATTATAACACTCTGAACACATAGGGCTAAAGGGCTACATAAGCTGTGCAAGTCCGCCATTGAAACATTTTTTCTATCCTTCACCTTTTAAAAGTTATTTTGGATAAATTAAATTTTCGTCGAACTTTAAGGTCAAATTGCACCCACTGCAGTTTGTGCATTTGCTTTAAATGTTTCTTTTTCAATGACCGTCAATATTTTGACACAAACGGAACAATGGCAATAAATAAATTTGATTCGTTTAACTTCCTTTCGCGTTGCTTCACTTCGTAACATCCTGTTTTGGGGATTTTATTGCACGAACGGTACACTGCATGAGGGAATTTCCTACGTTTGACCCGAAAAAACTAACCACGCACATTTTTAATCGCATTAATGGGGAAGTGGCGTCCCGTTGACGATCTAATACGCAGGATCTGGCCGGCTTTCTTGAGAGAAATCCAAGAAAATAATTAAATTAACGCATACGCGTCTCTTCTCTGCCTGTACCCTCGCAGCGACCCGGTGACCTTCAATATTACTGCGTAGCGGGCGGCGATAATCGTGGTTCTATCGCCTAATTGCTTCGCGTGGTAGTATTTGGTCAATCGGGCGAAAGTGGAAATAAATGTCCTTCGTGCAGATACCCCTGAACTTGATCAAGCAGTTTAATGTCACGGTCGAGAATTTATGGAAAAAAATAAGCGGTTTTAACGGCCGTGGTATTGGATTTCAATCACCATTCCAAGCTTGAAATGTAGATTATAATCATGCTAAGAATCGTAGGTAATAACATTTCAATGAGTTACGAATAATCTGTTTATAGTATGTTTGTTAGGATTTAAATATAAGGGATTAAAGAAAATGGACAACCACTCCGGAAACACTGCAACCTCTTGACCTCTTTGTATTTAATCTTCCATTTCTTTTATCCATTGCATTATGTCAGCCAATCCAATATCCTGGTGCCCTGTATTAGTATGTACAGAGCTCTGGCTGGTCTGCGTCCGAAACCTTGAATTACCACAGGATCTTGCATGCGGTTTCTGTCATCTTATTACGCAGTCTACAGTGGGTATCTCCAGTGTTGATACCAATTTTCTGTAGGCATCCTTTCAGTGTAGTATGCTGTTAGGAGACCCACTACTGTGCGAAGATGATTTCTACTGAAGTTTAGTAGTTCGTCAGTCCTCTTTTTTTTTATGGTCTTTCCATGAATTTGCCTGGTTGTATTATTTCAGTGCTCTTTGTATCTCTCTTTGACCCAAATCCTAAATTGCTCTTGTGTTGTGTTTTTTGACACTTCTACAACAGGTTCTGGGCCTATATATGAAGTCGCTGATCCATTTCTTGCCAATTCAACGCCTTTTTCAGTATCGCTTGGCTGTCTGTTGCAATACAAATCTGCTTGTTTTTATAAGGCCTCTGGTTGATTTCTATTGCACAGTGCAATATTGCGTACGCCTCTGATTGAAAAACCGTGGTCTGTTTTCCCAGTGGAAGAATGATTATTGTGTTTCTCACCATACTGCAAATTCCAGCTCCATTGTCGTTCTCGGGTTTTGATCCGTAAGTAAACCAGGTCAGTCTACCTAGCGTGTCTCTGCAGTTGGATTGATTGCAACTTGTTCGATCCGTGATTTCTACCTCGAAACTTCTGTTCCCTTTTGTTACTTGTCTGTAGAGTTTTATCTTACTTGGGAGATTATACACACACTAAAAAATATTTGCAATTCCTACGGAAAATTCCAGTAATGTATAGGGTAAATTTATAAAAAATTAGAAAATATACCTAAAGATTTCTAGTAAATTTCCCAATTTTTGGCAATTTTACCTTATACGTTACTGGAATTTTTCGTAGGAATTGCATATATTTTTTAGTGTGCAGGCTGTTCCACAATAAACTTACGTACAATCACGCCTGTCCATGTCAAAATTAGCAGGTAGCATCACCTAACTGTCAAAGCCACTTAAACCTCCTTATTAAACAGGGAACAGCAAAAAAAAAAACTTCATTTGTTCAACTGTACTTTGCGCAATCAACGGTGACTTTTTATACAAGGTTGGTAGGATTGATACAATGCAACTTGTGTTTTGACAAACCTCAATACATTTTTGTTGATTGAGTATTGCTAATGTTTTAACATTATACTATTCTAGCATGATTTTGTGAATGTAAAATTGAGTTTGAACAAGACATTTTGACATAAAAGAAGTGTTTTAACCATTTTCTTTTTTTGGATACGCCACTGTAATTAATTAAACTCATTAAGTACGCGTCAAAGGAGTCTAAACGCAACAGTTACAAAGCAATTTTTTTTTAATAACATTTGATGCTGTAGTTATTTTTGATGCATATTAATTATGAAGTATCTATTTCGTTTACACTGTCCACGTGTTAATAACATTGTCTTTCAACGTTTTCTTGCCAGTAATTTAATAAACACATTAAGTGCTACTTAAAGTGCATATACCTTAGTGTCTTTATTTATATTACATCCTAAGGAAAACATTTAGCAACAACAGTATGATAGAAATCCCTTTAATACTTCCCTTTACAATGTTTGTCAAACTAAACAGGCACAATAAGTCAATATACTTGGACTTTCGGTTGACTAATCTAAGTATATCCTGTCGAAGGATGCTGATGATATAGTCATAGATGCAAGAGGAGAATTTGAGAATACTTTCTGTGACATACTACAAAAAGGACTTCATATTACGAAAAGGTGGTGGCAATCAGTGGGACCTCAGCCCCGCTAAGACTACTTTAGTAGCATTCACAATAAAGAGCAAACCTAATGTCAAGAGAATGAAAATATATGGGCAAGATATAGTAAGTAAGTCTTTATTTCTACAATGGTATTACAGTTTTAGTTACAAAACAAAATACAAAGTAGAAATGGTGTCAGTAAAAGAAAGAAAGAAACAGTATATGCATTTAATTTAATGATTCAGAAACTCGTGGATTGTATATGGTTCTACATTACAAACATATGAGTAAACTGCTCTTTTGAATTTATGTAGGTTAGCCTCTAATTTAATATGATTTGGTAATCTGTTGTGAAACTTTATACAGTTGTAAGTTATGCCTTTTTCAGTTTTGGTTAGCTTGTGGATAGGTACGTTATAATTTATTTTATTTCTTGTTTCATAGTTGTGCAATTTTTGACTATTTGTGAAAGAGTTTTTATTTTTAAAATTAAAAAGTAGACATTCGTAAATGTAAATACCATATACTGTTAGTAAGTTATTTCTTTTAAACATAGTTCTTAGCGATTGT
Source organism: Cetonia aurata (assembly GCA_949128085.1). Lineage (NCBI taxonomy): Eukaryota > Metazoa > Arthropoda > Insecta > Coleoptera > Scarabaeidae > Cetonia > Cetonia aurata. Next base: position 6,997,063 of record OX421882.1, on the reverse strand, counting down.
GTTGCCCTTAGACCCAGCAGTGCACGCAGCGCCCGTTTTTGCATAGTAAAAACACGCCCAACCTCTGATGAGCCTCCCCACACTATAATACCATAGCGCAATATGGAAGCTACATACGCATGATATACGGTCTTCAAAGTTTGGAAAGTGGTCACCTCACCAAGAATCCTTAACGTAAAACATGCACGGCTGAGTCCACCACAAACGCAACTTATCTGATATTCTCATTTTAATTTATCATCGATTTCTATTCCTAGAAGTTTACAGTGTGTGGTTAGGTAATATTTTTGATTGTTTAGGCAAATATGTTTTGGTGTTTCAGTTTGTTCATTATTCTTAAAAAGAATACAATTTGTTTTTTTAGAATTAAGTTTTAATCGATTATCTAAAAGCCATTGCTCGATATCCAACATTAATCGCGAGCCAAAGTCGATTAAAGTGGGAAGGTCAACTCCAGAGATTATTGCATTCGTATCATCTGCAAAGTTTATGATTTTTTGATTCTCATACACAGCGTTGGAAAATATGTCGTTGATAAATATTATGAATAGCAGTGGACCTAATACACTGCCTTGGGGTATTCCCAATACCGAGGTTTTGAAAGTGCCATCAACGCAATTTATTTGTACTGTCTGCGTCCTATTTGTTAGGTAAGAGGCAAACCAGTTTTCGGACACACCACGCATGCCGTAGTCCCACAGCTTACGCAGTAGCAGTTCATGAGACACGCTGTCGAATGCCTTTGTTAGGTCAAGAAACAGGCCTATGATTAAGTTATTGCTCTCGTGCATTTCCAATATCCAGGTAGTAAACTCGTAGATGGCAGTAGCAGTGCTTTTACCCAGGAGAAATCCGTGTTGGCCCTGGCTAAATAGATTATTTGACATAAAAAATGAGTGAATCTGTTGGTATACAACTGTCTCTATTATTTTCGAAAAGGTTGTCAAATGACTTATAGGTCTGTAATTGTTGATATCCATTTTGTTACCATGTTTATGCTTTGGTGTAATGATGGCATGTTTTAGTGCCGTGGGAAAAACTCCCTCAGACAGCGAAGAATTTATGATATCACACAGTGGTTCAGAGATTAAGTCAAAGCATTTTTCTATGACTCTCAGTGGTATACCATCGATGCCATAGCTTTGTTTATTACGTAGCTTGCATATGACTTCTTTTAGATCGCTTATCGTTATTGGGTGAAAGTAAAAGGTTTTTGGGTTCATTTTGACTCGATCTGTATAATTATTATTGGTGCTACTAATTGGGTGAAGTGCGCACCCTATAGAAGTGAATAAAGCATTGAAATTATTTGCTAGATCTTTAGAGTTTGTTGAATTATGAACGTATTCTTGCTTTTTTCCAAGTTCCCTATTTACTATTTGCCAGGTTGCCTTAGATTTATTTGGAGCGGAGTTAATTATTGCATCATTCATGCTTTTTTTCTTGTCCAATAACATTTTGTGGTATTCTTTTTTTAGAGTTTGTAAGTATGTTCTGTATTCCGGATGGTAAGTACAGATTGTTTCAACAATTTGTATAGTATTTTTGAGTTCTAATATTTCTGGGGAGTGAAATTGTACCTTCCTACTGCTAGGTCTAATGCATTTAAGGGGGAATGATTTATCAAAATAAAGTTTGAATATGTGTAAGAAGCTGTTGTACTTATCATCTGTTGTTTTATATTGAAGTACATTGGAAGATGGAAGTGAAATACCTAGACCTTATCCTAGACAATAAACTTCTGTGGAAATAGCATGAGCTTGAAGTAACTAAAAAGGCAAAAAAGGCCCTAACGGTGCGTGGAAACTTTGCAGGTTATAACTGGGGATGCAACCCAAAAATACTGCCTTCGGAGAAGGTATGGTTGGGCATTTTTCTGCATTCTTTTAAATGAATCAAGCTGGACGGCCAGCTGTAAATACAGCGAGAATTTTCTAAATTTTCATCTTACGTAGCAAAGTTTCCTCGACATACACATCAAATTTTATTAATCTAGATTAATAAGTACAACTGTTACTAGACTTTTGAATTAATATTCGTCGGTCTATCGCACTGTACACTTACCTTACAGTTTTATCAAGCTAAGAAAAAGTGTTTGTATTTCGAATCACATTGACGCGGCAAATTTAAACCTGTCCATCACCTCCTCGTGCCCAAATCATCCCTGGTTTTCCCTAGATGAAGACACGATAGCAATACTTAAAATAAATACAACGTTTAGAAAAAACTAGATTTTTTTTTAATCAGCCATTGTACTTTTATGTTGTCTGCAACAAAACAAGTAAGAAAGTTATCATTTTAAGTGCGAAAGAAGACAAATATACTTTCAATGCATGTCTTTTATCTAGAAAAGAAAAAAAAACGATTTTATCGCACAATAGAACTGTACAGTGCTTAAACTACATTGTATAGATTGATTTTCTCAAGAAATTCCTTCAAATAACTCCAGCGGCGCACTGAAAATTATGTCTGAATCCCTTTTATCCTCGGCCCACCGACAGGGGTAACCTGCGGGGATAGACAGCCCAGACAAAACCGAAAAGAACACGTACATACTTCTTCTTTTTCCCCCCCTTAGGTACTTGACGGCGCGTCGCGGATATTCGCGACATCAATCGTTCAGACTTTTCGTGAGTATCCAAGGTCATTACTACGATAAATATCGACAGATGAGCATCGGTAAAGCGCTCGGTAAAGACGCAAACGGCAGGAGGTGGTTGGGTGAGAAATTGCGTAAACAACAGATTTATTTGAACGTTGCGGTAGATTATGTGTCCGTAATTAATCTGAAAATAGCCGATTGACGCAGTGATTTCGTGAACATATGAGCATACATCGATCACGTACATACCTCTATGTATGTATATATCAATCACATGAAAGACCGATTGGATTGACCTATTTCTTGCGGGGAACTAGGTGAAGGGTGTTGCTTTTTATAGTGTGATTCAAAGGAAACGTCAGCGTTTGTTGTTACAATCTGTTTCAGTGAAAGGTGAATCTATTTTTCATTTTGGAAAAAGAGAATTTCTTTCACAAAAGTTGCAGAAAATTCAATGCTGTATAACCTAAATATACAATGCTCAAAACGGTTTAGAGAACAAACGCAAAACGTATGTTTGCGTACACTATTTAAAATTTGGTGAGAATATCGCAAGCAGAGCTTTAATTGGGCCTGCCTTTAAAGGATCCAGGTGGTGATGCTCATAATAAGAATAATATAATATATTTGTCCAACAGAAAAAACTCCATTACAAGGACAAGCTACAGTGATCAATAGATAATTATTATATTTATATTATTATAACAATTTAGTAGTGTGTATTTTCGTCAATGTCTGGACTCCGGGTGTACCTCTAGTGAAACCACAAACACTAATCTTTTGCGTATTAATGCAGTCTCGGAAGATGAAATTCAGCGTGCTGTGCGCAAATTGAAAGGGAACCTCACTATGGGCCCTGGCTGTATACCATCATTTTTAGTGGAAGGATTGTATATCATGCTTTCTCGTTGTTTTGAATTATTTATTTCTCACAAAATGATTTTTTGTTTAACACTTTACTCATACAATTTATCGATTTTAATGAAATATGTTTTCTCTAATGTCTGTTGCACTCGATGTCTGATGTCGAACCTGTTTTTTCATGTACTCTCGCTTTATGTACACTCCGCGCACGCGCACATTTGCCAACACGCCGCGCAACGTAACGTATCAAAAAAACGAACCATACCGCCCACCTTGAAGCGACTGCTTCAACAAACTTATTAAATTATGTCATGCACACAGACAAACCAAAAAAAAAAATATTAACGATTTAAAAAACTCTAATGTCCTAATGTGAAAATGTTCTACTCGTCCATGGGAAGTGGGCAAAGCTTTCTCACTGCTCGTTTAAACATCCCCTTGGAGGTTCGCACTGACACAACACGGATGACGCCATCAGGACCTGGTTGAAGCTCTTCGATGCGGCCGGTCACCCATTGGAGTGGAGGGATGTTTTCTTCCATGAGCAATACCAATGTTCCTGTTTTTATGTTCTCTCCCTTTAAAAACCATTTGTTACGTGTTTGTAATTGTTGAAGATATTCGAAATTCCATCTTTTCCAAAATTGTTGACGAAGGCGAGTAAGATGTTGCCATCGTGATCTTAATGTTGTGCTAGTCGGTGACAAATCAGGTTGTGTGGGTTCTAGTAGGGTTTCTCCAATAATAAAATGAGCGGGAGTAAGGACATTAAGATCATTTGGATCTGAGGAACAAGGTGTCAATGGGCGAGAATTTAAACATGATTCAATGCCAATTAAAACTGTACTTAACTCTTCATATGTGAGAATGTTATTTTGAATTGTTCGATAAAGATGGCGCTTCATGGACTTTATATTGGATTCCCAAATTCCGCCAAAATGCGGCGATTTAGGTGGTATAAAATGCCACTCTATGTATTTTTGACTCAGGTATGCACATATTTCGCTTTTACTATTCTTAAGTAAGCGATGTAATTCTCTTAATTTGTTATTAGCGCCGACGAATGTTGTTCCGTTATCTGAATAAAGATTATTGCAAAAGCCTCTCCGACCAACAAATCGCTTTAAAGCTGCAATAAAGCAATCTGCAGTTAGGTCAGTTACAAGTTCAATGTGGACTGCCTTTGTGGCAAAGCATACAAACAATGCTATGTAAGCCTTTCTTGTAGGTATGCGACCGCGTTTGTGTGACTCTCGTATCAGCACTGGTCCTGCATAGTCAACACCACAATTTAGAAATGGTCTCCCTGAAGCGATGACTCTTTTCCTTGGAAGATTTCCCATAAAGTGATCGACTGGTACAGGATTTGTCTTAAAACATTTGATGCATCTGTGAATGACTTTCTTCACTAATCTGCGGCCGGATAGAATCCAGTACTTGAGCCGTAACATAGCTAGTAATTGTTCGTGTCCGCAGTGTAACAAACGCTCGTGTTCGTTCTTCACAATAATATCTGTCACGTGATGTTGATATGGTAAAACTAAGGGAAATTTCTGATCATACGTTAGATTTGAATGTTGGAGTCTTCCACCTACTCGGAGCAAACCTTTCTTGTCTATAAATGGATTCAGCGTTTTCAGTCTGTTTCTTCTCAAATTTTGATTCTTGTGTAATTGTTTAATCTCATTAGAAAATGTTTCTCTTTGCACTGAAAATACGATCGATTCCACTGCCTCCTTTAATTCTTTAGAAGTTAAATACTCTGTTCTCCGATCATTAGGGTACTTCAAGTTATGATAAAATCTTCTGCAGTATGCGATGATTCTCTGCAATCGATTGAAGTCAGAGTATCTTGTCAATACCTCAAATGGTTCTATGACGATTGTGGTGCAGCATGTCTTGGATTTCAATTCAAATTCGCTTGCATCTTCACTGCCCAATGTTTTGGGTTGTCTCGGCCATGTTTCCAGTGTAGATGACAACCACGAGGGTCCTTTCCACCATAATTTGTTCGTTGTTAACTCCGATGGGGTAGAGCCTCGAGACAATATATCTGCAGGGTTATCGTTCGAGTTCACATATTTCCATTCGCAGCCAACTGTTGCCTCCTGTATTTCAGCAATTCTTACTGATACAAATGTCTTAAACGAGCGGGAACCCTTCTTCAACCAACATAACACTATCGTTGAATCTGACCACAAATATGTTTTTTGTTGGACCACCTGTCTAAATGAATGCACTATTTTTCTATATAATCTGCTAAGCAATAAGGCTGCACATAACTCTAAACGAGGAATGGTAGTTGTCTTCAATGGGGCTATTCTGCTCTTTGATGCGATCAATCGTGTTAGCACTTCTCCATTGGCGTTAATGCTTCTCATGTATAAACAAGCACCATAAGCTGCAGCTGATGCATCTGCAAAGCCATGAATTTCTGTAAGCGTTGGCTTATCCAATAATAAATGACGTGGTATTTTTATGGATTTTAAATAAACTAACTGCGTACAAAACTCTTCCCACATCACCTTTAATTCTGTTGGTATCTCTGCATCCCAATCAATGTGTAATTCCCATAACCTTTGCATTAATAATTTTGCAGTAACAATGATGGGTGAGATAAGACCTAACGGATCAAACAATCTGGCAATCGCTGACAGAATATATCTTTTAGTTGTTAAATCTTTATCTAGTTCTGGCAATCGAAAGTAAAATATATCTTGAAATGAATTCCACAATAAACCTAAGGTTTTTATGGTAGAGGTTTTATCAAAAATTATAACAGACGTTTCGTTTTTCTCCGCTATCTTTTCTAACAGTGACGCATGATTTGACGCCCACTTGTTCAACTTGAAACCTGCTTCACCCAATAACCATGTGAGTTCATCAATAGTATCTTGAAGGTCGTTGCATGAATCTGCGCCCGTGATAAGGTCGTCTACATAGAAATCTTGCAGAAGCACCTTATTCACTGTCTCGCTTGATGTTGTATTTGCCAACTCCTGCAGACTTCGGATGGCCAAGAATGGTGCTGGGGCAGTACCGTACGTAACTGTTTTTAACTTAAATGTTTTGATGTTGTCCTGAGGTTCTTCTCTCCAAAGAATTAGTTGAAGGTTAGTGTCTTCGTCCGATACTCTTATTTGCCTGTACATCTTTGTGATATCTGATGTTACAACATATTTGTGCTTACGGAATCTAACCAGTAATTCTGTTAAATCGTCCTGTATTGTCGGACCAACCATAAGAATGTCATTCAATGAAAGACCTGTAGAAGTTTTGCTTGAAGCATCAAAAACGACTCTGACCTTGGTAGTTATACTTGTTTCCTTCACTACTGGGTGGTGGGGTAAAAAATAACACGGTTTCTTCTGTGGCTCTGCTGATATCTCCTCCATGTGTTCAAGCTCTTGATACTCTCTCATGAATTGGGTGTATTGTGTTTTAAGATGCTGATCATTGCTTAATCTTTTCTCTAATGCTAAAAATCTCTTCATGGCCATAGTTTTTGATTCACCTAATAACTCTGGATTCAATTTCTTGGGTAATGCTACGACAAACCTTCCATCTGGATTTCTTGTATGTGTAGATTTAAAATGATTCTCTACAAAACGCTCTTCTGTGGTGAAGCTTGCTCTATCTGTTAATTCTTCGATTTTCCAAAATTTTATCAATTGAGCATCCAGTTCGGATGTACTGATAGAACAACAAGTAGTGCTGCTGTTACCTTCCGTGTCAACTCGTCCAGCTATTATCCAACCAAATTCGGTGTTTTGCATGATTGGTAGCCCTTCCCCCAATTTGATTTGATCGAGGCGTAAAATATCTAAATATATTTCCGCTCCTATCAGCATATCTATTTCTTTTGGTGTACCAAATTCTGGGTCTGCTAACTCTACCATGGGCACATTCCACATACGCGTGTTTAAGCCTTTGGAAGGTAATTTCGCTGTGATACTAGGTAATGAATTAAAACTCAATTTGCGAATAGTATTACTAAACCTTGATTTAATGCAGATTGTTGCCTTCAAGTTTGATATGGTTTGGGTTTCATTCACTCCTAAGACGGATAACTGATTTGGCTCTGTGTGGCACTTTAATTTCCGCAAGAATGAATGACTAATAAAATTGGATTGCGATCCACTATCTAACAATACCTTAGCATTGCACCAATTATTGCTTGAATCTTGTACTAATATGACAGCTGTTCCTAATAAAATTTGCGAGGTATTAAATTGTTTTATATTACTCGAATGACAAGTAACTTCCACGTCTGATGACGGTCTCTCTGCGTTGTAATGAATTAAACTATTATGTTTTGCATTGCAATGTTTGCATCTCCGTGAATTACATACCGCGGCTGCGTGACCCTTTTTAAGACAGTTGAAGCACAATTTTTGAGCCTTAACAGTAACTACCCTATCGTCTATATTTTGCGCTAGAAAACGAGGACATTTGAAGATTCCATGATTCTCATCGCACAGGTAGCATTTTCCTTGATTACCCGTGGTATTACTTGTAGCGACATGTGTGTGACTAGATCTGCGCTTGTCTATATGTGTAGTTTTCACATTTACTGATTCGTTGGCATAACTTCTCTGACTTAAAAATTTCAAAAAGTTACTCAAATTCGGCAATATATTTTTATCTCCATTTTCTATTTCCCATTGTTGCTTAATTTCAAAGTCTAATTTTTGTTTTATAATGAAGATAATTGTCTGCTCGAAAAGTTCGTGTTGTCCCAGTTTTAAGGATTGTAACGCATTAACGTGTTGATTTATTAATGATAATAACGCTTTTAAATTTTGTTTCGTATTGGTTGCTAAAATTAAGGCCTTTAAATGAGCATCAATTATGTATTGCCGTTTATCATATGTTTCAATTAGAATTTTCCGCGCTTGCTCATAATTCTCGTTTGTAACTTTTAAAGCCTGCACGTGCGCAGCTGCTTCACCAGATAACGATGTTTTTAAATAATAAAACTTGTGGATGATTGGTATCAACGGATTTTCATGTACCATACTATCGAATGAATTTATAAAACTACTCCAATCTTCATACTTTCCGCTAAATGCGGGTAGTTTTATTTCTGGTAATTTAACTGAAATTGTAGGCGAATTTTTGTTACTTGTCTCTCTCGGTCGTTCATTGTCAGTCCCGGCTAATATAATTTTATTTTTTAAACTTTCTAATGTTGCTTTTAAATCCAAAAATGTGTTTTCGAATGTTTCTCTATCATCCGCGTATTCTTCCTCATTTATTTCTTCTAATACCGATTGATTACTGTCGTATTTCGTCCAAATAATATCTAATTGCGCATACCTGGCCGTTAGTTGTTCAATTGTATCGGTTTCTGTGTCAAAATTACTGGCAAAGTTTTTTATACGCGTTAATGACCCTTTTGCTGATTTACGTAACTGAATGAATTTGTTTACACACTCGTTATTTTGTCGTTTATTTTTCGTCATGATGTACACAAAACAAATGATAGGAATGAGGGATATCAAATGGAGAACCCACTTACCGATGCACGTGGCGTTGCTGCTATTATATCCGCTGTCATCCGACTCGTTATGGACCAAAATGTTTTGAATTATTTATTTCTCACAAAATGATTTTTTGTTTAACACTTTACTCATACAATTTATCGATTTTAATGAAATATGTTTTCTCTAATGTCTGTTGCACTCGATGTCTGATGTCGAACCTGTTTTTTCATGTACTCTCGCTTTATGTACACTCCGCGCACGCGCACATTTGCCAACACGCCGCGCAACGTAACGTATCAAAAAAACGAACCACTCGTACCATTAAAAACTTTATACTGTGCTATTTTATCACAGAGCGTGTTTCCCGATATCTGGAAAAGAACAAAAATTGTGCCTCTTTTTAAATCTGGTGCAAAAAATATGATCAATAATTATCGACCTATAGCTTTGCTGTGTAACTTTTCAAAAATTTTTGAAATCATTATTTGTGATTCAATCTCGTGGTATATTTACCCGCTTATTAATCAAAATCAGCATGGATTTGTTAAAGGGCGCTCTACTATTACTAATTTGTGCAATTTCACTCAATATACAGCTGAAAGTATGAATAACAGAAAGCAGGTAGATGTGATATATACCGATATTAGTAAAGCTTTCGATCGCGTTCAACATAATATCATTGTCTCCAAATTAGAAACTTTTGGATTTGACTCAAGTTTATTAGCTTTAATAAAAAACTACTTGACCGATCGTCAGCTGTATGTTGAGTATGCAGGGGTTGCATCTAGTGTTTATACCGCGTGCAGTGGAGTTCCTCAGGGATCAAACCTTGGCCCTCTTTTATTCGTGATTTTTATAAATGATGTATGCGATCATTTCGATGTCGAATATGAACTGTATGCGGATGACCTTAAACTTTTTTCTGTAGTTGATGGTATTGAGGATTGTCATACATTGCAGTGTAATGTCACGAAGCTTAATGAATGGTGCTCTAGTAATGGTCTTTCTCTCAATATTGAAAAATGTTAAACTATGACTTTTACACGTAAGAGTAATGTAATTCTGTATGAATATAACATCAGTGGCACGATTATTGAGAGAGTAGATCACATTAAAGATCTCGGTGTGATTTTTGACTCACAGCTACGGTTTAATGAACACATTGTCAAGGTTTGTGCAGAGTCTCATAAGTTGCTTGGTTTCATTATTCGTACATGTAGAGATTTCCGTGAAACAGATGCTCTTGTGCAATTGTTTTTGCGATATTTATACTTTAATAGATATGGGGTGTATCCCAACTACAACATTTCTTCTAATGTATTGATTGAAGAATTGAATTTTAGTACTCTTAGTAATAGGAGAAAACTGATTTTACTGAATTATCTATTTAAACTAGTTCATGGCTTAATTGACAATCCTAGTTTTTTAAGAAGAATAAATTTATATGTTCCACGTTTTAACTCACGTAGTTCGGTAACTTTTGCCTATAGGACGCCGTCTACTAATTATTTACTTAGTTCTCCACTTTTTTCGTTGTGTCGCACGTACAATTCCTTCAATTATGCCCTTGATATATTTAATAATAATTATAACAATTTTGTTAGAATAGCTAGAGAATGTTTACTGTGAATTCTTAATTTTTATTTTTCTGCATTTTCTAATCAATTATAAGTAGTTAACAAGTTAGTTGTTGAATACTACTGGATATAATATATAAGTATTGCTTTTGTCTGTATATTCATTTACATTTAAATTCATCAATCACGTATCGTTACTTAATGTATTTAATTTAATCTAATATTGTAAAATAACCCTGTAATTGGATTCACTCTGTAGGGTTTATAATAATAATAAATAAATAAAAAAATAAATAAATAAATTGACAAATTAGTACAGCAGCAACATCAACCTAGATATAACTCTATAATTATACAAACTAACATGTCATAAACAAGTAACACGACCTAAAGAATTCGCATTCATTACACGTACAGAACATTAGTTCTGTACGAGGGAACACGAAATGTATCTGGCTGACAATCTTGGCACGCTAAAGCCAAGTGAGGCTAATAGTTTTGGGCAGTCTATTTTATTGTTTATTAACTTAACAGCTAACGACGCACTAGCACATTCTCTTCTTGCATTTAAAGATTCCACTGAGTGGCGTTCCAACAGAGAAGCATAGTCAACACCGCGCTGAGGGTAAATTCCGTCCATCTTGAATGATAGGTATTTTAAAAATTTCCTCTGTACGCTTTCGATTAGATGACGATGAATATCATAAGGGTACCAAATAATATCACCATATTCTAGTTTGCTCCTGGCAAATGCATTATATAAAGATTTCAGCGCAATTGGATCTGTAAATTCCTTAGAAATACGCATAAAGAAGCCCAGTGATCTACAGGCAGACGAACATAAATCCCGTATGTGTTGGTCAAAACTCAACGCTTGATCGAACATGATACCCAGATCCCTGTTTGCAGAACTTCGGGTTATGGCAACACCTTTAATTGTGTACGAAGTGGCGGAGATTAGGACCCGCAGGGTCCGCGACTGCGGGGGGGGGGGCGCAGACGTCTTGGGGCGCACTATCAAGAGAATTTGTGACAAATATATGTAAAATTTGAAAACGAGAAGTATTTTTTTAAAATAAGTACACATGTCTATTGGTAGATATACTACAATTCATATGCAAAAAATATGCCGAATGAGTACCTATATGTTATATTATACTCATACACATAACAAACTTCCAATATAGTTTACATCGATCATCACTTTCGATGTGGAACCATTGTAAACGTAATGTATATTGATATAGATTTGAAGGTAAAAGAATCATTATTGATTTCTTGCCAGTACACGACCATTTAGCAACTGGTTTGAGAGATATTGTCGTTAATTTTTTGAAGAAATATGGTATAAACATAAACAAGTGCAGAGGACAAGCCTACGATGGAGCAACTGTTATGGCTGGCGCTTACAATGGACTGCAAACTCAAATTTTACGACTACAAAAAAACGCTCAAGCTTGCTGAAGTTGCACACAGTCAGAAATCTTCCTCACCTCTTCCTCTCCTTTCCTACATTTTTTATGTGTAACTGCAAATATCTATAATAGACTTTAGCAGCTAGTGGTGGCTTAATAGTAGAATAGGATAGACAATTTATATAATAGTTGTCATTACCAATAAGCATATGAATTTTACATATTCATATTCACTGTTTGCCAAAATATAGATTTTGTAAGAAGTACAAATTTCAAAAAAGAATGTTCATAGATAAACGTCTCTATAAATGCATTTTATTTTCTCGATATACAAAATGCAAATAATATACAAAAAAATGCAATTATAAAATGGTTGTGTGTCAGATTTTAAAATGCGTGTTCGTAAAATTTTAAAGTCTGTCTATTTATTAAATAATAAAATAAAAAACAGTGCATACCAGTATTATAGATGTAAGTTAAAGAAACGCAATTGAAAAAAAAAAAACTATCCGATAAAGACAGAAAAATGTCTGAATTACTATTTGTAATTAAGAAATGAATGGCAGCAATATCAACAGCTTGATAAAGGTAGCAACTGTTTACCAAAGGGTAGGTAGGTACCAAAATAAAAACTCAAGGTTTATTGGCTTACAAATCCAATTATCAAATATCATTTTATTCGAATTGTACCTATATATGTATGTATTTTACGCTCGACGGGCTGAACGGGCTTGCGGGGCGCCCGTTTCAGTATAAAAAAGCCCGGCCCGGCCCGCATCTGGAATTTCTCGGCCCGGCCCGTTCGCACCTTTATTACACGTAATTGTATTAGGTACAAACTACAAACAAATTAATGTCTACATTTTAATATGATATGGTTAGGTTATATGCGCTGTGCGCATGATCAAACGCATGATTTCAGAAGCTACCGACAGGTGTCGCTAGAATAAGCCCGAGTTTTTATTTTTTCAGAACGTCCAAGTTTACATGTGCACTTAGACCGTCCTTGTTGAAAATACAGATTAAGATGTTATAATCGGCCGAGTTTACATCAACCCCCGGTTAGCCCCCCAGGCTATATAGACAGGTTGGCACCAAGATTTTTAAACTATAACTTATACATAAGGCAGTTTTTCTTACGTAGGTACATACACTAATAATATACATCCATGCTGAACACCTACATACCTATATTTACTCTTTCACAAGTATAAAAATAACAATTTCTCCGACACTAATCTACCGTGAAAACAAGTGTATCTGACAGTATGACACTGTCATTGACAGCTCGTCAGGCACCAGTGGGCACCCGTAAATATCGGATACCAACTCTACAGAGAAGTGTAATGAATTATAACACTAAAAGAGTCAACCTTGGTTTGAATAAAATCTTAACGCAGACAATATCAGTTGTAACACATTATAGTTAAAAATGTGATCATGTGCCAATGACTACCTGCCAACCATTGTCGTCCTTACCCTAATAGTTTAATTAAAACATTTGATATTGGTGCAACATCGATTCAAAAAATTTTATGTAATAAGAAATACCGATCTTACAAAATTGTGACTTTACAAGAAGATTATTCTCGATATTCTCTGCGTAATGTGGAGGCGCCCCACAAGTTATCTTGCTAAAATACTAAAGGTATTACTTTATTTTTAGATAGTACATTAACACACCTTACAACATGGATATTCTGCAAATATTTTACTTTCTCTTTTTGCATATCCTTCGACTTTTTGCCCCTAGCAATCGCCCAATCGCGCCTTATGCCTATAATCCGCCGCTGGTTTACATTGATTCTTTGTTCAAATTTCTGATCTACTGCAGTACTGTAATGTTAAGTTTGTTGTATTTTGGTTCCATTAAATTCAGACATCTGCTCTATAAAATAAATGTAGTTCTTTGATCTTTACTTGACCTCATTGTATTAAAATCAATCTTATAAGAGATCTAAGGCCTCTCGATTGATCCAAATATATTTTTCTTCTAATCACTTGGATGTTCTCACTCACTGTTTCAAGTTATAAAGCTTTTTTATTGCTTGTAATCTGTAGAGGTTCCTGCGACCATCCCACACTGATTTAGTTATTATTTTCTTATTCTGCTGTTTGTTTTATTCATGTAATGATATGTCAAGCTAACACGATCTAATATTTAAAATAAATTTGACATATATAATAAACAAATATATAAATATTTGCAACGTAACAAATATATTGTTGTCGGGGAAATAAATATGTAAATATGTGTATTTCGAATTATGTTATTGACGTACTACGTAGGTAAGCAAAAAGTATTTACGCTACGAATCAGTAAATATCAACAGAGGCAGTTCACGTCGGACAACTTAGTTTCCATCCAATCACGAGCCGTCCCGCTAAATTGGATTTAGTGTATCGATATTCTACTTGGACGATCTCCGAATCCGAAGTAGGGTCCTTGTTTGTTCCGTTTCCAAAGTTTAGAGCTGCCCCAGTTGGTATAAGTGCATTTCGGTAGCCGGAAATTCTGAAATAGATTTCCGATCGCCGTTCATTCCATCAATATTAAAATGGTGCTCGATTTATCGAAGTTTATGGAATTTAGTTCTTTTTGTGATACGTGAATAGATTGCAACAGACAACGAAAATAAAATTCCTCCTTGCGTTTTCTTCCCATCATTGCAAACCTCATAGCTTTCAGAAGCTAACTTCAAAGATGAAACAGTTTCAAGTCTGTATATTAACACCTTAGAACTAATTTGCATTTTCGACAATCAACGTAGTGAAGTTAACGCAACATTTTAGTTTCAATAAGAAGCTATGATAAAGGTTACGTCAAGGCAAGACAATAACGTAACATCGTAGTCCATCTACGGCTTTATTCAGAGGTAATCGAACGGCAATCCCTCGGAGAAAATGATCAACCTTCATCGACGCCGACGTCACATGGTAAAGAAGATTACGACTATACGACTACAAGCTATTATTTGAACGTAAATATAGCGAGAATAGTGAGAGAATATTGGAAGGAGATTACATTTTTTAGGAAAAAAAGTAAATCGCATTCCAAAAAAAGAAATTGATTCATACGCACTGATGGTAATACCATATTTATATCATTGATACTGACGATGTTGATTTTTTTGTAGTTGTTATAATATTTGCAAAATACATCATGACGAAGTTATAATCGAATAAGGAAATATTGAGGTGAAAATTAGCCCTTTGTTAAAAAAAACCCGAATATGAAAATATTGTTTGTTTATCGAATGACGAAAATAAATTGATTTCGACAAATTTAAACACTAAAGTAAAACGGGGAGAGACGACGCAGCGGGTCTGATGACGCACCATTCAAATACCACGTGATAATGCAGTAATCCATTCGGATGTACATGTCATACAAAGAATGTAGTCGAGGATACATGCTGGTACGCAAAACATAGTAAAAAACATATAAAAAAAGTGGACATCGAGAGATATTTAATTAGTAAGCACCTTGAAGTTTTCTCACAGGTTCAGTAAAGTGTTTCTATAGCATTCCATCATATTACTGTGCTTACCAAGCCACACCACGCATTTTTGCAACCGCTTGACGCTCGTTTTTTAAACGCTTGGGATGAGTGTGTTAAAGCAAATCCAAATAAACGTATTGGACGTCGTCATTTCGCTAATCTCCTTGCTAATGCCTGGACTCCTGCAGCCACTTCTGAAAATGAGGCTTCTGGTTTCCGTGCGACAAGCATTTATCCTCTGAGACGTTCTGCAATTCCTGAACATGCATATCTATGTTGTGCCGTCCCTAATGTACCCATGGATACCATGGAAAATCAACAGTAAGGAATAAGTAATAGTGTAGTTCAAATAAATGAAGGAAATCAATCTCCACCTCTATCTACTTCAGATTTAACACATAGAACAATTTTGGACAATATTTCTCCGGTTCCAGTCGTCAAAATCAGCAATAATCCAAAAAAAAAAAAGGAAGCAATCTGCTCAGAATTTAACCGCAGATGGTTATATTGCCGAAAAGTAGAAAATGACCAAATCATAAACGTGTAAATTTAAACGTTAAAGATGGTTAGTTAAAAGCCAGGTAAAACTTGCTTATAAGGACAGACTGGAAACCAATATCTCCTGCAATCCTAAACTGTTTTGGCAGTTCAATAATAAAGCGCGGAATTTCTAGAATTGCTGACACCTTCAGTTATAACAGTACAGTAGTTGATACACCTTCTGACATAGTTAACACTTTTGCTAATGTTTTTTTGAAACTGTACCAAGGTACCGAATCAAACCCAACTTTGTCGACTCGCTCGAACGTGGGTACCTTATTCCCTACTGTTGTCCACGATTTCTTCAGATGATGTATATCGCAGCATTAAAAAAATTAAAAATCATATGACAGCTGGCCGCGATGAGTTGCCTGGATCTTTAGTATGTGATTGTGCTTTCATCTTCTGTTCACCATTTGCAAACATTTTTAGTTTGGCCGTCTCCACTGGTACTTTTCCTGACTTATGAAAAATAACTAAAGAAAACTGTTCGTTGCTTTAGTTACGCGTATTTCTTTCACTTTTACCAACTATTTCCAATTCCAATATCTATTTATCAAAGGTTTTTGTAGTGCAAAACATCTTAACTGTAAAGTTTACCTTAAGCTAAGCGTATACTTAACTAAATTTGTTATTAGCGAAAACCAACGCAGCTAGCCACGAATCTATTAAAATTTATTTCGAGAGTATATTTTTAGTTTAGTAGGGATACGTTCACCACAAACATGCATCGTAGACTAACTATTTTGATGATAATTACTCTATAATAAAGGGTGGTTTGGTACATTCGAGTATTTGCGATGCCAATGCACAATATCTGAAAAAATTCTATTTAGCACATGTTGCTACGAAAAATCAGGCCGATAATATGAAACAGCCCATAAAGATCATCACTTTTTACAAGGGTTTACGCAATGCTATTTTTGCAGTAAATATGCCAACAGAACTAAACAGGCATACCTATTCCAGAAGAAACTACTTTGCGCAGACACTGTGCCTTTAAAAATTTGCTGTTGCTTGAAAAGTATCAATTGAAATCCCAGTTAAAGTTAAAATATTATTTCTACGTCATAGAATTAATTCCTTATGATATGCAAAATATTTATTAAATCACCGACTGTAACATTCGCATGTGTCTATTAAACATGTGTTTGTAGCATCCACTTTATGAATGATTTCTCAGTAACTGTCTAGAGCTCTGAGTACATTGACCGTCTGGCCGTTGACGAGGCAAAGCATTATCATTATTAAAAACATGAATGCTTTTAAAGTGTCATTCACAAAGTAATAACGAGAATGACAATACGTAGGTACGCTTTTAATATGCAAACAGAGTGTAGTGCTCTGAATAGAAACACTATGCCTTATATAAAGACAAAGCACCTATGTATATCTGCTACCACCATGAGAAGCGTCTAGAGATTTCCATTCATTAGTTTCTCAGTCCGGTTATGACACTTAATGCGAGCGAAGCAGCTGCGTATAATCGCAAAACAACGCCACTTTTGCATCGGACGAAGTAAAACCAGAAACGGAAACGTCCTCATCGGAAATGTTAGAATTTACCTCTATGAATCATAATGTCCATTATGATTCCGGCCGTGGCTATACTATGCCAAAGCTAAAATCGATATCCTATATAACCGTAACTCTAGCACCCACCCGGTAATGCACTCGTTGACAGGAGACAATCCGACCGTTTTCCACTTACCGAAAAACAAAGAGACGCGTTACAGAATTCGATCTTCTCATGTTTTCGTTCGCTTTAGCGCACTGGTTGCGAATCGTGCTCGATTTAAACTCCCCTGGGATCTGGTGAGCTAAACTCCATCGGAGAAGTGGGTCAGATTTCTCGTAGTTCTTAGTTTTTTATATGGAGAAGTTTAATGACGGGCATCAAAGAGACATTTACAATGCAACATTTTTATTTTGACAGGTAAATCGTCAAATGCAATTTTAAGATTAAAAATACATAAATGCTGCCAAGGTTTCGTTCAAATCCTTTTATTATCTACTTTAAATGAATACAGTAACCAAAAACGAATATTTTAAAAATAATTTAATGCCCTAAAGCGGGGCACTTTCAAAAAATTTTTTTTTAACGAAACGCCCTGTATATCTTTTGTGTTATCTGCTTTAAATTGTGTTTTCAACGATTCCTGGGTTTTTGGTTTTTAGTGCCGCATTATTGAGTTATTAATGAAAATTAAAAAAAAATATGGTCGTGACAAGGTTTACCATATCTACTAATTTTAATTTCGTTTAAAATTTTTTTTTAATGTGCACCGCTTTAGGGCATCACCCTGTATACTTCAAATTATTTTTAAAATGTGCGTTTTTGGTTACTGTACCACTTTTCATAAAATAAATTCCTTCAGTTTTATTTTTTAAAGACTATATTGGACTTTGACGCACTAATGAGCAACCCTGTATATACACTCCGCCAAAAAAGTATCGCATAAACTAAAAAAGGGCATTTATAGTATTGGGCACGGTAGGGGAAAATAACTATCGTTAGCCAGGACCAGACAGGCTCGTGTTAATTCGTTTCGGGGGAAGGGGTTTGTGTTGCTTACCGGCTTTCCCGAGAGTCGACTAAACACGAGTCTGCCTAGTCTGCGCTAACGATAGTTATTTTCCCCTACCTTGCCCATTACTAGGCATTTATGAACCAAGATATTTTTATACGTTCACAAAAAGTTTGCCTCGTGTATGTGAACTATAAAAACACTAACAAAATAATGGAACTTAGCGTTTTTACTTTTCTTTTATCTAAAAGAACACATTTAGAAAAATGCATATGTGTAAGGTTTGTTCAGTTGTTTATTGAAAGTCTTCCTATACGGACAAACTTTAAAGTGCGAAGTCAGAGTTCTGTACCAACGCTTTTAAAACTAAAATGAGTAATTTAACTTCAGAACAAGTGGCTGCTATAGTTGCTTTAATCGAAGATGGACGATCTCAAGCATACGTTGCTAATTTGATGAACATCAATCAGTCAAGTGTTTCTAGAGCCGTAGCCAGATATAGGGAAACAGGCATTTACAGTAGAAGACCTGTACCAGGTCGTCCAAGACGTTCTACTCGCCAAGATGACCGCTATTTACTACTACAAGCATTACGTCGAAGACATGTAACTGCGAGACAATTGCAGAACGACTTGGCTAGAGTCAGAAATACTCGTGTGAGTACTCAAACTATTCGGAATAGGTTACGACAGAGTGGATTAAGAGCTAGAGTAGCTGTAACAGCCCCTCGTCTCACTAGGAACCACCGAGTGGCTCGCTTAAGGTTTGCCAGAGAACATGTAAATTGGAACATTAATGACTGGGCCAATATATTCTTCACAGACGAGTCAAGATTTGGTCTTTACACCTCAGATAGGCGTATCTCAGTGTACAGACGAGACGGTGTCGTTCATTCGGTTTAAATGCCCAAACCATTTTAACCTGTTTCTTTCTATAGCTTTTTCGATTGACACTACTTCGAGTTCTTCTCTCACTGCTTCGTTCCTTTGTTTGTCCAATCTGGTTATTCCTTTGACTGCTCTCAGGTACTTCATATCTATAGCTTGGATTCTACTATACAGTGATTTATTCAGTACCCAACTTTCACTACCATAGATTAAAATCGGTCTAAATATGGTTTTGTATATGGTTATTTTCGTATTTTTATTTATTTCTTTCTTTCGAATGGACGGTTTGTTAAGGCTGTGATAAGTGCGTGCGGCATTAGATATTCTTTCGTTGATTTCGCTTTCCATGTTTCCTTCCCTATCTAGTAACACTCCCAAATACTTAAAAACATTAACCTGTTCTACTTGCTCGTTATTGATTTCTATGCTGATCGTTTTGTTTTCCTTTCCTATCACCATCACTTTAGTTTTGTCTGTGTTAATTTTCATCTTCTTCTTACTTAATTCTTCTTCCCAGATTTTTAGTTTTTCTTGGAGTTCCCGCTCTTTAGCGGCACAGATCATAAGATCATCGGCGAATGCGCATACTGACAGTTCCGCTGTTTTCAAGTTCTTATAACCGATGTGCACTGCACTCGTTCTACTTTCTACGGCTCGTATAACGTCGTCCATGGCTAAAATGAATAATGTCGGGCTCATCACACCACCTTGTCTTAGTCCATTATTGGTTTCGAATATCTCCGATTGCATGTTGTTCTTCCTCACGTAGCTTTTATTTCCATCGTATAAACTTTTAATCGCTGTCCTTAATTTCCGTTTCATATTCCTTCGTTTTAGTCCTTTCCATATTTCTGCTTGAGAGACTCTGTCAAACGCCTTTTCTAGATCCATAGCTTTATATACATATTTTAAAAACATGAAATCAAACTTATACGATGATATCGCCCAGCATATTACAACTCAATATTTATGCGTAAAAACTACCCGCAGAAAAAGTATGGTCTCATATTTAATGAATCTAAAAATCATAGCGTCCGGTAAGCACATCTACTGTAGCTGTACAATGTACGTTTTATCAACGGAGTACATATTTTTGGTAGTACCTGAAGCGTTGTACGCCTTCGCGAACGTGACGGACCCACTATTTCTGTAACTTATTTTCTATTTTGTAAACGCCTGCTTTTCTATTTTCATAACATCTGGCTCTGTTATGGAATTCACGCAAACAACAGCACCATGTTCATCATTCGTTTTTTTCTCAGTCCGGAAATATTACAGTTAAAGGGTACTGGTGGCTATTTACAGCCGACTCAGAGGTTGGTGTGTAATTTACTCCGTCTAAGATAATGTAAATAAATCTACTTGACGTTGAAAATGACGCACGCGGCAAATCGAATCACGGTTCGCCGGTCTATCATCTGCAATCGAAGTTAGAGAAAGTTTCCGCGCCCCCCCTAACTTTATTAATAAAGCATAGTGGGAGAAAGTGAAGTTCCACTTTCCTCCTATCCGAATCGGCGATTATTAACTGACAGACAGGCTGAAAGGCGAATAGGCAAGGAGATGGATAGATCGTCCAGTGAGCGAGAAAAGGAAGTAGGGATTGAAGCTGTCGAAAATGATTTCGATCGTTTTTATTGGGAGAACGCTTCGTATTTAGACAGGTCGGAAATTATTTTATCGCGGTATTTCCTTTGCCATTTCGACGAATCAATGAGGTTGGCTGGAATTCGATGGTTCTTTTTTTATCGGAAGATGAAATTAATTTTATGTAAACAATATTAGAGGGACCAGTTAGCTGTCGGAAACGATTCACGGTGTTTTTCCATTTCATCAATAATTCAACGTGTTTTTACGAATACTCTATCCACCTCGGGACCCAAATTGACCGCAAAAATGTACAGAAAAAAGATGAGCTAATTTTTACGAAAGCAAAAACAAAATTGGATTTTAAAAAGAGATCGTTAAGGCAACGTCCACACACCATCTGGGGCTGGGAATTAAATGAAGACCCAGTTTTGTTTTTATAAACGTAAAAAGTATTAATGTATAAGCATATTTATTTATGCTTATGATTACCTAATTTTAGAAAGTCCGTTTGATAAAGACTTAATACATTGAATTGTGTTTACTAAAAGAATATCAAGAAATAGGTACTTTACGAGTTCCTAAACTTAAGCGAAAACATATACAGGGTGATTAAAAAATGCAGATTGAAACAAATATATTGAAATAAAGACAAAAGCAATATGTGTATAATTATGAACGGAAAAGTGTAAAAGTGATTTTGTTTTTAAAAAGTTCCAACTATTGAGAGATGCATACGGAGATAGAGCGCATCACGTGGGTGATACATTTCGTTTGTTTACTATAAAAGTATCGATGACCTTAAACGTCGAAGCAAGTTAGCACTAAGAGCGTGCAAACCGATTTTTCCGAGTATGTGTGCCCTTCAAAGAAGGGGTGATAAAGTAATGAATGCAGCTTTGTAGTTTTTGTGCAAATAGCAGGGAAAGTCCATTTTAAATATTAATTAAGAATTTAAACAGACTTTATAATAGAAATAAAACGCTACTCCTCGTAAAAAATTAATATCTTCTAAACCACATAATCTGTAGAAATGCAATCTTTTTTTGCCGAAGTCAGTAACACGTGTATTAGTCATCCTTTCAAATTTCGAAGGTATTTTTAAATTAAATGATAGAGAGTCTTAGGTTTATTTTTCTAGAAGAAATAAATCGATTTGTTATTTCAAGAATATTTATTGACGATACAATAGTTAGGTGTTAGGAAAATATTTTCTTAATAAGTTGTTTCGGTCTAAGAAAATGTTTATTTGAACGAAATAGTGGAAATAAATACTACTATGGACATGGACGATTACGCTTGTACTATTATAGTTGAGTTGTCTCTCTGTTGATGTATAAAGTGTTTTGAATGTCCAATCCAATATAAAACCGCAAGTGTAAATTATATAATTACAGTATATTTAAAATAATAAATAAACAAAAAACATTTATCAGAGAATGTTTAAAAAAATAGTCTAATAACTAAGCTGAAGCGTGTTTTAGGTACAAAGCGATGGTTGGGATACGAGAAGCATTTCTAACACGTGTGTATCAACACATACAATTCCTGGTTCTACGATGTAAATTTTCGATTGCTCTTTGTACATATTTCGTATGCTTGCAATACATATGAAAGGTTTACAAGTGTTTAAAGGCGCCTCAAAAACTATTCAGAATGAATTGCTAGATGCAATGTTGCAAATTTACAAGCAGGAAATATTAAATCTGCAGATTTTATTGCTTTGGTGGCCGATGGAACTATAGACATCTCTAATAATCAGCAAATGGTTGTTATTATTCGATACGTGTTGGACAAATTTTTTTAACGCTTTTGGTCTTTTTTAAAGCCGGGTGGACATAATGCCAATGTATTAGCAAAAACATTGCTGAATGAATTGCAAACCATTTTAAATTCTCCTCCTGGATCTTATAACAATAAACTAATCGCTCAAAGTTGCGATGGGGCGTCCATGATGAGTGTTAAGACTAATGGTGTCCAAGCTATTATCAAAAGAACATTTCCACATGCACATCATATTCACTGTTAATTGCGTATCAATTTAATTTAATTACTGAACGAGCGGCACAATGCGATAAAAATGTAAAGTTTTTATTTAGTGCCCACCCTCTTTCATAACGCAGGAGCCGCCACTGCACGATAATAGTGTATCAATATGGCATAAGGTATGACAATAACAAGGTACAATAATTTTTTTTATTAAATTAAAATATAAAATCTTTTGTATATAGGTTATGAATTGATATGAATTTAAAAGAGAAAAATATATTTAACCTCGTCTTGTTATCCCTATCATAAACCTGTTTTTACAAGTGCTTTTTTCGTTTTTAACGCCTACTTTGACCTGCTAGAGTACCAAGAACTCAAATAGGTATGTAAACTGGGAAAGAAATCTGTTTACCCCATTCAATCAATCAACACCGAATGGTGCAGAAAAGCATGTTTCCGATTCAATAAATTTCCTCGTATACATGACGTCATAAGCGTTTAATTCCCTCAAAGAAATTACATTTTTCAATAGTTCAAGGTTCTTAATATTAATCTTATGGCCGGTATCATTTATATGTTGCGCAATACTTGAATATTCAAGCCTCTGTTCGCGACAAAAAGTTTGTTTGTTCATTTAAAAAGGTTGATTAATTTGATGTTTATTTCAAAAATGTTCTACCAAGCACTTTTCTATTGCATTGTAAATGTAAATATAACCTACACATAGGGCTTATTATTTAAACGCGATAAATTATTAATGTATATTTTCAGTGAAATTTCATATTTAACAATGAACAAAACACAATAGCAATATTTCCTTTTACTATATCAAACACAAATCAAAAAAGCGTCGGGCAAAAACTCCAATGTGCCCATTTGCATGACAGAAACACTTAAACACACACCACTCGAAAATGTAAATATTATACATTAGATTCAAATAAAATCAGCAAAGCAATGCGTTACACGATTTCTTCGAATTCTCCTTACGCTTGCTCTTGAAATAATCTTTCCATTGCTTCCAGAATGAGACCTTTTCACTTTTACCCTCGTCTGAAAGCAAGTAAAAAATTGTTTCGTAATATTTTTCTACTTTTCACAGATTAATGATACGAAGATTTGAAGGAAACCTTTCACTGATATTTTGTACAACTTCCATTCTAAGAATTTCCACTAAGATGTATTTTAAAGTATTCTAGCAACTGCACTCAAGAAAGTAAAGGGCAAAACTGCTCGATCCGTAAAAGAAAATGTAGGTATATAATGAAGTATTTTGTGAAACTTACCTGCGAACAAGAGCAATTTGGCACATTTATTTCTGCCCTGTAAGGCAGCTTTCATTAATGGTGTGAACCCTAAATTATTCCTAGCGTCTATTTCGATGCCTCGACAGCGGGATAGCATACAGTTGAGACATTCTACTTGTCCTGAAAACAAAGAATTTTATTGGTAGGCTATGGAGATGTTCTTTGTTAAGTATAATTTGTAAAATTACAAAAACCCGTTTGCATGATTAATTTTAAATTACACTTATTGTTAGATGTCACATTTCAGTTTTATTCCATACCAGCATACAACTAGTGTCACATCCTAAGTGTTAATTAAAATTAATCCAAAATTAACGTGTTGGTACAAGCGAGGGAAAATATATACAGCTGCGGTGCAGTTGACGCCATTTTTTAGTATCATTTTAATATTTAGGCTTCGTTTTGTAATTTCCGATTGAAATTCGCGAAATTTTCGTAAAATAAGTTTGTACCTCTCATTTTATTATATAATGTCGAAATGGAAAATATTTTATTTGGAACTCACTTCCAACTTAAAATATGCCAGGTAATATATTAATAAAACATTTTGTTGGCAAGCATTTAGTATGAGTATTGTTTCTTTAGGTTTTTTAGAAGAACTTTAAAAAAAGAAACCGTTTTTTATGCATTAAAAATTGCGACACACGAAGAAACCTGGTTCAAAGTACTGGAGGAGGAAAGACTTTATTGAAGGCTTCGTAGATTTTGGGAAAGAACAGCAATTGCAATTGGCAGATCACTTATTAGTGTTTCTTGTAGAAGGCATCTACAGAAACTGGAAGCAACCACTGTTCTTTACTTTTTATGAAAGTGTGCTAAAACACACATTTAATTTACCATTTGTCAAATATCCCGTTGATTTCTATCCAAATTCCGGTTACCGTAAACATTACGCGGGTTGGTAAACGATCCATACTCGAATAACTTTCTATCAAGATCTAGGAAAATGGTACGGTATGGTTGTCGTCGTTCAGGATACAATTGTAAATATCGTGTACTAGCTATTGTTGCATTTCGATTCGATGATTAAAAAATACATAACATGTCTGGTTTCTCTTCGTTGGTACACAAAATTTTTCCATTACTAATGCAACGATAAGTGATTGACAGTTCGAAATTGCATGGCTACCTTATTTAATTTTAAATTGAATTCTTCGTCAGTTAAAGCATAATATCAAAAACTTTTGTCAACGTGTTACACATGGTTGAAATCAGAAAAAAAGACTCTTTCTAACGGTGTCAAAATTCAATATGGCCCCCATAAGAAAAAAGAAAGTTGATGATGACCAGAAGAAAACGAAACGTCGTATAAAAATTTTAAGCACAACATTACATAGAACATTAAAAGTGGCCTTGAGAACGTGTCTTCAGTTTTTCACTGCAAGGCCAAATAAAAGTGCTAGAGGCAAAATAAGAAAATGAGATTCCGTTTTTTAAAAAAATCTCAAGCGTCATTTGTTCTAAGTCTACTTTCTTTCCGGGATCATAATAACCACAAAATTTAGCAACTTTGCCAAATTTAAACCTATCGTCTATCTTTAATAATAAGCAAGATCTCAATGGATCGAAAATAAATGAGCCTGTATAAATAAAATAACTTCTATTTATCCGTGCACTTATTCGAATAAATGTTTTCCCAATATTCTTACCTGCTTGAGCGGCAAAATGCAGCGGCGTGTTCCCTTCATTGTCCGACATATTGGCGTCCAAATTCGGCAATTGCAGAATCTGGTCCAGTGTTTCCACTGACCCGTTTGAAGCGATGTAACTGAGAGCGGTCTGAAATAAAACAACAAAATAAATGGTGATAGATGTCAAAATAATAAAATTTATCTATATTCTAATACGATTGTATTAGGCGGAAATACAGCAGAGATAAAATAATGTTTATTTGAACGCAAATTTTATTGATACTATTAATTTCGTGCGAAATATGTTTTTTAGCCAAACGAATATCTGTTTTACACCCTATTAAAATGCCTGTATAACATACGTAAATCGCATACCGTAGCCCAACATTTCTCTGTGTGTTGCGATGAACGTGCGCCGGGATTATAAATTGTGGTCGATCTTGTGAAAATAAATCTGGGAAATTTATGCCTTGAAATACGCTGTGATTTATTGGGAAATATACCTACGCACCAGAAGAGAAATATGTAGATGAATTGCGTATTAGGAATCTCCTTTGTTATTAAGTGTCCATTAATTCAATTTACTTAGGTATACACGTATTACCCAAGAAAAATATACTTCAAAGAAATAACCTTGGCAATGAATTATGAATTCAATATTTATAAATTCCTAAAGAATTTTTTTTCTTCAAATAATTTCAATTTCACAATTGCAGTCAAAAACAGCCTGCTGCTTTACACACCCTGTAGTTTAAGTTATTATAAAAGAATAATTGTGAATACAATTTGCGTAACAGTAGATAAATGTGTAACATCATTTGACTTTAATGTATTTTTACTTTCGCTTTGTCTTAAACAGATAATGTTCTCCTTAATCGCATTCCTTAAAATAACTCCCGAAATTGTTTCTGCGGAGAAAATACTACGAAATATAAACGGTTAATAGCGATATTGTCCAGATGTCGGCAGACTTACCGTCAAATACGAAAACTTATTAACTAATTTTGGATTTTGGCAATTAACCAACGTAAACCAATTTCTCTGATCTTGAGTCATGTGTAAGGTCGTGCTTACCATGTAATATTATTGTTGTATATTGTATATACAATCCTGTAGGTGGTCAATGATTTATTACGATTCTTTATCGATTTTATTCCTTATTTATATATGTATTGCTACGAAAGTTGTAGACAATATTTTTAAATTTTAATTATATATTTTTTACAAATTAAATCCTTTTCTCTTTAGTTTCCACAATTTAAACCAATTTTGACGATTGTGTTAAGAATCGAATGTAGATAGACACATTATAAAACGTCGAACTAGGAGTACCGCTAGGCGATACACTTTGACCAATACTTTTTCTGTAGTTTTAATAATAATAATACTGTCTTTATTGTGCTAATAGATATTTAAATAATACAAGCTACATGTTTGTAGTATAGCATATCATATGTAATTATTGTATATGACATGTATAAAAGAAAAATGGCAGCATGCTGTATTTTAGTTACAAGACCTGTTCCTATTTCTTAATTTTAATATTATTATAAGATCTTTTGCAGTATTTAAAAACCACTCGTTTGCTTTATTGTCAATCCATGATCTTTATACAGCAAATATTACCCTATGTTTTCTCTATGAATTACTTATTTGAACAAGCAAACTTGTAAACGTCCGACAGAGAATCAACAGGCGCTCCATTCCCATAGAAAGAATATGCACAGCAGTCGCTCTTGTGTATTCGATTGACACTATTATGCGACCCGGAACACGACCTACCGCAACTCCTATTGTTAGAATCGAAGTTGTAAGTGTGGCGTACGCGTGCCAGGGTTATAAAATAACTTGACATCATTTCACGGATAGTTGGCAGCTGATGTACGAATAAAATTCGCACCCTTTGACTGTTGTATAGAGCAAAAAAAATATAATAAATTCTTATAACGCAAGATGTTTATCTTTTGTTATTGTGATTATTAATGAATACAAATCTAACATATACATACGTCTAGACCTGAAAATTATAACGCTCATTATTACAGCTGTAAGGACGTGCTACAACGTCCATAAATTTACCTTTTTTTTTGAGGTGAAGGCCGATAAACAATGACCCACTTTATGCACAATACCCGTTCCAATTCCCGGTCGAATGATTAATTGTGGTGGTTTGTGCTGAAATTATCGATTGTAAATGACGACACACGATCGATTCTTGCTTCTGTAAAGTTTACACGGAGTGGTACTCGTTCAACAAGTAGCATAAACAGCGCGTAAAGTGACAACAGATACTTAATTAAGAAATCCTTCTTTGGGTATTTAAATAAACAGGAACATTTCAAATTAATTAACTATACGTATGTGCAAATGTTATGCGTCCATAGATTTCAAGATGAACAGTTATGTTAACATGTTAATGGAGTGTAAGATAACACTGACAATATAAACTCATCTGAAAATGTATTTTAGCAAAACCATAATTATTTTGATATAATTTAAACTTCGCATGATCGTTCGGTACACAACGTAATTTTTCTGTTTGATGTCCACAAAATACGTTCGATAAAAAATGTATGAGATATGTTTCTACGTAAAAATAAACCTCGTATCTAGGTTAAGTATGTATGTAGGTGGTATAATCTTATTAATCTTGCTTTTTTTCGAGTTAATTTTGATGTCTTTGGTGTTGGTTGTCAAATTAACATTCGTAAATAAACTTAATACATTTTTGTTCCATTGATCGTATCGTGAAATCCTTACTTGCTTTTAGGAACCGCAGGTAATTAATTTACGAAGCTAGTCGATTGATTTATTTCTTTAAAATAGCTTATAAACTTTCGTAACCAGAAATAGCAGTAGATAATGTAGTTTTCAAAGTTCTGTTAGGTCTAAGAACTTTCCAGCTTTTCAGGAAAATCGAATCGTTTTTCTTTATAAGAAGGTGTAGTTAAAAAATGTTATATTTATTTTTCTAATTGGATGTTAGCTTAAACTATCGCTATTGATGTCGCAAGTATTAGATATTCATTATAGTATTCACACATCAAATAAATAGGAGATCTACGCAAAACATTAGACCGATGCAAATCACAATAAAAAGTTGGGTGAAAATGTGAGTTTAACCTTGGAATACTTACTAAAATGCAGCTTATGTAAAAGCCAAGAACAATCAATTCTACCACGAATCAGGTAAAATAGCAGTTTAATTAAGCAAATAATTCGCCTTACATGTAAGGAATTAAAATTGAATTTTGTTAAAACACAAAATAATGAAATTGAACGAGTCAATGAAATGAATTTTTTGGGCATGACTATGGACGAGACATTATCTTGGAGTGCTCATTGCCAAAAAATTATATGTAAATTAAATTCTAGCTGTTATCAAATACGCAATCTTAGGGCTATAATTGATCCTAAATCTTTATTTTCATTTTATTATGCTAATATCCACAGCAGACTCTCATACGGTATTACTGTTTGGGGTGCATCACCAGCCGCGCGAAGTGTGTTTTTGGCCCAGAAACGTATTATTCGTTGCATGGCTGCAATTAACTCTAGGGAATCATGTAAACCTTACTTTAGAAAATGGAATATCATGCCAATGCCTGCCATGCATATATATGAACTTTTAAAATATATCCACAAAAATAAACGGGAATTTCTGTGCAACAATGATGTCCACACCTATGATACTAGGTTTAAACATAATTTTCATATTCCTAAATTTTTATTAAATTTGACTAAAAATAGTCCTAATGTTTTGGGTTTAAAAATATTCAACGCATTGCCTCAAAGATTTAAAGAGATTATAAATTGCAATCAATTTAAGTACAGTGTTAGAGCATTCCTATTGGAAAGATATATATATTCTCTCGACGAGTATTTTAATTCATGTACCCTGTAGTTTTTGTGTTTATTGTTATTTTTTGTGTATTGACTTTGCCCACATATTTATATAATGCATGGAGCATTATTAGTTTTTATTAGTTTTTATTAAAAGACATAGCAAATGTAAATACTTACCATTCGTATAATACGCGGGGCTCCTCTATACTAGAGATTCCATCTCACAGACTGTACTTTTATGAAAAAGTCCTTGCTTTTCAGCTATAAAAGCTTATAACAAATTGGCAGAAAATACCAAAACTATAACATCAACTAAATTCATATCTACAGTGAAACAACTTTTGCTTAAAACATGTTATTATTCATTTAGTGAGTTTTTATCTTGCCATCAACCGAGTTGGAATCGTATGTTTATTAATTTTACTTTTGTATTTATACACAAATCTATGTAATTGTTAATTTTTAACTTTTATGCATGTATATATTTGTATCTATTGATATTACTGACTTGTCTCATACTACACTGTATTCTAGAGGATTAAAAAAAAGAAAAAAAAAGTAGGCCATAATCAAACCCTCTCGCTGGATACGTTCCTTCAGCTAAATAGTATACAAATTTCAAAAACCATCTTTGAACCGACTCGAGAGTATTAATATGTGTAGAATAAATTGGAAACCAGATAATTACAGCATATTCTAACGAATTAATGAATTGAACAAAGTGCTAAGTGTAGTAGTGTTTTGAAAATCTCCGCAATTGCGGTAAATGAAGCCGTAGAGTTTAAAACAGCGACCAACAACATCTGAAAAATGATTGGAGAAGGATAGCTTGGAATCAAATAATATACCGAGATCTCTAACAGAGTCAGTGGAAGCTAAAACAGTACGGTCGATAGAATAAGGGAACATTATACGATTAATTCTCTTCGTGTATATCATAGATGTGCATTTGGAGATATTCAAAGACAGTCTACAGTTATTGCACCACGAAGGTACTGTATCAATGTCATGCTGGAGAGTCTCAGCATCTACCACAGAGTTAATAGAAGCAAACAATTTGATGTCGTCGGCAAACATCAACTTCTCATAGACTGTATGTTGGTCCCTAGATCATTAATAAACATAAAAAATAACAGAGGCCCTAAATTAGATTCCTGAGGAATGCTAGATGTAGGAGTAATAAACTTAGACAATATAATTTCGGTATTTAACGCACTGTCTTCTATTCAGCAGGTAGGATTCCATTAATAACAAGAGGGACTCAGAAAATCCAAATGCTTGTAACTTTCTAAGGAGCACGTAGTGATCAATTTGATCAAAAGCCTTACAAAAATCGAGATATATCACATCAACTTGTCCCTTGTTATCCATCGTCAGAGACAAACTGTGTAAAGCAAGTTAAATTAGTCACAGTAGGCCTATTACGCATAAACCCATGTTGAAAAGGAGATATTGACTTATATATACAATTAAAAATATGCTTGTGTAAATTAGAGTCAAAAGTTTTGGCAAAATTACATAATAGGTCTGTAGTTTTGAAGTTCTGATGGGTCGCCTTTCTTGAGAACCGGACATATGTGGGATATTTTTCAGGTCGACGGAATCTTGGAATGTTTAAGAATCATAAAGATTATATGTAACGGTTTAGTAAACACAATCGCACAATTACCAAGGAAAAAGCTGGGTATAGCATCACATCCAGTAGTAAAGGAATTTTTAGATGTACGCAATGCTTGCTCGATCGTTAGAGATAATTACATTATTTTAAAGTTTGTTACATCACTTATTGAACCCCCTGTAGACTTGATTAACCTCCCAACATCCATCTGTACAGTACATCATGCCAGCATATTTTATGGAAATCATATTGACTACGGCCCAATTTTTGCTGATATAATAAAATAAAAACCACTACACTATACTTATGTTCCTATAGTAAGAAGTTTTGTTGCGACACAAATGCGTCTTAGAAGTATCTGAATAACCACTTTTCTTTATTCATTTCTTTATTATTCACCCAGAACCGCCTGACTTGCAATTTAATTAATCGTGATACCTCAATAAACCCACTTGAGAGACACGATTTATATCCCGCATCATGTAATTCTTTCAAAACCGTTTATTTGACTTCTTTCAAGCGATTACCATCTTTTTACGAGTCTAGACATTTTGTGTGCCGACGATTCCAAGTACGTAAACGTAACGTACGATTAAACGTGTTAGACCTATTCGCTATCGGTTAATAATTTCGTTTTAATTCGTAAGCAAACAATGTTCAATGCACTCTGTGTGTGTTTGTTTTGAGAAGAAGCATGGCATATCTGACTAAACAATATGGAATGGCAACATATGCACGCAACCTGCGAAACATCTTCAATCGAATGCGCGTTGGACGTAAAATAAACTGAGGTATGCAAATACATGTCAGAGACTGGATCTGACTGTTGTAATAAATACGCCACAAATTATTAATTTGAAGTGTTTCGCGTACGTTGCGTTATCAAGTCAAGTTATCATGCATGTGCATATTTGTATGTGAAGTATATACGCCATCGATTGCAAGCGATAGATGGCAGTTATCGTTGATCACAATGCACCTGATATATGTTGGAATTTATTAGCTAGATATATGTATGTATGTATCCGATTGTGTTTCCGCAATGCACGACATTGCGAACTGTTGTCAGAGATGATTGGAATGGATTTCGTATGCAACGCCCATGGGCGCTGTTTAGATAGCGCAAGGGGGTGGTTGTTCTCTCTACTGCTAACTTGATTAATTTTTCTTAAGCACTCAGATAATGTAGGTGTCCATCAATTTTAAGAAGCAATCATTGCGTTTTCTTTTTTGTTGTTGCTCATTTGTCTGTTTAACTTTATCTATGGCATACATTTCATCTACTAACAACAACGTTCGGTACTTTGAAGTACCTTGAACTACAGAACAGTGCAATAGCAAGAAAATATTTTTTTAAAGACACTATTTATATTACTACTTAACGTACTGCTCTACCTGTCGTACAAACTTGACAAAATAACTATAAAAATTTGTCTGAAATTACAGAGAAACGATGTCCTGAAGCTTCCAATAAATTCATCTACTAGCAACAACGTTCGGTACTATGAAGTACCTTGAACTACAAACTACAGAACAGTGCAATAGCAAAAAAATATTTTTTTTAAAGACACTATTTATATTACTACTTAACGTACTGCTCTACCTGTCGTACAAACTTGACAAAACTGACTATAAAAGTTTGTCTGAAATTACAGAAAAACGATGTCTTGAAGCTTCCAATAAAATAGCGATCAATTTAAATAAATAAATATAAAAATATACAATAATAAAAATCTGAGTAAAAACAAAAAGTTTTTGGAACTAGTAGAAGTCTAGTACCGATACTGAACTAAAAAATAGCATCAACAGTACCTGAGAAAACGGGACATAAAGTTTGCTACTTTTTTATAATCTATGAGACCACCATCGAGTTTCTTAACAGTAAGTGAAAGTAAAAATCGGAAAAATAAGCTTTAGTTGCTTCAAATTAAAGCATACCGGACCATACATGTTCTAAAAATACATTCTCAACAAGTCATATGTTTATCACCACGAGTAGATGCATACTTACACGAAACATCAGCCGCATTATCCCAGCATGCAGGTAATCTTTTTCGAATTTCGAACAAATAACGATATATTTTGAGCACGCAAATATGGAGGGAAGAGTTTTCAACGCGATAAATACCTCTGGCGTTTTACAACTTCGATTAGTTTCAAGTTTGAACTATGCGTATGGTTTGTATAAACTGTTTGGTAAAGTTATGACGCCATAAAGCGGTAAAAAAAAGAAGTTGAAAAGAAAATCGTTGGCTGTAAACAAGATTTCTTTTAGATTTATGGTGCAACGAATGTGCGTGTGTATATACAATAAATTTCAATGTTTTCGTATTAGAAAAACATATACATACGTAAGCTGTTTCTTCCGTGATCTGTGATAAAAATTTTATATGTATAGATTACCTATGTATTATCTAATCCTTTGTTAGCTTTGTAAAAAATATATTTTCCTAAATGATCTGTGTTTCCTTCGTTTATTATGCCCATAACGATAGAGCATTCCTTCATTACGCTATATTGTCGAATGGAATTCTTCATGATATGTATATATAATGTATTAATTCTATCATCATCATCAAGATATAGAACAACAAAGCCATAGTTATAAAATAAAAGAATTTTACAGAAACATAAAACTACAACAAAATACTGCAACAATCAAAACCAGAGGAATAAAAGACAAAAACGGAAAAATTGAAAATGACGCTAACAAAATGGGAGAGATATGGATGGAACACTACAAAGAAATATTATATACACAAGAGAACAAGGAAGCACAACATCCAGTTGAGCAGCTATTAAAAAATGAAAATCAGGAAGAGGAGAGTCCCAGTGAAGAGGAAATATTGGCAGAAATAAAAAATTTGAAAAATGGCAAAGCCCCAGGAGAGGACGAAATAGTAGCAGAATTGTTAAAATATGGAGGACAGCAATTACAAGCAGGAATACATATATGTAGATTTTATATATTATAGATTTATCCTCATTCATATATAAAAACAATATGCGAACAAATTAAAGAAACATACTTAAACCATATCACATTCAAGTAGCACAAGAAAATCAAAATAATTTAAAACCCTGTTTTACAAGATTGGAAGTCGAAACACCATACAATAACAATTTTCATATACTTAATATACAGAATTTTTGCCTTACAAAGAGAAAACAATTTTGGTCACAAATTCAATTTAAAAAAACTAATGAATTATTCCCAAAGAACAAAATTAACATACCAGAAATCTTAGATATTATAACATCTAAATATTTTACGTTAATGTCACGACACCTGCGACCCCATCTGTGACTGCATCACCGGCTTACGTTGCGGCTCTCTCATGGATTGGGAGTTTGCTTGTGTCCCATAGTCCAATAATAGACCATGAGCCCGCTTGGTGGCATTTTCGGTTCTAATTGTGTTTAGCATTTTTTCTTTGATTTGTATAAGCGTAAAGTACTACCATACTATCTTAAAACAGACTTGAAAAGCGATTTGAATTCTAATATTTTGCTCCAAGACTAATGCTTTTAATACAAGTAAACCATATTCTTAAGTGCAGACTAAAAGTAGTTTCATCCAAGACTGTTAACCTCTTACGTCAAGATTATGCTGTTAAGACGACTTTTTTCTTGCCTTAAGAAGTTTTTGTCTTGCGGATCTTCGAAACGTAGATTTATTTGGTCCAAGACAAATTTATTTAAGGTAAGCATACATTTTTCTGTGTGCATGGGCGGGTTTACCCCGTAAGGCAATTTTGTTGCCTCTGATCACCTTTCTGGCCATGATTTTTGTGAACTATTTAAAAACTTAATATTGATTAGATTATTTTGATTCGTAAATTTATTTATTGTAATTTTATTTGATTGATTATGCACATGTGATACTTTTTTCTCCAATTGTAGGCCTTCCTATTTCGTTATACAAATCGCCTTGCTTGGTCCAGCGTATATAAAGCCAAATATTATTGAAATTCAAGAGTTTTTTTTGGATATCTGTATTCAGCTGAAATCTTAAAGTAGCATATCTGACTTTGGCCATATTTCCTGTATTTGCTGGTCCTTCCGGAATGAAACCATATTAGTAGATGCATATTATACATATTTAAATTTATATTTTTCTAAATTCACATTTCATTCTTTTGTAATTTGTGATTTCTTTAATTCTGACATCTTGTACAAGTTATCTTAGCGGAGTAACAAGTGTTATTGGGCGATCAGATAAATATTTGCAATTATGACTACTTGTAAGAACTTATTTTAAACAATAGGATCAATTCGCTATAGCTTTTTAATTAAATAAATTAATTTTGCATATGGATATATTTGGAATATATTTAAATATGATGTTTAAGTTGATTTATTAAGGTTTTGCATCTGTTTTTTTTTATATTTTTATCATTACCCAAAATTTTACACTTATTATTATGCTATTTGTTATTTATAATAAATTACACTTTTGATTTATTAAATTGTTATTTGAAATTAGTACGCAATTAGTTTTTGTTGTTTGCTGAAAGCCGGCTTCCTTGCTATTGACGACAGTCTACCCTTTAGCCCACGGTTTATGTACGGCCGGGCTCTTCTTTCATTTTTGTCAGACCCTAGGCTACACTCAACACCATGATAACGCAATGGACTGCCACTCTTCATGAGAATAGATGGAAATCCATAACCACCTGCCGTCAAGCGCGTGAGGTCATCCCCAGGCCGTCACCGAAGACAGCAAAATACTGCCTGCAGCTTTCGCGCAGTAACTTACATCAACTTGTGGGGCTTTTGACCGGCCACTGCAAGCTAAACAAACACATGCACCGCATGGGTTTGGCTACCAGCCCACTGTGTCGGGCATGCTACCAAGAAGACGAGACGCCGCAACACATTTTATGTGATTGCCCAGCGCTTGTCCAACTTAGAGGTTCCATACTGGGGGAGTACTGGCTCAGTATGGCCGATTTTGGTGGCGCCTTGCCTGCTGCTCTGCTTGAGCTCACGCTCAGTTTGGGCTGGCTCGAGTAGGCTGTGGGCGAGCGATGCCACCTAGGGGAGGTAGCACAATGGGCCCGATAAGAGTGGCCTAAGTGCATGTGTTAACCACCTTCCCCGACCTAAAATCCAGAATCCAGAATCCAGACCCTAGGCAAGTTGACGAGTTACAATTGGTTTAACGAATACATAAAAAATAATCCCATATTTTTTTTTCTTTTTAACTTAAATAAGAAAATGTTAAAATACTTTATTGGCACATTGTAGTAAAACAAAAACAAGTGTGCGACTCCGAATATACATCTTCAATAGAATTTATTTTAACAGTCTTCTAAAATTTCAACCAAGGATACATTTAAAACTAAGTTACCCCACAAACTACAGTAAATTTCAGATCTTAACAACAAACTCCGAGGTATACGCATCTGCCACGTTTACAGTAGCGCGCTATTAAAAGCACCTGCATAAATAAGTGCACCTGAAACTCCTCAGATTTAGAGATTAGGAACGGCAGCCTCCCGGTATTAAAACTCCAGCGTGCACACGTCAATAAACAGACCGCCGAATTTATTCGAAATATTCCTATAGATGACGTCAACGCGACCAAGTTAGGTAAATATCGTGACGTCATAGGCGATGCTGTCGTCTTCTTCTAACTATACAGCGATCTCGGTGCATGGCGTTGGTTTAAATTTAAAACAGCAGCGTTCCGTATTTTCCAGGAGCTGCCGACGAATCTAACGATCACTGCGTTTAAAAGGCTTATCAGCACGCTCGGGCGCTCAAGCAATGCGAGGAATGCTGCTCGAAAAGTGGATTCTGGTTCAGGTGTATGCGGAATTGTTTCAGTTTTCATGATTTACCGCGCCGGTTAATTGTTTTTGGTTTTATGTATAGCTGGTGTTAAACAATGCTTTGTTCTACTGAAAACAATAGTACTCATCATTTTATTCGTAAGAGTTGGTAAAATACTTCAATTTTTGTATAAAATAAACACATTGTAAATTAAAATTTTATATTGACGTATCAATTCTTAGATCACAACTTTTCTGACAGATATGGCGATTGTATAAAAGCATTGCTGTATTTTTTTAATTTGATACCAACAATACATTTCGATACAGCAATGTTGTATTTGCTAAAGACTCTTCTATATATTGCTGTGCGTAAACATACCTTATAAATAAATAAATATAAAAGTAATAACACAGTAATAATGTGCACAATAGATTATGGATTTATGATATCAAAATAAAATTATTAAATGATAATACAACTTACAGAGAAATTAAAAGTGAGGGAATTTCAGAAGCAAGATAATGGATTAATAAAAAACTGGGAATTATTTAAATTTAAAAATGAATCTAAATCGTTACAAATACATCTACAGCACAAACTCCAAAATTATATGGTTCACCAAAATTACATAAAAATAGCATACATCTAACAATAATAAATAAGTTTTTTTAAAGGTGCTTTTACAAAGTATCGCCTTTCTTAGAGTTTCAAAAACGACTTTTATATAAAAAGATTCATGGCAGTTCAAAGAATTTGCAAACAATATCAAATTCCAAAATAATATTTCTGGATGTAATCTTCTTATACACAAATACTTGTACAATTAGAAGTAGCAAAACAATTTGTGCGTAAAAAACGGCAATTAATAGAAAGTTATAAAAATATTCCAATAACAGAATTCATAAATGCAAATACAAAAATAAATTTCACCAACATCATAGTATAAATTGCTCTAGAATACATATGTAGAAAAAGTTTTACATATTTCAGTGATTGCATAGCAGCATTGGAAGAAGAAAAAATATACCAATATTAACAATTGAAAACGACGAAACTGACACAAGATATTTCACTAAATATATGCTTTTTCCAAACATTAATAACATTTTTTCATATTTAACCATAAAAATAAAATTGGCACAGATTTTACAAAAAGATCTTTACATAAAATACAAAATTTTCAAATTAAAACAAAAAGCTATTGATTTTATAAATAAGACAAAAGTTTCGTTAAAAATATTTTTATAATTTTATGCACAATGCAATAGAATAGGGTTTTTAGAAACCGAAATGTCTACATTATAATTTTGGTAATTACTATTGAAAAACTCCAAAATCCATGAAAATATTTATTAGTATATAATATATAATTTTGGTCAAGATAAAAAGAATTCAAACCTTATTTACACGGTCCAATAAATTGTTGAATTTTGTAACCTTGAATTTATTGTTGCATGTAATATCCAAAATGTTCATGAATAAGTTGACGACAATAAATTCATGAAAAATTGTCGAATTAGAACATGTTCTAATTTTTCATGAATTTTTTGGGGAATTCTGGTGACATTCTATTTATTAACTCAATACCAACTGCAAAATGACATAAAATGGCATGTGGGGTTATTGTTATAAGTCTCGTCGTTCTGCGTTGAAGTAGACGGTGTCGCTTAACGATTAAGTTATTGTTTGTTTTATATATTATATTGAAAGGTGAGATCATGGGTAGGTGAAATAGATAGTTATATAGGTTATATAGTACCTAATAATGACAAACAAAGTGAACAAATTAGCACAACGTTATTATGTCACTTTCCTTTTTGAGTCTTTTATCACTTCTCCCACTTTCAGTTTTGAAACTTGAGTATGAGCACGACAACACGTTAAACGTCCAGAAAACAGAACAGTTGGTAATGCATTGGCAATGCATAAGACCCTAATTTATAGTTAGTAAAAATTGCATCGTGTGAAACACTCCCACCTTGTCAATTTATTCACGAAGTTTTTCATGAATAAATTTATGAATTAATTCACCAATTTATTTGACCGTGTAAAATAAGCTTTTTAGGTATGCTTATATTTGTACCATGATGTTTCTGTAAATTCTGCTATAGACAAAAGTAGAATTTTGCACAATACGATCAGGATATATTATCTCTTGTGGAATTAATTCATTTAAGACTATGTCCCTCATTAACAGACAATTTCCGTTCGTCGATAAAATACAATTTTATCGCCTGGCACAATTATATATATTTTGGTTATCCGAACCGTGGAAATTCCATTTCGAATCACGCGCTGCGATTATTGTATACGTATAAATACAGTGGTAAAATTTAAAAGTATCGTTTTAAAATTTAATTTAATTTGAATGTATCGGAGAAGAATTTACATATTTTCATTGAAGAATTCAACAAGGACGCAATAGAATGTATACTCAACGCCGAAAAGACACACTAATACTACACCAAGAATTTACTACATAAAACAAAACATTCATCGTTGGAAATCGGGACTTCGAGACTCATTTTCGCAGGATACGACTGAATAGTAGTAATAACAATAATCACATCATCAGAACAGATGTTTAATAAATGTGGGTAAATAAACGTTCCCCGCATATAAACGAATACTCCCTGAACCTATTAGCGTTAGTAATATCAAACGTTGTTTTTCATTATGTCATAAACATAACATAACCGTAAATCAGATTCCGTCTCTGTTCGACTGGTGAGCCATTCAGAATTACTCATTGTGATTGTTGGTTGTACTTGTGTTGACAACTTATTTATAAGTGATTTTTTCGCGTACGTATTTAGTATTTACGCTAACTACTACAAAATGCTATCAACAGCTCCAACTTTTCAATTTCAAACAAATCAAGGAAGCCCTCATTCCGTACTACTGCGGGGTGAGGGGAACGAATTGCTAGACATGCGTAATTCACTTCAAGCGATGTGTGTCCGATCCACTTCGCTCATTTGTTAATAAAGCGTCGCCGGATATTGAGGGTGATTTTACAAAAGAATAAATATGGGTCGTACAAAACTAGCACATCTGAAGAACTTTTACCAGATGATTGTTACCGTCGAATGGAGTTTTGCGAAATAATGATGAATAAATATCACGATTTTTTGAATAATATTCGATTTACTGATGAAAAAACATTTTAGGTTCATGGGCATCATAATCGCGCAAATGTTGGTTTTTGGTCGCGTAAAAAGCTACATTATAATACACCAACGCGAACGCAGTTTCCACAAAAATTTAACGTGTGGGCTAATATTGTTGGGGATGAAATAATTCGACCTTTTTATTGAATGAAATTGAAATGGCACTAAGTATACAGAATTATTGCAAACTAATATTATTCCTGCTGTACGACTTAATATTAATGAAATTTGGTTCCAACAGGACGCTTGTCCAAAACACAATCCCCGTAATTTCTTAAATATTGTTTTTGAAGATAGATGGATCGGTAATTCCTAATCCTTTTCAATGACCACCACGGTCCCTGGATTTAGCCCCAAACGACTTATTTTTATGGCCCTTTTTAAATAATTCAATATACGGGTACGGTGAACAACGTCCATCGAATCGCGAACAATTACACGTGAAAATCAGCCGAAATTTCATTCCGGATTTCGTTCGTCGCATTTTTTATGAGCGTCTGGGCTACTGCTCTTACGAAGGTGGAGGATTATTCGAACATTTAATAAATAGTTAATTTTTTAGCGTTTGTTGTTATATTTATAGTTTTACATTTGTTGTTTAAGTTTGAATTGTTACATTCAGTGAGTTTTTATTTCTTCTAATAGGAATTTGTTGGATTTCAGAATTTTATTTACGTTTATCACTTGTATTTGATAAGAATGTTTATTCGGTTTAGAACGTTTAATATTATTTTATTTATCATGAGGCTATGAGGAATTTTGTGACTAAAATCTGCTATCAGTTACATTATGATGCTTCGATATAAAAATCAGTATGAATAAAAACAAATCAATGCTAAGCATGGCAGTTTATTGCACTTTTCAGTTATCAAGTGTGTATTGTCTTATTATTTCCCTTTTCACTAATGCAAATTTAATATGGGACTTAATCTTAGTTTTACAGACTTTGTAAATCATGTCTACAATAGCTTATTTAAATAATTGGTTATTAGTTTGTTGTTCATACTATCAATAGCGCTATAAGAGTGAGATCTAACGAGAAAAAGAATATCTCGCTCATGTTACTTGATGATTCGCCGAACGTTAACAAATGTGTGTTGCGACCTTTTGCGTAGGTACGCCTACAGCTGAAGTCCCTCCCATTTCCAGTCGCTCAGAACGCAATCCACAGCTCACAACTTTTCATCCGGTAGATATTGTATGGACTGATCACTAGCAAGAAGGTATAATAATACCTTACAATATTGCCATTTTGGTGTAGAATTTAGAAAAAAAAACATAATGGTGTACATAAGTTCAAAATAACAGCGAATAAATTTCAACATTTCATTTTTATGTACATAGGTAGAGGCATCCACGTGCAACTGCGCGTCTATCGAGTTTTTGGTACGCGATCAGTTCGATTTTACGGTTTCACGATATGTGATTTACGATATTTGCTCGTCACATCGAAGGTATGTTGGTAATGCAGACGTTAGCTTACTACTAACGTTTTCCGCTCCGGTAAAATATTGTCGCCGTCTAGGAGCGCTGGGTACAATTACCGGACGAATTAAGTACGATTTATGTGAGAAACCGCCCTTCGCGGTTGCACGCGTTCGCTCTAGTTGATGTTTTTCGGTCGATGTGGAATGTGGGCTACAAATTCACCTGATGTACTCGGTGAAATACACTCCGCCAAAAAAGTATCGCATAATTTAGTTTTGAATCATAAAAGTATCGCATAATCTTTGTTTGTAGCATAAAGTTGTAAATATACTTTAATGCGCTTTAAGATATAATTTCTATGATTGTTTAAATAAAATACAGGCCAAATAAAAACAAGAACTCATACTTGAGATTTTTATTAAAACAAGAAATTATAATTTTGGAAAGAAAAATGTCATAACAGTAGCTTTTAATACTGAGTATTGCCACCTCTGGCTCTTATGACCGCTCGCATACGGTTTGGCAGAGATTCGATTAACCTCCGTATATATAAGCCTGATCCAAATTCTCCCACTCGTCACGGAGAGCATTTTCTAGTCCATGCAGGTTCGCTGGGGCAACATTTTGGGTTCGTATCCGTCTGTGAAGGAGGTCCCACACGTGCTCGATAGGGTTCATGTCCGGACTTACCGCAGGCCAATCTAAAACTGGAATACCAACATCGTTAAGGTATTCCTGGACGATTATTGCAACATGCGGTCGTGCATTATCGTGCATTAACATGAATTCGTTTCCTATAATTGGCGCATATGGTACTACATGTTCTTCTAAAATTTCCGTTATATACCTGTGGGCAGTCAGTGTACCTCTGTCTACTGGTACTAACTCTGTACGACCTGTTAAACAGATGCCTCCCCAAACCATAATAGAGCCACCAGCGAAATTAGGTCTAGGTCTGATATTACACTGCGAATAGCGCTCACCGTCTCGTCTGTACACTGAGATACGCCTATCTGAGGTGTAAAGACCAAATCTTGGCTCATCTGTGAAGAGTATATTGGCCCAGTCATTAATGTTCCAATTTACATGTTCTCTGGCAAACCTTAAGCGAGCCACTCGGTGGTTCCTAGTGAGACGAGGGGCTGTTACAGCTACTCTAGCTCTTAATCCACTCTGTCGTAACCTATTCCGAATAGTTTGAGTACTCACACGAGTATTTCTGACTCTAGCCAAGTCGTTCTGCAATTGTCTCGCAGTTACATGTCTTCGACGTAATGCTTGTAGTAGTAAATAGCGGTCATCTTGGCGAGTAGAACATCTTGGACGACCTGGTACAGGTCTTCTACTGTAAATGCCTGTTTCCCTATATCTGGCTACGGCTCTAGAAACACTTGACTGATTGATGTTCATCAAATTAGCAACGTATGCTTGAGATCGTCCATCTTCGATTAAAGCAACTATAGCAGCCACTTGTTCTGAAGTTAAATTGCTCATTTTAGTTTTAAAAGCGTTGGTACAGAACTCTGACTTCGCACTTTAAAATTTGTCCGTATAGGAAGACTTTCAATAAACAACTGAACAAACCTTACACATATGCATTTTTCTAAATGTGTTCTTTTGGAAAAAAAAAAGTAAAAACGCTAAGTTCCATTATTTTGTTAGTGTTTTTATAGTTCACATACACGAGGCAAACTTTTTGTGAACGTATAAAAATATCTTGGTTCATAAATGCCCTTTTTTAGTTTATGCGATACTTTTTTGGCGGAGTGTATATGCACGGATAGTAGAGACCCGATTATGAGAAATGGAGAAAAAACATTAAATATTGCAGGAAGTATTCACCAAATTTTCCAAACTCAAATTTTTAAAACAATCGACAATAAATCGAAGCGTTTTTATGTGTGAATGTGTATAACAAAAATAATCGACAGAGAACAGATCCTGCGTACATGCAAATCAGATTATTAAATTTCGCGATGTCTATCACTTTCTCTTCGCAGATTGTCTATAGATTGAAAAGAAAAATTTTAAGGTTTTAGTTTATGTGTAATATCAAAAGCCTTTGATTTTAAACTGTACGGATTGGTATTTCATAAAGTGCATTAGTTTTGTTTGAAACTCTTCCAAATCTCAAACAATATTTAGGGAGTTATTT
Organism: Cetonia aurata; assembly: GCA_949128085.1. Taxonomy (NCBI): domain Eukaryota; kingdom Metazoa; phylum Arthropoda; class Insecta; order Coleoptera; family Scarabaeidae; genus Cetonia; species Cetonia aurata. The sequence goes on along the minus strand of OX421882.1, from coordinate 6,953,149 downwards.
ACAACGCGTAACGAATCGACTGAAAAACTGGGCCATTAAAATTAAACGTGCGAACTCATTAATTCTGGCACTTCCCTACTGCCATGTGTGATGGAACACATGACTTGGTTATTTTAAACAGTCGGATCACATTTACGGAATTTTGTAAAAAAAAAGTTTATAAAAAATAGCTAAATGTTCAAAATGTAACAGAAGGGAAAATATCGCACAGTTTCAGAGGAAAAACCGAAGATAAGTAAAGATATCCGTTATGGATGATGTAGAATATAGATATAGGTACTATTTAATCCTAGAAGCATTGTTTAAAGACAACGGAATACAAACAGAAGGGAATAATATTAGGGAAAAGAAGAAATAAAAGATTAACTTAATAACCACTTTAAAAAAGAACTAGAAAAAAGTATTGTTTTCTTTTGGGATAGAGGTCTTTAAAAAGTGTGTTCAGACTTTTTTTCCTAATACTATCCTAACAGTTAGTGTTTAATTTTTAAATTCCACCCCTCGGGCTCCAACATACCAGCGATTCCACGTAATTTTCCGAAAGCTTTAAAAATATCTAATGTCATTCCTGTTTACCAAAACGGGAAAACGCGTAAATCTTTTCCGAAATTTCTATTTTTCACGATTTTCGGCAACGGACCGACAATGCCCAAGGCCGATCCCCGCGCGCCGGCGAGAAGGGTCCGATTATGTAATATTGCCAGGGATCAGCAGGTAGTCGTGCACCGAACATCAAAACATCGAAACCTTGAACGGCGACGAATTTGGTGTGAAATAAGCACAAAGGGGATTGAAGAAATGGTAAAACATAAACATTATAATTAATGTAATAACCATTATTCAGAAGATATCAGTTACCAAGTATGTAAATTATCGATAGTTGACGGATACCTAAAGCAGGTAAGAATTTTGTATTTTTTTCGATTGTTTTAGTGTTACATCGGAAAATAATGATGATACAGTGTATGTAATTTGTAATTAAGAAAAATGAATATATAGGGTGACAATTTCACGTTTAGTTATTACAATACATACAGTATGTGTAATTTTTAATTAAGAAAAATGAATAGGGTGTACCGACGATCCCAAACCAGTCACAGCTGTAGACGGGAGTTAGCGGAGACTGGTGCGGTATAGGGGGTCTGCTGAGGTGGGTCGTAATGGGGATCAAACCAACAATTGCGAGTCTTTTTACAAGTGGGAGGGGTTTAACGGGTCTTCTGAGGCGTTATCAAATCAACGACTGCGAGACGCGAAGCATCGAATCTTTTTACAAGTGAGAGGCAGGAATTAAGAAAAAGGAATATACAGGGCGTACCGACGATTCCAAACCACAGGTGTGTACGAGGGTTAGTGGAGGGTGGTGCGGTTTAGCCGGTCCGCTGTGTAGGGACGTAATCCGTCATCAAACTACTATTTAATTGGCTGGGTAAATGGTCCGGAGTTTACTAGGTACCTACTTAATCGCAAACAAAGAGTAGTCATTCAAGAACGTTCTTCGAGTGTGCGCGGGTGTTCCGCAAGGATCCATTTTGGGCCCCACACTTTTCCTCATTTTCATCAATGATTTTCCTTCAATACTAGTGCTTGTCACTAACGTTGCACAGTATGCGGATGATATTAATGTTACGCTTACCTCAAATACCCTCTCCAGATTATTTGCGGAGGTTGATATCTTACACACTAAAATATCCCAGTGGCTTACTAGAAATAACTTACTACTTAATTCTGATAAGACCCAATGTATTTTGTTTGGGAACAATCAAAGTTATAAAATCAAGAACTTTATTCTCAATGGAAAAACTGTGGAATTAAGTCATCTTCTAGACTTCTTCGTGTAGTAATAGATGAAGACCTCAAGTGGAGTAATCACATTGATAAACTGTGTGGTGAGCTATCACAAGTATGTTATGCTCTTCATAATTTAAAAAGATCTTGTAATACGCATATACTTAAAACTTATTATTTTTCTAATTTTTAATCTAAAATGGCGTTTGGAATTATTCATTGGGGCTCAGGCAATGATATGATCAACATTGTCAGAGAAGGTATCCAAAAAATCTTATAAATATTTGTTTAACGATTATTACAAAAAGAAATATGTATCTTTAAAGCCTTTTATCACGGAATGTAACCCTTGCGCGACAACCGCCACCCTTCTCACACCCAATTTAACCATTTCAGTGACGGGAGCTCCAGTACAATATCCCTGTCCAATTTAACGCACATCTCCCATCATTAATACTCATTAAAATCACTTCCGCGTGTGAACTATTTAACTGCTACAGAAAGGCGATCCCCATCACCGACTGCCAAGATCCAATTTAGCGTGTCAACCGCGCCGTGTCGCAACCTAAATCGGCAGCGAGAGGTGAGTGACCACGATGATCAGATCGGATCCCGGAGTGCAGCAGACGGAGTAGGGGAGCGATGTTATATAAAACCTACAAGCTGCTCCCACCGCGTTAGGGGACGTCAGGAAATTCACTTATTTAATACCGGGAACGTTGCCCCCGTGTCCGTAGTTTTATTTATACAATACCAGCGTAGATGTGTGACCGTATATATACACAGTATATACCTATATATGTACTGTGTTCATTCGAGCGAGCTTCAGAAGAGATAATTAAGAGACGACGAGAATAAGGTTTATAATAGTCAAGGGAATATAACTGGAATTTCATATACATACTTTCATTCTAGAGATAGGAAATAATGCTTTTCTGCTATCGGTGTAATTTAAATTAATAGGCAATTTTATATGAAAAATTTTACTTCGCGTAGGATTTGACCTGACAGCTCTCGTTCGCCGAACGAGAGCTCGGCTAATTGTGCTGACGAGCCCGACAAGTTCGTACGATTTGAATCACATCAAATACACTTCTTAGAAGACCGGCAGTATGGCAATTATGCAGTTATGTGTATTTCTTTACAGCGTGAAAACATTATAAGAAATAATGCTTTTCTGCTTTCACATATAAAATTGCTTTTTAATTTAAATTACAGTGACAGCAGAAAAGCATTCCCGAAATAATATACAGAGTGAATCTCAATATATGCGACAAACTTTAGGAGCTGATTCCTGAGGTTATTTTGATCATAAAAGTTCATAAGAACATATGTCCCAAACTGCTTAGTTCTAAAGTTGTACAATGTTTAATGGGTAAGTTAACATAATTAATGTTTTTATTATAAATTAACAAAATAATTAGTAAAACAAAATTAACTTATAGTAACTGTTGAAAATGACCGCCCCCAACTGCAATACAAGCTTCTATCCTCCGTTGTATTGACTAGCGAGTCCGTTCGAAAATACCAAGGATATTTCGAATTGTTTGAAAAGCTGCGATAATACGATTTTTCAGTTTATCGACATTTTCAATGGGAGTCGTATAAACTAAAGATTTAAGGTGACCCCAGAGATAAAAGTCCAAACTATTTAAGTCTGGAGACCGAGGAGGCCACGGTTGTGGACCTACCCCCTCCCATCCACCGATTTGGATATGTATTGGTCAAAAACTCGCGAGCAACTAAACTAAAATGCGCTGGAGCACCGTCATGCATACAATACATGCATATAATATCAAGTGAACTCCAACAATTTCGGTCCACACATTGACAGAGAATTGATGTTGATAACGGGCATTCACTATTTCGTGCGGATTTTCTCGGCCCATATGTGATTATTATGAAAATTAATAATCGCGTTTCTAGAGAAAGTAGCCTCGTCGATGAAGAATATTTGAGCCAAATAGTCAGGAATTTGTGCGATTTTGTGTTGCACCCATTGACAAAAGGCAACTCTTTTCCATTTCACTAAGACGTTGGTGAAGACGGGCAAATATTGAATGATGTGGTATGATACGCAACTTGTTTTATACGGTCAAAATAATTTGACATTTCAATTTCTAGCACTTTCATGTATTTTTTTTTTAATAATTATTTTTATCAATAAAAAAAAACACTATTAAATATTCCAAGATTAATCAAAATTGTGAAGCGGAAGAGGAACAAGATGAGTTAATAAATGACTGTATTAACAAGATTATTTGTATTATTATTATTATGAAGTATTTGCAAACAATCTGTCTGTTGATTCCTTGTTCCACCTTTTCGTAGGATTTGTCCTTGCTCTCTGAGGAGTAATCACATAGATAATAGAAATAAAAGCAATACCTACCTATAAAACCACTCAAATGAATTAACTAATTTCAGCTTTTCCATTACGTTTTCAAAACGTCAAAACCAAATAAACAACATGGCTCACCTATTTCACATTTAACAAATTATACGGGCTTTTCAACTACCCCATCTCATGCACTGACTGATGGCGGAAGTGCCGCCCTCATGCGCATGTAACGTCATCAGCTATAAGAAGCGAACGGATCCGAGTTAATAGCTGCACTACAGCAGATATATTTTACAATAAAAACTGAATATCGTATTTTGTACGATTCGCGAAAATAGTAATATGTTCTGCCGCATTTCTCTACATATCTTCGGGTGTGTCTCATTCCATTGAGCACACCCTCTTGCTATCGCGTATCCGCCAGGTGAAATAGTTCGAGCTGCACAGTCATTCGAGGGTAGAAAGCGACACTTTACCGAATTGAACTGTCAATGCGTCATTTTCATTATGGACGGTAAAGTACGACAAGTACCTACCGAATTGAACTACCAACGCGTCACTCTATCGTACTCCATCGTGAAGATTCTGAAGTTTATCTGGGTTCCGTTGTCAAAATAGCTGTCAAACAAACTGTCATTCATATAAGAGAGATCTGTACTCTGAACGCTACAAATGCAAGTAAATTGATTTTAATAAGCGAGAATTATGTGATAATCGAATAAATATTGTACGTACCACGGCTGGAAAGTGTCTATATCGAACTCGTTCGATAAAACATCACTTTCCAGCCTTGATACTTAAATAAATATTACCAGACCTTCTGTCATGGTATTTGTTAAGTGCATTTACCATGCTAAACTGCGGACATATTTTCCGATACAACACTTTTTTTTACCTATGATATAAACAGGATTTACCATGTTAAATCAAAGACCATGAATATCCCTGATGTAATAAAAAGTTTATTTTAGAAATTCTGTACTGTGGAACAAAGAAATAGAATTTGGGAAGCGACAAAGTTGCAACAAACGCCCCATGGCACGGCTTATACGCAATCAATACATGCATGAATAAACTGCAATAGAAATTGTGCAAGCGTCTTGCATTTCGTGACGGAAATTCGAAGACTGCATACCATAAAAGCTAAATTTAAATCAACAGGACGAACTAAGTTTACACGACATTCGTTCACAATAACTATATATGTACATATGTAAATAGCAGAGTTTATTTTATGGTAGTTTATTTTGTAGTATTTAAAAGCGACTAATATGATTAGCAAAATTTATTTTATAGATATATATAGATAATTTTATAAAAAAAATTAATTTTTTTATAAAATTCAAACCTATTTGATAAGCATAGTACAGTATTGTAGGTAAATGAAATTATTACTATATTAGTGTTATTTGAAACTCATAAAAAAATGTTAATTACACAATCCATAATTTATAATTAATACTAGGCATTCGTTCGAGTCAATATTTCAAAAGTAACATTTGTTAGGTCGGCAAAATTTCTTGCTACTTTTAAGGAGTCGTAAATAAAATTTATATACCCTTAAAATCCTCTATTATACCACTGAGTAAAGTAAATGTTTTAGAACACAGGTGCGATAGAGAAAGTAAATTAGTATGAAATTAAATTTCTTTTAAGGGGTGATTCGTGTTTACTGTATGAACAATGAGGTTTCTAAAGGGAACACATTAAAAGATTAATGATAACATGAGGTAATGTTAATGTACCCACTATGAAACGTAATGTGTTTATCTAAGTTAAACGTAATATACTGAGGACAGTAAAACATTTTCTTTTTTTTAATATTGCACGATAAGTAAGTGCAGTTTATTGCGGTTAATTATAAGCATGTGTATGTTAGTGGTAGCACTGGATTACCGTTGACATTTCCCTTTATTACTTGCTCAAAACCGTATTTGCATTCTATAGTTAATGTATACTGATAAATCTTTTTTATATATGTATGTATATAAGTAAAGGTCACTTCGTACAATATGGTGGTAACGCCGACAGTCACTTACGTTGCTTTGGTATGGTGGAGAAAGACATGCCAAAAAAATTTGTTCAAAAGTTGAGCAAAGTGCAAAGATTTGCCTGCTTAGATATAACATGGGTTATGCGAAGCACACCCACGGCACCCATGCAAGCACTTTTAGATTTCCAACATTTGCACCTAGTGATTACAAGGGGAAGAGAGGTTGAGAACACATGTCAATTATGGAACCTAAGAGACATATTGGCGGGAAGCGGGTATAAGCATACCGCACACCAGAGGGCAGGCGTTGAGTAAACGTAACGCCGACTAGAGATACAGGCCTATGACATGGAGTGGGAGTAGGTATCCTGTTGGAGTCCTCCACGCGATCACAGTATAGTATTATACAGTAGTCTCAAGGACCGGAATTTTTGTATCACTTTTTGAAAGCGGCCTTCGATAATGGACTTCGCCGTAAATCGTGTTGATAATATGGCGTCATCTGTATTTGTTATATGCACAGAGTAGGTATAATTTTTTGTTGCAGCGTGAATTTTATTGTTAAGTTACCCTTGATGTTTTCTTTGTGCCGTTTAAAGTAATATTTTTATTACATGAATAAACTGATATTTACTGAAAGTAATATTCGTATTGAGGTAGTATATATGCAATACATGTTTCTTTTTCTTTCTTCATTACGTTAATATAAATAAGCTTACAGTCTCGTTGAACAGAAAAATAATTCTAGTTTCTGAATTATTCAATAATTTCGAATTGTAATTATTACACAAAAGTTATATTTAGATGTACATAAAGCGCTCACTGTATTTATTTTAAAAAATATGATATTTTTTATCCTGCTTATTTATGCACAATTACTTTAAAAAATAAAAATTCAGTTAATGATAAAACAGAGACAATATTTCACCAAATTATATTATTAAAAAGAGAACATTTTTTAGAAATCTACTTACCTATAAAATTGACGTTTGAACGTTTTTCATATTTGACCAAAAAGTCAAACCAACACATTTTACAACGGAATCTTTATATAAAACAAATTAAAATTTTCGTATTAAAACAAAACAATAATGATTTTATCATTTATCAAAGAACAACATTTATTTACAATAATTTAATGTAAATTTATACAATATTTGATGATCTACTTACATGTAACTCGAGAAAAGGTTTGTAAATTAACCGAAATGCCTTTAAATTTTATCTCTATTATTATTGTGACCAAGAAAATTAAGAAAAACATCTATCAAAATAATTATTTTGAAATGTGCTTATTCTCTCATACAAATTTGAACTTTGATGCCGCCATAATTTATCCCAGAAAAGCATTTATTTCCGACAGCGCTCGGGTCGAGTCGTACAATTTAAACGTAAAATTGATGAAACTCTGATGCGCGTGGCTCTATGCGCGAACAAAACTTGCGAACACAAACTTCGAAGGTGCCGGCAGTTGTTGCGACTAATGTGTAATACTATACTGTGACGCGATTCTGAAGTCACATGGGTCACATTCAGTATTCAGTATTGGATTGCTTGTTATAACGAGAACATCGCTGATAAATAAATAAATAAATAAATAAATAATAACGTTTAATGCCCAACAGGTAACCAATTATAGGACATAATACAATATAAAAAATTAAAGTAAAGTAAAAAAGTGCACACATCAACCAAAAAGGTATACCAACAAAATAATTACATTGCATGTGATACTGATTTAGGCTAAAGAAAATATTAATTAATAACCACTAGACAAAAAATAAAAATACACTCTTAATTATTAACTAACATAATTAACTGAAAAGTTCACCACTAAAAATGTCTTGATAACGTTGATTAGCGTTCCGGACCATATGCATTAATGGAGACTTCATCAACAGGTTTGTCCTTGGTGTCGAAAAGGTAAAGGTAGTTGGAAAACGTGCAGTAATGCGCGGAACATGGAATTCCACCATTGACAGAAGATCCGCACAGTCAACAAAACCGTTAACAAGTTTGTAAAGAAACCTCGCACTATGAATTTGCCTCCTCTCAGCGAGTGATTGAAAACCGTGCGCCTCTAGCAGAATATCATAGTCTATATTCCGGATCGGTTACTCCCCATTGACTCTGAAGGAGAGAAATTTCAGGAAACGTCGCTGAACTCTCTCAACAGAATTGCTTTGATTAGCGTAGTATGGGTACCATATCACGGAAGCATACTCCAGCTTGCTACTAACGAAAGCATAATACAATATTTTTATGACATTCAAGTCACTGAAGAATCTCGATGAGCGCATGACGAAGCCTAACGTCTTTGAGGCAGATGAACACATGTTATTCATGTGGTGGTCGAATGCAAGCGATGGATCAAAGGTGACGCCCAAATCTTTCACAGTTTGTACTTTATGGAGTATAGTATTCTTAATATGGTACGATGATGGCAGCGGATTCCTTTTACGTGTGTAAGACATAACAAAGCACTTATCCACATTAAGATGCGCTTAACTCTCTTTAATATAAGTGTGGTAGCTAATCCTGTGTCCAATAATTTTTTTAGTTTGGTCGTTGTTTTTTATAATACTTGAACGTTTTTTTTAATTTTATCTAGAGTTCTACATATTATACTTACAATATTATAATTTTTATAATATAATTTCTCATCTAAATAACAAATGTTCAAAAGTAGTAATATCTGCTGAAGCGATTTCAGTTTTAACATATATTTCCGGATACATATGCTTCAAATTATTTCCAAAACTTCCATGTGGTCACTGTAAGAGCCCGCTTATAATTACTGATCCTAATTAGATTTCGATAATATTGAAATCGAAAATATTTATGTGTACATTGACAAGAAAACCAGGTGCAAATTAAGATTTCGATTTTCTGATATTTAACATCATTTTTTATTGTTCATTTAAATTAGTATATGTGTCTCTTGAATTTGAAGAATACTTCAAAGAAGTTCCCAACCAAAAAACTTTATTAAAAGACATTTTTCAGGAACAATTAGAAGAAAATGATTGTTACAGTTCCTTCCAATGTAATTCTGATAGCTATTTACGATATTTAATTGAAACATACGTCTCTTTATATCTGTGCAATATATTTCTAAATAATTATGTCAAAAGTATTAATGCAAAAGTAACTTCGAGTAAAATCAAAAGAAAGCTACAAAAACTTAAGTCTCCTTAGTTATTTTCATTTATTTATTATTTAATAAAATAGAATTTTTATTTTATTAAACGCAATTCCTAAGCAAACACCGGCAAATCGCTGTTATGCGCGGCTGGTCTGACGATATGTCCCCCACCAACTTCTAGCTGTCGTAGTTATCCTCTTTCTCCATGGAATCTAGACGGCATTGTTAAAAGCGTTGTGGAATCATGAAAAGCTAAATATACTAATTTAATAGTTTTTACCGCAATTAAAAAAAAAAAAAACGTAGATTTGTTTGAAACTTGAACGGGCATTTAACACTGTTTTAAAGGTCACTATTTGTGCTAGCCGTTAATATTCAACAATTCTACCACAACTGTACGAGTTTTTCTGAATTATACGTAAAAATTCAAATGAGAAAAGCGTATTTTCTTTTCTTATTGGTGTTTGTAAAGTTTTAACGCACTGAAATAATGAATCGATTGAAAAAAACAAATCATTTTCTCCGTTTCGGAAAACAATTTAGAATGCACATACAATGAAGCTACAATACTTAACCTATCTAATAATATAAACAAATTTTAGGTACATAGGTCTATAATTGCTCTATAAACGTGACGTACTACTATATCAATAACAGCGTGATTCTTATCAAAGTTATACATAGGTATTTACTTTTGACATTTTCACAGGTCATATGACTACTTGTAGTTATAATAAAGCTACTGAAAACAACCGATAATAATGTATAGCATACATAAACTACTAAAACTATATAAGCATATATACTGAAAACAAAATTTACGCGAAATAATATCAAACATAACATTATGACATAGGTTTTTCTTTTGAGAGTAAATGCGTCAATCAGAAGGAAGCCTATATTTTGTGTATCGTGCAAACATTTATGAAATGATAACAGCCTACTTGTTCTATGCATATTTCAAGAGAGTACCGTTCAGAGAATTCGTTTCCATTTCAAAACATTGTTAGCAAATGAATATTGGGATTTTGCTCGCGAAAGAACTGCTTGCTAATTGCCCCGTAACAAATCCAGGAATGAATTATTACGTTCTGGTTTCCCTCTGCAGGTAACAATAACGGTACACACTTCATTACGCTATCGGTGTTTGCTCGAGGCTTTGTCTAATCGTGAATATGGAATAGGAAGCTCCTGTATTCGGTGTTAAAATGAATTGGACGATACGTTAATTATAATTTTAATTAAGCGTTTCGACGCACGCCAGTGCACAAGTATTTGTATGCGTTGTGTGTAATGACATAATTGGGATAAGAAAATAAATAAAAATAATAAATATTGTATTGAATTCTTTATTGACCCATTTTGCTACTATTACATAAAATTAAATTACAAAGGAATTGAATATCATCTTTTACTATAACGTAACTAGTTACCATGGTATTTAGTTATTTTGTATTGAATTACGTAATTCAATAAAGTTGTAATTAGTTAACGCTCAACACTGACACACATGTGAACGTTTTTCACGTTAGCGGGCGGTCGTTTATGTATAGATGATAAGAAGCAAAGGGCCCAGAATAGATACTTGTGGCACACCATATTTTATGCATTCACCTTATATGCTACCTTATATATAGCGGTTCTCTTCTCACCCTACATTTGCCGTTAGAGTTATCTTATTTGTGAGCCAGATATCATGTTCTACGCTGCAAAATTGTCCTCTTGGTGTGGACGTGAAATAATTTTAAGCATATCGAAAAATTATCACAAATTGGCAACATGGCTTTACAAACGATTTACAATATTGCACAACAAAATGGAAGTAAATAAGTATATAATATCAGACAACAATGCGGAGACATGCCGTGAGAGTTGATGTAGATAAATCGAGTGGATTTTGCTATTGTTTCTCTTTCGGTTTTATTCGCGTGTGCCGTTGACGGGTCGCAAAGGATAGAAGAGTTGATTTATTTGCGTTTTAAATCATTCCTTTTACAAATCTTTATGTGAGATAAAAAGAATGAAATCGTAAAAAAATGCCATGCAAATTTAATGAGATGTGATTACTTGACGTATGAGCGTGTGTAAAACTTTATACAGCTTTCACAATAGAAAATGCCGAATGGTTTTTAAATCCGCGGTGTTTTAAATTAAACTTTAACCCTCCTAGTTTTCAGCGGCAATACAAAAGTTTTGATATCTGCGCATTGTTCTGTTTGTACCGTTAAACTCTCTAAGCCAGCGACGAGAAAGGCTTTTTAATGGGACTTTAAATGCTCGCGAGTGTTGTTAAAAACTAGAAGAACTGGCTCGTATACGGTGTAGTTTAATTTAAAAAAAAAATTGTTATTTCCAATTAAAATTGAAAATGCTTATCTCGATTCCTTTACCGCTTTGTTTATTTATTATTTAAAATATTTTGGAGTAGCCACAAAGAAAATTAAAGCAAGGCCCAAGAATTTGTCTAAATTGTTATTAATTTGCTTGTGTCACTGCACATATGTATGTATGTAATTTACATATCAAGCCTAATTTATATATTGTTACTATTTACTTATGACACGTGAAATTTATGTATCTGCCAGATAAAGAAAGATTTATTACATTGTATATAACCGCCCGTATTACTTATTCAAATTACAGATTGTAACTTCCAGCAGTAAAATTTATATCTCTCAGGAACGATTTGTTATTCCTAGGTTACAATTTTATTTATTACTCATTTTATAAAATATATATGAAATAAAATTGTACAAATACTTAAAAAAAAAAACAAATTTTGATTTTCTTAATCATACTTAATTAGTATTATTCTATATATAAATTCAAAATTAAATTCTAGTCAGTAATACACCTTTATAATCCCTTATTTTTTTTTATACAAAAAAACTTAACCCGCAAAATATATTCCTGTTCTCAGTATTCGAGTATTCCGTTTTATTCACGACGTTAAATCCTGTATTTATATGTGTATTTCGCTTTTCGTGCGCTTATCGAAAACTCCCGTGGGAAATTGTCTGAAACCACGTGAAACATCGAAAATCCTATCACTGGAAAAGCGCTCGCACCTTTCAGACGCGAGCAAACCGCGCGTATATGCGCCCTAGATAATTTGCTTGTTGTGTGCGAACGGATAAAAGAATGGAAAACCAATTCTGTTTGTTTTCTTATTGGAATAACGCGATTTTGTTTTTCCCCGTTTGTTGTGTGAACGTGAAAACTATGTAATATTATTTTTCAAGAGATGTAGAGGTTTGATTCTCTTTTTTGTTATTTTTTGGAAGTACGTAATTTGCATAAAAAATATTTGGTCGACACAAAACTTTTTTTCTAATATTACAATGTCTGCTACGTATCTGTGCGATCTTTAAATATTCACGATCTATTAAAATATTTCGAATTTATTTGAAATAAGAGAAAAACAGTGCACAGATAATATAGACTTGCGCGCATAGAAATCGGCCCACTGTAAACTTTCGACTTTAACTATATTTTGCTTGGAATCTATTTATCATATCAAGAAAAAGTATATGCTGTTTGGAAGACAATTTAATATGTTTTGATGTGATTTTAAACTTATCAAGTGTGCTTATCGTTTATATGCCTAGTAACCGGTGAACAAATGAAACATACTTATGTTGTGGTTACAACGAGAATAACAAACTTGTGACAGATTGAAATCTTTGCCTTAGCAATTGAAATTTGCACATTATTCGTTTTTCATATTTTGATTAGTTTTTAAGTGTGTTAGTGTAATGCATACTACACCCCAAAAAACCGCCTAAGTAATTGCTTCAATCGAAAATGGACTTAGTCTGCGAAGTGTTGTCCGATAACTGCATACGACACGCGCAGCTGTTCGAAGAATGTACCAACGTTATGTGGAGACTGTATCCTTTCAAAGGCCACCTGGAACTCGCAGAAAGCGATATAGAACAGATCGTGATGATCGCTATATTGTATTAACAACATTAAGAAATCGTTACCTCAATGCGGTTCAAGTGCAGCAACAACTCCGTGAAGTATGAGGAGTGGTCAGTGGACAGAAAGACGAAGACTAAAGCAACTTAACTTGACTTGTAAGACCAAGCAGGACCAAGTGCCTGAACGCGTTGTGTATCGTACGGATACAACAAATATTCCCTAAGAATTTTCCAAACAGTTCCATTACTTAGATTCACAGTATTTGCAATTTTTCGGGTTCTATCATGTTCAGCACAGACTCTTACACTTCCAGCGTAATTACTATGAACGCTCTTCCAGATCCTCTACTTCGTTTGAATGTGCCTGTTTCATGATGACGTCGATGAGTACTTTGGAAGGGACATTAAGGTTAGGAAATCGTTTAATGCACAACCGCCTAGCTTGTAATGAATTGCAATCAGCTAGTCCATACATGAAATACATGTCAGTCATCTGGGCGTTCGTTCATGATAGAGGACTTCACTATCAAAATGACAGAAATTGCCAGAATGGTCAATCACGAGACGTGTTCAAATGAAATGCGCTTCAAATTTTACTGATGTTCTTTCCGATGTCTGCACATGCTGTTGGTGGATAAAACAACTGTTATTAGAAATCTAAATGCTGTTAACACATAACACATTTTTAAAAATGACTATATATTATACAATAATGTTAAAAATATCCAAATTGGTTTCGTCGAAAACATTTTCTCCTGTATCTTCCAAACTTTCTCAAAAATCATCAAAGAACAAAATATTCTTAAAACGATCAAGAGAATAACTCCTACAATTTTTGCTGTATGTTTAATAAACACTGTATATTATAAATATCATTCAGTTGTTTATTGGCTTTTACAATTTACAAAGGCGTTCATTTTGAAAGGATAAAAGTGCTGGATAAAATTTGGTGGAAGCGCAGGTTAATCGACTTTCTGTCATAATTTCTTTCTCGTATTTTATCCTAACCATTCCTAATTTGAAAGAAATGTAATAAACGACGCGGTAGACAAATGTGACAGTAAATTATCGCGGAAAAACTGCACGCACCTGTCACGAGTTAGTTAGCGAAATTTGAACAACTGGATGTATAAAAAAAAATTCTTCACACACACAAGAGACCCATAACGGGCCGTGAAGATTTATCGAGTTACCCTTCGGGTGTATACAAACAAAAACGCGACGACAAGGCAACGAAGCGCACGAGGTAGAGGACGACGATTCGCAAATACAGCTCCGGGTGTCATCGTGAATGGCTTAATGAAACCCGCTTCAACTTCCTAATCCAGCGGAGCAATCACTCGAAGCGCTTTCGCGACAGAATGCAATCAAATAGGTCCCTTTGCGTGTCGTTTTTCGTGTTTAGAACCTAGTATGGCATGGGGCACGCACTTTGCTCTTTGGATGGCCTTTGTGTCACTAAAAAAGAGATGAAGGTGTGTCCTGTAAGTTGTCTTCGTGCTTGTAGGTAATATTGAGTGAGTGCATACTAAATTTTCCTTAGCTTTTCTTGACAATATTAAATACTACTCCTCGTGGCAACGTAAGCGGTTCTAAAAAAAATATTTGTGACACTCTGCTTTTTTTGAAATTCGAAATAATAGCAAAGAAAACATTGAGTTCTGCTTTAATGCAAAACTTCGGAACGACAAGAACTATACCAGTTGGTCGCAAAAAATTTGAAACCAACTGGTATAAAAAATTCGAATGTATTGGATGTCAGTAGAATAAAATGGGTGCCATAATTCAGAAATTCCAAATTTAGTATTGAGGGTAAGAAAATTAATGAAATTTGACAGTGACCGATAGTCGAATCGGATATCGAATCCTCATCGAAACGTCGTGTTTATTCTTGATGTCTTAGCTTCTATTTTCTTCATTAATTGTTTGCACTTTATTCGGTTCTTAGTTATTTTTCAGCTTTGGCATACTTTTTTTTTTTGTTTTCCTTCCTCCTTCTCGGATCTTCTACTACATATAAAATGTTTTTACAATTAATTCCTTTCTTCTGAGTAATATGTTATACAGTATTACTCTGGATGGATTTGACAAGAGGAAAGAAAATATTATTGATTTTATGACACAAAGTCATTCCTTAAAAAAGTTCTGCTTGTTGCATAAATAAGTTTACCATCAGAAAATCTAAGATTAAATGTATAGAATGGAAAAGTAATTGTTTGTTGCGAAAATTTTTAGGATAGAATCGTTGGTACATATTTTATTGACCAGAATTTGAATCGACATGTTTATGTGCGTCTTTTGGAAACAGAAAAAGTTGGAAAAAGTTTTTTTACCAACAACCGCTGTAGTGCCGCGCGTTATTCTTTTGTTATCAATTTGGGGGCTAACACTTTATATATTTCAAGGTGGTGTAACGTAAAAATATATACAGGGTGTTAAATATGTCGTGGCGCATTTATCGATATTCAAACGCCTTTCTTTTGATTTTTTTCAATGGATTTTTCATCAGCAAATTCCTTGCAAAATTACCTTCAAAACGATACCAACAATATAACACTTGTTTCCAGTACTTTCAAAAATATTACAATGTTATGGAAAATATGTTTACATTCTTCAACGCGTGGGACACCCATTGGTCAGATGGCCATGATTTTCAAACGAAAACTAAGAATCTAACAAAATGCCAAATCTCTGTTTAAATTTTCACATAAAGTCGTGTTTTGTAGTTTGTCTTTGGTATCATAGTGTTTTACAATTTTGGTTTAGTCTTGATGTTAATTCTATCGTTTTGTTCCTGTTATTTTTAAACCTACTTTCATTTACTAAAAGTGAATTTGTTCTTGGTGCTTGCAACAGAAATTCAATATTGGTATCAAGAATGTACGCAGCGGAATATAGTACCCGTAGAACTCCTGATAGTAAGAGCTTTGACAATGTGTTGGTAAGGTATCTTCGGTCGGGTTCCGTGAACTACGACAAATATGAAAGGACAAAAACTATGATTACAGAAAATAATGCAGTAACAGTCATGAAATCCGTTTTGGAAAATCCGCTCGCGTCTACAACGACAATCGAAACAACATGGTCCCTCGTATTGAAGATTGTAAACATATTTTCCATAAAATTGTAATATCTTAGAAAGTACTGGAAATAAGTGTTACATTGTTGATGTCGCTTTGAAGGTAATTTCGCAAGGAATTTGCTGATAATATCGAAAAATATAAGTTCCATTTAAAAAAATCAAAAGAAAGGCATTTGAATACCGATAAATGCGCCACAACATATTTAACACCCTGTATATATTTTTACGTTACACCACCTCGAAACATGTTTACATTTTCTGGGGCTAACACTTTAGTGTTAGCCCCAGAAAATTGATAACAAAGGAATAACACGCGGCACTACAGCGGTTTTTGGTATAAAAATTAAAATCTCACAACTGTCAAAATTTTGACAAAATTTGCAATATCGCCTGAACTAATTGTCGGAAGAGCACATAACTAGATTTGAACCGTGTGCAACTTCACTTCGGGCAAGAAAATTTCGTATCCTGATCCCCTCATATTCGACATATTGTTACCTTCTAGTTAAGTAGCTTCTCAGTAGAAAGAGAAAATTGGCATGTAATCCAAACTGGTCCAGCTTCTTTAATACTAAATGATGCTGTACACGATCAAAAGCTTTATTAAAGTCCATATAAATCGGTAATATATCGAACATGCGATGATATAAAACACTCTATGTAATTTTGTTCTATTATTTTTGTAACAGCTGCGATAAACGTTGATATTTGGAATAAATATTAAGTCGGTTCTACACATAGACTTTATGTAATAAAATGAAACAGCGCGGCTTTTGCGCTGAAACACCTGTAACATATGATGTTTGTTTGTACTGTGAATACTGGATATTTCCCAGAAAAAGTCGGTTTTTCAACACCCTCTAAGGATTTTTTACATTCTTTCTTGTTTCATACGATGGTATTACACGCACGTGTAGAGCCGGCTTTATCTTCGATATCGTTTTGTTCCAATTTATTTCTTAATGGTTTCAGAAGGTTTTATAAGTTTTACTTTATAAGTAGTTTACATTTGCAATGTATATTCCTTTTAACTGTAATTTAATTTACATTTTATATATTTAATAGTATCATTAACTAGTTGTCACTACTGCATCGCCATAACGTACAATCAAACAACTTGTAAAAGACGATTTCAATGTGCACAAAAAACCATTCGTTCATCATAATTTAAATCGAATTATCATTGATAGATAGTTCAGGGTTCTGTGTTGGACACCGGTGCTTAATATCAAGCTACTTATGAAATATATAGCGCGTCATTTCATATTGATTTTATATTCGAACTCGTCATACGTTTTGATCGCAAATAAAACGCATATTTTTATTACGTGACATGTCAATATATTTTTTTGTTCATTTCTAACAATAAGTAGCTCGTGTATTCTGCCACCAAAATTAATGAAATCAGTACCGATTAAAATGCAAATTATAGTAAAGCGTTCACCTTATACATAACACCGCACCTAAATTATAGGAATTCATATTTAAGATCCAACCTCCACGATAATCCAAGCTCACCACTTGCGTGTTGCGGGCGGATTTGCACCTGCACACCTTTTTCTTCGCGTGATTGTATTAACGCTAATTAAATCTTGATAAACGCGTTACTCAGCCGATTATTATTACAATTTACACACCAGCGTGACGTCACGCGCACATCCGAAATTAAACAATGAACATTTGTTCCTATACGACACGATATTTACATTAATCAAACAATGAGTAACAATAGCAGAAACAATAATTCAGTTGTGTTGTCGGTACGTCATAGATAGAAATCTCATAATTGCGAACGTAATATATTTCGTTATTATTAATTTTTGGGCCGAAGATCGAGCGTATTTAATCAGATTTGGGCCGTGGACGGTTGACGTCAGGTTCTGAAATTGCGCTTTTAATGTTGGTAATGAATTCAATTCGATTTGATTCTGAAACGACCAAAAAAATCGCAAGGAACTTTGCATACTTTAATTAAAATTTGTAATTAAATACCATACGATGTTATAGAAATGAAATAGTACCAAGTAAAATGAAAGTTTATTATTAATTTCAGTTGTTTTAAAGAACAATACTTATGCTGTATCAGCTCTAAATCAGACGACCCTAGCTTAACATTGAAGAAACATTGTTTTCATAATTATTATCTTCAGCTAATTAAAAACATCAAAGAAAAAATATTGTTGGAATCATCATATCGGCTTACGCTGCAGTCATCTTGTGGGTTGAGAGTTTAGCTTGTGTCCCTTAGGGAAGACACATCTAAACTCTAAACCGGTCATGGTGGATAAAGCTTGAGATGCGATAGCCATAAAAGTGGGTTTGCACTCGCAGTGACGCTGATGATGTCTGGTAGGCAGAAACTCGAGTCCGCTTTTAGTGCTATTCCCATGTCATTGCTTTTGCTGGTATGGTGATTCCATGAGCCCAGCCATAGTAGCATTTTTTGATTCTACCTCATGGACTGCTCTAAATCTAAATCATAACTAATAATGTGTTTATTTTTTATTATTTAAGATTTTAAAATTATATGAATATTCCAATGCAATAAACTAAATAGTATTTAAGTCTTTTACACACAGTTATTCCTAGTTACCTCAGATGAAGTTTAGAAATGTTATTATTTGGGGTGATCTAAATAGTAATAAGTTAACTAATAATATGGAATATAAATTCCTAAATAATGTTAAATGGCGTATTGCTTTCTTTTGGTCTGACAAGCTTACTCTTGTATGCTATTCGTATATATTTACTAATTCGAGATGCACCAGCTGTAGTTCGAATGACTACAGACAGACTTCAGATTTCAATCCCCTTCAATCATTCGAATAGTGCAGTAAAAAACAACTAAATATTAATCATAACACAATTGTTGTCAATGGAATTGTATAGTGAATTTAAAAACTAAGCAATAGATAATTTTGTATTTAACGAACAATTTCGAAGAATATCGATGTTTGCTCGACGGGATTCTACTCCCCGTGCGAAAACGCGTCGGATAGGCTATGCCAGAACGCTCTAGCGTAAAAAAAATTTCAAACCTTTAAACGCTCATATCTCGGAAACGGTAAGAGACATCGACAAGAACTCGACGGATTTGTCGTGGGAAGATGCTTCTAATGCAACGGTTAGAGATATCGGCAAAAGCTTGACGCCCATCAATTCCCCGTTAGAATGCGCTTCTAAGGGAACTTGCTTGCTATGAGATCTTATCCACTATGTGTGCCTGAAGCTTAGTAAAGCATATTTCGTAAATACTCTTCAGGACTTGTTGTCCACTGCATCATTATTCGATGTGTAGGTACTACGCTAATGTGCCGTCTCAGCTGCTGAACGGTTTGCATGCTGGTTCTATTCCAGACCGAGACAATGATTTCTAATTGTGAATAAAAATCAGAACATGCCTTCTTCTCGGATAGGAAGTAAAGCTGTAGATCTTTTGTCAATGCCATGTTTGGCACATAATCCCTACCGGAAGTTGGAACCCCTTCGAGTTCAGCATAATTTCAGTGGGCATGGTACAATACGTCAATAGATGTCAGTACCTAGAAGTGTCAAAGTGTATTCCATAACCCGAAACTTCGCCCAGCAACAAACAACAGATCCTGAAGATGTTCTTCTAATAGTGTGATTTCTGGAACTGTTATAATATACCTAATTATTTACTTAGTTTCTCAATTACGAAGTAAACTAACACTCACCCGCTTGCATCTATATATACAACTCAACTACGTACAATAATGAGGTCAGTGGTGAACTTATTAGCGCAAACCGTCAAAGATTCTTTGCATATCATTACACATCATAATAGAATTTATCTATAGGCTGTGATAGATTATAAACTTACTAAAGCACATACAGCGAATGAACTTCAATAGAAATTAAGTTCACGAACGGAAACTTCGCAACTAGCTACCACTATTACCACCATCAGCACAGCCACACACAAAGTTTAACGTCGTTAAAGTTTTAGAAGAAATATCTCTTCATGTGCGACGTATCGGGGACGGTGCACTAAAAGACAGCGATCCTAAGGGATTATCGTCGAAAAAGACTACAAAAAGTTTCTAAGTATAAGGTAGGTACATTTAGCCGGTGGACCGTAAATTGGAAATGAAGTTTTTTTGTTTAATATTGAAACTAGAGTATTGTCTAAATGTTAAACTGTGACTGTAATAGTCTAATACACTTTTTTGATTGAAATTTAAGAAACTTGATTTTAGTAGTGCGGTTTGTGCGCTATCACCGACCGTAACCGTGTATGACTCGTCGAAGACGGCCAGCAGATATGAGTCAAGTCCGGTACCGACCATTTAATACAGTTTAACGAATAATAAACGTGCGATATGAACTCATACATACCCACGCATATTAAACTTAATCTCTGGAGCATTTTTATAGTTCGGCGTTACGATGTAACGTCGTTTCGCTTAAACGCCGTAAAACCAACTTCGGAAGAGATAGATACATTTTCCGTGGCGCGAAAATAAATTGACGTACACGTGCAATAAAATTTTACGAACCAATTTCCTCGCCCGACCAGAACGGCAGCACCTCTGCAAATTGCCAGTCGCAGATTGCAGATTAGAGTTTGCAGTTGCAGCATGAAATTGGATGAAATCCTCACATAGAATTCCGGAATAATCAGTTGAGATTAATTCGCCGGCGACGACGTGATTTGCAGATGAGGAAGGGTTGCCTACTAAGAGATTGGAAGACGAAAGATATAAGACAAATACTATGAGAGTGGGAAAAAAAATAGCGCTGGAAAAAAAACGGAATCTTTCGCTAAACTGTGGAATTGCTATCGATTAAACGAACTTGGAATTCGTCGTCGATAAACATCAATAATTCTGTCACGTCTTATAATGTACCTCATCTATTATTTACGCCCTATATTCATGGCTTTTTTACGACATCGAACATCCCATATGTTTTCGTGTATTTTTTTTTGTCGTTGTGAGGGTTTTGAATCAATATTTACACAGTATGATCTTCCGTAGTAATATGTCCGTAAAATCAGATTTGTTGGAGAAAGTGGTTACAATGTAACTAACTCATATTCCTTAACATTAAACTTAAACAAAAAGTGTCCCTGAATTTTGGATTCGCTCTTTAACCTTTTGCTTCCCAACCTAACATCAATTTCAAGTATCAAGTAAAGGGTTTTATGCGGACCGTCATAGCTTTTCTTGTATACTTATTATTCGCAACATTCAAAGAATTCGTTCTTTGTTGATTCGGGTTTCGTTTGCAGCAGTGCATAAAAATTTTAAATTTACCGATGAAATACGTTTGTTGAATTTATATTCGTCGCTTTAATTTTTATAATAATGTGCTTTTTGTCCTGTTGAATTTATGACAGATATTATTCTTTACATTTGAAACCAAATGAACGGTTATATAATTTGTGAAGAACAATAAAGGGTATATATTAGTTTTTATTGCATTTCATCTATGATTATTATTATATTGTAATTGTTAAAATACTAAAGATGCATTAATAAAGCGTTGGCAAAGGATAAATGAAACCTGTGACCAAATAAATACTGCATATATTTTTGGCTAGCGTTTATCAAACATTTTGAATTGCAAAATAGAATGCTGTCGTAAACTTTTTTTATTGTTTTCGCAACAAAAGCTAGTTTCTTTTAACCTTCTCGCTGCATAAAATGTCACGGAAGGAAAACAAACATAATAAAAAGGAATATTATGCCGCTGCTCCGCAACTTCTGTTTTTAAATTGTAAAGAAAACATTGTGAAGAAATAGCCATTAAAAGTTTATATTTTTTATAAAACATTTTTTTTAGGAATAAAGCAGCAAAATAGCTTTTATTGTTTGTTTGTTCAATATACCAGATTTAGCCCGGATTACAAGCTAGTATCTTATTTTCTCTCTCTAATTCTATGAAATAATATACAGGTATCCCGAAGTGTTTCACTAGAATTTCTATGAGTTTTGGAATAAAATTTTTTGACCATGATGGAATATTTCTACTAGAAGCTCAATTCTACAGAAATGGAAAACTAATCTTGACAATACTGACACAATATCAACAAAATAAATAAAAAAAAAAAGGTTATTATAACGTGTGAACAACTACGTTTGGATATATACACAATCATTTACTAGAAGATTATTTTAGCTCCTCTAGCGTCATCGGAAAAATCGTAAATAATTTTCGAGACGTCACATCCAGGAAATAGCCACATTAAAATCTGTCAAAATACAGAAAGTGGTCTATTAAGAAGTCAACGACATCCTGAGAATATTCATTTTTAATATCGAAGCAACGGTTTATTTCCTGTGAAATATAGAAGCTAGTTATTAGTCCTTAAATAAAGAAGGACAGTAAAAGTTTGTTTATTTTTTCGCTGTATCGGCGTCTTGAATAGCGGATAGCATGAAATAATTTTTGTGTTTATATAATAGTGCGTTTAAAAAATGACCCATTTTGAACAGTGACGGTCATGTTGCAAATTTGTTTAACACAAAATGAAAATTTGGAATGGCACGTCAGTAAAGTATGGAAAACTGTTAGCTACTATATTATTATAGACTATGAAAATTGAATTGCATGTTGAATATTACATCAGTAGCACAGATATGGAGATTTGACTAAATTTACTTTAGCTACTGGCGAGGCTGCCATAATAGAGTGAACAAATTCTATGGCATCCATATTTGGGGTAGTGTAACAACCACATGGTGTCAGAAGAACTACTTTTTTGTCACAGATCTTCATACAATGTTTATTAAAAATATTTATTTGGAAATCTAAACACACAGGCGTGCATTATTACTATTCCAACGCACACACGCCTGCGAACTTATTAATGTTCTGTAAACATGTATTACAGTTGCTTATAGACTGCTCACACATAAACTGTAGAAATACAGTGGGGAAGTGAAGCTACATTTTATGTTGTTGATTCCTAAGTGTTGATAATAGATACCAATATAAATTATGTAAATCGTAGCGAAAACAATACTAAAGCTATGTTAGGTAGTCCTGCGGGAGGGGGGGGGTACCTACAAGTCTGATGTTATATCGTTGATTGCACAATGTTTCTACAGACTCCTATATACGAGCACACAAAACTGGGATGAAATTAAAGCAAACGCTACTGTGAAAATCGTTTTACGATTATGGCTGTGCTAAAAAGAATAACACTCAAAAAGAAGCTAAAATTATTTCTACAAGGGAAGTTAAATGTCATTTTTAAGAATAGTACAATATATAAATATAGTTTTAAATCATGTGCGTGGTGTTGAAACATATCTTATACACTATTTGTTAACAAACTGTCCTTCTGAATAGTAATAGATTAAATGGAGAGAAATGCCATATTATTGCTAGAGCGAGGATAAAGTCAAAAAGCCGCGTTAGATGGCAGTGCTTACATTTTATTTGACAGTTTTGTCATCAGTTATCGACAGATGAGTTTCCACTTTTTTTCTAATTTTAGCGTAGTACCTACTTAGTGTCTCGTAATAAATTGTGTGGTCATCATGTAATTGTTATAAATCCAAATAACTCTTGCTTCAGCCCTTTATATATATTTGTAATTAATACCAAACTAAAATCCGAATTTATGTAAGATTGTGTTTGAAAAAAATGTGATCTATCTATTAATAAATGTATTTATGTATTAATAATAATAATAATAATAATAATTCATGCCTTTACATCCCCCAACAGCTTTCGCCAATTATTGTATTTGTTATAATGTAAAAATAAAATGTCCTAAGCTAATGGAAAAAAAATAATAAGTAGATATGTAATAATTTACGTTTAGGGCATTCCAAATATAGTACGTGAAATTCTCAATAGATGGCGTTTTACTTATTAAACAGTCGAAGTATTTGGGAGTTACGAGAATTTAGGTTAGAATAGATAACAAATGTAAATAAAAATGTGTTAATAAATAATACAATATAACAAATTGATGGTTGTTCGTAATATGACAGATCAACTAATAGCGTGATAAAGAAATTTATATTAAGTTTGACCTCAATCCCTTTCGAATACTCTTTATTTTTAACCAACTCAGGTACGAATATATTTGATAAACTTACATAGTAGTAAAACTAATAGAATCGTCACCATTTGTGCGTTCCCAAGTGCACATTAAGCAGATAAATTAAAATTCTATAGAGCCATACATAATTTAAATGATAGATCAAATTGATCAACACACCGAACGCACTTTATTTAATATTCTCGCATAATTAAAATAATTAATCATTCGTGATAAAGAATTAATTAATTAGGGCAACGTGGTTGCGTGCCACACGAAAGGAAGAAAATATATTAAATAGTGGGTCGTGAAAGAATCGCTACTGAATTGCAAACAATCTCGTTTCCAAAACGAGAAAAAAAAACATGTTTTTCGAAGGAAGAAATCATAATAACTAACAGTAAGTGGTATAGAAGAATTGTTTAGGGTTAATGGTGGTTTTAAAGGTACGTTGACAGCCATTGACAGCCCTCAGTTGAATAAATAAGACATGAGATGGCGCTACTACATATAACTTTCTCACTATGTAGAATCTGTGTTTATTTACGTTTATAACATTTTCTTAATTGAATAACTAATGCTTGGTCTCCAGAACATTAAACAGTAGTTACCTGTTCTGTGTTTAGCAAAATTTCCCTGGCACTTTTTTAAAATTTATTGCAAGATACTAAACACTTATAAAAAACAGTTCAAAAATCTGACATATGCACTTACATAAGAATTTTTTCGAGGTTTGCACTAACTGTAAGTACTGCTCTTTACGAATATTTTACTTTTATAATATTTTCCAATTATATTAGTAGTGTTTTAAATTCCTACCACAAAACTGTAAATGTCACCTTAAGAACGTTATTAATTATTTGGAAAATAAAATGCAAAATACATTGATTGCCATGAGTCTTTTGTATGTTGTATGTATTTAACCACAATGCATGTATGTTTTCTTTAGGTTACTTTGTTAATCTATTTTACGTAGGCATTTAGTTGTAATTAGTTTAGAATTATTTAGTAGGTAAGTTTCAAGCGGTTGACGCAACAATAAATCGTTCTCTAAATAAGTTATTCTAACTGATACGCGATACAACTAACCAGTAAGCACATGAACTATAATTACAACAGTGGACAATTAATCTATGCACAGACAAGAGGATCCTCTGACATTGTTTCGAATTCATTAACTGTACGCTTGGAGCTTGGCTCCATCAAATTTTACAGCTCGTTGAGGTGGTACGCACTTAAACATAGACAATAAAGTGATTTTCGTTAATCGGTTTATTATGAAAGGGTTTGCCATAACCATTAAATCAGAGAGGTTCATAAAGTTGAAATTGTATACAAACATATAAGAGCTATTAGCAGACCTTTAATTGAAGATTTACATCAAGAGATTTTAGGTTAGGTATACATACCCATGCATCCTTCACATAATTGCTATGCTGCTGTAGTTACTACTATAAAAACAAAAAAAAAGAACGACAAATATGAATCATCAAATATAAAATGGAATAACGACTCGAATAATTACAATTTGTAAATATTTGCGTAAAAGAGATGACTTTTGTATGTATATAGGTTGTATCTTGCAATTATCTACACATTGAGTACCTATAGTAGATACGTAGTATTTTTTATCTTATCAACGTTTGATAAGCTACCGGGTAATTATTTTTAACATTTCACTGCCGCTATGCGTCATACAATTCAACTTGAGAGCTACGTAAAATTATAGGTACGGAACATAATATGTAACAAGAAAACGTGATCATCAAAGAACTACGTTAAATTGGAACTTAAAAATATTGGTAAATATATAATTTATTTACTGAAATTGTAATAATATTTATTGTTCAAAGGCCGTGCGTTAGTTAATAAATCATTTGCAGGTATTTATTGTCTAAATATTTAACTGCTTTTTATATGATATTCAACATGAATTTGATTTCAAATGCTTTTAATACATTGCTATGGAAAAGCTATTAATTCGACTTAAAATTTACTTTAAGATGAATGAACAGGTATAACATCTGTGTCCGCATCAGTGATAATGGGGCTTTAAAATTACTTATTAGAGATGAAAAAAGACTATATAGATGTATTTACTTTATTCAACACTTTATTACTACAATTTCATGTTAACCAAATATATTTTTTACCAGGTAAGTAGGTCCTATATCTTACAATTCAAATTAAAATATTCTTTTCAGCAACTAAAATGGAACACATTTACAACTAATAATATTATCAATATCAATTATTTGCTCTTTATAGTAGGTAGTAGGTATAGTAATTTACAGTGTATGGTAAGTATACAGTACACGTGAAAGAATTAGATATCTTTTATTGGTGGTTTATAGTGGCGTGGTTATGATTTATGGGAAAATTAGAATTATTAATTGTGCTAAGTCAATAAAAAACACATAAAAAAACAATTTTGTATTTTATTGCATACCCGCATGTTAAATGCTAAACTTTTAGTAAGACTTTTCAATAGCCCGGGTAGCTCAGTCGGTAGAGCATTGGACTTTTAATCCAAGGGTCCAGGGTTCAAGTCCCTGCTCGGGCGGATTTTTTTTTATAGTGAAAAATTCAGACATAAATTTCATATTTCAAAATTTTTAGTTTTAGCAATTAATTCAAAGATAGGCAATTTTTTATAAGTAAATTCACAAAAATATAAAATTTGAAATTATGTAATAAATAATAGAAAATTTAAACATGTGTGATATTAATTATCAGTAGTACGACTGCGTTTAAAACTAAGGAATACATGTTTTACCTTGTCCACTAAAGTGGACCATAAATTCTAAACAGAAAACAGATGCTCACTAGGGAAACTGTTGAATAAATATATAATCGGCCTGATCTCAACAAATTAGGCAAGTGTAATCAAACGTCACGCATTAATAAAATCAATGTGTTCTTGCAATTTATTATAAACTAGCTGTAGCCCACAATTTATTATAAACTAGCT
Organism: Cetonia aurata; assembly: GCA_949128085.1. NCBI lineage: Eukaryota > Metazoa > Arthropoda > Insecta > Coleoptera > Scarabaeidae > Cetonia > Cetonia aurata. The sequence goes on along the minus strand of OX421882.1, from coordinate 6,925,886 downwards.
CTACACACACTTTAGCTGCATGAGATTTCATTTTTAGTTTAAAGTAGAAAAAATATGAATTTTAAAAGAGGGCGCACCATGTGACAAATAATAAATATTTGGTGTGTATATTATTGTGACAATATTAAGTATAAATACATATCCTACAAAACGTAAATATTTTCAATCCGTTATATAATAAGAACAACTTTATACAACTGACGGAATTTTTTAAATCGGTTCAGTAACTGATAGCTTGTCTTTACATCATTGCTGTAGATTAGTAATATAGATCCTTGTTCTACCATTAGAACATAAAATTTAGTATACAATTTACACTGGCTCATCATAATTTTGATCGATATATTGAAAGATATGAGCATAAACGTGTAACCGGCTTTTATAGCCACACCTCATCTTCGCGAAATTTATATTCGAAGATATTTTAAAATACGACCGCAAGTACTTTAAAAAAGTCTATAAATTTTTCAAGGCTCTTGATATCTTGCTGGTGAGAATTTCTAGTCGACCAATGAATATCTACTGGTAGAGTGCATGCGTTATTTATGGTCCTGCGACCAAGGCATCTTTTAGACATTTAATGCAAGCTATAAATTGTATCCTGGATAAACGTCACGTGAATGGTCACTTTACTGCAAATTATATTCAAAAGGAAAGGTGAACCTACCGAAATATAGATAAAAATAAATCATTTTTATGATTACTTTTAGTTGTAGTTAGTAGTATAAATATGGTTGGCTCTTATAAATGTTATAGGTATTTGTTATTGGCAAAAAAAAACGTGAATGGTAATAAAGTAATGTCATACGATTTGTTGATGTTTAATGATTAGGTATCATAGAACGTGTTTCTTAGGCATTTATTAGTGGTTTTAATGATTGTTTTTAATGAATATGACGCTAAATTAGAAGTAAAGAAGAGGAAAGAAGTAAAAACTGTCCTTAGAATAATAAACACAATCAAATGGACAAGACATCGGATCATTCGGTTGAAAACGAAAATCGACAAATTTTCAAACAATCATTTCGAAGGAATAAACGAAAATAGTGTTGAATCTAATTGTGAGTGATTCGATATCTTGTATTTCTGTCACCATGCTACACTTCTTGCTATATCCTTGTACTTTCCGCAAGAACCTTGCTTGAGTTCAAAATGCTTTCTACGCAATCATGCCGTACTCGCCGAGATATATTATTTCTGTTTAAGATTTGCAACTACAGAATTTTTTGCGAAGAAATACTTTCTTGTGTTAACTTTAATGTTCCATCTTACACCACTCGTTCAGTTTTGCCATTTAGACCACCTCCATCAATAAATAACGCACATAAAAATTCGCCTATTATTAGATGTATGTCTTCATTTAACACTGTTTGTCCTTCTGTTGATATTTTCAGTATATCGTTGTTTTCATTTGGAAAATTTTTAAAATTTACTTTAATTAATGCGCAATAACGGTTTGAGTTGTCTGGGGAATTGGTGGGTTTCTGGATTATTAACTTGTTTTTTTTTTTTTCTCTCTTTTTTTAAGTATTTTCATAATTAAATGTAATTACATTAAGCCAGTGGAATGTATATTTTTAAATTGTTAAACATTTCTGTGGATAGCGGTTCTGGGTTCGTCCCGTTGCTATCCCTAAGAAAGTAAATAAATAAATAAATTAGGTAAACGTATTAAGGGATGTGGGTAGCACTTTTATCCTTATCGATCTTTTGTTTTTTTCACAAAAACTACTGACTCGATTCTATTGAAATTTTGGTAATATCGTCATTAGCACTTGATATTTAAGGCAGAAGGACTTATTTTGTTTTCAAGTTGTGAAATGTACGTGATTAGAGAATTATGAAAAAATTGGAAGCGATTAAAAAAAAAGTTAGGTTAAGTTATGAATGGAGGGAATTAAATTTGAGCATGGTTATTTAGAAATTAGGTAGAATAAGGTAAGGATTTTTGGAAAAAAAAAAAACATTAAAGCTTTAGTGAATTGCAACATGTTACACTGTTGATCGTCCAATGTACGATGAATGATGACAAACTGTAAAAACAGTTAATACTAAAAGAAAGTCGACAGATGTCACTACTATTAACCTATGATGTACAGAGTTAATCTAAAATACGATAATTTACAATGATAATTTAATACAAGGTTATCTAAAAGTTTACAATAATTCTAAAAAGAAAAAAGGCAACAAAAAATGTTAAGAACCCAAAACAAATAAGATTATTTCTTTTTGACACTTTTAATAGCCGGGACAGATTTTTGTAGACACCGTTAGATGCAGCACAATTTTGGATCATATAAAAAAAGAAGGGTACTATAGACTATCTCAACCTGAATGCAATATACATCAAATGGGAGTTCGATTCACAATTACCAAATCGTCGAATGAGCTTTATATTATTAGTTTCGGTTCAATTATTTTTATACGGTCTTCGAATTAGTTCCTCCATATCTATACCTTAAATGTGGTATTCTTCATTTTTACATAGTTATTAACTTAGGCCCATGCCGTTTCAATGCGATTTAACTAATGGAAAGGTGATAATCCAAGAATTTCATGACCTTTTTCTTTTGCGAGTTAGTCAATCCTGCTTTTATCATATTGCGGTTGAATTTGTGACACGCAAGACTGCAAGTCCCTTTTAACATATCGTCAGCGGTTGGTAGTTGTTTCTTACGAAGCCAATTACTTAAGCCGAAGAGTAAATCTTTCTGTTGGGATAATAGTTTGAAAAAATCTGTTGATTGTTTGGTCCTGAACACTGTATACTATCTCAGTTTCCTGGGTTTTCAAGTTTGGAACTCAAGACTATTCACGACTTCTGTTTGACTGTTTGATATTTAGAATACATGTTTTGGAGGTATTTGTGTTCTGACGGTAAGCCAGAATGTTTCAATTTTATTTGCTATCTATATTATAGTACATAAAAATTTTCATTATTTCTAACTGGCATTTTGACAACTGGTGACAGTCATTCCGATTGTTGTGTTCGATTGTTATTTATAAAGGGAGATTTGACGAATTTCTAAGGCCGAGTATTTGGTATAAATTATATAGGTACAATCATAATCTTTATACTATAAGTGAACTTACTTATAGGCACCTGAGATTATTATTGTCAAATTCTAATATTCAAGTGAGTTTATTCTTTAAGAAACTTAATAAATAAATAATATTGTAATTGTACTAACACATTTTTATTTATAAAAAGTCAAGGATACATTTAAAATAAACAAATATTCCCTATAAAATAAGTACGGGCAAGTTTAGCAAGGGTTTCTTAGCATATTTAATTAGCGCCCAACGTGGGGCAAATTAAGAATGTTAAGTAAGTGTAGTTTATATATGGTAAAAGGAAATGCACTTCTGGGAATGCTGTAAGTAAACAAATGCAATGATGCCGTTGAATTTAATTTGAAGTTTGTTATAATGGAAATTTCTTTTTACCGTTTCCCGGCTATAGAACTTTTTGGCTTTCTTTCTATATCTTAGCGAATCTTCCATTGGAATTCTACTATATTTACTAAAAGTGAACATAGGTTCGTCTTAAATGTCTGATCGTAGTAACTATGAAAGTATGACCGCAATTCCATTGAGATCTAATAAATGTAGATGGAATAAACTATATAGTGCGGTAACAACTAACAACCTTGAGCATCCTCGCGATTCACCCGCACCGCTCCGAGCTGTGGTTCTATTTACCTATTCTCCGGCATCTCTGAAATTAAATACTAAATAATTTATAGCGCCTAAACGAACTTGAATAGCGAAGACACGAAGACCTCCCTCGCTCCGCCATTGCCCGTAGACATACCCGACTCTGGTTATCCGGGTAGTTAAGTTAATTGTACACCAAGACGGATAACTTCGCTTCATTACTATGTGCCGCTTGTGCGTAAGGATAAACCGCTTCAAATATCAAAGGTTGCCACCGCACATCAGATAATTTCTCTCCCGTACCTATCCTGTGCGCTCGGGTTTTATTTTAAGCGGTGATCGAGAGACGCCCCACAGACGAATAATTTATTTATAAGCTGCCACGAAAGAGGATGGTCGTGTATTTGTATGGCGGGCGTTATTTTCGACGTTATTATCGTAAATTTATCTAGCGAGTGTGTAGGATCGTGATATCGAGGAAGTGATTTAGGACGGAATTAAAGTAGAGAGTGAAAAAGTTTGACGCAACGGGAAGTTTGTTTGGAGTAACGTGTCAATGGTATATAGATTTACGATGTAGGGAAAGGAGAAAGTTTGAGACGGCTAATTCTAAGTGTATTTTATTACATAGAATTGGATATTTTATTAGTGAGCAAATGAAAAATTACATTACCACAAAAGAAAAATAATATGAACTAAAAGAGCCAACATTCCATAGCATTCACCCCCACATTTTAACACAGCTATCATCATCGATCAGCTCAAGAAACTATTGTAATTAAAAACAAAGTCAATGATAAGTCAAATTGTAAATTCTACGTACTTCTATCCTATTAGAGCGAATTTGATTTTTTTTCCGACACTTATGTACCAGAATAGCGTTGAGAACGAAGCTTTCACCATAATTCACGGTAAATCGTTCCTATCACAATATATTTGTTTGATTATCCGAATGATGAACATTGTGAGTGATCAAATATGCTTGGGAATAATTAGATATGATAGGTGTTTAAAAATTTAAAAAGTTTTTTAACACTACGTCTTTATTTTTTAATGAATTTTAAAAGTTTTGGCACCAAAAATTTAAGAAAACAATCCTTTAAAAAAATTGATGAGACCCACCCTAGTTACATTTGAAAAAAGTTAGTTTTTAAGAATAAACTATGCTTTGAAAAACTTTGACGGAAAACACCTAAGGACCAGATAGAAAAAAAACATCGGATTTGAGTTATTTCTCATGATGACAATTCAAACTAAAAGCAATTTATGAAACTCACAGCCACCTAGTTTCGGTTTTAAAATTTACATGACACATACCTACTTTTAAAAAGAATCCGCAGATGGCTTCTCCACGCGTAGAATAACACGCCGCTTCGAAAAATGTAAAAAAATACAGGCTGTTCCATTTAAATATTAAAAGTTGGGAACGCTTCCGGTCAAACCGGAGGTAACTTGCACACACAAAGATACACCCGGCATTTTAAAAGAGAACAAGCGTTACGAGACACCTTGTATATGTTAGTATATATACAGATTTCTCCAAAGCCTTTGATCAAGTTCAACATCCCAAGATACTTCGGTTTGTCGCTTGATTTTATTGCTTTGCTTGAAACTTATCTTACAAATAGATCTAGCTTTGTACAATATCGGGGATATCAGTCTTTTAAATATCAAAGCTCTAGTGGGGTACCTCAAGGTTCTGCTCTGGGACCGCGAATATTTCTTATCTTTGTCAACGATATTACTGATCATATCACTTCCCAATGCCTGCTTTATGCAGATGATCTTAAAATTTTCCGATCTATTACTTCTGCCGTTGATTGTGAACAAAAAGATATTGATGCTATTTATAACTGGAGTAAGTTAAATCATCTACGTCTTAATATTGGCAAATGTGAAATAATGTATTTTTCTCGAAATTCTGTCCCCTTCAATAACTATTATCGTATTGGTGATGAAAAATTACTGCGATGTGGAAGTGCAAGGGATCTTGGTGTTTTATTTGACACTAAGCTGACTTTTAATTTACATATCTATGATATGGTATTACCGCAAATGCAATGAAAACATTAGGGTTTTTAGCTCACAATAGCCGTGATTTTCAAGGTAATAACACAATTATTGCCTTTTTTAACAGCTTTATCTGCTCCAAATTGGAATATTGCGCTGTGGTTTGGTGTCCTTCTTATAAAAAATATGTTAATAATGTTGAGAGCATCCAGGAGAAATTTCTAAAAATCCTTTACTATCGGACGCATACAGTTTACTTAGGACATACTTACAGCTACAGTGCTTTGTGCCGTATGTTTAATTTCCAATCTTTGGAATTCAGAAGGAATATATCGCAGGTAGTTTTTATTTATAAACTTATATATGGACATATAAAAGGCCTCTAGCAAGCCTTAGATTTTTATATTCCACGTACTAACTTTATGTCTTTGTTTTACGTGCCATTAGCAAGAACACACCATTATTCAGCGTCACCAATTCCATCCATGTGTTCAAAGATAAAAACTTGCAACGGAATAGATATTTTCAGTATTAGTCTTCCCTCACTGAAGAAATATTTAGCTTGAGTAGCACTTTTCTTTCATTTTTCATTTTTATTGTGATAAATCATAATAATTATTTTCTGAGTCATACACTCTTTATTTCAGCTCTTATAGGATTGTATAATACTGTGTAATTCTATATATATGTACTTGCATTATATTAGGTAAAGCACATAGTTTAACATTATTTTTAATTTTTGTTTGTCTTTCTTCCCTTTACTATTATGAATTATACGTTTCATTGTATTTTTTTACATATGTTTATTATAATTATATGTAATGCGCAGATTTTTTCTGCTGTTGGATATGAATGAATAAAATTAAGAATAAAAAAAATAAAATATGTTACGTAGATACAATTTCGCAAATCTGTACGCGTTATGTATGGGAAACCGCATGTAAGATGTTCGTAGGCCAATTATGTGTAGTAAAAGTAATGCAGCCAGCGCATGCACCAAAAATTAAACTAACACCCAATATATATATATATATACATTTTTTTCAAAATATGATAATGATTACAAAATTTCCGCCCAATTACATGTCAAAAGAAACAATCTGTAAGTTGGTATATTAGAAGGTAATTGATTTTTAAACCATAGCCTAAAAACCTCTACAAAGGATTAAATTTTATTTATACTGCTTTCGTTTTAAAATCCTCGTAAAGTAAATAATTTAATCCCCCTTCTTTCGAATTTCGGTAATCAAAAAATCTTCACGTCCGTTCAGTTCAAATCGGCCGGCTCGGAATTTATGCCAGTTTCAGACGTGAGGCACGAAACATTTTTCCTCCCAGGGAAAATGAAATTAAGTATTATTTATTCAGTCTTCGGGGGGAAGCAATTAATTTCTTTTTAACGTCACCCCCGACCTGTTCAGAAATGGTGCCGGAACTTTTTATGCGCTAATGCGAGACGCGATGAGATTTTACTTTTTCAGGGATTTATTCCTGTTTTTAATTGGAACGTAACAGGTTGAGGCGAAAAGAATCTGATTTAAAGAGCGAATTTGCAAAATTTCCAAAAATATGTAAATATATAAAAGGTTATTTGGTTTTGCAAGTGAATTAGTTTCAGTGTGTTGGTGATCATAATTATTATTATTGAAACCTGTTGTGATGGATTATAAGATTTTTTCAGATCAATTAGTGGTCAGTAAAGTCGTAGTAGACCGTATTATTTTCTCTTTGTTAAGCGTTAAAAAAAAATTTTAACGAGGTTCGTAATTTCTCGTTATTATTTTCCCTTGTTTGAGGAGTCAAATAGTGTTGTTAACACCTGATAAAATAATATTTTTAAACAACAGAAAGCGTTCTTTTTAATATTATTTAATTTGACAGTTCGCTAAATAATAAATTTGACAGTTAAGGTGGCAGATATTCTAGATATTTTGGAAGAAATTGAATTAATTAATAATATAATATGAATTCTTTTGGGACAGGAAACCGTATTTATCAGTACAAAGTTCAATCAAAATATTTTTGTGTTGGCAATTTAAGAGAAGATATAAGTAGTCCATTAAATTTTTTTGCTTTTCCGTTTGTACTGTTTCTAAAAATGATATTACTTCATGTCATTATTACCATTCATCTTAGTATTTAAGTATTAATTCGCTTATGTGAAAAAGAGCACAAGTCTGTTTTCGATCAGCATGGGTTTAAATATCTACTCATCTAAAACTGACTTGTCCCGTTTTTCACGTTAAATCTAAAATTCGATATTCTTTCAACACAACGCGAAAGCATAAACTAAATCTCGAATTTGTCAATATCTGTCATACCTGTCAATCGACAACATAAAATAATTTGCTATTTATCATGCTAATGCGATGCCTTTGGTGAAACAGGCTAACAGACGCATAGAAAACTTATCAAAATTTGTTATGTTGCCACGTTTAGTTTCTCTAAATAATTATTTTGTTAAAAATCCATTAAATCAAGACAATAATAAGACATTATTTAAAATGTTTTTTAATTAAAGCTCAACAATTATTTAGTTAAACAACAGCTAAATAATTTTTAAAGTAGGAGAAAGTAATACGGCCCAGTGTGTTTGGAAACATCAATTGTATAATATGCCAGTTGTCAAAAAATGGCGTCAATTATAGGTAATTTCGTAAAATGTAATACAAGGAACATAAACAACAATTAGTACGCTTCCATATGCAAATAAGTCTATGGTTCTCGGAATAGAAAAGAATTGACGACATCTAAATATAAATATAGCCATAAATATATATATATATATATGTATGTATGCCTAATAACAAGTTGCTATTGCTGAAGTACGAGCATCAGCGCATTGACAGATTAGAACAGTTCGCTGACGTCTTCCACATAAAAATATTTACCTTGGCCTGCTCTCTTTTTCATTAAAAAAAACGGCATAAAAGAAAGTATTAACATCACCTACACTGGTAGAGCAAATAAACAAGAGGGTAAACAGTTGCAGCACAAAAAACTGTCAGTTAAACAGCTACAAAAAGAGGAGTGTATATATTTGCAATTTTACTCGAGTAAAACTGGATAAAAAAATAACGGTTACATAATTTATTTTAATCTAGATTAGTTCAGAAGAAAAAGGACCGGTCATAAAAGGATGGGAATTAAAAAAGGTTATTAAACAAATCCGCTTTTACGTTCTTTTACTTTCTAAGTTTTAATGAATATACAAAACCTGAATCTATCTATATAACGGCAAATTAGTTAAAAGAAGCTTTACTTGATTATTTATTACAAGGAATATATTCTCATTTTTTATTGCTTTTTAAGTAATTTTTTATTTACTTTTGGATGGAATAACTGAGTTTGTATTTTTAGCCAAGTAAAATGTTATATTTCACGGGTGGGTTGTATTTTTTTTTGTAGAGTGGGACGAGGGAATAAGAAAGTTTAAAATCGGATTTGCTTTACCAATCACTTTGTCATTTAGGCGCCATCTTGAGAGAAAAATGTTGTATCTCGAAAAGTACGTAATTTAAACAAACATTTTAAAGATATTTTTTTTATTTTTGAATTTTATATATACATATATATATATATATATTTTGAGAGGATTAAGTGTCCTAAAAATTACTGGAATCATTTTTTTTTGTCGTAAATACAATAATGAAGAAGCTGTATGCTATGAAGGCAGAACTTAAATTCTAAAGAAAATTATAGAATTTGATAAAGTAATGGAGAAAATATTTTTATATGGGGAAACAATATTTTGTATTTAAGGAAACATTTCTATATTTAATAATACATATTATATATTTAGTCGAAAATTTTCGGAAATTACATCCCAATTTTTTAATCATTCTGGGGAAAGAGCAAAAAAACTCAAGTACGACCAGTTCGCTGATCAAGAATAGCTTGTTTCGTCTTAATGTTAACGTTTGGGAAGACATAGGACTTAGAATATTACTTCAAATATACAATTATGTTATGTTATTTATATATTATAAAATTATGTTAAATAATTTGAAGCTAAAAATGAATTTGAAATTATTTTTTGAATAAAATGAAAATTACTTAAAAGATTTTTGTTTAGAAAGTTGAAAATTTCCAAAATAAATATTTACATTAGTGAAAATTGGAATTTAACTAAATATTAGGTACTATCCACAAATTTAGTTATAATAAGTTGGAATTTACTTTTCTTTAAATTTATGCGACATTTTAATAGTACTTAAATATTAAACTTGAAATGATGTGGATTTGGAAATGGTATTTGTGTATTGCTTTTTATGAACGTAATATTTTTTGTGTATGCATTTTTGTGTTATTTATAAAAGTTGTTTGTATAGTAATATGTAATCAAATGTTCATAAGATATTTATATCGTGGTGTGACATAGAAAAGTAAAAAGCAGAATCTTTGTTATCATATTATGGAAAAATAAATAATTGGCACGTTGGCAAATTCCTAATGATCATTTACAGAATTACTACATATGTTTTTTTTTATTTATTTATTTACTTTGCAATATCTTGTTGTTTATTATCGTTTTGCTTTAGTCAAAATTAAATTGATAGTTTCCGTTATTTATATGTTTTTATAACTTAAAGTAATGTTTGATGAATATTTTGGTCCTTTAATTCTTCCTTCTATTAAATGTTGTTTGGTTTGTTACATTGCACAAACTCTATTGCAATTATTGCAAGGCATTTTATATACTAAGTATGTGTGTTTGTTCTTTTATAGGTGAACTGTCTTTGTTTGTTTGGTATATAAAAATTTGAAATTGTGATGATTTTTTTTTGGTGTACCACTTTAATTTTTAAAAGGTTTTTCTCCACCTCTTTTTGCTTCTGTTTTTAACTTTAAACAATTATTTTCTACGTGATCAGTTAGCCAAAAGTACGTACCGGAATTAATCAAAAAAATTACGGAAATGGACTCTGTACATAATAAAAAACAACATTTTTATCGGGCTGTCAATAATGAAGATATTAGCCTTCAAGTTGTATGCTTGGAAATGCGATGTCGATACAACAGATATCTCTCAGACATCAAGAATAAGCCGTTCATCAGTTTGTAGAATACTTAAGAAGTTCAAATGTCGTCTCTTTATAATTACACTTTCACACGGATTGAATGAGAATGATTTTGACAGGAAGTTTTTAATTTGGTGAATTAATGACCGAACGCCTCAATAATACTGGAAACTTACTATATAATATCTGTTTTTCGGACGAATCATCTTTTTTGTTTAATGGTGAAGTAAACCGGCACAACTGCAGATCTTGGAGTGACACCAACCTCCATTTGACGCGGGAAACACATACACAACGGCACAATAGAAACTTAACGTATGGGTTGGTATCATCTGATAGGACACCTATTCATTGACGGGACTTTAAATGGTCAAATATATTAGAAGATGCTGGACGATACAATGCATTCCTTTGATCGCAGAAAAATTGGGGCAAGAACCAGGTTTGTTGGAGATGAGATAGTATTTCGGCAAGATAGAGCGCCTTCACATTACGCTGTCGGAGTCTGGATTCTAAGGTGTATATCACGCGTTCAGCTTCCTTACAAGAGTTACGCCGAAAAATTGTTGAAGAATGCCAACTGATAACTCCAGAAATGTTGCGAAATGTCAGGAGAGCATTTGAAGCAAGATTGTACTATTGTATGGAGGTTTAATGGTCGTCATTTTGAACATTTAATAAAGGAAAATCCAAACCATTTTATTCTAATCGTATTTTATTGTATAGGTTGCAAATTATGATTTATTTTTGAATGAGTGGTGGAGATCCATCTTCCTTATTCTCCCTGCTGCGCCCATGCACAGGAATGATTTTAAACCGTCGTTGAAATGTCCTGTATATCCTTATGGAATATTATATCTACCGCATATGGCAAAAATATATTACCTAAATGTATGTATGTGCATGAAAAAATGCAAAACAGTTTTGACCGCCTTTAAATAAGTGCGCCAGTGATATACACACAAAGAGAATATATACATTGTATGTGTTATAATTTTCCGAGTATTATCATTAAATCAATTTAAATCAAGACCTTTACTCGGTTATACCCATATATAGTTAATGATCCATGCATGAATCTTCTTTATTGAATCATTTCCCGAAATTTCTAATTCAATCTACCAATAAATTAATAGTTATTAGTTAAGCTAGTGCCAAAATTGATTTCAATATTAAAAATCCAAAATTGGGATCTATCTAAAATCATTTAAAAAAGAAAATATTCCACGCTTTTAAGGGGGTACTGTAGCTATACAATGACCTCAGTAAATCAAATCTTGCGCTATTATTTTATTATTATTAATTATGACTTGAAATAAAAAACCATGTTTTCTGTAAAGACGAATAAGGGTACCTACAGACTTCAATTTTATCAAATAAGTTCGGTTGTTTCGAGTAAAATGGTTAAAGTTATCTGTTTTTTAGAAGCATATAACAAATATTTTATACTGAATACTCGAAAATGCTCGGTGTAGATGTAAAATAGTATATTATACAATCGCCATTAAAGGAGAAATATTTGATCTAAAGCACCAATGTTTTACTAAAAATTCAATACATATTGCATATCTTACAGGCACTCAGACTGGAGAGTAGTATAGCCCGTCAGCTTGGAATTTACGCATATGTGTAAATTCAAGCGTAAACTGTAAAAAATCAAATCATGTGTTTAGGTGTAAATACCCGACAGAATTTGTGCCCTAACGTGTGCGTTATAATATATGTATACTTGTGTAACATTTACATACTTGTATTCTAATTCACCAACTGGACGAGATTCTGAAGAAACCAACTCACAAAAATTAATAGTGAATTAATTTGATGTTCGGCTTCCACCTCTAGGTACATACACTATTTCGATGGTAATGTTTAATTTGTTTTTCACTTTGGATCATTTAAAGGTTAGTTATTATCAGTAGAAAACCTACGGAATAACAAATTGCGTCTTTCATAAACTAAGTTTAAAATATAGTTTTCCTGTTTGTAGCAAATACTTTAGAGATGGTCGAGCGATTGTCTGTCGAGGATAATGTTTTTGTTTTCTTTTACGCAGTTCCGCTAATCGCATTCTAAGCGGATACACCCCAACATGTTTATTTGCTTTCCCCGGCAAACGTAAACAGAAACGTAAACAAATGATACTCACCCTACCGCTGTTATCCGTCGCGTTCAGATCGCTATCCGTAATCCCGACCAATTGCGCCCTCCGGAGTAGATCCCGCAGGAGTCCGTCTTCGCCATCCCTAGCGGCTCGGAGCAGGAGTTGTCCCCCGGGGGTCGGGGCCGCGTGGGCCGCCGTGTTTGCGGTAGGTGACAGTGTGCCACGGACGTACTTTCCAGTAGGGTGGATCCGCGTCCGGACCGCAGGCGAAGCGGTCACCGCAACTGAAACGCCGGCGACGTCCGCGAGATCCCGTTCTTCGCGCTGCAGCTGCTGTTGGTGATAGTTGTGATGGTAATAATGATGGTGATGGTGATGGTGATGATTCGAACCGATTCCCGGCGCGTTAGAGCTCGCTACTTCGCGCCGACTAGAACAACCGACGCGATTATATCGAATGCTATTCTCGATAACGTAACTACGGGTATTGTTGTTGTTGTTATTGTTGTTCTGGTTGCCGTGTTTGGCGTCCGAGCGTGTACTGATAGCGGTGGCGCGCGTTTTCGGATAGCAGCCGTCTCCCGCCGTCCGTTTGACTGCGAGGTTGGCCGCCGGCGTCGCTGTTGGACGATCGGCGTCGCTCCTATCGGCGTCGCCATCTGGTGATGGAAGGGTGAAGCGTACGCGTCGAGTCTGGATAAGTTCAAATAAAATAGCTATCAGCATTAAATTATCTTCTTACTCGTTTAAAAGATGGCGACACAAGACTACTTTAAACCTGCGCCATCTATGTTGCAACATGAAGTACGTATAAAAATAGCGCGTTATTTGAATTTGTAGTGACAGTTTAATGATGTAAAAAAAGATGTATAATTTTTCATATTATCGGGTGGGTGATAAAGATATAGGTTTCACGCCATATTTGTAAAATGAAATGGAACTACTATATTGTATTGTACAGCGCAGAAAATGTAAATCAGACAAACTTTTTACTAAAATTATCCACTTACTGGCCTAGTTGATTTGCAACCCGAAACCTCGTCCCAGTATCCACTTTTTACTTTCTTGCCATTGGCACGAGGAAGGGTTTCACTGCGATAATGACTGGAGACACGCAAAGGTCCCGACACAGGACTCTTGGCTCCCAAGGAACCGTATCTGAGTGAAGGCAGCTCCGGAATGCGGCGGCTCATTAATCTAGCTGGCGCTGGAACTGAAACCTGCAAATTATCAGATTAAAAAATTAATTAGAATGAGGAAAATATAAAGATTAAGAAGAAGAATTCTACAGATTTTCTTTAATAAATACTTTGAACGGAATTAAAGACAAAACATTATCCCTCTAAGACAAAGAAATGACAGTGTGGAGCGAGAATTAGCATGGCTATATTAATTTCTTTTCATGAACCCTTAGCGGATACTTGATAGAAACATTTTTGACTGCCAAAATTACGTTCCCAATAATAAATCATCGCATTTACCATATTCCTAAACTAACGGCTAATTATGCATATACATCCAACGAGTTCAAGCAGAAAGTTGAAGGCGCAGGTGATTAATTTACCGTGACAATACGAACTACGGGGCGAAATTTAGCATATCAAAGCCCTTCCTCCGTAATATGTGACCTATTATCCGCTATACAGACACCCACATTGTTACGCTCCGGAGGTGCGTGTGCAAACTTAGCTGATCGATTTTTCGGCTTATAATGACAAACAGAAAACGCAATTCGGGAATTGACTTTGGCTTTGGAAGGGCTGTTTAGATCGGGCGAGGAAATTAAAATTCATGTCTGTTTCGAAGGTTAAGAAAATAGGTTTCGTTCTACGGCGTTGGTAGAAATTAAATATACAGGAGGTTTTGTTAGGAAATGGAAATATTTTTGGGGACATGTCCAGGTAGCCAAATTATATACAATAAGATCATAAGCCAAGTTCGATTTTTGTTTGTTTTAGAAATAATGTTCATTTTAAAAAGTTATACTATTGTCCTTTTGTATTAAATATGCACTTTACTGAGAAAGGATATTTCCATTTTTTGAAAGATCATCTGGAAAGAATATTGGGCGAAGTATTTTTGATTCCCCCATCTCAAACCCATCGATTTTTTTCTTTGTGAATAGGTGAAGTCCTTAGTTTATGCTATAAAAGTGAAAATAATGGATGTGTTACTAGATCCAATTGTGAATGCTGCGGCTTTCATTAGAACAAATCATCGTTAAAAAAAACTTGCTATTCGTTCAGTTATAAACGTGCAAGTAAGTCTATTGAAATTGGCGGTGCTGCAAATTTGTTGTAAATTTATATTTGTTTAGTATTTGCAGCGAATTGTGTACTAATTTTTGGCTTTGAATTACAATTAATCAAAATATCTCTTGAACAACTGAAAATCTGACTTGAACATATAATCTTATTTTGCTTAATTTGACTAGACATGATCTTAAAATAATTCCATTTTCCCACGAAATGCCCTACATCGTTAAATGTTTGTACGTTTGTTATTACAATAGTGTTTTTAGAGAAAATATAAAAGAAACAACTGCGGATTATTGAGGTTCTTGTACATGTTATAACTATGTGCCGGTAGCAAGCAGCCACAAGAGCTTACAAGGCAGGGGGATGCCACATCTGAGGGGCACTGGTGGTGAGTGGTAACGCACATAAAAAAAAGAATTGCAAGTGATTATATGTGCATGTAAAGATGCTCAAAATGAAATTATAACGTCGGTAGAACATAGTATAGTTGACAAAATATTGGAGAAAATTAAACAACCAAAATAATGAGTAACACACAAAATAATCCGATTCGCGCTACACTTTGATACACTACTTTGATCTGCTAAAATACAAAGAACTGAGATATGTATGTAACTGGAAAAGAAGTCTATTAACCCCTCCTGTCACATCCAAATTCACAAGCAGTTAAAACCGAGCAAGGTTGTATAATTTAATACTCATTTTTGGAAGTAAAATTTCTTTTTCACAATATAAATTTGCTCCCATGCGGAGTTGACAGTAAAAGTTGCAATTATTCTGTTTTTTTGGAGTTGGTGTAAGCTCGATGTAGTATCACCAGGACACTTTTCACAGTTAAAATACAGTAGTACTAACTTAAGGAATTAACGTTAACTTTTCGAAATTGTTCTAACAACCTTACGAGAATAATATAAAGTCTTAATAGCGGTTTACTAATTCATATTTTGGTGCCACCTTAACTCCTTTCTTTAATTAAACCGTTAATCAACAACAAAGGCTTTCCGATTGCAGTTATTATTATCCGAGTGATAAGCAAAGAGTAACACCATGAAAAGGTATTAAATTTCTACTTTTTGTAGTTAGAAACATTTCTGAAAGGTGTAAAATATTTCTTTTTAATCTTGTTTTAACAAATTTTTAGTGACAATTTAACTGTTTTATTAAAATTACAATACCTTTTCACATCCAGATCTAACACCGTATTTTTTTGTATATATTACAGTATTTCCAGATGATTGCAGATATGAGGGTAAAGCACTAGATTCAAGATGAATTTTGAAAGTTAGCAACAAGACGGCAATAATATTCGATCTGAAAAAAAGATGTTTTTAATAAAATTAACGAGTGATAAAAAAAAGATAATTGCAAGAACGTGTTGTTTTATATCAGTAGTCATAATCATATTGCAAATGTTGGTAGTTAAATGAAATCACCTTTGTTTACATTCTAGTAATGTCAGTTTTATCGTCATCTTTTTGATAAATGGAATGTTGCCATGTCAGATCATATGGTCGGAAATTCGACGTGTTTTTTTTTTGTTTACATTTTTGAATGAACATGAGCGTCGGCAAGAGAAGCGTATGCTTCATTGTTTAACCTTGTCGTGTCTACCAAATACTTATCTCATAAAAACTGCCATTATTTTTTTCATCCAACATCCACATACACAACCCCAGTAAATACTCTAGTTTACCGCAAATATAACTTGCTCTAAATTATTTGCGTGTAATTGTAAAGTGCTCAAAATTTTCACGTAAAATTTAAAATATAATATATCAACAAACTTTTAAAACGAATCCCAACGTCTGGTCGTCTACCTATATAACCCTTGCACTATTTTATTGTGCACTTTGCTGTAGCAACTTAGGCCATAAATTTCAAAACCTTCCCCGTACAGGCTGCACGTAAACTTAGTGAATAATTTAATAACTTCTTCGGAACTTTCTTTCTATTATATATTGTGTCGTGTTATCGTTAAAAGTTAAAATTTAGCCGTAGTACCTAATAACCTAATATTAAGCTATTTACAGGTGTATAACGCAGATAAACAATCAATTCGCCACAACACGGAAAGTTGCCATAATAGTCGCCCTTACCTCGCGCCTGGTACAAGTTTTGACAGCACGGGGATAGTTATAGGTATAGCGGCACTTTGAAGTTTTTTTTCATATACAGCTTGAGTAAGAAATATGTATTTGCTAATTAGAGTGAACCCAAAATGAGAAGTATACATACATAATGTGTAACATATTATGTCGTCATATATCCGTTTTGAGCGCTGGAATCGTAGGGCGGGTCTATTATACTATACCCCTAGGGGTATGTACGTTTTAAGTTCAAGGGTGTTGGAACATCAGACCTGTCAAAATCATAAAATAACTTGACCAGGATGGTGACTGTGCTGGTTAACATGGGACCGTGTTTTACGCCACCCGACAGTTATCTTAGGTACTAAAATTATGGCGCGCAGTTTGAATACTCATATAATTTTAATTGGTGCTTTATATTTATATTTAGGGTTTGATAAATAAAAAACAGAGGCAAATATAAGAAATGAAGCTATAAATTACAAAAATAATATAAATAAATTGTATATATAAACTGAACGGCAAAAAAACCGCCCACTTTAATTTTTGTACGTAAACAATTGTACGTACATTAATTTAAGTTCCTATTGAAATTGTATTCGAAAACATTCATTTCTTGTGCAAAATATGCAATTCTTTTGAAAAAATGAGACAAATTAGGGCAAAAATAAATTTAATATTAGGAAATAACCAAATAGGCTGAACCATTTTTCTCTTTAAATAAAATTGAATATAATTTAAAATTCTTTTGTTCAATGTCCTCCACGAGCTTCAGCTACGTCGTGTAGCCGTTGTGGCATTGAATTAATGATTCCAAAGATGTTGAATCGGGTTAAGATCTTGGCACATGATGGCCAATCGAATGTGCGAATGACAACGTCACAACGAACCTTTCACCAATAAAATGACAAAATGGAACGACGGCTTCTTGAAGAACTTTTTCCACATATGTGTGGAACGAACATAGGTATACCTATGTTCGTTCAATGCACCGTTTTCAATAAATATGAGGTCCATACCATAACGGAACTTCCCCGAAAAGAGACTCGTTGTGAGCTGGCACAGTTTGCATACCGTTCATTCCGTCTTCTCCACACTCTTTCTCTGCCATCTGGTGGTCGTAAACAACAACGCGACTCGTCTGTAAACAAAACTGCACTCCAATGCTGGACCGTCCAATTTGTGTGCAAACGCGCAAATTAAAGCCGTGGTCCACAATGCCTAGATAGCAATTCTGGTCTCCGCGACGTCAGTCCACTTTCTACTAGCCTTCGTCTTACTGTTCTTTCACTTATTTCAACCCCTCGCACAGCTAGTAAACGATATTGAAGCTGAACCACAATTAACCTGCGGTCCCTTAACGTGTTGAGCACCATAAACCTATCGTCATATTGCTCTTTTTCTTTCAGAACCTGCTCGTCTTTCTAATGAACCAGTCTTCAAAAGTCGATTCCAGGCTTCCCGAACGGTAGTGCGTGGTAAGCCCAACCTATTCGATACATAACGTTGGCTGCAACCTTCTTCAATTAGTGCAACAATTTGAGCTACGTCTTCAACAGTTAACGGCATTGCTGTTGCAACAAATCTATTGTAGGAACTGTCAAATTATTGTCAAATAATAGTGAACTAAGCCTACTTACAATTTATTGCAAATAAACAATGATAAATGGTACACCCATAAATACCACAGCATAAAAATCTGTTAATAGCAGCGAATTTTATCACATAAAAGAAAATCTAGCATATTTTATAATAAAATGAACATCATGAAGCATATATTGATGAATGAGAATTAGATGAACTACATGTGCAAATCGGCAACGTGTGTCAGACAGGTGGGCGGTTTTGTTTGCCGGTCAGTTTCGAATACTAGTTTGCATGTATTGGCTAAAAGCACACTAAAAGATATGTGAGTGAGGTATAAACATAATATTCAAAACTCAAATGAGAATTCTAAGAAAAAGGGGAACTAGTTGTTATTACGCCTGCGGAAGCGGCTTGAGGTGTTCGCCTCTCAGCATTTGCCAAGGAATAAGGAAAACCACGAAAACCTTACTGTGAGAGCGGACTTCAAGATTCGAATCCCGAAACCTAGGAATCATATTGGATGAAGTCCATTTTTAAGAATTTTTATGTGTTTGCTTTATCGTAAGTATTAAATCTGTTTTTCATTGTACGTAATACTGAAACAACAATAAAAGAAATTAAGAAAATAACGAAAATAATCTACTTCCTTTTACTTATGTTAAAATTAACTTCAATTAACTCTTTTGTAGAATAAAATAGATTTTGAATATACTTCCCATGAACATAAATATAAACTTTAAAGCATTAAAATACCGTCAAAAAGAAAATTTGTACATTTAATAAAATCTACTATAACATTTTCGAGATGAAAGGTCATGAAAGTAAGGGTTGTCCAATTTATTTTGGGAAATATAGGTGGGAAGTGTAAGAATTTAGTTTTAAGAATGTATTGAACCTAATGTACTAATTGAGAAACTGGAAATTTTAAAAAGTTCTTGGTTATTTTTTTTTTAAATTTTGAATTACTTTCTTTGGGAATTCTAAGTCATCGTTAAGAAAGGAAGTTGTTTCTTTTTTTCTATTATTTTATTCTGCCAAGCTTCGTTTGATAACATTTGTCAATTTTTCCAAGCTAAACTTATTTGCCATTTCACCCCCTTGCCAGTATGTCTACGAGGTCATGTCCAATGTATTTTTGTTGTTAGAATTTAAAGAGTTAATAAAGTATAAACTGTTTAAATTCGTTTTCAAACGTCTAACATATAAAAATTCCAATGCTTCTTTTAACTATGTATTTGAAACTGCTATTACAAGAAATAAATGTTCAATTTACTACTTTATCTATTAAAAAATCTTTAAGCAGACATTCACTTCACTTATGACATTGTCCAACAACGAGGCATTCATGTAAACTCATGCATGCAAATAACGAAAACAGCACTTATTAAATTAGAACAGCATGCGGAACAAAAACAACACGTTACATAAACCACAGCCATCAATGATACTCAGTTATACACCAAGCCGTTCCTCGTGCTATTAATAAATTGAATTATGGAAATCTACCCCGTGCAACGGAAAAACTACCCTTCGTGTGTTCCCATTTTCCAACGTCAGTCAAGAAGTCATGGTAACCTACTGACCGTTGCTTGTTGTTAGTAACGCTGACTTCCTTAACACCATTTTTATCAGGAACGATTATATAAGTCCCAAAAATATACATCCTCATGTCCTCATTATACACAACTGGAGGTCGTACAGGAGCCTTGGTTCGAAGTGAAAAGATTTGGAAAGATGCAGAAAAACGATGGTAGCAATTAAAAGCGACGAATCGGCGAAAATGAGTCAGGGCCAGCTTGACGTTTATAGAGGAGGGTACAGTTTTAAACGAATCGACTAATAGTTGGGAATTGAGTTGACGTGTACGGTTTGGTCAATATTCTGCAAAATTAATTGGATTTCGCGTTAATTGGATCGCTCAACATTAATAGATGTGAGGCACGCCATTCGTTAAAGTGATGTTTTAATTACGTAGAAGTAGGTATTTTAAAATAGTCTTCCGTCCGAAGGGTGGAAAAGGTGACAATAGGAATTTTATGTTACTTATAGAACTCACTTAAATAGATAAAAAATTTACTTTAATAGATAATGAAGAACATAGTATAGTAGTCAAACTTTTATTGATTGCCTTTCATAATTTGTGAATCTAGTTTTGCTATTATAAATATAGCATTACTTATGGTATATGCAAAGACAAATTAAAAAAATTTCAATGTATCCATTAAGTATGAGATAAATCTTTTATTGTTGATTACGATCGGATAAAATTGCTCAATTTAAGATAATTTCTGACATTTTGACCTTAGGACATATAATATAAATACCTGGTGTCCCAACTCATAGGTCCCTCCCCATAACTTTTCTATTTATAAATATTTTTTTATAAAATTCAGAACGTACCTTTCAATATAAATGTCTATTTATATATTATAATTTTTTTATCACTTTATCACGGTTTTACCACAAATAAGAACAAAATTAAAATTTTAAATGGAACAACTTGTATATTTTCGCATATTCAAATTTTGAGTCTGGAAACATTTGATTTGTCAGTTTTCGTTTTCCTGGTTACCAAAACTTCGAATTTTCATGTTTGAATTTATAATAGAGTGAAGCGAATACGCTAAAAATCTTCCTAACTGTCAAACCAACACCAAGAAACCGCAAACGTTACACTTTTTTGTTTTCTACGCCTACTAGAACGTAACCTTGACAGTTTTTTCATAAAAAGCGATTTTGTTTTTAAATGCAATCTCAGAGAGATTCTTAGCGATTCCAATCATACCAAACACTTGGTATTCGAATTAAAAGTTACTACTCCTCGATAGATTAAAAATGTTGGATATATGTGGAAACCTCAAGGAATATCCGGTAAAATTGTAGTTTCATAGAAAAGTTGATAGAATTAAACAATTTTTTAGCAGCTTTTAAACGCAGTGGTGTAGTCAAGTTTTTAATAAAAAGGTGACCAATAAAATTTTGCTATTTCCAAACTTGAAAAATGTAGATAAATTTAAATTTTATAACGGAAGTAAACTTTTGGACCTATTACGCGTTAAGAAATAGTTTCATTAAAATGTAGATCCTTGTACACACAGAAAAATGCATACTTACCTTAAATAAATTTGTCTTGGACCAAATAAATCTACGTTTTGAATATCCGCAAGACAAAAACTTTTCTTAAGCCAAGAAAAAAATTGTCTTAACAGCATAATACGTAAGATGTTAACAGTCTTGGATGAAACTACTTTTAATCTCCACTTAAGAATATTGTTTACTTCTATTAAAAGCATTAGTCTTGGAGCAAATTCCTGAATTCTTAGAATTAAATCGTTTCATATCTTTTTAAGAACTACTACAACCATGGAGATAAGGGTTTAGATTGTCTCCATCTACGGGACACAAGCAAAACTCTCAATCCACGAGAGGGCCGCAACGTAAGTCGGTAATGCAATCACAGATCTAACAATTCATCTCTATCTACTTGCACTGAGCAAATATATCCTCTAGTTAAGAAACTTTATCGAAACAAAAGTTTTTTTGAATTAAAACTTTCAATTTTCTTAGTGAGTAAGTGAGTAAGAGATTTACTTATTTCATTTTCTCTTTAAGAGAATTGTGTTAAAACAATATTTTGTTTTGAACTCGGAATGCATTTTTCTGTGTGTAAAAGTGCTTCCACTTTAAATAGATGACATTGTATAATTTGGCATTTTCTCTATTAAGATGGCGCAGTGGGTGACAATTGCACACACTTGTACACTTGAATAACTTTGAAATATGCAATAAAGAGCACTACGTTTTTTCTCATTTCACAATTCGGTACGTCCTATGTAAAATATGTATACTTTTTCTGCAATTAAATTAGAAAAACAGATTTACCGGTATTTTTATTACTGTTGTAATTGTTATTATCGAAAAATCATCATAACTAACATTCACTTTTAGATTGGGTAGAGTTGTCGAAACGCAGTGGTACCAATCTATATTTACCGAAGCCGGCATATATTTTTAAATAAAAATTTCGTAATATTCTCTCAGCCAGAAAAATTAATACAAATGTCGTCCGTTAGGTCATTTACAACACTTGAACTCTTCCGAACTGAGTTCACGCGCTGTAAATAACGCCTACCGCACTCTATATGTCATAAATTGACAATTATACACGAATTTCTATAATATAATAACGTCTCGGGCCATAAAAGCTTTGTTACGCCCTTGGTACATAAATAAAAACCACCCAATCGGGCACATTTATTTGTATTAGAGCACTAGTGCTAGAATAACTGCAGCAAACATTTAGTTATTTTGGATTGCTCACACCGGGTGAATAACCATGAATATGTAAATTCTTTTATCAAATAAAAAGATATGAAAATCGCTAATTACAAAAAAAAAAATAGCATAAAAAACATGTTTCAATAAATTTCATTAAAAGAAATCAAATTCGTACTTTAAGACATGTCTTATGAAACCAGTTTTTTTTTTTTTAATATACTTACTAGGTATTAATCACTTACAGTAATAAAATATCCTATAAAAACACACAACAGAAAACACAAACTCCACAAAATCGGGCACATGACAGCACACATACAAAGAAACAGCGCAGCTAAATCCATATTTTCGGATAAATCAAAGGTGTCTTATTCGCACAGAAGCATGTGCAACGCCACGACCAAATAATAAAAAGTTTCGAATGTCGCAGCATGGTTTATACGCTTCTCAGTCACGGTATTTTTTAATAATTATTTTATTATATCATGTAGAAGAGAGAAACAACAAAAGATTGCGATCGGTTACGTAAGGATAATTGGTCTGTAATGGTAATATAAGAGATATTTGAACACGGGTCAGTAATTCAGTAATTTGTTCCTCCGAAACCAAGATACGTCAGCAAATCTCGCATATTTACCGGCAAATTGTCGGTGCTATTGTATCTATAATATAAAGAGTAAATATTTTCCCACTTATCTCAGTACATTGTCCGAAGAAGTAGATAAAAGATTAATTAATATTCATTTTTAATGTTGGAGAACACTTCATAAAAGATGCAAGTGTAAGTCAACATAGGTAGAGTGGATTTGGTTTTAATTAATTTTTTCCTAAAATAGCTTTATGTACGTACTTTAAATTTTACAAAGTTCTGACTTATGAAGTTTATATAGTCCTCTACTAGGTAAATTATTTCTTTTTGTGTGTACCGTATGTCCGGTTTGGTGTTGCTTACTTCCAGAATACTCTGTATAGCTTAAAAAGCGAAAAAGTTTTACAAATATCTTGTTTTATTGCATTTAACGATAATAATCTTAATATGCATTCGTTTCGCATGTCTTATCGATAAGACCAAGCAGGTAAAGATTTTATGGCGTCTCCTCTCTCTCTTAATGCCCCATCCTTATCTCACCTAGCGTACCGTTCTATGATTTGATGACTTTTTATGCCGCAAATTAGAAATTGTGTTTTATATTGGCGATTTATATTGTCATTTTAAATATAAAAAATGTTAGAAAAAAGCATCCAGATTTTTGACTTTGTGGATCGAAGTTAATAAATTTTTTAGGCTCCATTTTGTATCACCCGTTTATTAAACTAATATTCTGTAGAATATTCCATACTTGCTTGAAAGATGATACTGCAACAATTCTGGAAACTATTATTAAATTCTGTAAGAAAGAAGAAAAAAGAAGGCCACTTTTTCTGCAGCGCAAGCAATTACAGGAGTTGTTGCAATGACTGATAAATCCGACAGGGTAATATCGTGTATTAAAAATAAGTATCTGTTATTAACACTGCAACCCCTTCAGAATCTGTCACAATTATAGATAGAAGAAAATGAGGTTTTAAATTTAGTAAACTTGCAGACAAGTAAGTTATTTGCCAATTGTTTAATATGCTTGGCATTTATCCATATAAGTCTTAGCTGTATATTTTGTAAAATAAATTCTAGATGTAATATACTTCCAGCAAGACTGCACCCTCATTAAGTCTTTCACGCTTGTTTATAAAAATTGAGACTGGGCTTAAGGATTGTAGAGAGGCAATGCCTAACTTTCTTATTGATATCGTAGAAAATATTTCATGGAAACCAAGGTATAGTGGCATGGCGAGCAAACTACCTACAACTTGTGATAGGTACTAATGAAAATAGGACAGTAAGTAATTCTTGATGAAAATTAATGTGGGAGGCATTGAGACCCCTAAGGTCAACACCATGTTGACATCACCATGTCACTGTGATCTTAACATTCTTAACCACATTGAATTAGTTTACAACATAGTTAAAGGAAAAGTGTTAGGAAGTCTCAAGAAATTTAAAAGGAAGTTATGGTATAAAAATCAATTAGGCAAACGTTTGCTGAAATTATTTCGAATTTGTGGCAAATACAGTGCACACATACTAAGAAAACGCGTTCTGTTATTCATTCAGAACATAATTTCTTTTGTTGTTCTAATGTTCACTCTAAGCGATATATTATAAACTGAAGATCAATATGAAGCTCTGAATGGAAAAAAATTGTTTTCAGTTGAAAATAATTAACTTTAATTGGATATTACAATAAACAATACTAACAGTAAGTGCATTGGCTTTTAGGATCGGAGAGCTTTCATGTCAATATTAAAAAAGAAATTGTAGTAGTGTCTGAAAGCAATACGTTTGTTTGTATCAACTAACAAATTTGTTATTTTCAAAAGTCCTGACACCACACCAGTTGGATGAATAATTGTTTTATTCCTACCTCTCTAAAGAATGTCACTATGATGGGACCCATGCCCTATTGTTGGAATCACCACAATACCAGCAAAGACAATGAAAGGGGAACACGACTAAAGACAAACTCAAGTTTCAGACTACCAAACGTAATCAATCCCTAATGCAAACTCAGTTCCATCAAAGACATAGAACTTACATCTCTTCTAGGGTAGGAACCTGAGGTTCATGTGTGTGTCACTTTAAACAAGTTACGCTGTAATTCGTAATTGCAATTTTTGATGCATCAGCTAAAAGAGAAAAAAATATAAAATTATCGAAAGTAAAGGTAGACAGGTCGTCACGATACCACACTTCCATCAGAAAACAGAGAGTTGTGGGCAGCAAGGAAGCGAGTTCTGAGCTCGTTACGTTGCTTCGTCCAGACGAGACGAAGTAGACTCCTAGGCACTTAAACTCTTGGCTCCACGGTAAACTAACGTTTCCCCCGCGGATCGTGTCTTATAAACACCTCTCTTCCTTGAGAATCCAGCTGTAACACGCATTTGGATTCGTTCAACGTCAGTCTCCATCGAACGAGGTTGGTTTGTGGCCGCCTGCCGCCTGAAGGCGACAAGCCAGTCTCTCGCTCCTGCTAGCCGCGTAGATGACGGTGTCATCAGCGTATATAGCAAGGTGCATGCCAGGCTCTCGAGGGGGAAACTCGAGTCAGAAACGGCAGGAAGAGACGTGGACCCAATAACGAGCTTTGCAGTACTCCGGCG
Source organism: Cetonia aurata (assembly GCA_949128085.1). Classification (NCBI taxonomy): domain Eukaryota; kingdom Metazoa; phylum Arthropoda; class Insecta; order Coleoptera; family Scarabaeidae; genus Cetonia; species Cetonia aurata. Next base: position 6,899,689 of record OX421882.1, on the reverse strand, counting down.
AGAATATCGCGAGAGCTAGATCGGACTCCGCCAGTCCTAACGCAGAAAGATCTGCGCTCACTTCCATTACTATCGCATCTCAAGTCTCAAGCTACATCTGCATTCACCTTCTAGGAAGTCAAGAGTTTAGACGTGCGCCCTCTAGGGAGACACTAGCCAAACTCTCAACCCGCGAGACGGCAATATATATCAACATTTTTAAGATATATTATGTTTTCTAATTATTATATCTTTGTCATAGATTAATTAACTTTCAACCAAATCCAAAACACTTTATAGATTGTAATGTCTAGCGCACCAAATTTTTTCCTCCAAATGTACGCACTAAAATGACAGTATTGCTTGACCTGACACCTAAAATTGGTTTGACTATAACATAATAAAAATCAAATTGGTAGATTGCAAAAGTTGTTGATACGAACCTGTTTGGCAGATATAGAAAATAATTTTAATAAAATTGGAAACAATAGAATCGGCAGATTTCAAACATTGTTACTCTCATAATTTTAAACAAAAAATATTAAATAATATGAAACAGAAAAACATCGTTAACTTTCTTGTCTCTATTAAAAGGCACATTAGGAATTTGAAGGTAATATTGCAAAAAATCGTACAAATTATCCAACATTAAATTAATAATAAATCTAGGATAATAAGAAATATTCCTTTTTTCCTTGTATTTTTGTTAGAAAACTTAAATAACTTCAAATGCTGTTAATGAACTATAAAAAAGCAATTGATTCAATAAACGTGCTAAATAAACATTGTAGACCTCTTGTGAAATATAAACTCAAAGGCAAAGCTATTTTAAACATCTCTCTTAATCGAATCCTATAAAATTTTTTCCAACATTCTAACTTATTTCTGTCCGAAATGATTGATTTGTTATTGTAGGAGAACGGTTTTAAACATACACACCGCATTAGATTCTTTTTTGCAAATCACGATAATATTTACAATTTTTCGTTTTTTTCTTAACTTAAGTGCAATATGTATATCACATACCTCCTTCACAGAAGACTGGTGGTATCGGTTTTGGACGCTCTTGCCCATCACCATCCTGGCGTCGTGACGCGTCGTCTTACCGCCACGCTGCAAAAACGACAGAAGCAAACAAGTCTTGTAAACTGATCGCGTTTTAATGGGCGACTATTAGGTTAGTTTAATTATTGTAAGTGCGGTTCATCAAACTGGCTGATGTATATACGCAGAGCCTTGTTTTTTCAATGCCGTATTTCATCAAGTTGATTATATTATCGCGTAGATCCTGTGGGATTGTTTTCGTTCTACACTGGTATCGTCGACCTATTTCTAGTTGATTCGTATCTATAATACATGCAAAGTTTATGGAGCAACGGGGACTTTACACGAAAACAATTCAAATTTAATTTAGATATTGGTACTATGTTTAGGTACAACTTGTAGCAAAATATGTCTTGCCGTAAATTTAAATGTTTTAGTTTTTAAAAATATATATTTAATTATATATTGATGTTTTTAACTTTAACTTATAAATCATTTTATAAAAGAAATATTTAAAGTTACTGATGTAAGAAATACGAAACAAAAAAAAGTGAATGAATAACAAAACTTTAAAAGAATTGGCATTTCATTCAACATTTTTTGAACAAGATATTCCACACATTGTGCTGTTACGTACACTTTAACATCGATAAAAATAGCAAAGAATTAATACGACAGGGTGTTTAATGTGTTTATAAATTGTTTTGCAGTTTAGATACCATTTACCGTATCAAACTCATTCGTTTCTTCAAATAGAATAAAGTATAGGGCGTTTAATTCGAATGAATTTGCGTATTTATAAGGTTTAGTATACATTTCTTACGATAGGTTATCAAAATAGCAAACATTTTTGATAATTATCGATAAACAAACAATAAAAGTCATAAATATAAATGAGAAAAGTACAAGGCCATCTATCCGTGAAGGTAAGATGTCTGGTAGTCTCCACGTTCGAAATAGCAAGGCTATCAAGCAGTAGTAGAGTATATGCGCAGTCATCGACCACCAGAGTGTACCACATACACTAAATAATGTATAAAATAATTAAACAAAAGGGAAGGTAGATAGATGGCAATGCAGTTTTTTCATTTATATTTTAATGTCAGTAGTGCATTTAGCTGCGTGCTGGAGTGTTGTTGATTGTGTCTGACGAGAATAATTAAAGCAAACATCGAAATTCCAACCGTTTACGAGTTAATCGCCAGGATATGCCCAAAATCGTCAAATTTCGTTATTTTTGACACATAGATCCGTAGTTTGTGGGCGAATTAAACTACCGATTTTATTTTACTGTGGCGCAAAATGTTCGCTCCGAATCGTTTGAGACCAAGCGCGACCCTGTAGCTCTAGCCGTTCCGAAAGTTATGGTAAGAAAGCTAAAAAAGATGTGTTGACAGTGTTTTTTCGTCATTTTTCCTTATTTTTCATACAAATCTCTGCTATGAGCGGTCAGTTTGTAGATACCCTGACACATCGGGGTATCTACAAACTGTCGAACGTACTTTTTGACAGGGATTCCATATATGATATCTGCGTTCGGTTATCGGTTACGGTTTGACAGACATAGTCGATTTTCCTTAAATTTCGCGCGAAAATTCAAAAAAACTCGTCGAAACATTGAGCTACACCCAATATGTTACACATCAGAAGATGTGTTTTTAGGCGGCAAATTGAACGCCGGCAAGCAAACATCGATATTTACACCCGTTTACGAGATATTCGGAAAAATGTGCCGAAAATAATTCGTTTAATTATTTTACACATTATTTAATGTGTGTGATACGCTCGCTCTGGTAGTCGATAAAAATCTAAAAATATCTATATTGTAAAAAGATGATAAAAATGTGTGTGCAACACTGTGGCACTGATAACACTAGGTACTCACATTAAAACACCTTACCACAAACTTCACTACACTGGACGCACGTTTCGATAGCAATTCATGTAGTTATTCAGTTTAGTTTCACTGATGATGATGATAACTTTGCTGCTGAAACTTGCGTCCAATATAGTGAAGTTTGTAGTGAGATGTTTTAAAGTGTATATTGCAAAATAATGTCATATATCCACTTTGACATTTGTAATACTTAACTTTACTTTTATTGGAAACACAATCTCATAAACGCGTCAGAACCATAATATATTACACCAATTAAACCATCGAAGTGGCAATGACAATCAATTTGGATCTCTATGTATTACACAATTTGTATTCAAAAATATGCAAAGGTAAATAGACACAGATAATATCAGATCAATGCAGGCTACACAATTTCAAAACAATTACCTCGAGTTAATAAAATTGTGTAAACGGAGTGATCGATTATCTTGTGTGTCAACTTGTTTTGTATAGTATTCACAAAAAGTATTTTTTTTTTTTGACTTTTTTTTGTTATTCTGAGAAAGCAGCTCAATTGAGTGTTTTTTTATATTTATTTAGTACATTTTTGCAATCAATAACCATAAATAAAACCAAGTCCGTAATGTTACTAAATTGCGACCTTCTCCCTGAACTATTCAAGCTATTTTCTAAAAGAAAATTCCAATAATAAGAAATATTTTTGACATTCAGAACTTTTTTTATTAAGTTATTATTAGCAAACATTATTAGCCAATTTCATTTGTTGTGGTCATATTCAGAAGTGGACATGCATCCTTTTTACAAAAAAGTAATATGCAAGATATTTCGCAATGGTTTTTATAAAGGTATTAATAGAATTTTTCTCAACCGTATTAATACAAACATTAAAGTTATCTGTTTCTGTTGTGATATTAATTTCAATGTAATTTATTTCTGAAACTGTTATCTGTCAAAGTAAGTTTATTATTAACATGTTAATAAATGTACTTCTATATTCATTCATATAAATAGGTATCTAACTTATAATTTACACAAAATTATTAAAATAATAATCTTCTACATCCTATAAACATGTTCTTAAACAAGTTTATTATATTCCATTATAAAATTTAATTTTCCAAAGATAAATAAACAGAAATGATTTGAGTTTGCTATTAATAACTAAATATATATATATATATAGATTCTGATCCCGCAAATCTGATGTTTCCTAAGAAAATTTGTTTTTCTAGCAATTATTTTAGTAAATTTGCTTGTTTCGTTACATTTCATAAAAAAAATAAATAGTTATAACAACTCGAATGTTTGAAACAAGAACATAAAATAAACTCACCTTACCTAAACTGCAACATGATTCAAATTGTTACCGCACACATTTTCACATATCTTTACTAAATCTGACGTATCTACTTATGGTAATTTTCATAGTATACATTCTTTTTAACTAAGTACAAGACAAGGCTTCGCTATATTATCGCGAAAAGTTCCAATATACAAACAAACAAACAAGACCTAGAGCAAGGCAAACCGACGAACAGGAGCTTAGACGGCTTTGGAAAAACAACAACGCGCAAAATTGCTGTGATTCCAAAAGCTCGCGCGATAACATGCGCACCGCTGTGTCCGCGATAACGAGTTTCTAGCACCTGCAAAACACATACAACATCGCGAGCACAACAAGAGAGCCATGCCGTGCAAATTATTTTTAGACAATTAAACCTGGCGGAACAATCGCGATATATAGGTGAGCGGTTTAATTCCGATTCTTGGGAATTGTGGAAATGCAAGTGTGGTAATTAATGTTCGTTTTGTGATGTTCCAATCGGTGCTGCAATCGCAAAGTGGTTTCCTATACTTAAGGGCTAGTATTTTTAGCATTGCAACTCTTGTCTATTATTAGTTCACGCATATACAGGGTGTCTCAGCAATTTATGGGATTCTCGCCAAAATATAAATTTAAACATTCAAAATTATATATAATCCATTGTGTTCTCTTGCATTAAAAAATGTTGAGATTTCTAGCGCTTTCGGTTATACCGGAAGTCACCATCTACTTTGTTATTTTTAATTGAACACCCTGTATATTTTTACATATTTGGATTTACCTATTTTTAAGGTTTATAAATACCTTTACTTTTTGCAATTTTATTCTGCCTTTTTGTAATTATTCGGATTTTCTAAAAAGAATTTGCTATAGCAGATATTTATTCAAAAAATCAGAGAACACTCGATTTTTCAGATATCAATTTAGGATTCATAATATGCTTAAACAACATGTTAGAGTATGCTTTGGCGCCGAGAACGGCTGTCTACATTGTGGAGTTACTTTACTATGGCACGTTAACTTTTCGAAATTTAGAAGAATCGTAATTTAACATTATTGCTATAAAGAGTCCATGGTCAAACATTGAAATCTTCGGATACTTCCTGAGTACAATGGTCCGGAACTCCATTCAGTTGATACCAACAGCTTCTTCTCAAATTCAAAAGGCAGGTTGTCAATAAAATCTTAAACCACAGTCCGCAATAAATTCAGGTAACGCACTCTGAAAGTAAACCTGATCTGATAAGTTCTTTCTCGGATCGCATGCGTATTGACTGAAGCCCAGATATGGTTATTATGCCTGTTAAAACATTCTTCAAGCGAAAACTTAGATTCGTCCGTCTAGATATTTTTTTTCAGAAAGTTATCATCGTTCTGTCTTCGAAGATATAGCATCTCACATAAGTTAACTCTGTCATCGGGATCTTGAGGATGAAGGTATTGTATTAACGAGAACTTGCAGTCGTAGAAGTGATCCTTCTCCAAAATCCTATGTACTGAAGACCTAGTGATTCCCATATCTTCCTCGGCAGCTCGAACTAAGGCGTTGGAATTGGCCTTGGAATAAGCCAAGGTATTCAACTCTCCCTCTTCATTCTCAACTACACCGTTTTGTTGATTTAACACATGATCAATTCGTTCAAAAACCACAAAATTTCCTTCTATTCTTCTAAATGTACCATTCTGTAAGTTCTACTAAGAATTTTGTCGCACTTTCCGTGTAATATAAAAAATAAATTAAGAATTTCTTGATTTGCATAAACATTGTTTTCGTTATTCTTATTCATTTTAACTCTTTATAGCAATAATGTTAAGGCAGTTAAGGGACAATTATTAACTCACAAGCATCAAACGACGTAAAGAAATGTCACTTTGACGTTTGATTTTGACAACAGATCTTTGAGAACGCTTATTCTCCATTGCACACTGGATAAGTGTCTATGAGTTATGTGTACATTTTTCAAACAAACCTGCGGTACTATTTGAAGTAATTAAGTTATGGTTCTTCAAAGTTTAGAAAAGTTAACGTGCCATAGTTGTTGATGTTTAAGCATATTATGAATCCTAAATTGATATCCGAAAAATCGAGTGTTCTCTGATTTTTTGAATAAAATAAATGCTACACCAAATTTTTTTAAGAAATCCGAATAACTACAAAACGGCCAAATAAAATTGCAAAAAGTAAAGGTATTTATAAACCTTAAAAATAGGTAAATTCAAATATGTAAATATATACAGACTGTTCAATTAAAAATAACAAAGTAGATGGTGACTTCCGGTATAACCGGAAGCTCTAGAAATCTAAAAATATTTTAATTGAAGAGAACACAATCGATTATAAATAATTCTAAATTTTCAAATTTGTATTATGGCCAGAATCTCATAAACTTCTAATGAACGGTCTCGCATATAGATAATTTGTATATAGAGGGATCCATGAAACCTGTTCGTTAAAAGCTCTTGCAAGCAAGCACATTTCCGCAGTTGTCTATGATCCTCATCGATGTAGCTTGTTTAACCCACAGATATTTTTATATTTTTCTGTAATCTCTTATTTCAATACCTTACACCTTTGCGTGAACTTGTAAAAGACCGTTAAATTCAACCTTGAAATACATACTTTTGTAAGAATCATTGAACATATACACGTAAAATTTGCACCAGAAGATATCTAAGATATTAAATCATGTTTGAGTAAATAATGGATTAAACCTTGTTGTTTTATCATCTTATCAAATCTAACACCAAGTTCTGGACTATAAATCAGATGCAATTGCTTAATAGCACGCGACATTCTATCAGAAGCGCTGTTAAAATACTTGCTATATATACAAAAGTTCTCTTTTATTCTCAAGTTAGGTATGCATATTAAATACTTTTCGTTTTTCGCACCACATACCAGAAATTGTATTTAGGTAACTATTCCGTTTTTTTCCAATTATGCGTAGAACTAATTTCATTCAACACTTTTTCACAATCGCCATAAACTTGTTTAAAATAATTCAGGATTATTACACTGTGTACCCGCGTGTTTTTCACGAAACACACTTAAAGCATCATTGAGGGCTCAATATTTAAAACTCTGGGCAAAGATAGATTATCACTTTTGTCACAGGAAAAGTGGTTAGTTCTTTGGTGACAATTATTGCTTCTAAAAGTTCAGCTATAGTAAAACGTTACAATAGCGATTTGTATCTCGTAAAACTAACATAATAAGGCAAAATTGGATAAACGCCAGATTGACTCACCATTATAATTACGCGTTACTGAGTTTATTATACTTTACCGTATTACTACTGCCTGTCTACGTTGTATTTCTCTTTTAATGATAAATAATTGAAACAACTCTTTATATAATATTTTATATCATAAACTATATACCTACAGCGTTATATAAATCCTATATTGTGTAAATAGGTGTACCAATTATTTATTATTGTTTTAAGCTTTCACAAGTGCTTAATTCATCAATTAGGTGTGTTTCTCTTTGTTGGGGTACGTATGAAACTTTTAACAACACAGTTTTTTATTATTATTTCTACTAATGCAAGTAAAATTATTAATGTTTTTCTCATTTTGTGACAGCGTTCCTTACTGATTCCACCTTGTTCTATTTGTGCTTTAAACAGTGTGCGAAAATATCGTGGCAGATGACGAAACAGACATTATATGGGCTGCATTAAAATTAACATTGTTTTCGTCAAAAACGGACAAAACAAAAACAATATGGTAACATAGACGCTAAGTAAAAGTCAGATTTCCCATACATTTTTTTTTTTAAATCTAACATAAAAATATTAAAATACCTATTAGTGTAATAACAAAACATTAAATATGCATAATTTCATGCTTCACCATTTAAAAAGAAGATTCCCCTACATATAGAATCACCCATTTTTACTCCATTAGTAGGTCTGTTCTTTTTGGCACTAGAGTCATGAAGCGAAACCAGATGACACCCACGTAAGTAGTATTTTTCTGTTCGTTTTTTGACTAAATTGAATAAAAAATATTAGTGCGCTTTCACATGTCTTTTGCTTTGCCCTTACACGTGGCAAAAACAACTGGTTTTTTTTTTTATAGTTTTTTATCTACCTATGTATTTCCCCAGTATGCCTCAATCATTATTGCTCTTACGATACAACTGCAGAAAATGTTTTTCTGTTCGATTTACTTGTAAGTAAAGCCAGATAAAATAATCAAACAGAAAAGCAATTATATTACATGTGCGCGTATATTTGTCCCCGTATAGTGCTTTGTACAAATCGAACAGACATAATATATTTCATCTCTTCTCCGTAAGAGGCGCTGACGTTACTAAAGTAACTAAAGAAGAGCTGTCAAACTTATCTCAGCTGGTCCACCATTTTAATTTTTCGTTGGCAACGGCAAGACGCCGATGTATTTGTGTGATAAAGAATAAAACATATTTAAAAAGATGGGTGACATCAAATCGTTTCTCCATCAATACTGTCAAAAGAACAAGAAAGAACCAAACTTTGAAATTCGTCCTACAGGTAAATCGGTAAAAAGCCGGTGCGTTTTGTCTTAATATCGATTTTCAGGCCCTAAGCACCGCCAGCGTTTCCTTTGCGAAATCAGGGTGACGGGATTCGATTACGTAGGCGTTGGGAATTCGACCAACAAAAAAGACGCCCAGGCAAATGCCGCGAAAGACTTCGTGAATTATTTGGTGCGCCAGGCTTTAGTGAACCCCAGCGAGGTGCCGGCAGACCTTGGACTCACTGGCGGGATTGAAGGCGGAAATGACGCGTTTGGTAAGTATTAAAAAGAGAACCTTGTAATGATGAAGTTATTGGTTAATGATATTAATTATATTCAAATTGTTCAGGTGGAAATGGTGCAACACCGCAGAAGTCAGTTTTCAGTGATGGTTACAGTCCTCAAAGTTATGGCGAAGCTTATCGACCTATCGGACGGGATAAACCGAATTGGCAGTTTCTGGAGAAGGTGTCACAAAAGAATATGGAAGAAGCGGAAGATTTGGACGTTAACGCCGGGATACATGGAAATTGGACTATAGAAAATGCAAAATCAAAGTTGCATCAGTTTATGCAAAGTAATAAAATAAATTCCGATTATAAGTACACACCTGTTGGGCCGGATCATACGAAGTATGTGTATTTCAAGCTTATTACTATATCTTTATTATTAAACAGTTTTTCTTTATGTGAGCCCTAACAAATAAATGCTCGAACATATATATAATGCAAATTAAGAGTGTTAAGCAAGATTAAAGTTTTTAGACCTGCAAATATCTGAAACGTTTAATTGATCTCACAAAAATTTTGGTTGTGGTCCTTAAACAAAAAATGCATTTATTTACAATTTTTTATTAATCTAAAAATTAAGTAATTCAAAGCATAAAAATATATTTTTAAAGAAAAGCCTACTTCTAATTAGATTCACGTCTGTATATATTGTACATATATAAATAAATAAATACAAGGTAAATTAATTTCTTGCGTATAAACATACTGATGTCATGTTTAGACGAATATACTACATTCCATACTTTCTAAACGCAAATAATAATTGTAAAATATATTTGCTAAATATTGCAGATTATAGTTAAAGTATTATTATGTAACCCTTAACGTGTATAAACAGATAAAATAAGACAAAAGACATAAAAAAAGACAAAACTCTTAACTCTTGTAGTTTGATTACTAACACTGTAGGCTTTACATGTATAAATGTAAATTTTGTAAATACTTTCAAAGCTACTTTAACGTACTCACTGTAAGCACCCAGCACACGTTTCTGCCTGTTCAAATTGCTGATTCCAAGAGATAATTCCGTAATTCCCCGAAAATGTCGAGTTACGTGTAGGCACGCGCATATTACGTCGAATAATAGCAAAAGTCGAGTTAGGGAGACAAAAATACTATATAATAATATTCAAACTTCATTGTTCGCCAAAAATATTCGACTTACGGAATAAGTCGCGTTTTAGAAGTTCGAGTTAGAGAAGTTCCACTGTATCTATCTATCTACTAGGGGTGATGTGTACACAGTATGTGGAGAAAAACTTGAAAGAATCTGATAGAAACGGTGGGTCAAATATGTATTAATTGAAAAGGTTCAATATGTTTCATTAAATGAATCTTAAATGCATAAAATTGATGCAATTTGCTTAAGTGATTTAAGTTTAGAAGAACTTTTATTAACTGCGTAGAAATTACACATTTTGCTCTGCTGTAGCAACAATATTTTTCCCCTATCATACGCAGTTTACTCGACTAATACATGAAGTGAGAATGAGAAGTCTAAAATTCACAGTGCTTATCTCTTCAAGTAGCGTTCGCTCAAAGTTTATTTGTTAGGGCTCTTAGTTTTTAACGCGTACTTATCCCTTTAATTATCATTATACAGGTGTGGCACGCATTTATAAATAAAAATATCGTGACACCTCTGTATATATCTTTTTTTATTTTATTTCGCGGCAGAAGCCATAAATATATACAGTTGTGAGAAATTTAATTATTTGATGGTAATGTGAATGGATTTTTTGCATTACCACCAAATGCTTCTATTGTAAAGCTGTGCGTTTCAACATTGCCACTTTAGCGATGAAATTAAAGCGGTACTGTTGATATAATCAACTTCAATTGAGTAATATATACAGGGGCAAAGCTACGAAGTAAGCTCGCCGTTGTGTATGTGGAATATCGATATGTTGATTATTCAATTTACAACTGTATATTTTTGTGTGTTCCTGCAGGTTCACTTCTTTTATGACGATCGTTAGTAACTTTTATATTTGCCAAATCGCACGTAAGTACATCGCAGAAATGAGCGAATCCTCGACGCGGTAATTATGGATATATTTCCAGGAGTTTCGTTGCTGAAATGAGTTTTTACGTAAAACAATTGGGTCGTACTATAATGGGTAGGGATACCGGCTCGAACAAACAAACAGCGAGCAAAAGTTGCGCCCTTTCGATCGTGAGACAATTGTATCACTTGGGCGTGATAGAAGCCTTTTCGGGCACGCTGAAAAAAGACAAATCCACAACCGAAATGCCTCCGTACGAAGTATCGGTTTCACCGGAACTCAGATCGAAGGTCGCAAAATGTTTGACCGAGTTAGATATTAAACCAATCGAAGTGCACAATGCACAACCGGATCAGCCGATATCTTTACTAATACCGACCCCACCTCAAGAAGAATCTACCGCGGATAAAAAACCGGCGATGGCCGGTGTAGTGCAGTGGTCGCCTCCGCAACAGAATTGGAACCCGTGGACTGGATGTAATATCGACGAAGGTCCTCTAGCGACAGCCACTTTGGAGAATCTAAGCGATGAACTGTCGAAAGAGTACCGAGGTCGTCAACACGATCCCGAATTACAGAATAGCATCAGTGAACGGCAGCAACTCCCAGTTTTTGCTATGCGAGGTGCCATCATGGAAGCTATTAACGACAACCCAGTAATAATAATCAAGGGAAACACCGGATGTGGTAAATATACAGTTATTTACGTACCAATGCTGGAAAGTAGGGCTTTATCGAACGAGTTCAGGGATTACTGATTCCTCCAAGTCGGTCAATACTGACTACAATTTATATACGCGAAGCACCTACAAAATTTACTAGATAAAACCCGTTTTACGTTATCAATAACTAATATCGTCTACATTCTTTTATTTAAAATATGCTCTAGACACCTAATAATACGTTCCCATTCGATTAGAAATTTATTTACCTGAGTTACAAATATCTCAACAATGTCATAATTTTGTAGGCTAAGTTTCACATAATATATCACATCATATCGCACAATGTTATCATTTACAAAATACGGTATCATTAATAGTCCCTGTAAAACCATTTCCGTTTCAATAATAACTCCATATGCCGCACACAATCTCATCATTTACATAACACAAAATCGCTAATAGTCTATAATGTCTGCCATGCTAATAGTCCCTGTAATGCACAGAAATCGTTTTCGCATCACCTATTAATAACATTCTATCGCCGCTAATAAATCTCTTCGTTCGTATTGTAGCTACTGTAATCGCAAATTACATTGTTTTCGCTCTAACTCTGTCCGCCGTGTGACTCCGTCTAAGTTTTTATTTCTCATTCTCGATCGGACGAGATAATATCGCTGTTGTTGCTCTTTTTATCGTCATAGTTGTCCCATTTTATCATTTATTACCATCCATTCATTTGTAAAAACCTTTAGAAAATTCAAAATGGATGCCTTTATGTATATATGGAAAAACTTATGGAACATGTCGAAACCAAGCGTATATCACTCTCACTTTACGGGTCATTGCTGGTATAATAGCATTTTCGCTGCGCAAATCGGTGTAGTAAAGTTGTACTTTCGAATGTGGAAGCCGAAAAATCAACTAAACCCTCTTCGTATAATACAATATAATTCCCACTCCGCTTTCCGCGTTTTATAGGTAAAACCACCCAAGTTTGTCAATTTATCCTGGACGATTACATCGCGTCAGGGCAAGGCGCCTGGTGCAACATTTGCGTCACGCAGCCTAGGAGAATATCGGCCGTTTCCGTATCCGAACGGATTGCGTCTGAGAGATGCGAGAATCTGGCTCAGAGTGTGGGATATTCCGTGCGATTCGAGTCTATGCTGCCTAGACCGTACGCTTCGATTATGTTTTGCACTGTCGGTGTACTGCTGAAGAAATTGGAGGGAGGTTTGAGAGGAGTGAGTCACGTTATTGTGGATGAAATCCACGAGAGGGACGTCAACAGTGATTTTATTATGGTAAGTGAGAGTTTTAGTTCTACAAGCTTTATTATTTACGAGGTTATATTGGTGTTATTTTCTATTGAATAGAAAGTATCCAGAAAATTGAGTATCAAAATCTATTTTACTGTATCAATGTATAGTATTTTGTAAATTCCGACTAGCATTTACTTAGTCGTATAATTTTTCGTAATGTAACCAGCCATACGGTTGTACATTTGTATTTTTCGACTCTTGTGTTCGTTGCTGAGAATTTCTTTTAATTCGTTCGTAATTGCGGCAACTGCTGTGCCTTTTCCTATTTGGGATTGCCCGGGAGAGGTTCCTGTGTAATGGTGATTGTTGAAAATAAAGGAGAACTGATTTCTTTTCCGATCTTCTAAGAAGTAATGTATTTTTTCGAAACGTTTATCTAGAAAATTTAATGGAAAACAAGTATAGCTTGCATTACTTACTTTGAATGATGGAACTTCTTGTTTGGTGTACAATTTATATGAAACCTATTATTTGGATGATCTTGAAACTCCTCTATATTTATCCCGGTGTCTCTTCTGTATCTAACGTTCGAGGCTATTTGGCGGATACTCATCTGGCGGCCGCAGGCTTCACCAGTGCCGACGGTAACGACGGTTTCATTCCAGTTCTGGTTCGGTATACTGATATTTACTGTTTGCTCTTTAATGCCTTGCTTTCCATTACTTACTTGCTTTTAAAATGCTTATTACTTATGCGTTGATCCTCGTTCGAAAGAGGAGGTTCGCCCCAAGTTCCTTCGGCGGCGCTGATCGTCAATTGTCAAACGGTGAATTACAACCTCGTGGTGGTTTAAACGGTGTTGCGTCTTATTCACGCCGTTACAATAAACTTTTAACCCCAAAGTGGTAGCTATGAGTCTAAGTGCGGGGAGATGTTCAGGGTTCTAAACTGATTACGCAACGAAGCACTGAAATGGCACATCTTTAGTATTACAAGGAACTGACCCAGAAATATTAAAACAAAATTGCAATAAAAAGTGGTGAAAATCGGTTTACTGCCAATAAACTTAAAGTGAACGTTGAGAAAACACAAACTCTCTGCCTATCCATCAAAAGTCCTGGTCAGTCGTCTGTGGTGAAACTTCCGGACGTCGCGCAGTGGTCGGAAATGCAGTTCTAGGTGGCCAAAACGTTTTCACAAGTACATAATAAATGAGAATTGCATTGATATTTAATATTAATAAAAAAAAAAGAAATGTGCAATTTTGCACTTTACCAATTTTTCCTGTTTGTCAAATCATTTGCCAAAGCATTTGCCACACTGTTTGCCAAATCATTTGCCACACCGTTTTTTTATCAAATCCTTTGCCAAATCACTTGTCAAAGCGTTTAGCAAATTATTTGCCACATTGTTTGTGAAATTATTTGCCAAACCCTTTGCAAAGGATTAGAAGTTTAAAACTGGAAAAGTGGGAAGTTGATTATGTACTTGTGAATATGCTTTGGCCATCTAGAGCTGCATTTCCGACCACTGTGCGTCACTATGGGCTCATCGTTGAAATGGCATCAGCATGTGGATGTACTGGCGAATAGACTTTCGACTGCACTATTCGTCGTTAGAAGAATTAAAAATATTGCAAATCACGAAGCAACTAGAGCAGCGTACTTTGCGCATTTTCATTCACTGTTGTGCTACGGGATTCTTTTCGGGGGTGCGTCAGCCGAGGTGCACAGAATCTTCGTTCTACAAAAAAGAGCAGTAAGGCATTTGTGCGATCTGGAATATAGAGCAAGTTGTAAAACATTTCAAAATAGAAAACATACTTACCGTTCCGTCCATATACATTTCGTCCTGCTTCTTATATGTGCAGTATCGTAGGGAGAAGTTCATTTTAAATGGAGACACGCACCAATATGGTACTAAAGGCGCGTGATCACGTGAGAGTCCGGTATCACAGACTGACCTGCTCTCGAAAAGCTACAAACTACTGTGGAACAAAACTTTGTAATTGCCTCCCAGAACGTTTTAAGAACCTGCCACTGAATGCCTTCAAGAGACAGGTGAAGGAAATGCTCATAGTGAGGGAGTGTTGAGTTCTCTTCTGACTAATAATTTGTTTTAAATATGTTTTTGTTTGCTTGTTCAATTTTATTTATTGACACTTACCTTTTAAACTTATAATTGTATATATGTAAATATATTATTAGTTTTTGTAATGACAATTGTAACAAGTACCTACATACTTAGATTTATTAATATTATTATTACTATAGAGCAGGATAAACCATTCAAACATGCTCCCAAAGCCATACATTTGCTAAAGATATTCAAATATATCGTGACAACACTCGTCCGTTTCGTTTGCATACCCTGTATCCGTTCACACACTCCACTATGTAAAAGTATGTTGGGCATTAAATAGCAACCTAATTATTATTACTAAAAATCAGTTCTTTTAAATACGATGTTTCGAGTTACCTGTAAAAGATAAAATATAGTGTTTCTGAGATATGTATATCATCAATTTCAGGTTGTCCTCAGAGACATGATCCACACTTTCCCAGACTTGAGGGTAATCTTGATGTCTGCCACGATTGACACGGGCCTATTCTCCAAATATTTCAACGATTGTCCCGTGGTCGACATTCCAGGGAGGGCGTTTCCGGTTAAACAGCTATTCTTAGAGGATTGCATTGAAGTCACGAAATTCATACCCCCAACTGAAGGTCGCAAGCGCAAAGGCGGCGGCGGTGGGGATGAGGAAATGGTCGGCGGAGACGACGGTGACGAAAATCTGAACAAGGTATGTTTATATCTGCGAAAACCAAGTTTATTTTTAATCCCCACTTCTCTGTAGGTAATCTCAAACAACTACACCGAACAAACGAAGAACGCTTTAGCCAGGTTGTCGGAGAAAGACGTCAGCTTCGAATTGATCGAAGCCTTGCTGAAATACATCAAGGAGATCAAGGTGGAAGGAGCGGTTTTGATCTTCTTACCCGGTTGGAACTTGATATTCGCGCTGATGAAGCATTTGCAACAGCATCCGGTGTTTGGACGTTCTGATTATTGCATATTACCTCTGCATTCTCAGATACCGCGGGAAGATCAGAAGCGGGTGTTTGCTCCTGTTCCACCGCACGTTACAAAGGTAACGTCTTCTTACCCTGCCTTTCAAACTTTTTTAAATACTGATTATTTCCAGGTGATCCTTTCGACCAACATCGCCGAAACTTCAATTACCATCAACGATGTTGTTTACGTAATCGACAGTTGCAAAGCTAAGATGAAGCTATTCACCTCGCACAATAATATGACTAGCTATGCGACCGTTTGGGCTTCCAGGACCAATTTGGAGCAGAGGAAGGGTAGAGCGGGTCGCGTTCGACCCGGCTGTTGCTTCCATCTGTGTTCGAAGGCGAGATTTGACAAGTTAGACGAACATATGACCCCGGAAATGTTCAGGACGCCACTGCACGAGTTGGCGTTGAGCATTAAGTTGCTCAGACTGGGGGCGATCGGGCATTTCTTAAGTAAAGCCATAGAACCGCCACCACTTGATGCTGTCATAGAAGCAGAGGTGAGTTTGTGTACTAGAGTCTTCGAACATGATTTTCAAAATTCCTTTTCAGGTTCTATTAAGAGAAATGAAATGTCTGGATACGCACGACGAACTGACTCCGCTAGGTCGCATACTCGCCAAACTTCCGATCGAACCTCGCTTGGGTAAAATGATGGTGTTGGGCTGCCTATTCATGTGCGGCGGACCTTTAGCCACGATGGCCGCTAATTCGTCAACATTTCCCGAGATATTCACCTTGGAGGGGGGCCAAAGACGACTCAGCTACCATCAGAAGGCTCTGGCGGGTGACAGGCATTCCGATCACGTAGCCATGTTGACAGCTTTTGAAGTAATAATACAATAAAAGGAAAGGTAACGGGCCAAAACTTAAAAATCACCTTAAATTTACAGCTGTGGGATCAAGCGAGGCAAGGAGGCGAGGAAGCAGAAATGAGATTCTGCGACTACAAAGGCGTAAGCATGCCGACGTTGAGGGTCACCTGGGAGGCCAAGAATCAACTGCAAGCCATATTGAATTCCGTCGGTTTTCCAGAAGAGACGATGTTACCGATGCATATGGATACCGTCGGTCCAGATCCAAAATTGGACGTCGTTATGGCGCTTATGTGTTATGGTCTCTACCCTAATGTTTGCTACCACAAAGAAAAGCGAAAGGTAATCTTAATTTAGTTTTTTACATCCACTTCAGATTGACCGATATATTTTTTAAGGTTTTAACGACTGAAAGTAAAGCTGCTTTGATACACAAAACCTCGGTGAATTGCAGCAATCTCGAACAAACTTTCCCATTCCCATTCTTCGTGTTCGGTGAGAAAATAAGGACCAGAGCTGTATCGTGCAAGCAGATGTCTATGGTCACGCCTATTCATTTATTGCTGTTTGGATGTAGGAAGGTGGAATGGGTAAATTAACATCACCATTGTGTCGCTTCTCCTCTGCGGAATAATTAATAAATATAATTTCCACAGGTGGATGGTGTCGTCCGTTTAGATAATTGGATCAATCTCAACATGGACCCCATAGTCGCAGCGGAATTAATGGCTTTGCGACCAGCGTTAGAAGATTTGGTGACTAAAGCAGCTGCTGAGCCCGAACAGGTCTTAGAAATGTCTCCCGTTGATCAGCAAGTACGCTTAAAGCAAATTTATTATATATTATACGATTATAATTTAATTTTTCGCAGGTCGTCTCCGTAATCAAAGATTTATGCAGGTTAAATTCCGGATGCCATGGCATACAAAGGCAAACCGGCTCCAGATTGGATTCCAAGCGTCCTCCTAGAGGACACACGCTTGGTAACGCCGACGGTGGTCCTCCTGCTAAATTCAGTCGTCCGGATGGATTTCGCGGCCGCGGCGGAGGTTTCGGAGGAAGTCCCGGTGGAGGGTTTGGGGGGAGTTCCGGTGGTGGTTTTGGGGGGAGTTCCGGTGGTGGATTTGGCGGAAATCGAGGTGGAAACTTCGGCGGGAGGGGAGGTGGTGGTGGTGGTAGTTTTGGAGGTGGGGGCCAACCTTTCAGAGGTCGTGGAGGCGGTTTTCATGGAAATAATTACGGAGGAGGAAACAGGGGCGGATTCGGAAATAGAGGAGGGCGTGGTTTCGGAAATAGAGGAGGATACAATCAAGGATTTTAATGTGTTAATATTAGGATTATGACAGAATATCAGTATTTATGTTTTTTGTTTTATTATTACTATCGAAAGTGTTATTGTAAACAGATTTTTTTTTCTATTGTAGAAAACGGAATTAATAAAATTTAATTTTAATTTATTTGAATTTTATTCATATTTGGAAGAATTCAGAGTGAGAAAGTGATTGTAAATAATTTGTGAAACGACGCTCCTGTTAACAAGTAACTTTTTTGGTTTGTGTAAGTAATAAGTATGCGTTGTTTAGCCCTCTTGTGTTGGAGATCTTGATTTTGAAAAATGTCATAGTTGTAGTTGCATAGCAACTGGCAAATAAGTCGAAATTTGAAACGTTTGGATGTTCAAACTCGCATACAATGGCTATTATTCACTCGGGTGATTCCAACACTCGCCCACCGGCTCGTGTTAGAATTTTCACCGTCATAAATAATAAGACTCATTATGCGCTCGTTGAAGAATATACTATTCTATAATGAGCGAATATTTTAAAGACCATACTGAATTATTTGAACACATTGAATTTTTCGATAGCACTCATGACTGAAGTTACATGTTGACTAAACTATTTATTGTTACATCTGACAAGCGTTTATCATTTGTTCGCTTTGACGTAGATTTATATATATATGGGTTTATATCAATTTCTTATCAAATTTAAATCTTCTAGAATCACTTTGAGCAACTTCAACATGTGTGATGAAGTCACCTACGATTTCAGATTACTTCAACAGTTATTTTAAAACTTGTATGTTGAAATCATTAAGGAAATTTTAGAAATTAGGAAAACCCGAGGAAAAAGCAGTAAAAGGAAAGTACAAAACTATCAACTCAGAAATGGAAATATTGTTTATTTAATACAGTCACTCTATATTTACATAACTATTACCGTTATAATATTAAAAACAAAGTAAAATATCGTAATCCATATATATATTTCAATATTAGGTATATAATACTTTTATATTTACTGCTTAAATACCCACAAAATAGATGACTCACAATATTTATTGGCACCATATAATATAATTTAGCTGCGTAGAGTTCGTTTAAACAGTTAAATACTTTGCAATTTGTACTCCAGCTAAGCTTGAATATTATTTTATGCTTGTATAGTATATATCATGCAATAAGTAAAAAATCCTAAATCAAAATATTTATTGTACGCCACTGGTTTGACAGTTCACAAAATCGACATATTTCCATTATTGCACAATATACAATTTGACAGACACGCATTAGCTCATGCTATACATATACAGGGCCGTATTTATACATATATATGTATTTCACAATCTAGCTTTAATAATGTTCATTTATATTGCTGTACTTTTAAGAATATGAATGATTTTATCAAAAATAGCAGCGCGTATTCAACCCTGTATACATTTTTAGGTAAATATATGCACGTACCATATTTCTTTTTTTGTTGTTTTCATAGTATGCAAGCAGTAAATAATCGAAATGATTAGTAGTAAGTAATAAAAATGGTATCTCGAAAAAATCCATAAGCAATGAATGCTGTATTATTTAGGAAAATAACTTAATAACTACTTATTCGTTTTTTGGTGTATTAGTGCACGTGGTAAAAAACTCTAAAGATTCAACAAACATCAACAAGTTTGCGCCTTCAATCATTGGGTATTCGTTATTGAATTTATTCCGAACCGATTTTTTTGAAGTAGAAACACAAGTGTTCGATCAAATAGGCAACCCGCTAGTCGGCATTTTAGTGTGTATCTACCTTTGTATTAAATTAAAATTTAATTCCGCATTTTTCTCTTATATCACACGAAAGGTGTTTATTATTATCAGTAACAACAGACGCATTGACACTATGGGAAGAGATCGACAGCCAATTTTTCTAGCCGATTTTCGTTCGTATTCATTAAATTTTGTTAAAAAATATTCTGGATTAAAGGTGAATGTCGGCGGATATACATTTAGTATAAAATTCTCTTCTAACAACTACGAATTAGTTAGTTACATAATGTTAATATTTAAAGTCATTTCACATATTAGTATTTATTATTATGTTTATTTTAAAAGGTGTCTATTGTGTAGATTAAACTTTCTAGAATATGTTAAGTACTTTAAAATGTCCACATATTTATTAATTGAGGAATCAAAGGAAGCCGAACACAAGCTCTGGTGATGTATTGGAATATTTTTGCCGGTTATTTATTTATGAAGCAATTTGAAAAATTGCTGTTACAAACATTTCTGACACTATGAAAATTAGAAGTAGAATCAACATAATGTGTGTGAAATACTGTTATGATTGTCATCTTTATAGTTAAGAAATTACACATTTATATAAACTTGAATCTGGACAAAAGTCGATTAATTGCAAAACTCATTTTTACCTTATACATAGATATAAATGCAGGAGTAGTATTAATTATTATGTGTTCGGCCTGTTTTCTAAGTTATGGAAACTATATTGTCCCCAAAGTTTCTCCTTTTCCAATTTATTTTCCTAGATTTTGCAATTTCGTGTGTAGAAACTTTAAGGACTTACCTAGATTTTTTTTTTGGAAAATATACATAAAGGAAGGAATCACACATCGAATATTTTCTAGCTGATGAAACATCAATTTAGAATTCAACTTCATCATTATACGAAATGGCAGTGGATCTAAACAGGTCGTTTTGCTAAAAATTAACAATGTACTCCACAGTAACGTTTTTTTTTTTTTATTATATTATCTTCTTTTCCTCTCGTTAAATCCAACGTTTTGTACGCGTTCTTTCGCATCTTCCTAATTACTAATACGTCATATTATCACTAAAGATTCACATAATAGTATTTATGTTACAATAATAGTATTTAAATCAACAACTTTGGCGATCAACTATTTATTAAATTACTAGAGTAAATCGTAGGCAACATTTTTCTTTATTTAAATTTAGCAAGTAACATATATTGAAATTTCTGAATATCATACAAAAACTGTTTTCGTTTTAATTTATCTGTCATAAATTTTAAGAAAAAGGTGAAAAATTAATGACGATCATTTATTATAAACAGTAATAAAAAGTAAATCGTATATCAAATATCAATCAATTTTTCAACAATATTTATAGCCCTCGATAATAATAATAAAAATAATGGTATTTCTTTTTTTTTTCTGGTTTAGCAGGCGTCAACATTAATAGTTAGTAACAAACTACTGGACCCAGGAGGCAGGCACCCAAAGTGGTTCAGTTTCTAAGCGGTTCGCGGACGCTAACACTTGTCCGAAAGCTAAGGCGAGATCTGCGTTGATAATTTGCTCGTCGAAAAGATGTTCGTATAGAAATTCTATCCTGTCCGCTGATTTGAGCATGTCGTTAAACTCTTCGTCCTAAATTTAGAATTAGATCTTTTGAAAAACGGTTAAGGAGACGTTAATCGTAATTCTATCAAAGGCCAAGCAATTTTTCTCAAATATAACATGGTATTTTTACCAATATGTACAGTAACGTCAGTTGCAGGGACATCTTTAGAGATTAAGGAATAACTGGCAACAATGAAGACACTGCACAATATTTTCAACACTCGGAATACGGGAAAACTTGGAATTGTGTGCCATTTTGTGTTTGTTAAAAAGGAAATGCACCAGCAACGAATGATTTTCGAGTATTTTTTTTAAACGAATAACACTTCGCATTACAGGTATAAGCATTTACAATTTTTGCCGTTAAATGTTTCTCTTCTCATGAAACAACGCCGTATTTTAATATAAGTTACCAATAATTATTAATTCTTAGAAGGGTAGTAACGGAGTACTATGGTACTGATAACTTAAAATTAATTTGTAAACTTTTCTTATTGTATAATTGCCTAAATAACCTTTTAGCTCAGATGATGCTAACTAATTTTAGCGAAATATTAACAGCTGCAACGACCGACCATCTTTGTTCACTGAGTGGTGTAAATTTATTCCTATTATTAAGTCTTGACAGAAACCCGACACGACAAAAAAGAAATTTTACGTTGTGCACCTCCTATAGATTTCCTCTGTCGTCCCCAATAGCGCAAATTTGCATTTTTCTCTCAGACTGAATACTCAAATCGTATAGGGCTGGGTGGTGCCCTATAACGGCAACCACGTGCCCATATCTTGAAAATTTGTGTTCGCGTAGGAGCCCTCCAATATTATCGCCTTTAAATGGGGAATCGATATTGGTATAAAGCAAACTTCGATATCTTCAACCGTTTCCGAGATAATGGAGGATAACATTTAGGAGATTTAAGTTGATGCTAGATCACTCTAATATGACTTATTCGGCGCGTATTCGCACGAGGAATGGAATGCTAAAGAGCAAACATCGATTTCCAGCCGTTTTCGGACTATTTTCAAAAATAAACCAAAAGATCGTTAAATCAGCGAAAAGATAAGACAGGAAAGTGACCCTTTTCGCGCCGGCGCCTTTGGTATTTGTCGCCGAAGATTGTACATAATAAAAATGTAATACATTATTGTAGCACCAGATGTCTCATCTTCAGCTTTCTTTTCTATTTACACTAATCATATACAACGAGTATTAGATAAGGAACTAAACTCAAACTGGTGGTTATACACGCGCCCGCTAAAAATAAACTCACTACATAACTGCTATATGAACGTTCCGGAGTTATGTTAATAAAGAAAAAACCGTGTTTTGTTATTTTGTCACCATGGATTATGTTTTGAACCCTTAAAGTCGCCGAAACCCCAATGTATTAAACACCGATTCCATTTCTGACAACGTAGTCCGATTATCTGCTCCCGTTTTAGAATTTTAGTTGATTCGTTGTAAAGGATGAAAGTTAGATATAAAATAAAAATACCTCATTCAAAATTATTTTATGAGTAAATGTGTAAAATTTAGTGCACTTCAAGAAAATACCATGTTTTATTTGAAAATACTTTTCAACCTTCACATTTCATGGTCGTCGTGATATATTAAACTTTGACCGAATTAAAAAAATATATATTTTGAGTATGAGAAATGAAGCTATGACAGATCTGAGCCAAAATCCCATAAGGAATAGCATAGGTGTCTGAAAGTACATTTTTGTCCCACCACTTCAACCTCGCGGGACTTTTAGCTGTTCGAGTTGTTCCTTCTGGAACAGACCTGTTCCAGAAAAGTGTCCAGGAGTGTTCCTTGAGCTGTTAAGGCTGTTCCCAGAGTTTTTCCTTGAACTATCATACTGTTACTAGAGCTATCTGGGCTGTTTCTTGACATTTAAATTTCGGCCAATCGAGTAACGGATAAAGGTTACGCGAGGTAGGAATAGTAGGGATAAAATGTACTTTCAGACTCCTATGCTTTCATAAGGGATTTTGGCTTAGAACTGCTTATCTACTAATATGTCACAGTAATTCAGTTTAAATGAACAATCGCGGCATTCACCTTACAAAACAAAACGATTCCCATATATAACTTACCGTAAATCCTCTCGAACTATTAACATCGAAAGTGGATTTAGCATTGAGAGCGATCCTCGTCTGTTTTAAGCTTTCCAAAGGCGGCGGCTTAATGTAAACTATATAAGGTTTTAATTGTGGTGTTCGTAACATTTTCAGTGCTTGATAATGCGGGTTCAATATACAAACGTTGCCGGAGTTCACGATGGATTTAACACTCTCCGCCGAGGTGCCATAAAGGTTGCCCTTGTACTCGCCGAACTCGATGAACTTTCCCGCCTCGATGTCTTCCTCCATTTGCTCCCGCGTGACGAAGAAGTACTCCTTACCGTCAACTTCGCCGGATCTCATCGGCCTACTCGTATCTGCGCGACAGAAACGCCCTCTAGCGTGCTTTGTTTGCGGCAAATATAAGAACACATTTCTAACTTACACGGTATGGGTGTCTTATACTTGTCCGGGTCTGTATCTATCAACCGTCTCTTCAGTTCGTTCCTGCCGACGCCCGGGGCGCCGATCAGGACGATAGGCCGGTAGATCCCCGGACGGGGATACAGTTTGGCTACCTCTTCGTACGTCGCGATGTGTTCTCTATCGAAGTCGTCGTTTTCCGCTGTGTCATACATAATTTTTTTAGTTTTAGGTATGGATATGCAACGGGGGGATTTCGGGGACTGGCTGCAGGATAACACAGGCAAAGCTGAAACAGAGCACAGCCCTACGGCCACACGGATTCTCGTTAGTATAAAACCACGTTAGAGAAAAGTTGATCATTTTGTGTCTGTACTTGTTTTAAAACTAATGTTACTGGAATATTAAATACAATACTAAAAAAAAGTTAACATTTTATACTTTACTTTTGGAGCGCAGTGTATATTTAGGTAATTATTGTAACATATACATTATTATCAATTTCTAAGCACAAATAAAACCTAATATATAATTTCAAACGATATTTATAACTATTTTGGTATTTAAAATAAGACCAAGGCAACTAATGACGTCACTTACTACCTGCTTAACGTTTCCTATCATAAAAACTACTCAAAAAAGGGAATAAATTACGATTGTATACAATTTAAATTAAAAAAGTTCAACTAATTTCTACTACCTATTAGATCTAATAAAATTTTTTTGGGATACTATTTTTATACCAGCCCATTAATTATAGTTAGTTTTGAGTTATCCTACAGCGCATTTATTGCAAGCCAATACGATTACATAAGAAGAAAACTAATTTGGTTATTCATGCATACAGTGACGTTCACGCAAATTGTAACACGCATTTCCGTTTAAATTCTACGAATTATACATCTAAATACGATATCTACATTTGTGTTGCAGTATTAAGCAAAAATACAACGAACCGTTCTCTTTGTCCTTGTCGAAAGTTCGTTCCAATATAATCCGTCTCTCTTGCAGCGCTCTGCTAGGTATTAAACCTGCTCGCATATTTCTGTCTCCCTCTTTCCTGGCTTGCCACCTAAAGATCGGAGGATAAAAGTAACTAAATGGAAGTCCAATTATAATTAGTTTACCAATATGCGTCATCTTGAGACACGATATGGAGGACGTCCCCTTTGAAGAAATCCAAGCCGGCTTCTTTGCACGGGATATACGGATCTGAGTTGGCCGCGTAATCGAAATGAGCTCTAACGCGGACTCTGCTCTCCCTTGCTGTACTTTTACCGTTGGCTGGTACTAATTTAAACGTGATGGTACCCTCGGAATTTTGCTAGAATCCAAATTGGATGATTTAAAAAAAAATCGTGTATTTTTTAGAATATACCAAGATGGTGAGAACATCAGCTGGAGTTTTTCCTTCCACATTAATTCCATTTACTTCAACGACTTCATCTCCGACATGGATGAGGCCGGATCTATCTGCAGCGCCGCCATGCATTACCCGGGCTATCACAATTTTTCCGCTAGCTTCTTCGGTTTTAATGGTTGCTCCCTTAATACATAGAAGGACAAAAGAAAATATGGTAAGTAAATCATTCTAAACTTAAAGCGTTGTAGAGAGAGCATGGTGGTTTATAGTACAACATACAAACATTACATTTTCCAAAAGAGGGAATATAAATACCTACTTACAGTATAGAAGTGTAGAGGTGAAAATAATAATAACAAGACTAAGAATAATAAATACCAATACTTGTGCAATGCTGGAGAATACGAAAAAATAGGATATAAGATGCGAATATTCTGATTCGAGTCCATTCGGCATGGGCAAATATATACAACGTGGATAATAATAATAATAAATAAAGCTTTCTAGATTTTTGTGTGTGTTAAATACTTACGACGATTGGCTCAGCACTTTGAGCGCCAGTCTTTGAAAGCAAAGAAAAAGATTGCGTCAAAACACTACATATTATAGTCACGCTATTTTCATCTATTCCTTAATTAATTATAACATAATCCTTTTTGATCCCTACCAACCGAATTTGGTATAATAGGTGTAAATAAAACGTACTTAAACAATAATATAACTGTATTGTTTGTCATTTAATTGCTAATAACTTACATCTAAATTGTTACAGGTCGTACAGGATACCTATAGAGAATAGGTTCGTGAAAACTTACCAGAGGTTCGTTGCTTTTTACTAATTGCACGATTTTGATCGTTTCTTCGTCCTCATCTACTTCTATCGGTATTTCCGGTAGATGGGGGTAATAGTCTTTCTGCGCTACCGCATCGTGAGCGCAAAGTAAACCCTAAAAAGAATTAATAAATATTAAATTTAACTTATTTATTATGCAGGTTTAGGTTTCCTAACTCCCTCTGGCGACCCGCACTTTTAGAGCATGTATATAATTACCTAGAGACTGCAACTTGAATGGAAGTGGAAGACATGTCTCGGCCATATTTGTTAGGCTCTTTCTTCTGATGGTTAGGCAGTTTAATGTACACCAATAAAGTTGATAGTATTACGAATTAGTTGTTTCTGGTTGTAGAGTGTATATTTTCTGTTTTTAGCAAATTATTTGTTGTTGCAATGTTTGAAATTGTTCCCGTGGATGCTGCTCACAATGCAAGACAAAACAACGATATCAAGATCGCAATTAGTGACGATTAAAAACATTAGATAATATCTGTCAGTGTTGTGAATAATATTATACTTTCCATTATTTTGCCCAACACTTTGAAATAGTACGGATGTGTTTGACAGGTATGGACGAGGAAATAATTTGCTTGACAGCGGTTTAAGTGACGAATTTAATCCACACTCCGTTGTTTTTCTGCGTGTGCTATAAATTGCATACTAATTAGGCGCAAACTATTTTAATTTCCCGCTAAAAGCATAACAAATATGGTGGATTTTTCAGACATTTTCGCTGGAGTGGAAAACATAGTATGCAGTCTACAGGTAATATATATATGCTCTAAGCCGGTCCTGTACAATACTGATAAACACTAAATTTCAAATTTTTATACACCTATGTGACATATGAAAATTATGATTATAAAACAAAAATGTGCCTTTCTTTCTTTATTACGGTAATTAATCTGTAAATGACACAAACATTTCAATGCCCTATCGAATAAAAAGTACTGCCGTAACAGATTCCTTTTACCATTTTGCAAAAGCAAAAAAAAGTTTGATTAAGAATGTCTAAAATTGAAATAACGTTTTAAGTGTGAACTAATTAAAGTGTATTGCGTCAAAGCGAATCAATTTTGCATACACGCTCCCAATCAATTGAAATAGATATTATTTGAAAACGACTACTATTAGTCAAATAGGCATTGACAGATTAATTAACGCAATGAACGAGGAAATGCACATGTTTATTTCATGATCACAACTTTCGATTGGAGAGTCATAACGAAGTTTTTCAAAAAACATGCCCTGACTTGACCTAACAAGCCATTTGAACTTTTTTTTTAGTCACCTCCACCGTCCTCCCAAGAAGGTGGGGGTGGTGGTGCATACCTTGTTGCACAAAACAGATTTCATGATCTTATACAACGATCTCTCGAAATTTCAACTTTGTATCTAGATTCGTTCAAAAGTTAATATGAGCGTGTTTCCATACTTTTGTCCAGCACTGTATAGATGCCACTCGATTTGGATGGTTACAAGTTTTCGATTTACGCTTTTGCTGTTTGAAGAACTACGAGCAGAGTGTATTCTAATGCCGAATTTGACATGGTCGTCAATATCATTTTGAAATTATTTGAAAACTTTTCTAAATTTACATAAACAACTTCCATATTTGTGTGTGTGTTAACAACTTCCATACGTGTTATTTTATCGAATCCACTAAAGTTTGTTCTACTTTTGTGTTCGTTTCATGATTTTATTACGTTTGAAGATAAAATAGTACCTACCTACTTGTATGTTATTCGGCATAATCTATATGTGCTTCAGCTGAACTTATTTGCCTTACTATGTTCGGCAAAATAAAACGTTGAGCTTCGCCACATAATATATCACTTTTATACGGCCAATCTAGTTTTATTTAATGGTAAAATAAAATACATAAAATACCAAATTTCTCCCAATCAAATTTTAATGCAAATTATAACATGATTTTTGCTGTTAAATTGCTTTTGTTTTATTTTGTGTGAGTACCATTGGTCACTACTTTCGTTATCATAGTAATGATATTAATACAATTTATTCGCCATATTACAAGCGTAATATCGTAATATATTGTCAAAAAAATTATAAGACTCTTCGGTATTCCTTTAGATGTATTTTCCTTTAATACAATTTAAACTTAACAATGTTTGGTGTCTATTTTTTAGTGTGGGGTTTTCTTTAACTTCAGGCAGGATACTGTTATTTCCCTTATGTTTCTCATCAACCCAGCAATTCTTGCATTATTTATGATGAATTTTATTATCTCTAAACACAATCGTATTTGCAACTCACTTGAAATTTTGTAGATGCTGCACCTACTGATGTGGAAGGTCAAAAATAGTAAGTGTTGCTATTCGTATGGATACCTTTACATTAGTAAAGTTTAAAATTTTGTTTATTACAGCACTGAATGCGGCTATTTACTAAGTTCCAATGAGATAATTCCGTTACAGATTCGCTAATAATCGAATAGAAATTAGAAGTAACTTTAACAAACATGAGCAGTGTTATTTTGGTTGCCTATTTTTGTAATCACGTGGTTTGCAGAAAACAATTAAAGTGGATTATTCTTTTCATACAATTTTCTTGCAATATCAATTACCTACATGCCTTTCATGTCTAAAAAGGAGTATAGTATCTTGTCACCAAATTCATAAAAATATTGGCAGAATATAGACAAAAGTACTGAATATTTACTTTGATAACATGAGCAACATATTGCCGATATTCTCGATTTTCTATTGTGATTACAAATCCAATGGCACAGCAATTCTCTTAGGCGATTTTAGTCGTTACCATTGTATATATTTCATTTCATTGTCAACTAATCGGTGATGTAAATACCCAAACAATGTAACACGAAATAAAACGCAAAATCGATACTGTACCTGTACGTGTGGCTTCTGCAACAAATAAAACAGCTCCTTGCAGTCCTCCGATATATGAGTCCTGGTTGCGATAACTTCCAGGACATCGTACATCACGTTGACCGACGTCGATAACATCGGGAAAAACTTGTCGCTCGCTCCATTCGTTATGATCTTATTGTGTACGTTAACTAGAGCGTGGAGCTCTTTTGACTGCAGCAGGTCACTCAGGAAACCCAATTCCTCGTCGGTCGATGGCAATTCGCTAGCTTGCTGCAGCGAACTGAGAAGTCTCGAAAGTGCTACATGTAGGTACACAAAATGGATTATTATATGGGATATATTCAATCTTCGTTACTTCAGGGAAGTTTGAAAAGGATAAAAAAAAAATAAAAAGTGGATGAACAATCATTATTATAGGAATTATTCAAGTGGAATTAACACTTTTTATGACTAAAGTGTCCTTCCAAAACTTGAAATATGTGTTTTATGTATTTAGATTTTGACGTTTTTACTTGTAACGTCACAATATCCTTTGTCAAACATGTAACGTCGACACCACCTCATTCATTCATTTTTGAAAAATTCGCCAAAGAACTAACCATGATAAATTTGTAACAGGCAAAAAAATGTTAACAAGCCTATTCCTATCGACCATAAAAGTTCACTAATGTCGTCAACGAAAGCGAATAAAAGTATGGAAGAAACCTCGGTCGGCATAGACCTGAAAACGCCCATCAACGAATCTCTAACGGCCTTTTACCAAAGGAGTTTCGCCTATCAAACTATAAAAGTTCGCTTGCCGACGATATTGTCCCAAACCATAGATGTCCTATCCAAAAAGAAGGAGAGTTTTTTGCGATCTCTCGCCGACGAAGCTGAAGAAGAGTTCAAGGTATTAATTACACAACTGGTAAGACTGCGTAGCGACATGCTCAACAACAAACCTTTGCGAAAGCTAGTGGGTGATGCTCCCGATATAGAAACTTATAACAAAGCGCTAGATCTTCAGGCGATTAAAATTTCGACGCCAACCTATTTTAATGCGACTTGGTTGTTTGTAGAATGCTACACGTACAGGAGAATCATGGAAGCAATCGAACAGACAAAATTGCTCACCAACCTGGACCCATTTCAACTGCAAAAGGAAGATATGTTCTATAGGACATTAATAATGATGGCACCCTTGGCTAACCTTCTACAAGACGCTATCAACGCACCGGATGAAGAAAAAGAACAGAATTTCTTAAATCTAATAAAACTAAACTTGTGGGGTAACAAATGCGATTTATCTTTAAGCTTGGGTAAACTTAAATATGAAACTGAGACAATGGCAGATCTGAGTAATCTAAACCAGTTCCTCCTAGTGGATGAATCGCAATATATTTGGGATGCTTTAACCGAATGCGGCGAATCCCAAATCGTTGACATCATCCTGGATAACGCTGGATACGAACTTTTCACCGATATGTGCGTAGCTGATTTCATAATAAAAAATAAATACGCAGAGCATGTTCGATTTTACGTGAAATCCATTCCATGGTTCGTCTCTGACGTGACGGCTAAGGATTTCACTTGGACCTTACACCAGTTGAAAGTGGGCAAGAATTCGACGCTCAAAAAAATCGCCGACAGATGGAATAATTACATGAGGATCAAAGCCTGGACAGTAGAAGAACACTCCTTTTGGACTTTACCGTTTACGTACAACGAAATGGCGAAATGGGATCTAGATTTGTATCGAAAACTCTCAGAAGCCAAGTTGATTATATTCAAAGGCGACTTGCACTATAGGAAGTTATTCGGGGAGAAAAACTGGCGACCAACGAAATCTGTCACTTCAGCTTTGCAAGGTTTCCACCCTAGCAAATTGGCAATTTTGAGGACGATAAAGGCACATATCATATGCGGTTTACCTGAAGGTACAGCCGAGGATACTGAAGAGAAAGATAGCGATTGGTTAATTACGGGGAAGTACGGAATTATTCAACATTGCGATGTTACTGTACAGAAATAAACCATGCCATAAATGTATAAACCGAAGTAATTTTATTATTTTCATCAAAATCAAAGCTTTATTTTCCCTGTACATTTTGTACTAACAACAATAATTTTGATGCGCGTTTCAACCACCATCATAATTTTTATGCTAACATATTAGGATTTTTTGACAGCACCATCTGCTATCACTCTTCAGAAATAATAACAATAAAAAAAAATCTAGGCTACTATGAAAATTTAAAATAAAAATAAAATCTATTAGTACGCATGCTATTACAAAATTAAATAAAAAAGATAAAAATAAAATATTCAAACCTTTATTATTTCAGAATATTACACAACAAAGCTAAAAAACAGAATTGAAAAACCAAAAGCTTTAAGACGAGGCTTCAGATTAAAATGTAGCATGCTAATGATGTATGAAGCTGCTGTTAAAATAATAATCACATCATGACACATTTTAAAATAATGCATCTCATCCACATAGCATTCCGGCTTTCTCACCTGGATCCCATTTCTCTTTCGATCCATTGGCCATAACCTCAGCTGTCATTCTACACAAAAATCACAAAATTTCAAAATTATTACTCTAATTACCCAGGCGAAAACAATTGCGAATTAACAACACAAACAACAAATTACGTTATTATTACTACAACAGTTTAACAGGGCGATACTACCGTCAACTGGGAGCTAAAAAATAATGCGAAGTTACAGTTTTGCGAATCTGGTAACTCGGTAACATGCTGAATTGGCGAAATCGGCACGTTTCTAAAATAATGCAATAACATTTAATGGGACTAAGTGTAAACTGGAATCTACACTACCGCAGCAGGCTGATTATCGTGGGTCTTCGGCGTGGAATTATCGATTATTATGTGGAATATTTACTATACATGGCAAATATACTTCCTACTGTTACGTGCAGTCGATTACCTTCGCGAAACGTGTGTAATTTTGGATGTTATCCATGAAATCAATCAATCTCTTAAAAATATGTGGAGCAAAATGGCTTCTGATTAACGCATGCCAACTTATTGACGTGAAATCAGTAACGTCACTGACGTTCTGCTATTTTTAATTTTTTTAATTAGATTTTAAGCTCAGTTATTTTTATAGATTTCAATTCAGGTTAAATAGCTTTCTCCGGTTAGTTTTGAAACACTAATCCAACTCAAAACATCAAGTGATAACTCAGCTTAAATTGTGTTTTTGTTTTTTCAGGAAGACCGTAAAAACAGAATATAAAACAAAGCTCTTAATTTACATTACCTACATATTAAATTTAATGCATAGACAACTATTTAATCATATTTAATGCTTGTTTATGGATGTGCCGAAGTTATTTTAAGCGGGTTGCTTATTTATAGATTTCTACATTATCAACGCCTAAATATTAGGATTGTTCGATTTGTACAAAGCGCTAGAATAAACAGGGCAGATGCATACACTGTGCTCCAAATTAAACCGAGCTATTAATTTTTCTTTTGAAAAAAAATAAAATCTCTTCTTCGTACGTGCCGTGCTATGCGTTAGCATCAATTATTACTTTCGCATAACAGATAGGTTAATTTTTTTTGTGTATAGGTTAAAATTAAACACATTTTTTAATTTCAAGTTTATATTTTATTCTTATTTACCATACAGACATAAAATAATATTGTGCATTAATGGCTTAAAATGAAAAGAAGGTAAAATGTCGTCAACAACAAAAGTTGAGAGTTATCATGGAAATTAACATATGATATAAATTGAACATAATAGACTGCACATATAATATACTGATTTATAAATGCGTACAACTGCATGGCCATTGCATGGATCATCTCAGACTGTCTACTAGTAGCACAACTGTTTAAGGAATAATCAATTATTGTACTGGCTAAAGAGGCTATTATTTAATATCGATAGGTATGCTATGT
Source organism: Cetonia aurata (assembly GCA_949128085.1). Lineage (NCBI taxonomy): Eukaryota > Metazoa > Arthropoda > Insecta > Coleoptera > Scarabaeidae > Cetonia > Cetonia aurata. Next base: position 6,866,744 of record OX421882.1, on the reverse strand, counting down.
CATATTTGCACTAACATCGAACTATAATATGTTTTTTGTTCTTTTAATTCATTTATTTTATTTCCATAGTATACATTAAAATAAAGCTTTTACCTGAATTTGGAGTGATTATATATCTAAAAAATCTAGAATGCCAATCTCACATCACTTTTGCTTATATCATAAGTTTTTTTTTATATAAATGTAATTTATACAGAGATATGAAAAAGAACGTGCCATTCAGGGTAATACCATACTAAAAAACACATCGAAAAACTTACAATTTTGTCATAAATTTAGTACATATTTTTAATTTTTTTTTTTGGATGACTTAAGTGGTCATAGTTTTGGAAGGCACTTACTACTTGACTTTCGAACACATAAAGCCTAGTCGAGAATGAAATACACTACTACAAACGAGAATAGGGTTGCGATCCGTTCAAGGAAATTATAAAATTTCATTTCAGGATACAGAATTCAACGTTTCCCAGATATTATTTTTATATACAATTTAATTTGATCGAAAGATTTAGTCCAAAGCGTGCGCTTACCTTGAAAGATGACAACCCTATATGAAAATAAAACAGACAGGGATTAGTTCTTTAGGATTCCAAAATTTTTTCTCGAACAATTTTGAAATCAATATAAAGATCAAAGGCCACTTTTGAAAAATATTCAATATCACTTTCGCAACATACATATTTATCGAGACGAACAAGCAAGTTTGGCAGACCCCAAAATGGCAGGAAGGCATTTATAATTTTTCATCATTTTTTTCTCATAATAATAATCGTAATAATTTCTACATTTACATGTTTATATAAATTTTGTACATTATTTTCATATCCTATACTCTAAACAAATCACAAAAATAATTTTTGTTGGCTCAGTGATTTCTTCTCATTTTTCATTTTTCTCCATTTTTATCTGTTAACACTCTATTACTTAATATAGTGACAGAAGATATCCACAAAGCAGAATTCAAATTTACCGCAGTCATCTCTAGCAACTTAAATATTACAGCATGAAATTATCTACGACTTCTAGGTATTTTAACCCTGTTATGTTGAAGTTACTAAAGATAATTGCGGGATATTTAAATTTCACTTAGGGAGTAACGCTTTTATATATTTCTTTTCCATTATCAATCAATGTTGTTCATATATATATTACTTTAAAGTGTTCATGCGATGAGTGTTCATTTTTAACTTTTAAATTTTCTTTTAGTGTGTGCTACCTTTTCTCTGTTTCTGATGACGAAAGATGATTTACATTTATACAATATAATGACGTTGAAACTTAGTCGCTGTACGTAGTATGTATTATTTATCAATCATGCAATTTGTCCTTCAGTCTCATTCCGTTCATTGGATTGTTCGAAGCAATGTTGCACTACACACTTTTCTGTTTATTTTTTTTTTTTGCTTTTTTGTACATACACGACACTTATATTCACTAATATCGTTACTACATCTCGTAACATATATATTTTTTACTTATTATATGATTCATTTTGGCATAGCTACAAAATTCTGTAAAACGATAAAGATGCTTTCATAAACGAAAGGTCTAAATTGGGTTTTTGACTTGACGTCCGGTTTTTCCGATAAAATGTTCTTATACCACAGACGTAGTACTCTGTTTGGATTATCTGTGAAGAAGTGGGGGTAATATGACGAAACACCCGGGCAACACACTTTGCCCTGCACAAGCTTAATGTAACTGTCAATAATAAATTATTAAATTGAAACTTGTGTGGCGCCGAGTGCACCAGATGCGTTGTTTATGCTATATTAGAAAACTGTTATATTTATGTACATTTATACTGCTAAATTTGCACAAATTTTAAAACGATTTTGATTCCAAAATTTTTTTGTTGTAGTCACGAGTACAGATTGGCTTATGAGATATACGTATACTGTAGTCAACTTGAAAATTGTTAAAGAAACATGAAGTTTACTAAAAATAAAAACGGAAAATATGATTTTTTTTGTGGGATATAATAAAAATGAAAATAATCGCAATGTTAAACACTATTCCAAGGGACACAGTTGATTTATAAGATTATTGAAAAACAAATAAGTGCTTTAATTATACGTTATTATATGTAAAACTCAATATAAATTCCCCAAAAGAATATAGCGTAAAGGATAGAAAAATGAAGCATTTACACAACCTAGTAAAAATTAACAAGAAATACATATTGCCCATAAGAGCCTGTACTTGTAAGTTGGCATGGACGCTCTATAGTACATTCCAATCATTTTTTATTTAAAACAGTAATATCAAGAAAAGAGAATTAGAAAAACGTTACAGCTAATGATTTATTAAGCACTTAAAATGTTCTATAATAGAAATATTTCGAGTAAGTTCTTTATAACATTTAATTCGATTTAAATACAATATAATAATAGATAACAATTTTGGAAATATCTTATGATTCGAGTAATATTTACACCTATATATTATACAGTGAAAGTCAAAAACCCAATTTTGAAGATATTTAAAATATCCTTTCTTTCAAAAAAAAAAAAATATTTTTTTTTGATATATAGAAAGCTAAACTGCATATGATATAAATAACAAAGCAGTCGCGCATATTATTATTTTGTATATTAATATATTCTATACAATCTTTTTCTTTTATAATAATTACAATATTTACTAAATAAATTAAATAATTTATGCATTATTCATATTACAGAGACCAGTTGAATTACGAAATACTGATAATCACTGACCTATATGATATTACATAACATTTTTTTCATTTTCCACTTTCTCTCATTTGTTCAAATATATAATATATTATATATATATATCGATATACATAGTTACAAACTAAAGTATACAAGTAGACAGTAACTAAACAAAACAAAAAAGAAGTCGTACACATATCTAAGTATAAATTAAATAAAAGGAATATCATATATATTTATATATTGCACTGTTATTTTCTCTGCATTTTCCGTTAGAAATATATCCAGTGACATTATTTCTTCTTTTAAAATATCATTATAATAGTAGTACAAGTAATAATAATAATTAGCAATAATACAATATCTTTTTCAGAAGTAAAGATTCGATAATCACGTCAAGTCAAGTATTTTATCATCGTTTGTATATTCAATATATACAATTATGACACATATTGTATCATTTCTTTGTTTGTACATAGAAGTTTCTGTCAGGCTGCTTATAGAGACTTTGGTGTAACATCGTATAACAGTTAAGGAAACTCTCTTTGACCATATATTCATGTCATTCACAAGAATTTTCGATGTTTCACTTTGATATCAGCTACAAACCACTTGTCATCAACTTTTTCTTACAACAAAAGTGGATGATATCAAAGCGATTTTAAGATTTCACTTAAACTAATCAGTTTGTATCCTAATAATAAAATAAGTCATTCCATTATTTTGAGGGTGTATAATATTCGATTGAGTGCGTACAGTAAATGTTTTTTTTGTAATAGAAAATGTGCAATGTCAATTTTAAGATTTTACTAAACATGAGCATTTTTTTAATAAGAGCATTAGATACTGGTATCTCAGAAAGCAGGTGTGTATTTGAAGAACGAATAATAAATTACATATGCGACATCGTTACCCCTTCTTCAGCTTACGCAACACTAATTTTGACATGTGCTGTCACTTTGACATATAAGTGATATATGTCAACATCATGAAATTTCCGTTATCACGTCAAAAACCAAAAAATTCTAAATGGTTTCTAAGATTTACGAAAAAATCAAAATAATATATTGAAAGACTAGTTTCATAAGGGCAATTTTTCAAAAAACAAGTCCCGAAAGGCCTTATGAAACCAATTCCATATGGTATTTTTTCTAATTTTCACCTTAATCGCCCGTTTTTAACAAACAAATAATAACTTTGGTAATTTAAGGAATTGTATGGTAGGTTGATCACACTGACATTTCAAAACAAAGTATGTATAGGAATACCAAGTAGCGTCATTCTTTTGCCAAACGAAAATTGCGCCGCCATTTTGTTTGGTACCGTATGCTTTACGTCACGTGTTAATGGTAAACAAACATTTGTGCTTTTTATTTATTGTATAATTTGGAATTGCGTAGATCTTAAGAAAATTATTTGGAATAACGGTTTTATTAGTTTCGGTTTCGAAGTATTTTCTTAATTTAGGACTGTTAGAGTGTATTTTCGTTTATTTGTGAGTGATTTTAGTTATTGAACTGTTATTCAAGTTTATACAAAAATGCCACATTATTGTGCAGTGAGAAAATGTAAGAGCAATTATATTGATTCCCTGGAGCTTCATTTTTCATTCAATCTGCACATGGTAAATATTATATATATCTACGACAAATTAGAAAATTAATAAATCTTTTGCATTTGTAAATAGTTGTTTAATTTACCTGACCGATATATTTAGCATTTAATTAACGAATTTGTTATACTTAATGCAAGAAACACGTTTTAATTTGTTTTTAAACATTTCACATCCTATTTACATATATATTTTTAAATTTCGCGCACAATAGATATAACAAAATGGTCGAAGGTCACAGAAAACTCGCCGTAAAAACTTTATTTATACTTTTATTTATAGAAACGTTAATGACGCTACTTGGTTTACCTATAGTTTGTTTCAAAACTACAAGTTTCAGCGATTGAAACTTGACGTTATTATTGTAATTGAAATTTCACTGGGAAATATTAAAGTATATATAATAACTATACTTTCTAGACGACTAGTCAAGCGCGATTTCTTTATCCTTTAAATAATAAAACATTTCTTCATGTAATACATAAATACATTAACAATTATATATCATTCATATAGCGCTAACCTCAAATTGATAAAATGTTAGAAGGTTGACAATTAATCTTAATAAAGTCAGATCCCAGTGTGGCCAACTTAAGATATTCCAAAAGTCCCTTATAAAGCCTATTAACGCATACCTACTTGTGCGTTTAAAACTCATGAACGCATTCCATCGAGTGTCGCTTCTTATTGCGACAACAAATTAGAAAATAGTGTTAAAAACATGAGTGTCAAAATGAGGTTTATGTAATGCGAGTACAAGATTGTATCACGAGTGATTCAATGTACGAGAATTAGAAGTAATTGTGATACGAGTTTTTTTACAGTATTTTTTCTAATTTGCACATTAATCGCCCATATTACATTCCGGCAAGAGTTCCACAGTGAGCGGTAATAATCATTTCAGCATTTGTTTTAGCTTTTAGAGCTATTTAAGAATATATTTAGAAATTTTATTTTATTTTTTTATTATTCAATAAAAGCAATCAGATTCACAATACTTTCTGAGATAGGATCTTATAAAAAAAAGTAGCCACTCTGTATTGTATAATTTCTGTAAAATATAATTGATAGATACTGTAAATAATGAAGATTCTTTATCTGCAAAATTAATGGATTTCTTTAATTAAATTCCACGGAGGATAGGCAACTAATTATACATTTACTGCAAAGTAGTTTGTTTAGTTTTAGCCTAAGCTGCTTGAAAAGTCATGGTTGTCTTTGAGATTCAAAATTGCTTAATAAACGAGTTCCCTAAGGAAAATAAAACAATGAAATAACCATTTTACATAAATGACAACATAGAAAAAAACATCATAAACAAACGAATATGATTCGAGTAATTAAAAAAAAAAAATAAAAGAAATTTGTATGATCGAACCAGGTGCCTGGATTATTTTTAATTATTCTAATTTATTTAGAATATTTATATACGTGTACTGACTGTAAGACGGAGAACTAGAGTAGTCTTCACTAACATTATTTAAGTATATAGAGTCTAAGTTGAATTCGAAATTTGTAGGCATCTCTTCTTGCTCGTTAAAAGTCGCCGAAACTCGTAGCAGATCTGTATGGTTATTTAATAAGTTCGATTGTCGCGCAGGAATGTTCCTTTTTTATTCGTTTTGTCTCGTATGCGTCTTCCATGTACATAAATGTGATGATCCTGGTTGAGTGTCGCGGTGAATTCCGTCGTAAAAATCAATTCTTGTCCCAGAAACGATTTTCGTGGGGGCGTGGTGAAAGGGATTTTAGTGTCGCTAACAAGTTTGAGATTGGAAGCGTAAATTGTCCGCGATTGCCAATGCGATTTTTACGGGCGGCGCCGAACGCGACGTTTTGCGATTGTTTTCTCAAGTTTTCTCGTGTTTCGTCTTAAACACTTACTTAGATCTGTGATAAAAATTACTAAAATACAGATAAATATATCATTGATTTTTCTTTATATGAGAAAATACGCACTCTAATTTTGAATTTAGAACAATATAGTATACATATACATAACAGTCTTGATTTTTTTTTAAATATAAACTGGCCGAAACTTTGGCGTCTAGAATAATAATTTCCCTTTAAATATTTTATAAAAAGTGTCCAAAAAGATCTTAGTAGTCGCTACACACTAAAATTTCTCAATCTTTTCTCATCATTAATATGATAATAATAATAATAATAATATAATAGACTACACGTTAACAGTTAATTTAAATACATACAAAATAATAATCCATTAATAATAATATAGTAGTGATAATAATAAAAGCAATGAATCGAAATCGGGACGGGTAAAATAGAAAAAGAGATAATAGATTTCCTTTTCCATCTTACTCCCCCTGTATACATCAATAACTAATAATAATTTATCACATTACATTTCAAAACAGTTTCTGTTCATTCCCCGCGACACTCAGTCATCGGTTCCAATTTTATGGAAGATATTTGGTCTTTCGGCCTGACGCCGGTGTTGTGAATCGGTTTCACCAGTTCCTCGATGTCCTCGTGAAAGAGGGCCTCGGGTCTGGGCGATGCGAACGACCTAGACGGCTTATACGTCATTCCCGACATGCCTACGTCCATGTTGTTGCCGATACCCATGCTTATAGACGGCTCCATACTACTGGACACCGTCAGTCCAAGAGGGGAAGAGATGGGACTCTCCAAGCCGGAACCGGCGGGGCTTATCCTAAGGTCCTGTATGCTGCCCGCGGGGCTGGCCATGCGCATGGAGGCCATATGACTCATACTTATCGGCGGTGCCCCGTTGCTGGACATGGAAACGCCGCCGCAATGTCCCGCTAACGCTAGCGAGTTCACCAGACTGGCGACTGGGTTGGTGTCGTGCGCGGAGCTTTGGTGTTGGGCTGCCGCCACCATGCTGCACATCTGTTGTCTTAGGCCTTGGGCTACTGCCGCTACGGCCGCGGCCGCTGCCGCTCCTGGAGATACGTTGGGTTCAGATCCGTTACTGCAGTTGTTGTTAGGATAGCTTTGTATTGTTACTCCATCCTGTAAAGAACGATTGATGAGTTAGAAAAGAAGAAAGCTTGGATATTGTCAATGTCAAGACAGCGCTTTAAATGTAAATAATGTCTCAAACTGAATTTAGTCGCAGAAAATATAATTTCAGTACAGTCAAGGATCCATACTTGAGATAGTTTTTAACTTCGAGCTGTAATAACTAAGTTTCGAGTTTGTAATAAATGTACAATTCTCATGAAGGAGAAGCGACAATAAAATGTTGTTCGTCCCAAGTTAATGCATTCTCAGTGGTGTTTCCCATAAAGAGCTACAGTAAGTAATTGGAGACATTAGTAATCTTCTGTAGAACACATTCATTTACAAAACAATATAATATAATCAGATTAAAAACAGAAAAATTACATTTTTAATATGTTTTCCATGACCTCTTTTTTTGAGTGGCAATTTTTTTTAAATCGCTCAAAGTTATGTATTTGATTTAAAAGACAGAATATACATGGAATGTGAAATAAACACTTTATTATATAAAGTAATTAAAAGCCACAACATTTTATTTGAAGTAGAGCTACCTTATTCCCGTGTTCCCATGTTTCGAACGTCACGTATTCGAATTACACGTGGATCTAAAGTACGTACCGTACGTGTATTGTTAATTCACGTGAAAACCGCATGCAAGAGTTGTTTTCTTTTTTCTACAAATCGCCGAACGTATATTCACGTACCGTACGTGAATCATCGAACTTCACGTCAATTATAAGGAGTCCGAACGGTGGCTTTAATTTGAAGTCACTATCATCTGGAGTGTCAACGCTTTCTTTCTTTAACTTACTATTTTTAGCCTCAGATTTCTTCTGGATATTCCTTACACTTTTAATTTTTGATATTTGAATGTTTTGAAATGGCTGCCTTCATTATTAAAACGGCCGCGCAAACTTGCATCAAATTCTCTCCACTCTATTTATATGCAACACACAGAACAGCTGTCTGCAAAAACGCTAAAAGGTTTGCCACCCTTCAAATCAGAACGTCACAAAATATCTGAAGTAAGGGTACTATCCCAAAAATGGGCACTTGACTGTAGATGATTATAAAAACAATTTTATATCCACGCATGACTTTAATAACAAAAACAGTTTCTGTAAATTGTACGAAAGTATTGAATATCATAGGTCACCAAAATTCACATATGAGAGTAAGTGCTTATATTTTTACAGTATATCGATTCACCTCAAGTAGCTATAAAAAAATATTAAGATAGTTAGCAAAACAGAGTTTTTTAAATTCTCATATTTCAGTGATTAACACTAAAAACAAACACAATGTCAATAACTTAACAAATGAATTGTTTGCACGATTGTAGTTTTTACTACCCTTGCTCGCAACAATCCAAAATATATCCTTAATGGATATTTTCGCCTCGCAAAAAACGACCGTTTTCAAATATATTTGTGATATTATTATTTCAAGTAACAATTCTGAAAATTTAAATTAAATATAATTTACTTACATGCATACGTGGATAAACTAGCGGTTCTTCCTTGATCTGATGAGAATCTCTAAATACAACAGCTCTGATGACACCTCTTATATGTTCGTCAGGCCAGACTCCAAGTAAAATCCTTTGTGGTCTTCCTCTGCCCTTAGGTCGCAAATCTAGAGAATAAATAGAAAATCCGAGTTTATAAAAGAAATACTGGCATTATTTACTTATAAAAAAACATTTGCATCAGCATGTAGACTATATTAAACAAATTCTGTCGATTGCCAATTAATTTTTTAAATGAGGAATTGCACTTTTTTAAATTCTTGTTAAAATAATGTTATTTTGTACATGACCTAAATATATATTTACACTGAAATTTTGACGGATTTCTGTAAAGTAGTTTTTGAAATATACATTTTTTAAGATCTTTATACGTCACAGGTACGTAGTAAAATTTTATGAATGAACGAGAATATATGGCAACATAGAAATTACTCCCCCGTAATAATTGCAGTCATTTATGCAGACAATGACAAAGGTAGTAACCAAATTTACCGGCTGCGAAATACGATATTATTAAGGTGTTATGCAAGTTATGGTCACAAAGGAATTTGGGATTCGGCATTAGTTCTGCATCTTGTTTTAGTTTGCGTTTAATGTTCTCCAATTTATCGTAAAAGAACGAATTCTGAAAGATTTAACCTCCAAACCGCGTAAAATAAACACAGAATATCGTAATAATACGTTTACGCCATCTGTACGCGCAAAGCATGCGAACAGCAAACTTAATATTACTTATCTGCGATGATGATGCGAACTACGATGACTATCGCTCCATTGCCAAATCATGCTGACTAAGAATTTATGAATGAAAGAACTTGTGACGTCATAGCACTTTAAAAAAATTAATTATGCCTTAATGAGAAACAATTTAAAAGAAGGTTTAATGAAGGGCTATATATTACAACATTCTCTATCATTCTATGACATAAAAAAAAAGTTGTGCAATTCCTCATTGCGCTACCATTTAACGGATTCTGCTTTTCCGACGGAACGCTCCATAGTAGATGGATTACCCTGACGTTAGTAGCGTGGTAATACAGACAACGTCTACGAGATGGCGCGACAATGCCTTTTTAATATAAATGTAAATTCTCTATATAAACTATTAAAAACCGCAATTAATGTTCTCGGAAACGTTCCTAGTGAAAAGTGGAGGACATTCACAAGACACGGAAAGGTGCAGGGAAAAAAATTTTCGTGATAATATTCGTTAATAATCACGTTAGGTTTTTCTTCCACGTTTTACATTTTAAAATGTCATGTCATACGCTTTTCATTTGGATGTATTACTGCAATATTCCGCGACTCTCCACAGTTGCAAAACAAATTCAGATTTCTATTCTTGTGTAATAAAATCTGAAGACGACTTTACATTATTGTAATTGCTTTTCTTTTATTTTTGTAGTAGAAATAAATATTGTTTCTATGCGAATAATAATTTCTCTGAAAAAATCATGACAATTTTTAGAAACGAAAGTTACAAAACAATAAAACGTAAAAAACAAGAATATGAGAATAACTGAAAATATGAACTTTGTTGAAATTTTATAAGAATTATTAAGCACTCTTCATGACTTTTTTTACGAAGATTAGAATGAAAAAAGGCTTTATTTCGCCCGGAGCCGCTTCATTATGAAATTGGAATTTCGTAATTTTGCAGCTTCGTTAATACATTCTTACTAGAACAGAAGTGGTTTTAAAATTCTACTGATCTTTCTTTAATGATCAATGTAAGAACGAGAAAGTACACACTAACAAATATTTGCAATTCCTACAGAAAATTCCAGTAATGTATAGGGTAAATTTACCAAAAATTAGAAAATGTACCTAAAGTTTTCTATTAAATTTCCCAATTTTTGGCAATTTTACCTTATACGTTACTGGAATTTTCTGTAGGAATTACAAATATTTTTTAGTGTGTACTCAATATTTATATAATGTTTTCTTTTGTAGGTATGGAATGGAGTAGATATTAAAGCATTTAAAAAGATTTATGACTAAAAGGGCCAAAAGAAGACCGTGGAAATTATTTTCAGATTTCCAAGATGGCCGCCAGGCGACGTAACCGCCATCTTAAACTTTTAAAGTGATTTTTTACTGAAATCCACCTAGTAAATGTACCAAGAAGCTATATGCCTTTTAAATCTATTATTCGAGTAATTTTTGTTTAATACTTTTTAACGTATCTATTAAAATAAAGTGGTGGGGGTGATTATATGTTTTTTTTTTTTAAATAAACAGCTGTAACTCCTAATTGACTGAACGGATTTAAAAAAAAACTTGGTCTCGCTGAAAAAGTATGTATTGCTCTATCAAACCGTCTTACCTGTGATATGTCTAATTTTTAGTGATGCCGCTAGAGGGCGTTTTCTGATATAATAACAGAAAATTGAAAAAATTAAATGCAATAATATGACTTTTTTTCATAAAAATTAGTTAGGTTAGTGAAAACCGGGTCTCGATATCTTGTTCCTAGCGTAAAATATCAATGAAAGAAGATTTGGATATTTATTAGAATAGCCCGGGCATCCCCTTTTGCATAATTTTTGGTTCTATCTGGCGTAGAATGACTCCAAAATCACAAAACCATAGTTCTTTTCGCCCGCAATTCACGTCTTCATCACTTTTTTCGCAAAAAAAGATTCGATTTTCAGGTTATGTCACCTCACAAAAACACACCGAAATCTGCATAATTTTCACTATTATCTATCAATAACCGTTATAACCGTGTACTAAACTGTTGCGACTAACTTATTTTGTTGAAAGAAAACCTGTTTATGCTTTATTTATGCCAAAAAAGAATACGTTCGTTTGACAGGAAAGTGCATTTAAAATTAGGGATTTTTTTCTTGTGTTGGTATTCCGCGCATCACAGGGTGTCACAGGATCATAGTTTAGTCTATAACTGCGCCTTGTTAATGCAATTTGTGTTGCATAACTTCTGCCATTTCTACATTACGTACAAATTATTATGTACATATGTATGTTTAATCTATTTATATAATTGCATTAAAAATACATAATTTAACGACACTACTCTTTATTTCACAATACAATTAATACCTCTTTGTTTTTATAACATACTTAAGTGCCTATACTATTCATATTATTTTAAATATATCTCTTATTTTTTCATGCGTTATATTATTTGTTGTTTAAAATACATATTGAAAATTATTTGTGTTTGTGTAACAATACTAATAATAATAATATAAGCTTTTATTGTATGATAATCAATAAACATAAGACGATTAAAGTAGGTCAGGTAATTCTTTCCTACTTATTAAAATACACATTGAAAATTATTTCTGTTTGTATAACAATGATAATAATAATCAATAAACAAGACGATGAAAGTACTTGATGAAAAATAATACAATCATAAGGTGAGATTCAGTTTTTATAACTGCTTACATCTAACTCCATGTTACATAATTTCAAAACGTTACAGAAATGACTAATAATAACCTAAGACTAAAATTCAGTCAATATAATAATAATATAAGCTTTTATGGTATGATAATCAATAAACATAAAACGATTAAAGTACGTGAGGTATTTCTTTCGAACTTATTAAAATACATATTGAAAATTTTTTCTGTTTGTATAACAATGATAATAATAATCAATAAAGAAGACGATGAAAGTACTTGATGAAAAATAGTACAATCTTAAGGCGAGATTCAGTTTTTATAACTGCTTATATCTAACCCCATGCTACATAATTTCAAAACGTTACTGAAATGACTAATAATAACCCCAGACTAAAATTCTGTCAATCAACACTTTAATAAATCAACAAATGAAAGGATGCTTGTTACATTCAGTGACAATATGTATGTAAGTTCTATGCACAATATTCATAGACAGGGCACACAGGGCATATACTTTAGACATGAGCAGTCTGACACCGCAAAGATTCGTACGATACGACTCTTTCACAGAGCAAATTCGTATCATTTGTACCATTTTGTACCGTTTGCTGACTGTGATGACAGCGGTACGAATTGTACGCATACGACTCAAATTAGCACGTACTCGACGTATGATGAATGGCACTTACACCAGTTGTCACTTATTTAACTTTTTGTCATTAAAATAAAAAAAGTGAAAACTATAATGAAACCAAATTTACAATTTACATTGAATCCGTACAATATATTGGATGAACAAATATTACTTTCTAATATTTTTATTCCTTTCCTTTTTTCAAATATAAATATTTTAGTTTTATTAATAATAAATAAATAATAATAATAATTAATATATGTCTTTAAATCGCTTTTTTGTTATTACCTCACTCTGTAATGTTCAAATTTCCAAAGAACAAACGCAATTAATTTCTACTACAGGCTTTCACTTAAACTGCAGACCTATGTGTTGCTTCATAATATCAAGCACGTTAATAGATTAATTATGAATACAATATGAACAAAAGTTGCCGACGGCAGATGTCAGAACAAAAAATTTATGTATGTTCCAAAATATGTACAAAATGAAGCCGATACAGCCTCTATTTGATATACAAAAAATTTAACCAAGCTTGTCACACCAGTTTGTCGTATCATTATTTACTGAAAATAACAGAAACTATAGCTACTTTTTTCGTTTCTTTTAAAAAACAATACAATTTGGATTTCGGTAATCCTACTGATTCAATAACATAGTATAATTAAGATTATTCTATTTCACAAAAATACATAAACCCACAATAACATGTTTATGTAGTTTATGACTTCTATAGTAATTTAGGCATAGGAATCCTGTAAATCAAATTGATTTCCGTAAAAAGAGAAAACAAATATTGATAATGGATTTCTGTTAAATGAAATAATGTCAACAAAGATGGTGCAAAAAAAAAATAATTAAATCGTGTCCCGCCACCGAGTCCAGGGCTTATCTATGACAAATACCTCAACACGAAGTAGCAGCCCTCCTTTTTTTTCTGCTGTAATAGCATTTATAGGCTCCTAAGAGTTTCTTATCAAATGCTGATCAAAACATCCAGTTACAATATCACGTTTTCAAGTTATATTCTTTTTGAAGCAGTAACCCATCCAACAGCCATTTGCCTCTATAAACCATGTTGTAATTATGCAATTTACTGTAATAAACAAGAATTAGGAATACAGTACGAAAGTAATATGCAAATTAGTACCATTTGCTACTGGATGATATGGAATTTGCAAGGTACCATTGGCCTCCGAATCAAAAACATGAGCTGAAGTAATTATGTTGTCCGACAAAAATCCCAAACAATAATGGTCTCAGGATCATTCTTAAGAGCAGAATGAGAATGCTGCTTGACGCACAAAACTGACACTGATCCAAAATACCATTGAACTATGTATATATGTTGTTGTTGGGCGAAGCTTTGGATTGTGGAATACACCTTGACACTTCTAAGCACTATCAGATCAGACATCTATTTGACGTATTGTACCATCTCCACTGAAATTTTGCTGAACAGAAGGAGTTGCATTGATATCAGACTTAGGACTTCACTTCCGATCCGAGAAGAAGGCATGTTCTGATTTTTACACAATTTAAAGATGATACTACTGTAATTATAAAAAGAAAATCTTACACAATAGAATTAATGGAACTAAAAAATAACATACCTTCAACCAGTTGAACCCATATATGTTGCTTCTACAATGAAAAAAAAATATGTTAAGTCAATGTAAAACTGACAAATCAATTTTGCATTGACTGAACACATTTTTTTCTCTGTATGGAAGAAGTGTGCAACTCACAGGAAATCTTCATCATCCGAATTAAGAATTTCATCTTCGAATGCATCATCTGCACCTCCTGTGAAAGCCGGGTTGTATATGTTTCCCGCTAGTCGTAAAAATTCCCTGGTTTTATCCAGGTTCAAAGTACGACAACGCTTGAGAAACATGTATCGCGCCAGATTTCCCGGGATATGAGCCTTAATTCGGCCAGATGAAGACATACTGACTTTTGCAGCCCGCCATGAGGATTCGATGGAGTTCGTGTGAGCACCAGTATCCGGATCCTTGAAGCAGACTGAATGGTTAACCTAAAGAAAAATTACGCTATGAGTCATGAGTTGAAAATTTATCAATAGCAATAACATACCTTTAAATGGGTATAACCCTCATTGTTAAGACAGTCGTAAGCCTTCCAAAAATCCGAGATAATGGTGGTCCCAGGCTCTATCCAATCCTTTATGATCGGTATGAGGGTGGAAGCGTCTCTAAACTCAACTGCCACCATAAATACACGACCGGTATTCCTCTCATAACCGCCAAACACCCATTGTCCCTCTACCCGATGACCACGATGATACTTGCGACGTCCGAATTTAGATTCATCGATCTCAACTATCGATCCTGGACCACCGAGTTTGACGGGATTTCTGAGGTAGTTGAACAGGACAACCTCTCTACAAAAGGATGACCAGTCAACTGCAGTTTTAGAGGAAATTTGAACCTCCCGTGCAATTACAGAAAGCGGGAGACAATTCACCCACAAATGTGCAAAGCTCAGTATCTGCCACAATTCTAATTTAGATCGAGCAAAAAACGTGCCCGATCTAAAAGAGATTTCAGTTCCACACTTCTTCTTTGCTTTTTGCTTCCTTACGGCTATCCGGTTTGAGCAATACCATGCCCACCCGTCAAGGCTAAAATAATAATAATATATTTATTCAACAGAACATAATGGAAACAACTCCGATTACAGGACAATAATGTAAAAAAAAAGCTAATGCAAATTACACTATTGTAATAAAAGAAAGAATCAGAAACGTACATACATTTGACATCTAACAACACAAGCATTGTACTAAATCTCGTACAATTGAAAGCGCCACTTCTTTTATTCATTTGAAGATAGTATTATTGATATATATTTACTATGTCGTTGTATGCTTGTAATATTTACCAATTAAAAACACCTTTTTTTCTCGTTACTATTGCATTAGTTAAACGTTTATATACCACTCACTTGATCATAATTATTCAATTTTTTGAATTCAGAATTCACGCGCGAATGGTTGTCATGGACTAGTAGTCGGCGGTAGTCGGTCTAATTTTTTTTTTCTGTGTTGCCTAAGTACAAGGCGTAATACAATGTGTAATTCGATAAGCATAGTAACATAGTCATTCAAAATACGTACATAATAGGCTTTCTTTTTTTATTATTCCAGATGTTTCCCATTTTTAGTTTATGGCACTCGAAAAAAAATATATTCTTTTTATGAAAAGCGCTTTTCTAAATTCGTTTATGCTGTCAAATACTACAGAAATATATATATCATCTGTAGTCACGGTTTTATGATAAAAGAATCCGAATTTCTCACAATTCGAAAACATTATTATTATTAATAAATAAAATCTTGAGGATGGTGGCCTAATGCTTTAATTTATTTTAATTACAAAGATCTTAACGTTTCTATGATATACATAATTCACCTTTTTCAAAAGTTACGTTTTTTAGTTTCCGTATTAATCAAGTTTAAGTTTAAAAAGCATTCTTTATTTTATTTTTGTATAATTAAAACTTTTAATTGATTATTTATTTATTTATTATAAACCTCATGGCAAGAAAATTGTATAAAATTGCCAATTACTGAACTAATAAAAAGTACGGATAATAAACCGAACTTGTTTATAAATAGGGAAAAATATTTTTTTTCTTGCGTCATTACTAAAGGAATAATTTTTCGACAATAAACATTTTAATTGCACGGCGAATTAGAACCTAATAAAATTAACAAAATCAAAGACACATACCTGGAGCTGCGGTGAATAAGGCTAAATGCCCTACCACATTTAGGGCACATATATTCACCGACTCGCGGTATCAGCCCCAGCTCTTGAAGGAAACCAAGAGTTGCCTCTTGGTTCCCCCGCAAGGAAGAAAAGTACATCAAGGTCAGCATTTTGGGTTCAACTGGCCCAACACGTTCACTCATTGGATTCATCATGTGCAAATGTAGTGCCAAATGCCGTTGCACAGTGTTTATATACTAAGTTTAAATGTTCAAATAATGCGATTATTGGTCGACTTCTTGATAGGCCAATAGGAAACGCTGCCACAAAATCTGAGAATTTAACGGTTTTCGTGTACCATGTAATAGTCAATTTGAGTTTTAAAATAAGGCAAAGGTTTTTTGTTATTGGTCGACTTCCGACAACGAGGGTGTGGGGTTCAGCTGTAGTGATTGGCTGAGCTATTTTCCACTTTCTTCAAAATTTAATTTAACGGATATTCATCTGTATGTATATATGTATCCAGTAACCGTCACGTTTAGTAGCTTTGTTCTTTTTGACGCCTTGCGTTAAAATGCGAAACGCATGAACATGCGCCGTAGAAATCTTGTGGTATGTTTCTTTTGCGGCAAGTATATGAGATGGTGACTTTTAATTTAAAATTGAAGTGTAAATTTATTTTATTCATTCATTCATTCATTCATCCATTTCATAATATTTACAAAGAAACGACCAACCCATATTCTACTATTACATCAACATCAATCTGTTACAAAAGAGCGAAAAAGAAGTGGGTATATATATATATATACATATTAGACAAGGTAATAGAGTAAACAAGGGTATTCTCAATTTCTCATATACATATTTTCGCTTATTAAGGGTGCGCTCCGTTATTCACTGCCATAAACGCTAATATTATTTCAATATGCTGAGGATGAGTAAAAAACTTTTTTTCACTCTCCATAACTTTAATTAAGATTATACGACTTTTGAATATGAACTTCTTTTACACTGTGACTTTACTACACAAACCTTATCTTCGTACTACCAAGAGTAAACTGAATTACAAATGTTTACAAAGTCGGTCAGACTTTATTACAGATAATAAAAAAAAAATATTTTCGGAAACGCTTTTTCATTCTTTTAAAATTTGAACATTTGGTGCACAGTTATGCGGTTCAAATATCCCGAAAAGGATGGAACATACAAACCATTAGTTAGATAGAGATATATATACCAAACGACAAGAGGCATGGTGTCGAACAGAACATCGGGCTTGTTCTACAGTCACGTGATACATTTGAGCGACGATCTACTGTACAACAAGTTACAGAATCAGCGAAACTACCTGCCGTTCGATACGTCGACCAAAATTGACACATGTTCTAGTCGAATCGAGTTACAGAATCCCGCTGCTGCTTATGTGATGTTATGTATGCGTACTGTCAAGAGCGTTCCTCCATCGTTCCTCTTTAATTTCGTGCACTTTGAAACTCTTATGTAATTGCGCGCACCAAGCTGATTTATAACGTATAACCATGCTTATCAATTTGTGGAAAATGATTAGAATACACTAATAGAAGAAAATATAGATAATTCAAATCCTGGTGAAGATGAATTACATTTAAGATATTAAACTTTTGAACTCGAGTTCCTTTGTATATTCTTTGTAGCAGAAATTACTAGAGAAATTGAATCGGCTTCACTCGGCTTTATTTCAGCGGTGTACGGCTGTTGATATGTCGTATTCGTAACAATATATAGCTTACAACTAAAGCAGGTTGAGTTAATATAATATCTTATATATTCTCCCTTAATTTTATATATACCTATATTGTGCGAGGTTGCTGAGAAAATATTACCGACTGCGAAAATATTTCAAAATGAACTTAAACATGAATGCTTCGTTGGAGGATTATTTTAAAATTAGAATTTGGCGCGGTATGTAGTTGTTTGTGTGTCGTGATATTAGAGGTTATTCTATGATTATGGTTATGACCTGTTTTATGTGTTATGTCTGTTTTTATGTGAATAAAACGCCTTAAGAAATAATAGTAAAACTATTGTGTTTTAATTTCGGCGAAACCCGAGCTATTCATTTCAAGATGTTTGGTTATGTACTCTTCTATCAGTCGTGGTCTTGCATTTGTGTAGCTGTAACATGTTTTTTTCTCTGCCATGACTTTTTATTTTTAAAAATGCCATGAGATAACATCGATCAACGTAAAGAAAACGATCACTATATTTTCGATTAAAAACAACTGTTATAAACACATCTCTTTCTCCCGCCGTTTCTATTGGCCCTTTCCCATCCCTTCCTAATTTACGACTTGATAACAACATGCTATAATCCCCTAGGAGTCAACCCAGACTATTTCCTGCTAACTCGAAAATACCATATTATTATTATATTGACTGAATTTTAGTCTTAGGTTATTGTTAGTCATTTCTGTAACGTTTTGAAATTATAGTCGTGTTCTATTTGCCTCGCGGATCACTTGTGATCAGATCAGTTCGATGAAAACGTCATCCGTGACGTCACGCAAGTGATCCGGAACTGATCAAATCCACCAAGAAGTGAACCTGCTATTTCAGAGAATCAGTTCGGCATGTAGAAGTGATCCACCAATGGTAACACAGGATTTTTAAATCTTAAAAAGCGGGATGTCGATTCAAATTGGCGCCACACAAGACCGACAAGGCCACGTGTAGATAACCAGTCCGCATAACCTGTCTTATTTGCTCTGTTATACACGTTTTCTGTTGTTTTAAAATTTTTATTTAGGTTAATTACAAACAATTCGATAAATATAATATTATTTTGGCTATACTTCCTGTGTGATGTCTGGCGATTTGGCGATTTATGGTGTCCTATCGGATAAAACATCTCTCCCAGAGTTCAAAATGGGCATTCATTATGTGAGCAAATGAAAAGAAAGTATTAAAAACGGTGTTTGAAAAGTGCTATGTCCAGGTTATATTCCGGTTACTCTATGGTTACATTCGACGCGATTTTGACGTTTATTACGTGTGGTACTAGTGAAAGTAACTAAAAGCAGAGCCAAAAGTTACCAACGCAGATGAAATAGGCACGAAATACAAACTAGATTTAAAAATTACATATTCTGTAAATAAAAGAATAATAAAAAAACTTTGATAAATTGTTGGATTAAATAAATTTGTCAATGTTATAAGTTTTGAACGTTTTTACCTTGTTAGTGGTTGTAACAGTTAATGCTATTCAGAATCGTAAAAATTAGCGCGAATTTTTCAGAGCGGATTGTTTAGCGCTAATATTTTTGCGCTATTATTATAGGGGGTTTTTTCATCTAACCGTTAAATTTGTTTTAGCGGTTTTTCTTGACTTATATCCTGTGTGTATCACTGCTGTGTTAACAGATTCCACCCGAACGAGATCGTTTTGACGAAACTTGCTATCATTTACTAATCTCTGCTCAACAATAGTTATTTTTTGTGTCAGTTATTTCATATAAAAGCAAAATATTTGATTACGTCAGAAGTAAAGTATTAAGAAACAGATTAATGATCATTAAGACTTGTTTGAATAAATAAATTTGCTATCACCTGTGAATTTTTTTCATTGTTAGTATCTCTAACAATAAGAATTAACAAGGTTTCTGATATCTGCATTTAACGTGAACAGTAATTTTGTTTTGTTCACACACGTTTAAAATTAGAACACTCTTGACGGGGAAAATAAAAACAACCACATTTTTAAACAATTTTATTGCATAAGCGAACAATATACAACTTTAAAATATTAATACCATGATAATGTAGTGAATTAGTTTGGTTTCAAATGCAAGTATTATTAAAAATGTATACAGAGGTATATATATATATATTAAACATTAGAAAATATAATAATAAAAATCTTCCACCTTTGAATAATATTGTTAATTGCACTATCTTATCTTTGTAACACCTAATTCTGTAACTAATGTTGGTTTTATTGGCGAGTGGGCTTACTTAAATGCAATTAACAATATTATTCTAAGGTGGAAGATTTTTATTATTATATTTTCTAATGTTTAATATATATATATATACCTCTGTATACATTTTTAATAATACTTGCATTTGAAACCAAACTAATTCACTACATTATCATGGTATTAATATTTTAAAGTTGTATATTGTTCGCTTATGCAATAAAATTGTTTAAAAATGTGGTTGTTTTTATTTTCCCCGTCAAGAGTGTTCTAATTTTAAACGTGTGTGAACAAAACAAAATTACTGTTCACGTTAAATGCAGATATCAGAAACCTTGTTAATTCTTATTGTTAGAGATACTAACAATGAAAAAAATTCACAGGTGATAGCAAATTTATTTATTCAAACAAGTCTTAATGATCATTAATCTGTTTCTTAATACTTTACTTCTGACGTAATCAAATATTTTGCTTTTATATGAAATAACTGACACAAAAAATAACTATTGTTGAGCAGAGATTAGTAAATGATAGCAAGTTTCGTCAAAACGATCTCGTTCGGGTGGAATCTGTTAACACAGCAGTGATACACACAGGATATAAGTCAAGAAAAACCGCTAAAACAAATTTAACGGTTAGATGAAAAAACCCCCTATAATAATAGCGCAAAAATATTAGCGCTAAACAATCCGCTCTGAAAAATTCGCGCTAATTTTTACGATTCTGAATAGCATTAACTGTTACAACCACTAACAAGGTAAAAACGTTCAAAACTTATAACATTGACAAATTTATTTAATCCAACAATTTATCAAAGTTTTTTTATTATTCTTTTATTTACAGAATATGTAATTTTTAAATCTAGTTTGTATTTCGTGCCTATTTCATCTGCGTTGGTAACTTTTGGCTCTGCTTTTAGTTACTTTCACTAGTACCACACGTAATAAACGTCAAAATCGCGTCGAATGTAACCATAGAGTAACCGGAATATAACCTGGACATAGCACTTTTCAAACACCGTTTTTAATACTTTCTTTTCATTTGCTCACATAATGAATGCCCATTTTGAACTCTGGGAGAGATGTTTTATCCGATAGGACACCATAAATCGCCAAATCGCCAGACATCACACAGGAAGTCTTACCATTATTTTATTTAAAATGGCAAACTCAATGAAGCAAAAGGTGGTAAGTAATTTGGTTTTTTTTTTAACCATTCCACTTCATTTGATTGTGGTAGGTTGAATTATTGGGCGAAGTATCAACAACTTCGGACGATGCGACATCGTCCAGTAATTCATCGGACGAGGAACTGTACTTACGAAGGCATCATCAGCGTTCACAGGGGTTTGTAGAGAAAGTGGTGAAAAATTTCGACGACCTTCAATTCAGAGAGCACTTCCGAATTTCTCGAGACACATTCAATCATCTACTAACAAACGTAAATACCGCTAACGTGATTCCAGTATACAAACCTGGACGATTAAACGTTACTGCAGAGAAAGCATTGCTGCTCACCATATGGTACTTGGCGAACAGTGAATCTTTTAGACAGGTAGCAGACCGTTTTAATGTTACTCGTAGCACTGCATGGCGTTGCGTTCGAAAGATAATTGATTATCTGGAACAGCAGGCTGCAACATACATTTCTTGGCCAAATAACGCAGAATCAGCTGACATAGCTGAGGGCTTTAGAATAAAGCAGGGATTCTCCGGTGTAATTGGTGCAATCGATGGATGCCACATTGCTATTAAGAAACCCAAAGATCAGGCAGCTTACTGCAATAGGAAAGGAGTGACTAGCATTATTCTGCAGGGTGTGTGTGATGATAAGAAGCGGTTTCGAGATATTTACTGTGGAGAGCCCGGTTCAATGCATGATGCACGTGTATTAAGACGGTCTCAGCTGTATGCAAATGCAAATACAGAAAACCTTCCAGGTGGGAAGTATTTGTTGGGTGATAGTGCCTACCCAAATACAACTTGGCTTGTGACACCTTTTAAGGATACAGGAAACCTATCTCCACAACAAAAACAATTTAACTTTAAGCATTCCTCCACACGGATTGCAATCGAACATGCCTTTGGGCTATTGAAGGGTCGATTTAGACGCCTGAGATATTTTGAAAATTCAGACATACGTTTTATTGTAAAAGCAATTATTGCAGCCTGTGTATTGCATAACATATGTTTGAATTTTGATGATTTGGAGGTAGATTTCCAAGACGTTGAAGAAGTAGTATGTGAAGCAGCTGAGGAGGGTCACGTCGGTGAAGAGAATGTAAACAAACGACAACAATTATTTAACGAAATGTTTGGACTTTAATTTTTTTTTAATTTTCATAAAATTTAACAGGAGTGTCGTAATATAGTAGGAATTATATTTGTGGAATTAAATAATAATTTACCTTGCGTCCTTCGCAGACGCCAGTTTCCTCTGAAACCAGCGTACGCCCTGTCCATCAACAAGGCCCAGGAGCAGACATTCGCTGTTGGAGAACAGCAATTCATTGTACACGCGCAACATCGTGTACAACGAAATTTTGTAATTTTCTTTTAGGTCGTATATGGTGGTATTAGATTTTCGCGAGTTCTTTTTATTTTGTAGGTGATAACTTTTTGAGAGGGGTTTTTTAGTCGGTAAAAATCCGGCACTCTGTGAACATGGCCACAGTGTCTTTTGAAGATTTTCCCCCTCTCCCAAAAAAAAAAAAAGAAAAACAAACATAACTTTTAGTAATCCTGGCGGAGATTACGCTTTCGAACGTAGTCACGTAAATGTATAAGTATATCATTAACATTGAAGTATAGTTAATCAATTATATATATTTTTTTTTATTTTTACTAGACTGAAATTAGCGGATATCGTCGCACATATACGAATTATATGGAGAATAAGAATAAAAAATCAAGGGAAACTCCAAACGATTTCAAAATTTACGTCATCCTTTACTTATTCCTAAAAACAAAGGCGAAAAATAAAATGGGTCGTTGATGATAGTATACCTTACTTTTATTCACGACTCTTCAAGTAAGTAACACAAGCAATTACGTAAACATTAAAAAAACAAAGGCTTTCCATATTTATAGAAACTTGGATGCTATTACTACTATATAAATATTTCTTATAATCATAAGCATTTCAATATTCATAACAAAAATAATCGTTTATTCGGTATTCCTTTCTCTGATTATAATTTTTAACTTCAAATCAACAGGTGCCGATAGAGGACACGTTGAGTTTTTTTAAAAGTTAGTAGCCTTTGCCAAAAAAAAAATTATAATAAATAAATTAAAAAAGTAAGACAAGAAGTTGAGAATTTAAACTTTGCAAACATTAAAAAAATATAAATAAGTATAGATAACAAATTAATACATTAAAACTCCTTTTTAGGCGCAATAATTAAGAAAAAGGAATATAGAAGGTGTATCGACAATCTCCAACAAAACACAGGTGTAGACGGGGCTTAGCGGAGAGTGGTGCAATTTGGCTGGTCTGCCGAGCTGGAGCGTAGGTGGTGCGTTCTAGGTGGAGCGCAAGCTTTCTACTTTCTATAGAGTTGGTGTGTTAAGCGTCGAACGACTGATTAGTAGCCAGGGTGAACTGGCCGGAATATCTAGTAAGAATATTCTGTTAAACAAAACAATTTGCCAATTTATTTTGTCTTTATGAATTGCTATAAAAAGAACATATAACAACATTATTAAATGATATTTGTAAGTTCAATATTTGCTATAATGATTAATTTATTGATACAGTGTTATATTTACAATCATTATGTCACAAATATAAAAAAAAAATTAAAAAAAAAAAATTAATTACCAATGAAAAATTATTCCAGTTGTCCATATTGCGCTGCGAGTGCCTCCAAAGCTTTCACTTTTCTTTCCTCCAATTCCAATCGCCTCTGCTTATACTGTCGGTTAAATAGTAATTCGGCCCGTTTATCTTTCATGTATTGCGTTTTTTCTTGCAAGTACTCTGTTGCAGCACTTTTATTTCTTTTAGGTGGTCGGTGTGTTTGGGTATGTGCTCGATGAGGGGGTTCGGTTGCAACATCTTCGGCATTGTCGATGATAGCTTCACTATTTTGGGGGATTACTGCTGGACTACCTACACTTTCCCTTTCATCTTGGACCATATCGGCATCAGCAGAGGTGCTAGGAATTGGAACTGCAGCAGTAAAGGACGATGTTGAAGGCATCTGTTCCATGTTGGAAGAGTTGCTTGATTTACTGCCACGTAATGTGGAGATATTTACTGCGTTGCTACTTCCAATGTTAGGTTTTGTTCCTAAGAATTCATCCATTTGCTGCATAAATTGAAATTTGGATGGTGCACGACCACTTTTATGTTCGTGGTCTTTACAATTCTTGTAAGTTCGCAATAAATTTTTCCATTTCCGTGAACATTCATCCTTATTGACATGTACTCTATTACTAATCAATTCGTTGCTAATATGTTCCCACACATACTTCCTCTTCTTCGGATGACTCATGTCTTCATGGTAATTATGTACACTGTTAATTAAGGCTACTGTATTGTCATAGCTCCATATTTTTTTATTGACTACTGTATTAGTATAATGTATTTTACAATGATTCAAAATTGAATAAAAAAATTGTTGATCTGTAATGGTTTTTTTTTTATTTATTTAATATACCAATATGTTGCAATGTGCATCTTACCTTGTTTTATTTTTATCCTATCCTCCGGTGAAAGATATAATTGGTATTGGTCTGCACTTTCTGGATCTGTGATTGTCACTAATACCGAATTATCGGGAATGCTCTCCGACTCTTCCGTCATTGTGAAAATACAAATTAAGAATGATATTTGAACTTTATACATCTGAGATATTACTTCGCGCAACCCCCAGAATGTATTTCACAGACAAAACTCTGAAAGATAAATAAACATACGCCGCACGCTCTATTGCGGTCGCTTTTCGTATAGATAACTCATCGCCCCGTTTAGACGTAAACAGTAAACATTCCCAGAATTAACTCGGCATTTAAGAGTCGATATTTATTAAGAGTAATAACAATCGACGATGTCGTGGGAAAATCCATGGCATTTTTTAGGCCACGACGGCGAAAGGGTGTTTAATTTCAAAATATTTGATATTAATATTTGAATGTATCTAATTTACAATGGGATTTTACGAAAACGTACATCATTCAGCATGTGTGTATTATCCCATTATGTGTTTTCTTTTCATAACTATTTTGTTTCTATACATGCGACATCGACATTGCAAATCCCTTTTTGAATTTCGTAACAAAACAACTTTTCATACAAGACGGACAAACGCGCTTGCGCTCAGTGCACATTTTGAACTGAACCGAATTCGTCAAAGCATGCGAAACTGAACCGTTTCATTTGGCGCAAAGGCGATCAGTTGGCAATGACGTAACTGATCTGATCACAAGTGATCCGCGGGGCAAATAGAACACAAGTTATGTAACATGGAGTTAGATGTGAGCAGTTATAAAAACTGAATCTCACCTTATGATTGTATTATTTTTCATCAAGTCTTGTTATATTATTGATTATTATTATCATTGTTATACAAAGAGAAATAATTTTGAATGTGTATTTTGATAAGTAGGAAAGAAATACCTGACCTACTTTCATCGTCTTATGTTTAGATTATCATACAATAAAAGCTTATATTATTATTATTAGTATTATTGGGATGTAATAAATAACTTTTTACTTATATTCTTTCATACTTTAATTTTCTTCTGTTACGTTCCGTTACATTCAATTTGGCGGTAAAAAACTTCACCCACATGGGTATGCAACCCAACCTACACCTATGCAATGCGAACAACTACAAACATGCCGCTCGCCTTGGAATCTGATTCTTGAGTTTCAATAAAAAATAACAGGATAAAATACATGGATAAACAACTACATAGATTGAAAAAAAAAAATTGCCCTTCGCTTCTCCTCTCTTGCGCGCTAGGCTTTAATTGAATCAGGTAAGTTTCCGAACAGGACGCTTTATTACATCCCAACAAGTATTGTTACACAAACACAAACAATTTTCAATATGTATTTTAATAAGCAGAAAAGAAATACCTAACATACTTACAATTAGATATATCGTATAATGTTAATACAACAAATAATATAACCCATAAAAAAATAAGAGACATATATTTAAAATAATATGAATAGTATAGGCACTTAAGTATGTTATAAAAACAAAGAGGTATTAATGTTTTGTATTGTGAAATAAAGAGTAGTGTCGTTAAATTATGTATTTTTAATGCAATTATATAAATAGATTAAACATACATATTGCTGTGATAATTATGAAAATGTGAATTATTTAAAATTAAATTAATGCTTGTGACCAAATGTCTGAAATTAATTATTAAGTTGAGCGCCAACTCTAAAATAGAGTAAAAATTTCTTGAAGAGCATGGGATTCAAAATCCCAGTGGTCACCTTCTGAAGGTAAACCTTAAGAAACTGAAAGTGGGTGTAAATTGACCACGATGTGGGGAAACAAATTAAAACAACAAAATTTGAATTTTAAAATTAATTAGAACTTTAATAAATAAAAAAAACAAATAGGAAGAAATTTAAAACCTTAGATTAATTAAAATCCAGGCTTAAAAGAAAACTCCCTATATTTAACGTGAAAATAACAAGATTAAGAAAATTTAGAAATATAAAAATTTTATACACCACGTGTAAATCGCAAAATGGCGTTCTCAGGTGAACGTCTTTACCTTTAAATACTTAAAACTGCTCAAATGTAATCAGCTATTACAAAGCAAGGTAAAAATACCTTCAAAACAGTGAACTACAATCAAATCTAATTTAAAAGGAAAAAGAATGAATCAAAAATTAAATAAATATCAAATAAAAAAAAAATGAACTCTCAAAAAGTAAAATTAAATCAGCTATAACAAACTATTTGGAATTCCAAATATTATACAAAGAAAATTAACTGAATTGAGTGTAAGATGCCTCTACTAAGGTTAGATTTGTAAAAATCAAATGACACGCGGAAACAAAATGTCTTCAAACGACATACATTTACAGCGCTCAGGAAAATGATCTTACCTTCGCAGAGTCTAATTGTACACTGTTTTCTCTCTCCCGCAACCGAGCAGACGCCGGTACAAGAGAAGCGCACGCAACAGATGCGATCTTACACGGTGACATGACTTAAACCAGGCAAACAAACAATTAACTGAGCTAAATGAAAATTACATTGCTGTAAAACAAAACTAAAAATGATATTAATAAGAATTTTTCAACATGTTTCAAAGCAACTTAATACTAACTTAACTTTTACGAAAAATCTAGTGTCTTTTAAAAATCTTCTCGAAACAGCTGACTTGGACGAAGGGGTCAACGCACTCACGCACAGTTTTTCATCCCCTTTTTCCACAGCAATATGTACATAATAATTTGTACGTAATGTAGAAATGGCAGAAGTTATGCAACACAAATTGCATTAACAAGGCGCAGTTATAGACTAAACTGTGATCCTGTGACACCCTGTGATGCGCGGAATACCAACACAAGAAAAAAATCCCTAATTTTAAATGCACTTTCCTGTCAAACGAACGTATTCTTTTTTAGCATAAATAAGGCATAAACAGGTTTTCTTTCAACAAAATAAGTTAGTCGCAACAGTTTAGTACACGGTTATAACGGTTATTGATAGATAATAGTGAAAATTATGCAGATTTCGGTGTGTTTTTGTGAGGTGACATAACCTGAAAATCGAATCTTTTTTTGCGAAAAAAGTGATGAAGACGTGAATTGCGGGCGAAAAGAACTATGGTTTTGTGATTTTGGAGTCATTCTACGCCAGATAGAACCAAAAATTATGCAAAACGGGATGCCCGGGCTATTCTAATAGATACCCGAAGATTTACCTAGTTATAGCTACAATTTTAAAAACAAGCTATTACACCGGTATTTATTATTATTTATTTGTCTGTTTTCAAGACTCAATGATAAAATTTCATAATTTTATAATTTTTAATTAATTAAAGTATTCTTAACTCAAATAATTAAAAAAAAACGTGTCCATGCAGTGCTCGCCTAAAGACTCACGCTTCAAACTGGCCCCTCATTCGCGCAATGTGTTTTCACCCACTTGGTTCGTAAATAACTATCAGCCTTATTCATAATCGGATTTAGTAGCTACTAACATCCTACTAAGATCCTACTAAGAAAATCCACATTCATAGTGGTATTTTGGAGCGTACTAAGCTTAGTTGCCAACTAAATCCTTAGTAGCGATTGGGGGTATGTTCAAGACGCTATTAAATGTAACCTAAAAGTTGTATGTAAATATATGTCGTCACTGTAGCATGATCTTCTATGTCCAAATTTAATAATGTTGGTAGTTCTAATTGCTGACAGGCCGGACGTACCTATAAGAGACTGTATTTGCTACATTTCTGGACATTCGATATTTTGTTTTAAATGATTGTTCATTATATATTTCCAAAGGATTATGTCTTCCTAAATACAACAAACGAGCCCTAGATGAATTTCTGCTTCTTAAAATTCAACTAATTCATCTTGAATATCAATTAACTCATCAGCCATTTACTGTGTACTTAAATATAAGAGATGTTTATAAATACTTGTCAGATTCTGTCAAAATCTTACAAGACATTCATTTGCATGTTGCACTTGTTAATATTTTACCCTGTTGCCACACAGTTTTCTCTACTACCATTCTATTACTTAGTAGCCACCATAAACGCGACTATGAATGGCAAAGGATTCTAATACGATCTTAGTGGCTACTAGCCTTGTTTATATATCTTATAGTTATTCAACCGAGCTGCGTAAGGTGCTGATATCTGGCGGCGATAGTATAAAAGTACTGATGAATGAAATTAAATACCGCCAAATATTCATTGGATTGCGAGCTATGTTGGTTACAGATTCTGAAATAAACTTGGCAGTTAATAACAAAGTAAAACCAATCAAAATTAAGAAATTACAATGCAACATTAAAAAAAATTAATGGGCACGCGAAACCTGACACGCCATCTGAACGCCATCCAAAGGTACTTCAAACCGGTTAAATAACTAGATATATATAAACAAGGCTACTAGCTAGTAGCGTACTAACACCCTATTAGGGACTCGACTATGAATAAGGCTGTATTATACACTATTCGTTTAAATAAGACGCCAATCTGTTTTCGTTTTCCAACTGCACGCGTCAAATCACAAAGCTTCTAACATCCGATTGTTTATCTTCAGAATTTGTTTTTATTTTTTATTTTGTGTTACTATCTATTAGTTCAAAATTGCGTAATCAACGTATGAACACTTTTTGGGTATTGGAACTTACCGGAACCTCCGTCCGCAGATGGGCCGAGCATGTTGTGCACTCTGTTGGCGTATAGCACGAATGTCGGATAGGGGATGTCGTATTTTCTAGCCGCCTGCGACAACGACAGTCCTTCCTTCAGCACGGAAAAGATTGCTTCGGCCATAGTTTCCGGCCGCCAAGACTTCAAGGGGCCACGTTCGCGGAAGCGCAAGTTGTGCACTAGACTTTGGTTCGTATTCCAGCACTTCTGCCACATGGACTGCAGTTGGTACTGATAGCTGTCTGCTGAAAGGATAGAGTAAATTAGTACGGCCGTAAGGAACCACAAACAAAAATATTGAGTTTCAGCAAAGATTAGATTTTATTTTGTTTTAATTTTTGAATGTCCGTACAGAAATATTTGCTAAAACTTATATAGATGTACATTAAATCGATATATTCAACAGAATAAATATAACAAAAAGTTTCATTACCAAAACGTTGTATAAATAAAACCATCCTGAAACAGAAGAAATAATTACAAACACATTAAAGAGCGTACAAACGCCAGTTATATTAACATCTGTAATTTTAGTTGCTGTAAACAAAAATTAAACGACCCTGCTTACTTAATATTCCTTTTTCCATAGACGCACGGTATAGCGCAAAAGTAAACATACGTAGATATAACAGTCGACGATCGATTTTCTATTATTTAATGACGCTAGTCGTTCACGATCCCCCTTTTTCATGCATGTATACATTAGTAGATAAACTCGTAAATAATAGAAACGAGCTCATAAACGTTTTATAAATAATACTTAATAATTCAAGGCGCCCTTTTTCTGTTCCCTGGTTTTTCTTATTGCCCGGTCTATCTGGGAGATATAAAACGCAAGATTACACAAATAATGGTGTTTCTAACGTTTATGTGTAGGTACTTTTTGTTCTTTACTTAATAATCGCATAGGTATATACAGGCGCAGATAGACATAAGTAAAATAAATAAATAAAGTGGAACTCGGCTAATATCTTCTACAGATATATGTTGTATATGTGTACACGTGGTGTTTCTTGGAAACTTTCACAATCGTCATAAATCAATACGTTATTGATTTCGTTAAAGTTCTTACATAAATATAAGTATGTACCTTACATATGTAGGTAATATTTTTATTGTGAGTAGTGCTTGCCTTTTCTAGTTAACAGAAGGCGGCGGAAATAATGGGAATTAATTAATTACATAGGCGTAGCGGGTGTGACACTACCGCTGTTCGAGCAATACGTGGCGCGTGGAAAGACTGCTTTAGATTTAGAAGATCAAGTCTATACTGATGATGTTCCTAAAGTATTGCAATCTGTACAACATGCTTGGTTATCCCCACCCTAAATTATATTTCCCAGCGCTTTTATTTTACCGCCTACTTCGACCTGCTAGAATTCCGAGATTTCTGAACTCATACAAAATGTAACTGCGAAACAAAAAAATGTATTTTTACCCTCATAAATCCGTCAGCACCGAATGGTACAGCGGTGCCTGTTCCCGATTCAATAAATTTTTAGATCCTCTTTTGATATAAATGCTTTCAAAAGCGTTTAATTCTCTCGAGGATGTTACATTTTTTTAGTAGTTCGAGGTTCTCGATGTTGATATTAGTTTTAGAGATGTATCAGATACCATAAGAATGTTAAAGACGGTTTAAAATGGTTAATCGCCCTCGAAAAGTGTCATGCTGCATTAACAAATTTGAAAAGCGTAGAATGGTCACCACCAGGTCAGTTGCAAGACGAAATTAAAACCATTATTACAAGAAATACAGATTCTGAAATATTACAACAAATATCGAAAAGTGAAGTTGGTACTGTTGATAGGCTTTCACAAGATAAGTCTGAGTCTTGTTTTTACGCACTTGGCGTATTATTTCTCACTATTTTCAATCAGAATGCGTTATCGACAGCACATCACAGATTTGGCTCCAATCAGAATGATTTTGTCGGAGAGAATTGAGTTAGGCTACTGTCCAAGCGTTCTTACGTCATTAAAACCGCCGCTCTCTGTTAATTAGACACTAAACGTCATGCCGGTTCGTCTCGACTTTGAGGACAAATTTGAAGTAACTAAATGTTTACGAGTCGATAGCTAAAATATTTAGGTAGGTATGCAAATAAATTTTATGTAGGTACGAATTCTAAGATAACAATGGTCGACAACGTCTTTAAAAGATGATGTATCTACGAGAAAACGTTTTAGAGGCATTGTTCGGGTATGGGAGGATAGATTGGAGTATGTAACACACGTAATAGATATTTACATGGAATGAATTTTGAATAATCCAGAGATATTGGCGTCTAAAAAGTGACGGGTGTTAAAGAAACTAACCTATTTTTTCCAATATATATTTTGCTCCATCCAAACACGATTTCTACAAATTGGCATAATCTTAATTAAAAAGAGGCGACAAAAATGAAAATACGTCAGCTTTTCAGGGGCTGTCACTAAAGTATTTATGCATTTTTAAACTTTAATTTAAAAATAAAAGCATACACAGCGTTTTAAGTGCACGAATGTAAGAGTATTAACTAAGTACATGAAAAAATAGGTCTGTACTATATATAACAATGCCAAATTAGGGCAACTTTTGTTAGATCTCAGAATCGATAGATGAAATTGAAAAGAAAAAGGAATTCGAATTCAAACTCTAACGGAATGCTCAGACAACTTTTTTAAGAAATAAAAAATAAGAAATATCAACCTTTTTTGTGTGTCAAATTTTAGATGTTTTGTTCTCTTCGCAGATTTTGTTCTATGTCGTATTACTTTAAATGTAACGAATGTTAACGAATTTTCACGTGTTTTAGATGGATAAATTGTTAGAAAAATTAGATTTTTGATAAATTGAAGTTAAGGAGCCAGAAAATATTTTATAAGCCAAAATAGTCATGATACTTTAAAATTGAGAACCACAGAAAAAGTGATATGGAAAACCATTTTTATGATTATAGATAATAATTTTTCCAAGGAAATTATAAAATTCTAACAAAAAATCAATCTTATGGACATGGTGTAGGGGATAGAGCTTGATGAATTGATGAGGTTTAACAGCTGATGTTATAATAACTCGTTGATATACAAAGGAAAAATAAAATACTTTATAAGTATGGCTAGTTTTGCTTACAATAAGAAGAATTACGGGAAAACAATAATTTTGAGAGGAATAATTGAGTTATGAACCGCAGTTAAAAGTTGTCTGTATTCTGCTAACTCAAAAAGAATGGATGTACTCTTCTATCTTTGCTACCAAAATCAGCTAGGTATGTACACCTAATTCTATTCTTACATGAAGGATACGTTCATGAAAAGCTTGCACAAAAATAAAGATTGCACACAGGTACATATATATATATATATATATAAATGGAAAAAGTCGATAAAAGCAAAAAAAAAATGAGAATATTATTTGTTGATGGAGCCAACATATCTCAGGAAATTGAATCTCTCTCTCTAATTGGATCGAGCAAAAAAGTATTATGGAAGGTGTATATACCTAAAAAAATTAAATAAAAAATGTTATAGCAGCATATTTGAACGCAAAATAGTTTCATTTTTGGATTTACCTTTGATATTGTCTTTAAATCCATAACGTTGGAATATTGTTTCATTTGCCCAGTTATGTAAAAACGTGCTTAAAATCTTTATAAAATCATGTTTTCTCAAAAAAATATTGTACAATAACACAAAATCTTCTTTTAAAAGCATTTATGAATTGTATGAATACCGCAAACGGTGTAAACCTTTTTCCGGTAGCAAATCACTTAAAATTTAAGTGAAATTTTGCTTGAGAAACTGTCGTTTACTTGTGCGATTCATCGAATTTTTGTTTTGACGCAATTATATGTAAGTTAAATACATAAATAATTGTTTCCTATTGAAAAAAAGAATGCTATTAAATATATAGCAATAAATAATAAATAAATATAAACACAAAACATTCATCTGAATAATTCTTATACATTCTCATCCCACAGTAGCGTCAATTGTCGTTAGGTTGGTAGTACAAGCATCGAAAAACGATGCTTTTATTCACCGACGACGCGTCCATGACCGACCGAGCGACGGGGCGTAAGAAAAGGATAGATATAGTATAGTAACGGTAGAATTTTTATAAATCAGATTTCGCTTTTTCCCCTTTTGATATTTATCTTTCGCTTGTCTCGTATCAGTGTTCGTATTTCCCCTTTGAATTTTGCGATTCTATGCCGCTTATGTTGTTAACAAGTCTTTTTTCAATTTCTAAAGTTGGTAGAATCGCCTGCATGCACGACCTTTCACAGCGACGCCTTGCACTGCGATGTCTGAGGCAGGTAATAGACGCGCCCTTAGGCGATGACACATGGCGCCAATTCTGGCGTCCGGTTTGGTCTGATCTGATCTGCTCGACGCAGAATCTATTCTGTTAAATTTCTATCCGAAGTACACCATTAACCGTTATTGCTATACTACCGGATAAAATTGACTTATTGAATATTATTACATTGCCATTTTATCAATTTTATTTCTTATCAAAAGGATCTTCTTTACTTCGATAATGAAATAAGTTTTGGTCTTTATACTTTCAATTCTAGAAAATGCATGTTCTACGCGTTGCACAAAAACACGTTGAATCGCTTTATTCGAAAAACTAAAAGAATTTAAATATGAAAAAGAAATAAAAGAAAATAAATAATGTTCAAAACGTATTTTATTGAGAACGAAAATCATCTTTATTATGAAATATAAAAGAAATAATACAAATTAAACTGAAAACGAACTGGTAATAAAAATGAAAAAAATAAAGAATTGCCTAATATTAATTAGTCTTATATAACCTCCATATTAATTGAACAAACTTAAATAGTATTCCATAAATGTATAACGTGAACATAAAATGATCATTCTTACAATTTGAAATCCTAAATTATTGTAACATTATAAAATTATTGCTTCGTAGAAATTTCTCTGCACAAAACAATTTAATAATATCTTTAATTATACACCCACAGACGCAGAAAGAAATAATAATATCCTATACATCCTTAATAATAACATTTTTCTACTTATAATAATATCTGCAGTTCAAATTTAAATATCGCTTAACCAGCAGTGGTTATTAATCAATATATAATATATACAAAACATGAATCAAAAGCAATCTTAAATTTAATAATTACAAAGTAATATAATTTCGAAATTACAGGGTGAATAAACACTGCTTTATAAATGGAATCATATAAAAATTAGGAATGGGTTTTAATCAGAAAAGTCAATAAAATTAAGCGTATTAAATATTTTAATATACATCCCTAATATAGTAAATGTTTATTGCTTGATACTGCATAGAGTGTGCCACACAACAAAATTAAATTTTCTTTTTAGCAACTCCAAGATTTAAACCATTGAATTACCTATAATTTTGCATTAGATCTTATTAATGGGTATTTTAATATCCTTGTATTGAGATTAATAAAAATATAAATATTTCTTATTGTAATATTAGTTGTAATTATCGCTTTTTATATTGCTAATATCAAACAGTACATGTTATCTTAAAATAATATAGGGTTTTTTAAATTCATACAAAAAAATTAATAGGAATGTAGATATACTTAACAAATTATAAAATTGACAAATTTTAACAAATATTTAGTACATTTTTTTAACATAACCTCAAAAATATCATTAAATACGAACCATTAATAACCTATATTTTGCTAATTTATTTATATCTATAGCAACCGTTATTTTTTATTGGAATTCTAATCTATCTAAACCACACGATATATTTTAACTAGCTGAGGTTGGTAATAAAAGAAATTCTCATTTGACAGTTTCAAATATATACATAATCCATCTATTATACATCCTAAAGAATTAAAAAGCACGCAATGACTGTACAATGACATAAATGTCTATACAAGAGGTTGTTTGTTTCAGTAATAC
The DNA here is from genome assembly GCA_949128085.1 of Cetonia aurata. Lineage (NCBI taxonomy): Eukaryota > Metazoa > Arthropoda > Insecta > Coleoptera > Scarabaeidae > Cetonia > Cetonia aurata. The sequence continues at coordinate 6,830,950 of OX421882.1, read as the reverse complement.
CAATCGTCCAATACTGAATTATACCAAACTTGAATCAATAATGAATGTCATTTTATATTACGAGGGATATAGTGAATTATTCAGCGATTGTAAGTATTGAAACCACTTAAATGTCTATTTTTATCGGGGCGAACATTCAATATTTCATGTTCGACATCTATTTTTCGTTATGAAGAAAATTAATTAATGAATAAAATAGAACTCCCGCCGATAGGGAGTCGCCGTTGAAATATTAATGAAAATGAAAGAATATTGAGGTATAAAATATGTATTGCCGCCGAGAATCGACTTGGGTAAATGTTAATGCGGCAATGTACTTTTGAAAAATAGAAACATTAAAGCTGTATGTTTATTAACTGCGGTTTCCTGTTCTATTCTGAGATTACACAGAATAGACAGGGAAAATTATTATTATATTTTATGTAGTGATTGAGTAATAATACATTTTTGATTGGTTAAATACTGAAGTGATGGAAGAAAATAGCTTTCAATATTAAAAGATTGGTTGATCGTGGTAAATATATCGTGGTGGTTCCTTAGAACGTCCCTAGTTTATTATTAAGTACTTAAAGTAAATAAATATTTACTTGAGAATGACTGAAAACGGTTCGGTATTAACATTTTAATATCCCTTCTTATTTTTGGAATGATTTTCATATTACCCTACTCCACAGGTTTATCAAGTATGTTCAGTGACTCGGTATTTACAACAAAAACATTTTTTACATTAGTATTCTTAAATTCTTATTTTTTTTTCGGTTTTATACATTTAAGCAGTCACTGAACAACCGCTTTTTTATATCTACAAAACAAATGTATATACACAAAAATAGCCGCCATTATTTTGAGAATCATTGAATGGTATCTAGGTAATAGAAAAACTTTTTTTTTGTTTTTCCTATTTTTACGAATGCAAAACACAAATTGTCATGCATTGTACGATGCGTTTTTCTCTGGGGGCGGTTCCTAGTTTGAACAATCTCCCATCTCTTGTCACAGTCTATTTATATTAAAACACAGTTTCGTATCGTCAGAAAAAAAAAGTTACAAATATGAGTTGACTCATTCGTTTATTCATTCATTCATTCATTCACAGAGGGCTGTTGTAGCACCGTTTGTTTCTGTGGCAGTGGCAGTTCGAAATGCAAATAAAAGTTATCGGAATGTAGTAGAGAAAAAGTTATAATTAGTTTTTGTGCTGATAGTTTCATATTATCAGTTAAGCGTTTTAAGCACCAGGTTTATGAAAAAAACATGAGGTTAAAATGGCAGAAGATAAGAGTCTACAAGACAATGTAAAGAAAAAAAAAACTGTATCAGCAGCAAATTAACTGTGCTTCTAAGACCGTTACACCAATAACGTTTTAATTTTGATATTTAGAATTGTGTGATGACTTACATGATATATAAGTATGAAAAATGAAATGTCGCTTTCAAAGTATCAACTTAAATTACGATGTGTTGGTGCAAATGAGCATTAATAAAATGGTTGATAATATTTCTAAAAGTATATTCTTAAATGAGTACCTAATCTTGATTATAGATATTTAAAAGTATTAATTTGAGGTGATCTGTTTTTTCTTATTATTACTTACTTTAAAGTCGTAAAGTTAATAGTTATGTATTGTAGACGAAAATATTTTTTTGTTGGAAATGTGGCTGGTGATTGAATAAAAGATTTATATTTTTAACGTTTCGGCTTCTTTATTTATGTAAGCCTTCATCAGAAAACTGATTGTCGTCAAAGTTTAAATACAAATAATAACAAACAATTTACATGTTAAAAGCGTTGTAAAAGACAATAAAATTACAAAACATTATGGAAAACGTAAAATAAAAAATCATTTTTTATTTTACGTTTGTTCGTTCTCCATAATGTTTTGTAATTTTATTGTCTTTTACAACGCTTTTAACATGTAAATTGTTTGTTATTATTTGTATTTAAACTTTGACGACAATCAGTTTAAAAAATATTGTAAATACTATAGACTAGACGTTAGGTGGAGCCACTTTAAAGCAACACCAAAACAGCTAAACATAGGAAAGCACTTTGGCAACTTAGATTTAAGTCTCTTGTAATGAGATCGACTATCAAATATTATGCCCAAAAGAAACAAACTATTCTTATATACCGTATGCGAGATCCAAGGACAGTCAATCAATAGATTGGAGTATGGGGTAACGGAAGACATTATGATGACATATATTACTAAAGAAATCATTTGTGAGGAGTAAAAAACATATTTTTTCTAAAATTTGATTGCATAAATAAAGAATTTTTTTAAAGCAAAACTAAGATTTTTCAAAATGGCAAGAAAAGCAAAAAAATCCCACTACACGTGTAAGAGATAAGGTACAAATGGTATTTTATTTGATAAAACAATATGTCTGGAATGTTTTTCCTATTGTTAGTAGCTATATAGATGTAGTTTTGATATATTACAAACTTGCCTTTCAAAATATTCACAAAACAGAATTAGCTACATATCTAATTTCTTTCAAACGGGAGATTGTTTTTAATGCTTTTGATACAATTTATTTATTTGACCATTTTCTTCGAAATAGTTAGCCGTAATTTTCTTTGAGGAAATATTTTATTTTATTTTTGATAAATATTAAACAATATATTATAGGCATTTCTATCAAACAGTCTCTTTATTTCGCACATACTCCTAAAAGGATTTCTTTTTTAGTTTATACAATTCTATAAAATCATATTTTATTTATTTTTATTTCAAATTCCTTTTTCACTTAGATAAAATGTGATATCTTCCTCACAAATGATTGTTTTTAATTGAATTCCCCGAATTGCTGCTGTCATTTCTCTTTTGATTTTGCTGTATCGTACTTTGACTATACTCGTATCTCGCATACGGTATATATTTCATATATAAATATACAACATTTTCTACGAAACACAGGTAATTTGCTGAATCCTTCAGCGCCTAATGCTTGTATTTAACTTTTCTGAAATAATATTTTAGATTTTCGTGTTTTTTAACCTCAATTTTCCGATTTCACATACATATTACTCAAGGATCCGTTATTGTCGTAATAAAGCGATACAATACTGTGCTTCTTACAGAAAGCCCACCACCAACGGAAACCCGATAGTCCTGTAAACGTAAACTCGGGGTCGCGACGTCTTCTGAGCATCTCCACGTACTCCAAGATGGATTTCAGCGACTTTTTCGTGCGCCTATTGTAAGGCGACACCGAAACGTCGCAACAAAACTCTAAAACCGCATTCTCTTCCGCTTGAGTGAGGTCCGCCTCTTCTAGCACGGCCATCCGTTTCGACTTGCCCAGTATATTATCGTAAAGCGTACCTTTGGGTATGCCGTACTTGGAGGAGGCTTGGGTGAAGCGCATCTTCTGCGTGGCTACCGCGTGTATCGCCTCCTTCAGCTGCTCTTGTGTCCACGTCGGCGTTTTTAGCTTTAGCAAGTTGGGATAATCTGATTTGAAACAGAGAGAAAAGAAATAAAACGTTTTGGGGCATGCTTTGTAAAGTGAATGGGTTGCTAAAATCAATAAAATTGGTAACGGCAAAAGAATGGAATATTATATTAATAAAACCATGCAGCAAAAACGGAAATAAAACTAAAAATAAGAATATATTAGGTAGACTTCGATTAATTAGGGAAGTATATGTGGCAGGAAAGAAATCAAGCGAGCAATACGTTCAGTTTGATGTACGCACCGTAATTTATCAATTGTCGTGCCAGCCTGAGACTGGCACGCTTCGTGAATATACGGGTTTTCATATTTGGAGCGTTACTGTATTAGCTATCCCCGATTTACTATTTACATATACAGTGTGGTAAACACTTATAGAATAAATATACAGACTATCCAATTTAAAAAAGATCATATATTTTGTGCTGCGCTTACATGAATCACCTTGTATATTTCAAATTTCATTCAGAAGGCGTATCTTTAAGATTAAAAATTGTAGTGTTCGAGTATTTTTTATAAAACTCTACGATATCATGAAAAATAATTTTATCCATAGGTGTATGTATTATACATATGTACTTCCCTAAATAATTGGAGTCTACATATTTAATAATGTTGGTATCAGAAATCAGAATGAATTGTAGGACTTCAATTAAGATCATTTATAAAAACGATTTTGAGATCTTTTTTGGCCTTTACAAAGCTTCTAATTAAATAATTTTTCTTGTCAAATATTGGATGTTGAAAGATTTTTGTAACAACTAATGGCTCATAAGATCTGTGCTTCTTCTTTCTTAGTAAGAGACAAAAAAAGATAATTACAAAAAAACAAAATTATACGAAATATATAGTGTTATCAACGGCACTAAATTAGTTAATAATGATAAAAAAAACATAACCACAACACTTATGGTGTTACACATATTGTTTTCTTTCATCATTGTTGTATATAAATAGTGGTTGCTTTACTATATCAAAATTTATGACACTTTTATTTGAAACTGTAATCTTAAATTATTTAGTGCTAAGTATACACAAATATGCACTAATAAACGGTGTGTCAAAATACCGTGTCAAATTTTATGAATTTGTAAAACGCCCTCAAAGTCCCAAAATCATTTAAGAAGTATTTGTAGCAATTTAAATCAACGAAATACTATCTATGTGGTTGTAATTGCAAGAGATAGTGTGCTGTTACTATTTAAATGATTTATGTATTAAGTGTTCGCGAAGGCGATGCTGTAAATTAAGGATATGACGTAAGGCATATTACTTACAGGCAATTTAACATTTCTTTACAGTATTATATGAAGTTTATATCCATTATAATTTTTTTTACTTCATTATTTTTTGTAATTTATTAGAAATAATGCCGTTAGGTATATATTTTTGAACAGAATTAGTAAAAGAAAGAGTTATGTGCCATCATATCCGTGACTTCATTATTTGAACAGCTGATTGCACCTAACTGAACCTCATTGTCACTTATAAAAAATGAATTCGTCCAACAAAAATAAGCATTATGCATATGATTTAATACAATGTACTTCTTGTTTAATTATTTCTATTGTATTATCAATGATTATGATTAAGCTAGTTTGCTAATACATATTCCATGGATTTTTTATCCAACTGAAGAGTGTTCTTCGAAAAAAGTAGATTTCATATTGCTTTATTTTGAATTGATCATTTGAGTATCATCGTGAGGCGAACATATTTCGAAATATGTATGTCAAAGCGGTCCTTGTAGATTAGTGATCTTTGGAAAATAGACATAAAACAACCAGAGCTAAAAATCATAATTTCAGTCGTCCATTGTCCACCATTACGTTTTATTACTACGTATTACGAGTTAATTTCTCAACTACAGTTGAATTATTTTGTGGTGGCGGATGCGCGATAGCAAGAGGCGGTGCTCAATGGAATGAGATACCGCCCGAATAAATCTAAAGAAATGTTAGAACTCGCACGTGAGAACATAATCACCCCCACTACCTTCGCGATTCGTTTAAAAAAACGAAATTCCGTTTTTATTGTGGTTTGTATCTGCTGCCTGACTCTTCGGACTCATGCCGTACAATGCACCTGGAGGGCGGGGCTTTCACTAAGATAATTCTGCTGTAGTTAAAAGTATTCAACTCGCTTTAAAAGTATGAAATATTTCATCTACTTTAGAGTTCACTATATGAACTTTCTGAAATAGATATCTATAAGGAAATGTAACTTTCTAGTTTACTTGACGTACATTTCCTAAATAGGGTGTAAATACGACTCAATTAAGATAAACTTCTCTATATTTCTGGTATTGTAGTTATCTACTTCCCAAATAAGTGTCAATTTTTGCCTGCAAAGAGAGAATAAACTTTAACTAATAAGATTTGCACTACTTAAAAATAACCTTAAAAATATAATGGAGATGGTACAACTCCAGAATATGTTAGTCACAGTACACTTAATATTAAAAAAAAATGAAATATTAATATTTTCAAATGTAAGATCCTTTATCAAAGATTTAAAGATATAAATAACTGATCTTCTAAAATTAGTTGATGTTCCTTTTGTTTTGGTACGTATTCTTAAAATTTGCTCCGTATAAAACTTTATCCGTAATTTTGTTTACCGTCTATCAATGCAAATTGTTTAAACGCTGTTCAGTGTTAGTTTCTCATATTTTTATAAGACATAACATTCTTTTCACTTTATACAGTAGTTCAAAATGTCAATTTTGTTTAAATTGCATTAATTTACGTAAATGCAAAGTTAGTAGGTAAAATTTTTAAATTCTTTTGACAAATACCTTTTAAAATATATTTCAAATTATGTAAACTAATATTCTAAAAGAGGTATTGATTTTAAAATTTGTGTTATAGTTATATAAAAGTACCTAACAATTCTTATAACTTATACTATTACGTGAACATGTTTCCATAAATAATGCCTTAAATCACATCCTTAAATTAAAGCCTTTTTTTTACCGAACCTTTTGTATAACTCTGTTAGTTTGAAATGGAATAAATAATAAAAGAAAGTGCAAACACTTAAAAACAATGCATGCGATATTTTCCACGATATGTGCAAAAGAAATCTTAGTAAATAAAATCAATCACACAAACATCAAATAATTATTATCGTAGAAAATTTCAATTAAGCATCATTCAAGCAAAAAAAGACTTTAAAAATATTTATAAACAATCTAAACTTCTTTTATAGAAAAAAAGAACCTATTGGTAGAACAGAAAATAAAATACTTGTCGACTTGTATCTATTTTTCTACCCCATTCAAACGTAATTGAATTTGACGCTTAAGTTCTGTTTTTTTTTTGTATGCGCGCGATCACCTGCATAAGATACTAAAATCACCGCTCACGTCCACTAAATGTGACGAAAACGATGTCCCTTATCTCTGGGGAGTACAAATTCGAAGGATTTTAATACCTTCTTAACGCGCCAATAAAATCTCGATTTACGATTTTCGGATTCGTTAGAGCCTGTAGTTATGTAAATAAGATGGAGTCTCCGCGGTTTTATTGCTTAATCCTAGGTATTTATCCCGGTCGTATGGAGCAGTTTAAAATTCTTCGCGCAGTCCTTCAGAACATGTGCTAGGACGACTATCAAGTATAGGTTTAGTATAAAGATTATGTACTATGAATTGTAAGTTTTTAAAAATATCATATTTAACAAAATACGGTTATAAACTTTGAAAGACTAAATTGGAAATTATTTTAATGAATAATTGCTTTGATGTCTCGTAAAAGATTTCTTTATTCAATATTTTGTTTTTAATGTTTTTATATACGTACTATGCAATATAGTTGTTATGAAAACATACGTGCTGCCATCTATACGATTGTCTGCTAATGATCAGGATAACGTTTTTATAAACCTTTATAAAAAAATAATAATAATTATACAACAACAGCTTATTAATTAATTAAAAATTTAAATCAATTTAAAACATAAATGTAACTTGCGGGCAGTTTAAAATTTAATACATCTGATATCACTATGTGACGAAAAATCCAGACTTGATGGTGTCTGCACTTTCTTCGCGTATTAAGAAAATTAAACAGGAACATTATCAAAATATATGCTCTAACGATTCTTATAAATTAAATCCCGCTCCCAAGTTTCCCTTCATTAACTACCACTAAATGTAATTTATTTGAACTGATAAGACTAATAAAACGTAAGCAATACTACTTGACCGTCAGATTAAACCTCATATTACTAGGTAGTAAAACAAGCAATAAAATAAATTGAAATCGCCAGTCACACAACAACATATAAAGCGAATGAAATTATAATAATGCTAATCAAAAAAAGTATTGGGCAAAAATACACTTAAACAAACTGTATTATATATTATAAGTACAAAACGTTCACTGCGGTAAATAAAGTGCTTCGTCAACGATGCAACACTACAAAATAAAACCTATTTGGGCGAACAACAACGAACACACATAAAACTAACGAGAAAACTTATCCAATATTAATTTCGGGTAAGCTCTACTTTACCGGCTGCTGCAGGATTCGGTTCTCACGTACATTTGTACACAACACTTGCTGGTGCTAGAATATTATCAGTGTACAGTTGGGTTTCCTCCGGAGGTAGTGGATATATTCTTATAGTTCTGTCTTTTGTCGTTTTGAATCCGTTTTTCTGTTGGTTTATGAATAAAATAGCTGTTTACTTCATAGTTGGTTTGTGTATAGTAATTGATAAAAATATTTGTGTAGTATTTTTAAATGTAAGAGAATTATTGTTTTTAAGGAAGTAGATAAAACCTAAGCAGCTAATATCCTTATTAGCCACCTCCCACCAGAGCCAAAACTCCCTCCTATTACGACATCGGAAAAAAACCGATTATGGTAATTGACCAAAGTGAGATTTGAACCCTGGACCTTACGACTGACTGCCAAGTGTGCAAGCCACTAGACTATCAGCCTAGCTGATGAACATCATATTGCTATGATTAATTTAATCATCGTACTTTGAGCCAGAAATAGTTTACAATATTTATCTGATATGGCGATTAATATTGCAAACTATATTCTATATCGCATTTATGTGATCTAAAATCAGGGAAGAGAGGTAGTGACCGCATTAATATAAGCATGAAGCTTTTTTTTTGCGCCAAAAGTAATGAAGAACACTACTCTGACTATTTGCTCCGTTTCTTCATTTCCAGTTGTTAGAGTTTTTGAGTTATTTTGTACCAAGTGTTTTGTGCAGAATTATAATTTTGCAATAGTTTCATCTTTTTTTCAGGTGCTTTTATAGCAAAGCAAATATTAACTCTGGATCGGTTATTTTAGCTATCATCAGCGAATCAACCCAGTTTCAGCAATTTATTCGGCGTTTAAGACAAAATTTTGAGGGGAATTACAAATAATTCTCTATATTGTCTCTCATTATGAAAGCAGTGCAAAAGTGTATTCATTTTCAAAAATGTTTTTAATCTCTATTACTTTATCTGTTTATAATTGAATCTTTTTGAGCAGTTGACCGACACAAGCAAATCTAAAGAACATTGTTAAATCCTCTCCAAAATTTCAAAATTTATCCATGAATTAAGATATCTTTTATTGCATCTCAAAATAATTTTCTCTACACGGCAGATGATTTTTCCCAATTGTGAAGGCTATTCGTTGAAGTTCCTCCAGCATTATCAACCTCAAGGTACAAAGTTATCGACGAATTGATACACCGAAGAGCGGTGGCATAAATCATTAAGATAAAGACCGGCAACACAGTTTCCATAGGAGTCCAAAGTCTGAATTTAGCAGATTCTTCCAATAGGAAGAAGAATCTTCAATCCACTTTCCGTGAAATTGTGACAGCTTAGCAAGAACAAGGTTCCTATTATTGGGTTTGAAGAACATGAGAGCGCATGGTTGTATAAAGGAACTATTTTAAAGGATGTTACGAGAGTCTAAGAGAAAATTAATCACGATAAATCTGGAGAGGTCGCAGTGAAAATGGACCGTAGGGCTACTAATTCAATGTAATCTAATGCGTGTTGTTACTAGAGATTACAGCTTCTATTAAATAGATATTGTAAGGTGGCTGTTTTTTTTTATGTAAGATGTTACGCTCTGCGATAAAATGTTTGTTGTAACATTTCATTTTGGTCTAAATACTCTTATTTTTTTTTTTATATAACGTTTTTGTTGGGCAATTTCTTCATAAACACAGGCTGTTATTGTGTATATTTTTTAATATCTTCACCATTTTTAACTTTAGTTTTGTGCCCATCTGCAATTATGTAATCTTCTTCCTCATATTTCTATATTTGGTGTTTAACATTTTTATTTTCTGATAAAAAGAGGCGTCCAGCATATGGAAGATGTAAAGTATATCATTATTGTTTATTGCATGCAGCATGTCATTTCGTTTATAGTTGGATACGCGGATCTAGTACGGGTGTTTTATGTTACTTATTTATATTATTATATTATCGACAATTTTGCACACATCTAATGGTTTCAAACTTGCGAATTATACTCATTACTAATGGTATTTCAATCGTAGGTTTACTTTTAAAAGAAAGAATCTACTTTTATCTTACTGAAGGAGAACAATATTAACGCCTAAGTAGAAATTACTTTAAAAATATAGAATCTAAGTAAATTCTTATAACATTAACTTAAGATAACTTTCTAAGAATGTTCAGAAATATGAAAAATAAGGATAAGCCTGGTATTCTCCAGCAGTACTTGCGTATTTCTGTGTAAATATTGGCAACTATAGTTCATTTCAACACATAGGTAAGTTATATGGGACATAAAAAGAGGCCAAACGTGTATAGTTACAGCCTGCTTCTTCCAGAAATGCAATTTTGTATTCCATGTAATTGCGTATTAGACAAATACGTATAATCGTCTATTATTACCTCGTTTCCCATCGGTAGCTTGTACCTATTTTCTATTATTATCCGACGGTGTGCCGCCGTTGTTCATATGTGTCTGTTGACGCATGTAACGCTGACAAATACATACAAACGTGGTGGTGTCGTTCCAGAATTGTGTATTTCGTGACGTGCGTTAACAGGTAAAGGTGAAATATATTATATAGTGTATAAAACGGGCGACATGTGTAGCGGAAATCCTTCTGTCGAATGTTGGCGAACGATTTGCGGCTTCTGTTATTATATATGTTGGAATTGCTAAATATTATATTTAATAAGATGGTGTAACACTTTACAAGAAGATTAAGGGATCGCCGACGGCTTCACAAACACTATAGTGCTAAATACCAGCGTTGGGCATTATTCGAATAAAATTATTCAAGTTGATTATTTAACGAAAATTATCTAGATAAATACTCGAAAATTATTCATAGGTATTAACTATAGATGAATTTAACTGTAAATAATTTTAGCAACATTTGTTTAGGCTTTATCATGATTATAATAATAATTTAAAATTGCGAAGTGTTAATCATTATTACCAGAAAAATTACTTGTTAAATGACATTACGTCACATACTCAACATTAATTTTTAAAGCAACAATTGGAAATCGATAAAATAAAATTTTAAAAACAACAAATAACATATGCATTAAAAGTTTAAGAGACACGTACAAACAAAACGAGAGCGAGTATCGCCACAGAGTCTGCTGAAAATAGGAAAATTGACGGAAAATACCTACATGACGCTTTTTTTTTCAGTTCTGCAATGTTATATAAAAATAAATTACTTTTATGAAAAATGAACAAGCTCTCACATTCAAACTACTTCCGATATATTGTGCAAAATTACTGACTGATTCTTACGATTTGGATTACATCAAATACAGTTCTTAGAAAGACGGCACTACGGCAATTATGCAGTTTTTAAATTTTCTCCACTTTTTACAGTGTGAAATCATTAAGGAATTAAGGCTAGAACTGTATTTGATGTAATTCAAATCGTAGGAATCTGTCGGTTAAAGTTACAATTTTTAATATAAAAATGATATGATTAGCAGGCTTTAACGATGAATTAGAATATTAATATTTTAACATGTAACGAAGAATTAAAACTAAACTTTATACTTCTTTAAGGTAAATATAGATTTATGCGAACTGTCTAACTGATTATATTTTACACGATTTTAATATCTGAAAATTTAATTTCTCCTAATAATTTATTCGTTTTTTTTTTTTAAACCGCCCTGCAGAAAATATCTTCGAAAAACGGACAGAAAGAAAAAGAAAAAAAAAAAAACAATAAAATTAACGAGAAATAACAGTATAAATGGGGCACCGGTAGTTGTATTACGTTACAATTTAATATCAGCTCGCAATTCTGTTTCTGATTTTAATACGGAATTTATTATTATTACAGTCGGGGCCATAAATTTCTATATATATTTTATATTTTTTCCTCCTACCGGAATATTTATCGGCGTCGTTAAATTTGAATATTTTATATTGCTCCGGTCGTAAAATGTCCTTTTCTAATAATAATTTTACTTTTAATTACCCACGGCGTTTTAAATTGTGAAATTTTAATGTCCCTCCCCGGGTCGTTTTCGTCTCTTTTGTCGTTCTCTTCGTGCCGTATTCGCCCTTTTACATTTTATAAACCCGACTACTACATTTCAACGGGCCCGCAGCGCAGTTTTACTATCATCGATTTTTATTTGTTTTTAAAATCGACTCGTAAGAAGGGCGACTACACACGTCTCTCTTTCACTGTACTACTCCTTATACCGGCTACTTATTCAGGACTCTACATTATGTATTTGGGAGGACGATTATCGATTAGAAAAATTCAATTCGATTCTAGAACAATTGTAGAATAGCCTATGGGTCAGCTGAAATTTTAATCGCATCCTACCGCTGCTGTTGAGTATGACGTGTTACATTAATTGGAGCAGGTGTTCGCTCATACAGGAGTGAACAATTGTTCGAGGGATATCAAAGATTCAAAAGTGTGTGTCAACGTCCTTCCAACACAATAATTGGTTGTCGTTTCAGAGAAGAAAGCCAAAAAGAAGCGTCGAAAGAAAGATATTACGCCTTCATTAAAACGAAGAATGAATTATGCCTTACTTTGTATGAGTGTACATATCAAGAAGTACATTTTAAAAATTTCTAAAAGTGAACACCTTTAGATCAGTAATAATAATATTTATAAAAAAATAAAAACCAAAAATAACTGGCATAAGGCACACAAGAAATTAGAGAGCAAGTTAGATTAAAGAAGGAAATATAAAAAGAAAATACTCGAGCACAAAATACAGCGAAAGAAAGTTAACGAGCTTGTTAGTTCAGTAAAAATAAAAACTTGGACAGATTTGGAAAATGGCATGGCAGAATAAACTAGAAAAACCAAAAACTATTTTATGATATGTTAAAAACTTTAAAGAAAGATAAAATAATTCACATATTTGCTTTTGCAAATCTCACTGCCAATAAATAATTGTTGCAGCCTCTTGGTTTTTTTATTACATCTCTCATTTCCTTCACCCATCAAATTAAGTCCAATATCCTGGTGCCCAGTACTAGTCTACACAGGTCTCTGTGGCTGGTCAACCGAGATAATCCTCTCTGTTCATGTTTTGTTTGCCAAAACTTGCTTGTCTTTTTCCGCCCAGAGCCTTGCATTCATATAGGATGTGGTATGCGATCTCTGTCATTCTATTACACAGTCTGCATTGGGTATCTGCAGTGTTGATCCCCATTTTCTGTTTAGTCCAAGTGTCCGGCTCCAGTTCCGGTACCCGGCTCCAGTCCCAGTCTCGGCTTTTGAACCGTAAACCAGATCAGTGCACCAAGCCTGTCTCTGTAGTTTGATTGATTCCAACTTATCCGATTCGTGATTTTCCCCTCGAAATTTCTGTTAAATTGATATATCGAAATTATGTGGTCTGATCTAATTCCTAAGAGGTTTTAACATTATTGACAATAGGAAAAACAGAGAGCTCAAATTGGACCCTTGTGAGGCACCAGATGTGGCCATATGATAACCATATTATTACATCTGGTGGCCCGTGATTTAAAACGATTATAGTATACATAAAATTCGTGACCAGCCAACTAATTTTGAAACAAAGCAAGAAGAGGACTGTTGAAAATAAAACCATCCAGCTTCCTCAACAATATGCCGTGATCGATGCGGTCAAAAGCAAACGTCAATTCATAGGTCCATATAAACAACATCGACCTGCTCTTGGATATACAATACTTCTGTAATATGTTTGTGTAAACCGGCAGGGGTTCGTGGATTTCCCATAAACAAAGCCATGTTGCCATGAAGATGTAAAATAATATGCAGTATTACTTCAAAAATTACAAGACAATACGTTCAGACACTTCAGCCCTTTTAAAGACCGGAGAGATGCTTGAGCACTTCCAAAGTAGATAGGAACTTGCAAGTTTTCAGAATTATCTTGAAAATAACAACCGGAGGAGGAATCAGTACCAAAGAAAATAATCAGGACGCAGATATATTGATTTTTTGATTTTTGTTTTTTTTTTTAATTATGCAGATTATAAGGTACATATATAATTCATAAAAAACCACGTTACTACGGTTTCAGATTTTAAGGTCAAGTGCTTTAATAATTTATAAATTCAGCTAAAGATTACATATTTGTAAAGCATATTCTGGTATACAAACGACCCCTTCCTCAACATCCTCATGACCCTTATCGTAAATCCTTAATAAACTATTAGATAGAGAAATTTTAGTTATGTATAAAGTCCAAGAGCCCATGTCTTTAACTATAGTAGATCTTTAACATTTATAACTTGACATTTACCTCAAAATATCAACCTATTCATCTCTAGGTCATAAATATGCTTTGAACGATCTATTTATCATCAAGTACCTAACGTTTATTACACGATATCTTGCACAAATATCTCCGCATAGCCTGCCTTCTATTTACTCCACTCCGATTTACGCCAGATTGCAAGCGCTGCCATCTCTGAATAGAAAGGTCGTAGTTCTAACTGACAATGAGACCTTTCGCGTCATCGTGATATTTTAATTTTATTCCCTTGATAAGCGATAAAAATATAATGCAGTGTTATAGTATAATATCATTCTAGTATAGACAGTCAAATTTCAAACTATGGTAATCTATAATGTCTACTTGCCGTCTGGTGTATGAACCGATTACCTACGATATTAATTTCGTTTCCCCTTTTGTGTTTATCCTTACCTTCAATTAGATTTATGGCGTGTGACATGACGCCTATTTACTGAAGAAAATACGGGGGAAAAGACTAGTTTAGTCTAAATTTGGTCCAATTCGTGAAATTAAATTGTTAAAGAAAAGGAAACGGAAGAAGATATTCTTTCGAAGGCATCAATTTCGCGTAGGAATAACTATAATTCTTCCAGTAATTTTCTCAGCCTATATTCACCTAGGCCCACTTCCAACTGCTATATTTCAATTACGTGAACGCAAATTTTCCGGCATGAGCGACATATGAGCGGATGTTTAGCTCGAATAAAAATAAATAATGGCTCTTAATAAGGGGGTTATAGAAAATTATGATATGGGAGATTTAGCATATGTTAACAGAGTATATTGCGTGCGGTATTTAGCAAATTGTTTGTAGGTAGTCCATTTGTTAGCCATTAAGATTTGGAATCATAGAAAATCTATCAGTTGTTGAAAACTGATAAAACTCTTTTCAAACTCTTTGCAGGGTTAACGTATTTATTGTTACGTCAAAACGTCGAATGACGCTATGTCGAAAGATGCACTTCTTGAAACTAATTGGTGTGTTATGAACTGGTTAGATCTATGTTCCACAGCGTATTTGCTGACAGCGGGCTTCAGTACTGGGTCTGATAAAATATAGAACTGCGCATTTTAATAAATGTATTTACATATATTTGCCATTATTCTTGCAAAGCCATTGCAAAATTAATTATAAATTTTGAGCAAAATGGCCAAGTTATTGATGTATAATTGTTGATTCAAACTAGTACCGTCAGGTCAGCCCAAAAAATTACCGCTGTCGTTGAAAGTGTAGCAACAAACCGAAGACATTTACAGCAATTAAGGATCTCACAGACCAATTTTTACAGCATTCTGCATAAAGATCTTAGCTTACGTGCTTATAAAGTGCAGCTAGCACAGGAATTGAAGCCAGTTTATCATGAACAACGACGAACTATCGTTTATTGGGTGTTGAAAATGTAGGTAAGCAATTCTGACTTTTTAGCCATGAAGACCATTCTTGGGCTTCCTCCGCTGCAGTTGGTGTTGTGCTCAGAAGCTACCTTTATAGCATACAAAGTAAAATGTAGCCAGTGTAAACGTTTCTCTATCAAAACCGGAGACCCTACGAGCATGTTCAACTACATCGAACAGACTGTACCACTTGCCATAAGGGCGGACAAGATTCCGCCCGTCTTCAGCTTCACTAGGAAATATCTTGTAGATATTTCTAGTAATGAGATTGCAAAAGCTTATGTCCGGAAACTGAGGCCAGGTTCCTATCGCTGGTTTGTGAATGCCTCGAAGTCGCCGAATGGCATAGGTATTGAGATATGGAGATATGGAGACGAGAATAGTAAAGCCATCAGTTTAGGAAGCTCCACCTCCATTTTGCAGACTTGCGCAGATGGCATTTTAAATTGCCCGCATAAGAATGGATAAGAATACGTCTTCTGGCCGAGTTGGCTTACGGGGTAAACCCGCACTTGAAGGTAAAAAAATGACAAGTCGAGGTGGGCATCTATTGGATATCATTTTGTACAAGTAATCGCAGAGTTTCTACTTTGAATTTAAATAAATATTTTTGTGTTACTTAAAAATAAATAAATGTTTATTTAAAATTAAAATGGGATTTACTATTTGAAAACCCTCATAATACACGTCACAAAACCGATTATGTGATTCCGCACCAATGCATAAATGGAGTAATATTTTCTGTCAATTATAATGGGCGGCAAAAAATCGAGTTCTGAATCCCAAATTTGAATACGACAAACAAACCTTATTTATTCATAATGTGGATCCATGTCTTATTAATATTATATGATATACCTTAATCTATTCTTTGATCCAAACAAGTTCTTGTAGGAATAAAATAGGTATTTCTTTTTGCTTTGCGTTGAAAGAAAAAAAGAATATTTATTTGACACTAGTGGAAGCTATTTCCCGGAGGTAAGTAATATTGAATGAATGAACCTTTGTATGACTGTGTACTTCAAATGATTTTCCTTTTATCAATATTGCTTTTAATTATAGTCAGCGTATATAATTCAAATTAGCGCTGCGTTGCAGAATTGGTTCTGACAGCAGTACAAGTGTCCATATTCGCTCCACTCTTCCATTTTCTTTTCATAATTTCCACCATACCATCGACCAACCAACACGTGTTATTTATAAATTCCGTTTAATTAATACTCTTTGTAAAGAGCAGCCTTCTTTGTCTACCGAGCTCAGTTCTTCGCGATGTAACACAAAAGATTCACATTTATGCACACGCGCAAAATAAATATGCAACGGGCTTATTTATACATGCAAGCATAATTCATACCGGGCTTGCGTGTGTGTGCACTTAACTTTTAAGGCACTATACGCGGTGCATGTGGCGAGTACACGATGAGGCATTCGCATCTTCATGAGAGCGACTATGTGTGAGGTCGCCCGTCTTTTGCATATGGCGCGCGTCACGTGATTTATCTCAACCGCGAAGCTGGTGCTTGAATGCCTAAGAAAGAAACAACACTGACGTCTTTGAATAGTACCAGAGGCTTTTAATTAATATTTATATAATATACTGTACGAACACTAACCGCATTGTTCCGACCAAATGCTAGTCAGTGTTTTCGTAACGCAGAAGACTGCGCTGGAGTTCATTTGTTAAAAAAGGAGCCTGTTTATGGCCTGGTGTTATATGTTGGAGAACTTTGCCAAGATACAAACTCAAAGAAAAGTATCGAAACCATATGTTACACACATTGATTCATTCAACAAAATATAAATTCATACTTTGATTCAACGTATTATATTTCTATTCAATGTTTTAGTATGTACATTCAGTATGCGTTGCGATTTCAAATAACGTGCAACTTTTATTGTTGCTAAATCAAGCTAATGTCTGCGTTTGTGACTCATTGTGTAGAAACGATAAATAAACATATATAAACTTTGTTCAGACCCCAAGTTCTAACCTGTTTTTTCACTTGCCCAATAGAGTATATCAACTGTTCGGAACTGGGGGTCGGAACAAAGCAAATGTTGATAATTGTCGACACTAACTGTATATTTCTCCACTCTAGTTACTTTGTAATGTCAGCTAGTTTTAGAAGAAAACCATGAATATTAATAATATTTTAAAGGATTGCGGGTCAGAAGAGTACTTACGTGAAATGTTTGCAGTTTATGTAGGTGATATAAATATTAACAAATTCCTAGACGAATCTTATCTAATAAAATCTTAATAGAACTAGTACTAGCGAATGCACATACACACAAAACTACTATATACAAAAGTAGTGCACAGTGGCGTAACTGACAGGTCCATAGTACGAGAAGACCCGAGACTCAGGGCAGTTGAGGTTGAAAGTATTTTGGCACCTGAACAACACATTTTACCAATATTTATTTGTACAACAAATCTTAATCTAATGTTTTAATTTCATATTGATTTAGTAGTTTGATGCCCGGTTGCACCAACGAATAATCTTGGGTTGTAACAGGTAGTCGTTCCCGAGAGCGTTGCACCGACCGCCGCGGCGGTTAGGGTCCGGCGCGCCGGACCCTAACAATCTTAGTTTATGAGGTGTCAAAATCCAACCCTAGGAAATCCATCGTTTATGTGAATAATCTTAGATTTTTTCATAGCGACTATCTTCATAATATTTATCTAACGAACGTCGTGTATGTTAAGTTATTGCTGTGACAGCATGTGACATAATATATATATATAAATATATATGGAACTGGGATGTATTTATCGACCGATAAATAGTTAGAGAGAGATAAATAGTTAGGAGACGAAATCGTCTCCCTATAAATATATATATATAACCAAATTGGAATCAATTTAACCCCATAGGAATGTATTTTTCGTACTTATACATAAATGTATATTCCCATATTGTCTAAATTGCAAAATAAGTTCGAACCTTTCACATAGGGATAGAAATCTATTTTCGTGATTATGTATAAATATATTTTGCCAGTGAGCAGAAAAACAAGTATAATCCAAGCATGCGGTCAATCCTTTTGCGATGTTAGGTGTGATTTTAAAAGTCCAGTAAAACATCTGTTTTTAATTGAGCCCCTAAATTATTATGCATGGTACAACTGTTTGTGAGATTTCCAATGCAGAGTCATGAGTATACATTTACTTCAGTTTCTAGTTGTGCTTTGTGTAATTCAGACATAAGAGAGAAAATGGATTTTGTTAAAAGTATTCGTTATACTGAAGCCGAAAAGGATGCCCTAATAAATATTTGCATCAAGTACAAGAATATTATTGAAAATAAAAAAAACGGATGGCATTTCCAATAAACAAAAAAATATCGCGTGGGATATTTAATTTTTTTTAATGAAATTATATATAACGTGATTTGAATGTGATGTAACTTCACTTTTACTCATGTGATGGCAAACGTTAAGATCAGGTTAAGATTAGTACGTTAGTATCTACTTTTGACAGATTTGGCGCCGAAACTGATTTCACCAATCAGCAAACAGATTTTATCGACTATAGTCGAACATTCCAAGGTTTGTCAATCCTCGATTGTTTAGGTCGGTGCAACGGTTAGAGAAAAATCTTGGTTTCACGAAAAAATCTGAGATTGACGAACGGTGGATTCGAACCGCTGTCGGTGCAACCGGGCATGAGAGATAAGCTCACTTATTATCAAAGAATCTTATGTTTCTCATTGGCAAATAACATTTTTCGGCTAGTTTTTTTTTAAATATATCTCTATATGTGTATTATATACTATATTGTGTACAACCGGTTTATATAATTTCGTAAAACCAATTTATTTTCAGTACCTGCAAATACCATCGGGCATAACATGAACTAATAATGCTGTTTATAATATTTTAGTATGTATTATGAAAAATAATAATTTTATGTATTTAAAACGAAGGTCTGATAACTGTGGCTCATATTTTTTAAGTTCTTATGCCTGACCCTTTTTCTAATGCTTTTGTGGTGGAGCATAAAACAATAGAACAACTACACTTTATTTGAAGTATAGTGACGATTTATCGTCAGAAATTCCAACAGAAGTTATAAGTTTTAGAAAAGCTCTTAGATATGATATCGTAGAGCAAAAGTCTGTAGGAGAAATTGCTGAGCTGTTATTTATAGAAAATTATTCAATTGCTTGCAATATTCCCGATGTGTGGCATAGCTTATTTGTTGTTTTTTTAACATTCTCGATGACGGTTGCTTTGTACATTTTAAAAACTCAAGCTGATTAAAAGCTATTTGCGAAGCACCATGCCACGAGAACGGCTAAGTGGCTTCAGTTTATTGAGTGTTGAAAATAATATCGCAAGATCTTTGAGACTATAGAAATTGTTAAAACTTTTGCAAAGCATTCTGAGGGGGTGGGGGATAATAGTTACGCTGCTGTTTATAGACGAAGGTATTAGTTCATGCAGTTTTATTTTGTTCCTCTGCTAGGAGGTTTCGTAGAATAAGCCGTTTACGCGATTTTAAACTCATTCATCGCATAAAAAGCAGTTATTTTATAGTGTAATATTAAGTTTTATTATACGTCAAAATTTCCGAGGTTATAACTTTTCCCATCTCAACAACAATGAGGTTACAATAAGTTTGGGCTTCAAGTTCATCTCCAGTGCTATCGTACGACTTCTTGTCGTCGGGCAGAATTGACTATATATATATGTAATATTTTTATTGTTCATAATTAGTTTTCACATCTCATTTTTCGTATATTCCGCTCGCTGGAAAGTTATTTTCATCAATGTGTAGCCATTGCTCCAGCATTACTAGCTAAAGTATCAATTTCACGACGAATTATGACATTAACCGAGCAGATGCACACTTGCGCTCTAAAAGGCGTAACAAAATATTACATTCCCTTAAACGGACAAGCCGAGATGCCGATAATCTTCGACTGTGACCGTATTTGTGCCGTATTTATTAACATAATCCTCGGCAGGTCGGGCAGAAGAACGACTATGATCACAATATTTATTTCTCATTGTCACAATATAACTTAATTATGCTTAAAGTATTACGAAAACGGAATTTTAAAGCTCGGCTCGTTCCCATTAAAAAAATTAAAACGAAAGGAGCACGAAGGAAAAAAAATCAGAGTAAAAAAACTTTAATAACTTCGAAATACAAATATAGGCATGGGTTACTTTAGCGCACGCATGCGAGACTACGGCTTGCACGAATAAAGCCCGTTGCATCTCTGTCTGTGTCTGTTTGTATACTTTTATTAATGCGATGCCTTTCATGCGTATATGTGAACGAAAAGATTGCGATGAGTCTTCGGCGACAATTGCCATCGCGAATATCCAAGTCATCTTCGGCTTTTCTGTTATGCATCGTAACAAAAAAAGTTGGAAGTGTGAATAAGGGAGCAGGTACCACATTTCTAAAACACGTTCCATTTAATAATTATTAATATTTAAACACATTTTTCCAAGAAAAAAATTTGAATGGCGAATCTTTGCTAAATTGTGAGACTAAATCACGTTCAGAAAAGCTGTGTATAAATAAATTTCCGTTTCCCATCTTTTTATTTCCTACAGATTATTAATTCTAAGTCTATTTTTTCAAAGAGAACCACGTAACAGAAATTCACTAATATCCTTCGTTTTAAACGCATAAAAATTATATATACAACTTAACGAATGTAAAAAAAATATATATCGCCCACATAAATCACAATAAAACTTAATCTTTTTCCTTCTAATCTTTTTTTTTTAATAATTATTATACGATTAACTATTTTCCGTTCGCGAATGAATATAACCGAGGATATGAGATATTCCGGGAATTAATGCTTATAGCGGTACAATTAAGATCCTCTTCTTGGCATTATGAGCCGGAACGATTGTAAATTACGCGGGCAGTTAAATTTAATCGAGGAATTTGGACCGTTTCTCTGACACGATAGTAAATTTAAAAATATGTATTTGTGTATAAAAACTTAATTGCTATAGACGGGGAATCAAATTGTGAGATTTCGTTTAAGGTTTCTTCCAAAATGAAAACAAGGAATGTGAGAATTTAATAATTTGAGATTACACTGATAGGAGAGAAACTTTAAAGCAAAAAAGATGAGTCCGGCAAAAAATTATTTTTTAATTTTGCACTTTGAGTATTTGAGTTATTTTTATTTTACTTTTTAACTAAAATTTCTGGTTTGATGATGTGTATTCAGGCAAAATACCTAATTTATTGATTTTTCTTTGTCATGTCCTCACACAGGCTCACAATCAACTATATTAAATTAATTTACCTTCCCACGAAAACTACTTTAATTTTTGTTAGCCGAATCGCTTGCATATCTTTGTCCATTTTTGTTTATATTCAAGCCGTTGTACTAAAACAGTATTAAAAGACGTTCGATGTCAATCAAACTCCATCAATTTTTAATCTTAGTTCTGTCGCGTTTCGCTCGCAACGTGCAGGTGGCCGTTCGTCGTTTTAGCTTCCCCGTCTCGTACTTTTTCCTCATTTTTCCGACTCCGTTTTGGCGGTCGGTTAGATACCTTTTCTTCCAGCTTACGACCGACTGATTTATATCGGCGTCCAGTTTAAAAATTCACGACATCGCCGAGAAATCAGACCCGGCAACAACCGTGTATGTAGTATAGAAAACATCTATTCTTTCAATAAGTCAATTCGCCATTTTAGAGTAATGCTATTGTGAATAATGGATGAGGAGATTGGAGTACTTTCCTAGTTTTCTTTTTTTTTGAAGGTTGAAGAACGAAAAGTACTTACTACATACATTAAATTATATTTGGACGTTTAATTATAATGATGAAACAATTATCTAGGCCTACTCAAAATAGATACTACAATTTCTGATCGCTTATATAAAATACCTCACAATAATGTTCAGTAATGCTGTTTCTAACATTCATATTTATAATGCAATTGCAAGTGTAAGGAGAAGATGTCAGTTGTGTTTGGACAATAATCTGGTGCAGTTTGAACATTTGACGTACTTAATAAATTTCTGATTGTGTTACATTATAACATTATAACTTATACAGCCATAATCCCTGCAAAGTCAACGGTTACTCCACGCATGTGCGTCTCCCACTATTCTTCTTATTGCAGTAGGTATTCCCTTACATTCAGTCATTCGTCATAGCCACTCATAGCTCACAACGACTACTGGCGCGAACGCAGCGGTTTCTTTGCTATTCAATCTACACGCAGAAATGTGTTAATTTTTAGTGACCGTGAAACGTATTGTATTTTTATTATGAAAATGAATAAATTGCAATATGTATTGCTTTGGCCACACGTACTTATAAACTCAAAAGGTGTAATGAAAGCGTAAAACAGTAATTTATAGTATCTATTATGTACTTAAAAATAGTCTTTGCTCATGACAAGAAAATTAAAGTAATTCTAATGAAGGAAGAACAAAACCCTCATAAAGAAATAATAAATTTAACGAAAGAAAAATAAAACTTAATTCTGAGTAAATAATTTTAAAAAATGAAAACTTAAAAGTAACTCTTAATAATAAATTAAATAAACTTTAACGCCAGCTCGGTTACTATTCTATTCATAATAGTAATAAATAAAGAAATATAAAATTAGGGTTTGTTCATGACAGGGAAATCAAAGACGTTCTAATGAATTTAGGGCAAAACCCTCAAACAGAAATAGTAAATTTAATGA
This sequence comes from Cetonia aurata, assembly GCA_949128085.1. Lineage (NCBI taxonomy): Eukaryota > Metazoa > Arthropoda > Insecta > Coleoptera > Scarabaeidae > Cetonia > Cetonia aurata. The sequence goes on along the minus strand of OX421882.1, from coordinate 6,807,658 downwards.
AGGACAAATAAAAATTAATTCTGGGTAAATAAATTTAAAAAATAAAACTAAAATAAGCCTTAATAATAAGATGGAATAAACGTTAATTTTTTTAATAATCATTGAATCTTAAAACAAAAGGTTCAAATATGCCCCCATCCTTGGCTAAACAATATTCTAATGTGTTGTAGAAATACATTCTAACATTCTCTAACATTTCTGGGCTAATGTTGTTTGACGTTTGACCAATTTTATTGCGCAACTACTCTACATTGTCTAGTCTAACGTCTTCATTGCCATAAATTATTTCTTTTAAATCACCCCAGTAAAAGAAATCGAGTGGGGATAAATCTGGTGAACGTGGCGGCCATTTGATATTTCCAGAATGAGTTCCGATCTACCGATTAGGAAACTGTTCACTTAAATAGTTTCGGACAGCCACTGCATTATGTACAGGGCCACCATCTTGCTGAAATTATATGTTTTGCATATTTATGGCGGGAAGTTGCTGTACAGTAGGTAGAATGTGGGTGTTCAGTAATTCTAAATATGCATTTGCGTTCAAATTTACATTGATAAAAAAAGGCCCAATAATATGGTTGCTTTTATCAAACCTGCCCAAACATTTACGTTTTGCTGTTGCTGACTAGATGAACTTAAACATCTGTGCTCGTTTTGCTTGGCCCAGTATGTTGTCACAGATAAATTGTGACTTCTAACCAAAGGAAAAGAAGGTTCATCCGTAAAGATAATATTGTTTACCAAATTAGCATCTCGGGTAATTAAATCACTTAGCTTTTCACAAAATACCGTACGCTTAAATGCGTCGCCGTATAATTGTTGGTGTTTAGAATATTGAAAATTGTGATACCGATTTGCTTTGAGTACTACACGTGCTATTATCGTACTACAGTGCCACACCTCGCTGTTAGGTAGAGTGGGAGACCGTGGGAGTATATGTACTTCCCCGCCGTTTACTTTGCAGAGATGCAGGCTGTATATGCAGAATTTTATTTAGTATATATAAGTTAAATAGTAATGAAATAGGTTTTATTTATTTCAGAAATACACGCTTGTGTTTGTCACAGGCTACTTGATGATAAGTTTTTTAATTAAAGATATAAATAGTTAGTTCTTTTATGTTTCATTAGATAACTGGTGGAAATCGAACCCATAAACTATAAATTTTTTTTGAAAAGAGAAAAAAAACAATGCATACTACGATTTACATTTAAAAAAAATCAACTTTATGCCGCAGACTAAAAACGAGTGCGTAAAATAACAATCTGATTTAAAAAAAATCATTCTACTCATAAAAGTGCCTTAAAAATGTAAAAACGGTTTTTTTTTCGTATCGTTAAAGACAAGCGAGTTATTGGGCAACTCAATTTTTGGCTATAACTCAAAAACAAAATAATATAACTAATTTTAGTTTTCGCCATTGAGAAAAAGAGATCGAGATTTGGCCACTCCATTTTTCCTATCTGTTACGATTATTGAAATACCAAGCAATTTGGACCACCCCATACATATGTAAGTTGATTCTAGAAAATTGTAGGATACATAATAATAATGTGTTAACCAGTTATTCATAAGTATGTATTTCTAGGAGCTTATTTTCATTTCTCATCGTTTCATCAGAAAAATTATACACGTAACTTGATTACAATTTAATTATAGGCGAGGTTCATATACCTTCCCCTTTCATACAATCGGAGAGACCAACCACTTACAATTATTGTATACAGCCACTTCTCCCAGTATACTACTTATGGCTACATAATTGGCCAATTAATATTTTCCTTTGAAATTAAGAACGATGCTAAATTCATCCGCCCACATATGCTATTGCCACAAGAGAAAAGTAACATGAAATTTACAAATATTTATTGAGTATGTACTATGGACATTTTGGGGTGAAACTATTTATGAACTCTGATTGAATCTTTTTTGTTTTTCATCTACATAATACCTACGTACGTGATCTTATATTAAAATTCGTTACGTTTGTATTTGTGGGAACAGCACATTTGCATATATGTAGCGTTTAGCATATGATAGACTTCACGTAAATCCGTACATATATACACATTGCCAGCAGGATAATATCCGTATTTATGTACACACATGCGTGTAATTTCTCATAATTTACAAGCCGGTGCACGGGTATTAAGAACAATTATTTACATATCAATTCTATAAGGTATTATTACAATAATGATATCGTGATTTGATTCAACTGGACGAGGTTTAATAAGTATGCACGAGGTTAATGTGTCTCGTTTTGTATCGCATCATGAAATAAGTCTTATATACTCATTTACTTTTTTTTGGTTCGTGTTTTATATTTTTACACGATGTAATGAACGTCATATATATGTATATATGAGTTTACCTCGTACTGATATTGATTATATATAAATAATGATATTAGTGTGGAAGAAACTGGTCATATTTATTGTCTTTTTCCTAAATTATTATTCATAATTTGCTTTAATACAACCAAACTCATCGGAGTAAATCGGATAAAATAAAACCTTACGTATTGAACAGCCCTATAGTAGGCATACACTGTTGCCGGTTGCAGGCAGGTCGCTCTTGTTCGCACTTATCCGCTATCGAAAATAGATCGCCAAAATTGAAACAACACCATGGAAGTTTTTCCATTTCTCAAAATAATAAAAATAATTCGCACATCGATTTTTATAACAAAAACGGCAAGTATAGATGGTGGTATAGATTCAACCGGCATATCAGTTGTAAAATCCGGAGAGATCTTCTAAAGTCGTTGCTTTAGATTTTTCTTGCTAGTTATATACTTTTTGCGTATTTGTCGATTCAAATAATCCCCAATATTCTCAATTTGGCATCCTATACAATAACCATTCCTTCGTCATACGTGATGTATGCTTGGAGTCGTTATCTTGCTGCAAGATCCAATGAATCGGCAAAGATAATTTAGTGACACTGGGGGTGACTTCTGCAAAACTTGCACGTAATCTTGTGCTTTCATTCCGGTTTCAATTAAATCAAGTTCTGCAAAACTCGGTGCCGCAAAACATCATTACACCATAATGAAGCCATCAAGTGGAGATGTTGGTATGGAACTTCCTCTAAATTTTTTTGAATTTTTACCCATCGAAAATTCCAAAGTCGCTTTCTTCGGTAGTTTTCCAAAAAGAAATATCTTTGGTTTTTATATTTCTGAATGTATTCTGGACGCTTTGTTTTATTTGTTTATGAAATGAAAGCTTGTTTCCCAACATTTTTATTTATTTTATTGTTAATTAATTTTTGTAATAAAAATCAATGTGCAAAATATTTTCTTTTCATAATTTTGAAAAAGTGATTGGTGTCGACTTATTTTTGACGCTCATAGTAGTATGTGGAGGAACATGGTGGGAGTTAAAAACTTATAAACACCGTTTTCATATTAGGAGTAAGTCGAAAGTAAATACTTAAATAAATAATTGCACTACACTTGTACACGTTTGCCTTGCCAGCGATCTATAACAGAATCATTAAAGATTCCTCAGGTAACTGAATATTGTACGTGGACTTCGATAATCGTCCATTTGTTAATTAAAACTATTATGTGTTTAATTGAAATTATTTATAGGCTATCCGTTCCTCGATTATTGAATCCGATTCATGTATTATTCAGTGCTAATATACGATTGTAGAGCGGTAAGTGGTACTGGGATTTGCTGGTCGACGTGCAGTTGAGCTTCGTTGGTTGTATTTACGTTTTCTACTGGAATGGATGCAGGTATATGTTAATGAAATAAATTAAATCTGTAAATGTTGTTCATTCCATCCTAAATTTATTTGTAAGAATGTTCAAAGCTGTTCAAAGAGAAATAGAGATGTTTTCCAATACTCATTATAAACTAAGTTATCGCGCTGTAAATAACACCTACCCGACTTTAATGTAAATAATTATCCCAAGTAAATTGTGAAAAATATTTCGAACAATAGAATTTTCCATTTATTAATGTAAAGATATACTGGGTGTTTCAATTAAAATAATAAATTGAATTCACCTAAATCATCTTTAAAATGCAAATAACTTAAAAACTGCTGAAGATGGGCCTTTAAATCAGTATTTTATATTGATTTAAAGATAATCAAATTTTATATCCATCAACATGAAGATATATAGGGTGTTCCATTTAAAATAATAAAGTTACGCACGAGTAATGTTTATAAACCTTGCCCTAGGTACTTGAACTTGCTATAGAATACTTGAAAATGTTGAATATCACATTGAATCCGTCAAATCAAATCCACTATTTACGGTTTTCGTTTCAATTTTCTGAATTATATAATTTTCGAGGTACTAGACTTTTCTTGCAATTTTGCATAAAATATGGGGTGTTCTACTAAGAAAAAGACATCACTTTGACACATTGCTAAGTTTTGAAATCCCCTGTACATTGTGTATTATTTTTAAATAGTAGATCTAATTCTATATCTATATCTTTTCAAAAACTGCGACCATTTCACTACGAGAGGTCATAGTGTTCCCATTGTTACATCCTGTATATTTGTACATCTATACCCTTTACCCCAGTATTTTTCAGGGTATTTAGTATTTACTTTCGTTAATTTTCATTTAGAAAGTTGGAAAAAATAGGTAACAGAAAGCCATATCGAAAGCTTTAAATATAAGATTTTCTAAAGTAGTATTATAAATAAAAAGTATGAGTTTGTTTGACCGAAGTAACTTTAATAAATTCCGGAAAATTCTTTTACTATTATATAAAGCCACATTAATCCAGATGAAAATACGCTATACTTTACTATAAAATATCTAGAGTTCTGTGAGATATGGAAACATTTGTACTTACCTACTTAAAATCAGAAAAATATATCAACAAAAAGAGATGTTTTTGTGAAAAGAAGAAAACGACGCTGAACGATGATTTGATATGCCCTGTGATTCTTTCTTTCTTCCCCGACCTAAAATCCAGAATCCAGAAGCCTTTATTTAGACTGAATTCACAATCAGTTATCTATTTCTCAAGGGGCGAGGGCAGTGTCTGAGTCTTTACTTGTCCCATAAACAATATTTACGGGAGAAACAGCAGACAAATTGCATAATACTCTTTTTAAGTTTGACGTACGAAATTATTCATTTACAAACTGGTATGGCGTCATTTTGGTGCGCCATCTATCGTAATCATTTCAAACATTTCAAAGTTAAAGTAAATTTCTATTTATTGGATATTACAATTTTGCTTTTATTGGAACAGAGAGGATTCGATAATGCATTTGCTCCGTTTACATGCATTTATCCCACTCCAGCTTACCTATAAAGCAAAATAAGGAAAAATGTATCTTGTTATCCCTGTTTCTTATAACCACACCATCCCGAAGGAAAGCGATATAAATATATGAAATTTAAGGATGATGAAATATTTAAAAAATCATAAATTAATTGTATTTATAATAATTATTTTTTTTATAATTTTTGTGCAAATATTCAAAAACATTAAGGCAGTTAAATTTTAATTTTAATATAATAGCAATGGGTTTCAGTACCTCTAATTAAATGTTGAGCTAATAATATCTAAATTATCAAATTATATGCAAGACGCAGATAAGTTGAAAAAAAAAACATTTCATTAAAATTTCTAATCCACCCTCTCAGTGCTGTTAAAGAAATAATTTATTTTAATTATTTCGAATCTTCTGACCTCTACCCTCCTTCATGTTGCAAAAAAAAACATGAACACTTGAAGAAATGATTCACTAATCCTTCCTTGTGTGACGAAAAGTTTATTTTATTATTATAACCATGAATTCGTTCCCCATCCTCACTACTTTTTCAAATAGATAAAATATTTATAAAAGTAATCCCCTATTCTTCCCGGTGTCGGTAAAAAAAACAATGCTCTATCTTTCGCCGATCTTCCTCTCTTTGATGTGTTCTTTATATAGTTGTTTCTAATAATGTTGCTTCATGTCTGATTATGTTACAATTCAATTTTCCTACACATTCGTAAATAAATCTAACATAAGTTGTGGTTTTAGCAAACCGTTAAATACAAGCACGAGTTTAGATTCTCCACAATTTACAGCAATTTTCTCGCTCGAATTACACAGGAAATAGCTGATCATCAATCGAGATACATACATCGTACATATCGACGTGTAGAAGGGCCGTTAATGAACAAATTGTTCCTTAGTATAATGCGCGACAAATTAAAATAAGGTTGAATTGGACTGATTGGAAAAAGCGAATCAAGAAGGCGGCAATTATGACAATTTGCGCTGGTTTTCTCAGCAGCACTCGGCATCGAAATTATACATAATAATAATGACCGCCTTTATACTCCTTTAATATAATGAACATTACATAGAAGATACACGTTTCCATATTAAAATATTAAGTCTCCGATTCAACTCCGATTGAAACATGCGCTAATGAAACGGAGTCATATGATCATCCTTTCGTACTGTTGCCTTTTTTTTTTTTGGTAGATGATTAAAATAATTTCCACACACACATAGACACGTTAAAAATATGTTATTTTAAGTTTTACACTTCGTTATGTCCATTTCTCGTGTTGAATAGGGTTAATTATTTGACACTAATTGTTAACGCGCCGTCTTTTTATTTATTCCCGCCTTAATGACGTTGGTAAATCTGTCGTCACCGCTCCAGACATAAAAGGAAACAGAAATTTTATAGTGACGCGTAACTAAAAGATATCTTCTCTCGCCCCCTTTACGAATCAGCTCCTCATCGGTACGAAAAAAACAACTAGGTTCATTAACGGATTGTAAGGTAGTAAAAACGTTGACACTTACCGGCAATTGAAGACGTAGATGCGGCACCGAGCCAAGCATGCGAGGATTCCAAAAGTTTTGCCTGCAACAAGTTATCAGAATTAGTACATTTCCGCTTCTAATATAACTAGCTTTTAAGAAAATAATGCAAGTACACCATGGATTAGGTATTTCTATCATATATATTTTCTCATTCGTAACAATATTTTGATACGTAAATAATTTGCTGCTTAAAAACTGAAGCTAGGCCGTGGATTTGTATACCTAGTATGTTAGCACAAAAAAAAAACAAAATAATACAATAGTATTTTTTCTAATGGGATGTTACAATAAAGCTAAACCAAACGACGACGCAGTGCTGAAATGGTTATTACCGCACACTGTGCTGTAATGAGATATTAACGCACTGGTGAGACGCTTACCGGAATGTAATATGGGCGATTAATATGCAAATTAGGAAAAATAATGTAAAAAACTTGTGTCCCAATGACATGTAATGCTCGTACATTGAATCAAACTTCAAAAAATTCAAAAATTAAAATACTATTAAAACACAAGTGCCACAATGACGTTTATGTAATGATGATTTGTATAAATGAGATTGTAATAATGTTTTGTAATTAAAAGGCTTGGCAAGGGAAGTTGTTAAATTTCGAAGAAAATTTTGACGATCTTGTTGAAAAATGGGGCACATGAGTAAAAGATGTTCTAAAGAATCTTCTTCACCACATTGGCATAGATGTGAATCAATTTGTTTAAATTTGAAAAGATATTCTTTACAAATTCCATGATCACATCGCATACGCGATATTGTTTTAATAAAGCGTTTTCCAGATGACTTATAGAGCCAAGGTTTAGCCGGAGGGATTGGAAAAATTGACTTATAAAAATCCATAAATGATTTATGTATAGAAGATGAAATATTCCTTTGTATATCTATAGAACATGTGGGAATATTAACTTTTTCCGAAAGGTTACAACCCTCTTTGGCTACAGTATCTGCTATTTCCTTTCCTGTGATGCCACTATGTCCTTTTATCCATAGTAATTTGATGATGAATGGAAAATCATGAATTTCTTTCAGAATCTCAATTATTAAAAGGTTTATTTGTGGTTTCAGATGAAAATTTACTAATTTCTGGACGGCACTTTTGCAGTCAAGAACAATTAAGATATTTGTGCAGATAGTGATCCTAATGCTCTGGAGGCAGAGGTACAAAGTTGGTTTATTTGAAATGAAAAACTCTTGCGCTGGTCAAAGTAAACACAAAGATATTTGAATTGTATCTACCTTACTTAAATTTTGGTCACCAATAAAGTAGAAGGATCGAATATAATTTGACGTTCTAGTGTAGGACATATAGAGACATTTTCTGAAGTTTAATTTTAATGTATCGGCGGAACACCATTCACTGATGAAATCCATATTTCGTTGTAAATGCGAAATATCATCCCAAGATTTAATAGAATAATAGATTTTTATGTCATCTGCATAAGCCACCACAGTGTTAAGATGAAAGCAAATCATTAATATACAGAATAAATAACAACGGACAAAATTTTCATTAGTGTGTATAGCAATCCATATCACTTTCCCAATAAATAGCAATATATGGATGATTGCTGGATTTTAAATAAAGCTATCCCGCTTATAACATGATTTAATATATTCCTAATATTTATTTTTCCCCGTGGCAGAAAAAATATTATCTAAGAGAAATAAAATAAGCTATTTTTTTACAAAAAAATTTTTCCTAATACAACATGTATCTACCTCTACGGGGACACGATGACAAGCAGACGAATCCCAACATCAGAACGATTGGGGGACGGAGAGGTAAAACGCATTGACAAACGACGCGACCAAAGGGAGTTGAGAGGCCATCGTCGGAAGCCAAGAAGTACTTGCATGCACCAGACAAACGTCCACTCTAACAGTAATAACTAACAAAAGCCACCCAGGTTAGCGGCGTCGAGTCATGCAACATTCAGTGCGCTGGTTTTTCTACGAAGATGCTTATACGCGGGAGCATTCGACTTCTGGTCTAGGGGAATCGGACGCGATTGGCTGAGGGGATCTAACCAGCGATGGTCAATACCACCAACTAAGGAACGTCGTGTAATTATATCAGTCGCGTTTTTTTGTACGAGATCAGCCGCACAATGCTTGTATATGCATTTTCTGTTTACCTCTACGATGATGTATTGCACACGACTGTTATTTGAATTCTGGTACTTCTAATAGTAAAGTTTTATTATAGGGAATCGAATATGTTAAGTCTTTCTACATGGAAAACGTGCACATTTTTCAAAGGTGGTTTCTTAGAAATTCAGTACACTCTCGGATATCTTGTATGTCTGTTGTTCACCTTGTTAAAATTTAACAGCCTGTTAATTTTTAACGGAATGCTTACAGAATAAGCGAAACAATTATGAATATTTTTTATATAATCTAGTAGATTGCATTACTGTGTGTAATTAGTTATAGCCCCAATAATTGCGGAACATCACATTTTAACTAATTCTCTTTAATCTGCGCTCTATAAAGCAAAAATCACCGCTATTCATTCGTGCCGTTTCCACAGGCAAACATCTAGATGCAACAGACACCTGTTTTACCGTCAAACGCAAAGTCGACCGCTTCGTTTGTTAAATCCACCCTTTTTCCCAGCGAGAAAAAAGAATAAAGGCACGGATGCTACTGGCCAAATCTGAAAAGTCAAAACCAAAGCTCGCATCAGACTACCACCCTATTCATTCGCACCATTTTTGTTCTTTATGTTTGGCTAACGTTACACGTTTACGTCATTCAGACTATTCAACTGTTTCTGAAGCGAACGATCCAGCTTCATATCTTTGATTTATCTCTATTTTGAGACCAATTCGCTGAAATTATTAATCATTTATCGGAGGAAGCCTTCACGGATATTCAAAAGGAAAATATGTGGTCAATAATGAATGATAAAAACTTGCGTATAAATAAATATGCAATTCCTACTAGTAAAATAAATAAACCCGTCCAATAATAACATCCCAGTACTTCTAATCGATGCCGGTATTTACGGAATTTCATTTGCATAATCGAACACAATCGATACCTACATTAGCGAGCCTCCGATCAGTTATGCAAACTAGTACATGTCGTCTCTTAAGAAACGCAAAGCGTTCGAAGCATCGTTCACGCGTGTGTGCGATCCGAGATGGCGCTGCGTGTTAACGTTCTAGCGTCAGGCGACGTAATGGTAATTACCTATGGCGAAAGACATTAGCACGGGCACCGTCTACAGCATGCACGCACACCTAAAGACGGTTAATTGTAACAAGATGTTTACAAGATCGTAACGATGGGAGAGTTCCTGAGGTGTCGATGCATTCGTGTTGAATTCGTAGTAGTGTCCATTAATGGGAAAGTGAAGCTTGCTTGTGTCCTGTAACAGCACAGCTTACAGCTTTTGACAATTCTATCAAATCGAAATCCACGCGGGTCTTTAATATTAAATCTCTAAAAGTAATTTTATTGGTTCAATTGCACCAGCATTTTTGAAAGATTTTGTTCGTCAGAAGGGTCCGTCACAACTATGAAAAAAAAAATCACAGATGGATTCCCATTTATTACAAAATCATATAAAAAATTTAAAACGGAAACATGTTGCCTCAAATGATTTTGTAATGAACAGTGTCTTTCCTTTTCGTTTATATCTATGGGATATATTTATTTAAGTTTGTAAGTTTATGTTCCCCCACAAGGGTCACAATGACGTTTGTTGTAATGCGAGTACAAACGTATGAGTATTACAAGTAATTCTTACATGTGTTTTTTATAGTATTTTTTTTTAATTTACACATTAATCGCCCACATTACATTCAGGCAAAAGTCCCACTAGAGCGTTAATAAATAAACACTGCGTTGTCCTTTGTTTTAGCTTTATTGGAACATCAAACTAGATAAAAAGATATAAAGATTTGCATTAGAAAGCTCTCCTTATTCAAACATAGAAATTCGAAGTTCCATGAAGAAACCTCCCAAGATGATGCAATAGTTATTTGTATCACTAGGCCAGAAACTATAGTTTTGCGAGTGTGAGTACGGTTTGTACGAGGCGAAGCCGAGGTCCCACAAATGCGAATACTCGCAAAAGAGTTTCTGGTACACACTATTTTTTGAGCCGACAAATCTTAATTTTGTTGTAAATAATAAAAGAAATTAACGCTAGGGAGTTAACAGTACAGGTTGGCAATACATATTACGTATGAATTTTGAATTATTAAAATACCTTATTAGTGTTTTGGCGTTTTAATTTTCTTGGTAGGTTTGATACATATTCATCAATAATAAGGACAATGGATACCTTAGCTCATATTACAGAGGTTGTGTGTGAAGTTATTAACCATTTATTACCTGTAAAATCTTCCGAAAATAGAATTGGAATGAATATGAATTAATTAAGAGATTGTGTAACGAGAATTCTGTCATCTGTCATCGAATCTATAATTAATGGCAGAAATGTCAGTAATTCCAATATAGTGTTGCCAACCAATAGTGGTCTGTTTGACGACCTAGGCCGGAGAATGGTAAGTTTTCTCCCGATTTATAGTAATGCAAAATCTTTGTTTCTGGACGGAGGCGCAAAAAAGCAATTGTTAATTACTAATTTCACAGCTGATATCTCTTCTACAAAAAAAAAAATTAAGATAATATTCAATAACCATTACCCGATTTGGTGATGCACATTAACGGATAGAGCAAGCCTCCTTGAGTTCAAAATGTGCATTCATTTTTTGAGTAAATAAAACGAAAGTATTGAAAACTGTGTTTGAAAAGTGCTATTTCCAAGTTATGTTCGACGCGGTTTTGACGTTTATAAGGGGTGGTAGTGGTTATGTGGAAGAAAAAGTTACTAGAGTAACCAATAATGTAGGAAAAACAGACGCGAAATATTATAATAATAATAACAATCTTTATTGTCTAACAGAAAAACATACCATATAAAGGACATATAAAGGAAAAAGTAAGTAGTTACAGTGTTAAAGAAAATAATAATAACAATAATACTAGATAATTATGCAAACTGAAGCTATTTCACAAAAAAAGGGAAAGAAAGTTATTACAAATACATCAATTGTCCAAGAATGAAACAAATGAAATGAGAAAGAAAGGCAAATTACAATACAAGAAAATTATTCTGTAAACTAAACCCAAATACAAGAAAGTAATTATAAATACAGTGGTAATTAAGTAAATATAAAAGGGTAAATCAGGTAATAATAGACATAAAGAGAAGTGGTAGTACTGGCTGAATATATAATAGAAATAAAATTAAACATTTCCGGTGAACGGATCAGTAAACATTTGATCAATATTTTGGTAGATGTACTGGAAAACGTAGCACAAGATCTACTAGCTAAGTAGGGCTAAGTAGAGCTAAGTAGGGTTGGTACATGAATATTATTGTTAATTAGATTGCTAAGAAATTTGCAAGAAATGCAGTATAATTATAAAAAAGTGGATTAGCACATCTTGTGAAGGACAGCACATCACATTTTTCAATGTTCAAACGAATGTGATTGACCGCACACCATTCGCCAATGACATTAACATCTCTCTGCATCATCAAACAATCCGCTGTAGAGGCAATACTGCGGTAGATCTTAAGGTCATCTGCATACGCTAAAACTCCGCAATTTAACAGTTGAAACAAGTCGTTAATAAAGATGTTGAAGAGTAGGGGGCCTAAATTTGATCCTTGCGGCACGCCCGCAGTAAAAATGAATTATGAAATGTAAACGAAAATACACATTTCATAAGCGTATTTTATACAATTTTTCTATTTCGGGTATCAAAAGTTCCAAAGACATAAAATGAGAAGCAGGTTTTGTTCGGAAACTGTAGGAATTTACTTCTTTTTGATGTTGGTTGCACTGATTTTTAACTAGAACATTTTAAATATTTGTTATACATATTTTTTTATTATATTACCAAAACGGGTGTCGAAAAGTGAACTTTATGGCATTGAAATAGAAAAACAATACTATTGGAGTTCATTATTCATTATAACACTGTTTTCTTGTTTAATTTTGGGGTTTTTATGAAACTTCTGTTTTAATATTCTATTTTAATCTTATGGAGTTTAAATATATATTATTAACGCAGTGAATAAACTGTTTTACACATATAAAATAAAATAGTGTCTGTTTTTACATTTCCCTAAAATGTATCCATAGATCAGAAGAAAGCAAGGAAAGTAAAAATATGTCCAGAAAGTACATGACAAGCAATACACTCAAGAATATACGTTGAATTAAAATAAGTTGACAGATGTTACATTTAAATCCATATTTACAATTTTAAATTCGTTTTAGCAAATTAAACAATTTATTTTAGGGATAAGTGAAACAATACAAGAGATCTTATCCGCAGGCTTTACGCATATACTTCATCGTTTAATTTTGAAATATAGTTTTTTTCCTTTCTTTAAGCATGATCTGCTTTTCTTCAACATTTGCAAAAATAAAGGCAAGTTCCTTATAAATACTCCATTCCAATTAATTCCGCTACTGCCACAAACCAATGTTGTTCTGCAACAGCTTTGCGGAAACGAAGAAATAAATTACATATTGAATTAAACGAAATGAATATACCGAATTCTGCACCCTAACAGGCACGTTTTATTAAACGCTACTCTCATAAACTATGCACGATTGATACATTCGGAATCTAGACGTCGGTTGTAGCTATAGAAATTTAAGTTGGCAGTGCCGGTAACGTATAACTCTCGAACGATCTATAACTTAAAACAACAGCTGGCGACAACGGGACGTTCTTCAACGTTTCGTTACGTGTTACATGTGAACCCGTGACGCTACAACACCACACAACACGTCATTAATTAATTCACGTTGACATAATCAAACTTTCCGTACTTCGGGACGGGATTTCTTACTTATACAAACATTAGCGCGAGTTGTTAATAAAACAATAGCATTGATTGGGCGAACTTACGAAGAACGCGACCGGAATTATTCATGCGATGTATGTTCTCGAATGGGAACGGATAGGTGAAATGCTCCTTTTCCTTCTAGGGATATTTTATGCATGCAGTGTAGACAACGATTGCGTTCACGCTAAATCTCTACTGTACCTTTCATAATATTGCCGTGACTCTAAAATGTATAAATTACAACGCTGCCTTAGCTGATAAAAGTTATATAAAGATGATACAGGATACCTTGATTGTTCTACTCAAAAATGGGAATTATCTAATTAAGGTCCGAGAATAGAAACTTGAGGTATGCTAATATTTAGCACAGTATTTAAAACTAAAGCTGGCGCTGTTTAAAATCACTTTGAGGCTACTTGTTTGTCTCTAATTATCCCATATTTATCTAGTTTGTAGAAAAAAATGGGGTGAAAAGTAACCTCCTTGGGAATGAAAAAAAAATTTTTTAAATGTTTTTTTATTTTATTCAATATAGTCCCCTTTTAGCTCGATACACTTATTCCAGCGATTTTCCAACTTCTTGATCCCGTCTGAAAAGTAATTTTCCGGAAGGTCTGCAAAATACTCCTCCGTGGCGTCGATGATTTACTCGCGTGAGCTGAATTTTTTATTGATGAGCCATCTTTTGATGTTTGGGAAGAGATAATAGTCCGAGGGAGCCAAATCGGGCGAATACGGGGGGATGCGACAGCAATTGGAGCCGTATTGGAGGTTGCGATGCTCTTGTGCGCCGGTGCATTGTCTTGCAAAAACAAAATTTTTTTTCGCTTCATGTGAGGCCGTTTTGCAGCGATTTCGGCCTTCAATCGCTCCAATAATGCACAGTAATACTCGCTGTTGATGGTTTTTCCTTTTTCGAGGTAGTCCACGAAGAGTATGCCATGACAATCCCAGAAAACCGACGCTATTACCTTTCCGACCCATTGAGCCTCCCTCGGCCGCTTCGGAGCACTCGTGCCGGCTTCAGTCCATTGCCGGGCACTCATTCTCTTCTCTGGTGTGTAATAGTGGATCCAGGTTTCATCAACAGTTACCAATCGACGCCAAAAGTCCGCCCGATTCCGCATCAGCAAGTCCAAACACTCTTTCGAAGTGCTCTCGCGTTCGTGTTTTTGGTCAGGAGTGAGCATGCGCGGCACCCAACGGCAGGATAACTTTTTTATATGCACAATATTGCCCAAAATATGGCGTGTGCGCTCAGTACTAATCTTTGTGGTATCTGCTAGCTCGCGCACCTTCACTTTCCGGTCAGCCAACACCATTTCATGTATTTTTTTGACATTGTCCTCTGTAACCGCATCGGAGGGCCTGCCGCTGTGGACTTGATCGGTAGTGGCGTTGCGGCCACCACGAAACTCTCGAAACCAATATTTGACGGTGTAATCTGACGGAGCATTAGCCCCATAATATTTATCCAACTTTTCTTTTGTTTCCTTCGCCGTTTTGCCTCTCAGAAAAATAATGTTTTATGAGAGAACGAAAATCGTTTTTGTCCATACTCAACATAATGCCAAACACGTCAACAACAATCAGCTGTCAAAACAAAACTAAATGCAGTATCGCACTGAAATTTGGCATGTCTGCCTAAATATGAACGGACTTCAAGGCACCATAACCTTTTTTGCAGTAGCAGCGCATTCTGGCGGTCAAGGAGGTTGCTTTTCACCCCACCTAGTAATGGAAAGCTTTCTAAATTTCAACTGGCAAATTTATTTATGCAGGGGCGAAAACTATCCATGATTGATTATATATTCTTGCAAAGCGTATTTAAGGCCGTATCTGTATCTCCGTTGGATAAGAAACATGAAGGCCAAAAGGAAAGCAATTTTTTAGCAAATAAAATCATTTTTCTTATGAATTGTTTTAACTAATGAACCTTTCAATCTACTAGGAAAAATTCCTCTTCCTAACGAAAATATAATCAAATAAAAGTCAAAAAACAATTAAGTGTACTTCTAGTTATGGCAATATTATGTGATATTATTAACATTTAAGCCATACTTTAAAATAAACACAACGTATCAGCGAATTGTAATTTCCTAACACCAAACAAGGGAAATTGGTTATCCAAGGTATACAACAATATCGCAGCATTGAGATCGTGCAAGGAGCTTTTGTGGAAAGTAGAAAGGGTGGCAATATATTATTCAGATAGTTGAAATAGACGAGCCGAGCTTGTACTATGATTGCCGTGCCCGACGAACAAAATGTCAACAACGAATAGAACTTATTTAGGAAAGGAAACCACACGGTGCTGTTCTCAATTTTTGATAACAATTCGTTGGTTTCCATTTCGATAACGTGTTTGCTCTGTGCGGCGGGCGATGCAAGTGAATCGCTTCTACAGTAAGTGTGTTCGTTATCTTTGCGTGCTCGAGACAATATTGTGAAAATCGCAGTTCTTTTTTTTCTGTATGTATTAGGTAATGAAAAGAGGTTGTCGCTTTTCTGGTAAATAATTCTATAAAAGTTGATGAAATGAATAAGGAAGAAAGTCTACGCTCCATAATTTTATCTGTGATCTTAATGAGAGCACCTAAGTGGTGATTAACATACTAGTTAATCTTCTTAAAAAGGTGAATCATTTATGTTATGTCATCCTTAATCTACATTCATTTATAACATGCTATACTCTTTTGTTTATTAAAGTTTTTAAAAGCTAGCACTCGTTAATCGTGCAGGATCAGCTAATTCTTCTTTCACATTTCTTTTTTGCAATTTTTTCTTTGCTTTGGGAGCGATTTTTTTTTTAGTACATATGATTTGTATTTGTAACTTTATTATTTAAAATTAAGACACGGAAAACCTTTAATTTATAATTAATCGTACTTTATAGATAATACAGACGATAAATTAATAAGTCTATTGGATAAGTGCGGGATATACTGCAGGTAATAGTAGAGTTATGTTTAATTTGAGGATTTAATAGAGCAATACAAGAGGTCATATTACTGGCAGGAATGCGGAGAAGAATTCCATTAACGATGATATGGGGCTAACAGTTCTTCCTCAAAATTTTAGGTAATGTATTCAAACTAGAAAAGAAATATGGCAGATTTTCATGATTTTGTGTTCCATTGCTTGAATTAAGTTAATTTTATATTTTAAAGGATGGTTAGAATAGAAATGTAAATGAAATGGAAAAATAATTGTTGTCCCATCCAAACTCTATTTAAAGATTTGTGAGCCACACCTTTCGGCCTCTTACAGCCATCTTCAGGCTCATACAAGATACATTAAATTTCAGGGGAGAGATGTTAATAGTCTCATTAATTTAAAGTTTTTCTAAATATATGATGAACACTATTAATAACATAATACAATTAAATTAAAAAAATAGACTTATGTGAGAGACTATGTGTGTATATTGTAAAAAGCAAGGGAGCTAAGATTGACCCCTGCGGCATCCCCATGGTCACTGCAAGTGAGGTGGATATTTTTCCTTCTAGTTTAATACGTTGCACGCGACATCACAGGTAGCTGTTCATCAAAGACGCCGCACCCTCAGAAAACCCAACATCGCCCAAGATATCCAGCAGAGTATCATGGTCAACCGTATCAAACGCCCTGATGTAATCAAGCAGTATTAAAATTGATATTAGACCTTGATCCGACGCCGACAGTAAATCGTCCGTAACCCGTAAAAGCGCTGTTTCGCAGCTATAACTCTGACAGATCTGACATAAGTATCAATTTGATTATAAAGAACTCGTTCAAGAACCTTAGAAAGAGTCGGAAGAATACTAATAAGGCCTCAGATGTTTAAACTCCGAAGGTTCGCTAATCTTAGGTAGCGGCAGAACTAAGCACTGCTTCCAGCAGTAGGGCACTATGCCTCTCTCTAAAATTATATTTATAATGTGGGTAATAAATGCCAGCATATATGGACAGCACAGCTTAATCATTTTAATATTTGGGTTGTCATATCCAGTAGCAATGCTTTTAATTTTCTGTGTGATTCCGTCGACATGAGCTTGATCGACGAAGGCAAAACCGAAACCATATTTACATCAGAAAGACAGTCAGGAAACGTCAAATCGCTCCGAGGCTTTAGGTTTAAATAATTAAGTTTTCTCCAAACCGATATATTAGAGTTAGATTCTGAAATAGTATTAAAGTATGCCTTACTCTCCCTCTCAAAAGTAATATTACTCAAATTACGCAACGATTTATAATAGTCCCGCTTTGATGAAGTTTTTACTGCGCGATATTCAGCTTTAACTTTGTTTCTTAATTTCATGAGTAACTTTAGATTGTCGATTAAAGGGTTTAGGAAATCGTTTGAAGATTAGCGGAGAATGCCTGTCAAACAAGTCCAATAGTAATTGATTGAAAAAGTCTACTTTATCATTAATATTATTCTTTTAAAAAATATAATGGAAAGGAAGCAACTGAAGGTCATAATAAAATTGTTAAAAATTAATTTTGGGAGATAAATCAAATCATGATCAGATACTACACAATCCATTACAATTTTAAAGTTTTTGTAAAGATATGTTGAAAAGTATTCATAAATATTATAATTTAGATTAAAAAATTTGGACTTTATATAACTTATAAGTTTGCAAAAATTAATTGAATAAATAAAAGGATAAATGATATGCATAGGAAAACAAATGTTAGTACTTACATAATGCCAAAGTATAAATAGGATAAAAAATTGTCAAAAACTACAACTGAACACCACGAAAAGATAATGAATATGTAAAATCTTTATAAATGCGGATGAATATTCTACTAGTACGAGTTTAAATTGTGTATGCAGGTAGGTTGTTTGTCTTTAGATGTAGGAATATAAGAAACTCAAATATATAAAAAATGTAGTGTAAGAAAAGTACAGAGTGTTGATAACAATAATATGTACAGTGTTGAAATAAAGTATTACAGTAATATGTTTATAATGTGTGAGTTAAGAATGTGTTGGTTGTGTCTAATTTTGTTATTTTTTGAGTGTGGAAACTAATAATTACTTAAAATTAATTATGAATTAAAAATAGAGAAAAATAAGGAAGGTAATTCATAACAATTATGATATATAAAGAAATTTGTTAGTCTATTTGATATATTGGTGCATGTGAATGATTTGGATATATATTATTTTTTTCATTTCATTACCATTTAACCATTCAAGTAGAAAATGTGCATTGAAGAAATGTAGATATTTCTCTGAGTTGGTTGGTTTTTGTACCAATCTAATTTTATAAGATTATTAACACCTCAGTGAACCCTAAAGTTAAGAAACGGAACCAAACAATCAGATTATACTACAATACTACAATGGTAAATTGAAGGTTGTCATTACATTCATTGAAGATGTTAAGAGTATAGTCTAGTTTCTGGCCACGTAAGGCCAAAGGATATCATCCACGTATTGGAAGACAAATGGGAATTGTAAATCTATAATCTATGTTATCTTTCACATGGTAGTACGGTATTCATGACAATTTCAGTGTGTGTCATTATTTGAGTTGCCAGAAAAGTGAATAAAATTGCACTAAACATGTTGCGAATTTGGTTTTTTTTTTATGAGTCGCGGGCGCTGGTTTAGACAGTCCTGTTCTAGACAATTTTCTTTTTGAAAAAGAAGGTGTAGTCCATCGAAGTAATTTTTTTGAATTTCAATGAAAATGAGCCTAAATACAATTAGAGCCAAAAAAAGCCACCATGGTCTATTCTTGGAATCACCATACCAAAAAAAGCAACGAAAGATCCAGCCTACCAGGCGTCATCAGCGTCACTCCGAGTGCAACTCATATTCATCGCTATCGCATCTCAAGCTTTATCCACCAGCGCCTGTTATATGGAATCAAGAGTTTAGATGTGTGCTCCCTCGGCGACACAAGCTAAACTCTCAACCTACAAGACGACCCTACCATAAGCTTGCAATGCATTCACATTCGTTTCTAATGCTATTCCCCTGTCATTATTGCCTTTGCTGGTATGGTAATTCCAACAATAGATCATGAACCCCATTCTTCGGTTCTAATTATTTGAACTATACGTTCTGAAAAAGTAAAAGAATGAGGCTACTATTTTCATGTGTATCATTTACCAAACTAAATTAATTATCCAAGATAACACCAAATGAAATTGTGTCTTCAAGTTTCTTCTTGCAAATTTTCTTCGATTATGTCACATTCTTCTGATACATATTATTCTTGCCCGTTCCTTACAAAAGGCAACAACCACAGCACGCTTATTCTAGACACGCTTTCCATATCTACGTCTACGGTTTACGTAAACGGTGCATACCTCTAATTTATTTGACGTTGTCAATTGCATAAAACAGTTTGCTGGGCCCGGTGGTTTACGAGCGCGTCTATATAAAGGGCCCTCTTTACGACTTGTCCGGCTTGTTAAGAATACTTTATTGCGGGCCCGCGTGATGTATTCGAGTATAGACGACTGTCGTCCGCCGGCCGACCATGGCGGTCAAATTTAAAGGAGCTGAGAATGTACGTTAGATGCGCCTTCCGAACGTTTTGCAATAAAGATGAGCGAAATCCTATAAAGAAACTAAATAACTTACTTATCTTTTGTCCTCAGTGTACGCGCGCTTCTAAGTATTCATGCATGCACGCACGATCAACGACGTAATCTTTCCGCAGTCGAAGACGTACCATTTAGTGAGCTTCGGATAGGCCGTTCGTCAACTGTTTATCTCGGTCGTCTGGGCAAAATAGACGGGACACGGCCTTTCGCGTATAAACAGGGTTACGTGAAGGACAGGTGTATGGTAATAGATATCCTTTGTAGGAATGAAGACTTTTTTGAAAAGATACGGAAATAAGCATAACTATGGGATGTAGATAACTGTTACGTCTAATACAAAAGGAGACAGACATCCAGCATAATAATGACAGGGAAATTATAAGGTAAAGACTACCTAGGGATCTTATTTATCTGCGAGAATGCAAGAAGGTAAGGACAGGTGTCTCAAATAATAGATATCTATTTTGCTCCAATACTAGGATCTACTAAGAGTAAATAAATATAAGGCAGAGAGGTACATACATATATCAATACTGCAGATGTAGGGAACAATTTATTGGATGAAGAGCGCATTAGTTATCCCAATTACATTCAGGGAGTGTTTTTTTGGGATAATTTTATAGAAAAATATGATTCAAACATTTTTTATATGTACCAAACGAAATACATTTGATCTAAAAGCGAGATAGATGCTTTACATTCAATAATAGATTGTATTGTAATAGCGCTATATTGTGAAAAACCATGATTTACCAATCAACCTCAGTGATTATCGCAAATATGTGGAGTTTTCTTTGGTGTTGCCATTTTTATCCCTTGGGAAAAGATTGTTTCCTGTTCGTAATGTAGCCGCCTTTGCGGTGTCACGCTTTTGCAATAGCAGAGTCTATGTTTCGTAGTCTCCATTTCACATTTGCAAAACCGATACGTGCCAGTCTCGGCTTTACCCATCTTTTTGAGATGGTATCCTAAAGGGCAAGTAGGTACCCTTAGTTCCGGTTTGCTGAGTTTGAATAGGTTTTAGTTTAGCATTTAACGTAGGGTGGACCAACTTTGTAGCAACGAGGTTGACTCTAGAGAGATATTGTTTGTTTGAGCTTACCTCCAATCTGGGTCCCAGAGTTTGTTCTGCTGCCCCTGGGCCTTCGTTTGTCCAGTTGGTCAGTCACCACGTTACTCTTAATTTGAGGATGCCCTAACACCCATACTAATGTGACTTTGTTTGTCATAGCAGTACTACATTATTTAACCACCCCTATAAGAGCGTGGACACAAAGCTACTTGCTTTTAGAGCGCTCAGCGTGGCTTAGTTATCAGTACATATATATGATGAGGTTGTCTTGAACAAAAATATCGATGGCAAATATTTCTGCCCGGAAAATGATTGGGGGTTGCCCTAAAGCTATTGAGAGACGACAGTTCGGCCCAAAAATTTCGACTCCTACCCTCAGAGGTTCTCTTTCAAATTTTGCCCCACCTATATCTCATTCATCTCGACTTGGAATCAGTGCTTTCAATGGTTGCCTAAAGTTTAGTTTAACCTAATGTCCTGATTTGAGGTAGTATGATTGCGGTGTTGTGTGTGTGTGTGTGTGTTCTATAAGGTCACCGTAGCCTGTACTGTTTCTCCTTTAAGTTTTGGTCAACAGATTATGGAAGCGTAACCATAGGTCTAATAACGGTCTGGTACAGCCAATATATTATTTTTGACTGCAGACACCAAGTTTTCCCGAAGAGCCTTTGACAGGACCAATATGCCATTGTTACTATATGGGCGATTCTTTCTAATTGCGCAGATATTTTACGACTTGTCAGCATGGAACATATCCATTTGATAGTGGAAAGTTCAAGTCCTCTCTATTCCGTAGCCCTAGAGATTGATTCATAGGAAGAATGGTCTACATCAATGATTGGCACACAAGGCCATCACTTTGCTGCTGACGGCCTTTACCAGAATCTTAACCAGATTATGTAGGGCTGTTCTAGGGGATTTACCTGTTTGGTAAGCATACTGGTACCGGTAGAGTGGCACATGTGTAAGATGCACACTTCTAACATGATTGTCTAATATCGTCTACATCGTCTTCAGCAAAATAAAGGAAACGATAGACTGAAGGGTCGGTAGGATTTTGGTTCCTCCGAAGACCTGCCATCAGCTTTTGGGATAAAAATCATCTTCACGCCCCTCCACATAATAGAGACTCGCTTTCGTTTGTTTTATATTTCAGACGTTTGCTTATCTTCACTTTCATCTGACAATGACAATGAACTGACTTCTCAACTAGGGTAGGAACCTGAGGTTCATTCATTTAACCTTTCGTCGCTGATAACACTGGTAAACAGTGAAATTGCTTCTTAGGTGAAAGTACCCAATCCTGAATGAATTCAACGTGCTGAACACGAATATCATATTGAAAAAAGTTGATTGGCTCACGTTCCAGAGATATTGACGTTTTGTCCATTGTATAGATGCTATTGCATAATGTAATGCGATTTAGTGAGAAATTACGAAATTTTGCGTCATATTGCATCACCCCTTCATGCAAAGAAGTGAATGCAGCATTTGCTGTAAGTTTCCATTGAGAGTGTTGCGAAATTGATTGCGCAATATCAAGCAATAGCTAATTATAGTTTATTTATAAATGGCCGACGTGACAATTAACTCGTGCAATGTCCGTTCATTCGCGCATATTTTTCGAAGCTCTAGCATACATAAGTGATTGGCTATAGTGTAAAGTAACTAAACAGTAGCAATGCCTCGTAACTGTGTTAATAGTGCAAATAACTTCTGTTATATATGCGGAGAAGTGACATTTGCTGCACAGAAAAAGAACATTAGTGCGTAAATGTTTTCTTACCATGTATTATAATATTGACATAAGTACACTTTTTCTGAAATATGCGTACATATTACAGAAAACCAGTAGCCAATTCAGCTTTTTCTTAGTCATTTTCGTGTTCAGCACATTGAATTCATTAAGAAATGACTATTTTCAGCTTGGAAGCATGAACTTTTCGAAAATTTGTTGCCCAGTGTAAGCGGCACGATCAAGCCGCGGAGGGGGGGTTCAGAAGTAACTTTAGACAAGTTACTCTGCGAGGGTCACTTTCATCTAGCTGGTTCTAAAATTTACAACGAATTACTTCACCAATCATGTCTTTTCAGCTTCTTTTCTTCTTCTTCTAAACCTATTGAAGGTCTCTCAACATTGTTGAAGGTTTCTAAAACTTGATTTTGATAATTTTTAATATTCCCACATTATAGAGAGCAAGAATATGATCATTTTAATTTTAAAGCGAGAGAAACCTCTTTCATCTTCAGGTTTACATTCTCTAATTTACCTTCGATGTACCAATATATGACAAAGATTAAGTGCTACAAACTTTACAAAAGTGATTTTTCTATATTTTCATCAGTCGCTTTTCTTTTCTGCACAACCGATTAAAGCTAGATGCCTGGAATTTTGATAAGTGCGTACACTGGCTGCAACTGCCCGCATACAAGGATCATTTGGAGTTTGGCTTTCTTTAGAAAAGACTTCCAAGTGTTATGCACCTTTTTAAAAGCATTTAAAAGTTTTTTTTTCTTCTTTGGGTTCAATAGATGCCACTTCCGAATAAACGCGATAAATAGACGAATTAAACGAAACTTCGCGTTACAGCTGCCATTTGTCAATTTGAAAGCGTTCGATCGCATGCCAAGGGTGGTCTAACGCCTGTCTGTTTTTTCCTCACCCGAAACGGTTGCTAGAGAACGTGGCATGAAAAGGTCGGGGGACGTCTGTCGCCTCCGGCGCGAAAAAAATATACGGAACGCCAATCACAATTATGTATTGCAATTTCGACGGGAATTCATTTGTGGTCTCTGTGGGCACGTTTTTATCGCATGTAGCATGTCGGTTGCAGCGTCGTTCAAACATAAATAAATTACTTCGAATATTATATCAAAAAAGTAATATTTAGTCTAAATAGCAACCAAATTTTATAACATATGTTCTTATTAGATATAATATAATCCATATAACCATTTCAATTGTTCTTAACCTATAATTTAAATGGCAATTCGAAAACGTCAAACGGTTATGCAATTTTTCCTCTAGCTATGCTACGGAATCTAACACACCAACAGCTGCTTTATAAGAGCATTTGATGATATGCATGCATAATTTTCTTTTTCTTTTCTCTTTTGCTCCTTGCCATTTTTCTTTCCTACGTCGTGCATATTCCGTCTGCCTAATGGATAATAATTACAAGGTGCGGAAAGTATAACGAGCAGTTCTTACAGCACGGGGCAAGTTATCTATCACCGACTTGGTAATGGAAGGTTACGTCAAGAGAATGCACCGTGTCTGCTGTCACTAAGTTCATCGACTGAAGATCGTCCATGGCAAGAGTAAAAAAAGTAATATACAGGGTGTACCGACGATCCCAATCCAATCACACAAATATAGGACTGAGATGCGAAGCGTCCACTCTTTTTACAAGTGACAGGCAAGGATTAAGAAAAAAGGAATATACAGGGTGTACCGACGATCCCAAACCAATCACACAAATATACGACTGAGACGCGAAGCGTCCAGTCTTTTTACAAGTGACAGGCAAGAATTAAGAAAAAAGGAATATACAGGCTGTATACAGTGGTGCGTTCCAGGTGGAGCGCGGGCTTTCTACTTTCTGCCGAGTGGGGGCGGTAAGCGGACATAAAACGACAAATTAATAGTGTGGGTGAACCGGACCGGCTTTCTAGCTTTAGTAATAAGGTGTTAACAAAAAAAATTGTCAATTATTGTTTCGGTGATTATTATCTGGTGACCTTGAGATGAAGTGCATTAAACAAATAAATTATATTGAATACAAAATTTAAAATGAGAGAAAAAACTGTTCTAGAAGACATTCTAGCTCTTATTCTAAGGATAAGATGAAATTGAATCATGAGAGATTGTTGCAAAGAAAATAGAAAAATAGTATTTTTATAGGATGGAGATGTAAAAAGCAATTGCAAAGATTTAATTCGCAAGAACTGGCTGTATTTAAAGCATCATTACTGTTAAAATGTCCAGTTGGCTGAATTGCAATCTTTGTGATCTAGCTAAAGTGCATCCATTATTTATTTCCTTTTTATTAATAAAATGTTCCAAGGCTCATGGGGTAAAAATAAATTTTATTACCTACAATTGCTGCTAGTCTGTGGAGACTTATGTAAATAACAACATTGTCGTTCACAAGCAGAAAATATAGTCAATACTACATTGTCAATTTTAATTTGGACGATTTAAAGGACTATTTTTTTATCTTCACTAGTTGCCACTAACAAATATATCATTACAATTTAAAAAAAAAAAACGGAATTAACATATTTATATCTTTTTATACGCTTATCTCTTTATTCTAACCCAAACAGACAAGTTTTTCTCTTTATTTTTATGACTACCAGTGATGCTTTTCCCCCGAACATCGGCACATTGAAGGCAATTCTAATTTATACTAAAATGCACCGCGGAAGTCTGATGCCCAAGCATGTGTAAGTAAGTGCATGGGTTCAAATGGTTTATTTTCAATTTAATTGCTCAGTTATGTGAGTTTTACGGTTATAACTTCTAACACAAATAAATAAATACTAAGACCATTAAAAAGTAATTCCGTTCTTCCCGTCTCTTGTTATGATTAGGGTGCGTGTATGGTTTTTCAAAGTGTATGCATCATTTTAATGCCATCGAATCTAAATTTTGTATCTCACGAATTGCATTTTGTATATAATTAATCGTCAAACCTAAAAAAATACTTTTATTTTGTTAGATTTGATGATTTTGCTAAGGTGTCTTCTCAAATTATGAATTGCTGCATATATTTCATTTGTGCTGCAATAAGGAGGAAGTTCTTTCTTTTAGTACAACGTCTCTTCGCTTTTTACGAGTTGCGAATGGTAAGTAGTACATGTTTATTCTATTCTAATAAGTGCCAATGCCGTTATTATTATTTATTCTAACTATGCGAAAGCATTTCTGCTAGTATTCTCGCGTATACTCGCATATTATTACTAGGTACGTTTTTTTCTCTAATCTCTTGCCACGGACACATTTATAATAATGCCGTCTGCTCCGCAAATTGCATACGAATGCTTCATTTAGTCCTCCTATAGTTACAAGAAGCATCCGCGGTCTAACGATCTGAATGCGAAAGCTACTTGTTCGTCTGCTAAGCGTAGATGCGGCTAATGCATGTGGCGCCACCTTGCGCGATTTATGAAAGATTATCTAGACGTGGAAAAAGATTGAAGATATAAGACAGTATTATAGGAATTAACGGAAATGTTTGCCGTATGCATGCATTCGCTATTTTGTTTTAATATTCAAGTTGCCGTTTAACTGAGTCGATGTGTTGTGATATTAACGTTATGCCCATTAAGAAGGTGAAGAAGAAGTTGAAGAAATTATTTTAGCATAAGAAATTTATTTGCATAATTATGTTCGTCTATCGTCTGTATGTATTTTTTACGTACTTTAATCGAATGGAAATAGTTTCTGTCTTCAATTTTCATTTTTGTTTGTAGATAAGAATATTGTCAGGCAAATGAGGATGAGACAAAAAACTTTCCCACCTCATCATAGACACGCGTATATTCTAGCATTTTCATTATTACGCTGACGCACCAGCACTCCGCTTTAGGACTGGGCGCAGCGGAAACACGAAACTTGTCTATTACTTTATATATGAGTAACTTGATTTAGTCACATCGTAATTAAGTACAGCTTAAAAATATCATCGAACTATTACAAACAGATTAAAAAAAGCCGTGTTTAGATATGTTCAGCAGTTTTTGCATTATAGATAAACAGGAAATTATTTACGATTTTATTTATATAGATTGAATTTATTATTAAATCAATAATTACTTTAGAAAATAAAATAATATTTCTCTTAAAGATATTGCATTTAATAATTAATATAATTCAGATGTATTTCTGCACTTTTATAATGTAATATTGGATCATGTTTAAAATATTTGTGATTTTAAATAGTAGAAATAATATCTATAATATATTATGTAATGTGAAACAGACATAAGTTATTTTAACTTATGCAAATTATACATCATCTATTATGTAAAAATTCTGTCATTTTGTTCAATAGATCTGCGCGGAGTTATTGATGTTAACTCAGCAGTAATATTATATCAAATATCGAATTATTCAACATTCTTTACTAGTTCAGATAGGACACTATATATTAATTTTAATTCTTATAAATTCTAGTAATAGGAAAGTGATCTCTCTTTTGTACTTGCATAAGCAGATTCGCGCGGACAATGCAGGTGATAATGTTGTGAATTTAGCACAATAAGGGCCGGTATTTCAATCTCCTAATAAGAGTACCTAATAACAATTCAGCTAATAAGTATAGGAAAAATGTAAGGTTAATGTCAGTTATTCAGCTAATAACTTTTATTAGGAACTTTATTAGAAGATTGAAATACCGGCCCTTAATCATATAAACTTCGTTATATATAAAGTTTCGGTAAAATTTATAATTTTGATGTAGTTTCAATTTCTGCCGATAGATGACTGACTGACTGGACGTGGATCCTGAAATAATTATGGTATTATTGACTGGGGGTGGCGTGATTTCTGATAGGAATCGGTGGGGGTAGGTTAGCGTTTTAGCTTCGATTATTCACTGCGAGAGGGTGGTTCGAATTTCAAGCGAAAGGGATGGGAAAGATTTTGACAGGAATGCCTTGGGCTGGGTCGTTTCTTGCGTATTTTCAAATGGAGAAAGTAATGAATCGCTTTACCAATGTTAATACACAGTGTGATAATAAAGTTTGGAACAAAATTCATAATTGGGTATTTAATAATTTTATGAGAATCGCAGGTAAAAAAAAGGCTTAATGGTGAAAAAGCCATCTGTCATTGTCTGAGCCGAGTGTAAACACTTTGCACGCTTCGCTCTAAACCTTTACTTTTAATAAGCTTGGAATTTCTTTTAAGTGACCCCACAAGAAAAAAACTAATGTAGTCAAATCCGGAGAACCTGGTGGCTAATTAATACACCCTCCCTGTTTAATCCATCGTCGGACAAACATTTCGTTAAGATACCGACAGACTTCCAAACCAAAGTCAGGAGGTGTCCCATCTTGTTGAAATGAAATATCTGGCGACAGTTAAGTTTCCTTCAAGAAGTCTTCCTGTCATTCGCGCCTACATATTCAACTTGCAATGGTGTTGACTGTGAGACTCCTACGTCCAATGAGGAGTGACCCATTTCGGCAGAAAGTAGCTTCATCGGAAAAAATAATGTTACTTTAGAAATTTGACCCAATTATGTATTTTGTTCCAACCTTTATTATCACGTTGTATATAAAGTATTATGCTGAACCGCGGTGATATTAACAAAACATTGTTTATTAAGTAAGGAACAAAAATGCAGATTGATTTGGTAAAATCTAAATTAAGCGAATGAAAGCAATTACAATAATGACGTTACCACCGATTACTGAATATTATCTCATACATGATATTCCAATTAAATCTTAAATTATGCTTGCAGAAGAATTCTCTTTCGTATAGCAAATGTTGACGCAATCAGTATTCCGCAAAGAGATGACAAAATATTACCCTTCCTCTGTCGAGATAAAAACGATGCGGAATTAAACAAGGATAGATACACGGCGGCGAAATCGTAAAATTCAGTATTCCCGTGGCGGGACCGAAACGGATCTGGTAAAGACCAAAGACACGACTAATCGCCGGCATTAACCCCTAACGGTCAACGGAGGTCAGGTCCAGTTGCTCGGTCGGAAGGAAGCGAATAATTTGTAAAACCCGTTGCCGCGGAGTGATCAATTAGCTCGTTCCTCTTTCTCTATACCTTTCTGTCTCCATTTCGCTCTTACCTTTCGTTCCTCGGCACCGGCCGACTCGCGGAGTCTGGAACGCGGGAGCGGAACGGTCCTCGAGGGTCCTTTACTGTTATCACCGCCGGTTTTATTTCGTTTTAATGTAGGTGATACGTCGGGAGAGATTTGTTAACCCGAAACACTTCATTAAAATGCCCCCGAATTAAACGAATCCCTACAATGAAACGAGAACGATCTTGTTCTTCGTTTTGTTTTGCTTTTGTTCTACGTTACGAGAGGAATTGAGGTGCAACACGTTGGTATCGGTGTATGTACATGAGTTAATTAATTTATCCGACAGCAATTGTGCCAGCATGAAAGTGTGGTTAACGCTCTTTTCTGGCTATATAAATTGTGAAAAATTATTTTGATAACTAGAAGTAATTTGTCAAAAACAGATAGACACGTTTTTCTCATATAAAAATTAGTTACACCATTATACAAGAAAGGCAATATAAATGATCTTGGACGTTATAGTTTTATTTCTATCTACGTATACAGTCATTTCCAAAGTGTTGTCCCAAGGAAATCTTAAAGAATGGATTACTCGATTATTTCAAGAGAAAGACATTGTTTTGCAAAAAACAAAATAAGTCAACGATACAAGCTAATATTTGTGGACTAATCGACATAGTTATAAAAAGTTAAAATTTTTATTGCGTAAGAGGTGATTCTTTAAAATTATTTCATTCATACCTTACCAACTGAAAACAAATAATGATTATTGGCAATTAACTTTCAGAACATTAGTACATGGATTGTGGAGTACCACAAGGATCTATTCTAGGACCAATAATGTCCATCATGTTTGAGACGAAACTAGAGCAGAAAAGTTCGACAAAAATGTTAGGCATGCACATAAACTTCAACTTAAATTAGACCACTCATATAAATTATTTATGTATAAATTAAAGAAGACCAAATATTTTTCCTTTTCTGTTGACCTCCTAATGATGTTGTTTGGAAATAAACGTTGTTATTATTTCTATTGTTATTATTATTATTAGTAGTTGCCATTGTGATTTACGTTATTCACTAAGGACTGCAGTAAAAAAAAGTATTCGCGGGCTATAAATGGATGACGTCATAAATAGTGAGATTGAATAAACTTGGGGTAGATCTACACTACTGTTCATATATTTGGGGACGACTAAGAAAAACTCGAAAAAACAAATTGTGTTTTATATGTAAGTAAATTATGTTCATATATATTTCTTTCATATATATAGCCATATATATGAACATAGTGTATAATAGTACTATCTTCTATCTCATAAATTACAAAATTGTTTTTATTCTAATTAAAGAAAACCTGTATTTTTTAATCGTCCCCAAATATATGAACCTATCTGTTTCTTCATAATTCTTGAAATGTCAAGATTTCGCCACGAAATCTTGATTGTATATAAACCCTTCAACAGCTGATATGAGAAGAAAAGTTGTGGAATAAATGGTAAAAAATTGCTGCCTTAGTTTGTTCGGCGAAATAGAAAACTAAAGTCACCTAGAAGTCTTTAGGCTGAGTATTGGATGCTGAAAACCACGATTTTTCTACATGATAATATTAACATATTTAAGTTTAAAATCTTGATAGCATTCCTACAATGGAAAAAAAACAGAAGTTATCAATTTTATCAAGGAAAACATGACAAAGTTTTTGAAAAACGCACCGGGTAAGAAATTTTTAAATATTAAGGTACTTCATGGTATATGTGATTATAACTTATAAGCTATTGCAATGTTTTTTCTAGTTTTTAGGTGAGAATGATATTAAGTATATCAGACGGGTGTAGAAGAGAAAAATTGTATAATACGTGCGTGTCAGATATAAAAGATCGGTCATCCGTTTTGATCGTTAAAATGCTTGACACAAAAACCAAAATTCAGCGAAGATTTTCAGTAACTGATAAAAGTAATGAATTGAAAGGAAATATGCAGAAAGTATGTCAGGCTACATTTATAAAATGCGAAAAGTCAGCACTCTGCTATATGTATGTCCGCAGAAATAAAATATTTACTTACTTTCTTACTATAATGATGTAGTTACTAGTAAAAGAACTTTTGGAGGTTGGTCGTTGAAAATTGCAAAGTTTCTAAACTTAGAATATTTTGGTATGTATATAAGTACACTGCGCATTCATTTAGGTGCAGTTCGACGACATTTTTGGCTAACAAAGGAGTAGATATGTTAGGACTGAAAAGATGTGGTGGGTGGCGGTTTTCCATCGTAACGGAGAGTTATGCCGAAGATTCATGGGAAAATAAATTTGACTTTGTTGAAAAAGTTTTATATACAGAAGAAGGTAATAAGGTGGAACAAATATTGATTTGAGAAACACTTTTTTTTTGTTAACCCGAAATCGTCCGACTCAGGGTCACCGAAAGGCACTGCAATCAATATATAGACTTATTGTGCTATGTACAGGTTTTTCATCGAGGGGGTACACTAGGTCTCCTTTCGATTTTCTTGTCTCCTATGCTCTAATGCC
This sequence comes from Cetonia aurata, assembly GCA_949128085.1. Classification (NCBI taxonomy): domain Eukaryota; kingdom Metazoa; phylum Arthropoda; class Insecta; order Coleoptera; family Scarabaeidae; genus Cetonia; species Cetonia aurata. The sequence continues at coordinate 6,776,009 of OX421882.1, read as the reverse complement.
TGGGAGTCATATAGTATATGCTTAGCTGTTCTTAGCTCGCTCCCACAGAGCCTGCAGTTTGAGTCTCCATTATACACGGCAATTTTGCACAGATATTCCTTCACCGAAGCATATCCGGTTATCAGATGATGCCGAGCTGTTTCCTGCTTATCTATAAAAAATCTGCAAACCCAATTTTGGTCCATTATTCGTTATTTTAAAAAAAAAGTTCTGCCCGTACATTTTTGCCTCATTTCGCCTCCTGGCAAACTCTTCAGACTTTTCATTGCACTCAATTTCCTAATGCCTTATAATACCGAGTTCAAATTAACACGTCAGACAGTTTGCCAATTCGGCGAAGCAATCCATCACCAGCTGAGACGACACTTTTCAGCTTTGATACTATCACAGAGAAGAGAAACACCTTCTGCCGATTGAATTCCTGAAGACAGCCCAGAAATTATGTTGAATTCAGCAACAGCTTGTGTGAATTCAACTACTAAAGAAGCTAGCAGAATTAAAATTCGTAATTATAAGAATCCGTCTTTTCATAGCCCTCCTTCCACACGTTTATAAAGATCCATAGAGGATGAGAAAATATCACCAACCGGAAGCGATTTTAATTTATCGGATCTGCCTACGTCGTTTGCGCATTAGCTTATACGCCACTTATTCTAATCGATTGTAAGTACATGTAACCGCACCTTAATCATCAACTCGACTCACTGTCGTTGTCGACTGACCGTTAATTGAAGTAAAACACAACGTAGCCATCGTCGTCTCGTAGAGAAAATACAGTGTTCACGACAATTACGTTGTATATACACTTCCGATATCGTTTAACAGTATCAATACACTTGATTTATTATTAGATTGACCGTATCCTGGACATTATTGATGCGTAATAGTCGATTGGCGAACGTTTAGACGCTTGGCAGAACGTCTTATACGAGGCAATTAAATCCTCAACTATAGAAAAAAAAATAATGTCATTCTACAAGTCATTATGTTATATTATCCCTTTTCCTTCGTATTTGTTTTAGTATACCTACGCAGACGTAGACATTGCAATAGAGCGATAGGTATAACTCATTTCAGATTATAAATCGCTTGTCCGCGAGCCATTCCAGCGATTATAGTTAACGGTATTATCCTATTGCAAAAATTATATCCCAGAAACGCTTTATCACCGTCGCCGGAATGGTTGGACAATTATCTCCCCCCACTTCGTGCCTGTAGAAGCGCTTAAATTCAGACAAAGCGGTCTGATACTGGATGGCGCCACTCTAAGTGCGAGGTGTGCAAAAGTTCTTTAATTGCTCTCGATTGAAGTCTAATTACTAAGTCGATAATTTCGTTCTGAGTTGACAAATGTGGAAAAATGTGTTATTGATGGAGGAAGTTGGTGTACCGAAGATGATTTCATGAAAAATCAAGGCGATCAAATAATAATATAATTAAAAGCCCAGAATAGTGAATGAAACGGTTGAAGAAAACAAATCCAAGCTGATTTACCGGAATTTATTTTTCATGAAAACATTTCACACTTTCAAATATCTTACACACAAACTTCACGACACAGTGTAATGGTAAATTGCTTTAAAGTGTGTAGTGTTATCAATGCCACAGTTTTGAGTATTTTCGTTAATGAAAATGCTTATTTGTAAATTACAGATCTAATGTTGTTGCAGCTTTTTCTACAGCAATAAGGAATCCTCTACCATTAGACTATAATACAAAGCCATTTATTTAATCTTCACAGACGACTTCTTCATTTCACCCCACAATCGTTAGTAGCTCCATAAAGTTTTTCTACAATTGAAGCAAAGCCTTCCTTGGTGAAACTGTCAGCATCAATAGCATAAGTTTCTTCCAATTCCTTTTCAGTCAACTCACTAAATCTTCAACTTGGCGAGAAAGATTAACAATTCTTCGAATTTCGTTCAAATGAAAGAAGTTCTTCATTCAAAAGGTCTTCAAATTTTCCTTTCTGATTCAATAATGTCGATAATGTACTGGTTCAAGACCAATTTTTTCTAACAATGAAATTATGTCGGCTTCCCGATTTTTCTCCATTGTTTTGATGATCCTTTGAAATAATCTTTTGGCATCATAATAAGGCTTAAGTTATCCTTCTGTTTAGAAGTAGAAACGTAACTTCGAAGTTTGGATGGATACTTTTGGAGGTGATTGTTTGGAACATTATCTATTAAAGAAAAAAAATAACTTTGAAATCTATTTTTTATTTTTTTCAAGCTAAGTTTTCATAATAGAAATGAAACATTCCTTAAACAATTCTGTATATAATATCGGGGTGACCCAAGCTTTTTGTTTGACTTGCCAATTTTATCTTATTTATGCTTTTCAACAATTCATTTGCCACCATTGGATGCAGCATTAAGTCTCCAGGTGTATTGGAGCACAAAATAGCCGGTAATCTTCATCTTCAGGCTTTCAAACCACGAGCAATTCTTTCGACCTTTGAGATGGATGTCCTTCCGGCATTTTTTTCTTTTCAATACAAAGCTGTTACATCATCGGCGTTAAAAATTTGATCTGTTGCATATACATGTCCTTTCATCAAGTTTTCAATTTCTTCGGGAAAAGATACCAGCATCTTCACAGTTTGCAAATGCTGTTTTGTCGACGTAGATTTTATGTTATGAAGATTAAATCGTTTCTTAAATTTCTGGTGCCATTTCCTTTTCATTGCCTTTGCTGGTATGATGATTTCAACAACAGACAATTAGATCACATTTTGCTGATCAAAAAAGTTTTGTACGCGAGAAATTTTTTATCTTTCTGAACTTTTTACTGATTCAACGAGCGGCATATTTTTTAAGCAAGATCTTGGATCCTTTTCGGCTTCTTTTTTGCAATATATAGATTACAAAGTTCAGGGAATTTTTACGAAGTCTTCAAACCAAGAGCTATAGCGCTAATTCTGATCAAATTTTCTTTTGGTTTCATTGCTCTTACAGTTGATTCTAAGACATCAAAAGAACGGTCAATTCATTTTCACCCACTTGCAAATGATCCAAGAGAGATAAAGCACTTTCTTCTTTGTTTGACGTGTCTTCTTACATTAAGTGATGTAATATGTGGAAAAGGAAATGCCATTTTTGTTGGAATCTAATGTAAGCGCAAAGATCTCAGAAATATGGGTTTATTAATGAAATGGAATAAATTGAAGCATCAAAATATTTGTTTTTATTTAGAGAATCGAACACAAGTTTAATTACTTGTTTACTACAGAGTATTCATTCCTAAAAGTCAACTCGGATGCGATAACAAACAGAATAAACCTAAATTTTAGATTAAAACAGTAAAAAACAGGAAGAACATTATGTGTAAAATCGATTTTACAAAATTTCGCCTTATATCAATGTTGTTATACTCGTGTCCTTCAACTGACTGTCGATTATCACGTTTGCATTTTAGCCGAATGAATAATGTCTGAGTTTAAAACTTCTAATCATTTTATACTAGGTAATCGATATGAGTTAACACATCTAATGAAATGCTGTCCAAAATCCAATGGGAAGTTTATAAGTACATGACAGCGTTACAAACAACTTCATCCGCAAAATGTACGAATCAGACGACTCTCACTTTGTCATAACCGACAGATTTTTACGAATATTATATTATCTTACACACCTCTATTACATCATCAGGCTTAAATTATACAGGAAGCGTCGACCAAAATATGACGATGATAATGAAGATTTTGTAAGTATACATAAGCTTTAATTCGCACCCGTAAACCGAACCTGCTCGACCACTAGAGAGCTCACCACGTGCTCCCCTTTGTTCTTCCACAGCATATTAATATTAATAGGTCTCCTTTTTCGGTGGTAATTACATTTTACAACCGGGCAAGATAGCGATCACAAGACGTGTCGCAATATTTAGTTAGTTTCCACCTAGCACACACGGGTTTCAATTTGAATTTATAATTATGCGATTCCGTAATAAATTTTTAACCGCCCACCGTACGTTGCGACCCCTGCCAGAGTTGACACGTTGTTGACGTGTCACAAATGAAGAATCGTGTATCGTTCCTTTTCTTCTCTTTCTCCTTGCACGAAAGCAGAGACTTACCTACATGTGTTCGTGCGAGTTTAGTGTTTGAAACGTTGTTGTCGTTATCTAGAAATCACTAAAAGTAATTTGTCTTTGACGTACTGAAATAATTATTAAACGTTTTTCAATACTGTTTTTCGTATATACAATGTGTCCAGGCGCTTACGAAATAAATGAGAAAATCTTTTGTTATTTGTTGATTTTACAGAAAAAAAAAATGAAAATAAAACTATGAAGTGAAAGACAGTGTACACTACCATAATCTGCAAAATTTTCTGCAGCCCAGAATGGAAGAGATTATTGAAGAAGAGGAATTAAAGGATGTGTGGTTCGAACAAGACAGCTACAGCTCACACACCTCGAAATTCACTCACTTGTAAAGCTTATTACTTATTACTTTTAAGTTGACCCCTGTATGGCTAAATCTCCGCGTGCGGAAATTCGCCTCGTGGGCGTGCGGCGGCGCTGTGCGGCCAATTGTCAAACGGAATGTCGCGGTCTTATGTAGCTTTAAACAGTGTTGCGCTATTGACGTCGTTACAATAATGTTTCAACCCCAGAGTGGTAGCTGTTTATGTGGCGGCGAGACACCCAGGGTTACTATCGAAGTGCGCAACAATTTGACCAGTGAAAGCGTGTTTTAAATCAAGAATTTATTACCATCAAACAAATGAAAAAGACATCAAGTATGTACAATGACAAAAACAAGTGAATGATAAAACATATAATAAAACGAACAAATATTCGCGTGGATTCGGAACGCTTTTACATTTAGACGGAATGTTAACGGTTTTAAAATCTGGTGGCAACGTGAAATGAAAATCTATACACCGGGGTCGGTTCAAAAGTACGCGGACGGTTTTCACGTGCTATGTCGGGTCAGAAAGCTGTGCCAGCGCTAAACGTTGCGGAACTGGAATGACTATGAATAAATCTCTGCGTGCACCAGAAAAGCTGTGCTGATGCGACTGCTAGAGTGAAGAAAGTCGGTAAAATGCCTGTGTCACACCAGAAGCTATGCCGACGCGAACTGACATACAGGGAAGTGCCTGTGTTACGTCAGAAGCTGTGCCGATACTAACGGGCAGGCCGGGAATAATTGGAAGTGTCTGCGCCACATCAGAAGCTGTGCCGACGCTAACGGACAGACTGGGCTGGGTTGAACTGAATGCCTGTGCTTAGCGCGCGGTTATATACACTACAGCGGACCCCCACGCGGCCGTGATGGTGGGAGTTGAGCGTGCGTGAATGGCCATGCGCTATTTAGCAAGTTTTTTTCAATTATTGAAGGTGTCATATAACGGATTTGAGCTGTAATCTGCGCATAAGTATTTTATATTTTCTTGTACTAACAGCAATAAGAAATAAGAAACTGTATTTTATGTTTTTATATTTAGACACCTAACAGGTGGATATTAATTTATATCTAAGTTAAGAATCTTAAAGTAATTTTGAGTACTAACTTATGGGTTGCAAAAGACGCACTAACTTCGTAAATTTTGTTTGTAAAATTATTAGATATTTGATAAAGGAAAATCCTGTTTAGGTTACCCTTAAGCGGATACCTTGAAATGTTTAATTATCTCGATTTGGCCATTTTCTCTCTCTCTCTTTCTCTTTCTTCATATTAGTGTGTACGATTGTTTCTCCGTCATAAATGCTGTAGGCGCATTTTATTCCTATTCAGATTTCAAAGGTAACTATTAAAACCTGCAAATATAACATAAAACCATTCTGACCCTAAATCCGCCCATTTCACGATGTTTATTATTAAACTTTACCCTAATTACAACGTACAGTGCATGTTAAATTCATGCGCTCACAGCGTTCTACTACAAACGCCGTAGCGGAAATACTCCTAACGTCAATTTAACCTGACCTAAATAACGTGAAAGACACATGCATTTGCTCGGTAATACACAAAGTAAACGTTAGCGCGCTCCGACCGACAACAATAAAGATATTTTTACAAGTTAATTCGTATTTACTCAATTGCCTCCGCGTTGAATTACCATCCTGCCGACATAAGGAATATCCTTTAACGGAGTCCGGAGTACGGCATGGCAGGGCGTGTTACTACCAGCTTATTTGTAAACAATTAAACGGGGTCCGGTATTTTTTTTTAAATAGGTATCGCTTTTCCTGCTTGCGTGGATTGTAGGTTTATGAAGCCCGCCATGCCATAATTGTGTCATGTGTAATTATTTGTAGACGGGTGTGGCTCGGGTGGTACGCAAATGAAATTTATTCTTGAAGTTATAACAGAGTTAATTGTTATAACTTTACCGCTACTGATTACATATATTGCGTGGCTGCAACCATAGAAATCAACTATTATTGAATGTGAATAAATTTGGTTTAGTACTGATTTGAAATTGTTACCGAAGCAGTTATGAATAATTTCAAAACTACACATTTACCGCTAGCATAAATATAGTTTTACAGTAACTGGGGAAGAGCTACAACACTCAACCTGTCAGGTTGTCCAAAAATGCTTTATCATATATATGCGAAGGATTAATACGTACCAAATTCTGGTACGCTGTCTTTGTGTTTGAAGGAGCACAAAAAATATTGGACAAAGGTGTAAAAATCGGTATTTTGGGCAGAAGCCTAACATAGGTATCTTCAGTGAATCATTGTGTCAAAAGGTTGTAACATTTTCCGTAACAGCCAGCCAATACTCAACGCGATATATTGCGCGAGTGTTGACTCCAAACTAGTTTTGGTTTGCATACCCAGCCATAAGGGCGGGAAGGCAGCAGATGAATTAACCAGATGAGGATCTTAGCTTTCCTTCGGTTTCACCAAATCCCAATTAATAAAGTCAATTAACAAGTGGATACAAGTCAAATTCAAAATGGACTAAGGTACCGGGACAAATGCCAAAGTAGCGAAACTAATACCATTTTTCAAATCTTGGAAGTTTTTTTTTTAATTGAAGATACTTTTTACTGGCACTGTATAACTTTTACGACAGAACATTTAACAAGTCACATTTGTCACAAATTAGCAAAAGCTTTATTTTTATACCTTAATGTGACATCCAAGTTACATTCCTGGCTTGATAAACATTTTGCATCTGTTACACAATTGCGCATAGCGCGAATTTTATCAAACAAAATTTCACGTGCTCGCGTTTCGCATACGCACACAGCAGACAGATAGTGAGTATAGAGGCGCGTTTATCTAGTACTCACACAGACATACATCGTTACGTGAATACGCGAGTTTCATTCATGGATTTATTTCGTTCATTCATACACGGGGCCTCTCTCCACATGCGTGGCGTTTGAACGTGCGTATCCTCAACGGCAAAGCGCTCTGATGGTGTGGGTCATACGCGCCAAAACTAAACTGGGCCTGACGACGACGTCTGCTTTTACTACGCGGTCGCAACACGAACATATAGGCGAACGCGCTGTTAACTAGGCGCTATTTCGTTGTTCGGCGTTCGAAATGACGCGTAGCGGACGCACGTGCGAGTCCCCCGGGCGGGAAAGAGATGGCAGCGAGCGCGCGCGCGCTCTCTTGTAATTTTGGCAGCCGCGCGCGCCACTTACGGCACTTCGCGCTGTAATTTATGGCCATAGGGTACGCGGTTTTGCGTTAACTATTTAATCTCTCCGGTTATTTATTTAATTTTGATTTGCTCGCGCTAACGCGACTGACTGCCTGCCGGCTGTCACCGGTAATAAGTCGGCGTTTGTTTTGCACGACAACTGGATGAGGTGTTATATATTAATCGTATTTTATTTCCTTAGATATTTTTCTTCTTTCGAAGTAATTTGAGCAATTTCTTCAGTAAAATATATTTCAGTCCCCATTTTTGTGAAGGGCTTGACTTAAGGGTGGATCAGTGCTGCCACATTGTGATAACAGAAATCGGTAAACTGCACACGTAAAATTCGGTAGTTTTTTGACAAATGTAAAAAGAGGCGCGATTTTATTTTTGTAAAACAATTTATTCCTGTGTTAATAATACATATTTAAACCGTAATATTGAATGTTATTATCATTATTATTATTAACCGGAATATGGGTCGTTGATATGGTATCCGATTTATAGCAATATCATTGAGCGCGTTCAGCGAAGATTTTTGAAGTATTTATCCTTCAAAACCGATGGAGTTTATCCTGAGCACAACGCAAGCTACAATAACCTTTTTAACAGACACGGGTTTGAAGCCTTATTCACAAGAAGACAAAGAACAAGTGCACTTCTTGTTTCCAATTTAATACACAACAACATTGATTGTGCGTATCTTCTTGAAAAAGTATGCACGGCCCACTTCGAGAACTCCGCTGACATTCGACCTTCTTACTGGCCGCACAAACATTTTGATGACAGTACCCATTCTATCTACTCGTCAAGGGATGCCAACAACAGGATATTTTCACTTGTCAATTTAAAGTTTAACTATCTTCTACTTTCTATTTTCTTTTTTATATGTATATATAATTCAATTGCATAAATTTGCTATTTTGTTCTTGTTTTACTGTAAAGTATTATCATTTTGTTCTATTTTGTTTATATGCCTGTTTGGATTTTATCTGTTGGGCCAAATATATTTCCATTATTATTATTAAGTAAATTTTAGTAACAAGCACAAAATATTACATGTTTTTTACGGTATTTTTTCTTTGCATTCTTATTACATCTTAAACTTACATGAAATAACTATAAATTTTACCGAAACTTCTTTTTCCGTATCAAATATCCTGGAAAAGACAGATAAAAGAAGGTTTACATGATTTATCGTAATAAATTCACTACGTTATTACATGTAATATTCCCGGTTTACTACAGTAAAATTACTGTAATTTCTAACATCGTAGAAAAAAGTATTATGGCTTTAAAGCTTGTAGAGATCTTGTAGACAAATCTCGCTGTTACGATGAGACAATTAAGTATAAGAAATCAATATTTCTATGCATTAATTCCGGCGAATCTCCAACTTTCAAGGTTTAAATTAAAGAAAAATTTAGAATATCCTACCAGAGTTTTCCATGACGTTTTGTGTTATGTGCACTTATCAAAATAACTTGCTTACCTGTAACAATACAAAAATACGTATAAGCATATAATATACTAAATCATTCGATTTTATAACTCATTTATTTCCAGCATTATTCATAGGTACATATAATATAAACAGTTTAACAATCCTTCATTAACGATTACCTCATATTTTATCCCACCCAGAAAGCAACATTCCGTACATACATCTATATAAGCTTAAAACAGATCAAAGAAGCTTTGTTGTATTAGTAATCTATTCTGTAATTAATCGACTATAGCTAATTAACACGAATACTGAATTTTTAATGAAATTAGCATCAAGAACAATATTATGCATTAACTGTTATAGGTGTTTGAAATCTACCCACACATATCCCATACATGATTATGAAAAGGGAAAGACATAAATGAGATATGAGCCAATAATTCGAAAATGTGTGTACTTACAGCGTTGTAATTAAGAGATATTAATAGCTTAACCGTAAATCCTTGTAGTAAATAGGAATCGTCGTTTAGTTTGGAGCCATTAAAAATAAATATTTAGTAATGTTTAATGGTAAGTGACTCAATTGCTTTGTTCCGTTGTATTAAGTTTTTTTTTTAATAATATTATGTTGCATGCTTATAAATGTTAACGCGATAAGAGTAATTTAAATTTTTTATAATTCTAATTATCTAGATATACATCTATATGTAATTAGATATATTTATTCAATGACCTAAAAATGGTGCAATATCTAGGAATATGCATGCAACGGGTTAGTGTTTATAATTAGAATGAGTAATTAAACAAATTTTCGCTCCTTATTTCTGTGTTAATAGGCTAATTTTCATTAATAGTTTTCATAAAATATTCAGGGAGTTTCGCAATAAACGGGCAGTACGGACACAGTTGCCGTGGCATTCCGCTAGATGGCAGCACATGTGCTATTCCCACATGAAATTCGCTAAGGTAGGAGAAATGTTTGACATCAGTATAGAAAAACTAATACAGATTTAAGATATTTCAATATTCATTTTTGTTTGTGGGTACGTTATTAATTATATATCAATGGTATTGTGTTTAATGAAATTGATATTTTCAGATGAACTAAGATTACGAGCAAAATTGATGAGAATCCTTTTTAATGATGTTTGTGTCTTTTAGTTCTTTATTCAGATCTGTATTTCTTGGTAATGTATGCCTAATTCAACACTAACTTGTAATAATTCTAGAGATACGAACAAAGGAATCGATTTTCTTAAAGAAAACTACAATACTTTAAAAATTTAATAAGATAATGCTTTTTTAATAAATTTTGCAGCTTTCTATTTGTATCTTCGAAATTGTTAAAACCATTCCAATTTAATTTTAGAAAACTATTCGTTGGACCCTTTTCAATACTTTGCCAAGCTTCAAACCGCTACCTTATTGAATTTTGATGATGTCTTCAGTTTTCAGATGCTTTGAGCTATTCCAGGCCTTTGCTTATAGGTATTTCCGAAATTACCAAAGGCGCAGTTTGGTAATTTCGGATTTGAATTTTGAAAAAAAGAAATTATTGCTTTTTTCATATTACGTTTCTAATTAACTCAAAATTAAAATACATAATTAAGCTCTGCCAATCGTAAGAGTAAAAAGGAATATTATGATGAAAAATAATTACTTTTTAATACAAACCATTGTGAGTAAAGCGTTTGGTGCATTAAAGTAAAAAACTATATGGAGCCACATCCTTTCTCACCCTTAGAATTCGAGTTCTTTTGGCAGTTGGACTGGTTATTTCCAAATTAAATGCAACAGCAGCACGCAGAATTCAACTCGTACAAAATTGTAGTGTAGATTTATATTTGGTTTAAAACGACGCGCAAATTGGAATTGGAATTTGGAGAATATTCACGGAATGAGGCAAGCTAAAACTCTTCTGGAAAACTACAACTGGAAAAGATCTGTAGAATACATCAACCCAGCAATAAATAAAAATAATATTTAGACAGGGATCCTGGCAGGCAATTAATAAAATAAACTAAAAGGACTTGCTTGAATATGCTTGCTGTTTCATATGCCCAAATAAAGGAATTGCCAAATGTTTATCATTACTTTAAACCAGTGATTCCCAAAGTGGTCCAGGTGGACACCCCGGGGTCCACGGGAGACTCGACGGGGGTCTACGCTGGCATGACAAAAAACTGGGGGTTCACAATTCGTAAGCGGGGGTTCACGAAAATTTATCTGGTTCCGATAGTGAAGAACTAAAATGTTGGCTTGAGTTCGCCTATCAATGTAGGCAGATAATATTTTAAGAAGCTCAGCGACTGTTACTTGTAAAAACTTGCATATTTCATATTCAGTACAACCTGTCGAGTTTCTGGAAAGTAAAGATCCAGATTTAACAGAAAACCTGATCAATTTGAAAGCAGACATCGCGTATTTGATAGATTTGTTCAAAAAATTTAATGACATTGACTTACAATTACAAGGGGACAGTCTCAATTTAATAAAAACAAAGGGTCTAATTTCAGCTTTTCTTGGAAAATTGAAATTTATGAAGCAAAATATTAGTCGGCGCGAATTTTCCCAGTTTCCAAACTTGTCACAGGTAGAATGCCTTGATGAGGATATTCACACATACGTTCAACATTTAATTGCCCTGCATGATGACTTTAAAATCAGATTTGAAGATATTCTGACGATGGAAATACCACCATGGATCATAAATCCACTTGATGAAAAGAAAGAGGAGCTACTAGAGCTTAGCACTAATGAGGAACTGCAGGTGAAATTTAAAAGAGGGTATCAAACATTTTGGCTGCAGGCAGAAATGCCCGAAAAATATCCTGGACTGTGGGGAATTGCGAGAAAGCTTTTGATAGCGTTTGCCCCGTCATATCTTGTCGAGAAAAGTTTTAGTGTTGTTACAAACCTTTTTTTTTAAAAAAAGGAGCAGATTGAATATCACAGAACGGGGAGATTTGCGGTTATTCCTAACAAAACTGAAGCCAAATATTGATAATTTGCTGGCAATCCATCAAGTACACCCCTCCCACTAAAATTATGACTATTTTGGGATTGCCCTTGTAGAAGTTACGTTACGTTATTAATATTTAATTTTAATTATATTACGACTGTTATCATATTTTTCTTTTTTTTTGACGGGGAGGTGAAAATGCATTTACGCACATGGTGCTGGACTCCTTCAAAAATGAAGATTACCAACTAAAAACACCTCCCCACTCCCAGACACCAGCCCGGAACCGTTTAACACATAGCATCAGGCTGGGCCCTTTAACTTGGCTGTATAGGGGCCACACTCCATTTTTCTGATGCAAAGGGAACCATCGAACAAGATATAGCACACACACACAGTTGGGCTGTATGGGGGCCACTCACCATTTGTGGTTCAATAAGGAACCATAACAGTCACAAACATTTAGGACAAAAAATTAAAATTTAATAAATAAATAAATTATCCTCCTACTCCTGTAGAACGATCCAAGTCGGTTTTCTTGGCCCGTATGACATCGTGCGCGTACCGCATACAGTTTGCCCAGGAGTCCTCGTTCTGCACCATTCTCTCGATAATTGAGTCTGGTGAGAACATACCGATCGCGGCTTCCACCAGTCTTCTCCGTTCCGCCCACCTCTGGCATACAAAGAAAGTATGGTGGGCGTCCTCAACTTGGCCGAGACAATACAGGCATCCTTCAGAATCCGTCTTACCCATGCGATACAAGTAGGATCCGAAGTAGCCATGACCTGTCAGTAGTTGGGTGAGGTAGAAGTCTACCTCACCATGGGCCCTTTGGATCCATGGGCGCAGGTGTGGGATCAGCCTGGCTGTCCAACGGCCTCTCCCATCCCCCTCCCATAGGTTATCATATTACAATGTAATATGATAACAATAATAATTAATAGTGTAATGACTACATATTTGAATAAATACAACACAAGGAAATACACTATTTTTCCTTTTATTTTTACCACTCCGAATGGGGAGTTTTCTAAACAAAATATGTGGGAATTGATTGGTTTTTTTGTGCTGTGAGTAGATGCCAAAGGAGTAAAGTTGGATGGAATCACTTTTTTGATTGGCTAACTTAACTTTTTTGACATCCACTCACAGCACAATCAATCAATTAATTAACCAATAACTCAGCCGCAAAGCAAATTTCCATAGTTAGATCTAATCTTCACATTTTTTGTCGATTTTTGGGAATATGGTAGAAATGTAGCTGCAGGGGGTCAACCGGAACCAGCAAAACTTTCAAAGTGGTCCATGAGAAAAAAAGGTTTGGGAGCCTCTGCTTGAAACCATTCCAAAACTTATTATTCCACATTCTACGTGTGAAACTCTTCAAAAGAAATAAATATTGCACCTTAATATTCATATATCAATACCTAACATACATACATCCATCTGAACATGATTTATTTATCCGCTCTCCTAATCTATTTTTATAGCGTTAGTTAGCGCAATCATCCTCGCAAGAAAATATCTCAAAAGAGGACGCGACTGCGATACCGAATTTATAATCCCACCGCCGACCGCCATAAATCTCTTAACGTAGTTATTACCGTTCCACTTTGAGCTAATATAAATTTCAATTACTCCTCTCCGCTCCGTACCGACCGAAAATTTTCTAATATATTTATGAAATTATGAAAGTCCCGATCTCGAAGTGCTTAAAGCATTTCTACGTTCGCATTTGTCAAAATAAGCCGTAAATTTGACTCCTCTCTCGCTCATAGGAGGATTATTTATAAATCGCTAGCTAAGGTTCTGTAGGTGCATAGGTGCATTGCACCGTTGCCCTTTGTAAAGTTCGCGAAATGAGTTTCGGTCCGTGTTATTGGTGTTAGACCTGGTTTTCGCGGTGTAATTATGGCAGCATTGGTCTATGTGCACTACGACGTCGTAACTCTTGAAATAGTACGGACACAGCGAGCAGAAATTAAATAAAGATTTATAAATGTTTTATTATAATTGAGCGCACGTGTGCTTCACAACGACCGACAGCACAGTACCCACCTATTTCCAGTTTTAATGAAATTATAACCGGACATTAAAGGTTTAAGTGTGCACACCGCGCCACACTAACGTAATAATTAGTTAATTATAGCGTGCCATGTCCGTAATTGTAATTTAAATAATATAGAGCAAGCGTAATTAAGGTCCTGTAAACAAAATGGCGGGCGCTGAGTCAGACGTGTGTATGTATGTACGACGACTAGCTAAGTGCGCGGAAATTAAACAGTAAACTGGCGGTTCCAAGGAATGTACAGCGCCAGCGAGCGGTTGCATGAATTGCATTTTACCTTAGAGACAGCACGTGATAGTGCAATAATTCCGTGCTTCATGCATTGAAATTGTATTAAACACAAATGGGAAAGCATAATTCTTTATGGATTTGCGCCGTACTTACTTTTTTAAAGCATCATACATAAAATAGATTTCTTCTGTCAAGTAAATATATTTATTTAAAACGTTATACTTCTTTCAAATGTATCTGTATTTGAAATAAGAAATTATACTTGTATAGAAAAAAATATTCCACTTAGTTATAACGAATGATATTCTTGCTCGTAAAGCTTGTTTTAAGAAAATTATATTTTCCCCAAGAAACAGATTTCTCTATGTAATAAATAAAAGCGGCAATGGAAGAGTGGTGTAGATACTTGAATTAAGAAAGTATATTCTTTTCTTAAGGATTTAAATATTTGAAGCAAACCCTTTGTATACTTATTTCAAGCTGAAAATCGTTTTAAATGTATTGATGCAATTTTCATGGTGGAGTGAGCGTGGTTACGTGACAAACGAACGATTACCAATAATGAAATAGTTTTTAGGGTACAATAGTTTTTAGCGTGGTGGTGCGTTGTGCTAAAAAAAAAATTGTGTAATTATTGGAAATCCGTAAGTAATTCATAATGTCATTATTTATTAAATAGTATACAACAAACATACTTTATAGTACGTATTGATATGTGGCTGATATATAATTCAATTAAATCTGTAGCTAACTGATTTAATTTGTAAAAATATGATTGTGACAGTTTCTGAAAATGCATTTTTTAACGGTATTAATGTTTTAACAAAACAATACGTAGTGATTTCTTAGGATATTAATTTAAATCTACATTATATATTGGACATCTTTCTTATAGAATAAGATAGGTTAAGGTTTAGAAAATTAAATTGAATACAATATATACAAGTTTCAATTAACTAATAAGTTCAAATTAATATATATGCAATTGAAAACGGACAACATTTTGTTGCATTTTTATGAAGAGATTAAATTATTAAGAAGTATATAATATTATCTAAATAAAAACAAACAAATCCTAGTTATAAATAGACAATTTGCTAGTTACTCAACTACAATTTTCGCTGAGAGTAAAAAAAAAATGCAACATATACATTTGCACCATTAGTAGCGTCATAACACATCCAGGAATAAAGCCACTTGTGCTTAAAATAACTACAGAAAACAGAAAACATGTTAAAAATTATTTTGACAGCTCTATACAGTTAGGGAGTTCGACGCGAATTGATTTGCATATAAATTTTTCGACACTGTTGATAACTAAAATCGTTGGCAAATCACAAATTTACATTATACTATACTGCTATACTCAAAACTGAAAATTAGGTAAAAAAAAACGTAGATAGTAACATCATCACAACGTCTAATAAAATTGCTTTGTATATGACAGTATTGTATATATTTGCGCATATTTCAAAGCAAACTGGGATGCCAATATAGTAATCAAACCGGTGATTAAACCCGTGCGAACATTACGGCCAGAACAATTTAACGTTTAAGTCTTGCGATATAACGGGTGTGTTCGCTATGATTCATTTATACATATTTATATAAAGATTAATTTACCTTTGTGTATGTGTACGAATATACGTTTACGTGCGCGTGAGTGTCGCCATCCCGGGACAACGTGAGTCATTAGAGGACTCTGCGAGTACGGCGCGAGCTAAAATAGTCAGATTAATAATATTTCGTCGGTCTTTATGATCGCTACGGGAATATAATGTTGTGCACTTCATATTATTTTAGTTTCGTCGCGTTTAATTCGCAGTAAGTTTGATTAATGACGCATCTGTGCTTAAAATAAACATACTGATGTAGGTATATTTTGTACCCGTTTAATTTATTCGAGAAATGAATTTATTTTAGCAAGAGGTTAATAAAATTGACTAATTTTTTGAGAAACCTGAAAACAATTTTTATTTAAAAAACACCAAAATGTAAGAAGTGTGGTTTTGAATGAGATATTGTTATGCAGTGGTATTGCAATTTATCAATATGGGAGCTGCATCATTGCATTTTTCCCGAAACACAGTAGGGAATGGATTGCGTGGTATAGACTGATGTTTTGATTAGCGTAAAAAAAAAGAATAAAAACGATTCACCTTCACTGAACATCGGTGTTGCTACGATTAAGAGTTACAAAACTTATTACATTATATACGTAAAAAGCAAAATTTAAAGAAAAAGTTACTGCAGACTCGACCCAAGGCGACCATCATTTTTTTTTTTGCTAAACAAATGAAGATCCAGAAAATGTATCGCAGAGCGTTTGTCTTTTGGAAGATGTTTGGTGGTAATTGTTAGGTTTTGTGTTTTCGACTGTTTCAACTCTAAGGTATTGCTTGCGAACCATTCATTTGCTTCAGCTAGTGCAGTTTTTGCTTTATTTAGTGCCGTCTCTTGCGTTGCATCTTTTCCTAGAATAAAGGTATTATTTGCAAAGAGACATATTTTATTCGAATTTACACATTCTGATATATCGTTAATATATAAAGGGTTCTCCAATAAGAGGTGTTATTTTGAATAGCCCGCTATTTCGGTAGATGTCACTTTTGAAGCTGTCATTTTTTAACATTTGGCAAGTAGAAACTACGCCATTAATAAAAATGGAACGATACACGCTTCAACAACGCATTGAAATAATTAAAATTCACTATACAAATGGTGAAAATTTGGCAGAGACGGTTCGTAAAACTCGAACATTTTTGGGTCGTCGTGAAGCACCTTGTCGGACCGCAATACAGAAATTGGTGGAAAAATTCGAGCTGTCGGGACAACTTAGTGATGTGAAGAATAAAACCCGTGCACGTCGCTCAAGAACAGCCGAGAATATTGCTGCTGTAGCCGAAAGTGTTGAAGAAAACCCAGGTTTGTCCATTCCTCGTCGTTCTTTGGAACGCATTCCACAAACGTCATTACACCGTAGTTTGCAAAAAGATTTGGGTCTTAAGGCTTATAAAGTTCAGTTAACACAAGAACTCAAGCCGGCCGATCATCAACAACGTCGTGTCTTTGCTGATTGGGTCGTTGAAATGCATGAAAATGATCCGGAATTCCGTCGAAAAATCATCTTTAGTGATGAGGCCCATTTCCACCTCGGTGGCTTCGTCAACAAGCAAAATTGTCGCATCTGGGGCTCGGAAAACCCAAGAGTTATTGTTGAAAAACCTCTCTATCCTCAACGTGTGACTGTTTGGTGCGGTTTATGGTCCGGCGGAGTCATTGGACCTTACTTTTTCGAAAATGAGGCTGGAGCAACAGTTACGGTGACTGGATTGCGCTATCGAGAGATGATTAATGATTTTTTATGGCCGGAATTGGATGGTATTGATCTGGACAACGTTTACTTTCAACAAGACGGCGCTACGTGCCACACAAGCAATGAAACCATTGATCTTTTACGGGAAAAGTTTCCGGACCGTGTTATCTCTCGAAGAGGTGATCACAATTGGCCACCGAGATCTTGTGATTTAACACCTTGCGACTTCTTCCTTTGGGGCCACGTGAAAGAGAAGGTCTACGCCAACAGCCCAGCGTCGATTCAAGACCTCAAAGATGGAATTCGTGAGGCTATCGAGAACATAGGGCAGCCACTTTGCGATTTGGTTATGGAAAATTTCATGAAAAGGATATGGTCCTGTAGGCGTGGTCGTGGTGGTCATTTGTCTGATGTTATTTTCCACTATTAACGGCATACGTTCCTCTTTATAATGAAATAAACATCCGAACATTTATATTAAAAAACGGCATTTTTCTTTGAATATCAAAATAACACCTCTTATTGGAAAACCCTTTACAAGGAACAGGAGTGGGTCCAGTCCTGGTCCTTGGAGCATGCCTTTGTTTGCTCTTGCGTACTCCGATGTATTGTTTTTGTAGGTCGAATCTGTCTGTTAAGTAAGATTTCAACAATTTGTGTGCTTGTCCTCGTATCCCGTAGAAATGCAACTTCTCCATCAGCAATTGGTGATCCACGCAATTAAACGCTTTTGTTAGGTCACAGCATGTTAAGACCAGATCATCTTTTCCATCTAGTACTGCTATTACGTTCTCTCATAAATCCACCAATGCTGACGTTGTAGATCTTTCCTTTCTATATCCGTATTGATTGTTAGTGAGCACTGTGTTTTTCTTAAAAGCTTATTAATCCTCTTTTGAAGATATAAAATCATAAAAGCTATGTTTTGTGCACTCACTTGACCTATCACGCCATTTAAATTATTTTAGCCACCCTCAGCCTCCTGCCTCAAGAAGGTGAGGGGTAGATGTCATCCTGCAGAAAATATAGCTTTCATGATCTTATACGACTGTCCCAAATTTGAACTTCATATCTAGATTCGTTCAAGGTTGGTTCAGAAACCAACTCCTGTTCTTCTACCAAACTCCTCATTAAATGAACATAATATCAATTTCATCTAATTTTGCCAAAATCTACGAACAATTTCTTTATGCAAGAATTTATTATAACGTTTGACCTTTGTTATCCCAATATCAGCATGGTTTCGTCCAAGGTAAATCAACTACAACAAACCTATGTAGTATTACATAGCTCCTCTGTGAAGTTGTTGATCGAGGTAGCCGAGTAGATGTGGTTTATACAGATTTTTCACACGCTTTTGACACGAACAACCATAATGCCCTGCTAGCTAAGCTTAGTTCGTTTGCTTTAGCTCCTTCTGTTGTCACTCTCTCATAAAATCGTAGTTACACCAACGAATGTGTTATGTAGCATACAACGGTTATCAATCAGATAGGTACATAGCTGCATCGGGTGTTCCCCAAGGGTCAAACCTTGGACCACTCTTGTTTAACTTGTTTATTAATGACCTGATCGACAGTATCACTTGTCCTGTTCTGGCATGGCGACGATCTAAAGATATACCTTGAAATTACCAAAGCCGATGATGTGCAACTCTTGCGACAAAACCTTGACTTGATGGCGGAGTGGTGTCGGACCTACGAACTGGAAATCAATATTAGCAAATGTCGCTGCATCACATATACCCGTTCGAAATGTTGGACCCCTTCTTCTTATACTATAGATGGTACTTATATTGAGCGAGGGTAACTTTTAGGGATTTGGGTGTCCTATTTGATTACGAGCTGTCTTTTAGACCTCAACTAGAGAATGTTCGTGCAGCTAGTTGCAGAGCCTTGGGTTTCATTATCCGGGCGGCTACACATTTTAAAAATATTGAACTTTTTAAAGACTTGTATTATGCATTTGTAGTCAGCAAGATAGAATATGCAGATATGTAGTAATGCTTGACCGAGTACATCGAAGATTTTTAAAGTTTTTATCATTCAAGATTGACGGTGTTTATCCACCTAGAGGCATGAACCAATCATATTTGCTACTACGCCATAACGTGGATTCGCTCTCTGATAGAAGAAACTTTCAGTGCCCTAACTTTTTACGGAAGCTTGTACATAACAAGGTGGATATTGTCCATATCTTCAGAGAGACTGATGTGTCACGTTTCTAGGAGTTGTTCACGATATGATGTCACTTTTCAGTTGCCTGTTGCGAGGACTAATACGCTGCAACTCTCTCCAATTTAAACTAAATGTGGGAATGCTAATACACTAGTTAGTGATATATTCCTCTAACTTGAAATAACATATGATACTGGTGAAAATTGTGTTGTGCGTACGTGTGTTCTTTTTTTTTCTTGTTTTGATTATATTTGTATGTGGTAGCATACATATTTTGTTGCATATTATTTTTGTGAATACCTTGTTTTAAGTTGGTTGTGCATTTGTTTACGTTTATTTAGTATTAACTTGTTTCTGAGGATTAGTTTTGTGTCTTTAAAGTATTGTAATTTGGTTATTACGGCCTATAATTGGGTTTGTCCTGTTGGGCATTAAAGATTATTATTATTATTATTATTATCGTAATGAACAAAGATTATGAAATGCTCAATTTAAAGTGACCTAATCTTCTGCAATATTCAACCAATGGACGTTAAATGGAGTCAATTAGAAGATAAAGAAGAAAACAATTAATTATTTTTTAATTACAGATACATGAATACCAAAGTAAACATCAAAGATTTACGTTAAATATGATTAAATCTATTTTAAACTACCTATAAAAAACAAATCATCTCAATTACATTCGGGGTTCGTATCTGCAAACAATACAACATATATCACGTCTTTCTCCTTTTAACCCACGATCGACGTCCACAAAAACGGACCTAACACGGGCGCAGACACAACAAACACGACGAAGTTCCCCTCACCATCGCTTTAGACCGCGGTAAACGAGATATCCGGAACCTTTCTCTCGAAAATATTCGCACGTATATACGGCGCGTCCCTACGCGCGCCGCCAACATGTGAATTGAGACGCACACACCGACAATCGGGTTCTCCGGGAACGCGCTACAACGCGAGCGAACGGGAGGTCGTAGCGGAGGAGCGGACCGTGGGAAGCCGCCGAAAACGAAATAAATGAAACGTTTTGCGGCGCGGGGACCGCCAGACAACCGCAGAACGCTTGTTGCTTCCTCGTTGATGGCCATTATCTGCTCCTACGCCTTCGTTTTGCGTTCGCGGCCGTGTTCTACTCGGATACCGGGGTCTGGGATCTGCCACTTTGTGTTGCCCCATTTCGCGATCATGCGAAATCTCGCCCGCTTACAAGCGGACGTGTCGAAATTTATCCGGAGAGATGTTTTTTTTTTTTTGTTTTGTTGGGGAGAAGAATTTGTCTCGCTTTTCTCTCCTGTGTTTTTTCAACGTTCAACGGATTAGGGTGATTCATTTTCGTAGGGATGAATGAAAAGGTGTGTCGTTTTTTTTTAGAAGATCATGTTAATTGAAAGTAAACATCAAGGTACACAGACAAAAAAAAAACTTGCACGATAAATTCGATTTTTATCTTTTACTTTATATCTGTACCATCAGATAATTTTTCTGTACAAATTAAAAGAGAAACAAAATTTAAAGATGCATATGCATAAACCCAAAAAGCACAGACGCGTATTTTACCACTTATTTTCGACCAGATTTTATTTTATTTGTGCATACGTGCATCTTCGCGTTTGCGTTTCAAAACCGAACTCCTTTATTTCACCAACAGGACCGAATAAATCTTAATTAAAATTCATTTTAAAATAAACTGACAGCCGCAAGCGTGTACGTTCGTGCCAAGGAATCCAGCACTCATGCATACATACATATATATCTAACACATACAAAAATACTCAATATACAAATTTACCCGTTATATCCATAGAATGAACTACCAAACTTTTAGATTTTTTTTGTTAACAATATCGCTCATCATTCAATTATTAGCTAGAAAATTCATGATCAACCTTTCCAATATGTAATTAAAATAGGTGTTTATGTTATTATTGTTTTACAATATTTATATAATGAGTTTGTTAGTTGTTTCGAAACCCAATTTTGATCATTATATAAACAGGTTTTAATAGCAAAACATTGAGATGAAGTCATGTTGAGCCTCCACAGAGAAACAATTTTATAAGCAGTAAGATTTACTATATGCCTGTCAAACTAAACTTTAGGAAATCATTCAAAGTACTCATTCCAAGTTGAGAAAAATCGAACTTAAGGGGACTAAAATTTGAAAGAGGATCTCTGATTAGATGCATCCAAAATAGAACAAGGGGTGAGAAAGTTATTGGGCTAAGCTGCCGGCTTTCAATAGCCTTAGAGCGAACCCCAACCATCTTTCAAGCTGAAATATTAAGCATAGATATTTGTGCCCAAGAAAATCTTAAAAAAGGGATGACGTGAGCTAACACTGATAACCAGGCCACGTTAAATGCTGTAAAAGTAAATAGCTTTGAGTCTACACTGGTTTATGAGAGTGCTTAAATAACGTAGTGCGGATGACTATGACAAAGTCAAAGTAGTATGGGTGCCAGGGCAATCTCAAATTAAAGGTAACGAGATGGCTGATCAACTGCTCACAACGAGAAACCAACACTCGGGTATTTCTAGGGTCTAGAACCCGCCTTAGGTTCTTCCAAACCCAACAGAAAACAAGTGAGCAACAATGAGAGCTGGTTTGCTTTTAGGACACCAAATTCGCTTTTCAAAAAAAGAGCGGATTTGCTAAACTGCCGGCTTCGGGAACTCAACGCAGTCTTGGACTTGATTGAACTAGTTGGAGCCAGACATTGTGCCTGGGCTATTCCACCTGCATTTGTTCTAACCTTAAACTGTTACCGAAGTTTCTTTATTTGGATAATTATAACACGTTTAGGTGTGGTTTAGACATCAACAGTTTATATTTGGGTGTCACTTGTGAATTTAGTTTTTTTTTATTATTATATACCAGTTTCCCCTTTTTGCCGTCTGTATTTGTGGTGTGCGGTATATAATAATATATCTTTATTAATATATAATATAATATGTATCTTTATTTCAATATGTGTGTGTGAGTGCAATAAAGGAGCGTAGAATTTGGAAGTGCACCTGTAGATCTGTGAATCTGACTTTGTGCAGCAGGTTTAGAGCCGGAGTGAGCTGATGCACCTGTTCTGCTTAACCCTTCATTAGTCGCGCGTAGGCCCAGCCCCTGTGTATTTCTTATATAGAAGAGGGTCGTACCACCCTTACAAAGGTCTAACTCCTCAAAAACTGATACATTACGAACAGAAAACAATATTTCTAGAAGAGATCAAAGTGGCAACACCAAAGAAAACCAGATTTGCGTCAAGCACAGGGATTGATTGGTAAACCTAGATCAAGATCTTCCACAAAAGATTCATTTTGGTCGTGGTGGACAGAAGATTTTGTGCCTTAACCCTGTAACATTATATCACAATAATTGTAATATGCGAACTATAAACAAGAGTTACTACAGTGACTGCTATCGGATATGGTGTAAATATATAATAATAAAAGCTATGCCTTGAGCAGGTGGAGTTTATCTTTAGTTATTTTGTTTTAGTGCCTACAGTTCAGCACACGCTCGTGCTATGCAAGTCAACATTTCGCAACTAAACCCAGAACCACATATGTTTATAATATTGTTTATATCTGTTCTGAAATTGCATACATACATCATTTAATTTGACCTATATCAGATCTGAAATTGATGCTTTTTCTGAATTTATATTCAAAATCTAGAATGATATAAACTGAGAAATTTACGTTCAGTATCATAATATGGTTAGTCGCACTTGTAGCAACATTACCACCCTTAGAATCACATATTCTTCTTCTAAAATTCTATGGAGTTTGTTCGACATATCAATCACAGTACCTAATTTTTTATATGATAGTATTTTTAGTGTTTAGTTTAGGGAATTTATCCTTTAGAGTGTTGAAGATATTTAGATTTTTTAAAGTATTTGTTATGTTGTTATTTTTATATCAGTTATTTCAGACTATTTTTCAATTTTCTAGTAAGAAAGTTTAATATTGATTAACTATTGTTTTTTCTATATAATTATAAAAAAGATAGTTCCCCAAAATTGTAACTTTTTACTAGCATACATACATATGTTTGTGGTACAATTAGAACTACAAAAATTTTAGACAAACGTGTAAAATGGTGCTATATTAACCGAATTTTGATTAGCTTAACAATATCACGTGGTTAAATAGTAGAGTTACAGTTTGTTATAACTAACCCAAACATTTTAGATTAAAATGATAGAGTATTATCGACCTCATTGTCCTTGTGCTGAGTGCAGTGAGAGTAATCGATTTGATGATCATAGGTCCCACAAGATGAAGTTTTTTCAAACCACTTTTACAGCATTAGTAAATACTTCTTTACATCGGAAGTTTGACCAATATTTTATTAGGCAAGAGCTGGTTTTGCCTAAACTAGTTCTCTAATAGTGAAGAGAAGCTGAAGAGAAAATTTATTTAACTCTTCAATGTTATAATTTTTTAAGAATCCACTAAAATTTGGCTTTCTGCATGTTTTATTGCACCCTCATTGTCTTGAGCATCATGAAATCTATTGCTACACGTTTGTTTCTCAATAGTTCTTGCAAAAATCGCTCTCATATTAAAAGATGGGCTTATTTGAGCGCCAAAGTTCACGTCTAATGCCGCCAAAATCGTATTTCATATCGTTCTTGCACAACTCTATATTGCGCTGCAGCCGTCCCGCCATATATAATTTATTTTGGCGGCGTAGAAATCCAATCTTTAACCCCTTTTTTCCGAAAAGCGGGAGCCAGGATACGTTATGCCAACAGTAATCGGACTAAAATCGCTCCCGTAGAGTTTGCATTTAACGTACGGCGTATGCGAACGGGCGTCCCCCATGTCTCTATCCCCGGCCCCCTATTGTTTCGCGCCCGATCTGCTTTATTTACCATTATTAAAACGATAAATTCGCAGTAACGTCGCTTTTCGCGTATTTTTATTATTTTTCCCGCTATGGCTAGTGTTCCGTTACCGGCGCGCCGCGGCGTCGCCGGCCGACGCCCGACAACTGATCTGCATTGTGTAAGCCAAGGGCGGCTCTTCCCCCCATTATAAATATCTAAAATAAACTGTTTTAATCTAGAATAAACGCCAGTGAAATGTGCGCCGGCATTACGCTGGCAGACCGAAAATTGCCACCATAAATACGGCTTTATTAATTTTATAATATGTAGCAGCGAGAATTTAATTTAAAGTTCCCCAGGCCGTATTGTAAATGAGCAGCGAGTGCTCTTATGCATTTCGCATTCCGCATTTCGGGGTAAATGCAAGAGGGATTGGGCGGATTTTTGAGCGCTTTCTTAATGTACTTAATGCAAAGTGATTAATGTAGCATCTTCTATTGTTTCTTCCACCTCATGGTCACTGAGGAAGTATACGAAAAGAATCTGGAAATAAAATAGAATTGAAAACACTGTCAAACGTTCGAATTAAATTGGAATGAGGTTTTTCATGAATTTATAGTTGATTTCCATAGGTTGTGTGGAACTAAATTAAGATTTCACTCCAACCTTTTCAAAGCCATTGGGATCTCGCTAGTTAGCATAGCTAACCACTTCGCAGTGCTCCAAGTGCAGTCGGAGAAGCATTGTTATGAGTTTTTTTTTTCATTATTTGGATGGGGATCTCGAAACCCATAAGAGATACCTACGCATTGTGTTAAATGGGGAAAGATTTGCATCTTTATAAGCCTAATCCAGATGCGCGTTTGCCCATTTAAGGAAATGCATAGTTTACTAGATATGTGCAGTAAGTAGAAATTCAACAAAACCTTTTCACTGCCGTAACTCTTTTATTTGTAAAGATCGAGAAACAATTTTTGAATATTGTTACGGATCGACAAAATTATTTTATGACAGTTAATGAAATTTGACCTTATTGTGGTTGACAGTTTATCATTTAATGTCAAAATAATGTAACGCTGCCTTTGGATTTCACCCAACATGTTTAAAACACGGTTTTTACTATTGATTTGGTTAATTGGAGAATTAACGATTTCTACAAACTCACATTTCTCCAATAGGAAGTTGTTTTCCAAAAATAAACAAATTTTCAAGAAGGAAATAATTCTGTCTGAAATATATTTATGTTTCTATAATTCCTTTGAAATTCTAATAGTTAATATTCTTTTAAATTTTTCTGAGAAAATAAAAATAAACACAACCAATACGTAACGTTGAATAGCACCGTCGTCGTACAAACGTTCATTCTAGTTGTCGTAATACCTTCGCTAAAAGATTTAGAACTCATTATTTTTAATTGATCATTCATTGAAGCAACCCGCTCCCACAAACTTGTTTTAAAATATCTCCGGCCTCTGCATTCGCATATGTGGGCGGTCAATGTAATAGGATTACAGTAAATCATCAACATACTCTCCAGAACTAATTTTATATTAATTAGATTTTCTCGGATGCGTTTCTGTGGAATCAGCAAACGTTATATATATTCTATTATTTTTTTTTGTAATTTTTGTGGAAATATATGCGACGCGCGAGGCACTTTATGGGAAAAATACGAAAAGCCTGTGTAGGCGTCTATTCGTATTAATTCTAGCGAGGTCTGTCCTAAGGGTATTGTAGATTATCCCGCGTCGAGCAAACTATTCTGAATAGTTTAATTGGAGGCGCTGGCGATAAATGTATATACATATATGGTGAATTAGTATGTGATAAATTCAATTAAACTTGTCTAAAATGTATTAGAATCTATTATTTCCTGACAAATAGGTGCATACATGAATAACTAATGCCTTAGATATAGAAATAATTGTTTTATAATCGTTTAGATGTACTAACAGGACGGTTGTTTTTTAATTAGCAGTAAACTCTGTTATAATAATATACAATTTAGCTAGTTAGCAATGAAATTGGAGTGTTAAAAGTCGAGAATATTCTTCTTAAAGTAACTGCAACTGCATAGAAAAGTGAAATTTATGGTGTTGCTTGGGAATGCACTGCTTACCTTTTATGCACGATGCACTACCTAAGTCATGAACGTTGCACAACTTATATATAAATACTCTTGAGAATTTTTCCAATTCGTTTGCATTATTGTTAGTATAGTAAGAGCTCCACTAAGTGTTTTTTCAGTTTTGTAGGACACTGACGATGGTTCTTTATAAGTCATCACTAGTTTAAAGCAGGGGATGTGCTTCTACGCGTAAACAAAAGTTGTCTACATTTCAACGTAAACAACGTGTAGATATGTACACTATGTAATCTAAGTAGACAACGCGTATACTATAAAAAAATTGCATCATTTTTAGGTTACGTTTATCTTTTGTTTTTACTGCTCAAAGAAATTATGTCGTTTCCGTGTTAAATTTACTAATAGTAAGTTCGGCTATCTACTTGTTATTTGAAGAAATATAGAATAAAATTTAAAAAAATGTATTTTTCACGCTTGTTTTATCTTCTATTAAAGATTTTTAAGAGAGGATATCTGGTGCATGGTTCGAGCGAGTATGCGCGAGTTCTGTAGACCTCTGTTCAAACGGCTTCGAATACTGCCGCTGGCATCGCTGTACATATATGAACTTTTACTGTTTTATAAACGTAACGCCAAATTGTTCACTAGAAACAGAGATATTTTAATCGTATGCAGACGCGGGGTTTTAATAATTTGACAGTATCCTTGCACCGCACGAGCCTATATCAAGGGAGTCTAAGGTACAAAGGCCATAATTTTATTCAATAAGCTGCCATTGCACTTGAGGCATCGTACACCTCTTTCACAGTTTAAAGCTGCATTGACAAGTTATCTGAAAGATCGTGTATTTTACTCAATACATGATTTTCTTGAAAGTTAGGAATTATTAGTTATTTATACAAAAGACTTTTAAAATATGTTTTGTACACTCGTGGCCACATAAATGTTTCCGACCTGAAACCGTAAATTCGTATTTTTTCAACCTTAACAGTGTAGCGGCCAGATGTTCGACCGCAAGCGTTTTTTTTCCTATTAGAATTTATTAGTAGTAGATATGAAGCGAGTAAAACGAATAGGAAAATAAACGAAGTTGTGTGTGTAAGTTTATAAAACACCTCACAGTAAGAGAAAAACAAGGCAATTGGACCGGTTATTAATCTTTTACCAATGAGTTATAAATGTTATTTATTTATATTTTTACATGCATTTTATAGTGTGGATCAATACCTTAGTATGTAGATTATCATCATGTTTCGTATATTTTTTCTTGTTGTAATATTTTTTGGACAATATAGCATAGAATTGAAACTTGAAATAATTATTTTACAAAACATTTTGATATTTTATTCATGTTTTTTTTTTTTATTTTCTGTAACAGTATTATAAGATTTGTAATAACGATTTTTCTTTTCTTATTATTATTTGTTATATTTTTTTTTTGTCCCTGCCATATATAGAGGGCATCACGCTATAAGGGCGTAAGAACATTTATATTTAGAACAATGTAAAATTAATTTAAATGCGATTTTTTTATAAAAGGTGTTTTTGATTTTAATTTTGTAAAACAAAAGCTTATATTACATTAAACATATACCGTAGTCAACAAAATTGAATTAGATGTAGGAAAGCGGAGTGTACGAAAGACCGCGCCGCTATAAATAAAAAGAAACATGCGTATTTCAAGATCCACTAAAGTTAAATTTTGTCGACTACGGTATACACATTTACCAAAAGGCTGCAGTATTGAATAACTATAAATGTAAATTAATTATTTATACAGGAAAGGAGAGGGAGCAGAAAATAATAAGAAAGGAGCTAAAAGTTTGTTATTACAAATTTTAAAATATATATAATAAAAACAATAATAAAATATATCTATCGGTGCGGTTCCTCTTTTCGGTTGACGGACTTCGATATAAATACCGAGAGAGAATAAAAGCCGCCGCACAGAAAAACGTACTAAACGAATTCCTGCAGCTAACCCGCATCCAAAATATAAAAACTCTTTTCTCTAACACCTTATCTTGATTTGTGGCATACTCTATTCACTAAACACCACTGGCACGTCGCGCTATCCAACCTCGACTAGGATAAACACATTCGTACACTGTAAAAAATCTGTAGAAAATGCGTGTAGGTTGGAAACATTTATCTGACCACGAGTGTACATGTTTTTTTTTTTTCTATATTGTATTGGTATTACAACTGTATTTTTTTGTGACACTGTCTATGTTCTGTGTGGAACTTGCGACAATCTAAATAAATCAAATAAAATCCAAACATTGATTTCATGTATAATAACGTTTTTTCTAGGTTGAAACCAAAACGTTAATTTACTATATTAATAAACGTTATATTTCTGTTTAATTTTAGGTTAATTTTGAAAACGTTGATAAAAGGTACGTAGAATAAACGTTTTTTTCTAGTTTGAAAGTTAATCATGTCTTTTTCTACCACATTTCAACGGTTACTTTTTCGACGACTAACATTTTCTTTTAAACACTCGCAATGTCATTATACGTGTGCGTTTAGTGGATCACTTCTTGAAAGAGAGAAAAATACAGATTGTTCTTACTTTTACACATATCCATGGATCCCTTGAAAATGCCCGCTCTGCAGACGACACACAATATTGTTTGGGACAATTCAAGAATTGAAATCTTGATTTGAAGGTGTATTTTATGTCACTGTCATTCCTTTAAAACCTTTCTACCGTTAAGCGTAAGGTCATTTTGAGGTTGAGGATAATTTCCTGCCCTTATCTGCTCTCCACTTTTTCCGGTCTTTTGTCATTTCTCTTGCCTCATGCCAATTCATTTCTCTCTCGGTCCATGTTCTTCTTGGTCTTCCTCTTGAATTTTTCCCAGATATTTTAGTTTCATAAATTTTCTTAGTTGTTCTTTCTTCTGACATTCGACAAATATGTCCATACCATCTTAGCTGCCCTTCTTCTATTTTCATTCGTATTGGTATCACTCCCAATTCTTCCCTTATTTTCTCATTATTATTCCTGATTCTATCTATTCTCGGTTTATTTACTACTTTTCTTAGGAATCTCATATCTATGGCATTAATTCTGGATTTATGTTTTTCGTTTAGCGTCCAGGATTCGCAGCTGGACATCAGCTTTATTACGTCGACTTTAACGTTCTTTTGCACCTCTTTTTTTTCATAGGAATGTCTTTTTCATCGTATTATATATTTTTCCACCCTTCATCTATTTCTTTGTCTATCTTTCCATCGGCTGCAATGATCGAGGTATTTGTATTCGTTGACCTGTTCAATTATTTGTCCGTTTATTTTAATGTTATGTTTTGTTTTCTCTTTTGCCACTATCATACTCTTTGTCTTATCTGTATTTATTCTCATATTCATTTTTGTAAGTTCTTCTTTTAAGATGTTTATATTATGTTGCAGGTTTTCTTCGGTCTCTGCACTACCACCATATCATCGGCATACATCAACTCTGCTATACTAGTGGGTTTCATTTTCCAATATCCCAATTTTAGTTGTTTCATTTTTGGTCTTGCCTTGTTTATTGCGTCATCTAGTAGGTACACAGGAAAACAAAATGGGGCTGAGAACACATCCCTGTTTAACACCTATTTCCGTTTTGAATTCTTTCGACTCTTCAGTATTTATATTTACTATATTTATGTTATCCTTTTACATTGATTTTATGACTTCTACGGTTTGTTCGTCGATTTTTCTCTTATTTAATGTCTTCCATATATCATCTCTCCTTACCCTATCAAACGCTTTGTGTAGGTCGATGTAGCATATACCTAATTTTTAATTTTTGTTAATCACTTTTTCATTGGCTTGCCTTATCATGAAGATTAGGTCTTCCGCACTTCTCCCACCTCTAAATCCATATTGCGTATCTTCAATCGTGTCTTCCACAATTTCTCGAATTCTTGTGTCCATTACTCTTACTAACATCTTTCCCGGTATACTTGATAGCGTTATTCCCCTATAGTTTTTGCATTCCATTTTATCACCATTCTTAAAAATGTCACATGCAAATGATTAATTCTTTCTAAATGTATGGCCCTTACAGTAAACTTAAAACGTTCAAAGTAAGTTGAGTAAGCAGAAACAATATAATACATTAAAGCATTTTAATAATGATTCCGAGAATCGCTTGTTCAATTATCATTCTTAATGCTCTATTATTAACAGCAGATTTTACCTTCCCTCTGTTACTTCTAAAACCAAAATTTACTCTTCGCACATTGAAAATAAACGAGAACGCGCCCGCGCGCCCATTGAACTTTTCACGGAAAAATCGTAAGATAAAAGGTCCAACAACTACTAACTAATTCCCAGAACAAATAAACCCACCACCGCTTTTAAAGCGTGCCGCCACTCTATATTACTCTATTCCGTCTATTTTCGCCGCGTTCACCAGATCAAAAACACTAAAAATGGGAAAGCCAGCAGAGACGAAAGGAATAGAATATAGATGGAAAATAAATATTTGTGCCTCTGCTTTAAAGCCTATATGTACTTTGTATAGAAAGGCGAGAGAGGGTATACCCTCACCCGATAATAACTTTAAATATGTTTATAATAGTTAACAGTGTACACATATACAATGCGTTTACTTCGAATTGAACTGGTACTAACATCCGGCATTTGCTCCCATGCCGTAGCTTCGTTTAAAAAGGCGAGAACTATGTATGCATGCTTCTAACGCTTATCTATATGAAAACGTACAGTGCCCTGCAATTGTAATGTCTCCCCCTGGCGACTACCAAAAATCAATATCTACTATTTTCTGAGATTATATATGAGATGGATATGAGATTCACAGGTAGAAGACACTTATCATTGTTGAGCAAAGTGTAATTATATTCTCTTAACATATGTATATATTTGGGACAAAGAAATTTTAGCCATGGAACATATGTTAATTTCTTGGCTATCATCCCAAATTTAATTAAGTCAATGCTACTATTCAAATCTAATTTGCATTTATGCCTAATCTTGTTAATACTTCTTCATATCTTCATATTAGTACTGTTGGTGTTCGTGATATAAGTATTTCTGATCATGAACTGATTTACTGCAATTTAACTACAACCTCTGCTGTAAAACAAACCAAATCTATTACATACCGTGACTTTAAAAATATTGATTATGAGCTATTTGAGCGGAATCTGCACTACTTATCATTGGACGATATAATCTATGTACCGGACATTAATTGTAAGATTGACATCTTCACTTCAAAGTGTCTAGAAGTGTTTAATATACACGCCCCCAATAAAACGGCATTTATTCGTAGACCGAGGCCTCCGTGGTTCACGGATATTATAAGACTAATGATTTCACTAAAAGATAAGGCAAAATCAAAATTTATTAAGAGTAAAGCATTATGCGACTGGAACTATTACAAAGATCTCAGAAACTATGTCAAGAAAGCTATTGATAGAGAGAAAAAAGCGTACTATGCTTTCTTATCTAAATCTAAAAACCCGAAAAATATCTGGAAAGGATTACGACGGCTTAATCTTGCCAACAGGAAGACTGTCGATTTACCACTACAGTTGCAAGACCCCAATCACGTTAACTATCATTTTATTAACTCAATTCCGAACTCTTCTATCGCGAACGGGGAGCTATTACAATATTACTGTGATCACACTTTGAATAATATCGGAGCCTGTTTTCATTTCAAACTTGTGAGCGAGGAGGAGATTACGCGCATACTATCCACTATCTCGTCTTCATCTTGTGGTCCCGATGGGTTGACAATTACTATGTTAAAATTAGCTAGTCCATTCATAATTAAGTATATCGTGCATATAGTCAATAGCTGCATTCTTGAGGGTATTTTTCCGGACGCATGGAAGCAGGCACTTGTGGTACCAATTCCTAAGTGTGCTGATCCTCAGTTGGCGTCCGACTTGAGGCCTATAAGTTTACTGTCGGTTCTGTCGAAAATATTTGAGAAAGTCATAAATCAACAATTAATTGAGCACATAAATAGCTACAATATTTTGCCGACTCACCAATCTGGATTTCGATCCGGTCACAGTTGTGAAACAGCCTTGCTGAAGGTCACTGATGACTTGATTGCTGCGTCTGACAAGGGGTATGCATCCGTTTTGATCCTGTTGGACTTTACTAAGGCCTTTGACACAGTAGATCATGAGCTGCTTTTATCTACTTTTCGTTATATCGGTCTTTCCAATAGTGCAATAAACTTGTTAAGCAGTTTTTTGCGTGGCAGATCTCAGGTGGTCAAGATAAATAATCAATTATCTACCAACTCTGCTTTGATGTCTGGGGTGCCGCAGGGGTCGGTCTTAGGGCCGTTGCTTTTTTCAGTGTATACTTGTACCCTATTGGAACAAGTAAAGCATTGTAAGGTTCACATGTATGCTGACGATACGCAATTATACTACTCCTTCCGTAAAGAATCCTACATAGATGCTATGTATCGTGTTCAGCAGGATTTGGATACAATTCTCCGTGCCTGTTCTCTCCGCTCGTTGCATATTAATTCTAAGAAGTCTGCTGTTATGTTTTTTGGTACTCAGCAATGTCGGATGGAGTTGGCGCGGGATTTTAAGCTGTCCATTGATGGTGAGGCCTTACCTGTGGTAAGCCAAGCTAAAAGTCTTGGTGTAATCATTGACCACAATTTTAGATATAGGCTACAAGTGTCCAAGTATGTTCAGCGTGCATACTGCAACTTAAAAATTTTATACCAGCATAAGTATTACCTACCTACAGACATTAAACTTACATTATGTAATGTTCTAGTATTATCTCATTTTAACTATTGTTCTGCTGTGTACGGTCCATGCATAGATTTCAATGATCGAAGTCGAATACAAAGGGTCCAAAATTCGTGTTTAAGATTTGCATATAATATCAGAAAGTATGAACGTATTTCACATACCCTTTCTTATTGCAAGTGGCTCAATATGCGTAATCGGACATTGATGCACATGTCACGATTGTGTTATACAATTATTAGGCATCGACAGCCCCCTTATCTCTACAATAAGATATCGTTTCGTACGGATGTCCATCACATAAATGTTCGGTCACGTGGGTTAATTACACCACCACTGCACAGGACTGCACTATTCGAACGTTCATTCTCTTACGTGATATATAAGATATATAACGCTATACCCCGCCCATTTAAAGAAATGTCGCCAGCCATGTTTGGAAAATGTTTGCGTCAGTTCATATTTGATACACAATTACTTGGAACAAGTTTTGTTTAATTTTGTTTAATTTTGTATAATTTTGTATAATTTTTCTTTTAATTTTGTATAATTTCGTATACACATATGGTTTAATTGTTTAGTTATGGAGATCGTGTTCATCGCAGAATATTAGTTAAGTTATTATAGGCACAAAACTCGATTACATATTTTTTTTATTTATACAAGGATATGTGGAAGAATGGTAAGAGTTCATGCACTCTAACCAAACATATCCTTGGGATTTTCATTCACTAATCAATGAAGATTGCATTTTATTATTCTTGCATTGTATTTTATATATAGCATTATCTCTTTGGTTGGCTATGTATATTGATTGTGAGTGGATGAAATAAAACATTAAAACATTAAAACATTAAAACATTTCTGTTGTATATATTAATTTCTGATTCATATTTAAAATTGGTTTGTCTAATACTTACTACTGTATTATATAATTACATTATATTTATTGCAGTTTTAGATTATGATTCCCAGATCGGTTATTGCAATTCGTAATTAGGTATCTCTGAGTTGCTTCAATTTATTATGACGAGTTTAAAATTAATTTCTGAATATAATAAGCAGAAAGAAAATTATGTCAAATGTACATCTTGTAAATCTTGGACTATCATTTGCTTGTTAATCACTACTACAAAATTACAAATAGAATTTGGGATAGGAACGTAAACTCAAATAGTCCAATGAGAAATAAAAATATTGAGTTACTTACAATATATAGAATTGTTACTACTACCACAAATACTTTAGTAATTATAGGGGCGAACCCACCTTCCAGAAATATCCAGTATACTATAAATCATATCTGGTACGTGCTAATTTGAAAATACTTAACAAAAGCGCACGGTTTAGAGAAGCGTCTGGTAAAAGTATTGATACATGTTCGCAACTGGAAGACATTAGATCTGGAGTGCACTGTACATATTAAGTATGTTGTTGGCAGGGTTTATATCGTATGTAGACTGTTCACAGTTCATATACATACATCCTTAGCATCGCTAGCACCAACACCAGTTGCAGCAACAGCAGATATTCGACTTCACGTCAGAGTCTGTACAAAGTAATTGATTCTCGCTTCGTTAGTAGCCCGTGAATCGGGTTTCCTTCCTGTGTATGTGTGTTGTGAATGTGAGGCGATACCTACCTAAATTTATACGTAAGCACGGTAGCAGGAGAGCTTCAACAAGCCTGGCTGACGGGAGCGCCTGATGAGGTCAATCGTGCGTACGATGATCGATTGGCCACCGTTTTCTTTAAATTTTTGTGTCGGTAATATATTGTTCATTTATTACTTACTTGAAATATATCGTTTTTTTTTTTCAAAAGAATTTTGATTTTGTTTCTTTTAGAATAAAATTTGATGTATTGTTTCTTTATTGGATGAAATACAAAATATTGGGTGTCGTTCCAGTAAGAGTGGGGACCGGCGATATCTTGGAAATTACAATAGCAATACAATATAGTGATTGAATAGAAAATTATAACCAAAGTGGTAAAGGGAAATCTAATTGAGTCCACACACACTAGCGGGCGCTGTTGGCAGTAAATTTTAAGCAGCTGGAAAAAGAATTAGCTATAATTTTAAATGGTTTATTTTAAGTAAAAATAAAAGTTTAGTTAATCACGCACCACTTTGAGCTTTGACGGACCAAAGTGGTGGCGAAAACCGTGCATTGATATCTTTTTCCGTTTTTTTTTTAAGTAATAAGGAAGACAGCCCATTATCAGTAATAATTTCCTTATCAGTTACAAAGACCTTCTGAATAATTCCACACCTATATGATGACAATTTGCACTGATACGTTAAGATTAGTTTAACTTTAAGTTATACTTAGAATCTGACATTCCCTGTATGTTTTAAATTAAATTTTAGTTGAAGTTAAACCAGGCTTAACATGTCAAATGTTGCAAATGAGCATTAGTTGGCTATCAATCAAAGAAATATTTCTATCCTTCAACGCATAAAATTGTGGTGCCGATTTTCGCTTAATATGACTACTTTTTTTTTATCTTATATCATTTTTCCAATAAAGATAATAAAGTTTGGTATGATTTGGATATTGTAGCAAAATATAGCATGTCATGGAACCAATTACTTATTTGATAATTGTCAAATTGTGACTTGAGTACATATAATTTTTCTACAGTGGGAAAAATAGGTTAAGGAAACTGTATATCTGATAAAAAATCATGTACCATAGAAAAAGTTTTACTTGAAACTATCCTTTTGAGTTAATACTTGCAACTAAGCCCAGTTTGAATTACACAGCGTACGTAACAAAGTCTAGAGTAATAGTCGTAAACGAATTGTTGATTTGTGGTAACTAACGTATTACTTGTGACTATTGATAGTGCATCTAGCTACACTATATATTTAGTAGAAGTAACAACAATGTTGATTGCTGGTAAATCGATGTATTTTCATAAGTAAGTAACAATTTGCCACAACTATAATTATTTGAATTTCGTTACAGCTCCAGTGTTTTCGGGCAGTATCGGTAGTTTTACCGCGTTTTGCGCATAACCACCATAAATCATGTTTGACTTACTGCAACTGCATATGTTCTTTGGCTTAACTACTTCAGTTCAATTATTATAACTTCATAAGTTACCGGTACGAAACCGATCTTAAGTAAAGTAGATTGCTTATTGCTAGTAACGGGGTTTAGGATTTCTTTCTAACATGGTCTGCGCTTTTGTTACCTATCCAGTTGAACTTTTTACTTGCGATAATAAAATTTTTATTTACGATTATTAAACTTTTTTCTCAGTGTACGCACTGACCTTTGAAGATTGCTACTGAGCCGTTGTATGATAAAGAAACTATATGATTTGCTTGTAGTATATCCTCAACGTTTTTAAAACGCATACATTGCTGAATGTGAACATGCCGTCGAGTATCCCGAAGGAAAATATTTCAGTCGAGAAGGGTATATTCAATTTTGTAAAAATCCTGCTAGAACACGTGTAGCTAGTCGCGTGCTGCAGATCGATGAAGCTACTTTTGCTAATGAGGTAAATTTGCAAAACATGCATTACTTACTTGTTTGAAATGGTTTTCTTCTTCGGGATACTTGACGGCATATTCACGTTCAGAATTCATGCGTTTTAAAAACACTGAAAATACACGGTTGAAAATAGGGTGTCTCAGTTAACGAACTTATCACTAGAGTGTTGTCAACGCTGAGAGATAGAGAGTCGGTTAAATACGACGAAATGTGTATGACGCCAATTTAATAGCTAACAATAAGTGTACTGAAACAAAAAATTAAAAGACATATCTTTCAACGCTTGAAAGGAAAAAACTGCAAATCGACAAAATAAATTTTATTTTTGTCAAGGCATATGCCTTAAGTTCGACGTAAAAATATTTTTATGTCGAATAAACATTGCCATATTCCTCGAGCCAAGTGACGTGTGGAATATAATGTCATAACTTCTGTTCTTTATTTTCTTAGAGAGAACTAAGAATTCTTTTTCATTAGTTAATATGGTTATCAACTATATATTATTATGTATAAAACCTTTTTATTATGCACTTATACAATAGTATTTCATGAATTTTCACTTTTTAAACTAATACACTCCGCCAAAAAAGTATCGCATAATTTAGTTTTGAATCATAAAAGTATCGCATAACCTTTGTTTGTAGCATAAAGTTGTAAATATACTTTAATGCGCTCTAAGATATAATTTCTATGATTGTTTAAATAAAATACAGGCCAAATAAAAACAAGAACTCATACTTGAGATTTTTATTAAAACAAGAAATTATAATTTTGGAAAGAAAAATGTCATAACAGTAGCTTTTAATACTGCGTATTGCCACCTCTGGCTCTTATGACCGCTCCCATACGGTTTGGCAGAGATTCGATTAATCTCCGTATATAAGCCTGATCCAAATTCTCCCACTTGTCACGGAGAGCATTTGCTAGTCCATGCAGGTCCGCTGGGGCAACATTTTGGGTTCGTATCCGTCTGTGAAGGAGGTCCCACACGTGCTCGATAGGGTTCATGTCCGGACTTACCCCAGGCCAATCTAAAACTGGAATACCAACATCGTTAAGGTATTCCTGGACGATTATTGCAACATGCGGTCGTGCATTATCGTGCATTAACATGAATTGGTTTCCTATAATTGGCGCATATGGTACTACATGTTCTTCTAAAATGTCCGTTATATACCTGTGGGCAGTCAGTGTACCTCTGTCTACTGGTACTAACTCTGTACGACCTGTTAAACAGATGCCTCCCCAAACCCTAATAGAGCCACCAGCGAAATTAGGTCTAGGTCTGATATTACACTGCGAATAGCGCTCACCGTCTCGTCTGTACACTGAGATACGCCTATCTGAGGTGTAAAGACCAAATCTTGACTCATCTGTGAAGAGTGTATTGGCCCAGTCATTAATGCTTCAATTTACATGTTCTCTGGCAAACCTTAAGCGAGCCACTCGGTGGTTCCTAGTGAGACGAGGGGCTGTTACAGCTACTCTAGCTCTTAATCCACTCTGTCGTAACCTATTCCGAATAGTTTGAGTACTCACACGAGTATTTCTGACTCTAGCCAAGTCGTTCTGCAATTGTCTCGCAGTTACATGTCTTCGACGTAATGCTTGTAGTAGTAAATAGCGGTCATCTTGGCGAGTAGAACATCTTGGACGACCTGGTACAGGTCTTCTACTGTAAATGCCTGTTTCCCTATATCTGGCTACGGCTCTAGAAACACTTGACTGATTGATGTTCATCAAATTAGCAACGTATGCTTGAGATCGTCCATCTTCGATTAAAGCAACTATAGCAGCCACTTGTTCTGAAGTTAAATTGCTCATTTTAGTTTTAAAAGCGTTGGTACAGAACTGTTTTACATTTGTCCGTATAGTAAGACTTTCAATAAACAACTGAGCAAACCTTACACATATGCATTTTTCTAAATGTGTTCTTTTAGGAAAAAAATAAAGTAAAAACGCTAAGTTCCATTATTTTGTTAGTGTTTTTATAGTTCACATACACGAGGCAAACTTTTTGTGAACGTATAAAAATATCTTGGTTCATAAATGCCCTTTTTTAGTTTATGCGATACTTTTTTGGCGGAGTGTATTTTCATTTAGAAAATATATTGAATATGTTCTTCACAAATGAGTTTTCAATTAATCGTATCTGCTGTTATGTTCTGTATCGGCATATATTTTATTCTATTGCGCCGGATTCGTATGCCATCTGAAGATGTTTGAATCACACACAGAATATGACCGTTCAACTAAAGTTTCTGACATTCATTAAGAGTATCACAATAATATCTGTGGTCGAATAACGATATTAATAAATTGTAAATCAACTGATTACTTATGGGATTGGATAACAATAGCTAAAAACTATTTAAAAATAAAAAATTAGTGAATTTTATTAAAAAATCTAATGGCAGAAAAGAGTAAAACTCAAATTCTATATAATTCCAGTTAGTGTAATCTTAACACATCAACATTGCCCTGATTTTCAACTATAAAATCGCAAAGATGTGGGTCAAAATCAAATAAGACGTAAAAGAGAAATGGCTGCAAGATTCGGCAGTACACGAGCGAGACAATCAGAGTGTAATGTTTTCGAAATTTACGACCGAAAATCCACGGCCATTCATCCCGTCGATGTAATCGTGAAATAGGAACTGCCTTGGCGCGTTATACACGGGTTATTAAATCTCTCTGGACCGTGTTTACCACTTCTTCTGACAGCGCCATCGCTCCCAAACTACATGCGACACGTCGGAACAAACATAACGAGACTCTCTCAGTACGTGTACACCGCGCAATTGATTTCTTAATTTTGTTATGTACCGTACATCCCCCGGGGCGATTTCGTTCGACGTTTCGTGTTTCCCACACCCGGAGCCTCTTTACACTGACGCCACACTAGAGTGCGCTTAATTGGGCGCCGTATCGCCCGCTGTAATATAATATGATAATTGAATATTGTTGTTGTTCCGAAATACTATAGGCGATTTATAAATCATAGGCGGATGTCGTTGCGTATCCTCACTTCCCCTAAACCCCTCTTCATTTCTGTCAGTCCGGTATAGTCGTGGTAGTTAGTACACGCACACACTCGAACATACATACATGCAGAATACGTATACGTCTCGTTTATTATGTACATATTAATTTGTCATAGATGCGCGTCGTTGTTAAATAATATTGTGGAAATAATTTACTTGTTAGGCTAGCGTATGCAAGCGCGTATAGTGTTGGTGTGTTGTCACGGCCATAAATATTAATTACCGTATTAAATTAAATGATTTACTATTTTTCGGAATTAGCGCTTTATTAATTGGACGCCTCCCTTGTCCATCGACGTCTTTTTTTGGCAAATATGTGCAAAATATTGTTATTATCATTACTCTAACAATAAATCTGCTTCACACATATTTTGGTGGAGTTTAAAACAAGGAACAGGCAATAATATACATCATAGCTTTGTTTAAACAAGGGCTGGAAACGGTCACGAGCATGGGCGCTTTGAAATTTTAAGGACTAATTTTAAACATTTCCAACAATTACAAATTACCGGATACAAAAAATCTGTTTTACATTGAAAAAACGTGTTCAATCATGCGGCTTCACTTCCTGCTAACACTAAAGGAATTTTCTTGCACGGTTTTAACGATAAAAATTAATTAATTAATTAAAACACCTAAATTTTTAATAGTACTTTTTAATGGAATACTTCTATTTTTTTATTTATTCTGGAGCGGTACGCCAAATCAGTTCTAGTCTTTTTAGGGCCAAATAAAATGAGGTCGGTTTTTGCGGAGTTCAAGAAAAGAGAGTGCTTTCTAGATGCGATATTTAAATTTTAAATGTCCGAGTAATATAGGGACATGCATTATCAGTCTCTTGCACAGGAAAAGAGTAATACAGTTGTGGTACAATTGTGGTCATTCAACAACTAATCAAAAAAGTACATATCGCTGTTATTTATTGTAAACACTAAAATTTGGAGGAGAATATAACTTTCTTTTTATATTTACGAAATATTTCTACTGTCAAAGATAGATGCTAGCCGCGGAGAGTCTCTGAATGCAGTTGATTGAGAAAACTAATGTTTGCCAATTTTTTTTTTATCAAAAGTATTAATAAAACAATACGATTTGGTTTCCTAATTTCTTTTCAAATGATATTTCGGCATTATTATTAAATAACAATGGAATCTTGATAAGAATGTATCAAATTTTTAGTATCTCGTCATCAACTCGTTTTATGTATGAATACAACTTTTGTGTTCTCAGGGAGTCTTGGATCAAATTTACACTGTGAAGAATCCTTTCTTGCTTCTCTTGCCATCTATCATTGCAGCATAAATATAGACTTAAAACTATTTTTTAATATTATTATATGATTACTGATACATAAACTTACTACCGTTAAACTGTTTAGCAGCATTACAGTAGGCATTCAGCAAGTGTTATACATATTTCTAAGTCTATAATATTTTGGCAATTTTCGATGCCTAAATAAATATTTTTGAAAGAATTTGGAAATTAAAACTTTCTAATCTACGCATTTAAAAATTATTTTATTTAGTATACAGTTAGTTACACGAAGGCATACAAAAAATTTCTTTAAATTCAACTCCGAAATTATCAAATCAAGTAATAACTTTACTAAAGTATTTTATTATTAGGAGACCCTAAATATCCCCTAATATCAAGTAGATAACTTGATTAACCGTAAATTATGAATAAATGTAAATTTTAGACACTTCCCGTATTTTATTTTAAATAAAAAAGTTTAAATTGTTGCACAAAATACCTGGAAATTATGCAAGATGTTTGTTAATATGAGGTCCCTAACAAGAAAGGCATACATAAATCCATGACACGGTATGGTTACATAAATAAACACTGCAAAATTAGGAAAAATCAGACAGCTGAAGGAAAAACATTGCAAGATAATTTAGTCGTTTTGGCCAATTTTAATAGTATGTACTTATATAACGAGTGTCCCCGGATAGGTGGAACGACTCTTGTAAAAGGTAAACAAACTTACCATTTGGTTAAAGACTGATTTCTAATATGTTTTGATTGTTCGAGAAACAAGTTGGCTTTGACAGTGATCAGTGATGTAAAAACTATTTTCGTCGCAGGTTTATTTCGAACAGACTGAGATGGAATTGTTACTCTAACAATAGTTCGTACAATGAAGTATTGTTTGACTGACAAATTTGACATATGACCATTGTTAGAGTCACAATTTTGGTTATTCCATCGCAGCCTGCTCGAAATAAAATTCATTGATATGGGATTTCATCAAACATGGCCGATTATTTCGAAAATTTGC
The DNA here is from genome assembly GCA_949128085.1 of Cetonia aurata. Classification (NCBI taxonomy): domain Eukaryota; kingdom Metazoa; phylum Arthropoda; class Insecta; order Coleoptera; family Scarabaeidae; genus Cetonia; species Cetonia aurata. Next base: position 6,733,674 of record OX421882.1, on the reverse strand, counting down.
GGATGGTCATTTGGCGTATTATGAAAGGAAAAGGTGCTTTACCTGTCACGAAAATAGTTTTTACATCACTGTCAAAGACAACTTGCTTCCCAAAGAATCAAACCATGTTAGAAATTAGTCTTTAACCAAGCGGAGCTAAACCCCAATAGATGATGAACTAAATCGATTTTTCTTAACATTTACAAGAGTCGTTTCACCCCCATCAGTTTATTGTTGATGATGACAGCTTTGTTAAAGAAACGTGCGTCCAATACAGTCAAGTTTGTGGTAAGGTGTTTGAAAGTGTGTAGTGCTATGAGTGCCACAGTTTTGAGTATTTTTGTCATGTTAATTAACATGTTATAAGGTACGGGGAAATTTATAAAAACAAAAACATTTTAATTATTCAGATTTAGAATCTTTAAACTCTAGCCTTGATTGTTTGTCAATTGAGAAGGAGGGTGGTTAGTTAAGCATGGCAACAGTTCACTATGACAGCAATTTTTTTAAATTGAAATAAGTTTAGCGTATTTACTTGGTTCAGTTCCACTACTGATGATAACAGCTGTGGTATTGACACGAAAGTATGTACACTAAAATTTTGGTGGTACACAGAGAAAAAAAGGTTTAAAATGCTTTAAAACCGACATATTTCTTTGTCGCTAATTAAGAGAACCATTATATATTTCTTTCAACTGAAAGTATTATTTCATTGAAAACAAAAATGTACTGAGTGGAAGAAATACGTATTAACTGAAGAATCTCATCCGTCCTGTAGTTTTAAGTGTATTTATTAACACCATAAGCATTGAATAAACGTGTAATATTGATTTATATCTAATATAAACACACTCAGTCAAAAACTCATGTATCCTTTTATCTTCTACGATGTTTTACGTTTCTCAGTATTGATTCTACTGGTGAAGACATTGAATTCACCTTTTTGGTGATTTTTCCATTTCTTTTTGCATGTGCGTTTCCATTCCATGCAATTTTCCTCGTTCTTGTATGTTGGTAAATCATTGTTTCCTTGCATCTTATAGCTTCATTAATACAACTATTTCTTCTTTTTTATTAATTTTTTAGATTTGACATTTGTTCTAAACAGCTTTGATTTCTTAGATGCACTTACGTTAATTACAAACTGATCATTCTAATCTGACCTGTCCTTCAATAAAATTAATTCCTATAATCCATTGCGACTCTGTATGAATAAATATAATAGGCAAAGGTAGATCAGAGGAATAAAAAGTCTATTTAAGTAGGAACTCTTTAAATGTTCACTTTGAAATATCTGACCATCCTAACTGCTCATGATTCTGATGTGGTGAGGACGAAACTTATTAATGAATCTGTGAGGAAATAAACCATTTATTTCGCATCCATCATAAATAAAATAAATTCTATTGCTTTCATGATAAACTGATGATCACATGTTCCACTACAATTCTTTAGAGGTTTGAAATCCCTACAATATTGACATATTGAACTGCTTCGATTGATACGGGCTTTTAATTGTATTTCTCCATAGTAACTACAAGCTTCTATTTATTAATTCACAGCTGGAAAAGCACATAATAGGCAAGTATAGGAAATTCCGCGCATCGCACGACCATACGTATGTAGGTTAACGAATATTTCATTAGACATAATCCGAATTCATTATTAAATCCAATAATGTCGGACAACTTTCCCGTCAATACCGCATCGTGCGTCTCCGTGAAGCGATTCTAATATCCGCCAGTGCTGCAGCCACCTTAAATCGCCTCCCGAAACTTTCACGCGGAGCAGCGCTTAATTTCATCGGCTCAAATTAAATTTGTAAAATAGTTCGGGAATCGCGTGAAATACATAAAAGGTCAACTCGTCGCTGACTGGAATTCGCGCCGCTAGCATTACGGCGCGTGTCACTCAATTCGACCGTAACTAGATGGCGCCGCCGTCTACGATTCTACCTCGTAATCCGCCGAATTCGGGATTAACGCGGTAAGTTTCGCGGCAAATTGCGCGGCGCCGAACTTTGGCGATGTTTTATGTTTAGAAGCGATGCCGGGAGGGGGCGCTGCCGGCGCGATTAACTCCTTATTCGAACGATCCATGACTCGCTTTCGGTGGTTCGTTTACAATTGGTAGATTTGCGTGGGGTTGCGGGGTAGTGCTGATATTAAAACGTTTAAATTTGAGGATCGGGTTGTGTTTCATTGTTATTATTATTGTCTGCGGGCTGTCTCTTGTCGGTTGAAAGCGCGAAAGCGATTATCATCTGAACGAGAAGGTGGTAACTTTTAATTATCTTCTGTTAAATTAGATTGGTTAAAGAGGGGTGTTGGTGTTTTCTTTTGATTGATATAATTTCCCTAAGATTTTGTACTAATTAAAAGGATTTGTATATGTGTATATTGTGTTCCCCATTCACTTCTGCTGAGCAACCTTGAAAGGTACGGTTTCAGGGGTAATGTTAATGACTGGTTCCGCTAGTATTTGGCTGATCGCCGCCACTTTGTACGGTTGCGAGCTGACAATGACAACGTTGATTCCGCGGTTGGAGGGGTCGGTGCTGGGACCAACGTTATTTTTAATATTTATTAATGACCTGGTGCATGTAGCCCGGCGGTCACACACGGTTCTCTTCGCCGACGATACGTCTCTTACGTGGCACGTTTCAAATCATCACGACTTGGAAAAAGTAATCAACGCCGACATTTCCAGGATTTGTTAGTGGTTTAATGCTAACGAAATTGCCCTTAACACTAGCAAAACCAAATTTTTACTATATAAACAACAAACTAGCCTTAATATTGTTATTAACGACAGTCTTCTATCCCCTTCTACTAATGTTAGATGTTTGGGTGTAACTGTGGATACCGGCTTGAGGTGGACCGAGCATGTTGAGCTGTTGTCGAAGGGTTTGTCATCAGCCTACGATGCTCTAAGAATTATTCGGCAAAATCTTGGTGAGCATACTGCGAGAAGGGTTTACTTTGCACTATTTGAGTCTCGCATGAGGTATTGTGTTTCGTGTTGGGGTTTCACCACTACAACGAATTTATTTGAAATCTTTAAATTACAAAAGAGAGCTGTGCGGAGTGGACAACAGAGCCCACTGCCGTCCCTTGTTTCTTTCCAAAAATATTTTAACTTTATACTCATTAATTATCTATGAGTCAGTGAGTATGGTGTATAAATATAGAAGCAGGTATACTTGTCGAACGGACATTCATTCTTACAACACCCGCAACTGCAATAGTATTAATCTGCCGAAAACTGACTCCTCTCTCTGTAGAAATTCTCTGTACTTCATGGGATTCTCCTTTTTCAATAAACTGCCTTCATCTGTATGAAGTTCTCCTAATTTAACCATATTTCGACGCAAATTGAAGGCAATATTACTAAAATAACCTTTTTATTCTTTTGACGAATTTATTAATTTTAAATTTTGACCTGTCTCCTCGTTGTGAACGTGTTTATTGATTCCTTTTTATTTATTGTATTTATTTATTGTATTTGTTTATTGTATCTTTATCTGTCAGACAACATTTATTTGTTTATTGGCAATATTAAAATCTAAATCTATATGAATGCGATTAGTATTTATAATTACTTTAAGAGTGTGGTTTGTTTTTATAGCCATTTTGTCGACTATGTCCTGTTTTTCTTATATGTTTCGATCATTATGTTATCTTCCTCAGTACCATTATCAACTGGAACCACCAATACAATTGATTGAATCGGTGAATGAAAGAAGTTCAAAAACAAGGTTTTCAGAGAAAAGAAGCAAAACCATCTACTTTTTTTTGTTGGCTTGACAATTTGACTATCTTAGTTCAAAATGGCCTTTTCTGGACTTATACTGTTCTTCTACTCATCGATTCAATTATAAACCATCATCATTATCATCGAAACCCTGTTTATCCAGAGACGCCAGAGGGCTTGACATACCGAGTCGCAGTAGTTTATTAAAACGGTCACCCAACTTGTTATGCATATTATTATGCATAACAAGTTTGCTATTTCAAGTCATTCCAATTATTGACACTGCATAACACATGTTATAACAAAAGGAGGATAGAATGTGTGCATTAGGTGGTTTTAATTGATAATTTTGCAGAACATATCTATAGTTGTGTGACTTTTGTAACGACACATCAGATAGTGATTGAATTAAAACATTTAATTCCTTGTTACTATTATGTTTATGTTGTTGTATTGATTAATTGTGCAATAACATATAAATAGGTAATGAGTAATAACTGTTTTATATTTCTTAAGTTCTAGAATAAGTTTAAACGATTATTTGAATTTGCTGTCAAATAAATGTAATGTATAGTTCAAATATTATAAGTTGTACAAATGGAAGTTTGTTCTGCAGTGCGCCTTATTAAAAGAAAAAAAAAAACGGAGTATATGCACATGTATTATCCAAAAATACCATTTGCTAGAAAAATATATCAATTCCATTAATAATATTTCTTTAATTTTAAACATCTTAACGTAAATAATTGTACACATACTGTGTATAATATATCTGTATGTAGATATGCATCTGTTACATACGCTATAAAATTAAGTTTTATTTCAAGAAGATAGGAATACGCAGCGACCATATGTGCGTCTTATAAATTATTAACGGACATATTTATGTTAATGCACAATTGTCGAAGATTTACTGCAACTGCGAATGCACAAAGTAGATTTTATATATATATACTTTACATCCACTCGCTCACAAGTTAAGTCTGCACGGGACGCGTCCGTATAAATGTCGCCTCTAAAAATACGCGATAATTTATTTATGCATGCAAATGGGAAATGGGGCACGATTTATACAAAGGAGAAAAAGGAAAGTTGAGAAACAGAAAAAAGCGAGTCGCATTTAAGAAAGAAGATAACGAGAAATCCCCAAGAAGTTTGACCTCCCGGCCGCACTTCTTATGCAACTTTAATACGGTACAATTTGTTATTCCAATTTCAGGGACGTCATATGTTAAAGTCGTATATATTTCTCCTTCTACATATCTTCCTCTCCGCCATTGTAATAATGCATGTACGGTCGGGCGCCATTAATATTTAAATAAGTAGGTATACGTATACAAACATATACAGGCTCGCTGTGAAATACATTTACTCTGCGCGTACGATTTACGAGAATATATTTATAAATTTACTCGACGGAGCGCTGATATATTCTAAATTTATTCGTTCAACTTACTACTTACGATACTCGCTAGGTGGCGCGCGGTGCCACAACAACGATGGCAATGGTATCTGGGTTTGACAGTCGAAATATTTGAAATTTGGCTACAATACAATTTTAGATAAGAAACAACCATTTTCAATAAAATTACTGATATTAAACCAATATATATAATATATTTGTATTATAGATGCAATTAACTGCATTAGTGTGTACAAATATTTTTTTGCGCCTCCGTCCAGAAACACTGATTTTGCATTACTATAAATCGGCCGGAAACTTACCATTCTCCGGCCTAGGCCGTCAAAAAAACCACTATTGGTTGGCAACACTATATTTGAATTACTGACATTTCTGCCATTAATTATAGATTCGATGACAGATGACAGAATTCTCGTTACACAATCTCTTAATTAATTCATATTCATTCCAATGCTATTTTCGGAAGATTTTACAGGTAATAAATAGTTAATAACTTCACACACAATCTCTGTAATATGAGCTGGAGTCTCCATTGTTCTTATTATTGATGAATATGTATCAAAACTACCAAGAAAACTAAAACGTCAAAACACTAAGGTATTTTAACCCTGATTTCCAATTCAACATTCATACGTAATATGTATTGCCAACCTGTACTGTTAACTCCCTAGCGTTAATTTCTTTTATTATTTACAACAAAATTAAAGTTTGTCGGCTCAAAAAATAGTGTGTAACACACGGCCAGAAACTCTTTTGCGAGTATTCGCACTTGTGAGACCTCGGCTTCGCCTCGGCCCCACAAACCGTACTCACACTCGCAAAACTATAGTTTCTGGCCTAGTGATACAAATAACTATTCTTTCCAGCTATCAGACAGATTTCTTTATGCAGTGAAGTAATAATTGCAAATAATCGTCAAAAATTTGTTCACATGATTACCACTTCATCATGTGCAATTTATTATATTTACTAGTTGTAAAATATTGTGAAGCATTCCACCATATATTGTAGAAGATTGGCCAACAAGTCTTTCTAACAATTTTATTGCTCTTTTTGTAACTGTGGTACAAACAAATTGCAGTAAGTCATTGTAAAATCTCGCACAATACTAAAAATTGTTACTACATTTCAAACAGTGAAGTGTAAATTTTTCTATATGGATTCTTCTTTGTGTAAGATTTCAATTATAAAAATATAACGAAGAAAAGAGTGTGGTGCCGGAATTAAACAACTTGTGCCGCTGCCAGTGGATATTGCCAAAAGAATAGGACCATGCAAATACCAATGCAATACAATATCGGCAGTCCTTTTGAAAGGATTGTAATTGATATTATCCGATCACTTCCTACGACAGAAGACAGAATCAAATAAATGTCGGTTTCGGGTGTTGTTTGAGCTACACTCCGATTAAGGATATAACTTTGAATCGACGGGGTTCCAGAAGGTGTGCAGGATATTGGGTATTCGCAAAGCTATAACAACTGCATTGCACCGGCATACGGTTAGCATGCAGGAGCGAATAGACAGGATAGTTATCAAATATTTATCAATCAAAGTTGTCGCGCATCACCAGTGAGATTGAGACCAGCAATTACGTCTACGTCTGGCATATAGAGCATCGGTGCACGAAGCCACGGGCCGCATTCCAGCTAACGTGCTTTTCGGACGAGAACTGCACTTATCATGTGATCTTAAGTTTGGCTTTAAATCGAATGAAGAAGTAATTGGAGATGAGTACGTTTCGAACTTGCCGAGAAGAATGGATCAAAATAATCCGTCCAAATGCAGAAGCAATGAAGGCGGATATCAGCCTGGGGACTGGTCTACCTGTTCAACGCTTAGAGAAGTCGAGGTTTCTCACCGAAACTGCAACAATCGTGGGTACGAAGTAGTAAAGCGAATTAATGACGTTATCTACATCATCAGAAAGAAACCCAACGGTAAGGTGAGAGTAGTGCATGTTAATCGTTTAGTGTAAGCAAGAATGAAGGGGCCAGGCAAAATCTCCGAGTTTGTAGAATCCCGGAAGAAGAACTTCCATGAGGAATTTATTAGCAAGTACGGGGAAAGCGATAAAGCACATCACGATGTAGCGACAGAGATTCAACAGGACCTGTTTTCGGCTGCTACAGGGTGCGCGTTAGCACATTGTATTGGTCAGGACCTAAGAATGGAAAAGTTTTAATAGGTATTTAAAGAGAAGTTTGGTGGTGTTATTTGGTGATCAAAGAGGCCTAAATTGGCAAGCCGACTTACCGCTCGATGTGGCACAACCTGACAAGTTTGAGAGAGAAATTAATTAGGTCAGGATACCAAAATTTGGCCGTGGATTCGATGGAGGGTTGTGAGGAGCATAATCGAAGAAATTTACCGGTATGCAGAAATAAAGTTCCTGGTGTGCAGTTAATGCCCTTTCTAACTACATCTCACCTTCAGTGTTTTCAGAATTGACCGATTGTAAATTTTTGGGCGCAATATTGACTTCAGCTTCGCGATATTTTTGCGTCCACTTTCTGGGTCTAAAATTCTTTATATTAATGTAGAGTCTCTTCAAAACATTGCTAGTGATACTGTGTCAAGATAACTTGCATGTAACTGTTTAATATAATCTTCAGGAAAAAGAATAAAGTTGAGATGCAAATAAATCTTCGATACTACCAATGAGTAATTAAAATACTAGTAATTCTGAGTTAATATATTTAGTTTTCACTAATTAACACACATTTTATATATAGTGTTAAATACGTCAAGTGTTGAAAAGTTTCAACTTAAATTCCAAAATATTTTACTATTTTGTTTTAGGAAAACCATCCGTAAAGGAACCCTTCCATTGGCTTCGGTCACACCCAACTTCCTCTAAACACCGAACACTTCATATAATCCATCTCGTTTCTGACTATTTCGTTCCAATTATGCTCGATATATCTCCCCATTCGAATTCGCGACAGAATATCGTCACGCGTCATCGACCGTTAACGTTCGAAAATCGCATCCGTCACTATAAATAACGTTCCCGTTGTTTCGCCAAGAGACAAAACGGATTACAAACCGTAAAATAAACATTTAGCATACGCGGGCGGCTGCTAAGCGACGGCGACCGTCGAGAAAAATGTAGGCCAGATGTTTTTAATTATAATTTAATTGCGATAAAAACCAACCGGACCGAAGAAACGGAGGCTCCGAAGAGGCGATCGCGAAAAATACGCTGCATTAATATCCTGAATAAAATTGAAATAAACCGCCCTCGTTAGGCCGACGCGGCTGGATTTCACAGTAAATTTGCGAATGTTTCTCCGGGTGCGCCGAGAGTAATGTAATAAGAAAACGTATCGGTCTTTTGACCCTTAAACGGGCGCCGCCCGTGCAGATTTCATAAACAAGTTTATATTTTACACCGTTTAGCAGAGCACCGCACACTGGTAATTACGGTGAAATATTATTTTTCGGGAATAATATAAGTGCATAATATACAGCGTTGCGCGCGCGCGCGGCCATTAAACGGGAGCCCGACAGCTCGTTCGTGCCCGGGGAATTAGTAATAAGAATGCAGACATTATTCAAGATGATTTACTATTACGCTTAAGTATTTAAATGATCCGGTGGTGGAGACGTTGCCTGCTTGCATTTATAATGCGCATATATACTGCGTATAAGAACTCAAATTCTTCCAGCTTTAACATTCGCGATGTTAAGAATAATCTCTGTAATGTGCCGTATTAATTATTGCCTGATTTCTCAGTCGTAAAGCGGAGGTATTTATAGGAAGTAAAACTACATAAAATAGTCTACTAGTTGTGAATAATTTGACAAACGACGAACTAGTAAAAAAACAAAACAGTTTACACGACTAGTAAATGACTTACAAGAGTGTAGGAAATTATACTGTAAGCCAACTCGGCCAGGAGATCTATTGTGCCAACATGACGTTTTACCCCTCTCTACCTGGACAAAGAGGTCCGCAAATTGGTTGAGAGTAAGTTTGCTTAATCCACTCACCCCATGCGGTGAAAGTGTTTGCTCAGTGTGCAGTGGCCAATCAAGACTGCGCATAAAAACTGCCCTGCGAAGTTCTTCTTCGCCTAGATGAATCCCCAGGATTTTACAATGTCTCGTGTGTCAGCAAGTCCATTTCATTGCCGCCATAAGAACTCTCACACGTCGATTCTGGACCTGTGAATGGTCGTTCAGTGGCGCCTCAAGCTAGTTTGTCAGCAATGTCGTTGCCTCTGATCCCAGAGTGGCTTGAAACCCATATCAACGTAATGCTGTGATGTTCCGCCATTTTTTCGAGCTTCCTATGGCTATGGTATCTATCTGAGCAATTGGTTTTATCTTCTAACCTTGTGAAAGAAAGACAAGCAAATTTTTTAAACTAGGGTAAGGTTTAAACAAATTCGTTAACTTAGCAGTTAATTCTGGAATGTATTGGATTTTAGAAAAAATTAAAGTTATCTGAGTTTTGATTACGAACAGTAGTTGGATAACTTATACAGAAGTTTATTGATTGAGGATGGGGGATAATTATTTGATTTCAATATTTTGTTTAAAATGTCGAAGTTCTTTCTGTGATCATATATGTTCAGGATCCTATATTTAAGGACTATCACAAGATTGATTTTATATTTAAATGGATGATACCAATCTACCACAATTGTGTTGTCAGGGTTTCTTGCAAGCGTTGATCGAAATTAATAAATAAATTGAAAGTATAATCAACTTTAAGCCATAAGTAACCCAAGTACCACATCATCAATATATTGAAAGAGGATAGAAAATTGAAATTCAGAACCATTCTTTACATACCAGAGAAGAGTATTCATAATTTGTATACATTTTTGGTGGAGTTATCAGCACTAAATATTTTTTTTATTACTTAGCAGATAAGTTAGTAAAATTTACTTCCGAAATCCTTTATCTCAGTCAATTGATTAACTCAAAAAATTGTTAAATTGTTATATTAACAGGAATATAAGAAAAATACAATATTACAGATTTAACAGTAAACGTTCTATGAATGTTACTAAAAAGAATATGTTAATATTAACTGTAAGTAAGTTACCAAGATTTCCCTAAGGGTTCGTCTCTTTTAACTTCTATGACTAGTGTTTTATTCTCCCATATTTTTTATTTATTACTCGTTACTTTGTAAAACCAATTGGTTGTAAGTCACCGTTTCTTTTGCCAAATATTCTAATATTTTTCTTATCTTGGGACTTTGTCAAATTCTTTTTCTATATCTACGCTAGATAAGATATTTTGTTCTGCAAATGCTTTTCCAACGTCTACTGTAACCTGTTAAAATGGCAAGAACTCAACGATCTATGCAACTGGGAAGGAATAAATCAATCAACGCCCAATGGTGCAGAGGGGCATGTTTCCGATTCAATAAGCTGTTGAGAGTCTTTCCTCATATAAATTATTTCTTAAGCGTCTAATTCTTTTCAAGATGTTAAATTGTTCAATAGTGCGAGGTTTTCATGTTAATTTTATGGCCGGTATCATTTATATGTTGTGCAAGACTGGATGACTCAAGCCTCCCACTAGCGATAAAACGCTATGTGTTTTGTACATTTGGTTCTCTCTGACTGCGCGCTCTGTTTATCCAACACATGTTTCGTTGTCATTCAGTTTAGCTCCCGGGTTACCTGAAAGATTTCGCATTATGTTTCGCGAGGTAAAACGTGTATTTATAGTGTGCTACTATAAATACCATTTATGCATTTCGACATTTTTGATTTCTCCAATCATTGCTAGTAAAGAATCCTTCTTCAAAGGTTTTTAATGTCTAGATGATAGTATAAGTACGTTTATTATCGTGTTGTTAAAAAGGAAGCAATTCTATTGTTCTTTGTCCATGGGGAGGTTGAGGGAGGTTGTCTGGAAATATAAGCACAAAGAAAAAGAAAACATCTTATAATAAGGCGCAGAGTCCGCTCGCGCTGTTTGACAAAGTCATTTCGAAGATTAAAAGTTTTGTAATTATAACTTGCCTTGCCCAAGAAAGAAAGCGGTGCGAGTACACCGGAAACTTAAATGAACTGAGGTAATAGTTGTAGGGATAGCAGGAGGAG